>JAUKUA010000005.1:0-4992280 GCA_030549175.1 Lasiosphaeris hirsuta
GATTCCCAAATCGTATTAGTGTTATTACGAATTAAGTCTTAATTAGTCCGGATAAGGTCGAGGAGGACTGCCATAGGGTCACGTAGGAGTAAAGGGCTCCGGGATCTCGGACCCTAAGGTCCTAGGGGTTCCGGGGGCCTAGGTAGGCCTCCTGGTAGTCCGGGAGGACTAGGAGGTAGACTCGTACGATAGAAGTCGTCGTCTAAGTCGTTATTGTTATTACTATCGTCCGGGGGGAGTAAGATACCCGTCTTAACGTAGTAGGGAGGTAAGTTTCCTCCTATGTTTTTACTTCTCATTTTAACATCGGAATTTTATATATTATCAACCTATCTCCGGGCTCATGCCGAGATTTCCTAGGTAGCCCTTCTTTAGAGGTTACGGTCTAAGAGAGAGTCTTTGTCTTAGTCGAAGTACCGTGTAGAGGTTGATTTTTTAGACGGTTATGACGTCCGTCATAAGGGTTTAATAGATAACATTTTTTAAGAACGTATCATAGCTTTTTAGATAATTTGTTCTTTATCATAAGGTCTAACTCGTGTTAACCTTAATGTAAGTACTTCTTTAACTAGGTTGTTAGAATAAGCCTTGAGTTAATCAAACAATTCTTAGTCTTTCGGAGTCTATGATACTTCCGGTTATTAAAGTACTATAAGAAAATTAAACTGGCTTTAGGCCATAGTAGACTAATAGCTAAATTCCGCGTTATAGTAGTCTTATCAAGCTTACTTTTCTTCCTAAATTCGAAGAAGTTCCTTAACTTAGACAAGCTCGGCGTTTTATTCCCTAACCCTTACTTCCTAGTTTCGTACTTATTATACTTACCGTAACTTTTACTTAGTAATCTCCTTATGGAGGGCTTCTATATATGTAACAACAAGATTAAGAGATTTTTCATGTTAGGCTATTTAGGTAGTAAACTAAGCTAATTTTTAGTTAACTTCGATGCCGAAGGTAGTATAAGAAGCTTTTAATTTTTACCGGGTACTTTTAAAGACGTATTAATTTGTCTTGATATATTATACTATTAACTAGTAATCGGTAACTAAGGTAATAAATGTTAAAACGAGCGAGTCGAGCCTTTTCTTATCTTCGTATGTATTATTAACAAAGAAATAAAGTTTCTTATAAGCTTCAGTGACCTAATTATAAAGATGAATAAACTATTAAGGTAGTTTAACGAGGCTTTCGGAGCTCGATAGGAATATAGGAAACTTCTTAATGGTTTATATTTCTATTTCGGGAGGTTCCTAAATCATAAGGTCCGTTCTAGGGAAGACTTTTGTTTCCCGACCCCAGAGTACGGCCGAATATAATATGAGATTACCGGCTATTATAAATGGTATAGCGGGTAAAAAGATATTCTTTAAATAAAAGAAAGATTATCTGTGACATAGGCTAGCCTACGAAGGTTTAGGATGTAACAACTATAAGATAAGATATCAAATAGAAAGTTAGACTATAAAGCTTTAACCTTTTCTTAACTCTTGACTTAACTATTTAGTAAACTATCCCGATAATTACTATTGGTTTAGTTCAGAACTTTCATACGATGAACTTAGGGACTTAATCTTCGTAAGGCTTAATAAAGCTCAAGGTCCGATTTAGAGATTTAGAACAGAACGGTAAAGGAGTTAACTATCGTAATATAAAGTAGTAAAGAGTTAGGGAGAAGGAGGTTTAGGGAGATAGAATGATCTAACAGAAGATAAGATATAATACTTCGTAATTATAAGTTAGGAGAAACAGAAAGGTTCATAAGGTTATATTACCCCTTAGCTTCATTAAAGTTCAGCTGATAATCTTTCTAGGTTTATCTAAAGAGAACTAAGGAGCTTCTTTCTCTCGAGGATCCGTCGTAGTATACCTATCTTACTTATGAAAGGCTATGTATAAGATATAAGGATACTAAAATACCTAAAGAATCCTTCTAACTGCCCGTCGGTCCCGAATCTCCTTTCTAGCTACCCGTCTCTTACGTCTTATAAATCTGTAGCTACATGCTAAGTAAAGCCGGCCTATTACACGTTGGTCCATAGCCGGTATTAATACTTATCCATATAGCTTTAGTAACATGGTATCTATTGCTACAGGTATTTCTTCACGTCCTTAGTACTTACGTTAGCTACAGCGTTGTTAGGTTGATCTCCCGGTCGGCTGTCATAGCAACGGTTTCCTTCGTGACTTATACATAGGAGTCGCGGCTACTTGTTACTACTAAAGCTAGACTCCGGAGAACGTCGGGTTCTAGGTCTTCTAAAGGAATGTCAACGATAGTAGGGAGGTCTATGATTCGAAAGACCAGCTGTAAGGTTTGGGCTGATTGTGTAGGCCCCGACTACGATACTGAGGTTAAATGGCTTGTCTATGACAAATCTGAAGTCTGATAACGTTACCTAGCGCGGGCGAGATCCGTTGTACGGCTACTTTGGCTCGTGAGTGGTTCTGGGTATTTCGTCGCGACCCGTGGGTACTTATGAGAATCCGCTGACTTGCGTGCCGGCTGAATAGGCCACAAGCCACGTGTGGGATTATATCCCGAGGTTGAGCCACGTTGTGGCCATCCTCTGTGATAGTTCCCTTATCCACGTGATCCATGATGGATGTACGTGGGTTAATGGGTATGTGCTTCTTGTGTGTGGTTCGTGCCGCTGGTACAAGGCTTGGTCAAGGAGGTCAGTGACCCTGTTGACCTAGGTGAGCCTGCCAGTGTGACACTACCTTATGTTACTGTTCGACTATATAGTAAACTTACCACGTACGATAAGTAGCCGGCCTAGAGGTCTAGTACCGTATCCGGCCTAGCGTTAGAGTCGTCGTCGTCGGTGTTATCATATGACTACTCTCTATGCCCTACCTAGGAGGGAGGAAATACTTCGCTTAGGTACCGTCGACCTATGCCGATTACGATATGGCGCCACGCCGAGATGTTAATTTTCGTACTTAGTGACGTAGTAATAAATCTCTAGAGTAGGCGGCGTATCTTATTTAGGGATCAGATCTAAAAGCGGGCTACGTCTTCGTCGAATATAGTATCGCTTCGTACGAGGCGTATATCCCATAGGTACGGGGAGACTTATGAGACGTTGTCGATGTTAGCTTAAACCGTCTGGTAAAATGATAAGATTAGCTATAGGTATCGTATGATATAGGTTCTTAGCTCCCGTGGTAAGAAGCGATAAATTATCTTAAGCTGCCTATTAGTAGAATATGACTTGTGGTACCGTACGATGAGGGTAACTATCCGGTTTTAGATAAAGATATTTTGGGACCTTTTAAATGTCGTATTAAAATGCCGGAGACTAAGTATCTTTATCGTACGAGTAGGCTATTTACCTAATAAGTATATAGTAATAAGAAAGAGTTTCTATAGCTCGTTGATCTTTTCTAAGTACTCTTTAAAGGTTATCGTATAATAATCGAGATTAATATTACTATATAATTACTATGTCTTTAGTTTTAATACTCTTAAGATATAGTTTAGTACTTAGTTACTATGTCTCTTTATCTATTGGTTTTTTAAGTCCGTTAGGAAGAAGTAGCCGACCTAGTCCTAGGAGATGTTATCCGAGAGCTTATATCACGGAATGGGAGATATCTTATTATATAACGTATCTAGGAATATAAGGTCGGCCATTATATAACTGACCTCTTCGATAAGATAATATAACATTCCTATGAAGCTACTTATCTAAAATATAATGTTGGAGTAGATAATTTGTTCGCCGTCGAACAAAAGCCGGCCTTCAGAAGGGGTTTATATAATGATTTTATACCCGAAGGTATAGAGGTTAAAAATCTAATTTATAAAAGTTAGCTAGTTATCAGGGTATATAATAATAAGGAATCGAGAGACTTTCTTCCGTATAATATTAAATAGACCCCGTTAGTTTAAGCTACTCTCGGCTAGTCCTAACTAGCTCTACCATATAACAAGCATCTTTACGACCTTTATTACGGTAAAAAGCTAGCCGGTATAGTTTTATAACTATACTTACCTTCTATCTTCCTATATACCTAACACTACTATAGTAGATAACAAGAGGTTATCATATATAAAGTCTAAGATACGATAGTTTAAAAGAATAAGGAAGAAGTCTAATATACTCTAGTCTAACTATTATAATACGGCCGTATTATAAGAAAAAATCTAATAGAGAAGCTAACATAAGGCCTTAAAGTAGTCCATCTACTTTACCGTCTATACTACGATAGGCTTATCATCGTCGTACTAGTTATAAACCTAGAAGATATACCCTAGTATACTCTTCTACATATTAATGTACCACTTAATTATACGACGTTCTATACGAGGCTTAAATAGCTTACTTAGCTTTACTACCATCGTGTTTTTACGATTGATCTCAAATAACACGGCAATCCTAACCTCTTCATACAAATATACTTTCTACACTTCTAAAATAAGTCAATATAAGCTTTCTTAGGCAATAGTTAATACCTTAACGAACCTTCCTTCCCTATCATAGAGCCAGCCGTCAGTTACTCTAAGTGATATCGTACGATGGAGTTTCTCCGCTTCTAAGTCAGTAAGATAGGCTACCCAACCAATACGATTAAGCCAAAGGGACGGTACCAACTTTCTCTCGTCCTCGAGAATAATAGTCGTACAGTACTAAAGCTAGAAATATTATAACTAAAAGAGCGAAAGGAACTTATCATCATTACTAGGTTACTATACGATCGCCGGTTACGTCGATATAGGAAGGATAACCTCGAAGAGTGTTAAGCCGTATCGACTACGGAAGAACTGTTAGTATAGAACACCCGACCTCCATAGCATATCGTATGGTTATGCCCCTTTGACCTAGCGGCCTTTTTTATTCGGGTTGTGTGACATAGGCCAGCCCGCGGAGGTCTGGGGTGTAACAACCACAAGGTGAGATATCAATTGAAGAGTCAGACTGTAGAGCTTTAACCTTTTCCTAACTCTCGACTCAACCGTTTAGCGAACTACCCCGACAATTGCTATTAGTCTAGTTCAGAGCTTTCATACGACGAACTCAGAGACTTAATCTTCGCAAGGCTTAATAAAGCTCAAGGTCCGATTTAGAGGTTTAGAACAGAACGGTAAGGGAGTTAACTGTCGTAATATAAAGTGGTAGAGAGCCAGGGAGAAGGAGGTTCAGGGAGATAGAATGATTCAACAGAGGATAAGACACAATACTTCGTAGTTACAAGTTAGGAGAAACAGAAGGGTTTACAAGGTTATATTATCCCTTAGCTTCACTTGAAGTTTAGCTAATAATCTTTCTAAGTTTGTCCAAAGAGAACTAGAGAGCTTCTTCCTCTCGAGGATCTATCGTAGTATACCTGTCCTACTTATGGAAGGCTATGTATAAGATACAAGGATACCAAAATACCTAAAGGATCCTCCTAGCCGTCCGTCGGTCCCGAATCTCCTTTCTAGCCGCCCGTCTCTCGTACCTTACAAATCCGTGGCTACAAGCTAAGTGAAGCCGGCCTATCACACGTTAGTCCATAGGTAATATTAGTACTTATCTATACAGCTCTAGTGGCATGGTGTCCATTATTGTAGGTATTCTTTCACGTCCTTAGTACTTATGTTAGCCACAAGCCGCTAAGTCCTAAGGCTAGTGTTTGTCATAGTAACGGTTCCTTTCGTAACTTACACACGGGGGTCGTAGCTACCTGTTACTATTAAAGCTAGACTCCGGAGAACGTCGGATTCTAGGTCTTTTAAAGAAATACTAACAATAATAGAAAGGTCTATAATTCGAAAGACTAGCTATAGAGTCTAGGCTGACTATATAAGCTTTAACTACGATATTAAGATTAAATAGCTTGTCTATGATAAATCTAAAGTCTAATAACGTTACTTAGCGTAGGTAAGATCCGTTATACGGTTACTCTAGCTTGTAAGTAGTTCTAAACATTCCGTCGTAACCTATAAGTATTTTAGGAGAATCTATTAACTTACGTACCGGCTAAATAAGCCATAAGCTATGTGTAAGATCGTATCCCGAGGTTAAGTTACGTTGTAGCTATCCTCTATGGTAGTTTCCTTATCTACGTGATCTATGACAGATATTTATAAGTCAATAGATATATACTTCTTATATGTAATTTATACCGCTAGTATATAGCTTAGTTAAGAAGGTTAGTGACCCTATTAACCTAGGTAAGCTTATTAGTATAATATTATCTCCCCTCTTAAGAAGACTTACCTCGAGTCCTAGGGTTAATAACCCTAAGGTCCTTAAGCTTACGTAAATACTTAACGTAAAAGTTCCAAAGTTCTTAAATGTTAAAGAAGTACTTATATAGTTCCTAGGTCTAATCTTTTTCTTCGGGATATCTATCCCATTTGACGAGATATTTTACTATCCTTTTTTTAATACGAGAGTTCATGATTTCCTCTACTACGAATTCCTTAGAGTAAATATCTCCTACTTGTTCTAAGACCTAAATAAGGTCAGAGATCGGTTAAAAGCCGGTTCGAAAAGGTTCGATGAGAGAGACGTGAAAGGTAAGATAAATTTTCTAACGTTCCGGAAGTTTAAGTTTCATAGTTACGGAAGATACTACCTTAGAGATTTTAAATAGGCCGAGTAACTTCTTATCTAATTTCTTCGACGGCCTCTTAGTCTTGATATTTCTAATGTCTAATATTACTAATTACTTCTTAGTAAAGAAAGATACTTCCGTTCACTTCTTATCTATATACTTCTTTATCCGTTCCTAAGATTTTTTAAGTGTTTCATAGAGGTTCTCGTAGACCGTAGTTATCTAGTATACTATGATTTCGCTATGTAGATTATATATAGATTTATTAGGTAGATTATTCACGGCCAGATAATATCTATAGTTAGTATAGAAAGGAGAGTTACTAGTAGAAGTTAATTTAGCGTTATTCCACGTAAATTCGGCTATAGGTAACAAGGTATCTTAGTTATTTATCTTATAGTTTATAAAGGCTTTGAGATAAGCCTCGATGTGTTAATTAAAACGTTCGGTCTAGCTATTTATTTCGGGGTAGAACGAGGTTAATATCCTTAGTTTAACTTTGACATATTTGAAGAAGTTATACCAGAGACCTGTATTAAACTATAAGTCCCGATTAGAAATGATACCAGAGGGTATGTCGTGGTATTTCTAACATTCGTAGATAAAGAGAGAGATTAAGTCTTCTATCTTCTTAGTGTCATCCTTTAAAGAAATAAAGTATGTTATCTTAGTAAAGGTGTCGACAATGACTTAGATAAAACTATATCTATTAGAAAGAGAAAGGTCTGTTATGAAGTTTATTGAGATAAGCTTCCATAGAGAATATTCTAACTTAATAAAATAAAGTAGTCCGAAAGGAAGGTAACGTCTTAGCTTGTTACTTTAACACTTATAACAGAAGTATATAAACTTAGCGACGTCCTTTTTAAGGTTTTATTAGAACATGTACTATCTAATAAGTTTAACGGTCTTATCTATACCTATGTGGCCTACTATCTTAGTATCGTATTCGGAGCGGATAATCTAGATCTTAAGTTCCTTGTTATTAGAGATCTAGATATAATTTTTCACGAATAGGATTTTATCTTCGTTAGTTACATCTTTTCTAGGAGAAACCAGAGCTTTCTAGTAAGTCTCGTCTATAGAGATAGTAACTTTAATCTACTCGAAAAATTCTTCGTTTTATTTTAGTATTAAAATGTTATAAAGACATACTTTTAAAAGCATAAATGTCAAGACCTCTAAATAGAAGAAGTACCCTTCATTTAAAATAGAGGTTATTAGTTAGTTTTTATCCCTCCTTTTAGGAAGGTACTCTTCGTATTATGAGAAAGTATCTACCTTAGCATTCTATATACCGGGACGGAAATTAATGACGAAGTCGAAGGTAACGAGCTACTAAGCTTATCGGGCTTAGCGGTAGTTAAGAACCTTAGTAGTCTAGAAGTATTTTAGATTACGGTAGTTCGAGAAGACTTCGATATGGTATTTAGCCCCCTTAAGGTAATATCTTTAACGTTAGAAACAGTTAATTATTATTAAGAGTTCCTTGTCGTAGATCTTATAGTTAATTTCTATAGGAATTAACTTTCTAAAGTAGAAGGTTATAAGATATATCTTACCGTCATCTTACTTCTGTGATATTATTTCCCCTAATACATAGTCTGATATGTCAGGTTCGATAATAAGTAATCTATTAAGGTCAAAATAGACTAAAACAAAGGCTTTAGTAAAGGCTTTCTTTAATACTTTAAATATTATATTTATCTAGTTATTCTATATCTAAGCTTTCTAAGTAAGGTTCGTAAAATCAGTAAGTAGCTTAGTAATACGTAAATAGCCTTTGATATAATGTCTATAGAAGTTTGTAAATCTATTAAATTACTAGACTTCTTTTATCGATTTTAGCTATTTCTATAAAAGGATATATTCTATCTTATCCTTTGATATTACAATATCTTTAGTACTAATAATATAGCTTAGGTATTTTAATTCCTTAATATCTTATATACATTTAGTAAGGTTAATAACTAAGTTATACTTCTAAAGTCGCTTAAGGACTTTAACGATAATTTTGTCGTGTTCCGTTTTAAAACTTACATAGATAAGGAGGTTGTTAATATAGGATAAGAGGCCTTAATCGATAAAGTTTCGAAAGATATGATTTATTATATTTTAGAAGGTAATAAGAGTATTAGTAAGGCTGAAAGATATTATGTTAAACTTGAAAAGACTGTAATAGGTTCGAAAGACTATTTTTTATTCGTAGCCTTCTTTTATTTAAATCAAGTTAAACCCTAATTTCAGATTTATTTTCGTAAAGATAATAGATTCGGCGAAGGTATCTTAGAGTTCGGTAATAAGAGGTAGTAGGTAGCGGTTTTTAATAGTTTGTTCGTTGATTCTTCGATAGTTAACTATAGGACGGAGGTTCTCCGGATTTCTTATAGCTACTTTTTCTAATGACACTTCCTTATCTATAAAGAAAATAAGCGAAAAACATAGTAATTTTGATTTCCATATCTTACCTTCTCTAAGTATTTAGTCTAGCTATTTACGAAAGATTTTCTTTTTTAAAGGTGATATGGGATAGAAAGGTTCCTATAGAAGCTTTTCGTCTCTAATAATGTTAATCACGTAGTCCTAAGGCTAGTAGTCTGGGAGCCGTTAGGCCGCTTTAGATAATGTTAAAAGAGTAAAGATCTTAAATCTTTCGGAGATATTTAGGATATAGGAAGTTATAACATTTGTAATAGAGCTTTTATTTCTTAGGATTGTAAAGGAAGTATAGTTTTGTCAACAGTAGTTAGAACTAAAAGCTACTTTCGAGGTGTCAAGGTCCTATAGGTAGTCTGGCTAGTACTATTGTAGCTACTAATATAAAAGAAGGATATCGTATTTCGTATTAAGGAGAGAGATTTCGAACATGATACGAGAGAAATGTTCTACTTGGTACCATAGAACGATTTCTTTAGTATACTCCTTACCTGATTTAAGGTTAATGGTTCTATTAAAAGCTTCTAAAGGTTTTAAAATTGTTTTATATATATAAAAGATGTTTTATTTTCTAACAAGATCTTTACTTATAACTAGGCTAGAGATACCCGGGTCTAAGAGTACTCGGACAGGGATTTCGTCAGTTCTGTAGTAAACAATAGTCATAGGAATAATCTTATAAGGACTATGATATAGTTTATAGTTTCGCTTAACCTTTTTATAAGAGGGTTCCTTTGTGTTATTATGGGTATGTTTCTTAGTAGAGGTTGTGGTATGTCGTGGCGTAGGTTCCGATGCCGTAGGGTTTGGGGCGTTGGTTAAAAATCCGATGTGTCTTTACTATCGGATAGTTTAATAACACAAGGGAAGAGTTTAAGATAGTCTTTTTCTGTTACTATAGAGACCTTAGCCTTTTTCGATAGTTAGGGAGAAGTATCTTTATTCTTATTCCTTCATCGTTTAGTCTTAGCTCCGGAGATCTTACTAGGTAACTTAGGAATATCTTTACTATCCTCGGTTTTTCTATTATAACATTTAAGAGTGTTATAGCCTTGACATTTATAACGGTAGTATCTCTTATTTACTTTATGTTTATTAATTTCGGCTTAGTCTATCCCAGTAACAGCCTCCTTGTAAGTTTACTAATACTTCGTTTAGGTAGATACCGGGGGGTTATCCTCCTTGTCTTGTTACTTCCGCTTTGGACCTTTCTTAGGTTTTTCTTTTGCGGATGTTAGACTAGAATAAAAGCTAGAGATATTAGGTTTCTCTTAATAACTATCCCTCTTTAAATACTTCTTACTATTCGAAGTAGACTCTTCTTTTTCCTACTTAGCCTTGTGATTAATTTCGTGGTTTTTCATTTTATCCTTATGAATTAAGCTAGTAGTGACGACGGCTTCGAAGAAGTCGGCGTCGTCGGTAGAAAGATATCCCGTATATAAGTAGATTAAGTTTATAATGGTGTCAGAGATAGTATTAGTAACTAGCGATTATAAGACCTACCTACTAAGATCGATAGTATAATTAAGCTCTTAAAACTTAGTTATATATTCGTTTATATCTCTGTTATAAGTTAGGGCCTTCATAACCTTATAGTTCTTAGCTTTTCGTACTAGGTTACGGAAACGTTTGACTATAGTAGTAACATAGTTATTTTACTAATTTACTAGGCTAAGCTTTTCGATCTAAGTCTCTCTTTTTTAATACTATTCGAGGGTAGTACCTTTGGTAAGAGTACTAACAAAACTAATCTTAGTCTTATCGTCAAGGAAGCTTCGTTCATAGACGTTAAAGTACTTTTTAATAAAGTACTACTATATCTCAAACTCGCCTTTATCTCTTTCGTTATACTTTTTAGGTTTTACCATGATTATAACGGTACCCTAACTACAAGATTCCCAAATCGTATTAGTATTGTTACGAATTAGGTCTTAGTTAGTACGGATAAGGTCGAGAAGGATCGCTATAAGATTACGTAGGAGTGAAGGACTTCGGAAACTTAGACCTTAAGGTCCTAGGGGTCCTAGGGGCCTTAGTAGGCCTCCTAGTAGTTTAGGAGAACTAGGAGGTAGACTCGTATAATAAAGATCGTCGTCGAAGTCGTTATTATTATTACCGTTATCCGGAGGAGGTAACATTTTTATTTTAGTATAATAAAGAGGTAAGTTTCCTCCTATGTTTTTATTTCTTATTTTAGTATCAGAATTCTATATGTTATCTACTTACCTCCGGGCTCGTACTAAGATTTCCTAGGTAACCCTTCTTTAGAGGTTACGGTCTGAGAAGGGGTCTTCGTCTTAGTTAAAGTACCGTGTAGAGGTTGATTTTTTAGACGGTTATGATAGCTGTTATGAGGGTTTAATAGATAGGGTTTTCTATAAGTATATCATAGCTCTCTAAATGATCTGTTCTTTATTATGAGGCCCTACCCGTGTTAACCTTAATACGAAAGCTTCTTCGACAAGGTTATTAAAGTAGGCTTTGAGCTGATCGAACAATTCTTAGTTCTTTAAGGTTCGTGATACTCTTAATTGTTAAAACGCCATAAGAGAATTAAGCTAGCTTTGGGCCGTAGTAGACTAATGACTAAATTCCATATTATAGTAGTTTTATCGAGCTTACTTTTCTTCTTAAATTCGAAGAAGTTCCTTAACTTAGACAAGCTTAGTATTTTATTCTCGGGCCTACGTTTTTTATTCTTAGGTTTATTATACTTGGCATAGCTTTTACTTAGTGATCTCCTTTCGGAGGGCCTCGGTATGTACGATAATAAGATTAAGGGATTTTTTATACTAGGCCATTTAGGTAGCGAACTGAGCTAATTTCTAGTTAACCTTAATATTAAAAGTGATATAAGAAGCTTCTAATTCTTACCGGGTACTTTTAAGGACATATTAATTTATCTTAACATGTTATATTATTAACTAGTAATCGGTAACTAAGATAGTAAATATTAAAGTGAGCGAGTCGAGCCTTTTCTTATCTTCGTACATATTGTTGATAAAGAAGTAAAGTTCCTTATAAGCTTCTATGACCTGATTGTGAAAATGAATAAACTATTGAGGTAGTTTAACGAGGGTTTCGGAACTCGATAGGAATATAAGAAACTTCTTAATAGTTTATATTTCTATTTCGGGAGGTTCCTAGATCATAAGGTCAGTTCCGGGGTTAGGTTCGGTTTCCCGGCTCCAAAGTACTACCAAGTATAATATAAGATTGCCGGCTATTATAAATGAAGTGGTAGGTAAAAAAAGGTTGTTTGTAAAGAAGAAAGATTATCTATGACATAGGCTAACCCACGGAGGTCTAGGATATGACAACCATAAGGTAAGATATCAATTGAAAAGTTAGACTATAGAGCTTTAATCTTTTCTTAACTTTCGACTTAACCATTTAACAAACCATCCCGACAATTACTATTAGTCTAGTTTAAAGCTTTCACACGATAAACTTAAGGACTTAATCTTCGTAAGGCTTAATAAAGCTTAAGGTCTGATTTAGAAGTTTAGAACAGAATGGTAAAGGAGTTAACTATTATAATATAAAGTAGTAAAGAGTTAGGGAGAAGGAGGTTTAGAGAGATGGAATAATTTAATAGAAGATAAGATATAATACTTCGTAATTATAAGTCAAGAAAAACAAAAGGGTTCATAAGGTTATATTACCCCTTAGCTTCATTTGAAGTTTAACTAATAATCTTTCTAGGTTTGTCTAAAGAAAACTAAGAAGCTTCTTTCTCTCGAAGATCTATCATAACATACCTGTCCTACTTATAGAAGGCTATATATAAGATATAAGGATACTAAAATACCTAAAGGATCTTCCTAGCTACCCGTCGGTCCCAAATCTCCTTTCTAGCCGCCCGTCTCTCATACCCTATAAATCCGTGGCTATAAGCTAAGTGAAGCCGGCCCATCACACGTTGGTCCATAGGCGGTATTAGTACTTATCTATATAGTTCTAGTAATATAGTATCTATTACTATAGGTGTTCCTTTACGTCCTTAGTACTTACGTTGGCTACAAGCCGCTAAGTCCTAAGGCTAGCGTTTGTCACAGTAACGGTTCCTTTCGTGACTCATACGCGGGGGTCACGGCTACCTATCACCACTGAAGCTAGACTCCGGAGAACATCGGGTTCCAAGTCTTCCAAAGGAATACCAGCAATAGCGGGAAGGTCCATGATTCGAAAGACCAGCTACAGGGTCTGGGCTGACTATGTAGGCTCCGACCACGATACTGAGGTTAAATGGCTTGTCCATGACAAATCTGAAGTCTGATAACGTTACCTAGCGCAGGTAAGATCCGTTGTACAGTTACTCTGGCTTGTGAGTGGTTCTAGGCATTCCGTCGTAACCCGTAGGTACTTCAGGAGAATCCGTTGACCTACGTGCCGGCTGAATAGGCCATGAGCCACGCGTGGGATCGTGTCCCGAGGTTGAGCCACGTTGTGGCCATCCTCTGTGGTGGTTCCCTTATCCACGTGATCCATGACGGATGTTCGTAGGTCAATGGGTATGTACTTCTTGTGTGTGGTTCGTGCCGCTGGTGTATAGCTCGGTCAAGGAGGTCAGTGACCCTGTTGACCTAGGTGAGCCTACCAGTGTGACAGGTTAACCCAGTTATATACCGTACGACAGTGTTCCTACATATTCCGGACCTTACAAGTAACGTACGAGCAAGAGCCACACTTAAACCCATCTAGCAAGGAAGCCTAGAGGAGGTCGATAGCTACTATCGGTTCCTTTGGGATAGGGAAGTTCCGGAGCTCTTACTAGTTATTCCAAAGGGTTAGTGAGCTTTTGCAAGCCTTGATAATCTCTATCCTCTTAGGAGCCAGGATAGATTTATACGTCGTACGAAGGTAAGTCGGGATCTCATCACCTAGAATGGTACGTTTACACAGCTTACAGATAAGGAGGTAAAAGGGGAGAAGGAGAGTGAAAGGCTCCATGTTAAAGGGAAGGAGGAGGAGGAGGAGTGAGGGTTAGAAAGTCGGTGCCGTATTAATTCGACCCGCGTCGAGTACGAATTAGCCGTCGTGTAGATTAGGTTTTTCGCACACGCACTAGAGGAGGTAGGGGAGAGGAGGGGGGGGGGGGGGGGGGGGGCGCTAGGGGGCTAGTGGCGCACGGGGTCTAATGCCAAGATGGCAGGCGGTTACCCATCAAAACTACCCGGGATAACACCTAAACTTCAATATCTATTATCTCCCTTCGTACTAGCCACACGGCAGGGAAATAGGCAGCGTTGGAAGTAGAGAGCGAGAGCTTTTGATACATCTACTTTTTATTAGATTTGACAAAGGAGAACCAAATGGCTTCTACTCGTGAAGATGTAAATGGCTTCTACCCTATGCCACACATGTGGGTCCAGCACTTTTGGTGCGGTTTTAAACGGCTTCTACTACAAACCGATTGGGAATGAGAGATAGAGCGTTGTAGGCCCGGGAAAACTGTATACACAAGACAGTTACAACCCCAGGATAACTACGCAGCATGCACACAGGAGAGTTGCAAGTCCTGTACTACCTGCCTCCGTCCCGTCAACTAAACCCGGCATGTTTACCATGGCGGTCATGAGTGTAGTCAGGCGGTGGCCACCGACTACATCGGGCGGAGGCCGCTGTTTTAGGCAGTTGGGAATAGGGCGAAGAGGTAGTCCTCTTCTTACTTGCTAAGCATCCCGCCAGTCTAGCCACTACGGACTAGAAAGGGCAGACGCCGCTGTCTTAGGCCAACCGATGGGCTGTCATAAACTCATTCTCACCCTGATTTTGGAAAGTTTCTCCCACGCTGTCAGTACTGAAAGTTTTGTCTTAGCCACGTCAAATGATACCTCATTGTAGGTTTGGCTCAGCCTTCGTTAGGGTACCACAAAACCTTGTTCGTCAAGGCACGCGACACGTCAGTATTTAAAGCCATCACCTCAGCCGTTTTTTTCCGTGGTTTCAAATCCCCAACACCACACAACGTAGCATCTCTCTACCACACGTTCCCGGTTCCGCTACACCATAGAGACATTGGACATCTCGCCACCAGTAAGTGACCAAAAGTACCGCGTCACGTTCACCATGGTCCCCCCACACTCACCTCACGATACCAACATATCTTACGACGACGCCCCATGGGATGTCATCTTTATTCTCACAGGAATCGACATGGCCATGATGCAAAAGGGCCTCTTTTGGACAACACAAAATCTCGTACTCCTCAACGGGCAACAAACATCCTACAAAGCAGTAGTTGAAGCGCAAGAGTGCAACTTTCCGTGGAAACAAGATATAGTTCGGGTTTGGCAGTTCCGGGAGTTCCCTAGCCGACCTATCGCTGAGTCCCGCTGGTGCGGAGGCGTGATACTTCATACGCAATCGACGCAGACGCTGGATGGGTTTCGCTTAGGGAAATTAAAGAGGCAGCTGATTTGCTATGCGTCAGTTAAAGACAATACAGGTAACGAGGTTTTTGTCTTTAACCCCGAGGAGCCAGGGGAGAATAGGAATGATCTTTTCGGTAGCGACTCGGGGACCTGCGATCTGTGGTGGCTTTGGCCGATGGAGTCGATCATCCCAGAGGAACCGGATGAGTGTTTGACTCGCCCTCGGACTGGCTCAGACCCTCACCCTCAGGTTGGCGGCGGGAAACAGGAGAGAGGATCAGAGTGTCATGTCAACAGTGGCCAGGCATTGTTGAGTGGGAGCATCCGGGTGGTGGCTTGGGGGATATTCGTCCTGCTGAGCGCAATGGGCATTGTAGTGCTCGGGTTTGGGTTGGTGATTATGATCCCGGCCCTACGTGTTGAGGTACCAGTTTAAGGCACCTCATCAGCACAGGAAAAATGTTAATTCCTTCCTATAAACTTGGCGGTGGCGACGTAGTCCATTACTTACAAGATAATATTGACGTAAGCCAACTTAGGATTATAACCAATGGGTGGAGCTGTCCTGGGTTGAGATTGTTACAGGCATTTGCACCATCATTGGTGTTATGATGTCTGTGTATGTACGATACTGCCGGAAATGAGAAGAATACCTTGCTTGAGTGAGCGCGAAGCCAACACCTCGGGCTTGACCTCCCTCTCTTACAAAACACGCTACGCTAGTCGACGCAAGGGCGCGGAATTGGGAACAGAGCCGTTGCCGATGAAGAAGCCCGTGCCGCAATCAATTAGTGTACTTGAGTCCGCCGCCGGGCTTGAGCATGTCAGGAAAGCAACCGAGCGTATAGTAGCTATTCACGCAGTTAAGCATGTTGTCGTGCTAGGCCCACGGCGCGTCGGCGTCGTCGAATTTGAACTTGCAGCTGGGCAGCGAAGCAGCGGCGTAGGGAGACAAAGGTGCGGTAATAAGCACGGCGTTTCCCATACCGTTCCTGAGCAACACACTGGATCTGGACACAGCGCTACACTCGGCAGGATGGCCCGCCGCTTCGAGGGTGCAGGGATTGTTGAGAAAAAGGCCAAAGGTCGCTGCAATACATCAGCTGCGTCGCGCTACACGGCCAGTATCCTACGAGACTCCTTTACATATGGAAAATTGCCCCCGCCCCCGGGAAGGGACGGAACAGACTTCTTCCAGGGCCGTTGGGCTAGGTACAAGGCTAACGAGCGCCCTTAGGGTTAGGCATGAAGAGAGGACGGCACTGCACATCCTGAAGCTTCTTCTACTATACGGCCCGGCCCTTTCCCATAGATTTCCAACCCCATTGCATTGCGCTTCCAACAGTGGCTGACTTGGCCACACCAAGGCGCTTATCGGCGCTAGTGCTTCTATCTACACGGGCCCAGACTGCGACGGCCTCGCGGCTACAATTAAAAGATGCCATTCGGGCGACGCGGGCATATGCGTTCCGTTTTTTCCCTGGATCGACTCGCTCTGTATCGTCCAAGACTCGGCTGAGGACTGGCAGAGGCAATCCGCTCAGATGGCAACGATCTATACCAATGCATACTTAACGCTGTTTACGGATTGCGCCAGGGACGACGGCGCAGGGTTTCTGCGCCCGAGGTCTGCATGGAAATACACAGCTGTCACTCTCCCCGTTCTAGAATAGGATGCTGAACCGGTGACGCTTTTATTACAACGAACCCCCCCCCCCCCCCCCGTCAGAAGGACGCGACGGCTGGCAGTTCGCGCAGTTCGCGGACAACGTCGAGACCGGTGACGCAGCACACCTCGCAGACCGCGGCTGGATCTCGCAGGAGCGCGTGCTTTCTCGACGCATCCTGCACTTCGGACGGGACCAGATCCTTTGGGAGTGTCATGAGGGAGCCTTTGCCGAGAACGGCCAGGTTGTGCTACAGCGTAATATCCCGACTTGCGACCCCCAAAGGCTGACAGCCTTTTTTTGAAGCTAACGTATGGCGGCGTGCTGGAAGTCGACAATGACAAGAACAATCCACAGCCTGCCTTGCTCTCGCCCGGTCAGTTCCACATCAATATTATAATAGGGTCTGTAAGTGATACTCCGGCGCAAGATAATCAACAGGGTTGATGGAAAATGCGCGGGAAATGCCCTGACAAGTGACTAATGAGTAACTCGCAATTGGCTCACAAGTGACGAGGCTTCAGCCAACGAGAGTGCTTAAACATAAAGTAGAGACAAACCTACTTAATGAAGAGCTAGTACGATCGATGCGGCCAAACTACCAGGAGTGACTATGAATATACCATTGCTGCGAGTAGACTTAATAAGGTGATATTAGTCGCGATGTAAGAGAAAAGTCGAGTGCGAGACTAGTAGGGTAGCTCCGTCGCTTTACCCGAGCGTGTAAATTTGGGTCACAGGGCCCTTTTTCTATTTGGCCATCTAGGATGGGTTGAAATTCCTGACGAGTGGCGGAATGCGGATTCTAGATACTATAACAATAGTAGCGGGTCTTAACGGATGACAGCGTAGGCGGCGATGGCGGTGGACCTTAGCCTGGTGCTTCAGGGGACAGCCTAAGCTTGTTGAAAAGCAGATAACTATACGTGGTCTACTTTCACCTAAATTTCGGGCCAAGCGCGTGTTTCAAAACATCCAGATCCGGTCACTTCAACAGGAAGTCTTACTTTCCCATTCAAATCAATTAAACCATCTTACAAGATGTTACCGAGGACTGAAACTTCGCTGTTCAGCGTCTCTACGTGCTAGGCGAGCGGCATGGGAGGCTCGGTAGTAAGTACTATGTGAGAATGAGAACGATGGTGAGTATGATGTTACTTACGTAAAGTGTAGTAAGCTAGGGAGATAGCAGAGCCGAGCCGTCCCGGGACATAAACACTTTAATTAGGCATTCGCTTTCACCTAGTCGGTTTAGGGCCAAGGGGCTCGGTTTCATAAGCTTAAGTACTCTATCTAGCTCGCCAGTCTGAGTTATAATCGTCCCTAACTTAATGTGTAGGTCGACGTGGTAAGTAAAGTAGAAAAGGGCTCTAAAAAAGGGTTCCGGCATGTCGCCTAAGGATAGTGATCCGTGTTACCTAAGAATAATACCACCGTGGGGGGTAATAAAATTAGTAAGGGTAAGCGTGAGGTATCAGTGTTAAGATTCTAGGTAAGGAAAAGGCGAGTGGCGTTAGGAGGGAGACATTAAGTTTCTTGCTTCGTTTTAAAGACCCGCATCCTTATAGATGGCCTCATCACAGCTTTAATATCTCTTCGGCGAGAGTGTCCCGCACCAAAAAAACAAACTAGAATCATGGTGTAGACATTTCCTCTGAGTGCAAATTTTTAAACGGCCAAAATGGTCAAACACGGAAAACCCCGCCTCTCCCAAGGTACCCAACCTTCCACCACACCCGAGGACGAACTTGCTACCTTAAATCATGACCGATTCAAAAGCCAACTTAGGCAGGGCTGAGACCGCCCTCGGGGCGATAATCCTAACTTTACAGTTGCCGAAGAGTTGCAAAAAGGGCTTCTCACTCTGGAAAGACACGACCGAACTTGGAGAAGATGCCGTCAGCTTCATCACCAGGTTGAAGTTCGAGGCCCAGGCCCGGTTCAAAGGTTGGAAGGTCGTTTGGGAGTTTTGAAAGGGCGTCAACTCTCTTTTCTTTAGTTACAAGGTGTGACAGTTTCCAGGTGGGTGCTCACACGCAAGATGGTGGGATCGCCCAGAAGAAGTGGTTGTATTGGACTGGGCCTTTGCAAGAGAGAGAGCGCCGAAGGCGCTCTTTTATCTGCACTCAAGACCCTGGCTACACACGTGATTCATGACAGCCTTGCTCCAGGGAGCTTGCGCTTCCTGGCACCTACCATGTCCCACCACTATAAGAAAGTCCCAAAACCCTACTTCGAGGTAGCCTCGAAAGACTTCTAACTCCGCTTGATAACTGTCTTCAGCTCGCTAAAGGACTCCTTAATCGGATTCAAGTTCAGAGAGTAGGGCGGCAGGTACTCCTTTACTCTCGTCGGACTGGTGGAAGGAGGTATCGCCCACACCCTATGGAACGAACATGAACTTCGGCTCCGGCCATCTGCCACAGTGAGGGAGCGGCTAGTTGGTAAAATCCTCAACACGGATGTATCAGTGGACCCTTGATATACGAGCGCGAGAAAGACGCCGTTATACGTAGGAATACTCCCACTCCCCCTCTAACGTATCGTGCAGCACCCCAGGACACGGGAAGGTCTGGTATTGAACATGGCCTGATTCACTAACGCTACCACAGAGCTATGCTACGTCTTCGACAATAAAGACCACTATTTAACCAAGTAGACAGAAAGAGAGGAGCTCAATGCCATGATCCAAGGACAAGAGAACGTAGACGACGGAAGAAGAAGATTGGCTCCATGAATAGGAGCCATTCTGATGGACTAAGACGGTAGAAAGAGAGCGAGATGGGGTGTGCCGGAAAAGGTGCATCCATGCAACCATTTTTAGTCTTGTAAACTGCTCTGTGACCAACCATAGTGTCAGTGTAACGCGATTGGTGGTTTGGGTTGATAAAGTGTTACATAAAAACATAGAACGTGATGCGTACGAACACAGTGTATTCAAGCTTGGCACTTCTTTCTGATCGGCCCAGAGCATGCCTATCTTAAGCCTCGGTGTCACTACAGAAGCTCAGTGCCTCCGCAGTTCCCTATATTTACTTCACGTGGCTATAAGCCCCTCTTTCCTGTGTATTTAGTCCCCGCCATTCACCCATCCTTCCTTTGTACAATCCGTGGGTTGAGATGGGGCAAGCTTCACACTGTCTCAGGTTCGCGGATGGATTGGAGCTTTCTCAAATCCTACGCCAATATGTTATCACAACCACAAATCCGAAACCAACAGACCTGTGGTTTCCAGCGCCACAGCCGCATTTTTATTTCCGGCAGTCGCAGATATAAAGCATAACTGTACAAACAGCCAAGTAGCACCAACGGTAATTGCTAAAGGGCAAAGGCGGAGAGCAGAAGCAGCCGATACCCTCAATTTTCAGATGCGGGAGGGGGGGTTGGGGCCAGAGTGAGTAATGTTCCGTGAGTCAAGTACAACAAAGGAAATTCCGTGAGCCCAGATTCGTTTTACATTACAAAGAAGCGGAGGTGGGTTTTTGCCATCTCATAATGCAGGCCAAAAACACGGTGCTTGAATACGCCGCCGAATGCTCAGGGGGCGCTCATCGATCCCCTTCATTCGATTCTCAGAATCCTCGTCGCTACACCTTCGAACACCGAAGGCGCCGTCATCCGAAAGAAGCCGATGCGACGGAACACGGCGACACCGCTCCCCTTTGAGACAATAATCAAACCCTCTACAGGGATAATCCGCTGCTGGCCGAGCTTGAGCTTGCTCATGCCGAGGCAGATAACCTTGATGTCCGGATCTAGGGGCTCGTCGAGGGGATCCAACGTCCCATCCCCAACTACAAGCGGTGTATCACACTGCTCGATCAAAGAAATGTCTGACCCATCCCACGAAGGCCTATCCTCATATCGCCAAGCCAGCTCGACCGTCTTGCCCGACACTTCCAGATATCCGCCCTTGACAGGACCATACGAAAAACCCGGGTCAACTGTTTCAACTTGGCATTCTAGAATCGAAAAGTCAAAAGTCTCTCGATCATCACGCTCGTCCTCGCTGTCGACAACCGCACTGACACCAACACTCGCCCAGCTCCAACTAGGCGCGAGATACCCAGCGTCTTTCACCTTTGTTGGCTTCAAGGTGAGCCTCTCTCCCGAGAGATTCTGCTTCATACACCGCCAGTGCAGGTCCGAGAACAGATTCTCCTTCCACATACCTGCGAGATAGGTCCAGCCTGTCTTGTGCCCGATTTCGGCCGCGAGGGCAGATATAGCGGGGAGCTTGTCAGTGTAGTAGCTCAAATCCATCTCGGTGTAATCGGCGCGGATAGTGGCCCACGTCTCTCTGATCTGTGCTTGCGCATCCTTGTCTCGAGCGGTGGTTTGATCACTTGGGTGTTCTGCGGAAAGGTAGGGGTCGAGGAAGGTTTGGTATGGGGGACCTGCGCCGGGCGCGGCGCCGGGGTTGACAAAGTCTTCTCTGCACATCCACATCACGCCGCTGCTTGAGAAGATCAGGAGACGTCGGGATAGCACGCGCTCTTGCAAGGTCCAGGCTCGGGAGCCGATGGGGTCCGCTGAGGCTTTGTATGGCGCGCGGTAGCCGAAGGTGAGTCCAGAGTTTACTTGGAAGGGATGGAGAAGGAACCTTGCAGGATTTGGAGTCTTGAGGAATCCGTCACCTGCTGCTGCGGCGCTCGCTATGATGAGGGTCAATTCACTCTCCCTGTAGGTGTCTGCCATACGCGGGAGTTCCAACGCTTTGTCTTGGGGAGAGTCTTGGATGATGCAGAGGGCGTCGATCCAGAGGTATTTGAAGCCGAGCTGATGTGCTGCCGCGATGGCATCTAACAGGGTCTTGGGTAGTCTAGTTAGGTCTAGCCCCTTGCGCATCTCGGAGAGGCAGGCCCGCGTGAGGACATATTGTTGCTTTGGGCCCTAGACGTAGCTCAGGGCGATGTAGGTCAATTGGGTGTGGTGCTGCATGTCTTCCGCCGAAATGACGAGCCGCGGGTGCTGGGAGTCCTGTACGTCGATCAGTCGCGTGGGCTGGAAGACGCCCGACGTGGAGCAGGATGCGTGTGCTTCGCAAGCTCGAAGCCACGTTTCAGCGCGAGGCACCCATTCGCCAAAAGAAGCTGCAGAGACGATATCCCAATTCTGATTGAAGGCGATCACACCATCGGCTGTGCTTGGGCAGATGACCTCAAGCTTCATGGCAGCCGCTTTTTCCCCAACCATGTTCCGAAGCGGGCTGTCATCTTCGGTCGAGGTCATCACCTCAGCTCTGACCTCGATAAGATTGAAGAGCAGGCTTCTATTCCACTTTAAAAACTCGATGGTAATCTCCAGCTTCGCCGCGCAGTTGAGCGACTCAATGGTGTAGAACCCGGGCCTTTCACTCGCCGCGTCCTCAGCTTCCTCGTCGGAACCCTCGCTATCGATATGCGTCATTTCCTCATCCGACGCGGCATCGTCGACGGCTGCTTGCAGTGGAACTCGCGCTTCCGGGTCGGCAGCACCCTGCAGTGTGGAGTCGTCTTCGTCGAGGCTGGCGCCATCCGAGTGCGATCCATTCCACGCCTCCATCCAATAATCTAGATCCGAACATGTGAGAACGGCATTCCCAACGCAGGTACACCACGGGCACCCAACCAGCACCGAGGCATGGAGGTCGCGCGCAAGCCTGGAGTAGGAAAGCCTAAGTGATAGTTCATCACGCGCTTCAGCGAGCGATTTTCCGAGAGATGAGGCGAACACGCCGTTGACGCATGAAGGGCAGATACCCCGCCCGCCGGGCTGGGGCTGGGGCTGGGAGTAGGTTCTGATGGGCTGAGCGACGTGGAAGCGGGAGAGCATGTCGGATGGAGTCTCTGGAGCAGAGACCTAATTGAAAGGACCAGCTGTTGTGGGAACGGTTTGGCTTCAAGGCAGTGGGCGCGGAAGGAGCATTATGCAGGTGGAGTTAGTCAGGCTCGAAGGGTACTTGTAAAGGCCAATCCGCTGATGTTCATCCCACGTGCCCTGCAACCGCCACCGCCCTCCGAAATCGGAGGAGACTGGATTCACGAGAGTATCTAAGCAGTCGGCCTCTACTTGACGGGTTGAGTAGTGGTATAAACCATGTACCCGTCCTCACAAGGCATTCTGCCTTTCTCCTTACCATCATCTTTCACAACTCACACGGCAGCTACCTCCCTAGACTCGACGAGAGCTCCTTTCCGGCCTCAGTAACTGGACTTTATCATTTTTGCTTTTTCTTAACATGATTACCGTAGGAGCCACAAGGTCGCCTTTCTGGCATTGTATTTAGCATTTATTTAGTATTTTCGGAGGCCTCTCACCGACCAGGAAAGGCCTTGTAAAATACCAAAGATACATTTGCTTAAGCCACAAAGGCTTTATTAAGCTTCAGTGTCTCTCTCGGTGGGAGTGTCACGCGCTGACACACAAACCGGGGCTGTATTATACACTTCAATCGCTTTGCCTTCAATTTTGACAAAAAAAACAACGCTAGGGCCAATGAGGAATGATTCGCGAATTTCTTTCCCTTCGATCCTTTTCACCATCAACTTTTCCTCGTAATGTCATGATCTAGAGATGTTCCGTCAGGGGCGCTCATGAAGCAGCATTGTGAAGTAGGTTGAGGTCACCATACCCATGAACCACCATGTTTATCGCCTCCTTCACGGCTCTGCTTTGGGACAAATTTCGACTGCAGTTGACCATCTAAACGATAAGCACCTCCTCCGTATCAGATTCTTTGATCTCACCCGGAAACAAGGGGCGGTAGTCCCCCCGAGATTTCCAAAACCGCCCGATTCGCACAGCTTCTCCTGTGGTGTTTCGTCGGATTACGAGGCCAAGACCCAATGCTCGATCTTGAACTTGGTCTGGGCTCCTCGACAAGAGCAAGCAGTAAAGTCCTTCCCCCGCTGCCAATTTTGCCCCCATGGACTCTTCGGCGGTATCCGCAGCCCACGAAGCGACAGCGTAGCCGTCTCTGTTCTTATCCACCAGATGTCCCCCAGGATGGGAGCGTCGTGCAACCTCCCTTACAGCGACGCGCAGACGTACATAGCCTCTACCTTGAGCATCCGTTCCCGTCTCGACAACCTGGCCGATCCAAGTCGGGAGACTCCCATTTCCACTCCTAGAAGCCACAGTAGTCTCTTCGAAGACACGCCTCTGTATGCCCGCCCAGGACCGCATCGGGGCAAGATACTCGTTTGTTTGTGGGCGATGGCTCTGTTGGTCGACGAACCATAATAACTCCTGCAGTAGCCTCGAAACAGTAACCAGGCGGTCGTCAAAATACTTCAGATTACAGCCTGGTAATCTGAGACGAATCTGGGCATACGAAATTTCCTTTTTCGTTCGTAGTCCTGAGCTGGGGTGAGCTAGGGTGAGCTGTAGCTGATTTGTCCCGAGCTTTCCATGATTTGTCCTGAGCTAGGGTGATCTCCCATGTACGGCCGCTGCACAGCCCGAGAGGCCCGTTTTCAGCCCCCCCTTCGGGTAAAGCTTCCTTTCGAGGGAAAGTAGGTGACGCGTGACTCATAGGAATGGCTCCTAGGCAACGATTCCAATTATAATGTACACGTATACTGGTGTGCGTGTGACTTATGTCATGTGTGTAGAAATCACTGTTACTAGAGCAGACTTCTATTCCTTAAAGACTTATTTAGGGTAGTTCTTTACTAGTTCTTTTCGAATACATCCATCAATACTATGCTAGAGAACTTGATCGCCATTTTCCTATTCTTAGTCATTAGTTTGAACGGGAACGTAGGTCTTTAACGACGACTATAAGCTTCGGTCAGTACTCTAGTCTTATCGTGTAGGTCCTCTGTCAGTTTGTCCAAGGTATAGTCGAAGCGTAGGCCCGTGATTACTCTAGAGACCAGCTGTTTTTATTCGGTGTTCGTGATTCCAGAACCTAGGTTCTCCGTATCTTCATCGGCATCGGTGGTCATGGTAGGCTCGGGAACATTCTGGAGGTTCGTAGATCGTCTCCGTAGCTTCGTATCGGCTTGTGCTTTCTCGTTACCAGTGTAAGCTAAGGCGTTATCATCGAAGCGTACTTCCTTGGCGGCTTGGGCCGTGTTGGCCTCGGTAGTTTCGGCATCATGTGGCATCGTGATCGGGTTCAGTTGGTAGATGTTGTGACCTTCGTACGTGAGTGGTTTGGTTAAGCTTATTTTTATGTCACGACCAGTAGGATAGAGAGAGACAAGGCTACCATTACCTAACCTGGGTTATGGAAAAACAAGCTAAGGAAAGAGAAGAAGGGTAAGTGGTTGCCAGATCCAGGGCCTTTATAGGAGCCCTGGGCAGCTCAGACCACTTGCTTACTTCCAGTGAATGGCTATCTTCGAGGTTGAGTGGGTTTACGTGACGGTGTGTGGCCTGTGGATGCCACGGCCGTCACATAAGAAGTAGCCTATAAGTGAACGTTAGCTGGGTCTTAAATTTGATTGACATGCGCTGGCGCGCTGTGCTCGTGCTTGTGCCGACAAGGAAACGACAAGGCCGCCGACATGAAAACGAACAAGGCTTACCATGTTAATCTGCGCCGACATCTTGGGAGAGTCCTGGCAGCGACGGCACGCCTTAGGGTTTGGAGACACCCAGCTGCAGACGTCTGACTGGGAATGCCCCGGTGGCAACGGCGAAGATGACAAGAAGAGCCCCCACCAAGCGAGAGATGGAGAGGGAGAGAGAAAGAGAGAATTGGAAACCAAAGGCAGTAAGAACAAGATGACTCCGCGAAAGCACGCCCCCCGGCTGGCGGCGAGGAAAGGCTGTAAGGGTTGGAAGGTGCAGTGGTAAGAGGACCCACACCTTGTAGTTCGCGTGCGCTGCTGCCTTATTCTTTCCTGCTGCCCCTTCTTCTCAGTCTTGTCGGGGCTGTTGCGTGGGTGTTTCTAGGCTCTTCCTTCCGATCGGCCGCCCTTGGGTGTTGGATAAGACGTTTTTCTACGACGCTTCTTAATACCTCGGGTGGCGATTCGGATCTCTGAGGATTTCCAAGGCCACAGAGCCCATCAGTCACAACGCCCAGGGTATAGCACCTCGTCCTGAAATTCCCTCGAGCCCGAGACGCGAGATTGATTACCGTTAACGAAAGCTCGGATTCAGATGTATCAAGTTCAGACAGAGCCTCAGAGGCCGCCCATGAGGGTAGACGTGGACCCCCAGACCAGGACCGGGAGTCGATATATCGAGTCCTCAATAGACGTGTTACGATCGGCACCCCCTGATGACAACCCCATCAATTCCAAATACATGGAGTGGCAAAACGCAGGCCGAAGCAGCGGCGGTTATCAACGTACATCCGTCTACCCTCAGACGACCCCTTTACGGCACCAACATTAAAGAAAGCTAGTGAGATCAAGGTAATAAAGTTCTCTCCTCGTTAGTACTCTCCTCTTCTAGGAGAGCTTGTTAGTTGACTACCCTAATCAGGAAGCTGCTGACCGCAAAGCGGGAGTGAGTTGGATCGTTCGAGGACAAACCGGACTTCTTGCGCGTCAAGGGCGCCTGCAGCCTGAAACGCTTTGGTTTCCGTCTGGGCGTATTGTTGCGACCCGGTCTCTTCCGGCCTCTGAGAGCTGGCTCCGCGTCGGGAGAGTCCTGGCGCAGAATCTCAATGCCCTACTATCACAGATGATACCGCCAGCACCAGAGATAGTATTCGAATTGCTTCTTGAGTCCGTAAGACCCAGAGGTGCTGGCTTGGTTAACCGCGCTGCTCAAGCGCGTGGCAGTAGCTACTCCTTGACCTAGAGAACCAACGGCATCAGTAGCAAATAAACAAAGCCGCGAGCCCTACGCTGGCCGTCTTGGCGCGGATTGGGGTCTCCGAGCTACTGCGCCATGAGGTGAAAAGGAGTCGTCTCAAGCAGTCAATCTCCGAGGCGTCATGCCTTGACGCTTTGGCGGTGGCGACTGAGGCGGGCGGTTTGCATACATTCGAGTATATCCTCGACAAACTGGGCAAAACTAAGCGGTTTCACTTGGGGGCGCCGTGGCCGGTGCACTGGCCCTCGATGCGATGGAGGGGGGCGACAACGATACCATCTCCCGTATCTTAGACCTGGTCACGTCCAGCCAACCTCCCACGATAGGGGAAGCCGCCATTATAACCCTGCTGGCGCGGGTGGCGTCGCTCGGACGCTCAGTGCTGTAGAACGCCTGTCAGCCGTACAGTCTGAGAATATGACGATAGACAAGACAGCGTCTTGGACGCGGTGGATGAAGAGAGTGATGATAACTCGGATGACCAAGGCACCCATCAGGGGCACGGTTACGCTGTACCCCTGCTATAGGCGGAACATGTACTTGCGGCCACTCTGTCGGTGCTGAGAGGCTGGGATGCGACAAAGGTGGCCGTGCGTAGTAACAAAACCGGCAAGGCAGCCACGATCCCAGGCCGCCAGGCGTGCCAGGTTGGAGAAAAACGCGAAATGAAAGAATAGACTTTTCTAAAGGGCCGACGGTAACCTTAGGACGCGATGATATCGCCGTCCGCGATCGACCCTACCTTATGGACAACCTAAACGCCGCGCCTGACCAGACCCGTCGGAGGACCGACTTCTGGCCGCTCACAAACTCTTGATCGTTGCCGTGGATTTCGGCACAACCTACTCGGCGGTCGCATATGTAGCGCTGCTTTTTACTATTGCGCTTTGAATCTCGCCGCTGTGTACCCGCAGAAGCTGAGCTGGGCTTCAAGTGAAACATTACGAGATGATGTCAATAAGGACCCACTCTTCAACTGTGTAAGTCTATTACATGAGGGAAGGTGCTTGCCATCTCTACGATATTAACCACTCGCTTTCCGCTGTCTGAACTGCTTGCGCCGCCGCCGTAACCACCGTAGGTGTGGTTGGGCGGGGCCAGCCGTTCAGAGTGACAGGCAGGGAGTATGACACCTCGTTCGGCTTTAGATCTCCTCCCCTCGCCTCTACCAAAAAGCCCTCGACCATGTCCTTCTGTAGTGTCTGATCCCATTCACGAAAGACGTCCAAGAGGAGGGACTGCCCGGCCCCCGCGCTCGACAAAGTTTCAGCCTGCAGCGGAGCCTCTAACAGGATGCCAGCGTCGATATATTTCAGGTGCAGAAATATTCGGCGGAGTCGCTCCTCGTCGGGCAGTGCGTAGAGCGCCGCGAGGCCCATGCCGAGTAGCGTGGCAATGCAAAGGCCCTCGTCGGATGCAATGCTTGTCTGTCGATATGGAAGCACTCTCTCCAAGGAAGCCCATTTCACTTGTGCTGGGATAATGCCAGGCCTGGAGGAGGATCCCCGGAGTATCTCAAAGAAGGTCTTCACGGCTACGACAGTGCCTAGGAAGATGTTGTCGAGCGAGAACCCCAGCATCTCTTCCTCCGAAATGGGCCCTTCAAGGGCATCGGCGTCGAGCGCGAGCCAACTGCCGCTTGTAACCCCCGGAGGCCTGCAGACCCCACCGGTCACACGGTCTTCGTGATGGATCACAGGCTGCAGCTGCATATCAAGCACCATTCTCAGCAGGGGCGACTCAGCCCCAAACTCAGCAGCCAGGGGCCCGAATCGCATGGCCGCGAGCAGCTGGAACCGCTCTAATCGGTAGCGCATGATAAGATCCTCGAGACTGATGGTACCGTCCAAGAACTTGAAGCAAAGCTTCTTGGCGAAGACGGCTTCCTGGATGGTCCACAGCCGCTCGTTCCACGAGCTAACTTCAATACGTGTGAGACACTCGCGGGCCGGGAGCGCCAGGGAAAGTTGCTGCAAGCTGGCGTCGAACACGAGGACTCGGTCTGCCTTGCGATAGATTTGCCCCATCTGCTGGAGAGCGAGCATTTTGAGGGGGGACTTTGCAAAGGGCACCGAGATGGTGTCGACCCAAAAGGGAACGTGGTCCTCCTTCGCTGGTTGGGTATCTGCATGTCCGCCGTAGAACTCAATAACGGCGTCTCGGAACTTTTCCAGCTGGCATCCATACAGCGAGTTTCCGCCGCTGCTTCCAGTTCCGTCGGCCCACACGTGCGAGACAGCGACGTACTTGACAGCCTTGCCACCGCCGTGCTCGTTGTGGCTCCGGATCAGGCTCCATGATCCACCGCTCGCCGCTTTCCACTGTAGCAGTGGCGTGTGCCCCGCCTTGATCCAGGCCCCATAGGGGGAAGAGTCGATGACAGGGAATGACACAATCTGGCAGGTGCAACCGACCGTGCTGTGCCGCATCTGGTAGGTGGCGGGGTTGACCCGGCCGGCAATGCACCCAAAGACGCAGCAGCGCGCGTGCCTGTCAATCGGGCCCTTGGGAATGGACGACAGGTAACTTTTAACTACGAAGTATCGTCTACTATCTTCCTTATAGTCGTTCTATCTCCTTACATCTACCTTCTTCCTCATAACTACTAGGACTTTAAATTACGAGAGGTCATCTCCCTCACTTCGTATGGAAGCTCTGAACCAAACTAATACCATTACCTATGACACAGGCTAGCCACCGAGGGTTAAGGTGTAACAATCACAAGGTATGTTACCTTCGGTATAACTAAACTGCAGAGCTATGATCTAGACTAACTTAACCGTCTACTCTAGGCCGGTAATAGTATTAGTCTGACTCAGAGCTTTCATACGAAGTAAGGGAGATAATCTTCGCAACCCAAAGTCTTAGTAGTTATGAGAGAGAAGGTAGATACAGGGAGATGGAACGATCATAAGAAAGATAGCAGACGATACTTCGTAGTTATAAGTCAATATGAAACAGAAAGGTTCACAAGGTTATATTACCCCTTAGCTTCACTGAAGTTCAGCTGATAATCTTTCTAAGCTGTTTCTAAGAAAGGCTAGAGAGCTTCTTTTTCTCAAGGATCCGTCACGGGTCCCTCGTCTCTTTTATGGAGGCTATGTATAATATACAAAGGTATTAGGATACATGGAGATCCTTCCTTAGCTACTTCACCAGCCCGGGGTCTTAGCCGCCCATCTCTCGCGTCCTACCAATCAATATTCCTGCCAAGTGTTACTAACCTTTCCCTTGGTAGTCAACGGGCGGTATTAGTACTTAACTCTAATAGTGTAACGAGCATAACTACGGAGGTTTCTTCACGTCCTCGGTACTTACGTCGAATAACGACAATTCCCTTCATGACTCCTTAGACTTAGTTACAGCTACCTGTTACTACTAGGCTAGACTCCGGAGAACGTCGGGGTTTAGGTTGTCTACTGGAACCGTTACGATAGCTAGGAGGCCTTATCCTAGAAGGTCTTACTAAAACACTATGTAGGTCTCCTGGCTGGCTAATGTAGCCTCCGACCACGATACTGAGGTTATGTAGGTGCTTGTCTCAAACCTGGGGTCTGGTAACGCTGCAGCCTACGAGCTAGGCTCCTAGGGTAGGCTAGCTCTACTTATGAGTGGTGTCTAGGATCCCGGCCTAGGCCGAGGACCCATCGACCTACGTACGGGCCAGGGGGTCCTGGTCGCACCCGGGCTTTGGTGTGTGTGCGTGTCCCACAGGTTGAGCCACTATGTGGCCACCGTTGTGGTCATCACGGTAGACCTAGGTCAAGGGGAGATCCCTCCTGTTGACCTTAGGTGAGTCCACCAGTGTGACAGGGGTGATGTGACGGTTGGTACGTATACTACACACCGTTACATAAATTCCTCCTACCACGAAGATAGCCATTTACTAGGAGGGAGAACAAGTGGCCTAAGCTACCTAGGGCTCCTACAAAAGTCCAGAGCCCGGCCGCTACTCGTTCTTCTTTCTTCTCTCTCTCCTTAGCTTGTTTTTACACAATCAAGGATAGGCTATTACAGCATTGTCTCTCTTCATCCTGACCTGCCGTGACAGGTTTGGTGAGGCCCTTAAGCGGTAATAGGGGCATGTATTAGGCTAGGATTTCGGGAGGATCTCCTTGTGTTAGGCAGCTGCTGTTGGGGACCCGGCCCTGGCACGTCCAAGTCGCCATGAGCGAAAACCCTGGACGTTATACAATACAATACAATACATCAATCAATCAATCAATGTTACGCTCTCATTCTTACACCTGTCCAGCATTTATTAGGAATACTGAAGGAGAGGACAGTTTCAGCGTGTAGCTGGAGACTTTACTTAGATATTCGGCGTTGCTGGTATGATTGTCGGATCCGACACAACTAGAGTTGGTACAAGCTCTATGGGGTCTTGCTAATATACAAGACACACATCTCAATGCGGTATACTTCCCTCACCTAGAACTCTACTATTCCTTACTAGGCACATGTTTGGCCCCTTGCGAACTGAGTTTAAAGGAGCACCCCAAATAGCGTAACAGCGCCGAAAACACCGCCAATGGACGCCAACAGCACGTCTCCTGCCGTCGTTCCCCGGACCACTTGCGGCCTTGCACCGCTCCTGCTCGTCGTGGTGCTGGCCGCGCCGCCGGATGTCCCAGTAGCGGCTCCTCCGGTTGCCGGCGTCGTGGTGGCAGTCTCGGTGGTGGCGGTGGTATAAACGTAGGTCTTGAGCGGAGGTGCATTGGGGCAGCTCAAGGAATTTAAGAATGTGTCGTACACATCATTGAGGTTGTCCCTGGGGCAGTTTGCGACGTAGCAACTGAGTAGGGGACTTAGGGTTAGCCAATGCTAGAGGCGGCTGGAAGAAGAGGGCAAGGACCATGGTTACCTCGTGATCTGACTCATGGTGCTGCAGATGCAAGATGTCTTGATAGACTTGTCACTGTAAGCCTCGCATCGAGGAGTGACAGTCCCAACAACCGAGTTCTCGCAAGTTAAGAATGGACTATTAGCCGGTAGTAACAAATTGTGTCAGCACGCGAGGTCGGATGCCGAATTCTGGACATACTCCTGGTTGCGGCACATGGTCCCAACCGCAGCAGATGCAACGGTTGCAAGGACCAGGACGGTCGCGGCGAGGGCGAGGGGCCGGGAAGACATGGTTTTCAGGGTAGAACCAAAGAGCGATGGGCACGGTAGGAGAGAGAGCAACGATGAGAAAGGGGAACAACGTTAGAGAAAAGGTGTAAAGACTAAATATTCCCCTTTTTATGACCGCGTTGGCAGCCTCCTTGATCATCCCACGGTTGCCAAGCACGCTTCTGCTGTACGCTCTCGGATATCAGGAGGTGCCTGGCCCGGTGCTTCGAGTAGCTTAAGGCTGAGCAAGACCGCTGCATAGCATGTTCTGATCTTTACCGTGGCCTAGATCGAGGCTCAAGAGATTTGCTCTCTGTAGCGTGGGGTTGGCTGGCAAACCAAACCCCTGGGATTTGGCGCTTGGCCGCTTTGGGTCCAACCCCGAGTAGGGCTCGACTCAGCCGTTCCGCTACAATCTGCGCTATTGCCCCACAAGGGTCTCGCGTTGGGTGATTTGACCCTGAATTGCGCCCGCTATCACCAAAGGCACCTAGCTTCAAAGCATGGCGAGAGTGGCCGCACAACTCGCTTCCACTTTCCTAATTACGCGCGCCAAGCAAGTGAGCATTTGTGCCCAGCAAAGCAGCTCCACAAGCACAGCGTCCATGCGACAACGCCGCTCGACGATACTACCCCGCAGTGGAAGCCATTTTCTCAATGTTACTACGGAAAAGGCGAAGTTCAAGCGCGTCTGATAAGTTGGACTCTTTGAGCCGGCCAGTAATTAACCTAGAACCTCTACAATAAGGACCAGATCCAATACTTTAGAGCAATGCTTCAATCTGAGGGGGTGTGTCAGATAAACAGGTGCTAGTGGAAAAAGCCGTCTGACGTTGGATTTAAGCCAACAAGCAACCTAGAGTCAACCTTAAGAAAGGCATATGGAGTTGTGTAACTAGCTGAGCTACTGTAAGCCTTTCTCTGCTATAACAAGGAGTAAGTAGTTCCAGAGAGGAACAACAAGTAATATCATCACACCCTTATAACCCCCATCAAAAGTTCATTACTTCTGACAATCCCATGATTGCGGGCTTAGAAACGGTAGAAGCCCCGAAGCCACTAATCTACTCGATCGTCCCCCTAGCAGTCAAAAAGAAATGTCGGCTCCTTTGTGTCATCCCCTCACTGCAGCTTGGTGTTACTCTGAACATTCGCAATGAACGCGGCGTCGAACCCCCCGTCGGTCGAATCCCAGGTCGAGAACTTGATGGCGAACTTGTTTAAAAAGACGGCGATCTCGTTGGCAAACATGTACCTCTGACCCGCAACGCTCCAGGTCTTAGTCGTGAGGTTCTGCAGCGGTGCGCCCCACATGGCCGTGCCCAAGTTGGCCAGATAGAACTTGGCGTCGGGGGCGCTCATACGCATGAGCGTGCGGGACATGGTGGAGGTCGACCCGGCAGGAGGCTGGGCCTCAGTGTAGAAGATGGGTGTATCGGCTTGGCCGGGCACGAAGCCGCAGTTCAGGTTCTTATAGAGGCGGCCGGCGGATCGGAAGAAGCTCTGGCAATTGTGGCCAGGGTAGCGATTATCGTGGCACGGCTCAATGTTGATGAGTGCCGAGTTGATGAGGATACGCTTGGTGCCCGCCGGCCCGATGCCAGGACCGGCGGCGTCGAGGATGTTCTCCTCGGCGTGCTCGGCCATGGGTGAGTTGCGCGCCCGGAGGTAGGCCGGGCCGAGAAGCTCAAAGACTGCCTCGCACCCGCCCTGCGACTTCATCTCGCGCGTCAAGGCATCGTAGGCTCGCTGGAACGACCCAATCTGGAGGCCGCCGATTACGTTGCCATCGAGGTCGGTGACCTTCTGCATGCTGCAGTGGATGAGGACAAAGCGGTGGGCCATGGTGAGTATTGGGCCGAGTGTTGGAGGCGGAACTGAGGACAGCTGAAAGTTGATCTAGGTTGAAGGGATGAGACAAGTCTAGTTTGAGCGATTGAAGCCGCGGATTCTGAAAGGTAACGTCCCAATCAGGCTTTGCGACTAATGACGGACTTGGTCGGAAAATGTTATAGGGGGTGACAAAAGAGGTAGTCGGTCGCCAAATCCTCCCCACCCCCAAAAAAATGCCTCATCTGAAGATGGTAACAAGCACCATGCTCCTTTTAGCAAAAGGCACTAGTGCACAAAACATCCGCTATTGCCGACGTGACGAAGCCGTCATAATACAACTACCTTTACTAATTGCCCGAATTTGTAGACATTTGACACATATGTACGAACATGGTTGTCTTCTATCGCCTACAAGCCATCCGTAGCGATGGTTCGCTATGCCAACAAGCAAGTATCAGAAAGCCGCTGTTTACTTGATGGTGGTGACTGGCGCCTTGGCAGCTTGGCCCGCACTCGCCCTCGCGAGCAGACCGCGCACAGCGCTCTAGACCCAATTGATCCACTATATCTGCTTATTCAATTTGACATATTTGACTTATTTTGCATTGCATCCAAATACCGCGCAGCCCGGAACAATACAAATATTCACTCCGGCCCCCCCTTGACGGACTGTCACACCCGCTGGCTGAATTGCCTGCTCCAAAACACGGAATTTCACTGCCAATGCCGCAGACATTGAACCATGGATACTGTATCTCTTGCAAGGCGTATCGCTACGTGCTCACTGTCAACTTGGCGCGGCTGAAGGCCATCTCACACTGTGGCCGCCGTAGGGATTGAAGGGATAGTTATCGCCAGCGTATGACTCAAGGCAATCAAGCCAGATAAGGGGTCTTATTTATTTGATTTGGCATAAAAATACCTACCTGAGTGGCAAAATCGGTTATCTGGCTTGATTTGAATACATCTGAATAATCAATCTGCCAAGCCCGGAACAATACAATTATCCACTTCCGGACTACCCATGAAGAGACACCGAATGATAGCTAAGTTCACACTACAGAACCACCATATACGCATTTTTGGAATTTCGCTGCCAATTTCTTGGGCATTGTAGCATGGAGATTGGTGAATCTAACAACGAGTGTTACGGCAAACCTATTGTTAACTTGGCTAGGCTGAATATCCTCTCATACGCAGCGCTAGTTCTGGGATAGTTAGGATATCTATTGTTATCTTTGATAGCTTTGGGAATCTAACGCTTTGACTATGCTACCATTGTAAAGGCTTTATATATCCTAGATAGTGGTATAGACTGTTAGATAGAACAAGGTGGAAGCTGCTAGAATTGAGACGTTAGCATTGCCACGATAGGAACAACAATAGTTAACCTTGAGTAAGGTATATAGAGTGGCTATGTGGCTAGCTAAGCCACTGTAAGGCTTTCTCTATCGTAGCAAGGACTATCTTAAACTCATTTAAGTAGCACTACTCTGGCCGTAGGCCAGAGAGGTGCGACAAGTAATAAAATCACACAATTGCAACACCCATCAAAAGTAGTACAGTGCTTCTGACATCATATAGACCAGTGTAAATGACCCCAGTGATCCACCACAACTCATACAGATCTAGTATCACTTACTAAGAAAAGATACATAAATACTTTCATAGTTATTAGTTATAAGTCGCGAACATGTTAGATACCTTGGAGCGTGAGGATACCTACTCCTCACATAAGCAATTACATTCTACTGTATCCCACAGTGCTACCCACTCTAGTGATAGCAATCTGTTTAGCATAGTGTAATATCTTACTTAAGAGATTTACCTTCCCATGATTAACCCTTCCTTACACTATAATCGAACTAGGCGTTCTACCTTATGATCTGTCACTTAACACTAGATACCTAGGTACCTAGTGCACAGGTTATAACAGTTGGTTGAACAGGAGATCTTGTTGATTCGTAGTACTACGTAAGCTCCTATGTTAGAGCTAGTCGAGGTGGTGGTGGTGGTGGGAGTTCTTAGGGTCTCTAAGCCTCCCGCCATCTTATTAAGTACCTCCTAGAGTCCCAGAAGCGCCTTTCTTCCCTAGTGTACCTTACGTTCTTCGCTGGGTATCTTATTAAAGCCCTGGTCCAGGGCGCCTGTAAGGATCTTAAAAACCTCCCACGTCGCAGAGACTCCCCGTCGGGTTCGACTTTCAGCTCCAGTATAAAGCTGGAGAAGATCGTATAAGGGGGGCGTTGCTTAGGCGCCATGGTGAGAGCGAGCGCGGGTTACGCACTAGGGTCGGGGTCGCAAAAGAGATACCCGAAAGCGAACAAAGTCGTGATGCTTGTTAAGGTTTCGCAGTAGCGAGCTGTGATTGGTTGTTTTCTTCCTAAAATATTGCTATTCAGGAGAAGCCTAGCAGCGACAGGGCGAAATACTGGTTGGTAGTTTTTCTGAGGCGCTTCAGGTAGGCTTAAGATTCGCTTGGTCACTACGTTTCTGACCTGTCGCCATGGTTGGGTGCGATAACATGGGGGTGCTATGCTACCTGAACTGATTTGCTGTGAGAAGCAGTGACTGTGGCGTGGCCATATTCCGTACTTGGGCAGATGAAGGATACTATGTAGGTCCTCGGATGCCCGAGGATAAGCAAAGACAGCACAGAAGATACCTATCTCGAAGAATACGCGCCCATGGAGAGCGCTCGTTGCGCAAACGGCACGCATCGCGTCAGAGTCCATAGTACAGCCGCCGGGTCAGGATTGTGGCGCATCGCTATGGTACCCGAAGTGATTGCCCAGGGGGGGGACCCAGCTGAAAACCGATGCCGACGCTGCCAGTCAAATGCGGACACACCCCACGTCCCAGGGAATCCTTGCATATGGGACTTCTCACCCCGCTTTCCAGCGAGACCTTTTTGTCGCAACAGTCGGTAGGGTCGGGGAACAATAAGCCGTAATTCCCTCCTTCACAGTTTTCACACAGTAGCGGCAACACGAATCCCGGTCTTTGTATACACTTTTAAAGGCATCAGTCAGAAGTTGGCCCACCAACCCGAGAATCGACAGTCTGATCGTTAGGTAACACGTCATGTCCAAGTTCAGGGCGAGGATGAAGCGGCTCCTGCCGCTACGGAAAGCCCCGGCTAGAGACCAAGACGACCCACCAAACCACTTGTCCAGAGAGATATTCCCTTCGGGCATCAAGCCGCTCTGTAGCCCTGAGGACGGCGCTATCGAGTATATACCATCTTAGATTGGAAAGCGCCGGCTAATGTGTCTCGTCCAGCATCGTCTTCGTCCACGGCCTAACAGGCAATCGCGACAACACATGGACCGCCCGAGATTCGACCGAGCCCTGGCCCCAAACACTCCTCCCATCCATCCTTACGACAGCCCGGGTCCTGACGTTTGGATATGACGCATATGTGGCGGACTGGCGGGACGTGGTGTCGCAGAATCGGATTGCAAACCACGCGTAGAATCTGCTAACCTCCCTCGCATCGTATCGAGAGAAAGACGACACAGTAGGCATCCAAATTTGGAAGATGGCGTGGGCATTCTGACACGTATAGAATGAACGACAGATAATATTTGTCTACCATAACCTGGGAGGGCTGGTTTACGAGGATGTACGTTCCCAGCTTGGTTATACAGGGCCGCGCTAATATCTGTGATAGGCATTGGTCACGTCAAGACAGCGAACGGAGCGACATCTTCAGAATATCCTTCGTTTGACTCACGGTATTATCTTTGTCGGTACGCCGCACCATGGTGCCGGCCTTGCTAGATGGGCCGAGCTCCTATCCCGGTCCATCGGGCTCGTAAAACAGACGAATTCCGAGATCTTAGAGGTCCTCAGGCAAGATTCCGAGGTACTTGCGCGGATCCAAGACAGCTTTCACACCATGGTCATGGCACGTAGCAAGGAAGGATTACCGGAAATTGATATTACTTACTTCTATGAGGAATTACCATTACCCGGCGTTGGTATAGTAGGTCACGCAAAGCTGCACTCGTCGCCAAGAGTACTGATTCATCTACAACAGGTCGTGCCAAAGGATTCGGCCATTTTACCCGGATACATTCCGATCGGGATCCACGCTAACCATAAGGATATGACCAAGTTCACCAGTCCAGACGACACAGGGTTCGTGGCTGTCTGTGGGGAACTACGACGGTGGACTAGGGATACGAATACGGCCGAGAGACGCCACGTGAACCTACCACTTTCGCGCGACTCGGATTTGGACGAGCAGGCTAGCACAGCCAACCAGTTCGGAAACGGGAACCGCATGTTCAACAGTTTTGGGAGATCGCGGAAAAACATTAAGGGCGGCAACTACGAGTCTAGCGGGGAGGTTATGAACATTGGTATGGTCCCACCCAAAGAGTCGGCCAAGTGAAGTGCATCGGTACTTCTCGAGATGTTGTTTGGCGGAGCCCTGACCTTAGGACTTAATAGTGAACAATATCAATCGCATTTCTGCAGAGAGTTAGTTGTCCGTTCGCCCCAGCAGCCTTCATATCTAACAGTGTCTACATCACCAGCCAACAACAGTCCCAAAGTCAGCCGCGTAATCCCCTTCCCGCGCAATGAGGATATCGTTAATCGCGCCCACATCTTCACCCGACTCGACACCCTCTTCCCGCCCAAGTCCGACTACCAGAGCGCCGCCCTCTACGGCCTTAGCGGATCTGGGTAAGCTGTTGATGCTCTGGCGATAACACGTGCGGGACTGATCATCAAAGAAAAACTCAAGTAGCTCTTGAATACGCCTACCGCCAGTGTCGCGACGGCTATGCATGCTCCGTTTTGTGGGTGCACGCCGATAACGAGTCGACATTCGCCCAGGATTACAAGGCAATCGCAAGAAAGTTGGGAATCGACAAGCTCGATGGCGAAAAGCTACTTATTACTGTTCGTGAACGTATTGAGAGTATGCTATCATGGCTGCTCGTCCTCGACAACGCCGACGACTTGACACTTTTCGGCGTCGGCAGGACACGGCATATCACTTTGCCTAGACATACCGAGGAATCAACGAGCCTGTACGAATATGTCCCACGAGGCGGCAACGGGACAGTACTATGGACGAGCCGCGATAAGCGGATTATTGGCACTTTGGTTAGCCCGTGGCGAGGAATTCACGTTGTCCAGATGAGCCCCGACGAGGCAATAGCACTACTAGAGACATCGAGAAATGAAAAGACCAGCAGCGGAGAGGTTGTCGACACTAGGGAACTACTAAAAGAGCTTCAGTGGCTTCCGCTCGCTATCTCCCAGGCCGGGGCATACCTACGGAGAACATCGACATCAATAAGAGAGTACCTATCGAAACTGGAAGAGGGGAAAGAACGATAGCGAGTACTTCAGATGACGGAGTTTAACCGGCACCGACGGCGCGACGTGCCCAACAGCGTTTTAGAGACATGGAGCATTTCTATCGAACGCATCCGGCTAGACAACAAGATGGCATATAGGATTCTACACATTATTGCGTACGTCAATAATCAGAATATCCCGTTCGATATCATGACGGCAGCCGGCCTATATGGCGACAAGAAAGAAAAGGGGGATTTGGGCGAAAATAAGGGTCGGGTGGTAGAAGCCGTCACTCGGCTGAAGGAGTTTTCATTCCTTGGACTACTTGGGGGAAGGATGGATGAGCGGAGTTACGAGATGCAGAAGCTTGTGCAAGAGGCTACGCGGTATAGACTCAGCATGAGGAACTCGAAAGACGAGGTATATTTCTCGAGTACGGCGGTACAGATTATGGCAGAGTTGTTTCCCGAGCGGAAGCGACAGGCATGGGCAGAGTGTGAGAGGTACATCACGCACACGGTACAAGTTGGTGAGTGGGCGGAGATTTGTAAGAGGAAGGTCGAAGTATCGGATCTTTTCACCCGCGTTTCAGACTATCTATACGACCGCGGCAGGTGGAGGGAGAAGGAAACAGTAGATAAGAGGGCGTACAAGCTACGGCGAGAGGTACTCGGGGAGATGTATCCGAATACGATTTGGAGTATGACGTACCTCGCGACGACATACCATCAGCAGGGTCGGTATACCGAGGCCGAGACGATTTATATCCAAGTGTTAGAGTTACAGCGGGAGATACTTGGGAAGAAGCATCCGGATACGATTTGGAGTATGGCGTCCCTCGCAGTAACATACCATACGCAGGGTCGTTATGCCGAGGCCGAGGCGATGCAGATCAAAGTGTTAGAGCTGCGGCGGGAGGTGCTCGGGGAGAGGCATCCGGATACAACTTGGAGTATGGCGTACCTCGCGACGACATACCATCAGCAGGGTCGGTATACTGAGGCCGAGCCGATGAAGATCAAAGTGTTGGAGCTACGGCGGGAGATACTCGGGGAGAGGCATCCGGATACGATTTGGAGTATGGCGGACCTCACAGTAACATACCATGAGCAGGGTCGGTATGTCGAGGCTGAGGCGATGCGGATTAAAGTGTTGGAGCTACGGCGGGAGGTACTCGGGGAGAAGCATCCAGATTCTCTCCAGGCGATGCATGACCTCGCCATTACCTGGAGAAGTCGAGGCCGCCGGGATGACGCTATTGCGCTGATGGACAAATGCCTGCGGTTAAGACACATGGTCTTGAGACCGGGTCATCCATTTACAGAGCAATCAACCAAAACTCTCAACAGCTGGAAGACTAGTTAGCATTGCTAGCCTGACCGTGTGCGAGATCTTCAGACGGCTTCTTCTTTCTTTCATGTTCATTTTCTTTCTTTTTCTTTAGTGATATGATCTAGGTATAGTGTTGGGAGGCAGCTGATCAATGTCATAACCACATATACCCGTCGACTCTCTATATAAACGAGCCATAGGGATGGCCGCCTAAGCCCGAGACTACTAGCATGTCGGCACTATAATTGCTGGTTAATTACCTAAGAGTTAGAACTTGTAAGTGAAAGCCTACCTCAAGACATGCCCACCGCTCAAGTGATAATTTACGGATATAAGAGCGGGCTATAGAATAGTACTAGCTCTCCTGGATTCAAAGACTTTGCCAGATCGTACGCACCGCAATTCGTCGCCTATTAGGCTCCGGAGAACAGAGACACCTCGTCCTTATCGGGCACAGCCTTGGTGGTTTTCTAATCATGGAAGTACTAGTATAAATGGCAGAGTCTAACTCGGAACTGGACCAGGTAAGACGAATCGTCAGGGTACTCTTCTTCGGTGTCCCCAAAGACGGAGTAGACATTGTGTCGCTTTATTCCCATAGTCAGCGATCGGCCGAACCCTTTCCTTCTTGAACTCTTGAGCGCGATAAAGTCTCAGGTTTTACGGTTATAGGAATGGATTTTCGCCAAGTTCCTTACCAGACGGCGCTTAACATGTTCTACTTCTATAAGGCGAGCCTGCCACCAACTACAGCCCAGGTCGGTGGCTCCTAGCATTTGAAGTAATCGTATTAACAGGTAGTGATAGGACTCAGTTAGGCGATGGAACGTATTGACGCCGGCCGTTATAAATTAGCCGAGGTTGAGATCAAAAAAGTGGAAGCTTGTATCGCCTCGCATTGGCGGCATCGTATATGCAGTGTGGTATCACAGCTCCCCACTGGCGTAGCGTAGCATCTACCGGTGCCAGGCCACCGTAATTCGGATAATTGCAACCGATCAGCACCTACAAAAAAACGCGATTGGCAAACTACTATTAAACACTATACTTGTTTGATCAGCTGTGTTTGTTGTACATGTAGCATGGCGTCCGTTGTAATTGGTTGTCTGGCAGCCACCCAGAATCCCCAGCACCTTTGGCGGCCTACCAGGAAAACGCTATACAACTTTGCAGGCAATATTTTTGCTATCCTCCTACAGTGCTTCAAGCGACGCTAGCTTAGCAATCTACCGCCCTCTTACATGCCTCGTCGAGATTTCAGGCTTGCAGCAGCATATTTGGCTATCGCCCTTGAGTCCTTAAGTATAGCGAAATCCTCCCGTAACTTCTAGAGATCTTTAGCGATGTAGGATTGGTAATAACTGTGCTAATTATCAAACAGGATCAGCCCAAACCTTAAACCGATCATGGTCGTCGGATTGTTGTGACTTGATTTATATCAATATAACCCTGGAGTGGGGGACTAGTCTTATATGCAGATGACTACGTTGATATCTTGCCTGGGTGAGTAAGTAGCAGGGAATTCTGTACCTAGCGGTAATGCTGGGCGCCGGAATGGATGGCTTGCAAGTTGTCGGGTCACGGATGCTGCGCTTCGGCGAACAGTGCGAGAACCCTCCGAGTAGCGGCCACTTTACGTCCTACGTGTCCGATGGCGGCAAGCGTTGACCGTTTCTCAGTGTAAGGGGAAGTAAAGCGATTAAGTGTTCCTCTCGATATATCTAGTTTTTTTTTTTCATTTTTCCTTTAAAAAGGTCAACCGATTCTACCCCTTATCATATAAGTGGGTTAACTACTTTTGGTTCAGTTTTAACCGATTCTACTACAATCGATCACAGTATAAGTTAGACCCTATCCAGGGCCTCTTCTTCGCCGTTATTAATATGTACAGTATTTTCTTCCTGGTAACTTATCTGCGAAGATCCCAAACAGTTCGAGCCACTTCTTCGAACTCCTCCATACCATCTGCAGTAAGCCTCCATTATAGCTAGGTAGTAGTGCCGCGTTCTGTGGGCACGAGAAGATATGCCCGCGGTTCTTATGGGTGCCATACTCGCAGGGCCCCCAGGAGTCTGGGTTACAGTTTAACCGCTCATGGTACTCCCTAAAGTCCTTATGGCCGGTTATCTCTGCTAACAAGGCCGCTAGTAGACTGATGGCTCTACGTGGGTAGGACCGGGGAGTGCCAAGACTGCGTAACTCATGCACGAAATTGAACATTGGTGCTGCTGACTCCGTCGTTGTCCTAGTTGGTGATGCCAATATTGTCATCTTTGAGTATCCTAGGGGGCGATTGATTGTACGAGGTCCTCCACTCCGAACCGAACTTTAAATTCGTGACAGGTAGTATCTATGGCTGAAGATTTCCAATATTGTCTTTGTCCTATCAAGGGAGCTACTGAAGATGAATGTGGTTTCCGTTTCTTAAGTTCAAGATGGCCCAATTCATGTAGCATCTCACGCGCACCTCGGGACTCGGGGAACTAAGAAGTGCGTGGTCAGGGGTTATTTCACCTGACACCGTGTGAGTAAAGTTAGCGTCAGCAGCCGACTATGCGGTGTGACTCAGATCGAAACGACGTGCAGAATGCTTGGAGCTTCGCATCTCATACTTATTTCCGACATGTCCGACACTTGCAACAAATATGCTTCCTTCAGCATCCTTTACCTGTCTCATGCCCTTTTTACCAAGCTGAGCGACCTGAACTGCAAAAACGCACATGCAATCACGACAATCAATCGACATCATTATAACTGTAAGTGAAACCCTTCAATTGAAACTCTAGCTATATCTGACCGCGACCAGATTCCGATTAAACTCGTCAACATAATGGCAATCTCACAATCGCCCCTACTTCAAATAGCATCCCACCTCTTCGCCACCCTCTTCGTCGGCTTCGGCGTCAATGCCATTATCCGCCCGGAGAACGCCCTGATTTTCTTTGAGTGGAACGCGCCCGAAGCCGAAGCCGACATCAATGTTCTCAATGGTCTGCTAGCCGTCTACGGCGTCCGCGACATTTTCATGGGACTGGCGCTTTATTCGGCCGCTTTCTGGGGCACCAACAAGTCGCTGGGATGGACATTGGTCGCTGCGAGCGGCGTTGCCTTTGCTGATGGATACGTTTGCTATCTGCATGGCCAGGGCGAGTGGAACCACTGGGGATATGCGCCCATGTTGACTGTGGTCGGGGCTCTGCTCACGGGCTTGTTTGGTTGATTTGGAACGGACAATCAGGGGCTCGGGGATGTTGGGTGAACTGTTATGTTTCGCTTGAGTTGATAGACGTGACGCCAGACACAAATAAATAACGTTCCCTAACATACTGCTGCCACGTCCCAGGTGCTACTTCTCATAATTCCAGGATCATAGTCAACACATAGTATCAGGTACTTGATGTTTTTCTCTGTTTCATCAATTGGAATGAGGTCTCGTTGGAATACCCTTGCTGTCGCCTAGGCTTCTGCCTAGAGTGCCAAGCCTCTGCCAACCATCCACATCAACAAGCGCGGCATTGGACCTACACACTTTTGTCTCTTCACAGACGCAATCAACAAAAGTATCATCACTCGCTTTCATGCCTCCCAAAAAGCGCAATCGGTCGACAAAGTCGTGGCAAGCCATCGCCGCTGACGCGCAACGGCATCGAGATGAGTCGTTGTCCTGGGTTGTGAGCGGTACCGGTATGAACAGTGTCCCGGAACGATCCAGCACTCGGTTCCCCCTGTAACTGACCGACTGCACCTGGCTGATGTCTTACCAGAGGAGGTGCCCATGGTTGGCAATCTCGATCTACACATCACCAACATGGACCTGCCAACCCTTACCCAGTCAATCGCCAGCGGGACACACTCAGCCGTCGACGTACTGACAGCCTTCTCAAGGACGGCCGTTGTCGCCCAAAACAAAACAAATTGCCTGACCGAACTCGTCGGCGCCCGAGCCCTCTCCCGCGCCAAACAACTCGACTCGTACCAAGCCCTCCAAGGCAAACCAATGGGCGCGCTGCACGGGATCCCCATCAGCATCAAATCCCACATCGGCATCCAAGGCTGCCGCATGCCCATCGCCTACATCTCGCTCTGGGCCTCAGGCCAAACCGCTCCACGTGATGCCCTGGTCGTGCAGATGCTCGCGCGTGCAGGCGCCGTCATCCACGCCCGCACAACGGAGCCCCAGAGCATGATGCAGCTCGAGTGCAGCAGCAACCTGTACGGGGCCACCCTCCACCCCCGCAACCCCGACATGTCGTCGGGCGGGTCGTCGGGCGGCGAGGGTGCGCTGCTAGCAATGCGCGGCAGCGCTATTGGGGTGGGTAGCGACGTTGGCGGGAGCATCAGGGTCCCGGCTGCCGCTTGCGGCGTGTTTGGGCTCAAGCCGACGGCGTTCCGCGTCCCGACGACTGGTTGGAGCTCGACGCCGCCGGGGGCGGATCCTGTCCCGACGGTTCTTGGTCCGATGAGTTTTGGTCTTGAGGGTGTTGAGACGTTTATGGAAGTTGTGCTGGCGGCTGAGCCGTGGGTTGTTGAGCCGGCGCTGGTTCCGATGCCGTGGAGGCCGGTTCACATTGCGCCGGGCGAGACTCGGCCTCTTCGTATTGGAATTGCGTGGCATGATGACGTGGTGCTCCCTCACCCCCCGATCACCCGAGCCCTCGGTGAACTTTCCGACAAGATCGGCCGCTTGCCCAATGTTGAGGTTGTCGACTTCCCACTGTACAAGCTGGCTGAAGCTTGGGCAATTGCGTCGAGTCTGTACTTTACCGACGGCGGGGAAGCCGACCTCAAGATTATGGCGGACTCGGGGGAGCCATTGCTCCCACTTGTTCAGTGGATCATCCACGACAACCCGGGTACCAAGAAGCTGTCGAGGGAAGAGCTGGAGTACTGGCTCGAGGAGCGGGAAGAGTATCGTCTCGAGTACGCCGAGCAATGGAACCACACGGGGCGGTGGAGCGAGGCCGAGGGCAAGTGGGTGGACACTGTCGATGTCCTGATATGCCCAGTGGCCCCTGGCGTGGCCACGCGCCATAATACGGCAAAGTACTGGGCATACTCTGCTGTGTGGAATCTCACCGACTACCCTGCTCTTGCGTTTCCAGTTGGGAGGACGGACAAAGTTAAAGATGCAAAAGTGAAACGAGACAAATTCATGAGCTTTCAGGATGCTGAGAATTGGGATCTATGTAAGTCAGCTCTGCCAAAGAGGAATCTTCTCAACTAACACAACCCAGATGACCCTAAAGCCTTTCATGATATGCCGATAGGGTTGCAGATGGTTGGTCGGCGGTTTGACGATGAGAAGATTGTGGCTGTGTTAAAGTTCCTCCGGGATCGCGGCTGTCTTGACTGAGACAAGCACCTAGTGTCTATTTGTATTGAACGCAAGCCCGGCAACAATTATGGATATTAGAATCATTCCCTTAATCTTTCAGAGCCTTTCAATACAGAATTAGTAACCCATCTGTGAGCACAGGGAGTATATCGTGGCACCATCAAATGGAGTGAACTGCATGAAACTGTGGTACGAGAGTAGTTGTAGCTTTGATTCTAGTTACTTCTGTGTCTAATGAGTAGATGCTTTTTGGCACAATGCAATGAACAATCACTTCGCCCTTTTCCCATTGGTTTTCTGTTCTCTTCAGCCCCGTTCATCTTGTTCAGCCTCTCTCCTCCAGACGCCTGATATCATCGACAACTCGCAGTGCAACTTCAACCACCCACAACACATGCTTCGGTGTGTCCTTACTATCCCGGGTCTATAGGGACTTAACTAGAATGAAATTCATCTATTCACCGTTACAAGATACCAAACTTACTAGTTCGCGACACACCAGTTATTACATCCTTCTTTGGCGCGTTGTGCGCTTCTAGCTACCTGGTCAACTAGGGTGTTGGATTGGGTAGGGACTGCGTTGGTGTTGGTGTTTGAGAGTGTTGATGTGGTGGTGGCATGGTGTATTTGCGATGTAGGGTTGGTGGGGCTTTAACGAGTGACTTTAAAGGCTTGGTGGGTTGATGGAGACAAAAAAACTGTTAGGCTGTTGGCGAAGACACAATATATACTTGGATCTTTACAGTCAGAGTCCAGAGTATAAACTCTAGTTAGTCGATGTGCTTACCTGGCAAATTCGTATGTTTCGTTTCCATTATCTTCAAGGCTACACTTGGTCGACGTCAGAAGTACCTTGGTCTGAAACCCCTGATCACCCATTCAAGCCAACAACAGTACATAGACATGATGAATCCGCCTTTCAGCGCCTACACAGATACCAGCACATGTTGGTCGTTTGGTGAAACCGACTAACCAAACGGGCCCTATCATAGTGTTGATGTCTGCTTCCTTCTCATGGAGGAGCTGCCTGGCCGGCCCTGGGATAGCTAGGGGGACGCTGCCAAAGTCTGGAAAGGTGTTGCTGATATCCTGTTAGAGTTGGGAAAGTATCCGTTTCCCAAGGCGGGGTCTCTGCTTGTCAATGCTCCCGACCATGTTCCCTTCGTCTCTGCGACGGCTAGCGAGAGATTCGTGTATCTTCACCCATTTAGACCATCTAAGACCTCGAAAGAGTACTACGTAGCCTGGACCGAGCAGCACCTAGAGTTCATCGCGGACGGTCAACTCTATCCCCAGTTTCCTGTCGAGGTGTACTTGGTATACCACTTTCTCTAAGATGACGTGTCCCAATTAGCCGACTCTAAGGACAAGTTCTTTTTGAAACATGTGGACGACAAGGGCGACCACCTAATAGTGGACGAGGACTTAAATATCATAGGCAAATCGACTGGCAAATGGCCCGTGCTGTTCCGCGACGAGAAGCCATTTCACTGTCTCTTGTGTCCGCTGATATGTAGGCTCTCTGTGATGGGGTTGTTTCGCTCAGCGCGAATGATGATACGCTGAGAAATGCTTTGTGAGACAAGGGAGACTCCTTGGCGGCATTTACAGGAGATGAGAAGCTTAGGAGGTTCTTCTAGGGCTTGGGGCTCGAGTCCGAGTAGGCTTAGCTTTGCCATTGGTAAATGCGATTCTTTAAGTCTTTGGGGGTCAGTAAGGTTGGGATGAATGGAAGGAGATTGCATTGAGGAGATACGAGAGTGATGAACCCTCAATGCTCTTCTGTAGGGATCGTTAGGAAGGGGCGACGGTATGTAACAGTGTAACAGACCGTGACTTCGGGCACTCATCTACTTCGTCTAGAGACTGTAGTCTGCAACTTTAATTACTTGGTCTGGCTCGTTGAGCAGCGACGGTGAGTTTGTTAGGAAAAGATAATCCTTTTGCAGACTAGGAAGGGTACTTAGGTGGGAGGGGAGGACAGACTGGTCGCTGGCACACAAGAGGAGCGGCCAGAACGAGTAGGATGGTGTCGGTAGTATATGTATTAGGTCCAGATCCTTGCTCAATGACACTCCCGTCGCTGGGATACTATAGCCTAGCGGCGGTGCCAGCTTAACGACCAACTAGACTCGCCAGTACCGTTAGCCCTGATTCGACAGGCTATAAGTTCGATTCACGTTCGAAGAAAATCCGTCCGGGGATTTTGGTAACTACCACCTCCTCTAGCCTGCCCTCTTTCCAAGAAGGAATAGAGGGCCGTCTAGGGGTTTAGGCGGTGAGCCTTTACTATTTTGGTTTCTATTTTTGGTGGTTAGTCTCTTTCTCAAAGACTACTACGACCTCTCTAGACCTTTCCAACGCCTCGCCACGGTCCATGAACAAGTCCCTCGCCTAAGATAGATCAAACTGCTCATCCCCTGCCATAACGCCTCCAAACTCACACAAGCGTCTCCAACGCCGGAATATCCTCAACATTGTCTCTAATCCTTCAGGGATCATTGAGCCATGCTGGGACTCAACATTCTTGACATGCTCTAGTATTAACTCGGGCGAAAAACCACACCTCATCCCTAAGGCATAGCTTCTGATTGCCTTTATATTTGGCGCTACATGCAACAGCGACTAGAACTGGTTGAGATTAATACCATTCTCCGTATCGGTATGTTCCAGCTCGATGGTATGGAAAGATGGTAGGGAATTAGGTTGGCAGAAGTAGAGAGCCGGGCCGCCGGCGAGGACGGCCTCGAGTATCTACAGCTTGGGACATAGGCTCCTCAGGATGGTAATGTCGTCGTTGGTATTACCGAATTTCATATCGTCACCGCAGATCCATTCGCGGAAGAAGTCTCTCGTGTCATCCGAGAGGGACGAGAAGTCGGGCAGAGCGCGCCAAGGGCGAGCGTAGCTTCTTCGGTATCTCTCCAGGGGGGTTCGGATCGCTGCCATGGCAGAAACAGTGACTACTGACAGCCAAACAGCCCCTCGGACACTGTCGGGAGGGTTCCTGGCCGCAGGAGATGCAGATACGGTCGGCTATACGCGAAAGTAATTCGAGGGGGAGGTGTTGAGGAGATGGCATTTGGGTTTTTGGTAAATGTCGGGAGTGAGGTTGTCGGAATCTCCATTGTTTACTTGACGTGGAACCTGAGGTTTTAATAGTCGGCTTCACGGCTGCGTTGATGATTCTCACCCCAATTTCCTTGGTTCGTCAGTGTTCCCTATCCAATCGCGGTGCAGGCAGTGAGGTCTCCGAATTAGTTCGGGGGTTGTGCATAAACATAGTGCTAACAAGATTAGAGTATGCAGTCACCATGTTGATTTTGGGCATCTACTCTCATGATACCCTCAGACCTCGCTTGTGGTTAGACCGCCAAGAATTTGAGCCCCAACTCAGAAATGGAACGAATTGGTGATAAAATGCTACAATGTCAGTCGCTGATTCGGTCATAATTTCTTCTTAACACATCGCCGTAGCTCCGTTTTTAAGATTTTAGGCAATTACTCTTTCTGACAGATGTGACACTTCTGTGCTAAACATGTCTGATAGGGCTCCGGAATTAAGTCCTAGGTCTGCAACCCAATATAGTTCCCGGTGCAGAAGAGGTTTATGGGTAGATAATAAGTAGGTGGATGGTTTTCTGAACAGCATTTAAAGTCAGGATTGGGAAGGGAGAGGTACTAGCAAAAGCCTTCGGGTATATAACGCGTTATGAGTACGACCTTAAGTAGGTAATTTATCTATGTACCTTAAGGTATTAATGTACAGCGAAGCTATTTCCACTACCAGCCTAGATTGAGAGCGTCTAGGGGGCCTTTGATAAGTTTCAATGCAGGATAGTGGGAATAACAAGGCATACTAGTATGTACCATTAGTATGCAATCGGATCCCATTTTGCCACGAAGTGAGCATGATGCAATAGAACTAATACCACTACTTACATTTACCAAATATTAGCTTCAACGATTCCTGTGTGTACTTGGCATAACCATCTTGGGCGGTGGTCTTGTCCCGCTCTGCACCCCAGCTGAAAAGTCCACGGTACATTCGCACTTCATTGTATCAAAGCCAGTTGGCGACACACTATAGGCAGCGTAGCAAGTAAGTGTCTCGTATTGGACCCTCAAAAGCCACATTTCTGCAGGTTTGCCTTCGGGATTTCGCAAAGGTCCCCCGCCTGCGCCCAGGATGCCCCGCCCTTGTCACGAGAAGGGGAAGGACCTAATCATCTACTTAAAAAGTGGTTCTCTACCGCCTCGTCTCCGGCACAACTCCGCACGCACCGCACCCTCGCCTTCATCAGCATCAGTCTAACAAAGGGCGGATTGAATATGGATCCCATCAGTATTCTCGGATTGGCGGCGGCCGTGGTGAGCGCTATCTTCGCCATGACAGGACCTATCATGAAGTCGCTCTGGAACAAACTCAAGTCTCTATACGGCCGAGTCTGCAAATCGACCAGTGGGTTCCCCTCCCGTGATGGTCGTAGCCATCAAAGAGAAAGAGCAACAAAGGTCGTCAGGCTGACAGAACCACCAACAGGTTACCTACAGGGGTTGGGACGGGAGCGATTGACAGGCGATATCCAGCGACTGATGCACGCTGACAAAGGTCTCGCGAGGGCTGCAGAGCGACGTTACCTCAAGGGGGGTGCTTATGAGGATAATAGCGATTTCAGTGATTTTTAGAGGTGCATGTTGGTTTGCCTCGCAATCCGACCGGAGGTCCGAAAGGCTAGGAAGGGAGACCAGTATTGGGTTAGTTTGATGAATCGACAGAGTGCGCTGCTATCGACAGACAAAACGGCCACAGTTGGCAGCATGCGAGTATAAAGTGATGTGATTCGTTATCCTGGGTGTTTGCCTCATTCTTGGGAGTCCGCCTTGTAGGACCTGCATGGTGCAGGCCAGCGTGGTGACTCACTGGTAAATGCAGGTCGACTAAAAAGCGTGAAGCGTGGCTTCTTAGGTGCATTAGAGCTGCAGTCACCGGAGCCTTGTCTCTTCAGCAGGGAGTGTAGGAACACAGCACAAGTCCATTCCACTCATCCACGGAGCTCTACTCTCTCTCTCTCTATCTCTTTCACTTTAATCAAATCCCCCCCCCTCCCCCCTCCCCCCCCCAGATCCAATCTCATTTCACGGGTCACCCACCAAGGCAGTTCATCCCTCATTTTTCTTTGATTACCAAAACCATCTTGACCATGTCTGTCCCAGGCGCCCTCGCAGTCGCATCCCCAAAACAGTGGGTTCTCTCCAACGACAATAACGGCACTATCGTCATGACCCGTCCCACCAACAGCGCAGTTATGGCCCCTCAGGCAGCAGCTGCACCACGGGTCCATTTCAAGGTCGAGAACAAGAAGGGCGCGTTGGAGTTCAAAGGCCCCGACAACAGCCCCATCACGGCCATGGCGGTCCAAATTGCTGGCAAGATGGTTGGCGTTTGACAAGGTATGTCGGTCCGTGGCTCACTTTAATGACATCGCTCATGGTTTTCTTCAGTTGACGAACTCGGGAACTTGGACTGCGAGGGAGGCACTCAAAGAAGTGGACATTGGTACATGATAGAGTAAGAGTAGAGTCTTTGTGTAGGTAGTTAATGTAGGCAGTCAACCATCGCATAAACATATTCGTGTCAACTTTTGCCAGTGCCATTCATGTCTCCTACAAGATCCGGATCATGATGATTTACTCAAACTTCCAGAATGACCCAGTCATGTTCATCGTGATTCCTTGCGCGTACATGCTTGCAAACTGCTTGAATGTTTCGAAGCTGGTCCCCCATGGCTTTCCGGTGTACTTCATTGTGCTCCCATCTTCGAAAAAGGCTTCGGCGACGTAGTCGTCGTACTTGTCGTAGAGTCCAAGCACCTCTTTCACCTTGCTGGTGAAGCGTCGGAACCAGGACCGGAAACCCATCTTGTGAAGTTGTGAACGTGAGCTGATTAGTGTGAACCGGTTAATCTTGAAGAGTCAGAACTCAAGCGCATCATGTACTTTTTCGACGGGTTTGGGGAGGTGGACGTACATGCGGCTGAAAGACGAATCGACACCGGGTGCCAAATTAAGGGAGGGAAACTGGCGATTTCTCAGAGGAATGAACAGAATGAGCAGCGGGATGGATGGCACACCAGATACCTTGGTAGCACACGCGCCTGTGCCAGTTTTCAGCTTCGAGTCTCGACGAGAAGAAAAGGGAAGAAGGATCGAGGGACTGCCAACGCAGACTTGCAAGCAGCAACATGCGGACATGCGGACCACTGCTGACAGACTCCAAGGCAATTTCCATTTTGGAGACGGCCTCAATGGCCGGGCGTAAAATGCAGGTCTTGTTGCAGAGTGGCGGGGGCGGGGCAACGCCACCGGCCTTGGGGGTGAAAATCCTAAAGTACCAGCGACATGATGCGGGCGAGAGCCTTGTCCAGCGGTTGATGAATTCCATCTGACCTATCTCTTGCTCAATAAGGGGGTCGATTTCCCTCCCCGCCAGCACTTTGATGTCCAGCCCCTTTCTCACTCTTGCATCTCAACCCTTCTACCCTTACACGGAAGCTCAAAATGTCGATTTCCAAGGTTCACATCTCGCGAATTACTCCAGTGGTAGCCGATGAGGAGTTCAAAGCACGCGGTAACAAGGTGACGTACTTCAGCGTCAACGACGAGGAGGGTGAGGCCTTCACAGCAGCGACACCGCCCAACAGCACCCATGCCGCCAAGCTAGCGCAGATCGCCATGGCCGTTCAAGCCAGCCGTGAACACAAACCCAAGCCCAGAAGACATGCGGGCCTCATTTCTGGCATCTATCAGCGTCTCCAGATTCAGAGCACTCCTGGGCCTCCCGTGGACAGGGGCCGGTACCTCATAGGCGGTCCGCAGCATGCAGTCGCCGAGGGCGATACCGCGTCTCAGTTTACCAAATCCAACATGTCTACCATGTCTGACATGTCTAGCATGTCTGGCATGTCATCGGCAACCGAGTATGGCGCCTCGCCTCCCCAGACCGCCGAATACCAGGGAGAAGAAGCTGCCGACGCCGAGTACGCCCGCGCCCCGGACTCCCATCGAGCCTACCCAGTCCCTTTTGGCCAGAGCCCTGTCCAACCGCCCGACGTAACACGATACCGTGGCGAGGATAGGACGGCATACAAAGTCCGAGGCCGCGCCGGAACCGTCAAGGTATCGGCCCCGGCCGGTAGCAACGAAGCGGGGCTCTTTGATGCTTTGGCGACGGCGAACTCCCGGTCTGGTGAGGTATGTGATTCCAGGAGAAGAAAGGGCTGACAGTCATCGGTTCTGACGAAGCCACCAGAGTGTGCGAGCCGTCGCGAGAAGACAACATCGACATGCTAGGGAACGGAGGGGCTTCTTTGGGTAGAGTGGTGCGGACGTGGACATGCGGGCTCTGGAGGTGGGAAGTCTAAAGGATACTCTGTTAGCGGGAAGATTGCTGGGAAGGTCGAGCCCCTTTGTATTCTACGATATAAGTAAGGACTAGAGTAACTTCAGACTTGAGGCTATTATTCTAATATGAGGACTAACGTTTACATTCCTTGACAATGAACAACCGGCTCCAAAAGAATCACTCTTTGATGACGATATCTTGGAGAGTGTATGCGATAATCTCGAGAATAAGAGCATCTACTGACAGTTACCTGTCAAGGCCAGCTCTTGGCCATGCCTTGCATTTCGGGGCTGACATGAGAAGATAGCGTCGTGAGTGGGGGATGCCATGATTATCACACCACTGACAAAAAAGGCGTTATCATGTTACCAGCGCATGCAAATCTGACCACCCATCACGATGTAGGACGCACAAAAAATGGTGACAGACAAACAGATAAGTACCCTAATAACAGGATCCAATATGTATGAAACAAAAAGTCACCCGAAACAGAAAGGCGACATTTAGTTTGAGCCGCCGTTTTTTCTTCCCATCTCGACCAGATCCCCACTCCCTAGGTACCCTCGCAAGGTAACTGCTTATACGTCCAACAACATGACTATAGAAAGGCCTCCTCCGCCCTTACCTCAGGAGCCCAACAGTGATGTGGACGTGTGGGGGAATTGGAGAAAAAGGGTCACAGAATTTCAGAGCCCAGCGAGGAGAGTACGACGAGGTGGCGGAGATGATGGAGGATATCCTCAGCACCCCCCTGGACACGGTCGTTCGAGAGTGGCTTCTCTATTTCTGGGACCTCTCCCTGCACGCCTCGCACAATACGATGCTTGCCGTCTACTCCCGAAAGACCGGAGGGGCACGCCGGGTTAACGACCTCTATTCTCTCGGGTCCAGCGTCCTGTCGGTGGAGCAGATTGACGGCGGCAGCTTGCTGTTTGAGTATTACGATGTATACATGAACCTCCAGGTTACCCCCAAGGGTCTGGACTGGACTGTAGGGTGTAATGGCTTCAACCCGGCCGCCCAGTGTCTCATGAGGGGACCGGTGCATGAATGGTACACACATCCGTAACGCGTGGCCCCAGTGGAGGCAGAGACGGCGTATCTGGTGGACTGCTGGCGCAGAATCCACGACCCGGAAGACCCCGATGCCTTCCAGCCCTTCTAAGGCCACTTTGACAGGATAGCCTAGAACATCAGTGAGTGGGAGGGCCCATGTGAACAGAGGCCGGATGCCCTGGTGTTGACCGTATGGCAGCGACTCCGTGGCCGGCGCGCCGAGTGTCGTCGTACCGCTCGATCGTTCATTCAGACAGCCATGCAAATGATCGGCCATCCAACCAGATCCAACTTTAGATACGGTTCTCATCTTCTCTGGTGGGCGCTGACGGCTGTAGGGGAGGAGGATGACACCTAGAACGCGTTGGCTTGTATCAAGTTTGCTCATTGGCATCAGATGACGTCCGCTTTGGTGCCCGAATCGGACCGTTCTCTCGGAGACTGTCCCGACGAGATCCCCATCTCCCGGGAGACTGAAAGTCAAACCGCACCGGAGGAACATGTGTTCCGAATCATCAACGGACGTTTCAGCGGCTTCTTGTGCGACAGCTGCGGGCGGTTCATACTGTCCGAGGAGCATCACTGGCACTGTACCGTGTGCATCACGGTGGATCTCTGCCGGCACTGCTATCGACTTCTCAAGTCTGGCCAGCCGATGCTGAATTTGTGTGATAGGGACCACGTCTTGTGGCGCATTCCCCCGGCTCCAGCCAGGGGAGAAGAATGCGAAGATCGGTACGAACGGTGGTGGGATGCCTTGCGGGCAAGGTAGAGGGAAAACCCCAGGACACAGTGATTATCGGGAGTGACCGGTCGTAGTTGCGGCACCCGCTCATACCGGCCCCACGACCGCCGGTCCTCTCGGGCTAGCCGTGGCTCCGAGTCTCGCGCCGTGTGTCGGGTCAGCCGTCGTATTACGTATTAGTCTGAGAGGGTGTTGTTCACGAATCTTCGCCTGAGAGCGTGTTGTTTACGAACCTTCGCCTGAGTGCTTCAAGGGAAGAGTGTGGGACGTCTCGGTTCGGGTACCGATGACGGCGAAGCTCGAGACCAAAGCGGGGGGTCTTTTTTCGGCCTGGCACAATTTCCACCTGGTTTACTTTGTAGAAAGGACCGCATGTAGTTAGCACGAGCCATAAGCTCAAGCGTGTATTAGAAGAATAACAAAATTCTTTGATTCCTATTCCATTCTGTATCTTGGCGTTTTATCAAGGAGGGTGATGTATTCAGGGTACCTATTGAACAACGGAAGTAGGAGAGGCTAAGTACTTAGCGATCAGGTAGGTAACACAAGAATATACAAGAGGTAAGGGCGAAGCTGTTCATTTTCAAAATGGGACCCATTTTGGCTATCTTTATATAAATTCTGGGTCACTTGGCTAGTTGCTAGGGGCGCATTAAATTGCTAGGGGCGTAGTACTGACCCCATCCTAAGATCAGTCTGCCGGCTATAAGTTCAAATCCTTCTGCGAGGGCATATAACTTTAAGCTAAAAAATTAAAAAATTCAACGCTACACCTGACATTGTTGAGGCTCTTGAGAGTTAAATATGTTTTGTGAATCGGACCGCGCGCCAGTAGAAGGATTGTGAACATCGCCGATGACGCACGGTGCTTGAGGCAAAAGTGGCTAGTGCACTCGTCTAGCGTATTCACAGGTGCAGCTAATCAAGGAGGCTGCTCCCTTTCTCTTTCTCCAAACTACAGATGCACTGCCTCATTCTAGGCTTCAATGGTGAGGTCGCGCCATGATCCCCATTTCCTCCCTGAACAGTACCAGGTCAAATTTATGATCTACGACCTCGTCAGCCATGGAGCGCTACATGCTCTCGCCGGACCTGTATCCCAAGCGGATGGTACGGTTATGGCTCCACAAGCACCAATTCCACCGCTTTCTCATCGGGTTCGGCTCTATAAACCACATGATCCTGGCAACCTTCCGCATGATGATAGACTTGCTCATACTTTCCGAGTCTGGTCGCCCGCAAGCACAGATGACGGTTCGGATGTGGTGGTATGAATCCGTCCTTTGGGTTGTGACGAGCCTTTTGTTTCGGTACCTTGACCGATTCTTCTGGTTTCGTCGACCTGGCAAGGCTTACCAGTTCTCGGTCCATGCTATCATCCTTTTAGCCCCGGTGCCACTCCTAGTCATGCATATTTGGACCATAGTCCTTGCAGCTAGATACGACAGGGAGTACGCTGGAAGGCTCCCGTTTGAGATTAGCCTTTGGTCCGCAGTTGTGGCGCTGGTGACGCTGCTTCCGATTCATGGCCTCTACATTCGGATGGCAAGACGATTTCTGCTGGCAGATAGCGACGCGCAGTATGAACCGTCAAGACCGATAGGTTATCGCGATGACCCGCTTCCAACCTCATCACCACCACAAGGCCATAGCTATCTTCACGACGCATTGACCGCCTCGAGAACGAGACAACCTGGTCAACCCATGTCCACGCAGACTGCTCCAGAATCACAAACTCCTGCCACAGGGAGCGATACCGCCGCCAATGCCGCAATCCCGCCAGAATCGACTGCAACTCCTGTGATGGCAAGTCCGGCAGATCACTGCCCTGCCACAGGATATGTTGACGCTATTCCTTATGCCCTTAGAGGGTACCGAGCCTGGCTGCGGTATCCACTGCTCTACAAGCTCTTGGCTTTCTACATGGCGTTTCTCACTTGGGAGATGATTGCTATCATCCGAGAAAAGAATATGGAACCGTAACTCAAGTACGCGTAAGTGTTGCCATTTCCTGGTTGAGGCGAAAGCCGTGCTGTCTGACTTGGTGTATGAGTAGTTATCCTTACCGACCTTTATACCTCTGTTTAAGCGGTTACGCTTTATGCCTTTACTCGTCCAGCAATTTCATTCGACGGTCTACGTTCGCGAAGCGAGAGCTGAAACTACCATCGAGCCTGATTTAAATATAAAGAAGCTTAGGGGCTGTAGTATACTTAGACCCAAACATAAACGAGTTAATACGTGTAGAAAACGAGCGCATGCCGGACGGTTTGAGGATATACTTAACTCGACGTAACGGCCTAGTAAGTCAGATGACAGGAGAGCCGCCTCTAAAATCTTGCCAAAGTTACTTCTGGTATTTAGGTCATGGCTTCATCGTATCTCGACGGTATATTCCCGTCCTTGGCCGGATTTCCATTATCTTCTTAATTCTTTTGTACTATCACAAGGGTAAGAGGTACCTAATAACAGACTCTAATCCCGAGCTTCCAAACGGCTTACCATTGGAAGAGTTGACATGTTTGATGAGCAAGAGACGGGCAATCAAAAAAGATACGTTGAGATTTATTTCATACAATACTCCCGTTCAGATACTGGTCCTCATGTATACGTTACATGTTATTATGGAGCTGGTATATGAGCAGATTTTCCGATCAAGAGTATTTCTGGTACGGCAGTAAAGCACGTTCATGATGTTATATAACAGACTAAGTAGGTTAGTTGAAAACTCATCCGAGAGAAAGGAGTACCTTTCTAGGAAGGAGCCGAGAGATTAGTATCAATCCATCAAGTCAAAAGGTAGGTAAGGTTAACCAGTTAGTCACGTATGGGAGAGAGATGACGGAAAATATATAAAAAAGGGGTCTTCCAAGTTTATCAAAGTACTTATGTAAGAGATCAAACAAAATTCATTGCCCTTTAGGCGTTTCCACCATCAGATCAGTTGAGCATTCGTCTTCACTACGGTCTGAAATCTCTAGAAAGCAGAAAAATCGAAATCCCTTCTAAATCCGATCCGCTCGTACACACCTATCCGACCTACCTTCTCTTTAATAATTAGTAGATCAAGAATAGGAAGAGAGTATGTCAATATCTAGCTAGCCGTAAAGTACCTCGTTAAGACGTGAAAGGCCAGTACTTTTGAGCCATAGTCAGCACAGCGTTCTACTCTCTCGGTAATCGCTCGACAGATACCTAGCCAATAATTATATTGTCGTCAAAGTCGGCGTGAATAACTCTCCATCTCCCTACTTTTAACATCTCACCGTAGCATGTTAAAAAGGCCACAGTTTCGATGTCCTTGGGCCGTTAAAGATAACCACGTATCCAGACTGGTAGTACGACACCTTTAATATGGAGACAGGAGAACATGTTTCCCATATTAAGGAGCCCTTCGGACGGCATATCGGTAACCTTGTTATAGGCACATTTCCACCGTGGCTTATGGCTCCCAGTCCGCTCCCGGAGGCAAAGCCCAATGACAACCATTTCTTAACGAACATTCGAGTCTAGCTTTAGAAACTTGACCGGGGCGAAGTACGAAGCCCATAACCACGACGGCACGCCTTCGACACTCCTGGTTACATCTGGCACAGAAGGATTCACCTCCCAAAGTAACCCTCGATGGATGTCCTGTAGCCAAATCCCAGCAATATATATGACCCGCCTGACCGCAGTCTTATCTTACTGACGCTTTCCAGGCGCTACTGCCATGACATTCACCACTTCGAACCCCAAACCAGCAACGGCAGAAATACGATCGGAGAGTCTACCGATGTCGAAGGTAGAATTGACCTCGATGGCGTCGTACCAAAAGTCCATGATCGAGATATTCGTCCAATAGAGGCGTTACTTTAGGTTGAACAGGTAGTGTAGCTCCTGCTTACCCATGTTCTAGCTGATTCGCTCTCCAGCTGGCGTTCTTAGTACTTTCAAGTGGCATTCAAAGAAATGCCCTCGGATATATACCAGAGAAATCTCTTACTCAACATCTATTCTTAGAGGATCCAGGCTCGATTAAAGACCTCGGCGGACCGCACATTCTCCCAGTAGTCGTCAACTAGTCTTCGTCTTCTCTTGTACACGTAGAAATGACCAGCTACTTCATCTGGCGACCTTATACCTCGGTAGTCAAGTTAGAAAGGCGGATAACTCCACGGAACAATATTCTAGTCGTGGCTCTTCAGGATGCCTTTTATCAAATAGCTACTTGCAGTAGTAGCAATCATCAACAGCGAGTGTTGATAGTATTGTGCCATCTTTGACTTTTACATATTGAAGTCGCGCCCACCGTCACCAGCTTGAACAATGCACAGGGAATCAATCCAGACATATTCGGCACCAAGCTTCGTGGCAATGTGAAACGCATCCAAAAAATGCTGTGGCAACTTGCCAAACCCTTTTCCGTTCTGCCGGTCCTCGAAATTGTTCTCAGTTGTCTGGCATGCTCCGACTCTCTTTGTTGCCTTGTCCGAATCCCATCGATGAGTCAAGGTATGTATAGCTCCGTCTTGGTTTCAGTGTCCTCTAGTACGATAAGTTTGCCAGTGGGATCGACCTTGATACACCTAATTGGCATTACCGGATTGCCGTGGTCTAGTATCTCCAACCCCGATGCTGTTTCTCGACACTTCTTGTGCCCGTTAGTGGCCTCATCGGACGGAGATAAGTTTTTGGGGCTAGCGCATTCGTCGAGCCACCGTCTGATCGTTTCCCAGTGTGCTTCGTCATCTGGATCGGGCCCAAGGTATCGGCCACTGATAAATTTCTCATTCGCCGCTGGACTGTCTATATGATGTAATCAGCTCCAACCTTTGCCTTGTCCATTTGACTCACTCGTATCCGCAGCGACACAAAGCTCAACCTCAGAATGGCTCCTAACCTCGTCGAACCTGCCACCAATCGCTATCTGCAGACGATTGAAGCAGAAAGGGCCAGCTGTCTTCTGAGTAGCCGTTTCATAATTCTCAGAGAGCGTCATATGTATGTATAGCTCCGGCTTCGTCGATTTCAGCTCTCCGAAGGTCAAGATGTAGAACGGGTCCGACGGGTCCAAGCCCTGGACGCTGTCCAGTAGGAGAAGGCAGAATCGGCAATTAGAGGCGACAGATCTTTCTGTATCACTCCTTTTATATCCCCGACTCCGATGCGGCGTTCTGGTAAATGACTGAATGTCGAATGTCGAACATCGATCGCAAAGCGGGGCCGCGCCAAGGGTGGGCGCTGGGAGAACCCTTTCAGAGAAAGCTGTTGCTGACTCCTCACCCTCCGCAGGCAAACTTTGAAATGCAATGCTTCCGCGAGATTCATTAGCCATATCTCTAGCTCGGTGGTCTCGGGAGGTAAGGGCCAAAGTTGTTGAGATAAGATCCTTCCACAGCGGATTTGCCTATAATGCTAAGAAGCAGACGTGTCCAAATTGTGCTGCAGGCTGCAGTGGCAAGCAAGTTGTCGGCAGCTGCACCCCCCCTCATCTCATCCTCATCAACCCACAGCGCCTAACGGCGTTACACAACGCTTTGAGGCACACCCCCTGCCCTGCCATACATAACCCTGAGCGGAAAATGCTGGAAAGGTTTCACAGTAAACCTGCTATCCCGCCAGGCTCTTCCTTCAAAAAATCTTTACACCACCTCTAATTCCGGCGAGAGAATAGATTTCATCCTGGAAATCTTCTGTTGTACCCACCAAAAGAGGGCCAGAGAAAATCTCTAGGCCAGAACTATCTACCATCGAATCCATCATTTTGTGTGTTCCCCAACACAACTCCCTGCACAACGCTAGCGCAGCCCCTAACGTCATTCTTAATCGCTCCTACCTCCAGCTAACCACCCTCCTCCGCGGTCGCATCCGAGCGTGGACACGTCCATTTCACTTGCTGCCATGGAGGGTCGGCTTGGCGATAGAGAGAGAGAGAGGTGTTCCCGCTGAACAGGTGATTTCCAAAGGTTGGCGCACGTCCTGCTAGGTGTTTCCGGTCGGGAAGGATGGGATGAGTAGCAGAAAATAGACTGTGGAAGTGTGTGACCTGGCGCTGCGGGCGATGTACCCGTCGACTCAGGCCTGGGCATGTGAATTTGCTCGCGCGAGTCTCCGCCGTGGCATCGGTCGATGAGGATGAGAAAAGCGGACGATTATTTTACCAGGTAGGGTCATGCATATTTGCCGGCGTGCGATTTGCCTCGGCCGTGAAGACCCAAACTCGGCTGCTGGTGACGAGGAATTTGGCTTCTTGCAAAGAGTTGTGAAGTTTTGTTTTACCTCTGCAGGCTGCAGGTCGAGGGAGTGGCTGAGAACGAATGGTCGGCGATATCACTCTTCTCAACAGGAATGAGGGGTAACGTTTCAGCGTTGGCGCCTTAAACCCCCTTTCGCCATTCACCGATAGCCTCAGCAGCCAACGCGCTTGTTCACGTTGTGCCATCGAGTGTTGAGTCCAGCCCAACCGCTGGAGAATAAGGCTCACCTGTCCACGGAGCGCAGACTCCTGTTTTGATTGATGTGGTCTTCTAACCTGTTACCGGGCACGCACGTCATCCTCTCTGACTGGAGGTTTGGCACCAAAAACGAACCACTTTACAGGTCTGAGCAGGCGTTTCTATTGGGCCAGGCTGGGACTGAGAAAAATCCACCTCTACTATTAAATATCAGGAAGTTTCCTGCCATAAATGGTTCAAGCAGTATCCATGCCGATGGCCAAGGTGTTAACTCAGCACGAAGACAGTCCGATCAACTTAGACGGACAAGCAATACCTAGCCTAGACAGGGAGGAACTAAAGTAGGCAGCTAAGGTATGATAAATGTTCCTTAATAAAGCTAATGACTAACGGAGATTGTGAAACGACGGCTGATTGGCGCCCAGATTCCAAGCTTGTCAAGTCGCAATATGAAGCCTGATAGGATTCCCGGCGATGAGCTGGCGGAATACCGTCGCGATCCCCCACCAGCGCCCTCCTCAGGCAGCAAGAACGAGCAGGAAGTTGAACGCATGAAGCAACAACTAGACGAGTGGGTGACGAGGAATCGCGGCTACCTCATGTCACCGGATTTCCTAAATCTATACCGGCTTCCCAGCATCTCTCCGCTGTGGGGGTACGACGAGTCATATTATCGGCACTGCATCGTACACGAATTGGCCGCCATCACCCAGCTCGGTGGCAGGCGCCTGACACCAAACGAGATGGCGCTTCACCTTGATGCCGTCTCAAGGGCGGTTGTGGCCAAGTCTTATGACCGCCCCATCGCTATTGCTGCGACCCTCTTCATGATCAACAGGGGATGGAAGGAATACACTTTCCCTTTCTATCAGCCAACCACCGAACGGTTTAACCCGCATTTCTTCCCAAGGCCATCTCATCCGCTCCTTAGGGGACGTATCGCAGCAGCGTCGTGGCAAGGGCTACGATGCGGCCTGTACGGTGGACTGGGTTTCCTTGCTTATCACGTCCTTGCCCCGAAATACCATGGGTTGTGCGACTCCCAAGTCATAATGGCCTTGGCGATGGAACCACACCTTAAAGGCCTTCGAGATGATGTAGCCGGGACGCTGGAAAGGCTTTCAAGGACAGCGGGCAATCGGAGAAGCTGGTGATCATTCCCTCTTGTACAACAGGATCAGCTCAGTTTGGTAGAGTCTCAAAAGCTGCAATTGTGGTTTTGGATGGTAGGATGAAGTACATGATGCTCTACCACTGCGAACCTGTGTCTGGTGGCTGTTCTGCGAATGTTTGCTAGGGAAGTGAAGTTCCCGAGAGGAAACCATTTTACAGTGTTCATGGCTTGCCTCACCTGGCAACGCTGCTTTCCTGTGCGCCTCGAGGACTGCAAACCCGCCCGAACCGATAAGGGATCGAATTCTCGATCACACTCCGGCAACCGCTTCAGATATCTTGTCTTTATGGTACGATCTTCCCGTGCTGTTCCTCGTAGTCGTACAGTACTTCCTTCTTGAGAAAGTTCTTCAGTGGTTCCCATGTCGGTTTCGCGAAACCCTCCCACTTGACAAACACCTAGTTCCCAGGACCCTCTCGACCTCCCATTCCGTTCCTTCTCTCGTCGATACTGGGGGGTAGGCATCGTCGTCTGCTTGGGAAGGAGCTTTCTCGCCAGGCGTAAAGTTAACTCTCGTTCTAGGGCCTCGCTTCGTCGAGTTGTACCACCCGGGTCACCATCGTCCACATCTTAACCCTGTTCGCTGCCTTAGGGAAGACGATACATGCCCTCATCCTCGGCCTCCGCACTGTGGTGTCGACTCTGGCGTAAATGGCGCCGAGTCCTGTCTTGGCTGTGAGCTTGCTACGTAGCTTTAATTACGTCGTTAGAATCGACGTTAAGCGTGTCAGAGGGGCCGACGGATTCTATGACGAATTACAGCCCCCCTTTAACTTGACTTTGACCCAACGTAAGGAGGTTCAGCTTTGTCAGTGCCGTCGCTATCGCTTTCGCTCGCTAAGCCATTACGCCGCGTACTCTCTCGATCGGGCCCTTCGCCGGGCTCGAGAGGAGAAAGCCCGGAAAGATACCCTGAGCTTGGCGTATATCGAGCCTCGACTCCTAATAATATAGCCCGAAACATCTCGCCAGTAGTCTTACTATATATAACGTCCTCAGAACCGGATACCTGGCCCGCCTCAGACGAGGTATTACCTATAGGAGCCGGCTGGTCCTACTCCGCCCGTACGGCTTCGGTCATGGAGGATTGTCGCGGTAATGCCAGCGGAGACGGCGACTTAGGAGAACGCTCTGGGCTACCCATCTTCTATGGTTAGCTCGATATAGACCCACCGCCTAGGTCGGCCCCTCGGTAACGGGCAGTTCCGTCGTATCGCTATTACCACAACCGGATTTAGCATTAAGACATTTCTCTGCTCATACGTATCAGCAAAACGATCCACCAGGGATGGAGAACTCAAGTATATACCGGCACTAGCAATACTACCAAACGCAGAATCTTTATGCTTACGAGGCTAGCGAAGAAACTCGTCAATTGACGGGAAAGAGGCGTCGGACTGGCCATCGTCGATATCGCTACGCCCAGACTCGTAGTCGGAATCGCCGCATTCAGGCTCGTCATCGCTAGAGATCACGACGGTATCGTTCTGGGCGCAACCGGTTACTGAGGACTCTATATTTCGGCTAGTGGGCTTTCAGCCTGTCGTCACAGGGGCGGAAAACATCTGGCTGTCTAGGCGCCAGTAGGTAAAGCGTAGCTGAATTGCAGAAGATGCCAAAGGCCTCGCAAAGAACGATCCTTAGGAGTGTCTGGCGGGTAACCGGAGTGCCTTCGCACTCGTGGACACGGTACAATAGCGGAAATATATCTAAAACGCGTAGAATGGGAGCCTCAACCGCGGAACCGGCAAGGAGCCTATCCCGGTCTTCCTAAGTCTACCCCGTACTACCAAATCCCAATGGCCGGCCATGGAACGTGCTCGGCCGCGATTTACTCTTCGTATAGCCAGGAAATAGGAGGGTGTTGATTCCTCGGCCGCGGAAGATAAAAAGCAGTGACTATCGTTTCTACAATGTGCTTTGGGTTGAGCGCAGCGGGGATATTTCCTATCGGAGAGCGGCGGACCGTGTTGCAAAGGATCTTTAGGAGGCAAACTGCTCTGAAAAAGTCAAAGTTATCCTGGGGTGAGGTATAAGAAAACTGAAAACTGTGATATGGTATTATTCCGTCTTCGCGCCGACTCTTATATCAACAAAGTTAGTCATAGCTTTTTAGCTCCTTCAAAGTAGCCTCTGTGACCTCGAGCTCCTGCAAAGTCTCTTGCCATAGCCGCTGACTGAAATCCTTGCCGTCATCTGTATACCACAGAGGCGGGAACCTAGAGATGTAAGCATGTGACGAGAGCGGCAATGATGATAGGACGTACGGTTTGATAGCCCAATCGCTGACAAAGCCACCATGACTCTGCTTCCCCTCGGCGAAGACTGCATCAAGATAGACACTGGCTCCAACGCCGACCGGTCTTGCCACAAAATATTGAATGAGGATAACTATCTTCTGGAGGATCCAAGGAAGCAGGCGCGCGATGTCGGTCCCTCCCGTGGCGCCGGGGTTCGACACGTTAATGATGACGTCGTCGGGGTCGACATGCTGGGCGAGCTGGTAGACGAAGAAGGCGAGAAGGACCTTGGTCCGGGAGTACCACGCCATTGAACTGTACCCATCGGGAACATCAAACTGGGAGAATACAGACACGCCCTTGTCGGCTTTGATAGGGGATGAATACATGGCGTCAGATCCGACAATGCTGAGCACGGCCGGCGTCCCGGCCGGCTTTCTCGCCTTGAGAATAGGAAGTAGCAGAATGGCCAGCAACACGGTCGATAGGTAGTTGACCTGCAGCACAGTTTCGTGGCCGGTACTAGATACCGTCGTGTACTTTAGCTTGGCCAGCCCCGCGTTGAGGATGGCGATGTTGATGCGCGGTAGCGTCGCGCACTTTGCAGTAAAGTCGCGGACCGAGTCGTACGACTCCATGTCGACAACCCAGACAGTGATGGTCGCGTCTGCCAGCGGGAACTCCTTGCGCAGCTTGGCGGCTGCCTCGTCACCCTTGGCTTGCGAGCGCACGCCCATGACAAGCTGCGACAGACCCAGAGCAAGCAATTGGCGACATGATTCCAATCCAAGCCCCGTGTTGCTCCCCGTCACGATGGCGACCTGGCCTGTGAGGTTGATTCCTGCTGGCAACGGCTTGGGTTTTGTGAGTTGTCGACGGATGAGGCCGAGGAACGTTGCTTCCGACGCCGCGGCTTGGGGGGATAAGTTTTGTGACATGACGGCTCCTTGGGCTCCCTGCTGCAGTCAGCTGTTGAATTTCGAGTGTAATAGATCGTGTCTCTGCAAGTGAGGACAGGAGAATTGATAAGGCAATCATGCAGGCAAAACAAATAAGGACATCCAGACTTAAATGGGGAGCTGCGTGCATGGGCTAGAATAGGCCGTCTCGGACTGGCCGAATGATTCCGGAGCGGGGCTGAGTGGTCCCGATCGCGCAAAAGTCTCCGGTCTGATCCGCCCGGGGCCCGACCCGCTGATAAAGAAACAGGTGGAAGCGAAGACGGGCAAGTGAGTTTAGGCTACCTATATTATTAACGAGACCCATCCAACCAGAGAGGGAGACCAATCCTTCGGTGGCAGTCGACCAAGTGCAAATGCCCCAACAATGGACGCTCGGAGCGGTGCCCCTATTCTACTCGTGTGGGTTATTTTGCGCCCATCGCCAGATATCCTCCCTGCCAGTGGTAAGAGCAAGCAAATGGCGCTCCCAGTACCCGGTTAGGGGCTCCTCTGGAATGACGGTAACGCGCGGCACTCGGCCGTTTTTCGGCCGTCCCTTTCCCCCCTGAAACACCCACCTCCAGTCACTATCCCCCTCCTCCACCCGGTACAGCTCATCAACAGGATACTTATCCTCCCTCCCCCCCTCCAGCTCCGGCGGCACTCTCCCATCACCGTGCCCCCCTTCTCCAACCGCCACCGCGCCCCATTCGTCGGATTGCCCGTCAACGCCTCACACTTCCACGGATGCAAATCGTCCAACCCCAGCCCCCCGGCCGCCAGCCGGACGCGCACGCAGCTGTGGATGCGCTCGGATGTGTTGACCAGCGGCTGGTCGGGCAGGTCGGCGTTGGTGTCGGGGTCGACGCGCAGCGTCATGCCCGGCGTGCGCACCCACGACCCGACGAAGCACTGCAGGAAGCTCGGCGGGTACCGGATCTGGCCGAGCCCCCACGGGCGAGGGCCTCCGGCCGTTCCCCGGTTCGGGCCGAGGGTCAGGTCGCAGTTTTGGTGGCGCGCGCGGGGGCAGTCTTTGGTGTCCCGTCGGGGGACGGTGGGGACGGGGGGGTAGAGCGGGGGGAGGGCCCAGGGGATCGGGGTGCGCTGCCAGAGGTAGGAGGTCCAGGAGGGGAGGGGGAGGTGTTGTTTGACGTAGTGGGGTGTTGGGAGGGGGATTTGGGGCGGGACCGTGGGGAAGGGGTGGGCGGTGTTGTATTCGACGGTCTTGAGGAAGGTCTTGTGCAGTCTTTCGTAGTCGAACTCGATGCCGACCGAGGACAGCTGGTCGCACATCCCTGCGTGGTGTCAGTTGTCAGTGAGAGAGCCGAGTCGGTTGCCTTGGGACACTTACAAGCCAGCGTAATGTCCGAAATTTGCTGGTCGTACCAACCGCCCCCGATGCCTCCGTGGTTTCCTGGGAACCAGACCTGCTTGAGATTTGTCTTCTGTTCTCCAGGTTGCTCCCACAGCGCGGGGCGAAACGCGAATCGGGGTTCGTCGAGGGCCAGTGCCTGAAATGCACTCTCAACTTTGCTCGAGATCTGTGTATTGGTGAATTTCCACGTGCAGCCCCCCAAGGAATGTTAGTCAGTCCAAGCCGACCTGTATGCGGGTGTGGGGTGGGGGGAACTTATTCGTCTGCTGAGCCTCTTATGCCTAGGATCGGAGCAGGTGGAATGCCAAGGGTTCCGACGGTATCAAAGACAGCGATGGCCTTGACTTTGATATCGTGCTTGATTGGTTGACCGTCTTTTCCGGGTGGGGGGTGGCTCTCGTACTGGTCTCGGGTGTATATTGGCTTAGGGCGGGCATTGTCAGTCATGGCTGCTGTTATAATGCAGGATGAGTCCGTTGGGGGAAACAGCATACCTTTTCGTCAGTCCTTGTCTTGAGCCACTTCACGTAATCCCTCTTTCGGACCTCGATCCACGCGGCCTTAGCGGCATCGTGCTCTTCCTCATAGGGCTTCAGCTTGCAGAGGTACTTGGAGAGGCTGCGTTTCTCATCTCCAATGTTCTCATAGTCGTCGAAGATGGCCGAGAACTCGTCGAGTCCGTCGGTGGTGAGAAGACCGATACTCCCAATCATGTCCGCAACCGACCGGGCCGTGAAGGCGCCGCGAGAAAACCCTATTAGGACAATCTCGTCTCCATCGACGTAATTAGTGCAGATGAAGTTGTACGCCTCGCGGATGTTCTATGGTTTTACCATTGTTAGACTGATACACCGGCACAACTTGAAGTTGACATAACCAAAATGACATTACCTCATCCAGGCCCATACCAAAGGCACCACCAAGTAGCTTATCGACGGCGCTGCTGCTGCTCCCCACACCTGAATCATAAAAGATGATCTGGGGTTTGCCATCGAGACAAGTGCGCCGCAACACGCGGGCAATGCGCGTGACATTGGATGGAGGATCAGCCCTATGCACATGACAGTCAAGATCGGCCCTCTCGACAATGTGGCATCAATCAACTTGTGAACCGTTCAACGTACCCTTTCTCACCAATCGCGCTCATCCAAGTGCCATCACAGCACACTATGATGCGCTTGCTGAGCTGCGTAACAGGGGACATGTTGGCAGCAGAGGACAATGTTGGCGGCACGGGAGTCAGGTCGGGCACTTGTTGGTTGATGCGAGGATATGAAGAGACAGAGCGACCTCCTCCACCGCCCGTCGTGCCGCAAGATGTGAGCTGCCTATTTATCACTGAGCGCCTTTGGTTTCACAAAAAAACATGATGCTGACACTCTGGATGCTTTCGGTGAGCTAACGCAAGTTGTCGGGTGTAACGTGGGCTGGATAAAATGGTCGTGATAGACCTTATTGGATGGGCCATTGGTTTGTGGCTACCTGAGCCTCGCTTTGAAAGTGGTGTTTGCGTTGGGTCGCTGAATCAAAATCTTTGTAGGGAGCCTCCAGTGTGCGAGACGGCAGTTATCAGTGCGATTCGATTGGATGTTGGGCAGCTGAACATGTACGTTGCCACTTCTGGCTAGATCCGGTGACTGCTCCGCATCATCTCGCCCACACCTCTCGTCCTAACTCACCGGTTGTCCTCAATGAACCTTACCCCCCAAAACAGTCTTGAAGGTATATTTGTACAGTACGGACCGTGCGAGTCTCAGTTATGGGCGGCGTGGGCTCAAATTACGTTGTGATTTGTGAATTGATTTGGCTGCATGCCTGCCCCTCGGCAGATCTTTACCAGCCTGCAGCTCTCGCAATCCTATCCAAAAGCTGATGGGTCTTCAATGCATCCTCAAAGGTGGCGTATTCTTCCTTCTTCCCATTCGCAAAAGCTTCGTAGAGCAGGCCCGTGTTCAAAGCTGTAGGTCCCAACTTCTCCGCGACATCATGGATTCCCCAAGAAAAGTCAACAAGCTCGGTCTTCTCCCTGCCGACTCTGACATGGAGCTTCACGTTGGCCGACGCAACCTGCCACTGGGCCTCCATGTTCTGGAACTGCTCTGGCAGCTCCACTTCCATCTCCCCTTGGGTGCCGGAGATGATCCATTTGAGGCTTGTGGAGTCGGCAGACGACCTCGTATGTCGATAGCTCAAGGATGCAACGGCACCGCTGTGCAGTTTCCCCTGCACCATGATGTGATCTGGGGCTGTTCTAGGATGGGCTGGGTTGATAAGTTGGCCAGCAGCGTCAAAGAGCGGGACCGTAGGCCACTGCGTCGAGAGAGTGGCCTTAAGAGTGTCAAAGTCGCCGAGGGCGTCGACGAACGAATCCAGAACTGCAAATCTGTCAGCCGTGATGAGGACAAGGCGGGCCGGCCAGCTTACAGTGGCCAAAGAAGATGTAAAACGCATTGCCGCCACTCTTCATATCCATGTAGAACTCGCCAGACTGCCACCACGCATCAACCGGCAGCAGGCTGGCGTTTGCGAGCACGTGGGTGCTGATGACCTTGCCAATCGTCCCCTCGGCGAGGATCTTCTTGACCGCCGCGGTAATCTTGCCCGCGCGCGCCTGCAAACCAATAACCGTCTTGACCCCGGCCTCCTTCGCCAGCCTGGTCAGCTCCTCGGACTCGTCGAGGCTCGCACCGAGCGGCCACTCGACAAAAACATCCTTGCCGTGCTTGATGGCGGCCTGGGTGAGCTCAAAGTGCTTCTGCACGCGGACAGACACGACGACTAGGTCGACGTTGGAGTCCTTGGCTAGGTCTTCAGCGCTGCCGTATGCTGCCGTTGTTAGGGGGAGGTTGTGGGATGCGATGGAGGTGCGGGAGGACTCGATGCTCGAGTTCGCGACGGCCACGATCTCGAACGAGGGGGACTGTTGCAAGGGCGGGAGGTGGGCGTTGGAGGCCCATCCTCCGGGCGCGAATGCTGGTCCTTTGGGGCCGAGGCCGATGATGCCAACTCGGATGGGAGCCATGATGGTCAGTGGAGCGATGGCGATAGGGGCAAGGGACAAATGGGTAATGATATTTTTCTTCTTGGTGAATGAATGCGACAACTTGAGGTTTGATGGAAAGTTTCCAATGTCGATCTGGGTAACTAAGCAATATATACTGCTTCAACTTCTTTTCGTCATTCCGAGTCTGTTCTGTATCATTCGTGGAGTTGACCTCAATTAACTGCTGCCCATATCCACTTGAACCCCGAAGGATGAACTACACCTACCCCCCCTCCCCCCCCGGCCCCGCTACTGTTGGTTCATTGGCTGCGGACTCCGCGGTATTCCGTCCCGCGATTTTCCGTCCCGCGCCGTTCTCCGGACTGGGTCCCGTCCTTGTAGTGATGGCAAATGACAACTCCACCCACGGTGACAACTACACCGTCAACAATTGGGCTGTGTTTCAAATTGAATTTGCAGAGTCGCAGGTGGCAGACATACTGCTTCCACGCACCCATCATGCCTATTTCCCGCAAGAAGGCCTGTTCATCATGTCGAGAATCCAAGGCGCGCTGCAACTTGGATCTGCCATGCTCACGATGCGCCGAGCGTGGCTTCTCATGCTCCTACGAAAAGGCACCGGTGTTCCGGAGACCGTACCCCTCACCCCGCGCTCTTGCATCACGCTCGCCGCATTCGCAATCCCAAGACACGGCGGGCCGCATGCCCACCCCGGCGGTCTGGGATCCCTCTCTCGCCGAGGAACTTCTCGACCCTCAAGTGCCCGAGTTCCCTTGGACAACCTCCGAGACGGACCCATGGTTTGACAACCTAGACTGCATACCTACTCCGGTGGGCCGCCCAATCAACACGTCCTCGCAACCCATGTGTTCACCAGATCAAGACTCGGCTCTTTCCATGCTCGCTCCTATTGGCATGTTATCGCAGCGAAAACCAGCAAATGCTGAAAAGTATCTCACATCCAAGGTTATATTTGGCCAGGTCACGTCATACCCGCGCATGATGGTTGACGGGCGAGGGCGCCTCCCTCCATTCATCTATCCGCAGTGTGTTTTGGATGGCAAACCTGTCGAGGAATGCAGGGCGGACGGGAACGGAAACCACTCGTGTCTCTCCGAGATCCTGGCCATCTGTGCGAGTCAGTTGCACATGTTCTTCACCCGGACCGCCGCAAGTAGTGATTACGTGTGGAAGACGATATGCGACTACAGTCGGCAGCTTCACCAAAATGTGGGTTTCGGAGGTGCCGTGTCCCAAACTTGCTGACAGAGAGTCGCCGCAGTGTCCCTCTTTCAACGCCCATCAACTGGTCGAGGTCTTGCAGGTGACTGTGATGTATCTCTTGACTCAGGCCTTGGACGTACAGAGCATAGGAAAGAATGACATGGTACATTCCTTGGTCTCAACAACTAGGGTCAGGCATATTCCAGTTTACCGCAGTTCCATCCACTAAGCCCGGGATAGGAGGCAGGACAACGGTTGCACGCACTGCACTTTTACCAAGGCTCAGGCTCGCCTTGCAGCCCCGGCAGCTTGAGTCGGAAGGGTTGGGTAGCACAAGAATCTGCACGGAGGTAACGTCCCCAACCCGTTTCCACAGTCCCCCCCCCCCCCCCCCCCCCAAACACAGCCCGATTCTTACCATGCTTAGGTCAATAGGCATCTTGTATGCGATCGAGGCGGTGTTTGACGTCGATGTCGCCAGCCGCCGGCAGCATTGTCAAGGATATGATCAAGTCCCGCTGCCTTCGCCGCGTGACCTCTGGGAGCCGGTTGACAATGCGACATGGGCGGCCAGGTATCAAGCGTCGCTCAATAACCACCATGCGATGCGTGGGACCAAACGCTATCTCGTTTTCGAGGACTTGAGGCAGCTGAACGGACGAGTGGCTGTCAGCGGGGGAGTCGAGGCGTCGGACCCAACGGATGCGGCGAATTTCCAGGCAATTGAACACTGGTGTGAGACGATTGATGAGTTTGGGACGCTGATATGGATGTCGGTCATGGTGCAATCTCGCAGCTGAGCTTCAATATCAATTCGATTCACTTGAGAACATGATGTTTTGAATCCGCGTGTTGCAACGGATTGGTTCAGTGGGCTGGAGGCGGAGCACAATCCGGCCCTGGAGCTGAGCTCTACCGCAGACCCCCCTGATTCTGTTTGTGTCTGGACATGTCGGTTTTCTTTTTTTGTTGATAGTGGCGGACCCCAAAGCGCCCAACTGGGTTTGACTGGCCATAATCCCCGGTCCCCGGTCCAGAGCCCCTGCCCCTTGCCGCACTAACGAACCATGAAATCTTTCCCTTTTCTTTGAAAAAATCCCGATTAGTGCCTTGCATCTAATTGTCAATCATTGTCCCCTTTGGGCCTGATCGGCTGCAGGACCGGTGGTCCCCAGGACTTTGAAAGGTGACTTTTTAGAAGTGGGCCTTGCTAAGATATGTATATATGCCCCTATATACTGGCTAGCCATATTAGTCAACTACCTTTAGCTACTTTAACACCACTGTTTTACCCTAATGTAATATAAGCCTTGGCGATCTTAACTTTATTGAAGTTTTAGTATTTTCCCTGTAAAATTTCTAATATTAAAGATAATATTATTGTTAAACCGATTATCAGTTATCGGCTATTGATAAACTAGATTAGAACGTAGATAACTAGTTTAAGTTATCTATTAGATAAGAGGTTCCGAAATACTATCCTTTTAAAGTCGGGGAGGGTAGACCGTAACCTCTCCTACATTCTAAGGTTCTTAGCTAAGAAAGCTTATATCTATCGAGTTACGCACCTACAACCCCTTTTTGAGTGCTAAGGCGTGTTATCCTGTCTTGACACACTGGTCGAAAACGGTTCCCATAAAATGGGAGCTATCCAGACTCCACAGAATCGAGGAACCTGTGGTTTCTCAGAAAAGACTACAATACTTCACTGAATCATGAACCCACTACATGTCTCACGAACCTTAACGAACCTCGCACCCGTGTCAGAGTTTACTCTGACACTCGCGCTCCGAAGGACCTCCGACGCTCCAGAATCCCTCAGAGCTCCGAGAACCCCCTGAGTCCAATTGGAACTCGGAGACCTCTCCGAACCGTGTCCTCGTCCTCAGACTCCGACTCGGACCCCCCCAAGGGGTCCATCCGAGCCATTCGTAGCTCCATGCCCTTCGAGGGGCATAAAATGTGCAGTATTTATTATTAGTATCCTTAACTTACTCGAACCATAGTTATATCAAGACTGACGTTCCTAGTAAAGTCGCTTCTTTTAACGGTCCTAAGAACTATTAGAATTCAGTTATCTTTATAGTTCTAATTACTATAGTTGGTAAGTATAATCTGTACTTATCTTACCATATACTTCAAGTACTAGGATTAAAAACCGATTAATATGGCTGAGGCGAAAAATAGTACTAAATCAGGTATAGTTGTATTGGAAAATTCTGGCTTGGCATTTTTTTGAGATACTTTTTGATGGTCCTGGAACCGCCGGTCCTGGAGCCGATCAGGGCCTTAGCACCATCTCGCCGAGTGTGGACAGTGCATTTATTTCGCAGATGGTCGGTAGTTTTTGGAACTTGAACTGACCCCCTTTCATGCACGAGTTTTATCCATTGTAGGAGAGCATCATGAGCATATCATTTCGCAATCCTCCCCGGCCCAGTTACCATGGGCGAGTCACAGCACAAGATGAGATTTGATAAGATTTGCTTTCTACACCCGCGCTACCCAGCGCCGCGGAAACAACTTATTTCAGCTTGTCACGCGTTGACACTACTCGCAGTGGAGATGATAGGATCCATAACCTCATTGCCCTTGTCGCGTGTCAAATAGTCGCGAATAACGCATTTGCCCGGCGGAGCCGCCTCTGCTGGACGCCAAAGGCCACAAGCCTGTGCCCAAGTACAACGACGAGGTTGAGGATGTGGTATGGAGCACCGTGACGATTGTGAAATTGTATAAGAACTTGGTCTATTGGTTTATCCATGGCAGCACTTGGCCTCACGCCCCCATGACATCCATTCCCATGCAAACTAAACTTGAAATCTCTAAACTTGATTCTCTCCCTCGTCAGTCCCTCGTCAGTCCCTCGGTCAACACCTCTTCGTCAATAGACTATACATTAAGGATGTCCCAATGCCAAAACCAATCCCTGCGCCAACCCATCGCTGACTGTAAATGTTGTGACTGCGTCACTTTGGATATCCCCTGAACAATCGAAAATTTTAAAGACCGAAATGCTTGTTCAAAACAGAACCCCCTCCCCTTACAAATGCCAAGAAAGAAAACCCAACAGCCCTCAGCGCCAACCACCCTTCGTCGGCTCCGGAGCCTGCGGCGGCCCCCCGCCGTAGCCACCAGCGGGCTTAGTCACGGTCTGCAGCGTCGCGGGCGCCGTGTACTGCGGCCCGCCGGGGCCGCCGCCGCCGTGCTTAAAGTCGGAGGTGCACGAGGTCGAGTGCGGAGGTGGCGGCGGCGGCGGGGGAGGGAGCGAGGCCGTCTGGGGGGAGGGGGCGGAGGCGGGATGGACGCGGTGTGCGGCGGGGGGGAGGCGGAGGCGGGATCGAGGTGGTGTGTGGTGGAGGGGGGGCGGCGGGGGGATCAGGGTCGAGTGCGGAGGTGGGGGCGGGGGCGGGATCGGGGTGGAATGCGGAGGCGGCGGCGGAGGGGGGCGGAGGTGGTGTGGGGTGGGGGCGGAGAGGGAGGGGGGATCCAGGTGGAGTGCGGCGGCGGCGGCGGCGGCGGCGAAGGTGGAGGTGGAGGTGGAGGTACGGTCGAGGTGGTGTGCGGAGGAGGGTGGGGAGGTGGGACGACGGGCGGGGTGTGGATTATGGTGTGAGTGGTGATTTCCGTCGTCGCTGTCGTCTGGGTTCTTGTCTCGGTTGTCTTGATCGTGGTGGGGACCTCCTTCACGATCTCCTTAGTCTTGACAACCTCATTGGTCTTGGTCGCGGTTTCGGTCACTGTCTTGATCTGCGTCTTGACGTGTGTCGTGGTAAAGAACAGCGGCGCGTCCAAGAGCTATTGGGGAGATAATGTCAGCGTCGGCTCAAATTACACGTTGGATCATGTTGACGTACCTTGTCAACGGTGTGGATAACACCGTTCTTAATGATGGCATCACCTGCCAGGATACGAGCTCCACCAATGAAGACATCGGCGCACTGGACTGTAACAGTCACAGTGGTTCCGGCAAGCGTCTTGTACGAGTCGCCATGCTTCAGGTCGGACGTGAACACGGGGAGCCCAACAATGACATGTCGGCGTAAGATCTCGGCGAGCACGTCTTCGGGAAGGTCGGACGGGATGGACCTATCATCAGGTGCCAGGAAGGTGATACCGGTACGGGTGTCAAGGTCCTTGATGAGCCCGGTCCGCTTCAGGGCACTGAGGGTCTTGTCGGTGCCGAGAAATGGCAGTGTGACAGAAAGGAGCCGGGGGAGCGTGAAGAGCCTGGTTTGTTTGGTTAGCCTACCTGGTTGAAGCAATGTTTGAAGCATGAGACTCACCCGGACACAGGACGAATCACGCCGTGGTCATAGGGAATATCAAGACCCGTGACCTTGACAACGTCGCCGAGACCGCTGTGGACGACTGGCAATGCCCCTTTAGGCATGTTCTTCTGCACAATGCTGGCGTTTTGGCCAAGCGGGAGATTGACGAATTCCGGGTCGTCCAATAGCGTCATCAAGTCCTGGGCCCCCGGACCGGCCACGGTCGAGCATACGGGTTCGTGGCGTTTCCTTCGCTTGTCGCCATTGGACGGCGTTTCAGCCATTTGGATTTCGCGGAGTGCCTCCTCCTTGGTGATGTCGCGGGGAAGGACATTAGTAGACTTTTGGCTTCTGAGAAAGGCGGCATTGGTTGGGGCGTAGACAATCAGGCTCTGGTTGTTACGGAGCACGTTTTGTCCTGCCGGCTGATCTAGGAATGCGGCGAACTCGGTGAATCCCTCTTGGCGGAGCACCGTCAACAAAGATTGTGCGAGAGAGCCAATGGCGAACAGGGAGAGAAGGGCGAAAAGCCAGAGGTTGACGGCCATGTTGGGCACCGTCTCAAAGTGACGGGTGATTGGTTGGACTCAAGTTTGGGGGTTCTTGGATGTTCCGAGCCCGAGTCTGAGCTTCTTGTTTCCAAGGACTTTCTTGCCATGCCGCACGGGAGACTAATAAGTACTCTGGGAGTTGGTCTGCTTTGCTGGCCGTTGGAAGACGACTGGCTTCCGCGAAAGCACGAAGGCCTCGTCATTCCCAGCCGCCCCCGTCAGGCTGTGTGCAGCGTGATGAGCGGCGGGGCGCAGATGACGATAAGACTCGAAAAGGGCTAGGATAGTAGTATTTTCTCCTGTCTCCGCCACTCGGGCAAATATTTTACATGCATTATGGCTGTTGAGCCGCAAGCGTCGTACGGCCCTTTTTTAAATTTTTTTTTTTTTTCGCAGCGGTGGTGCAATTAGCTGTTGCCTTGGGAAAGTGCGAGAGGAAACGAATAATCTATTTTCAAACTCTCTCTGCATGGAGTCTGCTTGTGCAGCAGGATCGTGGGCTTGGACGTGGTGCAACCAGACTGTGCTGAATGCGGTTTAGCTATTGTAAGACTAAGGCTGTGTGGTTGCTCTTGGTCGGATCCGAGCCTGTCCGGTCTTGGAGTTGTCGTTGTGGCGTCCAGTCGATGCTCGTGTTTTCCGCCTTTTCCGCCTTTTCGCTCTTTTCGCGCTCTGCGCACTCTGCGCATTTCTGCGGCACCTCCCGCGCAACTCGTCGGGTGTTGGGTCTCGACGAGCACAAGGCCACGAGTAAGAATGCTGCAGAACGCCGCCCCCAATCCCGACACTGCCTCTCCCCCGCCCCTCCGGACCCCAGGTGCGCTCAGCGGACACACGTATGGGTACAGGCATGCTCGTCCATGCACCAACCGCCCTAACGAGTTGGACGGGGGGAGGTGGGACGGGGGGAGGGGGGCCATTTCCCCGCCATTCCATTCTACAACGCACGCTCGAAGCTGTGTGTGTGTGGAGGCTGTGGTGAATCCGCAGACAGAGTGGGTATTGAGGATTTTGCCCTACCGAATTGCCTAGTTCGGGACTTGGCCTATTAATACACTTTTCGGCCTGTGGAACACAAACCCCCTTGGTTGCCGCTAGATAGACACACTCAGCATATGAGCGTGGTTGGACTGCGGAGACGCGTCTTTCGGGCGTCTTTGATGTTACCTTGACCTTGGCAACACATCGCCTTCTTCTATACCGCCACTTCTCTCCTTCTTTTGTGCCGTCATGTTCAAGCATCCAAAGCAACAAGATCGAAGCAGTACTTCTTTCCTAAAACCCCGCTATCTGCTCCGCATGTTTACTGTTTTCCATCACGAGACCGGAAGGAGGTGATCCCTCTCGCAAAACAACAGGTAGAGTAACCATCCTGGCGATTCATTCATCGCTCCAAAACAGGAATATCCCAGCACTGATTCATGAAAAGTAGTAGCACTTGGCAGAGACGGCGCGTCATGGATAACTTTAAGCTTTTATATGTTTCGCCTCCTGAGAGGGCCTACGTGGTCATGAGGCCATTTGAGATGCCGACGGCGAAGGGGCCCGTGTGGGCCGTCGCTCTCCCTACCAGCAGCGCCGTGTTCGTCAATGCCGCCCTCAGTGTTGTCTTGACCATCATGTTCACCTGGCTTTGGGGTCTCATCGCTGCCGCGACGCTCTACTTTGCGCCCCACCACTTCTCGCGGCGCCGCCTTGTCACCCTCGTGGCGCTCCGTAACGCGCCAGATCCGTGGGCCGCTTGTAAAGCATTCGCCGCCCTCACTTTGGAGAGTATGGGCTGCTTCCGGCAAAGGAGACCCGGGCGGCCCTCGACATGGCGAGACACGGCGTTCGCCTGCGGCTTTGCTATCGTCGCCCTTTCTGTCGTCGCTACCAGCGTCGTCATCGGTATCATGGGGCCGCCCTTCTTTCAAATCGGCAACGTCGCTCCCGTGGAAGCAACCGAGATATACTTTCCACGATCCATGAAGATTTCGGATGCACGCGCTTACCGCGCCTTGCGGGCAGAACCATCCCTCCGCGCTCTCAGCAGTGTTGAGGTTTTTGGCAAGTCGATCGGTGAGAGGGTGCATGTCTCGGAGGACAGCACCGTCAAAACGACGGATCCCTCAAGGCCCATGTATGGGCTGACGTATGGATACAACATCACCGGGGTAGAGCTCGGCCTCCAGCGCGAAACCGACCTCATGTTGTCAGTCAGGGGCGCCTGTCGTACCGAGTATGGGTGGTTTGACAGGGACAACAAGAACGATACGTTCGAAATACAGTTCATTTTCAACAATCCCAATCAGACTTTCAAGACTACTCTAACGGAGCCTCTCATCCTCACCCCCCCAAAGCCGTATTTCTTTCTGCAAAGCAATGCCGACGAAATTGACAACCAGAGCCTGGCAGGAAACATCTCTTATGCCGTTGCGGCCACTGTGTCTCATCGGCAAAGCACCAGGGCAGGAACTGATCCGTGGTACCTGACTGAGCCTTCGGGTTCCGGCAGTGACAATCCATACCGCATCAAGGCCGGCAGGCCGGCTCTCTCGTGCTGGCACCAGGATGTATGGAGTTGCTGTGGGGGGAAATCAGTCAATGGTACACGGAATCTTTCCGAACTCGAGAGCTTGGCCGTGCCTCAAGCACTCCAAGACGTGTTTGCGATTGCGTTGCTCACCCCGCCCGTCCAGCGGGTCGGGAGAGACGCCGTCATGTCGGCCCTCAGCTCGGCCATCTCAACTTCGGGCGCCGTCAACGGCGTTCTCGATGCAGCGACTTCTAGCATCTTCCGGGACATGGAGCGGCTGATCATGGCTGGCTACGTCAGCACGTTGAATATCCTCGGAGATTCGACCCTGTTCGAGCCTTCCCCAGAGGATTACAAGAATTCAAACTGGTTCACCAACGAAACGACGGGGGAGCTACTCGACGAGGCCGATGCCTTTGTGGTGCAGACATCCAGCGTTCAAACCTTCAACCTGACGGGGCTTATTACCCTTGCCGTCATTATATTTGTCATGCTGGTTACCAAGCTGTGGATCGCGCTGAAGGTTTTGCTGCACCGCAACATACACGGTGGCGGCCAACACGACGACGTCGATCCCAACCTCGAGGTTTCGCCGTTCAACAAAGACCGATGGGCCCGCTTCAAGGCTTTCTCCGCCGTACACCTCCTCCGCAACACGTACGAGGATGGGGCAGGGGCTCCCGAGGACGACTGGAGGTGCGGTGAAGACCTACCCGACCCGAGGGAAGAAAAGCCGCTCTGGCTTGCCAAGTGCAAGCACAACGAGGTCGAGTGCTGCGGCCACATCGCGACGGATCGAAAGTTGCTGGGGCTGCAAGCTCGCAGCCATCACGTGAAGAACAACTCCATCTCGACCATTGGGGACGAGTCCTTCCAGTCCTACGCCGGGGGACCGCAGAGCTTCGCCCTCCCCAGCTACTCTTTGCCGCGCCAGGAATACCACGACGATTTCCGCTCTCCTGACTTGCTCCCCGGCATGGGCGATGACAGCCCTGGCTTCCAGTACGGCCAAGTGCAGTCCGGCAATCCCTACTTTTCTCAATTCACACCGCCGGTGCCTACAAATACGCAATACCAAGACGACACCACTCAGCACACAGCACCATTGCTTCCACTCCGATCTTATCGTTACTCTGGCAGTTAGATTAGTTGTGCCTTTAGACCCTTGATGAGGCCAGGTCAGTTCGGGCCATGCCGCAGATCATGAACCGGAATTGGGTTCATCTGTAACAGAGGTTTCTGTTCTTTTTTTTATTTTATTGAGTTATGACTTATACCCGGTTTTTAGGCTTGGTTATCGGGGGTGGGACGTCTTCTTCGGCACTGGGAGGGTTTAAAGAGGCGGTTGGTTACCGGCGTTTCAGGGGGTAGGTGGCACATCTCACTGTGCAGGCTGGCGGGCTGGTTTTCTGTTGGATACCTTATGTTCCCCTTATGCCATGCTGACCAAGGCACAAACTTGGACGTTTGAATCTTGCAATTTGTTTATGATAGTTACCTGTCTTGATTAGACTAATGTCATATCAACGCTTTTCGATAGGGAAATAAATCTTTCCAAGTCGAAGCCGTCGTCTAAATCCCAGCCGCAAAAGTATCCAATTCTCTCATACACACTGCCCTGCTCAGACACGGGGCGCAGGATCAGCCCACACGCAAATTGACCGTCTCGATTTGTCTCGGGGCGTTCGGGATCATCGCACCCAATGTAGTTGCTGCTGAGAAGCAAACAAAAAACGGGCATACCACTGACAAGAAATTGTTCCTCGACTGGAGGAGCCTCGGGCGTGTGGTCCAAGACAAATGAGGCATATTTGCCATCAATTTCAAGACCCTGAATCCTCCCGGAGCTTCCAACGCGGCCCTTGGCGAGCTCCCTCCAGCGAGAACCATGATACGCCATTGCTGGAACCACTGGCCCAGAAATGTGCAGCACCGCTTCTGTCACATCACCCATGACCTCCTTGCCACGATAAGACACATGCACGGCCAGGACTTTAGTCTTTTGAACCTCGCCGTCGGTGTACTCAAACTCGACCGGACCCGCAGATGAAGCCCATGACCAACTGGGCATCTTGGTCTTGGAGCGTGGCAGGAGTGGTGCATCACGAGCTGCCCGCCAGAACAGGGCCCCTGGCAAGTCCTCACTCCAGAGCCCGCACAGATACCGGCCAGGGGGGGTGTCACATTCGCTGGAGTACACGGTGGCGATTCCTGCAAGAGCCGGCAGCCGATCGGTCATCTGGGTGAAGGCCCGGCTGGAGTACTCATGCACCATGTCCTCCCACCGCGACGGCCGGCAGCTGACTTCAAAGGTAGAGGGAGCGACGCCAAACTGATTTCGCCCACACTCGCAAGCCGTGGTTTCGTTGCACACCCAGACGAGCTCGTGCTGCGTAAAATGGAGTATCCGGCGTGAAAGCCATTGTTCCTGGTAGACCCAGCCTCGACCAAGGAGCGGCCAGAGACGAGCAGGCTCCGAGTCGGACGCCATGTCATTCCCGGTCGTCCACTGAAAATGCGGCGGAGCGCGGCGAATGAATAGCGGTGGCCGACGGCCAACGGACGGCAGATCCGTGACCGCAAATTCATGTGAGTCGCGGGCACTGAACAGCGACTGACGGCCGCCGCTGCACCACGTCGCAGCGATCGTCAGCTCGGCATTTGAGTAGACCTGGGCCATCATGGCTGCCTCAGCCCGCCAGTCCTCCACGGAATCCTGAACAATGCAGAGACTATCGATCCACACATATCCGATCCCGAGGTCCCGAAGAGCCGTGATGGCGTCCCGCATCAACAGGGGAAGCGCCGACACCAAAATCCCCTCCGTCATCCTCGTGACCAAACCCGCCCTCGTAAGCCTGACAGCCTCAGTCTCGGCACTCCAGCGGTGGCTCAACGCCGCATACACGACCGGCACGCCCAGCCCCTCGCAGAGGATCATGCTCCCCACACCCTTCCCCCCACCAATCGCCAACAACCGCGTCGGCACAAACCCACCCCCCGCTGACAAGCCGCGTCGGCACTTGCTGTGCCCCGCGCGACACCCGGCCAGCCACCGCGCAGCGTGCGCCGACCCGCCGGTACCGCCCTGCATCTTGACCCCCGGACACACGGACGGATGCACGGCCGCCATACCGCCCGCGGCGCACCGCGCAGGGGGCGCGCACAGCTCCAGGGCGACGGGCGCGCCGTCCTCGACGTGGCAGACGACCTGTGGGCGCGTCTGGTTGTGTGAGGGGTACCACTCCAGGGCCGTCGCGGCGTGGAGGCCGGTTTGCGCGAGGAAGGCGAGCAGGACGGCGCAGGTGGTGCATCCGCGCCGGGCGGATTTGTGGAGGTGGGTTACGGGTGTGGTGTAGGTGTCTGACGACGCGAAGACGCGGGATGCCGGGGGGTTGAGGTCTGTGTCTGAGGGCTTGGCGGCGCTGGGGAGGGGGGAGAGGCAGGCGCTGCAGTGGCGTGGGGTGTTGGTGAGCCATTTGGTCGTTTGGAGGATGGTGTTTAGGGCTTTCATGGTGAGAAGAAATGAGGAGGAAATGGGTTTGGTTCTCACGACGACGAAAACGAAAAGGCATAAGGGATGCATTTCCGCTTTACATCCGGGTGATCCTATAGGTCTGTATCCGAACGTACCCGCTTTTACTTGACCTAGGTGAGTCGACGTTTCTTGAGCACTACTTACTCCCTTCCCCTTCTCTATTCAACAAAACGCTCTATTCCATCAAGGACCCTTCCTCCCCGGGCTTGAGCTTGAGGCGTAATGGCCACTTGTCGACAATGGTGTACTTTCTCGAAAACTTGCAAGACAGACGGCATCTAGTCAAAGCCATGGTGTCGGCGATTGTTGGGTGACACACACGCAAGGGAGCCAAACTCGATAATGTGTGTATTTCGTGTGTGTGGAAAGAAAAGGAAAAAGGCCCTGCAAATCCTGCACAGATGGTGGCCTGACTAGTGGCCTCGCTTACCGTGGGCGCTAGTGGAAGGGCAACCTCCCCAGTGGGGAGGGGCACCTCCAACAGCGATATCTTTGGGAGAGTGGAGACATCAAATCGAATACAGAAAAACAGTCACCTACAGGTCGAAAAAGCCCATCTAAATCGAGGAATTGGCAGCGAGCATGGTGGAATCTGGTCATCACTGCACCATCAGGATATAAGAGAGCAGAGATATTGAGCTTTTGTAGGTATTGCATCCGAATGTCGTTGTCTTGGAGCTTATCCTCCGCATCGGTCGTGTATACCTCTATTCTTGTGTACTTGTCCTGGGCAAGATAATCTTTAAGGAGCCGTGCGTCAACGCAGTATATTTCGAACCCGATACTGGCTATCGCGAGTTGATCTAGGAACTGCTTGAGAGTGTCACAAAGATAGGTATACAGCCTGCGGTAACCGTCCTCCTTGGCAAGAGATGGGTAATGAAAGACTCCCTTATTGGCGTGGCCTGTGCCCACAGAGGCCTTGTGCTCCACTGCCCACCTATTTCTCCAGATCCAGACAGCCACTGCCTTTTCCCTGCACCACACACCACACATACCATCTATCCCACACCTAGGTAGCAATATCACCACATTGCTCCCTACATCCCCGGATTGGCCGGTGCTCGATCTCCAGGTTATTGAGAAGTGCCAGCGACTCACATGTTAGGAGTCTTTGCTCACCTTTACTCACCCTAAGTACCTGTCAGTCTAGGATGCTCCTGGCTTACGTAACATCACGCTCGTTGCAGGTCTTCGTCACCCAACCACGATTTATAAAAGAGTGGCGACCTACTTGTAAGTGCTCGCAAAGCAAACCTTCTTTGTATATATAGTTCTCAAGGCAGCGGAAAGGTTCTGATTTTTCTGATGCCCGTGAGACGTTCCTTGGGGTTGCGCAGAAACCCCGCTATCCCTCCTAAAGATTGCCGGTTTAAGCTTTAGATCTCTGGCTGCTGAAGGACCGTTTCAGCGATACGATCCTGCTCTTCCTCAACATCCGATTCTTGCTCAGCGCCGCATCCGTGGAGCGGCCCCGCCATGTCTCTGTGTCCTGCATCCGATGCCCAACGCAAGGCAGTCCAGCCAGTTTCGTCCCTCGACCGAAAGTTGGCCTCAGCCTTCAACAAAAGTGCCGCGGCCTCCACGTGTCCACGACGCGCAGCATGCGACAAAGGCGTCGTTCCGAACCGATCGCGAGATTCCATATCAGCATTGTGACGGATCAGGAGCCGGATAATACCTTGTTTCCCGTGTCCGGCAGCAACTGCTAATGGTGTCCGGCCTCTCAGGTCTCTGAACTCGACGCTTGCGCCCTGACCCAGGAGCAGCAGCGCTGCCGCCTCGGTGTGTCCATTTGCTGCAGCGTGAAGGACCGCCGACTTTCCTTCGAGATCTCTAGATTCTAGGACTGCGCCAGCGGCTATAAGAAGTCTTAGCATCCCAGGGCTGCCTCCCATTGCTGCCCGTGATAGCGGCGTTACTCCTAATTGGTCTGGCCGTAGGCTAGAGAGTTGCGACAAGCAATACAATTAGATAATTGCAGCCCCTATCGAAAGTGTAGTGCTTCTGACAGGCCTGTTTCGCTTTGGTGGGCATGGCAGAAAAAGGGCGCGGGCGCTGGTTGGTGGGGTGGCAGAATGAGGGCAGAATGAGGGCAGAATGAGGGTTTGAGCGTGTTTAGGAAGGCTGTTTGGAAATTGCAGTACGGATAGGCCTTTGTGACAGTACGAGTAGCCCTTCTCGTATATAACGTGCGTGATAAGTAAGTGGATCACCTTACCGAAATTTGGTGAAGCTGCATGCAATATTTGCTCGTAAACTGTCAGAGACATTATCAATTTCTTATTTACGCAGGCGAACAAAACTCGGCATACTCGGATAGGAGACGGTCCATTCTATCCGCAAACCATTAGTCGTTGGCTATCTTGGGCGGGTAGGAGGAGTATCTGGGTGGAGAATGGAGAATATTTACAAGGGCCTCAAGTGTTTTTTTATAGAGTACTTCCTCATAGAAAATACTCCTTATTAGCCTAGCTGACTGAGCTAGAACCAACATCACTTGGGCCGGCAATTGCGACCCGTTCAGCCCCTCCCCTCGACGCCTTAACCCAATCGCTAATCTCCCGAAGATACCATGCCATGCGGTGGCTATCAAAGTCCAAGGCCAAAGTTCTCTCAAACACGGCCCGAGCCGGACGCCACAGCTCCATGTCAAAGCCGTTTTCCGTCTCGTCGACGATGTGCAAAACGACGAGCAAAGACTCCTGCGGGATGCGCAACAAGGTGGTTGGAAACTCCCAAGCAACGCCGCCCGATGTAGGAGTTCTCCCAACCTGATACAAATCGGTCAGAGACGTGATGTAATTCTTGTCCATCCTTGGCACCGGGTCGCCCTCGTTGATAACCGAGATGAAGCCGGGCTTCAGCTCGTCTTCATCTCCGGCAATGACAGGTGGGGCTGCGAAGGTGATGCAGTGAATCTCTGTGCCTGGAGTCCCATTAGGCAATGTCGCCAAAAAGAGAGGCAAGGTTGGCGTTTTAGAAGCCCATACTAACCACCGAAATCTTTGCCGTGTCTCAGGTAGTGCAGGTACAGCAAGGCAGCCACGCCGCCTCCGGCCGAGTGACCGGTCAGTATAATGCGGGGGCGGCGTTGGTTGCTTGTCTCGAGCCCCGAGGCGTACCCTTGGATGATGCTGCTGATATTGGGTTCCAGCTTCTCGGCGCATCGGAGTAACCCAGCATGAGCCTTGCTCGTGTTCGGCCGCGATCCTGTTTGAGACTGATAGAAATTTAGCCACGGTACGTAGGTGGCTCGAACCAGCCGTAGTGAGTCAGCTAAAAGACATGATTACCACAAACCCCGCCTCAATAGCGTCGCCGTTGAAGTTGGTGATCCAGTCCACAAAGGTCGCAGAACCCCGAACTGAAATGATAACCGTGTTTGGCTCAGCGGACGCATTGATACCTGTCTTCAGTGGCGCGAACACGCGAACAGTGAACCGCTTGGTTCTCCCATCCAAGCTGGCTGGGAAGTCCTCTTCGTTCAGCAGTCGGAGCCTTGCTTCATCCAATATCTGGCCCTCTTGAGGAATCTTTCTCCCATACGCAAACTCCGAGGCATGGGCTGCCAGCAGGATGTCTCTTCTCGTCTCCTCTGGGCTAGTGCACCGACACAAATTAGGACCCACATGCTAAAACACGCAAAAGGTTGTCTCACCAGTCCCACGCCTCGTGAGTTACCGGCAAGTTGCATTCCGGATACCTCGCGGCCGCTCCTTTGAGCGTGTCAAGAAAGGACTGGTTCACAGGGAGTTCCCCATCTTGGAAAGCGTTAGTAAAGCTTGGGGGTTGGAAATTCAAAGGCCCCGTTCTTGGCAACAGCAAGGACAGGTACTTTGATAACCTGACGTACCAAGCGAGCTGAGAATGTCGTCGAGTTTTCTCGCCACCTCTACAACGTTGCGGCTGGCTGGGGCCGAGTTTTCCTTGCTTTCTGTTGTCGGCCCTGATGCGGCCGCTTCGGCAGAAGCTTCAGTGGAGGCAATCGCGATTTGGCGCGAGCTGTGGGACTTGAAGAAGCTCCCTGCCGCTTTACCAAGTACCTTTTTCATTTTTTTTCTTCTTCTTCTTTTTTTCTTCCTGAGCAGCAATCAAGCTCTATGTTGTGAGTGTTGTGATGATGTTGGCTGGACTGACTCCGGCACAAGATTGTGGGATGTGGTTGAAAGGAGATTTAATGAGCCGAATATCTACCGCAAGCCACACAGGTCTTGCCCGAAATCGAGTTGTGCTGTGGTCGTGCCCCACCCCCGCACTTCGCAAGGGAGTTATTTTCTTCCGCAACCTCCTGATTTTCTCCCTTCTCTCAATCCAGGAAGAATACTACAGCACCACCACGGTCTTTCTACCGTTGTGGCATCGGCCTTCGCCCCTCCTCCTCAGCAGTCCTAGAAATAATGGCAGCGGATGCCCAACAAAGCGCGAGTTTCTATGGGCGGTGGCATGAGCTTGGCCAGGCTAGGGAAAACCTTGTGAAGGAGGCAGAGGCTATGTATTGGACCGGTCTGAAGCTCGAGCTTGCGGCAGCTGCAAACTCACTCCACGCGATGCTCAGCCAAGATCCACCGCTTGAAGAACTCACCGAAGGATCCTCGTCTTTTATTACCCTATCAAAGCGTCTCTCCGTGAGAATGCAGCCGTATGTGGAAGCGTGGTGTTCGTATTACCCTCCCCAATACATGTTGAGCAGTTTTACCTCTCCGGAACCAGCTGTTGATGAGTCGCTAGGGCCATTCGGTGACACTGACAACCCTGATGCCGCGAGCGATGCGTGCAATATGGTTCTGCAAAAGTCGCTCTTGGGGGATGGCGAGTTTCGAGGGGCTCGAGGTTGGTACCCCGCTCGCTTGCTGGGTTGGGGGTCCGCTTACTTAGCCAAAGGATGATGGGGAGGGGGGCAGGTCACCAAGACAAACCAATAGAGTATCGGCTCGCAAGGATGGTACTGAGTGGGCTTGGGTATGCATGCCATTCCATTCGGGAATCAATAAAGCCAGGGGCTCACACGGGTACAAGCATTCTCGATATCGACAAGCTCGTCGAGTATCGGAGACCACAGTTTCCTTCGCAGTGCGGCGACCCGCAACGTGAGCAGCATCTCCCAGGCTATAAATACCCATATATACACCCCTTTCTTGTTTCCTAACTCGCTTTCAGTTGGTGTCTTTGAAGACCGCGTCGAGCATCTGCCCCAAGGACGCATGGACGTCCAGTTCATATCCCGGACGTGTAACGATTGCGACGCCGTATTCCGGGCGGCATACTACGAGTGCACTGCCGGATGCCCACACAAGGACTATGACGAGACAAAGGAATTGTTTGCGGCCTGCGCTAGATGCTACGAGACGACGGAGCACAACATCCAGCACCTTGAGAAGAAACCGGTCCACCATCCCTTCACAGTAGCTGTCGCAGCCGAACTCTGCGAATGCCCTGGCGTTGAGAATCCTCTCAGGGTGGTCGTCGACTTTCCCGATCCCGACAACTGGGAACACCTCTTTGATGAGAGACAAAAACAAAAGCTGACACTTGAGGGCCACAACAGCAAATGCCAGTTTCTTGCCATGGAATCAAAGCGCCTACAGGTCGTGCGGGCCGTCAACAAAATCGAAGACAAGAAGTGGGAAGATGAGATCAAAGCCAACCTCGAGGCACAGGAAAAGAAGTACAAGTTTCGACCAGACAAGGAATTCCTCAAGAAGTTCCCCAAGATTGCCAAGTCAAAGGTATTCCCTGTTGGCAATGCTCACGTAAGCCTCATGCTTGGACCTTTGATCATTGAAAACGGGGCCGAACCGTAAGCCGAGCAAGCTAGGTCAATGTGCTGTGTGGGGGATTCCCGCTGACCCATCTCAACTTAGAGAACAAGGAGGAGCTGTCATATCTCTCAGGGAACCTCCTGATCTGGGAATGCCATACTCGTCGCTCAGAGAGCTGCCATCGCTTGGCGCGGATGCTCATCTCGAGCGCATCATCACCGTTACCGGGGGCAAGACTAGACAGCTCAGGTCCACAAGGCATGCTCGCTCCACTAGGCGTCTCAACGGCTCCGTGAAACAATGCCTATCGGGCTTATTCTCTGGCCACGACCCCGAATGGACAACTGGAGAGTCTGAAATCATTGACAAGTTTCTCACAGTAGCTCTAGGCCACCGCACCGGGCTGACGGCGCAGTTCCGCGAGCAGCAGACCAAGAAACTGCTTGACGGCTGCGCGGGCGTCGCAGAGTCCATGAAGCAAATTCTTGGCCCGACACTACAGAAGTACTTGCGATTGCTCCTCGCCAAGCTCTGGGATCCGTCAGTGCCTCTTACTTGGGACAAGATCTTCAACAATTGCCAAGTGTTTTGCGATCGGCTCGTCCTCCAGCCCGAGATTGCTACTTGTTTTCCTAGGGCTCCCTCGGGGTTGCCGCAGAGGGCAGACGACGGCCTAAACTACCTGCTCAGCTTCGCTTCTCGATTTCCGTGCCTCTCCGACGACGCGAGCATCCTCGACTCAAGGCTCAGCACATACTTTAGCAGCTTTCACCAGGAGTATGACCTCGTCGCGGCCTTTGAGGATCTGGAACGGCCGGGTACGTCCAAGCACCAACTAGGTTGTCTTATTACCTCTCTCCAGAACCCCGACTGCTAACACGCGCACACGGCCACTCGCACGTACAGAGCCTGCCGACCCTCTTCACTGCGAGGGTCTCCTCCTCTGGGACTGCGTCGCCGCCGGTTGCTCCACTACCGATCACATCTGGACCCACGTCTACGACTCGGCCTCGATTCTCTTCTTTCACGTCATCCGCCGATATGACCGCTATGTTAACGAGGGCTGGCCGGATAGCCACCACCCTGACGATATCACAAAGGACCCTCGGTCGCGCATGTCGAAGCGACTTACGACCAGACAGTGGCTACGTCAGAGGGTGGCGGTGTTGCAGGGCATCGATGCTCTCCTGGGCATGTGCGGCGCGCTCTGCAGGGTATTCAATCTTATGGCATTGGAGATGTACACGGAAGCCGGTGAGGGCCGCTCTGGTCCATTCACAAGACGGAGAGTGAAAAAAGTCCTGCCGGTGTGGGGTAAGTGGGAGCCCGGGAGCGCTGATAAGGTTGGGAGACATGGCCCGACAAATATGGCAAGATTTGAAGAGGGGGAAAGAATTACTTTGGCACTTACGGATGGCTGATTCAGCCACGCTGGTTGCATGTTGCTAGGCCGCGGGAGGGACGGGACGGAGGCGGGACGGAGGCGGGACGGAGATGGGACGGAAAGGTTGAAAGAGAGCTCAACCTCCTCCAAAATATACTATTCTGGAAATATTTGATTAGTCGTGGCTGAGAAAGCTATATATGGATCCTCATTATCAATATATACGTATATAAAACAAAACAGGGAAACTCGGAAATCGACGTGATTCACCGTGCGTGGCTACGCCGAAGTCCTATCAAAATCAAACTTTGTATCCGCGTCATCGAAACTATACGTAGTTGTTCCTTGATTTAGCAGCCAGACTTATTCACGCCCCTTCAAGGAGGGGGGATGGAAGCCTAAAACCTGTCCCGTTAGAGGGAATTGTGTCAAGTTGACAGGTTTTGTAAGATGGCGAGCGTAGGCCGAGCATTAGTTAGCCGAGGGTGAAGCAAGCCCGATTTTAGCCCAACTACCTTCGGATGACACAATGTAAATGATTAATTTTTTTTCCGCCGCACGCACCTACTCATCTGGCCTAGAATCAGCTGTCCTATATCGCAAGCTCTCTAAGTCTAGGACGCTTGAATTAATCAGAACTTTGAAGTTAGCCGCTAAGCCTCTAGTACAAGACAGCTCATAGTAATTTCGTTGCAATTTATGTACATACCACCTACTATGCGCAAATTCCGGTTAGCAGACCTAGAATATATGCTTATTTCTATAACTAGAATAGGAGCTGTTGGATTTGTTCCCTTGTGCGGGCTGTGTTACGGTTTTTTGAATCTGTGCGCCCCGAGTCAAGGATTTTATGCAGATGGTTCCGGGGATCTTCCACACAAGCGAATGCAACCGTTTCCAATACTACCGATTATTGCATATTGAAGCGAGTTAGCTATCTGCAAGCGCCAGTCAACAGAGATTCGTCGCTTGCTTATCAACGTTATCAAGATTTTAGCACGTGCGTGGCTTAACGTTGGTTTTCTCAAACATGCATGTGATTGGGCCTGCGTTGTTTTCACTCTCTTCACCTTCCACTTCTTATGTCCTGAGTCGGTACTATTGAGCTGGTTGAGAATGTCTTTCGGTCCTCGTCTGCTCCCCAACCCTGAAGGCGGGCTCGACCCCGACGAAGGTGTCCGCAACGCAAGGGCCTGGTATCGATCTGTCGACCTGCCACCTGAAGATAAGAGCTTGCATCTGTGCTCAAGACATCGGATTCTGGCTCTGACCTGGAAGCAATTTGAGGCTTGGCCCATTGATCAAGATCTCCCGCCGCATGCTAGTTTCGGTACTTTGCTAGAAATCAAGGCAAAGTCACAATACTGCAGCTTCTGTCGCCTCATTTGCCAAGCAGTCGGAGAGGCTAACCCATACGAATCAGATACCGACGTCGGAGGGGTTAACCCATACGAACCAGATACCGACGTCGTCGGCTGTTGGATCAGGGACGGCGAGCTGGCAGCATCTTCCCCGACAACAACCTCTCTCAGGATGAGAGTGGTCCCACATCAAATCGGAGCCCAAGAAGAGCGGCTACCCTTCCAGCCATTCGACGTGGTACCGTTTGACAGTGGACATGGATCTTCTCCAACTCTTTTCTTTGGAAGACAGATCAATAAGAGCCAAATTGATATCTCCCTCATGAAGAACTGGATACATCAATGTTCCCATTGGCATGGCGCCGATTGCCGTCCCAGCCGCCAAAACTGGAAAACAACAGACGACAAAGTCCCATTCATCCGCCTCCTGGATCTCACAGAGAATTGTCTGGTCGAAACATCTTCGCCCGGCTCCTTTGTTTGCCTTAGTTATGTGTGGGGAAGAGCACCCGTTTTCAAGACCCTTCGAGGAAACGTTGGGCAAATGAAGAAGCCGGGATCTTTGGTGTCCCACCAGAATTCGTTCCCTCGGTCCATCCGCGACGCCATCAGCGTGACCAGGATTCTGGGAGAGCGATTTCTCTGGGTTGACTCCATCTGCATTGTGCAGGACGACGATGGGGACAAAGAGAAACAGATCTCAGTGATGGACCAGGTTTATCAAGCCGCTTCCATGACCCTGGTTATAGCCGGGGGTGATAGTGCTAGCAGCGGTATCGGAGGCCTGGAAGACGGAAGCCGTTGTGCCAAGCAGAATACCGCCGGCTATTCTCACGACCTAACTCTTGTTCAGCTGCTCCCGAATTGCAATCAAGCCATCGAAAGGACGGTTTGGAATAGCCGCGGATGGACCTACCAGGAGCGCCTGCTGTCCAATCGCTGCCTGTTCTTCATCAATGACACTGTCTATTTCCAGTGCCACAGGGCAACCTGGGGCGAAGATTACGGCGCGGAAGACCAAAGAGTAGCTATCTGTGCTCCGATGATGGACATCAAGCTGTCCCTCAGCCTCGACCCTTCCAAGATCCTACTAGGCGCCCGGTACCGGATAAGAACTCACCGCACAGCCTATTTCCCAGAGTACTGCCGGCTGGTTGAAGAGTATACGTCACGGGATATGACCTTTGACACTGATCGGATCCTGGGGTTTGGAGCTGTGCTGAATATATTCCGTGGTGTCTACGGTTTGTCCTTCATATACGGGCTACCCGAGGAGATGCTTCACGAAAGCTTGCTCTGGCAACCAGCCAAGAAAATGAAGCGAGTTTTGGGCGGCAAGAAGGCGAATTGGCCGATGTTCCCGAGCTGGTCTTGGGCAGGGTGGATTGGTACTATTGGTTATAACTCCTTCCACGATTTCAACGGCCTTCCTCCCTTGACAGAACGCTGGCGACGAACACGGCCTATATCGGAAATAACGCTACACAGTATCCTCACTCAGGCGGAAAGCTCACGCCCGGTCCGTGTGCGCGAAGCTGGACAGCTACCATTTGGCTGGAGAGCTGCTGAGTTTCCCGGCGAGGGGACTGTGTATGTCCAGGATAGCCAGCCCGACGTCTTTCACTCGGCACCTCCAGTGACAAATATCAATCCGCAAAGCTTCCCTCCATACGGCATTGGAATCCGCACCAAGATTGGCCAATTTTGGTTGATAGTCGAAGACAGGAGTGGCAAGCCGGAGCCGCTAGGCAGACCTTTCTACCGTTTTGGTATTTCAACATCAACTTCCCCATCGAGCGGCAATGGCCCCTGGCTTGGATCCATTCGTCTTCCAGGTTCATGGCGTCGGAAATACAGAGATGACTTTAGTTCCCCATTTTGGTTCATTGTGCTCTCTGAGGCCTATGGGTTTGGCCCAGACGAACTGGACCACATGGCTGCCGGGAAGTTGGAGCCGTATTCTGTACTCAATGTCATGCTTGTCGAGAAGCTGCAGCCCTCCACAAGGCAGAACCAACTTGTTGTAGAGAGGCTTGGTGTTGGGAGGATGATGAAGAATGCCTGGAATACGATGACTGAAGCCGCTGAGATCCTCATCGTCTAAGAGCCAATTTGTCTTGATCGAATCCAAAAATCTGTAGGTAGTTTGAACCCCTCCTGTCTTCCTAGGCGGTAGCTATCATACATACGGCACAATAGATTCTGGTAAAATTGATGGGACTGCAATTACATTCTTGAATCATCTAGATTCTTCGAAACCACGGTCTTTGGATAATACCGAGGAAGGTTTCCCGTAAACGGACCATAATCGTCACCAAGGTCGTCCTTGATAGGATACTGCCCGAGCCACTGCGCATCGCCGGCTTGTGGATGGGACGCAATCTCGGTAGCTTTCCGGAACACCTGTCCCACATTTCGGTCATCCAAGTCATCCGGAAGTCCAAGCCAGCCATAGACGAGGATGGGGTAGAGCTGTAGATATCCTTCATCCGAGGGACTTGCTGCGCTTTTCAATTGAGGTCGCCCTGGTTGATACAAATCGCGTCTGCCCAGAACTTTGGGGTGCCCGTTTCGTCGCCGAAAACACCCTCTTTCACCCATTCCCTAAGCTGCCGGAGGGCATGAAACAGGTTCTTGGTAACATCGAACTTCCTGCCCTGCAGCGTAATCGCAAGTCGACCCGTCGAGTCACCCCATACGTATGCCCACACGTATGATAGGGCATAGAACTCAAGTTTCCATGTAGCGGGGCATTCTCAATCGTGCATTCAATTTCGTCGTAGGCTAATAAGGCCGTTTCCGTGAAGTAAATCACCCGAATTTCAGAGTCCGGCAGAGGTTAGAACCGGAAAGGTGTAGCCAGGTGAGGAACTCAGCCACAACTAATCGCGGCTCAGGGCTGTGGACGAAAATGGCAATTTTTAGTGCCCAGATTCGTCTCATACAACCAGGCCGTCCAAGGAGTTCAATTTTTCTGTTCAAGAGGAAGCCATTCCAACTGGGAATTTCCATGAGGATCACCAGTTTCCCCGCGCTGGAAACGCCGTTATTCCGAGGCGTGGAAGCCTGAGGCATTCTAACTGACATATGGCTACAAACTACACACTACCTCTTTGGTACGTACTGCGACGAGGCAAAGTAATTCGATGTGGTCAGGGATAGTTGGTCACACCCTCAGAGTAGCTACTACGGGGGTTATCCCCGTCGAGCTCTTCGCATCCATATCAGCGCCCAGTCGCAATAACGTCCTCAGGACTTCGAGATTTCCGTATTTAGCTGCCCATAACAGGGCCGTCCGCTTGGAAACGTTAACCCATTCCAGGCCCATCGACATGGTACAACTGCGCGGACAACCATGTGATACTAACCGCGTGACAGCTAAAGGACAAAGGCCGGAGTGGAGGAAACCGATACCCTAAGTTGTTACTATACTATAGAGCGGGGGCCGTTCTCCCTGAACAAATGGTCTAGGGTTTCGGGACTGCTAGGACTGGTCCACGCGTGTCTGCCCAGTTCTGGGCTACGAAGTTAAGCCGCCGTGGGGCCGAGAATCGGGCTCACAGGTCCTGTTTTATACTAGTATAACTATCCTAAGTGCTAGTCTAACATGTACCATGCCTATATAATATTGCATCTACTAGCCAGAATGAGCTAACAACATCGCTGAAGGGGCACCCGCCTATCTACCTTCATAAAAATATAAAAATATACAGGTTTATGTGGACACAGATGAAGAAGCAAGCAAGCACGCAAAACATTCCATGTTTACTGACTAAGACCAAGTGTGATATATCGACAACTCAAATACATCAAGCCTTCTTGTGACGGTCCAAAACCTCCCTGTATCTCTTCAGGGCCGTAGTGACCCTTGCCAGCGACTGTTGGGACGCCTCCAAGTTCGTGGTCATGGCAGACAGCGAGTTTTGCGAGGCAGTGTATTTCTCCGTCATCTTGGTCAGTGCCCGATCCGCAATCTTGTTGTCTTCCAAGGCCTTGGTCAGCGAATTCTTTTTTTTTTTTTTTTTTTTTTTTTTTTTTTTTTGCGAGGCCTCGTGGCCCTCGGTCACCTCTGAAAGTATGTCTCGTAGCTCTTGGTCACCTCGGCGAGTGACTTCTGGGATGTCTCGTAGTTCTTGACAGCCCCAGTCAGAGACTTCTGCGAGTTGTCACATTCCGCGGTGACCTTGGCCAAAGCCTCCCTCACCCTCCTAGTCTCGTCCGAATTGTCTTTATTCTCCTTGACCTTGACATCCCTGTCTTCAATGACCTTGGCTAAATCAGCCCGGCCTTGGGGAGCTGACCTGTCACGTTCTCGATGGTCTAGGGGATGGCGTTCGCGCCCATTGTCTCATGTCTCGTTGGCTTGTCAGCGCCCCTGACAGAGACAGGGGTGGGGTGCGTCGGGGATGGTTGTTGGGTTGGCATCAGGGACGGAGCCGGCTTTGTGGGTCAACAGTGCCCAAAGAATGAGGCTGGAGACCCCATATATATCGAGCTATTCGTCATCAGTTGCGCTTGAATCTATTGCCCGTCGATTCCCTCATGTGAAAAGGTTGCACTGTCTGCAGTGGCATTCCGGGCCGAGAAGCTGGCAAGCAGGGTTGGGCTTCGGCGGTGTTGCCAGGGTCAGTTGGTTGGACGCCGGTTGCGGTTGGGAATATCGGGCATGTAGCTGTCACAAACTACCGCCCTGCACTAAAAAGCACGGAACGTTCATTTACTTCTATGCAGTGGTCATTTCCCAACAATATTGTCATTTCAATATTAACAGACCTGGACACTATCGGGGGATGCCAGGGAGTGGACGTACCGCAACCAAGTGACAGTTTCCACAAGCTGATTTGCCCCTCTCCTGGCAGACTGGAGAACAGGGAGTCCAGTTTGCGCAGATGATCGGAATCACTAGGAATGCTGCCATAGCGATGGCTTCGGGAAGAATGGACTCGAGATGCCAGTAGTGAGTTTCAGCTCTTTAGGGCAAATAAACCAAGTTTGGCCGCTCTGACGCGTGAAAGGTGAGGGGAAGGGCTCCATCATTCGAGTATGAGAAAGCGCATGAGATCTGCACTGAGGCCCACCACTGAGGAAGATGTGCGACCATGACAAGTCATATTCAGGCTCCCTGAAAACTTTTCATTTTCGACTTGCATAGATTGGACATTGGGTGGATACACTCCAGTCAGTAGAGCTGCCAGCTCAATTGTCTCCCACGGATTCGCACCGCGTCTATTTTGCGAGTGTGTAGAACCCACAGCCCAACAACGGGACCAGGACATCTTTGATATCTGGTGCTAGTTATGTGACTCCCAAAAAGTTGATGCTAAAGTGACATTGTGTGGAGGCACAAATACTCGTGGCCGAAACATACCTACCTTGGACAAGTACCGATTCGCTGCCTGAAGGCTCAGTGTCACATCGATAGCTTCACCAGGCAAGTTGAACCCAATCGGGTTGCTTGCAAAGGGCATAACCGAGTAGTAAGAGCTTTCACATAACTTCCCAACATTTTCCTGCCCGTCATCCCTGCTTCCACCCGTGCCAAGCTGACGTCTGAAGAGCCTTGAGAGCTGGCGTTGGTTAGTAGCCGTGTGGAGAATTACAAACAAGCTTTTAACTTGTCGCCTCACTTCTGTCGATTGGATCCCGTTCGCTGTCGGGATCAAAGGATCGCTGCCAGAGATCGCGAAGCCAGGCATCTTCTATTGGATATTATTTATGGGCGTTACGCCAAGCGAAGACACATGGTGGCATGCTCCAATCCCAAGTTCATTCGCGACTTGGCCCGCAATCTCGCCGCTTTTGCGACATCCCAGGACAAGATAAGACAGACTTTCTTCCCCACGACGCTCGAGCATTTCCCCGGCAATGACTTCAGACCTTTTTACTGCTGCCCTAATCGCGACACTTTCCCCGTTATCCTTCTTCCCTATCCGTATCCCCAGCGCTATCCCCAACGGATCTCGACAACACGAGTCCAAACATATTGCGGAGCCAAAAGGTAATAAGCCCAATAGAACTCTCTCTCCTTGGATTAAATGATGATCTTGGAAAATCGCACGTTGCTTAATAATACAAAGATTACTTACTTTTTACCCAAGTAACCACACAAATCATCAGAGCCGCGCACTTTCCTTTACAGTCGGCAAGATGGAGACAATTCCAACGTTTGAAGAGTAAACCATGGCCTCCCCAAAATGGCCCGGCAGACACAAGAGCTAAGATCTAATTCCAACTGGCAGAATGATTTCTTCCAAGGCATACAAATTCACCATCGGCCCCAACAAACGCGAGTTCGTCATGCATTCGGCACTCGTGGCAGCACAAAGCCGGGCATTCAACCAGCTCGTCCACGGCGGATTCAAGGAGGCAGAGGAGTTGCACACTGAGCTAAAATCGGTGAGCGAGGAGACCTTCGTTCTCTTTTCGCAATATGCCTACACTGGAGACTACGAATTGCTGGAACTCAATCCACGGCGTCGGGTAGATGTGCAAGAGGTAGAGGAGGCGTTGCAGTGCTATGAGCCTCCCGCGGATGAAGCCTTGGCAGAGGCCGAGCCGGGGCCTGCGATTGAGGTCGCAGCTGAGGCCGAGCCTGCCGTCGGCCCGGGTTGGATCTGGGAGGGAACAACTTCGAAAAAAGCCAAGAACAAAAAATTGAAAGGGAAGCGATCTGTCTCAAAGTACACGTACAACCGGACCGATTTGTGGAAGGATTTCACGTTGGCATGCTCTATTGGTGTGGAACCACCACCAAAGCGACCCGGCGTGGTAATAGACAATGGCAATGTCCTCCTCTCGCACGCTCAACTTTACGTCTTTGCCGACTGTTATGGAATAGCTAGGCTGTCCGAGCTGTCCTTCGATAGGCTGGGAAATGCGCTGTTGGAGATGAAGGTCACACCCGAGCTGGTAGCGGATGTCATTGAGTTGCTCGGCTATTGTTATGATGAGCCAACCCCACCAAGACTCAGGAACCATTTGGTTCTGTATGCTGCGTGTAAGGCGGATAAGCTATGGAGCAACATGCAGTTCAAGGAGCTCGTGACGACGCACGGTGATTTCACGGCCGCGCTTTTGGGTGTTATGATAGAGGGCCAGGTTCATTGATCGCACCCTGCAGAGAGCTTGTCGGTTGGAGGATGACCGCTGGTGAGAGCAAAATCTAAGACCTAGTGGTACTCTAGGCAACAACATGATAAGGGCATCACTATGAACGACCCCTACCAGAGCTACCCTGTGAGAGTGAAGCCATTGGTGTCTGAGAGCTTAACCTTCAACCCTCAGATCACCAATCGTGTTTTCCATTGTTCCATTGTGCGCATTTCTGCCAATACAGGTCCGTACCAGACTTGTACACGCCAGCTGGATGGCCACCCTCCCGAGCATATTACGCCCTCTCGCCCCAGGAGAGGGGAGGTTAAAGTGGATGCCGATTATGGGTGGGTAAATCACTGAGGTAGGCGGCGATGCGAAAGTTTTCTATTCACACAACAAACATTGGCAAACAGAGAGGGCACGGTAGCTTTCCAGCATGAAAGAGCCCTTGAATTCATGGAGCTTGCTCAAAGTTTTCAAACCTCACATTGAACTGTCACGGTCCAAAGCATTCTTCCTCATCCATTCCATAATCGTAACGCAACTAAAGTGTCCCCTTATCGCAAAAATACCAGCATCCCCCCCAAGAGTAACCGCCCAACTCGTCATATGCCCTCTCAACACATAATCACGGCTTATTCAGCTGCAAAAGACCGTGGCGAAGCGAGCGCGGAAGATGCCTGGGTCGTCTGCCCTGAAACACTGCGAGTCATTGACATCGATAGCGACGCCATCACGGAGAGGCGAGCAGGTGTTGTCATTATTGAAAACGACGCGGCAGCCGGGCGCAAGATTGAGGGAGCCTGGAACAAACCGGAAGCTACCAAAGACTGGCAACGGGTTGTCAATCTCGCGACACAGGTTCTCGATAACAGTGGCGCCTCCGAGGAATCCGTCGCAGGTTGAGCTATCAAAGACGTGCATGATGACGGAGCTACTCTGGGCGGCGACCGAGCTGGCTAGGGTGGTGGCGGTGGCGGTGGCGATCTGGGTAGGAATTGGTAAGAGTTTTTTCAATTTCTTTTATCTGGCTTTGATTTTGAGATTGAGAAGTTAAGGACTCACGCTGAAAAGACGCATTGTTAAAAATATTCTATGTTTTGCTAATTGGGTTGTAGATTGGGGATTGGGCCAAAGGGTAGTGGTTGTTCAGGTCGTTGTGCTGGTGGGTAGAATAAGGCGTTGAAAAGCTGTGCAGAGCTCACTTATATATGTCCACATGCTGGCGCAAGGCTTAGTTTTCTAATAGGTACCTAGTCCATTTTGCAGTTTCGAGAACTACATTCGGACACACGGTAATGAGCAACTCGAATCGAGTCGTCGCAATAGAGATCGCTCTTGAGAATCATTGGGCCAAGTTTCTGTCGGCTGACCGTTGGAATATGGCAATCTCACTTCTCTGTTATGCATTGTGATGATGTTGTGAACTGGTCATTGTCTCTCTTGGCAATTACCAGTGCTTACAACCGTCTCACCTTTGTCAGCGTCTCGCTGCCCAAACTACACCTGCTGCCCAATGAATTACCGGTATCTAATTTTTCACGGCATGAGTAAAGTTGCCTAAGCACCTGTGAATTTCTTCTCCAGATAGTTTGGCAAGGTCATCACTGCAAAGCATCGTCCCCAGCTGACCCAAACTTACCCAAAGTATGAGCTGAGGCTTCCCGGGGAAATACCAAAACGTGCACCAAGTGCCTATATTTAACTTCACATCGAGGCCCTCCCTCGCATTTTGAAGTTTTCAATGGCCCAATGCCAACGGTAAAGGCACTTGTATGGACTTGAAGGAAGGCGTCTCCTCAATACCTCGTCGGCGGCTGTGTTGAACTAGAATAAGCTGTGATAAGTGAGCTTACACCGAAGGCAGCAGTTGCTCAACGAGGCGGGTGGAATGAGCGGTACCGGCGGTAGAAGAGACACGTTAGAGCAGGGTCCGATGAGAAATTAAATGATTTCAAGGGGCAATCAGCCTCGGAGCTGATATTAACGCGACCACATGATGGAACTCGATCATATTCAGCTCCTCCACATCTCTACCTACCCGATGATATGCGTGTATGTTTATAGAATTCTATCTTCTAATCCACGGACTTCCTGAATGGAAACTGTCGCCGGATATGTGCTAGTATGTGCGCTCACATATTTGGAATTGCCCCTCTTATAATATCAGACTTCCGATTTGCGATGGCATTGCGGAGATGGAGATGATTCTTGAGGATAGCTGATCAACACAGAAGTTAGCAACTAGTATACGCTCAAAAACAGTAAGCGTGGGCGAAAAGTGAGATGTGAGAACAAACCCTGAAAGACGTCAATCTGGTAGCATCCATAGCTGAATGCGCAACGCACAATCTCGGCAATAAAGTACGATCTCAGTCGATTGTCGTTTGCGGCACTGAGACCAACAAGGTTTCTACGCCGCTCCACGTTAGGTCAAAACAAAGACAAGGCCCAAGACAAAAAAGAGGGGGACATACACCCAAACATATACATATGGCAGCCCCATCCACGCCTTCAGCCCAATGAATCTGTTATTCTCACATATGGCCAAAGCATCCATCTCATCAGCCGGCCCGAAACCAAACCCATGCCACCCACCCGACAGCGTCCGGCGCATGATCCGCGCAGCCAGGGCGCAGGTCTCCAGAAACAGGCCCGACACGTTCTTGGCGGCGCCCGGGCGGTCAGCAACGGCATCCAACAGCTGGTCCACGGCCTCGTCCTGGGCAAACGTGCTGGGTGCGTCGGAGGCGAAGAATCGTCGAAACGAGCCGTTCGCGGCCGACAGCACGGCTTCCAGCTGCCCGCGGATGGCCGGATCGACGTATTGGGCGGCCAATGAGAAGTCCTCGTTGTTGCAGAGGAGGAGGGGGCAGGAGAGGAGCTGGTCGCCCGCCAAGAAGCCGTCGGGCGTTGTTAGGTGCGTGGTTAGCGCCGGGCCGAGGACGTTGAATGCCAGGGGCGTGTCCAGGCAGATGCACTGGAGGATATCGGCCCTGTTTTGGTTGCGCGGGTTGGTTAGCCGACGGGTGGGTGGGACGAATAGGCACGGGGGAGGAGGGGGGGGGGAGAGCAGGTGTGGTTTAGGTGTGGTTTAGGTGTGGTTTACATGATGACAATGTGCTGCATGACGTCGGGCATCTTGTGCAGCCCGCCGCGCGACTTGATAAAGCTCTCGACGGCGGCGAGGTGGGTTATCGCGCGGCGATTGAGTCGGAACATCTACTTTGGCGCAGGAAATTAGTGCAGCCCTCGGGAGACGAGGTGGCCTGGGAACCTGCCTCGAACATGCCCAGGATGACAACGGGATACACGACATCGTGCAGCTCCCTCTCGTCGGCGCCGTCGATGAACCGCTGCAGCTCCTTTACAGCCTGGTACTCGTAGTAGGGATACACTATCGTCTCGGTGCCGCGGACGGCATCCAGCACGCCCGCCGTCAGCAGCCAGCCAATGTAAATGCACGCGGCCTTGGACAGATCGGGCCGGAAGTAGCTCGGCTGGCGGAAGCCGACGAGGATGAAGGCCTCGTCGAGGTAGGACGAATAGGAACCGCAGCGGCTCAGGTAGTCCTGAAAGGTGCGCGCGTCGACGCCCGTCATGTGGGTGGACCGCGGAGGCGCGCCGCGGAGGTCCCAGGGGTTGTTGTTGCTGCCGTGGAGCCGCCGGCGCGCATCATAGGCCCTGGCGACAACGGCTTTGTCGCGCTTGCGGCTGCTGTTGGGCGCGGGGCGCTGCGATGGGCGGCCCGCCGTCTGCTGTGCTACCGCACCTCCGCGCTTGGCCTGGGCCTGGTCGTCGTTTTCCTCCTCGAGGGCCGGAGCCAGCCTGCGAGTCCCACAGCACCGGTTAGCCACGACTTTCCCAAATAGGGCATTGCTCGATTCGAGGCCAGCCCGTCGCCTCGGCTGCGGTTCAAGTTGTCGCGCAGGCGGGCGCGGGCGGGTGCGAGCGAATGACACGGCGAGTTACTTACGGGCGGACGCTCAAGACGGACGTGGTGGCGTCGGTTGTTCCTGGTGTTGGCACCAGTTAGAACCTCACTACATGTCGCGATGCACGCAATACTTGGCCAGAGGGCTCGCCGGCGCCCCACTTACCCCCGGATCTCGCCTGCTTCTGCTGGCCGCGGACCGAGACCATGGCCTGCGACCGGACGATGCGCTGCTGCTTCTTGTCCAGGCTCGGCCCACCATAGTTCACAAAGACAGACATGGTTCAAGTGGCCTCGGGGTCTGGTGAGGTGCTCGATAGGTAGTCTGAGGGGTGAGTGACGATGGGTGAGATGGCCAAGTTGGGGAGCACTGGGTGAGACAGCGTGGCCAGCAGAGGTACTACTTGGGAGATGAAGAGCGGCAATAATAGGACTAGTATCGGACACCAGCATTCGACCCTTCGGCTTGAATGCAGGTTGTGGCTGTGGCCTTGGACCGAGAAGCTGACCCTGGCCAGGAGTTGTTGAGAATCGAGGTCGTGCCGTGGACCGCGCCGAGCTGCCAGGAGAGTGGAGCGCCGAACCCTGCATCAAGGAATGACAAGGATCTGTAGAGCCGTCTTGGCCACGATGCCAAGGTCGCGCTTGTTGGCCTCGTGCGAGCGCGATTGGATCCGAGCATTTGCCCTTTTGGGTCGTAGTGTGTATTCCTCTGTCACTGCTTCAGGCTTGAGCCGCGATATACCGCGCAAAAGTCCGGCTGCGCCCCCCTTGATATTCTAGACCTCATATTCTATGCCTCTCTCTCTACATGGAATCAGACAAAGCAAAGTACTAGTGTGCCGAGCCCCCCCTTGCCCGTCGCGACCATCTCACACTTCTCCTTCACGGCCTCAATATCATTGATATCCACCACCGTCATGACGGCCTTGATCTTTCCGGCCGCGATCCACTCGCCGGCCCGCTCCAGCGCCTCTCTGTCGCCCATATTCCCCGACACGAAATCCTGCTTCACGTTCGTCCCCCTCAGCTTCCACGCGTACCAGCAGTGCACCACATTCACGAGCGAGACAATCAGCCATAGCAGCGGCGCATTCAGCGTGCCCATGACCTTCCGGATCGTCGCGGCGCTCGGCACGCTCGCGATGCTGACCACGGCACCAGTCTCGGGATTCGCAAGCGGGAACGTGCCGACCATGTCCCTCTGCGAATTCAGCACCAGATCCACGCTCCCCCTCCCAACCGCGTCCACCACATCCTCGGTCGTATAATCAACCACCTGATCCACCACCCCCGCCCCCAACAACCTCTCAACCATCGGCACCTTGGCCGTCGACACGGTCGCCACCACCCGGCGCGCGCCGTACACATTCCTCACCACCTGCACAAACATGGCCCCGCAATTACTCAACCCACCCGTGACAAACACGGCCTTACCCTCGAGCGTACTCTCCGCCGGCTGCCCCGTCAGCTCAAAGTAGCGGCGCACGCACTGCAGTGCCGTGACGGCCTGGCCGTTGCCCAGCGCCGCGGCCTCGGCGAAGCTGAGGTACGCCGGTTTCGGCATCAGAAAGGTCGCCGGGCAGATGGCGTAGTCGGACGCGAAGCCGGGTTTGGGCGGCGGGAAGAGGCCGTGCGCGAAGTATGCGCCGTAGACGGCGGTGCCGGGTGCCAGGGTGGTTACGGCTGTGCCGACGGCCGTGATGATCCCGGCGCCGCTGAGGCCAATTCGGAGGGGGAATCTGGCGGCGGGGGGGGAGGGGGGTTGGGTTAGGGAGGGTGAGAGCTAAGAGGGGGAGGAGGGAGGAGGGGGAGGAGGGAGGAGGGGGAGGGCCAGAGGGCGGGGGAGGGTCGGGAGTGGGAGGCGTACTCTGCTTTCTCAAAGAATCGGCCCATGCCCGCGGCGATTAGTGTGTCGCCTGTCATGATCGATGCCGCGTGGACGCGGATGAGCACGTCGTCGGGGTTGGTGAGGGTTGGGATGGGGAGGTCCAGCACTTCGTATTGCGACGGCTTGCTGTACTTGCGGACGGCGAGGGAGCGCATCGTGAATGTTTTCGGTAGGTGATTTGCTGCGTCGTAGAGGTCGTGGCAAAAGATGAAGTCGATTCCGATTGCGTAAGGGACGTAAAAGGCCGACTTCCAACGGTGTCTTTTATCGTGGGATCCCTTTATTGTCGTGATCGGGACGCAATTGCCCCGCTATGTCGCCGAAAGTGGCAAGTTGGCATTCGATACAAAGTACGGACAGGCAGCTGTCAGCCCGCGCGTACACGCCTCAAATTGTACGGACCTCGTCGGTACCTGGATTGCAAAGAACATCCTTCGATAAAGTTTTTTAGGGCTTCGAGTGTAGTGAAAATATAAGTTACCTTGAGCAGCCCCCCTCCCTACTACTGCCTGTTGAGATATCGTACAGCATTGAATAGGAGATACTGCGTATACAGAGCGTGGAGTTCGTAAACCAGCCAAGGCACCCGTCTAAAGTCTCTCTTGGATCGGCCGCGAGGAAACAGCTGCGCGCATTCGACCGAGACGTAAACCACGCGGGCCATTTCGCCAGAGATCTTCTCCACCATCCACTCCTGGTATCCTCCCTGCATCAACCGCCAAGGGAGCCAGTCGACCGCTGCCCTGTCCACCGCCCTCATCGTCGCATCCGGAACTTTCCAGTACATCACAGCGCCCGCCGCGGCGCTTTCGGTCCCGGCGATCGCGACCGCCGTCCGGTTTGATGGGAACCTGGTGAGAGGTTGAGCGACATCCCCAGGGAGAGTCTGCGGCCGGATATCCCGGCCTGTCGCCGAGCTCCACACCCCGAGCAGGAAGGCGCCGAGGCCGGATCCGTTCCCGAACAGACGGGTCCCGGGGCAAAAGGACAGCGGCGGAACGTCTTTGTCCAACAGCCACGAGTCGGGCCCGGCTCCTCGGGCGTCAAGGAAAGCGGCGACTAGATTCTGCGCCAGGCGGAGTGGTTCATCCGCGCCACCATCTGTGTCGGTTTCGTGTTGTGGGTGATGTTGCTTGGCTCTGTACTTCTCCAGAGCCGATATCGGGATTTCTGCTTGGATCGCCACAAAGGAGGGAATCCAGTGCGTTTTCTCGTCGCTCCCCGACCACGAGGACAGAATCGTTGACTGGCTTAGCCCCCACGATGCCCGAGACGTCGTTTCGCCGCCATTCTCGATCAAATTACGACACGCGCTTGCTTTAGGAAGCGCGTGGAGAGGAATGCTGGGATATGTTTGGTCGAGTTTGCGCTTGCTCAGAAATGCCGTGCCTACTCCCAAGACACCCAGGGAGAGGAGGCCGCCGAGCAGTCGGGGCTGGCTTTGAACGAGGCTAAGAAGCCCCATAATAGGTGTAGGTGAGCTGAAACACACGTCCGTGTTGATTGTGGCGGGGCTGGGGGTTTTTGTAGTCTGACACAGCCTCGGGGGAACTCGGGCAGGGGGGGTCCGGGGAGAACCGGTTGAGCGCAAAGTCGTGAGTCGTGAGTCGTGAGTCGTGACGACAGTGCGTTGGTTTTCCGAGGTAGGACGTTGTATGCCCAGACTTCCCAGGCCCAGTTATTATGCAAAATCCTTTCGTCTCTCCCTCTCTGACTGGGAAACATAGCACCAGGCGGGCAGAATAACAGTGTGGTATGGTCCGTGCAGGCGGCGATTTGCTCAATGATGGGAGTGATTGGGCATTTCGATTGGGACTGGTCGAGGCTTCAGCTACCAAATCTGAGAATCATCATAAATCCCGTCGTCAACTTTTCCTAGACAAACAAAAAGTCGTTCATTGATGTCCAAACACCTCCATCAAAGTCTTCTGCCGCTCCAGGGTCAAAGTCAGGCAGTGGCGACTCCGGGCCGCCGCCCCAGACCTGCGTGAGATGCGACGTGAGTTCGTGATCTGGCGTCTTTGTTTCCATGAGATTGACGCCCGTGATTTTCTGCACCTGCCAATGATAGGTGCGCCGCATCATCCTGATGTGTTGGAGCAGACGCCCCAGCTCGGAACCCTCATCGATCCCGTCCTTCAGGGTCCCATACGCAGCCTCAAACTTCTTGGACAGCGCGTCGGTAGCGCTCAGGTACTTTACCTCGTCAACCACGAGCCGTGCTTCGGATATCCTCCATCCGGCCCCTTGGGCTGCTCCCGAGCTGTCGTTTCGGTTCATGATCTCTCCCAGCAGTCTCCACACCGCCTTCTCCAGCCAGGTGAGTGCTCGGCAGAGCCACCCGTAGACGAGGAAAGGCAGGCAGCACATCTCTTCCAGCGGCATATCGAGCAGGTGCTGTAGGAGCTGTTGGTTTTTTCTTATCTTGCGCCATAGAAACTGCGCTTCGTCGAGCGCTGGCCCATCCAAAGTGCCCGACTCGGTAAGAGTAATCTCCGACAGCAAGCCTTCGAAATGAAGGACCTCGAGTTCAAAGTAGTTGGCTATCGGTTTTCCTTCAAATATTAGGGGTAGAGACCAAAGGTGCCAAGTGTCCGAGCTTACCGGTTGCTGACCCAGCACCGTGGCCGTCTTGCTTGATCTTTTCTTTGAGGCTCTCGAGCTGGAGGAGGAAAGGGGTCGTCAGGTGCACCGGCACGCCAGATTGCTCCGAGTCGCTGTTGTCAAATTTTATGAAGCCCGAGAAGGCCTCGACGAACTTTAGGCAAAAAGACTGCAACAAGATCATGGGTTGAATGGCTGTGTCTGTAGCATGCTCAGGCCCCACCGCGAACCCCAAGGCCCAATCGTCCACGGCCTTGATATGCATCATGCCTATCGGTTTATGCAAGACGCGCGATGTGCTACATTGACATGAGCACGGCTCAACAGGCCCGAGGCAGCATCTTATACATACCTGACAGTGAGCCAGAAAACCCCGAGCAGGGCCCGCTTGCCATTGTCATCAATGGCGCCTGCCTTGCTGATGGACCCCTCGGGCAAGCCGAGGTCATACGCCACCGTGACGGCCAGCTGCGAGAGCATGAACAACTGGCCGTGCCCCTGGTGGGCAAAGTGATGGTACCAGGCCGCGTAGACGAGCAGACCGCGCAGCATGTCCATGGACCGCTCGGCGTGGAAAATCAACCGCAGGCTCACCTGGCGACGGATCTCCTCGCCCAGCCGCTGCTGGAGCAGGGGGTCGGTGTAGAGGGGCACGGCGACGAGGCAGAGGAACAGGAATGGGGAGTGCCTCCGCAGGTGCTCGGCGCACTCGTTCGAGGCTAGGGTGACGAATGGGAAGCGGGGGATGTAGGCTTCTTTGAAGGTGGCCATCAGGTATTCGGCCTCGTCCAGCGTCACCCAGCCTCGATCAACAATGTCGGGGTGCACGTGATCAAGTGGGTACCCAAGAGGTGGCTCGAAGATGATAGTGGCCGGGGTGGAATGCACTGGCTGGGATCTAATGGACGATGCGGCGCTGTTTGCATCGCCGACTATTAATGATGAGCCGGTTGATGATGAACCTGATTTATTTTGGTGCCTCAAGATAGCGATTTCGGCCGAGAGTCTGTCGACCTTGTCTGCCAAGGCTTCAACTTGTCTGTCTTGGTTAGCTGGTATGCCAAGACAGCGCTTCGTACGGAATATTCTGACGGCAGCCATCACGGCGACTGCCGGCCCGGGTGCACTAACCGGACACTTTGGGGGCGTCGTCTTCTGTCGGGGAGATCGAGGAAGACGCAGTGCTTCCCCAATCGGCTGCACCGCTCGCAAATTGTCGGAGAGGTCAAACTGGGCGAGCACTTTGATTTGGCGGTGGTGCACGCAACGCACGCGCGTCGCTTGGGCGGTATGACAGGGAAAGTCGTCTGATTGTTGTCCATCTTGGCGACGCTAAGTACGGATTTGGTGCTGGGGATTGAAACGGGGAGTGGAACGGACCGGCCAGCGGACCACCCGACGGCCGACGGGTCGGGTCTTATGAGGCGCTTTGGTGCTGACAAATGAAATGCGTGCTAATCCCCTTTTTGTCAAGCACGTACGTTGTCCTTGAGGCGCGGAATGTCTGGTAATTACGCAATTTGTCACGGTTGACAACCTAAAACCTCAACAATGCTAGCTCTGTGGCTGCTCGACTGTAATATTTCACCACCGCATGAAGATCCTACATGTGGATACAGATGACCGCTAAACATCGGTACCCCACGCGAATGGCACCGTGTTGTGCGTATCCGAGGCTTTCAAAGCAAACCCTTCTTTGTCAGCTTCCTGTCCGAGACAGAAGGCGGTGGACCCAGAACACCATGTCGGGGTCTTGAGTTGTTATATAGGGACACCTGATCCTCAAGATTGTTCAGATCATCACATCATCCAAGTTTTCTCCCTCACCTTACTATATCACCTGCAAGTTTTTACCCCTCAATCCCGAGTCCAAAACCATGTCTTCCTACGCTGTCACAGGCACCTCCAGAGGCTTGGGCCTCGAGTTTGTGAGGCAGCTGTCCCAGAACCCTCAGAACACCGTGTTCGCCATCGCCCGAACCCCCGAGGCCGCGACGGATCTGAAAGCCCTTGCTGAGGAGCGCGCCAATGTTCACATCATCAAGGCCGATGTCACCGACCCTAACTCGCTCCTCGCCGCTGCCGCCGCCGTCTCCAAGATCACTAACGGCAGTCTGGACGTCCTGATCAACAACGCCGTCACCTTCAACTATGCCTCGGTCGGCTTGACGCCCTCCCAGATCCCCGTGGACGAGGAAGCCACGCGCGAGATCTTCAAGTCCTCGATTGATTCGTCGCTGTTTGGCGCCATCTGGACCACCAACGCCTTCCTCCCGCTGATCGAGAACGGAAGGGGGAAGAAGATCATTCACCTCACCACCGGCATGGCCGACCTGCTTCTCATCAAGGGTGCGGGTGTCGCGTACACGGTCGACTATTCTGCTGGCAAGGGTGCCATGAACGTTGTCGTGGCCAAGTATGCTGTCGAGCTTGCGCCGCGTGGCATCAAGGTCGGCGCCATTTCGCCGGGCTGGGTTGATACCTACGAGGGGCCATGTAAGTTGAAGATACTACTGTTGACTCGGGATGACACAAGGGCTAACTCGGAGTAGTGCCCAAGTCGGACATGATCATCGGATTCACCCAAAGCATGCTAGAGAGCTTCCAGAAAATCTATCCCGAACTCAAGGGGCAAATTCAGAAGGAAGACAGCGTCAGGATGATGCTGGAGACCATCGACAATCTGACTGAGGAGCAATCCGGGCTGGTCATCAGCCACCATGGAAACCAAGATTGGTTTTAGGAATCGACATTTCCTATGGAAAAGAAACGCCTACAGTGTTGGGGCTGCGTTTCCTGTAGATAGGCCTCCAATACACTCGAAGAGGTGTTTGGTCAGGTAGTACTCGGTTCACATCGGTGGCCTTTGATAAAGACATTCACCCGGTCAAACCCGTCATAAATCTCTTTTCAATTCCCACTGCACGTTTCAAAGGCGGTGTGTGGAAACTGGAGGTAACATTGTGCTGGCACTTCTCGCCACCCCGCGGTCTCCCAGACGGTTTAGGGCAGAGTGCAAAGGCTTCAGGGGAAGGCCGGTAGTGCGGATGCTATCAATGGCAAATGCTCCCGGAGCGCCGTTTTTGTACAGCTTGTTGTGGTCCGTCATAATGGGAAACTCCTTGACCAAAGCGGCTGCGCCGGCCTTTCCGCACGTCCATCGAATGGCCCCAGTGTTGACCCATGGGTGTGGATACACCGTCATGTTGTCGGATATACATGACCCACTCAAACCACAATCCCAATCCTGTTGCAATGCCGAAGTCATGTGGTTCTCGGTCCAGGTACCAGCTTGACAAAATATCAGCGTCGAGTCCCATCAGAAGCCTTGGATTCACTAAACTTACCAGAATAATGGGCAATAGCGGGGAAACTACTGATGGGGGGCCCTACCCAGTCGGCGGCGTGGACTGGAGATGGTGTGATGGTAGGGGGCGGAGCTATGATCTGCTGGTCGGCATCATGATGTGGGACCGCTAGCCCAGCGGCGACAAAAAGACAGAGGGGGAGTTGTCGAAACATTTCGAAAGCCGAACAGAGCAACAACTTGAATGCTCGAGGTTTCTCAGTCGTCGTTTGGCGGTGCAGGCGCTGTTTTTGTATCATTCATTTTGGTCTTTGGTGGTTTGGGTTGCGATGTGACATGAAAACTCTCAAGTCCCTTCCCTTTCGCCGAATGGTGTGTGAATTATTACAACACCTTGCTATGTTCCGTTGCCAAATTAACGGACCAATACATATGCAAGGCGTCGAGCACATATATCAAAAGGATCAGCCCTGTACTAGCCTTCAGCAGAAAACGGGCGCCTAACTTCCACACCCGTGGCACCTACGGGTCTAGCCGTGACGCCTACCGGTCCAGCCGTGGCTGCATGGCGCTAGCTGACATCTAGACCAGATCAGCCAAGACCATCTGTGACGGCGGAACTCGGAGCGGTGAAGCCAAACCAAGTCTGGAGGCTTCGTTACAACCTAGGCTTGATGCACACCGTGACAACTGTGTGGGGACGAGTGGACCTGGGCCATCACGTCGCCAAACACTAGCATCAGTGGCTGAAAGACTGGAAGTAACTCCAAGATCATCACGCAGATGGCCTGGCCGCCAATACCACCTCCTACGAGCCAATAGTGAAGCCGAAAAATATCTTTTCAGCTCGTCTGGCTTAAGCACTTCTCCCTGATGAGGGAGCTCGGCGAGCGAGTTTCCGGGCACGGAATAGGATGGAATCGGAACCAGCAAGAACCGGCAGGAGAAGTGGTGAGGGAGGAACCCAGCAAACACGAGCGACACGGACGGCCTCGCCCTCAAACTCTACGACGCCCTTCGCGGCACCTTTGGCCTCGGTGACAATGACCTCTTCCAGATGGAGATGCCCGCGCGGCTTCTCGAAATGAGACAGCTCGCAAATGCGTAGTAGATACCACCATGCCGTTTCGGGCAATTTGACACCGAACTCTGCTGATTGGTGAGATGCCATGTCGTGATTTGACGCCGACATTGGGGGATGGCCTAATTGAACATCATGTAGACCCACTCGGTGGACGTGCTCTGCTCACCAGCAATAGGATGAAACCCCTTCCGACATGAACCTTAGCCAGTCCCGGTGTCCGAGATAACAAAAGCCAAGCGAAGCCCGGAATGGCTACCCCACAACCGATTCAACTCCGTCGGAACGGCATGCTGCAGTCATGCGAGCAGTGCCGCAAGACAAAAGTCAAATGTGACCACTCCACTCCAAAGTGTGGCCGCTGTGTGTCGAGGAACCTGGCGTGTGCCTATGAGGCCGCGCCCATGACACGGCGCTTTCGAGCGGCCCGGTTCGACGTCCAGCCCGAGCCGGGGCGTGCACGTAATACCAGGGCCCGGGATGCCGCGACCCAGCAGCGGCAGTTGCCCGTGTAGGTTGCATCTCTTGTCGACGACCTTGTGTGTATCCCCAAGCGATACGTTTCTGACCAAAGTCGGCCCGCTAGATCCAGTGCGCAACCCTCACCACCCGCACCCACCCCGATCCCCCCGATTTCCCCCCGTCTCGGTACGGGACAAGCCATCGAGATCACTACCCCGCCCGTGCAGACCGGCGGCTTTGTCGGCCCCGGCAGCTACAGGACCCTGGCCGCCGACGATGGCCAGATGCAGCGCGACCTGTCGGACGGCTCACCCGGCACCACCGGGTCGCCGGGGACCACCATCCACACCGTGGACCGCAGGCGACTGGACCTGGGCCTGCAGGTCGTCGACTTTGTGCTCCGGCACTCGGTGCTGCTGCGGAACCTGATGCACCACATCTACGGCGTGATCCGGATGCCCATCGTCCCCCACAAGGTCATGCTGCCGGCCGTGGTGACGCTGTCGGCCTCGGTTGGTGTGGAGGGCGTGGGCGACGTTGACGCCAGGCTGCGCACTGTGGTCCGCATCTTCCAGAGCTCGTATCAGCCGATCCATGGCGGCATGCTGGCGACGGCCGATCAGGTGTGTCGCTCCATCACGGGCGACAATTTGCGGTGGGAGACGATTGGGAATATCCTGGCCATGGCGGGCTTGTCCCTCTTCCACATCCGCCCCCACGACTTCACTGTCCTGGACCCCGAGAAGCGGAGCAAACAGGCGCTGGTGCAGCCGTTCCACCAAATCATCGATACCTTGGCGTCTCTCACGAGCGTCTCGCCAGTCGTAAACGAGCTGGGCGTGTGTCTCAAGTACAATCAGCTCCTGCTTGCTCTCTACCGCTTTGGCGACTCCAGTAGGTTTTGGTCTGGAAGAATTTCCCCCGTCCTCTTCGACCACCTAGCAGGCTGATGATGATTGCTGCGTCTCGACAGGCCAACATCTATACTCGATCTTCATGGAACTTACATCCACAATCTACTCGACGGGCATGCACCAAGACAGCACGCCCGTCGGTCCAACAAAATACCCTGGCTTCATGCACCAGTGGCGACGGCGATGTTTCACTGCCGTCTATTCCATGGACAAGACCATCGCCACGAGGCTTGGTCGACCCCCGCTGATCCACCGCAACTACTGCGTGTTGGATGCCCCGCTAGATTTTGATGATGATTCCTTGGCCGGGCCAGCGCTGGAACACGAGCTCCAGAAGCTGAATGGCCATGGGTGGAATACCGACGGGCGCCGTCGAAGCACTACGTATATGCGCCTTCGATACTTGTTGGCGACCGTTCGCGAGGAGATTCTGGAGCTGCATCTGGGTGTGAGTAGCGGGGGTGTCGATAATCGGGGGAGGGTACAGTGTGTCTTTCGAGTCTATACCTATACATGGACTTTCAGAATCATGGAGCTGACATGTTGGGTCTTTAGCATCCTACTACAAAAGCTCCAGTCAATATGGAATACCTGTCCTGACTGTGTAAAGTACTCTCACGACGTCTGGGGAACTCCAGAGAAACCCCACGACATATGGTTTCTCTTGCTCTTCTATCTGGATTACCTGTACTCAATATTCCTCTTGTTCCGTTTCAACGCTCGGGAAGGCCAGTCTCAGGAGAGCGTCGAGTTGCTTCTATCCGCGGCCAAGGACGTCTTGTCTGTCGTCTTGGTCTTCAACGAGCAACGCGAGATAATGAGAGAGGTCCGAAGCGACTTCTCAGCAGTTGTGAGTTGTGCAGCGCCATACCGCCGAGCCAAGCTAACTCGGACGTGCAGTTTCTACCCTACGGCCTGCCGTGTGCGGACATCCTCGCGGTTGAGCTCCTACACCGCCCGTCCTCGTTTGCACTTCATGCCGGCCCGGCTCCCGGGCCTGATCTCGGCGGTCGGCCCCGTCTGGTGCGCGCCGAAGTCATCCGCGCGCTGACCGTTTACGTCTCCTGTTTGAGCTGGATGCCGGGCAGGGGAGGCAGTAGTCTGGAGTTCAGCAGAGATGTACAGGGTCGGCTTGCGCAAATCCTCGATCAGATCATCGACAGGCCGACAGACACAAACTTGAACGGCAACGCGCTGGCTGAGGTGGATCCGGGTATCCATGGAAGCGAGTCAATCGAGCCGCCGACGGCAAATTTGAACCAGTTCCTTTTTGATTGGGATGCCAGCATGTACTTGGATTCGCAGCTGGATTTGTTCTCGCAATCACTCATGTGATCCTTGACGGGAGAACCAGGGCATCTACTAAACTAGAGCTTTCTATATATGGCACGGCTGGCCTGCATGGTGGCGTTCGGACGGCAGTGACTCTTGGCTTCCCAAAGGAGTAATTCTAGTCCGATGAGTTGGCTCGATATCGACAGGCTGAGAAATCGCACCATCGCCTTTCCGAGTCGCTATCCAACTGCATATAGAGGTGTTATGGTGGTGTTGGAAGGAAGTGGTGGCAAAATCAAAAACCTGCGACATCCGTGGAAGTTCGGGAGTCTAGAAAGTAGGACACTAAGCCCGGAAGATGCGATGTTTTATAAGACGAATCTAAGCTCACGAAATTTCCTTTTTCGTACCTGGCGCACGAGACATTGCTCACCCTGGCTCACGGCGGTCTGGAGGATTTCTTGAAACATTATAGGGAGAGAAGAAGAGTGTGGGAGACGGTCGGAGTAATGCTCTCGCGGAGGGAGGAGTTAGTTAGGAGGGCGAAGATTATGGGTACGAGGGCGGGGGTGAAGCGGCTGATTAGCGGGCTTGAAAGTACTGCGAGTTTGGGAAATAAGGATGAGAGGAAGGAGGAGCATAATAGGACGGAGGCGGGAGGGGCGGATTCCGGTTAGAATGGGGTCGTTACGGAGCGGGAGGCGGATAGGCTTTGGGAGGCGGCGGTGGCGGAGCTGGAGGAGGAGGAGGTGATGGTGCCGCAGGCGAGGTAGGCGGAGGTTAAGTAAGTAGGGTATGTTGAACGTGCTTTGGGGTGTTGGTTGCAGGGAAGGACATGATTTGAACTTTCTTGGAAGTTTTACGGAGTAACATACTTTGAGACAGGATTTTGCAGATACAGATTACTATATTTCACGACGGAAAGGGCTCCTATGAGCCTGAAGCAAGGAATAAGATTCTGATAGCTTCGCACTGAGAGCTGTGTGCCGAGGCCTGGTGTCGTAACAAGAACCGCCCGCGCCTAAAGACAAAAGGCCTCCAGAAACGCTTCTCACACCTCCGATTAATGTTACAATGTATCTCGTGATAAGCTCGAAGCCTTCAATGGGATGAGCAGGCCAAGCTCCGCAGGGGAAGTGTGGGGGGGGGGGGGGGGGGGGGGGTTGCGGCTATTGGTGAGAAGCGCAAGAATTGGAAATGTGTTAGAGTGGACAGGCAAAAAAAGAACTTGGACAGTATGCCTCCTGCGGATCTGACAGTTATTAGATAGACTGTATCCAAATCGGCAAGCCATTTTATACTCGATATTATACGTACTATTATAGCCCCTTCATTCCCTCTAGTAGTATTCCCTCTTGATCTGAGAAGCGACTGGGAAATGGGCAAGGAAAATCGCTACACTTTAGTCGCTGTCTAGATCCATCTCGTAGGTAGGGGATAGGATAAGGAAAGGATAGCAGCCGTGCCTCTGGCAGTCCTGATAATGCTTTGGTAGTGAATGGGACTAAAGGCGATACTAGTAGTAGTGACTTATAGCGTGTGTAATGAGGCAGACTTGCTGTTGGTGATAAGTTAAGGAGTGGCAGTTCCAGCATATTATTAACGACACTGTCTCACAGTGTCTCACAGTCACATTTCGCAAAGGGGCGACATCTCGCAATGAAGCACATGCAGTTGGTGGGAAGCAGAGACGATCTTACTTCAGTCAGTCGGTATTTACGGATTCATCGTTAAGAAGTCCAGCCTGGTTATCACAGGGAGAGATGCTAGCGCCTAAAGAGCAAAATACCTTCCAAGAAGTCCCAACTACTTTTATTTACGAGCGCGTAACTTTGCACCGTAGAGAATATTACAGATGACCGTAGTCCCCATATATAACCTGACATCGTAATTATAGGACAAACCCAGAAAACGGTGGAAAAGGTACATCCAGGAATCCGCCCTATCAAAAGCCACACACGCAAGCCACACCACTAACTATAAGGACTGCCCGCGCCGATTACCGACTACTTGCAAGGCCGGCGTGCATGCCATTTGCGCGATCCAATTTCCCACTACTTGCCAGGGCATCACAACGCGCGGTCGCAGCGCTGTAAGCAAGCGCCGCGCCGGTGGCAGGGCAAGTGGCAGGGCAAGTGGCAGGGCTGGCAGGGGGACCAGAGGTAAATAGTTACCGTTTTAATGGGCCTTTTATTATGTATTTGAGCGATTTAAGGGATTTAAACCGCTGCCATAGTGTTAATTTCAGTGTTCAATTGACTGTAATTGACTGCGATTGAGTACGAGGTGTGGATGATGTACACGGTAATCTGTAATTCTCTACGGTGCACATTTACGCGCTCTTATTTACAGCTAAAACACCTCCCGATGCAATCCCCACGCATTCTACTGCAAGCTGAAGGGCCTAAAATGCAGCCGATGATTGCTCTCATGCTAAAAAAAAACCGACTCTTTTCAGCAGACTGTTCCACAGACCTAACGACACCCGCTCTCACCCGTAGGAGTTCACGGCCGGTTGGATTCTCAAGCTGGTTGGCTGGCGGTTGGTTAAGCGAGAGCGGGTGCAGGGGGTTGGTGGTAGTGAGGGAGTTGAGAACGTCGAAAGGCAGTGGCTGTGGGTGTCAGAAAGAGAGGGGGGTTCTGGCCACGCAGTGCCAGACTGCCAGCTTTCTAACGTCGGAAACGATGGCTCTGGAAGGTGCCAGCACTGTGGATGGATCTGCACTGCTTGATAGTATTGGTTGTGTAAATTGTCTCTGCTCTCTGTCCCTCCTTCCTTTATAGGCCTCTTTGTAAGACTCTGGCTTCGAACACAACCTAAAGTACTAATCCAAGAAAACACAACTGGCTGCCGAAGCAGAAGAAAGTACCAATGCATACGAGCACCACGATTCTTCACCTCGTCGACTTCTGACATCGCACCTCACGCACAGGTCCAGGGTGTCCCATTATTACCTAAATCTCGCTTTCAATTAACTTTTGCTTTACTGTACGGACCTTGGCGATAACCTCGAGAAACGAGGTTGGGTCAAATTTTAGGTTCATCTCACAAAGAGCTGACCAGCGAGTTACCTTGGATCGAAACTGTGGCGATTCTGGCAGGCTGCTTGCCAGATGATTGGGTGCCCTGAGAGCCTGATTGTCTCTCCTTGGGTGCGAGCCTAGTCGTTGCCTGCAGGCATGGGGTTTCACAGCCTAAAAACTGGCCAGCTGGAGGCCTTGGCAGGGCTGTTTTCCCGTCCTCACGAGTTGGTCAGGCCGCTTTTCTCCTGCGCAACCACGCAGCCATTCAGCCCAAAGCCAAGTCTTTATTATATATGTGTAGCGTAGCCCATCGCAGCCTGTCCACAGTTCCCTTAGCTAACACTGTCCGGGTCTGTTTTACTCTTTTTCTTCCCTGCCTCGGTCGTCTAAAATAGGGTGGGGCCATCCAAATGCCCACGCCTACTTCACAGTCGAATCCCGCATTTCGGGTCCACGCGGGGACGACTCGGGCAGCACCAGCGGCCAGCCATTCAACCGTGAGCCGTGTTTCCGGGACGGGCAAGAGCGATGACATCGTTTCGCCTTTGCCTCCACCTCCTCCTTCAGCGTTGCGCCCCTCGAGACACACGACCCTGGTATCAAAAACATCGGATCGACGCCTGCTCGTGGATCTGACGGGCGCCGATGACGATGCAGTCCTTGCGACACGCCCAAGAGCGCCCTCCACTCCTCGAAAGACTCCCAAGCGCCTGGCCGAGCGGGACTCGGGCGAAGATGTCAGGATTGTTGGCGAGGCAGCAGTGATACGAAATCGAATCAACGAGACACCCACCAAGCGCCCCAGGTTTACCTTCTCTCCGCGGACCGTTCGTACAGCAAGCGCCATCAAGACTCCGCCCCGGCCAGCAATCACAGCCACAGAGATCGGTGATTGGGTTTCCAAAGTGAAAGATGCGGGCCCCGAGACGCCTTCGCGCATCGTCCGGAGACCAACCATGCTCGAGCAGCTTCCTCCCACGCCACCGGGCAGGAACCAACCCGCTACACCACCATCCCGCGGCAGCAGTAGCTTCCATGGCCCCAGCTCGGTACTTAGCCAGCCGTTTTTCTCTCCTGTCTCTACTCTCAGCTTCGCCCCGCGGAGACGCGATGGTTCGTCTCCATCACCGCTCTCGCGCAGACGGGACAAGAAGAAGCCCATCTACTTCAGAGACTCCGACTTGGACGAAGATGATAAAGGGTATAATTATGATAACCAAATCGATGCCGATGCTCTCTACGAGAGAGCCCTGGATAACTGGTACCATGAAGCGCAGGAGACGAGCCCTGAGGCTGTTGGCGACAGGGCCCGCCCCGAAAACGCAAATACCAACGGCAGCGGCAGCGGCAGTGGCAACGGCAACGGGAAAGGGAACGGCGCAGAGCAAGCTGCCAGACCTGAAAACTTCATCAGAAGACGGCCAGTCTCACTCGCCGAAGTCTGGACCCTCCCGCTCAACGACAGAGGGGAGCCGCCCTTCCCGACACTCGGCCCTGATTGTCGGGTCTGCAGGAGACCCACCACCTTCCGCCACGTCAGCACCAACAACCCTAACGGTAACGCCCTACGGCCGTACTACGTCTGTTGTTCCTGCGATGCCTTCCTCACGTGGGCCGATCGGAGGGGGATAAGCGCGGAGAACGCCAGGTGCCATTGCGGCGAGCCCAGCCGCCAGGACCGCGTCGGCAAGAATCCCCGGGGCGAGAAGATACTGAGACCGGGAACTCCCTTTTGGACGTGTTGGCAGAAGCGGTGCGATTTTTTTGCCTATGGATGATGATCGCTCGCTCTACTTTGTATCTTTTCTTTTATCACCCTCTAGCGATACTACTGGCGATCTTGAGCGGTCCAGGCTGTATTTTAAACGAGATATCCCTACCTCATTGACGATTTGTTTCGTGTCCTCATTACTGTTACACAAACCTACCTAGATGTACCGAGGTGAAGAATTAACCTTTCAATTGGTAATTCCCTTACCCTCTGATGGCTTAGTAGCGGGGCAAACGATGTTACGAACCTATGAGTCTGGTTAAAGTTTGAGAATGGTTTTCCCTTTTTTTAACCCTGGTTGAATCATAGCGTCGCCCGGCTCAGTTACCCACCCAAGTTATCAGCTGAGATAATAGTAGATAACGATCAGTATTGGGACTTGCTAGAGCGGTACCCTTGCATTCGCTATCTCGGCACTCTTCTAGTGTAGGGTTAGGGCTATGTATGGAAAAAATCTAGACCCTCAGCCCCTAACCCTCAACGCCTTCAATAAGTCCACACCGCCTTTGACCCCTCCATGCCAGCTAGCCTGCATGCCAATTAACCACCACTTGCAAGGCCAGCCAGCCAGGTGCGGCCCCGCGCCTGGCACTGACCACCTGGGCCAGTGCTCCAGCCCACCACCTATTTCCCACTTGTAGATGCAGATCCATCACCAAGATCTTGTATCTACTCTAGAGAGCAGATTGCAATACAACACATTGCCACTCCAACAAATCTTCCAAGTCCTACAACCCCACCACCCTCAATTAGAATACACAATCGCGGCCCCGGGTAGGGCGTGTAGGTGGTGCGTTAAGCGAGGGATTGAGTGCACGAACGTGCGAGTCTCGAGCAGGACGCCGCGGGGGTCCAAGGACGAGCCTCCGGCCCAGCCCGGGGTGTTTAACCTCACCCAGGCCGGCAATCCTAAGTACCTTAAGGTCAAGGTCCGGAAGAAACCCCCCCGGGAGCTCAAGCTGCCGAGGAGATGGCTCGCGGCCCTCCTCGCTGAGAGGACCGGGCACGGGGACTTCAAGGCGTACCACGAACGGATGGGTCACGATCCGGGGACGTGGGAAGGCACCTGTGGGAGGTGTGGGCTGACTAAGGCCCCCGGGTACCTCTTGAAGTGCAAGCACAGCGCGGCGGCACTGGCGAAGGCGTTACCAGTAGGGATGTGGGCGCCTAGGATCCTAACCTCGAGCTTGAAGAAGATGCTGGCCGCGTTCGGGGCGTTCATGGCGGCAAAGGAAGAACTGGAAAAGGGGGAAGAAAATACCCCAGGCGAGGACGAAGAAGCGGAGTAGGCGGCGGCCCACGGCCGCGAGGCAACTTGAAACGCATGTGTGTTTTCCTCCTTGGGTCAAAGGGGGCTTTTCTCTACGGAGTTTTTTACGTACCTTGGCTGGCGGGAGAGTTGTGAGGGTTGGCGAGGCCCTCAAATGGCAACAGGGGCATGTATTAGGCTAGGATTTCGGAAGGTGGATCTCCTTGGGTTAGTCAGCTGTTGTCGGGGCCCCGGCCCCGGCACGCCCGACTGGGCATGGCAGAATTCTTGGTGGCGTGGCAGAATTCCTTTTTATTCATACATAACCCTAACTCTGCACTGGAGGAGCTGGGATAGCGAAAGCGAGGGTGCCGCTCTAGCAAGTCCCTTATTAGTATTTCCGTCCGCATCGCAAAGGGAGACAAAATAGCCGTCCTTTAGCTCCAGGGTTTCAGTTATTTTATACGTCAGAAATAGGCCGTTAGCGTATTGAACAGGTGGAATCGCGGCCGTCGTGCCGCGCGAACCAAGCACACCCACAGAAGGCCTTTCCATGGCTCCCTTGTTGGATCGAATAGAGTGGCGTTCAAAACGAAGGAAATGGGGCCACGTACCAGAAACATTCGTGGACTTTTTGGCGCGCAGTAGGCCACGGGTGCGATAATCGGCAACAATCTACGGTTCGAAACGGCGACGGCGACAAAGACACATGATTTTCGACAATTCAATCCATCACAACAATTGTCACTCAATCGATCAAGGGGGCGGGGCTTTCGCGGTCGCCATACGGCCTCACTTTTGGTGGCGAAGGAGGTGGTTGATTGAAAGAAAAATCTACGAAGGCCCGGTAACGCGACTCCCAAGTGCGCTATCTTCTAAAGGTCTACAGCCGGTGTTAGTACTAACAGATACTACTCAAGTGGCATGGTGTCCATCGTAGTATAGGTTCCCTCACGTCCTTAATACATACGGCGGCCAGAGATGACATGGTCCGTGTTAAGGCGCTACCTATGGTAATCAGCGTCCCCTCACAATGTCGGTTCCCTCTTGATCCTTAGAGACCCGATAAGGCCTGGTCACGACCACCTGTCACCACTGAAGCTAGACTCCGGAGAACATCGGGGCTTAGGTCTTCCAAAGGGGTGACTACGATAACCGGGAGGTTCCTGATTGAAAGCCCAGCATGACTGTTTGACGTTGGTCCTCAGCCGCTTCTACAACTGAGACCACGACACTGAGGTTGTTTGGCTTATCCATGACAAATCTGAAGTCTGATGACAGTGCCTACCGCTGATCTATCCGCTGAGTGGTTCAGCATCGCCCTTGCGTGGCACTAGAGTCCCGTCGCAACCCGTAATTGTGCCTGTGGCTCTTGTTGCCCTGAGAGTGACGCTCTGATGGATCTGAAGCCCAGTAGCGCTGCCGCCTCACGTGCACTCGTGAACCATCACGAGATACTCCACATATTGGATGTTGTTCCTGTGTCACCTTAGGGGAGCTCCAGCGGTGCGACAACTACTCATTCAAGGATTTACCTCTATCAAACTATCTATAGCGTGCATCTTTTCATCGACATATACTTGAGATAACTCTATTTAAGAGCTATCTAATGGTATAACTACCGTAGTAGTGCACGTTGTGGGTGTGGAAAGATAGGTAGTTGAAGATGGAGATAAAAAAGGAAAAAAGGAAAAAAGGATGAAAAGTGTCACGACCTGAACCCAGCCCAAATGTGGGGCAGGTGCATGACGCGGGGAACCCGAGCACGTGAGCATCCCAGCCCAGGGCCTCCGTGAGTCTTGGCACCCCTATGTACAGAGGCCAGGGACAGAGCAGAAGCTAAGGGCCTCTGTCGCGACAACCTCTGTGAGGCGCAGAGGCTACAGCCACAGAGGCAGTATAAGTTACGAGGTATTTCTCTCGTATCTTATATAGTATAAGTAGCTGTTAGATACCTTGGAGCGCGAGTAATTATATGCTAGGCTCTGATTTTTACTGCAGGAGCCTCTCCTCCGACGCAAGCGCGGCCGACAACATCCTCACGTATCTGAACTTTAATATGGTTTCCAGAGCCCCTTTCGCAGTCGGCTACGGCATTGGGATTCCGGGCCTGCCTGCATCAGACATAATCACGAGGCTGCTGATCGAGTCATTGCAGAGACAAACATTACTGCCGATCCATCGTACAAGACAATCAGCAGCGACTTCCAACACTTTTGGAGGGACCTCTGGAAGCTAACCGCTTATTTGACCACCAGGGTGCATGATGATCCTTGCTGCTACAGTGCCTGCGACACCATTGACAATGTGGATCCAGAGGTCATTACCATCAACGCTCAGGCAAGTACTCACTCCGCCATTCCACTCCATTCCGCCAGCGCACCATCATATCCTTTCAGGTGCTAACATACTCCCAGGCTGCTGCTGATGTGTTGTCGAGGCTCGCGGTTAACGGCACAACCTTGACTCCCAAGCTCCGTGCCACAAACAATCCGGCGTGGGTGCGAATCCGGCGTAGGAATATAAAATGACTTTCGCTCCAAGTCGATCAGACGCGCAGTTTGATGACGGGGACAAATATTTAGCATGTCATCAAGATGGTGAAGGTGCGCTATCATTGGCGGCTTGCGGGAAGCCAGAAAAATCCTATAGCTATGCCCCGCCGAAGCTTTTAGGGCTATGGCCACTAAAGCGATCCTGAAAAGTATAGATGGTAGGGAAGAACTCCCAAAGACGTAACTAAGCCCGAACGGAAAAGGAAACTTTGTGTGCACAGATTCGCCGCAGATTACCCGGTTGTTTTCTCCTTCCCTCGCGTCGAACTCACCCTCCCTCAGTCACCCTAATCAGAGCATTGCCCCACTTAAAAAAGAATCAATAGGGTTTGAGCATGGAGACGATTAAGCTTCTCATTTTGCGATTCCCCACCGGCATATGTGTCGACTGGTCTCAGCTCGCTGCATCGTCAGAAGACGGGATACTAGTTCTACACTCCGCTATCTCTTTCTTCCGCCGTGTCGAATCTGGGTCCGCGTCAGACCGCTTACGCTTTGAGATGCTATTGCCCCCCTCGCCGCCGGCGACTAGCTTCTGAGGACTAGCAGCGACGACGGGAGGCTGCAGGAACCCACGTGTAGGATCCGGCACGAGGATTTTCGGCGTGGACCGGTCGTACGCTTCCTGCTCGTCGATGTAGCGACCCGTCGCGAGTATGCGACGAGACGGGTCGAGCGTCCGCACGGGCGGGCGTCGCCAGTTGAGCGTGGGCCGGCCGGCGCGGATCCTGTCTTCGGCGGACGTAAACCCGCCGATGAGGTCTATCTTGCGGCCGTCGTCGAGCGTCACCACGTCGGAGGGCAGGGTGGGCTGAGGAGCTCTGCGGATGGCGCAAGAACCAGGAGGACGCGGAGGGTTGGTGGGGTTGCGGCGCTGGTGGACCCATTCCATCAGCTCGGCGTAGATGACGGAAACGCCCGTGTCCAGCTCGACGCGCGGGTGCTTGATCCACGACCCCGGGGCACCGCGGAGGATGGTCTTCTCGTCGAGGGCCGGGAGGGAGTACGGCTTCGTGAAGGCAGGGTCGCGGGTGACGAGGGTATAGACCAGGGCGATGACGCCCTTGATGTCGTCGCGAGCCGGGTCGACGTCGTCGGCGGTGTCGGCGAAGTTGAAGTCGAAGAGGAGGATCTCGTCGGGGTTGTCCGGGTGCACAAAGACGTTGCGGTCGGCCAGGTCTTGGTGGTGGATGCCGTAGAAGTAGGAGTGTATGTAGTTAGGTGTAGGTGCGAGATGTTGAGGGTAAAGGTTAGGTGAAGGCGGAACCATTTGCTTTTGAAAGACGGGGACCAATTTTTATGTATGGGACCAATTCTGGGCTCGCTTGGCTAGAATTGAATTGTCCATGCTGCGGTGCAGCCTTCCCGAAATGTGTTGGGAGTGGGGCACTCACAGGCGCATAGGCACACAGGGTGCCGCGCCTGCACAAGCCAATAGGCCTGTGCTCCAGCCCACCACCTATTTCTCGCGCAGGTGCAAGACCACTTCCTGGATCTTACACCTACTCTCCGTAGCAGATAGTAGCAATACAACACATTGCCACTCCAACAAAATGGCTCTTAGGTTGAGCAAGCCTGAGCCAATCCTGAGCCAATCCTGAGCCGGGCCTGAGCCAGGGTGAGCAATGTCACGTGAGCGAGGTACGAAAAGGGAAACTTCGTGTGCCCAGATTCGTTGCATAAAACAGGAAATTTCCTAAGCCCAGATTCGTCTAAGATAACCATGCTATAATTCACTAGAAGGACCGGCCCTCTACTAGCCGATACGAAGTCTCAAACATTAGGTCGAAGTGTTGGTATCATAATTACGCGCTCCTTCAGTATTGTTTTAATGCTTAATATTTATTATATATCTCCAAGTCAGGGGGTCCTCGTTTCAATAGTAAGTACTAAACTTGTTCATATATCGTAAACGGGAAGGAGAACTACATAGGAGAACCTATTTAATACCTCAATTAGGTACTTGGAATACCAACGATCACGCTGTAAGACTAGTAGTCGCGGCAGGCGTGCAGAACGACTGCGGGCAATTACAACTAGTCTCGCACGTTGTGAAGAGAGTGCAGTCGGACACGTAGGGTAGAACACTGGCGATGGTGTTTGTAACGGGAGGCTGAGTCGTGCATGGCGGACGTGTGGCCGGACGTCCGCAGGAGCAGGTTATGCAGTGGTCGATGGAGCGATAGACGGTCGAGACTTTGTAGGGGCCGGTAGTTGAGCATGCGACTTGGGGAAGCTGGGTGGTGCGTGTGATTGTGCCGATATCGCTTTGAGAAGTCTGGGCGGCGAGGGTGAATGCCGCGCCGACAGCGAGTGTGGCAAGTAGTTGAACCATCCTATTGTGCTCAAAAGCGTCACAGGAGACATCAAGTTCTAAACACGATGGAGATCAGCTAGGGGGCATCACCTCCTATATACAACGTATCTGCTCCAGGATTTGCTGCGGGGTAGGCCATCAAGGAAGCCTGTTACCACATGCGGCGTTGACGAGTCTAATGTGGATAAATAAATATATCCGTAGCCGATAGTTCGGGTATGACTGGGAAGCAAATTCTATGTTTAGTAGTGTCGCTGAGAGGCTTGTCGCCACAAGGTATCCGCGTCGAGGCACCTAGCCGAGGCAAGTGAGGATTTCTTATTGCTTATGTCGATTCGTACCTACAAGCTCTTCACACATGCGTTGCCCGTATCATACCGGTTGGGTTACAATGCGTTAGTAACTCTAGATCTCTGTTATTGAATACCTGACGTATGGGTTGACGAATCGATTTTATGGGGCATAGAAGTTTTGTTTGGGTTTCCGGAGGTTCTGGCATTCAAGCTAAAGTGTCTTTGACCCTCGAGTCTGTTGCAGGGTACAGGTATTTCTTGCCGGTACGATAACGAGGGATGGCCTAGGGTCATGCATGATAGGTCCCTGTACTAATTCGCAGGGGAGGAGGAATATAAGCGATTCTGTACTATGATCAGCTGCAATGTCGTGGAGGAGAATGGGAAGGGGAAACCGAGGCGGGAGAGCTGGAGGTTGGGGGGGGGGGGGGGGGGGGAGCTGGAAAAAGGGAATGAAAATTGTAATAAGTCTGGGGTGTGTAAAAGATGTGCGGGTTCCAATAATAATTCATTGTGAATTTAGTTCAACACTCGGGGTGAGGGGAAGCTTCAGTAGGTGGGTTCCAGCTGTGGGCCAGCTTCGTTGTTCATGGGTAGCTGCTTAGACTGACTAGGTGGCTATGTGGACATGGTGGGGGCCGAGCGTGTGGCTCAATACCGAGCATGATGCCGGGCATGAAATTGCAGCTATTTCCGAAGCCAAGCCACCTTATAACCCCGTGAAATCCGAGGCAGGAAACGCTTCTGCGGCGCGTGCTGCGATGCTACCTAGATACTCCTGCCACTCTAGCTTACAGGTCTGACAGAGCTCTACCCCGCCAAATTTGCGGGACGTTTCAGCGCCATAGAAGGGACGGAAGATACAGTCATTGCAATGCCCCTGTGCGCTGTCATCTAACAATTCAACGAGCCCAGGGAACAATAGTTCGTCGCTGTGTGCAGTAACGGTGGTATGGCGATCATTGTCGACCAGTCCAGTGTGTAGGTCTACCCGGTTCCAAAGCTTGACATGCTGCCGGGCATTCCATATAATCTCTTCGGTTTCGGGTTTGCCGATAGTGAGACCATCATCCACAAATCGATACCGTCGCATCATCATATGAATGGGACCGCCGATATATCGCGTAAAGCTGATGGCGCATTGTAAACTGGTGTCCTTCGCCGCTAGCGCATCCAGAGCCCAGAGGGTCTCGCGGCAACGGTGATAAGCCGTCTTCCGAACTTCGTCGCCGGCGTACGCAAATGTGTTGTGAACTTCACCCTCGGCACGGTGTTTATGATAGGCAACGGCGTCATACATCGTAAGACTAATCTCGCCGAGTATTTGGAGTTGCTGCTCAGTGAACCACCGATCGTAAATGCCGTTGCACACAAGGCTAGCCGCAATTGTGAACCGAGCGAGCCCATCGCAGTCTCGCAAGCGAAACCAGGTTCTCGGGGCTTGACCAAGCAGATTCACATATCTGTGGAACAAGTCCGAGTTCCGTCGGTCGCAGGATTTGTCCGCCGTAAACAGCAGGTTGGTTCGAAATTCGCGCGACATTTCCTCGTGTATCGGAACTCCCCCGAAGAGATCGTGCAGGAGATTCTTAATATTATAGCCGAGAACCGTGTTTTCAGTCACGGCATCAATGAGAGCTCCGTTGTATTCCGCCACGGTCGAGATTGCGATGAGGCGCACGTAGGCGATATAGCGAGCCCAGTTGGTGAAATGCGGTATGATGCATCTTGTGAACTCCCACGCTGTCGCCAGCGTCTCGTCAACGAACCGATCCGGAAGTTTTGTGCCTCGAAGATCACCTTCAATCTCTGCCGGGTAAAACCAAGTATCGGAAAGAGGGCGATTTTCGCCTGGGCCGAATCGATCACGGTCCCAAGCCTTGAGCTCGGGAGCGGTGTTAGGGATAGTCGCTGATCGCAGATCGACAGGCTCTTCCATGGTGAAGGATCACTTGGAAGAAGCTTTGCTAAGGGGTGGGTGTATTGTGCTTCTAATTGATTTCTAGTGTTCAGAGTTGTGCAGAAGAACAATCTCCGGTCGGACCGTAACGCGGAGATGCGATTTTTTATATGATATTTTCTAACAACATCTAGCTCCGAATGTGTTCCCGCATATTTGGGGCGACGAAGAGTGCGAGGTGTGAATACGTCGATTAATCCGACCCAGCCAACAGCATCTCTGACTACATCTCGTGATCGATCCTACGGCAACAGCAGAGACGGGGCGTCCGCACGAGATTGTCTTTTGCTTCAGTGCCTTGGGTGCTGCAGCTGCAGCTGGCCGCGCGGCATTTGTTCGTGGCAAGGCCGACTCGGACATGCGTTCTTGTAGTCCGAAATTCGAGTGCGTGCGATTCATTCCTTACTACTTTTATCCCGACGTACTTTCGGCGGCTGACTCGTCTTGTGCTGGGTCTAGGCTGCAGTACTGTAAACTTGTTCAATACCACGATGAGCTTCATTATCGCCCAATTCAAGCCGTCATCCTACCTTGGCTCCTTATGTTAGTGTTTATCTAAGAACGTTTGTCACGGTAAGGAATGGAAATGCGCTGGTACCGTGGTATATTCGGATCTCTCATTCACCTTGAGAACCACGTTGGTGTTCTTGGCGAGTGCAGTGAAGCGGTTGTTAAACATGCCTAAGCGTAAAGTAATTCGCCGCCGAGATCCAAATCCGAGAAACCCCTCCCCAACTAACTAGAAGAAACACCCTTGTGCCGCGCCGGATCAGATGTGTGTCAACCGGCATTGGGGCAGCCCGTGATTCAACCCCGAGTCCAAGAGATGTATAATTGTCTACGTCGTTGAGTACAAGCCGCCACATAAACCCAGCGCTGACCAATTATACTGCAGCTTTCAAAGGATTCGGGAGGTAGACATTAGCACTAAGGGCATCTATCGCCCAACCACTCTAGCTGGGGATTTTGACAAGTTCAACGTCATTTTGTATCAGTCCGTACGACTCACTGCACTCACTCTTGGCCATGCCGTTGTTATCGGCACGACCGGTGTCGTAGAACACGGCAGATACGTCAAAATGCCCCCCCCACCTATCCGAGATATAATTCCTTGTGGACGGGCAGTAAATATCGCAGCGCATGGTAGCGTGCCAAGTTACTATTGTGGTGTTGGTGCAATTGGGGGTTTCCCTCAGTGGCGTCATTGTCGATGGGGTCGTCGAGGGTACGCGGGAAGAGGGTTCGTGCTAGATCTTTTTTGCCGATGCGTTAGTGCTTGATTGTAGTTAGCTGCGGGAAGTTGTTCCGGCGGGTGAGCGTTATACCTGTGTTATTAAGCACGCGTACACCGAGCATGCAAGGAGTTGACCTCTTGGGGTTAGCCACATCTTCTACTATTTATAGAGTGGCTTGCGGGAAGTCGTTGACAAAAGTACACGTAGACAGCAGCGGTGAGGGGAGGGGCACTCTTCAACGGGGCATGGGTACTTAATACAGCTCAATTACACAACTTAAACAAGAAACACTCGTCCATTAGACTACTACCAAACTTTGTGCTCCGCGAGGTATCCCAACTAGTGTGCTGCCAACATCAGCAACTAATGAATTAGGCTCAGCCCTCTAAATCGCTTTCATGCAGACCTTCGGACATGCTCACACCGGATAATTCCAACCGTGGGTCTCGAACAGCTTGGTAAAAACTAAACGGGCCAGAAAATCGTCGAGGCCCCAGCGTCAATCGTTTCACAACCTATGCATTTCCTTTCCGGCAGACAAAGTGCATTCTCAGACAGACATGGTTCGCTCTCTCACAGCCATCGCAATTCCGAACACCGCCAAGTCTCCTTGACGCACTCCATCAGAACCTGCGCTAAAGGTTGGCAGGCGCATAACTCTTGTCGGGCGTAACAGCAACACCATTAACAATCTCGCGATCCGAGTATGAGGGCCAAGTAATCAGCTTCTTGCTCCAGTCGGCAACCGACCAGGTGGTGAAGCCATTGCCAGGGCCAAAGACGCCGCTCCAGCCGGAGCTGACGGCGTACGGGCCGCAGGTGATGCCGCCGGCGGGGGCCTGGCTGGCGGGCGCGCCCGTCACCGTGTACTCGCACCAGGTGACGGGGGCTAGGTGGGTGTCGACGCCAAACGACACGACACACGAGGTGTCGGGGGCGTTGCAGGTCCGCTTGAACGACTTGATGGTCCACTCGGGCACGGCGGCCATGGCGGACACGGCTTCGGCGCGCGTGTCGAGGGTGGGGGCGGCCATGCCCGAGGTGGCGGCGAAGAGGCCGAGGAGGAGGGTTGAGTACTGCATGTTTGCCGTGTTGGTTGTTGGTTGCTGGTTGGGTTGGGTGTGGTATCAGTGAGATCTCTGAGGTGTGGTTGAGATGTCTTGGTTGATTGATAATGTTGAGCTAGGAATGGGATGACACTGGGAGATGGTAGTCTCCTTATATGTGCCGACATCGAGAGTTGCCTTCCATGACCGATTCTACAACTCTCGTAGTCGAGGCACGATGACGTTACATTTTGCCGTGTAGCCGTAAAATATTCGTAGCACAGCGTCGGTCATTGCCTTCGTATATTGCCGAGTCACTCACCTGATCAGATGCGATGGTGGCGATGCCCACCGGTCCCAACTGCAACTCCCACCGTAAACCCTAACCTGATGTCGTGTATGCTCCATAGTAACCCCGTAAAGGGTAATACGAGATGCTCAGCCAACCCCGCTGACGCTCCTACGCACCTGTCATGACCGCCAAAATAGACACTGAACACGAGTTGAAGACACTCTCCACTATCCAGTGCACTGCGTAATAGTGGATAAGATCTCAGTTACCTAATTGGCTTCTATTCATGATGTCTTGAAGATTAGCGCATCGTTATGACATTTTTTTCCAAGACCATCCCCAGGTAATGTTTTATGGTCTATTTCCAATGAGTGACAATGCTGTGCATCCTGGACTCATTAGAACTGTGGAGAGGCCGTGGCTGGGGTCGGGTCGAGTGGTTGTAGACTAGGGAGTGCCAAAGATGTGGTACTTTCGCTGCGGAGTACCTAGGTAGGCAGGCTGGGCCCAGTGGCCACGACTCGACTTCAGGCTATTAAAGCCAAAACCCGGCTGATACCGGCCACGGTAGGACTGACGCCTGCAAGGGTCTCCTGGTGTATTAACCAGCTGATGTGCTAAAAAAGCTGTTTTATGAGATAAATCTGGGCGCCTGTACCCCGACACTGCCTATGTGACATTGCTCAACCTGGCTCAGGCCCTGCTCAGTCTTGATCGGTCCTTATTACTCACCTTTGCTAACCCTAACTAGAGTGTAGCGGAGAAAAGCAGCTTCCTCACGGCAACGAGGATCAGTCAGCTGCCAGCTGCCGGCTGCTGCGGCACTTAGCCATGTTAAGAATGGCGATGACGGTGGTCCGAATCAGGCCGGCTGTGTTGGTCGCCAAGTTGAAGCGCCTATGTGACAGCTGCCGCCATGGCCTAGGGATAATAACCTCAATGCAGTACCAATGTATAACAGCGACAGTAATAATCATGATTGGCGATGAGATTGCGACTAGGTAGCCTACTTATCAAGGTTCAGATTTTGGGAAAACGACCAAACCTCGAGAGTCGAGGCCCTGGTTCAACTTCAAAAATGAATATCAAAATCATGGGTGGAATCTCTCCACCAGATTTTGGTTGCTTTCAGGCGGCCCTGCTACTATTGCCGACTGTTACATTCTCCCCGAGAATCCCATGACAGGACCCGGTAAAGTACGTGACCATGTAGTGACCGTCTCCAGACGCAGTCGAGGTATTCGCCACCGGCGCCTCAGCAATCAACCCAAACGGTTCCCACGTGGAGTTCTGTCGCACACGCACCAACCCCGGGCAGAGAAAAGCGTCATCCCCAGACTCTGGTGTGCTTGTGGTGTAGCTCCCGCACGGGACCCTTCTGGTTTCAATGGCTGAGACGGTCACCAGAGCAGCCCAGCCGAGATATATCGCCGCAGTCCCCACCTTGTACCAAGTTGCACTGATGCAAGGGATGATGGTTGACTTGCAGTCGTGCCGGGCGGCGTAGTAGGCGTACACACCGCTTCCCAAGGCGAAGGAGAAGGCTAGTAATGCAATCCCCACCGCCCCGGTCATTGTGAGTTGGATATTCCAGCCCTGAAATACGAGGATTGTGATGAGCCCTCCGAGACACGGCATGGCGAAGGCAGAAAGAAAGACGAATCGAAAAAGCCGACTCCAGTTCGACGTAGGACGGAACCTGTGCTCTGGGTCTTTCGACCCAGGATGGCGGACATTGTCTATTTCTCGTGTCGTCGGGACCATCTCGAGCGAGTCGGATGAAACGGCCCACGCACAAGACATGCCCGGCGGGATGTTGTCAAAGGCAATATAGCTAAAGTCATTGGTGATCCAAAAGGTGGCGAATAAGCGTAAGAGGCCACATAGGGCCAATGCACTAAAGACATTGCCAACCGAGAGGTTGGCGTGGTACCCAGCGAGCGACCCCGTCCAGTCCCCCGTGCTAATCACGTTTGAGAAGATGGCGTTGACGCCCTGCAGGGTGACGACGATGGTCTTGATTGATTCGGATGAAAAGAGCGTCATCCGGGTGCGGTCCGGGAGCCGGGCGCAATACTGCACGCTCTTGGCTGCCATCTCCTCGGACCCGTCCCATCCGTCCGACGTCCAGAAGATGGCGTTTGCCGCTGCCAGGTCTGAAGGGCTCCAGTCGATCGCGCGGATCCGCCGGTCGGTGATTGCGGCATATCGCCAGAGGATGGTGACGGGGGAGTAGAGGCACATCCGCTCGTGCCACCGCGGGCGTCTCCGGCAGAGATATGCCGGTTCCGGAGCGCCGGCAATGATGTGGATGATGAGAGGGGCGAAGCAGATTGTAAACAGCGACATCCACTGGGAAAAGGTGATGTTGCCTGACTGGTAAGTCAAGGGGGTGACCTTGATGGCATACTGTGTCATTGTCGAAGAGATCCTTCTCGGAAAGTGGAATCAAAAGCTGTTGACATGTCTACACAGTTGAGGGGGAAAAAAAATTAGTGAGAGGCTCGCGAAGGTTCTCTCTCTTTGGCCAACCTTCGTCGAGCCCAAGGCTTCTGGAACCCAACGAGTCGCTTTGCATATGTGGTGGATCGGAATCACTGCAGCCCTTCGGAGAACTCCAGCTGTGTAACCCGACGGCTGGCATTACTGAAGCTTCGCCACCACTCAATGCTGATACTGCGTGGGGAGGTCTCTAGTGCCGTGCACACAAAGAGCAGTGATTGGACCACCTCGAATTTCATGTCGCCTAGACAGACTCGGAGCAGTGTCGTCTGTCTCACAGTCCGAGTCACGCATTACACATTCCAGCCACTAAAGTTGACGTTCAATTTTAAGGCAGCTGCCGTGGCTTAATACCGCAGGCTTGACTAGAGGTAAAATCCACTTCAAGCGTAGATACTAGTATGCAGTTCATAACAGGGAGGGGGAGGGGACTCTGACAAGCTACCTACTTAAGATTATGGGGGAGGGAGAGTTTGTTTAGTCACCGCCGATGGGAGGTTGCCAGCTGGCTGGAGCAAGATTATGGACGTTCACGGCAGGTGAACAACATGATTCATAGTTCATGAGCACAATCTAACTACCAGAACTGCCGAATCTCACCACGCGCCCTTCATGACATCTTTCAGCCTACCCAGCACCTTTGCCGAGTTCAAAATCTGCTCCATCGTCCTAGTATCTTGTCCAGGCTCGCCCCGGGGTCCAAACGTGCCAAGCCCGGCAGCAAGGCGAGACTGTATCTCTTGCAACGAGAGGTGGTCTGGGAAGTATATCCTAATCCGCATGCCTCTCTCTTCCACTTCTAGTTGATCCCCTCCGGGCTCACTGCCTTCGTGCCCGCGTGGCGGGCGTGCCGTCCCGCCGTAGTTTCTGCAATCATCCTGCGGCCCTATGTTGGCCGTGATACTCGCGTTTCCTGCGGCTGGGTTCTGGAACTGGACAGTAATGTCGGGTATTTCTTCGCTGTTGCTTCTCCGATGTGTCGCTGGGCTTGCATGCCGGGGCAGTTGCGGACTCTCAACACCGGATGTACTGCTTCTTGAAGCGGCAGAGCTACCCACGGACGCGGGATACCGGTACACGATGGCGTCCCAGCAGATGAGAAACCCCTGCGGGGCGGGTGATGTGATCCGGCAGTGCTTTTGGCCGTTGCTGTCATGCACGCACGTCAAAGGTGGGGAGATGCAGACCGCGTTGGGGTCGTCTTTGTTGATTGTACATGTCTGTATCGTGATGGGTTCTCCGTACCAGGTTCCGGTTTCGGTGCAGACGCGTGTCCAATCGCCTGCCGTGGTGCAGGTCCAATTATCATTGGCCCAGCTGCCGTCCTCTTGAGCAACCGCAATGCCAGAGAGGGCGGAAAGGACGAGAAGTAAGCTCTTCATGATCTGAGGTTGAAATTAGGGGATGGAGCGCGCTCAACCTGACTCTACGAATAGGGAAAACCCGGCGAAGTAATTGACTTGCGGTTCTGGTGTCGTCGACTATGGTGTTTTTGGCAAGCCTCAATCCGACACCCACTTTGTGGCTTGAGGTATGACCGGGAATCGGGTGGGAGCCAATTAATATCTGAAGGCCACCGAAGCGGTCGGTAGCTAGGTTCCCCTCAGCCCGGGATTTTTTTCTTTTCTCTTTTTCATTAAGGATAGTCACCACGAAGGATTCTGGTCCTTCAAAGCGTACTTATTTAGGAACGGATGGTGACGTATTTTCCTCGACCGGCATCAACGGCATGGCTCCCAACCCAGAGGTCTTCAACAAAAGTACCAACAAACCTCGTCTACTTAGTATGCCCGATGGTTTTTATCTAGGCACCAGTCTACCGAATTTTTGTGGTGTAGGGGGCACCGGGACTCTGTTGCCGCAGATGTGTAGAGAGCTGGCCAAGGTGGGGGAATCGTACTCTGCGTTATCTGTTGATATTAAGCAATGTAGGCAGTGCTGCAAAAATGTGTTCCCGTGCACTTGATGTCTTGGGGGCGGAGTCGTCGAGTCGCACAGATTCTCGACTTTAGCCGCCCTCCCGCCCAATATCTTCGCAGAAGGTCGCAGACGGTCGCACTGCGTAAGCAAGCGAGCGTGCGTGCGGGCACGCTACATTTATTCAGAGGCTTGTCACTTTGGAATGCATATGTCAGAATGCCTTGCGTGTGGCGGGGTTCTTTTAGAATCTGCCTCGTGATCTCGTAGGGCCATAGAAGATGGGGAATTTACAAGATGTGGGGACACTAGTATAGAAACCCGCCAGAAATCGGAATGCATCAAAATACCTTTGTAAGTTGATAGGTACCTAGGTAGTACTCAACTAGACCTACTAAATATTTTGTTCCCCACCCGACTTTTGCCTTACCTACCATGCAGCAGGGTAAACTTGACCATTTGATTAGGTACCCCTATAAGCCAACCGAACCCCTCCATCTAGCCACCTACGACACCCAGCCATGGATCTGCCAAAGGTAGATGTCACAGATGAGACTCAGGCACGGAAAGCACAACACACTGTTCACACTGTTGTGGTTGTAGAAAAGGGGCCGGAATCATCCATCAACCAGCCGACACCGTTGGCCCCAAGCCACAAGGGCAGTTACAGCGACGGTGATGGGGACAGTTCACTGGCGGAAGCCCAAGCCCAAGATCTGAAGAGACGATGCCGGCCTTTCAAGCTTTGGGCGTTTGAGTTGCTTTGCTTCTTGCTGAGCCTCGCAAGTCTTGTGGGTAAGGGGGACTGAATCTAGCTACTTTGACTCTAATTGATGCTTCAGGTTTGATGACGGCTGACAAAGTTGAGTGACTTGACACCAGTTATCATTAGCGTTCTCAAATCCTTCGATGGGGAACCGCTGCCCAAATTGCCGCTTCACATAACGCCAAACACTTTTCTCGCATTTTTCACCACGTTCACCAAGGCAGCGTTCATGAACCCAGTGGTTGAATGTATCAGCCAGTGGAAATGGAACTGGCTCTTTGACCGCGATCGCCCTCTGGTGGATTTTGACACGTTTGACAATGCCAGCAGGGGAGTCTGGGGGTCCGTTGTTCTCCTGAAGCTTCTCAAATGGAGGCATATTGCCGTCGTTGGCGGCGTTATATCCATCATCGGCATCGCCACCACGCCCGTCACGCAACTGCTCATCGAGTATCCGTCCCGCCTCACAGTCATCAACCCCAGCCCCGGGTCAGCCAATGCCACCGTTTTCGCCGTGCAGCACTACCGCAGCAGGGTCGGTCTTACGGGGTCCTCTTCTCTCGACATCGCCAACTACATCTCGTCGGGTCTCATGAGCTCACCAAACCTGCGCATCAGCGATACGGCACCCACCTGCCCGAGTGGCACTTGCAGTTGGGAGCCCTTTGAGAGCCTCTCGCTGTGCGCCAAGATAGCCAACATCACGGACCACATACGCGTGCAGCAAGTGCCCTACTCTACCCGCCACGTCTGGACTACCTGGGACGACACCTTGGATCACGATCCTCTCCGGCTGAACGGCACGCTCGCTTACAACGTCTCGTTTCCCGATGGGGAGCACTTTATCGCTCCCGTCTCGTACACCATGTATAGCTCCGCCCTGGACAGCTCGGTTGCCTTCGCCGACGACCACGCCCTCGCCGCGGCGCGGGTGGCTGGGTACAAGCTGGCGTGGTCGGATGCCGGCCGCGACACGTACAGCGGGCAGAACACGACGACTAACGACCCATGGCACTGGCAGGCGTTCGAGTTGCTTTATTACGCCTGCGTCAACGAGTACTCGATACGCGTCGACAACGGCACAGCGCGGACCGAGATTGTGTCGTCGCCGTCCAACGTCGTCGCAAGGCCGGGAACCGTCGCCGGAGTGACGCTCAACTGCACCGCCCCTCTCCTCGTCAGCGGCGCCGGCCAGTCGACGACGTGCAGCCTCGACGGGGCCGACATCGACCAGGGCGTCATGACTTTGCAGGGTGCCGAGGGGGGTAACTTTACTGCCGACATGCGCAGCCTGACGCTGCTGTCCAAGTACATCACGCAGGATTCCACGGGCATTTGGGCGTGGGACGGTGTCGAGCACGAACTCATGGCGGGCAACATCGGGACCCGGACGCTGGCAAATACTGTCTACGGATATATGCCCGACGACAGGAAGCGGCAGGGGCTGATTGTGGACGAAGCGCTGCAGCTGCAACGCTTGCGCAATATGGCGAGCAACCTCGCGGTGAGCGTGACGAATGGGTAAGCACATCACGGATAAGATACCTCTTTGGTACCATACCCCACGGACAGAGCATTCTATCCTCTCCCAATGTCCCGTTCGTAAAACCGACATGCTAATGGGTATAGGATGCGCTCTATCGGACGTTACGAGGACACGCCCAACGCCTTTCCCGTGTCCGGCACCGTGCTTGCCTCGCAAGTGTACGTCCGCGTGCGCTGGGCGTGGTTGACCTTTCTGGTCGGGCAGTTGGTGCTCGCCCTGGTCCTATTCGTCTGGACACTGATAGCGACTCGGCGACTTGGTGCGCCCGTCCTCAAGAGCTCGGCGCTTGCGACTGTGTTTGCGCTTCGCTCGCAGTCGCCTGACCAACAACAGCGACACGTCAGTATTCGGGGGATAAAACACGGGTCGAGGGGCTTGGCCGCGAGGATGACTGAGCATGCCCTGGTGATATCAGCATCTAGAGCCCCTGTTGCGGGCAAGGATGGTTAGAAATAGGCGGGGAGTCACACTATGATGAGCCAGAGGATGAAAAGCCAAGGGGTGAGAAGTTGAAGGAGGGAGGGGTGATCTAACCCCCAAGGGTCATGGTACCCCCACGGGTTGTATCGGTGCGGATAACAAATGGAGTACATTTCATCACCACAACCACACAACTACCTTGTAACTTCGCGGCATATATCACTCGTTTGAAATGCTATCATAATCTTGAGTCCCATGCTTCCTTGTGCCCCAAGTCATTCATCCCCTTCTCCGCAACTTATCACCCTCCAGAAACTCGGTCCATGTCTTGCCAATATCACTGTCGTACACAAAGCTCAAAAACCCTTTTCCTCGCTTGGCGCCCAGACCGTCAGATGCAAACCTTTGGCGGAGATCGCCGTCAAAGTCTTCGTAGTCCTTCCTACCTACTTCCTTCAGGGCTTTTGCCTGTGATTGACGAAACCGCCACCTGCCAAGCTTGTCAATGTGTTGCACTCTGTCAAGGTCGCTGGGCTGAAGCATGCGAGAACTCACATTGCCTGGTAAAACGGCCTCCGAACCGCATTGAACGTGTCCAAGGCCTCCCGCACAATGTCCGAGGGCTTAGCCGACGCCGAAGTCGACCGGGCGTACTCAATTGTGCGCGCCAAGACCCAGCTGTCCTCCATCGCAAATGACGACCCGGCCCCAAACCCGCCAGCCGACGGGTGGCTGGCGTCCCCAACGAGAGCGAGCTTGCCCCACGCGGCCAAGCTGTCGACCACGGGCCCCTCGAAGGATGCAAACTCCCTCCAACTGCCCTCGGGCACCTGCTTGAAGGCCTCGGCCAGCCGCGGGTCGACGTCGGGAAACCGGGAAGAGACGTCGTCGTTGCTCACGTTGATGCCCCAGCTGACCGTCCGGCCCGGTATCGGCGGCTCGTCGAACACGCGCGCCGTGAACTCGAGGTCGAGGAGATGGGGCGGCTCGTCGACGGGGGACAGCCAGAAAGACTTGGCTTTGCCGTACCACCAGCTTGTCGTTGCGAGCGGGAGGTCGGGCATGTGCTGGAGTCGGCCCATGGGGATCAACGTGCGCCATCCGACCTGGCCTATCGGTGGTATCAGAGCCCGGAACGATGCGTGTTCAGCAAGAAGTGGCACTTACGGGCGTAGCTCAGAGTGTAGTCGGGGTACATGTGCCTTCTCACCAAGGAGCGGATCCCATCGGCGCCAACAACAAGATCTACCGTCGTCTCGGTCCCATCCCCAAACACCACCCGCACCCCCTCCCCGCCCACATCCTCCAGCCCAACAAGCTTCTTACCAAAACCCACCAACCCCACCGGAACCCTCGCAGCCAGCGCCCGCTGGAGCACCGCCCTCCGGACACGACGCGCCTCATACACATTATCGGGGTCACGCGGCTGGCCAGCATCAACAATCTCGCCCGTGTAGGCGTTTCGCTGCACCATGGGGTTGGTCGGCGCGCCGCGTACCGCGTCCCGCAGCCCCAAGAGGTCTAGAACCTTGAGGCCGTTGTGGTTCACGCTGATGCCGCCTCCCAGCTCCGTCAGCTGCCCGGCCTTTTCGTACACGCGCACGTCCACGTCGGGAAGGGCCGAGAGGGCGATGGCGGAGGATAGCCCGCCCGGGCCGGCGCCGATGATGGCGATGCGGATTTTGGGGTGGGTTTCGGATGGCATCGTGAAGGGAGGTGAGTGGTGGATGGAAGTGAGGAGTGAAGTGAGGAGTGATGTGAGTCAAGTGAGGTGAGTGGTGTGATCAAGACGCGGGACTTTGTTGACAGGTAAAACGACAGTGGGGATAGCGGGAGACACAAGATCCAATATTTGGATCGAGATGTGGGCAAGGGTAACGTTTGTTTCCTGCCGGGCACCCGGAGTGGCGCAACACGCAACGACTTGCAGGAGAACGACGAGTGAGACTCCGATAACGTCAACAAGCCAAACAGTCACCTAAGCGGGGCAGAATAAGCTCTGTTTGTCAGAGCTATGATGTGCTACACAGGGGTATGTAATAGCTTAATAATTAACCGCGGTCAAACGCGAGCGCGAGACCGTGGTAGCCCGGCTTGACGTGCCCGCGGACGCGGCTCCGGAGTGGAATTTCCGGATTCGGAACATGTGGCGGCGGGGTCTGTGATAAACACCATGGACAGAACTCGGTCGCTCTAGCACGCCATCGATATTGGCCAGCTCCACGGTCTGTGGGTAATGTTTCAAAAAGGCCAAACAACGCTGTCAGGGAGCATCTCAAGTTAGGGTCAAGTCCAGAGTCGGAGTGCAAAGGCACGCCGCGACACCATTCATTCACATCATTTCCCAAATCACGCAACAAACAGTCCAAACATTGCATTGCCAGAATGGCCAAGCAGGGAGAAGGCGTGGGCATCCAGGTGGTTCCCCCCACCAAAACCTGGAAGAGACACATCTGGGATACTCTCGACAAGGACCCGAAAGAGCGCCGCTTCCTGCTGAAGCTAGATCTGCTGCTATTGACCTTTGGCTGCTTGGGTAAGTTGACAACATGCAATTATCTTGCGAGGAGCTGCTTCAGCTTTCCGGGTACTGATGATTCGCCTGACAATAGGGTTCTTCACCAAGTTTCTCAACCAGACAAATCTCACAAATGCATTTGTGTCAGGAATGTAAGTGACAGCTCCAAGATGAGCTTCAACGTTCAAGTCTAACATTACCCCTAGGCGAGAGGACCTCAACATGGTCAATAATGAGCTGAACTACGCCATGACAGCGTTCACTGTCGGATTCATTCTTGTAGGGCGCGCATCATTCAAGAAAGATCACGATACTCAAGCTGCTGACACATGAGAAGGGCGAGATTCCCAGCAACATTCTGCTGACTCGAGTCCGGCCGTCCATATACATTCCCGCGCTGCAAGTGGTCTGGACATCCCTGACGCTGTGCGCAGCGGGAGTCACAAACACCACCGGCCTCTACGTGCTGCGCTTCCTTATCGGTGCGTCACTGAATCCCCCGTCAGATTCACCAAACAGGCCATACTAACACAGAGCAGGCGTGGCCGAAGCCGGCTACTACCCCGGACTCCAATACATGATCGGCTCGTGGTATCGCAAGGACGAGATCGCCAAGCGCGCCTGCATTCTGAACGCCAGCGGCTCGGCTGCCATGCTCTTTTCCGGCTTCCTGATGGCCGCCGTCACGAACCTGGGCGGCCGGGGCGGCCTCCCGGGATGGAAATGGCTGTTCATCATGGACGGCGTCATCTCGATGCCCATAGCCCTCGCCAGCTTCTACTTCCTGCCCGACATGCCGGAAACCACGGGAACGAGATTCTTCACTGCCGATGAGATTGAACTGGCCAAGACGCGCATGGTGCTCGAGGGGCGCAAGCTCAGAGCTCCCTTTACGGTGGCAAAGGTCAAGAAGGTGCTGACTTCGTGGCATATCTGGCTGCTGAGTCTGTATTACATGTAAGAGCGTTTGGTTGCTTTGTGATGTTTATATACTTACGAATGCCACCGTCAACAGCTTTATCAGCGGAACAAGCGGCACCCCCATCTTCCCCCAGTTCCTCAAATACCACGTCAACCCCAAATTCACCGTCCAGCAGATCAACCTGTACCCGTCCGGCCTCTTCGCCATCCAGATCGTCTCGGCTCTCGTGTACGCCTGGATATCGGACACGGTACTCAACGGCCGCCGCTGGCCGATTCTGTTCTTCGGTGCCACGGTCAACGTCATCACGTTCGCCTCGCTGGCGGGCTGGGACATACCAGAGGGGTGGAAGTGGGCCTGCTACTACCTGGCCGGCCAGCACGTCGGCCTGTCCGGCATTGCATTCACGTGGGCGAATGAGATCTGCTCGGGCGACACCGAGGAACGCGCGATTGTGCTCGCGACCATGAACACCATGGTCAATGTCGTCGCCTCGTGGCTCCCGCTCATTGTCTGGCAGCAGGTCGAGGCGCCACGCTACCGCAAGGGCTTCATTACAGCCACTTCCATGGGTGCCGTGTGTCTTATTATCATTCCGCTTATCAAAATTCTTCAGGATAAGGAGACCGCCAAGTAAGTGCTCTTTCTTCAATCGCGCTGACAGTGAAGTTTCTGACAAGGCCGACAGGAAACAACGTTCAAGCGAGGCCGGAGATGATGAAAGTTTGGATGGCAGTGGTATTGCGGTCGATGGTGCAGTCAAGGAGACCAAGGGGGGCAGCATTACTCCCACGTCTGCCAAAGTCAACGAGAAGGCCTAGGCCTGCACAGTACACGGTACTAAATGGGTGTTTCATGATCGCGATGCCCTCAGCTCCGAGCCCACTCGGGAGTTACACGTGGGCAGTGTCTGTTTTGGTACGGTCATTGAGCTCAATTGAGCTTGGTTCAGTGAGGAAGAGAAGGATAGCCCCGAGCTGACTTTGATACCAAACGTAGATGTGTGTTGTTCCTTGCAACTTGCACGCTACTAGTCTTCATCAGTCGAATCTTATTGTTCATTCACCAACCAGTTCGCCCCGATTACAGACCTCCATCGCTGTGACGTACTACCATTGGAGGGCGCCAAGACAGGGTCACATCCAAAATGGATATCTATTGGCGAACTTAGCCATGCTTAAGAGCTTTTCAGCGAATGAGGAGGGCCGCTTGAAAGTGGTCCCCATTCTCACTCACCTTCTCGGGATTACTAAACCCAGCCTATCTATGTCCGCGACTCGTACTGCATATGTGAAAAGCACTGCATACTCCTCCGCCTGTGTAACTGACACTATTAGACTGCTTATATCTCGTAATCACAACCCGTTCACACTTGCCACCCTCTTGACGTGACACAGAACCTGCATAGAACGACCCGCATACCCAAAGGGATCGACAGAACGGGAACCATCGGCCATGTGGGACGGGGAGGGGTCATGCAGCAGACCCCACTGCAAAGTCAGACTTAACCGCGGGTATTATTGGGTAACAGGCGTATATTAAAACTTGTGCCCATGTTTCTTGGCCACACTGGGTTGCATAAAAACGGTCAAGCTTTTGGGGCTGTTCAAGATGGAGGCAACTCTTAGTTTTGAGCTCGTCATGAGCCACACCCTCACTGGACAGTGCATTGCCGGTGCCACTGTCGGCTTATTGTCACACATTCTGTACTTTATACGGGGCTACCATGATACGCAGGCCCTCGGTATCTTCGCCAGTCATGTTGTGGCATATACCGCTCTAGCAGGACCACTTGTCGCCGAAAAGGGGATATACACCGGTGGTTTGACGGCTTCCGCCATCTTCACGTCCTACCTCGTCGCCCTGTTCACAAGCATAGGCGTATACCGCGTGTTCTTTCACAGGCTCAGCAGGTTTCCTGGACCGCTAGCCGCAAAGCTCACCAAGTTCTACGGCCCATACACTGCTAGGAATGGACAGATGCACCTTGAGCAAAATAAGTTGTTTGAGAAGTACGGAGACATTGTTCGGATTGGTACGTTGAGCTTGCTATTTTTGCACTCCTCGCTTTCGTTACTAAACAACATTAGCCCCCAATGAGTTGCTCATCCTGTCCACGGACGCCATCCCCAAGATACATTCATCCAAGAGCGGATGCAGAAAGCGAGATGCGGGCATCTACAACGTTGTAACTTACAAAGGAGAGTACAACTTGGACTCGATTCTCGACCGGGAAGAGCACCGATGGAGAAGGCGGGTGTGGGAGCGAGCAATGACGACAAAATGTGAGCAGAAATCTGCGGCCGGTCCCATAAACGGCCGTCTTGGCACCTTATCCGAGCCTGCTAACTGTTTCCCCCAGCAATCCATTCATACGAAAATAGCACCCGGGTGATCTGCAAAACCTTCCTTGCGAAGGTGGCCGCTATGGAAGGAAAATCAATTGACTCGTCGCTCTTCTCGTTACTGATGACCTTTGACAACATGGGAAAGATTGGCTTCTCGCACGAATTCAAGACCATTGAGGCAGGCAAGGCAAACTATATGCTTGGCCTTCTCGAAGTCACATTCGGCCAAATCGCCCAGCTTGGCGAGCTTGTTTGGCCCCTGGCATTCTTCCAGTCGCTTGGTGTTGGGGGAGACTCTGCCAAGTTCGATGCACTCACTCACAATATGGCGGATACGAGACGCGAGGTACACATTCTTACCCCTTTCTCGTTCAAAGTGGACGAGGGTGTGATGCTAATGCAGACATCTCAGGCTCAACACAAAGAGACACCCGACATTTTTGGACATTTCATCGAGGACTTCGGGTCCCAGAAGCCAACTGCTTTCTTCAACAAAAATATTCTATACTCCGACGCAGGGTTGATCCTGGTTGCTGCCACGTATGAAAAGCCCCAACTTACAACTCCCATCCCGCGATATACCGACTAACCATGAACAAAGGGACACGGTCGCTGCCGCCTTGTCTTATGCCTTTTATTTCCTCGCAAAACACCAGGACTCTCAAGCCAGACTATTCGAAGAAGTTGCCACGACATTTGGAAAGACCATCCCTGGCGAATTCACAAACGACGACCTCTCCAAGATACCCTACCTCGACGCCGTCATCAACGAGACAATGAGGCTGGAGAACCCCATTTGCAACAACGCAGGCCGACTCACCCCGCCCGAGGGAATCGTGGTGGACCGAGTCTGGATTCCAGGAGGGTCGGCCGTGCGTGTGCCCGGGTATGCCATGCAGCGAAGTGAGCACCGTACTGAAGGCCACATGTCGGGTATAACTGGTACTGATCAACGATTTGTGTAGGTGCGAAAGCGTTTTTGCAGCCGCTTGAGTACATTCCTGAACGGTGGACGACACGGCCTGAGCTTATCCTGGACGCTGCGGGCTTTATGCCGTTTATCACTGGTACGTCAGTGAGAACGTGGGAAGCCTGAGGCAAAGTGATGAAAACTAATAGATGCAGGGCCGAACAACTGCGTGGGCAAGCGTCTCGCCATGATGGTGCTTCGGCTTGTTCTCGCGTACACCGTTTATCACTCCCGGTTCGAGTTTGCGCCCGGAGAGGATGGTACCGCTATCTTTACGAAAGCGAAGAACAATCTGATCCTCAAGGCGGGACCACTAAATCTTGTTTTTACGAAACGAGGGTGAGAGGTGAGAGGGGTATTGGGGGCCATGGGTTCAGGGTATGGTAAATAACACTGCAGCATGCCAGAATGCCTCGGTGCTCCTAATGTAAGGTAGGAGGTACCTTTGTTGCTTTGACGTGTTCGGTCAAGCAGAGCCCGAGGGGACGATTGAAGAGGCGGGGTTAACGAGTCAGGCGAGCCAATCAAAGCACCCAGTTCGGTTCGTTATCGGGATGCACCGTGCAGGTCAGCTTGGGAATGGCTTCATTAGAAAGGATTGATATCTACCTACTATGTGCTCGCATGTTTCCTCAACATCACATATTTCTTGCTCAGCTACCTTGACATTAGTCACTCTTTGTTGGCCGATGGAAGTTTACATGACCGCCAGCCACCTCACAATGGCGATACCCGATCTCATTACAGGCGGGCTAAAGTTGCCTTGTCAAAGGCGTATGTATATCAGCATCATTCACGTCTTCTACCGCTTGGTGAAGGTGCGAAGCACATTTTAGCAGCTTAAGGAACAAGGGGTTATGAGTTTCACGTTCCTTTGACAACAAAAACCTATATCGTTCAATTCGTGACTCTTGTGCAATATGGATTCTAATAGAGCATTCATGGTGGGCTGGGCGGTGGGAATGTTTGCCCCAGGAATAGGGGTTAATCGCGTGCTGGACTGTTTTGAGCCAGAGGCTTTGCGGCCCATATATGTTGGCAGCAGTATATGCAATGGATACCGATGTTTGCTAAGATCCTTCCAGGATACAAGCCGTCACTGTTGTCCCCCAACTCATATCTACTACAACCCCCACGGACCTTGCCAATTTGGAAAGACAGGGACTCAAAGGTTAGTGGTCACGGTCATAAGGTCTTAACTCCATTCTCCCCTCCTTTGAGGGTAACACAACCAGCTGGTATGGACCGGCCGAAACGCCACTCAAAGAAAGCAATCGACAGGGAGGTGATGACGCTGCTTCGTCCTCTTCTGGTTCGCTCACATCTTGCGGTCCTGGAAGACTAATAATGGTAAACTCCGAACCACACCCTTCGCCCCAGATTGAGACCTATACCTTTACCCCCCGACAATCCAGTACTCGGCCCTAAAATGAGCGCAGAAGTCTGCAAGTCGTGCAACAGGCCTCCATTGATCAATCCCAACCTCTGCGATTCCTGCCAGCTGTGGAACAACTTTACGCATTATCTTCAATGCGCAGGTGGTGATACATCCAGTGAAAAGTTGGACAATTATCGCCAGTTTTGCTACGTCTGTCAGAGAGAGCAGACTGGAACGCGCATAGCTCCCAAGCACACTCTTGAAGACTTCACCTACCATGATCTTGACACCTACCAATCCCGCCACCACTGCATGCTCTGCCGGGTGCTGGGCGATCTCTTGCAAGAATACGCAAACCAATACCAAACTGTATTGAACCTTCAATTCGGTACCTGGAAGCCACTCACCGTCCGCCATGCCGACTCTACTTGCAAACATGACGGCCCGCCAGACGACGATGACGGTGATTTCTACTCAACCACAGAAATTTGCGTCCTTCCAGGCGCCATACGCATGGCGACCAACGGAACAAGCACGTACAAGCTTATAGTTGTCAAACTTGCCTTCCACTTTGCCGACCACCAGTTCAATCTGCAGTCGATCCAACCGTGGACACCCCGCCCAACCCTCCCCCTCTCCAAGATCAACCGCTGGCTCGCCAACTGCACTGCCAACCACGGCCCCCAGTGCAACGACTATGCCACATCCATGACCACCCCTCCCGGCCTCCGCCTCATCGACACTCTCACTAGATGCATCACCATGCCCACCACCCCAGTTCCCTACGTCGCCCTCTCCTACTGCTGGGCCTCCGCCACCACATCACAGGGGCAAGACCTGCAACTCCTCCTCTCCAATCTCGCCCGCCTATCCCAGCCGGACGCCCTGACGCCCGCCGTCCTCCCCGCCGTCCTCGCCGACGCCATCCAGCTCTGCCGAGACCTCTCCCAGCGCCACCTCTGGATCGACGCGCTATGTATCATCTAGGACGACGCAGCCTCCAAGCGCGCCCAGATCGCCGCCATGGACCGCATCTACCACATGGCGGTCCTAACCATCGTCGCCGTAGGCACAGCCGCCGGCCTTCCGGGGGCGTCGTCTCGCCCGCGCGCACCCCATCCCACCTTCGACCTCTGGCCCGGCTACCTCGACGCCTTCTACTCCGAGGCCAGCGTGCCGGAGCCCGCCTGGGTGGTCGGGCGGTCGCGGTGGGGCACGCGCGGCTGGACGTTCCAGGAGCGCAAGCTGTCGCGCCGGATGCTGCTCGTGGATGCGGGGGAGGCGTACGTGAGTTGCGCGCGCGGCTCGTTTTGGGAGGGCGACCGCCGGGTCGAGCTAGACACTGCCGTGCATCTGCATGCGGCGGAGGACAGGATGGATACGATCGAGGCGGGGTTGCATCGTGTCGACGAGGCCTCTTCGTCGTACGCGCCGCTAGCGAAGGTGTACTCGGCGAGGCAGCTGTCGTTCCGCAGCGACGTGGTGGATGCGTTCATGGGGGTGGGCAACGTGCTCGCGGTGCGCATGGGGACCAGGATGCTGTGGGGGCTGCCAGAGCGATGGATGATGCAGGGCTTGATGTGGCGCGGGGCCAGGTTTACCAAGGGGCGGGATGTGGACGGGGGGGGTGCCGAGCTGGAGCTGGGCGGCGTGGGAGGGCAAGGTGGATTATGATACTGGCCAGGACCGGACCGAGGGCGCGGTGAGAGTAGCCATGGACTCGTTCCGCACCGAGTATGATACGGAGGTGGGGAGCTTAGTGACGTTTTTCTGTACCGAGACGGGCAAAGATGGGGCCGTGGTGGTGAGACGGGTGGAGGAGGGACGGGTGTGGTTTACACCATTTGATATGCGAGACGACGAGTTTGCCGAGTATCTGGTCATAGAGAGGGAAAGGCAGTTGGAGCGACCGCAGGATGTGCACGGCGCTATGGTCCACGACACGTGGGACCGGTGCTGCCATAATCCTACGGAATGCCTTCAACGTGTGGACATCTCTGACAAGGCAAGGGCAAAGGCTGAGACGGTCCTGGGATCCTTGGTCTTTACTACCACTACCGCTATGTTGAGTCTCCGGCACACAAAACAAGCTGGTGAGCCGTCAACTGAAGATGTGGTCTGCTTTGACATGGTTCATTTTAACGACAGCTTTAGGGGGGGTGAACTATTTGTGGGCCAGACCATGTCCATGGACCGGGGTTGGGCCGAGAAAACGTTGGACTTGAGTTGCAAGTATCGTGCCGTGGTGCTCGGTGCTGGAATGGCGAATGGGATAAGAGAAAAGACATACTCTAGCTGGCGAGACTGTGGGAGCGGAACTCAGTTTCCAGTTGCACTTTACGTCATGGTTACGGAAGAGCAGGCCGGTGTACTATACCGCCTAGCCGTAGGTGTAGTGAACCTGCTTGCGTGGACGGAACTGAGACCGGCATGGGAAAGTGTGGTACTGGGCTAAATCGGGTATTATCACAATCAATTAGACAGTAGGCCCTACCGTAAGGGCTAATAAGAGAACCATGTGCGCCATTGAGGTAGTCAAGTACCTTACTAAAAGTACTTGACTCCCATGCGAAGGCAGAAGACACCCGCATTGCTATCTCCGTCTCAGGAGTATTCTCCGGCTTTCAAGACTGTCTTCTCCAATTTCAGCCTGGTACTCAGAGACGAATCTGGGCTCAAGAAATTTCCTTTTTCGTTTATAGTCCTGAGCTGGGGTGAGCTAGGGTAATCCTATATATCGCCGCTGCAAAGCCTTAGAGGCCCGTTTTCAGTTCCCCCGGCTAAAGTTTTCTTTCGATGAAAGGTAAATAACGTGTAATCTATAGGAATGGCTCCAGGCAGCAATTACAATTACAATTACAATGTACGCGTATACCGGGTAACTATGGGTAACTCATGTCATATGTACCAGAAAGCCCTATCCCAAAAGCAGGAGCAACCCGCGCCGCGCTAAGGAATTCAAAACAAAGGAAAAGGATCCAATTATACCTCTTTTACACTCGCCGTCAATAGCGTCACTGATGACAGTAATGCCGTTACCTATCTTTGCCCTTATCATCTTCCACCACAAGAGATATTATATAAGCTCTCTGAGCAGTTTATTGTTGGAGGGCAACACAATGAAGGTGATGATATTCAGTGGTGGTGGTTCTGGCCCAGAGAAATCTCTGGCCCTCTTTTATAGGTGGCCACACCAGAACCACGCTAGGCCATCTACTTATCAGAGGCGGCTACACCTTCTGGAAGGCCATTCACTGGAGACCACCATTCACTCTTCCAACATTTATCGATTGTGATAAGGAGGCGTTGGTTAGCTTATAAGGGAATTCATTTTTCAATATCAAAGATAGAATTCCTGCCTTGTCGGTATTCGGGAAGATCCAAACCACCCGCTTTATCTTCCTCGGATAGCTCGGATTTTACCAAAGGACCATACATGGACCTTGCATGAGCTATGCGTAGACCTTGCATGGACTTTACACTCTGCGACACACATATTAAACTACCTAGGATTTAGTCTCACAGCAACAGAATTGGCTGTCCTATTCTGACATTTTCGTGTGAGACTTCCACCACCCACAATTCCCGTAAGGTAGCCCAAGAACTTCGAAGATATGTTGTCAGTCCACATTGGCAACCCACACTGAGCTTCGGCTGCTATTGATACTCTGGGGTCTTGGCCCTAAACTACCTTACTCGGACTTCTTTGAATTTCACATTGACGACGACGGAGAGTCATGATGCACTGTTGTATGTGGCTTCGGTGTCGTATCGGGCGTATTGGCCGGGGTGCTTGATTCAGGGGAGTCAACACGCCTAGCGTGAGGTTTTGCTTTGAGCCAAGGCATGAAGTGCTGTGATACTATTGGGTCATGTACATACAGTATGCTTGAAGGAGCTCGCACCGCTTTCGTCCATCCTAGTCCCCGGGCTTAGAGGCGTTGAGAATGGCCTCTATGACCTGATGATCGTCATAGGCAGCGACGGTGCGCTCACATAGGACAGCAACTCGCTTCGGACTCTGCAGGCCATCCGGGACAATCAGCCAGATGACGTTTGTCATGAAAGACCGCCGGTACTCAATCATGACCTCGGGGTCGTTGTGGCGGTCAAACCGAGGCCCACCGAGTTTATGCAGCGTGTCAAGGTAGTGATCCAAAATCTCCATCTCGTGGGCACGACGGTCCGCAACGCTTAGCATCGCTGTCATGTGGTAGACGATGTCGTGAAAACACGACCCGAAATGGAAGGCGGACCAGTCTAGGAAGCCGATACGTCCTTCGCCCGTGAAGTAGACGTTGCCGACGTGCGTGTCACCATGCAGCAGCGTCCGGAACCGTGGGTTACGCTCCGCGTAGTAGCGCTTCAGCGCCTCGTTGCATCGGTTTCCGTCCATCAAATACGCCGGAATCTGGGGTCGGCCGGGAACCCGGACGATCTCGTCCCAGAAGGAACACATGAATGTCATGGCTGGGTCGTAGTTATTCCAAATCCCTATCGGTACCAATCCGTGCAAGCTGTCAGTCGAGATCGGCAACATGTGAACAACTAGAAAATGGCCAGAAGAAATAACATTCTTACAAGGATGGTCGCCCTGACTCTGACCCCAGTATTGGGCGTGCAGGCCTGCTAGCTGCTCGACACCGTCCTTCACCTGCCCAACTGAGTACGATGCAACCTCAGGTGCAAAGGTACAGCCCGCCTCAGTCAGATCCTCCATGACCGCAATGCCCTGCTTCTCGCTTGTGCCGCTCCACCAGCCCTTGGGAAAGGTCATGTGCTCGAGAGTAGGGGCAATCTTGGAGAAAAACTCTGCCTCACGCTGCGCTAGGCTCACGGTCCAGGGCTGGGCTTCGATCATCTTGGGATCGAACACCCCTTTCACGCAAACGTAGGTGGGCCTCTCGCCACCGCATTCTTCCTCGTAAGTAATCGTGTAAAACAATTTGCTGCCTGTGCCCCAGATGTTCCTAGTGTTCTCTACCGACTTGATTTTGTGTCCAAGCTTAGCACCGAGCCACTCGGGCGTCAAGTCTGAAGGAACAGCTGGAAGCTGGATTGGCGTAGTTTTGGACATGGTAGTACTCCTGAACGAATACTACGAGTAGCTGACCTGTGGATCAAAGAAACAGAAATGAAGACCAGCTGGTTTACTGGCAAAGGTTGAAATGCCCCAAGAGCCTATACTTTCGAATGCAGTCATTGTGCGGGGTTCCGGTTTGCAGAGAACTTATTACACTCGACCCATGGGGGCGATTGGTAAGCGACATGACTTGGCTGCATATTGAGGTCGCGGTGTTGAGATCAAGGTAGCATCGACAGTTTTCTCCGAGGTGCCTATCCAGCTGCAGAGTCCCTGCAGCGAAGCGCTAACAACCCCAATCTGAATAGGGGCAGGTGCTCAAATCGCCAATAGAGATGATCAGGGTTAAAAAGGGTCCATGATAAAATGACATTCACAAAACAGCAAAGCCCACACGGGGGATATTATCAGGCCGCATTACATGTTACGATGAAATGATAACCGGAGTGATCAAGTCATTTCAAGTTTTTATACCAAGTACACGGTACATGGTAAGCACTCATACTACCTCGACCTAAAGTAACAGCTGAACGGCACTACTACAAGTACTGGAAGCTTTTGATTTTGTCTTTCCTTTGCAATTAACCAAGTTCCACCAAAATTCGCCATGCTAAAACCAAAATGCCGAAACACGCAAAGGGGAAAAATGGTGGAGGACCGACCGAGGCCGCGTTGGCCGAGTGAGTTGAGCTCCGGTGGATCAAGCTATTACGCAGTTTAGTGGACACCGTAGATAAGGAATATATCATGTTGTTACGCTTTCTGGCAAAAGGAATCCCGATTGGCTGTGAGGCAAAACTAGGTTACCATGTGCCATTTGGTGCGACACATATTCGTTGATGGAAATGTGGCCGTCCTATCCTCCCAAACGAACTTGCTCCATGTTTGGAATAATAGAACGGAGACTTAGACAAGAGACCGGCAAGCAGACCTATAGATGGCGAGGACGACCCTCGTATACCACGATGCGAAACACACCGTGACAGATAAGGTAACCAGCCCAGGTGGAATACCGATTCAGTTAGAAATCAAATTTCACTAGCCCCTTATTAATTGGCATTAATTACCTATACATGGGGCCAGAGCCACGTCCAGTCCAGACACTCATAAGCATCCTCAGGGAGCGCTCGAAACGCTATGAAAATCTCCACCAGAATGAATAGGCGAGCCGCAATATACAGCGAATAAGCAACATGCACTACCGCACTAAATAGATGCATTCGTATCCATGTTTTCCTTTTTGCCTTGCGAACCCATATCCACAGCATACTGAACGAAAAATCAAACCAGGGTCTTGTTGAGATGATAGGCACAATACCCCCAATCACCATGACGACCAGCAACGTAACGCTGCTGACTTGCCAAATGATTTTCTCGACTGGTGTTGCAAACGGAAACCACCACCCAAGGACGTGGATCAAGGCGTGAGCGACGGACACTACCCATACGATGGTCGCTTCGGTTCCGGTAGGGGGTGGGGGCGAGTAGTCGTTGGGTATCCGCACCAACGGGCGCTTTTCAAGCCCTCCAAAGTGAAGCAGGGACGGGAGACGCCTCCACCCATCCCAGACCGGCTTTTCAACAAAGTCCATGGGTGTATCGACGTAGGGGTCTCTTGCGGTATCTCCCGCAGCGAGGAGAAGGTCCGCGATTGTCCAGTCTACCGTGATGATGGTTGGCTCCGCAACATTTTGCGGTTTGCTCGCCCAGAAATATGCTGTAGCAAGTGACGGGATGATAAAGGCGGCGGTAAAGAGCTCGAGAGGTGTGATGGTAAGATGCTGCGCTGCTCTTGCTGATATTTGCAAAAGGATCCAGCCCGCTTGGACAAAGGCAAAGGCCTTGGCGAAGAAATCAGCCTTGCTTCGATCCCAGATGCTTTCCTCGGTAATCGTCGGGGGTTTGATCCGTTTTTTGGAGCACAAGTAGTAGATTGAAGTTGCGTTGATTGGGAACTTGGGGAAATATGGTGTTTCGAGAACAAATCCACCGGCGTTGGCGTAAAACGCATGAACTCTGGTCCACGATTCGACACCGATACTGCGCATCTCTTTGACGGAAATGTTGGCCGCGTTCCATTGCATGATGGCAAATAGCGTCAACATCTCGGGTGCGGTCACGGCAAGCACTGCCCAACGGCATTTCCGAAAGAATACCGTCCAGAATCCCTCATGCCTCGCCTGTAGGTTATGGTGCAATACCGTCCAGACGCAGACAAAAAGAGCGAGGAAATTCTCAAATAGGATGTCAATAGTTCCTCTTGCGTTCGGTGAGGATTTCCAACCAACAGTATTAGTTAACGCCATACCAGCGGCGTAATTTGCAAATTAATAGTCTAGAGCGCACTTATATCGTCCTTGGAGAATCGGGTCTGCAGCGGCCTTAGGGGAATTTGGTATAGTTCTCTACCTCAGACAGGGCAGATACGTTTTTTTCTCAAAGAGTCAGGACAACAAGAATGGGGCACGTTGTTTCTATCCTTTTCAATTCCATTTCGTTCCAGTGACCCTGTCCAACCCAACCGCCTCTGTAACCGCTTGTGTAGCCGCTGTGGTGGGGGGTTTACGGCCGCGGGACCCATGATTGTGCCCGTGCTGATGCAGGAGTTGTTATCAGCGCCTCAGCTCGTGGACCAATGAGCTCCCCAGATGATACAGACAGCCGAGACCAGAACCGACGCGGATTGGAAGAGCGCACGCCCCAAACCTCGGAAACCCGCCTGCCGGAGGTGCAAGTGAATACTATACAGTGCGACTGCGAAAAAATGGTAGAACAGGCGGAAGAGACCAACTGGAAGCCCACCCATGATCCATGCGGGCTCTGCAAAGTTCTTCTCGCCGTCTTGAACATATTGGATGAAGCCGCGCTGCATGATTTCCAACCCTTTGTCCTCGGGGACGAAAAGGAAGTAGAGAGCCTGAGCGAGCATATTGAGGGGAGCACTGTGCTTCCTTCGGTTCCAATGGAAGCCTCGTAGCCGTTCTCGTACCTTTATCGTATCGTCGAGGTCTGGAACATTGTCGGAATTCAGCGCCTTGGAGAGGAGGACCGCATCCTTGAGCGCAACCGTCATGCCACTTCCGGTGACGGGATGGCGCATGTTCGAAGCATCTCCGAGAATGACAAGACCCGGTGTCGTATTCTTGGTCGAGGGCATCCATGCGTTTGGCATGCTCCGAAGGCGGCCGTCTCTGAGAGCTGCCCTAAGCTGGGGCTGGATGGATTCGGGAACAGTTGGCGCAACATGGTCCCGCAGATATGCCCTCACGGCCGCCGAGTTCCCAAGCTTGTCGTAAATTGTGTCCGGGATGTCGATGAGAATCCTTGTCTCACGAGAGCTGATCGGATACATCAAGATGGGGTGACCACGCCCGAGAACAGCATGTGCGTAATGCGGGATGGGAAGCTTGGCGTCCACTAACTCGAGACCCCAAAACTTTGACTGTGCCTTGGGTCGGTGGCGAGTAAATTGGGATCGAAAATTCGAAGTTGATCCATCTGCCAGGATGGTCAAAGGTGCGGAAAACTGCTGCTCGGTCAGCCGTCGTGACTCGTCCTCAATGTATTCGTCGATTGGTCGGGAGCTCACATTTTCCATCTCACCACTGGAGGAGCACATAACTCCCGTCACATGAGATGAAGCAACATCTCTAAGAATCTCCACGACGGTGCTCTCCAGCACAGTGATGTTCGACTGGGCGGAAGCAGCTTGGCGAAGTTTGGTGACAAATCTTCCGTGGTGGAAGCTGCTTCCTTGCGGCTTCCGCTCCCTGCCTTCCCTCTCGCAGAACCAGAAGGAGGCTTCTTGATCTTTCCAGGACAAATGGTAGCCGTCAATTGAGGTAGCGTCTATCCCGTTGAGGCAGTCAGCCAAGCCCAATTCCGAAAGCGCTTCGACGCCGCCTGGCTGGAGAAGTTCGCCGACGATGCGATCTGGCTCCTTGAGATCCCGCTCAACCAGTAATACCTGGCGTCCCTGGCGGGAAAAGGCCACGGCTGCGGCGCTTCCAGCAATCCCAGCTCCAATGACAATAATATCGTATTTCGCTCGCTTCGCCATCGAGAAGATTAGGTTAGTTAAGAATAATCACAGTGGAGATATTAGAAAGGCAGAAACAAGCTCCAAGCTGCAAAGGTAAAAAAAAAACCTCAAGAAAGGAGGAAGGCGACGATATCCTGCATGGTCAGTGCGAAGGTGACACACGAAGGTGACACGCACAACAAAGCGCCACGTTCTGGGCGCTTATTAGGCGGGACCCCCCTGGGTAACGCATGACCACGTGATTCCCTGAACAGAGCAACAACGTGACTGTGACCAAGAGGAGATCATGATACAGTTGACATTTAAACAGCCTGGTTGCCTGGCTGTTAGATGGGACACAATCCAGACGCCAGCGCTTTGGCCCACTTGGCACTTCAGTTGTGATCCCAAGTGGAGTACGGAGTGGAGTACGTGATTGCATACTCGGTCGTTTCAACTCGACCGGATCGCTGCTTCTTGGAAAGGGCACCAATAATGTGCGAGCTTCCTTTCGCACGGAATCTCACGGTATAGAATCGGTTGCTTCGTGGAACAAAGACAAACGAAACAAACAAATTTACTTGTTAAATCTTGTCAACTGCCAATTTGCCATTGATCCATCATTTCTACTCTCCTCGACACCAAAAATGGCCGACATCACAACAGCCGCGCAATCCACCATCGCAGCGTACGCTGCCGCCGTCGCAAAGGGCAGCGACGCGACCGCCCCGATCTCCGAGGTGGTCTCTGCCATGGCCAAGTTCTACCTCCCGGCATGGACCTCCTTCACCCTCGGCATGAGCTTCGCCTTCAAAGACGACGAATCCACCCAGGAGGGAATCCACGACGAGCTGACCCGGCTGCAGTCCATGGGTCTCGGGACCGACATCCACCTCGAAAACGCGCGGGTCGAGCCCATCTCCGACCTGAGCGCCGCCTGCTGGCTTACCTGGATATTGAAGCCCAAGGACGAGGCGCCGTGGCGATTCACGATCGTGTACGGGTTTAGGATTGCTCCGGACAGACCGGATGGGTTGGTGGGCGGGTGGGAATGGGTCAATTCGGACCAGGAGTATGCACAGCTCTTGGCTCGCAATCCTCGCTTGTTTTCTTAGGGTTCAAAACGGGAATACTGAAACGGAATATTGGAGCGGTAGTTTCCATGCTGCTAGGCAGGCGATTGATGAACACTTTGCGTCTTGTTTGGGATGTATCATTTCCTCTGATTTGAGATTCTTACGGCTTTCGCAAGGTACCGAGGCATTTTTCTTGGAGGATCCCGAGTCGTCTCGTTATCCATGATCCTTCCGAGGTATAATTATCATGGTAAAGCCCTCCTCTGCAAACCCGACACAGCAGCCCTCCATCGCTCCCGCTGCCTCTAGGTGAAAGTTACCCGGCCCATGGCCCAAGCAGCCCTGGCATTGGGGCTGGCGATATGTGCGGAAACTACACCGAGAGCGTTTTTGTCTAGCATGCCCAAGTAGCCCGGAAGTTTGGGTACTGTGCCACCGTCTTCCTCGGATTCACCATCGCCCTTGTCCCCGCCATCGTCGCCCGAGGACTCTACAGGCTGTTCCTCCCCGGACGCAGGGTCATTTGCATATCCCTTGTGCGGCCAGAGGTATGACGTGTGGCCGGGAACGGGCACGTTGAAACTTGAACCAGGGGTGCCGAGAAACATGGGGTTTTTTGGTTGGAAGTAGAAGGGGGCTTTTACTCCCGGAGGCACCCCGTGCACCGGTTCGCTGAGGTGAACGGGTGTTAAGGGCCCCAGCGGGGGAAGCTGAGGCGTCTTCAGGATGTCCCTCACAACGTCGAGGGCCGAGTGAGCGGCGCCGGCGATCCAGGTGTGATGGAACGACAGATGCTCGCCAGCAAAGTAGATTGGGCCCTCTCTCCTGCGTGCCACGTCGAAATGCTCGGCGAACTGACCTGGGAGAAACATGGCGTCGCCCGTGGCTGTCGACGAAGCCCACACATGGTCGGCGCTCTCGATGAAGAGGTCATGGATGTTGAGGGGTTTACCGTCGATTTTCAGTCCATTGTAAACCTGCGCTAGACATGTCATTGCAACATTTTGGCGCTCTAGGGGAGTGAGAGGGAGCCAGTTGGTTGCATCCGTCATCCTGCGTAGCACAAGCTGTCAGTCAGTCACCGAAACTTGAAGCACTAAGATGAGACGGACAACCAAGCATAGCTTACCAAGAATACACCAAGAGAACACCGCTCGCATCCCCCGCGCCCTCAGCATGAATGCCGTTTGACGGATAAACAATCCATCGGATTGGGAGATCGGTTGTGCTCTGGCCCCCAACTGACGGTCGCGGTTTGACGCGCTCCCAGAAGCGCATCTTGAACCGCAACCCCATCTTGTACAGCGGCTCGAAGTGGAGTGCCCGGATGGCCATTTCTTTCTTCAAGTCCCAGCGAGGGCGGTCAACAATCATGCGGAGGGCGGCAGGCGGGATGGCGAGGACGACGCGGTCGAACTCGACCTTCAGGTCGCCATTGTAGCCCCTGGTGGTGATGCTGGCCCTCTCCCCGCACACGCCGATTCCTATCACGCGCGCTCCAAACGTGATATTTTCGAGTCCAACAAGGTGAGCCATGGCCTCGGGAAGGCGGCTCATGCCGTCTTTGATGGTTCTCCAGTGCTTGACACCAAAGTCCAACGACTGCATGACAAGCTCGGGCACGCTGAGGTTGAACTGGTTCGTCTGCGAAGTCATGGTCTCAACAAAGTCGACAAGCGAATTGTTCCACCCTGTCATGACATTGATGCAATAATAGCGAAACGTGAACTGGTCGAAATCTTTCACGATGGCGCGGAATTCAGCCTCAAAGTCGTCGGCGTTGACCAATCGCTGGATCAACGGGTCAACGGCTGCTACGAGGAGCTCTCCCGCCGTCGAGCGCTGGTACCTTTCCGGGATGTCGGGCCAGCCGATCAGGAAAGGCGTAGTGTCAAACGCCGTAACCTGGGGCCGAACGCCGTTGATGTAGACCAGGTTGTTGTTGGTCGCCAAGATGTACTCGATTAGGCTGATGTGCCGTTCATCCGAGACGCGCGCGTTGACGTACTTGACGAGGTCGAAGAAGATGTCCTGGAATTTGTTCATGGGGATGCGCATTGCTCCAGCCTCGTAGTACTGGTCCCTGTCTGGTGTGAAGTAGTGCGTGTGAACACGCCCGCCGATGCGTTCAGTACCCTCAAAGATATGAACGCGATGGCCCTCTCGCTGGAGATAGAGAGCCGTGTACAGGCCGGCAATGCCGCCACCGACAATTCCAACGTCGAATTTCTTGGCTTTGGGCTGGCCTGAATTCCGCAGTTAGCACATAAATCCTCCCCTAAAATATCCGGCGAGTTAGCAGATACCGAAAAATAGACTCACGAGGGGGCCGCTTGTCAGCGACCGTACCAGTCATGACGGGAACTTGAATGTTCTCCATCTTTGCGATCGGTCAAGACTTGAAGGATGAAGAAGATGCGGCAGAAATCAGGATCAGTTAGCAGGGACTCTGAGAATGTCCTGGATGGAAGTCTGAACACAGGAAAAAAATACAGGGTAAAGCGGATTCCGGTTTGGGGTTTATATGGACTTCTGGTCGGACTGGACGCCGAAACCACATCGATTCTCGGATGGCATGTCTGCCGCCGATATTTGCGATCTCGATTTCATTTCGCACCACAGTTGGATATCTTGGACCTCAGAGCATAGGGAGATGGTAATAGCAATGAAGTTGGCCAACCACATCCAAGGAAAAACCCTAGCATTTTAAAGAAGGTGGTGTAGATTAGGAATGCTTCCAGTCGAAACTTCTCTCCAATACATCATGGTTTCCCTCCGGCCTTGCCTTACCTAATTCGCCAGCGAACGCATGCTAGCGGTTGGGCGACGGAATTCCTGCAGACAAGAAAAGTCTCGCAGACAAATCGCGCCAAGGTGCCTGAGTATTTCGGGCGGCAATACCGCCTAACTTCAAAACCAAGCCCCAAACCCCCCCACCCATCCGTGATGGCAACCTAATGTGTTGGACCTCGTACCATTGCGACACGCGATGATGTTGACGACTGGCCAACGATTCTGGGGCACACACCACAGGCATCGACGGAGGCGGTGCAGAACGAGAAATTAGGTAGGGTGGGTACATATTCATTTCGAGGCTTTCTCCAAGCCTTCCGTTACCTTATTTGTCAACCTGCAGATGGGAGTGCCGCACCTCGGTATTTTGGGCGGGAATACCGCCAATTGTCCGGATCCTGCCGCTAATAATTTGAACCCAAAGCTGGCGCCACTAAGAAACAGCAAGTTGCTTGATAGGTTCAGTCCTTTCGCCCCCAAAACTTGAACCCAACCCACCGCCCTTTCGGTGAGGCTCTGCGAAGCCGCAAGAAATGCCGAAACCACTTCAGAAATATGAGGCTTAGTGGCAGAGTCGCCGTGCTGGTCTTTGCCCGTGGCTGGCCGTGTGCTTTGTCACTGGCGATGAACACTTGGAGTGTACTCGCGTTGCTGTGCTTGAACTTTAAGGTACTTAAGGTCACTTGAGCACACGAAGAAATTCTTTTTTCCTTTGACAATCTGCACCTAACCTGTATGACTGCCGAGTCACAAAAGACTTAATCACACTCGGGTTCAAATTTGCGATCGAGATTTCGTCGACATGGAACTCTTCAGCGCAGAACCTCCTCCCAAGGTCTACCGCCAAGACATAACGCTTGATACTGAGGCCACAATGCCTAACTTTGCAACCAATAGCGCTGAAAAGCCAAAGGATGAGGGCATGGAGAACTCGGACGTTTTCTCCATCCCAGAAGGTACTGCAACCCCAGCCAACCAGCACTGCCATCAGCACTGCATTTCCTCATCCGTCTCCCCGCACATTCTTACAGCTTCAAGATCGCAAGTTGGGCGTCACATCGACCGCCTTGTTGATTGTGAATCGCATGATCGGGACTGGCATCTTCTCCACACCATCAACCATTATCCAATCTACAAACAGTGTTGGAGCCGCACTTCTCTTTTGGGTTCTCGGCGGCTTCATGACTCTCTGGTAAGTGCATCCCCCACACGCAGACATAATCGGTGGCAGGGTTTGTTGACTAATGCGGGGAATCAGCGGGTATGCATAGCTATGTACCCCCCCAATCTGGGTGAGCAATGCTTGACTGATGACGCGCGCGAATAGGATGCTTACGTATTTGGAGTTGGGATGCGCCATGCCGCGCTCGGGAGGGGAAAAGGTCTACGTGAGTCTGCAGGTTCCTGTCGAATTACTACCCAAGCAAAGCCTTTTGTAATTGGTTGGATGCTCACACATCCCATCTTGGAACCAGTTGGAGAAGATGTATCAAAGGCCAAAGTATTTGGCAACGGCCATATTTGCAGGTATGATTGCTCAGAGATATGACATGTCTAATAACAGCAAGACAACTAACCCTCACGGCTCCGCGTAGTGGACATCATTGCTTTTTATCACTCTGCCGCAAACAGCGTCAATTTTTCCTCCTATGTCCTTCGCGTGGTGCACGGCTTGGATACGACTCCGAAGACGAACTGCGGTCGGTCTGCGGATGGCAGCGTTCCCACGTCGCTCATTGCCGAGGAATGGAGCCACAAGGGGATCAGCATCCTTGCCGTTACTTGTATGTGGTTTTAATTTGTAACACTTGGTGCAACATTTATCATTAGCTTCCAACTTCGAGCACATAGCTAACCATGGCTTGTTTCCACTGCTGTTAATGAACAGCGGTCTGCCTAATCCTTGCATTCGCACCCAAGTTTGGCGTCTATTTAAGTAACATATTGGGTTTCTTCAAGCTGACCATGCTATCGCTTGTCGTCGCCGCTGGGTTTACCGCCCTAGCGGGGAATACAAAGGCTCCTCGACCAGATAACTTTTCCAGTTTTGACGGCGCCGGAGACGCTTGCCCCCTGAGTACTCAGGCCTACAAAAACGCCCCTGGGAGTGCTGCAAACTTTGCCCTGGCTCTTATGCAGGTTCTCTACGCATACTCGGGGTGGGAAAACGCCAACTACGTGTTGACAGAAGTACACAATGCCCCCAAAACACTGAAGCGCGCTGCCCCTCTCGCCAGTCTAATCGTCACCGCTCTATACATATTGGCAAATGTCAGTTATTTCGCTGCATCCTCGAAGCACGAAATAGCCAACTCCGGCACCACTGTGGCGGCTGTTTTGTTTACAAACGCAAGTCATTGGACGGACGGCGAAGGTTGACATGCTGAAGAGCGCTGACAGGCTTTTTCTCAACTTTAGGTCTTTGGGGAGGGAGTTTTTGTCACTCGGATACTGCCATTCTTCATATCTCTCTCGATTCTCGGAAATCTGTTTTCCCAGGCATTTGCTGGCTCCAGAGGTACGCTTTCACACCCATCCCCTCACTAACATGGCTGACCGTGAACGCACCCAACATGTGTAGTCAAGCAAGAGTTGGCCAAAGAAGGGATCCTCCCCTTTTCTAGGTTCTTTGCGAGCGACTGGCCGATCAAGACACCCACCGGAGGCCTGCTTCTCCACTGGTCATTCACCGTCATTTTGATCGCTGGGCCTCGAAGTCGCGATGCCTACGCGTTTACCTCTTCTCTCTATGCGTACAGCCAGGTCTGGATTCAATGTGCGGACACCTCCCTCTCCCGGCCTGTTTGATCTGGTTCATGATTAACCTTTGTCTCGGTAAACAAAAAGTGATGATTGCCTGCGGCTTGGTCTATCTGACCCTGAGCACCGAAAGGCAGTGGAGGCGCGAGAGGACGAGCTTCCATACCAGCAACTACCTCACTATTCCGTGGGCGGTATGTCTGCTCTACGTGCTGTTTGCGCCGTTTATGCAGAATAGTATCATCACACCGACCATCCCCTGGTATGTGGTTCCAACGGTAGGGTGCTCTATCTTTGTCCTCGGGACCATCTACTGGGTGTACTGGTTCAGAATATGGCCACTCTTTGGATACAGCGTAGCGCACGAACGAGAGGTCCTCCCAGACGGCAGCGAGAGGATCAAGTATGTGGTATGTGTCTTACAATTCCAAACTAAGCGCATGGTTGCCCAATTATGGTCCGCTGACGAATCTCATCGCAGCGCCAGAAAGACAAAAGTTCACTACGGCGGCAGGTGGTTCGGGTCACTTTCACATAAGTGATTGATTGGTCGGATGCTGGACTCGGATTTTGGTGGTTGCGTGCAATGCGTACCATTCATGAAGAATACAGGACGTGTTTTTTTATTATTTTTATTATTATTTCCAGAGTTGTAGATTTGCGATTTCATTTCCTTACGGGAAAGTTGTACCAGGGTCAAGGTGGATAGGAACCTGATAAAAGTTGAAAATTTCAGATTCAGTTCATGTCTTCCTTTTCGCCCTACTTGTTACCACTCTCAATTGCTACGGCTCCGAAGAAAGTCGTGACGTATCCAAAACTGCCACTCAGTGACTTCCTTGCCCGCTCAGTACCCAACTTGCCTAGCAAGGAATGCTTCTGGGTTCGACAGCCGTCACCTTGTGGGATATGTATCTGGCATCTGTCAAATACGATAGGCTCAGCCGGACCCGAAAGGACTCCCCTCAGGATGGCCCTTGACAGTGACACTTGATTCAGTCAATTCAAGCCTTTTGCAGAAGTGCTGTAGGACTCAACAGTCCCCAGGGTCGGAAGTCGGGCGGGTAGAGGTGCCCATTCAGGAACTGTCTCTCAGGCTTCAATGTCCTAACAGTGAGTCATCACCCCATCCAGCTGCAAGCCGTGCTGCCCAGTAAGAAAAGCCAGGGTCAAGCCCCGTCGGCTGGCCTCGGTACCTACCCCGCTGCCAAAGAAGGCGTGGTTCGGGATGGCCGTTCAGCTCTTAGCTCTTTTCCCAGGTTGATACACTGATCGACAGCACCTTAAGAGTTTTTTGTTGGCAGCCAGCTGAGCTCTGTTGTAAAGGCCCGACCATTCGGCCCTTGAGAAGCTAGGTGCATTTTGGCTGGGCACCAATTCCTACTCCTTGGCGCTGACCAACCGCGACGGAGAGTATTATCTCTTCGGTGAAGGAGGGAATGCCCGCCAAGGGATGCCTCATGGGCGTCATGCAAGCCACCGGCCCTTCATGTTGGGGTGACCCTCATGCAGAGTGAGTGCCACAGCATCTCGGTGGCCCATTGTGTTTGGCATGTTTACGATATTATCGAACGATATTATCAAAGTGGGCACAGGTTTGGAAAGAAAATCAAGGCAAGGTCTTTCTCCTTTTACAACACGGATTCCATTTCTCTCCCCTCCGCACTCTCCATATGCTTCTAGGCGGATGAATCATTGGTAGGGCAAAGCTGGCTCCCATTCGGAATGACCAGTCAAATCCGGCAAAGCCGCGTTTTGGATCCCTTTGAAGGCCGGTGCCAGCCGGGGGGCTTGCAGAACGCCCCGGACTATTCTCAACTCTGCCAACCCAACTTTCAGTCTCGGGGTTACAGCAGAGCCTTGACCCGTCTCTCTGATCAACCTCTCGCCGTTCCGACTTTGGAAAGAGACGACCCGAAATGTGAGGTTCCAACTGCTGATGTTGCTGATCAGAGCCCATTGGGAATGCAATTCGGTCTCTCTCCAGGTGACTTTTGGGAAGTAACCAATGCAAAATACTTGCGGAGCCCCCTGCAAGGGCCCCAACACGTGCTGGACACAGTCTCGTGCGCCCCGAGTCCGCCACGGCCACCAACGACCTCAAATGACTCAATCGACGTTCCAACACTGGCACCATCTCGGTTAAGCGCCGAGGGGTTGATCCCTTTGGAGTGTTCTGGCTCACTTGCGCCATCATGGTCATCTATGCCCCACGAGACCCAAGTGTTTCACCGGTATGTGGCGGGTTGATGCAACCCACATTATTCTTGTGCTAACAAACAGGGATCGAGGCTCGGGTACTTTTCCCGCAACATTGAGACACTTCTTTCCTCCCCTTTGCCTCAGTCGTTGTTGACGGTCTTTACGTCTCCAGACTCTAGAGTACTCCGGTTTCAGTTGACCACGGAAAACCCCGCGAGGGAGCAATACAGCTTCGAGTGTCAGTTGCCATCAAATTGCAGCGAATGTTCCGTTGACAACTCTGAGCTGACACACAACGACACACTCGCAGTGGCCACCGATACCCATAGGCTCGTCATCGCATATGCGGATCCCTCGGGGCCAAACCGCATCGGTGATAATGTGATGTACATCCAACAAACTCCCCCCAAGGATGCAGACTTGAGCAAGCAAATCCCGCTATGGGAGAGACCAGGAATTAAGTTCATGTGCCGTTTTGACTCTATAAGTGGTAAGATGTCAACAACCCAATCCGATGCCCAAAGACCCCGAGGTCAAACTGACGCCCATGATACGTAGATGTCGCCGAATTTCAGGCTGCTCTTCTCGGCGAATCGCTGAACTTGGCAATATCGCACGTTCACTCTGTTTGCTACGCATTGCAGCCCAACGAGACGGTGCGTCGTGACCGTTGTGGCATCCAAATCTGGCACGAGGCCCGAAGCTCTCCCGCCATGCGATCCAATGCTCCATCCCGCATCGTCAATGGAACAAGGCTTGCGGGTCGCCCTATGGAGGGAACCCGCCCAAGGCTGACAAGAGTTGTGGTGTTTTTGCCCCGAGAGGAAGAGCATCTCTTTTTCTTTGGTAAGTTCCGTGCGACACAAGAGCAAAACAAGGGCAAAAAAAAAAAAAAACAGCTGACGCTGGCCAAGTCACACACGACATAGAACTGGTCGAGAATGGCGACGATTATCGCTTGTCCGCCCTCATTCAGCCCCGGAGGAAGTCTTGTTCACTGCTGCGAGGAAGGGGGGGTTCATCGTTTCTCAAGCTGTGGCACGTTCGCCGCACTGCTTGCGCCGCCGGCGGATTCCTCCTCAGCGCTCCGGCCCCTGACCTCGAGAGCGACGAGTCGTATCAGCGTTGTAACAGTCTCGAGATTGGATTCGAGAGCAAACAAGGTCAGTCACTCACCTGCCCACCCAGGTTATGGGTTACGCTTGCTGAACGTGGTCGCGCAGAATACAAGGATTTTATAGACATATGGCGTCAAGCGGTGTGCTTTCGCTATGAGACGAAGAAGGTCTTACGTGGAGTGGAGCGGCAAATGTCGCGGGAGCGGTATATGGGCAAGGATGCCGTGAGGCTCAGGTTCTGACTTGTGTTCTTTGCTTCCTTTTCTAAGGGGCGCATTACTATATACTGTGCCTAACGAATGTTAAACACCGCAGAGAGGTAACCTGTATCTCGAAATTGCCAGGCTCATAATAGAACCTAGCGTTTTCGTTGTTAGTAGGGTTATATGCAAAATCGGACCATCAGCACTTACCCGCAAGGAAAGCAGCAATGAATTTCCAGTCCACCGGGCCTGCCGTGACCGGAGTGAGCGGTTTCGTGTCATCTCTGTCATCGCTGTCACGGTCAAGTGTCTTGAGGCCCTGTTCCTGTCCTGTCTTGTCCATGAGTTGTAAGAGTCGTACTTTGTTGGGCAGCTCGGATCTCTCTATCCAGCTCCGTAAGGTGATTTCAATACTCTGGCCAACGGATAGATGCTTCCAAACGGGACGCGGAGTCCAGTCATTCTTATATATTGTGAAAACTCTGATTTCAAACTGGTTGAGTTGCGCCCCGGTACTAAAGCCTGCCCGTATGAATTCCCTGGAACTGTAACCTGGCCTTTTGGGCACCCACCAGACCTTCAGAGAGAGATCCACGTTGGCTCCAAGCTCCAAAAGTCGCTCGGCAACATGTGCAAATCTCCCCATCCAGCCATTGCTGTACCGGCTGGCCCCTTCTACCCAGCAGAGCATCTCGGAAGCGACGTACTGGTCCCAGAAGCTTGGCATGTAAGGGCCCTGGTTCCATTCAGCATCGTCTCTTCCAAGAAATGGGCAGACTGGGGCCCATGGTGATCGCATGCGCGGCGTCAAGAGGTTCTGATCTAGCAGGTGATCTATGATGGCGCTATTCCAGTCCGACGCGGCAAAGGTCGTATGGGCAATCAACACAATCTTGAGGGGGTGGTTGGTCAGGCGAGCGTCCTTTTGGAGCCTTGAAAGAGCAAACTCGTATTCCCCAGTACCGATGAGGAGAAGTGTCACGCTAACAAGAGACACATCCAACCTTACCCCGACCGGGAGCTCCGGACATGCAAGAAGCGCTTTGCTAGCAGTACCCCGGCCGTCGCCGTTTCCAAAATCACCGACCTTGACGGTACGACAGAGATTTCCGCGCTGCGTGAGAAATATATCCGTGTCAGGACGATGCAAACATTCGGGAACTCGGTCCAAGAAATCGCATGCCGCCTGGTCGGGGCTCTCGGAGCAACTTAATCGCAGGTGGACCAAAGCCGCCCAAAATTCCGTGTCACGAAATGGCGCAGCATAGGCTCCATGTGGAGGCTGGACCGTGACAAGGATGAGTGTGGACAATGCCAAGGCCGTGTCGAACCCCTCAAGGTTGCGGGCCATATCAGCACGCATGTCAGCCGAGTCGAGTAATTCCCTCACAGATCTGTGTGCATAGTCCAGCCTCTGGTCAACAAAAGAGCTGTAAGTGCAAGTCGGGTAGGGAATCGACTCCACCAACCCCTTGCACCACGCACGAAGTTTCTTTCCCGCTGACTCGATTCGCATTTTCGTTTCGGCATCATAGTCTTTCGACTTGGTGGAGGTCCGCGTTTCGGCAGCAGAGCCTTTCAACTCCGTGGAGGTTAGAAGGCCGCGGCCGGAATCCTTGTCGTATTCATCGAGAAAAGACATGCCATGCAGCGTCAGATGCAGCTTGTCAGTATAGTCCTCGTACTCCTTTTCCATGGACAGCATAGCCATGACCTGGAAAGCTCTCCGGCGGTCTTGCTTGGTGGCCGATGCGAAGGCGAATCGGAACAGATCAACCAGCTCCTGCGGGCACGCATTCAGTAGCTGCACCAGGTCTCGGGCCTCAGCTCCGGCTTCTACGCTGTCGCGCATCATCCGCGTAACCAAGGTTACCCAGAGAAAGATGCCCTGAGCGCGGGCGGGGATCTGTTGGAGGAGGATGTCCTTCTCTTCGGTGTTTGGGAGGTGCCGTAACTTTGCCTCAACATATCCTTCCATGTCGTGTATGGTGAGTTCGTGGAGTCGGATCCTCCGATGGGCGGAAAACGCGTTCATGAAGACGTTATCCTCCCGGCTGGAAACAAACATCTTGAGACAGTCGGGAAGAGTATTGGCCCAGTGTTGGAGCAACTCGACCATGTCTCTATGATCGTGCTGTCTGGTTCCGCGGTACTCGTCAAGGCCATCAATAAAGAAACAAAAGCAGTAGCTGCTCTTGGGATTCCGGGCCAGGTACTCAATCAGTCTCTCAAATATGCTTTTGATCTCTTTTTGGGTGATATCCAAGACTGTGCGGTCATGCCACGGCATCGCATTAGACAACTCCCAATGTTGAGGCATCACGGTGGGTATCAGGCTCGGGCAGCTTTTCAGAATGTCGTACAAAAGAGACCGTAAAAGACCGGCCAGGGAGTTTTGCATCATGGGGCCTAACTTCCAAAAGAAGAAGCGCTCAAAGATAAGAGTCCTATCACCTATCGAACGGGTCAGTACATTACAAGTCTCAAGATATCTCGCACGGAAAGGGGGGTATAGCCATGTGCTCACCAGCCCATTTCTCAAGATGGATTCTTGTCTCCGGCCAGCCATACAAGAATTTCATCAACGTCGACTTTCCGGACCCCAACTTTCCCGAAATGTGGAAGATGCCCCCTTCCAAGGACATGAAGTCTGTAAAACGTTTCCTGGCGGCAAGATGGGGCGGGTTCAGACCCCCTCCAGTCTCACACAACCCTCCTTCAAACATCCACTCGAAACTTCCCACATGGGCGTCTTCAATCCTGTCATTTCGCTCACGCATGCCCTCAAACTCCAGCGACCGCAAGATACGTCCGCGGGCGTTGGCGTTTAGAGCGTCGTCGTGGAGACTGAGCAACTGGCGCAACTGGCACTGGGAATTAGTATCGATGGACAAGATGTGAACCCCTTGGCGGAGGTGGGACAAGTTGCCCTGCAGCCACTCCCACGCCTCGGCATCCCTGCTGGAGGATGCGGCTAGATCTTGGACGGAAGAAGAGACAGACTTCATCCAGACACTAGAGAACAGAGGAGCATATCGCAATGTTAGCACTGAAAGGAAAAGAGTTGACCGCGGTAGGTAGTAAAGACCTCATCTCCTGTGTGAGTCGAAAGTGAAGCTGTTCGCGACACTCGCCCAGCGTCGCCTCCAGTCGCTGGATGTCGGCCTCGTGGACCTTTCCTCGGAGTGCCGCCTTGAGGCTCTGGGCTTTGGACGCGGGACCCGATACCTTGCACTTGCGCAGCAACTGGGCTAATTCGGCTGACAGCGTCGTGCACTGCTTTGCAAGAGAAAGCATACCGTCGTCATCATCGCTCGACTTGCCCTTGGGTGGCAACAGCAGCTTGTCGCAAAAGAGTTTCATTTCCTTGACGAGGGACTCCCGGGTGCGATCCCCCGGCGAGCTTCCGTCAAGTGATTCATGGATTAGGATAGCACCCTTGATTAGGTCCTTGGTGAAGGTGATGAATGAGAATATTGCAGATGCAAGGCCGATGCTGGTGATCGGGTCCATCGTCACTTTCAAGCTGTCGTGCGTTGAGAAGGAAGGGCCGTAGTAATGACCGCAAAGAATTTGATTGTCCTTTGATCAGTCACTAGTTATGTAGCGACTGATGAAGGGGAGGCCAAATTCCACACGTCGAGTTCGATGCCCAACACACACGGGGTTTCCCCCCTGCATCCACAAAGTGCCACGTCGAAATGTGCAATAAGGAAAGCCCGATTTGCTCCCCGGCAGAAAAGACTGAACATGCATGCCGGTCCATTAACCATGATCCAATCAGTCCAAGTTCGAGCCTGTTATTAGTGGCCTTTTCAGATCGACTCGTTTCGTCAGAGGTATTTTGACTAGGTGCCAGTTTCCACGCCAGGCGCTGACCAACCGGGATGGAGATGCTTATTTGCGGGGATGCTTCTTATTAGACATTATGCAAACCACGGTCCAAGTTGGGGTGCTTTCAAGTTACCTACCTACCTATTCAGAGTGAATGTCAAATCACATCGGTAATGCGTCGTGTTTTTACGGCTATTGGTCTCTCCAGGTGACGCTTGGGAAGTAATAACCAAAGTAAAATTCAGGCAGGGCCCCTTGTAGCGCCCCTGACACGCGCTGGCCCCAGTCCGGTGTGAGATTGCTACAATACCGGATAGTTAAGTTGTAGGTGTTGATTGAGGTCTACACCGTAGTCGCCCCAGTAATCCTCACAAATTCCTCCTCAACATGTGCCCATATATCCCGCACCGTACCCTCATCCCCTAAACTGCTAAGAAATTTTTCTACCGTTGCCGACGCGCCCTCGCCATCATTAGAAACCGAGTAAACGCCGCTCCCGCTCCTCCCGTTCGTCCCTCGCGCAACCGTAACACCCTGCGGCAACGGCACACCCGCCGTAGCCGCCGCGCCCGGAAATCTAGCGCTCGTCGCAAGAAAGAGATGCCGCTCCCCAGCTTCCCCAATCGGTATAGCGAGAAAGCGGACAATGGTAGGGAACACGGCCTCCCAGATCGCCCTCAAAACAGCAAACGTCACCCCCTCCACATCGTTCCCAAAGTTGGTCTTGACAAAGCCGGGATAAGCGTGGATGAAGGACACAGTCGGGGCGGTCTGCGCGATGGCCTCGAGCGCGAGCGTCATCATGGAGCTAAATTGGGCGCGGCCCTTGGGAGCCAAGAAGGAAATGTTGCGGCCCTAGAAGTCGGTCTTGTCGACGGCGCCTTCTTTGGTGCCTGCGAAGACGGTCACGACGCGCCGGAGGTCGGTTGCGTTTTATACTAGGGGCAGGAGGTTGGCGATGAAGCGGAGGCGCGCGTAGAGGGCCACGGCGATGGGTAGTTGAGGCCCTCTTCGGTGTCTGCAGGAGGGGTTAGCTTTCTTTGCGTTTTCTTGATTGACAGTCTCATCTTTCCCGGTTACCATGGACCCGGTACTGAGAAACAAGAGATTGATGGCCGTTTCCTTTGCCCTGATCTCGCCGCAGACGCGATCCACAGAGTGAAGGAGACTGACGTCGACGCTGGTGAAGTAACACTCCCCTTTGGGATTAAGCTCCTGCAGCTCCTTTTGCACTCGGTCGCGCGACTGCCTGGACCTCCCAAGGAAGCAAATTCGGGGCCTGACTGCATTCTTAGCGAATTGCTTTAGCGATGTCTCGCCAACACCGTTGGTCGCGCCGGCGAACACGGCGACAAGACCGGGCAGGAAAGCCGTGGCAATCTTGGAATTCGATGACCGGATCTGTTCGAGAGCGACCATTGTCAAGCGTGGACCGTATGCCGAGTGGAGTCAACTTAATTTCAGGCTCGAAGTCAGGAGGAAGGACAACACAGCTTTGAAGCCTGCATCCGGTGCAGCGCAAATCAAGAAGAGAATTGGAAAGAACACAGGCGCCTCACTTTATACGGAATATGCAAGTTACAATAGTAGTTCTTTGTATGTCGATCGCCGCCGCTTCTGCCAATTGATTTCGGATTCCAACTCCGAAATGCCAAGTCAACCCAATCCTCCAACCCTCGGCGGCCTGAAATCCGAACACCGCCAGGCCACCCTCCCCTCCCCCCCTCCCCCCCGGGCACGCCATTCCCCCCGGGCCCTCCGCGCCATCCAATTTCACGCACCAACCAACCCCCGGGCCGGCGAGTTCCCTACATCTCCACAACCAACTTCTCCCCGCTCACCCCCTTCGCCAACTCCCACAGCCCGCCCTGAATCCCCGCCACACCGTGCCCGACAACACGGAACGGCGAGAGCACCAACTGCCCCTCGGCCAACCACTTCGGCAGCGCCTCGCCGTACAACCACTCACACACATCCTCCCGCCGATTCCACAAATCATCCCCCCTGACCATCCTCGCCTCCACCCCCTCGGGCCTCTCCACCTCCTCGGGCCACGGCCGCGTATGCGACAGGACCTTCCTCCCGTCCCCCCCGGACCGCCTCAGCACCTCCAGGACCACCGGCAGCGTCCCCGGCTGCGAGATGGCGTCCACAGCCAACCCAATCGGGGTGCCCTCGCGCTTAGCCGCGGCGACCAACTCATCAACGGCCGCGGGGGCGTCATGATAATCAACCACATACGCGACGCCGAGGGCGCGCAGGCGCGCGTGGTGGTGTGGGCTAGCAGTCGCAAAGACAGTCAATCCAGCGCGGCGGGCGAGCTGGACGGTCATGGCGCCGACGCCAGCAGAAGCGCCGCCCCAGACGAGGAGGGCGGTGGGGCGGGGCGCCGGGGGCAGGGCGGGGTAGCCGGGGAGGGCGATTGCGAAGATGTCGAGGAGGGACATGGTGGCGGTGCCGACGGCAGTGGGGAGGGTGGCGCCCTGGGCAAAGGTCATGGTCGCGGAGAGGGCGACGGCGGCATTAGCTTTGATGACGACGTGGGTTTGGAATGCGGCGTTGGCCAGGTTGTGGGAGACGAGGCCGTGCGCGAAGCCGATGATGCGGTCACCTGGCTGGAAGGTGGTGACGGACGCACCGGCTTGGATGACTACGCCGCTGAGGTCTGGAGGGGGAGAGGAAGTTAGCATCGGGGCGGGGCTGGGTTTGGGGTATGATGTGGTTACTTGCCTGTGCCGAGGATGGCGGGATAGGATGAGATGAGGAAGTCATGAGCTTGGCGAAGCCCGTCGATCGGGTTCAGTCCGACCGCGTGGTTCCGGATCAGGAGCTCGCCGGGTCCAGGGGAGGGGACCGGCCGTTCCTGGATCAGGAAATCGCTTTTTGGCGTGGTGAGAACGGCGGCGAAGTTGGTTGTCTGGTCTGTCATGGTGGTGTGAGTTGAGGCAAACGATGCAAATGGTGCTGTTGAGGGAGAAACCACAAGGTCCGATGGCGTAGTAGTGACCATGGTTTTTTTATACATGAGCTATCCCTGCCAGGTATGATGTCAACCATGAAATCAGCAAGATGCACTTCTGTATGAGATGCGTTGCGGCATCCTACCTCCGAGTCCGAGTTCCGAAGAAACCAGATTCTATGAATGAGAAATGGCCCCTGACAAACTTTGCCGACGGCTGGTGGGGGAGCCGGAGCCAAGTCGCGGGAGGAACTCGGCCAATTTTGCCGACGCCAAGCATTTCCGCACGGCAATAATTGCTTGTGCGGCAGCCGTGAAAACAACTGGTCAAAAGACTCTAGATACGGTCTAACGACCAATCAAATCAACATCGAAGTATGGGAATGCCAAAGCCACCCGCTGAATGATGAAAGCAACCTACAACCCAGCCAACACCGTCGCCAACATCATACCTACCCCGTCCAACCCCGCATGCCAATCATCTAGCGCCCCGCCGACACCGTCGCCGCCGCCACCCACATTCATAATAAGAGCACTCTTCCCGCCGTGCTTAGCCGCCACCAGGTCGCCCAGCGTGTCGAACCTGCGCCAGTCATCCGCGCCCCGTGCCGCCAACCAGCCGTCGTACTCACTCTCCCACGCCCGTCGGCCCTTGGCCTCCCACAGCACCTTGTCGCCGGGTAGCGGGATGGAGTAGGGGTCCAGGATGAGGCTGCACACCTCGCCGCCGACGATGAGGGTGATGAGGAAGCAGACGATGACGACCCTGCGTGTGTCAGTGGTGGGCATGGGGAAGAGTGCGGGGATAGAGGGTGTTGGTTACCGTCGACGGGTCTCTTCGTGCACCCACTCCTCCCAGCTGGGTCGGGATGTGCGCGTGTGCGACGGGCTGAATGGCCCGGAGCAGTTTACGGCGAAGGATTCGGCGAGTCGCTGGGTTGTTTGTCAGTATCTGGATCATGCGGTCTACCAAGGGACAACTGCCCGCCTTTAATGTTTGTATCATCTCTCCGTTGGCAGCCAAGTACTGGGTACCCGAGTCGGTGAATCTCATGATGATGTAGATCACCAGGGCTTGGATGGACGCCAACCTCTCGCTCTGCGAAAATTGATTCATCTGGCCATGTAAGATTAGTGCGTTTGGCTGAGGTGCGGGCCCCACCCACCTCATCCTTGATCCGGTACGTCTCGTAGTCGACCATGGTCCAAAGAAAGGCCCGCGAGTTGGGTATCCGCGAGGCGAAGATCTGAGCAATGCTCATGCACGCAGTCAGCGGTTTGGGGGCCACAGATTGTGCGCCGTCGCCATGGTTGAGTTCGAGCCGTCTCTGCCCATCGGGGTCGTATCTATAGCCGCAGCTGAGGTGGTGCACGATGGGCGCTAAGGTTTTTGGTTGGACCAACATGCGCGGGAATGTTCGGAGGATGGATATGATGAGCTGTCGGCTTGGGTGGGAAATGTAGCGCCGGGACCACAGCTCGAGATCCATAACGGAGCTGCCCCAGTTGGAAGCGTTGCTGGTTTCGACATCGCCCCCGGTGGGCAGTGAAAACATGGAGAACATCGGGGGTGACGACTGGTTAGGCAAGATCAAGCACGTCACATCAGAGGTGGGAGCTGTATCTTGGTGAGGATCGCCAGTTTGGGAGTTGATCAACAGATCAGGTGACTGCGAGAAGTAGTCGGAAGGGATAGCGGAATATCCACCCTGCGGTGAGGCTAAATGAATGGACCCTGATTCCGGAGGGCTGGGGACTTGGTGCTCCTTCATCGAGCCTTGGTTGGGCTTATCGAGCCCTTGTGAACATGACACGGCGATGGGGGGTGTTATGACCAGAGAATGATCGGCTGTGCTTGGGGAGTTGGCCACTGAGTTGCCGCAGGGCGCTCCCACGGCACGGATAGGTCCATTCTTGACGGGGTACGAGCAAGGGGTCTGGTTGTTGACGCAGCGCGAACATGGCTCTTGGAAGTCGCATTTGGTCTTGGTGGCACGACAGTTTTGACAAGCCTTTGGCCTGGATGCCCGTTTTTTGGCCGTCCTCCGGCGGCAGTACGGCACATGCCGCGTGTGTGTTGATTCTGAAAGTGTGTGCATGATTTAGCCAGGATGCGGTGAGCTGGGGATGAGTGCCATTACCTTGATTAAACGGCTTTCCACACGTGGGACAGAAGTATAGCTGGTTGGTCGTCGGGAGCCCGGCGCCGAGGTTCGGTCTGGTTTCCATCTTGACGGTGTTGCTTGCTGCCCGTCCAAAGGAGCGTTTCGGTGTTGTCGGTGAATGCGGGGATTGAAACAGGGCAAACGCAACAACTGCCGTCATCATCAGTCAACCAGAGAAAGCAATTAGTAAGCATGATCTCAACACTCGAAAAGGACCAGGTCTTTTGGCATCAACAAAAGCCATTTTTGGATTTGGGATGGCCCATCCCGTTTCCGAAACGTATCCCAGGGAGGGCCTGAGAATTAAATTGAGAAACAATTGAAACCGAAAAGTTAACACGGGATATTGAGGCTTCATGATATTGTTCCAACTTTACATTTCAGATTCTACGCTACCTAGCGGGAAACAGACAACTTGAAGGATGGATTTCTCATGTTTTTCTCGCGAGCAGTTCCCCGTGCATACACCCAAACCAAGCCCCAGGCTCGCCAGCCCAAGCCCCGACAGCCTCCACAAACTCATCGACCGCCTGCTCAGTCGCATAACTCCCTCTCACCATCTTCCCCCTCAGCTGCGTCCCAGGACCGAGCCTCGCAACCCAGCTCCTGCCCCAATACCCAACCGCCTCCCGATCCGCAAAAGCCCAACAGCTGCCCCGGCACTCCATCTCGCCCTCCCCAAACCCCGCCTCGAGCGCGACTGCCCTCAATCGGACCCCCATCTGCGGATCGGCTCCGCCCTCGGCAATCGTGCCTGCAATCCCGACCGCCCACAGCGCCAGGCGCGCGTCGGGCGGGTACCACACGGCGGAGCCGACGACCATGTCCTTGCACGCGACGACGCCGCCGGGCCGGAGCACGCGGCGCATCTCGCGCAGCGCCGCCGCCGGCTGCGCCAGGTGGATGACCACCTGGTGGGCGTGCACGACGTCGAAGGCGCCGTCGGGGAAGGGTAGGTGAGTTGTGACGTCGCCGGTGGCGAAGGAGACGTTGGTCAGTCCGCGGTCGCTGCATGTTTTGCGTGCTGCTGCGAGCGCGGATTCGCTGATCTCGAGGCATGTTACATGTCCTGTGGGAACGAGGGCTGCGAGGTCGGCAGAGATGGTGCCGGGGCCGCAGCCGACGTCGAGGATGGAGAAGGAGGATTGCAGGTGTGGGAGTAGATGGGCTGCGTCGCGGGCCGCCGTGCGCCACGCGTGCGCTGCGAGCACTTCGGGCGCGTGGCCGTGGATGTATTTTGCTGCTTCACTCATGGTTTTGCTCGTGTTGCGGGTTGGCTCGATGATGGGAGCGGCCGTGGGGTAGAATAGACTCGGAGTTGAATCCGGAGCTAAGAACACCTTGCACGTGATCACCACCAAAGAGTCTGCAGTATCATGATTGTCAGTGTGACTGGCTTCTGGTTTTCTTGTTGGCACTAAACACTCCCCTCGAGAGAGATAGTAATAAACAGGAAATTCATCTACCACCAAATTGAAAACGGCATTTCCTGGAATTGTGCAATGTATAATTGGCATTTTAAAAGGGCCTCTCTCATATCCACAAAGCCATCGTTCACGTAATAGGGCTTTAAAGTCACGCCAACAAACACAAGCGTCGGATACTACCTACATGCACCTCAATCCAATCCATCTCACCGTCCAGTCTAGCCCCAGCTCATTGGTATCCATCATATGCCGGCTTCACGAAAGAGTCAACGTCCTCGTTGTCGATAGGGGACGTCCTCGTTCGCAAAAAGGAAAAAAAAAAAGAAGGCCGGTAGCCAAATAGGATCGCGCAGATCTAGCTATGCCGCTGCGGCTGCGGTATAATCCGGTGGGTTCGCTCAATCGAGGTCTTCAAGGTGGGCTGTGGTAGGCTTGACAGTGTGCGCCGAATGTGGTTTATGCTCCTTGATGTGGTGGAACAGCTGGTTTCGGCTGTCAAAGGTGGAAAAACAAGCCCTACAGGTGGCAGGAGGGCTAGGTGTGGAAGGTTTGCCGTCAACTAGCTTGCCAGAGGGCTTGCAAGGTGCGTTGCAAGGTGCGTTGCAAGGTGCAGATGGCAAGGCCGCTCTAGACCTTTGAATGCCTTGCTTCCAGGGCCTCGCGGCTGTCTGGTTGGCTGGAGGTGTGTCTCCTTGAAGGACGGTTGACTAGGCAGATCCAGGGAAGGGCAGGGTCTTTGGAAGGCAATTGACTGACTGGATCCTGGGCAGAGCCTTTGGGAGGCAGTTGACTAGCCGGACCCACGGCAGCCTCTATTTACTAAGGACATTGTGAACAAAATGCCTAATTGGGTATGTATCTCAGGCACTGATGGGCGTGGGTAGAAGAGAGAGCTCTTGACGTAATATTCGGTCCATATCGGTAGGTACCTTAGGTAAGGTGCCCGTGTCTTTATCTTCCAAAACCATTAATAAAATGACGATCCTAATGATATCATTCCCTCCCAACATTTATCTTACACGACATAATCGTCAATGGACCAGACATCGTGGCCAGTGTTGGGTGTTTTGTGAGCCGGTGATAAGCCTGCAGCAAGGCAGATTAACTTGACTGACCCTTGTTCAGTGGCCAGTGGTTTTGGTGAGCGAAACCGGGCACACGCGACCTTAAGCGAAGGATCATAGGCCAGAAACCCCGGGTGGTAACGGCTGCCATTGGCTACAATAATATAAAGCGATTTAAAGTTTAGGCCATTAAACCACGATTTATGACAGCGCATCTGAGGCCATTGAGGCCACTGAGGCTTGGACTGAGGCCCAAAAATCGTTGAAATAATTTCTGGGCCCGCTTCCCACCGGCCAGAGCCATCATGGATGGGTGTCCTCGAGGATTTCCTTTCGAATGGAACGAAGGCGAAATTCCAACGCAGAACCCAACTTCACAGAACGTCATCAGCACAACGACGAAAAATGGGCGATATTTTCTGGCACAGGTTCGATTATCCGGTCGGTGACTTTGAGTGGGACTTTAGTCACGGTACACCTCGACACACGAGTTCGTACGATGGAAACACGATGGTAAGTACAATGCAACCTCAGAGACAAAAATGTGGAAAGACAGAGACCTGACGACCATGGATCAGAGCCCACCTCCTCTTAATTTCAACGAGGAGTCTGAATTGGGTAATGAAATCATGAGTCCATCACCGGGGATGGCATCCTCCGTGATGGAAACCGCCATATCCGCATCTCAGATCAGCACCGTTAGGCAGTATGAGTATCAGGGCAGGGAGGGTGACGGTGGTCCATCTTTCTGTCGGAGCGTCTGGGTAGGCCAGGGGGTTCTGCCGGCGCTGACCTCTGAAAACTCAGCGCCAGTTTTGAGCTCAGAGGCGCATTTTCACTCGGTGCTCGACTTCGATACTTCGAGTGTGGCATTCCCGCCGAACCTGCCGAGTGATCCAGATGTTGGGCATTCCGGCACCGAGGCCACCATTGACACCAATCTCCATCCCACAAACGCAATTAGCGAAAGGCATCTTCATGTCACAGTCGGTCACGGGGTCCACGCAGCTGCTGGCGGGCCCGAGCCTTGGGGTAGCAGCCAGTGTGAGAATACCTCGAATGTGTGTGGATGGGGTAACGGACTGACACCAGCGAGCCTATCTACTTCGGCATTCGGATCGGCATCCCTGGCCGGTACCATCCTATTCTCATCGACGTTGCCCAGTGGCAGTCCTAAGGGCAGAAAGAGGTAAGACAAGGTCTTACCAATCTAGAAAGTCAGCACGGTGGCGCGAAGGTTAACTGACCACCTTTGATATGAAGTTCGAACGCAGTGTTTCGGTGTGGGGAAGACGGGTGCTCCGAGTCCTTTACGCTAGATAAGGACCTCCGGCGCCATCACCAGACCAAGCACAGTGATGAGCCACCGTTCCGCTGTCAATGCGGTAGACCAACCCCGCCCGGGCGCAAAGACAACTTTCGCCGTCACATCAAGAAGTGCCGTAAACCCTTCGCACCGATCTTCTCGTGTTGTTGTTCTCATGAGACCGAGGACAAGGATGCAATGGTGTACCACCTGGCCTCCTGTGGACTCCAGCGCCGAGGGAGGCCAGCCGCGGCACGGCGAGGGTAGAATGCGATGGATTGGGGCATACTCAACTGAACCAGATGTATTAGCTTTTCCCAGCCTGAGAAATGAAGGCCATTCTTGATTGCAGTGCTTGTCTTTGTGCTTTACTCTCCTTTTTTTTTTCCAGACGGTGCTGGCATCGGGTCAGCTTCTGTTTGTCCCCGTTCAAGCACAAGTCATTTGTCGCTTACATCATCATGTGCCTAGTGATGGCAGACTTGGTACCGCCCTGGAACACCTGAAGCTACACCCAATGAAGTGACACGGAAGCTGCCGATACATCCAAGCCAGTCAACCTTCGGTGCCCACAATGTCGAGTCGCGGAATTCTTGCAATCTGGCATATCCTTCGACATCACATAGAGCTGCTTTCCACGACCGGGTCAGTTTTTGGGCTTTGTGTTGGGTTGATCGACTTCCACTGCAACGATCCGTCTCACACAGCGAGGGTTTTCCGCGCAAAGATAATTTCCACACTTACTTCTGTGGTGATGAAACTGTTGTTAAACTCAAAAGAATCGTACCCAAAGTGAGCGCGCCCCATGACGTGGTCCTCGCCGTCCAGCCCCACCTCGACGCCCCGCACCACGTCGCCCACCAGCGTGTCGCGCAGGCGCTGCGCGAGGGCCTGCAGGCGCTGCGCGTCCAGGGGGGAGCGGCCGACGTGCAGCCGGGAGAGCAGCTGCCTGAGCACCTCTGCGGCGGGACCTATAAATCCCGGAGGAAGCGGAGGCCGAAGAAGGAGGCGCTCTCGTACCGCGAGCAGAACTGCTCTGCTGGGGCAGCATCGCTCGCATGGGTGGTCCAGGGCGGGACCCCTGATAACATAGAGTACTCGTACATATGGCGATTTTGTCCGAACAATATCGCTACGAATTTTTGGAAGCCAACTTGGAAAGTGTCTGTGAGAGCTTGCCGAACGTAATGCAACAAACATTGGATAATTTGCCGATGGAATAACTGACAAGGTTGAGGTCAGATCAGCCATCTGGCAGGCACAGGCGGGAAGGTCAGAGCTTAAGTATAGAGCGTTCCCCGAAACTCGTCGGACTCCGAAATGTCGTGGGGCTTATGTAGGTTCTATTCACCAGGACAACATTTGCATTATATTTGAGGCCATTTCTGTAATTGAATGATTCGCCTTGGAATCCACCGACACTAGGTGATTTAATATGTGGGTATGATGCGGCCATTTCTGTGATTGGATAGATCGCCTCAAAATCAACCTTTCGAGAGGCTCTGTCGAGCGACATGCATGAGGAACCCGCATGAGGCGGTGCAAGTTGCTGAGGCCATATCTGTAATTGGATTGAGCGAGACAGCCTGCGTGATTTGGCGAGAAGCCCGCAGGACTTGGTGATGCAACAAATGTACTGAGGCCATTTTTACGATTGGAACGCCCACACGCCTTGATCTACCTGCATGAGTCTGAGGTCATGTAACACAGGGCGCCCTCGGGAAACCTCGCGAAAAATACCTGCTTCGAGTCAAGATAGCCATCAAAGCAAGTCCAAGCGAAGCATACCTACCTACCTTATCTTCCATATATCTGACCCTGGGTCCTAACCCTAACCCAACCCTTACTAACCCTGATGATGATGTTGTTGTCGTGCAGGGTTCTGCCCCGGAGGGGCAATCACACGGGACTACCGGCTAGGAGAGCCCTCGAACCTAAAGGGGGCTGTCTATCCAGTTCTGAATAGGGACTTGATAGGGGGGCACTACCCTTTTGATACGGGGGCACTATCGGGGGGCACTTGGTCAATTCTGCCGGTCATGCTTCGTTGGAACACCCCCCCCCCCGCATTGGAACCACCAAAAATACCATACAAAAAGTGTTAAGGCCGGTGCGTCAATTGACTCTGTAAAAACCACAAAACAGCAACCATCCACATCGCCGAATCCGCACCCCTTGGAGTGCCACGCAATTGAATTAAGAGGCCCTGTGCTCTGGAAATGCCGAATCTGTAGTACTTGACGTGCCAACGCGATGAATAACACTATCCCGGGCCTAGAATCAATCTAATCCTAGTGCCCTAGCCGTCGGCCGCATCTCCCGACCGCTGCGAGTGGTCCTCTTGGTGACAGGAGGCGCTGAAGGGGCGGGTGCACGCCTTTTTGGCTGGTGGCTGGCTTCTGTGTGCTGCCACTGATCATTAAGCCCCTCCTGGGCGTTGGCTTGATGACAAGCCTGGCCCTAGGGACTGGCGATAGCTCCGGCGCCGGCTCGGGCTCTGGCACTGGCGTAGGTTTGTGATAGTTGGCTTGGTGTTGCGGTTCTTGGATCCACGTGGCCGACCCCTGGCCTTCTTGGGTGCCTGCCCCTGGACCTGTATGCCCTGGCCTTGTGTGCCCTCCTTTTCCTGCATGCCCTGTGTATTATCCTCCTCTTCATCCTCATCTTCTGATATTTGTATTGGCCTCCCTTGCACACCAGATCTGCCACTGGGAATAGCATCATCCTTTGACTAGCATGGAGGGGTTGCACCTTGATTGGCATACCCCCTCCGTTTGGGAGTTTGAAAGCGGTGAATATCAACGAGTCGACTTTCACTATACGTAGCCCTAACCCTGCAGTCAAGTGCCCCCCGATAGTACCCCCGTATCAAAAGGGTAGCGCCCCCTATCAAGTCCCTCTAAATATAGGACCGTGTTCCTCCACCGACTACGCGTACGCCGCGTACGAGGCCAAAGTGCCGTTGTAAGCGAGGACGAGGAAGGTATAGCCCGTAGCCTCTACGCCAGCTTCATTAGCTACCCTACCCTTCCCCATCAGATTAGAAAGGAAGTCAGCTCACGAGTAGTTATCCCACCGGTCTACCCCAGGTCCGCCTAACACTCCCGAAGTATAACACCCGAAGTACAACACTTCCCACGGCTAGATTTCCACGGTATCACAAGACTAACCAAAGTACCTCCTCCTCCTCGGACGCCGGTACCACACTTAGTACCATCGCGAGTGTTATAGACTCTCTTAGTGTACCAAAAGGTTTCTTAGGCCTTCTGGGAGAAGTAAGAGATAGTACCTCCAACGTACTTTACCTAACCACGGCCGTCTGATCACCCGTTCAATCGAGTAACTTTAGGGTAGCTTCAGGGAACTCCTTTATTAGGATCTAACACCTAGAAACTGAAACGTATTAAGAATCCCCCTTAGTAAGACCGTTAAACCCCCTCCTCCTCCCTTACTTAAGGTAGTTATAGAAGGGGGAAGGTACCTTACTAAGACATTTTGCTAGGGTACCGTGGGCCATACACCAGGGTAAAGCCCGACTACGGGCTAATACTGGCGCCTATGGCACCTCCCCTGGTAAGTTATCGTCGAGTAAGGTAGTACCAAAGTACCTCCCTCACAATTGGTTATACCTAGCCACAAGTAGCTAGGATTAGTCGGGCCCTTACGAATAATGGCCTAGGAAAGTCACGTCTAGCCACGAGTAGCCAGGGTCCATAGAAAGCTATGGGAGAATCGTAATTGGTCAAGCTCCTACGAATAGGAGCTCGAGGAAGTTATATCTAGCCACTCGTGGCTGGGTCCATGGAAGGCCATAGAAAAGTCACGTTGGTGCCCGAGAGTACCTAACAGGTTGGGGAGGGAGTCCCCCCTCCCCGAAAGTCGCGACCCCGAGGGGCCTGCCGGTGCCGTATCGGATGGAGCCTACGAAGGTCGAGGCGACAGTCTGGTAAGAAGGCGAAGAGAGTCACCGGCTCATGGTCATAATTGTAGTCGGGGCTCCGAGGGCTGTCGAAATAGCCCGCCGATGAGTGGCCCCGTACGTTCCTAGAAGTTGAGATTGTGTAGGAAGCTAGGTATCTCAAGCCGCTAGAATCCCATGGAGGCAGGGCCTCAAAGGCGCCTCATTCCCGTGACGGCGGCGGCGTAGCGGCCGGCGTGACGTACCGTACTAACTCCCTTACTAACCCTAGCCATGGTTTCGGCTGTGCCATCTTGCGTACAGCTCTCTCCTACTCACCTTCACACCGACGAAAGGCCCGCGGCCGGATATCCTGGCGCAGGGAGTCGTCACGCTACATCGGGAGGCCCTGATGCGGCTAGGAGTGTGGTTCGACCCACTCCTCCACTTCAGAGCCCACGCCAAGGCCGTGGCGGCTAGGGGTACGCCCACAGTCACGCTCCTGAAGCGTATCTCGGGTAAGGTTAAGGGGCTAGCCCCGAGGCTGGCGGTCCAGGCAGTCAAAGCCATCCTCTTACCCACACTACTGTATGTGGCGGAGGCCTGGCATGTCCAGCGCGGCGGATGCTTCGTTAACGACACACTCGACGTGGTAGCTAATGATAGCCTCCGGGCGCTATGTAAAGAGGTTATAAATTAATAGCGAAGAGGAAGAGGCTATGGTGTTGGTAGATTAAATAGAAGGTAGCTTTTTCCCTAATAGGGGGTTTCATATACCTTAGCTCAATGGGTAAGTGAGCTAGGTAGGTAAGGCCCAGATAGTAATATTCTCCTTGTCATTGGGTATGGAAGCTGAGGTAGGTCAGGGTATTGGCGGTTTGGGAACGTAAGAGGCTTAGGTTACTTACAACTAGGTTTATAACTAGACTAAGATTCTCTTATTAGTTGATTAAGGGTAATAGATCTTCTTACTTCTTATAAGTTAGTTAGCTTCAGTATTACACTACTGAGCTTACCTAAGGTTAATAGGGTAAAGGACCTCCTTAACCTAGGCCCATAGCGAATCAGAGTACAACTAATAGTTAATAGTAAGTAACTTACCTAACAACAATGATCATCCCGTAAGAAGACCAGTACTATCATGTAGCCAGTAGCTTTTAGTCTACACATAGGTCAATGGATCCTTAGATGCGACTACGAGTTAAGCCGGGATCTTAACACTACTAATACGCTAGGCCGGCCCACCTAGTGGACCTGGCCTACGCTAGGTAACGTTACTAGACTTCAGATTTATCATAGATAGCCACTTAACCTCAGTATCGTAGTCGGAGCTGTAGAAGTCAGCCCAAAGATCAGTATAACGATTCAGTAAGTCTTTCGAGTCATGAACCTCCTAGTTATCACAGTCATCTCTTTGAAATACCTAAACCCCGACGTTCTCTAAAGTCTAGCTTCAGTGGTAACAAGTGGTTTTGACTGGGCCTATCGAGTACCTATGAGTCACAGAAGGGAACTGTCACTGTGACAAGACGTTAGTTATGAAGCTAGCGACTCTACTACGGTCTGGAATGAACCGCTTTTGTATCAATTTGGTGGTCCTTCCCTTAACACTCAGTGACATAATAAAATATGATGGTAGTGTTGTATATTGGAAAGGATGGCCCATTGGTAATTAGTCTGGAGGGCGCACTGCCATTATATGGCAGTGCACTCCCTGTGCTGAATTGAGCGTAGGTACTGCGTATAATGGACTAACCTATCCAAGCTATTTTACATTTTACCACGTAACATAGCTCACCCTAGCTTAGGAGCGGCTCAGGGTCACGCACGAACATGGAAATTGCTGAGGGCAACTTCAAAGTAAAACATAGGGCTGTTGTCCTCGGGGCCAAATTGATTGTGCTGTTGTTTTTCGAAAGGATAACTACTGATTGTTGAAATTGATGCATAATTCTGCATGCCGTGGGTACACAAGAGGCAAAAACATGCTCAAGACACCTGAGGGAAAAAGCATTCGATGCTGCATGCTGGCGTTCACGGACTTCTAAGGTGGGTAGGTACCATCTTGCTTCCATTAGGTTTGGACGGCGCTCGTTGCTGATGCATTGATGTTGACAACTTGAATGTGGGCAAGCAAAGAGGCAACACCTGGCAAGGAAAGAGGAAGAGATGTTGAAAAATAGTTGGCAAGCGCCCCAGGGCAGCCACTGATGGAAGCCATGGTCTCTTCCATTTCAGTCCAAGAAAATCGAGAGTCGAAAATTGCAAGTACAAGCAGCTCAGACAGGCAGCGCGCCTTCCCATCTCAGTCCAGCGGCGCGCGATCAGTCCTTTCCAGCCCAGACCTCGGTCAGAAGCTTCTCAACACTGGTAAACTCAAAACCCGGTATCAGCTGATTCCACTCGTCTGACACCTCCCACGCATTCGTCAGACTGCCCTGCAACGCCGATATCACAAACTTGCGCGAGAAGAGCTCAGCCTGGTTCTTAGGGACGGCGGGGTACTCCAGCAACGGGATCCACGACGACTTGAGCTCGCCGGCCTGGATATCCTCGACCTTGACGCGCTCGCCGGAAAACGGGCGGCCGCACCTTCTCGCCGAGCGCGACCATCTGCTCCGATGTGAGGGTGTTGCCGTTGACGCCGCCGACCACGGGCCACTCGCCCGCGTACTCGGCGGCGCGCGCCACGACGGCCGCCAGATCCTGCACCGTCGTGAAGCTGAGGCGCTCGTCGACGCCCTCGACGAGGATGGCGCGCGTGTTGGGAAAGTCGAGCCAGGTGGTCAGCTGCGACAGATGCCGGGCCGTTTTGTTGGGCGAGCCTAGGTAGTTGAGGAACTGGCCCGGGAAGAACAGACTGTACTCGAGCACCTTCTTGTCCTTTTTCAGCGCCGCCAGGTACTCGCGGATTGCCATCTTGCCCTGCCAAGGACCCGGGGTGTTCGGGCTGGTGGTCTTGTTAGTTGGGGGTCGGTGGGATGTGGTTAGGTGGCGCCGGCCGACTTACGATGCCCATCCGCTAGGAGCGAAGCGCGTTATGCCCACCTCGACCGAGGCCGAATGCATGGCGGAGTTTGGTAAGCCATCGCTTGCCCAATGGGCGAGACGGCGAATGACAAATGCGCCTTGACAGCGTGTTCAGTCTGCGAAGACACAATTAGGTCCCGAATGCCAGTCTGGAGGCCACACATCATTTTATTACAATTCTCTGCACCTAAGTACCTTCTTACATGCTTCAACAAGAATGATTACTCTATATTATTCGTGTCAACCACGGTATGATGCCAATACCTACTAGCAAAACACTAGGCGGCACTAATATATCCGGCACACAACAGTACAGGCCACTCCGATTACGAAGAATACGCCTCCTGACCTGGAGTCGCAATCAACCGCGACTTCTCACGCTTCCATTCTTCCAACAAGGCACCTTCGTAATCTTACCGCACAAACTGGCTGGGGGAAGATAAACTCAGGCCATAGTGATTAAAGGTAATCTCCTTCTACTAAAAGCACAAGACCTCTAGTATGCAGGTAATCTAAGACATTCAGCTCTCGACTACAAGCGCTAACACAGCTTGTTTGCTTGAGTGTAAGACAATATAGGTAATTACCTCTCGTATTGTGCACAACGCTTAGCCCATCTTCAGGGCGCTGACCACATATTCTCTGCGCAAATCCTATTGGGAGAATTTCCGTCCCGCTGTCGCTTGTGTATTTATCCACCCCCCAATCCCACGTTGAAGGGAACGACTCCCTGTGTAACAATTGCCACACAATTGTACAGACCAGGAGTGTTGTTCACAAACGCCATACTAGGCCAAACCCTGCTGCGATGGCGTCAGCTCCTAAAGAAAGTGTATTTATTGCCCAAGACATATATTTGCTTTGCTGTCAATGAGTGATCCATATAGACTTGCCCGGGCCATCATCGACTTTACTCTCTCGTCTTCGACGGTAAGAATTACTCACTCTCCATAGCCCCCGAATTGCATTGACTGAATTTGCTGAGGAACATTACAATTATGTATAGTAGTGCATGTTAGCTACGAATGTGGTATCTTGTAAAACCCGCTCGCTTAAAGTGGCTACCATGGCTGCACAGCCCTTGCTTACCACTTAAACTGGCGGCTAAGAATGATGTAACTGCTTTGGACAGTACATACAATACCTACATATTTGATGCGCTGGGAGGTCTCAACGACAGCCGACGATTCGCTGCCTGGTAATTGCTACCTACATAGACACAGTACTTCTATGATTTGATAAGTTGCGGTACCTACCATCTATTATTGGGTATGGTATCAGGCAATTTCTTTTCCATCTATGTTTAATAATGAGATCAACCTATGATTTAGTGTTCCGCATGATTTGCCACGCCCCAGCTATCATCTCCCAGCTCTAGGGAAGGCGATCCGCAGTCGATATGGATTGTTGTGAAGGCAAATTGCATATAAACCCCTAGGATTCCGTCTGTCCCATCACCCTTTCACTTCCTTTGCCAGCGACGATTCTCTCCCTCCAGACGCTATACCAAGTATCCAACAACCTTCGATATGCTAGCCATCAGGTCCATCATCTCGGCTTTGCCCTTTGCGCTCTTTGCCTTTGCGGCTCCAGCACCGCCTCCAGCCAGCTCCGTCATCACCAATGCCACCGCTAATGATGCTGACGACATTGGTCTGAGCGGCAAGTCTGTCGCTATCGGCGGGGATGGCCGGTCTAGAATTATTTTCTACAACGACAGCAAAAGGGGTGGCCAGGGGCTTGATTGGGGCCAACAGGGCCACTGCTGTAAGTGCTGAGTCTTGTTCTTGTGAACAATATGTAAGGTAGGTAGCCAAGGCTAAACATGATCCGTTGCCACAGGGGACTTTAAGGATTCCAGCCTGGCTCCTTTCAACGATGCCATTTCGTCCATCTATCCCCAAGATGATGGTGTCGTCTGGACTCTATGGGCGTATGTACCTACCCTAACCTTGCTCATTGTTGAATGGGGAGTAGAGAAAAAGACTGATAACTGTTGTAGGGACTATAAATGCAAGGGTAGTAGCATCCAGGTCACAAAACCAGGAATTGATGACCTGGCCACCGTCGGCTTCAACGATAGGATCAGTGCGTTCAGCTGGGTCCTCCGCTAATACCCAGGGGTGGAAGTTGGCATGCTATACTGCGTCCATCACATGTAATTTTGCTACAGGACAGATGTTTTCAATCTTGGACCAGTACTCTCTTAAGCTATATGCTGGGCTTTTATGAGATAGTTACCGGGAAATTAATTATTAGCTCATGGTGAATTTTCACGATTCTCTACTACTCCTTGTATGGTTTCACGATATAGAAATGTTAAAGTTGAATACTTCCGATGGCAGAATGGCTCAATAATCACTAAGCTAGGGAACAGAAATAGCTGGAGGGTCGTCTTGCTGTTTGACTGGCTGTCAGCAATCGTCCACATTGGGAGTCGCCGGGCCGCATCGCAACAAGGCATGCAGCCGGCCTCAGAGCTTGCCTTGCCAGCATTTTGGCACTCAAACTGCGCCAATAGATGATGAGGCGCGTCGATTTCTCTGGTTCCGCACTACCGGCAAGTCTGCTCGCATCTTACCACGCAGTCGGATCGATCGTGCTGCCTTTCCCGCACGAGTACCCCGGACCTCCATTCGGTGCAGCAGTCTCCCGTCAGTGCTCAGCCGACTGCGAGCCAAAGCCAAAGAAAACAACTCCTTCAACCGGGTAGGTATTCGGTGCCATACCGGGCCCAGCCCCTAAATTTCTAGGCCATAGGATTCGAGTCCAGCGTCCTTCTGCTTAACTGTGAGTGCCCTTCCCACCTAATATAACCCCATTTTCCTGCTCATCGTTGTTTGCTGCCCCTATCTCAGACACATGCATTGGATCTATTGAATCCTGTGCGCTTCATGGAATATAAGCCTGAATTGACTGAATTGCATGTTATCGACCAAGGAGTCCATGGAGGTATCCATGGAGGTGCTCAATGCACCACGCCACAGCCAAAAATGTCAAGTCAACAGGCCGAAAGCAGGCTTTTGTTGACACTGTTGAGAAGCAGGTTTCGTTTGAGGGACTGGCGGATTTGACAGAACTCAAATCCTTCTGAGCAACGGATGGGGGTTACTGGGTGTCTGCATAATCGGTCATGTCATTAAAGAGCCTTTGCTGCGTAGGACCAGCGCTGTATAGAGTTCGGACACTTCGGTTATCCTTGGGTTTGCTTGTTTGGAAAATGCGATGGAGCGGTGAGAAAAACTTTACGGTGCAACCGAATTTGAACCGAGGCTTATCGGCTTGTCCCTGAGTTGATGATTATGGGGTATCAGCCGCGCACAATGGCCCAAAACCCTAGCAGCGTTGGATGATGCAATGGCATGTTGCCCAATAACGGTCAAGGTACCGTAGCTTCGGTTGCAGCCGAATGGCGGTTTCGCACTGGAAGCTGTTGTGAGACAATCTTCAGGCGTCGGCAATGCTTGTGATTATTCAGCGGTTGAGAAACGCTGGAATCATGCTAGAATCACACTAGCCATCCAGCGCCTTATTGGTGAAGAGCGGGGATTAATAATCGTGTCTTTTAACCGAGCTCCCGAGGAGTTGCGTCGAGGTTCCTTAATCATCAAGGCCAAACGCCGACAGCAGCCACCTGTCAGAGTCGCAGAAGTCCGATAAGGCGTCGTCGCCCGGTTATTAAGCATGATGCAGACTTAATGTAGCACACTCCGCGATGCATCAAGAGATGTGTTGCACATGGATATAACCTCATCCTCCGTCGTCACCAGAGGACATTGAACTCTCACAACTTTACAATTAGCATCAAACATACGAACATTAGGGAAGAATCTCTTGAGCTTCGTCTCAAAATCTTTCATTTCCACCGCTTCACAACATTTTGCATTCATCACTAGCCTCGCAACATCGCAATGTCGAACAAAGGCCTTGTCCTCGTCACCGGCGCAAATGGTTACATTGCCGCCAAGACAGTTGAAGCCTTCCTCCACGCTGGCTGGTCTGTCCGAGGCACCGTGCGATCAATAAAGTCAGCGAAGGGGGTCATCGAAGCCCTCCCTGAATACGCCGACAAGCTCAGCTTCGCAGAGGTCCCCGATATCACCGTCCCCGGAGCATTTGATGAGGCCGTAAAAGGTTTGCCTCGTGCTTGTCTCACTCCGTCTAGAAAGAAAAAAACTAACATAATTTAAGGCGTTGACGCTGTGGCCCATCTCGCCGCGCCTGTCTCTCTCTTCTTCACAGACCCCGAGCCGGTTCTCAAGGGTGCGATTCACGGGACTTTACGAGCCCTGGAGTCGGCCCACAAGGAGCCCAGCATCAAGACTTTCGTGCTCATGTCGTCCATCACTGCTATCCTGGGCCAGAAGGAGGGCGACTATACCTTCACCGAAGCTGATTGGAACACGGCTGCCCTGCCGCTCGTGGAAGAGCTCGGCAAAGCCGCTCCCAGCCGTGTCATTTACTCTGCCAGCAAGGTCGCTGCTGAGCAGACGCTGTGGAAGTTCCGTGATGAGAATCATCCTACCTTTGCAATGACAGCCATCAATCCAGTGTGAGTGCAGTGCTCCCCGATGAAAAGTTTCTGCCGTGACTGACTGTTTGCAAGTCTCGTTGCCGGGCCCCCTCTGGTCGTTCCAGCCTCGCAGGACAAGATCGGCGAGACATTCAGACTCCCCGCCGACGTTTACGTCGGCAAGCCCCTAGAGGAAGCCGGTCTCCCGAGTGCAACCAGCGCATATGTGGACGTTCGCGACGTAGCTCGACTTGTCATCTTCGGCGTTGAACACCCCGAGATAACGAACAACGAGCGCTTCATCGTCTCGTCGGCATGGTCTCCGGCCCAAGCCGTCGCCGACATTCTCCACAAGTCGTACCCCGAGAGAGCGAGCATCATCAAAGAGGGCACCCCGGGCGAGGGCTATCTTCCCGGTTATAAGTTCTTCCCCAAATTCGTGGTTGACGGGTCGAAGGCTGCCACGGTGACGGGGCAAGACTATATCCCCTGGGAGAAGACGATTATTGACACTGTGGAGAAACTGAAGCCCATTCTTTGAGATGTAAAGCGGGTGCCTTCAAGGGACCCTATGGAGTCGACTTGACAATATGCTTTCCATCTTGTCATATGAGAACTTTCATAGTCTGAAACAAAGCCACGTCTACAGAGCTGGTTCCGAGCCACAAAGACCTTCATGATTGGGATAACGCTTGGAATATTGATATGCAGTCCGCCGTAAATATCAAGCCACACGGGAGAGAGAAAGGCATTAGCTTCCACTCGGCTCCGGATTTGCCGCGTGCTGCTTTAGCTTGAGGTAGCGGTGTGCAATAGAGACACGGCGCCATAATCGGCACTTTGCCGGGCTATCGACATGGACCGTTAGGACACTGGCTCAGGCTCGGGGGATGACTGCGGACGACTGCGGACAGGAATGTTAAAGTCGTAAATGGAACGTGTTCGGACTCACGACCTGTCGGTGACGAATTCAAATTGTATCAACGAGGTCATATGAGTCACACAGAAGCCGCCGGAAGGTTACGGACTGTTTTGCCCTCATATTTCTACTCGAACAATCTGCCAGAGATATGAGCAAAGACGAGATACTTGAATCTCGACATGTCCGGGGTGCCGATGCTGCGAATGCCAAACTCGCGGCAAGAACTAAGCAAAAAGCAAGGTACCTTACATACATTATCACTCCACAGGTGCTCCCCGATTCAATGGCGAGGAGTGCAGCACCGATACTCCTCAGGTCCTCGTATTAGGTGCTTCCCTCTGAGCCCACATGGATATCATTGGATGCAATGCCATTCAGCCAGCCGGCGACCTGCATGCCCCACAAACGCACAGTTTCTCGCCGCGTGAGCGTCGTGCTTAGTCCTGATGGCTTGAGTTTGCTTTCAAATCGAACGTAATTCGCTCAAGAAGCAGCAGCCCCTCTGCAGAGGAAAAGCCGCCGACGGCCTAGCGCTTCCCGGCCCGGCCGCCCGATCGAAGCCCCTAAAACCACACAACTCCAACATCCCGAATTGTTCACAAAATCACTCGAGGAAGGTGTTGCCTGTTTCCCCTAGGCCAGTTTGTGGGAAGGCCTCAGAAATGAGCACTAGCATTCATGGATATTCGCCATGATGCCTTTTTTCCCGTCCCTTCAGGTCCACGTTCTGACCTGTGGCTGGTTCGGAATCTATCCATAATTATGCAGGCCCCTCACTCTCCCCAGCTCACAGCCAGCCACACCAGGTCTCTAGCGCCGCTTCTTGTCCGTTTCCTGACTTGTCCAAAGACATGCAGGCTGCCCCATCAATACCCCAACTCACAGCTAGCCACAGCTCACATTTCGTCTCACTGGCAGCTTGCGCCGCCTCCTCATAGGCAGTCGGTGCTGCGACTGATCATGTCATTCTCACTCCATCTGTCAACAATCTTTCACCAGCAGGATCATGACTCGGGGGCGAGCAGGGCTCAGCAAATAGGGATCGAGATGCATCCCGCGAGGACGAGTGGAGACTGGTTTACAGCATCAGGATGAGTTTCACCCGAAGGCGTGTCGGATGCAGCAATTGCATCAGCTCTCGTCAACGCCGCGAAGCTGTTCGGAACGGAGGTGAGGAGCCGATTGTCGAGAGAGAAAATGGGTATAAAGGGCAGAGGAATGCCCGGCCAGTTGCTCTCATCAGCTTCATCCATCGAACAAGCAACGCAGAGCAAGCATCTCCTCCATTCACAAGATTCAGCCCCGTCCTACTTCATATCAACCTTCCCCGTCCTTGCAAACCTCCAACATGTCGAACCTCTACTTCATCAAGACCACCACCCCCGGCTCCAACCAAGTCGAGGTGCACGTCGCCATCCCAGGCGACGGCTACTCCAAGCCGGCGGGGCACCACGTGTCGGGCTACTCGCCGACGGACCGGGACCACGGCGTCTTCGACGTGAGCCCAAAGGGTCTCTACTTCGTCAAGACCAACAACGTCGGCAGCGGCAAGATCGAGGTGCACCGCACGACGGCCGCGTCCAACTACCGCGACTTTGACATCCACACAGCCAGCGTGTTCGAGCTGACCGACGCCGACAGCGGCGTCTGGACCGTGGACAACGACGACCTCTTCCTGGTCAAGACGCGCAACACGACTTCCCGGCTCATCGAGCTGCACCAGGCGCCCGGCACCGCCTTCAGCACCTTCTCGCTGCACGCGGCTGTGCCCATCCCGCAGAGCGAGGGCGAGAACGGCGCGTGGGCCGTGTGGAACGGCAACCTGTACTTTATCCGCCTCCGCAACACCCAGGGCGGCAACGTCGAGCTCTGGCACGTCCACGGCACCGGGCTGCAGGAGGTGACGCGGTACACGACCTGGTTCAGCACGTCGGACGCCGACAACGGCAGCTGGCGCATCGGGGCGCAGGGGAACTTGTTCTTCATCAAGACGCGCAACACGGGGTCTGGCCAGATTGAGGTGCACATCGCCAGCTCCGAGTCCAAGTACCAGCAGGTCGCCCACCATGCAACCTGGATCAGCCAGGCGGATGGTCCGTTTGGGACATATGTTATTGCCTAGGTTGCCAACACGGCCCGGGTGGCAGCGGTGTGTGTTGGTCAATCCGACATGGAAAAAAAAATAGTGCATCCTGGAGTAGGGACTGGATTTTCCAGTTTAGGTACACTCATTGCAAAATCTACCACGCTTGAAGTGAATGGTTCTCAATTATTTGCGACGACTACATGACTGTTAGTGCGCTGTTCAAGAGCTTCCGTAAACCGTGATCACAGTCCGCCTTCATACTTGCACCTTTGGTGGTCAAAGTTGAACTTTGGGCATTGAAGATGGTCAGGCGCAGTGAGGAGGAAACTTGAAACAAAACATCAGGTTCAATTAATAGCAGCTATAGTTGAAAGAATTCTCCAAGCAACCACCAACAGCAGCAGGGATTACATTACGCGGTCTTCAGGGACTCCGGCTCGTAGACAAGAAAGTACGTATTGTAGTTTTCGTTTCCTCCACAGGGCCTGGCATCCTGCAAGAGCCGCTCGACCTCACGGAACCCCTCACGCAAGTAGACGCCGAGCGACACATCAAAAGCCAGGACAAATATGGGTACCCCGAGTCGCTCGGCCTGTTGGATACCTCTCCGCGCCAGCGATGATGCGACCCCCCTGCCTTGGTTGTCAGGGTGCACGGCGACGTAGTCGAGGACTGTGGCAATGCATTTAGCACAAGTTATCCAACATGACTAGAGCCACCACTGAAAGGACCTACTCATGTACTCGCGCTCTGCGCGAAGTCTGTTCTGCACAGCCGAAATCTTGGCGTCGAGCTCCTCCGTGTTGACACCAGGAGTGTGCTCGCCCGGCTTCCAGTCGGCCGTGTCGGCGAGGGCCTGAAACTTCTTCTTGGCCTCCTCGTCGACATCGGGCACCATGGCTTCCGGCCATGCAGTCTCAGGGCCGTCGGACTGCAGGGCGGGCGGCAGCAGCCAGCGGGCGTACCCGAGCAGGGCGCCCGTCTTCTTGTCGACGGCCTTCTCGTGGCGGCGCTTGTGGCGATCGAAGAGAAGCACGTGTGTGGCGATGCGCTTCTGCATCTGCTCCGTGATGTAGGACAGCTGTGCGTCGTCGGGCCAGATCATGCGCCAGTAAGGCTGGCCCCAGAATGCCCCGGCGTTGTTGGTCCCGAGTGCGGGGGCGTCGTCGACGGTGCAGCCCGTGATCGTCCAATTGGATGCTGTGTCTTCTGCCATTTTCTTGGAGGGTGAGAGGAGTTTGAGAATGGGTTGAAATGCCTTTTGGAAGAGAGGTTGCATGTCGGTGAAATGGTAACCGCTTCGCGTACTTATATCGAGATGTTGTAAAAAAGGACAGGTGTCGGTCTCAAGACGGGGTTTACGTGTCTTCCCCCTTGCTATCAATCCTTAAGGGCAGGTAGCATCATGATGCAAGCGGGAAGGCGGCAGGGGGTATGCCCAACGCCGCGGCCGTCATTGCTATTAGGCAGCCATTGTACAGAGGACGGCTGCTACTAAAGCTACCTGTCATCTTCCCTGCCGCCTTACGCCCTTTGCCAGTAAACACCACCACCCTCAATTACATGAACAGCAGCTTTTAAACAGCTATTACCCCGCTTCCTAAATCGATGAGTCAATTCGAGCATCAAAGATGTCGTCACGACCAACGATCCGCTTTGGGCGACTGGAAGGTAGGCTCAATTTATTCAGTTCTGGTATTGCCCCTGGAAACTAAAGCCTAGGGCCAGATGTTCCGCTTATTTTGTCGTTCATCAAAGCCGCCGCTGCTGAGCAGGCCCCTGGGTCTTCCGTAACGGCAACACTCGCAACCCTCAGCTCGACCTTACATCTTGACAATACCGCCCCTGGCGACTCAAACACGGACTTTCAGATTCCGCCCGGCACAAACCAGACTCGTTTTGCCTGGCCGCTGATAGTTGTCGCCCCCGATGAAACAGTCGCCGGCCTAGCCATCTACTTTTACAACTATTCCACTTGGTCCGCCTCCCCCGGGGTCATGCTCGAGGAATTGTACGTACTCCCGGCATACAGACGAAGGGGATATGGAAAGCTCTTGATTCAGGCGATGGCAAAAGAGGCAGAGAGAGCTGGCTGTGCGAAAATGGAATGGGTCTGCTTGAAAGAGAATCAAGGGCCGCTGCGGTTCTATGAGGAACTGGGAGCTCAACAAATGCAGGACTGGGTCATCTTGAAGGTTAGCAGAGAGGGGATTCGTGACCTCGCAAAAGGTGAAAGAGAATAATTTACAAGCCGATAACTTCTGTAGGCTGTTCTTCTTTTTCACTGGACGGACTGAAAGATATCATTGCGTAAAGCAATGAGACGGAGGGCTCAATTTTCTTGTGCCCATAGTACTAGTAAATGACGTCCAGTCTCCTAAAACATATTTCCGCTTTATGACCTGAATGGCTTTCCTTCGGGCTATGGATGTGCTTAACTAGGGACCAAATAAAAACAGACTTTTCAGCTCCCTCGCCGTGTCTTCGCCGAAAACCATGCGAAATAAGCGTATACTCTCTGCTACATAGTCCTCCGAGGTATTACCAAAAGTCTTGTGTGGCTTAAGGGTAATGGGGACTTCCCGATCTGCGCCATTCTTTAGTAAGAGAATGGTTGTTTCAAGCAAGTTTTGCCGCAACTCAGGATCAAACTGCTGCTGAGTGCCCTGTTCCGACAGTCTCTCCATCATCAGCTCCCACAGCTCCAGCACCACTATTGTCTTTTTTAACTCATTAATATATGGAACTGACAGCAACTTCGTCAATGCGGTGATATTGCTCATGTTCCGGACCTCAAAACTCCATGACCCATGATCAGAATCCTTCATCACAATCGTAGCCTTGAGTGATGCCTTACAAACCCACAGGAACATCGCTGACCTTCGGGTTGGGGTTGGAAAGTCTCTAACCACATTGTCGGATTGGAGACTTATAGCTCGCAATTGGGAAAGGATGATATCAACAAGGCCCATTTGGCACAGAAGCGCCAGCAGCTCTTCTTGACTGTTGACGCGGATACACTTCAATGTTCTTTCGTCAGAGCAGAAGCGGCTTGGGACTCTATAGGATATGGTCATGTAGTGATCTTTTCTTCCGGGGATCAGCTGTTCGAGAATTGAGCCCGTAATTTCGATGAGCGTCGGGTTCGTCTCGTATTGGATTTTCGCAGCCAAGGACAAAAGGAATACCAGGCATGTTCCAGCAGCTTCTTTCAAGTCAATTCTAAGTTGCTTTGCGCCGTGCCACGCAGGTGCGACCGATTGGTTTGAATCAAATATTGTCCGCCACCGACTATTAGCAGCGTGCCGCAACCTTGATAATCGGTGCTGCAGATACATCCACCCTGACGCGAACGATTGCAGGAGGTAGACGCTAGAGTGGAATCCTGGCTTTGAATATGATGTAAGCACCATATCCATCCCGGGTGTCTTGAGAAAGTCAGCAACGGTGCGGTGGAGAAAGCCAATTTCAATCCTCAATATGGGTGGCGTTCGGTCACTATCTGTGCTGGCGTTTGAGTCGTCCACAGGATGAATCAGGTCTCGGTATCGAGATACCATTGCCTCTCTTTCTTCTCTCAAGGCCTCAAACTCAAGCGTCTCCTCTGCCTCCATATGTTCGCGCCCAAATTGCCTGCTGAAGGAACGGAAGGGTGTGTCATAACCTGAGGCGTAAAGCCTGGCAGCCATGAGCGGCATAATTGGAAGGGAGCCGTCTGAATGCACCAATACCTTGAGAAGCTTGGCGGCGTCCTGTTTGTAGATAGAGTCAATGGCATTGAACATGTGCTTGAAGAAGTCGGTCAGTTCCGTTGGGAACTCTTCCAGTCGTCGATGCAGTACTTCGATACTGTCTTTATTCGATAGTCTACGGAGCAGAGAGCGTAAAACGTAGTAGACCTACAGAAAAACGCCCTCTGCTCGCGACGTAATCTCGTCGACAAGGCGATTTGTTTCGGCGACAGACGCCATGCGTAGGGTTTCAAAGCGCGGGCTTTCGGTAAGACGATCCTGCGCAAACGCGCATATATCCGATTTGGTGAACTCGTGAATACATAGTGTCCAGGCGCTTGACCCATAGGCATCCCGGAACTCAGGCCACGGCCGACTAGAAACACAAAGTTTTATGTGATCTGACTTGGCGATATTACCGAGCAGCTTAACGAGGTCGGTGTGGATTCCACTGTATTCGTCGAGTCCGTCGATGAACAAGCACATCCGAATTGGGAGCGACTTTTGTCTCAGTAGGTGATCGAAAGACTTCATGAGGTCCTCCATAGTCCAAGCCTCGAGGTACTCGTAGTCTTTAATAGAGAGGCGGTCAGGACAGGCCGTGGGGATAAGTTCTGGGTATGTCTTGAGCAACTGGAACAAGATGGTGCGCAAAAGCCCGTCCTGACTTTTCTGGAGGCTGGTGCCCATGCTCCAGAAGAAGTAGCTCCCTGTAAAGAGTTCCTTATCACCGGCCCACTGGTTAAGTAGTTGTGCCGTTTCGTCGCGGTTTAGCAGGTATTTCATCAAGGTTGACTTCCCAGAGCCCGCCTTCCCCTCGATCCAGTAAGCTCCGCTGCCCTCCCTCAGCCAGCGGGTAAGATTGACCAGGCTGGTTTGCTCGAAGATCCAATCAAATGTGGCTTTGTGAGCCGTTTGGACCCTTGACTAGCGCTCCCTAATCTATTCGAAACGCAAGCTCTTGAGGATGGCCTCGATGTGGGCGCTGAACCAATCCTGGTCCACAAAAGACCTTAGCTGGGTTTCCAAGGCAGTAAATTTCCCTTCCACATTGTTGCTGCCGTTCTGGACCAAGAGTTTCTCTAAGTCTTGGGCCATCTTGTCCAGCTTCCTGGTTGTTGTGAGGTTCCATTCCCTCTTGGAATCCTCAGCAGACGCTATGGATTTGATGATCGATGTTTGGTGGTCACTTCAGCCACAAGATCAGTACCAGTAACCATTTCGGAGAATGGTTGGGATTACTGCATACCGAAGAGAGATGATGTGGGCAAGACAGAGCAAAGGGAAACGGTGATAGATTCTGTGGTGTTGCGGGCCAGGATTTCCCTGGCCTGCAACAGCTATCTTGGTGTGGCCCAAAGGGCACTAGCTAGGCGAGGTGGCGTGTGCGCCCTGCACCCTCGAGGTGGGGCACCACCTCTAACATACCCTCTCAGACGGTACTGAAGCCTGGATCTACATGCCTATCTAGGAAGTTGTGATAGTTGTGATGGTGTTTTGTATCGCTAAGCGCCTTTTTCTTCCTTTAGCTGCCCCTGAATCTACATTAATTTTTTCCTTTTATGGCTTTTCTGCCATTGTATTACTGCAATACCTCGATATTCTCCTTTATCTAAGGTATCTAGATGTTAACAAGGCCTAACAGGGTAACGAATTATATATACTTTTCCTTCTATAATAGTTTTGTAAGCTTATCTGTAGTCATGTCGGTTCCTAAGAGATGCCTCAGATCTATTATCTTCTTCCTAACGTGATTTATTATCTACTTATAGCGGATATTAATATAACGAGTACGTGCCACGTTGAGTGGATTCAATACGTTAGTTCTTATGTTGGTACTGTCAGTGTATAGGATCAGTGGAATTGGCTACGTAGTGCCATATTTCTTGAGGATCTTCCATACTTATCTAACGGCCTGTACTACGGGTGTCAAATTGGTAAATTCTACCTCTATTGAGCTAATTGTTGTAAAAGTCTATTTCCTAGACTTCTATACTACTAGGCCTTTTGTAAGAAAGACTACATAGCCTCTAGTTGAGTAGTAGGTAAGTAGATTATCTGTAAAGGATGTATCTGTAAAAGTATGTAGGTAAAGATCGTTAACTGTGATAGATTCTTTACTAAAGATTATGCCTAAGGACTATATATCTTTTAAATACCGGAATAGGTACTTTAATAACTCTTAGTGTTACGGCAAAGGTCCTATGTTAGCCTCGCTAAGCCTTGACGTTGTATATGTAATATCAGGGCGTGTACTAGTGGTAAGGTAGTTAAGTGATCTAGTCTACTTGATGTAGTCTTTTTAGGAGGCTTAGTTTAGTTTCTATACCTTAGGTAGTTCTAACTTAGCTGGCTAGGATGTTTTGATAGTATAAAGACCCTCGTATCCGAACTTGTTAATAATAGTACGTATGTAACTTTCTTAGCTTAAGGATATCGTTCTTTTAGTGTGGTTACGTACCATATCGAAGCCTAGGAACTATTTAACTTTACTTATCGACTTCAAATTATAGTAGCTCTTTAAGTTACTATAAATTTAATTAATTTTCTCTATAGTTTTGGTAGATATTAACAGATCATCGATATATAAGATAAGTAGTATGTTAGTCTTTTTATTATTAAAAAGGTATACGTTAGAGGTGAAGGGTTCTAAGCCTATCTTTTTTAGAATAGGCGTGATAGTTTAGAACTAGTAAAGAGGGTTCCTTCGAAGACTATATAAGACTTTATGTAGCTTCTAGACTATACCTAACTTTATAGGAAGTTTAGGGGGTTGTCGGATATAGTAATTGTAACCTTTTAAGATATTTACATTTAAGAATATTTACTTAAAGTCGAATTGATAGTACTTAAGGTCTTATATCGTAGTCAAGGTTATGAAGACTTTGACTGATATATAGTTAGTTACTACGGAATAGAGGTCTTTTATACTTTAGGAGTTAGATTCGTAATTACTATATATAACGTAGTATATACGTGTAGATATAATACTTATATTCGGATCTATCTTTTTGTCAAAGACTTATTTACTAAGTAAAATATTAAGGCCTTTAGGCGTAAGTATAAGATAATAGATCCCACGGTCTTTTAGGCTTTCGTCTTGTTTTTTTATAACTAGGAGCTATTATGTTTTATAGTTAGATAGCTTCTTTACTTATTATTAGTTCTTTAGCGGTAGCTTTTTTGTAGTTATGACTTAGATAGTATGTTTTACCTTTATGGTAGTAAAGTTAAATTATTATAGTTTCTAGATCCGTTACTTAATAAGATATAGGCTTATATATTAATAATCCTTTAGATATCTTCGGTTAAGGGGAGGTTCTTCTTTATTAAGTACTTTGTATATATCTTTAATGTACGTTGTACGGCCGGAATGGTATAGTAGTAATACTTGTTACTTAGATATAAGGTTAAGATATTGTTAGTTAGTAGATAAAATAGGAGCCTCTCTAATAATATTTTTATGGTCTTACTTATCGAAGTCTTTTATATTAAAGAATTCTTTATCGTCATTGAGATTATCTTTTAGATTAGGTGTAAGTTTAAGAATTAGAAGTTCTTTATTAGTGGAATATATAACGGTTTTTTTCTTAAAAAGATAATATTAATCTTCTAGCTTAGTTATCTCCTCGGAAGATTAAATTTCTAAGGCCTTGTCTTATATAGTCTTATAGATTGTAACTAGCTTTAGGAATAGTTACTCTATCTCGCTAACTATTATCTTATTAAAAATAACATTATATTTAAGATTATTATCTTTTTTTAGAAGCTTTAGAGCTTCTACTTCGTTAAATATTATAATAATAACTCGATAGATCTTTCTTATCTTTAGATCTTATATCTAGTAGATCTTACTATATATATCGTCGTAACTTATTAATCTTTTAAGCCTTATATATATCTTAAATTTAACTTCTTTAATACGTTTAGCTAGCTTAATAAAATAGTACGTCTTATAGAAATAAGTACGTAGGTATTTGATATATAGCTTATGTACCTTTTCGGGAGTATTAATATTAGTTATAAGGACTATATGTAGGCTTTCTATATCTTTATTAGTTCTTATAGGTAATAGGTTTAAAACCTTAATAATACTTTTTATAACAAAGTATTATAAGTACTTTAAAATAGTATGTTTAATTCTAATAACCTTAGTTCTTTCTATGATATAATAGCTTACGTGTTCTTATTTATTATTTATCTATAGTATATATGTAGCCGTTTTGTTAATAACGATACCTTTCTTAGTAGTAAATTATATTATTTTACTATTTTAAAATTCCTTAGTATTAAAGTTAAACTTTGTTTTATTATTAAGACTAATTATCTTAACCTTCTAGGAAGTCTAAAGTTTTAAAAAGTCGATAAATTAAACTATTATACTAAAGATCTAATCTTTCTTTTGACAGAAACGTACTTAATAAAAGTTAGAGTATATGTTAATAAAGTAGACGTTGTAATAGTATCTTAGGTAGGAGACGTAGGTATATGAAATCGTATCTATTCGTAAAAAGTCGATTAGATTAGTTATGACGATCGGAGTGATCTTATTAATCTAATTAGTAACCTTAGCCTTAGTATATAAATCGTAGAAGTACTTAGTACTAGTACCTTTAATCGTGATATTAGCTCTCTTATAAGCTCGAATTACTTAATCTTTATATATATACATAAGTTTTCTATATATAATTTTGTAATTAATTAAGGTTATTATAGCTTAGCCGATTAAGTATTATTAGTCAAAGGAAGAATTAATCTTTATTAGGATTATTAGTATCTTCTTATGTTTTATATAAGGTATCTATTTTCCTATAGTATAATCGAGGATTCGATTATACCTAAAGGACTACTTTAATTAAGTAATCTTCATTAACTTAGTTTTAATTAAATTGATTAGGCCGTTAAGATTATAATAAGATAATAAGATTAGATATAATACAGATCCTTTATCTATTAGTAATACCGTAATCTTTACTATGCCGATATAGTTATATTAACCGATATCTCTATTAAAATTAAGGAAGTGATAAAATATCGTAAGTAGCTATATTTCTATATACTACTTTAAGTAGTTAAAAAAAGTCTTTATGATATTATTATTATAAATAACTATATCGTTATCTACTTACTTATATACCTTAAAAGCCTATTAGACTTTAGGGGTTATTATGTTTATAAAAAATATTAGTATTTCTGTAGGCTTTAGTAAAAAGGATGTTCTTCTTTGTAAAATGTTACATAGTTCTTTAGATCGATGATAAGTACTTATTATAGATCTTTATCGTTAATAATAAATATCTATTATTAGTTAGAAAAGGATTAATTAATAAAGGCTTGTTATATATCTATGTTAGTAAAGAATAATAAGTTTGAAAATTTAACCTTTGTTAGATTTATAATATCGGATTTTATATTTGAGAGTATTACTGTTGTTATAGTCGTTCCTCTAACTTTATGTTTAAGTATAGTTTTCTTATATACCTATGTATCGGAAGCTTATTTTAGATTGTAGGTCTAACAGATTTCTTTTAGAAGATAGTAATAGCCATAAGGCTGATATGTCTAAGTCTTTAGATAGGTTTTCTAGTACTTATTACACTTAGCTATCTTATCTTTGTTACCGTTGTTAGTTATATTATTAGATAGATTGTTAAGTTTATTTTCTTTCGTTCCTTTAACTTTAATTGATACGAATCACGTACCCTCGGTTTCTCTTTTACTAATGCCATTAAGATCCTCTATAAGTTTAGTTTATAAAAGTTCTTTCTTAGCTAAGGCCTTTTTTTAGAACATATGGTTCATAGGATATCTAACCTTTAAGTAATTGACGATGTAGGTAGTATAGAAGCTTTTAAGAAGTTTTCTATCCTACTAAGTATATACGGAATCGAGCTTATTACGAAGATAATAGACCTTAGCGACGAAGGCTTCTATTGTATCAAAGGTCTTACGATTGAGATAGGTATATTCCTTTAGGTAACTGTTAATAGCTTCCTTACTCTCATACTTAATAACCTTACGGACTATAGTCTAGGTCTTGTATAGATTGCCTATATGGTATTCCCAGCCTATAGCCTGTAGCTTTGTCGAGACCTTAGGATCGTTAAGGCTCTCCTAGATCATGATACTCACTCTGATGTAATCTCTATTCTACTTCTTCTTTGCCTCTACATCTGTATCGGTAGGTACTTCGACATCTTCGTCGATGTAATTTTCCAGATCATCATAACGTAGATAGAATCTGATGATGGAGGCCTAAGCCTCATAGTTGTTTTCGCCCTTTAGGACTGGGATCGTGGCCTTAAGCTCTGAACCTATGATGACAGCTCTGCTTTGTCGTCGGGAATCGCGGCCTCTTGTCGAAGTTATGAGGGCTTTTGTCGCGGCTTCCTTTCTCGAAGATTTGGAAGGCTTCTTGTCGTCGGGATGGCCTCACGATTGAGGGCTTGATTGATGGAAGAATGAATACTGGCTGTATTACATAGTATTAGAAGGATCACTGGCAAGGGATGGTATTACGTAGTGGTAAAGGAAGGTGTAGATTGGCAAAGGAAAAGCTCAATCGCGGGGCAAGGTGTTAGATGATGCGAAAATGCGGAAAATGCGATTTTACACAACCACCTTCAATTTGGAAAAAGAAGATATCTTCTGAGTCGCGTGGAATAGGCGAATTCAGTGATATAAGTTTAATTGCAAATAGTTGCGTTGCGCGTACAGGAGGGCTCATAACCTGTGGGCAAGACAGAGCAAAGGGAAACGGTGATAGATTCTGTGGTGTTGCGGGCTAGGATTTCCCTGGCCTGCAACAGCTATCTTGGTGTGGCCCAAAGGGCACTAGCTAGGCGAGGTGGCGTGTGCGCCCTGCACCCTCGAGGTGGGGCACCACCTCCAACAGATGATGATATGGGTGCAGACCTGAGCCCGAAGACTCGCTAGGCGGTGTTCCAACTGAGCGATGGCGTCTTTGTCCCAGAGTGTACGCCAAACGGCCCGAATTTTGTCTCGTTTCCTGGCACAGGTAGGATCAAGTTGCAGCCATTTGAGCTCCTTGGTCAATTCGCCGGCTACTTAGGTGTATTTCTTCAACACGTCGCTGAATGGGGAGCCAGGCTTAACAAAAGCGGTATCGGAAAGGAGCAAAGTACATTTCTCCTCGACGGCGTTGGCGATATTGCGAAGCTCGGCGTTGGTCTCGGTGAGCCCGTCAGCTGACTTCGATAACTCCTTGGCCATCGATATCGTTTTGTAGGCGATGCTGATGAACTGGGCGATTGCCGCAGCGGTGCCAAGGGCAGCAACTTCGGCCATGATGGGACACTCGGCCTATCGCCGCCAAAATGTTAGGATTCGGTGACACTGCTACTGCTTCTAGATAGTTCAGGTGGGCGTACTGATTGATGAAGTCAAGGGTGACACTCGAATGGAGACTGAACCACGGAGACTAATAAGGGTCGGATGGATTGATCTCTAGGTGTGCATTTGGCCGGGGAACAAGTAACTGTCTGACGCCGCCATTGATCCCCAAGACACACTTGAGAGCGGGGAAACCACGACATCCACTCAGCCTCCTTCAATTCCGTGGCTGAGGTGCAGCAGCGGTCCTACTTGCCAAAAGGATCCCTTGTCAAATATGATAGGCCTAAACAATGCCTCCTTTTCGGCCTGCATCAGCCACACAAGGCCCCGGCACTTGCGCTCAGGGTCAATAGCACCCCCTCCCCCCCCTCTGCCATTCACAGTCAACTCAAGCCGTTTCCAGAAGTGCTCCGGGGTTTAACACTACTACAACTGGTCATGCAACGTCTTGCATGTGGCACGTACCGACCTAGCCTGCCAAGGGCCCCATCATCCAAGGTACAGGGTAAGATACCGTGATCGCCATGATAATTACTAGCAATTTCGTGTATCTACTTATCTTCTTGTGTCATTCCCTACGCATCTGCAAAATTACATAATCGCTGGCACTTTCGGGCTCTGCGTGCCCAACCGACCGCTCTCTCAACAATGCCCATTTGCAACACATAACATTGCTTTTTTTCTGGTTGATACAGATACTTTGCATACTCTTTGACCGCATCAGCGCTTGAGGCATTGTAGCCCAAATCCCCGGCCCCCAAAGCTGTCCCTCAATTTTCACCCACCTTCAAGTTTTTAAACAACAAGGGCGTTGCGACAGATCAACAGTGGTCACCCGCGGCTTCCCAGTTTGGCACTATAATGACAGACTCATTGCGCTGCGGCTTGTCCGCGGCCCGATATTCTATCTACAAGTCACTTCATCACTTGTGTAGGTTGAGGGTCGACGAATGCCCTCATCCTACATGAGTCAACGACCAGCGATCCGCTGTCCTCCGACTATGAGGTTGACACCTTGTCTTCGGTAAAGGAACTCAGCGATGACAAAGAGTTCAGCGAAGACGAAGAGTCGTTACCATCAGACTCGCCGGCCCATCCCGATCGTAGAACCAGATGCGCCTACGGAAAACTTGGGCAAAAACACGGCATCAGGCTGCTTTCCATCTCGCCCGGGCCTTTCAACGACCAACTGCATTGCGGGCTGGTCCAAGAAGACCTGAACAAGCCCCCGCTGTACGACGCCATATCGTATACCTGGGCCGACGACTCTGGGGATCGGTGCAAAAACAAAGCCATCTTGTTGGGTTCCGAGGTATTTATGCTTACCACAAGCTGTCACCTAGCACTCCAGCGAGCACGCCTTCACGGACATACAACAATCTGGATCGACGCCGTGTGTACCAACCAAGATGATACTAACGAGAGAAGCCATTAAGTTCAACTGATGGCGCGGATTTACGCTGGTGCAAGGAGTGTTCTGGTGTACATCGGAGAGGCGTCCACCGACAGTTCCCAGACAATAAACTACTGGCTCAAGCCAGATCCAGGCTATAGTTATCGTTTTATGGAAAAGGCTGCCGTTACTGCACTTCTCACTCGTCCCTATTTCTGGCGCGTCTGGGTACTCCAAGAGATCGCTTTGGCTCGTAGAGCTGTGCTGATTTGCGGTGATGCAGCGATCCCATGGCCTGATTTTACGGCGCGAATCCAAGGATTGAACGGCTTTGGTGAAATGGCGCTCGATGCATTGCTTACCCACCCGCCACCACAAGATATCTATGGATTTGGCGACGAAGGTGATAGGTGGTCTTCCCTCCACGATGAGGCCGGCGACCAACGTGGTAGGTGGGCTCCCCTCCGCGATGAAGCCAGCCGGATAAGCGGAGTGCCGCTTGCTCTCAGTTTTGTGGCTCCGGAGTTTAGGAGCATTGAAGAATTACCTCGGTTGCTCAATCTCTCCAGCTTTTGTCAGGCGACGGATCCTCGCGGCAAGGTATACGCATTGCTTAGTCTCGCTACTGGCACCGAAGGGTACGGCTTTTTGCCCGATTACTATATCGGCCTTGAGGAGGTCTACATCAAGACGGCCATCCTGATCACGGCTAGTTGCGGTCCTCTGGCCTTACTTGCCCGTGCCATCTGTCGACGCTCTATTTCGCCAGAGCTGCCATGGGTGCCTGATTGGAGAAGTTATTCTCTTATTTCTCCATCACCGACCGGTGAGACCTCCATCCTCAATGAGATACGCCAAGGAGTGTACCACACCAATGTTCACACCTCCTCGCCGCCAAAATACCTAAGCACAGCCGATTCATTCGATTTTACTGCTATATGTGTTGGTACCCTTCGGAATCATATACAATCCGGGGTGAGTTGGTGGGCGCACTACTTTCCTGCCCAAGATTCACCAAATCTGGTTCTGGTATGCTGTACTTCAACTCACCACCACGACTCTTTGAAAGAACGTGAAAGAATCTGGCGTCACGTTCACATCTTTTGGAATTGGCGGATTCTTCTCTGTCTCTTCCGGCTGCACACAGTCAGAGTAGCGTCAAGGTTAAACCGAATGAATTTCTGTTCTGATTCGAGTTCGAAGTCGCCATCCTCCCACTCACTTGAACCGACTTCGAAGCGAGTGTCGTACCCACCGTCGTCAAGCGGTGTTCTGCCCAGTCGAGCACTGAAGTCAGGGACCCAGCTCGGCAAACCCTCGATCCTCATGCATTGCAATGGCCTACTGGTAACTAAGGCACCAAGTACTATAGGGAGCAATGTGATGATATTGCTACCTAGGTGAGGGATAGATGTTATGTGTGGTGTGTCGTGCAGGGAAAAGGCCGTGGCTGTCTGGATCTGGAGAAATAGGTGGGCAGTGGAGCACAGGCCTCTGTGGGCACAGGCCACCGCCAACAAGGACTCCAGCCACCAACATGAGGTGTGTGTTAGCCGCCCAAGTGGCCCCAAAGCTCTGCCACGGCTGATACCACAGGCTCCGGCCGGCTTCCAACATCATGTAGTCCCTTGCTAACACAGAGACTCCCTCTAGAATGAATGCTATGACCCTTAGATTTCTCCCGGGCCGTACTTTTTGCCCTTACGCTTTGCCCGTGCTTTCTTCCTCATGTCAAGGTGGCGGCCCAGTAACATGAGACTGCATATCGGGATGGGGATTTCCAACAACAAACCACAGGCAATTCGCCAGCCGAGCTTCTCGCCATCAGTTGGGAAGTGCGAGTCCCAGCAGGCAAAGTGCACCGAGCCGAAAACCATCCCAATGAACCCACAAACCAGTATTAGCGCAGGCGCCGTGTCCTTCCCTTCCTCGTGGTGATAATTGTCGTTTCCAAGACAAGAAAAACGCCACGAAACCAGACAGCTCTCGGCCCCCGCCGTCCCATCCCCGCCATTTCCCTGACGGTTGGATACCGCGCCGCCGTGATCCGCACGCACGTCTTGATGTCTTTGGGCTTCTGGAAGTAAAGCGTGTAGGTGATGACACTGCAAGTTGCGAAGGCGGCCGTCATGATCTCGAGCTGCGTGGCTGTAAGATGATGGGCTGTCCGCGCTGCCAGCTGTACCCAGAGCCAGCTGATTTGCAGAATGGCAAGGGACTTGGTGACCCAATCGCCTTTGCTCTTGTCCATAATCTCTTGCTCCGTGATGCGAGGTAAGGAGGCGATGATACGCCGCTCCCTGGCGTAGTGTAGCTGGACACCATCCACAACCCAGATGTTGCCGCGCAGGGTCATGATGTTCCCGTAGTAGGAGAGCGGGGTATGGTAGCCAAGGTTAAATGTTATTGCATTGTCAATGACACTGGATAGGAGCTTCTTGTTCCGGGGATCTTCGCGCCATCGACCCCTAACCACAGCAGGGATCTCGAAAATGAACCACTTGTTGCCATCGTACTTCTTGCGGAACTTGTGGAGCATCTTTCGCAGGGTTTTGTCGCTTGGCAAGATTTGTGTCTCTGAACTTGGGGACTTCTCTGAATGATATGTCGCGAGGTTAGATAGAGTCTGGTAGATTTGAAAACCGACACTGCATCGCATACCTAGATAGGTGGGCTGCTGTCCCGATTGTTTTGCTTCGAGTTCTTGAGGATTATGGGGACTGGTAGGCAGTGAGGTTGGAGTGAACGGAGAAGCGCATGAAGCGGTAGGACTAAGCTGTTCCTCAACATCGACTAAAAGTCCCTCTTCCTTATCCTGGCCCATGCGGGGCGTATCGCTGTCAGTTCGGAGGAATTAGTTACATCCTCGGTGAACTCTATGGTGAAACCGCCCATATTAGCCAAAAAGGCATGGTAGATGCCCTAGTCAACATTGTCCTCTCTCGCCATGTTCTCCATGAGATCCCTGACGTGACGAGCAAAGTAAAGACACATCTATTCGCCAGTGCTCTACTCTGACGTGTCGGCGTCTGCCGTGAAACGGCAATGTCTTGGAGACCAGACCGTCACGTCGTATGCCAAGCCCAGTGCTAATGGCGGCAAAAGTGATTTGACATACGGGAAATTATGACTTAGATCACACATTATGCTGTTCTGGTGTAACGGGGAAGAATGTATGCTTGAACGGTAGTACTGGTAATGGGAAGGGAAATAACTTGAAACCATTCCGGCCCATTTCCCACCGTCTATGTCACAAAATGTTCCCATCTAGAAGTAAAACATGCTGACCATAAACCACCATTGCCAAGGGACATTCCCCCGAATGAGCTGCAGAAACTGCCCATCCCTCTCCTGGTCCACACCACTAAGCATATAATCCCCCGCATCCCCCCTTCCCCCATTCGTCACCACATCAATCCTAAACGTCGTATCCTGCATGACGTACATCCACTGCCCGCCCTTCCCCTCCGCCGGCTTCACCGTCAATGCCACAGCCGCGGGGTCCACCCCGGCAACATCGGCCATAACCAACGAATTCGGCCTCGTCCCGCTATCCCCAGACGCCGGGAACAAGCTCTCGAACCGGGGCCACGGCAGCTTGAGGTACAGCACCTTACCGGCGAGCTCGGCGGGGCACTGCATACGACGCCGGCCGAAGGCGTCGTCGACGTAGTCGCGGAAGCCCGTCGTCTGGTCGTCAAAGGCCCAGCACAGCCGCACCTCGTCGCCCTCTTTGATAGCTTCGCCGTTGCGGGCGGAGGGCGAGCGTTTGAGGAGGCGCCAGTACTGGTATTCGTCATTGTCGGACATGGCCGGCAGGAAGACGCCTTGTTGGTTGCGGAAGACCACCATGTGCTGCGTGGCTGTGGGCGGGGCCGCGGTCACGGACGGGGCGCCCCCGGTGGCGGCTGGGGACGGGGAGGTGTTGTCGTCGGCGGCTGGGGGCGGGGGAGGGGGTGGGGTGTAGGGCTTGGTCCGCAAGATGATGCGGCAGCCGTGGGTTAGCTGCGCGTGTTAGTCGATGATTCTAGGGAGGGGAGTGGAGTTGGTAGGGATGGCTTACAAACTCGCTGAAGGGTGCGACAATGTTCCACTCGGCTGTGGCAAACTCCTCGTTGTACTCGGCTCCGTAAAGGGACCCGCCCACGTTGCTGTCCTCGTAGCCGATCAGCGCGGGTGCGCGGTAGCTGTGCTGCCAAGTTAGTATTACGACTGTTCACAATAGCGACAAATGGTACTGACGTTTCCGGACTGAAAAGCATCTCCTTCTTGGTGTTCCACACGGGCATGCCCCAGAAATTATCAGGCGTGAGGCCCACCACTCGGGGGCTGGCGAGCGTCTTGGAATTGTGGCCGAGATAGTACGATGGGTTTTTCTTGCTGTGAAGGTACAGTCCGTTCAGAGGCGCCACCAATCGCAGACGCGTGATTACTTCGCGGCTCTCGTCTAGCGCGATGTACTGCTGCATCGCTGGGATGGCTTGGATGAACCACGTTTTGACCTGTTGGTAGCCGGGCATCTGAGACAGCATGTCTGCTAGCGGTGCGAGACCGTCTCTCTGCATAAAGGCGATAGTAATGAGCACGCCGTATGTTATTCTTGTCGATACAATTCAAGGGTTGAGACTTACGTTGATAACTCTCCAATAGTCGCACTTGGCCACTGTGGCGGACCACGCCGGCGCATTGTTTGCGAGAATGGTATCACCACCCACAGCCTCAAACACGACGGTGTCCTTGCTGTTCTTCTCAGACTGCGCCTGAGACTCGCTGCTGCCCTTCTCCGAGGTGTGCTTAATGCTTGTCGAGACATAAGGTGTGGTGACCTCGATGCCCACCGAGACTTTGAATGTTTCCTTTTGCTCCTGCTCCGTCATCGTGGAGGTTGAGTCAAACGTTTTGGTCGACTGCAGACGTCCACCCAGCGTGAGAGTTTGGCAAAATATGTGACCTAGGATTGCATGAATATCAAACCCACCACCAGTACCTCTCAGGGGGGGAAAAGTAAACAAACAAAGAAAAGGGTATGGGGTCAGGAAAACGTACCAAATTCGGCGTGAAGCTTGCGGAGATGCTTGATACTCTTGGTCTTCTGGATCAACTGGATGGCAGCCGCCAGCTCGGGAGTTGGCTCCAGATCGTCAGGGTACAGAAAGAGGTCGCACCGGGGATACTAATTCCGTCAGCTGCTTTGGATCTCGCATACGGCCAGCAGAATCACGAGATAGAGAAGGGAGTGCACATACCATATATCGCGCCACCAACGTCCTCTTGAAGTTCTTGTCCGTCTTTTTGTATGCGCTCGACTTGGTCGTCGATACCGACGTGCTCACGTTGACCGAGAAGCCGCCGAATCCGCCTCCCCTATTAGACTTGTGTGTCAGCTGAAATGCATATGTCACGTTGCTCCTCAGATGCTGCCTTCTTACATGGACGCTTCCGTAGTCTCGGCGCTGAAATCATTCCGCGCCATGGAGATCTCAAACTCGTGCTCGCACGTGGTGATGTCTATGCGGGACGCGTCGTTGACCCGGTAGTTGGGGATGCCCGTGTCCGTCTTGGTTTTTGGAACCGTCGGCGCGGCCATGGTGGTCTGCACTGGGGTATTGCTCGTCACGCTGTTGGTGGAAGGAATGGGGTTTCCTATGTTTGCCATACCAGAAGCAAGACCGGCAGGAAGGAAGTCGGGAATCGTAGCAATAGGATCCTCGGCAATCTTGGATCGCAGCCGGAACGCCGGCTTCGGGGCCTTGAGCATGCGGTTGTTGGTGCGGTCGACAACCCAACCGTAAAATACGGCGCAGTTGCGCAGCACCTTCCCCCACTGCTTGTCATCAAGGTACCCTGCGCCCTGGCTGATCTGGCCGTCGGCCTGATTCATTCCAAACTCCTTCATATCAAGCACGGGTTTCGGTTCGTTGGACAGAGATGCCGTCTTGTCGGCGACCTTTGCCCCCGCTGGCGTTGCCGCAAAGGTTGGCGCAGGCGCCCTTTGCTCTGCCGTGTTGGCTACCAGGACTGACTGAAAGTACACACTCAGTGACGGCACACGGGTCGCGTCGGCCCCGAGGGAGGCGTCAACGTCGGCTGCGACCGGCGGCTCCATAGCAAAGTAATCAGACAACGTGAGTGACTCGTCGCCGACAACCACGCCGGACAGGGTGCAGAACTGGTCGATCTTGGAGAAGGACGACATGGATGGGATCATCTTGCGCAGGCCAGCCAGGGTCATGACTGCCGCGTTGGAGTTTGGCGGGAACGACTTGGAGTGGATGGAGCCATTGGAGATTTGCGTTGTCGCTGCCCCCGTCGCTTGCTTCAGCCGGAAGACACGGATAGCAAAGGGTGGGCTGGAGAGGACGTTGGCAGTTGTCCGTCCCTTCCTGGGGAGGATGTAGACAGTGTCGTCTTTGGACGCTCCATTTGTCCCGAGGGGTTTCTGAGTGCCGCTAGGAGCAGGCGTCGCCGCTCCGGCCGCCGAACCATCAACAGCTCCGCCGGTAGCGGGAGTGGAAGCAGCGTCTACAGTTGCAGGTGTCTTCTCGACAGTTTGGGACTTGTTGCAGATTGTCAGATATGTAGCGATATCCAGTGTGTCCCCGGCTGGTGATCCATCCGGGTAGCAGAACTGCTGCTCCGCTCCCCTGGTGAGCACGTAAGTATGAGCTCACAGTGCTATCCATTGCCTGAACACTCACATATCGGCACCTAGAAGCCGCCGCACGGCTATCAGCTTACCTCCGCCATCTGCTGGAAGGCTATGATTCTGGTCAGCATTCCAGGTGAAAGAAGGGTGATGTTGGGGGGGGGGGGGGGGGGGGGATTCACCTCGACTTCAATAGAGTCGCTTTGGTCTTCGTGGGCGGGACGGAAGCAGCTCCACCCGAAACTGCAGCATTACCTGCGTCTCCAGAGCTAGTGGTGTTGGAAGCACTTGAAATCACAAGCTCCACGACCCTGTAGACTGCCGAGCTATCTGAAGCCGAGGACGCCGGTGTTTTTTTCGTCGGCTGAGCTGGCGTCCATTTGGAGCCTGCGGGAGCCGCTGCCGGGTCTGGTGTCTGAAGAGGCGCATTGTTCGACGGCGGCGAAGGATCCGTCGTCGCCGTTGCTGTCTTTGGAGGCTGCGACGATGATGACATGGTTAGAGGGTTAGATATCAAAGATGGAGGACGGTGGAGGTTGATTGCAGAAGAGTCATGTCACTCTCCAGAGATGTGATACGGGGCAGCTGTAAGTTGAAGCATCCATTTCATGCCGTAAAGGGCTTCCTGGTGACGTTTCTGGTCGGCTTGCCTTCTGCATTGACTCCGTGATATCCGGCCCCCGAAACCCCGAGGCTGACGATGCCGCAGGGGTGCGGGGCCGATGGCTTGCAGCTTTCCACCCCAATAGTTCACACTTGGCGCATATCCGCCTCTTAAGGCTAGAACAGTGGCTGAGACTAGTAGACGCCCAACGGCCTCCAAAGTTCACATGTGGTGCGATTGGTTGTCCGCAGTAACCCGAATCAGCGGTGAAATGTGAAGCTGTTCCTGAAACGGGAGCTAGCCCTATCCCCCACTTGCCGAGCCCAGCCAGCCACAAACTGGTTCGATGAAGATACCCAAGCCATGAGATTACAAAAGTTCCATCCCCATGTTGACATCGGATTTCACCGCTGCATATAGACGACAAGCTCGGTTAAGATCTGCCGAACGGCTGGATGCTCGGCGGGAAACTATTAGTTGCGCCTCATGCATTTATTCGGGGAGGGGAAGCCTGGAGATGCAGGGTCCTGTCGGTGTGATTGAAATTCCTAGACGAATCGAGATATAGACACGTGCACGCGTTGCACTTGATGAAAACATCCCACTGACGACTTCCCCACGCCCCAGCTGGAACGACTTCTCGCAAACTGTAATCTCCATACCTGACCCTTTTCCCATCAACTTCAACATGTCGCTGTTGCTAGCACCCTACAATGACTCGATGCGTCTGGGCATGGGGTTCAACTCCTACACCCAGACAATATGCATCGATCAGGCAGTCGCGGTCGACAAGCAAACTGGGAGTGTGGTCCGGTCCGAGGGCCCCTCACAGGTGAGTTGGAGCGGATGGGATACCGCCTGTGATAGCTGTCCCCTGTGCTGACGGCTTTACCACGACAGTCAGTCACATACTCGTCTCGCTTTGTGTCAAAGTTGAGCGAGATTCTCAGCACCATGAACATCTCATACGGCTCGTCTATCAAGAAGGGCACGGTCGAGGTTTCTGGGAGTACGAGCACGGTGGACGAGGAAAAGATCAAGGAGTCGGACCTCAACGCCGTCATCTCTGTGAAGGTGGTAAACCAAACGACCATCATCACGGAAAACAGCAAGTTCCAGCCCATTGAGGGTCTAGCTCCCGGATCCACTCGCATGGGTGAGGTTTACGGTGACTGCTACATTTCGGGTACGTCTCGGAACAAAGTGAAAAATTGATCCCATCGTTGACCTCGAGTCAGGATTCATTGAAGGCGGAGATTTCACCGGTATTGTTTCGATCCGAGCGCTAGATCGGTCCCAGGCTGCCAAGATCGCCGATTTGTGAGTCTAGACCCTACCCATGTTGAATCACACGGAAGCTCATTTTGCCTTTGGTCAACAGAGTCAAGAGCGGGGTGTCGAGGGGCGGATCGGGGAGTGATGAAGACTTCACGCTCGATGGCTTTCAACATAACATTCAGGGTTCGGCAAACTCCGCCCTGACAAACACCGAGACAACCATTGCGGTCAGCTGGATGGGCGGCGGCCAGATTAAGGATGGTGAGTTCGACCCTGAATTGCCTACCACACTATTCACCTCTGTCTGACTAACCGTCTCTTTACCACGCTCAGCAAAGTCGAAATGGGATATGGACGAGCTATTTGCGGCTGCCGCTGCCTTTCCTTCCAACGTGGCCAAGTGCCCACAGCGAACATGGTGAGACCATCTGGACAGCCTTCGGCCGGAGGGAGTGCTGACCGTTCTCTCAAGGGCCATCTTGACCAAGTACAAGGCCAATAGGAGCTTTGTTGAGTGGTCTTCCAAAATGCAGATCAGCCCACTCGAGTATGACAGCATCAACAGCTTCACCGGAGAGCTGTTTGATAACTTCATGGAGTATAAGCAGATTCTCAAGCTTGTGCAGACAATCTTACGCAACCGTGACAATTTTGAAGGTCATTTCCCTCCCACTTGAGCCATAGTTCGGCAACTTCTGACAAATACGCAGTCCAGTCGGGAAAACACAACGCCATCCCAGTCGATGTTCCTTCGCTGGCGGCTGTGCGATCAGCGCTACGTGCCGAGATGAGCAAGATTGTGACGGCGGTAAGTCAACCAAAAACGGCCAGGGTGCTTCAAGTCTGGTTGCTTACCTTTGGCTCCATAGGTCGATATCCTCTCGCACAACCCGGGGGCTCTGAAAAAGGTGTTGGCCAAACAGTCGTTACCCATCAACTCCCTTGTGAGGAGTATCATCCTTGAGTCTCAGTACGGCCGCGGGTTGAGTGAGGTTCCTGGAACCTCTAAGGCTCCAATTCCAACTCCGAGTTCCGAAGTTGAAGCAGCCAGCCCAGGTTTAAAGGCGACCGATAATACGTCTCGAATCGCACCAGGTCCCACCCCTGCGGCGACCACCTCGGCTCCCGCGACCACATCCACAGCGGCGCCAACTTCAGCTCCAGCCGCCGCCGCAGCGGCATTGACCACTCCCGCTCCGCCAGCAACAACAGCAGCAGTCACCACTGTGCCTAAACCAGTTAAGGAGACACTTCAGCCAAGCCCGAGGCCAGCAGTGGCCGACGATGGCGATGAGGATTTTGACTTCAACTCCCTCGTACCACCAGAAATCTGGAGCGACCTCCTGCCGGTCCCCAAAAAGGGCGTCGAAGCCCTCCTCACGCCTACCAAGGCCGAAGACTCGCAAGCAGCAGCCAAAGTAATCAGCTTCCCGCCTCCGCCCGTCTCGGACCCTCCCCCGACCACTGAGGGGGGAAACAACGTGATCGTGCCCATCCCAGCCAACGAACCAAGGACATCAGCACCGCCCCTCCCCAATCTGGAGATCCTGGGCGCCGCGTACGGCGACGGCGCCGTGACCGAGGCGGTGCGCGCCCTAGTTGATACCAAGACGCAGACGCTGACCATCGACACGACGTGGATCCCGGGCCTGGGTCTGCCCGACACGTGGGTCGGCGTCCAGAAGGTCATCAGCGTGCTGTACCGCTACTCGGACTCAAGCAGCCTGTTCATGCTGGTCGCCGTCGAGAAGACGGGCACGTACAAGATCTCGCACGGCGGGACATCCGCGCCGGGGATCCAGCGCGTGGCTTTGAACCCGTGGCGGCCCGATGTTGGGTTTCACGTCGTTGCTGTTGTCTGGGGGGATGTGGTCGTCAATAACCCCAAGACGGTGGATAATATCACCGTGTCCTGGCAGAACCACTGGACTCAGTGGATGCGGAGCGAGTGGATCGGCCAGGATACGTGGCCAGGCGCGGCCAAGACGTTTGCTCTGTTCTATCAGATGGGCACCGAGGACGCCCCTGTCAAGGTCATGACGTGCAGGGAGTGGATCAAGATCAACTTCCGCCAAGTGTCGAGTCTTCCGTAGTTGTATAGCGTAAGGTAGCTGTGATTGTCACTAGGAACGGACTTCACGAAGTAACCTTTGGGTTTCGAGTTTTCTCAGCAGTTCCTACAGATTATCACTGATAAAAGATCTTTCTCGTTCCAGGTGAGCCACAGTGTATCTGGTAGTGGTTCTGAGAATGGATTTCAGGGGGCTGGATCCCAGTGTTGGGTTGAATTCATGTCACCATCGGTCCACGCGTTTGGAAGTGTCCGGCGTCATCACTGGGGTTGGGCCACCTCTTGGGATGCAGTCCACGTCAAAACCCCGCCGCTCGGCGTCCGAAAACGGCCCATGGCCCGTTGGAGGTGATCAGATGTGGGCGCATGCATGCAGCGCCAGTACTACTAGCGTCCGTCCAAGTCGGTCCGCCCCACAGGGCTGAATTCGGTCGGGATATATGGATGCAGGTGTGCACAAGTTCGGCGTTTCCAGCTGTACGGGTGCCAGTCTGTTACGCGGCGTGCATTATGAGAAAGTATCTCAGCCACACTAGATGCTGGAACGGGAAATCCGAACACCCCTCACCGTGCGTGCTTGACATCCAATCCTCGTCAACTCGGGATGACCGAGTTGACGAGGAGCTCCTTGCTGCTATCGGTCGCTGGGTGAAGCTCGTGTGGCTAGCTGACATTGATCATTTCCGTACTCAGAGGGACAAGGTTCGGGGCTTGGAGTAAAAACGCTATTCGTCCGTCTACGCATAGAGTTTGGCTACCTATAGAGAAGGTTACCTACTCAAGGTTAAGTATGTACCTTGGGTGGTCGGTACCTATATAAGGGGCTTGGTCACCACAGTGGACAGGGACTAAAGCGCCCTCTTGACAACATCCATATTCTTGGACACAAGTTTACCCTATCTTCGAATCAAACCCCTCTTATCCTTTCAAACCTCGTCACACTTCACTATCATGGCCGCTGCTCAGGTTATCCCCTTCCAAACTGTCGACGTCGTACGGTGGAACAACGTCGACCGCGCACCTGCGACCCTCGCCCAATTCCAAGCCCGCCTCGCCCAGCCCGACTTCAACGCCATCGCCGCCGGGGACCGCTTGACGATCGCCAATCTCTACCAGGCCCGGGTCCAAGCCCCCCTCCCAGCGAAAACACCCAGACAGCTTTTCCATGACCTGTGCAACCTTCTGGCCGGCGGCGCTGAGAACCAGCCCAACACGCTACCGGCTGCCTTTACCAACAGGTTGCACGCCTTTGCAACCACTGGAGTCAAGTACATTGTGCAGTACCGCAGGACCCCGGCTACCGGCACGCTGACTGAGTTCCGCATCTACGCCGGTGGTGCGGCGGAGGAGGAGATTGGCGGGGCGTGGACTATCTTCCATGTTAAGAATAATGGGCCGAATGCGGCATTGGTGAATCAGACGATAGCAAATCCTTCTTAGCTGGATACTTTGTGAAGGAGTCAGTTGGTGTTGGCGGGGAAATGGAAAGCCCACTTTCAGGCTCCACAAGGAATTTTGAGTTACATTACCAACGGAATATAAAATCCAAGTCCCGCAGCTTGAGACTTTTGTGCGGAGGTTTAAACTGCCAACGGCGGACAAATCAAAGTGCTATTTGATGTTGAGACGCCCGTGGAGACTGTGAACACACCTCCTGCGCCCCCCTCCCCCACGCAGCTCAGCGTGACTTGGCCCAACTCAGTGCCTCCACAATGCTAGGATCGGAATACCCGTCCACCGAGGGGCTCAACTACCCCAACTTATTCCACCTCAGCCCACTTCGCCTCCATCCTCGTCATCTCAGCCCCAACATGTGCATCACCAGCCGCCTCCCGGAGCGCCTCGGCTTCGGTCTCCTCCCGCTCCATAACAACCCCATCCCACGAGCGATGCACAACGCCGCTTTCAGTCCCATACTCCTCCCGAGTCTCGTCCCCCAGACTCCCCATCCCAGCATACGCCTCCAACAGCCGATTCACCCGCGCCGACGCCGCCAGCACCTCGGCCTCCCCAGCAAGCCTCTCCGCCTCCGCCCCGAGCATGATAATAGCCGGCACAGTCTCCAACCACACGGCGCTGCGCTCCCGACTCGCCGCGAGCAGATCCTCGACAGTCCCCTCCCCGGTACACGCAGCGAGGTATCGCGCGCGCTGCCGCGGTGAGTACATGTCGCAGGGGGTGGCGTCGGCCACAAAGTAGTTCTGCAGCGGCATAGCGGCGGCGAGGGCCGTGTCCGCCCCGAAAGACGCGAAACACGCGGTGCAGATCGTGCAGTCTGGCCAGCCGTACCAGCGTGCGTTTGGGACCGGGTTGCGGGCTTGGCACGGGCTGGGCGCCGGGTCTGGGCTGGTTTGTGGCTGGGTGCTTTTTTTGGTGCGTGTTTCGTCCATGTCACCACCGGGGTTTTCCTCTTTTCCCGCCGTTGGGAGCCGACGCAATGGGGGACTGTAGATGTGAGTAATAAGGAGGCTTGAAAGTTTAGGGGGGAAGGAGAGTTGGTGGAAAACCTTGGGGTGCGTCACACGGCGCCGTCCAGAATCAGGGAGTAGTGCCAAGACGCTGCCAGTTGAGCCTATCGGAGTAAACACCGAGGAGTTGGGGGAATTGGGGATGGCATTGAAGGGTCACGGTGCTCTGGGGGCGAACCATGAAAGTAGTACACCCTTGCTAGTATTTTCAGCCGTTTCTACATTCCGACACTAGGTTCTTACTGAACCACGAGATCTTGTGGAAGCGCCAAACACCCAATAGGCCCTTAGCTTTTCTCATTCATTTTCTCTTGTTTCCTCTCTGGCGGCTCTAGGGCGCAGCCGGGTATTGAGACACCTCCTTTTCATGCTCGAGCGTCCCAAGGACCTCTACCTCCTTCTTATTGTACTCGCGATGCGCAACGATACGGTCGCAATTGGCGCAGTGGTGATCGACATTGTAATACCATTTGTACCAGCATGGGACAAACGTTCCCAAAAACGTTGTCAGGCAGAGGGCTGTGCCAGCGATACTGGGAAGGCCCCGTTAGCGCGTCCAGACAGTGACAATGACCAACAGCTGGGTGTTGGTTTGGTTATGCGAACTCACTATGTCATGCGGGAAGGCTTTTTCTCGACCCTGGTCTCAACACGTCGTCGGCAAAAGGGGCAGTCGACCCAATCGGACTGGTCTCCCAACAGCCGCAGAGGTGTGACAGTTACGACAGCCCCCGTTTTCTCCGTGTTCTCCGTTTTCTCCAGGCTCATCGGGCGTGTTGGCTGGTATGCCTCTTTACCGCTCGGCTGTCCCGTGCTTCCCGCTAGATATCTCGGCGGCTCGTCGTCGACGTGGGCGATTTTGTCGCCATCATCCCCAGTCGACTCTTGTAGCTCCCCACTCTTCTTCACTCTTTCCGGAGACTCGGTGTGGTTTACGGCTTCGGGGAGGTCAACTGCGTCCTGGACAGTTTCGGGGAGGTCGGTATTCTCCTTGGCGATTGCCAGCGCTGGGAGAGGGGAAGAGGTCTCAGCGCCGACACTGTGAAGTCATCTTGTTTAGCGTCTCCAACAGACCAGAGCCTTAGACATAATTCCACCTTACTGACCTCTTCTCCCCGCGTTTCGAATCACCCGACACTTGTGCTTCGGAAAGCGATGGTGGTTCGTAGAAGATCTTTTCTTCAGAATCAGGGCTCGCGACGTATTCGCGCTTTGGAGTCGTCTCGGTCGCCTTGTCCTCGGTCGCCTTGTTCTCGGTCGCCTTGTTCTCGGTCGCCTTGTTCTCGGTCGCCTTGTCGCTTTCGCTAGGGGTGGGTTCCGGTAGAGATTCACCCATTTTGCTTGCCCGTCGCCTTCTTCGCCATGCGCCGAATGAGCAGGAAAAGAAAAGAGGGGGAACTCTGCTGACGCGATTTATTTCGAAGCGACGATCATTCCCCGTCACGACAGGGATTCAGCTCCCATACGGTAAAGTCCGAGCCCCCCTTGCTGACGCGGTGCCAGTGTAACCCTACTCGGATAACTGCTAGCTCGATACACCTTTTCACGATTAGCATGTAACGTTAAACCTCCAGGAGAGCTAATTGAAATGTATGCCTTATATAAAAAGGTTATCATTTGGTCTAGGCATGCCTTAATCTATGGCCTTTCGTGTTAAGATCACAACGTTTATCACCTGATATATACCTGGGTAAAGTACCCTCTGGACTACTTACCCCTTTCACAATGTATTACACATCAAACGAGAAAGCGCTGTTCTGGCCGCCGAATCCGGCTGACGCGTGTCGCCGCTTGCAGTGTCCTTCGCAATGGGCAGGAGGCCATAAGCAGGTACACAGTACTGTCGGAAGTACTGCACTCCTTTTGATGGGGGTTGCAATTGTGTGATTGTATTGCTTCTCGCACCTGTCTGGCCTGCAGTCAGAGTGGTGCTACTTATAGGAGTTCAAGATAGTTTTTGTGGTGCCTTAGCTAGCCACACAGCTACTCTATTTGCCTTGCTCAAGGTTGACTGTTGTTGCCACTATCGTGGCATTGCTAACGCCTCAATTCTAGCATCTTCCACCCTGTTCCACCTAACATAGCCTAAAGTAATTAAGAGGTTAGGTTAAGAACAGACCATCTTAAGAGCCTCTATGGCCTATATAAAACTGTTTGCTTTTATAAAAGTGTCAGGCAGCCTTTCACGGCACCGCCAGGATAAGTATGAAGTAATTACCACCACCACCGGGGCTTACACCTATATAGGATTGAGCAACATAAGCACTTACGATTTCATACTATTTTATTTTCCTTTTATATATTATACTATAAAGCTATATCAGCCTGAGATTTATCAAATAAACTTGAATCAGAAGTTTCTCCACATATTACGACGTTAGTATAGTATTAAGAGGGGTAGAAGCCTTTATACGTTACTCTGTAAGTCAGTAAACTTTATAAAGGTATCTCATTATTATATTAAACGCTTTAAGGTGTTTCACTGATATTTTACGCAAATAGCCACTTAGGACTACGGACCTTTGAGAGCACAGCTGTCTACAGAACATCTTTTCAACGACTAAATAGGCTCCATTTGGTCCATAATAGCAAGAGATGTGTGGTACGTACCAGAAGGAAAAAGATAAAAGGAGGGCTCACCCCCTTTAGATAGTTACTTTTTAAAAACACACAACACACTCAATTCAAGCCCCATAACAACAATCATACACTCATCTTATTTCCCCTTTTGAGACAAATCTGATGGTGCTATCCGAAAACACCCTTCATTATGTCTTCGTCCTCTTTTTCAACGAAGAAAACCCTGATCAGATTTTATCTACTATTATCTACAGGGACTTCGTCTCATACCTCCACAGGGCCATCTACGCCTGTTCAGACCCTATAATGAAAATAGTAAAAGTATGTCATTAATCATGCCCTAGTATAACTTTATATTTTAATAAATTAAAATTATTAAATATAAGTTGGCCCATAAGTAATCCCGAACATAACCCTAACCATAACAACATATCGGGGTACTGGAGGTCGACAGTAGAAACAACGGAGCACTGAGGCTTTGGTACAGAACAGGAACTTCACACATCACTTACTAGCCACTACGCCAATGTTACGTGGTAAAATGTAAATATCTTAGATAGGTTAGTCCATTATGCATAGTCCCTACGCTCAATTGAGCAAGGGGGTACACTGCTATATAATGGTAGTATGCCCTCCAGACTGATTACCAACGGGTCATCCTTTCCAACATATAACACTACCATTATATTATATTATGTCAGTGTTCCTGTGAAGGACTACCAAAATGATTCTTACCGAAGCGGTCTATTCCAGACCGTAGCAGTCAATGCCAGGTCATCAGGGCCTGTAGATCTAGCAGTTTAGGTCAATAGGAGTAACAGGTCCATAAATCCTAACTACCCGAGCTACAGAGTAACTGCTATGAAACTACAGGGCCCATAAGGCCTGTAGGTCTCACACTCATATCCCATAAAAGTGGCCACTGCACCCTCGTATTCAAGGAGGTGGCTGATAAGCCCCAGCTAGGACTGCCGAGGGCCGCGTAGCCACAGGTCGATGTGAGCCGACGTACACACCTATAATAGGGGCCCTCTCGCACTCTTTAGACCAGTTAGACAACCATCAATTTTATCAACTGTTTTACGACTCTTTTCCATGACTCCATTCCCAAGTGCTCTGTGACCTTTAACACTCGAGGATATAGAGAAGGTTTGATATAAACCGGGTGCTACCTTTAAGTCGGCCAAGTACGAACGTTAAATAAAGTACTTCAACCTTCGAGCGGAGGGTTAGATATAGGGTCAATCGACGCCGAGGATCGAGGAGTACCTATAACGGCTGAGAAAAAGGAGATTACGCCTTCTGTGGACTTGGTGTCTTCTGCCAAAATTGTTAGGGGAAGTTTTTGGCGAGGGGTTCGGCGTGTCCAACTTTTCTCCTCTGTCAAAAGCTTTTCGAATTCTCAAAGTTTTGAAATGGCAGTTCAGTTGCTGCCCCTTTTGACCCCTTACAGTTTTCGGGCTATTGTGAGGACTTAGGGGAAATTACGCTCGCGCAGAGTTTGCCGATGGTACGATGATCTTCAAGATTAGTAGGCAGTGACGTGACAGTGAGGGCGTTTGGTAAACGGCTAAGCAGGTCCGATGTACCCGCTGGGTTCACGGTGTAGGTGCTGTGTTCATGGTGTAGGTGCCGAGGGAGTGGTGATGCTCGCTTGCTGTTCTAGGTAGGCACGGTACTAAGGATCTCCGAGGTCGAATTGAGGCTTAGGTGATATGTGCCCTGTGTTGGCCCGCTGCTGGCAGCGCTTGGCTTGGTGCTTGGTGATGCTCCTCTCCGCTGCTGCTCTGCTTCCGGAGTGATTGAGGGGCAATGTTTTTCTCGTGCTAGTGGTGAAAAGAAGCCGAGCCCCCGGTAACTCGTTCAGCTCTCTGTCTGCTCTCGAGCTGATTGAGGGGTAATATTTTCTTGTGATGGTGGTCGTGTCTTGACCTCTTGACACGGGGATTTCGAGCCGGACGGCGGGGTAATCTTAATCTTCCGGCTCGGCGCGCGTCTTGTTGTCGTGGTCTAGATGGGTTCGAGTGCTTTCTGATTCGTGTCTGATTCTTCTTTCTTTTGGCGAGGGAGGCTCGGCAAAGGGTGTTCGTGGCGGAGGCTTGACGAGGTGAACCATGTAATCTGCGGGGGAGGCGATGGCAGCAGTTTGTTGACACTCGGAACTTGGTTACGCGATCTAGTGACGCGTTTGGCAGGGTAGGGCAGCGGATCTTGACTGTCTTCCACAGCACAGCGGCTGTTGTCTCGGCGGAGGCGGATGGAGATCTTGACGGCTGGGAAATAGGAGCTTCTGAGTCTTGAAATACACTCGATAGGGGAAAATTGCGTTAAACGCCTCAAATAGGCACAAACAGAATCATCCAAGAGTCGGAAATCTTGGCCAGATCGGCCTTGGTAGGACCTCCATGTAACATTTGGTGGGAAGGTTGCTTGATTGAGTTAAGTTGGACCTGGCGGGGCTTTGCCCCGCGAAGTCTTGAAGAGTCTATCTAGTTGTGCATAGCTACTCAATATATTATCCAATCCCCAGTCCCACTTTGTAGCGGTCCGCGCCGATACCTATAGAAGCCTTACTAGCTAATCGAAGGCACTGCCCGTCTAAACCTCACGTATCCGAGGAGCTTAATGATAAAATATAAGTAATACCTCAAAGTTACAGGAGGTAACGTAGGATATATTAGAAAGAGTGAGAAAGCAGAAGGCTTACGGGATAGTTACTAGAGTTTAGATTACTTAGTGAAATGTGGTTACTTTATAACGCCTCTTTATAACTTTCGGATACGTGTAAAACGAGTAGTCTAGGTGTTCGTAACGGCCGGCTGGTGATATCCGTTGTCGCTTCGGGTCTAGGTTGGAGTCTTTCTCGAACTATGGAGCTTGGAGTGAAGGGCTTCCATGTTATGAGAACCATCTTCGGCTAACATCTTGATATCAAAAGAGGTTGTAGGTGCATCAGATTATTGTGGGTAACTGCACGTGAGGTAAATCTACCCTTCAACTCTACCACCGTACGAGTTACAAAGGCGAGTGGCGCTTAGAAATGTCTAGTAAATATAGCAAAGCGCCCCACCGTTTGTATCCATGTAGTCCCTCACTATTCCGTCTGGGGCGAGTCCTAGCATCGGCAGCACATCATTCAGAGTGGCGTTCTGTCCATCATTTCGCACCCCCTTGTAGGCAAAAGTCCTGTTCTGGGGGTCTTTCTGCTGCCACTGCCACCAGACCCTGTCGACCATGGCGTGGTGAAGGAAGAAGATCGGGTCTGTTACAGTCAGCACAATCACATATTGTTGTTTCAAGACAAGGAAAGAAGAAAGGAAAAAGAGTGCAAGAGGAAGCATACCATTCGGGGAAGAAACAGGTCCCATATCACCCCTCCCGCCACCGATGCCGGCATGCACGGCGCCATGCGGCGAGGTCTCGAGCGCAGGCCAAAACTTGTCGTAAACAGTCCAGGAGTTGACCTCATCCATAACAGTCGGGCTGTACGCATTCCCGATCATCTCAGCCTGGCCACCCTCCGGATGGCCCGGAGCCCAGTCACGGCTGAGCCAATGGGGATCGACGGCAGTGTTCCAGTACGTCGGGTGGAGGCTTCGGAACGGGCCATTCACGACGCGCAGCTTGCCGGGGCCGTTTCCATCGGCCGAGTCACTGCCATTGCCGCCGAAGCCGAGCACTGGGTCCCACACGGCCGCCTTGGAGGGGGCGGCCCAGTCGGCGGCCCAGTCCCAGTACATGGCGGTTCCGGTGTAACCGCACGAGTGGAGGGCGTCTTCGTAGACTTGCACGAAGTAACGGTGCCAGGGGAGGAAGACTGGTTCGCCGTGGACTGGTGGGAGTCAGTTGGCATTTACAAGATACGATACTGGGAATGCGGACGCACTTCTCTGCGGCTCCGTCAGCTGCGCGTGGATATATCCAAAATCATCGTACAGGGTCCTGTGCGTCGAGATGTGCAGCCTCGAGGGCTTCGTGGCAAGGCAGAGGGCGGCGTTGATGTACGACCTTTTCTCTGTGGCGGTGGCCTTGGCCCAGCTCTTGCGCAACTTGGGCGACGTGCATGTCTTCTTCTGGCGCGCGGCGAGGCTATCCGAAGGGAGAGCCAGCGCGGCGGTGGCTAGGGTGGCGAGGTGGAGGAACTTCATGTCGGCGATGGGATGGGTGGAACGAGTGACTTGAGTGATATACTGGGCTGGATCGTGCTGAGGACGGTATTCATATTCTCGATGGTCGAGAGGATGATGGTATATAAATACTCTTCACACAGGCCTAAGTTTACAAAGGTCTTTCGCATTCGTATCTACCTTACGTAAAGGACTAGAAATCACACACTTCCTTTTAGGTAGGTGTTGAGATCTTCTAGGTATTCTTACTAGAATTGTGACTGTGCTTATCTCAAAGACCACTTTACCATCAGCGTAGAATGCACTATCGATTTCATGTTTACCAGGGTTGAATGTCGTGTGAAAGTCGTATCCCGTCCCGCTAACGCAATTATGGCCTCTATCTACGGCACAGGGCAAGGATAGTGTGTGCCAATTTCTACGCCCTGTGGCACAGCAGGCACAGGTGGCGAGACTCAGGTGAACGGCCAGAAATCTAGGTAGCCATCCAAGAAAAGGGTTACTAAAATTTGGACTCAGAAGGACTCGGGAGGTATTTCAGGTGAATGTTTTGTCTAGAAAACTTTCTCCGTTCTTAGAAAAAGGGATAGTTGTTGCTCTCTATCTTGTTGAGTTCAAAGAGCATATTACCCAACGATAGGACCTGCAGGCAAGAGCCGGAAGTTACCCCTGACACTAATTCTCGGGATGTTGTCCTAACTGGTTGTTTGGTGCTTACACATCTTCCCAATGTTTGCCCGTGGGCCAATAGGCAACCCACGGCCACGGTAAGCTCTTCAATGCACATGCCGCCTGTACCAAACCTTAACCCCTGCACGACGGCCCACGCCGCATCTAGTGTCTGACTGGTGGGGCGTGATCACCCTCAGGGCACCACCCCTTCCAATCTCCGTCGGCCTTTCTTCTGGCTCTAAAATAGACTTTGCTCTAGCTCTTGGTTTCCGCGAGCTAGTAGAGGCTTTGCTACCTGGGCCCTTTCATTAAATTTCGTCACCAGTATGCCCACGATATCAACAACCTTGCCATGCCAGCCAAAACGAGAAAGGTTACACCGCCATCATAGTCGGGCATACCATACATCGTGTTAACGAGAAGTGTTTCCCCATCGCTCTCATTGTCGGCGGGCTCAATGGAGCGCTCTCTGATGCCGAGTCTTTTCTTTCGGATCTAGATCGGCATGCCAAGTAGGCGGACTGCGGTAGTCAAACTGTATGCTATGCTCCCACCTGAGCTCCGAACCCTGTGATAACGAGGAAAATACCGCTTCCGAAATTACCCTCCGGTTCGCTCGCCCATCAAGCAAAAGGTATATAAAAACCCCCTTCAGGGGAAAAGTCACCTTCAAATTAGTCTGCAGAGGCTAGGGCCTCTTCTTCCTCGTTGTCAATTTGTGCGGTATTTTCTTCCCGCGTTAATCGCCGCCAGTATTTTCTTCTTGGCAGCTTATCCGCGAAGCTCCCGAACAAGTCGAGCCACTTCTTAGACCTCCTCCACACCATCTACAGTAGGCCGCCATCGTAGTTAGGTAGCGATGCCGCGTTCCGTAGGTATGAAAAGAAATGTCTGTGGTTCTTATGGTATGCCGCATTCGTAGGGCCCCAAGGTCTCCGGTTCGTGGTTAAACCGCTCATGGTACTCCTTAAAGTCCCCATAGCCAGTTCTCTCCGCTAATAAGGCTGTGTATGCGTTATGGAATAAGGCCAATAGGTGGCTTGTTGTTGGAGGGCAACACAATGAAGGTAATGATATTCAGTGGTGGTTCTGGCCCAGAGAAATCTCTGGCCTTCTTTTATGGGTGGCCACACCAGAACCACGCTAGGCTATCTACTTATCAGAGGCGGCTACACCTTCTGGAAGGCCATTCACTGAAGGCCACCATTCACTGAAGGCCACCATTCACTGAAGGCCACCATTCACTGGAGGCCACCATTCACTCTTCCAACACAATACTGTGACGAAGGAGCACTTGACCCACACTCAACTACGCCAACTTCCCATTGAAAAGGAATGCCAGAATTCCAAGTCGACACTCGGAACTCAAGATATGAATTATTTACTACTGACCGAGTCAGGGCTGTCGTCACAAATGCCAGGAACTTTTTGAAAGCATGACACTAAGGTAAGGTAAGGTAGGTACCCAAGCGAAGCTATATCCCAATCCAACTCACACAAGTCCCCAAGCGTCCCAAACCCGGACCTCGCAGTTGTCAAAACCTGCGGCCAGATAATCCCCGTCGGGTGAGAACGCAACTGTATTAGGGTCCCCAGGACGAGGTTCTTCGATGGTTCGTAACAAGCTACCCGTTTCTGGGTCCCAGATCCGAATTGTTTTATCCCATGCCGCCGAGGCTAGTAGCCTACCATCAGGTGAGAATGCCACTGAGCGGACGACGTGACTATGGCCGTTGAGTATTTTCAGCTGCCTGCCGGCTGTTGGGTCCCAGAGCATGATTGAATGGTCCCTCGAGCCCGAGGCTAATAGCTTGCAGTCGGGTGAAAATGTTGCCGAAAAGACAGCGTCACTATGGCCGCTGAGTGTTTCCAGGGGCTCGCCTGTTGCTGGGTCCCAGAGTTGGATTGTGTCATCGCTCGAGGCCGAGGCTAATAGCTTGCCACTGGGTGAAAATTCCACCGAACGGACGAGGCCAGTGTGGCCTTCGAGTGTTAATAGTGCACTACCTGTTGTTGCGTCCCAGAGCCGAATTGTCTTGTCATCGGATCCCGAGGCCAACAGCGTACCGTCAGGTGAGAATGCTATTGAAGAAACGCCGCCACCATGGCCGTTAAGTGTTGTACTCGGCGCACTACTTGCTGTCAGGTCCCAGAGTCGAATTGTGTTGTCATGCGAGCCCGAGGCCAACGAGTTGCCAGTAGGCGAGAATGCTACTGAATAAACAGGGGCACTGTGACCCCTCAGTGTTTGCAGTGAAATGCCTGTCGTCGAGTGGTAGATCCCAACTGTCTGGTCCTGCGAGCCCGAGGCCAGTAGCTTGCCGTCAGGTGAAAATGCCACCGAATAGACAGCGCCCGCATGGCCCGCGAAAGTCTGAGGCTTCCGCGACTGCTCGTGGGTGTCTGGGTTCCAGCTAATGGCCTTGATGTAGCTGTCCTGTTCCTCCAGTTCGGTAAGCTGCTCAAAGCTCTTCTCGTATCCTGGGGGTCTTTCTGCAGTTCCCGGAGAAGAGAAACCCAGGCTGTGGTCGGATAAGGCCAAGCGGGCTTCAGGCTTGTCCCCGGTCCGACTTCCCCGTATAGCATGTGAGCCCGCGTCTTCGTCCCCATCTGATACAGCCGGTAGCACGAACAGGGAGATCTCCTCCATGTGATCTGCCACATGAATCAGGAGCCGATGAAGATATAGTTCATTGGGGCAAATGGGGCATGCGACGATCCGGTCATCGTCCAGTGGCGTCTCACACATGTCGATGAGAACAGGCAACTGATGGCGAGTCCAAGATGCTGGGTGTTTGTCCTGTAAGTGGTCGGCCATCATGTCTTGCGTGTCGAAGACGTCGTAGCAATCGCGGCACGTCCATTGCCGACGGTGCATTTGCATCTCGTGGTAGATCCATTCGTGGCGAGTTGCATACATCTTGTCCGGGTTGGGGCACCGGTCGTCTGTACACAGGTATGGGCGGAGATCTCTGAACACATGCTGTCTAGAAAATCCCAGCGCTTCGTTAGCGGCCGAATTTCCCTTAAAATGGTCCGAGAGGTTCGAGGAGCGAGACTCACTTCCATGACTGCCTGTCCTTCATCAGGACCGACTCGAGACTCATGTGACAAAATGGGCACTCAAAAAGTGCGTCATCGGGATTGCTAATGGGCACATCGGGTACTCTTGTGGATCGCTGGCCGGCGGCAACAACAGTCTCCTCGTAGAGAGTGCGCGGTCGAGCTCCCTGCGTTTGTGCACCGTCAATGCCTGACACGGCAGCAGTCGAAAGGCTATGAGCTGTCGGAGTAGAGAGGACTGATTTGACTTCCAGTTTCCCAATTGACGCGGCCATCGGGGCGTTGTCTCCGGTTGCTGCCACTTCCTGCTGTGCGGCAGCGGGATTTGCCTGAGGTTTAGCCAGTGGCGACTCCCTGTTGGCAGTCTTGCCTGTTGAGACCCCTGGACGGGAATGGTGAGCCGCCCAGTACGTAAGTTGCTCCCTTCGCCTCGTGTTGGCTTTGGCCAGTCTCTGCATCAAAGAATACGACTCCTGGGCGGATTCCACATCCATTCGTGCGTGCAGGTCGCTTTCGCCTACAGCTTGCTCCTCTTCGAGTTCCTGGTTCGAGGTCCCACCTTTGAAGTCCGAGTCGGCCGTACGTTGCCAGTGGCGAAATTTCTCTACGACATGGCTGTAGTCGTATTGCGCAAACGCAGATAATTTCCCATCCTTGGCTGAGGACTTGATGTATCTGCCTGTCAGCGCCGGCCGACGAAGTAGCATACCAAGGTGGTATAAAAGCCTGACTTGGTCGTAGATATAAGACATGACCACAGCTATTGTGGCTGTCTGCCGACCAGTCTTCGATACATTGAAGGAGTCGTCTCTGTCGTCAGAGACCGTAGAAGAGTCTTCGCTATCGGAAGTAGCACTGTCGTCGGATTCCGCACCCGACCCCTCGGGTCCCTCGCCTCCGTCCCGGATGATGCGCAACGCTATTAGTCCGTCAGCTCAGGCTCTCCGAGATCCTTCATCAGGGTCGACTTGAAGAGCAGGACTTCCGCACCTAGAGTAAGTTGGTACATCAACAACTGAAACATGTCGGCTACCCTATCCCTAAGCGTTGGATTGTGTCGCAGCGTGTCGTCCAAGGAGCCTCGCGCTTGAGCTGGAAGGGTCGCCTTACTCTGGCTCCCCCACAGACGAAGCCGCCCGAATTCACCACGAGCTTTCTCAAGGTTAACATACTGCAACTTGACCACTTCACAGCTCTCTTCTCCCAGGGCTAGACACAGCTGCGAGTATGAATCCAAGCATTCCTGGAAAAGCTGGAACAGGGACTGCGTCGGCGGCTCTTTGACTTCTGAAGAAACCAGGCCGGAATCGGCCTCATTCTGGGTTTCCATGATGGCTCGGAGGTTCACACACCCGGCGGTACCGTGCCTGCGCCGATTGAAGAGGGCGGAGAAAGAGAAATCGACGGCGGCGATGTACCCGGAGCGGGTATGACCGTGGGAGATCGTCGGGTTTGGATATAATATTGGTGTGCCGTACAACGCCAGCTCTTGTTGATAGGAGGAAGTGACGCAGCCGGATGGCGGGGAAAATGTGGCTGCGAATACCCAGGATGTGAAGAATTGGGCTGCTTACCTCCTATTCGTGTGAAAATGGCTGGGCGTCAACCAAACGCCGCAACCCGACCCCATTGGCGGAAAGCCGTCCACCACTCATACCGAGAGCTCGTGCGGGGTGAATTACGGTCCTTTTCTCGTCAAGAATCTCGGCCTCTGATCTATGATCATCATACATCAGTGGGAAGACTGGCACCGAGTACTGTCCCCTCAGGCTCCACTCCTCTGTAGCCCCTTTATTTTGATGATCGACATTACTTGAACACCCAAGGTACCATACTCGGCTACCCACTTCACCCTTCAGCCATGGAGGTTGCGTCGTTTGTTTTTGGAGCAATACCCATTGCATTGTATGCGCTGGACAACTACCAGCGTTGCCTGAAGCCAGCAAAGAACTTCTGGAAGTACGATATCATTTTGGAGCAGATTAAAATGAACATATATCTCCAGCAGGAGCAGCTCAATGCCACCATGGTAGGCTTGGGCCTACACAACCCTACAACAGAGCAGCTCAGAGATCACCTCCGGCTCGTCTTCACAGAAGAGAAATGTGAGAAATTCATAAACATTCTAGAAAGGATGGGAAAGCTGCTGGAGGATATGATGAAGAATCTGGATATCGACACCCAGGGTAAGGTTTGTCTTACCTACAATCCGGCCAAATTGCTCGGTGACTTGCTGATTAGTTCTTCACAGCCCAAATGGTCGGATGATACGCCAGAAAGAGCGGAATGGGAATGGAAAAGAGTCAAGCAGAGCTTTGGCGACAAGAAGAGAAAGGAGCTCATTGAAGAGCTCCAGTACTGGAACTCGGGCTTGAAGGCCATCGTCGAGAAGGTAGAGATCCCCTTGCCTGATGAAGATACGAACTCCCTGGTGAGGAAGATCCAAGCTCGGCTGGGCGCCCGACAGCGCGACAAGATTAGAGAGGAGCTTGGCTTTGTGTACCAAGCTTTACATAAGACTGGATGGACATGCCGCTGCTCCGAGCACCGGGCAGTGATCCGCCTCAGCTGGCACAACGAGAAGACGAGCGCTGGTGGCAACTTTGGCTTCGACTTCGCTGCGCTACGAGCACCCCCGCCGTGGCATCAGATCTCAATCAATCTCGAAGACAGGGAAGTGGACAGGCTCATGCCGCCAACTCCCGCTACTAGTAGGTCACCTTCTCCGTCAAACCGGGAATCCAAGAAGCGGTTTCCGATGTTCCATATCCGCCTTGGGCGGAAAAAGAAACAGGATTCGATCGACGAAGCGCATGCCGCCGGTAAGTTGATTATTACTTTCTCAGTAATCATGACAGGGAGATAGTTTGAAGAGGTTGCTGACCAGTTCTTGCCATCTACAGACACAGCCCAAGCTCTCCACCCGCCACTCAGCAATCCGCCACTGCCCCAGCAGATTTCTTGCATGTGTGCTTTCATAAACGGCGCCCGAGAAAACAAAGCCGGCGTTATCCAAATCGAAAGAAGTGGCTCCACCGGCAATCATCTAGTTGTGAAGCTTTTGAGGGAGAGCCCCACCGATACGAACTCGGAAGCCCGTCTTCTCGGATCCTTGCTATTGAATCCCGGACCACGACGTCAGCCGGGCGTCTTCCTACTGTCAAGAAAACAAAGACTTGAGATCGCCGCCGCCGTCACCTGGGCGGCCCTCTACTTATTCGGGACCCCCTGGTTCGGATCCGACTGGAATGGGAAGGATGACGTACAGGTCTTCCTCCAAACACAGGGCCAGCAACACCATCGCGCTGCAGTGCAAGTCACCCATATTGGTATCTCGTATGTATTCAGGCCGGAGGCATCTCGAGACACTACGACTCCCGCTCGGGATGGCTTCACGTTCCAGACGCGCCAGATCCGGAACAGAGGCCTCTTTACGCTCGGTATCCTCCTCGTCGAGCTTTGCCTTGGCAAGACCTTTGAGCAAATCCACCAGGAAGCCCAGGAAGACGACCTGAGCTCGTTACCTGGAAGAGCTGGCGAGATATCGTCCACACCGGCGCCCCCGAGCGTGTATGACATCGCCACTGAGCTCATAGACACTATATTCGCAAACGAGGGGGACCTGTATGGAAATGCTGTACAGAGATGTCTGCGGTGTGAGTTTCCTGGTCGGGACGTCACAAAAGACTTTAGTTTCCAAACGTTTCGGAAAGATTTTCTCGATGGGGTGGTGGCACCGATACAGGCTACCTTTGAGAGCTGTCTTTAGGACTGTTGTTAAGCACATAGGTAGTAGGTAGGCAGTCTCCCCTGCGTACCTAAGATGAAAGTTGACAGTTTCGAGCGCTGGGGAGCGATCCCTGGTGGGAGCCGAGGGGAAGTAAGTCTGATTTGCAGCCTAGCTGTGGGACGAATAAGATGGAGTGTAGTACGACCGACTTTCAGAATCCAGGTACGCCTTGAAATATAGCACCTCTGGCCATCCTCACAAGGAATTTTGAGATCAAGATAGTGAGTGCATCACTTCACAACCCTAACCCTAGAACGTTCCTGAGATTGGTGAGTGACGTAGGTGGTGTTGAGTCTGGAATCCGGGGTTGCAGTCTTGCGGGGGGAGGGGGGGGGAGGGGGAAAGTGGCGAGGTTGGGGCTTGCGAGGCGAGAGGGCAGTTCCAGGAACGCAGTCCTCAGCGAGGACAGCCGCTCTTTCCGGGCTCACTGCAGCTTCCAGGGTGTGTAACGAGCCACTCCAGGCTACCAAGGGCTCAAAGTTGCAAGTTGAGAAAGACGGCGAGGCTGAAATTGGCGTGTTGTTGGTCCAATATTCTCCCGCTCCCCTGTAACTTATCGCGCACAGGCGTAGCCGCCGCAGTTGCTGCGCCCCCAAGGCATCAATTCTTCCATTCCCTGACTGCCCCTGACTGTCCCCTGACCGTTGCGTCCAGTCGCGGCCCGCCTTCCGTACGTTAATTTAAGGTACGGGACGCGGCACTCCAACCTCGTGGCAATGTGCAGCTCTAGTGCAAAAGTCGTCCGATCTTGGGTACCAAGTCATCGTCCATAATCCTAAATCTTCGTTTGAACTCGCGACAAATTTCATCCGGAATCTGAGACATTGTCATCTGATATCGACAACAACAATCAATACCTTATTGGACGCCCGGGAAGACAAGAACCGACCCCGCACCTTCCCATCCGACGTATCTTGAACCGCTTCATCTTTCCACATCTCAATCGCGGCGGGCACAGACCACCGGCCCCGAAAATGAGCTTCGGCGTCGGGGTTGGCGACCTCGCGCTCGTGGCGCGCACGGCATGGCGGCTGTACAAGGCGTGCAAGGACTCATCCGAGGATTTCGCGCGGTTGTCAACCGAACTAATGTCGCTGCACGCCGTGGTCAACGAGACGAACGACTTTTTGACGGAGAACAGCGAAACCCTGGACACGTCGCGGCGGCACCGACTGACTATGCTCTGCGGCGGCTGCCGCGTCGCGCTCGACGAACTCGACGCCATCGTGGCGCGCTACGACAGCTTGGGCACTAAAACGCAGCGTGCCTGGGACCGCGTGCACTTTGGCCTGCGGGACCTGTCCGACATCAAGAACCGGCTTGTCAGCAGTGTGACGCTGTTGTCGGCTTTCAACACAGCCATGATCAAGTGCGTTCTCCTGAGATACCGGTGGTGGTGGTAGTAGCGTCGTAGCTAACCCCGACTACCCTGCAGCTCCTCCACAGCGCGCATCGAAAAGAAGCTCACAAAGTTCCTCGCCGAAGTGCAGGCCGGCCTGCGCGAGGGTTCGGTTGTGGCCACCGAAGACGCCGCGACCGCCATCTCCACCACCGACTTGTGGCCCGAGCTCCGCCGCGAACTGGAAGACGTCGGCATCAGTCCACCCGCGGCCGAGGAGAACCACGCTTTTATACTCGAGCGCATACAAAAAGCACTGGAGGCTGGGGAGATGGACGAGCTCGCGCCCGGCGAGCTGCCGGAAAAATCGGCGGCAGGGAGGAAATCATCGGTTGCGCAGAGCGATTCCGGCTACGGCGGGAGTATTGCTTCCGTGTCGGAACGAGGGAGCATCTCTGTGACGTCGTCCACGCTCAGCGCGGCGAATAATACATTCGAGGAGGAGCTGCGGCGTCAGCGCGCCGAGTGGTGGCCGGGGAATAAAGAGGAGCTGGATTTCGACCGCTCCCGGTCTACCAGCATGACGGATGACACGGTGAAGCATGTGCTGCCCAAGGTGCGCCGGCGCACCGGACCGGTCGGGTTGATCAAGAAGCTAGCAAAAAAGGAGACGGCCATCATCGAGGCGGCGAGTGATAAAGACATTGATCAGGTGGCCGAGTGTATCAGTTTGGGCATGGACGTGAATGCCCGAGACCGATGGGGGTGGTCGGCGCTGAGCATGTGCGGTTACGGCGGCTACGCACCCATCGCTCGCCTGCTTCTTGATCACGGTGCGGATTTGGACAATATCGATGTCGACGGTGATACGCCGACGAGTCTGGCTACTCAGAGGGGGCACGCTCAGCTTGTCGTCATGTTTGATGAGGAGAGGCAGGCGAGGGACTTGAGAGTCAGGGAAATGGACACCGAGGTTCCAAAGAGGTGAGTCGAGCCCAGTCACCACGCCCATCAACCGGGGCTAACGTACATCAGCGTCGTTCCATAGTATCGTTTGTTTCAAGGGCGATGGGGAGTGTGTTCTGGCCGTAGACGACGTGGGGGATTGCTGTTTCCAGATGGTATATTTTGATGCTGGCTCTGGATAGGACAGTTTTCCTGTGGATGAGGACGAGGATTTTGTTTTCAGCTGGAGGAGTGAGGAGGAGGAGGTAGGGCTAATACGCTCGCCTTTTGAGGTGAACGGCTATCAGTCTGTGGCCCAGGGGTGGCCGAGGAGTGGCGCCTATGTGGACAATTTGCAGTACTTCACCCCGGAGTGGAAGGCGATCGATGATCAGAAGCTCGACGCTACCGAGAAGGCACTGAGCGATGACAGCGAGTCGGGCTTGGATCAGGTGTTTCTGTGTAAGGTAAATAGTAAGAGGAGTGTTTAAAATTGTGTGCTAATTATTGGAAGTGAATGTACTACTGAGCAACTAATTATCATGCCAAGACGCATGCCGCAATATTAGTGATTCAAAACAACGCAGTTCGCATCCATACCACCGGCATTATGTGTCCCCATCATCAGCACTAGCAAAATCTTCTCAAGCCAACTGTCCTGCATACCGCCCCCTAAACCCCCCCTGGTGCCCAAGGTACCTAGGTCTTCTAGCTACCTACATCTAGGAACCTGTCTTGATGCCGCATGACTGGGCACAGCTGTCGACCATGACGACAAAAGCCTCGGGGATGATTCCGCGCAGCTGGTCGAGCTGGGTTGGTCCCAAGAACGCCGGGTTACCCAGCGACGACGTGAGCACATTGTCCGGCATGGACGAGAAGAAGGTCTGGGCGACCTGGAAGCGGCCCTCATCGTTGCTATCAAAGGCAGCCGCGAAGACGGCCTGCTCGCACGTCGGGTTGAACTGCCAGTGGATGTGGCCCTGGGGGAACAGCATGCCGGTAAAGTTGGTGAGCGTCATGGCGACCTGGGGGATATCGCCGGCAAACTGGCCGTCCTCCTCGAGCAGGAAGGCGCCAATCAGGGTGCCGCTGACCACCGTCAGGAACTCGTTGCCGCGCGGGTGCAGGTGGGGCACGTTGAGGCCGCAGGGGCCGATAAACCCGACGGCGGCGGCCACGTGGGTGCCGATCAGGCCCGGGATCGAGTCGACGCTGCCGACGATGACGCTGCCGTCCTGGGGCGGCGGGCCCTGGCTGTTGACGAACTGGAACGACACGTTGTTGGCGCTCCCGCCGTTGCCCGCCGGAAACAGCACCTGCTCCTTGTCCTTGTACGAGGCTGCGAGGAGCAGCTCCGTCTGCAGATCCTTGATCTCGGCCGGAGTGAGCGGCGTGAAGGTGGGAGCTCCAGCGGCCGAGGTTGACGTTGACGAGGTGGTCGCCAGGGGAGATGCCATCGAGGTGGCGGCCAGGAAGGCCATCAAGGCACCGCGGAGAAGAGTGTTCATATTGTTGTTCTTGAAGTTGTATAATGTGTTGTGTTTATATTGTGTAGACTGAGTCCAATGTTGTCTGTGATGAGATACAGCAGTCCAGTGTCCATATTGGTTTCCATCACAGACTCTTATACTTTTCGACTGCCCTAGGTATCTTGAACGCATTCAACATTTTGTACCACCAGACGAAGCAAGGCTACGAGATTGCATTCGTCATGCTCCATGCCGTATTTCAGATCCATCCAGATACGGTATACTAGACGACGACTTGCCCTCCGTCTCTTGGGCCTAACCCTATATTGGTGGCGAGGGGGGCGACAACGGCGAGGAGTGACAAAGTGTGGTGGGTGGAATTGTCACAAGGGTGGACTGCTCTTAGTAATTATTTGCGTCAATGACCCAAATCGGGTCGTAGATGCTACGCGAGGCCATCACGGGGAACAAGCAACGGTGGTCAGCGCTAGACCGAGGTAGCATTTGCCAGGGTAGCAATTACCCATAGGGAATGTTAGACCAGCCGCTTCGTGACTCGGCCCTCGGATGCAAAAGGAAACATCAATGACAACATCTACAATTGATGAGGCTGGGTAGAGGGATTCAGTTAGCTTGGTGGACACGCTCAAAGAGTCATTCTTTATTTGTGGATGGTTAACCCTGAAATGTAACAGATATGGGGAGTCTCTTGGATGAATTGCATAAATACAATATACTGCTAAGCTATTGTGACTCTACGCCAAACGTTCATAGAAGAAGGTGAATAATAACTATACTGTGTAACCCAAACTGCATCTAGGCTATAAGATAAGCATAGGAGCTACCAATCAAGTCGCCTAAGCGAATCGGTGACGGGGTTGCTTAGTCCGCTCACTAAACACACCGAGAAGTCCTAGGGGGGGGGGTGCATTCACAACTACCTTACGCTATGTGAGTAGACAGACCTCTTTGCTCTGAGGCAGGAGGAATTTTGGTTCGTCGAATAAGTAATCAAGTTCACCTTACACCGCTACTACGCGCAGCAATACGCAACAATTGAGCCTTTTTTACACAGGCTGAATCATCAGCTGGATGCTACTTCGAAATTGCTGTAAAGACGCAGCAATGCTCCAAGCGGAAAATTCCACCCCAGTCTAGGTACCTTATAGCTAGGTTAGGTTAGGGTTACCATATGAACTCATCTGATTCAGAGTCAACTTTTTAAAAGCCAGGGACCGCACAAACAAAGTGTTTTATTTGATCAGCTTGGTTCCTGGCTGAATTACGGGGCACATTGTGGCTGCTGGTCAGGGCATGTCGTTGGCCTTTGGTTTTAACTAGAAGAACTCGCAACTCGCGATTGCCATGTCCAACCTCGCGGCTTTGTTCCATCACTGCGCCGGATTACCTGGGCAGTCTCTGAAACCCAAAATCGCCGTGGTTCAATCACTCCAATATGGTTAGTACCTGTCTGTCCCCGCTACGATGACCAAATGCACGGCAGCACGCCTGACTCTGACACCGATCGTCGAATGCGGAACCTTGGCTTCGTACTGCGCCGCTCGCCAGCAGCCACACATATTAGGAATTCCTCGAGATTCCGAGTCTTCACCGAGGTCTCGTGCGGCTTGAGTCCGCTCGGGCCGACAGCTCTCCACCATGTTGTACTCCTTCCTCATCGACCCTATCGATCACCATCACAGCACGTCATCTTGGGCGTCCCGGGGTGGCCGAGAAGTCCACGACAAGAGATCCTCGTCGGAGCATTTGCTCAAGAGCAGCGAGTTTCGTCTGCGTCTGCCTACGAAAATAAAAAGTAAAACAACACCGAGGTCTTCACCAAATTCTCCAGCAGGCCACTCCACGTCCGTTTTTTCAGACTCCCATCACCACGGCCCGCGATCCATTAATGGAGCATTCACACAATTTGAGAAAACCGCACCGGGCGCAACGCAAACTCATGGCATATCTCGAGAATCATAAGAGGCTATCTCAAGAGCGGAAAAATTCCATCAGTATGAAATCTGAGAGTTATATATAACAGGAAGATAGGGGAATCCCAGCTCAGCGGCGTGCCCCGCAGGTCCCGCAACACGCAGCTTGAGATCCCCAGATCCTCGCCGTGCCGGACCCAATCTCATCAGCAAACACGGGCAGGTCCGCATGATTTCGGGGCAGCCCTCTCTCCTGCAACCATTGCTCAATGACAGCAACCTTTGCCGCCCTGTCTTGGGCGTCGCGAAGCCCTTCGGCCGACTGAATCGGCAAGCCCCACTCGTCATCCTTGACCATGTTTGCTCCAGCATCCAACAGGACCTTGACCATTTCGACATCCCCGAGCCGTATCGCCAAATGCAACGCCAGCTTGTTTCTCTTCTTCCCGTTGGGCACCTGCTTGTAGTTGACCGTGTTGGGATCCAATCCGCAATCCAGCAGGAACTTCAACACATCGGCCCTGCCCTTCATCCCAGCGGCCGCAGGCAGTATCTCGCACTCCTGCTCCCGCGTGATGCTCCCCCGTTCAATCTTGCCCACCGTAAACCTCACCGCCCCGACCGCGCCCCATCTCGCCACCTTGACCAACACCTCGGCCCTCTTCTCCTCATTGTCTAAGTACCCCACATGAACCAGCGCCTCCACCAAGTCACATATCCCCCGCTCATCCCCCTCCAGCCCCTGCATCCCCTTCTTCCCACCGAGGACCTCCAGCCCCCTGACCCCCCGCGCGGGATCCCTCCACCCATTCCTCACCAGCGCAGCCTCGACATCCCTGCGCAGCCGCAGCCCCTTGGGCACAAACTCCCACCGGATCCCCTCATCCCGCCACACCCACCCGCGATGGAACTCGGACGCGAACGCGAGCTCGTCGTGCGCCACCCGCACCCCCTGCGGCACCACGGGGGGTCCCGCCTGCGCAATGTGTTTGACCAAATCCTGGGCGCCGGGCGCGAGGCGCCAGCCCTGGAGGACGAAGGAGCGGAGGGCGACGATGAGCAGCAGCTCGCGCAGCAGTGGGTGCGAGAGGGCGGTGCGCTGCGGCGTGCCGGGCCAGAGCGGGGTGTCGGAGGCGGTGAGGAGGGGGATTAGGTCTGGGGCGGGGGAGCGGCAGATTTGCAGGAGAGTTAGGAGTTGGAAGATTTCTGGTTTTGGTATATGGGTTTAGTACACCTTGATTAGGGGTTGAGGTTGGAGATTGGGAGGGCGGGTGGGGGACGTACGCGTCGCGGGGTCCATGTCAAAGAGGATATGCTCGGTTGTTGACCCGTAGGGGCTGAGCCCGCTGGGCTCGGGGCGCGTGTCGGGGAAGTAGATGGTGATGGCATTGGGCTGGGTGGGTAACGGGTGGGGCAGAGAGTCTTGTAGGTGGGTTCTGATCTTTTGGAGCACGATACCGTCATCGGTGGCCTTGTAGGTGTAGATGGCGTCGTACTTGCGCTTGGCCGTGGCGTACCAGTTGGTGTCGGCGATGAATGGTTTGTAGGTGAACTGGTCGAAGATTCCTTCTTGGAAGATGGGCGCGAGTGTGGGGTCCATGATGTTGGCTGCTGTGGTTTCTGGGTTGAGGTGTGCTGTGTGTGCGGGATATGGTGGGTGGTCAGAGCTATTTGTGCACCGGGAACCGCTCGTCGTAAGGATTCCCTGGGCGCCTGATTTAATGACGGGTCGTGCGAGGAGCCCCGCAGAACCACCTGTCCTAATGTAACCCTGCCTTACTGTATACGTAATAGGGTGTTCCCAAGCTGGATAAGGCTGGTTATCTTGGGAATAATAGGGGCCGAGCAAAGCAGCACGTTAATAAATGCCGTTGGCTGGTTCAGACTCGAAAATCCGAAACAATAGAAACAAAGATACGACATGCGCGCATTTCAAACCCAGTCTGCGTCATACTCGCTGCCATCTATTTCTGAGAAAGGGTCATATTTGGACTTGGAATTCAGCGCCGCCACCGCAAATGAATTCAAAACAACAGATTCCGTAATATACGAGTTACAGAAGCCGCCCCGCCTGGCAACAACATACACGAATACAAAACTCGCCATTTCAGCTCGAGTCTGATGAGGAAGCACATCTCTGCCGCCATCATCACCTACAAGCCGCTCAGCCAGCCACCGGAAAGAAGACTAAAAAACATACACTCAAAGATGGACAACGAGCTACTAGTCGACACAGAAAAAAGAAACTAAGTCATCCCCCTTCATTCCCAGGCCATCTACTAAATCAACTCAATACGCCCCGTCTCAATTGCCTCCCCACCACCCCCGGCAACGGCCGTGGGGTAATCCCGCTGCGGAGTCACCGTCTCCAAGACGACAGCGGCGTCACGGTGCTCGGTGCCGTGCATGGACAGCACGTAATCCACGGCCTGGATCCCGACAGCGTCGCCGCCCACGGGTGAGGGAGCGCCGCCGGTGACTTGGGCCTCGCGCTTCTCTGCGCCGCCGGGGGCGGTGGGTGCGGCCCTGGCGGCGATGGTCGTGTAGGTGGGCACAAAGTTGGGGATGGAGACGCAGTATTCGTAGTAGGGGTAGATTTCCGTGCCTGGGAGGGATAGTCAGTTTGGTGGGTAACAAAGGGGCTGGAGAGGGGGGCTTACAGTTGGATAAGACGGCCGGGTTCCAGGCTACGAAGCGGTTGTGGTTCATGCCGAATTTTGTTTCGATGATCTGGCAGGGCTTGTCGTAGACTGGTAGGTGGAAGGGTTAGCATAGATTCCTTTTTCTGATGCATTGATGGCACTTACAGTTTGTATTGTTGGCCACAGCCCACTTGTTGCACGACGCAATCTGCCCAGGCTGTCGATACTTGTTGACAGCGACGCAATAATCCTTGGCTACCGTTGTTATTTTCCATAGTTAGCAGCCGCTCGAATCAGCTAGGGTGAAGTGTGAAAGGAGACTCAACATACCCGCCTGGAAGCCCGTGCAATCCGCCTGGACCATGGGATTCCACGCCCGAAACTGCCCTTTGAAATCCAAGCCCCAGCGCCCGGCAAACGCCTGGCACGTCATTCCCGGCTTGGCCATCTCGTACTGAATGCACGCCGCCGTCGCGTTGACCTGCTGCACGATGTCGCGGACACAGTACCGCGAGGTGGGCGACATGACGCAGTCGGCCGTCGAGTTGGCCGGCCCCAGCGACGGGTTCCAGTCCTTGAGCTGCGAGAGCGTCAGGTTGTATGCGGCGGCCACGACTGAGCACACGGAGGTATACGTCCTGTTCTGTTCAACGCCGTCGACGAAGACGGGTGGGAGCATCATGGGGGGGTCGAGGTACGAGATGCAGTCCTGTCGCGTCCCGTTGGCGACGGGCATGGCCGTCGGCCGCGTGTCTGTGATGTTGGTGGTGAAGGACGGCGCGTGTGTCAGTGTGACTTCGATGGTGTGTGCGCTCATCGAGATCCAGGGTCGGGTGTCGATTGTGCTGCCGAATGTCAGGCTGAGGCTATGGCAAGACTCGAGGTAAAAACTTACGACGTGGTCGCACTGGTAGTCGTCGGCTCTGGGGTCGGATCGACCCAGCCGCCGCCCGGGTTGGACTTGCAAATGACATATCCAACATAGTCGTCGATGTTCTGGCAGTCGGAGCCCAGATCGGGATTCCACGAGACGAACCGAGTCCGGCTGATACTGAGGCTCGCCGCTATCGACCCGCATGTCTGATTTGCCAGGACTGTGTGCGGTGTGCACTTCAAGGCCGTGGGGATGCACAGGGTGCCCGACGTGGGAAAATCAGCGCAGAAGGACTGCAGGCTGTTTACGCGGAGCAAGTTTGACGTTGAAATCTGCTGTGATGTCGAGATGGACTTGCAGGTGTTGCCTGACGCGATCGTGTACGTCGTGCCCGCACACGTGGGGGAGGGTGTTGCGCCTGTTGTCGTCGAAGGCCTGCATGCCAGTGGTTCATGTCAGTTCCCATTCCCCTTTTCCCAAAGGTTCATCAAGGTGAGCAAAGGTATGCAGCCGGCTCGATGGGAGGGAGATGCGACTTACCCCCTCAAAAATGTCTGGCTTGTCGGAGTCGTCATTGTTATGCCGGTTACCCCACACGACGACGTGAGGTTCCCAACGAGGTATCGAATGGCCGTGTTGGAGGCTAATGGCATCTGCGCCTGGGTCGCTTTCAGCGAGATGTAGCACGTATCGCAGCGCCAAGTCGACGCTGTCGGCTTCCCATCAGTTGGTTTTCCCCCCAACGTCTCCCATCATCAGCAGGGCAGACATGGGACTTACCAGGCGTGGCCGTCTCGGTCTGGTACGTGGGATCGATCTTGGCAGCGCTTCTTGCGACGGCATTGCAGAAAGCACCGGCACTGCGTCGCGGCTGCTGTCAGAGAGGGCATTCTCATGCACGAGTAGGGGAGCGGAGGGTGTTACGGGTTCTTCAGACAGGTGTGGTCGTAGGCCTCGGAGTAGGTCTGCGAGTAGAGCAACGGCGACATGGACGCGCCGTTGGGGAGCTGTATCCACTGCGTGCCGCAAGACTGGCCGACGCGGCGGATCCAGGTGCTGAGGGCCGTGGTGCAGGTGCTGGTGCACACGGCGTTCAGCAACTCGTCCGTGTAGTAGAACTCCTTGTCGATTCCCATCTTGGCCACCTCGAGCAGGACGGGATCGCAGTTCACATCCTGGTTGAGGATCCCAAGACACGTCGTCGAGATTCCGGGGAGCTGGGCGGCCGTGTAGTTCATCATCTTGATGGCGCCAAAGACCCCGTGGGGAGCCAGGCCCCAGAGAAGGGCGGCCACCGTGCCGGACCGCATGATGCTGGCAGAGATTTGCGAGAACTCGAGCAAGGCCGCTCAGATATTCAGTGCTGCAAAAGACAAAACCCCCCAAGTTCAAGAGACCGTCCTGGATGATATTGTAATGGGCAGTCCCTAAGGTACCTTGGCTGTTTTCCTCGCCCCTCGCTCCGGCCGTGCTACCGCGGGGCATCCCTCCGGAGCAAAAGACACAGAGTCGCAGGTGATAGAAACACAACCCCTAGCCTCGACTGCGTGCACGCCCTCCCGGCCCCTCCCTGCATAGAGTGACTCGCAGTGAGCGATCGCTAGGGACAGGAGGGGCGAAGCTCGGACTTGGCCTCTACCAAAGGTGTAGCCCCGAGAGAAAGTAAATGAGCATGACACGGTCCCAATTCTTGGCAAATCCGGGAATAACAGACCATCGGCCCCTGGCGTATACACGTGGACTGATTAGAGAGTGTACCGACCTAGGGTAGTATTGGGCACAGTGTCTTTGCCGACCCCTGTTTCTGTGCCAAGCCCGAGCTGGCAGGCGCACTGTGTTGCATCTATTGGCCATCTTCCTCGCTGTGGATTTCCAAGGTAGGCCATACACACCCCTAATCTTATTCCCAGCGCTACCAACCCCATCAATCCTTTGGCAGTCTCGGTCACATTTTGTACTTGGATATGCCTCGTATTTTGTGCGGTTTTTGGTGTTGGCATCTGCAAAAGAACATAATGCAACTCTGCAGACTCTCAAGGCTGCCTTTCTTACCCACTGGCCCCCGTATAGGCTTTCCCTATGATTGGAGCTATCGAAATTGACCCCCTTCACTCCAGCCCCGCCCGGATGCTCACGGAGTGCAAAGGGGTGGCTAGCAAGACGTCGATGAGAACATAAATGCCCAAGATGGCTGCCCAGCACGGCCAACAAAGTTCTTGGACAAGGTACCACATCCACCAGTCAGTCGTTACTTGTCTTTCTGAACACCGCAGCCATGAAGTCCCTTAGCATTGCTGTCAGCGGTCTCATCCTCGCCCAAGGGGCGTTGGCTGCCTTTTACGAAGACCCGCCCACCACCGCGGACCCGAACACCATCCTCGACTGCACTTGGTGGCATGTCGCCGCGTCCGGAGACACGTGCGCAGGCATTGCAGCCGGCCCGGCGATCGAGGTTTCTGCCTTCCAGAGCTATGTAAGCGCCCTGTCGAATCTCGCTGGTCTCGGCTCTGTTGCTAACGCTGTGACAGAACCCATCTCTGGCAGGAGCCGCGTCGGCTTGTTCCGCCAAGCTCGTCATCGGCAACTCATACTGCATCGAGCAGAACTACGGTCTTCCTTCCGAGATCTACACCTCTGTCCCAGGCGGTGCCACCACCACTTCGGCACCGACCACGCCAACCGCCCCGGCCATCAGCACCCCTACCCCCACCGTACGCTCCCCACCGACTGCAACAAGTTCCACTTTGTCGTGTCTGGTGACCTCTGCCCCACCATTGCCTCGACGTACGGCGTCGCGCTCGCCGACTTCTACAGCTGGAACCCCGACGTCGGCGCCAACTGCAACAACCTGTGGCTGCAAGAGTATGTCTGCGTCGGCCGTGTCAGCACGCCCACGGTGAGCAGCCCGGCCACGACGACGACCAGCACCGGTCTCGTCACGCCCACGCCCCACCGCACCCTTCCCACCGACTGCAACAAGTTCCACTTTGTCGTGTCGGGCAACCTGTGCCCGGGCATCGCCACGCAGTACGGCATCCCGCTGGCCACCTTCTACAGCTGGAACCCGGATGTCGGCAGCAACTGCAACAACCTCTGGCTCGAGGAGTACGTGTGCGTCGGCCGTGTCAGCTATTCGCCCACGACCACGACCAGCAGCTCGGCGACGACGACGACCAGCACCGGCATCGCCACGCCCACACCCCACCGCACGCTGCCCACCAACTGCGACCGGTTCCACTATGTCGTATCGGGCAACCTGTGCCCGGGCATTGCTACGCAGTACGGCATCCCGCTCGCGCAGTTCTACACCTGGAACCCGGATGTTGGCGCCACCTGCAACAACCTGTGGCTCGAGGAGTACGTCTGCGTCCATACTGTGGGATACGTCACGCCGACGTCCACGACGTCCACGACCACGACGACCACCACTGGCGGTGTAAGGGACCATCTCTTTCTCTTTCCTTACCGTGACATTGATACTGACAACCACGGGTCCAGATCGCGACGCCCACCCCCTTCCAGCCGGGCATGAACCCCAACTGCAAGCAGTTCCACAAGGTCGTGTCGGGCAACACGTGCGCCACCATTGCCAGCCAGTACGGCATCACGCTCAACAACTTTTACGCCTGGAACACGGGCGTCGGAAACGCGTGCCAGACGCTGTGGCTCGACTACTATGTCTGCGTTCGTATCTAATGGAGAGAGGATGGAGAGGATGGAGAGGATGGAGAGGATGGAGAGGATGGAGAGGATGGAGAGGATGGAGGGGTGGCGAGCAAAGCGCTGTGGCGACTTCGTGCCGGATGGTGACGGTGACAGTGATGGTGAGGTTGATGGCGAGATGCGCACTAACATGCCTACATCAAGCATTTTTTTTATTTTTTTTATTTTTTTTATTATTTTTAGCTTCTTTGCAGATATTTTAAACATGATTTTTTTTCTTTGTGCATACACACTAACTAAGCAATGCTATTGTGAAAGTAAAGCCGGGTATTCTTGGCGCTGTCAAGAAAATCCATTTTGCGAGGGAGCACCAACAAATGACTGCATCGATGGATGACATAAGGATATAATTTGGAAGATAAGAGATATCGATAAGAGGAAGCATGGGTGGTCCCAACACCCACAGGTCACATTTCAGGGCCATCTGCAAGATCTGGATCTCCCGCCTACCTACTTCACACTTTACCTTGTATGCAGTGATTGGAGCTAGGCACGCCCAGGGTTGCCAATGGCCCTATGAAATGGCAACTGCAGGAAATTCTACGCAGATCTGCACCGTAAAGTGTTACCAAACCACTCTTTTCCCATACCTCAATGCGCAGTCGCAATCCGCGATCGCGATCTGCGTTGCCCTAGGCAACCTAGCACCTGCACTTCCCCTTCCCCCCTCCCCCCTCCCCCCTCCCCAAACACAGGATTATGTCAACTCTGACCCTCAGTGGTCACTGAAAAAAAGAGTTCACTGCCAGCAATCCACTCACTTCAAGTCACAGGCTAGAGAAGCAACATAAGAACGGCAACCAAACGTTCCATCTTAAATTTGCAACTGCCGAATACGTCATGACGAGTAACTGGTAGGTACCGCAGAGCTAACCAACATAGGTAAGGTACTAGCTTGTCCGTCCACCGCATTCATGAAGAAAACACAACAACCTACCTTAGGTATGGTACAGAAGACGAGAAAAATAAAGCCAAAGTAAATACAGTCGAAGAAAACACGCATTCCCGACTCGAGCGGAACAAGATGCTGTTAATATTAGTAGCCCCGTCCAAACCAATCACCATGATCGGCCGTCTCCCAATAGAGATTCGCGGTGCAAGAGTCGCGCTTTTTCAGGCGGGCCTCGTCGGTCATGTTTGCAGGGTAGCCCGGCAAGTCGCTCACGTCGAGGTAGTCCGGTTCGCCTCGCTTCATCCTGCGGTTGAGGGTTGGGTACGGGAGAGCCGGGTCGATGTTCATCCTGTTTGCGGTTTGGGCCACAATGGTTAGCAGGTAATTACTAGCATAAATTGTGTGGGGGACAATAATCAGAAAGAAAAAAAAAAAGTCAACGTACAGGTACTGCTCGTTCTCCGGGTCGAGCGTCTTTACGAGGATCAGCTTGGTCACTTTCTCGGCGTTGCCGTCGGGCAGAGCGGCTTTGGCTTTGATGGTGGGATATTCCGTGTCAGGCCAGATGCCAATGTAGCCGCCCATGCTGGTCTTGCCGGCCATGATGTAGACGGTGCCGCTGCACGAGTGGGCCACGGCGTCGGACATGCTTTTTGTCTCGTTAGCCCTCATGTGCATGTGGTGGGTGCTAGGGAGAGACTCGGAGGCAGAGAAAAAAGAAGAAAAAACGAAGAAAAAAAAAAAAACTAAAGCTTACGCGCGGAAATAATGGCTCCGGTACGCGTTCCAGTTCTTTGATGGATCATTGTTGTCATATTGGCCATTGTTGGATTTATCCAGCCGGTAGAGCCAACTGTCGGCGTGAAGCTCCCAGAAGTTGGGCTTGGAACTGTCTGTCGACGAGCCGGGGGCAACATCATTTACGCCGGGCCAGAGTTGCTGCGAATAAGATTGATCCAGGTCAGCGCCTTCAACCAGGTTGGTATGTACCTCGTCTTACCCGAGGTAGGTAAGGTCACAAACAAACAAACAAACAAAAAGAAACAACTAAACTCACCCAGATGGTAATCAAATCGTTGTTGCAGGCATATTCGGTGGCAATTTCCGACTGTCCATCGGGTAACGTGAGGAGGCCCTTGGCCTGCTGGATCTGGATCTTCTCGTCGGGAGGCAAGCCCGTGTAAAAGACACAGCGGTCCTTGAGCCGGTTCTTGCGCGCGGGGATCATTTGCGTCTGCATGTACTGCCAGTCGAAGGAGAAGATGTCGGCGTCCTGGCCGGCCGCCAGCTTGGCGCAGCCGGCGCAGTCGCCGCGTCCCAGCGGGGCGCCGACGGCCCGGGGCGTGAAGTCGGCGCGCTTCCGCAGCTTCTTGCCCGTCCTAGTCGGGCCCTCGTCGAGCGACCGGGTCGCGGCCCGCCACAGGTGCTGCTGCATGCGCGGCTCGTGCCACTCGAACAGGATCTCGGTGTTGTTGGTGATCTGGGCGTATTCGGGCGTCAGGCGCGGCGCGTGCACCTTGGCCTGAAATGTCGGCATCTTGTTCTCGGCCGAGACGCCGCCGGCGAGTGCCAGGGCGACGACGACGACGCCCAGCGCGGGCGCGAGAGTCGAGTGCATCGTGGGGACGGCGGTCTGGGCGGAGGGCGAGCAGAACTGACTTCACCCAAAGGCGCCGGTGGTGATACTAGGGACTACAAGAGGTAGATAGTCCTAGTAATTGAAAATGACTGAGATCCAACCGTGAACCCAGGGCGACGAAGGGAACGCGATTGCCTGTGTGGTACAGGTTGATCAGAGCGAGAGAGGTCCCTTGGTCCCATTAGTCAGTCATTTGTCCCCCCCCCCTCCCCACTCCATCGGCTCGAGGTTGGTGTGTGGATGGAGGGGCTCGAGGCAATTTACAGCTGCGGTTATCTCACCACCACCTTCATGTTGGCTACAGCGAGGGGTTGCAATATTGCTAATGTGCCATAGTATGCTAGTGTCAGTCAGGGGATCGTAGTAACGGAGGAGCATACCTAAGGTAAGGTCGTGCAATAATGCCACGAAAAGTGTGGCCTCGGTCCCGTTGAAGGATCAGGGCCCTTGCATCGCGCATACTACCTAAACTAACCCCAGGATCGGGCCAAGTACTGCTAAGCATGCGAATACGGTTTCAAGTTTCACCGTCTAATGGCAATTGTCCCCCGTCGCAATTTGCCCCGTGCAAAAGTGCGGTACGTCTCCCAAGGACGCATACCCAGCGTGACATTGGCATGGCCCGTTGGCGTCTAGAAGCCACTAATACCAGGGGAAACGCAAGGAACAGCGCCGTAGCGCAGCGCTAAATGCGGATAGGATCAACGGTCCGCTAGGGTCGGATCACTCCTCGGACTAACAAAGACCGGGATTGGCGACCCGCATGACAACCCAACAGACTTTAACATATTTTTAGACTATGGCCTTGGCGAGACTACGGCCTGTACGACTGACCGATAATGTGTGATAGCACCAAGGTAGGCAGCACTATTGTCTTGCTCCCTCGTTGTGGGTATGCGAGAGGGTAAGGTAGCAGCACCATGTGGACAACAAAAGCCGTACACCAAAATACGTTCTGGAGTCAGATCAGCACCCAGTCCCACTATGACAAGCCTTCTAACAGCCCTATACCACTTACACCACTCAATAGGACTTGATCAATCGTCAGGCCCTATAACTTGACTTAAGAGACTGATGAGAGTACATAGGGATAATGAACAATGGCCTGGTAATTATTTGTGAGTTAGTTTCGTTCAAATCGATAATATTTGCTCGAGTTCTAAATGCCTAGACACTTTTGGTGAAGGACTTTTTTTTTTTTTTTTTTTTTTTTTTTTTTTTTGCCATAGCGAGGGTAGTAACCTCAATGGATCCAATGCGCACTACAATTGCTAAACCCCACCTTGTGTCACCCGCCTTGGTCCCAATTTAAGGCGAATTCGCGGCCCAGCATCAAGGTAGGTAGTATGCTTAAAATGATATCAGACCAACGCTTGTGCTTGAAGACGCAGGTCCCGTCCCCGTGCCTGCATGCGATCCAGGGCTGCGGGAGCACGGCCCCAGGGACTTTTGTTTTCTGACCATCTCCAGATTTCTACCTTGGGTGGGGTAGCTCAGTATCTTTGGTGTCGTGTTTAGCGGCTGTCTCTCATCTATTTTGTGAAAATACTGGATAAGATAGAACGTGGGGGCGCTATGTCGTATGGAGAAAGGTAAAGCAGAGAACTCTCCGAGTGTATTTCCCAAGTGGGCCTGCTCTAGAGAGTCATGGACTATTACAGCGCAACATTCTGACTTGCATGGCAATGCTCCCTACCCACACGTGCACCCATCAGGGTCCAAGTCCGAGGAACTGCGAGATTGGGTTACTTTGAACGCAGGACGGGGTTCAATAGCTCAATCCCACAACTGGGCAGGTGATGCCTGTGGCGAGTCTAAGATAGTCCACTGTCCTACGCACTGTGTTCATGGAGCGTCACAGTATGAGAGACTGTGGTGTCGAATGCGAAATATCACTACGGAAATGCGAGTCTCATTTTGTTCATAGTAGTTGGGGGCGGGGGCGGAGTTGGGTCCGGGGGCATATCCTTGATGAGATTAGACCCCACCCATGTTGGAACCAGGAACGCGGAGGATGTCTAGATGAAAAGCCCCCTGCCAAGCCATGATCGGAATCTTCGGCTGTAACCCTGTTGGATGAAGGGTGTGAGGATAAATATTATTTTCAGTTTTTACCCCTCCCTAATAACTAACAACCTACTTTCTACTTTGAACAACGGTAGTATCCCACCTCGATAGTTTGCTCCCATGATGCGACCCGGGAAAAGGGGGTAGTGCCAAAGGGGGCAACCTGATGCGACACCGACAGGCTGACGTCCTGGTATTATGGGTACAATCCCTGTATGTGGCAGGACCTAATCGCCGCATGCGACTTGCACAAACACATGGCCGGTGTAGCCCGTACCGAGCGGCGCAAGGAGGGGCGAGAAACGTCGTAATATGAGACCGTGACCCTGCCTCCCTCTTCGAAGCAGCCCACAAGACCAGCACCAGGCCAGTATCTCTCTTGATCATTCTTTTTCGGAGAGAAACTTGTCGTTCTTGCCGTGTTTCTGGCATGGGAGTCAAGATGGCCCGACACTTGGTCCTTTGGCTTTGCGCCGTCATCACACTCTTTTCCCTTGCGTCTGCTCAGGAACCGGCCGAGAACAAGTCGACGTCGTCATGGCTCGACCTCGGCTTGCAACCACCTGCCCTACAAGGCCGCCAATTGGACTCTACTTGTTCCAACGATAGACCCTGTGCAGACGGTTCATGCTGTCATGGACGATCGTGAGTTCCTCCTACCCCTGGTAAAAATGTTGTCGTAGTCGTGCTAACTCTCAACAGCGGTTTTGTGCGTCTTCCGTAAACAACACAACCCACGGTCTGCTCACTAACGTCTACACCCCTCTCCCAAATACAGTGCGGCCGCACGCCAGAACACTGCGCCCCAGGCGTCTGCGTGTCCAACTGCGATGCTAAGGCAGAATGCGGCGAGGGAGCGGACCCCGTCGGCAAGGAGTGCCCCCTTAACGTTTGCTGCGGAAAGTGGGGATATTGCGGGACAACGGCGGTGAGTTGTGATCTTTTGTTGTGTTGGTGTAGCCTAGGAGGCGTAATAGATGGGCTGACCATGGTGGATTGCGAATAGAATTTCTGCGGGGATGGCTGCCAGAGCAACTGCCCCCAGCCAGGCCCAAGCATGCTCAGCGAGGGCGACGTTGATGAGTTGGTAATTGCGTAGGTTTCTCGTGGCTCTGCAAATGTTACTACTTTTGTCCTTGGCGTCTAACGGGATCACAGATACGTCGAGGCCTGGAACTTTGATGATGGCGCTGGGTGTACGTTGCTCCCCCCCCCTCCCCCCCCCCGTGCTCTTCTGTACCAAACCCAAGACTCACCGTGGAATTATAGGTGCTAAGCGCTCCGCCAACTGGATCCCCGTGGGCCAAATCACCCATCTCAACGTCGCCTTCTACTACATCCAGCCCGTCACGTTCGCCATCGACCGTATGCCCGGCGTCCCGGCATCGGCCTACAACCAACTCGTCGACCTCAAGGAGAAGGCGCCCGGACTCAAGATCTGGCTGGCCATCGGCGGCTGGACATTTAGCGACAACCAGACAGTGACGCAGCCGCTATGGAACGAAGTCTCGCGGACCGAGGGCAACCGGGCCAAGTTTATCTCAGGGCTGATCAAGTTCATGAGCGACCAGGGCTACGACGGCGTCGATCTCGACTGGGAGTACCCCGGTGCGGGCGATCGCGGCGGCAAGCAAGAGGATGTCGAAAATTTTGTGCACCTCGTCAAGGACATCCGCCGGGCCTTTGATCTACAGGTGACCTCGACCGGTCATGGGTGGGGCTTGTCGTTCACGGCGCCGACGTCGTACTGGTACATGCGCTGGTTTGATCTCAAGGGCCTGATGCAAGCCGTTGACTGGGTCAATTTGATGACGTATGACATGTAAGTATTTTGGTCTCATTACTACCCCCGAGCGTTGAGACGGACATGGCTGGGCTGACAACGAGAACAGACACGGCAGTTGGGATTCTCCCGAGAACCAGATCGGCAACATCGTCTTGGCACACACCAACCTGACCGAGATTGAGGATGCCCTGAATCTGTTTTGGCGAAACGATGTGCCCGCCAACAGGATCAATCTCGGCATTGGATTCTACGGCCGCACGTACAAGCTCGTCGATGGCAATGTGAGTTTTTTTTTGGTTTTTTTTGGAGTTTTGGTCGCTTGAACCTGGGGCCATGTTCTGGTTGAACTCGCACTCACGAGATTCCGCAGTGCCGCACACCCGGATGCAACTTCATCAAGGGCGGAACGCCTGGTCCGTGTACCGACACAGAGGGTGTGCTGTCGTACAACGAGATCTCGGCCATCCGCAAGGAGTTCAACGTCAACCCGGTCCACGACAAGACGGCGGGCGTCAAGTACATGCACTACAACAAGGACCAGTGGCTGTCGTACGACGACGCCGAGACCATCAAGTCCAAGGTCGACTTTGCCAGCTCGCACGGGCTGCGGGGGCTGTTCGTGTGGGCCATCGACCAGGACGACGATGACCACACGGCGCTCAACGCCATCGTGCCGCCCGGCAAGTTCGACAAGCAGAACGGCGTGGGCACTAACGGCAACTTCAAGCCGGCGACGGGAAGCTGCGCGTGGAGCGCGTGCGGCAACAGCCCCAAGTGCACCAAGACGGGCACCGTCGCCAACGGCCACGACATCAAGTGCAAGAACGGCGGCCGCAAGGTGCTGTGCTGTCCGCTCGACGCTCAGCCCGATCCCAAGACGTGCCGCTGGGAGGTAGGGGACGTCAATCCCATCTTGAACCCTATCAGCTTCCTCCTGGGTCTCTGCGGCAAGCCCGACTGCGAAGATGACGAGGTGCTCATCGCCACCAGCGATCAGCACTACTGGGCCTTTGGGGGTGACCAGGCCTGCAACTTTGGCTCAGCCGAGCCCAAGTATTGCTGCAAGGGGGTGCGTACCTTGTGATGATCCTCTTCACCATCGAAAATACCATGCTAACCCGGGATCGTGCAACAGAAACGAGGCGGCAAGGACGTGTGTGCGCCTTCGGGCAAGTGCACCAACATCCTGCTGATGGAGCATGATCCAAGCCTGGGCTGCCCCCAGGGGCGAAAGAAGGTGACGACGTCAGCCGGTAAGTGCTGCCTCTCCACTCTCTTCTGACAAGGGAAGGAAAGAATGCTAATTCCAGCGGGGAACAACCAGGCAAATGCGGCGCTTCTATGGTGCCTCGCCAGTCCGTCATGCCGTGGTGCTGCGAGTCCGAGGTCATCACTAAGAACTGCTTCTGGACACCCCAGGGCACCAACAAGCTCGACATGGGCGACAACTGCAACAAGATCACGTCATGCCCGCCAAACTACGTCGAGATTGGCGAGGACACGGTTGCCGAAGCTAGTTCCTACTCCCAAATCCCAGACTGCATCCCCCCGGGGCCATGTACAGGCATCTATGACGACCTTCTCGACTTCATATTCGGGCCTGATTCGTGCAAGCCTTCGTGGGGAAAGCCGGTCCCCAGAAAGTTTTGCTGTCCGGCGAATGACCTGAACATTGCAAGTGCCCTGTGCCCCCCCACCTTTCAACCGATTGCAACTAACACGACTTGTCTCTGTAGGGGCTCGACTTTTTGCCTGTTCCACTTGAGTGAGTGCCCCTCTGTTCCATTGCTACCTACCTTATGAAGTAGTGGTCATGATGCTAACAAGGTATTTCCCCGCAGATACCTCTTTGACTACGAGGGCAGGGACCCGCCAGACGATGCCATCACGAGCTATCAGATCGATATTGACGCAACAGGATCAGCGGCCGACGATGCTAGAGATGCCAACGGCAACGCCTTTGGCTGGCACATCATCTCGGGTAAGCACATGACCCCTTGACGAAAACCCCGTTACCGACTCGGAACTCGCCGTTGAATTGCCAACTAACACTGGAATGGCTCCCCAGGCCCGCCCGGCGAGGTCACGTCGTTTGACCGCCGCGATGATTCCCACTGGGCCCTGTTCGGCTGTGACGAGAATATGCACGAGGACCACACGCACACGGTCAAGGCCGTGTGCACCGACGAGTCCGACGGCAGCAACTGCGGCCACATCTTCCGCGACGGCGTCGCCACCACGGTCGTGCAGATGCCCAAGGGCTGCGGCCCCGGAAAGTACGCCATCGCCGTCAGCATGGAGCCCGCCACCGACTTGGAGGGCGTGCCCAAGGAGCTCATCAAGCACCTCGAGAAGCGCGGCATTCCCCAGCCGCGCGTCTACGACTTCACCTTCAACTACGACTACTCGCCCATTATCAAGCGTGGCGACCCCAACAAGCGCATCCGCATCGACTACTCGGACGACGCCGGCTACTGGGCCAACATCGTCTCGGCCCCGCCGGGCAGGAACATTGGCAGCCGCGCCGAACACATGGCCTGGAAGCGGGAGCAGCAGGTCGAGGTCGACCGCTACCACGGCGGCTCGTGGGAGTCGTATCTCGACCACAGGTGGAGCGTCGAAAGACGAAGCACACCTGAGCACGAGCTGCACGAGCTCCACGAGCGCTGGTTCTCGTCGACCCTGGCCGACTGGCTCAACGCCATGGAGCACGTCGACGAGAGCTACGAGGTTTTCAAGCGCAGCATCAGCGACACCGTCACCTGGACCATTTTCGAGTGGGCCCGTGTTTGCCAGTTCAACGGCTTCCCGACGCAGATGTACCTCAAGATGTGGGCCGAGATTGACTATGAGGTTGAGGCCGTTGCCATGCTAAATCTTATTGTAAGTTGCCAGATACCTAGACAAAGAGGTGGACATGCCTACAAGAAAGGGGCTAGGCTGACAGAGAAAAACCAACACAGGGCGACTTTGGCGACCTCAACAGTTGGAAGGAATCCCACATGCACTTCCGCACCAAGGGTGATGTGGAAGCCAGTCTCAACTTTTTGGCCTTTGCCAAGATCTCGTTCAACAGCGACGAGATTGAGCTGTTTGGCATGGAGCGCTTTGGCGCGACTTTTGGCATTCCCGGACTTCTTACCCTTGGTCCCAATTTTAAGATTATGGCGGTATGTAAAACAAAGCGACTTTAGAGTGCCCGTGAACAAGAGCTGACATGTTTCTCATCAGCGTCTCGATGGCGAAGCCAGTCTCCATACGTAAGCTGCCTCCCTTTCTCCTCCTCCTTTCCATCCTATGCGCATACTGACAACCCAAAACAGCGAAGCCAAGATCTCCATGAATGTCGCCTCCTGGGACTACACCCAGCAGTACCCCAACCGAGAGCAGTCGCAGCAGGACGAGCCGGCCGAGAAGAGCAAGGCCAAAGCCAAGCAGCTCAAGGAGGCGCCCTCAGGCAGCGGCTTCGACGCGCCCAAGTTCCACGCCGACATTGAGGTCAAGGGCCGCCTGACCCTCACCCTCACGCCCAAGGTCATCTTTGGCATCCAGTGGAAGGTCGACATCCCCGACGTGACGGTCGAGGTGGGCATCAAGTCGTTTGCCACCATCCACGCCAGCGCCGGCGCCACCGTCGACACGGGCGACCAGTCGGCCCAGCTCCGGGCGTGCTGGGGTATCGATTGCGGCTACACGCTCTATGCGGCCGTGAATGCGCCGTATGTTTTTTTTTCTCTCTCCCTCTCTCTCTCCTTTCCAGTTGTGGCAGACCGACTTACATAAATAAATAAAAACAGAACAATCTTCAACTACCCCCTCTCCCAATACTGGCCACTCGCCAGCGATACCGTCCCCATCGTCGACGAGTGCGTCGAGGTCGAGCTCTGGGACGGCAAAAACGACTGCGACAACTGCGACGACATCGGCAAGAGAGATTTTGTTCTTGATCCTACTGCTAGCAAGACGCCGAATCCCCGGCAGAGATTCCGGCGGGAGCTGTCGGCGCTGGAGGGGATCCCGGCCGTCGACATCTCGCCCCTTAACTATGTGGAGGCTTTATCAGGGCCGCTGTGAGGGGGTCACATTTAGTGTATTATCTTGGTTGTTCAATTTCAACGGTTTCTTATCTTCCTTTCGTGTTTCTGTTTCCATGCTTTGCTCTGGCTGAAGCGTTTGTATATACTTGTACACCTGCAGAGATATGCATACTAGCTCTGCACTATGATATTCTTTGTCAAAACTTTCAACTGCCCTCTATGTACCGTACCGTCGTTCCATGCAAGCACACTCTCCATCCCACTGCCCTTCTCTCCATCATCTTCACCGACAAACCCTCTCCACATCACGCGGGACCCTGGCCACACCCGGCGCACCCCGAGCCGCAACCGCGCACGGCGCCATATTATTAGGATAAAAGACCTCATCCCCCGCATAAATGAGCTAAATCTCATTGACAACAGGCGGCCCCCCCCCCATTCCGCGTCCCCTTCTAGTACACAAACAGGGTATTCGACAAAACCACACCCTTCCCATCCGGGCCCGAAAAGGTCACGACAGTAAAGTTGGACGTGGCAACCGCACACCCGCCCGACGACGCCGTAGTAGCCCTGCGAGGGGTCGTACGCGCCAACCTCGTAGTCGGTGAGGAAATCGTCCTCGCCCGACGAGGACTGGATGTATTGGCCCTTGTACTGCGAGTACTGGTTGGTCAGCAGGGCGATGCGCGCGACCGACGTGTCGGTGTCGACGCCGGCCCAGCATTACACCTCACTGGCAATGACTCAACAGGTCCGTTGAATGGAGTTTATGGCGCAATGAGCATGATGAAGTTCTGTTTTGGTAAAAATTGAACCAAAAAAAATCAAGCAAGGGGCTTTGATGAACACAAGACCGATGACATTACGAGCGAACTGGCTCGCACTGCGGGAACTGGACTCACAAAGTCAACTTTTGGACACTGGCAATACCCGATACTTTTCGTGTCTGTATCTTGACACTGTGACCAACAGCTGGGTTGACAGAAATTGTCACACAACACACTGTCATACCTCCCAAATAAGAGAAAGGGGCAAACATGGGAACCAAGCCTGTCAACAGCCTATTTGCGCCACTACCATACCTTAGGTATATAATCCAGGCAGGCCTATAGGAGGTTATTTAACCAAATGGCCCTCTTGATATTGGCGCTTGATGCCTTGACATGATGTCCAACATCAAGGCACACCCCTTTCCATGCTGGCAGGCGCCCCTTTTCTATTGAACATACCTAGGTACCTACCTTATATTTGCTACATAATTTTTCACACCTTTTACATTTGCTACTGTACTGGAACTGATATTAGTGTTGCTAATCAAAGATTTTGGGTATGATGAGACTCTTAGGTAGTACTTAGAGCAAGACTCCACGCCATTGATGAACATAAACTCTTTTATCTCAGAGATTTCATCCCATACCTCCTAGCACGTGACCACTAGCAATGAATAGCACTGGCAGACCAGACTATTGTTTTCAGCAGCAGTGAATAGCCCAGCTTAGCCGTGGGACGCGCTGATGTGCTCGCCAAAAAATGAATTCTCAGATTCCCACGCGGAAAAGTCTTTGCACAGATTAACGTGAATTACAAGCGAGCGGTCAATCCAAGCGAGTGGTCAGTGTCACCACCTCAATTGAACTGTCGTATGACATACCAACACTACAAAAGAAACAATCAATGAAAATTACTCAAAATCCGGTTCCTCATCTATTTTCGCATCCTCCTGGTACGTATGAGAGTTGTGTCCTGTTTTGCCGCAGTTGCTACAGTGCCGTGAACCTGCTGCGTTGCTCCTCGTACGACCACCCCCCGACCGCTTTTCCTCCTCTAGCCGGGCGTGTGTATCCCTTTCTGCTAGAATATCGCTTGTATCCTGTACAATCAATGGTCCCCCTGCCCGGATACGACTTTTTTTAGCCCTCCGGCGTTTGCTTAAGGCTGCATTTGCCTCCTCAAGCTCTCGCACGCGAGCCTTCATCAATACCATCTCGTGCATAACCTTCGTTGTACCCTTTACAATTTGGTCAAGGGCCTCGAGAATTGGGGTTGGTGAGCTGCCTTGATGCCTGGTAATGTGATCCTTGATGTGTGTTAACTGTAGAGAGGCTTCGGTGGAATTCTGTGGCGTCTTAGAGACCCAACTGTCGTACGAGGCCTCGGGGGGGCCAGTAGGTGTTGGCGTACGAAGCTGGATATCTAGCTGGGAAATCACCTTCTCTTGGTTAAATGGGACAAGACCTACACCTCGGAAGCTCCCTTGAACGTTCTCAGGTTTAAATGTTGCTTAAAATACGTTGTAGAAGGCGAGAAAGAAGTCGGGCTTGGTGATGTGGTGAATGTAGTTACGTATTAACTTCTCGATTTCCTTACCGTACGACCACTTTAACATACTAAAATACCCGACATTAAGTGGCTGAAGTAGATGAGATGAGTGCGGAGGCATGCAAAGTGTGATGATGTTGTTTTCTTTATAGTAGTCCTCGAATTCGGCCGAGTGGTAGTTTTCATGCCCGTTGAGGATCAGAAGTCGCTTTCTACCTATTGTACGACGGCGGAAGTGCTGGTCAAAGTGTTTGATCTAGTCAAGACCAATCTGGTTATTCGTCCAACTAGTTTCTGAGAGATCAACGGTCTAATCGGGTGGGAAAGGGCTGTCGCGATACCAACTTTCGAGGTGGATTTTGCCTGTAACCACCACGTACGGAGGGATGGTATCACCACCCGACTGTACGGCCTGGATTACAGTAGCCTATTCCCGATTACTAGGTTGGATCTTCTTGACCCTCCCACGGCCTTCGGACGAGGTAATAACTAGCGTTGGTGAGATCTGGCCCATTATGAACCTAGTCTTGTCAAAGTTCCAGATATCCGACTCGACGATCCCATGTTTCGTAATTGTGTTACGAACAAGGTCAAACCACGCGCTAATTATCTCCGGATCTTCGCATTTAGCTCTCTGGTAGTCGTACGGACGCGTCCAACGCGTCCGGAGCTCTGGTTGTCGTCGTACGAAGTTCGAAGCCCAGTGTTTTCCGACGCGTGACGCGTTACGCGTCGTGCGTAGCAAGTTGGCCATATCTTCTAACATATCGTATCCTGGCGAAAATCCTTGCTCGTACAGGTCAAGAACCCTTCGTACGATGACCTGCTCTTCAAGGGGGTCGAGATTCCGAGAGTTGGCAATGGTATCTGCTCGAGGGCGAATTCCCTTTTGTCGTCGTAGAAGCGTCGTACGAGATACTGAATAGCGTTCTGTAGCTGCGTAGGGATTAAGGTTCTTGTCGCGTTCCATAGCTTGAAGGGCAAGTTGTACCTGTACTTCATTTCGTTTGGCTGGCATTTTTGGTTCTTTTGTGGTGTTGGTATGTCGTACGACAGTTCAATTGGGGTGGTGACACTGACCACTCGCTTGGATTGACCGCTCGCTTGTGATTCACGTTATCTGTGTAAGAATTATTCCTCCTCACCTTCACAGTTTGAAGATAAATTCCGACGAACTATTTGACGGAACCTATCCTTTAAGTATCGAACCAGGTGTCGATATGGTTCAACTAGACTGTATTCTCTGGTTAAAGTCCGAACTTACCGAGCTCGTCAAGCACATTGATTTTTCGGCGTGGGAGTGGGATGAAATATTCCGGGGGCCCTTGACTTGGCGGGATCTCCTCAAGTACTCGGAGCAGACCTGCAACGAGCGTTTTCTATACGACTTCAAAGGGCTCCTGCACTGGGATGGGTTAGAATGGACGGAGGCGCGAGATACACACGCTCAAGAAGTTGCCTGCCCTCAAGGAGATGGCCATTGCCGAACGACACCTTGGTCATATAATCGGAAACGTGATTGCCGACCTCATTAAAGATAATTTCAAACTCGAGACCCTTGAACTGTTCAAGATGGGCAAAACTGTCCAACAGAGTATATATATACCTATGAAGACTTTAAGTCACTATGTTGTCCTTTTCACCAGGAGTGGTATTTCAGATACCTATTTCTCAATACTATACTGTCCATGTCAACCCACAACCGATCTTAAAGAGAAGAGTTTGAAAGGTTTTGCAGACCCTCGTGTATGAATGTATTCACTTTAGCAATCCGGTCAAAGGAACACCATGCCTCCCCCCACGGTGTCACACCTCGACTTAATAAACAGCCGCAATCTTCTTCCCAATCGACTCACCACTCAAGTATGCCCCAGCCACAGTACCGCACTCTTCAAACGGAGCGGCATGCTCTCCACAAAGCCACAGCCTGCGATCCGGACAGCCCTCTCTGATGGCCAACACATCCTTGTCTGCCTCCTCTATGCCAACCTGGAAGTTGCAATAGCTCCCAAACCCGTTTAGCTCGTCCTTGAGCCACTCGGTGGCTAGGATTGCCTTGGGCTTACAGTCCGGGTTGTCGGGGCTATACCCCGGAAGCCGTGAGTAGTAAGGGCGGAAGAAGTCATTTAGAAGACGGGTTTTGTCGGCCTTGGGTTTGCCGTGTATCATGTTGACGATGTAGCGCGAGCAGTCGCCGTAAAGGTAGAAGAGAATGGTTGGGTGGTTGTTTGGCGCGCTGAAGTTTGAGAGATCCCAAATCTCCTGAGGCCAGCCGTGCGGGTTGGTGTCATTGGCATATTCAGGAGCGAGCCAGTTGGTATAGCAGGGGAAGTTGTTAACGGCCGGGTCCTCGTTCCAGAAGACGCGAGGGAAAGTGATAAAGACTTTTTCCAGCTGCGAGAGCGAGATGTTGTTAATTGCTACGGCCAGTCTCTGGGGCAGTGGAGGGGAGAAAACGTCCTGGTGGCGTTTCAGCCATCCCAGTGGGGTGGTCATGACGACTTCGTCAAAGGACATGTCCTCGCCAGCCTCGGTGGTGACAACTACCGGTTGTTCTCTCCATCTTGCCTCTGGCGTTTTGACGCCAACCACAAGCGTGTTCAGACGAAGAGTCGCGCCTTCCAGGGCCGGTTTTGCGGCCTGCTGGAGGATTGAGGAGAAGGTGGTCTCGACAAACATTTCCTCTTTAAGTTCCCCCTATCCGTCAGCAAAACAATCAAGCTGCACTCGGAACTTTATCAGAAGCACGCACCTCCGCCACAGCACTCTTCCATCCAAGCAAACCTCAGACTCTGCTTCCCCACAGGCTCGCCTACATACGCACCAAACACTTCGCTTATCTGCACCAAGAGCTTGCGTTCCCCCTCATCGGATACCACCTCCTCCGCGCGGCGTCGAATAAAGTCCTGCAGCGAGTCATGACTTGGAATTCCCTTCCCGCCGTCCTCATCCCGCGCCTTCTCGCTGAACTTGAAGGCCTCCTCGATGATTTCCCATAGCAAAGTAGAAAGCCGCTCCGACTGTTCGGCCGGGAGCGTCCTCCCCAACGAGTCGTAGATGAGCTGCTTGTTGTTCCAGTAGTGCAGCGGGGTGGCCGTGTCGGTGGCTAGCTTGTACACGGGATGAGGTTCGTCCGAATCGGTCCAGGCGTGGATCCAATTTGGTCCAATGTCCACCGTGTACCCCAGATCGTCCGACTGGCATATCTGCGGGATGGGCGTGTCAGTAGGGGTCATGTGGAGGTTGCACTCGCCGGAGAGGTTCTATTACCCTACCGCCTATCCTGTCGCGTGCCTCGAGGATGGTGACTTTGAAGCCCTTTGAGAGGAGTATGTCGGCACAGCGTAGGCCTGAGATTCCGGCGCCGACGATGCAAACGTGTCGTTCTGGGTTGCCGGTCTCCACTTGAGGCATTTTGCCTGCTGGGATTCTTGGGAATTTTAGTGCTACAGGTAAACAGAGCTCGGGTTGGGGGCTGAAAAATAACGCGAAAGAGAAAACGTGGGCGCAGCCTTTAGAGAGAAAAAAAAAAGCGGAGGCTTCATCTGAAGGCTTTGGTGAGAGATGTTCAAGAGTCACGATGTGGTCTGCACATGACATGGAGCGGGGCAAGATGCTGCCCCAAGCCCTCATTACGTGATTGGCCAGGTATCAGGCTTGGCTTTGTTCCCGACATCAACCTAATGTCTCGCCCGACTCCTTTTTCTTGCCATGTCCGTATTAGTCGCAAAGTCTGAGCAGGGGTGAGACGCACTGAGGACTCAGCCACCAGCCACCAGCAACAGCTTTGTGTGCCTATTTTAGCTGTGATAGAGCTTCTTCTTGCATTTCCATTCTCCCGCTCAACAGCCTCGCATTTACAGGTTGGGGTCAGGTGACGGGTTTTGTAAGGATTGAGTACCATTATTCTTTCAACGCCAAAGCTCTATTCCTCTATCTCTATGTCTGATTTGATAATATGAAGTGCTGATGTTGTTTTCGAATCAATGGCCAAACCGGAAATCCATCCTCTTGTTTCCCTCGTCTTTGGTCGTTTTGAGGTAATGCTCCCTCTCTTCCAAGCTCATCGCATCCCAGGTCGCCGCCCGCGTCTCGTTCCGCCACATGTAGTAACCCTTGACGAAGATGGTCATGGCTATGTTCCACCCGACAAAATGGCAAGAAGGATCCTATTTCCCCGCCTGTAGAGGGGTGCATCGTCTTCGCGATAAATCTAGCGTGAGAATGTTAGCACAACACTTTGGATGATGACTAAGAGCAAAAACTTGCCGTCCTATCGCGGGTGAAGGGATCAACGTGCGTTAGAAGAATCCACACAACTGGTTTGGCAGACCATGTTGCACATGGCGCTTCCTATGGTCCTTGTCCGTACGGAACCAGCATTCCGTGATGTAAGACTGACTGTTGCTCACAAAGGGGTTAGAACAAATTGCAAAAATGCCAAGAAGGGACTCCAGTGAATCGGGTAACTTTCTATTGATGGAGTGAATATAGGGGAAACCGATCATCAGCACCGTAAGCGCGTACCAGCTCCATAGACCGGCAGTTGCTAGGACAAGTTCCAGAGCAAGAAGCGGAATCAAATACCAGAAAGAATATATCATGGCGATAGCCATCCGGTTGTTGATCTCTTCTGAGAACCACGTTCAGAATATCAATTGGATCAGGAACTGGTCGTATGCTGGGATTGTCAAGAGGTAGTCTCAAACGTGTCAAAGCTCAGCCCTTTCAGATTCAGGGTGAGGTATGCGCCGACGGAAATGGTGGGGATGAGTATCGTCATACTCATGACGTATAGCGGCCATAAAACCATCTGTATTGGAATCCAGACGTCAGGACCTAGTTTCTTTGGGATCATTTGTGACGGCACCTCGGCGCACAGGAAGACGATGTAGAAGATGCTCATGCCGGTGTTGTAATCGTTTCTTTGTGAGACCGAGATCGTCCAACATTCCGTCACTCAGCGCTTGCCTGACATTGCCGCGATCGAGTTGAAGGCAGAAAAACATCAGACGCACCCAAGGGTTAATTCTATAGTTGAGCTAGCAGAGGGCGGGATTAGCTTCGATAAACTCGGTTTTTGAGTGCAATGTGGCAACTCGGACCTACCCATTCAGCACTTGGGTGATATCGATGTCTGCCCTCATATTCTGCAATGGGCTCGTCATAGCCTATTGATACTCCTGTCACAGACGCAAGACTAGTGGCATCACTTTTGGGTGATGAAGTAATGTCAATAACCGCCGAAGACTTAAGATCCGTCGAGGAGCCCATCCTTAGCTTGTCGTCGGACATTCTCACTTCTCACAGCTTATAGTTAGTTTTGATTTGGCTTTTGATTTGACCACTCATGGGTTGCAATAGCCATAACGAAGGCTTTTATATACGGGTGACAACATACAAAGCCCTCACTGCAACAGCAAAACTTGATTCCTTCCTTATCTACAATACCTGAGTGCGTGCAAGAGGATGAAAATGGCGTGCTGCCTGTTTGTTTGGGACAATATAACGATCGAAAAGTAGAACCCCATATTGTTTTCACGTGTGCGAGCCTAAGATGGTGCCATACACGCTGGAATCCGTTGCCTTGCAGGGCTATTATAGACTAGCAAAGATAAAACAGTCCCTTTTACATGGGCGTGAAATGCATTCGGTATAGTCCCTTTCCTCGGCTGCAGCGGCGCGTCGTTGCAAGGGTCATTAAGGCGTAGATCTGTTTATGGTGCCACCCTAGTAAAATAGGGGTGTCTATTCATCGAGTGGTCTCTCCCGTTCATCATGTTGCTCATGGTTATGAATGCAGGCCCGCGATCCACTGTGACCTTGACATTTCAGTGTAACACGGCGAATACCTCTTCCTGCTACCATCAGCCGAGGGTCAGTCGCCATGGTGTCCACTGACATCCGCCCACTTTACATAACCCTCTGAGATACGCGACGCAGTCCGACTTTTCGAGTGCTTCATGCATATTTGCTTCGTGGTGGAACAACTCCAAGTCAATAGTTTCAACAGAAATCTCATGAATTGAGACCTACCCACCTCACCTTGGTAGTTTATGACAGTTGCATTCTCAGATTGTGGGGTGTGTTGTCGCCAGGTACATGTAATTGAGGTCCAGGAGAGTCGGATTGGTATGATACATCCTGTCAACAGAGAAAACCCCCCAACCTCAAGGTTACGAAGCTTACCCCTGTCGTGAGAACTGAGACCCGCGGGCTGCAGCTCTCTGAACTGGACGAGAACCAGAAAGATGATCTCGCGCTGCTGATGGCCCAACGTGGTGTTGTTGTCTTCCGCGACAGGACTTTGAAGATTTGGGCCCGGTGAGGCAGAAAGACTTTGCACGATACTTTGGTCCCTTGCACGTCCACGTAAGTTGGCACTTATGTCTTGTTCCCCCGTTACCCTACAGAATATCCTTGGTGTGGCACAAATTGACGATACCCTAGGCTTCCGAGAGCCACGTCAAGGATCACCTGGAGCCCCTCAACATCTACATCGGCCCAGACAGCCGCCTTTCTAAGCCGATGCAGGCCTTTCTCGAGACTCTCCGCGCCGAGCACAGAGGGCACCCCTAGGCCAGCGCCGCGAGCCACATTCCCACGTATTGTTCATATCTATATCTCCAACCCCCCCCCTCCAGGAAGGGATCCGACACGGTGTGAGGCTCACCACGCAGGCGGAACAACCAATTGGTGTTGACGGTTTTGACGGCATCATCCCATAAATCAAGTTCTCCGGTTTCTCCCCGTCGCGGAGGATGTTGTTGGGTAATCAGAAGTAAATAGAAAGCCCAGTCCATCAATGAATGGGCTGATGAACACACACGTTGCACCCGGCCAAATTACCCCTTTGGCAGTTCCAAAACACCAAGTCAGCATCACGAAACCCTCAGTGGATAACTTGAGCTTCAACTCACTTCCAAACGTGGCGGAAGTTGACCGCGGCTAGCACTAATTGCTTTAATGCCGTGTGATTTGTCAATCTGGCGATGGCTTCATTTGCAACAAGTGTTTGTGCGGGGTCCTCCCTGAACGCTAGCCCTTTGAGGTATGATGCGGTTGGCCCAGCAATTATCGATCTTCGCAACGTCTGTGCTTTCACCTCGACGCAAAAGTTTAGAGCTCCACCGTTGACCAGCGCAAAGAGAAATCGAAGTCATAAAAATGTTCCGACGCGCTTTTCCACCACGACAATTTCGTGTGCCTGCGGCCCCGCTCCTATCGCGTCGCGCTTTTCGTCCCAAAGCTCCACTCGTCCAATTTACTCGACAGACGCTCAACAGCGGGCGTATGCCCAATCCTCAGCACTTTGAACGGTTTGGGTTGTCCATTCGGCAATTCTCCACCATGTCTCCCCCACCTACACTTCGAAGCCTTTTAGGGCCTTGTGTTCTGGAGTCTGTTCGGACGCTCTGGTTTCAAAATGAGTCCGATGAATCGAAACTCATGCTCCCCACCGGGGACCTCGCCAAGCAGTGGTTCAGGTCAGACCGCGAGTTTGACAAAGTGTGCCTGTATGTGAATCGCTTTCCGACTTCGAATCACACTATAAGCAGGTGTACTAACAGCTCTAAATTGTGCAAGTGACGCATTTGGCGAACAGTTAGAGTACATCCAGTCTAGCAAAGCCACTGCTACTGATATTCTTGCCGCCGCAGCTCCTTCGTCAGCCCTGGACTGGCTCAGCTTGGTTCTGCTTCTTGACCAGCTTCCTCGTAATTGTTATCGAGGGAATGACGCCAAAGTTGTCTTCGCTGTCTTTGACCCTATAGCTCTCGACATCACACTGCAGGCCATCAAAGTCGGCATACCACAAGCTCCAGAGATCAAGTACAACATGGGATATAGAATGTGGTTTTATCTCCCGCTTCAGCATTCAGAGGATCAAAGAATACAGGCCATGTCCATGAAAGAAAATGAGGGGATATTCACCGACATGCAGACGCTTATGAACAGTCCAGATTCATCCGTTGCTGAGGATAAGAACTTGGAAAGGCGCCGGGCATTACTTCTGGCCGGGAAGGAAGCCGTCAGTAGCTGGGAAAGGAATCTCCTTGATTTTGCGCGGATACACAAAGTCATCATCGACCAGTTCGGCCGTTACCCCCACCGCAACAAGGCCTTAGGGCGAGAGTCAACCGACGCCGAGGTCAAGTACCTCGCTGACGGCGGAGAGACCTTTGGGTCTGGGTAGTTGCACCTGGAATTTAACCGGAAAGCTGGAAGCAATGCAGTGATCTTTTCTTGCTTCCTATCTCCTTCATACTATCCCCGGCGCGGGTCCTCCACGTTATTAGCATGTTCCACAGCAAAGATGCCAAGACTCAACTCAAATATTTTGTGATTTAAACAGCTACTGGCAATGCCTGCGATGCACACACCATCTCGAAATAGATAGGGTCCGCCAAAGCCAATACAAACTTGAAACAGAGGCTTGATGCAGCCCCAGAGATCTTCTCCCAAACAGCCTTTAGGTGGCCATGATTGTCATTCAAGACCTCCTCCCTTCTAGCGCCCATTTCAGCACTCACATTTTTCCTATCCTCGTAGAATACTGGAAGGCCTCGGTGATTGCGGCGGCGGGCTGTCGACCATCGCCATCACTCATCCCCTCTCGACGTACGTTTTGGGGCGCATCCTGACCTTGTCCTAAAAGAAATTGTTTTTGGGGGGTGCCGGGTATGCAGGGTACGGAGGTATGTCGCAACTTGGCAACGTCCCCAGACTTTGGGGCCAACTGTCGAGGTCTTGTTGGGGTCGCTCAATCCGGCGCCCGCGACCTTCGGTCTTGAGATGCTGCGAACTAGAACCGGCTGACGCGGACCCGCCCGTAAAGATGATCGTTGTCCATGATCGAGGCGGCTGTCACTCACCGTGCGGCGGTGCAGCAGGAGGCCGGGCAACTGCGAGACGATGGCGGCGGCACCTATCGAGAGGCAATCGGTCGCCTGTACTGCCCCGTCTTGCGCGGCCGCGCCGCCGTCGGCGCTGACTCGAGGCACCGCATTACAGAGCGGTTTCTGAAGCGGATGGAAAAATCCACCACGCGCGGCGGCAGTGTCGCCGAGCGCTTCCGGGACAAAATCGGCTGGATGCGCAATATTATGACTACGCGCGTTCAGTAGGGTCGGATGCGTATACGGATGGGATTCTCGACGATGTTTGGGCCTTCTCCACGGGAAAAATGTTACTCCTCGACTTCGGCCTTTGAATGATGGCGACACGCGACGGGAGACTCTGCCTCACGCCGGCCGTTTGCCGTGTCAGTGGCCAGATCGCACTGCTCCGTGGCGGCAGATTCCTGTTCGTCATCCGCCCGGCGGGTGAGGGGGGCAGTCAATGGACGGTAGTCGGACCATGCTATATGGATCACATGGATATAGCTCCAGTTAAAAGAAGCATGGCGGGAAGAAGTGGCCGAGGAGATGGCGTTTGAGGGATGGGCATTTCCTACCTACCCCGGGTCAGTCAGGGACCGGACGCAATTTATCCAAGTTTTCATCTCAGTACCATAAAAAATTTACCCTACTGCAAGTAAAAGATGACTTCAGCCCATGTCAACTCCCCAGGTTCCTGAGGGTGCCTCAAATCCCGCCATTGCACCACCCCGTTTCGTGTTGCTGTTTACAAGCCGAGCACTTGACCATGTACGTATGACGATACCGTGTCCTCCAAGCCAGCAAGACTCAATGTGACGTAGTTTATCTGCCCGTAGATAGCGATCAGACGGACGTGTTGTGTTTTGTTGAGTGCCAACTGTTCGCTTGCCGGTTCAATCATTCTTTTCCTAAAGTCTTGCATTCCGGGAATCTTCTCCACCATCCAATATTTGGCAAGGATGCACTCGTACATTTGAGGCTGTTGTTTCGCGCTGTCCAAGTTGCGCTCTTCTTCCACGACCTTTTCCCAGACAGATTCGGATCGTCTCCAGATATGGTCCTCCATCCTCTTGAACACGTCTACAATAGCAGCATTGCGGACTTCACTGCCCTCGGTGAGAGCTGGGCTGCATTTGCTTTCCCATCCTTCTATATGCTTCTCGGAAATTTCGGCTTCAGTTTGAGTGCAGTCGGGCATGCCAAAGCTCGGCTCTGGCAGAGCTATGAACGTCTTGATCGCCGCGAGGCGTCCGCTCATTTTCTGGCCGTACGTACCGCTCGGGCTTTCGTAGAGACACAGGTACAACGCAAATCGCCAAATGTCAGCGCTGGTGGTCATCGGCAGCCTGGCAATCCCTCCGTCTCTAGCATCACCAAAAACGAAAAAGAGAGCATACACGACGCAGAAAACGCCACAGTCCGAGTTCGTCGAAAGGATGGGGACGTCCAAAAAGTTCACATTGAAGGCTTCCGGGTCTCCGAGTCCAAGTCTGGAGGCGCATTGGCGCCCGGCGGTCTCGTGGCGGACTGCCTCCCCCCGGAAATCAATGATCGTGAGCCTGGGCGTGATGCCGCATTCGACAGCCTCAATGAGACACAAATACCAGGAAGAGTTCTCCTCGCACATTGGGCAGATGATAGTTGTTTGACCGGACTGTGACGCGACCGTGATACGATAACTGGCCATTTCACCGATGCTTCCCTTGTCAGCAGGGGAGCGAGCCTCAGGTTTGATGTAAAGGGCGCGTTGGTAGTATTTGGTCAGCAGGGTGAAAATAATATCGAGGTCGGTGGTGGTCAGCATGGCTCTTTCCTTTAAGCGCATAAGGCAGCTAATTCTGTCCTTCTCCGTTATGCCGAGGACGTGGCTCAAGATGGGGTTGCTTAACTCCGGCCCAGGGTCCAAATCCTCGAGCTCATGTTGGAACGTCGCAAGTGCCGGAGAGTTAGTACTATCGTCTCCTCCATTGTTGTCTTCCTGTACGTTCATGCTATCGCCGGGAGCGGAGCTGCATCGTGCAGCAATCTCATCAAGCCGACTCGGCATGTCTTCGGCGCTGCCACTGACATCCATATCTTCAGTGTTACTGTTCTGACCGGCGACGTGTGGAACGGCAGAGTGATTGGCAAGGCCTTGGTTGATGGCTTGGTTGTCAGTACTATTACTGTCTTTGATTTTGGCGCCAAATGTGACTTCAACACCCATCTCCCTTTCCGCCCCAACAACACTATCCTCGATGCCCTTATTGTCTTGTGCCGCGACGTCGCTGGTCCCGGTCTCGCCCCCCAGGTCCAAACTAGTATCTATTGGCACTGCAACAGGTTGTTGAAGCATCTCGTTGTGTTGCTCGGAGAGCTCGGTACGCTTCTGAAGCTTGATTGAACCAATGTCGCCATCTTCAGCTTCGCCATCGCCGCCTTTGTCCTGCAGTAATGGCACTTGTCAGGTTGGATGGCGACTGTGAGATACAAGGTTAATAGGACGGCTCACCTCAATGGTTCTCTGTCGCTTTAATCCGCAATCCTTGCCTGGGTCAGTTCCGCTTTCGCCCGGGGTCGTCCGTTCCCATAGATGCAAGGTTGGGGCTGGCGTCGGAGTCACATGCCGGATTTTTCAGGTTGACAAACAGACTGTTCAAGTTGTGGTGGTGGACCACTAATCGAGCTTTTAAATTTTTTATCCAGGGCTTCTCCAAAGCTCTGCCTCTTTGGGAGCAGCTCGAGCTGTGATTTCACCAGTTCGGCGTCTGCGGCGGTAATCTTAGCGCCCACGGGCTCTCCATCAGTGTTGCTCAGGCGGAGAAGGCGCGTTTGCGCCGCCTCATGAACGCGCCCCTCGGCTTCCTCGAGGGTGATGCCTGTCTTGGAGATGAACTCAAGAGCTGCCAAGAAGTCGGAGTCGGTGCAGGGAAACGCGTTGTAGAGAACGTCCGGGAAGACTCCGAAATTGCAACAAGCAATTCTGACGTGTTTGCGCAAGTTGCACAGCCTGTTCACGTCACAGCCCGTTTGGCCATAGGCGAGGTCTGCGCCATAGTGGGATTGCTTGGTGTGAATGGTGAGATAGCAGTAAAGACTAGCCTCGCGTCTCGTAAAGACCGCGGCAATGACTGCCTGGTTCCCGTATGTGTCGACCAGTGTTTTGTGGCGCGCTAGAATACTCTGGCATAACTTGTGGGTAACAGGGCGGAAAGAGCATCGGGCTGAATCTTGGAGCAGGACAGTCAAGTCTGACTTGAGCTTGTCGGGGATTAAGGCCGCCATGATTGCCGCCCAAGGCAGAGACGAGGGGGCAGGCAAAACGTGATACGGTTGTGGGAGACTCAGAACGGATTTAAGTCGCAAGGGAGATGATAAGGTCGATGACGGCTCAGAGTCTCAATGTTGTGATGAAATGACATTCACCGCCGCAGAACGAAGAGAAGGAGCTGGAGGGAAAACGTCTGCAAAAACTCTTTCAGCCGCGTTTGTCTTGTACATTTGGGGACTCACGTTCTCCGAGTCTCAACCCTGCCCTGGTTTGACAAGCCGCCGGCGGGAAGCGGCAGCTTTGACAGCTATAACAGCTGGCAGCCATGCTCTTGAGCCAGACCTTGGTGGCCGATGTCCAGACGAGCTCAACTTCATGTCAGGCGCATATCAACAATCCACAGGCTGTTATTTTTTGCCCTCCCGGCCCATGATAGCTGCATTCACCAAGACAGTTTTCCCATCCTCAGCCAAAACCGACTTGGCAGTCGATGAATGCAGACCATGGCACCAGCGGTGGACCATGAGTCATAACAATGTCGACCCCCTCACTCGGGATGGGACTTTTGGCGGCTTGGCCAAACCGGTCTTCCCCCGGAGCATAGGACCACGCGTAGCCGTTGAACTCTGGTGTATAGGGTGATGCATAGACGGTGAAATGTCGGTTCCTACTCAAGGCAAATGGGTGCATCCCTTCATCAAAAAAACGGATACCGTGGACTTTCGCTACATCGAATAAAGCTCTCGGGGTTTGGTTGGCTCGTCCGGGCCGTCGTCTTCGTCCAGGTTCACTGCCCACCACTTCGGGTCCAGAGACACGTCGTGGTTTCCAGCGATGACGAGCTTAACCTCAGCGTCAATTGCGCGGATGTTTGCGATTGCCTTCTTATAGTTGCTGAGCCCTCCGATCATGGTTAGGTCGCCGCAGTGTAGTGCCACATCGACCTTGGGAAGTGTCTCGACATCTGGAAATGCATCATCGTGAGTGTCAGAGAGTACAAGAAAACGGATTGGCATTTTGTCGATGATAGCTGGTATCGCGTGGCGATGCGGGAGATGTTTGATTGGGCATGGGCCTGTTGCTTGATTTTTAGGCTAAGGATAGGATAATGGAAGTGATGTTTTTGTCAGACGTGGTGACAGATGAAAGGTTTCGGCGAAAATTCTACCGCGGTAGCACTGATGCGTCGGTAAGTTTTGCCTTAGTAATAGCTAAAGTTAAATCCTCTAAAGGTGGGGAGAAAACTCTCGTCCCTGTTCGTTTCGTGAGTTTCAAGCAATCTGAATCTAGGGATCCAACTAGCCAACACCCATCGAGGTGGATCCGCTTTCTGATGGCAGGCTCGTTTGAAAGGGCTGCGCTGTAGGGCGTCGAATCAATTCCTCCGAGTTGTCCCCTTTGATGAATCCTATTTGCAAATTTCGGACAGCAAGAACAACCAGAGAAAGACCCTTTGGCAATTTCCAAATATCGAGCACCAGGTTTTGGTGTTGCATTTTTTGGGTTGGGATGGCGATCTTGGAAAGTTCTTTTGAGAGTCCCTTTGGCAAACCTCTTAATGTCGTTGGAGGTCAAAACCTTGAATTTTGAACGTGGGCATTGGCTTAAATACTTCTGTAGGACCGCATCTGGACGGCTCGTGACACATACCTTCGAACAGGGTATATTTCGTAGATTGTCCAGAAAGGCCCGTTTGAGACTCTCCAAGGTTGAAGCAAAGGAGGTCGCTTGATTAGTGGCAATTCCGGTTTCGAAAATGTTCTTAGACGCTTTGCAGACCTCTCCAGCAAAGCTAACAACTCAAAAGACATCACAAGAAAGCCCGAGGGCTTGCCAACGACTCAAGGCCCGACATTGTGGACGTTGTTGATTTGGGTGAGGTCAAGTCGAAAGCGAGGTTGCAGATACGGGGAAGAGATTTTAAGAGTAGCTATGCATCGTTGCCTGATGCTTCCGGCTCTCAAATCGGCGTTCAGCTACTCGGCATGGAATTTCAAGTTCTCCAATACGGCATTTTGTATGAGCCCTCCTGTATTGAGGGACCAAGCCAAATAAGGTCCCGCGGGCTTTCCCAGACCTTTCCAAGGACGGGGGTTCGTCTTCCTCCAGGGAATCTAGTCGAGTGCTAATTATTCTACATCTCAACTAAAGCTGTTATCACGACACAACAGGCTAATAACCATCCCTTCTCCACATTGCAGGCAGACGTCCCTGTACCTACATAATAGGTATTGATAAGCGAGATAAGCAGGGCAGTCATGTATGGATTTACCATTGCTCCCTTGACGATGAAACACAATCTTGGTTATATCTCACAGATCCCCCGTTCGCGGCCCTGACGCCAAGATTTCATGCGCCATGCTTTCTACCCGAAGCAGGTACTTGACTGGCGTAACATTGGTCTGACTGCATGTAACAGGCTTACCGAGAGGAGGGAGCAGTCTTCAGACAGTCTAATCCTTTCCCCACTGGGAATCTTCGGTCGAAAAACCTTCAATCAATGCATCGCGATCACAAACGAGCATCTCAAATCCAACTTCCCCGACCCGGTCAGACATTCCGCGCCGTAGCTGTCAGGACTTTGTGCCAAAACCGCAAAAAAATCATTGTAGGTTGAGACTTTGATAGACTGACTCACTTGGGTGCAAGTATACCAGTACTAAAGACTCTAGGAATTGATTTCCCACCTGGATGTGATACCTGGGGTTCGAATCCAAAATGGTCGCCTTTCACGCAATCACGAGCTTAGTCGCTCGTGCTGTGATTGCATGGAGCGCTTGCGCAACAGCACAGCCATTCCCAGATCTCATCGATGCATCAATCGACGACATCCGGCTGGGGCTTGAAAACAAGATATTTACAAGTGTTGACCTCGTAACGGTATGTCCAGGTGCAAGAAGCCCACGCAAATGTCCTGAAAGCTGACAGCACTCCAGACCTACCTCGCCCGCATCGCAGAAGTCAATGCCGAACTGAAAGCAGTGACCGAAGTCAACCCCGACGCGCTCGACATCGCCAAAGCCCTCGACGCCGAACGCGCGCAGGGCACCGTCCGCGGGTACGTCCCCTTCCCCTCCCCCCCCCCTTTCTCCTCCCCCCTCCCGCGCAACTAACCTCCACGACAGCCCGCTCCACGGCATCCCAATCCTGATCAAAAACAACATTGCGACCCTCGACAAAATGAACAACACCGCCGGCTCGCTCGCACTACTCGGCGCGCGCGTGCCGCGCGACGCCTTTGTGGCGGCCCGGCTGCGCACCGCGGGCGCCGTGCTCCTCGGCAAGGCCAACCTGTCGCAGTGGGCCAACTTCCGGTCGTCCAACTCGAGCAACGGGTGGTCGGCGCACGGCGGTCAGGTGCGCGCGGCGTACGCGCGCGACCAGGACCCGAGCGGGAGCTCGAGCGGGAGCGGCGTGGCGGCGGCGCTGGGGCTCGCGGCCGCGTGTCTGGGGACCGAGACGGATGGGTCCATCCTCTCACCGTCGCATCGGAATAATGTTGTCGGGATTAAGCCGACTGTTGGGCTGACGAGTCGCGATTTGGTGATTCCGATTAGTGAGCATCAGGATACCGTCGGCCCTATTGCTCGGAGCGTGAGGGATGCGGCGTATGTGCTGCAGGCGATTGCTGGGCCGGATGTGAATGACAACTACACGGCGGCGATTCCAAGTGGGATTCCGGTCCTGCCCGATTATGTCGCGGCGTGTGACAAGGGAGCGCTGAGGGGCGCCAGGCTTGGGGTGCCGGGGAATGTGATTGAGCTGTTTCTGGACTTTGATGCGGGATACCAGACCGAGGTCGATGCGTTCCTCTCGGCCGTCACCCTCATCGGCGGCGCCGGGGCGACAGTGGTGCAGAATGCCAACTTTACCAACCTGACCGAGTGGGCCAACTCGACGGCCGAAGGTGCCGTGCTGCGCGCCGACTTCATCACCAACCTCGCATCCTACCTCGCCAAGCTCACGTCCAACCCCAACAACATCACCAGCCTCGCCGACGTCCTAGCCTTCACCCAGAAGGTAGCCCCCAAGCTCGAGGAGTTCCCCAACCGCGACACAGCCACCTGGGACCAGGCGCTCGACCCGCAGACGGGATTCAACAACACCGACCCGCGGTTCTTCCCGCAGCTGCTCGAGAACCGCTTCCTCGGGGGCGAGGGCGGGCTCTTTGGTGCCTTGGATCGGTACCAGCTCGATGCCATACTCCTGCCCACGTCCCTTGCGTCGGGGTTCGCGGCTATTGTCGGCGCGCCGGCCGTCACGGTTCCGCTGGGGTTCTACCCGGTGGGTGCGCCCGTGGTCAGGAATGCGCGTGGGGATCTTGTCGACACCGGGCCGAATGTTCCGTGAGTACCCTAGTTGCGCTCCCTGACATTGTGTGGAGTGTTCTAACGGAATGGCGGCGATGTAGCTTTGGGTTATCGTTTCTCGGTCGGAGCTTCTCCGAAGCGAAGCTGATCGGGTTTGCGTATGCGTTTGAGCAGGCTACCGGGACGAGGGCAAAGTTGCGGCCGTATCTCGTCCCGAAGACGGAGGTGCGAAGTTAGGGGTTATGTTTGTGTTGTATGCTACGAAATGCGGGATCCGACCTTGTGTGTCCTGGTGCCAAGTTGGGAATAGTTGTAGCAGTACGGGCGCTGGTCGGCCACTGCCTCTGCGACAATGCATAATGTTATGATATAAGTGATAGATAGCAAGTTAGGTTACGGTTGTCGGGCGTAAAGAGGGTAGATCATAAACTGAACAACAGTCGTCAATCATCCTTCTTCCAGGTTCAAGGATCTCATGCAAAGTTCCTTTGTGCGTCGCCCAATTTGGCAGGTCGCTTGGGGACTTGTTCGATCAGCTGCCATACTCTCGGGCCGCTGGCCCCAAATTCCTCAGGCTGTGTCATTAATAAAGCTGGGCCGTCCCCGCCGCCAAGCCAAATCTCCTCGATACCTCTCTTCTTTCCTTTACGACTATTTCCATCGCCTAGGAAAAAAAGCTGAAATGGATGCAACTTCGACATCAGTGTATCATGGAAATTGCCACTGCGGCCGTTACCGATTCGAAGTGTCCGTTCCCGGTCCTCTAGAGACAATCGTCTGCACCTGTAGTCTGTGCGAAAAAAAGGGGTACCTCTGGTTGGACCTCTCAAACAGTCCTTTCAAAGTTGTGAGAGACGATGGAGATTTGACCGAATACCAGTCAGCTGTATTGAACGACCAGGTATGGCACCGACAATCTCTACTCCAAAGTTGAACAGGGATACTGAAAGCGGCTTATAGTTTTGCAAATACTGCGGTACGGGGGTTCTGGGTGAACACACGTCGGGGCCACTGTCCGGTCATGTACTCGTGAATCTTAGGGCAGTGCAAGGCCTTAACCCGTTTCATCTTGAGTAGGTACTGGCGACCATCAATATGGAGAATGAGCAAAGGGCTAACTTTGCAACAGGCAGTCGGCAAAGGTTGTGAGACTGGAAGGCGAAAGGAAAATTAATCCACTTCCCCCAACACCGAGCGACCCCCCGGCCCAGCATGTTGGTTCTTGCCACTGTGGAAATGTCTGGGCAGAACTGTTGGTTTCCATCAAGGACCAGGTTGTGAAAGAAGACAACTGCAGCTCGTGCACTAGGGTAAATCTCTTTTATTCCGAGTCCACTCGGGATTCACAAGAGTTAACAAAGTCACGTAGCAGAATGGATACATCGGAGTCTACCCCAACAAAGACCAGGTCCGGATCCACGGCGGGGAGCGCACGTTCGAATACAAGTATGGAAAGAAGTTTTCTGGGACACTGCACTGCAATATATGCGGTGTTACCGTGTTTAACAACGTGTATGGCCCGCCGCTGAGCGTCTTCGACGCGGTTCCCCCCGAGCGGAAGGAACGTGTCATGGCGGTATACTGGAAAAACGTGATGCTGCAGCCGCTGAATGTCAGGGCATTGGACGGCATCGATCGAGGCACACTTTGGATTGAGAGGAGTGATGAGGGGACGGAAGGGTACGTGCTTGACCCGTAATCAGACGGTGCCAATAAGTTGCGATCGGGTTTGGGCTGGATTTGTGAAACCACAAGTTTGCTCGCAGCGGGTGGCGATTGTTATTGTTAGGTAGCAACTGCTGGGACTACACAGTGCATGAAATCGGAAAGAAACAACTTTCAAAGGTCAAAAGGTCAAGCTTGTTGGAGCCAAGTGTGGTGGGACGTAGGGTGCCATTCGCAATGTGTTGCTACTGGTGGTTGGGGTTTTTTTTTAGCCAAGAACCGCCCGCCAGTCGTCAAAACAAGGCGCATCTTGATAAGAAAAAGGTCGGTACCTGCCAGTAGGCCTCATCCAATTGTTGGAGGGTAATCGGTCAGAATGGCTTTGTCCTGCAGGTGAGTGGGTGTTTGGCAAGCAACGCGACAATTTGCTTTGTTTTCTGCATTTGGTGGAGCTCGAGAAGATATCCAGCTCATGCCTTCCTTGATGCCGAATCGCGGAGGACCGGCGTTTCCCCCACGATCGGCATGGTAGCAGCGGCAGCCACGGCGATGAGGAGAGGAAGCTTATCATAAAGACAGGAACCTCATTCTCAAGGCACCTCTTTCCTTCCTAGGAACTTGCCAGATTCTGAAAGTTAAAACCCCCCCTCCCCTCCCCCCTCCCCAGACGGGGCATCCCAATCCCACCCACCTTCTTCCCCAACGCAACCCTCCACCCTCACCTCAAAGATGGCCGCGATGCTGCCAACAACCCATCCAATGGCCCCGATCATAGCATCACCAGATGCCTTTGCGCAGTCGACAGAGTATGCCGAGGTCTTGAACCGCTTAACTCACACCATCCCGGAATTGCGACAGGCAGGATATGTGGTCCAGAGTTTGTCGTATCTCGACTTGGAGCGTAAGAAGAGATGCGACAATTGTAACACCCGCTGTACGCGCGACACTACCCAGCCGCTGAGCAAGGCTAATTCCATCCCATCTCCAGGCACCAAGTACTCGGACAGGCAGCTTCAACCTCAACCGCGCAAAGATTCGGAAAAGGAAAAGACTCCAGCAGAAGAAACACTTCGCTGCAAGTTCCACCCAGGAAAATACGTCAAAAAGGTCGGTCAATCCATCTCTTCTACCACTGGCATGGCATGACAAAGCCATGATATGATAGCCTGTTAACACAACCTGCACCATCTACAGAAATGGACCTGCTGCGGCAATCCTGGTTCGGCCAAGCCCTGCGGCGGAGCGACGGAACACAAGGCGCGAATCTACGGCCCCAGAGAGCTCGAGGGCCGATGGCAGTTCCACCAGACACCCGGCTTGAGCACGCAGCCTGAGCGCTGCGCTGCCGTCGCTATCGACTGCGAGATGGGAACAGCCTTTGACGGTGAAAGCGAGCTGATACGTCTAAGCATGGTTGACTACTTCTCGGGCGCCATCCTCATCGACAAGCTCGTCTTCCCCAGCGTGAAGATACAACACTACAACACCAGATGGTCGGGGGTGACGGCTCTGCAGATGGATAAGGCCTATCGCAGAGGTCAGTGCATCATGGGCATGGGGGCCGCGAGGAGGGAAGTCCTTGAGTTTGTCGGGCCTGGTACCATTGTGGTGGGACACGGTGCCCAGAACGACTTCTCGTCACTCAGGTGGATTCACCACCGTGTTATAGACTCGTACCTCATAGAGAATGCGATCGCCAAGAAAGAAGCCCAGGCTGAGGCGGACGAGTTGGCTGCGAAGTTGGCCACAGCAACCGGACCTGAATCCAGCACATCGGCGGAGAGCATAAAGGCGCCACCGGCTCAGCAAAAGGCCGGAATGTCTCTGAAGGCTCTTATAAAGCGCAGATGTGGCAGGGATATCCAGACCAAGGGTAAGAATGGACACGACAGCCTTGAGGATGCGGTCGCAGCGAGGGATTTGGTGCACTTCCATGTCATGGCTCTCCTGGAAGATGCCGTGACGATGTAGGCGGATATCACGGGGTGCGTGTTAATCTACTTTTGAGCAGCAAAGCTCCCGCGCTATTGCTCCGTGCAGTCAGTCACTATGTCAGCACAAACAGCGGAGATTTCAGGTCCGAGGCATGCGTTCCGACTTCAGGTAGTTGTGGTACAGAAACTAGGAAGCAATCATATGATGCCTCTGGAGCAATCAGGCTCCATGCACTTGATGCAGGCCGAACGAGGAAAATTTGCTCATAATGTCACATGTAGGGAGCCAGTCTTCCTGCCTGGCATATGTCGATCAGCCGAAACGTGAAGTGATGGGGCGCGTAAAAGTGCCTCCTGAAAGCCTTGCACGGCTTCACGTCGATGTGGAAATGCACATGCTTTCAGCTCAGAGCAGGTCATCGCCAACCACAACGCGTATCTTGGGGCAAACAGTAGGCCTCAATACATCTCGGGATACACGAATGCCTCAGAGGCCCGCTGTTTGCCTCAGTGGCAGACTGCTATTGGCAAAAAAAAAAAAAACAGCAACAGTGAGCCAGGCAGGCAATTTTAACAATCAGAGTCTTACATGATATGATACCTGGCCAAAGTCCAGTCACAAAGAGCCAAGACCTATTTAAGGGGCGGGGAAGGTCCAGTGCAGTAGCGACTGAACCTGCCATCCTCACCTCCGACGTGAACCTGGCACTTCCTGTCTGAGATTCTTTGCAAAACCTCGATCCCCCCCCCAACGGAAACTCAACCCCCCATCATGTCAACCCCCAGCAAGAAAACCGTCATCGGCATCTACGGGATTCCCGGCTCAGGAAAGTCCTTTTTGATGCAGCAGCTGGAGCAAAAACTCGAAAGCAGTGCACGCTTCGTCTTCTACGAGGGCTCTGCCGTCATCGCCTCCATTGTTCCAGGTGGTCTTGCTGCTTTCCAAGCTCTTGGAGAGCAGGAAAAGACGCACTGGCGCGAGCTCGCCATCGACAAGATTGCGACTGAGTGCGGGCCCGGTCAAGCTGCCGTCGTTGCCGGGCACTTTATATTCTGGTCTGAGAATGGGGAAGAGGGCACTCGGGTGTGCACGCAGAGTGACTTGAAGGCTTTTACGCACATCATATACCTCAACGTCAAGCCCGAGTTGGTGTTGGAGCGCCGGAAAACTGACAGCACGAGAAATCGTCCTGAGGTGTCGCTCGAGCATATTCGGCGATGGCAGAAGACCGAGATGGCTGAGTTGAGGGAGCTTTGCTGGCATAACAACATTCTCTTCACCTCGACTTCCTTACCCCCTACTCAGCTCCAACAGAGGGTCGAATCGCTACTGGCCAGCTTTCTTGACGATACTCAGGAGCGAAACCTCTCTGCTGCCGAAGAAAAGCTTGACGGATTCATGAACTCGCACAAGGAACTGGAGACTGCCCTCGTGTTCGACGGAGACAGGAGCCTCTCCGCTCTAGATACCGGCGCCGTATTCTGGGGTCATGTGTGGCAGACAACGGCCCCAGACACGCATGGGAAGATTGACATTCCGGACCCGCTGAAGGCTGTGTTCAGCAGTCCTCTTGGGTACTCTTACAATGCTTTCCGTCAGTCGATGTTGCTCTACGAGGAAGCAGCCGAGCTGGATTCGGAAGCTTTCCACCTCATTTATCAAGTCATTGCCCACGCAGCTTACCAGGCAGTCCATCCCGAGCTTTTGGGTCTCCTGAAGCTCGCGGGAACCTGCAAGCACCGTGTCACGGTTTTCGTCGTCACTTGCGGGCTGCAAAAGATTTGGAACCTTGTGATGCAGAAGTGCGGACTGGAGAGGTCGGTCAAGGTGATCGGTTCAGAGGATAGTCCCAGCGGCCTGATCGTCACGGCCGAAGTCAAAGCAGCCCTCGTTTCACGGCTGCGTGAAAAGTACGGCCTGTACGTCTGGGCCTTTGGGGACAGCCCCCTCGACTTGCCGATGATGAAAGCAGCCTGCCAAGCCATGGTGATGGTGGGCGACGAGAAGCTGCGGAGCAAGACCATGGACCAGGCCCTAGCAGCCACCATCGAGCGTGGCGAGCTCCCCTCGGTAGCCCAACTCCTCCTCCCCCCTTCCAGCCCCCCACGCCTAGACACAACAAAACTCCCAGCCATCGACATCACCCACCGCGACACCATCGCCACCATCCTCCGCCGCCCGCGCGAGCTGATCGAGCGTAACACGCACCACGCCACGTCCCGGAGCGCAGCCAAGCTGCTAATGACACCGACCCGCGACGCTACCGTCGCCGGCCCGGCCCTCCGCGAAGCGCACCGCCGCGTCGGCTGGTACCTCGCGACGGAGATGGTGGCCGACGTGATCAGCATCGAGGAGTACGCAATCCCGCACGTGCAGGGGTACCAGACGACGGGGCACCGGCTGCGCGGCGAGCCGCAGACGTTGATTATTGCGCTCATGCGCGGCGGGGAGCCGCTCGCGCTGGGCGTGAATGATGCGTTTCCGACAGCCATGTTCTTGCATGCCAAGGAGGCGGGCGAGCTCCGGGCCGGGCATCTTGCCGGGAGAGAGACGGTGGTTTTGGTGGATTCGGTCGTGAATAGTGGCAAGTCGGTTGTGGAGTTTGTGCAGCGCGTGCGGGCGCTTGGGTCGGGTGTGAGGGTTGTTGTTGTTGCTGGCGTCGTGCAGGCTGGGGCGATCTCGCCGGGGAGTGTTCTTGGTCGGCTTCTTGTGGATGATGGGAATTTGGGCCTGGTGGCGCTTCGGTTGTCGGACAATAAGTTCACGGGGAGGGGGGGCACTGATACGGGCAATCGGCTGTTCAATACTACCCATCTTGATTGATGAGTGTATGTGGATTGATTTTGTATACCAGGGTGTGGAGGAGGCTAATAATAAGGGTATGATAACTGGCATGCAAGAAACATACTGAACAACCGCCTTGCTGTACTAACAAGACCACACTCAACAGAGTTCAGATATTCAATTTCATGGCTCGTTCAAGTCCTCTGCATTCTCGCGCGGCAAGATAACCTTAGCTTTTCTCACTAGCTACTCATTTTTGATTGCTTGGCTAATTACCCATTTCCTCAAATACAGGGTCGTGGGGAAGGTGATTGGAGAATTCTTGGGCTTGGTGATATAGGGGCAAAAGCCGGAGGTTGACATCGCTCTGAAGCGGGGTCGGCGGTGATCAGCCTTTCTGCCTAAACTACTGAGCCACCACAGCCATTGTTATATACAAGACCTGGACATCATTTAGGAACTTCGGCCAAATGTTGGATGTAACTTACCTTGGTTGATCAACTCATCCACTTCCTAGAGCCGTGCCCGGACATTTGTAGTAGCGGGAAGTCTCTCGGCACAGCCCGCAGCGGCATCATGCCACAGCGCTTGCAAGGCTTTTTAACATCCCTTTTCTACTTGGCACTTCCTCGGCCCCCACTTCATTCCTGGATAGACTTCTGTCTTCACTTGGGCGACCGACCATGTCGGATCCTCACCAAGAGTTCGCGGACGACGTTGAGTCCGTTTCGTTCCTACACCATGATGACAAAGAAGCGACACCGCGAGAGGAGCATCTTCATTCTAGCGCCGCTCGGTGGGGATTGTGGCCTCTGATATCCTACACGCTGCCGTACATGCTGTTGGCGCTTGCATCTTTTGGCCTTGGCAGATATCTACCTGCAAATGCAATCTCGGAAAAGCGCCTCCTAGCATCTCAATATATGTTCAGTAACGGTACGACTCCTATCAAGGCATCGCTATACTCTCTCCTAGTATAGGATCGTTGACCAAGCAAATGCTAAGCAAACGCAGTTTCGACGAAATTTGTCGTTTTCAAACCTGACGAAATTTACAACGACGATCCATTTGGGCCAGATGGGCTGGAAAGTGCATGGAGTAGATTGACACCACGTACTTCGCATTCTAATTGACATGGTGGCAGCCAGCTAACCTGGTCACAGCTGGAAAAGGTCATGTCCGAGTTGATGATCCGGCAGCGTGGAAGCTCTCTGGGGGGTATCCCTTAAACGACAAGGCCCACCCTGCGGCGGAGGAGTACACGATGTCTATATTTCACCAGCTTCACTGTTTGGTGAGTGCGAACCCCTTAGATTAACGCCATGGCGCAGATTTGCTAAAGTACATCATGGCCATCTAGGCAGCAATGAAGTCCAAGATGTCCAGACTACAAAACTGGTACAAGGGAAAAAACGATAACGAATACCTTAACTTTGCCCTCGGCGAGGAGCATATCAGGGATGAGCATATATATCACTGTTTTGATTACATCCGTCAGGCCATCATGTGTTGTGGCGATACAACGCTGGAGAAGGCGAGGACGGTGGAGGGCAAAATCGTGCGAGGGGTAGACGGCTGGGACGTTGAGCACCAATGTCGCGACTACGATGCAATCTATGCGTATGGTACTGCATACCGGACGAATAATCTTACCGGAATTGATTGAGCGAGGCTTGATGCATGGGAGCCAAGTTAACAACTCTTAGACCTGATTTTGGGACATGTGCTCTCTGAGCCGAGGACGGAAGTCTCTAGATACAGCTGGGTTGACAAACTCCAAATGCAGAATAAGCATTGCATTCCCGAGATACCAAAATGTGCCGCTGTGATATGTGTAACCTTAACAACGGGTTCCAGGCCGAAATTAGTATAATGCATGCATAGCAACCTATCAGTACAGCCACGGTGGGATAATACAGCAAAGGAGCCTGATACTGATTTCCGATCGCGTGTTGGCCCTCGATACCTTCCCACAGTCCCCCGTAATAGCTAGGTGCCCAGACGTACGTTCGATCTGGGTACTCGCCTTCTTTTTGATCGCGGCAGAATAGGATCGAGAGTCTCTACGAAAAGAGAGACACATGTGACGGCTGATTTCATCAAGCACGACTACCTTTCTCTATGAGTTACCTTTGGCTTCCGCCACCCTTAGTTTATCCAGCTCATTTATGCACTGATGTCTCGCTGGCCAGGTGCGGCTTCGAGAAGAAAAATCGGACGAATCCTGCTTGCTTCTCCTCGTTCGTCTCGAATCCGCTCTTGACGCGTCCGACTTTGTCCCCGGGTTCGCCAAGGACGAGCAAGTGCACCAGCAGTGGGGCCTCCGTGTCAAATCTCTCCGAGCGCAGGGTGGCTGTGCTCCTGACGCGGCTGGGTGGGCATTCCAGGAGCTAAAAAGCAGCGCGAGATGTCAAAGGTTGACCAAAGACAGCCATCCGAGTTGGATCAACTGATAGACCCTGATTTCGCCAAAGGAGGAAGCTCTCGGACATCAGCGACAAGACCGTGGGGTATAACACCCTTATTTAGATTCCGGACGTTCCACCCTTCACTATATTTTCCGAGCGGCGACTGTTGTCTATAGACTTGTTTATGGATGCTATATAACCGCCCGTGGTGAAGTAGAGTCATGCGCCTGCTTAGCTGATAATGGGAATAGGAGATCGGTACAGGAAAACGGTGCTTTTGTCATTTTCTTCTTCGTGTGTGCACTGTGGATGATGTGGATGATGTGGATGATGTGGATGATGTGGATGATGTGGATGATGTGGAAGATGTAGGATCTCCGATCCACGCAGCTATACCTCGAATTATCTATTTGGCAGAGCGCGCTTTGCGCGCACAGGCTACCCGCGCAGAGCGCTAGACATACAATAGGTCTAGTAACCCACAAGCGTTGCCAAAAGGGAGAGAACAGAAGACCGGCAGCCAATAGGATCGCGTCGATCCACTGCGGCTGCAGTCGCAAGGCCAGGTCATCGCACGAGAACTTTCAAAGTGCCTTGCAGGCGAAGTAACAGATAAAGCACATACAAGGGATTACAGCGAATATGATTTCACCGCCATTGATGTTGCAAGAACCAAGGGCAGATGCATCAAAACAAGTTTCAAAGTAGGGGCCCACAGACCTCTAATACAGTGCCGCGGCTTTGGGAAAGGTATTATTATGTGCGCAAAGTGCAAATAAATCAATTGTGCCAGTGTCCGAAGACCGAATACTAGGTTGGCAAAGGTGGCCGATTGCTTGCGCGTCGGTGGCTGATTTCGTTGTTCACTAGGTAGGAGTGCTGCAGCGTTCGGGCGAGCGCTGCAGTAGTTGGCGATGGCTTCAATCAGCGGTGCGCAGGGATTGGCCGCGCAGATCCGAGGCTGGAGGTGCCAAATATGATAGGCTCAGCTGGGCTTGGTTTCGTTTCGGCCCGCAGGCGCCACATAAGTGGCATCTGCGCTCAGGGTCCAAGGGTCTCCCCACCCTTCTCTAGGGTGGTCACACTCAATTCAGTCAAATCAAGCCATATTTATGCGGAAGTGCTGCAGGATTCAGCAGAAGGCGCCCCATGATGGGGATGTCCGCTTGTCCAGACAGCCTTAGTGGCTGGGCATCGCAGGGGCATGGAGCCGGCTGGAGATCTGAAGCTATGCTTTTTGAGGTCTTTTTCTTTTTTCTCATGTCTGAGGCTGCCTCCCCTGTCAAGCCCCCTGCTCTTGTTTACTGTTCTCCAGACATTCGTTTCCCCCCCCCCCCCCCCCCCTTCTTCTTCTTCTCTGCCCACTCGTTTCAGAACTTGGATGACTTTAGAGGGTCGTTGCTACCTTGCGCATTCAGTGCTGTCACAACAGCCTGTGTTACAATGGCACGCATTAAGGATGTTTCCTGCCTCCTTGCTCTCCTGGCCTCCGTCCTGGCTACCCAGGAGCTGGCTGGGAAGTTTAAGATCATTGGCAATTCTGGCGTCGGTGCCATGCTCACTGTCCAGGCCACTCCCGACACGGTCTTTATTATCGACAAGACACAGAAAAATGAGCTTCAAGTTGGAGGCCACAGTGCCTGGGCAACCGCGTACGACTTGCGGACCAACACAATTCGAGCTATGGACATAGGAACGAACACGTTTTGCGCCGCTGGTGTCATCCTTGGCAATGGCACTATTCTCCACGCCGGCGGCGACCTCGCTTCTCAGTATCCTATGGATGGTATCAACGGCAGCATCGATGGCCGTCGACGCCTTCGTCTGCTCGACCCATGCGACGACGGAAACTGTGAATGGACAGACCGTGCCGACCTGGAGATGAACTCGCCCCGCTGGTATCCTACCCTCGAGGTTCTCGAAGACGGATCGACTATTATCATGGGTGGCTCTGTCAAAGGCGCCTATGTCAACCCCGAGGACAACCCGACGTACGAGTACTTCCCGTCTCGTGGCGCCGACCGCAACATGACCTTCCTCGCCCGCACATACCCACTCAATTTGTATCCTCTTGTCTGGCTTCTCCCCGACTCTCGCCTGTTCGTCCAGGCTGATTACAAGGCGATTAATGTCCGACATCCTCTTAACCCTACCGAAGCGTCCACTACTAACTGGGCATTCTTCTCCTGCAGTTCGACCATGTGAATAATATTGAACAGGATCTTCCAGACATCCCATACTCATTCCGGGTGTACCCTGCCTCGGCCGCCAATTGGCTCACCCCCCTCACGGCCGAAAATAACTACACGCACACTGTCAACTTCTGCGGCGGCGTAAGCTTGACAAAGGACGAACTGATAGGCTCGGTCGATGGCCCACCTGCATTAGACGTGCTCCAGGTCGCTGCCGATACATCGTGCACGTCTCTCAATCCCCTCGATGCGAAGCCAGTCTGGAACGACTTTGAGCCACTGCCCGAGGGCCGCATCATGGGCAGCGCTATTATCCTCCCGGATCTCACGATCCTCATCCTCAACGGTGCCCACTATGGCACGGCTGGCTACGGCGACCTCGGCAGCGCTTCATGGATGACGGCCGGAGCGTCGTATGCAGAGTCACCCACCCTGACACCCATCATCTACGACCCAAAGCGTCCCAAGGGCAAGCAGTGGAGCTCCGACGGCCTCTCACCGTCCACCATCCCACGCATGTACCACTCCACAGCTATTCTGCTCAGCGATGGATCCGTCTTCGTCTCCGGATCCAACCCCAATTCCGACGTCGTTCCCCCCGAGGATACTAAGTATGGGACCGAGTACCGCGTCGAGAAGTTTTACCCGCCTTATTTCAAGGCCGCTCGCCGACCCCGGCCCACCGGCCTACCCGATAGCCTGTCGTACGGTGGTGACCCTTTCACCATTGAGCTATCCAGTGACGACCTTTTCGGCGATACGAAAAACATCAAGACCATCATGGTGACATATATCCGCCCAGGCTCCTCGACCCACGCCATCAACTTCGCTCAGCGAGCCATTAAACTGCAGTGGAGCCACAAGATGCTCGACAACGGCGGTGTCCGGTTGTCCGTCCAGCAGCTCCCCTCGCCAACCATATTCGCCCCCGGTCCTGCTCTCCTGTACGTGGTGGTGGCCGGCATTCCATCCGAGGGCAAGTTTGTGATGGCTGGTAGCGGCAAGCTGGGCAAGCAGGTTGTCCGTCCGCTCGTCCTCCCCCTCGTCGACGTTGAGCCCTCGGCATCCGACCCCGGGTCAACCAAGCCGGTCCCGAACCCCAGCGGCAACCCCAGCGGCAACTCCACCGCCAGCAGCAGCGACGACAAGTCTGCTAACATTTCTGGCCGTGTGGCTTCTCCGGCAACACTCGCAGTCGTCAGCCTCCTGACCTTGGTCAGCCTTACGCTGCTTTAATTACCCTTAGACTTTCAGCGAAATTTGTTTGGAAAGGACTAGTGCCCGGCTAGCAAGTCCCTTCATTCTGTAGGAGCCAGCGGTAATGTCAACCTAATGTTACGAAGTGGGCTACGAGGATTAATAGAGTACCTTATCTGAGGGATCCAATAATAGCATCGTTAGATAGAAGTGTGGCCCAGCTATAATGTAGACTTGTTCCGGGTCTTCGTGAGGGTCTACGATTTATATAGACATTATATTCTTATTCTTTCCCTGTGTGTCAGCACATATCAACCAAGTCACCCACACGTTCCCACCAAGGGTCAATGAGTCAGTAAGGTTACTTATCGTCAGTTAGTAGCTGGCTTGATGCCTCTTTGTTTGCCCTGGTTTCGCGCCTTCTTTCGTTCATGAATGTGCCAGTTCGATAAGGCAGGTCGATTGCCTCAATCTGGATAGCCTGCCTCCCAGAATGTGCGTTGAAAGTGCGGACTTCTCCACCTCAGCCAATCCCGGCAGGTAACATAATCTGATTTCCCATACGACTTGTACGGTACCCAAGGTACCTATCCCTGAGACATTTCAATCTGAATTCGACTTCCTCGCCTCCAACACCCCGACCCGACTCTCCCCACATGCACCTTTAGCAAATCTGCACCTCCGGACTTTCTTCCAAGATATATCTTCCAGGAAGATACCCAGCCCCCACCTCTTGTAGATTGGCACAGAGTCCCACGGCATACCAAATTTCTCAACGAGAATGAAGTAGTGCCTTTCGGGCTGCAAGCTCCTTCGCGCCCTTTTCAATACCCAGAACCACGCATCGCACCTGGGCCGCTGAGGCTATTTCGTGTCGCATCTTCCCCCGTTGTATCAATGCCGGCGGTGACGAAATGTCTTATCTTTCCCCAATAGGGCTGTTCGTGTGCCCTGCACATCCAAATGGTCACGGCCCCTGCCGCCCTGGACCCATGGAGACTGTATATCCGTCCATTCAATCTCTCCAAGACCGGGCTGGAGAAAGTCGATCTCCCCTATATATGCCATCCGCGACCATGATGGCGCGCCAGGATGATCGGGAGTAAATAAGATACGCTCGAGCGAGGTTTTATAGGAAGGCCGGTACCACAGTAACATCCCCAAGAGGAGGCCGCTATTCTTCTTGCCTCCATCGAAAATTCCATAGCCACCATAAGCATCCAAAGCTTTAACCAGCCGTGACTAGATACTGTCCAAGGCGATAGCGCGATCAGAGGGCAGCGCAAAGTAACGCCCCGAGTAGGTTTTGTACAGGCGCTGGAGACGGATAATCTTCTTGCCTTAATTAGCTCGTTGACACGATGATACGTAGGAAGTTGGGGTCGCCGATCGACGTAATAGGGTTGCTTTTTACGTTAGAGGGTGCCACAAGTCCACAGACTTATAATCTCTTACTTAAAAAGTACCGACTCTTCACTTACTTACTCATCTTATTTTGTACCTCGCAGCGGACACCGCCCCCACACTCAAACTAGGCCTGATTTTCCGTAAGAAAACAGTCCGGCAGGCCAAGGCGTACTCTTGGAGGATCCATCCGTGACTGTTTAGATAACAGTTAAGTACATCCGCGCTGAAATCATCAATATTCTCGCAGATGTAATTCGGGGATCCATCTACCCCAGCTAAAGCAACGTAGTCCCAGTCCCCTCCCAAGGCTGTTAAAATGGCCTGCATGTCGCTTGAAGTGGGCGATTTTCCAACACCAACTCTCCGCTGGATCAATGCTTGCATCTCTCTGACTTCCTTCGCCTTCTGCTGCTCATCCCAGGCCCAGACGAAAGCCCAATCGAGTGTGCTTTGCACGTGAGCCGCCTACCTGACGAAAAGCACAGCTAAGAAGCCCCCCTCTCTTACACATGGCTTCTGCAGCTAAGCCTTTCCTGGCGGTGAGAAGAACTAATTTAAAACCGTGCCATTCAATGCAATGGCTAGACTGTCCCAGTTGGGACAAACCTAGCAACTGTTCTGCAAAGACTACGCAAGACGCCTCAAGGGTGGTATGGACCGACGCTTTATGCACCAACCAAGACGACGTTGCCGGGAGGAGCCATCAAGTGTCTAAGATGGGGATAGTCTATGAGCAAGCATTTCAGCGATGGTACAGTGGGGACATGCGAGATGGAAACACAAATCACCTGGACTGAAAGCTATGCTCAGAATGTACAAGCGTTCAAAGGATCATCTCGAAAAGGTTGCGTTAACACTCACGGCTGGCCGGAACTGGTACGGTCTTCCTGTGCAGGATATTGCTGCCCATGTGGCCGATTATTGCGGTGCCTGCTCAAGGACGGGCTTTTGTGGTCGCTTAAAGACGATGCGTTCGCGCAGTCGCGGTACAGTCCAAGTGAATCTCGGAGCGAAGACGCTGATACCAATAGTTCCTCGACAGGGGACTATGCCACATTCGAGGGCTCAAGGCACTGTCCGAGGGAGGCAATGCGGACCGCTTTCTCGACGCAGCGGCAACGGTCTGCAGCAACCGCACCACCTTTACAATGGTAGGAGGTGGTATCGGGGTTGAGCCGGAAGTAATCAAAGGGGATGACGTAGTCTGTATCCTCTATGGGGCTGATACTCCCTTCATTATCCGGCCGGTACCGGGAAAAGGATATATGTTAATCGGGGAGTGCTATATTCGTGAGCTTATACAAGGAGGCGCCGTTGAATCTCAGCAAGGTTGTGACACAGGCCAGCCCGCGGAGGTCTGGGGTGTGACAACCACAAGGTGAGATATCAAATGAAGAGTCAGACTACAGAGCTTTAACCTTTTCCTAACTCTCGACTTAACCGTTCAGCGAACCACCCCGACAATTACTATTAGTCTAGTTTAAAGCTTTCACACGACGAACTCAAGGACTTGATCTTCGCAAGGCTAATAAACACAAGGTCCGATTCAGAGGTTTAGAACAGAACGGTGAGGGAGTTAACTGTCGCAATGCAAAGTGGTGGAAAGCCAGGGAGAAGGAGGTTCAGGGAGATGGAATGATCCAACAGAGGATAAGACACAATACTTCGTAGTTACAAGTCAGGAGAAACAGAAGGGTTCACAAGGTTGTATTACCCCTCAGCTTCACTGAAGTTCAGCTGATAATCTTTCTAGGTTTGTCCAAAGAGAACTGGGGAGCTTCTTCCTCTCGAGGATCCATCGCAGCGCACCGGTCCTACTTATGGAAGGCTATGTACAAGATACAAGGATACCAAAATACCTGAAGGATCCTCCTAGCCGCCCGTCGGTCCCGAATCTCCTTTCTAGCCGCCCGTCTCTCGCGCCCTACAAATCAATGGCTACAAGCCAGGTGGGGTCGGCCCATCATACGTCGGCCCTTAGTTGGTATTAGTACTTACTCCTACAGCTCAAGCGGCCATGGTAACCATCGCTGTGGAGGTTCCTTCACAGCCTCGGTACTTACGTTGGCCACAAGTTACTAAGTCCTAAGGCTAGCACTTGTCACAGCAACGGTTCCCTTCGTGACTCACACGCGGGGGTCGCGACCACCTGTCACCACTGAAGCTAGACTCCGGAGAATGTCGGGTTCCAGGTCTTCCAAAGGAATGCTAGCGATAGCGGGGAGGTCCTTGATTTGAAAGACCAGCTGTAGGATCCTGGCTGCTGTGCAGGCCCTGATTGCGATGCTGAGGTTGAGTGGCTCGTCCATGACAAATCTGAAGTCTGGTGACGTTGCCTAGCGCGGGCAAGGTCCACTGTGTGGCTGCTCTGGCTTGTGGGTGGTTCGAGGTGTCCCGTCGCGACCCGTGGTCGTGCCTGAGGATCCGTTGACCTGTGTGCGGGCCGGAAAGGTCGCCGTTCACATGATGGAGTGTGCCCCGAGGTTAAACCACGTTGTGGCAACCTTCTTGGTGGTGGAGGTTAAACCAATTGGTCCATTGTGACAGGTGTACCAACTGGTTTAGTTCCTAGTTCCACATTGACGGGTTCCCTGACCCTGTTGTTGTGGATCCATGATGTTGTGTAGGTGTGTGGTGTGTGCCGGTGGTGTAGCTCGGTCAAGGAGGTCAGTGACCCTGTGAGCCTACCAGTGTGACATATTCTTCTTTAGAACTTACATATATAAGGAGGTTATCAATATAGGACAGGAAGCCTTGATCGATAAGATTTCAAAAGATATGATTTATCATGTCTTAGAAGGTAACGGGAGTATTAATAAGGCCGAAGGATATTACGTTAAACTCGAAGAGGCTATAATAGGTTCGAAACGTTATTTTCCATTCGTAACCTTCCTTTATCCAAATTAAGTTAAACCCTGACTTTAAGTCTATCTTTATAAAGATAATTAACTTAGTAAGGATGTCTTAAAGTTCGGTGATAAGAGGTAGTAAATAACAGTTCTTAACGGTTCGTTCGTTAATTCTGTCACACTGGTAGGCTCACCTAGGTCGACAGGGTCACTGACCTCCTTGACCGAGCCCTACACCAGCAGCACGAACCACACACAAGAAGTACATACCCATTGACCCACGAACATCCGTCATGGATCACGTGGATAAGGGAACTATCACAGAGGATGGCCACAACGTGGCTCAACCTCGGGACACGATCCCACACGTGGCTTATGGCCTATTCAGCCGACACGCAGGTCAGTAGATTCTCCTAAGTACCCACGGGTTGCAACGGAATGCCTAGAACCACTCATAAGCCAGAGTAGCTGTACAACGGATCTCGCCCGCGCTAGGCAATGTCATCAGACTTCAGATTTGTCATAGACAAGCCATCCAACCTCAGCATCGTAGCCAGGGCCTACACAGTTAGCCCAGACCCTACAGCTGGTCTTTCGAATCATGGACCTCCCCGCTATCGCTGGTATTCCTTTGGAAGACCTGGAACCCAACGTTCTCCGGAGTCTAGCTTCAATGGTGACAGGTGGCCGTGACTCCCGTGTGTAAGTCACGAAGGGAACCGTTACTGTGATAGCCGACCTGGGGATTAACCTAACAGCGCTGTGGCTAACGTAAGTACCGAGAACGTGAAGGAACACCTGTAGTAATGGACACCATGCCGCTAGAGCTGTATAGATAAGTACTAATACCGGCCATGGACCGACGTGTGATGGGCCGGCTTCACTTGGCTTGTAGCCGCTGATTTGTAGGGTACGAGAGACGGGCGGCTAGAAAGGAGATTCGGGACCGACAGGCGGCTAGGAGGATCCTTCAGGTATTCTAGTATCCTTGTATCTTGTACATAGCCTTCCATAAGTAGGACAGGTACGCTGCGATGGATCCTCGAGAGGAAGAAGCTCCCCAGTTCTCTTTGGACAAACCTAGAAAGATTATCAGCTGAACTTTAGTGAAGCTAAGGGGTAATATAACCTTGTGAACCCTTCTGTTTCTCCTGACTTGTAACTACGAAGTATTATGTCTTATCTTCTGTTAGATCATTCTATCTCCCTGAACCTCCTTCTCCCTGGCTCTCCACCACTTTACATTGCGACAGTCAACTCCCTCACCGTTCTGTTCTAAAGCTCTGAATCGGACCTTGTGCTTATTAGCCTTGTGAAGATCAACTCCCTGAGTTCGTCGTGTGAAAGCTCTGAACTAGACCAATAGCAATTGTCGGGGTGGTTCGCTAAACGGTTAAGTCGTGAGTTAGGAAAAGGTTAAAGCTCTGTAGTCTGACCCTCCATTCGATATCTTACCTTGTGGTTGTCACACCCCAGACCTTCGTGGGCTGGCCTGTGTCACAGATAATCTTTCTCTGTTAAAAACAACCTTCTACTTACTACCTCATTCATGATGGCCGGCAATCCTATATTATATTCGGCCGCGCTTCGGGGACGGGAAACTGAACCTAACCTAGGAACCGACCTCATGATCTGAGAGCCTCCCGAGATGGAAATACAAACCATCAAGAAATTCCCTACACTTCCATCGAGCTCCGAAACCTCACCTCCTCTAGATAACGGTAATAATGACTCAGACGATGATCTCTATCGTGTGAGTCCACCTCCCGGTCCCCCTGTACCACCAGGAGGCCCACCTGGGCCTCCGGGACCCCCAGGACCTCAAGGTCCGGGCTCCCGGAGCCCTTCGCCCCTATGTAACCCTATGGCGATCCTTCTCGACCTCATCCGTACTAACCAGGACCTAATTCGTAACAATACTAATGTAATTCGGGAATCCCGTGGTTAGGGTGCCGCCGTAACTATGGCGAAATCCGAAAAATACAATAGAAGGGATAAAGGCGAATTTGAAACATGGTGGCGCTCCATTAAGGAGTACTTTAGTGTCTATGAACGGAGTTTCCTTGACGACAAGGCCAAAATTAGTTTTGTTAGTACTCTCACTAAAAGTACTGCCCTTAAATGGCATCAGAAAAGGGGGACTCAGATCGAAAAGCTCGGCTTAGTAAATCAATGGAATAACTATGCCACCGCTATAGTCGAACGATTCCGTGACCTAGTACGAAGAGCCAAGGACTACGAGGCTATGAAGACCCTGACCTACGATAGAGATATGAACGAATATGTAACAAAGTTTTAAGAACTTAATCATACCGTCGATTTTAGTAGGTAAGCCCTATAATCACTAGTCACCAATACCATCTCCGATGCCATAATAGACCTAATCTATTCGCGTATGGGATATCTCCCTTCTGACGACGCCGACTTCCTTAAAGCCGTCGTTACCGCTAGGCTAATTTATAAGGACAAAATGAAAAATCACGAAATCAATTGTAAAGCTAAGTAAGGAAAAGAAGAGTCTACTTCGAATAACAAGGAACGTTCGAAGAAGGACAATCACTAAAAGGAAACTAATACCTCTAGTTCCCGTCCCGGTCCGGTACCTACAAAAGGAAAACCTAAGAAAGGCCCAAGGTAGAAGTAACAAGATAAGAAAGACAACCCCCCGGCATCTACCCGAGCTAAGTACTAACAAACCTATAAGGAAGCCGTCACCGGGATAGACTAAGCCGAAATTAACAAACATAAGGTAAGCAAAGGATACTACTACTATGGGCGTCAAGACTATAACACTTTTAAATGTTATAGTAGGAAAACCGAGGATAGTAAGGATATTCCTAAGCTACCTAGAAAGATCTCCGGAGCTAAAACTAAACGTAGAAGAGATAAGAATGAGGATATCTCTCCTTAACTATTTAAAAAGGCCAAGGTTTCCATAATAATAAAGAAAGACTATCCCGAGCTTTTTTCTTATATTGTTGAGCTATCTGATAGTGAGGATATATCGGATTTTTAATAGGTACCCCGAAATTCGCGGCATCGGGAATCGTACCTCGACACGTCGTAACCTCTACAAAAGGACGTAGCCATCATAGCACGGAGGAACCCTCTTATAAGAAGGTTAAGCGAAGTTACGAACTATATCACGATACTTACAAAATCGTCCCTATGACCATTGTCTATTATAGAGCTAAGGAAATTCCTATCCGAGTACTCCTAGACCTTGGTACCTCAGGCCCGGTTATAAGTAAAGACCTCGTCAAAAAATAAAACATCTCTTACGTGTATAGAACGATTTCGAAACCCTTAAAAGCCTTTAATAGAACTATCAACCTTAAATTAGGTAGGGAATATACTAGGAAAATCGTTTTACGGTACTAAGTAAAGTACTTTTCTCGTATAATATTCGAAATCTCTCCCCTCAACGTAGAATGTAACATCCTTCTTCCGTATTAGTAGTTATAATGATACTAGCCGGACCACTTGTAGGACCTTGACATATCGAAAATAGCTTTTAGTTCGGACTATTATCGTTAAAACTATACTTCCCTCGTGATCTTAGGAAATAAGAGCTCTATTACAAATGTCATAACATCCTACGTCCTAAACATCTCCGAAAGATTTAAGATCTTTGTACCTTTAACGTCTCCTAAAGTGGCCTAACGGCTCCTAGACTACTAGCCTTGGGATCATATGATTAATATTATCAGAGACGAAAAACTCCTATAGGGACCTCTTTATCCCATGTCATCTTTAGAAAAGAAAATCCTTCATAAATAGCTAGACTAGATACTTAAGGAAGGTAAGATATAGAAATCTAAATTATCTTATTTCTCACTTATCTTCTTCGTAAATAAGGAAATATTATTAGAAAAGGCGGCTATAAGGGACCCAGAAAATCTCTACCTTATAGTCGACTATCGAAAAATCAACGAATAAACTATTAAAAACCGCTACCTACTATCCCTAATCACCGAACTCTAAGATACCTTTACTAGATTTATCATCTTTACGAAAATAGATTTAAAGTCGGGATTTAACTTGATTCGGATAAAAGAGGACTACGAATAGAAAACAATGTTCTGAACTTATTATGGTCTCTTTAAATTTAATATAATATCTTTCGGCCTTACTAATACTTCTACTACCTTCCAAGGTATAATAAATCATATCTTCTAAGACCTTATCGATCAAAGCCTCCTATCCTATATTAACGATCTTCTCATTTATATAAGTTCTAAAGAAAAATACGATAAAATTGTCGTTAAAGTCCTTAAGTAACTTCAGAAGTATAATCTTATTATTAACTCTACTAAATATATATAAGATACTAAGAAATTAAAATACCTAGGCTATATCATTAATACTAAGGATATAGTAATATTAAAGAATAAGATAAAATATATCCTCTTATAGAAATAGCCAAAATCGATAAAAGGAGTCTAATAATTTAATAGATTTACAAACTTCTACAGACGTTACATCAAAGGCTACTTACACATTGCCAAACCGTTCACTGATTTTATGAACCTTACCTAGAAAAACTAAACATAGAATAATTAGATAAACATTATATTTAAAATATTAAAGAAAGCCTTTACTAAAGTCTTTATTTTAGTCTATTTTAACCCTAATAAGCTACCTATTATTAAACCTAACACTTTAGATTACATATTAGAAAGAATAATATCTTAAAAGTAAGATAATAATAAGATATATTCTATGGCATTTTATTTAAGAAAATTAATCCCTATAGAAATTAACTATAAAATTTATAACAAAGAACTTCTAACGATAGTTAACTACTTTTAACGTTAAAGATACTATCTTAAAGGTACTAAATATTACATCGAAATCTTCTTAGACTACCATAATCTAAAATACTTTCAGACTATAAAGGTCCTTAACTACCGCTAAGCCCGTTAAACTTAGTAACTCGCTACTTTCGATTTCGTTATCAATTTCCGTCCCAGCATATAAAATGCTAAGGTAAATACTCTCTCGTAGTATAAAGAGTACTTTTTAGAAAGGGGGGATAAAAACTAACTGATAACCTCTATTTTAAATAAGGAACATTTTTCATACTCTAAAGTTCTTATATTTATACTCTTAAAAGTATACCTTTATAACATTCTAATACCAAAATAAAACGAAGAATTCTTCGAGCAAATCAAAGTTACTACTCTTACAAACGAAACATATCAAAAGGCTCTGGTTTCCCTTAGAAAAGACATAACTAACGAAGACGGAATCCTATTTATAAAAAATCGTATTTAGATTTTTAATAACAAGGAACTTAAGATCTAGATTATCTACTCTAAACACAATACCAAAGTAATAGGCTATATAGATATAGATAAGACCGTTAAACTTATTAGACGGCACATGTTCTAACAAAATCTTAAGAAAGACGTCGCTGACTTTATATGCTCCTGTCATAAATGTCAAAGTAACAAACTAAGACGTTACCTTCCTTTTAAACTACTTTATCTTATTAAATTAAAATATTTCCTATAGAGACTTATTTTAATAAACTTCATAACGGACTTTCCTCTCTCTAATAAATATAACTTTATCTAAGTCATTGTTAATACCTTTACTAAAATAACATACTTTATCTTTTTAAAAGACGATACCAAAAAGATAAAAGACTTAATCTTAATCTTTACCCGTAAATATTAAAAATATTATGGTATACCTACTAGTATCATTTTTAATCGGGATTCACGGTTTAACATAAGACTTTAGCACGACTTCTTTAAATATGTCAGAGTTAAGCTAAAGATGTTAACCTCGTTCTACCCCGAAATAGATAACTAGACTAAACGTCTTAATTAACATATTAAGGCCTACTTTAAAGCCTTCGTAAACTATAAGATAAACAACTAAGACACCTTATTACCTATAGCCGAATTTACATAGAATAACACCAGATTAACTTCTACTGGTAGCTCTTCTTTCTATGTTAACTACGGATATTATCCGGCTATTAATAATCTACCTAACGAGTCTATACGAAACCCGTATAGCAAAATCATAATACATTAGATAACCACGGTCTACGAAAACCTTTGTAAAACCCTTAAAAAATCTCAAAAATAGATGAAGAAATACATAGATAAGAAGTGAACGGAAATATCCTCCTTTACTAAGAAGTAATTAGTAATATTAGACGTTAGAAATATTAAAACCAAAAAACCCTTAAAAAAGTTAGATAAGAAGTTACTTAGACTATTTAAAATCTTTAAGGTAATATCTCCTACAGCCGTGAAACTTAAACTTTCGGAGCGTTAAAAAATTCATCTTATCTTTTACGTCTCTCTCATTAAACCTTTCCGAACTAGCTCTTAGCTAATCCCCGACCTTATTTAGGTCTTAAAGTAAGTAGGAGACGTTTATCCTAAGGAATTTATAGTGGAGGAAATTATAAACTCCCGTACTAAGAAAAGGATAGTAGAGTATCTTGTTAAATAGGATAGATACCCCAAAGAAAAAGATTAGACTTAGGAACTATACGAGTACTTTTCTGACACTTAGAAACTTTAGGACTTCTACGTTAAGTACCTACATAAGCCAAAGGACCTTAGGGTTATTAACCTAGGAACTCGAGGCGAGTTCTTTTAAGAAGGGAAATAGTGTTATATTAGTAGGTTTACCTAGGTTGACAAGATTACTAACTTCCTTGACCAAGCCCTATACTAGTAATATAAACCACATATAAGAAGTATATACCCATTGACCTACAAATATCCGTCATAGATTACGTAGATAAGGGAACTATCACAGAGGATAGTTACAACGTGGCTTAACCTTAGAACACGATCCTACACGTAGCTTATAGCCTATTTAGCTAACACGTAGGTCAGCGGATTCTCCTAAGTACCCACGGGTTATAACGGAATATCTAGAACTACTCACAAGTTAAAGTAGCTATATAACGGATCTCGCCCATGCTAAGTAACGTTATTAAACTTCAGATTTATCATAGACAAGCTATCTAACCTTAATATCGTAGCCAGGGCCTACATAGTCAGCCTAGACCCTGTAGCTAGTCTTTCGAATCATGGACCTCCCCGCTATCGCTGGCATTCCTTTAGAAGACCTAGAACCTAACGTTCTCCGGAGTCTAGCTTCAATGGTAACAGGTAGCCGTAACTCCCACGTGTAAGTCACGAAGGAAACCGTTACTATGACAGCCGACCTAGGAATTAACCTAACAACGTTATAGCCAACGTAAGTACCGAGGACGTGAAGGAATACCTATAGCAATAGATACCATGCCGCTAGAGTTATATAGATAAGTACTAATACCGGCCATGGACCGATATATGATAGGCCGGCTTCACTTAGCTTGTAGCCGCTGATTTGTAGGGCGTGAGAGACAGGCGGCTAGAAAGGAGATTCGGGACCGACGGGCGGCTAAGAGGATTCTTCAGGTATTCTAGTATCCTTGTATCTTGTACATAGCCTTCCATAAGTAAGACAGGTACGCTACGACGGATCCTTGAGAGAAAGAAGCTCCCCAGTTCTCTTTAGACAAACCTAGAAAGATTATTAGTTGAACTTTAGTGAAGCTGAGAGGTAATACAACCTTGTGAACCCTTCTGTTTCTCCTGACTTACAACTACGAAGTATTATGTCTTATCTTCTGTTAGATCATTCTATCTCCCTGAACCTCCTTCTCCCTAGCTCTCCACCACTTTGCATTACGACAGTCAACTCCCTCACCGTTCTGTTCTAAAGCTCTGAATCGGACCTTGTGCTTATTAGCCTTACGAAGATCAACTCCCTGAGTTCGTCGTATGAAAGCTCTGAACTAAACCAACAGCAATTATCGGGGTAGTTCGCTGAACGGTTAAGTCGTGAGTTAGGAAAAGGTTAAAGCTCTGTAGTCTGACCCTCCATTCGATATCTCACCTTGTGGTTGTCACACCCCAGACCTTCGTGGGCTGGCCTGTGTCACAAATTCTTCGGTAATTAACCATAAGATGAAGGTTCTTTAGATCTCTTGTAGCTACTTTTTTTAATAATACTTCTTTATTTATAAAGAAAATAAGTAAAAAACATAGTAACTTTGATTCTTATATCTTACCTTCTCTAAGTATTTAATCTAACTATTTATGAAGGATTTTCTTTTCTAAGGATGATATAGGATAAAGGGGTTTCTATGAGAACTTTTCGTCTTTAATAATATCAATCATATAGTCCCATAGCTAATGGTCTAATAGTTGTTAAGCCACTTTAAGAGATACTAGAGGCGTAAAGATCCTAAATCTTTTAGAGATATCTAAGATATAAGATGTTATGACACTAGTAATTAAGTTTTTACTTCCTAAGATTATAAGGGAAGTATAGTTCTAGTGATAGTAGTCCGAACTAAAGGTTACTTTCGTTATATTAAGGTCCTATAGGTAGTCCGGCTAATATTGTTGTAACTATTAGTATAGTAGAAGGATGTTACATTCTACGTCGAGAGGAGAGACTTCGAATGTGATATAAGAAAAGTATTCTACTTAGTACTATAGGACGATTTCCTTAGTATATTTCTTACTTAATTTAAGGTTGATAGTTTTGTTAAAGGCTTCCAAAGGTTTTAAGATCGTTTTACGTATATAAAAGATGTTCCATTTTTTAATAAAGTCCTTACTTATAACCGGGCTAGAGGTACTAAGGTCTAAGAGTACTTAGACGGAGATTTCCTCGGCTCCGTAGTAGACAATGGTTATAGGGATAATCTTATGAGTACTATGATATAGTTCGTAGTTTTATTTAACCTTTTTATAAGAGGGTTTCTTAGTATTATAATAGGTACGCTTCTTAACAGAGGTTACGGCGTGTTGAGGTATAGTTCCTAATACCGTGAGATTCGGAGTGCCGGTTAAAAATCCGATGTATCCTTACTATCAGATAGTTTAATAATATGAGGAAAAAGCTTAAGATAGTTCTTTTTTATCATGGTAGAGACCTTAGCTTTCTTAGATAGTCGAAAGGAGATATTTTCCTATTCCTCACTTTTATCTTTCATTCTATATTTAGTCTTAGCTCCGGAGATTTTTCTAGGTAGCTTAGGAATATCTTTACTATCCTTAGTTTTCCTATTATAATATTCGAGGGTATTATAGTCTTATCGTCTATAGTAGTAATATCTCTTACTTACTTTATACTTGTTAATTTTAACCTAGTCTATCTTAGTCGTAACTTCCTTATAAGTGTGTTAATACTTTATTCGGGTAGATATTGAAGGCTTATCCTCCTTATTTTATTATTTCTGTTTTGGGCCCCTTTTAAGCTTCTAGTTAGATATAGGACCAGAGTAGGAGCTAGAGGTATTGACTTCTTCTTAATAATTATTCTTCTTTAAACGTTTCTTATTATTCGAAGTAAACTTTTCTTTTTTTTACTTGACCTTATGATTAATTTCACGGTTTTTCATTTTGTCTTTATAAATTAAGCTAGTAATAATGACAGCTTTAAGAAAGTTAATATTATCAGAAAGGAGGTATCTTATATATAAATAAATTAAGTCTATTATAATATCGGAGATAGTATTAATAATTAGTAATTATAAGGCCTAGTTACTAAGATTAACGATATAATTAAGTTCTTAAAAATTTATTATATATTTGTTTATATCTCTATTATAGGTTAGGGCTTTTATAACCTCATAATCCTTAGTTCTTCGTACTAGGTTATAAAAACGTTTAATTATAGCGGTAATATAGTTATTCTATTAATTTACTAAGTTAAGCTTTTCGATCTAAGTCTCTCTTTTCTAATATTATTCAAAGGTAGTACCTTTAGTAAGAATACCGACAAATCTAATTTTAACCTTATTATTAAGGAAACTTTATTTATAGATGTTAAAATATTCCTTAACGAAGTGTTACCATGTCTCAAATTTACCTTTATCTCTTCTATTATACTTTTTAAGTCTTACTATAGTTATGGTAATACCCTGACTATAGGATTTCTAAATCGTATTAGTATTATTATAAATTAGGTCTTAGTTAGTATAGATAAGGTTAAGAAAGATTACTATAAGGTCACGTAGAGATAAAGGGCTTTGGGAGCTTGGACCTTAAGGTCCTAAGGGTCCCAGGGGCCCTAGTAAGCCTCTTAGAAGTTTAGAGAGATTAGAAGGTAGACTTATATAATAGAGATCGTCGTCTAAGTCGTTATTATTATTATCGTTAAAAAGAGATAATATCTTTATCTTAGTATAATGGAGAGGTAAATTTCCTCTTATGTTTCTACTTCGTATCTTAGTATTAAAGTTCTATATACTATCGACTTATCTCTAAGCTCGTGTTAAGATTTCCCGGGTAGCCCTTTATTAAAGGTTATAGTCAAAGAGGAAGTCCTTATCTTAGTCGAAATACCGTATAGAAATTGATTTTTTAGACGGTTATGAAGTCTATCGTAAAGATTTAACAGAGGGGGTCTTCTATAAACATATCATAGCTTTCTAGATAATTTATTCTTTATCGTAAGGTCTTACTTATGTTAACCTTAATACAAAAGCTTCTTTAACGAGGTTGTTAGAATAGTCCTTAAGCTAGTCAAATAGTTTTTAGTCCTTCAGAGTTCGTAATACTCCTAGTTATTAAAGTACTATAAAAGAATTAAGTTAGCTTTAGGCCGTGGTAGACTAATAACTAAATTCTATGTTATAGTAGTCTTATCAAGCTTACTTTTCTTCTTAAATACGAAGGAGTTCCTTAACTTTAATAAGCTTAACGTTTTATTCCCTAGCCTATACTTCTTACTTTTATATTTACTGTGCCTACCGTTATTTTTACTTAATAATCTTTTTACGAAGGATTTCGGTACGTGTAACAATAAGATTAAGGGATTTTTTACACTAGGTTATTTAAGTAGTAAACTAAGCTAATCTTTAGTTAACCTCAATACCGAAAGTAATATAAAAAACTTCTAATTCCTACTAAGTACTTTTAAGGACATATTAATTTATCTTAACATATTATATTATTAACTAGTAGTTAGTAACTAAGATAGTAAATGTTAAAGTAAGTAAGTCGAGCCTCTCTTTATCCTTACATATGTTATTTATAAAGAAATAAAGTTTCTTATAAGCTTTAATGACTTAATTATAAAAGTAAATAAACTATTAAGATAGTTTAGTAAGGGTTTCGGAGCTCGATAGAAGTATAAGAAATCTTCTAATAGTTTAGATTTTTATCTTAGAAAGTTCTTAAATCATAAGGTTAGTTTCGAGGGAAGATTCGGTTTCTTAACCCCAAAGTACGGCCAAGTATAATATGGGATTATCGGTTATTTGTAAATGAAGTAGTAGCTAAGTAAGTATTTTTTTACGAAAGATAAGAAAAAAGATTATCTATGACATAAGTTAGCCCACGGAGATCTAGGATATAACAACTATAAGGTAAGATATTAAATAAAAAGTTAGACTATAAAGCTTTAACCTTTTTCTAACTCTCAACTTAACCATTTAATAAACTATCCCGATAATTACTATTAGTCTAATTTAGAACTTTTATATGACGAACTTAAGGACTTAATCTTCACAAGGTTAATAAGTATAAGGTCCGATTTAAAAGTTTAGAACAGAACGGTAAAGGAGTTAACTATTATAATATAAAGTAATAAAGAGCTAAAGAGAAGGAGATTTAAGGAGATAGAATGATCTAACAGAAGATAAGACATAATATTTCGTAGTTATAAGTTAGGAAAAACAGAAAGGTTCATAAGGTTATATTACCCCTTAGCTTTACTAAAGTTTAACTAATAATCTTTCTAGATTTGTCTAAAGAAAACTAGGGAACTTCTTCCTCTTAAAGATCCATCGTAACGTACCTATCTTACTTATGGAAGGCTATGTATAAGATACGAGGATACCAAAATACCTAAAGGATCCTTCTAGCCGCCCGTCAGTCCCAAATCTCCTTTCTAACCGCCCGTCTCTCACGCCTTACAAATCAGCGGCTACAAGCTAAGTAAAGCTGGCCTATCACACGTCGGTCCACGGCCGGTATCAATACTTATCTATACAGCTCTAACGGCATAGTATCTATTACTATAAGTGTTCCTTCACGTCCTTAGTACTTACGCTAGCTACAGCGTTATTAGGTTGATCTCTAGGTCGGCTGTCATAGTAACGGTTCCCTTCGTGACTCACACGCGGGGGTCACGGCTACCTGTCACTACTGAAGCTAGACTCCGGAGAACGTCGGGTTCCAGGTCTTCTAAAGGAATGCCAGCGATAACGGGAAGGTCCATGATTCGAAAGACCAGCTGTAGGATCTAGGCTGACTGTACAGGCCCTGACCACGATACTAAGGTTAAATAGCTTGTCCATAACAAATCTGAAGTCTGATGACGTTACCTAGCACGGGCGAGATCCGTTGTACGGCTACTCTGGCTTGTGAGTGGTTCTGGGCGTTCCATCGTAACCCGTGGGCGCTTAGGAGAGTCCGCTGACCTGTGTGCCGGCTGAATAGGCCATTAGCCACACGTGGGATCATGTCCCGAGGTTAAGCCACGTTGTGGCCATCCTCTGTGGTAGTTGCCCTTATCCACGTGATCCATGATAGATGTTCGTGGGTCAATGGGTATGTACTTCTTGTGTGTGGTTCGTGCCGCTGGTGTATGGCTCGGTCAAGGAGGTCAGTGACCCTGTTGACCTAGGTGAGTCTACCAGTGTGACAAAGGTGGAGGAGACTTGGATAACACAGGTCTAGCAAAGTGACAGACCAAGAGCTATGCCTTGTTCGGACCGGTAGAACACGGAGGGCGGCTGAAAACGTTGGATATTGTAGCCCAAGGAAGCACCATCGTAACCCTCACAGTCCCTAATCCCATCTTCCATGGTTCCAACTTCTCATTTACGGCCATCCGCCTATCTCTTTCGGCAGCCTCCGTAGCGGCCGGTCAAACAGTGCGCCGAAGGGAGCTTCCGACTTGCTGGACCGCTTGATCGGTACTGCGCTCTTCCACTCTAATAGAGGCAATGTTGTCCCCCCGCGGAGGAGACCACTCCGGCCGGAACGGCCCGACCATGGGAGCGACGACCGAGTTCCTGAAACCCGTGTTCATGACAAGCCAAAGACCCAGCACCCCGAGCGAGTAAATCGACAGCATCGCGACTCCCATCCACCCGGCCACAGGGACGTAGGCCGTGATAGCCAACGAAAGAAGAAAGAAGGCGCCGATGGAGAGCGCGTTCAGCGCCAGGATGAGGATGGCATGGGTCGGGCCGTTCGGGGGGAGCTTGAGGTCGTCTGCGCCGGGGAACGGGGGACTGCAGCAGACGAGTTTCGCAGTGATGGCTAAGCCGAGAGTGGCCACGAATAATAGCCAGCTGAGAGCGATTAGGAGCCGAATTGTTTCTACCGAGAAGACGTCGGCCGGGTTTACGGCTGGGTCGCGGCTTCGGAGGGTCCTCGGATCAAGGATGTCAGTAACGATGACGGTAAAGGTGATTTGTCCTCCGAGCGCGGCAGTACCAATGATGGCGTTGTAATATCCGTCGAGCCAATTCCGAAATGTGGTTTGAGAACTTCTCTCGGTCGTCGCCATTTTGTGTTATGACGTCATCAACCAGGTCGTTACAGGAACCAAATGGAATGCTGCATGTATTGGCGAGATACCTTGATGTCTTTTTTAAGTGCGCGAAGGGAAAATGGCCCTGTTATGTTGCTTTATTACGGTATATGAGATGAATTTAGAATGCTGCCAGGCGAGCTGGATTTCAGAAAGGTCGGGACGCAGGACAGGCCGGACGGCCCATCACGAAACAAAATGCGGCGGACCAGCAATAAAAATGAGCAAAAACTGCTGCAGAGCGGAACGAACGGCACACATTCCATGGAGCAGGCTTAGGCGTCTGCCTAGATGGAACATAGGCATGATAAGATTGGCCTGGTGGAATGGATGCCGAATAGAACTAGTGGCAGGAGTGCGGCGGTGTTGGAGATCATCATCGTGCGTAATGATGCGAGACCAGTCGGTAAGCACAGATGCTGAAGGGGTGAAAAGTGCGATGACGGGCGCTCGGGGATGATTGGCTGGGAATTGGCACAGCCGCTGGTGAGGTAGAAACAATAGGTTGATGCTCTCGATTAATGCTGATCCGCCAGAGGGAGGCTTTAGGCGTCGCATTGATGGTGATATTGAGGTTCAAGTTAATGCCTGGAGGAACTCCTAAAGCGAAGCGGGAAGTTCCGAAAGGTTCTTCAGCACCACAAAAGCACGATCCACCGTAAGTGCACGGACCAATTATGCACGGGCCACTTCGATTCCCGTTTTGGGTTTTGGCACATGTGATTGTGATCCATCCATCCCTCCGACACACGTGATAATCCTTTACGTCAGTGGCACCATAGAGAGGTGTCCCTCTTCGTCCTCCGAGGGGTCAGCTCCTCCGGTACTTTCTGGCATGGAATCCCAGTCTTGGAACCAGCTCTCACGCCTATGGTCTCGTTCGAAGCGCCGCCGGGTCTCTTCCCCGATTCTCTCCAGCCTGAGGACTGCGTTTCTCATATCTCTGTCCAACATGTTCTTCGGTTCGATGAAATCGGCTCGTGCCGATTTTCGGAAGAGATATAGCCCCTCCCACCTCTCCGCCCTGGACAGCTGCACGTACAGGCTCATAAAGCTAGGTTTTGTCGCGGCGCTGCTGCCGTAAACGCCTTTGAGGTTGAGAAGAACCTGCGAGAACTGCTTCCCCTGGCTCTTCTGGTCCGTCATCGTGAAGGCGGGCGTGCATAGAGGTCCCGTCCTATGAGTGACTCCTCCGAATCCTAACTTGCCTCTCGACCTGGGGCCCTTGCCTCGCATAGAATCGGGGATGGCTACCGTCTTGCTCTTGATAAGGACCGTCCCTTTCGGAAGCCCGGGAATGGCAAAGTCCGCAATATCGTCTGACTGGAGGAGGATGCCCGCCGGGGGGCCCAGATGAAGTGTCACATCGCTAGCAAGCGCTATGGTGGCGGCGGTAAGATCGGGAAGGATGTCCACCGCGCTGAATGATCCTCCGTTGACTACTTTCAGCCCAATGAGCTGGTTTCGAGTTACCACCACCGGCATTCCTTGCGCATAGAAGAACAAACTGGGGATCGGGAGGTGCGAATCGTCTCCAAAGCGGAGCACATCACACAGGTCCTCCGCAGACAGACGCTTTCCTGGCTCGGTGTCGTGTTTTGCGGCGAAGATGGAGATGTGCTTGCCTCGGGCACGGCCCCACTGTACGACGGCAGCCATATTCAGGTCCCACCGATCTTGGTTCAGAGGCGTGATCGCTCTCAGGCCGTCGGCGAAAGAGGGCTGCGACGATTGGCCGTAAAGGCGGCAGCACAGTCGCTCATAATCCATCTCGGTCTACTGACCGTCGCGCAGGCGGCGTAGGAAGCCCCGCAGCCTTTTACAGCCAGCGGCGCGGACCTGCTCCCGAAGGATGACAACGGTGGTGAATTGGAGAAATAGCTTATGTGCCGTTATATGCCTCGCCAGGCTCTCCGGCTTCTGTTTATCGCCATCTTTGGGCTCCGGTAACAGTAGGCTGGTCTGCCTGACCGGTTCGAACTGGAAGAAGTCACCGAAGAAGATGACGATCGGGATACCGCCGAACGGGCGATGGGCATCTTCTTTGTACAGCCTCAGGCGGCTGTCCACAGATGCTAGCGTTAGCCCGCCGACCTGGCTGATCTCGTCGATGATCAACATGATCTTATTCTTCCAGCGCAGCATTTCTTCCTCCGATATGTTCCTTGTCATCTCGTCTCGACCCTCGAATCCTATGCCGGACGCCGAATGGAGCGTCACTCTGCCAATGAGCGCAGCCGTGTTTCCGCTGGCGCCGGTCAGGAGCACCGTATGCAGGCCATCCTTGAGTCGGAATATATCTTTGATGGCGTGTATGATGCGGGACTTTCCTGTGCCCCCTTCGCCGCTAACGTACTGGAAGTGCTGCTTGCCCTCTACTTCCTGGAGCCGCGTGTCACGCTCATCGAGGAATGCTGCTGGTAGCAGTAACGCCATAGACTGCAGCTTATTCAAGGCCCATCGCTTTATTAGAGCCATGGCCACGTCGACATATGACGTATAGGGGCCTACTTCGACCCTCATCTGTCCCTCCAGGTCGTCTCCGTTTGCTTCTATCCCTTCCATACGGTCGGGATGTTGTGCTATGCTCCGGCCCATACTATGCCCACGGGCGCCTGCAGACAACACATTGCTCTCCCTACCTTGCATATTGGCTATAACAATGTTGTTCTCTTTCTTCTAGAGCTTCGATATCGCATCGATCTCCTCATGGCTAAGGAGGCCCATACCTCGGAGAGGTGAATCCTGGATGTCCTGTAGCATTGTATAGAACTGCCTACCCCGTTGGGTGGCAAAGCTGTCGTCCGGCCCTGTGCCTGCCGCCCTCACCTCCTCTTCCAGATGCCTTAACGACGAGCCTACTGGCATGTCCCCGATCTCACTTCCTAAAACCTTAGACATGACGCCCAGGAATGCGTCGTAACAGTCTTGTGAGTCGATTTCCGCGGGCCCTTCCTCGACGCCATCCTCCCCTTCCAATTGATCGCCCAGGGCGTACGTATCCACGATGTCTTCGAAGTCCTGATCGAGACCTTACAACTTGCTGTCAGCCCGAGCATCTTCCGTAGAGGCGCGTAATAGAGCGATGTTCTGGACGTGAAAGCGGATCCGATCACTTAGCCTCTCCACAGATCCCCGCCAAAGATTAGTAATATCGTCTGTTGGCTCGCTCTGAAACCTTTCCCGCGGGACAAATAAAGCAAGGTGCAAGACAGCGTTTCTATTAGCCAGCTACATGTAAGCTTCTTCTTTTATGTTGTATGGGGCCACAGTCTCTACCTTTTTATGTACTTTTCGTCCTGCTCGTCAAAATCGTCCGCCAAACGACCATCAAAGACGGGTACTGCCGTTTTCCCCGGTATTCGGAGGCATTGGACCCAGCCCGTACATACTGTTGCTGTTGGCGGAAACGGAATCGGCGTCGTCCCTCTCCTGCGGGAGCGCTCCTTTTTCAGGATAATCATAGACATGTAGTCGTAGAAGCAAAGATCTTGGAGTATAGGACCACGGTTCCTGTAAGCTTCTAAGTAGGGTAGCTTAACTTCGTCGGCTTGGAAGTAGATGTTCTCTGGCTGCGACTCTTGGCCCCGTGAGGTAAGTGCTTCCCTAAGGCCCGGCCACTGCCTAGCGCAGGCCTAGTACAATGCGTTAAGGCGTATCCAGGTCCAGGCAGGAACGTTTGTAAAGTCGGTCCCGAAGCCAAGTAGGTAGCTCAGCACCTCAGGTTGTGAGAGCTCTCGGCTTGTGAAGATTCGGTTTGTAACGCGCAATAGGAACGATTTCGTCTCATCTCCTATCGCCGACGTCGTATCCTGGTTGCCGGGGCCTCCATGCTGCTGTCGTGCTAGGTCTAATAACTCGGCGGCATGAGCGAGTCGCTTCTACATCGGAGCGTTCAGTTTCGTAGCGTAGTTGCAGATGTAGTGTAGGAGCGCTAGGCTTTTAGTCCGCGTGAGTATCTGCGATAAGTCGTGGTTGTGACGTAGCCCTATAGCCATGCTTTGGTTGTACCGATTAACCATCTGGTGGTCTCTCTTCACCTCGAGTAGGCCGTCGCCTGTAAAACTAGTTTCTGGCACAAGCTTCCAAGGAGCCCGAAATCGGCATAGCTGAGTCTTGCATTTCTCCAGACCTCGCTTTAAGACCTCCTTAATAGAATACTTCACACACGTGGCGCTGTGGTGGTGAACCTGACAGCGGGAGGCGACAAAATTGGCCTCGCGCTCGAACTCCCTAAGTAGCCACTCCGCATCCTCCATCAGCTCTGGCTCTACTACCGTAGTCTTCTTGCCGCGCTCTGCCGTCTCCTTGGCGAGGGCCTTATTCATCGTCTCGGTGAACATATCATTCACATAACTCTTAATCTTTCGCCGGTATTCCCCCTCATTTGGATTGGCCATGTCTCGGACGAGATCCGCCAAGGCTAGGTTACCCTCTAGCCACAGCAAGCCATGTAGATGGAGAGCTCCGCGGTCGTTGGTCTCTACTGTAGCATAGTAGTGACTGACGTTCCCGAAAATAGACGGCCGCCCGGCGTGGACGTAATGCTTAAAGAAGAGATTGATTTCGTGGAAGAAGAAGAGCGTGGAACTGAGAGGGTCGTGGATCGAAAGAGTTTCCACCTGTAACGCTGTACTCAGTGCGCGGAGCAGCGCCCTGGCGGCTTCGCCGTTATGATCCCTATACGCTGCGAGCTTCAGTTTTACCGGGTTGTTGGTATCGTTAGGGTTCACCGTGAACCAGATGGCTGTGAGGCCGAACGCGACAATCATCGACCGGATCTTCTTCCGCATGTAGAGGCGGCTCTTGTTCGACAAGGGATGCCGGCTGCCGTAGAGTGAAAGCTCCTTCATGATTGCATTCACATCGCTATCGGTGGTCTTGCCCGTCTCAAACATCTCGTTTCGCACTTCTTGAAGACGCTTGGGTGTTAACCTTTGGTAGATTTCCTCGACGCGCCGAAATGCCGATCGTTTCAAGCGACCTTGAGCGATCCACCGGTTCCTAGATCTCACCAGCATGTTAAAAACGAGGAACGAAAATGCAGGGTGTTGGGCGCAATGCCCGCCATGCCGCTGCAGAACAACTTTGGCCCAGGGCTCCAGAGCCATATTCCGGATCAAGAGATTAGCTGGCTCTCCATCCTCGTTTCGTTCTGCCACCTGTGGGCCGCCTCGGCCATAAGGAAAGCAAGTAGGGAAGGTCTTCGGAAAATAGTCTGGGGAGAAGGCGTCGGCGAACTCACAACCGCGTAACACGCGGATAAACGGCAACTCAGAAGAGCCATGAACCTCCATCGACTGGGCTTCTCCCGCACTATCGTCACGGCCATCATCGAACTGGCGTTCTGCCTAAAGTGCCATACCGATGAAACCTAACTTATCGTGCTCTGCGGAGATAGCCTGGTCATCGATCGGAAACATACCCGAGGAGCGCAGCTCAAACACTACCTCCGCTGTTTCCGCCGCCGTCGCCTCCTCCAAGTTAACAAGTCTGATCTCATCCATAGGCCCAGATTCGGCAGCCTTAGGATTTGGTCCCTCTGCCAGTTACGCCACAATTTCCTCGACCGTCGGCTGATGACTAGGAAGGTCTTGCCCTCTGTCGGTTGGCGGTACGATCTGTGCTGTGCGAATGCGCTCCTCTATAGTCTCCCCCTCTATCACAATACTTTGGTATGCAGTCTGTGGCACATCACTATTATCCTCAAAGACCCAAGTCTACATCTCGTGCTCGTTAATGATGACATCGGCGTACAGATGATTATGTGACAGCAGCCAACCTAGTGCCGATCGGAGGGCACCAGGCCGGACACTGAGCAGCTTGCTTACATCCCGAGGCGCTGGCCGCTCCAAACCGGTCCAAATCACATGCACCTGCTTTAGTGTTGACACTAGTGGGTGCGGTAGGATCTTAGAAGCTAGCGACTCCACGTCGTTAGGAAACACTGTGATATGACCCGCAACATGCTTCCGGTATGTCGGACCAGTCTGCTGGCTACGTTGAATGTTGAACTTAGTGATAAATCCGTACGCCGTATTGAGAGAGATCAGCTTCTCCTCGAGCGGGGTGAGATCTCTCAGCTCCTTTGGGTACTTGTGCTCACAACCTATGAGCATGGTACTCCCCAGGCAAGCATCCGGAACTCGGCCTCGGTCAAAAGTCGCTTGGCATGTGTGACAGATCGGCACCACGGCCTCGCCGTCTTCCTCTGGGAAGCATCTCCGACATCCCAGTACGCCCGCCATAATAGGCTGGATCTCGTGTGGGACCGCCCTACGCCAGTCAACGCAGACCAGGTCTCGTGGCCTCCTCTGGAGGTAGCAAACCGAACATGCCGCTATCTCCATAGTCTCTTCGTCATGGAAAGCTTTGAGGAATGCCTGTACGGTATCAACCTTGCGTTGTACCGGTATGGGGTTACACCAATCGCGGCGAGTGGAGGCCACTTGTTTCTCCTGAAAAGACTGCTCAGCTGCTTGGACCAACCGGTCTAGCGCCTCCTTTTGCCGCGCGACCATCTCCGCGGTCGTTAGATCATGGGGGACTGACGGCCCAGTCGACATCATCTCAGAAGGCTTATTTGCCTTGGCTGACGACGTCTTCTGCCAAACTTGGTGTTAGCATTCTGGTGCCTCAGCGAGGCCTTGGCAGAAAAAAAGAATTCATACTCCGGGGTTAACGAATCAACTTCTTGCCTGGCCCTTCTGGCTTTCTGACGGCGCTGGCTTGTATGCTCGGCCAGCTCTTCCTGTGGGCGAAGCAGAGCAATTGGGAAAAGTGGTGATGAATTGTTGTGTGTTGCGGGCCAGGAATTTCCTGGCCTGCAGCAGCTATCTGGGTGTGGCATGGCGCTAAGGCCATGGCACTAGCCAGGCAGGCGTGGTGGCGTGTGCGCTACCCTCGAGGTGGGGCAGCACCTCCAACACTTCCCGACGTGCAGACTCTCTCCCCTGGTTTTGCCGATGTCTTTCCAGCCACTGTTTTATCTCCTCGGCCTGGGGATGCTGTTCCCGCTCCATTTTCTGCTGTTGTCTCCTCCTCTCTTCCCGTCGACGGCGTCCTTCGTCCTGCTGCAGGTAACGCTGCTCATGCTGATGACGGAGCCCTTCTTCTTCCCTTTGTTGCTGACGCCGCTGGCCCGCGTGCCTTGCTAGCTTATCTTGGTGTCGAGCCTCTTCCTCTTGGTTCTGATGGTGTCTTTCCAGCCACTGTTTTATCTCCTCGGCCTGGGGACGCTTTTCCCACTCTTCCTCCTGCTGTTGTCTCATCCTCTCTTCCCGTGGACGCCGCCTTTCTTCCTGCTGCAGACAACGCTGCTCATGTTGGCGGCGGCTTCTTCTTCTTCTTCTTGCTGCAGTCTTTCCTGACGTCTGGCTTCATCATGCCCGCGCTCCCTTTGCTCTGTGTGGTCTTCCAGCTCCTCTCGGCGTCGAGCCTCTCCCCCTTGGTTCCGGCGGTGTCTTTCCAACCATTGTTTTATCTCCTCGGCCTGAGGATGCTGTTCCCGTTCCCGCTCCTGCTGCTGTCTCCTCCTCTCTTCCCTTCGACGGCGTCCTTCTTCCAACTGCAGATAACGCTGCTGATGTTGGCGGCAACGATCTTCTTCATCTCCCAGCTCCAATCTCCGCTGCCATCTGGCTGCATCACGCACGCGCTCCCTTTGCTCTGCCAGCCGCCGCTGCTCTGCTTCCTGCTGAAGTGGTATTTGCGGTGGAATGGGTAGGGAGTCGGGATGTGATTCAGCCATGCTGAAATATTCACCGTAGTTGAAATATATTACTATAGGGTAACCGACCAGCTCAGTTAACTGACGCTATCTTAGCACCATATCGGCTGTTTGATACAAGATACCGGCGAGCAGGTCCAAAGTACGGTGGAATTCCCGCGACAAAAACTCTCTTTCCAAATGCATTTCGGAAAGGGTGGTGGCCTCCAATCCGAGCACGTCACCCAAACCACCTAACCCCTTTCCACAGTCTCTCAGTACTAGCACAAAATCAGAATAGCCATCACATATATCCCCTTTCGGTCAACCCAAAGCGGTCCCCTTAGCCGACGATGGACTGGGCTGCTCGGCTTTTTTACCCAGTCACTTCCGCTAAGGGCGTATGGAACGCCTGTGTGAAGCCTGGTGATCTCTCAATTCATCCCACCCATTGCCATTACACCTACTTCGACAGACCATGCCTGCTCAACGTCCTTAGTGCGCCGCTGCAGCAAACCGAGCTCAGAGACCGAACCCCTGCCATTGACCATCAAGAAAGGCATCAGAAGTTAAGCTGACGCGACCGCGTGACGGTAATCTGAAGGCTTACATGTGATGGCTATTCTTCTTTGGTGTTAATGTTGTAGGGCTAAGGAACGGAATTGGTTGATTCGGGTGATGAATGCCGTGACTTACTTCACCACATCGCCAATAAGGTCAGGTATCGCAAAATACAACATCTATCCACACATCAACTTGCCGTTTCTTGAAAAGCAGAGATCAGTCTTCCACACCACCGTCTCTCCCTCTCCAAAATTCCATTCCCTTGCCACAACGAAACCACGCCCAGTATGGCTTCTTCCTCTCTCGTCTATCCGATGCCTCCGCTGCCAAACAAGCGTACGCAGGGAACCATAGGCGCGGACCTCATCGTCACCTACCACTCCGACTTGGCTCAGTGCGAGATTCTGCCGCCCGGCTCACGCTATACGAATTCCGGGAACTTCAAGGCCGGGACCTTCCTTCCTTTCAACTAGCCTGACTTTATCCTTGACCTCTATCCGTACCTTCTCAGTACCGAAGACGGAGAAAGCTCTGGTATTCCCCTACTACTTTTAATGTTAAATGCTGGGGTGTGAACAGCAACCTTGGAAGACGGCTAGGAGGGGAAGTGGTTTACCATCGTCGCCCGAGTTTGCCCGAACCAACTTACCTTTCTCAGTGTACGCCTGGATGGGTGGGAGACGGATGACACTCAATCCGTTCAGGTCTCTCTAGCCCTGCCGAGGGACGGCGGCTTGACCCCGTACATCCCCTCACCCGCCTTGAACTCTTGCTGATCATCAATGCTTACAATCGTGTAGTATTATCCCCCGGGTTCTTTCCGGCAACGATGAGAGTGTCCCCTGGCCTACTTCCTCAGCGCATGCGTCCTTCGCCGGCCCCGTCGATCTAGACACGTTCCATATTAAGGGGGATTTCTGGCCCGAAGTACTTACCAAGACCTCGGTGTTTATCAAGCTGGGCTCCTACTTGCTGCCAGAGAGCGACCGCCCTCCCCGCAAAGGCGTGCACGTATGCCATGTCCTCCTCCTCTTTCCCCTGGAGTAACAACCGTGGAGTTCTCTGCTGGGCTGGATGCGGCAAGCCGCAAACCCCTTTCCCAGAGGTTCGTGGATTGTATGTAGCGGCCGGATCCTGGGGGTCCTTAATCGTGAGCTTATCCAAGGCCCGTAAGTCATCGATTCGATCACCCGGATCTTGGTCATTCTTCCTGATGACTGGGAATTTGTTCGACAGAGTGCCCTCTCTGGACATAATGCACCAATACCGTCGAATCCTGTTCCCGAATCGCCTACGCAGCCACGACCGGCTGGCCCTGGTGGCATCGCGAGCAGAAATCCGTTCTCATCTCCGAGCCGTGGGCAGAAGGGGGCTCCACCGTAGAACGCCGCGTCCCCAACACTGGGCAGTACCAAGCATTCACATCGCAAAGTGACTGAATCACCGGTCTCCTCTGGGGGAGAACAAACATCGCGGGACCTCACGACAACTGGTGTGGAGCTAATGACAGTGCCGAGCTCGGGTGCGTCTCCTTCCTTCCAAACCTATCGATTCCACTAACCGCCCATCTAGGCAGTGATGTTACGGAACATGGCTCAGATATAGAGCAGTTGTTGGACGATCAACTTACTTCCACCAGTGCCACTCCAACACGTAAGAGGAAGGGACCGGGCTCTCCTGGGTCAGGTAGAAGCAAGAGGACCACAGCAGGAAAAAGGAGAGCACAGCTGTGCGACTAGACATCCTTCTATATTTGTCGGAAACAGGCCACGAGGTCGGCTTATAAAGTCTTCCATTCGTCGCCATCTCCTGACATCAAGCATGCGAGAACACCCTCCTTGCTCGGCTCATATTTTTTTTCTATCGCCAGTCTCCCCAACCCCGCTTCCAAGCCTGGCAAGCCTGGTTGCCTGGGTAGACCATGTGAGCTGATGTGCTTGATACCTAGTGTCATCTGTAGGAACGACGCTCGTCTATTTTACATAGATTTTATATCGCGACAAAAATGTAGCAATAGATAGCTCAAGACCCGCCCAGGTATGACGCAAGCGCCAAGGGGTCCAAATCTTCCAAAGTGCCCCGCATTTGCCTCAGAAGTCCAACGACGCGGCACGGACCACTCTACTCCTTCGCCCCGCAATGCGGCTCCTCCAATATAACGCCGCCTTACAATATTTCGACTACATCTCTTCTGCGTCTCTGGTTTAGGTGTTAATCTAAGGGCGACTTTAATAGAAACTAGAGATGGTTTAGGATATCGCTGTCAATCCGTACAATCAGCAAGGATGCCTGCTGCATGGGAGGCCGCCCGCAAGGGTCGAGATTTTCTATTGGTGGGGAAGAGAGCCACATTGGGTGGCTGGGCTTCAGCTCTGCAACCGCCAAAAAAAAAAAAAGAAACAACGCGTCGCGATCTCGTCACCGCATCACTCTTTGATGTACTTTCGATAGATACGACCCTAATAGACGGCGCTCGTGGCACTGGACGGTATGCGGACGCGCTAAAACGACAATCCTGCGGAAAGAGGGCGACCGACGTCGCTCCTCTTCATGCACGCCAGTGAAAACCTCGGCCTCGAATGCACCAACGATAACGACCTAGTCAACACCCTCAACCAAACCTACCAAGATTTACGTCACATCCCTCGGCAATCACTCACGGTAAGCAATTATCTAGTATCAAGTGGCTCTCTTCCACTTCAACTACTAACTCTTGTGCCCACAGATTCCACAAACGCGAAAGCAGCCCAACCACCCACCCGCTCGCCTTTCCCACACCGAACATCCGGCAGCCTTTGGACGATGCGGCTCCTGGAACGCGACAATACCGGCGACTTCCGCCTGACGAAGGACCTCCCTAACGACGTGACTCCCGAGATTCCACCATACGCAATACTCTCACACACATGGGCCGACGAAGAGGTCCTTTTCAAAGACCTGGAGGACGGCACGGCTAAGAACAAAGCAGGCTACGCCAAAATTCAGTTTTGCGGAGATAAGGCCGAGAGTGATGGACTGAAGTTCTTCTGGGTCGACACATGCTGCATTGACAAATCCGACAGCGCCGAGCTTCAGGACGCTCTCAATTCCATGTTTCGGTGGTACCGTAATGCCGCCAAATGCTATGTCTATCTTACAGACGTCTCAGCCTGTAAGCGGGACGCCGACGGCAATCCCAGTTGGGAATTCGCTTTTCGAAACTCCAGATGGTTCACCCGAGGATGGACCCTCCAAGAGCTTGTTGCTCCAACGATTGTTGAATTCTTCTCCAAAGAGCGCAAGCGACTGGGAGATAAGAAGTCTCTAGCACAGCATATTCACAACATAACCGGCATTCCCCTCGGGGTTCTCCAAGGCAACACATTGTCCGATTTCAGCATCGAAGAGCGCATGTCTTGGGTCAAAAAGCGCAATACAACGCGTGAGGAAGACAAGGCGTACTCGCTATTCGGCATCTTTGGCGTACAAATACCGCTTTTGTACGGCGAAGGAGAAGACGGGGCATTTGGGCGGCTGCAAGAAGAAATTAGCAAACATAATCGCTGTCTGTCCAATCTGCAATCCACCGACCCGCGCCTTGACAAGAAGCGTATCGAAGAGGCAAAGGGTGGATTGCTTACCGACGCGTACCGTTGGATTTTCGCCAACCCCGACTTCCGCCGATGGCATGACCAGTCAGAGAGCCACCTTCTCTGGATCAAAGGAGATCCTGGGAAGGGCAAGACCATGTTGCTCTGCGGCATCATCAATGAGATAGAGGGGGCCATTGCCGTAGATGGGCACTGCCGTAATTTGGCCTATTTCTTCTGTCAAGCTACCGACTCGCGCATCAATAACGCCATTGCCGTACTTCGTGGCTTGATCTACCTTCTTACCCACCAGCAACCACGTCTCATCTCCCATGTGCGCAAATACACCGACGCGGGTACATCCCTCTCCGACGCAAATGCGTGGGTCGCTCTCTCGGATATTTTAAGTGGGATGTTAGGAGATCCCAACTTGAAGGTAACCTACCTAGTCGTCGATGCCCTGGACGAATGCGTACATGATCTGCCGAGACTTCTCAAATTTATCGTTGAGAAGTCATCTACGTTTTCTCACATCAAGTGGATCGTCTCCAGTCGCAATTGGCCGGATATTAAGAGGGATCTTAACGCAGCGACAGGGAAAGTACGATTGTGCCTCGAGTTGAACGAAGCATCCGTCTCTGAAGCTGTTACCGCATACGTCAGGTTTAAGGTACATCGGTTGGCGGAGCGAAATAAATACAAGCCTGATACGCGAGACGCGGTCCAGAGCTATTTGTCGGAAAATGCACACGGCACCTTCCTGTGGGTGGCCTTGGTCTGCCAAAGCCTCGCCAAGATCCCAGGATGGAAGGCCCAAAAGAAGTTGATGGCGTTTCCACCTGGACTCGATGCACTCTATCGGCGGATGATAGACCAGATCTGCGAGTCCGAGGATTCCGAGGACGTCGAGCTCTGCAAAAGTATACTGGCTATAATGTCTGTTGTGCGCCGGCCGATCACGTTGGATGAGATGGTATCTGTTTGCGACATGCCTGAGGAAGCCTCTACCGATTACGAAGTGCTGGCGGACATCATAGGGCTTTGTGGTTGTTTCCTGACACTTCGTGAACGCACGATCTCCTTCATCCATCAGTCGGCAAAGGACTTCTTGCTGGGAGAGGCAGCTCATGAGGTTTTTCCTTCCGGGATAGAAGACATACACCATACCATTTTCTCACGATCGTTACACATTATGTCGGAAACATTACAACGCGACATCTATAGCCTTGGCGCTCCTGGATCTCCCATCGACGAAGCCAAGCTACCCGATCCGGACCCGCTGGCCGCAGCACGATATGCTTGTGTCTACTGGGTTGAACATCTCCATGACTGGCAGTCGAGCGACAATGCCAAGCAGCCAGATATTTTCAAGGATGGCGGTGTCATCGATGAATTTCTGAGAAAGCATTATCTCTATTGGCTAGAAGCTCTTTCGCTCTGCAGGAGTATGCCACAAGGTGTGTTTTTAATGACGAGGCTCGAAAGTATTCTTCAGGTTAGCTCTGCCTAACGATATATCATTAAGCGGCTCTAACATTAATTTCAGCAAAGTACAGTTACATCACAGTTGCCAAGCCTTGTGTATGACATGCGCCGATTTGTTCTATACTGCAGATGGCTAGTTGAGAATCATCCCCTTCAGGTATACGCTTCAGCGCTTGTGTTCAGCCCGGCACGCAGTATGACAAGAAATTTATTTAAGCAGATGGAGCCGAGGTGGATTACTACCGGACCAGTTGTAGAAGATAATTGGAATGCGTGCCGGCAGACGATGGAGCATAACGGTGCGGTCCGCTCTGTCGCGTTCTCGCCCGATTCAAAGCTCATTACGTCCGGGTCAGGCGATAACACCGTTAAGATCTGGGATGCGGCGACGGGTATCTGCATACAGACGCTCGAGGGGCATAGCAGTGCGGTCCGCTCAGTCGCGTTCTCGCCCGATTCAAAACTCGTTACGTCTGGGTCAGGCGACAACAACGTTAAGATCTGGGATGCGGCGACGGGCGCATGTACGCAAACGCTCAAGGGGCATAGTAGTTACGTTTACTCAGTTGCGTTTTCGCCCGACTCAAAGCTTATTGTGTCCGGGTCAGGCGATAACACCGTCAAGATCTGGGATGCGGCGACGGGCACCTGCACGCAGACGCTTAAGGGGCATAGCGATTGGGTCCGCTCAGTCGCGTTCTCGCCCGATTCAAAACTCTTTGTGTCTGGGTCAGACGACCACACCGTTAAGATCTGGAATACGGTGATAGGCACATGTGTACAAACGTTTAAGGGGCATAGTGGTTATATCTTCTCAGTCACGTTCTCGCCTAACTCAAAGCTTATTGCGTCCGGGTCAGGCGATAACACCGTTAAGATCTGGGATATAACGACAGGTACCTACACGCAGACGCTTGAGGGTCATAGCGGTTACGTCCGCTCAGTCGCGTTCTCGCCCGACTCAAAGCTTATTATGTCCGGGTCAGGTGATAACACCGTTAAGATCTGGGATGCGGCGACGGGTACCTGTACGCAGACGCTTAAGGGGCATAGCGATTGGGTCCGCTCAGTCGCGTTCTCGCCCGATTCAAAGCTCGTTACGTCCGGGTCAGGCGACCACACCGTCAAGATCTGGGATATAACGGCAGGCATCTACACACAGATGCTCAAGGGACATAGCGATTGGGTCCGCTCAGTCGCGTTCTCGCCTGATTCAAAGCTTGTTGCATCCGGGTCAGACGACCATACCGTTAAGATCTGGGATACAACGATAGGCACCTGTACGCAGACGCTTAAGGGGCATAGTAATTGGGTTCGCTCAGTCGCGTTCTCGCCCGATTCAAAGCTCGTTATATCCGGGTCAGACGACCATACCGTTAAGATCTGGGATATAGCGACAGGCACCTGCACGCAGACGCTCGAGGGGCATAGCGGTTACGTCCGCTCAGTCGCGTTCTCGCCCGATTCGAAGCTCGTTACGTCTAGGTCAGACGATAAGACCGTCAAGATCTGGGATGCAGCGACGGGGTTATGCATGCAGACGCTGGAGGGGCATGGCGGTGACGTTAGGTCATTAAAGTTTATTGCCTCCTGGTCAGACAACCCGAAAACCCCCTATCACCAAGACTATAGTATAGGCTCGGATGGCAGGTGGATTACGAGGGGCTCAGAAAACTGGCTGTGGCTGCCTCCGGGATATCGGCCGGGATGTTCGGCCGTAGCGGCATCAACGATTGCCATTGGCTGTCCGTCGGGACGTGTCCTAATTATGACGTTCCCAGCAGACAGCTAATGCTGTTCTTTCTTCTCTCTCTTTTTCTTTATCATAGCGTGCCACAGGAGAAGTCTGGGGAACTTCTTTAATCTATAGTAGTCGAAGTATTCTAGAGTCTTCTATGCTTTAACTTTCTCAGCATTTCGAACGCTCCTTCCACCCTGAAGACGGTTGGCTCCGGACTAAGGTGTGGCGAAGTCATCGGTTCAATTCAGACATAATACAGGTTGTTGTTTAGGTTACACCTTAGTCTTGACATTGGTGACGAGGAACCTATCGAGTCCATGTAAGGTGAGCTTCCTTGGTGAAAAATGAAGAAACTTCAAGCCCCGAATTAACCTTAGTTTCGTCATGTGGGGCAACTTTCCTATGTGACATTATGATGCCCCTTCAACTTGATCACGCGGGCAATAGAGAAAGACAATCATCATGCTCGCTATGGAACCAACTGATTCTTGAACGAGTTGGGTAGCTGAATGCTACATCGGCACCCAAAATTCAGCCGCGTTTGACCAGTCTTGTTTCCGATTGGCTGTTCCATTGGCACTTTAAAGAAGCTCTCCTGCATCATTTCCCCCACTAAACAACACCAGAACAGCAGTTCCTCCAGGCTTCCTTTGGCGGGCCGCTCGTCGGCACGGTCCCTCCTGTGTACAGCTAGGAGCGAAATTAGCGTCCGCTCTACACTCTTTTGATGTGTTTGTGCACGGACCAGCTGTACTTGAGCAACATTGAGGTACAATGCGACGCCAAAAGTGGCTGACATTCCCCGCTTTTCACATGCCGATGCTGTGTCGGCGCAGGTACCATGAAGTGGCACTAAGTAAATAGGGCGGCCCGGCGCTTATGTCATTCTCTCACAGTGCAATGACGCGAAGAAGGTATTGACTACCCTTGCTTCAGTACGTGACTCTTCCAGGGGGCGCTTGGCATTTCTCCATCGCAGCAGCATCATGCATTTCCCGCACGCTCGTCCTGAATTTCCACCTTACCTTCAGCAAGGCAGTTTCTGCGTGTCGCGCGACCACGCTCCAGAGGGACATGATTCTGATGCACACCAGCGGAAACACCACCAATGAAGATGCCTCTGATTATGCGCGATTGGCGCCTGGCGGACAGGCGCCAACGCGGACAAAATGCCCAACGTGCGGGGTTGGGGAAAGGCCCCTTGACGATGACAACAACAGTAGCCACCTTCGACGCCCTCAATTAGACCGACCGAGATTCACGCTCCGAACTTCGACAGCTGCTTTACGGTAGGTAATTCTCGTCTATCTAGCAGCTACCCCAGTTTCAACTGCTGGTTAACTGTACCGATAGTCCCCGCGAACATTAGCCGTCCGCTCGGGCGCCTGCTCGCCTTTTCCCACCGCCGAACATTTCGTATGGATAGCTGCCGAGAGAGCTGAGCCTGGCGGTCTTGTACAATGCGACTCCTGGAACGTGACGATACCGGCGGGGCCCGTTTGACGGAGGACCTCCCCAACAACAAGATTCCGCCGTATGCGATACTTTCACACACTTGGGGCGACGGGGAGGTCTTCTTTAGGGACTTGATAGACGGTACAGGCAAAAGCAAATTAGGCTACGATAAGATTCGGTTTTGCGGAGATAAAGCCTGGAAAGATGGTTTGAAATTCTTCTGGGTCGATACATGCTGCATCGACAAGTCAAACAGCGTTGAGCTTCAGGAGGCGATCAACTCAATGTTCCGTTGGTACCGCAATGCAACCAAATGCTACACTTATCTCGTGGACGTCTCGATCCCTTTCCCCGACGTTGACAATAAGTCCATCTGGGAGCCGGCTTTTCGAGCGAGCAGGTGGTTCACCCGCGGGTGGACTCTCCAAGAGCTCATTGCTCCGACATCAGTCGAATTCTTCTCTAGGGAGGAAGTATGTCTTGGAAACAGGACGACTCTGGAGCGAGCTATTCACGACGTGACAGAGATTCCCCTCGAGATCCTCCGAGGTGGTCTTCTATCTGATTTCAGTGTCCATGACCGAATGACATGGATCGAGAAACGTACGACAACACGCGAAGAAGACATGGCATACTCACTCTTCGGCATCTTCGACGTCCAGTTGCCCCTTATCTACAGTGAGGGAAAACAGAAAGCATTTCGACGGCTACGAGAGGAGATCATCAAAGCTTCAAAGAGCGAACCGACATTGGATGAGGCCGACACCCGTTGTCTGGCCGACTTACGTGTCACTGACCCACACCACGACAAGAAACGTATCGAAACGGCAAAGGGCGGCCTCTTGAAAGACTCGTACCGTTGGGTTCTCAGCAACGTTCAATTCCGGCAGTGGCAGGAAGGAGACAATCAACTCCTCTGGATCATAGGCGACCCCGGTAAGGGCAAGACCATGTTGCTCTGCGGTATTATAGACGAGTTAATGATGTCTGCCCCATCCTCACTTCTGTCCTTCTTCTTCTGCCAGGCCACCGACTCACGCATCAACAACGCCACAGCCGTCCTACGCAGTTTAATCTACCTCCTTGTCAGCCAACAACCAGCACTTATCTCACATGTGCGGCAACAGTATGATCTCGCTGGGAGAAGCGCATTTGAGGGCACGAACGCGTGGGTTATCTTGCGGGAGATCTTCACTGCTATCCTGCAAGATCCGGTGCTGAGGACGACTTATCTGATCATCGACGCGCTTGACGAATGCGTGGCGGACTTGAAGCTGCTTCTCAACCTGGTCGCCCAGATGTCATGTGTATCGTCTCGTATCAAGTGGATCGTCTCAAGCCGCAACTGGCCGGAGATCGAAGAACAGTTGGTGATGGCGGCGCAAAACTCCAGGCTAAGCCTTGAGCTAAATGCCGAATCCGTCGCCACTGCTGTTAACACATACATCAGCCACAAAATCCTTCACTTGTCGCACCTAAAGCAATATGACCGCAAAACAGAGACCGTCGTGCGAGAGTATCTTTCCTCCAACGCGAATGGGACATTTCTTTGGGTGGCCTTGGCCTGCCAAGCACTTGCGGACCCCAAGGTTCGGAAGCGGCATACCCTGGGAAAGTTACGCACATTTCCGCCCGGGCTGGACTCTCTGTATGCGCAAATGATAGAGCAGATTAGTCACTCTGAGGATGCAGATCTCTGCAAGCAAATACTTGCCATCACCACGATTGTTCACCGACCCATCAGCCTTTGGGAACTAACTGCTCTTGCCGAGATGCCAGACGATATTGCAGATGATTTAAAATCTTTACAAGAGATTATCCAGGTCTGCGGTTCGTTCTTAACCCTTCGGGAGCAAATCGTCTATTTTGTCCACCAATCCGCCAAGGATTTTCTGCTAGGCAAGGCCACGCACCAAGCTTCTCGAGACGCTTTCAACTGGGTCTTTCCTCTGGGGATGGAAGATGTAAACCACATTATCTTTTCAAAGTCGCTCAATGCGATGTCTACGGTCTTGCGACGTGATATGTACGACTTAGAGGCGCCGGGATCCCCAATCGACGAGGTTCAGACGCCAGAATCAGACCCACTGGCCACAGTACGATACTCATGCGTCTTCTGGGTTGGCCATCTCCGCGATTCGATTTCCGATAAATACACAGCGCGGCGCAATATACACCATACAATACATACTTTCCTTGAGCAGAAGTATCTTTACTGGCTTGAAGCTCTCAGTTTACTCCGAGCTATAGCGGAGGGTGTCATCTCTATGAGACAGCTCAAAGGCCTATTGGTAAGTCTAAACCACTAAACACCAGAAACTCTAACTAATAGAGACATAGAGCGATGCCAATGGAGGGCAGTTGCTAAATCTTGTACGAGATGCACACCGGTTTGCTCTAGCCTACAGATGGATAATAGAGCAAGCCCCTCTTCAAGCGTACACTTCAGCCCTTATATTTGTACCAACCAGCAGTTTAATAAAGCAAAATTTCAAGGCGGAGGAGCCTAACTGGATTAGCACGAAACCGGTTACAGAAGTGGAATGGAATTCATGCCTGCAGACGTTAGAAGGCCATGGCGACTTGGTTCAGTCGGTCACCTTCTCGTCAGATAGCCAGCGGCTCGCATCAGGCTCGGGCGATGGCACGATTAAGATCTGGGATGCCGCGTCAGGGCAATGCCTACAGACATTAGAAGGCCATGGCCACTGGGTTCAGTCGGTCGCCTTCTCGCCAGATAGCCAGCGGCTCACATCAGGCTCGGGCGATCGCACGATTAAGATCTGGGATGCCGTGTCAGGGCAATGCCTACAGACATTAGAAGGCCATAGCGACTCGGTTCAGTCGGTCGCCTTCTCGCCAGATAGCCAGCGGCTCGCATCAGGCTCGGGTGATCGCACGATCAAGATCTGGGATGCCGCGTCAGGGCAATGCCTACAGACATTAGAAGGCCATGGCGGCTGGGTTCGGTCGGTCGCCTTCTCGCCAGATAGCCAGCGGCTCGCATCAGGCTCGGACGATCGCACGATTAAGATCTGGGATGCCGCGTCAGGGCAATGCCTTAAAACTAAAAATGTCGCTACACTAGTAACCTATATATCGTTTGATTGTACCAGCCATTACCTTATCACCAATGCTGGGCATATCGATATAGCTACAGCCATCACAGAAAACGCAATTCAGCTGGATGATCTAGTGGAGCAGGGGTATAGCTTAGGACAGGACAACTCGTGGATTGCTTGCAATGGCAAGAATGTACTGTGGTTACCACCAGAATGCCGCCCGAGCTGTTCCGCTGTCCAAGGGCGGATGATATCGATCGGCTGTTCATCGGGACGAGTTCTCACCATTGGCTTCTCGCGAGATGTTTAATGTATTTTGAGTCTCTTTCACCTCATCCTCTATATTTCTTCTTTCTAGCTTGACACCAGAAGGGTCGGGAGGATGGGTTGCTTTATAGATAGAATTCTAGCATTTTCCATTAATGTTGAGATAACTTACCTGCTTTGCTTCGAGAAGGCAAAATGATGAGCTTCGATTCTCTTCCCGAAGCCACATATAACATAATGAAGGCGAATTAGCTGGTGGCGATGGCGCAATGTGTGCTGACTTGCCTTGTAGTCAGGTGGGTTAGCACGTGATTAGTGCCGAAGAGGACACAAAGTCCTCTTGTGAGTCATCTTTCGCGGGGGAACAGATATCGCCACTTGCGCACGATTTGCCTTCACTCCACACCTTTCGGGCAATGGATTCAGACGACTACACAAACGATTGGTCCAGCGGTGAAAAATCCTAAATCCGTCTTTCGAGGAAAGTACCCGTCCATGACTTACAAGTACGGCGTGTGAATAAAAACGAATCGATACTGTCGTCGGCGCGTCCGTGCGTCTATATTACACGAGAAGAGTGCAAACGACAGGATGCCAATTTCGCTCCTAGCTGTATAGGTATTGATAGGTTTTGTTAACTATATTTCCTGAATTGATTGGATAACAACCAGCTTTCACACACGATACGGTCTCTTTACTTTTTTATGTCACGGTGCGTGCCTTGAGTCCTGTGACTTAAGTTAGGTGGGGGGGTAGCTGAACGGCACTGATCTAGAACATTCTGTATAAGCCGGGGCCACAACCAACACCCCAAACAAAAGACGGCAAATCCTTCTATTCTACAAAACTTCAATACAATCTTCGATATCCCCTGAATCTTCTACTTCTTCCGTATCTTCCGACTCCTCTGTAGGACGTCCCACAGCTCTCTGAGCCTTACGAATAGTCTAGATATTCGCAAAGGTCGTATTTAGATCTTCCTCGACCTTCTTCCTCTTCCAGGCCCTCATCTCTTCAAGACAGTACTCTAGACTCTCGATCTTTCGTTTGCTGATAGCCAGTTCAAAGGCCTGTTCATCCAAAGCCTTGCCAACCTTCCTAAGGAAGAACCTGTCCCTTAGCATTACCTTGATAATACGTGTAAACTCCCTCGCCTACGTCACGTAATCGCACGCCTTTCTAGGAGTCCTCCATTGTACCTGATCATCTCCATAATCCTCCAAAATTAGTATACGGAGCGTACGGACCTCTGGAGTAACTTATATAACCCCAGGAGTACATGGGATATTAGAATTTTTAAGGAGGAGTAGACTTATCAGGGGCTTCCTTACATTCAAGGGCCAAAGGCTAGATGCCAGCCATCTAGACCTAACATTGCTCTAAGTAATTATTTCTGTACGTGAAATCTGGTAACACTTTAGAATGGTACGTTTTCTAGTAATAGATAAGTCGTTAAAGGCATTGGTAAGAAGATCTTCGAGCCGTTTGTGATAAGTACGCTTCAAAGGGTTAATGTCACACTGGTAGGCTCACCTAGGTCAACAGGGTCACTGACCTCCTTGACCGAGCCACACACCAGCGGCACGAACCACACACAAGAAGCACATACCCATTGACCCACGATCACGTGGATAAGGGAACCATCACAGAGGATGGCCACAACGTGGCTCAACCTCGGGACATGATCCCACGCGTGGCTCATGGCCTATTCAGCCGGCACGCAGGTCAGCGGATTCTCCCAAGCACCCACGGGTCGCGACGGAACGCCCAGAACCACTCACAAGCCAGAGCAGCCGTACAACGGATCTCGCCCGTGCTAGGCGACGTCATCAAACTTCAGATTTGTCATGAACAAGCCACTCAACCTCAGCATCGTGGTCAGGGCCTGCACAGTCAGCCCAGACCCTGCAGCTGGTCTTTCGAATCATGGACCTCCCCGCTATCGCTGGCATTCCTTTGGAAAACCTGGAACCCGACGTTCTCCGGAGTCTAGCTTCAGTGGTGACAGGTGGTCGCGACCCCCGCGTGTGAGTCACGAAGGGAACCGTTGCTGTGACAAACGCTAGCCTTGGGACTTAGCGGCTTGTGGCCAACGTAAGTACCAAGGACGTGAAGGAACACCTGCAGCAATGGACACCATGCCGCTAGAGCTGTATGGATAAGTACTAATACCGGCCATGGACCGACGTGTGATGGGCCGGCTTCACTTGGCTTGTAGCCGCTGATTTGTAGGGCGCGAGGGACGGGCGGCTAGAAAGGAGATTCGGGACCGACGGGCGGTTAGGAGGATCCTTTAGGTATTTTGGTATCCTTGTATCTTGTACATAGCCTTCCATAAGTAGGACAGGTGCGCTGCGACGGATCCTCGAGAGGAAGAAGCTCCCCAGTTCTCTTTGGACAAACCTAGAAAGATTATCAGCTGAACTTCAGTGAAGCTGAGGGGTAATACAACCTTGTGAACCCTTCTGTTTCTCCTGACTTGCAACTGCGAAGCATTGTGTCTTATCTTCTGTTGGATCATTCCATCTCCCTGAACCTCCTTCTCCCTGGCTCTCCACCACTTTGCATTGCGACAGTTAACTCCCTCACCGTTCTGTTCTAAACCTCTGAATCAGACCTTGTGCTTATTAGCCTTGCGAAGATCAAGTCCCTGAGTTCGTCGTGTGAAAGCTCTGAACTAGACCAACAGCAATTGTCGGGGTGGTTCGCTGAACGGTTGAGTCGAGAGTTAGGAAAAGGTTAAAGCTCTGCAGTCTGACTCTTCAATTGATATCTCACCTTGTGGTTGTCACACCCCAGACCTCCGCGGGCTGGCCTGTGTCACAGTTAAATATAACTAAATCTAGAGGCTGGAGGACGTAGGAGGTATAGAGAGGTAAATAAATGATATAGATGTTATTTATAAATACCTCCTACATATAATCAACGGTTATATAGCTACCGTAGCCGTCAATAATAAGGAGTTGTTTCTTAGAGAGGTCGGCCGGTTTAGTTAAGGGTATGAATACATGTTTTAGCCATTTAAGGCTTGTCTCGTCGGTAGTCTATCCATTTTTAGTTACTATGAAATACTAGTCCTTAAATGGCTTTATATCTAAAAGAAACTACTGTTATTACATACTTTTCTCCTTGAAAATAACTAGGGGGGGAGGTAACGGCTAGTCACTGAGATACACTCTACAAAAGTAGTCTACGTACGGGTTTCAGGCTGTTTCTTCTGAAGTACCTTGAAGGTACGGCTTCTAATAACAAGGCTATTAGTCTCCCTACCTTCTATAATACCAGACTCGTCCTTATTCCAGTGATTCTCTAGCTTGATCACTTTGATAGCTGGTATCTAGAAGTGGTTGAACTAAGTCCGAATTATTAACTCCGTGGCGTTGCTGATGCGAGTAGAATCGACCCTCTTGGCTCTCTGGGTCTTTAAAACTGGATTGCGGTTGATAAAGGCGCGGCACCATCCCCTTCTAAGTCATCGAGGGTCCCCCCTTTCAGCCAGGATGTGGCGTGTAAGCTCCCTGATCTGTACATGTGTAGGGGGGACCCTTAAGGCTTGTTGAAGAAGAACCTAGTTGGCCAAACGTTCCTCCTGGGCCTGCGTAAGCCTTTGTTTGTCTTGATGAGTAACCTTTCGAGGTAGTGAGTTATGGAGACGGTTGTAAAGGGTGGAAGGTGGAATGTTCCACTTACGCGCGACCTTGCGTAGTCGACACGTTCTGACGGCTTCTTCGTAAGCCTTGCGGAGGTCTTCTTCGGTATATTGAATCTCCATTGAAAGAGGAAAGGAATGATGAAAAGGTGAAGAAAATTGGAAAAGAATTGGTTGAGTTATGAGCTTTTAATATTGAGGGTTGGTTGTGGCCCCTGCTTTTACAGAATGTTCTAGAGCAGTGCCGTTCCGTTACCCCCCCACCTAACTTACATGCCGCGTAACCTCCCACGCGGCGATGATCTCATTGGTGCAACAGCAGCTCCAGAATTGGCAATTATTAGCGCCCCTTCTCCATGCCAAACCCCAAACTTGAACCTTGACGACCGTAGCCTTCCATCTCAAACACGTCTGCGACTTCCCCACTTTCCAGACATCCCACCACCATTCACCACCACCACCATCATGGGTCGCTGGTCGCAACTCGACTCAGACGAGGCGCGCCTGCCCGAGGGCATGACGCGCATCGCCTACGACGCCGACACCCAGGTTTACACATATCGTGACTCGGACGGAAGCCACTGGGAGACGGCGCCTGGCGTCCGCTACGGAACGCTGCGCCGCGTCGCCGCGACGCCACCACTTCCAGTCTTCGAAGGCAGCACTGAAGTCGATGGCGACGAGCCACCATACATATTATACGACGATGAGCACGCTAAAAAGACGTTCAAGGAGCTATGGTCGGCCCCACCACCGTTGGCAAAACCGGAAAAGGCGCATTTGAGGCGGTTTAGCTCGCTTTCAAGGACGGCACGCAGGTTTTTGCCGGAGTTGCTTCCTTTGTCTGGGGAGGCTTTTGCGGTCGACGAGTCCAAGGGAATGGAGGAGGAAAAGAGAGGTTTGGGGAAGAGACGATCGACGATTTCTGCTTTATCTCGGGAGACAAAGGGCCATATCAAGCGGAGGTTGACAGAAAAGTCGTAGTTAAGGGATCATAGGTATCCAAGTATCACGGTTAACACTAAGTTGGTACAGCAGAATTGTTGTGATATCGCAGCAATGGTCTCAAAGTTCATTACATTCATTATAAGTTTTAGAGTGAGTCACAAGACAAAGATATCTGCGCCACGACTCATGTTCAATGCAGCCTAGTCCAACGTGTGACTCGACCAAAATCAAACAAATGGGGCTAGTCGGTTTAAGTTATTTTATTCTCTCTTTTCGTGTGGCTAGCTTGGCATTTGGACTTTATTTGAGGATTTTCCGTGTCCTTTTTTGGGTTCGAGTCCACTCACGCACGCTGCTCTTGTTACGAATATCGATATGATCTTTGGAGTATTGAAAGCGGAGTTTTTAAGATTTGTGGGGAATCTTTTTATTTCACACGGTCTTTCAGCAATGAAACACGACATTTCTGGCATTTTGAGAGGAGTTCCTAGAATTTGACATGCTATTTTCGGTGTTTCTCAGGGCCTTCTGTTGGAAGCGGGACACTCCCAGGCGCACAGGCACAGGGACGCGCCTTGCACAGGCCAACAAGTCTATGCTCCAGCCCACCACCTATTTCCTGATTCAGATGCAAGCCCACTTCCTAGACCTTGTATCTCCTCACCATAGCAGTAGCGATAGCAATTCATACCAATTGTCATTCTTCTTTTTGCACCTTCACAGACTCGTTAGAACTGCGCCACTTCCAGCATTTCGCAGGGTGTAAGATCTGTGCCACAGTCCGTGCACCGGCCCGTGTACCGGCCCGTGTCCCCACAGCCTTTCCTTTGGCTGCCCCGCCATCTTCAAGCACGCGCATCTCCAATTCTGCATGTCACACAGGATTCTTGCCGGTTCCGCTTCACACCATTGCTAGTTCCGCTGCAGTGCACACCATGTCGCGGCCGACGAGCACCTACCAGCAGTACAAAGCTGACACAAGACTTTTTGTGTCATGGCTTGCGACAACGGCCAAGGCGAATGGCTGGTCACAGCCGTCGGATTCGGCAGTCGCGTCCTCCCCGGCTGCTCCCTCTCCGGCTGCTCCCTCTTCAGCCGCTGCTCAATTAGGTGCCGACCGGGCTAGAGACAGCAAGAAGAGCAGGCGCCGAAAGAAGAGGGCGAACCCCGCACCAGACAGGCCGACGCCAACCCACACGGTCGCGATTGACGACTTTGTGCCCATGGCCAACTTTGTTGTGGGCAAATCGGCAAGCCTTTCCTCCTCGATCGCCGACGTCCTCAATCGAGTCATTCGACTTCGCGAAGGGTTTGCCAAACTCCTCCAACAGCGCGGCCTTATCAATCCCGAAGAAACGACGGCGAAAAACCACTCCTGCTTTGTCAACGTCCTAAAACGCGTTCGGGACATCTTGGGCGACGTTTACAGCCCCGCGAACGCGGATAACGGTGGGCCGCCGAGCTCCCCGCAGTGCCTTCCGACAACCTTTGCAGCACTTTATGTGCACGAGCCCTCACAGGCATTTCTCGACGCTCCAGATGTCGCCCTTCAAGTTCCTGCCGCCGAATACGACATTGCCGAAGATGAAGCCAGCTTGGAGGAAGATGCGCAGGTCGCCTTTGCGGCGCTCTTGTAGGACGTTTTGGCGCTCAGAGAGGAAGTCGGCAACCTTTGGCGGCAGAAATACGTCAAGCGCACAGTCCATCTCGCCGCTGTCGCTGTTGCATCCAATACAGCGATAGATAGACCTCGTCCGCGAGATGGAAGGGGACACCATGCACATTCTGGACCGCTTTGGAGGCGCCACCAAGTTCCACGCCGAGTATTATCACACCGTCGCCCTGGCCGAAGGCTAGGACCCAAACCACAGAGTGGCGGATGGCGATGAAATCAATGTCGACGCATACGACTTTTCCAAGAAGACAATCTACGAAGCGTACCATCTTCTGGATCAGTTCCGCGAGGCTTGCCGCCCCAAGGCGAGCCAGAGTGAACCTGGGCTCAGCAATGAAGTGGACGATAGTATCCCTGGAGCGAAAGAAGCCGCGGGTACTGGCAGAGATACGGTGATGCTGCCACTTTACAATGGGCAGCCATACGGATGGTACGAACCGGAGAAGGCCGAGACTTGCCGTTCGTCACGCGACAAGTACAACCGAGACCGCGCCGGATTCGCAGAGATGCTCTCTGACACGGCCATTCTGGCCCACAAGCTCAAATGGAACAATGTCCAAGACGAGCTCACCCGTGGTGTCCGGCTCATCATGGCGGATCCATCCAGGCCCATACCGTTCTGGGTCGTCTTCACGGCACAGGTCTTGCTCGGCAACCTCGACATTTTGGGCGGTGAGGTCCACGGTACAATCCACCTTGACGTTTCGAATATTAGTCGGTGGATCGATCGCCGCGATCGCCGTATGAAGGTCGCACTGAGCGAAATGGGCGGAAAACCCCGACCGCCAGGGTGGCCTGCCAAAAAGGACGCCGCGCTAAGGAGGCTGCAGCAAGATGCGAATTCCCTCAAGAGAGATACCATCTCGAGGTGGAAGCGGCGACTGCGACCATCAATCGAGAGACCCGATAGCATCCTGATGGCTAGGAGCGCTGTCTTTGCAGGCGTCTTGGCGCACCACCTCCTGACGCTGTACCACACCACGGCCATCGCCTATGTCAATGCTTGGGGTGCCGTGTTTGCCATGAGCCAGCTAAACACCGCGGTAACTCGACTATCGTGGTTCAAGACTCGTCGCCGCCCCGAAGTTATGTGGACCGCCATGCTCCTTATGGAGTTCATGCAGGACGAAACCCGGTTTTGGGTCGGGCAGGCACCCCAAGATATAAAGATCAAGGATTTTTGGAAACTGTGGTGTCTCTGCCAGGGGGTTTCACTCACTGACTTTGCCGCGTCAGACGGTGCCTTACCCGTTGCTGGCACAAGTCAGAACTCAGCACGTAACGCCAACCCACGCCGAGGACTCGTCGAACTCGCCACTGTCTCGCTCCTATTTCGAGGACGTTTGGGAAATGATGCCACCGGCCGCGCCCGCGTCAACATGACCATGGAAGATGTGCGCAAGATCTTGGGCGAAGGCGACTCGTGGACCATAACCGAAGGCATCCCTGGCAGCGTCTCCGAGATGGTGTACAAAGACGCGAGAGCAAGCAGTCGGCCATTCCGGCAAGGCAGCTCGGACAACACACGGAGTCGCGGACGTGGGCGCCCCTCATTGACCCAGACAGACAACTTGACCCTGTCGCCGGCGCCGCTCATCAAAACCCTAGCAAGCGCACTACAGACAGAAATCGCAGAGCTACACTTTGATTATTTCGGATTACACTACTTTTATTGGGCGATTCTGAAGAAGATTAGGCGAAACTACGATTCTCTGTTCAGGAAGGCCAACGAGAACAGGCCTGATTACAATGAGTCTGAAGCCCAGCTCCCCGAGTTGGTGGGAATCATCTTCCGCGCGGCTGCGGGTAAGGCGCCGGGGCTACCGACAAGGGATTGTATCGAGCTTCTGGACACAGTACCGAAGGGGCTAAGTGGGTTATTGGACAACGGGATGCATGAGCTGGTCGTAGATTCGCTGAGCAAATTAGGGATGGCGATAGAGTTCGAAGCATCATAATCATGGGAGAATGCCATGGGCAAATATTAACTTGGTTATACGGAGTAATGAACTGGATTGTGATAGTGTTTCTTTCTTAGCCAAAGGCCGGCATCCAGGCCATTGACAATGCTGCTCAAGCCCCTCTCAGCCTTAAACCCCTCCCCCCTTCGTACATACAACCCCGAACACCGTGTACCTAGAATTTCCGACTTCTCCATTCCCCCCGCCCAAGTGGGTTTGGTTTTCGTCGAGACACTCGATAGGCTGAGGTTCAAGAAGAAGCAAAAGGCAGGCAAAAAGACATACAACACCAGGGATTCGCTGGTCGTCACCGACCCAACTACTAGTCTGGCCCTCACTGGCTTATCTATGGGAGAGCGGACGGGATCCCGAGTTTTCCAGTAGGTATGGTCGTATGTGATAGACTGGGAACGGTGTTTGCCTTGTGTACCTTAGTTTGGCCAAGGTATCTGGTTACAGTGGAGGAGAGTTCGCAATTCAACATCGATCTTGAAGATCACTTGAGCTATAACGTTGCTCAATTGAGGTCGACACCTCTTACTTCACACGGCGCCTTTGAGACAACTTTCCACCCGCTACTCCCAATCCTGCTGAGGCATGCCGCAATGATAGCTCTGACAAGCCGACACGGTGTGGATATACCGAATCAGCCCCTTTTCGACCCGAAACATGTGACTATCCGGCATCGGCCTCTCGGGATATGTCCGATCTAGCCCCGGGAACCCCATGAAGATAGACACCACCCCCATCTCCTCATCCACGACATAGCGCCTATTTGTCACCTTAATCGTCGACGGAAACCCACCAATATCGCACGTATTCGCCGTCAGGTTCCCACGGCCGGTATACGCCCCGCCCTCGAGGCGGGCACACGGCACCGCCATGGGGATGACGACGCTAACATTGTTCCACCGATCAAAGTAGGCGTCGCCGGCAGCCTGGACGACGGCGCGCGAGTCCCGCGCCCCCGCCGCGATCGGGTCCCACGACGTCTCGATTGAGTTCCAGTAGACGTATCCCGTCGCGTTGAAGGCCCAGTCGTCGCCGTCGGTCACGACCGAGTCGACCAGCGTGATGCGCTCCGCGTGGTTGAAGACGATGCGCGTGTGGATCACGTAAGGGTGCGGGTTGTCGGCCGCGATCAACTCCGTGAAGGTCGCGCATTGGACGGTGTCGTGGATGCTGCGGTTCGAGTTGAATTTTAGGGCGGTGGCGAGCACGCCCGTCTTGATGTCGAGGGGTTTGTCGTTCTCGATGTAGGTGAAGTTGTCGGCCAGGCGTGGTAGTGTGGGCGTACCAGCGGCTTGCGCCGCGACGTAGGCGTCGCTGGCTTGTTTGAGGAAGGAGCGGGAGCAGTGGCTGAGGGCTACTGATGCCAGCGACAGGCTGGACAAGAGGATGGTCGGTAACATTTCTGAGTTGGTGCTACCGTGGTGGTATTCACGTTATGGAGGACATAAACCCCTTTCCACGGGGGAACCTACGGGGGAATCTATGCTTTCACGGATGCTAGTTCTTGAAGTAAGAATTCCAGATATCTTGGCTGCCGATTTTTTCCCAAAAACAGCCCGGCTATTCTGTGCAAACACGCAGCTTAGCCGTTGCCTTCTATTGTTCTATTCTGCCGACTCTATTTCTCATATTTGGGTAAAATCAACAACGTCCAGAACCCCAAATCTTCGGGCTCCAAAACTTGTACCGACAGTGCGTTTGCTTGCGTGCAGACGCCGCCCGCTCATTCTTAGCCGTGGTGTTGGCGCACACTTGGCCGTGGGGCAAAGGAGTAGAGGCACTGGCGTTATAGGCGCATGTAGCCCAGCACCCTGGATGGTGAATGTTGATGGACAAGATGCAATTTCGGGCAGCAGCTGGGCTTTTGGACAATCTTTCCTACAAACTGCCTCAACCTGGTTGTCTGTCAAACATGTAGTGGGCTGAGCCGGGTGCGGAAAATGTGAGGGGAGGTTACCGAGGCTGTGGTTCTTCACACCTAATTAAAACTCGGATCCTGCTCAATCTATCGGCGCGGTCTTAGAGGCCCAGCCGAGCACTTGGGTCGCAAGATTCGAAGCGCAATCAATCCATATCTACCTCCTGTTGTGGTGCCGCACGGCCCGAGAGCTGTAAGAGCATTCAAGAAGCACAGGAGCGTTTGGCGCAAAGGAATTGGCATGCAAACTTTGATAGATTGGCAAAGTCAAGACATGAGAAAGACATGTCAATAACTTCTGCGCTTGCTTCAGGTCTTTGTTGTATGTTGCTTGGTGATGAAAAACAGGCCCAAATTCCCACAAATAGCGTTCCAAATCATCTTTATTGTGGTGTCATTAGGGCCCCGGCATCATGCATCTCTCCTCTGGCACTCGCTACCTTTGATGTCATACCGGTGGTTGAATCCTAGATGAGATGCATTGAGTCAAAGGCCAACCTGGTTGTAGAACCCTCTCAGGGCGGTTCATCACATCTATTGTACCAAGACAGGATAAACGCACTGTGCCGCAGTTGTCAAGCTAGTAGCTTTGAAGCCTTCATAATGACACTCAACCACGCAACCCTCTTGCTCGAAGGCGGTTGGAGCAGACGGCATAGCTGACCTCACGGCAAAGCTGACCTCACGGCAATGCTGACCTCACGGCAATTTGTAAGCCGTAATTTCGCCCCGGTTGGCACCCTCCAAACACCAAAAGCGTCTGATTTAGGATCCCAAAGAGAGAATCTTACGTGTGTTGGTTAATAGCATTCTGCATTCACATTGCCTTACTAAAAAAAAAAAAAAAAAAAACCTTGCATGGCTCTTGACTAGATAGGGGCTCACCCTTTGAACGGGCGAGAAAACTCGGATCGAGTGCTGGTATAAACTCGGCGTGATGGGCAAGTTCTCGAGGTGTTCCTGCTGCATCACATGCTCCGAAATCTAGTCTCTATCAACAGGCGACACAATATTTCGAAATGAAGACCGATCTCCTCAAAAAGCTCGCAGGCTCGTACGTCCTGTTGAATACTACAGCGTAGGTTACAACACTCCCTATTGTCTTTGGGAACAATTAATGGTAACACAGTCGTCACATAATAGCTGGAACAATGGAACCGAGCTAGCCAATCCATTGGGCGAGAATTACACGGGCATCCTCACCTATACCCGCACAGGGTGGATGTCGGCAAATCTCGCGTCCATAGACACGGAGTTTAGCCCGCAGAACATTTCCTGGCCGCCACAGTAGGGCCAGTCCGACACCGATTGGCTCCTGGCAGCCAAGCACGCTCTTTCGTATGCTGGGCAGCTTTCCGTCAGCGACGCATACCCCGCGACCGAGGAAGAGGGGCAGCTCATACACGGGCCCTTGACGGTTTCGAGTTTGCCCTCGTGGAGAGGCACGCTCCAGGCACGGAACTATACCGTGTACAAGCGGGATGACGGCGTATTCTTGAGGATTTGGGCGTATAGCGGGGTTTTCAAGACTCATATTTGGTGGAAGCGCCTCGATTAAGGGGCTATGAGGTGTGATAAAGCATCAGGTTTCATGGAGGGGCATATAGAACATGCAAAAGTGCGCCAAACCATTATCACAATCTAGTAATAAGTCTCTACAAGTTTCCCCAAAATTGCAGTCACTAAGTGCACAACCCAAGGCTACACAAAACCCCTTTGACAAATTACCAGACGCTGAGAAAACCAGCACCCCCATCCAAAACAACAACTCCAAACACCAAACTCACAAATAGCCCAACCCAGTAACCCCCGGCCTGACCGCCTCGAGCTTCGCCCTTAGCTCAGACCACACCCGCGCCTGCAACTCAGCCCCAGCCGCGCCCTTGACCAGCCCGGCGGCGGGGACGACCTGGCACTCAGGCACGTACTGGCCGTGCGACTCGGGGCCGGCGCAGGCGCCGTAGACTATGGTGCGAGACCCGGCCTCGGTCGTGCGCTGCAGGATCTTCATGGCGTAGTTGACCGCGGGGTTGTAATCGCGTGTGAGCTCGCTCTCGCAGAATCTGGGAGGGGGGGAGGGAGGGGGGTTAGTATCGGGTGGATGATAAGGGGGTTTGGGGGTGGGGGGAGGGAGGGGGGAGGAGAGGACGGACCCTGGGGCGGTCACGTTGACGATTACGTTGCTGGAGGTCAGGGGAGCTAGGGCGGCGAGTTGGCGCATGAAGAGGAGGAGGAGGACTTTGGAGACGTTGTAGCGGTCTAGCATGTCGGTCTTCTTGGTCTTTTCGGCGAGAGTGGCGAAGAGCTGACCCGTCGGGGCGCTGCGCTCTTTGAAGTTGGCCCAGAGGTAGAGATCGGAGCCAGTGGCGGTGATATATGTCTGGGTTTTGTGCTGTACAGCCGTCTGTTGCAGCTTTGGGTGGAGCAGAAGTGCGAGGAGGGCGAGAGAGACGACGTTGGTGGTGATGGTTTCCTCGTTGTCCTCGGTGATGCGGAATTTTGTTGGTGCGACGCCGGCATTCGCGACGAGAACATCCAGTCGGGGCAGCTCGGCGATGACCTTGTCGGCGAATTCCTGGACGGAGGCGTAGGAGCTCATGTCGAGGTGCCATACTTCGAGGGTCCCCGGCTTACACCCCGTTGTCGACCGGATGTCTTCGGCTGCCAGTCTTCCCTTTTCCACATTGCGGCAGGCGAGGATGACACGGGCAGCTCCGAGCTTGACCAGCCAGCGGGAAGCCTCCAGGCCGAGGCCGACGTTGCTTCCTGTGACAATGATGGTTTTGTCAGTGAACGATGCGGTAGGAACTGGCAGCTTGACGCATATCTGCTTGCGTAGGAAGCTTCCAACCAAAGATAAGGACATGATGGGCGATTTATGAAGATGAAGTGAATGTTTTGATCAGGGCGAAGTGACTTATCTGTTGGTTGAAGTGATATTGAGATGTGAAAAGAAAACAACTTCAACCTGGGCGGGAAAAGGTTCTTGAATAAATTCTACATCCATGTCCTGACGAGAGAATCTCAAAGTGTGTGGCAGGGGTCCACAGCAAAGCGACTACGCGCGTCGAAGTCTTCGGCCGAAGGGTCCCTTTATTAGGGTCTCTTTTGCTGGGAGAATGAATCGTGATGCTAGTCTCAGATAGGTAAACGAGGTTCTGCAGGAGCGAGGGGGGCTGCGGGAGCATCGAGTTGTGCGGAGAAAGTGGCGGGCCAATCGGAGGGATTGCGTGTCAGTCTAATAAAGCAACACGATTCCCTTCCAGTTAACGTCGTTTACCTTTTCTGGTCACCATCTTTCGACATGGATCAACATCCACCCGCAATCACAATGGGAAACGGAGCGGCTTTCCAAGTCTTCTCGCTCTCCGGCGGAGATAAACAGCCGCGAGACTACAAGGCGCGCAGGCCACACAAGAAGACGCGATCCGGATGCCAGGCTTGCCGCACGAAGCGGGTCAAGGTAAAGGGACCCGAGTCTGAAGGCGGTATTGGACAAAGGCTGAGGAAGAAGTGCGACGAATCTCAGCCAAGCTGCGCCCGATGCCGCCGGAACAACCGAAAATGCACCTACGACCGGCCGAACGAGTGCAGCACCATCCACCAACCGACCCCCCACTCCCACTCCCACTCCCTCACCCCAACCGTCCTCAGCGCAGTAACCATCACCTCCTTCCCCTCCCCCACCAGCACCTCCGCCCCTCCCCCTCCCCCTCCCCCGCCCCTCCTCCTACACCACTCCCAAACCAACTGGGCCGCCATCTTCCACATGCCGTGCAGCGACGAGATCACGGCCCTCTTCCACACCAACCCGCTGGTGCGCACCACCGTGCTGGCCCTGACCGCCAGCCACCTGCGCCACCTCGCCCCCGCCGTGCTCGAGTATCGCATCACTGAACACCTGCAGCTAGCCGCCGCGCTGCGCGAGTACCAGCGCTTCCTGAACACGCCGCTGCAGGCGCTGGGCCGCGCCGGGGTGGATGCCCTGGTGCTCAGCGCCATCTTGTTGAATATGCTGGCGTTTACGCTGCCGGCGGCCGAGAGTGCGCCCGGTGCCAGTGGGGGGGGTCCCCGCGCGTCGTGGGTGTTTAGTGCGCGCGGTGATGGGCTTGGGTGGTTGGCGCTGCAGGCTGGGCTGAGGCCGTTGTTGTCGTCGGTTGGGGGGTGTTTTGACGAGGTTGTGGGGTTCTTGAGTGTGGTATTTCTGGGGAGGGGGGCCAGGTCGCTTTCGTTTGTGGACGCGTGTGTGCGCGGTGGTGGTGGCCCGTTTGAGTTGCCCGAGGTGTGGAGGCGGTTCTTTGGGATCGGGTGTCTGACGGACAAGATGACGGACTGCACTGACGAATCGCTCCAGCAGGCTGGCCATGTCTTCAACCCCCTCGTCACGGCCGTGCTGCAGCTTCGCCACCTCGAGCCCCTTCCGTCTAATGCGTTTCGGTGTTTTCAGTTTGTCGGCAAGATGCAGACGGGGTTCCTGACAAGACTGCACGACCGCGACGACAAGGCTCTGTGGCTGTTGGGGTACTGGCTGGGCATCATGAGCCGTTTTCGAGGTATTTGGTGGTGTCGTGAACGTGTCATTCGAGACTATGCCGCTATTCGCATGTGGCTGACTCGGCCCCATCCGCCAGAAAGAAAGCCAGGCGAAGTGAAAGAGTGGGAGGATATGATGATGGAATTCGACAAGGTGTGTCAGGATTCACTGGCAGTTGGCACTCTCGGAACAGGGCAGCCGAGATGACTTTGAACAAGACATGTAATAAAATTTGGAATCAATTCAGACGCGCTACCTACCCACCTACAGTCACCTTCCACGTCACGTTCTTGCCGTGTTTAGTCTCCATGTGCCGCTTGAGATTGTCTGGCCTGGTGGTTCTCGATTTACAGCCCGGCTCCGGACAGCAAAACCTCGAACTCCCTCCCTTATGTGTCTTGTCGTGTCGGTCAAGGTCCCGCTTCTGCGCAAACCGTCGCTCACACCCCCAGTGTTGGCATTTGAGGGGACGAGTATGGCGTCTCATGTGTTTACTGTATAGCTCGGTCATTAGTCCCTTCCCACCATCAGAGACATCTTGCCATGGGTGGGGGGACGGCTCACTTGTATGCAGCTCTTGTGGCAAAAGACACGTCACATTGATCACAGCGGTACTTGTGCGGTCGTGTCGAGCTGAGAGACGAGTCGGAATCTGCAGAGAGCGCTGCTTGGGCCGCGGTCGGTTGACTTTCGGTCGAGGTATCAGATGCGTAGTAGTAGGAAACGGTGGGCGACGTGTTGTAACGCCCTGAATATGTGCTTTGGTCGGAAGCCCCTGACTCCGGTGAATAGTCAGACTGCAGTTGATGGAGATTGTGGTCTCGTTGCTGCGGTACAAGGCTCGCCGACTAAAGCGGCGTAACCTGACTGTTCATCGTGGCCAGGGGCTGGAGAGAAGTGTGCCAATCCTGCGCGTATGGATAGTAGTAGTCTGTTTGCGGTGTCGTAGTGCCTTCGGATGGGACGTCGGGGTGGCCGGAGCTCCTGTCGGGCAGCATGGGCTGTTGTTGCCGTAACATGAGCATGCTGGGGTCAATGGTCTGGAGCCGCGTGTTATCGCCTGGATAGCTTTGTTAGAGCATGACAAAGCTTTTTTTTTTTTTTTTTTTTTTTTTTTTGAGGAATGACATATTGGGGCCGTACCTTGGACGGGATGTTCCCCATCCGGAATGAATACCCCAAGCTCCGAAGCCAACCCGGGGGAGGGCTCTGTGTCACAGTCAATCATCAGTCATGATCTATCTATCTGCGTCCATGTTGGTTGAGCCCAAAGTTGCACTCAAACGCACCTTGCCAGGAAGAGCACTCCATGCCCGGGGGATAGCTCATGGTGTGGCGAAAGGCAAAGGGGTTGATGGAATTACGTGAGATCCATGTAGCCGCGCAAAGACAAGTAGAACTTGGGAGAGTTGTGTGCTAAAGCTTGGAGGAGATTAGTGTGCGACATGGGGCGAGGTGGCTCCCACTTTTTGAACACCCCAAGAAGATGGAGAGAGGGGTTCTGGCGTCATAACTTTTGAGCACTTTCCCTCGACTGGCAGGATAAGAGGAGAAGCTGCAATGAGGCCCGCTGCTCCACTCTTGTGCAGGCAAACAGGGCTGCGCAGAGAATGGGCAGCTGGCCACTGGCTATCACTGCAGAGCGGGTGTGAGCGGTTCCCCTCTCTTCGACGTGTCACAGTAACACACACATTGGTAGCACAGGGGTGAGATCGAGCTGCCGTTGGTGTGGGTCATCTGAGTGGGCGGGTTGTCCACGGCCCTCCACAAGTGGAAACCTGCTGCACATTGGCGCAGCTCGATTCGCCCAGCAGAGCACCCGGAAGGCCTCAACGCATCTTCTCCATTTTTCCCGACTCGAAAAGAGCAGCCATTGGCCAAAGCACTTCTCAAAGTTCCTCGCCATAGCAGGACAGGTAACCTTGAGCATCATGATCTAAAACATCGCAGACGTTCGTTCACTCAGTTGGACATTCTCCCCAAGTCCCAAGAAAATCCTCCATTCTCTCCGCTTTATTGCGCAGTTGCTCACATCGCCGCCATTTCTTCGATTGCTTCATTTCATCGATTGCTTCGTTTCAACACCATCTTGAGCCATCTTGGACTTTTCGCCAATACTAGCAGCGCCATGGGTGAGAGAGCGTTTCCACACACTTGTTCTTGACTTCCGCCTGGACATAATCGGAAAGCTAACAACAGCCCCACGCTCAAAAAGTTCTGGAGACACTCGGCACCCCCGTCTTCTTAAACCCCCAGCAGCAGGCTTTGCTGCGAAAACGATTCTTTCCTCCCCTTGTGCTTCTCAAGAGCCTCAATGATGTTGGCAGTTCAGGTGAACGCAAGGAGACAGACGCCCCTCCCCATGCCCACCAAACCCCCCAAGAGATGTTCCAAACATTTCTGAACAAGCTGGCCCAAATTTGTGATTACCGTCCGAAAGGTCAGACTATCACCGCATGTACAGCGCTTCAACAGGAGAGCCACGTCTTGTATGTTTTTGGCTCCAATGAACGCAGCCCACCAGAGTTGAAAAAAGTCCGGAAAGACATTCTTTCCGTCCTGGGAATTCTCCAGTCCAACATTATCGGCCCGCAGAAACAGCAAGACGATGAGCTCAATGGTATTTTGTTGGAGAAAGTGCTCTCCTTGAACCACGTTCGTGTCAGGGGCTACCTTCAGCGGCTTGTTGAGAATATTCCGCGGTGTATTGATGCATGTAAGAGGGACAGTATAAGCAGCCACAGTGGGTACTCCAACAGGAAGCGAGGAGAGATAAGAGACCCCTACTACTATCAGTGTGTCCAGCTAATCATCAGTGTAACCCCGAAATTTAGTTGTTGTGGTTCGAACCCTCCTGTGCGAGCTACAGGAGATGATCCCGCAAACCGAACAGACCGGCCAGAAGAGCATTGCATGCAAGTATGTCGATGCTGGCGGGGAGGTCTGAAGCTAACAAAAAGGGGCGAGCAGTTGCGAGATCGGTCAGAAAACTGATCAACGCCATTCAAGAATACAGAGATTCACCCGTAAAGGACCTCATTGTCAAGTGTGCTGCCGCCGACAAGGAGCACAACGTCGAATGCTGGTCCGAATTCCAGCACGCGGCCGGGCGGCTTGTGGCATATCAATACGTTGCGGAAACCCTCATCAGTGCTCACCACATTTGGGCTGACACAGACCTCTTCCGGAACTTTGATGTCGACTTTTTGCCTTCCAGCAGCGGTCATCCATGGCCATTCCAGAAAAAGAGTGCTGAAACGGCAGAAGAAATCATCGGCCGAGTCACGGGTCAGACCCAACTCATCTCCAGATGCAGGGAGCACGCAAGTAAGCTTCAACTCTTCGACTTGGATGGCATCATCCAGAAAGAGTGGGGGAGCAAATTCAGCCCACATGTTCACGCCGAAGTCCTTCTCCTCGACTGGCTCCAGAACACCGAGGGGGGTATCCAGCGCCACAGGTTCTTCAACAACTGGCGGTACATTGGCACCAGCAAACCGCTCTGCCGCCTGTGCCACTACTACTTTGGCATCGTCGCCCCATCGGTCGGTGTCAGGCCCACGCACAACAACATATACTACCAATGGAGGATCCCTGATGTGTACATGGCGCCCGATCAGCAAGGGCAAGCGACGCGGGACAAGAGATGGTTCGATGTGATGAATCAAATGAAGTTTCAAGTCTGCGAAGAGGTGATGCGTCTGCTGGAGGAAAAGGATGGGTACAAGAAACCCCACGATTCCAATACGACGACGGACCGAATTGGGACGACGGGTGAGGGGCTGCCAGACATGTTTGCCAGACTCGGCCTACTGGGCAGGCGATGAGATGCGCGGGGCGCCCATCTCGATGGCGAAATAGGTGTGGAGTGCTTTTTTTTTTTTTTTTTTTTTTTGCTAGCTCTGAAAAATGCAATGCTGCTTTTTGGATTTCGGGTTGTTTTTTTTTTTTGCTTTCAACCTGATCCGCCTACCTCTCTGCTCCCCGTCAGCCAAACAAACAACTAACAACACGGCCAGCAAACCACTCCCTGTCCTTCTGCCACCCCTTCACAATCATATCCCTCCCCAAAGCAACAACCCTCTCCACCGCCTCGGGGGAGCCCCAACCCTGAACACTCCCTCCGATGACGACGAGGTGGCAGCCGATGTGAATGGCAGCCCGGAAGGCCTGTTCTGGGGTCAAGCCGCCGTATCCGGCAACGAACCCTTCCATCAACCAGGCGCCGGCGTCGATCTCCTTGAACACCTTGTGCATGTACAGCTCGGCCATCATCTGCGCGACGTCCCGCACCCGCACACCCAGCGACACAACCTCCCAGTCGACGACGAACATGGGCGTCACGGCGGAGGGCGAGATGGGCTTGTCGGGGAGGAGGACACTGTGACGATGTCAGGTTATTCCGCTCTGATGCATAATGAGGGGAGGTTTTCGTTTCTCACTTTCCCGTCCAAAAGTCTCCGTGCACGGTTTGCAGTTTCGTGTCGTCACCGAGTTCGGCGTCGGCCATTGCCTTGACTTGCTCAAAGAGGGGACGGCTGTCGCTGAGGATGGCGGGGAACTTGTCGACGAATTGGAGCAGGTACTGGTAGTACGTGGCGTGCTTGAGCTTTTGGAGGGCCGCGTTGGCAGCCGCGCCTTCGCGCAGGCCTGTCTGCTCTGGCTCTACGGCCCAGTCGTGGAAGTCTTTCAGCCACCGTCCTAGGCCTTCGCCGGCGCCCAGACACTCGGCCTTCTTGGAGGGCGGGGTGTTTGGCTCGTAGTGCTTGGGCACGTAGTTCTTGAGGTCGATGGCGTCGGGGAGGTATTCCTGGATCTGGGTGTTGGTCTTGTCATTGAACTGGTACAGCTCCGGGGTTCGCACGCGGCACCACTTGTTTTCCGCCGGCGCTAGGTTCCCCAGCGCTCTCAGGCTTTCTGATTCAATGACCTTGCCAACCGTTAGCAATTTGCGTGCTCTCATAGGTAATTATTCTGAGAGGGGGGGCCTGCCGTACACATCGGGATGTCGGCAACTTGAAGGACGGATTGCTCGAAACATATCCCTCTCCGTGCTTGATGAGCACATGCTCTGCTCCGCTCGGGAGAGGCTTTGCGAGATGGCCGCGGAAGACAAAGTTCGCGTTGCCACCGGTCAGCACGGCGACCTCGTCGCATTCGAAACTCGTCCCGCGAAGCTCGTCCTTTACCTGCGAGGAAATGTCGTCGCTGCCTGTCGGCACAGACATGGCGATAAAGTGCGGGGGCTGAGATGAATTTTATGTGAGGCCGTGAAAAGTTGGAAGGAGTAATTGTCGAATTTTGGTCCGAGTCTGGTTGCAGGTCACAACCGCCTCTCGAGAGCAAGTTTTGGATTATTTTAGCTTCGATGAGGGTCTTTTTTTTCTTCTTTTTGTTTTTTTGCTTTTCATTCTTTCGCTTGCCGCACAACCGCCGATGAGACATGCATATACGGCGTGACTCACAGGGAGCGGGGTTTCACTAACAGAATGAGAATGTTGAGGTGAAAGGAAATTTAAAAGTCTTCATACACCATGGAATATAAAAAATGTGTGCATACTATGATATTTCTGTTGATCTGGACCAGGGCCCTTCGGAATTTTCAAGTTGGTTTCTTGAAGGGGTCAAAGCAGAATGAGAATGTTCAATGGCACTCAACGTCCCGGCAGCGAGCCGGCGACGATGTCTCCAATTCGCCTAGCGCGCCCTGGCGATTGCTGCAGCTGAACATTGGATCGGCTCTGGATCGGATGGCGGCGCACTTTCCAGTTCATTTCCCCGCGCTCATCCCTCTCCCCCCCCCCCCAAAACCCCCAGCCCCCCACGCCCCACGACACCCAAGACATCGCGATGCGATTGATCAACACAGCAACCCTAGAGTTCACCGAGTTCATTGGCTCCCAGCTCCCGGCCTACGGCATCCTCTCGCACACGTGGGAGGCAGGCGAGGCCACGTTTGAAGATGCGCAGGCCGGGCTGCTGCGATCGGGCACCTCGCAGGGCTTCCACAAGGTCCGCAAAGCCTGCGAGCTGGCCCGAGATGACGGCCTCGACTACTGCTGGGCCGATACCTGCTGCATCGACAAGTCCAGCAGCAGCGAGCTGACGGAGGCCATCAACTCCATGTTCCAGTGGTACGCCTCGGCAGACGTCTGCTTCGCCTTCCTCTCGGACCTCGCGCCCGACGACGGCATCGGTGCTCTGGCCGGGTGCCGGTGGTTCACCCGCGGCTGGACGCTGCAGGAGCTCATTGCCCCCCGCGAGCTCCGGTTCTACGACAGAGACTGGGTTCTGCGCGGGACCAAGGGAGATCACGCGGCCATCGTCTCCGAGATCACATTGGTCGGTGAGAGCATCCTCTTGGGGCACAAGGCGCTCAACTCGATGCCCGTCGGCCGGCGCATGTCGTGGGCCGCCGGACGCCAGACCACGCGGCCCGAGGATAAGGCCTACTGCCTCCTGGGCATCTTCGACGTCAACATGCCGCTGATCTACGGCGAGGGCCAGCGAGCTTTCACCCGTCTCCAGGACGAGATCATCCGGCAGAGCAACGACCTCAGCATCTTCCTCTGGACGTCGACGTGCGGAAACAGGTACCGAGGCATTCTCGCCGAGTCGCCCGACGAGTTCAAGTGCGCGGCCAACATTGTACGGTACAGTGTCACGCCCGGCTTGGAGAACCCCGAGTACATCATGACCAACAAAGGGGTCCGCATCAACATCTCCCTGTCCTCGGGCCGGGATGGGCTGTCGGTGCTGTGGGTCAACCACATCGACGACGGGAATGCCTATGGGGTTTGCCTCCGGCCCTACGGAGACGGCATGTACGCACGAGCAAACCCAGCCAACCTGGCGATTGGCTGGTTCGCCGACGTTGCGCTAGGGCTGCATTCCTCCGACTCGATTCGGTATTTGAGCAGGGAGGTCCATCCCGACATGACCCACATGATCGACAAGGCGATGGACAAAGCCTTTGTCCTCGACGGCATCCTCAACGCCCGCGAGTACAGCTACGTCTCCACCACTCCCTCCAGCTGGTGGGACTACGACAGAAAGCTATTCCTGAGAGACTACAGCCGGCCGTTCGTGGCATTCCACATCTTCAAGTCCGACTGGGACAACACGATGCGCGACAACCGCTTCGTCATCGCCTTTGGCGTCAACGACGACAGGACCCCCTGGTTCAGCGTCGGGTCGCACCGGCGGAACCCCGGCCTGTTCGACGCAGCCATGCGCGGCGGGCTCGTCAACGTCGAGTTCCTCGGCTCCCGGAGCAGGAGTTCCCAGGGCAGCCAGCTCATCCCGCTCGAGCGGCGCGCCACGAGACCTGTCGGGACCGAGCGGCGACAGGGGAAATGGATAATGGCCTTGACTGTCTCGATAGCGATAAAGAGTTTATACGGGCACGAGATTTACTCCTTGTGTCTGGAAGCGACAAAACCTGAGTTTCTGGATTTGCCCCGACCCGATCCCGTCTTTTGAGATAGATAGCCCGAGGGTTTGCAACACCAAAAGCCAATGGTACCTGCCTACTATAGATGAGTGTTACGCCGCGACTGACGCGCCGGCCAGCATGTTGTCAAGTAGGGTAAATAATCCTGCTGTTACCACTGGCACCGAGGGTTGCGGGGGAAGAAGCATTGCTGTTCTGGGTATAGATTAGGAATCGCCAGCGGCATAACATAGCTTCGCCAGCGGTCAGTGCAGGAGTAATCGAGTTCTGCCTCACTGTTTGCAGACAAGATGAAAGAGATAAAGATGGAGCATATATCGTCATCACTGTCGATACCGGGGCTGCCAGTGGTGGCGGTGAGAATCGCATTCCCAGATTCTATGCCAAGTTGCATCGCTCATCGCCGGGAATATCGGTTCAGTTTAGTGAGAATGTGAAATGAGACCGGGGACCTGCGATACTAGCAGGAGTACCGTGCAGTATCGTTGGTCAGCCGCGTCATAAACTATTTAGCGGCGACTCGTAAGCTGTCTGGAAGGACGGCACCATGGCAAAACCCGTTAGCTCCACTATGAGCGTGACGAGGTGTTCCAATAGGAAGAGCATGAATCCTGAAGCCTGGGCAAAAACTGTCTCGGGTTGCATTTGGATAATGTCCAGGTCAACATGCATTGTGGCGCTGTGAAAACCCGGAACTCGAAAATGAATCAATTACCATGAATTGACCCACCTGCCAATCTCACTAAACTGCCTTACCTACTACTACCGTGTCTATATGTACCTAGGACGTGTCCAGTTTGTTAGGGTTAATGTCGAAGACTAATCTAGCTATAGTACGCTTAGGTCTCCAATTGGGACTATTTTGGCAGAATGGTTAAAGATCGGCAAAGCCCGAGAGAGTAGTAGCTGCTGCTAAAGTTCCCATTCCCTGGGTGCTCTCTAGGAACTAATTTGCAGTGACCAATTTTTACCATAAACCACGTACAGACAGGGTTACATGCTGCTCAGGCAGCAATAACCGTCGGCGGGTAGTGGGGGCTCGGGGAAGGCTATTCCACTACCGGAAGCTGCTTGATTCCCATCAACCTTGTAGCCTAGAGCTTGGTGTATAGTGAGTGGTGTAGCGAAGGATTAAATGTTTGCGGTTTGATGTGTTTATTGAGAGGGATGAGCAGCTCTCTGGCGGCCCCCAACCCTGTTGAATCCATCCAGCCAACCTACTAGCCACTCGAAAGCGAGATGGGGAGGTGGATAAAACGTTACTTCCACAATTTGATGGAGGATCACTGAAAGGCACCCAACCCCCAAACCACATTTCCCACCCTTATTCTCATCTCAAACCGTCTCATCTTCTCCAACAAATTCAGAGTTGTCTCATCAAAACACCGTACGTCACCAGTGCCCTCCTACGACAGCAGTGTCCGGGACCCCTCCCATCTAGGATCCATTACTGACTGCATCCAGAAACCCAATCAAAATGCGCTTCTCTCTCACCGCCGTGCTCGTGATGCTTGGCACGTCCAGCACAATCGCCACCCTCCCGTCTACTTGCAGCCTGGACTCCTTCTACGCCGAGAATGGTATCATCGGCCCCACTTACACCTGCAGGTGGTGGGTTTGTGGACAGAACAACTCGTGGCGCTTGGTCCGAAACTGTGGCACCGGAAACAAGTGCTTGGAGGGACAGCCGACTACCTGCGTTGACCACGCTGGTGGCCACTTTTAAAGGGGAGGGGGGGAGGGCGCTTGCCACGGTCAGTTGGAGTTTGTTGACATCACGGTTGGAGTTGTTTTTATGAAGCGGGTTAATATAATAAAGTTTGAATATATATCATATGGTCTAAGTGGGTGCAAAATACCCGGGCTAAGACTGTACCTAGGGTTGGTTGTTGACGCCGCCAACTACCGCTGGCATTCGCGGAGCTGGAGGCTGCAGGAGCGCCTTACCCCGATTGCTCGGGTTCTCCTACTACGAGCGGCAACCACGGAGCCGGCATCACCCTGGGCATGTGAGAAGGGAAGCATCGGTGTCAAATCCAGCGGGAGAAGGTCTCAAGGTCAAAATATAAGGGTTGAGGAAGTCTCGGAAAGCGGCTAACGGCTAGGATTTGTACAAGACGCAAATATTTACTCATATACAACTCGTTGAGTGCTCCGGACCTCCGGGAGCCCTGCACGTTTCTAGTACCATGTTTCAGTGCTGGGTAGAGGCCAAGTATACCGGTGCTGCGGCGGGGCTGGTTGCGAGCTTATTAGGACCATCGGGTTCCCAAGCAGTTGGCCGCACATTTGGACAGGTGCTTCATCACACGGTTGCATCCAGTATCCCTGATCACTTGCTCCCTCCATCAGAGAGTCATATTGGAGTTGCTCAGAACCGTAGAAATTTGAGAAGGAGTCAGTGCTCACGGAAGCTGAGAAGTTCCGAGAAAAGGGGGCTAGAAGCTGTTGAGATCCCCAAGGAGATGGAGTTCTGACCTCGACCCCCAAGAGATGACCATTGTTGGATAAGACGCTGCCAGACTCCATGATAAAGTACGGATCCACCACCGTGGAGGCCACGCTGGCGGTGTCCTCCCAGGTTGGATTGTGGACATATGGAGACCCGACCATGCTGTCAGGTGGCGTTGCCGCGCCCACAGATGATGAGCTTGCTGTCTCGGCCTCGAACTGCCCCAGAAAGTCTTCAAGGAATCGGCCGAAGAGGTGAACAAAGCAGCCGGGGTCGTCCGTGTTGAGCCGCGTGGCATTTGCACCGGTTTCCCGAACCGTCCTGCGGGTGATGTCCTCCTTTTTTATGGACCAGAATGCACGCATCCGCGATATTGTCTCTGCAAGCTCGTTGTCTAGATACACCGACCGCGGCGGGTCTCTGCCTGGAAACAAGATGCGCCAGAAGTCCCTCCACTGCTCTTCGACCGGCTTTCCTCGGCTTTGGTATTGCTGGCTGAGCTTTTGCCATTGTTGTTCGGAAATGCTGCCGGGTAAAGGGCCGTCTCGACGTTCACATGGGTCGTCACCCCGCTGATGATCCGCCAAGGACTCCTTGGTGCCGAATACTTTGTAGCAGCGGTTACAATAGCTCGGGGGGGAGTGCTTTCGTTGGAGGTGCTGCTTGACGTCTTTCACTCGGCTGAGCTCAAAGCGACGGCAATCTCGATATGTGTCAGGGTCCAATTTATAAAAGGGACATGCGAAAAGTGGCTTCTTGGTATCGTCGCTGCTGCTGCAGACAGGCTGTAGGAAAGGGGAATGCTGTGTCTTAGCTCCCAGGTGAACGGCTGGCGATGTGCTCTGGCGTGCTCGTCGTCGCGCTCGTGCCGTGTCGCTCCCAGACTCCACCGTTGGTCGCTGTGGCTGCCTGTTGCTTGTACCTCTCTTGGTCGGCCAACCCTCGAGCTTCAGGTCGCTTTGTTGCGCATGGCGAGTAATTGCTGTTCGGAGTGGCGGTTCCACCCCTCGACCCAGTTTCCCATCAACATCACAGCTGACCATGTCCGCATCGCGGGTCGTTGAGGGGCAGATGGTTTGGAACAGGCGCTTTGGCCACTGAGGTCCGTTGACGGTTGGGAACAGGAGCATGGACGAGGCTGCGTTTATCTGGTCTGTATGCTGGGATTGTAGGCTGGCCGGATCCGGAAGCGGTGGCTCGGTTGCAGGTTTTATGGGTTTCGGCGATGGGATTTTGGACGCTGGCTCAATCCTGCCTTTCTGGCGCAGGCGATGGAACGACATCGTGAGCGTGCGAAGTGGAGAAAGGTGCCAGTGCGGGTGCGGATGGCTTCGGTCAAGGTTTTTTTTTAGGGGGGCGGGGGGGGGGGGAGGGGGGGGTTTTTTGGGGAAAACAAGCTAGATAGATCCTGAGGGAAATGAATTCATGCGAAGGTCACTGACAAAAGAGAAAGCGGTGCGGCGAATTCTATCTCTTGTGCGCGAACCATCTCCCAATTCCGGTCGCTGAGGCACCGCGATCCGCGACTTACACGAAAAGAGCTTTTCGCGGTTGCGTAATTCTCCTTCCGCGTGGTGTTGTTGGTGGGGCTCAGTGGGGTTCACCCCTGAAATCATTCAGGCACCTGCAGTCCTGCAAGGGGCGTCCCGACACGAACAACGACGCCAACCGACAAGGAACAGAGCCGTTTCACTGCTCGCTCTTGAGCCCAGATTTTTGTCTTCGAGCGATGAAACAAGTTTTGGAAACGATTTCTTCCATAAATCCGCAATGCATTGTATTGGACTACTAGTATGGACAACAACAGTACGACCAAGCTTGCCGATTTCCCCTCCTTTTCCCCACCGTTCCACTCTGTGACCCCTGAAATTTGGGGGCGGCGGCCACGCACGCCCCGCCTCAAACCCGATTTCCTGGCCCGCTATTGAATGGTGGTCGGGTGCTTGGTGCCCGGAAAGCCTTGTCGAAACGAGCCAGAGCAGCGAGAGCGTTCGACGTCTTGTCGTGCGATTGACTTCGAGGCTGTGTTTTCGCGGTGCCGGCGAGTAAGACTGGGGGTGAGGAGGGGTCCTGCCACCACAGACCCAAGCGGGCAGATTCGAGATCTGCTGCATCAGGCGCAGGGCTGCCGAAGTCATCAGTCTTCAGTGCGTTACGGAGGCAGCCCACAGCCATCCCGGGCTGCAGGTCGTCTAGGGTCGCGGGGTCGTGGGCACAACTCACCTTCGGCCATTCGCGGCCGGTTCAAGCCTATTCATTTTCGAGTGACCGAGTGAGACTGTGCATTCAACTGCCACTGCCAGCCAGAAACGAGAACGCGATCGATGAGAACGTTTTGCATAGAACGTCTTGCATCTCCAGACGATCGCCGCGGATCCAGCGGCTTCAAATACCAGAATTCCCACACACCAGTCTACACATCGCACTTCCTACACAGCGGTGTTGCGCATACCTCACAGCCAGCATTCGAGATAATCGCGGACACGCATCGTGAGCTCGGTTTCCACAGTCTCTTGTGCAGGTGGCCTCGACTGTGTGGGGAAGTCAGGAACGGGACTGCCGGGCTGGCGGTGTGGGGTCGCTGATTGGTTTCGAGAAAGAAGGCAACCGCTTTGGCCCCACCCGCTAAATGGTCGCCTTTCCACACAGCGAGGGCGTTACACAACCGTGTGCGGCGCCCACACCGCAGGGCAGCATTTTATGACCCGCAGGTGGGCTCTTGCATTCTCTCCCCCTTGGTCCTCCCTTCACGCTTTGAAGAACAAGCTTTGAAGAACGGAGCTCGCGTGCCATCCTATCTTTGGAGCATCTGTAGAATTAATTGCCTTTGTTTTTTTCTCCTCCCCCAAAGTACACGCTCGCCCCCGAAACCACTGGCGGCGCCCCGAGTCAAGCCTCCATTCCAGTTGTCTAATTTAAAGGCCGCGGGTATTCCCTCCCGCCTTTTGCGCGCCAAAGACACGAGCACGAGCACAAGCACCGCAGAGAAAGAAAGCCTGGAACGCGACAACGGGTCGACAAAACAACGGGTGCACAATGGCGTTATAACAACGCCCCGTGCGACAACCGTCATCGGGAACCTACACTGTCCGCGACGTGGTTCGTGTTGACATATCGGCACTAGCAGCTATCCGCGACAGTCTTTTTTTTGTTCTTTTTTTGCCGACCTTCATTCAGCCTGCGACTGCGGTCGGCTAGGCGAGAGAAAGGGGAGGACGCATTGGCTCGTCGCACAGCACGCATCGCATCCAAAGCCCATCAAACTTCCAGGTGCCAGCTCCACCACACCACCACCAACCCACGCCCTGGCTCTCCACAAAAAAAAGGCAAGACCTGTCTAACGCTGTTCCGGCCCTGACGAACCCCCCTCCCCTCACCCCGGATCGCCAGCGACCCCCCGCATTGCGACCAAGCCACCCCAACCGCATCTAAATGGGGGAGGAAGCTCAGCAGAGTTCTGTCGCCTGCCCTAAGCCCGTAAACCCCAAGTCCAAGAAAAGGAAACTAGAGCAAGAGAACAGCGCAGGCGGGAAGAAACTTCGCCCAGACAATCTTGTCTGGGCTTGCCCTTTCTTAAAGCGGCACCCTAAGGAATACAGGGACTGCCAGAAGCTCAGGCTTGCGCGGCCTGCCGACGTGACACAGCACATCAACCGAAAACACCAAGCGCCAATACACTGTCCAATATGCGGCCAGGTTTTTGAGAATGGAAAGGGGCAAGAAGGCCACATCATCCAAGCAACCTGCCAGTTCAAGCCTTTCTCTCATCCTGGTGCAACGCGCGATCAAGTGGTTGCCATGAAAGACAACCCCGAGGCCAATGGACCAAATGGAGCCAAGCCTGAGGACCGGCAGGAAAAAATCTGGTACGGGAGATATGCTACTCTATTTGGCGACGACGCACCTCGCCCGGCTTCGCCCTACCTCTCGGTGCTCGAGGGCGACACGGCGCAAGAGATGTACACTGCGATCCAATCATTCATCGAAGAAGGCCACTCGGACTGTTTCGCACAAGCCATCGCCCCATTTGACAAGGCGCTTCCACATCAGTTCCGCCAACTTCTCGACCGTCTCCAAAAGCACATCCTGGACCCCTCACTGGCACAGCAGGAGGGTACAAGGGTGACAAAGACCCCGGCAGCAGGGCCCAGCGGCTTGGAACACCCTGCAGCTACCGCACCACCTCCCGCGCCGCCACCTCCCGCACCACCCCCTAATAAGCCTCTTCAGCATCTGGTCGAGCCGACTTTTGACCTCACGGATATTGTGGACTCCTTCCTTCCTGGTGGCGGACAGGATGATCAATTTGGCAACTGGGGTATAATAAGCTTCGACAACTCCGCTGGCCCGCCCCCTGGCGAGCCACCTGTCGGGCAGCCCTGGTCCGGATAATTTCCATGTGCGGCAGAGCCAAGACTGCCATGGCTCATTTGCAGCCCCCCACCAATCCCGACATCAACCCCACAACAAGGTGTTGACAGTTGACAAGCTATCTCGTACATTTGAAGGCTCACGCCGCTACGTAGAGACATGAGCTGGCACAAAACCTCAAACCTACCTCATCATTCTATCTATTTAAGGGTTTAGAATGGGGCCTTGGTTCCTGTTTCTTCAGGAGTTTGGCATTCTTGAATGACTCTCTGGTCGAGCGGAGCTGTCGTACTCATCAATCGCCTTTGCTTCAGCGTCATCTTTCCCTCCCGTTTTACTTCGCGTCATCTTGCTTCAAATTCTCTTCTGCTGGCTCCGCCAGCCTGATCTCCAAACATGATACCCTTTTCCGGCGTCGGCGTAGAGCCAAAGGCGTATTTCTAGCAAGGCAATGTTATCAATGATACTACGTTTGGTTATTTGGCTTAGGATATTAGACTTGTTTTATTACACTTTTTCGGTATGGCAAAGATAGCAGTTTTCTTCTTCTTTGGATACCTTATGTACTAGCTGGCGGCTTCCTCATGGACGGCCGTGTATTTGTTTCCGTTGAGATGGGTGATGTATAGCATGACTTCCACGCGGTCAATCATGCGATGTGGAGCGGATGTCTCGGTATAAATTTCCTCCCCAATTGTCGGGTGTCATAATGACTCATAGACCTCCCTCGGTGTTGTTGTTGTTATGTTAGATTTGGCGCTGTTGGTGAGAACCAAGGCGTTGAAGTGGTAATTAAACTAGAATCGAGATTTGATTTGATCTCCCTCAGCTAATAATAGGTTTAACTTGAAACTTGACAGGATAGAGTTCGAGTAAGATGTCTTGGGGGGTATATCCTTCACTGTTAGTACTACCGAGTACAACTAATAGAAAAACTTGATGCATAATAATTTATTTCAGAGATCCTTCTGGAGTACGACTCGAACCGTCTTCCGTCCACTCTTCATCCAGCACTCTTCAGCTGCTAGCGTGCTGCCAGCATGTGATGCCGATCTCTTAGTCGTGCCGGCAGCTCGACTCCTGGATGGACCACCTCCCACATGGCGCGGTACTGCTCCGCTCTGGAAAGCCGAGAGTCTAGACACAGCGAGAGATCTCTCGTCTGCGTCTCGGTGAGCCCTTCGATGGCGGGCAAAGTCTCGGTTCTCTTGCACGTGCGAGATATGATGTGGGTGTCGCACGCCGCGTAGGTGTCGAAGGTGGCGCGGCAGACGGGGCAGAAGGGGGGACGCCGGTGTAGGGAAAAGAGGTGTTTCTCCACGGAGCGAGTGCTCCTCATATCCCCGTGGCTGCAGAGATTGCCTTGTGGGTGGTGAAGGGAAAGCGGGCACGGGAAGCCTGCCTGGGGTGTCCACACGCGGGGTTGGTTGGGTGAGTCGGCTGGGGCTGCGGGGGGGCCGGTACTAAATGCGTCGTCGTCGTCATTGTCCGACTCGTCTTCCGAGTCATCTTCCGAGTCGGCTTCCAAGCCAGTCGAGTCTGACACATTGCCCGCCTGGACCGTCTCCGGCGCTGGCGAGGGCCGCTGCCGCTTGGTCGGACGGACCACCTCGGCCTCCTCGCTTCGTCTCTTGAAGGAGACGCCGAGCTGGGGTAATTCGCAAGCAAATTGGGCCAGCTCGAGACCAGCAGGTTCGCCGACGTCGGAACCCAGAGTTCCGGTTGCGGTCAGAACAGGCGTGACATATTGGCTTCCTTCCATTGGAGAGGGGGTGGGGGGGAACCCAGTCGGCGACAGCACCGGGGGACGCTCGGTGGCAGCCCAGCTGATGATGAAGTCGCTGTCCACGGGCGTCAGATTGGCTCCATCAAAGTGGCGTTTCAATGCGGGGTGTGGGTATGGAGCCGTGTGAGATCGCAGTGGGGACCACTTTTTCGGAAGACGTGTGGGGAGCTGACATGCCCGGGACCCGCTCGGGGAGAGATCGTCTAGAAGAAGGTGGCACGACCCGGCGGTCGTGCTCTGGCGGATCCGCATCACCCTCTCCCCGCACGACGGTCCGCCCAGCGTCAACACCAACTGCGGATGCCCCCGCAGAGCACCGAAGGCGTGTGACCCCGTCGTCTGCTGGGAAACTGCCAGCACTCGTTTCCCCTCGGCGTCCAAACCTCGCAGCGCAACATGCAGTTGGACTGGTGCTGTGTTCATGTCCGGTTATTGAAGCTCATCTCCTGCGAGTGCAGTGCTAGATCTTATCTAGATCTGAAATGGCGGAGGAAACTCGAGACTACGAGAGCGCCAGGCGATCGATTAATACAGGTCGTATTTCGGCCTTCGCGCATGTGCCGACGGGGTTTCGGGGATCAATTCGTGACGGCCGAACAAGCGCCGCCCAAGGAGAGTGGCGGCCGAAGGGTCTGAGACGGAAGAGATTAGCACAGGTCTTGCCATGAGCACATTCGCGCAGAGAAAGCGCAACACCATTGGCTAGAGACCGTCGCAGCTCATCTTGTGGACCAATGGCCAGGTCGCGCTTGCTGGGTTGGCCCACCGTTTGTGGCATCCTGCAAAAACCCTAGCTCCGTGGCTTGCAGCTGCTGTAGGTGGAAATGCTGATGGTAGGGCGCCTTCCTTTCGGTCAAAAAAGTCTGTTCGCGGCCAAATGCACCAACGATTTAAGGCTGATAAGTTTGGAGGGGCGAAACGACTCATTCGCACACCTGCGTAACCTCCCTGATGTGTGATGATGACACCGCTTGAAGACCCCCCCCCCCCCCCCCCGATGCACCACTGCCAGGGCTGTTGGCAGGGCTGTTGGCAGGGCCAACCGCAACCGTGGCACAGCGCACGCGGGGCCACTTGACTGCATCTGCATTTCCTGCAAACGGCGCAGCAGGTAGCTTTCCGTCGGTCAAGGATCATGAGATTGTTCAGAACTTGCCTCATTTCGAGCCGGACCATCAGTTGGCCAGACAGAGTTCAAGTTGCACCACCGCAACATCGGGCCACTTCACGACACCGACCCTCGCAGCCCGTAACCGCCAAACCAAGGACCCGTGCCCAGCGTGTAGGTATTTTTCAATTCTTCTCGGCCAGCCCGGTGGCTGCAACTCTTTTTGGAATTTGCAATTTCTGTCCTCAAGTACCATAAATATTTTGATTCAACGTGGCTAGCAAGGCGAACACACAAAGGCCTAAATGAATCACAATTGGGCACTTACCCAAGCCCATTGGTGCACTCGCTTGAACGAGGCTTTAGACATGAATTCAAAACCCCTCGCCAGCATGAGGGAGGTGACTCCCTAGCTATCGAATGCTGGTACAAGGTTACAACTCAAGACAAGTTCCGGCGACAAGCGTCAGCATCTGCGAGGAGGAGCAGCTCTGCTCTCGCCCAGGATATTGCCGCCCGGATAACTTGGGCGATTGTAGCGTTGAAAATGTCATTGGGAGGTATTCTGTACACTTATTTCATGTACTCATGTACCAAGCGCCAGTATCAGGACGACAACTCCAACCAAGCCCAATCTCGCCTCACGTCGTGTTCGACTCGTACCGGCACTCCTGCTGATTGTTGAGATCGCAGCCCCAGTAGGCATGCCACTTCCCAAACTTGCTGTATCCGCACCACCTTGGTTGGTAGTAGACGGCGTCAATGTTACCTCGGGACTCGTGTAGTGCTTCTCGAAATACTCGGTGCAAAAGCCCTCACCATAGCCCGTCTCCGCGCCGTCGTAGCACGTGAACCCATCACCAAACACGGTATTGAAAAAGCTTTCTGCTTCCGCCCACACCTTCTTCTTTGGATCCCAGGCTTCCGTTAATAGCCCGTCCGCCGTCTTCTCTTGTCGCTTCTCCCAGCCCTTGGTGTCGCTATAGGGCGTGAGCGTCACCGTCTGCCCCGACGACAAGGCCTCGACGCTCGTAGCAGCGCACATGGGCATCAGCGCCGTGTCGCCGCGGTAGGTGGCGCCGTCGTGCACCGTCGTGAAGTGCTCCAGCCGGAAGGAGGACATCTTAAAGTCGAAGCCGCTGGCCGTGGGGCAGCAGTAGACGAGGGATGCGACAACATCGGTGGCATGGACTCGGGGGTCCTTGCCGTCGGCTGGCCGATAATTGATCGTGCTGCGATAGAAGGGGTAGTATGTCTCGATCGTCACCGTGCTGTAGCCCGCGGGGCATGCCGAGAAGTAGGTGGGGCTGCCGTCACCGCGCATGGCCCGCGATCGGTAGCCGATGTAGCAGTCGGCATTGTCCTTGTCGGGCGGCTCGCCCATCTGGATCGCTGTGCATGACACCCACGGCAGCGGCCCGGGCAACACAGTCGTTATTGGAGAATTGATGCCGCCTGTCATTAGGCACGTCTTAGACACGGCCCAGAGGTCCGAGCCGATGCCGCATGATGGCGCCGGCGTAAATTGGCTCAGGTGGTATGTGGTGGTAGGCGTGGCCACCATGGTGAATTGAAATCGGCTAATGTGGAGGTGAAGACCCGGGCCGGATGGAAGAAAGAATCAATCTACCGAGAACCCACGCAGACAAGTCGAGGAACTCAAGCAGTCTGACATTGGGGGGCATGACGCTGTTTTCGGGCTGCTGGGTTTTTCATTGGAGGATAGAAATCCCTGTTTCACCACCTTGCCACCCTAGAATCAACCACCACCCGTGCATATATAGTCACGTGACATTGCCTCACCTTGGATCAGCCCAACTCGCCACCAGCTCAGCTTCGGCTAATATCTGCCTATAAATAGTATACAGCCTTGCGAGGAGGGACAGCTTTTGACCAGAGAGCCCAAAAATTGGTCCCCGTGGAAGCGGGGGCCCATCACTGGGGCATTTGAATCCGCAATAGCCACTATCCAAGATTTCGTAGACAATTTGTCCCTCCTTTTGATTAGGAATGCTCATATCCATCACCAAGGTAGTCGTTGATACTGGCCATGTTCATAAGATTCCCTTGCTAGTGGGTGTTGGAAAGCACAGCACCCTGGATTCGATGGAATTGATGGAGCTGCAACTGTCTATTGTACTGCTTGACAATCAATCACTTTCACACTCTTGATAAGCAGTACGGTGTTTCCGAAGAAAAGGAGGGCGGTATGAGGGTAAATGGAACAGGTGGCAGAAATGGTATTGCAGGGCTGGGTGGTAGATAAAACTGAATAACTTATTGCAGGTGCCTGCGGTGCAGTTGCGAGGCCCCCAACTCATGTATGATCTGATGTTCCCCCTATACGAGGTCTTGAGGGAGATACGGCAGCCTTTGATCTTGCCACCTCATCATGCCCGTCTTGCGGCTGTTTGATGCTTTGCAAAGGTGTTGGATATTCTGACTAGTACTACTTCAAATCAAGTCAACATCGCACAAAGCACTGATGTCAGTCAGCACTGTCAATGGCGCTGACCAAACCGGGCCATTTTGCCCCTCCCTGCCCCAGCTCAATCTGGCTATGACACATCACTTGCAGAGCCACCTACGCGCGCTGAGGGGAATTTCGAGGATCGTAACGAAGATGGTGAGAGAGAGAAAGGAAATGCCCCTTCTCACTAGACATTGGGTTTGTGGGTATTGGGTTAGACACTCTGCTGCTGGGCGATAGAGTCTTTCTCATCAAGGGGATGCCGCTTCCCATGGTATTGAGGAGGCGTAGCAACGGAAATCGGTACGTGGCCGTCGGCGCCGTTCTGGTTCATGGCCTGATGGATTAAGGAACGCTGGAGGCGCGGGACAATGTCGAGTGGAAAAAAGATTGTGCTTGTATGATATGTTATCAACCAAGGGAGATCTACAGTTCAAAACCGAGGCATTAATTAACACTCGTGCTGTTGCGTAGCGAAACCCCAGGGTAGAGGACGACCGTAACGTCCATGTCATCAAGACTCCAAAATTATTCATATTCAACAGCGAGTAAACTTGAAAAAAAAAAAATCCAACAAGGAGCCAAGAGACAGCGGGATACGACTATTTACAAGGCCAAGTCATACCGAGCTCTTCAAAGGGAATAAAAGAGGAAAGGAACAGCTTTTTTAGGGGGGGCACCCTACAAGAGGGTGGGCAGAGGATACGACCCGTTGAGGAGATCTTGAATCAGCTTCTTGAGAACCTTCATAACAGCGGCTTTAGCCAAATGGAAAACGGCGTTTGCGATGTCGCTGGCTGCCTGTTCCAGATACGCCGTGATGGCAGCATCGATCTTTGCCACCATCTGGCCGGCGCATGCGCCCCCGGTCTGTACGATCTGCTGGAATGATTTGATTCCCACCAAATCCTTGTTCACGGTTTTGATGAGCTGCCACCAGTCTTCAGCCGGCAGATCGCAGAAGCCGCTGTTGACGTAGCAGGTGGGGTGGGAGTCGAACGCCGCATCGTTCACCTGATCGCATGTCGAGTCGCAGTTGATGGCGTCTCGCAACGCCAGCTGCAGGCAGTGCATGGTATCCCAGATGAAGGTTTGGCCTGCTGTTGTGTACTTGTCTAGGTCAGACTGGAACGCAAGGCAGTTCTTGCGCCCGTACTTGAGAGGATAGCCCCCGCCGCCGCAACGCAGCGTCGCCTCGGCGCATTCGGCATAGAAAGCGCAGCTCCGGAGCGGTGGTTCTTTGCAGGTCGCTTGGCACATGGGGTCGCCCGGACACGTCTCGCAGCTACCGCATTGGTCGCACGTCATGTCGGCGATCTTGTCGACGATGACCTGCGAGTCGAGCTTGTTGTCGGCCACGTTGGACACGCCGATGTTGAAATTGACCCACTCCGTCTTCTCCTCTGCCCCGAGCGTCAGCGTATACCAATCCGTGGCGCCGCCGGCGTCGAACGCGCCGAGGCCGAGCTCATTCATGCTTCGAGAGATGGCGGTGGAAGAGCCTGTGTTGGACCGGATGCTGACGATGAAGTAGTCATTGTACTGGGTACCAAAATACCCGCCCGGAACCTCGGCTGTCTGGAACTTGTATTTGATAAAGACGGACTTGGTAAAGGGGTAGACCTTGGGCTCTGCGTGGGCCGTCTGCAGGCCAAAGGCAGCATTTGTGCCGACAACTAGGCCGAGGTCGCGCTTAGCTACGAGTACGTCTTGTGTCGTCCCACCCGTCCACCCCGTGATGCCGTTTGAGGTGTTAAAGTCAGTAGTGTTGCTTGCCGGCAAGAAGGGGATCAAGCGGACCGTCACCATGCCGGCGGTGGCCGCAACGCCGCTGACCCCTATTTTGTTATCCAGAGTCTGCGAAAACAGTCCAATTGTCGTCGGCGCGAGATTGGTAAACGTGACGATGCCTGCGCTGTCTGTCGTGCCGTTTTGGATGATGCCGGGGTAAACCGTCGCGTCCGCCTTCACCAGGAGGCCGCTGACCGGGGCGTCGGTCTCATCCAGAATCAGAACCGGCATCGTGATGGATCCGAATAGCAGAGAAAAGAACTGGAATATGGGAGTCCCGGCCGTGTCAAAGGTGGCGAGAGTGATGGACACCTTGCCGGGGCCAAAGCCGGGGATTGTAATGGACTTTTCCGTGGTCGTGGTTCCTTCTACGAGAGTGCCAAAAGGGCTGCTCTCCGTCTCGGTGCTGGCAAAAACAGTGTAGTTTGCCGTGTCCAACATGCCGCAAGCTAAGTTTAGTGAGAACGGGGTGTTTGCGGGGTTGAATGCTTCCTCTGATACGCCGTCAAGCACGAAGAGCGGCACACATGTCGGCGATGGAGGGGCGGACGTTGTAGAGGAAGCAGGGGTGGACAGGGATGGTGCCACAGAAGTTGATGAGGAAGGCGTAATGGAGGCCGATGCCGTCGTAGAGGAAGCTGACCCGCCCGAAGGGCTGGTTGGATGGCCCCCGCCGGACGGGTAAGTTTTCATGAAGCGAGTGCACGCTGAGCTAGCTCTGGTAATCATATTGCCGCTGCAATGCGAAACGAAATCTGGAAGGCCTACTGTTGCTGTCACATCAGCTGTAGTGAAGCTATAGCAGAATGCGGATGCCTCGCCCCCTCCGCTTCGGAACGCACGGAGGCAGTTGTCACTACCGCATTGCGCGGCAGCGACAGAGGCAGAGAAGAAGCAACAAAGAAGAAAGAAGTTATTCATTGGGAATATAACATAAGCCTCAAAGAGAATTTAGAAAGATCGAAGCTGGTGTTGGAAAACAGTCAGGCCCGGCAGTACCTAAAGACAACCAGTCGTTCGTCTCGAGACTGGGACGTTGGAGTCGCAGCCCGTCCAGTTATATACATCACAGATATCCTGATTCAGCAGCGAGAATCAAACCAGGCCTGGAAGCATTGGAGCGTCTGAGGCGTCGGCGTTGGCGTGAGGCTGCAAGTGCTCTGGTATCAAAAGTCAGTTGAAGCCGACGAGGCTCCCACCTTATGACCGTCTCCAGTTCTGGAAGAGGTAACAACCGAACCATCGAGAGCCAATATTAATCTCCACATCCACAGCCGCAAAGCGAATATTGCGTAGAAGCGCAGCTATGCGTCGCGATACTAGACGTCGAATGCGAGCAAATCTTAGGGATTGGACGCCACTTTTATTTTGATTTTTTTCCACTTTAGTTAATGGAGGTTGCACCCTGTTTGATGCGAGCATTCCCCCCTTGGAAACTTTTGTTAAGGCTTACTTCGAGGCACGAAAGTTTCTTGGCCGTCCAGTCTTGCAAGTGTCATACAGCATTGCTCGTCGTCCAGGGGCTCCCAACATGACCGGCATGGGCTGCTCAGAACGTGCGATGGAGAGAGGGCAGACTAGGATGTTATGTACTATCTCACAACATGTATTAGTATATGCTTGGCCCAAAATATGGACTGCGGGGGTAATGTCGCGAGCGTCAGACAGAAGGGTTCCGGGATCCTGGGCATCGCCGACTGGATGCCTGGCACTGCCAGAACGCCAGTGAGCCTGAGCCATCGTGGTGAAGAAAGCTGCACCCTACACAAGGGTCAATAACAGAAGGGTATGGCTGCACGCGAGAACCACAGATGAGCAATACAATCACATTTACAGGACCATCTACTTCACCGACTCCAGTATGCATGTTTCTGATGCTATTTTGTCCTTCCATGGCCGTATTAGCCGTAGCAAAAGTGCTAACCGTCCATATAGCTTGTGTGTGCTGATTGCGTTCCCCTAGCATACTGGACGGGTTCGGAGGTAGACTATGAATACAATATACGTAGTTTATCGACGTGCTAGAATTGCAGTTTCTTTTTCCTCTACTGTCGCAACAGTAGCGTCTTCCTCTAGACTTGATGTCCAAGAGGGAACCGATTTTGGCATAGAATGCAGCAGCTTTACTGCGCCCCCCCTTCTTCTCCTTTTTGCCAAGATTCAGACCCGCAATCCACTGATGAAGGCAACAAGCTCACGGATCACCCCATGCACTTGGGATGGAAATATGAGAAAGTAATTAGTCGGTTTCCTTAGATATCAATCTCACTCATAAGCGCAATAGCCCCCTGAGTCGTTTTGGTCGCGGCTCTCGATGGCAAGACTCCCCCGCTAGATGTCCACCTACTTGACGGGTTTTTCTTCGCCCAAAACTTTCATACGGTTTTATACCTCTGGGTTCAAAATGCCTCAAACGAGAGTCATACAGGACAATTGGTAACTTGCGATGACATGTCGTTGCGGTTGCCATGTGCACAACAAGCCAGTACCTTGGGAAGCGATGGGGTAGAAGCTCATTGGTGTAAACTACGTCACCACTCTGTTGGACCAACTTGTTTTTGTGCTCCAGCCCCAGTTGGAGGCCCATCATCAATGGGGCCTATTTGACCAAAAGCAGAATTGGAAGCCCCGACCCCGCTCTCTTCATTTTAGACTCTTTCACCCGCATAAGAACACTCACTTCAAGTTTGATCAATTCAGTACATCATGACGCCCAAAATTTCTGACACGTCAGACCTCGCGAGACTCATTGAAGAGTTTGAGTATCAAGATGGCGCTCCCCAGCTCATACGCACGGTTTGGGTTGCCTTTGATGACGACGACAATGCCTTTTTTGGCCAGAAAAAAGTGCGAAAATACGACATTTCGCTTGAGCAGTTCGAGCAGGGCTTCGAGCCCATTCCCGATGATTGGGCCTTCCCTGAATATTCCGAGGACTTGACTGTTGCCCCAAACGATGGAATCGTCTCGGATGGCCTGTACCTGAAGCGCCCGAACATCAGCCTCTTCGACCCCGACGACGTTGACAAGTACCTCCCCACGACGCCGAGACTGTGTCGTGAAGAAGCCGTCATCATGGAGACTCTTCTCCTAAGGAATCCTCACCCCAACATCGTGCGGTACCATGGCTGTCGTGTTCGTCGAAACCGCGTCACTGGCCTACTCCTCGACGCCTACAGCACCGATCTCAACGCTTTGGAGAGTGATAAGGCGCTCCTAGAGTCGATTGACAGGACCGCATTCGTGGCAGGGATTGAAAGCGCCATCGCACACCTGCACTCGCTGGGACTTGCTCACAACGATCTCAACCCGGCTAATATTATGCTGGGCAAAAGTGGGGAGCCTATCCTAATCGACTTTGACTCGTGCCGTCCGTTTGGAGAGCGCTTGTTGAGTGGCGGCACACGGGGCTGGATCGACGAGAAGCTTAAGACATCTGAGAAAGAAAATGACTTGGCCGCAATCCCCAAGATTGTGAAATGGCTGGAGGACCTGTCCCAGGGAGTCAAGAAGGAGCGCGAGCCATATCCTCCAAGGTAGTAGTAGTAGTAGTAGTAGTAGTAGTAGTAGTAGTAGTAGTGCAATGGCGTATCCGAACACCATGGTACCATTTCATAGAATGTATGCCTCCCGTAGGTATCTTGCACCAAATGGTGGTAGCCGACAAAGGAAGACCGTTTCAACTTGTCCTAAGCTCCAAAAATCTCAAGATTCTCCACGACCACGGCCTTCCACCCCTGCACGAGATCCTGTCTCTGCCCTCGTGGAGACACCTCTACAATAGCTCGTAGGTAGTCCGCAACCAGTTGCATACTGTCCTGCAGCGGGGAGCGGTACTTTGCGTCCTCCAGAAGAGAAACTCCCTTCACAGCGCACCGCTCCTCAAACATTTGCATGAGTCTCTGCCTTTCGCTGGCATAGCTCGCATCCTTCCGCCCATTCCAGAGGAAGGACCGAGCCGGGTTCCATTTCGTGAACGGTACGACGCCGGAAAACTCCCAGTCAAGGACGGCAGTGACTTTGTTGGATGAGGCATCGAACAGAAGATTCGCAAAGTGCATGTCCTTGTGCGCAAGCCGCAGGGCGACGCTGTTCAGCTCATCTGAGTGATGGGGTAGCGATGCGACGAAGACTTGGAGGCGCGGGAGTATATCAGTCATAAACTCAAGCGTCTTGTGCCTCTGGATCAAACGACAGTACTGCTGGATCTGCGCCGAGATGTAATCGATGTATGTGTGAAATGGGCCTTGGATGTTGAGGCTCGCCACCGTCTCTCCGGGCCAATACTGCTCGATGTCGGGCACTTGCCAAAAATTCTCGTCAACCACTTGAGCGAGAGCAGGCCCACCCGCCTCGTTCAAAGCTATCCCTCCTATGCCATCCCACGAGTGGGTGTGCAGCTGCACGAGGAAGTCAATAAGCTGGTCCAAGACGACCGTCATCCGGGCATCATCCAGCGAATCATAGACATCGCTAAAGGTGACGCCATTCACACGCGAGAGCAGCGTGTACTCGTGAGCAGCGGGGTTGTCCGCCGAGTCGTCGTAGGCAATAAGGTCGGGGATCGGAATGGTTGTGTTCTGGCTGAGCCAGCACATGACGCCAATCTCATTCCGAGTCTTGATAGTCGGGAGGTGGTAGCCTGAGACGCGCAGCACCAACTCTGAGTGGCCATGAGACTCGTCGCAGGGGGTGACAGTGATGAAATAAATGGCATGATATTCGGCGGTCACCTTTGGGGACACGATTTTGGTGGCTTCCGGGAGGCCCTTCGACCGCAGCAATGCCTGGATGTCATCTTCGGCGATAGGTTGAGGGAGAGCGTCGGCTGGGCCGCCCATGATCAAAGCAGTGCACTAGAATAGTGGTACTGGTACTTCTGGTAAGGTGGTGGCGAGGGTGACAGACGGTATCGTATCAAGTTGAGCTACTGGGAAGTGAGTTGTTGCACCCGTGGGAGTAGACTGGAAAAGCTACAAAGTGAACTGCAGCACCGCGCAGAGTACTTTTGAAGTACCAAGTGGATAAAAAGGCGCCAGAGCGCTGCTCTTATTATAGACAAAAGACCTAGCTAGAGCTATATCGCTTCAGATGGAGAACGTTGCACCCCGCAGGACCTAGCTCCAGGGCTTGCCCCACTGCAACTTGTGCGACATGATCGAATCTAGTGGGGGGTTGCAAGATGGTTGCCAATTGGAAGTTGCTAGATTTGGAAGACTTAGCCTGTATAAGTGTGAATCCCGAGTCAAATCTCCTGCTTACCGGAACAAAGGCCTTTTTCTTCGTCGGCAATTAGGAGACGTCGCTTTAATTTGCCCGCACATTCTGAAAGAACACCAGCTGAGTTCAGTGTCACTTATTACCACAGTATGTATGCGTGCCTTACGACTAGACCTGTTAGGAATGCGCTTAGCAAATTACCTACATTACAGGGCGACTTTTACACGATATGAAGTTCCTACCTTGGGGACCTTGCGTGGAAAGTTAAACAGTGATGATTTAGTCATCGCTCGTGTCGATGGGGCTTGGTGAGAGGCGACATGGTTCAAGTTGTACCACTACTTCCTCCCCGGCCAACTCATTGCTCAGGGAAGGTGGTATCATTCGACCAGAGGCTCTAACATTCAGAATCTCAACTCTCGCGCCATGCTTCGTTCCATCAACAACCTTCTTGCCATGAACTTGTCGGTATTTGTGGAGAGAAATATCATGTAGCATGCATGTGTGCAATGTTTGTCACTCAGAGCTTACCAGCCAAGTTAGCTGAATCGACAACCCTATTGACCACCGCTGGCCTCGTCTCAGGCAAGTTTGGCGGCAAATTAGATTGATGTTTTGGGAGGAGCTTTTAGTTGGCGCGGCCGCAATATGCTAGGTGGGCCAAATACCTAGGCACCTATCTTGGCGAGAGGCCGAGTGATCAGCTAGGAAGAAACAAAAGAATCATTGGCTACTACAGTAAGCTTATATGCCGAGGTTGGGCAGCCCGTAAACCCCTTAAACCCCTGAATTGCGGAGACCGCGTTGTTTATCACTCAGCCTTTCCCATTACGACGACCTTCTCGGTTCCGACTTTTGCAAGCAACTCTGCCTCAACTACGAGAAGGCCCCATACACAACCAAGACTTCTCGGAGTGGCCGATGGACCATCACCGGATACCCGAATCTAGGTCTTGCGACTAGACTTGTGTGCTGGGCTGATGCCGGTGTTGGGCCGGGAGGGAAGGAGCACTAGGGGTAGACATCAACCTTGATTGAACGAGTGAGCAAAGGCCATGCATAGGTTGAAATACTAGTATATACACATGATCTTCATCCCTACTTACCTATTCTTTCCTCTTTGCCGTTGACCTGCTTCGGCCTGGCTCTCCAGCAATGGCTGACGTGCTGGGTCAGTCCCTGTAATTGTTGATGACCCGGGTTATTTGATAGTTTTATCCATTCTGATTAGCATATCGAATACTTTACCTATGGAACAAAAAAATAGTTCAGAAAAGGGCCGGGGCAACCACCATATCTCCGCCAGGAAAGTCCTTCAAGAATCAAATTTCACTGTGACAAGGGAATATAAAGTCCGAATATGACTCAGAGATATGGATACCGAGTTATCAGGATGGTTTCGGAGCAGACCAACACACCGCAAAGGGTCCCGAGCGATCATCATGCCTCGAGGCAATTCAGCTCTTAAGTCCGACAGCAGTATTCTACTTTGCCTCGTCATCATTGGTCGACAGGAGAAATTACAATCAGGCATTCCGCTATCTACGCCATCTCCTGCATTACAGGAGGAGTCCTTCCTTCGGGACACGCTTCCCTCAGCGACGATTGGATGTCCGACATGCAGTTGGACAAGAATGTGACACAAGCTTACCCGCAGGGCTCCGTGATCTTGAATCCTTTCCACCATTATCCGACACAACAAATAAACGAGGAGCAGTTTCCTCCCCTGTAACCCGAAACCGAGCAGGTATTTAAGATGTTGGTGTCCGCAATGAAACCACGACAACACCTCCAACCAACCACCCTCCAAGAACCTTGAAGACACGCATCAACCCAAAAAACCATGGCTGCCTCAAAACCCACCATCCTCCTCATCCACGGCGCGTGGCACACGTCCAAAAACCTCGAAAAACTCAAACTCGCCCTCGAGGCCGCCGGCTACGCTGCCTCGGTCCCGCAGCTCCCCTCGGTCTCAGAGGTGAGCCCTCCCACCGCCGACCTAGCCGCCGACACGGCCGTTCTCCGCAAACACACCGAGGATTTGCTCGAGGCTGGCCAAACCGTCGTTGCGGTCGCGCACTCATACGGCGGCCAGGTCGCGACAAATGCGCTCGCCGGATTGGATCTCGCGAGCCGCGCGCGGGACGGACGGCCGGGCGGCATCGCGCGGCTGGTTTACTTGTGCGCGTTTTTTCTTCCAAAGGGGAAGTCTATGATTGATGTCTTGAGGGAGTTTGGGCACGAGGCTTTGTTGCCGTTGGTCTTTGACATTGCCGAGGATCGGAGTATCGTCTGCAGAGATGTCAAGACGACGATGCTGGGGCCGGGTGTGGAGGGAGAGGAGATTAATGCTTACATAGCGTCGCTGGGGCCGAGGTGGAACGAGAAGTGCATGTATGATGAGATTACCAGTGACGAGGCGTGGCGCGTCATTCCCGTGACGTATATCCACACCACGCAGGACACGATGGTGCCGATGGCGTATCAGACGTCCATGGTCGAGTACATACAGGCGCAGGGGACGGAGGTCGAGACGTTCACGTTGGAGAGCGGCCATTGTCCGAACTTGACAGCAACGGAGGATTTGGTTGATGTCATCAAAAAGTTGGCTTAATGTGCCGAGTCCATTCCCTCAGCCATTCAATCACCAAGAGAACTACCACCCACGTTACGCAAAAGAGAGGATTCAGAGCGAGCTACAGAGTAGCAAATGGTGTGCTCGGCAACTATATTGGGAAGGCGGTCCTTCCCCGGAGCACGGAGCAAGGTTAGCGTCCAGACATGTGACAAGAGATCCTCGCTCGTAGTTTTGAGAAGGCTAGCGTCGCTTCTGAGAGCCTCTTCTATATAGAGGCGGAGCCCTACCACGACAGCAAACTGCAAGGGGCTATTAAGCACCGGTGGCCGAGCGGGTAGCGGATTCCTCCTCGGGCAAGTGGGTATTTCATGGGCGGTAACCGGAACACGTCACGAGGCACGGTGCTGACGAACCTAAACTGAGAATGACCAGACACATTCTCGAATGACTTTGAAAAAAGGATGCAGCTGAGGTCATGCCTCGTGAATAGATACTTGGATCAGGGCTAATGTCTACTCATTAAGACAACATCACACAGCACACAGCCTTACTACAGGGTACAAGTTTTACCGAGGAGACCAAAAATGGTCCCATTTCTACAGGGGCCCAGAACTGGGACATTTGGTTCAGTAATAACTTAGCCACCGCCCATTTCATTTACTCTCAACACCTAAGCCCGAAGACGAGCAAAGCCACACCGCGCGCTTGCTGGACCTCTTGTTATATCCTGAGCATATCAAACCAGGAGATATACAGGAGACGCCGGACCTTATACGCTGGTTAAACAACGTGGCTGCATTGTCCGCTACTTTAAATGCTTTGGGCTGCACGAGTATTTCCCAAAGTTCCACGGTATGCTGTTAATGGCCGCTACCTTATTTTTTATCTTTCCCAATCCGACGAGGAGGGGTTATACGGGTGTGATAAGCTCTTCCATGTCATTCCATCCTCGCCAACGGCAGGAGCAATGAATTGGGCCCACCGGTCGAAATGACAGCCTTCTGCAGCGTGGCGACTGCAAGACAGATAATTTTCCTGCATGATCCGGAACTTAGTACCGCCGCTCATTGTTTGTAGATGAGAAGGTATTTGGGATAGCCCGTCGGTCACCACACCGTCTTGTTTCTGTCGCACCAACAGGTAATGCATGGCGTTTGCTTTTAGCTAAGTATCCAACTCGGGTAGATCCTGGACCCTGCTCCCGCCTGCCTCGTGTATCGGGGAGGACATCAGCTCAGGGCTTGTCAGCTCGTCGTGTCCGTTTCTTTCCGTAACTGCGCCACTAGGGCTAACCGACTCTCCGGGCGGATTCTCGACAGCTGGTGGGCTGCGACCCTTTCTCCATCGGAGAATGTATAACGCCACAGCCGCCAAGATTGCAATGCCCGTTATCGGGACGGCCACGCTGATGGCAATCATAGTGTCAGTGGATAGTCCCCCCGACTTGACGCCAGATGGGACTGGCAATGTCACCGTCTGTGTTTGCGTTGCCCTGGTTGGTTCGGCCATGAGGAACCAAGTTGTAGGTGAAGTCCCGCACCCCCAAGACGTCCGCTTCGACGCATCGTTCTCTGCGGTTTGGCGAACAAATGTGACACATACTGATGAGGCTCCATAGGTGCTGTGACCGGGCCGTCAGCACGGCTAGATCTCTCTTGACGGCAAAGATAAGGATGAACTGACCATCTCATGATTGGATGTAGACGGCACAACGACGCAGGTGTGCCGCCGCAGGTGGGAGCAGCAGCATCCTCGCATGTAGCAGGAATGTAGCACTGTGCCGTATCACAGCATCCCCATGATCCGGCATCACTGGAGCTGCTGCAAATTGACCCGCCACTACATGAAAGAAGAAAGTCTGTTGCGCCATTTTAGGAGGTAGTTCTGGGACCGATTCCTGTCACCTCCAGAAACGCACCTGGGTTGCCTGAGAAATAGCCGCACACTTGCGGGTTTGCCGTTTCCCGCCGTTCGAGGTGTCCATGAAGATTTGGTTTGGGGGTGACAGTCAAAGCCATTGCCTTTAGAGTGTTCTATACTGGCTACTATAGTAAGTAGCCGGCTTTCAAGTTCCGTCGTCTTCAAAGTCCAAGAGGCGGGGTTATAGCTCAGTGAGCAGTTCAACCTCAGCCGCACGGAGAGTTCCGTTGGCAAAGCCATGCTCGTCTAAACTTCGGGGCCGGCCCAATAACCGAGATGCCTTCAAGGAAATCCTTATGCACCCTACTGCACGCTGTGCTGTGTGTCCTCCAATTTGCTCTGCTGACAGGCCGTTTGTCGCTTGGCGGCGGTAGCCACAGGCCACCGCCATTGGTGAAGACTAAGTCCATTACATCAGAGGGAGGCACTTTGTGGCGATAACTGTCCTAGGGCTAACCTCTTCATCTCGTTCAATGCCCGCGAATTTCATACAGTGTTCGTGGAAGAACGTTGAGAAATTATAATGAGAATGTCTCTGTGCACAGTACCCTCGGTCACCGTGTACATTATTCCACACAGCCTCCCACATATAACTCTAACCCCCGCCCACGCCTGAATGGTCAGTCGCATCCATGGAAACGGTTTCCTCAAGTAATCAAAGGGTAAAATTTCTCTACGGAGTTTTTATATATTCTTATATATAAGGGAAAGTTATAAGGGTAGGTAAAATCTTCAAACGATAAATAAGGGCATATTCTAGCTTAGATTTCGGAAGGGGGATCTCCTTAGTCTGTAGCCATCACCAGTCAAATACGGCTCCAACCTCCTCCAGTACGCGGTCTGCTAGATGGCGGCACAATAAGCCTGCAGGTTGATGATACTCGTCGAGCACGAACCGCGCATGAATGTAATGCCATCCGGGGGAAGGTGATCCTCTTCATTCGACTTGATGTCAAACATGACCCCAGACTCATCACCAATGCAATTCTGCAGTGTTACGCTGCTGTTCAAGTCTTCAAAGTGAGACTTATCGAATCAGCAATCCAGACCTCACGATGCACACTTGCTAAATGCCCCCAACTTGATAGTAAACGGGCGGTTACCTTGCCATTTTTGCGGGGAGATGACTCCTTCCGCGCCCACATAGCGAAACCCGCCGTGCCATCCATCACGGCCAATCCTGTTATTGCATACCGGATAAATTTTGAGTGTCACATGGCGCCCGAAATCCAGTATTCCTAAGTTGTAGCCCTTTTGTGGTTCGGCGGCTTAAAACGCTCGTACTGGAGGATCACGCTGCACGAGACATTTGCCACGAGTGAATCTCTCGGTCTGCCTGTTCCCACCAGATCCACATCATCCACTTAACAGGGGTCTTCTTAGGGTGGAAGCGACGGCCAGCCATTGAGCGGCATGAGCGACACAACGGTCATGATTGGATGGGAAACCAAGTGAGTGGATGGTAGTTGGGTGTAACGTCCTGCGCAGGCTCCTTCACCCTCCCCAAGGAGCTTATCGCAGCAGGCAAATACCAGGATGAGAGAAAAAAAATTGTATCCATCACAGCAGATGTTTCCGAATGTTGTGTTCGTTGATCTTTGCGCCGCGCGATGAGGATGAGGATGAGGAATATATGAGGAATAATTACGTGTTGTTCGTATTGGCTCCCAGACATGCTCCAGAGAGAGTTAGGCTGATGTAGAAAGTGGGTGTGGGCGAGCGGTGGAACGCGGCAGAAATGGCAGGCATCGCCGACGCGACTTGTTTTGGGGATTTTGGGCGCCTCGTTTTGAGCAGCGACTCCACAGCTCCTTGAACCACAACACACTTGGCCCTGAGCCGTCAACCACTGCGTGCAACAACGATGGCTGCGAACGCTGCCGGTCTGCAACCAGATTTCGGCGTCATTGCCACCTCGCTCAATGCGGCGGCCGTCTCTGTCAACACGGCCGCCACGCATCTGGGACGATGCGCCAACGTACCGGCCATTGCCGGCACGCAAGCGATTCTCGATGCAATCCAACGCATGGAAACCAACATGACGGGCATGGAAACCCGGCTGGTTGCCCGCATCGACGGCGTCGAAACCCAGCTCAGCGCCCGCATTGACGGGCTCAGCGCCCGCATCGACCGGCTGGAGAGGCGCATGGTGGTCGCGTAAGCCGCGCACATCCTCCCGGCCGCGCACGTGTCTGCCAGCTAACGAGCGATAGCGATCAAAATGGCGTTGCACGGCAGCAAAACGGATTCCTTGTCAATACCAGAGAATCCCCACTCGAGCCGCTGCATTCGGTCCTGACCGGCAACCCGATTCCCGGCTTCCCCGCCCAGTTGGCTGACATCGACCATCTGACAGGTAGGCAATCACCAATGGCCGATTTAGGGCGCGGATGCATGCTGAACTTGACGTGTAATAAAGGTGCGCAGGCGGATGCTGTCCTGAGTGAGCTGGGCACTACGGTGCAAGGGGGCGTTCGAGAGAAGCGGAAGCGGATCAGGGCTTTCTGCGGCGTCAGACCCGCCGTCTGATGAGTCGAGGGACCACCTAAATGAAATGCCGACCAAGGGGTGGCGGTTCGAGTCTTTATGGAATCTCACAAACCACACTCTCCCCCTCTCCCTTTTTCCTTTCCCGAGTTGTGAGCGAGGTAAGGAATGCCCAAATGGCTGTGGTTAGTTCGTATAGTGGAAGTAACCATGACGACGAACATCTCGTCAAGCTCAAAAGAGCTACGAGCCGATATCCGCTTCCTCGTTCAGCTACCCCGAGCTCATTCGGCAGCCCGCTCCTTGACATACCTAGCTAGGTACGCCGCCGTCGGGATACCTTGGTTGATATGGCGGACCAAGCTTCGCGTCGAATGAAAGGGTCAAGACGCTTTGAGAGGCCAAGGGAGTTAGTTGATGGTCGCTCGCTATGACATCCTGCGCAAGCTCCCTCGTCATCGTTAACGAGCGTACCGAGTCAAGCAACCGGGATGAGTGCGACGAAACTGGATCTATTTGAGTGGATGTACTGGATGCCTGTGTGTTTGGTGGTTCTTGCAGCACGCAATGAGGATGGGTATGGGGAATACATGGTTTTCATTTTTGGCAGTTAGAATCAAGCTACCTACCTACCCAAGGCTGGTAGTCAATCATGGCGATTGGTGTTTTTGCTGAAGTTGTGAACAAGGTGTCTGAGAGTCTTGCAATCGAGATACCCGTGGGGCGGTCTGACCTAAAGCCGGAGGGGGGCCAATGGTTCAATTACCCCAAGCTCGGCCGAGTCGGACGAACCCAGCCCCCGATCCTGTGGGCACAACTTATTGGGGAAGCACCCTGTAACCAATGTGAGTGGTTCATGTCGATATCGGGCGCCAAGGATTATTATCTGATCATCAGATAATCTAATTGCGCAGTAGCGTCACGTAAAGCGATCCTTCCAGGCCCCTATTCCGCGGGACTCCTCCCCGCGGATGTTCCGTGGCTGCTGGTTGGCGCCTCATCAGAAAAGGCCATGTTTTGTATCATGTTTGTAAAATTACCACTCGGTCGCCGCACGCTCGCCGAGCGGTCTTCGGGTGGCCGAGCCGCTGTGACCATGGTGACCATGGTGACCATACAACAAACTCCCAAGCTGATCCATGATCTCGTTCCCCTCCTCAATTTTCCACCCGTTCACTTCAAATTGCTCTCAAACTTACGCTGCCGTTTTGCGACGAAACCACTTCCTTTCAGCCCCGACCAGCACTGGGTGCTATTGAGCCAAGATGGCACCACCAAAAGTCCAAAAAGCAATCCTCTTCACACGCCTGGTGGGGTACGCCTTCCGGATGTTATTCTCCCACCTGCAACGCGCCGCATCCACCCGTCTTGCGGCCTTGACGACACCCTCCGCCACGCCCATCGATGCCTCCGAGGTCAAAAACATTATCGTCGTGGGCGCTGCCTTCGCGGGCTACTTTGCCACAAGAGTCCTCGCCAACTCGCTCCCGCGCAACGGCAAATATCGCGTCGTCGTCATCGAACCGAACAGCCACTTCAATTTCACCTGGGTGCTCCCGCGATTTTGTGTGGTCGAGGGGCACGAGCATAAAGCTTTCATACCGTACACGCCGGATTTCTTTGCCCGAGCGCCTGACGGTATCGTGAGCTGGGTGAGAGATCGGGTAGTGACGGTGGGGAGGAAGACTGTGCGACTCCAGGGGGGTGAAGAGATTCCCTACGAGTTTCTCATCATTGCCACCGGATCTACCGTGCCCGACGGTTTGCCATCTCGTCTTGGTGTTGACAACAAGGAGGAAGGCGTGGAACTGCTGAGGGGGGTCCAGGCAAGGATCAAGGCAGCCAGCCATGTTGTGGTTGCTGGCGGCGGTGCAGCTGGTGTTGAGCTCGCGACGGACGCGAAGGATCAGTACCCGGACAAGGGTGTCACCCTGGTGCATTCTCGGCCCTCTGTCATGCATCGTTTCGGTCCGGAGTTGCAAGCCGAGGCAATGAGAGCACTCAAGACGTTAGGAGTCGATGTGATCCTGGAGGAAAAGGTCATGCCCGACAGCACTGATGGCACGTCGATCGAGCTGATGTCTGGGCGAGTGATTGACTGCGATTGCTTCGTACGACTCCCACTCTCAAGCTCTTATTCTCAAGTCCTCCCTAACGTGCCGCCAGATCAACTGTACCGGACAAAAGCCCGCATCAGGGATCATTGCTGAACTCTCGCCCGATTCCATCTCGTCTACTGGCCACATCAAGGTCAAGTCCACACTCCAAATCGCCGACGACTCCCTCCCCAACGTATTTGTCTGCGGCGACGTGTCGGAAACCCACGACTCAAACCCCAACTCACGCATTGCCGCTCGACAGGCAGAGATCGCCGCCGACAATATCGTGAGTGCCGTCAGGTGTAAGACAACACGGCGGACTTATTCTCCCGAGTTTGGTGACGGTGTCATCAAACTGACGCTGGGACTTGTGAGCCCTACATTTGTTCAGGGTCGGAGTGCAAAGCTAATGCACAGCAGGACAGCTCGATCATGCAATTCTGGGACGGTAAGTCAGAGCTGCTGTTTTCCTCCAAGGAGACCGACCTCGCTCTCATGTGCCGGGGGGCGTGGTCGGCCATTGGAGCGAAGCCTTTTGTTGACACTGGTGTATACAAGGACCAGTCACTCACCGCCCACGAATTCCTAAGCAAAGGCAGGTTCGACGATGACATGGCATGAGCGATGGCACTTCCACATTCTGTTTTAAACAAGGAGCTCTTTTCTCATAGCTTTGGTATTATCTTTCCTCTTGGCTTGAAGTCATTCTTTAATTATCGCCTATTTTAGTTCCTTCAGACCATCTCCACACAGACATGTAACCTACACCACACTTGCTGGCAGCCGCTGGCTGCTGGTGGGTGTGGCAGCGAAAACTCGATTGGCCAGTGATTGGCCAGTAGGGGGCGTGCTGGCCTTCGGCCGGGTTAAGCCTGGATCCACGGGGCACCTTTTTCAATCTCTTTTGCAAGCTGATTTTTTCCTTGTTACGGCTGCCACTGCTTCAGGTCTATACTGCTGTTACGGCTTGCCGCCACCCTCCTAGGCTGTGACGACCATGGGAGACTACTTGTAGGTACCTGCTGCGAGTGCTCCCTGTTGCGAGTGTCTATCATAAGTACCTATTGCGAGCGCTTGTTGCGACTGTGTAGCTCCGCTGCGAGGACCCGTGCCTGTGCGAGGACCTGTGCCTGTCGCGAAGACCATGTGTCAAGTGGCCGGCTCTCTTGCGGCTGTATGGGAAAAGGATTTGATCCAGGGCTTCGCAGCCAACCATAAGGACCACTGCACTAACTGCCAAGACCATTCATGGTGCTAAGGTACGTCGGGCAATTTGCAGGGCTTCATTAGCAGCCTGTTAGTGTTGTGGCCCAAGCCCAGGGAAATTCTGGGGTATCTGATTGATCACTCAGTGACTCTCTTTTATACCTGGCCGTTACCAGCGCTCATCATCCCCACGCAGCACCAGCCTCTGAGTTCGTATAAATTGGGAAGACATGTTATAGGGGGGCACTATCTGGGGGGCCCTTCGGTCGAGAAAAGTCAGGCTGGACTTGCGAGATCGGAGGATTGCTCTGCATGATATGCATCTGCCATGCATCACAAGGCGGTAATACCTTTCCGACGTGGACGCGGCGGAGCACTGTCCAGTCACCGAATATTAAGTCCCCGCTTCGCCCAGCAAGGGACGATGCGAATTGAGATAAGGTTGATGTTTCTCCATGATTGGATAAGTCGTGTGCCCTTGTTGTTGTTTCCAGGTTCATGGAAGCCAATAGATGGGCCGTGGTGCCACCAAGCAGCGCCTGGGGCGTGTGGGTAGAGTTGGGCTCTGCAGGCCAGGTGGCAGTGTTAAAAAAAGACCAAGTATCTCTTCTCCTAGAAAGTTCCAAGTGCCCCTTAGATAGTGCCCCCCTATAACGTCCCATTGGGAATGTCTCTTGGGAATTGGACCATGCATGTTCGGCTCTAGAATTGTTTTCTGCCGTACCTCAGCAGTAACCATCTTATCCCACAGATCCACCACGAAACTGACCGTCAGATGCCCTCGCAGTATTCCACGCCTGAGGTGGCATCACCTAGCACCCCGCAGCACCCCGCAGCGAGAATGGGAAACAGCCTGGTTGTCTGAGACGAATCTGGGCTCACAAAATTTCTTTTTTCGTTTATAATCCTGAGTTGGGGTGAGCTGTGGCTGATTTGTCCTGAGCTTCCCCTGATTCCTCCCTGAGCTAGGGTGATCCCCTACGCGGCTGCTGTACAGCCTCAGAGGCCCGTTTTCAGTCCCCCCGGCTAAAGTTTCCTTTCAATGCCCCCCGCGGTGTCCCACGTTTCTGGCTTATACTGGTACATGTTGTGGGATTGTACGTGGCATCCTAGTCTAATTCATAGGATAGTACGTAGTATCCTGGTACCAAAAGTGGGATGGTATTTAGTATACCAGTATATTATAGAGGTATAGGGATTGTGCGAGGTGGCATGCCCTCATTTGGTCACTTGAACAATCGGCTGGTACTACTAAGAGAAAAGAGTCCTTTAATAAGAAATTGGCATGCGTGAAATGAAGCTAGGGGCCCATTGTCAGCAAAAAGAATAGGATCACGATCCACCCAGGGGTCGAACCTGGAACCTCCTGATTCGTAGTCAGACGCTCTGCCATTGAGCCAGCGGACCTTGATATCCTTTTGCGAACGAAAATACGGGTCATGATGCCGACGGGCCGCCGTTTGGTGGAACCCGTGCGCCAAACGTCGAAAACAGGCACCTGTAACTCTATTTGTGAGCGTGGACCGTTGTGCTGAATAGAGCAGAACAGCTCTTGCAGCGACTTCCTCGCCGTGCGAGACGCAGATACTTGGGGGGTGTCTCATTGCTTGCTTTGTCCAAAGGCCGCACTGGATGTTCGAGAGTCATTAGGTTCGCCAAGGTATATTTGCTTCAGTGCGAGCTACGTTGTCGCAATCCACGTCATGAGCTTGATTGTTGCCTGACCCTGTTGCGCGTTACTTTTGGAGCGCCCGTTTCTCTGTGGTGGAGAAGTTTTGTTGTCCATCTGCCAGGGATCGCCTCTCTCAGATAGCTCTGAATCGGATTTGGGAGTCTCTTTTCTGCGCTTGGATCGTCTTGAGCGGCCGCCACTTCGAGCAGCGGCGTCCATGGTGTTTTTCCGGGGATGCTTTGGCGTTCGGGGTGAAGCAGGAGAGGCACGTCGTTCCTCGTGGCCGGGCTCCTGCTCCCGAAGAAGATGGTCGATGGTCTGGTGGTATCGTGGGCGCTGTTCCCCGGTAAGCTGGTCGATGCCGATACTAAGACTTTCCTGGTCTCTGGAACGCTGTGAAAAGCGAGCTTCTGCTGCACTTTGTTCTTCCCTCATTGATGCAGCGGCGCTGTCGTCATTGTCTCTTTCGGCCTCCTCGAGACCCAATTGTAGTTCAGCCAGCTCCCGTGCAGCTCGATCCCTGTCGATGTTGATTTCCTCGAGCAGTAGCTTCCCTACCGCCGTTGCATCCAGAGTCCTCCGCTCAACCCCGAGTTCACGTTGGATTGTGAGTGTGATTGGCCCGGCCGCGGTCCCACTTTCTGTTAAATCGCGTACGATATTCAGAGCGGACTCTTCGTCGCCGCGGTGCTTCTTCACTGAGCATCCTCCAAGGACCATGTCAGCCCAGAATGTGGCTCGCAGCTCTCCTAGCCGTTGTCTCTGGGTGGCCCTCTCTTCTTCATCGTCTGACCACATTGTGGTCGCTAGCGCCACATTCCTAAAGTTCTGCTCACCACAGAGACTCTTGAACAGCCGGAAATTCTTGGCTGCGGAGCCGGACATTCGGGGATCAGATATCCGATGCAAGTAAATGAGTCCTGCTAGTCGGACATTCAGTGTGGTTAGGAAGAAGGATATATCTTTTAGAATTTCGGCGTCCGATCGTGATGTGTCGTCGAATCCCGGCGTGTCGACGAGGAACACACGCTTGCCGTTGACCTGGTCCCTGAGCCTGTAGGGTCGAATCCTGATAGTATCTGCAACATGTGTGAGATTTACAACGTTGCGACTTTGGAATTCTGAACCCGCATACGTGAGTGCAGGTTGTGGGAGACCTCCACAGGCTCGTCGGCAAGGAGAGAAATAAACGAGCTCTTTCCCGACCCCGTTGCACCCATGACGACGACGACGGCCATATCGGCTCTGGAGATGGGGTCAGGCTCGCTCCCCGATAATCGCTCTGGGGGTGTGACTGCGACCTACAGCGGAAAGCTATCAAATGATTCCATTTTTGTGCACCGAGCCCGGCGCCCTTTGGTGAGGGGTTCGTGGGACTGCGGTGTCAAGGGTCGTCGAGCAAGAGGCTGAGATTATTAGGCAAGGAAGCTCGCGGGCATCGGGCGTTGGCTGTCAGGAAGGAAAGCCACGAATGCGTTTGACACCAACAAATTTGTCTTGAAAAAAGTGGATTGTCGAGGTGCGGATTCGTTGGACTCGTTCGTGGCGGGAACGAACTAGTCACCTCAGCTGGCTCCACAACGGGGGGCCCTCGAGCGGTTTGTTTGGCTGGGGAAGGAGCTTGCTGCAAGCCGAGACACAATATCCGGCCTGGAAGGCGAATTCCACTGGACTTAGAGGTGGCGACCCCCGCGATCGTTTCTGATTCATTAGAAGGCCACCAGTGTCAGCCAACACCTGTCGAGTTGCAGCTCGGCCACTAGCGCTGGGCTGCATTGGTGAAATCGACAGCACTTCCCGCATGCGCCCCAGGCAGCGGCCTCACCGGCAGCCTCACTCGCTGAGTACAGTCCCGTTCAGGGGAGTGTTTTCGCCCCGCCAGTCCGCTTTTGCCTCTCGACCCCAACCTCGTCCCTGGCCTGGACCATGGCTGCCTACGTTGCGCAGTTCTCATCCCGAATTGCTGGGTTGCCGTCCTGGAATTGATCATGTCGTCGTCGATACAGGAATATTTTGATGCAGCCGAGAACTGGGAGAGACCGCGCGCCGTTAGCACCAACACTCCGCGACACCCTCCCAGCGCATCGCGCACCGCTCGCCACGCCTCCAACCCGGGCACCCAACAGCGCGTCCCGGCGCGCTCGTCACGGGAGACACGGGAGACACGGGATCAGGCGCCCTCTGCACAAAATTCACGGGGAACGCTGCGCCCCGCGCCGTCCTCCCACGCTGCTCGGGGCTCCAGGCGCTCCACCCAAACAATACAAGACCCAGCTCCTCGGTCGCCCCGAGAAATACCGGCACCTTCTCACCCCTCCCGGGACCCTTTCTTCTCATCGCAGATTGATCGCGAAGGGGATGACCCGCCGCCACCGCCGTATGAGCCGCTTCCCCCGCGACCGGGTTTCGCCGGGAGCCGAAATGCGTTGAACGCGGACTCGAACGCGCGTGTGGAGATGGCAGCCGGACTTGAGGTGGTTGAACCACAGCCAATATCCGGGTGCGTTATGCGCTGGGGAAGAAATTTTTCTCAACCCCCTTGCTGTCGGCCTGTGATGGTTCCCGATTGCTGATCTAGTGTAATTTCAGGGTGCAGGACATCCGGGGCGACGACGCCGTGATTGCCGTTATGGGCATGACGGGATCGGGGAAGAGCACGTTTATATCGCACTTCTGTGGGACAGCTCGGGCAGGTCACGGTCTTCGATCCGGTAAATTCATTCTTCACATTGTTCCTTCTGTGCTCTCCGCCCCTCGCATGATGCTTTTTTGCGGTCTAACAATTCTTGCCGCGCCTACCTTTTAGCGACTGCAGAAGTCGAGGCACACCTCGCAACCCACCGTATCCGTGACCGGCGGGTCATCTTCGTGGATACGCCTGGGTTCGACGACACGCTCCGAACCGACACCGAGGTTCTGCGCGACATTGTCAACTGGCTCAATGTGACTTACGCGCAAAACATCAAAATGACGGGAATCGTTTATCTGCATGGCATCAACGTGCCACGTGTCACTGGGTCCGCGCATACAAACATGCGCCTCTTCCGCGAGCTCTGCGGCGACGAGTCTATGGCCTCGGTAGTTTTGGCAACAACCCACTGGAGTCGCTCGGCCGGTGAGCGTGCCGCCCAAGAGTCACGTCACGAGCAGCTTGTGGCTGACGATGCATTTTGGCGGCGCATGGAGCGAAACGGAGCCCGAGTCTTCAAGCACGACCGAGGCGAGACAACAGCACGCGCCATCGTACACTACCTTCTGGATAGGGGTCGGGAGGGCGGCGGTGGTGGTGGCATGAGTTTGAGGGTTCAGCGCGAGATGGCCGAGGGCAGGACGTTGGACCAAACAGCGGTCGGCATAGCGCTCGAGCGGAGGATAGAGGAGATGCGCCTTGCGTACGAACGCGAGCTCGGCAATCTTAAGAGGGAACTGGACGAGGCTCGGCAGCAGACGGCGCAGAATCAGCAGAGGATTGAGGAGATCAACGAGGATCGCATGAGGTTGGAGAGCCGGCTAAATGAAGAGAAAGCGGCCCGCAGACAGCTCAGAAAGAATCTGAAGGAACTCCAGCGGGAGAGAAGCGATGAGCAACGAAAGAAGCTCAGAGATCGTGAGCAGCCACCTCGAAAGCGCAGCCACGGACAGAAGGGATGCGTAGTTATGTGAGAAATTGCAATCTCCATACAGAAATATCCCATCGATACCCAGCGCCTTGCCTCATCCTCGGCTGCCAGATCCATCCACAACCTTGCCTCCATGTCGACGACATGACACTGCCATACCGAGATGCCGCCAAGATGATGGAAAGCTGTTGTATTGTCATGTACGGGGTATGCAAAGTCACCCATCGATGCATGTGGCGCCCAATCAACCACCCAAGACATCTGCGGATACCCCGCAAGATGCCGCCTTGTCTTCCAGTGCAATGATTGCATGCCCAAATCTCTTGGTGCGTGGGTTGGGGGATGGTGTGTCGGTCTGATAAGCTCAGGTCGTCCTCCTGGCGAGCAACGCCAATATATTACGCGGCTTTCCCCTCAGATGTTCGAGTCTCATCTGATGCAGCGCGAAGAACGTCGCTGAGTCAAAGAGTCGAGAACATGGAGCCAGCCACTGACGCCTCTGCGTCCCTACGACGGATTATGGAGCAATGCCAGTTTACGGGCACGACTTCCATTGGTCTAGCACTGCTGCTCGTCGCTTTGACTTTTGCCATCTGGCCGGCAAATCAAAAGACACCGCCCATGCTGCGCGAGACAATCCCCTTCCTCAGCAACACGTATCAATACGCGGCAAACATGGACAGATTCTTTTCACGGGCATCGTAAGATGCCTCTGGCCCTAAACCCCGTGTAGCACATTGTTAACTCTCAGTAGCCAAGCCCTTAGCCAGAAGAATATCGTTGGCTTCTACCTGGGAGGAAAGAAAGCCTTCTTCATCACCGGCCCGCAGAATATCCAAACTTTCTTCCGGTCCTCGCCCAGCATCGGCTTCCAGACCTTTGTCCTCTACAGTATCAAGCACATGATGGGCGCGACGCCCGACGACGTGGCCAAGTTCGCCAACGACAACTCCGGCCGGCTGCCGACGCCATTGCCCGGCGCTGAGGATACACCCGAAGACAAGCGGTACTGGGCCGCCATGCACCACATCATGCACAAATACCTCTCCCAGACACACTACGCCAACGCGCTGGCAGACACGTACCAGCGATTCTTTGCTGAGGAGCTGGACGCACACTTCACCCTGGGCGAGTGGACCGAGACGCGCGTCATCCCCATGATGAAGCAGCACATGGCCAAGGCCGCCATCCGCTCGCTGCAGGGCGATCGCATCTTCGAGGTGGCGCCCAATCTGCTCGACCTGTTCTGGGACTACGACAAGGTGCTGGGGACGATCCTGTTTGGCCCGCCCAAGTGGCTGTTTCGGGGAGTGTATGCCAAGGCCGAGCGCTTCTGCGCCGCCACGGGGAAGTACTTCCAGGATGCGGCTGCCAGCTTCGACTGGAACGGCCCTGATTCCGAGGCGGATTGGGAGCCTGTGTTTGGATCGCGGTTCTGGCGCGAGTTTTCGAGGTGGATGATACGGAGCGAGTTCAGTCCGCGCACTTGCGCTGGCTTTACAGGCGTGACGGGGATTGTTGCGTTAGTTGGCCCCCCCCCCCCCCTTTTTACTCCTTCTTAGCCCACTTCCCAAGACAGCTTATCACTCACGCACCCCCTTTCCCGGCATAGAATGAACGCCAACACCATCCCCGTCGCCATCTGGGCCATCATCGAAATGACCAAAGACCCTTCCCTCCTCGCCGCCCTCCGCAGAGAAGTCGAACCAACATACGTCACCGACCCGACCACAGGCCGCCGCTCCATTGACCTCCAGGCCCTCGTCGCCCTTCCGCTCCTCCAATCGGTCTACACCGAGGTCATGCGCATGCGTATCTCGGTCAACGTCACGCGCGAGGTGCTGCAGCCGTTGGAGGTTGAGGGGTACACGCTTGCCCCCGGGACGTTGCTGCAGGCGCCGAGTGAGCTGTCGCATTTCAAGGAGAGTGTCTGGGGGGTGGAGGGGCATCCGGCTAGGGAGTTTTGGGTGGACAGACATATCAAGTATGTTGATGGGGTGGCGACGTTTGAGGTTAGGGGGAGGCCGACGGACTTTTTTCCGTATGGTTAGTATTTCACGATTGTTTCTCCTCCTTCTCTTTCGAGTCATCTTACCCCTTACTCGTCCCTATTCTTACCAGAGGGGGAGGAGCTTAAACTGACACGCGATTCACCAGGCGGGGGCATACCCATGTGCCCTGGGCGTCACTTCGCAAAGCAGGAAATCATGCTCACTATAGCTTTGCTCGCTTCCAAGTATGAGTTCGAATTCGTCGAGTGGGTTCAGATGGATGGGAAGCCGTCGAACAGGCCTCCACGCAGCGATCCCAAGTACAAGGGTGCAGCTGGTGTGCCGCCTGATGTGGATATGAAGGTCAGGATGAAGAGGGTTAGGTAATCCATAGTTGTGGTCAGGGTCAGACTGTCGCTTCGAATCAAATTTCTTCCTATCTTCACCGCTTGCGCAGCTATCTATCGAACTGCTTGTGACGGCTCTAAGATACTGGTGTGGTCTTTGAACTATGGCGATTAGAGCAAGCGGCGGGGGGGGGCTCATAGCCAACCATTGAAACGAGGCAACCAAACAGGGTCGCCGGTGGGGACCAACAACTGGTTCGCGGTAGTTTTTGAGGAGCAAGCGCCCTTGAGTAAAAAGGCCGAAAGGGCTAAGTACCCGGCAGGCTAGGGAGATCCGGAAGGTGGTCTCGTAAGAAGGTAGTACCTAACGAAAACTATATTAAGAGTGGTAAGAGACGGTTAAACCCGCGAACTATACCTAGTAAAGGGTTAAGTTTAAGAGGAAGCTACTCTAGGAGCTTAAGCTACTAAGAAGGTAACTCGCCGTACTCTTAGCGGAGAAAACCAGGTACGGGAACTACCACTCTTACCACGAGAAGTTCGGCTATAAGCCGGATACCTAGAAGCCCTACGCCTACGGGATCCGTAAAGAACCCGGCTATGTATTTAAGTCCCCCCTTAACTCGGGGGCATTACTAACCTTCCCTAGGGGAGGCTCGTCGCTATAACTCCTACGTCGTAACAAACTAGCGCTGGTCTTCTCAGACCTTCCGTCCAGTCAAGCGTTATAAGATAGGTTGTTCTGCTGATTATATTAACTTTAGTGCGATGGAAGAATGGTAATTAGAATCTTGAATGAGGACGAGGTACCATTTTATTCTTTTCATCAGATTTTTATTGACCACTCACAGTGTGAGCTAAGCATCTCTTGGGCTTACCACCACGTAGCACCCGCACTTCTCAGTCGGCACCATGCACCCGAGAGCCCTGCCTATCAAAGTGAGAAAAACTCCACGACTTACTCGTATTGAATTATTAATCTGCAGTTGAATCGAGGCGTGGTGAGATGAACCTCCCGGGCAGAAAACAGAAAAGGGGCAATACAAGACCCGGTCATTACGGCTTAGGGCGCAGGCATAGCAAACGTTGCGCAGGCGGCCCGCTTGCGCCCCCATCTTCTTTGTGGCACACGCCGAACCAACAACGGCACAACTGATGTGATGACCGCGGGCTGTCGTTTGGGTCGGCACGGCCCGAGGAGGGGTCTGACGCGCTGGATGCCCATTGGGCGAGGAAAGGAATGACATACAAATAATTACTTTTCCACACAGCAGGTATCACACTTAAATGCAGTCATAAGATGTAACGGGCTTTTCCTAGCCCTCTCAACTCAGTGCCTGCACCAGGTGTGTAACAATCTTTGTAAACCATAACTTAAAATATAAATTAATCTTCAATTAATATCGTCTATTTTAGTGTCGTTGTCGTTTTAAGTACGTATGATTAAGGTGAAAAAAAGGGGTAGCCTCAATAAAAGTCAGAGGAAAGATGTTTTACTGTATAGCTCGGACCACCTCCACATGGACATGTAATCTTTTACCACACTTGGATGTACCAGTTCATACTGGTGTGTGATCACAACCGGCCCAATCAACGGCCACCTTACCGTCGCTCTTCCACCACAACCCACCATCATATTAGCGGTCATAGCCCTATTCGTCAGTCCACGTGGAGTCGGAGGGCTGCGCCAGTGCTGCGCCGCAGCCATTTGTAGCAACAGCGTTACTTCGGGACCAGCTCCGTGCTCGCACAATAAATCGCGACACGATCCACAATTACCATCGAAGTAATTCGGGGACAATTTCCAACGCCACAACACCCATCTCCAACAACGGCATGCGGCTCCTCAAAACAGACACGCTCGAACTAGTCGAATTCGTCGGCCGCGTGAAGCCATACACAATCCTGTCACACACGTGGGGCGACGATGAGGTGACATACCAGGACCTGACCTCGTCGCGAGCAGCGGCCAAGAAGAAGGCCGGGTACGCCAAGATCGCAGGCTGCTGCGCGCGGGCGCTCGACGATGGCTACGAGTATGTCTGGGTCGACACGTGCTGCATCGACAAGACGAGCAGCGCCGAGCTGTCTGAAGCCATCAACTCCATGTACCGCTGGTACCAGGAAGCCCATATCTGCTACGCCTACATGTCTGATGTCTCGCTCGACGTGAGACTGGTCAAGCCGGCGAGCGAGCAGCCTCCTACGAAGCCTGCCTTCCGCACTATTCCCTCGTTGTTAAGAGAATATGATTCGTTGCCGAGGACGTTTGAGAATTCCAGGTGGTTTACTCGGGGATGGACTCTCCAGGAGCTCATTGCACCACCCACGGTAGAGTTCTACGACCAGGAGTGGCGCGAGATTGGGACCAAGTTCTCTCTCCGAAAGGTGATAAGAAAGGTCACAGGCATCGACATGGGGGTGCTCGAAGGTGCCGACCCAGCGACCTGCCATGTCGCCGAGCGCATGTCGTGGGCCGCCAACCGACAGACCACGCGGGTCGAGGATGCGGCGTACTGCCTGCTGGGCATCTTCAAAGTCCACATGCCGCTGATCTACGGCGAGGGCTCCCGGGCTTTCTTCCGCCTCCAGGAAGAAATCATGAAGACCACCGAAGACTACACCATGCTCGCCTGGGGCCTGTCCAAGTACCTCAGCAGCAAGCACTACTGGAAAGGCGTGCCGGGAACCTCGATATCAGAACCGCGCCGGCCCCTGGCCGACAGCCCCAACGACTTTGAACTGCACTCGCGCGCCAAATGGACCTACTCCCACCTCCTCCCCGAGATGTACTCCCGCCCCTCCAAAACCACCGACCCCGACGACACCCCCCCGCTCATGACCTCCCGAGGACTCCGCGTAACCCTCCTCCTCCGCACAGCACCCCAGTCAGGCGACGTACACGCCTACATCAACGCCACAACCAACAACCCCACCACGCCCGGTCCGCCCTCCCCAGTCTGCCTAATCCTCCGCCCGCACTCCACACCCAACATCTACACGGGCTCCGACGACCCCAACAACGCCTTCATCCTCCTCCCCTCGGCCACCGACCTCGCCCACTTCACCCGCCGCACCATCTACCTCACCGCCGCGACCGCCGACTCCCCACTGCAGCACAACCACCGCGCCGCGAGCCTCGCCAACAACCTCTACCTGCTGGAGCGGCCGCGGGCGCCGCGCGTGGGCGAGGCCGCCGTCGCCGCGCGCCCGTGGAAGGTCACCAGCTGCTTCTCGCACGCCATCGGCGCGGGAAAAGGCCACGCGCACTTTGAAGTGCCGCGGCGGTTCGTGCCGGGCGGATTGTACACCCCTTTCGACGTGCCGCCGGATACGGCGAGGGTGTTTGCTTTTGAGCGCGGGCCGGCTGAGGGGTTTGGGGTTGTCATTGGGAGTGGGTGGGTTGATGTTGTGGATTTGAGGAGTCCGGAATTTAGGGCAAGGTGGGGGATGTTGGTGAGGGATGGGGTGTGGGATGAGGCGGCGGCGTTGAAGTTTTTGTGCCATGTCTCGCAGGACTGTGGGGAGGAGGTTGATCGGGTTGAGTGTAGGGCCGGGGGGGTGAGTGTGGTGGTGGGGCTGAAGAAAGTTAGGAAGGGGGATGTTAATTGTGAGAGTGCGATCAAGATTGTGTGGTCTGTGGCGTGATGTGAGTTGTTGCGGCTCATGAAGTGATGTACATTTGGAGACAGCCGATACCGACAGATAGTCTTGACACATTTTCAGCTCTTCCTCCCCCGTACCTTCCCCAAACGAAGAGCCTCATCGGGGGCTAGAAGGAGCTAAGCCGGTTTCGTATCAGCCTCCAATATGTTTCATTGGATCATTATACGATTCGGACTTCAAGACTGCCGGAGAATTCAGGCTCCTCCAAGAGCGACCGCTTCAGGTAACATGAGATGCGCCGAGATCAACAGCTGTGGTTCGCTTTTAACAGTCCGACCCCAGTTTTCTGGCTGCCGTCTCGACAATAACAGCAGTTGTTGGTTTCGTCGTCCAGTCCGTCGGCCTTCGCGCGCTTCACTGGTCGGCAACCATCATTCAGCTTGGGATCACCTTGTTCATGAAGTACCAAATGCCTCCAACCCGTATCCAATATCGGCCCTAGGAGATAAGCTAATCTGACTCAAACCAGTATCCCTGTCGACAAGAGCGAAAACCCCATTCTTGATATTACTAAAGAGGTCGATGCCGACTTTAGCCCAGCTAGGAACGGATCAGACTGGGGTGTCCTCAACTACTATCGCCTTCAACCAGAAATTGACTATATCCATAACAGATGCGATGGACCGGACCCGACCAAGCAACTGATTGTTAGCGTACCGGTCTGCCGGTATTGCGTCGCTTGGTGGATGCGACGTTTCTGACTTTATGTCCCGGTGCAACTCCTTGAATCAAGATCCAATGACAGGTTCGCGATATCGCAGACGGGCGCTATCCGTGCAGAGGCGCTGGCTGCGCATACACATCTCCTTCAGGGGTGTTCGGGAGGGACAGACGCACTGTGCGAATTGACTCGTGGGAGTTGCAACGGACACGCCGAGGGGAGCGAGCAAACAGAGCTGCCTACAATCGGGCCATTTGCCAGCGGGTGCATCTCTGTGCATCTCTTGGCGCAAGATAAGACGGGATGGGTTGCCTGTGACCAGTCCCCTTTCGGGATTTTGCAGACGGGTGCGGCCAATGGGCATTTGCATCGTCTCACCGACGTCGATTCGGGCCTGGAGCTGCCGTGGAGCTGTGATCACTTGCGTGTGCCGCGATGCGCCCCCAACTGCTAGGCCCGAGCCGAGGCCGCTAGGACGGCTTCTGCGACTTCCTTTTTTTACTTTTCTCGTCGCTGCTCCGCAAAAGAATTGTTAGGAATCGAATGAGAAGGAAAGAGCCACGTGGGGAGGGATGAGCTCGCGTGATCAAACCGAGTCCGGCTGAGACTTTTACGAGGATTTCATCGTGGGGTAAGCACGCGACAAGACCGATAAGACGGCCCAGCCGATAAGGCGGCGCACGGGCTTATCCTGCAGGATCAACTGCCAAATATTGGAAACCGCTGCCAGCGAAAATTCACAGGCCTCAGCGCCTGCCCGCCGGATGCTTGGCATGCGACGCTGCGATTCCTAGGGTTGGCCGCTATCACTGCTAGCCGCGTTGGGTAACATTTCCCACGGCATTTTTCCTCGTCTTCCCATGCCCTATCCATGCCTTTCCCTTGGTTGTGTGGGGTTTTGCGGTTTGACAAGTGGACTGGTTGCTTGCGAAATTGGCAGGACCCCTCAGCCAGTTTATCGACTTCGCGTCGTATACGGATACAGGAAGGCACGGCGCACGGCAAACTGTCAGGATTTGGTGGGATGAATCAGGGCAGCTACGTCCAAACCAAAACAGGCAAACAAGTCACAGCGCCAGCGAAGCCGGTACGTAATCTTAAATCGCACCCCCAAGCCTGCCCTGGGCCTAACCAGGTCCCGCAAGGGTGCCCCATATTTGTTTATCCTCAAGGGTCGTCTGAGGGTGCTTTCCTCTCAAGTACACCCCTTGGCCGGGGGAATCCCGCGAGATAAAAAGTCTTTTTTTTACTTTTTTACTCGCAAACCCACCCCTCCGTCTGAACTGCTGCCAGTGTTTTTTTTTTTTTTTTTTTTTCGGGTGCTGTTGCTAGGCCCATACGTCATCGGCTGCCAACGACTCGACATCGCGTGCTGGTAGTCCCTCCCGTCTTGGCCTGCATTTCTCGGGTTCTCGATACCCAAACATCACCATGAGCGCCGAACCGGCAAAGACTGCCGACCGGCACGAGTCCCTCTCGGTGGTGCGCACACCCTCGCATGAGGGCGAAGCGCCTAACGATGGCGAGTCCGCCGACGACATGCTCGAGGCCATGGGCTACAAGTCGGAACTAGTGCGCACGCGATCGACCTGGCACGTCGCCTTCATGTCGTTCGTGCTCGCCTCGATCCCTTACGGTCTGGCCACCACGCTGTACTACCCCTTGCAGGGCGGTGGTCCGGCCGTTGTCATCTGGGGCTGGGTCCTCGTCAGTCTGATCATCCTCTGCGTCGCTTCATCCCTGGGCGAGATCACGTCCGTCTACCCCACTGCGGGGGGTGTCTACTACCAGACCTTCATGTTGGCGCCCCTCAGTGTGCGTCGTCTATCGGCCTATCTGTGTGGCTGGGCCTATGTCGTCGGCAACATCACCATCACTCTGGCCGTGCAGTTTGGCACCACCCTCTTCTTCGTCGCCTGCATCAATGTCTTTGAGTCGGAGCCCGGCGTCGGCGTCTGGCAAGCAGAGGTCTACCAGATCTTCCTGGTTTTTGTGGCCATCACCGTCCTCTGCAACATCATTTCCATCTTCGGCAACAAGTATCTTCACCATTTGGATGTACGTTGTTCCCCTCTCTTGCAAATTTTTTTTTTTTTTTTTTTTTTTTTTCTTTTTCAAACTAACCTCACAGACCTTTGCCATCTTCTGGACTTTTGCCGGCCTCCTCGCCATCATGATCACCATCCTGGCCGTCGCCAAGAACGGCCGCCGCGACGCCAAGTTTGCCTTTGGCGAGTTCGAGCCGACATCGGGCTGGCCCGCCGGCTGGTCCTTCATGGTCGGTCTACTGCACGCCGGCTACGCCACGTCCTCGACGGGCATGATCATCAGCATGGCCGAGGAGGTCGAGCACCCCTCCACCCAGGTCCCGAAAGCCATGGTCATCACCATCATCATCAACACCCTCGGCGGCCTCCTCTTCCTCGTCCCGCTGATGTTCGTCCTCCCGGATGTGGCCGAGCTCGTCGCATTGCCATCGGGCCAGCCGGTCCCCACCATCATCAAGTCCGCCGTTGGCTCTTCGGGCGCTGCCATCGCCCTCCTCTTGCCGCTGATGGTCCTCGCCATCCTGTGCGGCACCGCCTGCACCACCGCCGCCTCCCGCTGCACCTGGGCCTTTGCTCGTGACGGTGCCATTCCCGGGTCCAAGTGGTGGGGCAAGGTGCACCCGACGCTCGACTTGCCGCTCAACGCTATGATGCTCTCGCTTGCCGTGCAGCTAGTCTTGGGCGTGATTTACTTTGGTTCGACGACGGCGTTTAACGCCTTCTCCGGCGTGGGTGTCATTTGTCTGACGCTGTCGTACGCCGCGCCCATTGCCGCATCCCTATTTGAGGGCCGGCACCAGGTCAGGACGGGCAAGTTTTATCTAGGCCAGTTTGGATGGTTTGCCAACTTTGTGGCTATTGGTGAGTTTTTCCAAACTTTTCACGTTTGTGAGGGGTGCTAATCTGGAATAGGCTGGTCAATGCTGGCGCTGCCTCTGTTCTGCATGCCCGCATACATTCCCGTGACGGCTGCAACCGTCAACTTTGCCCCCGTCGTCTTTGTTGCCTTCTTGTCGATCGCCGCGGCGTGGTATTATGTCTGGGGTCGCAAGAACTACCGTGGTCCGCCGACGAGCACGCTTGGTATGGCTCCTGTGCCAGCGGCCGACGAGGCGGTGGCCGTGAAGAAGGATTGAGGAGGGTTGGAGAGGCCTTATCAACTAGGGGTTGACATTGTGTCAGCAGCCGGTCCGCCGAATGTTTTCCAGCATCGTTTATATACCAATTTTAGGAGGATACCCGGGTTATTGCGTGTCACGGTAGTATTGATAGATGTGGCATGGAGTGCTGCACGAGATAGGTTCAATGGTAGTACCTGGGGGCTAACTACTATACTGGTACTATCACCAACCGTCATTTTCACTGCTTCGGTTTTGCGTGTCCGCATGTCTCAGCCCCTACCTATACAGTCACACCCGACATTTTTGTCTGGCCGAGTCCGTATTAGTCGTAGATCCTGAGCAAGGGGTGAGCCGCACTAAGGGCTGCCTGAGCCCGAGGTGAATCCAAGGAACCTGCCCCGGCTATAGTTGCCGGTGACCATAAATGGGTCACTGTGGTTACAAGGACGGTCCTGGGCCCGGTTTTGGGACCGGCTCACTGCACATAACGGTCAGCTTCCTTCGCCACGTAAATCCCTTTTTTTTCTTTCTATCCGAGAAATCACCGTCGGCGGGTCAATCGAAACTTGGGAGTTTATGCTCTCTGTCAAATAGTTTGGTACAGACACCCACGCTACAAAGTCAAACGTGCCGGTAAAGTCTTATCACGAGGAAGAGAGTAGGAAGAGCCGTATTAAGCGGTTTAAACTTTGTGAGCTAACAAAGAAAATGGCTGTGATAATAGAGGGTAGATTGACCCTCGGGAGGTGCAACGCCCGTCTGCCGTTGTTCGAGCACCAGAAATGAAATTAGTCAACGAATATATCTTAAAGCCCCTTGAACCTTAATGCCGGCATATTAATACACCCTGTTGACCTTAGGTGAACCCAGCAGTGTGACACTATATCAAGCTACCTCCCTCGCCATACTAGGGCTTTAGGTTGCGAAGATCATCTCCCTCACCTCTGTATGAAAGCTCTGAATTAGACCGATGCCATTGTCTTATGGTTGTCCGAAAAGGTTCGGTGGCACCGGGCGGCGCCGGTTGCCATTTTGCCAGACATCGTAAAGCTCCTCGGCCTCTAAGGGCTCAGGTTCGGGGGTCTTTTTGTTCGTAAGCTGTCGATATTACTCGATCCTAGACGGGTCGAGAGGGTCCATTCAACTGAGGGGCGGCTCGTGCCGATGCTATTGAGCCACGGTCCGTAGCCACAATGAACCACAGTAACCGGAACGCTTTCTAGGAGGGGTAAAGTACGGGCGAAGGCGCAAAACGAAGGGGCAAAATACAAAGGGGGTAGAATACAAAGGAACAAATGTATTGAAGCGCGAATAGGTTTTTTTAGAAGCCACTTGAGAAATCGCAGCAAAACTGACTTTTTTTCTTCTTGGGATTTTCTAAACATGAGCACGATGTTACAGCATCTCAAATTCAAATCTCTTCAGCACCATGCTCCATGATTCTGGCTCCAAGACTATGGTGTGCAACCGTGAATCGGGGGTGCCCGTTTGGAGTTCTTGGAAGAGTGAAGGGTGGCCTCCAGTGAATGGCCTTCCAGAAGGTGTAGCCGCCTCTGATAAGTAGATAGCCTAGCGTGGTTCTGGTGTGGCCACCCTTAAAAGGGGGCCAGAGATTTCTCTGGGCCAGAACCACCACCACCACAGAATATTATCACCTTCGTTGTGTTGCCCTCTAACAGTTCTTGAGCTGTGAAGTGACTTTGGCAGGTGTTTGGTGGCCCGAGCTCTGGGTACTTCTCGAGGGTGGTTGAGGGTGCCGAAAAGAGCGGGTCGGGGCTAGCCAGAACTGACACCCAGGACGGCAAAACATGAATTCAAAATGTAATAACAGGAGCGGGCGCCCTGGTCATGTCATAGCAGAATTGCGGAGGCGTAACACTGCATCAACACCACCACCATTACAAGATGGCTGTTGGCGATCATCACCATCCTACACCTAAAAAATCGCAGATTATTGGTACAGTTTTTTTTCTGGATAGTCATAAGGTACCATCACTACCTCCTATCTTTAAAACTGAAATTTTCCGCCATTTTGGGGTTGGTGAGCGCCGTGGCTGGCAAATCCTTCACGATGGTCGCGAACGAAGGCATCTCGAGGTTGAAACACGAGGACGGAAGAAGCTCCTTTCGCCAGCCGATTTACTAGCAATGGAGAGTGTTCTCTGGCGATTCGGTTTCCAAGGCCGATCTCTCAGTTGGTAAGATCTTGCCTTAGAAGCAGGTATCTCCCCAGGGATTACCGGCGTTCTTTCTTCCCGTACAATTGAATGAGCGATGGGGACTTTAAACTACGGAAAATGTATCGCCATCAAACGCAAAAAGGCGGGATCAAGACGCTAAACTCGCCCTCCAATTTCCCTCTCGCCCGGAAAATTGGCATGATATCCGTTAGTCAGATGAGCTTACAGATTTATCGTGATAAGGTTCTAGAAAAGGTTGTTAGTCCTTGGATTTCGCGTGGATATATTTTTGTGCTGGAAGAAGATGGGGATTCGGGGCATGGAGGCGGAAATTTTAAGCGAAAGAATATCGTGAAGGAGTGAAAGGAAACCCATGGATTGAAGAAATACTTCAATACTCCCGGTTCTCCTGATTTATCGCCGATTGAGAATTGTTAGAGGGCTGTAAAGCAGTATATCCGTGCAAATCGTCGAATTAGATCTCATATCAAAGAGTTGGTATTAGAAGGATGGAGGCGAATCAGTCAGGTGAAGATCAATGGGTATGTAGATTCTATAGTGAGGAGGATACAAGATGTGTTAGTGAGGGAGGGTCAAATGACTGGGTGGTAGTACTTAGTAGATGTCTATATTTGTATAGAAGATGGCCCTGTGAGCAGGTAGTTATTAAGTAATGAGTGCCTTTTATCTTGTCAACCGCTTGCCTAGGTAGCCTCGACGAGATAAAGACCCTGGTCCACCGTTGATGGCGTGGACCAACCGTGGTATCATGGGTTGCAATTCGCCTCCGTTTGCTGCCCTCCTCATGATAGTGAACTAGTCAGTCTAATATCTATTCCCTAGAGCCCTAATCATCAATGTTCCAAGGCGGGAGCCTTCCCAAGCTTCCTGCTACTTGAAACGTGGTTTACACGAGTAGGTAGTACTATGTATCTTAGCGGAGTTCTAGAAATTAAAATGGCAATTCTTCGCGAGGGAATAGTTTTGGGATATTGGAGTCCCAAAACTAGGACCACCTAGCTCCCCCCCCCTTCTCTTGATGGTGTTAGTAGTTAGTCCATGTAGTTGAGAAGAGGGGGAAAGGGGGATATACTCTAACCATCATAATAAATCTCGAGGGAGTGGCTTCTCGCTTACGCGGCTGTCACGATCGACGCCTTAGGAATAGCGTTGGGAGAATAAGGAAGGGTGAAGGTTTGTTGTTTTACCCTAAAGTTGCCTCACCAACCCCCGGTCACTTACACCGCCTCTAGCCACCTTTGTTCAGGCGCTGCTCAGGCGTTGCTCAGGAAATCATCAGAGAAGCCGCTAAAATGGTTTAGACGAGTAGGTAGTACTCCGCAGCTCAAATGGCAAATTTTTCGCGAGGAAACAGTCTTGTGCCACCTGGGCCCCAAAACTAGGATCACACCCTTTTCCCTCCTCTTCACTTCCCCCCGGAGTCACATAAAACCCAGCTTTACGTCCCCTATTAGGTCTCTATTCTCGTCGTATAATTTACGAAAGTTGGTAAATCTCACCATTGCACACCCTCGAGCTGCGACACTCCCCACGCGGATTTGTTGCTTGGTACGCTTCTGAGGCCTATAAGCTCTGGAAGCCTCTGTAGTACAGAGGGTTTCAGAGTACTGAGCGGAAGAAATGAAAGGCACAGTAGCCGGAGTCCACTGCTCGGATACAACAGCAGAACTGTGATGAAGGTGCTGAGGGAGGAAATAAGTGAATTGCTTGCTTGACTTGTTTTAATGTAGATACATGTTGGAGGGCAACACAACGAAGGTGATAATATTCTGTGGTAGTGGTGGTTCTGGCCTAGAGAAATCTCTGGCCCTCTTTTATAGGTAGCCACACCAGAACCACGCTAGGCTATCTACTTATCAGAGGCGGCTACACCTTCTGGAAGGCCATTCACTAGAGGCCACCATTCACTCTTCCAACAATACAGGAGAGGAAAGGGCTTCCCAAAGCGCAAGAAGAAAAAAGAAAACTAAAAAAACTCGCCCCCCAAATTTGAGGTAGTTAGATCCTCGCCACCGTAATGCTGCCAGAACAAGCCACGGCGCCGTTGCACGAACACAGGATATCCACTAACAGCCTAGCCGTCCTTGAATTCTTGACGGTAAACGAAACATCGCCCGCCCCCTTCCACACCGTCGCGCCCGCCTGGCGAAACGAGCACTTGAAGCCAGTCCCCTTTGGGAGGGTGACGCGGTGGTCCGTCTGCGTAGGGAAGGCGAACCGGGTCTGGTTGAACATAAAGGCGTCTACAGCCACAGGCCCTGAGGACCAGGAGCTACCAACGCTCAGGGCGGGCACGGCGATAGTGCCCGGCGGGTTAGGCAGCGGGTTGGTGAGCCTGATGGGATTCGAGGCCGTGTAGTTGATACGGTTGTCGACAAAAGCCTCGGCGAAGCCGTGCCAGTGGTCTGCCAGAAGCGGGGTGCGGGCGGCATCGCGCATGTCGTCGGCGGCAGTACGGCGGGCCGTCTTGGCCAGCACCCACGCGTTGATAGCGCCGGGGCTGACCCCCACCTGCTGGAGGTAGTGGTAGTAGAGGGCAGCCTCGTACTCCTGCTGGACCAGGGACCGGCGCGGGTTGTATTCCTCGGCGAACTTGCTCATGTCGAGCAGGGAGGTGGGCGCCCCCGACGGCGGCGGTGGGTACAGCACGCCGTCAAAGTAACGGGCCGATCCCTCGCTCCACCACTCACCATTGTCCGCCTCCGACGGCATGCCGGCGATGTTGGCGCCGAACTGGATGCAGTGGTACAGCTCGTGCGCTACCACCTTGAGCATGCGCAGCCTCATGATCGGGTTTGTCGTTGAGTCTGGGTACACCATGAGGATGTCGCAGTGCGTGACCTTGGGCGGGCTGCCCGTGGTCGCCGAGAGCGTCTTGCCGCTGACCTTCTCGAGCTTGCCAACGACGCCAAAGTAGATCTTGAGCCCGACGGCCCAGTTCTGATAGTAATCAAGAGCGCGGTTCATGGCGCCCTCGATCAGTTCGCGCGCCGCGGTGCGGTTAGCCGCCGACGCCGCCGAGATGACGGGGTCATTGGGCGTGAAATAGAACGTGACCGACTTGCCGCTCACGCTACGGTTGTCCCAGAAAATATCCCTGTCTGTGCAAGTCTGCGCCGGCGGCTCGTTGGGATACACCGGACACTTGAAGCTGGTGGCGCGAGCAGCGAGACCGGGCACGATGGTCTCTTCGGAAGGGGGGGGTGACAGGAGCGCCGCAGCGAGGGCCGCGAGCCCGGCGCAAAAGGCGGTACGGAACAGCATTATCTCGCTTGAGAGAAAGATCAATAAGCAGGGCCAACCAAGTATTCCGCACAAGTGCTGCAGACGAGTATGACCAGAAAATCGGGTTCCCTAACATCAAATATGGACAGGAGCACTCATTCATATCTGCCACACCAGGCTCCCACGGCCTACTCGGGCATCTTGCGCGCTTTCTGTTCTCGACCAACGCACGTTTCTGCCCCAGCTGAACGGAAACAACTCACTCTTTTTTTTTCTTCTTCTTCTTATTGGATGGATGTTGGTGTTTCTAACCGCCAAGCCAACCCAGAACATGCGTCGGCCTGAGTGGTGTCGGCGGTCTCTTGTTTTGCGCTGCTCAGACCCGGGCGGTATCCCGAATTCCGAGCTCTTATAGTCTTGCCTAAGCGCTTCCGCCTGTGAGGAGGAGCTGGTGATAGTCTTCTGGTGTAGAACGCCAATCGGGCTGAGCCACTACGAGGGCGTAATGTGAACCCTACAGAAGGGGTCTATAGAGAAGGGCAAAGAAGGAGGCTCTAGCTGGAAGCCAGAACTATGACAGAAGCGAGACAATCATGCGGTTGCAACCCCATATATTTCACCCGAACCTAGTGTGCCGTGTTTCTGACATCTGGCCTCTAGTTTGCTGGCTTTCTTGGAGGTAGTACCGCGGAGCCGTTCACTTTGGCGACGCTGCGATTCCGTACTGCGCAACCGCCGCGGCCTGAGGACTGCCATTAGCAACCTCTTCAGCTGCAAAGTTTGATATCCTGCTCACGCACAGTAGAAATCCCGGATTTGGTGCGGCTTGCAGCAACATTGAAGGGATGGTGGGTGGTGCCGCTTGGGGGGTGACGCGTGCGCATTTCAGCAGCTCAAAGCGGACACCCAAGCCGGGATCCAGCCTCTCTGACACACTTCAGAGAGGCTACTTGCAAGTTGGGCCTTTGTCGGTAGGGTGGTGTGGCTGCCGCTCTTCTCGTGTTCTGATTCGTGGCGGCGTGATACCAGAGCCCAAGCTTCCTCCGTCACACATCTTGGCTTGGCTAGACCTCCACTCGACCTCCACAGATATGTGTCCCATCCGACCTCCATCGCGTTGACAATGTCTCGTGAGGCTGCAGTGTGCATGAGCTCTGCTGCTCAAACTAGTCCTCAGCCGCAGTCTTGGGAAAATCCCTCATCAACCTGCGCCTAGCCTTTGTGTATTGATTTGGTTGATGCTGGGCATGCGCCACGAGGTTCGAGACCCCGCAATAGGTGTGACTGACGAGAATCAGGAGACATCTAGGCCTTGCGAACGACTGCTCTATGGACATTCCACGCTCTGTGTGGGAGCTCAACCCTAGCCCACATGCGTGGAGGTGCTGGGCAGCTCTTAAAGATGCTATGTAAACCGAGAGATGCCTTCGCAAGTCCCCGCCCCCTACCTTCTACTTCATCGAGGGGTCTAGCCATCATGGTATCGCAACAGATCATTTGGCTCACCGCTGCCCTTGGGGCTGTTCAAGCCGCCAATCGCGCTCCTAGCGAGACGACAAAGGATGAGGAGCTATACAAGGCTTCAACCGGCGGCTCGCCGATCCCGACGTCAAATCCGGAGCTGGTCGGCATGGAGCTGCTCCGGAGAGCCGACTTGATGGGATCTAATACTTGCGGGTGGCGTGCCGATCTCACATGTAAGCCATACGTTGCACATCCCGTAGCGCGTCGCTCTCGTACGCGCTCGCTCTGACACGGTTCAGCTTCCTCCTACGTCTGCGCTCAGATCGGCGCGTCATGCATCAACATCGGTAGCATCCGGGGTTGCTGCAATGGACCTACCCTCTCGTGTACTTCGACCTTTTGGACTACCTGCCTCCCCTACTCGCGAATCCCGTCGGGTTTCGTCTGCACTGGGCGGACGAAATGCTGGTCAGCTTACCCGATTCCCGCCCCTCCCCGTTACAGCTCTTGCTAAGTTCTCGTTCAGCATAGGTACTGAGTATCCCGAGTGTGGTGCCTACGTCATGACGTCGAGCGCTGCCCCGTTAACCACCTACACCCTGCACGGATGTTGGCTGCCTAACTACGGCAAAACGTACCTGATGCAGGACTTCCAGCCCACCGTCATCACCTCTAGCGATATGCCGACATCGACATCACCGTCGCCGTCGCCGCCGCCGCCGCCGCCGCCGTCGAGCGCGGCTTCGTCACCTGCGCGAACTACCATTATCGAAGTCGCGGGCTCGCCTCCGGTTGGGGCCATCGTCGGCGGTGCGGTGGGTGGTCTCGCCCTCCTCATTCTAGCCGCCTTTGGTCTGTTCTTTCTGCGACGACGCAAGCCCGCCCCAGCGCCGCACCATGACTCCCAAGCAGCGGCGTTGGCGTACCAGAACGACTTCCATAAAGAGTCCCCCTACTCGCCCACCGCGCCATCGCCGACTTCCCCTACGCAGTCTGTATACCACAGCCTCGGCCTGCAACAACCCACCCAGACTGTCGCCTCGGTTCCGCCGCTCTACGACCCGCGGCAAAGCGTCACCTCTAGCCAGGGGCCGTGGTGGGGCCAACCCCAAGAGCCGGGGGGGACCCCGAGTCCCAACCAAAGTCCCAAACCCCCCTTTCCCCACCCGGCGTCGCAGGGTCGCCTCACACGCTCTTCTCAACCGCCGACACATTTTTTAGCCCAGGCCCCGGCTCCTGGTGGGGAGGATGAGAGCGGCTATCATGCTCCTGCCAGAGCAGCGGCCACGTTGGCAGAGGTTGAGACGGTACATCCGTTCGGCACGAGGAGTAATCGGGCGGAATTAGCGGGCTGGGGACGGGCAGGCGGCAGTTAGTAGCTTCTTATCGATACTCTAATGTGTGTTATGCAAGACCCTAGTCTCCTTTCCCTAGCAGAACAAGCGCCGTGAGTTTTGTTGTTGGCCCTGTACTGGTATTCCATCTTCTGTGGTCTCTCTCGGGGCGCGCCGGGCCTAGACGGACATGGGCCGCGTCCACGAGGTGTCGGAAACGACTGTCCTTCTTGGTTGTGGCCGTCGATCGGCGGCGCGGTAGGGTCAGATCTGGATACATGGCAGTACGACTGGACTAGTGGGATGGAAGTGGAAGTGGAAGTGGACATTGTGTCAGCAATGACCGAGTGCGATCCGCTTGATACGGCGAGGACTGGGAGGGTTACAGCCGGGGAATTAGCAGTGAAGGGCCTCGCAATCCCCTGCCACGTCGATGTGAGGAAATACGCCATGGTCGCTATGGTTGAGGTGTACCTCAACTAATGAGCCAAAGAATCAGCAAATACGAACATTACGGGGGACACAGAAGAGTGAGGATTTCTATATTCGCCACCTGGACTCCATGGTCTATAAATTACTTAACCCTGAGTGACGTATTGGCTAATATCGTCACTCATTAATCTTCATACATAATAACTCCCAAATAAGAGCTCTCAAACATTCGACGAGATAGATTTATACGTAACTCGGTTTTGGTCTTTACATACTTAGGCGGCCATGTTGATACTGACCTTATTAGCATTCGCCCACCCGTCCCCTCCTTCGATTACTAGACCTACCGCAACGATCGACTAGGGTGTTATTATTAACGTCATAACTACACTTCCAGAGGCTAAAACTAGGGTAGACAAATTTCTAACCTCCCTAACCAGACGATAGGTGCTTCCGTACAAGGTCGATACTTGGCATAAGCCCTTGAGTACGAGTGCTATCGGCCCTATCTACGTATAAGCGTGGAACTACAACGGCAAGGTTCCGCAGCCGAAAAAATAAAAGGTAGTTAGCTAATTTTACCAGTTTAACTCTCGGTCTCGATAAAAATGACACGAAGGCCATATTCGAATAAGATCTCCTGTAGGAAAGCGAAGACTACCTAACTGTCAACATCTTTACGCCATCGAGCCCCGGGCCATCCCACAGGAAAGGGAAGGCTGTCGTCGTATTTATCCACGGCGGCGGCTTCTAGCTCGGGGGATCTAGTATATATGACTGCTCGGCCTTTGTAGCGTACGAAGACATTGTCGCTGTCACGTTTAACTACCGGACAAATACCTTTGGGTTCCTAGCATCGCCGGCGATACTACTCGAGCAAAGAAACCTCGGCCTCCTCGACCAGCTTGTTACCCTTAATTCGGTCCAAAGGAATATCTACGCGTTTAGCGGCGACCCGGCCTTAGTTACCGTCTAGGGCGTCTCATTGGGCGTAGAATTAATCGATGCTTATATACTTACCTACAGATCCCCTAACAAACCAAAGCCCCCTTTTTAAGGGACTGTATTAGAAAGTAGCCTGAGTAGCCTAGGACTTCTTTCCTTCTATCCGCTTAATAATAACCTTACGAACTGAAATAAGATATTTTAAGCGACGAACTATTTATTTATATTAGACAGATCTACCTTAGGTTATCTTTTAAGGGTAGCGGTATCTATACTCAAGACGATCATAGAAGGGAACCGTATTGACTTTCCCTTAGTCATAGACTGCGTAACTATCTCAGCTAGCCTAGGAACGATCCGCCCGACCAGATACTTTACGAAAGTCCCAATACTAACCAGGACCGTGGCCGAGGAGGGCTGATCACTAATTAACTATAACATTAGCATATAGGATTTCAAGTACACGTTTCTTAATAAGGCTCTTTTTCTAAATAAGATAATAGATATAATCGTTACTTCGTACCTACAGACAGCCAAGAAAACGGACTTTGATATTGGTATTGTTATTTTTACCGATTTCTTATATCAGTACGTAAGTTTCCTCCGAGATTAGCTTGTTTTATAGCTCGACGACTTACATTCTAATGATTTATACAGCCCACAACGATAGTAAGCTACCAGGTGATTAATAACGGCGTTTCGACTTAGCGGTACTACCATAACGTGTCCCTCCCGACCTTTTTACCCACGTAGCTAACCTGGCTGCGCAAATACCACGGCATAGAATACTACCTCCTCTTCACCGATCCGGAGGACAAACGCCATACACTACAAACGTATAGACTTACGGGATTTATGCACTCGGCCTTGGCCTATTTTAACAAGGATCCGGTTGGCAGGCCGGGATGGTCGCCGGCGGGGACAGGTGGCGTTGCGGTTTTGGGGGATGTCGCAGACTCGAAAACATCGGGGGTAACTGTTATCAGCGAGAAGGCACTAGATAAAAAGTGTCCTTTGTTTCAGGTTGTGCTGGACGGGATGGCGGGTTTGCCCAAGTTAAGTCCTAAGGTGTAGGCTGGTAGTGCAGGGCTAGGTTGCTGGAGGTTATCAGTGCCATCGTAAATTCTAGGCTGCGTCACCGTATACTATCTCAAATTCTAAGCTAGGATATCGTGTATAATCACAAGACTTCCTTTTCCGCTCTGTACCTAACCAACCCACTGCCGGGAAGCCGTTCCAGGATAGCCGTTCGGTTCTTAGTTGAGAATACTATCTTCGCTGAAGGGGGGGATACTTACCAAGGGATACCTCGTAGGCGTTATATAAGCTACCGGCCCTCTATATTGGGGCTACCCTTATATAGAGCGAATGCTATAGTATCTTGGTAGGCCAATATGTTTGGCATATTTACGATATTATTGAAGCGGGCATAGAGCGCACCCTACACAGCCCCCACTCAGCCCCACATATGTGAAAACAGGACCATAGGTTTTCCCATGAGTCCTTCTCCTATGTATAAAGTATGCCGAACATGGAAGCTCGGGCTCCAGGAAAACGGGATACAAAGCCCGGAAAATGGGATGCAACTGGATCGGAAAGGGCGACTCCCTGCTGACTAAAGAACTTATTCTTTTCTTTATTCTTTATTAAACCCTCCCCCCCCCTACGCAAGGAGCGCGCCATTGATTTTGGCATTTTTTTCGGTATATCTAGAGAGGCTAGCATCTTGTAAAGTGCATGCATTTCATTTTATAAATAGATTGAATTGAATCTATGGCTTCAAAAAGGCTGAATATTCAGGGGCTATTTAGAGGTCCTACCAAGGTAGGCCGTGACGAAGTGGTTAGTGAATGTACAAAAAAATTAAACCACGTACTTGCCGAACAGCCTGGCTCAATGTATGAGACGGAATCTAGATGCTCAGGGGTTGCTATTGTCGTACGTAGCTTTAATCGGCGCTAGCCTCAGGTCTACTGGTTCTCCTAACGCCCCGTAGCTGGCACTAATATATAAAACACTATCGTGGAGCTAAGAAAATGACGGAGAAATGAGGAGCGAAGCAGAGCGGAGGGCTGACCTTGAGTAGGATCAAGAGCCAAGCTATTTTGCCGTGCCCGCACACGCTACTAGCTCCCTAGCCAAGTGGACTAGGAGTAGGTCATTTGGTAAGCTGGGGCGGGTGACGAAAGGAAGGTGAATATCTGCATAAGCATGATGATAGTACTGACGACTCACTCCATTCTAACCTCTGTAATTCCGAGTTTAGTTACCGCCCAGTCCGCGATTGTCGCTACTTATAGAAGCTCACGAATAGAGAGATGATGATATATAAGAGGGCTAAAGGTAGACGCGTAATCCAGTGTCGTCAGTACCACCTAAATCTTAGTGCTATACGGCAAGTGACAGCAATTCTTTCCCAAATCCTAATGATCATCGCAAAAAATAATAACGATAGTATTCTGTAAAGGGAACAAGCAGCTAGGTCAGCTTAAGTAACTAGTACCCTAATTAGCTATCTCTATAATAATAAGTACGTAAGGAGGACAGTTTCTACTATGTAAGTGTGACACAGGCCAACCACAGTGAGAAGTGAGACTGGGGTGTGGCAATCACAAGGTGAGTAGTTAGGTGAAGGACCAAACTGTAGAGCTATGGCCAGTCGCAGTCTTCAACCGAACCGCGGACTACCCCGGCAGTAGTGTTGGTCTGGTTCAGAGCTTTCCGCGGAGGTGAGGGAGATAACCGTCGCAACCCAAAGTGGTAGTATAGCGTAGGAGGACAGCTGGTACAGAGAGATGGAATGATGTAACAAGTAACAACATACAATGCTTCGCAGTTGCAAGCCAGGAGAAACGGAAGGGTTCACAAGGTTGTATCACCCCTCAGCTTCACCGAAGTTCAGCTGATAATCTTTTTAGGTCTGTTCCAAGAATGACTGGGGAGCTTCTTCCTCTCAAGGATCCGTCGCAGCGTATCTGTCTCTTTTTATCTGGAAGGCCATATATAGGTTACAAGAATACCGAACCCCGACTTTCTCCAGAGTCTAGCTTCAGTAGTAACAAGTGGTCGCGACCCTACCCATAAGTCATGAGGGTACAAGATTAAGAGAAGTAAGGAAGAAGAAAGATGAAAAAAGATATGTTCGGTGTAGTAAGGGGGGCAAGGGGGGCAAGGACACGAGAACGAGAGAGAAAAATCGTGCGGTAGGCAGGAGGACAAGTTGGGCTGCCTCTTTATGGCCAGAAGAGCGGTCGTGCGGTAGGCAGGCATGATTACCACAACCCAGAATCTCGAAACGAAGAGTGAAAACGTTAGCCACCGAGCCCAATTCTTGGCCTCCATCTTGAGGGCGGGTTTGTTTTGTTGGAGCAGGGGAATGGGGGTCCGATTTCTGGGACCCCCGTATTCAGGCACCTTTTTTCGGAGGCAAGGCCCAAAATCGGTCCAACGTCGCGTAAACTTGCCAATTTTCATGGCAGGGTGAGCCTGTGCATCATCAGCCCTGTTTTCGACCGCATATACAGCTCCCATCAAATCCCAAGATGTCTCCCGTCTCGAAATGCATGGCGTTTTGCATCCGGGAGAAGCCAACTCAGCCGCCGTGGCTCGGCCACACTGGATTGAAGGCAACTGACGCAGGTGAATGCACCCCGTATCAATCATTGAAGACCCTTCAATATTAACCCCGGTACAATCCCAGTTCCAGACCCACCGTTCAAGTTGGAGTTGCGGAGTTGCGGAGCCCAGGAAATATGCGATGCCACCTGGCGGAACTCGCCAAATGCCGTGGACAGTTCCGAGAGTCATGGCAATTTGATGCAGGTTGCTTCTAGGGGCGGTTGAAGACATGAGCTGTCTGTCTTTGTGCCAGGAAAAGTGGCAGCGCCGTCGGGACCCGTTAAAAGGGGGCTTGCTTGACCGTCAAGTGGAGGTGGCCAAGGAAGACTGAGCGCTTGCGGCAAGGAGCGAAGAAAGGAAGACTCAATGGAAGAGAGCAGATGAGATAGATAGATGATCAATGGAGTCTATACCAAGTCCTCCAAACTGCCCACCCATTTCTCAGACTCTCCGGGGACCCGTCGCTCTTCGAGTCTTTTTCCCCCGTGGGGTCCCGTCTTGGAGTCCTCGACGTCACCACTTGGCAGCTCAAGCTATTTCTCGGTTCAGCATGACCTGCATCTCAGTCAACAAGGTGACCCAGTCTCAAGTGAGGTATTTGCCTGCCAATACTCCCCAGCCCAATCTCCTCCCGACATATGAAACCCCATATCCTCCAAGCCAGCCCCAACTCCCCACCGGCTCAGGTTGCCGGTGTCATGCCAAGAACTACTAATCTCCTATCGTCGGACTGCCCCCCCCACGGCGTTGTGGCCTCCTCTGGTGAGCGGCCTTCTTTGTAACAAGACCTCGGGTAGGACGCGGTACGGCTTGGCTACTAGACGCTATACGCGCCGTCCGGCGACATCGCAGTGAGGTGTAGATCTTGTTGCTGGAGTTATAAAGCAAGCGGCGAGGGAGCCGCTGGCTGCGGTGTCGTGTGGTGAAATCCAACTGGAGTGTCTTGACAAAAAGAAGAAAGATACCTTACCCAGTCGCCATCACGGGCGTCAGCCTCAAGCCCTCCCCCCCAACGACGTCCGGGCCGTCGGCATGGGACCTCCCAGAAACGGCTTAGCTGCAGGCCGGGTCCAGGCCCTGGCCGCCACCAACATTGAAGGCAGCAGTCGACGCAGCGCACTGCATCTCCGATGACCGCATCCCGCATCCCCGGCATGATCGCCCGTGCAGCTATATAGCCTGGGTCCTAGGAGGATCCGGCGGACATTGACGGCCCCCGGACGAGAAAATTCAAGTTGCCTCGGTTCAGCACAAAAGAATCTCAGCCGACGATGTGCATCGCGCCATCACGCTGCACACACCGAAGTTCAAAAGAAGACAAGGCCTCGGCGGGCCAGGCAAATTTAGCAGGTTTTTGTTACACACCAGCCGCTGAGCGCGGGATGTCAGAGACAAGAGGGCTGCTCGAGATGACCGCGCCCAGCCGTTGTCCAGGCTCGGTAGCCTATAAGGCTTAGGAATTAGTGGCGATTGCAACGGGTGATTCTAGGAGCGAGCTCAATGGGGCTCTTCCCGGGTACAGCATGGAGCCGCTGACGATGGGGTTCGCTTCGCCGGGGGGGGGGGGGGAGTTCTCATTGGTTCCCGGCAGCGCAGACAGGATTCGAGCGGACCGCAAAGAATTTTTCTGGAAATGACGCCAAAGCACATCATCGGCGTCGGCCGCGAAAGGAGAAAGCCATGACACACGACGGGCCCACCGGGACCTGGCCGACGCAGCGATGATCCTGGCGCAGCGGGTCCCCTCGGCCCTGGACCGAACAACACGCGGTGCTTTTTGCGAACGTGCTAGGGCCTGGATGCCACGGACGTCCCCGAGACGGACGGTGCGTGGCAACAGCATGCCCCCTACCTACCTACCTCGCCGCCCCTGACGTGCCCGCACCATGGATCAAGCAATTCGAGCCACTAGGGGCAACGCGCGCCGCAGTTCATAAGAACGGTACCCCTCGCTTGATTGCGTCCGGTCTGATGTCTTTGATCCGAACTCCAGACATCGCCCCAACCAACCAACCAGCGGACGCACCAGGATGTCAAAATTCTTCTCTCGAGTCAGGCACGCGCCTGCCGAGGGGTCGGCCCCGGCCGTCGCCCGGTCCGAGTCCCTCGCCAAGGATGAAGGCCTGAAGGCCGGCCCGCCCACCTACGCCGAGAGCGGCGACAGCCAAGTCGGTACGTATCTCTGATTTCTGTGATGTGATGTGGTGACAGAGACTGACGCGACCAAAACAGGCCACCTCGAGGCCGCCCGCAACGCCAAGCGGCAGATCGGCGTCGTGTCGGCCGTGTTCCTGATCGTCAACCGCGTCATCGGGACGGGCATCTTCGCGACGCCCGGCACCATCCTCGCGCTCTCGGGCAGCGTCGGCCTGTCGCTCTTCATCTGGGTGGCCGGCATGCTGATCGCCGGCGCCGGCACCGCCGTCTACCTCGAGTTCGGCACCGCCATCCCCAAGAACGGCGGCGAGAAGAACTACCTCGAATTCGTCTTCCGCAAGCCCCGCTTCCTGACGACGTGCATGTACACGGGCTACGTGGTGCTGCTGGGCTGGGCCAGCGGGAATTCCATCATCTTTGGGTGGGTCTCTCCCCCCCCTCCCCCCCCCCTCCCCCTCCCCCTCCCCCCTTCTAAACTGCCATGCGATCCGAACTGACAGAAGGAGGGAAGCGAGTACATTCTCCACGCCGCCAACGTCGAGCCGACGCGTTGGAACCAGCGCGGCATCGGGCTCGCCTGCATCACCTCGGCCTTCCTGATCCATGGGTGCGCGCTGAAATGGGGCATCCGGCTGCAGAACCTGCTGGGGACCATCAAGGTGGGCATCATCCTGGTCATCGTGGTGGCCGGGTGGGTGGCGCTGGCGGGCCACATCAAGCTGCCCGAGGACCAGAAGCCGCACAACTTTACCAAGGCCTTCGAGGGCACCACGGGCAGCGCCTACGGCGTCGTCACGGCCCTGTACAACGTCATCTGGAGCTACATTGGCTACAGCAACGCCAACTACGCCCTGTCCGAGACCAAGAACCCGGTGCGGACGCTCAAGGTGGCCGCGCCGCTGGCCATCGGCGTCATCTCCATCCTGTACATGTTTGTCAACATCGCCTACTTCGCCGCCGTGCCCAAGGAGGACATCCTGGCCGCCCGCCGCCTCGTGGCCGCCTCGCTGTTCCGCAACGTCTTTGGCGGCACCGCCGAGCGCGCCCTATCCGTCTTCGTCGCCCTGTCGGCCTTTGGCAATGTCCTGAGCGTCATCTTCTCCCAGGGCCGCCTCGTGCAGGAGCTCGGCCGCGAGGGCGCCCTGCCCTTCTCGCGCCTGTGGGCCAGCAACAAGCCCTTCAACGCGCCCCTGGCCGGCCTGTTTGAGCACTGGGCCGTGTCCGTCATCATCATGCTGGCGCCGCCGCCGGGCGACGCCTACAACTTTATCCTCAAGTAAGCTCGCTCCCTCCTCCTCCTTTTACCGATACTACTGCCTAGAAATTTTATCATGGTAACATAAAAGATAGCGTCATCTCGTACCCCCTCGCCATCGTCAACACGGCCGTGGCCGCGGGCCTGGTCCACCTGTACCTGAACCGCAAGGCGTGGAAATGGGACCCGCCTATCAGCGCGAGCCTGCCCGTGGTCGTCTTCTTCATGCTCAGCAACATCTACCTCGTCGTCGCGCCCTTTGTGCCGCCCGAGGAGGGCCAGAACGTGTACGAGAACCTGCCGTACTGGATCCACTGCGTCGTGGGCATGGCCATCATCGCCCTGGGCGCCGTCTACTGGCTCGTCTGGGCCGTCATCATGCCCAAGCTCGGCGGCTACGAGCTCGACCGCGAGACTGTTGTTGATGACCTCGACGGCTGGGAGCGCCAGGTGTTTGTGAAACGGCCCATTATCAAGGCCGATTAAGGGAAGAAACATGATACCCCGGTGGTCCGTGTCGCGGATTTGCACGGCTTTGCAGCGAGTTAGAATTTGTTGATTGAAACGATCAACCTATTTCGTCCAATGATACCAATTTTATTGTTTAGTATTGACCTGTTCTCCAATTCCACCTGGCCGTAACGGCTCTTCCCCCCCCCCCCCCCCCCCCTCCCAAATCAAGCATCAGAGCCATCCCGGATCAGCTCGTACATAATGTCTGTTCTCATCGTGTACTTTGTCCCCTTCACGACATCATCCCCAGAATGATACAGCCCCTCGTGTTGGAAGATGAGGACTCTTCCCGCTTTCGGGTTGACATCGAGTTTGCGGGAGTAATCGAGGGAGAGAAAAGACGTGGCACCGCCGACCAAATCAGCTGATGGCGACCCTTCCGGGCCATCCTCAACTTCGATGGCCGAGTCGTTAAGGTAGAGATGAACGGTGTAGTGAGTCCGGTAGGCCTTGCCATCCTTTTCTTCCGAATACGCGCCGTCGCAATGGGCTGTATATGTACATGTGTGTGTGAGCTTCGAGAGAGCTAGAGAGTGGGGGGGAGAAAGAAGAGAGAGCTTACGCCTAAAGAACTGCCCACCCTCGTACTTCAAAAACCTCATCCGCTCATTGAACCGGTTGAACTCCCACCTGACAGCCTTCCGAGGAGCGGCTTTATTGTTCCGCCCCCTGGGTTTCACCAGATCATCCACAACAGCCAGCTTCTCCTCAACCCCATCGGCCCTGGCACACCGGGCCCAGAGCCTGTCCATAATAACTTGGTTATCCCAGATAATCCGGTCGCTGTTGCGATACTCCTTGTCCAGCGTCTCCAACCCCCCACCAATGTTGACCAGCGCCGGGCGCCATGTGCGCGTGCCTGACTTTCCGCGATTGGAGACACTGTCTTCCGCCAGACTCAGGAGCGTCTCACATTCTGACGGGCTCATGACGTTGTCCAGAACCGCGGCGTACCGGCCTCGGTACTCGGGCAGGTCCGTTTTGGTCCAGTCTATGACTTTGACGGCGACGGGACGAGCGTCGGGGGGATCTTGGGTGAGGAAGGTGTCGGGGATCGGAACGTCGAGCGCTTTGTAGTCGACTTTAACTACGTCGCCGTCTTCCATCTCTTCGTCGTCCGCCGTTCTGCGCTTCCTGCGGTTTCGAATACGGGGAGGCATTGTGGCTGTCGATGTGATGAAATTATTGATAGAGTGTTTGGTGGAACATTCGTGTCACAGTTGCCTTGTTGGGGAGGGGGGAGGGAGTAGGGAGTCGTTAGGCTGTGACTCGGATGCTTTGGGCATGAGTTCCTGCTGCCTAGAGTCACGTGTAGAGCTAAGGGGCGATGTTTTCCGGCGCCATGCAAGAGCATTCCTATTGGAGGGATATCATCATTACTTTACTAAGATCTAGAAGTCTACTTGGTAGGGCGAATTATACTGTGGATGGATCTAATGGCCTTTTGAGAGGGTGAGAGGGGGGGTGTGAAACATCTGACCCCCAGCACTTCCCATCCTTGTGCCACTGCCGTTCGTCTGGTTGGCACCCTCAAAACTAGTCGACGTGGCGGTCATCCAGGCAATAGTCAACGCCGCCATCATTTCGCCCGCTTTGGTGCTCCTCACGCGGATAGAAGACATGGGGGTCAGGATCGGGCTCGCACACCTCGAGCGCGGCACTGCCGGGTCACCACAACTGCTACGGCCGGTCCTGCACGCTGGGGTCGGGCACAAGCCGGAAGCGGTAGCCCCGTGGGTCGTCGGTGTGCATGCCGGGCGGGAGTCCCGTCTGCAGCGGTTGCGGCGACGGGGGGGGGGGGGGGGGGTGGTCCTGGTGGTGTTGATCGCTGTGTTGATGATTGAGACGATGGTTGCAGCTGTGAAGGTCGATTTAAAGCTGACTTCTGACCAGGGATACACATACGGCAATTGCAACCTGTTGATCACCGTGCAACCCGGTTCACAGATTGTACACTCTGGAGTGCAGAAGTCGGCGTGGGCTTAACTGTTTGCGTCACCTCAATTGCAGCCATACCTCTAACTAATGGTCTCGGTCAGTGCGGTGTACCGAAGAAGTCGTTTCGCTAACATGATTGCTGGATTTCTGGTTTGGCATCCGAAACTTGTCTGACGTTCCGTGTGAGAGGCGAAGGGATTTATTTACCTACTGGCAGCTTCTCACTAGGTGATGCCTCACCGAATGCCAACCAACAGCAACCAAATCAGATACATCTTACTACTTTACGTCATGAACTAACTTATCTTTTTTATTCGGGCGGGTTACACGATTTGTGTATTCTCTCATTTAGTCCCTTGCAAGGCAGACTCGAGCCTTTTGTTTGCGGATTCCTCGGTATCATCCCGTCCTGTTGTGGCTTATTAGGTTAGAGCAATACGACCCAGTGAAACTACCTTGGAGATAAAGGCTGCCTAAAAATTAGAAACCCAAATTAGCTCGATAGTATCTAGCTCTTCTTTGTACTAGTTGCACTACTCCGTTATCTTTGCCAACCTAACAATGCGTAAGGTTAGGTTAAGGTTAGGCACCTAACGGAGCTTACCATCGCATATCCGAACACGGGATGGCCCAGAACGCCTTCTACGGTCCTACTCGGACATGTTGGGCGACGAGAAGGACCAAGACACAGGATACTACCTAACCTACCTTAAACATAGGGGACTTCGTCCCTGTAGGCTTATCAATATAGCATAGTAGCATATCACACTACCCCAATTTACCCAGTTTAAAGGGTCCGGGTGCAACCGCATAGGGATCCTTCCATCTTGTACTAGAAGTGGAAGAGTTGGAATCCAAATGGAACACGGGCATGAGGCTTGTTTTCTGACACAAGCATGCAAGCAAGTGACGGTTTAGGCAAGATGGGAGAACCGAAGCCCAGCGGCACCTTCTTCCCCGACACTCGACTGACATTATTATCTGTCGTCATCTCGTCAGCTCTCTGCGCGGTCATAACGTGGTTTGCGCAGACCACGTTGATGGCCATTCCTGGACCCCAAACATCATCACCACACTTTCCATGTACACCCTCCGCGCAACCATCATCGCTCGCCGCAGCCTCCAACCAGACCGTCCTCTTCACCACCCCCTTTGAGCCCCCCCGTCCCCCTCGCCATTTCCGCGGATTGCCTCTCGTCCTACCGCCTCGTCCTCCGCTGGCTTCTAAACTATAGCGCGACCGCGATCCCTGTGCCTTCCTCCATCGCCTAGAACTTGTGGAGCTCTGCGCCCTAACTGCAAGATACGAACCCCCTGTCGCGCGTTGAGCCCGCGTAAAACTGGTACAGTGTCTTGGTGTTTCCTGTGTGGATGTCCAACGGGAACAACTACGGGAACAGCGAGTTGGACAGTAAATAGGTCATCGCGACGCTGCCGGCGGAATTCTACAAGCCGTATGCGAAACTGAATGGGGCGGTGGTCGGCTTTGTCTGGGGCGTGATGGGCTGGGTTTGGTGAAGGGGGAGAGGGGGTTGTTGCCGGTCGGAGCATTGTCATTTGTGGTGTCTAATGCTGCTGTGAGGGTTGTGTCGGCAGTGGGTGAGGTGGAGACCACGGCGGGGGAGGGTGGGCGGATTTTGGAGCTGGCGATTGGGGCGAGGGTTTATGCTAGGGCTGCGAGGGCCGGGGGGTTGCAGAAGAGGGGGCTGAGGAAAGAATCATGTGACTGCCTTCCTCCGTCTGGAGCTGAAGGAGGGTGGGTGGCCAGCTGGCAGTGGTTGCAACCCGGCTCGGGAAGGACCAGGCTGAACGAACGTTGGGGCGTTGGGGTGCATTAGACCTTCTTGAGGTCTAAGCCGCTTGATCGGATTCTCCTCAATTGGCCATGATATTTTTTTTTTCTTGGAGAGAAAGGTGCTCCCTTGTCATGAAACACCCTAATATTCTCTTTGCAATGAGCAATTCCATGTATCATTTTTGAGCGTGATGAGATGTTGACAGCTGCGGGCATTTGAAGAAAGAGGTGACTCCTCAAATTTGAAGCGCGGCATGTCGAAATGAGGGCAAGTGCATTTGGCTTTGCATGTCACACAACCTCCAGCTGCGAGGTGGCGCTGAAAGTCATTGGATCGCACGGGGTTAGGAGTCGTGGATTGGATACATTCCGCTCCTGCCACGCCAAAAACAACCCAAACAAGCTGGAAGATTCTAGTTGTACAACAGGAGGGGTGGGGGATCTTGTTCTGATTGCTGCCATCCTGTGTCTGTTCCGCCGAGGAAAGAGCAAACACGTCGGTGGAAGCTTGTGACACGGGTGTTATGGGCCAGGGTTTGAGTGGTCTGAACTTACCAAAGCGGCAGGGGCGGGGCCGGCGAGACATGACGACAAGCCAAAAAAAAAAAAAAAAAAGAAAGTGCTGGGCGCGACAAGCCACTTTGGCACGCGTTTAGGCGCCCCGTCGCTCTTGCGTCTCTGCTGAGTGAGTGCATTACCCAACATTGCCCCGATCCGACTGAAGGCAATGGCGACGGGTGTCAATGCCGAATCCGACAGTGATCTCGCTGCTGCTGCGCTTGTAGCTTTCAACAACACGTTGAGAGAAAAAATTTGCCCTTCGCCACCCAGCTCTGAACCAGCGCGCAAACGGGGTTTTTGTCCGAGGTCGGCACAAGCACCACGAGTAGCAACTTCCAGCTGCAGACATCGATCGCCTCCCAAACGGTGCGTATGCGCCGTCCGTCTTGGCCTTTGGTTGTCAGGTATCTTGAGCTGACATGCTTGCTCGGATCGCAGCATCTGCAACATCTCCCCCCTGCCTTGTGCAACCTCCGCGTCGCCTCTCGGACGATCAGCCGAAGCCAGAATAAACAGCCAGCCCCATAGTCGGATTCCCAAAAAGCGCTTGCTCGCCGACGACATAGCCCGAACAGCAGAGAAGCCGCACATCGGTCCCGCCAGCCTTTGGCGTGAGTCCCGATGCTTCCACCCCATCTAAGTGTCCAAGTACTGACAGGTCTAAGTGTCCAAGTACTGACAGGCAGGCGCGCATCCATGAGACACCGCTTCATCTTCGCCCCTCAGATCCCACCCCCTGCGCCCCTCTCCGCCGCCCGGCATGTCCATCTCTGACACCCTAGCGGAACGAATTGGCTCGCTGTTTCCTCTCAAAAATACTATGACAACCCAGGCCGCGACGAATCCCACCAGCGATGGGGGCGATAGCGCCTCCAATCTGGACAAGCCTGTGGACAAGCCTGTGGAAAAAACTGTAGCCAGGGTCGTGGAGCAGATCCGTGCGAACCAAGACGAACATCGGCGTCTCTCCGTCCCTCGAGACTCGGGGGTCAGGGATGTGTGGAGCACCTCCGAGGATGATGACGACGACTCGGACGTTCACATTGCCAAGGACGAAAGCAGCGATGATGGTGAACGAGCGGCGGAGCCTACCGACTCGGAGCCCACAGAAGAGATAGGTGGGAATGGGAGCGTCGGCCATGACGACACGGCCACAGGAAAGGAGCGCGGGACTATCGTAGCCTCGATCGAGCATACTGACACTAACACGGAAGACGATCGCAACGTGCCGGGCGCCCAAATTGCGGAGGGTGATGGCGTCATGGCCGAGCAGGTTGGCCGCGAGGCGGCGCCCACCCACCCTGATACAGTCACAGAAGAAGGACCAGCGACACCTTCTGAGATAGCGGAGAGCCAGAGTCGGGATATCCGCACGGGGGAAGAGGAAGGCCAGAACGCCGACACCACAGACAGCAACGCGGAACCAGAGGTGCAGAAGGTGCCCGAGGCGCATGGCGAGTCTGGGGAGCCGACCACCCCGCAGGACGCGCACGACGAGGAGCGTGTGGCACACGAAGACCCCAATAAGTCGCCCGCCCACCACCCAGACACGTATACCGTTGGAGGGCTGAAGGCTGCCGTCGAGTCTGCCGTCGCGGCCGTTGCCGCCGACAACCAAGCCAGCCCAGAACGCCACAGAAGCCGCCCCAGCGGCAAGCGCAAGAAGAAGGCGCCTCCAGCCAAGCCCGAGCGACGTCTCGTGCTGGCCGAGGAAGTTGAGTCCGACGGCGACTCGGCGGACTCGGAGCATTTCGTGGTATCCCGTATTTCCGACCACCGCATGTTCAAGGGTGTTCCCGAGGTGTACGTCCACTGGGTTGGCTACAAGGGACAGGAGACATGGGAGCGTGAGTCGGTCATCCAGGAGACGGCTTCCATCATCTTGTTCAAGTACTGGGACAGCGTGGGTGGCCGCGGCGCTCATGCGCCCTACGCCGGCAAGCCTGACGACTATGGTGTTGTCTTTGCCATCCGCGGCCACTACTGGGAGCTGTGTAGAGCTGTAGTGCCCGGGCTCGACAATGCTGAGGGAGTCAGGAATGAAGACGAGGACAGCGACGGGGAGTACGAGCGTGATGGTGGCAGTGCACACCCAGTCCGCGCTCGTGCTGGGAAGCGCAAAGCTGGGACGAATATCAAGAGGGCGGATAAAAGACGAAAGACGAAGAGCGTGACCAAGACGGTTGCCAGCCAAACATTGTGCTTGTGGGTCGAGTGGCTCGGGTGGGCTAAGCCGACGGTCGTGGCCGAGGACTCTCTGCGAAAGACACATCCTAAGTTGATCAAGTTGTATTGGGACCGTGTCCCTGGTGGCCGCCCGCTACCCCCTCCCAAGACGGGCAAGGTCTGATGTACTTGTCATGGCGAGTGACGATGTCCGGTGGTCAGGCGTGGAATTTGTCTGGCTTTGTATCGGCGCAAAGGGTTGGTCGGAGTGGGAACATGTGGACATGTCTGTTTTATGCAAGTGCCAGGGTGCCTCTGTGCAGAGCATGGCAAGTAAATGGCACTCTCAAGCCATGAGCGTATTGGCGTTTGTCATTGACTGGGGGTTACTAGTATAGGGCGAAACTAATGTGTCTAGGTATTGCGGAACAAAGGATTTTGTTTGCACTCTTTGGTGACCTTTGGCGTTGTTGGCTTCGAGTTCCAGGCCCTTCGAGCCACTTTACTAATCCACTTCACTAATATTGGCAAGGGACTTTATGACATGATCTCACACACATACACATACACAAGCACGCAGGAGGAGAGTCATGCTAACAGAAGGAAGGTAATTATAATACCAGCCGGCCGGATTCTAAGGGGTGACAAATTGAATGAAGGGAAACTAATCGCCAGTCTGACATGCAGAAAGAAGAATACAAAGTATAATCCTTCAGACGCTACTTGATCGAACCGACGGGACATGGGTCCTCTCTCGAATTCGTCAACTTTACCACCTCGCCAACCAATGCGACAACACAGCGTGACCATCATCTATGCTTAAGCCATGGGCATGGTCGAGTCGACACCGGGCAGCTTGTCGAACCACTGGTCGTAGTTCTCCTTGACGGCGGCCTTGACGGCGCACGACCGGGCCTTGTCGATGCTTTGGGTCTTGAGCGGGGCGCACGAGGCGCCCATGCAGCCGGAGCGGTCCATGGCCTGCTGGAGCGAGTCGCCCTTCCAGCCGAAGACGTAGTCGGCGTGCTGGCCCAGGCCGGTCGGGTCGCCGGTGCTGAGCACGAAGGGCTGCTTGACGCCATCGGGCCAGATCGACTTGTCGTTGAACTTGGTCGTGTCCCAGACGACCTCGAGCATGAGCTGCGGGATGCGCACCGGGTGCGACGCTGGGCAGTTGCCGCCCAGCGACAGGAAGGTCGCGGGCCCGCTAACGGGGTAGGCTACGTGGTCCTGGTGGTTGGGCGTGTCGAGGTCCTTGCCATTCCAGCATCTTTCGTGGCGTGTCAGTTTTTTTTTTTTTTTTTTGGCCAAGAGGAAAGAGGAGGAGAGAGAGAGAGAGAGAGAGAGAGAGAGAGAGAGCTTACGTGGGGAAGTGGACGTTGGAGCGGATGCCGCCGGGGCAGACCTTGTTGGGGAGGGCCTCGGTGTCGACGTTGTTGTCCTGGCACGGGGCACCGGTGTCGCCGCCGAAGTTGGGGCCGGTGTAGCAGCGGAAGCAGTTTTGCCTCTTGAGCTTGGTGTCGGGGCGCGAGCGCTCCTGCGGGTTGCCGACGAGCATGCGGAAGCCCGGCTTGAAGGCCGTGATCTTGCCGGGGGCGGCCGAGACGTAGTAGACGAGGATGCCGCCCTGCGTCTGCGTGCTGAAGCGGTCGTTGAACTGGTACCTTTGGGAGTGTTAGCGTCTTTTTTTTTGGGGGGGGGGGGGGTTCAGGGGTAGGGAAAACGTACGCAGCACCGCCCTGGGGAACGCGCTTGTAGCTGCCGTTCTTGGCCCGGAAGTACATGTTGGCAGTCCAGTAGTTGGAGAAGTCCTCCGAGTACGCGCAGGTTGTGCACGTGGCGGCCTCGGAAACGTCACCGGTGGGCATGGTGACGTTGAAGGCGTTGCCGCCGACGATCTGGTGGATGTGCGGCGTCGGGGCCAGGCCGGGGTTGACGAGGGGGTCAATCCGGTCAATGGACACCTGGGCGCACCCGAAGCGCAGCATGGTGACTCCTTGCTGGCGGGCGTCGATGGCGGGCGCCGCCTCAGCGAGCGCCGCGAGGGCGAGGAGAGCAGTCCAGTACATTGTCACGATGTCCAAGTCGGCAGGATTGGCTGGAGATGTTGGTGCTACGAGGGGAGAGAGGCAGGGTTCAGAACGGGCCTGTCCGCCGCGGCTTATAACCAAATTCTCGACACGCCCAGGCCGGCCATGTTTTTCGTCTCTTTCTGTCTCCAGGCTCAACTGCCGCGGTGTGACGGTAGCTCGAAATGCCGAGTCATGAGGACAGGCGCTAGATTGTCAATATCGACATAGATTCTCAGTGCTGTCGTCAATATGGCCAGCCAATGGGCGGCGGCGGCCAAGAGCGGGCGAGCATCAAGGCGCGCCCGTATGGGGTACAGCTTATTAGGCCGGGGTTGTGGGGTAAAAGCGGCGGTACGCTGGGGAAGCAATGTGGGAAATGTGGAAATGTGGGATAACGGGGGGGGGGGGGGCATGGAACGGTGTAGAAGACGTTCCGCGCTGTCGAGCGCGGCTGACGGGAATTCCCACTTTAGCCAGGCCAATGTGAGGAGGGCATGCCGGGTGCTATGGCGGGCGGCAAATACTCGATGTGCCCAAGACCCTCCCCAGATACTCTCGAGAGGAGACACTCCCCAGATGCCACTGAGGACGGACTGATGCTCGAGCCACGTGCAGCTCACGTTGCGGGATTTCGGGAAGCTACCTCAGGGGCCAGGGCTGTCCACAGTCGGACCGGATAAGTATGTCGAGCCTGCTATAGTCAATACTCGTGCCCCTTTTGGCGGCAGGGAGGTATACCCGTCGCTACTATGCCTGGCCGCCACGCTCCCCCACGAGCCAGACCAGGCACATCCACGAGAGAACAAAGGGGCACACGAACAGAGAGTTCCCCCCCCTGAGCCGTTCCCCTGGCTGGCCGATTGGTGTCTAGACAAACAAACCTGGTCTGACAGCTGCGAGTGCGCCATATGGTTACATGTACCATGGCCACCGGCCTCGAAAGCCCAGGGCGGACCACATTTACCCGGTTCCTTCCCTTTGCGGGGTTGCATTGTTGTTTCGTTTCGCTAAACACGTCCCCAGGAGACCGGATTGGTTGTCCTCGTCCCCCTTGGCTCGCCCGTCTGGGACTGCAGTGCCGTGCCATTCCAAGTTGCCCCCTGAGCAAAACTCCTTCGGTCATCTAGCAGCTCTATCAGGCCGAACCTGTTACCACCATTCGCTTCTATCCCGTGTCGAGGGGGGGGGCATGTGACGCTGTTCATCAATCGGAACGTCATTCCATGCAGCAAAACATTCCATGCAGGTGTCCAAGGAAGAACGCCAGAGTCTAGCGCGGCTCTTGTTGATGGGCAGTCGCCCAGGCGGCCGGTCACATTCTCCAATGCACAACGCCATTCAAGCTCCCGTCGGGAGGCTGGCGAGCACGGTAGCTGAGTGACTCGAGCTGGGTGGACTTCTGACCAGGGGAGACGTTTGTTGACTGATGAAGTTGTGCACCTGGACTGAGGTCAAACTTGAATACACATAGCATCTGCCTGTTGATAAGAGAGAAATGACACGAGCTCCTTCCCAATGGACACGCAACCAGGTTCCAAGGCAAATGACGACATGGTGTGTGCCTCACTTGCGAAGACACAACAAGTCGTTCTAGCGAATAGTACGAGCCTTCTAGAAGAATGGACAATAACGAGAGTTACGGCGTAGGAACTATGTTTAGATACGTTACTCTAACCCATCTTCACGGCAGCCCTGGATCGCAACAGCTTCGGGCATTTTTTTGCAAAGGCTCGGAGAAAAGCTGGCAGCATCTTAACCGCCAGCGTTTCTTCGGCTCTAGTTTTTTTTTCACCCGCTTTTGGGAATTAGCCAGCACAGCCCAGAACGGCTTAGCCGCCAGCCAGCCGGCAAAAGCTCCATGTCCGCGCTGGCGGGGGCTACCATCGACGTGTAGACGTGTCAGCTGGACCTGGCGGGACGCGACGGTGCGCCTCATCGAGCAAACACCAGCCCCGGCCGCATCTCGATCCCCGCCGTCGGCCACGATGGCGTCCCTCCTCTTCGCGTGGGCCCTGCTCGCCCTGCAGCACGTGCACCACGTCCACTCGCTCCCACCCCCCCTCCCCACCTTCGCCTGCCCCCCGGCCGCCGCCCGGCCCAAGTTCCGCTACTGGTTCCCGGACGCGAGCATCCCCCCCGCGGTCGTGCAGGCCGACGTGGCCGCCATGGCGGCCGTCGGCGCCGGCGGCCTCCAGTTCCTCCCCTTCTACAACCAGGGCTTCCCGCCCGTCTCGACCAACTGGTCTACGTACGGCTTCGGCACGCCCGCCTTCAAGGAGGTGCTGCGCGCGGCCCTGCGCGAGACGGCGCGCCAGGGGCTCACGTTCGACTTTGCCGTCGGGCCCAACACGGCCGCGGGCGTGCCCGCCGTCCCCGGCACCCCCGGCCTGGCGATGGAGCTGGTCGTCGGCGCGAGGGTGCTGAGTGGTGCTGGGGGGAGTGCGAGGGTCGGGAGGGTCCCGCCGCCCGTGCTCGAGTTCAACCACGCCCCCCTGGACGGCTGGGTGCATGAGCCGGAGAACTGGGGGCCTAGCGAGGTCGTGGCGGTGCTGGTGGGCAAGGTGAAGAGTAGGACTAAGAAGAGCGGACGGGGCGAGGTGGTGGTGTTGGAGGCTGCGAGTGTGGTGGATGTCACGAGCAGGGTGAAGGGCGGCGAGGTGGATTGGGAGGTGACGGGAGGTGGCGCGGCGTCGTGGGTGGTCGTGGCCTTTTACCAGCGGTATTCCAACGAGAGGAGCTGCGTGTCTGTTGCCCAGGCCCCGAGCTGGGTCGGGAATGGGTCGTGGATGGTGGACCACTTTAGTCCGGCGGGGGCCGAGAAGGTCACAGACTTTTGGGACCAGCAGCTGCTCGACGATAAAGAGATCGACGGCTTGATGAGGCAGGTAGGAATGTATTGTTCGTCACCACTCGCGTGCTCCGCAACTTGATCAGATCTGACAGGCTGCCGCCAGCGTGGGAAGACAGCATGGAAATGATGTCGACGTTGTGGTGGACGCCCGACTTCCTCCAGAGGTTTGAGCGAGCCCGCGGCTACTCGGCCACCGAGTTCCTCCCGGCCTTCTTCCAAGCCAAGAACCTGTGGAACGGCTACGGGGACCCCTACGACACGACATACACCTTCGAGGGCGAGGCCAACGACGGGGGAAAGTACGCCGAGGACTACCGGCTCACCCTGACTGAGGGATATCAAGACTTTCTCCGCCAGCACCAAAAGTGGGCGGCAGATCGCGGCATGGCCCACTCGACCCAGCCCGGCTACAACATGCCCCTGGACTTGGTACGTCTTGCCTCCTTCAATCCAATCACTGACCCCCCCTCCCCCCCCCGCCCCCCCCCAAGGCCTCACTCACTCACTGACTCACTCACTCACTCACTCACTTACTCACACATCCCAGTCAGCCGCCATCCCCCTCGTCGGTGCCCCTGAGCTCGAATCCCTCGGCTTTGGCGAGTCCATCGACACGTACCGCCAATTCACCGGCCCGGCGCACCTGTTCAACGTCAACGTCATCTCGACCGAGATCGGCGCGCAGCGAGGCGGAGCCTACGCCCAGACGGTGCCTACCCTGCTGGGCCTCTTCCGGGACTCATTCGCGGCGGGCGTCAACACGCTGGTGGTGCACGGCTTTGCGTACAGCGGCGTGTACCCCGGCACAACGTGGCCCGGCTACACGCCGTTCCAGTATGAGTTCTGCGAGATCTGGGGGCCGCGCCAGCCCGCGTGGCGACATCTCAACGACACGCTGCTGTTTGCCGCGAGGACGAGCGAGGTGTTGAGGACGGGCGTGCCCAAGGTCGACCTGGTCTTTTACGCCTGGAAACACCCGTGGAACGCGAGGACGGTGTATCAGGGGGCGGAGCTGACGGCTGCGGGTGAGTCAACAAAGCAATCCCCCTACCAACCTATCAGGGGTGTGACACTAATATTGCCTTGCCACAGGGTTCACGCATGAATATCTCGGACCCGACAACCTGGCGTCGACAGCGGCCCCGGTCAGGGACGGTATTCTTGCCCCTGACGGCCCGGGGTACAAGGCCATCATCCTCCTCGGCCAGACCAAGATCACCGCTGCGGCCTCGGCAGCCCTGCTCAGATTTGCCCAGGCTGGTCTGCCGATATTCATCATCGGCCAGGCGCCAAACACAACCATTGGCTCGGCGGGCCAAGAGGAGGTGTCAAAGAACATGGCCCGCCTCGCCAGCGGGGGCTTTGCCAACGTCAAGACCGTGCCCGCAGCCGGATTCGGGCCGGACATCCTACGTGATGCCGGCCTCTCTCCCCGTGTCCAAGCCGAGGCACTGAGTGGTGCACCCAACGCCACCCAGCTCTTTGCAACCTGGCGCTCCCAGCCGGAGCGAGGCTTCGACGCCGTCTACCTGCTCAACCGCGGCGCGGAGACAACCTTCAGCATCTCCTTCACCGTCCCCGAGACCTCAGTCCCTTACCTTCTGGACGCCTGGGCCGGGGAACAAACCCCCATCTTTGCGTACCTCCGCACCGGGGAAGGAATCACCGCCAGAATCACACTCGCCAAAGGCCAATCCACCATCGCCGCCTTCACCCGCGTCCCCTCGACCGAGGAAATCCCCCTCTACGTCGTGTCCCGCACGCCCAACCTCGCCCGCTTCGCCCTCTCCCCCTCGGGCCACCTCGAAGGCTACATCTCCGACGACCTCGAAGCCAGCGCGCTGCTCTCCAACAACGCCGAGATCTCCATCCCATCCTCCGCCCCCCACCCAAACTCACCCTTGGCCCTTGGCGCCTCTCGGTCGAGTCCTACGCCGCCCCCGCCGCCCTCTCCACCGCGTCGGTATCCCACAACCTCACCACCCTCACCCACCCCTCCCCCCTCCCCAAACTCACCCCCTGGACCGCCCTCAAGGGCCTCGAACGCACCAGCGGCGTCGGCACGTACACGGCCACCTTCACCCTGCCGCCGGCCGACGCGCCCACCAACTACACGCTGCACTTCACCGGCCGCGTGGCCAACACGCTGCGCGTCCGCGTCAATGGCGCGCTGGTGCCGCCGATCGACCCCGCTGCTCCGGGCGAGGGCCGGGATGTCACGGGGCTGTTGGTCAGCGACGGCGGCGGCGTGAATGAGGTGGTGGTCGAGGCGTCGAGCACCCTGTTCAACGCGGTCAAGGCGAGGGCTGGTGATGTCAGGAGTGTTGGTAAGGGCGTCCAGGTGCCGCGGTATTACTCCCAGGTTGGGTGGGCTGAGGGTGGAGTGGCGGGGGAGGTGGTGCTCAAGGGGTGGAGGAGGGTTGTTTTGGCTTGAGGGTTGAGGTTGTTTACCGTGCCCCTGAGGAGTGTAGTACCCAGCCCCTAAGGAGTGCAGTACCCTAGCACAGCTGGTACTATGAGAAGAATCTGGGGACGCGGAATTTCCATTTTCGTTTGTAATCCTGGGCTGGGGTGAGCTGTGGCTGATTTACCATGAGCTTCCCCTAGTTCTTCCCTGAGCTAAAGGTCGCGGCCGTAAAGGCCTTATTGTGGAGGTTGTCGCAAATCGCCCAAGGCGGGTAGGTTGTATATATGTACGCTACCAGATCGCGCATTGCGCGCAGGAGGCTGGAATAGCTTTAAAAAAGGGGTTCCAGGGCCTGGCCTTCCTTGCAGTGGATTTGTAAAAAGGGCTCATAACCCGCGGGGAGCAATGTGATAATATTGCTACCTGGGTACCTAGCTGTAGTAGTTTCAGGGAAAAGACAGTGGATGTATGGAAATACCTCTGCACCATTTGGTATCAGCGATTCTCTCCCTCATTGGCTTTGCTGCCGCAGACTTGACACTGCTACTTTCCAAGCCACCGCCCCTCAGTTGATAGGGTAGATAAAACCTAGAAGCTGACCACGAAAGGGCGGTGTCCATTTTTTTACCCGTTTCTCCTTGCTCAGCTCACACCAATCCTTCTCTACCACGCAGCTACGGGGTCACGGTTGAGTACCTACTGTACATACTAGTTACCTTATTTAGGTGCCCGGTTTCAACATGGAGGGTCTGCACCTCGCATCGAGCTCTAGCTAGCTTGACCACATGATCCCTCAGATGACATACTTTTTTTTTTACGTTGCCGGGAACTTTTGACTCGGTGGAAGAAGCCGCAATATCGCCATGTTGTCAGCTCTGTTCATCGATCTCGTTGGTATCACTCCAACAGGTTGACGGGTTTCGGCATAGGTCCTTCCCGGGCCTCGAGACATCATCAGGAGTGTGCTCCCTCTGCTTATTCCTATTTCGTCTGCTCTCTCGGCTCCGCAAGCCGACAGAAGAGGATGGAGATACTTTCATCGTGCTGAGATCCCTAGCCGGAACGGACTGGAAAGCGGCACAGGCACTCTGGATCCAGCTTGTCAGCGTTGACGAGGCCGCTGGATTTAGCCGTGTGTTCTGGAGGATGTTTACGTTGATATGCTTACAAGCGATCGTAAGTTGACCAAGAATCTAAGCATGCACTTCGCTAAAAACACCGCTGTGGCACTAATCAAATCCAGATGAGGCGTCAGTCGTGAACAAACTCCAGTTCGGCCGAATACCCACGTCCGGCACCACAGCCGAGGAAGCACTAAACATCTGCTCCAGCTGGCTGGAGCAATGTGAACGAGACCATGGCTGCGGAGCTCTGAGCCCCAAAACTGCCTCGGAACATTAAGCGAGCGCACCAGAGCGACTGATAACCGTCTCAGACTGTATCACAGCAGGGACAGTCCAGTTTGTATCGGGATTCTCCAGTTGGGGGGATCGGTATGTCGCATTGAGCCACAGGTGGGTTGCAGGGGTCCTACCGTCATGGACAACAACATTGGCCAATGTTGCCGAGAGGACTACGCCGAGGACGTTCGATGTCGACCAGCTGCCGGCAGCGATTCAAGACGCCATGCTGCTCACATATAAGCTCGGTATCAGGTATATCTGGACCGACTCCCTCTGCATCATCCAAGACTCGGAGGAGGAGTGGAAAGCAGAATCCGTCAAGATGTCTACCGTCTTCGGATGTGCCTCGGTGACGATTTTCACGGATAGCGCCGTCGACGACAGCGACTTGTTCCTGAGAGAACGAACGGCCACCTCCTTCCAAAAGAGACAAGGTATTCAGGTTGAGGTTGAAGGCGCCAACGGTTTTTTTCTGCTTCATCTCGTCGAGCAATACTCCCGGTATGCCAAGGAGCTACCAGCGAAGACAGCCGAGCTCTTCCGAGTCGACGTGGTCCAATCCCGGCTTTCCACCCGCGGTTGCATCTTCCAGGAACAGGTCATCTCCCGCCGACGCCTCCACTTCGGATCTCACCAGATGTGTACTAGATCTGCGGGCAGCATCTCAAGCGGAGGACGGCAGCGACCTCCGGGCCTCCTCTCCCCTGTGTCTTACATGGTTGTTCAAAAATTCCAGAACGCAGCAATACGACATGGACACTCCGTCAGCTCGGACGAGTCATCTTAGCCAAGCCGCAGATTGGGCTTACTTGCTAGAGAATTACACAAGCCGATCTCTTACCAGGGCTTCTGATAGATACATTGCAATTTCTGCCCTCGCTCAGGCTTTTGCTGCCCACGCAAGTCCCGCCAGGGGCCAGTATCTCGCCGGATGCTGGAGCCAGCAGATGTATCTGGACATTTCCTCGTCCTAACGCCGTGCGATGGGGCCACTACACGGGGCGGGGGGAAGACTTATAGGCGGATTGGCTATGGCTGGCATCATTGTAGGAACTTTGATCTAGCACATCCGCATCCGCGCCCTCGCCCTCGAGCACTCTTGAACCCACATCCTCTTCACTCCCAAGCCCCCCAAGCCAATCCTTCTCTTTCTTACCGACCTCGCCGATGCCCGGATTGCCATGGAGCATGTCTGCAGCTGCCCACTGAAGTTTTGGTAGCACAAAGGTGCACGTGGTACAATCAGCAAGTTTTTATGGATAAAATCGCCACAATATCCGGCAACCCCAATATCGAGGCCACGAGAGGGGCCGGCAGAAGAGCTGGTGTGAAGGAAGTGCGCATAAACTCGTGCTATACAAAGCGCCGAGCCCTCTGGGTCTGCCGCCCTTGCTACCTGTGATTTCTGTGCATCTCGGCGCCACCGCTTTGAACCATATCACACCGGAAAGATGCAGGCCTTCGCCTCCCTGTTGCTGTTTGCCGCCCTCGCCAATGCCCACTGTGCGTAAATGTTCCGAAACTCCACCAAACCCCCCTTGCTCCCGCATTACTGACGCTTGCAGACCACTTCTCCAACATTGGCGTGGCCAGCCCCGAATGGAGCACCGGGCGGGTCCCCAAGAACTCGCGGGACAACGGTCCGGTAACAAGCCTCAGCAGTGTTGATCTGCGATGCAACCAGGCCTCGGGAGGCGCCAAGAGCATCTTCAACACCACCGCGGGCGGCATCCTCCCCGTGTACTTCAACCAGCAGCCGTGGCACCAGGGCCCGTACCAGGTCTACATGGCCAGGGTGCCCGAGGGCCAGTCTGTCTTGACGTGGGATGGCGCCAGGGAGGTGTGGTTCAAGATCTTTTCCAAGGGGGCCTATACGGGCGGGTGCACATACTCGGGGGGGAGCTACTGCTTCCCGGACAAGTGTGGGTTTGATTTCCTCAACTATTCATGTACTGACTAACATGGCCTTACGACAGGGGACAACCCAATGGCCGTCAAGCTCCCAGACAGCCTGCCGTCGGGAGACTACCTCGTCCGCGCCGAGCACATTGGCCTGCACATTGTCAACTCGCCGCAGTTTTACATCGGCTGCGGGCAGGTCAGCGTTGCTGGCGGTGGGAGCGGCACTCCCGGCCCCTTGGTCTCGTTTCCCGGTGCGTACAAGCAAGGGGACAAGGGCATTTTCAACAACTTCAACTACCCGAAGCCCACCGTCTACAGGCCTCCGGGACCTGATGTCTGGACTGGCTAGGTCGTCCATAGGAATAATCTACTCTCAGCTGTTTTCCAGAAAAAGCACTCTCTGATTCTTGCATGACGAAGCCAAGATCCGGGACCGTGGTCTCACGCTGTGGATCATCTCCTCCCATTACCCGGCCCAGACAACCTGACACCAGCGCTGCCGGATAATCCCAGCTCAAGACACCCTGTCCCTGAATCTAGATCCATCGTTCACCTGGAATCCCCGTTGGTTGCCCAACCCCCCTCGTTCCCCTTGTCCCACCCACCATCACGAAACCCCCCCCCCCCCAAAAATTCCCAACAAAGCCACCCCTCAACACCAAAACAAAACAATGAACCCCCTTCTCCTCCTCACCCTCCTCACCACCACCGCCCTCGCATCCCACTGTCCCTCCAACCCGGCAGGCCCGCTCCTCCCCCCCTCCCCGACCTGCGCCCCGCCCGCAGACGACACCTCACCCACCTGGCACCCCTGGTCCCACCGACCAGTATGCGCCCCCCTCTCTTCCCTGGCCGCCGGCGCCGGCCGCTACTGCGTGTACACGACACACTCGCTGCACGGCACGCACGGCCTTTCCGTCCTCGCGACGCCCGAGCTCGCCGCCGACCTGGCCAGCACACTCTCCGACGCGGAGCCCGACCCGACGTGGATGCCGGCGCAGGGCCGGGGGTACTTCCTCCCGGGCGCGGGCGGGTTTGAGGTGAGGGAGGTGAGCGGGAAGGGGCTCGGGGCGGTGGCGGTGCGGGGGATCCGGGCGGGGGAGGTGGTGGCAAGGGAGGCGCCGGTGGTGCTGAATTTAGCGTGGTTGCCGCGGGGGGTCGTGCCGGGGCAGGTGGGGGTGCTGTTTGACGTGGCGTTTGGGCAGCTGCCGGAGGCGGAGAGGGACGCCGTCATGGGGATGGCGAGGAGTCATGGAAGGGGGGAGAGGGTGGGGGGGCATTGGTTGGATGATACGCTGAATACGAATGGCTTTGGGATGATGATGGGTGGCCAGAGTGTCTCGGGCTTGTATCCGGGGATTGCGGTAGGTCTCGTTTCTGGGGTAAGGTAAAAAAGGGATGGTGCTGACGGGAGTAGAGGATTAATCACGCTTGTCGACCCAAGTAAGTAGGGGTTTCCGGATGCGGTGCTTCTTGTGCTTACCGTCTTTTTAGTGTCTTTACACGGTACTCGCTGAGGACAATGACATTTGAGGCCGTCGCCTACGTCGACATCAACCCAGGGGAGGAGTTGACAATCAGCTGTAAGGAACCAGGCCCTCTTTCCGCTTCAGGTACTGACGAGAAGACAGACCTCCCCCTGAACCTCCTCAGCGAGGACCGGAAGTCCTCCATCAAGAAGTGGCACTTTAACTGCACCTGTCCGGTCTGCTCATCAGGCGCTGAGATGGAACAGTCGGATATCAACAAGCTGCGGATCCAGGGCATCCTCGACGAGCTCAGACTCAAGGACAACCGCACCCACGCGGGAGTGGGAGCTTTGGTGGACGAGCTGATGGCCATCCTCGACACCGAGCGCCTGCAAGTGCAGACGGGAAACTTCGCCTCCATCCTCGCCGGTGTCTACTTCCAGATGGAAGACCTGGCTAAGGCGCGGGGGTATGCGAAGCAGGCGGTAGACAACCACATGTATTACATTGGGCATGACAACGAGAAGGTCCAGGAGGCATTGCAGATGCTGGAGTTTCTCCAGACCATTGAATACAGGTAGAAAAAAGGGGGAAGACGGGCTTCCGTCATTTTATTGGGCCCCTCGAGCTGAGAACCATTCGCGGTTGTATCTAGATTTCATCAAGCCAAAACCTTCCGTGTCCAGCCCTCATTACATTATTTACAGACAGCACGCATACTCGGTTGCGTCCAGGTCATTGAACAGGTGCGTCCTGGCACCCTCGTCGTCGGGCATCTCGAACGAGCTCCCGCGGTACCGCCCCGTGACATCCCTCTGGTTGGCAATCGTCGACGAGAAGGCGCTCCCCTGGAGCCCGAGGAGAAACTCGCTGCGGATCATGACGCCCATGTCCACGGCGCCCTGAAAATCAAACGGCAGGTCGTTGATCAGCTTGGTCGTCGTCGGGTCGTCGTCGACCAGCCGCCACTTGTGCGTCACCTCCCACCCGCGCTTCTTGCCCGCATCGACAAACTTCTCGACCTGCGTGGCCGAGCCGCACGCGAGGTACACCAGCGGCTTCTCCCGCTCCGGGTGCCCGAACCGCGACCAGGCCTTATCCAGCGCGTCCAAGTCCACCTCGAGCTGGTGCTCGAGCGAGCTCCAGATGGCGTCGCTCTCGACGCGGAAGTGCACGCCGTAGTGGGGCCGCGTCAGCTTGGACAGCAGCCGGTCGATGATCAGGCGGGCGTCCTGCTTGAAGCGGACAATGTGCGACAAATCGTTCCACAGCCGCAGGTCGCGGCGGGTCGGGTCGTCGGTGATGCGGTAGAGCAGAAACTCGGAGTCGATAAAGACGACGGTGATGCCGTCCCCGGGCGGCGGCGTCTTGTTCTTCTCGGCCTCCTGGTTGGCCTTGGTGTAGAGGAAGAAGAGCTGTCCCTCGAAGAAGGTGCGGAACGGGCGGCCGACCCAGAAGTAGCTGTGGATCTTCTGATAGCCCCAGGCGTCGCCGCACGACATCTCGAAGCTGTGTTTCACGGCTACCGACTTGTCTTCGATTTGGTGGGGGTGTATGATCTTCATCTTGGGGCAGGCGCGGCCCATCTGCTTGATCAGATGCTCGGCGTCGAACCACTCGTCATACGTCATGTAGGCCGACGCGTTGAGGAAATTGAAGTTCTGCAGGTCGTCCGAGTCGCGCAGCGGCATGGCGGGCAGCACCAGGTGGGTGCCGGCGTCGATGGCCATCTTGAGGCACACCTTGACCTGCGACACAATCGACGTCAGCCCGGCCGACATGCCGCCGCACTTGAGGTAGACGTTGTCGGTGCGCCACGACGTGTTCTCGCAGAACTCGCGCAGCATCGAGTACTCGTATGGCGCGGGCTCGCCCATCGAGAAGACCTGCTGGAAGTAGGCTTCGACATGGGGGAGCAGGGAGGGCGCTGTCGCGCTCGGTGTCGTCGGCGATTTGGAGTCTGTCGGCGGGTTGGAGTCTGTTGGCGGGTTGGAGTCTGTCGGCGGGTTGGAATCTGTCGGCGGTTTGGAGTCCGTCGATGGGTTTGATGGTGTTGATGGCGTCGACGGCGCTGTCGTCTCTTTTGTGGCGGTATCGCTCGGGCGCGCCCAGAGCGATCCGGATTGCGAGTCCCACGACACCAGCAGCAGCGACGACCCGAGGAGAATGGCCGTGGCCACGAGGATGACGAGACGGCGGCTCATGGCGAAATTGATCATGGCGGCTGTCGCGACACGCGTGGCATGTGAACTGTCGTCGTGTGCCGTGAAAGGAAGGTTGGAAGACGACAGACAGCAAAGCAGCTGCGGCTGGCGCTCTGTCGCCGCCCCAACTTTTTCTTTTCGTTCCCGTCTGACCAGACCCAATCCAGGGGCTCCTTCAGCTCAATGCAACGCAATTTCACGCGCGACCGAGGCATCAGGCTGCACTGCTCCCTGATACGTCATAGCTTCATGCATGCCGGGAGCGCATCCCAGCCATTCTCTGGTGTCCTGATTGGCCGATAAATTAGGAGGATCGGAGAATACGGGGAAGATGAAAAGAGAGGGGTCAAATCCTGGAATGTGCGCCTGGAGAGATGGGGCACACCATGGTCTGTCGTGCCTGCCCCGCATTCTACTTTTTGTGTCAATTGGAGTTGGGATTATATTATAAATGGAAGGAACGATTTCGGGCGCAAACAAGGCTGTCTGGGATGTCAGTTAGCAAGTTAGCTATCAGATAGCTGCCAGAAATAATGAAAGCTTTGGCCATTGAGAACCTGGAGATCTGTGGTGCCCGAGTTTGCGGCGGCAGGTCCTCATCTCCAATCCGCAGTGCAAACCCAAGCTGCAAGGTCCAGGTTGCCTTCCCGTCGAGCCAAGCTTGGGCTTTGCACCCGCCGATGGCGACGGGGCGAAACTTGCCTTGGCTGCGATCGGAAGATTCGTGAGGGCCTTATCAATTTAACCTGCCCAATTGCTCAAAAATTAACAAGCAGTGACAGTTCCCGAACTAGATACACTTCAAACATAAACCTCTGCCAGACGGAGTAGGTATCCGTTGCCGCGTTCTGATCTCACCAATATCCCTCAGTACCTTACATACACATCCATGTCCAGATGAGTCCCTTACCATGTTAGTGCACCTAATTATTTAGCCTTTCTGAGCCCGAGCCTAGTTGTCCGCAACCACATCATTGGTCATGTGGGAGTCGAACTTGAACCCCGTATTGCTTGCTGCTGCCTCTGCCTGGCACGAAGCCAGTCGAAGCATCCGACCACTGCCGATCTGAGAGCGACAGCGACTAGGAACCATCAAGTGCTTCCGACGCCGAGGTTGTCCAGTACCTACTCAGTAGTGACCTCGTGCTCGGATAACACCCGGCACAGATTCGGAGTTTGGTCCTTTGCCACTGCTCAAGTCAAATTTCGTGCTTCCCAGAGCAGGCAACATGAAAATCCATGCTGAAGAGCTGTTTACTGGTGATTAAGCCATAACTCCAAGGCGAGCAATGTTGGCTACCGGGGCAAGACTGTCGACTTGCGCGACGTATTTGGGTGCCCTAAGTCACTTCCTTAGATATAGTACTATGGGATGGTGGTAGGGATCGCCTCTACACTGATATCTTCACTCAACATCAAGACCGCAAAAGGCCGCGCGGGTCAGGGCTGTAGAGCTAACGGGACAAACCATCCTCCTTTGCCTGCGCTATAGAACCTTCCCACAGCCATACTCCCAAGACACGAAGAAGCAACACTGTAGCCCAACAACTGGAATGTGATACCACTGACGGGGCTTTTCAAGGCCGGGGAAATGCACCTCGCCTTACGAGGCATTCCAGCTTAACTAATCTTGCCTCAGCTGTACGTTCTATTGAGCTCCGTTCTTTGAGCTAACCGAGTTCAGAGTTCTATTTCTGTTCAATAAAGAAGTGGTCCGAGTTATACATGATCGACTCAGACAGCAACTAACAGCGGGTAGGCAACCTCAAGTTGGCGTAATTGAGTGTTCTTTACTATGCACAATGATCAACTATCGCATTCCACCTTCGATTCCTTGCCTGGGAAAGCCCTATTTGTCATCTGCTACAGTTGGCACAGTGGGGTTCATGATCATCAGGTTGGCGCGGTAAAGATTACTGAACTCTGGAGCTGACGAACTATTTGCGCGCAGACACCTGGCATGCCCATCAAATCAATCACCTTGTCGGTAATCATTCGGATTCAGCTCCCTAGGTACGTTTACCTCTCTAAAAGATTATTCGGGAGGCCCCTGAAAGGGGTACTGTTTGTGATTAGGATAACTATATAGACGTGCAGCATCATTGCAGTTTCAAGTCCATCTTCACCACACCCTTCACTAATCACTCTACTCATCAACAGACACGAGCAACCAAACCAACAAAACGTATACTCAGAGAGACTTCTATCCTAGTCACCAGCTCAAAATGTCTACCCAAGAAACCGCACCGACCCTCTACCTCGAGGTCAACGGCACCAAGTTTGCCCATCGCCTGATCGGCTCGCAGAACCCTGTCTGCGTAGCCTCGCCGCCTCTCCTCCTCCTCAATCACTTCCGCTCCAACATCGACCTGGTATATTGCTCCAACCATCCACTCTCCCTTCGATTCTAACACCTCCCAGTGGGACCCCCTGCTCGTCAACGCCCTGGCCTCCAACCGCCTAGTCATCACCTACGACTACTCAGGCGTCGGCCACTCAACCGGTGAGGTAAAGCTCTCGGTCGCCGACTTCGCATCCGACACAGTGGCCTTCCTCACCTCTCTCCTGCCCACCCTCCCAGGAACCCCCACGGCCGTCGACATCCTCGGCTTCTCCATCGGCGGCTACATCACCCAGCAGATAACCCTCGACGCGCCGCACTTAGTGCGCAAGCTGGTCCTTTCCGGCACGGGCCCATCAGGCAGCGCGGGCGACGTGGCGCACCGGCGGCCCATGGCCGAGGTGCAGAGCGCCATCATGTCGGACCCGCCCAACGGCAGCGCCATCCTCGACGCCTTCTTCCCGTCCTTCACCACGCGCGAGGCCGGTATCGGCGAGGCCTGGTTCGGCCGCGTGCTGGCCGGGCGCGCTGCCGTGGCTGGGAAGGAGGGCGAGCCTGAGTTTGTCTCGTTTACCTCGGGTCCCGGGCTGGAGAACTTCACGCGCGCGCTGCTGAGCTGGGATGCCGATTTGCGGCCGTATGCGTTCTTGCAGACGATTCGCAAGCCGGCCTTGGTCACGGCCGGGAGCAATGATTTGATTGTTTCGACGGTGAATTCGTTGGAGCTGGCGAGGAACATCCCCGGAGCGCATTTTGTCATGTTCCCTGGGTCTGGGCATGGGCACTTGTTTCAGTATGCCGAGTTCTATGCCGAGCAGGTCGATCGGTTCTTGAAGGGGGAGTATCCTACGGCGCCGTAGGCGGCTTGAGAGATGAACTCGCTGGTGTCGGGATATTAGGGGGGCGAGATGTTGTTGCGAATCAGCATATGGGTCAGGGGTATGATAGGGAGCTGTAGTAGTGTTTTCTTTCCGTGATCAAGGCAGCTGGTAGAGTCTATTGTCATAGAATTGCAGTCATTTCCCGGATGGCATGCCGGATAACGTCGCATAGAATTACACTAATATAGATGGATGAAGTAGACCTCGGCTTTTTGCCCAAGCTAAACAAGTGTTACCTCCTGCATAGCAAAGTCTGTAGGGTCATACAACCGCAGCCGGGTTGGCTTGTACGAGACCACGCCCACACGACAGAACTTGTCAGGCGATTTTGTCACCTTCCTCAGTAAAAGGAAAGCATACCTTCTTCCATTGGAGCCGTCCTAGATGCGGGCGAAGCGGCACCAAACCGGCTCGTCGAGCTGCTGGCACGATTCAAACCCGTCAACATACCATTCAAACATGGATTCCTGATAGTTGGCAATCACCCAATCCTCATAAACCAGCGTCTACTCGTTGCCCATGTATGTAGCTATGTAGCCCACAGCCTGCGGGTTTCCAGCTCGGCCGGCGGCTCCGTCCATACCGGGTCGACCGCAGCGTCGAGGACAGTCCAGCCCAAGCTTGCCGGGGTCGGAATATCCGGCTGGAGGCCGTAGAAGGAGTTCCCGCCGAACATGCAGACACGATAGTGGACCTCGCCATCAGTCATGACATGTTTCCTCAACCGCGTCTTAGTCAGATGGCCCAGCACCACCAGATCACCCTTGACATCCCCCAGCAACCGATCGCCCTCGTCATCTAACCAGGGCACGACGGCCACCTTGGGATCACGCTCTCTCGGCTTCCAAAAGGCCGGAACATCGCTGTTGAGATCCTCAAACTCAAAGTGCACCCCGCCGCGAACCGAGGCCCACGTCCACGACAGGCACCTTTCTCTCCTTCACCAGCGGCAGCCACCTATCCTCATCCACTACCTAACCAAAGCTTACGGGAACATTCCAAAGCGCCAGCTCAGCCCAAAACTCCCTCCACACCCCGAGGACATACTCAGGCTCAACCAGCAGCGCAGCAAACTCCTTCGCCACGCCCGCAACAGCCGGAATCCGATCGCCCTCAAAAGTCAAAGCCAACGGCCCAAACTCAACCACAATCCGCTGCCACCGATATCGCAGCCGGGTAGCCCTCCGGTAATCATCCATATTCCCCCTAACCCGCGGCGAGTCCTGGATGATGCACAGCCGGTTGATCCAGAGGTGGCCGATGTCGAGCTGGCGGGTTACGTGGACCGAGTTGTTGCCTTTGCCGAGAGACAGGATGCGACCCGGTAAGGGGCCCAGCTGGACTGGTGGACATTGTCCGTGGCGGAAGTCGCCGGACTCTTGAGAGCAGGAGCGAAGTTTCGAGGTCGCCCATGCGAACGAATCTTTGAATGCTGTGTACGGCGAACACTTGTAGTGCTTGCCTAGCCCGCGGGTTCGGCCCTTGAGCTCCTCCAGCTGCGCCTCCGATATGAGGCCCCGGATGGGCAGGAAGTCGATCTCTACAATCTGAGGCCGGCCTGGCTTTGTCTCGCAATCTATCCTGAGCAAGTGACTCTCAGGCTCCGGGTTGAGACAGAGGGTTATCTTCCCGAGCGAATCAAGACTTGCCGTGTCGGCGACAGAGGCAGGAAAGTTGTACTTAAGACCCTAAAGGGCCGTGGCACACAGCTAGTCCGGTTCCTTAGACCCCTGTACTTCCTGGCCTGCTTCGGGGCGGGAGAGGTCATGGCATTTGTTGCAGGTCATCTACGAGTTGGCCAACCCATGTTCTCTTTTTCCTTCTTTTCTTCTCCCCCTTTTTGCCCCCTTTCTGACGAGACGTTTGAGTTTTGAGTTTTACTGGCATTGAGGAGCCCTGCATCAAACAGCATATGCACTATTCAGAAAGTGGCTTATAACCACGCTGTGTAGCCACAGAACCGCCCAGACTGGAAAGTGATTGTAACGCCACGCAAGGTACTTGCAGGTTGTTTGTGGTGAAAATGCCTGATGAGGCACCGAGGTTCCTGTTGGATGTGAAGTCAATTTCAGTATGGCCCGTGCCCAACATTCTTATTGGATATCGGCTTTGTTTTGTGCAGGAGCCAAACAGCAGCGCTAGGCTAGATGTAGATAGTAAATGCTCGGATTGGCGGTCAATCCAGAGCATAAAAGCTTTGGTATCCCCACTTGGCCTTGGTCTACAAACCGGCTCACTAACATATCACTCAGCATTTACCCCACACCTTGACCACACCTTGAAGTCCCTGCTCACCATGAATGGTCACCATCTGGCTTGGCAAGTGCTGATTTGGAAGCTGCCATAGGTATGTGGAGTGAAAGATAATTATGAGGTTGAGATTGGGGTATTACCCAAATCTATACCTGACTCAGAACTCTGAGCTTGGATAGCTTTGGGAGCTGACCTAGACGGCTCCGGCTTACACGAGGCAGCCATCTCACCTTGATGCAACCTCATAACGCTATCCGTGCGACCTACTCTCAGGAAGATGATATTGGCACCATTTTGGGCGAGTCTAGGCATATTCCGGGCATAGCCATGTTGTTGTTGTCATTCCAGGTTGGCTTGTGATCCGAGTCCATCGTAGCCGCTCGAGGTTTGGAGCATAACATGGAAGGTGGGCTACTATCGTAGATATTCCTTGCTGCTGTCTGGAAGCGATCTGAAGTAAGCTGGTGTAAACCTGGTACTTTTTCCTGCTCAAGCTGGCTAGGGGGAAAAAAGCCTGGGAGATTACTGATAAGACTCCGAGTCAGGCTTAATGAGTCGGCCGCATCGCCGCCAGGCTGGCCCATTAATCATCGATACTACGCTTTAAGACGGTATTGAAGAGCATGTGGTTAGTTGCATCTTCCGACCTACCTCTCTCGGGAGACACGATTGGGCAATATTGTTCCAACCGCACGTAAATAATTCGGTAGGACGCTGCTGTTTCAGAATGTAGGAATAGTATGTCCGAGTCGAGTCGGAGTCACCATTCAGATACTGACACCAGCCCGAAAATGAAGGCTGGCCTTATCTCTACCGCCGTAGATGTTTTGGGGTGGGAGGATATCGGCGGCGATGTTATCGGCCTGCATTTCCTTCCGTAACCCTGGCCTGTTGGTAACTCTGACGAGACGCTGCAGTGCCCGCCTTGGGCTGGGGACTTTGAGGTCACGGCCCCGCTGCGTGTTATCACGCCAAGCTTTTACGAGTCGCTCACGACCGAATAGGCGCATCCTGTGCCTTTTTACCTTCTAGTTTAGGTCTGTGCCACTATCACGGTCAGTAGGAATACTAACGACCCTGCTGGGCGTTTACGAGGTGCTTCCCACGCTTGGCATCCATTGCACCACACCAGCCCAGTTCTGTAATCATCTCTATACAGAACTGGCTGGTGTGGTGCAACAACGCTGGGTGTGGCGTTGCAACACACAATGTTTTTCTTCCAAGCTTTTTGTTGCATTCATTGCACCACCAAACCGACGGAAGTGAGTCTGACAGCTGTAAAGGCCGAGAGCAACGGTTACCATGGGTGCCAAGATCTGGCTGTGTAACCCGCGCAATATTGCATATATGATGGCATAAGATCGTTGGTGCATCCATCATGCCTACTGCGCCGCACGTTTAAGTTCTGCACCACCGAAATATCGACAGCAGACACCATAGGGCAGGCTGGTGTTCGCTGACCCAGGCGTAATTTGCAAAGCGTGGCATGTGAAGAAGCAAGCATCTTGGCGGAGTGTTGGCGCACAAAGTTGTCGGATCACGACTTCGGCCAGACCCCCAGCATGGAAGCTCTCGAGGAGCTCTCGCGGAAGCCTAGGCCGAGGGGATCCCCCGGCAAGTAATGACCTACCGTCTCCGGGTACGCTCCACAGTCTAGCTTAGCAATGGGGGGCCACTTCCTGTTACCGCACTAGCAGCAGCAATGGTCCGGATTGCGTGTGACATTGCGGGGAGAAGGCGGTGGAGGGTATTCCTTCACTGCCTTGGGAACCCTCGGTCTCGGGACGGTCCCAAATTCGTGATTTACGTCGTAATCCTAACCGACTCCCCGGGGCTGGAATGCGACGCGGGAATCCCCAAAATTCCTGCGACCCGAAATAGCGACTGCAGGTCACGGTTTACCGGTCACGGTATATAGGTTCGTGGGTTGGTGGGAGTGATACGGCGGGAGGATTCGCCAGTGCGGCGGGATGCCGTACCAGCAGCTCTCTGCAGGAGTGCAGCCTGAGAGCTTAGTGACAGCTTAGTATCTCTGCGAGGCAGCTGAAATGACATCGGGGGGGGGATGATATTTACCTGCCCGTCTCAGCCTGGAACCGTTCTACGGAAAGGCATGAGAGAGGTAAGCTGATTCTGACCGGATTCAACGCCGATCAGTGGTGGATCATCTTCGTAGACCGGCATTGGCTAATAAGCATTGGCTCGATAAGAAGCTCGAAGCACTTGACGACCTGCTAGATCGAAACTAGGCCAGGTGCCCACACCAATCAAGTGGCGCGATCGGGATCTTGGCGATGGCTGGGGGGTATTCGTTTCCCGGCCTCTCAATGCTCGCCCTTTGCGCCATCCCCTCCTATTTGACCCTCTGGGCATGGCCCCTCCCGCAGCTGCAGTGGCTCCGGCACTCGACAAGACCCGTGGGCAAAGCTGTCGTCGAATGGCGCGGCGCGATCGGGCCGCAAGGGAGCACAGCAGAAAAGCGTGGAGGCACAGCAGCACCATGTGGCGACCAAGATGACAATCATAAAACATTTGGCTATTTGTGCGTGTGGCCAATCGTCGTTCCGCTGATTCTTTGCCTCCCCTAACGACTCTTGGGGCTCCTTCAGCTGGTCTCCTTCCCGTTTTATTAGCAGCTGTTGGCGATCGCTCGCTGGCCGGCCGCAGATTGAGAAGTCAGAACTTATCTTGGCTCTGCAACGCGTTAGCGAGGTATCCCACGAGGCCAAGACCTGAGCCAAGAGTCTTGGCCCAAGACTCGACTGAAGAGAGGCCAAGACTGGATTAAAGACTAAACATGCAAACATGCAAGCGCACTCGAGCGACTGGTCGCCACGAACTTATCCGGACGGACTAGAATGAGAGCGCCAACGGGAGCATCGAATGAATGGAATGAATCGAGGCACCAAGGATGCGGCAGAATCCGGGGGACCGCGGCATGTTGATTGCCTCCTTCCTGATGGGGCAGGTGAGAGTCTCTGTGCCACCGTGTAATTCGTCGGTTAAGGTAACCGTTGCACTAACGCTACGGGAAACCGCCTCTCCTCACGTCCCCCGCCCTGCAAAGTGCTGCAAAGTGCGTGAGAAGTCGAGACCGTTCTTCGACCGCCAGGTGGCCAGCGATGGCACAGCCAGCTCCCTAATTCATGGGGAGCTCCGGGGGGTGAGGAGCAACTGACCAATGGCCAATGTCGTTAGGTTTTGTCCAACCTAATTGCGCCCCTGAAACGCCGCTCAGTGAACCAGGTGCGCTGCCAGGGGAGCTACGACCTGAGCCCTCGGGACTGGAGTGCCTGCCAGGGCGCCAGATCTGCTGGGAGTGATATGGAAAGAACTATGGGCTTCCCACCCTCCCTCTTTCCACCCCTCATGCCAAACAATGCGAAATGCAAAATCTAGGGCAGGTACACATTTGACTCACTGCGGGCCATTGAGCAGATCGGGAAACAGATTGACGGGCATTTGTGAGTCTGCCTCATCTACCTTAAGTGTGCTCTGCCAAGTCGCTGCCAAGCCGAATAATTGCGCTCGCTATTCTATTTGCCCTGGCCAACAATAGCGACGCAATCATTCTGCAATCATGCTGCAACCTTAGCGCAATCATACTCATAGTGATTACAGCGTACGGTATACCACAGCCTACCCGCCGTTATCGCCCCAGTGCCCAGCGCCACCCGCGGCAGATCATGCCCGGCATCCCTGGCAGGCGCGACTGTTGAAACTACCTACTAGCAGGAGCTGGGAGCTAAGGTCGACCATGTCGATGGCCGCTGCGTTGGGAAGGTACGTGTAGCCACCCCTCTTCGGGCTCTCGACCCTCGACCCTCGAGCTTGCTACTCGAGCGACCTTCTCCTTCCTCGCTCCGTCGCCTCCATCCGCCCAACAGCCCGGGACGCTGCACGGCCAGCTGCCCGGATAGTGTTTCGCGCTTCCTCTGCTGTCGTGATTGACACGGGCTCTTGGCGTTCCTGCCCTCGACTTGATAAGTGGCCCGCGTCCCGCCCTCTAAGACACCCCCGGGACCAGTCTGTCTCTCACTCGCATCACTTGCACTGTGGATTGGGCATTGGCACTGGTAACAGACAATGGCCGAGTTCAACGAGAAGACGGGCCGTCCCATCACCCCCACGGGGAGTGATGGCGTCACTGAGGTCAGGCCGGATATCGTCGTGCCCAGGGGCGTCAAGGTCACCAAAAAAATCGACTTTGACGAGCATGATGGCACTCTGCAGCAGTAAGCTTGTCAACTCGCTCTTTGTGCGGACCCGAAGCTAACAGCACAGCGAACTCGTCGTCACCGAGGATGATCTCCTCGAGGCCAAGGCCTTTGCCGACACGCTGACGCTGGAGCGCGTGCGCGAGCTCATGGTCTCGGTGCTCAAGATCCATGAGCGCGACCCCAACTTCCCCCACTCCATCTTGAAGCGCATCCAGGAGTTTATGGAGAACGAGGCCATCTTCGAGAACCCCGAGAAGCACGAGGACATCATCGAGGAGATGAAGCTCGAGGCCGCCCTCATCACCAACAACAGCCCCTACGCCGAGGTCCGCGCCGTCGTCGACAACAAGGACGACCCCAGCACTCCCGTCTCCACCATCCGAGCCTGGACCATTGGTATCGCCTTCTCTGTCCTGCTGGCCTTCATCAACCAGCTCTTCAGTATCCGCCAGCCTGCCATCTCGATCGAGTCCAACGTCGTACAGCTTCTCGCCTACCCCCTAGGCAAGGCCTGGGAGCACTGGATGCCCACGGGGGAGTTCACCCTCTTCGGCCGCAAGCACTTCCTCAACCCCGGAAAGTTTAACAAGAAGGAGCATATGTTAATCGCCATCATGGCCAACACGGCCAAGAGCTTGCCGTACACGCAGTACATTGTCTGGACCCAGGTGCTTCCGCAGTACTTCAACCAGCAGTACGCTCGCAGCTTCGGATACCAGATTCTCATCGCCATTTCCACCAACTTTATTGGTTATGGTCTGGCCGGCCTTACCCGCCGCTTTATCGTCTACCCGACGTACTGCGTGTGGCCCGCCTCGCTCACGACTATCGCTCTCAACTCGGCCCTGCACAACGACACGAACCCTGCCGTGCCCGGCCCGTTCAACCGCATCTACAGGGCCTCGCGCTTCAAGTTCTTCATGATTGCCTTTACCGCCATGTTTGTTTACTTCTGGTTCCCCAACTTCATCTTTGAGGCCCTCACCTACTTCAGCTGGATGACGTGGATCGCGCCCGACAACAGAGACCTGAACATCCTGACGGGCTTCAACAGCGGCTTGGGTCTTCTCAACCCGTGGCCGACCTTCGACTGGAACGTGCTGCTCTACGACTCCCTGGATCCCCTTATGGTGCCTGCCTTCTCGACCATCAACCGCGCTCTGGGCATGTTCATCTTCGGCTTCGTCATCCTGGCCGTGTGGTACACCAACACATGGAACACGGGATATCTCCCCATTAACACCAACCGCGTCTACGACCACTTTGGCCAACTGTACAACGTGTCGCGCGCCCTCAACGAGAAGGGCATGTACGACCACGAGAAGTACATGAACTACTCGGCTGCCTACCTTGGTGCCGCCAACACGATTGTGTACGGCTGCTTCTTCGCCATCTACTCGGCCGCCATCACCTACATCATTCTCTTCCACCGATATGAAATCACGGTTGGGTTCAAGAACTTGTGGGCCAACATGCGCCGTCGCACCCGCAAGGCCGAGGGTGAGGAGTACCAGGATGTCCACAACCGTCTCATGTCGGCCTACCCCGAGGTTTCTGAGTGGTATTATCTCTCTGTCCTCCTCATCGCCGCCGGCTTCGGTTTCGGCGGTGTTGCTGGCTGGCCTACCTTTACTACGCCCGGTGTCGTCCCTTACGGTATTCTGCTTGCTCTCATCTTCGTTATTCCCGTCGGCATCATCAAGGCGATGACGGGTGTGGAAGTCACCCTCAACGTGTTGGCTGAGTTTATCGGTGGTATGTGGGTGGGAGGCAACGCGCTTGCCATGAACTTCTTCAAGTCGTTCGGCTATGTCACCTGTGCCCACGCCATCCAGTTCTCCCAGGATCTGAAGCTCGCCCACTACCTCAAGATCCCCCCTTGGCACACATTCATTGCGCAGCTAGCCGCGACCATGGTCTCGACTCTGGTGTGCACGGGTGTCATCAATTTCCAGGTCGACATTGAGAATGTGTGCCAGAAGAACGCGCCCATGCGCTTCTTCTGCCCGGGACCCAACACGTTCTTCACCGCGTCGGTGCTCTGGGGAACCATTGGCCCGATCAAGGTGTTTGGCCACCAGGGCCAGTACAAGGAGCTCCTCCTCGGATTTCCCGCGGGTATCGTTCTGACTATCGGCATGTACTTAGTCGCCAAGCGCTTCCCCAAGAACGAGACTCTCCGCCAGTTCCATCCCGTCGCTTTCTGGTATGGCCCCCTCGCTTGGGCGCCCTACTCCTTCTCGTACGCCATGCCGAGTATTCCTATTGCGCTCCTGTCGTGGGTGTATGTACGCAAGAGGTATCTGGCTTTCTGGTCCAAGGTAAGCCCCCTCCCCCCTCGTGATTTGATATGCCCGGTTACTAATTTCCTGATAGTACAACTTTGTGCTCTCGGCCGCCTTCTCGGCCGGCATTGCCATCGCCGGAATCATCATGCTCTTCAGCGTGCAGTGGGTTCGTGTCTCGATCCCCTGGTGGGGTAACGAGCAGCCGTACATGGGCTGCGAGGGCGAGCCTTGCCTGCTCAAGACCCTTGAGGACGGCGAGCGCTTCTTCCCCTGGTGGGACGGCAATGTCATTCCTGCTCCTTAAGTCTTGATATTGTTCAAGGGAGAGCTCAGGGTGCGATGCATGAAGGATATGAGATGTGGTGTGAATATGGAAGGAATAGCAGAGGAATGGCGGAATAATGAGGTTTCTGTCTCTTACTGATACCACACTCGACTCGAGAATTGAAGTGAAGTTAATGTCTAAACGTCAACTTGAAGAATTACAATGAGTTCAATAACTTGATGGGTGTGAGTGCCTATGATTTGTCCGATGGATGATGGGTCAATGCTAGTACGGTCGCTACCTTGTGTACTTTCGGGGGCCAACGGCTCATCCAAATCCCTCAAACCTCTCTTATAAGCTCCCTATCTCCGGGCCTCACCTCGACAATCTCCCCTCCCCTCATTACTACCACCCGATCAACACCCTCGACCCTGCGATGCGACACCCACAACACAGTCCACCCCGCAAACTCGCGCGCTATCACGTCCCAAATCGCCGCCTCCGTGCCGGCATCCACCCCGGATGTAACCTCATCCAACAACAAAACACCCCCCTCCGTCCCCTCCCGTCCCAACCTCGCACGCACGATGACCCGCGCGAGGCCGAACAGCTGTTTCTGCCCGTGCGACAGTTCATCGGGGTCAACCTCCCCGCCGACCCCACGCGCGGCGAACAGGGGCCAGAGCCCGACGCTTTCCAGCGCGTGCTGGCACGCGTCGTCGTGGTCTGGTGCCGGGGCTGGCGCCGGGGCCGGTGTGGTGGGTGTTGGGATGGTGGGGAAGGTCAGCGGGAGCAGATTCGCGCGGACGGGGTGGCTGCCTGGGAGGAGGATGGGGGTTTGTGGGAGGGCGAGGGGGGGTTGGGGGAGGGTTAGGATGCCGGAGGAGGGGAGGAGGTGGGATTGGAGGAGGGCGAGGAGGGAGGATTTTCCGCTGCGGAGGAGGTTAGTGGAGGTTTGGGAGGAAGGGGACGGGGGTAGGACTCACCTGCCGGTTCGGCCGGTTATGAGGACGCGCTCGCCCGGGGGGATGTGGAGGGTCAGGTTTTTGAGGGCGGGCGTGCTAGGAGGGGTGGTTGATGGGGTTGGGGTTGGGGTTGGGCACCATGGTCTAGCTGTTTGTTAGTCACCGTCTACCAAGAAGAGATATATGGAGGGCTCGAAACTCACTGGTAGGAAGCCGACACGCCGTCGATTCGGATCTCACCAGAACCGGGCCACCCCTTTTCCGGCGGAACTTTCGATACTCCCTCGCCATCCTCGTCTTCCGGCCTTACCATCTCCCGAAATCGCTTGATCCGACTCAACGCTGCCGTCGCGGTCTGGAGCTCGGCAAAACATCTGATCAAGTTCCCGAGCATCTCGCCTAGGCTCATGAGACTAACAAGGGCAACACCGGTGAATCCGGCACTTGTGCGCAACTGAGTTGCGAGCGCGACGAATATGACAGCAAGACCGGCCACCGTCATGTTTAGCACCAGGTTCAGCCACTGTTGGAGCATGGGAAGGAGATGCGAGGGGCGCTGGGATTCGTCCACCAGTTTCGCGTTGAGGGCGATGTTGTCCCCGATCCATCCGAATGCACGTATTGTGGCGAGGCCGTCGATTGTCTCTCTGAAGTGTTTGCTAAAAGGTGTTCATTCAGTAAATGACGGACCGATGGAAGGGGGGGGGAAGGGGGCTTACTAGAGAGGATCTTTGGTTTCCATCACGAGCATTCGTAGCTGGGTCGAGGTCCGCAAGTAAACAACAAGAATCAAAACAAACACCAGCAGCAGCACGGGATATCCTATGAGGATATACGGCGATGCGATCCCGATGACAGCTACTTGGCCAATGACGGTCAGTCCCGTCAGAACGGTGTTGCCGTGCCCCCCCGCCAGATCGTGGTCTATGATCGACATGTCCTGCACCAAGTGGCCAGTCGGGACAGACGCATCCACACCCGTATAGTAGCGGAAAGGCGCTCGGAGGAGGGTGTCGAGGGTGTCGAAATGCAGAGCCAAGCTCGCCCTAGGGGCCATCCGTAAGCCGTTGAGAGACACAAAGGCGCCGAGGAAACCTAGGCAGACAATTTGGAACATGAAGAAGAGCGCGATGAAGAATGACGATCTGTCTTCGCCCGCTTGGATTGACTTTGTCCAGCGCTCTAGCCACACGGCCCCGAAGTTGTAGAGAAATGCAAAGCCGACGGCGAGGAGGAAGAATTGAGTCAATAGCCCAGCGCCAATGGCTGAGAAGTAGAGTGAGTAATTCGCGATGCTGTCGTTGAACCGGCTCCTTTCTGCTTTGGTGGGGGCCTCATCTGATATCGGTATGGCCTTGAATGCATGCTCCTGATCCTGGGTGTCCTGCTCATTGGGAACACCGGCGTAAAGTCCAACGTGGTGCAAGTGGGAATCCTCAAACTCTGTTCTTGACCCCTGAAATTTGGCAGAATTTCCCTCGAGAACGACGATTTGATCCATGAGCTTATACTGGCGAGCATCCTGCGTGCAAAAGGCCACCGTCGTCCTGAGCTCCCGAAATAGCCCCTGCGGACCCAAAACCTGGCGCACAACTTCCTCTTCAGTCCTTGAGTCAAGGCCGCTCAAGATATCATCGAGAATTGCCAACCGAGGCCTAGAGTAAATAGCTCTAGCCAGCGCTGTTCTCTTCCGCTGGCCACCACTGATAGCGGTGCCCTGGGTCCCCACCATGGTCTCATCCCCCCGAGGCAAGGCGGCAAAGTCTTGTGTCAAGCAACAGGCCTGGACGATCCTCTCGTACCATGGGCCGTTGAATTCGCTGTAGCCGATAATGTTTTGGCGGATGGTGGAGTTGAGGAGAAAGGGGGTTTGGCTGCAATATGCCATGCGAAGGTTGGCGTCTTGGAAATCAATGCTTCCGGTGAGGAATGGAACCTCCCCCAGGAGGGCGTTGCATAGCGACGACTTGCCAGACGCCACGGGGCCGACAATCAGGGTGAAGATGGACCGCGGGATGGTGATGTTTAGGTCCCGGAGCACCCACGAGTCCTTCATCCAGCCAATGCTTGTATCCCTAATAATCACCACAGCAAGAGGTGCTTCTTTTGTCATGCCGAGCTGCGCAACTGAGTCGATGCCCGTACCATCATCACGAGAGTGACTTGGGCCCTCAGCTGAGTCGCAGCTGAGATACGTCTGTATCCGACCAAACGATGTCAACGCCGAAAGCAACTGCGGAACCGACTGCAGCACCTGCGTGAGCGGGTGGCACAGCAGATGAATGAAGGCTAGCGACGTAAACACATCGCCTATGCCCAGCTCGCCCCTGGCACTCAGCGCAAACGTCACAACGGGCGACAAGACCGCCGGCGCGAACGCAAACACAGTCGCCCACACACTCAACACCCTCGCCCTCTTCTCCCCCTCAATCTCCGCCCCCCTGAGCCGCAGCATTACCTCCCCGACCCGGCCGGCCATTCCGGCCATCCTCACCGCCGGCAGACACGGCACCACAGCCGAGACAAACGCCACGCGCGCCTGCAACCGCCTCATCATCTCGCCCTGGCGCTTTCCAGCATACGACCCGACTCCCACCGCTAAGCCGGCACAGATAAGCACAATCACAATCGGCGCAGCGAAGACGGCGCCCAGCCGGCGGTACAGCAGCCAGCCCGCGATGGCCGTCTCGACCACGCTGGCCCAGCACTCGTAGGCGGCGCGCAGGCCGCCCTGGACCTGCAGCACGTCGGCGTCCATGAGGGTGAGGGCGGCGGGGAGGGCGGCGGCCGAGGCGGGCCGGGCGCAGGTGGCGCGGTAGAGGGAGGATGTGAGACATGCACGCAAGCGAGTTAAGGCGCGCTGGTTGACGTACCAGTAGGTACCGGTGGAGAGGGCGAGGCCGGTGTAGACGAGGGCGGCGGCGCCGATCAGGCCGTAGCCGGTGTTGGGGGCAGGGTTGGGGGTTTGTAGGTGGGAGAGGATGGCGTTGATGAGGAAGGGCTGGGCGAAGGTGAAGGAGCCTTGGAGGAGCTGGGGGAGGATGGGGAATAATAAGGAGCTGTTGAGGGTGTGTGCGACGGTGAGGTGCAGTGAGTATTTGCGGCGTCGGGGTGAGGTTGCTGACTTGTCTTGCTGGAACCGAGTCCAAAACTTGTCGCCGCAACTTTCGGTGGTCAGCCGATCGTCTAATGCGTAAAGCTCCTCGGGTGACAGAGACTGGCGGTATCCCCGAGCCACAAGGTCATTCATCCAATGATAGAACGCCAAACTGAAGATGCCGCTGGTTGCCTCGGGACTGTAGCGACGGCGTGCCTCGAAAGAAATCCATCTGGTTTTGGCCCATGATTCCAGAATAAGGAGAGTGAGCTTGACGGCAAGTGATGTGGTAAATATTGCTGTAATGGGAGTGTGTGGCCATGAGAGCCAGTACGTCCGGGCCTGGACGGCATCAAAAAGGATAGTGGCTGCCAGATATGCGTTCAGCAGTGGCGAGGGTCTGAGTGATCGCGAGTGCTCGAGGGACGAGACGGCGAAAAAGAGCAGAGAGGTACAAATCGCGAGGCTGGCAGCTGCTATGTTTGCGGGCTCTCGTTCAAGCATTTGACTCGATACGATGATGATTGCTACCTGTAGAGCAAATAGAATAGCGATAGTGGTAAGCTTAAACAGACAAAAGACCCGCCATGCAGTGTGAAGAACAGGCCGTCGAGACAAGGAGGCCAGCCGAAGGAAGGAAAAGATGATAAAAAGACTCGAAGGTACGATAGACAGAAATGTCGACTCGAAGAGTGATGTGAAGTCAAAACCGCCATGGCAATTCACGACAGTGGGGCCAAAGGACCCGTCGTTCATGCACTTGGGGTCATCCATTTCTGTGATTCTCGTAACCATTTGCGGATGCTACAGAGAAAATGGGTCAAGAAGAACCCGGGTACACAGTACGAGAAAGTGAGAATGCAGCACTTTAAAAGTCATGCTGAGAGGATTTTATGCCCTCTTATTAGGCATCGAGGTGACGCGAATCTAGAATTCAGGTATTAAATCAGGCACCATACTGCCAAAGAACCCTCACAGTCCAGCCCTTGTTTGCTTGTTAGCTCGTGACTTCAAGCTGCAAATGTGAGAAAATATGTCTGATTGTGGATCGGGAAAGGTCTTTCAAATTTGCCAAATATACCCTTTGAAAGGCCAAGAACGCCGTTGTCAATGTTAGAAAGGCCTTTTAGAATGCCAAATATGCCTTTGAAAATACCAGAAATGCTGTGTTTCGGACACCGGTATGGCCTGGTGAAATCACAAACACATCTCTTTTTTTCTTTTTTTTTTTGCTGCAAAGACCTCATCGGGACTTCAGTCTCTTGTTGGCGGGAGTGCTACACGCTAACAAAGAAACCAGGGTTGGGTGACGTGCGCAAATGCGTGCCTGGCTCTTGTTGGGGGCCGATAAATGCAATCTCAACATAAGTACCTACTTGAACCCAAAATGGCAGGCGACACAGCGATCTTGCATAACAAACAGGCAATGTCGGGTTTGGAGTCAGCGGATTGCCATAAATGCTTGAGAGAGATTCAAATCGAGGATCGATTTCGCAACGCCGATCAAAGCGTTGTAGCTTTTACTATCTTTTTTGGCCGGCTTGGCCAAAGTCAAGATAACCTTCTTATTCGAGAGAATTAGTAGTTTTCATGGTTGAAGATGACCGAGTTAATGGATTGAGGTGATAAAGGTGATGATGATTGCTTTCTTGGAAGAGCGCAGCTCTTCCTTCCTTTTATAATTCAACTTTCCATTTCTGTTTACCAGGATTTACTTTTTCATAAACCTTCTACCGGCGTGCGGCCTGACTCACAAAATTAACTCTCTCGAATTTCAACGTCGGGTGTGGCGTTGAAAAATAAAAGGGGTTTTTTTTAGAGAGCGTAAAGAGCCACTATGAAGATTGTTACAATCCACTATGTACATGCCAAAAGCCCACATACCACCGTCAGGGAATCTTAGCGGTTGCACTCAATCGTAACGGTCGCACTTAATTGTAACGATTACACTCAATTCAACACTATTAGAGCGATCTAAATCGCTCACATCGTATAAAAACGCAAAAAAAGACCCATCAACGTGATAACTATCTTCCTCTGGCACCTCTGGCAGCCCTGCGCGGGGCTTGCCCAAAGCGCTGCGACCGCGCGCTCAGCGATTCTGCGGCATAGCTGTAGGCTGGCCTTATAAGTGGTGGCAATTGGATCGCATAATTGGCATACGGGCCGGCTTTGTATTTGCGGGGTAATTAAATCGTAGGACGGCGTTGTAAGTAGTAGGCAATCGGCATGCGGACCGGCGTTGTAACTTGTAAGTGGTGGGCAATTGGTAGGCCTTACAGTGGTGTGATTTGTGTGTTGTGGTTTTTAACATGGATGATGTACCTTTTCTGCCGTTTTTAGGGTTGTGCCTTTTTTTTTCTTCAGGGCTATATATGGGGATCATAGTGGATTGTAACAACCTTCATAGTGGCTCTTTACGCTCTCTTTTTTTTAAAGGTTTAGTTACATAAATGCTTGAGGAGGTACCCGTGAGTATATCTGGTGTTATCAGGCCCACGAAAGGCACATCTAACGTCCGTCTCCATGGCATCCAATAGAACTGTAATTCCAGCTTCTTCATCTTCCTTTTTGTATCTGGAACATCGAAGACACCAGCTCTATGTTTTATACCAAGTTGCACCCAGCAATTTCCATGTTTGTGAGTGACCCTGAGCTGCCTTGATCTAGGGTGAGCTGTGGATGAGCCTAGCCTGCACAGCGGCGTGGCCCAATTTTGGTGCCTCGACTAAACTTACCATCCGGAAATTCCGGTGCATTCCTCGGTCTTTGAGTTTATGCTAACCATACCGTACAGGGTGTGGCCACGTTAGCGACGACGTTGGTTACTAAATAGGATTCCGCTGGCATGCATTGCTTGCTGCTGCCTGGGACGTTTGATTGCAGTTAGTGAAGTGGAGTACGGAAAGGGACGGAGATAGTAATGTCTTGATTCCAAGCCATTCTTTATTGAAGCTTTGAGTATCTCATTGCCCTCTCGAAGAATGGAGTGCGGACTGGGTTGCATTGCTGAGATCATCCATCAACGAAGCTTCTTCATCATGTCGCCCAATATCTCGGACACCCCTGCGAGTTTCTCGTACACTGTTTTTGGTAGCGCCATGTCCAGGACCTCACTAAAATCAAGTGGACATGGCCGAAGCCGACGTGGCTCAGGCGGTGCGTCTCTCGCAGCTCTTCATTTTCAGCCTCTGTCTGTGTGAGTCGCTGTCTCAGGCGTTCGGCATTGCGTTGTGGCTGCGGGTGCCAAGACTGAGCTTCGAGGTTTTCCCGAGCTTGCGATGGCGGATCAGGTACAGGACCTGGCGTTTGGTTGGCGTTGGTATCCGCGGTATCAGGGGATGATGAGGGGTTTGACGGCCGGGACCGAGAGTCGACTATTGTGGAAGGGGTGAAGACAACGGAGTGAGTGGGTGACTGGTAGCTGTCGAACGGAGACAGGGCGTCGGGGGCTTGTGAGTACGCTGCGTATATGGGCACCGAGAGGCTTTGTGGCTCCAGCGAGTAGGATAGCCCGCTGCTGCTGGGGATTGCAGAGCCCGTTGTTGAGGAGAGTGGGTCCGGTTGTCCAAGGTTGAGGGCTTCGGTACTGGTTGGTGGGTTAGAGTTGTGATCGCTGTTGCTTTCTCTGGCGTGGGAACCATGCGTACCTGTTGAACATGATGGTTTCTCCCTGGGATGACGTTCCGAGGGCGTGGAACGAGACGTCCGAAAATGTCAGGGCAGGAATCATTAGGGACACGTCGAGGTAAACGTAGTCTAAAGTTGCGAGGAAGTGCCATGTCAACACTAGGCCATTTAACCTGTTGTTGCCTTCGCGAAAATGACAGGGTCTGCAACTTACATGGCCAATACCGAGCTTTCAATTTGGCCTCATCCAACCCCTGAACGCTGGATACGAGGAGGCGAAAGAGGTTCCACCACGTCTCTTCTTCGGAGGTGCTGCTGTATGCTTTCTCAACCTGGGATTCATGCCAGGGATCCATGAAACACTCGTCGTCGGGTTTTCGTTTCTCGATGCAGCCTCCTTTATCGCGGTGGTCAGCTGCCTTTCGCCGTGTGTCGAATGATATCCAGCAACGCGGGCATCGATGTGAGACCATGTGCTTTCGTGCTAGGTGCTGTCTGGGTGATGTTAGCATAGCTAACAACAAGCTGCCGTCAACCAGAAAAGATGACGTACTTGAGACGAATAATGCCGTCACATCCACCCTCCGGGTTTCGCTTTGTCCGTCTCAAGCACGACCGGAATGGCTCGTATGTCTGGTATGGGCAGGCAAACCGAGCTAGATTTGACTTGGACGTGTCGGGGGCTTTCGGGTTGAGTCTTCGCCGCTTGGGGGAATCCCCGTCCTCTTCGTCATTTCCGGTATTTTCATTTGGCGCGGCTCTCTTGTTCGCTGAAGTAGCGGGCGCTGCTGTAGTCGGGCCTGCCGAGATACCTGCTGCTTGGTAGGCGGGATCGACATGGCTGTTTTTATCCGAACGGGCCTCGGCGTCTTGATCACCATCACCATCACCATCACCGATTTCAGACGATCCGGATGAGAACGATGCGTCCTCAGAGACTTCAACAGTCCGGGCTCGGGCAACAGCGACGTACTGGCTCAACAGCGTGACTAGGTCAAGTCGGATCTTCCCGAACCCAACCTGACGAAACGTTCTGGGACTCCTCGCATTGTGTATCCGCCCAACAGAGACCGTTTTGGCTTCTTCTGTCATGGAATCATCCGTTGCATCGGTTACAGTTTCGTTGTGTTCCAACTCGTCTGTCAAGTGCTCGATCTCTTTGCCCGTCTCGGTTCCGGGGGGTTCTAATACTTTCTGTTCTTCATTGAGGTCTGTTGCCTTGTCGAGATCTCCTATGGGAAGTGAGCCTCTACCGAGGAGGCGCGGGTGGTACCGAGAGTTTCGGTATCCTGAGTTGTACCGAGGGACGTCCAATTAATGTGGGCTGAAGCTAATGGCAGGCTGAACTTCACGAAATCTTTCGACGGATTGCGTCTTTTATCGTTGTCGAAGGACCTTCTCTCTTTTCCTTGAGGGCTTTCCTCAATGGTTCTATCTTCGGTGTCGTTTATCGGAGTGGCTTGTGCGATATCCTGTCTCTGAGTGCCCCATGTCGCGGCTATTGATGTATCGGAAGCATCGTCTCTGCACGCTCGCTCAAACTTCTCTATCGCGGCTTGGGACGTGTCTGGCTGATGTCGTGTTTTGGTGATTGGGAGGGAAAGGGGTGCGTCGGCCCAGTTTTGGCCTTTTGGGATGTTTTCCATGTTTTCTTGCGTTAGCCAGGCCCGGGTACCGGCTGCGGAGGTATAGTAGATCTGCGCAGAATTCCGCCTATTCTCAGTGACATCGCCGAGAGGGACCTCCTCTGCAGGTATGCTGTCCGGCTTCCCATCTTCCAGAGTAAGGGACGCAGAAGGAGGTCGGTCCATGACGAAACCTTGAGAAAAATCGCATGTTGCTAACCAGGTGTTGACCTTCTCGTCCTCTTTGTCGGCTCGGACTAGGACAGGTTCATGCAGATCTGGCGCTTCTCCACCAACAGAACTTGGACACAGTGGTGAGAATGCTGACAGCAGCGGCTGGTCGAGAGGGTCGTCGAAAGAGTAGTCACCTGGGGGGTTCCATACCGAAATGGTGACGCGAGGACTCTGGGGCACTACGGCCACTCCAGAATCGGAGCCATACTGATTTGATGCCGGCGAGCCATCCTTAGCCAAAACATCTTTCCCAGGCGTGATTAGGGGACTCAAGGGAGTAGCGTATGCTCGACTCGCGTTAAGTGGTGGCTTTCCGGGCCTGGCAGCTCCGTGCGTCGCTTGATGTCCCAGCAGGTTGCTGCTACTGGGAGGGACGGAATCCATCGGTGGAGCGCCTGGTCGGTTCAAGTTGGAGAGGTCATAGTCAGGGAAAAGATTATCGAAGTCGCCAAACTCGCCGTCATCATAAACCTTGTAGTAACATTGGAGATAGGTTCCGGACGGTCGGGGAATAAATCAAGGTCTGCATAGGGTTCTCCAGGGTAGGGTGTTGGGGCCTTCTGGTCCGATGGTCCGTCTCCGTCCAGATCATAGAGTAAATCTAGAGGGAATAAAATAAAGTCGTCAGGCAAGACTAGACAATTGGCCGGCTGCCCTTGAATCAACAGGTTTCGATGTCTGGTTGACGAGATGGATACCGGTGACAAGGTAGTGACGATGAGCTTTGAGTTGTGTTGAAACGGGGGAAGCGCCAAGGCGGAAATTGGAGGTCAGCCCTGCCTGATCAGTGACCTGAAACATAGCCACACACCGAACACAACCAGCACGAAGCTAACCCGAAAGAGACACGGGAGGCTTCGTGCAACCAACCAATCGCTCCGGACGTGGCGTGTAGGTCACAAAAATACCGAGAAAAAGGGGCAGCCACCTACACCTCCTATGTTTTACGTGCTGCACATGTCTTTCGTGTCGTCGTGTGGCGTTAGTTATGCTAGTTGTGCGTCCCTGATGGCAGTAATGTTTAGAACCTCCATATAGGAGGGTAACGCGCCCACCAGACCCAGTTGTGCTGGCTGTGTTTCTGTGCCAATACGTATTTGCACAAGCTCCCAGATATCTGATATCACACAGCTGCATTCGACTGAGTAGCCTATTCAGCTCTTGCCATCACCATAAGCCAAGACTGTTCTGCCGCTATAAAAATATTGAAGATCTCACTTCATCGACCGGTGAAGTAGAATGCGATGCCGTTCCCACTAGAAGAAGTGATCGGCAAACCGATTGACCCCCTGCCGATAGGCGAACCCCACCATCGCGTCGCGACGCGCTCCCAAGCCCTCCCCCAAAACAACCGTAAATAACTCTACCAAAACGCTCCTAATTGCTGCGAAATTTACCATGTCTGGCCCGCGCGAGCAGAATATTCAGTCCGTAATCGATACGAGTAAATCCGGCAAGCCGTTGGTTCAGGCGTGCCGCGATAACGAAGTGCCTTACGCCACGACCTGGGGCCGTCTCCACGGTGCCATCTCCTCGGAAGAACGCCGATTATGGACCCGTAAGCTCTCCCCCTAAGAAGAGAGCTTTCTGGTAGATTGGGCGTGTAATGAAGAGGCCGCTGGAAGACCTCCCACGAAGTAAAAGCTTCGCCGCATAGCGTAGTCTATTCTCAAAGAGGGTGGTGTTGATACGTCTCTCGGTAAGCGATGGGGGGACCGTTTCGTCACGCGGCATAAGAGCGTCCGCGTCAAGATATCCCGCCCTCTCGATCAACAGCGACGTAAAGGCAGTACCAAGGAGGCTTACGAGGACTTTTTTACCCGGTTAAAGTACCAAATAACCGTTAAGAACATCCCACCAAGGTATATCGCCAACATAGACGAGCACGGCATGTAGGAGATGGAGACCTACAATAACGCTAAAGTCATTAGTGACTCCATGACTTCGGAAGCGTATCGTGAGACCACGGCGAGTACTACCTAGATCTCTATAATCGAATGCGTTACTACGGAAGGCCGTGGTCTCACGCCGTGCGTGATTATTACCGGTAAGACCCTCCAAGGCTAGTAATACCCCGAAGACTTTCTCGATTAGCCTCAACTTCGCGATTAGAAGTTTGATCACTCGCCCACTGGCTTCTCTAACGCTAGAATTACGCTTAAGTGGCTGAGGGATATATTTATTCCGGAGACTCGGCCAGAAAATCCACGGCAATAGCACCTCTTGATACTCGACGGCGCCTCTAGCCATACCACCGAAGATTTCGAGAAGACCGCCTTTACTAACCGTATCTAGCTGGAATTTCTACCGCCTCATATCTCTCAGAAGACCTAGCCACTAGACCGGAGCGTATTTGGGCCATTGAAGCAGTATTTTCGCGACGAGACCACTCTCCTCTGTAGCCGGCTTACCTCATCGCCAGTTAATAAACAACGGTAGATGTTGGCTTACCGAGAAGCTCGTAAGAAGGGTTTTACGGCTAAAAATATTCGCTCCGGCTTTAGAAAGTATAGAATCTGGCCTTTTAACCCCGAGCGAATACTGGAAGACCACCAGGTAGTAGTAGGAGACTCGCCACCTCCCCCCTCCTACTCTCCGACGCCAACTAACCTTCCTATTACGTCAGCAACGGTATTTAAGACTTCCCAGAAGTCAGATGACATCTAGAACGCTCTCCGTGATACATTGGGTTACAATTTTCCCACTAAGCGTAACGTAAGGAGGCTCCTGATCGGGGCAGGGAAGGCTCTTAACACTGGTAACGGCCAGAGAGCTCTATTAGCAGCCGAAAACGAGTAGTTACGGGCCGACTTAGAAGCTTTAAAGCCCCAGACCAAAAAGAAAGTCAAGGAGCCTACCAACGGTGGCTTTCCCAGAGCGGAAGACATCGCGGAAGCGGAGAAGGCTTCAAGAAAGCCCCCGAAGTCTCGGAAGCGGAAGCGGGCGGTGGAACCGGCAGTGGAAGAAGAGGATCGCGTGGAGGAAGTCATTCATGCAATTACGAGGTTCAACGAGGTTCTAGAAGGCGAATAAATGCCTTTTTGTATTGCATTTGGCTGTGTTGTGCATGTAAAGTTGCCCAGAGTCCTTGGGGTGCCCCCCCGTCGCATCTATCGGCAGGGGGTCAATCGGTTTGCCGATCACTTCTTCTACTCGGTCCATCGTCAAGTCCTCATCTTCAATTTCTCGTACCAACACGCTGCAACTGGGAATCCAAACTGTGTTGCAATGACTTCGCCTAGAAAGACAAAGCCTCTTGGAGATGTGGGGAGCATTGCTCATCGGCAAGTGTGGTTCTTCCACTCCATTACTTCGGCAGGTAGTTTGAGATCACTCGTTTACTTGTGCTGATTTGCTCCACATGGCTTTTAGCGGCCGACCCAAGCCCTCAAAACCGAAGAAGCGCACATCTAGTCTGATCTGCGAGGTGGATAGCACCCTATGCATAGAACGTATGGCCGAGGAGCTTGAACAGCTCGCTGTGGAGTTGAACCATGTGAGCGTGTCTTTGAAAGGACTCACGACGGACATGCCAGCGGATCTTCTTGGCATCGGAAGTCAGTTTCAGTGACTGCGACAGGCACAGGGAATTGTATCCCCAGGTGTATGTGTGGATGTGTGTATGTACCTTAGGTATAGACGTATAGACATTGTTGGGCATGTACGTTTAGGGATATGTGTGTCTGGACCGTATTGTTTAGCTCTCATTGATTGCAGCTCGCAGTCTCTTGGCACTGGATTTACCCACCCATGGGCGCCCATGGGTTTTTCCAGGGCCTAGGGCGCAGGCAACCATCATCATTACTTTCATCTAAACATCAACTTCACACATCGTCATCCTTATCATCATCACCTTCCATAAAATTGCAGCACTGAGAAGCACATCCGCTTGTCAGACAACAGACAACCCAACCCGTAAATATGACAACTTTCTTCACCCTCATGCTCCTCCGGGGAACTCCGCAACATCATCCGGGAAGAATGCCTCTTCCTCACGCACCCCAGCCTTTCCCGACACACCTCTAACTAATACAATCCCGACTAAGACATCTGCTACTTCGAATTCGGTGAGCTCCGCGACTTCCTAAGACGAGGAATCTTCGACTGGTTCTACTCTCGCCGAATCCTATCCACCGCCCTCGTCTGCCGCGAATCGTACGCCGTCGCCGCGCAGCTTCTACATCCTAACTTTAGCCGGGGAGACATCCGCAATATCCCCGTCCTGGAGCAGATGTACCCGGGCAGGACTGACCCGCTGGTTCTGCTGCTGTCGCTCCACCTGCCGGAAGAGAACGACCTCGTTCTCAACCTACGGTAGGGGCCGCCTGAGAGGAACTTGGTAGGGATTATTCATCTGTAACGCGGGCTGTGATGCCTACGTTATGGAGGCCGAGGATGAATGTGGTACACTGAGAGGTAGGGGTAGTAGCTTCCGTACAGGGTGTTTTAGTAAAGGGTTTTGATGAAGACGAAGTAATCCGTTATGAGAGTATCTTAATTTAAGGGGGTTAACTAACGGTGAGATTTACCTAATCTTTTAAATAAGGGGACGGAAGTAAAGATTAGATAAAGGATGTGAACTGGGTTTTATAGGACCCTGGGGGAAAGGGAGGGAAAGGGGAGGGGGGGGGGGCTGGGTGGCCCCAGTTTTAGGACACAGGTGGCCTAGAACTGGTTCCTCGGGAAAAGTCGCCATCCGAGTTACAGAGTACTGCCTACTCTCTAAACCACATTTGGTGGTTTTCCTGATCATGTCCTGAGTAGCGCCTGAGCAGCGCCTGAGCAAGGTAGCGAGTGGCGGTGTGGGTGACTGGGGTTGGTGAGGGCAACTTTAGGGTAAAACAACAAGATATATTTCAGCCCGAAAAAGGCTCCAACTAACCACTCATGAAACTGTCGATTCAGGCAGACCAGATTCCATTTGAAGTTTCTGGCCCCAGGTTCAGAGGTAAATTACTGCACAGCTTCTTTCTGTTCCTTTGATCTTGCCCAAATGTCGTCATTAATGTCGCTTGCGAAGCGTCAATTGAAGACTCTTAGAAAGCTATGGTTCTTGTCAAAGACGGCTCAGTCCCCCCCCCCCGCGGGATACAGCTACTCATCCTGAACCTTGACAACCGCCTTCTTGGACAGTTTGCCCGCCTCATAGTCGGCAATCCCATTAACAACGCCACTCCACCCCACACCTGGCAAAAGCTCATAGTCCAGCGCCTTCAACTCCCCAAGCTCAAGATATTGCTCATACTTTCGTGTCAGCTCAACCACAAGATCCGTGATATGCTTCCCGCGAGGTGTATCGACTTTGCCGAGCTGGCCAAGCATGACGCGGTACAAGCTGATGGATTCCGGCACACTGATGTCCGACCTGTGATTGCCGCCATTTAGTCATCCCTTTCGTCTCGACAAGACAAGGCCAACATACCAGTCATCAGCAGTACTAAAGTACTTCTTGGTCTCTGTTGACAGCTCCTCGAACGCCTTGATGGAAAGCTCAAACGAGACGATACTCGCGTCAAAGATGTGGCCGAACTTGCCACCGGTAATCGCCCCAATGGCGACCAGCTGTTCGTCCAAGGGCGCTCTGTTGTTGAACGTACCCACGGCGCCAAAGTCCAGTGGGATCTATGCAAAGTATCAGCTAGATCCGAAAATTGGATTAATGCGACATGCGAGGCACTGACATTGGTCTTGGAGGGAGACGACGAAGCGAGGACCTTGTATCCGGCAAGACTCGCGAGTTGGCATGCGTACTGCCCGACGCTGCCACTGCCGCCCATGACAACGACCCAGGAGTCCTTGGACTCGGCCTGGGTCCCGGGGGCCGGGAGGGTGATGTTCTGCCCGTCGACGAGGGCAAGACCAGCTGTCTGCTTGATGTCAGTTTACACGCAAAACCCGGAAATATAGTAGTCATTGGAACGCGGACCAAAACAGCGGCTCCGATGGTGCAGGCCTCCTCCAGCCCAACATTTTCCGGTTTCTTGAAGATCCAGTCCTCTTCCACGAGAAAAGTCTCTTGAAAAGGCGACAGCTGGTTCCGTCCGATGGGAACACAGCCAAAGACATAGTCCCCTTTGCTGAGTTTCTTACAGTCGGCGCCTACTTCGAGGACGATGCCGCTCACGTCGCTTCCGAGGACGGCCGGGAACTCGTCAATCAGCAGGCCCGTGTGTTGCATAAATGGCTCCCTATTGAAGATGTTAGATTTTGTTGTTGCGAGAGAAGGGAAGGCGACTTGCACAGGGTTGAGGCCGACATAGAGACTCTTGACCAACGCTTGGCTTGGCCCGGGCGTCGGTCGGGGAATGTTGTCTACGACAGTGTAGGGCGCATTAGGCCCTGCGATGGTGATGCCAGATTGAGTGGTCATGGTTTCGCTACAGCATCAGTTCAGAGGAGGTAGGTTTGTAGTGTCGGGAGAGTTCTGAGTGGGGTATCTGAATTGATTTTTCTCACTCTGAAAATTTATGAGGCAATAAAGAGATACATATACAGCTCCGCAAGGCCCCGAGATGTTGACGACGCCGGGAGACATGAACGTTCGGGGTATAGATATCCCGTCTGACAGGATTCTTATCTGCGGCTGAAAAAATATACAGGCAGGATAGACTCTCAAGCTGCAGGCCCCTCACTGTGTCACCATGCACCCAACCTATTACCCCTTGAGCCGTTGGAGATGCGGAGGTGGATTGACGTCTTGCAGGTCGCGCCGGGGACTGGATATGGTGCTCTTGAAGTGCTCAACTCAATTGGATGGGTGGACTGCCATATATTGCAGCTGCTAATCTCCATTCTGACTAGACCGTGGTGTCCGGAGTCAGACTGGTCTACTGGCATTGAAGACCTTGTGGCGTGCATGGCCACACTGCCTTATGCTTGTCTTGGCTATAAAAAAATTGACCTGTTATATCAAAAGACTGGACTGTACTTGTGTCCACGTTGGTTAAGGAAAGTTTTGAGGCATTACAGCCCCTTTATTGTGGGTTTAAATCTACCTAAACGAAGCCATCACTCCATAATAATGATTGTGTCGGGCATATCCGTAACACCCTCTCTGTCCCTGTCCCTAGCAACCACTGTGCCCAATGCGATAACAAATACCGAAACAAAAGAAAACCCGTCCCGCTCACCCCTTACTCCCCTGAGAACAATGCACTACTCCCATACAGCCGTAAAACCTAAGAGCAGAAGACATTGGCAAAGACATCGGCATCAATGCCATTGACGGCCTCGAAGCACTGGCTGTCGTTGACATCGATGGGGTTCGACAGCTGGGTGCAGGTGTTGTCGTCGTTGAAGGTGACGCGGCAGCCGGCAGCCAGGTTGAGGTTGGTGAAGGTGAAGGAGGTGAAGCCGCCGCTGCTGATGGTTGAGCAGAACTGGTCGCTCAGCAGTGCCGACTCAAGCGCTTGCGTGCATTGGGCGTCGCCGAAGGTGTTGATGGTGACCGTGTTGGGGTCCGACGGGTTGGAGGATGAGCGGGGGGTCAGGGCGGCGGCCCAGGACCTGCTGGCGAGGGCGGCGACGATGAACTGTGGGAGTTAGTGGGGGAAGGTGAGCGGGAGTTTGGGTTTGCGTACTCCGAGGACAAACATTATGATGGGGTTGGGTGGGACGGAGAAATTTGGTTGGAAAGCAGTAGTAGAAGTAAGAACTTGAAGTGGAACCAGAAAAATGCTGAAGACGCGATTGAAGCCCGATGCAGATGCGATGAGATGAGAATGAGATGAAGATAGGTTCCTCAACACACAAGATGGCCAACTCTTATACAAGCTGGACGACTCGATGCCTTACCCCCTGAAGCTGAAAGGTGGATACCATGATGCCTTTAAATTCTATCCTGGGCCTGACACCGACGTTCGGCCCACCGCTATTCCACAGTTGCTATTTAAAGCTTACACAAACCCGACAGCTTTGATTTTGCGAGTGGAAGTGGCTTGTACCACGCAACTATTCCGAGTCGACAGTCTGATGCAAAAGAGTTGAGTTTACGTCACGAAACCTGAGCCCAAGTTTATTAGATTAGTCGCTTGAGATTACCACACCGTACAACACCAGCGACGATTGACTGGACATCGGCCAGCCAGCGGGGCTCTGATTTGATTTGGGCTAAGTTGGCCCGAGGTAATGGACCCGGCATAAAGCTGGATAGCCACTTGGACGGCCTATTATTTTCGACAAGTGCTTGAATATTAATCTCGTCCTCCGCCACCCCGGCTTTGCGCCGGCACTGGTGTTATGTCGCTGACTGTGGACGCGTTGCGCCACTAGTAGCGTGGCAATTGGAAACAAGTGGGAATTATTCCACTGTGCATCACCCACGATAGCTTCAAGATTGTAATTGCTCAAAGCGCTTCTCAGCTTGGGGGCTGAACTTGCTGCCCACTTCCCCAGATTTTTCCCTGAAGAGGGGCTCTTGGCGAAAAAGGGGCTTACTTGGCATTTGAATGAGATGGCCGAGATCTACGGTGGCATTTTTGCCCAAGGAAGGGATGTCGGCGAAGAAGGCTTACGTTGTGCGTCCGACAAGTCTGCCAATAGCTACGAGCAGTCCACACAAGCATTGCCCCCGCCCACTCAGCTGACAATGATTTCATTGCCCAAAGGGAAATAAAAAGGTACCAATGAAGACGAGCTCCGACCAAGCTGCAGTAAGCACGTTACAAACAGTGTAGTGCCTAATAGCGTCTAACACTTCCGAATCTCCTCAATTTGAACTTTATTGGCGATTCACCTCCTTTCGTCTTACGTTTCTAATAAAGTCTATGACAGTTGTAGATCCCAAGCAGGTGGTGAGGCACGGTGAGTGCGATGTCCTCCATAGTTGTTGAGGGAAAAGTCTGCTCTGTGAGGCGCACTGCTATCGGCTAGCTACACTTTGCCTACTAGTATGTCCGTTGCGCATCGCCGAACTGATCACCAGTCCGCTAGCAGCGGTGAAAGTTCGAGGAGTTCCACAGGAAGTACGGGTGATCTGATGAACCGCTAATCCTGGAAGCTGGGAAAACGAGTACGACAATCCAAAACTGTTGTACGGGAGCAAAGGTCAAGGGTGATGTATATGATGACTCTTCTCCTTTCTCCCCAGATCACTAACGTAGTATCCCTCCCCTTTGCAGGCTGTGGCCCTCGGCCTGGCAAAGAAATGAGACAACACACATCTCCTATGTTTGGCGCGCCAAAGAAGGCGCCACTCGATGTGTCCTATGACACAGACCGGCAAACCCCCGATACTAAACCGGCTAGTTGAGCGGCTCTAGTTGCAAGAGCCCTCGTTGGGGTCAGCCCTAGTGGGTTGAAAAGGGGTTAGTAACTAAAGTATATAGAGCAGACGAATGAATGGGCTGTGAATTGGTAAGGTGTGTGGAAAAAGGGGTCATACTTGTACTGCCAGTTTTCGTAGCTGGATCTGCCCCCCTTCTTGCAACCCTCGATCTCCTTTCGGAGGTCTTCAAAGCATTCGCCGGGACCAAGGGCTTTTTCGCCCCCCTTGATGTGCTTGATGATAAAGTCGTACTTGATGTTGGAGCCCGGCTTGCCGTTAGCGCACGAAGCCTTCTGTCCGCTGAACGAGCTCTCCGGACCGTAGGTTCCGGTCAGCTGCATGTGGCATGTGGAGAGAGCAGAATTCAGCGCGAAAGTCTTGTCGTCCCAATCAACGCCGCTGTCGAAGCATTCAGCGGTGGCGTAGCCGGTGAAGGTGAGGAAGGTAAGGACGTTGGTGAGCTGCATTTTCGAGTGGGAAGTGAGTGATGGTAGGTATTTGGTGCTTGAGACTGAGATGTTGCGAAGTCAAATGAGGTGTATGTGCAATTTTCAGGTGGAGAGAATGCTTGAGTGGTTTGTGGGTACTGTCTTCTGCCCATGATGAAATTGGAGGGAAGATGGATGTCCTACTTATACTTGAACTTACTGAGTGAGCCTCCCGTCCGGTGGATCCTTGAATAACTTAAGTCTAGCCTCCTGCCGTCCTGCGTTCGTCATATTCCTTGGAGTTCTTGATTTGAGCCGACTCATCATGAGTAACGCCTAAAAGCTGAACCGCGAGAACACGAGCCCCATCGCCAAGACTGTAACCTTACTCCTCTCGTTCGGGCTACGCGAAGCGCGTCGCTCATGTAGTCTATGATACTTGCTCGATCGGAGTGAAAAAGTAGAATCAGTAGTATTTTGAACTTATCTCACATGTAGTTGGACTCATACTGCTTAGAATTGGAGACATATATAGGGGTACATACACAGCCGGACCACTGCTCACGTACTAAGTCTAGAATTTGTCAATACACTAAAGCTGCTAGTATTCACCGTCGGCCTTTTGCAAGTAGTACTATTTGCCGTCGGTTTTTACAGCGCCGTTACTTTTACCTGCTAATGAGGCAATGCGGCTTACTAGCGGCCCGTAGCGAACTTACGGTTACTCCCGTTGTCAGCACATTAATGAATTGTGGGGAATCGGTGAGGGAGTCGTTGGATCCGATACTTCACCGAAGCCTAGAAACGAGCCATGGCATCGGTCAGGCAAAAGTCCAAGAAAAACGCTCGGCCGACTCACTCTGGAATAGGATACTGCTCGGCGAGAATGGTGTATATTCTCGTCTCGAGTAGAATTTTAGTATTCCATTCGGCGGCGGGTCGATATGAAGCAAGGCACAGGGCTTTATGCCCTCCTGCTTGACGGACACTTCCTGATGGGGTCACTCGTATTGTCAAGAATGGGTCACTTCTGTAAGGAGTCAATCTGAGCTACCCTATAGTATAAATAACAGATACCTAACCAGAGTGTTCCGTCTTGAATTCCATCAGCCAACTCAAGCAGCCTCTTCCAATCTCTGTCTACCTATCCAAGATACTTTCCTCGTTCTTAACTTAGAAGACTCTCCGACCCGTTCACTATCACAAGTTCAAGATGCGCTTCTCCTTAACATATTTCTTTCTAGCGGCTCTTGTCTCCACCGGAGGGCTCGCCGCGCCCAACCCAGCCAACAAAGTTGATGTAAGTGATGCATTTTCATCCCATCTTGGCGTCTTATAACTAACAATGCCCGATTGGCGTCAAGTTGCGTTTCACTCAGGACGGAATGGTCCAGCGCCTAGCCGACGACGGCACCATTCTCGACGAAAAGGTGGTTCCAGCTAGAGAGCTTGAGAAGCTCAAGGCCGTCGCTGTCCAGTCCCAGCGCCGAGGCGACGATGTCTTTGCCAAGAGGTCGTGCATCATCGCTCACCCATGCAACAGCGACACTGAGTGCTGGAACAACGGCTGTGTCGGCTGCCTGTTCATCAGCACCAACAGTGGAGTTTGCTACGGTTCTATCTGGTAGAAGATCAACGGAGAGGATTTTCAGTCAGGGCCTGTCCCGGAACTGGGGGGTTGGTTTTTCATACTCAAAGACGCTTGCCATTTCTAGAATTTCATTCATAGTCTTTCTTCATACCTAGCTGTTAGTTCTACTTCAACCCTGTCTTCGACATTATTGTGAATTCGTTCAAGGAGATATCGAGACTGAAAATAAGTCAAAATGAAATCAAGGACCTCTCTTTGATAGCCTTGCCGTCAATCCTAGTGCCATTGATTTGTTCAGCCTGTTGACCCTGGGGTGCTACTTTGTGGACGGTTTGGGGATGTAAACCCTGAAAGGTGAAGGTGTGTTGTCAGTAGAACGGGCCAACCCCAACACAGCCTAAGTTCGAGTTATTTTCAGTCACCGAGTCACATTTGTGGGTCCGCCCATTAGGGCAACGGGCTGTGCCTCGGCATCACAACAGTCCAGGAATTTCTTGTGCCTTGATTCCTCGGGAAGGATTCCCGCTCCCACCCACCCGCCCACCCTATCAAAACACTCTTTACCCCAAAAACACCATCTCCAATTCTACTCCCCATCTTCTCCCAACAAAAATTTCACATCATGCCCGCCGTCGACAGAATCATCATCAGCCTCTCGGCCGTATCGGCCGTCGCCTTCCTCGGGCAAGTGCAGGCGCCCCCGAGCCCGAAGCGCGCTCTCGTCAAGACGTCTTCGACGGCGCTCCTGGCCTTACTCGCGCTATTTCGCGGCGGCCCGGCCCTCGGAGTGATCGCGCTCGCGCTCGGCTCCATCGGCGATTGGTGCCTCGCTTTCGACGGCGAGGCGGCCTTCCTAGGCGGCCTGACGCACTTTCTGATGGCCCACCTCTTCTACATCCGCCTCTTCTCGCAGATGGCGGCCCGGCCCGGCACCGAGCTGGCGTATGGCCTGGTGCCCGTGGCGGGCTGGCAGGCGCAGGCGGCGGCCGCGTTGGGCGTGCTGGTCGTGGGCATGATCGGGGCGCTGGTGCCGAGGGTGCCTGGGGGGCTGCGCGTTCCGATCGTCATCTACTCGACGGCGATCTTTGCCATGGTGCTCACGGCCCTGGCGGTGGATAATGATCGGATCTTGGCCGGGGCGCTGCTGTTTACGACGTCGGATGCCCTTTTGGCTGCGAACCAATTCCTTGTCGGGCCCAAGTCGAGCCACCGTGGGTGGATGCAGCATTCGGTTTGGGTCTCGTACTACACTGCCCAGCTGTTGATTGCGCTGGAGTTCTGAGGAAACCACACGGCAGTGGATGGAGCATCAAGGCATAGCCAACTTTACATATCCCCCCAACGTACATAAAAGCTAGACCTAGGCGCCCACGATATCAAACTTGACAACCAATGAACACTTGGTATCATGCCCCTTCAGATCCAACATGGGAACAACCACCCACTCCCCAGCCACGACATAAACCAACCTCACGGCCGCCACAGCCAGCACCGGGTTGCTCGCGAAGCTATCATCGCTCTTGATGAGCAGCCTCAAAAAGTCCAACTCAGTCTCCTCATACTCCCACTCCAACATCTCATCCCAAACCGGACTCTCGGCCGCCTCCCCCTCGCCTCTCTGCTTATACCCTCCCGTCTTGCGCTTAGCATTCCCCGTCGGCTGCGCCAGGGTGCACGTGAGATACGGCTTGATCTCCCCGGCCGCCCTCCCGTTCGGGAGCGGCACATCGGTCGCCCCGGCGACAGTCAACCTTAGCGTCCTTTTCGGCTTCGCCACCTCCTCCGCGCCGGCCCTTAGCGCGGCCGGCTTGAGCACAAACCCGTCCGTCCCCGCAAACAACGCCTCGTTCAGCTGCATCCCCGCATCAAATTTACTCCAGTTCAGCGCGGCCACCTGCGCGCCCACACCCCAGAAGGGCACTGGGTGCAGGTTGGTCGACGAGATGCGCGTGCCCTTGGGGAACACGCGCATGAGGTGGCGCGCGTTGTGCGCCGCGACGGCGGCCGCGTCGCCCGGCAGGTACTTGCCCAGCCCGGCCTCGGACACGTTGATCATGTGGTGGTGCGGCCGGTTCGGCAGGCCGTCGGGGCCGAACCACGACGCGTCCGAGGGTTTGACGGATTGCGCGTAGACGCCTAGCGCGGCGAGTTCCGGGATGATGATGGAGGGCGCGGCGGCTTTTTTCTTGTTGTAGGTGTCGCGCGCGGCTTTGGCGTCCTCGTCGTCGCTGGAGGAGGAGGAGGAGGTGTCGGAGGCGGCGGCTTCGGTTGGGAGGTGGTGTTCGACAATGACGAGGATTTTGGAGGTCAGGTCCGAGAGGAGGACGTGGTCCTCGGCGTGGTCGTCGGTGATTGGCGCGAGCAGCAGGTGCTCGCCGAGGGTTTCCTTCATGATTTCCACTAGGCGGAGTTGGCCCTCGGGACCGCAGTGGTTTTCGAGCGAGAGCAGGATCGGCGCGGGGTCGGTGGTTGTTACTGCTTCGCGGTCGAGCACGGCGCGGAGGGCTAGGCACACGTCGCTGAACAGGATGTCAGACACCAGAGTGAAGCCGTGGGTGACCTCGGGTGCGTTCAGGTCGGCCGGGTTGTCCCAGGCGTCGATCTCGACACAGCGCGCGCCGCCGCCGAGGACACTCTCGTAGATGCCGGCATCCGACACGCCGTAGAGCTGGTGGGCCATGAGGTAGGTGTTGTGGCTGGAGCTGATGAAGTACTCGGGCAGCGGGTACGACCGATCGGTGACGTAGGCGGGGATTGACAGATGCGGCTTCTCGACGAGGGCCCGCAGGCTCTCGGCGTCGTCCTCGCCGACAGCGCCCTGCTGTGCTAGGTAGGCCTGGAGCGAATCGCTGATGCGCAGGCTGAGTCGTGTCACGTCGGTGGGGCCGGCACTGTGGCCGCCTCCGGCGACCGTGGCCGAGTCGATCAGGTCGCCTGCGTCATCCTCGTCATCTTCCCGCGATGTCTTGATCTTGAAGGGGTTGAACCGCGCCAGACGCGACGACAGGCCGGATGCTGTAGGGTCAGACATGGCCAATGGTGGTTTTTTGGTTCTGAAATCGAAGTGAACAGTATGTGTGTCTCGGATCAGGACTTCCCGTGAATCCAATTAGATTTTTCTTTTTTCGCTCAGATTCGCTGATGTTGGACAACATGCGCCTTGGGCTGTCAGCTTTGGTGAGGGGTTCGCTTTTGGCTGCCTTCACTCAGTTGAAGCGCTGGCAGCGGGGCAATTCCTTATCGTGGATCCTTATCTTATCGGATAACAACCATCTTGACACCGATTTGGTCAACATCATGATCATGATGCCAATCAATCATTACCAAAAGTCTGGACATTATGACAAGATCCCTTTCTCCCACTAGGTGTCACCTTGTATCATATTAATAGTATCTACAATGGTAAAAATATAATATTACTACTCGTAAAAAGATAGACGAATATAATATACCGCCGTTCTCGGCCCTGAGTGGAGAGAGCTAACACTGCACCTGTATGTACGTATAAAAGGGAAGTCGAGGCAACCCACTTGCTGCATTGGCAGCATGTGCGTAGTAGACTGACCTACTCATCTTGTTGACTGCCAACGGCTGCATTCACCTTAGCGAACAATAAACCATGGATTAGCCACAGGTCCAGTCTCCAGTTCTCGAAATCTCAGCAAACGATACATCCATTAGATATAGCCATGAGTCCGATTTACCACCCAGGTTATATACGACGTTAGGAGCCCCGCTTCTTACCCTACCCTACTTGCGAGTCCTCACATTTTGAGAGAAGATGGCGATTGGGATGCATACTTGCAGTTGTTTAGTAGGCCAACTGGATGCCAGGACCAATCTGGCTACCATGTCTTGTGAGATAGAGCCTTACACCCAGCCCCCCAAGCTCAACTTTGACGGAAACCTAACGGAAGTCAAGAGTGTCTGCCCGCGTTCATTCTCTTCAACGTGATCCAGATATCGAGGCTCAACTCAACTGTCTCCCATTTTCCCTTGGTACAATGGCAACAAGTCACAAAGCATTTCTGACTCCACAACGTCATTGGCAAAGCTCTGAATAGGGGCAGCAACTATTTCCACCTGTCTCGTCGATGATACCGGTTCAGTCACTGTGGAGATTTACACAGCAGTCAGGTTGTTGGAATGGCACCAGAACCTTTACTGTGCCTATCTTTGACTTCAAGAACCGCTAGGGGGATAGCGCTTCCGCGACGGCAACCCCGACACAAGTGACACAAACCCAGACGCTCCCAACAACTCGATGAGCCGGCCGCCTGTACTGTCGGGATATTTCTGGATCTACCTCTTAATTTCCGTATTTCTCACAGCAGGCACATTATATGCGTGGCGTTTTTACGTACAAATGACGAACGGTCCCAGGGATAGCAACAGTAGCGTCATCGGTGTTGGCCCAGGTCATATGCCGGCCTGGACTGGCGGCCAGGGAATTGGAAGCCATTCAAGCGAACGAGTAAACGGAGCTCTAGGGGTAGTTCTCCGGTTAAAACAGGGAGGCTCAAGAGCCCGCCGCTCGAGGACGTTGGTCGTTGAATCCGCGACGTTGGCATAAGGGGCGTGAAAAGGGGGGAAGCGGGGAGGTTGGTGTGGAAAGAACGGAAGGGGATGAGACGGATTAATGGGCTGCGAATTAAACAAGGGGGTATAAGACCAGCTTGTCAGCGATTTAATGACACTTGAAATTGATATATGTACGGTGCGTGTGGTGGGTGCCCGTCAATGGCAACAAATAAAGCCTTCATGCGCTATAGCAGAGCTCGCTCGTCGCTCCAGTCCCCTTGCAGTCTCCTACTGACAGTGGTCACATTCCCCACATCCGACTCCTTAGCGGCCTCATATGCCCGTCGATAAACGAAGAGGTTGTCCGAGAATAAGGGGCGCTTGTCAGCCCAACCCGTCACCTGCCTGATCTTGTTACTTCCAACCCACTGGCTATACCCAAAGACCAAGACATAGTTCTGCCAGGTCTCCGAGAGCGGCTTCGGCAGCTGGTCCGGAGAGACGCCAAACTCCGCACCCCCGGGAAAACCATACTCAGCTGCCAAGGCTGTACCAAACTCTCTCAGCGTCTCATATCTTTTTCCCGAAATGTTGAAGGCCTGCCCAGCAACAGCCGCCCGTCCCTTCTCTCCCGATAGCGCCGTCGTAGCGAGGGCCACATATCCATCGGCGCAATCATCAACATGAACGCCGTGCAAAATCGTGTCCGCATCCGCAGTGAACTTCAACACCCTCCCCTCCTTGCCCTCGGTTGCAGCCGCAAAGGCGGTGACATACTCCAACCCCACACCGTAGTAGCTACTACTGTAGCCAAATAGCGGCGTGGCCCTTAGAACCGCAACATCAAACCCCCCCCCTCGGCTGCGACCTCCAACACCCTCAGCCCAGCCTGGTTCCGCCCTCGCACAACCGGCTCAAAGATAGGATGCGGCGTAGTCGGCGACGTCTCCACACGCGGCGCGAGCCCCTCCTCGCCATGCAACCCCGTTGTGCCATAATCCTTACACCCGGAACTCCAAAGCACCAACGGCCGCACCCCATTCCCCACCGACACCCCCGCCAGCGCCCTCACCAGCTCCAGCACATCCTCCCAGTGCCGCGCCTCCGCAGCGGGGTCGGTGCGCGAGGGCTCGGTGCAGGTGGCGATGACGTCCCACACGGGGCTGTAGGCGAGGAGGGTGGGCAGCAGGTCCGGGGAGGAGAGCGGGGCGACGATGGGGGTGATTTCGTCGCGGGTGAGGGCGGCGGCGGACGCGGCGCGGCGGATCAGCCCGAAGACGTGGTAGTGCGGGGCCGTGCCGGTGGGTGGGGCCGTGTGCAGGAAGGAGCGGCAGAGGGCGGAGCCGAGGAAGCCGTTAGCGCCGATGACAAGGACAGTTAGGGCGCGGGGTGTGGGCGTCGTCATTTTGAGGTGGTGTTTTTGGTGATGCTGATGACGATGATTTACTGAGGTCTGGACTGTGAATGACAACTAGGTCTGCTTAACAAGGTGATGTTGGGAACTAGGTGGGAGTGGTTTGGATGTTGATGATAGAGTCAGGCGACTTTATAAGTGTCTTGCTGCAAAGGGGATTTCTGTCGCATGATGCAGTGACGGCGCAATCCGGTCCGGCCTCCTCGACCCGGCGTAACAGCTCGTCCATCCCGGTTGGGGGGTCAGGGGTTTTGGGGAGCAGTATACCTCCACCTAAAGACCCCCCACTGATCGGGTCGGGCGGTTTGTTCAACCGCTGCGGCAATACCATTTGTAATTTCGCAATTCGTTTATCTCTATTCGCGCGATGCTGACTGACCTTGTCGATTTACTAACCATCAATCGGCAAACCGAAATGTCCGAAGGTTAGTACCTAAGATACCTAGGTTTCTTGGTCGTCGATTCCCATAACCCTGAGATGCGACAGTGACTCGGATCAAGGGGCTTGCAGTGCCGTCAATCTGATATGAATCAACATCTCATATCAAGGTCTCCATATCATTGAATGGGCCGGTAAATTCGGGGTTTAGAGATGCAGGATGATTCCGCCTGGGGCCTGTCACGGGCCACTGCCACAGGCGGGCCACAAACTCATGTGATGAAGATACCTTGCTTGTGTCGCTACTCACCTTGTGCACTCTCCCTCTCACCTAGGTAGGTATGCTTGCTCATCTGTCGTCCATGATCGCGTGTTTGGCTCACATGAACCACTCAAGCCCGGCTTGACTTTGGCTCGTACCCGCCACCCAGTCGCCCCATTTGCGGTCCACTGGCAAGGGCACCCGCTTCGAAACAACCATTGTGACGCGATTCTACCGGGTCTTCTTCCGCGACCCGGCTTGAGATTTGGCTTGACTTTACTTGCCTTGGGTTGACTGCCTTGTGTCAGGCGTTGATATCACGGCTTTGCACCCTCGTATATACCCCATCCCGGCGTGTGTTCAAACCTGTTGGCAGGAGCAGAATTTGAACCAAACAGGCCATTGGCTGACTTGCCTTGTTTAGGCGCTGCGTGATATGTTTCTGGAGCGGTAGATAGAAGCTCATTGAGTGGCTCAAACCGTCAATTATTTCGCACTTGGCGTTCAAGTGTTCTGCTGGCGCCTTGGCGTGTTGGGTTAGCGCTCTAGGTCCCAATGCCCCAACCAATCAAAACCAACCCACAGAGATGACACGAGGAAGACACCGTGGAGCTTGAGCCGGGACTACAGTGTGCAACATGAAGAATCAAGACGCAGCGCTTAGAAGCCCGCGGCAGCAGCCTTAAACTAGCGCAGGTCCTACGATGTCCTAGAGTTGCAAACTACCCAAGACGAGCTTCTCTTCTTTATTGAATCGACAACTCTGCAACTCGCTGACCGAGTTCTACACAGCTCGGACTTGATTAAGCTCACAGGATGGAGAATTGGTCAGCAACAGCTCAAGTTGAGCCTGGTACTAGTACGAGTATGACATGACATCGAAAGCTTTTCCTAGACCCTGACCTAGGTGCTGGATTTCACTGACGTTTGAGCCCAGGTCTACCGACACCAAGAACACGGATCGCCGCCTCATCGAAGCAACAACTGGCCGTCTTTGCCCGTCAGATGACGTGAACACGGGAACCCTCAGGGCCCAGCAGCGTAGCGCATATTGTGGATTCGTCCGTCGCCAACTGCAGCCATTCATCCAAGGGGCGGCCCCGGTAGCTGCTCGGGCCGGCGGCCGGGGCCAACGTGATGGTGTTGACGCTCTTGTTGATTCCTTTGGTAGGTTGGCGTGCCAGATCCGCGCCGAAAGGAGCATGACAATCGACGTTGCCATGAGCAATCTGCCGACGAGGGGAGGCGGCGAGGCAGCCGACGACCAAAGCACCGTGACGTGCTTGCGCGACACGAGACCTTCGCCATGGTTGGACTCGCGACCATGCTATATCTTACGGTTGCCCCAACACTCTCTGATCAGTTCCAAAACCGCACCCCCACATGCTCAATGAGCGGCCAAAATGGGATGGCCATGGTATCGCTAAACCTGTCATCTCGGCGCCTTGGGCAAATACTCCGCCGCTTTGGCACCCTCCTTCCCTGCGGAGGGCGTAGTCAGAGTAGTCCTCAGGGTGGACCAGAGACCTTCGACGTTAGCAGCATCAACGCTCGTGCCCTCTGCGGAATTGGGGGCATTTCCATTGAGTGGGTTGCTGCAGTCGGTTGTTATTTACACTTTGACGAGCACACAGCAACGCTCTACCTGTTTGCCCTTCCGTCGTTTTGCGCGCTGCATTCTGCCGAGACAGCGGCCCTTTTCCCGTAAGCTCGCCCGCCCGCCGCTTGGCCGTGGTCAATGGCTGACACTTACTGCCTCTAGAATCTACAGACAGTACCATGAAGATTATGAACGGCCTCCAGGCTTCAGTGCCGGCGCCTACTTTCGCGAGATCGAGAGATCCTTCTCGTTCCTTTTCGCCAACGCCCGTCGCGCGCGCGCGCATTATCGGGACTCGGAGAGAGCCAAGGCCAAACGAGTGGTTAGAGGGGGGGTCAGGGACCCCTATCTCGATGAACTCTGCGGCTTATCGGGCCGTATCAGAGCCGGCTCGGCCGGGCGGAAGCTGTTCAGCAAATCGACCGACTTCCCTATTCTCTCTGGACGGATCTCGGCCCTCCAGAACTACATGAAGGCGAGAAATCCAAGGAACCTGAAAGAGTTATTTCGAGACCGGCGGGACACGATTAGCTGGTATAATTACTGGCCAGCCATTCTTCTGGCCCTACTTGCTTTTATCATGACGTTTATCTCGACAATTACGGGGATTGTCCAGATGGTTTACTCGATCAAGGCGTATAACGCCCAGCAGGCCGAGGGCCAAAAGAGCGACGGAGTAGCACTATCTATCTAGAGCTTAGGGGGAGGGAGGGGGGGGAGCTGGGATCTGATATCGACAGCTTGGCCGTCCTCTAGCACGCTTGATCAAAGCCTGGCCCTCAAGACAGCCCAAGTGCCCCTGCGACCTTCCGAGCGGACGAATACTGGCACTTCCAGCACCCGAGAACGATAGACCGAGGCAAGGCCAACATACCGCTGAGGTCTAGGTAGAGGCCAGCGGTAAATGAAGTGAGCACCGAATCCCGCGTGATGGCACGATAGAGAAGAGCCCCTTGAATCATTTCGTATAGCACTGTCCCGAACGCGTAAATGTCATCTCTTTCTGTTGGTTCCCACGGCCCCGGAGCATCAGGCGGCAAAAGGAGGGTGGGCCTGCGGTATGCTGGAGAGGGGCCGGTGAGGCACGGAGAACCGTCAAGTCGGGATCCAGCAAAGTCAGTGATAACCAGTCCCCAATCCAGCCCCACAAGGACGTTATGGACGCCAAAGTCTCCGTGGATGACGGATCGGGAATGGATATATGATAGCCCGTCGAGAAGTTGAGCCGACCACCTACCACGAGTGAGGGGGTCAACGTTGTTGTAGGCAGGTGTGAATACAGAAGCCACTCACAGTGTAACTTGCCCTGGACGCTTGGCAATAGATTGCCCGGTCTCGCCCTCAAGGGTTCTCGAAGGGTCCCATTAGGAACAAGGCCGAATAGAAGACCTGGGGACGGCAAGTCGCCGATTTGTTGAACGGCAGCTTCCCCGTAGAATGCAGAAATTCTAGGGTGACGCCCAAGCTTTTCGTAAACCCTTTTTTCGTTTTGATGATATGTAGCATCTTGTATCTTGATCACGAGGGCCGGCTGGCTCTTGATCCGATAGACTATCGCTATACATCCTTTTTGTAGGAACTGCAGGGCGCTGCGCTTGATGGGCTCGGAGAGGTCATCGCTATTTGTGGCCTCTGCTGGTTCAGTGCCCATGCTGAGCTTTTTTTGTCGTTATTTCCGCTGCCTCGAGAGAAAGCACGAGTGGGGAGGGTGGAGATACTCAGGTAGCGAAGCAGTCAGCAACTCAGTGCGGAGTGAATACCTAACGTAACCTTCTCGCACAAGTACACCCATCTACCTAACTTGCACCTCTCATAAAGGGATCCCCTCACGAAGTATCGACTGGCAGGGGGCCGGAGAGCTGCCGATTAGAGCTACAAGATGGTAATTTGAATGTGTCATGTGTCTAGGCTGGTGGTTTTTATTCGGCATCGGCACAAGTACCTGCTTATCTAGCGACTTGTCGCGAAGTACCTTGGTGTGCGCGGGGAAGAGGGGTGGGCGGGCAAGCAACGAGGTGGAGTGGATGGGGGCCGTGGATGGGCTGTCTTGGGTACCTAAGCTACCGGCCAGCGCCAACGAAGTGAAGATGCCTCGGTAGGTACCTGCGAAGGGCACACAATCAATGTCCCACAACATTGAAACCTGGGCCAAGACAGTAAGCATCGCTTGTTGATGGTGCTTTTATCAGAGTAGTGGGTACTGCAACTGGCCAAACAAAAACAAAAAAAAAAAAAAGAGGCGGTAGCTACTCCCAGAGGGAGGTACCTCCGGTAGTGCACGTACTACCTACCTCCGTACCCTATCCGCAGAGGCAAATCACTCGGAAGTGCTGTCACCTATATGCACCGCTGGACTAAAGCGGCGACCGGATGTCGGCGGCGGGTGTTTACGCGATGTTTGTTCTTTGTATAATTGGAAGGGTGCGCTACCACCCCCCCCCCCCCCGGCTCACCCACTCCTTCACTTCTCTTTTCTCGCCCGAATCATAAACAATCCCGTGCTCAACTTGAGCCGAAATCTCTTTTCCAAAGCAGACTGGAAAGTCTGGATCCCCATCACCCTCAATGGAAACCCACCAAGCCGCCATCAAGTTCCTTGCCGATTCGCCTCTGTATGAGACCCAGAAGCCTTACCAGCTGTACCGCTCAGCCCAGGATGGCAGTGACGTGTCGAATCTGATCTTTCATGAGCAAAGAAATGTTCCCATCCGCAACACCCGGGGACACGAGAATCAGTTCAAGCTAAGCACACATGGCTTCCGGTGGCTCAAGATGCCGTCCCGAGTGCAGGCGGCACCGGGGACGGATCTCTACATTCAGGAGTACCTTGCTGAGTCTCTTGAGCTTGTCGCGAAGCTAATGAATCCGGACAAGATTATCGGATACGACTGTCGTGTATGCTTCTACCCCAACCACCTGTTTTCACCTACATATGTCTCAAGGTTGCGTTTCCAAGCCCTATCATTGACTCGCGATATGCGTGCCATTGCTAGACCCGGAAGAATGTACCTCAAAGCGAGATCCGTGGGGACAGAAAGAGCCGAACCACTCCAGTTCCCGCAGCTCCAGAAGCCCATGTCGGTAAGATACCACCATGTTCCATCACCTGGCTTAGTCTCTCTTACTCTCGCTTTGCTGACCCGGCGGATAATCGTCAGACCAAACGGCGGCCGGGGCTTGGAGGCGGATTATGAGACACCTACGCAAGGAGGAAGCGGATACGATGGACTCAAGAGAGTGGAGAGTACAAATTGTCAAGTAACATGATCAACCCACCCAGTCAATTCGCCTGCTCATTACCAGGTACCTTACCCGGTCACAGTCAATTTCTACTAACTTGCTCGATAGCCTCTGGCGACCACTCTACCGCCCTGTCGTTGACTCTGCCCTCGCCCTTTGTGATTACCGCAGTCTCCCCCCCGGTGATCTCGTCGCCGCCGATCACGTCAACCCGGACTACCATGGCAAGATATACTATCTGAAGTACAACCCAAAGCAAGAATGGTACTGGCTGAGGGAGCAACGGCCAGATGAGGCAGTCCTCTTTATCAGTTTTGACTCGAATAGCCAAGAAGATGCAAAATGTACGTCACCCGGTTACTCACGGAGAGTCCGTAGGCATGACTTGCTAACGTTGGGACATCGGTACTCGTCCCCCCGTGTAATAGACTGTGCTCACGCGGCATTTCAGGACCCGACAACAGAGCCTCCGCGCGCGGTTCGTGAAAGTGTCGAGGTCCGAGCAATTTTATTTCACCGGCTCATTTGAGCCCATGACGCCCCGGTGTTAGCACATCCGATCCTCAAAATGCGGCTCTGATGATTGCTGTTGCTGCGTTAGGTGAAAGTGCATTATTAGAACGGTGATGGACTTGATCTATCTATGGCTGTTTTACTCAAGCTAGGCTGTTCTGCATGTCCCCTGTGGCTGCATCGCCTGCACGTTCGTCCTGATGCATCCGATATTACATATACCACCAGTCCCATGTTCTGTACGTGAATAATTGAGGCGTATAGCGAGTTGCCCGAGACACTCCCCGCACTGGGACCCCATAGCCTGGAGCAAGAGTCCCTCAGTGCCATGGGTCTACCGAATGCGTGACTAAGAATCACAGCTGAGCCGCTAGATTTTGTGTACCTAAGAACCGAGGCTGATTTCACAAAGCTCCTTCTCAAGTCTGATGTCTCCCTCTACCTCTCCTTTCGAAAACGCAGGCTGCGGAACCGCCCGCAAGCTCACTCATGGCTGGTAGTCGGCCGATGTAGGCTTGGATGTTCTCTGAGAGATCTCATCACTGAGAGACACGGTTGAGTCGGGCTTGGTCTCGGCGTTGTTGTCCTTTTTTTTTTTTTTTTTTTTTTTTTTTGCAAATTAAGGATATCATCCGACGCGATGGGTGAAGATTCTAGGGCCCCTTACCATTTTTTGTGATCAGTGTGTGATTGAAACTAGGCGTTATGTGTTCTGAGGAAGGTTTGGTCTGCGGGATCTGGAGGGCAGCGCTGGCCGGATACTTCTGCCAGAGGAAGAGGGAGACCAGGAAAACAGGCAGTCGGGTACGGAGGCTTCATATCTTTGTAGCAAACAGGTGGAGCCTGGCACTCTTTGCGGGGATGCCGTAGGTATTACACCTCCAATGATGGTAAGGGTGCGAATTACTCGGCGTCTCCTCCACCATCAACCCACGCCATGTAGGTTTTCTTCATCCCGCCAACCTGTGCTCGGCATGGGTCCAGCGCTACTCCGATCTCGAGGAAGGACTTGGGGGGTGTCAATCAAGATTGATTCGCCTGGTGCGCATACTGAGATAATTACGACTGTCACGCGCCTCCATACCGACCAGCCAACATCATGCGGTATCACTTCACATCACATAAATAGGATGCGGACGGCTTATCCCTTGGTCCGCGTACGTGACAGAGTGACCCTGATAGGTGACAGGGTCACAACAAGAGAACCAATGCATGAAGTTTTGGGCGATGGTTGCGTTGGTTGCGGCATTTGCGCTGAGATAGCATTCTAATTGGCAACACGGCTGGGGGTCGGACATGCATGCATAATTGATGCTAGAACCAAGGAAGCCCGAGATCTAGACCTTTGAGTCTCCGACGAGAGGACCTTGCGTCCGGTCGAGATGGGATAGATCCGTCTGCGGTGGGTTAAATGGTACCAGCGTGTCCCGAACATTTGTCAGCTGCTCAAAGGCGAATGCGACGCGTAGCAAGATCCTCTCAGTATGGGCATCGCCGGTAAAAATAATACCAAATCTGCAGGGTTACGGCCGTTAGTGTCGCGCCCAGTGCGTGTGTTACAGAGGGGGGGGGGCGGGGGGGTTCACTCACGGGAGTCCGGGAGCAATGTCAATAAGTGTATCCGGCCCGTTTTTGGCCTGCTTGACGGCTGTGCCTTCCGGGTACTTCCCGAGAGGGACAACTACTGCTGGGAAGCCACCCCGCACCGCTAGGGAAACGGTGGGTCTGTACATGGCCGGGGCAACGATGAGGTCCAGACTATGTGCCTTCAAAGTGCCAGGGATGCCGCCGTCTCCAGAGAAATATGCGTTTCGTTTCAGAGCGGCTTGGAACTCAGCGCCTTGGACGTCGACAGAATAGGCCAGCTCAAAGAGGTCGATACCGCGCTCAGGATATTGCTCTTGGGGATCTTGTTTGGTGAGCCGAATGATGTCGCCGAGATCCTTGAGGCTGCGAGGATTGGCTTTGAGGCTAGCAAGGTATTTTTTGATATCGGTTTGGAAATAACCGGCAAGGACAAAGACTTGGTCCTCTTTAGATAGCCTGCTGAATTTTTCCAGGCAGGCATAGTCTGCATCGCGGACAATGGTTGCCCCAGAAGATTCCAGCAGGTGTAGAGCATTGTTGAACGCCTGAAGCGGAGCATCGCTTGTCTGAAGAAGGCTGGAAGAGGGGACACCGATCCGTAGCCCTGACAGATTGATCCCCGTGAGTGCCGAGACGTGCGAGGCATTTCCGCGGCTAGGGGTTTCTTCGGTAAGGATGTCAAGTAGGTAGGCTGCGTCGGTAACTGTACGAGCCATGGGGCCAGGAACATCTTGCTTGAGGGCCAGCGGAACCAGTCCGTCCGAAGAAACTAGCCCGGCTGTTGGCTTGATGCCGACTACCCCGTTTTTGCTCGCTGGTGAAATGATACTTCTGTCTGTCTGGTTGGTCACGTTAACGAGGGGTAAGTGAGTTGGCTCGAGTATACGGCGAGGACGGCGAAAAGAGAAGCAGGCCAAAACCAAGGAAAATGGCAACGGACTTCACCACTAATACAAGCAGCCGCAAGCCCCAGGGCGGTGGCAACAGCTGAACCGCTACTGCTCCCGCTAGCCTTCATATTGTGACAGCATGCGCCGAGTGATAGGCCACCGCGAGCAGTCCAGCCGCTGCCTACCTTCGTGGTGCGGAACATTCCCTATTCTGACATGTTGGTTCTGCCAAGTATCACGGCACCGGCTTCGCGAAGCTTACAGGCTACCCTCGCCTCCTGCGAAGGCCGGGCACCAAGGAGAACGGTTGAACCAGACGTTGTCTCCATCTTGTCGAGCGTGAAAACAATGTCTTTGAGGAGGATAGGGATCCCGTGGAGTGGCCTGTGAAGATAGATGTGCTGTGGTTAGAGAGTGACGGCTGTTGGTATAAAGCCCAAGAAAGGTATGTGAACTTACCCGCGACGACCCTTGGTCCGCTGTTCTTCGTCAAGCGCCTGGGCGATGGTAATTGCGTCCGGGTTTGTTTCGATCACGGCATGGAAATAGCCGTTGACCTCGGCGATTCTCGCCAAGTAGGCGGCCGTAGGGGCGGCTGAAGACAACTGGCCATTGCTCAGCGCCCTGGAGAGGTCGGCGACGGTTGCGTTGAGGAGGCTGGGCATCTTGAGGAACATCTCGGGGTCTGATGCTGTGGGTCAAGAGATGGGCGCCGAATGCAGAGGGGTACCAACCTGTCGACGTCGCGGTTTCCTTCGACCTCCACGAGATGAAAGCAAGTGCGACAAGTGCCAGGAAGCCCAAGGTTCGCCTTCTCGCGAGAAATCGCGGCATGAAGGCGAAAAGGATGTGCCATGGGTTGTATGCCCAAAGGTACGCGACGATCGGAACTTGGAGGCGGGTAGGGGCCGACAAAGTCTTGTCTGACTTCTGATACCCGCCACAGCCTAGGCCGGGATTCGGGCACCAGCGGCAAGTGGTGGCAGCAGGTTGGAGAAGGGGGGGGGGTCGGAAGCCGCCAGATTACAGCGCTTGAAGAAGAGAAAATGGGTGGGTGGAATGACAGCCAGCCTGCCCGTAGAAGCTGTGCATGTCGTGTAACAGCCAGGGCCACCTCACATCCTGCAATGCCAACCTAGAGAAGCCAGCTCATCCAATCATGGAAGGCACAGACCCGCTGCAGGTTTCCCCCCGGCAACCTCGGTGGCCCTGAAGCTGCCTCCAACGGTTCTGGATGACATTTCACAGACGCGCCGGGACTTGCCTCTCGCTGCGGCCATGCAAGCCAGACACCTGGCCCGACCACTTTCGTCACAGGTCGCATACCTCGGACACTTGCGGCGAACGCTTCAGGGCCGGCATCAGGGCAGGCACTTATCTACCTTTACTCAACATCCCTCTTGCTGATTCCCGATGGCAATTTGTATCTACCACCTCAAGTACCGTACCTACCATTACCACTCCTCCTCCTGCTCCCATGGCGGCCGGCACAGCCCTTGCAGATAAGTTTGTCACATCCAAACCCCTCGTTCCAATCAGCGTTCTTGCCCTTCATCTTTCAACATAGTCCCATCTAATCGAAACATCACCCTTCAGTTTCCCAGCTGAATGGCGGGCATTGCTTGACAACGACGATGCCGACATCTCTTCGATCTGCTCTGGAGCACGCGACCGGGCGACTCTCCGAGCGCTGCTCGACGGTCATTCCGCTGATCTCGTTGGGCCAGTAGCCCAATTCAGCCGTACTATCGACTCAATAGCCAAGATTGTATCCAATACCAACCTACCGGAGCCCAGAGCCCAACAAGTCTGGGGTGCATTGGGCAGGACCTTGGAGGCAGGTTCCCAAACAGAACCGCTGGCGCTCCGCTGACATGTGCCCAAAACCCCCAGCTTTCCAAGACGAGGTCAAGTGGCGTTCTGTTAAAGGTCTTGGGGTGCTTTATCGAGCTTGAACCTGGCCTCCGCTCTCTCCTTGATGAAGTCGAAGCGCAGAGCCCCGACGCCTATGCCGCACAAGTTCTCGTTGCGGAGGCGCTAGAAGAAGTGATCCTGCTTTTCTGCCATGTCATTCGTACATTGTGGCGCAACGGCAATGGTCTTACGCCCCTTGCTTTATTCCTCCCCCTCAAGCTTCTTCTATTTCACCCTGCTTCCAGCTCACCGTTTACCTCCATTTGCCTCCAGCCAGACTGACGTTTCCCACGCCGGTTTAGATGTGAATGCACTTCAAAACTGGGACAGGGCTATTTGTGATCAAGTCGAGAAGGCCTGCCGAGGCGAGGCATTGACGCCAAGATATCTCGCTTCGAGAAGTTGCCGAGCCGGCATCAATGGGATATCCACGGAACCTCCCTTGGGATTCAGACCGAGGCAGTAAAGGAGATGGGCAGCAGCGTTGACACGGCGCCCCGGCTATACCACAAGATTTTCTTCCCGAAGAATGACCAATTCGTCGGGAAATCTGACGTGCTGAAGACGATGCACTCATCACTAGATCACAGCGGTCACGACAAGCACCACAGAGCGGCTGTTCTCTGGGGCACTGGCGGCATTGGCAAGACCCAGATTGCCACGGCATATGCTCACGACCGCAAAGAGGCCGGCGTGCCCTTGATACTCTGGATCAACTCAGAGACACGACTCAACCTCTACCAGGACTTTACCGACATCGCTCTGGGCCTAGGCCTGGGAGGCGCCGTTGCTGGTAACCACGCTGCCAACTTGTTCCTCGTGCAAAAATGGCTCGAAAAGACAAGTATATGTATCTACTGTACCCCAGCTGTCCCTGTCTCGCGCGCTGCTGTGTTGCTCAGCCCTAACTCTCGTCGACTACGCATTAGCTACTAACTGGCTGCTAATATTCGACAACGTGGTCGATTACGGTCTCGTCAGTGAATCCTGGCCGCTTGGCGCAATGGGCTCGGCGCTACTCACAAGCCGACCCGAGATATGTGACCATCTACTGCGGTCTATTGAGGTCCCCAAGTTTGATAGCAACACAGGACGTGATCTGATTCTTGCCACAGTTTCCCGGGACTGCTACGCAGCCACAGAGTAGGAGGCTGCTGAGAACCTCTCCCAAGAGCTTGGGGGACTAGCGCTTGGTTTGGTGGTGGCGGCGAAGCGAATCCGGCGGCAAGGGGTAACGGTACACGACTTCCTCCCAATGTACCGGGACAGCCCTTCAGCTGCCCACGCAGGCCTGGCCAGCTACAGCATGAGGCCGCTCTACAAGCATAACCTTCGAAGCGCTTACCATTGTTCATTTGCCTCCTTGAGATCCGAGGAACGGAAGGTCTTTGGCATCCTGTCCATGTCGGCTGCCGATTCAATACCCCTAGACATGTTTTTGTTCAAGGCTAGCGATCCGAACTGGCCCAAACAGCTTGGGTTCTGCTTGAGGCGTACACGGTATGTCTTCATCTCTCGACTTGGGAATCTGGTGGTGCAGGACGCTGACACGGACCCCTCGAGGCTCGAAAACACACTGGAAGCTCTGCTCTCCTCGTCTTTGATAGCTAGGCGCGACCCCGAAACCAACACAGCATTCGTCCATCGAATAATACAACAGGAGTTCTGTGACTTTATTTGCGAGGAAGAACGAAAAGAGTCGTTCATGGTGCTAGCAAGACTGCTCAAGAACAACTTTCCAGAATTGATCAATGGTGTGTCATTGAGGAAGCACTGGCCGACCTGCCTCAAATATATCCACCATGTCAAGGCACTCGCCAGACGGTTTGAAGACTACGAGTACGGTGACGACGATACGGAAGACTTTCAAGATTTTGCACAAGTTCTTGCTCCAGCGGGCTGGTAAGCCACTTCTTTTGCCTTAGATTCAGTGGACTCCTCTAAGCTTCATTTGGGATTCTTTTCACCCCTCCTAACTTCGTGCGGGTTCGGTCGGCTTGTGTTAGGTTTTTGCACGAATATAGCACGTCAATAGACTGCGAAGATCTCATGAAAATGGCATTTCGCGCCTGCCGAGACAAGACTTCAGTCCTCTATAGCGTGCTTCTCAACAACGCAGCCATTGTCAGGGAGAAGGGCGGCCAGAGTGACCAGGCCATCCGAGACTTCGAACAATGTGCAGAGATTCGGGAAAAACAGCTGAGCTCCGACCACGAAGAGCTGGCAAATGTTTACAATAACCTTTCGATGCCTCTGATGTCGAAGCGCAGATTCGACGAGTCTGAAGGGCTGTTGCGCCGCGCACCGAAGATTGATTCATCCAAAGATGAGACGTCCCAGTTGAAGATTCTCCACACGAGATACATGAACCTAGGCTGTCTCTACGCGCTCATGGGGCGATTTGATGAATCACGGGTAGAGACGGAGAAAGGGCGGCAGTACGTTCTGCGCCAGTTCGGTGACAATTCATACTATATTGCCACGTAAGCCATCCTATCCCCGTGAAACACTCCATTGACTCTGATGGTGCTGCCATCACTCGAATGTGGTGTCAAGACCGCTTGAACTTCTTCATTGCTAATACATACGGCACACAGGTGCGAGCGGTACACAGAGTATGTGGATTATAAGCAGGGCTTCATTGACCAGGCTCGACAAAAGTATACACGAGCATATTCCATCTTGAGCAATATTTACCTCGTCCACTCCACGATATCGTCAACTCTGTATATGCTCGGTTGCGTGGAAAATGAGGCAGGTAATATTGCCGCCTCAATGTAAGTAGAGAACCTAGAGTCAAGTTTCCGCCTAGTAATCTCGCCGGCCCTTCAATCCGCTAAACCAATGCTGACCCAAACCAGTGGATGGCTTGAAAAAACTGTTCACATGGCGAAACGGAATGTCCCAGGACGCAAAGATGAGGGTGAAGTAGCGAGAGCCTCCCGCAAATTGTCAGACGCCCTCAGGCTCGCCGGGCGAGTAGAGGAAGCTGATCGGATGCATTGCGAAGCAGAGGATACTCGAACTCGCTTACAGGGGGCCGGAATGGAAGACACGGAGCAGAACTATGATCTTCTAGTTCCCGCACAATTCAGGACATAACACTTGGTCTGTGTTTGCCCTGAACATAAGATGGCGAGCTCTAGAGAAGGTCGAGGGCATAGGTTCTTTTGATTACTAGTTTGGCTACATCCTACAGATACATACATACTTTTGTACACAAACAGAATTGACAATGAGCGCCACTCTTTTACAAGGTGATCCTGGCGTGCGTCTGCTGCAGAGCCCCGGAGCCGCGTTTCTGGCCACCCTGGCTAAGCCTGCGATTTACCAAAAAGGAAAAGGAAAAAGAAAAAGGGGCAAAGGTAGGCATAAACACATAACTACCTCTCCCACTGTATATCCTACCCTTAACCCGAAGCCCAAAGTACGGGTTTGTCTTCACAATTATGCTGCTGTCGAGGAGGCCGACTTCTGATTCCTCCAAATGTCAGCACGTGACCCCTTTCCGGTTAATTATAATACCCACTTATCTCTAGGTAGTCCACGCTTATGTACAATCTGTCTTGGACTGTCATGTGGGAGAGTCGGCAATAGCAAGGGCGAGGTAGATATCAAGCCATATCGAGGATGTTCCAGGCAGCGAAATTGAGAGGACAGTAGGATATAGTAAGTATCTGACTATGTTATGCTCAACCAGGATATCACACATCCCCAAGAGGGCAGTCATGTTTAGATCAGCGGTTAACACAAGACAATCAAGCAAGCCTGGCGCTCGGCTTAACCTGAATTTGGCCGCAAAAAGGCGATTCGGCAAGCCCAAAGGCCGAGGTAGCTTAGCTTAAATCAGCCCAGCCTAGTAGTACCAACCCCGGAAGAATATAGTTTTCCCGCCGGGCCCCCGATGCCCGGTGAAGATGGTGAAAGTCGGGGGTCTTCCGGTCCTAGAAAATAACAGCAAGCTAGCTCTGAAAAGCATAATTGTGGGGTAAAATACATTTCCTTGCCCCAGCCAAGCCTGGCCAAATCTAGCCGGTCTTAGATTTGGCTTGGCTTGGGGGACCTTTTACGCGGCTTGGCTGGAGGCTTGGCTTGGCTTGGCTTGGATGTCTTGACTTGGGTTGGCTTGGCTTGTGTCAACCAGCGCCCAAGATAGCGGAGACGGATCGAGAACCCCCGCATAGTGCAAGGAAGAAGAAAGATGATGACGAGTTTGATAACTTGTATATTGATGCCCAGAAAATTACAGCACACGACCCATTCTCGGCGTCGGCAGCCATTTTAACAGAGAACAGTTCATGCTAGATTAGGGTGGGAATGCGATGCCGGGCTTTTGCTAAACCTGTCGACCTATGGAGACCTACATAGGACAGGCGATAGGGGCAAGAGGGAAACTCGCTTCTACCGGTACCAGGGTTATAAAGTACAGATACTCTGATCACCCTTATATATATATCAAGTTATTATAAGGCGGGGAATAGCCTGAAATTGGACAAGAGAGGTTGCTGCTCAAGTCCTCCCGTTTCTTATATACCTACCTACCTACCTTGGGGGAACAGACAGCCAAAGAGTTCCGTACGATGTGAGCCACTCAACCCTCGATCGTCTAGGAACACAGTACACTGGGAAGCAAAGGCCGCCTCGAAAAATGATGCATCTCGGACTTTCTGTCACGTACGCTCTGGCGTTGGTGACTGGTGCTTTGGCCGTCCCATCACAACAGCTGGACGCTCGCCAGCAGCCGTTCAAGTCGACAGCCATTACCGACCATGCCGAGCCATGGGCGATCGCCTTCCTGCCAGACAACCGTATTCTCGTCACTGAAAGACGAGGCAACCTACGTCTCGTCGACCCGGCCACCAAGACCAAGGGTACTATCACTGGTGTACCTACCGTCGCCTACGGCGGCCAGGGCGGTCTCCACGACGTCGCCTTACACCCCAAATACGCCGAGAACAGTATCATATACATCAGCTACGCCGAGAGCGGCAGTGGCGGCGCGGGCGGCGCAGTCGCGCGGGCCAAGCTGACGCTGAATACCAGCGGCGGCGGCGCGCTATCCGGCCTCGAGGTCATCTGGCGCCACACGCAGAGGGCTTCGGGCGGACTCCAGTTCGCTTGTCGCCTGCTCTTCGGCCCCGACGGCGCGCTGTGGATCTCGTCGGGCGAGATCAACCAGATGACGCCGTCCCAGTCCATGACGGGCAACCTCGGCAAGATGATCAAGCTGTACGACAACGGCACCGCCTTCGCCGGCAACCCGTTCGCCAGCCAAGGCGCCGTCCAGGCGCAGATCTGGTCGCTCGGCCACCGGAACCCGCTGGGCATCGACTGGGACGCCCAGGGGCGTCTCTGGGAGGTCGAAATGGGGCCCATGGGCGGCGACGAGCTCAACCTGATCGAGCCGGGCGCCAACTACGGCTGGCCGCTCGTGTCCCAGGGCCGCCACTACGACGGCCGGACGATCCCCGCGCACAGCACACGCCCCGAGTTCGCGCCGCCCAAGGCCTTCTGGGTCCCCGTCATCTCTCCGGCCGGTTTGATCATCTACAAGGGCGACCTGTTTGCCAGCTGGAAGGGCAATGCCATCATCACCGGTCTCAGCTCACAATCAATTGTACGCGTGACCATCACTGGTGACACGGCGAAGGAGGCTCAGCGCATCTCAATGGGTAAGCGCATGCGCGGTATCCGAGAGGCCAAGGACGGCGCCATCTGGGTGATCGAGGATGGTGCTAGCGGCCGGCTCTTGAAGCTTACCCCGAACTAAACTTGCGTTATTAGCGAGAAACTCGGGAGGCCTGGGACCGCATGTACATAAGGTAGAGTTAGGATAGCAGATTACCTCTGAACTTTGACCGAGAGCTGTGATATTCAGAGGGGACCCATTCAGTGAGGAGAGTTGCATCTTTCAGGAGCTTCTATCTTATAGCGGTACCCTTATTATGAAATTATGATCCTCATCGTTACCTGACTGAGATGCCGCGGTTGTCATAAGGGCCAACTCTCTGATGGCATTTGGTAAGTCCCCTTGAGGACTACCTTCGCCGAGCCTGAACGGACAGGCAATGATGTGACTTGCAATTATATTGGTCTATAACATAGATAAGTAGACACCTCGATTGAGAAGATATTGTTGCTCTTCTCACTAACTACGGCGAGAGAAGCCGTATCGTCTCCAGCCACGCGAGCATGAGATTGAGAAACCTCAGACAGGGGCCAACGGGAGGCAGCAGATGGCGCCCTCAAGAAGTCCACCACTAAGGTAATGGACTTAATAAAAATGTAGTGCGCAAATAATGTCGGCAAGGGACTATATGACTCGACCGCTACGGGAGCATCACCACAGGGCTGCTTTAGAGACCTCCGCCTGTATTGACACATCTCGATATTTGGAGCGCCGGAAATGGAACATCCGGAGCAGCACTTTGGGTTACAACTCGGAGGCATCTGATATTTATTTCTTCCTCCCTTGGTTGGTCTAAGCAGCCATAACTTGAAGGATCAACAAGGCAGATTTGTCAAAGTAAACTGTCCTCAGTGAGCGAATCACAGCGCTTCACCAGCGCCAGGTGTCCCGGCATCCTCTTCGGGACCACGAGACCACCCACAAGCTATTTTGGTTCGGATCATTTACAATCCAACACTTGTTTGTTCGTTGGCGTAGAACTTCGGATCTGCAATTATGAGAAGAACCCGATGGCGTCACTGAGGTGGGCCAGGGAGGCCCAAGACTAGTACTTCGGAGAGGGCCGATGTTGAAAACCACCACACCATGATCACAACTTCGTTATTAGTAAGGGCGGATACATCTCGGGCTCCTATCCCAAGCTAGGTTCAACAGAGAGGATGCTCCGTATCTATATGGCAGATATAAGGCATGAATGAGAGCACGAGTAAGCCACTTATTTATAGTGTAGGTAAGCTTCGCACAGTCTCAAAGTCTTCAAGTTGTTACGGCCAACTCTGGAACCATCTACAGAACTTCAAGTGAGAATGCTAAAACAAAATTAGCATAAAAGATTGTTACAAAGTAAAGCCCTAAGCTGTATCAAATAAAGTATATAAAGAATGTGCGTGCATTCAGGCAAGCATCATGGTATCCAAAATCACCAACGTAAATCCTCGGCTCAAACCGTCTCCTTATACCTCGTCGTCACCGCCCTCCCGGTATCTGTCTTCTCGACGATCCGATCACCATCCGAGTCGGAACCAGCCGTGCTCCCGCGATGACTCTGCTGTGCCAGGACGGCACCCGCAATGTCGGGATAGACCCTCGTAACCTCATCCTCACTCACGTCACTGACCCTCTCCCCGCCATCCACAATTCGCCATCCAGCCCGTGCAAACCGCTCCCTGACGTAGTCCGACATGGCCACAAACCTGACTACGACCCCCTTCCCGCCATACTTCCGAATCTCGCCAATCAGATTCTTGAGATGCATACACGCCGTCGCATCAACATGATTCACCTTGACAAAGTCCACCACCACCAAATTAATCGGCGGCAGCGCCCCAGCATCATTAATCCCGGCCGCCCGGCGCAGTTTCCGGATCCTCTTCTCCCCGCTGACACTCCAATTCCTCTCCGCCTCCGTCGCAGCCGCACTATGGTACACAGGGGCATGATACGTCTGGATGGTATCCAGCACCTTGGTCTTGAGCCGGTACGCATTCGGAAAGAAAATCGAGTCGGCGAAGCGAAAGATCCGCGTACCGGCCGGCAGATGCGAGGGCATCTCCCTCGCCTCGTCGATCGCGATACCCAACTCGGAGCGCTGATCGGGCGAGGTGGTCACGCTCGCAAAGACCATGCGGAGCAGAACATAGACGATGTTGAACCCCACAGCGGCGCCGATGCCAACCTCGGTCGAGACGAAGAGGGTGATCCAGAAGGCGAGCATGGAGGAGACAAAATCGGCGAGCGAGGTCTTCCAGTACCGGTGGAAGACGGAGGGGGCCGAGATGAGCGGCCAGACGGCGGTAATGATGATGGCGGCGAGGGTAGCCTTGGGGATCCAGTAGAGGGTGCCAACCAGCTTGAAGATGGAGATGAGCACGACGGCCGTGGTGACCAGCCCCGAGAGGGGCGAGCGCACGTTGCAGGCCGAGTTGACGGCGGTGCGCGACATGGCGCCGCCGACGCCCATGGAGTGGAAGAAGCTGTTGAAGAAGTTGGTCACGCCGTAGAATGTGAGCTCCTGGCTCTGGTCGGTCACGTAGTTGTTGCGGACGCCAAAGGCGCGCGCGATTGCCGTGTGCTCGACGGCCGACCCGATGAAGACGGCGATGCTGCGGCTCGCGACCTTGGAGAGGAGGGCGCCGCTGGGCACCCGCGGCGCTTCTTGGCCGTTGGCTTTGATCTGCGCCACTTGGAAGAGGAAGTTGGCTGGGTCGCCGCGGTCTTTGTTGACGGCGTACCCAACCCCTGTGAAGATGAGGAGGGCGACAAAGGCCCGCGTGATGGAGAGGAACCAGATGATCTTGTTCTTGGTTCCCCACCGCTTGCCGGCCTGGTCGAGGATAGTGAGGAGCAGTATTCCGGTAAAGCCGACCGCGCAGGCATACCCGTTTGCGTTGGGCAGCTGCTGGAATATGTCGTGGATCTGGTTCGCTGTGCCGTCGCCGATGCCAGACTCGCCCAGGAGCGAGCCCATTTGATTGAGGATGATGGTGATGGCGACGGCTGAGATGAAGCCGCTGAGGATGGGGAGCGAGATGAACTCGAGCAAAAACCCCAGCTTGAGGAAGCCGATGACCATGCCGTAGATGCCCATCATCATGGCAACGGCCGAGGCAATCTCGGACGGGGTCCATTCTTCACCCTTGAGTTCCGCAACGACTTCGGACGTTAGGAGGCCGATGAGGGAAGTGGGGCCGGTGGACAGGTCTGTAGCAACGGTCAGCACTATCCCTGGATTACACATCACAAAAGGGGAGACATACCCTTTGTTGTGCCCATAAAGGCATAGATGGCCGACGGCAACCAGCTCGACATGAGGCCATACTGGACCGGAATGGTTGCGATTTTCGCATACGACAAGGCCTGGGGGATCAGCATGAGCCCCAAGGTCAGCCCTGCGATCACATCGTTGATGAGCCATCGGTAATTGTAGTGAGGAAGCCACCCAATGATGGGAAACTTCTCGGCCATGTATTCAGCGGAGGCAGTTGGAAAGGCTCGAGCCCCATTTTCAGCAAGGTGCCCGATGCGGTTCCATGTCACGTCCTTCACAAGGTTCTGCTTAGCTTTTTCAACGTATTTCATGACGAAGTCGACTGTCGTTCTTTGTCTTAGATGTTGAGCCCAAGAATTAGGCTGCTGGGATGTGCGGAAGTATAAGTCAAGGCCAGCGATAGACTGTGGATAAGACAAGGCCGGTATCAGGCTCGAGAAGCTAGGAAGACTGTGGCAAGGGCGAACCGAGTCTATTCTATACCTGACTAACGTGTCATCCTTGTGCAACGCCTCAGAGACAAAGACGCACAGAGGAGCACTACAAGCATCTACCAGCACCTACAATGACCGCCTGGCTACTGCCAGCTGCTGTCGACAGCTTCTCACATTGTCGGATTGGCCGGACGAGTCTCGACAGGCTCTGGCTTCAGCTTACCTTGCATGGGTGTGGACTAGGTGGGAACTGCGGGCGGATGCTTGATTGAGTCGGGTAGTCGGGTTGCGCTGCATCCTGTGCGGCCACAACCCTGCTCGATGACGATAGCCGGGCATTTCCCTGGCACTCTCCTGGCGCCCTTACTCAGGCAGGGCCTGCCTAGACCGGCGACTTTAGAGGGACTGGCTTGTATTGCTCTGTACCTCGTGACGGCGGTGCAGGTCTCGCTATGATTGCCACCAAGGGCAGCTCGGTCTGCAGACAGGGGAGGACAACGAGGGTGGAGGAGTGGAGCGGGCTGTTTACAACCCGAGTACGTCGCGAATACACACACACACACTCAGCCGACGTGATTGGGGGCATCAACTTAATCAGCACCTCACCTTGTGCATATCGGCTCTGCAGGACTACTGTCTCACAGCGGCGGCACAGTGGCCCGGCCATCTCGCCGTGCTGACAGCCAATCATTGCCTATCAAAGACCTGTGAGGTCGCCGGCATCCTGCGTGTGACGGACACTACGCCTAGGTACCCCGCAGGCCGGACACGCCTCCCACGCCGTAGCTATCCGAGCCTTTCTGCTATTCATAGCCTGAACCGCAACATGTAGACAATCGAAGCTACAACCAAATCCCGGATTAGTAGTGTCATGCCTTGTAAAACGCTTAATTGTTCCGATCTGAAGTTGGCAAGCAGGACTTCAAGCTTGCAGGCTCGTAAGCATTGAATTCCTCAAGCCCGGAGAAGTCTCTGGAACAGAGTTTGCGGGGGGATGACTTTGAGTCATGTGCGACCGTGATAATGTATAATCGGTCACTTCTAGTAATAGTTCCCGAACGGTATTCCCCTTGAGTGATGATGGCACCTTTGTCGAAGGCAGTTGGAGCTGCGAATACGTGGTCTTCATGTTGTGTCCTCGACCGGTTGGAGAGTTGCAACTCAATTACATGCACGTCGAGCACTATTTGGAGCTGAAACATGAGGAGAAACAGGCTGTGGCTTTCCGAGGGTTCGCCGTTCGGCATCTCCTCCTCTGCACCATTCGCAGGCTTGAGTGTCGCACAGTGCCATCCCCCAGAGGGCATTCGGACATGTGCCGGGATTTACATGGCATTCAGGGCGGGGATATCGACAATTACGGCTGCGGGGAAGATTGGCGAGGGTGTGGGGGAGGGGTTACCCCAGACCGGGAATGAAGCTTGACCACGGACAATTAACCTATCAAGGATTCGTCAGCTTGGATACACCGCGGTACATTGGGGTTCGAATGCCTCATTAGGGCGTCTCATGTACGTGACGGGGGGAGACTACAGCAGCACTTGTATGCGTCTCATGATCGTCGACATGTCTGGACAAAGAGTCTATCGAAATTTAACACAACCATCAACACCGGCATCTCGAGTTGAGTAAACCATGCGGATTGGTTGGTGAGATCGAGAGGAGTAATCCCTGAAAACCGGTGTCGGGGTTTAACGATTGGAACAGGCACTCGAACAGCGACACGGATCGAAGATTGGGATGAACCTTGTGTCTTGGCCACGTAAGTCAAGCATGGATCTTTTCGATGCTAAATCTTGAATCATATAGGGGTTAGTCTACTATTCCGTTCGTATTGTATTATCCAAGGCCTCAGGATTAGATCGTGGCATTGAGCCGTCCACAGGTTTGGACTTTGGAAATAACTCAGAACAGACCCGAAAAAATTTAAACGAAACAACAAACTAGATTATTATGGCGAAGAGGCTCGAAAGAATCTATGGTATTTGGCTTCCAGCTCCTAAAACAGGGGCACCGGTGTGGCCGTCAGGGCTACCCCTCTCACGCAACAGGTTCCCAGACTTTGAGGGGTTTCCCTGTATATGCTTGTCCAAATTGGACCCCGGTCACGGGATGCAGATGTTGGTTCACTGGGACCTTCGGTATCAGGCTAGGGCGGATGAGCCAATATTTCGTCTTTCGGTGTTTATCATGGACATTGCTGCATTGCTGGTTCGCTGCTCGAAACAAAACTCGGGAAAGGTAGAAGCCGGTCGATTCCTGGCTAGCCTTACCGGTGATACACCCACTTCGAAATACTGCATGGAAAGTTTGTAACTAATACCTATCCGTTAACAAAGGAGTGGTTACCCTCGAAGTGCGAAGCAGCCCTCGTGGTGGACGACTAGTAGCCCTTTGCCTACTTCTAAGTGTCACCGGCATTGGATATTCAACCTTGACGATACAAATCAAGGTCTATAACTTCTCCCTTCCCGCCAAGAGGCTACCCATAGTTCTCAATGCTAGGAAGGCAACAGATGATGCAAGTGTACAGTTTGAACCATACCTTAGTTCGCATTAGTCTGACCGGTAGTCCCACACCATATTGAGGATGCAGCAACACGCTTTACTAGGTTCAATATCAATAAATCCCAAGTCTGCATATTGACACGTTCTAGTTTATCGCTGTTCTTGAGTATTTTTGTCACGATGTTTCGCTGGCGCTTCGACATGACTAGCAATATTGTCAGCCGACCCATTTTGTGACTCTCTGTGGTAGGCCCGGCAGAACCACAATTTCTTTTCCTGCAACCCATTTTACTGACATGGAATAATATCTCAAGCAAGGGATATTGGTCAGCTAAGAGCCAGTTGAATGTGGGATATCCGGAGCTAGGGATACCAGCCCGAGTTCAGCTGGTTTCCGAATCAGCAACCAGTGGCGAGAAGGCCAATATGACCCGAGTGTTTTACAGTGACCACGCTGTGTCGTCTTTGGGCGGTGGCTATGCAATATGGGCTTCAAGCCACGGCTTATCACCACGTCCTCTCTTCATAAAGGAGCCAGGACAAGCTATTCACATGAAAGCAGTCGCGCCTGGTCATATTGTGATTGTGAGTAAAAAGTGATGCTTCATAATTATTACAAGCATGAATAATTCGCTAGGAACCAAGACTGCCCCCAATCCTCATTCAACGCCCCTTTCACCGTGACCCCAGTCGTACACATTCATATCCAATAAAGTCACCCTTCAAAACATCCCGCCCGTGCCCCCAGGCCCATCCTCCCACCTCCAAACCCGCTCCTCCCCCGCTCTCATCGGCACATTAACATTGAAGCTGCCCACTTGATCCCTCCCCTTATTTTCACCCCCATCTGCCTTCTTAGCGTCACCACTTCCCCTCAACTTGTCCACCAACGGCTCCACAAGCCCCAGCACCCCCTTATCCTCGCCCTTCTCCTCCTTTTCCTTCTCCTTCTTCATCTTTCCCATAACTTCCCCTGTCAATTCCTGCTTCCACAACCTCTCGAGAACATCCTTCTTCCTCGTCCTGCGGTCCCCGATACTGATGAATATCCCCGCCGCCGCGTTCGTCGCAATCGAGCAGCAGAGAATTGTCGTTGTCAGCACCGCCGGTCGTACCGCGTAGTCGATGCCCCAGGTACACGCACCGAGGGCAATCTGCAGACACGAATGCAGATCCAGCAGGCAGACAACGGTGATAAGTAGGCGGAGGGGGAAGGCGTGGTGGGTTTCGGTCTCGTGGGGTTTGTAGAAGGTGTGGGACTTGGCGAGTTTGGCCTGGTGATGGACGAGTTTCGCTTGCTCGTCATCGTCGAGGACGGGGATGAAATCGTCCTTTTCTTCAGAAGAAGGCCCGGCTTCAAGGTCGATGGTCGAGTTGTTTTGCGAAGCGGTCGGCAGGTCGTTATGGTCTTTGAGGTTGGGAAGGAGGAGTTTTTGGCGGAGTTGCCAGGTTTTGCGGTCTACAAGCGTCAGTGAGAAACCAAGAAGGGGAAAAGGGTGCATACGGTAATGCGCGACGTAGATCATGTGGTAGGTGTCCTTTGCGCGGAAGGGGGCCATTCCATCGCCGACGATGGCGAAGAGGGCAACTAGGACGTAGTCGATGACGTTGATCACGTAGAGTTGTTTCTCGCCGACGTAGATCCAACCAATGAGAAACAGTACCCAGGCCAGGCCGAAAAGGGTGATCAGTGTCGCGTAGAGCGTGACGAAGAAGCCCAATGGCCGTTTAGTATACTGGCCAAACGCTTTGAAGCGCTGTTTTATTTTGGACCTGCGGGAATGAAGCATGTGGCGGACGTAGTCGTTGAGCAGCTTGATGTCTTCCTCGCCCCAGCCCTCGAGGGTGGCATCGTCGGGGAGCACTGCATACTGGGGGGCGGTGAGAACGGACGAGAGGCTTGGTATCCTGGGCGGTGTTGGGCGTTGCTCTTGGGTGAGGTCGGGGATCACTCCTACATCTTCTCGTGACGCCGGGAAGGCCCCCGGCATAGGCGGGAGTCGCGAGAGGTTGTATGTGGGTCTCCGATTGATCCACTTACCCAGGGATGGGACAAAGAGCGAATTCTGGATATTTGTGATGGACGAAAGGGTTGCAACCTCTGGGTCTAGGCACTGTTAGTCACAGCTGCATCCGCATACCTATGCATCTCATTCATAATCTCACGTACCGATAACATCGAGAAAGTCAACAATTCTGGAGTCGTAGCAGTCCTCAACAGTTGCCGTCGGGGGCTGGTCCATTGCAGGGTGGCGACGGCGACGCAGAAACCGGGTACGGCCACCGGTGCGGGTGTCGACCAGCTCGACGGGCTGGGCTTCACGTGGATCGTATTTCAGCGCGCCTTCGGGAACGGCAGGCAGGGATTTCATAACGGCAGGGGCGGGGTAGTTGGTGGCCGAGTGCTGTGGGTCGGAGCTCGAGCGGCGGCGGGTCTCGGTAGAAGCATCGTGTGTTCTGGGGAGGGGTCCCGAAGCCGATGCAGGCACGGCACTGGCAGGCTTTGGCGGCAGCGAGGGGTTTCTGAGTCGTCGAAGGCGGATGACAGATGACTGGCGATCAGATGGGCGGAAGCGAACATGTCGCGCAGCAGTCGAGGGTGCGTTGTTGGCGGTAGGTGTGTTTTCCGTTATGGGCGTGGCCAGTGAGGGCAGCGAGGGCAGTGAGGAAAGGGGCGCTGGTGCAACTTGGTCTTGGTCGAAGGCAGCGTTATTCGACTCAACTGCGCCTGGCACTGCGAAATACGACCCCTGGGCGTTTGTGCGATTTGTGCCAGAGCCTTGATGCGTCGGGTCCATGGCTGCAATCTAAAGGTGTGGCTCGCTGTGTCGCATCAGATTCTGCTCCTTCCCATTCTTCATCCCAAAGCCCAGCGTTATATTGTCAACATGGGATCAGCGCAGCAGGCAAACGCTGCCGCTTTCCCTGCTTGCGCCAGCATTGTTATGGTGACGTCACGAACCGCGCCGTCGCAGTGTCTGGGTGTTGGCGACTGATAAGATAAGGGCGACCAGCCACCAGAACTCACTCTGTAGCGCATGACGCCCTGACAAAACCCAATTCCGCAAACCAGAAATATCCAACCACTTGCTTATCAGTAAAACTGTTAACCGGCTACTCCGTACAGTCCGAGTTTTCGGCGGCGACTCGTGAGTCGCAGAAAGCCACAGATAGACCGTATTCTAGCGGGGCAAGAGATGCCTCTAGCTTCAGCATCAAAGCCGGCGTCCATTTCCCGCCCAAATGCGGCGGTCTCAAGGGTTGGAAGCCTCGAGCCTCGAAGCAGAGTACCAAGAGGCCGCTTGACACACAAAGCCCATTCCACGCGCGGAGAATGTTCCGACCTTGAACTTGCAAAATTTTATATGCCCTTCCTTGTCCAATGTGTCTCCTCCATCATGTCCGCAAAGCTCGTCACAGACAACGTCTTCTCCGAAGGGGTCTGACTGGACTTGTCGCGGCGATTAACAAATCGAGATTAACCAGAGGTAACTGCCATGCAGTTCGAGACTCAAAGAGTCGGTTAGCACCGTTCGTGGAGAAAACCCGAGGGAGTTGCTCGAGCCCATGCGTTGCTCAGGAATAGACGTGTTCTAGTGTCATGTTTGGTGTTTGCCATATAGAAACGTCCCGTCGGCTAGGTTCAATTGGGACCACTAGCGGGAAGAGCCCTGCGACGCCCACTCCACGAAATCGTTAGCGGGCAATTTGACACGGATCACCTGGCTTCTGGCACTGAGCGACCGGTGAAGTCAAACATACTGCTTCCTGGGATGCGATTGCAAATGTAGATGGGAGGAGAAAAATTAGGAGAGTGAAAGAAGGTCGGTATATTTCGAACCAAATGCTATGTGCGGGAGCCTGAAATCTTAGGTGCTTTCCGACTGCCCCGCACTTCGGGCTGAGAGGGACAAGGGTGCCCCGAGCTACCCCGCCACTAATGGACAGCTTGATTGTTTTGTTTGTCTATGGAATGTAAGTGACGAAAAGTTGTATTCGTCCATCTCTAATGTCTGCCGCCTTCAAGGCCTGCCGTACCAGTGATAATGCCAGAATTGAGTTCACTTCCGTAAATAATCGCTGCAACTGACCCCAGATTTTACCCATCGCTGGGTTCCAGGAAGTCGGGTGCTTGCAGCCTGGAGAAGGTCCACCACGGTGATTTGGGACTGGCCTGGTTGTGTTATGTTGAGCAATTAGCTCGACCTCAGAAGAGTGTTTCTCAGCGATAAGTCACATATCGCTGGCTACGCGCCATCATGTCTCGCTAGCTACAATGGTGCCAATCCAACCTGAAAATCTTGCCGCCCTTAGTGTCAATAGGGCGATCAAGAAGTGCCTGGCTTGGTTAGGCACTTATCCGTCCGCAAAAACATCTTGTTTGTACATATTTATGTACATCTGGCAGCCGTCAACAGGCCTGCCAGGTGTCGCGGCTTGGGTGGGGTTGGGCGAGCCCCAAATTTCAACACTGGCCTTGAGGTCAAGTGGATGCAAACGCGACCCACTTCACACATCACACAGAGGGCAGGAGCGCAGCTGAGCCGCCCAAGGCACCAAACACGGTTGGCCACTGCCGTCCGAGACCGACCTCACCAGGCGCGAAAATATGCGTGGGTGCTGGATTCTTCCCGACGTGATTCACTTCATCTGATTTCTTTTGGGCTGCCCCGTGCCGGTTTGTCTTTGACGTTGCACAATTTCACATTTCGCGCCACTCGAGGACGTCACTTTCCACCGCCACATCTTTTACATCAGGGCCTCCAGCTCTCATCGTGTTCTCCTCGCGCCCTATCCCCTGGACTTAGCTTCTGCTGCGGTGTGCATTAATTCGAGCTGTGTTTGTTTGAGTACGCCTTCCGACCGCCAAAATGTCTGATTACGATTTGAGCGACTGTAAGTGCCACTTCCTCCATTCTCCACTGGTCGTCGCCCTCTTCCCCCCCGCCCGCTAACGTTTCTCCAGCACCGCCACCCCGCTCACAGAATGTGAAGAGAACCCAGGAAATCACCATTACAAACGAGCGGGAAATCTTGAGGCACTGGCAGATTGACTCTCTGCAGTCCCTCATGCCAAAAGACCTGACTCCCACATCCTTCAGTCCGGCTTTAATTCGTCTTCTTGTGCAAATCGCGCGTCTCGTCGAGGTCGACGAGGCGAGAAAGCAGCTCGAGTCGACGATCGTCGAGAGGCGCGAAATCGAGGATTTGTCCAAGAAGCGGATCAAAAAGCGCAACTGGCTGACTCCCGCCGACTGCAAGGAAGTCTTGTCAGAACTGCGTTTTGACAACAGTACCACAGAGGAGCCCGCCGCCACACAAGAACCCGCCACAGGCTCCGGTCCGCGAGCGACACTATCGGGCACCGATCGCCAGACGCCTAGCCAGCGCACACCGCAGCGACCGCAGCGACCGCGCACTCGCCGCATTTCGACCGCCTCTTCCAGTAGTGCCTCCATCGACGCTCAACAGAACACTGAAGCTGAGCGGAGACAAGTTGCGACACCCCAACAGAAAGCCTTTCCCGAGCAAAAACCTCTGATGCCGGTTGGTAAGGCCATTACCGTCTCCAGAGCCTCAATGTCGGAAAGCTCAACTTCGAGTTCCATCCCCAACACACGGACCTCGCCCGATCTCAGCTACGGATCGCACCCCGAGCATATCGCTGAGCTTCTGAGCACCACAAGCGGCCCCATGTTGACCACCGTGACAAGCGGTACTCTTAATACCAAAAGCGGTATTCTGGATTCCTCAAGCGGTATTCCGAATACCAAAAGCGGTACGTCGAACACCACAACCGGTATAGACGACATTCCCGACACCCCCGGCATCCCCACCAGCCCCCTCAGCCCCAACTTCCGGCAAAGAATGGGACAAAGGTCAAGCTCCCCGCAAGACCCGCGAAAGAACACCCCTCAGCCCCGGCAGAATATCGTAAGCCTTCAAACGCCGCAACCCAGCTCTTCTGCCAACGATAACGGCGCTACGACGACAATCAGTGCGCCCAGCGGCATCATGATGCGACCACCCCGCGGTCGTACAAGCAGCGTGCCCCGCGACCGTACCAGCAGCGTCCCCCGTGACCGTGCCAGCAGCGTCTTCCATCGCATAAGCCCTAGCGAAGACAACATCAAGCGCAAGTGGATTGAACTCGCAAGTGAAATCGAGCAGGAGGTGGTTCGCCTCGAGGCCCAAGTCAACGCGCAAAAGGCGCTGCTAGAGTGCATCGAAAACGAGCGCGTCGAGGCCGAACTCAAGTACGACAACCTTGGGTCTCAGGTCGATCGCTTAACGGGGGAATACGAGACCATCGTGGCGGAAAGCGCCCGGCTGCAGGAGCGGCTCCCAGATGTTACGACGCAGTTGGAGGGTATTTTGGCGGATCTATTCCCTGGCGAAGAGATCTCGAAGGGTGGAACTGTGGATGTGGAGACGCCGGCTGGCGCAGTGACGCAGACCTTAGCGACGTTCAGGGATGCTGTGGGCGTCAAGGCTCGCGCGTGTGAGAAAATCAGCCGCCAGCTAGAAATTGCAAAGTCAAACCATGGCATGATGGAAAAGACGCTCGAGGCCAAGGAGCAGGAGCTTGTTGAACTTGATGATCATGTGAAGAAGCTGGAACAGGACCTTGAGGACCTGAAGATGGATGCCAGCATACTTAAGAAGAGACGTCATGATCAGTAGTAGGAAGGCTGCGTTCAATGTATGCTGTTCATCATGGGGCATAGGTGGCGTTGGTGGAAGGCTGGCTTCGATACGGCGGGCATATCTCGGATGGGGCTCTGAATACCAGTGTGCGGCCGACTACGGTCGCCAATATTGGTATGTCACCAGGCGTTCGCTAATTAGTGTAAGGCGCGCTCGCTTGAGCGTCTGGTTTATTTAGTACTAATGTTAGGAGCGATGAACTCTTCTGATCACGATGTGTACTCCAAGGAAGAGAGATATTGAAACCCTAAAAAGGCCTTTACTGCATCAAAAATGGTATTTCTGGAGCCCCGAAAGGCCTATTTAGTACGTTGAAAGGCTTTCCCAGTCTCTAAAATGGCACTTCAGGCGGTTCGAGAGGCGTATATGGTGTTTTAGAATCCGAAGCAACACCGAGGCATTGTTTCTCATTCCTAATACTTACCGTAACTTCCGAGTCCCACGCAATAGCCAAACAAGGGTTAGACTGTATTAATGATGTTCTAGTAACTTCTAACCGCCTAATGATACTAGGGTAAGGTGATTTACCATAAATTCTTATTATCATGCGCTCCAACTTACACTTGCCACCATGTGTCGCTCTGGGTCAACATCTCCTACCCCCTAGGGCGAAGGCTCCTTCATCCCTTTGTCTCCCTCCTTCAACCCAAACTCAGTGTCAAGTTCCTGTCGCAACTCAACTTCCTTTTCCAGAAGCACTAATAGAAAACAGACGCCTGAAAAGACAACACCAACTTGCCATACGCGCTGAATACTCGCGCTGTACACAGCAAGAACCTGCTCTCCCACAATGCCCTCAAAGCCACCAACAAAGTCGGCCGTCCCGTGGGCGTACGCCTCCCCCCCGCTCAACACCGCGCGCGCAGCCTCATCCCCAACGCTCCCCAGCAACGCCTCGAACCGGTTCCCAAACACGGCCGCCGGAACCGCCACGGCCCAAATGGTCCCCACGCTCCGGATAAAGGCCCACGTCCCCGTGCTCAGCGCCACGTCTCCCTCCCCCAGCTCGGCCTGTACCACCGGCAGCAGACATGCCATGGGCAGCCCGATGCCGACAGAAACAAAGATCTGGAAAAACACCCACGCTGTGGGGGAGGATGTCGGGCCCAGGATGGAGGCGAGGCCGCAGCCGAGGGTGAGCAGCGCGAAGCTAGCGAGGTGGAGCGGCTTGTATCGGCCCGTCTTGGCCATGAGGCCGCCGCCGAGGGCGGCCGAGGTAGGGAAGGTGAGGACGGTGGGGAGGAGGCAGACGCCGGCGCGGGTGGCGGAGGCGAGCAGGACGGACTGGAAGTAGAGGGCGAAGATGTAGACGGTCCAGAGGCAGAGGATGGAGTGGAGGAAGGTGATGGCGAAGGCGGCGGCCGAGGTGCGGTTGGCGAAGAGCCGGAGCGGTACGACCGGGGAGCTGGGCACGGTCTCATAGAGGCCGAAGAGCGGGAGGAGGAGCAGGCCCGGGACCAGGGGGCCGAGGACCGGGGCCGAGGACCAGGCGTAGCGCGTGCCGGCGTAGGTTGTCGCGTACATGATGAGGATGCAGGAGATGGTGAGGAGGGCGATGCCGATGTAGTCGAGGCGGGCCATCTTGGCCGTGAAGCTGCTTTTCTCCGGGGTACCCGTGTGCAGGAAGAAAAACATGACGAGGAGGCAGACACCGCCGATGGGGAGGTTGATGTAAAACACCCATGGCCAGAGGCCGTTTTGGGCCAGCGCGCCGCCAATCAGCGGCCCCAGCGCGGTGAAGACGCCGATGATGGCAAAGATCATGCCCAAAAACTTGGAGCGGTCGCGCATGGGCACCAGATCGCTGATGATGATATCGACCATAATGTTGAGGCCGCCCGCGCCAACGCCCTGGACGGCCCGCGCCGCGATGAGCATGTTGCCGTTGTGGGCGCCCCCGCAGAGACCGCTCCCGAGCACGAAGATGGCGACGACTCCGATGAAGACCCATCGTCGGCCCCAGAGGTCGGAGAGCTGGGCGAAGAGGGGTTGGAAAACGGCTCTAGAAATGAGGAAATGAATTCAGTAGCCTCGGCCAATTTTGAGATGAGGTGCAGTGATTGATGTCTTGACTTACCCAGTCAGAAAGTAAATATTGACGACCCAGATAAAATCGGGGCCTGTCTCGAGGTTTCTGGCGATGGTGGGCAAGGCCGTGGCAACTATCGAGCCGTCCAGAGCACTCAGCAGCGTGGCAGCCACCAAGCTGGCGTATATGATCCAGAACCGCCAGCCATAAGATACTTTCTCAGGATCGGATGGAGACTCGCCATCTTCTGGTGCAACCTGCTCGGCTCGTTGGCTGGCATCGGATTTTTTCTCCTCGTCCGTACTTTCAGAATTGGTCGGATGTTCTTCTGCCAGTGATGTCGACAACAAGACACCCGGTGAGTCTTTGCTTGGGTCGTTGGTTGCTTGTGCGGTGTGGGATGTGTCTGTTGCCATGGTGGGTGGGTAGCGGTGGATGGGCGGGCACAAAGAGAGTCGGGAATGTAGTGTGCGGTGCTGATAAGAAGCTGTGCCTGTCCAAGACCAGACCAAAATAAGGCGAACTTAGATGCAACAAGATAACAAGAGAGAAATAACCGTGGCGCGGTACCCTACATCTTCATCAGGAACAAGCACCACAACTGATTGGCTCCTTGTGAAAAGAAAAGTACCGAGAAGAAACTGTGAGTCTGGTGCTTGTGATCCAAGTCGATTGGCCAATCCTGACTTGCACAATCTCAGCTCCGATTGGTCCTGATATCGGACTCGGAGTGACCCACTTGTCTCCGATTTGCTGGTTCCCACTCCGATTTCCGTGCTGCGCAGGTGCAGGCGCCACAGTCCGGGTCCCGGAGCCGGGATATAAGCCGAGACATAAGTCACTAGACCATTCTGCGCTGAAATCCCCATGTTGGTATGAAATCAGCACATGCCAAAGGTCTAGACCTAGCGCCTCAAAGCCTAGACTCCTAAGATCGCAGGTGGGGATCATTATCCCGGTGTCAAAACTTCAGTCTCTGCAGTGTAGGCTTATGACGGCGGTGTCGCGGCATGATCTCATCAACTAAAGAAGCGGCCCGCTGGCGTAATTGGTAGCGTGTCCGCCTCCAGAGCGGAAGGTTATCTGTTCAAATCGGGTGTGGGTCATTTCCAATTCTTTTGCTCCATTTCGGATGGGGATACCATTTTGGTGGGTGGATATGGGAGTTCCGGTTGTTGTGCTACTTTGTTGACTACATGTAGCTAGACACTAGTTCCCCACCCCCGCTCCCTGGCGCTATTCCCTCGGGTCATGCATGAGAGACCATCCTGGTTGTCCAAGGCATCGGAGGTTGGCTGTGATATTGGATGAGCAGCAACCAGGCTTCAATGTCGTGATAGTTATGATGCCGGGCCCAGGTAGGTGGTAGTTTGAACGAGCCATGTTATAGCTACCTACATAATAGAGCATGTGTTCCTCCCATGTTGCATTCAACTGGAACCCGTTACTATCACCGTCGCTGCCTGAGTCACTTGAACTCTGAATAACACCAAACCTTGCAGTGGCATTCCACTCTCAAAAGCTATGGCGGTCGTAACGGTCATCCCATCTCCTGAACCCGAACTAGAGTCCCCTAAGAAAAGAACGCTCCGGTCCTACATCTGGGACACCGACTCCCACCTCAAGAGCGATGCCGAAAAACGACTCTTGCTCAAGCTCGACCTCGCCATCCTGCTGACCAGCTGCTTTGGCTTTCTCATGAAGTTCCTCGACCAGATGAACATGACCAATGCTTACATCTCAGGCATGCGCGAGGATCTGTCCATGTTTGGAAATGAGTACACTTACGCGGGGACCGCCTACACAGTGGGCTACGCCGTCATGCAGGTTCCCAGCACCCTCATCGTCCAGAAGGTGACGCCCGCCCTGTGGCTGGGTCTCATGGAGGTTGGATGGGGGATTTGGACCTTTGCGCAGGCCGGCATGACGAGCTCGACGCATCTTTACGTCTTTCGCTTTTTGGTCGGCCTGTTCGAGGCGTCCTTCTCGCCCGTCGTGCTGTATGTCATTGGGTCCTGGTATACTTCCAAGGAGCTGGGCAAGCGGGCAACACTCTTTCAGCTGAGCGCACCCATTGGTGCGTGCTTCTCGGGCTATCTCCAAGCGGCCGTTTATTCGAATCTGGATGGGGTCAATGGGCTTGCAGGGTGGAGGTGGCTTTATATTGTTTGTGGGGTATGTGCACCTTCAAAGTACCCCTTTTTCTGTCTGCCTGTATGCTAACAGTAGCGTTACTGATGGCAGATCATGACCGTCCCAGTTGGCCTGGCCACTTTCATCTTCTTCCCCAACACGCCATATAAGAAGAAGCCCTGGTTCCTCACCGAGGAAGAAAATGCCCTCGCCATCGCGCGTGTGCAGCGCCAGGGCATAGCGCCCCCGCGGCCAATTGCACTGGGCACTTTTAAGCGCATCTTCACTCGGTGGCGCTGGTACGCCTTTGTGGCGGGCTATGTTGTGAGTACCCCCTTCCCCACCCCTGAATCTCAAATTCTGACTGCGCGGATCAGCTCTACGGATGCTCAAGCATGGCGGGTGGTTTCTTTGGCATTTGGCTCAAGTCCGAAGGCTTCTCTGTCGTCCTTTCCAATGTGATCCCCACAGGCACCTGGATCATTTCGGGCTTTTGTCTCTTGGTCTGGGGCTATCTCTCGGATATTACGGAGAGCAGGTTTACCTGGATTTTTGTTGCTTTTGTAAGTCTCCCACTTGCATCGCGATGCACTTGGCATCATATCAGACCGCTGATTGTTCCCTTACAGATCCTCGGCCTCATTCCCAATGGAATCCTGGCGTTTTGGCCGGCCAGCGTGCCCCTGAAAGAGTTTGCGTTCTTGACCGTGGGCGTACAGCTTGTGCCCGGTATCTTGTGAGCTTTTTTCTCCCGGGTCCCCATTGACATACAGGGGCAAATGGCTGACAGCCCGAAGCTTTGCCTGGGCCCACGAGGTTTGCCGCGACGATAATGAAGAGCGGGCAGTGGTGGCGAGCAGCATGAATGGCATGTCCTATGTCATCCTTGCCTGGCTGCCCATTATCATTTTCCCCCAGACTATGGCACCCGACTTCCGTAAGTCTGATTCGCATATCCTTTGTGGCACGCTCAAAGAGACTGAAAATGGCAACTAGGCTACGGATTTACCACGAGTTTTGGACTTTTGATTGCTGCGGCCTTTGCCGTCGTCCTCATTCAGCTGCTTGTCAAGCGGGACGAAAGACGCAAAGCTGAGGCAGGTCCGGCTGCTCAGCTCGAGGAGGCTTCTGGGTCGGAGAAGAAGCATAGTGGTGAGTATGTCGATGGCAAAGTTTCCTCTTTGTGAGGGGTTATGGATTTTTAGGAGGTTCCACTGCGGACTCTTGTAGATTCGGCGGGGAATTTGTTCAGGTGCAGGGCTTCCATGGCGACTCGACAAATTCGTAAGTGGTGGCTGAGTTGATAGACGCCGGAATTACACGCTAGTATGCAATGTCAGTATGCAGCGTAATAACTCCGGACCTAGTAGCCCGAATGAAGTGAAGCTGTTCGGGTTGCGTGACTGTGGGCATTGCTGGGATTGGCTGGCGACGCAATCACACACGCCATTACCATTGCGTGATCCTCCAACAGTTGTCACAATCTCCATTTGTCATACAGCTTGGATCGCGAGATAAGAGACATAACTACCGCGTCTCATCCATAGCACATGACACGTTATCATAGCCATATTCGAAGTCAAAAACACAGCGTTGAAGCCAACCGCAATCATGCCGACAGAATTCATCAGCGTCACTTTTCCCAATGCCTCGACCGAGCTCCACCCCATCCCCGGTCTCCCCACCATCGATCCCGATTACCTAGTTCGGTATGCGCGGGCCCTCGACGACTACGAGTTCAACTACACCCTCGTGCCCTATGACTCGACCATCGCCGACCCCTTTACTGTGGGCGCAACCATTGCGGCCGTGACCAAAAACCTAAAAATCATCATCGCCCTCCGCCCCAACACCCAGTACCCCACCGTAGCCGCCAAATCCCTCGCGACTCTGGACCAGCTAAGCAAAGGCCGTGTCGTGGTGCACTACATCGCCGGCGGCAGCGATGTCGAGCAGGCGCGCGAGGGCGACTACCTGACCAAGAAGGAGCGGTACGAGCGCATGGAGGAGCACATCCGCATCGTGAAGCGGGCGTGGGAGTCGCCCGAGCCGTTTGACTGGGACACCAAGTACTACAAGTTCACGGGCTTCCGCACCTTTGTCCGGCCCTACAACGGCCGGAGCATCCCCGTTTCCGTCGGGGGGTCCTCCGAAGACGCCTATCGTACGTCTCCCCCTTGATCACTAATCCCCTCCCATGGTCCGTTAAAACTAACCCCGATCCTAGGCGTCGGCGGCGCCCTCGGCGATATCTTTGGGCTCTGGGGCGAGCCGCTCAAGGACACACGCGAGCAAATCGACAAAATCTACGCGGCGGCGGCAGCGGCGGGCCGGCCCGAGGGCGACCGGCCCCGCATCTGGGTGTCGCACCGGCCCATCGTGGCCGAGACAGACGACCTAGCGTGGGAGAAGGCGCACCGCACGCTGGCCGTGCTCAAGAAGAACGCGCCGGCGGGCGGTGAGGGCAAGCCGGCGCCTGAGACGCCGCAGAATGTCGGCTCGCAGCGGCTGCTCGAGATCGCCAAGCGCGGCGACGTCCAGGACCGCGCGCTGTGGTACCCCACGGCCACGGCGACCAACGCCAGGGGCGCGTCGACGGCCCTGGTTGGGTCGCCGCAGACGATTGCCGATTCCATCTTGGACTATGTCGGTATTGGTGCTGAGTTGATCTCAATCCGTGGCTTTGACAACCTCAATGATGCGATTGACTACGGGAGGTATGTCCTTCCAAAGGTGCGCGAGGCCCTGAAGAAAGAGGCCAATGGTCATTCCAATGGCGAGAACGGGGCTGCTTGATTACCTAGGGTGGGGATGTCCATTGTATTTTTGAGTCCTCCATTATGGTCAAGTTTCTTTCTTTTCGAAACCATTCAAGTCGTGATTGTGTACCATCTTGTCGAGATCTGAAAACCTGGAACCAAACTTATGCAGGAGTGAGATTGGCCGTATTTTGCCCCCTTGGCGTGCCTTTTGAACTAATAATGTCTGAAGGCGGAAGTAGAAGCTGCATAAAGAATTAGCAGATTTATTTAATCTGTCTTTAACCGATTCGTCGTCCATCCTCGCATGTTAGCCGAGCCCCAAATACCAACTAAACGACTGTATATTTCATACGACACCTCTCATAGGCTAAGTTCATATTGCCGACATGTTCTTCGCGTGCCACTTCGCCAAGGTACGCATCGCCTGCTCATCTACGGCATCGCAGTCATGTGGCGACATTCGCGACATTCAAGTTTCCACTACTTTGAGAAGCACGATATCTTCCGCCAACATGATGAACCCAACCGAAATAGACGATAACGAAAGCGAGCATGGCGGGCTTCTAACACAGACTGGAACACGGGACCCAAAACGAAACACGGACAACGTTTGGAAGCAATGGAAGGTCCGTGTGGCGCTGGTAGCTTGTTTGCTCCTTGGGTACATTGTCGGTATTATCTTTAGCAACATTATCGCATCAAGAGCAACTCTTTGCACCGCTGAAGGCAACGGACCTCCAGCCTTTGGTATGTTTCTCCATACCATCCGGCTACTGTGCCTGGGCTGACGAACCCTAGCCCCGACTAAGCCCGTTATGTTTGAGCCAAACACCACCTATGTCGACATTTTCGGGCAAGATAATGCAACAGATGTAGCCTGGGCAAAACTCATTCCTGGTACGTCTCCTTTCGTCACTCTTTCTACGTCATACTGGAGCCGGCTACCCCGTCAAGCATCGCGGGTTAGCTGATGAGCTTTTGCCCCTTGGTCCACTTTTACCTACTGCTTGTCAGTAGCGTTGCTAACGCAAATCAAGCGGGGAGAGGTTTCATTCAAATCAACCCTCAGGGCAACCCGATTCCGCACAGCGACTCTCCTAGCGAACTTTCGCAAACAAAAGTGGTATCCGTATTCCACCAAATACACTGCCTTGTTCGTCCCACCTGCATTCAACACACCCGTCTGGGACACTGACCGTCCAACCACTAGAATATGATACGCAGAAGCCTGTCGGCCTCGGTAGCAAACCCAACCGAGTTCCATTATCTTATCCCGCAGCTCTACCGCCACTGGGACCACTGTTTTGATTATGTCCGGCAAGCGTTGATGTGTGCGGCTGATGCAACGCTGGAGAACTTAGAGACGAGGGCAGATGGGAAAACGTTGCTTGCCAGTGTGGATGGATGGGGCACAACGCACATGTGCAGGGACTATCAGGAGGTGGTGGAGTGGGCGGCGGCTCATCGTGCGACGGATGAGGGGGGAATTGACTAAGGTAATCATCGTATATCTAAGCTCTTCATATGCAAGATAAGATATAAACTAGAGGCTTTACTCCTATATCGCACAGCTACTACGAATCATTATAGACTACAGTGTATATATATATATATTGCTTTCTAAGGTAGGCAGTGCAGCAGAGGGCTTGCAGCAAGTAGAGCTACGGAGGGAGGCTCTGGAAAGACTAGTTATTTACTAATCCCAGTTTGAAGAAATACTACAAGGACCGCAGAATACCTTTGAGAGAAGCTGGTCAGCATCATGTCGCTTCGTACTAGTGGAAAATGTGTCTGTAGACTTACCCGGCAGGGGCAGCAAGAATCTCAAATGGCCTCGATAAAGTCCCCCAGATGAGGATCGCCAAAAACATGACGAAGAAAGCCGTGATAGTCGCCAGTCTCTGATACATGGTTTTCACAAAGGCAAGTATCCACAGCGGGGCGATGAGCATCGCTATAGCACTGACAAATACAATGACAGAAGCAAGCAAGTCGAGTTGCTCATCACTCCCCTGAAGCGTTCTTTGAAACGCCGCGCCGTTGGCATCTGGCGGTGGGGTTCTCACCAATGCCCCAAATAAGCCCCTAGTTGGAACAAAGATTTATTGCTCCGTCAGACGGCAAATAGCAGACTTTGGCGATTTTGCTAGGGTGATGAGGTCCGCGGCGTTGAATGATTCGGTCTCTTCGGGGCTGATGGGACCGTTGCTGTTAGCGAGCCAGGTCCTGATATTTCTGGTGCTTGCTTTCAGAGCTCTAGGCCGCGACGTTAGTTCCGAATATCGACAGAGCAACTCGTCTGCTATATACAATACAAGTCACGTCTCCTACTGTACGGGTAGATACCTTGGGAGGTACCCAGACATGAGAACCTTGACTGACCATATTCAACGATTTTCCGGTGTAGCCTCTCCAGTATCTCCCTTCGCTCTAGCAAGTCTTTCCTTAGAGTTCCATTGTCCACATCCTTAGCATCCCGTTGGCTAAGGCATACATCAATCATGTCAAGTTCCTCTTCAATCTCGGCTACCTGGTCCTGTAGCATGAGGAGTCTGCAGTGTGCCCTGTCAAACCTACGAAGCGCAAGAAAGTCGTCATCCGAGGACACATATTTTGCGAACTCCTTATATCCGATATACTTCCTGGGCGGGCTGTTGTCTGTCTAAGGCGTCGGAAAGCACCAAGTTATTGTCACGCCACTTACCATGGCTTTAAATCCAACTCCTCTTGAGTGAGGCGCTAAGACTCAGTATCGGCACTTGCATGGTGATTTTGGCTCTGTGCCATTTCTAGCGACTAGGCGGCAGCTCCTGGGTGGGTTTGCCGTTGTCCAAACTCGAAACTACTAAAGTAGTTGCCGCTTATTCTGACGGAGGTCGAGATGAGCTGCAAGCTCCCCAAGACAGGGCTATAGATACCTATCTGTGGAGGCCTCAGTTACACGTGGCACCCATTGCATCCAGTTGCCTCTGGAAGTGCGAGCGTGTCGGCGCTAGCACACCCTGCATCGGGTCTAGTCGGGCACCAAAGCAAAGTTGAATGGCCTCAATGGAGGTCGGCAGGCAAGCGGCAGGCAAGCGGCAGGCAAATGGTACATACAGCCCACCTTCGGAATAGAGCCTGAGGAGTTAAAACCCCACACTTTAATTGACGCAAAGATTCAGAAGGTGTCACGACCATCTCTCGCCTCCCTCTCTTTCTCCTCACCATCCAAAAAAAAGAATAGCCCTAAACACTGTCTTGATAGGTGTTTCTTCGCAGGTAAGCCCTTAAGCACTAATAGCTAGCCCGTAGGGTAGCATCATGTGAATAGTGGGTTGATAACAGAAAAGGATATCCAGCCCCAGTCGGGCTGGGGTTCAACATCGAGCCGTAGCTCTGGTGCAACGACAGCAGCCCCGAGGCCCGGTACTAGTACAGTCAGTTCGCAAGGCAATTCTCGCTACGGCTCTAGCAACCATGTCGTCGTATACAGCTTCATGTCTATGAACGGCCACGATATTATTGTCGTGCATCACAAACATTTTGCTCCCAACGAACCAAGGTCATCAGATCAAGAGCGCTCCAGGTCATCAAAAGCTGATTATAAACACTTTTAACCTTGTCTACGGCTAGGGTCTATTGAGATAAATGCAACCCTAAACAGGGAGTCTTCACTGTGCATTCTTTAGGTAGTCTTAGGCCTCCTTAAGATCGGCTCTGCAGTAGTAATATAAGAACTACCTACTGTTTTAATCGTTCCTCTACTAGACTGTATAGTTATTATTTAGGTGTCTAATTACTAAACTCCTATAGCATGATAGAATTGGAGGGGTATACATGCAGAGACTAATTCAGGACTCCTTCCCTTCCAACAACCGCTTCAAGTCACTCGTCAACTCATCTAACGACGGCAACCCGCCATAGACTCCCCCCTGCATGCTTTCCTGAGTCAATATTATCTCCCGAATAGACACGGCGATAGGGTCATCTAACAAAGCAAGCCGAAGGCTCCCATCATCAGAAGGGCTGGAAGCACCCGCCTTGCTGATCCCCAGCGTCGAACCGATACGCAGCAACATGCCTGAGATCAGCTCAACCAGCACCTTTGCCTGAATGGTAACGCTATCCCCGAGCTGGAACTCGCCGAACTGCAGACTCGGAAGGTGAACCTTTGCGTTGGACCCCACGGGCGGCGTCACCTGCAAACCCTGGTAGAGCCTGACAAAAATTGCACTGCAGTTGCGGAGCAGATTTACATAGGTCGTAACCAAGTTCACCATGAGCAGATGATCCTGCGGCGCCAGCACGGGACGGGGGGATGCAGACCAGCACGACTCGCCGTTCCCGTTCGCGGCGATATTGTCCCAGCCGAGATGGATGCTCCCGGTGCTATCACTCCGGCTGCCGCTCCCATGGCTGCTTCCAGCCCCGTCGCTGCTCTGGTCGGCCGGCACTGACAAGCACTTGATGATGTCCCGAAATTTGGCCGTCTGTTTTAGGATGCGGTTAATGGGCTGCTGCTGCGTCGACGACGAGCACGTCAGCGGCACAATACTCGGCCTGGGCGTCAAAGGCGCGAGTGTCTCGAGGATATCGCGATCCTCGACCAGCTCCAAACTCAGTGTCAACAGATCCTTGTGAGCCGCCATGCCCGCCAGCCGCTGAAGCTCATGCTCAGCACGGCTCGGCCACTCGGAGCCATTCAAACTCGAACCGCCACCCTCCTGGCCAAACACACCGGTGCTGGCACCATGGGCGGGCAGGTCGGCGATCAACAGGGCCAGGTCATCCGTGGTCTCAAAGGCCATGTCGGCCATGGAAAAATCCATGGGGTCGACGACATTTCCGCGCCAGTTATCATCGCTCCCCGACATTGGTTCTTCCGCGACATGGTGCTGCTCAAGCACGGCGTCGGCCGTGGGGTTTGAGGGCGGAGATGCGGGCCTCGCCAGGGATGAGCACAGGGGCGGGTGTCTCGTCCCATTTTCTGGGGTTTTCCGTCTTGGCGGGGAGGTCACGGCCGACAGGCTGGGGGGTGGCATATTTACAGATGGTGTTGTGGTGGGAGTGGGAGTGGGAGTGGGAGTGGGCTGGAAGGTGGTGGTGCACGCGAGATGGGCCTTGGCGCACCGTTCGCAGGGCCGTCCCGGGCGTTCGTCGCGCTGGCAGCGCAGTTTGTTGGTACGGCACCGGTCGCAGGCTGAGCGGCGCGAGTGGCGGAGGCTCGAACCCGAGCTTGCGGCTGTTGCGAGCATTGTTACCGTTATACCAAGCGTAGGCGTTAGTGGGTGGAATGTTGTCTGAGGTGTCTCGCCGCTGATTAATTCGGGGTCACCCGCAGAACCGAAACTGGGGCGAATCGCCGATTGCGTGATTGAGCCTTCCAATCAGCGTCTTGGGATGTCCGACTGGGGGGGTAGCTTTTGGAAGGAAAAAAAAATGAATATAGTGATTTGAGTACGACTCTTCAACAAGACACTATTCTCTTTTTTAGTCCTAGTCGCTCCTGTGAGTTATTCGCTGTTACCGATGCTAAAAATCCAGAACAATGGTCTTCTCCCCGCACCTCACGCCGATTGGCCACGGTCTGAATCGGAGCATTTCTGAGAGCTAAAACTCCCAAACACCGAGAGCTACTCACCCCTGTCCGATCTTCGGGACCAAACTATTCATTCTTCTGGCTCTCCAATTCTCGTGGCCCCTGGTTCTACTCACTGCGGACCCGGGGGCTCACGTATTGAGTTTGGGCAATAACGGATCTGAATGTTTGAACTGTACTCACGTGATGGCTTGGTTCGTGATATCTTGGACTCGTGTTGGCTGGTCCTTCTGATTACCTCCGTATCCAAGAATTCACTGAGAATGAAATCTAAAAAGAGATGCACTCTGTGTGCTGGGTGCACTGCAACCGTCTCCCTAGTATCCACGGCATCGTTCAACAGTCCAATCCAGTCTCCAAACCGAGTTAGCAGCAGCTGTTAGCAGCTGGAATGCAACGCTAGTGAACGGCTGGGGCCAGCTAGGTACCTTACCTTAGCTACTCGTACACAAATGTGAGGTAGCCATAGCGTGTAGAAAGAAGAGCGCTTAAAGAAATTGAGAGTTAATGGAGTGGTGTCTCGCGATTGTTCGCCAGAACAACCTGAACCTCGGCGGCATTGACTTTTCCGAGTCTTCCTAAAGACTCATCAACTAGATCCACTGAGGACACTATTGGCCAAGTTCAATTGTGGTTATCTTTTGAGAGATACGAACTTTGCCCGCTGTAGAGGCACCACCCACATCATGTCATAAAAGCATTGAACTATATCTAGGTAGTGTACTTACTAGTAGTAACACCGTGGCTTCGGTGAACCAATAAGGGGTCTTGAACAGGTGCTTAATTAAAGTCTCATTTGAAGCTCAAACTCTCACAGGCTACTTGTTGGCAAAGTCACAGTGAATAAGCTGTCCACATGCCTAGGTCACAAGCCGGGGCTGCAAAACTCTAAACCTCCAATCCCCAGCATTCCAGAACCTTATACTCAACGGTTTTCAGCTTTTCGGCATAAATGCCAGGCCATGGCATATTTCCATGACGCCACGAACATCATCAGTCAAAACCTCAACATTGCAGAAACCGCCGCTTGATCGCACAGCTTGACTACAAACAAATCTAACGCTTTACCGTCTGCACAATCAGTCAGTCAACTCAAGGGACCTGTTTGTTAAAAGTGAATCTATCCTAACTAAGGTATCCTATCCGCAGACATAATGGCACCGAAACATTACCAAGTCCCCCACGCTCCGGGAAAGTTGAAGGGCTTAGTCATCATGATGTCGGTTAAGTACCTGCTATGGAGTGTGGCTCTTATGCCGTCGACAAACACCAAATAGCAGCATCGACATATTACCCCGAGTGATACCCGAAGGGTCGGGGTGCCTTCATAACGTTATAGAGCACGTTTAGCTGGAACCGAGTCTCGGACGGATATCACCTCGATGGATAATCCCGCCCGCAATAGATAGGATGAGGCAAAGAGATTTGGCACATAAGGAGGCTTTTGTGAACTTGAGAATTGGTAAATGAACAATGTGCTTTTCAAACCGTTTTGAGCCGGGGCTACCTTTCATCCTTCAAATATTCCATCGGTCATATTACCGAGAGACGTTTTTCAATGATAGCGGAAATGCAACTCATTCCATCATAATTTCACTCGTAGCTGAAGAGAGGTTAATTCCTGCTGTTTCAGAATCAACCGGTAGCTGCAGGAGCAGACTTCTCCTTGCTGCCAACCGAGTTCACGATGCGGAACGGCTGCTCGCTTTCGAGTGCAAAGGATGGACTGACACCAAGCGATGGGCCCCTTGTCAGTGCGGTTACCCAATGCTTCCCAGCAGACTTTAGCCTTTTTGCCTCCTGGGACTCGGGGTGCATTTCAGGCATGGCCTACGCGAAGCTTGTCGTGGTTTGATCGCCGCAAAGGCCGAGCCGTGCCCGGCCCCGAATTGATGCTAACACGGCACGGCGAGGTTTGTTCCCAGCCCTGTTAGCATTCTTAGCCATTGCCTGACGGCTGTGTCCCCACGAAACGACCCCTCCACACTCTTTTTGTCCTGTTTCACTTTCTTGGCGTCCGAGTTTGGTTTCGGGAGCCGATCGATCTGGAGATTTGTCGGCCCTTGTTCTTCTACTTGGGTCCATGGGCGATCGCATATCAGGGCTCGAAAGACCCGGAATCCTGGCATACAGCCGTTTTGGTCCTCTTTGGACATTCACTCGTTTGCACTTACAATGAGCGCCGTGTATTGCAGATGCGGGACTAGTATCTCGACCTGAAAACAGCAGCGATCGTCTCGAGCTACAGCAGCGGCAGGACCCGAGGCCGAGCATCGACTCAACTAACTCCAACATGAACATGGAAGAGACCAACGGACCCCGGATCGTCATCTCGTTGTCGGTCATGACGGGCGTCTCGTTGCTTCTCATGATCCTACGGTTCGGATCCAAGGCGCGGTACCAAAAGAAGTTTGGCTTGGACGACTTCTTGCTGTCCGTCTCATGGGTACCTACAGGCCCCAATACCCATGGAAGCCCTCCCCGATGCTAACGCTCTCAAAGCTGTGCCTTGTCACCTACTCGGCCATCACCGTGGTTGCCGTGAGCTACGGCATCGGCCGCCGGCGAGCACTGATACCCCCTGAAAGCCTGGTCATCGCGCTGAAGCTGCTCTACATCGGCCGCTTCTTCGGCATAATCGCGCTCGCCATCAGCAAGTCGTCGTTTGCAGTCACGCTTCTACACCTGGCGCGTGGGGCCTGGCAGCGAGGCGTGATTTGGTTTGTTATCATATCCCTCAACCTTGTCATGTGGCTCTGCGGTCTGTCGCTGTTCTTCCAGTGTATGCCGGTCCAGAAGGTCTGGATCAGTGAAACGCCTGGGACGTGCTGGGAGTCACGGGTGCAGGTCAATATCGGGATTGGGGCTGGAGGTAGGGTTCTCTGAGTCGAAAATGATGAGTCAAGTCCAAGTTGCTAATTAATCATTGACAGCTTATTCGTCGGCCATGGATTTTACGCTTGCGCTGTTTCCCGTCTTTTTGATTTGGGATCTGCAGATGGGAAATAGGGAAAAGCTTGGTGTTGTGATTGCCATGAGCCTGGGCGTCTTGTTTGTCACCCTTCTTGAATTGCAAAAGAGCATCAAACTAATCGCCTCTAGTGCGGGCATCACGGCCATCGTCAAGTCATACTACATTCAATTCAGCGCACGCTCGACCGACTTTACGTTTTCATCGGCCGACCTCCTCATTTGGTCGGCATCAGAAACAGCCGTTACCATCATGGCGGCATCGATACCGTTCCTTCGGCTCATCTTCAAGGAGGTGTCTGGAAAGAGCCAGCAGACGCCAAAGTATCCAACCACAAACATCACCACGATTGGCAGGAAAAGGACGCGAGATTACGACGAAGAGCTAAGCGACGACGGGAGGAGTGAAAAGAGTAACCTGAGCGGGAGCGTCAGGAAGGGCACGTTGGTCATGAAAGGGGGTAAGGCCGTGGTGACATATGTCTAGGTACGGTAGGCATACGTCAAAAGGCACTTGGTAACTTGTAACACGAGTAATACGATAGGTCGATGGAACACGGTTCAAGACGGTAGGCACATGTAGTAGAGGCAATAAATGCACTGACTCTTGCTTCGGTGGCGGTTTGCTATCACTATTGCTCCATGGCACGGTCCCTACACCCTGTCTCTGAGTTGGCGTAAAAGTTGACAGGTCCTGCAGTTCCCATGGCGGAAAGACGACGGTATGGAGGAGCGGCCCCCAATGGGTACCAACACAGAGTTTTACATAATCCTGATCATGTCGCGTCCTGTTATCAAGCCGCCTCGCTCCATCGGGTGGTGCCTAGACCTCATGCTCCTCTCTTTCTGGGATGGTACGCAGCTGCCAAGCCCTGCCATCCCGCAAAGGCGAAAAGAGGCGTTTTGCTACAGTGTCGCGCAGAGCTCTCGGCCGCTTTGGACTGGGCGATGCTGCACTTGCCCATCGCTAAATTTTTCCCTTTTTTTCAGGGCTGCGTGGTGGTTTCCAAAGTTGAGCGGTTGGATGCCCAACAACAATACGCGATTCGTTGACAAGATTGTGGCTTCGGATCCCCGGATCAAGACCTGTGACACAATCTCACCTCGTCGATTCTGCGCCGCCACATGCCGTCAGGGCTCGTCCCGGGGGCTGCGGACGCTTCCGCTGCCCCTGCCCCTGCCTCTGGGATTCCTGAGCAAAACGCCGGTCATACCCTAATCTCACTTTGGCGGCGGGTGCGCAGGCGCGAAGAATGAGACTAGACGTGGAAGAGGATGGCAGACGCGCCCAGAAGTAGCCAACTGCTAGCGCTCGCTGCTGCATCGTCGCATCGGGTGTGGGGGGTTTTCCAAGTCCGCCGTATACGCTCGACATAGGGTGATATTGGAGAAGCGAAAGACGGCAGATAGCGGGACGGCGAGGCATCCTGGCAGACTTTGCTGTGCGCTACTGCCGACAAGCTTTCAAAAGATTGCCCCGAGTCACCACATTCTTCGTTTAACCCGCCTTCGAGTCCTCCGGTGAGAGCAAGAGGGTGTTGGATCTCCTGGCCACCCTCGCGAGCCGACAGCTGCCTTCCCCCTCACATCCGGCCGGCACCTGTCTAATTATGCCTCTTCCCGGCTGCAGTGCTATTAGCATCTGATTATGCCACATGGAGACAAACCACATAAGGCCCGTACATGACATGTACCTACCGACAGGGGCTCCGGAGCAAATATGTGAAATGTCACTGGAGTTGTGGCAAGCCACTTTCTCTCTCCGGTGATGTCGTTTCTCCCACGATGGGGCCATCAGTAGTGGCCCGCTGCCTTACCCTTCTTGTCGACTCTGATCATGACAAGCCCACTTACACCCCCGGCCATGTCTGCAGGAAGCCGGGCACTTTTAACCCCCCCAACACACAGATGCAAAGGCCCGGTACTGGTACCCCTCCGTTCTGGTTAAGGCACGTTATCTCGCTGCCCGGCTTGGCCCCTCGAATACCTAGGTACCTAAGGATTCGGTCGAGTACACCCGGGGCATGACTTCAGAGTGGCACTGCTTTGCCGTCCCGCCATGACTTCAGCTACGGCCGTGCCCGATATGTATGTTCACGCTGTTCGAGCTTGAGAGGACCGCGCAGGCGGTAAGTCCCAATTGCATTAGTGCCTCGTCCGGTATCCCGAGTACCCCTTCGCGCGCCCGCACCGACTTATCAATTCCCTCAGGCCGTTGGCAGCATTTGGCACGTCCCCCCTGGACTACATGGACATGTGCATGTACGGGTCCCTCTGGTGGGAATTGGGCGTGGCCCCCTACATGTCCCACAAGTTCATGATACACAAATCCACAGCACCTTGGTTCATAGAGGCCAGCAGCCAAGCTTCGAGGAGGGCTCGCTTCGAGGCCGTCCTTATCACTCCGGCACCGAGGGGCTGGAAGGGTTCCGCGGTGCTGACCCACCCACTCCATCGTATTGAGCACGGCGGGAGCCCTAAGCTCTGGCTGCCGCCTGCGCGAGCTATGTGGTATTAAGCATCCAAGGGCTCACACTCTAGCTCGCCTGTTGGTACCACCGGCGAACCCGGCTTATCACCTGCGGCATGTCGCCTACGCGCTCATCCCTGTTTTATCTCCGGGGTTGGGACCTCGGGAATCCCAGCCGGCGCCTGCCACCCAACCTAGACACCCGCTTCAGCCTCGAGGGAAGTGTGGCAGCTCAGCAGCCCAGACTAGTATCTGGCGATGGCGAGCCGGGGGCCCTGTCATCGACTCCCAGCCCAATGGGACGGCCAAGAGCCTTCCTCGTTAGGTTGTATTGGGTAGGCAATTATGAGGCAAAGACAGCCGCAGGACTGGACATAAGAAAGGGAGCTCTGCCCTCGATGTGAGACGCCGACCACTGTGATCATTCAAACTTTTTTTCACATCTTGCTTGAAAATACTGTATTATGGAGAACCTCTCTGCGTCGAGCCACCTGCTAGTAGCTGCCACACTCATCCCCCTCTACCTTGTCGTCAAATCCCTCTACCGACTGTATTTCCACCCCCTCTCAACCTTCCGAGGCCCCAAACTCGCCGCAGTCACAAAGCTTTACGAGCCCTACCACGGCATCATCAAGAAAGATTGGCTCAGCAACCTCCAGGCGCTCCACCAAACATACGGTAACTCCCCCTGAGTCCCCCCCCTCTTGAACTTCTCCTAACCCCTCCCCGAGGCCCCGTCGTCCGAATCGGTCCGAACGAGCTGCACTTCAGCGACCACACCTTCTGCCTAGCGCACCACAAGCGCGCCGACCTAGGCAAGTGCACAAACTACTACGGCCTCCTTGGGACCCTGCTCGGGGGGCTGTCCAGCCCGCAACAGCACGCCCATCGCAAGGCCATCATCCAGCCGCTCTTCAGCGGCCGCACCCTGCTCGAGTTCTCCAAGACGACGCTCAACACGCACCTCGAGACGCTGTTTGATCGGCTGATGGCGGTGGCCGCCGGCGGTGAGGTGAATGGGACGCATTACCTGTGGGCGTTTACCAATGATGTGATGGTGTCGTACTTGGTGGACAAGGACATGGGGTATCTGCGGGAGGGCGATTTGGGCCGGGTGCACAACAATTTGAGGGCGTTTAGCTCGATTGAGTTCGCCACCGTGTTGCGGGCCATGCCGCCGATCAAGAGGATGTTTGATGTCTTTCCGGCGCTAAGGAAGATTTCGCCCCTGAGTTGGCTAGATGAGGTATGTTCAGTTTCCAACTCACTGAGTTGCTGTCACTGACTCCAGTCCAGCTTGTTTACTCGCACCTTCGGCCAATTGTGAAAGGAGACCCAGAAAGCCGTCATGAGAAGGACTACAGCAGTGTCCTGGCCCGGCTCTGGAACGAGCTCGGCTCGGAGCAGATTGTTGCGCAAGAGGCTGCGCAGGCCATGTTCATCGGCAACGAGTCCTTACTGAGCAACCTGACGTGTTTGATACATTACATGATGGCTAATCCAGAGTGTATCACCAAACTGAGGAGGGAACTGGACACGCTTGATATCGGGACGTACGGGTATCAGGTGTGGCGGGACCCTCGGGTGCTGCAGCTGCCATATCTGGTATGTTGGGGATATCATCAGGTACAAAAGTGAGACGAGTTTTCACTGACCAGACTTACAGGACGCGATTTGCCGCGAATCAACCCGTCTCAGCTCTCCCGGCTGGCATCGTCAGCCCAGACAAATCGCTGAGCCCATTGAATACGACGGCGCGATGATTCCACCCATGGTTAGTCTCAAATCAAGGAAGCAATTGATGCTCAGCTAACCCACGAACAGACAGCCATGAGCTTCACACTTCGGCTGCTAGAGCACGACCCAGTAATATATCCCGAGCCCAACAGGTTCAGCCCAGAGCGCTGGTTGGGCAACAGCCCCGAGGCCCAAAAGACCAGAACAAGCTCTGTCACGTTTGGCACAGGAAGTCGGACTTGTCTTGGCCAATTGTAAGTCACTTCTGACCATGAAGGTGGTGGGGGTTATAGCTAACAGCACGAACAACAGTATTGCTCGGCATGTATTGCGAAAGACGCTGGCGTGCCTTGTGTACAACTTCGACATTTCGCTTTGGGACGTAGACCTAGATGCAAAGGAGAATTTCAAGTATCTGAACACGTATCCGAGAAAAGACGACGAAGGTTTTCTCAACCTTTGCCTGAAGTCGAGGCTCAGGGCACAACGAGATTGAGCTTTTTGGTATTGCACTTTATATTAACCCCGCAAGAACTCGGCATCAAAGCCCTCATTTGGCGGCCGCACCCGGAGCCTGAAGCTATGAGAAGACATATGCAATGATGCCCGTGCCCCTGGGGACCCCCTTGACTTGTCTGACGACACCCAAATTCCTGCCAATGAAAGGCTCAGGCTCACCCAGCGGCCGCCGCTATGTCTTTTTTGAAGAGGAAGATTTGTGATATATCCCAGACTTATACGTCGAAACGCTCGAGCAATACCCCAGATCCTAGTTCTTACTCAGCCCAAGTCCGTAACTCCGCGGCACTATCGTGTGAATGCCCTTCCGAATCCCAGCTGTGGCGTCAGGTGGGGATTGGCATGAGATTCCCTTAGATAATGACACCTAATGATTCGCCGTGAGTCCGAGCTATCCCTCAGCTTTGAGGCTAGTCGCACTTGGATAGTGGAGTGCACTCCCCGAACCATGTCACTCTGTTTTCCCTATAATAAGCAGTGCCTTCACTCTCTATCCTATCTACCTACCTACTTAATGCAGGACTGCAGTTCAAAAAGACGAGGGTCGACGAATGAAAGTTTCCCTTTCAATATATATGCCTTCAATATTGCCCGACTCATAAACACCATATATTCTCATCCATGATATAAAACCCTGATCATATCCTAAATCTTGATTACAAGAGGCTCCATCACCGACAGCCAATACATTACCAAAAACAACTCCCGTCCCACAACAACAGCGCACCGCCAGAATGCCTCACTTCCAACGCACTCCCGAAATAGCCATCTGGTACCTGGACGAAGGCCCGCGCACCGCCCCCGTCATCCTCCTAATCCCGGGTCTGACCTGCGACCTGCACGACTGGTCCTGGCAAATCACCTTCCTCCTCTCGCTTGGACTCCGCGTCATCTCGATGGACCTCCGCGGCCAAGGCCGCTCCTCGGCCCCGACCCCGACCCCCGGAATCACCACGTGGCCCGGACCCTCCCCGCCGCCCGGCGTCATCGACTACTACCCGCAGACGTGCGCGCACGACGGCATCTCGCTGCTGGAGAGCCTAGGCGTCGCCAAGACCATCGTCATGGGCCACTCGCTGGGCGATCTGGTTGGGTACTACCTGACCGTCACCCGGCCGGATCTGGTGACGGCACTGGTGGGCGTCGATCCAATCCACCGGTGGGGCCACGCGTGGCGGGAGGCGAACGCGAACTTCTTTGACGATCTGGAGACGGTGGTGGAGAAGATGTTGGTCTTTTTCGCCTACTCGTACCCGCCCCACGCGCCCGACTGGCAGAAGGCGTGGCACGCGCGCCGTGCCGCGCAGATGGATCCCCTTGTTATGTATGCCCTCTCGTGGGGCGGGTGGGGCGATAGGGAGAATGGGTTGGGGAGGAAGGAGGTGGCGGTCAGGGAGTATAGCGGCAGGTTGAAGTGTCCGAGGTTGACGTTCGGGTGTAACGAGGAGGCCGTCGCCGCTGATAAGAACGAGCTGCCCAAGGGGAGCGACTTGGATGAGTGTGTTCTGATTGAGGGGGAGGGGCATTGGTTCCATCAAACGGCGAGTGAGAGGTTCAACCAGGTCTTGAAGGGTTGGTTGGACAAGCTTGGGGTGTTGCCTGTCCGCCCTGCTCAGTAGATAGTACTACACGGTCAGGGAACTGACTCATACTCAGCCAAATAAGTTGGTATCTTATGATTCCCTGCTGGGATAAATGTGATTCCATCCAGTATTTGCTTTCCTTTCAGAGGACCCGAGAAGCCAGCACTTCCCGCCAAGATTAACACCCATCATACACGCCAACTATTGTGATTTTGAAGCGTAATAAGAAGCATTACAAATATAATATTCTGATTTTCAGATTGAAGACCTGTAGAAGATCCAGCGCTCTCCTATGGTGCGCAGAGCACACGAGGTCGAGTTCTGTCCGAGTCCTTACGAAACCAACTTAGTAACCACGGCGGGATAGTACGACACGGCAGTATAGTGCGCTGACCGATTCGTGGGCAGGATGAGGGTCGGTCTCCCCCCCATAGATCGCAAAGGATTGAGTCGATAGTTTGTTGCAAGCTGGTGCTGACCATGTCAGTGTCGTCCTCCCAGAAATAGTTCCCAGGGTGGCAGTTCCCGTAGTGCTCCCTTGGATACCGAAATTGGGTTAGACGCCGCTCCATGTCCGATACGCTAAGCGTGGAGCAGGAAGTCGTACTCGACATGTCGTCCAAGTCCAGGCCCGGGCAATTATGGCAAAAGGAGACAAGAGCGCCGAGTTGGAGAATCCTGTAATCATTGTCGCAGAGTTTGTCTTTCCTCTCGTCGAGAAGCCTCAATTTGAGCTCCTTCAGAGATTCGTGGGCGTTACGAATTAGAGCCTGTCTCTTGGACGAGATTTTGTCTGTTCGTAATGTTTAGCTAGGCTGGTATGTTATGGAGGTAGGCAAAAAGGTAACTGGGGTTGGTGGAAAGGTGACTAATAAGGGGAGGCAAGTATGGGTGAGTTACTAAAGATTTCGACTGGGATCGGAAGCCCAGAGATTTCTTGCCCAGAGGAATGCGTGGCTACAGTTTTTAATAGGGAAGAGAGGATGTCTTCTTTTTCGAAGATGTGAGACACAAATCCACAGAATAAGGTCACGGTTATACTGCTCAGGAAGCTGTGGCAAACAGATGAAGCGCATCATGCAGTCGGTAGTAGTCGTCGAAAACGGAGAGCTTTGCCAGCAGCTCAAGAGACATATCAATCTCGAGAATATGGTGAGAACAGCCAAGGTGCCCCATGCCGAGTTGTGGCCGCGGATCTGCACCCGGCGGTGGCACGTGAGGGACCGCACCTCGGCTTGAAGCAGACACAGAGAAGTGTCAAAGGCATCGGGAGATGTCGCGCATATGCGCTCCCAGATGGCGTTGTAAGGCAAGTGAATATCGCTGGGGAGCTCGTCGAGGATGGTCTGCAGCGAGTTTAAGCTCTCGCCCTTGGACAGTGCGTCACCAAGCGCCACCCACAGGAAGACGCCGTTGGCCTTGATGGTGAGGGACTCGGCGATGCTAGACGCCTCAGCCGGGTAGATGGCCTTGAGCTCTGCGAACCCCTGGTTCGCGCTGAGCTTGCTGTTGACAAAACGGCGATGTTGAGATGCGTCAGGAGGTGCATCTCCGTCGTGGGGCTTTGTCGGAACGCATCATTGGACTCCGTCCACGGCCGGCTCGCCTCGCAAACCTTTATTGCTCTTGGCCATGTTAGTCATGTCGTTGATTGGTTCCACGACAGCCACCGGGGCCACATCAAATTCGTCGAGGCCGTCCACAAAAATGGCGAGCCTCATGTCGTGCTGGATGAGATGGAGGAGACGATGGAAGGACTCCTCAAGTTCCCATACCTCCCAAGGCGGCGAGTGTGTTGGTAGGCGCAGCGAGCTGAACCAAGCCCATCGACGCGGCGCCACCTGCCTCGCACGATCCGGGTTGGACGCGAGTGCCCGATATAGGATCGTACGTAAAAGGCCTTCCCGAGACTTCTGGAGGTCCGTTCTTGAGTTCCAGGCGTAGGAACTGGTGATAAGAACGGTTAACCCACACGACCAGACTTTGGGGTGTCCCTCGAGACGTGGGCTCTGAAGGATATGTTTCATCGTTGTTGAGTTGCCCGAGCCCGGCTTCCCCGTGATCCAATACGGCCTTTCCGAAGGCGACTCCAGCATCTGTGGAAAGCTGGCCCATAGCGGGCGTTCCTCGCGCTGGGCTGGCGTCCCAAACACAAGTGTTTTCGAAGGGGTTGAGGATACTTTCAGACCGAATCTCTACGTCGGTGAAATTGAGACTCTTCACGATGGACTTCTGTATCACCGATTTACCCATGGTTGGCGATTCGGACGCGGTTACCGGCCCGTCCCTATCCTCCCCAGCAAACTATTTGCGATCCTAGAGAACTTCGGCTAGCTCTTGTCTGATTTGCACGGCGAGCAAAGAGAGACTGTTGATGATAGATACGACCAAACCCCCAGACTGTAGCGCAGCTGTATCCCTCGGCGGGCTTAGCGCTGTAGCAGTCTGGCCTTCATGTTTATTATAGACCGCCGCTTCGATCCTCTCCAGTCCGGTGATGAGATTGTCCAGCTTGGCACCGAACTCTCTATGCTAGCACGCTTTTCTCTTTGAGTCCTGCCTGTTGAAAAGCGGTGTTGGTTAGCAGAGCCAAAGATGACGGCCACCAAGCCTTTTCCCTTCGATAGCACCCATCTACATGTAACAACCCCAGGTAACTTACCACAGACTGAACACGGCCGCCGTCACCGCTAGGTTACGCGGGTCCTGAATGCGGTTCCCCATGACACTAAATATCCTCAGATCTCCCTCCCCTTTGACCTTGAGCGGGTTATGCGCCTCGTCCCAGAACACCTTCCTGATGCCATTCAAGTCAAGTCTCGCAAGCAGCTTGTCGTGCGGGACCTTGCCCGTCCTTCGCAAAAACCTTATCGAGGCATCCTTCACGTCAACTACCAGACCCCGCAGGTCCGCAGCCACCCGAGACAGCTTAGTGGCCGCGATGATGTTCCCAGATCGTGTTCGGCAATAGCCAGCAGCCGGCTACCAAAGTCTAGAAGTTAGAAAGTTCCGTGATTTTTAGTATAGTGGTAATGCGTAATATCTTATTATAAGTTAAGCGGTACCGAATCATTCTACAAGGTTATAAATCGTAATAAATCTTATAGCCCTTGTCTCCAAGTTAATGCTAGGGGTTACAATATATATAGTAACGATTCTAAGGCCCTTTATATAAGTGTTTTACTGAAAACAACAGAATCGCAACAGAGTGGCAACATTGATTTGAAATCAACGTTGATAAATCAAAGATGTGGCAAAAAGGCCACGCAACTATTTACCACACATATGCTCTATATATACTGCTGTGCTCCTCAGATAGATCAAAATTGATTATACACTTTCAAAGGAGGTGGTGGAAGCAATGGTGGTGAAGTGAAGTCACAATAATAGGTGGAAGAAAGAGTGCTGTGAAGTGCATGATCAATTTTAATCTATCTGGGGAGCACAACAGTATATATAGAGCTTTTGTTACGTGGAAAAATGTAGATAGCCTAGATAGGTTAGTCCGTTGTGCGCAGTCCCTACGCTCAATTGAGCACAGGGGGTGCGCTGCCATATAATGGCAGCGCGCCCTCCAGACTGATTGCCAACGGGCCATCCTTTACAAATTATTTACACCACCATACAATATGTCATGTCAGTGTTCATGTAAAGGACCACCAAAGTAACACTTACACAAGCGGTCCTTTTGACCGTAGCAAGTGGTGCCCCTACCATCGAATCGGATAGACCTCATCAGTCAATTTGACGCCTCCGGGACCAACACTAGCTTGTACCACGTTGTAATAAAGACAACGACAACGTCAACGTCAACAGTACGAAGGCTCTTAACTAAGTCGGCGGCCTACTGTTGAGACAACAACAACAACGCGTACGTTAACGGCACGAAGGCTCTTAACTAAGTCGGCGACCTACTGTTAAAACAACAAGACAAGCGGATATACATTGTTAAGCTCTACGAAGCCCAACAGATGTTCGACTACATCTCTAAGAATCCGAGAGTCAAGTGGTGGACCAACGTAAAGCCGGAGCGTAAGTAAGTACTCGTAGCGTTAACAAGCCTAATTTTTCTTACCAACGGAACATTTACCTACTTAAGAAGCCCCATTCAGAACAACTATCCAAACGCCTAAAACGTTAACAACCACATTCCGAAAGAGTACTTTAAAACTCTGGTCGATAACTACCTTCAAAGAGTATAAGAAGGCTTCTACCTAGTACCAAAGTACTCGAGAACGGCAGAAACGCCAGAACCAAGGGGCGTCTAACAAACCCTAACAACGCCACTGCCCACGGACCTAACACTTAGGGATACGCTAACTATCCTACTGTTAAGTAACGTGATGTTAACAACTAGACGGGATATTATATTAAGGAAGTCCGATATCATATCGTAAGACGAAGGATTCTTACTTATAATATTAAGTAAAATGGTAAAAGACTATACGCCGGGATAGGACCTAAATCCACTTAAGGATCGTACTAACAAATAACTTCTTAGTCTATCTCCATTTTTACCTCCGAGATAATTAATAATCGAGAAATAGCTTATATAGATAATATAAGTTATGTAGATATATCTTACGATTACCTTTGTAAGGACTAATATGTCGACGACTAGTCTTACGGCTTAAGTAAGTGTTCCGTTAACGACGAGAAGCTTTAATTAGTAGATTTATTATGTCGATTTCTTTAGTTAGACATATTATCGAAGAAAGATAATAAGGCCTAATTATTTTATGACGGTAAGTAGCTTTGTTACCATAACGTTTATCTTTAGATTATATATATTAAGAAAGTAACCTTAGATTTAGATAGATATAGTACTTTTTATAAAAAACTATTTTTATTATTTAGAAGATTAACCTTTTAATAATATAAGTTTTAATTATTAACTAAGAATAAGGAGTATATAAGACTAAGTGTCTTTAATTAGGTTATAATTATTTTTTAATAGTTTAAACTAAAATTAATAAATATAAAATGATAGTTTAGTTAATTTATAAGTAAGTTTAAAGCCGAAGATAATATTACTAGTAAGTTAGTTTATATATATATAATAGATTATTTTAAGTATATAAGAATATAAAAAGATAAGAAAGATTTTTAATTACTTATTAAATTATATAATAACCTATATAAGGAATTACGTTAGCTTGATACTTAACTAACTATTAGAGATATACTTCGTGATTACTTTAATAAGATCGAAAAAAAGATATTAGTATCTTATGATATGTTAATTACTAAAGAAACGGTCATAAGAGGAATTAAGATAGTATTATATAATAATGATATTACGACTTATAACGATAATAATATTAACTAAGTTAGTAAAGATAAAAGACAAGGTTAAGTTAATAATTAAGAAAGATAAGTTATTTAGTAAAGTAATAATAGTAATTAAAGGTACTTTAATAATAAAGAATTATTTTTTAATAACTAAAGAAGTAAATAATAAGAACGTTTATACTTTAATAACGTAAATAAACATAGCCGTGACATATATCTATGTTAGAGATTTAATAACTAAGTATCTAAAGGTTTTTAACTAGACTAAGTATTCTAGAGATAATAGTACTATAGCTAATACTAACCTTATGACAATAACACTTTTACCTATATTAACAATAAGTTTATCTATAAAAAAAGTACTAATATCTAATAGTAATATAAGTAACTTAAGGCTAAGAGATATTACTTTATTAACGAAGAAAAATCGAAAAAAGATATTATTACTTTTCTTAATGTTACAATATCTCCTTTCTATTTAACTTTCCTTCGTTCTCTCGTAATACTAAGTAATCTTATCCGGTATAAGATATCTAATAAGAAAAAGTATAAATGTTAAGCTATATAGAAATATTCGACTATAGAAATAAGCTATAGTAATATATCTAGATAAAATATATTAAATAACTATAAAAGTTAAAGGAAGGTTTAATCATACACTAGGAACCTAGGTTCCTAAAAGAGCCTATGTCTCTTATATCTTTTGTAAAGTTTATAATCTTTAGGGAACAAAGGTCTCTTATAAAACCTATGACTCCGAGGTAACTTACCTATTTAAGAAAAGAGTTAAAAAGCTTTAAGAAGTTAAAGGACAATAGAAACATAAAGATAAGTAAGAACAATATAAAGAAGGTTCTTTTTAAATAGGTATTTATAGAAGATATAAAAAAGAAAAATAAAGAATTTATTATAACTTAGGAAAGTTACTTAATATAGAACTAAAGTAATAATAACTTAAGTAATAAAGGAACTTATGTTATCTTCGAGGAAAGATAGGTTATTAAAGTAAACCTACTACTTCGTCTTATAGACTCTTAATACCTAAAGAAGTCTTATCTTTAAATTAACGTTAAAGTAGATTTAAACGATAAACCTATATATGTCTACTTTGATACTAGTAACTTAACTAACCTTATTAATAAAAAGTAAATTTAGAAATAGGTATACTATTTATGTTAGGTACCGTAAGAACCTCGTTTTGTTAAGAGAGTTAACTTAAGAACTTTATATAAAAGTAAGTGTTAATATTAGTTTACTATGTTATATCGAGAATGTAAAAATTAAACTTAGCTTATTTATTAATATAAGGCCGATATTATCAGTGAGCTAGGGCTACATATGTTAATTGGTACTATCTTTATAGATGATAATAATATAATTATTAATTTCTTAAGAAATAATATTACCTTCTAATCTACTAGAAATATAAAGACAAGGACAAACTTAGTTACTAAACCTTACTAAGAAATTATATATAAGGTTACTACTTTTTAAAGTATTATTTTTATATCTAGAAAGAAAGGTTTTATTAGAACTAAGATATATAATTTACTAAAGTTGTTACCTAAAGAGACGTATATTTATAATAAGCTATAAACTTTTTATCTTATGTTAACATAAGAAAGTATCTAAGATAGTAACATCGACTACTTAATATCTTATGTAACATACTTTTATAACTAAATATCTAAGCTGATAATTATTAAGAGAGGTTAGAAGATTAGGAAAGTTTAAGAATAACTTAGAGTAAAATAGGCATTTATGTTCGATTTAATAAGTTATAACATAAACATAAAAGCGAAAATTACATAAACCTCCTCTATAAGATATTACATAAAATTTAATAATATTAATATAGAAAAATACTATTTAGTTATCTTTAATAAAATCTATTAACTTAAGAGTAAAATAAAAAATATTTTCGTTTATATTCTAAGTAGTTAAGTAAGTAACGAGATAAAGTTAATACTTATAAAAGAGCTTTTGGCCTCTTCGTTTTCTAACTTAAGAATAATTAAGATAAGAAAGTAATCTTAGGATATGACCTCGTAGTAGAAAGGGTTCTACTAATTATATTCTTATTAAAAGTAACTACCATAACTAAGTAAAAATACGAATCTATGGAGGTAGAGGTTATAATAGTTATATAAGTAGTTAGAAAGCTTAGGAAGATAGTTAAATTAAACTAATATTATTTAAATGTCTTAACGGATCACGTTTCTACTAAAGGTATCGTTAAGTATACGTCTTTAGTAACGATAGACTTAAATAAGGTTAATCTTAAGCTTACGAATATAGTAAACTAACTTTTTTAGTTTAAGATTAATATTTTTTATATCTTAGATATTTTTAATATCGTTTCTAATATACTCTTACGGCTTCTAATATTCGAATAAGACTCTAAGGAGCTTAAGATAAATAAATTTAATAAGCTCGATAATATCTAGGCTATAGTATATAGAACGTGGGAGACGAGATATCTATTACGGTTACTTAAGTAAGTACCGAGCCTATTATTAGTAACTCGTTTAAAACTACCCTATATAAAAGTTATAAAAATAATATAAAATATAGTAAGTTAATAGCTAGTATTAATACTAAGATAAAAAACCTTATTATACTATAACAGACAAAACGTACTAAAGTACCTAAGAGGTACTTATAACTCTTAATGAGACTATTTAAGATTAGAAACAAGTTGTTATATCACGTTAATTATGATAGAAATCGTTACCTCTATATCCTAAGAATGTACGTTAAGACAGTACTTAAGATGGTTCACGATAAATTATATCATTTCGGTTTCTATAAGATAATAAATAGTCTTTAGAATATATACTTTATTAACAAGGTATAAAAAGTAAAACGTTTTATCTAGTTTTATAAGACTTATCATTAGAACTAGACTAATAAGCGGCCTATAAACAAGGAAATAATACCTATCTATATAATCTTATAGCCGTTTTATACTATTGTGATAGATTTTATTATTAGCCTACCTATAGTCTTATTAGCTAGAACGATATAGTATCTCGAAGGTTATAATATACTTAACATACTCTGTATAGTTACGTATAAGTTCTTTAAAAAAATACTCTTATTAGTGAGACATTGTACCTATATAACTAAGGATTAGACAAAGGTATTAACTAGATTATTATTTATATATAACTAGGGACTACTGATAATGATTATTAGTAATAAAGACCTAAAGTTTACCTCGGTATTATAGAAAGAGATTTTCGATATTTACGACGTTAAACTACTCTTTTCTACCGCTTATTACTTATAAACCGATAGTTAGTTAGAAAGAACGAACTAGACGGTTAAGATTATTATTTATTTTTATACCTTTATAATAGACGGAGAGGTTCCGTAAGTTAATATGTTATTATCGCTTCAGTTTAATATTAATAATATACTAGCTATTACGATTAGTAGATTACCTAACGAACTAGTCCTTAGATTCTAGCCAAGGTCCTTAGTAGATATTTTAACTGTGAAAGAAGGTATAAGAGTAGGTACTAAGGTAACGGAGGTTCTTAGGAGATATTATTAAAAGGAAGTAATTTAGCTTCTTAATATTACTAACATAATAACAAAACTTTGTTATAACGATAAGTATATACTTAAGACCTTTGAGATTAAAAATACTATTTACCTATACTTCTATAAGGATTATTATCTACCTAGTAAGTTAAAAAGAAAATAATTACCTTAAAGGATAAGCCCATTTAAGATTATTAGTAAAGTAAAGATAGGTAATCTAGCTTATAAGCTTAACTTTCCGGCGTCATAGGAAGTATACTTAATCGTCTTAGTTATATAATTATACTACCTTTAATAAGGTAAGAATTCTTTTAGCCGAAAGTGACAGATATTACTAGCCGTTAAGGTTAATAAATAAGAAAAATAAAAGCTTAACTATATCATTAATAATAAAGTAAGTTAAAAAAAGAATAATCTAAACGTTAAGTACTTCGTCTATTAAAAGAACTACGAAGTTAAGGACGATACATAGGAGCTAAGAGTAAACTTATTACTAAATGTAAGAGATATTGTTATAAGTTACGAAGTAAGAAACCTTATCGACTGGGATAAGGAGTATAAAAAGAAGGATATTAAGGCTATTAAGTACGTTGAGGTCGATATTATTCCTACTATAGAAATAGTAGTTAAGCTTTTATAATGTTAAACCGTTAAATAATAGATATTTTTAAGGACGAATAGCTTTCTTAACAAGGTAAGAGAATATTCTAGCTATAACATCAAATCTTTTCTTTCTTTTACTTTCCTTTATTAACCTTACTTAGTTATATAAGTACCTTCCTACTATAAGCTAAAAAGACTAGATAATTAGATAGAAGCTTTATCATAGTGTCGTTTTTCCTTTATTAATTTTCCTTATCATAAGGTCCTAGCCTACTAGGCTAGGTTATTAATAATAAAAAACCTCTCTTTTAAAATTTTCACGTTTTTTTTTATAACTATCACTACCCTCGTTGTTACTATTAAGTTATACCTTTACACTTTCTTTATATCTTACTATTATGTTTATTTACGTTTTGAGATAGTTAAATTTAGCTATTTATAAGAGCATATTTATAAAATGAAGTGTTAATTCGAGGTAACTCGAGCTAAGCCGAATAATCTAGATATACCTAAGGATAGCTTGATAGCTGAGAGTCCGGATCTTACATGTTTTCAAATTTTAGCCGAAGAAACCTTAAGACACGTTGTATAAGCCTAAGAGAGCGTCACCGCTAATACTAAACATAGTAAGGACGACTACGATAAGCCTAAGCCTAATAATCTACCTAACTATGATTTTAACTACGATAATAATAAGAATGAACATATAAAGATCGATAACTTTAACCTTACCATAGAAGGCGAGCCTAATAAGAAGGATAAAGAGATAATCTCAAATCTCTTAAACGGCTTACTTAGCTTTTTTACCGGCTTACCCGTTAAATATCATATCTCTAAGAAATATTACCGCTAAGGTATAAAGATACTTTAGAAATAGGCTAAGTAAAAAGCTAAGTGATTTACTACCGGTAGTAAGGAGCCTAAGGTCTTACTAGACTATAGAGCTTACTTCGAGTTTAAGTATTATAATAAGTCAGTAAGTAGATAAGAAGCTTATAAATAAGTATATCGCCTTTATAATCAACGATCTGAAGCTTTTCTTTATAATAAATAAAGAGATTAAGAGTATCTTTACTAAAGGATTAAAGTCAACTACTAAGAACCAGAGTCTAGTTAATAACCTATATATATACCAGTTAAAAGAGTTGTTAAATAAGGCTAAAACGACATACGATAAGTAAGATATTAATAATAACTACTTACCTTTAAAGATATCTATCTTTACGACTATTTACTATTACCTTATAGCTACTTTAAATAAGGAACTATCTTTAGTCCTTATCTACCTTAATCACCTCGACCTTACGTAAGTTTATACCTCAGCCGACTAAGTGAACGCTTTTATCACCGGTACGAACTAATATTAACGTACGTAGTTCTAGTACCTTAAGTATTAGCTTACCGACAAGACTACAAAGCTTAAGGAGGCTAAAGTAGTCTATATGTCTTCTACAGCTAGTATACTTACTGACATATACGATCTCTAGAAACGCCTTGAAGGTAAGATCAATATCTTTAAGAATAAGATTAAGAAGCTTCTGAGCTACGATAAGGTCTGTGAAGCTTTCTAAGCTATAAAAAGAATGACGATAGATAACCTCGATAAGTACGTTACTAAGGAGTAAGTTAACGCTTTAACAGGCCGTATAAATAAGGTTAGCCCGAAGACCAAAGTACTTAATAACTAAGTCTAAGATCTTTAAAAAGACTTAACAAAGCTTAATAAGGCTATTAAGTAACCATTAGCTACGTGACCCACGGCCGCCTCGACTACTCGTTTAAGTACCCTTATACCTGTTATGACCCTCGGCACCTCACGTAAGTACCCTACTAAAGATACCCAGAACGAAATCATAACTATAAACACTTTACCTAAGAAGTAGAATAAGCACGGTATCCTTACTGACCTATTTGGTACTGACGCTCCCAAGGTTAGTACACGTAACAAGTCGGTAGCCTTTTCTCCTACTTAAGAGACCCCTACTAAAGGTATCGGTTGTAAAAAGCTTACCGCCAAGAAGTCGCCTCCCAAGACGACTAAGCGGAAGACACTCTTCGACACTGTAAACTAGAGGGGTATGAACGTAAGAAATAGGATGATCTAAGTATGGCAACGGTGTACGAAAGGGCTGGGAGTAATTGGTACTTTTCTTATAGTTCAAGAGAGCGGAGGACGATGGCAAGGACGTCCTTTTCTTTATTCTTTACCCCGGGCATATGTTACGTGGAAAAATGTAAATAGCCTAGATAGGTTAGTCCGTTATACGTAGTCCCTACGCTCAATTAAGCACAGGGGGGTGCGCTGCCATACAATGGCAGCGTGCCCTCCAGACTGATTGCCAACGGGCTATCCTTTATAAATTATTTACATCACCATACAATATGTCATGTCAGTGTTCATGTGAAGGACCACCAAAGTAACGCTTACACAAGCGGTCCTTTTGACCGTAGCAATGTGGATGTTTGACGTAGAAGTCCCAGAGTTCCTATGTGTTAAAGAAGTGCTCGTATGGCTCCTAAGTCTAATCTTCTTCTTCGGGGTAGCTATCCCATTTAATAAGGTATTTTACTCTTCTACTCTTAGTACGGAAGTTTATAATCTTTTCGATCATAAATTTCTTAGGATACATATCTCCTACTTACTCTAAGACCTAAATGGGATTAGGGTTCGTTTGAGAGCCGGTTTGGAAGGGTTTGATAGGGAGACATAGAAGGTAGGATAAATCTTCTAACGCTTAGGGAGTTCGAACTTTACTGTTATCAGAGATATTACCTTCATGATCTTAAAGGGACTGAGTAACTTTTTACCCAACTTTTTTAAAGGTCTTTTTGTTTTGATGTTCTTAGTGTTGAGTATTATAAGTTACTTTTCTTCGAAGGTAGGTACTTCTGTTCGCTTCCGATCTATGTACTTCTTTACCTCTTTCCGAGATTTCTTTACTATAGTATAGAGGTTTTCGTAGACCGTTGTTATTTAGTATGTTATAATTTTACTGTGTAGGTAACGTATAAATTTGTCTAGTAAATTATTTAAGGCCGGATGATATCTATAGTTAGTATAAAAGAGAGAGTTACTAGTAGAAGTTAATTTAGCGTTATTTCACGTAAATTTAGCTATGGGTAATATGGTATCTTAATTATTTATCTCGTAGTTAACGAAGGCTTTGAAATAGGTCTCGATATGTTAAATTAAGACGTTTTATCTAACTATCTATTTTGGGATGGAATGACATAGATATATTTAGTTTGATTTCTATGTGTTTAAGAAAGTTACGTCAAAGGTCTATGTTAAACTATGAGTTCTGATCAGATATGATATTAGTAGGTATGCCGTGATATTTAACATTTATAAGTAAAGAGAGAGATTAAGTCGTCCGTTTTCTTAACGCTATTTTTTAAAGAGATAAAGTATACTATCTTTGTGAAGGTATCGACAATGACCTAAATCGAACTATATCTATTTAAGAGAAGGAGGTCTGTTATGAAGTCTATTAAAATAAGTTTCTACGGGAAATACTCGAGCTCAATAAGATGAAGTAGGTTGAAAGGAAGATGATATCTTAGCGTATTACTTAAATACTTATGATAAGAGTATACGAACTTAGTAACGTCCTTCTTAAGGTTTTACTAGTATATGTACTGTCTAATAAGTTTAACGGTCTTATCTATGCCTATATAGCCTACTACTTTGATATCGTATTTAGAGTAGATGATCTGGATCTTAATATGACACAGGCCAGCCCACGAAGGTCTGGGGTGTGACAACCACAAGATGAGGTATCAAATGTAAGGTCAGACTACAGAGCTTTAACCTTTTCCTAACTCTCGACTCAACCGTTCAGCGAACCACCCCGACAATTGCTATTGGTCTAGTTCAGAGCTTTCATACGACGAACTCAAGGACTTAATCTTCGTAAGGTTAATAAGTACAAGGTCTGATTCAGAGGTTTAGAACAGAACGGTGAGGGAGTTAACTGTCGTAATACAAAGTGGTAGAGAGCCAGGGAAAAGGAGATTCAGGGAGATGGAATGATCTAACAAAAGATAAGACACAATGCTTCGTAGTTGCAAGTCAGGAGAAACAAAAGGGTTTACAAGGTTGTATTACCTCTTAGCTTCACTGAAGTTTAGTTAATAATCTTTCTAGGTTTGTCCAAAGAGAACTAGGGAGCTTCTTCCTCTCGAGGATCCATCGTAAGGTACTAATACTACTTATAGAAGGCTATGTATAAGATATAAAGATACCAAAATACCTAAAGGATCTTCCTAGCTACCCATCGGTCCTAAATCCCCTTTCTAGCCGCCCGTCTCTTATACCTTATAAATCAGCGGCTACAAGCTAAGTAAAGCCGGCCTATCACACGTTAGTCCACGGCTGGTATTAGTACTTATCTATATAGCTTAAGTGGCATGGTATCTATTGCTACAGGTGTTCCTTCACGTCCTTGGTACTTTCGTTAGCTATAGCGCTGTTAGGTCGATCCTATGTCAGCTGTCATAGTAACGGTTCTCTTTATAACTTATACGTAGGGGTCATAGCCACCTGTTACCACTGAAGTTAGACTCCGGAGAACGTCGGATTCTAGGTCTTCTAAAGGAATGCTAGCGATAGCGGGGAGGTTTATAATTCGAAAGACTAACCATAGGACCTTAGCTAACAATGTAAGTAGGCCCTAATTACGATGTTAAGGTTAAGTAGCTTGTCTATAACAAATCTAAAGTTTAATAACATTACTTAGTACGGGTAAGATCTGTTATATGGTTACTTTGGCTTATAAGTGGTTTTAAGCATTCTATCGTAACCCGTAGGTACTTAGAAGAATCTACTGACCTATATGTCGGCTAAATAGGCTATTAGCTATATATAGAAGTATGTTCCGAGGTTGAGCTATGTTATAGCTATCCTCTGTGATAGTTCCCTTATCTACGTGATTTATGATAGATGTTCGTAAGTCAATGGGTATATATATACGTGTGTAGTTCGTGCTACTAGTATAGGGCTCGGTTAAGGAGGTTAGTAACCCTATTAACCTAAGTAAGCTTATCAGTGTAATACTATCCCCCTCCTAAGAAGACTCGCCTCGAGTCCCTAGGTTAATAACCCTAAGGTCCTTAGGCTTATGTAAGTGTTTGATATAGAAGTCTCAAAGCTCTTAGATATTAGAGAAGTATTCGTATAGTTCCTAGGTCTAATTCTTCTTATCAAGGTATTCTTTCTATTTAATATAATACTCTATTATCCCTTTCGTAGTACGGGAGTTCATAATCTCTTCTATTACAAATTCCTTAAGGTAAATATTTCCTATTTACTTTAAAACCTAAATAGGGTTAGAGATCGGCTAAGAGCCAGTTCGGAAAGGCTCAATGAGAGATATGTAAATGGTAAGATAAATCTTCTAATATTCCGGGATTTCGAGTTTCATAGCTATGAGAGATATTACCTTAGAGATCTTAAATAGGCCGAGTAGTTTTTTGTCTAACTTCTTAGAAGGTTTCTTAGTCTTAATATTCCGTATGTTAAGTATTACTAGTTGTTTTTTTTAAAGGAAGGTACTTCCGTTCATTTCTAATCTATATACTTCTTTATCCGTTTCCGAGATTTCTTAAAGGTTTTACAAAGATTCTCGTAGACTATCGTCATCTAGTAAGTTATGATTTCGTTATATAGATTACGTATAGACTTATTTAGTAGGTTATTTATAGCTAGATAGTAACCATAATTAACGTAGAAGGGAGAGCTACCAGTAGAAGTCGATTTGGCATTATTTTATATAAATTCTACTATAAGTAATAAGGTATCTTAGTTATTTATCTTATAGTTAACGAAGACTCTGAGATAAGCCTCGATGTATTAGTTAAGACGTTTAGTCTAGTTATCTATTTCGGAGTAAAATAAGGTTAATATCTTTAGCTTAATTCCGACATGTTTAAGAAAGTTATACTAAAGGCTTACGTTAAACCGTAAATCTCGATTAGAGATGATACTAATAGGTATACCGTAATATTTTTAATATTTATAAGTAAAGAGAAAGATTAAGTTTTCTATCTTCTTAGTGTTATCTTTTAAAGGAATAAAGTATACCATTTTAGTAAAGGTATCGACAATGACTTAGATAGAACTATATCTATTAAAAAGAGGAAGGTCCGTTATAAAGTCTATTGAAATGAGCCTCTAAGAAGAATATTCTAATTTAATCAGATAAAGTAGTTTAAAAAGAAGGTAACATCTTAGCTTATTACTTTGACACTCATAACAAGAGCGTATAAACTTAGTAACGTCCTTCTTAAGATTCTATTAGTACATATACCGTCTAATAAGTTTAACGGTCTTATTTATACCTATGTAACTTACTATCTTAGTATCGTATTCGAAGTAGATAATCTAAATCTTAAGTTCCTTATTATTAGAGATCCAAATGTGATTCTTTATAAATAAGATTTTATCTTCGTTAGTTACGTCTTTTCTAAGGGAAACCAAGGCCTTCTGATACGTTTCGTCTGTAAGAGTAGTAGTTTTAATTTACTCGAAGAATTCTTTGTTTCATTTTAGTATTAGAATACTATAAAGACGGGCTTTCGAGAGTATAAATGTTTAAAGCCTCTAAATAGGAAAAATGTTCCTTATTTAAAACCGAGGTTATCAGCTAGTTTTTATCTCCCCCTTTAGAAAGGTACTCTTCGTACCGTGAGAGGACGTTAGCCTTAGTATTTTATGTACCGGAGTAGAAATTGATAACGAAGTCGAAAGTAGTAAGCTACTAGGCCTATTAGGCCTAGCGGCAGTTAAGGACCTTTACGGTCTAGAACTATTTTAAATTATAATAATCTAAGAAGACTTCGATTCGATATTTAGTACCCTCGAGATAATGTCTCTAACGTTAGAAGTAGTTAACTATTATTAAGAGCTTCTTATTATAGATCTCGTAGTTAATTTCTATAGAGATTAGTTTTCTTAAATAAAACGCTATAGGATATATCTTATCGTCATCTTACTTTTATGACATTATTCCTTCTAACGTATAGTCTAAAGTATTAGGTTTGATAATAAGTAGTTTACTAAGGTCGAAATAAACTAGAATAGGAGCTTTAGTAAAAGCTTTCTTTAACACTTTAAATGCTATATTTATCTATGACACAGGCCAACCTACGAAGGTCTGGGGTGTGACAACCACAAGGTGAGATATCAACTGGAGAGTCAGACTACAGAACTTTAACCTTTTCCTAACTCTCGACTCAACCGTTCAGCGAACCACCCCGACAATTGCTGTTGGTCAAGTTCAAAGCTTTCACACGATAAACTCAGGGACTTGATCTTCGCAAGGCTTGATAAAGCTCAAGGTCCGATTCAGAGGTTTAGAACAGAACGGTAAGGGAGTTAACTATCGCAATACAAAGTGGTAGAGAGCCAGGGAGAAGGAGGTTCAAGGAGATAGAATGATCCAACGGAAGATAAGACACAATACTTCGCAGTTACAAGTCAGGAGAAACAGAAGGGTTCACAAGGTTATATTACCCCTCAGCTTCACTGAAGTTCAGCTGATAATCTTTCTAAGTTTGTCCAAAGAGAACTAAGGAGCTTCTTCCTCTCGAGGATCCGTCGCAACATACCTGTCCTACTTATGGGAGGCTATGTACAAGATACAAGGATACCAGAATACCTAAAAGATCCTCCTAGCCACCCGTCGGTCCCGAATCTCCTTTCTAACCGCCCGTCTCTCGCGCCCTACAAATCTGTGGCTACATACTAAGTAAAGCCGGCCCATCACACGTTAGTCCATGGCCGGTATTAGTACTTATCCATACAGCTCTAGCGGCATAGTGTCCATTACTATAGATGTTCCTTCACGTCCTTAGTACTTACGTTGGCTATAACACTGTTAGGTCGATCCCGTATCGGCTGTTACAGTAACGGTTCCCTTCGTGACTTATACGCGGGAGTCACGGCTACTTGTTACTACTAAAGCTAAACTCTAGAGAACGTCAGGTTCTAAGTCTTCTAAAGGAATGCCGGTAGTAACAGGAAGGTCTATGATTCGAAAGACTAGCTACAGAGTCTAGGCTAACTATATAGGCCCTAACTACGATACTAAGGTTAATTAGCTTGTCTATGACAAATCTAAAGTCTAATAATGTTACTTAACGTAGGTAAGATCCGTTATACGGTTGTTCTAGCTTATAAGTAGTTCTAAGTATTCCGTCGTAACCCGTAGATACTTAGGAGAATCCGTTGACCTACATGTCGGCTAAATAGACCATAAGCCACGTGTAAGATCGTGTCCCGAGGTTAAGCCACGTTATAGCCATCCTTTATGATAGTTCTCTTATCTACATAATCTATAATAAATGTTCGTAAGTCAATAAGTATATACTTCTTATGTATAATTCATACTACTGGTATACGGCTCGGTTAAGGAGGTTAGTAACCTTTGTTAACCTAGGTAAGCTTACTAGTATAATACTATCCCCCTTCCTAAGAAGACTCGCCCCGAGTCCCTAGGTTAATAACCCTAGGATCCTTAGGCTTATGTAGGTATTTAACGTAGAAGTCCCAAAGTTCCTAAGTATTAAAGAAGTATTTATATAGTTCCTAAGTCTAATCTTTTTCTTCGGGATACCTATCCCATTTGATACGATATTTTATTACCCCTTTCTTAGTACGAGAGTTCATGATATCTTTTACTACAAATTTCTTAGGATAAATATCTCCTACTTACTCTAAGACCCGAATAAGGTTAGAGATCGGTTAAGAACCAGTTTAAAAAGGTTTAATGAAGGAGACATAAAAGGTAAGATAAATTTTCTAACACTCCGAAAGTTCGAGTTTCATAGTTATAAGAGATACCACCTTAAAGATTTTAAACGGGCCGAGTAACTTCTTATCTAGTTTCTTAGAAAGTCTCTTAGTCCTAATATTCCGTATGTCAAGTATTACCAGTTGTTTCTCTTTAAAGGAAGGTACTTCCGTTCACTTCCGATCTACATACTTCTTTATCTATTCTCAAGATTCTTTAAAAGTCTCACAGTAGTTCTTATAGACCGTTATCATCTAGTATGCCATGATCTCACTATATAGATTATACGTAGACTCGTCAAGTAAATTATTAACGGCCAGATGATATCTATAGTTAACGTAGAAGGGAGAGCTACTAATGGAAGTCGATTAGGTGTTATTCTACGTGAATTTAACTATAGGTAATAGGATATCTTAATTATTTATCTTATAGTTAACAAAGACTCTGAAGTAGGCCTCGATATACTAATTGAGACGTTCGGTCTAGTCGTCTATTTTGGGGTAAAACGAGGTTGACATTCTTAATTTGACTCTGACATGTTTAAGAAAATCTCGCCAAAGTCTTACATTAAACTATAAGTTCTGATCAGAGATAATACTAATAAGTATACCGTGATTTTTCTAACATTCATAGGTAAAGATTAAGATCAAGTCTTTTATCTTCTTAACATCGTCTCTTAAGGTAATAAAATATACTATCTTAGTAAAAGTATCGATAATAACCTAAATGAAGTTATATCTATTTAAGAGAGGAAGATCTATTATAAAGTCTATTAATATGAGCCTCTAAGGAGAATATTCTAACTTAATTAAGTAAAATAACCCAAAAGGAAGGTAACGTCTTAGCTTATTACTTTGACACTCGTGATAGGAGCATATAAACTTAACGACGTCTTCTTTAAGGTTTTACCAATATATATACTATCTAATAAGTTTAACGGTCTTATCTATGCCTATATAGCCTACTACTTTGATATTATATTCAAAGTAGATAATCTAGATCTTAAGCTCCTAGTTATTAAGGATCTAAATACAATTCTTTATAAATAAGATTCCTTCTTCGTTAGTTATATTCTTTCTAAGAAATATCAAAGCCTTCTGATACGTTTCGTCTATAAGTATAGTAGCCTTAACTTACTCGAGGAATTCCTCGTTTTATTTTAATGTTAGAATGTTATAAAGGTATGCTTTTGAGAGTATAAACATAAGAACCTTAGAGTATAAAAAATGCTCTTTATTTAAAACAGAGGTTATCGGCTAGTTTTTATCCCCCCCTTTCAGAAAGTACTCTTTACGCCGTGAGAAAGTATCTACCTTGGCATTCTATGTACCGGGATAGAAATTAATAACGAAATCGAAGGTAACGAGCTATTAGGCCCATCGGGCCTAGTAATAGTTAAGGACCTTTACGGTCTAGAAGTATTCTAGATTACGATAATCCGAGAAGACTTCGATATGGTATTTAATACCCTTAAGGTAATACCTCTAACGTTAGAAACAATTAACTATCGTTAAGAGTTCCTTGTCATAGATCTCATAGTTCATTTCTACAGAAATTAACTTTCTTAAGTAAAATACTATAAGATATATCTTACCGTCATCTTACTTCTATGACATTATTCCTCCTAACACGTAATCAGAGGTGTCAGGTTCGATAATAGGTAGCTTATTAAGGTCGAAATAGACTAAAACAGAGGCTTTAGTAAAGGCTTTCTTTAACGCTTTAAATATAACGTTCATCTAATTATTCTATGTCTAGGTTTTCTAGGTTAGGTTAGTAAAATCAGTAAGTAGTTTAGTAATACGTAAGTACCCCTTGATATAATACCTATAGAAGTTCGTAAATCTATTAAATTATTAGACTTCTTTTACCGATTTCGGCTGTTCCTATAAGAAGATATATTCTATCTTATCCTTTGACATTACGATACCTTTAACACTAATAATATAACCTAGGTATTTTAATTCCTTAATATCCCATATACACTTAGAGGGATTAATAGTAAGGTTATACTTCTAAAGTTACTTAAGGACTTCAACGACAATTTTGTCGTACTCCTTCTTAGAGCTAGCATAAATAAAAAAGTCGTCAATATAAGATAAGAGACCTTGATCGATAAGATCTCGAAAGATATGATTTATCATATCTTAAAAGGTAGTAAGAACATTAGTAAGGCCGAAAGATATTATATTAAACTTAAAGAGACTGTAATAAGTTCGAAATACTATTTTCTATTTGTAGCCTTCCTTTATCCAAATTAAATTAAAACCTAATTTCAGATCTATCTTTATAAAGATAATAGATCTAACGAAGATGTCTTAAAGTTTAGTAATTAGAAGTAGCAGATAGTAGTTTTTAATAGTTCGTTCGTTAATCTTTCGATAGTCGACTATAGGGTAGAGGTTTTCTAGGTTTCTTATAACTACCTTCTCCAGTAATACTTCCTTATCTACAAAGAAAATAAGCGAAGAACATAGTAATTTTAATTCCTATATCTTACCTTCTCTAAGTATCTAGTCTAACCATTTACGGAAGATTTTCTTTTCTAATAGTAACATAGGATAAAGAAGTCTTTATAAAAGCTTCTCGTCTCTAATAATATTAATTACGTAGTCCCATAGCTAGTGATCTAATAGCCGTTAGGCCGCTTCGGGAGATGCTAGAGAGACAAAATTCCTAAATCTTTCGGAGATATCTTAAACGTAGGACGTTATGACATTTACGATCGAGCTTTTATTTCCTAAGATTGTAAGAGAAGTACAGTTTTAGTAACAGTAGTCTAAACTAAAAGCTATTTTCGATGTGTCAAGGTCTTATAGATAGTCCGGTTAGTACTATTGTAGCTACTAGTATAGAAGAAGGACGTTACATTTTATGTCGAGGGGAGAGATTTCAAACGCTATATAAAAAAAGTACTCTACTTGGTACCGTAAAACGATTTCCTTAGTATATTCTTTACCTGATTTAAGGTTAATAGTTCTATTAAAGGCTTCCAAAGGTTTCGGAATCGTTTTATAAACGTAAGAGATATTCCATCTTTTAACAAAATCTTTACTTATAACTAGGCCTAAGGTACCAAGGTCTAAGAGTACTTTGACGGAGATTTCCTCAGCTTCATAGTAGACGATGATTATAGGAATAATCTTATGGGTACTATAATATGGTTCGTAGCTTTACTTAACCTTCTTATAAAAGGGTCTATCCGTGTCATGATAGGTACGCTTCTTAGTAAAAGTTACGGCGTGTCAAGACACAGTTCCCGACGCCGTGAGTTTCGAGATACCTATTAAAAATCTAATATATCTTTACTATCAGATAGTTCAATAACACGAGGAAAAAGCTTAGAATAGTCCTTTTCTGTTATTATAACAATCTTAGCCCTTTTAGATAGTTAAGAAGAAACATTCTTGTTTTTATTTTTTCCGTGTTTAGTCCTAGTTCTAGAGATTTTTCCAAATAGCCTAGGAATATCCTTACCATCCTCGGTTTTCCTACTATAACATTCGAGGGTGTTATGGCCTTAACGTCTACAATGGTAATATCCTTTACTTACCTTATGTTAGTTAATTTCGGCTTAGTTTATCCCGGTGATAGCTTCCTTATAGGTCTACCAATACTTTATCTAAGTAAGTACCGGAAGGTTGTCCTCTTTATCCTATTACTTCCGCTTCGGGCCTTTCTTAAGCTTTCCTTTTATGGGTACTAGACCAGAACGAGAGCTAGAGATATTAATTTCTTCTTAGTAATTGTCCTTCTTCAAACACTCCTTACTATTCGAAGTAAACTCTCCTTTTCCCTACTTAGCTTTATGATTAATTTCACAGTTCTTCATTTTATCTTTATAAATTAAACTAATAGTAACGACAACTTTGAGAAAGTTAATATCGTCGGTAGGGAGATATCTTATACGTAAATAGATTAAGTCTATTATAGTATCGGAGATAATATTAATAACTAGTAATTATAAGGCTTACCTATTAAGATCGATAGTATAGTTAAGTTCCTAAAACTTTATTATATACTTATTCACATCTCTATCATAGGTTAGGGCTTTCATAGCCTTATAGTCCTTAACTCTTCGTACTAAGTTATAGAAACGTTCGACTATGGCGGTAACATAGTTATTTTATTAATCTATTAGGCTAAGCTTTTTAATCTGGGTCCCTCTTTTCTAATACCATTCGAAGGTAGTACCCTTAGTAAAAGTACCGACAAAACCAATTTTAGCTTTGTCGTCGAGGAAACTTTACTCGTAGATACTAAAGTACTCCTTAACGGAACGTTACCATGTCTCGAACTCGCCCTTATCCCTTTTATTATATTTTTCAGGTTTTACCATAGTTATAGTAGTACCCTGACCACGGGATTCCTAAATTATATTAATATTATTACGAATCAAGTCTTAGTTAGTACAGATAAGGTCGAGAAAAATTACCATAGGATTACATAAAGGTAAGGGGCTCCGGAAACCCGGACCCTAAGATCCTAGGGGTCCCGGAGGCCTAGGTAAGCCTCCTAGTGATCTAGAGAGGCTAGGCGGTAGACTCACATGATAGTAGTCATCGTCCGAATTATTATTATTACCGTTATCCGGAGGAGGTAATATTCCTATTTTGGTATAACGGAGAGGTAAGTTTCCTCCGGTATTTCCACTTCTTATTCTAACATTAGAATTTTACATACTATCGACCTGTCTCCGGGCTCGTGCCGAGATTTCTTAGGTAGCCTTTCTTTGAAGGTTTCGGTCCGAGAAGGGGTCTTCATCTTAATCGAAGTACCGTGTAGAGGTTAATTTCTTAGACGGTTATGACGATCGTTATAAGGATTTAATAGATAAGATCTTTTATAAACGTGTCATAGCTCTTTAGATAATCTGTTCCTTATCATAAGACCTTACTTATGTTAACCTTAAGGCGAGAGCTTCTTCAACGAGGTTGTTAAAATAGGCCTTAAGCTAATCGAATAATTCTTAGTCTTTCGGGGTCTGTAATACTCCCAGTTGTTAAAGTGCCATGAGAGAGTTAAGCTGGCTTTAGGCCGTGGTAGACCAATGGCTAAATTCTATGTTATGGTAATCTTGTTAAGCCTGTTTTTCTTCTTAGATACGAAGGAGTTTCTTAACTCAGATAAGTTTAACGTTTTATTCCCTAGCTCATACTTCCTAATCTCGTATTTGTTACACTTGTCGCTACTTCTATTTAGCAATTTCCTTACGAAAAGCTTCAGTACGTATAACGACGAGGTTAAGGGATTTTTCCTGTTAGGCCGTTTATGTAGTAAATTAGGCTAATTTCTAGTTAACCTCGATGCTAAAGGTAATATAAAAGACTTCTAATTCCTACCGACTACTTTTAAGGACATATTAGTTTGTCCGGACGTACTATATTATTAACTAATAGTTAGTGACTAAGGCGGTAAATATAAAAGTAAGAAAATCGAGCCTTTCCTTGTCTTCACGTATATTATTAACAAAGAAATAAAGTTCTTTGTAAGCTTTAACGACCTAGTTATAGAGGTGAATAAACTATTGAGGTAGTTTAGTAAGGGTTTTGGAGCTTAATAGGAATATAGGAAACTTCTTAATGGTCTGTATCTCTATTTTAGGAGGTTCCTAGATCATAAGGTCGGTTCTAAGGTTAGGTTTAGTTTCTCGACCCCGGAGCGTAGCCGAGTATAATATAGGGTTACCGGCTATCGTGATAGGTAAGGGGAGAGGTGTTCTTAGATTAAGAAAGATTATCTGTGACATAAGCTAACCTATGAAGGTCTAAGGTGTAATAACCATAAGGTAAGATATTAACTAGAGAGTTAGACTATAAAGCTTTAACCTTTTTTTAACTCTTGACTTAACCGTTTAGCAAACTATCCCGATAATTACTATTGGTTAAGTTTAAAGCTTTTATACGATGAACTTAGGGACTTAATCTTCGTAAGGCTTGATAAAGCTTAAGGTCTGATTTAAAGGTTTAGAATAGAACGGTAAGGGAGTTAACTGTTGTAATATAAAGTGGTAGAGAGCTAGGGAGAAGGAGGTTTAGGGAGATAGAATGATTTAACGGAAGATAAGACATAATACTTCGTAGTTACAAGTCAGGAGAAACAGAAGGGTTCATAAGGTTGTATTACCCCTCAGCTTCACTGAAGTTCAATTGATAATCTTTCTAGGTTTGTCTAAAGAGAACTAGGAAGCTTCTTCCTCTCGAGGATCCGTCATAACGTATCTATCCTACTTATGGGAGGCTATATATAAGATACAAGGATACTAGAATATCTGAAGGATCCTCCTAGCCGCCCGTCGGTCCCAAATCTCCTTTCTAGCCGCCCGTCTCTCACGCCCTACAAATCCGTGGCTACATGCCAAGTGAAGCCGGCTCATCACACGTCGGTCCATGGCCGGTATTAGTACTTATCCATACAGCTCTAGCGGCATGGTGTCCATTACTACGGATGTTCCTTTACGTCCTTAGTACTTACGTTAACTACAGCACTGTTAGGTCGATCCCGTGTCGGCTGTCACAGTAACGGTTCCCTTCGTGACTCACACGCGGGGGTCGCGGCTACTTGTTACTACTGAAGCTAGACTCCGGAGAACGTCGGGTTCTAGGTCTTCTAAAGGAATGCCGGTGGTAGTAGGGAGGTCCATGATTCAAAAGACCAGCTGTAGGGTCTGGGCTGACTGTACAGGCCCTGACCACGATGCTGAGGTTGATTAGCTTGTCCATAATAAATCTGAAGTCTAATGACGTTACCTAGCGCGGGCGAGATCCGTTGTACGGCTGTTCTGGCTTGTGAGTGGTTCTGGGCATTCCGTCGTAACCCGTGGGTGCTTAGGAGAATCCGCTGACCTACGTGTCGGCTGAATAGACCATAAGCTACGCGTGGGATCGTGTCCCGAGGTTGAGCCACGTTATGGCCATCCTCTGTGATGGTTCCCTTATCCACGTGATCCGTGATGGATGTTCGTGGGTCAATGGGTATGTGCTTCTTGTGTGTGGTTCGTGCCACTGGTGTACGGCTCGGTCAAGGAGGTCAGTGACCTTTGTTGACCTAGGTGAGCTTACCAGTGTGACATTATCTAATTATTCTATGTCTAAGATTTCTAGGTTAGGTTAGTAAAATCAGTAAGTAGTTTAATAATATATAAGTAGCTTCTAATATAGTATCTATAAAAGTTTGTAAATCTATTAAATTACTAAACTCCTTTTATTAATTTTAACTGTTTCTATAAAAAAATACATTCTATCTTATCCTTTAACATTATGATATCTTTAGTACTAATAATATAACCTAGGTATTCCAATTCCTTAATATCTTATATATATTTAAAGAGATTAATAATAAGATTATACTTCTAAAGTCACTTAAGAACTTTAACGATAATTTTATCATGTTCTTCTTTAGAACTTATATGGATAAGAAGATCGTTAATGTAAGATAAAAGGCCTCGATTGATAAAATCTCGAAAGATATAATTTATTATGCCTTAGAAGGTAACGGAAGTATTAGTAAGGCCGAAGGATATTACTTTAAACTTAAAAAGGCTGTAATAGATTTATAACATTATTTTCTACTTGTAGTCTTCTTTTATCTAAATTAAGTTAAAGCCTGATTTTAGGTCTATCTTTATAAAGATAATAAATCTAGTAAAAGTATATTAAAGTTTGGTAATAAGAGGTAATAGGTAACGGTTCTTAATAGTTCGTTCGTTAATCTTTTAATAGTTAACTATAGGTCAGAGGTTCTCCGGGTCTCTAGTAGCTACCTTTTCTAACGATACTTCTTTATCTATAAAGAAGATAGGTAAAGAACATAGTAACTTTGATTCTTATATCTTACCTTCCTTAAGTATTTAGTCAAGTTATTTACAGAAGATCTTCTTCTCTAAAGGTAACATAGGATAAAAAGGTTCCTATAGAAGCTTCTCGTCTTCGATAATATCAATCACATAGTTCTATGGCTAGTAATCTAGTAGCCGTTAGGCCGCTCCAGGAAACACTAAAGGCACAAACATCCTAAATCTTTCGGAGATTTTTACAATATGAGATTTAATAACACTAACGATAGAACTCTTATTTCCTAGAACTGTAAGAGAGATACAGTTCTAACGATAATAATCTAAGACAAAGGTTATTTTCGTTATATTAAGATCCTATAGGTAATCCGGTTAATACTATTATAACTACTAATACGGCAAAAGGATATCGTATTTTACGTCGAAGGAAGAGATTTTGAACGTGATACGAAAGAAGTATTCTACCTAGTATTATAAAACGATTTCTTTAGTATACTTCTTACCTGATTTAAGGTTGATAATTTCATTAAAGGCTTCTAAAGGTTTTAGGATCATTTTATACACGTAAGAAATGTTCCATTTCTTAATAAGGTCTTTACTTATAACCGGGCTAAAGGCTCTAGGGTCTAGGAGTACTCGGATAGAGATTTCTTCAGCTCTATAGTAAACAATAGTTATAGGAACAATCTTACGATTTCTGTGGTATAGTTTATAGTTATACTTAGCCTTCTTATAAGAGGGCTTCTCAGTGTCATCGTGACGATAGGTACGCTTCTTAGTAGAGGTTATAACATATTACGGCATAAGTTCCGATACCGCGAGGTTCGGGGTGTCAGTTAAAAATCTGACGTTTCTTTATTATCAGATAGTTTAATAATACGAGGGAAAAGCTTAGGATAGTCTTTTTTTATCATAGTAAAGACTTTAGCCTTCTTAGGTAGTTAAGGAGAGGTATCTTCATCGTCGTTCTCGTTTCTTCTACATTTAGTCTTAGCTCCAGAGATCTTTCTAGGTAGCTTAGGGATATCCTTACTATCCTTAGTTTTCCTACTATAATACTTAAGAATGTTATAGTCTTATTGTCTACAGTAGTAACATCTCTTACTTACCTTATACTTATTAATCTTAGCTTAGTCTATTATAATAGTAGCTTCTTTATAGGTTTACTAATATTTTGTTCGGGTAGGTACCGAGGGCTTGTCCTCCTTATCTTGTTGTTTCTACTTTAGGCCTTTTTTAACTTTGTTAGTAGGTATTAGACCGGGACGGAAGCTAGAGATATTAGTTTCCTCCTTATAATTGTCTTTCTTTAAATACTTCTTATTATTTGAAATAGACTCTCCTTTTCCCTACTTAGCCTTACGATTAATTTCGTAGTTCTTCATTTTGTCTTTATAAATCAAACCGGCCGTAATAACGGCTTCGAGGAAGTCAGCGTCGTCGGATAGGAGATATCCCGTACGTAAATAGATCAAATCTATCACGGCTTTAAAGACGATATTTGTGACTAGTGATTGTAAGGCCTAGCCGTTAAGATCGACTATGTAATTAAGTTCTTAGAACTTTGTTACGTACTCGTTCATATCTCTGTCGTAGGTTAAAGCCTTTATAGCTTCGTAGTCCTTAGCTCTATGTACTAGGTTACGAAAACGTTTAACTATGGTAATAACATAGTTGTTCTATTAATCTACTAGGCTAAGCTTTTCGATTTATGTTCCTTTCTTTTGATGTCATTTAAAGGTAGTACCTTTGGTAAGGGTACTGACAAAGCCGATTTTAGCCTTGTCGTCAAGGAAACTTTGTTTATAGACACTAAAGTACTTTTTAACGGAACGTTACTATATTTTAAACTTACCTTTATTCTTTTTGTTATATTTTTTAGATTTCGCTATGGCTATAACGGTACCTTGACTATTAGACTTACGGATCGTATTTATGTTATTATAGATTAAGTCCTAGTTAGTACAGATAAGGTCAAAAAGGATTACCATAGGGTCACGTGGGGGGTAAGGGACTCTGGGAACCCGGACTTAGAGGTTCTGGGGGTCTCAGAGGCCCTGGTAGGCCTCTTAGTAGTTTAGGGGGGCCGGGAGGTAGACTCGTATAATATAGGTCGTTATCTAAGTCGTTATTGTTATTACTGTTATTAAGAGGTGATAATATTTTTATCTTAACATAACGGGAAGGTAAATTTCCTCCGGTGTTTCTACTCCTTATTTTAACATCGGAATTCTATATGTTATCAACCTGTCTTTAAGCTCGTGCTAAGATCTCTTAGGTAGCTTTTCTTTAAAGGTTACGGTCGGAGAGGAGGTTCTCGTTTTAGTCGAAATACTATGTAAAAGTTAATTTTTTAAATAGTTATAATGTCTGTCGTAAGGTTTAACAGAAGGTATTTTCTATAAACGAGTTATAACTCTTTAGATAATCTATTCTTTATCGTAAGGTCCTACTTAAGTTAACTTCGATATGAGAGCTTTCTTAACGAAGTTGTTAAAGTAAGCCTTAAGTTAGTTAAACAGTTCTTAGTCTTTCAGAGCTTATAATATTTCCGGTTGTTACAGAGCTATGAGGAAATTAAGTTAGCTTTAGGTTATGGTAGACCAGTAGCTAAATTCCGCGTTATAGAGGTTTTAGCGAGCTTGCTTTTCTTCTTAGATATAGAGAAGTTTCGTTACTCAAATAAGCTCGGCATTCTATTTCCTAGCCTACGATTCTTATTCCTATACTTGTCACACTTATTATTACTTTTATTTAACAATCTTCTTATGAAGTACTTTTATACGTATAATAATAAGGTTAAGAGATTTTTTATGTTAGGCCATTTAAGTAGTAAATTAAGTTAATTTTTAATTAACCTCGATACCGAAGGTAATATAAGAGGCTTCTAATTCTTACTAAGTACTTTTAAAGACGTATTAGTTTGTCTTAACATACTATATTATTAACTAGTAATTAGTAACTAAGGTAGTAAATGTTAAAGTAAGAGAGTTAAGTCTATCCTTATCCTCACGTATATTAATTGTAAAGAAATAAAGTTCCTTATAAGCTTCGGTAACTTAGTTATAGAGGTTAACAAACTATTAAGGGGGTTTAGAAATAGTTTGTAAACTTAACGGGAGTATAGGAAATTGTTTGATAGTTTTGATTTCTATCTTAAGAGGTTCTTAAATTATAAGGTCGAACTAAGAAAAGGTTCGGTTTCCTGTCCCTAGATTACTACCGAATATGATACGGAATTGCCGGCTATCATAAATGATATAACGGATAAAAGTTCTTAGGTAATTAGAAAAATTATCTATAACATAGGCCAGCCTATAAAGGTCTAAGGTATAATAACCATAAGGTAAGATATTAAATGTAAGGTCAGACTATAGAGCTTTAACCTTTTCCTAACTCTCGACTTAACCGTTTAACAAACTATCTCGACAATTACTATTAGTCTAGTTCAAAGCTTTCATACGACAAACTTAAGAACTTAATCTTCGTAAGGTTAATAAGTACAAAGTCTAATTCAGAGGTTTAGAATAGAATGGTAAGGAAGTTAACTGTTACAATACAAAGTGGTAGAGAGCCAGAGAAAAGGAGGTTCAGGGAGATAGAATAATCTAACAAAAGATAAGACACAATACTTCGTAGTTACAAGTCAGAAGAAATAAAAAGGTTCACAAGGTTATATTAGCCCTCAGCTTCACTAAAGTTTAGCTGATAATCTTTCTAAGTTTATCCAAAGAGAACTAGGAAGCTTCTTCCTCTCGAGGATCCATCGTAAGGTACTAATACTACTTATAGAAGGCTATATATAAGATATAAAGATACCAAAATATCTAAAGGATCTTCCTAGCCACCCGTCGGTCCCGAATCCCCTTTCTAACCGCCCGTCTCTCGTGTCCTACAAATCAGCGGCTATAAGCCAAGTGAAGCCGGCCTATCATACGTCGGTCCACGGCCGGTATTAGTACTTATCCATACAGCTCAAGTGACATGGTGTCCATCGCTATAGGTATTCCTTCACGTCCTTAGTACTTTCGTTGGCTATAGCGCTGTTAGGTCGATCCCATATCGGCTGTCATAGTAACGGTTCCTTTCATGACTCACACGCGGAGGTCACGGCCATCTGTCACCACTGAAGCTAGACTCCGGAGAACGTCGGGTTCCAGGTCTTCCAAAGGAATACCAGCGATAGCGGGGAGGTTTATAATTCGAAAGACCAACTACAGGACCTTGGCTGACAATATAGGCCCTGATCACAATGCTAAGGTTAAGTGGCTTGTCCATGACAAATCTGAAGTCTGATAACGTTGCCTAGCACAGGTGAGATCCGTTGTACGGCTACTCTGGCTTGTGAGTGGTTCTGGGCATTCCGTCGTAACCCGTGGTCGCTTAGAAGAATCCGCTGACCTGTGTGTCGGCTGAATAGGCCATTAGCCACACATGGGAGCATGTCCCGAGGTTAAGCCACGTTGTGGCCATCCTCTGTGATAGTTCCCTTATCCACGTGATCCATGATAGATGTTCGTAGGTCAATGGGTGTATGTATGCGTGTGTAGTTTGTGCCACTGGTATAGGGCTCGGTCAAGGAGGTCAGTGACCCTGTTGACCTAGGTGAGCCTTACCAGTGTGACACTTAAATTCTTTATTATTAGAGATTTAAATATGATTTTTTACGAACAAAATCCCATCCTTGTTCTTAATTTCTTTTCTTAGGGTAACTAAGGTTTTTTGATATGTTTCGCTTATTAGGATAGTTACTTCGACTAGTTAAAAGAATTCTTCATCTTGTTTTAGAGTCGGGATATTATATAAAAGAGCTTTTGAAAGTATAAACGTTAAGATCTTTAAATAGGAGAAATGTTCCTTATTCAAGACTGAGGTTATCGGCTAGTTTTTATCTTCTCCTTTAGGAAGGTACTCTCTGTGCTGTGAGAGAGTCAAAGGAGGTGGTGGAAGCAATGGAGGTGAAGTGGAGTCACAATAATAGGTGGAAGAAAGAGTGCTGTGAAGTACATGATCAATTTTAATCTATCTGGGGAGCACAGCAGTATATATAGAGCTTCTGAGCTTTTGCAGTATGCCTTGCTTACAGGCTGTGCTTACGCACAGCCTTGCAAGATCGCCTTGCGTGGAGCTAGTACTTATACACAGCCTTGATGTAGTTTACAGTGGTTGTTACAGAACCACTATGGATATCATAATTTAGATAGTTAACTTAGAGAAATATAATAACTTTCTAATAAACGACTAGGAAGATTTGATGATAATCTGAGATGAAAGAACCCTTAGTAAGATAAGTAATATAATATTTGTAAGTATGTACCACATACAACCACTATAAACTGCATCAAGGCTATGCATACTGTAAAGCTCTATATATACTGCTATACTCCTCAGATAGATTAGATTTGATTATATACTTTACAGTACTCTTTCTTCCACCTATTGTTGACTCCACTTTACTACCATTGCTTCCACTACCTCCTTTAAATATCTAATTAAAAAGAAACATAGTAGAGATAGAGTATTTAAAATGAGTATAGAAACTTGAAGAAAAGAGAGTACTTAAAAGATAATGAATTAAAGGAATCAGATTTAAGAACGAGAGAAGATGGTATTAATAGATTCTTTTCCGATAACCTACCTATTAAGCTATAGATAGATATTATGAGGTTACTAACAAAAGTAATATTTTAATAAGAACCTTATGATAAAAGCTTAATAGTTATCTCTATCAAAGGAGAAATCTTAGAATTATTTTATTTTAGGTTTATACTTCGAATAGTAAAGTAAGAAGCCTAAGACTTCTTAAGAGAAGTTAGAGAATAAGGTCTTGAAATCGAACCTAATGAGGATAACAAAATCTTACTATTAAAAGAAGAAATTTTCAAAGGATAAATACTAAAAGATATAGACTTCTAGTTAAGAAAAGAGAATTAGAAAATAATTTAAAGGAGGTGGTAGAAGTAATGGTAGTGAAGTGGAGTCACAACAATAAGTAGAAGAAAGAGTGTTGTGAAGTATATGATTCGTTTTAATCTATCTAGGGAGCATAGTAGTATATATAAAGCTTTTTGAGCATTTGTAGTATGTGTGACATAGGCAAGTCACTAAGACTAGGATATGGCAATTACAAGGTGTGTCACCTTCCGTGTAATAGAACTACAGAGCTATGATCTAGATCAACTTAACCGTCTACTCTAGGCCGGCAATAGTATTAGTCTGATCTAAAGCTTTCACACAAAGTAAGGGAGATAATCTTCGTAACCCAAAGTCTTAGTAGTTATAAGGGAGAAGGTAGATATAAAGAGATGGAACAATCATAAGGAAGATAGTAGACGATACTTCGTAGTTACAAGTTAATAAGAAACAGAAGGATTTACTACGTGGAAAAATGTAGATAGCTCAGATAGGTTAGTCCGTTGTACACAGTCCCTACGCTCAATTGAGCACAGGGGGTACGCTGCCATATAATGGTAGCGTACCCTCTAGACTGATTGCTAACGGGCCATTCTTTATAAGTTATTTACACCACCATACAATATGTCATGTCAGTGTTCATGTGAAGGACCACCAAAGTAGCGCTTACATAGGCGGTCTTTTTGACCGTAGTAAGTGGTACCCCTACTATCGAATCGAATAGACCTCATTAGTCAATTTAACGTCTTCGGGACTAATACCGCTTATACTACATTGTAATAAAGACGACGAAAACGCTAACATCAATAGTACGAAGGCTCTTAACGCAGTTAGCGACCAACTGTTAAAATAACAAAGACAACGACAACACGTACGTTAACGGCACGAAGGCTCTTAACTAAGTCAGTGACCTGCTGTTAAAATAACAAGATTAGCAGATACATATTGTTAAGCTCCACAAAGCTCAACAGGTATTCGACTATATCTCTAAGAATTTGAGAGTTAAGTGGTTGACTAGCGTAAAGCCGGAGCATAAGTAAGTACTCGTAGCGTTAGTAAGCCTAATTTTTCTTACTAACGGAACATTTACCTACTTAAGAAGTCCTTTTTAGAACAGTTATTTAAACGCCTAGAACGTTAATAACTACATTCCGAAAGAGCGTTTTAAAACTCTGGTCGACAACTACCTTCAAGGAGTATAAGAAGGCCTCTACTTAGTACCAGAGTACTCGAGAACGACGGAAACGCTAGAACCAATGAGTACCTAACAGACCCTGACAACGCCACTACCTACGAACCTAATACTCAGGGACACACTAACCATTTTACTACTAAGTAACGTGACGTTAATAGCTAGACGGGATATTATACTAGGGAAGTCCGATACCACCATTGTAAGACGAAGGATTTTCACCCGTAACACTAGGCGAAATGGTAGAAAACTGTTACAACCTGTGCACTGGGTACTGGGGAACGTAGTGTTGAATGACAGATCGCAAGGCAGAACGCCTAGGTCGATTATGGTGTAAGGGGAGATTGATCGTGATGAAGGCAAGCGTCTCAGACGGGGGGTTTCACACTCTGTCAAAGAGATTGCTGTCACTATAGTAGTCGTACTTTAGGACACAGCAGAATATGAATTGCTTGCGTGAGGAACAGGAATCCTCACGCCCCAAGGTGCCTTAACACCTTAGCTATTTATCTATCTAGTGGGTAGCCATACCAGGTAGCTTGTATCCTTTGATCTGCTTGCTCTGTTGCTCTGTGACGGAGCAAAGGGAGCGTGGGAGCATCTTCGTGTGATTGGGTGTGTCGCCATCCAATCGCTTGTTCCACGTCACGTGACTCCTTGGCACAAGGTGGGATGTGACAAAGACTATACGCCGGGATAGGACCCGGATACATTTAAGGATTGTATTAACGAGTAACCCCTAGTCTACCTTCATTTCTACCTCCGAGGTAATTGATAATTAAGGAGTAGCTTATATAGATAATATAGGTCATATAGACATATTGTTACAACCTGTGCACTGAGATGTGGATGTTTAGTGTTGAATGACAGATCGCTAAGCAGAACGCCTGAATAAGTAAAGAGGACTGATCCAGGTAAAGGCAAGGCTCTCAGACGGGTGTTCACACTCTGTCAAACAGATTGCTATCACCAGAGTCTTCAAGGGGTAACTTTGGGATACAACAGAATGTAATTACTTGTGTGAGGAACAGAAATCCTCACACTCCAAGGTGTCTAACACGTAAGCTATTTATATCTACCTAGTAGGTAGTCATACCAAGTAGATTATATCCTTTACTCTACTTAACCTGCTACTCTGTGTGGGAGTGCTAGGGAGATAAGAGCACCTTTCTCTGATGGCTCTGTAGCTCTGTGTCAGAGTAGAGGGAGCACAAGGGCGCTATCATACGATTAGCTGCCTCGCCGCCCAATCAGATGTTCCATGTCACGTAACCCTTTTGACAAAGTGGGATGTGACACATATCTTACGATTACTCTTGTAAGAACTAGTATGCCGGCGACCGTCTCTGTGGCTTAAGTATTTTGTTAACGACGAGAGGTTTTAACTAGTAAATCTATTATGTTAGTCTCTTCTAGCTAGATATATTACCGGAGAAAGATAGTAAGGTCTAACTATTCTTCGATAGTAAGTAGCTTTGTTATTATAATGTTTATCTTTAGACTGTGTATGTTAAGGAAACGGCCTTAGATTTAGATAGATATAATACTTTTTATAAAGAATTGTTTTTATTATTTAAGATATTAGTTCTTTAATAGTATAAGTTTTGATTATTAACTAAGGATAAGAAGTATATAAAACTAAGTATCTCTAATTAGGTTATAATTATCTTTTAATAGTTTAGTTAACCTATAAGTAAGTTTAAGGCTAAAGATAATATTATTAGTAAGTTAGTTCGTATATATGTAACAACTACTGCAAACTACATCAAGGCTGTGCATAAGCACTAGCTCCACGTAAGGCGTTCTTGCAAGGTATACTGCAAAAGCTCAAAAGCTCTATATATACTGCTGTGCTCCCCAGATAGATTAAAATTGATCATACACTTCACAGCACTCTTTCTTCCACCTATTATTGTGACTCCACTTCACCTCCATTGCTTCCACCACCTCCTTTGATTTTCCTTTTTTATGGCTTAATACTAGTAATATCGTCTTTTTTTTATAATAGTCTAACTTTAACATCATATTAGATAATCTTATATTATAACTATCTAACTATTTCTAAATAAATCTCAAGTATATTTAACGTGTTTAAGAACTTTATCTTTTAGAAAGTTATAATTTAATTATCTATTTTCGTAACTTATTCTCTATTAATAATATATCCTAGAAGTTAGATCGTTAGATGAACCACAAATAACTTACTAATATTAATATATATTCTCACATTTTGTAAGAGCTTAAGTACCTTATATACTTATAGTACTTATCTTCTATAGTACTAAAGATGATAATTTTATTAATATATACTTATATAAAATCTTAACTATTACGGAATAGGTAGTCTATAAAACGCTAGGTAAAAGTAAGTAAGTTCTTAAATTTTATAAGTACTACGTTTAATTACTCAAGCCTTCTTTCTATAACGATAACTATATAATTATAATATTTGTTATATACTAATAATTGATAAAAGAAACTAGAGATATCTATCACGGAGAAAACCTTTTTTCCTTATATTATGAGAATTATATCGTCTTAGTCTATAAGTAGGTAGATATCTAGTACCGTAACCTTATTTAAGACACATAAGTCGATGATAAGACGGCTCTTTTTTACTTCGTTATCCGTTCTTTATACTATGAAGGTAAGATATGTAATAGAAGTTAGTTTGTTAAGAAAAGTCAGCTTTTCGACCGTGTATATAATATCGAGTTTCTATGTGGTAAACATGTGATTTTTCACTTTCTAGAAGTATAACTTTGTTAACTTAATTTAGTTTTACTATCTCTTAATAAGGTTAATCTTTATTTTACTCTTATCGGATATGGGTACAATACCATTGTTATAAAATATATTATACTTATTTAAAAAGTTCTTAATTCTTTCTATAAAAGCTCCATTTATATTATATATACTTATTCTAATCTTACTCTTAATAGTAGGAAAATCAGCTAACTTCTTAACTTTATATAATAATATATAATATCTTATCTTTAGAAAAAGTAACTATAAGATATTAACGATCTTTATCTCGTTACTTACTTAACTACTTAAAATGTAAACAAAAACATTCTCTATTTTACTCTCGAGTTAATAAATTTTATTAAGGATAGTTAAATAATATTCTTCCATATTAGCGTTATTAAGCTTTATATGATATCTTATAGAGAAAGTTTACGTAATATTTACTCTTATATTTATATTATGACTTATTAAATTAAATATAGATACCTACTTTATTTTAGGCTATTCTTGAACTCTTTTGATCTTTTAATGTCTCTTAATAATTATTAGCTCGGATATTTAGTTATAGAAGTACATTATACAAGATATTAAGTATTCAATGTTACTATCTTAGATACTTTCTTACGTTAACATATAATAAAAAGTCTATGGCCTACTATAAATATATGTCTCCTTAGGTAGTAACTTTAATAGATTATATATCTTAGTTTTAATAAAGCCTTTCTCTCCGGGCGTAAAATAATATTTTAAAAAGTAGTGACCTTACATATATTCTCTCGGTAAGGTTTAGCGACTAAGTCTTCCCTTGTCCTTATGTTTCTAACGAATCAAAAAGTAACGTTATTTCTTAAAAAGTTGATAGTTATATCATTATCATCTATAAAGGTAATACCAATTAATATATATAATCTTAACTCGTCGATAACATCAACCCATCAGCCATTATATAAAAGTAAATGTTAATACTGGTTTACTATGTTATGGTACTTAGCGTAAATAGCGTACCCATTTCTAAATCTACTTTTTATTAACAAGGTTAATTAAGTTACTAGTATTAAAGTAAACGTATATAGATGTATCATTTAAGTCTACTTTAACGTTAATTCGAAGATAGAACTTCCTTAGGTATTAAGAGTCTATGGGATAAAGTAGTAAGTTTTGTAACAACTAGTACAAACTACATCAAGGCTGTGCATAAGCACTAGCTCCACGTAAGGCGTTCTTACAAGGCTGTACGTAAGCATAGCCTGTAAGCAAGACATACTACAAAGGCTCAAAAGCTCTATATATACTGCTATGCTTCTTAGATAAATTAAAATGGATTATACACTTCACAGTACTCTTTCTTCCACCTATTATTATGACTCCACTTCACCTCCATTACTTCCATCACCTCCTTTAAAGTTTACTTTAATAACCTACCTTTCTTTGAGGATAACGTAAGTTCTTTTATTACTCGAGTTATTACTATTTTAGTTCTTTATTAAGTAACTTTCCTAAGTTATAATAAATCCTTTATCTTCTTTTTCCATATCTTCTATAAATACTTATTTAAAACGAATCTTCTTTATATCGTTTTTACTTATTCTTATGTTTCCATTGTCTTTTAACTTCTTAAAGTTCTTTAGCTCTTCTCTTAAATAGGTAGGTTACCTTAGAGTTACGGGCTTTATAGGAAACCTTTGTTCCTTAAACATTATAAGCTTTATAGGAGGTATAAAAGACACGGGCTTTTTTAGGAACCTAGGTTCTTAACATGTAATTAAACCTTCCTTTAGCTTCTACGATTATTTAATACACTCCGTCCGGATATGTTACCACAGTTCATTTCTATAGTCGAATATTTCCGTATAGCTTAAACATTTATACTTTTTCTTATCAGATATCTTATGCCAGATGAGGTTACTTAGTACTATAGGAGAACGAAGGAAAGCTAAATAGAAAGGAGGTATTATAATATTAAGAAAAGTAGTAATATCTCTCGGCCTTAAGTTACTTATATTACTACTAAGTATCAGTATTTTCTCCATAGATAAACTTATCGTTAATATAGGTAAAATTACCGTTGTTATAAGGTTAGTGTTAGCCATAATACTACTACCTCTAAAACACTCAGTCTAGTTAGAAACCTCTAGGTATTTAGTTATTAAATCCTTAGTATAAGTACATATTATAACTACATTCGTTTACGTTACTAAAGTATAGATGTCTTTACTATCTACTTCTTTAGTTACTAAATAGTAACCCTTTATTATTAAAGTATCTTTAATTATTATTATTACCTTACTAAGTAGCTTATCTTTCTTAATGGTTAACTTAACCTCGTCTTTTATCTTTACTAGCTTAGTTAATATTATCGTCATTATAGGTTATAATATTATCTTAGTTACTTTTATAACCGTTTCTTTAGTAACTAACGTATTATAAGATATTAATATCTTTTCTTTGATCTTATCGAGGTAATCGTGAAATATATCTTTAGTAGTTAGTTAAGTATAAAGCTAATATAATTTCTTATATAGATTATTATACAGCTTAGTAAATAATTAGAAATCCTTCTTATCTTTTTATACTCTTATATACTTAAAATAATCTATTATATATATATATAGATTAACTTATTAACAATGTTATCTTCAGCCTTAAACTTACTTATAAGTTAACTAAATTATTGTTTTATATTTACTAACTTTAGTTTAAACTATTAAAGGATAATTATAACTTAGTTAAAAACATTTAATCTTACGTATTTTTTATCTTTAGTTAACAATTAAAACTTATATTATTAAAAGACTAATCTCTTAATTAATAAAAATAGTTCTTTATGAAAAGTACTATATTTATCTAGATCTAAGGCTATTTCCTTAATACGTATAATTTAAAAATAAATATTACGGTAACAAAGTTACTTATCGTTGTAAAACAGTTAGACTTTATTATCTTTCTCTGGTAGTATGTCTAATTAAAGGAGACCGACATGATAAATCTACTAGTTAAAGCCTCTCGTCACTAACGGAATACTTACTTAAGCCTTAGAGACGGTTACCGACATATTAGTCCTTATAAAGGTAATTGTAAGATATGTTTACATAACCTATATCATCTACGTAAGCTACTTCTCGATTGTCAATTACCTCAGAGGTAGAAATGAAGATAGACTAAGGGGTTACTCGTCAGTACAATCCTTAAGTAGATCCAGATCTTACCTTAGCATAGTCTTTCGCCATTTCGCTTAGTATTACGGGTAAGAATTCTTCGTCTTACAATATGGTATTGGACTCTCTTAATATAGTATCTCGTCTTGCTACTAACATCACGTTACTTAGTAATAGGATAGTTAGCGTGCCTCTAAGTGTTAGGTCCGTAAGTAGTGGCGTTGTTAGGGTCTGTTAGATACCCCTTGGTTCTGACGTTTTTGCCGTTCTCAAGTATTCTGGTATTAGATAGAGGCCTTCCTATACTCCTTAAAAGTAATTGTCGACCAGAGTTTTAAAGCGCTCTTTCGGAATGTGGTTGTCAACATTCCAGGCGTTTAGATAACTATTCTAAAAGAGTCTTCTTAAGTAGGTAAATGTTCCGTTGGTAAGAAAAATTAGCTTACTAACGCCACGAGTACTTACGCTTTGGCTTTACGCTGGTCTACCACTTGACTCTCGGATTCTTAGAGATGTAGTCGAATACCTGTTGGGCTTCGTGGAGCTTAACAATGTATATCCGCTTGTCTTGTTATTTTAACAATAAGTCGCCGACTTAGTTAAGAGCCTTCGTGCCATTAACACACGCGCTGTCGTTATTATCTCAACAGTAAGTCGCCGACTCAGTTAAGAGCCTTCGTACTGTTGACGTTAACGTTGTCGTTATCTTTATTACAACGTGGTACAAGCTGGTGTTAGTCCTGGAGGCGTCAAATTGACTAATGAGGTCTATTCGATTCGATGGTAGGGACGCTACTTACTACGGTCAAAAAGACCGCCTATGTAAGCGTTACTTTGGTGGTCCTTCACATGAACACTGACATGACATATTATATGGTAGTATAAATAATTTATAAAGGATAGCCCGTTAGCAATCAGTCTAGATGGCACGCTGCCATCATATAGCAACGCACCCCCTTTGCTCAATTGAGCGTAGGGACTGCACACAACGGACTAACCTATCTGGGCTATCTACATCTTTCCACGTAATACACATAAACCTACCGATCTTAGGATTATTAACCTAAGGCCTCGGGACAAGTCTTCTTAGAAGAGGGGATAATATCATACTAGTAGGCTTACCTAGGTCAATAAGGTCACTGACCTCCTCGACTAAGCTATACCACTGGTATATACTACATACATAACATCATGGACCCATAGTAACTCGTTAAGATCCTCACGAGTTAGTAGAGTGTCACACTGGCAGGCTCACCTAGGTCAACAGGGTCATTGATCTCCTTGACCGAGTCATACACCAGCGGCACGAACCACACACAAGAAGCACATACCCATTGACCCACGAACATCCGTCATGGATCACGTGGATAAGGGAACCATCACAGAGGATGGCCACAACGTGGCTCAACCTCGGGACATGATCCCACGCGTGGCTTATGGCCTATCCAGCCGACACGCAGGTCAGCGGATTCTCCTGAAGCACCCACGGGTTGCAACGGAATGCCCAGAACCACTCACAAGCCAGAGCAGCCGTACAACGGATCTCGCCCGCGCTAGGCAACGTCATCAGACTTCAGATTTGTCATGGACAAGCCATTTAACCTCAGCATCGTGGTCAGGGCCTGCACAGTCAGCCCAGACCCTGCAGCTGGTCTTTCGAATCATGGACCTCCCCGCTACCACCGGCATTCCTTTGGAAGACCTGGAACCCGACGTTCTCCGGAGTCTAGCTTCAGTGGTGACAGGTGGCCGCGACCCCCGCGTGTGAGTCACGAAGGGAACCGTTGCTGTGACAGCCGACATGGGATCGACCTAACAGCGCTGTGGCCAACGTAAGTACCAAGGACGTGAAGGAACACCTGCAGCAATGGACACCATGCCGCTAGAGCTGTATGGATAAGTACTAATACCGACCATGGACCGACGTGTGATGGGCCGGCTTTACTTGGCATGTAGCCACGGATTTGTAGGGCGCGAGAGACGGGCGGCTAGAAAGGAGATTCGGGACCGACGGGCGGCTAGGAGGATCCTTCAGGTATTCTGGTATCCTTGTATCTTGTACATAGCCTTCCATAAGTAGGACAGGTGCGCTGCGACGGATCCTCGAGAGGAAGAAGCTCCCCAGTTCTCTTTGGACAAACCTAGAAAGATTATCAGCTGAACTTCAGTGAAGCTGAGGGGTAATACAACCTTGTGAACCCTTCTGTTTCTCCTGACTTGCAACTGCGAAGCATTGTGTCTTATCTTCTGTTGGATCATCCCATCTCCCTGAACCTCCTTCTCCCTGGCTCTCCACCACTTTGCATTGCGACAGTTAACTCCCTCACCGTTCTGTTCCAAAGCTCTGAATCGGACCTTGTGCTTATTAGCCTTGCGAAGATCAACTCCCTGAGTTCGTCGTGTGAAAGCTCTGAACTAGACCAACAGCAATTGTCGGGGTGGTTCGCTGAACGGTTGAGTCGAGAGTTAGGAAAAGGTTAAAGCTCTGCAGTCTGACTCTTCATTTGATATCTCACCTTGTGGTTGTCACACCCCAGACCTTCGCGGGCTGGCCTGTGTCACATAGAGAGTTAGAAACTATCACAGAGGTTACTACAACGTGGCTCAACCTCAAGACATATCCCATCATATAGTTAGTAGCTTATTCGGTCCATATACAGGTCAAGGAATCCTTAGATACGACTATAAGTCACGACGGGACGCCTTAAACTACCCACAAGCTAAAGTAACTATACAGTAAATCTTACCTACGCTAAGTAACGTCACTAAACTTTAGATTTGTCATAGATAAACCACTTAACCTCAACATCGTAACCAGGGCCTATATTATTAGTTAAGGTCCTATAGTTAGTCTTTCGAATCATAGACCTCCCCACTATCGCTAATATTCCTTTAAAAGACCTAAACCCCGACATTCTCCAAAGTCTAGCTTTAGTAGTAACAAGTGGTTACGACTCCCACGTGTAAGTCACAAAGGAAACTATCGCTGTGACAAACGTTAGCCTTGGGACTTAGCGGTTTGTGGCCGACGTAAGTACTAAGGACGTGAAGGAACACCCACAACGATGGACGCCATGCCACTTAAGCTGTAGGGATAAGTACTAATACCGACCATAGGCCGACGTATGATAGGCCGGCTTCACTTAGCTTGTAGCCACGGATTTGTAGGGCGTGAGAAACGGGCGGCCAAGGGAGATTCGGGACCGATGAGTAGCTAGGACGGATCCTTCAGGTATCTCGGTATTCTCATATCTTATACATAGTCCTCCATAAAAGGAACAGGTACGTTACAACGGATCCTCAAGAGGAAGAAGCTCCCTAGTTCTCTTAGAACAACCTAGAAAGATTATCAACTAAACTTCAATGAAGCTGAGGGGTAATACAACCTTGTAAACCCTTCTGTTTCTTACTGACTTATAACTACGAAGTATCGTGTGTTACCTTCTGTGGCATCATTCTATCTCCCTAAACCTACCTCTTCCCACGACGTATATTACTACCTTGGGTTACGACCGTTAACTCCCTTACCGTTCTGTTCCATAGCTCTGAGTCAGACCATGTGTCTATCACTTGACCATTGGGTCGTATGGGCCTTGCGAAGTTCACCTCCCTGTGTGCGTCGTGTGAAAGCTCTGAACGAGGACTAACACTATTGCCGGGGTAATCCGCCGTTCGGTTGAAGTTATAATTGAGGTTATAGCTCTGCAGTTCGATTCCTCACTTGATACCTCACCTTGTGGTTGTCACACCCCAGACCTTCGGTGGCTGGCCTGTGTCACAATAAGGGCCTTGTGACGGATTCTCAAGAGGAAGAAACTTCCCAAGTCCTTTTTGAAAACAGCCTAGAAAGATTATCAGCTAAACTTCAGTGAACCTAAGGGATAATACAACCTTATAAACCCTTCTGTTTCCCATTAACTTACAGTTACGAAGTATCGTCTGCCATCTTCCTTATGATCATTCCATCTCCCTACATCTACCTTCTCCCTCACAACTACTAGGACTCTAGGTTACGAAGTTTATCTCCCTCACCTTGTGAAAGCTCTGAATCAGACTAACACCATTGCCGGCCTGGAATAGACGGTCAAGTTGATCTAGATCATAGCTCTACAGTTCGGTTACGCCGAAGGTGATACACCTTATGATTGCCACACCCCAGTCTCGGTGACTGGCCCATGTCACATAAGGTATAGTTTTCTATTAGCCTAATATTAACTAAAATTCTACTATTAATATACTTCAATAAGTTGGTCTTGACGATATATACTATTGTGCTCCCTAGATAGATTTGAATTATACTTGTATACGGAAGTTCCTTTCAAAAGTTTTACGTAGTACCAAGCCAGTAACAACCCTGGCAACGCTGGGCAACATCTTACCCCTCCTTTCCCCGCCTTCTCCGTCATCACACAATACACAACACCATATCCACTATTGATATTACTACAATAGCACCACATACAGACATTTCTACACGCACATTTGTTATTACCCTCAAGTCCCCAGTTTGTAGCCTTTCTTCAGCTGAGATATCTAAAAAGACTAGGCTTACTATTAGTACGATTAATCATATCTACGGCCGGGCTATTCAACATAGATTTAACCTCAATCTACGGCTATTAGTCATTAAGAATAAATAACTAGAAGATACTCCTCAATCTAGTCGTCCACGTAAACAGACCCCTGAGACTATTAAAAAGGTAATTACAAAGATACAGAAAGATTGATACGGGCGTGAGAAATCTTATGCTGATCTCACTAGTAAATTAAGCTTAGACGGCATCAATATCTCAGCTAATACAATCTAGAGGATTCTTAAGAAAGTAGGGTTCAAAAAGACTAAACCAACGAGGAAGTCTAGGTTAACGAAGAAGATGAGGGAGGAACGTCTGAAATGGTATCTTAATCATAAAGATTAGACTTTAGAGAATTGGAAAATGGTTATTTGGTCTGATGAAACTTCTGTTGATTTACTCCATCGCCGGGGAGGATATCGAATATGGAGGAAAAGTGATGAACGTTTTCTTAGAAGTTGTATTCGGGAACGTTGGAAAGGATATTCTGAGTTTATGTTTTGGGGTTGTTTTACTTATGATCGGAAAGGACCTTGCCACTGCTGGCTCCCAGAAACGAAGGCTGAGAAGGAGCAAGCAGAAAAGGATCTTGAAAAGTGGAATGAAGAGTTGGAGCCGATTATGCGCGACACTTGGGAACTCGAATCGAAGATGGCAAGACTTGGACTGAAGATAAAACCTGGACGAAAACCTATATGGCGATGGAATAAAACAAAGGGCAAACTTGTTCGAAACTCAAAAGGTAGGATAGACTGGTATCGGTACCAGACGAAAATCCTTATACCTAAACTCTTCCCATTCGCTATTGACTAAGGTCCGGATACTTTAGTCCAAGAGGACAAAGCCCCTTCACATACACATCACGCTCAACAACAGATTTACGACATATATAAAGTCAAACGCCTTCTTTAGCCAGGCAACTCACCTGATCTCTATATGATCGAGCCATGTTGGTTTTGGATGAAGCGGGAAACTACCAAAAAGGGGGCACCTAAAAGTAGGACGGAAGCTATACGAGTATGGGAGGAGTACTGGAAAAACCTTACGCAGGAGCGTATCCAAGCCTGGGTTGAGAGGATTGTTGAGCATATCCAACAGGTGATAAAGTGTGAAGGAGGGAATGAGTACAAAGAGGGCCGCCGGAAAGAAAGGGATAACCAGGATAGCTGAGATTGCCAGGATGGGTGGGATAGTATGCAATAAACGGGTTGTGGCTGGCTTGGCACTGCGCAAAACTTTTGAAAGGGACATCCGTACAACTTAGTTATATACTGAATAATTGCACGCTCCTTTAAATCTGTAAGTTTCCATGAGTTGGCTAGAGTATTGCATTGTACAGGCCAACCGTCGCGTTGTCGCGTTAAGGTCATACAATTGACGCTATAGCTCTCTACAGCTTTATTAACCTTAAGTTTTGGATGTTTTTCGAGAGCTTGGAGGGCCAAAAGTATCATACCTTCTTTTGAAGTAAAGAACATATTGAGTGGTAGAGAAAACTAGTGTTGATTAGAGAGGTAGTGTTGTGAAAGGGGAAATTGCACACTCGCTTATAAACACATTATCATTTTTTTCCTTTCTTTTATGTTTAGATAGGTAGGATGCGTGGGATACATACACGTTGCGATATAATCTACTCTGACATAGAGAGAAAAGAAAACGTCAATGGTAACATGTTATTAACAAGCTGGCTTTAATCATGACCAGAGGGGAGATTCTCTGGCTAGGAACGCAGATGAACCTGGCACATTGGAACTCACACATCACGGGCCGGCAATGGCTCCCAAGAAGTGAAACCAAGAAGTCTTAGATATTTCACGGGATAATCTTTCTAAAACACGACTAAGATAATAGAGTCAAGAAGTTGTCTCAACCTACTCCTTGCCCCAGGTCTAACTAAGCCTTTGCAACAGCCGCGGGCGGTGGCAGGGCAAGGATCTTGGTCGCGGCATGCTCCGACACAATAACGATCGCCGCAGAGGGGTTGGCCGTGATCATGCCGGGGAATATGGAGGCGTCAACGACAAAGAGGTTATCGGTGCCGTAAACCTTGGTGTTGAGATCAACGACGGCGGAACCGCCAGTGCGTCCGTCGTCGGTGCCAATCTTGGCGGTGCCTATCAGGACAGTCAGGGGGGGTGTTGGAAGTGAAGAGGAGGGAAGACTTGCCGATCCAGTGGTTTGAGCCACGACGGGAGGGGAGCGCGGGGACCTTGGTCTGTTAGTGAGGTTCTAGGTTTCATGCAGATCAGATTTGTTACGACTTACCGAGTTCACGAACTGCGCCGCTGTGACGTTGCTCTTGGGGGTGATCCAGCTCAAGTTGGTGACGGCCTTCATCGATTCCTGGAAGTTGATCAGGCCCTGGATGACGGCCGCCTTGTCGTGCTCGTTGCGGAGGTAGGGGGGCGTGGAGACAATGGTGTTGAGCTGCCTCGTGATTGTCATGCGACCTCGCGAGACGGAGCCGGTTCCGAGGTACTGCGTAATTGTCATGGACGCTGTGCTTGTCAGTCCTCATTCTGGCTCTGAGAGTTGAAATGGCTCACTGTTGACAATTCCCTCAACGCGCGACTGCCAGTGCAAGTGGCGGTTGATGCCGTCGGCTCCCTTGATGACCTCCCAGAACTGCGCATCATGGGTTAGATGTCGGCAGTTTAAGAGTGACAAAACAGTTTGATTAAGACTTACGATTGGGCCGATGTTGGGGGCGGCCTGGGCGAGAGGACCGGTCCTGTTGGCTGTGGTGTGTCAGCGTATCGCCCACTTCAAAACCACTCTGGTGGTGACTTACCCAGGTAGGTGTCGGCGTCGCTGATGATGGGAGCCTTCCACGCGCCGTAGTAGTCATAGAAGACTACATCGGGATGCGAAACCTCGATATCGGTCTGAATATGACCCGTTAGTTTCGATGGATCACTGGTAATTAAATAGCTTCTGTGAAGCCGGTGATGCTTACGCCAACGTGGTCATTGAGATTGTAGCCAACCGGAAGGTTGATCCACTGGTCTGCCGAAATCATGGTAGGCCCGTCGAGCGTGGAGTTCTTAACAATGTTGAGCTGGTCCACGGGGCCGATACCACCTGTGACGTGTAAGTATCTCCGTATCTCGCAAGGCCACAGACGGGGGGACATACTGCGGAAGAGAAGCTTTGCCGATCCAAAGGCTCCAGCAGACAGAATGACTCGGCCGGTGCCGGGGGTGACCGACACAGTGCCGGCATGGCCCGCGCCGTTGCACTCGAGCTCAACACCGGTAACGTGGCCGCCGGTGCGTACAAGGCGCCTTGCCACGGTGTTCGTCCAGAGAGTGAACTGCTTGCGGGAGGCCGCGCTGACGAGATAGGTGGCCAGGGGGCCGCCGCGCTCACCGCCCGAGTACATGAAAGTGCTGTGGCCGTAGGTCCGGTTCTTGAGCTCGGGGTGCTCATTGGGGACAATGTACTTCCAGCCCGCCGCGCCGAGACTGCTGCCCAGCATGTCGAACCCCTGAGACAGGTAGCGCTTCCCGTCCATGGACGGCGCGATGGTGCCGGGGATCCTCGAGAAGACCTTTTCGGTGGGCCCAACAAGATCCTTGCTCTGCCACCCGGTCGGGAAGTTGGTGTCCCAATCATCGGGGTGCGGCTTCCACCACAGACCGGCGTTGACAGCTGTTCCGCCGCCGAGCACGCAGCCGGCCATCTGGTCAACATCGGTGCACGACACGCCCGTGGGGTCGGCCCAGATCTGGTTGCAGAGGCCCGGCACGTCGAACCGCGTCAGGCTTGTGTTGACCAGCCAATTGGGCTTCATGGTGCCGCCCCATCGACCGGTCGAGGGAGGACCCTTCTCGATGAGGAGCACACTGTGGCCCGCTTCGCTCAGACGGTCCGCAATGGGAATCCCGCCGGCGCCCGAGCCGATGACAATGTAGTCGTAGCTCTGACTCGACACATTGCCGCATGTGGCCTGGGCAGAGGCAAGTTGTAGCCCTGATCATAGGGGTGTCGGTCAGCAAGGGGCATGCGCTTACGGGGGACTGAGCTACCACTTACACGACGATACCGCAGTGGCGGCAAACGCCAACTTGGAGGAGACGCGCATTCTGACTCAATTGACCCGAGATACCTAGCAGAGAAATCAGGACAAGAGCGGGCTTGACCTGCTGGACCCAGTCCCCTGGGAGGGGATGCCATGCCTCTTAAACACCACCGCCCACCCGGAGCCCGTTTAGTCCCGTCTGGTCCCAATTGACTGTCGAGCAGGTCCCATATCCCATCTCCACATTTTCCCCAGATCCAAATGCGGAGATTTCTTTTCTTTAACCTGGGGCCATCGTTGGGGACTGGGGGCCTCTTATTAGCCGGCGCGCTGAAGAGCACTCCGCATGCCGCCCTGCGGCCAGCAACACGCGGCTCGGCCCAAGAGCTTGTCTGGCTTCTGTCTGGGCCCTGTCCGGATCCAGCGCTGGCAATCTATTTGGCGGGGAATCCAGCCCAGCCAACGGGGGGAAGTCCTGTGGTCATATTGCATCGTCTCCACCCCCATCGGCCACCTGATGTGCTTAGCTTGCAGCATGGCCGGACCTTTCGCTCGGGTACAGGGAATTGGGATTGCCTTTGTTTTGTCCTCGACTCTTCTCGCCCCTGGCTGTCTTCGCTGCCTGGTGTGGATGGCTGTTTGTCTGCATCACCGCATCCTTCCCTCCTTCATTTGCGCCCTGGGGTTTATCCCGAGCTTCTAGGCTGAATCCGCAGCCCATTCGGCAGCTGCCACACCATTGTTCCTGGGAATATGACGATATCTAACCTTCTGTACAGCCCTCGGTCGAGCTTAGCTTCTTGGCTGATAGCCGTGCTGCTAGTTTTCCATCTTCGCCGGCCTAGACCCCAAGCCTGAGGCGCATCTAGACCTCAGTTTACCCTCTCGCTAGGCTAGCCGTCCGTTGTGTGGCTGTATACGAGACGGCTAGACGCCACTCATTTATACCCTTATTTTAGTTATTTGAATCCGATATGACTTGCAGAACGCTAAACAAACTACTTCGGGATTCCCCAAGAGAACCTGAGGGAGCTCCGTGACGCTGTCCTAACGACGCTGAAAGAATTATCACTGCGCTACCCTCCAGTCCCAGCTATATGATACAAGCGATGTGTTTCCGAGTCCATCGTGACCGCCGTTTCGATAACCCTGTCCACCGCTCTGCATTCACCAAACTTGAAGGTCAAGCAGGTAGTTAACTACCCATTCCAGGCCAAATCCCCACCCCCCCCAAATATTCAATACAAGCTAAGCCCTCATGTGGGCTCTCAGGTTCTCGTGGTAAAAGGTCAAAGAGACTGCGGATATAGTAAGGTTGCTGGTCAGCAGGCATGTCCGGGCGCAGTTCATCGTCATCTCGGTATGCCCTTATTACTGCGTCGATTGCTTCCCCAAGCTGGCGAATCACATTAGTTCCGGTCAGTCGGGGAGGCGAGTCGTAGGCTGGTGTAACGCTGATAGGATGCCACAACTGCTCCATATATTCTTTCCGAAACCCCTCAACAAAGGTCTCGGTCCAGGACTCTATGGCCTTAGCCACTTCTGGGTGAAGTAGGTCACATTTCAGTCTTGGAACGCCTTCAGAGAGTGTTTCGTGGTCCCATGTGAGTTCGAGAAATTCATCCATCCCCAAGAAGAGTTCGATCTCGGCGTGATAAGGGCATTGGAAGCGAACTGTGAACTCCGCGTCCTCCACCCTGCGCTCTCTCAGGTGCTGTGCTGAGCTGGAGCAGAATATCAAGGGCCCTGCTGGGTGTGATTCGTTCAAGGGAAATCCAGTACAGTCCCTGTTGCAGCCCTCGTAGCTCCATACAACTTCATATGAGACACACATTGCGCCTCCGTTCCAGGTGTACCTATTGCTTACCACCTGCACGAGGAGGTTGTGTGGCTCGCTGAATCGAGCGCGAAGGTGGGTTTCGCGATATCGCAGGTAGGAAGCTGACCGGCGGGTTAGGCCGAGGACCTAGATGAGTTTCCAGCTGGCCTCTATATTTGTAATTACAATGGACGTGCTTTTCACTGAGCAGTGGAAATATCAAGAGCAAACACTGCAGGTATTTGAGTAGAATGACTGATTGGGAACCACGAAAAGGGCTGTTATTGGCAAACGGGGATGTAACAACCCAAGGTAAGGTAGGTAAGTACCATGTACCTCTAGCAGTAGCGAGAGGAGTGGGGGGGTGCGTTCTTGCCATGCTAGAAATGTCGGGTGTATGCCCGCTCCTTCCTTCATGTCCCCCGTGTGTTGATGGTGAAGAGCGCTGAACTTGGTATCCCGGATGGGCCGTGTAGATCGTCTGGTCTTATGCCCTTTGTCGTCGCCCTCATCTTGCTTTGCCATCTGCTGCGTGATCGGATCCGTAGCTCGGGAAGAGGCGCCTGGTTGTGTTGGGCGGCCATCCAGATCCTCGGAAGGATGGTAGCTACAGGGCTATCGCTGAAGTTGATGGCGGACAAACCTGACGGTTGATCTAGAGTGCCTGACTTCTTCATGGTAGTTTTACATTGCCGGCCTTTCCATCATAAGAAAAGTGTGTACTTGTGGAGGTAGTTATCGCAATTTTGGCGGGAGGCCCTGGCCAACCTTTCGCCCATGATTATCTGCTTGTCCTGGCCGGCGTCACCACATCAAAAATTAAATCGAATTGCCTTTGCCTGTTTCATGGCAGCACTTGCCGCCCATGGTTCCCAAACAAAATGACAGGCAAGTCCCGAAGCAGAATACTTGGCAAAGGTGGGGTTGAGAAAAGCGGATTGAACATGTAGATGGGAGGATTGGAACCGTGTGAAGAAGTGCTGAGCAAAACTACAATCCAGCCTTGGATTGCTTGTTGGTGAGGAACCTCTCGCCAAGTTGGGAATAGAAGCCCCGACAAGGTCTTTCCAACATCAAGAACGAAATTTCCGGTATTCCAAAAGGTATATTGATTATTTTAATAGGCCTTTCCTTACGCGCAATGAGACGGAGTCCTTCCTCACAGTCACAGCACCTCAAAAGTCCCGCGCTACAAACCAGGGTTGGATTGTAAAAAGCTACACATCGACCCTGCAACCCAAAAAGCCTCAACAGTAGCCCGGCCGGTGCTAGAGTTTTGCAGTGGCCTGGGCTCGGCGTGCCTAGAGGGGCGATAAAGGGACGCAACATGGGCTCTTGGTAAGGCGAAATGCGAAAATGGCCTTTTGGGAAGGTGGTGGAAGCATACGTGCAATAGAGGCGAACGTGGCCTTTTGCGTGCTGGCGCTGGTGCCGACTCTAGGCCAATAGAAGCCGCTGGAGGCCAATACCTGGGCGCGGGCGACAGGCAAGACCCCGGAACAACAGCAGCGCCGTGGGGCCAAGCCTGGAGACGGGATTGGAGATTGGCCAATGTGGAACCCTGCGACGAAAGGCCACCTGCAACCGTTTGGAGAGATAAAATCTTTCGGCGTTGTCGCTGTTCCTACTGTCCGCTGCTGCCATTCCTTGCATCACGTATCCGAATCCGTTGCGCGCAGCACCATCGTCCTGTTCGTATCAAACATTATTCTTGACCCAGACGCTGCCGCAACGCAAACCCACATTCAAGATGGTTGGCCTCAGTCCGCAGATGTACGCCCCCTCCTGAACCCCTCGCGCCCTTCGCGCGCATGGAATTGCATTAGGAAGACAGAAACTGACACAAGTCCGCACACAGCACTAACCTGGTCATTGTCCTGGGTGTGATGCAAATCGCGAAGAAGATCCCCTTCGAGGATCCCTTCGTGCTCAACGCCTGCCGCGCCGCCTATATCCTCAGCAACCTGATCATTCTGGGCATCAACCTCTTTATCAAGTTCAAGGTCGACAAGAAGAAGGGTATGTTGTGCCGCTATTGCCTCTTGCGCCAGGCACTTGCGCGGTGCTGTGGTTGGGGAATATCCGGCTAACTAAAGTCGCGTGCAGATCTCACGACCCTGAAGTATGTCGAGCCAGCACCGATGGGGTCCTCGGAAGAGGGCAAGCTCGTCACGACCACGATTCACGCCTACGATGTCGGCCAAATCAAGAACCTGATGCGCTCGCAGCTGATGGGTGTCGGCATGATGGGCGTCATGCACATTTACTTCCAGTATACCAACCCCCTCGTCATCCAGAGCATCATCCCGCTCAAGGGCGCTCTCGAGTCCAACATGGCCAAGATCTACCTGTTTGGCCAGCCCGCGATCGGCGACCTTAAGAGGCCCTTCAAGGCCCCTGCTGGCTTCATGAGCGGCCTCCAGAGCGGCCCTGCGCAGAGCGACAAGAAGACGGTCGAGGCGGCGGAACGCGCGGGCCACGGTGGCGCTAAGGAGGAGTAGAGAGCGATTTACTTGTCTGGAGCATGGTTTCTTGGAGGCTGGAGCGGTGCTTTCGGGGATGATTGCATCTGCGGTGGAGGGTTCGGGTCGGGCAATTACAACTATAGACTTAATTGCAGGTTTGGGTGGTCAGTCGGGCTGGCAGACCAGGAGCAGGCGCTGTTGCAATAATTTGGGATTTCCGCGAGCCCCATGATTTCCCTGCATGTTGTCGCTGTTGATGTGGAATATGAGGGTGGCGAATTGGCATAAGCGGCGAGTCTACGCTAGGTCGTTGAGCCACAGTGGCCAGTGCTTTATCGATTGGAGCGGGCATCGGCGTTATCGCATGCCGCCGGATGTATCATCAACTTTTCAATCTTAAGGCAGAACAGAAACATTTCGTTGCACCTTGAAACCTTTGTTAGCTCCCATGTATTTTATACGTGGACTGTAGTGCGATTCTTACCATCTCCAGGAATCACGGCGACCTGATGGTATCACATCTGGGTTGCACGCTTTGACGGCTCGACGCCAATCCTCACCTCAATTACGTAGGTGCACAAGCCCGCAAACCCCCTCCAAGTAATGGAACGGCCATCCTCCCCACCGCCGCGGCGAGCGGCTTCGACACAACCACGATCGCCACCAACGCCCGAAGTGGCCCGCCGTATAGTAAGCCTTTTCTCTTGTACCCTGCATGGCCACCTTCTGCTATTGCATAGATTCCTAATGTCGACTCGGGTCACAGGAAGAATCCCGCCTACGAGCAAAAGCGATTCGCGATCGGCGCGAGGCAGAGGAGCGCGCAGCCGGCGTCCCGTCCCAAGCACGAACCACCTCGGGCCTTGTAGCAACCGACGACATCCAGCTGGCTGGACCGGCCGGGAGAAAACGACCCTACACATCCATCACGCGCGCCAAGGTGCCCGAGACGAGCCGCGATGCCCGCACGACACCGACGAAAGAGGGCGGTGCTACGGCGCCCGGCGACCTGCGGCCGCTCTCGCGAAAGTTTACCAAATATGTCGACTACAACTTTAGTGCCATGACGGATACCAAGGGCGGCTTCCTCAGCACCGAGGACGATCCCTGGAACAAGAGCATGTCGACCGGGGCACCCAATGGGCAGCCCGGCGCTCCTGACGGCGAGCAGAAGCCAGCGCACATGACGGCTGACGAGTGGGAGCGACTGCAGCTTCTCCGGAAGTTGCAGCGCAATAAGGCCGGGCCGTTTGAGCCAGGGCTAAGTGTCCTCGCGGATGAGAAGACGAGGAAGAAGTGCAGGGAGTGTAAAAGCATCGAGATTGACTTCGTCTGGGAAGAAGTCTTTGGCTGCGCCGTCTGCAACAAGTGCAAAGAAAAGTTCCCTGAGAAATACAGCTTGCTCACCAAGACGGAGTGCAAGGAGGATTACCTCTTGACAGAACGTGGGTCCTCCGCTCTATATGACAATCAGTAGTTTACTTCCTAACAGTCCTCATAGCCGAGCTCAAAGACCCAGAACTCCTGCCCCATCTCTCGAAGCCGAACCCGCACAAGTCACATTGGCATGACATGATGCTCTTTCTACGATACCAGGTTGAGGACTATGCGTTCACGGAGAAATGGGGGTCCGCCGAAGCACTCGATACTGAGTTCGAGAAGCGTGAGTCCGACAAGAAGAGACGGAAGGAGGCCAAGTTTAAGGAGAAGCTCCTGGATTTGAAGCGCAAGACGAGGACGGATGCATTCCGGCGGAATACTGGGAAGCTTGGTGGTGGAACTACGGAGGAAGGAGGGAAAACCAAGGCTGCCAAGTTCGGCGACAATATTGCTAGAAACGAAAAGCATGTTCATGAATGGGGTCGGACGGTGGAAAACGAAGAGGGCATGACGGTCAAGACATGTCTGAGCTGTGGGATGGAGGTGGAGGAGCTCGAGTTTTAAGTTTCTGGCAATGCTTATTTTATGCATATAATTACCTTGGGTGCCTCGGTGTCTGGGCAAGATCACCTTATGAATAGCTCATGTGGTAAGCAGACACGCCATGAGGATGGCCAGGAAGGGCTGGTTACCGGCTTGTAGATCCCAGGCGGTGCGAGGCATGGAGCGATGGCAGTGCGGGGACAAGTCGTCAATGGCCTATGCAACGTCCCGCTTGGCCAGCCGTTGTGGGTAGAGAAAGAAGAAACAATATCATAGTTAAAACAGCAGAAGAAGAAAGAATAGGCGATATGCCTTGCAGCAGCCACGCAGGCTGCATGGCAAGCTTGCGGTGTGCGGGTAGAGGCAGACGAGGATGGGATTTGTCGAGATTTCCATGGTGGCATTGGATCTGATGATGCGCAGTGGATTGTGTGGGCTTGGAGTCGGAGACGCGGTCTGGCCGTCTCTGGTCACTGCCTGGTGTCAGATTTCGCGCCTGCCAGCCCCAGCCCCTGAGAAGTAAAAATGGGTGGATGGGTCGCGCTAGAGCCACCAACCAGTTGATGCCTTGCAGCCTCACGCTAAATGGCGGCTTGTGATTCGCAGAGAGAGGACAGCTCCCAGCAGTTGTCCCCCGTCCATCCGCCTGTGTGGCCCGTCATTTTGGCCAGCATCGCCAAACCCGGCCTGCAGTTGCCGCCCTGCTGCCGTCTCGCCCAGTTTTGCAGTGACGAGACCAAAAAAAAATCAGATCTATCGCCGCGACCAACAGCCTAAGGCTCAATTCATGCGCCCTGTCTCATCAAAGAAGCCGCTTCGCTCTTGTTCACTTTTTGTACTCACCACCCCCTTTTGCACATAGCATTCTTTTCGCTTCGTCGAGCTGCGGAATCCACCACGATCTTCCTGTCGCTCCCCATCGTCATCGCTTTCCCATCGCCTCTCGGCGCGTCCATGGCCAGGCTGAGTCTCTGCCAGTCACTCACCACCTGAGCTGACACACATCGCCATGGGCACAAACGGAGGGAATGGGATCGGCGGTCCCGGGCACGAGATGGGCGGGGCCATGGGACCCGGCGCCAATCAGCCGCCGGCCACCGAGTACACCCTTCAAGGTCAGTGCCGTCGGGCAAGGCCGAGACGGGGATGGGAACCATTGTTTACTGACCGTATCTCGATGCAGGTGTTATGCGCTTCCTCCAGACCGAATGGCACCGCCACGAGCGCGACCGCAACGCGTGGGAGATCGATAAGCAGGAGATGAAGAGCAGGATAGCGAACCTTGAGGGTCAGGCCAGGAGAGCCGACGCAACACAGAAGGCCCTGAAGAAATATGTTACGATACTGGAGAAAAAAGTCAAGGACCAATCTGCCCTGCTGAAGTCCGGCAAGCCTCTCGATGCCGAGGCTGAAAAGCCCAAGCCCGACCGCGCTGCTTTGCTCCAGGAGAAGCTTCGCCGTGAGCCTCCCTCCCCCATCCCCACGGCGCAGCATCCACGATTCTGCATCCGATGACGTGACCTAAGCTAACTAAGAGACCAGCATCGTCAGAGAAGCCCGCTACCACCCACGAGGCCGAGCGGCTCGACACAGGACCTTCCGACGACGAGTCCGCTCGCAACGAGCTCAAGACCTTCCTCGACCAATGCCAAGCAGAGTTTACATATCTAATGATAACACCCGCGAACCCCATCCCCCCTAGAGAGTCACCGCCTCTCCCCATGATTGAAGATCTTCGGGAAGGGGATGCATTTGGACAGCAAGCCATGGACCAATCCTTCCAACAAGCCATGCGGCCGCAGCAAAACCATGTGCGCGAGATCCTCGGCGCTCAGGCAGCTTCGAATCATCACGCCCCAGCACCCCCTAGCTCCGCCAGCTTCGCTGCCAAGAGCCTCGACATTCAACCCACGCCGATGGTCCGCACATCCAACACCGAACACCCCCCTTCAAGATATGGCAATGCGGCAGAGTGGCCTCCGCAGGCCTCTGCGGCCGGCAAACCGGCAGAGGAGCCCAACTCTGATGCGGGTAATCAGCAAAGGCCGCTCCAGAAGCCCGAGGACAGCGGGGATGGTGCCGATAAATGCGGGCCAACCGAATCGGATGGCTGGGACTTTAGTGACGGCAGCTTCCCAGATCCCACTGTGCCTATCCAACCTCAGCACATCCCGACAAATCGGCCAGATACAGACGTGTTTCCTACGGCAGACAATCTCCCCAAATCACCGAACCGCGGTCCCGTTTCGCACAGGAGAAAGAACTCAAGCTCGATGGCCCGTAGACGGAGCGCAGAACACGAGTTGTCGCTGAACGCTCAGAGCCAAAAGGCCGAAAACGCAAACTTCAAGCTCAAATTCGGCCTCCGAGGTCACCTCGATGCGGTTCGGACGGTTATCTTCTCTGGGGGTGGCAGCCCGGGTGAACCCGAGATCTGCACGGCCGGAGACGACGGGATGATCAAACGATTCCATATTCCGGACCGACACCCTGGCCACCCGGGTGCCAATTCCTCCGATCTCGATGTCATCGCTGACTTCACACACCGTGGCCATAATGGGGCTGTTCTCTCCTTGACGTCCTGGTCGCCGTCGCCCAACTTTTCGACCGGCGGCAGGGCCCAGGGTGACGGCTGGATCTTCTCGGGAGGCCAAGATGCGACTATCCGCGTGTGGGAACGCGGTAGGGTGGATCCGAAGGCCACTCTGGATGGCCATACCGACGCTGTCTGGGCACTGTGTGTGCTCCCAACTAATCTCGGCGCCGTCTTTGGCCAGTCCAGCCCCTACGGAACACCCGACCGAATTCTACTTGTGTCGGGAGCCGCCGATGGCCGCGTCAAGGTGTGGGCGGTCAGTGCCCCCCCTCAGCTCACCTCCCCGCAGCCGGGACCAGGACGCCGCGGGCCAGCTGGACGTGTTAGAGGCAACTCGATGAGCTCGGGATCCGCGTTCCCCAGCTCCCCACAACCCACAACCGCGTCCAACTCTCCGTTCCACCACTCGCTTGTACATACCATCTCTCGCACGAACTCAAAGGCCAGTCCGACATGCATTACACCGCTCAGCTCCAATGGTGAGACCTTTGTGGTCAGTTACTCCGATGCTGCCATCATCGTCTACGATACGCGCACCGGTGAGGAGATCGGGACTATGGCGAGCCTCGAAACATACGATGGCACTATGGCTACCAGTGTGAATGCGGTTGTGGCTACGACAGTTGGCCTTGACCAACCACAGGGTCTAAACGAAGAGGACAGCGTCGGCGGAGGTGGCCCGACGGGCGGCGGACGTGCTATGGCCGGTTCCGGCGTTGAAGGCGTCATCATCTCAGGCCACGAGGACCGTTTTGTGAGGTTTTTCGATGCAAACAGCGGTAAGCCTCTTGTCTCGCCATCATGCCTCGTCTCGCAGGGCACTCTAGCTGACCCCTCGTTAGGACAATGCACCTACAACATGGTCGCTCACACCGCCTCCATCTCAAGCCTATCTCTCAGCCCCGACGGCCGTGAGCTGGTCAGCGCGGGCCACGACGCTTCCCTGCGGTTCTGGTCCCTGGAGAAACGGTCGTGCACCCAAGAAATCACCAGCCATCGCGTTATGCGTGGCGAGGGTGTCTGCGCCGTGGTGTGGAGCCAGGACGGCCGGTGGGTTGTTAGTGGCGGCGGAGACGGATTAGTCAAAGTGTTTGCGCGATAGTCGATTCAAACACCCCGCCGCTCGCGCACAAAGCCTACGCAAATTTTGACGAAACCTACAGCTATTAGCAAGCAACGATAGAGAATGAAGAGGAAGATGAGGGATGATGCTAGGGAAAGCCGGTCGCCGCAGGAGGAACGGAAAGGTTGGGGGTCGCATTGTGTTACCGGGAATGTTATTGCGAGAAATTGAGCGGGTAGGTTACGGGGTAGGGAGGGCCTGGATCGCTATCTATACGGACCGATACCGAGACGCTGTGACCGGTGTGGCAAAGAGGCGGCGAAGCGCTGCCGTTTTGACGCGGGAGGGGCCCACCGCCACACCCTCGACTGAGAACCAAGCGGAGCCGCTCCGACCGTGTAATGGAATGTATGATTGGCCGGGCATTGTGCATAGGTCGTTCTGGGGTTTACTGGGTTGTCCCTTTTTTTTTTTTTTCTTACCTCGACAATCTCACTGGACGGGCAGCCTAGCCCACAGTCGACACCGTCTGGCCATGGTTGGTTTTGGTGTGGTTTATACCCCTGGTCCGCCTGTTAGATACCATTATAGTAGCCTCACCTTTTATCAACTTGGCAGCGATTTTGTTTCCCAGCAGCGTATATAACAATTCCAGTTTGACCAAATGTTATCATATGGATGCCTGGGACCAGTTGAACTCCCTCATGGTCCTCATGGTACCAGTAAAAGGCCATGTTCAAGTTATATTAAGATATTTTCCACAAGTAGGTACGCAAGTACAGGACAGTGCTAATGAAATCCAAGGCCGTGTTCTCAAATCTTCGACGTGACCAGTCCATTGAGCTCCAGGACAGACAGTCCAAACGTTGACAGGATTACAGGTCCTAGAGTTGCTGTCGGCACCAGTTACATAGCATACCTCTGGATTTCTAATCAAGGCACCCTCCTGTTCAACTACTGGACCTCAAAAGCGTCAGCGGGGATAGTAAGCATTCTCTTGTCTTTTCTCAGTAAGCAGCCATGTTCGTGCGCCCATGCCATCCAGGAACGGAAATCTGTAACCACATACTGACTTTGAGACGCTTTATTACAGTTGAAATTGGCAGAATCATATTCCTGCCTCTCATATCACGATTCAACGCGATCTGTCGAAATACAAGATATCTCAACATTCATCAGTATTATGAGCAATTGCGTCTCGACTCTATTCAAGTTCCTCTTCGAATCAAAGACACGAAAGCATGTGTAACTCAACGCCTGCTAGCAACCGAAACTCCAAGGTCGCAGTGAACCGCAAACACATACATATATAGGTACGGGCCCAAATGAATGGCCTTGGGAGACGGGTACTTATCAGGTGCCTTGTATTGTCCCGCTTTGCCGGTGAGCCGTCCGTCCATTACCACAAGCGGGTTCGGGATGCGACTCGATAGGCCGGCACAATTGCCGCAGACGGACACTTGGTCAGGGCCACATCATATGGGCCTGGCAAATCAGGAGCCCTCGGAGCCGTGAGCATAGACAGGACGATTGCCAGTGTCCTCGTGGTGAATCTGACGACGAGCAGCCAAGTCTGGGGGTCCCAGGGATATACTCGGGGGATATATATATGAGGGGATATGGCTAAACTGCCGACGCCACACAACGGGACTTGCAATAAGCTCTCTGCCGCTTCTCATTTGCCAATGCAGCGCTCCAAATCTACCACCGCAATTTATAGTGCTTGTCCAGGTGCCCAGCTCCCCATGAGTCTATCTGCTGCTTCCATGACGAGACACAGGCTAGAACGACCAGAAGGGAAGCTGCCGCCGTATTGGGAGCCGCCCGACGAGGGGACGCGGCGGGTTTGGCGTTTCGATTCGCCCGGAGCCAGGCATGGCGATACCTCGGTTCCCCTTCCGTGCCTATCTCTATATCATCGGCCGCAGACAGGTCACACAAGGTGAAACCGCAGGCGGCGCTGCGAGATTGCTGTGGTGAGATGGAGATTGCCATGACTTGGACCTGGAAGATCTGGGCCCTCGGCGCCGCGTCCTCGTCCTCGCCCTGCATGAGATGCGGATGAGATATGCGGAAGAGCTCGAACGGGGATGCCACACCTCTGCTGCCGTCGTGCTTTGGAGACCGGGAATCGCCATTGCCAGCAGCAGTATTAGCCATGAGCCGGGTAGCGGAGGCAGTAGATAAGCAGCGACGCGGCCCCACGACGGCATCTCTGCTTCCTGCCCCCTCCGCTTCCTGGTTTTCCTCATTCTGCCAAGCCCCCTGTTTTATCTCTGACCCTGCTGAGGTGAACTGGTAGTATCTGGAGCGAAACTGTCACCAAAAATCGGCACGATGGTGACTATTACCGGCCTCGTCCTCGCGGGCGCCCTTTCGGCCGCCGGCCTTGCCTCCGCGCTCCCGCCCAAGGTCGGCACGACCGTTGTCAACCCCAACCTCGGCCCCGGCAAGGTGTCACTGAAGCAATTGCGGAACCCCAACTACCGCTTCAGCGGCCCTGTGTCCATCTACAAGACGTACCTAAAGTACGGCGTGGCCATCCCCGACGAGCTCGCCAAGACAGTCGCTAGCATCCTTGGGGAGGCTGAGGTGAAGCGCCGGGGTACCGGAAGCGCCGCCGCCATCCCCATTGACACTGATGACACAGCGTACATTACGCCGGTCACCATCGGCACGCCGCCGCAGACGCTCAACCTCGACTTTGACACGGGCTCGTCCGACTTCTGGGTCTTCTCGAGCCACCTCCCGACATCGCAGGTGCGTGGCCAGACAGTGTACGCGCCGGGCAAGAGCACCTCGTCGTCGCTGTTGACGGGCCACAGCTGGAGCATTTCGTACGGCGACGGCTCGTCGTCGAGAGGCAATGTTTACACCGACAACGTCACGGTCGGCGGTCTGACGGTGATCAGCCAGGCGGTCGAGACGGCCCAGCAAGTCTCATCGAGTTTCACGAGCGAGACCCAGATGGATGGGCTCGTGGGTCTTGGTTTTGGCACGCTGAATACGGTGACGCCCAAGCGGCAGCTGACCTTCTTCGAAAATGCCAAGTTGAGCCTTGAGTCGCCGGTTTTCACAGCCGATTTGAAGTGGCATGCCTGTATGTGAAGCCACGAGCACTGTTTGTTGGAGATGAGTTCAGACTGACGTGAGGGTGTGATCCGCAGCGGGCACCTACGACTTCGGCTACGTCGACCCGGCCAAGCACACAGGCAACATCACATACGTACCTGTAAACACCGACCCAGGCTACTGGCTGTGGACATCGACGGGCTACTCCGTCGGGTCGGGACCTTGGGTTTCGCAAAACATCAGCAACATCGCCGACACAGGAACCACGCTTCTCTACCTCCCCAACGCCATCGTGACCGAGTACTACAAGCAGATCCCGGGGTCGAGCAACAGCCGGATCTATGGCGGCTACGTGTTCCCGTGCTCGACGACGGTGCCGTCCTTCACGTTCGGCGTGGGCAGCGCCAAGATCACCATCCCGGGCAAGTTCATCGACTATGGGAAGGTGACGTCGGGCTCGTCGAGCTGTTTCGGCGGCATCCAGAGCAGCTCGAGGTTGGGCATCAACATCTTTGGCGATGTGGCCCTCAAGGCAGCTTTTGTCGTCTTCGACGGCCACGACAAGCCCACCATCGGCTGGGCTGACAAGACGCTGTAAACGACCATATGAGGGATGGCGGTGTCTTTTGAGCCGGGCGGTGGCCCAGTCCGCAAGGGGCAGGAGAATGTAGCCGTTAGAGCTAGGGGAGCAGCGTGCATCACACTAGCATACATCAGGGGAGGGTACCACCCTAAGGGCAGATTGCTGGTAGCTTTGTACGTACCGCAGCTGCACAGCAGACGGCATAGACGGATAAGTCGGGATGGGGGATGGGGAGGTGGGACCAATGGTACCGTCGTTTTGTTTCCGACATCTGTAATGTATTGAAGTCCACTGGCCCGTTGCCTAGTCGTTGGTCGTCTTCCCTCTTTTACCTCCGCACGACCCGATGTGACCAGCCCCGTCGACCAAGATAGGAAGCACGCCCTACTGCGCTTAACAGACCGCCGAAGTCTCCAGGTTATGTGTAGGGCACTAGGTGAATGTCGCAGCAAGCCGGTATAAAACGCAATAGGGCCCAACATGAGGGCGAGTGGGTACGGACCTGTAGGCTTCCGTAGGGCAGGGTAAGACATCCAAACGTTTTCCCGTCCACCCCATTCCCGGGACTGGTTCTGGCTCTGGAACAACTTATGGCTGCAGATCATCATATGGTCTCCTCAGGTATGTATCTGGTGTATCCCGTGGTATACTCTTGCTCAGAACTTTATCCCGAGCACGCGGGGGGAAGGGAGACCGCAGGAGCGGAAATAGCAATAGGGGACAATAGGGCTACGCAGGCCATAACGGTACTACCCTAGAAAACTAGTAGGTATGTGCTACAGGCACCCAGATACAGATTACTGTTTCCTTGACATTCTCGGATTAGTTAGCTTGGCATCCTTATGTCAAGATCAAGAATGAAACGTTGAGAAGCATGTAGGGATTTGATTGGCTGACGCACCGTGGCAATGTATTGATGGGATCAGTACCTCACCTGATATTGGATTGCATTATGCACAGGAGAATTCGCAAACGGGACTAGGAGGCGAGTCGCGTGCAGCCCCAAATTTCCGCCGACCAGTGGATCGTAAGTTCTTGTTATATCCCTGAGGCAATGGAGATAAGGAGGTGGCGAGAATAAGGGATGCTTTGCCTCCGAACATTCGACGAACGCTTCCCCGCAGCCCAGCGGTGCGGTTCCGTTTCAGCGGTTCAGACGACACACACGGGGCTAAGATGGGCCAAGAAGGCCAAGACGATCAAGACTACGTCGTGGCGCACCCAAGCTTTCCTGGTGTAGTATAGCTTCCATGATCGCGACAACTGCCATGGCTTGGCGACGCCGTCCTTGCGACGACAATGTCGACAATGTTCCTGGGGATATTTGGCGAGAGCAGCACGGTTCGAGAGGGAGCCAGTGCTAATCCCAGATGGTCCAGAATCGATGCCCCCTTCTCCCCGCCGCGCTATCAGTCATGCTGGGGTATCAGGATTGAGGTTAGGGTGCATTAGGATCCCGAGAAGGAGTGGACATGATGCGCTGACATGATGCGCTGAGGAATCGGAACAGAGGGTTAGGTGGCTAGCAGAGTCGCGGGCGGCAGCGGGAACGGGTGATTACTGCAAGGAGAGTGCCATTGGGGATCCTTGGTGCTCAATGCCAGTAGCCAAGGTCCAGACACGATCCGTGTCCAGAAACGCAGTCGCAAAAGTCGCAAAGTCACAATCGAAGTCGAGATGGATGTAACGAGCAGAACGGGCGACCGAAGGGCAACGACAACAGGTGTTTCCAAATCATTTGCTCCCAGAGGCCAAGAGGCCAGGCCGGCGGGGTGGCGATTCCGAACAGAATGATCGCAGGCGGTGGTGCCGAAGTCCGAGTAGCGGATTGCCGGCGCTGGCTGTCAACTCTGGACCTGTCTGTTTGGGGATGATGCCTGCGGTTGGCGACGGGATCCATTGGCTTTGGGAGAAAGGCGGTTGCTGAAAGGCCCGAATTTGGGGGAATCAGCGCAAAACTTTTCGACCTTCCACATTCGTCGGCCACAGGGTCCTCGGTCAATGCTAGAATAAGGCCCGGGCCTGCCCTGGCCCATGGAAGTCACTTTGGTTTTCTTGCCTCGTGCTTGCCTCCCCAAAAGTGGCCTATGCATCGGAGCTGCACGTCACACCATGCCAATCGAGGGACGCAGTGTGGAGTGGTGCGAGTGGTGTGGTGTGCAGGGCACTGCAGCATGCTGCCGAGCTGGTGTGGCTGCCAAGGATACCCAGGTATGATGTCATGCAGCAATTGCGACAAAATACCAGAGTTAGGTAGTTGACCAAATTGCTGCAGCACTGTCGATCTATGTTCCTTTGGGATTCTGTTCCCACTCTGAAGGCACTCTGCCCACTCTCGCAGGCTCGCATCTGGCCCCCCTCGGCCGCTCGACTGCGAGCCCCAACGGCTGTCGCATAAGGACTGCTTAGCTCGTGGGGCCAATCCCCTAGATGTAATTCCAAAGCCACTGGCGTGTCCTTGCCGTCCTGGATGGAAGCTCCCCACCTCTCCCTTCCTCTCCCCTGCCACAGAGCGGGCCACGCCGAACATACCAGAGAAGGAAGGAGGTCAAGACAAGCTCCCGAGTTGTGAGCAAGCCCGCTCTAGTGTTTGCTCTAGTGTGTTCGGGCTAGTGCTCTACGTCCTGCGTCCTGCGTGCAAACGTGCCTAAGCCGGTTTCACCAACCCCAACTCCATCACCCACGCCCCTATCGCGCACGCATGCTGGATTCGGGCTCTGCGTCCGGGCTGTGGTCCCGTTGTGGGCTCGTAGAGGGCTCCCGGTATTCGTATCGCCCCCGTGTCCCCTCGCGCATCCTCGCGCATCCTCGCGCACACGCGCCCCAACACCTTCCCCGACAACCCTCTCGGCTAAGTATCTGACATGTAGGGGCCTGTTTCCTCGCCATCTCCTGTTCGGCCCAAGCCCGACCTCGGTCGCGCGCATGGCAAAACGGTAGACCTGGTGGGGGAAGGAGGGGCCGTAGGTCTCCGCGTCTCCAGCATTTGCTATCGCACGTCCATGTGTGGCCCATGTAACCTTGCTCCCAGTTGTTTCCCAGTCGTTTCCCAGCCGTCCATAGCAGTGTCCCATCAGGCCTTCGATTTATTTATAAAAGATCAACAGGTGCATCCCTCGTGGGTCTCGTCCCTTCTCTCTCCCTCGTCTTGTGTCTCACCGTGCGCACCCAACCCATAGTGTGGAGTCCCGCATACTGCAGTCTCTTCTGCATTCCCATCAGCCAGACCAGACCCAGATCAGAACCCACCCGTTTCCGCCTTTTGGGGGAATCATCATCACCATGGGTAAGGTGTTCCCTAGGCTGCGGCCTGACTCGCCATTGCTCTGCTAACGCGCTCTAGCTACCTTCGCAGATGAGAAGGTTGACCGGGCGAGGTCTTCGGGCAGCGATGCTGCCGTTGCGCCGGCCCACGACATCGAAAAGATGTCGCACACAGCCCCAACCGACGACCATGCACCGTTCCATGATACCTTCACTATGGACGAAAATTACGACGGCAAGCCCACCGAGGAGGAGCTTCACACCCTCCGTCGTGTCCCAGGCAGCATCCCCATCATTGCCTACATGATCTGCATCGTCGAATTCTGCGAGCGCGCCTCATACTACGGCGTCCAGCCCTTGATCAGCAACTTCGTCAACCGTCCCATGCCCGACGGCGGAAACGGCTGGGGCGCCCCTCCCGTCGGTGACCAGCAGACAGCAGGTGCCCTCAACATGGGCACTTCGGTAGCCAACGCCGTCAGCCAGTCCTTCAGCTTACTCGCCTACGGTCTTCCCCTTCTCTTCGGCTGGCTTGCCGATGCAAAGACGGGCCGCTTCAGTATCATCTGCTACGGTATCGCTGTTTGCGGTATTGCCCACATTCTCATGGTTGCCGCCGGCGCCAAGGACTTGCTCGCCAACGGCAACGCCAAGGCCCCCTATTTTATCTCCGTCTATATGCTCGCCGTTGGCGCAGGTAAGCCTCACTAATTCACAAAGGCGCATTCGGGAAAACGCTAACCTAACGTGACAGGAATGTTCAAGCCTAATATCTCCCCGCTGCTGCTGGATCAAGTATCAACAACTGTCCCCAAAGTCATCACGCTGGCGGACGGCGAGCGAGTTATCGAGGATCCTGAGTCGACCATTGAGCGGGTCATGCTTTGGTTTTACCTCTTGATCAACATTGGCGGCTTCACTGGTGTTGCGACATCATATGCTGAGAAATATGTTGGGTGGTGGCTTGCTTTCATCATCCCCCTCATCCTCTACCTCCCCCTGCCATTTCTCATGTGGTTCCTCTACAAGCGCCTGCTGCTCCTCCCCCCCGGCGGCAGCGATCTGCCCAACGTCTTCCGCGTCTTGGCCATCTGCTTCCGCCGCGGCGGAATCAAGAGGATCGGCCGCCATGGGTTCTTCGACTTGGCCAAGCCCTCCAACATCGCCGCCGCCGGTCTTGATGGCGCCTACCACGTCCGATGGAACGACGTGTTTGTCGAGGATGTTCGCCGCACCTTCCAGGCTACTGGTATCTTCTGCTTTTTTCCCATCCAGTATCTCAACGACAATGGCATTGGCAATGCCGCCAGCTTCTTGTCGACCATGCTCGTCACCAACGGAGTCCCCAACGACGTCATCGGAAACATCAACCCCCTGTCCATCATTCTTGCCGCCCCCATCCTCAACTACGGCCTTTATCCTTTCCTCCGCAAGGCCAATATCCACTACGGCCCAGTTGCCCGTATCACGACCGGCCTAGCCATGTCGACCCTGGCCGGCGTAGGATACACGCTTCTAAACAAGTTTGCCTATGAGCAGTCACCTTGCGGCGAGTTCGGCTCGAGCGACTGCAAAATTGGTGACGGTGTGGCTCCCATTAGCATTTGGTGGATGATCCTCCCCTACGGGGTTGGTGGTATTTCGGAGTTATTCATCAACGTGCCGGCATACGGAATTGCCTACTCCCGTGCTCCCCCCAACATGCGTGGTCTTGTGACCGCCATCAACCTCTTCAACACAGCCATTGCGTACCTCATTGGCCTGGCTTGCTCGTCGGTTATTACTGACCCGTACCTTACATGGGATTTCGGTGGCTGCGCCATTGCTGGTGGCATCATGACTGTTCTCTTTTACTTTACTTTCCGCCACATCGACAAGGAGGAGTACGTTCTCAGCAAGAACACGGGCAGCCACGTCAAGATGACGGGGACGAACACCCTTGTTGGTAACGAGAACAACAACAGCATCAACAGCCCGGCAGCTATTGCCAAGAACGAGGTGGTCTTGGCGCCCAAGCAGTAGGAGAGCTATTGTAATTATGGTCAGGGTTGTTTCGGCTGCGGTGGATCCAATACGTTGGATACCACAGGTGTAGATTAAGATATCCTACCAACATAATATCATATAGATATATAATAGGATTCCTTTATTATGTGAATTTTTACTCGTTTTGTTCTTTGCACACGGATGTTTGACATGTCACACGTGCCTGCCTTAGGAAGGTAGGTGACACTAAATGAGTATTGTTAGGTAAAATCATGCATGCCTCTATTCAAGCGCCATTTCTACCTCCCTGATATTCTCCCCAGTTATAATTACATACAGAAAAGCTCTTCCCTTCTAGAACTGAAGCCGCCCAATAAAAGGAAAGGATAGACAAGCCACAGCGATAACAACCGCCTGCGCACCACCTTCAGCTCTTGATACACTAGGCCCTGACGCATTTATATTCCCGACCAATTCAAGCCATACCTCAGTGAAGACCTTAAGAGTCGCATGTGAGGAATTCTTGGGCGGCAAATACTACTTTGGACTGGTTCGACAGAGCTTCGTTGGTATGTTGATGGATTGAGCCACCGCGTGGAGGCCCGGTTGCGGCCCCTGAACACACGGAAGATGTGGGCTGTAAGCCTGTCAAAGGGTGGAAAAGGCATTGAGTGGATGGAAATAGCGGTAGCTAGGTCTGCAGTGTCGGTGTTTATGGACCCGAGGGTGGTGTGCGGACGGTTGCTATCTTATCCAAGTCTCACGGCTTATATGGGAGGATGGTGATCTGGGGTGTCTCCCACACATGCCAGTTGTCCGAGTGCGCGGGCTCGCTGAAGGGGATCTGCGCGGCAAACCTCATCCTACCCAACCATCATTAGCAAACCCGATAGAAGGGAATGGAGGAAGCAAATAAGACACTCACGTATAATTCCCCGGCGCGATGTAGGTCCCATTCGCCAGCTTGCCAAACCACCAGAACCCCTGCTCGTACCAATTCCAGCTGCTCGTCCGCGTCAGCAGCCCGAGCGGGAACGGCACCGTCGCCTCCTTGTCCATGGTGCTGGGGTCAAAGCCCCAGTAGTAGTCGCTCTCGAGCCAGTACGTCGCGCTGCCGACATAACCATTCTTACCCGCCACCGGCGGGTAGCTGTCCCACTGGTGCTCCTTCCACCCAGCCTCGAAAATGTCCCACCGCAGCTGCTTCGGCCCCCACTTGAAGGCGGCGTACACCTTCGGGAAAGACTGCGCCTCCCATGTGAGGTTGAAGTCGTACGTGTTGTAGATGGAGATGTCGTCGCGGTTCGGACCTGACACTTGGTAGGGCGTGTTGTCGCCAAAAAGGGCACGGCGGAGCGTGTTCTTCAGGTCGAAGCCAGCGCCCGTGTAGGGGATGCTTAGCTCGTCGCCGTTGGAGCCCGACAGAAGCACCTTACCGGAGTAGACAGGGAGTTTGTCGGCAGAGAGGCCTTTGGGGGGCTCGAAGGAGATTTTAGCCAGCTTGGTTTGCCCTGGCGCGATGGTGAGGGGTGACGGGAGAGAGGCAGCGGGGGTGAAGGCATAGGGCTCGAGTTCCCAGAAGGAGGCAATGAAGTCGGGGGAGTTGGGGGATTGGGCGTCGAAGGTGCCGGCAGGTTGGAGGCTAAACTTGTAAGTGACCGGGGAAGTTCCGCTGTTGGTGATGGAAACCGAGTGGTACCGGCTGAAGTGGGCCGTGTCATTGAGGGTGAACTTCTCAAAGGACAGCGATGTAGTCGAGGTCACGATCTTGGTCGCGTTGATCAAACCAGTTCCGACTTGCGGGACAGGCGCCCAGAAGCCATAGTCGATGGGTAGGTTTACGGGCTGGCTGACCTGCCACGGCACGGCAGCACCGCTCGAAATGATTCGATCAGTGAGTTGCTTGCCGAAGCCAGAGCCATGCACCTTGCGGCCGCCGTGCTTGCCGATATACAAGGCGGCGACTCCGGCCACGTAGGGGCATGCCATCGACGTGCCTGACAATATGGCCCATTGACCGTCGAGATAGGTGCTGTAGATGTTGCGACCGGGAGCAGCGACATCAGGCTTGATGTCAAGCTCAAAGGTGCCCCCCCAGCTCGTGAACTCGGAGGGGATGCCGCCCGCCGAGTTGTAAAGTCCGACAGCCCAGCTGGAGTCCTCGGGGATGAAGAACTTGGCGGTAACGTTGCCACCAGCTTTGATCGTAGCGATGATAGCCTCGCCAGCCTTGGAGTCAATAAGACCCACGGGGATATCAGGGTCAACACCGCCTGGGTTGATGGCGGGGTTGCCGTTGTTGTAAAACAGAATGCGCTTGGCGCCAAATTTGGCAGCGTTGGCTTGCTTGACGGCAAAGTTGCAGGTACCGCGGCGGATTAGCGCGATACCACCCGAGAGGTCGGGCGTGTTGGCCGGGAGGGGGTCGCAGCCGTCGGCAGGGTTGGTCGTGTCAAACGAGATGGGGATGATGGGCAGGTCGGTGGGGAGGTCCCACAGGCCCCAGTTGTTGTCGGGCTGGTAGGCAAGGTTTGTCGTGTTGGACGTGCCATCGAGAGTGAAGATGGCCTTGAAGGGCGGTGCGGCGGCCACGCTGGCGTCTGTTGAGGCCACGGCAATAACATTCTTGCCCGACGACCCTGAGCTGGCGAAGAACGGGCCGTCTACGCCAGAGTTGCCGGCCGAGATGGTCACGACCACGCCCTGGTCAACCAGCCGCGAGGCCACTGTTGCCCAGGCGCCCTCTGACCAACCGCTGGTGCCTCCGATACTCGATGTAATCACATCGGCCTAGAAGGTAAGTTAGCTAGTCTGGTCTTGTATAAAGAAAGAAAAATATGTTTGTGTCTTACCCCTGCCTGGTATGCTAAGAGGAAAGCCTCAATCAGGGTGTCCTCGTCTGTGCTGTCAATCTACTCCAGGGTCAGCCGAATGCCTAGATTAGGGAGGGGTTCTGTGAGGGCGCCATACTGTGCTGAAGACTTTGTAAGAGAGAAGCGTAGCTTCGGGGGCCACGCCGGTGTACCTGCTCCGATCATGTCAGCAAGTTGCCTTGATATTGATACACTCAGGGATTCTTACCATTCCGACTTTCCTGCAATGATACCCGCAACGTGGGTACCGTGTCCCAGCGCATCCAGTGGGTCAGAGTCGGGGTCTTTTGGAGTGGTAGGCCAGGCTGCACTTCAAGTCAGCTATTCCGTCGTGTTCAGGTTACCCCTGAAATCGCAGAGACGGGAAACTCACAAACATCTCCAACAAGATCGTACCCTCCCGCCACCTTAAACCCGGGTCCAAACCCGCCACCAAGCTACGGTACACTCGTCAACACACGACTGCACTCGCAGAACAAGAGAAACCTACCGCCGGATGCCGATAATCAGTCCCGGTATCTACGACCGCCACAATCGCCCCCTTGCCCAGGACGCCCGCCTTGTGCAACTTGTCAACCCCCGTGTACTCGTGCACCGAGTAGTTGCTCGCAGTGGCGTCATCGCTGAACGAGGCCAGAGGGGTGACAGGTCCAAGGTGGATCTTGCCGACAGGCCATGCCTGGGCAATCTCGACCAGCCCCTGAAGCGAGTCGACGTTCTCTTCGTCCGACTCGATGCTCAGACCAGTAAAGACGTCTGTCTTGAAGGTCCGGACGACCCTGGCGCCTGCAGCGGAGAACTTGGAGGCAAGGACTTCGAGGCTGATTCCCTTTGAGGTGGCTGTTAGAGTTGGGACCGTTAAAAGGGGTGGGAAAGGAGGTTACCTTTTCAGTCTCGATGATGAACTTCTTGGGCTGGATGACTGTCGAGTTGGAGGAGCTCGAGTTCTTCTGGACCGGACGCGGTCGTACTCCTTGGCTGGCAGTCGCCAGCAACGGCAGCAAGCCCGTGAGGATAACGCTTGACAGGTGCATCCTTGTGGGTTGCGGCTGTCGAGTTAAGGAGAGAACCCGTGGGGATCAATAGTTGTTGGCAAAGTAACCCTCTTCACACGGGGTCGAGAGCGAGGCATCCCCATCATATATCCTGCGGTGTTATAAACCGAGGATACGCTAGGGTTGTACGCGGTCCCATGTCCCCATGTCCCCCGTACTTGCGGAAGGAATCTTTGCCTCGTGTCGTGTTGCTCTGCTGTGTGCCCAAGGGATGTGATGATGCGATGCCCGCCGCTGCTCGCGCCAACATGAACACGGCGGAGACAGGATCTCACCTGCCAGACTGAGCGAGCTGCCATGGCGAGTGTCTGAGCAGGAAGGCTGTAGTCACGAGCGTCAAACAAGACGGTTCCGACGTAGCGGGCATGTGAGAGGAAATTACGCAGCCCTCAGCACTGGCTCGCTGTTCTCTGCCTGGCCAAGTCGCGGGTAGGGCGTCCTTGATGCCTGGTGTCTTCGAGCTCTGAGCTGTGGTGGAGGGGTAATTAAAGGAGCTACTGCAGGTGGTGCAATGGCACGGCATCGGGCGAAACCTGGTATTGTGACGCTGGAACGAAATCATCATGTGCAGATAAGGGGATTGTAGGATTCTGTTTTCGTAAGGTCGAGACGCCGGTCCGATCCAAGAACCCGGATGGGCGCGCCAAGAAGGGATGGCCCATGGCCGAGCGAGACGGGAGCTGGGAACACTCCGATTCGAGGTTGAGCCTTGGACGCAAGACACACTCCTCAACCTCGCCTTTCGTCGTGTTTCTTGTCGACACGACCTGTCCTCATCTCCCAGAATGCTGAGGAGGATCACGACCTGCGCAACATGGCCCGTATGACACAGCACAAAACCAGCACCAGCAATCGACAGCACCGCGCGCGGGGAAGCAGGGCGCAATGGCCAACTGATAGGAAGTCCCTCCGACTCACAGTACGGGCGATAAGGTTAATTCCCCTGCATCGCTCCCAGGTCATCGGCTTTCCATGTAGAGCGTGACCAGTTGACCAAAAACCGACGAACTATACCCCACGGCGAGGTGGCAGTGGATGCTAAGGTGTGGCAGTTGAGGCGCTTCGCAGGTGGGATGGTCAATTAATTCGAATTAATTCGCCAATTCCTGGTTCGCCAAGTTCGTCAAAACCCCAACTGGGCAGCTCGCCACTGAGACCTGCCAGAACGCGCCTAGAAGACAGCATATCGATGGCACGTCAGGCTGCGCGGGCGGAGAGAAGCGACTCTATAATTATACGGGCATGCAGTCAATTATGGCAAATCGCGAGTCGGGGAATTGAGCGGAGCGATGGCGACACAGCGGCGGGAAGTCAAGGAGACCTATGTTACCGGTCTCGTTGAGTTTCACCGCACACCGAGGCTACGCACAGCACGTAGGTTCCACCAACCCAAACGTTGTGAAGTGCTACAACGCAGGCAAACACTGGCACAGCATCCCGTTGGCGGTAGCATTGGCGTAGGACTTGGGTTCTGAGGTAGGCAGCGCAAGATTTGGCGGGGTCCAGAGTCGTCCATTTGTCCGTGGTGCGACGTGACAGAAAAGAGGGGCCAGTGGCACCAAAAGGCCTCATGGAAGAGAGACTGAAATCTTCTTCGCATCTCGAGCAAGACCCGAGAGTGCAACGAAAAAAAGTCAAATGGTAGCCGGTCAGACTTCCATCGATACCCACCCTGCCCGAGCGCCCGAAGGCAAGACCTCGAAGACAGGGTACAGATCATCGCCCGCTCTCTATACAGCCGCAGTCCGAAGACCAGCGACCGCCACCCTTGCGGGCGGGTCGAGAGCAAATGGTCCTCACTGTAGGGCGTCGAGGATGTAAATCATCAACCCGGGTGGGATTTGTGGCTCCTTTAGGGAACACAAAAGAGGACGACTACTATAGAAATGATTCTCCTGTTGGCGATGTGTGGTTAGCATACTGCTGGAGGCGAAGGCTAACAGTAGGGGGTGGCTTACTGAAGTATTGTCGACATAAGAAAAAAAGAAAAAGAAGAGGAAGAAGAAGCGGCTCGAAGAGATTATATAGTTGTTCTGTGGGCCCGTGCGTATGTGCAAATTCTGCCGACATCTTGTGGGCCACTGCGCCTGGTGGTTCTGCCGCTTATCACCGCCAAAATATCGCTCGACCAGGGAATCCCGTCCTCGACAACCATGAAAGCAAAGGAGTGGAAGCACACGGCTGGGATCTGTTGCGTTGTTCTTCTATGTTTGGCTCTTAAATTCCATATATCACCACATAATAGCTGTTGCTGTTTTCCCGAAACCGCAAGCATGGCAAGATTTTTGAGTGCACCAAGTCATGAAAAGCTCATGTCAAAGAGGTTTGGTCTTTGAAGCTTCATGACTGTGTAGCTTGCTCAGAATAAAGCTTCTGCTTCTGTATCCACTCCCTTACTGCTGGGGTAGCCATCTCGTCGAGTTTGTCCCAGTCCTGCTTCTGGGCAGCCTCTCTGGCATAAGTGCTGCTGACAATCTGCTCTGCCTCCTTGCGTCCCTCAGTCAGCTCAATCCTACCCGCCCATTCTTTGTCGCCCCCTATCCTCGTTAGGCCGTCAGCCTGCAATAAATCTTCTAGATATGCTCGTTGCTCTTCCTTGCCGCCCCACTCATCGTTAGTCCTCAACGTGACGCGCAGCTTCACGCGGTCGAAGAATGGGCCTAGCGCTCTCTGCATTGGCGTCTGCCCAGCGCTCGTGACCTCCCCCTCCGATGTAGGCGGCCCGGCGTAGTATTTTGGGTTGAAGATGCGGATCAGCGTGTCGTACCCGGCGAGGATGACCTGCTCCATCTGCCGCGCCCCCTCCCTGGCCTCTGAGGTGTAGAAATCCGACGCGGCGATCTCGGCGCTCTTCTCTGCGAAGTACGGCAGCGTGGACAATCCGATATCTATGCTCAGTTCTTCATCAGACGAAGCAGCCTCCCCCTGCGACGGCTCCTCCCGCTGTCCCGCCCGCACCTCGTCCTGTACGTCCTTGGCGAACGCCCACATCATCGCAAGCCGCTGCTCAAACGCCGCCGGCTTGGGCGCCTTGTCGGCATTGTTCACCGCGAGCAGCAGCAGCACGCGCAGGGCACTCAGCTTCTGTCCCTCCCCCCGTACCAAATCATATATTCCAGACGTGACCATGCGCAGGTGGGCTCGGGTGGGAGGGTTGAAGGACGAGTCGAGCACGACCAGCGTGTGCGGCGTCGTCGGCGGGCGGACCGGCCTCGGGAGGTGATTTTGGTGCTTGTAGAGTGGATGGCCATTGCCTGGGTTTTTGAGGTAGGCTAGCGGCGGGAGGGTGCCAACGACGCAGAAGGCCGCCGCCGAGTCTTGGAAGGACAAGAGCGCGTTGTGGAAGAACTTGACCAGCGGCGGGCCGGACTGCCCAGCTGGGAGCAGCGATTGCGCGCGCATCGAGCGCTCGATCATGGGCGGCAGAGGGGAGTTGGGGGTGGGCATTACGGGTGGTTAAGGCATCATCTTGTCGGATTGTTGGTCGATGCCGGAGCTGTCTCGAGCTGTTGGTGTTGAGGGCGAGGGTGACAATGCGGGGGTGGGGTAATTACGCCGTCAGCTTGCCACACAGCTGTCGACTTCAGCACCCAACCCCAACAACAAACACCCTGAGGGATTGTTCATCCGGCACGGCGGGGTATGGACAATATATCGCGCCTTACTTCGCAACCTAGCCAACTTTGAGATTTATTGTTGCTTCGTCCGGGACGGCACGGCATGACAATCATACCCTTCAATGGGTGGATGCTACCCGAATGCAAGGAAACAGCAGAACATATATAGGTATCCATGGCCAAAGGCCAAAGGGGTCGCAAGAGCGAGGAATGTAGCAGCAGATACCTTGAACACAAAGCGACAATGTGTCCAGCGCCATCTGCCGAGTCGCACAAATCCGCGGCATCTTGCTTGACCCCTCTGCGATCTGCAGGTTAACAGATTAAATCCCGTCCACGGCTTGCTATCCTGTGCCCCTGAATCCGAGGAGAACATCTGGATCCCTGTGTCTTATTGGGATATAAGGTCGATGCCTCGCCATCTGCTTGGCAAGATGCCCAGACCATCTGTCCATCTCCCCATTGTACAACAAAACGCAAAGATGGCCCCTCTCGTCTGGCTCATCACCGGCAGCACCTCCGGCTCCGGCTTGGCCCTGGTATCGGCGCTCTCGGCGCGCGGCGATCAGGTAATCGCCACGGGCCGCGACGCCTCGACCCGTCTCGCCCACCTGCGTTCCCTGACCGTCGCCGTGCTCGACCTGGACGTGACCGCCCCCCTCACCTCCATCCAAGCCGTCATCGCTACTGCCGTGGCCATATTTGGGCGCGTTGACGTGTTGGTCAACAACGCGGGCGTGTGGCGCATGTCGGCGCTCGAGGAGGCGAGCGAGGCGTTTGTTCAGGGAATTTTCGACGTTAACTTGTTCGGCGCCGTCAAGGCCACCCAGGCCATGCTGCCGCACATGCGCGCGGCTAAGCAGGGCACTGTGGTGTTCATCGGGGCGGGACTTGGGTGGGCGGCGATCCCGTTTGTGGGGTATTATTCCTTGACTAAGGCGGCGCTGACGAGTGTGTCTCCTCCATCTTGCTCGCACGACGAAGGGACAGGCTGCTAATTATTATCAGTGTTCGCCGAGAGCTTGCAGAAGGAAATCGGGGGGTTGGGACTTCGCTCCATCATCTTCGAGCCGGGCGGCTTTGACTCGGACATTGGCGCGCCGAGGGAGGGCGAGATTGCTTTTCAGGGGCCGTACATAGACGACTATCAGCCCCTTTTCGGGAAATCGTTTGGCGGGCCTCCCCCCAAATTGGCGGGCGACATCACCAAGATTCCCGGCGCCATTATCGACGTTATCAAGGGCGAGGGCGCAGCAAAAGGCAGGCCATTTCCTGTGCGTGTTGTCTTGGGGCCTGACTCACTTGATGTTATTCGGCAAAAGTGCACTGAGCAGTTGCAGCTGCTTGATGATTGGGCGGATGTGTCGCTGAGTACTATGATCGAAGGCCAGAGGGAGACGGCGCCCTTTTTGATGGATATTTGCTCCATCCTGCCCAAGGCATGAATCACGGTATGGGGATGGGGGAAAACGAGAAAATTTCAACATCTTATTGTCACCCAGTTCATTGTTCCTTGCTCTGTCTATACTACGCACACGAAAAACTTCAGATTTGGCCGTCGATTGCAGTTGCCAGCCGCCTCTGTGTAACCGTAACACCATTCCGGAAGAGCCAGGATGCTAAACGGCAAAGTTTGCCTCGCGACTTCTCTAAAACGCAAACAGAGGGGTATCATGCTGTGAAGGGAAAAAACCATCCCACCCAAATCCCAGCCCCTGTCTTCTCATCCAGTTTTTCCTACACCTAAAACGGAGCCCTGCAGGACTTCGTCCACAGAGCCATAACTACTCCAGGTCAAAATGCAAAATCAGTTGCCCAATGAGGTAACCAATGTTCAACCCTTAGCGGATCTCGGGGTCGCGCATGAAGTCGGGGTAGTTGGAAAAGCCGGTCTCACCAGCTCCAAAGCGGGAATGGCCAAAATCGATCGAGTCCAACAGCTCCTGGAACGTCTCGTCCTCATTCGCGGTAGCGTTGGTGACGTCGACTCTGCCTGCGGCGTTGTCGATGTTCTGCTCCATCTCATGGACTGCGTCGCCTACGGCACTGCCGACCGAGTTTTCATCGAGGGCGAAGATCTTGATGCCACGGATATGGGTGTCCTTTCCATTCTGATGGTTCTCCTTGACGTGAACCTGTACGATCCAGCAGCAGAGAGAATGGCCATCCGGGCCGCCGCCGCAGTCCCTAATCGGGACGTTCTGCCAGCCCACAGGATTGGTGAGCGGCACCTCAGCGAACTGGATGAGATCGTGATGACCGGTGCCGGCGTAGAAGATGACATGGGTGGGGGTGTATGACTCGTCCTTATTGTAGTCGACGTAGAACCGGATTGCCCGAATCTCAACGCGGCGGAGGAAGTGAATCGTGAGCAGGTGGGGCTGTTGGCCGTCCGACCTAAAGTTGGTGAGCGACAACTTCATACAGCACTTGAGGGGAAAACTTACTGCCAGTACTTGTCCAAATCGTCGCTGAGCAACTCCGCAACGCCGTTTCCAGGCTTGTGGCTGCTAACGCCAAAGTGGGCGAGATTGTTGATCTCCTTCAAGCCAATCGCGGACGGGTCAAAAGGAGGGCCCTGAAGATGCGCGTCAGAATCGATGTGCTCATCGTTCTCATGGTCCTCGTCCATGACCTCGCCGAAAACCTCGTCGTCGCCAAGGTCATCACCAAGGTCACCGCCAAGGTCGTCGTCGTCGTCAGCTCCGCCGTACTCGGCATCCATGCGGGCCTCGGCATCATCGTTGCTGAAGGCGCTGCCCCGAAGGCCAGCATTTAGATCCCGGGTGAAGTCTTCATTGTCCGAGTCGTGGGCGTCTCCAATGGGAGCTGGAAGGCGAAAGTTAGTCAGTGCCATGACCTCTTGGACGTCGTAAGTGCCAAGTTGAATCCCCTCTAGGACAGCTTCTTCATTCTCTTGATCAAAAGTAATTGGGGCCCTCCGGGACTTTCCACGGGGCTTGTTGAGATCTCGATTGGGATTTAGCTCGCCAAGCGCGCGCCGGCGCACTTGCTGATGAAATACGGGATGATTCTGGGCTAGTGTGATACTCATGATTTGTGATGGTAAATGTTTGAGCTCGGGGAGGGTGAGACAAGGAAGAGGCTGCTATCAAGATGATATCTTGAGATAGGACGCAAAAGAAGGCAAAGAGGCCTTCCAAGCAAGTGTGAGAAAGAAGTGAAAGGGATCTCGGATCCCGGGAAAGACAGCTCAGCTACTTGCGAGACTTGTGTCTATTGGGATGGCGAGACTTGTGCCTGTTGAGATGGCGAGGTCTATGTTTGCAAGAGACCTAGTGGTGGTGGAGAAGAGGTCGAGAGATGGAAGGGAAGAAGACCAAGAATCGAAATAAAGCAAGGAAAAGAAGCGGGATGGTTTGAAGATGTGTGGGCTAGTGAATAGGGCACAGTCCTGCGGCTGGTGCCCGCTTAGTCGTCCGCTTAGTCGTTGCGGCTTGAGGCCTAGTTGCGGCTGGTTGTTGAGATAGATAAGGCACCGTGATAATTGGTGTAGCACGGAGTATGAGAAGAAGAGCGGGTCAAAGAGCGAGCGAAAGTAGAGAGGAGGGGCGCGTCGAAGGAGAGAAAGAGAAACGACGGGGTTGCGGCTTACATCTCAACATGGCGGCGTTCGCGATAGGGGATGACCTTAGACGCTCGGAGGTGAAGGCCGCGTGAGCGGCATGGGCCGCTGCCATAATCCCAGTCCTCCCGCGGCGGGGGGCCTGCACTTGTCCTAGGCCGATTCTGGTGCGCCGCTGGCCCCTGGAGCTGTTTGGAGACTCAGACATTTTGCGTCACCAGCATTGCAAGCCGCATTGGCCAGTGCTGCGGTGCCGAGATCGAGCTAGTGAACCTGTGGATTTTGGAGGTGTTGTTTTTAGGTCCTGTCGTTCCGAGGCCCGCGGGTCGAGTTCCGGGTAGGTCGACCGCCAGGTGTTGTTGTTGACGGGGGCACGGAGAAGCCAATAACATTCCAGGCAGTGCAAACCCCACACTTGAGCCTCTGGCAGCCATTGACGCCCTCCACACCGTTGTCCCTCCCCTAACCCACCTCACCTCACCCACCCACTGGCATTCTGCCCCTCGATCCCGCCTTCCTCCAGGGCATCACTTGCCCGGGCCACAGACCTCCTGCCAAGGATTGGAACCCAACTGCACCCATGTGACTACGTGCCTGTCGCGCGTCTCCCACAACGCGATTCTCCACTTTCGACTCCCGCCTCAATTCCCCAAAAGCTGCGAATTGAGAGGGCATCAGCCAGCGACCACCAGCAAATCCCCTATTGAAACAGCAAAATATCCAGCCACAGCGCTATCTCCTTGGTGATTTTCCGATTCGAGTCTCGGATGAGGGCACCCCAAACCTTTCAAGATGCCACCTACCTCGGGTTTGTCTCCCCTTGCTGCAAAGGGCAACCGCCTCATCTGTCTCGCCTGCATTTTGCTGAAATGAGTCCCTACAGAGACAGACACAATCCGTATCTTGGTGTCGACAGATAACCATGTCGGCTACGAGGAGCGAGACCCGATCCGCAAGGACGATAGCTGGCGCACTTTCGACGAGGTCATGCAGCTGGCCAAGAAAGAGGACGTTGACATGGTCCTCCTCGGCGGCGATCTTTTCCACGAGAACAAACCCTCCCGAAAATCTATGTACCAAGTCATGCGTTCGCTCCGTAGGAACTGCCTTGGCGAGCGGCCCTGCGAGCTCGAGTTCCTGAGTGACGCAGCTGAGGTCTTCGAGGGAGTCTCTTGCGTCAACTACCAAGATCCCGATATCAATATCTCTATCCCCGTATTCTCGATACATGGAAATCACGACGATCCGAGCGGTGATGGGCACTTCTGCTCTCTGGACCTGCTGCAAATGGCAGGTCTCGTCAACTACTTTGGCCGGGTTCCAGAGGCAGACAATATCCAGGTGAAACCCATTCTACTGCAAAAGGGGAAGACCAAACTTGCCCTGTACGGTCTGAGCAACGTGCGTGATGAACGTATGCACCGCACCTTCAGGGATAGCAAGGTCAGGTTTTACCGACCGAACCAGCAAAAGACCGACTTCTTCAATCTTTTGACTCTCCATCAAAACCATTATGCCCACACGCCCACAAGCTACCTCCCTGAGAATATGCTGCCTGACTTCCTGGATCTTGTTGTGTGGGGCCATGAGCATGAGTGTCTGATTGACCCTCAGAGGAACCAAGAGACAGGTTTCCACGTCATGCAGCCTGGCTCGTCCGTCGCCACCTCGCTCGTCCCGGGAGAGGCTGTTACAAAGCAAGTCGCCATCCTCAGCATAACGGGCAAGAACTTTGAGGTGCGAAAAGTACCACTCAAGACAGTTCGACCATTCGTTACGCGTGAGGTGGTCTTGGCCACAGATAGGCGATTCAAGGGTTTAGAAAAGAAGCAAGACAACCGCCAAGAGGTTACGAAACGGCTCATGGTCATCGTCGAAGAGATGATCAAGGAGGCTGATGCCGCTTGGCAAAAGGTCCACGGAGACGAGGCTTACGACAGCCAAGAGCAGCCGCTGCCTCTTATCCGCCTCAAGGTCGAGTACTCGGCCACTGAGGGGTCCAAGTTTGAAGTCGAAAACCCGCAGCGGTTCTCCAACAGGTTTGTGGGCAAGGTTGCAAACCAAAATGACGTCGTCTACTTCTACAGGAAGAAGACAGGAGTAACGAGTAAGCCTTTGACGGAAATTGCCTCCGGCCACATCGCTGACACCTCACAGAAAAGAGCAAGGACAACCCAGACCGTCCGGGGGGCGCCACAGACACACCGGAGTCGGCCGAGACTATCAAGGTCGACACACTGGTGCAAGACTACTTTGCCCAGCAAGCGCTCGTAATCCTGCCGAGCGCACCGTTTGGAGATGCCATCGACCAGTTCGTGAGCAAAGACGACAAGCACGCGCTCGAGATGTTTGTTATGGACACACTCTCAGCGAATATGAAGCACCTGCTCAACATGGACCCCGACAAACTGGGCGAAAATCTCGATGACCATATCGGACTCTATAGGGAACAAGTAGAGGAGAACTTTGCCAAGGGCCAGAAAAAGCAGGCGCAGCGCAAGAGGCGCTTCAAAGCAAAGCCCGACGGCTGGGACTCTGACCTCGACGGCCACTGGACAGCCCAGCCGGGCGTGATTGAGGAGCTGCCATCAGAGCCCGAAGCTCCTGCGGGGCGCCAGCGCACGCAGCCTACGTCGGGGGTTACTTTCAGCGATGACGAGGATTTGTTTGGAGAGGAGCCCTCGGCGCCAAAAGAGCCGCCCAAGCGCGCGGCGGCATCGAGAACAACGAAGAGAGCAGCCCCCGCCAAGAAAGCGGCGCCCGTCAAAAAGGCGGCTGCGCCGAAGAAAGCGCCCGCCAAAGGCCGCAAGAAGGCGAACCCCTTCGCCAGCGACGACGACGAAGAAGACGAAGATGTGATTATGGAGGATGATGATGATGAGGTTGTCGTAGTGCCCCCGCCACGAGCGAAGCCAGTGCGGGCGACACGCGCAGCAGCAAAACCCAAACAGACAACGCTCAATTTCTCGCAGCCGCAGTCACAGAGGTTGACGAAACCGACGCACAAGGCGATTGAGATTAGTGACGACGAAATCTCAGATGATGCCTTCGAGTCAATGCCTGCCACGCGAACCCGACGAAGGTGAGCTTGTGTGGGGTTTGAGCATGCATGCGGCGTAGGCTTTGGTGATGTTATTTTATCCCAGCGGTTAGTTAGTCGGAGGTATCCATGATGTGGTTTCTAGTAGGAAGCTATAGCTGCTATTTTGTTCACGCGGGGCTCAGGGGTTCAGGGGGTCGGCTCATCCAAGATGGGTAGAGTCCAGAAACCGTGATTTCCAACGTCAAATATCCATCTGTTTTAGCCATGGTAATGGATCGTGCCTTGAGAAGTGCCCTCAATTATTTCCTTCCCAACTGCAACTTGAAGCGAGTCGTGATATAAATCGTGGTATTGGTGTCAATGGTATGAGCGCTAGTGGGACTTTTTGGTGGCGTCCGTCCGCTGGCATAGATTTTGGTGGTCCAAGCTCCGTTGACACTGGTCGGGGTCAACCACTGGAACCAACTTTGCCGCCTCAAGGCCAACATCTTCTGAACCATTTCTGAACCCTCAACTGCCCATTTCAACCCTGCAAAGGGAGAAAAAAGAGGGAACCCGAAGAAACAACCGCTTTACTCCTGTCATTTCCCAAGAATATCGACGTAATTACTCTCATTATTGCCATATCGTTCACCCTTTGATAAGCCCTTCACGTGACCAGCTTGAGCAGCATCGGTTCGGGCTCATCGTGCCACAACTTGCGCCTTGCATCATCGCCACCCCGGTGTATCAGCCAGCTCAAACCAAGACGAACAAATTATTCCATCGATAAAGATGGCATCGCTTCCGCCCCCTGAGGTCGCTGAGCAAGTATCTGCCGCGCCCGCCGCGCCCATCGGCCCAAACGGTCCAAATGGCGTCCAGACGACAGCCGAAGCGGTCGCAGCCCTGAACACCAACTCGGGCACCGCCCCCCTCCCCGAATCCAAGCTGCCGACGCGTAAGGACGCCTCGCTCAAGGAATTCCTGACCAAGATGGATGACTACGCGCCCATCGTACATCTCCCTCATCCCCTTTCCCCCGTCCACTTGCTAATATCGTCTACCCCGCTCTCAGATCCCCGACGCCGTCACCAACTACTACATGACTCGCGCGGGCCTGCCTCCCCCGCCGCAAACCGACCAGCGCCTCGCGCGCCTCCTCGCCCTCGCGACCCAGAAGTTCGTCGCCGACATCGCAGCCGACGCCTACCAGTACAGCCGCATTCGCGCTAGCAACACGAATGCCAACAACCCCATGGGCAGTCTGGGCGCCGCGGCGGGATTCCCGATCCCCGGCCAGCCGGCGAACCAGCCTGGAAGTAAAGACCAGGGCCGCGGCGGGCCGCTGGGAATTCAGAGGCCAGGGTATGGCGGCGGTGGGCAGGGCGGGAGTCAGAACCGCACGGTGCTGACGATGGAGGATTTGGGCATGGCGGTTGGCGAGTTTGGGGTCAATGTCAAGCGGAGTGAGTTCTATCGCTGAGCATGGCGGGAGGTGAGGAACCAAGGTTCTAGGCATGGGAAACATAGATGCCCTCAGTTTGTGGCATTGGCAAGGGCTGGACCTGAGATATGACCGCAAGTTTGACTGGGGGTGGGTCGGGGGGTTCACGGTGGGTTGGAAACGGCGCTGGGCATATTTGTTGCTTTTTTCTTCTTTTGACCAAGGCGTTTACGGGCCGGTTATTGAGCGGCTTGCACCACATTACATTGCACTCCCACATATAGCAGGCAGCGAATTTCTGGCCTGAGCATAACAAAACAGGAGCACTCGCTCGTCGTCTTTCTTTACAGGAATAATCCTGCGCCGTCAATGGTAACCGTGGCTGTTCTAAATACCACCACCCATCGTAGCGTATGGGGTGCCAAAGCAGCCCACCAACACCTTCCGTAATGTTACAGGTTCTGCTCTTTGTGTGGGTACAAGGTTTCTGCCCAGCAAAAGATTGAACACCAGATGTCTAATTCCAAGAGCCAATGTGTTTATTTCTTATTCCAGATGAAAGGCTTCCGCGTTCTACAGGATCATTCAGTCAGTCAGTCAGTGTCAATGTCGTCTCGGGCGAGATATGTACGTACGTCGAGAACTCGCCCAGCTTGTGGCCCACCATCTCCTCGGTAATGGTTACGTCATGGTAGACCTTGCCATTATGTACCTGAAACTTGAGACCGACGAAGTTAGGGAGGATGGTGGCAGAGCGCGCTTGTGTTCGAATCGGCACGATCTTCTGGCCTGGCACAGGGCGCACGATCGGGAGACTGTTTTGGCACCAACGGTTAGGCGGGCCTAGGGCTTGAGAGGAGGGGGACTTTGGTAGGAGTCGGAGTCGGGGCGCCTTACGGGACGATGTGCGGGCCTAGCAGACAAGGTTAGCAAGGCCATTAAGGGGAGGACAAAAGGGGGGGCTCAAAAATGGTGACGGCAGCGTGATGCGACGGCCACCTCCAGGACTTCTCCAGGGACTCTGGGCGAGCCACGGCTGGAAGGGAAAAGGATTGGAAAAGGGGCCGTGATTACCTTTCCACACCGATCTCTTGAGCAGGCACCGCGTCGGCTGCATGTTGGGCAGACAGTCAGAAAACGAATCCCCGGCTGGCTCTGGATTGAGATGCTAGGGGGGTCGATGTCGGAAATAGCTAGAGCCCGTCTTCACGTCGGCTGCGCTGCACGAAAAAAGAGTGGGGACCCGTACGTCACGTGCACGACACCAGATGGCACTGCGCGAGTCTGATTGGCGGGCAATTCAAGGTTCACAAGATCATCGTCTGCTGAGTTCCAGCCTCATGGCCGCTACTGAATGGCGCTTGGGCAGATTTTAGCGTTAATGCGGCGACCGTTGGGAGTCCTTTTCTCCCCGCGGCCCCCTCCCGCTGTCTTCCTGATCGACAATGGCTCTTCACCTCAACGCCCTCTTTTTTTTTTTTTTTTTTTTTTGGCGTCTCTGTTTCATCTAGAAGCGCAGCCCACTCCCTCGAGGTTTGTTGCTGTTTCCACCGCCATCGAGCACTCTTGAACTCGCCAGCGGGCTTGGCTTGCATGTCTACACCATCCATTCACAGGGTTGAGATGTTGGTCATGTACACCCCTTGGAAGCTCGCCACTTTCTTGACAATTTCCGGATTTCCAGAGACAAAATTAACCGCCGTAAGCTGCCTCCCCGTCAACGACCGACCACACCCGGAGCCGGGGCAGCTGTTGCCGCCCTCCTTGGCGATGTTTGTACGCTCGAGATATCTTCGAGTTCCTCGAGTCTTTCCCCTTTATTATGCCAAGACAGCATCTCACGCCTAACAAGTGTCTTGTATGTCGCAAGAAAAGAACAAAAAGTAAGTAGAACAATAACGAAACTGGTAGTCAAATTTCCATGGCTTCTCTCCCAAGGCCTTGTCGGACAGTAGATAACAGCTCTCTAAGTGCGATAGACAAGTGCCATGTCGATAGTGTCGGTCTCGCGGAGAAGAATGCGCTTGCGAGGACGAGAAATGGCGTACCAAGGACCACCTAAGATCTGAGGTTGAGAGACTACGGGTAGAGCAACGCCAAGGGCATGCGCTCATCAGAGCGCTCACTAACAATGATCCGAAAGAATGGGAAGCGGTCTTGGATCGAATGCGCAAAGACGAATCTCGAAGCAGCTCCTCTACCGACACTTCGTCGGCGAGCCATATGCTTTTCCGAGAGCAGAAACCATTCATCCCGTTGCGTCAAGGTTCCCTACTCACGGGTTTTTCTAGCCGGGGCATCTCACCGCGGAAGCCGTTGATGGTGCATCCCATTTTCGCTGCTGAAGCTACGGAGGAGTCGCTTCTCCGGACGTGGACCAGTGTGACGTCTGATACGCGTCTTGTCCAACCCTTGATTGCGAGATTTTTTGCTGGCTCGTTTCCTTCCCTTTCTCTAATCTCCCAGTCGTAGTTCATGAAAGATTTCCGCGAAGGCAACCACCGCTACTGCTTCGAGTCGCTGGTGAACGCCATCTTCGGCAAGGCATGCAAGCTGTTCAACGCGACTTCGCAACTAATCTCCCGGGTTAGCTTCGGCGATGCTTTCCTAGGGGAAGCCAAACGACTGCTAGTAGCAGAACAAACCCATGTCAACGTGCCGAATATTCAAGCATTGGGTGTGCTCGCGTTAGCCGAGACGAGCCAGTAAAACGACGAGGAAGCCTGGGAATTGGCCCAAGAATCCATCAGATCGTCCATTCATTTGATACTTCAGACCTGTCGTCTTGATGATCAATACGACGCCGATTTCAGGGCCGTGAGAACGTTGGCAAACTGTGCAGGTTTCACTCTGATTAGGTATGCCGAGAATCCAAACCGTGCTTCATGCTACTATAGCCCCAATCTGTTCTCTGCTGACACGTGTTGGGTCGGTACAGGGTGCTTCGACTTCTCACAGGGCGTCTCGAGCCTAACACGGGGCCACTATTTATGAGACTGCAACTCGACTCTGGTGACCTGGGCGAAGACTCTGCCGGAGTTCATGGGAGCGAGGTACTAACAGCCCCGATCAATGGCGTTGCAGTGCTGTATGGCGGCGGACTGACATGTTACTTTAGGCATCGGTCTACAGATGCGGCTCTTCGCTAAATTGTAGTTCTGTCCTCCTCTTGCTAGATTCGTCTTCGAGGTAACGGAAACAGTCCATACATTTTCCTCGTATAACTTCTCCAAGGCCATGACTGCCAAGGATCTCGAAGACGCAGACGACAAATGTCTCGAGTACTACTGCCAGTTCACCGACTCGTTTGCATCAGACATGGATAGCACCTCCGATCTCCTGTTTGCCTAGTAAGCCCCGCCCTGCCTTCTCCTGCTCAGGATTTATGAAACTACTAGGTAACGGCTTACTGACGCCTCGTTTGCTCGCAGGATTTGATATCACTATTGTCTGCTCAGCTTGCTCCGGCCATTTATCAAAAGCACGGCGAGCTTGGTCGGTAGTGCGTCACCTCGGGATGGTAGTGAGGGGGTAGTCGAGGTCGGGGGAGATGGAGAGGAGGATAGGGAGGTTTAGGGACGGGGGTCTGAGCACACCCAGGTCGTTTGCCGTCAAGAGGGTGAGGGAGGAGGATATTTTCTGGAAGTGGGGTTTGAGGACGCGCGGACGGGGGTTGAGGAGGAGCGAGAGGAGGACGAGGAGGGAGAGGAGGATGTTGTAGGGGACGAGGTGGAAGGGGAGGGGGTAGGGTAGGGCGGAGCATGTCATAGGGTATTTCCAGAGCATCGGGAGGTAGGGCTGGGAGGGGAGGGCGAAGTCTTTCAGGGCGTTTAGCGCTAGGACAAGCCGAGGGGAGGGAGAGGTGGTGGAGAGTCAGGCCGGGGGTGAAGAGTGGCTCGATGATGGTGAGGGAGGGGTCCACGTAGGAGAGGATGGCTGCGGCTTGATGGTAGAGGGAGGTGAACTCGTCCGGCGCCAGGGGAGCATGATGGATGGGATGAGGAAAATGACTTTTGCCGAGTTGATGAGACCAGGAGTCAGGTCATTTGCTTCGGCGACACCCACTTCAGGGCGGAATGTTGCGGAGCCCCAACTGATGCCGTTGAGTCTGTGGAAGGTGATGGGTGTTTTGGCAATACTTTGAGGCGCGGTCCCGAGGGCGAAGTCGGATGTTTTATTGACGGCCACCTCCAGTGCAACGAAAGAGGCGATGTGGATCTCGATACCAGGGACAACGTGAATCAGAGCATGGGCGGTTGTAAGGACGACGTTGGCTTGCCCAAAGTCACTGTTGGTGAAGAACAGAACTCTCTTGGCCATGGCCATTGTGCTTTTGCTGTCCATGACAGTGCGCTTACTTTCCACCCGACCTGCCGGCTGATGCACCGAGGACCGGTTTTATATCTGCCGTCCTGTTGTTGCTGGGTCCCGATTCTCAACACTCGGTGCGTAATGCTGCTTCAGGCTTTAGCCAATGATGACGGAAAGACTGCGGTGTCGATGTTCTGTGGTGAGGCGGTGGATACATCGAACGGTGCGCTGGATGTAGATGCTGTGTTGTTTCCTGCCTCGGGGCTCTTTCTTTTCTGTTTTTGGCGTTAGCTACCTATCGTAGATCACGGAGCTGTGATTGCAGTAGGCCGAGGGGATTCGACGAGAGGTCTTCGTCCATTGGCGTGGTGTTGTGATGCTGTGCCGCCCCATTGCATCTCTACCTGGCTGCATCATGAATGAGATGAACCCAGACAGCCCCAACGCAGAGGGGTAGAGGATGACTTGCTGTCCTTCCAACTTGACCGTCTTCCCTCCCCCCCTGGTCGAGCTCCTCTCGAGGTACTTCGGATGTCAGAGAAGAACGTATTTTCTAACGCAGGCTCCCAGGTCCGGAGACCTGACCACTGCCAGCTAACCATATCACAGCGGGGGCGTCAGGGGGCACAGCTGGAGCGATAGGGGGTTCCGGGGGGCCAACACGACCCATGCGCCGCACTATGGCTACTACAATTCAACCCTCGTTTATTTGTTATTGTGGGACTTCAAAGCGCATTGAGGACATGGGGAAGGCCTTTGAATGCCACAAATGCCCTTTTAAACGGTGGAAAGGGCTTGTGAGATCCTAAATATGCCATTTGCAGTGCCCTAAATGCCCTTGATATTGAAAAGGCCTTGTGGAATACCAGATATGCTGGTTTTTCATTCCAGGAGGACTTTTTAGGATTGTAATATCTAGGTACCTTTAGGTCTCAGAGAAAGGTCACGCGCTGTCAAACAGTGACCTGTCAAACAGTGACCCATCAAACAAACCAGGGTCGGATTATGAGGCCAAAACGCCTTACCGGAGGAACGTATTCCTCTCGTGCGCAATCATGTTAGCCTCCCGAGCGATCTTGGTGGCTAGGTTTTCTCGTCTGGCGGCTTCATCCTTGCACCGGCGTTCTTTCAGGGTGATCTGGTTGTCCTTCCGTGTCGGCCAAAAGGACTCGTGACGCAAGGCTCAAACGCCAACCTAGCCTATACGATCTCCAGGACTAAAAGACCAACGGTCAACCAAGATGTGACGACAGTGGCATCATCGGTGTCTAATTGCCTGGTGGTCGTCGGCAGTGGGGCCATGGTGGCTAATCCGGAACAGACTATAAAGCGAAAAGCTACTTTCATCAGAGTGTGCCCAACAACCTTGTTTCAGGGTGTGTCGAGCCTTAGATTACAGACTCTCTAGGCACCTGATCTGGATTTGTATTTGAAATGCAGCTTTTTCTCGCCATATCCATTTACCTCGACAATCTCTCGACACGGCACGAATCTCACCAAGCATGAGTGCTATGCCGTCACGTGGCAGCGCAAATGCACCGCCTGAGCCTTCAACTGGAGCACCAACATTAAATGATGGCGACGAGGCTTGGTCTGACACATCATCTGCACTCGGTCAAGTTGATGCTCCTGCTCTCGAGCCTGAGCCGGTCCACACGTTTCCCAAATGCCGACTCCCAGGCGTCGCTGTCGTCCGCCTTGTTTGGGAAGCAAGAAAGCAGAATCAGATTCTTGACGGCCTCTTTGACTAAATGGCGGCTAAGCTTGTACGATTATTCAACTAAGCGTCGGGACGCGGGTTTTCGAGTACGCAATTCAAGATTGATGGGTCCAGGGAACACAGCAGCCCCGAGGACCCTATATGAGATCGGTCACACCCAAAGAAAGACACGCCGAACTCAGCTGCCGGCATTGCCAATGGGATGAGGAATACCCCCTTCTTGTCCCAAATATGGCCGACTTCTCAATCGATCGAATCAGCCAAGATACAAAACCCATTTCATCCTTCTCGCTTCCCATCGTAGCAATGGAGAAAGAAGCCCGACCATTGCTAGAGGAGGCCTCTAAAATGCACGAGCGGCTCCGATGCACCCTCTTCCACAAGATCAAGTGCTTGTGTCCGGCAAGCACACACTGGGGTGTAGTGTACGTTTCCAAATTTGCGTTTCGGGAGGGAGATCTATTCACTAATAACGTGTCAAGAAGGAGTTGTCCTCACTGTCATACTGACTTCGCCGTGAGCATTGCGCCCTCCCCAACGCAACCTGGAGGGCGGTGGTTCGTGTTTATAGCCTGGAAATACCTGGGTAACGGCCCGCGAAATTGCTATTGGGAGTCACACGCAAATATGACAGGCTCACCACTACGCTACGATGAACTAGGATCGATGTATTATGGCTATGAGGTGGCAAGTAGGACTCCGAAGGTAAGTTCTGATGACTACGGACGGTGTCAACATCTACACACCGAGCTTTTTTCAGGTATAAAGCACAGCATTAATTCAGGAGGAGGAGGAGGTACCTCAAACACCGCCGACGTGCCATCGTATAAATCAAGTCATCAGTTCAATTGCCTAATGGCTAAGAACACTACAATCCAGCCCTAGTGCTTTTATTAGCGCGTGACACTCCCAGGAGATGAGCCTAGTATAACGAAAGGCATTTTTGGTGTTTCAGAAGGCCCTTCCAAAACTTGGAACGTCCTTCTTGCAAAGGCCTTCCGAAATGTTAAATATGCGTTTATTGATGCGAACACTGCCCTTTTTGCTTTAATTACTCCCTGGGCTGGGGGAAGGCCGCGCGCTAACAAACAAACCAGGGTTGTATGGGCCAAGCTTCATGTTCATGAGTCTTGACTCATGTTTCGGTTGATTTTGGGGGATGGTAAGCATGAGGACTCGGATGGCCGCAAAATAGGTAGTCTAGATTCGTGACATTACAGCATTATTCGTATCCAATACTTCTCCAATCTTATCGCTCAGATGGAGAAGGTATCCGTTCTTCTGGCAGTCCTTGTTCAAGATCAGGCTCACTGTTTGACCCTGCTGAGCTCGCTCTTGCTCGGGCTGCCTCTCTTTTCTTTCTCAACTCCCTAAGTTCTAGCTCCTCGGCTTCTTCTGCCTCTCTTGTTTGCTCTTCTTTTATGGTCTGTTCGTTCGTCTTTTCTTCTGTACCCGAAATCAGTCAATCAACTCAAGTTTCATGGGGGAAACAAGTTCGGAAGATGTTACCTTTTGATCTCCACCGCCTTCCAATGACGAGAGCGCCTCCAAAATTGCTGGGGAAAAATTCTTCTTCTAGACTGTTTGAACCTAGTATCATGCTGAAAAGGTCCGTATTGACAACGTAGAAAGTGCCCGTCCATTGCTTCATCTGCCGCTCAAAGTACCAGGTGAGGTCAACGGTCGATTCGGGAATGAATTCGCTGCCATCGAAACCAACGAGGGTTGGTCGGTCAGCCTCCGGGATCTGAGATGTTGCGACGTTGAGCTTGGTCACAAATTCTCGCGAGAGCATGTTTTGATCCGACCCGGTATCCATCTTGACGCGGACAGGGTGGTACCCAAATCGTTGGCTGGGGTTCAGCTGAAGGGGGTTCTCAAGAACTATGGTGGCGTTGCGCGTAAAATGTGTCTTGACGAGCTGCCGTAGCTCCTGGATGGCGGTTGCGGGGGCTTTGGGCTCCATGAGGTATGCCTTTGCGCCCGACACGCCGGTGCACTGGTCGAACTGGAGGTTGGTTTGCAGGCACTCAGAGTCAGGGGTTGAGCGGCCAGTAACAGTCTCGTCATCCGAGAACGAATAGTCGCTTTCGACAGACCCTCCCAGTATTTTTGATATTCCCGAGCTTTTCATTATATGTCAGCAAATGGAAAGCGGGAATTGAGACGGTGTCGTTCTGACCTGGCTTCCAACAGCTCCTCCTGTCTGATTTCTGTTCGTACCCTGTTGAGATTGTTTAGAAAACACGTACTCAAGCCAATGCCAAGGCCTGTCAGCAGCGCTTACCCAGAGCACATTTCCTGAAGTAAGAGGGTGCTTTCACGGAAAGCTGCATAGACATTTCTTTGCCTCCTCTCATGCAACACCAGGCAGTACCTGAACCACCAGCGCAAAAAGACCCTGTATAGAAGAGAGTTGAAGGTCCGCCGGCTCTCCTCCATGGCGCCGAGTGCCCTGTATTGCTTCTCGGTCATCAACAAGTCCCGCCTGCGGTTGTCGCAGGTGAGCAGGACGGCGCCGAGCGAGCGCTGCATGTTAAACCGCTTGTTTTCTAGGAGTTTTTCGCATTCGTCAAAAACCAAGAGCATGACGTGGATCTCTTCCATTTGCTTCATGACTTTGTCTTCGATTGTTCTGAGTTCGCGGAGCAGGTAATAGAGAGGGAAAGCAGCGTTGAATGTGACACCAATCAAGGTCACAATCGGAATTGCGAGAAAGAGGGCGGTTGTTTCCATGATTGATTAGGTATGTTTTCTACTTGCCGATCACCGGCAAGGAAGAAATGCGTTGAAATGATTGCAAGAAAAAACAATAGGTTGGGCAGTCGGGTGCTGCCCAAGATAAAAGGCTTCGAGGGCATGAATTGGGCCAGCGTGGCGGCGGCTGTGAAAAGATGTCTTTCCTTTTTCGACAGCGACGCGCCGAGGCTTGACGTCGGTGGCTCCTGCCCTCCAATGGCTCTCCAATGGCTCTCCAATGGGGGTGACTCCTCTGTTCGGCGGAAACCGGGCTCTCAACTGCTCCAGGGTCGGTGTTTTTCAGCTCATATCCATGCCCCCGGCTCCGCCCCACGCACGACCAACAGCCGCTCCCCAATTGACCGAGGTTGATGGCATTTCACCACCTCAAAGTAGAAACACGCCACAAAGGCTTCAAGTTCTTTCAATCGACCCCAAATGGCGGTGCAAACTGAGCCTCAGCATCGCTCGCGGCTCCGGCGAAATGCCAGTGGATACCACAGACTGGCCGACATCATGGGGGTAGACCAAGCCATTGCGGTTTTCCCGAGATTCGACGAGCTAAACATGCTCAGTTTGATGAGCCTTCAATCCGAGATTGTCGAGTTGAGGAAGTGCTTGCGGCAAACCTGCCAACTTGATGACGAATCCGACAACCTTGACGAGCGACGGTATTCTTTGAACTTCAAACTGTCGAAAGATCAGAATAGTGAACAGCATCAGCTCCTCACAGCGTTAAGACCAAAGTTGAAAGAGTACAGTGAGTGGCTTTGGAGCTGTCTTGCTTCCGGGACAACGTCAAGTTTGCTAATAATGTCTGGCGCAAGATGAACTTCTACTCCAGGGTAGGCTCACTTCCCTTCAGAGAAGAGGCAGTCAGACTAATAGGATCGCAGCAACACAACTGTCCCAGCTGAGCAGCCCCAAGCCTTCTCAGCTTGGAGACCTGCGCGCTTGGCTCAGCGATAGGAGAGGCGGCAACTGCTTTCAAACCGGCTCCGAAGTGTGGATGTGGGAAGATGAAGACACGTGGCGCTACATTCGAGTCAGCCAAGACCCAGAAGAGAACGACCAATTCACCGAGATCATAAAGACCATGGCCATCAGACTGTATCACCGAGTATGGGGCGAGCGCCACGGCGGGGGCAGGGTCATTGACGAGGAGTCAGACCTGAGGTCCTACGATGAGTCGAGGATCGTCAAGGCGAGCAACATCATGGCGACGACCCTGTCGTCGATCCTCCCGGTCCTTGCCATTTTTGCCCTTAACCAGCTGCAGAGTACCAACCTTAGAATCGCCCTTGCTGCTGTCTTCACTGCCGTGTTTGCCTTTATCTTGGCATTCATCAGCACGGCAAAGCGAGCAGAGATATTCACGGCAACGGCTACGTATGTGTATATATCCCCCCCCCGCATCGTTAAACTAATTCTCATTCTGATACGCTATCAGGTTTGCTGCTGTTGAAGTCGTCTTTATTGGATCTGCCATCGGAGCCGCAAACAACCCAAGCTCTTGATGGTAACCAAGATGCAGTCAAGCCTGAGATATAACAATGGTTCGCACCTGAACAGCTCATCGCCGGTGGGGCCAATCTAGCCCTTTGGTTTGAGTCCGAAAATAGCAGAGCATCTTTCTGCTCTTCCGCGATTGGATTCAAGGCCTCGCTCGAGGAGGTGAATGGTGGACAAAATTGCCTGTCGGCGCCCTTTAGGGCTATCTGGTTGACCTTGCGGGCCAGTCGGTTGCCTCATCCGCCCTCTCGAGCCGGACCGAGGGAACACCGCGGTTCGCCCACGCAAAGAGACGTTGAGTGGCCTCGTCGCCGGGGGGGAAGGTCGGAGTGGACGGATTCATCCATTGTGCCTAGTACGTACCCACGAGAAGACGGAGGGTAGGGAGGGACACGAAAGCGAAGCGAGGGCCGAGGCAAGTTGTCACTGCGCAAAAAAACGAATCGAAACAGCAAGCAACGGCAGCAAGTCGATGGCAAAAAAACAGCACGAATGCGCTCAACAACCTAACCGTGACTCATTCGATGCCAAGGAAGGCTCGAAAATTATGAGAATCAGCCGAGCCATAACACCGCACGATACCCTGATGAATGGAGCACCAGCAGCCTAGCATTCACTGATCAGAAAACGAAACTAGTCTAAAAATTCAAGATCAATTCGGTCAAGTATGTAGGTATCTAGGGGAAATGATGCCTCCGTCGTTACCAGACAAAAACCTCAAACTGGCAGCCTCTCACCAAGAGGCCTCATTGGGCGCACGAATCATTGCCGCGCATGACTTCGGTAGCCTCACTTCTCTGTGGGCAATCTTCCCAATTTTTACCCAACCCAAACTTCAGCTATTCCGCATCGAGTCTTTCTTCCCGCCAGAGAATCACCAGGTACCCACTTACCACCAGCCGAAATGGAAGCCGCCTTTACGTTTGGCAGCCTAGGTGATATATATCGCCGTTTGCCAACTCGCTGTGCAGCTCGGTCGGGCATTGAACGACTCGGGCGGCAGCGCGATGCAATATCGTGAGCTGCAGAGGGACTTGGAGATACTTATCAAGGTGTTGATGCAGGTCCATTACAGACAGAAACAACGAGCCTTTGACCAAGTACATACCTGGCATTTCCCAGGTCATCGAGACATATTCACAGTGCGACTCTTCTCCATGTTTGCAAAGTCTAGATAACGTCACGAAGGAGGTTATCAACGAGCTCGGGTTTCTGATCCGGGTGTTCCTCGATCGGTGGCGCGCCAAGTACTATGCAAGCTTGTAGCCCGGGGGCTCCGGGGACATGGTCAAGGACTGGGGCAAGAAGATGGAGTGGCCGCTAAGGGAACAGGAGGTGATGAAGGATTTCAGGAAAGGCTAGCACGCGGTGTGCAGAGAGTGACGCTAATAATGAGCCTGGCTGCGCTGGGTACTACCATTGAGATTCCCCTGGACCTAGTGCACTCATGAGATGTAACTGCAACGCCCCCTGCTTTAATATGCACATACTGACAGCTGCAGATGTTCCATCTCCTTCTTGCTCCCTAATTCGAGAATCGTCGAGGGCATCGCATGGTATTGAATCGGCAATACACCCTCGAGGAAACATGCAACTCGAGAGACATTGATAGTTCAGTGCTATGGACAATGTCTGTGCGCCGGGGGATGAGGGTAAACATGAATGAACATCGTGTTTGAAGACGTGGGCAAATATCAAAGGGCTGTGTCCTCGGTGCAGGACGCCGCACAGTATCCCTGAGGATGTCAATTTCCAATGGTGAGGCCTAATATAGGCTCGACTGTGTGAAGAGAGAGAGAGAGAGAGAGAGAGAGCCAATCGAGATACAGCACCAACAACACCTGCGGGATGTGGCTCCGGTTGCGGATGGAGAAGCGACATGGCCCCCAGAATCACTTCAAGTTATGGCACCGACTTGGCCGGTATTACTGAGGATCCGCCAGCGGTTCCCATCGACAAGCCATCCGATTTCCAGCGTGTGCGCATAGTAGCCATTCAAGCCAGCCCAAGAGAACTAGACCAGGACCATGGGGCTGCCCAGTACACAGCTAGCCTTCAACGGCATTACCGCGGACCGCCTAAGACGTCTTTCCTCGATAGTTCTGTCACCAAGATTGATCAGTTCTACAATCCTGATGGCCTGGTTTCCGCTGCTACTGATCCTAACACGACCGAAAGCCGGGGTGACCGCGTGATAAAGGACTACAAAATGCTGGAGCTAATGCTGCTCGAGAGGAGAAGCCTCAAAAGCTCCAGGCAGAAAAATAACGACCTCGATACTTGCCAAACGGTTATCCGGTAGCTATAATCGCGACATGTCGTGATGCTATTCGCAAGGCCGCAATCTAGTGCGAAAAAAGACGCTGATTGGTGGGCCGCTTCACGATTTGAGCCCAACAAAATTTCATCCGAGTTTCATTCTCAACCCTCTTTCACAATGAAATCCAACAACTCAAAATCAAGCTAAACCCCCCAATTCGCCAAATTCTCACGCCACGAAACTCTCACACGCAGCAGCTTCCACGTGGCCCACCACGCACGCAAGAAACGCTTTGACCAGCCAGTCACAATGGACAGCTCGTACGAGCAGGAGCTGACGGTCGTCTTCGAAGCCATCCAAGTCGCCACCGCCATCAGCCGCACCGTGCTGCAATTCCTGCACCCGTCCTCCGACGCCGGCCCCGCCCCGGCCGCCCCGGCCGACCCGGAACTCGCCGCGTTACGGACCTCGCTGCAAGTCCTCAAGGACGACAACACCTTCGTGACCGCCGCCGACCTCGCCATCCAAGCGGTCCTCCTGCGCGTGCTCAGCGTCGCCTTCCCGACGCACCGACTGGTGGCTGAGGAGTCAGCAGCGCAGCTGCGCGCGGACCCGGCGTTGCTGGCCATAGTGACGTCGCTAGCCGTGACGCACAGCCGGGCGAGCGCCTTCGTGTGGGCGCACGGGGGCGGCGACGTGGCGGCACACGTGATGAGGCTCTTCGACCGCGCGGCGGCGCCGCAGCCGGCCACGTCGGCGCTGGACCCGACGTGGGTGATCGACCCGATCGACGGGACGGCGGCCTTTATGCGCGGGGAGCACTACGCCATCAACGTGGCACACCTTTGCGACTCGCGGCAGATCCTCAGCGTAGTTGCGCTGCCGCTGCTGTCCCCGACGACGACGACACCGATCACCGATGCCGACACCGCGCCGGCATCAGGCGGGACCCTCGTCTTTGCGGTGCGCGGCTACGGTGCGCACGTGGCACCGCTGGGGTCGCCGTCGGAGAGCCGGGCGCTCCCGCGCCACGCCGACGCGGTGCCGCTGGCGGGGCTCGCTAGCGTGACGTGCTACGGTACGCTCAAGTCGGGGTACGATGGGATGCACGCGGCCGTAGCGGCCAAGCTGGCCATGCCGTTCCCGGGCACGAATTTGCTGGGCTGGGTGCCGCGGTGGGCGGCGCTGGCGCTGGGCCTGGGCAACACCACCGTGTGGGTGTACCGCCGGCGGGACCGATACGCCAAGGTCTGGGACCACGCCGGCGCTATGCTGTTGTTTGAGGAGGTGGGTGGCATGGTGACGGATGTGGACGGGAGGGACATCGACCTGTCGCCGGGGAGGCTGCTCAACGCCAATTTCGGATTCGTGGCCGCGCCGAGGAGTGTGCATCACCACGTCCTAGCGGCGGTGAAGACCCTCTTGCAGGAGCAGGGGAGGGCCGGTTTTCCAGCAAAGTAGGGGGTACCAGCATCTCGACGACACTTGAGCGACTTCGAGTAGCATGTATTGTGGCATAGCATTGTGCGCAAGATAGAACTGTATATTGAGCAAATTGTTCCGGAGTAGCGAGCCTCCGTCGCAAACCGAAATGTCACCAACTCCCATCACCACAGCCACCAATGTGCAAACCGTACTGAATTCAAAACCCGAAACCCCTCTCAAAGCTAGATATATGCAGTAATGGTTACTAATGCAAACAAGCCCTGACAAAAACCCTATTACTCTTCGCTGTCTTGCAGGAGTGAACCCCATATAGTTGAAGCAACTCCCCCTTTTCTTGATCATTCCTCCGGCTGGCTGTCTGTCCGCCGTCCATGTGCATCCTGGTCTCATTTACCATCGGGGGAACGCAGCAGCCCACGTATATCCCATTCCAGCATCAATCGTTGTAGAACCTCCCCTCCACCCCTAAAATCCAAGACTCGACACACCCCTCTCCTGCACAGTGGCCTCTTCGTATCCAATCTTGTCCCGTCCACAGAAATCTGCTCAACGGCAGTACCTATTCCCATCCCGATTCCTCAAGCTCATCACCTCCTGCCAGCCCCAAGCATGCTGCCCGCGTCGAGCCTATAGTTCGCAGTGACTCATGAGTAGTGACACGAACACCCATCTCACAAACTAACACAGAAAAGAAAAAAGAAAAAAAGAACAAACAATGCACCCACAAAATCGTTATGCAGACCAAATCAACGCCGGGACCTTGCCCATGGTGCCCAGTCTAAATACGTCTGTGGATGGAAATCGCGTAAAGGCAGCAACGATTAGACAGAAGGCGTGACCGAACTGCGCGAGGCCGTAAAGAGAAAGCCAAACACATTGAGAAGGGAGAAATAGGCCTTATCCGTGCTTTTTATTTCCAGTGACGAGACGTCCTTCGTCCCCGAGCCAAACGTGACACAGCCAAGCCAACGCCAGGGACGAACAGACAGAGAGGAGAGGTGGGTGAGTAGCATGTATTAGGTGATTGCGGTATTGTATCTGTCCTCGTTGGCGAAAGAAATGACGAAGCCTGCCAAGCAAAGGATGTTGTCATAGCCATCTAGGACATGACGTCGTAAAACCATAACAGTCGTAAAGGCGTTGCAGCACTGGCAAACGCTGCTCTACTGCCCAAGCAAACCGCAAAGGCAGTCCGAGAAGAAACGGCAGGAAGCGGCGTGGAAAGTCCACTCAACGTCAACTAGAATGTCCACGCTGTGATGATGCCAGAGAAAGCATGCTGGAGTTGACCAGGTCATTGGCGTAAATGGTTGCCCATGTAGGTGTAAAATAGTCTTGTATCCCAAATTCTTCATCTCTTCCGGTTCTTTTGGTGGCATTGGATCGTTGTCGTCATCTCGAGTAAAGTGAAAAGGCTCCGAGAGGTTGGCATGGGTCTGCTGAACGGGGCCTACATAACGTGCAGGCAAACAAGCCCTGCTGGGCGATTACTGCCTATGTGAGGGCCCTGAAAGCAAGTGCCAAAAAAGGGGAAAAGAAATTGAAGTTCAGCAGACAGCCCAACCGCCGATAAGCCAGGATATTACAAGTCGGGTTTTGTTCATGGAAACAGGCGAGCGAGTAGAAAGGTGGCCGTGCCGAGGCCGAGTTCGCTCTGGTTTGGTCGAATCCCCCATGTTAAGTGGCCAAAAAGGTACGTCATTATAAATCTTGAAAGGTCGTGTGGCCTCCAGCCTTTGGAAGCTTTGATGCCAAACGAGCCAGCTGCATCGTCGAGTAGGAAACCAGGCCGCATCAACTACGACTGGAAGCAAACGGCCAACAAAAGGCTGGAGTAAAGTCGTTTCATCGCAAGCCATCTTTCCGTCGTTGCTGTGCTACCTAATCTCCATGTAACTGCTCTCGTCATAACGCTGAGCGCTTTGGGTATGTTGGGATATGTTGTCGGTGGAGAAAGGACAAGCTGGTCAAAATAGGCAGCCCGTTTTTCTAGAACCTGGGCGCCGCGGAGGTCGTGGCTCCCCGTGCAGCAGTGTCAGATGAATCTAAAGCCTGTTAATAGTGCTCACCAGTTCAGCAAGGGGACTGTTACGAACCACTTCCTCGTTGCATGTGGCCGTTGACCCGACCGCGTCCAGCAAAGCCAATAGCTTCGCCCCAATCACCATTCGGACCATGAGGCTGACGCTCGGGAACATTCCGTACGCCTGTGCCGTTCAAGCCAGGTCGTTGGCTGCCGATTGCGCCAGGGTTCTCGCGAGGCCGAAGCCGACTACCGCCATTGAAGGGTTCACCCAGCGACATGGCACCCAAGTCGGAGATTAAGAGGGATGCGTCATTACCCGATGTGGTGCCGGGAGTTGTGGGTGTAGTCAACGCGCTGCTCTGACCAGGCAGGTTTGCGCTGTACTCGCCATATTGAGCCACGTTAGGACCATGAAGAGACGTGCCTTGCGGGTAACCTGACGCCGAGAGAGAAGGACTCGGCGTATAGGAACGCAGGTCGGCAAACGACTTGACACCACGGAGGGCGTTCAGGCCGCCATCGGGGCTGTCCGGAAGCTCAAGTGTCGGCCCATGTCTTCCCTGTCGTCCAAGCGTGCCATACTGTCCAGGCGCGTTACCCCGTGTCTCGGCAAAGTCGATAGTAGCGGCGCGACTGAGCCCTCGGCGATGCGCATCAGCCGACACACCTGGCGCCATGTGCATGGGTGGGGCTGCACCACTCTCCTTCAAGACATGAAGCTGCCTGTGCTGACCCTCGCCAACAGACCGATGCTCGAGCCCCATGTTATGCGCTAGAATGTGCACAGTGCGTCGCTGGATAGGAGTAATGGTGCTGGGGAAGACAATGATCTCGCGGTTGGGATCATTGCGGAACAAGGTCAACTCAGTATAAAAGCTCAGGGTATCTGGATTGTTGAGGTCCACATCCCCTGTGACGTGAGGGTTAGAGTTAGAGGGCGTCGGTGCCAGCTGTCTTGTTGATGACTTACGCAACGGCGAGTTACGAGATCGGGCATTGTGGGCGGCATTTAGCGAGTGCATCGACGTTTGTGTGTGTAGAGCAATGGGTTGGTGTTGCTCCTCCAGCTGGCCCCGCTTCTCCCTCTTCTCCCGTTCAATCCGCTCTCTTTCATGTTCTGGTAGCATCTTCTTGTATTCCACCCTGAGCTTCCTCCCCTGCACCTCGTATCCGTTGAGCTGTTCGATCACTGTCTGTGTGTCCATGGGGCTTTGGAAATTGGCGAAAGCAAGACCCCGGAAGATGCCGTTGTCAAAGTGGTAGTTAAACGCGTACGGTTGGGGCAAGCCGAGATCTGACATGATGGACGTGAGCATTTCCTTGCGCACGTTGAATGGGATATTCTTGATGACAATAGCGGTCGGGATGAGGTCGCTACCGAGGCTCTTCGGGTCGTGTCGCGGGTCGTACATGCTGTTGGGGTATGCGTTGCGGTCATTTGCGAAGTTGCCATCGCCACTCATAAGGTTCATGGGCTGGTTGAAATTGGCGATGGCCGAGTACTGTGTCGAGGGGGTGTTGAGGGCCTGGCTTCCCAGGCCTGGCTGCTCAGGCATCGTCCACTCCTAAATGAATGTTCACGATTAGAAATACCGTTGCTTGCACAGGGGCAGATGATATGAGGAGAACAAACCGAAGGGATAGCTCTGCGAGCGCCTGACCGCAGCCGATTGTCGCCCATTGCGCCGTTAACTGTGTTTGTGCCCGAGTTGTAGGCCCACGCTTGGTTATTCCCCAGAAAGGTGTCGGCAAAGTTCGGCGTGTGTGGCAGCCTGTTGTGACGAAAGGCGCTGTCGTAGGTACCGAAGCGCTCGTCGCCAGGGAACAGCGCGGCAGGTGATTGGCCGACGCCATCCATCTGGCGCTGGTTCATGCGATTGACGGAAGGCAAGCCGGCCGTGGTGTTGTAACCCGGCCGTGCAGCGTTGGGAGAACGGTTCGCGGCAGACATGGGGTAGCCGGGGAAGAAGAGCTCTGGTTGTTGATTCATTGTCTTGTCTTGTCCTGCCCTCTACGGGCGGTCGAGGTGGCCGGTGCGAGAGACCAGCAGACCAGACCCCAACAGACGACGCTTCGAAAAAATGGCAGATGGAAGAGACGTCGTCGGATGGAAAATGCGGCTTCCAGCCGAGGCGAGACGAGGCCAGACAAAGGGCCTTATTGGGGTCGAGGTTCGAGGACGGGACTGTCGGCGGCCGCTTTGGAGAGATGCGGGCGGTAGGAGTGTAGAATGCAGAATCTTCGAATGGAGAAGGGCGTGATTTTTCAATGACGCGGAAAAGGTCCGCGGGAGAAGGGGACGAGGCAGAAAGAAAAAAAAAACACAGCCAAAGGGGGCCCACAACAGACTGGGCAGGGGGGCGCCTCCGAGAAACTGGAGACTGGAGACCGCGGAAGGTGAGAAGGAGTGGTGGGGTGCGCGCTGGCAGCCGTGCTGGTATGTACTTGTCAAATTGAGAATCGTCACGTCGTCCGCTGTTTCGTTGAAGTCGTGAGGTGCTGAGGTGCGGTGCGGTGGGAGGTGGTGCAGACCACTGACTCTAGTTCAGAGATTGGGTTGGAGAGAAGATGGAAGCGATGCAAGAAGCCGAAAGAGAGGTGGCAGGTGCGTCTGTCAGAAAAACTGCGGTCTGATCCCAGCAACCTCTTTTTTTGTGTGCGGTGGGTGCGCAGACGTGCGATGGGTTAGGTTCCTGGGCTACCGGGCTGGGCGGGCGCTGGCTCTGCTGGGACTGGGTCAGGTTCCCCGTGTGCTGGCTGGAAACTTGATGGTGTCGGTGGCACCCGTGACCTTAGTTGGATGCTGCGACTTTGCTGAAAGCAAGCTGAGAGCAGGGCAGCAGGACAGCTCTGAGCTCTCGAGGTAACGTTGGGAAGGCAGCTCGGTAGCTTTCTCTCTGGCTGCTCTGCCGCTTCGGCTTGGGTCGGCGCCAAGAGTGTGCGCGTTGTCGCAACGGTTATTGCCTGGGGAACTGGGACGGGCTGCAGAAGCAGATATAGTGCTGTTGTTTCTGTGTTGTGTTTCGCCCTTTTTGACGCCTTTGTTGGAAGCTTTTTTTTTTTTGCTGGCCGAAAATATTCCAGAGGCTAAAAAGGGTGAAGGTGCTGCGGGAGCGAGATCCGCTGCTAGCACCTAGGCCCCCACTTGCTGGCAACCATACCCAAGGCAGCTAGGCCGCCAACAGACCGACCGCAGCACCCTACCAGCTGCCAGCTCCCAGCTCCAGTCTCCTCTGTCTCCTCAGACTCCTGTCGATCCAGATTTCACTCGTCGTGCGCTTTGAGTCAACTCGACGCCCAGCACTCAATATTGATGCTATAAATGCTGCGGCAATTGGACTCTGCAGCGTAAGCGACCCCGGCGCGCTGAAACCAAGCGAGCGACATTTGGCAGTTGGACGACAGCGACGAGTGAGCGCAGACTCGCAGAGGCCAGAGGCTGTTGTGCAGATTGCAGATGGCCCACAGACATCAAGCCGTCACCAGCGAATGGGATGCCATCCCTGCGGCCCAAGGTAATGAGGAACCCAGCCTCCCGGCCAACCGCACGACGGCGCAAGACGGAAGACGGGCCAGTGGCAAGTGCTGCTCCAGAAAAGGAGCGCAGCACAAATAGCAGTAAATGGCAGCAAATAGCACGGCGAGCAGGCCGACAGCATCGAGATGGAAACGGTTAGAGGCATCCTCAAATCCCGCCAGCATGGATGCCATGGTGAATATCGATACTGCCCCTGAATCCCATCGTCCCGTTGCCCCGTCTCGCCACTGACGGGAGATGGAGGCTATTTGACAAGGCGCCGCGCTGATGTCAGGAGGCCACGTTGGGTTTCGTTTGTAGAGTCGCGGGAGAGTCGAGACAGCGGCGAGCAAGGATATCCGGGCACGTCTACGCAGCACAGGACCTGCGGCTCGATGAGACTCGATCGCATGTTCACGGATTCAGGCAGGACAGCAGCAGGACCGCAGCGGAACGCAGGCCAGGTGCATAGCTGGCTCGAGACGGTGTGGGTGTGTACGGGTCTGTACAATTAATTATGGGATCGCGGTGGTGTGCAAAACTGTGGGGAAAGTGTCCAATGCCGCAATGTGCAAATGGTTGCGGCTGACCCCCTCGAGACCCCCCTTCCCCCCCCCTCTACGAACACTGCTGGGGTTCTATCCCGGGGGTTCCTGGGGGCGTGCTCAGGGTGCGTTCAGGGTGGTCTCCTGGCTGTGGCAAGCCCTCGCGGCTTGTTGCCGTCCCGGCGTGGTGGAAGGCTGGCCGCTGGCCGCCGGTGAGGCGGCGGGGCGGGGCTTCGAGGCGACAGAACAGTCAGGGTTGCGTTGCCAATCCTTTTACTTTCCTGCTTCTCGCTTCTCGATGCTGCCTCGTCATTACCTATTTTGCAGACGGTTTTGGAAACGACCGCGGTCACTTTCTCGCCGAGTCGTCACAGTCACAAAGCAGCCACGAAAAAGCAAAAAGCTGTAACTATTCGCAGGTGACGGCTCGGTCAGCGCTCCCAGCCAGGTTGCCGTCACAGAGGGGGTACAAAGTTTCCAACCATGGACGCAGGCCAGCCATTTTGTGTGACACATCCCGTTTCTCGAGATCCGTCTTGATGGTGGGGCAGCGGGATGAAGGCAGAAGAGGCCTCAGGTTCAGGCCTTCCCCGCGCACCTTCCATGAGGTTGACTGAAGCCCTGCATTGAGTTACTTCTTCACCCCGACAAAACTTAGGTGCAGGTGCAGCCCCGACATTCCGTGGCTTTGGTGGGAGACGTGGTCTTCACGCATGAAAGCCCTATTTTCTTTACATTATCTTCTCTCGTGGGATCACAGGTTTATCCCAAACACCCAACCTTGCTCTTGCAGAGTTCCCTCCCACCGAAGCTCAGCGCACCCCAAAAAGACGAAAGTAGCCATGACTGGTCATACGGGTTTCCTGAGGCATATACATTCGTGTCGCCCCCCGAATCATGTGTCGCGTTTTGTTTGCTCATTTCCATTCGCTCGCGAGTGGCCAACCGGCACTCTCAGGATTCGATGCATGCCAGGCACAGATGGTCCCTCGCTCAGCAGGACTGCGTCCTCATGCTGGTGATTCTGCAGAAGACGCGGTCCAACCGAATGCAAGATTTTACATGGCCGATTTCCGAGGCTGCGAGGAAAGCCTCCACTTCTTCATTCGGACCATCCCCCATCTCCTGCCAATTGCTGTCCATTCGGCGAACCGCTTCTGACATGCAGCACGACGGAAGAAGGCGGGAGCTGGCCAGTAGACTCGTGTGACCGTGGCTCTAGCTGAACTTGTCGACCCTGTCACATCTCTTCGGTCCCGCTTGGAGCTAGCAGGATCTTACTCTTTTCTTGGGCGTAGGGAAACCAGCCACTGACAGGCGCCATGATGGCTCCTCGACTTCGATGGTCGCGTTCGTCGAGGTTTCATCGAGCGGAGGCGGGGCCACATGTTGCGGGGGCCAATATGATGGCGGATCGAGACAGATGGAGGCGGGTGGACAGCCGTGAGCGGGCCTGTCCTTTCGACCAACGCCTCAGTGTCTTCAAGCCTCTTCAAGATCATAACCGACAGTCAACGTCGGTTAGGATAATGCAAAGTTGCCGCCAAGCGATCGTGCAAAGGAGCTTCACCTTCATCCTCATCTCCGTTTTCTTTTCTTTTCCCCCCCTTTTATGTGCATTCATCGGGATGGACCCCAAGTCGCTAAGCGTATGCGCCCGTGACATCATCACCCCCAACAGTCTGGCGCTTCATCGGGAATCAGATAAAGGGGCCAAGCTGCTTCTTCACCTGTACCATGTCGCGTGAACATGCTGCTACAAATCTCTCCAACAAATCTCCCAGGAAAACTTTCTCCTTTCCACGAGGGCTGTAGTGCCGGATAGCCGGGTCCAGGGCTGCTTCGTGCCTCTCAAGGGCAAACAACCCAAAAATGCTTGCATCAGCAAGCGAAGAAGAGTCAACCCTCCCAGCGGGCATCCCAACGACCCAGGCACTCACCCTCGTCTCACTGGTAAAGACAACCGCCTCGGCCGCATCTCGTTGGCCTTTGGGCGACGACCGCCGCTTGGTTGGTGGAAATACTCCACTTACCGAGTGCATACGGCCGGCCACGGTCGCCCACTGCAGCCTGCAGAGGCCAGCAAAAAGCAATTCGCTAGGCGATATGCGCGGGAGGCAGACATGCGCGTGAGGAAGACCATCCCGCGGCTCGGACGGTGTGGTGGCTGCAGCCAGGATCGTCTCTGACATCCCTTCCTCCTGCGGATTGCATTCACTACCTCTCAGTTTTCGCTTCGCATCCAAGGGATATCGATGAGAATCTTGATGCTGGATATGGTCTCGGTTAACCAAGAACAAGTCCGAGCTGTGTCGTCCGAGCTGTGTGGTTCTTAGCCCCATTCTAGCATGCGCAGCTTAGCTCACGGCTCGTACCAGCACTTGGGAATGAGGCGCTGTCAGTGCGCGGAGGCCCCAGCGGCCGGCTCCTCTCCTATTTGTGCTGCTTGATGCCGGACGGGTTGAATGCCGCTCGCGGAGCCGCGGCGGTCCCTTCCGCGATTGGCCCCACTCTGACCGGCTGCGCCCGGGCCGCCCTCGGCTGCGGATACCGGACCTGGGGGCGTAAGGGCCACACTTATTGTCTCATCGAACACATTACTAGGCTCTTTTGGTAGGGGAGGATCATGCCTTGATTGATGTGGTGTGCAACCGATTTCTACGCTTGAGCTTGGCCATGACATATGTCACTGTCCTAATCAAACTTCCATGTTCGCCGACTACGGCCTCATCCTCTCAAAATCGGCACTTTAGTTTACCACATCTGGTTCGAGCTGAGAGCTGATGCCTTAGTGTGGCATATCTCCGTTTGAATGTCAAGGTCGGGCTCGGCCAAGGAGCCCAAGCCGAAGCCCCAACCCAGCTCACCAGGCCACCAGAGTCTGCGTAAAACTCTCGATGCATTCCAATGTCCGATTTCGGGACAGGCATTTTTCACAGCAGATGAAGAAATTTAGAGAATCCTGATATAGTTCCAAATATTAAACCTGTAACTGTGTAGGAGATTGAAGAAGGAATGGCGGGCGCATGTTTTCGAGCCGAAATTCCCGTAGTTGAAACACACATTCATGAAAGCGAAGACAGCCATACCTCAGCCTACTTTCTAACTTAATGTCATAGGAAGTTATTGCTAACACACCGCAAAGATGCACCCTCAGCCAACTCCACCCATGTGCCACGTCCCAATGCCAATATCTATCTAGACAACCGTATATGTGTCCCGTGCCAAATGTGGCATACATACCCAAAACGCTGAACTATGCACAGAAGTTTCCTCTGTACGAAAAAAAAAATATAAAAAAATGGAAGTTATAAAGAGCAGAGATACTAACACACAACAAGGGTTGCCGCCGTTTCCGAGTAGTAAATCTCTTTGCCGAGATAAGGTTTTAGAGGTAATCAGGAGGGTATTTCTGGTCCAGCGCCTGTGGATACGTCCAAAACACAAAGAATGCCACGACCGGGTGGATCATTCTGCGCCACCACCTGACATTGGGTCGATGGCGCTTCGTCATGTCGTATTGAAACAACATAAACATATTTCCTACTGAATTCACGAGACGAAAGAGCCTAAGCTAGCTATTAGTACTTGATGCACGATTTTGTCATTGAATCCTGACTCACATGTTCAGCGCAAACATCGCCATGGTTGCAGCTGTGCTCTTTGGGACTGGATCGTTCGGAGAATTGGCAATACCCACGGCGAGGTAATAGACAGGGGGAACCCATAGCCCAAGGATGGTTAGTTCGAGTAACAGGGTCCAATGGTAGATACGTTTTTTGTTAGACCGGAATATCAAGACCCCAAAGCAGAACCACAGAAGCAGGAATGACGTCTAGCAGCGAAGTATCAGTCACGCCTTTGGCAAGCAGAACTGTCGAATACAAAAACTCACCAAAGTTGGCGCAAAGACCATGGTGACATGCCGGAAATACCGCCAGGCCAGGGCAGCCCCAGTAATACCTATGCTCAGCTGAGCCCAGCCAAGCAGAAAATAGAAGAACAAGGCATTGTTGTACCCCCTGTAGCACCCGCGATGGAACTGCTCGTTGGTGTAGGCAGATATGCTTGGCTCGGTAATAGGCCACCCACACCAGCGGCAGATGAAAACCGTATCAAAGTTGGCGAGGCGGACTTTCTTGCCAAACCGAATGCGGGGGTCGCCATCGGTGAGAGCGCATCGGACACAGCGGCTGGCGAGCGGGTACCCCGGGTCGGTCACATTCGACAGCAGCAGTGTCTGGCGACACTCATCGTAGGCTAGGCACGATTTGCAGTGCCCGAGCAGCTCATTCTGCAGCTTCATGGGACCCATGAGTACGCGAATCTGATGGGGGGTGGCCAGGTAGCGAAGCTGCTTGCACGTCCGGCGCAGGCGCTCAATGTCAGCGAAGCGAAGTTGGCTCAGGATCAAGAGCTGGATCTCGGGCGGTAGGCTGAGCAAATGCAGAGGTTTCTTGACGGACTCGAACCTAGGAGGCTCGAGCTCTTTCTCGGTGGCCCCAGCCGACTTGTCCTTCTCCTCGATCTTGCGGGACCGGCGGTCGTGGTGGCTACCGGCCAAGGATGAGATGGAGTTCCTAACAGCGTTGGAGAATCCACCCGAGGAGAGACCCATAAGGCCATGGAGAAGCGAGTGGCTGGCCGATGGGGCCCGGTCCGACGGGGCCCCGATGGAGGATGCGGCGATCGGCAGTGGGGCAGCGAGGGCTGGAGCCGGAGCTAAGACCGGAGCAGTGGATGGGCCGGTGGGGGCCAGCGCGGCCGTCTGAGCGGGGTCCATCATGTTTCCCGTCTGGGACCCAGCCGCGATGGGGAAGATGGTGGTGCTGGTGGTGGTGGTGGTGCGGCGAGCCAGAGCCTGGAGAGAAGTTTTGGATATTGCCTCAAAACAAAAATCCAGGTTACCTGTCTTCCCGGGTGGGCAGGCGGCTAAGGCAGGCAATGGATGCGCCGCCCTCGCCACTCTCCCCAGCCTCGACGGGAATTGGAGCGGGACACGGGAAGCGGGAAGCGGGAAGCGAGACGCTGAAGCTGGGCTCACTCAGCTGCGCACTAGCGCTGGCGGGTTCCAATGCTCATTCGGCGTGAGCAACAGCGGGACTGGGGCGGTTGAGACAGCGCAGTCTGGCCTGAACTTGGGGGACACAGAAATGGATATTGAGAAGGAACACAATCCGGCTTCGGTTCTGGGCGGAGGTGATGGTGACGTGATGATAGCCAAGGCCCCCAGAGCCTCGATTGCTCAACTGCTCATGGCGGGGTGTTTCTTGACTCCAGCGACTAGTAGGTTCAGCGTGCTGATAAGGCTGCCCACGTCCAAGTCGCGGGCCGATAAATGGCTCAATTCGCAGGAGGCAAGGAGTGCAGCTGCTTGGTCCATGGGCGCATCAGCGTTGACGGCTTTGTCGACCAAGGCGGTTCCTGGGGCTCACAAAGACCGGATCAAAATTTGAGAACTCAATTGCCTGGGCTGAGACACACGAGCCTAAGAAACCTGGAGTCTGGCATAACACGATCTGAGTCGAGTGTGGGGGGCGGGGCATCTGTCAGCCGCTCAGTCCACCCGCGCTGCCCACGCTGCCCGGTTGCCTCCATGCTGTCGTGTCTGTTAGGGCTAGACTTGCTCTTGCCGTCATTGGATGCACAATTTTTGGTCTGACATTAACTCTGCACGGGCTGTGAGTTCCCAAACTTCCTGGCAAGCAAAGCCTTCCAGCCACCACAATTCCTTGGTTTGTTCGAATTTGTAGGCGGTCAATGTCATCTACGAATCATCAACCCTCTGCGAGCCAGCGATTCTGCCTCATCTTTTGTCTATTTCCGTCGGATCTTACTGTCCGGGTCCGTACTGCGAGGGACTTCTTTTTGGGCAGTTCGCCTCCATCTCGGGATGAGACGCAAATGCAGATTTGCATAGGCAGACCGAAGTCAGACACGCTCATCGTTGTGCGCAGTCAGGTGCCTCTACGAGCATGCACACTTGCAAAACCTAAGGCGCTGGTACCCGGTCCCGATCGGCTAGACTTGCCTTGTGCGACTCCATAGGACATCTTTTCCAATACTGCAACATCACATCCAATTCAGCTTCGATTTAGATTTAGGGAGTATCAATAACAAGCCAATTCCAAACCGCCAAGCCTCACTCCGCCAAAATAACCAGCCCCATCCTAGAGTAACTCCGTCTAGCCCTGGGTGGGAGAAAAGTCATCCAACCCACCGTCGCCCATCGAATCGGAAAAGGAGAACGAATTCTGGTCCATACCCATTGCCCCCATGTTCGGGTTCATCAGCCGCTGGCCCACGACCTGGGCTGGATACCCGCCCCGACCCTGTGGTGGCCCCATCGCAACCATGTAGCTCACTTGCTGCTGGCCCTGAATCTGATTCTGATGCTGATGCTGTTGATACAGGTTTGGATACGGAGCCTGGAAGTGGTCTGGAACACCTCTGAACCTCACCTGTGTTGGGATATTGTTCACCGAGACATTGTTTGCCGGGAGATCTAGTACCGTCAAGCCGGCGACTGCCGAATCCGTCGATGGCCCGCGTTGGTGAAACAATCCGTTCATATTGACCAGTGTTTGAGTCGGATCATTCGGGTTTCCATTGCCGTTCATGGCTATCGCTTGCTCCAACAAGGTGTTGGTATTCGGTTGCTCGGGGTATCCGCTCGGCTGTGGATGTATCCCTGGGTTTGGCACGCCGAAATGTGACATTGACTGCCTGATAGTACTGTCCGACGGAACGTGCACCAAAGAATCGCCGCTGGAAGTGCCGCCCGACGAGGAGGGACTATTCCCATTGCTTTCGCCGACGTAATTGCTAGGGTTTGCGTGGGACGTTTGTATGTAAGACAGGTGGCTCGAGCCAGTCGGGTCTTGCGTCAGGTTTGCTGGCTTTTGAGCGGTCTTGAGCTTCGTAGCACGCCGAGTGGTCTTCCGTTGCTGAGAGTGGTTGTTTGTCCTTTCGCTGCGGCAGCTCTCAATACACAGGACGAACTGTTCCATGCATAACCGGAGCATGCTGGTAGCGTGCTTGTCAACATTGGCAGTTGGGCCAGACTTGAGAAATTTTAGACCTTCTGTCTTGAATTTCTCTTGCAGGGATCCCGAGAAGCTCACGGTGTGGATGTGGGCCTTTACCTCATCCAGCTCGACCGGCGGCACAAAGTCTGAATCGTTCGTCAGCAACAACGCTAGTGATAATGATGAGCGAACATACCGGATCCGGGGATATTGGGCAGCTCGTCATCTTTGAACAGGGTCTTCCACAAGAGATCCCACGTGTCAATTTTTGCATTCGCCCTCCTCCCGTTCAAAGTCTCTTCAGTCGCTGAATCGATGCCGTCCTCGGGATCTTGGCTTGATGGCACTTCGTGGAAGGTGCAAACCCGGTACTTCGAAACATTGAGATGGCTCATCAGGGCCGTTTGGCTGTCGTAAGTCCTCTTGCACCTCTGACAAGTGAAAGCCCCGATGGGGCGCGCTTGCTTGTGGAATAGTTTTATGTGGCGTCTGGAGGGGAGTTAGCAAGCTTCCTACCACTGTAACCTTCCACGGAAATTTCCGATCGCAACTTACTTGAGGAGAGACATATCGGGGAAGGACTGAACAGCGCAGCTTTGATGATCCCGGACGTTGAATCGAATAGGGTTCCTCTTGCGGAATGGACAGCTGAGCCCCTGCGTCCTGGGCCTCTTACTGCCGTTGGGACCGTTGTCATCCGGGTCGTCATCCCCATCGTCCCCATCATCGTTGAAGTCATCGTCGCCATTCGAGGGCCGTTTCCGGCGGTTGCTCTTTTCGCCGCCTCCTCCGCCACTGTTTTTGCCGCCTTGGCTAGGACCATCTGCAGCCGGTCGAATTGGAACATGGTTGGATGCGGTACTATCTCTTCCCAACTCGCTGATAGACGGGCTAAATGTGGCGAGGTCGTTTGCGGGGATTAGTCGGGATATCTCCCCTAAGCACTGCCGGATGGAGTTGTACACCTCCTCGAATACCCCAGTTGTTGCGAGGTCGTAAATGTCGACGCCAAAGACATTCTTCAACAGCTTCTCGCAGACATCCTGGACTAGCTTTTCGTCTGAGTTTGGCGACGACGATGCGCTGTAGTCGTACGCAAAATCCGAGATGTCACTCGGTTCCGACGTGTATGGTTCATCAATCATTTCATCCTCGCCGTCAAAGGCCGTTTCGGGGTCTTGTCCGGCCGACTCCATCTCTCCACACGACTCGTGGCCTGCGGCCTCGATCTTGATCGACATTTCTTCGGTGGCTGACTGATCAACACCGTCAAGAGGGCTTTGGGTTGGCAGTTCTGCCTGCTTGACCTCTCGCTCAGCCGCATCGCCCCGCAGACGGCGAATGTACTGGCTAGCCATGTCTAGGATTTCTACTCTGCTCAGCCGTTTTTGTCGTGTGGCAGAGGTTTCTCTCGAGTCGTCGATACCCATGCCTGGAAGGTTATTCAACAGCTGCTCGAACTTCTCATGCAAGCGCTTGCGATACTCAATTCCCACCAGGTCATGAGCGGTTTGTAAACACGGCTGCTCTGACTGCTCGCTCTGGTGCAGCTGCTCTGTGCGATTGCATTGATGGTCCGAGGGACTTGGTGAATTGGAACCAGTGTCACTGTCCTGACACGGGTCCAAGCTTGATGAGTGGTCCAGGGCGTCGTCGGCAACGGACTGCATTGGTCCGCTTGCCGGCATGTCCAGTCCTCCCTGGTGGATCGGGATGCCGCCGGGGTGGATGGGGCCAGGGCCAGCATGCCTCCTGGTACCAAAGCTGTTTTGCCTCGACGACGGTGATGACATCTTGCCGATACGACGACTGGAGTGCTCACGAGGCGATGGGCTGGGCGACGAAGCACTTTGTGTGGATGAGGGATCTGCGTTCTTGATGGCGACGGGGGACGTGGGTTGGCGTAGAGCCCGCGGGGCGTTGCGGCGAGAGGCTAACGCGTCTTGATCTTCGGGGTCGTCACTCAATGAGGCGTGGTCATACTCGGTGATGTTTGTCGCCGTCGATGCAAAGGTGCCTGTGCGCTCCGATGGGCTGATGAGACTTATCGACGTCCCGACGGATGTGTTGGTATTTGTGCGCTCGGGTTGGTTGAAGGCACGCCTCCTAGTAAGGTCCCTGAAAATCCCCCAGCTCTCGTATCTCTCAACGCGGGGTTCTGGGGGGAGGTCTTGGTCTTTTCCAAGGGAGAGCTCGTGGATCCCCTGAGGGTGGTTCGGGGCTGGCTTGTTTGAAGGGGGTGCTGGAACTTTCCCTTCCGAATCTTCATGGTTGCTGGCGGGCTCGTGGGTATTGAGCATTCCGTGATGTTGCCCGGCCATGGCGGCCGTCGCCGGCAACCTAAGAGGAATTTCGGCCATGGAGGAAGAACTGTGTGACCCTCTCAGCCTCGTATTCCGTCCTCTCCCGCTCAAAGAATTGTGTTTGACCGGTCGGCGAAAGCTCAAACTCGTCGAACAATGCGGAGCTTGTCCTGTCCTCTTCTCCTCCCTCGGGGAGGGAAGGAGTGGGGTTCAGCCGTCTAGTATACCACTGGAATCCGTGATAGGGCGCGAACCAGACCTGGGCGTCGAAGGCTTCTGCGGCTTCAGGGGGTCTGATCGCCCGCCCGTCCCTTGCTTCAATGACTGCTTCCACACCTGGTGGGACTCCCGGCCGCCAGGAACCGGCCAGGCTGGGGGCCTGTCCGCCTATTCTAGGGGAGTTCTAGGTGCGGCAAGCAGCTGTCTGGGACAAATCGATTGGCCATGCGAGGTACCACATCATGCAATGCCAGGCGGCAGCGCCAAGGCAGAGTCGCAAGGAGGCACAGTACTGCATGGGACGGCCTCCTGTTGCACTCATGTTGTGGCGATGCAGCCCCCAATCAGCGCTCACCGAACACCAGCGCCATTGGCTACATCCAGTCTAAACTGGCCAGCTTCAAACTCCAGCTCGCCAGCTCCAGAATGCTTTTTAACTCAGCTGTCACCCGTGTCGGGTGTCGCATTTTGCACACCCTCACACCCACCTCAAGATATCGACAACCCTCCGCAATGCCGCTCCCAGCCTGCTTCCCAAATGGGTCTGATAGAGACAGGGGGCCATGAGTGCCACAAGGCATACTTTCGCCATAGAGACGCTCCAGCGTCTCCTGACCGCATTACAGCACCAGAAAAACGCCTCGAGGGTTGATGATGACGAGGATGAGCTGGTCCTCAAGCAGTTATTAAAGACGCCGGGGGAGCCGCCTTGACGATGCCCACGGCTTGCTCCCTTTACGATGAGTTTTGGGACCCGCACTGCATTTCATGCTGCATGATCGGACCCCAAAGCTGAACATACTCGAGATTGAGGACGCAAGACGCCCACATCGCTTTTGGCACTGATCAATTTTTCCTGCCTCAGCCCATCGAGCCTCGCCCTCGGTCCCTGTCCTCACAGCACCGCGTCGTCACCCCAGTCCCCCTCCCTCCCTCCCCCCCCCCCCCCGGATCACCCGATTACCGCTCAAGGCTATCATGCCCCAACCCCGAACACGGCATTCGGAGCCCAATCCTCCCTTATTGCTGACACATGCACTCCCCCAGTCTCTGCCATAGGCAACAATGGCAGTCATGGGTACGTATATGGCCGGGTTTGTTCATACTCGCTGTCGTTGAGCCTGTGGTGTATGGGATTGAGCTTCTTGAGTCTGGGGTAGCCCCATTGGCCCAAACTTGGTTGCGCTCAGGAACAAGCAGGTTTGAAGCCCCTTCACTGGCAACACGCCGCCCACCAGAGCACGTCGACCGAGAATGCTTGTCGGTGCCGTCGCAATTGCGAGGCCCTTCCAATTTGCCTTATACTCATTCAATTGAGCGCTGCTGTGTCTGAACGCGTACGCAGAATCTCGGGGCGGATGGGTGAACACTGGATTCCCTTAAAAGCCGGCTGGGGGTGTCATTCTCTTCCTCTTGTTTTCTTTTTAGGGAAGGAAAAAAAAAGCATTATCGCGAAAACAGGCAGTTCGATTGAGCTTGAAGTCTTTACAAGCAATAATACATTATTTTCTCTGCTTTCCTTGGCATTTTGTCCCTGCGCAGCGTAAGACAGCGATTACTTGTCAATTCGACAAACGGTACGACCGCCCAACATGGACGCTGGCGGACACGGATTTGGAAATGGCAACGGCCGCAATAATGCGTTTGGAAATGGTTATGCAAATGGCCACGCAATTGGCGATAGAGTCGCCCCGCGGCCTGACAGGTGTGCACATTTACATCCCCTTTGCGCCCGGAAACAAGATGCATCTCAAGAGTCTCAATCTGACTGGGCACTCGGCGACGCAGGGCTCTGAAGCGTTTTGGTTCGATGACCAACAGCTACATTTACGATACAACGGGTATTGCTGATTGCCTTTCGGGGTACCAGCCCCCGGCGCCGTCAGCGATTGAGCGGGTCGCGGCCAAGCAGCGCGAGTTGGAGCGACTGGAGGCGATTATTTACCGGCGATGACTTGGGGTGGTGCTCTTGCATCACGAAGGAAATTTAAATTTACGGTCGGAGAATGTGTCGGGAGATGGGCTGGGCCCGGCGACGGCAACTTTAACTCTTACAATAATTAAGACGGAAATACCAAGGGCGTTGGCAAGTGAAGTAAATTCAAGTGTCGCGCCGATTTGCTTCCTGATTGCCGTGTGATTGCGGGGTCTTGGTCCACTGCCGGGCGCCGTGCCGGTGGCTCGAGCTTCGACGGGAACGGTGGACACAGGACCGGGCAATGAGACCTTGCAATAATTGGTTAAAAATACAAATAAACTAACACTAGTTATAGACTGTAGCCATATGACCTGTGAAACACCACCGAGACATGATCTAGACTGGAATGTGCTGTTGCCGGGCAGTGGATCCGGGTTGAACTCAAACTTGCAACTTGAAGCTCTCAACAAGCTTGAGTGGGGAGCTGAACCTTGAGCTTGGAGCTGAGGTACCAAGTACCTAGGTTGGAGCTTGAGGTGGACGCCACAGCGCCCCCTCGCCCCGCCACAGCAGCGTGGGCGGCCACGGGACCAACTAACAATTTTGGGTTTTGCGGGCACGCCACAGTGCGTGGTGCACAGACCAGGCCGTCTACAACCTCGGGAGCAGCTCAAGCATGGCCAGAAAGTGGCAGAGCATCACATCGACGGCTTCTGAACTCTCGCACCAACGCCCGCGCAAGGTGCAAATGTGCTGGTACGATGCTCAACATGGCCTTCTTGAAGTCTTTCCGCCTTTTTAGCCCGCCCTGAGCGGCTGGGTGGGCGGCATGGAGCAGGCAGATGCGGCCGTTTGCATGGCGACGACGCATCGAGACGCCCACGCCCAGGTATGTGTCCGCCCCGATATCACCGCCCGCGTCCTTGGGGGGCTTCCATCTGGTCTCGATCGAGAGAGCGCCGTCTCCTCTCCACGGTAGGACCCCCCAGACGCTGTGTCGTGCCGTGGTAGTCGCTCTTTCCCTCGCCGAAGGGGCCGTCTGGCGCTCTTGGGCACCACTCTAGCTAGGCCTTCTCCTCAAACTGCGTATCTGGCACGTGCGCCCCACCGTACCACGCTGCGGTGGTGTGTGTCAACAAGAGGCTCGCTTAACGGGGGCGAGGTAGCTCTGCTCTTCCTGCACCACGGTACCTTACGAAGAGCGGGAACAACAACAGCAAGCATCATCAGCAGCCTTCTGAATTTTCGACTCGACAACACCGCACCACCGAACCTCGCGATCCCAACGCTGCCCGCAATCCCATCTCCCAACCCCGCCCCACCGCAAATCGAAACTAGTCGCGTCGTCATTATCGGTCCTGGGCATTCACGAGCCACCGCCGATTGAATTTCTGCGACTTTTTTTTTTTTCTGCAGGAGCGCCAAACCACCCCGCGCATCCCCGATTCCAACACAATGGCTGGCGGAAAGGGCAAGTCATCAGGGGGCAAGAGCTCCGGCGGCAAGACATCTGCCGTCGATGGCCCCAAGAAGCAGCAGAGCCACTCGGCTCGCGCTGGACTGCAGGTATGTCGCGTGAGGAGATGCAACTTTTTTCTGCTTGGCTTTGCGACTGCTTGCGCCCGTCACCGTCGTTCCGAAAAACCAAGATCCCAGCCACGCGTCCGTTCTGTCATCCCGAGCCCCCATATTATCCACCCTCGCAACCTCCCATCCGAACGCATCGCCCACTCGATCCGCAACGCGCGCACTCGGCTCTGCCTTTTTTGCGATGCGACTGCGACGCCCTCGCATTCGCATATCGACGCGTTTCTCATGCCGGCCCCGCATTCCCATCTGCACTCGACCATCTCACAAAACCCGCCACGCACCGACGGGGGCCTGCTTTGTCCACTGTCTTTATCTCGTGCCACCACGTTTCCGCAATGCTGACTGCTACCCCGCTATAGTTCCCCTGCGGCCGTGTCAAGCGCTTCCTCAAGCAGAACACGCAGAACAAGATGCGCGTTGGTGCCAAGGCGGCTGTCTACGTGACGGCAGTGCTAGAGTATCTCACTGCCGAAGTCCTCGAACTTGCGGGCGTACGTCTCCCTTGTCCACCCCTCCCCAGGCAGCAGCGGCAGCCTAGTTGCCGCAATCCGTACTGACTGTGGGCAACAGAACGCAGCCAAGGATCTCAAGGTCAAGCGTATCACGCCTCGCCATCTCCAGCTGGCCATCCGCGGTGACGAGGAGCTCGACACGCTCATCCGGGCGACGATCGCTTTCGGTGGTGTCCTTCCACACATCAACCGCGCGCTGCTGCTCAAGGTTGAACAGAAAAAGAAGGCCAAGGCCCTCGAAGCGTAGAGGTCGCACATGGCCGATGGAAAAGTGAGACTCGGAGTTGTGAAGCATGACGTAATGCTCGTGGGGTTTGGAACGGCTTCTCTTTTTGGCTTTGGACTTGATATCGTGTTTCTGGTCTTGTTTCTTTTTTCCCTTGATGTCGGGGCCTCTGGGAGCTAGGCCCGCCGCTATCGGTCTGTCGAAGCCGAGTTCTTCCGGGCTGGACTGCGACGAGACGCCGTCGGCGGGAAGACGACGCGCAATGACGGACAACGGGCACTGGCCCGGGACGGAGCCGGGCAAGAGGTTCGATGCGACGCGGCGGCCTAGGCTTTGCGGACAGCTCGGTGACGGCGGCTTCGGCATGTGTACCAACATGGTTTTCTCTCACTGTTTTAGGCGCCATTGGGAACAAGGGCCGGTAGTAGGAACGCTTTTAAGTAGCTGCAATGAAGGCTGGTGATTGAGACTGGGCATGTAATGTGATTATGCGGCATGTGATTCGCGGTTGAGTCTGGCCCATTATAGGTCACTGCCGTCGGCGTATCATGTCACGTCACTTGGTCCCGGGTTAGTTGAGAAGTGAATGTATCTATCGAGTATCTTTCTACGCAATGCGATGTCTAGCAACACAGCCTCCTAAAACTGCCCCCCCCCCCCCCAAATAAAAGCACTCTGCATCCGGACTAACTCTGTCAAGCTCCCACTAGCCGCTTGCTCAGCAGGCGAGAGTGGCGAGACACCATTCTCATCGAACGGAATGCCGTCGCCCAAGATTTTCGTCGACAGCACCGGCGTCGATGGCCTGCCCATGCTGCGCTGGGATCCGGGGTAAAAAGCGACGGGGATACCCGCCTCGTCGTCGTCGTCGGAGCTGAAGGCGGAGGCGGCGCTGGAACTCGAGCTGGAACTCAAGGAGAACCAGGACCAGAGGTCTTCGGGGGGAGTCTCGGGGGATACGTCGTCCTCGTAGATGGGAGGGAGCTGGGCCCGTCCGCAGCGGAAGAGGGCCGCCGTGCTGTCTAGGGCCACAGAGAGCGGAGCATGGCCAGCCAGGTCGCGGTGCGGCGTGATCGGGGCCATTGTGAGCGGGGGATTACGGGGGTCTTGAGATTGGGGACTTTGGGGGGATGGGACCAGAAGCGGTGGAGACGGGGAGTCTGGACAAGGTGTTAGACCTGTGGTCAGAGAGATACGTGTGGTAGTGACGTGGTTGGACGCTCTCCAGTTAGGAAATAGGCAGGGGCGTCTCACTACTAACTTGATCAGATGCCTCCATCTCGTCGTCACTATCGTCGTCGTCGAGAAACGAAGACTCGGCCGCGGGCGCGAGCCCACCCAGCGAGCGACTCTGAGCCCGCTTACCCCTGACATTACCCCCGAATAATAGGTCCTCGTTTTCCTCCTCTGGCGGCGCCAACAACACCGCCCGCCGGCCATCTCCCACCGCCCGCGCACGCCCCTCCACACACGCCTTGTACACAGCATGTCTACACTCGGACGGGAAATCGCAGTCCGTCCAGCAGTTGTGCATACACGCCAGGTAGTCTTTTTCCTTGCGCGCCAGCACTCGCGCCTTCTCGCCCTCGCCGACGCCCACCCACCGGCCCTCGCGCACCCGCCACAGCGCGTACTCGTCGTTGCCGTCCTTGGCTGCCCCCTGATTCTCGGATGCCGTCATCCGTCGGTACACCCCCCACGCCTGCCACCGCGCGTAGTCGAACTCGGCCTTGCAGGGCCCGCTGCGCCGTTTTCTGCTGATGCTGCTGCTGCTGTTGGCTGTGTCCTCAACCGAGGTGCAGAAGGTGTGGTTGCACTCGAGGCAGCGCCGTGTGCACGACAGCTGGTACGCCGCGTGGCAATTGTGGCATCGCCAGGTCCAGGGGGCTGGGGGAGGGGGGAGGGGGAGGGGGGGGGAGTGCTGGGGGCTGTGGAGGGGGTTGTTGTGATAGTTGATGATGTGGTGGTGGTGGTGGTGGTGGTGGTGTCGGAGGGGGAGTTGTCGTTGTCGGGGCCCTTCTGGGCTGTCTTGGATGATCGGAGGTGCATGATGAAGTGGGATTAGGTGGTTTTTGTTGTTAGAGTCAAGTGTATGCCTTCCTGAGAAGGGACTCGGGGAAATGTCGAGACCAGTCGAGATGTGGTAGATGCTAGTGTTGCCCTGATGCGATGGTATAAAGCCCCTCCCGACAATCGCGGTGGGATGTAAGTGAGAAGGGATTGTTTGAACAAAGTTGTGAGAAAGTTATTCAAATAGGGTCGAGCTGACAATAGGTGGATGTTGATACTAGTGAATGATGATAATAGTGAAAGAGAGAAGCCGCCGAGGAATAGGATGTCCAATCGAAAAAAACAGACAGTTCACAGAATGTCGAGAAAAGAAAAATAGAATATTCGATGTAAAGAAAGGAACAGAAATTAACATACAGGTAGTTGATAAGTCAACTAGTCTTCGATGGCTTCAATGGTGATATGTACAATTTGAAGAGAAGTAAAGTGTATCAATCCTCCCTCGGACTCTTTGAAGCAGATATGGGTCAAGACAAATATAGAACTTATCGACTAGGACTCAAAGCTCTCGACTCCTTTGTGTTCATTTGCCCTATAAAACACAAAACGCTACATCAGTTCACAAGTCCCCAGACCTCAGAGGGGGTCTAGAGACAAAGAGTGTAGATTCAACCCTTACGTTTCACACCCGGAAGAAGAAAGCCCTATGATGCTTCAACGGGCCGCTCAAGATCCGAAGAAAGGTGGCACAAAGAACCACAACGTCTTGTTGTCGGATATCACTGGAGCCGTGAAGCACTACCAATCAGAACGGCTGCCCTAAAGACAAAAAAGGATAGATAAATCTGCGAGATCCAAGGCCAACCATTGCTTTCAAAACCCCGGAATAAGCCGACCCTCACATACGATGACTTGAGCAAGAGCAAGGCCCATGGAAGGTTCCGAGTGGGGCATCTGACCTCTCAGGGCATGAAATTACTAGTTATCAGTCATCTAGTGGATAGTTGATGAACATGGCGAACCACTTTTCATCTTCCTCGGCACCGCCGCCCAAATCCTGATCGTCTTCGTCATTTAGTCGTGGAATTGGGGATTGATGTTTGCGCCCAATATCAACAAGGTGTGTATCTCCCAAGCTGGCGGCAAACTGTAGGAGATGTGGCGGTCGCTCACTTGAGCACTTGATATGAGCACCGACTTTTTCGAACATCATTACAAGGTCGTAGTTTCCCACATGAATAACCGTCCACACAAACCAATTATTGACAAGAGCACCAGGGTTCGACTTGGTGTCAAACTGGGTCCAACGGCGCGATCGAGGGCAGGGTGTCTTTCTGAGATGGCCGATCTGGGGATCTTCTTGGCCCAGACCTTCATCTCCAGCATTGCGCAATCGGACTTGGTGCTGCTGATTGGAAGATGTTCAAGCCGTCAGTTAGCACACAGGTCCCAGCAGGTTTGATGTCTGCAGAATTCAACTTATGCTGTGGGTGATGCTTGCCTTCGGTCAAGTTAAGAAGGCATTGGAAAATAACATTGTAGGAGAATTTGTCGTTGAATCGATTGTGCTGATATTCGCAACGGGAGGGGGTGTGGTGAAGCGGACGGGTATGCGACCAAGTGCAGATGGGCTCGGAGCTGGCTCTCCGTTCGTAAGACCCGGGCGCCTCTACGATGCGAGGCAAAGGGTAGGTACTTACGCTCTCTCAACGTGTCGTGAACTGTCTCGTAGCAGTATCGGCTGACGGCTTTTTGGACCCTCTTGAATGGCATCTTGACCCCTGAAACAATTATGTCGTTCACTTTCCCTTCGAGCCTCCGCTTCTTGATCTGATGGTCTGCATACTTCCAAGCTGCTGGCGAAGGTTTCTTGACATAGTTCCAATGTTTCAGCTGCCTTTCGAACTGCGCCTTGCTGCGACGACCCGGGGTCAATAATGTTAGGGCTCGAGGGGGTCAGGCTCTCGATCTTCAGAAGTGCAGTCGCCCTCAGTTCTGATTTGTGATAATTCAAAATACTTATCCAGCCAAAGCGGTACGTTGGTACTTTGTGTGAGTGTTCATGAGGCGCAAGGGCATTTCGAGGCCATCCGAATCTTCAATCTCATCCTCCCCAAGACAACCGGGAAATAGTCCAGGGACCTAGTGTTGAACTGCCAACCTCTGAAAAAGAAATCGATGATGCAGACCGACACGAAGCACAGAGACCTGATTGTGTTCTTCAAGACCTGCCAATACCTAAAGTTTCGCGACCGGATCGCCGCTGTCCTTTATCCAAGGACAACATCCGTAATAAAGCCTAGAAGCCTGTCCCAGCAGAAACACCCAATTCCCACCCAGCAACTTGAACTCCCTCAAAGAAATCCCTGCACGGCTTCCCAAAACCCCTCGGGCGCCTCGCACATGGGCAAGTGCCCAGCATCCTTGACGACTCTCAACTCGACGCCCTCGGGCCCAATCCCGGCCTTGAAACCCTCCATGGCGCGCACTAGCGCGCCCTTCCCATCCCCATCGCCTACGACCAACAGCCCTTCCACCTGACACGCCTTCATCTCCGGCCTCAGGTCGTACCACCACAGCGCCTGGCACCCGTACCGGAACCCGCGGACGTGGTTGCGGGCCACAATGGCTGTCATCCACGCGACCACGTCGCCGCGCTCGCGCATGCTGACCTCGTGGAACCAGCGGCCGACGGTGGCGGGCGCCAGCCGGGCCATGCCGGCCTCGCCCTCGGCGATGGCGATGCGGCCCTTCCACGCGGCCGTGTTGGCCTCGCTGCTGGCCACGTTGAAGTCGCACGCGACGAACCGGGCGACGCGCGCGGGGTACTTGAGCGCAAACTTCAGCGTCGTCGCGCCGCCCATGCTGACGCCCATCAGGGCGTGCAGCCGGTCGATGCGCAGCGCGGCCAGCAGCGCGGCGACGTCGTCGGCCAGCACGTCCAGCGTGGCCGGGGCGGGCGGCGACGGCACGTCGCCGCGGCCGCGGGTGTCATAGCGGAGCAGGCGCAGGTCGGGGCGGCGGGCCTTGAGGATGGCCACGAGGGGATCCCACATGGAGAGGTCGGTCAGCAGCGAGTTGGAGAAGGCGACGGTGGGGGCGGTCGGGGACGGGTTGCCCTCGAGGCGGTAGGGGATGTTGAGGCCGTCGGCGGTGGTGACGTAAGCGTCGATGGCGGGGGCGGGGGCGGAGGTGGTGGTGATCTTGCCGTCGGCGGTGGTGAAGGCGGCGGCGGCGGGGCGGGCGGCGAGCGCGGCGAGCTCGCGCGGGGCGGGGCCGAAGACGTAGAAGAGCTCGTAGGTGCGGCGGGATTTGGCGGCGATGTAGTTGGTGAAGACTTCGGTGCGGCGCGGCGTGTCCATCGAGGCCTTGTGCTCGGGGCCGTCGAGGCCGTTGGTCTTGGCGTATTCGTGCAGCGTGACGATATTGACGGGATTGGTAGTGGCGTCTTCGATGTGCGACGGGGTGCGGAAGACGCGGCTGCGCAGCCACCCCGGGACCTTGGAAAGCATGGGGATGTGCTCCTCGACGTACCAGTCGACAATGGCCTTCTCGGCCTCGACGGTGTCGACATCGTCCTTGAGCGACACCTCGACGTTGACGAGCACGAGCCCCTCTGCCTCGGCGTCGGTCAGCTGCTCGGCAGGCACAAAATCGGGCCTTTGCTGGGCGGCGACAAAGTCGAAGAAGCGGCGGTTGACGACGACCTGGCCGATGGTGTCGGCTTCGCGGGGCGTCCGGTTCTCGCGCAGGTCCGTGTAGGTGGGCGTCTCGAGATGCTCAACGTCCGTGACGTCGTAGTCGGCGAGGAAAGTGGGTCTTAGCCCGTCGGTGGCGCGATATCGCAGGCCGTTGGGGAATATATGCGGCAGACGGAGACGCGTCGGGCCGTGCTCGTTGTTGTACCAGTCGTGGAACTGGTCGAGCGACAGCCCTTGGCGCGGCTCCATCGTCACATAGAGAAGGCCCGGTGTGGCTCCCATCGTGGACGTCGAGATGTGAGAGGTCGATAGGTATCCAAGATTAGCCGCAAGAGTGCTCGAGATCAGCTAATCGGTGAAGTATAAGTCAATCCAGATGACGTGATCTCAGTCCAATATCTCTCACTTGAGCGGTAGTATTATCAGACGATGAAAAAGCATGGGCTGGAGCGAAAGCAGACATCTCGACGAGAAAAGACTCAGGTGTGGAACAAACATATAACACTTATCGTCCTCACCTCGGAGTGACGTCGGAAGGCAAAATGAAGACAAAAACAGTGGAGTTCGGCTCTTGCTCCGGCTGCGGGGTTGGCCGGGCAAAGCATTTTCCCGCACTCTAGGACAGTGTTTGCCATTGTAGACATAAGTACATCAACACAATTCCAGCGCCCCCCCCGAGCCCCCGACTCAGCCCATCCTTCGAACCGCTAACCTATCATGGGAAATTGGAAACTAACAGAACAAGATTTCAAACAGAGTAGAAACATACCGGGTCAACAATTACTCGTCCACATCGTCACAAAATGTTCCCACCCTCCGATCCCGACACCAGCGCCGTCAATTCCTCGGCTGCTGGTAGCCCTTCCAGAGGAGAGACAATAGGTCGCGAGAGGCCTGAGGTAGCTGGACTGGAGGAGCTGTCTGGTTGGTCGGATGAGAGGTCGTTGCTACCATCATTTGGGCCGTAGCGTGTCGTGTGCGTTGCTGCGCTGGTGCCGGCCGCACTGGTATGGTCATCTTATGACCACCCTTCACGCCCACAAACCCACCACCAGTGCTTTCGCCCCTCTGAGACTTGAGCGAGTTCAGCTCGCGCATCAGAGCCGAAGCTGCCACAACCTTGAAGCTCTCCATCCCGTCATTCACCCTGTTTCTCCAAGTATAATCAGGCCTGGGCTCCTTGGTGCACCCGATGTTGACACAGGCAAGACACAACTCGAGGGCGTCCAGCTCACCAACTTCTCCATTGGTCGAAACCGGCCTCCGCATCTGCCTCGTGGTCAATTTGGAGATGCGATCAAACTCATCCTTCATTTTGATCGACTGGTCCCGCTGACGACGCGATTGCACTCCCGTCTTGTTCAAGACGAACCCGACAAAGACTTCGAGCTCCGTGAGCGGCTGGCTGGGATGTTCAGACCATTCCACCATGATCTCCGAGACGGCATCTTCGTACCTATACATGCAAGATGCAGTTAGTGAAGGCCAAAGCCACCCACGCTAATAAATTCAGTGCTTGGTATGAGGTAATGACTTACGCGTGGCGGATACGCTCCGCCTCATTTCGGCGGTGCTCCCAGTCAATTGCACCGCCGCCGAGAGTCTTCACAATCTCCGTGTTGAATTTGTTGAGCAGCCGATCCCAAAAAGATGCATCCCCCGAGGGAGTTATCCTAATATTGTCGGCCCAAATTCTTTGCTCGTCAACTGCGCGATAAAGCTTTCCCAGCAGCTTCTGTGATGCGTAGTACTTGTGTTGTGGCCCCTCATCCACGTCATCATCATCGTTTTGCACGATATACTCATCCATCTCCAGGGTCGATCGTTCCTGTATTCTGACCCACGGTCCCGGCGCCAGGCTAAAATATGTCAGTAAGAATAGGTAACGGTGACAAATTACCTGGTAGATTTAAGCGTCAACTCACAAATCAGGCCTGATTTTCATGGCTATGGGCAAGTCCTTTAGATCTACGGGTCTCCCAGACTTGGAAAAGTCCACTGCGCTGGAGTGAAGCTCTGCCAGCTTTTTGCAGTCTTCATCAAGTGTTCCCGTCTCCCTCTGATCGGCTAGAATCATGTGACGAGTAGCAATGACGCCGAGATGGTCGTTCTTGATAAAGTCGATAAAGAAGTCTGCCATATCTTTCGCCGTAATGGGTGTGTCGAGCGCAAGGGGCTTGACGGGAGGGTAATCTGCAGGCGGGAAAGTATCGACAACGTCCACAATTTCCGGGTCCCAAATGACGTTGAAGACATCCCCATCTAGGTCCCCTCCGGAGAGCTGGCTGGGGAGATCCCGCTTGCCCCACTTGCTGAAGACAACGCAGTTCCGTAAATCTTGGAGTGGATGCCCGTGTGGAGGAACAACATTGTAAGCGAGCTGGACGTCTCCCGGATGCAGCGCAGGTGATCTAGTCACGATCACCTTCATAGCCCCCGGGGGTTCCTCATGGCGGCCCTCCATCGTGTCATATGTCACGTAGACCTCGCCTTCCTTCAAATGGCCCGTTTCATCCATGACCCCGAATAAAGTCATTCCTAACCGGACCGGTATGCGTGATTTGTGTTTCAGAAGCCTCAGCTCCCTGAGAACAATCGCCTGAATGGCACCCCGCAGAAAGGGCTCGGTCCAGTAGGGGGCTCCCAACTTGTCGGCGTACTTGAGGAATTTGTGCAATTGCAAGCCTTCCCCGACCGACTGGGATTCGAGAAAGGACGCGGTGTTGTACACGTTTGCCGTAATACCACGCAAGCGATTAAGTTCCCTTTCCTGCAGATCCATGAACCAAAATGTGGGAGCTGTCATGTCTTCCAAAATCTTGATAAGCTGCCGATTCAACACCATGGGTATCGGCTTCGAAGCTGTGTCGCAGATTTCCAAGTTGGCCATGTCTTGGCTTTTAAACTTCTCCATCGACGGGCGAATGCAAATCTGACTGCCTGGAAGGTTTACATCGAGCGACAACATCCCTTTGGCTCCAGCCCAGCGAATCTGGAAGCACGTCGGGAGACGCTTCGATTCGGGCAAAATCTCCCAGATCGCTTCGGTGGCGTCAAGAGAAATGGTCCCAACTCCGTCGCTGAACACTCGGCCTGCTCTTTTGATATCGGGTATCTCGACGACCGTGATTCCATTATCATCGAGAGATATGGAGTGAGGCGTCTCTGAAAAGGCCTGACCAATGCGGGCAGCGCGACGCGCCGTCGAATTGATATTGTCGAAATCGCCCAGGGCTCTGATAATCATTTCGGCGAACTGAGGCCGGCCATTGTGGTCGACGAAAGGGGCGGAGAGCCAAACAGAATGTGATCGCAGAGACGAATGTGAGAACCCCAGAAACTTGTACACTCGGCCAGCAATCTGGATGCCGCCACTCAAGACCTTTTTAAAACGTTCAAAAATTAGGTGGAGCGAGACCCTGGAGTTGAACAAGTCTCGACCATCCTCATCGCAAAACTGCACTCGAATGAAGCAATCAGTGTGGTTGGGAAACTTTCGAAGAATTCGATTCTTCGACTCGAGCTCTGGGCCATTGAGCGTGATCCGGGTTGGAGACACGGTGGCGCGAAAGATCCTCGTGAGATTCTGAGTTTCGTTCGCTAGCTCCGATCTCAACTCAAAGCCCTGTCTGATCTTTTGCTCTTGCTCTTCAAGATACTCCATGATACCATCAACCTCAAACCGCTTGATGTCTATGCCTTGGGGCGATGGGAACGGGATCCACCGGAACAATTTCTTGAAGGCATCGATGGAAATGGGATCGAGTTTTTCCCCAGCCGCTTTTGCTGACGAGAAGACTTGGGCTAGTTCCTTGGCCAGCCCTTGAACTGTAGTCGGGTGAAGATAGCCGTTGTATACCAGTGCCTGCAGTTGAAACAGGAGCCCAAAAGGCAGCGAGTTGGTTGTGGTGTAATCCCCGAGTTGGTTCTTGAGGGCTGCGACAGCTTCTGGGAAGCGTAGACTCTGTGAACTGTGACGTCCCGCAGTCAGAATGCCCATGGTCTCGCACTGAGTGACCCACACGAGCTCCCTGTTTCTGATTCTCAGGATTTTGTCCTGGAAGTCATCGGCCCTGGTGCGTGGGACGGAGAAGCGATACACCATGCAATAATTCGAGATCTGACAGTGGGCGGTATCAATACCCCGGCCGCGATAGCGCTGATTTTCTCCACGACTTTGGTTTGGTGCCCATGTGGGGGTTACGCTCCATCCAACTTGAAGATGTGCAGGCACTGAGTGCAGAAATGTGGGTGGGGACATCAGGATCACGACAACTTCCCCCCGATCTGACCAGACCAGCTCAGAGATACTTTGATAGGAAATACGAACTTCGACATTTGTCTCCAAGTCCTCGAAAAGAAGGATCAGATTTCGCTTGGTAAACTTCGCAACGCAGCCTTGCAACATACTCCGGTGGGTCCACTCGGACACAAATGTGAAGGTCTCGTCGACGAAGTCGCAATAACCGCAACTCAGCTCGGTTGGGGCAAAGTTAATGGCCTTGTGTTCAGGCTTTTGCGACTGGGATATGCGCTGGTCAACCTCGTGCTTGATGCTTCGCAGGGTTAACTCAGTTGGCGGGTTTCTATCGCTGAGACGGCAATAAACATCGCGGCCTTCGAGCTTCAAGCGTGGAGTCGTTTGAGAGGATCGGTTGCGTTGGCCGGGCCGATGAAAGGAAGCGTGATCACCGGGCGAGGGAGTTTCGCCATAGTGGGAAAGGAACTTGAGGCCATCCTCATAACGGTAAAAGACAACTTTCCCAAACTTCTTGCCCTTAGGCTTCTCGCAGTTATAGTAGACGATGGAAATCTCGGCCATGTATGGCTCGAGACGATTCCTTAGGGTCCGGTCGGTAAGCTCGGGGGGGAGACCATGCATGAAGACTTCCATGTTGGCAAGTGAAAAGGTTGAAAGGAATGGATGAGGTAGTGGCGCGAGCCGGGCAAGAGCGGCTGGAGGCAACTGTCGGAGTTTGGTGGTAATGGCTTGAGAATTGAAGCAGATGGCAGTCCGGCTCTCTCTCGTCGCTTAATGAAGGCAGAGGTGTTGGAAAACTGGTGGAAATGGCGAGGGTCGCGCTCCTCGTGGTTGCCAGTGATGGGCTGGGCTGAGTGGCAGCAGAAGCAACAGTGCAACGATTCGCAACGTCAGGCTGCAAACCAAGGGCAGGCTAAGAAAGTAAGTCGGGACTGTTGAAAGCCAAGCACCGCAATGCACCTGTGCAAATGAACACCGGAAAATGCGACGAAACGCGTCACAGCTGACGGGTCATTGCAGCATGTGTGTTGAGGTGTTTAGGAAAGACCAGGCTCCCAGTGAGCAAGTGGGAGATGGACCTTAATACCTTGCTTGCCTTTAGGAACAAGGTAACCTCAAGTTGGTTGTTTCACGAGGAAAGAGCTACTGCACGTCACCGGACAGCTAGGCTAGAGTCGAGGGAACGCCCATCCATCTCGTTCGTCGAGTTGACTGCCATTGCCCGCGTCGACTCCACAGGCCATTGGACTGCTTACCATGGGATTCTGCAATGAGGCCTTCCAGCATGTGTTTGCACCCCTCACCGGCTGACTTGCTCTTCTGTTTTTCCTCTTCTGGATCGCTGTGTGGACGAGTGGCTGCACTTTTGGAGCAAAAGGGAAACTGCGCCACTTAATCCAAGATGTTGAGTTAGCGGTGTCAATCACGGGGCATATCTGTGTTTCTTGTGTCGATGATTGATGCCCCCATTCGCGATGTGTCCAATGCAGATGCTGTCCATGGGTCGTCGTTTGATCTCTTGGCCGATTTCGCTTGACGCCATGCCCGACACAGCTCAGGCCAAGCCTACCCACCCCTGGGTGAAGTTGTTTGCATGGAACTGGAACTGGTTACCCCGCACATGGCGCGTTGCGCGCAGTCTCCATCGTGGAGCCCATGCTCTTGGACCTTCAACCCCTCCACCGCGCCCCTCCACCGCGCCCCTCCAACGATCCAACCTGCGAGGTCTAGCTTGCCACTCATGGACTCTGCCACTCTCCCGCACCCGCACCCCCTAGCTCTATTGCCCCCTTGTCCTCCCTAGCAGCCCGCCCGCTCTCACCTAGGGCACATCCGCCAAGATGCTGCCGCGGCTGGTGAGCATGGCAGGAATGCCTGAATGCGAACTGCCGAAGCGACCCAAAGTCCCAGCTGACGGGTAGCGATGCCACTCCAGCACGAAACCCCGCTCGGTCGACGAGGAATTAGGATCTAGTCTCTTCATGTTTGTTGCCCCTCTCCCACCAATTCTCTGGATTTCTTTGTTCCTCACTCTCTGACTCTTGACCAGACCCCAATCCCAGTTCAGCTGTCTTCGCCCGTCAGTTCTCAAGCCCGTCTCCAGCCCGTCTCGATACGACAGGCCTAGCAACACCGCCAATTGCCACACTTACGCTTACTGTGTCGCGATGCCGCCGTTCCGCGCCGAGCACATGGGCTCGCTCCTGCGGCCCCAGGAACTGCTCGAGGTCCGCGAGGCCATCCGCGAGAAGGGCATCAGCGCCGAGGAGGCCGGCCTTCCCGAGGTCGAGAAGGCGGCCGTTGCCCACGTTGTGAAGCTCCAGCAGGATCTGGGCTTCAAGGCCGTCACCAGCGGCGAGTACAACCGCACCCGCTTCTGGGGCCTCATGTGGGATGAGTTCCAGGGCACCATCCGGCTCCAGGACGCTGAGGCCTCCATGTTCCGCCTCTACCACCCCGACGTCGTCAGCTTGATTGAGCAGGACCGCAAGGTCATGCCCGGTGACTCTGTCATTGCCGGCTCCAAGCTCACCCACAGCGCCGAGGCTTCTCAGGCCAACCTGCACGAGCTCCGTCTCGTCCAGGCTTCGCTTCCCGAGAGCGAGTGGGGCAACATCAAGCTCACCGTCATCACCCCCGCCTGGTTCCACATGCGCTACAAGCAGGGCCGCGCCTACACCCCCCAGGCCTATTCCAATGACGCCGACTACTTCAAGGACGTCGCCAAGGTCTACCAGGCCGAGCTTGCTCTGCTCTACGATGCGGGGCTTCGCAATGTTCAGTTTGATGACCCCGGTCTTGCCTGTAAGTTACCCCTTATCCCTCATGTCACCTCCAGCGCTAAACAGTCTCAAGACTTCTGCTCGGACAAGTTTCGCAAGGGATGGGCCGAGGATGCCGACAACATTGGCACCGTCGATGACCTCCTCGACTCTTACATTGCGCTGTACAATGACAGCATCAGTAAGCTGCCGGCCGACTTCCACACGGGCGTGCACCTGTGCCGCGGCAACTTTATCGGCGGCCGTTTCTTCGCAGAGGGCGCCTACGACATCATCGCCCAGAAGCTCTTCACCGAGCTCAAGGTCAACACCTTCTACCTCGAGTACGACACGGAGCGCGCCGGCGGCTTCGAGCCCCTCAAGTTCCTGCCCAAGGACAAGTACGTCGTCATTGGTGCCATCAGCACCAAACTCCGCGACCTTGAAAACAAGGAGGAGATCAAGCAGCGCATCTACAAGGCTGCCGAGTTCGTCGCCGCCGGTAGCGGCCAGACTCGCGAGGAGGCGCTCAAGCGCATTGCCATCAGCCCCCAGTGCGGCTTCAGCACTCACGAGAGCGGGTACCCGCTGACGGAAGAGGATGAGAAGAAGAAGTTGGGCCTAGTGCGCCAGATCGCCGATGAGATCTGGGGCGAGGCTTAGAGAGTGACTGCATTAAACAGGTGGGCATGGCGCATTACTTGGACATAACCAAGGGGGGTGTTTTCCTGCTGCATCCGAGTCTTCAACACTGGGCGAGCGGGTAGCATTTTTGGGCCGCGGAAAAGGATCAGCATGCGTCATGGCGTTGGATATCAACTTCCAGCTTGGGAGAGGAACTTGAAAATGGGATTTGACTGTAGCCATCTGTGTGTCGTCAACTTTGCTTTTGGATCGGAAGAGCTGTACTAGGAATTCAATTCAGACCGAGACAAATGTCTCTGACTTGGACTGATTGGGGTCGGTTGTGAGATATGCGGGTTTCCATTGCTTGGACGCCGGTGGCCTTTTTCTGTGTCTTGTTCTGGCTGATAGTATGTGTTGTTCTTGAAGGGAAAGCGGCATGTAAGTTTTTGCCTCCGGGATGCTAATTCGATCCAGGTAACATGTTCAATGTGGGACATGCTCAAGACTCATGGCTCAACAGATCAACCACGTTGGCCTATCACGAGCCCACGTCACCTCGATCAAAAGGCCAAACAGATCGGTACCAATAGGATGGCTGTTTCTGTTGGTTGTACGTTGGCCATGAGGGCTTACGAGTGTCTTGATACTGGTTGGGATTTCTCATTTCATCAGGATCGCTTCCTGACTCGCTCATCCCAGAGAAATCGTTTTCTATATCGGACCCGAGTTCCCTGTTCTTTGTAAAAGGGATCGGTTTCTGTACGTGAGTGTATTCCGCTTTCATTTCGTGTTGTCTGCAGACTCTGCACCAAGGTTTGCCTCGTTTACGTTATACCCAAGAAAACTATGTTTCTGACAAACAGATCCCCGATGGTTGCATTGATTGCCACAGCTTCTCGTTGCCTCATTGTTCTTCAAGCCCCAGTACGATGCCACAAACCGGACCTCGACACGTCTCTATCGACGAGCGAGATCCCTACGACAGAACCTACGACAGAACCCACGACGAAGACCCCCCCCAACCACCGAGCCGCCAACACCCCACCAGCCAATGCCGCCAACAACTCGCCCGAAGACAGCGACCAGCTCGAGATTGCCCGCATCCTCACCGAGGGCGCCGATGGCGCCGTCCTGATCAACAACCGGCCCATCAGCGTGCCCGGCGCACTCATCGATTGCCTCACCCCGGAATAGCACGTCCCCTTCGTCCGGCTGCTCCATACGCTCGAGTTCGCCACCCGCCAGTAGGATCCCCTCCCCGCCCTCCCCGACACCCTAGCCCCGCTCCGCAACCGCCGCACGCCGCTCCCGCCGCTCTAGGTCCGCGGGACCTTCCACGCCGGCGGCGATGCCGGCCCCATCCCCTCCCTCTTCACCGTGCTGGCCACGCCCGCCGGCGCCTCGACCGTCTACGTCGACCTGCGCGAGGTGCTGCGGCTCGGGCCCGCGAGGATGGTGATTGGCACACGTTCTGGGAGGGCGAGCTGCTGGCGCGGGGCTATCGGCAGGAGATAGAGCTTACCGAGACCGATTCGGATTACCACCTTGACGAGGACGGGGAGGGGGACGGGGAGGGTGATGGCGATGGGGAGAGCCGCCGGCAGGAGAGCAAGCCCGGTTGCGGCAAGAAGAAATAGAGATCAGTAGGCGCGAGGCCTTGGAGCGTGCCCGAAGGGAGATTTCGGACGAGGCGCTGTTGGGTGGTATCGAGGTCGAGATCTAGGATTTCTTCGGCCAGTGGCATCTCAAATCACGGTACACTCCAATCCTTGTTTAAGCTCGTTCCGGACATTGACGACAGCATTTCTAGCATTTCAAAGGGCAAATTTGGTATTTCATAAGGCCTCCCGCGCTAACAAACAAACAAACTACCTTACCTAGGGCCGAAGCATATGCCAGACACCCGACTGTCCACAGGGTCCAGAAGCAGCTCAAAGCTGCCATGGATCGCTACGAGGTGTCTTACAACAACATCCAATCCCGCCTAGCCAAGCTCGAGCAAGCCGCCGCCACCCTGGGGACCATACCTGAACACGACCGGCCGCCCACCCAACTCATAAGCGACCCCGTTTTCCAACCCGCTGGCTACCCCGTCTTCACGAGCGGGGTCTGCTTTCATCACCACCGACGGCGGCGGTGGCGTGCTTGAAGGATCTACCCCCGCCCTCTCGCGCGCGGGGTCCATCGTCGGCGAACGGCGGGCCCCGTATGCTAACATGGGCCCGCCTGGTGGCTGGGTGACGGTGCTCCGTCTGCGGGTGGCGGAGTGTTTTGTTCAAAGGGGAACGGGGAAGGGCGGAGTCGGCCGTTGTGGTTCCGGACGCCGGGGCTAGTGGAATCGGCCGTGTTGGGGAGGAAACGCCGGCGGACGGCGGCCTAGGAGGATAGCTGTGTAGCGGAGGGGGATAGGGTGGATGTTACGGATTTGGATTCGTAGGTGTCGGGGCCGGGTTGGTTGCGCTTAGGGGGTAGCGGCTGGGTGGTGGTTCTGGCTGAAATTTATGGTGTTTTCTCTTCCTTTTGGTTTCTGGTGGGTGGTATGAACAGTTTTTGGCAGTAACGAAAAACGAATAGCCATGTCATGCAATGGATTTCACGAGTCTATCAAACCAGGAGATGCCCAGCCCACATTTCCCCTACACCGTGACACTGGATTCCTTTGCCTATCTTGCAATCCTACATGAATAGCTATCGGCTTACAGCTGGCGACAGGGATGATGCGCAAACCGTTTGTTGGCCCCCCCCCCCCTGGCCCCAAAGGTCCGAATTGAGTTATGCTGAGATGTGCCAACAAGACTCAGCCATATTCTCGGGAATTTTGAGCGTTGACACTCCATTCCCCCGATTCTTTCCAAGCTTCACTTGGCCCAACGCGACGACGCCAACCCCTTGCACCCTGGCGGAAGACCGCCTGTAGGCTGGGCTGCCGAGGCTGTCCTGGTGGTCTCTGGTGCCGTCCCACTGGCGGACGGAGACCGGGGTGCTGTAGTAGTTGGTGTCGATGTTGCGGATGTGGCGCTGGGGGTAGCGATGCCCGGCAGGCTTGCACCAAACGATGATCTATCATCCTCATTGCCGCTCATGTTGCCAAACCGGCCCGATGGTCCTCCACCAAACGAATCGCCACCAACCGGTTGACCGACCGTGATCGTTCCGCCAAAGAGACTGGTAGGTGGTATGCCACCCCCTCCGAAGGTAGTAGGTTGGCCGCTAAATATATTGGTAAATGGTCTGGCACCCGTCCGGAAGGTAGGAGGCCCGGGCTCATCGCCAAACAAACTAGTAGAAGCCCATGGACTGGCACCCGCCCCCAAGGTAGTAGGCGCACCGCTAAACCCTCTAGCAAACAGTCTACCATCTGTTCGACCAAAAGGACCGGCACGTGGTCTATCTCTGTCGCGACCAAACGGACTGTTGTCCCGACCAAACATACTGGTAGATGGTCTATCAACCGCTCCGGAGCCAGTAGGTCCATCACCAACCAGTTGGCCGACCGTGATGGTTTCGCCAGATATACTGATAGGTGGTCTGTAAACCGTCCCGAAACCAGCAGATCCATTGCCAACCCCCCAGGGAGGCGGTCTCTCACCCTCTCGGCCAAGAGGACCGCTAAAAGGACCAGCATCTGGTCTGCCAGGCAGTCTGAACCCAAAAGACGAAGAGGGCACGGTCGCGCCCACTCCACGAGGACGTACAGACGACCTGCCGGACCGTTGGTATGCTGGAGGAAGAAATGATCCGGGTGGTGGAGCAGAACCAAATGGTCCAGTGGTAGTTCCAAACAGCCCGCCGGCAGTACCATGGCTACTAAAGGTAGAACTCGGGGGCGGGTCCGCGTTGACGACAAATCGGGCGGTGCTTCGGGCGATGTCAGGGACCCCGGTGGAAGGGTGGCTGCGGGATTGCGGCGAGGCGAGACTAGGGTAGTTGGCATAGAGTCTCCAGAGTTCCTCTTCATCTCGGCTCATCAGCAGGTCCTCCTCCTCCTTGGGCGGTGCGGTGTAGCTTGGTCGTCTAGCCATGGCGACTGTGAGCTTGAGTCTCCTTGTTTTTGAGTAGGGTAGTCAGTTGCACGAGTGTTTGCTGGAAGTGTAGGATTTGAGAAAGTGGGAAAGGGGTGGATATTTATCTCTCTCGAGGTTCAAACTTTTGTTCCAGCACCTTCGTCGGTGTTTGCCTGGGCGTTGATTTGGCAGCTGAAGAGCAAACAATGGCCGATTGCCAACAATGGCTTTCAACCCGCCTCATAACTGATTCCATGGAACGAACTTGAACTGACAGGCTGACTGAGGTGTTCAAGCCACATTTGAAAAGTCTCATAATTCATTTGACTCGGCTTTCAAAGGGTCATTCCGGACCCCATGCGCCTGAGTCATGTATTGGCCATCTTTGAGTGCTGATGAGAGAAAAGCGCTAGGCATCGGTTGACTGCCGGGCGAAATATTTCATCATTTCTGGCCTCTAGAAAGGCTTTAAAAATAGAATCTAGCTTGTTCAAGGTAAGTTGGATTCGTGAGGAAGGAACGACTTGGCCAAATCCAGGCTGATTCTCATGACGGCGCGCACGGACCAGCCCCTGAAAAAGACCTCAGACGAAAAACAAGCAAAGTGGATCTTCAAGATGGCACCAAAACACGTCGCCATCGGTGTTTCCTCTCGGCCAGCAGTTGCCTCCTAGGAAGAAAAAAAAAATCTTTGGATCCCCTCCCTCTCACAATACGGCCCCATGACACGACCGCGAACAAGCCCATCATGGATCCAAATGACGTGGCGGCCAACAGGGCCGCTCTGAACCAGAACCGCATCGTCAGGGAGTCGCTGACCACCTACCTCGCCCAGGCCGTGGGCGCCGCCAACGCCAATGGCACCGCCATCGGCGTCAGTAGTACTCCGCCCGCCCCGGCCGGCCAAGGCGAATCCCTCATCTACACCCTCGCCAACCCACCACCCTTCTCCGACCTCGACTGGGACCGCCCCCTCCCCGGCGTCAACCCGACCCGGCCCCAGCGCCGGCAGCACGGCTACTTTGTCTTCCAGCGCGGTTCGACCCCCCCTTGAATTTCAAATGTCCGCTCTGCTCATGATCGGAAACAGATTGGCCCGGCGCCGGAACGCCCGGCCGCTGGATGGATTTGACCATGCGCAGCAGCGCCGTCGACCTCGTCTATGACTGGCTGCTGGTCAAGGGCGTCGATGAGCACAAGCTTATTGCCGAGATCAGGGAGACCATCAAGTCCTGCCGGCCCGGGACCTGGATGGTAGATGAGAGGCGGTGGTATGAGAACGTGTATGCCGTGCTGGATGAGAGGTGAGCCATCACGGGGTGTGTGCCCGCATCAAAAGACTTTGCTGACTAGGATGCCATGGACAGAATCCGCGCACAGAAGTTGCAGGTGACTTTGAGAGAGCTGCGGGAGGAGCAGGACGACTGGGAACGTGACTTGCGAGAGCCGGCTGGGGAGTGAAAGCCGGCCGAGAACGAGTGAGGCCCCCCTTCCCACCCACCATGAGACTGAGCAAGGCAGGCATAGCAGGACCAGCAGTAGTGTGTTTTGGCCGCCGGAGATATCTTGGCTATCAGAGACTTGGTTGAATCTCCAGCCGAGGGCTTCAGCACTTGATAGCGATTCCACGAGAATCAGCAGTTGCCGTCGACAGGATATTACAATCATGGATGCGCCCAACATCTCCATGTACCCAGCCTACCTGTACGCCTCGAGCCCTAGAACAGAAGCTAGATGAGCTAGTCGAGCCAATTCAGACATGAGATCAACGTTCACCTTCTCTTCTGAAACTCCTTGTTTCTCTCTCTCCCCGGTCAGCCACAGGGATCACCGGCCTCGTTTAATCCCCCCCAGGCCATACCCCCCCAGGCCATACCCCCCCAGGCCATAAAACCGGTTACACCCACACGCGGAACATGCCGCTGTCACTCGTGAAGGCCCATCTCCTCGCGGAACACTGCAGGTGCCAAATGCCGACTTTAGCCAGAATCGCCACCTACCCCAGTCATCTCCGCAAAACGAGCTGTACCGCCTGATGTGCCTGGCTCCTCTACGACGAGGATCGCCTTGGCACATAGGCCGCGGCGCGGTCGTGTGTTATATCCCCACCAAGCATAGCGCGGCAATTCCTACGGTCCGGGGGCGGGAAGTCTTTGTTTTTGTTTTTTTTTTGGGTTTTTTTTTCTCTCGGCCGAGTTGGGGTTTTCTGGCAGTTATTTCCACTTCTGCATTTATCTGGAGAGGTAGGTAATGCCAACATCAAATCTCACGTCTCCCCAACCCCGGGGTAACCTCTTCGGCCCTCGATCCGGCCGCATCTGGGAGGGTGGGGGGGCACGAGGACGGGGGGTGGAGGCGTGCAGGCTTTCCCCCAGGGGCATATCAGCAATATAGGAAATATACGTCCCCCCCCACAATCTACCCCGATACACCTTATATTGACCCCTAGCCTTGGCATCGACCTCGGCTACGGCGTGTTGCGTATCCCGCTAGTATCAAGCCGCTCTATATCAACAAAGTTGTTTGCAGCCCGTGACCTGGTGGCCGCCGCCATGCGCCCGCCGACCTGATGGCTGCGAGGGGAGGTAAAAAAGGCGGGGAGATTCTCAGAGTTTACGGTATGGCAGTCACAAAGATCACCGACAAGAAAAACCTAGGGATAACTAGTAATAATACTGGTATTATCAATGCCGAATGGTTACAGTTTAGGGGTAGGTAGGTGGAATTGACAATGCGAAGCCGCTATACAATATAAAACCTCTGATTTGGTGAGAAAATAGTAGAGTGTCGGAAAAAAGAATGACGAGAGAAAACTGTCTAGCCGGAGACGCTGCCAGTGGTGCATTCTCGAAATACAACCAATTTTCTCTGCTTCCCTCCTCGGCCTCTTTCCCGTCCGACGCCCAGGTCCAGTCGTTCTAGCGATCCCAGCCTGTCTGCAGCACGGAAAGGAGAGAAGAGAGGGGGTGCTTAGGCCTTGATGGCCATCTCGCCCATGGGCATGGCCTTGAGCCCTGTGGTTGGGTATCAGCATATGTTTTTTTCTTCTTCTTCTTTTGCGATTCAGGGAGGAAAACTTACAGCCATCGACGGCCTCGGGAGCCTGCTGCTTGACGTTGCAGTTGTTGTACTTCTCGGGGGGCTGGTAGGTGAGGCCGGCGGCGGGGCAGTCCTTGTTGAGGTTGCAGTTCTTGTCCATGGCCTTCTGGAGGGAGTCGCCCTTCCAGCCGAAGACGTAGTCGCCGTGGGCGGCCGAGCCACCGAGGTTCATGCTGTAGGTGAAGGCCGGGCCGGAGTCGGGCCAGATGCTCTTGTCGGAGAAGGTCGACACGTTCCACATGAGCTCGTACATAACCTGGGGCAACTTGACGGGGTGGGTCGAGGGGCAGTTGCCGCCGCCGCTGGCGCCCGAGCCGCTGTAGGTGACGTGCGACTTGTGGTCGGGGCTGTCGAGGTTCTTGCCGTCCCAGCACGTCGGGAAGATGATGGTCTGGCGGATCATCTTGCACTTGATGTCGTTGGGGATGGCGACCGTGTCGGAGCCCGAGCACGGCGCGCCGCCGATGAAGGTGTTCTCGTTGGTCGCCGTCCAGCAACGATGGCAGATGTTGCCCTTGGACACCTTGCTGTCCTCGGTGTTGCCGGCGTTACCAGCGATCATGCGGAAACCCTGGTGCGTATTATTTAGCAGCTGCTCCTGAATTTGGGATATCTGGAAAAGTAAACACATACGGGCTTGAAGGCCGTGACCTTTCCGCTCGGGATGTAGTAGATGTCGAGACCGCCCTTGTTGACGAGCGTGCCCTGGGGGCCGCCGTTGCCGGTCTGGGGCACGCGCGTGTAGCTGCCGTTCTTGGCCTTGAAGAACATGACGGCGGTCCAGTAGTTGGACAGATCTTGCACGAAGCTGCACGATGTGCACGTCGACTTCTCAGCCAGATCGTGAGCCACGGGCTCCATGGTCAGGTTGAACGAGTTGCCGCCGACAATCTGGTGCAGATGGGGTGTGTACCGCACGCCGGGGTTGACGAGGGGGTCGACGCGGTCAACAACGAGCTGCGAGCAGGCGAACCGCAGCATGTTCTGGGCGGCCGCGCCATTGGCGAGCAGCGCCGCGGCGGCGAGGGAGGTCCACTGAACCATCTTGATTTTCTTTTCTCTCCCTTTCTTCGATCCTCTGTGAAACTCGACCAGGTCGATTCGGGCAGGGGCGGCGCGGCGAGAGTGCTGTCCGGGCAGGAGAGAAGCAAAAGAAGGGCGGGCTGGTTGCAGGGAGAGGAGGAGAGAGGAAACCAGGGAAGATGGAGGTGCCGTCATGTCGCACCGCGCACTTATACACGCCCTGAGAAGAGGTTTCTGTATCGCGACCCACCTTGACCGGGTCGCCGCGCCTCGACGGCCACGAACTGCCGATGCTACAGAACAAGTTGGAACGTCTTCTGCCATCTGGGTATAATATAAGTGATTGGTGTGGGCGCGTCGCCGCCGTTATTGAACCCATTACCGCATTCGTCGACATTTGCCGGAGCTCCGGCCTGGTCCACGATAGTCCCAAGTCTACACCAAATCTACAACACGCGGCCAATTGGGCCCATTGAGCCTCCCGGGTAATATCCCACCACGACCACCCATGGCCCTCCCCCATATTGTCTACACAGGTCACACGCCCTGGGGCAGGGCGCACCCTGGCCTAATCAAAAAAGAAAAAAGAAAAAAAAAATCTCAGCGGCAACCACCCCTCCCTCCCCGAGTGACGCACGGGAAACACGCCGAACCGCTCGCCTCCTATTCTTGGTCTCCGGAAACGTGGAGTACGTGGAGTGCGTCGATCTGGCCGTGTGGGGAGCCGTTTTGTGGAGGAGCAGCGGCCGCTTGCCCATTGGTCGTGTCTATTTCTCGTCTCTCTCTCTCTCTCCCCCCCCCCCCAGCCGCTTCGGGCCTTTGAAGCAGATGAAGCATATGGTGCCAATCAACAGACCAGCGCCCAGGGCGGCAAGTCGTCGACTGACTCTCTCGCACGCTTTGCTTCGCCCTCCCCAGGCACATCATGTAGGTACACACAACACACAACCCACGTGCCGTGGCAGGCCTTCTTCTCTTCTCTTCCGCTGCTAGCTGCCGTCACATCGCCTCGGGCTGATGGTATCCGGGGGGGGGGGTTCCCGCGCTCGGGTCTTTGTGCCTATTTGCCTTGTCCTATTCTGTCTTCTACTCCAGAGGCTAATTGTCCCTATCGAGTTCATCTTTCTGTCACTGGTGTGCGTCTGTTCCCTCTCCCACAGACGCACACCACCACCCAATCCGCTACGCCCCACGACGAGGGCATGCCCAAAGCCAAGGCAGTTGGCTTCTGGCCTCCCTACCCCGGGGCTGTAAGTGCGACTCGAGCCTGACACCTGCAAACAAGTGCCGGCCGCATCGCTTTGTTCCGAGCCCCCTACCTTACATACCCATCCGTCTCCACGGCGGCCCCAGGCGAGGGGGACATGATGCCTTGGGTCGACTTAGCACCTCCTGATTAATCGCGCTAGACTTGTGCTAAAGACCAACACGCGCTCCTTCTGCCGGCTTCTAGAAGGAGCACTGCCAACATCGCTTACGTGGAAATGGCATGCCCATGGAAATAGCTCGCCCCCCAATGACTGCCATCACGAGCAAGGTCACTAATTCTAACCCGGTCTCATCTATCTTGCCTTGTGAGTCCTGATCGTGTTTCGGTTAGCAAACGCCCGACCTTTTTTCCCATTTATCCCGCCCTCCGAGTCCACCAAGCCTAGAACATGGCCTCTCTCTAGACGCCTCCCCCTAATACGCTCTAGGCACTATCGCAATAGCTTCCATTTCATCACCGACGTTTGCCACTCCTTTGATTTTCCCCCAGTTGTCCTCGCTACTTCCCCATCCACCCAGCCTAGCCTAAGAACAGTGAGTACCTAGTACTAGACCGTAAATAAATACATCGTATTTGGAATGCCCACTCACATGACATCACCCTATCTATCCCCAAGGTGCAACTAGTGTAACGAGATACCCTAGACTCGCCCTAAGCTACCAAGGATCAGACTCCTTTGCTGCCACCCTGTCCATCTTCCCCACACTTTCCATCCACTCAGAACTCCCCTTGCCTCGTCTCTCCTTCGCTCCAGGACGTCAGCCGCTGTCAAGACTGCTTCTCTTGTTGGCCGCTCTTCTTGGCAGACAGATAGATACCTGCCTACTAGATGATTGTTTGACCCACGGCGCTTCTTTCATCCTCGCTTGCCTGCTCTGAAAGATTGCATTTTCATGATTGGCCCTTTCGCATTCCTACTTCATTCCCCTCCAATCCTGAATCTTCACGTCGAGTCAACAAGCCATTCGGCAGTTCGTGTTGAGTCGCCCGTCTAACCTTTTCTTATCCCTCACGTTAGAATCGATTCCATTCCCCACCTCCTAACGAGTCTCACTGGAAATCCCCAGAGAGTCTTACCTCACACATCCCTCTTATTCAACGGCGACACAGGTTGAGGATAGTCATCATAGTTGTATTATACTCGTCAGTCGCGCCGGCATAACAAGTGTCCTCCAGACCCAGTCCCTCCATTCCACCATTAATACAGCATATCCGCCACTAAATCCCAGACAGTAACGGGAATGTTGCGCAAAACCATCAAACAAAACATCAACCAGCAACAGCCACAGCGTCTAGCGATATCCCTTTCCGCATCTCTCTCCATCTTCTGCTGACAATTCAGAATGCCAGAAACAAGACACATCAGCCCACCAGGGCCTTCGAATGATGAGCGCATTGGTACCGCCCAAGCCACAAAACTCCAAACGCGCTAATGTATCAACATTTGAGGATACCCATCAAAACTGGCCATGCGGACCGAGTATTCCAGGCTCTTCCAATAATACATAAACGTTTCTATGCCGCATGCCTCAGCGAGCCCAATTATGCCAACCCTGCTGGGGAACTATGCTTCGTCCACTGGCCATCATTGCCCATCGTGTCGAACCGGCTGATTTCTGGCTGGCTGTCTAGAATTGTTCCAAAACTGCTAAAGTAGTAGCCGATAACCACCACAAGGTAACTAAGCAACAGAATGCTACCCTTGAAGTAGTTGCTCTTGCCTTCGCCGTACATGTAGCTCAGCAAGAAGACACACAGGATCACCGTCACCATATCCCACTGCGGGAAGAGCAGCGTGAAGGTGTACCGAGCCATGTCTTCGAGCGGAATGTCCAGAGGGTAAATTGCCGAGAACAGGACGAGGGCCGGGATCTGCAAGAGGCAGACTTGGAGAGCGTACGCCGAACCAATCTCCATCGAGAGTGCAATGTTACCATTCATGGCAAAGGAGATGGCATTCTAGGGTATAGGTTAGCAAGACATGCAACAACGCAACTTGACAGCATGGCATACCAAGAACTCGGTCGTGTTCGGCACAAGGGCAAACAACGTGATTCCGAGAAACTTCTCGTCAATCTCAAAGCTCTCAAGCACGACATCCACCGTGTCGACCAAGATCTCCGCAATGATGGCATACAGAACGGTAGCGCCCATCAGAATAATAGCACTCTTGAGCCGGCTCCAGTTCGGTGCATCGTGACCACCGTGGCCGCCCCCCTGGCCACCTGCTGGTTCTCCCATGTCCTCGTGGTCTGGGAAGGTGGCGGCGCGGATTGGGGCAGGGCGGCTACTCGATACTGACGCATGGCCTGGCGTGGGTGCTGACGGCCCGTGAGCGGAAGTCCGGCGCTGGCCCTGGACATTCTTCGCCGCAACTGTGGCAGCAGTCGCTGCTATCTCGGCAACCTGATGGACGAGATTGTTATTCTCGGCATCAGTAAACCCTGGAATGCCGAGCGTCGTGCCGTGCGCTTCTGTGCTGCCATATCCCGCCGATTTTGGGGGGACCACATGAGGCGCACCACTGGCTCCGCCCATTGTAAGGGCCGAGTTTTGGCGAGTCTGTTCGTCCGACCGGGGAAAGTGGCCGACCTGGCGAAGGGACTGGCCGAGGATACGCTTATAGAGATGCGAGTCGCGAATATCGACGCCGCTAGCGTCGCCGATTAGGGGGTTGTTGGAGGGGCGTGCGCTGGTGTGCGGTGTAATGCCGTCGTCATGCTTCTTCTCGTCGATATCGGTGTTCCAGATGACAGCAGCATGGGTGCGAAGAGTGAACCAAAGACCGATAATGTATGACAGGAAAAGAAGGCCGGCGGCGATATAGCAGTAGGGCCGCACAGCCTCCATATAGAAACGATCATTCAGGGCGGGCGTCTGGGAAAAGTAGCACCGCCGACAGTCCCGAAGAGCCCCTCCACGGCTGGGGCGGTCAAAGTTGGTGCAGTCCTGGCAGGTGAGCTCGTGAGTTCCATAGATCTGGTAGAAAAGGGTGGGACCGAAGGCGCCGATAACGGCGAAGAGAAGCATTGTTGACGTTACACCGGCCGACTTGGAGTTGAAGCGCTGGGTTTTGCGCTTGATGGCTCCGCAGCACATGGAAATCCCAGGGAGGAAAAGAATACCGGCGAAAATGCTGCCGACGATGCTACCCTCCACAAGTTGAGCCTTGCCTTGTTTAAGTGCAACGCAGTAGAGAAAGACTTCAACAATGGTTGAGAAGAACGCGTTGATTGCAGCACCGAGGCCCATTGACGACTGCGCGGAAATGGAGGCGACGGCTTGGCCGATGAAATAGGCCAGAGGGATGATAGACATCAGGCCACCGATGAAGAGGAAGGCGGGCGTGGTGCAAAATGCATCCAGTTCCAGAACGCCATCTAGGATAAGCCAGTCAAAAATGACGAAAAAGACGATGGCCATGAGGTTGATTAAGAATACGTTCGTGCCATCAATGGTGTACTTCCAATACTTGAGGCCGACAGCTCGATAGGTGCAGACCAAAATGGAGGACTGTGGCGCCCGGGGGGTGCGAGCAGAGGCCAAATCAGAGTCGAAAGATAAAGCCAGGGGATGTCGACGAAGGTGGTCGAGCAAGAGCATGGTAACCTTCCCCATAGGAATCCAGAACACTAGAAACCAGCAGATGGCTGAAACAATGAACAGGGAAGGCATGATCAAGAAGTAGAAGAAGAGGAAGAAGATGACGCGACCGATATTCCACTGGCCGCGACCAAACAGTCTCCTCTTCATCCGTGGGAGGTCGGGATCCGAATCTCGACCACGGCCTCTACCCAGAAGGCTCTCCGTTTCGTCGGGCTCCGAATCGATGCTTCTCCGTGAACGACCAACGATAGACCGGTTCCTGTCCGGGCCGAAGAAGAGTCGTCCGTACTCGAGGTCGCCGCTTTGCCACTGCTCATACTCGCTGATGCTTCGACCCTCGCCTAAATCCTCTTCAAGGTAGGCATCCTGCTGTTCCAGTCGCACAAACTTCCCAAAAGGATAGAACAGATAGCCAGCCACGCCCCATAAAACACGTCCGTAGTCACGCCCGCTAGGCGCGGCAGCGAAGATAAAACAGATGAGAGCGCCGACGAAGGCAATCAGCGCCATCCACCAGCCAAAAGCCAGTGTCCATATAATGTTGAAGAAGAGCAGCCAGCTGCTGACATGTCCGCCGGGTGATGAGTGGATATCGCCCTCGGCAGTCTTCTGCACTGATCGGTCCTTCTTGTACAGAGCTGGCTTCCACAACCTAATACCAAAGGGATGTGTTTCGTTGATAGCTTGCTGACGATCCTTGAGCGTGAAGCTCTCGGCATCGCTAATATCATCGTCTTCCTCGCCGGTAATCTCATCCCCGGTACTAGCTTCCTCGGCCTCGATCTCTTCGGCAGCCTCCTCAGCAGGGATAGAGATTTCGGTCGTCTCAGTGCGCGTCTCAGGCACGTCCTCCACCTCGTCTTCGTCAACGGACGAGTGCACCCGTGAGAGGGGTGGGGGAGCGAGTGTCCGTCTTCGGATCGTGGATGTGTAACTTTGGTGGCGCCCGACAGTCTCGGCCTCAACCTCTGCAATGCCATCGTCGACTGAGAAGATTTCGCCTCGGTGGGGAGCTTGGGCATTGGAGGATGTGCGACGCGCCATGGGTGGCTTTCGCGGACGCGGCCGACCGCGGTCGGGACCCAGCGAGGGGGACATGGGAGAGCGCATAGCTGCTGCCTGGTTGTTGCGCGGGATAGTACGTTCGGACGCCGCAGTGGATGGCGGTGCTCCGTCGGCCGCAGTACTGCTTGTCGAGCTTTGAGCTATGATGGATCCTAGTAGTCAGAGGAGCACGGTCAGCAATCTGGCAGTGGAGAGCTCCATCAGAGCGGATGCATTGGTGGGGATCAGAGGGGCCAGCTGCACTTACCATAACCTTGTTCTGGCCTTTCTGGCCTCCGCCGGATGGTATCTGTGGACTGAAAGCTCTCTGAAGTGCTGTCATCCTGGCCAGTAATCGACTCGAATCGCGAGGGACGACGTGTATCTGTGGGTGAGGGATCGGCCGACGACTCGTCGTCAGGCTTGCGGGGTGGATCCATGGTGGACGACGCGGAAGGAATTGGTGATTATGGTGAAAAACTACAATGTCTCTGTTTTTACCCGGAGCTCGAGTGCAGACATTGACAATGCAACAGGATAGGTCGGAGACCAAAAATAGGATTCAGTCAAGAGGATTGTGTCGTTTGAAGAAACATGGGAACTGCGGAAGGGCCAGTTGATGAACGGTTCATATTACGGGCGCCCGCCCGTTCCTGTGCGGTGGTAATGCGATGGACTGGAAGGGACGACGGTCGAGGTCGGACGATCGCAGAGCGAGGCAGATGGAGGGTCAACGATTGGTGGTGTGGTTGGCATCACCGGTCGTCGATGCGGTCGAGATGGTTATCGTGGATAAGCAGGAACAAAACACGCACGCCGAGGCGGCGCAGCTGTGGATTTGTTTGGAATAAGAAGGAGAGGATGCGAAAGGGGCAAATGGGAAAATGATGTGAGGAAAACAACGTGCAGGCTCCTGTGTGTCATTCAGTATGTACGGCCTTTACAAGTCGACTGACAGGATGTACCTACCCGAGGGATTTTGCGATGGCTCTCGGTGTGTTGCGTGCAGCGTGTGGCCGTCGAGCAAGTGGGCGACGAGGTCTCAGGTGCGAGGCCCCAAGCACAGCAGGCGCGATACCACCCCGAGAGCTCTGCGGAAGCGGGATGGGGCCATCGGCTAACTGAGTTGGTCAGCAGTGAGCGGGCTGGCGTGGGCTGGCGTGGCTGTCAACTGGCCGGCAGTGTCCTGCAGCCTGCAAGACGATGCACCTTCTCCAAAACCACTCCAAACCAGGGTGCACGGCTTGCAACTCTGCGCCGAAACAAGAAAGGACCAGAAACAAGCCTCGCGATCTTCCTTCCTATCCACGCCACCCGCACCACCCCGCGGTGGCCTCTGTGTGCAGCAGTCCTTTACATCGTGACAAACGGCATGCTGGCATTTCAAACGGGATATTATGGTTTTGATCAAGGTCTTTCTTGCATCAATACCGGAATTTCTAGAATGTGAAAAGGCCTACGTAGCTAATACTTGAAAATTCAAAAGGCCTTTTCCTACCACCGACACTAGCATTCATGCCCTGATGGTGGATGTCAAATACTGTGTACCCCCAAGTTTCTGTCCCCTCATTCCCATGGGTGCTCCGCATGCTTCGGCACATCCGGACTCCGTCTGATGGCGGTAATTGTAGATCACTGGACGGCAACTGAACCCGCTCAGTTTTTGACGGCCACCTCTGTGATCCATAGGGCAGGCATGGTGTCACCTCGAGACACGCAACCGCCTGCCTCACTTTGCACCTGTGTTTGCAAGTGCCAGTACTTGCTGAAACTGGGCCTCGTCGAGGCTTCAATATCCCTCTTCGCAGGAGCGTTCCGCGCTAACAAGCAAACGACGGTTGGATTGTACAACACACGCTAATAACCATCGTAGCCTTGTGTCCTGCCTCCCGAAGCTGACCTCAATTTAATAACTCGGTGGCATGTTTCTCAGCGAAATGCAAGAGCTTTAATCGAGGAATTTTGCAAGATCACAAGGTCATATTCAGTAGAACCGGGACCTGGCACGAAGAAGCACGATTCAAACTAGCACGGCGCAAACCGAATCGATTACCTGCACCTAAGAATGTCTCACTCAACACGAAAGATTTGTACGGACAGTATATGCGTTCGTAAATGTCGCATGCCATTAGGGGCAGTGTGTGCGTCGCAAGACTGTGATCTCGGAGCCCCACGCCCCACGAGAGCTCAGCTGAGCATCCGGAAGAGCTGTCGAGGGGTGGGTCTGCCAGGTGCAGCTCATAGCTTGGCAGTGACATCACTCTGATGCTTGATTGCCTTGCTTTGTTTTCGGTTAGACTACCAGACTGCCAATCGCCGACGTTCCGGGTCACGTCCTGACCCTGGCGACCGGACACCGAGACACACGCAGTCACGTGCAGCCTGAGACAGCAGGGTCCCATTTTTCTCCGTTCTGGGTCTTGGCGTTAGGCGCCTTGCAGTGTGTTGCGTTGACCTGAGCTGCCTTCGGTGGCCTTCCTTGCCCCAAGCTCGAACCCCGGAAATCGAATGTCCGTCAACATCAAATCCCCTCCTTCACCCCATCGACGGCTTCATCTCGATTCGCAAAGCGATTCCACTCTGCGACAGCCAAAGCAGCGACTGCCAGCAAGGCACCTGGAATTCAATTCATACCTCGCAGGCATCCCCAAGCGCCCCCCTCCCCCAAACGCCGCGCCGAGCAACACAGAAAAAGTAAGCGAAAGCCGTCGCAATGGCGCTCGACAACTACTACCACAACAAGATTGAGGCCATGCAGCTCGAGATCCTCAAGGGTCAAGCTGTACTGCGCCGTCTCGAAGCCCAGCGCAATGACTACAACTCACGGGTGCGCCTGCTCAGAGAAGAGTTGGGCCTGCTCCAACAACCCGGCTCCTACGTCGGCGAGGTCGTCAAGGTTATGAGCACCAAGAAGATCCTCGTCAAGGTACATCCAGAGGGCAAATACGGTACGGTACTCCCATCTTGTGCCTGGCTTCACAGCGGGGGATGGTGGAAGTGGCAGCGCTAACACAACCCTCCAGTCGTCGACGTCTCGGACGCAGTTGACATCGCTAAGCTCACAGTCGGCAAGCGCGTAACCCTACTCTCAGACTCATACAAGCTAGAAAAGATCCTGCCTTCCTCGGTTGACCCCCTCGTCTCGCTGATGATGGTCGAGAAGGTGCCTGATAGCACCTACGACATGATCGGTGGTCTGGACCAGCAGATCAAGGAGATTAAGGAGGTTATCGAGTTGGGCCTCAAACACCCCGAGCTCTTCGAATCGCTCGGCATCGCGCAACCAAAGGGTGTGCTGCTCTACGGCCCTCCCGGAACCGGAAAGACACTACTAGCTCGTGCCGTCGCCCACCACACCGACTGCAAGTTCATCCGCGTGTCAGGCTCAGAGTTGGTACAGAAGTACATCGGCGAGGGTTCCCGCATGGTGCGCGAGCTTTTCGTGATGGCGCGCGAGCACGCTCCCAGCATCATCTTTATGGACGAGATCGATTCCATCGGCTCGTCTCGCGTGGAGGGGTCCTCGGGCGGCGACTCGGAAGTTCAGCGGACCATGCTGGAGCTGCTCAACCAGCTCGACGGCTTCGAGCCCACCAAGAACATCAAGGTCATCATGGCAACGAATCGTCTCGACATCCTCGACCCGGCTCTTCTCCGCCCCGGCCGTATCGACCGCAAGATCGAGTTCCCACCCCCGAGCATTGAGGCCCGCGCCGACATCCTGCGCATCCACAGCCGCAAGATGAACCTGACCCGTGGTATCAACCTTACAAAGATCGCCGAGAAGATGAATGGCTGCTCCGGCGCTGAGCTCAAGGGTGTTTGCACCGAGGCCGGCATGTACGCCCTGCGCGAGCGCCGCGTTCACGTTACCCAGGAGGACTTTGAGCTCGCCACAGCCAAGATCCTCAACAAGCATGATGACAAGGAAGTGTCGCTGGCCAAGCTGTGGCGTTAAGTTTGGTCTGCAGATCTTGGAGTGGGTTATTTATGGCCTCTAGGTGTGCTTGCCCGGCACGAAGCGGACTAGTCGCTTTTTGCGAACAAGCGAGGGGGGGTAGTAGATGGGGGAGCAGAGACAGTCATGGGAGGGGCTATCTGTACCATGGCATGTATTGTACAATACTCAACAGCAGGGCTTACCAATAGACTGGCTGGGGAAGAGGGACGATGAACGATGAACAGTTTGCAAACGCGATTCTGTCAGTGGTAGCCTTGATACATGCATGTATACATGCGGACTTGAAGACGTGGTATTTCCGACCTTGGGAGATTACAGATTACATCCAGCTCAAGTTCCGCCACGTCTACAGCCACCAACATCACAGACCCTGCTTTCCTGTGTATAACGAACAACCCATCAGTAGTTCAACAGTCCAAACTTTCTTGCAGTTACACCAACCCAAACAATATGATGACTCAACACAGTGCTCAAACAAAACATGGAGCATTACGAAACAACAAAAGAACGCAGCAATAAGACGTAAACTGTTTAGACGCCAGTATGCTTAAACCAGCCGTTTACCCTTCCAACCCTCACTATATATGTGTGTATATCATGCAATGGTAATGCTCTGAGGCCTGTGGCCGCCGTTCCCTTCTTTCCTGTTGTTCTCGACAAAAGATACCATAAAAAAACCAAGCCACCACCATGCTGCCGATGAGAAAGAAATGCGGAAGCCCTCCCGTGTATGCCATCCAAACAACGCCCTCTCGTGAGCCGATAACCAGTCCACCACGATGATCTCATACAATAATCAAATGCAAATACAAAATGGAAAAATCGTAGTCGCCTTTTCCTTGACAACGCAGCTCTGATATCAGTACTCGCAAACCCTTACATCGCCAAACTCCCACTCCTTGACCTTCCTCTCGAATCAACCCCTCCGCTGCGCTCCTGAATGCGCCATATCCATTCGAGGACGGTCTCGTAACAGAGCACAAATTGCCGCAGACTCTGAACCATACTTAGTCGCTGGCAGCGAAAATCCTCAACGGTGCTCGAAATCATGTCAATCGTGTCGTCATCCACCCAGCTGGTATCAATACCCTCCTCGTCTAATATCTGGTCACCCTCCCTGGACTGTCCAAGGTCCATCAGCGAAGCTGAGCCCGGCACGTCGGGTGTCGCTAAAGGTGAAATCTCGCGATCCATCAAGACATCGCCATCCAAATCAAGAGACAAGGCCTGGCGCTTAGCACTGGAACGATCGCCCCTGTCGTGGGTGATGCGGCGTTCACGCTCGTCAATTCTCTTGTTGGCTCGCTGTGCTGCGCGCAATCTTTGGCGTTTGAGCATGTCGATTACACTGTCGACAGTGCAAAATGTACCGGTCCGTCCGCATCCAGCGGAGCAATGAACCAGCATTGGCCGAGCATTCCCGTCCGACTCTGGCGCATCATACCAGCTCAGGGCGCCACTGCCACCTCGTTGTGTCATGAAGGGGTTCTCCACGGGAAGCGCAGACCGCTGCATGACGTTGGCAAGCTCGACCAGCGCAAGAAGATGGCTAGGTTGGGCCGGCGCGCCAAAATCAGGCCATGATGGGTAGTGGAGGTGCGTGATTTCGCGAATCGGTGCGAATGGTTGTGACGCGTGACTGAGCGTGAACTTCCTGATGATAACATAGGGCGCCTCCGTAGCTCCCGTTTTCTGAATGGAAGGGATGGCGCCAGGTGCCAGAGACGTTGCCGTATTGGCACGACGGCGGGCCCCCTCGGTTTGCGAGGGACCCCACGAAAATCCGTTCTGAGACACGCCCGTGGAAGGGATACCCTGAGCCGAGGCTTGCGTGGTCGAAGTTGGGGCCGCATTAGAGTCTGTCCGATGCTTGTCGAGGTCCAACGACACCTTCTTCTCCGACAGCGCGCGGAGTTTTATGGATCCAAACTCTTTGCCTTTCCAGTACGGGTGGCACTTGAGCTGGCCACCCTCTGATTCGGCCGTCAGCATGACGATGACCCGGACATCTTGATCCCAGATCACAGACCAAAAATCCTGGATAAGAAGTTAGCAGCCATTCAACTAGCGTCATGGGAGACAAAGACACCACATACCTCAAACGTGGCCGGCAAAGGCCCTTGGCTGGCAATATACCGTTTGTGGCTTCTCTTGGACTGGACATGGCTTGCATTGACGTAGTCACATGAGCCTTCAGAGCGACCTTGGAGTCTGACTCTGGCGTGTTCAAATGGCAAGATATCCTTGTACCTGTTCTTTCCGCCCTGTTCAATACCCGACAATTGCACCTTGGCGTCAGCCTGGGGCGCTCTTCCGGCTGCTGTGGGGGTGAAGACAGAGTACGCGTCTCTCATCCGCGACTGCTCCGACAATTCGATTCCCAAAAACTTATCGGAAACCTTCTTGCCATGATCGGTGGCATCCACTGCATCCTTGAGCCAACATGGCAAACGGGACTTATCAAGGCCCGATGGTACGCCGATCTCCATTTGTCCGACACCGTCGACAAGATCCTGGTTCTGGCGGATGTTATTGAAGAACGGGTTAGAGGTGCCCGCTACGTTGGGCAGCATGACACCGCCAAGAACAGGGGCAACACGCGAAGCGGACGCGGAGCCGGCACCTAGCGAGAGGCTCGGTGAAGGATTGCTGGAGGCTCGGTCAACCAGGTTCGGAAACGCAGACGCAAAGGCATTAAATCCGCCGCGCAAGATGTTTGCAGAGCCAGAGTATCCCTCGTTGGTGAATTTCTTGATCATGTTCATGGCCGAGACGGCGTCTCGCTTTTCAGACGAAAACGCGTCATAGACGATCAGATGACTTGTGGTGCGCCAATTGGCAAACTTCTCCTGGTCTTGGTCGGCGTGAAATGTAGTTTGAAGCTTTTGGAGATTAAAAGTGGCTCGCTTTAACAACGTGGTCGGAATGCACAGGTTCAGAGCGCCTTTGACCCTTGACTGCGCGAACTGGGGCGATACTCTGAGATCCAACAACAAGATGCTGGCATCTTGACCCCTTTCTATCAGATCCCGAAGTTGAGCCGGCGACATCATTCCTGGACCACTTTCTAGCTTGGGCGGTACTGTTTCTGCTCGATGCTGTGGCTGCTGGTGTTTTGCGGGATCTGGAGAGGGCGGATCTGCCCTACCCTGGATCAGTGATAGGCGTGGGTGTCGGTCATCGACCCTAGAGATAGCCAAGTTGGATCGTCCCCTTCCAGGCGCATTGAAGGGTGATTCGGTAGAGGCTGGTGATTCATGCGTGCCCATATTGAAGAAGGATGGGGCGTTGAAAGATGCTTCGGAATTGCGCTTGGAATCACCAGACAAGTAAGCCGAGTCTTGCAAGCCGTCAGTCTCACTGTTCTTGCTGCCAAACATATCGCCCGATCGGGGATTCCCAGCGCTCTGGCCTGTTCCTCGAGACAAGTGGACATCGGACGCATCACTCCCATACGTGTTCCACCGCGGAGGCGGCCGGGGTCGCTGTAACGCCGAAGGTGTTGATGCCATGGGAATATGCGACACAGGCCCGTTGAGGCTGAACTGAGATGTCCCCAGACTAAATCCTGTCTTGCCTCGGTTCGCATCTATCTGCCTACGGAATGCCTCAAAATCGGGGTTTGCATCCAACGGCAGTTGCTTGGGTATTGCGGCCCCGAAGGACTTGACCGACGAGGTGGGTGAGCTCCAGTTCTCGCGCGGCAGCGCGGAGGTTTCCCGTGGATCGGCGGTAGGCTCAATAGTGAGGCCAAAGTAATTCGGACTTGGTGTTCGGGCGTCCTGGACAACGCCGCGGTGGACGCCTGGAGAGAGCTTGGGGGGGAACGGCTGGCCAACTGAGTGAGGTTGCCGCGGTGAGGATATTGGTGTGTTGCTTGGTCTATTAGAGAAAAGTGACGGTGGGTTTGAGCGGGAATTAGATCGGGGGTGAACGTGCGCATGCGCCGGGCCTGATGGTGAGAGCCCCGACGTCTTCATAGTGTAGTATGAGGTTCGCTCCCCCGTTCTTTGCTCTGTTGGTGATATCATGGCTACAACGGGTTCTGCCATTGCTTCTGCTTCGGTGCTTGCCCACAATGTATGGGGTTCTGCCATCTGTGTCGCCACAGCTGAAATTCGTGTCCTTCTTGCTAGCACTTCACTTCATAAAGATGCCATTGTGCGTGGCCTAGGCCTGTGTCTTGGTTTCGGGGAAGGGGCAGACGGTCTGCGTCTGTATTGACGGCAAGGTTCTGAGGCAGGGCTGGGGTTGTGATATTGAAAGCGGTGGGTCCTCCTAGCGCGCGAGTGGAGAAGAGACGGTAGCTTGTCTGTCTGTATGGTGATGTCGTTTTGCTTATAAGGGGCGCTGAGAGCCGTGGTGGCTCGGTGCTGGTCGGTTGGATGACTGCTCGGAGTCTAAATCGAACGTTTTTGCGGGCTGTCTGACTTTGAGACTTGGGGCGAGTAGCACACAGTAGCGTAGTTGCAGCTGTAGTCAAGGAGCTGAGGGGAAACAACCAAGGGGCAATTTCTGTTTCGCAGTGGTGGGGGTTCGGACCCGGGACGATCGCTGGTGACAATCAGAAACAAAGACCGACTAGATCTCCAGACTAGTATCGAGGGAGGAAAATGAAAGGGCGGGCCTGCAGGTTTATCAGGGACGCGGAGAAAGGGTGTGTGGTGTCAATGGTGTCAATGGTGTGTGGGTGGCTTGGGTAGGCGAGTGCGAGGGGCGACGGAGATGCAGCAGATGAGAGATGAATGGCCAGGCAGTCTCACAGTAGAGAGGGCTAGAGGGCGGAGGAAAACAGGGGAAGGGCTGCGAACTTGATGTCGAGACGGGGCAGGGGTTTGCGGCTTTTGCGAGGGCTGAGGATGGGAATGATCTGCAGCCCCGAAATGGGCAAATGGCGCTACCTGGGTGTGCTCAAAGCTCGCTGACCTCACCGTACGTCGGCGGATTCAAGCAGACACGCAGAACCGTCATGACCATCCACAGAACAACACACAGCACGTATCTTACCTAGGTGCCAATGCCCAGCTTTCTGGAACGTAAAAGAGCGCAATGCCCCCGTGGGTCTGCAGCCAGCCCGCAGTTTGCTTTCTTTGCCAATTTGCCCTGCGATGTCAAAGGGCGCCGAACGTGGTGTTTGGCTGTCGTTGTTGCGTCACCCGTCGTCATTGGTGGTGGTACCAGAGGGCTCGAGTGCCGTTGCGACTAGTATCACCCGAACTTAGACAAGCGTATGCCTTTGTGGTGCTCGTGGTCTAGACTCGAATGTGAACCGCGAAGTCACGAAAAATCAAAAGAGGCGAGCAGCAGGGGCCGCAACTGCTTTATGACTTCCTTGGACTTAGACTTGGACCAGTAGGTACTCGGTCTGGAGGGAAGTCGCAGAGGGGAATAGAAGGCGCCACCACACTGGACGGATAGCGCGAGGAAGGCGCTGGCGGAATGAAATGAAATTATTGTCCTGTCCTGTCTCATTTCTTTCAGGCGGGCACTGGCAGCGGGCAGCGGACAGCAGGTGCCACGCGACCCGAAGGGTAATGGGATGGCCTCCCGTCGAGGTTCTGCAGTCGGGTCCGCTGTGGCTGCAGGCAGCTTGGCGCCCACCACTGAGAGCGGGGGCAAAGACGTCATAGGGTCTGGGGCGAATTTATTTCCGACCGAAGAAAACCATCGCCCAACAACACAAAAATACAGAAGCATCCGTGGCCCAAGATTTTTATGACTAATCTACTCAAGCGCCCCCACCGCCTCTCAAACGCCAAGCTGCCCCCCCCTAAGGTACAGTATCTGTAAGTCAAGCCCGTCTTGTTTATCACGCCTGCAGCTCAACCGCAGTTTCCCAAACCATAGATGCCCATACCTGAAGTCTCGGAGCGGTGATGATAATGTCATGTTCTCTTGGGTTTTCAGGTGGCCGAAGGAAGAGGAGAGAGAATTCAAGTCGTAGGCCACCTCTAGGGACAACATGCGATGCTGGAATCTCGGCCGGTGTATTGTCAGTCCAATCGAATAGTAATTTCTTAGACATAGTTGCTTGGTCGACTTATGCTCGCGGCTCTGGTAGTCGGTCCTGGGCGAGGAGGCGGTATCATTTTTACCCACTTCTCTAAAATGATTATCTTTCTTGGTCGGTCCAGCTTGGCTAAGAGGACAATCTGAACCCGGTGGTCAGATACCGAAAACCACCATCTCATATCCGCCCGTAACTTTTCTAAGGACGATGAATCTCCAGCCTATATGACCAATGTTGGCCAGCTCCTGCCATTTGGTTGTGGCCTCGGACTACCGCTCGAATTTCCTTCTCCACGGTCACCACCTGGTCGTTGGGGAAATGTTGTGGCACCATGATTTTTCCAAGCATCTCCTAGCCCCATATGACCGATTTGATTCCTACATTCTTAATAGAGCTGTAGGTGAAGTTGTTCGTGAGGGGCTCCCCGGTATGACGACGATAAGAATTCGCTCCTTAGTATTATATCGCCGAAACCGAATTTTCCGCCGGTAAAGCTCTCTCTCTTAGTTAAGTGTGATAAAGTCTTGGGGGGACATTTATATATGTTAGTGTATAATATAGAGGTTAAATATACTAGTCACTTACCTTGAAACGTCAAGGTCTCTTGTTAGTGGAGTTAATAAAGTCCCAGAAGGCCTTAGTGGGGACTAATCTGATAGTTGTCCTGATGTCTAACTCAGAGGGTGCTATTGAATGGTCTATTCCATGTAGGCGATGTCGGTAGGCGATGTCGGTTGGCGATTCGGTGTCGATGTCGACGCCAACACCGACGTGATTGTGTCGGGTGATTTTATTTCTGTGATGACTTCTTGATGGAAGGGCTGAGGTGGTTGATGGGAATTGGTTGGAGGTTGCTTGCTGGGTCGGCGGCTGCGGGGTCGATTTGCGGGGTCAATAGGCTCCATTTCTAGACGCCGGGCGTGCATTTTCGAACCTTCCTGAGCAACACAGGGCAGCTTAAGGGAAAAATACATGACAAGAACCAACAGCCCAAGTGTCCCGGAACACGAAACAGTGCCCAAAAATACCCACAAGCGGACGCCACCCATATCTGGACCTCGGCCTCTGACTCTGATCTGGCTGCAATGAAGAGCGGGAGACGGGTAGATCTCTGAATGGGCAGGGACGAACGAGACTGGCGAGCTTGGGAGAACGGCATGCGCAGAGCAGCAGGGCAGCGGTAGGGCAGCAGGGCAGCTGGGCAGCAGGGCCACGCAAGGACAATTCACTTGTGACGAGACTGCGATTGTGCCATCTCCCATCTGCAATACTGCGATGCGATACTGCAAATAGAAGCAGCCAAGTATCGCCGCATTATGCTGCCTTCAACCTCACGTCCAACGATCCGGCCCGCCGTTGACAGCCACGGCTCAATGCACGGTTTCCATTACACGCCGTTACGACCACTACTCTTTGCCTGGGATGTCGCACAGCACCAGCGACACACCCGCCGTATCAAGGGCGCTCTGTCATCCGCCGCAGGGCACGCCAAGTCGACAACGTCAAAAAGTTGAGACCAGCTCCCTCCCCAGCCCTGCCGCCCAGCTCCGCACGGCATCCACAGCACGCACCAATACCTGGAACTTGGAACCGTTCCGCCGCTGAACGAATCGCTGCGAAACGAGGCTGTTGTCCCGTCACTGGTCGCACCATGTCCGCTCAGCCGCTAGCTCAATGCTCACCTGCCTGCTCGCCGAAAGGCACCGAGGGCACGAGGGCACTCACCCGCCGTCTCGATCGTCTCGAAATAGTGGGCGATGGGGAAAATCAGGGTCCTGCTCACCCCCTGTGCGCTACTTACTGGTCCAACTGGAGGGAGAGTGTGCACATCCTCGCATCCCACTGGCGCGGCAGATGGCGGTCTGGCGGCCGTGGGGTTGGTCTGGGGATTGGCGGGCTTCTCGGTTTTAGGGGTCCTGCTGCTTTTGGTGAGGTACATATACAGTACTCCTCATTGCGAACCTCATGCTCGTGGTACCTGTCTGTCGTCTGCCAGCCACTCCTCAAGCCCGGTGCTGGGCTGGTGCGAGTGTGGGCGGCCGGCATGCCAACATTGCTGCCGGCGATGGCGCCATTCCTCCGGCACATTCGCAGCCGTGAAGGACCACATGTGCGCCGTGTCCTTGATTCTGGGAAGCACGAGGTGGGCCGGACGCGGTCCAGACCCGAGAAGACCGCAGACCACCGCAGCACCACCGCAGACGGGCTCGTCATGCAGCCCACAACCGGGATGCCGCATGGGGATGCCAGGCCAATGGGACCCGTCCAGTGATTCCAGCAGCAAATCCTACCCCCTTCCCTCCTGTTCGTCTCATCGGTTAGCCCCTCACCTGCTTTTGATCGGTTACGACGCCGCATTCGATTTGCGCCCGTCTGGGTCAACACGACTCCTGAACAAGACCCCTCCCATCATAGAATCCCCTTTTGCGACACCGCCAGAACAATTAGAAGGCCAAACGGCCTCAGCACAGCAGTCAGCCCTGCGCGGCTCAGCACGCCCAGTGACGACGTCATAACGCACTTCTTACCCACCAGAGCACCCTAGAGAGCCGCTCAGCTATCCCGCCCTGCCCAGCTGTCACGCTTCAATAGGCTGCCGCTGAAGGTAGACGGCGGATGGTTGAATGCACACCGGTCACGCCTCAATACTCTGAGTGCCTTGTAGACGAGAGTTCAAGGAGGCAGCGCGTCTCAGCGCGACCCAGCGGTCTGGCAGCCTGTCAGCGCCTCTGAACCGCTATGGCCGACTGCAACGGGGGAATGACTCCAGATCGCTCGATCGTTCATTTACAGGGACCAATCTACGGATACTGCAAACTGTCTTCAACTCCGTCGCGCAGTAACGCCGAGGCCCTCGGGTGAGCTTGTAAACCGTGCCCTCTCCCTGTGCAACTGTTGAAGCCGCCCCTTTGGTGCCGCTATCGGTGAACCTGGTCAATATGATGAAGCCGAAACGGGGAGTCTCTCAGCCAAAAGAGAAAAGGAATCGACCCTTGACCTAGACCTGATGCGTAGGTGTCGCGAAACGGAGAGGAAACCGGCAGAGTGAGCTTGGTCCGCTTTGAGCCTACCTCCCAATTACTCCCCAATCAAGGAAATCTGCCAAATGCCATGAGTTCGCATGGTAATCGAAGGGTCCAGAATCTATTAGTGGCATGCACATCAGCGAGAGACTGCCAATATCTCCACCCAACATTCCCGAGTCCCCATGGAGGGCCAGCCGACTCCCCGCTTCCCAGCCAAGTGACGACATGCGTAGGCCTAGCATGCAGAGTTTTCTTGTGCTCCAAGACCACCACCACCACCCCCACGATACAGGATGATTAATCCACCGACATGGCCTAGCTTGCCAATCTGTGATGACAGGAACGCGATGATTGAGCAAGTCTTCTGGACATGGGAAAGGCCTTTTAAAATATCAAACTTACCAGTGCCTTTCCGAACACCGGTACGGCCAAGTTCCAGATGCCATGAATGCCTCTTTTGCTGGTGGAAAGGCCTTGTGATATACCAAATATGCCTTTCGTAGTACCAGAAACGCCGTTTTTTTCATGCGCTGGAAGGCTTCGCCAGCGCTGTAATATCGCCCTTTGAGCCTTGGAGCCTTGGAGGAAGTTGGATTGTACTATTATCCTCTAAACTGCAGATTTCAAGCTTTCGAGCTCTGCATCGTGAACATAACAACGTACCTTCAACCGGAAGGATTCAATGCAAGACAAGCAAGTCCTGTGAAATTTCCAGACTACCATCCATTGCTAACCTATCTGGGGCGCAACTTTAAACTTGGACAGACGCATGCGTTGAAATACAGGTAAGGCAGTTGTGGTAAAGGCGAGCTACACGCCGGATATTTCATATTGTAGAAGGCCCGACAAGAAACCTGTTTGGCGCAACCCATTTTTGTTTGCTAATAATCTTCCCAGCCATGACGAGATCTCTGGCAGCTGAAGGCAGAGTAGAAAATCAAACATAACATGTCAACACTTTGAGCCTGAAAAAGTGCGTACCTTGTGTAGGCATGAATCATTAGACATCGAATCTAGGTCCAAAGGCTAAGCATTGAAATAGGCTGTGTATCAACACCGCTGATGCGAAATGTAGGGAACTTGAATCATTTTTGTCGTAAGATGAGGTACAAAGTTGGACAGAATATGAGCCTGTTTCCAACCCTCTGAGACCACCACCACCAATGTACAGCTAAGACTGGTAGCCATCGACTTGTCGAATGCTTTGCGGCTATCAAACCTGACGCGGGTAGTATTCCATCATGGGAGTGATTCAGCTGGTCATGGTAGCATAGTATCAGAGGTCCGTGGAGAATAAACAGACCATAACATGCCACTTGCCGTCCTGCCGGGTGGCAAAGTCAATACGAGCTGAGTCTAACCTCCGACCCCTGCGAGAAACTAGAACCGGCCAAGTGACCCAGTTTGAGGACATGCACTTTGTCTAGGGCTAAAGGATGGCAGCCTGACCCGCTCAAGAACCGGAGTAGATGCAAGGACTCCAAGCACCCCAGGTGTTCTATCGGATAATTTACCAGGCCTGGGCCCTGGGGATCGCCTTTAGCGTCAACCCGCAACGAGTTGAGTGTTCCCGGGTTGGATAGGCATTTTCTCTCATCACCTTCAAGTTATTCCCACTGGGCTCCCTACGTCAGAGACAGCAGCAGCCTCGATATGTCTGGCTGGACCTCCTAGGAGTTACTCTCGAAGCCCAAACCCACCCGCCAGGTAATTCCCGCTTACCTGCCTGTCCGTGGTCCCAAAATCAATAGTGCCATTCCCACCGGGCTGTGTGGCGAATTCTGAAGGGAAAAAAAAAACTGCTCTCAGTGATGACGCAGCGTGCCCTTACCTGCATGGAGTAATATCTCTCCGTGTCGACGTGGCAGTCTAGTAAGATGCCGCCAGCATCCTTACACTAGAAGGCCGGCGGCTGCAGGGCGTGTGATCCGGTTCAGTTCCTGGATGATCAGGTCGTCGGTTTTCGGCCCCGGAGAAAGGGAATTTGCTACTCTCGGTTTGGGTTACTTGGGTTGGTACTATGGTACTACCATAGTACTTACCATAATACTTGGTCTCGGGAATCTTTCATGGGTCGGGGGTCTCCAAGTTTCGTGGGGTTGTGTTTATCTTGGGCTGTCCACAAGAATGCCATGTGGCATGTTGCGGCTTTTGTGCAGCCCCACAAGTAGCATGTCTCTCGGTTATCTCCGGGCTAGGCTTCCTAACACTTCCTACGTGTACGGCTTCTGCGATAGAAGACCTGCTGTGCGAGTCAACTCGAGAGCATCCCCATGTCACGAGTGAGAGAAATAGTGAGTACGGCCGGGCCACGGGGCACCTCAGAGCTCTGACCAGATCAGTCTCCACCAAATTACAACCGAATTCCTAGGGGGGCTTGCGAGAAATGTCAAATCAGCATGGGAGAGACGTGTACACGACTTGATAAAGCCGCCGTGGATTTCGGTGCCAATCGATGGCAAGGATGGCTACATGATCTACATCTATGCGGCTCGCCATCCGTCTCGATACCCCAGGCCTCGTCGATATCAGGTCCTTGCTCGAAGCTGACTTTGGTGCAGCTGCTCACAGCTATTCGATTCATGGCATCCTTGGACAAGTTTGTGGGGGACGGCTGGTCCCAACAGAAAACACCACAACACTCTGAGTCGTTGTCTATAATCCCGTTCCGCACCTCCTTGGCCGTCCCAAAACGAAAAAGCCACCCGGTCCGCTTAGATCGCGTCCGCGTTGCCCCGAAACCTAAACGCCATGATAATGCAAGTCGCACGTGTGTGGAGTTGTGAAAGGTCAGCCAAACGAAGTCGCGGGCCGTCCCACCATTGCTCAATGGCCGAGCCCGTAGGTGAACATGAGTATATAGCACAACAGAGCCGGGAACCCATCCCGCCCTGTATATTCTTATTTGCTGGCGCCTAGCTGATGCCGCGCTCTCCACCCTCAACATCTCATAACCTGATGTAAAGATCGAGGCAGTCGATGCGCCATTCCCTGCGACCTAGCAGACTCCGCAGCCACTCGAGGCCGAGCCCAGTCCATTCCACCCTCGTTCTCGCCATCTTCTCGGTAGCTGCGGTAGCTAGGGCACCGGCCGTGGTATTTAGCATCTCGGTGAGGACAGCTGATGCGGTGGCGTTGATATCCTCGGTCGCCGTCAAGTTCGCCGCCCCCCCTGCTGCCTTCCACCCCGCGGCGGGCAGAGATATGTAGCTTCCACCCGGGCGGGGCTGGAACCAGTTGCTCCCGAAGTCGAAGAAACAGCGTTCGGACCAGTTACAGGAGGTCATAAAAAGAATGAGTAGTAGGAAGGAGCAGTAGAGACATGGCCGGTTCAAAAAGTATGTGCAAACGAAGAATAGGAATATGAAGGACGGCGACGCATTGGTTGGAATGAAGAGGAGGGGGAGCCAACTGCAGCGAACGGGAGACATGTTAGCAGCTGTCAAGGTCCGGCGAGGAGGGTTTGCGAGAGGGTCAGGGGAAATCGAACCTGCGGAGACAAAACATGATGAGGGCAGGACAAGATTGGGCGATGCGCCTGGAAAGGCGGGCGGTGGGCGGTGGGCAGCGATCAGGCTCCAACAGAAGGGCCGGCAGTTTCTCCTCTGGCTTTGTGTCGGTGTGACTACTCTAGATCGGCAAACAAAAGGCGACAGGAAAGCCGACTGCAAAGCGCAAACGGCAAACGGCTCGACGGGGAGAGGCAGCGAGCAGGAGGTCGAGGTGGGACGCGGACGCGGAGAGGCACAATGCGCCAAACCTTGTGGTGCGGCGATCCGGCCGAAGGGCCTTTTGTGCGACTGGGGGGAATCTGCGAATCTGAATCTGGCGATACGGGGGTACGCCGAGATCTCGAGGTGCGACGATGTCGTGATGGGCAGAGGGCCAGGTGGGGGGGCTGCGCTGCGTGGGTGGCACAGGTGACGGTGACGGAGCCAGAGACAGCGTCTACAACAGCAACAACAGCAGAGCGGCCAGGAAGTGAAGTTCGAAATAAAGATGCAGCCAAGAAGCAGCCAGCGGATTGAACTTTTGACTTTTGGTGGCGCGAGGTGGTAACACGAGCAGCTGGAGTCTGGAGTCTCGAGTGCCTGACGGCCCGGCGCGCGCGGGTGGGCTTTCTGACCACCTTGCTTGTCTGCTTACGTAATCCGCCATTGTGAGCTAACAACTCCCTAACCTTCTACCTAATAAAGGGCACATAGGTCCTGGCAACAAGCCTTAGTTTTGGCCTTAGGCTACCACACCACACGGCTCTCCACGCGCGCTGGCAGCTTTCCTGCATCCAATGCTCCACACCATGCCTGAAGCATACGGCACCACGACATGGCCCCATCATCATCAGTGTCCTGTGTCGGTGTAGCCCTTGGCATATGTCGGGGCTATTTGACATGTAGTCCCAGAGATAAGTCCCCTCATTTTCTTTTGACTACAGCTATCCTACTGACTATTCAGACGAGTGCCGAATGCAGATTATCAGTCCCGACAGTCACCCCCTTTTCTCTTCCAAGTCTGTCTGACTGGGCGGCTGATGCAGGCTGATGCATCGTTTTCTGTTTGCATGAAAGACTGTCACTGTGCAGTTGCTCCCGCGTGCCGATCGCTGATGGCTGCGCTGTGTGAAGCGTGATGGTACTGCTCGTCAAACATTGAATACGGACTGCAGACTGCAGACCACACAGACAATGGAGTGATACTGGCAATAGGAATACCTAGCAGGTATGGATAGGACTGAATGCACACAATAGGCCTCAGCAGACCGCGCACCCCAAGTCTGCCTGCACCTTTCATCCGTGGATGGAGGGAACGGCCAGCTTGTAATAGGCAGTGAGTGGGTGAGGGGACAATGAGCAGTCTCGGAGCGTGAATGGCTCTCAGCAGCCCTGTTTTTCGAGGCGGCCGCAGATTGGACCGCCGTAGCTCACCCCATCTGCCCCGCGCTCAGTGAACCCGTTGTGTGCCGTACACGTGTAGACGCTAAGTGGCACGGACCCAGGTCGGCGAGCCCAATCCCAGCCTCTCGCGCTGGAGTCGCAATAATTTTCTGCACCCATTCAGCGTGCAAACAGCGGCAATCTCTGATCTCCAACCTCCAACCGCCGCCGTCCTCCTTCCTCTTTTTTCCACGAGTCTGCCTTTTTGGTCGACAACCACAGCGCCTCCTTCCTCGCCTTCAACGACTGTAATAGAGCACCTGCAAGCATCTGCATTTTGCACTGACCGCGTGCTCCTGCCTCTGTTGCTCAGCGTCCTAGCGACCCGTGTTTGTGCTGTCCCCAGTCGAAAGTCGACCCCGTGTACCTTCTCTTCTCGTATCCCGGCATCACCACTCGATTGGCAAAGCAAACAGAAAGCAACGATAAAACCAATAATTTTGACAATCTCCTTCAGCTGTTGTTGCCAGGCAAAGGCCATTCAGGACATCTCGCCGAGTCTTGGGGCCGCCGATCTCGACAATGTCCAGCTACATTCCCAGCGGCGCCGCCTCGGGCGATCCAGAGTCCAACGCTAGTTTCGAGTCACTGCTCGCCCAGCTTCGTCGTCAGTCCTCACCTAGCCCCGGAGCCGGTCCCGGAGCTGCTTCTGGTGCTGGCCCGGACTCGCACGCCCAGTACGGCTACAACAATAGCAACAACAACCAGGGGAACCAGTCCTTCTACAGCCACCACTCCAACCCTGCCGACTCTCCCAGCCTCAGCGGCAATTTCCAGCACATTACCGACTCCCCTGCTTTCTTGCCCGAAGCTCCGACACCGCCCGTTGGCTTCTCCCACTCGCAATATCCTCCCGGCTTGATGAATCCGATTGGCACCGGCCGCGGCGTGGGTGGAGATGACCGCACCGCTCATTTACTGAGCCTCCTCAAGTTCAGCAACCAAGGTGGACCCTCGAGCTCCCAGCCATCGTCTCGGGAGCCTACGATGAACTTCGCTCCCGCCCCAATTGCTCCTATCGCGCCCATCGCCCCTCCCGTCATCCACGCACCGGCTCCGGCTGCCGCCGACCCTACTGGTCTCCTCGCTGCTCTTATGAAGGGATCGCTGCAAGCCGACCCTGTCAAGCCAGAGCCTGCTGCACCTTCAAATTGGAACCCGGCGTCTCCGCCTTCAGATACCCAGAAGTACCTTCTCAACCTTCTGAACCGCCCGAAGCCGAGCCAGAGTGATGCAAATGACACCCATGACTCTGGTGCCCTGACACCGCCCACTGCGAACGACGATGATACCAAAGATGGCGATGATTCGCGCCGGTCTGCCGAGCCTACGTTGGTTGACGCTGTTCCCTCGCGATCCGAGTTCGATTTCGATCCCAAAGAGATCGAGTCTCCCCCGCCCAAGTTTGATTCAACTCCTCATTCACAGCACTCGCAGCGGTTCAGTATGCATAGCAGCTTGCAAGGTATTACGAACCCTTTTGAGGACCACTCTGGGTCGCCAGCCCACCGGACACCAACTTCCACCACGCCGGGTGCTTCTGGATCTGTTACTGGTGGCAACAACCCCTTCAGCGGCCCCATCCAGATTCTGAAGAAGCCCGGTTCGGCGCAGTCCAGCCATGATCAAAAGCGTCCGCTTAGCGACCGCGGCAGCATGGCTAGCCCTGAGCACACCCGGCGCAAGCTTGAGCACAACACGTCTTCTCCTCTTTCGCATATGAATGCTCCTCGGCCCATGTATTCTGTGTCTCCGCTATCTGATACTAGCGTTGCCGCAGATGAGGAGAAGCCTAAGGAGAGCGTTAGCGAGGCTGTCAGCGGTCTCGCTGAGTCGGCTGATAGGGAAGCCCGGGAGGCCGTGGCTCGTGCCCAGGACGAACAAGCCCAGGCCGACATTGCGCAAAACCTGGAAGACATGATGAGTTCGAAAACCGACGAGGAATTTGCGCACACATCTCAGGTTGCCGCCCAAGCTATCCAGAAAGAGCTTGAGCGGGATGACAACCAGGGTGTTCTTGAAGCTGCTCTCGCTCCAGAGATGGCGAAAGAAGTCAAAGAGATTATCGACGATACTACACAGTCTGCACATGTCGCGGATTCGTGGGAGAGCGCGGATGCTGACGAGATTGTTGTGATTGAAGAGCCCGAGACACCTGTCAAGGTTTACAACTTTCCGATGAAACCCTGGATTGCTATTAGCCTCCAGGATGCTGACGAGCCTCGTCCCACGTTCCGCGAGGAGTCGATTCTCGATATCGCTCGGCTTAAGAAGGACTTTGATCAGATTGATCGCAACCTTGTCTCGGCTTCCGAGACGTACATGGCGTATGGAATGTCCAAGATGGGTGGTCTTCGGGTGATTCGACAAGAGGACGGTAAGGACGCCAAGTTGTTCACCGATACCAAGGACCGCATCTTTAATGTTGCCATTTCAACCTCTCCGTCCAACCAACATCCGAAGGAAGCCATCGTCGGCACAGGTGTCAGCGGCACCGTGTATTGGGTTCAGCTCAAGAATGGTGATCGCGACCATCTCGAGGATGCGCATCCGGAGCAGTATGGCTTCGCGCTGCCGCCGATTTCGGCCCAGGAAGGTGGTGACATCCCTGGTGGCGTTCTGAAGACTCGGGCTCGCACATCTTCCATGCATCCCGAGTTCTTTGCTGTCGGTCGCGGCAAGTCGATCAACATCATTTGGCCTTCGTTCATTCTCGAGCACAATCTGTTTAAGCAGGGTCACGACCGCGTCGTTGACACCGAAAGGCTGCTCAAGCAATGTTCGCTCAAGATCAACACCGGCAAGGCCGGTAAGGATTTCACCTTTAGTCAAGATGACACCTTGATGGTCTCTCTGGATAAGTCCGGTCGAGTTAAGTTCTGGGACGTCCGCGATCTGATTGCCGCCAAGGAGGGATCCGACCCACTCAATCCTATGCCTGCTCAGACGTCTCTCGAGATCAAGGAGCCGTTGATGACTCTGACGAGCACCCCCGAGGGTGAGAAGGCGTGGCCCACTTCGGTACTGTTGCTGGATAAGTTCCGGCCATACCAGAAGCGTGCTGCCTTGCGATACATGATTGTGGGTATGAAACAGAACCACACTCTGCAGCTTTGGGACCTCGCCCTCGGCAAGCCGGTACAGGAGTTTAACTTTCCCCACAACAAGGAGTCGGATGCCGTATGCAGTGTCATGTATCATGCGCCTTCCAGCATGATTGTTGTGGGCCACCCTACCCGCAACTCTGTCTACTTCCTCCACTTGTCGGCGCCCAAGTACAACCTGAAGAATCTCTCTCAGGTCGAGTACATTCAGCGACTTGTTGCGCAAGACTCATCTATCCCTCAGCCCGAGTCTACTGCCGTTATCAGCGGTATTAGGGAATACTCGTTCGCCAATAAGGGTATGCTACGGAGCCTCAACATCCTGGAGAACCCTGCGGCTGCGGGTGACGGTGATGAGCCTACTTTGTTTGAGCTTTACGCCATGCACTCGAAGGGTGTCACATGTCTGTTCATCAAGCAGGCTGAGCTTGGCTGGACGAAGGATAACAAGGTTATCGCTCCTGCCGATGCGGTGGATATCGGCCTTGCTAAGATCACTAAGCTGGTGCCCCCGCCGACGGCTCAACCGGTCGATGCCCAGAACACCACTGCTGCGACTGAGGGCTCTGCGGCCCTAGGCCCTCAGATCCGAATCGCCACGCGAGGTGCTAAGGACGTCTCGCAGAAAGCGCTCTTGTCCAGCACCGAAGATAAGAAAGTGTTGGAGAATGTAGCGACTTCCAAGGCGGCCGATCGGAAGGAAGAGGTAGAAACACCCCAACAGCCCGAGAAGACTGAGAAGAAGGGCGGCAGGAAGAAGAAGGCAGCAGCGGCAGCAGCAGCGGCAGCCGCGGCCGCGGCCGCAGCTTCCGCCGGCGAAGCCGCTCCTACTTCAACCTCTAATGGCGTTGCGGGAGCCGCGGATTTGAGCCGAACCTCGTCTTCCCAGAATAAGGTTCCCCCCAAGCCCTCGCGGATCAACAACGATTCCAACCCTTCAACACTTGCTCTTACCAACCAGCTTGCGGATTTGAGTTTGGCACCTGCCGCCGTCTCGCAGGAGCATCTCGATTCCGTGGTTGCCAGCATGGAGTCGCGCATCGTTGGCAACATTTCTAGTCGGTTTGACACCGTCTTCAGCGAAATCGTCAAACACATGCAGAGCTTCCAGGACAACCGCGATTCGGCCTTTGCGGACAACCAATCTGCGCTCCTGCAGATGGTATCCGATGTTCTGAATGAGAATACCGAGGCGGTGCTGAAAACCCTCATTATCGACCAGATCAACGGCAATGTGATCCCCTCGATCCGAAGCGCGGTTGACAAGACGGTTACGGAGCAGCTGAATGCGAAGGCGAACTCTCAGCTGACCACCCTACAGAAAGAGGTCCAGAGAACTTTGCCGATCGCTGTTTCTACGGCCTTGCAAAAGCCTGACATTGTCAAGACCATCTCAGACAAGGTTTGCCACAACGTGAATGCTCACATTGAGGCGCAGATTTCCAAGTCTGTCAACACTCTTGCGCCGACCATTGCCAAGGCGACAGCCCGCGAGATTCACCAGCGTGTGGTTGACGACGTTGGTATCCGGATCAGCGATGCTTTCGAGCGCCTGGAGGAACGCCGGCGCGACGAGGATGAGAAGCTTGACCGACTTATTGCACAGACCAAGGATCTTTCCAATGCCATCTCATCATTGGCAGCATCCCAGACCCAGATGCAGCATGATCTGGTTTCACTGAAGCTCCAGATGCAAGAGCAGGCTCGCGAGAGAGAGCTTTCTATCCAGGAACCTGTCATCAGCCATGCGCAATCTCGCGGCAGCGTTGGATCGCACGGCCAACCCGGCCCTGCTCAGCGTGATATGGTCAACTACCAAGTCCCGCAACAGCAACAACATCATCAGCAACACCAGCAGCAACACACGCCGCAGCACCTGCAGCACCAACAGCAGCATCAACAGCAGCAGTACCAGTCCCATCACCAGCAGTCTTTGCAGCAGCACCACCCGGTTCCGCATTCCCAACAGCATCATTTCAGCAACCAGGAGCAGCAGGTGGTGTTTGCGCCCACTAGCCGCGAAAACCGGGAGCAGATAGAGCTCAACAATACCATCAGTGCGATCAAGGAAGCAATGCAGTCTTCCAACTATGACGACGCAATTCTCCGATGGCTCCAGACCGGTGACAAGACCGAGGAGATCTTCCAACAGCTTCTTTCCAAGTACAGCCCTGTCTGCGTCGCTGACTTGCAGCCGCTCGTTTTGCTGTCCGTCGGTGCTACTATCACCAACGACTTCACCCGCGGATCTGACAAGATTGCCGACAAGATTCGGTGGTTGGAGGTTGTCGTTTTGTCATTCAACCAGATGGTTCCCAACCTGGTACGTTCCTTCTCTTTTCCCCCAAGCTCAAGACTCTATCTAACCTTTCTGTTCCCAGGATGACCAAGTTCGCGGCGTCACTCCCAAGATTATGTCGCTCATCAAGACTCGCTGCGAGCAGCTTCTGCTGGAGATTAGCCGCGTCGCCCCGCGCGATCCCTCCCTGACGACGCTGGCCAACGTGGGACACACGGCGGCACGCATCGCCGAGAACACGTCGGGTCGCCATCACTCAGGCCCCTCGTCTGGCCCCTCGTACTCTGGCCCCTCGTCTGGCCCCGCGTATTAGATGGGCGGAGATTACTTTCGTGTGAATAGTTTGAGATGGACATAGCATGCAGAGTAGGAGGCTCGTTGGCTGATTGAGACCTACCCCTTGTTTCCACTTTCTCAAAGCGGCATTTACATGGAGACGGCAAGCGCGCTCTTCGGATACGAAATCTCGACACGAGGCATGAGTAATGCCATTTCTGAGTGACGGCGGCACATAGACTCGGTGGTATATTGGGTGCTGGTGGGTTTTGTCTGCTATTATTTCCTTGGTTCTTTTATTTTCTTCTTCGTCTCAATGGGAGACGTCATCCGTGTCTCGACCGATGCAGAAAGGACGATTACATGCCAATTTCGACAGCAACATGAATTGCTTGACCTCTGGTCTTGGCAGCGGAATGGGTATCTGGTTCTTTCTGGTCCATCATCTTGGGTTCTAGCACGAGGCAAAATGACGATACGAGACCTAACTTCTAATGTTATGAGCTATTATGTACAAGTATTGTTGGGGGTGGCATAGAGTAGCGGAGACACAGATAGCCAATACAATGGCATGGCTAAAGGATTGTGCTGTGCTGCGTGAATATCCGTTTGGGATGCATGCTGCGGAGGATTTCTACAGAGGCCATGATTCTCGTGAGTTGCCATGTCCCGGAAATGGGCTTTTGACACGATATGTTGTTCGGTTGCTAACGAGAAGATAAACCAGACTGCTTTTCAGCCTACACCAAACGCCTTGCTGCTGTTTTGCTAGCTGACCACTATTTTCCAAGTTAGTTTCCAAAAACGCCGCGACCGAAAACACCACCCGCCGCCACAATTGCCGTGCCAGAATATGTATGAAGAAATAAAGAACGTGAAGAGAGAAGTTCCGGCCGAGTTCAATCCCCCTTCCACTTTGCAATCTGCAAATCGCCCACATTCCCGCGCTTCGCCGCCCTAACCCGTGATAGCCCCGACCGCGATACCGATGTCCTCCCCCGACCGCGGCTCCGAGAGCTTTCACCCCCCGTTCTGGGCCGTTCATTCCCCGCCTTCGACCTCGACCTCGATCCCGATAGCAAGAAGATGTGATCGAACAACCCGCCAACGAAGTCCATCACCGCGACCGGCCAGCATGACACAGCCTGGATCACGAATATGAGGGTGGCCAAAAGGAAGCGCGCCGCGGCGAGCTCGTGCTGGAACGAGGTGAGGCCAGCGTGCAGCTCGTCCACCTCGGAACGCAGCTTGCTCGCTTGCGCGGCTATGGCGGCGTTCTCGGCCGCGTAGGCTGCTAGCTGGCGGGACACGGAGTCGAGCTGGGCTTGGTGGTGGAGGAGCTGCTGGTGGAGGACAGCCGAGGGCGGGGCGGGCGATGGCGGAATGTTGTGTGACGCTGGGATTACCAGCGAGGTAGTGACGATGCGGTCGCCCGGGGAGAGTTGGAGGTTGGGAGAGGGCTCTGGGATCGGCAGGCCGGAGTTGTTGTTGCCCCCCAGGACGGATAGGGAGTACTTTGGATGGCGAGTTGTTGCGCTGTCCGGTGGCGAGGGGGGGAGGGACTGTGGGGAGGGCGGAAGGTGGATTACCAGGTTCGGGGTGCTGGCAGGGGTGCTGGCAGGGGTGGTGTGGGTGGTGATGTGTGAGGAGGAAGAGGAGGAAGACATGTTGCGGAGGTGTTGTGAGGTCATTGGGGAGAGGCAGAGGGGAATGGAGGACAGCGAGGACGAGATGGCGGTGCCAGTCTCCCGGTGGTTGGCGTCCTCGCGGGGGCTCATGGCGGTAGGCGTTGGGAAGTAGACGGCGTCGCCCCGGGTGATCTCGGACGGGAGATCGGTCACCAGCCGTGGCTGGTTCGGCGCAGTGGCTGCTCGGCGGGGTTTGGAAAGACGGTACGGAGGGGTCGGTGGCGGGGAGAAGGCGGTCTGATCCGGGAGTGGCGACTGCGGCAGGCCGAGATCTGCTTCGGTCAAGGCGGGGCGGCCGCCGGCACGCACGCTACCGGCTTCGGCAGACATCAGCTCGGTCCACCGGTATATGACGGCGGCTTCCTGGCCGCCGCGGTGTGGATCTGGCGCCTTGGAGCAGAGACAGGCGCGAGCCAGATGCAGCAGCACGTTGTGGTCGATCTGGTCGGGCATCTGGTTCGACATGTCGGCCAGTAACCGGTTGATCTTGCCAAGCTCCGAAGGGTGGATGTGTCGAGGACACCGGCGAGAAGGGTCCTGCGGGGCGCTTGTGTTGACGCTACCTGTGTTGATGCAAAGCCACTCGGCCTGGTCATCAGCCCGCAGACCAAGGACCACGCGGGGGTTCCAGACGGGGACCATTGTTGTGACTGAAGGGCTGGCTGGCAGATGGCCCCGTCGATTGGCACTCGAGAGCAAAGGGGTTCTGTTGTGGTTATATGGCTGGTGTTGGGCTAAAAGACTGCAGACTGGTATCAGTCAGGTGCATGAGTGCCAACGGCTGGGTCGGGTGGCCGGCGTTTGGCCGTTTCAAGGACCGCGCGACAGCTTTGGACCCCAACCTAAGCACCACAAGCACCCCAAAGCACCCCGAAGCGCAGCGGGTCTCCGATGGCGAGATCGGAATGGAACGGCGAACAGGTGTTTGGCTGTCATCGCTTGGCCATCGCTTGACCCCTCCCTCTGGGCCGTGCTGGTGCAGCCGCCACCGTCCACTAACTCAGTGCGTGCTCGGTAGTGTCCCTGCTGCCCACAGTCCAGTGTAACACCAGATAAGACGGCCCGTCTCGTCTGCGGCGACTTTGGTCTCTGCCGCACTGCTGTCTGCTGCAGCGCGGCACCAGGGCCAACAGCATTTCCAAGTCAGCCTCAAACAAGCGCTCGTCGTCGCGTATTTCGTCTTGTCTCTCGGCTCGCGCTTCTTGTCGTCTCTTTGACTCGTTTTTTTTCACGGCGGTCGACAACATCAATCCAAACTCAGCAGCGGGCCATGGCATTTCTCGGCTGGCGTCCGGATGGAATGGTGCATCATGCTGAGGGCCGCAATCCTGGGCGTCAAGTCTCAATCCAGTCACAATCCTCACAATCCTCACAATCCTGGACGGTTCGGGCAGGGACGGTGCTAGCGCCCTCGATTTCCGATTCGCCCCTGGAGATCGAATCCCTGGCTCTGCTCCTTCCTCTCCAGCTCCTCGTGGAGGGGTTAGCGCACTCGGCCCTTGCTCACTTTGCTTCTCCCCTATCTTCATGTTTCCATTTTCTCTTCTTTCTGCCTCGTCTCCTTCCCCCTACATTTAATATCGCACTCTGCTTTCGACGGTTATTCGCAAAGACTGGATGTTGGCAACAGGTTAAACACCAATTATCGCCGTTGGCCCGGCCAACAGCACCCCCTGGGCGGGTGCTGAATCTGAAGGGGTTACTTGGAGGGGGGGGGTCTGGCTGTTGGTTCTTCCCTCTCACCCTGGTCACCATCGACAGCTCTCGAGCTGTCGATCAATCCCTGCCCCATCACCCTATCACTCGATAAACATCCCGTCATGCTGATTTTCCCCGCAACTCCCCTCACACCGATGCCTGTCGTCATGCAAAGAGAAAGAGAGAGCAGACTTCGCAAAGGTTGTAGCGGCCCCCAATACCAGGTTTCGCAACCCAAGGAACGTACGGGCTAATTTACTCAGCTCTTGCGCTCAGCCGCGCTGTCCTCCTACCAAAGTCAGGATGCGTAGGGGGCTGCCGCTCTCGTTTTGACGCGGTCAATGCGACTCGTTCCTTCTCATCGCCAATCTGACGAGCCATAGCACAGGACCAGGCAAACTCGGGCTTGGATTTCTCAGAAACTGTCATCATGTCATGTAACATCGGCCCTCCGCCGCCTAGACGGGCCACTTCTTTCCCATCCGCGCACCGAGAGCGCAGACACACCTCTCTGCGCAACCCGGCTAGCTGATTGGCCGCGCATGCCGTCGACGTATGCTAGTTTGTTGGTGGTTTGAGCCTATCGTGCTTTTGGCTATCGCAGAACTCGGCACCTTCTGAGCTGCAAGGCAAGCGATCTTGCCATGTCCGATAAGCAAGTGCACCGCCCACTGCATCTGCGAATGCTGGCATTGTGGCCCCGGGGAAGTGCTGTCCCGCCGGCCGGAGGTGATGGGCACGCCCATCATATGGATCGGCCTCTCGGGACTGTGCCTCACTGGATCGGACTTGTCCTACACTCCTTCGCTTTTCCCGCTTCCACGGCCATGCATGATAACCTGTCCCCCCGAGATATCGTAGAGGGCAACTTGTTCCCAAACAGAGGAAAGGAAAGGGCGGTGCAAGAGGGTGTAGGACCGCACGGCCGAATTCGCAAACGTCAACGATGCGGGACGTCAACATTGTAAATGAACACACTTGGTCTAAAGGTAAAGTCTAATTGGTCATTAATTGACCACTGCGTCGACCTCTGCATCATGTTGGTACTACTAGAGGATATCATGTTGCAGCTCGACCCAATGAGGAAATACCTTTGCATGACCAAGTTAGGAGTCAACTTGGTCTTGGTATCATCTCGATACCGACCACCAAGTCTATTCAAGAGCACGAACAGAGCACAGGAAATGCCTCAGCATAACCAGCCTTGTCATTCCCCAGAGCTGAGCTTTAGGATGTCTATTGTTGTGCGGCGCGCTGCGCCGTAGAGATGATACTGATGGATCAAGCTTCAGGATTCCTCCTTGTCGTGTCGTAGGACCGAGACGTGGAAGCGAGTGTACCACTGGGGCCGAAAGATGATGCGAGTGCGCTGTCTAGCACGGTGGCTCATTCTGGTCAAAGGAATTCGCGGCAGTTGCGCTTCTGTGAGGACTGAGTGGTTCTAACAACTTGCTGACTTTTGGGTTCGGTGCCATGGCTGGAATCAAGGTGTTATGCGGTTTGTCCCCAGCTGCCTTTCAGCTCAATCCCTTCATGGAAACAGGCACGGCCGGTGATCAACAATGGAATTCTGAAGCAGCGATTCAAAGCAAGAATGCGATGCCACTTTTATCCAATAACGCCTCATGAATTTTAAGAAGTCAATTTTGGAATACACAAAACAAAGACAGCCCGAAGCATTCCGCATCCGGCTGAGAACATGTCTTGTTATCATTCTAGTCGTTTGCCAAAACCCATCTCTCGGCTGTCTTTCTTCGCCTTTTGTCGACTATAACCTAGCTTTTTTCCCCCCTAAACTGCCCTTTCCGAAAATGCAGAGCTCACCATTGACTCAAATAGAATGCCAGATTTGAGACGCAGCTTGAGGGTCCGGGGCCTTCCATGGAACCACGAGGGATCGCCGTACATCAAGCTGGGTACCCCAATAAAACAAGAGCCTGTACAAACCAGAGATCGCAGCCCGAGTGGACATACGGTCGCAGCCGAAGCTAAAGAGTGGCCAAACATTGAACGAGAATGCGGCAAGAGCAACAAGAATCGAAATCGACTTGGACTAACCATCAGCATACCCCCACCCGGTATCAGCACGCCTCGTGTGACGGCAGCTCTATCTCCCCACCGACCCTGGTCCTCAATGCCGCCACCGGGCTCGGGGTTCTGGGCCGATGGCCGAAGGAATGGCCGAAGGAATAGCCTCCTCTCAGCTTGGCGTCGCTTCGACCGGGGGCCGCTGAAATACACGCTCGTGTGTCTGCTCTCTCTCTACATCGGCCGCCACTTGACCCTCTATCTAACCGACCCTTATTCCTCGCTGCTCACCATCGACCCACCGCCCGAGCGCGAAGGGGCCATCAACCTCACGGTGCGGTTCACCCCCTTCTTCGACTCCCTCGACGCCTTCCTGTCGCCGGCCTTCAACGCGTCCCAGCTCGACGCCCTCCTCACCCACGACCATATTCTCGACCGGGCCTACCGCGCCCACCTCCGCACCGGCCAGCCCTCCGACCTCCTGACGCCCTACTGGATCTCCGACGGGATCCCCGACGGCCAGCCCGAGTGGGCGCGCACCATCAACGGCTCGCTGACGGCGCGCGGCCTCGCCCAGCGCGCCGCGGACCGCGCCGTCCGCGACTACTTTGCGCACCGCGTCCGCCTCGCCGGCGATGTCCTCTACAGTGTCGCTGACTTCCACGGCCTCATCCGGCCGCCCGGGGTGGAGGCGGATGATAGTCCCCTATCGCGGTGGACGCCGGAGAGGGTGCTCAGCGCACAAGAGCAGAGTTTTCGGTCGCAGCCACGATTTAAGCCGATCGTACCGGGCAAATCGGAGAAGGTCGTGCGGGATGTCCAGATCGCCGATGGGATCCAGGGTCTGGCGTTCTGGGTCGTGCGGCCGATGGAGACTGAGCTGCGCGTGCTGGAGAAGGCGTTGGATGCCACGAGGGAATTCCGGTGGGCTGACGAGAGGGTGATCGCCGGCCTGATGGGCGTGCGGGAGGGTGTGGGCGACGAGGTGAAGGCGCTGTATTGGGGGTGGGTGGAGGGCCTGGGGCGGCCGTTGCAGTCTATGAGTCGGCTGCTCGGGGCCGATTTGGGGACTCGGATGATGTCGGCGGAGGAGAGGCAGCTGGAGGAGGCGGCGTTGATACTGTGTGAGAAGGCGTATTACGCGGATGATCCCACGGAGCTGTGGGAGTTTTGGGGGCGGAGGGGGAATGCGGCGCTGGAGAAACTCATGGTGCTGAGATCGCTCCAAGTCTCGGAGGGTGACCCCCAGCCGGAGGCGCGGCAGCTGTATCACGACTGGAAGGCCCGTCGATGCGATGCGCAGTATGTCAAGGACCAATGCGGATACGAAATTTTAACCAGAGAAGTCGCGGCCTTGCAGTGGTTCCGCGTCCTCATGACCAACATCTGGACCATGTTTCACGACACCAAGTTGGATGCCGCCAAGCTCATCGCTGAGTACACGGCAGAGAACCCCGGGCCGCGAATTAAGCACGAGATTTGCTGCGGCCCGGAGCCGTACTGGTGGCCCAAGCCCCCGCGGGTTTGGAAGCTGCCCTTGTTTTGACTGGCGGGGAGTTCAGGCATGGAGAGGGGATATTGTTTGGATCCGTTATTTGGAAACCGACGAGATAATAATAATTTATTGGCCAACTCTATGGTGACAAGGATCTGATGTTACGTCTGTCGTCTAATTACGTTGCATCGCTATTCGTTCTCCAGTGTAAAAAGAACCATCTTTGATCACTTACCCTTTTCTGCTAAAGTGAGGCCGTAAAAATAAAAAATAAAAAAAAAAACGTAAAAAGGAATGCGCCAGGAGGGAATTGAACCCCCCCCTCAACCTTGGAAGGGTTGAATCCTAACCACTAGACCACTGGCGCCGCGAACCAGTTAGATTGTTGAAGGTTGCCGAGTTAGCTCTGCCCAACAGGAGCAAACGTTGATTGAGCGAATTGGAGTCTCCCGCACAAGACCCCGTAGCGGATTTATGTTGGAGGTGGTGCCCCACCTCGAGGGTGCAGGGCGCACACGCCACCACCTGCCTGGCTGGTGCCATGGCCCTGGCGCCATGCCACCTACATAGCTGTTGCGCACACTAGGAAAATCCTGGCCCGCAACACCATAGAATCCACACTGGTTCTGCATCTGTTTTTTCATGCCCCACATGTTCTCTTCGTCAAGGAGCTTCTTCAGGGCTTGGAAAGGTGTGAATCCCTTTGAGGTTTGCTTGCGGAGACGGTGGCGGTAGTTCCCAGCTGTTTAGCCGTGAAGACGATTCCAGGGAATCGCTTTCGTAGCTCCATCACGATGATACGGTCCGTCATACCTGGGGTGTCGAGATACTGCGAAATAGCTAGCTTATGTTCGACTGTAAACTCTATCTTGGCTTAGAAGGAGCCTGCGATATGGTTCTCGTATGCCACAGCTAGCCTTGACTTTTGAAGATCCACTAGTTTGCGAACTCTATTGACAAGCAGCGCCTTAGCTGTGCCCTACTATGGACAGTTAGCCTTAGCAGTACTTATGTTCTTAGAGAGTGCCCTTAATGGCCGCAGCACCTTCCTCACCGGCGCCCACTCCTTCCTTCTCTTTCTCCTTCTCCTCCTCCTTCTTAGCCCGTACCCGGGTACGCCGGTCCTTACGTTACCTCTTTTATAAATAGTTAAATCCACTTTCTTCTGGCCCGATTTAATTCTTACTTTTTTTACCCTCACAGACTGTGGGGTCGGCGACAGACGATACCTAAAAACTAGTAACTAACGCCGGGGTTTTATATAGAGTGATAACGGCTACCGTAGCGGTATTCCGAGATATACCTAGGGTTGGTAGATTAATATTAAAATTACTTACTAAATGTATTATTCGTAAACTATTTTCTTATAATACCGGTATAAGTATGACACACACTTGCGGGTGCAGGTGCCGGGAGCACGGTTGGGCGATGCAGAGCACAGTATAAAAAACACCTCCACGGAAGTCCTGTGCAAGGAGCGGGATAGTTCGGGACGCAGATCACAAAGAGATCGCAAATCATTCTACGTTTCCGGACATTCTGGCCCAGATAGAAAAGAGCCCTGGACCACTCAACTCTATTGAGTGATTCCAGGCTTCAATTGATCTTCTTGCAACCACCTAACCACTGTTCCATCATCTTGCATTGCAACCCCCTATCCTCGTCACCCCAGCGCCTGACAGCTTTACAAAAGGCTTCGGGTCTACTAGGGTAGACTTCGCTATTTCCCTCGCCCTGTGGCTTCAAGTGCTCTTCATTACTCTGAGGGATAAAGCGGTAAAATTTCGGTCAGGTCAAGTTACATGGCGGCTTGTCTTGGCAGAGACGCAAAGGAAGCTTGGCCCCGAGCTGAGTTCTTGTGTCTGTCGTTCCTGCGTCGAAATTGCCTCACGACACAGGACGCATGGCGACATGAGTGCTAGCAGGGTGCCTTGCCAGAGCTGGGCTTATGAAAGAACTGAAACAGTCGTCACCTTCAATGGTTGCACTCATGCTATTTAATATCTTTGTATTCGTCAACATCGACGCTAGCGACCAAACAAAGTAGACTCTTTGGGCCCACTGGAGGGTTTTGTGTGATAGTACGATACTCCAGGAAACACCCATGCTTGATCGACAAGCATGCAAAATAGCGCGCAAAAAACAACCCGACTTATCACGTGATCGTGGTTGCTTTAGCGTGGCTTGGGATGGATTGCGGGGGCGTTCTTGACCAACACTAAACGGGAAAGGTGATGCGCGCTCCCCGTTCCCAGTTGGCTGCCAACATTGTAGCCCCCGTCCCATGGCGAAGCCCAACAAGACACCCGATTCGGCTTACCCACCGACGTGGGGGACCAGTTTCACTGTTGCAATCGAAGTCTCGCCCTGGTCAAATCACTGGTAGCAGAGGATGAACCAAAGCTCAGAGGAGAGCGTGGTGCGAAGTATTGCTGTCGCGTCAGTTGCCTTGGCTGAAAGATACTAAGATGCCCGGAGGGATTGTGGGTTTAATAGAAAAAAACTGACGAGTTTTCAAATTGCAGACGCTCGCTGTGTTTGGATTGTGAATGGAGAAAGGTGCTTAAGAGAAATGTGCCATGAACCCTGCCAGATAACGACCCCTTACCTATACATTGCGTTGCATTGCGCCGTGTCGGTACGCTGCTGCATTTGGTCGGACTGACGGTAGGACCCGGGGCCCATCTCTGGACACCTGCCGTATACTACATATACATAGTACAGTACTAGGAGACGTTGCCAATGTCAGCCCTGTAAGAAGTACCAGCCACCAATCATGCGGTCCTATGGACGCGGGATGCATCTAAATCCAAAAAGAATTCTCCTCGCCTGCGTCCTGGGCTCCTCCCGGGGGAGATGTTATACTACCGAACGGGGATACCGGCGCCCATCCACTTTTCAAACTTTCGTATCAACCCAGTGCGCGAATTGCCATCCATTGCCACCCTCTTTTCTGCCTCTAAGCCAGTTATTCGGCTGTCTGTGTGGCTGCTGACAAGCCGCTGCAATTTCATATTGCATCCATGCCCAGACGTGGCTTGCCTCCTGTATGCAATTGATACTTCGCAGTAGGGGCTTCCCCAGTGTCAAGTCAGAGATAGAGCGCCACTGTCTGGTATCTCTGCCACCCCTCTTGCGATAGGAACTGTGGGCTGGAGGATCAAGAAGAATAGCAGCAGTAGGGCCGGCCGCTGTGAAGGGCCGCGTGGGTGGGTGTGCTCCCATGTAGCAACCGACCATAGGATAGAATTGCAAGCGAAACCGCCCCATTTAAATAGATGGCGGCGTTCGGATCGGGAAGGGGGGGGGGGGGGGGGGGGGCGAACGGTAACCTTACGACAAGCGAGGGTTATCAATTCTAGCCCAACTGCCCAAGATTTCCCAAGCCCTCATAGTGACATTCTTCGACCGTACTTCTTTTTTTGTCCCCATAACGGGGAGCTATTGTGGGACCGGCGCGAGCTTGTTGGACTGCCCGCAGACCAAATGAGTGCCGTGATCGCGGATCCGGCTGTGGCCTCGGCCTTTGCGGCGGGCCGGGTGCCGGACAAAGTGAGCACCGCCTGGCTCGACGAGACGCGCGATCAGCCGGCCGTTGCAGCCATCATCGCCGTGACCGTCTTCACCAGCCTGGTGGTTGGGTGTCGGCTGTTCTCAAGATGGTTTGTGCTGAAGAGGTTTGGCTGGGACGATGGACTGGCGGCGCTGTCTCTGGTGAGTTCCCTTATTGTGTGGCTGTCGAACGAGAGCTGACAAGGTCCCGATCTAGCTCCTCCTGATCCCGTTTACCGCGCTATGCATCCTGCTCATCAACATGGGCTCGGGGCGGCATTACGAGTACATCCAATACGTCATGACCATGGAGACAGTTGAGCTAAGCGAGGTACTTGACTTTGCGGCGCACATCATCTACACCACGGCACTGGTGGTGTGCCGCCTATCGGGTCTCGCCTTTTACCATCGAATCTGCGGGCTGCACGACGAGTTTCTCTTTGCGATCCGCCTCCTCGCAGGGACACTGGTAGCAAGCTTTCTACCACAGCTGTTTCTGCTCATCTTCCATTGCCTACCTGTCACTGGGCTGTGGCCGTACGACTGGCAGCCGGGGGGCGAAAAGTATACGTGCCTACAATGGGGCATTGTGTATAGCGTCAACTCTTCGATTTCGCTGTTCTGCGATCTCTTGTTGTTTGGGATTCCTGTGGCAATGATCTGGATCCTGGACCTTCCATCGAGGAGGAGAGTGCAGCTTGCATGCATTCTACTGCCTGGAATTCCGTAAGCTAACCCATCAGGGCCCCCTGTGTTGAGCAACTCGCTGACAAGGTGCGTGTAGGGTGATTGGCATTTCTATTGCGCGGCTTATCCTCGTCATTCGCGGGCAATGGGACTCGGACCAGTCGTGGTCATACAATCCAATGCTGGCAGTGGAGGTTTCAGAGATTGGGGCTACGCTCATGGCGCTGTCGGTGCCTGGCATCAAGCCCATGTTCGATCGCTGGGTGCTGCGAAAGACGCCAACATCGTCGACACACGGTGGCTCGAGCAAGACGCGGTCGGGGACGGGCAAGAGCAAAAGCTCGCACAGCACACCGCTCCGCAGCCTGAGCCTCCGGCCAACACACACCCTATTGACCAGCAGCGAACTGACCATCAAGGGCAACGATGATATCGAGGCGGGCTACCACCAGCGCGAAAACACCAGCACCGAGGGCATCTATGTGCGCGTCGACTTCGATCTCGGCGAGAACCGCCAGCGAGACATCGATAAGGAGCATCAGTATATTGGCACGGCGCGTTAGCGTCAGCGTCCCTGTCGTCAAGGAGGTTGCTCATCGGTCGCCACTCGATGCGGAGTAAATTTAATCTTGGTGGGAGGCGTTTTTACCTCTCTTTTAGCGGGTGGGTTGGGCGTTTGTTGGCGTCTTTTTTTTGTTGCCACCACTTGGTGTTCGACAGGCCTCTTCGACAGGTCCACTGCGGGGTAAGAGGTCGAATGCAAGACTGCAGGGGCTTGTGGCTGCGATTGTGATACCTATGACAGGATGAATAAATAGTTTTGATAACATGGGCTGGGCGCGCTGGGATGCAAATGCAACGGCATTGATAAGTTCAGACAAAATGGGCGAAATTCCATGTGTGATGAACCTCTTCCACATTTGGAGGAGACAGGCGAAGCAGCTTGGCAAGTTGGCATGGTGCCCCCCCCCCCCACCTTCCACGGAATTGGCGGGCGGGGGGGGACCTGGCAGGAGCAGAATCACAGCAATCTTTCGGGGTGGACTTTCTGGGGATGGAAAAGCGAGAAGACGGCAGCAATTTCCGCGCCTCCCCCCCCCCCCCCCCCCTCCGACGGGCTAGGCGGGACTTTGAGTCCTGCTTCGCACCTGCTTTGCAGTGCTTCTTCATGTTCTCGATGGCCTCTCTCTTTATCCCGGAGAGACCAAGGCCCTGGCCCATGCCTGCTTCCCCGCCGCGCATCCGTCCCTAGGATAGGATGCATGCAGCGTCGCTTGCAGTCGACTTGCAGTCGGATGGAATCGATGCAGTTGCGTGCTGTGGATGCCACTGGAGACTGGATGCAATGGCACGCTGGCCCCATATTCCCAAGTGCCCCATAACAACGCTGCTGGTTGCACACCTCCCCCATTGAGACCTCTGTCAGGTTGTTGTCACCTGCGTCGATCCCGCCCTCCCGCCGTCCCACTCACTCTACGCTGTCGCCGCAGGTGCAGACGCAACCGCAACCGCAACCGCAACCGCAGCCGCTGCAATGCCTGGTTTCCAGTCTCGGAAGCTCGCCCGCACAGCGCTCTTCCTTCTCGGCGCTCTCGTCCCCTTCGCCGTCAACGGCCAGACAGTCGACACGGCCACCCTCTTCCCGCTGCAGAAGAATGTTGGTACGGATACGCTGTTCCCTATGCCGCTCTGCGGCACCTTCAAGCTCGAGGAGGCTACCATCGACCAGATGCAGGCCGCCATGGAGAACGGCACCCTGACGTCGGTCGAGCTTGTCAAGTGCTACCAGCTGCGTGTCTACCAGACGGATGACTACATCAAGTGAGACCTGGATATCGTGAACCGTAAAGCACTCGGTGCTTGTGCTGACCGCGTCATTATAAAGCTCGCTCCTGCAGATGAACCCAGATGTGCTCACCATTGCTGCTGAGCGGGATGCTGAACGTCAGGCCGGCAACGTCCGTGGTCCCCTGCACGGTATCCCCTTCACCATCAAGGATAATATCGCCTCCAAGGATGCGCTCGAGACCACGGCTGGCAGCTGGGCTCTCGTTGGCAGCATTGTTCCCCGCGATGCCCATGTCGTTAAGAAGCTGCGTGAGGCCGGCGCCGTTCTCTTTGGCAAGGCTACTCTGAGCGAGTGGGCCGACATGCGCAGCAACAACTACTCCGAGGGCTACTCGGGCCGTGGCGGCCAGTGCAGGAGCCCCTATAATTTTACCGTCAACCCTGGCGGCAGCAGCTCCGGGAGCGCCGTGGGTGTTGCCGCGAACGCGATTGCTTTTTCGCTCGGCACCGAGACGGACGGCAGTGGTGAGTTGCCCTCTCCATTGGCTGTGATATCGGCGCGCTAACAGCTACATGCAGTCATCAATCCTGCCATGAGAAACTCAATTGTTGGGTTCAAGCCCACGGTCGGGTTGACCTCGCGTGCTGGGTATGTTTCATGCTGCCTCATCCCGCACCCCACCACTAACATGCCTTCTCAGCGTCATCCCGGAAAGTGAGCATCAGGATTCGGTCGGCACTTTCGGCCGCACCGTCAAGGATGCCGTCTACGCTCTGGACGCCATCTATGGCATCGATCCTCGTGACAACTACACCCTGGCCCAGGAAGGCAAGACTCCTGCGGGTGGATACGCCCAGTTTCTGACCACCAAGGACGCCCTCAAGGATGCCGTGTTCGGCATCCCCTGGGATAGCTTCTGGGTGTATGCCGACCCCGAGCAGCGGAGGATTCTCAAGCGAGTCATCTGCCAGATTGTGGCTGCCGGGGCCACGATTGTCAACAAGACGGAGATCACGGATTACGAGACCATTGTTGGCCCCTACTGGAACTGGGACCTAGGCTCATCGCGCGGCTACCCCAACGAGTCCGAGTACACGGTTGTCAAGGTCGACTTCTACAACAACATCAAGTCGTACCTCTCGGAGCTCGAGAACACGAACGTCAAGTCGCTCGAGGACATTGTCCGGTACAACTACGACAACGATGGCAGCGAGGGCGGCAACCCCTGGCCGCTGGGCAACCCGGCCTTCTACTCGGGCCAGGACAGCTTCCTCGCCTCGCTCGAGACGCTCGGGATTAAGGACGAGACATACTACCAGGCGCTTAACTTCACGCAGTCCAAGACGCGGAAGGGCATCGACGACGCGTTGACGTTTGGGGGCAAGCGCCTCTCGGGCTTGCTGGTGCCTCCTGATGTCGGGCAGTCGTACCAGATCGCCGCTCAGGCCGGCTACCCCGTCGTCACGCTACCGGTGGGTGTGCACTCGGCGACGGGTATGGGATTCGGCCTGGCCATCATGCAAACGGCCTATGGGGAGGCTGAGCTGGTCAAGTGGGGAAGTGCGATCGAGGACCTGCAGCTCAAGGGCGATACGCCCTACAAGCGCACCCTGCCCAAGTGGCATAGCTATCTGACGAGGAACATTCCGCTGTTGAATATCTATGAGGGGTCAGATTAGGTGGTGCGTACATGTCTGAGAGCCGAATAATCTATAATATTACTGTACCCTCAGTGATGACCTTTGCGAAAAAATGAATATACGATGGCAAATGCGATCCTTCAGGGGCAACAAATGTCGCAATAGGAGTTTCCAACCAAGATTGGAGCGCACCGGCGGAGCTAGAGACGGGAGGCATGATCGGACCCGGAGGATCGATTCACAGCGGGGCAAGCGCCGAAGGGTGGGTCACCCGGGGCGGCGGACCGGACCGCATCCGCCCCACACGCCCGAACTAATTTACTCCAAAGTCAAAACCGACAGACCGAAATGGCGGGCGCTGCCAATCAGGGGTGATACGGTGCCAATTCACGGCCCGGGACGTCGGGTGACTGCAGGGGACGGAGTACCTATGTCAAAGAAGCATCATTCTGCGAAATTACTACTAACCCCAAAGCGAGCCGTCGTGTGTGAAATGGTGGATCCCAGGTGATGACAAAGGTTGCTGTTTTAAGAAGACCAATGGCCAAGGGTATCTTGGCGAGGGGCGTGAGGGGGGGACCTGGCTTGCCTGGGTCAGGGCTGAGCGGGCTGTTTCGGGTTTAGACGCCACACCTTGATTCCATCAGGCATCGATCTCACCACGCTACTCAGATTTTGGGAAGGGACCTTGCTGCCCATGTGCCGATCAGCTAGGCGTGTATTCCGTGTGGCACGATGCGCCGGTCGTCGTGGGTTTTGGGCCAATGGTGTTGGTGGACGGCCAAGTGCTGACGGGTTGCTGGGTTCAGCTGCCAGGGAAAGGCAGTTCGCTTAGCAGTTGGAGTGCATGGTGGTGATGCCTAGGTATTACTATCGTACGGCACGGATACTAGCGCTGGTCCTTGGTCTAGGTCGCTAATTATTTTAAGGCGGGTGATAGCTAAGCATCGTGGTGAGGGTACCCGCCTGAAATATTACTTGAGAGCAGAGAGCCTGAGCCTTGTGGCGGGCGAAGCTGACCAACGCACCCGATGAGGTCTGACGGCGGAAGCACTTCCAATTTGTCGGTGCTGCTGCGCTGGCCAGTTTCCTGGAAAATCAATTAGAGTTCTTTTTAAGCATACGGCCTGTCAAACAAGGGCCTGGCAGTCGAGAAGGGTTAGAGCATTCTCCAGCAGCTCATTTGCCATATACGCGACGTGCATCCTGGCCACTCGGGCAGCCTTACCATTTCTGCACCCCATTTTCCCTGGGCGCACCAACAGGCGTATGTACCAATGATGAAGGAGTAAGGCGCAGTGCTGGGGCTGACAAGCAGACGCGCCAACGTTCAAGCAATCTTATCACCTCGAAATAGGCAGCGAGCAGACGAAATGAAGGAAATGGAAGGGCGAATATGTAAGAAGTCGAATCGCCGTGGTTTTCTGGCTTTCTGGCTTTCTGGCTTTTGGTTGTTATTCAGACCTGAAGTTCACTTCATCCCATCTCGGACTAGTGCGTCCCTCCTTCGTCCCCCATTGGCCAGTTTCTCAAGCCACAAACAGGGGCTATTATTTACTTACCATGTTGTTTCGCGAGGCTCTCTGGGCCCTCGCCCTCACCAGGGCATCGACTGCCCACGTCATTCGGCGCCAAGATCTCGACCCTTCGGCTGTGTCTTCTGCGTTTCCATCCGAAACCGTGCTCGAATCTGTCGCGTTTTCGCCCTCTATTGTGAGCGAGACGAGCGCGCCGGCACCGACTTCGACTGCTTTGGTTGGGAAGGGGTGTACTGGCGTGTCCGGTTTGGCGACAGAGGCGAAAGGTATGCCGAGTTTGGAGCTGAATCCTGAAGCGCTGAGAAGGACGTGTGTGCTGATGGGTGTTCTATGGTGCAGCTTCTGACCCAGACGCCACCGTTTTTGTCCCTCCCTCGCTGGCGCTGTCGTGCTTGGAGTCGGTACCGGTTGATGTTGAGCGGGATATTGGCGTGATCGAATAGTGGGTTGTGCCCCCCCCCCCCCCCCCCCTTCGAACGCAGAAATCCTGGCATGGCTAATGCAGTGACCACAGTTTTCTTCCATATGTATCCTTCCAGAGTACCCTTGGGTACCTGAAGAAGCCTCCCCAGGGCTACCTCCTCCCCGGTGTTGACGTGATTGGCGGCCTGGTCGCAATCCGCGAGAAGCTGAGGAAGGGGGGCTACAAGAACCAGTTTGAATGGGGCTTGGATGTCAAGCGAGCTGTAAGTCACCCGCCCCTCCCCCCCAAAATGTTCGCCGTCTAGACTGCGCAGCTCACAGTCTTAAAGTTTGGCGCCGCTGCGGACGGCCATTTCAGCTACAGCCCTGCCATCCTGAGCGTCTTTGGGTTCCAGAGGACCCTCAACATCACCTCGGTGTCGTCTGACGGTCTGGAGCTGCCCAAGATCTACGACGTTGACGATATCGTGCGGCTCGGTATCGACAGCGCGTCCGAGATTGTCTCGATCGATGACACTCCGGTCCAGGACTTCGTCGGCAAGGTTGCCTCGGAGAAGCCGTTCCAAGATCCTGATGCCCAGCTGAACTTCCTTTTCTGGAGCATCCCAACGGCCTGGAATGGAGACAACAGCCCGGCGTTTATGTCGGCAAGAACGCTCCCCGACTCGCACACGGTCAAGTTCGCCAATGGGACGATCAAGGAATATCCGAACCAGGCCGTTGTCAGCTCTGCTGTCGACTTTGACAAGATCACCTCGGGCGACGACCTCCACGAGTCGGTCGAGATCCCGCCCCCTCCCGGAAAGGGGTCGCCCGGGACACCGACCAGGCTTCGACTGAAGCACATCTACGCCGATGCCCTTGGCCAGACCGAGACCGAGACCGAGGTGACCCCGTCGGCAGCCCCCAGCGCGACAGCGATCCCAGGATATCCGGAGCCGATCGTGATCCACCAGAGCGGTTATGTGTCGGGCTACTTCCTCAACGGGTCCGCTGCTCACGACGATACCTGCGTGCTGGTCCTGTCTTCGTTTGCGGCGCCCGATGACTCGCTCGTGGACAACAGCATCAATGCCGAGTATGAAGAGACTCGGCGCGTCTTCCAGACCTTCTTCAAGGAGTGCGCCGCCGCCGGCCGGACCAAGCTGATCCTCGATGTCAGCGGCAACGGCGGCGGCCTGGTGATGCAGGGCTACGACCTGTACAAGAACCTCTTCCCCGACAACAAGGCGTGGTCGGGGAGCCGGCTGCGCGCCCACACGGCGCTAGATCTAATGGGTCAGAACTCATACGAAGTACTCGGTGGCGAGCAGGCCTTGCTCACGAGCATCTTCCTCAACCCCATCACGGGCAAGTCGTACCCCAAATGGAAGGACATGTTCGGCCCGGCCGTCTTTGCCGAGGACAAGGAGACCAATATTATGATCTACGACTTTGCCAACAAGTCGATGCTCTTCGACCCCTCGACAGAGACCCCCTTCTCCATCACGGGCTTTGACCCCGACAACCCGGCGCCGACACAGCCCTTTGCCAAGGAGGACATTGTCGTCCTCACCGACGGCTACTGCGCCAGTACCTGCACCGTCCTCGTCGGCCTGCTCCAGCGCGAGGCGGGCGTCCGCACCATCGTCGTCGGCGGGCGGCCCCTCGTCGCGCCTATGCAAGCCGTCGGCGGCGTCAAGGGGTCGCAGGTCCTCCCGGTCGCCTCCATCCAACAGCAGTGGGAGACCATCATCACCAACCAGTCGGTCGTGGTGCCGCAGGACCTGGTCTCGGCCCTCCCCAAGCCCAGCAACTCGACGCCGCCGCTCATGCCCATCGACCTCAGCAAGGCGAGCGTCAACTACCGCAACGCGTACCCCGAGGACAACCAGGACGGCCCGCCCACCCAGTTCGTCTACGAGGCCGCCAACTGCCGCCGCTTCTACCGCCCCGAGTACCTGGCTGACATCCAGGCCGAGTGGCGCGACGTCGCCGACATTGCGTGGCACGGCGCCAAGTGCGCGCCGGGCAGCACCGTGAGTGCCGATGGCAAGATCGATAGCAAGGTCCCGGCCTACAGCGACGCCGTCCGGTCCAAGCAGAGCATCTACGACGGGCCCGGGTCGCTGACGAATGCCGAGTGGCTGGCGCTGGCGACCAACCTGACGGGCACCACCGAGGGCATTGCGAGCGGCGCCGGCAGGAGGGGCGTCGAGCTTTCGGTTGGTGTTGTGGCGGCCGTGTTGGTCTCGGCTCTTTTGATGTTGTGATAATTTAGACTGGGAGATGGGACTCGGAAGCATAATGCATCATAGAGTGTGTTGAGGTGTTTTGGCAGGAGCCATCATGAGCGATATGTGCCACAGTTTCTGTGAAAATATTTTGGGTTTATTTATATATTTATTTCCAAAATCGCATTTGTGCTACCAACTACTTGTCGCGAGCTGCGAAGTCCTCTGCAGGTATTGACAGCAATCCCTAAATGAATGCATTGTCTTATTCCAAGTCAGCAAAGGAAACTTCCCACTGACCTTTATGTGAGCCTTCTAATCATATAGCGATGTGTCTGTCTCCCCCGCCACCGACTTGCTCGCATGCGGACTCGTCACCTTGATGCCATTCTCCAGTCTCGCAAGCGTCAGATCGTAGCCCTTGTGGTCACACCAGCTCCGCGCCATCTTGACCGCCGTCTTGATCTCGCGTCCATTCAGCTGCCACGCCGCCAGCTCCTTGATATCGCCATCATCCAAGTCCACCGCCACCCCACCCTCGTCCTTCGCCCCTTCCACCCTCTTGATAACCGGCGGCGGCAGCCGGTCCAAAAACTTGCGCCAGACCACCATCCGCGCCTCGGGCGTCAGCGAGTTGAACAACAAATGCAGGCTCACCCGACTGCGGAACGCCGTGTCGATGGTGCTGTACAAGTTCGTCGTCAAAAAGATGATGCCCCGGAAGTACTCGAGCTCCCGCAGGAAGATGGACACGAGCTCGTTGCGCGCAATGTCCTGCGGGTGCCGCTCCGCCATGAAGACGTCGGCCTCGTCGAGCAGGATCACTGCGTCCCACTCCGTGGCCATCTCAAACACCTGCTTGATATTGGCGCCCAGCACGGCCGCGTTGACGCCCAGGTCCTCGGCTTGCAGGTAGAAGAGCGGCTTGTGCGTCCGGTCGGCCACGGCTTCGGCCATGAGGGTTTTGCCCGTACCGGGAGGGCCCGAGAGGAGCATGATGAGTCCTTCGCCTGTGATTCTGTTAAAGATGTACAACTTGGGAGCGAGGTGGAAGGAAAGGGGGGGGGGGGAAGAAGGTACGTACCCTTGCCGGCGATGACATCCTCCATCGCCTTGGACCGTTTCCGCAGTGCGGCGTGCGCGCCGTGGTTCTCGACAAACGACATGATCAGGTCCTTTTGCTGCTCGTCGTACACCAGATGGTCATAGGCCTCGTCGTTCCACACCATCGGCCTCATGTCCTCAATGAAGAACGACGCCCAGATCTTGTTCTTGAGCGCGTACCCCTCCATCGTCGGCAGCATGTACATGAGGTGCGGCTCCTTCTCTTCCAGCACCAACATGGCTACCCTATTGTGTTCCTGGGCCTCCTCTCCCAGTCGCTGGAGTGTCGTACCCGCCTTCTCGTCCATGGGCTGCGACGGGTTTGCCGTGCCGCCCGTTGACCGGATCTGCAAGGTGTTGCTCGCGTCCTCGCCGACGATGAGCTGCTGCTGCTTTGTTTGCGGATCAGTTCCCTCACGCACGCCCTGCGCTAGATGATGCTTGTTGTAGCCGACCACGTCGATCAGAATCCTGCTATCGACATTGTGTTTGCGCACCGTCTTGCCCTCTGAGAAGATGGCGATGCCCGTGTAGTTGACGTACGTCAGTCCCTGGCAATCGAGCACCCTCCTCCCACGTGCCGTCAGCCGTGTGACGACCTCGTCACGGCCCTCAAAGAACTCGAGGGGATACGCGGGGAGGTCCGTGATAGGGCGGTTGCCCGCGAACTGCGGGATGCTGATCTCGTAGTCCTCCCACTGGAAGCCGCGGCCGGTGAAGCGCAGGACCTTGCCCTGGATTGACAGCACCTTGGTCGTCATCCCTACGGCCTTGTAGCCCGTATCCTCGACCTTGCAGAGCAGCTCGCAGTTGTTGCCCCACGAGATGACGGTGGTCTTCTTGGGGAAGTAGGCCCAGGCCAGCTTGAACGACACGAGCCCGTTGGCGCGCAGCTGGCTGAGCTTGGCGCGGGTCTCGGCGAAGATGTCGTCGAGGAGGCGGATGAAGAGCAGCATGAAGGGTCGCAGCGGAGGGTCACCCTTGGTGGCCTCGAGCTCGCGGTACTTGGCCGTGATGTCATCGTAGGCAAAGTATAGTTCCCGAAAGGGGTGGGAAAAGGGGGCGTTTTCGTTGGCGTCGAGGTGGATGTCCTGTTTTTGGAGGGCCTCGCCGATGGCGGCGACCAGGAGCGGGTTCTGGACCTCGATCTGGTGGTAGCGCAGGCTGTGGCGGCCCGAGATGACTGGCTTGTCCTTGTCCTTGACCTTGAAGACCTTGATGGCGACGCGGTCCTGGGCCTTGGCGGCGCTCTTGCTCAGCTGCTTGGGCGGGTAGTCGACCCAGTCGTAGTAGCCATCGTTGCTCCCAGGCCCTTCATAGAGAGTCTTGACTGTCAAACTTGAGCCGAGTTCGACACCCTTGGTTGGGCCAGAGGCAGATGCGAGCCCCTTTTCGTCGACGGCAACCTCGGTGTCGGTCGATGAAAAGTCAGACAAGGTCTTGTCACCGCTCTTGCCGAGGTTCTGCAGCTTGTACCGCCATTTCCACAGATTCTCAGACAACTCGGCGCGGCTGATCATGCTGAAAACTCGTCGGCGAGGACGTCAGAGACGAGGGTTAGCTGCAAGCGGACCTCTTACAAAGCTACTACCACTTGAGCTAGAGCTGTTTGAGCTGTCGATACTTGGCGTTCCTTGCTGTGTCGCATGAGTTGTGGAAAAGGATTGGATGGGTTGCAAGCAAACAATTGGCCTGGAAAGGAGACATGCGAGACATATATATATATATATATATATATATGCATTGTTGGGAACGACGTATCAGATGAACACGCCGATTTTACTACTCAACATGACTCCATGTTGGTGGCCTCATTGGCCAGGGTCTGGGGCTTGGGTTAGGACTCATACGGGGAGGGGTTGTGTGATACCGTTTTGTGGCTGCACTTTGAAGCAGCGATGGTGGCTTTTTTTTTTTCTTTCGTCGCGTCACTGTGTCCCCAAGGACCGCAGGGACCGGTGCCTTGGCAGGTAGACGCACATTCCATTTTGCTAGCGCCTGGCTCGACCTTGCAAGGTGGTCTCTTAGCATGGAAAGCGGAAACCGTGGAGGCAGTCCTCACTAACTGTTTTTAGCTTTGCCGTCTGGCTGTTGCGCATAGGTTGCTGCCCAGGCAAGGGCGAAAACCCATGGAGGCCGTCCAATCTTTGCGCACGTCTTGCACAGGTAGTCCTACTACCCTGGCAGGACTTTCAGGCAGACAACGACAACCCCCGCAACGCCAACCACGACGCCCAGACACGCCCAGACAGAGGGTGATTGGTGGCGGCAGTCGTGGCTGCAGCTTCAAAAAAAGAGCTCCGTGGCTCCCTGGGAGCTGGGCTGGAGCTAAGGCAGAGCTGGAAACTACCGAGCCCTTTCTCAATTCATCTTGCTCAATTGGGCAGACAGCACGGAACGCCCATCAGTCTGCCTCGAGATGGGCCGTGAACTTCAATCCCATCACCCCCGCCAAGCTTCCCCTCCATGTCATCCAACCTCCTTGAGCGATGTTTCTCGGAGGCCGTCTATGCATACTGTTTACAATTCTTGTGCTCTGCATAGTTTGCAGAGAGGGTACTTTGATGGCATGTCCGCACGGCGATGGGGGGCGTTGCCCGCCGCAATTTTCTTCTCCCAGCTCTCTCAAATTCTCAAAAGATTTTGTTTTGGAATCGATCAAGCGAGAGGGGGGTTTATACTCGGCTAGAATTGCTAGCTAACGTACTTGCTGCAATAGTTGCTATCGTGTCTCCCGTACCTTCTTCCTTGAGCTGTTTGTGAATGTTGTCTTGTCTTGATTGTTGTCTTCGTTGTCAAAGAGCAGTCGTGTCCGAGGTGTTTTTAAACTCTAGGTCCTCAAGTGCCATTTTTCTCCGGAATTACCTGCCATACCTGATTGGATGTTTTACTCACTCCACATGCATCCGACCTTCAGAGCTCCTCATGCGTCCTCTCCTGCTCGTGCCCCCTCTTTGGCACCTGTGCGTCGTTGCTCTTTTCCTGTCCTGGGATCCCAAACGCGTCACTCAGAAATTTGCCGACAATCTTGGCCGTCAGCTTCTCCCCGTCCTGCACTTGATAGGGAACGATAACTCCCGTCATCGACTTGATCAGTGCCAAACCAATCTTTGTTTCCGCTTCTCCAGTAGCCGGCACCATATCGGGGTATTCGGTCGCGTCAACGATGGCGAATTGCACCAAATCGGCATGCTTTTTGGCCAATGGCCTCATGTCCTCTCGATAGGCCTCCTTCTCAGCATTTGTCGTGGCGAAGAAATTTAAAACGTTCTTGCTCGTCTGCACATCACCAAGTTAGCCCAAAAACACTTGACATGTCCAGCGGCAAACACCTACTCTCAAATACTCCTTTCTGTTTCGTCTCGTCAACTCGGGAATTAGTAGTTCAGAGCACAGTTTGGTAAATTTCTCAAGCGCCTCCACTGCTGCCGTCTCGTATGTCTCATGCTTTACGTCGTCAAGGTTGTTGACACATGTCAGTCTGGACCTCGTTGCGCCGTACCCAGGCGGTGTTACCACAAAGCTGTAGTCGTCCTTGTGCTTCTTGGCAAAGTCGTAGAACCTGTCGTATAAGTTCCAATCGTCGGGGTGAATATGGCCCATGATGACAACGTCGTCCAAGAGCGTCAGCTGCTCAGCCATCTGTTCGTCTGCTTCAAAAACTGCTGGGCGGAAGGTCCTGCGCAGGAACAAGCTGATTCTTCGCCGCACCTGTTAGCATCATCGTCTCTGTTTTTTTTTGTTTTTTTTTTTCTCGAAACAACCCTGTAACTCACTCCCTGCCCTTCCTCTCTCCCCTGTACCGATCCATCCGCCCATCGCGGTGGTACACTCGAATGGCCGGGAAAGAGGAAACATCGAGGTCATTGCACATTTTTGGGTGAGTCTCGCAGTCAAAACTGACAATATTATCGTCCTTTTCTCTTTCCTGCATTGAGACCCATTCTGCTTCTAACGACTTGCTCGTATCCCTGAAGATCATGTTAGCCTTGTCATCGAATGGAGTTGTACAACACCCAAGACTCTACACACTGTGAAGGCTTGATGCGGGATTTCAGTTAGCTGGGATCCATGTCAACGTTTGGGAGTCTTGCGAGTCAAAATCTCACCATGACAACTATGATCAGAGAGTCAGCATTGATCAGCCACGAGTTATTCAAGGATAAACTTACAAGCAATAAGTGTGTATCCGCTCGAATCCAGTGCGCCTTGCAACTTTGTGCCGTTGACATGGTTCCATGCCAATGCCTGCCACGGGAGGCAGGCTGTCAAGCACAAGGTCCAACCAAGATGCTTCATGATCTCTGGAAGTTCGGTACTCAAAGCCTGAACCAGACTCGCGCAAACGAAGATTATGATGATAGAAAGCAGGCGAAAGGACAGCTGGCCGTGACGTGGTTGAGAACTCGCAATTTAGCCGCGTTGTTACAGATACCACCTTAGTCTCGCCATGGGCTTGGCAGAGACGTCAGTTTCGCTACCAGCCAGCCAATAGCCATGGTGGACTGGATCTCCCGGAACGACGGGCTCAGGGTAAAATAGCCCGATCGGGCCACGGCTGGGGACCCACTGAGTGTAACGGGACAGATTTGTCAGTTGAGAACAACTGGATCACTTCTCAGCCTACCAGCTAAAGAGACATCAACGACTTCAAACACGAGGAATCTCCAGCCTTTGCGATTAAACAGAAAATACTCGGAAATGAAGTCTTCTTCCTCTCTCCTCATCGTCGTCGCGGCCTTGTTCGGCCTCGCTTCCGGTGAGAAAGAGCAGCCCGAAGACACCCCCGGAGCGGCACAGGCGGCGATAATCTCAGACAACTTTGTCTGCCAACACCCGCCGTACAAAGTACAGCTAGTATCGACATCGCCTCTGGTCATTTACCTCAAGGGCTTCCTGACAGAAGCTGAGCGCACCCACCTCAAAGCCGTCGGGTAAGCCTCCCTCCCTCCTGTCTTTGAGACATGATGCTAAACCCATGGCCAGAAAATCTACCTTCAACTCAACCCCAACCAAAACCGGGCCGCACTCAATCTACATCCCTCGCGATGCCGTGGTAGAATGCATCGAAGAGCGCACACTCGCCTTCCAAGGCTACGCATCGTCCCACACGCACCTGGAGCCCTTCCAGCTCGACCGGCACACCCCAGACACGGCACCAGACGAGCCCCAGCCAGACTGGTTCGCCGACCAGTCCTACCGCCTAGCTGAGAACGGTGGTAACAGGATCTCCAGTCTCCACGCCCTGGTCCACGTCGCGCCGGATATCGCCGATGGCGGCATCAACTTCCCGCTACTCAATGCGCCCCGCGATGAGCACTGGTGCGACGTGGTGAACTGCGACGGCGCTTGGGAGGAGGGGGTGACGTTCCGGCCGGTGGAGGGGAATGCGGTGTATTGGGAGAATTTGGACGCGGATGGGAGTGGGCGGGAGGAGGTGGTGAAGCGGGGGCTACCCGTTGCGAAGGGGGAGAAGATTGGGTTGAACATCTGGACTAGGCAGGGGGTGTTAAGCAATGAGATTAGGGAAAAGTATGGGTATCCGAGTGTTTGAAGGCCACTGGTGTAGGGAAGAAACTGTTGGCACCTTATCTCTTTTTTACAATCACAGATGCCAACCAATATGGTCTTGGCAGATACGAAAAAAGTTTAAGTGACACAGGTATGCTTTTCGCAATGCTATCTAAAGAATGCCTTTTTTTTTTTTTTTTTTTTTTTTCACGACAGCAAGCTCTTTTGGGGGCAATGATATGTCCTTTAGCCACTGCCGTCAACCGGGTCTTGCGCAAATGGAATCCATTAATTATGTTGAAGAAGAAGGCGCTACCATCTGAATTTCAAGCACTCCCACCATCCGTGGACATCGCCCCGCCAAGCTTTTCCAAGTCTCGGCCGGCTGGCTTCTTCCTTGCAACACCACAACAATATTCGCCCAACTCCCGCAACCACTCTCGGGTTCTTGTTGCAACGAGGCTGCGGTTTTTTTCCCTATTTTTATCGGAGCTTCCAGTAAGTTCAAACCGACCAAATGTGATCTCGTGCATTTATTATGGTACAAGTACAAGGCTAACGTCCTCCTCGATACGTTGACGACCGGCCAGGTCGATTCTCTCTTAACACTCGCCCCTTGACCGAGCTTATAGACGTGCATCACGCTCGTAAAGCCACGGAACGTCGCGATAAGTTATACGCTTTGCTCGGTATGAGTTCAGACGATCCCACTGCAGCCGGAATATCAGCCAACTACAAAAGCCCATGGCACGTCGTCTTTCAAAAACTTGTCCGCTTTTCCCTTTCCGATCAGGTTTCTGTGGATACCGTAATGTTGGGCGGGGAGGAGACACTTATCATCCGAACGAAAGGTCGCGTTCTCGGCCGGGTATCTTCTGTCCATACCGATCCTACCCGTGGCGATAGAGAGATGGTTAGAATCATTTAGACAGATCCCCCAGGCGGCCGCAGGGCAGAGTTGGAAAGTCACTGGACCTTCCAAGCCACAGCAAGACCCATTTGCGAGGGCGATATAGTCGGCTTGGCGCAGGGAGGAAAGAGCCTCACCATCATTAGGCCACTTGGGGAGTATTCCGTTATTATCTTGATTGCGGTTCCATTCATGCATCACATACGAGAGTGGCTGCCGTTGATAGCCGGCTTCCCGGGCGATTTCCTCCTTCTCTGGGACTGGGATGCGCCTCGAGATGAACAGCAGATGAGGCACAACCCCAATCTAGCCACGACGAATTAAAGCGTATTCAGCCTTCTGGATACAAAGCCCCACTATTCCCTGGAACGAGCTAGCCGATTACGCTATTCCGCGGCGCTGCTAGATGCCGTAGGACAGCACGAATATAGGGAGCATTATATCAGACAGGCCATTTTTGACTTCTGGTGTGGTACAACAACAAAAGGAAGCGGCGAGAGTAGGGGCGATGGAAGACCTGGTTATCCAAAATGGGTGGGTGCATACAGAGGATCGGAATGCCATCATTCGATTATTTCTCACCGCTCATGAAACCAAAAACATTCAGTTGGATCTGTAAACGTTGCTCTGGTGGGCTACTATCAGTCGGCGCGAGCTGGCGGTCCGGCTGCTGCTTAACATGTTGACCACCATCGATACGCAGAAGGCACTTCAGCAGGGAGCAGAGAGTGGGTGCGAGCCGTCAACCCGGCAACTGCTCGACATGGGTATCCCAATGATGGCACTCAAGAAAATGGTGGAGAGCAGTCACGATGTCGCCGTCGAAGCCCCGCTCAAGAGTAGTCAACTTGAAGTGAATCTAAATATTCGGGACGAGAACGGGAATGCGCCACTACACATAGCGATTTATAAAGAATCCACGGCGATAGTCAAACTAGCCCTGGCCTCTGGTAAAACCAATCCAAGTATTTAGGACAAGCGGGTGGATGCGCCACCACACTTGGCGATTTTTCACGAATTCGAGTCGATGGTTCAGCTCCTTCTCGATGTTGACCCAAAACATTCGAAATGATGGGATGGAAACACCACTAGACTTCGCCATCTGTAGGGAATCGACGGCGATGATCAAACTACTTCTGGGTTCTGAAATATAGTCCTAAACAAATAAGGGGGCGGGGGTTATACGCTACTAAGGCTGCATTCATGTTTGGAGCCGTCGCTATAGTCGAACTGCTTTCAGCAAACTCGATCCAGCATGGAATATGGTGATGGGTGATGGGAATACAGTGCTATACGCTGCAGGTTCTGAAAGATTTGGGTAGTCGCGTCGCGACACGCGCAGCTCGGAATACTGCGTACGCCATGTCTTTTCTTCTTTACTTGTTGTGACTCTCATGTAAGAGGATGCTGAGGGCGGTAGAGAGAGAAGGTGGTTCCGCGGAAGGCAGCACTAGGACACTGCACCCCTCCCAAAGTATCGGCCTCTAGCAATGCAAAAAAAAAAAAAAAAAAAAAAAAAAAAAGAAACAGAATTGCTGGATAGTTTAGGTACCCAGGACGAGATTACATCAAGAGGTCAAGGATATTCTCCATCGAACCCCGTCACAGTCCCGTAGCAAAAGGAAACCCGATTGCCTGTGCGGCTACACCACCCTACTGCTGACCGTGAGGGCAAGATTACGGAAAAGAAGAATGACGGCGTGGGCAAACTTCACCCGGGCTTTCAACGATAAAGATGACATGGATGACAGTAAGAGATTTGGGCCCTGCCCACAGAGCAAAACACGACGTACCCAAGTCTGTCTCGGGGCGTGAGTATTGGAACTGCCCGAAATCTAGTATTTGGCTAGGTAGGTCAAACTTGATTGATGACTCTCGGATTATCGACCAGCCGTGTCTCAAAGAACGGCTTCTCATCATCTTCTACCGGTGGTGCCACGGCAATCTCGCCGCGCATAATCTCAATAACGGACACGACAGGGAGAAACAGCATGAGCATGGACAATAGCTGACCAAAACTCCAGCTCTTCTCACCCTGATCGCTGAGCGCCACATCGGGGCTGCCAAAGGCCTGCGAAAGCAGGTAAGCACGGGCGATGGCCCCTGTCAAGCAAGCACAAAGTCAGCATCCGACGTCTCTTTAGACAACACAAGTAAAAAGAACATACCAATCGCGATCGCCGCCATGAGCACCAATCCAATCATTTGAATGGCCCGATAGAACCTCTGCTGCCGGCTGTGGAGATACCACGTCGCCAGCCCAAACACGACGCAATTCCCCGCAATCACCACAATGGTCCCGACATAATCCAGCCCGCCCACACTCGACGCCTCCTTGTCGAGCACCCACGCACAGCCGATCGGCAGGGTATTCGGCAGCCCACGAATCTTGCTCTGCAGCACAAACACGCCATAAACACACGACAGCCCAAGGTTTACAAACATGAGCACTTGCCGCAGCCAGCGCAGGACCCAGTCCCGGCGGAAGTCGTGGACGAGCGTCAGCAGCGTGGCGTTGTGCGTGGCCATGGACAGCAGGGAGAGCATCCAGATGAGGAAGAAGTGGTAGGGTACGAGGGAGGCGGCTTTGACCAGGCCGACGCTCTGGATGCCGATCCCGACGATGATCTGCTGGTCCGAGTAGCCGCTGAGCAGCTTGCGCCGGATCACCGAGGGTGATTGGGCGGGCCGGAGCGAGTCTTGGATGATTAGGCTAGCCGAGAGGATGATGGCGAGGGAGGCGGTTATGGTGGAGGAGAGGAGGACCTGGAGCTTGTTAATTTCTTTTCGTCATGCCATGCCATTTTGCGTAGGGGTGCACTTACACCTGCCCCCGCGATGCCGGCATCGCTGGGCACGGCGTCTGGGACGACGGTGCAATTTGCTGAGACGGTGCCAAACATTTCGTAGACTGCCCTGCGCCTTCAGTAGCGAACTGCGAAACGAGATGCCGAAATAGACTTTTTTGGGTGTTCGCAAGCGAGAAAATGCAGGAAAACAGGAAAATGACACAGAAATGGAAACAAGAGTTGGTTGTCAGGGCTCGTCGGGCCCAGATGGGCTCCGTGGGAGCGAGGCATTCTTATGACGTCGCGCTGGGGCGAGAAGTGCAAGAAAGAGGATGAAACTGGCGCTGATCCTGAAGGCGCCTGGCCGTTGGAGGTCAAAAGCCAATGAGTGGCCAACAACGAACGTCAAAGATCGGGCAGTGCCACGCGGGCGGCTGCCGGCTTGGCGCGGGCGAGTGCCGGCCACGCACAGCTAGCGCAACACCAAACGAATGCGCGCGACAAAAGAAAGCAAGCACAGGGGAATGTAATTCTATTTTTGTTTTGCATTTTGTCTTGTTCCTGAAACACGTGTGCAATCTTTGTCGCAATTCCCTGTCCGACATTCAATCCACAACATTCTTCTACTAGCAACACATGCACGACATTTGCATTCGACACTTGAAATCCGAGCGCAGCTAAAATAACATTGGCGCGATCGCACATGCCCACCATCAACGTTGCCACGCTCAACCTAAATTACTGGGAACAAAGCAACCACAATGCACCCCGATCGTTGTTCCAATCCAAAAAAAAGGCTGACCCGGATTGAGTCCCCCGCCAAGCACCTGAGTCCATCTCCAAACGGCCTGGGCGACGGGTGCTAGTCCGAGCGATGAGGAGATGCGAGACTCGACATGTTGCGCCTGTAGCCATCTCGGTGCATCTCTTGGCGGGCAACGACCGGACAATTGGGAACTGGGACACGCCTTGGCGCATCGGGATTGCGGCACGGGGGCAGGTGAGGCAGTCTTGGGAGCGGGGAGCGCTCTGGAAGGCGACAATCAGCCGGGCCTGCGAGCGACAATATTGATAATCAGGCGATGGGGATTGGCCCGTCCCGCGGGCGGATGTCCGTCGAGAGGAAAGGACGGGAAGCCGCCAGCGCCCGCCGGCTTTAGCCTGGAGCCGCCAATGGGCGCCGGGCCTCGACGTTGCTGAGCGACATTAGCTCAAGCTTCTTCTAAAACATAGGATATATGAAGCCCGATATTAATTAAGTGCCCCCCTCTTCTCTCCCCGCCCTCGGGAAATTCGACGTGAGGGAGCAAAAGACACTGCCCTTGCATGAAGCTCGACTCCTGCGCGCGGAGCCGCACGTCCGGTACCCGATTGGCGGTTTATCTTTGGTCGCCAGGCCTGGGTGCCATTTTGTGTTGGCGTGGTTCACACAGGATACTGCGGTGGCATTGGGTAAAGCGGGATCGACGGCGACGTCAGGCAGGCAGCAAACGAAACAACGCAATCGCATGGACTTGGCGAGCATCCCGGCGGGCTGACTTACCGGATTAACGGGACCGAAGCTGCTGCGGGGAGCAAGCGATGCGCCGGCCGTGTTGAGTCTGAAGACAGGGCAATTAACGCCCAGCACGAACCGAGCCCTTTCAGCCGTTCCGCGAACCGAAATAGCAGCACCAAAAGCGACGAAAGCTTCCGAGGGCCTCTAGATGGCTGCAGACAGCTGTGGATATACAGCCGGGACGTGGAGCTCCCCGGGTAAAGCGTGCTCATCTGGGCCATCATGGACCGTCGAGTACTCTCGCAGTTTATATATCTCCCTAGTGCCTCCCCGCAGGTCTCTGGGCCAGTAGCCGTAGCCGTGTTTCTCAGCATCCTCGCCGCACCTCCTCCACACCAAGAACAATGGGTTTCCTCCAGCTTGCCGCGGCCGCCCTGGCCCTGACCAGCAGCGTGTCTGCGTCGCCCGTGCCCGTGCCCGAGCCCCAGGCCGTGGCCGCCGTCTCGGCCAAGGTGTGCGACGCCGCCACCACCATCTGCTTCTCCGAGTGGATCAGCCCCGAGAAGATCTCGTACCGCGTCGCCATCCCCGACACGGCCACCGCCGGCACCTTTGACGTGCTCTTGCAGATCGTGGCCCCCAAGACGGTCGGCTGGGCCGGCATCGCCTGGGGCGGCACCATGACCAACAACCCGCTGGCCGTGGCCTGGGCCAACGGTGCCACCGCCGTCATCACGAGCCGCAAGGCGAGGTACGTCCCCTGCTGCAACCCCCTTTCTTGCTCAAGAGTCTGACCGTCGACAACAGCGCGCGCACCTACCCCCAAGTCTCGGCCGACTCGTCCTACACGGTCCTCCCGGGCTCGGGTTCCAACACCACCCACTGGTACATCACGGCGCTGTCCAAGGGCGTCAGCAGCTGGGGCACCACCAAGCTCGACCCCGCCAGCAGCGCCGTCTCGTTCGCCTACGCCCAGTCGGCCGCCGCCGTCACCGAGCCGGCCAACCCCGCCAGCCGCTTCAGCATCCACCAGAGCCGCGGCAAGTTCACCATCGACCTGGCGGGCGCCAAGGTTGCCAACTTTGCGGCCCTGGTCGAGAAGGCGAGCAAGCCTGCTGCCATTTAAGGTGGTGCAGAGTAATGAAAAGAGATTTGTGAGGGTGGACGTAGATAAAACGAAGACTCAAACAAGCGGACGGGTAGTGACTCGGTTTGGATTCTGTGAAGAGAAACATACATAGACACATAATTTATCCGCTATAATCCGGCAACATCGGAGTGTTTTATTACAGCTGTTGGCGGTGCACTGGAGGTGCACTAGTGGTTTGTCCCGAGGTTCAGCGGTCATCCATCATGTGACTCTGAATTGCACTTTTATCAGGCACTTGGGCACTTTGCGCCATTTCCATCAATTCCATCGAGTGGATCCGTAACTCGCCAACAAACAAGTTTCGAATCGCGCATTCATCGCGCAGTAAAATATTACAATATATGTCGCTTTGCGCAGCCTGTGTTCAAGTCGCAAGGGAGCTATCGAAGCTGATCGCTGCAGGCTGCGATCAAGACTTCTCGGAAAAGCCGATTCGCCACAGTCGCCCGTTTCGGGAACTTCGACGCAACGAAAACAATAGCTGCCCACTCTGCTGGCTTCTGCAGAGCAACTACGTGCGAGAAGATGAGGATCTGCCTCTCGACGACACCTTTGCTGCAGAGCTTCTTCCTGGCTGGGTGACGGACAAAATAGCCGAACCATGGCAATCGGCACCCGCATCACGCCGACTCAGGATGCTGTATGTAACAGTCAGGCGGACGAGACAAGATGCAGGAAAACTCGAAGCGCAGCTGCCGCAGAAACATCGGCCACCAGTGCCGCTGCAGGTATTCGCGCCTATCGGTACGTATTTTTGTTCATCGACCGGCAGTTGGCTTGGTGAAGTTCTGGCGGCTCTGACGTGAGAACGGTTCCGACAGGGTGTGAAGAGCCTCTGAAGACCAACGTGTGGCGTAGATACCGCTTCCATTATACCGGTTGCCAGGAAGCTCTACTCTTGTGTCAGATGTGGTTCCGGACCTGTCTCACCGGCCACGCAGCTTGTGGTCACGGCTCGCCTCCCTCGGCCGACAGCCGACCTTCAAGCCACGTTTTGCCCACCAGAGTCATCGACTGTAGTCTAGTTGGCGAGACAGGCACCATACGGCTTGTTGAACCAAATGGGGCCAGCGGGTCCTGGGTTGCTCTGAGCCACTGCTGGGGGAAGCCGGACAAGCGACCCCTGGCGACGACGAGATGCAACATGTCACGGCACATGAAGGGCATCAGACTCACCGCCCTGCCCAAGACCTTCCGAGATGCGATTACAGTGACCAGAGCTCTCGGCATACAGTACTTGTGGATCGACAGCCTGTGCATCATCCAGGGCGACCTGGAGGACTGGAGAGAGGAAAGCGCCAAGATGGGGAACGTGTATCAGCACGCCGCAGTTACGATTGCAGCTTCCTACGCGAAGGACAGCAGCGAGGGGTGCTTTTCTGAGGACGCATGCCTGGACTACGCTCAGTGGCCGGTGGAGAAAAGCAGCGATGAGATGACGGAAATCTGCGTGCGGGAAAACTTGGTCGAGGTGACGCGCGCAGTGACGCTCCCAGCGTTTGATGAGAACGACAACACCGTGGGGTCTTTTTCAGTCGCGCCATGGGAGAAGCAGCCGCCAAGCGATGAGCACTTGCTGCATCACGAGCCGCTGTTCAAGCGAGCCTGGGTAATGCAGGAATGGGCGCTCTCAAGGAGGACGCTGATTTTCTTGAAAGACACTATGGTGTGGTCTTGTCGTCAACTGTCCATCGACGAGCGAGGACATACCCTGACAGACGAAGTAAAGCGGCCATCCATTATGGAGTGGGAAAAGCTCATCACGACTTTCACCGGCATGGATCTCACATACGCGTCGGACAGGCTGGCCGCGATCCAGGGCCTAGCAAAACATTCTCCAAGCGGGCCGGAGCAACGACGCATACTTTGCCGGAATGTGGCTCGGCGACCTGCCGGATTCCTTGCTCTGGAAAATCAACCGCAACCATGCCGGCACGCGCAACGACTACAACCAACATCTGCCGTCGTGGACGTGGGCGAGGCTGGAGGGCCGCGTTGGCTTCCAGCTTTCAGGTATTGCACTTCGTGGTCGCTACTCTGAGGGGGTCAAACTTGAAGACCGTGAATAGCTCCACAACGACTTGCTGGAGTTTGAAATCCAGCCCTCCGGGTCCCTGTACGTCAACGGCCCCATGACACACCTCGCAAATGGGACTGTATCATTTATCGCTAGAGGCGAATCCTTCCGCCACAAGTACAAGTCATGTTTCAAGCAGAATTTCAAGGGATACTCTAACTGCCGACAAGCTGGAGGGAGCCTTTATGCCAATCAGCTGGTGACAATACCCAGTAACGACACCACCTCCGAGTACAGACTCGAGCATCCGGAGTTGGGTGGGTGGGCGATCCTCGATTTGGATGAGATACCCGAGTTAGGATCTGTCTATTGCCTTGCGATTAAGAGAGAACATGATGCAATCGAGCGACACGGGAGGGCAAATGGCAAACACTGCTGGGTTGTGGACGATGCTTGTCACGTACTCCTCTTGCAAAGTGTTCCTTCCTATGGTACGCGGCCACGCTTCTCTAGGATTGGCATGGGCGTGGTTGGGGCTTCGACACGTCAGTGGTCGCTCTGCAAAGCAGAGGTTGTATAGGTAGGCAGGAAGCTCGGCAAGGGCGGGGGAGCTCGACTTCTTCTCGGCCGACGCCAAGAAACAGCTGCAGCTCTTCCTCCACGACACCCCCAAAGAACTAGGTTTTCGTTCCTGGTCTGAAGCATGCTCCCTTCAGCTCGGACGACTCGGACAGAGTGGCCGACAACACTACCGATCCGGCCGGTGCGAATCGTCTTCATCGTTGACCCGGCGCAGCTCACCACTACCAAGATTGAGGACACCAGCAGTTGTCATCGGCTTCACGGCCAATGAGGGCGACTTGACCCAAAACGACATATCCATCATCAGCCCCAGATACGAGCAGGTGGGGGCCACCGGGGCCAGCAACGTGACCATTGCTAGCACCTCGTCGGATAAGGCTTCTTAGATTATCTATCTGAGAAATATCGGACGACCGTATGCTAACGAAACCCACCGATACTAGCGGCATCAATGCCAATATGTCACACTTTTTGGCAAAAGGAATTTCCTTCTACCCTGTGAGGCTAGACCACTTATATACCCATATGCCATATGTGACACAATGACACCACCATCAACGAACTAACCTTCGGTGAGGCCTCTCCTGGTGATCGACAACACAGTCAGAATCCTACCTCGCACCTCACTGGCTGCGTACTACGTCCCGAATAAAGATGGAGAGGAGGAAGGCAAACACTACGTCTTCTACCAAGCATACCGTCCAAAAAGACTCTACGAGTACTCTCTCGACTATGATGACACCTGAGGTAAGCCCCCCTTAAGCCCCTGTCCACACGAGCTTCCGTGGAAATGTTTTCTAACTCGACCTTGTCTGCAGACAAGGAACTCGTCAACTCGGGCGATGCGAAGGAGCGGTCTCCACTGGCGGTCACCTATGTCGACGGTGTGACGCATCTCTGCTACGTGGACAACGATGACCAGGTCCGCTTCCTGACCAACAGGGACGGCCAATGGGGGTCGTCTAGTCTGGTCGACAACGCCTACCCCCACCCCTCGAGTCAGCTCACCGTCGTGACCGACCCTGAACAGAGCTTGAACCACTTGTTCTTTTACCCCAAGGACGGGAAATCCCGGAACCAGTTCAATGCGTGCCTTTCATCCTCACAGCTAATTCATCGCCCCAAGATTCCTTCCTAGCAAACATCATGGGTGACGGGCTCACGGTGGTCAATAGATACCTAGGTAGTTGTGCATCTACCTGAGTCTGGTTTTGCTTCGAGAAACCATGCAGGTAACAACTTGAAGGCTTTCGGATATGAAAAGAGTTTAGAGAAATCTGTCAACGTCGCAACCCCCGCCATGTCAATTCAGGGGCTGCCCAATCGTACGGAACCTAGGTGTATTCTCGTTGAGGAGCTATGACCGATGACTTAATCTACCAGCGGCCTTTGGGCAGAGCGAATGAGACCCGTCACCCCTAACTCCGTGCATAATTTGGAATACTGTCCATATTTTTCTTGCATCGCATTCGGTCCTGGCTTCGACTAGCTGCGGCCCCGGCACCGCTCGCACCCCTTGGCTCCCAAGACTTCTGCCGAAGGTTCCGCAATAAACAAGATATATTCATATTGATCACTTCTTATTTGGATGCGGGAGCGTGATTGGTGGCGCTCGGGCAGACCCATCCAAAAGGGGTCTTATTAGCCAAAAACAACCCGGGGGGCGGTTGGATGCGAAAGTACTGTTTCCGACAAACACTCTCCAACTTCGACCATGGACCGCAAGGTGCATCTCGGCTGCATGTATAGCTGCACTACTTAAGCATGGCGCCGACCCCAGGAGACGTACTCCTGCCGCTCTATCACGACCCTCCCAATCCCTCACCACCATCCCCCCAAACACCCGCGACCATGCACCTCTCCCTCGCCAGCGCCCTCGGGCTCGCCGGGCTCGTCGCTCAGGCCGCCGGCCACGGCCTCGTGCAAAAGCCGGCGACGCGCGCGCCGGGCGATGCCACGGCCGCCGCCTGCGGCAAGACGATGGCGACCTTTTACAAGGCCGACAACACGTCGTACCCCGAGGCGCTGATGCGCGCGAACCCGTCCGGGCTCAAGGACGGCTACGACCCCAAGAAGTGCAACCTGTACCTGTGCAAGGGCTACCAGTTCGCCGACAACACCGCGCAGGTGCAGCAGTACAAGCCCGGCGACGTCATCGACCTCGAGGTCTGGATCCGCATCGCCCACGAGGGCCATGCCAACGTCAGCATTGTCGATACCGCGAGCAATTCCGTGATTGGAACGCCGCTGCTGAGCTGGGCCAAGGGCTATGCGGCCAGTACCAAGCCCCCGGTCGACCAGACCAAGTTCAGTATCAAGGTGCCTGAGTTGGGCGGGAAGTGCACCGAGGCTGGTGCTTGTGTAGGTCATCCATCGCCCGGATCCTCGAGATTAAGGTAGGCTAACATAAAGAAATAGGTTGTTCAATGGTACTGGTTTGGTCAGGGCCAGACATATGAGTCTTGCATTGACTTTACTGTCCCCGCCCCGGCACATGTCCATGGAAGGCGTGACAATGTCAAGGGCCGTCGTCGGGTGTGGCAATAAGGGGCTGATGCCGATGGAAGCTGGAATTACACCTAGAGCTCTCTTGTACCAAACGTACCTAGCTAGATATATGTACATCAATCATCATGTACTTACTACCTGCATCATCAATGCTTTCGTACTTGCGTAACCCTGCCTAATGCTTCATACCTAATGCTTCATGATATGTTTGGAGAAGGGAACACACACATAGGGGTACATCATTCATTTCCCCTATTCTCTCAAAACATAAATGCCCCTGGTTTTGCCAACCCTATGATAGCTACCATCTCTTATTTTCAAGAGAGAAGTTATAGGTAGGAATGTACGTCTAGAGTAATCGGGGTGTCTGCCACGAGCTATTAGTATCTTTGAGGAACCAAAGTTTTGTGCACGCAACAGACAGCACTTGCGAGCCGGTTGGGTATTCTGCTGGGTAAAAAGCCATCGTCGGGTCTACCTTTCGTGGTACCTGCATTTGACTGGAAATTGGGTATCCGTACCCCTCTGGCAGTGTTGATTACCCCAGGTCTTGGCCCCTTTAATGACCGTGACTACCCGGCGCGGCGAGGCGACCAAAGCTGCCATATAACATGCAGATATGTTTTGCTGTTCTCAAGATGTATCAACCCACGGGCGCAACCATGAAGCGCCATCTCGTTGCGGCAATCGCCTGCCTGGCGCTCCCAACACGGGCGCTCCTCGAAGAGCAGTTTCTGTCGTTTGAGATTGCTCCGTCAAGCGCCCATCTCAGCATCACCAACGCCCCTATCCTCGTTTCGCATGATGACATTGTCGGCATTCACATTGCCGCCAACAGCTTGGCAGAAGACCTGAGGCAGATTACGGGCTTCTCTCGAGAGGTCAGAAAAGGAGCAGCACCGGCAACGAATGGCACCCTCTGGGCCAACGGAACCCTCGACAGCGTCATCCTCGCAGCATCAGTCAACTCGTCCCTCATCCGTCAAATCTCCAGCAAGGGCCTCCTCGATATCTCCGACATCCAAGGCAAATGGGAAACCTTCAAAACCGCCATCGTCGACCGGCCGCTTCCCGGCATCGGCCGCGCACTCGTCATCGTCGGCAGCGACAAGCGCGGAACCATCTTTGGGATCCACACGCTCGCCGAGCAGTCGGGGCAGTCGCCGTACCACTGGTTCGCCGACGTTCCTGCCAAGAAACACGCCCATATCTATGCGCAGCCAAAGACGACGGTCCACGGGGAGCCGTCGGTCAAGTACCGCGGCCTCTTCATCAACGACGAAGAGCCGGCGCTGAATACCTGGTGGGCCAAGGGACACAACGCGACGAGGTACCCGCTCGACACCGAGTTTTACGCGCACGTGTTTGACCTTCTCTTGCGGCTCAAGGCCAACTACATGTGGCCGGCCATGTGGAAGTCGTTCATCCAGCCCCCTGGCAACGATTTTTTCAATGACGACCCGGGGAACCAGCAGCTTGCAGATGACTATGGCATTGTGATTTCCACTGCGCATCACGAGCCGATGCAGCGGGCGACGAACGAGTGGAATGAGACGGCATTGGGCCCCTGGGACTGGTCGCGGAACAAGGCCAACATCACCAAGTTTATGGACGAGGGCATTCAGCGGGCTGGCAACAATGAGAGTTACTTTACCATTGGGTTGAGAGGCTTGGGGGACGAGGCCGCGAACACGAAGAACGCGATTGAGATGCTCAAGGACGTATTTAGCGTTCAGCGCGGTATCATTGAAAAATACCACGGCGCTGAGGACGCAGTCCATCAAGTCTGGGCTCTGTACAAAGAGGTAAGCGTCAGGAAATCTAAGAAATAGCAAAAACTAACCTCTGCAGGTTGCTTCATATTATGACGGCGGATTGGACCCCCCTGAAGACGTCACTCTCCTATTTCCAGACGACAACGCGGGGAACGTCTACCGCTTGCCAACCGGGGACGAGACGAAGAGAAAGGGGGGCACAGGTGTCTACTTCCACTTTGAATACGTGGGCTTGCCCCGGTCCTACAAGTGGGGTAACACCAACAACATCCCCAAAGTGCTCAAAGAGCTCATGCACGCCTACCTTCGCGGGGCCACCCAGATCTGGATCGTCAACGTGGGCGACATCAAGCCGATGGAGCTTCCCCTCGGCTTCGCCATGGACCTGGCATGGGACGTGTCCAAATTTAGCTTTGAGAAGATGCCCGAGTATCTCGCTCTCTACTCGGCCCGCGAATTCGGCCCGGAGCACGCCGAGGAAATCGGCTCGATCCTCCTCGAGCACAGCCACCTCGTAGGCATGCGGCGTTACGAGCTGATCACACCCGATACATTCTCGCAGCTCAACTACCGCGAAGCCGAGCGCGTGCTGTCTCGCTGGAAGGCCCTCGCCGCACGCGCAAAAGTGGTATACGAGGCTATCGGAGCGGCCGACGCGGCGCTGAAGCCGGCTTTCTTCCAGCTCGTATACCACCCCGTTGTGTCCGGTGCGCTGTACCACGGCGTCACGCTCGGCGTGGGCGCCAATTACCGCTTTGCTCTGGAGCGGCGCAACTCAGCCAACGCAGTAGCCCAGCAGGTGCTCGCCGACTTTGAAAGTGCGTACGACCTGGTTGAGGAGTGGGACGCCATGCTGGATGGGAAGTGGGCAAACATGATGTCGCAGGCCGTGTATGACGCCATCGAAGAGCCAAAGCGATGGGCGGCACCGTCGCGAGATATTGTGGCCAACCTCTCGTTTGTCCAGCTGCGACAGGACATGCAGTTCTCGCTGGGAAACCTGGGGATTCGAGCGGAAGGGTCACCGTCCCCGACGCAGCAGGGCCGGTGGGCGGAATCGGTCGACTCGAGCATGCCGACCACCGTCTTCACCCCCGTGGTCCCTCTCATGGATCCCTACGGCCCGTCCCGGCACGTCGACCTCTTCATGCGCGGCAACCACCGGATCCTGCTGCACTGGGCCCTCGACCCCCTGCCCGTCCCCTGGCTGCACATCACCCCATCCAACGGCACCCTCAGCCGGTCGACCCAGACCGACACGCGGCTGAACATCACCATCGACTGGTCTGCCGTACCCACCGGGCACAACACCACCCTCCGCATCGCCCTCCGCTCCACGCCCTCCCCCTTCCCCTACCTCGACTACATCCACATCCCGATCCACAACTCGGCCCTCCCCGCTCTCCCGCCCAACACATTCCCCGAGACCGCCGGCTACATCTCCATCGAAGCCGCACACTTCGCCGCCACCACCACCCCCTCCCCACTCTCCTTCTATCCCATCCCCCACCTCGGTACGCGCAGCGAATCCGGCGCCATCGCCCTGCGCCCGTTCCTCACGGCGCGCGCCTCGCTAGCCGATGCCCAAGCCGCGGCAGCGACCTACCTAATCCACCTCACGTCGGCGGCGCCCGCCCTCGTCGCGACCGTGTACATCAACTCGGGCCTGGACACGGACCCGAAGCGCAAGATGGAGTTCTCGCTCACGCTCGACGACGCGCCGGCCAACTTCACCCGCGTGCTGGGGGATTATGTCAAGAATGCAAACGCGGGGGATATCCCGCCCGAGTGGATGGAGCATGTCGCTGATGGAGTTTGGACGAAGAGGGTGGTGCTGGGCCCCGCGGGGCCGGGCGGGCATCGGTTGGTGTGGAGGGTGAATTCGCCCGAGGTGTATTTGGAGAAGATTGTGGTGGATGTTAGGGGCGGCGTGCAGCCGAGTTATTTGGGGCCGCCCGAGACGTTTCGATTTTGAGGGGTTGGGAATGTGCTTCATTGCGGGTTGAGGATTGGAACGGCCTGGGGGAGGGGAAGGAGAAACGAGACGGGGAAATTTGTTGAAATCGGCAAGAAAGAAAGGGAATGCGCAGATTCAGAAGCACATGGACCTTTCCGTGGCTGCAGCATGGACTATCTCTGTTCGGATGGCACGATGACAAAGAGGGCTGGAGATAATCCATGAGAATACCCCACCCCACCACCCCCAGTTGGTGGTTGATCGAAAAAGTGACGAGATTCGGCCGGCGAGCCAGCTTTCGAGAGCCGAGGTTGCTTTGTTGTGCTTAGGGGTAGTAGAGGACAATGTTTGGCTGTAAAATTTAAGATTCACTAATAACGGCTCTGTACATGAGGTACATTCATCCAAATGGCCTGGTGGCTTGCGCTGTGGTTGCATGGCATGGTTGTTGTTGTTGTTGCTGTTGAAAGAGCGACTGGATGAGCAAAGTCGGAGCGCCTGCCAAACCGTGGGATGGCCGATGTGACAAGGTTCTTGGTTCTGCCACCCCGCGATCCCCGGGCCATCTGCTCCTTCCCACTTTTGGATCCTTCATTTCACTCACTACCAGGGCCTCTTTAGGACAATTGCAATGACTTTGGAAATGCCCGCAATGCCTTGTCTGCACTCGTGAGCTAAAATCTCATGGCGGAGAAATAAGTTGGCACGCTTTGGCATCCAACGGTTTTCAAACGGCCGTGGCCTGAATCTAAACCCAATTGGACATTCTCTGCGTCTCTTCAAGGTGCGGCTCTGGTTGTGGGGTACAGCAAACTGCAGTTCGTCTAGTGTAGTGTCATCCATCGCCTGCCATCTCACGTATGTCATCATTCAGGGGTAAAATTGCAATGTTCCCCTCCTCTTGGCGCATGGAATTTAAGATGGCACTCCCAAAACCTTTTCCGTACTCAGACAGTCAATGAACCTGAATGCAACTTGCCCCGGGCGTTTCGACCACTGCGGAAGGTATGATGTCTCGTTCAGATCCTAGCGCACAACGGCAGTCTTGGCTGCCCACGATTTACCTCGATTGCCGGCGGCGCAACCCTGCTCTGCTGGCATCGCACCTGCCGGTATGATCCTAGCTCGGCTGGGCACGACCAGAGGCGGTCGCGATACCAATTGGCAGTTGCAGCTTTGAGAAGGTGGTGGTGGGCAGTTGCAGTGCATGGCGTTGTGTCACCGTGTCGTCGTGTGGTCTCATTGCTCGCGACATGTACAAAATCTCCCGCCAGCGCAGCAATCTCGGGCCCAGCAATCAGCAGTCGCCGTTCTGTCTCTCCTTCTCCCGTGTGTTCCTCTGTAGCATCAATCAGGATGAAGACCACCATCCATTCTCTCGTTACCGCTGCTCTGGCCCTGCCCGCCCTGACGGGTGCGACAAAATGTAAGCCGTTGGTCACACCTGAAAGGCTCCAAAAGCACATCTCGCTCGACAACCTCCTCGCCGGCTCCCAGAAACTGCAGGACCTCGCCAACGCCCATGGCGGCAACCGCGCCTTCGGGTCGGGTGGCCACAACGCCACCGTCGACTACCTCTACGACACGCTGAGCGCCCTCAACTACTACACCGTCACCAAGCAGCCCTTCACCGAGGTCTTCTCCCAGGGTAGTGCCACGCTTTCGGTCAATGGCGGGGAAATCAAGGCTGATACCATGACGTATACCCCCGGCGGCTCCTACTCGGGCTCCGTCGTCAAGGTCGACAACCTGGGCTGCACAGCCGCCGACTTTCCCGCGGCAGTCACGGGCAAGGTCGCCCTGGTGTCCCGAGGCGAGTGCTCGTTTGCGCTCAAGTCGACCAACGCCAAGACGGCCGGCGCTGCGGGAGCGATTATCTACAATAACGTCGATGGCACTATTAGCGGCACTCTGGGCGCCCCCTTTGGCAGCTATGCCCCGACCGTGGGCATCACACAGGCGGAGGGCCTCAAGATTGTCGCCGCGCTCGAGGCGGGAGAGGTTACTGTCGACCTCGATATCGACGCGATCGTGGAGAGCCGGGTGAACTACAATGTCATTGCTGAGACCAAGGGTGGGGACCACGACAATGTCCTGGTGCTGGGCGGGCACTCGGACTCGGTGGCCGCTGGGCCAGGGATCAAGTAAGTCTTTGTTAGCTTGATTGTGGCTCCGCTAGTGCTAATTCGACTACAGCGATGATGGTTCCGGTACCATTGGCGTTCTGAACGTGGCTGTTGCTCTGTCCAAGTTCAAGGTCAAGAACACCATCCGCTTCGGCTTCTGGGGCGCCGAGGAGTTTGGCAAGCTTGGGTCGTACTTTTACGTCAAGTCGCTGAACGGCTCCGAGGCTGAGGTTGCCAAGATGAGGGCCTACCTCAACTTTGACATGGTATGTTTTGGTTCCATGTTTGTGTCCATACCAGTTGTGTGCTGGTGTGTGCTGACTGCCTCTAGATCGCAAGCCCCAACTATGTCTACGGCGTCTACGACGGAGATGGCAGCGCTTTCAACCTCTCGGGCCCTGCAGGCTCCGATGTTATCGAGAAGGACTTTGAAGAATTCTTCATCACTAATGGGGAAGCCTCGGTGCCATCTGAGTTCAGCGGCCGATCTGATTACGCGGCATTTATTGAGAATGGCATCCCATCAGGTGGTTTGTTCACTGGTGCTGAGGTTCTCAAGACAGAAGCGGAGGCAGCACTTTTCGGAGGCGAGGCGGGAGTAGCATACGACATCAACTACCACAAGATTGGTGATGACATCACCAATCTGAACCACGAGGCCTACCTGCTCAACACCATGGCCATTGCCAACTCGGTGGCCAAGTATGCCATCAGCTTCGACTCGCTGCCCCCTGTCAACCCGTTGCACAGGCGATGGTCGGCCGATCGTGCGCAGTTGCTGCAGAGGTCGCTGTCCCACCACGAGCATGGTCACAGCGGGCCCTGTGGTAGCGGTGGTGATGCCATCTAATACCTGAATGTGTGGTAGGTAGCATCCTTAAAGTAGCATCATGATCCTAATGTATAATACACGAGCATTGTTATCAACCCCTCGCTTCCTCGTCTAGCCGGTCCTTGTGTTCTTTGAGATACGCTCCCAGGCTGGTCATCGGCATCCCTCGCTCGCAGTTCACCGTTCGTCCAAGACCCCACGCCGTCCCTACTCCGGCGCCAAATACGTTCCGATACTTGACCATACCATCATCCGGGCTCTTTTCCAGCTGACCTCTCAGAGTTTGCATATCCCACACCTCGCGCCGAAACCCTCCCCCATAAGCCCCTTCCACCAAGTCTGCCACCTGCCCATACGACACTGTATCTCCAGCGACGTAAACCACCCTCTCCTCCGTTGGGTGATACACCAGCTCCGCAACAATCCGTCCAATACCCTCCGGAGTAGTCACCGTCACCCTCGTCTCCCAGCCCCCCAACGCGCGCACCACTTTCTCCTTCAAATCCACAACCCCGAACCCGGGCACGAACAAGAAACTCATAAACAGCCCCGTCGAAACTACCGTCCACTTTGTCGCACTCTGCCCCGCCAATTTCTCCCGCACGGCCAACATCTCGTCGAACAAGTCCTGCGAGCTACCGGCCCCGATGGCGGGGTAGTCCAGCCCGAACTGCCAGGGGAAGTACCGCGGCACGCCGGCGGCAAGGACGGCAGCGGTCACACGGAGCTGGGTGCCGGGGGTGAGGCCCATGCCGGCAGCTTGGATTATGACGTCATATTTCCGGAAGGTGGCGGTGAGGTCCGGGAGTGGGGAGGCCATGAAGTCGCCCGGCTCGAGCGTGATGTCGGCTGCGAGGAGGGCGGCGTTGGTTGGGGAGGGGGTGGTATCGCGGCGGAGGATGGCGAGGGTGGAAGAGGGGTAGAGGGGGTGGGATTGCAGGGCGGTTTGGATTGCCGTGCCGAGTTCGCCGAGGCCGATTATGAGGATGGAGGGCATTATGAGTGGGGATGCTCGGGGTTGGTGTTTTGAGGTCAGGTGGCTTTTTTGGGTTGTCGTTGGGGAAGGGTTGTGAGAGAAACAGTGCGGTTCATTTATAGTGAGCTGGAGTCCAAAAGGGAAAGCGATTTTCCTTTTAGAAGTCACGCACCTTCGTCGTTGACGTTGGTGATAATCTGGCTGACAAATTGTCAGACTTTTTCAGTTGCGCTTCAAGCAATTGGCCGATGGAATGTGCCAAGACGTAAACAGTGCGACCATGGTCCGAATCAGCAAGTTCGGGAGCGGATATAACTCAATTTACTATGCCCGCTCCGAAGGTTGAATACGGATCGCTTGGTGGCGACTCGCAACGTCGACACTCGGGATTTTACCGTGGGTTATAACTACATACCTTTACCTAGCAGTCTTTGAACGGCATCACTTTTCAGAACGAGGAAGCGTCGTATTCCTTTCTTCAAGCCCCCATTCCTCACTCTATCACACTGCCTAATAAAGTGGTCAACACTGCTGGAAGGCACCAATGATGACGAACAACAGCACCCAATCAGAAGAACCAGGAGGGAAGTGGGGTTCTAGGGCACTTTCAAAAGTTTCTACTTTTGAAACCGTATGAACTTTTCAAGCATTTTCAAAAAGTTTATAAACTTTTGTTTCTGCCCACACCCCCCCCGTCAGGAGCTGTTAGACAGGCTGCTTCTGGCACTCTATTTCCTCCCTAATAGAACTTTTGAAACTTTTACTCTCCATTTCCAGACGAATTGATTGAGATGCGCCCCCCGGACCTGACCCAGCGAAATGGGGAGCGCCAGGTGAGGCCTCAAAAAGTTTTAAATCGACAATAAAAAAGTTTCCATCATGGATGTCTTCTTGTTTGTGGCGAAGTATGGTAAGGATGAATCAAGCTTGTACATTATTCCTACATAATACTACTGTGTCCGGCTCTCGTAGCTTTTAATCAGGTCGTCACGCTGCGTCGGAGGCGTGCGAAAAACTGCCATGCACGTGATCAAGAACCATTTCCCTTCATCCTTCCAAGAAAACTCCCCAATACTTCAACCATGATAATCCCTGTGCCTGGAATCCTCACCACCACTACACCGTCATGGACTACCACCCCTACCACTGCGGCTAGTATCCACGCTCATTACGCTGCCGACGTGAATCCTCCAGCCGTGTTACCAAGGATGGGCAACACAACCTCCGGCGGCGCCAACACGGTATCGTCCTTTGCTCAAGATACCATCTTTGGCGTCTTTTCCGTCGTTCTAGCGTGTGCCACATTGGTCGTCGCCGCCGTGCAGGTCATCCACTTTCGAACTCACCGTGGATCCAAGCGTCGTGACCAGGACCGAGAGAATGAGGAGGGGCTCGCGGCTGCGGTGGTTGTTCCTCTCCGTGCTCTTGTTCTGCCTGGAGGTGCAAGTGTTACTTCCTTAACGTAAGTTCAAGTTGTTCTTCACACTTGGCTCAAAAATAATCGTTTCCCCCGAGTCATCTATCTCTCCATCATCGAGCATCATCTGGAGTTCTTCAGCGCCAGCAGGGCTCCCCAACAGTCACTGACTGAGGATTCAGGGATGCCACATTGGTCATTGTGCCTAAGGCGGCCGCCTCGCAATCCGCGGCAGCTGCTAGGTTAGCAAAGCCCCTACGGATCGACTCGGGCATTGCCGTGGATGATTTGTAGGCGATGAGATAGATGGATGGTGTTTGGGCGAGTTGGATATGTTGGAATCTCATTGCATTTTCAGAAGTGCATGGCCAAAGGGGGGTTGGTAGTAAATAGCATCGTTCGGACGAATGTGATGCAGCAGCTGCAATTACCTACGATTTCTATGGCAAGGCTTCTACGGCATTCACTCGTCGGCATCTAGCTAGATGTCACGGTCAAGTTGGCTTCCTTGGCGAGCAAGACGTTGATGATGCCGATATGGCTGGGTTTGTTCTCCTGCGAGGCCAGCAGCAGGGGGGTGGCGCCCTTCTTGTCCACGGCGTTGATGTCGGCGGGTGGCTTGGCGTCGAGGAGCATCTTGAGGACTGACAGATGTCCGTTTTGCGCAGCCTGGTGGATGGGATGCCGGTTCGCAGAGAGGGTGGACATTTGCTTGGCGCTGAGCTGCAGCAGACGGCGCACAATGTCGGCGCGGCCTTGCTGTGACGCGATCCACAGGGCCGTGGCCCCGTCCTTCTCGGCTGCATTGATATCGGCCTTGTTGTGCACCAGCAGGTTGAGGAAGGGCAGGTGGCCCTCCTGCGCGGCGATCATGAGGGCCGTCCAACCGTCCTCCTCCTTGGCGTCTATGTTGCACCCCTTTTCCAGGAGCAGCCTGGCAATCTCGGTGCGTCCCCCGTACGCCGCCGCGTGCAGCGCCGTCTTGCCCGACCGGCCTACGGCAAAGTTGACGTTGGCTTTATGCTCAGGTTTCAGCAGCAGCTCGACAATGTCGAGCTTGCCGGCGGCGCAGGCAAGCCAGAAGGGCGATGGCGTGTCGGTGTCGAAGCTGTCGTCCTCGGGCGTGGCCTTGGCGCCGGCGTCGATCAGGACCTTGACCGTCTCCAGGTTGCCGTTCTGCGCGGCCTGGTGCATTGGCTGCCGATTGCCCTCGTACGAGGCCACGTTGACCCGGGCCCCTTCTTTGGCAAGCAGCTCGACGATCTCGTGGTGGCCCTGCTGCGCGGCGCTCCAGAGAGGCGTCACGCCGGCGTTGTCGATCGGGTCCTCGCCCGCCCCCGCTTTGAGCAGCAGCTTGACGATGCTCAAGTGGCCGCCCTGAGCGGCCTGGTGGATGGGGCGGCGCCCGTCGATGGATTCGACTTCCACATTGGCCGTTGGTTTCTTCTGCAGGATCAGCTCGACGATGTCGTGGTGACCCTGCTGTGCGGCGCTCCACAGCGGCGTCAGGCCGCCGCTGTCGACCGGGTCGTGCCTGGCCCCGTTCTCGAGAAGAAGCTCGACGACTCGAAAGTGGCCATTCTGCGCTGCCTGGTGCATTGGCGTCCGATCATCTTCCTCCTCGGCCGTATCGACGTTGACGCCGTGTGAGAGGAGGAGCTTGACAATGTTGAGGAAACCCCCCTGGGCCGCGATCCAGAGCGTCGTCAGCCCTTCCCCTGTTCGCAAGTGAACACAGTCCGGGTCCTTGCGAATATACATCTCGACGGCCTGGATGCAACCCGCCTGGATGGACTGGTGGATGGCTTGTCTGGACTTGGCAGTGCCCGACCGAGAGCGTCCGCGAGACGGGCCGATGATGTTGACTCGCTCCTCGCTCGGCGCGTTCGCCTTGTTATACGTGCTCGGCTGCTTGCTGCCGTTGTACGCATCGCTGAACCCAGCTCGAGGGCCGCCGCTCATGGGCGTCAGCCCCTGAAACTGCTGCTGGCCTGGTGCACCATATGTAGACTGAGGATATGGATGTGAGTAGCCGAGGTGGTCATTGGGATAGGTAGTATTCCACTAGAGCACATGTTAATAATCTATTATTCTCGTATAAAAAAAACCCCCCCCCAAAAAAAAAAAACCGGACGATTCGCTGACTGACCGGGTAGTCACAATCCTGCGACCCGCCAAGGCCGCTATCGAATGCGCCAGGCGCAAACAGGGGCCCAGTTGTGGATGGGCCCCCTAGGTTCTGGTCAAAGGCCGGAGTCTGCCTGGTGGAATTGGCCCTCGCAGTGCTGCTATTGCGCCACATGCTGTATGCATTGGTGTATGCATTGACGAACTCGGCAAAGTCGGGACTCGGGTCAAGTGAATCGTTTTGTCCCCCGGCTGGTGTCATGGCGGCCATGGGTACTGGGGCATCTGAGTTCTGGGTGATAACCCCTTGCCGCAGACCAGTATCTGCGCTCACAAACTCGGAAACCTGTCTTGCTTCCTGACCGGCGACCCCATAAGACTGGCCGCCGGCAGGGTGTATCGACACTGATGATGGACCGGCCAGTGCCGGTGCCGGTCTTGGCGCTTGTTGAACCTCTGCTCATGACATAAGCTTGATCCAGTACGTGGTACTTGTCTCGAGGCAATCACTTACCAGGATTCGGGCTGGCCGCGCGTTTTTCTCCTCTGGGCTCTCTCTCCCTCGCCTTGTTCTTCCGGAAGCCCCACTCACGAACCTGGGCTTTGAACTGCTGCTGGCTGTAGGTCACGCTTGTCAGCATTATTGCCCTTATCTCGAGAGCTTTGTCGGGGACAATGGTGAACCTGCCTAGGAGAAAACCCATGCTGCTGAACCAAGTTTCTGAGCACATCATCAAGTGTAAGATCTTTCTCTATCCAGAGCGTCCGAATCGCCTCCTTGTGGCTTTCCCACGTCTCACTTGAGATCCTGGCTGCTCGGTCTCCCATCCCTCGCCGCGGCATCTGCGCCTGTCCAGTGATATCAGATGGGTTCAAGTTGTCCATTTCTTTGCCTTCAAGTTCGCGCTAGCTAGCGTTCCATGACGATAATATGTGTACGGGCCGCGTGCAGTGACGGAACTGCTGACAACTTGGTCTTTCTCTCCGCCTTTGTATCCAGTCCCCCAATTTAAAACCTTTGGTGCCTAGAGGTACCTATGTAACTCCCCGAGACAAGACTCTCCCCGGGGCTGGAGCTGCTGCCCTATCGAGGCGTGGGGGTTTCAGGTTACACAGAGCCCGGTGCACAGAGCCCGGTGTGTTACACAAGGCCCCGCCCAACACGCACAGGTGTGTACGATGAGATCGGTTGAGATCGTCAAGTCATCCCCCATTTGATACTACTAGTATTTTTAATATTCATGCTTTGCCGCTGACTTCGCCTTCTTAGGTCCCGAGGCAGATGTTTCAAAAGTTTCTCTTCACCATTGGGCGCGAGAGAATGCGGACGGGTTGCCTCATTCCGGGAGTGGCAAAATGCTGTTGCTCGATCACAGCGTTTGGATGTTCAACAATCTCATTGGATTTCGATGCTAGGCACACAGTAGATTTTGTCCTTGTGATTTCTGCACAGTTGTGCAGATTAAGGTAGTCACCGAGATTTGTTGGGGCGCCGGGTGCCATTGGCCGCACACTCCAAGATCGTTGTTGAGATTTCGGCCCAAGGCCGGTTTCCATCTGGGGGCGGCCTCCCGGAGCTTCAACAAGCTATTTTTTATTTTATTTTATTTTATTTTTTATTTTTTTTACTTTTTACTTTTTACTTTTTACTTTTTACTTCTTACTTTTTACTTTTTACGTTTTTTGCAGAATTTTATTTTTATCCCTCTTCCCACCACAAGTTTCAATCCCGGGCTATACCAGACAGACATCAGCTTCACCAAAACATCCTGCCTCAGCCCTCCCTCCCTCCCTCTCCCACCCCCCCACCACCCCCAGACACAGACAACCCATAGTCTTTTACCGAGCCCGGAACCGAGCCCAGATCAAAATGGCCGAGATCCAGCACATCTCGAGCTTCAAAGAATTGGGGCCCGCCCTAGCGGCCATGATCGAGCAGCAGATGCTGGAGCAAGCAATCGAGGCAAGCAAGACCGAGGCCCACGCCAAAGACACGGAGCACAGCTCAGACGCCGGACCTTCATCCGCAAAAGGAAAGAGAAAGGCAACCGACGACAACGGCGACGACGAACGCAAAACCAAGAAGGTTACGGTGGCCTTTGGCATGAACGGGTCGGGCTCTTGCAGCCCAGGCGATGACGACGTGGGCAGTGTCGAGCATGACTTTGGCCAATGCGTTGCTCACCCCGGTAAGTAACGGATCATGAACGAAGAGAGCCCCTGATATTACAAGCAAGAACTAACTGGACTTGACCACGGGATCAGAGAACATCCGAGAGACGTTCAAAAACGTCCATGCGAGTGCCGAGGTGATTGAGGCGCTGGACACCCTGACGCTGTCGATCAAAGACCCAGGAGCCTTCAAGTTCGGAATCCTCGCCAGCCGCCCGAGCCTCGGGGTGCTCCTGTACGGGCCGCCAGGCACGGGGAAGACACTGCTGGTCCGGGCCGTGGCCAAGCAGGCCAGCGCCAAGGTGATCGCGGTGTCGGGGGCCGACATCCGGTCCAAATACGTCGGGGTGGGCGAGCGGCGCATCAAGGGCCTGTTTGCGTTCGCGCGCAAGAACTTCCCGTCTATCATCTTCATCGACGAGGCCGACTCGCTGTTCCGCTCGCGGTCGGGCGACAACAGCACGCGCGGCCACCTCAACGACATCACGCAGTTCCTCGCCGAGATGGAGGGCCTCACGTCCTCGCAGGGCGACAACATGCCCATGGTCATCGCGGCGACGAACAGGCCCTTCGACATGGACGAAGGCGTGCTCCGGCGCCTGGGTCGCCGCATCCGCATCGACGTCCCCGACAGGACCGGCCGCCAGAGGATCCTCGACATCCACCTCGCCGGCGAGAAGCTGGACGCCGACCTCGACCTCTCCGAGGTGGCCGAGCACACGCACGACTTCACCGGCTCCGATCTCCGCGACCTGGTCTGGGAGGCCGCCATCCAGGCCGTCCGGGAGATCCACTGGCTTCAGCACCCTGACCCAAAACCGCCGAGCCAGGAGCACTGGGAAGCCGGCGGTGGTGCTATTCCCCCCTCCTCCGGCAGTGCTAGTAGCAAGAGCGGTGCGAGCCGGGTGCTCCGCAGGGAGCACTTTCTTCGCGCCAGGCAACTGATATCGCCGGCGCCCAAGGCAGACCTGGTCGCGCAGATTGCTGACTTCCACAAGAGGCACGGCAGCACCGGAGGGAGCAGGACGAGAGGAGGTGGGCGGGATCCCCGGGCCAGCGTCATCAACAAAGTCAACGGCATCAATAAGCACGGAGATGCCATTACGGGGCAGAATTCCGCCCCGTCCTCATCTTCGACAAGACCAACTCAGCTGTAGATAGTGTAGGTTGATGTGTACGCGAGATGCGGAGGCTTCGTCAAAGTCGCCGATGCGGTTCGTCGTGAAGAATAAGATACCAGCGTAATATTTCAAGACTCTGAGGAATGCTATATCCCAACGTAATTCACACACCTCCGTCAAGTCGTTCAAAGCCAATGTCCAGTTGGGTAGTATGATGGGGGCCTAACCGGCAGCCAAGCCGTTGCTTTAAAGTCTTGGGGAGATCGGGCTGTCAAGAACACGTCGGCTTCTTCGTCAAGTAGGAGAATGCAGCCCTATCGGTTCGCTGGCGCGAAAGTTTGTCTCCAGGGCAATCTCAACTTCGCCCGCCGTGGTTCATAGGTCGCCTAGAAGAGTCAAGTAAGATGAATTTTAGTAACTAGGCTGGTTTTGAAGTCATGTTCATTCACGGTTATAAGAACGTCTTCTTTTCGCAGCGTCTGTTCGCCTTCGGCGGGGATTACTAACAGCTCTAGAATCAAATAAAGGGTCATTTTTCAGGACTGCAAAGACTGTCCGTGCGTCTCTGCCCAGTTCTGGTCCACGAAGCTAAGCCACCGTAGGCCGAGAATTAGGTCCACGCGTCATGTGCCCACGGCCGAGCATGTTCAATGCAACCAACATCGGAGTGAAATAGAGTGCCGTAATTATTTTGCTGGCAGAGAGCACTTTGTACTATGGCTTCATATCGTTCTTTGGTCGCGTAACTTAAATATATAATACGATAATATGAGTAAAGCCTTTAAGGTGTTGGTATGGTGGCGTCATTGGACATGGTGCAAGAAGTGCAGTTGTTTTGCCTCCAAACTAAAATATCGGTACCGGTGCATTCTAAGCTAGTCTATAGTGTGCTCGTATGCTATATAATGGTATATTTTAAGCTGGTATATTTTAAGCTGGTATATTTTGAGCTGGTATATTTTGTGCCCTGTTATATCATAGCCTGGTATATAATAGCATACTCGTCCGACTGCTCGATTTTTTACTTTTTCGGACGCCTTTGGTCCTGGCCCTGCAACTGCAACTCCCTCCCCATGTGATCTGGCCTGAAACAAAGGCCCATGGGGGGGTTCTGCGCCACCGGGTGTCGCGGCCTAGATCGTTTGATCGTGTGCGGCCACGGGACTAAAACAGACGGACCGTACAGGGATCCCTATGTAGTAGAACACTGCTGGATCTGGAGGACATGACACTTCTACGCCCGGCTGAGGACATCTGAGCCGCTGAAAGCTGAAAGTTGCTGGCCTTGGAACCAGCCTCGATATTGAAAAAACTGTCCAATCTCAGGGGAGCACCCGCTTATTAGTAAGGTGCTGATGGGGCACCGCGCAACGATATGCCAAATAGCGGGGCCGGGTAGCGCTCGACTCGCGGGTGGACGCCGCCGTGCTGGCTGCCCAAGATGCGGTAGTACTCGCTGTGGTCGCCATGGGTAATGGAGAATCCGTTGGAAACAATGATGGGATCGACGACAGCCTGGAGCGCAGCAGAAAAAGCTTCGGCCGTGTCGGCGTGGTTCGTCTTTTCCGGGGCAATCTCACCCTGAATCCTCACGGCACGGCTCTCGTGGTCGACAACGATCGATTTCCCAGCCGCAGTCCACGGTACTATTTTGACGACTTCAGCGGTCATGAATCCGTGGGGCCGGCGATCGTTTGGCAGAAGGAGCTTGTACAATTCATGGAAGTCGAGATCCAGAGAAACGCTGTGTCCTGGGGTTATTCTGTTTTCTGCTAACGCGTGACCAAGGGGGGAGAGAGGCGCACTTATCGACAAGATTAATCGTGTCTAGGAAGGGTTTTGTTGTATTCGTGGGGGGTTATTTGTTCCATTGCGCGTTCCGAGTTTTGTAGGAGCCTGACCGCTGCGGACCGGTACCCGCTTGTCAGCTTGACCCAATCCAAAAAGGGAAGACACCACCGTGCTTCATGCATCGCATCCCAATTCCATCTCAAGCGCTTTGTTGTCCTCGCTCGACCCCAGAATAGCGCTGTCGGTAGCAGTCCCCAGCAGAGAGCCATAGTCAGCAAAAGCAGAATCGCCCTCGCGGCATTCCGCTCCGTCATGGCGGCGCCTCCATCTTCAACATTAATCTGAGAGACAGCGCTTTGTCCAACCTGGCCGCAGTCGAGCGTGCGATACTCTCCGTTAAATATTTCATTATTTCCATATTACGTAAGTCGGAGCCAGGGAATCTCCTCTCGTACCTATAAGTTGTTAGTCCAAGTTCCCAATATAAGTCTTTAATGCTAGTAACTAATGCAACCGGTAGATTTCCGCTAGTTTTTCGGGCCGCTCGAAAGCTCATCAGCGCCGGAGGAGCTGCTGTCATGGCAAGGCCGTCGGAATAACGGAGTGACGAGGCGTCCGCCGTGCAGGCAGGCGGAAAGGAATGTTTGAACTTTTTGCGTGACGAGTTCTTCCCCGATGGCATTGGTCTGCCAAGTACCGGTGGCGCTCCGGCGACTCAAGGGCTTCCCACCAACCAGCGTAACGGCGTCCTGGGCGCGATTAAAGCGGATCTGCAGGCTCTCACAGAAATGGAGCAGGCTCCGGGTCGCATCCGGTGGTTTCATCCAACTCCTTTTGTCCCCATATCACAGAAGGGCCTAATCCATCAAGCATGGTTCGTGTTGTAATAAAATCCCATGACAAAGACAGTGCCATTTTTCGTCGGCGGTGGAAGTTGGCTATCATCGCCGATTCTGACGGGTTCCCCGGGCGGTGTGATCCCCGAGACGCAAAGTTGATCACGATTGGGAATTTGTGAAGATCGGCGAGACACCTCATGCATCAGCCGAAGAAAAGAGCCCAACGGAGATCTGAGGGCATCTCCAAGGTTGAAGTCGTCAGGAGGGTGATGTACTGTCCGATGAAATACATGTGGCATCCCCTCTGTTGTATGGGATCATACGATCTCCTGTCATCAGTGCTCTCCTTCAACTTCAGCACTCAGTGTTCGGGCCTGTGGTCGGCAGGTGGTCGGCGCTCGTTGCTGGCCGAAGGCTGAGAGAGAGAGAGACCGGTGCGGGGCGCTGGGGGGAGAGATGGTGCTAGCGCAGCCTTTCTTCCAGTCCCAGGATGCCGGGTCACGTCGATCCTGCAGTCTAGCCAATCTCCGAGCCAGAGGGGGGTGGCAGCTCGCATCCCCGAGGCTTGCACTGCTTGCTAGCGCGTTGGTGGCGCCTCCCTGCAATGACCACAACCACCTCCGAATCAGGGGCTTGGCAAAGCAAGGGCAAGGTGGGAAGGATACCGCCCCGCCAGATGGTCATTCAAGATGCTGACATTCCCCTAGACTTGACGCATCCGCCGGTTCCCAAACCAATCAATTATCGAGTTCGGTCTATCAAACTCAAAAGTCGATTCGGGTTGGGTCCTGGCTTCATATTCATGGCCCGATGCTCCGAGTATGAGCTCCGAAGGCGGCGTGACTACAGACAACTCGGTTGGGCTGGCCACCTTGGCTGTGGTGGTCCCCTTGTTTACGTTGGCGATCATCGTCTACAGCATCCGCATCCGGACCCGCATGCGGCCCAAGTACAGACTCAACGCCGCCGATTACACAATAACAATCGCTTTTGTATGTTGTTTCCGCAGGTGCTGGCCCTCAGCGGCATTACCTCTCTCCAGGTGGCTGACTCCTCGGCCAACAGCTTGCAGAAGCGTTATCGATCGCGTTGACAATAGCCGCCGTTGCGAACGGTTTCGGCCGGCCAGCCCAACATCTAAGCGATAAGGAGAAGGAAATCATCGGCATCACCACCTTCATTGTTTTTATCGTTGCATTTTGGGCGTCGAGCTTTAGTCGAATCTCGGTCGCGTGTCTGCTCTTACAGTTTACGCCATACAAAGTATGGAGGGCATTGCTTTGGACAACCATCGTGCTGCAGGTAGTACTTTTGATCAGCTGCGACATTGTCGAGCTCGTCCAATGCCGGCCAATACGAGCTATATGGGCGGATGTCGATGATGCCGAGTGCCTCCCCGCCGAGAGCCTATGGAATTCGGCATATGGTATGGTCGGTGAGTGCTGTTATCCCAAAGACGGATGGTCAGGACTGACAGGTTCCTAGCTTTCGGTATGTTCAGTGACGCACTATTTGCTGTGCAGCCAATGCTCATAATCTGGCGTCTGAGCCGGTCGCCGGTCGAGAAGGTGCTCATTTCTGTGCTGCTGAGTTTGGGACTGTTGGCGGTAGGTACGGGAGTGGTTAAGATCTTGACGATGAAGACGTACGATAATAACTCGGATAATGTGATGGGAGACATGATGCCATTATATCTGTGGACTCGTATCGAGGAGACTGTGCTTATCATTGCGGCGTGTGCGCCGCTCCTCAAGTCGCCTATCGAGGGAATGCTGCATCGTCGGCTAGGTCTCCCAGGTTTCTCGCCCATGGTACGCTACCTCAACACAGTGGACGCACTGCCGTCTATATCGAGCTCGGGAAAGCAGCCTGTCGGTTGGTATTGGTCGTCGAGGGGGTCTTCGCTAGGCACCGACACCATGCAGAGCAGGGCGTCTAGCAAGAACTGTCATGTCAACTGTCAATGAGTGTCGGAAGAACTGTCATGTCTTGGCAAATAATCTAATGTTAATTTTAATCGGAAGGAATCAGCTGGTCTCTGTGCTTACCAATGCCCCCAAGGTCGGAGTCTCGTAAACAAACTGCAAGTGCGGCCATGGATAGGTAGGTGTGTCAAGTAACGCAACGTCAGCGGCACCCTCCAAATGTCGTCCTTCAAATTTAGGTCGTCTTAACGTTGCCATCGCATCACTACTTTCCTCGTCCGAGAAGATGTTGTCGATTCGGGGCGAGTCCTTAAGCTCCCTCTTTTGTTTGAGGGTCCTTCTATCCAGAACCAAGTACGCCTCCTCACAACCGACTTCATCGCAAGAACAGTCAAGAGCTCTAGCACAAGTCGTCTTATCATTGCAGCACCCCGTCATCCGATGTTTATGGTGGTAATCGGCGCGGAATAGCTTTGTCGGCGTCGACACCACGGTACTTGTACTTCCCTAGCTGGCTTTTCGTCTCTCGTCTCGTATGTGCCTCTTGTAATTCCCGGAGGCAGTGTGACGTTCGCTCTTCGAGCTTGTCGTGGCCGCGATCTGTCTCAAAGAGCGAATTCTCTTCTCTGGACGGCCGAGGCTCTCCTGTAGCGTCCTTTTGCGCTTGAAGTTGCCGCCGGGCAACCGTCTCCCCAAATTAGCGAGTTCGAGCGCCGGAAATTCGACCACTCCCATGTTGATTGATTGATTTGATTGATGTATTTGCATAGCCAGCGAGGCGCCGGAATTCTTTCGTCAAGAGCACAACAACTGGGAGGAATTTTTTTTTTTTCGATTAATTGGGCGTCCAAATCCAGGCCAATTTCGCCCTGGAAACCAGAAAAGCCAAATACAATAATAAGCGTGGTGGCTTGGCTTGGCAGATGCGCTTTTGTTCTCATTTGGCTTGACTTGGCTTAATTGAATTGGCTGCAGTTGAGCGCTGGCGACGTCGCCGATCCCGGCCTCCAGCCGGAGCACGGGGAGCCGCGTTGTCTTGCAGGCCGCTACGACCTTGGCTTGTGATTTGAAGGTCATTCACGGGCCGAACCAGGCTCCAAGCCAGCGTAGAGACTGCCTGTGCGGTGCGACTGTTCCCTGGACTAACTTGTTCAGTCGGGGTCTCCCCTAACCACGGCTGACCTGCCCGTTAGGAAGGACGTGTAAAGGTACGCCGCTCTGTAGTCCCAGCCGGCCGCCCACATTCTAACCTTTGCTTATGGACTATGTTGAAGGCTCCAGCTATGTCGGCTGTAACCGCTCCTGATACCTTACGCTAGAACCGAGCAGCCTCGACGTCATGGACGGCGGCGGCGAGGAGGTCGACCGCGGAGCGCTAGGCACTATCCGTTGGCCCACATCTACATCTCATGGTTGTTGATTAACTGATGGTGGCTATCTCCATACTCGATATGGCAGAATACGAAGCCCTGGGTTGAATGGTAGTTCTTACACTTGGCACCTATATTGCATCTCCAGTTGTGGGCAAGCTCGTTGTAGGACGTGGTTCAGTTGGCATAGCTTCCTCCGCAGTGTAATACCATCGCATGAGAGCCCGATGCCAGCCAGGGACTTCGCATGAGTTTCGGCATCTGTCGGAGCACATTTTCGCATCTACTGCACAATTTTGCCGGGCCAGTTGGGCGTTCAGATGGACCGAAAACAGCCCGCCGCGCCATGTTGCGAATGACCTCACCAAGATGAAATGAGAAAGGAATAGTCAGTATAGTATTGTGGGGGGTAGCTGTGGGCAAATGGCGCCCAAGTCAGGCTCGCGGGCTAAAGTGGCCCCTGTTGCGCAACGGCCAACAATACCCCAACAGAATGTAAAACGAGACCTTGCTTCCAGCACCATACAACGACTTCAGCCAACCATAGAGGCAAGGGGCAGCTTCCCTTCCCTCTTTGTGGCAGGCGTAATTCAATCAACCCAGGCCCGCCCAAAGTCCTCGACAGATTTTTGGGTAGGGTAGTCGTACTTGTGTGTGTGTGTGTGTGTGTGTGTGTGTGTGTGTGTGAAAAGCTAATGAGTGGGCGGTGGGGGGGGGGGAGGGTTCGCGAGCGACGAGCGGTCACATGCGATTGCCCCTTCAATGCAAAAAAAAAACCCCTGCACGATAAGTTAAATTAGTCAATCAATTCACATGATTTAGCGCTGTGCGCAGCGCCGCCAACACCTTATTTTTTCGACACCAAAGAACAGCAATAATACGATTGTTTTCTCCATTTACTGACTTTTGAAGCTACTTGAGCTATATCTACGAACATCACAGCCGGCTAGCACGATATGGATGCACTACCTGCAGCAGATGGCGCTGCCCTAGCGGAGCACGTCAAGAAAAGCGAGTCGGCAGAGGATAATTCTTATTGTTCTCCTACCCAGCTGCTGTCAGCCACAGTACATTTTGCTGATGCATCCGTGTGGCAGGCATCTAGGTTGATATCCCCGACATCAACGATGGGACCGATGATGATGTCAATAATAACGAGCAATATCTCCCGTTTCGCATCGTCCGAGATGTCTTTGCCCGCGTCAGTGCTTGTACCGAAGAAATTTTTCTCATCTTCTCCCCTGTCTCGGCCGCCGAATACGAAGCTGTCTCAAAATCCCGAGAGCGGCGAGGGCTTAAGTTCAGAATTGACTTTTAGGATGGGGTAGAGCTCTGGGTCACAGTACACGCATCCGGTGTACACGAAGCCCTCCACAGATATCTCGACGATAACATTCGGGATCGGATCGTTCTCATGGGGTTAGGCAACGACTGGAAAGCAGTAGGGCCAACAACATTTCAATGCCAATCGTTTTGGTAGTGAGGGGGATTCAAGCCGCAAACCCCCATCCCAACGACGCTTCCCGACCGCGTGGCCGACTCTCGTCATCGAAGGTGGCTACTCCCAATCCATGCGGAAGCTACGCCACAAGGCACGATGGTGGTTGGAAACGTCCAATTTCGAGGTCAAGATCGTCTTACTCGCTAATTTCCTTCCCATCACCAAGACGATTCTGGTGGAGAAATGGGTTGGTGCCCCGGCTCAGGCTTCTCTCCCCAACGTTACCACCCGAGCCCGGCAGCAGCTGTTGAATGCACAGGCCCTAGTCCCTAGCCAAGTACAGGCCATCACTATCAAGCCTCTCCCCGGTGTTAACCCTCGTCAGACACCAAGCCCAAACTCCTTCCAGGTGGTTAGGAGCCCTCTTGTCTTGGAGTTCTCATTGCTATTTCTACGACAGCCTGGACCAGGAGAAGACGATGTTTTCCTGGCAAGCCAGTTATTTCAAGATTTTGCAGCAGCGGTTTGGGAAGAGGTGGAGTTGAAAGGTCTTCTCTCTGTGCAGAGAAAATTAAATTAGGAAGAGATCTGGTACCACACATGACAGTAGCAATCCTAATGTCTAGGTTCGTATACCACTCGCTCTGACCTACATTGTAGATTAAGGATGTCTGCTCAGATAGGCCGGCTCCCTCGACGGCTGTGTGTTCGGGCGATTCCGGACCTGTACTATCAGTTCTGGACAAAGGCGTGTGCGATCCATACTACTGAGACGAAACTTGTCGAAGCCGAAATCGTGTGCCAAGTATCGGGTAGCCAGGGGTTCGCAGGGGAGGTGGTCGTCGTTCCCTATGACGAAGGGACTTGTGTGGTTCCAAGTCGCCAGCTTCTCCAAATTGGCTTGACTGATAGGGTCTACCGAATTCTTAATCAGACATTGCCCAGGAGTTAGATGCCGCCGACGCACGAGTCTGGTTAGCTTGACAATAGCTTCGCCCAAACCCGGAACTGCGCGTGCTGCGGTGCCGAGAATTGTGCAGAACTTGAGCGGCCTGGGGCTCCTCTGGTAATGTTAGATCACATCTCGGCCCCAGAGCCTGCCAACGGTCGTTGGACTTGCAAAGCGTTTGGGCTCGGCCATAGCAACGTCAATAAAACGCTTCCACTCCTCTGCATTATCGTCCTTCGGGTGTGTTGGATTCTCCTTCAGAGTCCTGTACTCGGGACATTCGTCAAGCATGTCAGGCTCGTACGCAGCGATCAGAAGCTGTAAATTGGTCTGTCTACCGAGTAGGTCATCTCGTGTCGAGACGCATACCCGATGTTTGTCCGTATCGGTCTCGCCAAGGCGGATTTCCCTCTGGAACCGGGCGATTTCTTCGCTGTTGTCAGTGCTAATGTCAGTTTCGAAACTGGGCGTGTTGCCGGGCGACGGAGCATACTACGCGTGCACGGTATCAACCAAAGCATGTCTGCAGTTCGGTGGAGATGTCAGGCAACAAGCCCTTACGCGCCTATCTGCTTATCTTGGGAGGGCACGGCATATGCAGCACGGCATATGCAGCAGAGCTCTTTGATGTCATTTCGGTGCAGTACCTGCCTCGAAAAGATTAGCTGATTGGAGGGAAAGGCTTGGGGCGGGAGGAGTCAGGCGGGCGAGGGGACGCTTGATATCGGGTCGCCAATAGAGGAGGGACTAGAGGCCACGAGATCTAAGAGGGAGGAGCTGTGGGCGGACGAGCTTGTTATGCCGCGGGTTGGGGTTAGTAAGATTCTAGTCGCGAGTTAATAGTCAACGTAAACTTGAAGATCAGGTGGATGCTAATCCGTCTCATAGTTACAAATTGGTCCCATAGTGAGCAATCCCTCTCTCTAAATGCAGGCCACAGCCTGGAAATCTCGCACAAAGGCCATATCCTTCTTCTCATCATTGTCCCGACCGAGACGGCACGTCCGCCCTCCGTCTTCGAGCGGGCGTAGCGTCTTGGTAAGTATTGACCTCTCAAAGTCGATAACCATTATCGGGTCACCCGGTTCCCGGCTCCACACGAGATTCTCCCGCCGGACGTCGCCGTGTGCCACCCCTAGGGCGTGGAGGTTTCGCAGAGATTGAACCACTTTCGCTTGTATTCCGACACCTGGCTGCTCCCGAGCCTCGCATAGATCCTTGCCAGCCCACGAGAGAAGGAGGAGATAGACGACGTGGACATCGGCCGCGTAGAAGTACCGCCGCCCTAGCTCCCGAAGGTCAACAGCACCTAGATAGACGGGGACGTAAACGCCTTGGGCCGGCCCCAGCTGCTGATAGACGTGTGCTTCATGCTTGAGGAATCGTGCAAGCGGCGAGGTGGTCCCCTTAGCGACGAACGTGTAGCCGTAGCTCAGTAGCGTGACACGAAATAGGGCGCCTCGAGCGCCGTGCCTTCCAAGGGGTACCATACCCTCATCCAAGGTCCTATGGAGCTGCTGTCGTAGCAACTCCAGAAAGTTGTCGGGATGTAGCGGGTGGTTCCGGCCACAAGACGACGACGACTCGCCATGTGGCTGGTGGAGCGCCGTGTTAGGACATGAGGGATCGAGGGCACCCCCTCGGACGAGTCCGAGCAAGCACGCATGTGTGCAGAACGGTGGCGTGGAAAAGGGCCTGCGGTTCCGCGCCTGTGTATCGCTAGGAGCCGCGCTGGCCCCGGGCTGTGCGCCACGCTTTCTTTTCGGCCTTCTTCCTAGCGTGCCATCTCCGCCGGCAGGAGAAGGGGAGTTGCTATCGTTGCCGGCACCGTCATCGTCATCGGGTGGGGAAGGGTCCCGTCCTTGATTAACAGATTGTGGCCGATGATCCGCTGCAGGATACTTCTTCCTCGGAAGCCTCGGAAGGCGATACGGGATCGGTGACCGGTCACATTCAGAATAGGTCTCCGGTTCCCAGCAACGCCCCGAAGAAGGAGGAATACGATCCGCCGGCGTTTTCACCTGGGCTAAAACCTGCTCCCAGTCTACAGCCCAGGTGGGGGCATTTGCTATGGCGCGGCTCCGCTCATCCTGACTGTGTAGCCCGGACCCGAGTAGCGCCATCACGGTGAATGCTAGCAACTGGCTGACGGCGGTACAGTAGAGGAACTCGGGCGGGTTGTCCTCGCACTCGGGCATGGGTTCGGCCACATGGTAGTACAGAGTAGACGGGTCGGTCCAGTCTATCTTGAGGAAGATCATGACCTCGCCTGTCGCCACTAGCCCTATCTCGAGCCCGGCTTGGAGCATGTAGTGGTAGGTCTGGGTGACGGCTGCTGCGGAGAGCTTATCGGCAAAGTAACGGAAACGGTCATCAGGAGAGTTCGGGATGGTAGGGCGATTTACCACATCGCAAAGCAGATCTAGAGGCCGGATACCTTCCCGTACATGCTGGGCCGTCAGCTTGTGGGGAGCCTTGTATTCGATGATGTATGCGAGTGTTCGGTCGCCGCCCGAGGACCGGAACACACATATCTGGTCAGGCCGGATCAGCGTAGTTGTATCATCGTTGGTTGGTGGGACGCGTGTTGGCGTTGATGGTGTAGCGCTAGCCGGAGGGGGTGCGCTATTGTTGAGAACATTGATGTGGTTCTCGAACTGGATACCATCCCCCATGTCAAGGTCTAGCCTCGCGTCCAAGCGTTAGGCGCGCACAAGCTGGTCGATGACGAGTCGTACGGGTAGCTCGACGGCGCTGTGATGGAACCGCTCGAGGTCGCGTTCGCTACCAATGGGGGGTTCAGCTGCTAGGCGTGCCCCGGCACCCCGAGTGAGATCGCATGACTCGAATAGCTGCATCGTCTCCGGGAGGAGAGCGACGACCTGGCCAAGCGCAACCCTCTGTTCGGCAAGGAAGACATCCCATCGCGCAAGGCGGCGGGGGCAGTATTTCCCCGCTGGGTTTGTCCATGTGCCCTGGGTCGTAAGCCGCCGATCGGCTTGGACGTGGAATTGCGTAGATAGGTGATCGTGGCAGAGCTGGATGTACTCAAGCAGAGTGGTCGGACGTCTTTGTTCGTGCAATTCTGCGCCTCGTTGTGCCTCTTGGCCGGCTCGTTGTGCCTCTTGGTCGGCTCGTTGTGCCTCTTGGCCGGCTCGTTGTGCCTCTTGGTCGGCTCGTTGTGCCTCTTGGTCGGCTCGTTGTGCCTCTTGGTCGGCTCGATTTTTCTCGCCGGCGAGAAGAGCGATTAGCTCCTCTTTGGTGAGCTTTTCCATTGCTTTGACAATATTTGAAGATAATATTTTAAGTGTGCCGAGAGAAGACAGCGTACGCGCTAGGGCGGGCGTGCACGCGAAGTGCACGCGCTATCCTCAGCAGCCGAGGTTTTACCGACGGCTATGAACAGGAAGCGCCTGACACAAACCAAATAAAGCCAAATCAAATTGCTTTTTTGAAGCCATATTCACCTCAAACGTGAGGCCTGATTTGGTTTGATTTGGTTTGTGTCAGGCCGACTCAAGCGCTGCAAACAAGTCGGTGAAATCGTCTAAGCTCCGTCGTAAGTCACCAAGACGTGTTCACCCACGTTACTTCCACAAAGGTCTCGGTTACGTCTAGTATCTTCTTCTTGCTTCGCAGGTACCTGAGTGTTGACCCACCCCCATCCGCTGCTGTGCTTGACGATATGTCTTGGTTGCTTGGCTCCTTGTGTACCTCGTTACCTGCAGGGCTCCCACGTCTGCCCGACCCCCCCCCCAATCGCTTTCCTTGACATTTTTAGCGCTGGTGGGTCGCTCTTGAAGTCAGTGCCAGGCCAACCTTCTGTTCTCCATGCCGTGTGCTAACGGGCTCGGGCTCCCGCTCTTAGACTGGCCACTCTGGACTGGTCACTCGTGCCGCGGTCTTCTGGGTCGTCTCCTCCTCACTGAGGTTTGCACTCGTGACCTCCCTCCTAGCATGCCAACGTCTCGCAGTGGGTCTAGCCATTGGTTCCAGTCACTCTGCACCGGTCGCGGGTGCCAAGTTGCCCTAGTATACAAACGCCAAATTGGGGCCCTGAAAAATGGAAAAAGTGGACCCAAGCCCAAATCTAGCTTAAATCCAGGAGGTTCCTGAACTTGACTTGGCGTGGCGGTCTTTTTCCAGGACTTGACTTGCAACTTGACTTGCTTGGCTGACTTACCTTGGATTGACTTGGCTTGGGTCAAGCGCTGGCGTAGCTTGCTTGGCTTGTGATGCTAATAAGGGTCCGATCGTTGATTGAAAAGGTGGGATTCGTAGAAGTGTTCTGAACGTCGAAGTAGAACCAGTAGCAATCTACCCCTCCACCCTTGCATCCTCCATGTCCACAGCGGATTGATCCCACAAATCCCCCGTGCGGGCGGCTGGGTGGTGATGCGTCACGGAGTGTTGGAGTTATTGATCGAGTCGGCTATAGTGGCGATTGAAGTGGTGGGTCGAAGGTGTGGATCAAAGTGGTGGATTGAAGGTATAGATTCAAGTTAAAAAAAGTGCTAAAATGGCTGCTGCAATGGCCGTAAATGGCCGTAATGATTGACTGGGTTGGAAGTGTTGCGGGTGGATGGAATGGACTGCGTTGTAGGTGGGGATGCTGAAGGTGCTGCGGATGGCTGGCATTGACTGTGTCTGGAAGGCAAAAAAAGACTAGCCAACTACCAGCATTCCTTTCGATTAATTGGGCGTCCACCTGCAGACATTTTCCCCCCTTGAGAACAGGAAAAGTGGGACGCAATCCAAATCTAGTCAAATCAAGTAAGCACTAAGATTTGACTTGGCATTCCGTATTTTCTCCTGATTTGGGTTGATTTGTGGATTAGTTGATTTCGATTTGAGTTGGGTGGTTTGATTTGTTGAGAGCGCGGGTCCAGTGGAAGGACACGGCACCACCCCCACCCGGCTGGCGTGGAACCCGGACTTGGGATCAAAGGCACGCCAATGAATTGGTATGACAGTATGACAGGATTGCCATGGCCAGACTGTAGGACCCACAGGATGGCGTTACAGCAATGACGGTCCCAACAACTAGGTTCTACTCTCTTGGTCATCGTAAAGAAGAAGATGGTCCTAACGAATGTTAGAAATCCTGCTGGACCGTTAATAACGGACTACGAGATAGCGGATCACTTACGGCTTAGGCATGTTGTCGGCCCCTTTGTAATGGATAAGCGTTACCGCTATAGCTAGAACATCCTTTCCTGTTTCGGGGTAGCGCACGACCATTATTTAACAAGACATCTTCGTAGCAGTGCCCCTCGGCCGTCCTCGACCGAGCGTCTCTTGGCAAAGCAAGGCCTCGAGGAGTTGCCGCTACCTTTTCGCCGCCGTCATCGGCACTTATTCCTAATGGCTTTCCGGCTACAGAGCTCTTCCTACGTTCCGTCATTAGGCTTACTTAGCTCGTTGTCGACAATCTCTACAGGTCATACTCCCGTATATACAAGAAAAATGTAACAGCCCGCGAAGTTTACGCGATGACCCTCGACGGGGAAGACAGCCGTATCGTACGTAATGTTGAGGATTGGTAGCGAAAGTAAGCTATCTACGCTCGCGACCGGTTTTCCGTAGATGTTAGGCTTCCGCAGATTGAAGCGAACAGCTGTTACCGTATTATGAAACTAAAGGAAAGATGTCTCGATCAACGCCACGACAATTAGAGAAGACGGGGAAGGGACATAGCTTACTTACGTTCTTAATCGCCCTACAGTCGTTCCTGTCCATGTATTAGCCATCGATATCTATGTACAGCTAGCTAACTGGTATTGGCGGAAATATTCCCAGGATAAGCTCTCCGAAGTAATCCTATAGTTATTACAGACGTAGTCGATGAAATCCATTACAGTGCTCGCATCCGCTTTCTTAATCGCACCGTCCCACGCCCCCAAGCTATTGAATTCGCAGTACCTTTGCCCCATCAGTAAATCCATCATAGGACGGAGGGAAGGGGAGAGAAGATGAAGAGCTACGCTACCTTTTCCATTTCCGTAAAATACCGGTCGTATTGAGCTTAGTAGCATCTGCTCGGCGAGGCTTGTGAAGAAGCGTTTATGTCTCACTTGAGTACGGAGCGCCGCACGCTGTTCCGCCGTGAGGGGCTCAGGTCGGTTCTTCTTTAGATCTACTGTCCGGTCTCTGGCCTCTTGCTCGGTGAAGCGACCGATGAAATCGGCATGGTGTGTCTCGTATCCGTGCCTTCCTTGAGACACAGAGGGTGCGTTTCTTCTGTTCTGGCCATGTCTGTGGGTAGAAGTCATGTTAGGTAGGAGGGCATAAGAAGGGAAATGATGGTGTGAAGAGAGTCCAGCATGAACAGAGGGCGGCGGCGGGTGGGAATGGCTCCATTTTAGCTCGCTGACTTTTGAGCGACCAAGAACCTGGATTGCGGCCCTCGGAACGCGGCGGTCAAAAATGGACTGGGATAGTGGTATGGTGGGGGTTGCGCGACCAAAGTTTGTACAGAGTACTTTTGAGGAACCGCGCCCCTCACTATCAAGGCCGCTATAAATGGCGGCACGCGCCAGCCAGATTCGGCGGCCCCTAACAGCGCTTTCTCGCTTTAATATGTAAAAGTGCCGGGTTTTCTGGGATGATATGTGAGATTGAAAGAGATGTTTTGAAAAATGGGGAGGTGGAGGAGACTGTTAATAGGGGTCGGGATGGTAGCAGGAGACTGCGTAGACTCTTTGAACCTGAGGGGTGGTAGGAGAAGGGCATGCCGACAAGGGATGCGGAAAGTGCCCCCAGAAATCCTTCAGGCTACCTTAGTACTAGGCTGTCCTCTAATACAGCTATTTGACGAGCACCAAAGGTCTCGATGTACGACCATCACACCTTTCGTCTCCCGACGACGTCCGCTAGCAAAGGCATCTCACGAAAGTGCATCTCTCGCTGCCAGCATCACGGCTAGTGATGGATGTATCATTCCCAAGCGGAAAGACAAATAATTGCCTATGAAAGTTTTGGGCGGTGGCTATTACGGGTTTAAATATCCCAGTTCTGGGACCCTGCTTACACGGGGACCGTTTTTGGGCTCTTGGGTAAGAGTTGCACCTCCTAGTGAGGCTGTGCTGTAATGCTGCAGCTTGGTGAGCAGATATCAGCCGAAGCTGAGCCGGGGCTGATCTAGACTGATCAAAGGTGACGAAGGATCGCGTGACTATTAGGGTGGGTGGCCGTCGATTTTGGGGTGATGAAATAGGATAATCATTAGGCCGTTGCCTATTCATGACAGGGTCAGTCCCAAGAACCAAAGCAAATGAAACATATGAATCATAGCATTACGCACCTTTGCCACGGACGATATCAACTTGTTCCGTATCGGCCGTGCCCGACTCCCTGTCGCAGTAGTGCTGCGCAATGAGTGAAAGAACCATCTCTTTATGGCCCTTTGGTAGCACCAGTTGGTCAAATGCCGTTTGCCGCAAGTTCTTGGCATCTCCATCGGTTTTGGCAGGAGTAACGACATTGCTGCTTTTCGGCGCGCCGATTGAGTGGAATAGGACTCAGGTAAGTGAGGTCGAGCTTGGCTGACATTGCGTTAGTGCAACGATACCAATAATAACAACGGGATGAGAGCATCATAAATTACCCCATTTCCTACTTCTCAGCACGAATCTGAAGACACGCTAAGTCATGATTAGCAGCTCATCATGCGTGAGCGAGTTATCCTGTGACCGTGTGTCTTTGAGCAGGCGGGTGCAGACTGCGACTGATGGGAACCGGTTATGGTTCTCGGGAATTAGATTGCCAATGTCGTCCTGGCGATGCTTCTCTTCAACTTCGCTGTCTTTGTGGATGGACTCGGCACGGCAACATTCGGCAGTGCAGAGTGACGGGCGTCTCATCCGACTTGGCCTCGGGCTTGTCGACGGAGCTACGCCACGGCGAAGATCACTTTGCGGCTGACGCTCGTCATGCCCACCACCCGGTATGCCTGCCGACGGCTCTGGTCGATGACCTCGTCGCCTGGCTTAAAGAGGTACCAGACGTCGGTGAAGGAAGGATACGGTTTGGGCTTGGCTCTCGCCCGCGTTGCGCGACAGACTCAGGATCTTGGGCTGTAATATCTCCAAATCCATGAATTCGATTAAACATCGCAGCTCCTCGTATGCGATGAGCGATGTCGAGGTGGGCCGAGTGTGACAATCACAGTGGCGCTGTCTGGACCTTAGCTTTCCACCGACAGAGAGCGACTGAGAATTCGCCGCGTCGGCGTCAGACGACAATACAATCAAGATTTGGGACTTGAAGTCCCACAAATTGTGGGACATCAAGGCCGGAAGGTGCAGCCTAACTACTACTCCCAACCCTGTTTCCAGCAGGCTTCGCTCAATCGTTTTCTCGCCCGACGGCCGCCGCCTTGCAATGTGCTCGCTGCAGATTAACGTGTGGGAGGTGCTAGCGGGGCGATTGTTGTCGACGATGGGCACCAGCGACAACTTATACGGTCTTGTATATTCTACTCGCCCCAACGGCAAGTGGCTCGCATCCGTAGCCTATACGGCCGCGGGGATATCAGCCACTCAATGTTGCGGTTGACGACATCAACAACCGGATTTGTATCGGATGCCAGTCGGGGCGCGCTCTCTTTTTCGAGTTTGCGACGGATGTCTGAGTAAGTTTCAGTTCTCAGTCCAGGTTGATGTATCCTTTTGCCCACTATCACTATCACCCCAGCACATGATACTCGAGTGGGTCTCCCATGTCACGCCTACAATGATGAACGAGCGGAAATTGGATGCAGGGTTGTATATGTGCAGGACAGCTACCAATTTTAGGTACAATTTCCACACCTCACAGTATGCACTTAAGAAACCTCCCCCCCCCCCCCCCCCTTGAAACCTTTCAAATATGGGCACACCGGTCGAAGAAAGCCAAGCGAGAAAAAGCGCCCGCTCAGACGGTGACGGTCGAACCGATGGGGCCGAACCGGATGTTGGAGTAGATGACCTTGCTGTTGGGCGCCTGGGCCTCGACGTCGGCGGGCACGCCGGTGTCCTGACCGCAGGGACCACGGGCGGCGCCGGGGGTGCCCTCCTTCTCGGGCGGGTAGGTCGAGTCGAGCCAGAGCATGTTGGAGTAGTGCTTTTTCGTCTGTCAGCCCACGTCCCGTGTCTCGATGGCGCGGAGGGGAAAAAAAACTTACGTCGTCCCAGATGGACATGACCAGGACCATGGGCACACGCAGCGCGGCGTTGAGCTGGGCGAAGCCGCCGATCTCGGCGAAACGGTCGCGGTCGCCAAAGGTCTTGAACTGCGCCGTGCAGTACTCGGGCGTGATGTTGGCGCTGTCCTGGGGGATGCCTTCGTAGGTGCTGGCGGGGATCTCAATCTTTTTGCCGTTTTGCACAAAGAACTGGGTGAGCTTGTCGTCCTCGAAGCGGGTGACGACGCTGGTTTCGGCTGACATTAGCAAGACAGATTCAGTAGGGGATACAGAGGGGAGACGTACGTAAACTTCTTAGTCGTGTCGACGGTCTTGCCCTTGCCGTAAAATTCTTGGGCGCCCATGCGGTAGGGGTTGAAGTCGCAGCCGTTGGCGTCGCAGCCGCCGGCGAAGCGGTCCTCCGAGTAGGTACCGCCGCAGGTCGACGTCTCGCAGACGTGGTACTTGTTGTCCTTGCACGCGTGCGGCGTGAAGGCAAAGGCCTGGTTGTTGGACTCCCTGCAAGCCCCTGTCAGAACTGATTCAGGGGTCAGGAGTAAAGGGTGAGAAGGGGGAGGGGGGAGGGGGGGGGACTGACCAGATATCAATCTCGGCGCAGCACGCGCCGTAGGGGCCCACACCGGCGTTGGGATCGTTGCTCGAGGCTGTCCAGCCCTCGATGTTGGCCTTGCCGCCGACGAACTTGAGATCGCGGGCGCATTGGCCGTCGCAGTACTGTAGCCCGGGCTGTCAGCGAGAAGTCGTCTACTCTACCTGTGTGGCATACATACACCAGTGCCGTACTTGGCACCCGCCTTATTGGCCGAGTACTTGGAAGTACCGCCATCCTCGTCCATGGCGACAAAGTACAGAGCAGCGTTCAGGCCGCAGTCGACGGTCGACAGGTCCACGTCAAAGGTGAACTCGTTGTTCATGAGGGTGAACATCTGGTACTTGCTGGCGCCGTTCATGAGGTAGAAGCGCGAGCCGATGTTGGTGCCATACTCGTGCTTGGTCAGGAACTTGAGCGACAGGGCGTCGCCGCTGGTCGAGGCGCCGTACGTGGTGCCGTAGTTGGCGCCCTCGAGCTGACACTTGGACGCGCAGTCGGTGGCCGAGGTGCAGGCGTCGGTCCACTTATTGCCGTCGTAGCAGTTCTTGCCGTCGGCGTTGTGCAGCCAGCGCCAGTTGGCGTCGATGACCACCTCGGTGCTGACCGACGTGCACGACCCCTTTCCGGTGCACTTCTTCCATGTGATCTTGGGGTGCGTCTCGCTCTGCTGCTTCCCGATAGCCTGGGACATTGCCAAGCCCATCAGCATGGGGGCGGCAAACAACGACGTCTTCATGGTGGGCGGTGTGGTGATCACGGTCCGGGGGTCGGGGCTGGAAGCAGGCAGTCTGTGATGGAGGGTGCAGGGGAGCAGGGGGGTAGAGAGAGGGAGGGGGGGGGGGAGGGGAGGGGAGCTGCGAGAGTCTAGAGATATCCGAACATCTTACTCGCAGGAGGGGACGCGCCGCGCCTTTGGTCTTATGTGTGTGTCTCTGCGAGCCTCGCGGGAGCGGGGGGAGCTCGATGGCTAGCTTCTAGATCGACATGCAGTGGAAGAGTGAGCCGAAATCCCATATCCAGACGTTCGATTCATCAATTCCATGATTCCCCTGGCATACAACGTCCAATGGCCTGGCCCGGAGTTAATCGAACGATGGGAGAGCAACTGCGGGGAGGCTTGGCGTCGGCAGTGTTGGTGTCTTGTCGCGCCTTGGAAGGGGGGGGGGGCCCTGGAAGTCTGGGGAAGAGGGGAAGGAAGGGCTGTACCCCGTACGCTGGGGAGCCGGTCTGGACGGCGCCAGAGGGCAGCCATTCCGGGGGGCTGCGTGTACATGTGGTGCTGGGTCGTGTATATGGTACTCCATGCCAAGGTCTTCTGTCGTGGCCGGCGAGAGTGGGCGAGTCATTGGGCGCCCTCCCTAGGCCAGGGTCGGCCACACACACACACACACACACCCAATGGTACCCCATGATGAAGGTCATATCCTTCATAACGCCGCCGTCCCCCAGCTTTTCCCGGGTTGGGGCTGATTGCAGCGCGGAGGCTTGGCCCCGCATGGCCAACGTCAACCCCAACTCTCCCGGCGGCGTGGGTGACGGCCAGACAATCAATCACTCAATTAATCGGCCCCTCCCCGGCTGCGCCAACATGTTCCGCCCCTCCCCATTGGCTGGTGGCCGTCATGGGGGTGGGCGGTTTGCCGGCAGTTGTGGTATTCTTCTCACATTTTCGCACCACTCCCTATTGGTGGAATGCCCTCGCGGTCTGAATAGAGCCGTCCGCCGACGACGTCGTCTAGGCGACGACTAGCAGGGCCGTCGAATTTAGCCCAGAAATTGAACAGGACGGAACTCTGATCTCCGACTGACACAGCGCCGAACCGGGCCAAGACCTCGACCGATTGGCCCAGTCGCAGTGCAGGCTCGCTGAGGGGCCGTTGAGGAATCCCACTATTGCCGTCGCAAGTACCGTCAATTGGTGCGAGGCGAGGTCGGCGAGCCGGGCGGATGTCGGCCCCATTATTCTAGATATATCTTATTCTACTTTGATACGGTCCAACTTGGAAAGTCTGGACGTCATCAGGGGTCATCAGCAGGGGGGCGTTCAGGGGTTGCATCTAGACCACTTCCTCTTCCACCACTCGTCTTTTTGTTCCTGAGCGGCGCTGCAATTTTTGCCTTATTATACGTTACACAACATGACCGGAGCCACCCAGTCCGGGGTCAGCCTGTTGGAGAGTCTTGGAGTCTTGGAGTCTTGGGGTAGGCCCACCCCCCCCCCCCCCCCCGATTGCCCCCCGATGCTGCCCCCTCATCTCTATTACCCCCCATCCTGTCTGTCTTGGGCCCGCCAGGGCCATGCTAGCAAAATTCCTGCGGTCGTATCTGATCTGGAAATTCACCTGATGCGACCGCTTCTATCTCGGCATCGTCACAGAATATTCCGTCCCGGCCAAGACCTCGGTTCCCCGCGCACCAAGAATCCGTTTGCTGCAAACGATATTTGCATCCGCGTGACCAATGAATAACCTTGTTTTGTCACCTATCAATACATGAAAAGATTGCAAAGGCACGCCAAGTCAGCGTTGAATGTTTGATATATGAAGAGATGAAACACTGCCCGGAATGCGAGGGTTTTTACTCACGAAACCCATTTATTGGAGACGGAGACGGCGAGACAAAATTTTCAGAGTTGAGATGGAATTCAAGCAAAATTTTATCAGTGGAGGTAGGGGCTATAAGAGATAAAGCTTTTTGCCTTGTTGTTTGGTGCTACCCATGGAAGCTCTGTACGGGGTTGCATCCAGCAACGACACCGCAATAGACATTATTTTTCTGTTAGAGTGTGAACCGAAAACTTTCCGGGAAAACATATGCTGCAATGGAAGGATTGAAGGTAGAGAGAATGGATGTGAAGTCCAGCCTCCAGTTTTAAGAAATTTTCCCTCAATAAAGAGAGCAGCAGGTGTTCCTGTCGCGCAACACTACGTACGCCTCATCACCATACGGTAAATCTCTTGCGATGGTTCTTTGCTCTCACTTTGGATATCCATGGTTTTTATTTTTGGGGGGGGGGGAGGGGTTTATTCAGACCTAGGAAACGCATTTTGGAGATGAAAAAGGCATTTTCAGGCATGGGACTCGGAAATGCCTTTCAGGGGCTTTGATGTCTCTCTCTCTTTGCAGCAGCGCACAGTGCTCTGTCAACAGTGTTTACGACATCATTACAAATTATGGGGCTCATGCAAAGAATAGTTTGTAAGCTGCGGTAGAAAGCTGAACTCTGTCTCGAAATAAAGTCAAAGTTCTGCTCCCCTCCGTAAATTTTCCACGCGGTGCTGCCGACCAAGGTGCAGAGTAGCGTCCCCGCCCTCCGCGTTTCCCCGGCGTCCTGCCGAATCAGGGTTCTTGCTCAAGCTTCACCGTTTCCTTCTCGCCTTCCATGGCTCGCAAACGCGCAGCAAGCGCGTCTTCCGCGTCTTCCCGGGGTTCTGGGTCGGCGGGGGTGGTTGGTCGGCCCCATCTTTTCTTTCTCTTGATGGTGTTTGCAGACGGAGTCGGGGCGCCCAGCGCCTCAGATGCAAATCTCTTGGCGGGGCCAACATCGCGTGGCCCAGGCTTGACGAGATCAGTAATACCCGAAGCAGACTCCAGACGGCCAACTCGGTTGGCGAGATCAGCGACGCCCGGAGCGGACTCAAGACGGCTGACTCGATCCTCCAGCTTGTCGAAATCATATGCCTTGTGGTGCTTGTCCTCCAAACTGCACAGCCTCTGAACAGCCCCATCGATCTCCTTGGTGAGCTCTTCGAAGCGTCTCTCTAAACATGGGAAGTACCAATTGCATTTCCAAACGTCATGGCTTTCAGGGCCAGACTCCAGATTTTCCACAATGCCGGGGAGTGACTCGAGGAGCTCAAAGACCGCCTCCATGTCTCCGACCTTGCCAGCAAGGAGCTTCTCGAGTGAGGCCACACACTCATTGACCTCCTTGATCATGGAGTCCTGGCGTGTGGTGTCGCCCTGATGTTTTGCGACTATCCCTACAAGCAAGTCTACACGCTCAGTGGCCCCCTCGATAAGTAGAGCCTGATTTGCGATGACGCGCTCGAGGTGTTCGATCTTTTGCTCTTGAGCCTTTTCCAGCGCGACGATGCGTTGGGCAGTTTCCTCTGCCTTGGCGTTCTGGCTTGCAATCAAGGCGCTCTGGCTTGTAATCATGGCCTCAATATTGCGCGCGATCTCGGCGGCAAAAAATTCGGGACGACCGTTTTGAGCTTGGTCAGACATGGTTGCGGCGGTCGCAAATCTGTACGTCGTACTTGATTAACAGCCTGGCAGACGTGACAAAGTGTGTGTTTTCCCCAAGCGAGTAGTACTTGCTGTAGCCGCTTACTAGCTGTGGGTTTTCAGCTTACCTTGATTTGTGAGATATGACGGCGGGATAGTTTGGAAGGCTGGTCGAAGAAAATAGGATTTGCAAGGTCGAGAAGCTTGCGAGATGGGGTGGGAGGCGGGGGAAGCGTTGCGGATTGACGTGAAGACGCAGATGTTTGTGGTCAAGGGAAGAAAGAAATAGGGAAGAGAAAGAAATTCTTGAGGGTTTGGAGTTTGCAGGCCCAAGGACAGACCGGCTTGCCCGCGGTTCTGTGCTGAGGTTGAAGAAGGAGCAGTCGAGAGGGGGATGGGGAGAATGATGGCGTGAAAAAGGGCGGATGTCTTGATATTCGTGGAGATATCTTTTTGTGAAGGAAACCCAAAGCGGTTTCCCAAAAGCCCGTCAAAGGTTCTCCTGCCGAGAAAGTAGGATCAGATCGGAGAACAAAATACAGAAAGCTAGAAAGGAATGGCCGAGCAGTAGGTGTTGTGCTATCTTCAAGTGCACATGGTTTTCATCGATGATGACAGAGTACTGGAATGGATCGAGGAAGCGGAACTCAAAGTCGCTTAGATTTCTTGTTGAACATCTAGCTCTTTCCAAAATAGATTTTATTGCAACATGTGTACGAGGCTTGTTATGTGAAAGAGAAAGAAGAAAAAATAAAAAAAATAAAAAAATAGGGAAAACCGGACACGCTCAATCGCAATTTCTGTCACGGCCTCAACGTCAAGCTGCCAACCTAGGCGCCGCCGACCAGTTCCCAATCCAATCGCTCATGGTGACATTCGCCTTGCTGGTATCGACATCGTTGGTGTTCCCAGAGCCAAGCAGGAACTTGTTGAAGAAGGACAACAAGTTCGCATTCGTGGCAGAAGGGAAGGAGCAATGCGAGTGTCCGCCGACGAGTGAGAATCCCATGTTGGTCTTGACACCCAGGGCGTCGTACACCGTGCGGCCAGCCCTCATGGCCACAGTCGTGCTGACAGGACCCAGCCAGTCGATGTCGTTCTCGATGACGAACAAGCCGCGAGGGGCCACGAGCGCAGCCAAGAAGTGGTTGTCTCCCGGGATGGTGTCCGTCTTGTTGACATACGTCGTAAATTTGGGCGAGAACCACGCATTCTCCCGGACGATCTGGTGCGCCGTCTGGATATTCTTGCCCTTGGCAAATTCGGAATCCGAAATGCGCCACGACGCCGCCCCTCCGGACCCAGACTCCTGCGGAATGACCAGGGCGATCCTCTTCTCGAACGCGCCCACCATAAACGCGCCCTTGCCGTTGCGACTGCACCCGGTCACGGCCAGCTTCTTGGGATCGACGCCCGTCTTGGCGGCGCCCAGCTGCTCCAGCCCGTCGATGATACGACCGACGCACCAGGCCCAGGCCAGCGTGGCGCCGGCGCTGTGCGTCTTGCCGTGCAGGTCAAAGAACCAGCCGGTGCCGTGGCTGGCGGGGTTGGACTGGGCCGCGCAGGCGTCGTTGCCGAAGGCGATGCGGCCGACGGCGCCGGGGACCGGGATGGACGCGCCGCCGACGGCGATCAGCGCGGGGCCGCCGGCCGTGCCGCCGCCGCTCGGCTTGGTGATGCTGACCGAGATGGTCTTGGAGTTGGACCCGACCTTGATGGCTAGACTCATGCTGCTGCCCGACATGGTGGCCGTCAGCGAGTCGGGCGGCGGCGGCAGGTCGCCTAGCACGAACTGCTGTAGGATCTTGCTCATCTCGGCCTGCCGGCACGCAAAGTCGGCCGGCGTCGCTACCGCGCTGCCCGACGCGAACTTCCACGGGTCCGGCAGGTTTTTCTCTGACACGTCGGCGTAGGCTCCCACGGCCGGCGTCGTGCATCCGTCCTGCCGCTCGAGCAGGTCCGAAGGGGGCAGGCCCAGGGCCGCCACCGGCAGCAGGAGGGCCGCGAGCTTCAGGAGAGTTGACATGGTAGCTGGGCTTGGCGCTTGAGGGTTGAACTCGGGGAAGCTTCTCGATGCCGTCCGGTCGGAAAATGAAGATGGGACGGCCTTGTATAGACGCCGCCTCAGGAATTCAAGTTGGTGGAAATGACGGCGGCATATCGATCGCACGCCCAACAGAGTGGAATGTGGGGCTGTAATTGGGACAATTTGGATATATTCCGATGAACATGCTTGTTCTGTTGTGCCGCCGGGACTTGCTCCTGCTCTGATTGGTGGGTGAAATGAACGTGGGCAAAGCTGCTATCAACAGCACGCCTATATGTTGCCATTAAGTGTGTGTTAAGCCCCACGAGGATTACTTGGCAGCATATGCAGATTTAATCGCCCGCAATCATCAACATGTCGGTGTGGGCAGGAATCCTTTATGTGAGGACTTTCAACCGATACAGATCACTCGCCTTCTGCATCAAGTTATCCGAGAAGGTTGACATCAATTTCCTCTTGTACCAGAATGGCAGAGTTGGATTCACCCCGGTGACATTGCATTTGCTTACAGCTATAACAAGCTGCGTATTATCCAGCGCCAAAGTCTCCTTCATAAACTCTCTATACTTGGTGAATTGACGAACCTCTTAACAGGCCAGAAGTAGGCTCTGTTGGAGAACAGGCTCTGCTGGAGAACAGGGGCTCTGCTGGAGAACAGGCTCTGCTGATGTCCTTTTGGGTTAGGTCCCAGCACCAGCACTCTCTACCATACCCGTTTATTCTAGTCGACGTAACTGCGTATCCCCTCACCCTTTGGAACGTATATCTAAAAGGGTTACGTGTAGTAGTGAGCTAGCGAGACCAATAATATATAAACTTCATTGTTGATAATTACCAGCCAGTCTTGTCGAGTTAAATAAGCATTTGGCACTTTACCAACCTTTGAGAAATCGTCAGACTTTTTCCTTCAAAAGGTAAAATTTTAGCAGGGGGCTACCCTCATAGAAACTATCCAAAGACAAGAAAAGTATGTATCAACGATGCTAGACGCTATTGTTTCTCTCAAGAATATAAAGTCAACCCCTCTGGAAAATTTCCCCGACCAATCTTCCTCTTCTCTCCAGCTTGCTCATACATTGACACAACCGCCCCTTCAAGACATACTCAGTCACTCTCCCATCTCAATTTTGAATCGACCCGTGTCCGCAATACCTCAGCTGCCTCTTCCGCACTTTCCGCCTTGCTTCCACTACCCTCAAACCTCATTCCCGCCTCTATTCCACTCCAGACAGCACCACCCGCTACCTCACCCAAACCAACCGACTGCACCTCGTGCTAGCCAAGATGGAGCACTTGACAGCCGCCGTCGCCGCTGCCTACGAGAAGGAAATGGAATCTCGAATCCAGCTTCTGGAGCGCGTGGTCGCGGACCAGGCTCTCCAGCTCCATGACGCCGCGGAACGCTTCCGCAGGCTCGAAAAGGAATCCGCCACCATGATCAATGCACTTCGGGATGCGTCGGCCAAGAGCCGGAGGAAGTACCAGAAGCTTGCTCGCCGGCGGAAGAAAGCCCGGGAGTTGACCGCAACCCACCGGGAGGACTCGGCGAAGATGGGTAAGGAAGTGGACGATTCGAAAAAGGCCATTCATCACCTTTACGACGATGTAATCCGCGTGGTGAGCGATTTGCATGACGTTGAGGACAGGGTTGACAGGTTAGAAAACGCCACATTACATGGATAGCAGGTTGTTGGAGAGGGGCATCATGCAGGGTGCTGATGTAATGGAACAATCTTGAGGTAGCAAGGTCCTCAACATGTACATAGACGGTGACCTACCTTAGTTGGCTAATGAACGCACGTGGAATCGAAGTCGCGATTCCCATCGGAGGGAAACAAGTTCTATGTTGGTGATCCATGCTGTGATGCAAGAAGTCTGCTCTATGATCTGTCCCCATACACCTCCCATGCACCCTCCCGCTGAAAGTCAAACGACCAAACACAGAAGAAAGCTCTCTGAGAGCCCCTGCATGCAACATCTGATGATTAAGAACAAAGAAAATTTTGTTGGTATATACATGTGAAAGCATAAGAAATTGGGGTCCCCCATAGCCCAGAAGCGGGACGGCGGGCTTGACAGCACTATGGCCTTGTCAGAGAAGATGATGATGACCCCAAAAAGAGTGATGATAGGGGCATGTCCGTGCACAGACCATCAAAACTGGCTTCAATGACTCGGCCGTCTTCGAGATCTTGCTCCGGATCATCATCAACAGATACACACACCCGTACGTGCTGAACGAAAAGAGCACCATGAGCGCGGTACCTCTCCCCCCGTACACATAACCATTCCGATTGGTTGTGTTCAAGTACGCCGAGCCGTCCGCGTAGGGACACATCTTGCAGTCGCTCAACGCCTCCGGGTTGAGCAGATTGGTGCCGGTACCCATGCCCTGCATGTAGTCGCGGAGATACTCGCCGGGAAACCGACAGTGAAGTGTCAGCAGACGAAGTAGAGGACGCGGCAGATGAAGTAGAGGACGCGGCAGATGAAGAGGGACTGCAGCTGGGGCGATGACACTCACACACATACAAAGATGTACTTGAATAGAGACATTTGCAGATCCGACACAGTGTCGCCGATCATCCAGAAGGAAAACCCATTGAAGAGCGCCGAGATGATGTGCATTGCAAACGTGTTGTTGACGTAATCCCACATTGCGGAAGAGCGAGACGTTCATGCGAGACGTGACGAGGTTAACCCTAACCACATGGGCATGGCAAACTCATGGCCGTCGTCGACTGTTGAGGTCTCGGCGGCGGCCGCAGAGGAGGTAAATATGGTCCAGCTCAGCCTCCATGGTAGAACTCTCAGGTGATTCCAGCCAGATCTTGTTCCAACCAATCCCTGCCCTGACCGAGGTTGCCAGAGACAACATCGATCATGTGCTCTGCCGGATTGGCAGCATCGAGACACGGCACGCCCGAGCCGAATTGCGGGTGGAATACCAGGTGTGGATTGCAATGCTCGCGACCAAAGCCGCTTAGTCACCGGCTCGAGGGGTTTGCTGCTGTTGATGTTGGGGGGGGGGGGATATCGACAAGTGACAAGTGGTGCTGTGCACCGTGTCCAGCTTGTTTTTCCTGTCGCTGGCTGTGTTTTGACTCCAATGTCTCGGCGGGGGACCAAGTACAAAACTCAGGGCGTCCAATTGCTGAGGCATCATGACAGGCAAACTTGGCAAGGAATCCCATTCTGGCGTCGAGAGACCATTGCTGCAAGGGGACCGTCGTTTCGCACTGGTCGCAAGCCCAAGGTCATGTGGGTTGTCAGAGGAGCGTATCCCTGTCGCGATGATGCCGCGAACATTCTACAAAGTGGATTTTCCGTACTTACCTTCAGCTGAGCGTGATCAAGTCCAAAGTATACCGGCTGGTGTACTCGGCTGAGGCCCTGCGCAAGTCGGATGCGGATCTGCTGCGCGATATCAGGGAGCTGGACGAGGAGCTTGAGAAGTGGCGGCTTTCGGTGCCGCTGCCGCTGCCGCTGCCGCACCGGCCTGTCTTGTCCTTGTCGATGAAGTCGGTTGGGTGGTCCGAGGTGGATATGCCCAAGAGTGTCCGCACGATTGTGATTAATTTCGAGTACCACTATCTCATGGCCACCATCCACCAGGCGACGGGGCGGTGCTGGGCTTGGGCGACGGGGGAGGGGCGTGAGATGGAAAGCGTGAGCTCGAGCTTGACGTTCAACTTTCCTGTCGATGAGGAATGCCACAGGGGACCTGCTGGAGGATGCCTGCTAGTTGATCGTCTTCTATCCTATGTCGGTAGTGGCAACCATCTTTTGCACCATTTTTCTGAAGAGGCGACGAGAACATGACATCCTCGTCCACTGAGTAGATCCCCTGATCGCACTCGAAATTCGCGACCCCAGTGGTGGGAAGGAGGTGACTTCTCTCCGGGCAATGTCGATAATGGGATGCGAGACATCAGATCTCTTCCCTTGCACACGCCACCCCCGCAAGTGAAACTTTGTACCCCTGTTGTTAGCCTGTCGGCTGCAAGTCTGTCGCGGCCGAGGCTTGTATGATGGTGGTGGGCTAGGTGGCGCGCTCTATGCCCATTGAAGAATATGTTTTGGAACTTGATACCACCGTCCAGTTTCATGAGGGCAATGTCCGTCTTTTCAACGTGTTCCACCATGTGCCCGATGGGTGACCTCGTGTCCCCTGAGCATTCTCTAAATAGCTTTTGACTCTCCTATGTATCGTCGCCGAGTACGACAGTCGTGTTATCGGTTGCAATCTCTTCCCATAGATGCCACGAGCATGTTAGGCGCCGCGCGCCGGTTTTTTTTTTTTTTTTTTTTTTTTTTTTTTTTTTTGACAAGGACTCTTGCTGTGGCTTCGGAAGTAGTACCATTATCCTTGATCGAACAGATTACTACCCAGGCGAAGTAAACCTTGTTTTTTTGACATAGCCTGCGTCGTCCTCCACTCTCTCTGTGGCAGAAACTTTCGGTGCAGTCGTTCATGGCGTGCAAGTTTCAGCACCGGCCAACTTTATCACCCAAACAGCCAACCACAATCTCTACTGCCGCGACCAGTGTGGCAATACCCAGCATACCACCTCACCAGACAATACCATGCACGACACGCCACGCCATCAATGCAGGGAATAAACAGACGTTCGAAATGAGACACGCTCCGAACATAAAGGGCATGTTCGCGGTGGAAGAGGCCTTCAAAGACCCCAAAGGTGACACAAGAGCGGTTAATGGCTTCCCCTCGATTACCAACAAGAACATTACCATTATTATATACGCCGTCCAGGTCGCCGGCTGCCTGAAAAGGAAGTTATATTGGAGAACACTGGATACCGTCGATTGGAAGGGCGCGATCTGTGTGGATAAGTGCGACGCCGAGGTAAGAAACACCCGCCGCCCGCGCCACTGCTGATTCGGCATACTGATGGACATCATAGGAATTCATCAACGAGGAGAATAGAAAAGAGGAGGCCGAGGACGCGGCACAGCGGGCAGAGCGGGCGTCATTTTTCGCGGGAAAGGGGAAGGCAGACACAGAGGAATGATTTATCTGTAAGCGCGGAACCTTCCGGCTAGCGCACACTCGTTGGGAGCTAATGGCGGGCCGACTTGAGAATAATGTCGGGATAACGACGGGCTAACATTGGAAGGTCCCTCCTTCAACAGGGGATGACAATGGCTCCCTCCAGGGAGGGAGGAGATACCTCAACTACACCTCCCATCAAACCAGACACCATCCCGTAGAATATGACAAGTCTTGGATTCGGACCAAGAGTCAAGCCGAGTCTCACATCTAATGCCTAATAAGCGAGGTGACCCAGGCTGCTAATACCATTATACTACGCTGCCATCCACATTCCAAACATTTTGAGAAGTGGGACCTCAAATGGAAAGGGGCAAACGGGTAAAGTCCAATAACCGATATAAATCTTAATGTCTAAGGAGGGCGGGATCGAAACAAAGTGAGTCAGATTGACACACCTTACAGTGGAAGGTTGACCACTGCAACAAGTCAATTCTGACCAACAGGAGTCATAGGCTCGCAGATTTATAAAAAGAGGGAAGAGCGCATCTTCACCGAGAGAGCAATCATCGCCTCAATCTGTCACCTCGGTCACTTTCAGCCTCTATATAACGAAATCACCAATTCTACCCAACAAGAATGCAATCTTAACTTTGGCCAAGCTGGCCAAAATGGTTACCTAGTCTCCTTTCATCTACATGACTGAAACGCCGGCAGCCGTCGACAAGGCCCAGGCCCGGAAGAAGCAGTGGACGGGAAAGACTTCATGACAGGCCCCGGGGGTATTGAAATGGCAATCCATGGTCTCCTGAATAGCTTGAAGTGGAATCCATCTACCATCACTGGCAGGTGGCGTTTGCGGTGGTTTTGCTGGCCAAGAATGACCTGAGAGGGGCCAGACGGGGCTGAATAGGAAGTACCGGGAGGATGCCGCTCTTGCAGTGCAGCCCGTCGCATTTTTAGCTGATGATGTGTTTGAGGATGCCACGGTTTTAGAGTTCGACGAGGGCCATGTGTGTCAGGGTTAGGATGGCTTGCAACGTGTTGACAACTTTGAGCGTGTGGTCTTCTGAGCACGCAGTGTCCACCCACCTTTAGGACCGTGGAAGTCGGGGATGCCTACAGCCACAAAAAAAAAAGAAAGTCAGCCTTCTTTGCGCATCTGTGTACAGAGGCCTTCCTTGACTGACCGGCAGAGGTCGACACGCCTGCGCCCGTGAAAACGACAAAGTGCTTGCTCTTTTTCATATGATTGGCCAGAAGCTGGGCTTTGCGATCCAACTCGTCGAGCCCATCATAGCGCTCATCTGCCGCAGTCTTGGGTGCTGTGCTGGCCATTGCGGGTGGTTGAATTGGGCACAAAGCAGGGAAAAGAATACAATGGTGGTGTTGTACAATGAATGGTGTTAGTGTTGTCCGTGGTCGCCATGCTTATAACCAAACTTCAGGATCGCGTCCATAACCCAACCGGAGCTGTTGCCCCGCCAACGCCACTACGAACACTAGCACAACCCCACTTTATTCAGAGTGGAGCATTCCGCTGTTTGCATGGGTGGTTAAGTGCATATAAGTCATTTTTTCACCTCAACCTCACCTCTAAAGCTAAGGCACCCAGGCACAGAGCCAGATTTTACTTTTTCAAGTTCGAGGCTTTTGAGTCACGACATGATAGACAAACAGTACACTCACTCAAAAAGGTTGCCCTGCAGTGCCGGTATTTCCCTGCACCCCATCTTTCTTCCGCAGTCGCTCTCGTCTCTCGACAAAGGGATAAATCAGGCTGTGAATTTTTCTGGCCGACTAGCAGCCCTTCTCTTCTTCACCCAACAGGACGCCTTTCTTTCTCTTCCTTCTCCGCAAGAAATCCTGCACTTTTCCACCTTGACAACCAACTCAGACTGCACCTCGCCGCTCTCCACTATTCCCAACCAGCAGCCAGGAACATCTACCCTGCATCGTGCCTACTGTACACCTTTTTCCTTCTCCTCCCTCCCCGCAAGAAACCCTCCACTTTCCGGCCTCGACAACCAACTCGGTAGACTCCACCTCGCCGCACTATTCCCAACCGGCAACCGGAAACATCTACCCTGCATCGTACCTAACCTACGGTACACCTTAGTCACTTTGCATCGCAACAGTCAATCTTCCTAACGACCGCAACCCTTCGCTTCCCGCTTTCTAGCCAAAAATCGCACGACGGCAAAATGGCCTACCCTGCTATATTCATCATTGGCCATGAGGCAGCCGGACAAGAGACCGGCGAGGTAATTTCCCCAGCGACCCTGGCGGTTGAATGACAATAACTAATTTTTATCATTTTGGCAGATCAACTATGATCAAGTTGAGGCTGCCGTACAATCTGCGATCGGTCATATGAGCCAAATTTATTTTGAGGCCATGAGCGAGGTTAACAAAATTTTTATGGATGACCTCGGTGACTTGTCATTCGCGGCCTACGACCGGAATGAGCGCATTGAGCTCGTCATGGGCGCTGCCCCGACCCTCGCACAGCTCCTCGCAGTCATGTGCTGCAACCCGTACTGTCGCTTTGAGGAGCGTTTCTTAGGCCGCATCTTCGCAGACCCCGAGACCATCGACAATCTGATAAAGGAGTGCCCAAACCTGGACATGGAGATCCCCCCCGCGGAACTTGCCGATGGAGAACTTGCCGATGCGGAATCCGCCAACGAGGAACTCGCCAATGCTACTGCCGACGATGAATTGGCTGTCGAATCTATCGAGATCGCCGACAGCAAGTCAGCCGTCGGACAGATCAGCGCTGCCGAGGATGGCAACATCAAGCAGGAGGTCATTGTCATTGACAGCGACAGCGACGATGATGACAATGACAATGACCCTGGAGTCATAAGCATTTTCGACCCGGAGTCGGTAACGGCTGCCATGGCAGCCGCGGTGAAGGAAGGCATGGACGGTGTTGGCGATGATCTCAAGAAATACATCGACGCCAAGTTCAACAACATTGCCACCCTGATCACGGATTATAATAAGGACGTCAGGGGCCTCTCGGATAAGGTGGCAGGCCTCGAGCAGAAAGTGGCGGGCCTAGAGAAGACGCAACAGAACAGCAGGACGGTCGGATCTGGTGCTCGCTCGCCCTCGGAACAGTACCACTCGATGAGCCCCCAGCCCATCAGAAATCCCAAGCCCAGCCTCAAGCGTGCCCGCTCTGACGGCCGGGCCAACGAGGCACCGGTTGCCAAGAAGCGGTCCGTGACCTGCTCTGACGACCTTGCCAAAGAAGCGCCGGTTACCAAGAGGCGGCCCGTTGCGACGATGAGTCCCCAGCCCACCGGGAATGACCGACCTAGCCCCAAGCGTGCCCGCTCTGACTACTCTCCGGCCAAAGAGGTACCAGTTGCCAAGAAGCGGTCCGTTACCGGCTCTGACGACCTGGCCAAAGGGGCACCGGCTACGAAGAAGCGGTTCATTAACGTTTCTGAAGACCTAGCTAAAAAGGCGCCGGCTGCCAAGAAGCAGTTGGTTTTGGCTCCCGCCGAGGTTGCCGGCGCTGATCCTGCTCTCGCCGCCGATGCCGCTATTCACGGTGAAGCGGCCACGGCCGAGCCTGATGAAATGGGTGGAGCGGAGGAGCATAGGTCGTACTGGGACATTTGAAGGCATGCCTACCTCATGTGTAGCATTCGACGTTTTTCTTTTCCCGTGCTTTTTCTTGTTTTCGACTGGTAAGAACCTGGCTAGTTTTTAGGCCTATGGAGGAACTGGCGGCATCACGGATGGGTATGGTGGCGTTTGGATGCATCATAGGGAGTCGGGGACTATCGAAAGGATTTGAGCATTGGAGATACCCGGGGGCCGCGGCGTGCATGATAAGAAATTTGCTGGGCGTTGAAAGACAAAGTTTTTCAACGATTAGTTGCAATAATAAATTCGCTGCCGCTGCACCTGTACCAACCAAGGCATCACATTTGAGCATGACTAATGGCTTGCTGTGAACGGAAATATTAACGCGAAGTTTCTTCTACTGCCGTGGCCTACTGAAGGGAGACAGAATGATCACTCAGACATTTTTGAGGGAGAACTCAACGCTCGGCATGATGATATCCACATTTCTCAAACTAGTAGCAAACATCTATCCGCGCTAATCTCAAGTTGCCTCCAAACAGACTTCAACGGCCGATATACTGCAGCTCTAACCACCTCAGAGGTGGGAACGAGATTAGGGCAAACCCGCAACCGACCCAGACACCGACATCCGCATAGCCAGACAGCACGGCCAGAGGACCGACATACCAAATCTGGTACATTCCCAAGACGGCCCCCAGCCAGCCCAATAGGAACGACGCGAGCGCGGCCCAGCCGACAGGCAGATACGACTTGTCCTCCCAGCGAGACCAGTCGAATCCCCTGCTGCGGCGGAATATCACATGCTCCTCCAAGACGATGCAGATCATAAACTCAACCCAGTATCCCATGAGGGCCAGGAAGTTGGAGAAGATGACATAGAGGTGCTCACGCCCGGCAAGGGCGAGGACCGTCTCAATAACAATCAGCACCGTTGTCCACACCCAGCGCGGCACAGCCTTGGGGTAGCGGCCCAGGACCTGACAGCCGAGGGCGGCTGAGTAGGTCCCAGGGATACTGTTGGCGATGATGCCGAGGGCAACCATCACAGCGCAGAAGCGGCCAAAGCCTTGGAGTGGCCCAAAGCCAGCGGTGACCAGAGCGCCAGTCGAGACGGCATTTGCGTCAGCCCACTCTGTGTGTGTGGCGAGACCGGTGGCGAGGCCGATGCCGATGAGGTAGACGAGGGTGAAGGAGGTCCACAGGCCGGCCAGGGTGAGGAGGAAGACCTTTCGGCGCTTGGTGTCTTCGGGGAAGTAGACGAAGTAGTCGGACGAGGCGCCTGCCCACGAATTGGGCACGTACAGGCACAGGCTGAAGAAGGAGAGGCGGTTTGCGTTGAGGGTCGCCGTGTCGCCGACGGATGCGGTTGTCGTGTCAAAGTAGGGTCCTGCACAGCCGATGAGCACGAAAAGAGCTAGGAGCTGGGGGATCCAGGCGAATCTAAGGCAGATGTTAGCGCGCTTGCAGACAGCGGTAATAAGAGATCTTAGGCCTATTGTGCAGATGGACCCTGGACCCTGGACCTGGGCAGAGGGAGGGGGCTGCGGCATCTCACTCCTTCCTTCGGCTCCTGCCGGCCGCACCCCCCACCCCCGCCGTTCCTGCCATCGCCGACGGTCGCCCCACCACACGGCAGGTCCCATCTTGTATGGGGACCATCTCTCTATCTCTCCAGGGGCAATTTTCCACCAACCCACCCACAAAACAGAATGAACTTGAAGATAAATCGTACCTTTCGTATTGATGGAACACGGCCATGCCAAAGACGGCCACGACCCAGCACACCAGAGCAGAAACCACGATGCCGACGGCGATGGTCATGTCACCCCCACTGACTGCCGACATCATCTGTCCTGCAATAATGTACGAAATGGTGATGTACCCCACCATCAGCACAATGTTGAGGAAGCATGGAATTTTTGACGGCCAATAGCCCATGAAGTACCGCATTATCACCTGGAATTGCGGGTTAGCAACATCCAAGCACTGCCGCTGATGATCCTCGGGTAATTGACTAACCATCGTGCGATTCCCGCTCTTAGGGCCCCAGACACTCATGTACGCCGTTGAGGAGCTCCCAAGAAATCCACCAAAAACCGCACACATTGCGCTATCCAGAAACCCAAGCCCGAATAAATACGGCCCAAACAGCCCGACGGCCAGATTGTTGACAGAAATGTTGGCACTGAACCACATGAGCGCGACCTGCAGATCCGCCGACGTCGACGCCGGCTGCCGCTCATCGGGCTCAACCCGCTTGATGCCGCGCGCCTCGAACCCAGCGAGCCCCTCGATCCAGTCATTCGCTTTCCGCAGCGAGTTCGGCACGCGATACCGCGGCGTTACCGAAACGGGAGATTCGCTGCCGGCATCTTCGGACGACGCGCTCGCGACGACGGCGGTGCTGGTACCCTTCTCGGGATCTTTCAACGCGTCGGCCATGACGTTTGAGCCAAAGACAGGAAAATCCGAAACAAACAAAAGCTTGACAGAACGGCAAGACTCATGTCACAGAGGGAGACGGCCTGCATTAAAACCATGGACGCGCCGGCGCAATCAAGGCCAGACCTGGCCAGCAAACTGTGGCGGGGGAGGTCTGTGGGCGACTGCCGGATGGGGAAGTGCAACTTTGCAGCTTCGCATCGACCTGCAGCAGCGGACCGCCGGGAGGCGGGAGGAGCAGGGACCGCCGGCAACGTGTTTGGTCTGCCAGAGAGCTCCGATGGCTCTCCAGAGTTCTTGTGTGAGCGGGGCTTGCATTGGGGGCTTGCATGGGGAGAGTGGTGGGTTTGGTATGTTAAGGGCACCTGATTCGTCACTGGACCAGCGGGACAGGGAGACGGAAGTGGTTTTTGGGCCCGCTGCCCGCTCTTCTCTCTCTCTTTCTCTCTCTCTCTCTCTCTCTCTCTCTGTGTGTTGTGTGTGTGTGTGTGTGTCTCCGCCTGCTGGGCAACTCGCTCTGCATTAGGCGACCAAGTTCCAACCTGGAGAGCAAACTGTGACCGCCGTTTGGTCCCCGACAGCCTACACTACAGCTCAGTCTGCAGTAGCTTACCAGTTCACTAGCGCCCCAGGGGTCTTGGCTCTCTCACGCAACGGCGGGTTGGATTGCCACTCTTTTGGCAGTTTCAGTGGCGCTCACAGAGCCTGCACCCGCTGCCGCTTCGGGCCATTCGCCATTCCCCGGCTTCATTATTCGTATCGCAGGGGACACTTTGGCAAATTTTCGAGTACGAGTACTACCAAATCTCCCCAGATCTAATATACTAGAATACATTCCCGACCGCACTACACGTCCCAGTCATGTCTAGGCCTAGTCATGTCCCAGTCCGTCCCGCCGGTGGTGGCTTGCGATAACGTCGAGGCCAGGAAAAACGCCATGACGCCGATTGGAGCCCCATATCAATCCGCAAACACGCCACCGTCATGCCACATAAACTTACGTGATACCCTTGCACACCATTTTGATCCCAAGAAGGAAAGGAAGCAAAAGAAAAAAAGACTGGGTTCCCAGCCTGTCGGGTCACCCCCGCGACACCCGGACCGTCTTGATTACCATTACCCCGTGTCCATCGCCGTCGACCTCTTCGTTAATGCTACCGGTATCGGCGCCCGTGCCCACACCGATGGCCACGCCATTGATGGCCGTCGTGTTGGCCCGGTGCTGCCACGCTGGTGTCAACTCGATCTCGCTTCCCTGCGATGGCATTCGTATCTCGGTCGCAGTCTCAACGTCGTGATGTCTCCCATCGCGCCGGTCATCCGTGTCGTCCATCTTATCCCATTGCGTCTGCCTTATTGTCGTCAACCAGAGCGATGAGTACAAGCCTTTTCGTGGAGGCTTGCGGGGCAACGGCGGCGTCTTCCCGACGCCGGGTATCTTTAGGTCTTTGGTGTCAGACCAGGTGTCGGTGTGGAAGACGCGGCGGATGAGTGGCCAACAAAGTGGTACGTTGCCGACGTAGATGGAGATGGCGACTTCACCGACGTACCAGTACGTGTAGCCCATATCGTTGGGGTTGGAGAAGTTGTAGTAGCGATTCAACACGGCGGCAATAATGTTGAAGATTCCGAGACCCAGGACGAGGCAGAGAATCACCTTTCTGCGTGAGGTTAGTGGACTGCGACGCCAGGCACCACGCGTCGTCCTTACCTCCTTACGGGAAGCCGAGTCCTGATGATGATGGGGAGCGGGATCAAGAGGAGCAGCAGGTCGGACGAGATGTTGAAGGACGTCGCGAACTTCATGTGGTTATAATATGTTGCGCATTCGGCTGCATCATGTTAGCCATGGCGTCTGTTCACGAGGACACCAACAGTGGACCTACAGTCGACAACCGGCACCGCCCAGTACTGCTCGATAGGCTGGCACCAGTACGTCAGGCACAGCACAACCACGAGCACATAACCAATAGCACAGAAGATAGCGAGGATCTTGACGGCGAGCTTCTGTTTCTCGAAGGCTTCCTTGGTCAACCTGTAGTAGAGGAACAGGAGGCACGCCTTGACCAGCCACACTGTCGTCAGGGTGGACAGCTCCATGAAGAGCACCATCTTGCTGCCGTAGACGGCCGTGGCGACCTCATCGGGCGTAAGAGCGGCTGCCACCTCTGGGTCCAGGTAGTTGCTGCCATTCTTAGCCACCTCATTGACGGCGACAGTAAAGGTAGTAAAGGTCCCCTACATCGGCAGAATCATGGAGGTCAGCAAAACTGTCAGACGGAGTGACTCCCTGACGGAGACTTTGGAAACAGGGTTAGGGTCTAACGTGGGGAAAACATTACCCCAGCGATGAGCATCAACCAATCCTCAATCTGGAGATTTCGGAAGCTGCCAAGCTTCATACTCCGAGAGGTTCTGCATCGTTTGGTTAGCCGACAGCCCAGTGTGCGATCCGAGCGGGAGGGGGCCTGAAAGCGCGATGTGTCATGGTCGCGAGGGCGGACTGTCATTCGCACACGCACGTACATTCGACATGTTATCAGCACGATGCCGATGGCGTACAGAGTCCACGACTCAATCGAAATGTTGCGGACGTAATCGTCCATGGCGTGGTGGGCGCGACGGCATCGAACCCGGAACGACTGGCCTGCAAACTTGGACACAGCTCTCGAAGCCTGAGCCTGAGCTTGAGCTGAGCTTCTCAAGGGCTCGAGACCGCGAGAAAACTGGGCATGGGCAAGTTGAAGTTCGTTTCGCGGTCGAGACCTAGCCCGTCCCGTCATCCATGTCAATCTCTGATAGCCCAGTCGAGGTCCGGGCCCCCCCCCGAGCGGCGACTCGAGCGCACCGCAAACCAGTTGCCGTCACGGGTCGTGGCGCTGGTCAGTCAATCTCGAGATTCGATTTTTCTTTTTGCTATCCGGGCCCCATAGCGCAACCACGGCCGAGGGACCAGGAGGGAGCAGGGGTCGGCGTATTTTTATTTTTTATTTTTTATTTTATTTGCGGAAGGAGGAGTCGAGGGCGCTGGGGGCGGTTGGGGGGGGGGGGGGGGGGGGAGGGTTGGTTATCCCAAAGAGGCTCAGTTCCTGCAACCAGCATCCCACAGCCGGCCGGTGGCCTGGCATTGGCGGGCGGCGGCCGAGGGGGTGTAGCGTGCTGTCATTTGGATGTGTACTACTGGCAGCGCTACTGCCAGTTGACTGCTAGTCGGGTTTGACCCGGGGATCTCGGACCCTGGTCTCCGGCCCCAGACACAAAGTCCCGTTCCGCTAGGCGATTGGGTTTAGGCATTCCCAGCGGCGGGGAGACAGGGTGCCGGCCAGCGCTCAAGCCAAGGTTGCACAAGTGCCCGGCCGCCGCTCCCTTGTCTCTGGTGTCGTAATCGCAAGAGCAGCGACACTCCGGAGTGCACTAGGAGGGAGGCACAGCGTGGGGGCCGTCACATCACAGGGCGTCTGTACGTCTGTGTACCCACATGTCCCCCTCCCTCCTCACAAAACACGACGATCTCGAGCATCAGTCGAGGCACACGTGGAGGACAGGCACGACTCGGGTACCGTCGACGGTTGACAACCCAGCCATCATATCAATCTCATCTCCGGTCCCCGCGTATAGTATAATACACTGACCTAAGAATAACCTAAAGAGTTATTATGCCCGTATATACATCCCTTTTATGTCCCATTGACGAGATCGACATGGCCTCATCAGAAAACAGCGCAGACGAGTTCTGCGCCCGCTCCTTCGACTTCGTCGTTGTTGGTGGTGGCACTGCCGGGCTCGCTGTCGCTGCACGGCTGGCCGAGGACCCCTCCCTCACCGTCGGCGTTTTGGAAGCTGGTGTCGCACCCGGATGGGACGATGATATCGACATCCCGGGCTGTTCAGGACGGGCGCTGGGCGGCCCGTACGACTGGCATTTCAAAACGGTGCCCCAGGCTGGGCTCGGTGGGCGGACGCTCCCGTGGAATCGCGGCAAGGTGCTTGGCGGCTCCAGCGCGCTCAACTTTATGACATGGAATCGCGCCAGCAGAGAGGATTATGATGCCTGGGAGGCGCTGGGAAATCCCGGCTGGGGCTGGGACGCGCTTTTGTCAGTTTTTCTCTTGGCACCTTGATCGCTATCTCTTTTGCTTTTTCCATCGCCCGCGTTGGATGATCATTCCGTCCATGATCGACCTGCCCGCACTGACTCCGCCCCCCACCCCCCAATGCCCAATGCACAACACAGCTTCCTGTCGGCCAGCTGATAACGCAACAAACTCGCTAATTGGTCTCGTTCAGGCCCTTCTTCGCCAAATCTGAGACCTTTCATCCCCCTCCTGCTGGATTTCGCGACCAGCACGGCGCCTTCTACGATGCCCCCACGGACATTCTTGGCACCTCTGGCCCCATCAATGTCTCGTACACGACTGAGTTCTCGCCGTCGCACGCCCTCTGGCACCCGACCCTAAACTCGCTGGGGATTGAATCCAACAAGGCGCATCTCTCCGGCAACAATGTCGGCGTCTGGACCACCATCTGCGCCGTGAATCCCGATAATGGCACCCGGTCCTATGCGCCCCACTACTGCGCCGGCACCGGCTCCGGGTTGCCGCCGGCAAATCTTCACATCTTGACTGAGGCGCTCGCGCAAGAAATCGTGCTGGAGCAGAAAGATGGCGACAGGGAATGGACCGCCACGGGTGTCCGCTTTAACCGCCAAGGTCGCGAGTATGTTGTTTCCGTGACACACGAGGTCATTTTGTCCGGCGGAAGTGTGCAGTCGCCGCAGCTCCTGGAGCTTTCCGGCGTGGGCCAGCCTGAGGTATTGGTGGCGGCGGGGGTCCAGGTCAAGGTGGACAGCCCCCGTGTGGGGGAGAATGTTCAGGAGCACATCAGTGAGTGCTTCAAAGTTGTGCAAGTGCAATGTATCCAATATCCGCTAATGAACACGTTTTCTCAGTGCTGCCACTTGTCTTCGAGGTTGACCCATCGGTCCCCAACCCCGACGACCTCCAACGTGAGGACGTCGCCGCCGCTGCCCGCGAGCAATGGCTCAAGGACCACTCGGGACCCTACTCGGTCCTCCCGGTCTCCATGTCCTACCTCTCCCTCTCCCAGCTCCTACCCCAGGAAACCCACGCCTCCCTCGCCACCCGCGCCCAGAGCCTCTCTAACCTCCCCTTGGCGCAACAATCCATCTTGAGCAGCCGCTTCTCTCCCGGCACCCTCCTTGGCCAGGTCGAGTATGTCTTCGACCTCGGCAACTGGAACCCCTCGTTCCAGCCCGACCCGGCTTCGGGGAAGAAGTATGGCACAATGCTCCAGATTCTGCAGTACCCATTCTCGCGCGGCTCCATCCACATCCAGTCAGCCGACATTGCGAGGCAGCCTCGTATCGACCCGGGATACTACGCCGGCGCCCACGGTGCGCTCGATCTCGAAATCATGACGCGCTGCGCGCAGTTCGCGGCCAAGATATGCGCCACCCAGCCCCTCGCGTCTATCATCCAGGCGCCGGCTTCCCCCGGTAAGGGGGTGAAAAGTGAGGACTCGGAGAGGTTGAAGGAGTGGGTTGTCAACAATACCATTACGGACTGGCACCCTGTTGGGACCTGTGCGATGGGCGGGAGTCCGGGGAAGGCGGGCGGCGTGGTGGATGAGAGGCTGAGGGTGTACGGGGTCAAGGGGTTGAGGGTTGCTGATGCGAGCGTGATGCCGTTGCATATCAGTGCGCACTTGCAGGCGACTGTGTACGCCATTGCGGAGAAGGCGGCCCAGATGATTCGGGAGGATTTGGCGGTGGTGGGATGAGGTACGGGGTTGGATTTGCATGGATTGCCAGCTTAAAGGTTTGATGCTCACGGTTAACGTTAACGCTTATTAAAACAGCGATTTCACCACCCCCGATTCAGTCCAATCATTCTTCGTGTAACGCCTTACCGACTAGAGTCCTGGCAATAAACTCGAAGCAGTTAGAATAAAGACAAACAATTCATCCACTGCCAATCTCCCCCCTCCCCCTTTAGAGCTCTTTAGCTAGAAGGCCAGTGGTGACCATGCTGTCTTATCAAGCCTAGCCCCTTGGATGGGTTATTTCAAGGTGAGACTCAATGCGTTGTGTTTTGCTAAGCTCTCTCTGTTGACCATGATCTTGGTCCAACCAAATTTTTAAGCTTCATGCGGGGCTGCCTGCGCCGTGAGGCGCATCTCTGTTGGGTGTCCTGCACATCGGTTGGGCAAGTCCAAGGTGCTTGAGGCTGGAAGGCAGATTTTGGTGCGCGGTTATTAGCTCTTTTCCTCACACCCCAAACAACTCGCAACGCACACAACTTTCCCTAATAACATAGAGGTGTGACAATTGACAATCAGGGCACCAAAGCCATGGCGCTTGCCCTAAAGCCATGGCGCTTGCCCTTCACTCTGCTACCCCGCTCGCCTCCGAAACTCTCCTCTCGCAATCGATATCCGAGTTCGAGCGCGTTCTGTCGTCGAAGGAGCAAAAGTCCTCATTCCGCAACTTCCGCTCCCAGGCCCTCCGATCGGCTCCGAGGCCCGAGGATGCGATGCGCTTCACAGCCGAGCTGAGTGTCCGCCGGCAAAGGCAAGTCAGCCACACGATGCCTCGGTCCCCGATTCACGAGCCACCTCCAGACTGCGCAGCAGTACGCTGCAATTGGAGACGTCATTGTCGGTGCCTCGCAGAATATCCTCGCCGCTGGCATTTGGTCGCTGGTGAGGCTCTCGCTGCAGATGGCGGTCGGACTCACCTCGCACGTGGAAAAGATATCAACTTTCTTCATGGAGGCTGGTCGCGACTCGCCGAGATACCAATCTATGACACTGATCTACCCTCGCTCGGCAAGTCTACGGGGAGCTCTCTGCCACTACTTCACCACCGTCACGAGGGTCTGTCGGTATCTCGTTGTTTTCGGCCAAAAGTCAATGATGGGTCAATTGGTTTCGTCTTTTGATGACTCACTGCTGCGAGCGGCGCAGGTGGAACTTCAGAAATGGCCTCGCTGCATCCTTGAAGATGTCAATCTTCTGAGTACGCAGACGATTGCGGAGGCTTGGAGATTCGACCATCTTTGCCAACAACGGCGTGTATGGCAAGTGGAAGAGCGACGGCAATCCTTCGATGCTGGTCCTGATGGGAAAGCTCGGATCCGGCAAGTCGGTGGCTATGACGAACGTTATCGATGATCTGCACCTTCTCGGCGATGGCTCAGCAACTGTTTACTTCTTTTGTCGACATGACGTGCCCGAGGGACTAGCGTCGAGAACCATTCTTGGGTGTCTGTTCTGGCAGATCTTGCAGGGTTGCATCAAGAAGTCGCCGATTGCCGAGGAGTGTCCCGTAAATGAGGCACTGGAAATGGCGCGATTCTAGCCATTATTGTAGGTCTCTCTGGCTGGCACTGCAGATGCAATCTCTCAGCGAGGAAGAGAGCGACAAGGCTGTCAAAGCAGCACGAAAAGATCTCCCTCAGGATTTATACGAGACTTACGAGTGGATCCTCACTCGTGCTCGTAGGGGCAGGAAGGACTACCAAAGCTCGATCTTGAAGCTTGTCTCCTCTGCCTCCCCTGCCTCCCGCCCTCTGATCATGCTCGACCTGCAGGAGGCATTGAGCGTCACGCCGCATCATCCCGAGTGGCACAAGGATCGGCTTATCAATGACATCAGGCGCGCTATAACATGCTGCGGCAGCCTTGTTGTTTGTTGTTGTGAATGAGGAGAAATATTTTCCAGTCTGTTTGGTCCATCAGAGCGCTACCCTGAGCAGGTCCGTTATAGTCGACCAATGGAACCGGCTTCGGCGCGAGCAGGAAGTAGAAGCCTTTCGGTTTCTGTCATACGCATCTCGAAGGCTTATATGTCATGTAACCCTTATGTGAGATAAGAGTAACCTAATTCTAGGAAGTTGGAACAGATTCCTGAGGAGGGAGGGGAATATAGAAAGGGGTAGATGAGCGCAAGATATGAAGAGTATCTAATCATTTGTAACCTGTAATTTCAAATCCCACACTTTAACCCGTGGAAGGAAAAATGGTGATGAAACATTTGTGGTAGCTACTGGTTATTACTAGTTCCTCTCAGTGTCTATACAGCTGATAGAATGGCATGGTTGTGACAAACTAGATGGTCTGTACCTTGAGGGCTTCTCAAGGGCAGCCCCTCAAGGGCTTGACTGGGTCGGAAACCGAATACACAAGCTGTGGCCGGTCACGTAGATCGTAAGCAGTCAAGAGATGCTTCGATGCGGTTGCGCAAGGCAGTGCTATTATCGTTACTAGCGTAACAGAGGAAATTGTCGAAGGCTGAGATTGGCTGTTGTTTTACCCTAAAGTTGCCCTCACCAACCACTGTCACCTGCACCGCCCCTAGCCACCTTGCTCAGGCGCTACTCAGGCATTGCTCAGGATTTGGTCAGGAAATGATCAGAGAAATCGCTAAACATGGTTTAGACGAGTAGGCAATACTCCGCGGTTCGAATGGCAACTTTTCGCGAGGACCCAGTTTTTGGGACACAAGTGGCCCAAAACTGGGACCCCCCCCTCCAACCCAACTCCTTTTCGCTCCCCTTCCCTCCCCCCCAAAATCAAATAAAACCTAGTTTACCTCCCCGATTGGGTCTCCATTCCCGTCTTCCTTATTCACGAAGGTGGGTAGATCTCACCCTCAAGCTAAGACACTCCCCGAGCGGATTGCTTCGTTTTTATTCTTGTTAAACGTGGCTCTCCTATCTTAACCCAGTGGCAGCCGACTCTAAAAATGGGTAAGAGAAGAACTGCAGAGGAGAGAAGGAGATATATGTCAGAAAGAAGGGGGTTCTGGTCAGAGGCCAGAACACCACCGGTCGGACTGTGGTGGAAAACGGTTGATCGGAGCTGATCGGAGCTAAACGGAGCTGTACGGAGCCGTGTTGGGCTGAACGGAGCTGAACACACGAGTATATAGGCTCTCTGGCGAAGCCAGAGAGCCAACACAGGATATGCAATTCCGAGAGGCAATTCAATCAAGCAGTTGCAACCCTAGAGATTCTAGTGTGCAGTGATTCTGACACATATAAATACAGTTGTTACAGCCTATAAATACAGCTTATATAATACTCCCAGTAAAGAGCTATAGCGAACAAGCTACTATAACTCCCTTATAATTACAGGTGGTACCACCTGTAAAGAAGTGATTTTTCTAACAATTATTAAAGCCATTCTCCTTAGCATATTGTCAGAAACTGTCAGAAACACTGCTGTCAGAAACACTGTACACTGGAATTTGTGGAAAAAAGGGGGTTGTAACTACTTGATTGAATTACTCTTGTTCTGTAGCTCTCTGGTTCCGCCAGAGAGCCCCTTATTATACGAGAGGGCAAAACCGTGGCCCTGGCCAGCTGAACTGGCACAGCCACCCCTACAGTGCTCTCTGCCTTGCTCAGCCATTGTGGCTTCTGGGCCCCTGGCCAGAAGCCCCTGAACTTCTGACACCTCCTTTCTGACACTAGCGTGAGGAACTAAAAAGGTCCCTCCGCCATCGTGGGTATGATGATGGTATCTATACTAGGTTTCCGGTGACGCCTCCCGCCTTGCTCAGAACCCAGGTACTCAGTCAGAGACTGAGCACTTCCTGTCTGAGCAGCCCCTGCTCAGTAGCTCCCAGAGTGCTCAGTGACTGAGCCCTCCTGCTAAGACTGAGCATCCCTGATTGGCCCTCCTTTACAGTGTTCTGACCTCCTACCACTGTTCTCGGCACTGTTCCTCCTACAGGGGACACGTTAGTCCGAGCCGGTACATGGGTGACTTGCAGGATCGTCATAGCAATTCAGGATGCCAACCACTTTCGACGGGTGCGGCTTAGCTTCACTTTTTGCGCTGGTTCCTGTGAACCGTCCATATACTATGGGATATCCTATCGGTGCTGTCCCAAGTTTCGGGCCGGGATACTATGTACCATCCCATCGGTGCTGGTATATTATGTACTATCCCAAATTCCGAGCTGGGATATCATATACCATCCCACATTCCAAGCTAGGATATTATGTACGATCCTAAATTCCGAGCTGGAGTATTGTGTACTATCCCAAGGAATGTACTGGTATATTCTGGCCAAAATTTGGGACTGGTCCAGGATTAGGGCCACTAGGGCACTGTTGTCTTTTAGTAGTTTCCAGCCGCGGTCCCAAATTCGGGGTAATCCTTTAACATTAATTACATAAATACGTAATCATTTCTAGACATTATTGCGCTTGGTGAATGAAGTGTCTACAATGATAAGTTGTTCAGAAAAATGGACAACTCAACCTGGGCGCAACCGCTTTAGAGACACTGGAAAAGTGGAGAGCAACACTTTAGAATCCCGAATATAATATATATGACTTATCAACGTGCTAAAATTACAAGTTTTTTCTTCTCGTTTAGTTAGAGTGAAGGAAAGCGCAGCTAGGTGGTAGTGGTAGAGGTCCCAAAACTGGATTCTCGTAAGTCTACCGCCATTTTAGACCCGTGGAGAAAGTTAGGGAGGGGGAGTCGCTACCTGCTCTAACTGTAGGTCGAACGTCGGTCACTGATGTTACCTAGTATATACTGGTACAAGTTGTGGGATGGTACATAACATCCTAGTCTTACCCCTAGGACAGTGTATATTGTCCTGGCACCAAAACTGGGATGGTATTTAACACAACCATATTATATGCCATAGTACATGATATACTAGCACTTAGAATATGCTAGTAAATGATGTACTGGCCTATTGTATACTCGCACATAACATTATGGCCCAAATTTGAGACCGCCTGTCATATACTGTAACACCCCGGATGGGAGTACGGCTGATCAGAGCTAGTCGGAGTTGAATAGGGGCTGAGTAGAGCTGAGCGGAGCTGAACGGAGTGAACTGGCGAAGCCGGTTCAGCTCCATAGCGGAGCCGGCTCAGCTCGCCGGACATCACCACAATAGTACCGGTATAATAGGAGCTCTCTGGCAGAGCCAAAGAGCGAAGGGCAGGCTTCAATCAATCACTCACCCACCCCCCCCACTATTCAATCCACCACCTTGCAGTGCAGCCCCCTATCCTCGCCCCCGACGTGACCTGCGTTACATATACTTGTACATGGTGTAGGACAGTACATGACATCTTAGTTCAATCCGTAGCATAGTACTTAATATCCTAGCTCCAAACTAGGACGGTATTTAATATACCCTTGGAAAGTAACTTCTCCGTAGTATCTCTAAGCCCAAACCACACAGAGAGATGCAGCCCCGATACCTTTATTGGGTGTGTTGACTGAAGCCCTACCACGCCAGCAAACTTTGGCTCACTGCCTCGAAGTTGGGATTCTTCTGTAGAAATGATAGGATTTCTTTTTCTCTGATCGAGGCGATCAGTTGCGTATGCAACCGCCAGTCCTTAACCGCGTAATCATACAGGGGGTATTCCGAGAGCCTGGCTACGAACTCTTCGTCAGTTTAACAGCAGCCTGTTTCAAATGCTGAACTAGAAACTAGGCCTAAGCACACATCGAGAATGTTGCATTGAACGGGTCGTTGCCGACACCTTTGAGGTACTCGCGAGTTATGAAGTGGATCAGTCTGATAATGTGAGTTTAAGCAAATGATCAGTCCTTCGAAACCCGACATAATGGCTTCCTTATCCGTCATATTATCCACATCCAGCACCAGTTTATCTTCGATGATGGCAAACGCATGTTATAGCTCCCACATAGTAAGAGGGCGTTTCGCCTACCCAGCCCAATAGAGAACATACATTACTAGGTCTCGACCGTCTTTCCCCTTAATACACTATATAGTGTTACTATACAGCTTTCCATAGGAGTTCGGGCCCTTAGGCAAGTTTTGCACCGCCGTACAGACGCTTACTACGTTTCGACATTTTATAGTAGACTAGAGGTAGAGTTCCGTAAGAAGGAATCTACACGTAATTGGTAAGTAATCTTATTGGAACAGTAATAGGATGAAAAATTCACATATCAGTTAACGCTTCAGAGATTTCGGTAATAAGATCATCCTTGACCCGTTTTGATATCTTGCGAAGGAAGGTCATCTTTGGCGCCATCCGAGAGTTGAGAAAAAGCCCAATTGTTACGGCCTGCTCCTAACACCACAGGGTGGGTCAGGCAAAGACAGATCGTAGTAGCGGATAAAGTCTAATTGCTATAAGATAATGGTGGCAAGATGACTGAATGAAGGCTAGCACAACTCTCAAGGCAGTACACTATCAAGCAGGTCGCGGATCCAGAGGTCCCAGACGAATAGATCCCAAGTGCAAATGATGCGGCTTGAACAATGTATTGCTAGCGTGAGGAACCAAGAGGTCCCTCACTCCATCGTGGACGCGATGATGGTATCTATAATTCTGAGATGACAAGTAACTTGTACCTTGATCAACATGATCAACACTTCTTGGCGTTGAGCATGTTGAGCACTCCGTGCGAGCGACCAGTGCGACTTTCTTTTCCCTACGGTGCCGCCTGCGGATTATCCTCTGGGCTGTCACGGCCCAATGCGCGACCTCGAGGGTCGTCACACCAATACCGTCGTCCTTGGCATCGATTTGGACCCTGTGCATTGTAAGCCCGCTCTCTTCGAACAATGCGGTGATTTCCTGGATTGGTCTCAACGTGGCAAATAGGTTAAGGCCTACCGACTTCTGAAGTGGGCACATTGCCTCCAGAAAGACCGACCTCCCCCCTACCTCGTATTTATCCACAGCGTCAGTGATAACAAAGCTCCTGTCATAAGAAGATATCGCGCTGCATAAACAGTCCATGAGCTCTTTTATCAGAGGACGGCTGACTTTCAGTTTCGGCTTCTATCATAGAAACAGGCTTTGAAGATCCGGAGGTGCCTTCCTGTGTCGAACGAGCTGTACTAAAAAAAAATATAAAAAAAACAGGCCATGCTATCTTCGGGTTCGTCTTTAGAATTGAAGTCAAATAGTACAAACCCCACTCCGATGGGTTCCGTAGTTGAGGCTGTGTGTAATTCTTACAGGTGGTAGATAGCAATGGAGGACAAAATCGACTTCCCGGCTCCTGGTATGCCCAAGGTTAGTCTTGGGTTGCTGTATCTAACTATTAAACTCCGCTAGGGTAGAAAACTTATTCCCAGTCTCGTTTACCCGCTTTCGTAGCCTCTCGGTATAAATTCGCCGTCCTTAGAATCCATGCTAAGAGGGGTTAACCAGGCCAGAAGCCCCTCGTACTCCTTGCTCTACTCTGTGTCTTCAACTATGGAGCTAGACAGATGTTAGCCGGATGTTATACTCCAACATCTGTGGATGCCTGTTTACATATTAGACATAACCTACACGTTTAATGAAGTCATAAAACTGTCAAGCATGCCGTTGTAATGGCCAATCTGCTCCTGGCAGCTCTTGATCTCATTCGGGTCAAAAACCAACCTCTTTCCAAAGACGCGCGTTTTAACTCGAAGCCCGACATACGAACCAGCGGCACCGACATATTGATTTTCGTCATATATCCACTACAACCGGTTCAAGAGCGTCACATAACCCTATAGAATAGGACGAAGTACCCCTGACTTGGTGGCGTCATAGCACTGGCAAAGAGCAACATCGGCTGTCTCGAGAATATTAAGCATTGCCGAGATCCTGTGGCTCGTGTCTCATGTGGACCGTTAACATTGGATTTATAACGTCGTAATGGCACTTTTGACGTCACGCTGATACTATGTAAGCCATTTTCGTAACGGGCTAATCTATATCGTAGCCTAGATAACTCTCAGCCATAGGTGGTCCCCCCCACAGACAAACCCCTAATGAAGCTATTCACACTTCGCATGTCGCGCGTAGACTACATAATAAATGTCAAAAGTACGGCACAGTTGGATTCGGTAGAATTGATGGGGTTACACACAGGGGTGACTTTCCGACGGCAGCTAAAGTCAAACGTCGGTGGAGATACCGGTCTTGTAACGGCCGTAATATCAGAGATCAAGTCCGGGCCGCGACCAAAGCTTATTGACAATGCCGGCAATAGTCGAGTCAAGTTTCATTTTTCCGCCACAAACTCTCCACTCTGTGTCGAGATATAATAAGATGTACCGCCGCCCCCCTTCCTCTGACGCTCTCATTTTTCCTATCTTCCCCCTCTCATGGTCTTCATTTGTATTCTCGCACATCTGCCCCCTTTCACTCAATATGCTAGACGAAAACCTAGGTTGGCTACCCGAAGATAAGCTGGACCCTACGTGCCCTCCTCCTCCTTACGCGTCCTATTTAGGGTCGGGCGACGACTCTGAGAAGAAGAAGCCTCCTTCCGCATTACACGCGGTCCAGCGTAACGCCACAGAAGCCCAACAACAGGGAAAGGGTAGCAAGGGTAGCACCAGCATCTGGGGACGGGTGCTATGCCGAATCATCTCAGGGGTCTCACGACATCCCAAGAACGAGATATATCCAACAACCGCCACCGCCGCCGCCGTAGCAGCAGCAGCAGCTGCTGCTGCTGTTAAAAGGGATAGACAGCCTAACGTCAGCGAAGGCCTTCCGAGATGGGTTGGACATAACGGCATGACATGTGGCCACGGCGCCACATCGACTAAGCGAACATTACCCCTGGCGCCTCCCCCTTGCGCAACAAAGAGTCATTGGTTGGGTTCACCCAGAACCAGATTCCATCAACGGCTCAAAGGTATTTTACGTCAAGACCCTGAACCACCCATGGCTAGAGGCTACAGATCTAAGCCACGGACAACCACAATTCCCTTTGGACGTATCACATCATGTGGAAATGCGTCAGCTCATGGATGAGACCATCGAGAGGTTCATTCAAGGCGGTGATTAACGGTCAGCAGAAAGGAATAGCCATCTTATTAGTTATTGAAATTATAAAAATATTCCCAGCCAGGGCGAGCCACCAGCACGAAAGCAACGTCCACAAAAATTATGACCCCCGCCGCAGCCCCCCCACCCACCCACCAGCCGAGCGCCTAACTCCAGCCTAATGTTCATCAGTCACTGTCGTAACAGGAGGGATATATTATAGCGGGCTCCTAAGACTTACCGAGCACCGAGAACGCCACGGCAACCAACGTGGACCACCCCGTAACTCCCTGCCGATACAATAACCACCGCTCTCTCCACAGCCGGCGGTCCACACCCCCTTTGTCCCCCCCCAGCGCGACGGCCCCCTCCCTAGCATCAGATCCGATCAGTATACAACCTTAACATCAGACAGATGATCTTGACACCAGAACATGACATCAGACAGACGAGGGAGGGCACAATTGGTTCGGGCGACTCACAGAGCAGCGGGGTCGGCTAGGGCCAAGGGACAGAGGTGAGTGTCCCCGCACAGGCACCGGGAGAAATGCGGCTGGTCGGCATCGCCGAGAGCTTTGGCGGCGGCTTCGTCTGCGGCGGCGGCGGCGGAGGACTACATGATGAAATTGTTTTTTTTTTTTTGATGAAAAAAACTTTTGTTCGAATTTTTTTTTTGCCAGAAATGAGATGAACGGGCGAGGAGAGGAATGGGAGATCGGGCGGGGAAACCAGAATATTTAAGGTAGCCCACCCGACGAGCCTGTGCAGCAAAAACTCTCGACAGAAACGACTCTCGACGGCAATAACGATCTTAACAATGACGATACACTATTCAGCGGCAACAGCAACATGGCAACAACGCCACTCCACAGCAAGACCAGCAACGACAGAGCAGAACGGGCAATGTTGACAAGAGCGACTGTCTTGCTGCTGCCCGGCGGCCCAGTGACACGGAGGACCGTCCCCCCCCCCCCATTTAAGATTCCCAATAAGGAGTTTCCACTAGCTGTTCAAGCGGCAGGAACTGGGCAGCAGCATCGCTGCACACCAGTGAAGTCCAGCGTTCCCCTGAGACGGCTCCTCGACTCATTACTTCCGGACCAGGTGTTTCAACAGTGATCGCTCCCACATCGACCTACCCGAAGCCCATCAGACCACCATTACGTCACCCAGAGCCAGCTGAAGAAGCCTCGGGCACGCTTACACGAGCCAACCAGAATCTACCCGACCCAATCCGCCTTAGAAGGCGCCCGACACTCTGTCCAATCGGTCCCGAAGCACCCAAGCCCACTTGTCGCTCCTGCATCAAATTTGAGATTTGATCATTCCACAATTTCAAGCTGAGGTAATTCACAATCTGGCTGGCCACCATTCCCAGCCATTCCCGATAGTTGTAGCGAATTTCCCTCCTAAGCAGCTGTCCTTCAGGGTTCACCTCCCTTGACCCAACGAGCCAGCACGCTACCAAGCCCACTCCTAGCGGCTGCCGTTCCGGTGGCCGTTTAAGCACCGGACATAGGGACTGCCGACGATAGTGAAAGTCGTGAGATGTAGGTGCTAGATTGTTTCTAAGATTGGTAATATCGGCCACGCAACGCGCAAGCGTTGCCGCCACTCAGGACTGTATAAATAGGGGTATCTGGCTTTGCCAGAATACCACGAACAAGCAATTCAATCAAGCAGTTGCAACCCACAAATTCCAGTGTGCATTGTTTCTGACAGGAACGCACTGGAATCTCCGGATGGTAATTTTAGTCGAGGGTCCAAAATATGGCCACGCGGCTGTGCAAGCTAGGCTCACCCTAGCTCACCCTAGCTCAGGAGCGGCTCAGGATCACGCACGAACATGGAAATTGCTGAGGGCAACTTTAGGGTACAACAATGGGCTGTTGTATATATCTAAGTGGTCCTGTGGTCCCGTATCCTCCAGAATTCGTCACCTATGCCCCGTGGTCCCGGCCTTCCGGGACTTCGGGTCCTTCTGTCACCCAGCTAGCGTCAGGGTTGTGACTTGCCTTCAGCTATGTCCTATCCACGTCGTCCTACGAATAAATCGTGTCGAGCGATAAATGGCGCTACAACTGGGTAACTTTACTGACATATTGCCACAATAAATTTGGTCATCGGACAGTACGGGTTTCTCCCCTATGGTGCGAAGGCGATGGCACGGCTGCCTCAACCGCTCCCAGGAGCTTGGTGGTCGACTGCGGTGTCAACCCGAAAGACTATCGGCACAGGCTGGATGGCCATGGAAAGCCAATCGGGAAACTGCTACCTTGGTGCCTTTGGCGATGAGGTATTCGCCGGTTGTCGAGGCGTTGCCGCCTGCGATGGTAAAAGAGAGGGAGGATGGCACTTTGCGAATCACAAAGAGTACACACAGAAGAACGAGATGGCGCGAGCCTCAGGCAGGACATGGCTGTATTACAAATCACAGAAACTCCCGGTTCCAACGCTTCAATTGGCGCTACAGAATCACTGGCCTTCATTTTCCTCTCGCACGAAAACGATCAGCGTGTCCCCATCGTTAATGCCGTAGTGGCCAAAGGTCTCCACGTCCTCCAACAAGATACTCGCGCCGTTGGGGATTTGGCGCCACAAGTCCAGACGGCCCTCATCCACCATCAGCACCATGCCCAACTTGAGCTTGGCCTCCAGGATGTCCGTGTTACTGCGAAAGGGAATGTAAACGGCGATCCGCAGCTTTTCTCTCTCGCCCAGGTACTCGATGTCCATCAAGCCCACACAGCCTGTTCAGAAGGACTTGGTTAGATGGCGTGCTTCAACGAGGGTTTGATGCAGGAGGAGGGGCAGGACTTACGGGCGTGGCAGAGACGGGGAAAACGCGAGACGAGCCAGATGGACGCCTGGCTGGTAATGCCGGCGTCGGCGAGGCTCATGTCCCCGTGCTCGTTGGGATCCAGTACTACGCCATTGAAGCACATCATCAACTCGGCCCTAGGGATCCCGCCAGTGCCGCCGTTGCTCGACTCGATGTTGTCAGCCAGATGTGAGAGGGTGACGTTGGATTCTGTCCCAAAGGCAAGAACCTGGCCGTCGGCTGCGGGTGTGGTAAATATGTCAGCGGATTCGAATTTGTTCTCGAATAGGGGGCTGAGCTGTTTTACCTTTCGTGATAATGACCACTATTTCAGCCATGTTGATGGAAGTGCTGTTGGGTGCTTGATGGGAGTGTTGCTGAGTGCTTGATGTGAGCACCTGTCTGCGCTTTGTGCTGGGGAAAAAGAGAAAGAATTCGGGGCCTGAATTTTCGTGGGCTTCTTCGCAGAGTTGGTGCTGAGGAGCTCCGCCGAGAAGCTCCTCCGAGTTGCCCCTCCGAGTTGCTCCTCCGAGTTCGAATTTTCACTTCGCCGAGCTCCGATTTTCACTTCACCTTATTGGTATCGCGACGTGGCGGGTCCATTGTTGACAACTGCGCCCAACGCACCCTTGTCTTTCTAGTTAACGGGGTCCAACTTCCAGCTTGGCTCCCCCTCCAAGCCCACGACACGATGCATCGGCAATGAAAGACGGCCGCGCCGGCCCTGCGGCTTCCATAGCCACCGCACACCGCAGACCCCCCTTCAGGAGTAAAAACACGGGATAGAACACATCTCTATTTCCCCATATATTCTCTACACTACTTGGGCAATCAAGTCAACATTCTCATATGATTTCGAACTACGTTGCTAACGATGATACTACCCCTGACTACCTATCTGTCATCCCCTTCCCAAATACGACCAGGTTCGCACACTTCAAACTGGGTCCGACATCTTTAAGCAATGCACGAAAGACATTTATCATCCATCAAGTCTTCCTCTCCATTACCTTTCCATTCTCAACTATTTCCACCTGTTCGACTTACTCTGGCCTCAAGGTACCAACAACCTCAGGCCCTATGCTTCACGTAACGCTAAGGACGAGTACAGTTCAACCCTAGTTTGTTTGTTAGCGCGCGACCTTCCCTATAAGCCCCAAAGCGGGATCATACTACTAAAGCACGGGACCGCTTCCACGCCAGTGTCTTCAAAGCATATGGTGACAAAGGGAGGATCTCCTGTTGCATCACCGGCGGGTTTTGTGATGTTACTACCGCCGCCTACATTGTCCCCTATCATATCGGAGAGAGTAACGGCACCTCCCTTTTTGGTGATTCGATAAACAAAGATGGCCATATCATGTGACCTCAAAATGGCCTCCCGATGTCCATTGGAACAAAATTTTGACAAAGGCAAAATTTAGCATTGTTCCCCGTGACGACCTAGACGAGTGGAAAGTAGCCATCTAGACAAGAAATTTGCCGAGGACCCTTTCTTCGGGCAACTACATGGCAAGACATTGACGTTTCAACCTGATTTTCGCCCCGCTAAACGTTACCTCTACTTTGCAAATATCGTCGCTATCCTCCGACGGCAACAATACGAATGCAATGGGTGGTGGAGAGATATGTCCCTAGGCATCCGCGCGGTCATGGCGACTCGGACGCCAGGGGAGTATCTCGTTAAGTCGGCTTTGATGGTGCTGACCAGAAGGCTGGTGACTTCTACGGCGGCTTTTGAGATTTCGGGTATTTTGCCCGATAACGTGTGTGATAAGCGAGATGAACAGACAAGCGAGTTGAACACTTTCCACCACCTCACCACAACTACCCTCAATTACACAACCACAACACTAGGAAATAGCAATAACTAAATCGGAAACAGATGAATCAGACGATTCTACAGCCTCCTTACACATACGTACATTATGGCCAGGCTTGCCGCATACACCACAACATCGAATCTTCGTACGAGACCCCCCTACACCACCACCATTTTGTCGTATTTCCTAGACCAACTGCCCACCCACAGCCTTCTGATCTAGTAGATCCTGTCCCTCTTACATAGTAAGTGATCCTCCAAGCCGCACACGTGTTTTTTTTTTGGCTCTCCGCCGCTTACTAAGGTCCTCATTGGCCTTCCGTAGTACTGAGACCTCTGTACGTAGAAGAGCCACTTCGTACATCACAGCCATCGTACCTTTAGCCAATCGATCCACAGTAGTAAGCATTGGGGTTGGAGAGCTAACCTGATAGTTAGAAATTCGAGTTTTGATGAACGCTAACTGTGAGGTAGCTTCTCGAGGGTTATGTAGTATTTGAGAGACCCAAGGTAGTGTAGTGGTTAGGCTTGAGGCTAGGGGTGTTGGAGTCCGAATACGTACATCCAGCTTAGATATTACCCTCTCTGGGTCGTACGGTACAAGGCCGGCTCCGGCAAACCCCCCTGGATGTTCCTTTCCGTAATCGAAGCAAAAAACGCCTCTCTGAACCCACAGAGAAACTCCAGCTTACTGATATGTGTAATGTGTCATCCGCATCAGCTGCTCAATCTGGCAGCCGTACGCCTTCTTCAACGGCCCAAAACAACCAACATCTAATGGCTAAAGTAGGTGTAAAGAGTACGGAGGCATACAGAGTGTGATGATGTTATGCTCCCGGCAATAGGTCTCGAATTCTTCGGAGTGGTGGCTATCGTGGCCGTCGAGAATCAACAGTCGGTATGTACCTTTCGTACGAGATACTGTGTAGAAATCGAAGTGCCGAATCCAATCCATGCCTTTCTCATTGGTAGTCTAGCCATTATCGGTTGTTGCGATAAGCCAGGTGCCCGGAAGGTTACACTCTTGATACCAGTTGGCAAGGTGATATTGTCTAGCCAAGATGATAAATGGTAGGATGGTCCAGCCTAGAGCATTCACTCCTTGGATAACTGTAGCCCACTCACGATTACCAGGCTGGGCCTGCTTAGCTCTGCCACAGACATCAGAGGTAGTAACTATCATAACGGGGATGATAATACCCATCATAAAGCCGGTCTCGTCGAAATTGTACGAATCTTCGTCAAGGATACCGTACTTGGCCTTCGTGTTATATACAAGCGTAAACCACTCGCGAATAACTTTTGGATCTTCGAATTTGGCCCTCTAGTAGTCGTATTTACGCGTAAAACGCGTCCGAAGTTCTGGCGGGCACTTGACGAAGTTGTAAGCCCAGCATGTACCGACAGGGGACGCGTCGCGTTCGCGTAGCAATCGATTGGTCATATCTTCCACGTACAAAAGCCGGGGATGAAATGCGCGCGCACATAGCTCAATGATGTACTGAACAATCGTTTTCTCTTCCAAATCCGTAAGCTTACGCGAATTGGATGGAGTATCACGTCGTACAGGTTTGCCGTCACGTCGGTTACGTATAGTATTTACCGTGACTTGATATGTTGTTGCTGCAGCTCGAATACTGAGTTTTGGGTCGTTTTGAATAGCCCTGAGCGCCAAATCCACCCTAGCTTCGTATGAAGGAAGAGACATTTGAGGTTGTTGAGGAATTTGGTGTTTTGTGGAGAGGAGGCGCGTCGCGTCAAAAGTGTTCAACTCGCTTATCTGTTCATCTCGCTTATCACACACGTTATGATGATTTTAGAGTTTTGTTTGAACTAGATGAAGTGGAAAGTAATGACGACAGACATTAACTGGCCGAGTACGGGCAGTAACTCTGATGGTTTCGTGAGACTATTCTCCCCATTTTGGGCCGAATTGTGGTCTTGGGGCGGCCAGATGCCAGAATGGTTCGAAACATCACGGCCCTGCACATATCCCTTGATCAGATTATATGTACTGACCTGTCTTCCGATTCCGCTTTGGCTCACAAAGAGATCGTCGCAACACCGGTTGCAATTTAGAATCCGGGCATCGCTTCTGCCAAAGAATCGAGCACTACGCACACACCTCCGACACAGAGATTTCGTATTCGCAACCTACGCAACCTGACTCTGGTCTTGACGGGACTACCCGATGGGTACATCAAGAAACTGCTGCCACCATTAAAACGTCACGTTCCCCCTCGGGCCTGGTCTCAGCGATATCCAACGACCTAACCTCAGAGAGGGAGGACGCTGCGGAGACAGAGACGCCACTCTACCTGCTCTTCCCCATCAATGGTGATCTAGCTCTCACCTCAGCATCAGCCTCGGTGGTGGCCTTTGATGGTGCCCCAGCGCCAGCTAGGGAAGCCCAAGCGGCCCCCTTTACCGACTCGCTGCATTCTCCAGACTTCGATGCCATGGCCGCACTGCGAGACCGCGTTGCTACCACGGTTGACCTGCAATCTGCCATGTCAAAGTTGTCAATCGAGCTACCGTCGGCTGTGTTGGGCAAGAAAAGCTGGAATAGCATCAGCAGCGTTTTGCTGGGATTCAGCGGTGCATCTGAGCGTGGTATCAATGTCAATTCTGCCCATTCCGGGGCGATTGATGGAGCCTCGGCAAAGCCTTGCAAGAATTCTTACCCGGGGGCAATGGAAGGCAGTAGCGGGGAGGGTGTTTATTTTGACGGGTGCTCTGACCTGCTTCGTTCCGGATGAATTTACTCTCTCCTCCTAGTATATAGAAAAGCTTACCTAATCATGCAACGACCTGACTTTGCAACATTGTGATCGGCACCCCTAAGCGACAACCCCTTCATTTCCGACCACCACCATTTCCCCAGTTTTGCTCCAAACCACACCAAATTTTCAGGATGACTCATGCTTATGAAGCTAATATCGCGTCCGCAATTGGAGCCGTTACGAAAGGCGAGACGTAATCCGCCGTAGCGGCTTTATACGAAGTCCACCCCTCAACCCTGAGTCGGCGTATGCGCGGCACTACCTCCGCCAGAGCCAGTAAGGTAGACCGAATGAGGCTATCCCCAGTGTAGGAGAGGTTCCTAGTCGACTGGTGCCTTTAGGAAGATGCCGCTGGGCGTGCTCTAAACAAGGCCCAACTCTCCAGAATGGCCATATTAGTACTGGCTGAAGGAGATGATCATCGGCTAGTTGGCTACCGTTGGGTAGACCGCTTCCTACGCCGCCACGATCGTGTGAAAACGAAGCCATCGGTACCGTTGGATACAGCTCGTACGCGCGGATCTACCAAGGCCGCGTATGACGATTTCTACCAGCGTTTCAAGACTCAGTTAGATGCTAAAAATATCTCTCCTCGGAACATTACTAATATGGACGAGTACGGCGTGTAAGAGGTCTAGACTCGTGCTGAGACCGTTATAGGTGATTCTACTAGTAGTAAGTCCCTTGTGACGTCCTCTGAGAGTAAGACCTGGGTGTCTATTCTTGAAGCGGCTATTGTAGATAGAAAAAGACTTATACTAGCCATCGTCTTTTCTGGGGCTTTACTACAAGGCTAATAGTATCCCAAATAGGTTAAAAATCACAAGGATATTCGTGATTGGAAGTACGATTACTCGCCTACTGGCTGGAGCAATGGTGTTACTGCGTTGAAATGGCTCACGGAAATCTATCTGCCGGAAACCAAGCCTCTGAACGCCGTGGAATGGCGCCTGCTTGTTCTAGACGGCCATAATAGTCACGATACGGATGAATTCCTTTATACCGCCTACTCTAATAGGGTTTTCGTACTGTTTCTGCCGTCTCACACCTCCCACAAGACTTAGCCTCTGGAACGAGGCGTTTTCTCGGCTCTGAAGAACTATTTCAGGCAAAATTCGAAGCATCTCGCCCACTGCCGAAACTCGGCTCCGGCTAACAAACAACGGTTCCTACTCTGTTACAGAGACGCCTCCCGGCGCGGTTGTAGCTCTCGGAATATAAGGAGTGGCTTAAAAAAAACCGGTATCTGGCCTTTCTCCCCTCGTGAGGTTACAGATGACCGTGAGGCAGTGGTTGGGGACGCCCCCCCCCCCCCCCCCTTTGTTGACCGTACCTCCACCCTTGAGATCTATCCCCTTCCAGACCCTACGGGTTTTAAGACTCCTAGGAGTAGTCAGGACGTTTGTACGGCCTTAACTAGGGTTACAGGTAACGTTGGCCCTAGTAATCGTACAGTCAGGGCCCTCTTTTGTAAGGTAGAAAAGGTACTTGATGAAGGTAATATAAAGAGGGCTGGTTTGCAAGTGGAAAACGACTGTTTGGAGGAGGATTCACGTGCTGCAGAACCACACACTAAGAAGAGGGTCCGTGAGCCTCCAAACGGTAAGTTTTCACGGATAGGGGATATCATCGAGGCCGAGGAAGCGGCTCACAACCCCCCCAAGCGAAGGAGGGTAGTCAGGCGTACGGACCCCGCGCCAGTCATCGAGGAGGTCCATGGTATGATTATTCATGGCCTGGATAGGCTTCATGAGGTCGAATAGATGTAGAAAACATTTTGTACCATAGGATTTACTATAGAAATGGATGTGTGGTGACATGGTGAAGATTGGGGATGCCCGTGCAAGTCATCTTGCAAAGTCAGGTCGTTGCATGATTAGGTAAGCTTTTCTAGTAGGTACCTATGTACATAGCTCGATAATGACACTCCCGGGATTTACGCTCTCCCGTGCAGTTTCCAATACCGAACTCTATCTCTCTGCATCTGTCAAACTCAATTTACGTATGGATTTTGTTTGGCGAAGCAGCTTGAATTGACCTGCAGACCTCGTCCAGTTTATCCTTTGTCACAGCAAAACACCCCCCCAATTGACCGGCGATTAATCTCTCGGGAACAGAGGACGTATCATAAATGAAAGGACCCAGCATTGAATTAGAACTTGTGCTTCGGGAGCTGATGCCATGGTCAGCTCTACTTTGCGACTCCAGTTAGCTCAACTATACCTTTGACCGGGCGATGAACCACTGTAGCTGCTCTGTTGCCCGGCGGGATCCATTGTGATGGATGCAAAGCTTCAATAGCACCTGACAAACACGGCTGGGTGAATTGGCACCAGAAAGAAATGGCAGAATGGCTGGTGTGTGGAGGAAGGGTGGATTGTTTCATGCATCTCAGGGATGATGAGGAGAATGAGAAAAGAGTCTCTGCAGGCCAAGGAAGTTGACGTCTTTTATACTTGTGATAACAGAGACATCCCTGACGCCGTGCCTTCGGCCTGATGCCCCTCTGAATGAAAATCCTCCGCTCGTACCACGATGGCTTTGGGAAATAGCGCTCTAACCAGAATGGTGCTGAGCCACAGATGTTGGGCTCTTGGGGGACTGGAACATTTGGGTCTAAATTCTCCGCCGCAAATAAAACTGCTTAGTCGATTTCGGCTGAGTGTCGTCGGCAAGTTCAGGTACCTGACCTAGTATGCTGGCCTGCAGCACCTGTATACTGGTTTGGCGGGGGAGTCTCGGGCACGCGTTTGGGGGTTGATTGGTCGAAGTCGGGCTTACGCTGGTGGTACATGTACCTCCTCAAGTAACTATCCATGATGCACAAGAGTTGTTACTGAGTCTGAAATGTCACCGGCGAAGACCCGGTGGGACGGGTTCCCTAGCCGGCTTGTAGATGTGGCACGACTGTAACACTAGCGTCAGATGCAAGTGAACATGCCCGGAGTTCCGAGAGCCTAATCGTCGAGTCCATGCTGCAGACAGGTAAGCGCCACCACGAACGAGGTTAAATGGGATATGGTCCATTCAGACGGCTGTATAGTGGCAAACTTGAAAGCTGTTGTTTAGGGCGACCTTTGGAAGTGCGGTATCGTATTAAAAGGGTAGGCATCTTTCCTTTATGCCCTTCTTTGAGTATCTTACGTACAATAGATCCCTCCCCTCATCCACAGCGACTCGAGGTGTATTGGCACGGGGAGCTGCCCTGGTTTGTGGGATAACCTCTCTGGTCATCTAAGGTATATATGGGCATCACATTCTTCCCGAATGCTATCTTGTCCACCACCCCTACAAACCGAATCATGTCAGGTATGTCACCAATGGAAGAATTGATTTTCAGCACAAAGGAGTTTCCCACTCGAACCTCCATCGATTTGAATGCTCGGATCAGCGAAAGTGGGCAACTGGCTTCCGTCTGGTCCTCGGCAACGATTGCCAAGAGTCGATACCAACTGCAAATATATCCTGCACACTAATAGTCCCTACCATTGCAATGCCCTAAGCATGAGAAACGACGACACCCAGACGCAGGGGAAAAATATACCTCATGTCCCGTAGCGGTCCTGCTGCCAAGCCAATGTAAGTTTGTCGATGAGTCTTGTTGAGCTAGGTATCTTTGTGTGCTGATACCTCTGGGAGTATCAAACCTTCCCGGTAGTTGACGAGGGAGGGACCAAATAGGTACAAAAAGGCAAATAATGCAAGGCTTTTGAAGCCATGACCGACCTCGCTCCTGTGAGCGGCAAGCCAACCCGAAGCGACCCCGAAATATTTATCTTGGCGTTAGCGGTGTGGTGTGTGGCTTCTTAGCCTGATTGGATTAGACATTCTTGTTCGAACCCTCACCGATTCAACCGTGTTTAAACACACACAAGGCTACGTCGGTGGCTCCGGGCGGCTTTTTTTTTTCCAGCAGAGATGTGGTGGGCAGGGGCTGAGTTGATTTAAACATGATGGGTTTAGTTCGAACCGTGTCAGTCAGGCCCGATTGAGGGGGCCTCTGGCCCATCGCGCATGTGGCCAAGCAGCTTGTACAACGTTGCCGCAATTGGATTTTTTTTTTTTTTCAGTTCTCAGATTCAGTCCTCCCGGCGTCTTACACATCTCAAACTTACATTCGCGCCTGGTTGCTTGGTTATCATAACCCTGCCGCTCCCAGAAATATCCCGAACACAAGTTCAAGTTGATATATCTCACTCGACCTCATCATGGCCCATCCTGTTCTTTTGAACACGGGCTCAGATGACCTGACCAGCCGACGTGCTTCCGCTATAGTATACGAAGGCTCCGAAACCGGGCTATGGGCTACACCTCGCGCCGCAGGTAACCCAGGCAGTCGCAGCCACTCCCCTACTCCAAGCTTGTCTCACTCCGAAGGGACGACAGATCCCGAGTCGGAACCTGAGTATCTCATGGCTGGCTCCCTGCCATCCCATCAGGTCAGGCTTCCTGTTATTTCGGGGGCCAAGGGCGATCCCGATGATGGCATAGCGGGTCTGGCCGGCCCTCAACACCACCATCGCGGCGGCAATCGACGCTCCGACGGCAGAACTCCAGCAGGAGCAGACCATGCCAACGACAAGGAAGCCTGGGAAGACACGAGTAGCAGCGGCGGTAAGAAGAAGGAGGACAACAATGCAAGTGGTGATGGTGGCGGTGGTGGTGATGGACCGAAACGTTCGAGCCCCCAGTCTCTGCGCCACGTAGAGGCCGGGATGGGCACACTGAGGAATGAAAAGCTGTACGCTTGCCCTTATCGCAAACGGAACCCTCTTCTATTCAATATCCGAGAACACAAGACTTGTTCTTTCGAGCCGTTTGACGATATCGCTGGACTCAGGTACGTCTCCCAGCTGCTGAGGCACCTGCTTTACCTAGCTCTAACCCATAGTTTAGGGAGCACCTTAGGAGAAACCATGCTCCATGGCCAGATTGCTGTGAACATTGTGAGACCAGCACTTCCGGTCAGTATCCATGCGAATGCCACCTATCTGCGACACCGACATCCGAGCTCGATGGACACATGAGCCGCGAGGCAATGGGCAAGATCATCAGAAGAGATAGCGAGTCGGACTATACTATGCAAAGCTGGGAGGCAATATATCAAATCTTGTTCGGCAACTCCGAGCTGGTGCCGAAATCAGGTAAGTGTGCCAAAGTACCGTGTCTTCTGGCCCATGGCTGATGTCATTTAGACTGGGAAGCCCCCATCGAGCTCGAGGAGGTTTTGGTCGAGATGCGCCAGAATATCGGCACGCTGCGTGAGCAAGTATCGCACGAGGCCGAGAAACTCCTTCCGCACTACAAGGACGCGCAACTCAATGTCTCCTCCAGAATGACGCACATGTTCATCTTCTTTCTCGAGCAAACGCTGTCCAGCTGCCAGCAAAGACTCAGGGGTAACTCGGCAATCTCCCTTTTTGACCCCCAGTGGCCCTACAGCAGAGGTTCGGCAAAGCGGGAAAGCGACGACTCCCTCATGGGTCTGGGGGATTGGTCAAGAGTATTTCATTACAATCTGACTTACAGTCCACTTTCCGTGCCATCCTGCGCTCCCTCATCGCTGAGCCTGACAATGAGGACCACGGATCAACAAGTCTTTATCAAACAGCAACCAATCAGAATCCAGGCTGTATTGTGGGTTGACCATCATGTAACGGGCTTGTGGGGCACTCAATTACCAAAGAAGCTGGACCAAATCCAATTTTTGGTGCCCCTCAGGGAACGCAGTTTGGAGCCCGGCCAAGTCGGATTTGCTACTACGGCTTTGCTAGAGTGCGGCACAGATGATTCGGAGGATAACTATCAGGGAATGGCAATCGGAGTTGACGAGGCTATTACGATGTGAGTCTTTTGATTCAGTAGTCACTGGCGTTTAGGTACCTTTGGTCGTGTTTTTTTAAAAAAAAAAATTTTGGCTGATACCTTTCCTACAGGTCCAGCGCTTCCGGTGACAGTTCCGACATTGAGGTGGTCGAGCACTCGCCAAGCCAACTCGCATCCCTGCCAAGCTACGAGGAAGACACCAGCTACGACTCTGACAACGAAGACGCCAAGATTGACGAGATCATTAGCAGGGTCTGTGATATCGTCCTGGAATCCTGTGGTGGGTCAAGCCCCATCGGCAGCTTCGATACCATGGGCCTAGCTGTCGAATCAGCCGTTACCGACTTTGTGAACGAGCTCTTCGACGAGCTGCAAACTTTGCCACCAGTGAAAGAATGCGTAGCTCATGAACGATCAGGTTCCGCATCCACATCCGATTTGAGCCTTGGAGGTGGGTATGGAAGTCTTGGCGGGGTCGGGGGGTCCGGTACAGGTAGAAGAGGGAACCCGGGATCTGGTGGCGGGATGCGGAACCGAGGAACAGGAGGGAATAATGGCCCTCCGAGCCCCGAGAAAGGAGAAGTCGCGGCTGATGATGGGATCCGCTCCTCCGGGTTCAAGTATGGTTGCCCTTTCCGGAAGCACAACCCCGCTCGATTCAACATCAGGGATCACAAACAATGCGCAGCAACCGGCTGGGGAGGATTTAACGGTGTCAAGTAAGTTTGTGGCCCTGACGCCTTCCAGCGATTCCAGTCCAAGTTTGCCTAACTTCAAGTCATAATACAGGCGGCACGTCAGAGAAAATCACAAAAGACCAGGGGGGCGCAATAAATGCCAAACATGCAAGGAAGGCTTCGAGACTGCGGAACTCCTCCAGACGCATCTCAAGGCCCCGGGGCCAGAAAAATGCAGTTTCGTGGAGACGAGGGTTTTGTTGCCAGAGGATCCAGATGATGGAATGAGCGACGAGGTCGAAAACCGCTTGGCTGCTAGAGGCAAGCTCAAGGGTATCAAATGCTGGAAGATGCTCTACAGAGCTTTATTTCCAGGGGAACCTGAGGACCTCATGCCCTCATCAGGTATGGACACAATATCCACTGATTGAGATACCTACTCTCCTGCGGCCGCGCCCCCATTTGATCTTGTTCCGGACTTGAACCTAACTGTTGTTTTTTAACTCAGAATTCGAACCGCCCGACGAGACAGGTCAGAACTTGAAGATTCGAAAACGCTTCCAGGATGCAGAGCCGGCTCTCGCGCAACGGCTCACAAGCATCTTTCCCTTCCCAGCAGACTTGGAACGCATCAATGCCGTCATGGACGCAGTGCGATGCCACCAAGAGGAAGTTTTCACGAGTCATGAACTGTCCTTGAAAGGCGCCATGGGAAAAAAACGAGCCTCTCCCGGTAGTACCCAACTAGACACAGCCGCCCAAGGAAACGTCGAGAGCACCGTCGGCAAGCGCCGCAGACTGCACACTGATGGCTCGGCGGATACAGTTACAGAACCACTATTTGAGGATAACGAAGACTGGGATCCCGAGGAGATTCAAGTTCCTGGCACCGCCCCTGGTTCGCAGCCCCAGTTCCCCAACAATTCGAGCTCTTTCCCACAGCCGATAACCCGCCATCTGTCTCCGATGACGCCAGCATCCACATCATCCTCGGGCTATATTTCTGTTCCTCGACATCATGTCAACGGTTCTGCTAGCTCATATGTCTCTGGCCAAAACAACAGCGTCGGCTACACAGAGCACGGAATCGGCAGATCAGCACAATGGGATACTGCAGTGCTAGTAGACGACTCGGTGACTGGCTCGGACATGAATTATCCGCTGGATGACTTCTTGGCACAGTGGCACCGAGACAATGAGCTTCCCGAAATGAGCCAAATAGACGACAATGCTTTTCCCGACGAGCCATCCCATAGTGAGACCAGGTAACACACACACGGGTGGCGTAGCAAGGAGGGATCCTTATAGCGGGGATAGAATGGAGGAGACTATAACCCACCCGCCTCCAGAGCAGCAGCGAAGTACACAATTAATACCCAAAACAACATCATTCCACACCCCTAGGGCATGACATCCAAACATATACGGGCCCACATCCCCTTCATCCCCGTCACGTGTCGCTTTCAGCTTTCCACTCCATCACATCTTTCCCCGATACATGTGGTCTTTGACAATACTTTCGCATCGTAAACGATGACTCCAACATTTTCTCCCTCATCTTACCCAACGCGCCCGTCGCAGGACCGACCTCCGAGTCGCTGCTTTTGGCAGGAAGAGCACCCTGCACAAACAGCCTCTTCCTACCAGGCGAGAAACTACTGGATGATCCCAGGAGGGGCGACTTCGCGCGCCGACTCACGGAACCCAGGTCCGGGCGCAGGTCTCCAGCCGGCTGGCTACGGGCGGTGGACAGGCGCCGCCCGAGGTCGCCGGTGCCCTCCTTAGCACCGATCCAGGGGATCACCTCGCAAGCCGATGCGCATATGTCGCCCGCCCTGGGGACCTGCCGCGAACCCGAGGCCTGGTCGGACTGGTCGACGCAGATGGCATCGATCCACAGGAGATCTGTCTCGTCGCCGAGCAAGTACGCGTCGTGGGCCCCAAGGCAGGTGCTCTGCAGGTATGTGAGCGCAGCGTGGAGGCTAGGGGTGATCTCGAAAGACACGCCGTTCACCCGCGCTCGCTTGCGGACCGCGGAATCGTCCCAGGCGTACGAGAGGGCGTGGAAGTGAGGGTTTGAGTCGAGCTCGACGTGGATGAGGTCTAGGTTCAGGGTATGATCATCGCCTGGTTGTCTTGGTTTTAGTCGGATGAGGCGGATCTCGGTGCCTTTGAGGGAATGGTATATTGAACTGCACGTGCTCATGGTTGGGAACTTGAAGCTGGTCACGTCCCTTATTGTTGATAGGACATGGGATCGGTCAAATTATTTGAACATTTCAAGGCACGGCTTTTGTAGCTCGACAACTCGTGTCAGCTACTGTCTAGGCAGATGCACAGAGCAATGGAAAAGTGATGATGGGATTCTGTCGTGTTGTGGGCCAGGAAAATCCTGGCCTGCAACAGCTATCTCGGTGGCATGGGCGCAGGTGGCATGGCGCCGGGGCCATGGCACTAGTTAGCCAGGCAGCGCGGGGCGGGAGGTGGGGCACCACCTCCAACACTTGACGATTGGAGGAGAGACTGAGTGAGCGCTTCCCCCGCCGCATGCCCTGTTTCAGTGGCGATGAGTGGCTGCAAGCAAATAATCCATAATGAGATGCATAAAGCTGATGCAGATTATCTTATTAGGCAGCTTGACGGATTTGGATTGCAACGCCGCGTAGGATGGTGGATGGCTACCTACAAAAGGGGCAATATTGACATTTGGCTACTACCCCAAACTAGGCATCCGAACGACAGCTCAAATACAATGTTGGCCGCCGGAAGTCCCATAAACGTCGCGGCTTAACTAATTGTCTTTTTCATTTCCACAACTTGAGTGGTAGCTATAACAAGCAAGGTACCAACCACCTATAGGTGCATTTTGTTCCCATCACTAGGGGCTCGGAACCGGCCTAGAGAACAGTACACGCTACCTCGCTTTTACCACGGCTCATAGACGTAGCACAAGGGTGTCCCTCCAACGGTGTCCATGGCCTGCTTGATGGTGATGTTGCGGTGGAGGGGCTCGAAGCCCATGTTATCCGTCAGCACAGCCGCCGGGCTGGGAGGCATGTTGTACATGGTGTTGGTGCCCGAGATGGTCTGCCGGGTATCCCAAGCCAGGTTCTGCCAGATGAAATGCAGACGGTCGATATTACCGTGGTGCAGGTAGAACCCCGGCTCGAGGGCGGAGAAGTGGAAGTCGCTCCCGGGGTCGCCGCTGATGGCGTAGTGGCCGCCGCTGTGCACGCCGGTGCCGAAGTTCTTGCCGTTGTCGCCGCGGACGCCCTCGCCCTGGACGGCGCCCTGGAAGACGGCGACGGTGCTGGTGGAGAGCAGGAGGTCGGTCGTGTTGCGCAGCGAGGCCCACTTGCGGCAGACGTCGTCGTTGAGGTCGCGCTTGAGGCAGCGCGGGTTGTACGCCAGCGGGTCGCGCGCCTCGGTCGGCCCGATGTTGACGGTGAAGTTGGCAAAGGGTCCCGTCTTGAGACACCCGCCGCCCGTCCCCGGCTTGGCCCCCCGATGGCCGCCCGGTGGTTCTTGATGAACTCGCCGTTGCCCCCCAGCGAGTACTCGGACCCGTCGAACACGGGCGACTTGTCCATGCTGCCGCAGTCTAGGCCCCATTCCCAGTACGGGAAGACTCCGGTGTAGCCGCAGAGCTTGAGCAGGTCCTGCTCGAGGACCCAGTTGTAGTGGCGGTGCCAGAGGAGGAAGGTGGCGTCGTCGTGGACGAAGGGGGTTTGGTAGTAGTGCAGCACCCCGTAGTCGTCCCACGCCGTCTTGGCCCCTTTGATGTTTGGGTACCGCGACGGCTTCTGCATCAGGCACTGGATCCTGATGGGCCAGTTTAGTTGATGATTCAAGACAAGGGAAAAACACAAAACACATACCCCTCCTGATACGCCTTGCGGTCTGGGAGTGTCATGTTTCGCCTGCAGCACGCCGTCAGCAATCCGATATCACCCTGCCTGCGGCTGAGGTCGGTCGGGATGAGAGCCTCACCATTCCTTGCGAATCTTGATCTTGTCCTTTGTGCAACCCGACGTCGCCTTGGCCGCCCGAGCCATGGCGGTGTCGTAGGCGATCTTGCCGAGAGCACGGATGGCCTCGCCCGAGTCAATCTGAGACTGCGTAAACGTCGGGATGGAGGCGCTGATGGCCATGCCCGCGAGCAGGGCCGTGGCCGTGACAATCTTCAGGATGGACCGCATCGCTTCAAAGACTTGGTTCGAGGCTTCAAGACAACCTGGTCTTTTGGGCCAAAGACGGGAGGGCCCCCCGAGACTTTTAACCATTTTTGCTACGAATTCAACTGGTCAGCGCTCGACGTACCGGTCCCATGTACCGACTCAACGAAGGGTTGGGAGATATACGACACGGCCAAACAAAAACAATCGGAATTAAATTCTAAATTGCAACGCTTTAAATACATGTCATGTACCCCAGATTCTTCCCGTGTGACAAGTTGATCCTTGGATCTAGGCTGCATCGGGGATTAGTTGTGTCACATTAACACTGCGGGTCAATGCGCCAGCCAATGGGTTAAAACAACAGCCAACTCAGATGCTTGATCTACTGGCTCCAGAATGGGCGCGGGGGTTCTCTGTTAAGCATTGCCGGGGTCTCCACTAAAGCCTCTCGTCTGAAAACCTCTGCCGGTATTGGGAAAGGTGAGCCGGGGGGCGGAAAGGAGAGCTGTGATTTGGCTCGGTTGTAGCTGGTAAATGAAGAGGCGCAGGAAATAGAGCACAAGTACAGGGTAAGACGTAAGGGCCATGTCTCACCGGAAGGAGGATATTCGGAAGGAACCGAGGTGATGGCGTCGACCAGGGGTCTTGTGTCGTGCCGAAGCCCGAGCAGACCACCGCCAGTATTGGGGGGGGGGGGCTCGGTGGCGAGGGGCCGCCGGGCGCCATTGCCGAGGGTTTTCGAGAATGATCATGACTCGAAAATTGATCTCTACCACTGAGATGAAGACACCAGTGATGGCACACGTATATATGAGGGTGGTTGTGGAGTTATTAGTACTGAAAAGTTGCCTTGCCATGTGATGGGTGTCATGTTTGAAGCACTTCCCCACAAGAAAGATTTTCCTCAATACCTAGGCCATCCTCAGGTAGGTAACCTGGTGGAGCCAGAGGCATATGCCCAGAAGGTTAAGGTAGCTCGCGAACCTGACGTCGGGGGCACATCATCGTCTCCAAGGGCACCTATCATAACTTGAACCACGACATTACCAACACCCCCGATATATACCAAACATCCGAGTAGGTAACTCTGTGTGATAAATAAGGGATCCTCCTCTTTGTGTTAAGGAAACAGTCCATTTCGCACAAAGCAGGTGTCAAGCCATGTGTGGCTGGGACACAGAAAACAGCGCTCTCAGCGTCCTGGATCTTTCAGAGAAGATTCTCCTCAATACAACAACTTCTTCAGTATTACTACATCTTCTTGTGTATGAGAATCCACCTGAATAGCGTCACGGTCGACCTTGGCTTGCTGGTTGTGGCGTCGTTGGTTGTATGCAGAATTGGATTGCGACACTCCCTGGGCGGCATTTAGTCTGCGGGAAGAACTGTTCAGCTCCTTGATGAGATCCAGACAGCGCTGCCTCACCCTCACGCGGTGCCACGCAGCAATGGTGCACAAGACAACGAGACGGACCACTCCCGACACGCCGAGGCCCGTCCAGGTCCATGACTGGTCGCGATCCACTTGTGTGTCCGTCGACAGCTTTACCTGAACCGTGTCGCGGCCGTAGTGGGTGGTTGGCAGGCACCAGATCAGGCCGGCTTTGCACTCGCAGTTGCGATGTACACCGAGCAGCTGCATGATCGTACCGCCAACGGCCATGAAGAAGGCGATGAACCCGACAGTGCAGTACAGCACTCTGATAAGCTAGAGAGACAAGGCTCTCTCTTCCGCACCCACAGACCAAAGGCAATTGAATGCGCTATGCCGTTGTCTCCTGAGGTACCTTAAGGTATAGGGCTAAAAATGGCATGTTTAGAAGAAGCCTCTTTGTACACAGGTACAGTACACGAGAAAAAGCCATGTTGACCCCTCCACCTTATATCTTGCCGTTGTAGTATCTTACATGGGCGGCAAAGACGCAGCTTGATTAACTGGTGGCTCTGGTGCCTAGATCTGGGGCCATGGCCCACGATGTACCTTCCATGCCTTACCTACCTGCTGGCACGGGGGTTGGTGGGTATGGGCCGCCTCTGAGGATGGAGGAAACCGCCAATTATCAGCCCGGTTTGGGACCTAGGTAGGGTACCTTAGGCACTCTTTTCTGCTTTTGGGAATGCGGTGATGATTTCGCTCCCCATCATGAATAGTGGCGCAACCAGAAGCAATGTGATTCGGTCACCGGAAGTGGGCGAAAATCTGCCTACCAGGTTGCCAATGAATTTCCAGGCGCTTGCCGAGGACAGCTGCGATGAGGCACACTGTCCCCGGTGTGGCTACCCGGGAATTCCAGGATACCTTTGGGTAAGGTACCTACTACCTATTGCACCAAAAGAGTTTCAGCCTCCGCCGGTAACGGTCCTGGCCGAACGACACAAGGACAACATAACTTCCTCTTCTAGGTAGGTACCTAGTCATTCATTACACAGTGAAGTAAGAGTGAGTAGGTGGGTTCATCACGCCCGAAGGTCGGGTCAATAAGCAGTAATAAAGGGGCAAAAATGGACGCCCGGTACGCCCCCTGCAGTTTGTACACCATGGTTTTGTGCGAGCGTCAGGCTTTCGCTTCAGCGATGCGACGGTCATTGGTCGCCCTTCTCAACAGGTGTGTGGCTAATCAATGACCCGAGACAAGATATGCATCACTGAGAAAGGGTCAAGATTTGGAGATACAAACAGGTGACTACTTGTTACTATGGATTAAGTTTCAGCATCAAGCACCATAGATAGCATTAATCTCCCCCGACGTGTGCTCGACACGTACAAGTGCCCCTTCTTGTCAAAATCCAGGCCGACAGGACGGAAGCAGCTATCGGGACAGGACTCCGTGTTCTCCATGATCATGGTCTGGGCCGTCTTACTACTACGCTCAGCGACAGGCTGGCCGTCCCTGAAGGCGACGCCGGCGACACGGTACCCGTCGGCCGGGTTGCGGTTCCAGCTGCCGTGGAAGGTGGCATGGGCGTGGGTCGCGTTGGCGTTGAACTTGATGTCGAGGGGCGCCGTGTGGGCGTGGAAGTGCAGCCAGCCCGGCTCGCGTGACGCGCAGTCGGTGGCCTTCAGCACGCTGTCGAGCGTGAAGAGGGTGCCGACCTGGATCCCGCTGATGGCCTCCAGGCTACCCGTGTCCTAGGCCGCAGAGCACGACGGGTACCCGTAGTTGGCACCTTTGAGCTTGTTGGCTGTGTTGTTCAGCACCCCGTGATAGCTGGCCTTCTCGGCTGGGTTGTCGTTGTGGACGTCTTTAACGCCTACCCTGGCCTCATCGAGCGAGTTCTCGACCGACCGCTGTGGCCATGTCAGCGGAATCTTCGGAGTTTTGATCTTGTTGCTGTGGTGTTTGCGGGTGTTTTCGGCCGTCCCCCTTTTCCGTGGCTATTCAGGGGCAATCCACAACACCACCATAAACAGGATCCTCGCCCATGCCCACAATATTGCGCAGGCCCCAGCCCAGCACCTCGCCATCAGTAACATACTGCGCGGCCGTGGCCAGCGCATTGCTCATGCTAAAGGTCTTGATCATGCTCCGGCCCGCCAACTGGCTCGTGGTTGCCGTGTCGATGCTGCCGTTGGAGCCGCGCGCGACCGTGATGACCTTGCCGATGCCCGCCGTCCCCATCGAGGCGTCGTACGGGTAGGCCGTCACGCTCGACAGGTTCGAGGTGAAGAGGGTCTTGCCGTCGGCGCTGAGCGCGATGCCGTAGTTGGTCTGCGTTGGTCTGCGTTGGTCTGGCCAGGAGGTGGGTGGGCCTGTGAGACTGGCAGAGGACACTTACACTCCGGTCTTTGGTGACGGCCGTCTTGGACGTGACGCACACCGTGGTGCCGTCGTCTTTCAGCACCAGCCGCTAGACGGAGCCGCTGCCACCCTCGGCTACCAGCAGGTTTCCGGCGGTGTCGATGACAATGTGGCGCGGCGAGCTGAGGCCGGTGGCAATGGCACCTAGTATTGTACCCCGCGGCCATCGGGAGCTGGTAGCGCCCGGTTGCGGAGATACAGGACTACGCAGCCACCGATGGGACCAGGAATGACGCCAGAGCGGCAGGGCAGGCAATTGGGGCGTACTTGGGAGCCTTGGTGAAGTTGGGATTTCAGTCAGGGATGACAACATGCTGTGTGCTTCAACAACAGGGAGAGGGCCCTGGGGGGGCAGACCCCAGTCTGCAGATAGGAGTGAGTGTCCATCTGATCCTGCCTATCCTTTCCACGGTAGCATGCCAGCTGGACTTGGAATATGGCCTCTGGAATGTCCAGTTTCGGACATCACCAAGACAACACGCTTCAGCTGTGAGGCATGCCGACAGCGACGGTGACGCGCCGGCGGGGCCCGTCCATCCGGCACACTGCGGGGGCGGTGCCCGCATTTACCCAATCGGCCATCCGATATACCAGGTTCGACGCTGGCGTCCCGTGGCGATTGCCGCCCCTTCTGGAACCCCGAGCGGTGCCAAGGACCGGGAAAATAGATGAAACACTAGGCACTGATTGAATCACTATAACATCGCGTCGTGCCTAGCACGGCTCCCGTGAGCCAGTCGGTGCCCCGCCAAGACGACCACACTCTTGACTCGCAATGTGTGGTGCTCTTGGAAATTTGGTAGTCCTGCGCCGGTAGCTGTTCCGCTGGAGATGCAAGATCTAAGCGAGCTGGGCCAAGCTCGCATGTGTAAGGTTTTTCATTTCATGAATCTGTTGGAATTTCAGTTACGGATTGGCTTGCGGGTTGTGGGAACTGTCTTGAATAGGGGGCCCCTTTTTGCGCAACACTCCAGCACTATTAGCAGCCAATGCTGAAAAGACCTCACGGTAGTAAACTTGAGCACTCATTTCGATACCGCAGTTTTATTAGTAGTGAAGTGTGAGATGAAAACTTGAAGCGTTGGTGGGACTAGCAACTCACGACGTTGTTTACTGGGAACCCGTTGATCTACCGATATCCTCATCATGTGCACATGGGGATGCAGAGAAGTCACTAGTGCAAGGCAGCGCGGTGGTTAATGCTCAAGCCAAGCTCAAAGAATGACCTCAAGCCACCGCGAGGCTCCCGCTAGCTTTGAAGCCCCGCAACCTAAAAAGCATGAATCCTATTGTCAAGCCTTCCAGTCTAGATGCGCCGATGTGGACCGTTCAAGGCGCCCTAAAAGCATCCGCGTGCTGTCTTACTCATTGTAGCTTTGCTACCGCTCCACTGCCGAGTTTGATTACGCAGCTCAATAACTGCTGAGAAGGTTGTTTCGATCATCGCCAAACGGTGCTGTTGATCAGGCCGGCCACCTTTTTTTTTTTTTTTCTCTCTCTCTCACTAGCAGCATGTTCAAGCTCAAGGGGCGTTGACAGCGCAAAGATGGCGATGGAGGCATTAAGACGGCGTCCTGTTGTTACAGGCCCTTGCACCAAGGTCGACGTGAATGATGGCAAGTCTCTGGCTCCTCGTAATCCAGGATTGCCACAGTTCAGGCCTACATCAAATATCCTAGTCAAATCGTGTGTAAAAGGTCAACACAGTGTTTTTCATGTGGCCCACTTTGGCGGGTAGACTCAACGTTTGCGTCTCGACGTCAAGCTTCAAGTTCCAGCTGGGGATGGAACTCAGCGCCGGTATAGCATCCGGCCAAGCAGCGTCGGTGCCGCCAAGTTGAGTCGACGTCGCACCAGTTGTCGAACCGAAGCGGAAAGCGTTGCTGGAAAGTCATTATAGGCTTCCGATCGTCCAACGCGATCGACCGTGGTTCCAGCGGTCTTGTGGGGACCTCGAGTCAGTATTCCCACTGCCGGTTCGCGCCGGTAGGCCAATTCTGTGCCGAACTAACACGACATCGACCATTTATCAAAAAATTCGTGAGGGAATGGGTAAGATGGCAACTCTTCAGCTTCCCCCCCCCCCCCTTCGTTCTTCCCGGAGATAACCTTTCTGATGCCGTGGCCAAGCCCTTACAATGGCGAATTCACCGGCCACCGCGACAGGCCAGCGTGACTGCCGCCTTGTCACCGTCCCCCATCTCCACTACCTCACCGATGAAGAGATTGAGGAGTTCCTCGACGACCTAGACCACAATGGCGATGGCCTCATCGACTACGACGAGGTGGAGCAGAAGCTCGACCACACATACGACAAGCTCTTCACAAATCCCCACGAGCACGGCTTCCTTACCAAGAGAAGGAAACATGGCGACGACGGCAACGAAACCGGCTCGAGCGAGTCGTCGCCTGAAGCCGACCAGCGTCACCACTTCCTCCGCAGCATCATCGGATCCGATGCCCGACGCATTCCCCGTGCCGAATTCGCTGAGCGAGTGAAAGAGTGGAAGATCCCATCACTCGCGCGCGAACAGGGAACCGGCAACGACTATGTCCGCAAGATGTCGACCTGGCGTCGTGTGCGCGCTTACTGGGCCGTGAACGGGCCTCAGGTTGTGTTTCTGACTCTTGTCATCTCCATGCAAGTCATCTTTGCAGTTTGGCAGCTCGTCAAGTACACCACGGCCGAGAAATACCGTCACGCCTTTGGCTGGGGCGTCATCATGGCCAAGACGTGTGCGGGCGCACTCTACCCAACCATGTTCTTTTTGCTCCTCAGCATGTCACGGTACTGCTCGACATATCTCCGCCAGTCCTACTGCCTGTCTCGTTTCATTAACTGGGACCTATCGCAATCGTTCCACATCAAAATCTCCATCACGGCAGTTATCCTGTCCACTCTCCATGCCGTTGGCCATTTGACGGGCACCTTCAACATGGGGAGCCGACCGTCGAACGAGGGAAATGTCAACAAAGTCCTGGGGCCGGACACGCTACCGCGGACGTACATGGGGTACATGGCCGAGTTGCCGGGGTGGACTGGCCTGACGGCTTTGATCCTCTTTTACACTCTCGGTACATTGAGTGCTCCGCCGATACGAAGATGGAACTTTGAGGTCTTCCAGCTCGGCCATCTCTTGATGTACCCCATCCTCGCGTTTCTGTACGCGCACGGCAGCGAGGGCATGCTGCAGTACCCCATGCTCGGGTACTGGCTGGCCTTCCCCACGCTCGTGATTGTGATCGAGCGCTCCGTGAGGGTTGTGGTCGGCTTCTTCCGGATCCCGGCCACGCTGCGGGTGCTCGACGCCGATACGGTCGAGATCAACGTGACGATCCCCCACTCGCGCTTCTGGGGCTACAAGGCCGGCCAGTATGTGCTGCTGCAGGTGCCCCAGATCAGCTTCTTCCAGTGGCACCCCTTCACCGTGTCGGTGTGCGTGGGCAAGAAGATGCGGCTGCACATCAAGACGGACGGCAACTGGACCGACAAGCTGCGCGACCTGGCCGGTCCCTCGGGCAAGGCCAAGATCGAGGTCGGCATCAACGGGCCCTTTGGCGCGCCCGCGCAGCGCTTCTACGACTTCAGCCACACCATCATCGTCGGCTCGGGCATCGGGGTCACCCCCTTCTCGGGCATCCTGGCCGACCTGCAGGCGCGTGACAACGCGCAGCACGGCGGGCCGGGCCAGACGCACAAGCACTCGGAATCCTCGGCCTCGTCACTATGGCCGTCCCGGCCGAAGCGGGCGGCGCGCAAGCAGACCTTCTCCTTCTCGTCGCTCAAAAAACCGGGGCCCCCCTCCCCCTCCCTCCCGGACCCCCCGGCGCCGACACCGGCGTACGCGGCCGACTACCGCCGCGTCGACTTCCACTGGACGGTGCGCGAGCGCAACTACCTGCTGTGGATGTCGGACCTGCTCAACGACGTGTCGCGCAGCCAGCAGTGGCACCGGGCGCACGGCCCGGATGCCGGCGGCGGGCCGGCCCACCTCGACATCCGCATCCACACGCACGTCACGCAGCGGCGCAGCAGCATCGCGACGCACATCTACGGCTGGCTGCTCGAGATGCACCGCACCGACGCACACCCCGAGAGCCCGCTCACGCGGTTGCTGAATCCGACGCACCTGGGCCGGCCGGATTTTGTGACGATATTGGATGGGCATTACGAGGAGATGCGCCGGTTTCAGGGGGTGAGGAGGGCCGAGAGGGAGGCGAGGCGGAGGGAGGGGTATAGTAAGTATTCCAAGAGCGCGGCGAGTGCGAGGACGAGGGTCAGTCGGGTGCTGGCCGAGGACGAAGAGTTGAAGATTGGCGTCTTTTACTGCGGCGCGCCCGTCGTGGGCGAGATCCTGGCCGATCGGTGCCGGGCGCTCACGGCTAGGGGGCACGAGGATGGGAGCAAGATTAAGTATCATTTTATGACCGAGGTGTTTTGCTAGTAAAAGGTTTATGCCCCCTGATGATGTATGAATTAAAGCTGCAGAAGAAATCTGTTGTCAAAACTGATCAGCACCGTTGGTTCAAATGATTTGTGAGCAGAGATTGAGACGGAAACGGGAATACATCCCGAGCCATTATCATCCATGATTTATTTCCCCTTGAATGTGACTTTTGCTTACAGTAAACCTGCATCCAGCATCCAGCATCCTGATGGCAGCTACCAAAGTAATAACTAACCTAAAGGCCGATGTAACTAACCATTATCTCCGGATTACGTGATAACTCCGCTGCGTGATTACCTTACATGCAGGTGTACACATGTATGTAATCCTCGACGAAAAGGGACCTGACGGGAACTAGAACTACTAGCACCCCACGCAAAGATGACGCCTTCGCCCTCGTCACCAACGATAAGCTGCGAAGTCGGGAGGGCATGGACTTGTTCCGTCGGGTCTGGTCGGATCCAGGATAACACGGCGGCGCCAATGCCGCTCGAATACGGCAAAGATTACATTCGGCGTGGGCTAGGCCCTGCCCCCGGGATTTATTCGCACAATGTCAACATTTTGACATGACAAGTCTGCTCCATAATCCGAGGCAGCAGCTCATCAATGGTTGAGTGCAATTACCCCTCCAACTTGCACCCAGAAACCTCGTCCACTTGCAAGTTTACACCATGGGGACGATCCTCCTCCCGCTACAACGCCTCGAGATGCTGCTCTCCGACCTCCACCCCTCCCCCAAACATCCCCCCCAAGTCATCGTCCGCGAGATCGACTCCTCCTCCCAACAAGACCTCCCGACCACCACCCTCGAAACCAAGTCCCAAACCGACCCCCGCCGGGACTCGGGCGCCAGCATCGCCCAACCGCAAACCCAGACGGCCCTCGTCATCACGCCCTCGCGCACGTACCAGCTCACGTCCGACTTCCCGGCGCCCGCGTCCCCGGGGCCAGGCGAGGTGGTGATCCGCACGCGCGCGGCGGGGCTCAACCACATCGACTGGAAGTCGGTCGAGCACAACTTCTGCCTGCCGGCGCTGCCGTGGGTCGTGGGCCGGGAGATGGCGGGCGTGGTGGAGGGAGTGGGGGCGGGTGTCGAGGGGGTGCGGAGGGGGGATCGGGTGTGGACGAGTGAGTTTTTCTTGATGAGAGAGAAGAGGGGGGGGGGGGGGGGCTGACCATCGCAGGCACGTATTACAAGGACCGGCGAGCTGGGTGCTTCCAGGAGCTCGTCGTGGTGCCGGCACATACCGTCGCGCGGATGCCGGCCAACCTCGGCTTCGCGAGCGCGAGCTGTCTCGGGGTCGGCGGGCTGACGGCGGCTATGACGTTGTGGAGGTGGCTCGGCCTGCCGATGCACCCACCTCCCGCCGACGGGCCGGGGGGAGCGCGCCAGGTCATCCTCATCTGGGGAGGGTCGACGGTGACGGGGCAGTTCGCCGTGCAATTGGCCGCCCACGTCGGGTGGGATGTTATCGCCGTGTGCTCGGATCGCACGGCCGACCTCGTGCGCCGGTTGGGGCCGAAACATGTCGTCACGTACTCGGGGAGGGCGGACGGGGAAATCGTCGATGAGATTCACGCGCTGGGACGCGGCAGGATATCCAAGGCTATTGACCTCGTGGGCCCCCAGACGGCAAGGGTGGTTCTAGATGTCATTGCCAGGAGCGAGGGTGTCGTCGACTTTGCGCCCTTGGCGTTTGTGTCATCCAAGGAGGCGATACCGGCGAGTGCGAGGGTGCACAATGTAGAGATGAAGCAGTTTGTACTTGATAGGGCGTCGGAAGTGTATGCTAAACGGCTGAATGAGCTGGTGGAATCCGGTGTGGTTGTGATACCCAAGTTGCGAGTCATTCAGGGGTTGGGCGCGGTCGAGGGGGGCCTAAAGCAGTTGAAGGAGGGGGATTTGGCGGGGGACAAGTTGGTCGTTTCCTTATCTGTCTAGATAGACGAAAGCCTTCAGACTGGTCCCTCAGGTTGTCGCCAATCCCAGGTTGAGAAGTGCGACATGTTTTACGTGGTGAATGCAGGGCCCTCACTGCAACCGGACCACACTCTGTCTGCTGCTCAGCCAGCGATGTAGGCAGCGGGCACCGTGGGCTGCCGAGATTGGCTCGAGAAAAAAAAAAGTGCTCCGAAGCAAAGCTTCTGGAGGGTCTGACGCATGTGTTGATTCGCTGATGTGACCGTTTAGGCTTCGAAGCGGGCAGCAAGAGACGGTACTTCAGTGCGGGCATTCCCTCCTCTACGGCGGGATCTCGTCGGCCTATGTCGGCCGTACAACTTACAGCGCCCGCCATGGTAAACCCCCAGGTTCAGTCCGAAGCACCCACATGGCCACCACCCGACCTCGTCCCTCCTGGCGCGGCATATCCTCTTCATCTCGATGACGAGATATCTCTCTTCTTCATGCTCAATAGCGCCCTGTGGGCCGCATTAGATGCCTCTTGTCGGAGCCTGGGGCTCGGAGCAATCGATATCAGCCAGGGGTTTGGCTTGGGAACATGAGTCCATAGAGCTGTGTGGTTCTGTTGCAACGTTTACGGCCCCCCTGATCCAATCCTGGATAATCTTTCGAGGAATCAAGTGGCCCGAGTAATGGTTTTGTCGCGACTCCTCTGGCAGCACGCACCCATACTACTTCTCGGAGCCCGGATGGCCGCATTCGCCTTGTCCAAGCCCCTACTAAGATCACAGCCCTTTTCATCTGTCTCAGCTCTCTGCTCGCACCCTGGTCCCGACTCTACACGAGCGGGTCAATTTTCCCTTCGTCCGTGAAAATATTGGCTTACCTGATGACGCTGCTACTGGAGCGGTCTATCGCCAGGCGGAAAAAGAGGACCCGGTTCAGCTTCGTGAGGGACGATATCTGACCCAAAACATCCATGAGCCCATACCTTTGTGCACCTGTCCGTGGCCCAAGACACTGTCCGTGGCCCAAGACAAACGTGGCTCCTCGCGCTCACCAAGCATGACCAAACACAAGAGAGCGTCATTGCAACATTACAAACGGTCTCGCTCGATGCGATGCCAATGAGATATATCGCTATCTCCTACGCCGGAATGGAATTTAACCTACAATTTCTTGAGCCTGACGGGTTATTCGGCTTCATTCCGGTCACCTGAAGCTGTGCAGATGCTCTAGAAGCCCTCGCCTCTGGTATCTGCGGGACTGCTTATTTATAGATCGACGCCGTCTACTTCAACCAGGGGAACCCAGCCGACAAGGAGAGACAAAAATCTCCCTCTGACGCCCCATGGCATGAAAGAAACATTATTGAATTTAATTGCGCTATTCCATTTTCGCGGAGCATTTGGAATATGGAGCCCTCCTAGGGCATATTGAACCGTGGTGTGGATGCCGGGGGCAGAGGGGCTGTCTCGACCAGCAAAAAAATGGATCGCGCTCTCTCGACTTACCGAGAGCGCGTATTTCCACCGCGCCTGGATCGTGCAGGAGGCCGTCCTCGCCAGAGATCTAACAATCATATACGGGAACAACTAAATTAAATGGGAAGGGCTTGGTACAGGTATCTAACCTCTTGAGCGTCACGTCGACCTTGTGGGCAAACGGCACTCAATTTCAATTGCCAGGAACTTCCCTGCAACACAACGGCCAACAACGGCCTCAACAAGAAAAACGGGATCTTGCGTTAGCAGTACCATACAAGACTTTGGCCAACCACTGGATAGCCAAACACGTGTAATTGAGCGATCGGAGGAGTCCCAGAGAGCCATTTTAAGGTGGGAAACCCCATGGGCTTGACTCCTCCTCCTAGATAGTAACATTGTACGAGTTTCCATCACGTCAATTGATGTCCCATCACTTTGAGTGCATTTTGCCACAGACCACAGGCTGGGGGCTTCAACGGCAGCTCGACAGGTGCATGAAGGTATAATGGGCAACCTTCCGCCGTTTGTGCACACCTTGGCCTTTCTCAAGACACAAGAGAAGCAAACAGCCGTGGCCGTAGCGTTGCAAGCTATACTCCGCAGTGGGAAAACTCAGGCTATCAAACCCCGGGACCTCGTCTTTTCCGTCCTGGGTCTTTCCTCGGATGCGGATGCGGCCGCACACAAGCCCACGTACGACATTTCTGTGCCTGATTGGCTCATCTTCGCCCATGCCACACAGTTCATTCTATCGAGAGACAGCAAGCGCACCTCCTTCTGTTGGCGAGGATTTGCGATGACTTCACAACGTTCAACCCTTACTTCCGAAACTTGAGCAATTTCATGGCCCTGAGAGCTGGAAGGTCATGATTGGTTTTTTTTGCTGGCGTTTTACGATGAGGCGTCTGAGCTGATCGCTTGCCATGTCCGAGCTATATGGCCCCAGCCGCATACCTCGCCGAGAGGCGTTCCTGCACATCCTATGCATGCACGGCAGCACCGTGATAGACCCCAGCCCTTCTGACCTCTGCACAGGCGCTGAGCTGGAGACCCTTTTCATGGCATTACTCGAAGTTATGCGGTTTGCCATCGGTACCACCAAAGGAGGTGTTTTTGCGGGCATCAAAGCGGATCACAAGATCCAAAAAGATTGGCCTTTCCGCCCAACTCGGAAGATTAAGGCTTCTTCAGAGCAGTTCATGAGTGCGTGTTCTCTGTCCCAGACACGGGATTTGTGGGCTGGGTGCCTCCAGGGACATTTCCCGGGGAAACAGTACGCTTGTTTGAAGGATGTGACCTTCCCTTTATCATCCGTAGCTCTCTAGAGTCCGTTGCCGGAGACGAGGTTTTTCTTTTGTGGGCCGAGGTTGAGGGAAACGCAGAATGGATCCCCCTTGTTTAGGTAGACTAGGTAACTCACCAGCACCTTGAACATGATGTCCACGAGGGTAGCTGAATCTAGACCGCTGTTTCATCAAAATTTGGGTTGAATATGAGATTGGTCTGTTTCCCAACAGCTTAGCCAATAGTACCTACCTACGGTGCCCGTTTCCACTTCGGTTAGCTAAACTAGCGTCAACTCTTCCCACCTACCGTCGCCGTTCGAGAGTGCCTCCCCGTTCATCAGCCCATGGATATAGCAATCCCCAATAAGGAAGTAATGGGAATCCACCCCCATCTCCCGAAGCAAGAATGGAACCTCTGCCCCAGGCAAAAAGAGCAGAAGATCACCAACTCTGGTTTCGTTCGGAACCACGCCAATATACCCTTTTTCCGTCGTACACAGGTGTCGGTAGAGATTTCCCGCCCTCAAAATGGCATCCCGGTATGGCCAACCTAGCGAATCTCCAGCAGGGGAATTTCCTTGAATCGAGCCAAAAACATTAGACGGGTATCGACTTCCACAATCAGCCTTGGACATGTTCTGCTCAGAATACCAAGCATCATATACCACCTGGTCCACGTCCGGGGGCTCCATCCTTCCTGTTCCACTCCTAACGGCTATCCAATCATTTGCTTCTCGTTTTGCTGCTTCGGGATCCGGTCGCACCCAGGCTTCAAAGTCGTGAGCAAGTGTGGGTGACGCGGGCTTCATGCTTCTAAATTTGCCAGCTTCACGATGCTCGATGTTCAAGTCACAGATGAGCGTCCGCCACAAGGCATCAAGGTACGACTCCCTCGTGCCAGGGTAGTACCCAAGTTTAAGCAATCGCATAAACTGGTCCCTGGCCCACCTTGAACGAGCCATCCGAGCTGTCGTAAAGACAAGCTGCAACTTCTCCGTCATATGGTCGACTCGGCCGCAAATCAAGCCCGAGAGCTTGAGGGTCCCTGCTGAAGCATTGCAGCCGCGGATGGTGGTAAACCATCTCTGTAGGGGGCCGCCAGCTTGGAAACCTCGACATTTCAACACAGGGATTTGAGCGGCAGGGACTGTCCAGTCGGGGACCCAGGTTGGGAGGTGTTTTATCGTCTTCCGAGCCCCGGCCGAGCATAAGACTCCCGGGTGATGAAGCAGCATGCAAACAGCTGCATCGATATATACCTGGCGTGTGTCTTTAGTGTAGTCCACCGTGGGCTTTAAGCTATCATTGCAAAGTGACATAAGTGCAAAGACGCGGTCCTTGTCGTCAGTGCAATTCAAGTCTCGGCATAAATCGAGCAAAACAGCCATTGGAAAAGATTTAATACCCTGGCGGTGAAAGGCGTCACGCACCAGGAACATTTGCGTCGCGTTTCCTCCATTCTTTGGATCCGTAGGAGAAAGGCCCGAACTCTGTGGATATGCCGTCGGCTGCACGACTTCACGAAAGAACTCGTCAAAGAAGTCCCAGCCGAAGGTTGATTCCCCCCACTGCATGCATATGTTGTCATTCAGGAGGGACTCTTGGACAATCCACATGCGTGTGCACCAGGGCTTGGACTGGAACTCTCGTAACACATCCCACGACGAGTCCTCAAAGCCTGGAAGTCCAAATGATTGCGGATTGCGTGTGTACATAATGGGGTTGACGGGTTGTCCGCGCCGCTGCTTGGCTAGCTGGATCAACTTCGTCGCCAGATCGATTCCTTTCGGGATGTCGGGCGTCGGGCCACCAACGTAGGTGATGACTCGCTTGGCCGAGCGGTAAATGTCGGCCATCATCCGGACCTGTTGGGAGCGCTCTTTGTCGTCACTTTGGTTGATGCACACGGCATCAGCCCAGACGGCACGGGTGCCGTCCTCGACATGTCTGTGGCGGATATTGTACAGGGCGCTATGCAACGAGGCCGTGATTCGAAGGATCTTCCCACCCCTTAGATAGAGTGTGTGTGATTTAGTCGGATCGCCCCAGACGTACGAGATGGATTCATATGGCTCGCCACCCGTGACTGTGGCTTCTTGTAAATCCGCCAGAATATTTCGGCCGCTGCCGCCGAAGACGTGGAGGATTCGAATTGACCTTTTGCCACCAAGCGGCTGGTACTGGTACAAGTTGCTTGTGTTCATAGCTCCTCCAGATCGTTGTTGTTGTGTTGGGAAAGTTACGCACATCTCCGCAACGCAGCGCTTCACAACTTAAAGAAGCTGCCCGGAAGAAGACGCCAGGGCAGATTGGGACCCAGGCAGAAACGCATGGAAAGGTATACGCGCAAAGGGCAGATCACGGATTGGACAACAAGTGACCAACCGCTGTTGTCTCCCAAACACACGTGATATTAGTGCCGGCAACAGCAAAATACGACACATTTCTTAGCTGCATTGTGGTGGTTGGCTACGGGGACTCGGTAAAGGAGGTAATTAGCTCTTGAGGTGTCGCTTGGGGTGTTGCACTCCCCTTGAAAAAAATGATGCTGTAGATACGGTACCAAGGTAGGAGGTTGAAAGTGTTGGAGGTGCCCCCCCCCCCCCACTGGGAAGGTTGCCCCTCCACTAGCGCCCACGGTAAGCGAGGCCACTAGTCAGCCCACCATCTGCGCAGGATTTGGAGGGCTTTTTCCTTTTCTTTCCACATACAACAATACACACACTTTTCCAGAGTTTGGCGATCTTGCGTGTGTGTGTCACCCCCAATAGAAAGATCAGCCCTTCAATAAGGGCGCCGGGAAAATTGGAAAATCCACCAACCTCTCTGAGTCTTCCCCTCAGGCTGAAACAGTTCCACCCCGTCAGACTAGATCAAAGCGTACAAGATTGACTCCTCTCTGCCGCAGAATATCATGATCTACTTCAATGGTCGCAACGGGGTTGTTCCGTAGTCTTTGACGAAACTCTCCAAGGTCGATCGGTAGTTGACTCAGTCTTGGATCCTCAAATGAAAGCAGTCCTGTAGACGTATCAAAGAATCCGGTCGGGTACAGGTTCTCATATTCTGGTGGGTCAGTGCCAACAAGCTGAACATTCGGCGGGAGCGGGCCGAGGAAGGCCTCACCCTGTGAAATGCCTGGGACAAAGCACTCTCCCACCACCAAAAATCCACCATTGCCAACAGGCCGCAACGCGAGAGGCGAGCTGCAGCCAAGGAGGACACAGACTTGATCCCCGGGCTGCGCTGAAGCCGGCGCGTATCCGACATAGTTCTCGCCTCCATTGAATAGTGCCCTTCCTTTTGCCTTGTCCACCATCTCACTTATATACCTTCGGGCACTGCTTTCGACGGAGAAGTACCGCCAGGGCTCAGCGGTAAGTAAAGCAGACGGCGGCTCTAATACGGTTCTCAGCGCTGCTCTTCCTGCTTCCATGTTGGGGTAGTTCTCTTGTGGGGGATATCTCCAATCATCAAACTTTCCACATACGAGCGTTCGGACGTAGGCGTCGAAGGTACTGCCCCCAGTACACGAAGGCCGGTCAAGGTCTAGCTGCGAGAGCGTGTGTTGGAATTTGCTGAAAGCCTTCCACTTTGAAGCATCACTGGCGTCGGTGTTTTGAAAGTGAGCCGATTCTACGCGTTCGACCACCACACAAGACACGCCGAAAACACTCAAAACGCCTGGCTCGGGGACTTTCTGCCATGATTTCAGCTGTGACGACGCAAATGTCGTTCGCAGTGTCGAAACCACGCTGCTGGGCTGCGACCAGTCCGGGACCCAACTCGGGCCTTGAATGCCCGAGCCCGGATACTGGCACTGATGGAGGATTTCGATTCCCGAACGGTCAAGAAAACGCACGACAACGTCCTCGTAGACCTGCGCGACTGTTTTCGCATAGTCCGGGACAATGCCCAATGCCCTTTCTGCGTCATTGAGCAAGCCCAGAACACCAAAGATGCGGTCTCGAGGATCCCCGCACTTGGCGTTGGTGAAGTAGTTCCGCAGCGACTCGAGGAAGACAAGGCGGGGCTGCCATATGAAATCCCGCAAGAAATTGATACGTTGCTGGTGCTCATGATACTCTGGGAAATTGAAGGCGCAGCCCTTCTGGGTGATGCCTATGAGTGCATGGCGAAATGATGACCACAGAATTTGGCGAGAGCCGCACATTATGATTGCATGTGAGTTTGCCAAGTATATCTCCTGTCGGATCCACAGTCTTTCGAACCACGGGCGGGATAGTAGATGATGGATTGAAGACAGTGTCTCGGCGTTGAAAGGAAGAGGGATCATCTGATCCGCCGCACTTGGGTTCGTTGAGTTTTCCGACGGCTCTAGTTTTTGCGACTTCCAATCCCATTGTATTTGGGAGCCGAAGCTGGAGATCTGGTCCATGGCTTGCTCACTGCCATCTCGCTCGGGCCCCAACCATGCGACCACAATTGGAGCTTGCTGGTAGATGTCGCTCATCATGGCAACCTGCGGACCCTTCTCGGCCTCATTGGACTGGTCGATGCAGATGGCGTCTATCCACATGGTGCGCGGGCGATTGGCATATCGGACGTGTCGCAGGGCGCAGGCTAAATTCCGCGTCACCCCGAGTGTTGTGTGGTTCCCGCTCTTGTCGCACACAAAAATAACTTCAGGGTTGTCAGGCGAGCCCCAAACGTAGGACAAGGCTTCGAATTCCGCCGCATTGTTGTCGTCGAATTTGACTTGCTGCATAGAGATAACAATATCATCATCGGGCGTCCCGGGATGGATGGTCGCCGTTCTGAGGCTTCCTCTCTTGGGCAGAGGTTGGTACAAATGCTGGTATAAATGCTGAGTCGAGGGACTCTGGCAGGCCATGACGCCCGAAGCTCCGTACGGGAAGTTGGTACAGATATGCAGGCCGTACTGGAAAGGGGGGGAGAGGTGCGGAATGGCTTATTCTATCTAAAAGAAGGGAGCACACGCGGGGGTGCTTATTATATAGGTAGGGTAGCTGGTGGTCACCTGTCAACGCTTCTATGGCCAGTTGAATCTGGATTAGCGGCCAGTCTTACAATTTATTGGAATTTGGGGAAGTTCAAAGACCTTCCGGGAGGTCGGGTGCTGACTTATCATGATTACAGGCGGCCCTATTGGTTCGATTTGCATACCTATGTTAGAGTCAGTCGTATTGGCTAGCCAAGGTCAACCAAGAAGCAGTACTGGACTCAAGCAAGATAATGTCAGATCGAGCCGGGCAGTTATAAAAGGTTACCCAAATAATATATCAGAATACTAACGCACGGCGATGGAAGGCACTACCCGTATTCCTGCGATAATGCATGCAGCTACTACGGTGACTGAGTGAATGTAGCATAGAACGGTATCAGCCAGGGGTTGGACATCACGGCATTTGTGCTTCACAGTCTTCGACATCCGGCGCGGTGCCATCCTCGTGTGCATCATCAGCATCGACTGGTGGGTTATGCTCGAATTCTACGTCACAACTCGCCCGTCGATGCCCGGCTTCATTGGCGCGCTCTAGACGGGCTCCGTCGCCGAGGGCTGGACACGCATCTACCAGCTCACCTACTTTGTTCGGCTTATCTTGGGGGGTGGCATGTACTTTGTGACTTGCCAGATCACCCTTGTGCCTGGTACGGGGGATAATTTGCCCATGTCGGATGAGGAATGCGACTGGAACAAGGGGATCCAGGTCAAGGCCGAGATGACGAGCTAGGGGAATGTCAGTAGTAAGCAGAAGGAGATCGCTATTGGCCTTCTCTAGGTGCAGCCCTCTCTACACTTGTTCCCGCAAACACGCCTTGATACCTCTTTACCTAAATCACACAATCTCTCTTTCCTCGTAGCCATTTGGTAAAAGGTGGCGACAGTCAAAACACGGGCACCAAATTCTCACCACGTCTGTAACCTGCCTCTCAATATGAGCAACCGACTCTGTTTGCGGATTTGAAATTAAAGTTAGTCGTTTCTTACCTTTGAAACTGACCAGTTGTTTACTTTGCCAATCAACGCGAGACCGTTACAAACAAACGCAAGTCGGTGCAAAGAAATAGGGATCAGGGGCAACAACGTCACACCTGCCGAGTTTGCCGTAGGTGCGTGGTGGTGGTGCACCAGGAGTGCTCACCAGGTCGCGCGGCCTTCGTCGGTGCCTCGTCGCGTCTAAATGCGGAAGGAGAATCGAGATCCGGCATGTGCCCGATCCTCTTTCGCTTATCTGGGGGCTCCATCCTTGGCGGCTACTGTCGATCGTCACCCTCCCGCGCGCCAAGTCCCGAGGCATACCACGGGTGCGACCCCAGACGACGACGAGACGGCACGTCCACCTTCTCTCTTGAGACTTGGGGGATGGCGTAACTGCGCCTGCCCTTGGCGACTCTCGACGGCCTGAGGCAGAAGACGCAGTTGTGCGGCCAGCTCAGCGATGCCCACGCGGGCTTGGTGATGCGGGACCTTCTTGATTGAGGTCTTGTCTTGCTCACGATGCCAGTCGTGATGCGCAATCGTGGGATTTGCGGTGGGCTAGAAGATTATTCCAAGGGCTATAGATACTCGAGTAGGTCAGCTGCTGACCTGAATCTTTTTCTCGATTGTGCCGACTAAACTTTTATACCCGCAAAATATATTAAACTGCCGCAACAATGAAGTTCACTCCTGCCGTCTTCGCTGCCGTTGCCCTTTCAGGGCAGGCTACGGCTGAGACAATGGCCGTGCTGAAACAGCGAAAGCTGGAGGCCTGGTCCCGCCAGGCCGAAGCCGGCGTCTTTGACCTCAACCGCTATGCGGCCCTTGCAGCTACTACCCCCTGTGTCAACGGCCAGGCGGGAGAATACAAGTGTTCTGGCGTGGACTTGATCTCCTTCCTCCGGCATCAGGACTTGGGTTCTTCGACTCGGCGAGGCAACGATGTTTGTAAGTCGCCATTTCCCTTCACAGAGCTGCTCGCATGCATTCTGACTATTTTCAGGGGGTTGGACTTCACCAGCAGGACGCGAATTCGGCGCGGTCGGCCAAACAGATGGAACCGCCTTCGTCGAGATCCTCAAGGACGGATCGCTGGTCTACCTCGGTCGGCTGCCTACACAGACATCTTCGTCGTCTTGGCGGGACATGAAAGTCATCGGTGACCATGTGTACATCGGATCGGAAGCGTCTAACCATGGCCTACAGATCTTTGATCTGAAGAAACTCCTCAATATCACCACTCCTCGGACCTTCAGCACCTCTACCGACCTGACGGCCCACTTCAAGGGCTTTGGAAACTCCCACAACATCGTCGCCCACACCGAGACCAACATGATCTATGCCGTCGGTACCGGCAGCGGTGCGGGCTGCCGCGGAGGTCTTTTCATGGTTGATGTCAGCAACCCGGCGAGCCCCAAGTCTTCGGGGTGTCTCTCGGCTGGTGGCTATGTGCACGATGCGCAGTGCGTGACCTATCGCGGTCCCGACAGCCGCTATACCGGCAAGGAGATCTGCTTCAACTTCAACGAGGACGTAAGACATGACCCCTTTTCCACCCGCCCCATGAACCAGCAACTGACCATTTTGCCCAACAGACCCTAGACATCACCGACGTCACATCCAAGGGCAGCCCAACCACCATCAGCACGACCGGGTACAACGGCTCATCTTACACGCACCAGGGGTGGCTGGCCGACGACGAGATGCGCTTCCTGCTGCTGGACGACGAGCTCGACGAGCAGAACAAGCAGGGCCCGGCGGCCAACCAGCATACGACGACTTACATCGTCGACATCGCCGACCTGAAGAAGCCCATCTTCGCCGGCACGTACCAGAGCCCGGCCATCTCCATCGACCACAACCAGTACGTCAAGGACGGGCTCTCGTACCAGGCCAACTACGGCTCCGGCCTCCGCATCGTCGACGTGCGGTCGCTCAAGACGAACCCGACAGGCCGCGGGCTTCGCGAGGTCGGATACTTTGACTGCTATCCCGAGGACGACGTGACTAATGGTGCGGCTGAGTTTACGGGCACCTGGAGTAATTACCCCTTTTTCAAGTCGGGGTATATTCTGCTCAACAGCATTGAGAGGGGTATCTTTGTGCTGAAATACACGGGGTGAGTGTGCGTCTCTGGTGTAGATAGACCATGTTGTTGATACCATGCAGCTCTCTCTCGGGTTTTGTAGAGCAAGACTTGAAATCGTGATAGACTTAGATCGATGTTACTGTCAGTGTGCCACAGAGCCCTGGCATCCCTGACCTCAAGACAATAGGTAATTTTGCTGGATATTTTCGTTTCTCTTTTTCTATCGCATCACCGACGATTTACGCGGGTTGTAACAATTGGTGGGAAGGTTGCTTGATTGAGCCAAGTTGAACTTGGCGGGGCAAAGCCCCGCGAAGTCCTGAAGAGTCTTATCCTGTTGTGCTTAGTCACTCAATCTATTATCTAATCCCTAGTCCTACTTTGCAGGGTGTTGCCAAATGTATGTTGGTGGTTAGGTAACGCCACTCAGCTCAGCACTGCAATTTTAGCCCCAGTGGAGGGGATGAAAACGCCACAATCCAACCAAGCCAAGTCGGCGAGACTCATGATGGGATCTTCAAGTCTTTCCCTAGGCACCCTTTTTTTGCTCTGGGTAGCTACCCAATTTAGTGACTTGAAATCTTCTCTTCTCGCCGAAAAGTCACTTGATATCGCTCTCTCGGAGAATTTACATTTTACCAAAGACTTGGTGCTTGCACCTACAAAGTCTCACGCTGATGAAAAATACCCACATGTAAAAGTGATAAGTTCTCTACCATGTGCTCTCATACTTTGGCTCAAGTAGTGCGCTTTATATAGCATATATACATTCTCGCTAAAAGGCTACTAATAGTAATTGGCTGGCTACCTTCTTAGGCTTGAAGCCACAGTTTCTCTTTGCCAGGGAATTAACTGACGAGTACCCAGGCCCTCCAAAAGCCCATAACCCCATCCCTCAAGAGCAGGGGCGCCAAAGACTACCGCCTCTCCAGATGCAGTAAAACTTGTTCTCAACCACACACGTTCCGCCATTCAGCGAATCCGGGCAAAAGGCCATCTTGCTCTCGTGGGGCGTGCAGGTGCCGAGGAGGTCGTAATGCCCCTCCTGGTAGTTGGTGCCGATGCCGAGCGGCGCGTCCCGCCAGTCGCCGCACCCCACGTCGATGTTGCCCTTGGACACGAACGGGCCCTTCCGCTCGCCCGTCACCAGCTGGCCTAGTATGAAGACTGAAGGAATTGCTGATGGTATGCTGGATGTTGTTGTGGCATGCTGTGATTCTGGAGGGGTTGTGGCAGACTTTATATACCAGGTACTCAACCCTGTCTTGATCATCGCCGTTCAGTTTGAAGAGAGCTAGTTACTATGTTTCACAGCAGAAAGAGGCAGAGCGCTAGTCGACCCCAGCAAAGATGAGGCTATTCATGGATTGTGCTGGGTTACCTAATTGCAGGAACTATTAGTAAGTGACTGGGGCTCAACCGAGGGACTTTTGCATGCGTTCGCATGTTCTAGACTCCAGCCGTCTGCGAGGACGGGGTGAAGACAAAGGGCAGCCATAAGGGTGTTGCTAGCCCGATAGAAATTGCGGCGCGGTTGCGGCTGCGGTTGCGGCTTCTGGAACGATATCTTGGACGTCTGCGAATTGGTGCACAAGAAGCGGCGGCGCAGGCAGCAAGATTAAAAAAAAGGGCAGTCGCTCAAGCAGCATTGCCAAACACCACGTTTAAGCGAAGTTTTCTGGCCCGTTTTTCTACACAGCCGTTCCACCTTGGCGTGCACTTTACATGCATGGACTTTAATCAGTGACGATATCGGTTGACGATGTATTTGGTCTAAATAGCAAAGATACATCTCAAGGGTGGCAAGCTGTTTGTGAATACGACGCGCCCGATGGGTCGTAGGTCTCCATATCCTTACATTAACGATAAGCTTCAACGGAACATGCAGTGGGTCCTATCATAGCTATACAGGGGGGTACCGGATGGCGAGTCTTCCGTCCATGAGATGACATCTACCTGTCGCCTTCCATCTGAGAAGAACTGCGATCACATTGAGGCACTAGGTAGAGTTTCGATGGTGAGCTGTTTTGGATGAATGAAACCGACTTTGCTGAACCAATGCTCCGAACATTTAGGTTTGAGTGGGATAAAATGTAAAATTTTCTTCTATTCTTCGTGCCCTGGGTCAACCTTTGTCGCCGGGCAGGCGCAGTGCAACTTCCCGATGAAACCCGCTTCCGCCTTCCTTCCCCATTACCGATACGTTTTATCTGGCTGGGGCAGCGCTAATTCTCTTTGCAAATCTTCATTTCTCTCGTCTTCACCGCCTCTCTCGTCCATCTCCACATCCCTCAGGTGCGGCGACAGGCGCGGCTCGATCCGCATTTCTAGCCTGTCCTCGGATTTGTTCTCCCTCACCGAGGCCGTCAACTGCCACGTTGAAATACTCCTGACGCCTGCACTGTCGGCCCTCAACAGCCGCGGCGATGTCGACTGCAGCGCAAGCACGAGCAGCTCGCCCAGCGATGCCCACGCCTCGCTCGACCAAGACCCGCCAAAGAAAATAACCAGAATATGGGCGATCGCAAGCAGCGCATGCAGGAGCAACACGGAAAACCCGAGAATGACAAGGCTGCCGCTCTGGAAGCCATACCCGGATGACAAGATGCGGTACTCCATCGAGACGTTGACGTAAGCTCCCCGTGCCTCGGCTTCCTCGTACGTGTGGCTTTTGGCGTACGTGTAGCTGGCGACGTTGCCTCGCTCGTTGCACGGGGTGAAGGCGCACTGGGAGGCTGAGAGCGTCCATGCGAGCATGGTCGACAGGGCGGTCGACAGGCACTCGCTGTCCGTGGTGCAGAAGCCGGCCAGGAATTCGTAGATGGACACGGGCCTGTTGATCATGTCCTGCAACGGGTACTGGTTGAACGGCTTCGCGTCCAAGCCCTGCATCCATTCGGGGTCGAAGCGGACGATGTCTTCCGGCGGGGTACGTTCTGTCTCGTTGAGGAGCACCTCAATCGGCTTTTCATTGACCAGCGAGTATTCTAGCGTCGTGAAGGGCGTGCGTGACCACACGTCGACCTCAGCCCAGCGGGCTACTGAATAACACATCTCGACAATGCGGTAGTCGGGCTCGAACACCAGAGTTGTCTGGTTGTAAAAGGCCACCGTCGTTATGACCCCCGCCGAGAACCCGAACCCGGCGACGTATTGCTCAATGTCGAACCAGGCCAGCGCCGACTCGTTGCCTGGCCGAGACGAGTTCCACACAAACTTGGTCATCGTCTCGTCGATTGTGATGCTGAATGCCGGGTAGATGCCTCTCGCAAATTGGAGATTCGTCCCCAGCTTGAAGTCGTCCCGATGGTAGATGTTTGGGAAGCACTGGGTTGCGACGAGCGGCTGTTTCACCGCAACGGGCTTGCCCGCCGCGTCGCTGTATGAGGCCTTGATGATGATATCCTTGTTCAACCCAGACTCATTGACATGGTTCCACAGCAGCGTTCCCTCCTGCACCAAAGCCAGGTTGTGCAGTATCGAGTGAACCGAAGCAACGGCGACATGATCAGCCGCTCTCTGCCCACTTGCGACGCTAGGGAGTCGTTCGTTGGCGCATTGCCAGAGCTGCACGCTTGACAAGTTGCCTGGTGCGCAGGGCTCATCCACGCTGATGTACTCGCCGTAACGCCCAGCCGAGATGAAATCCGCCGTGGCAATACGCGACTTGACGATTCCGTTGATGATGGACTGCTCGTACATGGCGTTGAATTTGTTCGGGCACCCGAACCCCGTCGGAAACCACTCCTTGAGAAAGGGATCACACTCCCAAGTAACACCGAGCGTGCCCTCGCTGATGGATACAGGGTACAGCTCAGTGTTGGGGTCTGAGGCAAACTGGTACGGTCTGATCCTCTCCTCGACCGGCCCGAGTAGGTACTCTGAGTTGTTCCGAGTCACCCGCGCAGCCAAGAACTCGCTCATGCCTGGCCAGTTGTTGGGGACACGCCAGTACTCAACCCGGGGAATGATAACAATGGCCGAAAAGGGCCCGATCGCCACAGCCAGCAGACAGCAAAGCAAGAGGAGGAGTAACGTTCCCGAATGCGTCATGGCTCGCACGCTACGGAGCGCTGATCCCCAGAACTCGGAGCTCACAAAGTAGAGCGGCGAGCTGAGCTGCCAGGGGGATGTGATGAGGCCCAGCGGGACACCATCGCGCGACATGAGGAGGTAGCGGATCCGGTGCAGGAGCATGTTGGATAGCGACAAGATCATGAGTCCTTCGTGCACCTTGGCCGCGAACTGCAGCGCCCCGAGGACATTTGGGCTGGGACCTGGTGGCGGCCATACCCACTGGGCAACGTATATGCCGAGGAGGAAGAAGCTGACGACCAAGGATGGGAGGTGGAAGCGAGTGATGAACCACAAAGCAGCGAGCTTCCGCTGGCTGGCTACTTTCGTTGGCTTGGACTTGGGCTTTGGCGGGAAGAATCGGGGACTCGACGAGCTTCCGCTGCTGTTTGTTGCTGCTCCGTACGGAGCCGGCTTGATCTCTTCAATGAGAATGACGTCTAGTTTCTTGTCGGAGTCATGGGCTTGCGATATCGATATCGAGTCTGCCGCGGGCTCCGGCTGTCCTGCTTCGCCCGCGTTCTCAACGCCGCCAGCCATTTCGGAGTCGTCGTGGCTCTTCTCTCGGTCCATGGCGGGTTCTTCCTGATAGTTGTTGGTGTCCACCAAACCTCTCCCGGTGCATCAGATCGACATGGGAGATGAACAGAGCAGCTTCGGGACAGGTCGACACCCAGCGCAGCCCATAGCACGGGTCACGACCAATTCTTATCCAGGGTTTTCGACATTGAAAACTCAACCATGCGGGGAGGAGGATGTCGCTATGCCTCGCGGTTTGCCCAGGAGAACCGGACGGGACAAAATATGATCGAGCTTATCTCTCGACCAAGTGATGGCCCTGGCAATAGGGGTGATTGGATTTAGGCGAGAATCCAACCCCTGCCACTCTACCACGTTTTCTCCCCTGGGCAGGCGTCCGTCGCGTGGCCACACCACCCGCGGATACCGGCCGGGCACTGTATCGGTGCGGATCCTGTGCGGCGCAGCGCCTCGTCTCCTTCATCAATAGGACCAAGCGGTAGCTTCCCCTCAATGCAAAGAAATTCTACGGATTCCTACCAGCGATCTTCTACATAGGTACCCCGCCCAGCCACTTCGCCCTCCTTAATCGGTTACTAGAGCTGATTTCTGCAGGACCTTGGCGCCGAATATTTCTTTATTACTGCTGGGGGTCGCCATTGGTGTTTCACCCTTTGGTACCAATAACCTGGACCTGTCGCCAGATGGTGAAGGTGGCGCAGCCAGCAGCACAGCATGACGAAACACGCAGACATCGGGCCCTGGCCAATTTACCCGGGACGCCAACTAACCACAGCGGCCATTGGAATTGGCGACGATGGTTCACGCCACATCTTTGCAGCTTTTGCTTATTAGCGTTGACGGCGAGCTGCTTGCTGCCAAGTTTGCTGCCGCCAAGTTTGAGTTCAACTGCCTTTTCTCAGCAAAGCGATATAGGGGAACATGAAGGGCGCATCCCTTCGCCATACCAACTCAAAGTCCCACAGCAGCGGATATGCGATGCGCGGTAGCGAGAACGATCTACACCAGCCACGTTGACTCGTGCGCAACTTTCGCTGGCGCCGGGGGATTGTATGCAACACCCCGAGTACACAGTGTATTGGGTGCTTGTCGCAATCTCCTGATGCGATATATCCCATTTCAAGAAGCTATATCGATAACTAAGCATCTACATTTAGTTACTTAGTAAGTAACACAACCCTGGTTTGTTTGTCAGCACGTGATCTTCCTCTAAAGGTCCTAAGGGGTTATTGAAGCCCTGGAAAGACTTTCGAGCAGCAAAAATGGCAGTTTTCATATTAATAAAGGAATATTTAATATTTCCAATGGCCTTTCCAATATTGCGTTCTGAAACACGAAAAATGCCTTTCGTTATACTACAAACGCTTTTTTCAGGGCTTCAATACAGGATCACCTTCTGGGAGTGTCACACGCTAATAAACAAATCAGGGCTGGATTGTACTAGGCAAGTTCATATGAAAGGCTTATTCATCTAGGCATGGAATCGAGCTACCCACGCTGAAGCGGAGTCGAGAAATTATTTTTCCGACAGATAGAACTTGGGTCGAGACCTTACGGATACTCTCAAGGGATACTCCCAGCACAGATCCAGCCGTACTGGAAAGACTGGGCTTTGACTCTTGCCTTGGTTTTCCGGGTCGGCGCTGGGAGGGATGGGTAAGTTTGTATCATGTTTACGCATCGCGAGCTTCTCAGTCAAATTGCACATTACAATTGGCCGAAAGAAAACTCATATCTCCTTACAGAACCCTGATAGCCTGCCCGCCAGCCGCCGCTCGGGCTATCACCGTGATGCAAATACAGAACTGCAAAGTCCCATTGCTGACCAGGTAAGTGGGTGGGTAGCTATAGATCCGCAAAAAGACTGGTCCGCATGACCTACTACTAGCAGTCTAGTGTGCGCCGGAAAAAAAAAAAAAAAAAAAAAAAAGTACACATAATTTGCGCTCATTGTCGAACTACCACCCCCCTTCGGCCAACTCAGGGGTCAAAAAACTAAACCAAGATCTGAACAAATGTCTCGAGTCGGTGCCCGGTTCTGGTCTGAGACCTGCGTTCCTTGACAACGTAGGTGGCACTCGCAATAGTGAGCAGAAAGCTTGGCGAGGCGAACGGCCAAAGTCCAAAACCGTGAGACGGCAAGCCATCCGCCGATTCCCGGGTTCTGGGCCGGTAGCGTGCGGCACTCGGACTCCGTTGTGCCGGATTCATCAATTTAAATTGGCCGGGCACCCAACTCCACCAATCGGCCCTGCTCCAGCCCTACCACCCCCGACGCCTTCTCCAGCATCAAACAACGACTTGGGTGGTATTGTTGTGGGGTATTACTCCACAATGTGCCCACGGGGCCGCTGTTGACATCACAAGGAAGGTGTTGGCTTGGGGAATGTCGGGAAGAGAATCGAAATTGGGGGACTGGCGATGGAGAGTTGGAAACGGTTGCATCAGCAGCCAGCAGGTGCGCAAGTTTTGCTGATGTCCAGCAGACACAGGTGACCAAACAAAAGGACGGTATAAATGCGGCAGTGCGCCACTCGCAAGGAAAGCATCACAAAAGTACATCGACAGCAGAGAGTCCCAGGTAGCACCGCCTTCCCTCCTCCCAAGCTGTGCAATCATGAAGTCGTTTGCCATCGCCGCGATAGCGGCTCTCCTTGCACAGGAGGCTGCCGCCCACGCCACCTTCCAGCAATTGTGGGTTGATGGCGTCGACTTTGCAGGGCAATGCGCCCGGCGGCCAGCGTCCAACTCGCCCGTCACCAGTGTTACCACCAACGACCTCCGTTGCAACGCCGGCGCAGCTCGCGCCGCCGGCAAGTGTCCTGTCAAAGCTGGCTCAACAGTAACGGTTGAGATGCACCAGGCAAGTGACAACCCCTCGGGCTCATCCCCGAGCCCACCCTCACGACTTTCACCAACACCATGGCCAGCAACACGGCGAGCGCTCGTGCGCCAACGAGGCCATCGGCGGCGCCCACTACGGCCCCGTGCTCGTCTACATGTCCAAGGTAGCCGACGCGTCGACGGCCGACGGCTCGGCCGGCTGGTTCAAGATCTTCCAGGACTCGTGGGCCAAGGCGCCCTCGAGCGCGTCGGCCGACGACGACTACTGGGGCGTCAAGGACCTCAACACGTGCTGCGGCAAGATGAACGTCAGGATCCCCGCCGACCTCGCCCCCGGCGACTACCTGCTGCGCGCCGAGGTCGTCGCCCTCCACACGGCCGGCAGCGCCGGCGGTGCCCAGATCTACATGACGTGCTACGAGCTCTCGGTCACCGGCTCCGGCACTGCGACGCCCCCCACCGTCTTGTTCCCCGGCGCGTACAAAGCGACGGATCCCGGTATCCTGGTGAATATCCATGCCGCGCTGGCGACGTATGTCGCTCCCGGCCCTAGCGTGTACGCCGGCGGTTCGTCGAAGACGGCAGGCAGCGCCTGCGCCGGGTGTGAGTCGACTTGCGCGGTGGGGTCGGCGCCCTCCGCGACCGTGTCTGTGAGCCCCGTTGCTACCGCGCCTGCTTCGGGCGGTGGGTCGTCTGGCTGCAGCGTTGCAAAGTACGGGCAGTGTGGCGGGAATGGGTATACCGGATGCACGACGTGCGAGGTGAGGTCTTTTTTTGGTGGCGAGTCTTGGTTCATTTGGGATGGCTTGCTAACATGCTGCATTTTACAGTCTGGCGGGGCTTGCAAGGCTGTTTCACCCCCTTACTACTCCCAGTGTGCTTGATATATTCGCTTAAAAAGGGCATCGGGTGAATGAAGTCTTCTAAGAGAGCCGGGTTGGCTTGAGAAATGTATATACCAAACTATCTAATACAGGTAGAGTAGTAGGTATTAAGTAAAGGACCTCTCCTTTCATCGAGGTCTCTCACGGAGAAAAAAATCTGGCAAATCGCTTTGACAAAAGAAAATCGGAAAAAGACGCGAAAGGAAAAGCAGGGGCAAAACAGCCTAGCCCCAAGTCACACAATCTACCTTAACTGAGGTACCTACTCCTTCAAGTCTAACTTGCCGCATGATAAATTCATTATGATAACCTCTCCTGAGGAGCAACCGAACGCGATGATTGGACCCCGGACTTCCACGGTATTTTTGCCACGGTTGTGTGGTCTATGCTCTGCGGGTATCCATACGAGCTTCCTCTCACAGAATGTGACCCAACCAGTATCCAATTCCAAGCTGTAGTCTGACACTCGCCCACGTCGGGTTCTGGCAGGCGCGTCATTAGTACCCGAAGAATTCGCAGCCACCCTGTGAGCTCGACTAGTAGTAACACAGGTTGCTGGCGGCAACTTACCTGAACATATCGGCGGGAAATGAATATTCCTGTAAGCTCTCGAAACTATCGGCCGGGATTTGGATCGGTTCCTTGGCCAGCATCCAAATCGCGACTTCGGGTTCTAGCTCCCCTGCTGTCTGAACAGCGTCCTTGTCCCATTCGATGTCAGCCTCCGACACTGAGTCATGTTCGGTTCCTGTACGAGTGGCTTCCTCGTCCGAGTCAGTGGCCCTGATCCAATACGAAACGTCGGGGTCCTGTTCGGCTCTTGATTTGTAGGATGCTGCTAAAAATGAGGATTCCGCTGAGAACGCGAGGCCATGGACAACTTTCGAGCTGCCAACACTCAGGGAATACACCCAGTCCCCTGTTGAGCAAGCTAGTACGGCAACATAGCCGTCGCTCGCCACGGCCAGCAAGGCCGAGTCATGCGAGAAAGCCATGGCGTACGTCCTGGACATGACGCTGCCTTTTATAGTTTTGCGGACCTAACCAGTCCCTCGGCCACATCACATTTATAAACCGTGCATTCTTTGTTGGATGATATGGCGAAGGTCGTGCTGTCGGGGGAGAACTGTCCACAGGGCACAGTTGCGTGTATCGCCTCGGACTCTCCTAATTGCATGATGCGTGTATCTCCAGTCCCAATGTCCAAGAAATACAGCGTGTAACCCTTTCGGCAACTCGATATTGTTGCTAGGATGTTTGAGTTTGGCGCAAAGATAGCTCGTCGGATGTATCCCTCGGCTACAAGCCTCTGAGGAATGTTGAAGTGCTTGCACTTCCCCGTCCTTGTACACCAGAATCGCACAATTTGATTGCGTGAGATGGATACCACGAGTGACCCATTTGGTGTAATAGCGATGAAATTGACTCTGTCAACTGCCTTGGTAATCTTCAAGCCATGGCAAAGGGTGGTTTGCAGCTTCTGGCTGGCTGGTTGTAGCAATCCCAGATCCGAGATACGGATGGCCTGGTCGCATTCAGATACCGATGCGATGAGAGCTTGGTCGTGTGAGAAGGCAACCGAGCAGTTTAAGCGCACATGATGATCTGGAACTTGTGCTATCCGCTCCTCAGACACAGTGTCCCAAATCCGGATAGCTCCAGATGGAGAAGCCTATGCGAAACGGGCCGAAACGCGTGAAAACACCCCAGCCAGGGTTGCCGGACCAAGCTCGAGCTTGCAAACCGGCTCGACCTGAGCGTCTTTCGAAATGGAGATGGCCCCCTCGTTTTCCCCGCCGAACCGTGGAGCTATTCGCCACATGTCCACTACGCCATCACCATGATCGGTACTATCTGCAATTATCGCAAAGAGCATAGAATTCGGCAACACCGCTAGCAGCGGGGCGTGTCTCGGGTGATCAGGCCAGTGAATGAACTCGATCCACTCTTCAGGCTGAGCGCTGAGCGGGAAAATGGTAATCAAGCCACTCGAATCCACCTCAGGCTGAATCGCCGAAGCGATAACGAAGGTTGAATCACCGACCTGGAGGAATGCGGCCGACTGGAATGAATACGTCTCATTTGCTTGAAGGGTTTGGCAAGAGTCCGTCTCGGCGAACCAGACCAAAATCTTATTCCCTGTGCAAAAGGCAAGCTTTGTTGGCGAGTTGTGGGAGAAGTGAACGGATTGGAAGCCGGAACCCTCGAATCCAAGTTCTGGGTAGGTGAATTCTTTTACGCAGATACCGGATTCCGCACTCCAAACTCGAACCGCAGAACTCCAGCATGATGCAACCAATTTGGAATCATGGGAGAACACCGCGCCCGGGCTCCAGCTGATCTTTTCCGGGTCTCTATTGCCTATCCCACTCTGAAGTATTCGTATGCATTTTCCCGATTCCGTGTGCCAGAGCCGCACCGTCTCGTCGCTGGATCCAGTTGAGATAAGTAGAGACGAATCGGGCGAGAAATCCACCGAGTTGACATGCGAGGAGTGACCTTCGAGTACCTGACGACATGAACCCCAATCTTTGGCAATCGTGGTGGGGATCTTGATCCAGTTCGGCATCATGAATGACAGCCTGACTCTGATGCTTTCAGGGGCGAATAAAAGCAGAGACGAGTATACCTGTAGTGGCGCCGAGTTGATCAACGCTATGTTCCTTTGTACCAGCCGTAGAGCGTCGTCGGGGAATCCGGATAGCTCGACCGATTTATTTCCAGTAATCTATGTAGTTAACATGCCGTTAGATAACTCTCTAGGTAGGCACACCGCAGCTGGATTCAGGTCATCGTTTCAGGAAATCTTTTACTCACATTGAGGACTGATTTCAGCATCAGGATTAGGCCGGTTACCTCCCATGCTCTTCCCATGAGACCCAATGCCTCGAGCCAATGAAGAAAGTGCTTCTGGAGGAATTCGTGTTCTGGCCCGCCATCCTCGGCCGTTCCCCCACGCTCCCTCAGGTGATATACCCAATACTGGCAGGAGTATTGTGCGCTTGGGGACAGAAAATTACCCATGGTTTCCCTGCTGATCTCCGGGTGGTCTCCAGGTATATCAAGATTGCACATATTTTCTCTGAGCTCCTCGTCCATGACCAAGAGACATCGTTCCAGCAAATGCTTGTGGGTGTTGAGTTGACTTAGTCCAAATCTCCCAGCGCGTTTTTCGTCGACAAGTCGTGAAATTATTTGTGCAGCAGTCGAATAGGCACTTTGCGGTCGTTGGAAACGTCCAAAACGGCATGGAGGAGATCAAGCCTACCCTCAATAACACTTGCTCGAATATCCAGGAGTCTGGAGAGGGAGTCCACCGAGAGTGGGCTAGCAAGCAGGGTAATTGGGTCCAATATGCCCTTGAACTCTTTCAGGAGATCTTCAGTGTCATCTGGATCTAGTTCGTCGGCGAGCATTTGGTCAAGAATGAGCTGGTAAGTCGCATCAATATCAGAAACGCGCCCCCCGAACCGCCGATCAAGAACCTTCTGAAGTCGGTCGTCCGGACTGCCGCCACCTTTTCTTGGGTTTTCGGCAAACCGACAGACGGTGGCGGCGAAAATGAATAACGGTGTTGCCATCGAAGTCAGTGTCTGTATAACCTCTTTCTCCAGTCAGGCGTCAGAGAGTCGATCGGGAGCTTTCCGCATCCGGTTGAACGCTACTCTGATGCCTGGAAGCGAAGACTCAAATATAAGTCGATGTCGCCCCCAATCTCCCATTCTAGGGCCTGATGAATAATTAGGCTTTGGTAGTGGTATTTGACTTCATCAGCCATGAAACCGAGCCTGATGTAGTATTCTGGGCGACTCGTCACGAAAAAGGCAAGCCGGGTCCCCTCTAGTATTCCCGACTGCGAAATGCATAGAATGATATTCTTGACGGCGTGCTGGTCTTCACAATCATCGAGAGCATCGACCACGACAAGTATCGTTTCCGGGTCGCCTTGGAAATCTTTCCCAGCCTCCTGGAGTGGCTTGAGTATAAGCTTTTCGAACTGATCGTTTATGGGCAAGTCCGCAATGTTTCTTTCGGCATCAATAGCGTTGCGCATAGCTCTGGCGAGCCAAGGGAGGCGACAAACAAGATGTGAGGCGATTGTGGTGAAAAACCACCTTGGGCTACTGCGGTCGCCTCCGTCTCTTTTGAAGAAGAAACTAGACCCGAGGAGCCGACGGCAAGACAGCCTTGCAGCCAACGTCCGGGATACGGTGCTCTCCCCAGTTCCAGCCATTCCTTGAAGCCAGTAAATCGGGTTTTCGGGATTGGTCGCCCAAGTTTCGAGCTCCCCTAGAAGCCTGGCCCGGGTGTTTGGGAAGCAACGGTCACTGCTCCCCGTATACTCGGCATCCTATACAGCCTTCAGCCTTTCTACGACATAGTGTTGACTCGGGCTCAAACACGGCTCAGCGGATCTACCGATATCACTAGTGAGTCGTTGCCGGGGTCAGCTGTGGGAATTGGGCGAAGCTTACATCCGCTTGGTGGTCTCCTCTATCACTCCCCGGATCTCCTTGTATTGTTGGCCTTCTCTCCGGCTGCACTTATTGAGCCCAGAATGGTCAGTGTTGATGCCGATACCGGTCGAATGGCGGGTGTGTGCCGAGATCCTGTCAACAATCTATAAGGGAGTGAGTAATTGCCAAAGAGGTAGGTTTGCTTGGGACATGTTGGTCGTAGCCTACCAGGCCGAGAGACAGCCAACGGAACATGATTGTAGGGCGTTGCTCGTAAAAGGAAACCAGGTTAATGTTATTGCCATCATTCTGCTGTTCCATAATGCGGCGAGAGAAGCTGTCCTCCAAGTCGGCTAGCTAGGGTTGATGATAGCGCAAGGAGAGCAGCAGGCCGGCTTGAGATCCAACAAGGCCTCTAAACACGGCCACGATAGCACCAAGAGGGGATACCGGTGAGCCATGGTGCGGATTCCTGAGAAATAGGATGCCAACTGTCTCAGCCGCTATCTCTTTTGCCTCGTTTCCAGGCAAAGACAGTGCCTTCAGCTACGATCAGCACAAGTGGAAACCTTGGCAGTGCATCGCTACGCCTACCTCTTTCAAGACGATCCCTCCGAAACTATGGCAGATGAATATGATGGGGACATTCTACGGACATGTCAACAAAGCAGCTAAGCAATGTGTGAAGATGGATCTTACTTTTGTAGTCTTGGATCGGTGTGATGTCAGCTCGGCCAAGAGCTTGCCACTGATTTCGCGGGCGGTTCTGACAGGGGCATCAATGAGCCAGTCAGAGCTGTAACAGAAGCTCAGTATCCTCGCGCTTGGCAGATCGGGGGCTAAGAGGTCCCTGAGAAGATGAACTCTTTGCGTGTTCGAATCGCCTGGCTGCGCTGCCGTCGTCTTGCTTGTCCATGTTTGTTCTGGGTGCGCCCCAAGACCGTGAATGGCAACTAGTCTATGACGAATTTCAGTTCACAGCTCAAAAGCTATCGTGGTGATGCCTACTCGAACGTCACGTCTGCGGGGTTGGAGACGACTACGAGTCCCTGCGGGCGTACATGGCGATTCCGACGACGGATTCTGGCGGCGATAGGATGAAGGATGATGGAGATTAACAGCACAATGGCAGCGACGACATAGATGGCGCGACCCATCATGGCGACCGAGCATGTTTCGATGGTGTCGTCAGGTAAATTGAGGTTGATGTGTCCTCTGCAACATCGGTGCCGCGAGGAATCTCCCGCTTCACCTCCATGACCTTGTCGCACAAATGATGCGATGGGACGCAGCCCCGTGGTACTGCATAGTTGTGTCATTCGTTGAAAGTGATCCGTTATAGATAGACTCGATTTGAACACGTCAAGAGATAGTGGGATTACTGTCAATGTCGGACTATCCTATCTATCTCCCCGACGAGGTCATCAGGGGCCAAAAATGTCTTAACTAGAGGAATCAGTCCCAAGTTTTCTCCAAGTTAATTGTGTTAGGTCGGTCCAAGACAGACTCGCTGATGATCTATCCCTTTTAGCCTCTAGGCTTGCTTTCCAGCTCATCGCTTCGCTTACCTTAGACCGAAAACTCTTACCATCTGTGAACGCCGAATGCTACTCTACTCACAGAGCCCATTGTCGGCACTTTTTGGTAGGGGGCACAGTCAGAAGTAATAATGTCAGCCCTGTGCCCCGCTAGTTGTCTACGAGGTAAGGTAGGTATTTACTATGACCACCACTTCTCTAGCTTCTGTTTTCTAGATTAAGTCGTTAACTCTCCTGTCGTTTGAATCCTAGGGATTTATAACTCACCAACTTTAGTATTTATCTTGATAATATCTTCTTTCTTAAAAATCTCAACCTGCTCTCTGCAGTTTTCGATCTTTTGTATTGTAAATCTCAACCAAAACGCCGAATTGTTCTCTAAGCTCAAAACCGACTTTCCGGATGCGAGTGCGCTTCAAGTTGTGCAGCTTGTGCTTGCTCAACACTGACTTCGTTTCTTGATCAACGATAAATGATACTTGGTTTATGTGGTGGTGCATCTTCGATATAATTGACTTCTGACGAAGAAGTAGGTGTGCCAGTAAGCCAAAATCTTCATGTGCCTTTTGATTTTCCTTGTGAGTGGCATTCTGGGACCTGAGGTTGAGCCTCTCCCATTTAGCCACATTTTTCTCAAGCTGCAGTCCGGCTAGAATGACTGGCAGCAGCGCTGGGTGAGCAGCATCTTTACCAGCTGTCCTTAGCTTCGACAAAATTTCCTTTTCTTGGTGCGTGGTTTGGCAGCCATATACAAGGGTAAAAGAAAGTCTCAACTTTGGAAAGGAGGTGACTGTCAGCGCCAGTCCCAGCATCTGCTGCGAGTCCTCTGGTGTTCGACAATTGTAAACTAGCGTCATCAAAATGTAAGAGAGATAGCAGCATTACAGAAACACATACACTTACCGATGGCTTTTTAGGTTATTGTGGCCGTGCGAATCGCTCGACCAAAGAGGTATCGGCATCACTGCTTGTTCAAATATCGGAACCGACTCAGAATCGCTGATAAGCTGGCCGATCCGACTGTGGGTGGACATCATGTTCGCGATTTCCATGAACGTCTCTTCCGTGAAAGGCATGTTCCGAAGATTGCCCCGGTCGTCTTAGGCGACATCTCGTGTGTTCCAAAGTCCACTCCTCTCAGGCTCGGCCAAACTACCATATCTCAGTAATACATACAACGTGGAGCTGAGCAGAACAACTTACAGCACAATCAACTTCGGATCTGAACCCGGTTTTTGCGATGATTCTAGAATCTGTCGGAGTCAAGTAAAGCAGGCGGTTAACAAACTGTCATCAAGTGCCTAGAATGTACCCTGGCCAGGTACATATTAGGACATGAAAGCACACTGAGACTCACCTCGCTGAGAAATCTGACCCAATCCCGCCTTGAACTCAACTCCAAGCTTGCGCCGATAGTCTTTTCGTAGACGTTGTCAGAACTTGAAGACTCGGAAGACTCGGAAGACTTGATGCGGATATGTGTTGAGGAGAATCTGACCTCATGGTAGTATACCCGGTCCGAAAGCCGTGCCACAGTGGTAGTCTCTGACAGCCTCGCAGCTTTGAACACCCGGTTGAACTAGTGGCGAAATACCAGCGTTTTTGAGAGATCCGGAACCCCGACCACCTCCCCCGTTTCCCGTAGCCAATCCATCAGAAAGGACAATGGCACTGCTGCGTAGGTGAGCTCGAGGCAGCGTTACTTGGAGCGTTGCTTGGTATTCCCGTTGCAAGTTATGGGTGTCATGGCGGTGTTTATAATGATGCGCCGTCGGCGCTCTGAGGTAGGTGCTCAGATTTTTGGATACGCAGTTGACGTGACTCGGGATGGTGCCTCGATAGGCTGCCTTCATCTCATCCAGCACTGTTCGAGCCACCTGTCAGCAGAGATTGCCGTGACCCATCCTGGAACAAGGTTCCCCCAAGCCAAACACAAATCTAAATGATGAGAACACCTGTTTCGGCAGCAGATCCATAGACCAATCCCACAGACTCCGCCACTGCAGGAGTCAAACCCGCATTGATCCGAATAGTCCCAATCCGCTCAGACACCACTTTCTTGTCTGAACCACTCCCTAGTTTCACCACCGGCCTCAAGACAAGCGACACGTGAATGTCCGTTCCCCCAACCTGTAGCCGACTCATCCTCAGACAACTCACTTCGGACCCAGGCAATGTCTGCCCCGGCCCCGGCTCATCAAGCAATTAATCAGACAACACGGGCAACCGTACCTCACCACCAAACACAACGTAATTCGCGATCACCTCCTCTCCATCTTTTCCTTCCTTCACCTCCCGCCCTAGCACGCCCGTCGCCAGAGCCCCAGAAATGGTTATCCTCCCCTCTTTAATAGCACCGAACTCATCCACCGCCCCGGGAACATCACCAAACCCCCCCACCCTCGCAAAGTGCTCACATGGCCTCCTCGGCTCTTCAGCCCCCGGCCCGTCGGGATCCCACGACAAGATCTCATCGGAGTACAACACAAACGTGGCGACGCTCGCCCACGACCATGTCGGCGCCGTGGGCGGATACGGCCGGGCCTTCTTCATCGTGCTTGGGGTACACACGGACCATAGCAAGTCATCACTGATGGCGTCTTCCCAGAGGCCGGCGAGGTACGCCGAGTTTTTTCTGCGGGCCGCCATGTGTTTCGCCAGACCTCCCATGGCTGGAAGGCGGTCCGAAGGTTTGGTCAAGCCTAGGCAGGCGTAGGCGTAGGAGCTCACCATGGTCCGCCAGAAGCGGGCAACGTAGTAGGCGGCGGTGGAGATGAAGACGTCGCGGACGGGTGGAGGACTGCCGAGCGCGTCGTCGTGCGGGATCTTGGTTACGGCAGCGGGAGCGGCATCGGAGGAGCCGTGGAAGGCGATTTGGCCGCTGGGGGTGTTAATTAGTTTGCCAGGGGGAAGGGGAGGAGGAATACACACCACTCGCACTGCACACCGGATCGGCACTCGAAGAAGAGTTCGTGGTGGCCGAAGTGGAGGACGCGGGTAGAGAGCATGCGCTCTTGGTAGACCCACGCGCGGGTCAGGAGAGGGTAGTGGTACAAAGTCGGGTGACCGACTTCGCCTGGGTCGTGGATCTCCTCGAGGTGATGGTCAATGCGCTCACGAAAGTAGAGTGTGAATTCGGAGCCATCGTGGGTAGTTCCGTGAACCGGGAAGTCGGGAGCCTCTCGGAACAAACCGCCATGGCCGTATCGGGAAGCGGTAGCGGCAATGGTAAGGTATGAGTTGCTGTATACTTCGCTCATCCTAGCTGATTCGAGTTCCCAGTCGCGGCGGTCGTCCTGCAGAATGCACAGAGAATCAATCCAGATGTACGGAATTCCGAGGCACCTAGTCAGCCAGATGGCATCTCTGAATGTGTTGGAGAGGGCGTCCTCTAGAATCCCAGCCTTCCTGTCTTGCAGTGTGGATCTTGTCGTAGTGATGATCTGTGCGAGGCCCCAGCAGTGGCTCAGGTAAATATACGACGCAACAGCGCCGCGAGACTCGACGAGGCTGACGACGCCGTCGGTGAGCCTGACGTCGATGACACGGGTAGGTAGCCGAGCTTCTACAGGCGAGGTACAGTACGGGTCGATGCCGCTGAGGCACTCTTTCAGCCAGGCCTGTATCGTTTCCAGCGCGGCGCCCGAGTTAGTGGCGGGCGATGTTCGCCGGCTTACTGGTACTGTCTCCCAGCAGTCCGGGACATCAATAGCATTATCGTTATCTGTCGCATAACTACGGTGGGTGTGGCATAACGCTCTGGCGTAGCCACAGCTGTGGCTACGGGCGCTGGCTGTTGCAGAGGAGCTCACGCTCCTCTACAAGAAGCCTAGTACCTTGGCAGAGTACCCTCTCTTTTGTATATATTCGGCGCTCACGTCTTGAATGAATTATCCAGGTACTTTGAATGCTCATCCTGGTGTATCTTGTACACCACACCGCTGCACACATCCATGGTCAGCTCCATCCATAGGAACTGTCGCTGGCCATGAGGTCTCTTATGAGGCGTTGCGCGGAGTCTGGCAGTTTGGGTGTGTGAAAAGGTAGTTGAAATGTCTGGTGCTGCTGAATTGAGAAGACAAGTGTTGGGAAATATAGGAATTTTCGGACAGTCGGGTAGAGCACCGTATTCTTGGCTTTTGGGAACAACCAAGAGGGCAACCGGTGTCTGTTCAAGAGGCGTCCACGTCCACCAGCGTGACCAGCAAGCTGAATGGAACCTAAGGCGGCTGCAAGTCGGCTCGGTTGATTGGGCAGATCGCGGCTAACTCGCGGGGCCAACTGCCATTGGCAGGAGCGCGTGACATCATCAATCACGGGCTGGACGCCAATCCGAGTCAGAGTTTTGGAAACCACGCCACTCGGCGAAACACCCGAAGGTGAAGCGCGATCGAGGTTGTGGATGTCCGTATTCTTTTCATGTGCAAGGCACCTGCCCTGCATTTATCTGCACAGCCCATCAGTCATCTATGCTCTGGGCATACCCGAACTGCCTCTGCCCTCCGGTAGTTTGACCACCCCTGCTACTCGCCTCCATCATTAAAAGGCCTGCCTTGTATTGCATATCTAGCTCAGCCCGGGCCGTCTCTGCAGGGCCCGCAGAGTCCGGTTGGCGGCTCCGCGGCACCCAAGACGTCGTTGAGCAAAGCTATATTCTCGCTCTTCACCATTGCTACATAATTAACCCTTACTTGTCAGATACTAAGTAAAAAGATTAAAGCTGCTACCTCCCGAAAAGGTGGATATTATCCACTTAATTATTAGACATTAATACAATCTACACGCCTTCGCACCTCTCTCTCCACACACGTCTCTATCTAACCAATTAAATCCATGATATCTCCAAAGTATTTCTATCCGGGAGTTTAGGGGAATTATCGAGAATTGCCCTTCCGCTTCGTTATTGCGCCACCCAGAAACCTATCTCCACACCACCTCATTGATGTACATCTTTGGCCTGAGTTCAAGCCATGTAGATCTGTCGAGGGGGGGCAGAAATCGGACCGCTCACCACCCAACAGGAACCTAGGACAATGCTGAAGAGTTGACGAAAAAGAAAAGAAGAAATCTAGTGCCGGGTACAACAAACAGAATCATTACAATGGGTATCACATTCAACATAACCCGCAGAAACAAACCGCTCCGTCTCCTCATCAGCCTCCCGGTCACCTCGAAACCCAATATCCGCCCCTGCCATACCCGCCATCCCTCTCCCCGGCGCCCGCCGTCCTAAACCCCAGGCGGTGCACCGGCACCACATCTTCTACCCTCCTCTGGACCCTCTCCCTCGCATCCGCAACCCTATCAGACAACCCCCTGGCACTCTTCACCGTCCGCAGCCGGTCCACAGCCGTATCGGGTGCCCACCGTTCTCGCCCGCCCAGGCTCGTGACCGTCAACAAGACGTCCCGCGACATGACGTCCAGCCTCTGCTGAAGCGGGGCGTTGCTTCTCAGCACAGGCCGTAGAAACCCCATGACGATGACTCTGATCTTCGCGCCAAAGAAGCTTGTCCCGAATTCGTGAAAAAGGTGCACCGTCACGCTCGTCTCGGCGACTACCAATGGCCGTCCGGCAGCTGGGTAGGGGGCCGGACCGGCGCTGATGACGGCTTCGTGCCATCGTGAGGCCGTGTTATTGTCGGGAGGCACAAGGTATGCCCAGCCAAAGTAGACCCCGCGGAGGCGGTACGAGGTGTCGTCTGGGAAGAGGCTGGTGAGGTTGGCGGTTGGAGTGCCCAGCTCGGCTTGGCTGCGGCCGGTGCCGGGGGTGACTTTACCGCTGAATTTCAAAGGATAGGGGTCCTCTGGGCCGGAATCAGGGCCAATTGGGCGGAGGAAATCGTCGCTTAACAAAGTGTGGTTTTGAGGGGTGGAGGGAAAGTATTGTGCGGACGGGGTGTCCCGCGTGCTGGAGATGCCAAGGGCGGAGATGCTGGGTTTGAGCTTGTCAATTCTGCCCTGGACCAGACTGGCCACAGGCCCGGTGTACTTTGTAACGGTGGCCTTCGCCATGACGGACGCAACCTTCACGCCAACCTCGAGCGGCATTGTGCTTATCGAGGCGCCGCGGAAGACACTCGAGTCCGAAGAGGTGCTGGCGACACGGAAGATGGGACTGCTGCACAGAACCTTGCGCCTTGGGCTATTGCCGCTGTTTCCGTCGGGAGCGGAGTCGCTAGCATCTCCTCCCACTCCCCCAGAGCACAAGGCAAGACGGAAGTATCCATCTGCGGACACGGCGGGAATCCTGACGACGTGAGTTTCGCGCGGGATGTGGGCCTTCGCGCCGCCCTTGTCCTTGACAGACCTCTTCGCGGCCTTTGCGATGTCGCGCTGCCAGGCGCGTTCCGTGTCAGGCGCGACCTCTTCAACGCGGGCGTGGGCGGCGGGGGTGACGTCGACCCAGTCAGAGGTGGCGCCGACGAGGGTCTTGAGCTTCATGCCTCTGTCTCCCGAGAAGCCGCGCTGCTGGAGCCAGATGGTGCGATCAGGCGGCAGGGGGTACTTGGCAGCGCTGAAGATGGTGATCTCGATCGACGTGGTCGGCCCCCGGTAGAAGACGAGAGCAGGCGAGTGGCGCAGGATGGTGAAGTGCTTGGTCGACTCGGTAGGGTGTGGCATCAGTCCGCCTGCAAAATGGCGCGTCTCGGAAAGGGCGGCTTGCCAGAACGGCGTGTCGGGGCTGTTTGCATTGGGTGGATTGCTGTCGCGCGGGACGATGAAGGTGGACGAGGCTGGTGTGAGAGGCGTCTCTGGGCCAAAAGAAGTGGTCCGGCTGGATGCGACGCTGTTCATGATTGAGGGAGAGGGAGAGGCCGAAAAGTGGCCGGCCGACAGGTCTGGCATGCTGGTTTGCACCCGGAGCGGGCGCGGGCGCAGCCATGATGTGTCGTCATTTCTGGATGGCGACCATAGGTTCTCGTCGGCCTTGAAAGTGCCACTGTTGAATGTTTGTGCTGCCTTCATCGCGCATTGCCGCGTCCAAAAAGAGCCATGTCGTCTCTTTTGACTCGGCCTGATCAAAGCTCAACGCCAAGTCAGACAGAACCCAGACCACACACAATTGGATGCGCTAACCGGTTTGAGCCCCGAGCCACCCGGTTTTTCTTTTTCTTTTATTTGTTAAAAAAAAAATTAAAAAAATAAAAATAAAAATAAAATAAAAAGCTCACACCCAAGGTTCATGGATAAAAATGATTCACCGGTTCATCCCGTATACTCCGTGCGCACAGCGAGAAATGAGAGGACAAAGACCACACAAGCAATAGCCACCAAAGTACCTACCGATTAACGAACGAGGATTGATTCGCCGACTCGCGAACGAGATAAAACTTCCAGGAGATATTCGAGAATGATCAACAACAATACGTGCTACTCGAGGGGCGTGAGTAAGACGGGCAGACGCCACCCACATTATTACGTAGAGGCTGCGCTAAGCCCGCGATATAGATTCCTATTTGCTATCCTGTTTGCAACAAAACAGGAGCGATCGGTGGTTTGTGCTCCCACACCTGCCGCTCCTCTGTTGGAAGGAGCTGATTCGGCAAGACGGCCGATCCTGCTGGAGCCCGACATCACCCAGCAGGTCTCTCCAAAAATTATATCAATGACCGCAGTGGCTGTAGCAGAGGATGGACATCGGTACCAAATTTTAATCCCAGGATGCGTGAACTCCATTTTCGCTCACCATGTCGAGCAATGTTGTCCAGCGTCGCTTTCCTCTCCGCATGTCGATGAGCAGCGCCGACCAAAATTACGACTGGCCAACCAATCCACCCAGCCTCCGACACATTCTGTACTTTCAAGCAATACCCATCGAGCTTGCTGACCTACTGGAGGTCTCGTCTCATCGAGACACTCTGAGCCTCAGCTTCGCTCCCAGCGACTGCATGACCACTTCGGGAACCAAAAACTGCACAGAAGCATGCTTGCGGCCAAGGTCATTATTCCAACTAGAAAATTTCAAGACATGTGTGCTCATAGCGAGCGCCGCACTTCTTGTGCAAAACAAGACATACTCGGTCGACACGTTCGACGCAGCAACCGTCGAGACGATAGAGTCCTTCCTGGTTCCTAACCTCACTAATTTCAATGCCGTTGGGGTCCTTACCAACGTCACCAGCTGCATCACACAGTCATGCACCAGCTCTAACCTGGGTGACTGCGCCACGTCAGTGCGAGACATAAACAAGCTTCACATCCTGGCCAGCAACCTTGTAGCTGTCGCAACACGGCTGAGTAGCTATTGTGCGATGGCTAAGAAAGAGATCAACAGCGATATAGCTGGGCCTGGGGTACGTACTTCATCGCCCGTCTTCGGCTCGAGCTGAGGTACTGACTGGAGAAAAACAGTTAGTCGTGGCCTACCTCCTCCAGGTTGGTTTCGCCGTCGTCTTCCACCTATGCCTCAAGTTCACGACAACTTGGACCCGCAAGATCTTCTACCTCTCTTCCTGCTTCCAAGGGCGCAGAGGCCGAGAGGAGACTCGCAAACGAGGCAAACTGGTGCAAAGCAACCTCGCCGCCTCCAGGTTTGGCGCAGCCGTCGTCAGCTCCCTGGTCGAGTTCCAAGAGGTCCAGATCTACTTTGTCGGCTCCATCCAGATCGCAACACTCATCAGCTTCAGCCCCGACAATCCCAACACAGGCAGTGTGAACAGCTACTCGTACGGCGGCGCGCTGCTGAACTCGGTGACGATCACCTCGCTGAGCATCACCAGCCTGTCGTGCATCCTGCTCATCCAGCGCAGTCTGCAACGGGTGGGAATGCACTGGTGGTACCCATTCATCACCATGACGGTAACCTACGTGTTGGCCCTCGTCATCTTCGCCGTTCAGGGTGATCTCATGCCGTCTGTCGAAGGGCTGTGGGACAGGTTTGACAGCGACTCGCAGCTGACGCTCTGCGGTAGCAATCCCAGCCCCATGACATATTGCCGCCCCCCCTACGCACTGAGTTTTATCAGGGACGCGGGAAGTGTTTATGCCGTCTGCTTCGCCGGCAGCCTGGTGTGGCTGGGGCTGTTTGTTGATCAAGTTGCTTCTACCGCCAACAGCACCACCAAGAAGCTCCCCTCGTCACTGCAGCGATGGCTGCGCGGGCCGAGAGAAGGAAAATGGGGCAGAGGCTTCGACACGCTGAGATGCAAGTTGGGGAAGTGGAAGAAAAGCAAGACAGGGACATGGGTTTCCAAACTGTATAGCATCCTAATCAGCTTGGCCGTCTTTTGGATGGTCTGCGGGTACATCACGAGTCTCCGCCCTGTGGTAGCCAGGGTTGATATTGGCGACACGTCTGGCTGGAGCTTTGGGCAGCTCATCGCGCTGGTAGTTTGGATACCGACATTGGTGAAGCACGTCTATTACAACATATGTAAGCCTCCGCTGAAATCTGGTAACCAGAACGCTAATTCGATTTACCCACTTGTTTTTAGTTGGCATCGAAGGTGGGTTTGAAGAGCGGATAGCAGCCAACTACACCATCTCGAGGGACGACGACCCAAAAAAGCCTGCGACATCAACCGAGGACAGGAGGGTACCACGTGCTACCACTTACCCGCTGCTGAGTGTCGGGGCTCATGGAACTGCTGGGGTCGGAGAGGCAAATGAGAGTGGCGCAGAAAGCGTTGATGAGAACATGCACAGGACGTGGTGAGAGGCTAAGCGTATCTAGGTACTTATAAGACTATGGTAGTTCGCAAAGGAGAGGAAGGCAACCTTTCTGGAAGGTTACCCCAGAAAGGTTGCCTTCCTCCAACATGTGTTCATATGTTACGAACCGTAGCGGCTCAAAAGTGGTTCGCATTTTTCTGCAGGAAGGCTGCGAGGCAACCACTCAACCCTGGTTGTCGAGACGCTAAAAGTAGGCACACCACGTGTCATCCATCGCGTTCTCTGCCATGCAGTACCCAATCAAGGAGAAGGCCTGGCCCCAGAACTGCCTACCTAAGTAGCGCCTCAAGGTAAGATCTAGGCAAGGTAGTCAGGCAAGTGTTGAGACTGTCAACCAAACACAGTCGAGGACTCGAGTTCAAACGACCTTGCAGCAAGGCTCAGAAAAGTCCGTCGTCGGCGTTTGGGACCTAGTCTCGCGTTACTGAGCCACAAGTCGAAGTACAAATGCATACAATTCCCATCTGCATAATGAACAACAAAACAAAAAACGGCTCGCTCTCTGGGGTGACATCCCATCGCAATTTCCGTCCCATTGTGTCAATGCCGTGTAAGTCTACAACAGGTTTTTCACGGCCCAGAATGTGCATATTGAACATATCCCGAGAATCCTCAAGTCAAGTCGGGCTTTAGGAGAACCATCATCCTATAAAGCTAGACCACTACCCCGTTTCCTTCAAGATCAATCACTCTCTTGTGATAACGCTTCTCCCCCCTCTCCTGATACTCGATCCGAACCCTTTGTTGTCTTGCAAAGTTACCATGGCTAGCCAACTCCAAGAATCTGCCACCGCCATGGGCGACTCACACAACATGTCCGCTTGCCATTTCCTTCTTCACTTTCCATCCCTGCGGTGCTGTCTTGACACTTTGCTAACCCAGTTTGTTTCCAGCAATACCACCAACTCAGCTCAGCAGCACCGCAAGTCATCGGCAGCACACAACATAGACTACACCGTCGATGACAATGTCTTTATGAGACTCTCTCGGCACCCTGCCAGTGTGTTCGAAAGGGAGAAGTTCTACCAAGCCCGGATGAAATCTCTTCTCAGAGACGTCGAGCCCCGACTTGGGCACATCGACTCTATCTCCCCACCCGGCCAGAACTAACGCGACTCGCCACCGGGCATCACTTTAATGCTACCTCCGCCCCCAATAAAATTTCCGGACGAAAGAAGTCCGCATGTGTACCATATGCCACGACGGAATTTTGTCTTATCGCCATGAGAGCCTGGGTAATTTGATGTTTCGCGTGAATGAGAAGATGGTAGGATCATAGTTGGCAGTGCGTGGCTGGCCCCTGAGTGATCAGAAGGAGAGAGTTTAACCCTTTACTTGAAGAAGAGATTTAATATTAACCCAATGAGCATGTCTCAAAGCTTGAAGTCCAACAGCATGCATCCAAGATTGATCTAACCTCTCCCCAAACATCCCCCTCCCACCGAAGCCATCCCAAAACATCCCACCCTAACTAACCCCCCTCGCCCACTCCCATTAACATGCCCACAAACCCCACACCCCTCCGCCTCCCTCACCAGCTCCGCCTCCCTCACCAGCTCCGCCTCCCCCTCACGCCCCCTCCCTCCCACGCCTTACACCCCCACCGCCCCGCCTCGCCCTCCAGACCTCGTGCTCTGCTGTATACGCGGCGCAGCGGTCCCAGGTGAAGCCGGGAAGACGCACATATCATGGCCTTTTATCCAACACGGAAAAGGACGGGCGACTGTACCTCAGATGCTGGCAGAGCCATGTGCGACGGCTGCGGGCAGTTCTCGCAGAGAAAGCATGGATTAGCTTCCATTTAGATATACTGTACGAGCTCCGGGCAGCTACCGCTACGTTTGCTGAAATATGCTCGAATCCTCAAGGGAAAAAAACGGCAATGCCTTCTCCACATATTGGAGAGGTCGGGGGGAGGGGATGTGGTGGTTTTGGGGAGAGGGGGAGAGGGGGAGGGGCAAGGGTAGGGTGGGTGGTTTTATGCACGATGGGAGTGACGGTGCTCATAAGGAGACTTGGGATAGGGGCTTTGTTTAGCATTTCATTGGCGCCGCTAGGAGTTGCTTTTACCAGGCGGGTGGCTACATGACTTGCTCGGGGGACGATGATGTAAGGTGACACCAAGGTCAATAGAGGGGGCCGGGCCACTACATAAACTCTCAATTGACCTACTTTCCGTACGCCAGGCTGCTGCAGAGATGCCTTATTATAGCTTCATGCAAAAGAAAACAAAAGTTTTGATGGCTCGTCGTGGCTCGCCGTGGTATGTTAGGGATGCTCAACAATGAGCAGCGGCTGATAATAATACGATCTTCTAGTCGTGGGGGCCATTCAGCCGTTTCGGGTACCGTTCCCGGCTTAGACCCAACCTCCAATTAGCCCCACGATCATCACCAAGTCATCAAATCACGGCATCTTGGAGTAGTCAATCAAGTAAAGACGGAAAACAAATCATCACAGCAGGCGCAAAGCGCCGCTCTTCGACCTTTTTCTCAGAACAAAAAAAGAAAGCTACAATACACCAACAAAGATACCCCGACAAATAACCCAACACGCCTAAAAGGCCGACCCAAACAACCCCGGAAACTCCAAACTCCAAACTCCCAAAACAAAACACCCAAACAAATATCCCAACAAAAAAAAAAAAAAAAAAAAAAAAAGGCTTCATCAGTCCTAAGGAGCACGCCTAGAAGCCCAGAGGAAACATCGAAGGGCTGTCAAAACGGACCCCACGAGTCCCCCCAATGCCTCCGGGACGCCTCCAACAGGCCACCGCCATCACCCAACGCCCAAAACACCATATGCCCGCAGGCCCGAAAACCCTCTCCCCAACCGTAAAATCCCGGGCCCAATATCCCAATCCATCCTCCCAATACCGAAAAACCCTTTGCCCGTAGGCACACAAAAACCAACAAGATCGGTCCGAGACCGCCTCCCAAATCCCAGCGCAAAACCCCCAAGGTCCGCAGACCACCAAACAAACCCATCCCCTCCTCCCTAGCGACCGTCCCCCCGGCGCACCTCGGATGAGGGCACATTCGCGGGATCCCCGGGCAACGCTCTAAACGAAGCCGCAGGGATCGGTGCCCCAGTAACACCGGACGCCGTCGGCGCCGAACCAAGCCCTGACGACGCCAAGCGCCGCCTCGGCCTGGCCGCGCCAACCCGCAAAGTGCCACTCGAGGCACGCCTGGTCCCCGGCCAGCCCCTCCACCACGCGGACCGTCTCCCACCGCCCCAGGATTTGACGCCGGAACGTCGCCTCGAGGTTGCGGCGGTTGACAATGCCCGCCGGGCCCATCACGACGAGGACCCTCGAGTGGAGGAGCGAGCCGACCTCGGGCGGTGTGTAACGCTGCCGGTTAGGGCGCGCGCCCGCGTACCGCGCGGGGCCCCCCGCCCGGGGCACCCGCAGACCGCCAGCCGCATTGGTCGCCCTCAGCAGGGCGTCGAAACCTTGCCGCGAGAAGAAGGTGACCTGGGCGGCGGCGGCCGGGCCACCGGGGTAGTCTGCCCGGGGGGGAAAGACAGCCGCTTTGAAAACACGGCCGGGACGGTGCGCCGCCACCGCGTCCAGCAGCTCGGCCAGGGTGACGTCGGCCGGCAGGTTGTGGAACCATACCGAGCAGTTGGTCAGGTCGCTGCCCTGTGCCCTGCCAGCTCTAGGAGCGGTGGCCACCCTGCGCGCGACCTGCATGGTGGTGCCAGGTCCACGGACGCTGGCGGGGGCGAGTTGTCGAGTCACGGCTATGGCGGGGCCGATCGGGTACGACGATGGGTTCTGGCAGATGCTCAGGTTGCGAGCCCGCCGGCGGAGACTGTCCCTGTGGTAACCAGGGGGGAAGCCGTGCGTGATCCTGCCCGAAGGGGTCCGGAAGTGCTCCCTGGTACACGGCGGGATAGTGTTGCCACGGAGGCCGGTCGGCGGAGCACGAACGACATGGGCGCTTGAGGTCGCGGGGTGCTGGTCGTGCCGGGGCACAGGCGGAACAACAGGCGGCGGCGCAACGGACAAGACGACAGGCTGCCGGGTGGCAACCTGAGGGACGTACGGCTCGAGCGGCCGGAAGATGGCGAGCTCTCGGGCGGAGAGCGGGGCGAGGGGGAGCCGGTTGCCAAAGAAGCCGGCATTACGGGCCAGCGCGGCACCGTGTGTCGGGTTGACACCCGAAAGGCCCCTCTGATGTGCGCCAGGCTCGTCGTAGAGTTGGGCAGGAGCGCTCGAAGAAAACGCAGCCGGAACCGCCGAGAATGCCGAAGCCGAAAAGGGTGCCGGGAGAAGAGGCGCGAGGGGGGGCGACGACACGGCCGGACGAGAGGGCGCTACCGCCGAGGTAACCGGATAAAAATCGGAAAACGAATCCGGGGAGCCCGACCAAGAGCTTTGCAGCCCTGGTTGGGCGCTCTGCTGCTGGTCCCGAAGGATCAGAGACTGGGTTGGCTCCCGAGGAGCCGGAGCCGAGACAGGGGCTGCCGGGACAGGGGCCACCGTGACAAAACCAGGGCCGCTAGGCGAGGCAGTACGGCGGCTCAGGGTTTCGCGATAGGCATCGCGCGAGATCGGACGGGCATGAGCCCGCGAAGGTGGGCGCAGGAACTCCCGGCGCAGAGGCTGGCCTGGCCCCAGGGCAGGCGCAGTAACGTTTCGATTACGGCTTGCGCCGTAATGTACACCGTTAAAGCCCCCGTCACTGAGACTGGCACCGGCTCCTACACCGGGCACTCCCACATCCACCCCCACGATGCCCAAGCCCAAGCCCGAGCCCAGACCCAGGCCATAGCCCGAGTCTGAAGCCGGGCCCTCGCCCGCATCGACACCCTCGCCCGTACCAGCGCCAGCACGCGCGCCCACACCTGCGCCCGCAGCCGCATCCGCACCTACACCCGCACGCTTGCCGTTTGACATGTTGGCCGGATTTTGCTGCCGAAGTACGAGAGATAGGCGACTCAACTACCGGCGATGTCGGCAACAGCAACGTTCCGAAATGGTGGAACGGCGGAGATATCGTTCGCTATATGGAATAGTTAGCGCTGTGATCCCACGTATTTTGGATTAAGACGTACGTGAGGCTTGTCGCGCTGTGGCGACGACGACTGGTGGCGTTAGGGTCTATGTGAATGAAATGTCAGAGTAAGATTTCACGTCACAAGGGATGGTGAAGCATGATTGATGAGGTTAATGTGAGCAAGCATGACCTGGAAGGCTCGAACTAGCCAGGCAAGACTTTCGACACAGACAACGACCCTCAACATGGGAAATGGTAATCCTCAGTGAGGATAATAACGGCAGCCAAGACTTACCGGCTGTGCGATAATCCTGGTTACTGTGGGTGGTCAGAGTTTGATTCTTTGGCGGATTGAGTTGGTTGAGGAGCATGATGAAAACTTACAAAGACCGCGCCAAGTGAAAACTTTGGCGTTCAAACCTCTGAAGAAATGTGTCAATATCGAACATCTTGTAGGCTGGGGCGGTCGGGCATCAATCAAAGTGGTGAATGGCGTCGACCGAGGCAAGAAACAGCGTCGCCGACGTAGTCAATGGCGCTGGTCAAGGCATGAAAGGCGTAAAGGAAGGCAACGAATAGCCTCGATGTAAAGTGTTAAATGTGTTCGAGACTGAAACTTACCGACCGTGCGTAAAATCTAGAGATCTGATGGGTGTTGGTCAGAGTTTGAGATCTTCTAGATGGGCTGGAGGGCGGCGGAATAAGACTTACGATCTGGTACCAAAGCCAGGAAAGCTTGATGTGACTCGAAGAGCTGCAGATAGATGGTTAATACCAAAGATTCTGGAGTGTGGTCGCGTGTTGAAGGCCATAACGCTGTAGGCATTCGTAACATACTACTGATCAGTGATGGTCCTGGATGGCGCGGGGTCATGTCAGAGTTCGGTCCTCGAGGTCGGCTAGGTCTAGAATGGGGAAAATACCCACAAAGCCGCCAGAGGGCTGCTAAACCCTTCAAGATCTGTGGATAGATTGAATCCTGGTCAATATCAAAGATCTCAATGCATGGCGATGGTTGGGCTGCAAAGGTGCTGGCGGGTGGGACTTACCGGTCGAACGGTGGTTATGAGGTTGAAGAAGGGCAGAGTTTGTGTTGCAAAAAGTGGTGGGGTTTTGTAGCCAGGCCAGGATTTCTCCCAGTCGAGTGGTGAGGGAAAATAGAGGCAAGATCGAGCTGGCAGCTAGATGGAAGTCAGTTGTTGTGAGTGGGGTGCGCGCGAGGGCATCTACAGCGCGTCTTGATGTGAGCCTAGAACTTTAACGGGCTAGGGCACCAGTTTCGCTCCTTCTCTATCCTCCTCGCTACAGTAGGGGGTGACGTCATGTTCACCATCAACATCACCAACCTCCTACCCCAGTGTCTGGAGATGGCGGCATCGCAGCAGTCAAAGCTTACTGGCCGGAACATTGGTGAACCAACGACACTGAACATCAAAAACAGTCATATGTTGTGGACGGTAAGGGGTCTGAAGCAAGTTGCGATATATAAAAGCTAGCTAGGTAAGTTTGGTTTGACCAGTAACGGACGTTATCGGTGATCATTGAAATGAGGTCTCTTGATGCTGATAGCTTCTTTGTTTCACTATTCTGTGCTGACTCGGATTGTTTCATGCAGTCCGCACTCAGGCTCTTGCTGTGGTGAAGCAACTCTGTCAACACCACCCCGAGTCTTGGTCTCGCATGCCATGTAATACAGAAGGTTGATCTGGAAAAGCCTTGTCTGTACCTTGAGTGGATGGCACAAAGCAGCCACAGGTGTCTTCCATGCAGCTGCAATAGGTTGATGGTGTCGGGAGGCAACCGCATGCAAAGTACCCAAGCAAGACAGCCGGGATTTTTTAGGAATGAAAATGTAAACACGTTTTGGTTGTCAAGGACCATTGGCGGCTAATTGAAGAGCCATTCCATAGCAGGCGGCTATGTAAGAACTCTTTAGGCATAAACAATGTAGAAGGTAATTATAACAGTAGACCATGGATCAAGGTTTAGACATAACGTTTGCTTACTGGTCCTGACTTACGACGACTAATCCCAAGTCCTGCTGACTAGTCCTAGGATGATCCTAAGTCCTGCTGTGGCATTCGGGTCTTCCACCTTGGGCGGCCGGCCTGGTGTCCGGGTCGGCGGATTCGGCACTCAGCAATGTCCGGGGTACATGAGAAAGCCCCGCTCGTTGACCTTTTCTGCGGCCCATGCATGGCGTAAGGTAGCGGGCAACTCAGCAGGGGATGAGTCCTCAGAGTCTTTTCTAGGTTACCAACGCCATGTCGAAATCAGGGAGTTGCAACCGTAGTGTTTGCCGCAGTAATATGGTCTCAACGGACATGAACTTTGTCCTGGGTCTAATCTAGGAACCCCACTCAGTGACAGGCCCGTCACGTAAAAGCAATTCACTATGATAAATCATTAGTGTCTCAATTCATCTATGGGTATTTTGCTTAACAGTGCTGCTCCTTACATGTTCTATCCCGGCATTTGCAGCCCCCATGACGCCTCTCCAAAACTACCCAAAACTACCCCTGAGCGGAGCGAAAGAAGGAGAAAAATATGGAGACAGGACTTTCCAAGTGCCTGCTATATGCCTGACCTGTATGCACATCACCCCCGCTTGCTTCCTCTGTTATGCAGGCAATTCCGACCGATATTGTGAGATGGGCAACTCGGTGGCACGCGGACTGGTAGATAGCTCCTTTGAGAGGGGGCTTGTTGGCATCTCCTTTGACAACGGACTTGTCGGCATCTCCCTTGAACTTGGGCTCGTGGGCATTTCCTTGGACATGGGGCTTGTGGACACTTCGACCAGCCCTCCTGCCTTGAGTATTTCAATCTCTGGGCCCATCGCGTGGTGCGGCACGTTTCTTGGCGTGTTGCCGAGTGGCGGCATGGTGGAGTCGGGTGAGATGGCGGGCGATGGTGCATAGGCATGCGGGGGAGCGCCTCCGTACGCGGTCGGGTTGTATGTTGGAGGGAAAGGGGCTTGTGTTGACGTGGGTGTGGCGTCGTGACCGTTTGAGCCGTCTGGCTCCCCCTTCGCTGCGGCTGCGTAGGCTCCTCTCTGGCCGCGACGGCTGTAGAAGAACATGTAGAAGATGCCGAGCACAACAAATCCGATAACTGCCAGGCCACCAATGACACCGCCGACGATGCCGCCAACCGGCGTGCTGCTGCCTCCGGAATCAGCAGCAGCATGGGTAGCCGTAGATGATGCTGACGAAGCTGACGAGGTAGATGCTGGTGTCGTTGAGACGTCGGTTACGGTGACTACGCCGTGTGGTTCCGGGTACAAAATTGCTACCCCTGAAAAGATCTTGTTGTCGCACTGGAACAGGGTGAAGACTTGATTAGGTGTTATGGATGTTGACCAGATGTATGTTCCGCAATAGGGAAGATTGGCATCTTGGTTGCTACAGAGCGAGTCAGCTTCTACTCTGTTTCTGGCTGGGGCGAGTTGCTTCATACCAACATGAAGTCCCTTGGTTGTGGGTACCGCAGGACGGGTCATCAAAGTTCAGGCAAACACTCGCAAAGGATGAGGTTGTGCAGTCGGCACCGACACAGCAGTCGCGGTAGTTGCCGATATTGGTGCAAGTAATGCCTGGCGGGCAGCTCATGGCACGGTCTGGGTAGGATACACGGTTAGCGGCGGGCAAGCGTGGGTACTGAGAAGCCCGGCCATACCATCCTCAGGAAAGAAGCCGCATGTTTCGACGCCAATGCTGGCCGTGGTGGCCCGTAGGTCAAGCCTTGGGGCATCGGTCGGCCTGTGGGATACGCGCAAGTGTGTCCATGGATCAGATCCGTCTGTGGTGGTTGCTGTTGCTGTTTGCGCGGGCGGCATCCAGTCGGCATCGTCTCTGGGAAAGACCCGCCATGCTGCGGCCTCGGTGGTGCTGAAGAGGGCCGCTATAAGGAGCATCCGGCGCGCAATTGCGGCCATGGTCGCCGTTTGACCGGCGCAATATACAAGGCACAATAGCAATATACGCAAGACGCAGGACAAGACAGAGACTCGGCTCTGATGAGCGCCAGGGCAGTGGTGACAAAGACGAGGAAAAGATGGCAGTAATGATGACTGTCGGGCACGAAAAGGCCTTTGGGGGACGGCGCCTCATCAGGCTTGAGGAAAGCCATGCCCCTGGGACTTTGTAATGTCCAAGCACCCACGCACCTTCCATGTCAACTCCCTTGTCAGTGTGCCGCCGTTCAAGCAGAGTGCTGCAGAGTGTAAGCAGTGAGCGGGCTGGTGGCGTCTCACCAAGCCCGGGGTGCTTGCGGTGCTCCATGGTTTCCTCCCCCTGGTCGTCTGTTCTGTGATCTTGAGTCCGTTTGGGGAATGGTTTGTGCTGACAAGGGCTGACGCTCTGGCTGCGCGCTGGCCCCAGCGGACAATCACATCCTCTTGGCGCGGGCCTGATTGGTCACAGCCGTGGAAGCATGGCCCTTGCTCTTCGTTCTTTCTCTGCCCTGCAGTCTCAGCCCCTGCATGCGGGGCTCGCGGGCTAGGAAAATCACACCTTCACCTGTCTTATTTCGCTTGAAGTTCCAAAAATAAGGTCGCAACACGGCGACACGGGCTGTCACGTTGTCAGAGCATGAAAAGGGTTAGGGTTTGCGCTATTGCCACCTGCACTTGCAGCTAGTTCCCCAGTCCGTCACTTGAAGGGTAAAAAGCTTTTTATGTTTGGCAGTCATGGTCTTGGCCGTTTTACTCCGCGCATTAGAAGCAAAATATACGGAATAGATCACAAAAGAACCAGGTCTTCTCTTGACTTTAAAGCCAAGCCTCCCCAGATCCAGCCTCCAGATCCAGCGCTCAAAAAACGGCAGCCTAGTGATGCGCCACCACCCCAGAGCCCTGGACGCTGAGGTTGCAATCTTGTTTGAATCCTGCAGCTCACTCCCAGTAACAAACCGGCAAGTGTATCCGGGCCGAGGAATGTTTGGTGTCATTCCTTTCGCTTCCTTCCAATCGGGACCAAAAGTCTAACGAGAACATAACTTGAATTTGGCCAACGAGTGCACCGTGCTCTCGCGGGTTTCCCCAACTTTTTTGTTGTGCCCTCGTTGTCGCTTCCTCGAGTGCTCCTCCCTCCCCTCGGGCCATCCCATCTTTACGAGCAGGGCCAATCAGTGGCCTGTGAGCTCGGAGGTTGTCGTTGGAATGCGGCGGTGCTTCCCGCTACCAAAAGTCTTAGCGTGCGGCAGGTCAACGCCACAAGCTGCACGGGCGCCATTAGCCCGTCTCATCATTTCATCATCTTGAAATTCACTGGGCCCACTTTCAACGGCGGGCCCAAAATCCCATTATTACACGCGAAAGGTGGTTGAACCCTAACCCTATTTCTTACAGCAAATCCGCCAAAGACAGAGTCATTTGACAACTCCAGCACAGCATGCCAAAGGTGTCAAGGGTTACCATGTCTATCATAAAGTACATCACGTCCCTTGGTACACATCAAGAATCTCAAGAAATTCCACGCTAGCAAGTAAATCAGACACGCTAGCCCCAGACTACACCTCACCCTAGCGGCGACAATGACAGCCAACATTAGCAGGCAGGAAACAGATCACACGATGCGGAAAGGAAACACAAACCGATGGATGGTACTTCAAACGCGTTTCATGTCTATTTGAAGCCTGCGTTGACATCCCGAAGCTAGTTTGCAATCAACCCCCGACGGTCAGCACATTCGAGAATGTTTGCAGCGAAAAAGATATTTTGGAGAATGAAAAGCGAAGAAAGCAGGAAAACCGACAAGGGGGACTTATACTTCCGGTCATTGGAGCTTGAGCGGGCCTCTCCATGTGATATGGCACGAGCGAAATCCGGCCCCTTCCGTTTTGTGCTCTTGTCGAAACCCAGGCGGTCTTTCCGAATGGCAGCACTCAAGTTTTGGTTGTGATCCAGCATTTCAAAGCCGGGGCGCTTTATCGAGCCACAGGTTCGAAGGTGTGGAGGTCAGGCAGTTTGGGTTTTCCCAGGACTGTTTGCTGCGCCGTTGTGCGTCTGCGAGACAACATGGACATGCCGATTGAGACGCTTCGTCAAGTGCAGTTTGAGACCAGACAAGCAAGTTGCCTAGAAGGATAGATCTGGTTATGAGGAGGTAGGCCTTGGATGAGATATCAGGCCCGTGATAGCCGTCACGGTCTAACTTCAGTGCACGAAATTTCGATTTGGACATATATTCCTGTGATGCCATCTCTCCGGCTTGCCCCTGGAAACAGTCGCCGTATCAATGCTTTGAACCCCCTGGAACCAAGTCACATCATCACTTCCTGCTGCTCAACTTCTACACATCACTCCTGCGCGACAACAGGAACAACAACATTCTGCCACAGCCTCCGCTTGTTCTCATCCGGGCTCTCCGTCCATTCCTTCTCCACCTCGGCGTAGTAGTCCCACCACAGCTTGTGGGTCGACTCAATGACGTCGTCGCCGTACGTCCTGCTCTTCCAGGGCTTGTTGAGAATGTAGTGCAGAATCTTGACATCCTCATCCTTCCACAAGTCGCTGTGGCACGCGCGCATTGGCTTGAGTGCGTTGTACGCATACGACAGCGGCTTCCACTTGCCGCGGTACACAATAGCCAGCAGATCCTGGTCGAAGAAGAGCATCTTGGGCACGTCCGGGTGCGTGTTCATGGCATCGATTAGCGTGTCATACTGCTCCCTGGACGGCTCGAGGATCACGGTGCCGCTGTTGAGTAGGTGGTGGTTCTTGGGCCCATCCTCGGTGATGGCGGCTGGCTCTCCCGTCTCCTGGTTGGCCGCGGTAAAGCCGCAGTTCTCGGGGACCCTGTCAAGTGTCACGCACGGCACTCGGGACGCTTCAGAGAGGCGCACTCACCAGTCCTTGCTGTAGTGAGCAAGCTTCTTGGGGTTGCAAGTGCATGCATGCGCCGCGGCGACATAGCCCTTGGGAAGGTCCATGGTCATCATGTCGTCAATGTTCTGGAGAATAACCTGGTCGCTGTCCAGAAGTACGATGCGCTGTTCACTTGGTCACATTCAGACCCACAGTGAGCGATGCAATGCGACGAACCTCGTATTCTGTCATGCCCCAAGGGGCGAGCTTCTCCCAGGTGCCTTTGTTGACCTTGCCATCCCTCGGGGCGGGCTCGATCTTGTCGACGACGATGGTGGGGATGCCGGCAGCGGCAAATGCCTCCATGTACTCGGTGTCGGCCTCCACTTCGCGCGTCACCATGATCTTGAGCTGGTACTTGGAGCCCGTCTTACGTAGGGTGTGATTGAGCACCAGGGCTCCGCCAAAGTAGCCCCTGTTGGTGAGCAGGGTCGACCAGATCTTGGTTGGGTCGAATTCGGTCGCCATTGTGTCGGATTTCGGGGGTTTCAGATGCGGTCAATGCAGCTGCTGAGGTGAGTCGAAAAGAGAATATAGGATTGTCTAGATGTCAGAAGGCAATGATGTCAGGTGTATTTTCCCAAGGATGACACGAATTGGCGCTCAAGGAGGTAAACGGCCGAATGTGGAAAGATCTTTGCGACGGGTCGAAGGGGGTGGAAGAGGCCGCGACAGGATTCTGCCAGCCGGGTCCAATTGGCAAGCACGTCAGACCACATGACAGAAAGCAACAGGTGCGATGTGGAATGGAGCCGCAATCGGATTTGCATCGGATTTAGAATGCGGTACGGCAATCTCTGAGACGCCTTGCATAGCCGTGCCGAGAGTCAGGTCACATTAGGGAGCCAGTGCCACCGATTGCGGACACCATACCCCATTCCACCCGCCAAACACAAATCGAGTGGATACAGCACAGCTCCATCCACTACCAAGCGCCGCCAACCTCAGCCGCAAGATCGTGGACAAATCTCACCATGTCAACACTTGGGGGTGAATAGGGACACCGGGAGATGTATGACCCGAGTCGCAAGCTGACTTTGCTCCCGTTCAAAATTACCCACGACACCTGCACGGCAACCCACAAGGCAGCTGGCAAAAGACAACCCATGTAGATTGACGGGGACTGTCTGGCTGAGTCGCCTACCTCAGGTATCAGCTCAACCCAAGCAAGATTGAGCTACAAGTGGCTGAGCTTGATCTGTTCCTAACCTTGATGGACAAACCCGCTGCTATTGGGCTGCTTGTCACCACAACGCCAGTTTTCTCAAAGCTGTTGGCACTTTCAAACGGACAGGCAATAAAGCGGAGCGATAGCCTTTAATTATTAACTAAGCAGAGCAATAAAAAAACCATCATCAGGTTCATGTCGGCTCCTTGGCTGTTTGAAAACATTCCTTGCATCCATCAGGGGTTCAAATATTCCCACATCTATCGCCCCTTGATTGCGACCGGCTATGGCACATCCGCACACGTTATAACTTCACGGCGAGCACATTACCTCGCCATTACTACTTCAAATTTCTCAATGTTACACCGGGCGAGGTCAAATTAGCTGGCGGGTTGTGGGCTATGATTCTGCCACATCCTTGTTGTCTACCGGGTAGGCACGATGGTCCCCGCCCCAGCCCTACAGCAACTCCTATCATCATCATCACTTCACGTCACACCCGTCTTGGGTTGGTGGGGGTTTCCCGATGGCCCGGCCCGCTCATGTTTGGGAGTGCAAGGGCATCAATATTAATAGCTGGTCTCGGCTGAAGGAGACAGCATTCTGGAAGTCCGAGTCACCGTTCATCGCGCTGTGGCATTTGACTCTACTACTCCCTAATCCCAGCACCTATCCCCGTCCAACTCAATGGCGCACTTCTCACCAAATACTAAAGAAACAGGCGGCAAAGGTAGGGATATGCCCAATTACAGGACCCTTACGCACCGGAAGAGATTCCTGGTGTCGCTGTCTCTAGTAGTTTGCGGGCTTCTGGCGGCCCTCGAGGACATTCTTCGCGTCCGTGACCAACAACATATCAAGTTGCAAAGGAGTCACCACTTATACACCTGGTTGGCCCAATGATGAGACTATACCCCCAGAGGAGCGACAATTTCGCATTCAATTTTGGGGCGGCAAGATAGGGCTCGGGCCAATACGGTTCGATTCGGCTGAGTGCAAACAATACTTTGAAGCCTGGGTCCTTTGGGACCGGGGTACGATACGGTGAGCACCAAGGTAATTTGTGACCTCAGAGCTGACGCTAAGCACAGAGTGCGGAGGCATGTTTTGTCGTTGTACCGTCCCTGAATTGAGTAAAATCGAGGCTCGACCGCCATAAAGATCTCAAACTGATATATATATACCGGCTGGTTGGCAATCGCAAATATATGCGGTTTCCGACGGATGTTTCATCATAGGTAGTCTTGGCGTTACCGCGAGACTCAGACCACGTGGCGTGTTGGGTTTATCAACGACATTCGAGCTGGATATGAAAGATCGAAAGATCAAAGACCAACTCGCGCACCCAGGAGCACAATGACTGCTTCGAACACGATACCCCTGACCCCGCCCGACACCCTACCGACCACGATGACCTCCAAACCCCCCGGCAGCGCACCCACGAGTAACAGCTCCAGTGTTACGAGCGAGATCCCTCGCCCAGAGTCCAGCCATCCTTCGTAGCAGCCCGGCCATCCAGCGCAAGACCCCAGCGATCTTCCCACTACACGAATCGCAGTCGATGGTACCACCATCAAATACACTAGCTCAACTACTATTGCCGTCATGGCGGTGACGACAACGCGTGTCCACCATGTACGACGTGGAAATGGCAACTACAGTCTTAACCACAATTATGAGCTCCACAGACATCGAGTACATCTTACCCGATGTGGTTCTTCCGGTAGTAAGCATTTAAACCAAGACGGTAAACAATACGCCGACGGTCATGACCAGCTATGGCGGAATTCCTATTCTTAGCGTGATTCGGACCACACTCCGGGACACAAACGGCCACGCTACAACAACCGTCACAACTACGGTGCCAATTACGTCCAGAGTCACGACCATTTTCGGTACCAACAGCTTACCAACAGCAGCCTTGGTGACGGAGTACCTAGTGTACCCCAACACCCCTGACGCAAACCTGTCGTTTGTTCACGTGGCTGGAACCGCCGAGTATTTCCTAGTCTTCTTTATCCCCGTTATTCTAGCGGTTCTACTAGCTACTCTCATCAAAATGCTTGATGCCGAGATCAAACTTCACCTACCTTTCCGAGGCCTTGCGCGTACCGGAGGCTCTTTAGCCAGCGAATCCGTGTGTGCGCCGACGGAGGTATTCCACAACAAGGATGGGCTATCATTTGCAAGCGATCTACCCGTTGCCTGCTCGACTGCCATCATCTCCTTCTCGGGCGAGAGTATTGGCATCATGCTCAGGGGGCCTTGCGTCAAGGGCTCCTCCGACCCATGCATCCTGACTGTCGTCACATTTACAACGCCAGCAGGTGTGACCCAAGCACTCCTGGCTGTCATCTTAGTACTCATAGTATTCATCGCCATATCCCTCCACCGCTCGCCGTCGGGCGTGGCTGTCCACCCGGGGAGCATCCCCGTTATATGCAGCCTTTTGCAGGATCCTCACACAAAGTTGTTGATGCGTTCAGTACACCTAAATCCGGACACCCACAATACATCGTCGGGTGCCAGGCAGTTGGCGGAACAGCTGCAGGGCAAGAAGTTCGCTCTTGGATGGAACGCTTCCTTTTCACCTCCCTTGGTAGCGCCATCGCTTTGTTCTGGTCATATGTTCGCCTCCGTGTCCACGCAGGATTTACACTGCTGCATGCTTGATTCCCCCTAACCAGCTGTTACGCCGGTGCTTCGACCGCAATCTACTAATTCCTTGGAAGGGTTGTGGCTTGCGTTGCGCTTGAGAAGGCCACGCATCGGCACCGTCGCTATAGCCGTCCTCCTGACTGAAACAGCACCCGTCTTCTTAGCAAATATGCCTTTCTATCCTGCTCAAACATGGGTGCTGCATGAAGCATGGGCGTAGACGAGCGTCGCGGTCCTCGGGTACAGTACCGTTGTCCTTGGAAGCCATATGCTCTTCTCGAGGTGGCTCAGGCTTCCAGTACCCTGGTCGGGAGGATGTACTACATGTGTGACTCGGCCATGTTGGCAGACTTTGAGCGATTTTAGATGCTGGGGAGAAAGGAGAGGGACGAGCGCGTGGAAAGGATGGGACGGTTGTATTCCTTTGGGCCGATGGAAGGGGTGTCGGGCGGGGGGTGCGGGTTGGGGGTGGATTACCCGAGGGGGCAAAGGGGGATTAAGTTGAAGCGTTTGGAGGGGTTTGGGAGGGGGAAGAAGAGGCAGGTGTGAGAGAGTGAGAGGTTAGAAAGTATGCGATGGTGAGAGGGGGAAGGCATTGAGATACCTGTGATGGCGATACCCGATACATGAAGTCGTTCGTGACACGATTCTCGCAAATCTGCCATTTGGAGCGAGACATGACTTCATCGGCTGTCACGGTCTCTAGCTGCCGCGAAGTGGAAAAGGCCAACAACGCACATTTCCAGTGGCTCCCAGTTCATATCCAAGCATTCTCTTTTAGTTATATGCCTCTCATCACCCTTACTCGGGGTTGGCGACCATTATGGGCTGGGTCAGAAAGGATGCCGGGTCAGATTGTGAGTATTCTTGTCAAAATCGGTCTTTTTCGCGGCCCATTCGAAAGGCTTGGTGCAAGCCAGGTGTGGTGGCAACAAATTCCATCTCATCTATGTTGAGTGAATGGGAAGGTAGCGGCTGGGCGCTGCAGGCCAACTATATAATAATCTTTTCCTTCGACTCTCCAGTGTTTTCGGAAACACACCTTACCCACCTCTCCCTCTCCGACCACACCCACCCGACCTCTTCGCGCTAATTAATGGTTTTGTCGACGACTTCAATAGCCGCCGACACTGCCATGCCGACATCCACCAACACTGCGGCCAACGTTGCACCGGTGGCACCGGAAAGCCATGGTCCCAGCAACAATGGCGGACCCAACAATGCCGACGGGCTTCATAGTCCGAATGGACAAGGAAAGGACGGCAAATTCGCACAACTGTATTGGGAGAGTCCGTACATGTAACCGACACATATAATCCCGATGCATACGATCCGAGTCCCACAGCACAGCTACCTGGCAGCCCCAAGCCAGAACCATGATCCAGAGACATATGCAGCCTGGGGCCGAAAGCGCTTCGGCGATGCCCGGTACGAACAGCGCAAGAAGATGATCCAAGAAAGGAACATCCACGCTTCCATTGACCCTGTCTACCGGGCGCGCGCTAGATCGCCTTGAGAATCATGGAACACCGGATCGAGGGGTGACCTTTCCAGCCTGAGGTGAAGCTGAATGACGAGGGCTGGAAGCGCTTGTACGCTCGGACGTCTAGGGACTTGTCGTCCATCGAGGCGCGTAACACGTCTACACGTCCTAGTTTCACCCAGGAGCTCGACCAATACGAGAGGGTCTTCCCCAAAGAAAGAAGCATCGACTATGGCAGAAAGGAGCAAGAAGACGAGGAGGGCGATAGACAGCGTGGGATGGAACTGGAGGACATCCTGAAAGCCGAATTCCTGCCTGGCACTTACAAAGAGTCACCCGAGCACAGCCGTCGCATGGCTAGCTTCAGATCCCGAATCGAGGGTCGGTTGCGAGATCTGATGGACGCCGAGGAGCAGGCATGGAAAGCAGGCCACGAGCGATATGATCAGTGGAGGGACCAGATCTTGAGAGCGACGCCGACTCTGTTGATGATGCGCACCACCGAGCAGGTGGCAACACAGCTCCGCGCCTGGGAGATGCCATGGCAATCAGCAAGCGAGAGCAGGGTGACCTCGACAAACCCATTTGGGTGTGGCTCCAGAGACTGGATTTTTACCGCTGGTTTTGAGGGCCCCAAATACCTTGAAGGCAACCCAACACATCTGGAGTTTCTGGGGACGGGGGAACACGAGCAGGCTCTGACGACAGTCGGCTTCTCAAAAAAGACCAGCACTGGCCAACGGGGCAACGCCGCAAGGAATCTCGAAATCTCGTCATTGAGGCAGGCAGGAACAGGCTGTTGGAGGGGATGGCGAGAGGTTAAGGGGTTGAAAAGCAGGAAAAAAAAAGCCCGCAGATAGCATCAGTAGCTTAGTTTTGAGAATTATGCATCAAGTTGCCAAACACAGGACGCGCTTGCAGTGAAATATTGCATCCCAGCGGGCCTCACTTGACGCGAGTTCCAGATGCGAGGTCACGTGGGGGCAGAAAAGGACGCACGAGCCAGCCGCTAATTGCATCAACCCCCGAACCCCCACCACGGGTTGATTGGCCGACGCTCGATTTTGGGTTTGATTTCGATTTGCCTGGCGAAGGAGACCGAAGAACATCAACGGTCGCTGCTTAAACAAGCAAAAACAAGCCAACTCTCCCTTCCGTTCCCGCCCGCGATTCGAGCCGCTGCCAGTCTCTGTGCCCGGCCCTTCTCTACCTTCCATCGCCCACGCCGTTCCCTTCGACTGCAGACCGACATCGACGGCATTCCCATCGCGTACCCAATCTTGTTTATTGGAACTGCAACCAGCTCGCCAAAATGGGTGAATCACGGTCAGTCTCCTCATAACCACCCTGGCTCTCGCCACGCGCATGCGCGAGACCGCCGTTTGCTCCCAACAGACCATACTGACATCTCTGCTTTGCAGACAAGAACTCGTGCAATGGCTCAACAGCCTCCTCCAACTCAACGTCACAAAGGTCGAGCAGTGCGGAACAGGGTACGTCGCAGTACCCCTCCCCCGCGCCTGAATCGGAGAGAAATATGGCATTCGCGCGATCCCCAGGCTGACCGTCCAATTTGTGTCCAGAGCTGCTCTGTGCCAGGTCTATGACAGCATTTTCCTCGACGTCCCCATGTCCCGTGTCAAGTTCAACGTAAACACGGAATATGCCTACATACAGAACTTCAAGGTTCTCCAGAGTGAGTTTCCCTTGGCCGGTTTTCCGCGGTCAAATGCTGACCACGGCTCGATCCGTAGACTGCTTCACAAAGCACCATGTCGAAAAGACCATCCCCGTTGAGTCGCTCGTCAAGTGCAAGATGCAGGACAACCTGGACTTCCTACAATGGACCAAGCGATTCTGGGACCAGTACTACCCCGGTGGTGAATACGACGCTGTTGGCAGACGGAAAGGCGGCGCGCTCCCTCCCGGAGGTTCTGCACCGGCCCGTGCACCGGCGGCGGCGGCTGCTGGCGCGAGACGTCCCGGCGGCACGACCCCGACCACGGTTGGACCTCGTGCTGGTGCCAAGGCTGGCGGCGGCGCGGCCAGCGCAGCGCTCGTCCAGGAGAACACGACGCTGAAGGAGACAGTTGTCGGCCTGGAGCGGGAGCGCGATTTTTACTTCAGCAAGTTGCGCGACATTGAACTGCTCGTCCAGCAGGCCGTCGACGAGGACCCGGAGCTGGAGAAGCAGGAGGATGGCTTGATCAAGCAGATCCAGACCATTTTGTACTCGACCGAGGAGGGTTTCGAGATCCCCGAGGGCGAGCAGGTGGACGACCAGGAGACGTTCTAAGGAGCGACGTCGTCTTGCAGCCTCAAAAGGAACCACGAATTAGCGGAGCGTGTTTGGTGGAAACTATGAGGAGTAATGGGGGTCGGAATCACATAGACACGACACCCGGGGACGCCAGGGACGGAGCTCTGGAAAAAGAGGACATGAGGCATGATAGGGGCGCGGTTGGTAATATGGCTTCACTTGGGGCTCATCTGGGGCTCATCGGCTCATCTTGGTATGGAATCGACCTCTATACCCTTGCACGCATTTTGCCGTGCCACTCCATCGACACTCGTTGGTGTTTTCAGCATAGTCCCCGCCCACGAGATTACCCCGTATGTTACGAAGACTTGATGATAGACTAAAAAAGCTCTTGAATGCCGCCTTGGCCATGGCTGCAACTGCGGTTGGTAATGCAGCATGCGTGATGAATGTGAACTAGGTGACGTATGAGCGAGTCACAAGCATTCCCCAACAACAACAAGCACGTCCCAGCTATATTTTACAAGTGTATAATCTACCAACCATATCTTTCAACAATACCGGTGCCTGAGCGTACTCGGGTTTGGGTCCTCCAGGCACCAAAATTTGTTCTGCTTGTGGCCGAGAAGATAGCGCTGTTGAGATTAGTGCCAGTGGTATCCGTGTCTGTATATCTAGGCATCACAATAACCAGTTTCTGACAGTGCATGGACGCATTTCCTGGTTCAACAGCCATCACCGATTGAATCCGATGTCTTTCGATCGGGCCTAGCGCGTTGCGCAGCGCCAACTCCCCTGCTGACGGTCAGCCAGCGCAGAGCCAGCGCCCAATCCGGCGTTATTGACACCTGCAACCGCGTGGCAAGACGTCTCCGAGAGCTTTTCCATCGAACCAAACCTCAAACCTTTCCAGCGCCCGCGCTCTTTTCCATTTCTCTTGTGCTTCCAATCCAGCGAGATACACCGATCTAGCATGTGCCATCTGAGCGTACTTTTTGTTCCTATAATTACCACACCCAAATAACGCGCAAGCACTGCGTCGAGGGGCGATTCGTCCAGCGGCAGGAGTCATCAATTACAGCCCTGTCCATCACTTCCAGGGTTCACGATTTTTGACCGGGAGCTTCTGGCGTCACAAGACCTGCCAGCCTGTGCGCCTCAACTACGTAATTAAAGGCAGCAACACCCAGCAAGACCGCCACCAACTGCGCACACGCAACCTTCACGGACTCAATTCTCCCTCACCATCCGCACGATAGCAACACCCACTTGCGAGAAATACGCCAAAATGGCGCCCCCGGCCGAGATCTCCATCCCCACCACCTCCCTCTGCCACCCACCGCCGGACGGCACCACGACGGCCCCGAAGCCCTACACCCTCTACAACATCACGCTGCGGCTGCCGCTACGCTCCTTCGTGGTCCAGAAGCGCTACAGCGACTTCGTCGCCCTGCACAGCACCCTCGCCGCGCTCGTTGGCGCCCCGCCCCCGGAGCCGCTCCCGGGCAAGTCGTGGTTCAAGTCGACCGTGTCGTCGCCCGAGCTGACGGAGCACCGCCGCGCCGCCCTCGAGCGCTACCTGCGCGCCATCGCCGAGCCGCCCGACCGCCGCTGGCGCGACACCCCCGCCTGGCGCGCCTTCCTCAACCTGCCCGGCGGCGCCGGCGGCGGCATCTCGACGGCGTCGACGTCCGGCGTTAGCGTCGAAGGCCGCATTCCCGCCATTGGGCTGCGCGATGCCACGGTCGCGGGGGCCGGGGATCCCGGCACGTGGCTGGATCTGCATCGCGAGATGAAGGGGGCGTTGCACGAGGCGCGCGTGGCGCTGGGGAGGAGGGATAATGCGATGGAGAACGGGGCAAGGGTGGAAGCTGGGAGTCAGGCGAAGAGGGCATTGGTGAAAGCCGGGAGCTTGCTGGGGAGTTTGAATGAGGGGCTGGTGGCACTGAAGGATGGTAGGAGGTTGGGCGAGGGCGAGATGCGCAGGCGGAAGGACCTGCTTGCGGCCGCGAGGGTGGAGAGGGATGGGCTGGACAAGCTCAGCTCGAGTCTCGCGGCCAACGGAGCGGTCACCGGTGGTGGGAGGCAGGGCGTTCCGAGCGCGAGCGAGAGGATTGCGCTCGTCGGCACTGGGCCTGCGCTACTCGGTCCGAGAGCCGGTGGGCGAGTGCTCGGCGCGCCGGTCCCCGAGACAGAGAGGACGCGGGAGCTCGACAACGAGGGCGTGCTGCTGCTACAGCGGGACGTCATGAGGGAACAGGACCAGGATGTCGAAGCGCTCGCCAAGATTGTCCGACGCCAAAAGGAGATGGGCCTCGCTATTCACGACGAAGTCAACCGCCATATCGACATGCTCAACAGGACAAACGAAGACGCCGACGTGCTAGGCCGCAAGCTCAACGTTGCCAAGGACCGCGCGAGGAGACTGGGCTGACGCGAGGCGCTGCCTCTCGAGAGTCCGATGATAGGTGCCAACAACCGGGATCGGTCACTGCTACTACTGCGGTGCAGGGCCGTTCCTGCAGTACCAGCTGCGGCTGTTGCCGTGGAAGGTGATGACGATGAAGATGAAGACGACGAGGCTGAAGAGGAGAAGACTGGTAGACAGCGGCAACAACTACAACAACGGACGGGAGGCGGCGTGGTAGACATTGTGCTAGAGCTGATAGTCAGGGGCGTCCTCGCGGGCGCCCAGATGCTCGTGGTCATTGCATGGGTGGTGGGCAGGGTATCGGCGGTGCTCGAGTTTGTCGTCGAGCTTGGCGTGTTTCTCATACAGGCGCCCAACTAAGACGAGCACATGGAGAGCATTACGCCCGAGTTGGATGTTGGGGAGTTATGACATGGGAGGACCAAGTTCATTGATGATGGGTATGGGAGTATAGCTATTGGAATTTCTGTATCGAGTAAATAGTCACGGCATAGCGGGCTGGAACGGGGGTCCATCGTTTGATGAGACAGGAAAGGGTTGAGGTTGCATATTCTGGTTCTCTGATTCCTTGGGCCTCGCAGACAAAACTAGATAGGCTGGCGTCGACGAGATACCAAACTGGCACGGAATCGCCAGGTCTATAATTAAGGACATAATAGTATATTCATATTGTTTACGGGGCGCTTTGCGCAGCACAGTCTATCTCATCGACTCGATCGGACCTCGTAGCACCATCTGACAAAACCTTCGTCAGCCTATTTACCAATAGAACCATCCTAGAGACCCAAAGAAAGCACCAACAACGTATTACAAAAGCCGTGGGAGGCGGCACGGGGCGGGGCTTGCGGGCGGTGGCACAGGCACTGCGACGTGTCACGGCGAATGCTTCGTCGTTACCTCGGTGTCGCCCGGCCAAGCGAGGCGGCAGCCCAATCGTCCCAAGGTTGACAAACGCCTGGGGTTGAGGGGTTGTCATCAATAGCAGAAACTGTTGAGGCTCAAGTCTGGATTGGCCACGGCCCCGCGCGTCGCATTGCAATTCGTGTTTTCTGTTTTCGGGCTCCGGCAAGAAAACGCGAGCCAAGGGCGAGGTGAGCCGAACGGGCAGTCCCATGGCTTGGCCGGGCTGCAGAGCTGCAGGCGATCCCGCAGCTGGTAGTGCAGAGAGCAGGCGGTGTGGTGGCGGCAGGTGTGTGAGCTGGCAGCTTGGCTACGTCACCCCCAACCGCCCCATTGCAAGGCCGTTGCCGAAGCAACGGCCGCTGAAGAAAATCCTGCGAGCGCTTTTCTTCCCCATTAGCCAATTCAATTTCCATTCAAAAGACGACGACGTTACGTTTTGGTGTCATATGTAATTGCAGTGCGCGACACGGCAGCGACGAACGCCAGTTTGACACCGGCAGCTAATGTAGTGCAGGATGTCGCGCACAAGTGTCACAGAGGCCTGATCCTGCCATTCGATCCCCAAGCAGAGCAGAGCGTGACAGTCGCCGAGGGCTAGGAATCCTTTTGACAGGAGGGGTTGATCGCGGTCGGATTGCTGGCTGAGGTCAGACGACGGACAGGGTCCCCTCTCTTCCGTACCCCAGCGACTTCTGTTGCAGCCCGAGCCCGGCGCCGCGGATTCGCTGGCCAGTGCCGGGGCAATCCTATCACTCCGCGATTCGCTGTGCGTGTGGGTCATCGACAGCCCATCACAGCGAGGAGATTGTGCAATCTCGTCGTATTGGACGGCCAAGTAGCGCATTCACAGGCGTCTCTGCGAGCATGAAAAATGGAGGCGGACGACTGCTTGCTCCGTTTGTTTTGCAGCTTGCGCCTTCGATTCGCTGGCCGAGGAGTCCCTGAGGCAACGCGTTTCGCGATTGACAGATCCGCGGTGGATTGCGCTCAATGAGGGCCGAAACTCATCGATCGGGCAACAGAGGAAGAACGAGAGAAAGGAGACAAGAACAGCGAGCGGGTGGGAGGCAATGCCAAGGGGGAAGAGTTTGGTCCCAGGCCATGACGGCCTGACGGGAGCGCTTTGCGAGGTGACAATTCAATTTCCCCGGTTTCCGCAGAAGCCGCTGGAAGGAGGCTGACGAAGGCTCCCTCGTGTCGGGTCGTCAGGGTCCTGGTGCCTGGTTCCCCAAAGAGGGAGGGGCAGGGAGAGTGTGTCGGGACCACCCATGTTCCCGCAACAAAGACACTAACGCTTGATGGATTCCTTTCTTTTGCTAGTTTGACACTGAGAAGGAGATTCTGGGGACGGCCCCTGGAGTCTGGTGTGTGGCCGAAGCTGAAGCAAAACAACCCTATTTGTGAAGCTGAAGAAAGTCATCTGGAAGGGACTGGTCCGCCATGCAGATTGGCTTATGTGAGGACGTTGATATCCAGATATCGGAAGTCCAGGATTTTTTTCGGCCACCTAGAGTTGAGGAACAATTGGAGAAGCTTGCTTGCTCGTCTTTACCCCTCGAATTGGCTGCAGGCTTGCGCAGCCGCTGCGGGAAACTCACGCAGGTCTGGCAGCCGACTGACCGCAGAACGGACCGCATACACGTCCGTGCGTCGACCATTGGCCACTGGTGCAGCCGCGAAGAAAAAAAAAAAAGGGCTGGAACCAGACCCAAAGTAAACACAGCAGGCTTCTTCCCCCCTGCCAGCCTTTTCCTTCGTCTGCCCACCGAAACTCGCCAAAAGCAGCGCTGCACCCTCCCGTCCGACTTGTCTGGGGCTGCACACACCTTCCGACACTTTTCATGCACAAAACGAGGGCGACACAATTGAGGATTCCAGTCGAGAGGCTGGAGAGGAACAATCATCCACAGTAAAGCGAACGCCAACAACAAAGATAACCACAACCACGATCACAACCACAGAGCACCAACCCCGCCTCCGCCGTTCAAGTCACTGATCCTTGATCGCGACTAGTGCTCGGCATCCGACAGCTGAGATTCGACATCCGAGACCGTTTTTGCTTTCCTGCCTGCGGAGTTGGTTGTCCTTTTTCTCTTTCCTTGTCGGTATGTCCAACTGTCTTGCATCTTGGACCAAAAACAGCATCACACCCTGTCGGGTCGCTCGTTGCCAGCCGCTTGTTACAAGATTACGCCATTCGTCGCTACCAATGCTAACGTCCAGTGTCGCACAGTTTCATGACCTTACGACTCTTCATGCCTTCGAGATACCACTAGAACTTCTTTCTTCATGACCCACTTCACCGGCTGCATTCACCAATACATGTCCCGATACCGACGCCAGTTTTGACGATCGGTAACAAAAAACGAACACCGCCAATACGGCCATCACGACGACACCAATCTCCTGCCTAGTACTGTCGTCGACAACACGTCATGAGCCAGGCCCCGCCGCCTCCCCCGCCCCATGGGGAAAATCCCCGGACGACGGCAGGCGGCTCAGGCCTGCCTCCGGGGAAATTCGATATCTTCATCATCCCTGAACACTCGGCTGGCTCAGGCTTTCTCTATTTGCCGTCGCTAAAACCACAATGGAACAGCTTCATTGCTGGTGTTGCCTGCACATTGGCAGTGGTGGTGATAGGGAACAGCCTTGCGCCTGCCATGAGGGTATGGTGGGCAAATTTCCAGGGTCTCGGGAACATGGGTATGGTTCTCCTCGTCATTGCCGTCGGCCTAGGGTCCTGGTCCCTTGGCCGAACCCAGACTGAAGAACCGTCGGGCCATGGTCCCGGGGCTGGGGGAAGCCATCATCGACCAGGAGCTGGCTTTGGTGGTTCTGGGCCGTACTACAATACTCCTCCCAACGGAACACCCCCCCCCAACCAGGCACCACCATCCCAACCTCCTCCTCCTCCACCACCCCCACAACATGAGACACCGCGTAACGAGAGGCCCAATAGCTCCTGGCAAGATCAGCCGCAGCAAGAAGCCCCACGGTCAAAACCGCAACCTCAACCGCAGCCTCAACCGCAGCCTCATCCCCAGCCTCAACAGGCTCAGCAGCCGCCACCTCCTTCGCCCCGACAGGAGCAACCAAAGCCGCAACCGAAGCCACAACCTAAACCGCAACCCCAACAGAAACCTCAGCCCGCACCTCCCCCTCAACCGAGCACATCCAAGCCTGATGCCCCTAAGGGTGCATGGGAGAAGGCAAGGGAAGAGACGAAGCGGCGTGAGGAAGAGAGGAAGGCTAAGGAAGCCGCAGAGAAGAGGAAAGAGGATCAGACTCGGCGGTTGCGTGAGTTGCGGGAAAGAGACGCCAAGGAGCGCGCTGAAAGAGACAGACTGGCTCGAGAGAAGGAAGCGCAAGAGCAAGTGCTAAAGGCCCAGCTAGAGAAAGAGTTGAGGCAGAAAGTCGAGCGCGAGATACGAGAGAAGGCAGAGCAGGAAGCTAAAGCGCGTCTGGAGAGAGAGCGTGATGCTCGGGAACGTGAAGCAAGAGAAAGAGAACGCGAAGCAAAAGAAAAAGAGCGCGAAGAAGAGAGAAAGCGAGAGGAGGAGCGGTTGCGGACAGAAAAGGAGAGGCAGGCCGCGAGAGAGCGAGAGGCAAGGGAAGCCAGGGAACGAAAGGAGAAGCTCGAACGCGAGCGAGCAGAACGTGAGCGCGCTCTCCGTGAGCGTATCGAGCGCGAGCGAGCAGAGCGTGAACGTAAGGAGCGCGAGCGACAGGAGCGTGAGCGGCTCGAGCAGCAGCGCAAGGAAGAGGAGGAAAAGAACAACACCCGCAAGGGAACTGCCTATGCTTTCTCCTCTGTCGGCGAGAAGACCAGCATGTGGCCAAATGGCCGCCCCCCTGCTCCATCCCAAGCAGCATCCTCCCCCGGCACAGCCAAACCCGCGTCCCCATCTCCTACTAAACCCGCAGCCAAGTCTGCGAAGTCTGCAGCAGGTACCGAAGAGGAGGCATACTCCTACCGACCCTACGACACACCGAAGAAGCCCACCGCACGTAAGAAGTCGGTGTCTGACTTTTCGGAATCCTCGTGGGCCCCGTCGCAATCTACTGCGCGCACCAGTCCTCCAGCATCGATGCGAGGGCCCTACACGACAGAAGATCCCCAAAAGATCATGATAAAGGCTGTTTATGTTTATCTTAATCAGTTTTCCAAAACGCCTGCCTCACAGCTCATCTCGGGATCCGGCACGGTAACGGACGGTTTGATTCTTCGGATCACTAGTGCAGGTCTGTTTGTCGACGATGACGTCCGTGGAGTAGCACAACGGGAATGGGATGTTAAAGCTTGGACTCTTAAGTCGGTCGAGGTATGGTGTCCCACGAACGCGCTGGCTTCTACTGCTTCGAATTCCCCTGGTGCGGTCCCTACAAATCACCCATATTTCAAGAAGATGCCCAGCACCGCGCGCCGTGCCGCCGAGAGAGGTGCCACCAAAACCTTCACAGGCGAGGAAGCCGACGCTTATCTCGAAGAGGTTGGGCGCGGGTGCCAGGATGTCTGTCGGCATGGCTTATCTGCGGATTCTGCGAATCGTTCATCATTCTCGGGCAGCTCTAACAGCGATGATAAGACGGGAGAGTGGATGAGCAAGGGCCTGCACGTCCTTCGTGCGACCATCCGCGACCAGGAGAACAAACGATACCTGTTCATCATCAGCGACGAACAGAGTTGGAAGATTGCAAGGGGTATCCAGAACTTGAAAGGCGGTACTCAGGCTAGAGCTCTGGGTGTCGCTGGCATTAGCTCTCCCGAGGCTCGCAGCATCCTGGAGACACTTTCATGGGGCTAGGCGTCTGCCTCTTTTTTGGCAACCCCCCCCCCCCCCCCCCCTCCTCCTCCTTTGTTGCCCTGGGCGACATTTCGGCATATTAATCCTACTACGCCTTTATTTTCCAGCCATCTTGATGAAGGGTTCCGCTGCACTCGTCTTCGATTCGGGTACATATTCGTTTTTTTTTTTTTTTGCCTGCTTTTCCTCCCTCTGCGACACTCACACCCCCCTCCCTGCATTGCTCGTCTTCCCCGGCGAGTCGACTACGGCAGAGACTGATGGATGCCGTCAGCGTGTGGTGTATCGACAGGCGGAGGATTATTTTATCGAGGCAGGTTCAAGTGATCGCTTGAGTCGTGTGGGCCAGGCCAGGCTTTATTATACCCAAAGCGAGCGAGTTGTTGTCATTAATGTTATGTCCAAGTTATGTACGGGATATGGTGCCTATCTTTGCGAGGGCCTGGAATGTGCTGAGAGATACCAGTGGGAGGCAGGGGTCGCCCGGAATTCGGAGGAGATTTGTTTTTTGGTTTTTTTTTGCGTGGAGGAAAGTGCCGAGATTGCATTTTTGTTCCTTGTTCGACTTTTCACATACTTTTATCTTTGCATATGGCATGGCATGGTCATTGCCTGGCGGAATGGAAAGACGGAGGGGACAAAGACGGATACCAGAACATACACAACAAATGCAACCGTTTTGATACGATGCATGCTAGGTCGATCAGTCGACGAGCATAATTGCCGCTCACCGCAATACAAATACAATCTTTAATACTTAAGAAATGCTGGCCTTGTCTTCATTGTAGTGGTGTAGTTGAAGTTGGGCGGCCCAGTTCGAATTGCCGACAAGAAGGGATGGGACTCTATCCCTAGCTTCAAAGCTTGTACCTGCTCAGCTACTCGAACCCGCCTCCCGAGGATTTTTCAGTATGGTTGTGGCGGTAACAAGCAAAGAACTGAAACCCGCACGCTACTTTATCAGCTTCATAATACATATACTTGATATCCTCGTATATGCGTCGTAACTAGTTCTTCCCATAGCCTATTTTGTCTGCCTCGCACCACGCCACCGAAGTTGATATTCACCTTTCTATTGCCAACCAACGCCAACAAGCAGTGTCCCTATATATATCTCTTCACCTCCAGCTCCTCATCTCCTCTCCTTACATATTTGCAAAGAGGGGTGGCGGACGGATGCACTCTCCTCGGCAACCTCGCATCAAGTAGCAGCTTAGAAAAGGGAAATGAAACGAGACAACTCCCCAAGGTGGCCCTCACTATATGCAAACCAAATGTCCACCACATCTCCAACCAAATCGATATACTCCCAAGACACCACCCACCTATATATCATCTTAAAAGTACAAGTCCTGCCCACGTCTAGATATGACATACTCGATCCCCAACCCGGCCTCCCTCTCATACTCCTCCAACTGCCGCAGAATGGCATCCCCGGTGGGCGGCCCATCGTTGAGCTTGTCCTTGACATGGATAATAACGATCTTGAGCCCATTAAGTGGCTTGCCCTTGGGACCGCGCTCCTCTTCGTATTCACCATCAGCATGCTCGCCTTCGGCATCTGTAGAGTGCTGCGGAACGGGGATGCTGAGCTGGTTTGCGGCAACGAGCAGGTCGACATCGTGAATGGAGAGCTCGGCTGTGGGTGTGGCGAGGGATGGTGTCTCTACCGTGTGCCGTCCGTCATCGGAGAGGCCGGAGGGGCCGGTGTCAACACGGTGCGGGGGTTTCGCCGTTCTGGGGGAAACCGGCGAATCATCGCCTGTCCTCGATGCCGATAGAAGTTGCGACGGCGGGCGTGACATGGGGTTGCTCGTTGGTCTTATTTGGGCCGTGGGCGAATTGGAGCTATTTTTCCTCCTGCCAGGGATCCCATCGTCCAGCCCGTCCCGCTTGCGCTTCAGCTTGGCCTCGCCACCACTTGTGTATCCCGAGTAATCCGAGTTTCTCCTCTCCAGCTGTCCAGGCGTGATGGAGCTTGTGTTGTTGGTTCTTCTCTCTCTATCCTGTGCGAGCGCCACCTCTGCTGCAAGGATGCCCATCTCCTCGGCAATGAAACGCGGCGCAAGGTGCCCAAACAGCCGGTCGTCCGGCTGTGAGTTATCGTAGCTGCACTCTATCACGATGGCGGCGAGCTTCCCGGTCGCAATCTTGGGTGCCGCCTCCCGCCAAACGGTCAGGTTACGCGGCGACAAACTGATGCTGTCGGGCTCAACATCGCCAAATATGAGCACTTCACGTCCTGTGGCCACATCCCGGATGAAGTATGCCGAGCTGTCATAGACGCACGCCGTTTCGTTGAACCCCATGGAGGGGTGCATCATGCTCCCGGCGCCGCCAGCTGCACCGCTAGGATGTCCGCCGACTACTGACGAGCCTGTTAGACTACCCCGGCGTTGTTCTTGCTGTTGGTGTTGGTGCTGCTGATGTGACTGCTGCTGCTGCTGCTGATTCTGATGGATTTGCTGGAGCCGGTGCTGAAGATGCGTGTGATGCCAGAACGAGCCCACGCTGGGGTTTTGACCTGCATAATGCGTTGAACCCCTTGGCGAGAGCATATTCCCCCCATTGATGCCTGTGTTCGACGGCACCCCCAACCCCGGAAGGCTGCCTCCCATAGAGCTGGCGTCAAAGCTCGCCCTCACACTGCTGCTCGCGCTGCCCCGGTGGCTGTGTCGCTCAATGCAGTGCCCATGGCTGACACCCCACGTCTTGACGGCCAGCCCGTCACTAATCTCAAGATAGCCCCTACCCTCACCTTCACCAAGGGCCGGCGATCCACCATCAAGCAGGCGCGTGTACGTGATAAGCCCGACACCGTTGTTCTCGTCACTCAAGTTGGGCCAGATGACGTTGTTGAAAACGTGAAGCTTCAGAGCGGCAATGGTGCTAGGCAATCCAGCGATCCGTTTGGGGCGGGAACCAGTGAGCCCCGCGGTGTTGATAACGAAGCCCGCAATGTGGTCGAGATGCGGGTGCGTGATAAGGTATGTATCGATTAGGGTGTGATAAATATGGGTAGCATTAGCTGTGGGCGTAGCATAGGGGACCTCAAGGCCGGCGAAAGGACCAGATGTGAGGGTATACGGGAGGGACAGCTCTTCGGTCTCGCCAAGACCTGGCGGTTGGGTCTCTTCGAGAATCCTCAGAATAGCACTCAGGTGCACGCCAGCATCGACCGCGACGATTGAGCTGCGGCCCCAGCCCTTTGCCAGAGAGCGTACGAGAAAGGCCGTTACATTGTTTTCGATAGGGCCGCCACCAGAACCCTGAAGATAATTAGCATAGTCACGGCGGGACGTCACATAAACAGTGTCCACAAGACAACGACTAGGCAAGGATTTGCCACGATAGCCTGTGAGGTCGGTATCTTGGATCACCAAGCAAGCTGAGTGCCGACAGCAGCCCAGCGCATTCACTCAAATAAGCAGGCTGCTCAACTTGTGCGCCAATGGTCTCAGTAGGAGAACAGCCTCGAGCACCGCAAAATGAATAAACTCGGACGGTGCCGAAGGGCGAACTAGAAATCAAGGGTTTCTAATCTTTGGCCCTGGTTGCACATGACTAAACGGCATCTCTGGGGTGTGTTGGTCCCCTTTGTCTTGCGGCAGATGGTTCGAGACAGTTTCAACAAAGGGGGCCAAGGACGCGGGAAGGGCTTCGCCACCGTATCTTTGTGTCACCTTGGACAAAGGGCGCCTAAGGGGTCCAGGCCTCGACAGTCGACCACTATCCCTTTTCTGGCATGGGGTGGGGAGGGGAGTTGCCAGAGTCGATCTGAAGTGCCCACTGTAGGCGGGTCCTGGGACCTGTAGAGAGATGGTGGGAAAAGAAGCAATGAAATAGGGGGCCGCGTGGTGTGGAGGGTGCAGGTGGAGGAGTTGAAGCCGGCATGAAACTTAAACATGGAAATTGTGGCCGGCCAACGGTTTTCTAGAAGGAAAGAGGAAGGAAGGAGGGGTACATGGGCGGGTTGAGGTGAGGAAGGGTTTATTGGGTGGAATGGGCAAAGTGCAAATGCCAGGAAAAGAGAGAAAAAAATAGAAAGACAGCAAGAGCAACCTCGACTCACAAGGATAATAAGCTGCAGTGCAGGGGATGCTGGTATTTTTGTCGCCGTCGTAGTTGCTGGCGCTGTCACGATCGCTGCCGGTGTGGGTGTCGCACCCTCAACATCATCGACGCCCTCCATGCTACCGCCTCCGCCCATGGCAACCGGCCTATCCGCGCTCGCCGCCTGAACGAGAAGTCTCTGGCGTGCGCGGGGGGGAAGTCGGGAAGCGGGGGGTGCTGTAGGTACGAACACGTTAGGTTGTGCGACAAGTGAATTGTCTGGGCCTCGTCTCTGCCGAGGCGGCGGTCGGCAGCGAGTCGGATCGAACAATGCGGCCTGTCGCCTGTCGCCCGTTGCCTGGTGCTGTCGCGATAAGCTGCGTGCCTGGTTGCGTGCACATGTAATGTAATGCGTCTTTGGCGAGCTGCAGGAAGCCGCGGGTGGTTATTGATTGCCTGTTGTTATTACTGCGCAGTATTGTCGTAGAAACTCGACAACTCCAAGTGGGTCGTCGGGGATGGGTGCAGAGCGACGGAATATATCCAAAGGATTTCGGGGCGCCTGACAGTAAATGAAAGAATCGAGGATGGACCGAATGCGGCAACTTGGGTCTGTAGTTTTGCGAGCGCGGCGGTGCCGAGCCTGTCTTTCTTCCCGCTGTCTTTATCTAGTGCTCGAGAGAACAAAGTTACGCCCTCCTCGGCCCCCCTCTGAAATTCTCCTGGAATTCTCGAGGCGTTTGAGGGGGTCTGAAAAGGGTTGGAGCCGCCACAGCGTTGGGAGCTTGAGAGCCTGGGGAGCTTTCGGAGACTCGCCTGGTTCGCGCGGCGTAAGGCGCAGGTAGCTGAGAACCTTGTCAACCAAGATCAAGGGGCCGCTTGGCGCCACCTCCTCCTGCCTTCAATGTCAACGACTGTCTGCACAGGGGAGAACTGGCTGTCGATCGGAAGCTCGAGCCGGTTCTTGTCCCATCTCCAGTGTTTCGAGTTGCTCACCTAAGTGCGCAGCGGTGCGTTCAATGCGGCTGTGGGGATGGTGTGTGAGAAGGTATATATATATATAGGTAGAAAATTATTTGGGAGCAAGTAATGTTAGCCGGGCGCATGGACGCTCGCTGGCCAGATCTGAGGCAGGATGGAGATCGCGGATCGTGGCTATCACTTCATCTCAGATGCGCCCTAGGACAGCCGCATCTTATATCCAATCTGCCTCTCAACGCTCGCGCATCGCAACCTCACCGAATTACTCCACCACCAGCAGGAGCAGCAGCAGCAACAGCACCAGCGGCTTCATTGCGGCCCATGTCCCGCGGGCCAGGTACTCTCGCTCACACCGTCAACCGCAGCCTCCCTTGCCTCACCGACCTCCCCGCATACCGAGTATTCCATTCCATAAGCCCATACTTACTGTGTAGCCCAGTTTCCATCAGGTAACAAGACCAGCACCCTCCCGCTGATAGCGCCCAACCCCAACGCTCCATGCAAGATGCAATCTGTCGTTCCCTAGCGCAGGCGCACTAGAAAGGTATCCCGCACGGCGCCGACAGATACGCGTCGTGGATGTGTAGGATGTGTATCCGCGATCTTGGCGACGTTGGGCGTGCTGTCTGCCTGTCTGCCTGTCTGCCCTATCGCCTGCTGGGGATGCTTGCCTTGCTGCTTGCTCGCTGGCCTTCTGCTGCTGCTGCTGCTGCTGCTGCTGCCGCTGGCAAGCACCTCGGACATGCCGTTGCCATTGCGTTAGGTTCCATGCAGCCAAAAGAGCTCGACGACCTGCGAGATCCACCCCCCCCCCCCCCTCCTCCCTCCTCCCTCCCCAAGTTGGTCCCATGTCACACCACGCAAAAAGATCCCGCCCGCAGTTGCCTTGTCTCATTGGCCCCTGCGCTGGGTCCTCCGATTTGTCTGCCCGTTCCCCTAGTCCGTCTTCGCAACGCCCCCGCAGGGGAGCGAACCACGATTGTCACGGCAAAGACCGCCGGACTGGCTTGCCCCAGCTTTCAGTTCAAGGACGCCAAGACAAGAGCCGGGAGGGAGAGACCTAAGCTTTCTCTTTGGGACTCGAATTCGGCAACGACTCATACACTAAGCACAGAGCCCTCGCCGCTTTTGTCCCCAAGGCCACACAAACCACAACCAAAATAATTAATGCATCAAAGGTTGGCACGGCACATCTCTCTATTCACAGAAATAATCACTGCACGCTTCAATAACTTGTCAAATATTCAAGGAGTTATCGTTCTCTACACTCAACAGTTCGCTAAACTCTTTTCCTCACAAAGAGACAGACAGCCACAGGGGTGTGGATCTAAACCACGGCATTATCCCTTCTGTCTCCTACGCACCAACCCACCACCTACGTCGAGTGGTGCTTCCGTGGGTCCACTAGTTCCTCACGCTTCTCGGTGTACGCGCTGACGTCGCGCCTCTGCCGCTTCGGTAGCCTGCCGATGCGCTCCTCGAGGCGGTCGTGGTAAATCTCCGTTGGGCTCAAGACATCCCCTACGTAGTACTCCGGCGCCGCCGCGAGGACTCTATCCTGCACGTGCGGCGGCTCGTTGCCTAGCAGGTTGTTGATCTCGATCGTTGAGCGCCGCGTGAGGTACGTCGGAGACTGGAGCACCTTCTTGATGCACTCCTCCGTCTGTCTGCTCCTCTTGCGCGTGCGCGGGCCCGCCCCGTGGTGGTCGTGCAAGTAGTGCAGCTGCTCCGACGGCGGCTGCATGTTGAGCCACGAATCGTCGGGGATGAACTCGCTCTCCGCCTCGCTAGGGACCAGCCCTCTGCTGCCTCCTGGTGCCGCCGGGCGGCCAGTCATGAGCCTGGCTTGCGGACCGCTTGCCGACAGGTTTCGACTCTTCCGAGGAGGCCGCTCGGTGGCGGTGGCCTCGTCCTCTTCGTAGTCCTCATCGTCATCATCCTGCCTTGCCCGCTTCATTTGAGCCTTGATGCTGAGAAACCTACATAGGTCGCCCTTGTGCTTGTCAAGATTGGCGCCCCCACGCTTCTCTCGCGTCTTGTGCCGCCCCTTGGACTCGAGCAACAGGTGGCTCTCGGTGAGTTTGAACCAAAGACACTCCTTGTTCCTGGTCCTTCTTGTCTCGAACCCAGCGGCCCGTGGGTCTGTGTTGAAGTGACAAACGGCATTCATCATCTCATGGGCCCTGGCAAGCTGTGCTTGTTTCCATTCGTCGAAGACTTCCAGCGCCTCCTGATGGTCTCGCGTTAGAGCCATAGGGTTCCTTGTCTCGAAGTGGAAATGCCGAGTATCGGGCAGGATGTCGAAGTTGAAGAGTGGTTTGGAGCTGTGTAGGAGGAGGCCCAGGTCAAAAATCTCCTCGAAACAGTACAGGTGCATGTAGCCTGCATTGTGGAATGGGTCGGCTATGCCCGTGGTGGTTTCGTCAGAGTGCTCATCGAATGCCACACGGTAGAAGCCCTTCAGAATAGTCCCGCTCTTCACCGGGCACCCGCTATAGCGACATTTGCTCGAGCTTGTCTGTGCCTGGTACCGGTCATTAACCTGCGCTGGAGTGTTTTGAACCCAAACTACCAGAGCCCTGGGACTGGGACACCCCAGGCCGGTCAAGAAGGCAATGATTTCCTCTTTGTCGAACCTGTGGTATGGATACAACTCGGGCCCGTCCTTGTAGTATTCAAAGATTGGCTTCTTCCCGCTTTTGGCGGGAGGCCCCCAGCTCGGCATTTTCGGCAGCTTCTGGTAGAGCGCTGAAGGGTCATTTCCGGGGTCGTGTTTTAGCTTTCGGGTGTGATTAATCTTCCTTCCATCTCTTGCTAGAGCCTGGACGTCGGGGGCCGAAATTGGTGGTACCGGCAGCGGCATTGAGCCCAGCATCCCCGGAGCTTGTCCTTGTGTCACCCGTGCCATTGCAGCGGGCGGGTACGGTGGGAGAGGTTGAGGGAAGAAGTGCGCGTAGTTGTAATACTGGGGCTGTATGTTCGAGGGGAGCACAGTATCGGGAGATATGTGCATACCAGTGTCTCCAAACGAAAAGTCGCTTGTCATCTCTATTGGGCCACTTGGAAGCTGCACTGGCAGGTCAGGGACAACTAGAGTTGGGGGTTGAGCTGGAGGCTGGGGTGGGAGCTGAGGTGGGGGTCTGAGGGAAGTTGAGACTGTAGGGAATGTGAGAGTCTGGTTCCCTGCCCCCCGGCCATTATTCTCAGGCTGCGTCTCTAGATGACTGATGGGATAGGCAGAGGTCTCAGCGGTGGCGCCGTGTGAGATCTCTTGATCCCCTGCTTGTACGGAGGTCTGTCGTGGAGCCTCTTTCGTCTTGGGACTGGGGGTTAGAAAGTCATATGCGAAATCTGACTTTACCTCTTGTGGTGAGCGGAAGGCTGCACCTAAGGGTGCATCTCCGAACAGGTCCTCTCCGTCGTAGTTCCCCACGAAGGGATCGAACTCCTCTTGAGGCTTATTGTCAATTGACAGGGACATCGTAGCAGAGGTGTGTGTGGAAGGGTATAGAAGCGAAGCTGTAGCTGTGTAAACAATCGGGAGTCAAATCTGATGATCTGGGACCCACAATTGCCGAAAAGGGTAATGGTAAATATTGAAGACTTAGGTAAATTGTATCGGTGAGCCAAGAATGAAGAACAACAGTATCACGGTGGAACAATCGAGTTGTTCATGCATTATATCCCTCGTGAACAACAAAGGGCTTCTTGCTGAAAGAGCGCGACGCGAGTGCAAGTGAGGAAAGGTTACTTGAAGTGAAAGGCTGTGGAACACATTGAAGTGGTAGTCAAGTATTGTGGGTGCATTGTCCTCGAGAGATTGATTGTGTGTATTTTTGGCTTGCTCTCTAACAAAGGCTCGAGGCCACGCGCAAGCACTACAATCACAGTGCTTCGCGGAAGAGAGACAATCCGATTCGCCAACGACCCCAACCAAGTCCAGGTTGTCTCCATGACTGCGGAAGTCAATCTATGAGCCGGATTAGCAAATGCCATGAATCTGCTGTGCGGGCTCGGAGGTTGCTTGTGCAAATTGTGAGGTGGAAATCAGGAAATAGAGCATGGTCTCAACATAGTTGTGATTCAGAACAGGTCTGTGAGTTTGCGTGCAATTTCATCATGTGGGAGGGAGATGGGTTGGAGGGAAAAGATCGCGAACTTACCACTTGATTGCCAACCAAATTTTGGCTTGGTGCGAGATCTGCATCCATGCTCGGGCCTTGCTGTCAACTAGTCGGTGGTGCCATAATAGATAAGCAAGTCCAGCTCAATCCGTAATGACACTAGGTCCGGAGGGACTCTTGCTCATGTCCGTTGGCCGATGCTGGAAGACAGCATATGGAAAGAGAGTGAGCTGTATTTCTGTTGAAAATTTCAACTTTCTTTTCACGGTAACTCGAGCCCCACTCTTCTGTGGGCTCTCGGAAGGATGGAGGCGTGGCTCCGACGCCGTTGGGACCGGGGCCACCCAGGATTAGAGCCTGAGGCGCAAAGTGGGCCAGAGCCGCAGAAACATGTTGGGTGGAGTTTGATGTCTTGTTGCGAGTAAGGTGTTCCACCTCAGGCTTTGCGGATAGCCGGGTCGCTTTTAGGTAGGTACCTATGGTACCCACCTCCCTAGGTACGGCAATAAGCATTCAAGCGAATTGGACGAATCTCGGGTTCTCAGGCGGCATGGCGAATTGCTAGCAGAGCTAGATTATTGCGAGGGGACTTTCTCCTTTCTTATTGGTTTTTTTTTCTTTCTTTCGTAGCCAAAAAAAAAAAAAAAAAAAAAAAACCGAGAAGCTGCATGGACGGCTCAAGCCTGACAAAGCTGTTGTTGGGCTGGCAGAAAGGAACCTTCCGGACCTGCAGTTGGGGGGCGGCTGGAGTGATGTTGGAGCGAGAGTTGCAGCTGCAAGAAAACGACTGGATGGTGGACGGTGAGAGGGGCACCAGCCAGGGCCCGAGCATGGTTGAGCAGGGTCTCTCATTCGCAATTGCCTAAGCCCCGCCATTTGGCAACATCCAATCGCACCCAAACTACGTCACAAGCAGCATCTCGCTCTGCTCTGCTCCCTTTTGCATATTTGTGTTCGCCCAGCAATCAGAGTCAAGCCCAACGCCGTGTCGGGCATACGCGCCCAAGACAGAACCCTCGCCCGCCCTGCGACCTGCGACGCCCCGCGCACACTGCCAGCACTACTCCCGTCCAACAGGCGAGCCCACCAGGAAGGAGCCCACGAGAGCGATCGACGACCGCACCCACAGCAGCTGCCATTGCTGGCCACTCGGCACAGCAGCTTCTAGACCACAGTAGCCGCCCAGCCTCCCAACCTCAGCGCAATGGCCGAGCTCAGTCCCGATCTGCAGGAGAAGCTGGAAGAGCTGGATAAGGAGCTAGAGGTTGGTCTGCCACGCCCCTATACCTGTCTCGATATTGCTGGACGGCTGTCTCTGGCACTTGGTCTGCCGGTCTGCCCAGCTGTCCGATGTCTCTCCGCCTTGAGGAATTATTGCTGACGGGTATCACGTTATTTCCATGCAGGAGGGCGATATCACTGAAAAAGGGTACGATGTCACGAGCGTCTTCAACCCTGCGACTCCCGTGATCAATTGGCTTTGGCCAGGTCCCAACGCCCCTTGTCGCTGGGGGCTCCTCTGCCGATTCCCCTCATACTGACTCTGAAGATTTTCCAGATACCAGAAGCGACGTACCCAAATTCTGTCGCATTACGGAGTTGGCAGCTTTTCAACACCCAGAGCCGGTGGCCTCCGCATACATTCCCCCGATAGCTCGTCACACCCCTCCAATGATGGCGGCCGAGCAGCGACTCTCGCTGCCTTAAGTGGAAACACTCCCAGTCCCCGATCGCCAGATTCGGGAGGCTCCCAACCCGACTTTCGACCCCAGTCCTCATATGGGAGCAACCAAGAGCCACACCCAGCAACACTACTTGCGCCAGGCGTTGCCATGGCAGAACATCGCCCAAATATGCCACAGCACTTCCTCCACCCGGGCGCGAACGAAACATCCACCCGGACTGGCACCATGGTCTCGGGGGATTACGCCTTCAACCCTGAACAGCAAGGGGTATTTGCCGAGGTGGCCCAGCAAAACCCCTATGACAGCAGGACCGGGACCTTGCTAGACTCGCAAGCCTACTTCTCCGACTTTGCTGGCCAGCAGGCCTACGACCAAAATGCACAGGGTGAATATGGCGGCCCCCAGCGATACTCAACCGGCGATGCCTTCTCCCCCACGGCTGCGATGGCACCCCCGATGCTCACGGCAAGCGACCTGCCTCCACCCGACGCACTTGAATATCAGATGCCGCTCGAACCACGCGAAGTTCCGTTCGCCATCCACGACCCCCACGATGCTGGTACTCCAATGTCCAACTTTGACAACATCGCCGCAGTATTGAGGCACCGAGGCCGGACAACCGCAAAGCTTCCGGCATATTGGGTTCTGGATAGCAAAGGCAAGGAAATTGCCTCCATCACCTGGGATAAGTTGGCTGCGAGGGCCGAGAAAGTCGCACAGGTAATCCGAGACAAGAGCTCGCTGTATCGCGGTGACAGGGTCGCCCTTATTTACCGTGACGCCGAGGTTATCGATTTTGCCATTGCTTTACTGGGATGCTTCATCGCCGGCGTTGTCGCAGTCCCTATTAACGAACTTCAAGACTACCAGAAGCTTAATCTAATCCTCACATCTACACAGGCGCATCTTGCGCTCACCACCGACAACAATCTCAAGGCCTTCCAGCGCGACATCACCACCCAGAAGCTTAACTGGCCCAAGGGCGTTGAGTGGTGGAAGACCAACGAGTTCGGGAGCTTCCATCCTAAGCGGAAGGATGACGTCCCTCCACTCTCTGTTCCAGACCTCGCTTACATCGAGTTCTCCAGAGCCCCGACAGGTGATTTGAGAGGCGTTGTTCTGAGCCACAGGACTATCATGCATCAAATGGCTTGCCTCAGTGCGATCATCTCTACCGTTCCGGGTAACGGACCCGGGGATACGTTCAGCACGACCCTGCGCGATAAGAACGGCCGTCTCATAGGAGGCGGCGCTAGCAGCGAGATTCTACTCTCCTATCTTGATCCCCGTCAAGGTATCGGCATGATTCTGGGAGTCTTGCTGACTGTGTACGGTGGGCACACAACTGTCTGGCTCGAGAATAAGGCCGTCGAGGTCCCCGGGCTTTACGCACACCTGATCACGAAATACAAACCTACCCTCATGGTTGCCGACTATCCAGGTCTCAAACGAGCCGCCTACCACTACCAACAGGACCCAATGATGACGAGGAACTTCAAAAAGGGCATGGAGCCCAACTTCCAGACAGTAAAACTGTGCTTGATTGACACATTGACGGTTGATTGTGAGTTCAATGAGCTTCTCGCAGACCGCTGGCTCCGCCCACTCCGCAATCCGCGGGCAAGGGAAGTCGTTGCTCCGATGCTGTGTCTCCCCGAACATGGCGGCATGTTGATCAGCATTCGGGATTGGCTCGGTGGTGAAGAACGGATGGGCTGCCCTCTCAAGCTCGACATGGGATCGGATAGCGATGCCGAGGAAGAGAAGGAGAAGGAGAAGGAGGAGAAGCCTGCCCCTTCAAACGGATTTGGGAGTTTGCTTGGCGGAGGGACGGTCACTACGACAGAACAGCGCGCTAAGAGCGAGCTGAGCGAAGTTCTTCTTGATAGGGAGGCTCTCAAGACAAACGAAGTCGTGGTTGTTGCCATTGGGGAAGAGGCCAGGAAGAGGTCTGCCAACGAACCAGGAACCGTCCGAGTAGGCCCATTTGGTTACCCGATCCCAGATGCTACTCTCACCGTCGTTGACCCCGAAAACGGGCTCCTAGCCTCGCCGCATACCGTGGGCGAAATCTGGGTCGACTCTCCATCACTATCCGGCGGCTTCTGGGCGCTTCCCAAGCACACGGAGCAAATATTCCACGCTCGCCCTTACAAGTTTGAACCTGGTGAGCCAACTCCAACCCCTGTCGAGCCAGAATTCCTACGGACTGGCCTTCTCGGGACAATTATTGAGGGCAAGATTTTTGTCCTTGGCCTGTACGAGGACCGCATCAGACAGAAGGTGGAATGGGTAGAGCACGGCACTGAGATTGCGGAATATCGCTACTTCTTTGTGCAGCACCTTGTCGTCAGTATCATGAAAAACGTACCAAAGATTTTTGACTGCTCGGCCTTTGATGTCTTTGTCAACGAGGAGCATCTACCTATTGTGGTGCTGGAATCCCAGGCAGCGTCAACGGCGCCGGCCACCAATGGAGGCCCCCCTCGGCAGCTGGATACCGCACTGCTCGACTCGCTCGCCGAACGATGTATGGACGTTCTCATGCAGGAGCATCACTTACGACTCTATTGTGTGATGATCACAGCGCCCAATGCGCTCCCGCGGGTGCAGAAGAATGGTCGCCGGGAGATTGGCAACATGCTGTGCAGGAGGGAATTCGACCTAGGAAATCTCCCCTGTGTCCACGTCAAGTTTGCTGTCGAGCACGCCGTCCTCAACCTACCAATCGGCGTAGATCCGATCGGCGGAATCTGGTCCCCGATGGCGTCCCACTCCCGAGCAGAGATCCTTGCCCCGGCCGACAAACAATATTCCGGGATCGATCGCAGAGAGGTTGTCATTGATGACAGGACATCAACTCCTCTCAACAACTTCTCGAGCATCACAGATCTCATCCAATGGCGTGTGGCAAGACAGCCAGAGGAGCTAGCCTTCTGCACCATTGACGGCCGTGGGAAGGAGGGCAAGGGTGTTACGTGGAAGAAGTTTGATCAAAAGGTCGCCGCCGTGGCCGCGTATTTGAAGAACAAGGTCAAGCTTCGGCCTCGTGACCACGTGGTGCTCATGTATACACACTCTGAGGATTTCATCTTTGCTGTGCATGCCTGCATCAACCTCGGGGCGATTGTTATTCCCGTCGCGCCGATGGACCAGAACCGACTGTCGGAGGATGTCCCAGCATTCCTCCATCTCTTAGCAGACTACGGAGTCAAGGTCGTCTTGGTTAACCAGGATGTCGACCACCTCCTCAAGATGAAGCCGGTTGCTCAGCACCTCAAGCAATCTGCGCAGGTTCTTAAGGTTGCCATGCCAAACATATACAACACGAGCAAACCGCCGAAACAAAACAACGGGCTTCGCGATCTCGGTATGACAATGGACCCCGCGTGGGTCCAGCCGGGCTATCCCGTACTTATCTGGACTTACTGGACGCCTGACCAGCGCCGACTCGCTGTCCAGCTCGGCCATGACACAATACTCGGCATGTGCAAGGTCCAGAAAGAGACATGCCAGATGACTAGCTCACGGCCCGTCCTAGGATGCGTGAGGAGTACAACCGGTCTAGGCTTTATCCACACATGCCTGATGGGCATCTACATTGGCACACCTACATACCTCTTATCGCCCGTCGAGTTCGCACAAAATCCAATGTCGCTCTTTCTGATCCTATCGAGATACAAGATCAAGGATACATATGCTACACCCCAAATGTTGGATCATGCCATGAACATGATGCCAGGGAAGGGCTTCACGCTGCATGAGCTCAAGAACATGATGATCTCGGCTGAAGGTCGGCCGCGCGTCGACGTTTTCCAAAAGGTACGCTTGCATTTCGCCGCTACCGGGCTAGACAGGACTGCCATCAACACCGTCTACTCTCATGTCCTCAACCCTATGATCGCGTCCCGATCGTACATGTGTATCGAACCTATCGAATTATGGTTGGATACCAAGGCCCTACGGCGAGGTCTCGTTTTTCCGACAGACCCGGACCGGGATCCAAAGGCTCTCCTGATCCAAGATTCTGGTATGGTGCCCGTCTCCACGCAGATTGCCATCGTAAACCCAGAAAGCCGCAGGCTGTGCAGTGACGGCGAGTACGGCGAGATCTGGGTGGATTCCGAAGCCTGCGTCAAATCCTTCTACGGGTCCAAAGACGTGTTTGACGCGGAGCGGTTCGACGGGCGGACGGTGGAGGACCCGAGCATCCGCTACGTGCGCACTGGCGACCTTGGGTTCCTCCACAGCGTTAGCCGGCCTATTGGGCCAAATGGCGCGCAAGTCGATATGCAGGTTCTGTTTGTGCTTGGGAACATTGGCGAGACTTTTGAGATTAATGGGTTGAGCCATTTCCCGATGGATATCGAGTACTCGGTTGAGCGCTGCCATCGTATTATTCTTCCAGGTGGCTGGTAAGTTTGGAATCGGATTTTGCTGTCTTGAGGCGCATCTTTGCTAACCGCTTCCAGCGCCGTCTTCCAAGCCGGCGGTCTCGTCGTCGTCCTCGTCGAGGTGGCCCGCAAGGCCTACCTCGCATCCATCGTCCCCGTGATTGTCAACGCCATCCTCAACGAGCACCAGATTATCGTCGACATTGTTGCCTTTGTCAACAAGGGCGACTTCCCCCGCAGCCGCCTCGGCGAGAAACAACGCGGCAAGATCCTCGCGGGATGGGTCAGCCGTAAGATGCGCACCATGGCCCAGTTCGCCATCAAGGACATGGATGCTGCCGCCCTCGTGGCGCTAGGGCCACCAGGGACGTCGGCCGGTGAGCCAAGTGCCCCCAGTGTCACGGGTATCGCCGACGCACCACCGTCGATGGAGCTCCACCGCGGCAGCCTCGGCAGCTTCAGGGGCGGTGCGGGCGGCAGCAGCCTCCGCAACGCAGAACCTGCACCACGTATCCTCGAGCAGCGCGAGCTTGAGCAGCAAGCATTTCACAACTTGAGGGCGTTGGCGTCACCCCCACCACCGCACAATGCGGCGGCCATGGCGTACGAAATGCCGGCCGAGGAGCACGAGATTGTGGTAGGCCGGGCGCCGTTCGACATGGACCGCACGCCGACCAAAAACAGGAGTAGCAGCGGCGGCGGCGGCGGCGGCGGCGGCGGCGGAGGTCTCCGGCTCGTCAGCAGCAGCGGGAATTACAACCAAGGGTTGGACATAGACTTGGATCAGGGATACCAGCGCGGCAGCATCGGCGCGGCGCTGCCCCACGGGTACGATATCCCCGACTTTTCCGAGTTTACGGGCGCCGGCGCGAGTGAGCCGGACGAGCCGCCAGCGCCACCACCTTTCCCGAGGGCCGGGAGTAAGCCAAGAAGTCCCCCTGGTACCGGCTCGGGGTTAGGGTCGGGCCCAGGATCGGGGCTGTTGTTTAACCGACCCATCTCGGGCGTGAGTGTGTCATCGACGCCGCTGATCAGACTGCCGGGGGTGGATGGCAGGGAGTCGTTTGACGATTGGGACTTGAGGCCGCGAAGTGGTGTGAGTCGGTCCTCGGGAGGGGTTGGGAATGGGGAGAATACAGGGAACGGGGGCGGCGCTACGAATGAGGAGCGGGATGATTGGACGAGGGATGCGTATATGTCTATGAACCTAGCGGGGACGCTGGGGAGGAAGGCGAGTTAGTGCCGCCGTTTCATGTTACTTAGTTACCATAGGACGGGTGGGATTGTTCCTCATGGTTGGAATGTGGCGAGGTAGGAAAAGGATAACTTTGTTTTAAAGTATGGCGGGATGCTGGTTCTAGCATGCTATGATGACGTGGGTGGATAGAGTGTAGTTGAGAACCAAGTATATATCATATTCGATTGCTGTCTGGGTTGCCATAGGGTTACAAACTAAGAGGGGGGGGGGGCAGCTGCCAGTGCTATGGGTTGTAACTCCATACTTCTACCTTCCGCGCCTGGTATAACGTGTCTAAAGTGTGGTTAGTAATCCTGCTTGGACCTGTCCCCGCACATCCACAAGGGATCAGTTGGAATCAAAACATACCCTCGTTTGGTCCGGGAGAGCCCGATGACCCTTCCATCTGAAGGTTAATGATCAGGTACATGGGCTGTCCTACAAAACCCTTTCCATACTGCGTCTCAACCAGCTTGTCGTCCATAAAGAACTTGACGGCCACGTCCTTGCCATTCTGGTCGCGGACCTCGCACCGAATTTTGTGGAAATCGGCCGGACTCGGATATGTGACGTCGCGGGCCCGCACCTGCGAGGACGTGTTGAACGTGTTGAAAGAGATCTTGCCGCTGCCCTTCCACTCAGCCATATCGACCTCGGGCGGCCAGCCCTTGACGCCCGTCAGCCAGAAGGCCGGCCAGGTGCCGCGGGCCGTGGTGGCGCGGAACTCGCCGAGGAAGTCGTAGCCGCCGCCGCGCGACACGTTGAAGTGCTCCTTTGCAGCTACCGCGCCCGAGAGGTACTTTATGGGGATCTGCTTGCCGCCGTGCGAGGCCGCCTTCTCGCCGCTGACCTTCTTGGCCGTGAGGGTCAGCGTGCCGCCCGCCAGCGCCACCTGACTCTTCGCCATGCGCGCCGCCCCATTGTGGTCGGTGCCCCACGGGTAGTTGTAGGCCCAGTCGGTGTCGAAGTCGGCCTGTGAGTCGAAGCTGGTCGCCGGGATCACGACGTGCTTCGCCGCGCCGGCGCCAAGGGCCGAGAGCAGTATGACCAGGGCTGCGAGGCAGCTGGGGAGTGGCTTCATGGTTGGGAATATCGCAACTTGAAGTATTAGAGAACCAGCGAGGTTCCAACCCTCCCATGGGGAAGCGGTCCCCTATATGAACCTCATTCCATGTGCAAATGGCCCACCAATCGTAGGTTTCTCCGGGCTGGGGTTGTGGGCAAAGTGAGGGCAACGACGTCGATTCATCCAAACGAATGGGATTTGAAATTTCAAACCCACTATCTTCCCGTCTATACAAGGTCGCCCAGGCATGTGAGGTATGACCCGGGGAATGGATACAGAGGTCGAGAATAGCCGGGAGCCGAGCCTTCCGCCGAGGAGCGACAGGTCTTGAAGTTGAGCGCACCGCCGTCAACCTCAGGGTACCTGCCAGGATAAGGCACGTTTCTCAAGATCGAATATTATTCGACTACCTACTTGACGGTTAGCTGGGCTACCTAGCCAGGCGGTGTTGATGATTATAGCTCAAAATCGGCGTGCACCAGTACTATGCATATCTGTGATGTTTTTAACTGTAAAGTGGTCTGTGATAAGTTCAATGCGACGTAGCAGTCATCGAGATGTGGATTACCTAAACCAGGTACAAACGGGCTTGTCGCTGTCGGCAAAGCGAAGCCGACCGAGCATCAATGGTTTGCATCATCGATTGGCGATTGGCAGATGCGATAACCGAAAGGCATCAAGACAGCGAGTCCTGCCTGTCAATGGCCACTTTTGGGAAAATAAATAATCGAGATTAGATCAAACAGTTTCCACATGCCAGTCCCAATTTCAATGCTGCAGCGCTGTTTGCCGACCCGCTCTGCGATCTCGTTCCGCCATCTGTTACCCGACGGCAAGCGCTTTCCACCTCCCTCAGGACCCCTCCCCCTCCTTGCGCTTGCGCCTCCACGCGCACCAAGAGCACGACATATAGCAACCCGCCCCCCACCATGGCCTCGCTCCTCCCCTCGGGCACCTAGCCGGCACACGCACCACACCAGCAAGATGGCCGCCGAAAACACCGCCAACTGGGAAGCCAGCATCAAGCGCAACCCGCACCCGGACTTCAAGCAGGTCGAGGGCTCGCGCCCGCCCTTCGACGCGGCCTCGACCTTCCGCTACACGCAGACCCCGTCGCCCTCGTGGGCCTTCGGGTCCGGCGCCAACGCTCTCGCGCCGGCGTCGCCGCCCCCGCACGTCGCCATCGACCCGTATGCGCCGGGGCGCCCCGCCGGCTTCAACTACAAGCTGCTCATCTCGGCCGTGATCCCGCGGCCCATCGCCTTCCTCTCGACGCGGAGCCCCGACGGCGTCTCGACTAACCTGGCGCCCTTCAGCTACTTCCAGGTCATCTCGCACGACCCGCCCCTCTTCACCATCGGCTTCTCGGGCCCGCTGGACGAGGCCCGCGCCAAGGACAGCCTGCGCAACCTGCACGCCACGGGCGAGTGCGTCATCAACATCATCGGCGAGGACTACGTCGAGGCGGCCAACAGCGCGAGCGTCAACGCGCCGTACGGCGTGTCCGAGTGGGACGTTAGCGGGCTGACGCCCGTGTACGACTGCGAGACGGTGCCGCGGGTGCCGCGGGTCAAGGAGGCCGTCTTCAGCGTCGAGGGCCGGCTGGAGAGCGTGCGCGAGTTTGAGAGCAAGGCGACGCCGGGCAAGAAGTCGTCCACGCTGGTCGTTGTCGAGGGCACCCGGTTCTGGGCGCGTGAGGATGCCATCAACGAGGAGAGGAATGTTTTGGATCCAAAGGTGCGTTTTCACCGGCCTGCCACTCTCAGAGGTGCTAACATGATTGCCAGGTTTTGCGCCCCGTGAGCAGACTCGGGGGTATCACATATGGCCGTGTCACTGAGGCTCTTGAGCTTCCACGGCCGGACTTTGAGAAGGACCTGGGCGGTGCAGAGGGTGTTGCAAAGCTACAGGCCAAACGCCTGGCTAATTGATCGGATAGAAAGGTTAGATTACCTACAGGCTTAGCTGAGCGAAAGACGTAGACTCGATATACCACACAATTGTTTACTAACGACTCCGGCTCTTTCATCTTTGGTTCAAAGGGCCGAATCACATATGCCAGACTCCAAACTGGGCGTACTTGGTGCTGTGTTTGAAGATGTGAGCTGTCGGTCTAAAACGGCTATAAATATGATGATGGAAAGTGGTGGTTGATATCTCGCTATCGTTGATGGTACGTCAATATGCCCCGAAAAGCTATATGCGTATTTGATTAAGGAGGCTATTCGGACCAAGGGGGAGGCCGACAAGACGGTTGTGATGGATTTGAAAACACCATATATTTGGTTGCTGTTAGTTTTGAGAGGCTTTTTAGAGGCTAAGATCTGGGTTGGTATGTACTCAGTAATGGTAGGTGTGTACGAGATACGTGCTCCATGGGGCGGGTTGGACGGGCAGGTAACTGTACGTCCTCAACTCCATTGAACTGTGTGTGCCGTGGAAATCTCATCGCGTCCATGTCCGGCTGTGCCGTCTTGGGTAACTTGATACAGAACGGACGACACCACACTGTAGTCGCCGGTTTGGGATAAAGTTAAGATGCAGAGTAATGAGATATTGTCATCACGACAGAGCTGAGCATTATCCTACAACTACCGAGTATTCAGTAGTACTGGACCTGGGCACTGACCCCCAGAAGTGGATATGCACCGATTAGCACAGCCTCTTGCTCAGTCATTTGCCTCGGTTGAAGACTTGCGTTAGAGTATGTATGTGAGAAATGACGAGTTGGTGCCACATCAAAACCTCCTCATCTCATGCAATGACGCAGTTACACAAGAGCGACAAAAAAGAAAGAAAGCCTACGGATTTGTGCACTACTACAACCAGTGTAGTGCGGTGTAGGTAGTTGGCAATTGAGACATTTGACTTGTCACGACGTATCCCTCAAGTTCCGTCATCTCAAGGGCGTGCACCGACGTTTGTCCTGTTGCGGGGAAGGCTGTGAAGACTGTGCGCGATGAGATGAGTGAGGGCGGTGCAGGCGCCACGGCGAGGCTGAGCCGCTTTCAGAAGTTGTGACCCGCCTGCGAGACCAACATCCTCGAGATGAGTCTAGTGAATGGCGCTGTTGGAGGGACCAGAGAGGCACGAGAGAGAGAGAGAGAGAGAGAGAGAGAGAGAGCAGGGAGGGACTACCCGCCCGCTTGGGAGGGTGCAACGCAAAGCCCGGCCACTGGCCGGAAAGGGCAACATCTTTCTCTTCCGGGGAACAATAGGGGCATGCGAGGCCGCGGCTCTTTCAGGGCCGGGCTCGCCTAGTGCTCCTACGTACACGCGTCTCCAATGGGCGCCCCGTCTGGCTTGTAATGTCTCAGACCTAAACATGTGGAAAAAAAGGGGCAAGAGGTAAATAAAATTCTGGAATAGAACTGAAAAATGAGCTAATCTTGTGGGGCATTAAGTGAAAGTCAAGTTGGCAGTCGGCCGCCGATAAAAAGGGTTGCACACGTGTAACACCACTTGGCGTCTGGAATCGACGAGACTGGAGCCGCTGGACAACATGGGCGGCGCATTTGGCGTTGAGAGTTGATGCTGAGGGTGACTTAGGGCTGATGAGTTGTCAGATGCAAAACGTGGGTAGGAAGCCAATCATGGGTGGTATCTGGCGCGACACTTCTCAGCTGGGAGTGTTGGCGGTTGCCGTCGTCGCTCGGTCGGGTCTCAACGGTCGGGAGAAGCAATCGAAGAAAAGAAGCATGGCCAAACATCAGACGAATCTCTCTGCCCGAGCTTGGAACTTCGATTGGAACCTCGTCCCGCTCGGCGCTTCATCGGGGCCAAAGAAGCCCCAAGAGCCTGTGGCTCCCCCCGGGGAAACCCAGTCCTGAGATTGGAAAAATATGCAAAGACGAAGATTGAGTCTCTGCCATCTGGCAGCTGGCCGCCACCGTTGCATCGAAATCGAGGGGAGGCGAGCGAGGCAAGCCAGGCCTTCCTTCAGCTTTCAACACAGCAAAACGGCAAGAGGAAGAGAACCCCTGTGGCCTCGACCGGGCGGCCAATCAGCCGCATCAGCCAGACGCCTGTGCCCGCGCTAGCGTGTAAGGGCTTGGCGCAGGTGGAGTAGCAGTTAATTATGGGGACTGGGCGAAGCAGGCTCGGCGCTGTGGGGCAGAGCAAGCATTCATTCAATGCCGCTATTGCTCCCGTCACCCCTTCCCATCTCTGAGACGCCGTGTACCGAACTTTTGCTCTTCTCGCCTTCTTGGGGCTCCCTCTGTTCGGGTCCTGCCGAAGAGACGTGGAGATGACGGAGGAGATGACGGAGGAGATGACGGAGGAGATGAGTGTGCTACTCAGGCTCTAATGAATCCAAATTCGGCAAATAGAGGATAGACCACGGACAACTACCGTTCCTGCTGAAGCCCGCCCACTGACCAGGTAGATGTGGTTGCACGGTGAGTGCAGTCAGACGGTCATCGCCGCGATCGTGGGTCAGTTATTGAGACCCTCATGGCCTGGAAGGAAGCCGGGTCGAAGGGCCAACAAGGCTGATCAGGCCACACCGGTATCACGGGAGACGTAACAGACGGCCAACTGCCAGAATGCCGGAAGGGGGGTTCATGCTGTCCGACTCACCCGGCATGTGGAGAGTGTGCGACGTTGCTATCACCGCAGAAGTCGGATCTGACCCGAGCACTTATATATCTATTCTCGCCACTTGGACAACGCAGAACCCGACCCGCAAAGCCGCGGTGGAGGCTCGGCGTGGCTTGCCACAGCGGTTTCCTCGTAACGGCGCATGAAAGCGCCTGAGAAAAGCCTGGCACCGCAGCACGAGGGCAGCAAAGACCTGCGTCTCTGGTTTGGGGGCCGTTCTTGGCTCGCCAGTTGCCTAATCCGCCGCCAGCTCGCGGTAGCTCAAGGACAGACTGAGGTTCGTTCCTGGACTGCGGTTCTTTTGGGGAGGGAGGTCTCGGGAGGTCTCTCAGTCAGTCAGGGGCTTGCGCCGGACAGGCAACATACAGTACTGGGCCATTCGCCTCATCCATCCCGCCAGAGAGGAGGACCCATCTCGCTCCCTTCCCGTTCCATGGCACTGCTCGTTGATTCCTGCCGACTTTATTGCACTGGGCCATCCGGCAGCACGCTTCCCGCATTTCCCCTCACCGATGAACGAGTAGCGCCTTTTTGTCTGGGCTGGGCGGCCGTGATGGCGACGGCGAGGAAGTGGGCAATGAGGAGTGCGACGCCGCAGAAGGGCGGACTCCTGGCGTTCCAGCGCCTGATTTTCACCCTGCTGGTGATCCCCGGTCTGCTGACCAGGGGAAGAGCAAGAGCCATCGCGAGCGCTCTCGACCTTTCCAAACCTCCCAACCCTGTCGACCTCCAGCTCGCCGGCTGTGGACCCATGCCCGCCTTTCTTTACCCGTCCCAGGGCCTCGACCTCGATCTGACCTTCCACTTCCTCGATGCCATCAACGTTACGTACCGCGCCAGCTTTGCGCGTCCCATCCTCTCGTGCTGGTGTGGTGAGCCCGGACGGGCGACCGAGAGTGAGTGTGGGCGTTCCAATTTACTGCGTGATGTGTGACATTTTTCTTGTTGCATTTATTGCTCCAAGAGAGCCAAGCAGCTGCCAGGCGCAGGTCTTCTCGCCAATTGAAGTGCGCCTGAGGTGCCCGTACATTGCCAAGCAGCCAGCGCTGCAGCCGGCAGCAAGTCGATTGCAGTCACTTGCAGTCGATGGCAAGCCCCTCTATTTCTTCCCTTCTTCTTTTGGAGACCGACAAGCACCGACGACCGCGCTCCTGCACCTCTCCACCTGTACCTTCCTAGTACCTTTGTCTCTACACTCTAGCTCTGCAACCTGTAACGCCCGCGACTCTTGCTGAGAGTCTTGCATGCCGCGATAGTATTGTGAGACGGGTTGCTGACTGATCGAATTATTTGTGCCACACCCTCCAGAACTCCGAGTCGACAATGCAGCCCCGTTCGGCAACGAGCTCCTCATATTGAACTTTTCCTCGACCGATCCCTGCTGGTTCCATCTTAGCGGCTCTGGCGAGTGTGGAGACGGCGTCACCACCAGCGCGACTTTTGCCCTATCACCAGACCGGCGTCCGCGCATCCTGACGACTCCTACCCTGCTCTCTGCTCTTCTCGCAGCCCGCGCGCCCAAACCGTCACCGACACCGAAACTGACACCGACGTTGACGGCAACTCCGATTCGAGCGACTGGCTTGCCAGACCTGTTGCCAGTCACCACGGCCCCGTCAACTGCAACACCGGCACCGGGCGTTGTGGCTCCAGGTTCCCAAGATCCTCGGGGCGGGGGACAGAACCTCAGCCCCGGTGCCATAGCCGGTCTCAGTGCTGGCATTGCAATCGTTTGTGTCGCCGTTGGCGCCATGGCCGCCTTCCTGTACTTTAGGCGGCGGAGGAAGGGACAAGATGCCGATCTGGCGAGCGCTATCATCAACCACGACCGCGCCCATGGGAGGACGGGCCCCGAGGGAGCCCTGACGATGCGGAACGCCAGCTCGTCTGTGGCATCAGGGCGGTCTGACGAACCACTGTACCCGATACAACCAGTTTTCGACGGCTTTCCAGGGTCCATGGGATATGACGATGTGCGATCGCTGCATTCCACCGCAGACTACCACCACTCGGACTACCACCATTCTGACTACCACCATTCCGACTATCACCACTCGCCACACTCTCCGAACCCGTCACATAATGGAGCGTTCTGGGGCCCTGAGCGGAGTATCGAGCGAGACGAACTCTCGGCCGCTCGGCTCAATTCGCAACCCATCCTCACGTCCTACGGGCCAAATCCAGTCACACCCACCCTCACGCCCCGGCCCAGCTCGCTGAATATCCGCGCGGGGAACATCTCGACCGACAGCCGAGAGGGGATCCCTCCGATGCCCCTCGTGCCAAACTATGCGAGCTACAGCATCCCCCCACCCAGCTCCACCCTCGAGCCTTCACCATCTCCCCCGAGGAAGCTCTCCGCGCCCCCTATCGTCATCTCGTACGGCCCCAATCGGGTAACGCCGACGCCCGCCGTAACCTCTCCCACCGTCCCCCCTGACGAGACTATCTTCAAGCGACGGGCGGCGCAATCCCAAGCACAGCCACAGGTGCAGTCGCAACAACCACAGCAACAACACCAGCACCATTATCAGCATCATCAACAACAACAACCGCAGCACCAACAACACCAAACCCCTTCCCCAACCACCCACCACGAACTCGCTCCCTCTACCTCGCCCTCCCAACACCATCCCCGCCAACTAAACTCACACGACCGACAATTTTCATGGGAAGCTGACGACGACGACGAGCCCCTCGCTTCGTCCTTGATGTCTCCCTCGTCACATGGACCCCTCCCACCCTACGCCTCAACCGCCGACTTTTTCGCGATGGAGAAGGGCGCGATCCGCAAGCTGGCGGAGCCCCAGGCCGAGGCGGAGTTGCCGCCGACCAAGGACGGCTTCTACCACTACGCGTCGGACTTTGTCGAGTACGAGCTGCCCGGTGCGGCGCCGCAGAACGAGCCGCAGCTGCCGTACCACTTGGGACAGTACCGACGGCAAAACGCCGAGGCGGGACCGTGCGGGCCGGGGACGAGTGCGAGTGGGGGAGGTGGGCCTAGTGGTGGTGGGTTGAGGGAGATTGATGAGCAGAAGTTTTTGTTGGAGGGGGAGGTGTTGAGGATGAGGGCGCAGAAGGTGAGGGCGATGAAGGGGGAGGTGGAGGGGAATGGGAAGGGGATCGAGGGGAGGTGACCCAGCAAGACGAAATTACCCCGAAAGGGGGGATGCTGAAGGGAGGGTGCAAAGACTTGAAACGGGTCAAGGGGAGAGAGCGAGAATCGAACAGCACAGAAAAGCAGCGGGATACCAGGCGGTGGAAAATGGGGGGGGGTAGGGGGGTGTGCATTTATACCATTGGCGTGGCGTCTGGACCTTTATATACATCTCTTTATTTTTCATTACTCTTTTTTTGTCTATTTCCCTCTAGGTTATATTCGTATCCGCTCTCGAAAGGGCTGAGATTTGCATGGCCACCGGTCGGGATGGAAATACTTGGGCATGGATGGTCATTTCTGGAATACCTTGCTCACCATATTTTTTCTTGCCGGGGCAAAGTTGCCGTTCCGAAGACATCGGGACATCGGGACATCGAGACGGCCATTCTATCGAAAAGGGAACAATGGGAGAAGTTAATATGTGCTATGCTGCTATCCTGAGCAGCCACAAAGCGGGTAGCAGGGAAGGAGGAGCGATAGCAGGATTATGGAATGTGGGGAGCCTCATTTTAGCAATGATGACAGAGAAGACTAGGTTTAGTCTGCTCGCCCAATAGTGGGGTAGTGAGAAGAGCTGTTGAGACTAAGTCGGAAGTCAATTCTAGAGCATGCTTTGACTGCCAATATTGAACAAACTATAAAACTGCAATGTGCTCTAAATCAGGGGACAGGAGGCATGGATGCTCTTGTCAAGGCCGAGATTGTATTTTCAAGGAGATCGCGCAGCAAAACACCCTAATCCAAACTCAATAACTCATTCGATTAACTGCAGCTGGCGCGCGAAGGGCCTTCTCCAAGCTTCAATTTGATGATGCTTTGGAGGCATTTCTTAACGGGCGGGAGTGAGTGGTATGTTGAAGTCACAAGTATCTTGGATTGATAGATCAGAGTAGCTGAAGCCTCATGCATCTAGGATTATGGATATCTTTACTCCCTACTAGGTTGATAAACAGATCGCTAGGGGCTTTCAGAGAACCGGTGCGGGGCCTGCGCAAACGGCTGGCGGCAGGTGCCGGTCAACCACAGCGCTTTTGAACCGCCAAGAATTTCGACCGAAGCTCCGTCACCGCCCGGCAGAAAAAGTTACAAACCTCAGTTCCCTCACCCAATTTTCTTCCTGTTTTCTCGCCCCAGTTCTAAGCCCACCCCACCACTACGCCAGGGCATTCCGAGTCCGACACCTTCCATCTACCCACCTACCCTACCCCAATTGGCAAAGATGGCGCCCTCGCAAAAGAGGAAACAGACGGCCAACGACGACTTCATCCTCACAATCCCCGACGAGGCCGACATCCCTGAGGAGGAGACCGTCGTGGCCGCCGCGCCCCCCAAGAAGAAGGCCAAGACGACCAACAAGAAGAAGAACAAGAAGGGCAAAAAGTTCGACGACAACGATGGCAACTCCGCCGCTGAAGGCGAGGAGGAGGAGAGTCCCATTGGCATCTGGGGCCAGAACGACGACGACGACGGCGCCATGGACTCGGACTTTGAGTTTGTCGTGCCGGATGCCGCCAAGGAGCTCGACCCGGCCGACTTTGACGGGTGGGGCTTCGAGGGTGCGAAGAAGGGCATGGTGCCGGGGAACGAGAAGCAAGCGGTCGACATTGACGAGATTATCCGCAGAAGAAGGGAGAAGAGGGAGGCCAAGGAGCTAAGGAAGAACAGCGGCGAGGCCCCTGCAGCCGCCCCTGCCGAGGAGGCTGAGGCTGAGGAGGATGCTATGGACTTCGATCTCGACGACGATAATGACGAGGTGCTCGCCGAAGATGCGTTTGGCATGGGAGTCGGCTCCGATGTTGACGAGGGCGAAGATCAAGAGATGGCTGACAAGCAGGATGAGGAGGATAGCGAAGAGGAGGAAAATTCAGACGAATATGAGGATGAGCATGATGATGCGGCATCAGACAACGACTCTGTCGCAACCCCTGTCCAGCACCCCGACGACGACGGATCTGACTCCGAAGAGGAAGAAGATGCCGAGGAGGAGGCCAAGCGAAGGGACTTCTTTGCGCCCGAAGAGAAGGAGGTTCCTGGGAAGAGCGGGGGCCCTGCTACATTCCAAGGCATGTCCCTTTCACGCCCGATTCTCAGAGGCCTCGCGACCGTGGGCTTCACCAAGCCGACGCCCATCCAGGCTAAGACGATACCAATCTCCCTCATGGGCAAGGATGTTGTCGGTGGTGCCGTGACGGGTTCCGGAAAGACGGCCGCGTTCGTCGTGCCTATCCTCGAGCGTCTTCTCTACCGGCCCAAGAAGGTACCCACTACCAGAGTTGTCATTATGACACCTACCCGTGAGTTGGCGATACAGTGCCACTCTGTTGCTGTTAAGCTGGCTAGCCACACGGACATCAAGTTTTGTCTAGCTGTTGGTGGTCTAAGTCTGAAGATTCAAGAAGCAGAGCTTCGTCTGAGACCGGACGTTGTCATTGCCACCCCTGGACGTTTCATCGATCACATGAGGAACTCCGCCAGCTTTACTACTGACACAGTCGAGATTCTCGTATTGGATGAAGCCGACAGGATGCTTGAGGACGGTTTCGCGGACGAGTTAAACGAGATTTTGACCACTCTGCCGAAATCCCGACAGACAATGTTGTTCTCTGCGACCATGACATCTTCTGTTGATTCGCTGATTCGCGTGGGCCTGAACAAGCCTGCCCGGATCATGGTCGACACCAAGAAGAAGACTGTCATGACACTAACCCAGGAGTTTGTGCGACTCCGCCCGGGCCGTGAGGAGAAGCGCATGGGATATCTTGTGCACATCTGCAAAAACCTGTACCACGAGCGTGTCGTCATCTTCTTCAGGCAAAAGAAGATTGCTCATCAATGCCGTATCATCTTTGGCGTCCTTGGCTTGTCGTCGGCTGAGCTTCACGGAAGCTTGAACCAGGCCCAGGTATGCATCATCTACTCGCTTCTTTTTTTCTTTTCTTTTCCTTGAAGACTAACAGTATCTAGCGTATCGCCAGTGTCGAAGCTTTCAGAGATGGCAAGGTGTCATATCTCCTCGCTACAGATCTCGCGTCCCGTGGTTTGGATATCAAGGGTATCGATACCGTCATCAACTACGAAGCACCCCAGTCACTAGATATCTATGTGCACCGTGTCGGTCGTACGGCGCGTGCCGGACGTTCTGGTGTTGCCATCACTCTGGCTGCAGAGCCAGACCGCAAGGTTGTAAAGGGGGCTGTTAGGGCTGGCAAGGCTCAGGGTTCCAAAATTATCAGCCGAGTGATCGAGGCGGCCGAAGCCGATAAGTGGCAAGATCAGATCGACGAGATGGAGGATGAGATCGAAGCCATCATGCAGGAGGAGAAGGAAGAGAAACAGATTGCACAGGTAGAGATGCAGGTCAAGAAGGGTGAGAACCTGATCAAGCACGAGGAGGAGATTCAGTCCAGGCCCAGACGTACCTGGTTCGAGACGGAGAAGGACAAGAAGGATGCCAAGGAAGCCGGGCGGGCCGAGCTCAACGGCGTGCGGGAGAAGCTCAAGAAGAAGGGCGAAGCCGGGCGTCTGAGCAACAAGGATAAGAAGAAGCTCGACTCGATTGCGGAGCGTGGCGAGAACAAGTCCTGGAAGAAGGGACGGGCCGAGAGAGACGGCAAGGGCGCGGTACTGAACTTCAAGAAGGGCAAATCGGACAAGCTAAAAACAAAGCCCCCGCCCAGTAAGGTCGCGGGCCCGGCGAAGAAAGCTTTCAGGGGGAAGAAGAGATGAGCCGGGCGATGATATCCATACAAAATAAGACGTCGTTCATAACTGCTACCTGAATGTGTGAAGATAGTGTAAGTGAATGACCAGTGAAACCCACTGAAATGGCCCAAGTTTGGTGGGGTCGACTGATCTGAGCATGGGCCCTAAAGCGGCCAGGTGACGTAATGTAGTGCGAGACAGCAGCTTCCAACTACTGTGCAGCAGAGACATTCTTGGCAGCTTTTGGCAGCTTTGGCAGCCACAAGGTCGCGGTGAGCTTATCGATCTTGTCTTACTCACGCACATAATCCTTGCCATGTCGGGAGTCAACGCTTGGATGATGTATCCAGGGGTCTAATCTGTCTGTATCGACCCCATCACCGGATACCATCTCCTGGCTGCGCACCCTCGGTCCGGAGTTCGTCATTGCCGTCGCGTGGCGGGCACACGAGGCTGCCGACCTCAATTCGACTCGGCGCGGGGCTCATTGCATTTCCTACAACTGCATTTCTTCCCAGGCGCAAAGCTGGCTCCCAACCCTTAGCCAACACCATAATCTTTAAAGGAGCGGAGCCAGACAAGCTGGCTCCCTTCAGGCGCTTCCCGCCGCCATTGCTGCCGCCCCGTCGCCCTCGTCCCCCCCGCCCGGGCTTACTGCGATATCTTGTCCCGGCCACCGCCAGCGCACGGTACCGCGAGAAGCTTGCCACCTTTCGCCTCGACACCATTCCGCAGTACAAATCTCGTTTGCAGAGCCGCATCTACCGCTTCCTTGTCGCGCGCCAGCACCGGCGCAGCTCGCAGACACGCTTGGTTGATCTCGTGCGCCAGCATAGCCGGAGGGTGCTGTTCGGGGCGGACAAGAAGCCGCTGCAGCAGGCCAAAGAGGCGGATTCGCGATTGCTAGGGAAGGCTGAGAGCAGAGACGGCGGTATAGGTGCGGTGACCAAGAAGGGTTCGAAGAAGACGATGACTTCGCGGTATGGGTATGGATACGGCGCAAGCGGAGGTGCGGGTGCAGGCGCTGGGGGTGGAGGGTATGGGTATGGTGCCGGAGGTGATGCGCTGCCGCCGCGCGAGCCGGGGACTCGCCGCAAGAAGCTCGCCGCGATGGCGGGCAGTGTGTACCGCGTGGGCGTCGCGGCCGCGTCCGAGATCAAGGAGCAGTACAACAACACGAGGATACGCGGCGTCGAGGGATCCGACAACCAGATCTCGATCCCGGGGTCGTTTCCCAGCGTGGCCATCGTGACCAAGGGCGAGGAACAGATGGTACTGTTTCCGTCATATGCCAAGAGGCATATCAAGCAAAACAGGGGCCACTGGCCGCCGAATGCTCCCGAGTCGCTGTCTGCGCCGCAGATGGGCATGGACGAGGAGGAGTACTGGCGCCACGAGTGGGCAAGGTTGGAGGACGAGAAAGCTGTGGTGGATGTTGATGTTCGGGGATGGATATACATGCCGAGCAAGGGTCCCATGACACGGCGGAATCGAATGTTGATTGGTCTTGCGCGCAGGTTGAGCGGTATACCCGCCCCCTACGCCCAGGGCGCGGAGCAAGCCCCAGCAAGCATCCACGAGGAGCATGAACGGAGGAGGGAAGAGCGGAGAATCGCCAAGGAAGCACAGGAGATTGAACGCAAGGGCAAGGGAGAAGAAGAGATCGCCAACAGAGGCGGCTACAGCGAGCAACCCAAGGACGACACGGATTCCGACACGGAGACAGGCAACCATGGGGGCGGCGCGGGAGCCCGTACGTCTGCCTCACCGCCGGGTTCTCCGGTCCTAGCCGGCAGGAACCCGCTCCCGCCGACATCAGAGATGACGGAGGCAGAATTGGCGGTTGCCAACGCGAACCTCATGGCACGCATAGGACCGTTTATGACGACACCGCTGGTGCAGCTACCCATTACCATCTTCTTTTATAACGAGGACCAGTCACAGTCGCGGACAATCACAACCAACGACTCTGGCCACTTTACGATCCGCGCTGCGCTAGACTTCGTGCCGACACATGTACGTGTCTTAGCGAACGAGAACATTTCTGCAGTTGAGCCTATCCAGATCATCGAGACAAGGGGTGTCAGCTTGATCAGCGATATTGACGATACCATCAAGCGCTCCAACATTCATCTTGGCGCACGCGAAATCTTCAGAAACACATTTATCCGCGACCTCGCAGATTTGACGATAGATGGCGTTCAGGAGTGGTACCGCGGTCTTTCCGAGATGGGTGTCAAGGTCCACTACTGCTCCAACAGCCCCTGGCAGCTGTTCCCAGTCCTCGCCACCTACTTCCTAATCGCTGGCCTGCCCCAGGGAACTATCCACTTGAAGCATTACAGTGGCATGCTTCAGGGTATTTTTGAGCCTGTGGCTGAGAGAAAAAAGGGGACCCTGGAGAGGATTCTACGAGACTTTCCGGAGCGCAAGTTCCTACTAGTTGGCGACAGCGGCGAGGCAGACCTAGAGGTTTACACGGAGCTGGCCGTTGCAAACCCGGACCGGATTCTGGCGGTTTTCATCCGGGACGTGACCACGCCGGACCAAGTGGGCTATTTCGATTCATCCTTCAACGTCAATCCTAGCCAGCATGCCAGGCGGGAAGACACTCGGAGTAGGTTTGACGAGCTACCCGCGGCCGACAATGGGACCAAGCGGCCTAGCCTGCCTCCTCGGGTGCAGACAGCGCCGTCAAACACCGGGCCCGCTATGGGAACTCTTATCGATCTCACAGACGAACCTGAGCAGACGGGCACAAGCCAGTTGAAGGCCACCGCCTCCAACGTAGATCTGCTCTCCCGAAAACCACCGCCACCACGGCCTGCTAAGCCGCCGGCGCTTCGCAGCGCACCCTCAGACCTGGGGGGGGCCGGTGTGTCCAGCCGCGGGGGCCGTCCCGCCATGCCCCCGAATCCGCGCACACCAAGACCTCCAGGGACGAATAACGGCGGTGGCACCCACCCGTTGTCACAAATACAAAACTCGTCTAACCAGACACTAGGGAGCAACAACTCGGGTGGTTCTTTTCGGACACCAAACGCAACGGCTAGCCAATATCCAGGGTCCTCACCGTCTTCATCCAACGGCTCAAGACCAACGCCTCCGCCACCACCACCGCGCCGGCGTGTCACATCGTCGCTGACAAACGCAGGCTCAGAAGCCGGTGGCTGGGATGCGGTGCCGGCAGCAGCGATGCTGGGACACCCTGGGGTGACAGATGGGGGAATGGTGCAGAACTCGGCTGGCGAGCCGTTCAACAAGAAGGTGGACTTGTGGCGGCGGCGGCTGGCGAGGGCGCACGAGCTGCTAGACGGGCAGGGGGTGAAGCTGTACACCTGGAGGAGGGGGCAGGATGTGACACGGGAGGCCGAGGGCATTGTGAGGGAGGCCACGAGACAGTGGAGGTAGCTGGATACATAGCAACTAGTAGATGGATGCACGGGAATATCGTATATCGCTTTGCAAAAGGGGGCACGCATTGGCTGCCCATTGAACATTGATTGACATTGGCTTACGGAGTTATTCTGCATCCCGCATCATGGCACAGTGTGAGCATGCATGGTGTGAGCATGGTATGTATGTATGTGTGCACGGGCGACTGAGGGGGTCCTGTAGTCCTACCCCAACTCTGTGTGGCGCCAGTGGCGCCGACAGCAGCGATTTTGCAAGGATGTAAATGCCTTGTCGCCCAAAAAATAAAAAAATAAAATAATTAGACGCGTCTAATCCGCCCTGGCATTTCTTGAGTTCCTGCCTGAGTCTATTCCGGCGTTGAGTCACCAGCGAACACCATCACATCTGCACAAAAGCTCGATAGCACCGGTATGACGTGGAGAACGAGTTAGACTGCCAATGTGTCAATGAGCGCCTTTAAAAGGCTCGCAAGTAGCAGTACCGGGCTGACACTCAATCCGAAGCCCAATCCACCGCTTGTGTCGCTGCTTGCATCCCCGTGCCCATCCCCACTACTGCGCGCCCGTACCCGCATCCGCATCCAGAGTCTCCAGAGAGTCCAGAGGCATTTCAAAATCGGTTCTTTACCCATCCGGCTCGGCGACGCCTTCTTCGATAGCCCCGACGTCGAAATCCCCAACGGTTTCTTCCCCGGCCAAATCATCTTCCGCGATCACGACTACCAAATCCCTGCCGTCTGGCGCACCGCGACTCCTAGGACAATCCTCCTCCTCCCTGAGCTCAGAGGCTACGTTGACGGCCAACCAGGCACCAAGAAAGAGGCATTTATCAAGCCTATCATCACCCAAGGCGGCAGTATGAAAAGCACCGTCCAGATCATCTCCACGCCTACGGCCGACACCCCGGCCGCGTGTCTCATCTTACATACCAATAATGCCGGCGGCAAGCGCTACCTCTTCGGCCAGATCTCCGAGGGCACCCAGCGCTACATGAACCAGAACAAGGTCAGGATGGGCGGCATCGGCCAGATCTTCCTCTCGGGTCCCATCGACTGGTCCAGCGCCGGCGGCCTGCTGGGCATGATCCTGTCCATCGCCGACGTCAACAAGCTCGACGCATCATCTACGCCCGAAGAGGGGGGCGCCTCGGCCCACGCCAAGCGGAAAGGCCAGGCGGCCGAGCCCGAGATGGCTCCTTTGCACGTTTGGGGCGCCAAGCACTTGATGCACATGTTCGCCAGCGCTCGTGTATTCATCTTTCGAAAGAGCCTGCCGCTCCGGCTCCACGAGATCCAGGATGACCCGAGGCAAAAGGATGCCAGTCAAAACAAGCCCGACTACGAGGACGAGTACATCCGCGTCTGGAACCTCCTGATAGCGCCCGGCCCGCCCCCCGCCACGCCTGACGCCCTGCGGGGACAGCGCGAGGTTGACCAGATCGTCAGAGAGACAATTGTGCAGGGCATGTTTGAGCCGCAGTGGAGTGCCGAGTCGTTGACCCTTACCGACATCCACCAAGTCAGGCGCGGAACCAAGGTCTACATCAAGGGTGAGGACGGAAAGATTGAGGAATACCTGGGTCCTATGCCTCCAGGGCCCGGGGACCACGCCGGCATACCGAATTCCAAGGTCTGGGTGAGGCAACCCTGGCCATCAACCCAGGCTACATCACTGCCAGCACCCGAACCATTCTACGATTCCCTGTGCTATCTTGTCAAGGCACAACCCCGCCGTGGCAAGTTCGATATCGCCAAGGCAACAGCGCTCAAACTTCCGATAAAGGACTACAAGAGGGTCATCCGAGGAGAGAGCGTCATGGTCGGCGGAGTCGAGATAACCAATGAGATGATAGTTGGCAAGACGATCGAAGGAGAGGGCTTCGGCGTATTCGATATACGGCGCACAGACTTGATTGATAGCTTCCTCGCGCGTCCTGAGTGGGAAAATGAGACAATCATGCGAGGAATCAATGTCATGTATTGGTTTCTCAGCCCCGAGGTCAGGGACGATTCGAGATTGATTGCTTTCATGCGAGCTCGCCCCAAGGTCAAACACTTTATACTCGGGCCCGCCGTCGGCGCCAACCCCCTAGCGTTCACGTCCGCCACAAACCAGATCATCAAGATGCACCAGATCGACCCTGAACGCTTTCCCATCCCCATTCACTCGAACGAGGAGGCAGAGCTGCCACCCGACCTCGCCGCCGCCGCAGTTCGGGGCCAACGAGGCGAGACACTCCAGCTAGCTCCCAGGCTCGAGTTTCAAGACAAATTCAACTATCCCATTATGAACACCAGGTTGCCTGTCGATGAAATGCTGCATGAGACGGAGATCTTGTCCCTGGCCAAGGCCGCACGGAAAAAGATTGCGGACCCAGACTTCATCAAAGCGGTAGAGGAGTCCCAAAAGGATATCCCTAACCTCGACACCGAGATCATTCCTCTTGGCACGGGCTCCTGCTTGCCGTCCAAGTATCGAAACGTCTCGGCCACCCTGGTTCGGGTTCCGGGGCACGGCAATTACCTCCTGGACTGCGGTGAGGGCACGCTTGGCCAGATCCGCCGATCCTTTGGCCCCGAAGCAGACGAGATTATCGAGAATCTGCGAATGATATGGATTAGCCACATGCACGCCGACCACCACCTGGGCATCTCGAGCGTGCTCGCCTGGCGGTCCGAGCTCGTCAAAAAGAACAATACGCTCCAACCTCTGGCCGTCGTCGGTCCCGGACCCATAAACACGTTTATTGAGGAGTATGGTGGGATCCAAGACCTCGGCAGCGGGGCGCACCTCAAGCGTGTGTCGTGTTACTGGGAACAAAGTTGGAACGAGATCACACTCGAGGGCCTCACAGAAGCACAGGAGGTCATCGACCTCCCATCCATCGAGATCTGTAACGTTGACCACTGCCGCGATGCCTTCGCCGTCGCCTTGACGTGGAGCTCGGGGCTGCGCATCGCCTACTCGGGCGACTGCCGGCCGTCGACAAAGTTTGCCACGATGGGCAAGGGTGCCCACCTGCTGATCCACGAGTGTACATTTGACAATGAACTCGAGGGGGAGGCCCGCGCCAAGAAGCACTCGACCATGGGGGAGGCGCTGAAGATCGGCCGGTTGATGGAGGCGCGGCGCGTCCTGCTGACCCACTTTTCGCAACGGTATCCCAAGCTGCCGTCCATCACGGATGTCCGGAAGGAGATCCGCAGCGAGGAGACGCCTGTGCTGTTCGCCTTTGATTGCATGCGGGTCAAGCTCGGCGAGTTCAAGGAGGCCGAGGCGTTCCTGCCGGCGTTGAAGGCGCTTTATGAGGGGGACGAGGGCGAGGGCGAGGTCCTGGATGAGGACGAGGGCGAGGTCCTTGATGAGCCGTCCGCTATAGTTGCCGAAAGGACGAAGAAGAGGGCAAAGAAGGAGAAGAAGGAAAAGAAGGGGAAAAAGGGTGCCGAGGCGAATAAGGAACTCTGGCCCGAGCCCGAGCCGGTGTTCGGGACAACCGATTCGCAACAGACCGCCAGCTTTTGAGGGGGTAGCGCCGTATCTGTGTATTTTAACAGACTGCAGGCGACCAGCGAACATATGGGAGCGTGTATTTTGCTAGAAGTGGATAGAACGATGTATGATAGCAGCTGCATTGCTCGCTCTTGCTTGGCTATGCTGGGGCGTGCTGGGGAATGAGATATAGAATACGCACCACTTAATGTGATTTGTTCTTCTGACATCTCATTACTGCTTGCTTGCCAGCTGACTACCTCATCATATACGATGCGGGTGGAGTTGTCTGGTCTGAAAAAGGGGCAATACCCAACCAAGGAGTACACCAAACAACCCTAACCCTATTCTGTTCCAAATCGGACCTTAAAAAGTTGTAGTGCTGAACCCCCGCAACAAGGCAATGCTGCACCATCAAAGCAAAAAGGAATTTCACAGCCGCTCAGGAAGCAATCCTGCAAAACTAGGGGCCACCCGGGGATTGAACCCGGGACCTCTCGCAAACACTGCTGTAGGGTGAACCCTAAGCGAGAATCATACCACTAGACCAGCGGCCCTTGTTGGGTTTATTGAAGAACGAGCCGGATGTAGTGGCCGTTGAAGGGGGCGTTGGGGGTAAGGTTGGGGGAAGGGGGATGGTGGAGGCGGTGTGGAGGGGAGGCGGAGTATGATTCCTCTCCGGGCAACATCAACTGTGCTTTGGGCTATTTTCCTTTTTCATTCAGGGCTGGGAAAGGTGTGTCGTTTCGGTGTTTTTCCTGTTGAGGGAGATGCACTAAGGTTTTATGGCTGATGATGTTCATTGAGGGCGCGTTCACATCTTGTGGAAAAGTCTTGAAGACACGGGGTTGCTACCTGCCCCTGAACATAAATAACCTCAGAGCAAAAAAAGGCATTAATAATAAGCAATGCCATCCAAGTCAGTATCTTACGAGTCGCCGCGCCCGGCATAGTGGACAAAATACGGATGAAGGGAGACTGTCGCAAGAACGGGCATCTAACGCACCTCATGAGTTCTACATGGTTGGATAAACCGCCCCCTTCGGAGTAGCGAGCATGGTTCAGCTTCAAGCTTCGCCAGCTGTTGTCAAAATACTGCCAGGGAGGAAAGCTGCTGGCAGTTTACGGTGCCATCGACCTGAGCCCCTAGGAATGCTGCGGCCGCGCGATGGGGGGAGGGTGACGAGGTTGACTTGAGAGTGACTCTACAGGTTGTGGAATGCGCACCAGTTATGAATTCGAGCTATTGCTGTAACGTCTTGTTGAGCTTGCTGCGCCATTTTGTTGTCAAGTAGGGATGCATCAGAGAGCAGCCTAATGGCGCAATGGCGTTTTGGTGACACAGCCTTCCAACACCCACCAGCAAGGTCCAGGTCTGATTGCAAAGTTGCCGAGTTGAAAAGGAGCACAACAGTTGAATATCAAGCTCAAGCTCAACCTTGGCTCAGATTCGATGCTGGACGGAGGCTTGATCGTGAGGAGCGTCGTTGGGTTGGTCCAGTGTAAGTACCGCCCTCCTCGCCCTCTGCACAACTTCGCTTCCAACATTGTTGAACACACGGGTGGTGTCAGCCATGCCCTCAACGGTTCACCCACAGCCAAATATACGCTTGACGCTCCCCAGACGGTCATATTCTCCATTCCCCAGCCAGAGCATCAGCGTTCCAGTCAACCGCTTCACCGGTTCCCCCTCCGGCGACATATCAGAATAGAACCCGGCTACGATGGCCCAGCCGCTCGACGGCTACAAGCGAAAAGGAGCGTTGACGGGAGAGTCATGGTGGGCTGGGCACCCTCCAACGCAATGCAGCAGATCAACTCGAGAATATGCGGCGAATACAATGTCAGTAACATCCCTTTATCCCACAAACCGGGAGAAATGTCAGCGACTCTATAGACCAAGCCACACCATGTACGGTCATGGGCAGCGTCAAAAAATTTCTCTTTTGGAACCCTAGGGAAGTAATGCTTTTTTCGCGAAAGCCATACAGGATAAGCAATGCAGAGTAAGGATCCCGTTCTCCTTATCCCTAGCACATGACAAGTGTCTGAGGGACCAACGAAACATCATTCTAGCTGGTGTGCGACTCGCCAATGGTGAAAAGGTCAACACTCAACGGTTGATATCCCGTTGGTCTCTTTGCTGAATAACAGCATGCTATATACATCTGTAACCTGATGTTAGCAACGAAGAATACTAAAACACACGATCAGCTTACACAATGCTTCTTTTTGGGGAGGCTCAAGGGCCAGAGCACTTTCCTGCAGCAACGCTCCCAGTTTCGACGGCACTGGCGGTGAGATCCAAATTCACTGGGAAGAACCCACTCCGCTGCTCCATAATACCCAACACGCTCGAAAAGGGGCCGACGAAATTCGTTCCTTCCTTGTATTAGGGAGGCAGAATAGAAGTCGATGCGAGTCAAGCCTATGTAAGTCCAACAATAGTCGTCCCTCGACCAGCCTATTCATGCCCATGTCCGAATAGCATCTCCAGCGCGAAGAGACAGTTTCCTCTATGAAATCGTAGCTCGCGGTCCTCGTTTCACCATTATAATGCCTCCCAGGATATGACACAAGAGGGCCTGACCGAAATAATGACGAAAACCCCAACTCCTCTTCTCGTTCCCCGGTTCGCCGACCAACTTGAACCCGACCAACGATGCAGAACCCCATACCATAGGAGTAATCAATAACGCCCGAGCTGGCAAGCAGACATGTATTCATGAGCTTGTCTGCTCTCCACACTTTGGACGCCCTAGCTTGTGCAGAAATCGTCGCAATCAGTTACTAGATCTTCACCACTGTATGCCTCCTCTTCCCTCAAGGCGCGTGCATGGCAGGCAACCGAGTCCCCATCATCTCCCGCTGTCTCAGTCTCTCCTTCTCCATCCGGATCCGTGCGGCTTCGGTTCCATCGTCGGGATGAGCTGCTTCCCTGAACCACTGGTGTTGCAGCGCAGACTTTGCAGTTATCCGGCGACTGGGATCGTAGACGAAAATTTTTGTGAGTAAATCCAAGAACTGGATGAGGAATTTATTGGTAGGCGGTATTATCTCCTAGTTTGTGTTAGCAATCTGTGTGGTTTGTGTGACAGGAGACGGGAGACGGGCGCATACCTCAAGTCTCTTCATGGCCTTGACAAATCTTCGTGAGGCTCGAGTCGTTTCGGCTGCCGGGTAGTCGAGCTTCAGTCGCTTGAAATACCTGCGGTTTGCCTTGTTAGCCAATTGCGACTGAGATTGAAGGAGCGGTAGGACGGCATACTTTGCTGCAGGATTACCCCCGTTCCTCGTCATTCTATTGACTTGTGATACAAGTGCTCCATCGATTTTCGCATTGACGACAGCCTCCATCATGGCCAAATGCTCTAGGTTGTCATGCGTCTGGAAAAGAGCATCGCCGGTAAAAAATTCAACCAGGATGCAGCCAATGCTCCAAATATCACACGGAAAGGACCAGCCTAGCCCAAGGATGATCTCCGGGGCGCGGTAATGCCGGGTTGACACGACCGAAGAGTGGTATTCGTCCTGGAAGGTTGCTGAGCCGAAGTCAATGAGACGGATCTCTGTGTCTAACAGGACCTTTCTTTGCGTTGCCTGCCGACTTATGGTAGAGGAAGACGACGGAATCTTGCGGTTGTACGTGAAAGTTTGGTACTCATTGTGGCATAGCAGGATGTTTTCTGGTTTGAGATCGGTGTGTATCAGGTTGAGATCGTGAAGGACTAATGTATATTAGCAAGCCATAAAAATGCAATCCGAGGAATGAACGTACAAGCAACGCTGGTGAATAATTGGCGGGCAAAGTTCTGAATCTGGCTGTTGGGGAAAGGGACAAAGTTGTTGCTCTTGAGAAAGTCGAAGACACTTTGACCAAGGAGGTCCATGACGATACAGATGTGACCTCGATAATCAAAGCAATCTCGTAGATGTATGCATCGGTTTCGGTTCTCCTCGTCGTTCGCCTTGAGGGTCGCTAGAACCCGAAGCTCAATCTTACTAGCATCGCGGTACTTCTGAACCGACCGAATGATTTTGATAGCAACAAGTTTGCCGCGTTTCTTCTCTCTTGCCTGTACCACCTTGCCAAAGGTGCCCTGACCAAGAAGCTTGATCATTTGGTCTGCAGAATGAATTAGCCTTACGTCTGTTGCCCATCCAGGTTCCATACTTACATTTGTCGGTCAAGTCGTTCTCGGGGACCACAATGTAATGGCCGTCGTCATCATCGACGCGAGCATTCTTATTGTGTGCAGACTATGGCCCTGGTTAGTAATGTGCAGCCGCTGAGCCGATGGCAGAAAGACTTACATCTGTCACGACTCGGACATAGACTTCGGATGCCTTCTTGGGAGGGTAGGGGGGTGCGACGTAAGTAGCGAGGGCATCCGTTGGAGCACCGGCCTCTCGTCGCTTGGCCTCGTTGGCGATTTGTGCCCGGGTTATTGTCCGTTTCCTCTTCTGACCGGGTTGTGTGTCACAATCGTACTGTCCGTTTGACGAGAGCGAGCCCAGCGATGTGGCGGCGGTCGTGTGAATAGCAGAATTCGTCCGATCGCTGGAGACGGTAGACTTGCTGGGCGATCCGTGCTGATGAGGGGTGCGAGTGTGTGATCCCAAGATATTGTTGTGGTAGACCGGATCGTAGTGAGCAGGCTCGTCGTCTCGTTTACGCCTCTTGGCCGGGTGGCGGGCAACGGCTTCATTTGAAGAGCCGTTGATGCCGTTGATGCCGTTGAGGTGACCGTTGGTCAACGATGAGGCGCTAGCGGTGGGTCTCTCGGGCTCCGGTGTGTCGTCAATGACGATAATCTCCTTCGGTAAGCCATTCTTGTAGAATTTGTTCCAATCTGGTTCTCTCGATCGTCTCCTCTTGCGGGTGGGCTGTGGCTCGGACGGATTTTGGGCGGCCGGCATGGCTGCGTAGTTGGTCTCGGCGTGAGGAGTCAAATTCGCAGGTTCCTGTGGTAATGGTCGGACGGCCGCAGACGACGAAGTGAGGCCTACTCCATTCAAGCCGGAGTGGCTCGAGGTTGTAGAGTAGGCGGCGGGCGACTGGAAAGGGATCCGGGACGAAGAGGGGATGATTGACGCCGCCGAGGAGCGATATGACGAGGTATTTGCCTGGGGGTAGGGCTGGTGTTGGTGGTGCGCGTATGGGAAGTGGTGCAGGTTGTTATAATGGGGCAGCGTTGCTGTTGCAGTGGTAGGTGTCGACATTGTCCTGCTCTCGCTCGCCTGCAAATGTCGACGTGACTGCGAGGAGAGAGAGAGACAGGTTGGCGGAGGTGGGTATGGTATGAGCGGGAAGGTGTTTCGCACGACTGCCGGGACAGCAGGGCAGGGCCAAACACACGGTGGAGGGCAGACGCTGTCACTTGTTAAACTTCGGCACCAGCCAATCTGACTGGCGAGGGTCGGCCTGAGGAATTCCTGACGTCTGTCCAGCTGTTGGTTGACGTTGGAGGTCTGTCGCGGCCTGGCTGTCCGTCCCGGGATGGGGCCACCTCAAAAGAGTCGACTACAGGGTCTGCATCGAAGCAGCAGCGAGGTGGTTTTAAAAGTCCAAGAATTGGTGTTGCTGGTGCTTTCGCTGGAGTTCGAGGCCAAGGACAAATTCGACCGTCGGCCGGAACCTAGGAGCCAGGATTTTGGGAGGCAGGCGAGGGTTGCAAAGGACGCCCGTTCGGTCCGCCGTAATCCGCTGTGCAGTGCGTGGTGCCTGTGGGAGGGCCTGGCAACAGGGCGACAGGGCAGGATATGGGCAGAACTTGGGGTGGGAGGGCTGCTGCACCGGATTGAGCGGTTGATTGCCCCAGGATGTTTCGCTCGACGGTCAGAGCTGGCGACCTCGGTGCGCGACTCTTGCTGGCTCCAATAGCGACAAGAAGTTGTGCGTGCCCTCGAGCACAGTAGGGTAAAAGCTTCAATAGATGCAGTGTACGATGGAGATGGAAAGAAAAGGCCTCGAGCTGCAAATGTTTTCTGGGCTTTTGCTTTCGTTCGAGGCAAGACACCTCCCGCCTTCTACCTCAGCTTCAGCACTTCTCCTGGTCCCCCAGTAGGCTGGGGGTACGGAGATACAGCACACACCAATTGTTGCGTGTTGTGCCGTGGGCACGAGCATGACACAGTGCCGCCCTTTTCATGTTGCACTGGACCTTTTCCGTTCCCCATCCCGCAGGGGCGATGCGGGACTTTTCCAGGCAAGCACGAACGCTGAAAGCGCCTAGCCCAGCGCCCTTCCGCGGCACGGAAGGAGCCTTTCAGTACCCTCACCCAGGGGCGCTTGTGCTCATACAGTGTGGCAAACTACATGGCGACGCAATACAACGACAGAGCCCTGAGAGTCAGGGCCTCCCTAATTTCTCACTCGCCCCGCCCTTCTTCCCTTTCACTTCCTCTTGCCTTACTCAACCCCGAAATCACACCCAAGCAGTTTTTAGGGCCGCCCATAACACCACACCAAGATACACCGACCGCTGACCACTTCTGGCTACGACCATTCGCCTTTCACTTTAGGCCTAGTGCCCCACACAACGAAGCAATGGCGTTGCTGTGGACGGTCGCTCGGATAAACCGCCTGTTTTCTCCTCTCTTTCGCGGAGCATGGAGATCTCGCATGCGGCAGCCGGATTCTGTACTCCCTTCCCTTCCAATATCTCTGCCTTCGGTTGCGTCGATATTAATTACACCAGTTCCCCTTGCGAGTCGGCTTATCCTTATGATCCTCGCTCGGCTGTACACTTACAATGCACCTTCCCCTCTACAGCTCCCCTAAGTAATTATCTCCGTCTCTCTCCTAAAAGGTAGCTTTTGGCAGAGCGAACAAGAAAGCCATGCACTTACTCACATCTCCCCGACTTATTCGGGAGCATGGCCGATCATGGGCAGCCGAGCGCTGGGAGCCTGCTTGAAAGACGTAGGGGCCGGCCTCAGCGGTCCGGCTCACATGTGCGGCCCGCCTGTGATGCGCAGGAATGTTTCCGACTGCCTCCCTTTCCTCCCACACCATTGAGGATTATCAAAAAGCCCTTATTTTTGAGGTTGTGTTCCTGGGACCACGGCTCTTGCCTGTTTGCCTCCGGCAGCAATCGAAAGCCGCTATCTCGCATGGGGCAGGAGATGCAGCACCCCGCCCAAAGACGAATGAGGCGAAAAGTAACAGGGGAAAACGGAAGGGCGAAAACCACACATCGCTATGCTGCAATACAGCCTTAGGCTCAAGCTGAAGACAACAAGCAACGATCCCCGTCATACGCGTTTCGTTTCGAGCCCGGCGACTTGTTATGCCACCACCCTCTAGCACACTCTAGCAACCAGCGTGCCAGCCTACCAATGGGACAGGTCTTGACACCGACAGTATCACCATGACAGCCCTGGGGCGCAGGTATCAAGAGGGTGGGCACATCCTTTCCCCGCTGCTGCAGGCGCTGGTTGGTTAGAGCAGCACACATGCAAGCATGCAGAACGTGCTGACGGAGATTCGACTCAAGACTCTCGTCGCGACGGCTGCACGGCTGCACGGCTGTACGGGCTGCATCAGCGTAGGTATAAAGTCTTTGCAATTGACCGCCAGCGTGAGAAACCGCCAACACGCCAGTTCCCATCGCCACTTGAGACAGGTCCGCGCGGTAAACAAGCCATTCTCATGAGCCCATCGAGACTCGGTTGCCGATTCCATTCTGCTCGTCCGTGGCACAACCCCCCTCCGTCCCGGTGGAGGGGTAGGTAAGTGCTTGCGTGCAGCTCAACCAGCGGCACAAGTGGTCAGCCTGGCGTCTGCCGAAACTGTAGCGCGCTTGATCCTGGCAGCGACCCTGATTCTCGCAGCAAGCACAAAATCACTTCAACGAGAGATTCCTCCTACGCCATTCCGTGGGGCGGTTGGCAAGCCTCGCAACACTCCAGGGCTCAGGGGAAGGCGCTTGCCATTTAACTGTGAGTTGGTACGAGTCAAGAGGAAGCATCGGGGGGTTGAGAAGGCGACGGTGAATAATCCGCCGGTTGTCGGGTTTTCGTCTTCACAGCAAGCAACAAGACCCCCAATGCAACGGGTGGCTATCGAATCCTCGCATGCAATGCATGAGATGCGATCTAAACTTGCCCGTGTCTAGCGAGTTTTCGCCTGCGTTGTGAGTCGGGCGTCGCTTTGTCGGGGAAACCACAAACGGGACCAGGCTTGCCAGGCAACCCCGCGAGCGCTCTGAGGGTCTTGCAAGGGTTCTGCGGGCTCGGCGGGCGGGCTTGCAGGCGCGCTCGCGGGCAGCCAAAAGACCCTCGCCTCCTCACTTTGTGCGACAAAACCAGGAAAAAGCCCGCCGGCGGCCAGCACGATCTGCCAGCCAACCATGCCCCGATAGAATTCCAGCTGCCAGGCACAGGCAGGCAGCCGACGTCGCTTCAAGACAAGGGCTCCCTCGCTCTCACGGCTCTCCAGTGCCAGGAGCCAGGACCAACTTTCCCGGTATCGATCGGGGCGTCTCGAATGACGACCTGGTTTCAGGAGTTGATTCCTCCGCCTTTGTCGCCTCTCCTCCCCAAGGACTCCTCGAGAAGAGGTTCCATGCGAGTCGCGAGGGCCTAACAGGGCCTTTGTTTCCCCACCATTTATTTTGTCAAGTGCCAGCTCCCACCCTACCGAAACCCCGCAGCCACGATGGGCAAAGTGATCTGTTTTGGTATGCCGGGTTTGGAGGACGCCTTCTACTATGTAGTTCCTTCTTATCGATTATGAATGGGAGCTACCATCCGTCATTCCATCCGATATCTATTCCCAACGACCTAGCAGGGTGGGAGGTGGCGATGGAAAATGGGGTGCGGGTTAATCGAGAGATGTGACGCGACTGCCTGCCAGCGGGGCCATCGGGCTTCCCCTCCAACCATCACACACTCCCCATCATATTTCCCACCCAAGAGATGAAGGGGAAGAGCCATTCGTACGGCGCCTTTCCCCCACAGGGCCTTTTCACTTGCCTTGAATAACCGTCATATTGCCGTCTTAGTTCACCTACAAATATTGGCGACTTCGGCTGCAACGGCTGTCGCACAAGCACACCCCATCCTACTACCTCTTTCGACTCTCGGCCGCCGGGTCTATCTACGTCAGAAAATGAGGGGCTGATTTCCATCAGTGGACGACGCCAACAAGACGGCGACAGCAGCACCGAGCGACCCATGCCAAAACAAAGGAAACGCCAAGCCTGTCCGCGGTTCCCTATCTTCCCGATCATTGCGTGTCTCGGCTCCCGCTGGAGTTCCATGGATTCGGCGGAGTACTGCGCATGAAGTCGCGAATTAAACAAATTATATATGTGGCGTTTCCCCGTATTGTGCTCGTCTCACTGTTAGTCTCGTCTCATTTCGAAGAGAACAGCAAGCACTGGACTGCGGTCGAGTACGCCGCCGTAGACAAGCGCGGCACACGCTTCCTTTAATGTTTTCCCTCGGGCTTTTCTCATCCCGAAGCACTCCGCACCCTATCACAGCCCGCCTGCCCGCCAGCCTACCCTTCCATTTGAGCTTCGCGGGGTGGTGGCCACCTGCCCGACAACGTGATTTTGTATCTCCTGAGGCTTTTGCTTCTTATGCCCCTTCACGGCCAGACGCAGTGCACTGCAATGTCCTCTTCCAGCTATTTCCCCCCCTTTATTCCGCGCCTCTCACTCAGCAGCTGAGGCGCGAGCGGGAAACCGGATTCCCGAATGGGCAAAATGCACACACAAAAAAGCCTTCCGGTCGGAACAATAGCAAAGAGAAAATAACTCGACCCATTGATTCATTGAGCACAGTGTCGCAGCTGGTCTGACTTCTAGACCATATAACGGTTCAACCTTACCTCACCTCAGCCCCCCCTTGGACTCGGCCGAGCCTGGCTGCTGCTCCTGCTTCCTGACACGCGCCCCTTTTTATATGAATCAGCATTCCAGTCACGTTCTGTATCACCAGCGATCAGCTCTCCTATTTCCAAAACGCATTCCGGGCCCATCATACACTGTCTAAGCATTCGGTGACTTGTCCTTCTGCTGCGCAATGAATTGACCCCAGCTGCAGCTGGGTTACACGCAAGCACCTCGGCGTATCTGCGCCCTCACGAGGGTGCACTCGCTATCTGGTCTTTGGTCGCCATCTATGTCTTGTGTAGGTACGTACTCCCATCTATGCCCAGCCATATGTAAACACCATTGAAACACCCGGCGCGTTGGTTTTTCTTATTTCTTTTTTTCCCAAGCATGAAACGCTCCAGGCCAAGCGCTTTTAAAGGGGCGTCGGTCGATATAGACGACTTATCTACCTCTGAAATGATCGCAAAGAAGGAGAATAGAACTCATCCGTAAAAAACTCCAGGCTATGCGCGAAACATGGCCCCTAAATCCAGGCCACCCAACCCTTCCATTTCCAACCACCCCCAGCGATTCCTTATCGCTGAATGAAGATGATCGAAGTTCAAATACCCCTGTGGAACGCCACCAAACCTCCATCGCCTCCCTGGTCGTGAAACTCCTTCTCGAGGCTCGTGGCATGCACCATCTGCCTCTGGGGAAAAGCCGCCAGGGCGAGCGGCAACACAGCATAACTCACGATCAAGATCAGGCCCAGGTTGACGGATGTTGTGTATCGTGGGTTCTTGCGCAGCCAATCGCCGCGTTGCAGACGGACCAACAGCAGGGGCGGGATGACCATGATGGGTGAGCTGTTGAAGACGCGGCTGGCAGCCGTTTCGGCGACGGCCAGGGTCGCGGCCCGCTTACTCTTACCTAGGCTGCCCACCGCGTCCTCACTCTTGCCCTCGGCAGCGAGCGCCGCCCGGGCGGCGGGTGACAGGACCGGGAAGACGTCGATGCCGGTGCGCATCTCCTCGCCGCGCATGAGGAAGACGTTGAGGGCGCCGGCAGTGGCTACGGCGGCGAAGGGCACAAGTCGGCCGAGGACCAGGCGTGTCGAGGGGGAGAGGCTCTTGAGGCGCGGCACGATGCTGTTGAGACCGACGGCCACTGAGCAGGAGGCGCCGACGGCGAGGAAGTAAGACTCGGTAATCTTGCGCCACGAGAGGGGGCTGGACTTGTTGGCGTTGGAGTAGTTGATGGCAACGTTGAGGGACTGGTTGGCGACTTGCCACCCGATGGTTCCTCGGGTCTGTTTACAGGGGTTAGCTAACCTGTGTCACAGGCAGCGTTGCGATCGGAGAGATATTCAACATACGCCGAGGCCAGGCGTCAACATGCCTACTGTCACGACCAAGTTGGACAGCACGAAGCAAGACATCCTGAAGGGCAAGAAGACTGGCTCGCCGGTTTCTACGCAGATGGTTGGTATAAGCGTGGCCCACGCAGTTTAACAAGGCAGGGATCGAGGCATACCAGGATGCAGTGTAGAGTCGACAACCTTCTTGGCCGTCCAGAGCTCGGGCGTCATGTCCTTGATCTCGCCCTGCTTGTACTTGGTGAGGAGGCTCTTGGCCTGTTCAAGGCCCGTCTTGCCCACGAGGAGGGTCCTAGAGAGAAGAGCAGACAGCTCAAGTCAGCGGTTTGTTGTTCCCCTGTCCGGTAGCCTCCTGTTTTCCCCAATTGGCGAAAAGTCGCCATAGCTTGCCCACTTCTAAACACGCGCAACACCAAAAGGTGAAACACACCGTGGGGCATCCCCCCCTAGATCTCTCCCTCATTGAGCGTTCTCACCTCGGATCTGTGATGCCGGCTGTGTGCCTGACGCGGCCCCAGTATGTAGAAAGGTCAAATTGAGACTCTGGGAGCGCTCGCGCGCCGGGCAGGGAGGCGGACATGATGTCGGGCGGGTTGGGCTCGTAGCAAAATGTACCCTCTGCTTTGCGACAGGGCAGGATAAATGAAAGAGGATTCGGCAGGCGAAAGTGTCCAGGAATTAGTAGTAGCCCGGATCGTAAGCGTCTCTCGCGACTGCCCGCAGTGGAATATGGATTCTACGGCTTATCTTGCGGCAATCGACTTTCAAAGTTGTGTATGGCAAGGTGAAGCAAGCGGTGAGAATGGAGTTTGGAGCTCGAATAAAATGCGACCCTGATAGGTGATATGACTCCGACCTCGGTGGGCGGGACTGCTGAACTGCGGGGCATTCCAATGACTAAGAGCGCTGCACCCCAGGAACCCCAGGTCACCACCACCCGCCAGCAGGGGGGTTGGCTGCTGTGGCTGTTCAGGTACGGAGTATACCTCCCCCGGGGTAATGAATGTTAGCGCAGTGAAATACCCACTTTTTGGCCCACATTGGCCCACTTTTCCCCAGCCATTTACGCAATTCAGTCTCAGAGGTCACTTTCCATAGAATTACATAGAAAAGTGACCTCCAAATAAAATCTTAACCCCACCACCCTCAATTTCAATCCACCTTTTCCAATCCGCACACGCACACCACCTTCCACCATGCAGATCCAGGCCTTACTCAACACCACCAATATCCACAACTCGCCTTGTGTAGAGCGCTTTTACAGGCTCAATACCTCCATACAACGGCGGCCAAGCCAGCCCTCTTTTAAGACCTATTCTAAGGTGCTTACACGCGACGAAAAGCTCGAAATACGCACCCTACGAAGGCATAACAAGTGGAGCTATATTACTATAGCAAAAGCCACTGGCAAGACAGTTCGGCAAGTCCAAGATGCCCTAGGTGGTCCGCTAACGCCGCGCCGTCGTCAGGCAGGCCGAAAACCCCTGATCCGAACCCCCGAAAAACGACGACTTGAGCAACTATTGTTGTCCGACCCGCTCTACAGGCGTCTCCCTTTTCAAGATTTACAGTACTATCTTCCAGACTTTGAGACATACGGTGAGCATGCGATCCGCACTGCCTTACGCTCTCTCGGCTATAAAAGAGTTGTTCGACCGCGACGAATCCGATTGACTGAACGCCATAAGGCGGAACGCCTCGCCTTTGCATATGAACAACTCTCCCTACGGCCGCGCCCTGAAGACTGGGAAAAGGTGCTTTTTTCCGACGAGACCTGGGCCACCAATTCGCATATGTGGAAGCAGTGGATCACAGTGCATGAATCCGAAGACCCAAATGCCTGGGCTCTCCTCCGCGAAAAGCCACACGGCTGGATGTTCTGGGGCACCTTCGCTGGTGGTGAGAAAGGTCCTGGCTTTGTGTGGGAGAAAGAATACGGCGGTATCAACGCGGAGAAATACCAGCGTTACATCGTTCCTCTGGTCCATGGGTTCCTAGAGCCTCGTGAAGGCTACGTTTTCCAGCAAGATAATGCTTCTAGTCATAGAGCGATAACTACAAAGCGGTTGTTAGGTGCACTGGGGATAGAATTCCTGGTTTGGCCTGCCAAAAGCCCTGATCTTAGCCCAATTGAAAATGTGTGGTTTTGGATGAAAGATTGGTTAGAGAAAAACTACGACATTGAGTCTCTGAACCTCCCGCGACTGTATGCGGCTGTAGAAGAGGCTTGGGAAGCCGTTCCGGAGGACTTTTTAAAGCAATTGGCACACTCGATGCCCGGTCGGCTTAGGAAGGTCATTGCAAATGGAGGAGGGCGGATTGACTATTGAAAGAGGGGTATGGTAATGTACAGTACCTAATTTTGCATATAAATTTTGCCTGTGTGGAAGTCACTCGACATTGACTGATCTGGTTAGTGGTGGCTTGAATGTTCCACGCTAACATTCATTACCCCGGGGGAGGTGTACAGTTGGTACATGCGATTTAGCCCGCTTGCCCACCTCCCAGCCGGGCCTGGAAGCTCGCGAATGCTGCCGGCGTGCCGCACACAAGCGCGCAGGGCAAACGTAATACAAACGCAAACACAGGTCCCCAAGAAGCAGGACGTCAAAGGCCGCGCCGCTTCAGGGTTAACAGCGATGTTGAACAAGTGAACACCATCATCAGACCGGACGACATAGGAACGACACGCAATGGCGTGCCCAGGCCCGGCACAGCGGCTGCTGCGCTACTTGCCCTTCTCAGCGGCCACGACGCCGCTCCAAGCCCTGACGTATCTCCTGGGCATCTCGCTCTTCAGCATCTCGTTCCTAGTCTTCCTCAACAGCACCGTCTCGTTTGTCATCACCGACCTGATTGGCATCAAAAAGGGCGTCGGCGACATCGTTGGCACCCTGGGCTTCGTTGACGAGCTCGTGGCTCTCGTCGCCTGTCCCATCTGGGGCCTCGTATCGGACCGCGCCGGAGTGCGCTATGTCGCCGTTGCCGGCTACACAATCATCGGCCTGGCCCTGATCCTCTTCGTCCAGGCCCGCAATGTGTACCCGCAGCTTCTGCTGGCGCGGGTCTTCTTCGCCGTGGGTGCTACCGCTGCGTGAGTTGCCCCGCATATCCGGGATATGATACTGGGCCATCGAACTGATCACCACGCTGTGCATGTCTAGGGCGACCATGGTGACGGCCATTCTACCGTCGCTGACGCAGGAGAACCAGCCGGCTGCCGAGGCAGCCCCGAAGCCGCCCCCGATCGTCCGGACGAGCGTTGCGCTGTCTGTGGATTCCGAAATGACCATCACCCCTGAGCGGTTCCGGAACAGCAGCGCCGGTAGCAACTATGCTACTTCGGATGATGGCGAAGACGAAGGATCTCGGCACGGAGGGGGAGGAAAACCCTCGGCGCTTGCCGGATACGTCGGACTCTTCACCGGCTGTGGCGCATTGGTCGCCCTTACGCTTTTCCTCCCGCTGCTCTCCCGCTTCAGTGCCGTCGACGGCGCTACTACTGGCCAGGGGGTCACATATAGCTACTATGTAGTGGGAGTGACTTCCCTCGCTGTATCTGTGTTTGTCTTCTTCGGCCTGCGCGGCCTTCAAGGGGAGGAGGGGAAGGGATGGCGTACACTGTTTGGATCACGAGGAACGGCCCCTGACGGTTCAGCCTCGCGGTACACAACCGTTCCCAAGCATGTAAGACCGGTCCGATCTAGCTACATATTTTCGGCAGCTGCTGACATCACGCTCGACAGAAAATCCTCCCATATTGGCATCTCCTCAAAGACTCCGTCCGCCTAGGTTTCACCGACTCCGAGATCGCTCTCGGCTACCTGGGCGGCTTTGTCGCGCGCGCGTCGACTGTTGCCATATCCCTCTTCATGCCTCTCTTTATCAACACCTTCTTCATTGGGAACGGCTTCTGCACCGGCTCCCCCAACGATACCACCCCAGAACTCAAAGAGGAGTGCCGCCAGGCCTACATCCTCTCATCCATCCTGACCGGCGTCGCCCAACTCGTAGGCCTCATCTGCGCTCCCGTCTTCGGGTATCTGTCCAGCCGCACCGGCGCCGTGAACTACCCCATCGTGGTAGCCACGACGTTTGGCATTGCCGGGTACATCACCTTCCCGCAGCTGCGCAGCCCCGAGTTCGCCGATAAGGAGGGCCGCGGCGGTAGCCCCGTCGTCTTCTTGTTCGCCGCACTCATCGGCGTCAGCCAGATCGGCGCCATCGTCTGCAGCCTCGGCTCGCTCGGCCGCGGTGTGCTCAAGGTTGACGTCGTCAACGTCCTGACGCGCCCAAACGGCGACCAGGAGACCCTGATCGAACATCCCGATGGGCCGGGGGATACGGCGCCGCTGCTGGAGAACGAGGCGGCATTACCCGAGGATACTGTGTCGAGGGTCAGACTCAAGGGCTCGGTTGCGGGTGTGTACTCGTGGTGCGGCGGGGCGGCGATTTTGTTGTTAACGAAGCTGGGCGGGTATCTATTCGACTCTTGGTCGCCGGGTGCGCCGTTTTACCTCATGGCTATCTTTAACGGCATGTTGTTGTTGGCGAGCACGGCGATTGATATTGGGAGGGTCGTCAAAGCAAAGAGGGTCAGTGGAGTGAGATTAACTTGATGGATTTGAGTTCTACAGCATGATCACAGAATTAGGACACGTGAAAGGGACGAGAATAGGCGATTGGAAAGATAAAAATGTATTTTGGCGTTGAGCATGGCTAGGGTTACTACAATCTGACAAACCGAGAAGATTTTATCGTCTTGACCTTGTGGCAAGTCGAAGGGTCAAAAGAGATGGGCGACTGACTCACTTAGGACCAGTGGCACAACAAGTTCAGCTTTCTCTGGCTATATTTGAATTCGGGGAAGGAGTGGTATTCGTGCTTATACACAGCAGCTTCTGTCTCCGCCTTCGTCTCCATCTCCGTCCCCGTCTTGGAGGATGTCGGTCCCAAGGCCGCGGAATCCGCCTGGTCATCTGTACGGGAAGCCGGCTGGATCTCCTTTGCTGGAAGGTCGGCAGGGGGCTCTCGGCTCGCAACCGGCTCGGGGTTATCACTTACTTGGGCTTGCGCCTCTCCTCCTCTCTCTTCCGCACTGCCCACGGGAGTATCACCAGCATCGGTGCCACACTCGGCACCACACTCGGCACCACACTCGGCACCACTCTCCGTACCGGCATCAGCGCTCACGCTACAATTGACATCGACGTTGCTTTGAATACCACTGCTTGTGTCCTCAACCTGGAGGAGATAAGCTACTTCAACCAACGCCATGGCTGGGTTGGGTGCCGTTAAACGTTGGATCTCAAACAATGCAGACAAAAGAGGAACAAAACCCCCAAACTTCACAAAGCTCTAGAAGGATGCCTGTACCAGAATAGAAGTCGGCGGGACCAAGGATCGTTTATAGGGGGGACGAGGTGGGCTGGTTGGACTCGGAACAGAGAGACTGTCTGTCGCGCTGACGCCCCTATCCCGGAGCACAGTAAAGCTGTCTTCCCCACAGGTTCCAAGTCCGAGGCGAGCGGTATGCCGAGGCAAGTATCCGGCTTAGACGTGGTTTCTCTTCCCGTACAAGTGAAGGTGCAATATGCTAATTCTCTAGCCAATTACCGAGTCCTTCCCGGTGCAAACAAAAGAAGCCTTGCATACGATAACTTTGTCTTGACCCAACGGACCGCCCGTTCAGAAGTTGGAAACAAAGAACTGCCGAGCGGAAGTACATGATGAAACAACAAGAAACATTTACCGTCTGTACATCCGAGTCTGCCACTCCGGAACCACAGTGCAAGCAGACCAAACCCGGCCCGGTACGCAAGTCAACATTTCGGGAGACACCAAGTCCGGGGCGGCTGCAGGTCAACATGCATGATGCCTTGCAGATTACTGCATCGTGGGGGGTCAGTCACACAAGCCGGGGTGGAAAGGATAGAGGACACATGTAGCACAATTGCAAAGAAGAAACCCGACTCTACCAGTACAGAGATGTCAAAGAAAATGGCCACCGCCGAAGTAAATATCCCACGCCAACCATTTTCCGGAACACGGTGCGCAGGCATCATAGGGAACGAAGCCATTCTGGGGGTACGGTTTTCTGGAAATAAAGAACCATTTTCTCTTTGCTTTTCTCTGAATTGGGGGCCAACAACGCCGTCATTCGGGTGCCGCCAGTGAATGACATCAAACAACCAGCTGTACGCCAGCTACTTTTATCCCCTTTTCTCCGATTAACCTTCCCGTGACCGTCGCAAACTCGAGGAAATTCGGGAGGCCAAGGCCGAAGTGCCTGGTCTCGCCTGTGTTGTTCCAAGGTGCGAATGGCTTACTTGCCGCCGAGGCTGGGGAAAGCACTCTCGTCGTTGGGGTTGACGGGGGCGCCACCGGCAGTCGGAGCCCTGTTCTCGGTGCCGCGGGCAGCACCACGGTTACCGCGGAACTCGCCGCGAGGGGCGCCGCGGCCGCGGCCGCGAGCGCCATCACCCCGGGCACCATCGCCACGGCCACGACCGCTACCGCCGCCACGGCCACCACGGCCAGGGCGCTCAGGCTCGATATACCTGTTCTCAAGCTCGACAACCTGCTTGACCTTGCGCTCACGCTCGCGCTTGGACTTGCCACCGCTGGCGGCAAAGTAGTCCTCACCCTCTTCTTTGACAATGGCCTTGGTGTTGGCCCACTTCTTGTCCTCCTTAATACCCTCGTTGGCCTTGCGGAGAGCCAGAGCGCGCTCAGACTCGAGAGCAAGCTTCTGCTCGGCGACCTCGGCAAGATACTGGTCGTAGGTCTTGTAGTTATCCTCGGGGTTCTCCTCCTTGGCCTCCTCAGTCTCGGGGATGGCGTCGGTGGTCGCCTCCTTCTGTTCAGTCTTGGCGATCTCCTCGCCGGCGACCTCATCCTTCAGCTCGGCCTCACCCTCAGTGGCGCCCCAGCCGGCAGCGGCCTGCTTCTCGGAGCCACTAGATACGGTCGTTAGAACATGGTAGATTAGAAACGAGTAGAGTGAAACCTACCCGGCAACGTGCTTGCTGTGACGGTCATCGCTACTACGAGGACGTCCGCCACCACGGCCTAAATATAATCATCATTAGTACAAATGCGCAGTCTCAAGGCAGGGACTGCAGCTTACCACCACGGACGCGGGCATTAGCGCCACCACGGGGAGCACCGCGGGGAGCGGACTCATCAGTGGGTTTGCCACGGTTGCGATCAGCGCCGGCATTGCGATCGCGGAAAGCTATAATCACAAGCGCGTCAGAAAAGGAGCTGTTGGAGGAATAGAGCGCGCTGACGTACCAGCCTCGCTACCGCTGGGCCCACCACGACGGTTGCTGGTCACCGCAGCCTTAGCGGCAGCGGGAGCCGAACCATCGGTGTTGCGCTTAGCAGTGTGGGTTGTCGTCTTCTCGACGGTCTTCACCGGTGCCGGAGGGCCATCGGTGTCCTCAACATCGTTACCTAGAGGTTGAACGCGTCAGTTTGCGATATCCAACGGCGATTCCCATCCCCGGTCGTCAAAAATTTTCTCCCGAGGGTGTGAGGTGTGGCGGGTAACCAACCGAGGAGGTCGAACAGGTTCTGCAGGCGAAAGACGAGTCAGTTCTCAATTCCAGATCCAATCATGATGGGACGAATCGTGTGCTCGATCGCGACAACGGGATTGCGCGACGGATGGCTCACAACGGGGTCGTCGGGAGCTTTGGGCAGAGGCTCGCGAGCTCCCAACGTCTATGGCAGGAGGGTGGCACGTACCTTTGAGGCGACCGACATCTTGTCGCCGTGCTTTATCGCCTTTCAAGGCGGTGGTTGTAGAGGCGACCAAAAGCTCCGTAGGAGTTGGAGGAGGGAAAAAATGAACCGAAGTTAGCACCTAGCAGGACATGCCCTGGTATGAAATGCGCTTCTGGTTGCTCGACGATGACGACGGATTCGCTGGAGGTCGTGTCAACGGCGGAAGTGTTTGGAGATTGGCGCTGTTTGGCCCAATTCCTTCCTGGCGAGTTCAAGCACGGGCCACATGCGCCCCGCTGTTGGTGCTCATGGAGAGTCGGCGTTTTTTCTTTTTTCGAAAATTCTCAGTGCGCAGAGGTTATTCCATTCTTAGGGCTACCTCAGCCCGCTGTCCGAATAACGACTTGGGCCTTCCCTGATGACCTGATATTGATGCAAACGCTGTTCAGGACGCAACCAGAAATTTCTCCTCAATTCCCTGCTCGATTTTTTTTTCTTCTTGGCCAGCAGACTACGAATTACAATGCGTCAATGTCAGAGGCAGGAGTTGATGGAATTGCACAGACGATTGCATTGCGCACAGCAGTTTCGGCAGTCAGCAACTCTGAGTCTTTGTCTGCCATTCCGCTTTCGGGGTTGATGAATTTGTTGAGCCCAAATGGGTTCCAGGGCAATCGGTGTGGTTTGATTATAATGACTTGTCGCTTGCTACCTATACCATCTACCATACATACTATTCAAAAGATTGCAGGCGGTGCTCGAACTGCTTGATTACATGAATGAAAACCTTTATGCAAAGCTTTGAAGCCATGTGATCTCAAGGAAGTTGTGTGGTGTCCGAAATGCTTTACAAAGAGAAACCACCGGCAGCGGTTCTTTTTGGCGTATACACTCGGGCGCTTTTTTATTTATCGAGCTAAATCAGGTTAGAACTGCGACGTGCATGGAGGACGAAGCGATACCAATTGCTCGCCTCTACCGTAAATCAAACGCCGCGGAAGATCAACTTTGCTGGCCCGGGAGTTGGGCTTGGTCTTATGAAGGCCATTTATTAGGGTTTCCGCTTTCATGAGAAGGACCTAACTCAAAGGAACCAGGGGACTGTATAAAAATCAACACTACTGGTTCTCTTATATACCTAGGTTATCGTCTAGACAATAAGTTTGGATGTGAATGAAAGTATTGACGTTGAGCTAACATGAAAAAAATGGAAAAGGCGGACTTTGAAAGCAGATGAAAGATTGAACCAAACCAGGAAAGTTTTCAGTAATAACTCGGTACCTTGTTGGGTAAGTTACAATGATTCACTATGATATGCCCATCTTCATTTTGTAGTACAATCATGAGAACGAATGTGAAAAAAAGATCATATGGTCGAATAGATGCGATGAATTGGATTCGAACCGGTCACTTGTGCTAAGTTGTGACTGGTCAATGGAGCTCTTTACTTTGGAAGCTCGGAGACGATCCGTTATCGCCCGCTCTCAAACTAATCTAATGAGAGCGCGGCATATGAGAGACTCGAACCCACGGTTGTGACCACCGAGGGATCGAATATATGATCATCTCACCCCCAGTCACAGTTGCAACGTGCTTGCCTATTATACCACGCAACCATTTTCTGCTAATGGAATTTGGCGAGAAGGGGTCTTCAATTTTGGGCTATCACTCACATTCGACTACGCCCCTCTCTGCTGCTTCTAGAATCTTCCGTATGAACTCTGGCACTTGCCAACTGGCAACACTAGTTAAGTTGAATCTCCGTCCCACCCTCCCTTCCCACTATCCGGCCGGTCAATGCTCATACTATAGACCTAAGCCCTAAGAGACATTCATATTGGAGTCAGGATTCCTATAAGGACTATTAGTTACGACAGCCAAGGCGACCTAGGGAGCAATAGGCCAAGATACATGTACCGTCCTCATACATCACTGGGACTGACTTCACCAGCAATATCTACCAATCCAACCAGCGATTATCCTTGCATTGTGGATTTAGGTAACTAGCATCTCTTTGAAGCGTGACACCGCACCATGGGCGAGTGACTAAGAGACCAATCTCGCACCTCATCTAATACCCAGCAGGCATCTGCTCACAAGTAGCCCTGGCCATCATGGTACCATCCAACAGCGACACACTCAAGCACGCAGCTACCTTGCCTTTCATAGGCACATTTCTAAAAATTTCAATGTTTTTTATTTCGCATATACACTGAAAGATTTCAATATATACTCGTTCTGTGTTCAACCTTTCAACACCCATGATGAACACAAGCCGAAGAAAAACAGCATGACCTACCTGATCTCTTCACCCCTGGACATCATTCCTAACCACCCCATGAAATAGAGGCACACCTTTCTCCTAACCCCTACCCTACCCACAACACCAATTTACAGTGGAGAGAATGACTTGAACTGCCTCAAACTGTAAACCCGAGAAAAGCATCTCACATAACACATTCCACAACACCGCATAAGAGGCAAACCGGCCTATAACCTGCAGAGAAAGAGAGAGAGAGAGAGAGAGAGAGAGAGAGAGAGAGAGAGAGAGAGAGAGAGAGAGAGGAAGGAAGAGGAGTAGGTGGAGGAGGAGGGGGGCAGTGAGGTTCCGGGAATTCACTCTCCTATGTATACCGTACACCATTATGCTTGGCCAGAGAGGAGGGAGAAGAAATACCAGCAACAACACCACTTCGAGAGGGAAAATTTCTGATATAATAGACCATCCATGAAAATGCCAGAGCCTGTCCAGAAAACAAGATCTCCCGACATGGCCCGCCTGTAGAAGAACAAAATGCCGTGGAAACCACGTCCTCATGACAAAGATGAGCAGGCAGCTCTGCAAGAGAAACATCGGCTAGTCTGGTCCTCCTCCTGTAAGCCTGGACAGCTGATGTTGTTGGCTGGGTATCAAATGCCACCATTATGTCACTCTACGTGACTCCCTCTGATCTGTCGTTGTTGTCGTAACCACAAGCTAGGCATCCACCTACTCTGGATGTGTGATCCAACCAAGATCGCCTGAAAAGAGCAAAACTTTTGATGGCCCATTGTCGGGCCAAATTCTCATGCCCATAACAAATGTACAAACTGCAAAACAATTTTCAGCAGATAACCCTACATCGTGGGTATATTCCTCGCTGTTGAAATTTGGAACGAGACGCTCCGTCAGCCGAAAGACAAGGATCGGCCGCCGAAGGAATAAGCCGCGAAAAGGGATGAGTAACATGTCGGCCATTTGCCACTCTAGCGGCGTTGAGACATGATGACGCCGGCCCGTCCTCCAATGCAAATGCTTCCGGGGTATCTCCAATGTTTTTCGCCGTACTTTTCCGAGTTGTTGCCGCAAGGAAATGTCAAAGATACTTTCATCGTCAAAACCGTTTAACCTGACTCCCCCACTCGCCTCGGCCATGTTGTGTTTGTGCGGGGCCATGGGTGGCTTATGGGCCACCGCCTTCCAGGGTTTCCGCGAATCGGTGATCGATCGGGGACCGAACGGCGGGAAAAAATCTGGCGCCCTGCGAAATGGGGCTAATCGGTCCGCAGCCACCCGCCCAGTTCCACCGCCGCTGCCACCGCCGTGATCACTTTACCGCATGTTGCTGGTATCAAAGGAAAACTGGGTCGGGAAGGCCATGCTAGCGCTCAACCCAAAGGGGTCAAAGTCGTAGCCGGGGTCGAGGAGCTGGGTCATGGACGGATAGGCGGGATGTTGCGTATGGGCGACGCCTTCCATCGCCGACTGAGCAATTTGGTGGTTGCTCGGGGGGCCGGTCGTCACGGGCGAAGAGAGGGCCATCGCTTGCGGTTCGCCGCCGTATGGAGCGCCGGGGTAGGGGCCGGGGCCTGGGGTGTCGGGGGGTTCGTTCGACTCGTCTAGCATATCGGCTGCGGCATCGTACTCCTGTTCTGTACTCACGGGATGAACCTAGGACGGACACAGTTCTATAATGGGGGGGAAAAGAAGACGGGTCAACTTGCCGAGTTGCTCAATATGGTTCTGGAATGACGGCGTCTGGTAGAACGGAGGAATGGTTCCTGAGCTATCCGTTCTTGCGTGGTTAGCGGCTTGCTGGAGCGCTGCCATATGCATTTGGCGTTGCCCTGCCAAGCTCGGTAAGCCGTGTGGAGGGGGCTTCATAGCCGTCGAGGCCGCCATCTGCGGTATCTGCGGACGAAGCGAGGCGGAGAGGTGATCAGAGCTAGCCGGTGACGCTCCGTGCTGGGAGCCGTACGATGTCGTTGCTGAGGGTGATGCAGAGTGTGATGAAGGCGTAGGCCGGCTCTTTGGCGATGCTGCTGACGGGTGGCCATGCAACGGAGGCGGTAGCGGAGAGACGATGCCGGGCTCCATCTTGGGAGCGATGCTCGAGTTTGATCTGCGGGCGTGGTGTCTATTCAAGATAGCACGTTGGATTGGCGGCGGCTGTACCATATTCTGAGGCATATGAGTTGGTCCAAGATTTGGACTGCCAGTTTTAGCGCGAAGCTCAGCCTGTACATCGATACCTGGACAGCCACAGAGTCAGCGACGAGGGGGCACGGAGGCGTAGGAGTACCGGCCAGGTGTTACCTTTCTCAAGGAGGATGCGTTCAAGCAGCGAGTTTTTGTAGCGCAGCATCAAGCACTCATCAGCGGCATGCCGGTGGGCAGCCTGGAGATTTGCCAGGTTTTGCTCGTGAGTGCGAATAGCCTCTTCGAGCTGCTTGATGTACTCGGTCCGCCGTTCTCGAAAAGCGGCCTGGGCCTGACGGTTCCTTTGCTTTCTCTCCTCGGACGTGGCATATATCTGAAAACCTTATTAGGACGACTATGAGAGACCGGGGCGGAAGCTAACTACATACCGGCTTGCGGCCCCCCTTTCGCTTCGGTTGTTGATTCTCCTGCGTGGTAGCAGCAGGGGGCGCCTCGCCTTCGGGACTCGACTCCATACCCGAGTCCTCGCTGTCGTCCTTGGTGGGATCCAGCTTATCGATCGACATCTTCTCTGACATGGTCTTACTGATGCCCAATAATCAGGTGCAGGGGCGTATCCCACGCTCGACGGCGTGAGAGAGTTAGGTTGGCGACAACAACACCTGATTTAGGGGCAATAATTGGTAGTGCGCAGTGCAGATGGTGCACTGATGGGGCGCTGGAGTGCAGTGCCGTACGGTTGTGCGGTAGTGCGGGGTGCGGTAGTGGGTTCCAATAAGTTGCTAGTCAAGCGGGTTGTGTGTTTTTTTTTCGCCCTTGCAATTACTGCCGTGACCAAACACAAAATCTCGTTTCCCGCCGTCCCCCCAAAATAAGATGCCCGACAAAAGCACTGTTCGGCAGAGTCTGGGGCAGTTTCAGGCCAGGGATGGCGCCAATCAGTGCGTCATCTGGGGAAAGCTGCTTGGGGTGGGATCCGACAGTCTGGGACGGTGGACGGGTTGAACGGTTTCGGTCTCGTCCCGCGATAAGGAAAGGGAGGATTCGCGGCGGCTCCCCGGATTCTGGGATTCTGTGTGTCAGGGCTAAAGAGTCGAGGCAGCGTCTAGCAGGCCAGAGATAAGCAAATGGTCAATGACAGGTTATGTGTGTGTAAAGAAAAGAGAAAGATGGGAGGGTTTTATGTAATGTTAATGTCGCCCGTGGTGGGAGGGTCCGCTAGACCGCCGTTACGAGTTAGGACGGCCGGGGCAGGCCAGAGACAAATACCCAGAGCGACCCAGGTGCGTCCACACTTGGTGCGTCCACCCAGCACCACGCAAGCCTGCCAGGCGATCCAGGGTCACCTGCGCGCTTTTTTTTCTCGGCCCAGCTCCGCGCCCCAGTTGTCCCCCTTGGCTCCCCAGTTGTCGTAGATGCGAATCGTCGAGATCTCGCACCCGACAGGCTTGTTTCACGCCTCCCAAGCCCGTTCCAAGGACACCGAAGATACTTCAACCCCTAGCAACGCTCTCCCCGCTGTCGGCTTTGCTTTCCCAACCGCACGCACGCACGCATACACACCTACACCTACACACCCACCACACCTCTCACATACACTGGCACGCTCCATGAGTTGCTGGGCTCCGTCACCCGCGGCTGGCACGCCGCTCTCCACTTCAAGCCCGCCGCAATTAGGGAAGTGGGCTTTCGGCCGCTGGCAACACAGCCCGTCAAACTCCTCCACACTGCAAGAATGAGAGGGCAAGGCAAGGCAGTGAAGAATGGGAAGAAAAAAATTGGTTCAGTACCCTTTTCGTCCGCCTGCAGGTCGAGACTGGAATCGTCCTCTCTCCTATGGTGCAGACTGCGTGGCCTGGTGTCGCGCTGTTCGCCTGCCCGGCCTTTGCTGAGTTGGAAGTGCTTATTCGCTGCAAAAGGAGGGGAAGACGCTTTGCATCGCCGGCAGCCTCAGCACTTGGGACCGAATCCAGACGCCTCGTGGATTCCTGGGGTTTCTGTTGGTGCTGGAAGCTGTCGAGACTGACGAAGGAATCGGTAGGTGGTTTGTGACACGTCTGCACTCTCGCAACACAAGGCTTTCCCCGCCGCGAGAGCGTGATATGTGCTTGGAGTTGGCCGTTCGTTCACAGCGATTTTGGTTGAAGGGGCAAACAAGAGGAGCTTCAGTCTGTCGTCATGAGACACTGGCAGAGCTCGAAATCCGTCGAGAGAGAGAAGCTGCTGGCTCCTCTGCCTTCTTCCATCCGGGTGGCACCTGGTTATAAGTGACTAATAGAAACAAGGTACTTGGGGAGCAGGTCACCCTGTCCCCGGGCCTTACCTTGCCTTGGACGACGCGCATCCGGATGCAGCCCCAGGGAGCCAGGGAGCCAGCCCTCGCTCTCATTTCGCAAACCTTACAGGCGCATGGACCAAGTGTCAGTGCTGGCGCCGTCGATGCCGTCCAAGAAGTCGACCCTAGTTGGATTGGCATTGGCATTGGTATTGCATTGGCATCATCTCGACGGCTCGATGGCACGCCTGATGCCCCTCTTCCAACGTGTGCCATGCCTGTGTGTGGCCTGACGCCCTTTTGCAACATCCCTTCCCTGACTTTCCCTGGTTGGCTTGGTTGAATCTTGCTCACATCTTCTTTCTTTTTCCTCCTTCTCATTCTTCACCCCCTCGTCTAGCCACTCAAGCGGGCAGACGGCTGACCCCTGGCAAGGCCTCTCGCGTGGTAACCGAACCCGCTTCCTTCACGGCAGTACCATAATTGCAGTGCTGTCTACAGTAATACCAGGGGGGGCAAAGAGTCTTTGGGGATACGCCGCATGGGCGCACACAACCAAGACAGATCGAGTTGGGTTCGAGGCGATATTTGAAGAGGATTCGAGCTGTCAAGATCCAAAGTGACAGCCACTACAATACACAAGTTCGCTCCTCGAGTCGTTTTGGCCTGGTGTCGCAAGTGGATGATCCGCTTATCTTTCAGCTTCAATACTTCCTTCGTTAGTTGGGACAGGGTGTAGCTGCGGTATCGATAGCTCGAGCCGTTTACCTGCCATAGTCCAACGTGTTGACCCTCTTGTCCTCTGGTGCTATGGGGCAGCGAGGTGTTCTCAAGGATGGATCGACCCGTTGCAGACAACACAACCCCCTGGTTATGCATACTCCTGTTTGAGTTGGGCTCCGGTTCTTGATGACGGTACGGGGGAGTGGGCTGCGAAGAGGATGTGTCTGTTGTCTGAGAGGTCGTTTGGTGCCTCTCATAAGGCAACGCCTCTGTCAGGGTTATCATGGGGGAGTGTGCTGAGGCCTGGAGAACCCATTTACCAAGTTTCCGCCCACATCACCCTGTATTTGTAAACAATTTCACCTTCAACATGCTCTAGCTAAGGCCCACGGATTCCCTCAAGCCGAAAGCGTGATGGAAAACCTTGCGATGGCCGTGATCCATAGCCCCTGATGTTCTTGCCGTAGTGTGTTTTCTACTACACTAGTCGCAAGCAGAACAAAACACCTTGTCTGCAGACTACTACGAACGCGGCCGTTTCTGTGTGTGGGTGGAAATTTGTCCTCTGTTCTGCTCCTACGCTGCCACAGCATTCCAACTTCAGGTGCCGTCTTCCCTGGATGGGGGCCATTTGATGCCGTTCATCTCAACCCTTGCGGGGACATGCTACCGCCAAGCGACGAACGGTTGGTAGTAAAGCGCCACCGAGATCGGTGTCTCCGAGATGATGATATGGCGAGCATGGTGAGGGGTTCGATCGAAAGGGTGGAGGTGTGTCGAGATTTCCGGCAGGGTGCTTGACGTGGTGCATCCACCAATGACAAGGCCGGCTGCCGCCGTGCGGGCTGGCTGGTCGGTCGGGTCACGGCCTACGGATCTTGGAAGCCTACGTTGTTGGCCTCGCCCTGCCAAGATACGTACATACCAAGACTCCAAATTTTTGAGCAGTCACCTGAGCTCGCTACACAGTAGGGCGGGGCGCCACTCACTGTGGGAGTTGCCTGCATTCCCCGCCAAAAAAAGGTCCTGGGACCGGCGGGGCCCTCGAGGTACTCGGCATCCAAGTACCTCCCGCCACTGGGGAACCTCGTCACCACCAGCAAACCATCATGTTGCCCTAACGTCTACGTTGATCAGCTGGGAAACAGCGTCGCCTCTTACCCATGTTCGGATGCCCAGTAGCGGCAACTTGACACAATGATGTCCGACTCCGCAAGTTGCTCTCTTGCCGTGTATGAACAGCGTGCGCTTGTCAGGCTTGGAGGCGAGTCATTGCGTGGTAATTCATCCTCGTGCGTATAAGCAGTACGCACGGATACTTGAAGCCTGCGACTAGCGTCTCTGGGAACTCCCATCTCTGTCGGCTGCGAGGCTTGAGCGGAAAGCCCAATGAGACAGATGGTAGGCAGTGTTTCGCTGTTCGAGTCCATAATCCAATGCGGGATGTATGGACTGTCAAGGCCCTCGAGGTTGCAACTTCCCACCGAGGAGGCACGGTTCCCCAGCCGTCTGGGGCCAGGCTGCCGATGGCACCCTGTTGACCCCCCTGCCTAGCGTCGTATCGCGAGCCGTTCATTGTAACGCACAGGCAAGCGGGGCAGGACCCATTTTCACGATGTTGTAACCTAAGCTGTCCAAGTCGTAAGACAAGTCCCCAAAACCCGCTCATTATTTGAGTGAATCGAACAAGAGGAATGGAGGCGCCGATTCTGTGCGATACTGGTTAGCCAGGCTCTCAAGAATAGAATAATCCACGGCCTATGTTTTTCAGAACCTGCCTGGAGTCAAACGTTAGGTGTGGGGTTAGGGTTGTAGCGGCAGAGCACCGTCCTGTGGGAGTGATTCGTCTAATTCGACTTGATCCAGTTAGACCTCTGCGGGACGCGCCTAGGCGGGGGTCAGCCACCCAGAACCAGAGTTCTTGGACAATAAGTTTCGCATCTCCGAGGAGGGGTGATCGCCCTAATGAAAAGTCGATGTGATTCCTGCGCGGCGGCCTGTGGTAGCTCGCCGCCGGTCGCCGGTGCTGCTACTGCTGTCACTACTGTCGAGCCTCACCGAGCTCCGCGGGCCCAATGACATCAACAACTGCCGCGGGAAGAACCGCGCCATCGGATCGATCTGTCAAGTGACCATGCCTGTGTTTTAGAGACAGTACTTCGCGCACAAATGCCATTTTTTCTTTGCCCTCGCGGACTTGGCCGTGTATTTTGCTGACGGTTGAACGGGCACGCACGGTGAGCGGAGGCTTGCGCTGCCTTAGCACTACTGTCTATTATTGCCTTGACAGATCCACTGTCAGATGATGCGGGCAGAACAGGACGAGTCCGTTTCCCTTGCGCAAGACATGTTCCCGTCTTTGGCAGCCCGCCCATGTCAACGCCATCCGATGCACATACAGTCGAATGCGGCGCGTTCTCACCATGGCACACGCATCGGTGTTGAGACGCAGTTATTGCTTTTGCTGAAGCAGCCACCAAGGCGTCACAGTTGTTCATTGGCCTGGACTTTGAATCCGGATCGGGAAGGAGGCTTGATGGAACATTTGACGTCTTCGAGAATCCTTCTAGCGCCGACGCTAAGGCAGGATGGCGCCACTGGCGCACCAGGGCTCGGTGTCTCGAGATGGCTCGGGGCGTCCGCCATTCCACCGACTGCCGCCGATAGCCTTGAGATAGGCTTGACTGCCACGACTCTTAGGGTCGTCAGCCTCCCCGAAGCCAATGGAACAGCACATTGCTGGCTGAATGTCTGGATGTGAGTCGAGATGGACTGGGCAAGGCTGTGTTGGGAGAACTGCAATCTCCCGACGCGGTATTTTTCGTTGAGGGGAGAGCTTTCAGCGCGCTGTGTAGATCCCCTATTTGGCGCAGCAAACCCCCCGTTTGATGATAATGTTTCGTTGTTCCATTATCCTCGTCTGCCCACTGCGCAAGAATCATGGGTTGATGTAGCACTAGGCTACGCCAAGAAATCTCGAAGGCCGTTTCGAAGCCGTCATCTGCACCTCGCCCAAAGAGATAGATAGCCTCATGCAGGTCCCGGCTACAGTTGGCGATGACTTCCAAGGTTGCCTTCCGGGGTGGCGCTGGTACATAGGTGTGAGGGGTAATCTGTTGCACACCCGACATCCGTTCATTTCTTTATCGTCCCTCCACCTCCAGGTCTCTTGAAGAGGGTGCATGCCGACCACCCTCCATCCTGAATTGAAGGTTCTCTCGAGCGACACCCGATCAGCGGAAAGCATACATCTTGGAAAGCAATGTATGTGAGACCACTTGGTCTATCTCTCTCTTCATTTGGGGCAGTTTGATAGCTAGGCTGGGATGGGTGCAGCTGTTCAATAAGGTCTTGGCCCTGCGATATTTGGGCTCGAATGGGTCACACTTTCATACCCACCCACCCATTCCTTCTCAACCTACATAGCACACCGTTCTATGTAGAAGAGTGTGTTCTTTTCTCAGGGCTGGAGATGCAGGTGCGAGTTGCCTCCTCACTTCGCTGCCAGAAGGCCATTGTTGCAACTTCGAACAAGTGCTCGAGTGCCAAATGCCAAGTTGCGAGCAGCTGTTAGAGAATGACGCCGAACCAAATGTCGGGGACAGTCGAAGGGGCGGAAACACTGCCATAAAGTAAAGGAAAACAAACATCGAAATTATCGACAGATGACTGGGCTGTTTTCTCAAGTGGAGGAGACGCCTGAGGAAAGGAAGCCATGGTGTGGGGGGGGAAGCAGCTGGTGCGAGCGCCGAACCAGCTCGAGAGGCTCAGCTTAGAGGATGAAAGTCACGAGCATCACCGTGCACACAGGGTTCCACAACTGTGCTCCCCAACTGTGCGGCAACCAAAATATACTCCAAGGCTTTTTGTTTACTTCCTGGCACCTGTTTAGCGAATCAAACGGCGCCCCCCACCCACAAGCTTCCTTCTTTTCCTACGTCGTGTGTTTTGGACTGACATCATCCCTACCGATATCTCACCCTTCTCATTCCAACAAGTGCTGTCTTCCCGCTTCAGAGTGCCATTGCAAGCCTCTTCCCGATCGCGAATTGTAGATTGCGATAATCGATCGCTTCCTCTTGTTGACAACACCAAACCACCATGGCCCGACGTTCAGCGCGTCTGGCGCGTTCCTCCAAGGTAAGCGGTTGAAGATACTTCAAACAGCGCGGCAGGCGTGTTTTGCCTGCCCATTCTGCACCCCATTCTGCATTGAATGCGCGCTGACCCAACACCATGGCATCCAGACGCACAAACCTGAAGAGCCCAGCTTGGCATCAGTCGCTGAGCGCGACGACAGCCCGCAAGTGGGCGCGCCGCAGAGCCTTGATGCCATCGTGTCGTCCCCGGCGCCAGGCCCCAAAACTCCGAAAGGCTCTTCGCCCGCGAAGCCGCCAATGTTCGAGATGCACCCCAGCAGGGTCCATCAAACAATGGCCCCGCCCTCATCTGGCTTGCGTCACGGATTTACTGATATCAAACCAATTGCCAACCGCGACGACAATTTTCCGGCGGCTGCTCAATCCACGCCGTCAAAGATCGGAACCCCGTCGACATCGGCATTTACGTTTCGCTTCACACGCGAAGCAAGTGACTTGAAGCTCGGACCAGATGCGCAGCGGATGATGGACGAACTACGCGGCGAGGCTCTCAAGATCAAAGCGGATCTGGTTGCCAAGCGCGAAGCTGAGAAGGGCGACGAAGAGGAAGTCAACAGTCGCAAGATTGCGCCAGCAAAGGGCAGAGCTGGCCGCTTCAGCGCTGCTCACATTGCACAGTTCAAGAAAATGGACTCGATTGCAAACCATCCATCCGCATTCAGAGCCTCACCCGCGAAAATCACGCCCTTCAAGGCAGGAATCAAGCGCAGCCAATCCAAGGCAAACCTTGACGACAGCGAGACGCCCCGTGCCAAGCCATCTACTCCGGTATATACTACATCCAAGATCAAGGCCCCCGCTTTCAAGGACGCTCCTTCGCAGATCAAGCGCGCGCGCCAGCATATCGATGATGACGCATCAAGCAACCGCCCTGTTTCGCGAGATGCAAGCTCACTCCCGAGACCCAAGTCAGCCGCCGGCCCGGGTCCTGCCATTCCTCGGCCCAAGTCCAGCTTTGCTTCGCTCATGACCCCAACCAAGTCATCCCTTTCTCGCACAGCAAGCCTGAAGACCCCGGTCCACGGCTCGCTTGCCAAGTCACCAGCAAAGTCCACCCTTAGCGGTATCCCTCGGTCCGCCACGACGAACAACCTTGCCGCCATTGTGCAAGAGGTAGAGACGACAGAGAAGGCAGAGAAAGCGCCCGAGCCGTCTCATGCCGAGGTCAAAAGCCCTACGAGCCGGTTTGATAGGGTTAAATCGATGTTCAGAGGACATAAGCCGACCCCTGCCAAGGTGAAGAGCGCTCTCCCGATCCCTTTGGCTCTTGCTCCGAAATCACCTGCCGCTGCCCGCCCTGATAATGTGACTCTCGCCGTCCCCCTTGCGACGCCGAGTCGCAAGCTCACCAAGCGAGTGGCATTTACGCCAGACACACAGCGCGCTGCCTTGGCCCAGGATTCGCCGTCTCCTGTCAAGTCGGGTATCCCTCGGTCCAAGTCGAGACAGGTCTTGGGCGAAGTTTCCTACCCAACTCTCGACAGCGTCATGGCGAAGGAGAAAGACGCCGATCCCGTATTTTATCCCGATCTGTCTGCGCGTAGGCCTCTCCCTGAACCTCCTGTCAAGGCGCCTTCAACGGACTCGGCTGGACCCTCGGCTCCTAGCGCCTTTACATTCCGCAGCGACCACACCATCGATTTTGGCAGTGCGTCGCCTACCTCATTCGGATCTTCGCCTGGGCAGGCCAGTGTCCGCCCGGTTCGTCCTTCGATTATGCCAACGGAGAACATGCCGGGCAGCTTCCCCGCATCGATTCTGATCTCGAGCCCTAACAAGGAAAACGAAGCGCCTCGGACTACCTTCCTGACGCTCCCTCACGGTATGGGGACCAAGAAGCGTAACCGAGCCAGCACAGACGAGGAAGATGCCGAGGTAGAGGCTGCCCAGCGCGCGGCTAAGAAGCGGAAGCAGGAGATGGTTCCCGAGGGTGATGCGCTCCTTGCACCGAAGCTCACTGGCGCCCATGGCGGGCGGCCAATAAACAGCCCCAAGAAACTGCTCTTCGCTACCACTCCTAGCTCAGCAAGAAAGAGGGCGGGCATCAGTTTGAGCCGGCTGAACATGCTCTCACGCCCAAAGCTCCGAAAGTGAGGACTTGGACGTCGGCTCACGAGTGGTTCGGTTCCCGGGGTAGGACGTCTTTGCATTGATGTTGCCTCTTGTATGATGAGACGCTTCCTGTCGATATGAATCGATATGACTAGGGTTACTGGTGGCTCGGACAAATACTCAGAATGACGAATCAGTTTGTCGGCTTTCAATAACTACATGCGGTCGGTGTTTATTGTGGATATTTTCGGCGTTTTTCTTTTCGATTACGAGTATCGCCATGGGTTAGAGACAGATTTAGTCACCCACGTGTTTGGGGGTTGGTTCGTTGTCTACCGCGATGCAATATACCTTGGCTTTACATCTGCCTAGTTGGTATCCGGTAGGTAGCATGCTGAGTAGCCTGGGTACATTTATTTGTCTCAGCCTGGCTTGAGTTGATCTCTCATTTTTTGCCGGTGCAGGCCTAGTCTGCGGTGTTGTTTATGTACGATTAATTTCACTGTGGCTTGCTGGAGTTGTGGACGGATCAGCATGGTTGGGGGGGTTGGTCACTGGACCGGGAAGGCATTCATATTGTCAAGATGGCTTTACTGCATGGCCTCTCTTAGGCGCATCGAGTACAGGGCTACTCGCAAAAGAATGATATTTTATGGCATCTGCTTGGCTGTTCCTTCCTTGTTTTGACATGCTCTAAGTTTTATCTTTCCTGGCTCTTTCCTAGTGGGAGGCTAAAGTTTAGTTGTGAACCGCCTCCGAATGAAAATGTACGTAAGATATATATTTCTTACCTTATTGGGCCTTGACCTTTTACGGCACCGTTCGTTTACATACCACCCAGTCTATACATTCGTTGCCTTCCATCAATACTCTCTTTGTGAAGTCATATCTCCTGTCCAGTCTACGACACTCGCTTCGACAACTGAACAGTCCCCCCCCCCCCACCCCTCCCCCCAACCCCAAACCCTCACTCAACATCTTCCCGCCATCCCCCACGGCCGCGGAGGGGCCATGCTCCCATCGACCTCCCCAGTCCCCTACCACCACAGCAGGCCCTCGGGCCACCACAGCAGCCACCACCCCGCCCCGCCCCAGATCCGCGTCCACTCGCACTCGCACTCGCACTCGCGCCGCTCCTCGCCCCGCCAGCCGCTCCCCGCCCCGCGCCCGTCATCCTCGCAGAGCAAACACGTCTTCACCTGCACCTTCTGCTGGACGTTGTCGGGCGGGACGCCGCACATCCTGGGCCGACGGTCGGCACGGCTGGCGTGCGAGGGGTGCTATCGGGGGGTTCTGGGGCTAAGTGTTTGCTGGTATGTCTTTCCTCTCTCCTGGATGGGGGTGTGTGTGTGTGTTTGGGGGCTGACGGGGCTGAGCAGGGTGTGTGGCGGGGTGGTAGTGCGTGAGGATGAGTGTGTGAGTCTGGGGTGGTGTTTTTGGCATCGGGGGTGCTATGGGTGTTTGTTGTGCGGGAGTCGGTTGGTTGTTCGGGGGGTGAGGGTGGAGGAGCTGTTTAGGCCGGGGCGGAGGGATGAGGGCGAGGATATGGGGCGGGGGCGGGGGAGGGAGGTTGAGGAGGTGCCGCTGTGCGCGAATTGCATGGTTGAGGTGGATATGGATGAGCTGGATGAGCGGTCGGTAGTGCAAAAGGGGCTGAGAAGGGTGGATAAAGCGGACGGGGGGCTGAGTCGGAAACGGTGGGAAGAGAGCGAGATAGCTGCAGAGGTAGGGATTGATATCCCCTTTTGGTACATTCAGCTGACTGGGAGCAGAAACAGCGAGATGTGAACCTGCGCGGCAGGCGGAATGCCTTGCCAAGTTATGCAGATGGAGCGAGTAGTGGCTATGAAACTTCGGGTCTCAGAGACGAAAACGATGAGTCGTTGAACGGCCAGGCCGAGTCTACTATCTATGTTTCGATACTCGACCCTATCAATAAGCCGTCTTTCAAACCGAGTCCGACGAAGCCGATCCCCAGATGGATGCAGCCATATTCGATTCATGTGAATACCAATCCGGGACCTGATTACATTGATGGACTTCTCTCACCCCTTGATCGACACCTTGAACCCCAGAGGCAGCTGAAGTCCCGAGCGAGCTATCAGTCTTCGTATGCTTCGACTATTTGTCCGACAACCCCCCCGCCATCGATGACCCAAGGACATCAAGAGCCAGAAACAGACAGCCCAAGAGATTCAATTCCTTCCGAGGAACCTCTTCATCACGTACGAATGGAGATACTGCACCGGGGGGCCTCCTATGTCAGCAACGAGCCTCTCACGTTGCCATCTTCACACTTGGTGGTCAGCTCTAATGCCAATCTTTCGTCGTCGACGTTCTCTACGTATCTTACGCCACCCGAGTACCCGTCACCAACTCCTTCTATTGGGAGGCGCACACCTCAGTCATTCTCTGAGATTGACTACGACAAGCCAAAAACAAGCGCTGCACCTGCTACCATCACACCAAGTCGTTCGCAAGGTGTCCGCCCCACCCGGGGCCCTTTGCGAGATCAAGGTAGCCAGAATCCGCTCTGGAGACTCGGAAAAAGCAGCCCGCAGACCCATCGCGTGTCAAGCCAGGCATTGCCCTTGGCCTCGTCCGAGTATCTTGAGCGGTACCAGCCAGGGAGAGCATCGAGCATCGCGGTGCCATCGGCAACAGTTCGAGATCAAATCGTAGCTAAGCTACGACGAAACAGCAGAGCAGAGCCAAACACCGGGCAAGTTACCGAAGAGACAGAGCTAGCTGATTCGAGGCCCCGAAGGCCTCGTGGTGAGAGTATGGGGCCTGGGACTGGGACTGGGGAGGTAAGGGGCATCAACAATAACAAACGCCGGAGTGTGCATGCCGAGCTGAGAAGATTGTTTGGCCGTTGATGGATAGAATGCTACCATTCGGGGAAGTTGTTAAAAGTATCGTTATTTGAGAAATTTTTAGTTTATAAAGCCCGTAGTCCATCTCATTCGCTTTGTGGTGTTAGTGGCCGATGGTGTTGAAAGACAGAGAGAGCTAGTGCAAGGCTGATTCCACGACAGCGGAAGTAAGGTGTGGTAGCTGCAGGCCCCGCATCCGTCATCCAATGGAACCTGCCCAACTGCCCCATCGCGGCGCGTTACACCAGCCCTGTGATCCCCAACCCACCTCGCCTTCCACCAGCCTCGACCTCCACCGCCTCAACACCACACCACACCCCACCACCACACCGACGACACCATGGCGCCCGTCAACACCGACCAGCAAGCCGTGCAAGGTACTTCCCCTCCCGCCCAATCCATCCACCCAACAACTCTGCCTAACCCGCGCCCTCAGAAAACGTCAAGAACGTAATCCAGGACCTCTTCCAAGTCCTCGCCCAAGTCTCCAACTACGACGCGGCGGGGCGGCCGTCGCGCGAGGCGCTAGCCAATGACCTGCTGACACTTGATGCATCGCTGCTGGCCGTGCACCGGTCGGCGACGGCGGCGGCGGCTACGTCGCCGGGGATCCCCGAGACGCTGATCCACTACGTCGAGAACGGGCGCAACCCCGACATCTACACGCGCGAGTTCGTCGAGCTGGTGCGGCGGCTGAACCAGCTGATGCGCGGCAAGATGCACGCGTTCGGCAGCTTCCGCGACGTGCTGGCGCACGAGATGGAGGCGGCGCTGCCCGAGCTGCGCGACGACGTGCGCCGGGTCGTGGAGAACACGGGCGGGAGGTTGCCCAAGGAGGAGCCTGGGGCCGGTGGGATGCAGCAGCGGTGATAGCCTCCCTCTGCTCGTCTAGGGCTAGGAAGGGGATTGTGTTTTCAGAAGTGGTTGTAGGGCACGACGGCGTTCACGGAGGGACGGGGCACAAGGCGCAGATATACCAGGGTTATTGCATTCATTTCAGAGATGCCTGTTGGCCAAAATACACACCAAACACAAAATACCAATACATCCCAAACCATACATATATGGAGTGCCAGTCAAGAAATCGACAACGCAAGATTCGAATTTGGCCTTCAAACAAAAGCCATATTGACAACCTCCATAAGAGCAGCTAACTCCCCAAAGATGCTGCGAAATAAATATCACCTCCCTCCTCGTCGAACCGTGATGCAGATGCAGCTCAGCTATTAAACCCAGCACCGCTCTCTTCCCATTACTAATAGTCCCTTTCCGGTATTCGGGTACACCACGAGCTCCGAGCCCCAAGCTCTAAGTAGACCATCGCACAAGTCCATGACGTGCAAAAAAAAAAAAAAAGAAAAAAAAAGGGGAAAAAGCAATATTTGACACAGAATCGAAGACATTTACCGCAACCCAGCCCAAATTGCGGTCCCTTAATCAGAAAGCGCTTGCAAAGCCTGTCCTAGCGGTACAATCCTTAGACTCCTCCCCCTCTTCAGCGGCGATGGGCTGGCTGGCGGCGGCGGCGACAGAGGACCGCCGGCGGTGCTGCTCACGTTCATGATGGTCGGGCTCGCCGCGTCCTCCCACTTGCGGAAGACGCTCTTGAGGTCCCGTGGGATGCCCTCGAGCACCACGGTAGAGATGGGCACAAACGGACGGTCCTCCATGCCCGCGGCTAGGATGGCGTACTCCTGCGCAAAGTCGAGGGCGTTGTGAAATGATGCATACTGCTGCTGCGAGAGGGCGCCGACAATGATGTACAGCTCGAAGAAGGCGTCGAGCACGTAGATGTTGGTCGGCAGGAGGTCGGTCTGCTTGAAGGGAAAGAGCTCCGTGATCTGCCATCAAACGTTAGTCAGCCATCACAACCATGTCATAGTGACGACTAGTATACGACACAACTTACCTGCTTCCTGTCGGCTGCATTTGAGCAAAACAGCCGGCCACAGTACAAATCATAATTAGGCTTCAGCCGCCAATGATCAGCCGATTGAGCCCTCGACCCGCCGTTGAAAATGTCCCAAAAGCTCGTCGGTTCCTTGCCCTCCTCGACCTCGAGCAACTCGCCCATCAATGCAATATCCATGCCCACCAGACGCGCGCAGCCCAGCTCCTCGACATCACTACCCTTGCCCTTCCATAAGTAGCACTTGCCCTGCTGCGTGATTAGGTACGGGAACCCCGAGCAAAGGCTCGACGGAGCAAAGTCAACTTCGTCAAAGGAAACCTGGCCCAGGTACCGTCGGCCGCAGAGCATGTTGGAGGCCAGCGAGTCGTACTTGTTACTCGACCCGCGCCGTACGATGATGATACCCCCCAGCGCTTCGAGAAATTCGGACGACTCCTTGCCTTGTACCAGCTTGACGAGCTTACCGCCAAAGGCCCTGGCCTCGCGCTGGGCGTAGAACTGGGCATCCTGGACAGTTGATTCGGGGACCTCATCGCCAGCCCAGAAGTAGAGCTCGTTCACCTTCTTTCCTGCATTGGTGATGAACGAGTGCGGGCACAGATACATCTCGCGCTCAAACAGGACCCGTTCGTAGTGCGCTGGTACCGGTACCTTCTTACCGTCACCCGAGAACTGGAAGAGTTGCATCCGCTGGGTCTGGACCTTGGACCCTATCGCCGGTCTTCGTGAGAGGATCTCGGCCGTATCTGCTGTGTAGTTGCGTCTGGGGCGTGCTGGGCCGAAAAACTCGGTCAGCAAGGCAGACACTTCTTGACCGTTCTTATTTGGGGATCGTACTGGAGACGGCATCCTCGAGGGTGATTTTGAGGGGTTGAGCGGTGGCGGCAGTGGCCTGGCGCCCTTGGGGGGCAGCCTTGGACGTTGCTCCGATTCGGATGTGAAAATATCCGCTAGTGGTTTGGCGGTCGTTGGGGTTAGGCTAGAGAAAAATCCGGCAAATACACCGCCGCTCTTGACGGGAACTATGGGCTTTGGGATGGCTTTCTCGGGTTCTAACTGCTTCATCTTTGGGGGGGCTGGAAGGTCGGCAAACGACCGGCCTTTGGTTGGCGAGGGAGGCTGCAATTTAATAGGGTCTGGTTTGGGATCTGATTGGTCCTGCTGCTCGTCAAGGAATTTGGACATTCTCTTCAAGTCGAGTTTCTTTGGTGAAGAAGGTTGAGAAGGGGGTTCATCGGCGATCTCGGCGGGTTTTGACGACTGCTGGCTCAGGGCCGCAAGCGCCGCTACTTGCTCGTGCACCTTTGTCGGTGAGCGCGGGCGAGTTTTTATCGTCGTTGACGAGTCTACCAAAGTGATGGGTCGGCCGGGGGTCTTGGGCCAGTCTTCTGATTTCCGTTTAGATGAGTCTACCAGAGAGATAACATCACCCACACTCTGCGGCTTTTCTTGAACCACGGACCGCCGAGAGTCCACCAGCGAGATAACTTCCGGCTTCGGCGCCGTAATGGGCTTCAGGGGTTTCGGGGGACTGACTGATCTCGGTAGTGTGGGGGGCGATGTCTCAGCCTGAGGCTCCTCTGGCTCCGGGTTAGCTGACACAGCCACAGATGTTGGTGCTTTCCTTCTAGGTCCGCGAGCTCGGTTCTTCGTCATGTGTGTCAGTTGAGGGCCAGGCCCAGCAGGAGCTTCGGCCTCGGTCGCTCCAAGGGTGCTAGACGAAACAGTACTCTTTGATGGCCCCGAGGGCGCGGGAGGGCCTCTGGCTAGAATTCCAGCCAGCGCGGGGTTGAACCTATCCGCTAGACCACCTCCGCCAACTCTACTTTGAAACTGACCAAGAGGAGCAGCCTTGGGTGCAGCGACTGGGGCCTCGGGCTTCTTGGTAGGTTCCTTCTCCAACTCAGAGTTGACTCGCGAAAGGGTGTACGGAGTTGGTTCAGGAAAATCCCGCCTTACAGTAGACGAGACATAGCTGGATCGGTTAGAATCTGTGAGCGTGCTGGGTGTCTGCAAGGGAGATTCCACTGCCGTCGAGTCGTTCTTGGAAAGTGGGCCAGTCCGGGTTATCTCTAGTTTCTTTGCAAGCCCCTCGGGAATGGTTTTCTCGCTGGAACTACTAGCTGTCCTCGCGACCGACCGACCCTCCAGCTGTGCCTTTTTAAATTCTTCTTTTTTCTTGAGAATCGCCTCCTTGAATTCGTCAACTTTGTCCGGCTTCTTGGGGCCACCAGTCAGATTCAAAGCCGCTTTGCCTCGCAATATGTTGCTCTTCAGCTCATCTGGTGGAACATAGTTTACTGTCTTCGTCCTTCGTAGATTGCCGAAGACGTTCTTCAGCTCGTCAACGTGCCCCGGTGTACTCGTATCGGGAGGCGGGACACGCGGCTTGAGATTTGCGCGGAAGTCCTTGGTAGGCAGTGTATCAGGCTTAGTCTTAGCCACGGCTGGAGCCTCATCTGAAGTTCCCTCGCTCCCAGGGTCCTCGCTCCCCCTCCTCGAAGACGGCTTTGAGAGATTACCGCGGAAACTTCCCAGCGATGGTTTGTCACTGGCTGCCGTGGCTGGCACCCCCGGGAAAGCGCCTAGGGCAACGGGCTTAACGTTGGCGCCCATGGGTGAGGACCTCATAAGCCCACTAGGCTTGACCTCGGGCTTCCTCGGGAGTGTTGCGCTACGTCCAAGATCTACGCTTGGAGTGCCGCCGGTTTTCTGCGCCTTGACCTTGTTCAGCTCTACCATCCAAGCAGGTTGGTTGGTTGCAGGGGGAGTCGGTTTTGGTTTCGGCGATTCCGGTTTATTGAGGGCAGTCTCAAGCCAGCTAGCCTTGGTTGGACTCCATCTCCGGGGGTCCATTGTCTTGGAGGGGCTCGTTGGCGGAGTAGTTTGTTCAGGCTCTTCTTTAGCCTCTAGAGGGGTCTGCTCGACCGAGTCAACCCGCTTCTCTTCCTCTTTCTCGTGACTGGAAGTTGGCCGTGATGTGGGTGTAGTAGACCCATCCCCAAGCATGCTACCTGGACGAGAAGGCTTGGCGGGGACACTCCGCTGAGAAGCTTCGACACTGGCTCTGGTGGATACGGCGGAGTCTGCGCGCTGTAGGCCTCCAGGCGAAGTGACACTCCATCGCTTGACGCTGTCTGAACGCTTCATCATCGCGCTCTGCACAAAGCCACCCATGCCCTTTGTGGGGGAGCGAGGTCGGGTGGGTGAGGTACGGCCAGTAGGAGAGATGGCGGGTTGGCGATCAATCGAAGGTGCTTCGCTCTCTGCCGAAGAAATATTTGCCGGGGGCTCAAGGCGCTGGACGCTGCTGAGGGACAAGGGCGAAGCAAACTTATTGTGGGCGGGAGGAGCAGGTGATTCTGGCGGGGGCTGTGATATCTCCTTTACCGGCTCTGGCGCGGGTTCCCGCGACATACCCGGGAGTTGGGTGCGCAGAGACGACATGTCGAGCGTGTCCTGGTCCTCCACTTGGGTTCGTCTGTACGCTGCTGAGCTCTGCCCCCGATCAGCCGTCTGCCGGAACCAGGTTGGGTCTTTTCCGGCCAATGACTGAGCAATTTGATCGCGTGTGGGATTCGGATCTGCTGGTGCCGTGGGTTCGGCAGGGTTTGGTGAAGATCGAGCAGCTGCATTTTCGGCAGCCACCATAGACAGAGGTCGACTTTTCGGTCGGTCTGAGGCCTGGGATGTCGGACGTCTCTGCCATGAGAGGGGCGAGCGAGGCGGTGGCCCAGTCAAGGGCGAGGCCAAAGTCAGACTTGACCGCTTGGTCTCGGTTTCGAATGGGGAGTCGTTCTCCTTTGTGGGGGAGGTCGAGTAGTCGGTCGCACTGTCCATTGATTCTGGCTGGGCCGGGCGGGCCCGGGGGCTTCCGGAGGTTTCGGGGCCGGGTGAGGAGCGACCAGGGCCGTCGGAGCCCTGAACAAGACTGGTACGGTGGACAGTCGGGGATGGAGTATTTGCGGGTGAGGATTTCTGGGGCGAAATTGATCTTGCGCGTTCTGTGAGATCAGACGAAATGTCAGCAAAGTCCGGACACCGCTGCGGAACCCGAAAGGCAGTTGGACTTTTTGGACTGTTGTCGAAACGGGCCTGGCCACGTCAAGCAGCACGGCGGCAAACAGAACATGGGACCTTGGATACTGGAGATTTGGACACGACCCAAAGGGCGGGAGGGGATGGCGTACCTGCTCGGCGTGCCTGGCGTTCTCGCTTTTCTTGCAGAATCTTCTCCTCGAGCTCACGGGAACGCGCCTCGTCCTCTTCTTCGCGTCGTCCCTTCAACAACTCCACAGATCGCAAAAAGTCAGAGACCTCGTCAGACATGGTTGTTTTGGAGACGAGCGTCTAAGCATCAGGGCATGACACAAAAAAAAGAGCACGCGGCTAGCAGGATGATCCCAGGTTGGCTGATGTCAACATCCAACCCTGAACGTTAAAACATGCGAGGCACCAAAAAGTCACTAAAAAAGCGCTGGAGGCACTGGAGGGGCAGATTCGGCAACGTCGAAACCGGTCCGGGGGGCACCCCCAACTGCCAGCGGGAACAGGCAGAACAGGCCAGTCGGAAGGGCGGACAAGCCCGTCTCAAGCTGAACCCTGCGCTTCGTCGCTAGGCGCTGGGGCCACCAGACGGCATCACACTTCCATAGAGACACTTCCAATTCGATGCCGCTTCGATGCCACTTCACCTCACACATGGGGCACTCGATGCAACCACAGATGCGGTGTTTCAACATCGCTTTCGGTTCAATTTCTCGGGTACACTGTGCCCCGTCGCATGGTACCAAGGTACCGAGATAGTACCCGGTTTTAGTTTCACACAAACATCGCACATAAAGCATGGATTTTATTGGCACGTTGATTAGCTCCGTCCACAAACTTTTCGCCACCAAGAAAAGTTTCCATCAGCAACACCAGTCAATCGCCCGGCCAACGCTAACTAGCCAACATCCCCTCTTCCCCTCTTCCCGTCAGTCCAGTCCCGGCCGAGGTACCAATGGGCGGTAATACGTAATGCCCGCTCAGTAGAGAAATAGACGGGCCTTTGCATCATCCACAACCCACGCTAAGCCCTCTTTCAGATTCTCGCCCGTCATCGCGCTGCATCGAAGGATGTTCCATCGATGTGTCCGGATTTCGTCGAGTCCAAGACCCTAGCAAGACTTCATTCAGCACCTTTCTTTGGAATTACAGAATTGGAATACTCACCCGTAACAACTCGTCGCTTGACATGCACCCCTTGACGTCTGTCTTGTTGGCAAAGACAAGTAAACTTGCCCCTGAAAGTCGCTGTTGAGTTCGTCAGCAGTCAATGCCCCCAGCCGTAGACAGGTTCAGAGCAGGTCTACCTCTTCCTGGAGCAGTCCATGCAGCTCCTCCCTGCAGTCACCGATGCGCAGCCTGTCTGTGGCATCAACCACCCATATCAGGGCATCTGTCTTCTCAAAATAGTTCCTCCAATATGAACGCAGTGTCTTCTGACCGCCAACATCCCCTGACCGGTGAGAAACCCAGACAAGAGCGGGGGTAGATGGTCAAACATACAGATATTGAGTTTGTATCTAGATAGCAAACACATGTTAACGTGGTTTTTCCAAAACACCACGCCTAGTTGGCAAAGGGGGGCTCACCCTTCATAGTCAATGGTCTTGATAATGAAGCCAAGTGTAGGGCTGACAGTAGTCACATCTTCTCCCATTATCTTTTTAACAATAGTGGTCTTGCCCGCATTGTCGAGCCCGCTAGAACTTGTGATCAGAATCGTCACCTCGAAATACTTGCGAGCCATGCTTGCTTACAGCATTAGAATGCGGAGCTCTTTGTCCTTGAGTCTCGCTTTCCTCAGGATGGACAACATGCTGATTGACGCTGTCAGGGGTTTGCCAAAGAGCAAAAAGAGCAATAGGATTTTCCCTCTTTCCTGAGCGGCGGGTACGAAAAAGGTTGTTGCGCAAGCGGATGCCAATTACCTATATGTGAACCGTAACAGGCTGCGGTTGTGGCATACAGGTAACATTCATGGTCTTGGTTCGTCTGGTGTGGTCAAAGTGCTGCCTGCATCAGCAACAGAGTGCGGCCAATCAGGGCGCGGGAGAGGAGGATGGAAAATGGATAACCTCTTGGGTCGTGTTCCTTAAGATCTTCCACGTGATCACCCAACTTCAACGACACGCAAAACCCCACCACCACTTAACAGTCTGCTCTTGCCTTTCAAACGACATGCTTCGTCGCGTAATATTGGTATGGGAGTTTCAGATAAAATAAATACCATTAACTTCGATTGGCTACCCAGATTAGGAATACAAAGATGAAATATCTGCATCCGGTGGCCTCGACCGATGGCGTTGTTGGACATCCAAGTCTTAGAACCGATGACTTCATCAAATCTCTGTGCACGGCAGGGAATATCGTCTCGGAATCTTTCAGGGGTCATATGGCCTTCACCGGTTCGATTTACACGATTCGGTCTACTATCATGGATAATTGGGGAGACTAGTTAGGATCAGAGGCTGTTGTGGGTAGTTTGCAAACACGCGCTTCCTTAGTCCTTTCGAAAAAGCGTTTTAATGAACAATCAGAAACCCAGGGCAAGCGATTTCATCCCACGCCTGCCTACCTTGCCTTAACCCATATGCTCCCTGATGACAAACGCTGCCGACTCGGTTGCTTGTTCCTGCTTAACTCGGTTTTCCCAGCACAAGCGCTCGACCATTCTCTCTGGGCCCCTGCTTGCGTACCTGCCAGCAGCCAGGTGACAATCCATTTGTGCCCGCAGACTCCCACTGCATACAATTTCCTCTGCCGAACAGTAGTAACCACTGCATTACCCACCTCAACTTGCTGTCCATCAAAGGCACCGCGAGTGAAGGTGATTTCCCTAGCTGGTCGGTAAGTAGGTTCTTTCCCTTCATCTTACCTTCAATTCGCACCGCCGTTTGATCCCCTGTGGGAACCGCGCGCCTAGTCCCGTCCTTCAAGTATTCATTAGGACTCCGAGTCCATGACGGCATTCTTTATATCCTGGCCAAGTCAGCCAGCGGTTTATTTCAGGCCGTTCTATATTCTCGCCATCAAATGTCCGTTTTGCGCGATGGACCCATCGAACGCCTCTCACCTTGACCTCAATTCCTGAGTATAGCTAACAATTCGTAGCTCAGATGTCAGCACTTGGGTAATAATACCTTGGCATTGGAGCTTACAGTATGGCTGGCAATAACAGAAACAATTGGGGTTGGACTGCTGGCCCCCAGGGACCTAACCGCCCAGGAGACCCCATGCCGGCAACCGATGCTAAAGAGCCAAGAAAACAACAATATGCCAACAACTCACCTCCCGCTGAGCGGAATGCACCGTCATGGAGCAAGCCACCATCCAATAACAAGACTCCTGCCGAGCGGAACAAATCATGGCGGAACAGCCCATGGCGGAGGGGACAACGCGCCCACGCTGACAACCAGCCACCCGCCAGGGTCAACAACCAGCCGTACGGCGAAGCCGGCCGGTCATCCGTCAACTGCGAAGTAGGTTCTCAGGCGGAATCTGTACCGGGCCCTGAGGAGGGTCGTTCTGAGGCGTACGCGCCAGTTTTGACAGCACATCGTGCGCCGCGCCCCAACCCAAAATTCCCGGGGTCAAAACCTGCAAGTCTTTCTAGCCTCTCGCCATTCAATGATGACGGAGATATCCACATGGGCAACATGAATTGTATGTCGCCTCAGAGCTCGCGCTCGGCTGATATTCGCCATACAATCGGGTTGGAGCGTGATCCTTCACGTCCTCTACAATGGTATGTATTCTCTGGGATCCTGATCTCCCGTATTCCATAAAATAAATCCTCACTAACTGTCTTCGCTAGGGGTGAGGATCCCTTCTCGGAGGCAACCCGTAACAAGGATTATGAAATGTTCCAGTTGACCTCTTTCGGCGACAAGCTCGTTCGGTCGTGGGCAGAAAATATTCCAGGCCTCCCCAATCTTCGGCCTTTTGGCCACGAAGAACACTGGCATTGCGATGTTGACACATTCAATGGCACTCTCCGAGAGCCTATCGGCTATCCAGAGACTCTACCTTCCAATGGAGGCCCGAAGAGAGAAAACTGGAATCAGTTGAACTGGACAGCCTCCTTGCTCATGCGTCGTTACGACGATTTGTCAAAGAAAAACTCTCATTTCCGGTCCCCAGTTTACGACACTACGGAGGATCACATGGATGAAGAAGCTCTCAAAAAAGCGCGAGATGAAGCCACGAAGCAGATATTAGCTCGGACGCCATCGTATGCTATCGAGTCTCCGCATATCCCGTGCTATCTACGGCCGGCCACAGCTGAAGACATGGCCCAGGTGTCAGCCATATACAACTGGGAAATGGCGAACGGACTTCAGGTACTGGACTCGAACCCGCTATCGCGCGACGACTTCGCGGGAATCTTTGACCGGGCCTGTAAGCTCCATATGCCATTTCTCGTCGCCGTGCATGGACATGCTCGTAAACTCGGACTTAATCAAGGTAACCTCGACTACACGAACTGTATCCCTCACCCCGGTGCCATTGGAGAGTCCTTTCCACATTTTGAGGGCAATATAATGGGCTTTGCGTTCTTCTCCGTTTGGGAACCGGGGCTGACCGGCAGCGGAAACGGCAGCAGCAGGGCTACCGCCAAGGTCAACTTATTTGTCCACCCAAATCACAGGCGGCAGCGCGTCGGATTCTCCCTCCTAGACAAGCTGCTCAGTATCGCGTCATCCCGCTACTACCCTATAAAGGCCTGCAGCTTTGTCGATGCAACTGACAGCCCCATATATAAGCAGCCGGTGCTAAAGCTCGAGCGTCGCAGCGGTGAGAGGGTAGTGGAACAAGAGCGAAAGTACTTTCGCGTATACTTGGACTTTCATGTCAGGCACAAGTACTACGAGGCGGATGATCCCAAGCTCAAGGAGGAACAGAAGGACTTTGAGAAAGACCTGGACTGGGCCCGGAAGCTGCTCGACGAATCCTTCCACTTTGCTGAGAAGGTACGCTACGAACAAGTGTTTCGGAAGAATAGAGTGTGGTTGGACAAGGTGACGTTCGAGCACACCTGCTACTTGACCGATGACATGGATGGGAACGAGAAATACTAGAGCAGACAACGATAGCTACTGGTATCTTTTCTTAGCCGGCCTCTAATTTATCGTTGAGCGTTGTGCGGTCTAATGCTGCTGGCAGCGTGCTTTTTGTGTGCTTGGCTCTGTCGATTTAGAATACCCCTGTCGACATCTCAGGAAGGTCTCTCATGTCTAGTTTACTGAAACGAATGTTGAACTATTCAATAGGCAGTGCAGCGATTCAGCTCGAGTGGTGGACATATGATGAAGCCATTCCCCTAAAACTCTACAGGACAAACACTCTCACTGTTCTGTTACATACGACCATACCTACTGGAAAACTCGGGATCCCGTCCGCTCTACCATAGATAAGCCAGTGAGGGCCAGACTAGAAGTTGGGTCGCTGACAGCCAGCGAATCCCTGGTGTTGCATGTATTTTTGCTCCGCTATCCCCTGGCCGAATTATTTGGGGCTGTCTTTCCTTTTTCGCCAGGGGAGAATCTAAGGTCTCTCAGTAATTCGATAAAAACCTAGGATATTATAGAGGTCAGAGATAGTGTATATCTTAAACAGAACGATGCAAAATGTGATGATATATGTACGGTGCTGAATAGCCATAAACAAACGAAGCGAATCGTCCACCCTATTTACACCACCTTCCACCCCTAGAGACACTGCGAATAATACGCATTCTGGAAACTGCACTTATACGGCGCAGCGCACAAGAATGACCCTGTCCACTGGAGCCCACCACACTGATCGTAGCGCTTGTTGACCGCAGGAACGGCGAGCGCGAGGATCTTTTGCGACGCGTGCTCGGCCGCCGTGACAATGTAGCTCGAAGGGTTCGTTGTGGACACGCCGGGGAAAATGGAGCCGTCGACGACGAAGAGGTTGTCGGTTCCGTACACGCGCGTGTTGAGGTCGACGACGGCCGAGCCGCCAAGGCGTCCATCGTCGGAGCCGATCTTGTTCATCCCGACCCAGTGGTTGGAGCGGCAGGTGGAGTAGGAGACGACCATCTATATCGAGAGGTTAGTAGGGGTTCATGTGGGAAGTGATGAAGGGGGCGCAAGGGTTACGTTGTTGACGTAGTCGGCAGCGGTGGTTTTCGAGTCGGGGTACTGCCAGACGAGGTTCTTCACGTTCTTGAGGGCGTTCTGAACATAAACGAGACCTTGGATGACGGCCGCCTCGTCGTTGGCATCCTTGAGGTAGGGTGCGTCCGACACGACGGTGCTAAGGCTGGGGGTGATGGTCATGCGGCCTCTCGAAGTGGCGCCACGGCCGAGATACTGGCTCATAGTCATGGAGAACCCGTTAGGAGTATCAAAGCTTCCCTCTACTCTTGCAGTCCACTGCAGTTGACGGACGATTCCATCAGCCCCCTTGATCTCTCCCCAGAACCTAATATTTTGTTAGCTGGCTGTGATGCGCTTTGATTGCGAGTATTGACCTACAATGGTCCAATGTTAGGGGCGGCCTGGGATAGAATACCGGTGCGGCGGCCTATCAAAAGTTCATGTTAACTTCTTCCTATGAGAAAAGAATAACCTACTAAGATAGTTGCCTGTATCAGTCGTGTTCGGGGCGGTCCATGCTTCGTAAAAGTCATAGAACCGGACATCGGGATGGGTGATGACGGTATCAGTCTGTTGTTGCTGAATTAGCACAAGTCTTGCTCCTCGTAATCACACCTGAGTATTACTCACGTTTACATGATCATCCAGGTTGCGGCCAACCGGCAAGTTGATCCACGGCCCGTTGCCAATCATAGTCGGGCCATCAGCTGAGCTCTTGACAACCTCCAGCTGATCCTGCGGGCCAATACCACTCCTGAGAAGGATCTTGGCACTGTCAAAGGTACCGGCAGATAGAACTACACGGCCTGATGTGGTTGTGACATTGACAATACCCGAGTATCCGCCATCTCTGAAGGCTTCGACCTCAACGCCAGTGATATGACCGTCTTCACGAATAACACGCTTGACGGCGGTGTTCAACCACAGGTTGAAGTTATTGCGCTTGGTGGCGCTGACCAAGTAGGTTGCCATCAGGCTGCCTCTCTCTCCGCCGGAGTACATATAGGGGGTGTGGGCGTATGTGCGGTTCTTCAAGTTTGGAGAGTTGTTGGCTGTGACTTCGGACCACCCAGCGCTCTTCAGGCCGCCAGCAAGGACGTTGAAGCCTTCTTGTTGATAGCGCTTACCGTCCTGAGATGGCATATCTGTTCCAGGGATGCGCGAGAAAACCCGGCTGACCGCGGCTGCAACGTCTGCCGACTTCCACCCAGTAGGGAAGAGGTAGTCCCAGTCGAGTGAGTACGGCTGGCCCAGGGGTTAGTGGCACTGCGCGCGAAGACAGCCTCATAGGGGAAAACAAGCTTACCTTGAACCAAAGACCCGCATTTACAGCGGTTCCGCCACCAAGCACGCATCCGGCCATCTGGTCAGTGTCTGTGCAAGCAATGCCAGCAGAGTCAACCCAGATCTGGTTGCACAGGCCTGGGACATCAAACCGCGTGAGGTTAGTACTAACAAGCCAGCTGGGCTTCAGAGTACTGCCCCAACGGCCAGACGATGCCACGCCTTTCTCGATAAGAAGCACCTTCTTTCTCGACTCGCCCAGCTTATCAGCGATTGGAATACCGACAGCGCCACCTCCGACAACAACGTAGTCGAAGGGAGTGCCTGCCGGAACTGGAACTGAAACGACACCTGTCTGGACGGGATCTGAGCAGGTGCTAGTTACTGTCGCTGTGGCCTTCACTGCCCATGCAGAGTACGGCGGGTTAGCGGCTTTGGTGTTGAGAACTGCGCCAAAATTTCCCATGCCATTGTCGTGCTGAGCGATCTCGATCTGCGCGGGACATGTTGGATTGCCTGGGGACGGGAAGGCTTGAACCTAACCAAGAAGAATGAAGCCAGAGCTCCTAGCAGCACCACCGGTCTGGCCACCTTGATTCCATTGTAGACAGTTCTGGCACCTGAAGACCAGGGTGTAGTATGTCGCATTGATGGTCGACTTGATCTGGGTCAGCTTGGCGTTTCCGGTGTAGACGTCTGGCATGGCGTAGCCAGTAGCGTAGCGGAAAGACGTGTAAATGGCGTCTTTGTTGGGCCAAGCAGTCAAAAGGAGCGAGTTGGTCATTGGGCCTCCAAGGGGGATACCACACCAACCGGTGTTTGTCGCGTCTTTAGAGGAACATTGCTGGTGGCCTGTTAGTATTGACCACTCTCATGAACGATCCAAGTGGCGCACCAAGTAACCAATGAACTCGCTTGCGTCTACAGCGAGCCCATCGGAAGGCAATGCGACACCGAATTTCAGACCTCCTTGGGTCTGAGAGCCTCCGTTGACAATACCCCAGGAGTTGAAGACGATACCAGTCCCGGCGCCAGTGAATGTCTCGGGCGTAGAACTTTGAGAGAATGCGAAGGGCGAGACTAAAGAGTTACTGTCAGTGTAGGCCGTATGACACAACATGTCAGTCTTCTACTTACACGACACTACCGCAGCCAGGGCGCTAAGAAGTCTGGAGGTGGACCTCATCTTGCAGTATACAGACAGTGAAGTCTGGATTCTGCAGGCGTGTAAGGAGAGAAAGAGTCGCAGCCGAGATTCAGAGAGACCTCGAGGGTATGTCCCCCTTTGTTAAATATGGGAACTGGCGCTACCCTGCGCTAGGCTAACGACGCGTCCTCCGAGTATTCTGACACCCAGCAAGGCGTATGGAAAGCCATGTCGACAGAAATCCCCCGTAGGTGGAAACAGTGGTTACCCTGTCCGCAGTTGCGGGTTGATGTACCTTCAACGGTCCATCCGGGGAATAGGCAATGATATCCCACCTGAGAACCCTGGTACCAATGCCAAGTGAGTGTGACTACATGTTCATCCGACCGACGGGCACATGAGCATATCAGATGAGGCGCCTTTCAACGATGTGAGGGAGGGGGGGGCTTCCAACGGCGACTTTGCAAACATCAGCCAGTGCCGAGGTTCGAACAAAGAGAGAGGGTGGTATGGGAATCGCAAATTCCATCGTAGGAGAGGCAGCTACCACTTGGCCGCGTGGGACAAGCAGTATACCCCGGATCCGAGGGCCAACGGGTATGTTTCCTGGGCTATCTCGGCTAGATATCCCGATAATTGCAGGGGTAGATGCCAGGCATTGCCGCATTGAAGCCCGGAGGTCTAAGGCAGGTACCATCATGTGTGTTGCAACGCCTGCATTTCATCATTGTGATAGGACAAAAGAAACCCCAGGTAGGGGACCAGTAGCGTGAGGCAGGGGTCCATGTTCCTGGGCAGAGTCTCCCGGCATGCCGCCGGCCGTTCCCGAAACAGAGCGGCGGAGGTGCCAAACCGTAACGACCGGGTCGCCGAATCCGAGAGCGGAAAGTAGCATCGAATACCAAATGACCGAGTATGAATCGGGGGACCCGGAGCGCTTGCCAATATTGAGCCCCCAGTTGGTCACCTGCCATCTTCAATGAAACTCTGGGGTCTCGATGAAGAGGCCATTGAGGCGACGTCAAGTGAAGACTCAGGCTCACAGACTGCTAGCGTCGCTGGCTGCGCCCCGGCCTAAAATGCGAGAGAAAACCCAGCATATCGAATTGGCGAATTTGAAGACGGCATCAAGCGTCCCTGCTGATGGCGCTTGTAATGAGTGTGCCTCGGCTGGACCGCCAAAGTTGAGGCTCGACAGTGGCTACAGTGCTCCAATTTCCCCTATTGCGGGATGTCGATCCCCTTCAACTGACACATCCACTTTAGACAGGTCCCGAATTCCGGGATACAGCTGGGGGAAATGCTGGTCATGCATTGAGTTCGTCTGCGGGCCGATTGTGGGTGGCGGAAGCGAGAAAGTTGCCGTTAGAAGGTTTGGTACCTAGAACTGAAAGCGGCAGTGGATCCAAGAAAAAAATACGTGAAGGTTGCTGAATGAACTAGGTAAGTGATGAGCCCATCAAGACCAAAACAGTGGGAAGTAACGACATCAAAACCAGGGGGGGTGCGTTATTGGCTAAAAATATGAGCGACCCACGTGCGGCTCGAACGCACAATCTTCAGAGAACAGCAGTACCGAAATCTGACGCCTTACCATTTGGCCAGCGGGCCTAACAATTGCGGGTACCCCTGCGGCTTAAAGTCTGGTGTGTTATCGCCCCACTCTTTGTGACGTCAGGCAGTCTTGAATACGGCCCTGGAAATAACCCTGGAGCCTGTGGAGAACCCTGAAACCCCTGAGCTGCCCAGTGAAAGGCCGGCCGCCGAGGTGGAGCTGGCATACGAATATGCTTGTGCAAATGCCATCCTCCCGCCGGCAAGCCGGAGACCATCGTGTCCCGCGTGTCCCACGATGTTGTTGGGCATAGTGTACACAAACCCGCGAATCCAACATGCTCTCATATGTCGTAGCCCTCGTGGCCTTTCTTTTGTTCTTCTTCAACCCTCTCATGCAGCTTTTGAACCCTAGCGCGCCACGAATCCATCGCACGCCGCGACCCCAGCTCAGGGATGAACTCTTGGCTTTAGAACCTGTCAACAGCACGAATCAGCTTGAATGCGGTCCCGACTCATACTCGGTCCATGTATTTTCACGGGAGCCATTGGTGATATACATAGAGAATTTTTTAGCCTTAGAGGAGCGGCAGCACTTGCTTGAGATTAGGTTGGTTCGCCTTGTCATTGTCCTTTGTTCACCTCTGAACTTATCTCCACATCACACCAACCCGGTGCGAATGCACTTCCCTAGGGTAGGATGGTGCCTTGGATATGGCAACCACAAACAATCTACCATAGAAGATTGGCCCGAGTCTGGTTGACCAAACCCCCCGGGTACACCTCCGATATAAGTGTGGCATCGTCAAAACCCAGCCAGCCCAGGAGATAGTAACCTCACCTGCGACCTCACTAACACCTCCAGCACCCCCATCTTGGAACCATCCACCGTAACCCACGACGGTGGCGAGTCAGCCCACCGCGACACCACGGTCCGCGACTCAGAGGTGGCCGTCATCCCGCGCACCGATGCCGTGCGGTGCATCGAGATCCGGGCGCGTGCCCTGCAGGGCTGGCGCGACGAGGTCTGGATCGAGCGGCTGCGCGTCCAGCGCTACATTCCCGGCGGCCACTATAGCCACCACTTCGACTGGAGCGCGGGCCGTGGCGGCTGGGGGAGGGTGAGTAGCTTCATGGTCTGGGTTGATGATGGGGAGGGGGAGCTGGAGGGCGGGGGAACGGGGTTTCCTTTGCTGAAGGTAAAGGAGGGGGGGAGGTGGTGTGATTTTATAGAATGCCCGTCTGGGGATGGAGACAATGGAGCTGAGGGGGGTGTTGTGTTCAAGCCGGTGCCTGGGAATGCTGTTTACTGGGAGAACTTCAGACCGGATGGAACTGGGAAGGGGTACGATGAGACGTGGCACGCCGGGCTGCCGGTTGTGAAGGGTGTCAAAGTGGGATTGAACATTTGGAGCTGGGGGAGAATTGAGTGATGCTCGCTGAACGATCTATTTGAGCGAGGAAGGCTCTTTGATCAAGCAAGCAAATGTATCTTGGTCCTGAAGTTATCATCCCCTTGCCATCACATTCCATACTAAGGTTATCAGATGGAATGGCTGATCTGATAGTTGCCTTGCTGTCGTAACTCCGCTGAGGTCCGTCGATGTCCGCCCGACGTCCGTTTGCCGTAAGTTAATCTACGTAATCTCTTCCATTCACCGACTGAGTCACGAGGTCAATTGCGCAGGAAACCCATCTTAGGCGTGTAGTAGTGTTTGGTAGGATTCGCGGCAGAAGCCAACAGCCCAGCAAAGTGCATGTTGTATGTGTCTCGCTCCTGTTGAAGGGTACTTGCGATCTGATAACGAAAGACTTGGCAAGCACCCCACGATTGCGCCTTCCCCAGCACCCCGACTACCTACAGCAGCTCGCAGGATACAAGTGCCGGAGCCCCGTCTAAAGGAGAACCACACTCCCGACACTTTTCAGATAACATTTCGAGTCAATTCCAGCAAAATTTCTTTGTGAAAATATCCGCCCTGGCCGTGGGGATTCCCCTGTCGCGATGCACAAATTGCTGTACCTGCTTAACTAAGGCATCTCGGCAGTCGGGACAAAGACCGTCCGCTTCTGTTGTCCGAGGATGCGACTACCAACAAGGCAGCGTCTTACGTCGTGCGCGGCAACATGGCAACCTCAGACCACTTGGAGTGTCTGATAGATGACTAAATTGAGTGGAAGCGAGGCTGGAAACGCGATCATACATGTACGACTGGAGCCCTGGGCTCGGCACTCGCACTTGTTAGACTCGGTGTCTCGATCCTTCTCTCCATTGCCACCGCAGCTCGTCTCGGTCTTCGGCCTCGGCAACGATACCAAAACCGCACCACGTCCAGCCAGCTGTAGCCAGCATGTCGACTTCCCCGGACGAGGGCACCACAGACGCCCCCGTGGTGGAACCCCTGGCCTGTGTTAGCTGCCGAAGTCGGAAGCTCAAGTGTAAGGGAGACTGCCCCACCCCGGGATGATGGATGCCGGGATGCGGCCACTAACACGGTCCAGGCGACCGACTTAAACCGGCTTGCAATCGGTGCGCCAAGGTGGGCGGCGAGTGTGTCTACCCTGAATCTCGACGGAAGCCGGCATTCAAGCGGAGGAACGTCAAGGAACTCGAGGAGAGGCTAGGTACTGACCCCTTTCCCCCTTTTCAGTGTGTACTTTGTTATTGATGCCAAGACCTTGTAGCTCAAGTTGAGGGCTTCCTCAAAAATGCCACCAAGACTTCTGGCGGCGATGCCATCGTGATTGATAATGGGGCAAAGGATTTGCCTTCTGGAAATGTTTTCGCAGGCGCTGCCGAAGAATTTGATTTTGAGCCCTTTTCCACGGAGCCGCCCCAAGAAGAGCCCGCAGTCTTCGAAATGGGTGCGGCCCCAGATGGCTTTGGGGCCAGCGTTGTTCAGGGGGGTGAGCTATTCGGCCTCGGTCGGTTCGAGAGCTTACCTCCATTCGAGATGGTCGAGGAACTGTAGGCTTACACTGCCGATACCGCTGTTTTCTAGAGTACACTGACAAAAGCCAGCCATCGCATATACTTCAGGCGACAGCAACAATTCATGCCCCTAGTACACGAGGGCAACTACATGAAGAATTACTACGCGCCTCCGCACATGCGCCCGCCCATGGCCCTTCAGTATGCCATGTGGACAATGGCCTCAAACGGTCATGATACATACGGCATTTATCATGACGTCTTTTATCAACGTGCGCGCCAGTATCTCGAGGCCGATGAGCTAAAGGTTAACCAGATACTCCCAAGGAAAGATGACAGTTACTGACCCGATTACAGGGGCATGGCGAATTCTTTCTCACCATCTCCCATGCGCAAGCCTGGGCTCTGATGGCGTCAAATGAGGCACGCAATCTTCAGTTCACTAGAGCCGCCATGAGCAGCGCGAGATGTGTAAGGCTGGTAGAGATGATGGGACTTCACCAGCTTGACGACCACGTTGATTTTGAGGACAGGCCTATGGCTCCTTCACTGGCGCCTGCCCAAAACTGGACCGAGCTGGAAGAACGGAGGCGGATATTCTGGGGAGCTTTTTGCTTGGACGGTCATGCTAGTATTAGTACCGGGTGGCCAAACCTAATCGATGCTACACAGGTATTTCATTATTTCGAGCTCCTAACCTGTCAAGAATTCGGGGACTGACCCTCTAGCCAGATCACCACACATTTGCCGTGTTCTGAAGAAGCATTTAACAACTCTCGAGAGGAGAAAACTGGCCCGTTGCAAGGAGCATTCAGTGGCACACAGTATTCTACATTCGCAGGATCTGTTGCCATTTGCCACGTCTTTAACCAACTTCTGAAGCATGTTCATCGGCCGACGCCATATGACCGCGCGCATGACCCAGACAACGGCCGGTTTTGGCAAAGACACAGGGAGCTCGACACGACTCTATCAAGCGCATTCATGTTTCTTCCAGAACGCTTCAGGTTACCCCAAAACAACAAGGATGCTATCGCGGTGCATCAAAACCTGAACCTTCATGCGTCGGTCATTTGCCTTCACAATGCGGCACGCGAGAAAGCTGTCAAATATGACTTGCCAAGTCACATCAGGGATGCAAGTGAGGCGAGGTGTTTGACAGCGGCCCGAGAGATCGTCAACATCATGAAGGCAACGGCTAGTACTATGAGTTCCGACTTCGTAAGCAAATCTCATATCTGCTAGGCAGACCGGAACACCATATTGACCTTCGTGCACAGAAAAGTCCCATGACGGCACTTTCGCTGTACTGCGCCGCCTCTGTATTCATATACCAGGCCATGGAAAACCCAGACAACGCCGACCCGGACAGTCTTGAGTTCCTTGTCCTTGCCATGAAGGCCATTGGCCGCCAACACTCTATAACTCGGACCTATCTCAACCAAATAATAACTGACGTCGAACGCAACGGGGTCTCAACGTCTTTCAGGATGCCAAAGGCAACCCATAGCCACGAATATTGTGGCCGCAGCATCCCACTTTTGGTTCGTAGTTTTGTGTCTCGACACTCTGCTCTACAGCCGGTTCTCCCCGGACGCCTCCCGCTGGGAAAGCCACAGGGCGACATCTTCAACCCCTCTATCAATGAGGCGTGCTCAATACTTAACTGGGGCGGTTTGGCGGCCCCCACGGATTCCGGGGATAAGAAAAGCAATAAAACCGGCGACAATGGTCCCGCAAATAAGCGAAAACGCATGTCGCCGGAGCCAAAGTCGACCGACCCACTACGCAGCAACGATATCAACATTTTTTTCGAGGCTACACACACGCCGAACTGGCTCCTTGATGGCGAGGGGGGGCAACGCTCTGGGTCGATTGGCGGCAAGCCGATGGGCGCCGATGCCGACTTCTGGGAGGGCTGGGGCGACAAGGCCTCCCCCGCGAGGCAAGTTAGCTTGCCGGATCGGACTACGACCCCGTCAGCGTCGGGGTCCTCTTCGTCGCCATCTATGCGCAGCGGGCCCACCACCGCGACCGCCTCCACTGCTACCAACTCCACGGCTACCTCCCGGGCAGGCATGCTGCGATTTTCAGGCATGGGCCCTGCTTTCTCGCTCGAGGACCAAGCCGAGCTGTTATCGGGCACGGCAGCATCGACGCCCGGTACCGGGGGCATGGGCCCCGCGGCTTCCATGTTGTGTGGAGATATGAGCATGTTCCAGGGGATGGACCAGTGGGGCAACATTACAGACCCCGACTTGTTCGCACAGATGACGGCATCGCTCCGGAGGGGCGACCCGCCTGGTGATACTACCGAGACAGCCGGGACGGGCAACACTGGTCACAATGTTGGGACTTCTACAGAGGGGAGCTGTGATCCATGGGTTCAGTTGTGTTAGAAGTTGCTGTTATGCAAAGGGGGTGGGGACAGGCTTGTGTTTTACGGAAGATTTGGAACTGGCGCACCTACAAGGGGAGTATGGCCTGGATAAAATCGGTTGTGGGACGAATTTCAGGTCCAACGCAAATGGTACTGTGTATTTGGGTTACTTGGGTTTGGAGGGCAGCAACCAATACCCAATTTGGGGTCCGAATTTTAGGTGGGGGAATGGTGGCATCAGAAGCGTGTTGGATGGTGTCATATGTAGGGTAATCATTACATGTACAGTAATTAGTATATCAAAACACCCCTCTTGCATTTCAACTATCGATCGTTTTGTTCCGTTAGGTATCTCATAACAAAGAATATCAGCATATATTCTTATTATCGAGTGGCATTAGAGGCATTGCCATCCCTTTGGATATTATTCTAGAATGACTGCCCATACTTGGTCATCTAAGTAGGGCGGACGTCTGGACCCTCCGTGTTACGCACACGTGTATCCTCATACAAAAGTATCTGCAAGACAGGCTTGGGGGGTTTGGCCCCCTGGTCTCGGTATCACTGAATCGCTTCCATTTTTCCTTGCTCAAGGTTTTTTTTTTTCATTTTTTACACCATGGAGCTTAGAAAGCAAAGACCTGATCCTCGAGCTTGCTGACGGGACGGGCCTTCTTGAATCCAAGGGCCTCGGTCGCCTTCTTTAGGCCGCTGACCATGGGCGGGGGGCCGCAGATCAGGATCTTGACATCTTCGGCAGGGGCGGGGAGCCATTTCTGATTCATGTGTTAACAGTGTTCTATTTTGGAAATATTTTAGAGGGTACTTACGGTAATCATGTCCGAGGTCACGTAGCCGACGCCGCCAGTCCACCCGGCAGGGGGCTTGTCGAGGACGTAGTGGACGCGGATGCCCTTGTCCTCGGTGACGAGGGCGTCGAGGTCCTCCTTGAGCAGGATGTCCTGGGGGGTGACGTTGGCGAAGATGAGGTCGACTTGGGTGGCGTCGCCGGTGGCGCGGCCGCGGACGATGGCTCGGATGACCTGGAGCATGGGGGTGATGCCAGTGCCGCCAGCGACCATGCCGAAGTGACGCACCATGTTGGGCGTGTAGACGAAGGCACCCTTGGGTCCCTTGACGCGGATGGTCTGGCCAACCGCAAGCGAGGCCATGTGCCGGCTGATGTTGCCCGTTGGGTACGACTTGATCAGCAGGTCGAAGTAGCCAGGTTGATGGTCGCCGCTGATGGGCGTGTACGAGCGCACGATATCCTTGGAGCTGCCATCGGGTTGGGCGAGCGCCGCGCCGATCGAGATGTGCTGCCCGATGGGCAGGCCGAGGATGGAGCTCGGTGTAGGCAGAGCGAAGCGGTAGCTGTAATAGGGGGGATGATGTCAGTTGTCTGGGAACTCACGTGCGGCGGGCTTGGAGGGGCTTACATTGCGACATTGTGCGAGATGACGGTCTTCTCCTTCAGCTCGAAGTCCTGGAAGGCATCGGGCTTGAGGACATTCTTCGGCACTGCAGAGGGAAAGGGCTGTTAGTTAGCTGTTGGTCTCTTTGGGGGAGGGGGCATTCTTGCGACGTACAGTTGTTGTAGAACTTAAGACTCCCCAGGGCAATCGCTGCCAGGATGGCATATACCACCCATTCCCTCTTCACAATGGCGGTTCCGAAAACGAGGAGACCGGCGGGGATGTATATCCCATCAAAGTACTTGCGCGCAAGTAGTGAGTCGGACATTTTTGCGGCCGCTTAGAGCTATCTTTCCTTTTGGAGCCTTTTGTAGCTTCCTTAACACCTCGAAGGTGAGTTCTTTCGACGTGAAATCGAAGGCACACCGTGTCTCGTCCGTATTTCGGCTCCCGGCGCGTGAGGGGGGGTCTAGAGAAAGTCGGCCGTGAAGGTAGGTGTCAATTGGCAAGCCTGAACTCTCGGAGAAAAAAGGGTCGTAAGTAATGTTAAGTGGTTCTGCTGCGACTGGGTTGATAGGAAATGTGGCACAGGCACTGGCCAGTGGGTCGATTTTACGGGCTGGGCCGATTTCTGCCGCGGGCTGGCTCACTAAATCTGGACGCCTTTGGCCTAACATTTTGTTGAAAAGTGGGCGGTGTGGTGTCAGGGGCCATGTGGGCATTCCCGACCCCGAGTGCCCCTTTCTCCGATGCGCGGCAGTTGCTCTATTTGTTCGAGCCGAACAGCTCAACAGGAAAGAGTTCTCTAAATGATTTCGACTGCATACAAGCCCGTTGCGCAATGCTGCTTTGCCTACCTTGAATGCTTATCTGCCTATCGTCTTTTATGTTCCCCGGGCGGAGTTTTGTCAGGATAACTCGTCAACAGGACACCTAAGCCTGCTATTACAGTCCCGTCCGCTCCAGCGTCGCATCAAGCCGGGAATTGATTTAGTCAACGGTCACCTATCTGAGCGGCTCAACTTTAAACCCACGCAGCACACGCAGCACCCCACCAAGCAGCCTGGCCAAGAGTCTCCCAGAATGGGGGACAACTCAGCAGCCGAAGTGGCCCCGGAGGCTCCTTTCCCCTTAACCGATACCGACAAATGGGTGCTTTCACTGACCGACGACGAGTATACATACCACACCTGGGATGATCTGCGTAGCATCGTTCGTATGTCTGACCGCTGACTTTCTGCCTTTTCTCCCCTGCACAAATCGGCAACACACTAACTCTCACCGAGAGAACAATGAGTTATCCGTCCTCAAGCGGAAGCCGTCCGATCTTCGGCGGTACATAAAATGGACTGCTGAGACAAAAGCCGAGTATGGCTCAATGACAAACTATCTCTTAGCCCACCGACTGCCAAAATCCTGGGGTTTGCCTCCCTTCAACCCCGTTTCGGCCGTCCCGTTCGAAGAACCGTCCGACTTTGAGGTATTGCTTAACGACTGGCCCTACGGGTTTGTGCCAGGGATCACGCATATAGTCGTTTGGACACGCACTACTATCCCGATAGACTTGGACAAGGGCGACTTGACCCCGGAGAGTAGGAAGCTGGTCGCCGATTTCATTGAGAGGCACTTTGTAGATAGTCTCGGACCTGGTGGCGAGGAGAAGGTGGTGTGGTTTAAGAACTGGGTCGCATTGCAGAGTGTCAGAGCCTTGGAACACATCCATGTCCTGGTGAGGGATGTCGACCCGGCCATCATCAAGAAGTGGACACAGGGACGTGAGTAAATGCTATATTGAGCACGGCTCACTGTGAATGAGAGAGGTGCTCTGTATAATTAGAATCGAGAGTTGGCCGATAGAGGGAAAGCGGAACCATTTCTGGACGAGATCTACGCGGCTGCGCGCCGCTGCTTCCTGTTGCCCGTTGGTGCAGCACCGTCACCCGCGGCAGCGGCGGCGCCCATCATCTGCTTCGCAGCGCCCATCATGCCATACGCTTTGAAGGCGCCGTAAGCGGGCACAATAACCCAGAAGAGCCAAGCCCAATCCCCGAACAAGGCGACAAGAACGGCGGCCGCCCAGGTGACCCAGATGACATCAAACATGTACTCGGTCAGGCCGGGCGCGGCGAGATCCTCGCCCGAGTTCTTGAGCGCCTTGGTAGCCGCATCATAGCTGGGCCGGCCCGTTTTCTCGAGCGTAAACTGACAGAAGAAACTCGGTAGAGAGAGAATAAACCAAGTCAACAGTGACCGTGACCGAAATAGGAAGTGGAGTGCTAGGAAGAGGCCGTTGACAACGAGAAACCCGAGGTGCAGATTGTTGAGCGCGGCCGAGTTGGACTTGGCGCGGTCTTTGCGTGCTTTTTGTGCCATTGTGCGAGATGTGATGGATATTTCTGGGCGCTGGTGAGGAGACGATTGGTTCTGTGAGGGTGACGTGTTGACGAGCTGTTGACGCTTAGTGCTTGGTTCAAGGTTTGTGGTTGACAGATCTCAGATGCAGCAGAGCTCTAAAATTGGAGGAGCTATCTGGAGCCCCACAAAACCTACCTCTCATAAGTCGGGTGGCTGCCTCGGACATCGAACGATGGAACAACCTTTGACACCAATGCATTTATCCGAGCATCGAAGAGACGCGAGCGATGGCGTAGAAGCTAGGCCTTTTCCCAAAACATCACGATATGATTTTCGAGCTTGTAATGAAGCGACTTCCCGCTGTAGAGGGATGGCTGAGACTTGAAGACGTGGCTGAGGCGTGGCTGGGGGCCTAGGTAGGTAGGTGACTAGCTGTAGTGCCGTGGTCCCTGAGGTTGCCCGGCAGGCCCAACCGCTCGCAACGTCTGTGACGTGTGGCCAATCAATTGCTGTCTCCTGCACCCACCAACAACATCGCGAGACAAGTAGGCGAGCAGGGAGAGCCGTTCACCACTTGACGCCTAGACGCCCTGGTAGTTTCCCGCCGACTTCACCTCGTGCAAGGACGCTAAAAGTCCGGGGCTGGGATACACTGTCGCTGCTTCTGGTTTTCTTCGCTCAGGAAGTCATGCATATGGATTGCGGGAGGGCTTGACGACGATCGACCACCATTTCCCAGGGTCCTTATTGTGTCTTGTTTTTTTTTTCCTCGACGACAAGTGAAGAGGCGACAACCTGCGACGGGCCTCCCATTTTCACGATCAATCCGCATCGTCCACATCGTCGCGACTCGACCGAAGGCGAAGGACTCGCCTGGTCCTCATATTCGGATCACAACACCTCGATAAACGTCTTGCGCGTGCTCTTTATTTGTCGGTAATATTTAATCCAGCAGCTGCATCGACCATCTCTTCGCGCCCGCACTCCGAGCGCCGCCCCGCGATTCGTCACGGTGCCAGCACATTCGCGGTCTCTGGCTCGCCTTCGCCACCAACTGCAACACTTGTCGTTGTCTCTCCCTCGCAGCACGTCCTGCTCTTTCTCTCCACTCGGCTCGACCTGTCCCCAAACAAGTCATCCGCCGAAGCTTCGCTGTCGATCGCCCATTCGATCCCATGGACCAGTCTTCTCGGTAACACCTAGGGAATATCACTCCGACTGTATAGTCCGGTGTGTCGGCGCAAGTCTCAAAGATGGCGCCGAATAGTGCCGCGGTTACCGCTTTATTGAAGCAAACAATCTACTACCACCTCGACAACTTTGCCTACGACAATGCCCTCTTCTTTGCCGAACGTCTTCAGGCACACGACTCCCGGAGCCCTGAGCACTCCTACCTCCTTGCACTCTGTCATCTCCGACTCGGCGATCACCGATCTTCGTACGAAGCAAGCAAGCCATCGGGCTATCGGGGACAACATCTGGGCTGCGCTTTCATTTTCGCCCAGGCGTGTTTAGATCTGGAGCGATACAAGGATGGGATCACAGCACTGGAAAAAGCTCGACCGTTGTGGACTGCTAAGTGCAACGTTGGGAAACATACGGCATCGGTTCGCATGCCTCACCCAGATGCGCCTGCAGTAAACTGTCTATTAGGGAAGCTGTATCGGGCCTACGATGACAAGAAAAAGGCGATATCTTGCTTTGAAGATGCACTGAGGGGCAATCCCTTTATGTGGGATGCTTTTACCATCCTCTGCGACATGGGCGTCAGCATTAGAACACCAAACATATTCAAGACCAGCGATTCGTTTGCACGAAATTTTGACCAGGAACCACACACAGCGCTTGCGGAGCCCAACGGACCAACTGCGACGAATGGTCCCGAACCCCTCCAGAAAAAGGCAGGTATTCAGTCCGTCAACCATGACCATGACCCGTTCGAGCTTCACCGCGGTTCCGCATTCCTCGATACCGCCAGCAGCAACCTGTTATTTTCCGAAGCAGGAGAAAACGATTTGATGTCCAAGATTGTCGCCGCACAGTCAAGATACCCTACAAGCCAGCCCGGTAAACATGGGCCCGACGGCATGGAAACACCAAACGGTCTTGCTCCTGTGGTTCCCGAACCACAAGTGCCCCGCATTGGATACTCTCAAGAGCCTCCGCAAGCACCGTCGCGTAGGACACGAGCGGCTCAGGCAGTGGACCCGGCGTTCCTCGATGCGCCCCCAAGAATGAGCTACCGCCTAGGGTCCAGGAAGAGGGAGAAGGGTCAAGATCAACCAGGAGATCTTTCAGATTCCATTATGAGGGGGTCCGCGCTTTCCTTGCCAGCGACGGAAAGAAAGCGCACCGCATCAGGGCATCCAGTACAGCCAAGGCCGGCGAATGGAGAGGAGCCGAGGCGGAGCGCAAGGCTCAATGTGTTCCCGAGGCCAGCCGCGTCTAAATCCAGCTCAGCAGCCTCCACTGTCAGCACGGCAGGCACCCGTGAGCTGAAGAAGGCCAGGCCCCCGATCTCGCGGATAATGCGCCCGGGTTCGAGCGGGTCTAGTGTGGGCAGGGTTGTTAGTGGCAACAGAAAGCCCATGGAGGAAAACAGCATGGATATCGATCAAGTCGATGCGCCACGGATTAGAGAGCCGCCTGCTGTACACGCCCCGCCACCCAAGCCAGTGGAGCCCGAATCCGTCAAGGTTGACGAAGCATTGAAATGGATACTGGATCTCTTGAAAAAGATGGCATCCGGGTATTCACTTTCATCAGAGTTCAAGTGTCAGGAGGCGCTGAACACTTACACATCGCTTCCCCGAACTCACCAAGATACACCTTGGATACTGGCCCAAATGGGCAGGGCACAGTATGAGCAGGCCAACTACGCCGAGGCTGAGAAGTTCTTTAGGCGCCTCCGGATACTCGCGCCAACTCGCCACGAGGATATGGAAGTGTATTCGACCGTCCTCTGGCACCTGCGGAGGGAGACCGACCTCTCTTTTCTCGCCCATGAGTTGGTAGACGCCGTGTGGGACTCGCCCCAGGCGTGGTGTGCCTTGGGAAATGCTTGGTCGCTCGCGTGTGACCACGAACAAGCCCTGCGTTGCTTCAAAAGGGCCATCCAGCTGCACCCGAAGTTTGCTTATGCATATACGTTGCAAGGCCACGAGCATGTTGAGAATGAAGAGTACGACAAGGCCCTCACGTCGTACAGACATGCAATTTCGGCAGACAAGCGGCACTATAACGCTTATTACGGCATAGGGAAGGTGTACGAGAAGCTAGGCAACTACGACAAGGCACTGAGCCACTATCATGCTGCGCTGATGATTCATCCCACACATGCCGTCCTAATCTGCTGCATGGGAATTGTTTTGCAGCGGCAAAAGCAGATTGTTCAAGCACTTCCCTATTTCAACCGAGCAGCAGAGTTGGCGCCCAAGGCACCTGATGTTCGATTGAGAAAGGCCCGGGCGCTGCTGGCGACTGGGCAACTGAAGCTAGCGCAGCAGGAACTTATGGTTTTGCGAGACCTAGCTCCGGACAGAGCTGAAGTGCATTTCCTGCTGGGTAAGATGTCCAAGACGCTGCGGGACAAGAAAGCGGCGGTTCGCCACTTTACGATTGCATTGAGTTTGGATCCGAAGGTAAGACGCCCTGACTGTTGTCAATTATGTGTGCTTGTGGCTAAGAGTATTTTAGGCGAGCTCTCAGATTAAGCTTGAGATAGAGGGTCTCGAAGAAGACGATGGCTTGGACGATTCCATGATGCATTGATGCTCCTCACGATTTGACGATGGTGGATGAGACTGTACCTACTAAACATTTGACCCGATGGGGCTTCCCGGCTCAAGCGCAACGTCGGAACCCACCCACCCCAAGGAGGCGGGGATCCGGGATACCTCTCTTGTATCACTCAACTCGACAGCTGGAAAAGGCTGGCGGAAGACGTCAAGGCCTCGGCCGAGCCACGACAAATCTACACCTGCACGTCGACACACCGACACCCGCACTACACGACACACATACATTTTACATCACATTTGCATGGCATGGCGGAGGCGTTTGGGAGGAAGCAGGAGGAGCATGGCATTTCTTGGCTTGGCTTTGAGAAGGGTACTCGTGGCTGGGTGGGCATAAGGGTATATCATGCTTTAAGCAAGGCTGGCTACGTCCCGTCCGGGACTTTGGCGAGATGAATTGGAAGGCTTTTGTATGAGTACCTCAGCATCGCGTTGGTCGACATGTATACCAGGGAGAGAGCATTCGACTTGGAGACAAGCAGAGTGAAAGAGTTCGGGGTATGGCACCGAAGTACTTGGCTCCTCACAAAATGAGACGAGACAAGATAGGAAAATGGGACCATGGATGATACTTACCTAACCATGAGATGAAATGACTGAGTTCACTGTCCAGTGTCAAGTTTGACCCGATAAGCTTGAAGTAGTATGTACATTGATCTGACTTGCGGAATATTGAAGTGGGAATCCAAAAACCTCGTCATCGAGGGTGTGTTGGAGGTGATTTGTGACTAGGGAGCTGGAGGGAGCCTCATGCTATCAAATACATATATGGCATGACCACCCCTCTTCACCCTTATCGATGCGCTCCCTTCCTTCCCCTTCCAAAGATGAGAGCTAGTCGTACGGCAGGAACCATCGGGAGGTGGTAAAATCGGTACGGAAATCAGCGGGATTGGTCCAAGCTCACGGATACGGCTAAAGCTCGGTTCTCCAAGCACGGACCATAGCGGGACATTCCTTTTTTGCCAAACACAGCGCAAGGGCCCGCAGGCAAGGGAAGAAAACAAATGATCAAAGCAGCGCGCTTTCAGCCCTTTTTCAGAGCCCCAAAACCCAGCATTGCAAAACGGGATTTTCTGACAAGACAATTAAATAAAAATCAACACAACACTACCCACCCACCCAAAACTGGACTAGTGCATTTTTGAATCCCAAAATCAGCAGCACCCTTTCTGATCCCCTAGTGCCACTGCTTAAAAAACACCTATTTAACAAATCCCCCCCCCCAGCTCTCCCCAACCCGCCAACTTTTCCTTTCTCACTTACCAATTGCGTGCATCTCCCATCACAACAATACCTCAACAACATCAATTTGTCCATCGCGACACGGGATTTCCCATCAAACTAAACAAACTTTTATCTACCTTAACCCACTACCAATATGACTGGACGTAAGTAACACTTATCGTCGTCACGCCCTCGTTGTGGTTTTGCATGCTGCACTGCCTGGAATGGCGGTGTGGGGATTCAAGTTGCAGACGCGCGATTGTGGTGGGGCTACACCTCAACGCGTCCGCGTTGGGGCATGACCCGCCTTGCACTTGCTTCCCCTGCTGGCTATTACAATGCATGGGGATGCCACAAACGATCAACATGAATCACATGGACATCTGTGCTAACCGATCCTCTTTACAGGCGGCAAGGGCGGAAAGGGCTTGGGCAAGGGTGGTGCCAAGCGTCATCGCAAGATTTTGCGTGACAACATCCAGGGTATCACCAAGCCTGCTATTCGTCGTCTGGCGCGTCGTGGTGGTGTCAAGCGTATTTCTGCCAGTATGTCGCGCCCCTCATACCCCGCCTTCTAGTCAACGAGACACTAACAGCAACGCCAGTGATCTACGAAGAGACCCGCGGTGTCCTAAAGTCGTTCCTCGAGGGTGTCATCCGTGATGCTGTTACCTATACCGAGCACGCTAAGCGTAAGACTGTCACTTCGCTCGACGTCGTGTACGCTCTCAAGCGCCAGGGCCGCACTCTCTACGGCTTCGGTGGTTAAGCTTTTTCGCTTCTTGTGCTCTCAACTATTGTCACAATGTACCGACAGCGAGAGGAAAGATAAGACTGCGGGAAACTGGGGAAGTCTGGATGAGGTTTTGCAAGGGAGCAAATGATATCACGCAACACCGTTTGTCTTAACCGATGGGCTCGAGCCAGCGTTGAGGATAGGTTGATGGAGTGGTTGTGATTACTATGGCATTAAATCCGGCACACATTTTGCGGTTGTTGTCTTGCGTTTTTATTTCGCGGCGTTGGGGATATGGGAGGTCGGTATATGGCAAGTCCATGGTCAAGGGATTACGACCAAGGCGTCCATGGGAAGGGTAGTGCACCCAATGAGCAAATCACAATAACTTGACAAAACACCAAACCAATCCCCGAGCCTCACTTGAATGCATGTGATATGCTATTGATAGTTCGGAGCCGCCATGGAGGAAATTGCTAGCTACTCGCAACACCATTATAAATCGTAGGAAAAGGGTATCTCTTCGTAAACCTAACCCGCCACAACTGGGAAACTTAACTACAAATACTTCCTCCCTGCCGCCGCTACCCTCGCCCGGAAGACTGGACTCTTGATCTCCATGTTGACTTTGTAGAACGGGCTCATGGTAGCCTTGACGTAGTTCTCGTAGACCTCGCCCATAAAGTTCTTGACCGCCTCCTCCGTCGCCGCGCTCGTCGGGTTCGCCCCGATCGAAGTCGAGCTGCGCGTGCTGCTACTGTTGCCGCCGGCGGCGGCGGCCGCCGCCCCGCCACCCGTCGGCTGGTGAAGTAGTAGGAACTTGGTGTTGCCGGCTGTGAGGAAGCAGGAGATGTAATTGTTGAAGAATTTGTCGATAGCTTTGAGATAGCTGCGGAGGAGGGGTTAGCTTTGGGCGGGGTGAGTGAAAGAAAAGGGGGAGGGGGCCGGACAGTTGGTTGCTCGTCCACTGGACTTCCTCGACGATGTCAAGACTGCTGTGCAGGATGAACTGGTTCAGATGCCGTGCCTGTTCGCTGAAGCGCGGCTGGCCATCGCCGCCTTGCTTGCTCGTGCCGAACTCGTACTCGAACAGCGGGTTGTCCTGGGTGCCAATGATGGCGAAGTAGTAGCTCATTATGATTTGTTGATACGGGCGCCTATCGGTCGATCATCTACGTTTAGGAGTGATGCATGTGGTAACTCTACGGATGCGAGGATTCAGGTCTTGCCCCGAAATGATCATGGCCGTCAGGGGAGGGGATGTAGTTCGTGGGAGCTTCGAGCGACGTTCTCCCAGTCGCGACGGTCAACTGTGAGCCGCTAGCGCCGCAGGGCGGTTGTCGGACGGTGGGGTCGGTGCTGAGGGACCCCACGAGCCACACCGGCTATGCCATAATGAGCCTAGCTTGAGCCTGGGGCTGCGATTTTTCGAGAACCCCAAGAAAGCTCGTCGCGCGATCCCGACTCGGTGCCCCAAAGCAACGGTCTGGAAGCTCCCAGCGCGCCAAATATGTTCGGAGCCTTCAGATTCACCAATCCATTGAGCGGTGGTCTTCTATGGTAAGCTTTTTTACCATGTCTGCACAACACTCGCTCTCCCGAAGCCGCAGCGGTGCTAACCGCCCAATTGCAATTGGACAGGAAGATCCCCTGGCGACTGTCCAAGTTCCAGAAGGCCCGTCACAGGAAGCGCCTCAGGGCCGTCGACGATGTCGTTGCTACCGTCGATGCCGCACTCGCAAAGAATGGAGAGACAATTGCTACATTGGAGCGGTGGAAGGCTGAGATGCCAACCGAGGCCGAGATGCTGCCCAAGGACAAGTACACCATGTTTGACCGGAAGGCCAAGCGGTATAGAAAGGGAATTCACAGTATGCCACCTCCGCACATGATGCTCTGTTAGGTGTTTGCTAACCAGCCGCTTTCCAGGGTTGCCGAAGTGGACCCGTGTGTCCCAGAGGTTGAATCCGCCTGGCTACTAGATGGTCTGGACGGCGATGTTGTTGCATATATCCCATGTACGATATAAACGGGCGTGTCTAGAGTTGGTGATGCGAACCATATTCACATGTGCAAGTGAACTCGGACAACTCAAGCAAAGGATTTGATCTGTTGTTGACATGCAGCTGCAGTCTTGGGCGAGAAATATAGTGTCTTGACTGAACGGTCGAGGTACGGTGAGAAACGGCCAGATCGAATAAAGACCATGAATAAATGCAAAGTTTTCTGTTTCCCAGGGTATTTCCTTGATAGAGACCAGCCCAAACTATCCCGCTTCGTACAATACAACTTGACCTATCTCAATCGTCCATGATCGCTGCCATGGTCATTCTCCTTGTCTCTCCGCTCCGCATCTCTCAGTCTCTCAGCTTGCTGGATCGCTCGGCCCAAACCACCTCGGCCCTCATCGTAGTCCTCCCGATATTCGTCTCGTACTTGACCGCCCGACTTACCGCGGCCATATTGCCGGCCCTCCTCAAAGCCAGGATCCAGATCGGTTCGGATGATGCGCTCGTCCAGCTTGGTGCCGCCGATGTACTTCATGCAGTCAAGGGCATCTTGATGAGTGTAATATTCGACGAAGCAGAAACCGCACGGGGTCTTGTTGAAACGGTCGAGACCCATGATCAGGCGTTTGATCTCTCCACACTTGGAGAAGAGCTCGTAGACTTGCTCTTCAGTGGTGTAGAAGGACCTGGGCAAAGTAAGACACGGCTGAGATTCTTTGATCTGGGGCAAGGCAACCTACAAATTGCCAACGTAGAGCGTGGTCGCATCCCTCAAAGGATCGTCCTCGGGCTCATCGTGCTGCATTTTAGTATCGTCATCATCGCGACGGTCCTGACCAGGTCTCCGGCGTTTGTTCTGCGGATAACGAGACCCATCGTCAGTTCTCGACCCAGGCGTCGAATGCCCTTCGTTTCGAGTGCTTACCCGGTTGTTGAAATAGGCACTCGGTCTGTCGAGCCTATCCACGGTGGGCCGTTGCCCTCTCATTGTGGACTGCTGAGGGGGGAGGGGGGAGGGGGTTGGGTGAGAAGTGACAAAGAAAGGCGTTGTAGGAGTTCAGAAAGGTGAAAGATGTTGTCGCATCGACTCCATTCGCGATCATGGGGGTCCTAGGCTTGCCGCTTTGGGGAGGATTGAGATGGATGGAATCTCTCAGTGCCGCGCCAAGACCGTGTGCCTGCCTCGGCGCCTTGCCTGCCAGAAAGGTTTTACACACCAAGCTAGCAAGGACCCACTAAAATCCCTCCCCCAACCGTAGAAGCGCCTGAGTGCGCGTGTGAAGCAAGCAGACGGGAGAGCTCCAAATTCCTCTTTACATAAGGTACGGTAGTTCACCTCCCATTCTCGATCCCAACCTCGCAACCCGCAAAACACCAGCCAGACCACCCCACCGACACCACTTGCTCTCGCCGCGAGATCGTACATTGCTAATGCGCCATTGAAGCAAAATCTAGCTATTTTACACACACCTCGTTGCTCCCGATGCCCAAGATCAAAAGCTATGCGCCGGGCTGGCTCAACGAGCCGGCCCCGGGTCACAAGCTGTTTGAGCCAAGCAGATCAGAATCCCTCCCGGCAGCGTTGGCATACGCCAGATCAATCAAGTCGGGCCCTCGACGCACAATGGCATACCGAGGAACCGAGGTTTTCTACGCCGTGGGAAAGCAGATCCGATGGGGCGACCTTGCGCAGCTCAAGGCGGACTGGGAGCCGAAGCATTCGCGGCCTGGCACCGGCCCTCGAATCAAGAGAGAAGACTCCCACGGCTCCTTCGAAGTGTATGACGAGGAGGCAGCCGCTGGGAATGGCCCCAAGGACTGGGTGGGATTCCGGGTAAGTGACTGCGCATGCCGGAACTAGGCGCCCATTTCCACGAGAGCTAACCAAGGCGCCCCTCATCAAAACAGACCATCAAGACGCCAGTTGCCGAGGACATCCGCGAGCTTGTGATGTCCCCCCAGCAGGACTTTCTTGCTGTACTAACATCCCACACCGTTCACATATGTATTCTCCCCAGTTCTACCCACCTCCTCGCCAATGACGACACACCCTTCAAGGCTAAATTCTGGACCTTGGGCCCCACGACACATGTCACATCTAGAGCGGCAGTCGCATCGGCTGTATGGCACCCCCTGGGTGTTAACGGCACATGTCTAGTGACTGTGACCAAGGATGCCGTGGTGCGGGTCTGGGAATTGTCGCAGGGGAACCGGGGGTCCTTTGATTCGCCAACCCTAGCTGTCGATCTCAAGAGATTGGCAGATGGCACCTTTCTGGAGCAGGACTTTAGCGCTTCGACGTCTGCGACAAACAAGACCTTCTCTCCGGATTCATTCGACATGGAGGTGGCTGCCGCGTGCTTCCCGGGACGGGGCGCCGGTGGCTGGTCTCCCATGACTTTGTGGATCGCCATGGTTGGAGGGGACGTATATGCGCTTTGCCCCCTCCTTCCCAAGCTCTGGTCGCCGCCCCCCACCTTGATTCCCTCTCTTTCAGTCTCAATCGTAGCCAAACTCGCAGCGATGGAGGATGACCCGCAGGTCCCGCCAGAAGCCAGAATTCTGGCCAAGCAGCAGCTCGAGTGGATGTCAGATCTCGATAATCAAGAACCCACATCCGCTCCGGCCTCTCCTGAAACTCAATTTTCAGGGTCAAGCTCAAGCTCTCAACGTCAACGTTTACCAATGTACCACGGTGCGGAGGTCTATGTGCGCCCCTCCCGCCCGGGAACAGTGCCCAGGCTGCAAGGCCCCTTTGAGTTCGAGCTCAACCCCGAAGATGAGCAGGATGACGAGGTGGAGTTGAAGGATATATATGTCATCGGCGAGAAGATTAACACGGTCGACCTTATGATGGGTGAAGACGTGGAACTCGACAATGGTGAAGACGAGGAGGAGGGCCTGTCTCTCTCCATCATCTGTCTACTCTCTACTAGTGGTCAGGTCAAAATTTGTCTCGACGTTGAGGGAGTCCAAGCCCAGTGGCTACCCCCTCGGGGCAAGACCCTGTCAAGGACTCCTGATTCAGCTAACTCTCACTCGCTGCTGACATTTCAGACATTTGATACCGTCAAACCCGCAGAGCTCACCGCCGACAATTGGCCCGTCTTTAGCGAGGACGTCACTTCTCGCTACTCGTTCTATGTCACGCACTGCGCCGGTATCACGTATGTTTCTCTCGCATCGTGGGTTTCCCGGCTGGAGAAGGAACTGCAGGGAGAGTCGGAGGCCGGGGCGGAATTCCGCATGGACCTTTTAGCCCAAGGACATGGAACTGGGGGAGACCGTATTTATACACAACCAGCTGGGCAGAATGCTCTTGCCGCAGTGATAGCCATCAAGGACGAAGATGTGGGCCACTTTGTCCTGTCGGCGACTCATAGTAACCCCGTCACGCTGTTCTTCGATACCCCAGAGCCTGACGCATTGCCGGCTCGTCAGGAGACGCCCCAGGGTTTCCCCGAGCAGCGGGAGACGCCCGAGCCCCTAACGGTATGGGAGCCTCGGCCCCTATTCCACCCTTCAGATGCACTCGATCGCCGAACTGCTGTCCCTCCCTGGCTTGAGCATCTCAAGACCGGTAGGAGGCGGGCAGTGCTACAGCAGGAGGTCCGGCTGTCGGTCGCCACCCTCGAGTTGCTCACCGAGGGGCACCGTCTTGTCAGCACCGAGGTGTTCGACCTCAACAGCGCGGTCGCGGAGCTGTTTAGGAAATGCGAGGCGTTGCAGTCAGAGCTACGGGAACAAATCATCAAGGCCAACGAGGTCAAGAAGCGAGTGGACATGATCAGCGGCAATGACGAATCGGGTGATGACGAGCCGGTTACAGAAGATATGCTCATCAAGAACCGGCTACGTGTCGCGAAACAGAGACAGGAGGAGCTTGCCAAGAGGATGGAGGCTCTAAGAAGGAAGCTCGGCCGTGCAACCAGCCGTGAATTGAGCGAGAAGGAGTGGGCATGGATGGATGAAGTGCGCACACTGGAGGAGAAGGTGCTCGGTTCGGAGATAAGTCGGTCATCGTCACCAAACAACTTGAAGCAAGGGTGGAAACGATTCGAGGAGGCCAAGAGACTTCGGGACGCCCTATTTTCCCAGGCTGAACAGCTGCAGAAGGGCGACGGCGGCCATATGGCCGGGCAAGAAGGCGCCGCCTCGCCAGCTCGTGGGCTGAAAATCCCAACAGATGTTCGGAAGGCAAAAGCCACCCAGGTGATGAGTCTCCTGGAGCGCGAAACGGCCCTCGTCGAAGCAGTCAAGTCTCGGCTGGAAAAATTGAGCTTGGATAGGTAGGCTTCTGGGTACAGCCACGTCGGAATGTAGATAACAGTTGCAATTGGAGGTCTTGTGTATGACAAGGGTAGCCGGTTGTGCGACCCGCTTGCAGCCTCTCCGGGCTACGCATCGAGGGCCAAACGAGTGGAAGGACGGGTTCGTTGGACGCCATGACACGCCGCCTTGTGTGGCGCACCTGAGCCGCGCCGGGAATGAGCAGCAGCGAAGCAGTAGCGGCAAGGATTGGGTGGGCGAATAGTGTGGGAAGGGTTATGCTGCAACTGCTGCCCCGGTGTTGAGTGTGCCTAGAATGGTAGGGCCAGCACGAGAACCAATCATCACCTCGTGAAAAATGCTTTCATCCTATCAAGAAGGAAACGCCCCGATACTCAACATATTCACTAATAAATCGTCCCGGCCGGTAGTTTTGCCATTGGCCGGCCCCTGGGAAGGCTCCATTCTTTTCCTACCTTTGGGTGTTTTTTTTTTCCCCATTACTAGTACCTGTTCCAGCAGCAACCCAGGCACAACCATCGGATGCGGTAGGTAATGTAACTCAGACCGAGGCTCCGTTCCGCGTTCCGTGTTGGTTCCGTTTCCCCCAACGTCAGTCGTTCAATCCTTGCTAGCCCCCCAAGCGCCATACTGTTTTGTTGTCGCCGATTGTTGGCACGATTCCGCTGCCACCCCGTGCACCATATCACCAGACTCACCGGACTTAGCCTGGTGCATACATCGTGGCACTCGGTCGTGGCTTGAAGGCGGCGGGGCAGTGAAGAAAAAATTCGGTTTCAGCATACAGACGTCACAGCGTGCGACTTCGCTCGTCAGCGATAAGAGGTAAGGTAGGCAGTCGGCATCACGATCGATATGGGCCATGCGCGCTGCTGTCGACACGGACGAATCCCGGGGGTCGAGACGCTCAATAACTGCATGAGTGTCGTCTCGAGGTATGGCCGGACTTCTCACCTTCTCCCCCGGTGTCGTTGTGTGTCTTTTAGACCTGCCGTTTCGTGGCTGGTTCCGTGTCGATAGCTGACTGCCTTGCATGGAGCTGTGGTACGGATACTCGCTGCGTCTGCACGGCAGCCTCACATTTGAGATTGGCCAGGAAAGATTTGTAGACCCGGCATGGGATATCTCGTAAGTGTTCTGTCTGCAACTCCGGTCGAGGAAAAAAACAATATAAGTATGCACCCTGCCCCTGGCTCGGCGCCACCCCGAACAAGTCGATGACTCCATCTCGAGCGCATCTCAACGCATTTCAACCAGTCTGCGAGTGCAGATGCTAGTCCCCCTGCCCTTCCCCGAAATCGCTCTCGCTCCCAATCTCACGCCGGCTACGCTGCTGCGGTCCATCATGGCACCTGTGGCTTCTCCAATTGACGTGCGCGCGCAGACTATTGGTGAGTTTGGCTCCTTCACCGCCAGAGCAGGAGCAGGAGCAGGAACAGCAGGAGCAGCTGGAGCAGCAGTTGCAGCAAACGGCCTTCTCTTGCTGCCCCACCACCCACCTGCCTGCCTGCTTGCTCCCGCTTACAACCCGTCGACCACTTACACCACTCCCTTACACACAACATCCCGCGGCTGACACCCACCCCCTCGCAGAAAACTGCAGGTTTTTCACCGTCTCGCATGCTGCCCTCACTCTGGTTACCGCAAAGGAACCCCTCGGTACCTTCAAAGCCATCGTGGTCAAGACAGAGAACGGCCGCCGCGAGGCCCTCCTCTCCGAATCGGGCCCGACCATACCCCAGGCATTGCAGCAGCTACTCGTCAAGTCGGCTGAAGCTGTGCAAAACTACATTGGTACCAATGGCTTCGCATTCGCCCCGGGCGATGACGACGACGACGACGATGAATCTGACTTTGAAGGTCCCTCTTACCGTGTGAACCGACAAAACACAGCCGCCTCCACCTGCGAGTCGCTGTCAGACAATGAGACCGTGTCCGTCGCCCCGGCCACGTCCAAGGCCCCGAGCCGCGGCGGCCGGAAGTCGGTTGTCGCCCCCGGAGCCCGACACGTAGAGCCCATGTGGGCAACGTCGGACAAGGGCGCCAACACCGCCCGCCGGCCGCGACCGCGCTCCCGTTCGAGTTCCCGGTCGCGATCCCGGTCTCGCTCCGCGTCCAGCTCCCGCGCCTCTTCCCGTACCTGGACCCGGTCCCCCAGCCGCGAGCCCGCCGCTAACCGGCCCACAAATTTCCGCGTCTATTCCCATCCCGGCTACGGCATACAGGTCCGCCCGCCCAACGTCCACCGCGGTTGGGCCGCCGCTGCTGGTCCCCCGGCCCCACCCCCGCCTCCGCAGCCGTACATGCGCTTTCCCGTCTCCTTCCAGGGGAGTCATCAGCCACCACCACCCCCTCCCCCGGCAGCCGTGCGCACCGCAGGCGGCTCCCCCACCCCACCGTCTCCTCCCAACGGCAACCGTCTGAACCCAACCCCCCCACCGGCTCTTCCACTGGCGACGACCGTGCCCAAGCCCATCCCGGCCCCCCTCCCCGCATCAACATCCCCCACTTCCCCAACATCGCCCCAAGCTCCCCGTGACATCCGCCTCCTCATAACCTACCCCGGGGGCTCCCAGCACATCCTGACCCAGTCGCCGCTCTCCGTCCGTGCCATCTCCCAGGTTGCCACGGCCTATGTCCGGCGCAGCCGCCCCCAGCAGCAGCAGCAGCAGCAGCAGCAGCAACAGCAACGACCCGCGCTTCACGCGTACGTGCGGAGGGTGGCGGTTGAGAAGACGTGGTATGACGTGAGTGGGTTTGGGGGGGATGATTTGAGTGGGTTGGTTGGCGCGGGGCTGGCTTTGGTCGAGGTCGAGGTTATCGAGGGCAAGACCGTGATGGGAAGGCCGAGTATGATGGGGATGAGGCCCAGTGTGGTCCAGGGGCAGAATAGCGGGAGTGGTCATCTTCCGGGGCAGCAGCGCGCCAGCGGGAACGGCCAGGCTCAGGGGCAGTGAGGAGAGGTGGAGTTCGCATGGGTTTGGAGGGTGGTTTGGATGGATGGATAGATAGATGGGCATTGACGCCGGGTCACATCAGAGGAGCGATGATTACTTTTCACATTCATCTTTGTTTTGTGTGTTTCGCCATGTCTACGGCCGCTACCCGTTTTCCAACCGCTTTTCATCTTCAGACTACCTTTCTTATTGCTATTTCAGCAAGCTCGAGGGTGGGAATAGGCTGCGTTCTGCATTGACGGCTGGCCGATGGAGGTCATCCAAAGGCAACAAAATGGCACACGATACGAGCTAAAGAAAAGGGCCAAAAGTTATTTTGTACTTGAAAGTCTCCGTTTTCGTCTACTCATTTCCTCCGTATTGCTCTTACTTTCCTAATCCCCTACGCACACCTCAACCACCGTTTACTTTCCCCCCCCCCCACTAAAGGCTGAATCACACGCACAACATCACATTTCTGCTTCCGTTTTATTTCATATCTACCTGCCTAAAAAGGAGCGAGTGAGACACAGGAGGGTGGAGGGGGCCAGCGAGACGGTGGGGGGCCCGCCATTGCCTGATGAGAACATGAGACACGGGACCATGAGGGATGGGGCAATGAAAAGGACATTACATGGATACAGAAAAAGGGAGCGCTAGTCAGGTAGATCTATCTAGATAGCTTTTTTTTTTTTTTTCCTTCGTACTTCGTACTAGTATGTAGAAACCCAATCAACATCCTTGCCCCAAACCGGTCAATGGCTCTAGGCCAGTGTAACAACGAGCAAATCCAGTACATTCAAGAACGAGGCTTCCCCCCGGCCCATTTCCTCGCCTTGCCCTCCAGGCAACATCATATCATAATCTACCCTTGGTTAATTTATCTATACCATGTAAACATGGCATGATCACACCGTTACCCTTATTGCTTTCTTACATGTGAAACAATTGAACGCTTACCAAACCTGACCCTGTTCGCCTCATCTCAACCTGTTCGGTTATGGATAGTGACATTACACTACGCTAGTTATCGTACGAGATCTGCCCCCTGTTCCAGGCCGCTAGATCCCAGAACTGGCCTCTTCTGACCTTGGCTCGATGCCATAGCTTCCTGTTGCCTGCCGAAGACGTTGTTTTTGTGCACCAAACAATGCTCACACAAGATGTAGAATAAGATCCCACGCCCAATCAAGACGATCCTCCTCCTTTCCACCCTCTCGCAATGTTGAACAGCCCGTTGCCCAATATCAGCAACAAGCCTAACCTGCGAGAACGCCTGCATCTCACAAACCTGTGGCAGACCTGTGATCAACCGACCGATGGCCCAGTCCCAAATATCAAGAAACAATCAATGCCGTGCCTCTCCCCCTTTGTGCTACTGCCTCCTCATCAGGCGGAATTGATGCGAATAGCCGCCTCTCTCCGCCCAGATCCTGAACGAGAACTCTTACCCAGGGCATCGACCCGCAGTTGTGAGCGTCATGCGATCTTCGTGATATGCTGGTAGAGGCGTGTCGTCTTTCCAAGGAAGCAAGTAGGGTAAAAGGCCAAGAATTGTAATACACGGTCCCATTGTGACCTCATGCTCCCACATGCCAATCGCTTTTTATTTCGGGCTTTTGTGATAGCCTCCAGAGTCGCCACGACGATCTGGGCGCCCTTGGTGCCACAATGGAGTTTGAGTAGCGTGTCCGCCCCCGTGACTCCATCTGAGCTCTCGGGTCTCTATTGCAGCCTCGCTGCCAGGAGGAGCGGCTACAAAGCCTCGAAGATCGGCAGCCGGGGTTGAAAGACCTGGGTATGCGGGGGGTCCATGTGTGCCGGCCGCGCCAAGGCCGTAGCCCGCGGCACCAACCGGGTTATGTGCGTGATAAGGTGGGCTTCCGAACTCGGAAGTAATCGGCAGATGGGGCTGCCTAGTCTCGCCCATTGATGCATGGCCATAGCCTCCTGGCAGATGCGTTCCGTGATAATCTTGGTGGCTAACTGTTGGAGGGTAGTGGGAGAATTCGTGATTCCGACTGCCATGGTCGTCGCCGCGACCCGATAAGTTTGCGTTATGGGGGCCGTCGGCCGCGGGGGCGGAACTCGTGAAACCGCCGGCATACCCGTTAGGGGGGAACATGGGGCTCATGTGCCTCGCTGTGACGGATACATGGTCCGTTTGTGTGACTGTTGCCCGGTGGGGTGTATTTTCTTAGCTCCTGAGTCCGGGACGAGAACCTCGCATTACGAATAGACGTTACCCCCATACACCATCAACCCATGAAAGAAATCTCATCCACTTACCAGCTTCATGCATTCGCCCAAACTGGGCGGCGCCATTGCTAGAATAGTTATCGAGCACTTGTCCCTCGCGGGGAGTGGTTGCACCATACTCCCCTCTCTGCAGCCTGCGGAACTTCTCGGATCGCTTGGCCGCCTCTTCATCCTTCCGGCCCTCGACAAGCCACTCCCTCATGCTCCCATCAAATGAAAGATCGCGGGAAAAAACACGCGTTGCGAGGCGAGTGAGACGCTGTGGCTTCTGCCGCTCGATGAACTTCCTGCAATTACCCCCAGCCGTCAGTATCTGAATCAGCGTTCTTATTGATTTATATGAACGGCCCATCTGTGCCGAACGGGGTCCTTATCCGGGGCAGACCAAGGAGTATACTTACAAGGCGCCCTTCTTCTTTTGATATGTCCAGTCGAGCAAGGTCTCCACGTCTCGGACGTCGATGTCGTTGTCGAGGTTACCATTCTTTCCATTGAGTGCTTCGTTGAGTTGAGTGGCGAAAGTGAGAGTGCCGCCAGGTTGCAAGTGCACTCCCTTGCAGAGGAGAGCGAGGACCGCTTGCATCTCGTAGTCAGTCCACTCATGGCTCTCATCGTGCTTGTCCTTCACATTCTTCTGTTCCTTGCCTGCTTTTCCGCTGTCTGTTTTTCTATTGCCCGAGTTTTTTCTTCCCGCATTGCTCTGATTATATCGATCATTGCCAGCGGGCGACCCGCCGTCGGGAAGACTGTTGAAATCACGATGGCGAAGGGGATGTGGCGATGCATGTCTCTGGGTGCCACGACGATGGTTTGGAGAGGAGTCATCCTCGCTGGAAGAGTAGCCGTGGTGCAGCTCATTCTCATCATTGTGGGAGCCATACTGGCTGCGATCCGGATGGTTCTCTCCAGCTGTAGAGGCATGGCGGTTGCCATGCTCTGGGTCGTGCTTGTTCTGGTTGTGATATCCTGCTCCCGTGTACGAACCCCCGGTGTAGTTCGCCCAGCCTCCATCCATTTTGAAAGCAGACTTGTTGTGGTTTAGAGATGAGAGTATTGTTGGTTGGTGGGTGGAGGATCTAGTCGCGGTCCTTGGTTCGCGCGGCAAGACGCTAGATTGCTCTGTTAATTCGTCCTGAAGGCGGACGAGTCGCCAGCACTGGCGGGCAGATTAATCGAGGAATCGTCGTCCACGCGGACCTGAAAGTCTCCTTGGCAAGCCGTGGGCGTGAGGTGCGTAATGGGCGTGATGGGCCCAATGGGCCAGCGGATAGATGTTGATGTTCCAAGGTGATTGCTGTAGGTTTTCCAGTCTTTGCCCTTGCACCTGCTCTTGCCTCTCGGAATGCCGCAGAAGGCAAGGCTTTCGCGGGCGGACTAGAGTTCGCAGGAACAAGAAGATGAGAAGAAGCATGAGGGTTGCCGGCCACTGTTTGCACTTGGGATGCTCGGGTTGCTTAGGGTGCCTTGCCCACACTAACCGGTGTTGAGGAAATCCGCTGACAGTGGAGAAAGGTCAAGGGCAGCCGAATAATTTCTGGCAGCCGCGAGTTACAGACAAGGGAAATCCAAAAGCACGCTGTGGTGGATGGGGCTGATGAGCGAACGGATCAGCTTCAGTAGTTGGAAAGAGCGACCTCCACGATAGTCAGCCGCGATTACAACAAGCCGCCGTGACTTGGAAGACGCGTTCCTCTCAAGGCTTCTTTACCTTGGAGACGCATCACAATAAAGTCAGCTTTCTACCTTCTACCACACACCCTACCCCGATCACTGTGCCCCCCCCCCGCCTCCATCCGTCCGTTCATCCAAAGGTGGGCAACGAAGCTTTCACACAATCCAGCCCTTATTTGTTTGTAAGTCCAGGACTTTGAAGCTCGTTATGGATGGAAAAGGCTTATTTTTAAATACCAGAGAGGCCTGTGAAATACCAAATATACCATTCGTGATGCCTTTAATGCCCCTTTTTATGGTGGAGCGGCTTTATGAAATACCAAAACCGCCTCTTTTTATTCTGGAAGGCCTTCCCAGGATCATAAGACCTCCCTTCAGGCCTTGGAGGGAACGTCACGCGTTAACAAACAAACAAACCAGGGTTGGATTGCACAAAGCGCTTCGTGGGGCATCAGCACATGATAAAGATGCTCGCAGTCCAACTTGACAAGCCTGAGACATGTCTGAGAACACAGCTACAGAACTTACAATGGCATGACAAAGAGTAGGCAGACACGACGACCGAGCCAGTAAGGAACGTGTGCAAATAGACAGATGGCATAGGCAGACAAATCATGTATGTTGGAGGTAGATATATGATACCTAGCACCTCCCCCCCTAATCTATGCATCATGGAGTTCCCCTCGCATCGCCCCAACCCCTATAAACGCCATCAAAGATGCCCCTTTGTCACATGCGAAGAAGAGAAAAAAGAGGTCCTGATTCATATGAGCTCTGTACTCCTCCCATGATGCCCACATCCCTCTCTTCAATTATCTTCTCATCTGCTCGTCCCTCATACAGCTAGTAGATAGCAGAGATCCTACCATTCCTCCCTAACACCCACTAACCTATCCCTTCTACTACAAGAAAGGACCCACCAACAAGCCACAGCCGAAACAAACAGCAAGCCTGTCTAGTATATCCCCTGTGTCCTGTACTGGAAAGTGTCATACCTATCTTCAGTATTAGCACCCTGGCATAGCAACATATCAAAAGATAAACGACTCACAATCGTGTATAATAACTCCCCACCGACTTTCCTACCATATCCGTCTCGACGAACTGCTCCGCGTCATCGGCACTAAGATGAAGCTGGAATCGCTGTCTCAGCGCCGCTGTGACCTGCGCCACACCCGCGCCGTAGCATGGCATTTTGGATTCCCGCCCCATCATGCTGACAAGGTCGATGATATTATCCGCAGATCGTCTCATTGCTGAGTCACTAGTCAGTACCATCCCCTTGATTATGTGTAGAAGGAGGGCTCACCCTGAAAAGCCTGCTTGCAGAGCGTCTTGAAGTCCTCAAAATCCGGTGATCCTACACCGCCCAGCACATCAACATACTCGTACGTTAGCTTAAACGGTGCCGCCTCGAACCCGACCGCGCCAGGCGAGTTGCTCAGCATGAACCCAAAATCAATATGGATGATATGCCCCTCGTTGTCAATCAAGACGTTGCCATTATGCCGATCCTTGAGCTGCAGCACGTATGATATGACGCTGTACGCCGCTAGCGACCGCTTGAATGCATCTACGGCAGCCCGGTACGCCTCGCTGTCAGCGGGCCCAAACGCCTTGGCAAAGTGATCGCGCAGTGTAGCGATGCGCCGCCGCGGGTTTTGCCCCGACTCTATCGAAGACAGTGTCAAGCTGCGCTTGATCGAGTGCAGCGATACACCGTTGGCGATGGTCTCGATCAAGCCCGACGACTCTCCCGTCACCAGAATGCGCATCAACTTAACCCAAACCGGTACACCCGCGTCCTTCCAGATCTTGTGGCACACGTGAATCAGCTGGCACGCGAAAGACTCTTGCCGCAGGTCCGCACCCGTCTTGACAATAACGCTAACCAGATCCCAGCTTTTCATCCATCCGTACGGCGACGACTTGCGGATCCTTTCTTTCTTCACCTCCCATGCTTCGCCGAAGACGGCCGCGCTCGGGTCATCACGATCGCCCTTTCTCTGGAGTCCACCTGTCTTGAAGTCGTTCTCCATCCTGGCAATGCCAGCGTTTGCATTGAGACCGGCCTCTATCGATGAATCCTCTTCGATGTCTGCCCCAGTTGTTGTGCCATTAGTGGCTGCTGCCGTGGCCGCCTTGGCCATAATCAGATCGAACGTTGGCCCCTGCCCGTCGTCGATCTCGAAACTCTGTTCTTCGAGACTCTGCATACTAGCAATGATCCTGGCTCTGATGGCTGCTACCTCCTGACGAGGCCTCTTGCCACTTGTCGCCTCCAGCTGTGCCAGCATCTGTGAGGCCGTTCGCATATGTGTTGCCAGTGCAGAGAAGTCTGGCTGATCAACCGAGTTATTGCGGGGATTTGTTAAGGTCATTTTTCTGAGGGGGGGGGACTGGATGATCTCGACGTGGATGTACCAGAGCTGCGGGGTGTTGTTAGATCTGACGCTGTCGAGCCCGTAGTATTGGCGTTCGAAAGTCGTAGTGGGTGGACTGAGGGTGGGGGGTTTGCTGCCGAGTTTGCCTCATCAAAGGTCTTTAGCATGGGCGAGCTGCCTAGGTCCCCGGATGTTGGCTCAAAGACGCTGTCAATGGCTGGCTCAGAAGCACGAGCATTGTTGGGTATCCTAGGAGCTTCGGACAGGTCAAACATCCGCTTCCGGGTCCCCTGCTCAGCAAGGAGGGTGGCAAGTAATCTCTGGTTATCTTGCGAATCGGGATCGAAGGTAAAATCGTCTCGTAGGACTTCAACCATGAGAAGGTAAGGCACCTTTTCGGCGCTGTTCAGCACCGTGGCTTCTGCGGGGTTAAGCCGCACTACCCTGTGATGGCGACTCCGCGCCGGGGAGCCGTCCACCAAGGTGGGTGGGCATATTATGGGAATGTCTACCTCTGCGGGTAGATCTTGACCGATGAGGGCCAATTCAGCCCGAAGAGCGCTCAGACGAGCCGCTTTTGGAACTACAACCAGCTTATTTGATATGTCTTCAAGAGCTGTTAGGAACGCCGTCTGGCAGCGGAAATAGTTCTGCCTCAAAAGCCGCATCTTTTGCGTTTGGCTCATCTCGGCTTGACTCAGCAATGTTTTCACATTGTGCGTATGCCGCCTCGGCAGCGTCTCTGACGGCCGTAACCCGGCCGAAATAGGGGTTGTAGGCCTAGTAACTGCGCTCAGAGACCTGTCATCGGGGAGTGGCAGTGATGCTGAGCTCAGCCGTGCCTCTAAGGCAATGTTTTCGAGTTGAGAAGCTTTCTTCGCTTCTGGAGCAGGCGTTCGAGTGTTTGACCCCGAAGATGCCGGCCTGACCACCGGGGACCGGGGGATCTTGGCAGGAGACTTCGTCTGTTCACTTGCTCCCTGGGCTTGAGCCTTGGGTTGTGGGGCGCTTGTGATCCGCCCGTCCTTCGGACGTCTTGTTCTCGTGCCGCCAGCGCCAATCGTATGGGCCCGGGCTGGCGCAACGTTCTTAACAGGAGTCGAAGTTGTAGTGGCCTCAGAGATAGTGTCAACGGGGGGACGCGGTTTCCGAGCTTGCGCCACGGCCAGTGGCCCTGCCCAAGAGGGAAGTATAGGGCACGCGATGCTTGCGAGCACGAAGCTCCCCAGCACCGTCACCGGCAAGACATTCTCCGTGATCTTCTCGTGCCGAGCGCTGTCGGTGATGCCAAAGACAATGTGCTGGACTTTGTTGTAGACTCGACGGCAGGTCTTGAAGGCTTCGGCTTGGGGTGTGGAAGCGAGATCGTGTAGGTATGTTTGGAATAACCAGAAGGTCTATTACTAGGTATTAGCAAGCAGTACCACCAAGTCAGGGGCAAAATCGACCGACTAGTAGTGCCGCGGTGACGGATTCATCACACAGGTCCAGGAGAAACTCTTCCAAGGCCATGGACTCATTGTCAACGCTGATTATGAGATGGCATAGTTGCGGTAGGAAGAACTCGATGTCCTCGTAGGGGAACTGGCGCAGCTTGCTGCACAGGACATGGTGTATGCCTATGTGGTCGGCATAGCGTCTGTACGGGAGGGAGAGAGACACCAGTCAGCGTGCGCTCAAGTCCTGGGTCAGGTTCTGGGATGAAAGCGACCTCACCCCGCCGGGTGCGCCGGGCGGGGTGAGGAGGGGGCATCGGGACAGAATTGGTTCAACTCACGAGAGGTACGAGACGGAGAGAAAGGGGTTTTGGTTGAAGTGATCGCTCTCGAGGAACCGCTTCAGCAAGTCCCACGACATTGGTTACGGCGCGAGGCGGCTGCGGCTGGACTCGGTCTGGAAAGGGGAGAGACGGTGAAGAGACAGCATGCTCCTGCTCATGCTCATCGGGCGTGGACAGCGCTCGAGGTTCTGTTACAGGACACAGGCGCGCAGGTCTGTTGCAGCATGGCTGTCGGAGCGCAGAGAGCGGAGAGTCGGGTCGAGTCGAGTGGACCGAGTCTAGGATCGAGGGTTAAGGCCGACCAGGAATCGAGAATCAAACATGCGTCGAATCAATCGAGTGCATTGTTCGTTTCGCAGAGGCCAGAGAGACACATTCAATGGCAGGCGACGACAGTTGCCCCACCTGCCGATTCCCGGCTCGGCAATCCAGTCTCCGCAGCCCTGAGGGAAGGCCCCTGCACCAAAAGGATCGGCGACCGAGCTCGACAGCTTTCCATTTGCTGATATTTACCCATGATCCCGAGTCCACGGATGTCAGCGCGGTTGCAGCAGCTCAGTTTGCATAAATGAACCTCAAAGACATCCCATAAATGCATTGGCCTCGAGATGAGGCAAACCAAGATCTAGGACACCCCCAATCTTTACGCCATCATCACGACATGACATCTGTTTAGACAATATTTTCCAACACGCACAGGTGACAAGTCTCTGTGGACAAGACACGACAATTATTATATCAGACATGTTCCCTTCCTTCCAATTTCCCTTCACCAAGCCGGTTCCGTCTCTGCCTCGGCACCCGCCGCTGCGACCGCCTCGTCCTCTTGGGCTTCACCCGCTTGTATTTGACACGCTCGCTGCCGTCGGGCATTTGCACAATCTCGTGCTGGATGTGGAAGCCCAGCAGCGGCAGCACCTTGGCCCACACGAGCCAGTAAACGGTGCCGATGGCCAGCATGCTCGTGCCCAGTGTCGGCACCACGTAGTACGGGATGGACGGGATCAGCGAGTTGCGGATGAAGGGCGCCCCGACCGAGAAGAGCAGCGATGCAATCCAGAAGATAGTCAGCAGCGGCGAGCTTCGGAACGTGGTCCGTTGCTCGGCCCATCGCTCCGATGGCGTGAAGTTGAGGTAAAGGAGCCCAAAGGCGAGGAAAACTTAACACAATGTTAGCACGTTCCCGAAAAACAGGTTGCGGCGGCAAAGCCCACTCTTGATCCAGTTGCCCGTGTAGATGAAGACGTTGGTGACAAACGTGTACACGGTCGAGATCTGCGAAATGGCGGAGTCCTTGGATCCTGTCGTCCCGGAGCTAACTTGAGATCCCAGGATCAGGGCTGTGGTGACGAGCCAGTGGAGGAAGATTGCCCCTGAGCACGTAAAATCAGCATTCGGATCCCAACTTTAACTTGCGATCGTCCGAGGAGTACAAACCTGACGGTGCATTGCGCGGCCAGTCGCTGGCCCAGAAGCGGGAAAACGGCAGTATCCCTTCTTTTGCCAGCTCTTGCTTCACACGCGGCATAGCAAAGGTTTGCGCAAAGATATTGCCCAGCGCTGACATGCCGATGAACACAGGCAGCGCTCGGTTCACAAACGTACTGTTACCCAGGACCTGTGTTTGCCCAGTTTAGTCTCAGCCCCTTGGTCCCCTTGGAAGGGTACACTCACGTTCTGGAAGAATTTGGCCGCAACAACGACACCCGAGTCGGACATGTCCTGCTTTGACATCGCAGCAAACTGTCTCCAGTGGTTAGTATGGTTTTCTGCTTCGCGCGGTGAATACATGTACTCACATAGGCAACGTTTGCCAAGATATAGAGGATGGTCACCGCCGCAATGGCTATCGGCGCTGCCTTCCTCAACGTCCTCGGAGCATCTCGCACTTCGGTCAGCACCTACATCCAGTCAGCGCTCCAGAATCCCTCTTTCGCAGCCCACTAGACAGACATACGTAGTTTGCGTTTTCCCAACCGCTATAGGCGTATAGCACCTGCAGCAGGGCGAGTGCATATCCCGCGGTTGTCCCCGCCGAATCCTCCCCCTTTCCCTTAACCTCGAAGTCTGGCCCATCAAAAGTCGAAAAGTTCCCGGGCGAGGGTACATTCATCCTGCCTGCTAGAGCGGCGAAGCCGGTGCAGACGACAAGGCTTAGGAGCACCAATTTGAAGGCGCCCAGGCCGTTGCTCAGCCATATCCCCAGCCGCGGCGTGAAGGAGTGTATCAAGCAAACGACAGAAAGAGCCGTGATGGCAACGCCCCTGATTACCCAGGGCCGGGCTGCGGGAGAGTCCGGGTTGGCGGCCTGGAACATGTAGCTACTGAAACTGATGGATCCGGCAGTCGAGATGGCGAAAAGCACAAACTGCACGGCAAAGACGCATGTCGCCAAGTACCGTGGCCTTCGGTAGACGCGCTCAAGCTGAACAGGGGCATATGCCGTCAGCAACGGACAACCATCGGGAGAGCCCTCATTTGACGGCGATAACATACATAAACCTTCTCACCACCGGAGCGTGGGAGGGCAGTGCCATATTCTAGGTAGACAAACAGTCTGTTGGCGGCACATTAGCACACGCGCACACGCTCAACAAAGTCCGCACCGTAGACTGCAGCATACCCGCTAGACGAGGAACAGTTAGCCAACAGTTTTATGGGGGTCCATGATTGGAACTTACCAGAAGGTCATAACGCCCCCCAAGACCCAGAACAGCAGCGTTGCGCCAACACTATTTGTGAGGCGGATGATCTGAGCTGGCGTGGAGAAGATTCCGGCGCCAATGACACGGTTGATAATGAGGAAGGCCGTCGACCATGTCCCCAGCTTCCTATCTTAGATCACAGGGAGGGTGTTGTTAGAAGTGGGTAAGGTGAAAGGCCGGGTATGAGACGCGGACGTGCGCCCATATGGAGAAGATTTATGAAAAGGGGTAGTGCTTGATAAGGGGGTAAAGCGCCGAGCTCAAGCTCATATACATGGGCACATATGAGATATGAGACTTATCAACAGCACGGTCTTATCTCACACTTCAGCCGCGACAGAAGAAAGGGGACCAACCTTCAGGATATACAAAGTCATGATAATCATCCAACGACGACTCCTCGGTGGTATGCGCAAGCCCGGTCTGATAGGTATGGTATGTGAGGTTATCGTCGCCGATGACGGGAGCAGCCTCGGGATCCTTGGTGCCGACCGGCTGCTCAAAGATTTCGGGCTCCTGCATTTTCGGCTCCTGTCGCTTGGGTTCCCCCCGCTCAACAAAACGTCAACAGCGCCCCTCTCCTTTCCAAATACCGGCGGGAGTGGCCGAACGGATTGGCCGATCAGCTCGGTTCGGGATCAGGTTCGGGTGCTGTCTCACCCACCCCTGGGGCCTCGGCGTCGTGTGGTCCGGCTAGGTCAGGTATTCAATGGCGGGTCCCGCTATCGCCGTGTTGTTGCGTCCGTCTCGCTGTCGCCGTCATTCGCTCCTGGCGCGCGGGCGGAAGGGGAGAGAGGGAGGCAGTGAACAACACACGCGGCGCGATGTATGTCATGAAAGATAAGACGGAAGACAATAAAGTCGGCCTAAGGATGGAAAAGAAATGAATTGCGATCGCAAAGAAGAGTGGGAAGTGAACACACCCACACACCACACAGACACACAAGCAGCAAGCCAAAAGGCACCTAGCACCACCAACACCAAGCGCTGGAAAAGACAGCCGAGCCTAGGCAGAGCCTCACAGCCTAGTGAGCTTCAGCTGCTGCAGCAAGCAGCCCAGCCCAGCGCCCGGCAAGCAGTGCAACCGAAGGGCGGGAGATGAGAAGGCGGCGGCGGCGGCGGCGGCGCGCCTGCACTAGGCTTGGAGGGGCGAGGTGTGGTGTCTGTGTGGAGGGGGGTTGTTCCGTCTGGGCTCTCTCCTCCCTCTCTCCTCCCTCTCTCCTCCGTCTCTCTCGCCCTAAGATTCCGCGGGACTTGTTTCGTGGCCTTGCTGCTTCGCTGTGCAGCGGTGACTTTATTTTGTTGCGGGCTCCGCTAGCCGGACACGATGCAGAGCGCTTGCGTGGCCGTATATGTCGGTCGACCTGGTTCGCTTCCCCGGCCTCCCACGCCTCAGTTTGCCGGTAGGCTGTAGGCTCGCGGGCTGGCCCCTCGGTCGCTCAGTTTGGTATCGACGGGTTGGGTCTTGTTGCGAGGCATACGCCAGCCGGGCCTCGTCACCTTTTTTCTATCCAATGACCAGGCGAATCTGGGGGAGCGGCTGGACAGCTGAATGGATTCAGTTAGAAGCCTAAGAACAAAATACCATCGCGCTATTCTCACATGAACCAAGTGCCCCGGAAAGAAATTGTCACGCGAGCTCGCTCCAAAAGAAAATAGCGCGACAAACAAGCAGCACCAACATCAGAGAGCAAGGGGTGCAGGAGCAAAGCGTTGCGATGGCAGTCTACCTGGGACCAAGGGGCGCACCAAAAAGCGCCTTGGATGCGACGTCGTAAGGTAGGTATTGTGCCTCGCCCCAGTCGTGCATGCAACGACTATCGCAGGGCCTTGTAAGAGACAGCTGTCGCTGAGCTGGGGGTGGCTAGGGTCAACGGGAGAGGCTGATGGGATTTTGATCCCCCTTGGATGAATGGGGAGGCTGAGAGACGGCAATGGAACGTCGACCACCTGCAGAGAAGATGGCTTCCATATTCCTACCAGGCAAGCAAAGCAACTCAGATCCCCCCAAAGCCACCAAAAAAAACCGGGTCATCCCCGACCCCGCGTTATCTGTGCTTCAAAGATACGCAAGACACAGTGTTGGGACTCTGTGTTATTGGGCCGTCTTCGATACAGCTAAGACATAGGTTCCTGGATGATGGGGAATGGTTATCCGTGGCGCGCCGTAGCTACCCTTTTCTTGGCGCATCCTTCTATCTGACGAACCTAGCACCCCAGGCGCTAGCAAAGCGCTAATTGCTCGACCGTTGCATCGCCATCCATCTTAGGCCAGGGTCAATCTTGGGATCCTTGGACTTATTTTTCATGGCAATGGTATCACACAGCTGGAGTTTTGCCCACTCTGGCGATATATCTCCCTTCAATGACCCTCCCCCCCTTTGATCAAGAAGCCGAGAGGTTGCACGTAGAACGTAGGCACACAGGCTATGGCACAGCCTCACTTCACCTAAGAAAATTCCGCTAGAGATCCGAGTGGGCCTCTGCCCAACGCCCTGGCGTCCATCATGGAGGGTTTCGATAATTTTACGGCATCACCTACATAGGTTGTGCCCCCTGTCCGGCACACCGGGCGCGTGCTCGACGCCAAAGGCCTCACCAGTGACCACTCGGCAAGACAATCACTTGACAAGATAAACCACCGTAAATCATAAATTCACCCCTATCATTACTCGCTTTAGTTACCCGTATCCTAGATGCCCGCCGAACCTAAACATACCCATATTTGAACCCCATACGTTATACAGCCTCATCAATATTTCGTTAAACCGCACGCCCAATGCGACGCCCGCTTCGTTAAGTATCACGAAATATCACCAAATCTCCCGAGCAATCGGTCCCGAAAACACCGCTTGCCCCATTTCTTCTTTGATCTGGTTGAGCCTCAACCTCTGCTGTCGCCGCTCCCTCATGACCTCATCCCACTTTCGGATGAAGTTATCCTGACCTAGAAGGCAAGACACTGGTTAGGACAGGCCAAACTGAAAGGGGCTCATGGAACTCACTCGGTGAATTTTCAAAATCGATCTCAAGTGTCTTGTAGAGATCATATGTCGAATCGATATCAGGGTCCATAGCTTGACCATGAATATCCAAACCTGCCATATCAAAGCTTCCTTTCCGCTCGATGTGAGCTACGCATATACGTTAGTTTTGTAATATCGCGATACCGAGTAGACGCGTTAAAGACCCACCCTTAATACCAGGCCATCGTGACCCTTTTTTGGAGAAACTCCCAGCTTTTCTCGGCTTCAGCTTCACCATAGTCGGCCCATCGGGCTTGAGCTCGATATCATCGGTAACTTAATACGCGGTTAGCATCGACCAATGTCTCACGATAAGAACGGCCTTACTAAATAGTGTAATATACTCCCCCAGCCGACCCAGATACACAATCAACCTCGACGAGCTAGCTACAAGCCGATCGCGTAGCGGGCCCGATAATGCTGTCCCTGCCGTAACAAATGATGCCACATCTGACTGCGACGACTTCCGCAACTCGGCCTCGTGCCACATTTGGAGGCGAACCGAGTAAAAGGTCTCGCTCGACCGGCTATCCTTGTTTAGCTTTACCAGCTTGACGCTGGTAATGTCGAGCACGACCTTCTCGGTTGTAAGTTTCGCTTGAAAGTCGCAAAGATCTGTGTTTCTCATATTAGCAATCTATCTAGCCTGGGCAAGCCTGCTTGAACGCTTGAGCTCTTACCCTTTAAGCGGGGGAACTGATATATCCCGCTCGGTCTTGAGCTCCCTGGGGAGCTCTGGAGATAAATATTGCCCTTTTCGCTCTCATTGTCCCGAATGTACACAACGTTGGGAAACCTCGGGTCGTAGGCGTACACGGGGACGAGCTGGGCATTGATAGCTTTCACTGGACACCAGCCTGTCAGCAACGACGACCACAAAACAAAATAAGGGGGTCGCAAAGGCTCGTACTCCAATGTGTCTCGGACTCATGTCCGACCTTGCAGTGGAACCTTATGTCATTGGACAATGTGTTGCGGAACACTTTTAGTTGTCCATCTTGAAAGAAGGGAGACGTAAGTGTTTGCGCGCTCTTAACCGGGCTGGTGATTGTTAGCCGACGATCAACTACATATGGAGTCACAGTGAAGCTCACCCGTCATATAAAAGAATTTCTCCGGGCAATACATTGTCTCGGCTTGTACTAGCACCGTCACTGGAGGTTGAGTAGGCATGTGAACCGTGTGAGGTTGTTGGGATCACAACGACAGGAGTCAAAGTATCAATGTCGTTACCAGAGCTATAAGTCCTCGGGTTGATGACATAGTTTCCAGGGGTGCCAACATAACTGGGCACCCGGAGGTGTGCCGGCGTCGCATATTCATTGTTGGGCTGGCCGTCTAAAAACTCTTTTTCGGAATAGGGCTCGTCAATGGGCGAATATACTTCCGACTCCCGCCGTGAAGGGGGCATCGGGCTTGCAAATTCCATCAGCGATGGGAGGCCGGAGGCCACTGGCACTGCCATTTGGCGGTGGTAATTGGCTTGGGCTGTGTAGTTGACATAGTCAAAATTGGCGATATGGCCACTGACGCCGGCCATATGTGGGGGGATGTTTGGATCAGCACTAGGATGCGCCCCGTTCATCGTTTGTTGGTTAAGTTGTGGAGATAACGGCGCCGTGGGAGATATCGGGCTGTTTGGGCTGGTTGGGCCCCTGGGTACCGTGTTGGGGTCGGTCAGCGCCTCAGCGGTCTGGACGCCGCCGTCAGACTCCCAATACAAGGGCGCTGCGCCAAAACGGTTGACGTCGAGATGAGACATCATGGTGGTGACTTCATGTACAGAGGCCCGGGGGGAGGCGGGCGAGGAGGGAGACATTGGCGACGTTGGCGAGGCGGGAGCAGCACCCTGCGGGCTTTGCAGACTGCCACCTGGGGATCGGGGGTCTGAGCTGGTGTTGGATCCAGACGTGGGCCGCCTCCTAAAGGAGTTTCGGAAGCGGGCACCGATGGTCTGTATGGCGTTGGGCTTCGGTTCGGCCGGCGGTGTCATGCGCGGCGCGATCGGCGTGAGCGGCGCTTGGCCGGCATTAGCATGGGCATTGGCGGCAGCGCCGTCTGGGATGCTCGACACAAGATAGCGACGACCATTTGACGTAACAAAGATGCTCTGGTCGGCGAGCTGGGCGGTGGCCTCGACCGTCTTGAGATCAAAGCCGCTCTTATCGAAGAGGTTGGAAAATGGCGAAGTCGTCCCGTCTACCGGGGGCAGACGGCCTTGAGCTGGCATCCTGAGGTGCCGCGCAACCTAGCCCACCCTCATTCCAACTCAACCTTTGCCATGTCACGGGTACGGGTACGGGTACGGGAGGAGCCAGGAGGACGAGTGCGATCGGCAAGCCGCATGTGCGCGGGGCTCAGCTCAGGTTGCGGGTTTCTCGCTGTTTCTGGTAGGGCAGCGGAGCAGGCGCCAGCGGCATCACCAAGATAAGAAGGTGTGGGAGGAATCTCGCTAGCAGCTGGTAGGGGAAACGCGGGGTGGGAAGCCAAGAAATAGACACACCCGCACTGCTGCGTACATTAGGAACGGCTGGATGGGCTGGCCTGTCAAACCTGTCTCTGGGAGTCGTGAGCCACTGGGGCTGGAGGCCTGCTCTTGGGATCGATCAATGCGATCGATGCGCCAGCTTGTCCTCCCTTCCCTCTCTCCAATAAAGCGAGGCTGCACCGCCGCCCCTTCATGTCCCGATCGGTGCCCAGAAGGGGATTCGCGGCGTCGCTTCCAGGCTCGCGAGGTTATCTCGTGCCAATAGTGACTGCAGCGGTAAGGCTGAGCGGACAGGCAGGCACGACCTGCTCGCGTGGTATTCTCGGGATTAGACACTGTACATTGTAGGCAAGAGCCCTTCAGCCCTCAATTTGATGGTTGACAATCTGGCACTGTGTGGTTGACGCACTCAAAGGTCCCGTCCCCACCCTGTACGACGACCAACTCCACGCATTCCCAGCGAGCATCAATGCGCATCCACCATTCGCCCTGTCAAATTGAATTATTCCCCTCTCAGCGTGATACATCCGCCACCTAGTGCCGATGGTCTGAGGCTTGACATTTTAGAGGCCACACCACTTGAGACAATGGTCAACGCGGTTATCGCCGTTACTCATCCAGCAGCTAGCGTTTAGCATTTACCCTATCTAGTCTACTGGTGCTTATTCACCGGCTTTTTGAACCTACCTATCTTTACTTGAACGATGGCTGGCAGACGACAACTTGCAGCTGAACTGCAAGCCTCGGATCATGTCTTCGATTCGTTGTCGTGTACCCGTGTCGGCACTGGCAACCGAGAAAGCCCGCTTATTCATTGGTCCTCGTGTAGAACATGTTGGAAGTGGTTGGCTTTCGGCTTTCAAGTCTCCTAGCTCTCTTAGTCATGATCCCATCGTCAAGAAGGGAGGAGCAGAAGTCATAAAAAGCATATCTTCAGATTAGCGGGGATATAATGTCAATATTAGCCGGCGGAAAGGGTAGGTAGGTTTAAGGTTTTGCGGAACACCCAACATCATCTCAAGCTCCTCGACAGGATACCAAACAAGGTCGACTTGTCATCGATCTCGCCAGGTCAAATCATCGTCTCCATGTGTACGGGCACTAGCTGTCCTGAATGGCCAGCCCCTACTCAATTCTTTGTGTTTCATAAGACTATTCTAAATGGCGATTTAGACCACTGAAAACCAACGATACCGCGTCCAAATCGCATTCATATCATCCATGCCTGGTGCAGGCCCCAAGCAATTCGTCTGCCCCTCAGCAAACGCCGGTTTATATGCTCCCCAGCCCGAAACGCCTGTTGTCCCTCCGCCCCATTCATGAGTTCATTCACTCATTTCCATTGCCCATCAAAACAGTTTTCCTCCGTTTCCTCATTCCTTCGTTTCCTCGCCGCTCGTCAACCCGCACGGCGGCCAAACAGACGACGTAACAACAGCTCCACCAAGGCCTCATGCCGCCTTCCTCTTCCTCCCAACCCTCTTCTTCTTCTCTGGAGGTTCCTCCTCTTCACTCTCACTCTCCGCCTTCGGGGCTCGGCCCTTAGCTCCCGCTGCGCCAGGACCGGGAACCGACGGCCCGCCCTTATCCTCGTTCTCAACACGGCTGACGATCTCACGCAGGAAATCCCACTGATCATCTGACTCGACAACCTGTTTGAGCATCTGGGCCGACACGCGTTTCGAGTTCTTCTCACGCGCCACATCTGCGCTCTTGGTAACAAGAGCAACCATAAACATTTCCAGCGCTTTGCCGACCGCGATGGGCGTCTGCTGTGCCACCTTGCCAACCTCTTCGTCGGCCTGCATAATGCGCTTGATGCGCGCCGTCGGAAACTTGGTCTTTACTGGTGACGGCTCAATTGAAGCCGCGGCCGCGGCCGCCTGTGCGGCGGCGACCTGCGCGGCGGAAGCTCGCTTGGGCGGCATGGGTCCTCCGATTCCTTCTCGCTCGGTTGTGCTCGGTTGTTGCTGATGCTGTCCAGATCCGGATGCTGCCGGGATGGGGTGGCTACTGCCGTAGAACAGCGATGGGGCGGTAGTAGAGAGCTGCTGCTGTGGCTGCTGTTGTTGGTACTGTGCGCCTAGGTAGCTGGTAGGTTGCCCGTAGAATGGTGGCTGCTGCGAGGCTTGCAAGGCGGTGTATCCGGTGCCGGCCTGCGTCACAGTGTGGATGGAAAAGTGAGGCGGCTCGCGAGGAGAATAAGAGTGCTGCTGCTTCGGGAGCTGTTGCTGGGGCTGCTGAGTAGAGTATGGCGAATAGCTACCGCCCAGGGTGTTTATAGGCTTGGGGGCTTGCTCGGCTGGCGACTGCGGGGTTTGGAGCTGTGATAGCTGTGATAGCTGCTGCTGTTGGGCGCGAGGTCGGTGGTTCTGGTGAATGGTTGCGCTTGCAGGCGAGACCGCAAAATATGTAGTCAATGGAGGCTGCAGATGCAGGCGGTGCTGCGGAGAAATTTGCGACTGAACTTGCTGGGATGATGGCGGTCGCTGTTCACCCTGTGGGTGCTGCGGGTGGGTATCTGGTATGCCTTGTGGTGGTTGACAGGTGGGGCCCGACTCAGAGTAAAAGGATGAAAGGTCCGGGGATTTGGGAGCATAAGTGCCAGTGCCGTCACCGGACATGGTTTCCAGAAGTAAACAAATAAGAGGGGACAGAGGGGACAAAAGAACCCTCGCAACCCTCCGCTGGTTCGCTCACTTTCGGTTTGCTCCTGCTGGTGGCGCTGTCTGTTGTGTGTCTTTCTTTGTCTGCTGCTGCCGCTGGTGGGGCATCGAGTTGCTGCAGGCGCGTACTGGGAGGATGACACCTGGCGAGGGTGCTGGACTGCTGGTCGGTGCTCGGTCCAGGTGGGTTGCGGTAGCGGGGGGGTTGCGCGCTACTAGTAGTCAGTTTCTGCTGGCTCCAGCTGTAAAACGCGAATAAATGGCTCTGTCTGGCTCTGTCTGGCTCTGTGTGGCTGGGAGCTCGAGTGACTGGCGCATTAGGAGAGGGGCACTGGAGGGGTTTGATGCGGGGCTAATGCAGCCGAGAGACAGGAACCGTGAATCCGCACTTCAGAGAAAACTTGAGCCGAAGCCAGAGTGTGAATGTGAGAGTGGCAGTGAGTGTGGGTGTGCCTAACTCGGCTGGGGGTATCAAATGTTCATGCCCATGCGCATGCGACGTGAATTGAAATGGCGGTATACAATAGAATGAGCGATTCACACAGGAGGACCAGCAACGGCAGCTTTACATCGTAAGCTTGGGCTTGGATGAAGGGCAACACTGAAGACGACTATGAAGTGAGGGTCTAACGGCCTCCAGCCTCAAGTTATAATCGTAGCCAGCTGCGAAGAGGATACTGTGTGCTGTGTGTGTGTGTGTGTGTGTGTGTGTGTGTGTGCAGGCACACCAGCCAACAGATGACCCTCCCTGAACTGCCAGATTGGATGCAAGAGGGGCTGCGCCAGCACTCGAGCTGCTAATCTGAAGCTACCTCTTACGCACCAAATCAACAACTAGCTGCATCCAGTATCCAGCATCCAACATACAGCTCCCTGCTGAGGGTTGAAGCTGAAGCTGAGGGTGAGCTTGCTATTGCCCGCCGTGTGGTCTCTTCTGGCATCTCAACATTCAGCCCCAAGCTGGAAGCTTAAAGCTGTTTGAGCTGACCCAAGCTCCTGTTTGGTGGAGGCGCTCAGGTGGGGTGACTTGTGGAAGCGCGACTGGGTTTGTGAATCGGGAGTGGTGGGGTTCGAAAAAGGCCAAAGCCGATAGAAGAAATGTCGACATCGGCACCAACAGGAGAGCTGAATAAGACCTACCTGCAACCTTGAGCTACCCTGGCCGTGGCTGATTAAAGTGGCGGGCCGCGGGGAGGCTTGAAAATACTTTGGAGGTGGTTGGTCGCGATCTTATGGATGGCGTTGTGAAGATTAGATAGGTGTTGAAGGAGCTGGAGCTGTGGGTAAAGCTAGGTAAGGGAGTTGCCGTGTCGCCGAGAATAACCTAGAAACCCTAGCGTTGAAGACGGGATTCCGTGGGACATGCGCCGTTTATATGGGCCATGGTGACACCCCTTCGCGCCATTGAGAACACATAAATCAACAGGGGCCTAGCCCTTACCTGATTGGGCAAGGGGCCCAAGCACTGCCCCCAACCCATTTTCTCGGAAATCGCAGATCTTGACGTTTCCTGCATCACCGTCTGGCCAATCTCCGCCTCTCTGCTGCCTGCCACTCTGCCTCCCCAAACGCCTCAGCAAACGCCTGAGCGATATATCCCCATCCTCTGTTTGCCATTGTGATGGAACGCAGTACTAGTCAGCTGGGCTTATATTGCCATTACCTCTTGTCGTTCTGGCCAACGTGTGGCCATTTGACAACCTAAGGTAAGCATTTCTCTCTGATTTCACCCTCCCTCTCCCATTTCATGATGACAATTTCAAGAGCTCCTTGAAAGTCCAAAGACTCACAGATAACGACGTTGAAGAAGCCGAGTCGCTTTTGACTATGGTTTCATCTTCGCTCGAACATGTCGATGCTGGCACACAAATTACTTGATCTAATCTGACTCTCACCTCCCCTGCCTTATGACTTCCTACCATTGCCATCATGGAATGCGTCGTCTAATCTCCTCCGTGACAGTTGTTAACCCTTTTAGTCGCTGAGCCTTGCTGCTGGAGAGAAACAAGGATGCTACTGGCCACGCATGGATACCGCCAGCCTCACGTTTGCTTCCAACCACGACATCGGCTTCGCAGAGGAGCTTGATCAGATCCTCGATGTCCGGCGCTAGGACTTCCTCCTCTCCATAGGTGATGACGATGCCCTTGGAAGGGCTCGATCGCTTCCACCAGGGCATGTCCGTGCAACACCCGGGCGATACCAACGGGTCGTTTTCGGATATTTTAGTGCCCGCAAACTGCCTCCCATACTGCCGCAGCTGATGCGCGTCCAGGTAGTCACTTGCTGTGTTTTTGTGCCGCGCTGATACCAATGTCACCCATGGCGATATCAACAATGCCAGCGCCGGCTTTTGGAGTTGCATCCTCCCGTGACTCGGGCCATCACGCTCGTCGTCACCGAGATGCAACAAGAGGCTCAAGATGAGCGCTGCACCGGCCGAGTCCCCACTAACACATACGATGGAGGGGTCTTGAGCCACGCTAAGAACGTGTCTGTAACCGCCGATAGCCTCCAGGGCCTGCGTGGGGTACAACGCGTCAGGCACGAGTGTGTACTCCAGAGCAAATATGGCCGGATTGTCGTAGCCGGCTAGGATCAGAGCCGACAGCCAGGCCAGCAGAAACTCAAGATAAAAGTGGGACGAGCCCATGGAAAATCCTCCTCCTATAGGCGGCCATCAGCGCTAGCGAGGAGATAGGGACGGTAGCGGTAGTCTTACCGTGAGCATAATAGAGCACCAAATCAGGCTTCCGCCCTAGATCCCGGGAGATCCAGATACCCTTGAAGGAGTCCTACGACAAACCGTCAGCGAAAGATAAGCCAGCAGGCAGGCGCCAATTACTGGCAGAAGCGGTAACTCAACCAACTCACTTCATGATGTTCTCTCCAGTGAATCGGAGACTTGATATAGCCATGCCGAAGCATCCGGAATCGAAGAAAGGGGCCCGCGACCTCTCTCGCGAAGAAGACACGCCCGATCCTCGGCGGGATACTAGAGAATGCGTATCGCACACAGCGAACAACAAAATCCTCAAACGGCGAGGCCACTTGCACAAAAGGAGCTCTGTGCCTTCTGGGGCAGAGGTATCTTTCCCAGACGAATGACATGGGCAGTTTTACTACTTTTGGAGCCTCGTGAGTATACCATCACAGATAATGCATCTCAACACGGCAGCACAAGAATAATTCCTATTCTGACTTGTTTGCACATGCGTACAATATATATAATATAACGACAAGAAAAGGACAGGTAACTCACGTAAAAAGGGTAGCGCCTGCAGCACGCACAACAGCGTATCAAACAGCCCTACATGCCAGAGAAGCTGGGGCGCAAGCAGCAGGCAGAAAACCAGGCAGTCGAGATAGGACACCGGACCGAGGATCATTATTGCCGCTTCCGTTGCCGCTGCCGCTGCCGCTGCCGTGTCCATGCCGGTTGCCTTTTGTTTGGGCGGAAGCGGGAGTCGGTCCGGGTTGCGCGGTCCGGGCTGTTTTACTAGCAACGATGGCGGATGTGCATCTTCCTTTTCCGGGTGAGGCATGTGGGGGCTGAGGTGGTGTTCAACAGGCGGTGGGGGAAGTTTAAGGAAAACCCCGTTATATTTCAGGAAAGGAACCCACGGTAAAAAGTGACTTGTGATCCTCGGATAGAAACCGATGTGGTGACGACGAGGCAAAGGTGACTCGGACAAGAACCAGAAAGCCGCCTCAGCTGGGAGGCGTAGTTACCTCATGGAGGAAACAAGCTTGCTGCGGTCGGTTGCTGCTGGCTGCAGGAGTAGTTACTTGGCGCCTGGCTTATGTCCGGCTCGGGATTGCAACATTGCCCTTGAACGTTCGGTAGTCATATCACTTACACATGACATAGATGATCGAGGGAAGTTACTTGCAATGCGGCTACAAAATATAAAATAGCAACGGCGGCTTACTCAGAAAACCCAATCGTTGGTGATGCCAGGCCAGGGGTGAAGTTCAGCCTATTTCGCCTGTGTGACGCAAACTTTCTCTTCATCACGGCATGGCGCGATGCACACGATCGAGTACACATTCTTCCAAAACCCAAATGCTAACTCCCTAGCCCATGCAGGTAACCTACGTATTCCTCGCCACCTCCAGAGTGCGTTCCTCCAGCTGCCCAAACGCGCCCAAGACATTCCCATACTTCTCAAAGACACCCTCCTTATACCCATCGCCGACTTTCCGAATGGCGCCGTCCTCCTTCCACCGTTTCCCAATCAACTCATCAAACGTCTCCCCGCCAGCCCGCTCAAATGCCCACACAGCCTTGTAGGCGCCGCCCAGCGCACACGCGTTACCGCCCACATCGAGCTTGTACACGCCTTCGATGCCGCCCAGCACATCGCCAATGACCTGCGAGATGGCCGGGTTCAGTGACCCACCACCGACTAGGTAGATGCGGCGTGGCTGCGCGGGGAGCTCCCCCGCCACCGCGGCGCCGGGGCCCTGCACCAGCTTCTGGCTGCGCAAGCGCATCGACAAAGCCTGTGACTCAATGATGACGCGCGCATCCGTCTCGGCGGGCCAGGGCGCCGAGGCTTCGGTGAGGCTACTGCCGTTGACGCTGTCGCAGGTGTACCTCCAGGTGCCAGCGCGGATGTTGGGCACGATCTCAGGCAGGTAGAAGTACAGGCCGAGCTTGGCGGGGTCGCCGGTCGACTTGACATCCAGGGGGAGCGTCGACAGCGCGTGCTGGTTGAAGGTCGCCCAGGGGTCGGGGCCCTCTGGCTTGGGAAGCACGTCACGCACCTTCTCGCGGGCCAGCCCGCCGTTCTTATAGCACAGCATGAACATGTACTGGCCGGGCGTGGTTGGGTGGTTGAAGAAGTGATAGCTGGGGTCAGGCTTGTAAACAGGCGTGATCATGAGGAAGGTGGTGCTGGTTCCTAGGCTGACGATGGCATCGAGAGGGCGGAGGGGGAGCGCCAGAATGGTCGCTGGATTATCGCCAGTGAAGGGCGCGATGCCGCATTTGGGGCTGAAGCCGTACTTGACTATGAAGTAGCTGCTGATCAGGCCCATGCTTCCGCCGCCATCTTGCCGTACCTCTCCCAACTTGTTTCGCAGCTCACATACCCCGTCTTTGCCCGCCGTGAGTTCAAGGAGTGGCTCTGACCAGTTTTTTCCTGGAATATCCCAGAGGTTCATCCCGCAGACATCGCTGATGTCCATTGGCGCGACAGAACCAAGGAATAAGGAGGCAAGAAAGGAGGACACAAGAGATATCCGAGATGTTGCGGTGTACATCTCTGGGAGCTTGCGGCGGAGTCGCATGATTTGGGTACCAGTAAACCGCTATCGAGGGCAATGGCTGTCAGCGAACTGCTCCCCAGATCTTTTCCATCATGCCCACCCAGGCTATCGGAAAACTAACATGGTGTGCAGAGCTTCCCGTGACCTGGGCTAGCCTCTCGGCCGTCTCCAGCTGGGTGTCATACTGATCGCACTCGGCCTGGGTGCTGTGGTCTTGCCAATTCGGCGCATACGGGTGCGACAAGGCTCCAGTGAGTTGGTCGACGAGCGCTTTGTCAGGCTGCAGGCCGCTGAGCAAAGTCTCAGCGTCACGGCTCCAGTACACACTCCCGTGTTGCTGGCAAGAACCGCTGATGCCGCGGATGCGGTTTAGGGGGGTATCCTTCTCCTGGAGTCGACTGAGCACCAGATCCAGAGCCTCCAACCACATTGCTACAGGGGCGAAGACCTCGCCCTCGGCCTCGTTCACCTGGACGCCCTTCTTGATGCCGTATTTGGATCCGAAGTCGCCGTCGAAGTCGACTTTGGAATCGGAGACGACGCTAAGATCCGAGGCGATGACGATTGCTGAAGTTTGGGGTCCAATGGTTAGCTAAAGGCCCCTTTTCTCGAATTGGTTTTGCTGCCGACATGTCTTGCCTACACACACCTTTCAGCTGCTGGGTGGAGAGATCAAAGCCCAGATAGAGGGGGCCCTCGTTGGCCATTGTGTTCCCAAAGGTGCTTCAAGAAGGGGTTGATCCAAAGAGATTCGGGGGGGGGGGACTAGGAGACACTACAAATACACGGGCAATACGAGTTCCTCGAGGGGAGCACGGGAACAGAGCGCTGCTTGCCATCTTGGAGCGTGGGGCTATCGCGATAAAGTACCTATGGGAGGCTTGGGAGATCATGGCGGGGCATGTTGGAGACGGCAGCCGAGAGAAGGGCAGCCTCGCCCGAGGGGTATTTAGCCTGATATCATCATGCGTCTCGACCAATGCTGGTTCTGCATTGTTTGGAGAATCTCTCAATTAAGCGGTTGGCCTGGGCCGAATACTGAGCCACCTGACGCTGTCTGGCTGATGGCTAAACACAAAGGGCACCCTGACCCTGCGTGCCCTGAGCCTTGGCTTCTCCAATTTCTGACCCCAGTTGTTCAAGGGCCTCGAGCGGGGATGCCCCACAGTGCCACGGGTGCCCAGTCCGCTGAAATTCAGAGAGATGCCATCCCTGTAAGCGCATTGAATGCAACGGTTGCAGGGTGCGCGATGACGGAGGTAATCTGCCGCTTGCTGTCTGCCATCTGGCAACTGGCAACTTCTTTTTTATCTCTTCCTCCGATCCAACCTCTCTGCACGTTGCAGCTCGCAAAACCAACCTAGACAGACCGATACCCCTATTAACGCGCCCTGTCGTTTGGCAAGACGCCATGGATAGACAGCGATCTCGCGCCACCACATGACAAGTCTCAAACATGCGCTGTCAAGCATCACGGCAGCAGGGGATTGCGCTTGCGCTGCTGTGGCTGGGCCTCCATGCCGCCGCCGCCCATGGCTCTAGACCAGGCCAAGACGCCGTCTTGAACGCCTTCCTTGCTCCTCCAGAGGTATGCGAATCCAAGACGATCAACTACATTACGCACATCCTACCACAACAATGCCTCCGGACATCTTGGACTGCTGCCCCCACGGCCACCGCCAACGTCACCGCTTCTTCGGGCACCGCCATACCCACGGCCACCGCAGGCCGAAGCACCGAGACGGCACCTTCGAATGATGCCCAGCAGAAGCAGGCGGTTAGCCAAGAGAAGGTGGCTCCCAAACATGAGCAGGAGCCCGAGGACCCCGACAACCAGGACTTCGCCACCAGTTCCTTTATGTCCTTTGAGGAATGGAAGGAGATGATGCTGCGCAAGTCAGGACAAGATCCCGCCAACATCAAGGGCCGCAAACCGAGCGAGCACCGCGCCGAGAGGGACCCAGCTATCGCCCATGGCGAGTTCGACGGCATCGGAGAAGAGGGAGAGATATCCCTAGACTTCGACGCTCTGTCTGAGAAAGTGTCAGAGATAACCTCGTCCTCTTCAGGCGAAGCCCCTCCGCATACCAAAACAGACGTCAAAGAAGAACCCGTGCTATACGACGACGGCAAGACACAATACTACCGGAGTAAAGATGCTGGCAAGACATGCAAGGAGAGGTTCTCGTACTCCTCGTTTGACGCCGGCGCGACAGTCCTAAAGACCAATCCTGGTGCTAAGAACGCAAAGGCCATCTTGGTCGAAAACAAAGACTCTTACATGCTTCTTGAGTGTCGGAACAAAAACAAGTTTGTCATAGTGGAGCTTAGCGACGATATCCTTGTCGATACCGTTGTGCTAGCCAACTTTGAGTTCTTCTCCAGCATGATCCGAAAGTTCCGTGTCAGTGTTAGTGACCGCTACCCAATGAAGTTGGACAAATGGGTAGACCTAGGTACCTTCGAAGCCCGCAACTCGCGAGACATCCAGCCGTTCCTGGTGGAGCACCCCCAGATCTACACAAAGTACATACGGATCGAGTTCCTTACCCACTATGGCACTGAGTATTACTGCCCTGTGTCGTTACTACGGGTCCATGGCACCAGGATGCTCGATAGCTGGAAAGAGCATGAGCAAGATCAGGGCCAGGATGACGAGGTCGAGCAGATCGATGCTGCAATCCAGGAGCCGGCGGTAGAGGCCAACCAAACAGCTGAGCCGATTCCCGCCGAGCCAGTGCCGTCTGATGTGACGGAGGAGAACATACCCAGAGCACAGGACCTCGCCGAAACGGGACTATCTCCTTGGCAACCCTTGTTTCAATACGACCTGTTCGAGCCAACCTGTGCCTTGCGTTCGCCCACAACTGGCGAGCCTACTCCTGTCTTGCCTGACATAGGCGACAAGCCCGGTATCGCCGCCGCCAACGGTGAGAGCGTGAGTGTGCATCTTTCCAAGGCCTCTATCGCGCCCGAGACGCCCAAATCCAACGGCTCTTCCGTGCCTGCTCCTTCCCAATCTACTACTGCTCAGTCCCAGTCAACGGGCTCATCATCTCCATCTGTATCTGCCTCTTCCGCGCCGCCTCAACAAGCGGCAAGCAATAGCAACAGCAGCACTGCCAGCAGCAGCCCGAGCCCAAAGCAGCCCAACGCTCGAACCGATGCCGCAGATGGTGGCTCCTCGGCTAGCTCTCGCACAACAGGCACATCGACATCCTCGTCATCGCCGCCCCGCAACAAAACCAGTGCCGGCTCCAGCGCTTCGGCCTCGCCGACGGTGCAGGAGTCTTTCTTCAAGACCGTGACGAAACGGCTCCAGCACCTAGAGTCTAACACATCTCTCTCGCTCCAGTACATCGAGGAGCAGTCCCGGTTTCTGCAGGATGCACTTCTCAAGATGGAAAAGAAGCAAATAAGCCGCGTCGACAGCTTTCTTGACACGCTCAACAAGACAGTCCTCGCCGAGCTCCGCACCGTACGCACCCAGTACGACCAGATTTGGCAGAGCACTGTCATCGCCCTCGAAACGCAGCGTGAGCAGTCCCAGCGCGAGATTGTGGCCTTATCAGGCCGCCTGACCGTCCTCGCCGACGAGGTCGTCTTTCAGAAGCGCATGGCCATCTTGCAAAGCGTCCTGCTCCTCAGCTGCCTCATCCTTGTGATATTCAGCCGCGGTGGCGGCGGCAGTTTCGCCGGGTATGGACCTGGGCCGGCGCTTGTCAATGGCAGACCGTCGTCCTTTGACCTCGGCACCCCCCTCCACCTCAACCAGCACCGCCACGCCCGCGAAGACTCCACGTCCACCTTCGCCCCAACCCTGATATCCTCCCCCTCCGCCTCCGGGGCCGCTGCCCACTACGCCTCCTCGCAGCACAACCTCCACTACCGCAACGGCGCCGGCACCAGCGACAAGACGCTGCCCCTGACACCCACATCACAGTTCAGCAGGGAGGCAACACCCCTCATCCACGTCGACGGCGTCGATGTGCCCTTCTACGACGTCGCTGACTCGCCCTCGCCCCCAACACCACCCCCTTCGCAGCACCAACAGCAGCCAAAGTCGCCCCCGCAGCAGCCTAAGCGGCAGAGGAGGCGGAAGTCGGGGGGCAGTAAGGGCAAGGGTCATATCAATGGTAATGGGAATGGTAGCAGCGGTGGGAGTGGTAACAGAAGTGCCGCAAAAGACGGAGCAGAACAAGACGTAGATGCAGAACTGTCGCCAGAGCCGGGACCTGAGGAGCCCGCGGCCCCCCTGTCGGCAGGGAGGTTGAGTATGTCGCAGATGCAAATGGGCGGGGTTAGGAAACCGTTGCCGGCTCTGCCAGAAGATCAAGTTGAGCTGGAGCGGTGATGGGGACGGACACGATACCAGTATGTTGCTAAAGAGCCATGTTTTTAGATGTTTACGATACCAGCATTGCAATGGACGGCTTTGCTAATGAAACTTTACTTGACACTACGTTGCATATTTTTTGGTGTCCGATGCATTACCATCTCCACTCTACCTACTGCCACAAACAATCACAACACTGTCATGCGCCAACAATGCAATGGAAAACCGACATCTATTGAGGGCGGAGTCAAGGCAAAAACTATGTATGTCCGTCCTGGCTAAGGTATACAGGCACGCTCCATCTCCACGATGGTCCTGAAGCTTGAGATCCTTGATCAAAACCAGGCATTGCGGTATGGGACGGCCAACTTTCCTGGGCCATGATAGTTTCAATGGCCCCTCCTGTTGGCTTAGCCAATATGACTCCCTGTCGACAAACCGCATCCGCCTCTTTACCATCTCCCTTGCAGGAATCGAGGTTCCAAAATGGATTGACTGAAAGATACCAAATGAACTTTTCCGCTTTTGTTTTCGCTTCCCATTCTTGTCAAATATCTAAACGAATTTGTCAAGGAGCTGAATGTTGAATTGCAGCAGGGAATTCCAATCTAAATGGTGTTGAACTTGTCGAGTTGTCAAAAATTACGAGCGAGCCAGGCCTCGCAGTGGCCTGTTTAGCGTTGATTGCATTAGATGACTTTCGGAGTTCGCGCAGGTTTTCAGTACTAGCCCTTGCCAGCTCGCCGAGTCCCGGGCAATCCAATTAGTGAGGGTTGTATAGGACTTGCTGCGGCATCTGGGCATCGTAGTCGAACTCCTCGAGGGCCGCGAGTCTGGTACCACGATCGTACTGAGAGCGACGCCGACGCTGCTCGTCACGGAAGTGCTGGCCCGCGTTGGGGGTGAAGAGGCCTGGTACAAAAACAGTCAGTTTTGCTTGATCTGAGCCGAAGAAGCTATCACTCACCGACGTGCTCTGCATTCTCACAGCTGCGCTTCATCTTGGACTGGTTGTCGGGCTCCGGGAAAGGCTCCTCTTGGCCGGCCAGCTCTGCTCTAGGTCCGTTGATAGTATAATACAGCTAACAATGTTAGCGGATCAAGTGGTATCAAGACAGAAGCTGCCGTACCTTGGGCCGGTAGTGGGGCATCTCGAGCATGACAGAGCTGTTTCGGAACTTCTGGACGAGGCAATCTTTGCCTTGGATGGCTTCGAAGTGTCAGTATCAACTCCCCTGGCTGTGGCTGTGGAAAACTCACTCGCATAGGAGATCTCCGCAACCTTGTCGCTCTTGAAGCAGTTCCATCGCTGGTTTCCGCGGGCGTTCACAAACTACATGTATGGTCAGACACAACCGTAATTCTGAACAGAGCAAGATTGACAAACATCAATGATGTCAAGAGGCTAGATAGCTGGTTAATTAATTTGGCATTGCAGGAGAGGGGACAGAAGCTTACATCGACGAAGTTGATGAACGCATAGCCGACGCTGTGCAACAAAGTACCATGTCAATACACGAGAGCTAAAGAGAACAGAAGGTAGCCTACATACTTGCAGTCGTTGGCGAAGTCGATGCGCAGATACATGAAGTCGTACTTGCCCCAGCTCGACTCATCCACGATTTTCTTGAGCATTGTTTGGTCAACCTTGTTCGGGATGTTGCGCAGCATGATCTAAATCGTCAGCACAGTGGGCCCCACAGGGCTATTGGGGCATACTTACGGTGGTTCGAACATCAATGCCGTCTCGAATGCGGGTAACATCAACATGATTGTGGTGACCAGCAGCGTTGTAGAACGGCGATCTATTGACTCTCATGGCATTCTGTCGGCGTCCATCATAACGTCCATCATGACGTCCAAAAGCCGCCATGGCTCTCTGGTTGGCATACTCATTCTGGAAAGCCATCGGGGTCTTTGGGGGGGTGAAGATCGGGGTCATGATGGGTACACCACCAGACATCGGAGTCATCGGGGTGAGAGAACTTGCGCTCTGGCTTCGGGTCGGTGTCTGGTCAAGTACGTAACGTACCGGCGATGCGGCAGGGCCATGATAAACTAGCGGATACATGGGAATAGGGTGCTGAGGCATATGAGCTAGGGCGGGCGATTGACCGAGATGACTAGCCGTAGCGAGAGTACTTCCCGGGTGCGTTGCTTTGGGGATGTTCATCCCATGAAACATGCTAGAGAATTCCTCTGGGTGAGTTGGCTTAGAGACGTTCACTCCATGAAACATGCTGGCGAGGTCTTCCACGGAATGTTGCGGCAGAGCGTAGCGCTCGAGATGTTCATGGGCCAGGCTCGTGGCCACAGGCGGGGCTGCCGGCTCGCAAGGGGCCAGAAGCAGCTGCATTCCCTGTCATTTGGTCAGGAGGTTGGATTTGACAGAGTCGAGCCGAATACTCACAGAAAACACGATCCCGTTGAACTTGGAGATGACGAAAGCGGCAACGTCAACATCACAGAACTCGACCACGGCCCTGTATACAGGATCCTGAAGTCCGCTCTGGCGCTGAAACCCGAAGATGTCTCCTTCAGAACGGACGAAGTCGCGGACGATAGAGTCAATCTGGTGAGATCCGACGCCGCCGCCGGGGGAAAAGAGAGTCACAACATTGACCAGACCGCTCGGAGCCGCCTCAATGCGAGCAGCAGGGTTCAGATCCTGTGGGTTGAATCAGCATGGCCGGGACATAGATTACCAATTTTACTGGGGTACTGACGTTGTAGAACTCAGCTGAAGAGATGTACTCGGCGAGCCAGTCAGCACCGCTGAGCCGGATGTTGTCATGGATGTTGCGAGCATCCCGAATGTTTGTGAGACGTAGGTAGACCTTTGAAGCGTTCAAGAGGATGCTGCGTTTGCCTTGGGGCTGATAACCAATGCGCTCCAACTTCTACAGAAAGGTTGTCAGCATGAGTAGAGGGCACTGAGGTAAGGGACATGTCTACCTCGATATAGTCTTCAACATCGTGGGCCGTGACGACACCGGAGGTCGACGAGATGACAAGATAACGAGAGATGCCCAAGTCGGCGCTCAGCTTCGAGGGAGCTTGATCGATGATAACCGAGTATCTGCCAGATGGGCCAGTGCCAAAAGAAGCTCCATTCAAGGAACCATGGGCAACCAGTGGAGTGGAGACCGGGCGGAAAGACGAGGCAGTTGGCGACAATTTCTGCTCTGTCTTAGAGGCGGCAGTAGTAGTGGAAACGAAAGGGTCCTTCTCGACAGCAGTAGAGGCGCCTGTGTAGGCCTCAGTAGGGTTGACCTGGAAGCGGTTTTGGTGAGACTCCGCGGTGACGAGGTTCAAGGCCTTCAGCAGGCCAGCCGATCTCGAGGGGTTGTCATCGGGTGAGAAAGCGGTGAGTCTGGTGTCCGGGGTACCTTCGTGTTTGTACGAGTCGGCACCGCCACTGGATGAGTGAGGTGAGGGTGGGTTGAAAGCAGTCTCTCGTGCCTGCGCCATTGTGCACAAGATCCAATCGACTTGCTTGTAGGTGGTGGGTTTGCAGTTGTCAAAATACTGGATGGGACCTTACCAAGGACCAAAAACTCAGAGGGTGTGTTCTTGATTGCCTTTCAGGGCACAAGGAAAGAGAAGGGAGAGGTGAAAAAAGAGAAGAGACGAGGGGCAGGCGGTCACTGGAGAGGGTCCCCGGTTTTCTAGTTTCCTTGCTGGTCTCGGCGGCTGGAAAACAGGAAGGCACGGAAGGACCAGAGAGTGCGGACAAGAGACGGCAAGAGTAAAGGCGGATCCTCCAATTTCCTAGTGGGAGATGACGGACGAAACTGATGCAGAACCACGAAAAGAGTGTGTGGCCAATATATGGCCAACGTGCGTGTGACTGGAGCCGACAGATGTCTTTCGACTTCCACTTCCTGACCTACAAGAATAAACCTCGCAAGGTGGAGAAAGATCCTAGGGGAATGTACTGTTGCAAGGCGGACGTGGCCGAGAAGAATTGTCGAATTTCTCTGGCGGGTCAATAAAGTGAAGGAAGGAGTGTTGGGCGGTTTGGGTGGCGGAACAGAACCCGATTGTCGGACGCCTTGATGTGCCAGGCGGACGGTAGACGAGATTGCCGAAAGTTGAAAGGGTAAAGGAAGGAGTGGATAAAGGAATGTCGGTCGGGGTTATCTAAGGTAGTGAAGATGACGGGACTCGGGGGTCCAGGATTGTCACGTTTTGGGGGGGGGGAGGCTGAACCGAGGAAGGAGCGTCGGGCAGTGGGAGTTGGGTATTGGGTGGAAGTACGCCCAACTAATGTTCCTGGTCAGAAGTTGAGATAGACCGATCTCCCAGAAGGAGGAATAAATCAACGAGCGGTGACGGGAGTGTGAACGAGCTGTCTCAACCTAGTTTATGGTGGAGAGGGACAGAAGGTTAGGAAGGAGCGTGGCACAGAATAAATAGAGAAACAGTAATGGAAGTGACTGACTATTCTACATGAAAGTTAGAATGAGGAACGAGGCACGGCGTGAATTGCAGAAAGAGCGAAGAGCTTGGAAGGTTGAGGAGGTGAAGCGCCACACCATTCAAGCTGCACCTTCCAGACTCACAGACGACTGTGCCACCACGATCACTGCGAAGTGGTTTGTCGCATAGGAAGTAGGAAAACTTGCTTAGGAAGACTGGCTAGAGAAGCTTTTTTCTAAAAAAAAGAAATTAATTTACGAAGCTCAAACTTTTCACTCTAAGTTCACCAACAATTTTTTATTGGAGAACTCAGAAGTCCAAATCATGATGGGCCGTGACGATGCCCCCCTTTCTACATGAGGGAAATGGAAATTTAGGTTAGGCACTACTTATTCTATTCATTTACCTCAGTATTGGTTATGCTGAAGGCCCTGGTTTGAAAATGCGGATTGTATGTTGCGTCACTCGTCCTTTGAGAGGAGAACACAAGCTGGAGACTACTATAATGAAAGTAGAAATACTGCCCAGTAATGTAACAAACACATCAATAGTTTTGAGCTTTAGCTAGTATTCTCCACTGACCTGTGCTTAAAATATATGAGTATCGGTTTGGGTTATCTCCTGCGAATCTAGACTTTGTATTAGACGGGACTCGACACTGCACTGGGATAGGTGTTGTTTCGTCCTTGAAAAGGGGCAAGAAATTGACGGGACAACCACCTGAACCGTGCACTGCTATCCGTACTGTACCTTGTCACTCCCAGCATCGCTTAGCACGATAATGATAAGTGAAGTACTGGAGTTGCTGGGGGATTTCGCGAGCCTGATTACTAGCTAAGGGACGCCCTTTTCTCTGTTTCTAAAAGAAAATCGATGCCCTGTGAAGTATCTAGAGTCCGAGCAAGTTTGCATAATGCAATTAAAATTCCTCCTTTCTGGGATTTGTAAATTGAATTATTGTTTCCCGAAGCTGGCACAACGCACGGACGCTCACGTCTGCTGGCTGCTGCGCATGCCATTGTCCATGGCCAATTTGGCCCAGCAAGCGAAACACGATTCATGTGCACTGAGGATCAATCAGTTGCAAGCTCCCACCTCCCACTTTCTGACCAGGGCACTTCCTAGCAAGCAGAACCCATCAACACCGATACAAATGGGGCCTCGAGCTTCCTAGACCCAAAATGCCCCGGAAAGCCCAAACGTGGGATGACTACGACACTGCCGTCGACCAGGTCCGTTGCTTCGCTATTGTGATGACTGGGATGCCGATTGCACTGCGATTGCGTTGCATCTGCATCTGGCTTTGTCAAGTTGCTGACCTGTCATAGATTATCCTCGCGCCCACCGACTCTGATTTTCTCGACCAGCTGATCCCAGTGCTCAAAGATGCCGCCGCGAGCAGCCGGACCGCGACACTCGTCCAGAGCCTCTCCCAATATGCCCAGGAACGAGAGGGCGAGATCGAGCGCATCGGCTTAACCAAGCACGAAGAGTTCCTTGGCTCGGTAAATCAGCTACAGAAGGTGCGCGAAGGGACAGTCATCCTTACAGCTGAGATCTTGGACCTCAACCAATCGATCCAAGCCAGCACAGAGAAGCTTGCAGAGCAAAAGCAGGCTCTCGTCAACACGCGGGGCGTGCGACAGAACATCACGGATGTATCTGATGCGCTCAAGGAATCTCTCAAGATTCTCCATGCTGTCAACAATGCGCATGACTTAATCCGGAAGAAGAAGTACTATGGTGCGCTCAAGTCCCTGGAGGACCTTCAAAATGAGCATCTGGTCCCCATTATCCAGAACAAGTACGCGACACAATACAAGCTCGCAGACTTGATACAAAAGTCAATTCCCGCCTCTCAGAAGACAATTTCCGAGGCTGTCATGACCGATTTGAACACTTGGCTGTACCGGATTCGGGAGACCTCGCAGTTCCTGGGCGAGGTGGCCTTCTTCCACACCAAGCAGCGTCAGGACAGGCAGCGGAAGCGCGTTGAGCAAAATGAATATTTGAACCATTTCAAGCTGAACTCAGCTATAGAATTGGTTATCGACGAGAGTAACGAGTACGACGTGCTCGACAATGATGAGGTCCAGGTTGATTTTACGCCATTACACGAGGCGTTGCACATTCATGAGGCGCTGGGGCAACTGGACAAGTTCCGAGCCGACTATTCAGGAACTAGACGGCAGCAAAAAGAACTTCTCTTGCCCAGCTCAATCAATCTTCTTAGCGAGGATGAAGACTCCTCACTAAGTGCTCTCCTGGAAGGCATTGCTGGTTTTGCAATTATCGAAAAGGCAACGATGCAGCGTGCGCCCCAGCTTCGCTCAACCGTAGATGTATGTATCCCTAGAAACCAAGTGAAGTGAGGCGTAAGTTCTAACCTTGACAGATTGACGAGCTTTGGGATTCAATGTGTCAAACATCCATCAGGCTCATCACCAGGTCGCTGTCCGAAGTGAATAACGCTGAGGTCTTGCTCAAGATCAAGCTAGTCGTTGCACTCTTTATCCAGACAATGGAGGTAAAGAACTTGCCCATACACCGTTTTGAAAGCATTTCCTAACAATTTGATCAGGGCTGGGGGTACTCTGTATCTATGCTGAACGGCCTCCAACTTACTTTATTCCACAAGTACGCTGAACTGCTGAAACGCCGCTTTAGCGAGGACTTTCAAGAGGTTTGATCCCGCTCCCAATTGTCCTCATCATCCCTCCACTCGTTGGCTAACCCTGGAGAAGATTGTCTCAACAGACGATTATATGCCCATGGCTATCAACACTCTCGAAGAATACGACAAAGTCCTCAATGTCAGCTGGATCACACAAGATAAAACCCCCGAGGAACTTATGTATTTTGAGACCACCATTCCCAATGCTTATTGTGTCTAACTTCAACATAGCTTCCCGTGTGTGCTTCCGTTCTCTCAGATGTACCCTCTATGCTGCATAGACATCCGGAATTTCGTGAACCAGTTCTACTTCTTTTCCGATGATCACTTCCAATATCTGAATGTCATCGATGAGACGCTCAGAAAGGTAATGTTTATTTGGGTTTTAGCAATTTGATATCTCAGTATCATCTAACAAGGCCCTAGTCACTGGATGAACTCTTGACCGAAAGGGTCTGCCAATCTCTCGTCGAGCGATTGAGCTCTCAGTATCTTGGGCAGATAGTCCAGATCCTGATTAATCTTGAGCACTTCGAGACGGCTTGCCAGGAACTTGAACAGCTTTTGATCAGAGCGCGGTCATCGACCTCGGCAGGTGGGCCTGTGACCCTGACGGCAACTGAGCAGTTCAGGAACAACAAGAAGACTGCGGAAAAGCGAATTTTTGAACTTGTGAACTCCAAGATTGATGATCTTGTTGATACATCAGACTATGACTGGTAAGATTCGCCAGTTCCGCTGTCACCAACTCACCGTCGTTAACATCACGCAACAACAGGGCGGCGCCGACCAAACCAAACGAACCAAGCAACTACATGCAGACGTTGACACATTATCTCTCCAACATTATGAACTCAACCCTCTTGGGACTTCCTAGAGAGATCAAGGAGCTCATCTACTTCGATGCTCTCAGCCACGCTGCCAACAAGATCCTTGTAAGCCACACACCTCACAACGGGACACCAAGTCTTCGCATTAACCGCTATCTAGGCCCTTCCTCTATCCCAAGACGTCAAGACTATCAACCCTAACGGTGTCACCGCCATAGCACTTGACGTCCAGTACCTGACCGAGTTCGTCGCTAGTCTCGACAACGCCTTCATGCTCGAGCAGAATATCGATGAGCTCCAGCAGACGGTGGCGCTCATGCAGTCAGACAACCATGACGAATTCTTTGACATTTCAACCCGGAACAAGAAATACGGCCGTGTTGATGCCTTGAATGGCCCCATTTTATTGGAGAAGTAAATGCCCCCCTTGCTGCCTGTTACATCACGAAAGCGCCCTCAGCTGTGTTTTGTGGACTTGACTAACGCGCCACTAGACTCACTCAAACGGTTGATAACCCGAGCCGAACCGCTGCGCCGCTCGCTAACTTCGGATCGCGCTTCGGCCTGAGGTGATTGTCAAGCCGCAAACTGGCGTCCACATCATGCTGTCCTTGCGTTGGACAATCTAAAGTCGGGTCTCTGTGACTGCCATTCGCCGACAAAAAGGAAAAAAAGCTCACTGAAGGAATTTATCGTATAACCCAGCGCAAGATATTTGATGTATAGATGTGAAAAGTCATCAATTGGTCGTGAATTTAGCCAACCTGCTCCGCGAACCCCTTCCCGTCCGAACCTCGCAATCAAAGCGGCGGCTAGAATCGCTGAACAGTTCTGGTCTTCCGACTACCGAACGCAAGAGAATAAACACAACAAAAAAAATGATCTGGGAAACCGCCGAATTCCTTCCGCCCTTATTTTACGCCAGATAATACCCAGGTTGAACTACACAAAAAGACATCGGCTGCATTTTAGCAACGGGAAGTACATTGCCGCCTCGCTTGCCGCTTCGCTCGCCTCTTCTCCGTCATAATAACTGGCCAACTTTCATGTTGGGTTCCCCTCCTTCAGGTCGAGCAAAGCTTCGTTGTTATTCTCAGGGTCTTGGGGTTCACTCTTTATCACCATGTGAGGCTGGCCCGCCGGCTGCGTATAAGTCTCAATGGCCGAACCGTCTACCCCGCTGTTCTGTGGGGCATACTAAGCGCTCTTTTTATCTTGTTAGCTGAGCTTGTCACGGAGAGCTGAGTCAGGGGAAGGGGCACAAACCTGCTGCGGGGGCATGGTCGAGTATCCATACATGTCGTCAACATTGTACATGGGGGCTTGGGGTTGGCCATACGGCGCCGGTGCGCCTGGCTGAACTTGGCCGGGATACATGTTTTGGGCCTGGCGGTAGTCGGCATCAGGGGCGATGGCGTGACCACCAAGACCTCCGTACTCCGGACCCATCGGGTGCTGTCCGTGGTTGGGGGCCGCAACACCGGGGATTTGGGGCTGTGCAGGGGCGGCTTGGGCGGAGGCCTGGGCGGTTGCGCGCTTGGCATGGGTTGAGGCTTCTTCACGAGGGACGATGTCGATAAGGAAATCGAACATGTCGGACTTGGACAGGGCAGAGGCAATGTCAGACCGCTGAAGGGTGCGCCGTTTGTTCTCCTCGGCGTGGATCCAGGCACGCATGGTTAGTTCCGTAATGAAGATGTCGCAGCCCTTGGCAAACAATATAGGCGCCTCGGCCGAGATCATCTTAACTTCGGGATCAGCCTTCATGACCTTCTTTATCCGTGCTAGTGGTAATTGATGCAGCTTGTAATCATGTGTGTCGCTCTCAAGGTGGTTGATGGTCTGCTGCCAGTATGCCGTGAGGATGTCCTTGTACTGCCCAGTGAGGCCTTGGTGGACGTTTGCCCATGTTCCTGTGTACAATTCCGAGGGTGCGAAACCTTGAGCGGATAGCTAAATGACGTAAGGCTGTCAGAACGGCTGCAGCATCCAAAGGAGGGGGATTCTGTGAAAGACGGACCGCTGCGCTGGCGCCATAATGGCCGCCATGGCTAGTGTCGTAGGGGGGCGGCTGTCGAGCCTGCTGGCCATGCGGCGCCGATGACGGGTTCTGGGGATCCATGGTGATTCTCACAAAGAACTACTCGGGAATTTCTGTTCTATTTCGTCACCGTCGTGAAGTGCGTCGCGCTGCGATGGAACCGGGACCTTTGGTCGGCCGCTCAGGTGGTCGCGGCGTTGTTTTGGTGCCTGGTTATCGCGCTTCTGCTTGAGAGGACTCGATCGGCTGCAGCAGTGGTTTTAGTATGTATGTGCAACAAATGTGTACTGTCGGCGATGATATCCTGCTTCGCTTCCCGCCGGGATTTGTTTACTTGCGACAGGGACCCGTCTCTGGCAGCGTCGCAACCAACCTCGCCCGCAACGGTTCTTGGTGATTGGGCGGGATTGATTGGCGGGCACGCGGTGCGGCAAAGGGGGGTGAATTTGGGCAACAAGCGAATGAATGGGTGGAGTTTCCAAACGGGATGGGCTTTTGAGTTTGGACGACTCGTGCGCAGTCTTTTTCGAGCCACTCAGCTCTGGTCTGGCGAGGGGTATGAAATGATTGGTGAGATTGCAGGCTTGGGCCTCGATGGAAGGGGGGTTGAAATGGATATATAATGGGCGCAGACCTGAGCTTGTGGGTGGGAAAGGCGCACAGGGATTGTGCTAGGCGAGGAACGTACCTTCTTATAAGCAGACTGCTTTTTGCGCGGGCGATGGTCTGAGGACTTTTTTTCTCCAGATTTCTGGAAAGCGGTGGGTAGAGTGAAAGTTGCTGTTGCGATGATGATTTGTGCAAGCGGTCAGTCAACCACACGAAAGGTTGGGCATCAAGTCAAGCAGGTCGAACGGGCAGTCAGTCAGGTGTGGCGCAAGGGGGGCCATCAAATCAGCCCAAAATCCGCTTACTCTCTGGGCCGCCGCCGTTGACAAACTCCCAGCGCATCTTGCTGCCACCTGGCACTCAACCGCCCACCAGCCTCATCCCCCCTACCCCTGGCCAATGATGTGTCAAGCAACCTTGTGCTGAAACGGGTTAAGCATCAATGTTTCTCCAGGTCCCGTGTGCGCCGACCATGACCGCCCGGCCCACACCTGCGGCCCACCTTCGCGCCTCGTCACCGCCCTGAATCTATGGTCTGTGCTGATACGCTCCACATCAAATCTCTATTTTCTGCCAACTCTTTTCTTCCCATTACTATTTCAAGTTTTGCTCTCACCCTCTTCTCTCTCCATTATCGGCACTCCGAACTTGGGGCTTTCTCCTGCGCGCATGGCGACACAAGTACTCGGGCTGACGGACAGCGAAATTGACAGGCTGCTTGCCGAAGCAGAGTCTCGGCTTGCGGCCCATGGCGACTCCCAAACCGCGCTTACTGCACCCACCGCGCCTGCAGCGAAGGCTCTGACGGCGGTAGTGACTGACTCCCCGGCGTTGCTGCCGTCTGCCGCTGGCGATCAGAAGGCTGTCTCAGTCAAGGAGAGCGATAAGCTGTCCGTCCGGGTTCCCCAGCCCTCCCAAAAAAGCAAGGTAGGCATCTTCCCACACCACACCCTCCCATCCACGTGTTCGAATGATGAAGACCTATCCCAATTTTACATGACGCATGTCAATATCCCGTCATGGGACTATTGCTTGCACCAAAATGATGCTTTATAATCATAGTTACTCTGATTGAACACGCATTTTATTTGCTCATCAGCCATTTCTTATTCAGCCTGCTGACTTGCAATAGGGAACCAAAGACACTACTGGAGAGTCATGGTTCAACATGCCGCGAACCGATCTGACGCCAGAGCTGAAGCGAGATTTGCAGCTGCTAAGATTGCGTGACGTGGCCGCTATGGGCAAGCAGTTCTTCAAGAAAGACTCCAAAAAGGACTTCCTCCCTTCGTACTGCCAGGTGGGCACGATCATTGCCGGTGCCACCGATGGCGCGGACCAACGGTTGACCCGCAAGGAGAAGAAGCGAACCATCGTTGAAGAGGTTCTTGCTGGTCAAACTGTCGCCAAGTTCAAGAGCAAGTATCATGAGATCCAGGAGAAGAAGCAGAGCGGGAGGAAAGGAAGCTATAACAAGATGACTGCTGGCCGAAAACGTAAATGATGAATGCGCCTCGGAATTATCAGCCTGTAATTGGTGCACACGACACCCAAGACCTCCGACGTCTCTTGCAAGCAGACTTCTGATGCAATAGTTGCCACGACTGGCGGAATACCCCAAGTCCATGGCCGAGCCTCAGTTGGAACATCAAGGGGCTCGCTACACGCCACGAGCGTATTGACGCTCTGTGCTGGCAGGCCTCGATGTGCGTGTTGGCAGACTGGAATAGCGTCTGCAGCACCCCTCAACCTAACGAAGACCCAAATGCCGTGTTCTGAGAATGAGACTGGCTGTCGTCGGAAGCAGTACCCCCTCGGTACTCGGAGGCTATTGGCTTTTTTGAGTGAGGTTTACATATGTCATACTATTCATGAAGCCAATCCCGCATTGTCTCTCTGCAGGTTGTAGGTGTTCGCTCGTTGTACCTGTGCCTTGGAGTGACTTGTTTGATTGGGTGCTAAAAATGCACTTGTAGAGCGGTACTCGGAGCTACTTGGGTGCTGAGTTTGAGTTCGTGGGACCTCGTGGACTGTGAGCTCCGTCGGCTTATCGATAACGACCCCAGTTTCCACGCTAAAATTTCGGTTGATGAGCCGCGCTCGTCGGTCAATGCAACTCGAGCTTTGGAGCGTTTTGGAGCGTTCCACATTTACAACGTCGAAAAGGGCACGCAAAGATGAACATGCCGCCGTTAATATGCCCGCTGCGCTCCCTGCTCCAGGGGCGTCTGGTACGGTTTCTCACTTCTTTGATAAAATATACAATGTGTAACTAACCAAATGTTTGTCGACAGCACCTCGCAACGGCGCGATCAGCTCAAAATGTCTTCCAGCCCTCGACGACCCAATTCCGAACCAATGCCTCGGTGTGAGCACGAAACGAGCCGGCATATTTACTACCAGTCCTCTGACAACGTCCTAGAAAATCTTCGCCGTCAACATCCGTAAAGGAGCCCAGGTCAGCCGCCCCCCTGCGCTAGAGCCAATCTACTACCCCTCTTGACTTCGACTGACATTCGATTTCACTACAGTGGCAAGAACAAGTCATTTTCCGAGCTCGAAGCCGCGGCCGCAGTCGCAGCTGCCAAGTCCGCAGAGAGGGCGCTACAGGAACAAAAGGTGCCGCCGCGGATGCCACGCAGTTTGGAGGCGCTTTACCTCAAGCCGCTGCGGCGCGAAGCCGAGTACGGCGTGCCGTCGTGCGACTTGCAGATGCGTTCGTATTCGGTGCGCAACCTCGAATTCTTTTGCGACTTTGCTCTGCGCGCGGCCTACTACCTCGGCCTGCCGGCGTTCGGACCGGTGCCGCTGCCGCGTATCACGGAGAGGTGGACAGTGCCCAAGAGTACCTTCATCTTCAAGAAGTCGCAGGAGAATTTCTCGCGTACGACACTGCGGAGATTAATCCAGATCCGGGATGGGCATCCGGAGACGGTCCAGGTGTGGTTGGCGTTTCTGCAGAAGCATGCGTACTACGGCATTGGTATGAAGGCGAATGTGTGGGAGTTTAGCAAGCTAGGTACGTTTTTTTGTCCTTATCACTTTGCTAGTTCGAAATTGGGAACATCGTTACTGACTTTGAGCACAACAGATGTTGGAAAGAATATGAATGAGAGTATGCCGGAGGTTTCAGAGCTACTGAAGGACAAGTGGGATCATCTAGGCTACGTGTACAAGAAGCAGGGCGTCGAAGACCTGCACGAATTCCTTCACACGGAGAGAGTCAAGGCCTCTGGTGGAAGGTAGTTCGGGGCGTGTCTAGCCTCGTGTATAAATACCTCGACTGCTCGTTGCGGCGACTCTGTTGTATAGATAACTACGGCACTGTGTGTGCGCCGCAAACGTGCAACTTCTCCGTAATAAGCATGCAGATTCGAAAATAAAATAAAAGAATCTAATCGTTGTTCCTGTTGAAATGTCTCAGACCTCGAGATAGGCACACAGCATCCCCGAATCCGTAAACCCAATTGCCCTCGGTTGGTAGGTGAGGTGCCTGTATCTAATAAAATAGGTGGCCGCCTGCTCCCAGCAGCTAAGCCGCCTACAACCTCACCCGCGTCACAGGGGATTCCACGAAGGTTACAGGGCAGCCACAACTCCATTACAGGTGGACCTGAGGTTCCTCCCCAGGTGTTTACATGAGCACCTAATGCCGAAATTGGGACAGGGCCTCGATAATTGTCTCTTGTTCGTAAAATTTCGGATTGCGATTTCCGTTTGGTCATTTGCCCGCAATTCCAAAGATTTAGTCACCACACCGCCAAGGAAGCAAGATTGAAGCCCCTAGCAAGATCTCTGTCATTGGACTGATCTCTTGTTGATCGAGAATAGGTACAGCAACATGAGCTGTCAACAGCTCCTAGCAACGACCAAGCAAGCAGCCTCTCCCACACGCGCATTGCGCCGGCTGTTTTCATCATCACTATCTCGATCATCAAGAACAGTAGAATGCATGCCTATGAGAACAACCAATTATGTAGATCCGCCACAGAAGATCATCTTCTCTGGCATCCAGCCCACCGGCGTGCCTCACTTGGGTAACTACCTCGGTGCGCTGCACCATTGGAAGCGCATGCAAGATGAAGCCGAGGAGAGCACTAGGCTCTTTTTCTCTGTCGTCGACCTGCATGCCATTACAGTACCGCGTCCAAAGGGCCTTCTCAAGCAGTGGAAGCGTGAGATGGTTGCTGCCTTGCTAGCCATCGGGTTGAACCCGGCGCAATCCACAATATTCTATCAATCCATGGTCCCGGCGCACTCGGAGCTGCAATGGATCCTAAGCTGTACCGCATCGACAGGCTACCTATCTAGGATGACCCAGTGGAAGGTGAGGCATGCCCCCAAACGTTCACCCAACAATACAACTAATACAGACCTAGAGTAAACTGTCCATGTCCAACGAAGCCTCGCTCTTGGATGAGAAAGTCAAGAAGGGCCTCAAGCATGGCCTCTTCTCCTACCCCATCCTCCAAGCCGCCGACATCCTCGTCCACCGCGCCACCCACGTCCCCGTCGGTGAGGACCAGCGGCAGCATCTCGAGTTCGCCCGCGAGTGCGTCACCAACTTCAACCACGCCTACGGCGTCTCCCACCTCGTGGCCCCCTCCACAATCCTCTGTACATCCCCCCCTCCTCCCCTTTCCCAAGACTTCAGCTAACCCCCCCTCCCAGCCCCCGCGAAGCGCGTAATGTCTCTCACCAACCCGCTCCAGAAAATGTCAAAGTCGGACCCCGACCCGCGTTCCCGCATCCTCCTGACTGACGCCGCCGACGTCATCACCAGCAAGATCAAGTCCTCCCTGACCGACTCGGTCAACTCGGTCTCGTGGGACCCCGTCGGCCGGCCCGGTGTGGCCAACCTGCTCACGCTGCTGTCACACCTCGACGGCGAAGAGGGGCGGAAGGGGGGGCGGACCGCGGCGGAGCTGGGCGAGGGCGAGTTCGCCGGGAAGCCGCTGATTGACCTGAAGATGAGGGTGGCCGAGCTGGTGAATGCCGAGCTGCAGCCGGTGAGGGAGAGGTTCCACGAGTTCATGGCCCAGGAGGAGCATCTCGACTCGGTTATCCGAGACGGGGCGATGAAGGCGAGGGAGAGTGCCGAGAACACGATGAAGGATGTTAGGGAGGCTGTGGAGTTGGGGGGGTAGGGGAGTTTTGTGTGTAAAATGGATGATGTACATATAGGTGTGAACTAAATTTCTGATGAGCCGTTGTAGAGTGCTGGCGCGAGAAGGTATTCCGATTTAGCTATGCTTGTAACAATAATAGTAGGATGTGCACACACACGCCACCTACCTTGCTCATAATCCCGACTCCATATCTAGGATAATAATCCGAGCAAGATTTTATATCAGATCCAGGTTGCCATGGAGAGGAGTGGCTATAGCCACCAAGGATGCAAAAGGCATTGATAAGCTGCACTTGCTAATTTCTCAACACCCAAAGAGGACGAATAAAGAGACACCGAGGGGTAGTTTGTATTGTTATCATAACCCTTGGCTCCGTGGTATTCAGTGCAGCCCTTCAACACAAGGTCACCGGGACGGAAGAAGAAAGCTAGAAGGTGCCAGAGCCATGCAAACCGGGTATTTAATATCCATACGTCGACACCCAATACCGCCTAGTACCTGATCCTAACCCATGACAGCCAGCTACCTAGGAGGCATATGTAAAGTTGGACCCCCTGCATGACAACCAAAACTCTCGTACTAACTGGTTAGTCTGTCGAGCCCCCCTGAGTCTGGATTTGTTGTCAGCTAACCAGTTCGCCACGCACATAATCATTTCAGGAGCCATCAACTTGGAAGCGAACATACCCAACAACCTTCTTCAAGAACGCCATCTTCTCCAGAGGCGTCACCTGTGTGCTGGGAAAAGACTCGTGAAACAAAGCCTGCTCTAGCCATGATTGAGCCTTGACGTGCTGTGTCACGAGCTTTTTCAGCGGATCACTCAGCTTATCCAACTCGCTGCGGGCTGCATTGCCTCCCATATTTCGGACGAGAGTCTGAGCGATGAGAGGACCAAGGTGGTTCATGGCGTTGGCAATCGTAGTCTGAAGAACTATATCTTCGTTTCTAAGAGAAATGAATCCGGTCTAAACATGAGTTAGTCAATACTACTTGTTAGTGACACACATATCGGTGTATTTTACGCACCCAAAAGTCGGCCGCAGCGCTCTTAGGGAGAGGCTCCTTTCCGTTCAGCACTTTCAGGGTAAACATAAAGAAGAATTCTAGCAGCTGTGATGGCTGCAGCTGGAAAAGTACATCGGGGTATCTCGACATGACCCTATCGACAAAACTAATACCGTTTTGCGCGATTTCGGTGTCGCTTTCGGGCTCTACAGGTTGGTTAGCTACATCTCCAGTGTTAGTAAAACGCGAGACGAACCTGGGAGAGCCTGGAGCATGGTGATGACCCAGGGGAGCAGTCGAGCAAGGTGAATGGGCACAAAAGTCCTGGGCCCTCGGTAGAGTGACCCGACAAAAGAGCAAGCGGTGCTCAGAAGAGTGCCAGAGCGGGGAGTCTCAAGAGGCTGCTGAATAAAAAAGTCCGTTACCACTTCAGCTGGGAAGACGAATGGTCCCGGCTCAGTTTCCGAAAAGCCAGCACGGAAGATGTTGCATATTATCTCAACTAGCTCTCCGCTGGTGTTGAAAGTTCTCTGGACCTCCACCATCAGCCTGATAATGTCCGACTGTATATTGGTTAGTCTCCCTTGCCGGGAGACTGGGCGAGGGTCTGCCTCCAACTCCACGACGTGGTCTTTCACATCTTGCATACCCTTGGCCATGCTAGAAAGACACCTCAAGGCCCTCAAGGATATCTGTAAGGAAATATCCTCGGCGGAGGGCGCGCCTTGTGTGTTAGACGACTCGACCCCTCTCAGGAAATTAGGGTCAGACATGTCTAAGAGGTTGGGCTGGGCTTTCAGCAGTAGAGAGCGTTCAAAGTCCCCCTTAATAATGGCGTACAGCTCCTCGAACATTTGTAACCTCTGACCTTCGTCCACAATGGCCTGGATAATGGAAGCAATGGCATGGATGATCCTCTCCTCAGCAATGGAGTCAAGTACCTGACCGCTGCGGATGGTCTGGTAGTGTCTTATGAACGCGCCGGCTTCTCCAGTCAAGATGGAGCGGCATGAAGAGCATAGTGTAGAGATTGACCGTGCCGAAGGGCCTCCTAGGATAGAGTCGCCCACAGCAGCAAAAAGCAGATTAAGGGCATGAGGAAGGTATTCGGCGTGCCGCTCAAAATATTCGCAATACCGCTCGATCAGCGATAGTCCTGTTTGACGGAGACGGAGGGGTATTAGGCCTCCGGCCTGACCAAGAAGGTCAAAGAACGGAGAGGAGAAAACTTTGCTCAGCTCAAAATCAGACTGGGGGTCGTCCGTTGTGCAGTCAGAGAGGGCGCTTAGGCAGAACGCCGAGGCTTCTACTTCAGCCCAAGACCGAGCCGCAAGGGACTGGAGAAAGAGATCGACGAAAAAAGAGATTAGTGACACGCCATTCAGCGTGAAAATTGACTGGAGCATATCAGCAACATCCTTTCTGGCGTCGCTGAAGCCAGCACGCTCCGTCGAATCCCACTCTGCGAAGTGCTCAACGGGCGGCCACTGAATTTTCCGCCAGCAGTTCATAACCACCGTTTTCAGGTGCTGGTCGGCGTTGGGCCTCCAAGACTGTGATTCTTCCTCGTCTGTGTATGCACTGTCAATCATGGTCTCCACAAACGTCGACCAGAACTCGAGAGCAGGTACGAAAACTAGATCGTCGGCCGCTACATAGCCATTAGCAGCGAGAAGTCCACTGAGTCTCTCCAAAAACCTTTGGGAGCGGGCATCGGTGCTAGTCATCAAATCCTGAACCTTGGCGTCGCCGTAGGCCAGCATCAATAAACCGAAAGAGATCCCATCCGTGTTGTGATCCCCTATCAAGAGTTCGTCGTAGTGTTTGGCAGCCCATGGACTATCAAAGAGGGAGGCAAGAGCGTCGTAATGTGCCGCGGTGAAGAAACTTGAGTAGTTAGAGAGAACATCGCTGAACAGCTCGGCGGTTGGTTGAAAATGGGTTTCATTGCCGAAACAACGCATAGCGGGCTCGACCAGCTCTCGAAGAGGGTTGACTAAGAGATCGAAGTTGGAAGACACTCGTTGCGCGTATAAGATCCACGACTAATTCTGTCAGTATAATATCGAATTGTGAATTGGGCAAATAGGGTCTCACTTGGAAACAGCTTAGGGCCTCTGCCTCCACGTCGACCGTTGTGGATTCAGTCGACTGAGCGAAACCACGGGCAAGAAGGCAGGCGATGTCAGAACCATTCCTGAGAAGGCGATCATGTACTTGCGCGCTGGAATTTGTTAGAATACTCGAATAATAGAAAGAAGTGCAGGCCTGCGGAGGCGTTGTTCTTACTATTTAAGCGAGTTCATGTCGGTTTTCCCGATCTCCTCGACGAGTGATGAAGCAAACCATATCGCAACCGTCAGCTTTTCACGGCTGAGCGTAGAGACAATGATGTTGGTCTCAAGGGCTTCATCGAGAGCTTCAATGGGGACACTCCGCTCTACATCCAGGCAGAATAAGAACTGACGGAGGCAACGAGGCCAGAGCTGCGAGAAGTAGATGAAGTGTGTGACGAGAGCAGAGCATAGCTTCTTGGTCACAAAAGCACCTGACCCGTCGCTGAGGGACTGGAGCGTCCATCCAACGATGTTCTGAAGCAGCTCCTTTGCGTCATCCTCGGACAAGTTTGCACTACTATGTCAGTTCGGAAGCCCCTGGGCACGCATGGCAGGGCGGGGGCATACCTCTCTCGGTTTAGTTTGACGATTAGTGTCAAGGCAGCATAAAATTTGATGCTGTTGTCCGGATTGGAGATCAAGCTTTGGGCAAGTTGCCACCCCTGAGGAGATCTTTGCAATCTATGCAATACTTCCTGAACTTTGGAGATGGTCTCGGGGGTATTTGGGGCGTAGAGGGCCCGGATGAGCTGTCATTGATAGGGAATGGTCAACTTGGCTCGAGGAATTCAATCTAGGATTAGTCTAGCGTGCGCACCTCTTCTACCTCGGCAAGACTCGTTGGCAGCGGTAACTGTTCCATGGTGAAGGTACTGTTGTATGTTTCTACTTTGACTCAGACAAACCGCAGCATGGGGGCTGAACGGCTGGAGTCGTACCGGGGAGCAGGTGCGGAAGCTGGCAGTGGAATCTGGCGGGGTCAATATATATCTTGTTGCGTCTGCAAAACTCAAAGAGCCGATGAATGGGATCTTTGGGAAATGTATACGATTCCCTTTCTTTGCGTCGTTGATCAGTTTATGTTGACAGAGGTCTCAGGTTCGATGTTTGATGATCACGGAAGGCTCCATCAGGCAGGTTGGGTCTAGGCTGAGATCCCAGGGCTGCAGGCGCCTGCTTCAGTGGAGACGGGGCTATCCAGCACTAGTGTAGGCTGGTGGGAACCTCAAAAGCTCATCGTAAAAAGCGTCATATCCTTCTATCCAAAGTTTTGGAGTGTGGGTATGCAACAACCGTGACCTCAAGCCTAACATGTGCTCTTGGTGATGCAGCGACATTGGACAATCTATCTTGCCGGACTTCTCAGGTGAACTCAAGCGTGCACCTACCCGCCTCACCTTCGCACTCCGAGATACCGTGATATGCTCTACGCCTTAGCATTTTTGTTTTAATCGGTTATTCTTTACGAGAGGGATTTGCAATAGCACATTTGAATCCCACAGCGATTTGTTTCGGCAGCTAGTCCACGTGTAGTTGCCCCATCTGCCGTGGCCGTGGAGAATTCAAGTGAGATCCAGTGAGTGATTAGTGGGGTCACCAAAACGCCCTAGCGTGAGGTGGGCAGCCAGCTGCCTGGTTTGGCTGAGTGCTGCGGACAAGGGGCCTGCAGTGGGCAGGTGGAGGTGGGGTTTGAAGCTATCGGCCATCTCCAACCTTTGATACCCGCACCATACCACTGTGCTCTCGGTGCTTTGTGTTGCGTTGCTCCAGAGCGATTAGTACGTAGGTGCCCATCGCGTTGCTCCTGCTCGTTTAAGCTGTCTGCAGCTGTCCCTATGCGGTATATAAGAGCCCGACCCTGCTTTGCCGCCTTCGCTTCTGGCCCTCCGCTTCAAACTCTGGCAGTTTGTTTGTCCCCAGCTCGCCGAGCTAGTATTCTCAGCCTCCCAGTCACTGTCATTTTCGTCGCTAGACGAGCTTTTCAAACAGCCCAATCGAGATCCTCCGCGGCTAAATTATCCTCTCAAGATATGGAGACTGTGGACACGAGCGCGCGGCTCTCCGCGCTGCGGACTTTGATGAGGGAGCGCAAGGTGGACATCTACGGTATGGTGGCCCAACTGTCTGTGTGCTGGTGCCCTGCGAACGGGGCGCTCACCCACGCTGCACCCCGCTGACATAACTTTGGCTCCATGCAGTCGTGCCGTCCGAGGACAGTCACGCCTCGGAGTATATCGCCGACTGCGACGCTCGGCGTGAGTTCATTTCTGGATTCAGTGGCTCGGCGGGAACGACTGTCATCTCCCTTGAGAAGGCAGCCCTCGCTACAGATGGCCGCTACTTCAACCAGGCCGCCAAGCAGCTCGACAGCAACTGGCTGCTACTCAAGACCGGTCTGCAAGATGTCCCCACCTGGCAGGAGTGGACGGCCGACGAGGCGGCTGGCGGCAAGACAGTGGCTGTCGACCCCACTCTCATCTCGAGCTCCATTGCCGACAAGCTGAACGAGAGCATCAAGAAGAGCGGCGGTGCCGGACTTGAGGCTGTCACGGAAAACCTAGTCGACCTGGTGTGGGGAGCCGCCAGGCCGCCACGCCCCAACCACCCTGTGGTACTGCAGCCCGCGAAGTATGCTGGCAAAGATACAGCGGCAAAGCTTGTCGATCTCCGAAAGGACCTCGAAAAGAAAAAGTCGGCTGGTTTTGTCGTGTCATTGCTGGATGAGGTTGCCTGGCTGTTCAACCTTCGCGGTAGCGACATCACCTACAACCCTGTCTTTTTCTCCTACGCAATCATAACCCAAGATTCAGCGACGCTGTACATTGACTCGTCGAAACTTACAGCTGAGTGCCATAGTTATCTGGCTGAGAATAGGGTTGTGGTTAAGCCGTACGAAGAGCTTTTCGTGGACACCAAGACTTTGGCAACTGTCGCTGCTACTGCCGCCGAGGGAGCGACAACACCCCTGAAGAAATATTCAATCTCCAGTGGGAAAGCGTCATGGGCTTTGAAGTTGGCACTAGGAGGCGAGAACTTTGTGGAGGAAATTAGGAGCCCGGTAGGAGATGCAAAAGCAGTCAAGAACGAGACGGAGCTCAATGGTATGAGAAACTGCCACGTTCGAGATGGTGCAGCTCTCATCGAGTTCTTTGCTTGGCTTGAAGACCAGCTCATCAACAAGAAGGCAGTCTTGGACGAAGTGGAGGCCTCTGACAAGCTAGGGGAACTGCGAAGCAAGCACCAGGACTTTGTCGGTCTTTCCTTCGACACTATCTCATCCACGGGGGCAAAGTGAGTTCTCCGGGATATTGGTGTTTGCTTGCGATGCTAACACTATGCAGTGCTGCCGTCATCCACTATAAGCCTGAACGTGGCAATTGCTCTGTGATCGACCCAAATGCGATTTACTTGTGCGATTCAGGTGCGCAGTACTTTGATGGAACAACCGACACCACGAGAACCCTGCATTTTGGAACCCCAACAGAGGCCGAGAAGACAGCCTACACCCTTGTCCTGAAGGGCAACATGGCCCTAGATATGGCGGTGTTTCCCAAGGGCACCACCGGTTTTGCTATTGATAGCTTGGCCCGCCAATTCCTTTGGGTGAGTCTTGCTACATCGGCAGAAATGAGTGCAGGGCTGATTTTCTCTAGAAATATGGACTTGACTACCGTCACGGGACTGGTCATGGCGTGGGGTCGTACCTCAACGTCCACGAGGGGCCTATCGGCATAGGGACAAGGAAGAACTACATCGATGTGCCTCTCGCGTCAGGGAACGTGATTTCTAACGAGCCAGGCTACTACGAGGATGGAGCATATGGCATTCGTATCGAAAACATTGTCATCGTGCGCGAAGTCAAGACCAAGCACTCATTCGGCGACAAGCCTTATCTCGGTTTCGAACATGTCACCATGGTGCCTTACTGCCGGAGCCTCATCGACGAGACGCTCTTGACACCAGAGGAGAAGAAGTGGCTGAATGACTCTAGCAAGGATATCCTCGCCAAGACGGAGAGCTATTTCAAGGACGACCCCTTGACCCACAGCTGGCTGGTCCGAGAGACGCAGCCATTCTAGGCCGCCCATAAAGTTTCCCGAGTAGATTCTTCTCGAATCTATCATACAAAACAAGGGTAGTCTATTGTACGGTAACACCTTCTTTCTCGAACAATGTTCAGAATATACTCAGAAGGACATGAAGGCTGACATGGCGAATGTGACACCAAAGGCAATCTTGAATGTGGGGTTATGGTTCAATGCGGTGAGAATTCGGGAGGATTGGATGCGCTTCTTCAGCTTGAGCTGGTCAACCACATCTACCCCGTAATGTGCAGCAACCTGAAAAGCGTCAGTAGTTTGGTCAATGTCGTCAATGGTGGATTGCAACTAGACTCTATAGAAAGCCTCAACCTACCTGAATGAAGACTATTCCAAGGCCGATGAGCAGCACCAGCGTCTTTGAGAAGACGCTAACGACGAGACCGGTGAAGAAGCCTGGTTCGAGTTAGTGAGTAAGTGATTATGAGATATTTCACTGGTAACCATACCCCCCAAACTGCCTCCAGAAAGCTGCTTGATCATTTCAGGGTTGAGCCTCTCCTTTCTTTGGCTCGGACTCGGGCCCTCTGAGAATGGATGCTTGGTGAGCGGTGGACTGCTGGCGATGGCGTCGAATCGCATTGGCTGCTGTCGGTGGAGGAGGACGAGCCCTGATGTGAGACCTAGGCCCAGAGGTAGGGCATTTCGGCGGAGGGCGCTACGGCAGAAGGCGACATGTGCCATTGTGATAGTGTCCAAGCTATCCAGAAGTCAAAATGTCAAAATGTCAAGATGCAATTATGAGAGATGACTGGTGACTGGCGCAGACGCAATGCAAGGGGCACTGGCTGTAATCCGAGCTCAGCTCACCTCCATTGGTGACGTAGGAGACAGACACCTCAGTTGGTTCCGGCATCTAGGGTGCTCCACAGGAGGTGGAAGTGGTCTGTGCCCTCAAACCATGCCAGGACAAAATTGGAGGCAGGGAAAGGAGCACTGACCACCAGCCCCGCGATTCCCGACGCGTCGAGTAACTTTCTTGGCCGCTTTGGGAGAGCTTTCCGTCAAATGTTGTGCGGTTTGACGCGTCTTTCCCTCCCACACACATTGCCGCCACCACCCTCCACCTCACAAGTCATCTAATTTGCCGCTATTCATAGTGGTGCACTACGGCCTTGGTACATCATCCGACACTTTGCAATAAGAAAACACTCGCAATTCTGTCGAGCATCAAAATCACGCGCAATGCCTCGGCCGAAGCGAACAAGAGTCGCGTCACGGCCAGCAGCTCGCCAACGGCGGTCATCTGTAACGCCACCACCCACTACCAAACCCGCGACCACTCAGCAGGAAATTCTCCCCGATGCATACAGCAGCGATATTTACGACGTCAGCGACCGCGAGAAGGAGCTCAGGAAGACTCGGGGCAATGCGAAACCCGCCGAAGACCAAGAAGGTCGTGCCCGCCGTGACTTCGAGATGAACTCTGAACAAGGGAGGGCTATGGAAGAGACGATGCGCAGACGCGACGAAGCAATGAAAAGACTGGATAATCTTACGTCTACCTCGAGGCCTCTCGGAGTGTCTTCAGCCGACAATGGCGCGGAAAGTCCAGCGATTGAGTACAGCCGCAGGGAGGAGTCAACCATGGCTGCGACGACGCGACAGGCCAGGCTCACAGACGCATCGGGGCTGGACTTGGACGACGAGATCTTTGGCAACCTTGATGATAGTCTAGAGGACAGCCACAATGCGGTGGATGATACACATAGCGCCCACCACACGCAATCAACTAACACATCGTCCTTCAACGTTGGAATGTTCCGGCGTCGCCCGCGGCAGTCTAGCATTGTCGGGAAGGATGACGCGCCCATCAGACCGAGTAGCAGAGGCCCCAACACGCCCAGTGTCACTTCGCACCTCAACCTCGGCAAGTTCAAGCGCCGCGCTCGCGAACCTAGCATCCTAGGAACTGCGCAGAAAGAGCGCGCTCAGCGGCCACAGTCTCGGGCCTCGAACTACGAGAGTGCCGCTGGGGAGGACTCCGGGCCGGACGATGAGTCAACGCCGCTGGACAAGACCAAGCGTCACTCAGGCCCATCACAAATACCAGCCGGTAGTTCTTCCGAGCCCGAGGCATCCCCCGTCCTCCCATCGCGGAAGCGCAAGTCCCTCGAGGACCAGGCCGGGAGGGGAAAGCGCCGTACACTCAATGCAGACGTCCGCTCCGAGGAAATCCACCAGTCAATCGAAGTTGGCAGCACACCGCCCGGGTCGCCATCACCACAAGACAATGCCCGCCCTTCCACCCCACTCTCTGACGACCCCGACATGGCGCCCCCCGCAAGCAGCGGTTCGTCCTTCAGTGGCAGCCCGGTCATCTGGCCCTCGCTGGATGTGCTCGCACATCGTACCTACCATGCACGCAAGCCCGCCCCCGCCCGAGAACAAAAGACGCCAGAGCTGGAAGACAACGACGATGACGCGGCCTCTGATGCATCCTCCCTACCATCACTAACGCACTCACCCAACTTCGTCCCCACAGATGTCGCCAAGATGCGCGCGAAGCCTAAGCCCACAGCCCCGCCGCTAAAGATATCCACGGCGGATCTAACATCACTCCTTCCGCGCCGGCGCCACAAGGCCGCTACAACTAGAGGCAATAGTGAGAGCGATGGGGAGGAATACGGCAGCGCGGACCACGGCGACGAGGAAGACGAGCTAGCGTACGGCGCGCGTAGGCGGAAGGCGGTTGCGCAGCCGCTAGGGAAATCCGCGGCAGCAAATCGTGGCGACAAGGGTAAAGGGAAGGCGAAGGCGAAAGAGACTGCGGAGCAGAGGAGGCTGCGGACGTACGGATCGCAGAACAAGGAGAACGAGGAAGAAATTGTTGTTGGGGGAAGTGATGCAGAAGAGGAAGAGGAGACAGGGGCTGGAGAGGAAGGGGTTAGCCTGTTTGAGAATACAGAGACGAGCGAGATCATGCTGGAGCGCATGGGGGAAGAGTTGAAGGAGGCGAAGAAGAAGTTCAAGGAGGTTGACCGGTGGGAATTGTCGTTTGAGGAGGTGGTGGAGAGCTCGTCGCCCTTGCCGGATGCAAGGTGATGGGCGAGATGGCAGATGGAAAGGGGTCTGCTTACATAGCTTGTTTGTGTCAAGGTGGGAAGAGGTCACGAGCGGATGGGTACCGGTGAGATTCCAAGGTATCTGGCGACGGCCGTATGTGGTGTGGATATTGTGTTGCTTGCTCTCAGGACAACTGCTTTTGTAATAAGCAAAGGGAAGGAGGCTTTGGCTTGGTCTTTTGATTTGGGTTTGGGGGTGGGGTGGTGGTGTTACTGGAACCGTTATTACGCTCTGAATTTATCACGTTTACTACGTCGCTGAATACTCCGAGCCCGTCCCATCTGTCTATGCCCCAAACGCCGCAACGCACTTGATTGCTGAAATAACACGTTTTGTTCCTCCTGGTACTTCACCTAAGAAGGATTCGACTTGATTTACGCCGGTCAAGGGGCTTGTCCATTATGGGCTGGGACCTAGAGAGACGCTCTCGATCGTTTGCTCGACGGTAGGGAGTAAATGTGCTAACTGGTTCGAGTCCCGCATGGCAATGGTAATCGCGTCGGGCATGAGCCCGCTCATCAAGAGGTTCTGAAGTATGGCCAGTCAGTCGGGCCGCCAGATGCACACACACTTAAAAGTATCGGGGGGAAACGAAGATGGCTTACTCTCTTTACATTTGCGAAATTGTCCTCCCTCGACGTGTACTCCCGAATTACCACATCGGCATCAAAGTCGACATACACTCTCGTGTCCCGAACCCGCACCACAACGTTATCGAGGCGCATGAACAGTCGGCACAGCAGCAACATCCGGCGCTCCATGACACGCGCCTTGACACTCAAGATGCTAATACCGTTGTCGTCAAGCTCGCTCTCGTAGAGAACAACCTCATCAGCAAAGAGGATGGGATCGCGACGGCGGAGCAGCTCGAGGGGGATAGGCGGCGTGTCGGGGCTGGCGGCCAGCTTCCTCTCGTCGCCATCCCTGTAGCCGAGCGTCTCGGTCCCGAGGTATGCCGTGCTGTAGCTCCAGTCGTACGGCTTCACGACCTCGGAGATGCCGGCGCTCGTCCGCTCCCGGCTGCTGCTCCACTCGCCCGCGTACGCCACGCGTAGCATGCGCTCGCCCGTCTTGTCGACTAGGTCCAGCGCGGGCTCCGCCGAGAAGGCGACGCTCCACCCCGTCGGTATGTGCGTGATGGAGAAGAGGTTATCGCCAAAGATCATCTCGGGCACCGGGATCCCCAGCCGCGCGCTCAGCGCGTCGATGGGCCCACTCTTGAGGATCGGCAGCTTGCGCGAGGCGATGCGGAAGCGGCCCTGCGTGTGTGCCGTTGTGGCTTGCTCCAGTGCCGACGGCGAGGGGTACGGCTCGTTGGGGGAGGTGATATGGTTCATGGTGAGGTCGGCGGTCGGTCTTTGGAGAGACTGACGTGGAGCCGTCTGAGGACTCGATGCGTTTTGGTGATTGGATTTATTGAGAATATCCTAGATTCGGCTGGAGAATAGAAGCAGGGTTCGAGATCCGGGGCCTGAAGTCAGTTCACGTTGTTGCCGGCGATGTTGGGTTTATGGGCGGGCCGGGCAGTTCAGTGTCTAGCTTGTACGGGAGCTTCAAGATGAACCTTTGGCGGGGTAGATCTCAGACGTGGGGAAGATGGGGAAGGTGCCTGCAGCAACAATGACAGGCTCCGAGGGAATGGTTCCGCATTAAAAGTAAGGTATATCACAACTCTCTTTCAATATTAGATGTTTAGAAGGGAATTATGACTCTCTAATATCTAGCTTGATTTTTCGTTTTTCATATCTTTCCTTTATCAGAGTTTCTGTACTTGCTCTCCATGTCTTCCTAAACTTTATAACCATGGCAGGTAGCGAGTGTTTGAGCTGCTTAAGATATGCATTTTGGTGTGAAGGGCGAGACATGCAAAAAAAAAAAAAAAAAAAAAAAAGACCACACTGATAATGATGATTCACGGCCGACAGCTTGAATGAATGCAATATGGCCATGGGCTGTGTTTACTCAGTGCTTGGCAACTGGGACGGACGGGTACTAATGTAGAGCGCTCAGTGCTCAGGCCCCTGGGCTGCGCATCGGAGCACACCGCTCAACGGCTGGCGGCTGTGCCCCACCAAAATACGTTGCCGGGCAACCACCACCCCATCCTGCACCGGTAAATAACCCCAACCCGGCGGCTCCTCTACCAAAACCTCCAGATGCGACAACTGAGTACGGCACAGCTTCACAATAAGGTGCCTTTTGCTGATACTTCGATCACCCAGGTCTACCATCTGTCCTTTTTTGTCGAGATTGACTCTCTTTCATACTGTTCTTTACATCGCTACAGCCCAATCGCCGAGATGGCCACCCGAACATTGGAGTCTCGCTTCGAGCGCATGTCTGTCAACGATGAAAACGATTCCGGTGAGAGCCAACGAGTGTACCAGAAATCAAAGGTGCGATTCCATCCCCAGGCCGCTTCTCTACAGCCATCTAACTTGAACCCAGACCAACATTTCCACAACAGTGTCTCAACTCCCACATAGCACAACAAGACCAAACCTTTTCAAGGTAGCCCTACAGTCGCAAAACTCCAACACAGTCGCCACTGCTGTCACGCTTCCATCTCAGGCAGCCCAGTGGAAGAGCTCAAGCCAGCAGAACAACCCGGCCTCGCCAAACAAGAAGGAAAAGGCATTGACCTCATCAGCGCGTAGCTCGGACGAGCTCGCCCTGGTGGAGCGCAAGTCAGCCTCATATGTCGACCAACCCTTGATGCCCAAACAGTTCCATCTTGGCATGTTCGAGATTGGGCGGCCTCTGGGAAAAGGAAAGTTTGGGCGCGTATATCTGGCGCGTGAGCGCAGTAGCAATTTCATCTGCGCACTAAAAGTTCTCTACAAGTCGGAGCTGCAGCACGGCTCTGGCGTCGAGAAGCAAGTACGGCGCGAGATTGAGATCCAAAGCAATCTGCGACACCCCAACATCCTCAAGCTCTATGGCCATTTCCACGACAGCAAGCGCATCTTTTTGATCCTCGAGTTCGCCGGCAAGGGCGAGCTGTACAAGCATCTACGACGCGAAAACCGCTTTCCCGAGTGGAAGGCGGCTCAGTACATTGCTCAAATGGCATCGGCACTGCGCTATCTACACCGCAAGCACGTCATTCATCGTGATATCAAGCCCGAGAATATTCTCATGGGCATTCACGGTGAGATCAAGATCTCGGATTTTGGATGGAGTGTGCACGCCCCCAACAACCGCCGCGCTACCCTGTGCGGCACCCTCGACTACCTGCCCCCTGAGATGATCAAGTCTGGCAGCAATGATAAGTGGTACAATGAGAAGGTTGACCTGTGGAGTTTGGGCGTGTTGACGTACGAGTTCTTGGTCGGTGAGGCACCCTTCGAGGATACGCCTATCATGACACAAAAGAGGATCGCGAGGGCGGATATGACGATCCCAGAGTGGGTGAGCAAAGAGGCCAAGGATCTCATCAAGAGGGTGAGTTTTCTCTCGTCTCAGAATTTCACCAACGTTTCACTAACCTGCTACTTAGCTCTTGGTTCTTGACCCTGATAAGCGCCTTCCCCTCGAGGACGTGCAGACACACCCGTGGATCATCAAACACTGTGTCAAGGGCGAGAGGGCGGCGAATCGGGAAAAGGGGTCATGCAAGTGAGCCAGACGATGCTATGATTGATGACGACGCGAATGTGACATTTTGCGGGAACCCCGCGGCGTTTGGGTGTCTGGTGGACATATTTCAGGGTTGTTGAAGGAGTTAATTCTTGTGGGAGTTGCATATAACGGAGCCAGGCGTGCCCTTTTTCATGTTCTTTTCGATACACCGGCAATTGCATCAGATTCCTTGGGGAGCTAGTAGTATCATTGGTAGGCTTGACTTCCGAGGGAGAGGTTGATGTGCGATAATGGTACAACTACGGATAACAAGTATGGACATGGGTCCGATCTTAACGGTACACTTCCTCAAATGGCCGTTTGTCTGAGAAGCAGGAGTCCCAAACCTCGTTGACCACTCTAACAGCATGTACGTCGTCCTTACATGTTGGCCTGGCCATGACCGACTGCACTGCTCTCTTCCTCACGCAGTCTTGAAATTGTTGTGTCAACGTCCAATTGCCCCTTGTAAACGACTCCCTCGTCCACCTGCACTCGCCACTCAACATTGACGCTCGGATCTGTAAGCAATGTCAGTCAAACACATGGTCTAGGATCTCAACCATCTTCTCCAAGCAACTTACCTCGGTACACGCCGCATGCTTCAGACTCTTCTTCCCCACCCAATCCACATTCCACCTCAGATGGTCCCAGGCATGCACCATCTCATGCGACAGGGTATCCTCCAAATGCCCGCGATTCCTGATCTCGTTGGCACACAGCAAGATGCCGTGGTCAGGGCTAAAGCCGCCCGACTGGCGCACGACGCTGCCGTCCTCGCCCACGCGCCCGGGGCACCGCCGGCACACGACGTTGGTCTCGTCCAGGCGGCCGTTGAGCGCGGCGACCTTGTCGCGCAGGAACCGCACCGTCGGCGAGTTGGCAAACAGCCAGTCCCGGTACGTTTCGCACCGCGCGCAGTCCCGCGCCTCGTGAACTCGGTACCGGTCCTCGCGGTAGTGGTTGATGCCCTCGGGCGTCACGCCGCCCGTCACGATCCGGAAGTACGAGAGCCACCAAGAGGCCGTCGGGTCGTAGCCGGTGCGCGCCGGGTCGTTGGGGAGGAAGCGGGGGAGGGCTGGCGCGGCCGGGGAGTCTGGCGAGGGCGAGGCTGCGGGCGCCTGCGGCGGCGTGGCAGAGCCTTGTGTTGGTGGCGATGGGGACGCCATTGGGGTGCAGGGTCTGGGGAGCTCAGTAGTGTGAGGCTTCACAGTGGATGCCGCGTGTTGGGCTCGCGGATCCAGCTTTGGCGGGCGTTCTGCAGGCAGGCAGGCTGTAGGTGTTTGCGTATTCGTATTGCGCGTTGGCCCGTGACGAGGCGGTCGGCGAGGCGGGATTGATCGACCGAGAGAGGTGTGGACGACGTCGAGGCGGGATTTGGCTTCGGTGTGGTGGACGGACGGGTGCGATGCCCGTTTCTCCCAAAGGCCAAGAGATCTGCGAGGCTGCTGGCGGGCAGTTGCCCCGACGGCAATTCGGCTGCCCGACAGGGAGGGGATCATCCACCCTCCGCCCTTCTGGAAGCAGTGCCGCACCCTGTAGGCTCGGCGCGGTGGGTACCCGCCCTAGGCGGTGAGACCCACCAGAGGGTCAGAACGGGCAGAATCGGCTGGCGCAGTGGGCTAAACTGGCAGCTCTGGCGGACGGTGCGCGAGCTCCCCGTCTTGTCAGTCCGAGCCGAGCTATGAGCCCTCACCGATGTCGGCAGGCCGATATAGAAAAGCATCAAGGAGTGCATTTTCTCGCCTGCAGATGGCCACTTACAACACTCCACTGGATCCGAGTCTTCGAGTTGTCAAAAGATTACGCCCCACTGAACCCCTTGCAACCTGCATCGGATCCCAACCCGCTGCTACGTCAGAAAACGGCCATCTCACTCTGAAGAATTGATTGCTGCTGCTGCTTGCCTGACATAAATACAAATGGATGAAAGCTGTAACCTGTGTAAGAGAAACATGCGCACGCTCCCTTTCCCTCTGCATGAATGAGAGAATATTGCAGCAAATCCTGGCTTTTGAATATATCGCAAACTGAGCTAACAACACCACATCAGCCATGAGGGGCCCTCGCTCGCTGGGGGTGGTCATAAAACTCGGTAAGTGCATTTTTGGCTAGCACGTCGAAAAAGCAACGAAACCCCCTTGTGCCTTGTCGAGAGAAACTGATTGACATCACTCTACTAGGAACTAGCTCTATTGTGGACGAAAAGAGTCATGAGCCCCTCCTCTCTATCTTGACGTCTATCGTAGAGACGGCTGTGAGGTTGAGGAAGGATGGCCACCGAGTTATCATCGTCTCGTCCGGCGCCATTGGCGTTGGTTTGCGGAGGATGGACGTGGAGAAGCGGCCCAAGCATCTCTCCAAGTTACAGGTGCGAGCTCCGCTCCTTTAGCACAAAGCATCAGCTAACGAAATGCCGTAGGCGCTGGCAGCAATTGGGCAATGCCGGCTGATGAGTCTCTGGGACGGCTTGTTCACTCATCTGCGACAGCCAATTGCTCAAATTCTACTCACGAGGAGTGATATTGCCGACGTGAGTGAGCCGGGCATGAACAGCGTCAGTTTCGGCTTGACTAACACCAAGCAACAAAATAGCGGTCACGATATCTCAACGCTCAAAACACGATCGTTGAGCTGCTTGATATGGGTGTGATACCCATTGTCAACGAGAACGATACGCTGGCCGTATCAGAAATCAAGTTTGGCGACAATGACACCCTCTCCGCCATCACAGCCGCCATGGTCCATGCCGACTTGCTATTTCTCATGACCGATGTTGACTGTCTGTATGACAAGAACCCACGGACCAACCCCGATGCCCAGCCCATCGAGGTGGTAGAAGACATCGCTTCGCTCGTAGCGGACGTCTCAACCGCCGGCTCCTCCCTCGGCACCGGGGGTATGTCCACCAAGATCGTGGCCGCCCGCCTCGCCACCTCGGCCGGCGTCACCACCGTCATCACGCGCTCCTCCATCCCCGGCAACATTATCAAGATCGTCAAGCACATCCAAGCCAGCCGCTCGCCAGCCTCCCTCGTAACCACGACACAGGCCAACACCGAGGACCACGCGGCCGAAGACTTCGCCGTCTCCACCGCCTCCCTCACCTCCCCCGTTCGCACCGACATCCCGCTGCACACCCGCTTTCTCCCCTCCCCGCACCCGGTCCGCGATCGCTACTTCTGGATCCTCCACGGCCTGCGCCCGCACGGGACGCTGTACATCGACGCCGGCGCGTACAAGGCGCTGCTGGGCAAAGCCGGGCTCCTTCCCGTCGGGGTGGTCGACGTCGAGGGCGTGTTTGCCCAACAGGAGGCGGTGCGGCTGTGCGTCGTCGACAAGAAGCTGGCGGTAGCCAATGCCGAGGGCAAGCTGTGGGAGGGCGCGGCTGTCGAGGTCGGCCGGGCACTAACCAATTATGCGTCGGGCGAAATCGCACGCATCAAGGGCAGACAGAGCGTCGAGATTGAGGGGCTTTTGGGCTATGCCGACAGCGAGTACGTCTCGCAGCGGGAATCAATCAGTCTGTTTAACAGGGAGAGCAGGCCCGCTACGCCTAGCCGGGATGTGGTCGCGTTTGACGGCGCGGGTATAGGAGGATATGAAGGTGATGCTGGGGAGGCAGGGCTTTGAAACTTGAGCTGCCAATGATGGAATGGAAGGGGGTGGATGATTGTTTCTACAGTGGATAGAAGGGGCGGTACATAGAAGGGGGGTACAAAGGGCGTTTCTGTGTTGGTGAATACAATAATGCTGCTGCTGAAAGTTACTTGGTATCATTGCATTCCCACGACCTGGCTTTTATGTTTCCCACAACGTGGTATCAAAGAACAGAATATAAGCCGCCATGACATGAAAAGACAACACCTGCTCACAGATCTTAGGCCCTCCCATATATCGTTTTTTTTCCTCCGCAACGCCAAGACGCCCCATCCAATGATGTTGTTTTTATTGATATTGCAAATCGACATCCCCTCCAACCTAGCCGGCAAAGAGCGTGTCCTCGTCACGGAGGTACTCGCCGCAGTCGGCTTGCCGGAAGACGACAATGCCCGTCGGGTCCAGCCGCCTCGCCTCGGCCGTGCTGCGCGCCGTGACGCCGAAGCCTAGCGGCACATCAGCCATGCTGTAGACGACGCATCCCGAGTGCTCGGGGCAGTCCTCGGACCAGCGGCCTACGTGGGCCTTGACGACTGTTTTGGGAACATTAGATAGTGATGCCGGGGAAGGGGAAAGGGGAGAAGGGGGGAACCGTACCGTTAGACCCGTATAAAAAGGGCTGCGCGCCGTTCTCCTTGACCCAGACCTTGTGGCGGGCGTGCTCGGCGAGGATGGGGACTATGGTTTTCGCAGGATGGTTAGGACGTAGCGCGAAGGGGGGAGGGAGAGAAAAGGGGTGGTGGGTGTGACGTACGCGCTGTGATGTGCAGCCGGAACTTGCCCGTCTTTGTGAGCTTGCCGAGGCAGGTGCCCAGACTCAGGAGGGCGTCGCGGGTGATGCTCGTGGCCATGTTGGCGATGGAGAGGCGGACATAGTAGACCTGCGGCCGGGTTAGCACTACCGACTGTGGGGGGATTGGAGGGCCAATTGGTGACGAACGCGCGAGTGGTTGAGGCGGAAGACGTAGCGGTCGCCGTCCTCGAGGGGGGTGATCAGGGTCTTGAGATCGGTCGCATAGTTGGCGAGCTTGTCGAAGACGACTTTTGTCTCGGGTTCTGTAAGAGGGCGCATGGTGGGCGGTTAAGGGGGCGTATGTGGAGGGAGGTGGTGCTGTGCGGTTGCGGTGATGTTGGTTCCGTCGAAATCGCTGATATGGATTTCTTATCGTGAGGTTATCGTCGAAGCAAGAAAAAAAAATTATGCCGTCCATCCCTGCCCCCACGTTGCGGGGCGATGGGCTTCAAGGCCCACTCTTACCTGCTTCACCGCGGTGAGCCTTCACACCTTTTGTCCCCAGACTCATCCGGCCAGCCGCAACCAACCGCAACAAGTATAATGAACCGTAAGAACATTCCACCGCTTCAGAGACATCAAAATAAACATTTCTCCGAACGAAATAGAATCCGAAAGCTTTTATTTTATTTCATGGCAGTCCACATCTCGAACTGAACTTAGCACTCTTCGGCGATTGAGAACCCCTTCCCCATCATGATTCAACCTGGAATAAACCCGAGCAGTGTGAATGAAAACGGATGGTTACTCTGACCGCCGCGGGCCTCTCCTTTCGCATTTTCTTGCTTCTTTCTTTTCTTGCCTTTAACAGGTCTATTCTAGTTTATTAATCATTTTACATGGCATCAGCTGCTGTAAAAGGCATCACGAATTAGTAAGTTATATGTTCACAGCGATCAGTAATCTTCCATGACAACCGCCGAGTACCCATAACAGCAATTCCTTCTTCCGTCTCCCGCAACCGCTACGCCCCCAACTTACCACTATTACCGTATCCCTTGATCCCCATATATCGTCACGGTGCATGAATCAACCACGTCTAAGCACCACTCCCTGCGGGATACCGTGGTCGGGGACTCTAGAGAATCCGAATTTCCGATTAAAGCACTTGCCCCTTGTACTTCCTCCCAGATCATGCAGCTTTTCAACAACAATATTTGAAATCACCTCTGAATAGTGCTCCGAAGCCGTTGTGCCTCGGGCCAAAATTAATCCATCTCGGGTCGACATTGACCATGCATAGCATTTTCTCAACATCAAAATAGGAAAAGATTCAAAAGGAAAGGGTATAAAGGCGGCCTCAACCCTTCTCCGTCAAGACAAGTAGCATCCAGAACTCAACACACAGAACAATACCACAAACCCGATACAAAGACACATCCATCAATCCTCGTCCCTAACTTGGAATCATGACATCCACACTCACCGGCAAGGAATACTCCATATTCCGCACCCTCAAAGGAAAACTCACCAAAGACACTGCCACCATCCCCGCCCTCGGCCCCCAGGATGTCCTGGTCCGCATCACGCACTCGGGCGTGTGCTACACCGACTACGAGCTCTTCAAGCACAACTACCCGCTAGCTCTCGGACACGAAGGCGTCGGCGTCATCGAGGCCGTCGGCGAGGCTGTCACCACTCTAAAGCCCGGCGAGCGCGTCGGCGGTGGCTTTCACCGCGGCAGCTGCGGTCACTGTCGGCAGTGTCTGACGGGCCACGACATCCACTGTCTTGAGCGCACCGTGTACGGCTTTGGCGACTTCAGCAACGGCACCTTTGGCGCGTACTACGTCGGCAAGGAGGGCTTTGCCCACAAGATCCCCGACGGCATGTCCAGCGAGAAGGCGGCCCCACTGCAGTGTGCGGGCGCGACGGTCTACTCGGCCCTTGTGGAGACGGTAAGGCCGAGGGATCGGGTTGGGATTGTTGGGATTGGTGGGCTGGGGCATCTGGCTATTCAGTTCGCCGCTAAGATGGGGGCAGAGGTGGTAGTGTTCAGCACCAGCAAGGATAAGGAGGAGGAGGCATTGGGATTCGGGGCGTCCGAGTTTGTGCTTTTGGCCGAGCCCGAGAAAGTCAAGGCGCCGGTCGACGTGCTAGTGATTGCTGGATCGAAGTATCCTGATTGGAACAAGTGAGTCTCTGCTGATTTGCGAGGTGAGCGGGGAGGTGTGTACTGACAGATGGGATAGAATGCTCAACACCAATATCCTTTCAAGGAACGGGACCATTGTCCCACTAGCTGCCCCGACTCAAGGACCTCTGAGTCTTCCGTAAGTTCTTTCTGGCCCGTCCAAGGGTATTGGGAATAATGCTGATATGGGATAATAGAGCGGACAAGATGTTCTGGGACAGCTACCATGTTCATTCCATCCTGGTTGCCTCCAAGGCTCAACATGATGAAATGTTGGACTTTGCAGCTCGCAACAAGGTCGAGCCCACTACCCAGCTGTACAAGTTTGAGGGTGCCGAGACCATCGAGACCGTGTTCAAGAACTTAGAGAGCAACAAAGTGAGGTACAGAGCTGTGCTGAGCTTTGAATGAGCTGCGTCGCAAAATTTTTAGACATGTTCAGTGCGGAATCGGGAACTAGAGGTCGAATTTTGTAAATTCATGTAGATGATATGGCGTGGTACCTTTTGCGCCTCTCTTAGGTTTATGGGTTTGTATTGACACATTGACATTATGATCTTGGACTTATACTGGGTTCTTGATCTCTTGAGTTTGGTTTCATCAGTTTTGGCTACGGCTAGCGTAGGGAGCCCTTTTCCATGTTTGAGGTGAGAAGGTGGATTGCCTCCTGGATGGACGTACCTTCCACGACGGAAGTGTGCCGCAGGTTTCGGGTGAGACTTCAGCGCGTGCCACATCTTTTGTTCTCTATTTATTTTACTTCAATTGCGCACTATGCTCTTGGTGTGATTTACGCATGAATTCCAATCGTATATTACCGAATTCTATCGACCATTGACATCTAACTCTCCACACCAAGGCTGGATGGACCATGGAAGCAACAGTCGACCTTCACGCTGAGAATATCGCATCCTGTGGCCATAGACTAGTATAAATGTCTGCAACAAAAATGCGCTTCGTTGTTTGACTCCAGGCAGGTTTTATTTACACGTCCCACGGCTATCCAGATGAATGACGGGCCAAATGACCCTTGACAATGCGGTTTCTAGTCGAGATCCCGCGTCCGCGTCGCTCATATCCCTCACCTTTAAAGCCTTAGAGATAAATTGTCCTGCGAAAATCTAACCGAAACCAGCCCTCACCCTCCGCTCTCGAGGATCTCAAGATTGACATCCACTCCGCCAAGAGCTCGACCGATGAGGAGTGGCTTCCGACATCGAACGATTTCGAGGCGAACACAGGTTCTAGATGCGTATCGCTGGGCTGTTCATCAACGATGCAATGCTGCTTCCCACTTCGGCCCAGTGCGATGGTGGCTGTAAAATGTGGGAGAAAAAAAGACAATCAATGCCGGTTATCGGTTTTTCCATCGCGATTCCAGTTGCAAAATGTTTAGAAGGTCAAAAATAACATCCGAATCGGCTTTCCGGTACCGGGAATCGAACCCGGGGCTTCTCGGTGAAAGCGAGATATGTTAACCCCTACACTATACCGGATGATTGATGAAAGTTTTGGGCAAATACCAGGCTGGATACCCCGTTGGCTCTGTTGGGTGACGAAGGATCTTCGCATCGAGATGCTCCGCTTGCCGACGGTTACGGTGGAGCTTAGCGCCTGCTCGGTGTGTCTTTACCCCTGAGTCAATTCGCATGTTAACCGGGCTAGGTTCACACACCCAACCACAACTTCTTCAACTACTCCGCCATTCATCTAGAGGCAGAGAGAGGGCTTCAAAAAGTCACTCTAAAGGACCAAAATAGTTGCTTAAATTTTCTCCCCTTTTCATACATTTATCCTCCCTGTTTAGTATTTTCAGGGTGAAGTGGCTCGCTGATGGAGTTGAATCAAGCCCAAGATGGCCATGGCGCCATCCGCACTCAGGGGTAATCTAGACATTCAAGTACGTTGTTTTCCCCCTTACGGTATTCTCCTCTATTATTACAGAATAACGTTTAGCGTTGCCTTGCACTTCAAGGGAGGGCCGAGAGCTACATTCACAATACAATCTTCCTTGGTTGGTCGGTCATCGAACTGTTGTCCTCCCCACCTAACCAGTGTCTAGACGTAGTCAGCTTGACATGTAAGAACATTAAGCATACTCCCTGCTCACTGATGTACAACCGGCCTAGCCATTCCCACAGTGTGTCAGGGGAAGCTGTCAAGAGGCAACTTGCGGGGCAAAAGCGAGGCTAGTTGAAGGGCTTCTGACTAGTCCGAGGACAGCGGTGTCGGGAGTGAGCTCAGAGTCAAGCATCAAAGGGGGTGTGTGCCTGACCGGCTAGACGTCAGGCGCAGGTAAGCAGAGTTGACAGCAGCTAAGAGATAGCGTCCGTACCTGTCAGTAAACGCCACAAGCACCTATCCAGAGGCATATGTCAGCAGTGACGTGATGGCGAAGTGGAGAAAGGTTTAGCTTCTTGTCCTGACCATGACGCAACTTCCGCATCTCGTCGACGTCACAATGATCAAGATTGTGTAATATCTGACACCTATCAAACAGCAAAACATGAGTCTGTCAGCGTCTGTCGGTGGTGGCAGATATCAACGATTCATGACTCTCCGTCAGGGCCGAACCTCGGCACGTCTCCTACCCAGCACACTAACCCGGCTTCGCCTGAGTGTTTTAAACCGTTTCTTACTCGTGAAAATCCGGGAGTCTAACTTCCGTTCGCCCAGCCCAGGCCGGCCGTCGGAACCGGCAAAAGCTGGCACAGCTCAGCAAGTATCGGTACGTGGCGCGGCTGCAATGGTGCCCTCCGTGACAGCGGGAGCTACTTCAAGGGGTAAATAGTGAACCGACGGCGCATCAGCTCGTCGGGTGAGCCAGGATGAGGGTTGCATGTCGTTCTTTTTCAAGGTGACGTGTCTTGAATTGTCTCGCTGTTCCAATTTTGCACAGATTGAGTGAACACATGTCATCAGAGTGTTCAAAGTCGGAAGCAGCCGGTATCACAAGGCTGAGCCAAGTAGCAAGCATGCTCAAGGCACGCCTACACTTAGCACCCGCCGGTTTGCATGGAAGCTCCAGCCCCGAACCCCCCGAGCTCTATCTACATCCGGGTTTCTCCAGGGAGGGAAGTTGATGAAACAACCTTTGGTATTCCTAGCCTCACCTCCAAATGCCCCGCAGACCATCCTCCCTGCCCCTTTTTACTTCATGTGGAGGTGAGAATCTCACGTCCGATGTCTCAGACCACCGACACCTTCCCGCTACGCTGGTAGGCGCTTCACTACTTGCTTGCCTGCTTGCCTTAGTTACGCTGGGCTGTTGTGTGAGAGAGCATGTTGCTCCGCCGCGTGTCCAGTTCTCTTTCGTTCTTGTGGACCTTGCCTCTCTTTCTTTTTTATTTTATTTTGCTCCGCATGAGATCTTGTAGTTTTGTCCCACCACGGCCAGCACATACCGAAATTTTCCCACCCACGACGCGCGGGCGGATATATGGAGCGTCTGCATGTCTCGAGTCTGTACAGCATGCTTTCTCTCTCTCTTGCTCGCGCCCCCCCCCCCCCCCCCCCTTTTCCCCCTCCCTCTCACTCACTCATGCTTCAATCTTGCTTCTGGCTGCTGGCTGCTGCTCCTGCGTCTGCGTCTGCGTCTGCGTCTGCGTCTGCTGCTGCTGTCATCCACCGATCTGGTCGGACAGATCTCCCATGTTTGTGTCCCTGTTGGGCTCACCGCACCCATCGATCCCGGGATGATCCATTGACCGCTGCGGGTGTTCCAGCTGGTGTTGAGGCGTTCCTGACTTGATGTATCTCCTGCGATAGTTTGGTGATATTCGGTCCTTCTGGACCACAACATTGAAAGAGATACGTGAAGTCTGGTGTCGTTGCATAGCGGAGGGCGTATGACGTGTCCGGGAGTTTCCGGATTATAGTGCTAAACGTTTTGTTGTCCCTGAGCGGGAAACGGCTGACAAGATCAGCCGTCCCACAAGGACGGTATTTGCAAGACATTACGACTTTAACTACCAGCACGAGCAGGTTGAGAAGCAGAAAAGAAGAACGGTTTCTTTCGGTAGATGGTGGCCCTGGCCAGCTGTTTCATCTAAACTCTTACACAGCTTGACTCTGTGAACAACACGCCAGAAGCAAGATAACGCGAGGATGTGAGTAGCGGGAACATGGGATGGGCGCGCCCTGATTCATTTTTTCATTCCGTGAGTTTGGCAAGGGGCGCATGAGGCATCTTGACCGCTCTTGTCAGTGTAATGGATTCCAATATATCCCGTGTCGCGGGTGCTTTATCGTAGTGCATTTGAGTTGTCCGCCTCCCCCTTCGTCCCGCCATGTACCTATTCATATCTCAGCAGTGGACCGCGGACGGGGAGGGGTGTACGACGCAAAGCCATTTTCCTTTGGTGCCTGCATCTATCTTTATCCGCCTCCCCTTTTCTTCTTGGTAGGTACGTCACTCACCATGGAGCCTGATCTGCTGCTGCTGCTGCTGGCCAGGTTAGGTACTGCAGGCCTGCCTGCCAGTCTACGGTGCGAAGAGTGAGGGGGAACACCGATGAGGACGGCCTTAGCCGGCTCTCTTGCAGTCCCAATGAGGGAGGGTTGTTTCGGAAAGTCAACATGCACGGTTCTAGAGCCATCCCTGAAGATAATGCGCCGTCCTGCTCCTCACGCCCCCAATGTACCCAAGAGAGGGAGAAGGGTGAAAAGAATGGGCAGAGAAACCAGTCAACGCAAAGAAAAGCAAAGCAAAGCGCCGGCCAGCCTATCTCCCCTCCACGCTCCCCGTGTCACAGCCACAGGAAGCAGTCACGAAATGCGGGCATATGTTATTGCTAGAGGCAGAAAGCCGGGCCAATCAACCCCTCTCCTCCTCCCCCCCTCCTGTCCACCAATCTTCATCAGCCCTTCCTGTATACACACATCTTCTGCACCTAGTGTATATGCGTGCTATATGCAATGCATGTCTCGACACCCGGCCTCAACCCAACTCTTCTCTCCTCCCATCCTTCGCTCACAGCCCTTGCTGTGCCACCTGCCCGATATCCCAACCATACCCCTTTGGCTTTCCCTTGCCTACGTCGATTGCCTAGTGCCCTCACCCACGGGTGGCTGGCTAAATCGGTCTTCCCCGTTTGTTTACATCACCCAACCCATCCAGCCACTCAGTGCTCGGCTAGAGACAGGCTGCTGAGACTCTGTTTGTGTAGACGTGGTGGGACGATATCACGACTTACATCAAAGTCAATGGAACAAGCTGATCGTGGGGTCTCAGATCGCGAGAGACAGCAGAATCTTGACCGACCAGTCCCACCTGGCGTTTTTCGTTCTGTTGCCTTTCCATTGTCTCGAGCAGGCCACTCCTCGCGACTTAGTCGCTGCATGTAGTCATCCGAACAGGAATGCCACAAGATTTGAACCATAATTGTACGCAGTCCAAGTCTAGTGTAAGTATGTGTGTGTGTGTGTGTGTGTGTGTGTGTGAATGTTTTTGAGTGTATTCTCTTATTCGTCCTTTCCTAATGTTCGCGGACACACCAGCTAGCTACCTACCAAACGCTATCGCGCACCCGTGTAAAATACGGTAAAAACTTTCAAGACCCTCTCTTCTCGTATATTCCCATCCAAACGGTCCCAGGATGATACTACTGACCTGTGAAACACGCCAACGCCGCCATGTGAATGTGTGTTTTGTATCCTTTCATAAACCTGGGTTCGAACCCCTTCTGTCCGGCTCCAGTGGGCCCCTCACAGATTACCATGCTTGTCCTTTAGCAAATGAACAAACTCCTCGTAGACCTCCCGTCTTGTAAAACCAAGCACAGCAATCCCTCCCGATTCAATCCAAAAAATATCCATAGATATACAAAAACAACATAAGCCAAGCCCATACGAGCACATATCGCAGGCCATCTCGATCTTGGTAATAATACAGGGCATCAAAAATGGGTGGTCACACCAGGAAAAGAACTGGCGCAATCGGCCATGGGTAGAATGTGGTGCGGTCGAGCTCGGACGCAACATGAATCAAAAGGGAGTAGTTGTTAAAGTAAGGGCGGCTAGCGTGACTCTCATCAAGTCAGACGCTCCCACGACCCATGTTGGCTGCGTGGCGGTGCTTGAGGCTCTCGATATCGTCGTCAAACGCACTTCCCTCGCCGTCGCTCAGAGGGCTATCCCGCTTCCCGTCCATGTCGTAATCGCCTCGCTCCGTCGATGAGAGAACCTTGCCGTCTGCACTGCGGGCCGTCATGGCGTTTGCTTCTGCGCGCGCGTTGTTGATCATGTTGGGGAGTTGACGGCGGCGGGCGTTGATGAACCAGTTGGAGATTTGGTCTAAAGTTGAGTCAAAGTTAGTCCCTCAGATGGAGAATTTGGGGACCGCTCAACTTATACCAAGCAGTTCAAACACCAGGTCATTGGACTTACTCATTTGCAGGCCAGTTCGCTGCATCAGCTTTTGCTTCTCGTCCTCAGTTGGGTACGGGTGGTTGAGGTGCGCGACAAACCACGCACGAAGCTTGTCAGTGGTCTCCTTGGGCAAGTTGCCTCTCCGCTTGCGTTGCTTATTATCCCCATTCATTCCCATTCCTCCAAGCTCGCCAACTCGTATGTAATCTGGGTACGAAGAGCCATAGCCGGCGGGCGAGAATGGCGTGCGATCGTAGACCTGAACAGAGCCAAGGGACAGCGACTGAACCCGGTTAGGGTGGTGATATCCGTAAAGCGCCCCTGATCGGTAGTGCGGAGGGCCGATTGGGTCTATCGTAGGATGTCCCATACTATGCCTCAAACTTTCTCCGTAGCCTCCGTCGCTCGAGCGCCCGCGGATGCGAGGTATCGTTACGGTTCCCGGATCCATGGTGGGGAGTCTGGGAAGGGTTGGCCTGGGGGCTATCCGCTCAGAGGTCTCGATGGGTGCCGAGTCTCGCATAGATGGGAAGCTGGCGGAATGGGTTACGAAAAGGCTTGTCCAGCTCTCGGTGACCGATCTGTGAGCAAAGGTGGGCGACATCCCTCGGCTTCCTGGCATCTGATACTCTCGCTCTCGATGCGGGCTCGTGTATATTCTCGGGACCTGGCTAATCCGTTCTTCCATCTCTTCCCCGATGGACAGCCTTCCGCGCTTGCTCTGGTTTGGCGAGTGGATGTAATCTGGGGTCGTCGTTATCGAGGCGCTCCCGAAGCCCCCCACCGGTGAGGTTGCGGACGAATGCGTCCTTGAACTGGGCTCCTGCGGCAAATTTCGGGTTGTAAGGAGCTCAGGAATCGCCTATGGCTGGTCAGTCACCGACATCGAGTACATCGTCGGCCATGATCGAGGAATACCTGACGAATTGAGGGTAGAGCAATCCTCTCTGTGTCACTCGGCCTCATTGACGAGGCATAGTCGGAGTGCCTGCTGTCGTCCCAAGCGAACTCGCGCTTGAAGGCCGAGTGGGCAACTGGTTGGGCCATGGCAATCATAGACATTTTGAAATCTTCTCTCGGTTGGCCTTGAACACGATCTCTGGTCCGCAGAGGGCTATATTCCATATGGTGAAAAAAGAAAGATCTGATAGTTTCCGCACAGCGGTTATCCTTATCTGTGAGTTAGTGGATCAGTCTTCCATACGCCTAGGATCCCGGGACAGGACACCCTCGTTGGAGGTGGGAAGAACTACCTGTTAGATCCGTTACGTAACGACAGACAAGAAAGTTGATGGTTAGAGGCCGGTCTGCTGCGAGACGCCCAGCTGTGGCGTTGCCTGATCGATTTGGAGACACGGCAGACAAAGCAGGTGATTTTAAAAGAGATGGAGGCTTGGTTTGCGCGGTATCCGGAGAGGTGAAGCGGCTGTGATTCTGGGTGCCGTGGCGTCGTGTTAGTTGTGTGGTGGGATTGTGGGTGTATAAGATCAAATAAATCTTGTTGAACCGTGCCGTAATCAGATGTAAACGAAACGGCAGATGTATATAATGGGTATGGATACGCGAGGGGCGAGGTTGTCCAAAGTCTTTAGTGAGAATGGTCAGATGCTGGGACCTCTTGATGGTTCCTGGGTGAGTAGAGCGGACGCAAAGGGGTGCTAGACAAGTATCCGAGAGAGCTGTAAACGGCGAGAAGTCAAATTCGAGCCAGCCCTTTCAAGAAACGAGCAAGCCAAGCTGTCCAGACACAGAGGCCAATTCTACGATCTGCCCAGAACGGAGTTGTGGGAGGGGGACCGGGACACAGCTAAAAAAGAGGCTCAAAGTAATTATATTAAAGGTTCTGAACAGAGCAAAGCAAGCCTGGGGACGACTAGACCAGAACGAGGAGCCCAAGCATGGGGAGGCAGGGGGCGAGGATGACATCGACGTCGACAGACGTCCAGTTTATGGAGGAACAGGGACAGGGTACTTTGGCTGCAGGCTCGCCATCGCCTAGGCTCAAGGTACCGGGCAGGCGAGGGCTAGGTGGAGGGGTGGAGGGGGTCGAATAAGAGGAAGTGTACCATGTACACAGCACAATACATAACGCAGTACTCACGCCAGCCGGCCTGGCGAGAGGAAACGGACAGACGGCAAGAGTGGCATGTAACCCCCCTCCAGGACCTGCGGTAGAGCTCGGTGGCGCTGCCTAGGGGGAGGACAGCGAGCTAGGCGGCAGGCTTTTCCTGTGGTGGGACCGAGAGAGGTGTGTCCGGGATGACCAGGATGGCGCTGTCAATGAAGAGGCATGCACACCATGACGGGGGGTGGACGAGCCTGGCGAGCCTGGTAGAGGCATACTGAGGGTTGAGCGACGGAGACTGAGCATGGTGTGGGAAATCGTGCAAGCGTGACACCCACCACCTCCACCACTCCTACAGCTGCGCTACGCGGTAGCGGAGGGAGATGCAAGATGGTGGATAGACAGGGGTCCTCGAAGGCCCTGGTCGTGGGTCACTGCCCCCCGAGCTCCCCCAAGAAACCCCCAGCAAGAACCCCCAGCCCATTCCTCGACGGTTGCGAAGCTAGGTAGATAAAATTGTCCGATGGGTGGACGAAGATTCGTGACAGGGAGATCCCTTCCACGCGTGCCATTGCATCTGCAGACGCTGCAGACGCTGCAGACGCTGCAGACACGCCCGCGGCCGTGGTCAGTGCACGCACCGTGCTGCACATACAGTCCACTAGTTCTACCAGAGGACTCAGGACACGCCAGGATCACAGCGGGCAAGGGAGAGGACGTGTCCTCTTTGAGTTCGGAAAAAGCGCCCTGACAAGCCTGGCGAGCACACCCGATGGCAACGTTGCGAAGGCAGGTACCGAGCATGCGATCCCACGGGGCACAGGGGCATCGACAAACGGCGTTTTCGATGGCCTCACGGCTGCGGTGTTGGATGGGGTTTGGGGGGGGGGTAGCCGTGTACGGAAGCAGGCCGGCGCCTCCAAGACAAGAGATCGAGAGAGAGACCGACTTCTGCTGCTCGCCAGACGCGAGCGGGGGTCGAGGCGGGATGTGAGGAGGCAGACTCGCTCCCGCGGGCGCCCCCCAAAGCCAGAGTGCCAAAGCCTGGTACGAAATGCCGGGATGCTAGTGTGTGTCGAGCGCCCTTGAGCTATCCTGGACGTCGGTCGCCTCGAAGCGCAACAAATGCAGATGGCCGACTAGCACGCCCAAGGGGACCAAAACCGCACCAAGCCCAGAGCCGGTCGAGGGCCGGTTGACGACAACTCAGAGGATGGGCACGCCAAGACTGCAAAAAGGTTGTTGCTTTCTCAGCGCCTGCTACATGCTATGATGCAGTCGCCCTTAGTATCCCGTAGTAGCTCTTAGTAGCCGGTACCAGGACAATGGGAACGAGCGAGCGTTTGACATCCACCGAGGACGACGCAACGCAGCGACGCAGCTTATCCTGCGAAGCCGCGAATACATCAGCAAACCCGGCCAGGGAACTTGCCGTCTCCCGTTTCCCGTTTCCGGCGCTTCCACGGTGCTGGTATCTGGGGGGTGGGCCTGTGCCTGTGGCCTGGCCGTGCTGGCCGTGCTGTTCGTGCTGCAATGGCTGCTCTGTACGTACGCAGCAGTGCCCATTTCTCCATGCTGGTATGCGTTCGGGAGCCCTGGGGTTGCTGCTGGCTGCTGCCGCTCAGTCGTCGACACCCTCGATCCGTCCCTTCAACCTAGGCGTGGTTGCAACTGGCAACGTGCAAGGGGGGTGTGGTGTGTGGTAAATGAGTAATCGAGAAAGATGTTGGGCTGGATAGCGTGAGTAGTGTGTGTAGTGTGCGTAGTGTGCTTGTCTGAATCGCGAATCACAGATCTGACATGGTGAGATGTGGATGACTTTCTGCATCCGCGTTTGCTTGCTTTTTGCTCTCTGCAAGCAACAAAATGATCCAAACCACAATGGGGTCCGAAAACCATCGGCACCTGCCCTGCCTCTCCCCTCCTTCCTGTTGGCCCTGAACAGTACTCGAACTCCACTGGACGCCTCACAGCCCTGGGCAGCCAGCCCTCCCCCATCTGTTCCAATCCATCCTCCCACCTCATCAGCCCGTAGGAGGAAGGAGGAAGAGAGCGCCACAACGCGCTAATGACGCTTGCGGCATGCTCACGGCCAGGGTGCTCAGCGAGCTCTGTCTGGGGGTGGTCGAGGAAGTCGAGGTGGAGTGGGTGGTCACGTCGTGCAAAATTCCATTCCCATGCTCGCATTTCTCCCATCTGCCGCAAAATGCCCATCATCTCGAACAACCCAACCCCGGCCGCCAGCACTACCACGCCACCTGCGCCATCCCGATCCTGCCCAGGAAACAAGCGAATAACCTTGCTCTGTGTTCTCTTTTCTCAACTTTCAGCAATAACTACTACACAGTTAGCTCAATAATACCATAATCCCATACGTCAATTTCGACCGGGCGCCCTGTTGTGCCATCTGCGGGCACTGCCGTGCCGTCTCTGTGACGAATCGACGTCTCCCCGGCTGCTCACGACCTTCCCAAAACCGAGATCTCGGGGTCGATGATGGTGGCGCCCCGGCCTGTCCAATGCCCCAAAGTCCTGTGACCCTCCTCTGCAGCAGCTTGGCTGCTGGCCCTCTTGTCGTGCCCGTCACAGCATAAAACCCATTCCCAGGTCGGATGTTTCATAAACCCCATGCCTTCTCAGAGAGGGGCGATCCCTGGACGCTCAATGTTTACCCATTGACCTCAATTAATTGCTATTGCCGACTGAGGGATTCTACTGTGCAGACCGCCTAGCCAAAACTCCCACCTAGACACTATTCTCAGCCGACGTCTGTTCACAAGTCAACCCGAGATCCAGGCACCACCAGGAACAACAGACCCGGGGCCAAGGAAGAGGGTCCAAATCTCTGGGTCTTGCTGACGACCGACTACTAGGTAGTCGATCAGCCGCGCCGATCAGCCTGGCCAAACCCGCAAAACCCCAATTTCTCGGGTTGGCTGGCTGGCGTTAGTTAGTTTGTTTGGCGGCCAGGGAGCTTGGGGCGTAGTGGGTCTGTCAAAATCAAAGATACTACTACACGCTCGAAACGGATCACACTGTTTTGCCTCGACCGACGCCCCGAATGGAAACTGCGCTGGTGAGTGCGGTTCGGCATCATGCTCGGCCTTTCGACACACGTCGACTCACAGATGCAGAACAGAGGATGCAATGCAGATAGCAAAAGGCAACCGCCATCACTAGTCCTCTAGATAGACTTCGAGACAAATGCACCATGTCTGGCGTCGGAAACTCGCGATTGGTGCAGCAGCAACCCGATGAGCCTGCAACGGTCCAAACCTGAGCCCCTCACCCCCCCCTCCCCTTGGGGTGGCGCTCTGGATTGCGATTGGCTTCGCAGATCTGCCATCCGGTTCTTGGGTTTCCCCGCTGCAGCTCGCCTCACAAGGGGAAAGCGGTAAGGGAGACGAGCCTTGTGTTCAGGCCAGCCGTTAACCGTCTTTTCGGTTTTCAGGCCCTCACGCTCCCTGATGGCAGCCACTAACGAAAAGATGCCATCAAACGGCACGCTCCCCGGCAGGGGAACCCGGCTTGCCCTGCGACCGGGAATTGGGGAACGACGGCTGGACAGGCGTGAAAAGATCTGCACTCAGGCACCAGTCACCGCCCATGCTGCTCTCCTGTGCACAACACTAGCGAGTAGACGTGGTGGACTGACGTGACTGACAAACTGCCACGATGGGCCAAGACGATGGGCTCGACGCTTTGCGTGTTGCTCCCAATTCCCAAAGAGGAACCGAACTTTATTGATTAACAATCAGCCAAGCGCCCCACATCCGTTGCCAGCAGCTTGTTTTATGGCGGACCCGTGCCACCAGTGCGACGGAATAAACGTCTGGGATTCAAAGCAAACTTTCGTCGCGCCGTTTGCCCTGGAGCCAAACGCAGGCAACGCATGCGTCCCGAGGCATTGGCAAGCTCGGCGGTAGGCTTTTGACGGCGGGAAAGCTTCTCAAGTTGCCTCGGTAGGCATGTTCAATCAAGCACGACGCACCAGCTTTGAGTTGTATCGGCCGTTGTCACCACCACCATCATGGCGTTTCCTACCCTTCCCCCTCCAACATCGACGCCTTGTCAGTGCTTGCGCAGCATGGTTTCGAAACCTGGCACAGCTCCCCTAAGTTGGGACAGTTGGGGCGCAGCAGACCAGCACCTATACTACTTCGGCAGGCTGCGCTGGATTAGGCTTGATAGGCCAAAATTGCAAGGACGGCGCGGCCTAGCTGGCTGAAACAGTAGCCTAGTCACCTTGGACAGACCTGTTTCCTCGGCATCATCCGCCTCTCTGGGATGCTTGCCTCCAAAGACTCTCCCCCAGAAGAGGGAGCCTCGGAAATCTAATATGGGCTCATGGGCACCGACAAGGCACCGACAGCATATACACTAAGTCGTTGTCAGACTTTCAGTGACTGGACATTTATGGAGTATCAGGGCCACCATCGGTCGATAGTATTCGTGCGACCGCCCCGCGCACCAGCTGATCGAGATGCCGCTCTCGTCATGTCTCGTCTGTCAGGCGGTGAAGGCTCGGAACACAGAAACTCAACATACTACCTACTCTCTTAGCCAATCACTTGTGATGCCAATGCCCTGGACTCACATATCTCGTCCGCGTTCACTGGGTCGCTGCATGACGCCGCACCGTGGGAATAGTAGTACGGGGGGCCGAGCCATGCTTGACAAGCTCGGAAGCTGCTGCTTCAGAATCTCCGGCCAGATCTTGACTAATCCATTGGGCCAATATCCAACCGCATTGCTTGCGTTTCAAGGCCGGCTGCCATGCTCCCTTGCGGCCCCGCTCCGATGATCTCCCTGATATAGCGGTCTTTCCTGCCTGTCACGTCGTCTACAACTATTGCTACGCCGAGTCGCGTTTATCACCGTTGCAAGACGAGTCGGCAACACGCAGCTTAGTGCTTCGTCAGTATCAGGCCCGTGGGGAAAGAGGAGAGTCGAGTGGGATAGCCGGGTCTGTCAACCAAGTACCCCCTTCTTGCCTACTATTTCTATACCTTGCTATCTGGTCTAGAGATCCAGTATTACCATCGCTGAACGAGCATCGCATAATCCGCATGTACCTATGTAGATGCTGCACGATCGTCACCATCCCCGCACATAACCAACAAGTGCATTTTGGCGGAGCAGACCGAGAAGTGGCTTGCATATCGAATACTCACTCCACGTCTTGGTATCGATTCCTTGTCCAAGCCTTTTTCGGCTTGGGAATCGGAAGGGCTGCATTCGTAACACGCAGTGAAGTGAATACCAATCCTGGATGGCGCGCCCCCATGTGGCCGAGTTGTGTCAAGTGTCTTGGATACTTGACCGAGAATAATGCTACCATGCTGCAGATACTTGACGCCTTATATCCGGGTAGACTGGTTCGCCCCCCATGGCATCTTTCCCGACAAGATGTGATGCTTGAGACCTAGGTTCATTGGCATTGATATCCGGGGGACAGGCCCCGCAGGTGTCCCCCATCTGTTTGCATCCCCTTTTCTGTTGACGTGCTTGGTTCAACCTGCACCCATTCCGTTGCACGAAATCTGGGGAGCTGCAGCAAGCTGGGTTCCAGCAGCCATGCAGTTCGTATTGGCTATGCTCTCGCTGATGCCTCTCTGACATGGGCGTTTTGGCCTCTAGCCAGGAGAACATGATCTCTAGATTAAATTGCGATGCTGTGCACACATCAAGAGGTTGATCAGGGTCACGAACACGAGAACGAGATCCTCGAATTTGCTGGATAAACGAAGGGCTGGTCTGGTGGCTTCAGGTGCAACAATATTAGGTACCCTAACACGCCGCTCTTTGGTTAGGAATGAACATCACTGAGAGCTGGTCACTTCCACGTTCGGTGGCCGGCATATTCGTGGGTGTGCACCGAGAAGCCTATCTGCTGTTGGTAGCCCCAAAGGCTGCGGCTACCCACGATGTGAATCTTTCGTCGACTTGGCCTCTGCTCGTAGGGATTGTCGGCCACATAGATACAAGCTCGGGGGCGACGGGGCTTCGATGGTGACAGAACGGTCAACACCGGGCTCGTTTGCAGTAGCGGGGCACCTGAAGCACCTGAGGCGCCACCTTCGCCGCCGCCGCCGAAGGTCTGGCCGGGGAGAGGCCGTTGGCTTTTGGCTCTTGCCCGTTGCTTGTTAGTCTCTGAGTTTTGGTAGCGTTGAAGCCATCCCGAAACGCAGACAACGATGGCAGCTTGAGGACTCCGCGCAACAATTCGCCAGGTCCACTCTACCTTTCTTTTTGAACGTGTTAGCCAAACGAAACCCCTACCCCGGAAATCACATTATTGCCCCACCATGTCCCGCTCTGTCAAAGCTACGACTTTCTCCTCGGGAACCCACATCCCGAGAGATGTCCATAACCCAGCAGGGGTGGGCGGGCAGCGGGCAGTAGGCGGATTCGCGACAATTCCTGGAAAAGGAAAAGGGCGGACCCTTCAGACCTTACTGAGATCTGTCAAAGAGTAAAGGGCCGCGTGCTAAGGGCAATTTGAGAACAAAAGGCCGACCGGGAGCACTAGGGTCAGCGCATGGTGGTGCAAGGGTGAAGGGTGATGGCAAGGAGATTCCACACAGACCGAAGAGAGCCAGCCCCAAACACCCAGACAAAAAAAGTACCGGCACCTGCCCGCCTACTCGGGATCCAATTGCTTTTGCCGAGATCCCCGAAACGGGGGGAGGGGGGGGGCGGCGGCAGGTGGCAGTCGGCGAACGTCCGGTTCAACCTCACCTTGACCTTGATCCTACCCGCAAAAAAAAAAAAAAAAAAAAAAAAAAAAGAGGGCCCCGACAGAAAGAATATTTTCCAGGCGACGTTTGAAATTTTGGCGCTAGGGCTTGCCCTGCTACCACTATCATGGCTGTTCTTATGGCATGCCATCAACTGCTACTAGCAAGGGTTGGCGATTTTCCCGCCCTGACTGGCTGGTAGCTGCTGCGAAGCGCGAACAACACCTGACAAATCGAGACATCACCTCCGAGAAGAGATGCACTAGCAGCGGACTGTGTGACGAGGCCACGCACATCCTCGCAAGATCTCCCTATATCTCGTGGAATGGAACTGTCAGGTGTTCTGGAATCTGATCACCACGGCCCTCTCAATTGGCACCTCAAGCACCCTAGAGCGCCCTGACTCGAAGGGGAAGGGGAGGGGTTCAAGAAGCGTCAGCACGGAGAGCCTATCGCAACCTCTCAAAGAGCGATGGGTGTAGACGCGAAGGTGGGGGACACGGTTGTCATTGCAAGTTGCATCTGCCTTAAACGGTCAAAATGTCGCCAATCTTGCAGACGGCCCCGGGGCAGGGTGGGCGTGCAACGGTCCAAGTCGGAAGTTGTGTTGCCTCCCCCCGGGTAGGCGTCTATCGGAGGGATTTCGTGGCCGAATGAGGGTGCAGAAAAGATACCCAACTAAGAAACACTCCTCCCCCCCTCCCCCCCCCCCCCCGGTCTCATTATGTTGGCTTTGCGGAAGAAAACTCGCCACTCTGCCCCGAGAGATCTCACAAACGGTACACAAAAGATAACGACAAGGAAGGCAACAACAGCAGTGATGAACTCCAAGTTGTTCGCCGGTTGCCGACGGCTGGTCGCGTCTTTTGCCTGGCCCCTCCAAGTCCCCGCCTTGGAAGTCCAGGGCTACTAGAGGTAAGGACTGCGCACATAGTCACAGGTCACGGTCTCACAAGAGGGCAGAGAAAAAAACACGCGGCAGCTTGACTGTGTATCTAGCCCCTTTCCGCCATGCCACAAGCACGCATCATGGGATTACAAGGGGGGCACTGAGCCACGGACCGGCCCCGTAGACCCCGTATCGCGTCCACACATTTTTCGTGGTTCCCGTTCGGCCCACTGCCGCACCGGCTGAGCGAGGACAGGCTATCGTTAAGGCTACGCCTGCAAGAGGGCATCACGGCCCCGAGTCGGTGAAAGCTGTCAGTTGGAGCCATTCAGCTTGTGTTCCCGCATTCCCGCCCCCTTGTTCTCCTGTTGTCTGACCATCACTTGTCGCCTCATATGGAGCAACCAGGCTGCACGCCCGAGTTATATATTACTGACACAGCAAACTCGAAAATGAGATCTTGCACCGTTTTGGAAAGATGGTAGAAGCCTGATTGTGTCCCGGACCCTCACTTCCGGTCTGGAACGCGTACAGTGTTGTGCGAGTTATCATGTTACACAAGGGTTTGTTGGGGAGCTCATTGATGAATATGCCTTTCGTCTGACGGTGTCGGATACCCAGGGTACGATATCCGATGGCCTCGACCAGGTAGCGAGGTTTCTTTCGTACCTTTATACCTATTGGGCATCACGTACTGCACGTGAACGCACGGCGGAGCCATGGGGCTGATACCTATGTGCCACCGTCGTTGCTACTAACGGCTGCCAGTATCACTGCCTCGCCTCTCTTCGCCGTAACTCTCTCCAACGGCTGGACGGGTCAGAGCATGAGAGCTTTGTTGACGACAGGCTGAGGGAGCAGGACGAGGTAGGTCAGCGATGCTGTTTTGGCCCTCGTTCAGCCGTGGGTTGTCTCCAAGTCTATTCGATTTTGTAGTGCCCTCGGCTGTTCGATCCGCCGGACCTCGCCGGTAGTTCAGCAACCACCCGGACTTGAGATGGCTGAGATATTTTACGACGGAGAGTTTTCAACGGGCTCCGATGCATCTGAGGCCCAGAGCTATCCAGCATCAAGACGGTGAAGTGCGGGCCGATATCGACTATATCGATAGCTCTCTGTGTATAATGATGCTAGGCTCAATGAAAAACAGCCGCTCTCGCTCCCCACCGGCTCATGCGGCAGATTGCCAGTCGTCACGACGAAGGACAGAGCCGCCTGCTACGCGGTAAGCGAAAAACACGAACCCCAGCGTGGTGTCCATCGACCATATGTAACTCAAAGGACCGATACGGCGTCAGCGAGCAGGCTACGCGGCGCACATTAACAAGCAGATATATGCGATGCTCTTGCGTCGATTAGCGAGGCGAAGCGATAGGGCGCTCATCAGCCCTTGATGCGCCCATTGCGGCGGCATGGTGTGGCCGAGATGATCCCGCCGTAAATATACATAGAAAGGAAGTTGGGGAAAGGGCCCGAGAAGGGAGGGGGAGGGGCCGCGCTGTTTTTGGAGGAGGGGGTATCCCTTCTTCACCTTGGCTCTTGTCGACCTGAGCCATGTGGCCTTCGCAGCCGGTGATCTACGAAGGAGCGGAGCGGAGGAGTATGATATGGAGTCGTTCAAAGGTTGCGTAGACGGCGTGCGTTAGGTTGTTGATGGAGACCTGTCAAAGTTTGACAGCCGTTGTCAAAGGGGTCGGGGTCCCCCTTCCTGTCGTTAGCGTCTGGATATACCTGCGGAAGAAAGAGGCGCGTTCGACGCGGCTGGGCTTCCCTTTTCTTCCAAATTCCCTGCCGGAATATCCGCCGACCAGTCTCCCCTGCCATCAACTCGCGCTGGGGCATGCTGCCGGAGTCCGAGCTTGGGTTTGCACATGCTTTTCTCTGCTTTTGGTTCGGCATGAGCCCATGATACTAGATGAGTGAGGGGTGTTGCTTTGAGGAATGGGCGGGCTCCTCTACCTACTCCGCCCCCGTCCCCCCTGCCGGTTTCCCTGTGTCTGTCTGTCGGCAGAGGGAGGTCTTCCTTCGCGAGTAGGCAAATGCCAGGCCGTCACCTGCCAGAAACAAGGCCCCGAGGGAAGGATGAGGAAGCTCGAAGCTCGGGAATCCACCTACGATACAAGTGTGGGAACAAGTGAGGAAATGGGGCAGAGGTTGCACTGATGGCGGGTCAATGCGGGCCTGTCAAAAGGAAAAAAGAGCGCATGAAGGAATCGATCAATGATGAACCAAGATCCCCGTCGACACGCCGTTGACTGACTGGAACAGGGCTCTCAGCAGCGTCTGTGGTTCGTTCTCTGCGGAGGTGGCTCGGGCACCCAGTAGGACGGGGGGGGGGGGGGGTCCGAGGTTGTCGGATTTTTTTTCTTTCTTCTTTTTCCACTTGTTGTTGTTCGATCCCTCTGCCCCCCCCCGTCTCTGGGCTGGGTCAGAAACACAACAGGGGATCGGATTCGATGGAGAAACTCTGGCATCCGTTGACGTTTGTCATTTTGTGAGATCGCACTGTCTCGGGCATGCCCTTGTCGATCGGGCGCTATCCGCTTTGGGTATATTTCTTTTTTATTTCTTAGCTTCTTCTTTTCTTATACTATCTCAAATATCTGCTTCTTCACTTCATGCATCATCATCACTCACCTATGCCAAGACGGGGTCAGCTCCGTCTTGCACCCACCACTTACACCACGTTCACAGTCCTCATCCGGTGATATGCCCGCGCCGACATGCCTGGGGTTGTCCCTCTTCCCTTGTGCATTAGGCGCCGTTAGTAGTACGGCTGCGAGGCGAGGTGCAACCGATTTGCACCATGCTGCAATGCCGGAAAGATCGGGAAGGTAGTGTGGAAATGGAGACGCCTGTTGTTCTCGTGGGTCTTGGCGCCAGCGAGGATATAAACCACATGACGGCTGGCTCTCACAGACTACACATGAACATGACACGCAGCATGGACGGGCCGGCGAGCACATGGGAACATGCGATTGTGCTGTTGTGCTCTATTTTCCAAGCCCGCTCAACCCGGTTTTCTGTCGCGATGCGAACGACGGAGCCACGGAAGACACGGATGAGGAGAGGATTGCATATGCCAAGCGCTGCCATTCACCTTGGAGAGGCACAAGGACAAATCTATTGCCGTATACATGTGACGAGCTGTCCTGGTCAAGCGATTTGCGGAATTGGTCGAGCTGGGCCAGATTGGCCTTCCCCCTTTTACCGGACTCGTGGCCTGCGGTCCGCTCCGTCGAGCACTCCGTCGAGGTGTTTGGGGGTTTACCACGTACCACAGCGTGTTATTGAAGTGGGATGCGGGCTTGTTTCAACCAAAAGAGGTTGGTACCGGGTGTTTTGGTAGAAGGGTCGTGTCGTCGAGAAGAAGCGATTTCCCCGGTTTACTAATGCGGTTTAATATAACAGTACATACATCTCCTGCAGGAGGAATCAATTCGGCCTGGCACCCTGACACCTTGACATGCTGACAGCGGTCTACATCTGGATACATCGGTGCCAGATTGAATGCAACGCACTTCCTCGCACCTATGTACACCTATTTACCTTGGCAGGTAGGTCAGCAAGCACCAAGCACCAAGCACCCCCATCTTCCATCTTCCATCACCAATCCACCACCTGGGCACCAGCGCCGCAGGGCCGGGCACACCATTCAGACCACGCTACCTGAACCCGCAGCACCTGGAACCTGCAACGTGAAGACCCGGGATAAGTTCCAATAGTGTAAACAAAACACCAGACCAACCCCCTCTGAGATGTTTCTCGCTGTGTACACAGACCGTCAACCCTCTGAACACGAGAAACACAGAAATCCCTCAGGCCCCTCAGGCCACCCCCTCTGGCAGGCGCGCACACAAACCCTCGCACCAGAAACAATACCCGTATTTAGCACACATCAAGGCGGTAAATGTTTAGAAAACAGACGCCACGCGCGGGGTCCCGCCCGCGCACTGCACAGCCGCGCCGTAGCGCACGCCAAAAAGTTTCGGTATCTACCATTCCCGAGCCTCCCCTTGCCCACCACACACCGACACCTACACTTAGACGTTGGGGACATGTAACTATCACGACTTTCCTCCCCCGCCACCAATCGCATCCCACCGCCTCGGTACACCACCACCAGACCTCGGCACTTGCCAACAGTAAACCCTCCCAGTGAAACCGCCTCTTTCTCCCCCAAACAAACAAAACAGAAAACTACCCCTCCTAGGGCTCATATATCATTGACAAATAACCCCCCATCACGTCCGTGCGGACAGATACCCGCCCATACCACCTGCTTGACCCTACCCGACATCGTAGATCACCACCCCAACTGGGAACCTGGTCCCAAGGCCCAACTATGATACAGCCGAGCAGCACATGTTTGACCCCCCGCAGCGAGCCCAAGTATCAGCTGCCTAAGCTAGACTACACAACCACAGTCCAGGCAGACCAGGCACATGGGTCGACAGCCGCCTACGTGGCGAGGCATGCACGCCATTCTCTAATCCATTCTCTAACCAACATGAGTGAGGTAAAAGCCTCCGTCTCGTTTCCCGGCTTATCTGGCGCGGGGCCGAGAGAAAGAGGTCATGGAGGGATGTCCTCCAAGGCCGGGGCTTGAGTTTGGTTGGAGGATTAGGGGGCAGGTCTAGGGTGGGTTTTGGGTCAGCCTACCTGTAAGTCAGAAAAGAGGCATGTTGAGATGAACGGAAGAAACTGAAGCCATTGTAGAGGGGATAGTCGTTTATGTGGTAAACACAGTTCAACATACGGTAAATTGTAGAATAGATAGATGTGTGTGTGTACTCTGTTTTGAATATCGTTCAACTCCATATTTGAATGCCCGGCAACGCCAACATGAGCCTGTAGAAATCGACAGTAAAGTAATGATATCTAAATTTGCTCCTGAATATGCCATGACCCCATCCAAGCCGCTATCCGATATCCATCCTCCAGTGCAGGCCATAACCAGCCTCTATGGCCAACGTTGTTCAACGCCAACGCCCAATGTGCCTCGTACTCCCGTGCCCTGAACATATCGTATCATTTCACTTCCCTCCTGTTCTCAATCGCTCCCACAATGGAGCCCGTTTTGTGTTGCCAGTCCGCCCTCCCTTTTTACCAGATGTATCATCCCCGACGCTGCCACTCGTAGCTTCTTGAAGCTTAGCTCCAGCGCTCTGGAATAGCGGGTCGTTTTTCAGCCCCTCACTCTTGGGGTCGATTTCATCGTAATCGTCCGAATACAGATCGAGCTTGTCTGCATTATAGCTGTACGTCTCCCTCGGAGGTTGGCTCTCCTCCCTGTAAACAGCCTCGCGCATGTTCTCGAGGCCGCTTACCAATGGTCCGACAAGGCGTGCTTTCCTGTCATAGCGGCTATTTTCATCGTCGTAATCGTCATCGTTACCCCAAGATACTTCGTTGAACGTGCTGCTTTCCCATCTCATTTCGAATGGGGGAGGAGGCGAAGAGTGTCGCGGTGGTGGTGAGGCTTGCCGTGGTCCCATGGCTCGAGCTTTCTTATAAAGGGCGGGGAACCTGGCCTCAAAATCAACTTCGAGATCCTTCTGGTGCTGCTCGACGGCGTGCCGTCTTTCAAGCTTCCTGGCCGGTATGAGTTCTATTCTCTGAAGCACACCACCATCTTCATTCTCGAAGACCCTCAGCCACCCATCATATTGCTGGTGTCTCCGGTTCACCTCCTCCTATCGATTATGTTAGCAAAATATCTCCAGGTCGAATTCGTCACTGAGTGAACTTACTGGTGTTAAGCTTGACTTTTGCCGCAGCCCGTCCAGGTATTCTTTAGCCTCCTTGCTCATCTTGGACCCACTGATGTACTTGTCGAACGACGCGGAGAACTCTCGGTAGTGGCCCTTCAAAATGAAGCATTGCCCCGGCCAGCCTTTCCTTCTGAACTTATCGTACAAGGCATCGGCTACCGGGCATTCCCAGTCAAACTCAACCACCCGGTCATAGAAGACGACACACCTGTACTGTGACCAATGGTTGAAACTCCGTCGGCTCTCGTCATCCATAAATGTATCCTCGATCATCTCTAGTGACGTATTCTGGACAAAGCTAAGAGGCGCCCGCAGATTGATAGCTTCGTGTAGATGTGACCTTTCAAAGTCTATCGGCGACCGCAAGTCAACAATCAGGATACTCTTTGAGGGGTAAATCTCAAGAAGGGTGTTTAGATGACCGGGTAGGATCATCCGAGCGCTATCCTTCATCTCAGGAACTGGTTCGGCAATCCTAAGGCTCTGAAGATTGTACGTCATCCGGGCCTGCTCTCGCCGGTGGTGAAACCAAAGCTGATTTTGTCAACATCATATCGCAGTACCAGATATATATCGCAAGACTTACATTGATATCCGACGGTTCTACACCGAGATGAGAGGCGCGGTACTCTGTTAAGCCTGTGCCTGGATCTGGGTCCTGCTGGAAGTACTGTTCAAGGCGTTTGACCACATGGTTGGAGAACTGTGGCGCTTCTGGGACATTATCCGAAGCAAATTCTGCCTTTCTAGATATTCGAGATTGGTTTATGATCATGGTCCTCGCTATGCTTTCGCCAGGCGGCGTGTCATGGTCGGCGGGGCCCGAGATAGTTGGCGAAACAGCTTGCTGCCGCTGGAGTATGTTCAAAGATGTGTTAGAAGCCACATTTCTCGCGGGGCTCGCAATGGTAGCGGTAGGTGAGGTTTGTGATCCAGATCCGGGACTGTATGCTGGCACGAATGACCCGGATTGGCTGTACTCTGCGTGAGAAGCACCCGAAACACTAGGACGAGGAGTACCCCAGGCATCACTTTCGGTCATAAAAGAAAGGTTCCGGTTGAAACGCGGCCGGGGTGGACCGGCTCCATGCCCGGTAGCGCTGGGCTCTTCGGGAGGGCTGATGGTTGTCCCAGACATGAACGACGCCGTGTCATCACGAGTCCTTTCCTGGTTTGAAACAGAAGCCCCTGAATTTGTTGGTGCTGAACCAGTATCTTGGGCCCGAAGCAAGTTGTTTGACCGGATGAAGGCGATAAAAGCACAGGCCGGATCGTCCGGGAGAAGGTCCCAGACCATAACTGGCAACGAAAGTAAAAGCAAGGTCGAGTGGCTTTTGAACACACCCTGGACCTTGACATACTTGGCGAGGGCTGGGAAATTCCCCAGCCACTGCTCCCAGGCGTTGATATCTAGCCGCTGGTCATCTTCAAGGGCAAGAGAGATCATGACGTGGGGCTGATTCTCATCCGGCTCAGGGGTACTTGGGATCAAAGCATCCTGAGGAAGACTATGATCCCGAGCTGAAATGGCTCGAAGGTCAGCGGTATGGTGACGGTAAGGCAACTCCTGAGGCGGAGAAGGGGGTAGCCGGGTTTCTGGAACGATGCGGCCAATCTCGATACTGGGAGCTCGGTGGTTGGATGTCATCATGAAGTGCACAGGTGTGGATCTAGCTTCGAAATGCTTTCCGTTGATGAGGATGGGTCGCGGATGCTTGAGCCGGGCGAGGACTTCGGCGTGAAGCATAGCGGCCGAAAATGTCCTCGGCCTCCACTCTTGTAATACCTCGATAAGCGCATTGGTAAAGGAGTACCGACCCGGATCAGGAGCAATGGCGTCCCAACTTGATGCCGAAATGGTCTCGGTAATGCTCTTTCCAGTAGGGAAGGTGGCGCTCGCGGCGCCGGCACAGCAGTCGAGAAGAATCAAGACATCTGATGGAGACCTTTCTAAGAGCGTTTGAATGGCGGACCACTGCAGCCAGGGTGAGTTGGGATGGCGAGTTGCGCACCATGTGCTCTGCCTTGACTCATCTATCCTGGCGTGACCACCGTAGTAGACAACGAACAAGGTGTCTTCGGACTCGTGCTTCTTGACCATATCACCGATCTTGAGCATGAGCTCAAGATGGGCATTCTCGGACGGAATGGCGAAAATGTCCGTCTCATAGCTGTAGTACTCACGCAAGCACTTTTCGAGGTCTTCAAGTTCGGGCAGAACAAACAAGTCGTCACATTTCCAATGAAGCATCAGTGCCTGCACCTTTGTGTACCTCTGGGATGAGCGACCGCGGTTGGGGAATGCCCTGGTCGCGGACTGCACAGAAAAATGCTCGTTAGAAATATGAGGAGGAAAGAAGATTAAAAAGGGATGCTACCTACATCCTCGAGCGCTTGAGCAAAGCTCTCTAGATGCTTTACATGGTAGCTTACACGGCTGATGTCATGGGTAGCCGAAGGTGAGGCCTCGCTTCCAGAGCCGTACTATCATTTGTGAGCCATTTTCTTGCCGAATATGAGACGAGGTCAGAGACATACAGTAGAGTCGGCGCTGCTCAGGCTGCTGCCGTCGCCGGGCCGGCGGGAGCGGATCGTCATGAACGACGGGGCCTCCATGGTGGAGTTGGGCCGGAAAGCGAACCCCGGCTGCCGTTCCGGTTCCGATCTCAAGTCAGTCGGGTGATATCAGTCAGCGGCACAGCGGGCACGACGCGATCGATGTCTGCATCTCACGATCCTACGATGTTGAAATTGAAAGAGAGACAGGATTTTTGGCTGCAGGTGTTCGAGAGTGCAGGAGGAAAGAGGATGGCACGCCATCATGAATAATCGCTGCATCTCAATGCCTCGCTCTTACCCTTCATCCAGCCAGCAAGGCGGCTGAGCAGAAGCTCCCGGTCACCAGATCGGGTTTAGCGCCCCTCCCCGCGGTGAAGCATTCGGAAGGCACTGTCCAGTGGGGTTTTTGCAGCACCCGATTGGCTCTGCAAATCTGCCAACTGCAGGGTGCTGAGGCGACACACAGGCAGGAACAGACAGGGAGCTGCCAAAACCACCCGACAACAGCTCTGGACAGCTGTTGCTAGTAGTCGTCATCCGGCTGACTCTCGTCCGCTACAACCCGTTTCCCAGCTTCCCCATTGTTACTTCGGTGACAGGCTTAATCCATACATCATGCGCGAACGGATCACTTTCATCCAGAAGCTGGGTGACTCCCTAGAACCTTCAGCCCTCACCGTTTCGGGCCGAGATCTCAACGGCCCCAACGTGCGAGCAGTGCGTGAGGACAAGTTGACGTTTAGCTTGGATGAGCTTCCGAGCGAACTCCACACGCTGTTGAAGGCATCCCATGAACTGCACATCAGATGGATCAGCCCTATCGCCTATGAGACCGTCAGCCCTCTGCTGGCCCGCCTACCCCCCGGCTTCCACCTCTTTTACACACCCGGACAAGGGACCGATACCGCGTCGTAAGCATTCTCGACTCAATATTCTGGTAGCCAGCTTCTAATCCCACGTCCACTTAGACACAAGCTTTGTTCAACACTTCAAGACGTATTCGGTAGCATCACCTGCTCAACACCTGCCGTTAGTTTGCCGATGACCTTTCTTCATTCGCGTATCTCAAACTGACACCATCAAGGAGTCTTTCACGTCGCTGCCGGTGGACCGTTTCTCTCATTCAGCTGCGTCCCAGTACTACCAGCCGCTTGAGAGCCTATCTCATTTCATCCGCTATGCTAGGGGCCAGCTATGTCTGGCATCAGACTCCTCCTGTGCCGCCAGGTTAAATGACTTGACTGGTGCGAGTTCTTTAGATGTCTCGTACGATACCATCTCTCATGCTCTCAAGATTACCGCACTATGGCCATATCAAAGCCAGTCTGTACATGCGACGTCTCGAGCGCATGTGCGGACGGAGGTAGGCGTACTATCTGCTGAGAAACCTCCAACAATGAAGGACCACGAGCTCGGAATAGCCGGACTCCTCACCGTCCTCGGTCAGGATGCGAAGCCCTCAGTGACCATGTTCGCCTTTGCCTCACGACACCGGGACACCGAGTCCGGCTTCACCGCCACATTCCTGACCCCGACTGGCCTCCACCCGACCCTCCAACTCCAGCTCGAATCGAGCAAGCCTCCCTCCGCCTCGGCCTACTGCTCCCCGCACGCATATCTCACCTTGCCCAACACAATATTCGCCGACAAATACCAGCTATCGGACGATCTCTTCCTCGCATCTAAAAACCTAACCGCCCTCCGCTTCATCTCCCAGCCGATGGATCTCGAAGCGCCCGCGTACGTCATGAAGCCGTGGGGTTCCGCCGTGCTTGTCGAGCTTTCACCCCCGTCCGGGGGCTCTTGGCCATGGACAGCCGAGATCCCACTTCACCTCCGCTACCTCTCGCCTGCTCACGGCGGTTACACAGGTGTTCAGGTACCCTATCCGGCTGTCTTCTGGGCCTGCACCGCCGAAGAGGGAACAAAGTTCCCTAATAACCCGTTTGAGCGCGTCAATCTGGGCTATGATGGCCTATTTGGGCCGAGGACGGTGTTTTGGCATATTGAGCCCCATGCTCAAGGAGGGGAGAGGCTGGTGAGTACGGTGAAGGTGCCGGTGCTAGATTTGGATAAGGCGGGATGGGTCAATGTCGGGACTGCGGTTACTGTGCTGTTGGGCTTTGCGTGGATTGTATGGAAGTTGTTGGGGGTGTATGGAAAGGCGGGCCATGGAAGGATCTCTACAAAGGAGGTCGAGAATGGGGAGAAGAAGAGGCAGTGAGTTGGTGGTGAGTTAAGGGCTACCTGATTTGGAAAACATATGCACTTAGGCGAGTTGGCGGGAGGCTTCTTACCGTTTTATCCTCTGACCCTTGGGTAAATAGATATCGCATACTGCCTACCATAATGATGAATGGCGAGTGAGGGCCGAGCAGCGTTGAGACCTCATCAACGAGCCTCACCAGGGGTGATACAGCCTTGAACGGTGTGCACTGATATGGGTTGAGAACGTGTGATGGGAGGTTCCGCTGCTGGGCCAAATAAAACTGTCGAGTTGGAGTGGCAATTGGGCCAATCTGAAATAATACCCCTAGCTGATATTACTAGAGACACCTAGCATTTTGTGTTGTCAAAGATTGACGGCGTCACCGGTCCCCACCCCGCACTCGGCCGGGGCGGACGGTCGGGGGCGAGCGGACCACGCACGGCACGGACCTGTCCCGCAATGCCGAGACACTAGTTAGGTAAGAGGCACCCGGCATTCTGAATTCTTGGCACTTTGTGTGTGGCACAGACACCCAAGTTCCAACAAACGAATTGAGAAGAAAAAAACTCATCTTGTCATATCCACTCGCTCCTTGCACTCGGTGCATTCAATGCATCTCCAACGCGCCGCCAGGCCGACAGGTGGAATATGTCCACGGCGGCTCTTCCAATTGCATGTGCTGGAAAGGAAATCTTCACCGCGCGACCCCCGCAGAACCTGTCAAGTTGCCTGTCGATAAGCAAGGATCATGACAGTAGCCAGCCCTGGGGACCATTGTGTTGGGCCAGACGTTGCCAGAACGGGATGGCCTGGCAGGCAGATGACGTTGTGGTTTCTGACATCTGCCTTGCTTTTTTGCTCCCTTTGGCCTTGTCTGGCCTTGCTGACGGGGAACGTAGGCCCCCCGCTCCCATCCCGCGTCGTGTGAGTCCAGCTCAACTGTATCAACGGCAAGCAGCGACCATGGCCCAGCCCGCGTCGGGAGGCCGAAGCGGCAACTAATCTTGCAGCATCCTGTGGGGAGGTGTGAGAACGTGTGCAGGTGGGCTGGGATAGGTGTAAACACCGAGCCACTAAGCTTGTCTCGGTGTCGCCCCTGGTTTGTGTCAAGGTTTACTATTTATTAGGTTGTGGGAAGTGGACTTATGGGCTGAATGGCTTTTCCAGCATCTTGTGGATTTCTTAATCTAGAGACTTTAATTGTTCCGCTGATAACTAATCTCATATTTAAATCTCTGTACCCGCATCTGCCAAGAACATCGTCATCGTCCTGATCACTGTCTTATGCTCGTCAATCGCAAACATGTCGGCCAAGCCCATTTTCGTCGCCACTCACCCCAGAGCTTGTAAGGACTTCTGAAAGACTCATGATATAAGATATCTCATTCAGAAAAACCAATGGCTAACTCCTCACGCAGGCTCTACGGCATTTGAACGTGTGAGTGTCGAAGAGCTGTTTCACAGTAGTTGATGACTCGACGAATGTTGCTGATATCTACTTTAGGTGTTTATGACAAGGCGAGATATCTTGAACTGCATCCACGAGCCATTCGGAGATGCGTTTTATTATGGCCCTGAACTTCTCAGCGAGAGGTTCGTTGATGATAAGGAGACGCGTGAGAAAAGCGGCTTTTCTCATGTCACGTACAAGACGGTCGTAGATACCCTCCAGGGGGAGATTGCAAAGACGGTACGCCCCCCAAGCCCTCCTATATATAGCCTCTGCCCTATAGAGGCCCCATTGCATGTCTCTCGTGATTGGAGCGGCTTCACTTTTTTTCGTGTTACGAAGCGCGAGAGCGCAAATCCCTCAAATAGGGGCTTCGAGGGCTTCGCGACCCCTGAATGCCTCACTCCTCAAGAGGCTGCCGCCTCTCTTGACAAAAACAATGCAAGCAGACCAAAATTTACTAACACTGCGCTCTAGGACAAACGCGTCTTCATCAAAGACATAATCTACTACCTCTTCACGCCCAACGGCAAGCCCTCCCAAGCCGCGCCCTCCCTCGCCAACACCCCGGACGACACCACCTCTGGCTTGCCCAACCCCACCGTCATCCCGACCCCCATCCTCCGCCAGTTCCACTTCACCTTCCTGATCCGGCACCCGCGCCGCGCCGTGCCGTCCTACTACCGCTGCACGGTGCCGCCCCTGGACAAGGTGACGGGCTTCTACCACTTCCTGCCGCCCGAGGCGGGCTACGACGAGCTGCGGCGGCTCTTTGACTTTCTGCGGAGCGAGGGCATCGTGGGGCCGCGGCGGGCGGCGGGGAGCGGGGAGGCCGAGGCGAGGGAGCGGCGGAGCGAGAGCGGTGAGGGCGGCGGTGTTAGCATCACCGTCATTGACGCGGACGACCTGCTAGACAAGCCGGACGAGGTGATTCGGGCGTACTGCGCCGAGGTGGGCATCGACTATTCGCCGGCGATGCTGCGGTGGGATGACGAGGAGAGCCAGGAGCTTGCTGTGAGGTCGTTCGAGAAGTGGAATGGCTTCCATGACGATGCCATTGGGAGCACGTCGTTGAAGCCGAGGACGCATGCTGCGGTATGTTTTTCTTGCTTACCGGCTGCGAATGAGTGGAACTGACAGAGAAAACAGAAAATCCCCACGGTGGAAGAGGAAGACGAGCAGTGGCGCCAGAAGTTTGGAGAGGAAGCCCAAAAGGTCATCAGGAAATGTGTCAGCGCAAATATCCCCGACTACGAGTATCTTAAGTCGTTTGCCATCAAGTTTTGATTACCCAGGCGTCTTCAAAAAGGGTGTTCCAGGGCCTGTACGAGCGGCGAAAACTTACCTTTTGTCTTGGGGACTGGATAGGTTGTAATGATATACAGTTAATACAGTAGAAATACAAGTATCTCGAGAGACGGTTACTGGTAGTTTCATACATCCCGTCTCTCAAGTGCTTGGTTATGCAGACCCAGCATTACCGCATCCTACGCCCTGACCTCAGGGGCCGCCTCGGCGGCTGGCTCAGCCAGCATTTCTGGGGCAACCGATTCCTCCACGGTTGTCGAATCCGCGGCTACCTCGGGCCACTTCTCCCCCAGCTTCGGGATGCCCAGGATGTGCTCGACGTTGTCCGGCCACTCCCTCGCGTGGAAGCGAGTCTGCTCCTCGGCCCAGTAGATCTTGGTCTTGTGTAACGTCTTCCACTCCTCGATCTTCTCCATCTCGTGGGTGTAGGTCTTGTTGATCTTAATCTTCTTGGGCCTCATCTGTGTGCCCTGGGCAGCAGCCGTGGCGCACTTGGCGGCCCATTTCGCCTTTTCTTCCTCGGTTTCCGGAATTACCTCCTCGGTGACTGTGGTCTTCTTCACCTTAACCTCCATGTCCTTGATGGCCTGCCAGTCCACAAACTTCTTGCCGCCGCCCTCCAAGACTGTTATCCCGAATTTTAACTTGAGCAAATCCAACGGCGGCTGATCTTCCTTCAACCGCAATGTCAGCCTTGTACCAGGCTTGTGGATCATGACCTCCTTGTCTTTGAGATTGTCCCAGTCGACCATCCACATCTTGTTGCCCTTGCCGACGCCGCCTAGCACGGCTGCAATATCTGCAACAATATTGGCGCGCTGGTCATTGAGGACCTTGCCACGTTCGAGGCGTGACATGTGCAGCAGGCGGTATTCCTCCTCCTTATTCTCGCGGCCCCACTCAAGCTCGTGACGCTTCTTAAACTCGCGCAGTTTCTGGTAAACGGAGCGGCCGACATCGCCAAGACCTCCTTCAGGGAATTCGATAACAGCCATAGGCCGCCAGTAGTCTTTGCGGAGCTTGGCCGGCACGTTCTTCTTGCCCGTGTACGGCATCTGGCGGTATCCTTTATTCGACTGCCCACCGTGTTAGCACCCTATCCCCGACACCCAGCCGCCACCCAAGGGAAGAAGGGAAGAAAACCCACATCTATCACCCGATGAAACCCCAGCATGACGTGTCCCTCGTGGGTGTGATTATGAATCCAGATCTTGGTGCCATGCTCCGGGAAGTGCCCATGGACTCTCCCCTCCTCGTCGACCGCCGGCTTCTTGACACTCGGTCTCCGGATGCGCACCGGCATCGGCGTCTTCTCGCCGGTATACCCAGCCTCGATGGCAAGGTCGGGCTCACCACCGCGCATGGCCGTCCTCCGCACGGCGTGCGCCTGTCGCGCCCCGATTATCCTGGTGACCGACACCGATGACGCACCAACCATCGCTAGCCGGCGACACGCCGCTGGCGCCGCACCGGCGACTGCGTGCTGTAGCGAGTTCATGATGTGAGATGGCTGATGCTAGAGGCCGCGCCGCGCCGTATTCGAGCTCGCTGTCGTCAACTTCGTGCTTATTCCGGGGACTCGCTGCCGGGGCCGTCTAATTCTTCGTGGGCTGCTGCCGTCGCTCCCCCTTGCCCGGATGCAGAGCGTATCGGTTTGGTGGGAGGGCGGTGTTTCTTAGAGGTTTGGCTACGTTGCGGTGCTTAGCGTCACACTGCTCCGAACATTTTTTGACGAGCACTCAATTGCAGTCGTTCATTGGCTATTAATTGTGGGTCCATCGAACCCCGTTCCATCCATTCCAACCCGTCAACACACCCCCATCCGTTTTCTTCTCGGCGACACGGTTATCTTTTTCCCATTTCGGTTTATCATCACCAGCAAATACATTCATTCAACATGGTTTTATCGTACAATACATCTTCATTTTATGGTCCTAGGGTAGTCAGGCTATCTCTAGAAGTCCAGACTAAAACCTCTAATCATCATGATTGTAAACTCCAGCAAAGCACAAAAAACCATGACCCGCCTCCTTTTCCCATGGCTGCGAAAAAGAAAAAAAAATCGTTTTCATAATCCATCTCGTCGTAACTTCTCATCACTGAATACTGCTGCCTGTTAGATGGTTGCAACCCGTGATAGTAATCACGCAGCAAAAGCACGCGGCATAACCACATGTGCTTACGAATTATAGATGTCCTCATCCATTGAGTCGGGTGCAATCTCTTCCACTGCCTCTTCCTCATCGTCGATCATCATGTCCTCATCCTCATTGTCTCCCACATCGGGGTGGTTGGAAAGAACCGCGACCTTTCCGCCAATGACCTCGACACGAGCCACCTCGCCATCGCGGATGTTACCGCGGAGAATCAAGATTGCCATCCGGTTGAGGACCTCCTTCTCTAGCAGCCTCTGTAAAGGTCTGGCTCCGTATGCCGGCGAGTATCCGGCAGCTCCTAGCTTGTCCTTGGCTTCTTCCGAAACTCTGATCGTAACGTTTCGGTCATTGTCGTATAGCCGCTTCTGGATCTCGGTAATCCGGAGGTCGACAATCTTGCGAATCTCCTTCCTCGTGAGACGATTGAAGATGACAATCGAGTTGATGCGGTTGAGAAACTCAGGGAGGAAGTAGTTGCGGAGAGCGCCCATGACAAGCTCCCGAGTAGTAGGATCGATTCTACCGTCTCTTCCAGTTGGGCGGGCAAGGAAATCGGCGCCGAGATTCGATGTCATGACCACAATACAGTTCTTGGCATCAACGATACGGCCTTGGCCATCGGTGATGCGGCCGTCATCCATCAGCTGAAGAAGAACCGTCAAAACTTCTTTTGCCGCCTTCTCGACCTCGTCGAACAGGAGGATCGAGAACGGCTTGCGGCGTAGAGCCTCGGTCAACTGTCCACCAGCATCATGTCCAACATATCCGGGTGGAGCGCCGATCATTCGACTGAGCGAGTGACGCTCTTGGTACTCTGACATGTCAAACCGAATCATGGCCTTTGCGTCGTCGAACAGGAACTCCGCTAGAGCCTTGGTGAGGAGTGTCTTACCAGTTCCCGATGGACCGCAGAACAGGAAGCTGGGCGGTTGGTTAGGGTTGGAAAGGCCAGAACGCTGCAGTCTGATGGCGTTGGAAACGGACTGCACAGCCTCCTTTTGACCAATGACAATCTTTCCAAGAGCTTGCTCCATGCGAAGGAGCTTCTCCTTCTCCGATGTTCTGAGTCGAGTCACAGGAATGCCAGTCCATCGAGCCACGATTTCATTGATTTGGTCGGGTCCCACAACGTCAGTGACCATCGAGCCACCCGAATCACCGCCAGTTGCGTTGAGTGCGGCGTCAGCTGCTGCCTTATCCCGCTCGAGCTTCTTGATGACTTGCTCCTGCTCGGGGATAGCATAGTACTGCAGGTCTGCAGCCTTGCCATGATCTCCCATTCTGCTGGCTTCCTCGGCTTTGACTTTGAGGGCTTCCAACTTCAGCTTGGCTTCCTGGATATCTTTTCCGCGCTGTTTCTCCCTCTCGTACTTCTCGCGCAGTGGTCTCAACTCTTCCTCAACGTTCTGGGCATCCTGCTTGGCTTGAGCAAGTCGTGCTTTGGAAGCGTCATCCTTTTCGCGGGTCAGGGCGTGAATCTCGATCTTCAGCTGGCGCAGCTTGCGCTCCAAGGAGTCGATAATTTCTGGTTGAGATTCGCGGGCGACACGGACTGCGGCGGCAGCCTCATCTATCAAGTCAACAGCAGAATCGGGCAGTCTTCGCTGTGTTAGGTACCGGGCTGCCAGGTTCGCAGCAGCCACGATGGCGCTGTCGGCAATGTTGACACCATGATGAACTTCGTACTTTTCCTTCAAGCCACGAAGAATCGAGACGGTCTCGGGGATTGTCGGCTCCTTGACAATGACTTGCTGGAAACGACGCTCGAATGCAGCATCTTTCTCGATATACTTGCGGTACTCGGCCAAAGTCGTAGCGCCAATACAGTGAAGCTGCCCTCGGGCTAGCATTGGCTTCAGCAAGTTGGCGGCATCCATACCTCCTTCTCCAGATGAGCCGGCGCCCATGAGCAAATGGATCTCATCGACGAAGAGAACAATCATCTCCTTTGACTCGGTGATCTCTTTCAAAACTCCCTTCATCCGCTCCTCGAACTCTCCTCGGTACTTGCTGCCTGCCACCAGCGCACCGACGTCGAGGGAAAGAAGTTTGCAGGCCGCGAGGTTGTCGGGGACATCGGCATTGACAATTCGCTGGGCAAGGCCCTCCACCACCGTTGTCTTTCCAACACCTGGCTCGCCAATAAGCACCGGGTTGTTCTTCGTTCGGCGCGAGAGAATGCGAATAACGCGTCTAATCTCCTCCTCACGACCAATAACAGGGTCGATCTTGCCCTCTCTCGCCATGGAGGTCATGTCGATGGTGAATTTAGCAAGGTTCTCGTTCTCTGACTCGGTATCGGCATTTCGCGAGTCGACACGCTTTGTGCCCCGAATGGTCGTGATGGCATCCTGGACCAGTTTCGGCTTGGGAATATTGGCCTCCTTCAACGCGGTCTGGATTGAAGAGTCCTCAGACAATGCTGTGATAAGGTGGTCAACAGCGATGAATGTGTCTTTCTGTACCTTCTGCAGCTCCATCGCCTTGCGGAGGACGTTGTTGAACGAGGGCGCCATCGAAACTTGGTCCGGAGGGGGATCTTGGCTAGGCAGGCGGACCAGAGTCTTCTTGAGGGCGCGGTCGAAGAGCTGAGGGTCGCCATGGGCGCGTTCAATAACTTGTCGCATGAGAGAGCTTGTTGTTCCCGGCGGCGGATTTTGCTGATCTTTGCTGAGGTCGGGGAGGGGGTCAAGAAGAGCGACGGCCAGGTGGACGGGCAGCAGCTGTGAGTGAGCATACTGCTCGGCCAGGGCCATGGCATCCTCGAGGGACTTCTTGGCCCGGTCGGTAAACTCCATTTTGGAATTCATCTCGAGTTCCGGTCTGCGCTTTCAACGCAGAGTTTGATATTTTCTTGGTACAGGTACGGGTTGTTATTGCAGCAAAAAAAAAAAAAAAGAAGAAAAGGTAGATCGTTTGGAAGCTCTGTGACGTCAGGCTTCGAATTATTCGCCGTTTCTGCCAGTTGAGTTGCAGCTATTTTCTTATTGCAGGATGAATATTGCTACTTGTGGTGCAGGAAGAGTGAGAGCATGCCACTGCGGAAGACAAACAGTGAATTTATTATGATAGAACGGTGGGGAGGAAGGAGTGTAGCTCCGTATTTTGGTGCCCGAGATGGCTGGCAAGGAAATGGCACGATGAAGCGAGCAGGTGTGAGAGCCTTCAAGACATCATCCCGCATCCTCCAGAAAGAGCTCGAAGGTTCACAGAGCGAGCGCGGGGTAGTTGCCCACTTGCTGTTGGCTGCCTTGGTCCAAACGACCAATCAGCGCCATGATCAGGTGCGCTGGGCGTTACTCAGTCTCAATCAAGCTAGCACGGGCACATTGGTACCTTACCTAGTCGCCTGAGGTTAGCTGAGCCTGCAGGTCCAAGCTTTCAGAATGTTGGCCATCACGTCACTGCCTTTGCTCGAGACACTCTCACACAGGAAGCTCCTTATTCGTGTCGTGACAGTGGGTTGACCGTTCGCGGGGTAGCTAAAAGCTCACCATACTACCATCGGCTTCGAAGCCAATTTCAATAAGGGAGCAGCTTACTCTGAAAAAAGGAGCTTCAATTGAGTATTTTCTACCAGCAGATGTTCGTGTGTCTCACGCGATTGTCAGCAGCTTATGGCTCCTGACTCTAAGTTGAGTGACCATTCGGCATTCTTCAGTGTCAAAGCTACAAAGCTAGGCCCTACGTGAGCCAGCGTAATCATGACTTTCTTCGCAAAAGCTGAAGCATATTGATTGGTGACGATCAGTCTATAAACTGCCCTTGGAAGAAAAAATCGCTTCGTCGAAGACGACCGTGTGATTGCTGAACAAAACCACGGCTGACATTGATGCTACTCAAGCATATCAGGTGCTTTAAAAAGCCAATGGCCTCCGCAATCAATACACAGCGCTTCAAAGAAGCAACTCGACTTGTCTACGGACCTCCCGAGGGTCTCTTTGAGGATGCTTGCCCGCACTTGGGTCCCGCCCGAGAAGCCCGGAGCCGGAGGCCATCGGGGTCGGTATTTGTGGACCGACGCATTTGGCATTATCAACTTCATTACCCTCTCCAAGGAAACATCATCGCCCATATATTTGATACTGGCGAAGCGACTCGTTAGTGCAGTTCACGACGTCTTGGGACGCACCCGTGATGGACCGGCCAGGCTTCCTAGAGCAACTGATGATAAGCCCCTGAAGGGCGGTCTACGGATAGGCAATATGGATGCCCAAGGTGGTGACTGTGTGGGCAGTACCATCAATGCCTCACGTTGTGGATGTTTGCACTGAACCGGCTGGCTCTGGCGACGAGCGAAAGGTGTACAATCAGTTCGGGGTCCAGCTTGCCAGGGCGGTTCATCCCCATTTTGTCAAGCATAGGGAAGGGGGCGATGGGCTTCGAATGGTCTGGAAGATATCCACCAATATGAAAACGGTGCTTGTGCCATCCGAGGGCTACCTTGACGCCGCGACAGGGTTCGGTATCTATCGTCTTCTCGAGCGGGCCGCTGAGCTTCTCTACGGACCACCGTCAGGGGTCCTTATCGACGAGATTTCGAAATATCGCCAGCTCATGAGCCACGAGGGCAAGCTAAAGGCCAACTACGACCCGCTTGATCTGGGCATGGGCCTTTGGGTGTGCCACTTTTTCCGGGACGAGGATTGGGCCCGGACCCTGGGCAGCCAGAGTCTCGAGATTGCGCCGATCATTGTTGGTGAAAAAGGGGCCTCATGGCGCAGAGCGTTAGCCGTCGGCTGGCGTTTAGGGAGTTTGGAACCTGTTTAGGCCTCGGATGCTACGGTGTCGACGGGGATCTGAAGGAGGGCTTGACAGTTGTTATCGACTTCTGGCAGAAGCTCGTTGATGATCTGTCGGACGAAAATTTACGTCCGATTACGCTTGTCATGTATGCTGCCGCACTTGTCCCCAGAGGTGAGCCTATCCGATTCTTAGGAAGCATTCTCGCAGAATTTGCTGACAGAACGTGTGGCAGCTTTTCACGAAGGGTGTGTGCTCAGAGTATTGGTATTGGCTATACAGGGGATGTTCCCCCTGACGCAACCTCCATCGTGGTTGATCGCGATTGCAGGCTGAGGGGGTTTTATTGGGTCTCAGGATCTCGTAACCAATATGTGATTACTGGCGGTCAAGGCCAGAGATTGTCGAGCCTTCAGTTTGCTGCCTAGCACACAAGAGAGGCCAGTTTCGGGACCGTTAAGGCTCAGGAGATAACGGGACACTCCCGTCCGTCCTTCCACATCCCAGACAACGCAAATACATTGGAAAACGGGGTGCGCTAATTCACTGCTGGCTTAGAGCTGGGCAGCTCGGTCAGAGAACACCACTTAGCATCCGCTTCAAAACAGGAGCCACATTCAGGTTCCTACTAAAAGCATATTGTCCCTCTGGTGTACTTCTGACGGCCTACTCGCCGCCTTTCCACGGCTCGAAAGGGGCTACTGTAGGCTCAGCAAAAGGGTTTCAAAACGCAGGGCTTGTTGGTATATTAATCACTTTTACACTCGATAGCAAATAAACGAACGCTGGGCTGTTACTCCTGCCACACTTTTTGCCGGAGGAAGCTTCCTGATTTCCTCCCCCCCCTCCCCAAAAACCCAAGCTTGAGGGCACGTTCGACGTCGAGTTGAAAATTTCTGTGTGACGAGTGTTATTGGTAGATTTTGCTTGATTCATCCGATTTCCATCGGATGTTCGAACTGCTACTAAAAAGAAGAAACACCATCCAATACCACACATATATGCACCCTCGTGATTTAACATCGCGATGATACTCGTATTTGGGTTGCAGTTGCGGCCAAGGCAATAGCTGCCGCGATTTACACACCAATCCGATGGCACCACTGGGGGCCGCCACAAGCCTGCGGTTGGATCCGGCTAGCTGTCTCGCCTCTAGCCGTCGTTGGTGTCCACTCGTCCGCCTCAACATCCAACCGTGGCAAACTCCCACACCACGTCGGCAACATCCGTAACAGCGTGCCCGAACCCGCCTCTTGCGCGCCCTCTTCCATCCGCTTGATTGACTACTTCTCTGACCGGTTCGATGTAAGCCTCCATGGCCCTGACCAACATGCTCGCCCGTGTCCGCTGTCGCTATTTCGGACCGTGTCGTCTGCGGCTGGAACGTCGCCACTCCTCCTCCGCCACCGGGCCGAAAGGGAAGCTCGATGCGGACAGAGAGGCCATGGGACGAGTCACGCGGCTGAGCTTTCCTGCCATATTCGCCCGCGGAGGAACATCCAACGGTCTCGTCATCTTCCGTCATCATCTGCCCCCGATGGACCTGTGGCATACCGTTCTTCCTGCTGCTATGGGGTCTCCTGACCCGTCCGGCCGCCAGCTGAACGGTATGGGCTCGGGAATCTCATCCACATCCAAAATCTGCGTCTTATCGCCCACGTCACGCCCCGACGCGGATGTCGAGTTCACCTTCGTGCAGGTCGGCATCAAGGATGGCGGTCTTGACATGGCCGGCAACTGTGGGAATATGTCATCTATTATTGGTCCCGTTAGCCTCGATGAAGGTCTCGTTACGTCATCCACGATAGAGCCAGACCCTAGTCACGACTTCCAGACCGCTCTTGTTCGCGTGTTCAACACGAATACCCGCAAGGTAATGCACTCGCGGTTCAGGGTTGCTGGTGATCCACCCCGATATTGTCCCGACGGAGACTACGAGATGGACGGAGTGCCTGGGAGGCAATCAAAAATTGTCATGAGTTTTTTGGACCCTGGCGGAGCAAAGACGGGTCGTGTTTTTCCCACTGGGAGCCCTGTCGACACACTCACATTGCCGGACGGTAGTACTGTCCAAGCGTCACTGGTCGATGTGTCCAACCCGGGTGTGTTCGTTCGGGCTTCCGACCTTGGCATTGGGGATTTGTCGTTTCTTGCCCCCCCTGCCGTCGAGGCTGACCCAGCGCTCAAGATACGACTCGAGCAGATACGGCAGGCTGGGGCAGCCACGATGGGCCTGGACCCCGGGGTAGAGAGCGTCCCCAAGGTCGTCATGGTATTCCCTCCACCACACGCGAGGCTGAGCCCTGGGATCGACATCAAATGTCTGGCGATGTCGATGGGTCAAACGCATAAAGCCGTGCCGCTGACATTAGCCCTGTGTCTTGGTGCGGCCGCTCGGACGGAGGGCACCATACCCCACGAGCTCGCTGCGGGCCATGAGAAAGGAGGCGTTATCGTGATTGGCCATCCCAGCGGCAGACTAGAGGTCGGGACAACTGTGAGGGATGGGCATATCGTATCTGCTGAGCTTCACAGGACAGCAAGAGTGTTGATGAAGGGAGAAATTTTCTACGAGTGAGGGAACAAGCTCACGGAAGCATTGGCAAAGATTACAGAAGCACTTGGTGCGCAGAAAGCGGCACCGATGCCTACGTTCCATGACGGAGGCTGGTGTGGCCTTGTGGCGGAAGCACGGGCTAGATATTCACTTGCGTAAGTGTGCGAATCGGCAGTCTGATATCACGCTAAGACACGCTGACAGGTGAATATCGCCAGAAACGTCGTCTTGCATGGAATCGAATGCCTTCCGTATTCGATAGCTGTTGACGAAGGCTTACCACATCTAAGCTGCTGACGTGAGATCCGCAGCTCTGGTAACTACTGCACCCTGCGATGTAGGGAGGACGTTACCGCTTGCCGTTCTATTCCTGCGCTAGAACCCGGTCGCGGGCTTGCTCGGCGTAGATGAAATGTCGCGACATGTGGCTTGTGTGGAGTCTCTTCCGCAGGGAGAGCTGCAGCAACCCATGGATCTTTCCCCAGAGCAACCACCCAAGAAACCCTGTACGGTCTCCGGGGGAGTGGTCAACCCCCGCTGTTCCCGGAGTTAGCTACCCGCTTCGGAATCCGGTGATGGTCTTTTGTCATCACAACCATCGCTACCTATTGTCCCAGGCTGCGCAATACTACGGAGCAGCTGCCACGTCTTCTTCATCTTCTTAACCACGAGGCCTGGCTGCTCTAGACAAGCCCCCTGCACCGTTTAAACCTTCTCCCGTCCTGATGCCTGCATACTCTATCTTGGTACGAGGTCAGCTCCACAATGACGCCGCAGTTCTATAATTCAATTACTCATGGGGGACCCTAGCTAACAGCTTACCAGTCTTGCTCATTGGATCTTGGAGCTCCGGCTTTATTGGGTAATTTCTGACAAGACATGGAGCTGGTTGACCACTGGGATCACGTATACAAATATACGCCCCCAGGTGTTGCCATATTCGGCAATATTACCAAGTATAGCTAGCCCTTTTGACATCTCGAAACTAGAAACCTTGACCACTATCATTGATAACTGCCACACTCCCTGCAGCCCTTCTGGGCGGTGTACGAGAGGAAGCTCGCCAGAGGTTGGCCACTACCATCTTCAGGGCTCGCCGGGACTTGAGCTCCCAGTGGCTAAAGATGCGGGCACAGGAACAGGCCAAACTTTATGAAGTGAACAGCTCAGCAAGCCCAGAAAGCCCAGCAACTCGATGACCGGTACAGGTACCCTTCTTGCCGGTGGCGCCAAGCATTCCCCGCTGTCGGCACTGCTGCCATAATCGGGCCATGTTTACTGATACTCCTCTCCTTTTTTGATCTATTACAAAGCCTGGCAACTCTGGGACTCTGCACCTCGATTGCTCTCCCAAACATGGATCACTTTAACGCCACAGTCAAGGACGGTAAACTGGTCAACACACGGCGAGGACTCCAGGTTTCCAGACAAAAGTTCAACGGCCTATCTTTTGTGAATTCATGCCCACAGAGTTCCGAACCTGAAGCCGGACCATCAGCGACGCCTGACCCATCGAGGCCGCCCCACCAGCGCCAGCTAAAGTTTGTTGGAAAAGACAACGAAGCACGCCAAGGAACGGCCAGGGCTCAGAGGCAGGATGCCGAACGACCGGAAACTGTATTCATCACGGAAGGGGGTCAAGGAAAGAAGCCACGGAGGAGGGTAACGCAAAAGGATCAGCACTCATCAGCGCCATCGGCTTCGCTGTCCCGGCGGTCTTCCCGGGCATCTTCATACGCATCTTCACCCGGGGAGGGCTCCTTCCAGACCTCATTGCCCATCAAAAACCAGGATCCCTTCCAGATCGACAATCCCGCGACCTACTCTCCAACTTGGCCGGCAAACGAGCCCCCGGCTCAGCTGTCCGATGACGATTGGAAACTTTTCCACCGCTATTTCATGCATATACCACGCAGGATTTATCCGTACGAAGACATACTAACGTACAACCCGGCGAGGGGAGATGACTTCTACTACATGACCGTTAAGGACATTGCCGCTCTCCACTGTGTGTTGATGTGCGGGACTATCACGGAGGCAGTTATCAACTCGGAGACGAACCCGAAGGGATTCGCCTATCACATTTCCAAGATATGCGCGATCCTCAACCGGAAGCTGGACCAAAAACAAAATGTTGACGCGGTCACTCTCCACTGCATTGCGACGCTGGCTTCGATGGGCGTGAGTTTGTAGCTTTCCTCTTTTTACCCTAGAGCCTGTTTTGGCGTTGATTGTCCATGGCTGACGATTGTTTTCCCCATACTAGTGCTATGTTGGCCGCCTCGATCACTGGCATATGCACATGAGAGGCCTGCAAAAGGTTCTGGACGTAAACGGTGGAGGTGGCGTGTTGCAGCCGTGGTTGCTTGCCAAGATGCACAAGTGAGTCAGCCCCTGAATCCTTCGTTAGCCCCTGGAAGAAAACAGGCCATAAATGTGACAATAACTCACCACATATACCCACAGAGCCGACCTCAAAGGAGCGGTATCACTCGCCTTCAGTCCCTACCTCCCCTTCACTCGACGTTACAGCCCCGTCACCGACGTCATACCCGATGATGTCCGCAACCATGATACCTCGACTGTTTCCGCCGTCCTAATGCCCTTGCGGATTGATCCGGGTGTAATCGCATCGATGTGCTCTCTGGCAGTGTTTACCTCGGCCATTCGACTGGCAAGAACATCCTCGGGTGCCATGAAGTTCGACCCTCACGCCTTCACCGAGGAGTGGCTGGCCGTAACACATGCGTTGGTTACGCGGCCAGGCCCGCTACGTGCCCAACCGGTGGCGGCGGCGGCGGCGGCGGGGGCTCCGCCACGCGCCACGGACAATCCGTATTCAAGTGGCGGCCAAGGCTTCTCCGGAGGCGACAGCGATGGCACTGCCGCGCGTACTACGGAGAACTATGTGATAAACCACCGGCTGCGACACGATGTCCCTATCATCCCCAATCGGCCGCTGGGGCCTGGAGGGCCAGTCGAGCCCGCCCTGCGCGTGGCTGCCCTGCTGTATCTGAAGGAGCTGCTCCCCGATTGGCCGCGGAATTTGGGCGGGTATGCCGTCTTGCTGAGTCTACTCCGGGCTCACTTGCATGATATTTTGACTACGATGGGGGACGGGGCTGGGAGTCACGGGGATAGAAGTCATGGCGGGGAAACCAAGGAGGAAGACCATGACGAAACCCTATTCCTCGACCCACTCCTCAGAAGGGGCCCGGAAATCGAAGCCGGGAATCCCCAGGGAGAAGGGAGGCCGCCCCAAGGCCCCAGCGATGGCCGAGCTAGCCCTGAGCAGCTCAAACCGGCACTCATCTTTCTTTGCGTGCTGGGGAACCTGCTGTCTCAGATCGGCGACGAGAACGAAGGCCGCTACGCGGCCGGCGACCGCTACCCCCGAGCTATCTTCCAGCACTGCTTGCGCGAGGTGCTCGGGCTAACCGGCCCTCGCGACATGGACGACGGCCGCGCCGTCGATGATCTTGTGACTGAGGCGGACCTGGCCTTGCTGCGGCGGTTCGAGCTGCGGAATATCAGGGGCGAGGGGTGGGATGATTGGGCGGCTTTGAGGGGGCTTGTGGCAGAGCATATGACGTCTTGATTTTCTGGTAGCGTTGGAGAGGGTTCATAGCATAGCTGGCTGGTTGGTTGGTTTCCCTTGGGAGGAGTCTTGGTTTGGGTATCTCGGAGGTTGGATGGGAGGGCAAATCATTATTTATCTGCATCCGGGCTAGTTTGGGGTGGATGGACGGAACGGGTAGAGGGTAAACAGAACAGGCAGGGGCATCCGCCGGGCTGGGCGCAGACTGGCATAGCATTTGGAGATTGAAAACTCTTTTACGTAAATTCCATAGAGCTGGATTCGGTAGAGTTGACTAGAAGGGAATGGCAAAACAAGTGTTGGTTTTTATCTTTCATCAATAAGATAGAAGTTCATTTGATTTATATCGCCATCTACGCCGTCCCATGCCATTCCTATCGACGGGTTCAGTAGAATAATACATATTACAGTCTCAAACCCATTTTACTCCTTCCCACCTACTCTTCATCATCGACGTCTGGGTCCGCCATACTCGTATCCGCAACACCGCCGGCCTCCTCCTCATCACTCTCCTCCACGATCCTGCCGCGCCGAGACCGCTTTCCCTGCGTCCGCCGGGCAGCGCCGCCATCGTCGTCTTCGTCGTCGTCATCATCACGACCACCGCCCACATCCTCATCGACATCCATACGATCATCGCCATCACCACCCCGGAGTCCGTCCGACGCGGGCGTCGAGGCGTGGCGTCCGCCCCTCTCGATCGCACGGTCCGCCTTGTCCAACTCATCCTCCTCGTCACTATCCACAACGATCTCGGCCGACTTGAACTTGCCCGACTCCTTGCGGCTCGTCAGTCGCTGCTTCTTCTTAGGCGGGGGGCGGCGCTCGCCCGCATCCTCGTCGTCGTCCAGGCCCGAATCATCGGCCTCGCTATCGCGATCACGGCGAGCCTTCTTGCGACGTGCGGCGGCGAGGCGGCCACCGCCCTTCTGAGACGGTGCCGCTTTGGGCTCGCCGCTGCCGGTGCGCTTGTGGCCGCTCCGCTTCTTGGCTGCGCGCTTTGTCTTCTCGCCTGTCTCGCTGTCCGTCGTCATCTCAGCCTCCAGACGGGCGCGCTCTTGCGCTTCGCGCGCCTCGGCGAGGGCGCGGTCACGCGCAGCAATTTCCTCGCGTTCCTTGCGGATCTTCTCCTGGCGTTCGCGCTCGGCCTCTTGCTGCTTAGCGAGGGCAGCGGCCTTTTCGCGCTTGATTTGCTCGGCGCGCTCACGGGCGGCCGCGTGCTTCTCCTTGTTCTTCTCCTCATACTCGCGCTGGCTGGCTAGGGCGCGCTCGAGCTGCCGGCGCTGTGTGTTGCGCGCCATGTTGGCACGCTGCTCAATGTCGTGCTTCGGGTACGGGGGGTGGGGCGAGGCGGCGATCTCGTCGAGGGCCGTGATGGCCTGCTCGAGGCCATCTGCAGCTTCTTGGAGCTCTGTTGATGTGCGCTGGCTTTCGGGCAGCGCGTTGACGGCCATGGCGAGCTGAATTTGCATGAAGGCAACATTGAACTTGAAATGTACCTGGTCTGCGATGGCGAGGGCCTGGGACTCAGTTAGCTTACGCTCCAAAAACAACAGCATTGGCATGGAAGACAAACCCTCTTTGCACAGTCCAACGCTGCCCTGTAAGCATCCAGTTTAAGCTGTGCACCAGGGTCGCGGTCGGTGCGCTCGGCGCGACCTTTGTTGAGCCATATCCGTCCGAGGCACGAGAGGATATTAGGGTCATTTGCCTTCCCTTCTTTATTGAGCGCATTTTCGTAACTCTCAATAGCCTTGTTGAACTGCTTCAGCTCGGCATAGATGTGGCCGAGGTTGACATAGAGGTGAGCATCCTTAACAGTGTCACGAATCTGGGTCAAGATCTTGATGGCCTCTTTGTAGTCCTTCTTGTCTTCGATCAAGGCAATCGCGATACCCTGAGCTGCATACGCATTCTTCCCATCCAATTGCAGTGCCTTGTCAAAAAATTCGACAGCTCGGCCATAGGCCAGGCTCCGTTTCTGCTTCTCCTGCTCAGTCTCTCGCCGCATCTCTCGAGCAGAGAGCAGAAGCATGTTGCCCATTCCCACAAGAGCATATCGATCATGCTTGTCGTAGTTCTGCAAGGTGTGCTTGTAGTGCCGCTGCTCGGGGTCTTCAGCGATATTTACCGGTCTCTTCTTCGTACTCACTTTGCCCAAGAACCAACCATATAGGGCCCGGACTTCCAGGTCGGACGAGTTTTCTTGATAAAGCTTGGCCACAGCATCTGGGCCTTCCTTGTTAGGGAACTTGCGCAGCTTGATGTACGCCAATCTTGTGCGCGCATCTGTGTAGTCATCATGGCGCTTCAGCAAGCCCTCATAGACCTCGACAGCCTTATCCGTCATGCCCCGAGACTCGTAGCTCCGTCCAAGGTTGAAGCTAATTGTCGTGACAAGCGCATCCGTGTCAAGGTCTTGGTCACTCTCTCCAATCCGCATACAGGCGCTGAGAGCGGCCTCGAACATTTCGCTAGCAAGCTCGTGCTTGTCGTCCTGGTAATGAAAGCAGCCCATGTTGTTGAGAAGCTGCGGCGGAAGGAACTTGCGGAGCGCGGCGCGGACGGCAGCTTCGTCCTCTATATCAGTAGGGCGTTCCGACTGCGGAACTTGATCAAGCTCTAGCTGCTCAACCTGCTTGAGACACTGGAGCGACTTTTCTGGGTGTTCGTTCTCGTAGAGGCGAGCTAGGTTCAACAACACGGCAGCATCCGGTGCCAGGTTCTTTTTGGGGTCCTTCCAGGCGGAACGGACGTTCTCCAGTAAACTCTGAGCCTTCTTCTCCTCAGCGCTCTTGTCCTCTTTGACGGCCGCATGCTGGTTGGCGAATACCTCCTCTGCATACAAGGTACCAAGCAGAATCATAGCCTCGTAAATCTTGGAGTGCTGGATCATCTTCTCCAGTCGGAGTTTGGCCTCTCCGAGATCATTTTTCAGAACCGACAACTGGGCTGCGCCAAACTTTGCTGGTAAGAAGCCACGCTCAGCGCCGCCCCTCGCATCGTCCGCGCGACGATAATAGTCGCTGGCATGCTCTGCATCGCCAGCGTAGTGCTCTTTCCGAGCGAGAAGGTACCAGCCGTCACTTGCAATTGCGTTGACATCTGTGTACTGAATAGCCTTGTGGGCCAGCGTGTCGACAGTTGAGAACTGCTTCCGGGAAAGGAAGAAGTTGGCAAACGTAGCGCAAGTAAGAGGGAGGTCCTTGTGGAGTTTGAAGGATTTTTGCGTGTATTCAGTCATTGCCTTTTTGTACAACCTCAGGAAATCGGGACTGTTTGTTGGGACATGACCGCTGGCATCGAGGTAATAAAGGCCGAGGAGAATGTTGGCATATTTGGAATCGGGAGTAATTTCGAGACAGCGCTCCCAAGCAACTTTTGCATCATCCTTGAAACCAAGCTGCCAGAAACAGCAGCCGATTCCAATCCGCGGATCTGGGTCAACGAGATCTGGCATCTTAGTCAAGACTTCCTGATAGCCGGACAATGCCTCGGGGTACTTTCCGAGGGAGAACAGCGCGCGGGCCTTGCCCATGACTGCCAGCATGTTCTTGCCCTGGGAGACTCTGATGGCATCGTCGAATGACTTGAGGGCGGAGCGCAGCAGCTCGGCCTTGTCGGTGTCGGATGCGCCGGGGGATTTTGAGGGCGCCTGAAGCGATGCTCTCAGGAGATAGAGTACACCACGAGCCAGAAACAGAGGCGGGAAGGCGGGATTGATTCGCGATGCCTCGTTCAAGCTCTGTGTGGCAAGCTGGAGATAGTATTCCTTTGTCCGGGCCTCGGACACAAGAACGCCCTCGGGGGCGACTCTGGGTGCCTCCCTACTCTTCCACAGATACATCCAGCACAAACAGCTGACGATGCTCAACTTCTCTCTCGGGTTGTTAACCTGCATGGCATTGGCGCCTCGAATGAGAATCTCGATGGCATAGTCGATGTTTCGCTGCTTCGCATAGGCCAATGCGACCGTCATCCAGTATGTTCGGGCGGCATGCTCCTGCTCGAAGAGGGTGCACAGCTCGGTGGGGTCGTCGGCCAGGACCTCAAGGTCGATTTCGACTGCCTCATCGTCTTGGTCCTGCACGGGAATGTCGATGGTCGAAGGAATGTCGGAGAAGCGCTTGCTCTTGGGCAAATGGTTGGGTGCACCATTGGCCGAACTGCCTGTGGTGCCATTGGAGGCGCCATTGATATGAGAGGTCATGGTGGGCGAGGCCGTAATCGTGAGGGAGGTAGACGCCGTCGCGCAGAATAGCAAAGGTTGAGCGAGTTCGTGATGGAGTAGCAAAGGGTCACGGTCGTACCCGAGAAAGGAAAGCGGTCGCGAATCGAGAATGGAAGTCGCCTTTCTAGTAGCCAAATAGAGAGTGTTTATTGAAATGGCAATCGTTAGTGGGGCATCTTGGCTGTGGCGGAGGTGCGACGAAGATGCGCGTAGAGGTGGTAGTTTGGATTTGGGTTTGGGAGTTTGGCGTGGTGTTGAAAGTCGCGTCAGCCTCTCTTGGGACGAGGCTTTGGGATTTTTTTTGACAACCAGGGCGGTCGATGAGGCTGAAGGTCGATAGGACACGCCCTGCACGGAATTTTAGCCTGTCGCGCTTGCATAAGATCCCTGCTGAAGAACAGAGCCCCACGGGGTGTGTGACCCTAACCCTTGAATACTAGTCAAGCCAGTAACGTAGCATTGGCAGCGGTGGACTGGAGTTGCTATTTGAACACTTTCCTCTCCTCCCATCCATCTTATCACCCGAACCTGGTAGCAAAAATGCATCTTGCCACCAGTCGATCTATGACTGGTGCTTGAAGGTTCAGCGTTCACACAGCACCAATAAGACATCGGTACCCGCAGAGTCTTTTGACGTTGAGACTCCCCAACACACGAAAATTAGTAATGCCATCATGATATATGTACCTATGCTGTTGTTGTGACTTTCGGCGGAGATAATGGAAGTCGTAAGGCACCCTGTTCTTGACAATAAAGCTCTAGAAGCGGAAACGGCGCTTTTTTATAGATAAAAAAAGTCAAAAATCCATGTTCTCATCTACAGCAAACAGCTTGAAATGTTCGAGAGGGGAACGCACTGCCCATATTGATACCACCCGTGCTGTGCAGAAACCCCCGATACTTGACTCGAGCATCCATCGAGAACACCCATATTGAGGCGTATGCCCCTGTCTCAACTACGGCATATGGCAAGGTATTGGACTCAACATCATCCTACGAAATGGATAAATCGGTAGCGCTACAAGCCCTTTCCACTGCTAGTAGGAATGTTACGGAAAGACTTCAATGCTGACCTCAATCCTTGCCTATGTCCATTGCATGATTGCAGGCCCCGCAGCATCTTCTCATTTGTCCAGGACTTGCTTTGATGGAACGATTATCCCCTGGTGTTGATTGGAGCTGTGGACAAAATCATACCAAGACAAAATCTGGGGGATGTGTCCTTAAAGGGGTATATTTGTGCAATATTTTTGCTGTTTAGGTTATAGTTGAGATGATGCTGTTGAGAAGATGCTTGAATCTGTACTTGCAGATGCATGGAACTGTGACGGTTATCTGTATTACCTGATATAGCGATAACTGTTGCCATGGGGCAATCGTGGGGAACAGGCACTTACGTAAGATCAGAACTGGCCAGTGCGCCACTGGCTTCGTCATTCTGGCAGTTGCGCATCACTGTACAAGCTCCGGCCTGTCCACACTCTCCAAACCTGAACCTCACACAATAGAGGCAACCTAGACAGCAGCCGACAGCCTCCACAGCCAAACCGCCAGTTTGTTTCTACGACAAAGCAAGCTGATGCGCAGATCCTTGTTTGAAGAGCCCTAGATTGCTCACCAGAGAAGTGTAAACAAGGAGTCTCATCCCCGCAAGCTCGGCCGACTCAGAGCCCCACCCCCGCGCAGCCTTCCCTTCGTCGTCGCTGAGACCTGCGAGGCCGGCTTTTTGCGCGTGCTCCCCTTCCGCACGCCGGCGCACAGTTTTCCTTGCCGTTCCTGCCTCCTTCTGTCGGCGAACAAAGCTCGGCATCATGTGGAACGACGAAGACAACAATCCCTATGGGGAAACATTTGAGCGCCGAGACTCATTCGCATCCTCTGCCAATCCATCCTCCCCCATTTCTCGCGACCGTGAGTTCCTGCCCGAACTACGCTGTTATTTTCCCATGAAATCTACACGCCCGTCGAGATGTTTGACCTGGCGGGCATGGAGGATATTCCTCTAAATTCTCCCACAAATACTGATGACGAATGGGATATTGTAGATCCCCGCTACGATGCGCCCCATACACCCTCCACCACAAGCGATGAGGCACCGCCTGCCAACGCCCGGGAGTTCAGTGACGACGAGACGGACGAGGAATCCGATGCCCACGCCCACGGCGAGCTTATCCCCCGACGCAAGCCAGGTGGCTACGACAGCCGCGTCGAGCAGATGCTCTACGAGAACCCCGAGCTGCCCATCTTGATCATAGACGCAGGAAAAAGCTCAGAGAGCGGTGGGAGATATATTGTCTATACCATCAAGACCGGGGTAATGTCTAGGAACCGACGGGTTGGGTGGTTTGGCTAACTAACTGTTTGGTAGGAGCTTATCGTGCGCAGACGGTACTCTGAGTTTGCATCCCTTCGTGAGGCACTGACAAGGCTGCACCCCACCCTTATTATTCCACCGATACCTGAAAAGCATTCCATGGCCGACTATGCTGCCAATCCGACCAATGCGAAGCAAGACCAGCAGATCATCGACCTGCGCAAGCGCATGTTAGCTGTCTTTTTGAACCGTTGCCGTCGCATGGAGCAAGTGCGGACAGACGGTGTTTGGTGGAGGTTTCTGGACCCTAATTCTAGTTGGGTATGCTACAAAATACGTAGAAGGGCAGGAAAACTGGCTAACCATGTGTAGAACGAGGTCCTGCACTCGCACCCAGTCTCTTCGATACCCAAGTCAATAATGAGAGCACCCCCGCTAGACACGGCAAACCCAACCCCTGGGCATCTCTATCTCCCGATTCCGGCCACTTCAGCGCGGCTGAAGACAGGTTCTGGCACAGCGCCGAGAGCCGAGGCTGGAGGGGCGGGAGCACAAGTCTTTGGACGATTTCCCCCGGAGTCTGCTGCTCTTGACGAACAAGAGCTTGACGCCTACTTTTCAGCCTTTGAGACATCTATTAGGGATCTAGAAACACTTCTCGCGGGCCCCATGGAAAAAGTGAACAGAAGAACCCTGAGCCACCTATCGTCTCTGGGCCACGATCTCTCGGAACTAGGCGCGAGATACAACGCTTTTGCGCTCTCAGAACCCGCTCCTTCACTTTCACCAGCGATTGAGAGGGTTGGCCAAGCCGCCGATTCATCCTACATTGCTACGGAAGAGCTTTCCAGCTCCTTGGGAGCCAGCTTTGCAGAGCCAATGCGGGAGAATGCACAATTCGCCGGCGTTGTCCGAAATGTGCTGCGCTATAGGGTCCTCAAGCGCGTGCAGCAAGACATGACGACGGATGAGCTGCAAAAGAAGCGGGCTCTATTGGAGGATCTGGAGCGAAGTGAAGCTGAAACCAGGAGACTCGATCAGTACCTGAGCAGCAGCCAGCAGATCCAGCCGCCTCGGCGGTCGATGAGCGTAAGAGAGATGCCAGCACAGCACCGCAGGGATGGAAGTGGCGAAGACACGGCATCCATTGACTCAGATTTCCCACCTACCCACGGTGACTTCTCATCAGCGCCATCCGCTAAGATCGGTGCGCCGGAGTGGGCAGCGGGTGGTGGGAGCCCGACCCACAGAAAAGTGCCGAGCGGCAACTCAATCACGAACAAGATCTTTGGGCCGATCCGGCATGCTGTGCAAGGTGTCGTGGACGTGGACCCAGAGAGGACCCGCCGTGACACTATCAGCAAGACAAGGGAGTCGATTGAGCAGCTAGAGCAGGCTCAGGTGGCGTCGGCGCAGGATGTCAAAGATGCGAGTGCAAGCGTGCTGAAGGACTTGAAGCGATTTCAGCGGGAGAAGGAGGATGATCTTAAGCGGTATATGGTAAGTTTCATTTTGCCGCAGAATCTTCTTGTTTGGGGGGTATGGTGGGTTTTGGTGCTAACACTTTGTAACAGCTTGCGTATGCCAAGAGCCAGATCGAGTGGGCCAAGAAGAACAAGGAGACGTGGGAGGAGGCGAGGGCCGAGGTGGAAAAGATTGATGAGTCGTAGATGACAGTCTAATACCCCGCCATTACTTGGCTTCCAAGCAGAGAGGATTAATGACGCATTGGCTTTCAGGGGTTGGAAGGAAGTCGTCCCAGGGGCAGTCCGTTCAGAGACTCGAGATGTATTGTAGATGCTGGGGAATAGGCACCGAGTAGAGAACCCCAAGAGCGGTCTAGCTCGGGGGATCGGAACATGGTGAATGAAACCCATATAGCGGTTCTGATGGTTTTTGCTTCGGTCCAGGTGATGATAGGTACAGAGCAATACCGGGATGAATTAAACAACCAATAACCCTGGCAGATCAGACATCTATCTGGCTTCCCCAACCAGACTGTACTGAGTTCATCATACCTGGTGCGACCCCCATAGGCATATTTAAGCTAGATCGTTAATATGGAACTCAGCGGCTTCACAAATGGGCTGTTCTCGCTAACAGCAAGAAAAAAAGACGGGCTGACATTCACCGAGAAAAAATGCCCTAATGTCAATTATGGGAAAGGCCTTTTAAAATACGAAATAATGTGCCTTTCAAAAAATGCGACGAAGGCCTTATTATAGACCAAAATTATCTCAAATATTGCCAGAAATGCCTATGTTTAGTATTCCGAAACCCGCATCTCAAGCGAGGAAGGACGTCTTTGTCAAACCTTGTGCAGCAGGATATTTATTACCTGGTTACAACGATCTGCCAAGAGTGGATAGCCAAACGAGGCTGGTAGGCACGGCAGGGAGTCCCTGGACACCAAAGTAGCTTACCCCTGGCCGTTGGTGGCCTATCGATAAGATCGACCAAGTGAACTTGAAAGCTACGAAACCATCCCGTCCGCGGGACAGAACTTCAACTCTTCCACCATTGACCGTAAGGCACTTCCCTAAACCCAACCGGGCAGCCACAACCATGGATCCAAACGCACGTCCCATCGTGGACATCACTGTCCCCGGCGTCAAAGCCGAAATGCCACTACTGAGGGCCCTGCGCGAGGAGGTCGCAAGGCTTCTCAATCGCGGCCAGTACAATTTCCCCGGTGCGCAACCCGTGAGCTTCGGCCGGCGGCATCTTGAGGAGCTACGAAAGGAAGAGTGAGCAGTTTTGCGGCGTTCCCCCCTTCACCCTACGTGTTTGCGCGCCCATGCTAACCACCAACTGCGCTAGCTACTACGTCTGCGAAAAGTCGGACGGTATCCGCTATCTCCTCTACCTGACCGCTAATAATGACGGGTCCGAGGTGGCCTATTTGATCGACCGCAAGAACGACTACTGGTGGATCCACCAGCGCAACCTACACTTCCCGCTCCAGGGGAACCCCGAGGCCTTCCACACCGACACGCTGATTGACGGGGAGCTGGTCATGGACACGATGCCGGACGGAACTAAGGAGCCGAAGTTCCTCGTCTTTGACCTGCTTGCGCTTGACGGCAAGGCCGACCTGCTGTCCAAGCCGCTCGACAAACGTCTGGGTTATTTTCGCGAACTTGTCATGAAGCCGTATAAGCGCCTGTTTCAGGAGTACCCGGGCGAGCTCAAATTCCAGGCCTTCCAGATCGAGATGAAGGAAATGCAGTACTCGTACGGCATCGAGATGATGTTCCGCGAGGTGCTGCCAAGTCTCAAGCACCAAAACGACGGCCTCATATTCACCTGCCGCACGAGCCCGTACCAATTCGGCACAGACCAGCACATCCTCAAGTGGAAAGCGCCCCACGACAATACCATCGACTTCCGCGTGCGCTTCAACTTCCCTCTGGTCAACCCAGCCCCCGAGGAGCGTGCCGAGGGTCAGACGGAGCCCTTCACCGACTACGACAGCAAGCCCGAGGCGAGTTTGTTGATCTTCACAGGCCACGACAAGGGGGAGCCGGGGTACCAGACCTTCCGCGACCCGCTGTACCTCGCCGATGACGAGTGGGAGCGCCTCAAGGCGCTCGGTGACCCCCTGCAGGACCGCGTCGTCGAGTGCTGCCTCGACGACCAGGGCCGCTGGCGGCTGTACCGGTTCCGCGACGACAAGAATGAGGCGAATCACATCTCTACGGTCAATAGCGTGATGCAGAGCATTCGTGATGCCGTGTCAGAGCAAGATTTGCTCGGCGCGGCCAAGGGCATCAAGGATGGGTGGAAGTTGAGGCAGACGGCGCAGGGGCATTGAGTTGGGGTGTGGGATGGGAAGGGAGGACTGGAATCATATCGGTATACCCCCAGCGCAAACATGTGCTACTTTGAGACTTTGTATTTCTTAGGCGTTCTTGTCTCGGGAGGGGAGGCTGTTTTGCTATCGTGTGGCGCTGCTATTCGGAGTTTTATGGGGTTGGACTTGATGGGGGCAACATGATTACGATTGGGTTAGTAAAAGGATAAGCAGTTGTGGGGATACCGAAACCTATATGGCAGCGCGTTGTATTAGTTAACTGTCCAAGTAGATAAAGTGTGTTTTTCAGCTTTTCAAGACCGAAGGGGAGTGCCGAAAGTCCACAGGATAGCACCCGGGACACAATCAACAACATCACCGCTCCCTACGAGGGCGGTTTTGACAGCATCGAACAGGCGCGATGCTCCCACCAAAAGGGGCACAGAAGCCTCGGTAAAGCCTCTACAGCATGAAAAAAGGCATCTTCGACGTTTCATAAGGCCTTTCTAGGACGGGGAAAGGCTCGATAAAATACCAAATATACCTTGGTGAATACGAAATATGCTGTTTTGGCTGCTCAAAACAGGGCTTCGATATTTCCCTTGGGCGTTTGAGGGGAGGTCACACATTGTTACGAGAGCAGTAAGTAGGCCCGAAGTGAAAGAGTGAATTTGTTATCTATCTCATCCCATTACACCCACCTCGAGCAGAAAAAGAACTCCAGAAGACACAGAGCGAGATAGCAACCAGACACACAGACAGATCCCGCTTTTTATTTTCCATTCTCAGTTTCATCATGAGATTCATTACCAGTAGACTCAGCCGGCATCCCAAAGGCAACACCGGTCGCCACGAAAACAAAAGAAATCCCATCAACTCACTCCCATTACTCATCAACAATACCACATATCCTCTTGTTGGCTGACCCTTTGCTGTCAAATCTTCCTTTGGTTACTCACATTCGGCGTGATGCCGTATGCTGGAAAGAAAAAAGACGGCCACAGGTAGCAGTCAGCGGTGATGTTAGATGGAGCCCGTGATGAACGGCACAACGACGGCCATGACAACGCAGTAGAAGACGCTATTGCCACCGCTCTTCTGCGTCTGTTTGGACGTAGGAGAGTCGGCGCCTGCGGTGCTCACGCTCTGGAGGGGCGTGGCGGTCGGCAGCATGTAGGTGGCGTTGGTCGACATGTGGGTTGTCCACACGCCCGAGGCGGCGGTGCCGGCGGTGCCAGCAGCAGTGCCGAACAAGGAAGGCGCATTGGTTGACACGGGGTCGACCTCCATTGTGGAGGACTCCATCGGCATGGTGGAGTTGAACGAGTACGGCGGGTAGGCGGTGGTACCCGACAGAGTGGACTGCGCCGGGGTGCTGTCGGAGGCGGTGGCGGCCATCGAAGAGAATGGTCCGGGACGACCCGACAGGCTGTCACTGACGCCCGAGAAGAAGGTGTTGGAATCGGTCATGCTGTTGCTGATACCCGAAAAGAACGTGTTGGAACCGCTGAAGCTGATGTACTTAGTGACGGTCACAGTGGCGGTCGGGCCACAAGCCTCCGAGACCGAGTAAGCGCCACTCTCGGTGGTAACCGCGGTCTCAGTAGCGGTGACAAAGCTGGTACGAACAACAGAGGACGCTGTGGTGGACGTTGTCATGGTGACATAGCTGAGAGACAAATGTTAGTTTGATGCCAACGGATTGATTGATTGTGAGATTGAGACTTACTCATCGTCCGACGAGGTCAAGGGAGACGAGGACAGACCAGAGAAGATACTCGAGTCGGCAGCGCCAGAAGTGAAGGCCATAGACGGGGTAGGCAGAGACGAATTACCGAAGTTGACGACAACAGCACGGGGAACCACGGCAGCAGAAGTCATGTCGTGAGTCAAATCAGTGACATCCTTGGCAAGGGATCCAATGCTCTTAGTCACTGCACGGGGAGCCGTGTTAGCACAGGTTGAGGCCAATGAAGTATCCAGAAAGAGACATGGGCGGGAAATACTTACACTCGATAGTGCTGACCACAACCAGCGTAAAGGCAGCGACAAGAATGAGAAACAGCAGGGCAATGTAGATATATCTCTGCTGGCGGGTGAAGTTCTGCTCCTCATTCTCCGAGGCAGTCGGTTGAGTGGCGATATGGCTACTCTCATGACCATCATGGTCCGAGTCATCGGGGTCATCGTTGCCCGGAGCCTCAGCGGTATCGGGGACCGAAGCGCGATCAGAGTCGCGATCGCTGCCCGAGTCGTGACCATTAACACCGTTAACAAGCGGCGCGTGACCGTTGACGCCCACATGATTGGTCATGATGGGTGTGTTCTCATTGACAGGCAGGCTGTCGCCGAGAGGCTTGTTATCACCGACAGGCTTGTTGTCGCTGAACGCGGGCATAGTCTTTGAAAACCCCAACATTGTGGCTTCTTTGATGTTGAACGAGCGACTGTGATGCTGAGTGTTAAAGAGATTGAAGACAAGTAGATAGATGGGTGTGAGATGGAGGTGGCAGAAAACAGGAGGGTGGGAAGTGGGGAGAAGTGGGAAGGAAGTTGGGAGTTGGATGGGAGGCAGAGGGAGAGAGACTATTCTGATTTTGATTTTTTTTTGAAGTGGTATTTGGCACGCCAAATCCACGGCAGGCACGACTATGTGTGTCTGTCCAGCCTGGAGTATGGGGAGGCAGGGGGGTGACAGGATTCTGGTTGAGGACCTGGGGGCTGGCTCTTGGGTCGAAGGACATCGCGGACGCGCCTCGACGCCTTGCCCACATCGCGGGGTAGGAGTCCTTGGGATCGTGCTGATATATAACCACAATAAGGAAACAAGAGGCAGATCATAGCTTACCAGAGATGTGATAGTTCAATATCGAAAGATAGTGGGCTGGCGGTGTTGACCTTGTGACAAGTGTGTGCAGTCGATGAGGGAATGACAAAGCTGGCAGAAGAACGTCAGGGAGAGGCGGTTGATGAGTTTTTTTGTGTGAAAGAGGGTAGAGAAAAGATCAGGTTGGGAAGAGAAGTGGGCGGTTGCTTCGGAGGGTTGGGTGGCCGTGTGCTTGTTCAGGGGGTCAACCTGAATTTTTGCACACCAGACGATAATCCAGACTAGGAAAGAGCGAGATGGCCAGACGCGTCCCACCAGGCATGCAGATTCATCTCGGTTTTCCACGGTCCTGCCGTAGATACTGTATCAATGGGCCAGCCTAGGAGACCGCCCATTTCCTGTGCTTGGGGCTTGGGGCTCGGATCATAGCAGCAAATAAGAGTACAACAGAGGAGATCCCAGACAACTACGGTTGAGGATGACACTTGGGGATACCTTATATTCCTAGCCCTCTTCATGTGGCCTCGGCTTCCTGACCACACTAGGACAACGAATGCTAAAGTGGGTATATTGCAGATAACTGGTACTTGGCAACGCTTAAAGGCACACTTGTAGATCTCAGTCACACAACATCAATGAGTATTTTAATGTTCACTTGAAGCGTCAGACAAGCAATGCTCCTCTTGGGGGGTCCATATACGCGCCACAACAAGGTTTATCACCAGTGCTGCAGCCTTGCATTCTGGACCCGAGAGGTCCAGGGGGGTATCGTGCCTGCCCACACCTGCCCCTTGATGGCATGCGGCATTGTCCATCACTTTCCAGCTACGAATCATGGATCTCCTCTTGAATTAGGGCCTGTACCCGAAATTCTGGCAATGATTCGGGTAGGCTGCTGCTTTGTGTGTCTTGTGAGTCCAGAATTATGACTATAGTACACAGTAAGATGGCAACTATTGATAATAACCACATAGATATTTGGGAAAGGAGTTTCTCGTTGGCAGGCCAATACATTTACATGGCGTTATGGAGCCTGGTAACACATCTCCAAAGGCCAGAGATGTTCATGTTGTTGCATTACCAGTGCTGCTAGCCCTAACTCATTTTTATGGCAATACTCACTATCACGTATGATCTGGGCTTATGACCGCGCACTGTTTTTTTTTGACACGGTGACCAGTCTCAATCGCCCCTTCCCAAATATTGAAAGGGGCCAGGATTTCAGCTTCTGCCATGCATTGAATCCCTGAAACCAACAGATGGAGATGATTGGCCAGACACTGGTCTAGCCTGTCACCTAATTGTAGCATGTGGACAGAAAGATCAACGCCTCATCCGCAACAATCGTGATATGAACTGCTTCGTGCCCAGCCGACCTCCATCCCGTGTAGGTAAATTTGAATCCGATCTGTCGCTTCAGCTTCCCGCTGTGATAGAGACGCGCCCTGTAATTCAAGAAGACTTCGGACGGTTTAGCGAGGCTCTGCTAGTGCTTCCAACTCTGCATTTGGTCATGACGACGGACCAAGAAGCAGTTGAGCCCCAAACACCCCCCAGTCGGCCACCTCTTGAAGTGCTGTACCCTGAATCAAAGGACAGGAGTACCGAAACGTATATTGAGTGAGTCCCAGTTGCCTCTCCTCGACCCAAAGGCTCTACCTATTGACAATGGCATCACAGCATCATTGCTGTCCATGGCCTTGGATCTAGCGTCGACTGGTCGTGGACATGGAGGGACAAGTCCGGCCAAAGCCCCCCTGTCCACTGGCTAAAAGACCTGTTGCCTGCCATCGTGCCCAAAGCGAGAATCATAGTGTACAACTACGACTCAAAATGGCACTCCAACGCCCCCAAAGTCCGCCTCCAGCTCTGCGCCGAAGACTTGGTTCAAAGTGTTTTCGCTTTCTGTGGCGGAAGAGTCCACCGTCCAGTCATCTTCATCGGCCACAGCCTTGGTGGTCTCGTCATCCAACATGGGCTGGTACACGCCCATAATACAGCCGCCTACAGCGAACTGTCAAGGCGTACCGTGGGCTTCCTTGCCCTTGGCTCGCCCTTCCTCGGCTCCAAGATGCACACCTTTGCCAACAAGGCCGCCCAGCTGATGTCGCTGTCTGGTTCCCACCGAGGCATCATCGATGAGCTTGAACTCAACAACCCAACGCTCGTGAGCAAAATCGACGAGTTTTGCCAGCTCCCAGATATGCCAGGTGTCACACGCTGCTTCTTTGAGCTGTATGAGACGGATTACGGGAGGCGCTTTCGGGTCCCTGGCTTGGTTAGTGGCATGGTAAGCACTCTAGGGGGTTGTCGGAAGAGCTCTAGGTTATGTTTACTAACATCTTTTGATTTAGGTTGTGTCAGAGTGTGTACTACTGCTTCTCCAAATTCCTCTATGGGCTGCCGTGAATGCCATCACCAGCAAAGAAACCTAGGCATTGTTTTGATTCTCTCCTTGACCCCTGGTAACACAGACTTGGAAACTGACCAGCTTCTTAACAGGGATTCCGCGTGCATTCCCGGATGTGAGAGGTTTCCACTTCAGACTGACCACTTGAAGTTGAACAAATACTCGGGGCCAAACGACCGTTCCTTTCTGAGCGTCTCGGAGCAAATTCGCAAGCTATATGCAAATTCGAAGGCCGTGCTCCAGCAGAGGAACACGCTCAAGTCCTTGTGGTCACTGAAATCCGAAGGCGCCGGAATTACACAGGTTCCACAGGAGGGGCCGCATTGGATGGTTCCGTTTGGTAGAAACGAAGGCTTTGTAGGACGAAAGGCCGTCATTGAACAGCTTCTCGAAATGGCTAGCCCGGACGCAAACACCGACAACTGCCAACGGACTGCTATCGAGGGGCTCGGGGGTGTTGGCAAGACTCACATTGCTCTCGAGACTGCCTTCCAAATTCGCGATCGCTACCCGGATTGCTCTATCTTCTGGGTCCCAGCTGTGGATGTCGCCGGCTTTGAGAACGCATACCGCGATATTGGCCGACGGCTTGGGATCGAGGGGATAGACGAAGGCAGACCGGATATTACGGAGCTCGTCAGGGATGAGCTGAGTCGCGAAGGTGCAAACATGAAGTGGCTCTTGATCATCGATAATGCCGATGACACAGAGTTGCTATTCGGAAACACCAAGCACATACCGTTATCAGAGTACCTCCCATTCAACAAAAGTGGCTCTATCCTGTTCACGACTAGGAATCACGAGGCGGCCGTGAAGCTGGGGATTCCGGAGAAAAGCATCATCAAAACCACGGGCCTAAGCAGCCCTGAAGCTCTCGAGATGTTGCAGATGAGCTTGGACGAAGACCAGATACGCGACACAGAAGGCACCACAAACCTCCTGAACTTCCTTACAAACCTACCTCTTGCCATCAAACAGGCGTCTGCCTTCATGGCCACGACGAGAATAACGACGGCCAGATACCTTGATATGTGTCAACAGAGCGATAAGAGCACTATCAAGATGCTGAGTAAAGACTTTAAAGATTTGGGCCGTTATAAGGGTACAAAGAACCCCATTGCTGCCACCTGGTTAATTTCATTCGATATCATCACACGAGATCATCCACTCGCGTCACAGTATCTGCAATTTCTTTCTTTTTTGGGCGAGAAAGACATTCCCGCGGCTCTATTGCCGCCCGCAGAAGATGAGATAGATGCCGAAGAAGCCATTGGTATTCTCAAGGCGTATGCGTTTATTTCCCAGCGGCAGGAGAGGCAATCGTTCGATATCCACAGACTGGTCCGGCTCGCTATGAGGAACTGGATCGAGGAGAGAGGGGGGCGCGAGGCGTGTGTGACGGGCGTTTTAAAGCGGCTCGATGTAGCATTTCCGTTCCCAAACGCAGACAACAGGGACATCTGGCTGGTGTGTCTGCCACACGTGCAAGCCGCTCTAGAGTTCCGAGAATTCGTTACCGACATACCTCTGAAGCGTGGGATTCTATTCAATCTTGCTGTTGCCCAGTCGGATTCTGGTAAATTCAGGGAAGCGGAGCAGTCCTACCAGGAGGTCTTTAGACTGGAGGAGATATTTCTGGGCAAAGACCACCCGGGGTCAACACACACCGTGCACAATCACGCGACTGTACTCGGCTACCTGGGGAGGTATGAAGAAGCGGAAGAGCGGCATCGGAAGGCGATTGCGATTTTGATCAAGGAACACGGAAAAGAGCATCACGACACACTACTTGCCATGAACAACCTCGCTGTTGATCTCTTCAACAGGGGTTGTTATAAGGAATCGGAAGAGCTGAATCGGGAACTGATCGAGCTGGGCGAGCGAGTGCTGGGCAAAGAGGACTCCCTCACGCTCGACAGCAACAACGGTCTCGGGAACGCACTGGCGCTCCAAGGCAAGGCTGAGGAGGCGGAAGTCATATTTCGGCAGACACTCAAGCTCAGGGAGAAGGTGTTGGGCAAGGAGCATTCGGCCACACTCACTTCCCGGAACAACCTGGCGAGTGTGCTGAAGATGCAGAAGAAGTACAAAGAGGCAGAGCAGCTTCAGCGACAAACAGTCAAGTTAAAGGAGAAAACTCTTGGTAGAGAACACCCCGACACAATTGGCAGCGTGAGTGTCCTCGCACATGTTCTGGGAGCCCAGGACAAGTTCAAGGAGGCGGAGCAAATGCATCGGCGGGTTGTCGAACTAATGGACAAGGTGATGGGCCCGGAACACCCTCTCACAATCATCCGGAGGAATGATCTGAAAAAGCTGCTGTATGATAAGGCGGCGGCGGAGGTTGCTACTGATTAGCCGTCGTAGTGTGCTGTCGATTAGTCGTCGTAGGGAGGGGCAGTCTGGGATACCACTAGACTCGTGTGATTGTGCGTTGTGGTGCGGGTTTGCAGTGTTCAATTGCTGAAGTTTTGGAGGAAATGCGGTATACAATCAAGCAGTGCAGAAAGCATAACAAGATAACTATTGTTGTCGCTGAACCCCTAAGCTCTTTGTCAACTCTGCGTGTCTAGGTGATAACCAACGGAAGCGCAATGGGAGCTTCAGCTCAGCCCAGTGGGGAAGAGCTGTTGGAGCTGTCTCAGATACCAGCTTTCCGCGGGCCAAAGTGGGGCCAAGCTTGCCGGCGCCGTTACACCCTGGTCCTTCCTATTGTGCAATTTTCCAAGCCGGGCCGTCCACATTGTCGCTTCATAACACGCGAAGCAACGAGCGCGTACCACCAAGCACCACACGCACCTCTTCAACCACGGCACATTGAAAACGACCCGCGCTTGTTCTTGCCAATTTCATCACCACCACAACACACACTCCCTCCACCGCATTTCCACACTCGAATATCCATCTGCTGCCTCGGCCCGCGACCTGTTGGGCATCCCCGCGGACCCGCATTTCCCAATCCGAAGTTAACGTCGCACACACGCGCCTCGCCGCTACCCTCCCCGTCGCCGGCCCGATCCTCTCGATTCTCTCGGTTTCCATTGAGCGGGCAACACGAGACGGAACTGATTCACCCACCCACGGCATTTCACCGACCAAGCGCGTTGCTGTGGCTTTTCGCGCGCAATGGCGCCTCGCAGGAGCGCTGTCGAGGAGGTAGAAGAGCAAGAGCAGGACGACGAGAGGGTCACGCTCAAATTCGACGAGCCGCTGACATGGCGCCCTGGGAAGCCCATCGCGATTGACCAGCTCCTCAAGCGGCTCGACCGGCTGTCCAAGGAGCTGGCCGAGATGGACCAGGAGACGGTTGACACGAACTCTCTGACCAAGGTCGCCAAGGAGGTGGCATCCCACCAGCTCCTCAACCACAAGGACAAGGGCGTGAGGGCATACACTGCCTGCTGCGTCGTCGACATCCTTAGACTTTGCGCCCCCGATGCGCCGTTTACCCCCTCTCAGCTGAAGGTGCGCGCTTCCGGTATCCCCCACCGCTGCTTTGCCGGTTTTTTTCTTCTTTTTTTTCTTCTGCTAATTGTCTGTCTGTTTCTCACCTCTAGGATATCTTTAACCTCAGCATTACTTCCATCATTCCCGCCCTTTTCGATCCTTCCAACCCGTACAATAACCAGCACAAGTACGTCCTGCGATCCTTCGCCGAAATCAAGAGTGTTGTCCTGCTTATGGACGTTGAGGGGAGCGAGACTCTACTACTCCACTTATTCTCAACAATCTTTGACGGCGTGTCGGGAGTCAAGTCGACATCAGGAGAAAATGTGGCCAAGGATGTCGAGTTCTCCATGCAGGAGCTACTGGGTGTTATTATTGATGACGCCGTGAGTCTGCCCGGGAAGGTGGTGGATGTCATCATGGCCCAATTCCTTAGGGCGGCTGCCCCTGGAGGTACGAAAGATAGGCATGACTTCGTTCCAATCGACGACAACCAAGCAACGCTACTTTTGAAGGAGGAACCTGAGGCCTACCAAATGGCGAAAAACCTGTGCCAGACCTATGAGGAGAAGATGGCTCGGTTCGTTAGCCAGTACTTTAGCGACGTTATTCTGGAAGGAACCAGCTTTGCCGGGAGGCCGAACAATCGAGATGAGGAGGATTCGGACGAAGAGGGTGGCCCTACCGGTCCGTCTGATGCTGATTTGAAGGAACTCAGAAAGTCCCACATCTTGATTCGCGAGGTTTGGAAAGCCGCACCCATGATCCTTCAAAACGTCGTTCCACAAGTAGATGCCGAGCTGGCGGCCGACAATGTGCACTTGCGCCAGCTTGCGACCGAGACGCTGGGAGACATGATCTCGGGCATTGGCGCAGCAGGACCTCCGCTTCGCCCAACATTGGATCCCGCCGCGTATCCCCCACTAAAATTGGAGGACGACGATCGAACTGACGCCCCCGCCATCAACATTCTCACCACACCACTTTCGGCCATATCCTTTTCACAAACACACAGCATCACCTTCCACAACTTTATCAGCAGGAAGAATGATAAAGCGCCTACTATCCGTGCTACCTGGACAACTGCCGTAGGGTATATCCTCTCGACCTCGGCGGGTGGGATAGGACTCAGTCGTGAGGACGAGACGGCCCTGGTCCAAGGACTCGGAGAGAAGCTGTCTGATAGCGACGAGCGGGTCAGATTGGCAGCTGTCCGAGCTATCGAGTCTTTTAGATTCCAAGACGTCATTTCGAAGCTGGCGCCAAACGGGGGCGTTAGCAAGGAGGGTTCGGTTCTCTCTACTTTGGCCGACCGTTGCCGCGACAGGAAACCGGCTGTGAGGGTTGCCGCCATGTCACTATTGAGCAAGCTCTGGGCGGTTGGCACTGGGGAGCTGCTCGCCGGAAACGAGGCTGTCACGGCTGCCCTTTCAGGCGTTCCTACTCGCATCTTCAATGCCTTCTACGCTAACGATCTTGAGCTCAATGTGCTGCTGGACCGCGTCATTTATGAGTGCCTCGTGCCTCTTGGGTACCCGCCGGCCAAGAAAGGTTCCAAGAACACTGGCTCAAATGGGAATTCCCAGTCTCAGCAGCCTGTCGTTGCTTCTCTGGACCACGATGCCATACGGGCCGAGAGGATACTTCTTTTGGTCCGGTCTCTCGATCTGGGGGGTAAAAAGGCGTTCTTCGCCATGCAAGCCAGACAGCCTCAATTCTCTACCGTTTTCGACTCGTATTTAAAGGCGTGCGACCAATACAACGGGGGTGTCATGGATGACGCCGCCGATAAAAAGACGACCAACATCAACAAGACTGCCCAATACCTCGCCCAGTTCCTCCCTGATCCCGCCAAAGGAAAGGGTGACCTAATCAAGTTCGCCAAGATCAATGACCGCCGCAACTACAACCTGATCAAATATATCGTCGGCCAAGAACACGATTTCAAAACGGTTCACAACGCCCTCAGGGAGCTGATCAAGCGCATTCAGGCGAGTAAAGACCCAACTATTCTGGATACGCTACTCCCTCTTCTCTACCGTGCTGGTTGCATCATGTTCAACCGCAGCCACCTGTCCACGATCATGGAATACTCAAAATCAGACCAGGACGGGATGGGAGCTGTCGCACACGAGATCCTAAATGAGATATCGCACAGCAATCCAGATCTATTCAGAACCCATATCGGCCAGCTCTGCAAGGATCTAGTCGATCAGGCGCCTACTCCAAGTAAAGATAATGACCCGATAGTAGTCGAGACATTGAAAGCTTGCTCGACATATGCGCGCAAGTACCCCAAGGACGTCCCAATGGACAAGGAGTTCATCCAGACGATGATCAAGTATGCACTCTACGGCCAGCCTGCCCGTGCCGCCAAGTATGCCGTCAATATCTTGTTATCTAAAAATGATGACAAGAGCATGTTGAGTGCAACTGATCTTCTTCAGAGGACCATGAAGGATTGGACGTATGGATCACCTCATTTTCTCAACAAACTAGCCGCCGTGAGCCAATTAGAGCTTCTTGCACCCAAGGTAACAGAAGAAGTAGACGAGAAGATTCTCAACATGACAGTCCAGCAGGTCCTCCTCGAAGTCCGGACAGATGCCAGCGAGCGCGATCCTGACTGGGTCGACGACGCAGAAATCGACGAGGAGTGCCAGGCCAAATGTCTCGCGTTGAAAATTCTGGTCAACAGGCTGCGGAGCGTCGGAGACATCGCCGAGGCGAAAGATAAGGCAAAGCCGGTGTGGAAGATGCTTGTGAAACTGATTAAAGAAGACGGAGAAATCTGCAAAGTCAAGGACACTCCCAAGTACCACAGGTCACGGCTGAGACTGCTGGCGGCGCAGCTCATGCTGAAACTGTGCACCCAGAAACACTTTGACGATCTGCTCTTGCCGGAGGGCTTCGACACGCTTGCTCTGATAGCACAAGACGGCGTCCAAGAGGTCCGACATGAGTTTGTGAGGAAACTGCAAAAGTATCTGGCAGATGGAAAGCTGCGCTCTAGATATTACACCATCGTCTTCCTCCTGGCGTTTGAACCGCATAGCGACTTCAAGCAGCGCACGGAGACCTGGATCCGGTCGCGGGCACGGTACTTTGAAGAAAACAAGCAACCCGTCCTCGAGGCCATCATGGCCCGCCTACTATCTCTACTGGCGCACCACCCCGACTATAGCCACGAGCTGGACCTGCTGGTGGATCATGCGCGGTACATACTGTTTTACGTCGGCTTGGTGGCGACCGAAGCTAACCTGGGCCTGATCTACAAGTACGCCGAGCGCGTCAAGCAGACACAGGATGCGCTGAACCCAGGCAGTGATAAGCACCAAGTATTATGCGATCTAGCGTTGACGGTGATCCGTAAATGGCAAGACAAGAAGGGCTGGGCGTTTAGCGCATATCCAAACAAAGTTGGGCTGCCGCTCGGCCTATACACGGCGCTCAAGTCGCACAATGAAGCGCAAGCTGTGGCCGAGAAGCAGTTCGCTCCTGATGGCATCGATGAGAAGCTGGATGAACTATTGCGAGCGATGGATCGCAAGAAGGTAAGCTCTTCACACTATGATGCTAAATGTGTGAAGTTGATGTTAACGAGATGGTTACAGAAACGCAAATTGCATGAGGACCGAAATGACGGCCACCCACCCGCAAAGAAAACCCGCTTCCCGTCCCGCGCAGCTCTCAAGGAGCCCAAAGCCGCCAAGAGCAGCCCAGCAAAGAAATCTTCCTCTGGAGCAAAGCCCAAGAGGAAGCAAAGGAAACCGCTGTCTGCTGAGGCCAAGGCGAAGGCCGAAGAAGCGGCCGAAAACCGTCGCCGTAGCGGACGCTCGAGAGGGGGCAAGTCCTACATCGAGCGCGACTCGTCGGAAGATGACGAGGAGATGCTTGATGGAGTGGCCGAGTGGGAGTATATGAAGAGCGGGTCTGAGGATGGGGAGGGCAGCGATGCGGCCGAGGAAGATGAAGAGACCGAAGAGAACGAAGGGGAGAAGGAGGTCGCGGCATCTGCCTCGAAGAAGAAGACGAAGTCTGTTGCAGCTCCGGCCCCTCCGCTTGATGATGACAACGACAGTGTGCTGTCCGATCCCGTGGATGCTGACGAGGAGAAGGAGCTTGAAGAGGAGCCAGCAGAGGAAGAGGAGGTGGATGCCGAGCAGGAGGAAGAAGATGCCTCGCCGCCTCCACCGACGTCACGTACGTCCCGCGCATCTAATGGGCGAAAGGGAAAGGCTGCCCCTGCCTCGGCGGCAAAACTAAAAGCGAAACTAAAAGCGGCTGCGACGAAAAACAAGGTGACGCCTACGAAGCCCGCCCAGGGGGGCCGCGCTACGAGGGGGAGCTCGAGGAGGAAGGCTGCGACGCCAGTGGATGATGATGAGATGGACGAGGACGATGATTGAAATCCGGCCTAGGTGAGGTGGATGGAGAATATGAGAAGATGCTGTGTTCATATTTTATATTTCGATTTACCGAGGGCTGAGTGCTGGCCTGTTACGATTGTGGCGGTGGTGCTTGTTCCTTGCAACACCCACCTTTCTATCAATTCATAGTTCGCGGGTTCGAGGTTTCCTTGTTATTTTGGTTTCTACAAATTATACCCGCTCTCGTTTTGATGGAAAGGTATCTTTTTCTTTCCCTAGGGCTCAAAGAAGCTGGCTGGTGGTGGCCGGAGAGAAGGGGGGTGTGCGAGGGGGTTTGACGCTGTTCTGTCGTTTCTATGGTACCTGGATGAATAAAGGGCACGATGAAGAGGATTTGCGTTGAGGGTAAAGCAACGAGAGCGGAAAACGAGGCTATCATGGCCGTGGAAGGAAACAAAAATCGGTTTGGCTTTCGAAAAGCGTGCTGATCAGAGGGCCGCGGATGGCACGATATACCATGTGTGGTATTGCGAGCGATAGTATCAGTGGCATGTAGTAATGATGTCAATGTTGTTTTGCGTTTCGTTTCACCACTTGATGTGTGATGGGATGGGCGGTAGGTAGCTAAGGGCGTCGAGGCGCAACTCTATGCTTGCTGGCGATTACTGAACGAGCATGAACCGGGCAGGGAACCCGGGCGGCATCACCAACTAGCTACATTTAAACGAAGCGGAAGCACATTCATCATACCCAAGGGCCCATTGATCTCAAGACGTCATATCTCTTGCTGGCACGAGTACGTACATGCACGTGAATACTGCAGACAAGGCTGACACCAAAAATCGACGCTTCCTCTTTTCCTCCCGCCGCCAATTCTGTCTTGTCATCTTCAAACTGCGCCAAAATTGCACATTCGACTCCAACTCCAACTCCGGCATCCCATCCTCGATCCATTCCGGGGTCTCGTCAACCAAAAAGCGACGAGGAAACGGAAGCGGAAGCTGCTCGCCCGCCTATCCCTGACCCAGTAAAAACACAATCCCGCCTTCCCCATCCTATTCTTAGTCTTCTCTATGTACAGAACATATGCTCTCGATATAAGCGCTAAGTTTTGTTTTTGGTGTTTTTGGCTCGCCCCCTGCATCCCTATGGCACGTAGTCCTCATCGTCCTCGTCGTCCCCATCGTCCTCTGTATCTGAGTCTGTCTCGTCGTCCTCCGGAGCCGACTTGCTCTCAGTGGACCGACTCTTCGCCCGAGGCGAAAGTACCTGTTTCCGGGTGAACAATTCGAATTTAGTACCAGCCCTGTTGCTGACACCGTGCTAAGGCGCGCCGCTTGCAGGGCTTTTCGCCACCGCCGCCGCACCCAGTACACCCGCGGGCCTCGGCAGCACAACGGCCCCGGAAGCGGGAGGCTGGGAAGGGCTCGGCGCTGCGCCCTCCTTCTTCCCCGGCAGCCCTTGAGCCTGGGCCTTCTGGCGCGCAATACGCGCGTCGACCTTTTCCCTGTGCGCACGGTTCTTTAAGTGGACTTCGAAGTTGGCGGCGGTCAGATCAGGGCCGGGCGTGTACAGTTTGCCGGGGCAGTCGAGACAGCGGATGCGAGCGAGGTAGACAAACTCGATACCGGTGGCGGGCTTTTGGCCCGCCGGCGGCAGGGGAACGGGGGCCTCCGTCTTAGAGTCGATGGCACAGTACCGCATGGTGCCTTCAAACAGGTCGTCTGGATAGCGCTCGCGCTGGACGGCCTGGAGGCAGGTGTTGAGCCACTCGGGGGGCGGGGGCTGCAAATGCGCAACACAGGACAGTTAGTTTACTCTTTGTCTGGACGGGAGAAGAGGCGAGCCGGACTAAGGTAGAGATATATGAACAGAGAGTAGATATGATAAAGTGATAAAGTAAATAGAGCGGGTGTGAGTGAAAGGGTTATAATGTAGAAATATCCCGTACCGGTGGGGGTGCAGGTGCCCCTGGAGGCGGCGGAGGGGGTGCGGGAACCCGACCGATTTGCGATTGCACGGTGGACGACGGCGTTGCAGACTTGGCTGGAAGGTTTTGGTTGGAAGCGGATGGGGTCGAAGGGGGACCCATGGAGCCCGTAGCTCTTTGGGCAGCTGGGGTCGCAGAACCTGAAGGTGTAGGCGCTGATTGCCTTGCTTTGAAGTCTCGGAACAGCTTCTTGAGCTTCGCCGGCGAGACCCTGATTGTGATTATATGCGACTGTGGCTCTTCGGTCTCTTCCCGAGTGGTGTCCCGAATGAACCGGCGTGACGTTCTGGTCTCGTGGTGATGGATGATAGCCTCGGGGGTTGTCGACCGGCCATGATTCAACATACGTATCGTTGCCGTACTGGCAGCAAGACGCCGAGATCGCCCTGGGAGTTGAGACATGGCAGGCGAGTCAGGGGCTGAGTCCTCGCTATCCTCGGAATCAGACACGTCTCCGCCACGGCCGATAGTTCCTTTTCCTCTGCCAGTGAGACCGCCAGCCCCTGTTGCACGCTTGAACAACCGGGTTTCCTCAATGTCCAGGGCGGCACCCGGGAGCACCGAGGACACGATGGATGTCCTGATAGTTCGCTGCCTCTCTTTGAGGTCTGGTAGTTGCGGCCCGCCACGTCTATTTACTGATCGTTTCTGCCTCCTCTGCTCACGAGAGAACATGGTTTCGCTCTTTTCGAGCTCGGCTTCGGTGTTTTCATATAGATATGGGGCGTAGTCCTTTGCTTGTTGCTGCGGTCGGAAAACGACTGGCAGGGGTGTGGGGAGGAACGCGGATGTGAGGTCAGGGTCCTCGATGGGACGCCCATCAAAGGGGTGCCCAATGCTGTAGAGACTGCGCGTGAATAACTGGGCCTGTTCCCGTATGCAGTGAGCGATAGCGGTGGCGAACTCGCCGGAGAGAGATAAGTCTCTGGCCATGCTCGCAGCAAATTCCTCAGGAGAGTTCATGGGGTTGTTGATTTCCCACTCGAATTGGTCAACTAATGTATGTGCGCCGATGGTAATATTCAGCTTGACAAGTATGCGCATCTCGTCGTTTTTGTACGCCGAGTAGGGCAACTCAGGGTCCAACGCGTCTTCTTCGGAGAAGGCGAAGGGATAAAAGTCATTGAGCTGTTCGTGTATTTGCTGGACAACCTGGTCATAGACAGGTTTGTCAAGCGGCGGCTTCAGGCCCATGTCTTCAACTAATTGTGCGGCGAAGAGCTCGACGGGGACTAGGCGCTCATGGAGGTTGAAGGTGAAGGTATCGCGCAGCTTGACCTTCTCCCAGTCGACGTCTATCCGTATGGGCACGAGCTCCTCGTGCTGCTCGGCTTGCTTCTCCATATCCTTCCTGCTGTACTTGAGCGCGGGTGTGGTCCTCCTGCCGGGGCGCTTCTGCGACGGATAGATGATCTTGGTCGGGCCTCCATTCTCGGTGAATCCATTTCCGTAGCCGCTATAGCCCTCTCCAAAGATGCGCCCGGGGTGTCTGTTGCCGGGCTCACCCAGCGATTTGTATTCGCCGGTGCGCTGGCGCGTCTCGCGCGTGTCCTTCACCATCCTGTCCTGGGCGTCTTTGAGGGCGGCCGAATGAATCCAGTCGCGCGTCACGTAGCGATCGACGAGCACCTTGTTGAGACTGTCCTTGTCGCGCTGGGGGACGGCGGCGGCGGCGGCAACAGCGGTAGCGGTCTTTGGCGTGCCGGGCTTGGACGACGGGGCAGTCGCGGCATTCGGGACGGCGGCGTCACCATCGCCAGCGGCTGCCGCTGACGGCTGCGAGGCGGCCATCGCGGGCACGGCGTCGTCACAATGGGAGCAGGTTTCGAACCGGATTGGATACGGGGCGGAGTGTCGTCGGTGGTTGATTGCGTGGGTGTCACAGGCAGTTGGACTCTGTTGAACAACTCTGTTGGGGCTCTCCCAAAGCTCACGGTGAGGCTGGCGTGCTGGCTGGCGTGCGCTGGTGGACGAACAGGATGCGAACCAAAAGGATGAAGGGGCGCGCCTGGCCAATAAAATCCTAGCGCAGCGCCCAGACCCAGAAAAAAAACAGCAAAGTCTCAGGGGAGGTAGCTGCTACTTGGAGCTAAGCCCGATTTGGCCCTGGCTGGCCCTGGCTCGCCTGGACGCACAAGGTAGCCATGACCTCAGCGCAGGCTCAAGCAGGCGGTTGTTCTCGGCTGGCCTTGGCGCAACTGCTCGATCTTGGTCAACGGCGGCCAGCCAGGAGCTCCCGTGTCCTCGTGAGGACCTATGTACATGCCAGGAGGACCTAATGGCCCCTCTCTCAGGCCCCTCAGGCCCCTCAGGCCCCTTCCGCGAGCCCCTACCCAGTCGCATGCAGCGAATGAGTGGAGCGTGTCTTGCACACAGAACCCCTCCCCCCGCCTTTACAAAATCGACAAGCAGCTCAAAATCAACCATCCCGCTGCCCGCTTTCCCTCGTTCTTTCGAGTCTCTACCCCTCGCTACATCGAGTCCATTCATCTTGAGCCGCCCGAAGTTTCGCCCCGTTCGTTCAACCGTTAAATAGCCCAGCATGGCGACCACCAAGGAGGAGCCGGTCGGTAAGCAAGCTCCTATCCTCCACGTGCTCCAGCTCCGTCTGGCGAACCCCGCGTCCCGTCACGTCACAGCTCCCCCCGCTTGCCTCCCAGCACCCGGCGTGGCTTACGAAGTCTGTGTTTGTTTTGCTGACCCCGTCTCTCAGACTACTCGCTTAGCAACCCCGATACCCTTACCAAGTACAAGACTGCCGCCCAGATCTCGGAGAAGATCCTGGCCGAGGTCTCCAAGCTCGTCGTTGCTGGCGAGAAGATCGTCGACATCTGCCAGCAGGGTGACAAGCTCCTCGAGGCCGAGCTCGAGAAGGTCTACCGTGGAAAGAAGATCACCAAGGGTTTGTGTTGCTCTCCACCTCGCACTGTATGCTTGCCGAGTACTAACGCGAATATTTCCCTGTGCAGGCTTCTCCCACCCCACCACCATCTCCCCGGCCGCGTTTGTCACTCCTTACACGCCTCTGACCACAGACGAGAAGGAGGCTTCTGTGGTACTGGAGGCCGGCGAGCCCGTCAAGATTCAGCTCGGAGCTCAGATTGATGGCTTCGGTTCCATTGTTTGCAACACCGTCCTGGCGCAGCCCAAGGGCGAGGCCGATGGGGTTATCTCGGGCCGCTCGGCCGATCTAATTCTGGCCACACACTACGCCAACGAGCTGATGCTGCGGCTCATGCTCCCCCCTGGTCTCCTGGCCTCGGGCACTGACGAGGAGAAGGCTAAGGCTGCCTCGGCCAAGCCTCCCACGCAGTCCAAGATCACCAGCCTGCTGGAGAAGGTCGCCCAGTCGTATGACTGCAACCTCGTCGAGAGCACCACCTCGTGGCTATTTGAGCGCAACGAGATTGAGGGCAAGAAGAAGATTGTCATCTCGCCCGGTGAGAGCGCCAAGGGTGAGGGCTCGCCCGAGATTGGTGAAGTTTGGGGTGTCGAGACAGGCGTCAGCCTGGGTTCCGGCAAGGTGAAGCAGTTTGAGCAGCGTACCACGCTCCACCGCCGCACCACCCAGACATATGCCCTAAAGCGTCCGTCTTCGCGCAAGATCCTGTCCGAGGTGCAGAAGAAGTTCGGCACCTTCCCCTTCAGCCTGCGGCAGCTGGAGGACGAGCGCGACGCAAAGACTGGTGTCATCGAGTGCGTACGCGGAAATGTCTTCCGCCAGTACGAGGTTGTTGGTGACAAGGACAACTCCCCCGTTGCCAGACTTTTGACCACAATTGGTAAGAATCAAGGATCAGGAGAAAGAAGCAAAGGATGAGGCTAACTTGGAACAGCGATCACAAAGAACGGCATCACTAAGCTGGGAGCCCCCCCTGCTCTGGATTTGACCAAGTACCAGACGGACAAGAATATTACGGATGAGGAGATCCTCAAGATCCTCGCGCAGCCGCTTTCCAGGAACACCGGAAAGAGCAAGAACAAGAAGAAAAAGACCAAGGCTGCCAAGAAGCCGGCGGTAGCAAAGGAGGAGAGCGATGAGGAGAGCAGTGATGAGGAGTAAGCAGGCCATAGGCCTAACTTGTCAGCGGAGTGCATTTTGGGCAAATGCTCGAGCGAACCCCCTTGCGATTTGGTCCTCTAGTATTGCTAAACATGGGCGAAAGACAGGTGTTGGTCATCTGGCTACGCGTGGACTGAAATCTGTGATGTTAGTGGTGATGAGAGGAGGCTGATTGAGGTGTTAATGCCAGAGAGCAGCAGCAGCATTAGGCGTGGGAGAGTGGGAGGATTCCCGACGACGGGCCAGGCCCGGCTTATCGCAGTGTCTTAGCTCCTATGGCGCAAAAACAATAGCATGCTTGACCCGCAGACAGGGAGAAGAGAAAGGATAAAAAATTTTTGACGTGCTTTACGGCCGTATGGAGACAGACTTGTGGGAAAGTGAAGTGCACACTCGGCAAAAATAGACAACTTGTCTTTCTGGGGATAGGATACATTGTGCTGGTTTGGGACGGGGTTGCCCTGTCTGCTTCCCATCGTCGTCTGTGTGTGGTGTGAATCTGCTATCAGTCAGTCCGTTGGTCAGTCAGCCAGGCTGTCTGCCTGCTGTGAGGCCGGCAAGGTGCTTGCGAGGTGTTGTGCGGGGCGGTGACTGTGGTGGCTATTGCGTTTGAGGACTATTGTGACCTATTGAGGTTGACGGTGGTGCCTATTGACCTATTGTCCCTATTGTGCGATTGTGCTGGCATTGTGCAGTCTTTCTAGAGTGTTGAATGGAGCCGTCCCCTGACACAAATCCGCAGCCCCTGCCCAAAGTTTACCTTTTCTTCCCTCCCCTCCATACAAAGCAACAACCCCCTTGGAAAAAAAAGGAGCAGCCAAAAACCGCGTCTTGAGAAATTATCTCAGCGCGCACTCCCAAGTCAGGAAGACCAAAAACCCATAATCGTCTTCTTTTTTCTGTCACTACCAGCATCCTGCACCTTGCGAGACGACGCGCTCGCGATTTTTCTGTTCACTTTTGGTTGTGCAGGCTTTTCGCGCGCAAGGCGTGTGAGAGCGCGAGTCTGCTGTGCTGAGCCAGGTCCCTCAGCGCTGCGCTCACTCACTGACCGCACTGATCTGCCTCGCTACCGCGGGAGCTTAGCAGTGGCTGCAGCGGGCAGGAACAGCACTGGCGGCACCCGCCCCCTGGTCGGCCACCCACCCGTCACCTCGAAGAAAGCAACTCTGGATCCCTCCTTTCCAGGTATAACTTCTCCCACCTTTTCGACTTTCCACCACCCACAACCACGCGTGCCCCACGCCAGGAACGCGATTTTCCCAGATCCCGAATTTGACGCCGCAGTGCGACGGACAGGTAGTGCTCCCGCCCTCTTGGAATTTTTGCAGCGATACTAACCCTCTGCGCAGGCGCGAAAACCACCCCTGATTCCTGATCACCCCCCCCCCCCCGAGAGAGCCCCCAGCTCAATCAAAGAAGGGGGGCTAAGACCAGGCGACGCCTCAAGGCAACCGGCGACCGGCTTCGGCTAAACCTCCTACCATGGCGCCCTCTTCCACCAGAGCGACGCGATCTCGGTATTCTAGCCCGCAACAGACCCCCAACGGCACCACGCCAAGCGAGTCTTCAAAGGGCCACGGCCCAGCCAGCACCACAGCCAAGAATACACCCTCAGCAGCGGCCGACGACCAGCGTAAGACGCTGCTCCAGCGCTGGCTCGAGCCCCCTCTGAACTCGAAGGCGAGCTATCAGGACGCCGGCCTGGTCCGGCACGGCGTTGTCGAAAATATGGCACCCCTGGGCACTATGCCCAAGGTCGGCATCTTCAAGAAGGCAGCCCCCCCGGCGCCGCCACCGCTTCCGCCCACCGAGAAGCCGCCAGTGAAGATCATTCTGAAGCGACACAAGGCAGCGACTCCAACTCCAGCACCCACACCCGTGCTGCCCCCTCCGGCACCCGAGGAAGACGAAACTGAGGAGGAGGAAGACGAGATGGTGGACGATGCGGGTGATGAGGACGACGGTGAGGAAGATGAGATCGCCGCCCCGCAGTTTCGGCGCCATTCTCTTCCATCCCACGACCTGGATGACGAGTGGGCACCCGGCAAGGCGTCGCAAAAAGGGTTTTCACGGCGGAGCATGTCACGAACCAGCGGTCGGCTCGGATCCATGTCCTCGTCATCCTTCCAGCAGGTCACTCCTTCCGCCGCCTCGCGCTTCGCTGCTCTCAAGAAGAGGACCGACGAGGTGATTGAGAGGGCTGTGGACGAAGCTCTTAGTTCATATCGCTACCCCACCGCTTGGGCTCTGAGAACCCTCTATGATGAGAACTGCGAAGACTTGCAATTTCTCGTTATGATCGACAAAATTTTCTTTCAAACCGCCGAGCGCGAAGACCTTGAAAAGTTCGCCCAGCTCATGATTCCTAAGAAGCAGGAAGGCAAGAAGGACAATAAAGCCTGCTACTATTTTGTTCCACCATCCACTAATTCGCGCTTCACACCACGCAAGCCGAAGCCTGCACCTTATGGCCACCTGATCAAAGTTGATCTTTCCTTCTTGCAAGAAGGTATCGATCCTGCACCCAAGCAAGAGCCACAGACCGAGGCCGTCACAGAACGCGAGCCTGAGCTTGAACGCGAGCCTGTGCACGAACCCGAGCCTGAGCTGAATCCGCAGCCCGAGCGAGAGGCTACGCCCACGCCTGCGCCAGTGTCTGCATCCGCATCCCGGCGCGAACGTAAGCGGTCTCTGCCCCAAGACGAGGAGCAGACAGTCCGCGAGGCCCACACTCGCAAGAAGCGGAGATCAAACCGGCACTCCGAGTCGACATCCAAGATGTCGGCCAACGGAGTTAACGGCAAGGTCAAAACGGACTCGCCCTCCAAGCGGCGCACTCGTGCAAACTCTATCTCAAGTTCTTCATCCCTATCCAGCGCGCGGTCTATGACTCCGCCCGATGGCATCCGAGAGGAAGATGACGAGACAGAGGTCCCGGATGCCCCAACCTCTCGCACGAGTCCGGCTGCCGAGAGCACGAGCAACACCGCTGCTCTTGCCGCACCGCAACCAATCACTCGTCGGCGGCGGTCTGCCGCACCGAGAAAGAGCGGTAACGGCACCACATCAGCCGCCCAGCCAGCCTCTGTTCCTGGAACAAAATCGAAAAGGCCAACTCCTACTCCATCAATTACGTCTCAGCTAACGACCACTGCTGCCGCACAGCAACCGGCGCCCGAGCAGCCATATGACATGCCCGCCGTTGTGGACGCGCCCTTGGTCCCGAATTCCAATGCCAAGAAGGGTGGCAAGGCTGGGAACAATGGAGTTGTGTTCCCCAGCAAAGTAGGCACGATTGATGAAAGCGACGAGAGGCTTCGCCTGCGACAAAACGCGCGCAAGTTGGTGATCAAGGTCCAGGAGGAAACGCCCGTGAGCAACATTAGAAACGCTCAGCACAACGAAGCGCCCAGTTCGGGCCTGGAAGAATCCAGCACCCCCGCGCCCTATTCCTCGCGGACGCGGACGTCGCTCCCCGCTTCCCGACCTGCACCGACTGCTTCCAACGCCCGAAGCACGCGCTCGTCACGCAAGAGATCTCACGATGAGATCGAGGAGCAAGCATCTCCCACAACGGTCAATTTCGCCGCCTCGGAGGCAGTTCCCTCCACTGCAGCAAATTCCCGGGCGGGAACACCAGCTCTGCGGGCTCCGAAGAGACCCAGGACAGGCCTACGTGTCAAGAACTCGTATGTGCATCACGAACTCTGGTCTTCGATTTGTATCCTTACTGACCCTGCATCATCTAGACCGATGAAGAAGAAGTCCGGCACGTCTGCAGGCATTCCTCGCGCTAGCGGCGAGCGGAATAGCCCCGGAGCTCTCGCTAACAAAGAGGTAAGAAATACCCATCTTCGTTTTTCGGACCCCATCACCACCACCACCATCGCCCATCGCCCATCGCCCATCCCTCCTCCTACTCTCCCCTCACTCCATCGCCGTGCCATCCCAGACCAGAGGCCTTTCGGAGCTGGAGCTGGGGCAAGTGCATCGCCTTCGGTTGGCTGGGGGGCTGTTGGGAGGTCCAGCCTTGTCAGCAAGCCCCAAGCTTCTCCCCCAGCGTGTCACGGCGCGCCCATGCGGCAGCGTTCGATGCGGTAAGGGGTGGGCGGGGGAGGGTAGCATAGTTAGTGGCGAGCGCTACGACTGGCTTTGCTTTTTGCCGAAATATGCCGCACAAACACACGCGCGCGCCCGATTGAGGATTGAGTTTGTTGCTGACTTGGCGCTCCGCAGGATGATAACGATGATTATTGCGCCTCGTGTGGTGGCAACGGAGAGCTCATCTGCTGCGACGGCTGCACTCGTTCATTTCATTTCGCCTGCGTCGATCCGCCCATAGGTCAAGACTCGATGCCCGTCGAGTGGTTCTGCAACGTCTGCCGTCTCTCCCGTGACCCTGCCGCCTTCCCGGCCCACGACGGTGGCTTTTCCTCGCTCCTCGAAAGCCTCGATGGTAGGAACTCGAGCGCTTTCCGGCTGCCTGGCGATGTCCGCGAACTGTTTGACAACGTCCGCACCGGCATCGACGGCGAGTACGAGGACCTGGTTGGCATCCCCAAGCCAACGCGAAAGAAGAAAAGCGACGAGGACCAGGTTCCCGACCTCTTCCGCGTACGCGACGCCGAGGGAAATCCCGTAATTTGCCACAGCTGCCAAAAGGCTAGCAATAACAACCGTGGCATCATCCCCTGCGGTTTTTGTGGTCTCTCTTGGCATCTCGACTGCCTGGATCCCCCCCTGGCGCGTCCGCCGGTCCTCCGAACCTGGAAGTGCCCGTGCCACGTTGACGATCTCCTTGCGAAGATACCTGGCGCCCTTGGGCCTGCCCACAGATTCCGCAAGATCAAGGGTGCACCCCCCATCAAGCCCGCATTCGCCCGCGGCTATGCCAACAATGGCTGGATCGACGTCGAGCTCGACAACAGTGAGGACGAGAGCGGCTGGAAGGATGTTGAGACGTATGGCCGAACGGTCCGTCTCCCGGAGAAGGGCATCAAGCTTGACTTTCTATCCCGGTATGTTTGACTCTCCTCCTTTGACGTACTTGCTCGCCACTAATTTACTTTGCAGTGCCCGCGAAAATCGCAAGGGTAAACCTATTCCTCCGCTGATGCCTGCTACGCCCGCCGTGGCTCCGCAGCCCACGCAACCTGTGCTTGACAAGCGCACTCTTGAGCAGCAGCAAGCTGCCTATAACCTTGCCCAGCTCAGCGGCCAGGGAAATTTCAAGATCGATATGCTCATTGACTCCTTACTCGCTGGCGCTGACCAATCAGTCATCAGCTTGATTGCTCGGGGCGATGCTGAGCACCTCTCGGCGGGACAGCAACTCAATAACACTGATCAGCAGAGTTTGCGAGCCGTGCTAGCTCAGCTTGAGCAGACGGGTGAACGCATTCGTCAATTGTTGAACCCCGCCACACCCGATCGACCTTCACCCCAGGCAGCGATTAGCACATCCGGGGCGACACAGGAACAGCTCGCCCGAGTTCCGAGCCTTACTCATTCTCAGACCACAAATGCTGAGTCGGAGAATCCCATCACCAATTTGGATTTGGTCGTCAAGGAGAACCTCCCTTCGCCCGCTGCCACGGATGATGTGCCTCCCATCAACCAGATGGACGAGGACAGTGGTCACCAGGCCTCACTAGTTCCCGACGATGGCCAAGCTGCCGAGGAAGATAAGACGGATGATATGCCTGCAACACCAGCAGACAATAAGGTCATTGACGGCGATGACGCTCTGGCTGTGAAGAAGCCGCAGGGCGAGAAGACCGCTGTCAAGGTCGACGACGGCGATATGGATCTTGACTGAATTGGAGCTTCCGTTATTCGCCCGCTCAAAATGACTTGACTACTTCAAATCGAGCTTGGGTCTCGGAGAGAGATGTACTTGGGTGCCTACGGGACCTTTTGTGATCTCTCTCAAGGACGAAAAAACGACGACCATTTGAAAACAAGCATTTTGACATATTTAAGACAGGGGGGGAGGATGGCTTTCAGTGGAAGCTAACCAGTTGATATACCTCTCGCGATGCCAGGACATGGGCAAAATTTCAGGCCAACGATTTGAACATTGATTAGATATCGAGGATGGCGTGGCCAAGATTGACCTCTACGGGGGTCGCCAACGCTAAGTCTGAAAATTAAGCACGTTTTGGGACCAGCGAGTGCGAGCACGATTTGCTCACACGAAAGCCAAGCCGGCACTCTTCGAGACGCTTTTACGACTAAATATTGGTCTTTGGAACGAAGGGAAGGATCCGTCTTGAAAAAAAAAAAAAATTCTGCTGCTGCGCACAAAAGCGCTGATGCAAGTTGGGGACCGAACCGATCATATCTCCAGCCGACTCAACCCGACCCAACCTGAGCTGCCAGCCTGCCTGCCTCGTCCGACGTAACCTTGCCGATAAGACGGCGAGTGTATAGAAAAGGATGAACCTGGGGTGGGATGTGGGGTGATGGGGTTGTTTATGGGACGTGGTAGGATGAGTGGGCTATCTATAGAGGAGGTTTGGACCGGGGGGGGGGGGGGGGGGGGGGACCTTGGTTTGTGATGGATGGGCCCTTGATACCAACTTCTCCCTGCGCAGCTGCGAGGACGGAAGTTCTTTTCCTTTCCTAATAAACTAACTCCTTGTGTGATATAACTTCATTTGTTGGGCTGAGGTGAATCCGGTACTTTTCTTCCCCATTTTTCTCTCTCTTTCGTTTACTGGGTCTCTGAATGTGTAACATGTATATAAGATACGCCTTTCCGGTTATCATCCTTTTCTTTGAGTCTTGGGCATGGGGCGAAAGCGGAAACGGGAATCAGATGGGATCTCTGTGTTTTGTTCGTTCATATGGGATGGGGGTGCAAAGCCTTGCAGCATTTTCTTTCCCACGGGAGTTCGCGAGTCTCTTTTTTTGTTTTTTGCTCGCGGTCGGCATGGATGACGGGTTCATACCTCGACGATAGAGAATGAGGAGAGTCTTCTTGTCGGCATGTATTTTTTAGGGCACCGGTGGTGTTTTCCAGAGTGGCTCAAGAGAAAGTGGTGGTGGCTAGTCAGAGATTGTTTGAGCAGCCGAGAGTTTAGCCTCAGGAGAACTGGAATACAAATATACATCCGGGAATGAAAGCAGAGTTAGATTATCATGTTTAATGGCCTCATCCATGTGAATATGGATATCTGGCATCTCCCCGGCTGGACAAGGGGGGCCATGAGTCTGACCTTCGGGGTGAGTGTCTGTTGTGGGCAACAGTGTAGATATCCCCCCTAGTATCAATACGACCTCAAAAGCGGTCATGATCAGGTCTCTAGGGGGGAGAAAGGCAACGGCAGGTTATCAAGTCTAACAAAGCCTGAAACAATCCTGTTCGCTGTCATAAATAGGGGTCGTGTATATCTCCAACCCCCAACAGTTTCGGCTGACTGATCGCGCAAACACGGTCAACAAACCCACACATCTACGACAAACAAGCGAGGTCCGCTGGCTCAATGGTAGAGCGTCTGACTACGAATCAGGAGGTTCCAGGTTCGAGACCTGGGTGGATCGACCTATCTTGTGGCGTGATGAGAGAATTTATCTCTCCAACTTTATTTTTGGTGTTGAACCCATTGAGACGACCCACACTTAACCAGTTGCGCCTAGAATTGACGGCTGTTTAGTATTGGGCCGGAGGAGTGTATACGAGTAGGTGTACAGTCAAATTTGCGACACAACTGAGTCCAGGTGAGGAGCCCCAAGTCCAGGTCACACTGAAGCAGCTGCCCTCAAGAGTGCCGAATTCACGATGGCATTACAATACACCGGCGCGGCAGTTTATGTCCTATCAATGGGGCGAGAACTAGACTGCGTGAGCCAAGCATTCAATAGTCCAGCCCTTCTTTACCCCAATCAATGCCTTACCGTCAACTCAACCAAGAACAGGAAATACGGGCAACTTCTAGTCACTGAAAATATATCAACATCATCCACATATTTGAGAAATGTATCTTTTCAGAAAACCCTAATAGAAAACGAATACCTATACCAGCGACAACGGAACAATAGTAAACTACCACTGAAGCAACCGAAGCAGCAACCGCAGCGGCAAGCAGGGCAAGAGGCGGCAGCCAAGCCGGCCAGCAAACACGCAAGCCAAAAAGCCAAGCAAATTTGCCGTTACTCCTTCCTGCCGTCATCCATCCTGCTCCATCCCGCCCTTCTCCCTCCACTGAATCCTTTCCCTTTCTTTCCCCCTCAACGCAAAAGCCCCTTCGCAAAGCCTCATATTTTACTTCATCCATACGAACGAAAAAAAATTTCTCTACAAGAAGCGAAGAATGTGATGTGTGCGCGAGCATAGTCTTGTTGTCATGGCCCCTCTCCTAGCAGGTTCTCGTTTTTGTCTTGATGAGTTTTTTCTTCTTGGCTTTCTGCCACCCAGTCTGTTGTGCTCTTCCGGCGCCGCCATTTTTCACTACTCTCTCCAGATCTGCCTGTCTGGTTGCTCCACCCAACAAGAAGAGGAACGAAACACCCCCAGTCTCAAGCAAAATCAAAGCCCGTAACCCGGCAGCCAGAAAACGTGCTGCCGACCAGGCAACCCCTGTCCTGTGATAAATCGAAGTAGAGCAGCGCCCCTGCCTCCCTATCAAGAGTTCTGTCCTCAAAAGCATGCCGCAGAATATCGAACGAATTTTCCTGTCGCCGATGAGATGGTCTATAGCGCCTGAATCCCCCGATGTCCCCATGGTCTACGTCCCCATGCGACCCGTAGAGTACTGTTTTCGGCGAGGCCTCGGCACCCCCAAGATCCCATAAACAAGCCGGTGCTGTGCACATCCTCGCAAATCAGGCAGCTGAGCCAAGGCAGCGCGATTAACCGCAGAAAAAAAAAGTTGGATCGCTTTTGTCTGGTTGGGATATAGGCAAACGACACGTAAACTCGATCAGTTTATCTCTGCGAATGCAATAGTAAGTAACTGTTTGGCTGCTCACTGGCGGCGACGCCCCTCGGGCTGCGGGCTGCGACCTACACGTCCACGCCTGGGGTTGACTGGTTCTTGCATGTACCCCATGTTCTGAGCTCCTCCGAGCCCACCATAGCCAAACCCGGCCATGTTCATGTTCATTCCGAAGCCGGGGGCTGCTCCGAATTGAGCCTGGGATGCGGGTATATTCTGCATCTGGGCGCTGGGGGGTTGAATGGGACTTCCGTTTGCTGCGTTGGGGTTGCGATATTGATCGAATGAAGGACTCGGGCTCTGGTAACCAAAACCAGCCTGCATCGTAGGAAAGTAGTTGTTCATAGGTGGTGCTCCTCGTGACATCATACTTTGCTGGTACTGCATCTGCTGAAGTGCAGCCGGTGTCATGGGCTGGTTGGCCGCGTTGAACATCGGTCCCTGAGGGGCAAACGCCGGGAACTGTTGAGGCAAGCTAGGCTCGACACTCTCACTCCGCGGAATACCAAAATTCATGTCATAGTTTGCCGGGTTGGCAGCAGCATTGAGTGGATTATAAAATTGCTGGCTGCTGCTGTTGTTGAACTGAGCAGCTTGCTGCTGTTGTTGTTGTTGTTGTTGTTGCTGCTGCTGGGCTTGGGCCTGTGCCTGGTGCTGCTGTTGCTGTTGGCTACCGAGGCTGGTCTGGCGCGATGTCGGGCGTTGTCGCTCTCGGTCAGTGGGGGTATTTCCGTGTTCTCTTGAGCTTCCGCCAGCGTTACCGTTGCTGGGGGTACCTGAGCCTCCGCCACCACCACCGCCGCTTCTCGTTGACAAACCCACTTCATCCATCAGTCGCTTGTAGCCTTGTCCTGGCTGCGCCTTGATGCGGATCAGGACAGACTTTACATTCTCGACGACTTGGCTGCGAATCGTCTCATCGAAGAAGGGAGTGGTCAGCACCTTGAAAATCAGGGTGGCGCCACACGCGTGGTCGCTCAATATCGCCTCCAGGACTTGGTCATTCTGCGTAAAGAAGAGGGCCCTGAGAATCGTGTCCCTCGCATCGCCCTCGGCTTTTTGGTTGATCACTTTCAAAACCGTCAAGTACGCGACCTTGTGTGTGCACAGGTGCACCAGATATGGAACAAGCTGGGGCGAGAGAACTGTGCGCCGTTGCGGGAACGTGCAGGTATCAAGGAACCAGGTGAGTAACAGAGCGCCATTGGCATTCGTTGCAAGCTGGACACTGTGTAGTGCAATTGCTGCCGCCAACATACGCTGCTGGTCCTTGGTAGAATGATGACTCTCCAAGCATGCTCGCATAGCGCGGGCACCATAGCGGCCTTGAGCGACCTCCCACATTCTGCTCAACATGGTCTCGAAGATAAAGTCATTGTAAGGGGCACCAAATTTCAGGCACCCCTGCAAGACGTAATTACCATACTGGTCTAGGAACAGCGGAATGGTATAGGGACGAAGGTTCTCGACAATGAGGTTCAACTGGTGCGGCGTCTTGCAGACGTCAATGATCTTTTGTGCCGCCCATGTGCCATTTTTGTGTACACCAATTTCAGCCATGTGAGGCGCGATCTCAGCAAGCATCGAGTCTCGAAGGTTATCCGAGCAGTGCTCAAACAACTTCTGTACGACGGTGTTGCCCAAATAGTCTGATGCTAGCTCAGCAATCTCGGGGAGCATATCGATGGCGATATTTTCAATCTCCTGCTGAGATAGTGTCTGGTTGTCGATTCTCTTGCGGATGTCGCGCAGCTTGGGAGCGTCGTGGACCCTGGTGTGTGCTGGCTCCTTGATCGGAGGGATCTCGTCGACAAAAGCAGTGAATTGTATTGCCTTTTGCAAGCTCAGTGAAATGCGATACCTATCCTCTTCAGACGCGCCGAACTCCTGGACAATATCCATGATGTCGGCCGTCATCTCATGCAGAGGCGGTACGGTCGGTGCCACATTACTGGCAATCGGCGTCGGCAGAAGATCACCGCTTGCGCCGCTACCGGCGGTGCCGGGTTGTCCGTTCTCCTGACCCTTTGCGAACGGGTCGGGGCTCGGAGACGGGAAGACTCCATCATGGCCAGGAGTGTTGCCAGCCGATGGCGGCTTCGCAAAGTTAATGCGAATAGGGCCGGCGCCAGGGAATATCTCCTTGCCGTTCATACTAGCTTTCGCAGAGATGGCGCTATCAACCCTTTCGAAATTTACAAAGCCACAATTCTTGTGGGTCAGGACGCGAGCGGATAGTATGGGACCATATGATTTGAACATCTCGGTAAGCGTCGACGTCGTGGTGGATGTCGGAATACTACCGAGCCACAGCGCACTCGTCGGCCCCTCTAGACCCTGCTCGTCCGCGGTTAGCAGACCATTGTTGCGGCTGTTGGACCTCCCAAGAGACATGGCGGCAACGGCCTGTGGAAGATCTTCGAACTCCTTCTCATCGGGGAGGCGGATCTCGGCGGCCGTAATTGAGTTCTCCAATCTGGATGGGGTTGGGTAGTAGTTCCGTAAGATACGAGACGCGGGGGTCTCTAGGACACCAGCCGTCCTCGCGCGAGGACGACTGACAGCGGCCTGGCTTGCAAAGGCCTGGACAGCGAGGTTGTGGTTGTGGATCGCGGCATTCGTGGCGGCGAGCTGGTCCTGGATTTGAGCAAACTGGTTCTCCAAGGAGAGCTCAGTATCAAATTCGTCCTCTTCCTCATCGGCATACTTGTCCTTGTTGTTGACGGAGTAAGATCGGAAACGGTTCGCCGCCTTGGTGAGATCAGCAAAGTTTGGGATGTAGGGAGTAGCGAGCTGAGCCCGAGGAGGTTGTGGTGTTTCGGCCAAACCCAGATAGTCCAGCGTCCTCATATGGACATCATTTTCCACCGTTCCTTCGCGGGAAAAATGTGACTGGGCAGGAGAGCTTGGACCATTGGACCCAACACTAGCAATACTGGCTAGCGTGTTGCCCCTCTCTCGGGTTGTACCCGAAGGGTTCCAGCTGCTGAAGATGGAGGGACCAAACGGCGAGCTTGTGCCGGGAATGTGAGTGAAGGGACTTCGTTGAGGCATCGAACCAGCTCTCAGCCTTGAGAGCAATGTAGAGGCGTTGGCGTTGGACAAATTCTCTGATGGCTCGAGACCCGGCGAGGGTGACTTGAAGGGAGTCTGTGTCGGACTGGGACGGGAAGTCTTGGGGGCCAAGGCCGGAATGCTGAGCAAACCATTGCCCGCCCCGCCGGGCGAGAACCTCGAAGGCACCGTGCCAGCGCGGGCACGCCGAGTTTGCGGCAGACTCTCAGGGGTGGGTAGTTGGGTGAAGTCAGGGAACCCATCGGTTGGCGACTCGGGGATATTCTCGCGTAGAGGAGTCGAGTTGCCGCTGGTCGGGGGCCCACCCCAAGGATTTACCGGCAATCCCGAAACGCCTTCCTGGGCCTGTATCTCTCTGGCCCTGCATTGCAAATCAAAGTCAGCGAGGCGCTCCGCTTTCAGGAGCCGAGCCAAGACTTACCGCTTGGAAAAAAGCCGACCGGAGGCCGCCATCTCGTGGGATGGTGAGCCTGCGCCGGACCGTGTGGCACTGGACATTTTGCTCGACGTTGCTAAACCCGGAGACAACCCAAATGGGGAGCGGACGGCGCCGGAGGACTGCGGATCGTTGGGCGAAGTGCTCGTGGGCGATGTCGAACGGTTCTGAGCGGTGGCCGTCTGCGAGGGATAGCCAATCGTCAGGTGCTCGTTTGGTCTTGAAGTGGACATTATCGATTATTTATCCGACCCTCATAATATGTCACTCGTTCCCTTCAAGGCAGCGTAGTGAAGCTGGGCCAAGTCCGCCAGACAAGGCGAAGACGAAAAACTCGAAATGGGGCCTCGTCGGTGTGGTTTGACTCGGAGTGCCACTGGGACAGTGCGGAAAGAGACTGTCGAGGCGAGAGGGGGCGCCGATCTTTGAGACAGGACGATGCGATATTCCCAATTACAGGGTTGGGGGCTTCGAAGGAGTGTCGCTTTGGGCAGCCTTGGGTTGAGGGTAGAAGAGAGTCGCAAGCTTGCAGATGCAATTACAAGGTGAGAAAGTGACAAAGATGCCCAAGGCTATTTTTTCTCTGGTCTATCAAGGGTCGAAAGGGCGTCGTCAGACGGGGAGATGGTGGAGAAAAAAATGTATCTGGCTTCCGGAGGTCACTCTGTTCAGCAAGGAGCGTCAGGGCAGAGAGAGCAGAGAAAAAATATAAGGCGGCACACAAGGTCGAGGTGACGACGTTGGACGGGCGCGCGGTGCAGGTTGCTTCTCTCGCTCCCGGGGGTAGGGGGAGGGGAGTGCTTGAATTACTCTCTTCTCGGCCTGCGGCTGTCTGCGTTCTGCCGTCTGCAGTCTGCGCTGAGGTGACAGAAGCAAAAGGAGAGAGGGAAGAATGTAAGGCAGTCAATAATATACAGGCGTCATTAGGTAGAAATTGAGCCTGGAGAAAGGGATGGCAACTCAAAAGGAGGAGGAGAAGCCGGTGGGGGTGATCAAGAAAAGGCACAGGTTCGGGGGTTGATTGACGAGTAAAAGGGAAAGGGAAGGTGGACGGGCCCAAGATGAAACACCCGTTTAGGGGTGAGCTACGTAGTTTTCAGGATTTTTCGTCGACAGCTGCTCCTAGCCCACAGTGTGCACACTCCGCACTCCGCTCATCACTGGCCACTTGCTGTCACTGGCTGCACAGGCTGGGTGTGCCATGGGGTGGAGGCAGCTGTGGCTCGCTCTGGGCGCTGGCTGCTGCCGGCTGCCCCGGGCTTGCTACTGGCTGCTGTTGTTTGCAACAAAGCTGTCACTGGCTGGCACGGGCTGGCACAGGCTGGCGTAGGTCGCTTCCCCGAGCGGCGTTTTTGTGCTTGGTGCTTGGTGCTTGGTTTTCGAAATGGCTTTCAAACGCAGCAACGGAGTGTCTGCGGCGCTGGAGCTCTCGCACTGACAGATGGGATTGCCAGGGCGGTTCCGTATCTGGCATCATACCACAGGATCGCGACATGGAGCCAATTCGCAACTGGCCATCCTGCCATGTGTCCTCGTCGGCACCACAACCCTGCCTTTTCCCTTCTTCCAGTCCCCGTCTTTTCTGCTGCCTGTTTCGAGCCTCGAGCCGTACCGGGTATACGGAGGACATATGCTACATCGAGGGAGAGCCTCGACTCAAACTGCCTCGAATGGATGCAAGCGGCAGTCCTGCAAACACGTACCCGGGTGTTGCAGGTATCCATTCACTGCGCAGATATATAGGCATTTCCCACACATTCGGGGCAAACCAGCATCGTGGTACCCCCTCCTGGATGCGCGCAAAGAAGTGAGCCGCTCGCGGTTCATGCCCGTCAACACCGGCTGCCATGGCTACGCGGCCTTAGTGGGCGTCGCAGTAGCTGACTAAGCGCTGCTCTGCTCTGGAGGAGCATGCGATATACACATAGCCGGTCGCCCTGATGGTGTTATAGCTCTAGGTAAAACTTTATTTGAAAATGGTATTGGAGATGGGATTGTAGCGTAGATCAAGGCGGTCTGGTCTGCACTGATCAACCGGCATATCGGGAAGGCCACGGCTTGGCTTCTGGAAGCCTGCGATGGAGCTGGACATGGAGCCATGTCAAGGATATATTGAACTGGCCCCGGTGAACCGCGTGAACCATGTTAGTGTAGGCCGAAGTCAATGCGAGGGATAGCTCTGCGGTGAAATAGGAGAGCGATGGTGCCGCGCGCTGAGAGACAGCCGTGACAGCCCCACAGCGTCGTCGATGGGCGTCTCGAGCCGCTCCCTCCTCAATCCCCTTTTTGAAGTGGACTGCATAACCCGGCGTCGACCTGTTTAAGATGTGTGCTAACTCTGAATCATGCTAGCGACCAGAGAACCGGCAGACTGCGCCGAACCAATCAGACACGGCGAGAGGTATCTCCCAGAACCTGAAACGTCCCCAAGAAGTGCCCCCTTGCCCTGCGGGTCGAGTTGCCCTGTTTGCCATGCCTTTTTGCTGCCCACCAGCTGCCCTCCCATCACACTTCTCTCGTAACCTGAGTAGCAGATTGCTGCATTGCTGCATCACTGCAAACTGCCATCGCTCGAGCACCGCTAGCACCAGAGGATGTCGCAGCGCTCCGACTGGCCAGCAGCAGCGAACCTCACAGCCAAGCATGGCTGACGATCGCGATAACTAACCGCCCACACAGCTATGTCGGGTATGTCCAAATTGTTTTATCGAGTGAGGGAACAGTGGATGTCAAATCCGCCTCAGGTAAATTGGAACTGCCCATCGTGTCGTGCAATAGTAATACTACCTTAAGGCAGTCTGAGGAACTGCGCACTCACTTTCCCGCATTACCTAAGACAGAGAGGATGGAATTCGAGTTTGACCTCTAGCAAACCTTACCCCAGATCCCGAACATGCAAATTCGCAGTCACGTATTCAGGCTGGAGCACCAGAGGAGAACCAAAGTGTGTGCGCTCCCCTGCTTTGCGGCTTGGGGCTGGAGCGCCGAACTGACGCCAGTCTCGGCGATAGTCGGGGCAAGAATAGGGGTGAACGACCGACAGCTGCATGACGCTTCCTCTGTCTCCCTCACCTTCTCCCTCCGCCGGGTTGAGCCTGTGATGAGCCTGTGACCGAATCTCACACTGGGAATCGGATCATTCTTCGGTCAGGGATGCAGAGCTCAGACTGCATAGATAGACCTGTCATGGTTATTTGTTTACCTTCACGAAAATTCAGCCGTGGTGAGACTTCATGTCGAGTTACTTGCTACTTGCCTCATAGGATATAGGTGAGCCAACTGACCAACTGCTGCAGGCTTGCAGGTGACATTCCAACCCACCTAAGGGACTGGATAATACAGGGTTCTTCAAAATCACACCAGGTGCCACGCAACCAGACATCAGCTCGCTATTTCTGACCTTTGGAGCTTGGAGGGAGAGACGTGGTTGCAGTTTTGACGCTTTAAGCCCGGGCCCGAGTTACTACAAATCCAAGCCAGAGAAAGCTAAAAGGAGGCAAGTGGATATCATGAGAGCAGACGAACAGCCCCAGATGACGAAGCCGCGTAAGATCTAAACCAGCATACGTAAGTTGACCAACATCGAGCTAGATGGCACTACCCCAGAGGACGGGAGTGACACGGAGGAGCAAGCCACACCTTCCTTCTATTCTTGGCCCTAGGCGGCCCGAGGGACAGAGTGCCAGGATCTTCAGCGCCACGGTCAACGGGAGCACATGGGTGGCGGCTGATATCTTTCAGTTGTGGGCACCATCCGCCAACTGCATGCTATCTCTGTCAGCCAGGTACTCACTAGCACCTACACATCTGCTCCACTATCCGACAACATCGATCTTGCCGTTGTGTAATGTCTACGTTACTAACCACCCACCGTCTCCCGTCACTCCCTCCGCGTGTGTGGCACCGACAAGGCAATAGAGTCAAGAGAGACGAGCCAGGGCGTCTCGCGCTCGCCCTTTCCCTCCCGGGAGACCAGATAGCAAGCCACATTCTGCAGGTCATCCCATCCATTTACCAAAAGACGAAAGACACGGGGGTCAGAGACACCAAGAATGAGGTTTTGACCACAGTCATGGGTCTCCCGTCTACACCAGAAGCGGACATGACTGCGGGCATTTTCTGCTTGCATGAACTTGCAGCAGGAGCAGCCGTATCCCGGCTGATGCATCATGGCTGGTCACCGGGATGTGGCTTGCATTCCGGTTATCTCCCTGAGATGCCCTGTAACTAGGCTAGAGAAGAGCGCGGGCCGGTTGGAGTTCTGTTAGGACAGGCCTGGCGGTTTTCAAAGCGGCGCGCTCGGCTCCGCTTGGTGACCTAGTTTTGCTCCCATGGGCTTGGGCCGAGTCTTGAATTGGAGCGGTTCCGTTGTTGCGAGATAGATGCAGGACGGATAGATCGATGAAAGAAACCGGGACACTTGAAGCTATGCTCGATACACAAAGAGCCTCGCACCAGTCGTCTCACGGGGAAATGATGGAGACTGTGAACCATTTTGCCATTGAGCTTTTGCTTGCCATCGCTGCTGCATTGCCTGGGAGGAGCACCACCATCGAACAAAGAGAGAACCAATGGATACATGCATGGATCGGGCTTCAGGAGACCAACATGGCAATGACACTATGCTGAAAGATCAATGGTCGAGGACCACCGAGTCCTGAAGCTGCTGGGTTTTGATTTTTTTGGATAAAGGAATAGAGAATGAGAAAGGAGGAATCGTTCTGAAAGCTGGAGGCTCCCGGTCTGACTCCAGCCCAAGTCTGAGTAAGGGCTTGAGCTCGAGCTCCTTTTCTTCCTTTTTTTTTTTTTTTTTTTTTTTTTGGACGTTGCATTCCAACGTGCCGTCATCACATACATGATGCGTTTAGGACTGAGTTTGTCAAGAACAGTGTGTAAGCTATGGGCTACTATACAATGCCACGAAATCCGGAGCTCCATACCTTAGTGGTCGTGGCCTTTCACTGTCGCTCCCTTAAACCATGCTAGATCTTTCAGTTCTTCAGTAATGCTACCGTACCTGACTCGGTTCTTAGGAGTAAACCCTCCAAACTACAGAAAGAAATATAAATTGAGCTCAGAAAAAAGCTTGACCACCAACCAACCGATCCCCTTTCCGTAAAACGCCAGGATTCTTTCCCTTTCCCTAGGTAAACAAGCACAAGAGAAGAAGAAGGGGACAAACAACAACAAAAACAACAGAAAAAAGGGTAATATGCTTCAGGTCCCCTCAGCCCACTCCATGCCTGCCAGATTTCGTTTCCTTTCCCTCTACCCAGACATCCAAAGCCTCACTTCCCTTTTCACTTCATCCTTACTAGATAGATATTATCGAGAGGATGGTATATTTTCTCTCCCCGCTATCCACTCACCCTCTACTTGGCTGTCCTCTTGAACGCCAGAAGCTCCGCCAGACTTCCTAGCGGGCAGCCGTGCTTCAAGAAATCATGCTGTAGAAGCTCCCGAGCAGACGCACGGCTCTTTACGTCGACACACAAGCACACTGACAGGAACGCCTTCAGCTCCTTGCTGAGTTTCTCGGGTTTCTTGAGACGAGGCGTTCCGTTGGTGGCGATCAGGTAGAGAGCCTTGAGCGGCTCCTCGTTCAGGTAAGGCGGCTCTGACTCGATCATCTCAATGGCCATAATACCCAGCGACCAGATATCGACCTTCGGGCCGTACTCCTTTTGCTTGACGACCTCAGGAGCCATCCAGTAAGGCGTGCCGACCATAGTCGCTCGCTTTGACTTGGTTTCGGTAAGCTTGGCGCAGAAACCGAAATCGGCTGTCAGGGAGTTAGCAACGGTTCGCATCAACATTTTATTTTTGAAGTTTTCAACATACTGATCTTGACGTTTCCACGAGCATCTAGAAGAACGTTGTCGCTCTTGATATCACGATGGATAATATTTTGGGAGTGAAGATGCTCCAGTCCCTGGCATGTCTATTATGGAGTTAGCCATGCGATTCGGAGCAAAGGTTGCCGTGTGACTTACCTCTAGACAAATGGTTGAAATCTGCTCCTCCGTGATGACGGGGTTGTTATCAATGACATCAGTCAATGCACCGCCCTCCATGTACTCCATGACAACCCAGAGCTCAGTGTTGTTGTTCCGAAGGAAAGCGTCTAGGAAATTGACAATGTTGGGGTGCTTATTATCCTTCATGACCATAATTTCGTTGACGATCAACTCCTTCCTTGGTTGGTGCGCGAGGTCCATTTGCTTGATGGCAACAAGGTCGGTGCCACCCTTCGCGACATTGGACCCTGGGATATTCGCCCTCGGGTTGACCTTTGCAACATACACGGACCCGGATGCGCCCTGACCAATCTTCTTCTGCTTCGAGTATATCGAAGTAGGATCTTTCTTGGACACAACTTCCTTCAACTTCGCCATAACCTCATTCTCTGTCATCGTCGACATGCGCACATCTTGCTTGCGCTCCGAGGGGGGCGGCTTGGACGTCAGGGCCGCCTCAGCAGCCTTGACGGGATCTTGTGCTGCTGGCTTGGCGACATTTAAAGGCTTGACAGGCGCGGGTAGCCGCGAGGGAGGCTGCACTGGTTGTTGCGCGTTGGGGGCTCGTGAAGATGGCGCTGCACCGTTGGGATAACGGGAAGGGGCGGAGCCGCCACTTGGCTGATCAGGCCGGGGAGCCCTCTGGGCTTGCGATTGGAGGGAAGCATTGTTAACAGAGCTGGGCTGCTGTCCCATAGGCGGGCGAGACGAAGCAGCAGTGCTTGACGGTGGGGGAGGGGCAGGCCTCTGGGCTCTGAGAGACTGGGCCTGCGGGGCCTTGGGAGCCGCCCGGCTTGGGTTGAACCTATCCGCGGGAGCTGGCGAAGAGGAGCTGTAACCACCGCCAATCTCTTGCTGAGCGAGTGGCGTCTTTGTCTTGGGAATCGATGCGTTATAGGCCTCCATATCCCGACGATTTTGCTCCTCTATCTCTTGCCGCTCCATCTCTCTCATCCGCTGCTCCTCCCGGCTACGGTCGGCGGAGACGTAGGTGGGCGAATCGGAGCCATAGTTCGAGTTTTGTGTCTGCGTACGTTGCAGCTGGGCATCGCCTGGTGATTGCTGACGGGGAGAGTTGTTGCTTTGTTGCGGGGGCGAATTGGCCGTGTAATAGCTCGGGTTACGTTGAATTGGCTGCACAGGACGAGGCGGGGCTACATTGTTTCCGCTGGTGTAACCCAGCTGTTTGTTCTGCATACTGCTCGCCGGCGGTGTCGCTGTGAGGCTTGGATACTGCGCCGGGTTCTCCGCACGCTTCGTGAGATCCGAGTAGAAGTTGAGCACTTCGAAAACCGCCTGGGGGTTTTCCTCATAGTCCTCCTTGGTGATGGCCGACGATGATAGTAGCTTGGCCCACTCTGGGGGCAATCCGGTGAACCCGCCCGACTGAGGGTCGAAGCCGACGTGAACGTCGTGGGCGAAGTTGGTCGGGTTGCTCACTCCACCCATACCAGGGCAGCGAGCATAGATGAAGTCAATCCACTCGTAGAGGTCGTCGTCGGACTTGACACGGATCTGGAGAATCTTGACACCATTGTCGTCCTCGCCAGGGCTCGTGGAGGCGCCATTTGCCTGCCGCTTGATCTCAAATATGGTGCCTGCGGCTTCGACTCGGCCAACACTGATGACATCTTTGAGATAGAGGGTATAGGAAACCTTGGCGTTCTCACCCTTGTGGAAATCTAGCGACTCTTTCCGTAGGATGAGGAGCTTATTCTTCCAGGGGTTGATAAAGTTCTTGCTTTCCTTCACGTTCGCCCAGCCCTGCTTGATGACAGCTAAACCGCCGAGACCATCGGTGCCGGATGCCTGGCGCGAGATTGGGAGAGCAATGGTCGAGCCACTGTATGTGCTGGTAGCGGGGGAGCGCAGACTGAGGTTTGACATGCTGCCTGGGAGGTTCGTGTTGGGTGTGAGACCAAGGCGAGGCTTCTCGGTAGGAGGCCGGGGCGCAGGACCGGGATTCATAAACTGCCCATTCGTATAAATACTGATCAGGCCAAGGATGTCAGCTTCTATGGCATATTTCGAGAGGTCGACAGAGATAAATTTTCGAGAGTCAATCAGTGTGCGGCAAAGCACCCCATTTGCAGCGCTGTGCGTCGTTGCTAGAGGCGCTGGGGATGGACAAAGCCGGAACCCGAGTGCGTCGTCCTGTGACGGGGTGGGGGATCGTTCAGGGTGAATAGTCCGCATAGGAAGGGGGTTTCATACCTATTTTGCGTTGCCATTTTGGCGGCGCAGGCGAAAAGGAATTATGCCACTGGTGGGATATTATTGAGAGTGATGCTCTCGGTGTTTGTGGCCACAGAAAGGACCTGTGGGCGGGGGGGTTTAATAGGAGCCCGAATGAGACTGGCTGCAATGCAGGCTCACCGATGTGACCGATGGATGGCGATGGCGGGAGTGGAGTGCAATCCAAACAGTAATGCGAAGAGTGACTGTTGACTAGGTATTAATTGCAAATCGGCGGAATACACACGGCGCGGAGAGTCGTCGAAGCCCAGTCAATTGGCAACGGCCGAGCCGATCGCGAGGAGAAGCGACCGAAGGTCGGCTCAAACAAGGTCGAACGGCTCGCGAAAGAGTGATAGCCACATAGGGATTCGATGACACGGAATATCGAATATCAGCTATCGAGCTGGCTCACGGGGTGCGAGGTGTGTGATGTAGGTTGCACGGGTTGTAGTCGAAGTCGTGGCCAAGGATGGGTGACTTTGGGTCAGGGCGGTCAGTCGTCAGTTGCCAGTCGAGGGTTGGTTGGTGTGTCCTGGCGCCCGTCGAGCCTGTGGCTTGCGATGAAAGGAAGACGGCGGCGGGCAAACCTCGAGGTGTCTCGGAACCGTGCCTAGACAAGCAGAGGCAGTTGATGAAGACAGGAAACCTTGGGAAGGCTGTCATACAGTTTAGGGGAAGCTGAACGACAAAACATGAAAAGGGTTGCCAGTTGCTGGAGGCAGGGTGCCTGTGGATCTCAGAAGGGATGGACGCACCACAGCAGGCACACCAGCACACTTGGCTAGGCCCCAGGCCGTACACTCAAAGGCTAGACACTGGTGGGGAACGGGGTATGCACATACAGGGTATACAGGGCACAAAGGGGAGGGGTAATGCGCTCTTCTGGGCAGGTTGGCCAGTCAGGCTTTGACGCGGAATGGATGCAATTTTTAAGCCTCCCCGGACGGGCTAGGTCGGTACGAGGGTTCCCCTACAGCCTGAGCGGGTGGATAGTGTAGCTTGTTAGCGACATGAGGAGGGGTCCTAAGGCCCCCTGTCTAGGATCAAGACCCTGGCGAGCCTGGCCGAGGGGCATTCGCTGAAGAGAGATTGGCTACTCCAAGCGCGACGCCCCGCAACCACCACAAGTTTGAGATTCTTCAACACTGCAGCTTGCAACTGGGCTGGCAGTTCACGCTGGGCTGAAGCGTGCTGGCTTGTCGATCTTTTTCTTTCACTGCGAGGATGGCATTCTGGTTCTTATCGCTTCTCGGGACTGCCTGTCTGACCTGTGGGCGTCGCCGACTGAATCAGGACGGGGTCGTGACTCGAGTCCGAGGGCAACTTTGACGGCCATCAAAACGGCGCCTGCACCCTTTCTACGACAAAGAAGACCTAGGTTCCGAGACGGCGCCTGGGATTCACATATCTGACTGTGTCTAGGCCTACAGCATCACTGGCGACAACCGGGGCATATGCCGCCCAGGAGATCTAGGAGGCTGTGCAGATTTCACACAAAGAACCCAGATGCACCAGTCCGCCTTCGCGCCCGTTTTAAACCTGTCGCTTGTTCCTCCAGCGGGCCCGGCTTGGCAGGGCCTGTCGCGCCCGCCGTGCCGGCAGCCCGAGCGGGCTTCTTCATGCCTTTTCCGCCAACTACAGCAGTAGAGCCGTCGTTTCAAGAACTTCCACTCAGACACCTGCGTAAACACGCGCAAACACCAACGCAAGGCTAGCGCCGGCTCATCCCGGCTCATCCTTCTTTGCTAGACTTGCTGAACTCGCTTCCCTAACTCACCAAGCTTGCGTTTGTCATATAATAACCATAGGTGCCAGGCATTGGAGAGGCACGGCGTCATTGGACGTCCCGGCCAGAGGACTTGATCGGGAAACTGTGTGAGAAAGGGACAAGCAGTTGCAACACCTCAGCCACCCACTCTTCCCTTCGACCAGCTATGCAAAAAAAAACCGCATTGGGGCACTAGCAGGCGGGCGGAAGGACATGTACGGGTTCTCGAGACTTGCGAATTAGCCGCGCACATGGATCGACACGACGCGACAGAGCCCATTCCGGCTCAGGGCACATCCATCCAATGTTCCATCTTTCCATCTCTACTGCCTCACAGCTTGCCTCGCTCCTCCTGCCAGTCCATTCACGCATCTCAACGTGGAAAATGGATTACGTCCTCGTCAGGCGGGTTCGCGCAACCAAATGTTGGACCACAAGTCGTTGGCAAGTCGTCGTGTGCGCATGTGGGAGTATGTGTCCACCCGTGGAGACCCCGATTCGAAACAAACGGATGAGTGGTGTCCTTTGCCTCTGCCCTCTGTCCGCCAGCCCCTGTCGTTCGGGACCCCTGTTCCCCACCTCCCATCCCACCACCTCCAGCTCACCCCCTCCTCGCAAAGGCCCTCGAGCCCCTCCGTGAGCCCCCTCTCTAGGTCAGCGCGCTATACCTTGTTTCCAAATCTGGGCCCTGCAGCGTGTCGCAGGATATGGCTGGAATTGGAATACTATACCCTTCGCAGGACTGCACCCATTCGCCACCGTCCATCCAGCGTTGCATTATTCTGATTGCTGCATCCCATGGGGCGGGCATAATCGCCTGATACTGACATTAACGATATCTCGTAGTCTTAAAATGCATAACAACTAGTAAATACTCACCCCCTATTTATAAAGCACCGCACTAGGCACGTAGCCACGCAGTCCCTTCCGCTGTGTAATCCCTCACACAACAGTTACCCCCATTACTTGATTCGAGAATACCACATCTTAGCCCCCAAGTATAGAATAGTCTCCCTTGACTAAGCGCAACAAGGCTGCAGGCAACTTGCACGACGCACAACCCAAAGGGCTGTCCCCAGAAAACTTGACGTAAGGCTTGACGAAGAGATTGGATGGGTCTTCTATATTCAAGCGATGCTCCGTCTCTTAAAACATCCCGTAGATCTATGGTGCCTTGCCTTAGTCAGTGCGCGAAAGCACATGCGGAAAAGTTACCATCGGTGGCGAGAAAGTGCATCGGTTTTATGACGGCCAACTTTCTTGTAAGGCACCTAAAAGGGGACTGGCGGGCCGTGTTGTCTTGGGTAGAGCGTCTGAAAAGGCCCAAGTGATTTGCAATCCAAGTACTGAAAGCATTCTAGAAGTCTATTGAACCTCCTAATCAAGCTACTCTACCTAGTCTTGCGAGGGGTTACAGCATCTCGCTGTCTATGGTTCTCACCTCGTTGAGCCTGTATTCCCACCCGAAAGGTTATAGGATTATCCCTCACCTGACCCATACACCTTTTAGCGGATCTCAACCTCCTGGCCCTCGAAGATGGGTAGCTCAGACTCAATATCAGCCCAAGACTTGCTGTGATCAACAAGCGACTTAACGGCAGCAACAATCTCATCCTCGCTGGCACGGACTTGCCGAGTGCTATCCCGCTCCCGTAGGGTGACTGAGCCGTCCTTGATTGTCTGGAAGTCGATTGTGATGCCGAAGGGGGTGCCGAGCTCGTCGTTTCTGCTGTAGCGCTTTCCAATGGTCGCCGACGAATCGTCGATCCGGCTGGAAATACCAACAGTCCTCAGCTTTTGCGAGAGTTTGCGGATGAACGGAGCGAAGTCCTTGTTCGAGGATAGAGGCACAATAAGAACCTTTGTCGGGGCGACGGAAGGGGGGAAAGAGAGCACCTGGTGTAAAAAGTCAGTCTGGTTGTATGTCATAACACGGGAAACAGGGGCACTTACAGCACGCGCCTCATCACCACCATCACTTGAGCGGGTCCAGTAGTTGTGCTCAATCAGGGAGTACAGTATTCTCCCAATACCGAAGGATGGCTCAATGACATTGGGTGTGTATTCCCGAACGTTCTCGGTCCGTGTGCGGTACTCGATCTTGAGAAGATCCTGGCCCACCTCGACCTTACCATCAGCAACACCGGGGACGTCAATGACGAAGTTGTCATTCGCCTCCAGATCCTTCGCAAACTTCTCGCGCTGCTCCTGGGTTGTGGCTAGGACGGCAGCCTCGACAGTCTTACCATCCTTCTTGAAAAAGGGGCCAAACTTCTTTTTTTCAATATCCACCTCCCACTCCCGAATGATCTTGGGCTCATCCAGACGCTCACGGACGATAAGCGGTGCGCCAGTCTTTTGGGAATGAACAGACAGATCGTAAGCACTCCGATCGGCGCAACCAACACACTCTACCCAGCCATAGGAAGTCAGGAGCTCGGCATCCCAGCAGTCTGCCGCATAATGAGCCATTTCATTAGCCATGTGCTGGCGGAAACGAATCTTTGTCTGATCAACTCCGAGCTTCTTGAGGAATAGGTGAATACGAGCGAGGAAGTAGCCCAGAGTCTCGTTGTCAACAATACCTTCCGACACAGCCTTCCCAATCGGAACGTGCTTGACGGTGGTAAGACCCGAGAGCTGAGTGTGGCGGTCGAGGAGGGCCAACTCAATAGTCTCAACCTCATGGAATCGGTGGTGCTTCTTGTTGCCCTCAGGGTCAACAAAGTGCTCAATTTCGGCCATGAGGAACTCGCGGACCCGGAGAAGACCAGCTCTGGGAGAGATCTCGTTGCGGTAGGACTTGCCAACGGAGGCGGAGGCGAACGGCATACCGCCGGTATTGAACTCCAGCAGCTTGGCAAAGTTGAGGAACTGACCCTGGGCTGTCTCGGGTCGGAGGTAGCCAGGAAGATTGCTGCTTGGGCCAATTGATGTCTGGAACATGAGATTGAACGCTACGGGAGGTGATGGCTGGGCGCCGGTGGCGGCGTTCCTCATGTCGTATTTCTTGATGAGATCGCCCAGCTGCTCGCCATTGTAGTTGTCAATTTTGGCCAGAATGCTCTCGTACTCCTTCACGACATCGTCTTCAAGCTTGACTGCCGCCTGACCCTTGGTCTTCTTCTTCTTCTTCTTGGCATCGGCCTCCTCCTTCTCCTCGATCTTCTCGCCGCGCGCCTCCTTGTCGCCTCTCAGCCTCGTCTCAAGGACGTCCTCGACGAAGTGGTCGGCACGGAGAATCTCGCCGTTCTTAGGGTCTTTGCACATCCAGTCGGCAAACTTATCGACGTGGCCACTGGTCTTGAGAACGTCATGGGGCGTCAAGACACTGCAGTCGACCTCGAGCATGTCCTCCTCCAGGATGAAGTGCTTCCGCCATATGTCGATGATGTTGGCCTGCAGGGCGCAACCAGGCGGGCCATAGTCGTAAAGACCCGAAACACCGCCGTATATCTCGAAGGAGGGGGTGTAGAACATGCGCCGGCGCAGAATTGAGTCAAGCACATTCCTGTCGAGGGGCTGGCCCTTGAGGGTGGTGGCCGTGGTGGTCATGATGGGCTTCTTTTTCGCCTGGTGGACGATGAATCGGTGGTGTGGGGCAGAAACAGAGAAGGCTCGGATCGATGAGAAGACCGTCGAGGTCGCGGCGTGGTGGAGTTGAAGATTGAATGCTTTGCCAACCAGGGGTGAGAGGAGGGAGGTATGCGGGAGAGGCTTCATTTGCCCAACCATATGAGTCACGGCCTCACAATGGGTTTTGAGAAGCACTTTTTCTGGGCCACACACAGCAAGCACTGTCCTCCCTCACTGCTGCTGCTGCGCTTGCGCCGGTTGTTGCTTGCTGGGTGAGGGGAACACGCTGCAGCTCCACGCGCGCCGGGACGCTACTGCCGGAAATTCGATTAGCCGCTGAAACTTCCTCACCAAGCTGCCCTGCCCCTCAGCCCCAAATCAGTTTAGTGAGGGGCTCCCCCCGGAGACTCGGCTGGCATCTGGGGTGGCCCCTGCACCACTTAGACTTCGATAATCAACAATCGCCAATCGACAGGCAAAAGTTTTTAGAGGGTCTCATTTTCAGCAGCCGTCAAGCTGCTAGTAACGAGCAACAAGAACCACCAATTCCTGCAAATCTGACGATACCAACCGCAACAATGGGGTCGAAACGAAATGGATCCTCCGGGATGTCTCTGTCTATGAAGACATCGAACAAACTGAGGCGGAAGCAGATGTACATTGAGGACAAAAAGGAGGCTGGCAAATCACGACACGAAGATCGTCATCGACGACGCAAGGAGGAAGCCAAGAACCCCGAGCTGAGAGAACAGCGACTCGAGGCAAACCAACCGAACAGCATCGACAAGAAGAGAATATGGGACGATGTCGATGACGACAGCCTCGGCGCGATGGTAGACGTTGCTCAACTGAAGCGACGGCGCCTTGAGGCAACAGAGGCTGCGGCTGCGAGAGAAGCCGATAGGCTTGGAAAGGAAGATGTCTCTGATGCTGACAGCATGCTTGACTCGAACGATGAGGGGGATTCCGAAGACGAAGATTCCGAGAAGGCAGAAAAACCCCGGAGTCGGCGATCGGAGAGAACCCCTAGCATCGCCCCCTCGACGACGTCTACAACAAATCTGGACTTGACTCCGGATTGCCTCACCGAAGACTTCAAACACCTCTTTGCCGACGAATTCCCCCCAGCACCCAAAGTCCTTGTCACAACCTCTCTCAATGCCACCATACACAATGAGGCTCAGGAGATTGCCGCGCTGTTCCCCAACAGTCAGTGTTCCCCTATGCTACGAAGGAAACTTGGCAGCTAACACATCACAAGGCACATATATCAGGCGGAGCGCACACTTCCACGCCCACAAGTACAGCGTCAGGGAGATTGCCAAGTTTGCCAAAAGTCAGTGGCGCCCGCACCCAATCACATGAGCGCATCACTAATATATTTTCTAGACCGAGGCTACACCGCCCTTGTTGTAGTCATAGAGGACGAGAAGAGGCCCTATACGATGAGCATCATTCATTTGAACTCTGAGGAAGCTCCTGCTGGCCCGACCATGACATACTCAATTCGTGGCTATCAACCTGGCAAGACCCTCCTCGGACACGGCAATGCCACAAACCACTATGTAAGACTCCTTGATTTCATGTCGGTCTCATTAATATACTGATATTCCGTAGCCTGAACTCCTCCTCAACAACTTCAAGACGTCGCTTGGTTTACTGGCCGCGAAGTCTATGCAAACCCTTTTCCCTGCTCAGCCAGAGATCACCGGTAGACAAGTTGTGACGCTGCACAACCAGCGTGGTATATCCAGCTCTACCCTAGCTCCTCCGGACCTCAACTAACATGAAGTTAGATTATATCTTTGTTCGTCGCCATCGCTACGTCTTCCGTGAAGCTCGGCCAACAGAGAAGAACGTGGTGACTGCCGACGGCAAGGAGATGGCCGGTATGCAGGGCATCCGTGCTGGCTTGCAAGAAATCGGGCCCAGTATGCATCCTTCACAAAAATAAAGTGTTCGCCGAATGTTGCTAACCCGTGGTAGGGATGACATTGAAGCTTCGGAGGGTAGACAAGGGGGTCGGAAGGGCGGGTAGCGAGGGTGATGATGCGCTCAAGTGGGAGTGGAAGGCCAAGATGGAGAAGAAGAGAACGCGGTTCAATCTCTAGTGGACGTGTGTCAATGGTTGTTAGAGCTTGGGATTCGTGATACCCTTGGGACGGCTTCAAATGTGAGCTTCATTAGCCTTCAGAGTTGGTGCAAATGTCGAGTATTGAAGATATTACAGTTACGATTCGAGTTCCAGGGCGTCGTAGTCATTGAGAACAATATTCGACTGAGACCAGCAGATAGTAGTCATTTTGCATTATCTTCTCATACATATCACCCTGGTGAGAATGCCTTGTTTACCAGAGCAGTAAACTAGGTAACCACCTAAATGTATACAACAAAAGAAATGAACCCGCAAATAACGCCTTGAAATGCACGAGATCAGTCATATTTCATCATCTGGAGCCGCGTGCGGCTTGTTTGGCCTTTTCTTGGAGCATGACCATAGAGTATCTAGTATTTGCGTCAGCATTATCACTCACACATATACAGACCTCAAAGCGTGGCGAGGACTTACGCAATGATGCCGCCAATGGCGACGAAGACACCTAGTACCGACTTGTCACCAATGGCGCGGCCCGAGGTGATCCAACCGAGGGCGACGATGGTGCACGTCTTGACATGCCCGACGACGGTGCTTGAGACGGGGCCGGTTTGGGCAATGATAAAGAATTGCGAGATGTTGATGAGCGAGGCAAAGAGGCCGCTCATCATAATCATGACCCAGCGGCTGACAGGGACCTCGGCCCAGACGGGGAAGGTGTCGACAAAGGGGATGACGTAGAGCAGCATGAATGCCGAGACGGGCGCCTGGTTGAAGAGCAGCTGCATGCTCGTCATGTTGAGCTTGCGGTGGTAGCTCGCGATCCAGACCGTGTAGAGCGACGAGGCGAAGATTCCTAGGAAGGCAAAGAGCACGCCCAGCCCCGATGTCGTCTTGACCGACGCATCGGCGGTGGGGAGCGAGTCGTAGTACGAGACCATGCCAACTCCGGCGCAAGCCGGGATGAGGGCCAGGATGGCGTTGCGCGGCAGCGTCGCGCGGTACAGCACAAAGTTCATGGCCGCCACAGTCGGGGTCAGCAGGATCCGCGCGACCTGGTAGAAGGTCACGCTCGAGAAGGCGAGCGAGAGGTTGGGCAAGATCACATTGAGCGACATGGCGATCGCGAGGGGCATAATGTCGCGGATGGTGGCCCGCCGCGGCATAAAGAAGGCAAAGCGCGGGCGCGAGATGGTGAAGAGGGTGAGCCAGGTAATAAAGAAGTGAAAGGCGGCGAAGGTGAGCTGCGCTAGCTTCAGCGACGGCTCCGAGAAGATGGCCTTGTTGGTGAAAACCTGTTCAGGGGATAAAGTGTTAGTTACTTTCTCGAGGAGGTGGTTCAGTTACGGCTCAACCACGTACAATGCCTATTGTCGCGAGGGTGTTGATGCTCATCCAAATCAGAGCGGATCTGAAGGAGCTCGGGGGCGGTGGTGTCGGCTCCGGTTGTCTTGCGCTCTCGCGGCTGAGGAGGCTATCGTCCTCGCCTCCATCGTCAATCTCGAGCTCCTCGGGTGCCTTCAGCTTCTCCTCATCCCCCACGGGGTCGAGGCGGGCCAGCTTCTCATTGTCCTCATGCGTCGCAGTTTCGGCGGATGACGAGGAAAAGGAGCCAGCCCGTTCCTTTGGCTCGGGTGCCGACATGGTGCCAGGCATGCGAAAACTCAATTGCGCGGGTGGCTGAACGGTGTGGTTTAGGCGGACGCGCCAAAACCCAATCCAAAGGTTGATGCGCGTAAAAGTCGATGACCAAGGAAACGGATTTTGTGGGGGCAAGGACTTTGATAGATCTCGCCCACGAGTTGGACGGAGGCGAGTCGTGTTGTCGTGAGAGAAGTTCAGGAGAGGCTGGCCAGTTCTTGTGGGTGTTGTTGCATGATCAATTGATTGCCAGCTGCAGTGCCTGAGCCGCTGGGCGCCGACGAGGGGCTGCGTCGGGGCTTATCAATTCGACGCGGCAGGGCATCGATTTCCCACCTGAGCAGAGGCCTGGTTCTGGGGCCCTGCGGTGCCTCTCAATTACGGGAGACTGCACAGTGACTACCACCCGTTTCCGTCTTGGCTCTTCCTCTGATGGGTTGGGTCCAGGGATAGGCCCATAACGTCCTTTATCCCCTATTCACTACTGGTGGTCGTGCCGTCCCTCGAATAAAGGGGTTCGCTCCGTTCCTCGACTCAAGAGAGCCACGCCGCCTTTTCATGCCTCCCTGATTATAGTCCTCCCTGTTGAAACCGATGCTCTTGCGAAAAGCCAGGAGTGCACCTTATGAGGTAGGCTGCATTCCGGCGCAGAGACGTGTTGGCTCGAAATGGGACTATTGGAATTCAGATTGGCTAGAAGAGGCCACCGCCACCGAAAAGGGGGGGCGTGTAATACTACCAAATGTCTACTGGGCTAAGCTCGGAGAGGAGAGCTGTTGGCGTGCGACGGGTGAGAAGTGTGGGCAGATGTCACCCTAAGGACCTTCAAGTCGCAACCTGCTTTCATAACCCGAGGCAAGCGAGGCTTGGGGCGTGGGCACCGTGTTAGCCCTCTCACCCAGCATCGCGCAATCCTCGTATCAAACAGCCGCGTGTCTCTGCGCGCGAGGCAGCAAGTCATCACATCGTGTCTCAGTCAACTTTGACAGGGGTTCGAGTCTGGGTTGCAGCGCACAGACGACATTTACAATCTTGACTTTTCTTCGCTTCAAAGCGTGGGAATAAATAGCAGAGCACTCGACAACGACTCCAAGCCAGAAACACGCTTTGGCCGCAGTCGACCAGGTAGGACCAGGTAGTAGGATTGTGGAATGTGGAGATCGCCTCTGCGTAACGATCGCACTATCGTACATAATTGGACACCCGTTTCTGCGTTGAAGGGGGCACGCTAGACGCACGTGGAGAGATGGGAAAATAGATTCGCTCCCTTTATCGACCCCTCGCGGTCGTGCTGACCTGTATTCATGTGCACCTACGGATACTACTAAGTCGCTGGGTGAATCCCCAGCGGCGAAGACCAAACATTCCGTATAGCGCAATGTTCTTTACGGCCGGGATCACAGATTCACTTCTGAAACTGCTGCTAATAATATATCTGAGAATATCTAAAACAAACAAACGTCATCCCAAGACTCAACACGCACGCCTTGACTGACAATCACTGGAGAGCCTAGGCAAGGTGCTCCCACTGAAGGAGTGGGGGGGGGGGGGGGGGGGTCCTGGTCAGCAAACCACTGGTCAGGAGCGAAAGCAGGCGCAGGTACCCATCTGCCATCGAACCGTCGCTTCAGCCTCCCCTTCGAAAGAAAGGGGGCCTGTGGGGGATGCACATCAGAAGAAAAAAAAAGAAACCCGCGCTGAAAGAAGGCGGAAAGAAGCAACGGCGTCGTAAATCTGGGTCAACTGTCGCAGACCGTTAGCCACATCCCCGCGGTTGTGTTTACGATTCCTCCTGGTCATCTCAGTCATCAATTGCTGCAAACACGAGCTCGTCGACCCTTGATCCGGGGCACCGAGGATATCTCACTCTCCCTTGTTCCCTTGGCTAGAAAACGCGGTGAAGCGCAGGGTTGCACCCTTTTCTGCACCCTCGACCAAGAGGAATTTCCGAACGTTTAATGACCTGGTTTGCGCCCCGCCTTTGACAAAGACCAGACCAAAGTAGACCAGAGCCAATGCTCACGGCGACCATACCAAGAGATCGAGTACGTGATCCCTGACCCGATTGTCGGCCTCGGTGTCCTTCCATTCGCCCACCACCTAAGGGGACAACGTGGACCACCAGTTCTGGCCGTCTTCCATCCTCGCATCAACTTGAACGCATTCCTGGACAAGGCTAACTTATACAACCGACTCCTACTTGACCGGCCACAGACGCGCCTTGAAGAGCTCAACTGGAAGTCGTCCTCCACTCACTACCTGCCCGCCCACCTCACAACACCACAATAATACCCCGTCTTTTTCGCAAACCACCGCCCAAGATGACCGTCGCAACGGCTCAACCGGCCAATAGCCCCCAGAACAGTGAGTTGCGCGCGTCTCCCAGCATCTTGAGTCCTGCCTCGCGCCCCAATGCCTTGTCCATTGTGCTGACCGCAGTTTACCATGTGCCCAAGGCCTCGCCGCCAATGGCCGCCGACAGAGCTTCTTCGAGGACTTTGGCATCTGGAAGGAGGCCCCGGTGTTTATAGGCACCACCAAGTTCGAGCCGCTTCCCGATGTCAAGAACATCATGATCACAGGAGGCGCTGGCTTTATGTATGATTTTCTCCAGTGTCCCCAGTTTCCCCGGTGGGCCGCACACCGCGCGCCACGCGTCGCAAACGACTGAGCGGCTGGCTGACCAGTTCGATCGCATAGCGCATGCTGGCTCGTTCGACACCTGACCCTCACATACCCACACGCCTATAACATCGTCTCGTTTGACAAGCTGGACTACTGCGCGTCGCTCAATAACACCCGGGCGCTCAATGATAAGCGCAACTTCACCTTCCACCAGGGCGACATCACGAACCCATCCGAGGTGGTTGACTGCCTGGAGAGGTACAACATCGACACTGTGTTCCACTTTGCCGCCCAATCGCACGTTGATCTGAGCTTTGGCAATTCTTACGGCTTCACCCATACTAATGTCTATGGTACTCATGTGCTCCTTGAGAGTGCCAAAAAGGTTGGCATCAAGCGCTTCATCCACATATCCACCGACGAGGTGTACGGCGAGGTCAAGGATGAGGACGATGATCTGCTCGAGACCAGCATCCTGGCACCGACCAACCCTTATGCCGCGAGCAAAGCCGCCGCCGAGATGCTGGTTCACTCGTACCAAAAGAGCTTCAAGCTCCCGGTGATCATTGTGCGCAGCAACAATGTTTACGGCCCACACCAATACCCCGAAAGTAAGTTCCCTCCCCTCAGTAACCCTTTCCCCGGGCCCACACAACGTAAATCATTCATGCAATGGTTGCCGCTTGCCGCTTCCCCACACCCAAAATGAAACCACAACTTACCCGGCTCCCCGTCTAGAAATCATCCCTAAGTTCACGTGTCTCCTCAACCGTAACCAGCCGGTGGTGCTGCACGGCGACGGTTCGCCGACCCGACGATACTTGTTCGCGGGCGACGCCGCCGACGCCTTTGACACGATTCTGCACCGTGGCCAGCTCGGCCAGATCTACAACGTAGGCTCGTACGATGAGATCAGCAATATTTCGTTGTGCAGCAAGTTGCTGACCGAGATGGCGCTTGTGCCGGCCGCCGTCCCCGGCGACGATGACTTCCGCAAGTGGGTCAAGTACACGCACGACCGACCCTTCAACGACCATCGCTATGCCGTTGATGGAACCAAGCTGCGGAACCTCGGCTGGGAGCAGAAGACGAGCTTTGCTGACGGCCTGCGCATCACGGTGGAGTGGTACCGACGGTTTGGCGAGCGCTGGTGGGGCGATATTAGCAAGGTGCTCAGCCCGTTCCCGGTTGTTGATGGGTACGAGGTTCACTCGGACAAGGAGCCGATTACAGACCTGCCGCAGCCGACTGTCGATGCTGAGGTCCAGGTGAGTAAGAAGCGGAAGGTGGAGGCATCAAATGGGCAGGCACATGCTTGAGAAGAGCAAAAATACAAGTGAGGTACATAATTCATAAAGGGGCGGTGATTGGTTAGGGTTCCAGCGGTCTTTGCGAGCGAGCTGTCTTGGGAGAAGCTCTGCTTGCTTGTCTCATGTCTTGTGTATAGCAAGGGGACACAAGGACGAGATGTGATTGATGTGTGGTAGGCTGGTAGGGTGGTGGTTTGATGGTTTCATGTGGTTGGAATTTTGCTCGGAGGTCTTAACTTAGATTCCCCATATTCCTCTCTACTTTTTGGTCTATATAGGGCATGTAGAGGGTCGCTGAGCGGAATCTTTTCTATCTGCCATGTTTTAGCAATGAGCTTGAAGCTGTCACTTTATATAAGATAGGGATTGTGCCCGGCCGTAGGTTCAGCGGTGGCTAGACTTCCCTGACTGAATATTTTATCTCTGTCCGCGTCATGATCTCGCCGTGCCGTCTCTCCGTAGTCGGTAGGTAGGTTTTGATAGAGTTACCTGGTCAAACACGGCCCCTCGAGACCGAGGCCTGGTGTACAAACAATGGCCAAGGGGATATTTTCTGTGTCACCTCCTACAAGTCATTAGGGCTTGTGCAAGTGTCACAGTCGTCTCTTACCGGGAGAACAACGTGGGATGTGTGTCACGGCATCGGCACACGGCTTGTATAGTAGTCCCAGTTCGTTGTTCGGCCAGTTGGCACTTCGACGGATATAGCTCGGCTCTATCCTAGCCTACGCTAGCTTGTTGTTAGGACGCCTCGCTGTCATGGATCTCCCAAAGGCGCGGTTGACGCCCAGACGAAATAAGGCCCCAACATGTGCCGTGAAACAACACCAATTCACACATCGCCAAGAAGTTTATCATGGAAGGAAGACGATGCCCGCGTCACCAGCGCAGCTCAACTGCAAAGCAACGTAGGATATGTCGGCGTCTTGTGTCCGCATACATAGTCACTAGCTTGAGTCAACAGGGTGATGATCCGGGCCACCCGAGTCGGGTTGCCTCGTCTCTGGTATCGGGATGGGGGTCGCTTGTGCTGGCCTCGGCTCCCGGCTTCAACTTTCTTTCCGCCGCGACTTCCTATTCGCAAGGATACGGCGGCTATTACTCCCCGGGCGGAGAATACACGGTCCTGGACGGGACGGGCCCACCGTGGATCGCAGCAGAGGTCCCGTCCGGGACTGCCACGGCATCTTACATCGGCTGCCTACTGCAGCGCGCAAGCAGTGCTGGTATTAGTTGTGCCGCTCATTCCGAGAGTCATTCTGCGCCTGTATGTACGCTCAAGGCATGTATGGGTCCTGTATGTAGAAGCCATTGGGTGTGGGATGCCTGTACGGGAAAATGTGGGCCAAGCTGGGCCAGGTCGACGGTATCTGCTGATTTGTGATGGGGGGCACGTGGGGGTTTCTTTTTTCAATCCATTCACGGGCTCGCAGGCCAATGTCTTTCGCAATGCCACTCCTGGTGGTTGCTGCTGGGCCCAGTGGCCTGGGTCCAATCCAGGAGGCGTGCCTTTTTTTCTTCCGCTTTAGCCTATTTCCTTCGTGGCCGCTTCCCGTTGGATACCGAGCATGTGTGGGCAGAGAGCACCAACGCAACGAAACGATGCACTGCACGACCAGAAATCCGAGGCCGTGGGAGCGCTCTAGTTCCCCGACCGCAGCAGTAGAGGGCAAAGGAAGGACCTGCGTCCGCACAGCCGTGTTTAGACTTTTCGGATTTTTTATCTTGTTGGTGCCATTGCGTGCCATAGCGTCATGGGGTTGCTTGCAGGCAGCGGAATCGATGCGGAGCCAATTGGCAAGCTCACCTTCAGTTGAAACCAGCCTCCTCGATCGAATGATCGATCTCGCTGACGGCACGGCCTCGGCCTTGTCCAGACGTCCCGCCGCGTAGCGCACCCCCCGCTGATGATTCGAGCGCTGTGGCGGGCAGACGGCAAGACGGCCGGAGCGTCACGAGCGATGCAGTATGCAGGCTCGTGGCGCGGCTGCATCTGCACCCGCCTCCATGGCCTACAAGCTAGCTTTCTCTTCCAGCAACTTGCTGCTCGGGCACAGTTATGGCAAACAAACAGGGCGAACGATGGACGAGATGGTCTGCTCAAGCCTGCACCCTGCAGTCCGCGGCCTGCTGTCTGCGGTCGTGGGGTGAGACTGAGAGAGTTCCTTGCAGCGTTCAATGAAGCATGGATCTCGGGGAGAAGGGCACTTGCATCCCCAGATCCCCCTCCCTCAGAGTTTCTCGACATTTGTATCGAGACCACGTTCCCCTCTCTGGGAGGCGTTTTTCAACCTCACTCGCGTGGTCGCTTAGTGGCCAGTTCAAGCACCCCCCCTCCCTTTCGCCATCGCTCCCGTCCGCCATTCTCCCCCGCTGACCGGGGAGCCCCCCCCCCCCCCACTCCAAGAGGAGAGAGGGAGTGCGGGAACGACTTGCGGCAAAATCCACAGCATGATCCATGCCATCCCTGGATGCATCTGAGACACGCTCCCGGCGTGGATAAGCAGGCAAGTGTTTTTTTTTTTCTTCTTTCTTTTTTTCTTTTCTGTGCCAGCGCGTGCGTCGGTATCTGCTCTTCTGTCGCGCATGTCCTGCATTCTCTCGCTGTACTACTACTGCGTAGAAACGGCAAGTTAATAAAAAAAAATTGGGAGAGTGATGAAGATATATATGCACGGCAGTTGAAAGCTCGGTGCTCAGGTGCCCGGTTCCGGGGTCTCGGTCCAATGCTTCAATCCATAGAAAACCGAGAGACAGCTTGGCTAGCGTGGACCGGGCTCCATGTCAGGTACCTGGGTTTGTGCTGGGTCTATGGGGGAAGCACGGCCGTCTTGCTTGGCCTGGGCGCCCTTGGGGTCGCAGGCCTGTCCAGTGTCGCTTCACATCCCTTGTGCACAACCTGGATCGAGTTTGGGTCGCCCGCCCGCCAGCTCAAGCTCCTGGAGCTTAAACAGCGCCATCAGCCATTACATTATCAATAAAACGAGCCTAACCCTGTCTCCTCGAGTGTCCGCGTCTCCCCGGTCCCCGCCCTCCCCCCCCCCACCCTTCCGTTCTTTGCCTTCCGTTTCCCAAGGTCGTCCTGGACTCTCGGTTGAAACGAAACATCCAAGATTAAAAAGCCAGACGTCGATGTCGATCTTGGGCCCCCCTTGGAACTTGGTCGAAATATCCTGAGTCGGCCCTCCGCCGAACAGCGGACGCCGACAGCCGGCGCCGGTTGCGACCCTTCTCTAAACTTCGACTTACAATTGCGCAAACACCCACCACTACAATCTCACCCCAATCTCCACTGCACTGCCGTCTGCCGTCGGCCGTATTCGCAACCTCTAGCCTACACCGCAGCAGAGCACCAGCTGTCTTTGAGTCGCGTACACCAAACATCACAACAGACACACTCGTCGACGACCAGCTCGGCCGTTCTCAGACTTTGGAATTGCAGGGTTAAGGTTATGGGGAAAAGGCGGCGTCGGGGCAACATTTCGAGAGCTACACGGCACCCGTCCACCTGAAAGAGAGAGAGAAAAAAAAGGAGGGCAGGAAGGACACGGCAAAAATGCAGTCGACCGAAGTGCTTCGATCCAATGGAATCAGAAGGTCCTCCAACGGCGGCGAGGTAGCTGGATCGTCTCCAGGTCAGCATAAACTCGACAGCACAGTTATCGAACCAAACCCGTTGTTCGATGGCTGGGCGCCGCTGGAGGTCGACAGTGATTCTGGCTCTGCTCAAGACGTGGATAGGGCCAGCGGACTTGAGTCCGAGTCCCTCGCCATCCCCACAGGTCTAGAAGTTGACGATGGCACCGGCAACAACGACAACGAACATGAACGGGCTGCCTCGGGATACGCCACGAGTACATACCCACGGGTACAGCCCGCCTATCAGGCTGAATATCCGTTTGAGAACGGAGTTGATAATGGGACAATGTAAGTTGCACCGTCGTAACTTCACTACGTAGCTAAAGCAGATTGCTAACTATCGTGGATAGAGATTCTTCGAGAACATTATACGCTGAGGATGTTGACTTCATTATGGAGAACGGACGGCAATACTGTGGCGACTACTTCATGCCTATCGACCAAGCAGAACAAACGCGCCAATATGTGGTTCACCAGGTCTACCTCAAGCTATTCGATTTGGAGTTGACAACGGTGCCGCTAGAGGATCCGCACTACATTTTAGACGTTGGCACGGGCATAGGCGAGTGGGCCATTGGCATGGCCGAGAAATACCCAGAGTGCGAGGTCTTCGGGACGGACATCGCCCCCATACAGCCGACCCAACAGGTCCCCTTCAACATCGAGTTCCACATTGAGAACGCCGAGGACGAGTGGATTCGACCAGTCGACACGGTCGACCTAGTGCATATACGAGATATGGCCGGGGCTTTCTCGGACTGGGACTTTATTTACAAGCAGGCGTTTGAGTGTATTCGCCCGGGCGGCTGGATTGAGGTCTTGGACTTCGACGACTTCTACTCGGACCAGAATTTTATGTCCTTCTTTCCGCCAGACTCGGTGGCACATGTGATAATTCCGGGCATTCTCGAGGCCCACGACAAGCTGGGGCGTTCCCGCGGCATCGGGCACATGAAGAGGCAGCGGCTGATTGACGCGGGCTACGTCGATGTTAACGACGCGACCTATGATCTCGGCATCGGTACACGCGAGAATAGCAGCTACGGGAAATTCTGGCTGTTTGCTGTTGTCACGGGTATCGAGGCAATCTGCCTGCGCCCTCTAACGAAATATCTGGGGTGGGAATCCAATTATGTGCGTGACCTTTGTGGCAAGCTCGCGCAGGAAACTAGGGCGCTCGCTGAGGATGTATCTCGGCTAGAGGGGTTCGTGGTCAAGTTGCGTGTGCTGACAGGGAGAAAGCCCGATGTCCCAGGCCAGTGGAATGCGATGGCCCTAAATGAGAACGGGGACATCAACAATTACAGTGGGGGAGATGACAGCACGATTGGGAGTCAGTCCGGACGAACGCTTCGATCCGAGGAGACAATATAGGCAAGGGGAAAACGCCAGACAGATATGTAAACTTTATGGTTTCTGCGGCCGGGTGTTGGAAAGTTGGTCAAGATCGGAGGTTCCCAGTACACGAATCGTCACGTATCGAAACGGAACAGACCAGGGATGGAAGCATAGCGTTTTTGTTCGCACAGCAGAGGAAAATTTTACCTCTTTTTATTTGTTTTTATTTCTCGTAAGTGTAGATACCCGGGATTATCCCCCATGTATGTAAACATGTCTTTCCAGCCGATGTGGGTGTGAGTCCCATTAGAGTGTTGAACAAGTTCATCCAAACAAAAGGGAGGGAACCCCAACAAAACTCCCGAATAAATGTCTTGGCAGTGGAGGTGGTTTCAATGTGGGGTACTAACTAGTTAAGCTGCTGGGTTGCTCCAGCTGCCAAAGCTGCTAGCTTCACAGGGGAGCTGTGGATCAGCCTAACTCGTCTACCTGCAACCCGGAAAGCTGCCCATGCATTGACATCAACGCCGATCCAGGATCTACCAACTCCCAAGGTCCAACTACAACCCACAACCACAGCTTACAACCTACCACATCCCACATCGAGCTTGACAAAAAAGCGCCTGGCACACGAATTGCAGACGCAGTACTCTACGACCTAATAGCTGACGAGATACCCAACATGCGGGCGGACTGAGCCCGGCACTCGAGTATCGACAGGATGGCGCTCGATGCATCCAATGGCTTCGTGGGAGCCAGCACTGTTGCCGACCTCGCCGATGGCGCCTTGCCCATCTTTGACGTCGAGCGCGTCCAACTCCAGTTCTCGATTGCCGCCGACTTTGTCGCCGCCCAGGTTGCGAATAATGTACTCATCCTGGCCCTCTCCAACGGGCGCATCCTGCGCATCGACCTCAACCGGCCTGAGGACATCGATGGTAAGCACCAGCCACGCAATTCCTAAGGGGCAGCTATCGCTAAAATAGGTGTGCTCCTGCAGACATCGATCTTCCCAAGAAGCCATCCGAGGTTGGTGTGATCCGACGTATGTTCCTCGACCCGACGGCGTCGCACCTCATCGTCTGCACGGCTCTAGGGGAGAACTACTACCTGCACTCGCAGTCGCGCCAGCCCCGACCACTCGCCCGACTCCGCGGTGTTGCGATCGAGAGCATTTCCTGGAACCCGGCTCTGCCAACCGCTTCAACGCGCGAGATTCTCATCGGTGCGTCCGATGGCAATGTATACGAGGGCTATATCGAGACTTCCACCGAGTTCTACCGCAAGGAGGACAAGTACCTTAAGCTTCTTCAAAAGCTACCAGATGGGCCTATTACCGGTTTATGGGCCGACGCTCTCCCCGGCCGAGCCGACATGCGCCGCGTCATAATTAGCACACAGAACCGACTCTTCCACTGGGTGGGCAAGGTGGGACGCGGTCACGACGGAAGTGCATCTATCTACTCAAAGCTATTCGAGGCAGAGCAACCCATTATCCACGAGCTCCCGCGCACCTCAGCGACCGCGGCCTCTGCTCTGGCTATATCGCCAGACCCCCCCGATGTTTCTAAGTTTAAAGAGGATAACCCCCCTGAACGAGCCTTCGCTTGGCTATCATCACATGGTGTCTACCACGGAAAGTTGCTTATCGATCCCGCCACGTCAAATCTTGGGACAAAGGTATTCGCCGACTCCAAGCTCGTGCCACGATCACAATTAGCTACCCCAGAGGCGGCGGCAGCCGGGCGGAGGCAAGCATCCACTGAATACATCGACGCCATAGCTCTTACACAGTGGCATGTCGTCTGCCTTGTCGGGGGGCGAATCGTTGCAGCAAATCAGCTTACAGGCGCGACAGTCTATGATCAAGTCATCCTAGATCATGGCCTCAAGGCTATTGGGCTTTGTGTTGACATTCAAAAGAATACCTTCTGGCTCTTCACCTCGTCCGAGATTTTTGAGATCGTTGTGCGAGATGAAGATAGGGACATATGGAAGATTATGCTGAAGCTGCAGAAGTTTGATCAGGCGCTGCAGCACGCGCACACACCAGCTCAAAGAGATGCGATCGCGATTGCGTCTGGGGATCACCTCGTTGGTAAAGGTCTCTATAGTGAGGCAGCAGGAGTCTATGGCAAAAGCAGCAAGCCGTTTGAAGAGGTTGCCCTGTGTTTTATTGATAATAACCAGCCAGATGCTCTCCGCAAGTATCTGTTGACAAAGCTGAGCACCTTCAAGAAGTCATCAGCCATGCAGAGAATCATGATTGCGAGCTGGCTGGTCGAAATATTTATGGCCAAGCTGAACTCACTTGACGACACCATTATCACGGGAGCAGAGCTATCCGAGACACTGAACCCCACGCAGACGAAGGAGCAGCTGGATACCGTCCGAAGCGAATATCACGAATTTATCAACAAACACAAATCGGACCTGGACCGAAAGACTGTCTACGACGTCATCAGTAGCCACGGCCGGGAGGAAGAGCTCCTCTTCTACGCCAACGCGGTGAACGACTACAATTTTGTCCTCTCGTACTGGGTTCAGCGGGAACGGTGGTCTGAGGCGCTGAATGTGCTCAAGAGGCAGACGGATGCCGACGTCTTCTACCGGTACAGCAGCGTGCTTATGACGCACGCGGCAGCCGAGCTAATCGATATCCTGATGCGGCAAAACAACCTCAAGCCGCGCAACTTGATCCCGGCGTTACTCGAGTACGAGCGCAACTTCAAGGGCGCGCTGGCGCAGAACCAGGCCATCCGCTACCTGCAATATGTCGTCAACCAGCTTGGGTCGGCCGACTCAGCCGTGCACAATACGCTTGTGTCGATGTATGCGGCGCACCCGTCACGCGACGAATCGGCCCTACTGGCGTATCTCGAGTCGCAGGGCGACGAGCCGCGATTTGATCCCGACTTCGCCTTGCGCCTTTGCATCCAGCACCACCGCGTGCTGTCGTGCGCGCATATCTACACAAGTATGGGCCAATACGTTCAGGCGGTCGACCTGGCGCTCGCCCATGGCGAGGTCGGGCTCGCAAGCATCATTGCCAATCGGCCTATGTCCAACCCGCCGCTCCGCAAGAAGCTGTGGTTGGCTGTCGCCCGCAAGGTCATCTCGCAGTCTAATGGTATCAAGACAGCAATAGAGTTCCTACGCAGCTGCGACCTGCTCAAGATCGAGGATTTGATTCCCTTTTTCCCCGACTTTGTCGTCATTGACGACTTCAAAGAGGAGATCTGCGCTGCGCTCGAGGACTATAGCAGGAATATCGACGGCCTCCGTCGCGAAATGGATGAGTCGAGTCAGACGGCGGCCAATATCAAGGTGGACATTGCGGCGCTCGAGCATCGATATGCGATTGTGGAGCCCGGCGAGAAGTGCTATTCATGCGGGTTGCCGCTGCTGAGCAGACAGTTTTTTGTCTTTCCATGTCAGCATGCGTTTCACTCGGACTGTCTCGGGCGAAGGGTGCTCGAGCAGGCCGGCCCGGTTAAGGCAAAGAGGATCAGGGAGTGCCAGGTACAGGTAAGTAAGGGTCTCGTGAGCGGCGCGAGGAGGGAGGCTATGGTGGCGGAACTGGATTCGTTGGTTGCTTCGGCTTGGTAAGTTTGGCCCGTTTTCATGTCAGGATGAGTGGATGGTTTTGCTAACCGACTGGACAGTATATTATGCAGTGATTATGCAATTAGGAGGATAAACGAACCGTTTGTCAAGGAAGATGAGGACAAGAGCGAGTGGGCATTATAGGGATTGGTTTGATATATATGCCGATCGTGTATGTGTAGTTTGCAAGCGCAGAGGGACGGACGAATACGGGACGATCACTGGCGTCTACTGCAAGTTTCACACTCGATTTGATGCTTTTACCTCGGCGGCGAGCCCATAATGATATTGCCAATGTGAATCATATAGACATGCATACCCTCAGATAACAGCTCCCTACAACGTTGATAACGAACTAACTGGACCTTGCAGGTTTCAATAGGGGCACTCCGTCACACCGAGTGTCGACCTTGTCAGCATGAGGATAGATACAATAACCCCATACAAACCCAGAACCTCGGCGAAAATGAGGATCAGGACCATTCCAACGTAGAGGCGCGGTTGCTGAGTACTGGCTCGGACTGTTTGTTGGGTAGTTGAGAGTCAGCGATATGTTGCTCACCTAGGATCATTTTGCTTTTCGTTGCTCTCCGCTGATATCACACCAGCTCCCATTCCCTCCTTCAATATCCTATAAACCCTGGCCGTCTACTGCTACCTTCCAACGGGGACAGAAAAGGGGAAACTAACCTCCAGCATCGCCCACGATGCCAATTGCAAACCCGGCGGCCAGTCCACACAATCCCACCGACAGTCCGGCGCCGAGCTGCAAGAACCCAGTGTGCAGCGCCATCTTCTCGACGAGCCCGCCCGAGATGATGACGGAGGCGACGAGGCCGTAGATGGAGAGGATCTGGGCCATGATTGCGCAGAGACTGACCCCCATCGACAGTTAATTTTCAGAGTTCCAGAGGACATGCCCATGGGGGAATGTACGTACGTGTTCTGCATGAGCCGGTCGGGACGCAGGATGCCCGAGGAGAAGATGGCACCCGACGACTTGGCGGTACCGTACGAGGCGCCCATGACGGTGAAGACTATGGAGCAGGCGCAGCCTATGGCGCCGAAGAAGGACTGGTATGGTGGGAGAGGTTAGGGGTTAGGATAAAAACGGGGGGGGGACGGGTAGACAAACGGCGTAGACTGGGCTGTTTTGTTGGGAGAACTGGGTTAGCATTAGGTGGTAGGCTCCAAAGGAGGGGAAGGAATACCATCGGTCCAGGTTAACGACATCCATCTCGAAGGGACGTTGCTAGACGGTATCTAGCCCGAGGTAACGATATACGGGTATTCAACAGCCAGAGACAGAGTGAGCTATCAAAATATCACAGAGACGTCGAAGCTTGAGGTCAAGTTGCAGGTTGAGCCGGCTACAGCAGGTGACAAAGAGGCTCTCATAGCTTAAAGCTCGTGGAGGGGTTCGTCAAGTCGGGTAATATGTCACACCGTCCACTTCTCTGCTGCCTGCCCATCCAATCTACGAGATTCGCGGCAACGCCAGAAAGAGAGCAGCTGACGAGGCCCCAAGACTCGGCTCTCGACAAGGCATGGGCGCTGATTGGTGGACGGCAGGTGGTGGGTGGTTGTGGCATCGCGCCTCGAATTCGACTGGATCATTAGCTTTAAGACTGAACAAAGGCCTCAAGGTAGTCAATTGTTTCATAAACTTGTCCATATCTTCATGGTATTAGCATCTGGGTTGGATGCACAACTATCACATCGAGCTGCCTAACCGCGCGATTACTCTAGGTGGTACGCCAGCCGCTGAGATGCGCGAGATGTTTGGTATTCAAGACCGCCGAGCAAAGGATTTACACAAAAAAGAGTCGACGAGTTATAGTCTCTAGCTAGGATTCAGCACAATCTAGTACGAGTGGTGATGTAGAAGACGGACGGTGCAAGTGCAAACATGGCCTCGGCACCAGAGGTAGCACGCACAACGTCGTTCGCTCTGCTTCAATTACACGATGTGCAGAGGCCAGTGCGAGGGCCCCCTCCGGCGCGCCGTATTGGTCAAGACCATCGGAGCGGAGGATAAAGTTTTCGGGACCGGGTCTAGCGCCAGAGCAGCGGAGAGCATCGTACTGGTAGGTTAGCCAAGGTTTGCGGCGCTGAAAGCGGATTGCGCGTCTCGCGATCACGAACTGGGCTGAGGTCTTGGCTGTTGAAACCCAGCTTGTTCATTAGACAACAACTCAAAAGCTGGCCGTCTTAGTCAGACGAGACCAGCCCCCTGGGAGCTTAACTTCAAGCTTTGATTTCAAGCTTCTGGAGCCGACGGGAGGTAAATTCATCAAAGTTAATGAATAAGAACCCAAAGACCGAGGTCTGAGAGTTCCCAGTGGCGACCAGCGCACCAGCACGGCTAATAATAGCCATCACCGCGTCTATCATCCCATCCTTGAGCGATCTGGTTTATCGAGATCGGTTTCCTGCCAGATACGGATCTGGCGGGTCTGATGTATTGATATCGAGGCACGCTGCAACGATGTCTGCTCAGTTGCACGCAGCGTCGTGCTGGATGCTGTTTGCGACGACGAAAAAAAAGAGAGCTGAGAGGAGACTCAGAAGTGTGTGATGCCTGTATCAGATTCTCGGTAGCAGGGGTCCAAACAGGGGTGTGCGCGGGCGCGCCTGGGCCAAGTGGCTTAGCGGTTTCGGCGTTTCAGGTCGAGCCCACGCTCTCCACCCTCCTTCAGCCGCTTTTCCCATCTTGTTGATTCTCACTTGTCGACACTTGCTGTGGTCGCATGGACCTGTACACTACTATGCCCCAAACTGCAAAGTGGAGGGCACTCTTTTACGGATCTTTCGGCAGGCACAAAGTGGGCAGCACGAAATCCTGGCCCGGGGAAGAGGCCCTAGTTGTAATAAGGCGGAATGACGTTGCGAGACAGAGGAGATGGCCGCATTTCGCCAAGGGCCGCGCGTCGTCGTTCCCACCAGACAACTCACTGACCGCAGATAGCACAGAGCATCGGGCTCAACAAAGGGGAACTCCCTAGGTATCCGGCTGTATCGTCCTGTGTGCAGTGCGCGCTGCGTGGGCCAGAATCCATGTATCCCAAAGCTGCGGCACCAGCTGAAATAGTACATGTTTCGACTCCGGCTCGGCCGCCCACAGACGACGGTTTCGGCCTTTTCTTGAGCAGCCATCCCCGGACTCGGGCGCCAAGCATGCCCTGCATCAATGCCATGTCCGACGCTCTTCTCGCTGGGATACTGTCGCTACCAGCTGCTCGAGACGACAAAGCAGTTGATACTCTGGTGGGGTGCTCCCGGCTTCCGACACCTCGTCTCGAACGCGGCAAAGCGGCTCTCACCCACTGCCTCCCTGACCCCCCGTATTTTTCTCCCTGTATGGATCTCTCCTGATTGGCCCGAGAACCCCCAAGCCTCCTAACTGACGGCTGCTGCGCTGCCCAACGCCCACCAAGCGGTTGGCTTTATCTCCGGACCCTCACCTGTCCTCTCTCTCCGGCCTTCTCTGCTTGTCTCTCTTCTGCTCTCGGTCCTGCGTCCGGCCCGCAAATTCTTTTCATACCGACTTTGCAAGACCGTTTTGTTTTCTTTGTCCCTCGTTTTCATACCCCAACGTATACTGTCCACAAGAGTTTACCACCCGCGGCCTTCGTAATCCCAACGCCTCAAGCTGCAAAGCTAGCTTGCTTTGGTCTTGGTCCTTTCCGGCAGCCTTAGCGGCTTACACATTCGACACCTTGCTACCCATTACGAATGCTGCTCACTCTCGCCCTGCACCGCCAAGGCACCGCCCCGTAGTCCGCCACCGGACAACGCCCAGTTTCTTATAATACTTTTGTATCTCGCTTTCTTACTTATCAGTATTCGCTTGCCCATTCTCCATGTTATAGCTAAGAGGCACCGCTACCCCTTTATATACGCTGTGCCGCCTTCCTCTCGTTGGATTTTCAAGTCCTGATATTGCACGCCTCAATCGCAAGGACAGCCGGAATTCGGGAAGGATGAAGACGACGTCAGCCTTGGCCATAGTGGCCTCGATTCTCTCAACAACAGAAGCCTTGGCAGTGAAACCGAGGCAGGATGGCCCGCGGGTCATCGGACTCCAGACGGAGAGGCGGCGAGTGTCGAACCCTCTACTTAGCGATCGGATAAGGAGAAGGGGCTCTATCACTGCGTCGTTAGATAATGAGGTAAGTCAGTGGTTGTCCGTATGAGGTGCGGGAAATCCTAACGCGCGTCCTAGGAAACATTGTACTTTATCAACCTGACTGTCGGCACTCCCCCAAGTACCGTGAGGTTACATATCGACACGGGGAGCAGCGACTTATGGGTCAACACGCCCGGATCCCAGCTCTGCGAGCAAAGGTCACTACCGTGTCAATTCGGAGGCACATACGCCGCCAACCGGTCGTCGACATACGAGTATGTCAGCAGCGTCTTCAACATCTCGTATGTTGATGGCTCAGGCGCCAGCGGAGACTATGTGTCAGACACTGTCACGATTGGTGGGCAGAAGATGGATCGACTGCAGTTCGGTATCGGCTACTCAAGCACCAACCCGCAGGGAATTCTGGGCATTGGCTACACCATTAACGAAGTCCAAGTCAACCGGGCCGGGCGGGCGCCCTACAACAACATGCCGGCACAAATGGTCGCTGACGGCCTGATTCAGTCTAATGCTTACAGCCTGTGGCTCAACGACCTCGATGCCAACACAGGCAGCATCCTGTTTGGTGGTATTGACCAAGATCGCTTCACAGGCCCGCTCCAAACTCTACCCATCCAATCCGAGCAGGGGGCCTTCGCCGAGTTTCTCATAACCCTCACGGGGGTATCAGTCGGCGGGACCACGGTTGCCGACCGCAGCAATACAGCCCTTGCGGTCCTGCTCGACTCGGGCTCCTCGCTAACCTACCTCCCCGACACCATAGTGCAGTCCATCTACAACGAGCTAGGCGTCCAGTTCGATGCCGACAATGGCGTCGGCTATGTCCCGTGCTCCCTCGCCCAAAACACAACCACCTTCAAGTTCACCTTCTCCGAACCCGCCATTGAGGTCGACATGAACGAAATGGTTCTAGACCTCATCACCTCGTCCGGCCGCCGCGCCACCTTCCAGAACGGCGTAACCGCCTGTATGTTTGGCATCGCTCCCGTCGGGCAGGGTACCAGCGTGCTGGGAGACACGTTTCTGCGGTCGGCATATGTCGTGTACGACCTCGCCAACAACGAAATCTCGCTCGCGCAAACACGGTTCAACGCCACGACATCTAACGTCAAGGAGATTGGCACCGGCGCGAACTCTGTGCCCAGTGCTACCAAGGTCACCGGGGCGGTGGCTGCTACCCAGGGCATCTCCGGGCCGAGTATTGTTGGCGGAATTGGGGCGAATAGTGCAGCGGGTCGGGGGATGATGGTGCCCGGTATGGCTGCGGCGGGCGTGGCCGTCGTCATGGCTGCATTCATGGGGTTTTAACCTGATGATTATGGGTTCCACCATGTGTGATGGGGTACAGCATGGGATGGGGTTGCATTATCTTGCATTGGGTGGCGCTTGTTTGCTATTTACTGGGAGAGTATCTCATGTCGAAGTTGGTGTTTGCACATGCATTTTTGCCGTGGCTTTGGTAATTGGGTATTGGGTTTCATGGCTGGCTGGCTGGGACTGCATGCATGCGCATTGGATAGGTTCGGTAGGGTTGGGTATATCATTAAGATGGAACCAAGGAGGTAGCAACTTGAACATGGTACTGCACTGCTTGGTGCCTCGAGTCCTTTGAGCGTCTTGTGTTTTGCTCTTTCTGATAGGGATATATATGTGTTTATGATGTTCGGATGTAGCAGACAAAATACCGAGCACCCAGACAAGCTCGTAACCCGTCAAACACTGCGGTGTCCCTCAAAGACAACCGCTTCCGTCCTCTGCCCTTCTCACACCAGGTGCAACACGGCCAGCAATCCGACTCGCTTAACTTGACAACCCACCATAGCAGTTCAAACGAGCCGGTCGCAACGCTAAAAGTATTATTCTATCCGGCCCCTTTCCCCAACTCGGCTGACCCCTCTCGCATCTACTGTATAACCTTTCCCCTCATCAACAATCTCAGCTCCACCTTGGTGACCACCGCACTGCGTGTGCACGCAGTTGGGGTATATTAACCCCCTCCACCTTCCTATAAATAACCTCACGCCACAAGTGCCGGCTACCCAGCTACCGGAGGCCATCTACCAAAAATGCTCACTTACCTGTACGCTCACTCTAGTCCCCTCGCGTGCTACCCGGCTAGCCGGATCCTGGGAGCTGAAGCGGCTTGCTCGACCGCTTGGGTTGCATGTCGCCACTATCGTTATCTGCATTTGTATTTCCGTGTTTGTCTGTAAGGTTCGGTAAACCTCCCAGAAGGGGGGGGGAGGTCCGACAATGTGCAATGAAAGGGGTCCGGCGAACCTCATTGACTAATTTTTTTGTCGGCGCATTTTGCTTTGTGACTGCATGGGCTCGGGATCGTGGATATTTGTCACTGGCTGGGAAGTGAAGTTGACGGGCGGAGTAGACCATTTTGCGCAGGACTTGCCATGCCAAACCTTCAAGTTTTTTTCTGCTGCCAAGCTAAAAAACCGGCGTAAACATGCCAGACGTTCTTCACCCGGTGTGAGTGACAGCACCGAGGTATCAGTCGGGGCGACTAGGAGGGTATGTGATGGCACTGGCTGATCCAGGAAGATGGAAAACCTTTCACGAGAAACAGCAGTCCGGAGCGATGATGAGTGTTGGGGGTGCCTCCATACTTGTAAGTCTCACCATGAGAGGAAACCGCCCCAAAAAAAAACATAAGGACTAAGACTGTACGAACGCATGCGCTTTAAAATCCTAGAGCAAAACATAGATACTACCAGACTTGGACAGCAAGTATACACCACCGAATATAGTATAGGTCACGCCTAGTTGAGAGTATTAGCCATAGGTGGTGATGCTTGTCATCGGTAGGGGCATTGAAAATCTTTCTCAACTTTAGTCGTACTATTGTTGCAGAGACATACCGAAGCTGCACCGGAAGGATAGGCATTGAACTGGATGAGATGTGATAAGACCACAATGTAGTGGCAGACATGACGAACACAAACTAGCCACAAAACCAAATAACAGACCATTTTCAAGTTAACTTGGATCCAAAAGAGGGCACCATAACACTTCACCCTGATCACTCGTCTGCATCTCGTACTTTGGGTGACCATGTCTCATAGTTATCTCAACTATGTGTAGCACGTCACTCAGCCAGTTGCTAAATCTGACTAGCATGTACCTCATACTGAAAGTTACCCATTCCTTAACCCAGCCCCCAAACACTCGCTATCTTGTTGAAGATGCAGTGTATAGACTGCCGACTCGCATATGTCGAGCCAATTCCTTCCCAACACCGAACCCAGAAAACATTCATCGTCCACCTATACCATCAACGCCTGGTTGAATTTGGCGGCCCCTCATTATGCTAATGCTGTTGAAACACAGAATCCGGATTTTCCCCTGCCCTACTAACGCCGTGTTGAGGATGGCGCGCCTTGAGGTATCATTGATCATCGCCCGTTTTTTTGTATCCGTTGGAAGACCCGATCACTCAAAATGCTGATGCTGTTGAAAACAAAATCCGGAGAAGGCATACGACATCGTCGTTTAATGCCTCTACACCGGCTACACCTAAGGCAATTAAGCCTGGTCCTTGTACTGCTCACGGAAGAACTTGGCCGCGTTGACCATGTGAGTGAGCGCACCCTTGACCTCATCCCACTTGCGGGTCTTCAGGCCGCAGTCGGGATTGATCCAGAGCTGGCCAGGGCGGACTAGGTATATAGGGTTAGTACCACTTGCATGTGGGGATTGTGAGTAAATCAACTTACGGAACTGCAGCATCTCCGAGATGCGCTGCTTGAACTCCTCCTCGGCGGGAACACGAGGGCTGTGGATATCATAGACACCGGGGCCAATGTGGCGGGGGTATGACTCATCAATGAAGACCTTGAGGAGCTTGGCATCCGACTTGGAGTTCTCAATGGAAAGGACATCGGCATCGAGGGCAGCGATGGCTATTATGATGTCAGTGTATGTTCGATTTTCAGCGGAGCTGCTGGAATGTGGAAGAGAAACATGCCGTGGAAGAAGTCCTGGAACTCGGAGTAGCAGAAATGGGAGTGGATCTGGGTGGAGTCCTCAACACCTGCCGTGGCAAGCTTGAAGCTGTCGACAGCCCACTCAAGGTAAGCGTCACGCTCAGCTCCCTTGCGGAGAGGGAGACCCTCTCGGAGAGCCGGCTCGTCAACCTGGATGACAAAAATGCCGTTCTTCTCGAGGTCAATGACCTCGTCACGAAGGGCAAGGGCAAGCTGCTGGCACTGAACAGACTGGTGAACATCGTTACGGGGGAACGACCACCGGAGGCAAGTGACAGGGCCAGTAAGCATGCCCTTCATGGGCTTCTTCGAGACCGAAGCGGCATACTTGGACTCCTTGACGGTCATGGGGAGAGGACGGGAGATATCGCCGACGATGATGGGAGGGCGAACGCAACGAGAGCCATAAGACTGGACCCAAGCATGCGTGGTGAAGACATAGCCAGTGAGGCGCTCGCCAAAGTACTGGACCATGTCGTTACGCTCCGGCTCGCCGTGGACGTAGACGTCAAGGTCGAGCTCATCCTGGATCTGAACGGCAAGGTCAATCTCCTTCCTGATGAAAGCATCGTACTGCTCTTCCGTGATCTCGCCCTTCGTAAACTTGTTGCGCTGGATACGGATTTCCTGCGTTTGCGGGAAAGATCCGATGGTGGTGGTGGGGAAAAGGGGAAGTTTGAGGTGAGTCTTCTGTTGGGCGTAGCGGGAGTCGAAAGTCGACTTGCGGATGTGCTGCTCAGGCGTAACCTGGGCCTGGCGCTCCTTGACCTTAGGGTCGTTGGTGCGGGCAGACTCGGAGCGAGCCTTGACGGTGGCGGCGTTGGCCTCGAGCTCAGCCTTGACAGACTCAGGGTTGGTCACAGCCTTGGCAATGATGGCAACCTCCTTGACCTTCTCGCTGGCAAAGGAGAACCACTCGTAGACCTCGGCGGGAAGCTTTTTCTCGCTAGCCAGAGTGTGAGGAGTGTGGAGGAGAGAGCTGGATGTGGCAACAATGACACGGTCGGCACCAAGAGCGGCGATGGCAGTCTGGATGAGGTCAATTGACTTCTTGAAGTCGTTCTTCCAGATGTTACGGCCGTCGACGACACCGGCGGAGAGGATCTGCGTGGGGCCAAGCTGTTTGAGGACGGGCTCAAGCTGCTCGGGGTTGCGGACAAGGTCAACATGGAGACCCTTGAGACTGGCAAAAGCGGGGAGGACGTCAAAGTTGTGGACGATGTCACCAAAATAGGTGGCAACGACAACCTCGGGAGCAGCGCTGCCAAGGGCGGCGATGGCCTCATAGGCAGGCTTGAAGGCAGCCTTGACCTCGGGCTTGAGGTCGAAGACGAGTACGGGCTCGTCGATCTGGACGCTCTCAGCACCAGCCGCCTTGAGAGCCTTGAGAAGCTCAACATAAACGGGGATGAGCTTCTCAAGGAGGGTGATGGGGTCGACGGAAGAACCACGGTCAGCCTTGGCAAGAGCAAGGAAAGAAACGGGGCCGACAAGGACGGGGCGGGTCAGGAAGCCAGCTTCCTTGGCCTCGAGGAATTCGCGGACAGGCTTGGGGTCCTTTGCGAGGGAGAAGGTCTGGTTGTCTTGGAGAGTAGGCTTGACGTAGTGGTAGTTGGAGTCAAACCACTTCACCATCTCAAGGGCGGGGACATCCACACCGCCCTTTTGGTGGCCGCGGCCCATAGCGAAGTACTCATCGATGGGATCGAGCTTCTGCGAGCTGTACCGCTCGGGGGCAGCCTGTGAAATCAAGTCAATTGACCGTAATTACAAAATCCAAAGCTGCTCGATGCAGGCGAGGTATGGGGACTTACATTGAAAAGCTGGATGTGATCGAGGATGTGGTCGTAGTAAGCGAAGTCGTTGGACGGGATGATGTCAACACCAGCGTCCTTCTGGATCTTCCAGTGGGCAATTCTCAGCCTCTTGCCCTCGGCGAGGAGGTCGGCCTGGGAGATCTTCTCGGCCCAATAAGCCTCATTAGCCTTCTTGAGGTCACGAAGGACTCCAATCCGGCTTTTGAGGTGTCAGCAGCTGCTTTCCGACAAGCCCAGGTGACTAGGCAAGGGCAGTAGCCTAAGGAAAAAAAAAAGAAGGAAACTTACGGGAATCCCAAGACGGATGACTGGACCATGATGACTGTGGTGGGGAATGTGTTGAGGGGATCAAGTTCTTTGGTATGGGAGAGCTGGAGATGTAAAAAACCTCTGCCCGTGTGATTTGTCGGGAGAAGGATGTGAGGAAAGAGGGAGAGAGGAGGATGAGGAGAATAAAAGAGAAAGTAAAAAGGAGCAGGAGCACAAGGACTGATGAGGGGCAACAAAAGGAACAGCTGTGGGAGCAGCTCGCGGCCGACAATCGGTCGTAGTGGGGTTCACCGCCTACGAGCCGCGGGGCAGAAGCCGAGATGGACAGGGCTGGCCTGCATGGTCTGTGCGGTGTAGGCATTGCAGCAGCCGAGCTTTGGGGTCTTTTCGGTTGGGCAGCACGCTAGCGTCCATTTTCAGTCGCTGTGATGAGAGTTCCGTAAATACAGTCATGGCCTAGAGCATAACTTACGTTTTAGCGTAACTTACACACATCTAGGCGTAATTGCTAATACGAACTGGATGGCTGGTCTTCATAAGTGTTAGTGTCATTAATGTTTAATTTTACGCTTAGCGATAAAACGTCATTCATGACCCTGCTAACCTTGAACCTCTCTGTAATGTGTTGTGTGTGTGATGTAAAGCCGGACCCTTTGCATACTATTACGCTCTCATGGCGGTATTATACTGTATTCTAAATTCGCATACGACACCCGACAGTGGACCAGGACGCAATCACGCCACAGGTCCCCCCATCCTTTGCATGCACCCGCAGGTCCCTAACCCGGATTTTTTGTGTGTGATTGAGGAGGCGGGCTCCGGGGGCCGTAGGTTCGTCAGGCAGTGACATACAATCCCCGCTGACGTCTTTTAGGCCTAGTGTAAACCCATCAGATCCCGGCTAACCGGACAATACTATCACCGAACTCCGCCATAATTTCCCATCGAGCCCCAACGTGACATAATCGAGTGGGGCTTATGGTCGGTTAAACCTTGGATAATCAAGCCAACCGACCAGCATCACCCCGAGCGGCTGCTGACTGGACACTGGCACTGCCCTGACTGGATCTCCTCTGCAAACCAACTGTTAGAGAGATTGGCGGTTCGGTCTGTTGACAGCCTCGCAAGAGCTTCGTCATCTCTTTCACCAGCACCCTCCACCGCGGAATATCTCTTTTTTGCAAACTCAACTCTCTCAGTTTTCTCCATTTCCGCTGTAGCACACCCCCTCGACGCACACAACGCAATAGCGTAGCTGTCGAGGCTGTCGCTCGCAGCTTGTCTCAGATCCGCTCCATCTCGCCGCCGACGTCAGCTCCTGTGAGCAATTTCCACCAACATGTATTCGAACCCCAACTCCTTCCTCGGCGGCAATACCGCCCGCCCGGGCCAGCAACAGTATGGCGGCTCTTACGGACAGCAACCCCAGCAGCAACCGGCCCCGGGCCCGTTTGCTCCGCAGCCCACGGGGTTCGGTCAAGCTCCGCTCCCGCAACAATACACCGGCTATCCGGGATTGCAGCCTCCTCAAGGATCCGCGCCGCTCCAGCAACAGTACACTGGCTTTGGCCAGGCCCCCCAACAGGGCTTTCAGTCCGGAAGCCCTGCGATGCCCGCGATTCCTCAACAATTCCAGCAGCAATTCCAACAGCAACAGCAGCAGCAGCAGCAACAACAGCAACAGCCAACTCCTTTTGCCTCCGCGCCGCCTCAGCCCCCCCCCGTCCAAACCCTGGCACCGCCTCCGGCGCCGGTTAAGCCGCAACCCACCGGCTTCAGCGAGATGGCAGCATCATTTCAGACTGGTGGCTCAGCAAAGCCAAAAGGACGCAGAGCCGAAAAGCCGACAACAAAGATCCCCAATATTCGACTCTCGTTTATCACGGCGCAAGATCAAGCGAAATTCGAGTCTGTGTTTAAGTCTGCCGTCGGGGAAGGGCAGACTACAATGACGGGGGAGAAAGCGAGAGACCTGCTGCTGCGATCGCGACTTGACGGAGATTCGCTATCTCAAATTTGGTAGGTCATCGTAATATTTCAATATCTGCGGGATGCCACGGTGCTGACAATTGATGACAGGACGTTGGCTGATACTACACGAGCCGGACAGCTTCATTTTCCAGAGTTCGCACTAGCTATGTATTTGTGCAACCTGAAATTGACCGGGAAAACGATTCCCTCAACCCTACCCAACAACATCGAGAATGAGGTGTCTAGTATGGTAGACATTATCAACTTCAGTGTTGCTGAGGAAGCGGCTGCCGGTTCCGCTCCTAGCATCAATGCGCCGGACTTTGGGAGACAGAATACGGCTACGCCGCCCACTATCCAGCACCCCCAACCGCAGCCTTCAAACGCTCAAATCCTTCAAGCCCAGATGACTGGCTTCCCTACCCAGCAGACTGGGTTTTTGGGTCAGAATCAGGGTCTTCAGGCACAGGTGACAGGATTCCCGCAAGCTGGCGGTTACAATGGACCCCGGCCGCCCATGCCTCCTATGCCTACCGGCTACGGCCCGGGTCTATCACCAAATAGCGGGCCTGGTGGAATGATTGCTCCTTTAAATGCCCAGCCTACAGGAATGCCTGGTCAGTGGGGCTTGGTAAATACGCCGTCAACGGGTCTGCCCAACATCGATGCTTTACAGGCGCGGATGATGCCTCAACAAGGCCGTGAGCAGCAGAACTACACCACCGCTGGCCTACAGGGAAATGCCGTGATTCCATGGGCTATCACCAAGGACGAGAAAAAAAGATATGATGCACTTTTTCGAGCTTGGGATGGCCTCAACAAGGGTTATATCGGTGGAGATCAAGCCATTGAGATCATGGGCCAGAGCGGCCTCGACAAGCCCGATCTCGAGAGAGTTTGGACACTTGCCGATCACGGCAACAAAGGACGGCTGGACCTGGATGAGTTCGCAGTGGCAATGCATTTGATCTACCGCAAGCTGAATGGTTACCCCATTCCTAATCAGCTTCCCCCTGAGCTGGTGCCCCCCTCTACCAGGAACATCAGTGAATCTATTGGAACCATCAAGAACATGCTGTACCAGGAGTCCGAGTCTCGGAAGAATTCCGGCGCCGCGCTGTTGCCGCAGAAGACGGGCGTCAGCTATCTGAAGGGCCACTCATTCAGAGGTGCCGGAGGAGCTTATGGCGGTAACCGCAAGGATGCGACCGTTTTCAAGAACAACGATAACGAAGTCGGCTACCGATCCAGCGCCCGTCGTAGACTCGGCACCGGGTCACCCCGCCCTGATTCTCCTTCGTCTGTCACCTCCAACGACGACTTGACAATGGACCAACTTCGGAAGAAAATCAAAGAGAAGCAGGTTCTCCTTGATGCGATGGACTTCAAGGACGAGCAAGGCGCTGAAGAGGATGATATTCTCGACAGGCGTGACCGCCGAGAGGCCGAGGAGCTCTACCGCCGTATTAGGAGAATTCAAGAAGACATTGACAGCCATCCGGATGCTGCGCTGATTGGCGGGGATTCCGATGCCGAGAGGAGAGCCTTGAAGCGTCAGCTTCAGAATCTGACAGACAAGATCCCCGAGCTTGCGTCCCAGGTTCGGAAAACTGAAAAGGCTATTGCTGATGCGAGACTCGAGCTCTTCCGCTTGAAGGATGCCAAGGCCCACCCAAGCAGTGCCACCGCAATTGTCGGGACGGGTCCCGGTGGCATCGTTACTGAGTCTGATAGGCTTAAGGCGCGCGCAAAGGCTATGATGCAGCAGCGGACTGCTGCTCTTACTGGTAGGAAGATTGACGTCAGCGTTGATGACACGGATGCGCCGAAGCGACTGGAGGAAGAGAGCCTGAAGGTGAGGACTGAGAAGGAGAACAATGAAAGGATGGTCCGAGATGTCGAGGACAGTGTCCGTGACTTCTCTAAGGGTATCGAGGACAGCCTGAAGGAGGGCGGTCGGGATGCCACTACGGAGCATGAGAAGCGCCGCTGGGAGGACGCTCTTGGAGTTGAAGACGAGGTCCGGGATTTCATTTACGATCTCCAGCGTTCGAGCCGGACTGCCCGTATCAGAGCGCAAGACCGGCAGGGCGGCCGCAAACCTGCACAGGAGCCCGTCAAAGCAGAGGCCTCACCAGCTTCTCGCTATGAGACCTCCCCTTCAACTTCTCGTATATCCACTCCCACTGCTGCACCGGCCGCAGCGGGTGGCTCGTACTCGTCGTACAAGACGCCCGAAGAGCGCGCTGCATTCATCAAGCAGCAGGCTGAACAGCGGATGGCCGAGAGGTTGGCGGCGTTGGGTATCAAGGCACCGACTAAGCTTGGCGAGACTGCTGCTCAGAGAATCGAGCGCGAGAGATCCGAGCGAGCTGCAAAGCTGCGCCAGGCTGAGGAAGAAGATGCTCGGCGAGAGGCCGAGAGACAAGCTCGACTCAACGAGGAGCAAGGTGGCCCACCGGCGGCAATTCAGTCCCCAAAGGCTGATGCGAAGAAGCCCCCTCCACCCCCAAGTAGAAAGACTGCGAAGCCCGATGACGGACGAGTTGACGAAGAACGTGCTGGACGGAGGGCAGAGGAAGAGCGGCTCGAAAGGGAACGTGGGGAGCAGGAGCGGGCAACCCACGAGCTTGAGTGAGTGCTACGTACCATCTCTAAGCATTACAAACACTAACATTTCACAGGGAACGCGCAAAAGCTCAGGAAGATGATCTTGCTAGCGAGCGCGAAGCGGCTGATGCACGCCTTAGAGCATTGGAGGAGCAGGTTAGACAGGGGAAACTCAAGAAGGAGGAAGAGAAGCGCAGGAAGAAGGCGGCGGTAGCTGAAGCAAAGGAGAAGGAGGCTAAGTTGGCACAGCGCAGGGCTGAGATCGAGGCAGCCCGCAAGCGTGAGGAAGAGCTCCGAAGACAACTCGAAGCAATTGACGATGACGACAGCTCCTCAGACGACGACGAGGGCCCAGAGCAGATTACGCCACAGGCATCTACCCCTACTTTGGGTGGAAGTCAACTTGGCAGCCAGGAGCTGGAGCCGAAGCAAACGCCGCCGTCAATTTCTGTGGCGTCTCCACCCCAAATTGTCACATCTAGCCCTGCGGCGGATACGACGGAAAGTCGCAATCCGTATTTCAGGATGATGTCTCAGACCTCTGAGCCGTCCGCAGCCTCAGCAGCCCCGCCTGTCGCGCCGCCGCCGCCGCAGGTAGATATCTCGAACAACCCATTCCACCGCATATCGCAGGCGGCCGCCCCTCCGGTCCCCATTGGGCCCGTTTCAAGGAAGCGGCCTGACAATGATGGATGGGACTCGGACAAAGACGAGGACGATGATGATTCTGAGGATGATCGACCGGGTGGCAAGAGTGCTGCTCACCTTGCCTCGATCCTGTTTGGTACAATGGCTCCTCCCCGCCCGCTATCTGCAGCCGGCGACAGGTCGGCAGCATCTCCCCCGGTTAGCTCCCCAATCACGGCGACGTCGCCGGAGGCAGCTGTTTCGCCCTCACCGGCACCTCCTCCGCCACCACCCCCGATGCTAACTGGTGTGCCGGGTGGCCCGCCGCCACCTCCGCCGATGCCTCCCTCCATGGCTCCCGGAGGTCCCCCACCACCGCCGCCTCTTCCCGGAATGGCCCCTCCTCCGCCGCCTCCTCCTCCAGCGATGGGTGATATGCCACCGGTAATTGCCCGACCCAATGCGTTGCTAGGCGAAATCGCCCAGGGCAGAGCATTGAAGAAGACGCAAACACGCGACAAGAGCGGGGCAGCTGTGGCGGGCCGGGTGCTGGATTAATATACTGGTTCATGCGGCGGTACCGAGCCTTTTGGTGTGGGTGGTGTGTGTGGATAGTCGGACAGCGTGTGGCTTGAGCGGGATTGGGCAGCGATAAGGAGATATAGGGGCGGGAAAGGGAAGGCAATATCGGTGGTAGACTAGTGTCCCTCGAGTGTGCGTAGGTATAACCCGTCGGCATTGCAAAAATAATCGTTTTTGTCTCGTTCTCTCGCCCATATGCCACGGCTCCTAGCTTAGCAATGCTGTCATCCCCTTCGCTCCCCTCAACTGTCCGTTGACCAATCTTTGCCTGTCATGGAGTAAACAAAGCGGTTTCGACCTATAGGGGGAATGATAGAGGCAATAGGATGGCTGGTGCATATGCCGTGCAACTACAGTCGGGACCGTTGTGGGACGGCGATGTTGGACCCGATGGTATGCAGGTTACGTACTGAGGACTGGTGGGACTACTAGCGGCATCGATTTGGTGTGGAGAGCGGACGACTTGACATTGGAGGGGGGGCCATTAGGTCAGTCTCATGTAGGTGCTGTGTAATCCCGTACGAGGGGGTGTCATCTGGAGGGAATTGGATTTGCCTGTCACTTTCGTTGGAACTCAAGTGTCAATCAACTAGGGTTGCGGAGGTGCAGGTTTGGCCGTGGTTTTGCAATTGATGGGAGGGTACAGGAGAGCGCAGCTGGACAAAGCTAATTCTAGGAGCAGCGTTCTTGGGTACCTCGGAAGAACAGTTGAGATAGTTACGAAAGGTAGCCCGTACGCAAGTAGGAACTTACATTACATGTCCAATGTCACACGGCAGTATATACATCTCGCATCTTGCAGCGAGGATGAAACGCGCTTGCGTACTGCGGACTACTTAATACATTGCTAAATGTGTCCCGACCAGACGATGGGGAGGGGGAAACGAGAGAAAATAGAGGACTTTGCGTCTCACACAGACCATGACCGCAGGGTAGATTAGGAGGAGCATGCAGGCACTATCACTTGAGCGTCATGTATTGGGAGGAAGGCCTATGCGGGTGCAGAGCAGAGCGGAGGCAACACTTGGGTTGGGTCTTTTCTCGCTCTCGTGTCTTCTGCCGGGATATAGATAGTGGGATAACCGCCTGCGGGTGTGAAGGGTAGCAGGGATACGCGGTTGGTACGCGGGGGACGGGATCGTGCACTTCTCTAGGGGCTTGGGCGGGGACGAAGGAAAAAAAAGTTGAGAAGAGACGAGTTTCTCCCGGACGCGTGGGGCCTAGCCCGCGACCTGCTATTCATGCCTGTGTAGCGAGGGAGAAGGTGGATGGATTTACCCCGGACCTAGAGCGTGGCAAGGGAGGAATGCGTTGATGGGCTCGGGATGGGAGCCGGCCAAGAAGAGCCGAAGGGGATAGAAAATGAAGCGGAGGAAATAAAATCTTGGTGAGATCCCTGGCGGAGGGAACGTCGTCAGGGGACGGGGCTCGGTGGGATGCTCGCTAGCTGGCATATGCCTGACTCAGAGTCTAGCTTGCCCCCAAAGCATTATAATAGTGATTATACCGTTATTATAAGACAGGATTGTGATATCTCCTCGCGCTGCTAGGCTAGTTTCTTGCTTCGGCTCCATGGCATGGCGTCCAGGTTGGGGGACCTGGCCGATATCTCGAATATTCAAATCTCTACTATTAAACCTCGGTAGCAGTAGTGCGAACGGTTCAACGTAGTCCAAGGTGGACTCGAGACAGTTCGGCAGGTGGTGCTAGCGCGCTGCAGAGAAAGCCATCACGACAGAAGCTACCGTCGAGCTGCCGTCGACACAGGTGTCCGTCACCGACGACGTATCAGCGATGCACAGGCTACGGCAATCTGCCTCGAATCCGTGCGGGTAGACCAAGAGCCGGCAGAGGAGCAGTAGACGGCAGCAGAGAGGGGCACGCGGTGCCATGTGTGGGCCTGGATGACACCCAAGACACACAAGGAAGTGAGGCCGTTGAGCCAATGATGTCAGCCTGTCGATCTGGCTCTCAGACCAACCACCGCCAATGCTGCACCGGTCCAGGCCATCCGAGCGGTGCAAACTGAAAATCGAGCTCCTGAAGGCGGGTGAGCGGTCGCTGGAGATAAGCGATGGGCCTCATGTGGGAGCAAAGCGGCGGTGAGGGCCTAGAGGGTGCACTATGGTGCACCATCATTGCGATGTGGCAGGCTGGAAAGGCATGAAAAAGGGTCTGGATATTAGGTCTCGGGGCTGGCGCAGCACATTCCTCAATATCCTCGCAGCTCTCTGTGCGTGTCTCATGGCCGCTGATGAACGGTGAGGCAGCGCTGGCTGGCAGAAGGTAGGCGAGGTGAGGAGCAATTCTCTTTAAACTCGCGTTTTGGTAGCGTATAAAGCGTGGCTGGTGGTCGTAGTCTAGGCCTCACGTGCCCCACGACGTTCGGTAAAGAGCTGGCTGGGCAATTTGATTGGGCAGGAGGCCATGCGGGACGCGACCTAGACGCGAGAATTCGCGCCAGTAGACTGCATTCCATAAACAAAAAGCGCGACGCTGCCCCTTCCTGTTGGACCGTCGCAGGCTCACAGAGTCCAGCCGGCGTCGCCAAATGATTGCACCGCAGCCAACCATCGCCGCTCGACCAGACCGTCTGCCAAACGTGCTCGTCCTCCTCCCCTCTCTATCAGTCAATCCAAAACCATTCAAACCATTCAAGCCGTCGAATTGAGCGTCGGCTGTCTGCGAGCCTGATGTTCCCGAGCTGCATGGGAAACCCACTCGCTACGGGGTACTAGTCTCTGCACTGCATACCCACTGGCGGCGATCTGAGGCCATCTGAACACCTCCCACTGCACCTGGCCCTGAACCTGGCTTGAACCTGCTTGAACCTGGCCTGAACCTAGACTTGACTTGACCTAACCTGAAGACTCCTTCACCACCTGCGGTCTGCGCCGGCCTGCTACTTTGCACGGCCTGCAATTCGCAACTCTGCAACCTGCTGCTTGCAACCGCACACTGCTCCCGCTGCTCACCAGGAATCGTGCATTGCTCCGCCCTCCGCCCGTCCTCTGTCGATTCGCCTGCCAGTCGCATTCACCCGGCATCCAGCGGCCAGACAGACCCATCAATCCTCGATTTTTACTTTCCATCTCCCATCCTCACCTTTCCCGCCCGCCAGGGCAAAGAGGGGCCAGGAACCTAGTCTGCTGCCGCAACAACGCACTGCTCTCGCACTGCTCTCTGGATGGAACTCGACGACATATCTTTGACGACATCGCCGAGAGCGACAGACCACTTAGACCACCCGGCGGTCACTTAAACGAAAGGTTCTGCCGCACCGAACCACACCCTTGCACTTGGCCTCCCCCCAGTGCACCCACCCCCAGACCCCCAGACCCTTGTCCATATGGTCAGCCCGCCTTGGTGTCTCGTCCAATCCATTCGCCTGCTCTCCCTCCCTCCGCGGGCTCGGCGTCTCCACTCGGCCTGCACTCTTGGAACAGGCGTCGAAGCGTGTGTGAGCTGGCAGTCCCTAGCAGTGGGCATCATCCTTCCTTGCCATCCAGTCAGCCCTCTTCACCTGAGCGTCGCCCACATCGCTTGCCGCCCAGGCAGCCTATCTCCTCCCTCTCCTTCCCCTCACAAGTCCTCGATGATCGACCGCGTTGGCATCGCCTTGCCTTGAGTCTCTCTTGCTTCGCAACGACGCCGTCTTCGCCTCGACAACCGCATCGCACACAATTTTATCGAATCGGCCGCCGTTATCCCACCGCTATCACAACTGCCATACCATCCGTCGCGGCCTGTGCGACTTCTTTAGGCCATCCATCACCACGGCTTACACGCCACTCTATCCCTTGCCAGCACCCCCCACATTTAATTAAACTCGCACCGCCAGTCGAGGTACGTTGAGCGCGCGCCTTAACAGAGGCAGTCCTTCTCCCCGTCGTGCAAACCCGCTCTACCCCGACCACGAGATTCACGTTCGACCCGACCGTTACGTGATCCATCCTAAACCTCAAGACGACTGACTTAGATTCAGACGAATCTTGATCCGTCAACCATCTGCTGTACGACAAACACGCGTTCCAGCTCGGCCACCAATGGCCAAGCAAGCGCGTTACGGGGCTCCCGAGCCACCGCTGCAGATCTACCAGGATGCCTTCTTTGACGACTCGACGGCCCCCATGATCAGCCGTGCTCCCATGGCTCCCGCGTCGAAGCAGCATCGACGACCCCTCCAGAGTGCTAACAGCAACGTCGTGCTAAATCCGCCCAACGCTAGCTTCGTCAACCAGTCGCCCTTCAAGTCTAACCCGCGGATATCGGACTCCCCGCTTACCCCCTTGAAGCAGGCCCAGGGCAGCAAGCTCAACTCGGTACACATGATGCCTCCCAACAGACTCCCGCAATCGACGGACTCCCTCGAGAAGAAGCAACCGATGATGTCTAGGTTCAAGACGGTAGCACAGAAACCGCAACAGCAACAACAACCACATCAGCAGCCGCATCCCGAGATGAACATCCAGTTCATGGGCAAGGAGAACATGCACACCCCGATATACCCCGCACCCGGTCCGCAACAGTACAACATCCCCCTCGAGAACTACTATCAGAAACCGTCCGGAAAGCGTGTATTGTTGGAGGCTGCCCCGATCAAGGAACTGAGGCCGGCGAAGAAGCCAAGGCTGGAAGAGCCGCCGCTGCCTTCCCACGATGCTTTTCCCCAAATCGTCGATGATGGAACGAAGCCGAACCATAGTTATGCTACCCTCATCGGAATGGCCATCCTGCGATCACCACAGCGAAGGCTCACGCTGGCGCAAATCTACAAGTGGATCTCGGACACGTATAAGTTTTATAACCCCAATGATGCGGGTTGGCAGAATAGCATCCGGCACAATCTGAGCTTGAACAAGAGCTTCAATAAGCAGGAGCGACCCAAGGATGATCCTGGAAAAGGACACTATTGGACTATCTTACCAGGCACGGAGCATCTCTTCATGAAGGAAAAACCCTCACGGAAATCGGTCCCCTCTGCTGAAAATCTACCGGTCATGTCCACGCGTCTTGAACCATCTCAACCTCATATCCACCACCATCTCATGCAAGAGTCGATTCTGCCACCTCAGCTCCCCATGTCCCAATCCTCGCTGCCTGCCATACCGGCATCATCGCAAATGGCCCATGTTTCGATGCCTCAACCCGAGATCTCATCTGATGCCACAATACCTGCCTCTGATATTGCCGCCTTGGACGAGTTGACCGACAGGGCCAACGAAAATGAGTTTCTGAACGACCCTGACTTGTATTCGCCTTTGCCTGCTGCCATGCACTCATCTCCTCCCATTCCCAAACATCTCGAGTCTCGCCACAGCGATACACCACCGCCTCAGCGACTATCAAATGGCTCATCAGCGACAAGATCAAGGTCACGTTCGCATTCCAAGAGGGCATTTACATCCATCAATGACGACAGTGGCTACATCTCATCACTCGAATCCTCAGTGATGCGCCCGAACCCGCACCCCCAGCTCCTTACTTCCGAGGCTGATCGTCCCCGGGTCAAGCGAGGTCGAGCTGAGCGAGGCCGCGCTGAAGAGGAAATCGCTCGTCTTCGTGGCTCATCGTACGACAGTCCCTCGAAGGGACGCTCGTACGGATATCCCGCCTCATCGTCACCGCTACGCCAGCCATCCCACAATGGCTCTGGTCAGATGCTCCCACCTCTTACTCCGGCAATGAAACTGAAGGCGCCTCCGAAGCCCCCGCCGTCTGTCTCACCTAGCACAAACCTACGCCTCCACCGAGAGAGCGTCCAATCCATGGTTGATTCCCCCTATAGACGCGCCGCCGCATCCTTACTTCCCGAAGGTGATACCCTTCTGCAGTTCACACCGGGTCTGAATTTGGATGAGGTATTTTTCAACATGGATCGGAAACCAGAGGACGACAACGCAGACTTTGGCATCTATCAAGATAACATGTTTGAGTCCATCTTCACGCTTTCCCCGGGACTCCTGCCTACTAACAACGGCTCTCCGGTGAAGCGGTCAGCAAAGAGGAAGGACCGATCATTATCTACTGGTGCACTAAACGATGTAACACACTCCTCACACAGCACCTCGAACTCCGGGTCGTTCCTCAAGGTTCCTGGCTATTCCAACAATATGTTGCTGGAGACGCCGAGCAAGGTGTTTGACGGCCTCGCATCTTCCCCGAGCAAGCTCTTCATGCAGTCTCCAAGCAAGATGTCAATGCCACTGATGAATGACGAAAACGCACCATTTACCCTAGACGACCTCTGTGGCGATTTTCCAGATGAGAGCGAGTTTCACATCGATATGCTCTCCGGGTGGGAGAAGATTGGCTCCAACAATGTCCAGACGACAAGAGCCGCGAAATCTTCCAAGCCGGGGCTTGGCCGGTGTTACTCAACCGCTTTCTAAACCGCCCAATTTCCTATCTATTCCGCCCCGCCCACAACGCGCGAGAGGGTACAACTCACGACTGTTATGATTCATGAAAGACTTATCTTTCTTCTCTTGGGATCTCTCCCTACTTCACAACCAAGTCCTGCCGCCCTGGTTGGCTCAACAGCCAACCCGAGCGACGAGTTCTTACTTTGTGGGTGGCGATTTGATACCCGCGCGCCTCAGCATATCTGGACGTACCAAAGGTCCCCCACAATTCTTCGGAGACCCCCGCTCCTCAGACTCATGCCTTTCGGCTTATCTTTGTCTGCGATGTAGGAGTAGGGGCTTCGATTTTCTTTCTTGTCACGATAACAACGAAGGGATGGCCAAGGAGTACATAGCTAAAGCAGCATACGGAGGAGTCAATGTTGTGTAGGGTCTTGATTTGTCACATTTTTCTTTGCTTGCGAGGACGGAGGCAGGCTAACGATTCTGTTTTATTTCACTATATCATGGGGTATTTCTTTGCGGGTAGGTCTCGGATTTGGCTTTGTCATAGCGTGGGAACCCCTGATTGATTTGGCTGGGATGGACCGGGTCTTCGTAACCCCCCTGGGAGGCTGGATTGATGGATGGGTTTGGCCTAGTTTGTGTTGGTTATATTGTACTTGACAATTGACGTCTCTAGAGAGACACTGATTTTCCCCGTCACCTCTCGTCATGGATGTGTTATTGTTTACATTGTTGGGTTGGTAGGCAGAATGAATGAAAATACCGGCAGGTCTGATCTCGATGACTGTTGGTCGATCTCGCAACTAGTTTGGTGGCGGGCGCGTCATGGAAGTGGCACTACTTAGTCGTCCCTTTTTTTTTTTTTTTTAGTTTCAGCCTTAGCTTGCTACAATTGCAGCCCCATATCTTTCGATACCACCGACTTTTCCCTTTCGTGATTTCAGACGAAGCTCGTCAAACGGAGAAGCTGTCCGTGTGGCATGCTCCATCCATTGCTCTATTCCCACACCCACCTTACTGCCTGCCACTGTCTCGCCCTTTTCACCATGATTCCCACCTTTCTTTCCATGATCCCGTCTTCTAACATGAAAAAAGGGGGTGGTCATTTTTAGGATACCTCGAGAAAGTAATTGTCGCTGTCCCGGTCCCTATCCCCGGTATGACCATCCGCACCTCCAAACCCCCACGGGCTTTCAGGGGCAAGGTGTAGCGCTTCTAGGAAGCACGAGTCCAGACCCCTATTGCCACGCCAAATCGACCTTTTGCCAATTTGATTCAGTATCACGTCCATTGTTTTAGAAGCGTTCCGGAAAGCTCATCTTATACGCCCCACGTTCTTTATGAGATGCGTCCAAGCCACGCCGGTTCATTGATATCATTCAATATCGGCGGCAGCCATACTGGGCACCATTCCTCGACAATACGCAGTGCCCGCCAACTTCACATATCAACAACAATCAGCCAAGCATTAGCATTTAATAGTGGGTATCTCGAATTGAAGCTTCCAAAAGGATCACTCCGACACTCCCAATCCGAAGATGGCTGTGTGCCGTAACCTTGTCCTGTAACATACCTTGCTGCCCACCATGATGAGGCAGGTATTCTCTATTCCCTTTATATTCAAACAAACCTGAAAACGCCCCCTACCCATTCCACCCCCAAGTCCGGGGGAAGTGAAAAAAAATAAAACTCCGCTGAGGATTCTTGTCATGACGGACAGGGCCCTGCCGTACACATGTACGGATAAAACAACAGAGCGAATAATCGCAGAAATAACAGCCAAAAGCCAGAGGCCCAGAACAACACATCTTCCAAGACGCCCCGCATAGCTTTGCTGGGACTCACCAGTGTTTCTGACATGGGAGGAGAGGGGCGGTGGGAACCGCCCACAGTGAGCGTGGCCGCTGCCTAGGAATCCAGGATAGCACAGGTCATGGTCTCCTAGTAGATGCCCATGCGCGCGGCCCAACCTGCCTCCTTGTGCTGGTTGATGTTGATCTGGAAGGGAAATGGGTTGGCCTCGGTTGAGGTGATGGGCGGAAGGTGGTCCTTGTGAGTGTTGGCGAGTGTGATGATGTTCATGATTGTATTTTGCAGCGTCGTCTCGGTTGCTTTGCGGACCTTGGCACGTTCTGTGGGGACTCAAGTAGGTTAATCTTTTGTTGGGGGGAGGAGGTTGGGTGTAAAGTTTTCACAAGGGCTATGTTCAGGGTATCCCATGTGCTCGTGTTGAGAGGGGATGTCTGCCGCCTTGGGTCTGGAGATCTCGAAGAGTGAGAGCGAGAGAAAAGCGAGAGAAACGCACCACCCTCCGTCCTCGGCTCTGCTACCGTGACTTTGACAGTCCAACTCTCCCAGCAAACCTCATGGTCGCCGCGCATATTATACCAGGCCTTGGGGCGGCGCTTCTCGAAGAACTGTATCGTCACCTGTCCGCGACCGCTCCCATTACCGCCGCCTCCACCAGAAAGCGACGGCGACGAGGCCGGACCCGTTCCGCCTAGCCCTTGATGGCGCGGGTGGTGCTGTTGCGGTTGATGTGGTTGGTTGCGCTCATGCTCGAGCTGACGTGCCAGTGCGGTCACGCGCTGGTCGATCAGCGTCTCGATCTCGGCTTCGGGGACGTAGGCTAGCTCGAGGCCGAACACATCGCGCGTTTGCGGCAGGACCGAAGGGAAGAAGCGGAGGAAGAAGATCGTGTGGAGGATTCCTGTACGCGGAGGATATTTCGGTGAGTTTTGGCCAATGTATACACGTGCGTATTTGTATCTTCAACATCAGGGAGCCAGCCCTATTGGCGGGGGAGGGGGCTGGCATATGAGAAATTTTGGCGGCCTCTTACCTTTGACGACCTCGCGCACTGAATTGGGGTCGGCAAATGCCTCGAGAATGAACTCGGGCGCACCAGGTTGCTCCATGGCGAAGTCGCGATAGCGCGGGCTGCTTGGCGGTGGTGTGTCTGCCGTAGGAAGAGGCAGAATTTGCTGTTGTACGGATATGCAAAAGTTGTCAACGTCAACGTCACTTTAACCCCTCGTTCTCCGAAGCATCAGCTGCTGCATTTCTCAACTGTTTGAGTTGCCCCTCTGCCCCTTATCCACTCTTTGTCCCACTCGTACAGGGTTAGGGTCCCTACCGGCTCAGTCCGGCCAGTGGGGGGCGTGTGGAGAGGCTGCGGCTGCGTCAGCCCTATTAGAATCGCCGAGCCGAGGTAATTACTTTTGGGAGAAGATGTAGGAGGCTGGGCAGCTGGCAGCTGGCGTGGACCGCGTTCAGGTTCAACAGCTTCTAACTAGTAACAGCTTCTCGCCAAACACTGGACTCGTCCAACCTTGAACGTTCCGATCAATGACCCAAGACCTGAGCTCTGCTGCAAAGCCCTGTTCATTGTCATGTTCACAGCCACGCGGCGATGGTTTCGCCGCAACCGCACGCCTATCGCCATCGGCGTGGGCGTTGTCGGCGCCGGCTACGTCGTCACACAGTATGTCCTCGGCAAGCTCAACGATGCGCGCGAGCGCATGAGCAGTGATCGCATCGCCAAGGAGAAGTAGGTAATTGAAATCCCGAGTGGTCGAATAGCAAACTAACATACAGCTCCTTGTGTCTGTAGCTTGCGCCGCCGCTTCGAGCAGAACCAGGAGGACTGCACTTTCACCGTGCTCGCACTGCTGCCCACCGTGACGACAAACATCCTCGAGGCTATGAACACAGAGAAGATTACGTACGATATTCAACAAATCAAGGGGTCCGCCGCCGCTAGAACCCGGAGCATAGGCTCTCTCAGCCCACCCAGTACGACCGAGACGGCCGCGACCGATGACGACGGACGTAGCATCATCAGTGTCAGCGTTCAGAGTGAAGCTGGGATGCACACAAGTCAACTATCGATACCGACACCGCTAACCCCCGCGGAGACAGTCATCGGAGCCGTCGGTGCTCCCCCAGAAAGCCCCCAGACTCCGCAGAAAGCGCGGAAGACGAAGAGACAGCTGTGGGATGACTTGACTATTAGCTGTAAGTCTTGCCAGACGTTGAACACAACTAAAACAGAGACTGACGATACGTCTTTACAATAGCCATCACGCGAGCATACACATTAACTTATACCCTGGCGCTGCTGGCTATGCTCACCAGGATACAGCTTAACCTCCTGGGTCGAAGAAGCTATCTCTCCAGCGTCGTGTCTCTCGCGACGGGTAGCACCCAAGCAACTATTAGTCTCGAGAACAACGATGACGATAGTCCAGAACAGGCCTACGGCAGCGACTTCGAGGTCAACCGCAAGTATCTGACCTTTAGCTGGTGGCTGCTAAACCGCGGCTGGGTAGATGTCATGCAGCGTGTCGAGACGGCGGTGCGCCAGACGTTTGGACACCTCAGCCCCCGCGACACCGTCACACTCGATACCTTTACAAAGCTCACTCATGACTGTCGCCGATTGATAGAAGGCCGTGCGCCTGGCTCCAGCGCCGGGACCAAGTGGCTGCCTTTCCTCCTCCCACCATCCAACATGGAAGCCTTTGTACTCCGTGAGTCAGGCATCCTTGACGATGCCACGCAGCACTCCTCCGCACCTCCCTCCTCCTCCTCCTCCTCATCCGCCTCCCTTCGCCGCCTCCTCGACGAGACGGCCGACCTCGTCGAGTCACCAACCTTCTCCATCGTACTTACCCAGCTCCTTGATGCTGGTTTTGGCGTCCTTCTGGAGGAGAAGCTGGCCGGCATCGTCTTTGAGGCACCCCCGGCCGGCAGCGCCACCAGCCCCGAGTTGCGCAATCCGCTCGCACCGCAGACAGGAGTCAGCCGCGTTGTGCTCTTGCCCAAGATACTCGGCGTGCTGACGCGCCAGGCCCACGCCATCGGCAACGGCATGCCCAACGAGTATCTCCAGGCCATGGAGGGCGTGCGCGACCTCGAAGGGTTTGCTGCTGTTGTGTACTCGAGCAACTGGCAGGCCGAGATTGCCCGGGATGGCGAGGGGGACAGGGCGAGACAAGTCGGAACTAGGGGCCCCCTGTCATCAGCGACGACGGGGAGTGCTCATGGCGAGGGAAGCGAGGTTATCATGGTGGAACAGAGTCAAAGCCAGGTGTCCGGAACGACCGCGGCGGAGTCGAGCTTGGTGATGGTTGATCCGCAAGCAAGCTTTGATAGTGCATGGAATCGGGCCTTGCAGAAGTGATGAGGGTTGTATCGGGAGGTGGTTTGGCATTGATGGAGTCAGGTATGGGTGGCTCGTAGACGGGATATATGGATACCCACGTCCGACTTTGGGATGTATGCAGAGCATTTTGGGACAGGCAGGAATGGTAATTGTATCTTGGGTATGATGACTTGGGTAAAATGTGTGTACTATTAGTGGCAGCATAGTTGGGCAGGAGCATGGAAAGTTTGTTCATAATGACATTAATTTGTTCTCGTCGCGAAGAGGGCACCTTGGTATGCTGAGCTGTTCAGCGGCAAGTGGGTCGGTTGCCTCGTAGCCAGGGAATCTTGTGTCAAGGACGTGGACTGGAGTCCCGTTATCCTGAGACACCCCAAGTGCATGACATGCAAAGATGATACTGCTGATGAAGCCAGATATCCCAAGCTAGGGCTACATCGTGGCATTCGGCTTCCCTCGGTCTCCCATCATGAAAGATGCAAGTCGTTTCTTTCAGGGGCAGACCGCCAACACGGACGCTCCTGGGAGTTCACCAAGCCTAGAGCTCACATCAAACCCCTAATGAATTGGTCTAGTCCAAGCTCAAAGAGCTCGTTCTTGACTCCGTCGCCCCCCTTGTGTTCAACCGGCGATAGCGGGTTCTTGACGACTTTATTAGGCCGTTAGCTGATTATCATTCTGCACGTTGGGATATATAACATACCATACTCAACCCAGAGGTTGATATAAACCTGATGCAACACGTTGCGCATGCTGGGCGCCGCCGTGTCGGTCAGCATGACGAAGCGCAGGTTGCTCACCGTCTCGTAGTAGTGCAGCTTGTACTGGCCAGTGCGGTACGTGATGAAGGCGTCGTCGTCGCCGCCCAGCTTGCGCACCATGTTGCGCAGCGAGAAGACGGTGCCGAAGATGAGCTTGGCGTCGTCGCCGGCTTTGGCCGCCTTGGAGCGCCGGTCGCGCGGGCGCCCCCCCTGGTTATTGCGCTCATGCTCGCGCTCGAGGTCGGGGATCGCGGTGATGGCGGAGGACGGGGTCGGGGTCAGGACCGCGGCGGAGGGCGTGGGCCCCTCCATTACCGAGGGCGGGAGCCAGGAGCGCGAGTAGATGCATTCCGCTTGGGATGTGTTAGCACGGCGGCGGCGGTGGTGGTGGTGGTGCTGGGAAAGGGGAGGGTGGTGGACTTGCTGTGCCGGTCAAAGATGAAGAAGGAAAAGACAACCATGGCCAAGTCGAGGCTCTCGCAGTTTCGCCCCGAGACGGGAAGGCAAGGAGGGGTGGGCGCGGCGCGACACACTTGGGTCCCCGAGACCACTTACATCAAAAGGGGGTTCGAAGGCTCGAATCTCTCTCCAATGCGCGCAAAGCAAATGTGTCGTCGAGTCGAGGGCAAGACCGAGCAGCTGCTAATCAAGCAATCGGCCTCTGTGCACTGATTGCACAGGTTACGAATCCCTGTCGGTCAGCGGCTGGAGGGCAAATTGAACCGCACCCCCCTACCCCCGCAAAAGTCCCGTCCCAGTTCTAAAAACAGACCAACCCATTTGGGTAAGCCCATCCATCATCAACGTCACAGGCAGGTACCAGCCAAGTTTTGTTCCTTTCCGCGCAATCGCACAACGGGCCTAGGTAGAGGAAGAGGGTCGAGAAATATTCGTGTCCCGCCTTCGCGACGGTACTTAAATACCATAATCTAGTAGTATAGGCCTTGGAAGTGCAATATGAACCCAAAGAAGCGCAAATGATGCCTGCTTCGGGGCGTACGGTACCACATGTATACTTGTCTGCCCCATGCTTCCTGAGGCTCTCTGGTGGGGTGTCCGGGTGGTGTGGAGGGGCACCCAGTGAACCCCTCAGTTCCCAAGACCCAAGCGCTGCAGAACGGGGAACGCCTGCGCTGCCTGGTTCTTTGTCTTGTTGCTTGCCCAATTGCCCAGACCTGGGTTGCCCACGGACAAACCAGCAGAGCCCCGTAAGGCGAAGGCGGCATCCGGAACCTGAAAACCCCAAGAGCCCTGGCACTCGGACAGCAACCAAGCATCGCATCCAAACCTCCCCAAAAAAGCATAATCTCTGCTGAGTACTTGCTGCTGCAAGCCTCAGCTCATGGCCTGATCCTTGACAGAGCGCCGAACCAGGTATCCTGGGTGTATCTCAGTTGCCTAATCACCTAATTCATATCTCTGACCACCTGCACGAGCTCTGTGGCCGGTGACGGGATGCAGAAATCGTTGCCCGCCCCCTCTCTTCAACCATCTATCTAGCCGCCCCCAAATCATTAGCGTCGTCCAACGTCTGGGATTTGCTACGACACGAGGGAGCCCAAGCAGGCGACCTAAATATCACCGACCTCCCGTTTCTCTAGGTTGTGGCTTATATCCAGCTCTCCCCATCTTCTATAGACCATAGACGGCCAGGAATGGCGAGCGAAGAACAGAGCTCACGCGCCCATACCCCCCTTCGCAAGAATCTTACCCACCAACCTTTACGCTGCCGCTCCGTCCGCGCGCCGACCCAATGACACTCTCCCTAAGCACCGAGGCCGTGCCGCGCACGACGCTGCCGTCGCCAAATATCTCGATTGAGTTCCACGGCGACAACCTCCAGTCGCGATCCTCGCTCGAGCCTCCACGGCAAGTGATATTCTTGTTTATGCCATGCGAATGATAGATACCCCAGAGTGCCAAAGTTAACTCATGCCTCGATTCCTCACAGCTCCGCGCCGCCTGACATGCAGCACTTCAAGAGCCCCCTAAGACACCATAGGAGAACCCCTTCTGCACACCGCGAAGTCAAGGTGCGAGCGATTCCAGAACCCAGCACGCCTGGAGGAGGAATATCCGGGGCTGACTGACGCCCGACTCCACAGGAAACACTCAATGCGCGATCCGAGTATGAGAACGACGACAGTAGCCCAGGACATCACCGTGTAAACCAGTACGTCATCAAGGAGGAGATTGGTCGCGGGTCCTACGGCGCCGTGCACCTGGCCACTGATCAGTTTGGGAATGAATATGTGCGTCCTCTCTTATCATGTGTGCGATAGCGGTTAGTCGGGGAGAAGAGGGTGCTGAACCACCACGTCTTGCAGGCCGTAAAAGAGTTCTCCAAAGCGCGGTTGCGCAAACGCGCGCAGTCCAGCCTCCTCCGCCACGGTCCGAGACGATTCGGACGCCTCCCGTCACGGGCCGGATTTGGCGCGCCTGACGCCCCGATTCCCATCAACCAGCTGTCGAATCACAAGGCCGAAGAGGCAAAGGACGCCCTTTTCTTGATCCGCGAGGAAATCGCCATCATGAAGAAGTTGAACCACCCCAACCTCGTGCAGCTGATCGAGGTCCTCGACGACCCCGAGGAGGACTCGCTATATATGGTCCTCGAGATGTGCAAGAAGGGCGTTGTGATGAAGGTTGGCTTGCAGCAAACGGCTCCGCCGTACCCCGAGGAAAGCTGTCGATGTTGGTTCCGAGATTTGATTCTGGGCATTGAGTACCGTGAGTCCACCCGGTGCCTCTGAAGAAGGTATAAACACTGAGAGACGGGCTGCTGACTGCTCTTGTGAAACGTAGTGCATTCACAGGGTGTCGTGCATCGCGACATCAAGCCTGACAACCTTCTTCTCACCGGGGATGATATACTTAAGGTGGTCGATTTCGGCGTCTCGGAGATGTTTGAGAGGGCCGACGACATGAGGACGGCAAAATCCGCGGGCTCGCCGGCTTTCCTGCCTCCAGAGCTGTGCGTGGCCAGACACGGCGATGTCTCTGGCAAAGCGGCCGATATATGGTCTATGGGCGTTTCGCTGTACTGCCTCCGCTATGGCAGAATCCCCTTCGAACGCGATGGGGTGCTCGACATGTACGATGCTATCAAGACCGAGACCCCCAAGTTCCCGCCCAATGAGAACGAACAGTTTGTAGATGTCATGTCGCGGCTGATGGAGAAGGATCCGGAGAAGAGGATAACCATGGCTGAGCTCAGGGTAAGTTTCCCGTTGCAAGAATGTTGCCAACTCGAAGAGAAAAAGAATGAGAGGTTTTCTGACCAATTCAGGAACACCTGTGGGTGACAAGAGGGGGTGAAGACGCGTTGCTCAGTGCCGATGAGAACTGTACCGATCCCGTCGACTTACCGAACGCGCTCGAGGTCAACCATGCCTTCACTCGAAGGATGAGCCACCTACTCTGTGTTGTAATTCGTGCCGTTACCACCAAGCTTCATGTGTCGTTCAGTCTAACGTGGTGCACTAGATGAAAGCAATTTCGAAATTCAAGAGTCTCCTCACTCCGAAGGAGGGCGCAGCAGGAACGCCGGCCCCACAACCTCTAGAAGCCGCTCCCGCCAAGGATAAGGTGGATGAGAAGGATGGAAAGGAGGACAGTGATGAGGAAACGACGCCTCGTGCTTCTACCAGCGCACCTGAGAAAAAAGACGAGCCTGCCGAAGGCTCCACAGCTAAGCATGCGGCGCGGGTTCTGAAAGAACGCGAGCAATTCCGCAAGGCGACCGGCGGTAAGAGCATCGCTAGTTTGGTAGTCGAGGTACCGGATTCAGTCGCGGACGGGGATGCCGTCGCGGCAGAGCGGAGGCTCCTTGGCATTGGTACCGGTGGGATCGACGACTTCGGGGCCGAGCCCCAACCAGCCGACATTGTCTCCGATTCGCCGACAGCAGTTGACTTCAACATTTACGAGCGCGCGTTTGAGGCTGAGGTTGACCGTATCAAGCGGTCAACTAGCCGCAGGAGGGGGCCGGGGACAGTGTACCTCAACCGGTTCAAGGAGAGGGGGAGTTACGGGAGTGGTAATGGCACAAGGGCGGATGAGAACCTCGCAAGTGCAGTCCGGGGTGCAGAGGATGGGCAAACACTAGGAAGCTCGACGTCAGCAACGGCGGCGTCAGTGGCGCAGAGGGGCAGCTCGTCGAGGTTTGCAGCGCTCGTTGCGCAGGCCGTGAGGGATGCCAAGCCTACTGCAGCAAGTCAAGACCAGGCGTAGGGGCGGAAGGGGGCTCTTTGTTTTGGTTTTGTCGGAGGCGAGAGAGACCTGGAGGGAGTGACCAAAAGCAGTGCACATGGGGCCCGTGGGTGCTTAATTTGCGGCTGTGTATTGCGTCGAGTATAAGTGGATAGTTGCTTTGGTCCCATGTTCCGTAGCGCTTCTCGGATTCCTAGAAGTCGGGTCAGGTACTTCGTAGAAGAGATACTCTAGAAACCAACGCCATTCTTCACCAGCTCATGTGTGGTAGCGTGTGCAAAGCGATTGTGTAGTGGAGAGTGTGAGTGAGAGCACATTGTCGTCGGCCAGTTGATACATCTGGGAAGGATGGTTGGGTAGGACGAGCGAGCAGGTATGGTTTGCACTGCCACAATTTCCCCTCCCCGTTGGGTCGGATGCCCCTCGACGGGAGAGGGAGTGAGTTTGACTCGGCGAGTGGTTCCTGGTTGACGACGACGGCTCGCTGCGGCTACGGGCTTGCGTACGAACCACGGCTACGGTACCAGCTAAGGCGGGTAGGTAGTAGCTCCCCTCCCTCAAAACGTTCCCCGGACCCGGTTAGTGGCATGATTGGTTAGGCTATAACCCGCGATTTGTTATTATCCCTCAAGTTCATTCTCGTGATATCCTCCGAATTCCGGTGTTAAGTGTTCCATGTGGCAACACGGCGGATGAGTTTTTGTTTGGTGGTCGCGTGAAAGGATAGATCCATGCCCTCCCACGAAACAACATGACAACCTAGGCCGGCCAAGACTTTTCCTTCCTTGTCTTTTGACTTTTTCAGTTTTTCTCCCGCCCTCCCCCATCTGCGCCCCCGCCACGGTCTTGGCAAAAGCTTGTTCTTTTCCGTTGCGCAGCGAACCCAACGCGTAAGCCACAGGCCTAGCTGCTCGCGGCGCCCCAGGGGGGAGATCCTCTTCTCTCTCGAAAGTTTCGTTCAGGAGAAGAAGAAAAACCTAAACACAAAACGGCTTCAGGGGCGGAGCTGCTGGGCGTAAGTTTACATGCGGGAGGACTGGCTCCGCTGGAAGGGCTTTGCCACGCCTGTTCTAGCCTTTAGGCTTAGGTGCAGTTGAATCGAGTTGGAAAGGGACAACGGCCACGCGCCGGATGCCGGCCGTGATCTCCCCGCGGCAAGGCGGCAGATTTGCTGCCAAGATGCCGCGTCACAGGTTCCAGTCCAGCTGCCAAGCCCGCTGCCAATGCTTGTCGTGCTGTTGGGCGCTGCGCCGGGGCGAGCAAAAGATGGAGATGGAGACGGGCATTACTACGATGTATTATTTTCCATACATAGTAAGTTCCATATGTGGGTTATATGGATGCCTATGGTGCCGGTCTCTGGGAGCTGCGTAATCCCGCACACGGCTTTTTGTCGCGTTCGGTCTCATGCCTATGGAGTATAGTCATCGGATTGCATATTTGGTCGTTCGGTGTCCAACATTCATCGCTACGGTGTACTCCGTACTGGTCTTGCGCTTTCTTTCACAGCCCGACGCCACGCGTGGGAACATGGACGACGAGAAAAAGTGTTCCGATTCAGAGGATCATCGCCCACAACGAGCAAGATCATGTGGCAGGGTCCTCGCAGCTTCTGACTGATACCCACCATGGGTTTCTTATGACATCGATACGATTCCGCCATGCTGTTTCCTGTATTCTGTGAGAGTGTTCAGCTTGTGAAGCCGTGCGGACACACAAGTTTCAAAATGCTGCTTTGCAAAGTACCTCCTACTCGATGAAACCTGCCTTGGCCAGCTCCCTCCGATGCGGAGCATTCGTCTGTCCTCCATTGCCTGCTTGATCTGCACACAAGCTTTTGCTTTGCGATGTGCAACTGCCGTTGAGTTTAGCGTGTGTACATATATACTTTGGCCACAGTGTATCGAAGGTCTGCGTTCATAGCGCAGATAGGGCTGGTTGGTGAGGTGGCGAGTTGGCGTTAGGGTTCAATCGCTTCATCACACTCCAAGGTGCACCGCGTTGATTTTGTGCGATGACACGGATGGCTAGCTTCAGGCCTAGACCTCGCTGGTTTGCCTGGCTCCGTGTTCGCTCTGATCCAGCGCAGGCGGTTTGTCTCCGAATAAAACCAAGCTCACAGGCTTGTTGCCCGTTGTCAGCCAGGCGGATTGCAGAGTTGTCGAGCAATCCGCCCTAGCCCAGATGATGCGGTGGAACGCTCCTAGGTCACCAGGTTGTCGCCGGCTGCTCTTACTCGTGCCGAGGGGGTGTGGCTACTGGTGTCTGAGTGATCATGCGGCTTCCAGTCTGGGTTCGGCGGGTATCGTAGGTGTAGGTATATACACCTACACGCCTACACCTTGCACTTACACCGCTAGACGAACGCGTAGTAAGTATGTGGGCAAGCCCTAGTGCATGTCTACTAGGTATAGCGGTTGCTCCGAAACGAAACATGGCTTGCAGAGACCACGTAGTATAGCGGAGGGGCAGATCCCTCGATGCAAAGAAATGGGAGGCTCAAGTAACACGGCCAGAGGGTGTGCAGGGACTTTAGATGCCAAGTACCATCGAGGACCACAGAGGATGCAGTCCCAGCCCCCTAACCGCATCCGATGACAATGGGTGGCAGTGAGTGGTCTCTGCTAGACAGCGGGCCAAGCTCCGAGAGCTGAGGGGTAACCACCAGGAGCGATAATGTTTGGCAGCTCTGTATGTGCGAGCTTCTTGGCCAGGTTGCTGCTGCAGGAGCTTCAAGACCCTTTGGGGCAAGGCAGCCTGAAAGGTCGAATTGCCCACCCCCTTCTCTGCGTGGTGTAGTACGAATTTACTCAGAACCAGAAATAATCCTAGGGATGGGCAGTGTGTACAGTGCGTAGGAAGAAGTTGGATATACTGCAGTGACAGTTCAGCAAAAGGGGGCCCGAGAGCGAGCCAATGGCTGCCGGCTGGCTAGTATCGCGCGCGGTATTGCGCAAACGATGGCTGATGGTGCCTCGACCTGCGGAGGCCGACAAGAAGCGAGCCAGCCAGCCAGGAGACAGGTGGCAGGCCGGTTGAGTGTTGAGAACGACAGCGAAGCTCCTGGGATAAAAAATGCCTCATACATGTAGGTACGCTTGTCCAAGGGGAACCGGGAGCCAGTGGTGGCAGTCAGATGCACGACACCGACTATTGCTGCCGTCAAGGGATCGAGGAACCCACTCCGCTTCCACCTCACTTCCCACTTGCAGACAAAAGGTAGGCTTGCCGTAACGTGCGTCAGCCTTTTGAGGAGGCTTGAGGTGGTGGTGAGAGGTGGAGACGGGACCCTGGCCCTGTGCTCTACGAGATTTAGCAAGTGCCGCAGGCGGACAGCAGACCGCAGAGAGAGACAGCAGACGGCGAGACAGAACGCTGTCAGCCGCCGTGTCGAGAAGGACAATCTTGAAGAGCAGCGACAGAAGGTGAACGCAGGGACGGCTCAGGCCAAGTCCAGTGGCTGTGTCGAGAGCGAAGCACAGGCCTTCGCAGCTGCAAGAAAGAGCCAGGTCAGACAGAGACAGAGATGGACGGACAGGGGCCAAACTGCCAATTGACGGTGCACATGGTTGCGGCCCCTCGTTGTTCCCATGTGTCCCGTTGAAATTCAACATCGGGACTGCAAATCCGGCCTCTCTCTCCGTCGCGATCGGCCTTGCACACGGCGCATGCTGCAGGTGGGGGAGCTTGTAGAAGCTTAGTATGGCTTTACTGCGTAGCATTTGGAGCAAAAGTCGGAGGCCGCCCACTGCACGTCCATGTTGGCATCCACATGGATCTTGGGCGGCCGGCGCCGGGAAAGGGACCTCGCGATGCAGATGACGAAAACTCGAACCTGCTGCAAAGGGAAAACCGCGTGTGCTTTGTAAGAGGACGGGGCCTGTTGAGCATCCAGCAAGCAGCCATCAAGCCATCGTGCCTCATGCGCCGCAACGCTGACTCTGCCCGAACAGGATAGATCGTAGGTCGCGGGGTACGTACCTGTACATATCCTTGTTCTCCAGTGAATTTTGCAATTGCAGAGATGCTACCACGACCGTGTTTGAGTAGTTCCGCCTGGACGGACGGCCGACCTGGACCATCAACACAGGGCGCGTTGAAGCCTCTGGCCCCCCCGCGCTCCCCCTCCTGATATATCCACCCGATGCTGGAATAGGCAGTGGGCAAGCGAGCGGGAGATGGGGCATGGAGCACGCAGCAGTTGTTGTTTGGGGTTTACCGCCAATCGGGATGTCTGCGGCCATCATTCAGTTGTTGACGATGCAATGGTTGCAATGAAAGTAACAAGCAAGAGTATCCGTACGGAGCAATTGGGATCAGTTGGGATAACGGCTGGGTGGGCCGCTGGCAGTTGCACCCGATCCTAACAGAGATTCAAGGCCCACAGCAGCACAGCGGCGGGCCCACACTATGTCAACGGTCAAAGTCGATCTGAGGCGCGCCTGCTTCTTCCCTTTGTTCCCTGTCACGAAAGACGGTCAAGAGACAAAAAGCAGTGCTGAGGCAGATCCATCGTCCGACACTCGGTCTGAGACCGGCTCTGGGCAAGCAGCAGAGACCGGCAACAAGACCAGCAGGCTTAGCCCAAAGCAGCAGCCGCAAACAAATTGAAAAATGGATCTTGTCGAGCAAATCGAGGTTGTGCAATCCGAGCTGGCCTTGGCCTCCAAGCACAGGCAATGCCTGAGTAGGGGGAGCTGAGGCAGTTGGTTGTAAGTCTGTCTCTCCGACTGGCTGGTCCCTGGGTCGGTCGCCCACCATGCCCACCATTCCATCACTCAACCCCCTATCGCCTCAGTCGGTCTCGGTTGAAGCGTATGTACATACATCATACAGGATGTGTGTGTTTCGTGTATTTATCATCCGGCCTCGCCGCCACCCACCGATGCTTCCATTCCAAAATTCCATCCATTCTACCCGTCCCACTGTCTCTCCAAGCACCTAGGTTGTTCCAAGTTTCGTTTCCTCGCCCCCCTGCCCTCCCGGCCTGTGTCTATTTGTATCCCGCCGAACGAAGTGACTGTTGCCCACCAAGCCTGACAATGCAAATACGACAAAGAAGCACACGGCCCAGCAGGTGAAGACCTCAGCAAGCCGTTTGCTGTGTTGCTTTACCTCTGCAGCTGCAGGCTCAGAATTTTGGGGGCTCACTGCTACCGCCGTATTGAGTGACGAGCTGAGGGTCACAACAGCGGCAACCTGGACCCAGTTGAGACCAAGCCTGGAACCTGAACATACTTTCCCTCTGCCCTGGCCTGGCCGTCTAGCCACCGCAGCAAAATAACCTGGGAGACCCAGTGCCGCTGGATGACATCCCCTCCACTTCGTCATCTCCGTCATCCCCCTTCAATTGCCATCAGCCGAGGGCTTTTGCCTCTCTGCTCGCGCCGTCGCCAAGCATTCTGAAGCTAGAAGAAAACCCACCAGACTGTCTGCCATTACCTAACTACAGCCTACGAACAGCTCAAGACACTTTCGACCCCTTCGACCCTCTCGGCCTCTTTTACAGTGCTGCAGCCCCTCCTTCTCTCATAAAGGACGACCCACGTTCACCATGACAGTTCTGCACTCGACACACCAACAGCAACAGCAGCAGTACCAATCCAAGTCCTAGCCCTATTCGTCCAACTTTGGCAGTCCAGCACCTCACCTCACTACCTGCTCTAAGTTCATTAGCAACCCGCTCGTCAGCTTCTTCTCGTGCCGCAGGGAACCAACCCCCCTCCTCTCCCCCCTCCCCCCCCCCAAAAAATCGATACTCACCAACTCTCTCCAAACTCTCCCGAAAGCCAGGAAAGAAGCCGCCACCTGCCTCGCTCTCCACTTTTGCACACCCTACACCCTACACCCTCTCGCGCCCACAACCGCACCCGCACAAGTCGGACGCTCCGCTTTGTTCTGATCAATCTCGACCTCGTGCTTTTTTTTTCCCACTATTGAAGCCGCCAGCCCCTCCTCGCACAAATTTTTTTCTTCTCTTTTTTTTTCTGCCCCTTCAAGAGAGAGACCACCGACAGAGACCACTCGGCCAAGCTTTGCTGTTTTGATCGGTTCCAGGGACAACCGGGCGCTGCCCACTCACTGAAGGCGCGCTCGCCGCCACAATCGCTGTCGCGTTGCATAAGCGCAGTAACTGCAACCCCCAGGCTCGCTTGCATCGCCTGCCCAGTGACCCTGCACCACCTCACACCACCGCACCGCCCCCCTCCGCGACCCCCCGCCAGACTCCGGAGCCAGTCCTTTCCCAATCACACCCTTAGAGCTTGCTCTCGCACCCGAACCATGGCGAGCTCATCGGACACCAAGACGACTTCTTCTTCGCAGCGCACATCGCAGCCCTCGTCGATCAAGTCAGTCGAAGTCGCCTATAGATCCCCCAAGCTGGTCGACCAAAACGGACACCCCATTCCCGCCGGCTCGCTTGAGCAACTGCCGAAGCCAGCCGACAAGAGCTCCGTCAAAGACCGCCTAACGCGCATGTTCTCGACCAAAGATTCATCCCATCGCGTTGTCCTTGCCGCTCAACAAGCCCCCGAGATGGTACCCTCCTCCAACGACACCGCTACACCGAGCAGCACGCCGCATCCACCGCCCACAAAACCCCCCACACCTCAGCGCAAACAGTCGGCCACTGACAAACCCAAGTTAACCAACGGCAAGGATGCGCCCTTCCAGCGCTTCGTTCTATTCACCGAGCCCCCCGGAGGCCACGAGCACCATCTCAAGTCAAGTCGCCGCCAGGAAAAGCTTTCCGACATGATCAAGGGTCTTCTAGGCAAGAAGCCGGATCAGGCGCCTGAACATGACCTCTCACTAGTATCGAGCTGGGTGGATACCCTTAAGCAGGAAAAGGACGGTGTGGCGACAGGCGATAGGAAAGGCGGGCCCGGCGCATCAACGAGCCTCGTAGAAAAGTATGGCAAGTGCCAGGAGGTGGTGGGTCGGGGCGCCTTTGGTATTGTGAGGATATCGCACAAAAAGATGGACAACGGCATCGGAGAGAAGCTTTTTGCCGTGAAGGAGTTCCGCCGCAGGCCCGAGGAGACAGAAAAGAAGTACAGCAAGCGCTTGACGGCCGAATTTTGCATCTCCTCATCGCTCAGACACCCCAACGTCATCCACACTCTGGATCTACTGAAGGACGCAAAGGGCGATTACTGCGAGGTCATGGAGTTCTGTGCGGGCGGCGACTTGTATACCCTGGTGCTGTCCGCCGGCAAGCTCGAGGTACTGGAGGCCGACTGCTTCTTCAAGCAGATTATGCGCGGAGTTGAGTACATGCACGAGATGGGTGTCGCACACCGAGACCTGAAGCCCGAGAACCTGCTTCTCACGACACATGGCGGCATCAAGATCACCGACTTTGGCAATGGCGAATGTTTCCGCATGGCGTGGGAGAACGATGCGCACATGGTTTCTGGCCTGTGCGGTTCCGCTCCCTACATTGCCCCCGAGGAATACATTGACAAAGAGTTCGATGCTCGAGCCGTTGATGTCTGGGCTTGCGGCGTCATATATATGGCTATGCGAACCGGTCGTCACCTGTGGCGCGTGGCGAGGAAAGACGAGGACGAATTCTACGCCCGGTACCTAGAAGGCCGACGGGACGAAGGGGGATACGGACCCATCGAGTCATTACACAGGGTAGGTACCCGAAACCGAAATGCCTGTTCCTGTATGGTAGATGGAGTTGTTAACTCTAAATGTCCCCAGGCCCGGTGTAGGAACGTAATCTACTCCATCCTGGACCCGAATCCCTCGCGCAGAATCACAGCCTCACAAGTTCTCAAGTCAGAATGGGGTCGCGAGATCAAACTGTGCAAGGCCGGCGAGGAGGGTCTCTAAACACATTCTGTTGGACACCTGGGTCAATGCTCCGGTGCTGTCTATCCGTCTGGCGGGTCTTTTGGAATCGATCTCCTCTTCGTTGAACACGGTATTCACCGGTCTCGTCGGCTAGGCAGAACAACCTGGCAACCACCCTTTGCTGATGACACCTCGCATTCCATTATCACGCCAGAGACGACAGCGGTATTATGAATGAAACGTTTCTATTGGACCAGCATAGGAGTTTGGAGTTCATGTGTCTTTCTGGTTCTTTTTTCAGTGTTCTTCAGGGTTCGGCCCCCTTGTTTACATTTCCGTTGCCTTCCTGGGTGGATACACTTGCTGCACTTTCACGTTATTTTATTTTAGCTTTTTACAATGGGTGGGAAAATTGCTCAGCACTTTCGGCGACATGGGAAACCAAGGCGGTAGGCGGGGCGGCTAGGTGGTCTGCCTCATCGTATTTGTTTTTAAAGGAAGATTGCAAACAAAGTTGATTGCTGTCCGTCATGGCTCGAAAGACAGACGCACACAGGAAAATTCATTGCACAAATGGCAGATAAGGAGTCAATTCACTGTCTTCTCCTCTTGATTCTGGCTCTACGCTGTTTCCGGCTGAAAATGGGAGTGCTGATAGTGAGCGCAAGGGTGCGATAGAGATATACATGAACCTGCGTGTGGCGGGGTTGGAAACCCCCAAGTCTCTTGGCATTTCCCGAGTCTCGCGAGGGTGTCATAGCAACACTCACTCACTCCTTGAGCGCGTAAATACAGGGGGCTGGCTGGTTGATGTTTTTGTTGCGCACTGGTTTACTGGCAGCATAATCGGCTGGATTGATTAGTTGGTCACGATGAAGTGAATGAGCAAAGCATGGCGTTTCCCAATTCCTCTGGTGGTATCTGTTTGAGCCATGGATGGGGAGGGTAAACCCGGTGGGCTTTTGGTTCTGTTTGCGGGCCAAGGCGGAGGAAAAGGGCGTGTTGCAAGAGAGGGGCATTGAATAGAGGGACCCTTGACTCAGAGCTTGTGACAGTGACGGGCGAGCTCTTGTTTATCTGGGCGCATATATATCCGTATCGAAGCGGGGAGGAGGGGGGGGGGCGGGGGGGCATATTGGTATTTGCACATGTGGCGTTGTCGATGAAGTAATATAAATAAATACTCGATGAAACTCATGATATACTACTACTATTCACGTTTTTCTGCCCACGAAGGCGAGGTGGAAATGAAGGGGTATGCAAATCGGTAGTGAATTACAGTATGACAGTATGATATCAATCATGTATCGTAATTTTCGTCACTTACTGAGCACTGTGGGTTTGCTCGCGACTCGTGGTATATCATTGGGATATGTTGGCCTTGCGCTAGTTGATGAAAGGCGTGAAATTGGCATCTCACATTCTGGTAAGCTGACACCTCCCGCCTACAAGATGACAGGAAATATGTCAGATGGGAATTTCCTATGAGGACAACCTTCATCACCTTCCTTGTGCACATGATGAGCCTCGAGATCCACGATTGCCTCGAGCAGTTTGACATTCACCGCCTGCTCCCCGCGGTCGCCTAGCACTTCCTCGTCGACGAGCGCGTCCCCGGCGCTAGCATGACCCCCCCGTGCCTGAGGTGACGTCCGGCGGCTTCATGCGGCCGATGAAGGTGCCTAGCAGAAGACGTTCGGGTGCTGGATCTCTAAAGGGGAGCAGAGCGTGCGGCCGGCGGTGGCGGCGCTCGAGATCTGCGTGTCGTTGAGACGGAGCTCAACAGGGCCTACCAGCAGGCGCGACGGTTCAGGGCGGGCCTCCATCCGAGTAGGTGCGCTCGTTATAATGGAGCTGGCGACACCCATGTTTTCAAGCCCGCCGGTGACTCTGAATATTGACCTGTTATTTCGTTCCCGAGACCATGGCCGGCTCCGTCTCACCTAATTTTGGACTGTTTGGGTCATGTTGGGCAGTTGACTTCTTACTGGGGTTGTCGCGTGGGCTATGTGCAACGTCATTGTGTCATCTCTGTCCATTCATATCCCGAGCCCCTGAATACCAACACCGGAAGAGGCAAGACTACTGGGCCATGAGGTTTTCTCAGATGTGTAACATCTCGGGTCCAATAAGGGCAAACATGAAACAACGTCCCACACTTATAACGTATGTATCATCTCATGAACCACTATTGCTTTCAGCATTTGTTTTGTTGGCCTGCCTTCATCCTGGTTCAACACACGCCTATCCGAACTCCTCAAACATAGTCTCACCGAAATCGCTTCAACCTCTCTCATCATTTCTTCAGCACGTATAACGGACGCTATAATACCTCTTATACAGCTACAAGCAGAATCATGGCACGGCAAGGCAAGACGAATATCATCAGCAACCCAAGACATTACATCCCATTCCCCTATGCTTTGGCTCCTCGCCACCATCAGTAAAGTTACCTACTTCCTTGCTACGTATAAAACCCAATGAATTTTATATCATCCACAACACTCCACCTCCCACCTCTCCCCCGTACCGATCCCAAATCTGCCCAGGTAGCAGCAGCAGCAATAGTAGTAGTAGTAGTAATAGTAATAGGGGGCGCGCCTAAAACCGAAGAGGACAATGACGAAACAAAACACCCACCAGATACCTCGTAGCATCCATTCCATTTCAACCACATCGCGTCATCCATCCCTCGAGTACATCGACAAGATAATAAAATGGTGAAAACCCCATTTGACTCCTGACAAGTCATCCCACTTTTGCGCCAGTCGCCAGTGCACCACGCCGTGTCCCAGATATGGCGCGGTGGGGTGTACATACGTTGAAGAAGATGAAAACAAAACAACCAAAAAACCCCCCCCCCCCACTTCATGATCATGACCGAAAACCGTGCAATTATTCACAGCCTGAGCAGCCATAACTTCATGATATAAAACACCACACTCGACAGGAATAATTAATCAGGAGTGGAACAAATCCCACGCCCTCTCGCATAACCTGAGGAATTCTTCTCGCTTGGCGCGTTGTGTCTCGGGGCTGTCGCGCCCCTCGCCAAACGGTCCACCCATTGCCAGCCCGGCACCCGCCCTCCGGGTGGGGGCGCGGCCGTTGCCTAGCGGGGGGCTACCTCCATCTTCATACTCGGCCCGAGTTCTTCGTTTGCTGGCGCTTCGGCTGGCGTCAGTGACAGGTCCATATTGGTTTTGGGGCGCCCCCGCCCCCCCTCCGGGAGACGGTGGAGTTGGGGGCTGGTTGGGGCCCCCATAGTGTACTAACTTCGGGAGCAATTCTGGTCGTCCGCCCGCCAACTCGGCCTGGGCCTCCTCTGCTGACTTGTATTCTCTGGGCCGTCCTGGCGTCGGCGCTTGTTGGGGGTGTTGCTGGTGCTGTTGATGGTGTGGGTGATGGGGAGATGCGAGTGGACCACGGCTCTGGCTCGCAAAGAGTGTATGGCCGCTTGATTCAGGGTGGCCAGAGAGCCCCTGTCCAAACACGTCGGCAATTGGCGGTAGCCGGTTGCTTGTCTGATTAGCTGGTACGTGATGAATGTGAGATGTGCTCGCGAGATTTGACGGCTGGTTTGTAATGTGTCGAGTCAATGGGTGAGGGTTGTGCCGCCCAGTAAATGTTTGACCGAGGGGTGCTGACTGGATGACCCTCTCGTTTGCGAACTGCTCATGCGACGGGGCAACGATGCTCAGTCCTTGAGGCGGACCGCGCTTGCGCGAAAGGCCAGGAGTTTTTGCTGTGAATTGACCATCCCGAAGGTGATCAGGGCCGTCGCCCTTGGCAGATTGTTGCTGTAACCTCGACTCGATGATCTGCCGTTGGTGTTCCCTGACACTCATGCTGCGCTGCAATTGCTCTTTCATCACCGGATCCTGTGTTACAAATCCGGGCGACAAACACGCGAGGCCAACCTCCTGAATGCCGAGTCCGTCACGCGCAGTTAGTGGCCTCGCCGTTCCGGGTGTAGCAGCGCCGGTGCTCGTGTTTTTGGATAGGTCCAGTTTTCTCGGTCGGTGGCGGGCCGTTGTCAGATCGGGAGAACTGGGCTCCTTCTTCACGATAATTTTAGGTGGACCGCCAGCGTTTCGAGGACTGCGCGTTAGGGAAAAAAAAAATTGATTAGTCAGGTGGGCTTTCTTTTTTTCTTTTCATTCGCAAAACGAGATAGAGGATAGAAAGAAAGCAATTGCGACAAGATTGCGTTGGTTGTTGGAGAGGGAATTGCTTACGCGCTTGGGGGTGAAGATTTGTGCGCGCTCATTGCTCCTGCACCTCGGGGGCTGCCACTGCCGGATCGCTGAGCCGGCGCATTCGGGGTGGCCGACACTGGGGGAGGCGGTGGTGGTACGGCGGCCGTCCGCTGGGCTGAAGGTGATGATGTGGCAGGGGGCGGTGCGGGAGCTGAAAGATCAACGCCAAACGAAGGCCTGTCGTGTGGAGCGGGAGAGGGAGCCATTGCAATCGCGGTGCTCATGGTCGATGGTGTTGTGGGGAGGAAATGGCGGGATTGCGGTCGCGAAGGGCTCGAAATTTGTCGCTGCCAAATGAAGCGGGAGACGTCGCAGGCCGCTGTAAAAAAAAAATAATAAAAAATTGGGGGGCAGGTCGGCTGCAAATTGTAATTGATGGGCGAAGCGAGACGCGGCGGGAATAGTTTCTGGCCCAGGTGTCAAGATATTAATTATTGATTCCCGAGTCTCAATTCTGAGGTGCTCCGGTTCTCGATCGGTCGACAAGGAAGTCGAGGTTGCTGCTTGTCCTTCTTTCTGCGACGGGGCGGCTAGATTATCTGGGATTATCTGGCGGGTTCGGGGCAGCAAATCGACGTGGTCATCTGGGCGCTTCCGGGTTCCAGACAGACTGGCACAACAGTGCGAAGGTGTGGGTGCGAAACAGAACGATACCAACCCCAGGGGCGCTGCGATGTCTCGAAAGCCCGTGGGTTTGCTGCAAAGGCTGCACCTTCCTTATTTCGGCACTACGCCAATTCGATACGACGCACTCCCAAGCCTCTGGCCGATCTAGCGGGCGCTTGCTGAATCTGCCGCAACCACAAGTTGACAAGTGAGTCGAAGACGTGGATTCTCACCACCTTTTTCCTACTGCCGTTGCTCGCTTTCTGCTTCGTTCACCCTTTTCTCTTCCCGACAGCTTGTCGCTTCTCTCTCTTCCGATGCTGCTGCTGCTGCTGCGCACGCTGTTTGCGTGTGCGTACAAAACGAACGGCTTGTGTCACCCGGAGGGGTCCGGGCAATGCTAGCAGGCGGGCGTCCTTGGTGATCGGCTGATGCGATTTATCGTGGCACCAGGTTGCGGGAAGCCTTTCGAGGTCGGGATGCGATGAGGCCAGCCAAGAAAATTGCAAACCAGGGATATCCAAGACCAGCACGAGGGAGAGAACAAAGCGAGAGACTCGAGCGAGGCGTGCAAGAGAAGAACTGGAGACACAAGGCAGGTAAAAGAGGGATGGGGGGAAAGAAAGGAGGAGGGGTAGGCAGGTCGGCCTCGTGTAAGTGGGTGGCGGGATCTTTTTAGGGGTCGCGGTGAAGCGGACTGGAGCCGGGGGCCGGTGGTTATGAAAGGGGACGGCGAAGGGAGCAGTGATGCAAGACGTGTGTGAGGTCTGTGGCTACATGTGTCCGTCCCTGGTCACTGGTCACAAGTGTCAGCTGGGCTGGGAGAGAGCTGCAAAGCTGGAGTCCTGGCTGGAGTCCCGAATGCGACGGCTGATGGTTTGAGTGGCTCGCGTGGTCCCAGTGGCCGCAGTGGTGCCAGAAGTTGCACTGGTGCCAGTGTTTGAGCTTCGTCGCCGTGGAGCCCCGAGTGGAGGCTGTGGGCGAGGGGCAGCCTTGGTGTGTGCTAGAATAAGCAAGAGTGAGTAAAAGGTCACCGTGCTGGGCTCCACGCCCTGTGGGATCCAGCCAAAACTTCCATATTTTACTTGACATCCAGAAGGGGTTGCAGGGGGAGGGGCATCAAGCTCTGTCGTTGTTTTAGGTTGAGGTCAGCCAGGCTTGCGATTGGTAGAAACACGGAACCCATCGTTTCCTGACACCCCTGCCTGTCCACGCTTGCAGACAGCCTTTGCAGCTTCGGCAGCCATGACAGCGTCGCCTGAAACTCGTCTGCGCTGCAGTCCAGTCAGGGGCGAATCAACCGAGGGCACCACCACACCTCCAGAGGCCGCTCCAAACAGCAGGCCATCCTGTGTTCGATTCAATGCCGCGTCCGCAACCAACAGCGGCCACGAGAAGCCACGAGAAAACATGATCGAATAGCATCACTTTGGCCAAACATGCACGAGGTCGAGCAGGCAGGCTTGGGCTCGGCGGGGCTCACTCCGTTGTTGTTGCTTCTAGGCCCCCCTCCATGATTCATCTCAATAACTGCTCCACTCACCACAACGCAGTGTGCGAAGCAAACAACTCTCTTTGCGAGAATCGGTTTTCAGTTTGCAACAACCTGAAGCACTACTGGTCTGCTCAAGCCCCCCAATCCGCCGTTCTCAGGGGGGAGAGGGAGCATCGGGGATATTCCGCATAGGAATACGTTTGGGAGTTGGCCGCCGGCTCAATGTGATTGAAACTACCGTTCGAATGGGTCTCGTCCGCCGAGAGTAGCATGGGGGCAACCATTGTAAATAAATTGACCTTGAAAGTCATAGTCCGGTGGGTGGCGGTTGCCATTTTTTGTTCCATATATATCCCACACTCTCGCCGTTCGACCTCTCACAATCGATTTCGGCATGGAGTCGAGACGCACCGCCGTCTCAGGCAAACAGCGAGAGGGAATCCGCAAACAGTGCAACCGGTTCGCCTTATCCCACTGAGGAAGATTTTTTCTGTTGTGTAGGTGCCAGGCCATGCGTAGAGATAATCAGCCAGATTGCTTCCATACTACCTACCTGGGCAACGCGGCCAGGGGCGCGGGTAGAGAGCATTGCTGGATTCGTCTGTTCCGCCTAGAATCGTCTAGATACAATCCGTGCGGTGGCCGTGCTGAGCGCTCTTTTCCGTTTTTTTTTGGAGGGGTTTTTTTTGTGGACTGAGCTCTGCTCTTGGCAGAGAGAATAAAAGCCCCGAGACTGAGCGTCAAGTGGATAAGAGCTGGCATGTCCGATATTGGTAGGGGCCGTGAAGAGGCTACTGCGACGCCCAAAATTGAAGGGGGGGAGCATCAGGATAGGATGGGGGCACAAGAAAGGAGCTACCACCCTAGCTTTTGCGTTGGAACAAGACGACCCAGGAATTCGTTGTCGCCACCTCTGTCCAGCGGGGGGAGCTGCAGGTTGCAAATCCATCCCTAGGCCCCCCCTCTCTGGCCTGTCCTTGCTCGACTTGAATTTGCTTGGAAGTTCGAGCTCTCCCTTGCGAGGACTTTTGAGTTGTCCCATCTTTCTTAGTTTATTATAGTGTTTGCTGTTGCTCGATTAGACCAATCTCGCTAAGTCAGTCATATAGTAACCGGTAAATCTGATGTGATTCATGGATGGTCCTCAGAGAGAGTAGCCGGATGTCTATTCATTGACCTGGTCTGCCAACGACGATCGAGCCTGTCATGAACCAAAGAAGAAAAAAAAGAAAGGAAAAAACCCTGTCAGAGGATTCGGCATAGGATAACTGGGCGCTTTCTGTTTTGTAAACCGGTTTTGGTGTTTCTCTGGTTGTCGGCTACAGACGAGGCCGTGCCCCCTCTGAAGGTAGCTTCTCTGTAGGAACGACTTGAACTTGACGCTGCAGCTGCACCAGTGCCCGGTCCGGGCTGTTGCATGAGCACGGGCGCTCGGAAGATTTTCGAGGAGGACCAGGAGGCGGGACCCCCTTCACCTCCCTCAGAGTTCTCCACACATGTTATGTCAGTGAGGATCTGCTTCGAACAGGCGGTCCACAATCCCGCCCCCCCATTGACCACATCCTGTCTACTGGAAACAAACCCGCCAGTCAACCGTCCCTACCAGTTCACGTATTGGTGGTGTTCATGCGATGGTGACGGATTGCCTACTCTGGGCTTTCGGCAGTGTTAGGTAGAGTGTGAGGGAAGTGTGTGACTAATAGTGGCGGTCAACAACGTCGCGACAAAACATCGCTATTTGATCGTCGACGCGACTCACGCAAAAGTCGATATTCGTGTTTCATGTAAGTAATGACCCCGGACACGGGACTAGTGCGGGGTTTCTTCCGGAAACACGGCCAAATCTGTCGTGTAGACTGGGGCTCCAGACGCAAGTGAGCAGCATTGCATGTTTGCACACCATTGGCAACTACAAAAATAACAGGATCCCAACCAAGCATTGTACATGGTGGGCATACGTGAACATCTTACCCCTTTTTCAGGAGAGCTTGGTACTCCGAACGATATGTCTGAGAGCGCTACAGGGAGATGGGTGTAGGCTGCCAAGCTGCCTAGCATCAGCATGTACAATCGCCGTTGAGCCGGGAGAGCCGCCGGCGTGCAGACACGAACAGTCACAGCAGGACACTGTCATGGAGTATTGAAGATTAAGATTACTGAGATTATGCCACGGTCGGTCATCAAGAGAGCGATCCCCGAGATGATGTGATAGCATTCCATCCGTAAACTGCACCTTTACCGCGCGCTTTAAACCGATCGTGGCCCTTTTCTGTCTTCTTGCTCGCGCGGTTATGCGGGGGTTACGAAGGATCTAACGACGTAACCGCGCTCCCAATCATCTGCCCACGCCAATTAGGGCAAATATCGCCAGTACCATCTCGGCGGATCACGCTCTCGTTGGTTCGTCATAGCCGCTGACGACAAGGTAATGAGTTCTCACATCTGATGTACGCTCTGGGAACTGCAAGGCTACCATTCATAACTTCAAATTCTGTCCGCCAACCGAAACCGACACGGAGAATGCTGACTGTCACATATTGGTAGCCACTCCTTCTTGATGGTGGCGTTAGCGAATCATGGGGTTGAGATCGTCATCTGCCAGCGGTTGTTGGAACTAACGGGATCTTTTCCCAAGGCCCAAACAAGTAGTTCACGGATGATGACTGTGCCTAAGTAGCATTGAGCACGTAACTGGAAGGCTGAAAAAATGCCGTGAGCGCATATCGAAATATTGAAGTCACCCATGAGGGAGCCTTAGTAGCGCATGAGCACCCGATTATGATGCTTGGTTGCAGGTTCGCATGTTGAGGAGGGGAACCAGATCCTCAATTGACATAGGGTGGGGTGGTGCGGGGCTAAAATGGCATATAGGGGTTCTACCAATGACAAGCCAGGCCTCGGTGAGGCAAGGGGGGAGGTGGGCAAGGTGAACTGCTCGCAGAAAAGTTAACTAAAAATTTCCACACAGCCTTGCAGCAGCTGTTCCGAACCCTGGCATTTCTAGTCGGTCAACGAGCAATCGGGAACAAAGGACCTCAAGCCAACCAGAGTGTCGGAAATTAGCATTGCGACTTCCAACACCTCTTTGTGCCCTCGAAAAGCCATGGCGAAATCTAAAAGCAGAACGAAAGCACCTCAGAATGCCGACGAGGACGACGTCGTGATGCAGGAACTCCCAACGTCTCACCAGCCTGATGTCCAGGATGACGCCTCCATGGCTGAGGCTAATGGTGAGGACGACGCAGATATTGAGGACGAGGAAGAGGTCGAGGATGATACCCAGAGAGTTAGGCTTGTGAGTTAACCATTTTGAAATTCACTTGGTCTCGTGAGAAATAGCATTGACTAAGTGCAACTAGCTCCCTGGCTCAACCCCAACTGCTGCTTCATTCGAGTTCCTCGATGAAGGCCACACACTCGGAAATGCCCTGAGATATATCATCATGAAAAAGTAAGCCCCGATTTGTTCAAATTTGGGATTTTTATCTCTAACGGACATCTTTCCTCGCAGCCCCGATGTTGAGTTCTGCGCCTATGCTATCCCGCATCCTTCAGAACCCAAGATGAATGTGAGAATCCAGACGTATGGTAAGTTGCACATAAGATCATATGGAATGCATCGGTCATTGACGTAGTCATACAGAGGGAACAACAGCAATCGATGCGTTGCAAAAGGGCTTGAAAGATCTTCAGGACGTCTGCGATGTTGTCTCAGACAAGTTCGTGGCAGCCCAGAAGGGCTTCAAGAAGAAGTCAATCCCTCCCTGATTCCCCCTGCTCCTTAGCGTTGGCATAGGATGGCGTTTTCGGTGTAGCCTGGGTCATGACATAGACAGAGGAAAGGAATTGGTTCATATAAACGGCCAGGCCTAGGTAGACTTTTTTGACGAGATAACTGACTTCTTATGTACACATGCTCGAGAGGACTTTCGCCCCTTTCTAGTTACGTCCCTGGATGTGTATGTGAGTAGTCTGATGCGAGTATTGAGCAAGATGGGGGTTGGCACCCACCTCGAGGAACCCAGTCATGAAGTTTGACGGCAGCCTCCTGTCTCCCCTGAAGTTCTCCTCCTTGAAGTAGGACATGATGTGCGTGGTCTGGCGCCAGAAGTTCATGGTTTCCTAGGACGTTGAGATATCCATCAGCATTAACTCTTGTCGCCCAAAAAAGTACCAAGTCCCCTCTCCATTTCTGAATGTTCGCTGCTCTTCCCACCACCGCTGGTGCCGCTACTGGGCTGTTGTCTTACCTGGTAGTCGGCGTGACTCTGGAAGATCATGACATCGACAACCGAGAGCTTGTTCACAAACCGGTTGCGCTCAAACTCCTGCCTTATGCGTGTCCGGATGGCAGAGACCGGGAGGGGAACCGAGTACATGGTCTGGATCTCAGGGGCCTGGAAAAGAACACAAAGAATCGTCAGCAACCAGGATTTCTTGTTCCATCGGCCTCAGTTGGAACTGGCTGCTAATCGATGGCATATTCTTGCTACCCGATGGATGAACATACCCCACGGATCCAGGCACGATATGTCGCAAGCACCTGTCGCTTTGCCTCGGACCAATTGGCCGCTGTGATGTCCGTTAGTAGGTGATTAGGGTCTGCAATCGGTGGTCAGAGCTCACATTGCCGCGTTGTGATCGCGAATTGGGTGGGTGAGATCGCCATGGCGGTCAATCCGGCGGGCAGCGCTGTGGTTCTTGTCGATTTGGTCAACGTGGATTGATCAAGCTTTGGGAGTTGTGAGGTGCTTGCTGCTCTCCAACCAGCTTCGATGGCACGGGCCAGCCGCCGGATGGCTCCGCCACACACACGCACGGCCTCAAGTGGCGCTACAGAGAACTACTATAGAACCTCCTAGATATGGTTAGTCATCCGCATCCCCTAAAGCCTTGGCACTAAGCTCCTGGATCTCCATTTTCCTCGCCCAAGCTTTACATCACATCGCGAACAACCAAACATCTCGAAGACTCAGTGTTTGCGCTCCTCGCCTGGCGCACTAAAGAAAAACAGAAAGGATCGCGCTAGAAAGGGATAATACAACAGAAAGATGCCCGCCATCCGCCCATCCTCCAAGCGTAAGGCGCCGCCCGATGGCTTCAGCGATATCGAGGAAGACCTGCTCGTGTTTGGCAACAAGATGAAGGATGCACAAAACACCCCGACGGACAACATCCCGAAGCACCAGGCGCAATGGCCCATTTTCCAGATCTCGCATCAGCGGAGCCGCTACATCTACGAGCTGTACTACGAGAAGGAAGCTATCAGCAAGAAGCTGTACGAGTGGCTGCTCAAGAACGGCTACGCCGATGCCATGCTCATCGCAAAGTGGAAGAAGCAAGGGTACGAGAAGCTGTGCTGCCTGCGCTGTGTCCAGACCAAGGAGACAAACTTCAACTCGACGTGCATCTGTCGCGTACCCAAGGCTGGGCTCAAGGATGGTCAGGATGTCCAGTGTGTCTCGTGCGGCTGCCGCGGGTGCGCATCGAGCGATTGAGGAACGGGTTCGCAGTCGAAGGAAGGGAGGTCATTTTCTGCATTGGCATTTTTGATACCAAAGGAAGTCAGCCTGGCTTTTGCGCGCTCACAGAGCCGGCGTTTGAGAGTAAGATGCGTTCCAACCACCAGGCCTTGCACCATATACTCACCAGTCAAGGGGTTGCAGGGTTACATGAGGGGCTGTAACGAAAGCAGCGACAGGGTCATAAATCTACGAAGTAATGAAGTATGAAACAGCACCGGATATTCCAACTAGTATGTTCCAAGTCTCTGTTGAGTATATCGTGGTATTATGCTTATGATATTCCACATGGAGAAATCCCCTCAGTTAGCGTTTTGCGAATCCGGCCCTCCCGCCTCGACCAAAGCGTATGCTGGGTGGGATGAACTGGAGGGCAGACATAGCGCCTGCGAGATCATCCATGGCCACATCGGGCTTCTGCTTGGGGGTCGGGGGTTTGGTATCCGTCACCCGCTGCTGGCTATCTGTCGATGCGTCTGGCTTTTCTGCAGCGGCAGAGATAGACACCTGGTTACGGGAATGGCCTTTTGCTGAGCCGCCAGCCGTGGCAACACTAGATCTCCGCCTGCGGTGGCCACCCTCTAGCAATAGAGATCGCCGCCCATCAATGCCGTCCCTTGTAACAGCAAAGAAAAAGTTTTTGGGGTACATATGCTTGTCTATGAGGTGCAATCTGCGCTTTTGAGGGGAATAGCATTTTTTGTCACAGCCCTCAACAAAGCATGAATACTGCATAGACGAAGTTAGCTGAGTGTTGCAAATTCTAAGACTCGGCGTAAACGAGGGCAGCAAAGGTGAACCCACAGTTCGATCTCCCCTCTCTCTCTTCACTACAGCAAAGGAGTCGTGCATCTCCTCTATGTGAAGGCTGAGCAGATGGGCTGAGGGGAAGTTCTTGCGGCACTCGAGGCAGCGGTTGGTGTGAGTCTTGTGATAGTGAGACTCGTATTCATCGTAAGTAGCGAACACTTGCGGCTCCTTATGAGGGGGTAGAGAGCAGTGCATGTCGATGGTTTTTTGGGTGCCTGATGCTAGATCCAACTCGGTGATCTTCGCTGCGGGCGGTAAGGAGTCGTCGTCGTCGCTATTGTGAAATACAGGATGGTATTTAGTGGTGTGATGTATACCACTTCCGCCAGCGCTGATAGTCGTTGCTGGCGTGGTGGGATCATGCGGTGGCTCTTCGTTAGGCTCGCGTGAGCGCTTCATCTTGCATGCTGGGGAGGAGTAGAACTCGAGGGCAAGTTACTTTGAGTGTGACACCTCGAATCTCTCTCTGTCTCTGTCCATTCGCCTCTGTCTCCCGGTTAGGGCCTGTAGGCAACCCGACGCCTGTGCAAGTCCTGTGACGTGGGTTTATTTGTTATGGGGGTTGAAAAGAGGCTCTCAGTGCTGTTTTCTCACTTCACTTGAGTCTATGAAGGGCCAGTTGATATTCGCTGGTGTGAGTAAACGTGTCAGGCGGTGTAATGGAGACCTCGTTCACAGTGAATGATGTTGTGTGTACAACGCACTGTGTGTCAATGGAGCTGCCCAGGCTCGGATCAGGGAAGGGAAGCTTGAGGGGGGCACGGACCAGTATCCACCAGTGCCCGCCATATATGTGAGCCCTGTGGGTTCGACCCTGGATTTGATCCTTGCCATTCCCACGGGTCCAGCCAGGTTGATTGGCCTTTAAGAGGTTCTCTGGTCCAACTCCAAGGAGCGCCAGCGAGTGACTCGACTGAGGGGATCTGTTGTCGCCCTACTTTTTTTGTTCCTCTCCTTCACCCACTCAGACGCATCGCTGGCACCTAGCTGTGTAGCTGTGCAGCTGTGCTTCTCTTCCCATCTCTCTACGCGGCCACCCGGCCCCAGTCTCCGACGACTGCCAAAAGCATCGAACACGCCCCCAGACATAATCACCGAGTCGACGACGACCCCCGCTTGCCCAATGTTCTCACTCCCGGCCGCTCACTACGCCGCACGCCGCAGTGCCCCTCGGGGCCGATCCGCCCAATTGAGCGCCCTGAGTTATGGATCGCATGCGGAACCACGGTCTTTCTTCGAATTCGTGTGAGCCCAGCTGCTGAGCCCCGGTTCTCCACGAACCTAGCTCTGCGAGAGCGCCTCTCAAACCTTTGCGCCGAACCAGGCCATTTTACCTTTTTGCGATCCCGTAACAAATAAAAAGCAAATGGCAGCCAGGGCTCCCAAGGCCAGCCCAGTTTCCGCTGTTGCTACTGCTACGGCCACCGCTCCCGCAACAACTCCAGCGACCGCTGCAGTTCCAACGACGGTGACGCCTTCGGTTTCGGCTTCAGCTACTATGATAGTGCCCGCGGCTGCGGTGCCAGCGACTACGAAAACGATGGACACCACTGAGTTCATCAACGTAAAATGGAAGTAAGTATTTGCGTCATTCTGACCCCATCTCTGAATATTCCTCTGCTCTGCTGCCCCTGGGGCTTGAGCGCGCGACTCTTCAACTTCAGAATAGCTAATTCCGCAAATCTACAGGGCCGCGCAAAAGCTGCGCAACACTATTCATAAGGAGCTGGAGAAGATCTCCAGACTGAGTCTGACGGCCGATGAGCCCATGGCAAATTTTGAGGCAGTTGAGGAACTGATGAAAAAGTTTGTGGATATTTGTTTCCGCGGGAGTCGCACTAGGCTAATTTCATAGGTTTCGCCTCTTTTGCCTTGAAATTATTATGTCAGACATTCGAGCCGCGAACCAGAAAGGCGTTGAAGATGCCCTCTGGCAAATTCATTGCCTTGTTACCAAAGCTTACAGAAAGGTGACGGGTTCGCTGCAGGGGTCGGGTCTCGCAGTGCTCAAGCGCAAGGTTGAGAAGCTCTACATCGCATACATTACGACATCCCAGTCCTTCTACAGAGCCTATTTGCAGCGCTTCTGCGGTTCCTATAAGATGAAGGAACTCGAGCGCGTCGCCCGTTTGGTCAAGTTCGAGCAGCCTGCGCTGAACCAAGTGCCGGTCAACGCTGCAGACCCTGAAGTCGAAGCACTGATCACCATTTCCTTCCATAAGACTCTTATTTACCTCGGCGACCTTTCGAGATATCGCACCCTCATCCGCTCTAGGGATCGTTCTTTCAACTCGGCGCTCACATATTATGCGCTCGCGAATGAGATTATCCCTGAGAGCGGCTACGGCTACCACCAAAGCGGCGTTATCTATGCCGAGGCTCACAATCATCTCGAGATTGTTTACCACATGTTGCGCGCAATTGCGTGCGACCAGCCTCATCCGCTAGCAGCCACTAACCTTGAACGCGAGTTCCGCGACTTACGGGAGTTGAAGGCTGGTGGTGCCAAAGGAAGCCAAGAAGCTATGGTATCTTGGTTTGTCAAGCTTCATGCTTTCTACTTCCAGGGTCAAGAGTTCACTGAGCGTAAGGAGCTCGAGGATGAGGTCGATCACCGCTTTGCCATGGCTCTCAAGGCAGGAAGTGAATCTACCGTCGATCCGGTCCTGTTAAAAATTATTCTCATCAACATCACCGCATATGTTGTTGGAATGGATAAGATCCGAGGTAAGATCTCCGCAGTGATGACTCTTTTCTTTTCTGTTCTTTTCCTTTTGGGCTTGTCGCTAACTCCTTGTAGTTGAGTGGACGGACGCCAAGTCCCGCTCTTGCCAATTCACACTTCTCGTCAATATTCGCACCATTCACACTGTCTCACGTCTTCTCCAGCAAGAGACTCAGGACCTTGTTCAGCAAAAATCCTCAACAGCAGTCGCTAGAGATGCTGCTTCCTCGGCCGAGGGTAGAATCCAGAGCAAGTTTACGCCGACTTTCCATCGAGCCTTACCTTTGCTCCGGGTCTACATGACTTGGCTGCTTTTCTACAGCTCGGATTTGGTCGCCTTCCAACCCCATCTAGAACCGCAGTTTGGAACCATGGGTAGAAGTCTTGCCAAAACCTTGACACTCTTGCTGGAGTTGTTGAGCGATAGCGCGGACTTCGGTAACACTGTCACCTGGCTCTTTCCCGAAGACGAAGAAACAAGCGGAATCAAGTGCCTGAATGGCCCTGATTTGTACAGCGGTTGCCAGTTGCGATTTGATGCCTTGAAACAAGAACTTAAACCGCGCGCAGAGGATATCAGCGACAAGGATTTGACAGCGGACAATGCTGCCTATACGCGCGCTTTCGATGTTGCCTTGTGTGCAATCCGTCTTGCTCAGAATTCTTCCTTTCCCATCACCATGCCGAATGGATCAAAGACCTTTGTTTACATGGAAAATGGGAAGCCTTCGCAGGAACATCCCGGCATTCTCACAACCGAGCAGCCAGTCTCTGTTAATCCTGACGTTGCGGCTTCCAAGCTTGCTACCATGACCGTAGCGGAGCCGATTGTGCCCAATATCTCAGTGCCGGCGATGACTCGGGCCGCGTCTGAGTCGGAAGACTTCTCTGATGACCGCGAATTTTATGAGCCTCGCCGGGAGAAGGTCAGAACTGCCGTGAGCGGTCCTACTACCGGTGGGATTACACAGGCACCACCGCAACCAGAACCTCCCTCCGACTTCCCGCTCGATAATCAACTTCTAGACATGGTGAACCCTTTCTTGGCGCCGCCATCTCCCGATCGAGTCGATCCTAGCCATATTGATACCTCCTATGGAATGGGCTCGGTCACCGCTGGCGATGTTTTCGGACTAGCCGCCTCAACAAGTCCGGCCCCAGGATCGGCTACCTCTAAATCATATCGAAACTTACCCTGGGAGTTCTTTTATCCTGCCGAACATACAGGTACTGGCCCTCGGAATACCGCAACTATCCGAAGTGCCGCAAGTGGCTGGGATTCACGCCCCGGAAGCTCGGGCAACAAGGGCAGTAATACCATCGGCAATAACTTCGGCATTCGTGGTCTAGAGAGCCTGGATGACCCATTTCTCAGCCGTTCCGAGTCGCTGACAAAGTCGAGCCGACTCGGTGTTTCGACCATGACACATTCCGCTGCGTTCCCTACGACGCAGGACTGGACTTCTCAAGCGGGACTCGACTCGAAGGCACGTGGTAATCAGCAGTTGCAGGCCGACAACATTCGTGGAATGTGGCCTGAGGTGGGAACCAGCACCTCGAATAACTCTACCTGGGGCATCGGGCCGTGGCAGCAGCATGCCCCGCTTCCTACAGCAAACGATCGCCCTGCGCCGAACCCGCCCTTCCCATCCTCTATGGCATTCTCTGGGATTGGATCGAGTCTACCGCCAGTGAACTCCCCATGGGGCTTGCCGATGAATGCTCCAGGACAAATGTTACAGGGCCAGAGCCAGGGTTCAGGTACGGGTTTCTCATCTTCTGGGATCCCTCAGCAAGGCACCAGGCCCTTTGCCCAATTCCCAAGCTACCCTATTCCCCAGGCTATTTACAGCCCTGGAGGCGGTCTCAACCACGCCATCCAGCCGCCGCCCGGCCTATCCTGTCCCCCTGGTCTAGCACGGGGCAACCCAAATGGTAATGCTTTCGGCCCCAGCGCCGCAGCGGCCGGGCAGAGATACACGTCGTCAGCAACGGAGTTCGAGGCAGCTACCGCTTGGGAGGAGCACGACGCCAAACAGGTGCGTATGAATGCCTGGCTTGACGGTTACGAGCCCAACCCGATGACAGTCGCCTCGCTCGCCAGACAAGGCCTGGTCGAGAACCAAGCTCCTGCTACAGTCGAGAGCGCCATCCGTAAGGCACCCTTCATGGCGGGGTACATCCCGCAAAAAGACGGACGCCCGAAGTTTCAAGACGCCTAGGCAGCCCGACTCTTGAAACGGACGATGCGGCTCCGCAGCCCAACCAAGAATGCGTCACCTTGAAGCCGCAATGCCTTGCTGTGATGGCGTTGATGCCCTGCCGCGGGAAAGCAGAGGCCTTAGTATATAGTGTAGAATGCGCCTATTGCTACGGATAGCGACATTTAAAATGCCTTGCGCAGGCCTTTTGAAAATGGCCCAGATGTCTGGGGAAAACTACCTCATGCCATCTCCCGGTATGTATAAGAGCCTTATCCCACCTTCCCCTGGCGTGTTTAGGGAAGCTCAGATGACTAACATGAACGGTAATAGCCCTGCTATTGTACTGGGTAGGGGGGTACGCTAGATTTGAGAGTCCGCCGACACAGCGACTGAGAGCCAATTCCCAATTTTACAGAAACTTTTCAACTTTTGTTCACCTTGTGCCTTCTTTATCTCTCTCTTTGAGTCTGCCTGGAAAGCGTGTGTACCGTGCAATGGTGAATTGCCTCTCTGTTGTTCATTTACCACCGCTACTGCTGCTATGGTGTGACCGCGGCCCCTCCTATCCGCTTATGAGATGAAACCTCAACTTCTTGTTTCCTGTCTGTCCTCTATCTGCTTTATCCGACGATGGATTTATATGGGGGGGATCATGAAGTTGAATTGCGACTTTGAAAATGCCAGATTACCCACATGACCCTAATATCCCGTTGTTGAAACCTTGCCCTGATTTTTGCTGTCCGTATGCCCTTCAACGCCAGCTACAATAGCAAGAAAAGGAAAATTGGGGCCCTAAAACTGGCCTGTTTGAGCCCCGGTTTGTTGCACAGAAATGTGTTTACTGTGTGGGCTTGTAGGCTTGCTTAGGGAAGGGGTACCTATGTGATTTTGAGATTAGCTATCTTCATTCTTCAAGAATAGCGCATTTTCCTGTGTATTAAACAGTCAAGTAGATTGCCGTAGGCACCCCTTCTAAGGAAGGTAACGCAGGTAACAAATACCATCATCAAAACCGCGGGTATGACATTTTGGGGCATGAAAAAAGAAATGAGTGAAACTTACGAAGGACCAAGCTCCTGGATGCTCAGGCGGGCCAACCACTGTCCCATGTTGATGCTCTCAGCAAGCGAACGACCCTCGACGATACCAGCAGTTAGGCCACCAGCGAAAGCATCGCCGGCACCATTCGTGTCGTTGATCTGCTCCTTGGCAATCTCGTGCACTTGGTACTCCCTAACCTCATCCTCGCCCTGGATAGCGACGATGGTGGGATCGGTGCCCTGCGTGATGATCGCGACGCGCTTGCGCTGCGTGTTGACCTTGGGCAGGTTGGCGAGAGCCTTTGCGATCTCCTTGATGTCGGTGATGCCGAGGCCGTGCGACTCGGCGTAGGCGGCAGCTTCGGTCTCGTTGCCAATAACGTAGTCCCAGTAGGGGGCCGACGCATCGAGGGGGTCCTTGAAGAACTGGGGAATGAAGGGGGCTGAGAGGGAGAGGATGAAGGGCTTGTTGTTCGCAGCGGCCAGCTTAGCAAGCTCCATGATGGCGGGTGGGCACACGGTGAAGTGGTAGCCACCGACATAGTAGACCTCGGCGTTCTCAGCCAGCGCCCACACCTCGGGCGACTTGAGGTGGTCGAGGTCGTAGTGGTTGGCAGCGCCTAGCTCGGTGCACATGGAGCGGTTGTGGCCTGTGATGACGACGCCGCAGCGGCCCGTCTTCTCCTTGGGGTCGACGCGGTACTCGACGCGCAGACCAGCCTGCTTGACGGCGTCTTGCAGGATGGCGGCGTACTTGTCATCACCGACACCGCCGAGGTAGACGACGCTGTTGGGCGGGAGCAGGTACTGGGCACCACGGGCCGTGTTCTGGGCAGCGCCGCCAGCGATCAATTTGGCATCGTAGTTGTTGAGCAGGTCCTCAAAGATGCCCTGGTGCTTCTCCTCAGCAAGGATGGCATCGTTGGCCTTGAGGCCATACTTCTTGAGAATTGCCTCGTCACCAACGGCCTGGATGTCTGGAGAAAGGGGTCAGTCAGTCTCGCTGCTTCAGCTTATGTCTTCCTTCGGCCCTTCGGAGGGGTAGCTCCTGGGAAAGGCGGGGGAGGCATATCTGCGCTGCCAATTGGGTTGGGCTCACCGAGAAGAGGATTCTCAAGGCACAAGAGCCTGTACTGGTTAGGGGATGCCATTTTGTTGGATATTTGGCTGCTGTGCGGTGTTGTGAAGAAGGCTTTTTGGCGGCGCTGTCTGGTGCTCAAGAAGTAAGGTAGGTCTTTGACGGCGGGGGCGGGGCAATTGGAAAGAGGGGAGAGAGTGCCGCCATCGGCTACCGTTCGCTTGCAAAAACGCCCTGGTAAATCCTTCTAAGAGGGGCTTGGCTGCAAGCTTCGGGCACACAGTCGAGAAACTCCGAAACATCGAGTCTTGAGTTTGTCCGCTGGGGCAAAAGCGTTGATCAGACAACAGAGCACATCGAAACCGGGACTCGGCCCTGCAAAGTAGTTCAAACTCGATAACCAGGGTGGGGGAATTGGACGCATATTCAAAGCAATGCGCGATCTCATGATGCAATAGGCATCAATACTGCCCATTCGCACAGACACCTTCACTCGAAACTCCGTGCCTTTTCAATTCTCACTCAATTCATCAATCCTGACTCCAAGGGTATGTCCCTGGAGTTTCCTTCATACAATGACAGCCTCGGACCTCATGACGATGTGGTCGTGTCATCGTGACTGCTGTTTGGGAATTCCTTTTTTATTCCTTACGGCCCCCAAGCTCGCAGAAAGTGCAAGCCTTCCGTCCGCCTTCGCAGTACCGTAACTACAAAGCAGCAAAGACCAATGCAATCCGATGAACCCCTGCCCAGATGTAGAACCATGAAAGCCACTCAACCGTCCTTGACCTTCTGGGTACCGCGGAGTAGACCCGTTCTTCTCGCGGCAATAAGACCCGCCTTCTGTCCTGCAACGGCGTATCTGTTGATTGTGGACGCCTTACCAATATGTTGATGGTTACCCTGTAGCAGCATGTCAGTTTGAAGCTCGCACTTTCCCGGGAGCAGAAAATACGTACACCACCGTGGGGATGGTCGACGGGGTTCATAGCAACACCACGAGTCTTGGGCCAGTTGTTGCGCTTGACAGCGAACTTGTGCTTGGCACGCGAAGCCTCTGTTTATACCGTCAACATTTCTCCTCGTCTCAAAACCTCGATCCTCCAAGAATAATACGTACTGAGGAGGGGCTTGTCTGTACGGCCACCCCCAGCGACGATACCAATCATACCACGCGCTTGGCTGCTGACCACCTTCTTGGCACCGGACGGGAGCTTGATGCGGGTCTTGCCCTCATCAATGTTGTGACCAACGACGGTGATGTAGTTTCCGGATGTGCGGCCGAGCGTGCCACGGTCACCGACCTTCTCCTCGACGTTGGAGACAACGGTACCCTCGGGAACGGACGCCAGGGGGAGAATGTTGCCGACGGTCAGGGCGGCGTTCTTTCCGGCGTAGATGAACTGGCCGGTGTACATGCCCTCGTTGGCGATAAACGTCTCGGTGTCCTTCTTGAACTTGTACGGGGAGTTGAAGACGACACGAGCGAGCGGCGCTCCACGACCGGGGTCGTGGATGATCTCCTTCACGACACCGCGGACATATCCGTGGCGCTCAGAGAAATCGAGACCTCTGAACTTGGCGGGCGCTTTCCGAAGGCGGGTGTTCGCCGTGAAGATGGACCCGCGGCCCTTACGTTGGTTGCGAATCTGCAGGCAAGAGATGTAAGGTCAGCACAGTGTCCATCGCCAAAGTTGCCCGCTTGTCGAAATTGCCCATCGTCAAACGTCGATCGATTAATCGAGATGCGAGCTGGCAATTCGAATGCTCAAACGCTGAATGAATGATGTGGACATATTACTTACAACGCGACCCATTTTGTCCTTCCTACCGTGTGATGTGGAAGCAAAGGACCCGGGTTGACTCGGATGTTGAAGGAGGAGGTTGAGTTGCGACTCGAAAATAGTCCAAGACTCTGCGTTGATAATTTTCCAAATTTGTGTGGAAGACATGAGCCACATGGGTCTGGTGCAGCCGTCCCAAGTGCCCTAAAGCGGGGCCCTGTGGCTCAGGTGGCTAATTATCACGTGTGGGTCAAAACTTGTGGGTGATGAGGACAAATCAAATCAGTCCTCGCGCTTGTGTCAATTACAGTGTATAGGGCTGGGAAAATGCCGATCACGCACAGTACGCGCCCCGCGCCTGAGTGCCACACTCGACTCCAGACGAGCACCAGCCGCCAACCATTTTGTTCGTAACCTTGCACCTCACAACTCACAACCTCAGAAGGACACGTCGAATGCGAGATGGCCAACCAACAATGTTGACTTAATGCCATCCATAACGTCGATATGTATGCATCTCAAATTTCCTCACTTTGATCTTTATTCCACGCGTTCACATTCTAATCCTATCTAGGCTCTGCTGATGAACGGTTCATGATAAGCCGGGTTTCGGCCATCAAATGATTTTCTCATTGCCGTTGGGTTTTTTTGTCCATGCGTTGGCCCATCATGGCTAATAGTCATGATGTGGGACCTCTCGGGAATGAGAAGTTGGTGCGCGTTCCGAAATCTGATCAAGCGATCAAGGCAATGGAATGGCGCAGGTGTTCGACCCGGAGATAGCCTCAATCAATCAAGCAGCACATCTCAGCGCTTCTTGGGTTTCGGTGGGCTTAGGCTTGCGCAAGTGCAACAAACCCGAGACTGGACGATTTTTTGCTTCATCGCTCTTCGACCTGCACACATTGAATATTGCAAGCACGATGCCAAACCTGATTTTCGCAAACCTTGATGACCCAAGATATGTGACGTTTTGCATCTCTTTTCCAGGACCGAGCAGGAACCCAACCGGGTCTCCTCTCAATCCAAACCACGCGAAGTATTTGGGGATGGGGCCTTATTCCTTTTGGGTAGTGGGCCAGCAAATGGATATGATCGCTTGCCTACCCGGCAAAACATCTCTGAAAGAGCTGGCTAATGGGCAATTCCCTATCCAGCAAGGCGAAATGTCATCACCAGTTGCGAGACAGCCTCAGATGGTGGAAGGCTTACAAAATGCCAAAGGTAGATGGTGACGGACACTTCGAGTCCATTTGCTCATCTTTTTGAGGCAAAAGCTTGGGGCCTAGACCCTCTTCTCCGCCTACCCACGACTTCCGCACAAGGTCAGTGAAAGGGCCAGCTACTTAGTGAGCAGCATTTCCCCGCGTTCGGATTCAGCATTCGGCATGCTGCTTCTACATGGCAGCCATTGCGGGCGGACTGCAAAAGCCCGACCTGTCCCTGATGGGGGTATACGATGTGTCCGGGAATGGGATGGTATCAGATAGATACTTTGATACGAAGGGGGTTGAAAGGTTGTGATTGTGGGAGAGTTGGTGATGGAGACAAGGGCCAGCGGATGAGCCTGGAAGGGAGGGACGATGTGACAAGAAAGCAGAGCTTGCCACCAGGTTTGCAGCCTTGTGGGCAAGCAGGAAGGATCCCAACTTGGTATGTCTAGGTAGTTAGGTAGTTTTAGCAGAATCCACCTATCAAGTTCCATGTGCACTCTGACTGCGAGCTTGGAGGTGCCTGGGCCATTGTTGGCTGGTACGTAATTTCGTCCAGCCGATCTCCGTTGACGATTGACTGCTCCTCACAACTCCTTCACCCACTCCCGAGCCGTCCCTCAACCACCTCCCAAACATACCGAACAACCACCAAGCCACGTCCGCGCAACACCTAAAAAATGGCCGACGACGATTCTTCGGATCTATCCTCTATTTCATCTCTATCGGCGCCGCCGTCAGACGATGAATCCGATATTCAATTGGAAAGCCAGCACGGCATCCTCAAGTTCTTCCACAAGGTCGACAAAAACCCAGCCTTGGAGCCCAAAGAGACGACGCCGCCTCGAGCCAGGAGGGAGCCCTCTCCGCCCCATCAATATGTCCTAGCCGACAATCCAGATATTGCTGTACGTGTTTGCGCCCTCATTCGCGTGTTTGCGCCTCCGTGACGCGAAAGGTCACGCGCGCCCCTCCTGCGCCCTAGGCCCCAACTAATCTTTTCCCACCGTAGCTTATTGTCCTTTTTCGCGCCAGGTTTACAGAAGTATTCCCGAAGAGTCTCACGAATTTCGGACCGCAGGAGCTAGAGCGCGACGTTGTCGATACGGTACCAGGCGAGCGCGTCGAGCAATTTCTTTGCGCGCTCTTGGGTCTGTTACTCAACCGCAAGCAAGATGTCAAGTGCGTATGCTCCCCGGCGCTAGATGGCACCCCTTCAGCCCTCCTCACGGCTATATACTGACAGTATGGGATTACGCAGACCTGGTCATTACAATCGCGCTCTTGAAGAAGCTATCCAGACACATAAGGGACAATGGGCGAAGGACTGGGAGAGCCAGAATCCGCTATCTGGCTCGGCCACCTTTGCAACTATGACACCAGTTCAGCGTGTATGTTCTTGCAGTTTGCCCCCTCGCATGTCTTTTTATCCTATTCGACGCCTGGCCGCATTTAAAGTTATGTTTGTTGACGCCGATCTCCGTTAGCTTACCCTTTTGCGCACGCTTGTCCACTGGACACTTACTTCGTCCGAAGCAGTCAAGACAATGATCAATACTCAATACAAAAACCGCCAGGATGACGACCTGAACATACCACTGAGCATTCAGCCGTGGGGCGGCGACGGCGACAAGCGGCGGTACTACCTGGTCGAAGGGAATGACGACACAGCTTTTCGCGTGTACCGGGAGAGCAACCCGGCTGGCATCCAACGCACCTGGTGGAGCGTAGCCGGGTCCATCGACGAGCTCAAGGTCCTTGGCGAGAAGCTCGAAGCCACCGACGGCGGTCCCAAGGCTAGGGCTCTGGCCAAGAAAATAACCGCAAGCATTTCCCGGTTCGAGGCCACTGAAGAGAAGCGCCGGCGCAGGGAATACCGTCAGATGCGAAAGGAGCAATTCAAGCGCCCCGAGGTGGGCATGTCGCTATATGAGGGTCGCACCCGAGGCAAGCGTATGAAGTACACCTATTCTGACGATGAGGACGACTTCAATTCCGACTCAACCAACCGCCGATCGACGCGCAACACTAGGAACCACACCCCTGCCGAGCCTAGCGGTCCTGTCACCACGGCCAGCGGGCGACAAATCAGAGCGCCAACACGGCTCAATGTAGAGACAACGAGCAACGGACTGGCGAGTGCTTCGACCAGCGTTCAAGGAGATGCCCAGAACGAAGATGCGGAGATGGAAGATTCGGCAGTGATCACCGGCCGTCCTCGGCGATCAGCCGCTGTGAACCACGGCACAACCGGCTGGGCGGCCAAGAAGAGAAAGAGCCAAGAGTACGAGTCTGATGAAGAGGACGAGGAGGGCAGCGAGCCTGACTTTGGCGATGACGAGGAAGATGAGCACGTTCCCGAGACGGAGGAAGAAGAGGACGAGTTCGAGGAGGATGTGGAGATGGATGACGATCTTGAGGACGTCCCGAATCAGCGCCTCATCTTCAAGTTCCCCATCCGCGTAACCTTTGACGAAAACAACAAGGTCAAGCGGCTCCCTAGCCCGCCAGTCGAGGTTGAGCAGCGGAAGAACCCCAGGGCGGTGCACCGGAATATTGTTGTCACCGACGAGTCCGAGTCGGCAGATTCGACCGACGCCACCCGAGACTCGACCGAAGCAGTGCCTGAGCTGGAAGAACCCGCTGCGGAAGTTATCGCTGTAGCAACAAAGCGGGTGACGCCGTCCGGTGAGCCAGCTACGAAGGAGACAGCCAACGTTACGGCCGGAACGCCCGTCAAGTCACCTCTTACGCCATCAAGCGGACCGACTTCCTTGGCTTTTAGAGGAAGCCCAGAGAAGCCGCAGCAAGTTTCGCTGCCCATCAGTGTGGATCTTGCGGAATAGGCATATGCTGGGCCCACGTTGATGTTATGTATTGCGATACTCGGCGTTTTGGGGGATCATGACGAAAAGACACGACAAAAAGGAGTCCTGTTTACGGTGGGATTTGTGCGCGCGTTTGTTTGAACAGCTCTCGTGTTACATCTCCAGGGCATTTGCAGAGAGTCAGAAAGAGGGAAGCAAGCAGGCGGCCTGATGAAGTTGGGCTGAGCCCCTTGGTTGCGCGATAGATTTGTATCGGGCTGGAGTGTGACTCTACTTTAAGAACAGGCCGATTTGTGGCAGCTGTCATCGCAGCCCGTAGGGCTATTGTCGCTAAGATAGATATCATGAATTCCAAACCGCAAATGGCTGATCTGTAACCTTGTTCTTCTCTTCCGCTATCAGCACCATTTTATGACTTCTTTGCTCCCAGCGGAGGGACCGGCCAGTTATTTACTCCGTACCACCACCGCCTGACCCGCACCCCGATCCCCCTACCACTGAGCTTGGCCCCCTTATTCCAGTGCTGCCAGCCACATATCAACATATTGTAAGCGATGCCCTGCACGAAGGGCATCATGACCTAACACGCTGGCATTAGCTATTTATACCCTCCCATCATCAATGCGGAGTGAACAAACCTGATCCCGCGTGGTAATCCATACCACCTTCCACCACGTGTCGGCATTCCGTATGCTTTGCAGGTAGCTCTGCTCGTAGCGCAAGTCAGGAATGGGCGGCAGGTGGCTGATTGCCCTCCGCGGCCTCTTGAGCACGCTATAGGGCATGTCTTCCTCGTCGTCTTCTGTCTCATCCTCATACTTGTCGTCATCTAGGTCGATACCATCGTCGTGGAACAGCGGGGTGTGAGCATCGTCGGGTCTTGGCTTCTTCTCGAGAATGACGGGCGCTTTCTTCGAAGCCGCTGTCGAAGGGTTGACGTCGTGCTCAACCGAGGGGTTGGTATTGATGTGGGCAGTTTGGATGGTTTCGGCTACTTGGAGGGGAATAGACGAGGCCATTGTGACCCCCTATGAGGCCGTCGTAGCTTTGTTGTGGTGTGAGCGGACGTCAGGGAGGATAGAATTGATCGATTGCTGATGGTGAGTGGGATGCAGAGGCTCAGCGCATCATAGGCCGGAGCTCCATCAAGGAAAGCGCGACAGGGTCGAACATCCCTGTAAGGTAACGACTACCAAGCATGAATTGCACTAGTTATGTACCTATGTACCTGCGCATACACGTGCTAGGCGTTCACTGCCTTTGAGGGTGCTCAATGCGAGTTGTCAACGGGCCCGCAGAGTGTCAATCAATAATTGCTGTGACCCCCCAACTGCTGTTTGGTTCACCCGGCGCAAATAGGTCAGCCTTTGCAACAACCTAGCACGAGTCCACGAGAACAGAAACTGGTTTCCATCGTGCAGTCGAGTTGGTTTACTGCCTGCTTACATAAAGCCACCCTAACCGTCGCCCGAGCTCAGCTCGGCGTGACCACCAATGATGACTCGCCGGACAGCAGTGCCTTGTTCCCAGGGATCCACCCAAGCAAGACGAGCCACGGCCACTCTGCCACTTGCCCCAACGCCCGGGCCAAAATCATAAAAAGGATTCATGAACCGCGAAACCCCTCCCTTTTCACAACCCCACCAAATTTGCGCCGAGAGACGATTGCGGCAAGAAAAAAAAAAAAGAAAAAAAAACCACAAAAACATACACCTTCCCGGGAGAAGGGGCGATAAGAGGGCAATTACAGACTCGCACCCGAAATTTCTTTCAGTCTCGACCGCCCATCATGAGCGACGCGCAGGCCAGCGAGGCGGAGAAGAATGTGAGTAGCCAGAGACCCCAGCAACCCAACCGTGGCCTACCGGCTTTTGGACGACCCCGGACCTGCTGACACAAAAGCTTCCCGACAGATTGAGATATGGAAGGTCAAGAAGCTGATCAAGCGGCTTGAGGCTGCCCGTGGAAATGGCACCAGCATGATTTCCCTGATCATTCGTATGTCCTTCCCTTACCCTTGTCGCTGGCCCTGGTATATCGGTGCCTAGGGTATCGGCCAGCGGCCCGAGCCTCGCTAACACTAAGAAATCCAGCCCCTAAGGATCAGGTCTCTCGTGCGGCCAAGATGTTGGCTGAAGAATACGTGCGTGATACCCGACGGCGTCGAGTGCCGGGACCGGTTTTCTAACAATTCTTGCAGGGTACCGCATCAAATATCAAGTCGCGTGTCAATCGTCAGTCGGTTCTTTCAGCTATCACCTCGACCCAGCAGCGCCTCAAGCTCTACAACAAGGTCCCTCCCAATGGCCTTGTCGTCTACTGCGGTGAAATTTTGACCTCGGAGGGCAAAGAGAGAAAGGTCAATATCGACTTTGAACCGTTCAAGCCTATCAACACATCCCTGTACCTCTGTGACAACAAGTTCCACACTGAGGCTCTAGCTGAGCTCCTCGAGTCGGACCAGAAGTTCGGCTTCATCATCATGGACGGTAACGGTGCCTTATTCGGAACCCTCAGCGGGAACACCCGCGACATTGTCCACAAGTTCTCGGTCGATCTCCCCAAGAAGCACGGTCGTGGTGGTCAGTCCGCCCTGCGTTTCGCCCGTCTGAGAGAGGAGAAGAGACACAACTACGTCCGCAAGGTGGCCGAGTTGGCGGTGCAGAACTTCATTACGAACGACAAGGTCAACGTGGCTGGTATTATTCTCGCTGGTTCCGCCGACTTCAAGAACGACCTGAATGCGTCCGACATGTTCGACAACCGTCTTGCGACCAAGGTCATCAAGGTTGTGGATGTGTCGTATGGTGGTGAGAACGGCTTCAACCAGGCCATTGAGCTGTCGTCCGAGACCCTAGGCAATGTCAAATTTATCCAGGAGAAGAAGCTTATCGGCAAGTACTTCGAGGAGATTAGCCAGGATACTGGACGCATCTGCTACGGTGTGGAGGACACACTCAAGGCGCTGGAGCTGGGTGCCGTGGAGATTCTGATTGTGTTTGAGAACCTCGAGGTTACTCGCTGGACTCTCAAGGACACCTCGGGTCGGGAGATCATTCTCCACACGACGAAGCAGCAGGACCAGAGTGGCAACCGTGATGCTTTCATGGACAGGGAGACTGCCCAGGAGATGGAGGTGGTCTCGCAGGAGTCGTTCCTGGAGTGGATTGCCGAGCACTACAAGGATTTCGGCACCACACTCGAATTTGTGTCTGATCGGTCCACCGAGGGCAACCAGTTCGTCAAGGGCTTCGGAGGCATTGGCGGTATTCTCCGCTACAAGGTCAACTTTGAACAGTTAGCTGACGTGGATGACGATGATGACTACTATGACGGTAAGCAGCAGGCTATGCAAACAGGATCTTTGGACACTATTAATATTCGGGGTGTAGATTGACAGTTTGATTCCCTCGTGAACAACGAGGGACCGCGAGCTCAAGCCAACCCGTCCGAGCCGACGACACCGCATGATGATGCTGAAGAGCCGCCTCCCAAGCCACCGAGCCACGGCAAAGCCCCGCTAGCTCAACGGCGGCTGATAAAGGGGTTCTCTGTGAGCCCGCAGCAGACGCACGAGGTAACCCGTCCCAGCCCGCTTCGCTCTGTGATGACGGCTTCTTGAGTTCAAGATGGCGGAATTTGAGGTGTGTACTTGCCCGCACATGTGGTACTCTCGGGCTGTGGCTGACACGAGTAGGATAATGCCGACAAAGATCGAGAAGCCGTAAAGGTTCAAGGTGCTTCATTGCAGGGCTCGATCAAGGATATTGATTGACTACCTTGGGAAGGCACGGCTGATCCAATTTTACAATCATTCCGGCGACATTGGGATGGTTGTTCCGTGCAGTGCCGCGTCCGTCCACTCTTTTGCGCTTGATTCAGGAACTGTAGGAGATAAATCAGGCTCAGGTAGATTAGCTAGGAACCAAAGTCACTCGTTCACTATTTCATGTCTTGGCTGTGACTGAGCGCGACAAGCATTCTCGTGACTAAAGATAGCTAAATAAACATTGAGAGTTTTGCGTGGAAACCAAAATGTTCCATATGGTTATTACAGGCAGTGCGGGGTTTCGGGCCCGGTCTAAGCCTAACGGACCGGATACCTGCCTCCTCCGATCGGAGCTCCCAATAGCTTGTCCGGGAACCAAGAAGGGCAATTTTCCAAAATTCAACAGTTCCATAACGAAAGTCAAATAAGAGCATTTCACTCCCCCCCCCCCTTCAGTTCCACTCCCATGAGCTGGCAAATCTGCAGGGAATCCAACTATCAACCACACGAGATCTTTATCCACTTTTGTCTTTCATAACGTTCCCCACCATCCAAGCGATGACGGAGATGTCGGCGATGGCGACAGAAAGCCAGTCGGACCAGGACGTCAAGAAGCAGGTTGCTTTTTTGGGGCCATTTTCTTCGTACTCTCACCAGGTATGAGTTGAGCTGCTGTTTGGGTTACCTCTTGGGGGAGGATAGCCTGCGGCAAAATGAAAAAAGGAAGGAATTGGGCTCTGACAGAACATGGATGAAGGCGACCAAGATGGCATTTCCCGACCAGGAATGGGAATTGATACCAACTGAGACCATCAAAGGTACATGTACTGGTAGTTATAAAGATGTATCATTATTAACGTCCTCCCAGAAGTCTTTGACGCTGTGCAGACCGGCCGCACTCCCTTCGGCGTCGTCCCCTTTGAGAACTCGACCCACGGCACCGTCACCTTCACCCTAGACGGCCTAGCCGACCGCACCGGCGCCTACGCCAGCGTGGCCGTCTGCGCCGAAGTCTACCTCGATGTGCACCACTTCCTGCTCGGCCACCTCCCGCCGCCCGAGCCCATCACTACCACTACCGCTGCCGGAAACGGGATCCAGTCCCCCGGCGCCAGCACTCCCACCGGCGCCAACCCTGACCCGCTGCACCCGCACCCCCGCGCCCGCCCGCTCGTCAGCCTCAAGCACATCGCCCGCGTCTACTCGCATCCGCAGGCGTTCGGGCAGACGGCCGCCTTCCTGGCAACGTACCTGCGCGGCGTCGACATTGTCGACGTCAGCTCGACCAGCCGCGCCGCGGCCATGGTGGCGGCCGATGTGAGCGGCACGAGCGCGGCGATCGCCGGCGAGATTGCGGCCGAGGCCAACGGGCTGGGGGTGCTGGCGCGGTGCATCGAGGATCAGGAGGACAATGTGACGCGCTTCTTTGTCATTAAAAGGGGGGAGGGGGAGAGGGGGGAGGGGGAGAGGGGGGAGGGGAGCGGGGAAGAGTACGCCGGGCGGTACAAGTCGCTCGTGTCGTTTACCGTTCCGCACCGGACGCCGGGCGCCTTGGCTGATGTGCTGGATGCGTTTCGGAGGGCTGAGTTGAACTTGACGAGTATCAATAGCTTGCCGAGCTTGGATGCGCCGTTCCAGTACCTGTTTTTTGTCGAGTTCGAGGGCAGCCGGTTCGGTGACCCCGAGGGACGGGTCAGGGGGGTGTTTGAGGTGCTCGAGAAGGTGGCACAGCGGTGGAGGTGGTTGGGGAGCTGGGAGAATCAAAGGAGGGGGTGAGGTTGACTGCAGCTAGTATCGTCACGGCATTAGAAGGGGAAGAAATATATATATATATATCATGGCTTTATGGGTAGTATGGAGTAAGACAGCGTAGTTTGCATGGATATCTGACTTGTGTGTGTTTCTGTGCAGCTTTTGTTCTTGCAAGTGACCATCCTGACTTACAACTACACCGCGTTGCACATCTGATAGGGTATAGCCCTGGGGGAAATTTTACCTTTTCTCGAATCGGGGGGCTTGTGCCGTCCGCGATGTGCTACATGATACCATATAATGGTGTTTTTAGCGTAGTTAGGTGAGAAAGGGGCTATGAGGGGTGGTGTTGTGTTTGGGGACAACAAGGGTGTCGTGCCGGCCTTCGGGTCGGCTCAAGCCTGGATCCACGGGCACTCCCATTATTCAATCTCCTTTGCCAACTGCTTTTTTTTTTTTTTTTTTGGGCGCATTACAGCCGCCCCGAGCATAGTAGATTTTCGGGCAGGTCGGATAACGCTCTAAATGTGATTTCGCAGTCCTCATGCAGTATGGTTAGGTACCTTAGATATAGATGGAAGATGGTTTTAAAGAGAGCTTTTTATTCAACGGATTCAATTAAAAGTGGGTCTATTTTCTACATTTAATCTCATTGCCAACATCATCTCATCTTCACAACCGTTCATTGCTTTGCCCTTCATATCAAAATATCCAACCATACAATGAAACTCCCCTCAGCCCGCCTCCTCCGCCTACGGACTATACAAAATGCCCTCACCGCATCCTCACGGCAGTTCACCACCACCGCCGCCAAATTGAACACGGACAACCCCTTCACCCACGACCCCCCAACAAACGACACCAAACCCGCCCCCTTCGACCCCGACGCCTACATCCAAACCGCCAGAGAAACCCTCGCCGCCCACCCCCCAAGCTCCTCCACGACACCCTCTCCCCCACCCCCTCTCACCTCCTCACCCTCGCCCTCGCAGACCACCTCCCCCCGTCCCTATCTCCATCCCCTACCACCCCGTCCCACGTGGGCCCCCTGGCCTCGTACCCGCCGCCGCCGCCCACCACGCCGCTGCCGCAGGGCCACCACCTCGTCTACTTCCCGATCCAGGTCCCGCCGTCGCGGCTGCAGCCCGACGGCACCGACCCCGACCACGGGCCCGGGGCGCCGTTTGTGCGGCGCATGTGGGCCGGCGGGTCAGTGGTGTTCTCGCGGGGGTGGGAGCGGGTGCTGCGGCTGGACGGGCGGCGGGCGGTGTGTGTCGAGACGGTCGGGGCGCCGGTGCTGCGGGCGGACAAGGTGCTTGTCGAGGTGCGGCGGCGGTATGGGGAGGGGGTGGAGGAGGTGGGAGGGGGACCGGGGTGGTGGTGGAGGAGGTGCGGCGGTTGGTGTTTATGCGGGAGAGGGAGGCGTGGGAGGCGGGGGAGGCGGGCAAAGGGAGGTCGGTGAGAGGTATGTTGTTTTGTTGTTGCTGATGGGTGCGGACTTCCCTGTCGCTCGCTGAACTCGGGGGAGATGGAACATTGCTACTAACACCGCGTTCAGCTCCTCAGAATCCATCCTTCAGCTTCACTCTTCGGCCCGACGCCACTCTTCTCTTCCACTTCAGCGCTCTCTCCTACAACGCCCACGCCATCCACCTCAACCCCGAGTACGCTCGCGCTCAAGAAGGCTACCGCGGTCTGCTGGTCCACGGCCCGCTGACGCTCGTGCTCATGCTTTCGGCCTTGCGTCATTTCTCGAAAACCCAAGACACCTGGGTTGAGTCAATCGACTACCGTAACCTAGCCCCTCTTTACGTAGACGAAGAGCTGAAAGTCTGTGCCCGCGAGATAGAGTCCAGCGCTGCTACCACGCCGGGGACAAAGAGGTGGCAAGTCTGGATCGAGGGGCCTGATGGGGGCCTCGCTGTCAGGGGAACAGCTGTGACAAGTCCCTAACACAGTCGCGGGATTGGATGAAACCCACGAGTCTTGAATTTCGTTTGTCTTTTGATGACACATTAGATACCCGATTTTGCTCGCATCAGCTAAAAAGAAGCCAGCCACAACCACAGCCACCATAGCCCCTTATATTGCCCCTCAACCCAAATCCCAAGACCAGCCCATCAATGTACTCCAGTTATCCATTTATGTACACATGAGACCGTAGAGAGCCCATCATCCATATCTGTTCACCTCAAATCTCTACCCCCACTATCCCCAGGCTTGTATTCCTCCGAGACGGGTAGCGGGCATCAAGACCCACCTCCTTTGTTCCCAACCCTGATTCATCTATGGGGTATCAAACACAAAGGGGAAAGAAACCAGACAAAGGAAATAAGCTTTTAACCGTCAAGATGCACCGGCTGCTCACGACGACTCGAACCCCGACTCCGTGAACTCGTGGATCATCTGCTTGAAGTCCCCTTCACCCCCTGGCGCTATCGGGATCACTATCGGGATCCCCGCCTCTTGCGGAGTGGAGATCTCCGAGACAGGGTCGAGCGTTTCTGTTGGGCTCTCCATCCCCTCGTCGGCCTGGCGGGTGTAATACGAGATCGGGATAGCCGTGTTGGCGAAGACACAAGACGAGCGGACAGTGGCGCGGCGGGGGCGCGGTGCCGCTCTCGCCACCGCTGTGTGCGCGGCCTCTTGCACGGCGGGGCTGGCATTTCTGGAATCATATTCATCTGGCTCCAGCGCAAGCCATGTCTCCTCCATGTCCTCCAAGCTATCGGCCGAGAGGTCAAAGTCAAGCGATTGGCCCGACGCCTGCTCAAGCGCCGTGCGGTTACGCAACAGATATCCGTCGAGCTCCTCGAACTGGCGGTCAAAGATACCGTGAAGCAAAATCCCTTCCTTGTGCTTGAGCCGCCCAACTGTCCCGCCGCTTCCTGAGGCCGTAGTGGTGCCATCGGTGCTCTTGCGCAGGCCCCGGAGGATGTTCTTCCAGATAGTTTCCCGGTCGGCGGGGGAGAAAGGGAAATCGATGATTTTGTAGTTATCCTTGAGGCTGCTTACCAGAAACTTGAGGCTTGTAAGGTTCAGCTGGTTGTCCTGGCAATCAACAACTCTCAGGCTTCGGTTCTCGCTGAGCACTCGTCCGAGAGTGCCTGCATCGTCATGAAGGTTCTGGTTCCGTAGTTTCAGGTGCGTCATTGTTTTGTTATGGCACAGCCCGGCGAGCGAGCGAGCAAATCCTTTGGCAAGTTGACCGTCTTCTAGCTTGCCGGAAAAGCCTGACAGGTCCATATAGCGGATGGACTGGTTGTAAGCGAACAAGTCGTGGAGTTCTTTGACCATCTCGTTGCTACATGGTTCGTTAATGGCGTGGAGGGAGGGTGTCGGCGCTGTTCCCGCGAGATTGAGAAAAGACACAGATCTTGTGCATGCCAATGCCCTGATCAAGAGTAGGAAGTTGCTCTCGTCCCTGAACTCAACCAGCTCCATGGATAATCCAGCCGGGACCTTATTTTCACGTATAACATCCGCCAAGTCCTCGACTCCATCTTCTAGAGGATTACCACTGATGGAGAGGTGCATCTTGCTGTCTTCGCCAATGGCCCTGCAGAGTCTTGATGCCGCATCGCCGGTAATTCCACAGTGATTAAGCACTAGCTTCCGGAATCCCGAAGGCTTAGTTCCTCTGATCTCTTGCGACGTTTGGTGGAAGAACTGTCCCAAGTCACGCAGTGTTGCGGAGTTGATCTAAGTCAAAGTGTAAGTGATATGAGCAATCTTGTAGCTAGCGCTGCCTCCGCTCACCTTGAACCCAGAGAGGTCAAGTTCCTCTAAATTCTCGAGGTGGCTAAGGACATCGTAGGGAAACAGCGTCCCGACGATGTCCCTCTCGCCTTGCAGGCTCCCGCGGAGATTCAGGTACCTCAGGTTGGCCAGGTGTGGTATAATGTCCAGCAAGAGACCGGCGGGTAGTCGTCCCGGATTCTCGGATAGGTTTAAAGACTGCAGCGGTTGGGGTCGTCCTAGGAGAGGCGCAATCAAGGTCCGCAAGGACTTCTCACCCAGACCGCAGGAAGACACGTCTAAAGCGTGTATTTTGGCCATGTCCAAAGCCTCGACTAGGAAAGGTCAGTATTCGGACAATGGTGTGGGGATATTGGTTAGGCATACCGATATCCTCGAGGTCATGTTGGAGAAGCGTATTGCCGGCAAGGACCAAGTGGCTACATTTGGTGATGTCGGGTTTCAGCAGGTTCAATATGGGCGTCAGAAACTCTAGACTGAGCGCCGGCTCCTTATTGTCGTTTCTTCGCAACGTGAGCGAAGCCGATGAATTTGAGAAATCGATTTGCTGAATCGTCTCAGAGCAGAATGCTAGCGCGTGAAGCTCTTGATGGAGTACTGCACTCTGTTTCAAAAGCTGTACTTCGTCCACATCCAAATTGACCCCTAAGATTATATTCGTCAGTAAAAAAAAAACAAGCAAGCAAGGGCGGATAGGATGAATAGCTCATGCACTTACCAGTACGGCTGGGATATGCAACATTCCCTCCTGTGGCCGAGTGAGCATCATAGACACCCCTGAGGACCCCCAGGTCGACATCGCGGAAGGACAGCGAATTGAAATAGTCGTTGTATCTCAACGCCCGCATCACGGCTAAGAGCTGAAGAGGCGAGTAGCGCGACCCATCCTTTGCCGGGAGCACTCGGAACTCGGGCGGAAATTTGGTCTTCCAGTTGATCTCCCAGACGACCGGATCACATCGGTAGGCCGCCACGTAAGCATCAAGAGTCCTTCTGACACTACCAAAATCTTCCCTGGGGACAAGATAGTGTGGTTCCTTGAGCCCCTTTACGTGGAATATCTCCGCCATTTGCCACATCTGTGGCCAGACCGGCTTCAGGAAGCAGTCCGCCATTCCGAAGACGCGGATGATCTGCCGATAATCGCGGCTCGCAAGCTCCAGAGTAACACGGGGTTCAAAGGGGTAGCTGCAAATGTGGTTGTTAGTCAAATCCAGACACATGGTTACATAATCCCTTACCGAAATGAGATATTGAACCGCTCCTCGTGGATGGCCCAGTCGCCTCGGAAACTTTCCAGTGTCACCAGCCCAAACGTCTTGTGTTGGCAAGTAGGCTCGCTAGACTTTCCTTTTTGAATCATAACAAGATGACAGAGATATGTCCCAACCACGAGGTAAAACGCCGGTGCCTCGTATGCCTTTTTAGAAATGTCTTCGGGTTTCTTGAAGTATTCTTTTCGCATACTCGCCCGCGGGACAACTGGGAAGACTTCAAGTTTGCGATGCTTGAAACCTGGCTCTTCGGCCTCGTGTATCGTGTCAAGGAGTTTCAGGACCTCTAGAGAGGGTGTTGCAGCATCATACTCGTCGTGCTGGGTATGCCTCATGGCTCGAACAATGTTTCGCATCTGCTTGTCCCGCTCTGTCGGGAGGTTGAAGTAAAAAGTTGCTTGGTGGAACGTCAAGCCGGACGAATCCTTCCACCAGACCTCAATGCCAAATGATGGCCTTGTACTTTCTGCGACGATAGCCGACACGATGGCAGAGAGTGGAATCATTAGCAGGGGTTCCGGGCTCGAAGTCACGGCCTCGAGCGCGGCAGCTTCGGAAAGGCACGGGAAAAGAGCCATGACATCGGAACGGCTCTTCAGTTTTATTAGGTAGTCGGCTGTCACGACTAGATAGGGAGTCCTTGTCCTCATAAACTGAACATCTGACTCCAGGGCGGCGACAGCTTCGACTTTTTGCGACAGCCAGTCAGTGCTAGTTGATAACCCTCCCAAGCTCGCGACATCGGTGACTGAGGTTGTACGACCGTGGCTATCGGAAAGGTCCGAAGCTCGAGAGGCAACACCACCAAATGCGGCCACCGACGCAGGCCGGGATTTTGACAGCTTCCGCACATGTGAGCTCTGACTTTTGCTCTTGGTGGTTTCGGGCCCTCGATTGCTCAGAGATCTTCGTGCCTTATCTTTGATAGAGTAGAGGGAAAAACGGCGGTCTCCGTCAGAGCTGGCCGGCGAACTCGGAATTGTTGATGTCGGGCTTGCCGCAACATCACACACGCTAGCCTCAGCCGTCTTCAGAGGCGTTATGTGAGATCGTTTGGGGTGTTCCTGCTCCATGTTGGGGCGACGTTGTAGACTCTGGCCCAAGAATGGCACCGGCTCTTGTCAACGGGGTGTTTGCAGGGCGGGTGTGAGGGCTTTCTCGGTCTATGTATCGACCTGGGGGCCAATTCAACGTGGGGGGAAGAGCGTGGTCGAGTTTGCGAGACTCCCAAATATCACGCGCTGCGCGTTCACGCTGTGTCTTGTCTGTATCCTGGCCAGAGCGGAGACAACGGTGCGGCGGATCCGTGCTTTGTTTTTTTTGAGGGTTCATTCGTGTCTACACCACGAAGGATGCTCTTCGCTTCGGGCTGGCAAGTGTCGAGAATCAGGATAAGCTATCGGGCCCGATGCGCGGGGCGGATATGCGGGTCAAGCGTCGAGGCGAGGACGAAAGCCTACAGGCACGTCAATCCGTTCAATCTGCAGGTTGCGGGTTTGCTGAGGCGGCCAGTAACAGCCCACTCACTGTTGACTTAGGTCCTCGTCAGAATATCTCGGCCGCACAGTCACAGAGAGGATTGTCCCGTCGGCATGTCTTCACAGGGTAACAGAAGCGGCCAGCAAGGTTCGTGGGGCAATCGGGAATATCAGAGTGCAGAGGCAAGCGCGTCGATGACGACAGAGGGCCAAGGCAGGATCGACTTAACACTCAGCAACCCAGCCCCTGAAATGCAGAGGGAATGGTATCGTCAATTGGAGATGAAAAGTTGCTAGAGGGTTTGTTTCAGATGGTGGATCAACAATTTTGCCCATCCCAAGCCATCTCCGCTTTCCTCTGTGACAGGGAGACCAGCGATGGGCAGGCACTGGCTCCGTCTGGGAGCGCTGGCGTGTCCGCCCCGATGCCGTCGAATACCATCGACGATCGGGCCTGTCGGGCCTGGAATCAAGGTGGGGAGCGATGATGTTATCGAACAGGTTTCTGGGTCGTTGCTGTCCAATGAGGATGTGCGGGGAGCTCTGCGGACCACAACTTAGACAGGGCCAGCTGAGCAAGCTCGCCAGGACCCGTCTGCCAATTAAAGACTCCAAGGACCAAGCTGGTTCTTCGCGGTCTCGAGCCATTTCTCGCTTTCAAAATCTGTCCGAGGCCGACCGTATCAATGTGGACAGCACAGAAAATAAAGATGCTAAGGCTCACAAACGCGAGCATCACCAACGAAGGCCGTTGGCTATCAAAGTGGAACGCCATCTGGCCAGCATCGATAGTCGCGCGACTGATGTGTCTTACGTTGGCCGAAGCCCTCCCCACATTTGCATTTTCAAAGTTTGGACTCAGCCAACAGCCCCTTTTTGCGCTTTGCGCTAGGGTTTCGGTGCAAATTACTCCATGACTCTTCGCTCAGAAGGGGCGCCTGAGTCTTGTTTTTTCCCTAGGGGAAAAAACCACTCAGATCAAGCGTAATAGTTAACCAAGCCAGTGGTTCGGAAAGTCGAACGGGTCCATGGGGGAAGGCCTCAAGACTTTGTCGTGGCCGGGGCGTTCCGTTATGTGGCGTCAGCTTAGCCCCTGTGGCTGATATGCGTCGCTGCCGCTATGTCTGGTGGCGTCGACTAGAGGACGCCTCTCGCGTCGAGCCGTGGAAGATCTTTGTTTCAAGTCGAACTCTGCTTTGAGCCGTGGGCAAGAAAGAGTGGCAAAAGGCACGAAACAGAAGTCGAGGCTTTGCCACGGCTCCGAGCATATGCTTGCACAATAGCCGTACTAGCCGCGCTTTAGAATGGGATATGGCAACATGTGAGGCCGCAACTCGCAGTTCAGAGAGGCACAGGTGCGCGGCTAGGGGCCTCGTCGACAGGTCCAGATTTCTCGATCGGATCCTTGCCGACATTCACAAATCGCAAGTGAAAGGTGGGAGGGCAGTAGGTGGCTTACTGCTCGCGATGCCACGCGACTTTTCAAACAATGTCTCCAAGCGGGTCCGAAAATAAGACGATGACCTGCTCACCTTAGTATTTGCTGTGCATATGTACTTATTTTCCGAGGTGCTCACCTGAGCTCGGCGATGAGTTCCCTTTATCTCAGCAGTACCGTTTCGACATGCCACTTCTCAAATCACCACGGACCAGAGAAAAGACCACGGATGGTCTGCTGGGTCGATGAACCAGGCCACAAGCAAGAAGGCCCAGTGCCGCGCTCGAGCTTGCGCCTGGGCTTGCAGCATGCAGACCGCTCTTCAACAACAATGACTTCATTCGCCCCTCGCCAATGTTGGCGGATGCTGGTCAATGCTTTAGATGTTCTGATGAACGGGTAGCAATTGTTAGGCTGCCGAGCCGCAGGTTGTGCCTTACACTATCGTGCCCAACTTCACCACCCCTTTAGGCATGGTGGTTGATGAAACGGGAGCCGTTTCAGCGTCGATATTTGGTTTGCTGTCGACTCCCCCCAGTTTTCCGCGTCCCCCCTTGTCTGACCCGAGGACCAATCATTGTGCTGCCAGCTTTGTTTCCTCTCACCTCCGCAGAGGGGCGATGGTTTATACGGTGGGTGGCACGGAGACTCTCTGTAGCTTTGCAGTTCGTTGTGCGTAAAAAAAAAAAAAAAAACACGTCGAAGTTGCTCTCGCTTCTTCCTTCCTCGAAGAGGAGAAAAAAGTGGACTGATGGCTGATGACTGGGTTCAGCTACTCCGTCTGCCCCTAAAGATCAAATCATTCACAAGGAGCTGACCACCAAATTGGGAGCTGATGGAGTTGTGGTTCACCGGCAATGCGACCCCAAGCTTGCATTTCGGTCCCTTGGCTGCGCTCGAGCTGCGGTATTACGGATACCGCTGACCCTACATCGCCGAGGACACGACATCAGCAGGCCATTGAAGGCAACAAGCGACGGCCATGTTTTTTGTGTCGAGCTCGTCCGCGGCTCCGTACTGCATGGAGAGAAGTGTTCGATCAGAAGCGCAGAGCGCATTGAGGGCACCAGTCTTTGCGACGTTATTGACGCCATCAGCCCATGGGCTCCCATGGCGGGCTGGCATTGGGCATTTGAACCCCGGGCGCCGATCTGCAACAAAGGGCTTCTCTGCAGCTGCTCGTTTGGTGTGGCAAGCCCGGTTCTCTGCCGCCGCTCCCAGTGGTCGTGCTGCGGGTTGCCAACGTTGGCTAGCTGCGGATGGCTAGCTTTTGAGGAGGCAGCTAGGACATTTGAAGGCGGTCTCGAGTTTCTCGACTGGTGTTTTGTCCTCGCTCTCTCCGCTGCTGTTGTTTTATTATTGATTATTTATGATGATAACTGATGCCTTGATGGGCGTGGGCTAGCATCAGCCCAAAATAGCTTACACATATGTAAATAATACAGGAGCCCTGTATTTGCCACAATCCACCATCCTTGGATTCTGGGCGGTCATTTCGCGATACGACACGACATCCCGATCAAGCGCCAGAGCTGGTCCGTGCATCGTTTCATCTCAAGGGGTAGTGTCTGGCGATTGGCGAGCCTGAGAGCGACCCTCAGTGGGCCTGGCCCAAATCCCTCCAATCCCCTCCTGTCCCCTCCTGTCAGCCGCCAAGTCCGCTGCCCCTCTCTCCCCAGTGCCCCAGTGCCCCAGAAGCCGCCGTACCCAGCGGCCACAGGGAGGAAACCCATCAGCCTGAATTTATCGCATGCACCTCGATCCAATCCGTGGATCCCCACCCTGGTCTGCCTGGACATCGACGCCGCATGTCTCCCCTCCCGATGGGCCCGTGAGAATCATCTGTCTGGCCGTTCGCACTAGACAAAACGCCCCCCCTCCCGCACCAAACCGTGCCCGGGCATCCAGAGGTCTTGTCAACCCATAGACAGCGTCGTGGGACTCTTAATTTCTTTCCTCGTCATCACCACAGCGTTGTTTTTCTTCTCTGCGCGTGGTTGCTGTTGCACACATCTGCAGAGGAACAAGGAGAGAGGAAGGAACGAGTCCAGGATTCATTTGGCTTAGACAACATCCGACCGGGAAAAAGGAGCCCTGCTCCTTGCTTACACCAGACATTCCACTGCTTCGTGTAACGCGTCCATCACCGCTCCACCAGCAATCATCCGCCCGCGTGGTCTTGCAGCCGGCCAAGAGCTGGAGAAGGCATTATTACCCTCCGTCTCTACAGCCCCGACGAAGCCAATTTCCACCACCATCCGTCGTGTCTGGACCCATCGTGTGGATACCTATCGGTTTTCGGCCAGCGCATTGCCGGCCGTCGCTGTGCCCACCGAAACATAATCGCACCCCCGCGCTCATGTTATCGATTTGATCGCCTCTCGTCATGGCCATGTTAGCGTCGAAATCCTCGTTCCCGGCGTCGCTGGGCTCGCAGCCCGCCGCCCTGATGGTTAACACGCCGCAAACCGCATACCCTCCCACGCGACGGGCACCGGTGGCGCCCTTGACAAGCCAGGCCTACGCAAGTCCGACCGAATCTGAGTTCTCTGATGTCGACAGTCCCAGCTCAGTCAAGAATTGGGATGAGGACAAGGTCTGCGAATATCTCCGCAGCGTAAAGTGCGGCGAGTACGAGAAGATATTTCGTAAAAACCACATCAATGGCGAGAACCTGCTCGAGATGGACAAGGAGGTCCTCAAGGAGATGGGAATCGAGAAGGTTGGAGATCGGGTGCGCTTGTTTCTGAGCATTAAGAAGCTTCGGACTAAGACGTATGCAAACCAGAAGAAGCGAAATAGGGTAGGTCAAAAGCCCAACTGGTGTTGATCATTTGAAATGCCTCCTAACAATTGGTATAGGATTCCTTCGGCGGTTTTGACATTCAGTACAACCCTCATTCAGCTTCCCCACGGCCGCCAAACTCCGGCCGCGGGATCCCGCCTACGCCGTCAAATAAGAGGTACTCTCGCCATGACCTCGCCGGTGGCGTTGATACCCCAGAGTCTTCATTGCCCGGTTCTGAATTCCGAGGCGGCCGCAGAGGCTATGCGCCCCAGGGATATAGCAGTCAGGCTTCCACCGCCGTGTCTTCGAGGTTTCCCATGTCGACCTCTGAGGCACACTCTGGCCGAATGGTCCAGGCTCACACCAGAAATAACTCGAGTTTCGATGGCTCGTTGATGGCTGCCTTGCCACAAGGTCAGGACGTCATTCGCGTCATCTCAACCGGAGGCGTCACCAAAGTTGTCAAGATTGCCGACTGTAACACTTGCGAAGAAGTCATGCGGGTCACACTTAGGAAGTTCGCCCTGCGCGAGGACCACGAGAGGAATTACTGCTTCTGGGTCCTTGCTGGTATCGACCCTAACCCGAATCAGTGCCGCCGCTTGGGAGACACCGAGCTGTGGAGAGTAATAAAAGACCATACTCGCCCGGAACGGAATCGTCTCATCCTACGACGCGTTCCGGCTGGAGAGCCTGGCCAGGCCGAGCTCGAGAGAGCTGCCGCCATTGGTCTAGAGGAGGCACAGCAAAATCATAACCGCGCCCTTCAGCACGCCGATAAGCGGAGTCAGCTCAAGGCACAGAAGATCCTGGGCGAGACCTGGGAGGATATGCAGCCCCCCCTTTCGCCTGTCTCCTACCAAGACCGCGAGCGAAATGTCTATAATGCCGCCCGAGACCTCGAGCGCCCTGCTCCTGCTGATGCAAGGACGGCGCGCACCCGGAAGGGTCTACTCCGCCAGTTCGGCGGGCTGAGGCCACCGAGTGAGCTCATTGCCTCAGATTTGACCAGTTACTTCCCCGATCACTCGCGCGAGGCTATTGACAGAACTGCTCGCTTGTCTATGAGACGGTCCGCGCGCCTTAGCAAGGTGAACCATCGCCTCAGCGTCGCCAGCACAATGAGCTTTGCCTCTAGCATTCAAGACGCCCCACCCATTCCCACCATTGCCGACAGTTGGCTCACTGCATCAAACCAGATCGCAAAGGTTCGCCCTCGCGACCTGAGCAGGGCTACACATGGGTATCGAGACTCGGTCACCTCTTCGGTACTCGACACCCTCCAAGAGGAATCGTCACCGACCGAACCAAACCGCAAATCATACGTCTCGTTTGCTGATAGTGGCTCCGATACGGCGGCTGTGAGCATCACTGATCCCGATGGCAATATCATCCGGCACAGCTACTATGACGGCGAGAGCACCATTGGCTCCGGTGGCTCTTTGCAGGAAGTTAACCAGGCACTGACCGAGGATGGCGAAGACGCCGACGAGGAGTTACAGAGCTTCCTGGCGGCGGGTGACTCATGGGATGACAGCCAGTGGATGAAGGGTGCCCTCATTGGCCAGGGCTCCTTTGGCTGTGTTTACCTGGCCCTCCATGCTATCACAGGCGAACTTCTTGCCGTGAAGCAAGTCGAAGCACCCTCACCCGGGGCCAACAGCCAGAGTGACTCGAGAAAGAAGAGCATGATTGAGGCCCTAAAGCGTGAGATCAGCCTTCTTCGCGACCTCCGTCACCCCAACATTGTGCAGTACCTGGGGTGCGGTTCGTCAGCAGAGTATCTCAACATTTTCCTCGAGTACGTACCCGGCGGGTCCGTACAAACCATGCTCAACTCGTACGGTGCACTTCCGGAGCCCCTTGTCCGCAGCTTCGTCCGCCAGATCCTCAATGGACTATCATATCTCCACAACCGGGACATCATCCACCGCGACATCAAGGGTGCCAATATTCTAGTGGACAACAAGGGTACTATCAAGATCTCGGACTTTGGCATTTCCAAGAAGCTTGAGGCAACCAACATTCTCAACGGCGCCAACAACAACAAGCACCGGCCGTCACTCCAGGGGTCCGTCTTCTGGATGGCACCCGAGGTGGTCAAGCAGACGTCGTACACACGCAAGGCCGACATCTGGTCGCTCGGCTGCCTCGTGGTCGAGATGATGACAGGTACACACCCGTTCCCCGACTGCACGCAGCTGCAGGCCATCTTCAAGATTGGAGGCTCCAAGGCAGCACCAACAATCCCCGACCACGCAAGCGAGGATGCCAAGCTGTTCTTGGCGCAGACGTTTGAGATTGACCATAACAAGCGGCCGAGCGCAGATGACTTGATGTTGAGTCCTTTCTTGACACCGGCCACGTGAGGGATTTGTAGGAATCGGTTGGGTGGTTGGTTAATACAGTGGTTTTCACTTTGAATTTTAGGAGCGGTGGAGCGACTCGGAACGGAAAATGCATTGGCATTTTTGTGCTTGGTATTTATGTCATGATATGATGGATATGATGGCGAGGGGGTGGTGGCCATGGCCGTGTGTTTATTTGTTGAAACTTGACAAGAAGGAGAAGCCCTCTTCACTGGATGAAATGGATGGATGTTGATGAGATGTTTTATTCTCCTCTTTACTTTCGCTTTTTACTTCTATCCCGCTCGATCTTGATGATGGATGAGGGCTTTTGGCGTCGATTTTTAGCTAGAGGTCGTGAGATGGACGGAGTATCCACGCAAGAACATAGCATGCATGGGGATGGACTATGGGATATACGGCTACGGCTAGATAAGCTGAGATGAGGGTGAAGAAAGGGGACTATATGCATTTACACAGATGACATGATTAAGTGAAGAGAATTTAAGACATTCAGATCTGATACTGGAGTATAGTGAGTAGTGGCGTTCGGGGTTAGTGATGTATATGCCTAGTGTCCGTAGATATCATGAGTTGTGTGTTATCGCTGGTAAACAGGTTTGCGGGATCAGGTATTAAACGCCCTTCCATGGCGAACTTCACACATTTCGCAGTCACAACACGGGCCCTGGAACCCGGGAAACGATGAAGAATGTGTTTTCTGTTGTCTTTATTTGGTACATGACTAGGTACTGCAATCAAGACTCGTTAGAGAAGTCGATGATGATAGAAGACGTTTCGGCGACTTGGTCTAGGCTGTAGGGGAGCAGGATCTCTAAATCGGTTTGGGAGTTTGTGTCACAACCCCCAAACTGGCAAAGCAACCATCGAAGCCAACATTCCCAACACGTACACCATCCATCATTATTGCCGCCAACTCGCGTTGGGTCTATGACAAGGGCAGTTACACAACCGAGAACCGACATAACGGTAACGTAGAACTTGACCCCCCAAGACTTGAACGATACAAGACCTGCTCAACAAACTGTGCCGTGTGAGATGCACTAGGGTCCTACTGAACTCCGACACGGTACCCGGCCCAGCAACAGCATCACTGCGCATCCAACATCAACGTCCGTGGGAATAGGGACTAGAACACTCCAGTGTCCTAATGTTGCCCTGCCGCCCTATTGAGAATCTTTCCCTGCGATCCTCAACGTTGGAGGGTTCCCAACCTCGCCATGTAGATCAGGCCATAGATATGCTTCAAGATCCATCAAGACATCAATGCACTGGCCGTCTATCGTGGGGTAGAGGTGAAGGGGACTTATCATGAATTTGTACCAGCGTCCAGCACCTAAACCCCCCTCCAACAGAAAATGAGAAGAGAACCAAGCCAAGCGAAGTAACCACCATTTAGGTAGGTACCTTGCCTAGTCACGAGGCGCGTTTCGTCAAGACATAGGTCCTCTTTTCTTGGTCAAAATGGTACCCGATGACCGCCATTTCGGCGTCACTCAGGTTGGGTCAATTTCTTTCAGATACAGCTCGGAGCCTTCGAGAGGGCCATTTGAAGGCACGAAGAAGGGTTTACTGTTCCTTACTCGCAAGGGGTCGACAAAAGGTCCACTCCAATTCACCGAATATTCCACATAGCCCGACCACGTTCCAACTACCCAACAATACCGATTGATCCAGCCGTCAGCCTCTTCCTAATCACCTGCTCCGAGTCCATAATCCCCACGGTGGATTGCGCCCTAGATCATGGAGCTGAGGGCAACGGTATCCTCGGGGTGGTATGCCTTGAGACTGACGTCTATCTCTTTGACGATGTTTTGGGTCTTGATGAACCCCTGGGTTTCGTTTTTAAACTCCCGACAAAGCGTCTCTACCGCTAGAAGCCTCTCCTCTGCGAACGCGGCCCTCTGATCCAGGTTTGCCGGTTTCCACTCGGCTTTATTTAATTTCGTCAGCGCACCAGGGCTTCAACGTCGAAACATTGCGGTGCTGAGAGAATTCGGGGCTTGGTTTTGGCCGATGTTGTGACCTGAGGTGCCTGCGGTGGATTTCAAGTCGACCAAAAGCTGTGGGTCAAGTTTTCGGCTTGGTGGATGACTGAAGCCTATGAACCACTAGAGGGAGGTTACGAGCGAATATATAGAGGCGGAGCCATGTCCCATGTCTGCCGTGCTCGAACACCTTGACTCATCATGATGCACTGCAGGTTTTGTGGTTGAGGATAAAGAATTCCAAACCTTTACGAACGGCAGCCTGGAAAAACCCCTGGTTACCAAACAACCTTCATCAACCAGAAAGAAAGCTGCCGCATGAGTTAGCACAAACCAAGGCAGGTTTTGAATTTGACCTGTCTGTTTCAGGTTGGGCTTCGCGGGAAAGTGCGTCGGTGCAATGCTTGACATGTCGTCTGCTCCTTCCTCAGTTGTGGTACCCACCTAACATGTTGTCAGAACGAAGCAGGTAAGGTACCCTAGGCAGCGTCAAGCAGCGCCGAGGGATGAAATACTAAAGCCCAGGCCTTGAACAGTGGCATGGAAAAAGTGCCTTTGTCTAGTTTGAAATATCTATTCATATGATGATATTAGCTCACATGGCCTACGGATCAAAACCTAAACCGTGGGACTATATGATGAAGATTGAGGGGTACACTCAGGTTATGTCCCGGCCTATGATAGCTTCAATGAATGGGCAGGTACCTAGTCTGTATGTTCCACGTGGTTGTCACAGTCATGGAAGAATGCGGTGTGTTAAGCAAGGATAGAAATGCATTGTAAACTTATTACTAACTACCCAACATGATATGAGGCACAGCATCTCCCTATCCCTCAGCGCCGCGTTATAACCGGCTTCCATTTCTAGTAACTACCTATTCAGGCACAGGACTCTTCAATTTGAACCGTCAAGTTCAAGGTGCTCTTACAACTTCAAGTATCGGAATAGTAAGTTTAAAGTTCAGTGGAGCCCGTTCTTCCTACCACTTAATATGCCTGGCAGAGAAATGAAGGAGTTCTCACAACTAAACAACATGCTGCACGAAGCAGACCGACCGTCTTGGGTGGGGGACTTCAGACTCCAGCCAAAATGAGACACGCCATTGACACGACAACCATGGGAGAAAGACGGGCTGAAGTCAACTTAGAATAAACTAAGACGAGCATGCAGCAATATAGATGTGCTAGGTCTTCATTGCAGAGGAGAAAGGAGTAATCAGTTCCGTCGGTGGCGGCAATGGAGAGATAGTTGAGTTAGACCAGTTTGACGCTGTAGCCAATGGCTCACCAGACATGAGAAGGCACTCGGGCATAAAGGCAGGACACATACTTACACAGACGTTGGTGGTGAACGTATCGATGGTAAGCCAGCCGTCAGGCGCGGATGGCGAGGGTTATCCATGACGAGCAAGACAATATGGAAGACGCGTCGAAGATGTGGCTCGAGGATACACATGCCACCACCCTGAATGGCCTCCAGGGTATGTCGACGATGGCTTGTCCGTACCGAGCCAGCCCATAAGCACATTTATTGAGCTCAAAGAGTCACACATGACGTGTGGAGGAGAACTGTCGCAACCGGCGTTGCAAGATGCATTTCAGCTTCGGCCGCTGTTCGGAAATGATGACCGCAGAGCGACGAAAATGGGACTGAGGGATCTCAGCCCGGAATTTTTGGACGGCCTCCACGAAATCCTTTCTTTTATGTAATGTCCCTCTGTCATCCCATCTGGCGCACTGACAAAACGGCCAGTCTCGACGCATGGCGCGGGTCGGGATGCCACCCTACCTCATGCTTCTCATCCCAACCGACAACTGGGGGATTGGAGCCCGACCACGTCCGCTCTCCGTGGAGACGTGACCAGTGTCCTCCCGAGTCCCGGAATGTAGGGTCATGGTCTAGCATTACGGGACGGGGCGCTAGACCATGCTCCCGGCCGGGACTGCGGGGTGGGTGTTTCGTGGACGGACAGTCAGTAGTCAGTAATCTGCCGCTGGGAGTGCCACTCCAACGCCATGGCCCCTGCTGCCAATGAATTCTTCCCCGGGGCCGGCATCCCAACTCAATCCTGTTGTCCCGCGTGTGTCCGAATTACCAACCTGCTACGTGCGGAGGGGAGCAGACGGGCATGCGTGGCTGGAGAGCGATAGGGCAGGAAGCCCTAGGTATTGCACCCCTCCGGGTCTCGTAGCCTTGGCTTATAGTGCGTATTAGCGAGCTGTTACACCGAAGTGTCCTGCACGACATCGACCCCTGTTTGGACACTGGATGGTGCCCGGCGCCGGTCCGCCTGCGTGTCACATGGCCTCATAGCTGGCATCCGGGTCCAGTCGCTGGGGAGGGACAGGTCGCCTTGTCCGACGTGAGCTGAGTCAACCCGAGCCACGATGAGTTTGTGTGTGCGGTCTCTGCGGTCTTGCTGCGTCTCTGCATCGCTGGTGGCCGCGGGCGTGGCGGAAGCGCAAGCTGGTGCTGCCTTGAGGATCGAGGACCGAGACTGCTGAAAGAAAGTGCCCCTCTCCCTCATCCTCTGGTCTCACTGAGATCGGTTCCCCCCCCTATCTATGTGGCGGGGGATTGTGCAGCCACCATAGGCGGTAGACCACGTGTTCGGCGCGAGGAAGAAGTGGCGGGGCAGCAGCGCCGGACACCGCCTAGATTGTGGTCCTGGCACGTCCTGGCACTGCACTGGCAATGCACAGCACATACGTGTCTGGTCCCGCCAGGCCGGATAGAGGTTCGGCGGTGGCGCCGAGGCAACACCTACGGTCATTCCCGAAACAGCTAGGGCTGCGTCCCGGGAGGACCTGCGGACCTGGGAAAAAACTTGCGGTGAGGAGGGGAAGCCCTGCGAGACTAGCTATGGAGGGGGAGGAAGCATCAGGGTGCTAAGAGCCCAAGAGGGCAAGAGGGTGCCTCGGGGAGAGAGGGATGAGAGGGGGAGAAGAAGACGAAGGATTATTCAAAATGCTTTCTTCTTTTTTTTTTTTTTTTTTTTTTGGGCTGACCGCGGTGCGGTGGTGAGGGTGTCAGCCGCAGAATTCGCAAATTTTGCACTAGTGCGGTCAGGGGAAACGCACACTGGAAAAGGGGGAGGGGAAAAAAGAAAAGAGACAAAAATAAGAAAAGGGAGGGGGAGGGCCGGCAGAGGCGCAGAGGCGCGTTCACGATGGCCGAGCTCAACCAGTGGTTACTGGTTGTCGGTCGCTAGTCGGCCACCACCGGCCACCACCGCTCAACTCAGCGAAGCCCGAAGAGGAATCAGACGAGCAGCGACCAGCAGGGAGGATCGTCGCAAAAATGGAGATCGCTGGGCCTGCGCTGGGTCTGCGCTGCGTCGAACACGGCCGACGTGATTGCCCCCAGCTGCCCAGTGTCACCCAGCGTTTCGCGTGCATCCGACTCTTGGTGAAGGGCGACCAGGCGACAGCAAAAGGCCGCCCCGTTTTCAAGGGTATGTCATTCGTTCTCGAACAATTTCCACGTTCCAATTCGCCATTTCCAAGAACTTGACCGTGCCGGGACGCTTGGCGGCCCGTCCAAATTAGCGCTAGTGCTGCTCGGGGCACGAAGCCGTTCACATGAGTCCCACTCTTGCTCCTGCGTCAGGCCCAGCAGGGGGCCGCAAAAACCCCTCTTCCGTTGGTGGGCAAGGTGGGGTCGGTCGATTACTGTGAAGAGAGAGCAAGGGGGGAGGGGGGGGAGGGGAAGGGGGAAGAAATTTGGTGCATTTCCTGCCCCACCAACACAGCTATCGCTTTTGGTTCACCAATCATCCTGAGCTGCCCGATTCCGACTGTTTCCGGAGCTCTTCGCGACATTTTGGGGATGCAGCGACACCAGCCGCTGGCGATTTCATCATGAGGGGTTGCGATAGTGTTTGCGCAATTGCAGTCGACATTATCAAGCCCCTGGCTGAGCAGAGCATGCCTCATCTCAGCTTAAATTCGCCTAGGCAAACGGAAGGAAACACCAGCCGGCCGGTTCGGGGGCTAATTACGGGTTACCTGTCAATAACTCTAGAACCAAATAACCTGGAAGCCATGCTCCGGATTCGATTGTGGTACGGCGGTACGGACAGCTTCGGACAGCACAGTGCGTGCTGGCGGGAACTGACCGCGAACGCGAACGTGGGGTAGGGGGGTAGTTAGGTCATGTGCGATAGAAAGCTCAGAGCTGCTCTGAACCCCGCTCGAGAGCAAAGTTGCGGAAGCAAGCCAGTGCAAGCAGCAAGCGGGGCATTTTGGCATTCTGGCCTTTTCGCAGTCACGTCTTTCCACGGGAGTGAGCATTTTGAAGTTGTGGCCGTCACGAGATCTCTTCCTGCTGGGAGGTGACAGTACCAGTGGTCAACCGGTACGTGGAACGCCTCGTTCCCCAGCCGCAGGCACTGCAGTATCCAATGCAGCTCAAGCCCACTGGCTCTCGCTGAAGACCATCGAATCATTGACATCCTTCGTTGCTGGAGCATGTGTAGGTATACTCCGCCAACTCGATTTGCCTGCAGGCTCAGGACGGGCATGCATGAGCGGTTGCTCTAACCGTGGGTTGGTGTCCTGTCCGGGTTGTTGTCCCCCATGCCAGCCTACTGAAGCTGCAATCCACTCTGCGGTTCACAGGCGGTGAATATGCACTTCTCCCGTTCACACCCGAGACGACATCGCTAGCATCCCTAGAACATGCTGTGTAGACCTGAGAGATTCAGCGCTGTCGGCGAAGAACAATACACGGCGTTGATGGTATCGCGTCGGAGGGGGGCTGTTACCAGCGAGAGAAATGGAATGATGATTTTGGCTGCACAGTGTCAGAATCGGATGGTGGCCTGCTTCCCGGCTGTGGGCCAGCCGGGTATCTCAAAGTCGACCACCATACGAACTGAGGTGAATAGAAAATCCTAAGAAAATGATGTCGGTGAAGGGCGATAACCGGCGGACCTCAACAACTTTCACCGCTATCTCCAGACAACCGATATTCAGATTGCATGCTGGAATACCAATCTGTAGACCATTCTGCGAGGAGGAGGAACGCGAGACTGCTGGTTCCTTGGGTCCGACCCCCCAGCCACGCTAGCCCGATTTGGATATACAATTCTAAAAATCTGGCCTGCACGGGCCACCCTGCCGCTGCGTGGTCTGCGAGTTCTCAAAGCCTGCCTTCATCCCACCTGCCTCCTTCCCCGTCGTTTTCCCCGCTCCTCCTCTTAGCAATCATCACCAAGTGTCAACACCAGCAACCATCGCCCAGCCCATCGACGTCTCTGCTTCAACAAGCAAGACGGCATCTGCGCATTGATCTGGCAGTGGCCATATCACAATCAATTCCATTTTCACATCCTCTCCATGACAACAATACCAATGAGCAGATCCACGTCGCAACAAGCAGCACTTTAAGTCCCACGGGAGCGCGCGCGAGCGAGGAACCAGCAATCCGGCGATATTCCACCACCATCGAGTACCTATTCAGGTCGTCCGCGACAACCATGCCTTCCTCTGCTGTGATGCCGTCGCCGGTATCAACGCCAACATCGCGCCTTGTTCCAGAGCGCAAGTACAAATGCCAGTTTTGCAACCGGGCCTTTTCGTAAGATAGCACTACCTCCACCACCGCGCCGTCAATGCAATGCTAACGGCCTTCTAGGAGATCAGAGCACAGGAGTCGCCATGAGCGGAGGTATGTACCATTCTTGTTGCTGTCATCGAGTTCGTGCCGGGGCTAACAATCATTCAGTCACACCAAAGAGCGACCTTTCAAATGCATGAAGTGCAAGAGCACCTTTGTGCGACGCGACCTTCTCCTCCGACACGACCGCACAGTACACGCAAAGGACGGAGGTGTTCCTCTTCACAGTGATGGAAAGCGTCGTGGTGGTCCCAAGGCCGTTAGAGCTGTCGGTGGTCCCTCCAAGTCCTCGATTGCTATCGACACTTCGGCGCTGGAGCAGATTGAAGCAAGCAGCGATGGGGTATTCGATGTGGAAACAGCGGCGATGCTTGTGGCGGACCTGCATCAAAAGGCGATGATGGAACCTGGTGTGACATATCCCAACAGTGCGCTCAGCCTGTCGCAGTGGGATGGTTTTATGTCCCAGTCTGTCGGCGAGGGCAAGTCGCATTCCATCAGCTCGGGAGTGTCTGGGTCATTCGATGGACAAACTCCTACCCACGCACAGATGGCGCCGGGGCTGCAGTCGCTGATCAACTCGCTCCCGCCTTCTGGTGCCGGGACCCCAACCCCGCAATCGCCGTACATGACCTCGCTGCGTCGCGCTCAGACCCCAGTCGACTCTCCTCTGGGATTCAAGGCCCCTCAGGTCAACAGTGACGAAGAGCGAAACATGATCCTGGACAACATTCGTGGCAATGATAACGAGCACGCGATTCCGGAGGGCTTCCGCGTTCCAAGCCTATCTTCGCTGAACCGGTACCTGGCCACCTACTTCGGCCTGTTTCACCACCACCTGCCATTCTTGCATCCGGGATCATTCGACCCAACTCAAGTCGCGTCCCCACTTTTGCTTGCCGTTCTCTCCATCGGCGCGTTGTACTCTTTTGACCAAGAACCCGCATACATGCTGCACATCGGCTCCAAGGTCTTGGTTAACCAGTTTTTGCAAAACAAGGAAAGCTTCAGCTCTCGCAAGTGCCCGCTCTGGACCATGCAAAGCTCTTTGCTTAATATGATTTTCGCCAGCTGGAGTGGCGACCCGAAAGGACTGGAGTGGGCTTGCTCGATCAAGAGTCTACTAGCAAATATGGTTGCGGGTAACCGCTACGAGTTGAAGCTTCGCCAGGAAGGCCGTGAGGGTCGCTTACCGTCCCGTATAGAGTGGGTTGAGGATGAGGGCTGCAGACGTACATATTATGCGGTCTACATCTTCTTCGGCCTGCTGACTCTCACGTACAATCATACGCCAGCCATTAGCTTCAACGAGTTCGAGGATTTGCAGTTGCCATCTACCGAGGCTCTCTGGAACCTCAAGGTTGCCGATGAGGCTTGGCAAGATCATCTCAAGGTGTCTCCGAGCGTTACCTTTATGGATGCGCATGACAACCTCTTCCAGGGCGAGACATTGAGATACAGCGCCTTTGCGACCCGTGTGATGATCAATGCACTCTTCCTCGAAGTTTGGTACCACAAGCGCAGCCCAGAGGCTCTTCAAGATGTTGTTACCGAGTACAAGCTCCGTCTGGCTCTTGAGACTTGGGAGAAATCCCTCGACCTCTGTGAGCCCGAGGCCGCCATCGTTCCCCTCAGTGCACCGCACAAGGGCCACCCTCTGCTTTTCAACGCAACGGCGATGTTCCGCAACGCGCGGGCTCGTCTGGAGGTAGATCTTAAGACAGTGCAGGAGGCCCTTCGGTACCACGACTCTTACGAAGTTGCAGCGGCCATGTCTAACGCACGTGATCGGGTAAAGCGTTCGAGCGAGATGATCAAGGTTATTCAGGAGTGCTACAACTGTGTCGAGACGGCTGTGCGCCAAGGCGTCCGCTGGGTGGCACGCACGTCGCCGACAAACTGGAGCATCGAGCACCCTCTGTGTGGCATGGATCTCATGATCATCCTCAGTCTGTGGCTGTATCGTCTGGAACATGACGACGAGCCCGCGACGGAAGAGGAGATGGTCATGTACAACCGAGTCCGACAGCTGTTCGAGAAGGATCTAGATGACCCGTACGTCTCGCAGCTCAGCTCTGTGGTTGCCCGTCTTTGGAGCTCGATTCTGGACGAGGTGGTTGTTTGGGGGTAAGTTCCTCTTCTGACCCTTGCCCTTGGGCTTGAAAATTCCGGATGGCTAACAAGTTCACAGAATCACTCGCCTCATGGGTGAATCCTTCCGGCTCCACTCGCAGGCCCTTGTGGGCTATGTGGACGATGTTGCTGCTTCCTCAAGTGTGTCTACGCCCTCGATGACCTCTCAGGGGGCGGACGAGGACAGCGTGTATTAGTGTGACGAAGCTGACGATTTCTTTTGTTGTTTTGGTGTGGGGTGTTGGGATTTTCCTAGGCATATACCTCAGCGTCTCATTTTTTTTTTTTTTTCATTATTCGTTTCTTTTTGTTTTTCCTAACTAGTGGAGTGTTCTGTCTCTGGTCAGGTTTCCGGCGCGGGTGGGTTGAGGGTTTCCTTGCTTTGGTATTCCTCTGGTTGCTGTTGCATTTCGCGTCTGCATCGTCATGGTCTCAGGCAATAATGGGGGGGCAGGTTTGGTACACCGGTTTCGCATTGGTCCAACGGGAAGAGGACCACCGCGCTCCTGGCGCACACCTAATATCTGCAACACTTGTTGGCTGGTCCCATGTGGAGGAATTCTCCTTCTCCCTGTCTCATTAGCTACGGCGCCCCTACCGCTTATTAATGGCCTTCACGTCGTCTTTCGTGGACAAATCTTTTTCGACTTCTTTTTCTTGACTTCGTCTCGGATACCTTGTTCGATATACAATTTGCCAATTCGCCGCATTCGCTCTGCTATTTTTTTCTTCTTTTCCTGTTTCTCTCTCCTTGCCGTCTTTTCTGTTCAACTTTCTGTACTAGATTACGGTCGCGATCTCGGAAGGGACAGGGGTTGGGAGGATTACTTTTTTTTCTTTTTTTTTTCCGCGGGAAAGGGCAAGGCAGGATAGGAGGGTTTTGGTCTGGTACAGAAATGGCCAGGCAGGTCGTCCAACACAAGATTGATAATCTCCATTTTAATCTGTCACGAATTGGATTTTTATCTCTCTTGAGCGGTGGTGTAAATATGCCATATTCTTGAGGTGTCTCTCGTCACCAAGTATGAATAAAGAAACACTCCACACTTTGAACGTCTTGATGTGAAAATGACGATGAAAATGGCAACGGCAAATGCCTGAGGCTCTGCCAGTAGCCTAGACCCATCTCCTGACAATATATAGGTCGTCTATTATCCCGAAGCTTATTACCCCTCCCCCCTGTCGCTTATCGGATTATGGTAAGTACTATGGTTAACTGAGGATACGGGATATCAAGTTGGTGCGACGTCGGCGTGCGGGTTTGTCGCCGGGTCACGGAACTCTTGCAGGTCGTACCTTTTATTCCGCCTTCTCGCCAACGGAAATGTTGCATTTGCCCTTGCATTTGCATATTTTTGTCCAGTCATTGCACCGTACACATACACACCGTAGTATTTAGCCTTATGTGCGCCTTCCTTCGTCAGGGTCCAGCGGGGGGTCCTTTGGCTTTTGAGATGGAAGACGCTGGTCGCTCAAAAGTCTAGCCCCCGTTGGCGACTTGACCGCTCGGGTTTATGCTCTTGCAATGCTGGTTTTGCGGTTTCGTCTTGCTAGGTTCTGCTGTGTCGCTCGTTTTTGACAGTGTAGCTCGAACTCTCGTTTTTTTTTTCTCTCTTTATTCACTGGGTGTTCGCGCGAACGCCACAGGGTTCTACATTCGTTTCGTAACAGCAAACACAACCGGGCCGGGTCAAGCTCAGTGCTTTCTATTATTGCCATTTGCTCTCGGGACCCCGAGAAAGACGACAGGATACCAAACCCAATAGGTCATGTGTGGTTGGGCGCCGGAAACATGATGTGTCTTGGAGAAGAGGTAGCCGCTGGTAGCGGCAGAAGACATCAGTCCTTCGTTTCGATCACTAGATTTCTTAGCTGTCTGCTCCTTCTCCCAGCATTCGTCTCAGCAGACTGCGAGTGTGGCTACTCGACCAACATCGCGCCCAACAGCCAGCCCCACCAGCGACGACACCAGCGACGGCACCAGCAGCAGGAGCAACATGTTTTCACCGACCTCATCGAGTCCGACTTTACAAGTCTGGGAGACATCGCAGCGAACACGGACTGGGCGCGGCAGGAGTTCAATGTAACCCAGAAGCAAGCTCGCGGCGACTACGGCGAGATGTTTTCCGTGGCCAATATCCCGGGGTTCGGCCAGAAGAAGTTGGGGGCGGTGGATCCCGGGCTGCACCTTGTCGTTGGGAGCGAGCCGGTGCAGAGCATGATCCCCGTGGCCGAGATTGATACGCAGAGACTGGATGTCTCCTGGGGGACGTTCCGCGCTTCGATGAAGGTGACGGGTGTGCCGGGGACGTGTGCGGCCTTTTTCTGGGTATGTTGGCATGAAAAGGGGGGATAGAGAAGATGGTGGGCTAATGTCGAGTTAGTACTTCAACGACACGCAGGAAATCGACATGGAGTTCCTCTCCAAGGATTTCAACGCGACCAACAGCAGCTACCCTATCAACCTCGTCCTGCAGTCGCGCGAGGCCGCTACTGACGGCTACAACGCGGCCCAGACGGGCCACTTCGTCAAAGCCTATCTCCCCTTCAACCCCACAACTGCCTTTCACGAATACCGCATCGACTACCTGCCAGGCCGTGTGTACTTCTACGCGGACGGCGCCCTCCTCGCCGAGATGCAAGGCCCGGCGGTCCCCGTATCGCCAGGGCACCTGATCCTGCAGCACTGGAGCAACGGCAACCCGTTCTGGTCTGGCGGTCCCCCGACCCAGGACGCCGTGCTCACCGTCGAGTACGTTAAGGCGTACTTCAACTCGTCGATGCCAGAGCGCCAGAAAGACTGGACGCTCCGGTGCAAGGACCCGGCGGCGCCCGGCGCTGTGTGTGCCATCCCGGAGCTGACGGCGAAGGAGCGCAAGGCGGCCGACTGGTTCTTCGTGGAGCAAAAGAACATGACGAATAACCAGACGGTGTATACTCCGCCGAGCAAGGGGGCGAGGGGGTATGGAGGGGGTAGGTGGACTACGGCTGGGGCGATGTTGATGGCAGGAGGGGCCGTGTTTGTGCTGTTGTAAGGGGTTGATGGCCCGGGACGGGAGGGAGCATATGGGTTCTCCTGGTTGGGGGTGGTCGTCTCTGGAGGAGTGGATTTTTGCCTCGGTGCAGTGAAAGGTATTGGGGGTCATGTCTAATCACGATGCTAATTTTTTGGGGGAGAATAATCTGGGTTTGGACGTCGCTCAAGGTGTGGTGGTGGCGATGGAGGGTTAGGAGTCTCGGAATGGTATCAAGGGGTTGCGCTTGGCGTTCACAATCCAGTATACGAGGCACACTCCAAGCCTTAAAAGTTCCTTGGTTCGTCGGTTAGTTACTGTGTCGCTCTTCACAGTACCCCAAAGGACTTGCAAATAACTATTTTCGCTGATAATTCATATCTGCCCAAGCCCCCTAGCTCAAACTCTACCAGGTCCCACGAGAACACTCAAAGGAGTGCTATGCCGTAGGATAAGTTGGGTCGCGGCGCATAGTTCCTTGGCTAAAACTAAGCCCCATTAAAATGACCGATGCCAATAATGAATGCCCATACTGCGCCTCGACAATCTAGAATTGATATCAAGAGCGGCCGATAGTGCAACATGCCTTACATCAGTGCCAATTCCCTCTTTCGGCGCGATTTGGCGTGGCGTCGAGCATGAGATGCAGTGCAACTAAGGTAGGTACTTGATCTCCAGCATATGCGATGCACGCGTGCAGAGAGCTAGAGATCAGGGATTCTCCCTGTGCCAGCCATCGCAGCCCGCGAGAAAATGGCAGCCCGTTCCCACTTGGCTATTTCGCTTTTGGGGGGAAGGAATGGGGAGGAAGGGGGAGTAATGAGAGAGGAGTCGATATTATTCTTGGCGGCACGGGCCAATCAGCTCGACTGGTGTTTTATTAGCGTGGATACTCGTCCCGTCCCAACTTTGTTGGAAAGGAAAGAGCGATGGCAGAGCGGCTGCAGAGAAAGATGAGATGAACCGCTGTGCTGCTACGCCCCCGCATCCCATGGATCCATCCTCCATCATTCGACTGGGCCGCTGGTTGGAGGGGTTTTCTGCGGCCCGATAGCAACACTCCTTTTTTTTTTATGGCCTGTCGTTCTCTTTTGTTCCTCAGTGGTGTTCCATGGCGGGGAAGGACACGCCGTCCAAGTCGACGACGTCCGAGTGGCCCCAAGGACGAGGCGGCTGCTGTGTCTGACTGACCCAGGGTCGCATTGCCATGCGGAGAACGACGCCGAATCCGGGGAAGAAGCCCTTCTTGCGTTTCGTCCTATTTGCCACGTTCTCCAAGTGGAGTTGAGACAGGGCGTCAAGAGATCTTGATTTCCGAGGTCACCAGTCGGCTGCGAGACTGCCGTTGCCATTGCACATTGTGATGGTTGGCTTCATTCTGCGGTCCTCGTGGAGAATAACGCCGACAGGACGACACACGATATTTCATGGGCACAGGGGTTGCTGACGTGACCGCGCACCTCTTGGGCCCTTTTTTTTTTTTTTTTTTCTTGGCTTTCTTCCTATGAGGAGCGAAGCTCTCTAGCGCTTGCCTTGTGCACACGGCACCGTGATCCTCTGCCATCTGGATATCATGGAAGAAAAGTATGCCCTGGCGGCGCAGCATATCCTGCTCCTTTTACCAAAGTCGAGGACCGGATCAGGATCAGAACACAATTTTCACTCTCTTGAATGGGATCGCCAACTAATTGGACCCCTATCAGCAAAGAGCCCAACCAGGTTCTTGTGCCTTGGTCGATTCCCGGATTAAGATACTCCACCTAACCGGGTTTTAGCGTAGGCTCCTGGGCTCGACAAGCTTCAGATCCTCGCTTCGAGTAACTCGGCGGGCGTGAGGCGCGAAGAAGACAATGACGACCGACACCAAAGGCGATCAAAGCTATGCTTGATGCTTGATACTACCGCATCTCCTTCTTCCTTCCCATAATATAATATACGGGCGGCAGGGTCGCAGCGGCTTATCTCCTAATCTTCGGTTCCTGGTCCAGGGTCCCGGTCCTTGATGCAATGCTATGGCCCGGAAACTGCCTTCATATCAAGTTACAAGTCAACCTAGGCTGCTTTCCACACCGCCGTTCGACGTCGAGAACACGGTTATTTTGCCTAGAATTTTGCCCACCCAATGGCACGGCAGCACGAACCCCTGAGCAAACCACGTCGGGATGCCATATGACCTTCTCCAACTGTTCGACACGGCCACATCCCGACACCTTTCGGGAGGGTGTTGTGGTATGTGATCAGGCTCTCCTCGTCGGCGGAGTGAGAGAAGTAAGATGATGGATATTGGTTCTCAGTCCTTCACGCGGCTAGAACGCGGTTGGTAAGTGAAGGAATGTTGATTCGCCTATTTCATTCTTCTTAGTCTTGTATAACTTGAGCGCGCCCCAAGGGAGGGTCACAGGTTGTGATTCTCTTGATCTTCTATCTTCACATGCCCTCATCAGCCCAGTCCCCTCTGCGGCTCACTATTGACTCAGGTAGTTCTTGAGTTTTTATAAGCTCTTTGCACTTTCTACCAGCTCTATATTTGTCTGCTTATCTTCTATCTCCCCTTCTAAACTATATACTTCAGAAGAACTCATCCTTTCTGGTATTCTGTGTCTTTCCCGGTTACCACCCCCCTCCCCTAATCAAGATGACGACCCTCGAAGATGCCCTCTACAACCAAAAGAAATATGGTATTCTGCAAGCCCCAACAGCCAACAACGGAAACGGCACTACTATACACTCAACCACCACCGCAAACCAGTTGGAGATCACCCTCCAGAACAACACCAACGCCGGGGTTGTCTATGGCTATGTCACAGGCCTCGACATTGACAGGAACAACGCCGTCTTTGTACTTCGGAGCGATGGAGTCACCCGCTACTATCCAGGCTCCCCGGGGAATGATGGCTCGTCTTTGCCAGAGGACTGTCATATTAAGCTCAACGGACCAGGCCAGAACCGACGCGTCACTATCCCGCGACTTGTTGGTGGGCGCGTCTGGTTTTGCAGAGATGACAAACTCGCTTTCCTCCTGAACCGTGGTCCGGCCCTCGTTCAGCCATCGGTGATGAACCGTTCGGACCCCAACTACAACAAAGACTGGGGTTTCGCTGAATTTACATTCAACTCGTTCCAGATCTTTGCCAATATCACCTATGTCGACTTTGTCGGCCTGCCCATCTCGCTTGCCCTGACAAGCAGAAATGGGGGGCAAGCGCAAAAGGTGACAGGTATCCCGGAAAACGGCCTCTCATCCATTTGCTCTGAGCTCATCGAGCAGAATAACCGTGACAGAGCAGGATGGGACCAACTTGTGATTAAGTCGCCGCGGGGTACTCCCCTGCGCGCGTTGTCGCCCAACTCCGGGATCAATATGAATGAAACCCTTTTCGGGAACTACTACCAGCCCTACGTCAACGCCGTCTGGGCCAAGTACTCGTCCAGTGCGCTCACTCTCAACACGCAGGGACAGTGGGGTGTACTCAAAGGGCAAATCTCCAACGGTAGACTCTCCTTCAACGTCGGCTCCTTCCCACAGCCCTCGGCAAAGGATGTTTTTTCCTGCGACTCGGGTGCCTTCACGAACAAGAACGACGCCATGGGAAATGTTACCGCACGCCTCGCAGCTGCCTTCAACCGGAGGTATGTACCCATATCAAACCCTCCCTTGATGTCTCTTAATACTGATCCCATCCCTCCTCGCACAGTACCCTTCTCACAAATACCAACCAACCCGACGGCGAAACCATTGGGTCCTACTATCGCGACAACATCACCAATCACTACAGCCGCATTGTCCACAAGTACAACTCGGACGGGCGCGGTTACGCTTTCCCGTACGATGATGTGGCACCCTCGGACCGTGAGAACGTCGCGGGTACCGTAGCCGACCAGAACCCCGGCGAATTTGTGGTGGCGGTCGGTGGCCCAGCCAAGCTGTCTGGGACTTCGCGAGTGATGTTGCGAGAGATGGCCGGGGTTGGGGGAAGATCCGGACAGAAGGTTGGAGGGCGCCAGGAGCGGGTAAGGCGCGGGTTGGAGTGGGGTGAGATGGAAGTCGAGGATGAAAAGGCCGTCTTGGTGCGGAGAGAGATGAGCGAGGTGCAGCTCCAGGGGTTGGGAGTCGGTGTGGTGGATCTCGAGGGCCAGGGGGGTGGGAAGATGGAGGCGGAGCTGGGACGGTTGCAGACGCAGTTGGTGGCACCTGGGACGGTGGAGGCTGTTAGGAGGCGGGTTGAAGTTATGCTGGAGAGGATCGCCGAGAGAAATCCGGCGATGGCCAAGTATGTTGGGCCTGTGGTTGAGGGGCTCGGGAAGACTGTCGTCGCGCTCTTGTCGCTGTCGGTTAGAGCGCTGGTGTCGAGGGTTGTGGCTGTGTTGTTGTTGATTGCGTTGTCGTTCCTGCTGGGGTTCTTTGGGCACTCAGGCAAGGTGAAGGAGCTGGTCGAGCGCGTTGAGCATGTTGATGGTTGACGCGAAGGTCATGCTTGGTTTGTGTCCTGTGCCTTTCTCTTCCCATCTTCTCTTCTTATTACATACTTTGATCATGGGTTTGTTGTCTTTTGGGTATGACTGACTTGGGGTTTGCCTGAGCACTCACTACGTTCGTTATGGTTGGATTCAATTGTTTCCCGCTGTTTTATTTCCTTCATGAATATAGTTGCACTTCTATGTACGTATTCATTTGCTCTTACGTTTAGCATGTTAGCATGCATGAATTCGTTGACTTAGTTGATGCGAGAAGAGACTGCCAAGCCAGCCGACATCTGCAGCTCTGCATAGGCGAGCTGTGGACTGCGCAGCCAAGTGCGGAAAAGCGGGAATAGAACTTGACTCCATTCCCACCCCTCACTGCCCCGCGTCGCCACCGCGGCAGCACCCCGCAACACCAGAAGTCTCCAAGTTGGGGTGAAAGAACAGTGACGTAATAATGCATGTTTAGGGAGGATCACAACTCAACGTCATGGCTGCTCCACTTTTTAACAATCTCCGTTGCACTGAAACGGCCCTTTGGTTGACGGTTGGCCTAGTCGAGAACCTTGATCTGTCCCGCAGCACTTTCGTCTCGACGAACAGAATGCAATGCGGACAGATGTCTGGACGAGACGATGGCCTGGGAGTGAGGATGAAGAATAGATACCTCGGGGCATGAAGACGAAGATGCTGCACACATCGAACATGAAGTGCACCTTCTTGCACCTTCTACCCCTTTTCTTGCTGAAGATTGCCATGTTGACCAAGAAAAGACGGCGATCCTGAGAGATTATGTCTGGATAGTGGAATGAGATGCGTTGGCTTCCCCTCCTTCCCACCTTCCATTCTTCTAAGCTGCCAGCCGTCTCATTACTGGTCCATCCAGCCGCAACAACGACGTCAGACCCTCCTCCCTGTGCTGGTGATATACGGTGCGCATGTTCTTGGCTGTCATAAAACAGCGTCATGTCCCCTCACCTCTGTCATATTATAGTTCCATCATCAACTCTCGGCACTAATTAAAACGCCAAATCCCACCACACGTTCGCCTCTCATATCCTAGTGAAAGTGCTAGTTTTTTGCCAATCCTCCCGCCAAGTGCAAATAACCATGGAAACCATCAACAACATCGCAACCGCGGCGTCCAAGGCTATCTGGGGACCCGACACGGCCCACCAGGAGCCCGTCTCGGGCAAGTCTGGCGATGTCTCCAAGGGAGAGCCCTACGATGCCGGCAACATGGGTAGTACGCACCCCGTCCGACCCCGTTGCCCTTGACATGCGTGCTCACAGTTCCCCACAGAGTGCTCCACGGCCACAGGCTTCAATCCCTTCTCCCACTAACCGCCCCCTTCCCGGTACAGAGCCCGACGAACTAAACACCAAATCCACCGCGCCCGACGAGACAGGAGCCCAGCCAGTCGAAATGGCCCTCCCATCCCGGCTCAAGGAGACGACGGCAGCTGGTACCTCGACCTCGACCTCGACGCCCAGCACCACAACCCCAACCAACTCCACACCACCACCACCGCCACCCCCCACTAACCCCACCACCGTCAAGGACTCGTCCGCCCAGCCCGGCGATAGCACGCAGGGCCAGAACGACGTGCGCTCGCCGTCGAACCCGGACGCGCAGCACTTTGGCGGCGCGGCTGTGGCCGCCAAGGACAATGTGGACGACGCGTCTGGCGGGCTCGATGTGGGCGACAACCCGGACAAGCTGGACGGGCCAGGGCCACGGCCGTTGGAGGCGGTGGCGCGCGAGCACGGCGGGAATGCGGGGGCGGCCTTGGACGCGAACAAAAAGTCGTCGGGCGTGCTGGGACAAGAGGAAGTGGATGATGAGGATGAGGAAGAGGAAGGGGCGCCGCTCGAGAAGCATGATTCCGGGTCCGGCGAGCTGTATGTCAAGTCGTCCGGGCTGAGGGCGGATGGGGGGGATTTCGACGCCTCAGCACCTGGGGCCGGGAGGGAGGCTGATCGTGAGTTCTTTCCTGCTTGTGAGTGTGGTTTTGGAGCTAATTTATTCTGTTGTAGGTTTGCTTGAGCAAAAGGGGGTTCATAAGGAGACACCTAACGGTGGCTTGGTTCCCAACGGTGACGCCCATAAGACGGAGAAAGGGTTTGCGAACGGCGGCATCCATGCTAATGGTCACGCTAACGGCCATGCTACGAAGGAGAAGACGAGCTTGAAGACGAAGATCAAGGCGAAGCTGCATAGGAACTCAGCTACCACTTCGGCTTCGGCTTAAATGTTGGCTTTGTGGTGCTAACTGTAACAACACACACGGAAGGGGTTTATCGATGAATACACTAGTATGATGGCTTCATGTCTTCATTTTCTTGCCCTCGAGGATATGAGTTCAAAATATAAGTACTCTCTATGAAACGGGACATCAGCAACAGGAGGTGATTATTTACCAAGATCGGTTGTCCTATGGGATGCGGTCATTAGTTGCTCATTGATGACGGCTAATCAGCGCTGACCAAAGACCTACCTACCTAAGGGATTTGACACAGTGACTCGATAACGGATGTACGACAAGGGGCTTATTAATTTCCAAGCCCTTTAGCAGACTCAACCAAGCGCGCAACTGTGCAAGAACCTCGCTCAAGATGTTGACAGCCACTGCACGGGATGCGAGGGGAGTGGGCATGTGGTGCCGGGGAGTGCAGTGTTGGGGAATCCCTCGGCGGCCACACGGCCGTCCATGTGCTCAGCTGATTGGCTGTCTCGCTTTCCACCGGCACACCACCTATGAGAGGGCGACTCCACGTCACACACCACCAGCCATCAACGACTTCTGCCTGCGGGGGGCCAGCCTTATAATGGCATCGCCGCCCCAACAGTTTTGTCGTGCCGTTTCGGAGAGGTGTTTTGTCTGGTGTTGAGACTCCATCCCTCCCTCGAGGGCTTGTCGCTGTCAAGGACGGGACTTCTTTGTCTGCAGTCTCCTGAATCATCTCTATTCCACATTACAGCATTTCAACAAGCCAAAGATGCACCTCCCGATCCTCCTGCCCCTCGCAGCCTCGGCCGGCGCAGCCTCGTTCCCCTTCCTCTATCGCCAATCGTCACAGCACATCCTCTCCCGTCCCTCGCCTCCGGCCCCCCGCCCCAAAATCGGCGGCCTCGTCGCCTTCGGCGACTCCTACTCGGCCGGCATAGGCACGCCCATCGCCGGCAAGGAAAACGACTGTCGCCAGGGCACCGGCGCCTACCCCTTCCTCATCGCCGCCGACCTCCTCCCCAACACCACCGCCCCCTCCTCCTCCTCTAACACCACCGATGTGCCCCCGTTCCAATGGCTGTCATGCACGGGCTCCACCACGGCCGACCTGCTCGCGGGCGGCGGCGGCGCCTCCTCGCAGATCGACCGCTTCAACACCACCCCGGTGCTGGACGTGGCGACGCTGAGCATCGGCGGCAACGACCTGGGCTTCTTCGACGTCATGAACGCGTGCGTCTTCCGCTTCTACTCCTTCTACTCGGGCACGTGCGAGGCCGCCCTGGCCGCGTCGGACGCCCAGATTGCCGGCCCCGAGTTCGACCTGCGCCTGGGCCTGGTGCTGCGCGAGATCCTCGACAAGGTGCGCTGGGAGCGCCGGCCGGGGTTTGTCGTTACGGTCACGGGGTATGCGCGGTTCTTTGATGAGACGACCGAGGGGTGTGACGAGGTTAGTCTTGGGGTTTGGTGGGGGGTCGGGGCGGATGGGAGGGGCCCCAGGTTGACGCGCGAGGTGAGGGGCCGCATGAATGAGCTGGTGGTGAGGGTCAATGACAAGATCAGGAGGGCGGTGGAAGGGGTGAATGCTGAGTTTGTCCGGCCGAGAGTAGTGTTTGTGGATTATGACGCGGCATTTGAAGGGCATCGGTTCTGTGAGGTGGGCGTGGAGGAGCCGGACTACCAGAGGAATGAGACGTGGTTTTTCTTCCCTGGCGGGCCGGATAACGGCGCTGGGGGGAACGGGACCGGGGGTGGAGTGGAGGAGACGTTGGCGCCGGACTCGCCGTTAGTGAGCCCGAAGACGTGTCTGCCGGCGGCCGAGAAGTCGAGAGATTGGGGTGAGCTGGCGCTGTGCTATATGGCCATGGCGAGACATCGAGACCCGACGTTGCGGCCTCGCGAGGGCGTGGTGAACGAGAACTCGATGTGGTATGTTCCAACATCGTACGGGAAGACGTTCCATCCAGTAAGTCCGATCACCCCAGATATATTAGTTGAACATGTTGTGCTAAACGAGTGGGCAGCGGTCACTTGGACACGAAGCCATCCGAGACAAGGTCTACGAAGCTTGGGCAGGGCATGGCGTCGGAATGGGACATTGAGATGTGACGAGGGGCCTGTTGTTTGAATTTTGAGCGTATTGATACCCCCTTTTTTTTTTTTTTTGGTGTACTATGATAGTGTGTTGAGTCAAAGTTTGAACGTGAAGCATACCTCCCTATCTTTTTTCTTCTATCCATTTCGATGGCCGGCCAGGCATTTTCTTACAGTACCTAGCAGGCCACGGGTGTGTCGGCGTATGCGAGGCACCTATCCAAGGAGGGGGGGGGGGGACCTGCCGATTATTTTCAGCGGGCTGTATGCTCTTTGCCGTGGTTTCAACTTTGGAAACACTAGAATAAGAGATAGTTTATCTGCCTCACAAGACATCCTGGCGACTCAAAGGGCCGAAGTGTGGTCATGCAGAGACATGGCGAGACACGGAGAGAAAGAACGGGTGAAGGAGTGATCCTTAGCCAATCACAACGCAGCGTTTACACGACTGGCGGCGTTTGACACCACCCTCCTGCCCTCTTGCTGTGGGATAAAAAACTCAAAGTTTCCCAATTTCTCAACCCGTAAGCTAGGTACCTCACAGATATCTATAATTGGGGAAGATGCAACGATTCACCCTTCCATACCCCAAGTCCAGGGGTAGCGGTCCTGCAAATCGCTGTTTGGACAACGACATCGTCTTGCCTTCCCTTGCCCAGGACACCATTTCATCGGTTCGCTGGTCTCCCACAGGCCAGAATCAGGCGGCTTCATCGTGGGATGGCAAGATCTGTCTCTACCATGTCTCCAACACCGACGCCATCAAGTGTGTTCCCATATCAGCCGACGCGCCTCTCATCAACTGCGACTTTAGCAAGGTAGGCCCTCGAATGTAACACCTATTATTGTGTATGGGATATTCACGCACAAATCCCACGGTCATCGCGCACACTGTCAGCGCGCACACTGTCAGCTATCCCATAGTGCCGACCAGCCAAACTCGGACAATCGCTTGCGCAACAGACGGTTCGCGCTGGAGCGTGGGCAGCATAGGAGGCCGAGTGGTGATCCAGGCCCTACAGGAATCAGATAGCAGGTACGCCAACTCGCCCCATACCACAACCATACTCACACGCCTCAAGCATCAACGCCTCCTTCCGATGCCATACCCAACCCTCCAGCGACGTGTCCGGAAAGTCCAACATCTTCGCCGTCAATGCCGTGTGCTTCCTGCCGCCCAACAAGGACGTGCTCGCCACCGGCGGCAGCGACGGCTCCTTACCAAGTCAACTCGAATCCCGGAAAAGCTTAGAATCCCATGTGTTGAGCGTCATACGCACGATATGCCATGTCGTGTCGACATACTTTTCACTCCTCTACACATCCACGTCAACGAGCGAGGCTAAACAACAGGAGGACGAAAACATGACCTTGCTTAATTATACATTTCCACGTGTCAGCAACAATGCGACGCAGCAACACTTTAAAGCCCACGATGCTTGGGAGAATTCATTTGCAACCAATATGTCCCAGACCAGGCTTTGCCCATCCCTTGCGCTTCCCGTTTCAGTAGCTATTCCCTTCTCGCGACCAAGATCAAAAGAAAACGGAAAAAAATCATGTAAAAGAACAAGAAAGAAAACAATCCCACGAAACCTAACCTAATCCCCAATATATGCCAGCATGTGCGTGCGTGCATGTGCTCGTCAGTGTCAATTATGCCTCGAAGGGTACGCCTCATTAAAACAAAACCAACACACTCCACTCCCGTGCCCTGCCTTGACCCCCTTTACCGCCTTTTGTTTTTTGTAGTCCATTCCTCTTTCTGGTACCAAACATCCAGCCAACTATTCCCTTCGTACGACTGTCTTGTCGTCAAGTCAACCAACCCGCGGCCGCGTGTGGACCATCCCTTGATGGAATGAAACGAGGGCATGCGTCGTAGCCAACACAAGACTAGTTGCCACTCTTCGTCTTAATAAAGCCCACTCCAAAGACGCTTGATGCAAAAGAGAAACCACCGGTAATATGACGCCAGACATCTTTTGGTGTTTTTTGTCCAACCCCCCCCCTCCCCCCCTATGTGTGTACGCTTGTCTTCCGTTTCTGTGTGCGTGTGTAGACCTTGTAATGGAGGGAAGAAAAATCCACAATGTAGGCCCGGGAAAACTCGATACCCAGATAAATGATCAGATGTTGAAGCAAAGGCAAAAAAAAGCAAACCCAACCCCGGCGGCGCCCGTTCCCCTACAGACACACCTTTAAGACATGGTCGTGTGTCGTGGAAATTGAAGGATTGTATATCCCTCTAGAAAATTTAATCAGCAGTCCCTTTTCCAGCAAATGTATATGCGCCAGCTGCCCATCGAAGCTCCATATCGGCAAGTTAAGCTGGTCGGACAAGCGACTCAGCATAGCTGCCCCGGTTCCAACCACTGTATGACTTCAAAGCCCCATTCAAGGGAAGCTGAAGCGTATCTCAATCATTTGATGGTGATGGTAAATGGTATTCGTGTCATCATCGTCACTGAAACACGTTGAATGAACCCAGTAAAATAACCCAATATCTGAAAGCCGCCAGGCGAGCGCGAGAAGTTCAATGTAGTTTGCCGTAAGCTAAATGGCGTCGACTCCAGCCCGAGGACTCCCAGTCACCTGAGCGCTGGATAACTTGGCGCTCGCTCGCTTCACGGTCTCTCCGACAGACTCTTCCACAGCGCTTGCATTGGTGCTCGGCGGGCTGCTTGATGGACTGTTCTGTCCCATTGTGAGGTTCGGTGTTGGGACAGCTGAGCCGATATCAACTTGTAGGGTAGGCAACGCCGGAGTTATTGAGGACGGCATGGGGTTGTCCCGAGGGGTTGGGTTGTTGATGGCAGTGATTAGGCGATCCACTACCGCGATCTGCCGCCCTGTAACCACCTTTTTATAGGGCATAACAACCGGCCGCACTACTTCAACGAAGTCATCTCTTTCCTTCCCTTTCAACACCGATAGGAGTTTTTCTAGCGTGCAAGTTAGCATATGCAAGAATCTAAAGGGTATGGGGCAAATGTAGGGGGGCAAGATGACTTACGTATGACATAGTTGCCATATTGATCCTTGATCATGAGCGGCAGCGGGCCGTTGAGATCCTCTCCTCCCACTACCGAAAGCCGTTCTCGGATGGTGTTGCGGGTCTCGGGGGTGCACTTCTCGATAGCTTTCTCTACTACGTTCGATGCGAACTTGTGTTTGGAAAGAGTCAACAACTGGCTCATAACGATGGTGATGACTTTCTCGCGATCCTCGAGTTTTCCGTGTTGTATGACATGTTGGGTCACGTAGTTGCCGTACTGGTCTGTGATCAACATCTGCGTGCAGTGGTGGATCTCGTTCATGATAGCCGTCTTGTCCTCGTCGTTTCCGTGTTCGAGGACTCTCTGGATGACCCTACAGCCGTAGAGATGAGATGACAGCTCGCTGACTCGTCCCTTAAAGCAGTCCATGATGAAGCCGATATACTGGCGGGGAACAAGCTCGATGATCTTTTGAACGACATGGTTCCCGTTCTGGTCTTTGACGACCTTTAGAATATCCGGTTCTAGCTCACTGACAAGAAGAGCTTGCTGCTCGACGAGAATATGCTCAAGTGCCTGCAGAGGTTAGCTGAGTCCAATCAAACTAGCTATGGGCTGATATAGCTCACCTTCTGCACAACTCGGCAGGCGTACATCTGCATGGACAGATCGGCAACCTTGCCCTTCATAGCGCCCGCAAGAACCTTTTTCTGGACCTGGTTTCCATGCTCAAAGAACTTCTGAATTACATAGTTACCAAACACGTCCTTCATGAGCTGCAGAGCGTTTGGCTCAATCTCTCGAAAGACTTGGTCCTTTTCGTCGCTGTTGGCTGTCTCCAGCTTCTCTTGAATGAATCGGGAGCCGTGCTGGTCGCCGCTGAACTCAACGATGTGGTTATAGATATTCTGCGCATGTCAATAGTGGTTAGCAACGTGGACGAGGAAGCCGAAAATGTCATACCTTGAGCTCGAAGCGCTTATTTGACTTTGAGGTTGACCTGAATTCTTCCAAGAGCGCACTCCTCACACCCTTCGCCGGGTCCTGATCTTTGCCTGGCCGACTCGGTACACCATTCGGAATAGGAAATAAGGGGTTCATGGCCATGGCGTATGCGGGCGTGCCAGGCACAGGATGCCTGAAATTACCGGGATATGGGTCTGGGTAAATTGGAGAAGAGTATTGTTGGTAGGCGTGGGCATTGTAAAAGTTCAGGTTGTTCTGATAGTACCCGGCGGTTTGTGGAGCCTGGAACTGATGACTGGGGGCGCGCCGTTCAGGCTCAGGGGCAACCCTATGGTCTCGAGATGCTGGCCTGTTCCACGTGTCCGGGGCAGGCTGTGGCGTGCCCGTGAAGCTTTTGGGGCTACTGAATCCCGCGCGATATGTGCTTCCCGCAGGAGAATTACGATCCGTAATCGAGCCTCGCTTCTCGAAACCCATCGAAGCCGAAAATGCCTCCTTCGCGAAATCAGTCTGGTACGTTTGTGCCGGCCCGTTTGGGCCCCAAGGCTGGGACATCGGGTTGAATTGTGATAGATGGGGCGCAGTTCCGTATGTAGACAAGGCCGGCATGCCGATCGAGGTACCGCCTTGATTATCACTGAGCACCAAGCTCGTTCTGAATTTCTCTTCAACTGACATGTCATCCGCTTGCTGACCAGCGCCATGGCTATATGGTCGGTTGGTCTGTGTGGGGAATGATATAGGACCCGTGATGGATGGCCGTTGAGAGTGCGAAGCATTCTGCGTCTGTGCCCCAAAAAATTCACCAAAGGGGTTGCTTTGGCCGTGCATGTCCGTCTCAGAATGGCTGGATGTGGGCATCCCTGGGTCCCGCGAGGTACTACCAAACCTGGATAAGAATGCGGTGTCCTGTGATGGTCGTTTGCTATTCGCATAACCATTGAGCCTCGGCTCACTATCGAAGAGATCTTCAGGAAGGTCAGAGTATGAAAAGCCAAAACCGTTGGTCGAAGGGTCCGATGCGGTTGTCGCCTTGGGCCTGGTGGGACCCCTTTGCCCGATTGCTGCCTGCATTGGTGGACCGGTTGCCGTGTAAAATCCGGAGCTGGGCGCAATGTCGTGGTTTGGCGCTTCGATCCGAGATCGATTCGGGGACGTGTTGCCCGAGACACTGCGACCCGCCTCCGTAGTATTCCAAGGCGCCGACCGGGCTGCCCATGGCTCGGCTTCGGACGAGGCGGCTAGAGCGCCGGAGCCCGATGGGGCGTTGGCAGAGAACGCATCATTTGATTCTATAGCTTCCGTCAGCTTCTCTCGCGCCTGAGATAGTCTTCGCTAGGCGCGCGCACCGTTTGATCTAGCACCAGCGGGCCTTCCAAAGCTTCCAATGCTACTGTTGTTGTTCGCCCATATTGTATTTTGCCAACCCGTTGCGGAGGGAAATGTATTTCCGAGTGCCTGTGACGGCCTGTCTGTTCCGTTCCCGCTCATCGGCGCGATGTTGGGTAGTCGACTAGTTCTGGCCTGGGGAGGATATGTTAGCTGGGCATCAAAAGACAGCCAACGCGACTGAGGCGACAAAATGGAACACAAAATTGGTAGAGGGAAGAGGTCCTGATAAGCATAGGCAAGGGGTCTTCAGGCCGTCGCATTTCAAAGCCTCCGACCTGCGCTAGGCAGGCGTGCGACACGCGACCCGGTGCAAGCAGGGTATCAAGGGAGAAGCGGCCAAGACAACTACCCGACAGCAAAGTACTCACGGTCATTGTTCCCGTCGGTCTCTGCGCGGTCGGAGAGGTCATCAACTGGGGAGCGGGCGGGCAGGCCAGTCAATCGTGGGTTTTGGGGAGGAGAGGGCGCGGAAGCCTGCTCGCAAGGAATCGGTCGTGGTGGTGCTACCAGTGCTCTGGAGTGCTACCAATACCGCAGGATTCGGACGGCTGCGGGGGGAGGGGGTTCGTGCGGACAGATTCGTGTGGCGCCGAGAGAAAGGAGAGACGTAGTCTATGTTGTTCCGTAGGTATATACGTTGGGAAGCAAAACGGATGTATGCCAAGGTCTATGAAACTACGGGAAACAGGAGCAGAAAAGGTCAGCATGCCCGAATATATGTCGACGACAAAACGGGCAGGGACGCGGTGGGTGGAGGGGGGTAACGGAGAAACGTATGAGTGGGTTGCAGGTAGAGCTGGTAAGGCTGATGAGAACCGCAACGAGTTGAAGTCAATCCCATGGGGGAGGGGGGGGGGCCGATTTCCGCTAAAACCATGAACCTTGGGCGTGCCATGGATGCACTGTCCCCGGTGTCAGGGAGGTGCAGGCGGCCCAAGGAAACAACTGGGCCAAATGAGCCCTGATGGAGAGGAGAGAGCTGCACATTGGATGGAACTGCTGACTGCGGATTGCGGGTATGGGGACATAGAACATGGAACCATGCAACAACTTACTATATGTATTAATTATTTTTTGGCCCACATACAACCTTCTCCAATCTGTGGGATGGGTGGGGATGTCGACTTGTCGGTTATGCAATATGGCAGCGGCGGGCCAGTCAATGCAGCACCTAGTACTCGACGTCGTTGTCGTCCCTTCATGTACGGGTTTCTTGAGATGGTTTGATTCAGAGATGCACGTCGTCCGCACCGCGCAGCTGACCGAGCTGGGAACTGTCAGGCGCAGGAGTGAAGGCGGCGCGCGCTCCCGGAATGGAATAGGGGATGGGAAGAGGCAACGGCAGAGCGGGACCAAATGGGGAGAGCAGCGAAGTAGAAAAGAAGGCAGAGAGACGCGATCAGCGTATCTGCGTGTGCGCGCGAAGGGAGCGGCAGGGCGAGACGGTCGACAGGAATGCAATTCTATATCCAAGGGAGAGCGGGAGATCTGAGGTCAAGGGATGGTTGTCTTGCCCTTCTCTCGGAGCAGTGTGAACCACCAGCAGCGGGCCGGGGGAGGGGTTTGCTTTTCTGGGATGGGATTCGCGACGAGATGGGATTGGCTTGGATTGGCGTCCTGGCGTCTTCGAGGCCGCGAGAGAGCACCGGCAGGGAGGGTGCGTGGGTGCTGGTGCGTGGTGCGAAGACCAGGGACCGGGGTACCTCACGAGTCCACGACGGTCCAAGACGGCCGATGGAGTGTGGGTGCTGGTGCGGGTGGGTGTGTCTCGGTGCCTTTCGAGGGGTTCGGTTTGTGAGCCCAGCGCCCCGAAAGAGAAGTTTTGTGGGGGACCCTGGTGGAGAGTCGTGATCTCTGCTGCCCAGGGGCCTTTTTTTAGGGCGCGAACCTACAGGGGTCGGGTGTCCAGAGCTCTTGACGTCGCTTCACAACGCACGCGATCAACTGTCGACTTCAGATGAGGGGCAACCGGGAGCAGCAGCTGGCGAGGGTCAAATGTCTGGTTGGGTTTTTGGGTTTGGGATGACTGAGGAACGTGTGGAGAGGACTTGGATTTGGGGAGCCCAGATCTACTGACCCTGACCGCGCGATCTCACGTTGGCTGACTTTTCTTGTTAGGTAGCGGAGCTGTTGGATGCTGGTGTGAAGCTGGTTGCGTCAACGAGAGACGGGCTCAGTCAGTCGGTCTCCGGGATACGGCTCGCAAACGGGGGCTCCGCGCTTCCGTACTTTTCGGACAAGGCTCGGTGGCAAGAAGAGTGTGTAGTGTGTGCAGAGTGTGTGCTGTTGGTTGTCAGAGTGGAAGGGTGCAGTCCTTCGTCTCCTATCTGCGCGCCAGGAGGACGAAGGTCGCTTGTCTTTGGCCAACGAAATCGCCGCTTCGGGGGCCAGCGGGCTCACAGCTCGCAGATGAGCAACTAGCCGGGGCGGTATGGTGATACAGCAACCCTTGGAACAATGGGGGCAGTAAGAATCGCAGCCGCCTGCCTCTGTGTTGTCGCAATCCGCAACGCTGTGTAATTGCGGGATACTGGACGATGGCCCCCCCAAGGGCAGGTCTGGTTGGGAGCTCGTGGAGGGTGGAGAAGCAGACTGAACGGTGCGGCGGCCAGCCACTGATTCCCACGACTTTCCTGACTCTCCCACAGCTGCGCACGGTGGTCTGATCTACTGTGTACTGTGCACAGTGTCTCCCGCCGGCAAAAAAAAAAAAATTGGTGTTGGTTGACCAGGTTCCCAGGCCCGTCTGGTGTTTAGCGTTTGATGTCAAAACTTGGACGTCTTCCGGCCGAAATACCCAGACCATGTGTGATCAACCATCAGCGATTGGCGATTCGACCGATTGGACCCGCGACCGTGGATGGTTAGCGTCCTTTTGCCGCTGCTCCCTCTGGTCTCCTTGGTAGCTGGGGGCTAAAATGCGACCAGCACTTTTGTTTGTTTTATGGAACAGCAGAGAGCAGCCAGTTCTTGGCCTGACCGACGGCCGATGTATGACCGTCACCTTGTGTGTGGATATTGAGTCAAGCGTCGGTCAAAGTGAGCAAGACTGTTAGTTAGGCGAAGATAGCAACAAACTGTAACGAAAGCAGGGGATCTTGTAGTCTCAGCCCGCCCGGAAATGCTGTGTGCTGCGCAAACGGTCTATCGTACGGTTGTATCATTGTTCACTGATCGTAAACACTGCCCAGAGCAAACCGACCAGCCCACGGAGACGACCGCCCACTATGCAGGCGGGCAAAAGCGCGAACCTCGTAAGGTATGTACCCAGGAAGGCAGGCAAAAGCGCACAGCTCCCTCACAGTGACAGACGCAACCTGAGATTGGAGCACCGCCAGCTACTTGCTTGCGGGCGGCGTTGCACACAGGGGCAAGCCCGCTGCGTCTGTGTGCACAGGCAATTGAAGCTTGAATTTAAGTAACGACTCTAAATGGAACGGATAACTTGCTTGAGCGGGACTCCCCATTCTGCATGAAAGTACCAAGTGACAAGAATCAGAAATCGGGCAGAGTCTGGCGTTATCTGACGCCATTGGGGTGCAGTCCTGCAGCCCAATTAACGCAGGCAAGACAGCCTCCTCTCTGCCGCCCCATCTGGTCTCCCCATTGCCTGGAACCCCCCCATACCAGGGGCTTAATTAAAGTGTGCTTGACCGTGTCGGGTCGGGGACGCAGGCTGCAAGGCAAGGGAGAGGAGAAATAGGACGGGTACGAAGTACGGCTAGTAGAATGGGAGCCCCCGCCTGAGTCGCGGGCGGGCGCGAGGAATGTCCTCATTTCCGCTGCTATGAAAGGCCGAGATGGATGCATCAGCACCACATCAAATCAGTTCGTCTTCTTACGTAGTAGACCGGGGAGCTTAGCGTTTCCTGCAAAGTCAAAGTCGGTGAATCTGGGGTAAGAGCCTAGAAACTGCCTCCCGCGTCATACTGCCCGATGTCTGGCATTCGCTTGTTTCAGGAGGGTCAAGCGCAGCCACTCTTGTTAGTACTACCCACCTCGAATCCCTCAGGCCCGCTATTTGCATCCCTTTTGCCCACATATGGGGGGGAGGGGCTTAGGCTCCAAGCACAGCCGCCCGATCACAACGCCCAAAACAGGGAGAATCTCAACGAGATCGAATATTGTCGAATTAGGCCGCGATTTGGATTCTCGCGCCTTCCAGTGCGCAGCCTCGATTTGCACTTCTGCCTCGAGCTTCCCATAGAGGGTGAGGCCAAAGCGGCACTGGTCCCCCGAAGGACTACGTATCGTGTAGGACTATCACAGAGCCTCCAGGCTAGTGACAATAGTATCCTACCCAGAGGTAGGGTACCGAACAGACAGACCTACAACGGCGGCGGCGTTTCAGAAACAAAAGCGGGGATGGTTTAAATCCACCTCCAGCACCGTGACCGGCAATGTCAAGGCGACCGCAAGAGCCGAAAGTCGTATACAGGGTGGCCGCCTAACCTAATAGAACTAGCTCGATGCCGGCTATTTGTTGGTTGATAGTTGATACCGAATTTGCAGACGGCAAGGCTGAGAACTGATTGCTCTATGGATATCAACGCGTGAAGCAAGCTTGTTACCAGCGCCGAATTAAGCTATGGAGATCATGATTGAGCATCCTTGAATCCATTGTGTACTCACAAGAAAACCCCACCCCTCGAGTCCGTATTAAAAGTAGTAGACAGACGTATACGCGATCGATCCTAGTCGTAATTGTTACATCGATCTTGATTTGCTCAATCGGAGCCGAGCCCTGTGATTTTACTGCCGACCTGTACCTTGCAAGCCAGACCGCCGGTCAAATCCCTAGGTATCCGCTGCAATGGCTGGGTTATGAAGCTCCGCAATTAACTTATCATATGTCGCGAGATATCTCGGCAGTCTAGGTTTTTGAGGTTTAATATCATTCGTGATATTAGCTGAGCTAGCAGATCAAGGCACAAACAAACACAGCATGCCCCCAACCCGGTCTAGAGCCTTGACTTTTGATGAGTGTGTGAGGTTTCGGGAAGAGCACTCTGGCCGCTTGGGGAGCCACCGGAAAGTGAAATATCAGCGAGGAAGCGATCCTCTGAGCTCAGGTGGGGTGGGAACTCTACAGACACTGGACAAAGCATGACCAAAATGAGTGTCTTGATACCTCCTCTCTGAAGATTGTGCCTGGCTGGCAAGGCTCGAGATGTGATACTTAAGGAGCACACCGGGACGAGAGAGCCTTGCCCTGCTCGGTGTCTTTGCGGCGCTTAATTTGAGTGAAGACATTTGTGTTGTAGTTCAAGGCTGTTGTGTACCTACACACCCCACAGAGATAGGTGTCACCATTATTGTACCAGGCAACCATAACGAGAAGTCCCAGTCATCGAAACACGGCTACGGCTGCCTACATGGTCTATTCCCGATGTGTATGTCGAAGAATGGGGTGAGGCCGCAAATCGTGTGGACTACCGATTGGTTGCCACAATGCATTTGGGATTCGGGGCAGTGGATAAGAGGCAGGTATGCAAAAAATCTTGCCTCAGCTCACACTAGTGAGTTCTACCGTGTAGCTTTATCCTTCTGTTCAAACTGCCAAGTGATGTTGGAAAAAATACACTGGGCATTGATCTACTGAGGGGCCAAGAGTACCGCACTCACGGTTGCTCATGAGGCCGCTTCCCTAAGCTCCTCTCTCTGCCATTGGTGAATACATTTTGAACCTGACAATGCACCGGAAGCTGATCCGGCGGGGTTTTGAGATACACCAGGGGAGATTCGGCTGAAAATATTTGGTGCAAGTCTGGTTGACTCACTCCTGCAGACCTCACTCTCAGGGTGCTCGACAGGGAAGGCTTCTGTCGAAGTGACACTTGCCCCACGGTGTGACCCAGGCAACAGCTGCCGTGATGTGAGCCGGGCGAATAAGTTTGTATCAACATACGCCGGCCGCGGAAAGAGGTGCAGAAGACTTGTGGTGCATCTCGTGGATCGGTGGTGATGGTCGACTCGGGACAGGCTGAAAGTGTCCGTGCCCCGCGCATCCGGTGAACACGGCAGGACGGCGGGGCCGCATCGTTACTTTTCTCTGGACATGTCCCCCGTGTCACCGCTGCTGCCAATGACAAACCAGCTTCTGCGTGAAAGCGAATCGCCGGGGGCAGCTTGGCAGGTCTTCCGGCGCACTACGTACTGGCTCAGCACAGATTCGGCAGCAGGAACAATGCCCAAATGCGACTAATCGTGATGCAACGTTGGGGCGAGAAAAGAGCGCGCTCTAGAGCAATAGGGGCGGCAGGATGAGGGATAGAGTGGTGGAGCTAAGGCTAGCACTAGCGTCGATGGCGAGGGTTGTCGTGGAAGAATCTTCAATCGAGCAAGAAACCCCAAAAAGCCGCTAGCGGGTAGAAGACCAGGGAATACCGGGTCCAATGAATAAACAAATGACCAAACCCGGGGAAGTTTGCAATGCGAGGAGGCTCCCGCCACGCTCCACCACCTAGCAATAAGATGGTCATTATGCCTCTGCTCTCTTCCCGCGCCTGGCAAGCGAGGGACTTGAATTGCCTGTTGAAAGGAAAGCGTCCAAGCTCGTCCAACTCCGTCCACAACACTGCCACCCAAGAGCACGGACCAGTCGTTGGGTATGGTAGGGGTCAATAGCAGCCGCCAGCCACCCCTGCGACGTTGAATTAGACCCGCTTTTCGTCTCATTCTACATGCCATGATTGGCATGGACCTTGAATGAGGGGTGGGACCTCATCCCAATTCAGGGGAAAACGGTGCTGCGCCAGGCACTTACTGCGAGTAAGCAGGCGCCGAGACAACTCGAAGGAACCCGTCTGCCTCTGAGCCCTTTCTTCTTCTTCTTCAACTCTCCAGGCCTCGTCGGCGTCGCAGTTCAAGGGAAATCTCTTCACTGTTGTTCTTTCCCCGTCATTCTTTTTTCCATTCCACCCTCGATTTCCCTTCATCACGGGAACTAGAGGATATCTGGTATCGACTTCATTCTTTCAGTCGATTCCGTCCGGTCATTTTTCATATGTGACACAGTCTTTCACGACTACAAAACATAAAACTACTCCAACTCGAGAATCCCTTGTGGAACATCGACCCAACAACACGTTCAGTCGCACAGGCAAACACGTACATTCCTTAAGACATATCATACATCACACTCATTACGATCATTTCATCCGCGATGGAATCTTCACGGATCATGGTCCGAGACGACCCTCGGGAGGCGGTGGTGGAGCCTACTGGCAGCACCAACAACTCACATATAGTCAACTTGATGATTGCCCTGCTGGTGCTCATCTTCATTGGCCTGGTGTCATTTGCCCTCCTCATCCTGGTGCGGCGGGCACGCACAAAGAGGATGACGATGGCCTCTTCGACGCTACCACAGTACCACGAAGTCAAGCGGACAGGCAACCATCGACGTCTGACAATTCAGACAGGCAATGGACGGTCGAGCGTCATTGTCTTCAACAAGGACGGCCAGCCGATGCTGGCCAACCCGCAGCAGCCGCCGCACTCGCCCGATAACGTACCCGAAATTCACATCACCTTTCCTGACGAGCAGGATGACCAAGGCCGCCCCATGAGCGGCCGTGTCGTTGTCGTCCGCGTTGGCGATACTACAGTTGGTCTCGAGCCCCTCCACGACGAGCAGCTGCCGGCGTACGAGAAGGAGAGCAAGTCGCAGTTTTACGCCATCGACATTGACAAGATCGGCGGACTGCGCGAGAAGGAATACCGCTAGAAGCCTGCACCTACACGCTACACCGATGCCATTTTGCCGGCTTCCCCCTAAGAAATTGACGGGGAAGTAGTTTTGTACGGTGCTTGCGTTCTTTTCTCATCTTTTTGGCACATGCGGGATTCTTTTTTTACGACCCTTGATGGCGCGGCGTTGCGACGACGCGGGCGGGGGAACAATAGAGTTCGCGCCGCATGGCCTGGACATTGGCTTGCTTTCTTGAAATTCTTATTTCATGTGTCGACGGTGGAGGACCTTCCGCGGTGGTGGCGTTCCAGCAAACCATCTATTCTAGGGGTGATGGGGAGCTGTGGTGGGCGGGCTAGACGGACTGATGGAGCATCGATCTGCACGACACTACCAGATGCTCCGGTACATATCCTTTTCCTGATTCTACGATACCCTAGCCACCGGCACATTTGAGGCGAGTCTTCAATGTTGGGGACGTTTCGGTTAGTTTGGTGGTGGGTCATTTACGCGCAGGAAACAGACGACCAACTTTTTTGTTGTCATCCCATTGATCAACAGCAGCTTTGGAGGGCTTGTACCAAACATACCTGCACAATGTATACCCGTATTCTAGTATTGTATAATTACTATCCCACCCTCGATCTTGTCGGGGTGGATTTTGCAGCGTCAAGCGGACCGTCAGTTGTGCCTGTGATATTTATGGAAAGGGTTCCGATCAGCGATTGAAGCTGGCGAAGGAGGTACTACGTATTGATATGGAAGTCTGATGTTCAGGGTCCGGAGTACTCTCCGAGCCAGCCGGGCTGGCAAAGGGCTCCATATCCAGAAGACTCGGAGACGACTCAGAATCAAGCAACGGCTTTAGGGCCGTTTTCTGAGAATTGCATCGCCTTTATTTGGGGGTTATGTTGGCTGTGATTTTTTGATTTTTTTCAAATTTTTTTTTTAAATTGACTGAGCCTTATCTTTGTACGGAAAAAAAACTTTATTCGTGTACATGTATTCGGAGGAGTGCTCCCGAGCCTAGCCCCGTTGAGATAAGGGCCATGTCGTGATAAAGCTCTGACCTGCGGCTGCCAACCTGACAGGGATACCAACTGCCAAGCTTGTGGAGATGCATGGAGAACTTCAAGACCACACAGACACAGTCGCGAAAAGTAGCTAAATTGCACAGCAACTTCGAATGCCCAACTCTTCTCAAAATGGCGCCTTCGTCTCTTCGTATGCCTTACTTTTCTCGCCCATGAACCTAATGGCCGTTGTGGTTTCTTGATCGGCACACATCACCCCTTTCCCTTTGTTTTTGCTTCTTCTTCTCCCTTTCCTTCTTGTCCTTCCTTCAACCAAAATCCGGCCTCGATGCCGCCACCAAATCCTACCAAGGGCAAAGCCCCTCCTCCGCCCAATTACAAAACGATTGCGTCCCAGTACGCCGCGGCGAAGCGAGCAAAGGTAGCCCAGGATGCGAAACGAGAAGCGAGCGAGGCCGACCACAACCGCCACGTTACCCTCGGAGAGCGGCAGCGCGAAGCGCTTGAGGTCGCGCGCAAGAAGAGCTACGAGACCCGCTGGCTGTGGACCGTGGGCTTCTGGATATGGATGCTGTGCATCCACTTGGTTGGTATCGCCTACTTCACCAGCGGCTTCCTGCTGACGCGCCTCATACTGGATGAGAAGTCGACCTGCGACGCCCCCCCGACGTTGAACATCAGCAGTTCACCCGTACACATCCTGCCGCCATGGGAGGGCAAGGGTACCGTGGAAGGTGGCTGCTGGCACCCGAAGACGTTTGAGCGCGCCGTCGTCGTGCTGATCGATGCCCTGCGTTACGACTTCACCGTCCCCGTCGGCGACGACGCGGCGTTCCACGACGCCTTCCCGTTCATGTATGACGCGGCTGTGCGGTCACCCAACAACGCCTTCTTACGGCCTTTCATTGCAGACCCACCAACTGCTACCCTGCAGCGACTTAAGGGGCTCACGACCGGCACCCTGCCCACCTTTGTCGACGTGGGAAGCAGCTTCTCTGGCACTGCTATCGAGGAGGACAACTTGCTGATGCAGCTCCGTGACGCCGGCAAGCGTATCGTCCACCTGGGCGATGACACGTGGGATGCGCTCTTCCCGGGATATTTTGAGGGGAACTTGAGCCGGCCCTACGACAGCTTCAATGTCTGGGACCTCCACACCGTTGACAACGGCGTCGTGGAGCACATTTTCCCACTGATGAGCAGGAAGAATGAGTGGGACCTTCTCATCGGCCACTGCTTGGGCGTTGACCACGCTGGTCATCGCTACGGCCCCGACCACCCGGAGATGGCCAAGAAGCTGCGTCAGATGGACACGTTTGTACGGGACTTGGCGGAAACGATCGACGACGATACCCTCTTGATTGTCATGGGTGACCATGGGATGGACAGCAAGGGAGACCACGGTGGGGAGAGCGACGAAGAAATCGAGTCAGCTGTATGGATGTACTCCTCGAGGCATGTGTTTGGCAGGACAAAGCCAGAGTTCGTGACACCGCCGTCTACTGCCAAAATCCGCCCCGTCAATCAAATTGACCTGGTTCCCACGTTGGCCCTGCTGCTGGGTATCCCCATCCCGTACAACAACCTCGGTCGGCCAATCGAGGAGGCCTTCTCTGGTCCAGCAGGCAATTCTTGGGACAACCTAGCGGCCGCCGAAAGGACTGCTGCGGCTGGCCTGAAACGTTACCAGGCATCGTACTTTTCGGCTCGAAATATCGAACAGACCACGACCCCTGGTTCGCCTACCGATCTTTGGAACCGGGCTGATGATCTTGTACTTGGCACCAAGGGTAAGAATAGGCCTGAGTGGGCTGCTGTGTACTCGGCTTTTGCTGCCTATCAGCAAGAGACGCTGCAGCGATGCAAGAGCCTATGGGCGAGATTCGATCTCAAGAACATGACCTTTGGCATCGCCATCATGGCCTTTGGGGTCATCGCCCTTCTCGTTTACGTCTCCAGAGGCGAAGATGACGATGACGATATAATAGATGATCCGGAACTAGATGCCGCTGAGAAGAGTCTTCAGATGCAGGGAGAGGGATCCCATGGTGAGGACATTGAGAAGCGCATGGTCTCTGCTGCCCTCTTTGGGGCCTTGCCTATTCTAGGGGGTGGTCTGCTGCAGGCTTATCTTTCGGGAGTCGGTGACTATCACCGGGGAGCTGGGTTCGCGGCCTTGACGAGCATTGCGACTGTCATGGTGACCCTTTTTGAGTCCAAAGAGACTCTGTTTAGGCTCGTACCGAAGACGTTTTGGGGCTGGATGGCTGTGGGCTTCACACTGAGCCAGTCTATCGGTTTTGCTTCAAATTCGTACACCATTTGGGAAGACTCGATTCTCGTATTTTTTATCACGACTTTTGGCTTCGTCACCGCCTTGGCCGCGCTCAGGCTGCCATCACTCGCGGATCGATATCTGAGCATCTACCACTCTGTTCTTTTCGTCATGCTCGGCCGCCTCGCGTCCTTCTCCAAACTATGTCGTGAGGAGCAGATGCCGTACTGCACCTCGACATACTATGCGTCAGCAACATCATCAACCTCAGCCCCATGGCAGCTAGCCGTACCATTCCTTGTTGTCTTGATCCTTCCGCCCATCGTCAAAGCCTACCTCGTGCCTACGCGATCCTACGAAGGGATGGCCCCGACTTGGATCAGCTACGCCTTTCGCGCAGGGCTCTTCCTGTCAGCCATCTACTGGGCCCTCGACTCCGCCGACAACGGCAACTGGATTGACGATATCCCAGACAAGCTGCTCAAAAACCTCAGCGTCTACACCGCCCAAACAGTCCTCGGCTTGGCCCTCGTGGCTGGCACAACAGCCTTCATCTGGGCACCTCCCTGTGTCTCCATCATAACCTCCGCGACCCGAGCGGGCCACGCCCAAGTCACCGTCCTCGGCTATGGCAACGCCCACGGCGCCCGCTACCTCTTCCTCCCGCTCAACATCCTCGGTGCCTGCATCCTCCTCTCCAAGCCAATGGGCGGCGGCGCCCTCGCCCTCATGGCCTGGCAGATTCTCTCCCTCGCCGAGATCCTCGACCTCAACGCCATCACCTCCTCCCCCATCGGCCCCGTCATGCTCGCCATCCTCGGCGCCTTCCACTTCTTCACCACGGGCCACCAGGCCGTCCTCAGCAGCATCCAATGGGACAGCGCCTTCATCCCCCTCTTCACCCTGCGCTACCCGTGGAGTCCGCTCGCAGTCGCGCTGAATACCTTTGCCGGGCAGATCGTGGCCACGACGGCCTTGCCACTGCTCGTCTTGTGGAAGGTGGGCCCAAAGAAGAAGGGTCTGCTGGAGCGCGTCAGCCGTGCGCTCGGCATGCTCGTCGCGTACTACGCCGTGGAGGCGTTGGCCACGATGGCGTGGGCAGGGTGGCTGAGGAGACACTTGATGCTGTACCGCGTGTTCAGCCCGAAATTCATGACGGCCGTCGTGGCGTTGCTTGTCGTGGATATCGTCGGGATCGTGATCAGCTTGACTGGAGTGAGGTGTAATACCATGGCGATTAGTGAGGTTTTTGGGTGGGCTGAGTGAGTATACGGGGGCTGAATGCCCCAAGGTCGAATCTCGAGAATGCACATCTAACGTAGAGGGTTGGCTAGCTAGTTGGGTATGTTATACGCGGATGGGAGAAGTTAGTGTTGGAGGATTGGGTCCATAGCACCTAGTTGCCCGAGTGTCGCTTTGTATGAACCATGGAAAGATGGACTCAGTTTTACGAGTCTCTCGAGTAGATATACCCTCTGAGAATCGAGTTGCTCTGTCTACACCTTTCGGGAGATTATGATTGGGAGACCGCCTAGGCTTTTTCTGAGGTATTATCACTCTGTTAACTTACACACGGAAGCCATTTAGGGACAGCGAGGTAACGAGCGTTTGATGTACGGCTTGATTCAGCTACCATGTCTATTTCCCCTGTACAACTCTAGGAAGCACGTTGGCACAAATTGCATATCAACTCGCAAAGCAAATGGTGGACTCATCTAGACACATGCTCAAAGCATCTGATCCCTCAAACCTTCCATCGCGACGCGAGAACCCTCTTGGGGCACACAGAAACACAGATGCCCGTTAGCGTTGGTAGATATACGCAAATGAACCCCTTCAAAACCAGTCAAAATCCGCCGCGAACCTCTTGTCAGCCATGTCTCTCCCGCTAGCCTCTTTCTTGAAGTATCTGGAACGCTTAATCATTATCTTTAGCAGCTCATGCAACACTTTCGCGTTAAAACTCGACGCGCTTTTGTATGGCCTAAAGTCCTTTGGGTCATTCAGTAAACCCGTGACGCCCATATCGCCTACCAAGAGCAGTGCAGACTGTTGTCTGGTTATCATCACGTTCAGGCGATTCTCATCGCTAGTGAACCCAGGCCCAGTTTCTCTAGAAGTGCCAAAGATGACCACCGCCATCTGGCCTTCGCGGCCTTGGAATGAATCCGCTGTCAGCAGCGGCGACATCTTGGTTAGCGCCGGGTAACATCCATCTGCCAACTGTTGGTTGCCGTAGTTGACGTTGGGTTTGTACGGGGCAATGATTACGATATTCGAGGCATCGACACGGGTGTCTTTAACGAAATCGGCAAGTAATTCAAGCGCCGCATCGACCTGACTTGGGCTAAACCTCGATGTACTAGCTTGCCCGACATATGCCCCGGGGGTATGCATCCAAACCGGTTCCAGGGCGCCCGCTTGGGATGGTTTCAGGTCCGGGAAGTTGCAAGTATTGACCAACCAATCTTCAAAGGCGCGGCCAATGGCATGCTGAGGCTGGTCAATGCTGCTGAAAGGGCCGTACTTCATCTCGACGTCCTTGTAAACCAAGTTTCTCGCGAGATCAAACATGCCGTTGCACATCCGCAGCTGAGTGCGCAAGCGGTAGACTGGAAAGCCAGCGCCTTGGAAGAACTCCAATGCCGACATCTGCGCGTCGGCCTTGAGCTGGTTACGTCGCTCGAAAAAGGCAGGCCGTAACTAGACAGAGTTATTGTTAGTTACTTCCTGTTGCAACACTGGAAACTCATTGGAAGCACAAACGACACCCGAGAGCCAGCTTAATTAAGATAACCCAGGGAAATAAAACCAGCACATCACCACATACCTGCATGATATCACCAGCCATGAATAGTGGTCTGAGTGTGTTGCCCCATATCGAATAGAGATCGGCCCGGTTCATGCAGCCGGCTTCGTCAATCACGATGCCTCTGGCCTCGAGCTTGACTTGGGAGTAAGTTGGGTAGATAGCCGTGCCAGGTGTAGCCAAAACAACATCGGCGTTCCTGATTATACGGATTAGTAGCTTTTCGATCTCATCGTCATCAATGGCACCGCCCAGCTTGTATTGATGCCAATTGATTTCACCACGAACCACCTGACAAAACCCGCTCCAGGATTTGTCCTGGCCAATCTCGTTTCGTAAGTCATGGAGGAATTGGCTGTCATCCGGGTGTAGGTTGAGGACGGCGTGCTTGGTTGTGCTTCTCTTGGCAGCGTCAGAACCGATCGCCACCAGTAGCCAATTGACAGGCGAGAGGGCGTACGTCCAACTCGAAGCTGGAGTCCAAGGAAGACAGGCTATAGCGCTATCACCTGCACTGCTGTATTTCAGGACGTTGAGAAAGGCTTCAACCTCGCGGTCGAGCCGTTGTCCGCGAACGACAAAGGGACGACGAACCCGAGTCTCGGTCCCTTTCTTCTTCGCGTTGCATCGGCTAACAACTACAGCCCCTCTGCAGTAAAGACGCTCAGCAAAATTGCTGATAGCCACGTGGGTAGGGCCCGAGCCGAATACTTTTCGGATGCTCTTGTTGAACACCATAGAAAGAGTAGCCTCACACAAGGCCGTTGTTTTACCTGTTCCTCCCTGTGAAATAGGTGTTAGAACACGCGCATAATCATCTGCGGGAGCCTATATGGGGCCTTGGAACTACTTACAGGGGCGGCTATGAGGCCCAGCCCAAACGGTCTGTGCCTCAAATACGTTTGGTAGCGCTCCACATCTTCCGGAATGGCTTCCAGTACAAGAGCATCAACGAGAGTCTTGTCTGGGATATCGAGGAAATTGACGGCCGGCACAGACCGAATCTGGCATATCTCGAGATTCTTCGGCTGACCTATCATCTGAGATACAATCTTCATATCTGGTCTGGGCACAAGAATATCGTAGAGGCCTATCCCGCCGCATACTAGATCTCGATGAATCCGCATTCGAAATTTCTCATCATAGCTAGCAGGGGGCAAGGGGGCGGCATCGGGCGTAAATTGGCAAACAGCCTTGACCTTGCGTTTGACATCGTCAATACCAATATTGAAAGAGAGCGAAACGCAGTTCTACTGCTTTTCGCTATTCTGTGCGTTCTTGTCAGCGCTTCATCGTGGTAAGATCGCACGCCTTGCCATACCTTCAGGGCTGAGAGCGCCTTGCTAGATTTGCTGAAGTATTGCAGTTGCTTCACATGTGGCGGACAGCGGACCGCGAGAAAGAAACGACGATACGGGCCTTGCCCGTTATTATGCTTTGTGAGCTCAGAGAAATGTTGTGGGAATTGTATAACCTTCGCCCGAAGCTTCTTGGGCCATTTTTCACTGTCATCTTGGTCTTGCCCTTGGTTGGACTCTTTGGTGGCATGGACGTTGGCGTCCCAGTCCTTATGGAGAAGGAGGTGCAAGTACTCCTCCTGCACAAAGCGGCCCCAATGATCGTGATGTCTTTCGACAAACTCGTCGCTTTGATAGATGACGGCAAAAAAATGATTTGCCCCGGATGGACCGCGGACGGTTTGCGGGACAAAATATGCTGGCAACTTTGTGGCCCGCACCTCTCTGACCGCTTCGTTGAGCCAGAATATTTCCTGTACCTGACCTTGTATCACACAAGCAAGGTGTGCATTGTCATTTTTGAACGAGAAAGCCGGATTGTATTCCACCGTGCTCTATAGGTTGGTAGAGAGTTTGACGTCAGCGACCAAGTCCATAGGCAGAAGTTGAACAAGAAAGCGAATGCAGGACAAATGAAAGCACAATCCACGTAATGATAAATATGTGTAACACAAGCACGTGTACGTACCTCAGTGGCCAGAATGACTCTCCGATACTTATCCATGTTCCAGGAATGGTCATCGCCGTACAGATAATCAATTGGGGGGGAAGTCTACGGGCGAACGCTCTCTGCAGAATCGAGACATGACTGCCGACGATAAATGTATAGCTACGCTTTTGTAGCAGTCGGAGAAGAGTTTCGCCGACTAGAGTGAGATCCTCATTGATCCAGCCTTCGATGCCTTTCCCCCGGTGGGCGAATGGCATACCGAACCCTTCAACTTTGACGAAGACGTCCTGGCGTAGTTTGACATCCACGCGCGATAAATTGGGCACTTTTTTCAAGGCTTGGGGAAGAGAATCGCTGGTGGCAACTTTGGCAAATGTGATGTCGCATTCTCCGCGAGGAAATTTGATCTAAGGCCAAGGGATCAGTACAAAAATGCCCTTCGATAGGTGTAACAGAGCCCTAGACTCGTAGTGTATGTTTTCTCAACAAGGGCCCGAGCGGTGTTGAGGTTCATCTACTTGTACAAGTTGTTGAGGGCAATATGACAAAGAAGAGCGTTTTAAAAGCCGGTTGATTTGGAAGACGCAACACTTACGTTGATGCGGTGATGGGCCGCGAGCTTCACCCTCCCGTTTTTGGGATCAGGTTCGAATTTGATGCCAAAACCAGAGTCTTCATTGTCGCTGCCCAGAGGTACAAGAACCGAAAAGCCGATCCACGGGTCTAGCTCTGGGAGGGCAAGCGTGGAAATGTTGAAAACAATTGCCACACCACCGGGGCCGTTGAAACCAGGCCTCGTGTCACCAATATGCGGGCCGTCCAGCCCGTTTAGGGCAATGGCCGCAGCATACTCATGGCAAGACATGGCAGCGCAGCTTGATGAGGGGGAATCGGTTGCTTGACAGGTTGGCGGCGGACGGAATATTGGTATGTTCAGGATGGAGAGAAAACTGAGATTGAATTCAAAATTCAATCAGATTATGTCACAGTTTGTGGGTAGGTCGGTCGGGGGGAGAAAGAAAGGGAAGGAGCAGTCGTGGCCGAGGCTGCCTCTATACCATTGGTTCAGGTTGTTAAACGGGAAAGTGTTCGTGCTTTAAAGATTTTGGCAACCTTAGGCTCGCAGGGTGCAGACCAATCGGTATTGGATGCTGCAGTCCTTTGTAGTGGATGAATTAGGTGCGCAAAGTTGAACAACAGCTAGGTAGGTACCTAGCCTGATGTCGGTATCTATTAATTAGGTACAATTGTAGCAAGCAGAACCCAGAAACAGGAGCGACGTCCCATCTTTTTAGCAGAACTTTTAGCTGGCTTACCACACGAGAATGGAATCCAGTAAGGCAGGTCACATCCTCTAGGAGAGAACAATGGATAACGGGACGAGCTATAAGATCATTTAAATACAACTACTCGGGGCACATCCCTCTTTCTCTCGCGAGGATAAGGGTGCAAAGTAACCGCCAAAGAATGAGATGCGAAATACCAAAGGGTTTCCTTATTCTAGGAGAGCTTGACCGATTACTCGCCGATTTGGTAGTCAGTAATCCTTAGAAGGGAGGAGGCCGCCAGGCGTAAAGGAAGAAAAGAAATGATAGCACCATACCTCAGTAGCATGAGCTTCTCTGGGATACCACCCAAGTTTCACCTTTCCCAGTCGGTTTTTTTATTCCCAATCAATGCTGTACCAAGGGTAAGGGCAAATTTCGCACAACTTTTGCACTTCGAAGTCATGGTTTGTTTTTCTCTGTACAATGATGCCACGTTGTTTCCAGTCATAGGTTGCTCGCGAGGGCTGGCAAGAGATAGATCGAAACTCCGAAAAGACCTACCTAGCCTCGCAACAAGTATTCTAATATTCAGAAAGCCGTCCTGGAATTTGAGAACAAGATTTTTGGGGATAAAAAGATGCTATCACTTCCTGCTGAGACCTTTTCCTAACCTTCTAAGTGGTTGGTCCCATTTTCTTTTTTTCATCCAGGACTTTGGAGTTGCGCGGGTACAAAAAAAAAGTGCTGTAATACATGTATGTCAGAGGCAATAGGACTAGGTCATTTTTATTATGACACTGTACCCCTAGGGGTTAAATCTTGATCAGTTTGTGCAAGCTACAATGTGATGACTGCCAGTGGGACACCCTATGTGACTTGTGTAAATAGATTGACGAACGAAAGTACGTAGTGACTGTGTTGGGCCATGTTAGCGTCTTGGACGTTATAGGGGTAATGTGTTTTTGCCCTCTTGGTTCGTGGTGTCAAGAGTTGCGCTGATTGCCAACTGCTGTTGAGGACAAGTGATTGGCTGGATATTAAAGGGGCAGAGATGATACGATTGGCGGTTAGGGCAGACGCGTTAGTGCGTTAACTAAGATTGCGGGTGCAGTGGTGTCGCTCAGATGCAAAGTGATCCGACGCGCCGAGGCAGGACGCGGACCTTTCGAAATGGGGTGTCGACGTCTGTCATCTTGTCTTCAGTCTTTGGATAACCTCATTCATATCCAAGGGGGCTCCTGGTTACGGATGGGGCTGTTGGATACGTGCAGAACCCCGCTGATGAGAGCAAGCGCTACGCTGCCAAGAAGGTTGCCGCCCGTCGAGTCGTTGAGTCGTCGACAAATAAAGTGCGCTGCACTGTTCGCATCCTTTAGACAATAATAGTCAGGGCCCTACAGGGCGACCACAGGGCGAAAGGAGACCTGGCCGGCTGACTGCGGTCTTAGCGGATGCGGGTCGGCGGAAGAGGGAGGCTCGAAGGCTCGAGGTTGGCTTGATAAACGCGTTGTGTGAATTGATTGAATGCGGATTCAAGGTCGAGACCGAACTAGGCAGGGACCCACTAAGGTGGCGCACGGTGCACGCCTGGGGCAGCCCCCCCCACTGCGTCGATTTGTCTCGTCGTTGTCTTCGAAGTTCGCTGGGCTTTGAGTCTTCTTCCTCGGGGCAAACCAGCACGATTCCGCCCTCCACAATCCAGCGACTCGCCGGTATCACGCCCTCGGGGCCCTCCCCGGAATCGCATCACAAAAATGATCATGACGCAGGCAGTGCAATCGCAGTCCAGTGATTTCCGCGACGTTTTCGCCGCGGACTCGTCCCTCATGAATGGCGTCGCGGCCACGGCACCGCCCGGTGCCATGTATGTCAAGGTACACACGTCGACGCCCCTCCCCCCTCCCCTCTCGCAATATTAATGCAAAAAAAACCCAGGCCGTCTACGATTATGAATCGAGCGACCCGACATCACTCAGCTTCCAGGAAGGCGACATCATACAGGTCATCACACAACTAGAGAGCGGGTGGTGGGACGGCGTCATCAACGGTGTGCGAGGATGGTTTCCCAGCAACTACTGCCAAATAATCACAAATCCCGACGACCTCTCTGGCCTAGACGACAGCGGGGATAACGATCCGATCGAGGACGAGATTGATGATCAGGACGTCTACGACGAAGGCTATGACGATGACGAGGACGCCTCTGACCACGACGATATCGAGGGTCTTCCCATTGAGGGCAACGACGGTGATAGGTCGAGGGCTGACTTCTGGATCCCGCAAGCAACGACGGACGGCAGGTTATTTTATTTCAATACCATGACCGGCGAAAGCAGCATGGAGTTACCACTGGAATCGCCCTCGTCGCTCTCCGAAACAGGCCCTCGGGATCGCATGAATGTCAACATACCAGACAGGACACGGCCCCCGCCCGAGATGATGGCGCGAGGCTTGACGCAAGACGAGGAAGATGAATCGGATGTCAACTCGGCCTCAGAACTCGAGGGCGAGGCTCTCATGAACGCGTCTCGAGGTTCACTGGTGAGAAAGCCCTCCCGCATCTTCCCGTGCAACTGTATACTAACCCCGGATAACATAGCCCGGCGCGCGCCCTTCTCAAACAAAAGATGGCATCTCGCCCTCTGTCTCCATGGATTCCATAAACGGCCAGTCTCCCATAAACAGGGGGCGTAGCGACACATTCGCGATAAACGGTGTCCTTGGCGGCCAAACACCTATGATAGCATCGGCGACTGCTTTCACCAGCGCCTCCTTCAACCTCCCCACCGCCGCTACAATTCCCCGATCGTTCTTCGACGATGGCACCACCCCACCTCTTACGTGGAGTCGTTTGGTTACAAATATGAAAAAAGCGATCGATCGCTATCGTGATGCTATCACAAATGGCAACCGATCTGAATATGTCGCGAGGGCGGAAGACATCTCAGACCATCTGCGCCTCCTTTTAGCGGCAGGATCCGGCACCACCGACAACCACTCCGGCCAGCCATCGATCATCTCCACTAACAAGGCTCTATATCCCCACTTCCGCGATATGATGTCAAAGTTCTCAAAGCTCGTAATATCTTCCCATATCGCCGCTGCAGACTGGCCCAACGCCGAGTCTATTCAGAAGTGTCTACAAGAAGCGGACGGCGTCCTGCTAGGTGTCTTTAGCTATGTCGAAGTTGCGAGGCAACAGCGGGGCGAGGATATACCGCGACTGTTTCCAGGCTTCGTCATTAGCTCTAGCACGGGTGGGAGTTGGCAAAATAACGGTCTCGGGTCTCGTGATCCCATCACGTCCAACTTCCTTGAAGATGAGGAGGGAGTGATTGAACCAACGGCTGTCCTCGACGGGAAGCTTCTGGAGAGGTTAGATGAGTTGAAGAGGATGCTCGTATCTAGTATACGAGAGTTGGACAAGAATCTGGTTGTGGCAGATAAGGTTGTCACACCATTCAAGCACGAAGTCGTCGGGAATAATGTTTGCGCTGCCGGAGGGAAAGTCCTGGAAATGTTTAAGCCCTGGATCGCAATGATAGAGTCAATCGATCTATCGTCGCTTGGCAACAGCTTCCAGACTCCGCAGCTGTCTGATTTCAGCACAAACAAGCAGAGCTTGTACGATAACATATCGGATCTTCTCTTGGGGTGCCAGGCTGTGGCCGGTCCACTGGCTGACGAGTGGTCTGAAGTCCGAGGCCAGGCTCTGGAGGAAAGGCTGGAATATGTCAGGCAATGTGCGAGAGCACTGGAAACGAATTCGTCACATATTGGCTTCTCACTACAGCTCCTCTCGGAACAGGTCCAGATCAACATGCAGCAACAGGCAGAAAGTCGAGTGCGCGAGGAGGCCTTGCAACGGGAACCAGCGATCAGGAGGGACACGATGCCATATGAACGGCCGCACCAGCGCACCGAGTCAAGGGGCTTGCTGAGGCCAAATTTGCCTCTTGGGTCACAATCATTCACCGAAGGCGATGCCTCTACTACGAATAACTATCGCAAGGGCGACCCTTCGAAGATGAAGAGGTTTTTCGGAGAAGACCCAGCGCCTGCGCAGGCAATGGTTGATGACACGCCTGATTTCCTACGCTTAGACTATGAGCAGGATCTATCATGGGATCTCAAGTCGCAGCCCCCAACCGTCAAGGGTGGGTCATTGCTGGCTTTGGTAGAACAGCTGACGCGACATGACAAGCTCGACGCGAATTTCAACAATACCTTCCTGCTGACTTACAGGTCCTTCACCTCTGCTCGAGAACTCTTCGAAATGCTAGTCAAGAGATTCAACATCCAACCACCCGAAGGGCTGAACCAGAACGAGTACGATATGTGGAGGGATGGAAAGCAGAAGCTAATTAGGTTCCGAATTGTCAACATCCTCAAGAACTGGTTCGACAACTTTTGGATGGAGGACCAGAGCGAGGAGACGCGGCAGCTCATCCGTGATGTTTACAATTTCGCCAAAGATACGGTCAAGTCAACCGAAACGCCCGGGTCGGCCCCGTTGATGGCAGTCCTGGATCAACGGTTGAGCGGTAAGGAAGCAGGTGGGCGCCGCATGATTCAAACCGTCGCGCAGAACACGCCTGCGCCCATCATGCCTAAGAACATGAAGAAACTCAAGTTCCTCGACATCGATGTCATTGAATTTGCTCGCCAGCTGACAATCATTGAATCACGGTTATACGGCAAGATTAAACCTACCGAGTGTCTTAATAAAACTTGGCAGAAGAAGGTTGGGGAGGGAGAGCCGGAACCTGCGCCCAATGTCAAGGCGCTCATTCTTCATTCGAATCAAATGACCAACTGGGTAGCGGAGATGATTCTGGCCCAGACTGATGTGAGGAAGCGCGTCGTTGTCATCAAGCACTTTGTGGCGGTTGCCGATGTAGGTCTTCCTCCCGCTCGAGTCATATTGTAGGTGTGCTAACGACGACATAGAAATGCCGTATCCTGAATAACTTCTCTACACTGACCTCCATCATCTCGGCTTTGGGCACTGCGCCAATTGCACGCCTGAAGCGGACATGGGATCAGGTCCCAGCACGCATCCACCTTACCCTGGAAACGATGCGTAAATTGATGGCGAGCACCAAGAACTTTGGCGAGTACAGAGAAGCGCTGCATGTAGCAAACCCGCCCTGCATTCCCTTTTTCGGTAAGTGGCCACCTCTTGACGCTGGTTTTGGGTATTGACCTCGAGATCCTCTAGGTGTGTACCTGACCGACCTCACTTTTATCGAGGACGGTATTCCTTCCATCATCAAGAAGACAAACTTGATCAACTTTGCGAAGCGTGCAAAGACGGCCGAGGTGATTCGCGACATTCAGCAGTACCAAAACGTGGCATACTCTCTACAGCCGGTTCCCGAACTCCAAGACTACATCTTGAGCAACATGCAAGCCGCCGGGGACGTCCATGAGATGTATGACAAGAGTTTGCTGATTGAGCCGCGTGAGAGAGAGGACGAAAAGATAGTCAGGTACGTGAATGAGCGGGTCCGGCCGTGGTCCTGAGCAGACGGTTGTCGTTCTGCTTGGCCACGGCCCCCTCTGGCCCTTCTGGCATCGATCGCATACCCCACCCACCCACTTGTTCAGGCACATTCCCGATTCACACACCAGCACGAGCGCGCAACATCCAAGATATGCCCCAGCCAAGGTCCATTTTGCTCACTTGTTTTTGCAACGCAGGGTTCTGGCCGAATCCGGCTTCCTATGAGCCACCGCGTTACCTCACCATGACCACCACAATTCATGTTTCCAAGCACCCACGCAAACATGTTTTAACCCATCCGAAACCACACGATTATGCGACATATTACCAACAGACAGCCTTATCTCTCTAGGTCCATGATATCACATATGCAAAATATGTATGTTGCGCAACCAGCTGCCTACGCAGGAAGCAGTTTAGCTTTACGACTATGAAATGTCGGCGACAGACAAAGCCTCTTTGGTGGCCTCCATTAAAGCTAAAGGGGCATAGCCGGCGCTAGAAGATGCGACACTCATGTTGGAGGAGCAGTGTTGAGGTGAGGGTGGTGGTGATGGCTAGGTGCGAGCCCGCCGCTTGGCCTGCGAGCCTGGGCGGGCCCGGACACAGACCCGGATCCACACTTGGGGGCAGACCCTTGGGTCTGAGCGGAAGACCGCAGCCCACGGCGCCGACGCGGGCAGAGCACAAAGTCCGACCTTGCGGGCATCGACGCCTGGGAGAGGGAGTCGGCTGGTTGCGGTCGTCACAGTACAGATGGGGCGGTTTTAAAGAGATTCTAGTATATATTTTTACATGTATACGGTTACGCTGGTTGGAAGAGATAGCTTTTATACAAGCTTATAAGGGATATTGAAGAAGAGGGGATGAGATGCATGATGAAGGACGGAAACTCGATTCGTTCTCAAAAAGGCGTCAATATGGGGGGCTTGTTGGTGTCTTTTTTTTTGGCGGGCCCGGAAGCGGAGGTTCTGATAGATTTTACTATGGGAAGAGCAAGCGAGCAAGCAAGCACTGGGATGGTGCGGGGATGGAAGTGGTTGTTTGCTGGTGTGCGGAGGGGTGCTTTGATGCTCTGTGTCTACTTCTGCGTCTTGTTTTCTATCTGGCTGTGGACGGGCTTCACGGATTTGCATGTTACGATTTGGGGTTCTGTTTAGTGGTAGAGCGGTGATGGGGGATTTATCTATCTAGCCGCTATGTTTGTTATTTAAAGAACGGATTTTCTGAGTGTGCCATCTGAGTGGTTTCCTGGCTGTGATGGCTCGATGATTTAATGGTGATTTGGTGGGGGGTTGGGGCTTGGGATGGAGTCAGGGGCTTGGGGTGAATGGGGATGTTAGACCAAGGTACCTGATGCTTTGTACATAACACAACTATCTGAGGATAAACTAGGGGAATGAGAGTGGATGATTTTATCCGATCTGGACAACAGATGCAGTTACACTGTGCTAGGTACCGCGACCGTGGGAATGTGCGGTGTCCGCTTCCCCAGACCCCAGACGGGGGGTTTCATAGCATGCATGGGAGGTATCCATACCTAACGACCTACTGCCCCCCCGCTGCTATCCCGGACTGCCGGGAGTTGCCCGCGGGCAAGGACCTACCTATGCCTAGGTACCAACCCTGACTTCTGACTTGGGCGACAATGGTGCAATCTATACAGTGGGTAAAACTGAAAGTTTTACTCTACAGCAGGCGAGTATTCGGCCCGGGGCGCTGGTGGTGTTTGTTTTCCTGGCCACCGGCTTTGTGTTTGCCTGGGTGGTTGATGTTGAAATGGTGAGCTGCGAGAGGTTGCTGTCCTCACCGGTAATATGATGGTCAGATGAACTGGTTGAGTCGTGTCCGCATGTGCCTGTCCCGCACCTTTCTGTCTTGGCCTCTGCTATTCCCGTTTCAGCAGACCGCATACTGCAATGAGCCCAGAATGATCTTCGCACTTGTCCATGCCGCGCAGTCTACCTATCTAATTTTCATGACCTTCGTTTCTGGTTGTGGGCCAATGGTTCGGCAAGATGGGAGCTGGTTAGAGGCTGGCTAGAGAAGCCACTGCAGCGGCCGAGCTGGTAGCTCCGTTCGCTGTGCTGGCCTCTCCGCTGCGCCGATGTCTCATGCTCGACATCAACTCGGGCCTCGGCGCGCCTCGAGTTCCCCTACCCATCTATTATTGCCAAGAGGGACTGCTGTTACACAGTTATTATCGCTGGCCCGGGCACATGCGCTTCAAGACAGCGAACGGACCCGTCAAGCCCCTCCTCTGAAATCAGAGAGCCGCCCGCTCGCCCGCCCCCGGATTTCCCACCTGCCTTGCGGGCACAAGGTGTGTATGTATGTATGTATGTGCTGTAGACAGCAGGAGAGAAACCGCCGACGTGCTTAGCCAAAATAAAGTACCGGCATCGAATATTTTCACGACGGCCACCAACCAAAAGACCACCGTTGGAACCCCTCATCCCCGCCCCCCGACACTCCCCCCCTCCATCCCGAACGAAAACCCCTCCAGCTCAGGAGAGAGAGACATCCGAGACAGTCATCCCCCTCCCCGAGCGATCAGCTTCCCCTTTTGGTGTCGCGCGTCGTGCCCCTCTCCGCCTGCCCACCCGCCCGATGGGCACGTACCCTTGATGCATGCAGGCAAGCAAGCCACTAGCGCATGATGGCTTGAGGTCGCTTGCGCTTGTGCGCAGGGTCCAGGTGGCAGAGACGCGTCTGTTCAGACGCCGCATTGATCGGGGCTTTTCATTTCATGCAGAGCTGGGTGCAGCAGCACAAACGCACCCACACTCACGTGGAAAATAGGGGTTGATGTTTTGATGGTGGGGCGAAATAAGGGGTTATATATGTTCTGTTTTCAACTTGTCTTATTCCCGAGAGATTCAAGAGCGCTGGGGTGGATTCCTGGGTCATGCCCCACACACCCGGCCGCTGTACCCGGTGACGGTGGACTCGGTGCCGCCTCTGTCCGGGCCACTTTCGACATTAGCATCAGCGCCAACCGGTATGAAAATTCGGCTTCTCTCCATTCGGCCAATTCACCCACATAGCTGAGTTGCCCTTACGATAAGATACCATGCAGCCGCAGTAGAGCCATGAGACTGGGTAGACGTGCCAACACATTATTTCTTTAGACCGAGCAACTATCTCTGTAAAGGACAATCTTGATAGTATTCCAGCCCAGATATGCAACATCTAAGCCAACAATAACGTTACAAAGCGTAATGTCTACTGACACCCAAACTCCTCGCCATAACCTTTAATATACAAGAAACAGAACAAGACCTCACGCCGGAATCTGAAGTATCACTCAGTCCCGGTCATCACCTCTCCCCAGACTATCGTCGCGGCCCCTCCTATCCCTCCTATCTCTTCCATCTCTGCTCCCACTCCTCTCCCTCCTCCCCTCCCGCCCTCCGTCCCTATCTCTCCCGGGCCCCCTGCCCTCTGTCGTCTCCCTCACATGCTCGCTCTTCACCTCCCCACCCCCCTCATCCCGCTCCGCCGCCTTCTTCACCCTCTCCTCCTGCCGCCGCCAGTGACTGCCCTCCTGGTAGTCCTTGCTAATCTTGAGCGCCTGCCTCAACCTCTCGCTCTCCTTGATCTTTGCATCCGCCAGCTCGTGCACCTGGTGCATCTTCAGATTCCGCTGGGGCCCCGCGCCGCCCCTCTTGTTCATCTCGGCCAGTAATTTCGTGCGCAGCGCGGAGCACTGGTCCTCGATTTCGTCTTCGTCCACACTGCTCTCTACCGTCAGTCCCATAACATGTAAAACCAAAAGAGGGGGGGGGGAACGTACCCTTCATCCTCGAGCTTGTCGCGCAGCTCAAACACCTTGACCTCGACCTCGCGCTTGCGGTCGTGCTCGAGCAGGCCCTGGTCGGGCATCCGCGGCTTGTGCCGCAGGTTGTCAACGTCGCGCGGCGCATACGGCGCCCCCATGTCGCGCGGGCGCATCTGCGCCAGGTTGCGCTGCACGTAGCCCGAGGTGCCGCTGCCGCGCGGCGTCGAGAGGCCGACGTTGTCTGACATTTTGGATGGCTAGCTAGGGTTTAATTCGGTTTTGTGGCTCTACAGTTGGTTTGTAGAGGCGTTGGGAGCTTTTAGAGGGTGGAAATCTTGAGATTGTTGGTCGGATGGTGTTCGAGGCAGGGAGCTTGAGCTGTCGCGGTCGCGGTTGGAAGGAGCAGCGTTCAAGGCGGTGAGGCTTTGGGGCGGCGGCAGAAAAAGATTAGTGGATGGTGGGGTTGCCGTACAGTGGCAATTGCCCCGCGGCGTCATCCAGGTCGGGGATTCAGATCAGTGAATGAAGGGGCACGACGTTGAGTCACATCTACTGCATGAAATTCAATATATACTGAATATCCCAGCCAAGGCCTATTTCTCTTTATCTAAACATTTTCACCCTCGTTTTTAAACCTGAAATTATACGCGCAAAAGTAAAAAAAAATTCCCAAAAATGCCCGCTCTGGAGCCCGTCCCGCCAAAGGCTGGCAGCAGCAGCAGAGCTGATGATGGAGAGCTGCGCTTCCCTGCCGTCACAAGAGACCACATCCTCCACTGCTCCTACGATTACTGGTTCCCCAAGTTTGTGTCTCTCCACATATATCTTGTTGAAAATTGACTAACGGACCTCAAGATACCGCACATCATGCATCCGCTCACTCGTCATTCCCCTGACGCCCGAGTTCGTCTTATATATCCGCGAGGACGGTATCATCCTCGCCGACGACGACTCGCCAAACGGCACCTCGGGCACCGCCGAGGATGAAGAAGACGACTGGGAGCCCACCGTGTCCGCACACTCCTTCCGGCGGCAACAAGGCCCCGAGTCCGACTCCGAGTCCGACACCGAAGGGGAGGAGGATTCCTCCTCGCCGGCCCGGCTCCCGCCGAACCAGCGCTTCCCAGCCCTGCACGCGGCCATCAACGCAGCCATCCACACGCTCGGCGGCGCCGTGGCGCCCAAGCTCAACTGGTCCTCGCCCAAGGACGCGACGTGGATCTCGCGCCACCCCAACACGGTCAAGTGCACGGCGGCCAACGACGTCTACATCCTGCTCAAGTCCTCGTCCTTCATCTCGCACGACCTCGACCACGCCTTCGACGACACGGTCCCGCCGCCGCCCGTGGCGGCGCCCGCCTTCACGCCCGTACTCGTGCTGCGCACCTTCTTCTCCCCGCTGCCCTCGCTCGAGTTCCGGTGCTTCGTCAAGGACCGGTCGCTAGTCGCCCTCGTCCAGCGCGACCTGAACTACTACCCCTTTCTGCGCTCCCTGCGCCCGTCCATCATCGCGCGCGCCCGCGAGCTCTTCGCCAAGATGCGCTTCACCTTCCCCGACTCGTCCTTTGTCTTCGACGTCTACATCCCCGAGGCCGATTACGACCCGTCAGCGTCCTCTTCGTCAGACGATTCCGACGTCGGAAGCGACGACGAGACCAAGAACAAGATGCGCCTCGGCCGCGCCCGCCTGATCGACATCAACCCGTGGGCGCCGCGCACCGACACCCTGCTGTTCGACTGGCGCGAGCTGCTCGATGTGCGGGTGGCGCGGCCGGTGCTGGGCGGCGCGGCGCCGGGGGCCGAGGAGGAGCTGACCACAACCGAGGAGGAGGATGAGGACGACGAGTACGAGCCGGAGCTGCGGCTCGTGGAGCAGGATGATCCGGCAGCCTACAACTTTTCGTCTCCGGCGTATTCGGCGCACAAGCTGCCCAAGGATGTAGTAGATGCGAGTCTGGCCGGGAATGGGGGCATGATGCGGTTTGCGAGGCAGTGGCAAAGGCTGACCGAGGGGAGGCCGCAGGAGTAGTAGATAGGAATCAACACAAAACAAGAAACATTACACATCACCTGGCCTGCTCAATCACCTATCAGTAGACTTATTGATCTAAAGAAACCTAGACTGACTGGGCTCACACGCCCGACCACTTCCCGAACTTATGATACTGCTTGTACAACTCCTTGAAGATGACCCTCCCGCTGGGATCCATGGCATCGTTCATGAGCTTGACCATGTCCTGCGACGTAATATCCAACGCCGAGTTCATGCCCGTCTCCAGCGCCTTGCTCACCTCGTGCGGCACCGCCTGCTCCAGCTGCAGCTTGATGTACTGCATCACCACCAGGTACATGTACTGCCCCGCGTAGCGTCTCGCCTTGTCCTTCTCCGAGTCGAGGCTGTTCACCGCCTGCGATCGTGACACGGAGGCGTCCGTCGGCTCGCAGACCAACGTCATCAGGCGCGAGAAGAATTTGGCGCGCGTCTGTGGCTGGTCACGGGATTCCGCCTTGTCGCCGCTCTTGGCTGTCGACCCTACATCGTTGCTCCAGGCATCCTGCGGTCTGGAAAGCAGGCGACGCAGGAGGGCCTGCAGCGTGGTGACCAGGATGTGGAAGTGGCCGTCCAGCCGTATCCTGTGACGCTTGATCACGGTCTCGACCAGGCGGCACAGCCATTTATACGCCTCGGGCGATGCGGCAACTGGTGAGGTCTCGGAGCAGATGGTAGCCACCGTGCTGAGCGTGAGTTCGATATTCCACTGCGTCATGCAGCCCGCCTTCTGATCAAGAATGAGGTGGACGGCTTTGACGGCGGGAGCAAACAAGGCCAGCCTTTTTGACTGCAATAGCCTGCTGCAAAGAATGCTGTGTGCTTGCGCAAGATCGAACCCGATGGTGGAGGCAACTGGCGTGCTTCGGGTGCCTGTATTCAACGTCAATAAGTTCCTCTTTTCCAGTAGCATCGTGGTCAAGATAGTATTCACCCTTGATATGCTGGAGAAGTCTGGAGATGATCAAGAAACGACTAGGTGTATCTCGCTCTTCGCTCTCCTCCTCCGCTAACAGCTCCTTGAGGTGTCTAAGCTTTGTGTCTTCGTCGGCACTACGCACAACGACATCGACGAACTCTGCTATTTCTACCTTTGTGATCGCCGAGGAGATTTGTGTCTGGTCAGCCCCATCTCCCTCAGTTGGTTCTTGAGCAGGAAGCTTTATCTTCAGAGGCGATACTATCGTGTTGATGAAGTGATTTGCCAAGAACATATTGATCTCCCAGCCGGCAGCATGGGAACCGTTGTCCAGGAGCCAGACGCTTGCCTCCTGCAACTTGGGAACGAAGGGGGGGAGAATCTCCCTGATAGTCTGTTCCTCCAAAATGTTGACCGCATCCAAGCTTGCCAGGATTGGCACAACACCTGCCCCATGCCATAGATGGGCTTCGAGGCCAAATTCTGCAAGATTGAGCATGCATCTCTTGAGCTCCTGAAGATCCACTCCCCCATCCTCGAGTTTTTTCCGGTCAGGTGCATCTTGCACCGCCGAAATAAGTGCTCTTGTCAGAGTGACCCAGAGACATGAGTTTGGTAGTAAGAGAGTGTTTGCGAGGAGATGTGATGCAGCACTCGCAATATAAGTCTTCTCTCGATCCTCGAGGCTGCCTGCGGTCATTTGCCTATGGAAGTTAGCCTCCTAGACTAATGAAGGAGGGTGGGTAAGTGAAAATACCGTAGCGTTAGCGTGGCTAGCTCTCCCACCTGCTTCAGGTCCTCTCGTTCTCTGATATAGTCTCTGGGGTGATCATCCTTTAAAGGGCGGTCTGGCTCCAGCACAAAATTGCTGAAGTTGCTGTGTTCGACCGGCCAGCGCAGCTTGAGAATACAAAGGCCTATTGTTTCCAAGTGGCTAAAGCTCATGTCCTGCCAGTTTGTTAGCACCACGGCTATCGAGAAGTGGCGTTGTTCTTACTTCATAGAATGTCGAGCTTCCCATCAGCTTCACCATCAAACTCAACACATATCTCCAGTATTCAAGCCCATTATCATCATATTTTCCTTTTTTCGGCAGTTGTGAGATCAGTCGCTTCATGCAAGCCTCTCGCTGATTGCGATTTAACACCTCAACCGGCACATTGATCAGGAACTGGACTGCGGCCTTTGTTGATGGGGTTGCTTTGCTCGATTTCGCCCCCTTGAATGGTTGTATGAGCGAAATTACGGTATCTACCAACTTGGCTGTTTGATATAAATTAGCTCATCATCTGGCACCCGGCGGAATCTATGCCTACTCATTATCAGCGGGTTACCACCACTATTCTCGTTGTCGAGAATTGCGGATGATGCAGCAAGCGTAGGCTGAGATTCTGCTCCGCTCTCCAAGTCCTGTGGAATTATGAAAGTAAGTAGAAACTTGGGAATGGCCCCCTGTCTCTCCACAAGCAAACTAAACAAAGTTAGCAAGGCCACTGGATTTTACAAGATATTGACATACCTTATAAGCCGTGACGTAGGCGAAATAATCCAAGACATATAGGTTTCCTTTGTGACCATCTTCGCATTACCTGAGCTCAGCTTAGACTCGGACTCCTCTTCGAGTCTGTTGATAAAGGAGCATATCAGAGTTGCTGCCTCATCCTCATACGCGCCACCCGGGTGGTTCGCGATCCACGCGGCCGTGCAGCACTTGAACGCCGCAAGCGTTTCTTCTTTATTTACTGATGACTTGCGAAGCACATGGCCAACGTCTGACTTCACCTGCGTCCAGATCTGACTAGACTCCTCAGCGGTTCCTCTCAGAAGGGACTTCTCGGCAGCTCCCCACCGAGCAATGGATAACGCAACGGGAAGCTCCTTTCGGGAGAACTTCTTGGCGAACATACCATCAAACACCTTCATGTTTGCTGCGTTGACTAGCTCTTCGGAAGAGATTCCAGCCGAAATTGCCCCGAGAATGCGTATCCTGGCCATGCTCTCAGGCTGCCCAGTCTGTTCCGAGAGCCAGTTAAGAATGTCCAAGAGCTGATCAGTGTTAAGAGATTGCTTAATTAAGCCCGCGACGGCATCCGCGAGCCCCTTTTGCCCCCACAGTATCTCGGGATCGTTACTTGGCTCGGTAGCAGCCAAGTATTTCAGCCATATTTTGATGAAGCTTGATAGGTCACGGCCCTTGGCATAGCCATCAGCCAAAATGACAATAAATCGCGAAGCATGGCTCAAATCTTGAAGACTTGATGCATCGGGCTTTTGAGTCAGTTGGAGGATCTGGTCGAGGAGCGCCTGCCCTTCTTTAGAGATAAGGAAAACATCAGGGTTGAGCTTGACGACGGAAAGCAGCAGCTCCCAGTCCGTTTGGTTAGACGCAAGTCCGTATCTCTTGCAAATGGCAAGCAGGCTAGAGGTTGACAAAGGCACACCTCCTGCTGCTGCCAATTCCATTACTGCCCTAATCGCGGTTTGCGCCCGTCCTGCATCGATCTTAGGCAACTTGTCCAAAATACTATCAAACAAGGCTTGAAGCCATGCTTCGTAGTCTTTCCTAGAGGCCTTTTCGCTAAAGATGCGAAGTGAGTTCGTGAACAGATCAAAAAGAACTGGGAACGTGGCAGCGGCGGAGTGCTGCATGATTTCCGTAGCGGTCTCGATAATATCAGTACTCCGGCTATTTAAAAATGCCGTTTTTGATGGGATGATGATGTTGCGGGCCACGAAGCGTCGTAGATCTCTGATCCAGCGCTCCTGCACAACTGTATCAACACTGACTGGCCTCGGCCGCGGGATACCTGTGAGTTTACCAAGCAGGTTTAAACTCGGACTTCCCAAGTGAAAAGTAACATCAGTTCCATCGCTAGCGCTCTGGAGATGAAGGTCCCATAATGCGACGAAACTTGATATCCAAGACGACTGCTCATTGAATGAGTCCTTCTCGGGTCGATCAACTGCCAGATTACAGATGGCGAGGAAGGGCACGAGAAAATCCTTAGATTCCACCGTAGAAGTTGAGAATAGCGATTTGATGTGTTCGGCGCCCATGCGGTGATTCGGTGTCCCATCCAGTAATTTCAGGTTGCATCGGGATAGAAGAATCCGAATTGCATCGAAGACTGCCTCCGCAGACTGCAGGCATCCCTCTACTTTTCGCTGAGCGCTTAGAACAAACGTCGCCGAAGCAGATCGTTTCCTCTTCCGAGAGGTCGGCGACGGGGTAGGAGGGGCGGCATTACCCATCTCCACGTCCGAGTCCGGGCCATCTGTTCGAGCAGCCGCCTTCGGCTCCGAGATTTCTTTGAGCGTCTGCTGCAGAACAGCCACGAACCGCCGATCGGCCAGCGACTTTGCCAGTGAGAAGAGAGGAATGTATGAGAAGACAACACCAAGGATATTCCAAGCGAGGGGGTATCGTCGAACTCGTTCAAAGTTGTCCTTAGTTCCGGTCATGTTCTTGAGAAGCCATCGCACTAGAATTTCCTCGGCGGCGTGGAAGGTAGCATCGGGCTGGCGTGAGAGCGCATGCCATACTCGTTCGAGCTTGTCGGGGGTTGTCTCGATGTCGCCCTGCTCAAGGGCTCGTACCGCCCGCACGAGAGCGGCTTCTTCTGTCTGCACAGCTTGTGTCAATGGTATAATTCCTTTTACTTGGGTATGGAATTGGCTTACTGTGGTCTCGTTGCCCATTTGAAACTGAGCTTGAGCGTCTTTTTTTGTCTGGCCGCGAACTCGGTCGCTTTTCACTGCCACTCAAAGCAGCCCCACGTCGAACCCCAGAATCAACAAAATTTCCACCAGCTTGCGGAATTCTGCCGCTGGTAGTCCATTCGAAGAGTCGATAAGGGTTAGGGTCAAAGCTGCAACCCACACACCGCCTTCGGACTGACAGCGGAAGCAGCCGACCTCACGACCAAGCAGCAAGCTCTCCAACTTGTCGTCCGCGGGAAAATCATTGAACGATAATACCGAAAGAGACGACAGCCTGCTGCCGCATCAGCATTCCCTCCCGCGAGCCATTTACCAATTGACACCCAGGTACGCATCCGTGCAAATTGAATGCCCGTGCAATTGACAGCTAACAGCTAATGTTGCGAGCATCATAGGTCCTCTCGTCCCCTTTCTGCGCGCTGACATGCCCGAGACCTCTACGACCTCCCCGACGCCCTCGCGGGCGGTCGCGCGTCCCGTCAGCGAGGCTCTCCTCAATGAGAAGGTCAGCCCCCGTCAATTCCAATCCGGCAAGACAAAAACGAGGAAAGCTAACCTGGAAACAGTGGGATCTCTGCCTGTCCAACGCCCTGATCAAGTCCACCCTCGGCCTTGGCTTCGGTGTCGTCTTCTCGGTCCTCCTGTTCAAGCGAAGGGCTTGGCCCGCATTTGTCGGTGCCGGATTTGGCGCAGGCCGGGCGTATGAGGAGTGCAACTTCAGCCTGAAGCAGGCGGCGAAGGAGATCAAGAAGCAGGCGTAAACAAACACACCGCCCGAGGGATTTTATGGCTCGGAGCGAAGAAAAGGAGGGCGAGGTGCAGCGGCTACGGGTTACGGCAGGCAGCACGTGAAGGATTGAAAGCGTAACTGTATAAACCTGTTCTATTCATCTTAGAGGCATAGAAGAGCCAGCCTGACGGTCAATAAATACACCCAAAAACACGCACACGACTCTCTACTCGGTATGTGAAAACGTCGTGATGTATTGATCATCAGCCTAGGGTATCGCTCCCAAACGCGCTGCTAGGTGTGGTGTTATTCAAGCCGGAATTACATCCCCACCCCGGCACTATCAGACCCGGAACTCCCCCCTCTTCTCGGGCACAAAACTCGAATGCCTTCTCGCACACCAGCCACTAACATCGGCCCCTGTGCGGTCCGCATACCCATTCCGTGAATTAACAACCCCCACCTCGACATCCTTCATCGCCGGATCCACCTCGGGCATCGTCATCTTCCTCCTCAACCCCCCCAACTCCCGCCCCAACACTCCCGCCGCCTCCTCGCTCGCCTTGCGCAGCCGCTCCACCAGCCCCCCATCCCTTCCAGGCCCGAGCAACAACAGCCCGTGGCCGCCCGACGGGTGGCCCCCGAACGCCTCGCGCCAGAGACACGGCTGTGACAGGCGCGCGTGCGGGTCCGGCGGTGAGGGAGACAGGGGATCGAGCGTGATGTAGGCCACCGACCGCGCGCGGCGGCGCACGCCCACGTACATGAGCAGGCTCATTTGCACGACGAGGGCGAGGACGCCGAGGGCCAGGAGGGCGATTTCGAGCCGGCTGGCTTCGAGGTCGTCCGCGTGCATGGTGGTCAGGGTTGGCGAGGCCGGGGACCAGCCGGGGTGGGTCATTTGGGTGTTGCGAGCGACGGTGTCGCGGAGGAGTTGGTCGTAAGTGTGTGGCGTGGGCGGTGGTGGTGCCTTGGAAGGCTTCGGACGCTGTGGGCGAAAGGGCCGGGAGGGTTTGTGGGAGGTTGGCCGGTACCTGGGGGAGTATTGGAGGTGAATTCTCATGAGTAGGTTAGAGCGACTCAGGGGTAGGCGGGTTGTTGAGTTGATGAGAAGCTAGAATGTCGGGAGATCGAGGTTGGAGACAGGGACGAGGTATGAAAATTGGAAAGCAATGCTGGTAGTAGAACCCTAGGTACAGTAGGGAGGTGTCAGTGAGGAGTGAAGGTCGGTGATATCGAGTACTTTGTTCTGTTAGTCAAGTTGTTGGCGTAGCAGCTGTGTAGCAAAGCGAACCTGCCGCTACTGGTAACATGATACCGTGGGAAACCACGACTCGCAACAGGAAAGGGCACATGGACACTACCTGCATCTGCGGGAACAGCTGTTTCCGACATTGCTTGGCTATTGAGTAATCTGGAAGGCAGAGAAAGTGCGACACAACGTCCGAACAGCAAGCCTCGGTCAGGCCATCCAACATGATCCAACAACTCCTTTCCACCCAGTGGTGGACAAAGACAAACAACAAGCGCGCATATCCAAACCCCTCACATGACAATACAGCAGCCCTCGAGCTTCCGAAAGATCTTCGGCAGCAACTTCCCAACCAACTCCCCAACTTCGTCCTGCTGCTGCGGCTGCTGGTGGTGCTGCTGCTGGCCCGGATACCCTCCTCCAGGGTTGTACCCGCCCTGATAACCCTGAGGCTGTTGAGGGAGCGGCGGCGCATGGTCAACACGACCTCCCGTGAGGTCGATGTACATGCGGCCGGCGTTCTCCTCAGTCGCATAGCTCAGGCCCAACTCGCGGCAGACCTCCTCAACTTTGGGCTTGACCTTTTGGACATGACCCACGGAGTGGTTGCCCTTGCCGACGATAACGTGCAAGTGCTTCTGTCCGCGGGCTTGGGCATCGCGAATGCGCGCTTCGAGAATATCATCGGCCTCCTCGGCAAACTGGCCGTGTAGATCGATGGTGTCTTCAGCGACGCGACCCGGCGCATTATTCTCACGGAATATGTACTCGGAGGCCTGCCTGTTGTAGGCGTCCTTCTGCTTCTGATGGCGTTTGCCTGGGGTGAGGTCAGGGTGGCAGTTTTCACTTGAGTCAAGGGATGGGATATGCCTCAGATTTACCTTCATCCGAGAGTGACTTCGCGCCGGCACCATCACCGCGCCCATACGCCTCATGAGCCTGTCATGAAAACGGGTACAAGTCAGCCACGAGTTCATCTGCGCATGAGATGAGATGCCGTGACTGGGAGGCACAATACGCACCCTGTCAAAGCACGACTTCATCTTGGCGGCCTCGGACCGGGCCAGATCGCGTAGGCGATCATATTCAACCTCAGAGTCGTTGCTGGCGCTGTGGTTGAAGGCTGCATAACACGGGCAGTAAGCATAAGCCGGGGGCTACACCTCGAAGCAGCGTTACATCGCAGCCGAGTAAGGAACTGGACCTACCACGGCTGCCCATCTGGACCGCGGCGGTTGCCATGATGTCTTATTCGACGTCACAAGGGCTGTAGCTCAGTTGCTGGGTACGCAGTACTCTTGAGCCTCAGGGACCGCGAGGCAGTTGGCCAATTCGCGCGTTTCACAAACTCGTGGGCACAAAATCACAAAACGCGGTCACAGAATCGCGGCTGGAATCCTGTCGCAATACACTACTCCAGAGCAGAGACATGGATGTGATGTGTTGGCGCACCGCAGCGCCAAGCTCTGCTTGGCCAATGGAACCTCAGAAGTCTGCTAGGCTGCAAGCCCCTCTGGGAGATCAACATGTGGCTGCAGGAACCGCGTGGTGTGGGGATTAATTAACCGCCTTGCTTTCAGCTCTCAGGGGCTGTAGATGCAGTTCACAAAGCTTGGCCATCGACGATGAGGGGCGATTCAGCGCACATTGTGGGCATCACACAAGACATTAACACGCCGCCTCGCCGCTTCGAGGAAACTCGAGCTTGACAGTGGCACAGTGGCTTCGAAATCGGAAGGCCGGCATGCCCAAAGGATACTAGGATGAACACCGCAGGTCGTGTGGTCGTCTCGTGGCGGCGAAGGGAGGGGGCTCGCCACATGGAAGACCCATTCGCAACTCTGAATCCCCTTTGCTTCACGTTCCTTCCCGTTGATCGCTGTTGCCATGAGATCTTGCCGGACACAGCAAAAAAGAAAGGGACGAAGGTGTAGGGATCGCGTTGCCTACCATGCCATGTGCCCCCTTGAATTTATAGCATCCAAAGTGGAATTCTGGCTTAGCAGTTAGTTGCGCCTCGGTCGGCTTGCCCGTTGTCTTGGACGGCGGCTGGTGTGAGTTTTTTTTTTGTTTTTTTTTCTTCTTCAGTCAGTTACCGACATGTTCTCAAAATGTCCACTGACCGGTCAAATTTATTACCCGTCAGCGTAGGCCTTTTTTTTTTTTTTTTTTTTTTTTTTTTTTTTTTTTTTCAGATGTCCAAATACAGCAAATATGCCACAGGGTTGACAGGTTGTCAGACATGGTAACGGTCACCTTGCATTTGAGGGCCACCCTGCTGCAGACGCAATCACCCCATTCAGGGATCGTCAGATTTGAAATGTTGATGACAGCCATGGGATCCAGAACCTATATACCCAAATTATCGACGGAGAGTTTCAACAAGACTGTTCCCAAGGATACTGGTGAATACTACTAGATACGTGTAGTGTGTCCTTTCATGTCTTAGACTCCGCCCTCAATTGTTGGTAAACAAGGCGAGCTTGTGCCAGATGTGAGTGAGGTTGTCTTGATCTGTTCAAATCTCACCATTCCCGCCGCAGTGTAATTTGTGGCAGCCCCATCCAAAGCGCCCAAGACACGTGGGAAATGGCGCAAGCGGCAAGGCCTGGTTGTTCGAGAAGCCATCGTCAAGTCCGCTAGTCTCTTCAAACTAGTGTAGGTAGGGGGGCACATGTGGGATTTCGCGTGCGCTGTGGGCGAGCGGGAGACAAAACAAAGAAACGCGATTTCCAGGCATTTGGGGAGTGCTGTGGGGTTAGCCAAGGGGGAAATTCCCTGCACGTCCTTTTCCTGCAAGAATGGGTTGTACGGGAAGCCATATGATTCGGCATTATGCATGTTGAGATGGAATTTCAGAACTAGACGGGGGTGCAACGCTTCGAATAAATCCAGCAGGGGACGAACCCCTGTGTCGCCGGGTCTCTCATCGTCAATAGTTTCTGCTGAGAGGCGGAGTTTTTCAACCTAGCGTTGCTCGTTCCTGAACTTGCCGTCGATGTGCTTTTCGGGGCCCCAAATCTCGATTCATGACGGCCGCGCAGCTGTCGGGCACCGTCGGCGACTCTGTTGTAAGTTTTCGTAGTGGTGATGTCGAATAGGTATAAGATACTCACTCATTAAAGTCATAACCAATCTCATCTCAAGGTGAATCACGGAAGGAGAAACAGAACAGAGACATATGTCGATCACATGAACGGGGGCGCCAAGATGTCGAAAAGACGGGCAGTCCAGGGATCTCCCCTTGCCCCTTCCGTCATTCTCCCTCACCCACAGATTACGAGTGGACGGCACAAAATAGCATCGACAAGGCGGTTTGCGATGCTGCACTGCCGCAGTGCAGTTGGGCAAAATGTAATCCGGAAACGAATACTAAAGCATGCCAGCTTCCAGATTGTGCGATTGAGTCGTTGCAAATTAGGACTGCCGTAGTGCAGCGCAGCATCACCTTAACTTCGCAGGCCTAGGGCTGCATAGAAGGAAGCATCCCGGCTAATTGAACCAGCGTTTCAAAGACTGCATGGAGGCTTTTTACACTGAATTTTTGAGGTACACGGATGACGGTCGAAACTGCCCGGATTCCAGAAGGTTAAACAACAAGAAGTGAGAAAGTTGGTTGTCACATCTCAGACTGTAACGACGAGCGGGTATTTGGGCTGCTCAGCAGCCACCAAGGCATGAAGGTCGGAAATCCAGGGGGCTTGCGTGCTTCCCAGGCCCCGTGGAAGGTTGCATTCTTGAAAAGGGGTTTTTGTTGCGGCTGTGTAATGTGCGGGACCCTTTCCTTGCTACCTGAAAGGTAGCGTTGCTTTTTATGTTGTCATGATGGCGATTCAGTCAGACACCGCTAAGGACGGGGCCTGGGAGAGCGCTGGGAGAGGTATCGAAGCGGCCATGTCTATCGGCGACATGCTGATGTGAGGTAGCACTGGGTGCCTGACTATTTCTCGCCAATGATAAGTCGGGACGGGTCGTGCAGCTGGCCGACATTTGGTTCCCTGCTACCACTGGATGCTGCGTAGATGCGGACCGAGAGTGCTAGCTGAAGTTATGGGACCCAGGAATTGGGGTCCATGGAAAGGAAGGGGCTCTCGCATTTTACATCTAACCGAAACAGAATCAGGCTGTCGACGCCGGAATCCGGCAATAAACGCGTAGGCCGTCAACAGCGCTCTGCGACAGTGGTCTGCCGGCAAAATGCGAGGAAGGCTTTGTCTGAGCTTGTGGATATGATCGTCTCGGCCTCTGCGCACCGATCGGTAGGTGTGGCCTCGGGCGACCCGGCTTGCGCAAGAAGGCTGGTAGTGGCAGCCGAGAGGTGGGACAGCTTCTGAGTGGGATGCTGTCGATCTGTCGACTGCTGTCTGCAGGACCCCCCTCTACGGATTACGCTGTGCCGTCCCACTGTCACTAATATCTCGCTCGCCTGCTTCCCGGCCAGATACGTGCCTGCGTGCCTTGACAGAACGACCGCTGATACGTTAGAAACATTGGACGACGCTGCTGTTGTGAGCCCAGGTCAGGGCCCTGGCCGCTCCCAGATCTGCGGTGATTCGGCCGTGATGTTACGCCCCTTTACTCAGCTCTGGCGGGGCGCTATGTCGACCATTCGGCAGTGAGATCAACACAGCACGATGATGCAAAGTGCTCTCTTCTCACTCCAATCGAAGGCGGGCGAATGGTGACACGGCAGCCGTGCTGACCACAGGCGTCGATGGATTACATGGGGGGCGGTGGTGCGAAGGACGCAGGCCTTATAGAAGCGCTTCCTGTCCTTGGACGCTCACGACGCCGTGGAGGCCAGGTGAATCCATCCAGCAGAGCTCTCGACAGCTCTTAGTATCACAGCCATGGTTCGCTGAGGCATCGGCTAATGAGAGCCGTCGACCGCTAGCAAACGAACCTCAGGAACCGTGGACGGGCAGTCAGTTACAGGGGATGTAGTGTAGAATTTGGCCGTCGCTGTGGACATTGGGAGATACGGGAGACACCTGAAACTTGGGGTAGTCTCTCTCGAGGTTCTCCGTGGGGTGAAATCGGTCGTGCACCGCGGGTGGGCAGGGCGGGAGCTCGACTCATAGTAGGCTGGGTGGGCTGGGAAACATCGACGAGAGTGCATGTCGGAGAGCACGGGAGGCAGGGCGTTAGGTGTGTGAAAAGGGCGGCGCTGCAGTGATTGCTCTCCGTGAACAGACGATGTCCGGGCCCTGGACGCTCGGGCAGGGAATCCTGGTAGCTCCACTTATTGAGAGATTCGAAAAATATGATTAGCCAACGCTGTTCTGGGACCTCTCCTGCCTCCGCATTCCTCACATTAACCCTCTATCCTCCTTTTCCTCGACTTCTGCCCGTTCACACCTCCCCCGATTGAGAGAGAGCAGCAAGCCAAAATCTTCCTGCTTCTCAACGGCTCGCAGCAATCATTTGCGGCCGTGGCCTTATCTTTTGCATCGTAGTTTTCCTTCCCTATTGTCTATTGCGTCCTCGCTCGCATTCGGCCGCCAATTGAGGTTTCGGAACATTTCGGTCAAGAACAAGTGAGTTTATTGTCTACCTATTCAGCGCCCCGAGCCTCGAAACCCCAATAGCGACCTGCCCCGTCCCGTGGCATGTTCGAACTCTCCGTGGCGAGCAAAAAGATCTGCCCCATCAAGATGCACCAGACTCGCGCAATGTGTAGTCCGTGCGTTTCATGATGCTGCGGTCATTTGAATTGTGTATTGCGACTGCGCGAAACCAGCTTTTGGTAGACGCCGAGAGGGGGCTGGGGGCCAGGAGTTCCCAGTCAACTCGACCGATCGCGACCCATCTCAACTAACGCGTCTTTTATCACTAGGACTCTCGCAACGACCTAATCGGCGAAGCTTACCATATCACAACTCCTCACGACAACAGGCCGCCAAGATGGGTTGCGGAATGAGCACGGAGGAGAAGGAGGGAAAGGCCCGGAACGAGGAGATCGAGAACCAGCTGAAGAGGGATCGCATGCAACAACGCAATGAGATCAAGATGCTACTCCTGGGTACGTGAATGTTCAAGGAGCCTAGCATGTCGACACAAACGAGTTGGATCCGTAATTTGGATAGGTCTCGGGGCTAACAATTGGATTCAGGTGCTGGTGAATCCGGAAAGTCGACTATCTTGAAACAGATGAAGCTTATCCACGAGGGCGGCTATTCGCGCGATGAGCGGGAATCATTCAAGGAGATTATCTTCAGCAACACGGTTCAGTCGATGCGCGTCATTCTCGAGGCGATGGAGTCACTCGAGCTCCCGCTTTCCGACGCCCGAATGGAGTACCACGTCCAGACCATCTTCATGCAGCCCGCTCAGATCGAAGGGGATGTCCTGCCGCCTGAGGTTGGCGGTGCCATTGAGGCTTTGTGGAGGGACGGCGGTGTACAGAGCTGCTTCAAGCGGTCGAGGGAATACCAATTGAACGACTCCGCACGATAGTATGGCTTCACATTTCCGCGTTGGCGTTGAGGGGTTTGCTGACAAATTCATAGCTACTTCGATAACATCCAGCGTATCGCCGCCCCCGACTACATGCCCAACGACCAGGATGTTCTGCGATCTCGTGTTAAGACGACTGGTATCACCGAGACGACCTTCATCATCGGCGACCTCACATATCGCATGTTCGATGTTGGTGGTCAGCGATCGGAACGGAAGAAGTGGATCCACTGCTTCGAAAATGTCACAACTATCCTATTTCTCGTCGCTATTTCCGAGTACGACCAATTGCTCTTCGAAGACGAGACGGTCAACCGTATGCAGGAAGCGCTCACACTATTCGACTCTATCTGCAATTCGAGATGGTTCATCAAGACGTCGATCATTCTCTTCCTCAACAAGATTGATCGGTTTAAGGAGAAGCTGCCTGTCAGCCCGATGAAAAACTACTTCCCCGACTATGAGGGTGGTGACGACTATGCGGCAGCATGCGACTACATTCTCAACCGCTTTGTGAGCCTGAACCAGCACGAGACCAAGCAGATCTACACACATTTCACCTGCGCGACGGACACAACACAAATCCGTTTCGTCATGGCAGCAGTAAATGGTAAGTCGGAAAAACACGTTCTCAGCGGGTACCCTTGCTAACAAGCCCCAGATATTATCATTCAAGAGAACCTGCGTCTTTGCGGTTTGATCTAAGCGATCGAATCGCTCCATCGGTCTCGAGTCTAGATCCGAGGGCCGAATCTCTCTGGCTGAGTTTGATGGTGATGGTTAATGACAGCCTACGTCGGGACTCGAAGTTATGGAGCGGCCAAAATGCCGACGATCCGCCATCCCTTGTTTCTACCGCCTCCGTACTTCCTCGATATTCCAAATTGGGAGATGAGGCAAGCACAACTTTACCGTTGGCCAGCTCGGGCTTTTGCTTGGCAGAGCCTAGAGGGCATCCGGGGAAGAAATATGCATCTCGAGAAGTATCGGCAAGGGGGTTAAATATTTTGTTTAATTATGAGTCTTTTGTTTCGTCTTGTTTATTGCGTCTTGTATGAAACTTTTCTTTCACTTTTTTTTCTCAAGCACAGTGGCATGGAAGGCCCTTCCCTCCGAGCTTGACGATATGGCGGCGTAAGAGCTGGTTTTGCCAATTCTTTTTACTTACGAGAGGGGAGGAAGAGGAGGGCCAAGATAGCGTGGCGGTGAATTGTGTTGGGTGAGAGGGAGAAAGCAATGTTTTACTCGGTCGGGAAAGCATATACCACAGCAGGGTTCCTTTTTCTCGTTAGGAGCAACGGTGGTCCTAAAGGTCCAAACGGTTTGGATTTGTCTATAACAGTACCCAATATTGACAAAAATTTGGATTTAGAGGAACCCCCGGTTAAAGGCGGCCTTAGCGTGAGGGTCCCCCTCGAAAGCACGCACACACAATCTCCTTGACTCGATGGGGTTTCATGTTTCATTCTGTGTTGTGGCTTGTTTGCCTGGTAGACTGAAGTCTGCTCATCTCATATGCGCCTGGTTGGGTATGGCTGGAGGGTAATGAACCAAAATGTTAGGTTGATGATTTTCTCGAACATATCAATCGTTTCAAGGTCAAGAGGTGTAAGATGTGGATTTGCGGATCGCTAAGATGGGGTTGTCTTGCGAGAGATGGGACGATGGGTGGTGGTACCCCTGGCCGGTGATCTGAGTGAGAACAGACTGTGTTGTGATCTAATCTGGGGGTTGATCCTGGTCCTTGGGTCGTGACGATTGAGGGGTTCGTGGGAGGTAAAACATTTCAGACACAGACCCTAGCTTTTTTTTCAGATGGGGTGAGTTGACTGGGGAGGGCTTTTGTTTTGGGGAGTTATGGGAACTGGGATTTATTTGGTGGGCAACTGATTGACATGTTTTGAGCGGAAAATAGGGAGGCGGATTGTAATCTCAAATCGTACCACTTTTGGTGGGTTGTTTGCTTCCATCTCCAAACTATTCCATACAAAGCTGCTAAATAGCCAAGCCCCCCAACCACGGCCCTGAAGCCTGGCTATGAACAGGAGACAGACCCGCATGCACATGCAATCTTTTCCCTTTGGCCCTTTCCATCTTCATGACTCTCTTGCTCTGCTCTGTACGGATACAGTCTAACTACGTACCTAGCCAGAGAGGAAGGCAAGTCCACTGAAATATATCAGCTCTTACTACCTTCCTGCGCCCACAACCTCCCCCTTCAGCCAGATCCTTCGCCCCAGTCACCCGTCCGTTCATTCAAAAGAATCGTTGGTTCCCAAAGGCAACCATCGAGACAGAAAGAAGAAAATCCAGGCGGACAATAAAAAGTACTAAGTTGGTTTTGAGTTTTCAGGAGCCCTGATGTTCTGCAGGCTCCCGAGGTGGTCCAGCATGTCGAGAGGAGCGAGAGACGTAATGTCCTGCGGACCAAAACTAGGAGAAAAGTCCGAGAGCCCAATCCGGGGCGGAAGAAGGATACAATGAAAGAGAAAATATGTGGGGTATCGCTTTGCAATCCATGCCGATGAGAAAAGTGAAAATCTGACAGAAAATAAAATAAGGGATGCTTGCTCGGGTCCAGCGGGGGGAAAGGAGCCACTCTATTCCAGTGGGAGGGCCAAATGAAAGTGGCATATCGGGTTTGCTGTAGTAAAAATGATCGGAGAACACAACCCTTGGATAGAGCTAAGGCCGTCGTCCAATTGGGGGTCTATCGCGGAGAAAGATTTCACCGCCGCTCTCAAGGAAGGGGTCGTTGGTAAATCGGCGAGGTAGGATGCCAAAGTCCGGCCTCCTCAAGCAGCGGAATCGTCACCCATAACCGACTGACCAGGAACCTCTTGGTGACTGGTCATCTCCTCGTACTCAGCTATTTGTAGCGCCAGCTGTTTCGCTGTGATGTCGATTAAGATAAGCTGCCGCTGTGCTTTGTCGGCCGCGCGCACTTCGCCCATTGCTCTGTTCACCATCCCCTGCAGCAACGGGTTGCTGGTCAGCAGTCCAGCGTGAGGCATGCCGCCCAGAGGCGGCCCCGGTGCAGGGCCCATCAAGCTATGGGGCGTGGCAAAGCGATAGCTCGTATCAGCGGGGAGGCTAGAACTGCTTGCTGGCATGATGGATGGGTGTTGCTGGACAGCCTGTGGGTTGCGTGTTTCTGCAGAGGCTGGGTCAGCATACACTTCATCTGGAGCGATAAGGGAGCAAACGAACCGTGAAAACTGCATCTAGCACCGCTAGCGTTGAACCAGCAGTTGGCACAACTTCCACACATCTGGCCGTCGACCACCACACAGCTTACCCAGGGGCCATGTCCCTTGTGGCAGTTCTTGCAGGGAACGCGCGCGGGTTCACCAGCAATGTGCGCAAATAAAGCCTCGACGTTGCTCCTACGCCCAAGGTTAAGAACCTGCTCGGGCCGGCGCTGTTGGGCATGACGGTGGCCGGGCTCGCGCGCCAGCCTCTTGGCCAACGCGCTCTCGATGTTGAGACCATCGTAGCCCGACTCCTGGGCGAGCTGCTGGGTGGTCTTGATGAGCTGGGGGTCCATAGACGACTGCTGGCCGCCCTGCTGCAGGTGGGGGATGCCCATCTGGGCCTGGGGCTGTTGGTGCGGGTGGCCGTGCCCGAGGCCCTGCTGCAGATCGTGGTGCTGGTCGTCGACGCCGTGTTGGGAGCTGGGGCCTCCGATACCGCCGTTGGCCAGGATGTTGGCGGCGGTGGTGAGGTCCACGTGGGTAGCGAGGCCCTGGGCACCAGCGGTGGGATCGTCGTCTTCCATATCGGCCTCGGCCTCTTCCTCGTCCTCAGCGTGTCCGTCAGCGGTCATGTCGGCGTCCATCACGGCAGCGGCGGCGGCAGCGGCATAGGCCTCAGCGCCCATGCGGCCGGTGGGATCGTCGTATAGACTGGGGTCCTGGTTCGGGTCGTGCTGCTTGATGTCGTGATCTTCGTGGACTAGGTGCTGTTGGTGCTGTTGGTGCTGCTGGTGTTGGTGCTGGGCGTGTGAGGCCAAGGCGTCGTGAGCGGCGAGCTGGGCTGCGGCTTGACGCCCCGGGCGGGCGCGTGCCGGGGTGGCCGGCTTCGTCACCTTGCTCGGTCCCGGTCGGCCGCGCGGGGGGCGGGCGAGGGAGGATTTCATACTCGTGCCCAACAAAGTTGCAGAATCCGGGCGCCGTGTGGTGGAGTTAGCGATGGGCTTGGGTGTCGAGAGAGCTTCAGCAGCTGTCGTCAGCTGGTTGATTGAAGGCTCAGCAAAGTCGGCCAGGACGCGTTGGGCGGTGTGTGTGCAGTTTGGTGCCGAAAAGGGCGGGAAAGTCGAAAAGCTTGACGAAATGCCGGCCCATTGACGAATCACACACCTGGCCAGTGCGCTACTACCCCGCCTGACTAATCAGCGTCACTGCACTTCGTCCCCGTCACCGTCATATACCGAGCGTCACCTTGGTCTGGGCCTTGTGGCCGTTTGTGTCGCAAACACTAGAATCAAGAGTTGCAAGATAAAATTAGGTGTGCGTGGCATCTCAGCTCGTCTGGCTGCCTCTCTTGACTCATTTGCCTCATTTCCCCTCCCAGAGGCCGAGGCACTTAGCGCCGGGCATCTCTCTCGTTTGCCTTGACCGAGTCCGCTGAATCCTCTTTTCGGATCGGGTGGTGCTGGAAATGGGTATCGGTGCTTGTCTAGTTGCAGAAAACAGCCTTTGTAGACCGGCGGTTTTACGGGTTACCTAACCCCCTCTCCTCATCCCTCCAAGTCCCCTCCCCCTCCCCCTCGATCGGTAGATTTCCTGGAACCTGTGGCGGGCTTCCCGAGGGGTTCATGCCGTTCGGTCAAGCGATTGGGCTAGTGCCTACCCCTCGCCCAATCATGGCTTGAGCCTCTTCCAACCTCTCTCCAGCTCCCCCATCACGTTGCTCCTGCCGGCTCCTGCACCAGCACTCAGGACATAAATCTGTCTGTAGACTGATACAACACGTATAATATACCTGTGAGGGCGTTGCTTTCATCATGCAGACTTCCGTCCCAGCCGACCGGCCGATCGGGTAAGCATAGAAATAATATGTCAAGACTGCTCTTGCCACCATCATCGACGCTCTCTTTGAATCATTCAACACCCGCCTCTTCGTCGTGTTTCTGAAAACCTGGCCGTTGTTCATATGCTTTTGTGCACAATTCACAACGGTATCTATCGAGAAAAATACCTTGAAAGTTAGGCCAGTGGGCACGGCACCATGCCCGCCACCGTCCGGCCATCCTCACAGACTGCCGAGGCTTGGGGCAAGAGAGATCAACTTCACAGCCGCTTTGTTCATTCCACCGCGCCAGAACAACTACTCTCCGCCGTAACCACCAGCGACGGCGAGTCTTCAAACTATGGCAAATCATCTGCTCCCCCACGCCTTGTCCAGAGCTCCTTCTCTCGCCTCGACCGTACGTCAACCACCTTCGCTGCCAAAAATGGTCTCGTGCACGCCTGCATGGAGGCCTACAACGAGCACCACAACCTCGTCCTGCGCCCCGATGATATCTGGCTGGCCATCCTGACCCAGCTAAGCGTCTACGTCAACGCCAACGCCGAAACCCTCCCTAGCCAGTTCGTATCCCACGCGGGGCAGCAGGAGCTGCACATCGAGGTGGAGCTGACACCATCGCTTGACCACGGCGCCATGGCCTTCCAGATGGCGAAGCTGCTGAATGGCAGCCTCAAGGACCCCGACCTGCGCGAGTGGATCCTCCCTGCGTTTAGCACGACCGAGAAGGTCGACCAGGCCGTAGCCAGCATTGTGTTTATGGGCACAATGCAAAAGTATTTTACCTACAGCTGGGGCACGCGCTGCGGGATACCCGCCGCCACCCTGCTTGGTGACATTGAGGATTGGATCGAGATCGCCGACCGCTGTGCGAGTCGGTTGGGAACTGGTTACTTCGGTGATGAGGCTGCCCGGTGGTACCGCGTGTTGAAGCCGGTGTTAGCAGGCTTTATTGAAACGTTCTACGACCCTGAAGGCGCCGCGGCTGGGAAGTTTTGGCAGGGCATTGTGGACGAGCACCGGCCAAATGGTAGCGGATGCGTGACCTACTCCGGCTGGGTCACGGCGTTTTGTTATTGGGATGAAAAAGGACGGTGTTTGCACAAATCGTCATCGGGGTGGGATGGTAGTTCGGGCGGTGGTGTCAGACTGTCAAGGAGTGAGATTCCCATGGGATTTAGCAAGGTCCCCGTGACACTAGTGAATAATGGGGTTGAAATTCCCACCGAGATGGTGGCAGGGTCGGTGGGCATCAAGGTGAGGAGATTTGAGGATAGGGGCGACGCGAGTGCGAGGTCAAGCCCTGCTGCCGAAGGTTCGGGGGGCTTATATAGGCAGCGTTGGGACGGCTATGATACGTTACAACCAGAGTCGGGGTGGTTCATGTACTTTGTATGAGGCTGTCAAGTTTGCAGGGCTGGATTCTGAACACAATTCGGCAATTGGGGTAAGCATCGCATAATCCCATCGAGAGATGGCGTGCAAGCAGGGTTTTGCATTGCAAAAGCTCGAAGAAACATACTCACTCACGTGAAGGCGCCATTATGAGGCGGTAATAATATAGGGACCACTTCCGCCAGATTATAATCCACAGTTCTTCCGTACATATACACACATAACCTATGGTATAATGCATAATACAATGCATCACAATCCCATCTCCCACCCCGCCATCCTCAGCATGAATCAAGCCTTCCTCTCTCCCAATCCAGGGTGCCCAAACTTCTTTCCCCACCCAAGCACCCGGCCGTTCAGATCCCTCATCACGAAGAAGTAAATCAGGGACATCACCCAGCCCAGCACGGTATCGACCAGCCAGTTGTTTCTCACCGACCCGCCCATGATACCGCAGCGCAACAGGTCGCCTAGAAACGATACCGTGACATTGTAGTTTCCATTCTCTAGGCCCGCAATCGCACGGCGAGCCACCGTGTCAGGTGTCTCGGGCGGTTCATCCTTCTCCAGCTCGTGCGTGATGGCCGGTTTGGTCTGGTTCTCGCGCGCCAGCCCCGGGCTAGTGATGGTGGCCGGGTACACGACGTGCACACGCACCGGTGTGTCCGGGTACAGGTTCAGCTCCATGGCGAGGGTGTCGGCGAGGCCGCGCAGCGCCCACTTGGAGGGCGTGTAGGGGCCGTAGCCGACGATGGCCAGGAAGGCTACTACGGACGCAGTGAAGATAATGTGCTTAGGTTCCGGGTTGGCGGCGGTGGTGGGGGCCGAGGGCGGCGCCAGCCACTCCCGCAGGATGGCGTGCGACATGTCAGCCGCGCCGAAGTAGTTGACGTCCATGTTGTGGCGGGCCGCGGCCGGCGCGGCCGGGTCCGTCCAGAGCAGCGGCGTGGACAGCCCGGCGAGGCACCAGACTATGTCCGGGGCGGCACCTCCGTTCCAGGCGATCGCTTCCGCGATGACCCGGGCTGCGTAGCCGGTCTCAGAGACGTCGGCCGAGATGTAGGTGAAACGCTGAGTGGCTGGGGATTTGGCAGCCGCCTAGAGTAGGTGAGTATGCGGTAAGAGAGAAAACAGAGTGGGTTGAGGATGGTAAAGGAGCAAATTGGGGAGTAAAGGGGTGTCTGCTTAGCGGTTCAGGGGGACTATCGCACACCTTGACGTCGGCGAGGGCTTCCTCTAGCCGGCCAACATTGCGCGACACAATAATAACATGAGCACCTTTGGCGGCAAGCTGGATAGCTGCGCTGCGGCCCATGCCTTCAGAGGCGCCGGTGAGAAGGACAGTCTACGATTTGAGTTAGAAACGGTACTGCATTGTGGCACTGGGGCTCCGAGAAGGGTGGCTTACCCGGCCCTCGACGGGCATGTGGTTCTTGCTGCTAAAAAAGCCCATTTTGGCGGCAACTGAAATGACGGCGCCAAGAATGCTCGTCGTGATGATAACCGACGTGGTACTGAGACCCGGAAGGTAATCCATCAAAGTGTGCCAGTGAAGCATGTCAGTGGGCAATGGGCGCCTTTGGGGACGCGTGAGAACTGGCTTATTGTGAATGGCTGACGGGGGTTGCAGGTACTGACTGCCCTTGTTGAGAGCTGAGGCTGCGATTACAGCACCCAGATGGCCAATCTCAATTCCCTGCTCGATTTGAGCTGTTATATTAGTGATGCGCTTGTATTGCCTCTTACTAAATCACATCCTACAGCGGGCAATGCACCAATTTCTATCCTGAAATGGAGGCACTAAATAAGATCTCACCCAATTGAACCATGGCACAGAAATCCCAAAAGATATCTATGTGTAGCTGAGAAGTAGTTGTGAATACCGATGTGAACCAAACCTGTGAACCCTGGAGCCCTTACCACTGAATCTACAGCGGAGTTACACGTGGAGATAGCGGGAGTGGTGGGGGTTGTTATCCGTCCCACAGGAACGAACGGGCAGGCAAAGGAAAAAAAAATTCTCCCACCCATTAACAAGCCGTCGACAAGCCACAGCACGCCTCGTAAACCCCGTTGCGACAGGCTCTGATATCCGCCTTGGTATCTAGTCACAAGATAATTTTCCCCCATCAGTCCTCAAGTTCTGCAAACTTCCGAAAATGGCCAAAAAAAGAAAGGCACCCCGGCAACCAGAGCCCAGCGGGCCGCGAGAGATCGACCCAAAGGAAGCCCGCCTCACCGTCAAAACATTTCAAGATGTCGCCAACTCCGAGGACGAGTACTATGCCGAGAAGGATCAGATTGACTTCGACGAGGATGACAGCGGCCGGCGTGCGAAGCGTCTCAGGAGGCAAGAAAAGGAGGACGCCTTTCTCGAGCCATCCGATGAAGAAATCTTCGAGGAGGACGACGACTCAAGCGACGACGACGATGAGGCCGAGGCATCCGCAAAGAAGAAGGGGGCTGCGAAATCAAAAGTCGGAGTCATGTCGGATGATGAGATTGAGGGGGCTGAGGGCGAAGAGGAGGGTGACGAAGGCTGGTGGGGATCTTCCAAGAAGGAATACTACAATGCCGACGCTATTGAGACTGAGGCCGACGCCTTGGTAAGTACCATTTTCTAGTCTCGGTGCATTCTGCAGGACTAACATGCGGTGTAGGAAGAAGAGGAAGAAGCCCGACGGATCCAGGCCAAGAAGCTCGCCAAATTACAGGAGGCCGATTTTGCGTTTGACGAGGACGAGTGGCTAGCTCCCAAGGAGCAAGCAGGAGAGGATGAAGATGTCGTGATTGAGGTTCTGAAGGGGGACGAGGTGACGGAGGACATGGGGCCCCAGGAGCGCTACAAGTTGTTGCAGGCACGTTATCCCGAGTTCGACTATTTGGTGGACGAGTTTAGGGACCTGCGGCCCGTACTCATCACGTTGCAACAAGAAGCAGTGGGCAAACCAGTCAAGTCGCTGGAGGTCGTCAAATCTTGGATTCTTGGGTGCTACGTTGCCTCGCTGGCAAGCTACTTCGCTATCCTCACCTCCCCGGCAAGGGATGCTGTGGACTCGGCGAAGCCGCTCAGCCCTGCTGAGCTCAGAGAACACGATGTTATGGAGACCCTGATGAGCTGTCGCGAGTCCTGGCTCCGTGTGAAAGCCCTGAAGTCGTCCAAGGTCGCATCGCCAGATACTGGCATGCTCTCACCACCTACGGATGACGAAATAGAAGTGCCTGATGTGCTGTTGCCAGCAGAGAAGAAGGCAAAGGCGAAGCTTTCAAAGGCTGACGTCAAGGCACGTGAGAAGAAGGAGGCAGAGGAGGCCAGGAAGGCCGAGGCTGCCGAAAAGTCACTCGCCGACTTGTCTATGCTACTCCAGAGCAACAATAAGAAAACCAAGACGGAAGCAGCTGCCGCCACCGCCGATGAGGTTTCGGATGACAACCGCTCCGACTTTGGCGAGGAGGAGATCATTGACGCCCGCACGGCCGAGGACAAGGTCAAGCGCAAGAAGACGCTCAAGTTCTACACGTCCCAGATCGTACAGAAGGCTAGCCGCCGTGCTGGCGCAGGACGTGACGCTGGCGGTGACGTGGATATCCCGTACCGCGAACGACTCGTAAGTTGATACCCAGTCCACATCTTACCATGAGCAGTAACTTACATTGAAACAGAGGGACCGACAGGTCCGTCTCAACGCTGCAGCTGAGAAGCGCGGCTTAGGTAACAAGAATGGTGCCGATCTTGGTGACGGTGACAGCGACGGCGAAGGTGCTGCCAACAAGGACCGTGGCGAAGACGACGAGTACTACGATATGGTAGCTCAGACGGCCGCAAGAAAGAAGGAGGGCAAGGCTGCTCGCTTCGAGGCGATAGCCAAGGCCAACAGAGACGACCGGGTGGTAGAATCGACACAGGTTGGGGCGGACGGCAAGCGGCAGATCACGTACCAAATCCAGAAGAACAAGGGTCTGGCACCAAGGCGGAAGAAGGAGGTGCGGAATCCGCGTGTCAAGAAGCGGATGAAGTACGAGGAGAAGCAAAAGAAGCTCAAGACGGTCAAGGCTACGTACAAGGGCGGCGAGGGCAAGGGCGGATACCAGGGAGAACTTTCGGGTATCAAGACGAACTTGGTCAAGAGTACCAAGTTGTAAGTGGGGAGTCGCCGTGGGCGAGCATGTCGATAGAGGGTGTGTTTTGTATTTAGCGAGTGAGCGTGCTAGGAGTACGCAAAATTATATCACTTGGATCCATGGTGAGTACCTCCCATGTATGAGTGCTTGATTTTGAATTGCTGGAGAAGAGTGACTTTTCCAAGGCCCGGTGCCAACTAGATGCTCAATCTCAGTCTGCACAAAACTTGAGGGTTTCTACAGAGTTTCAACCTCTTATAGTCCTTCTCCCAGTATCCTATGTAGAATCGTTAGTGAGTGATGTTTTGCTGTTATTTCTTCTCACTGTTATTTTCCCTATTTCCCTTTTTTTTTTTTTTTTTGCCGTTGCTCCCAATGACAGCCCCTGTTTCTAATTGATTGACAATGAAAGATGTCACATGGGAAACCCAAGTTTTAACGGCTTACATTAGTGGCAAACTATATTGTCGATTGCCCCACACCCCGCATGCTCGGGCTGTTTTTCACTTGCAGTGCCCCGCCAAACATGACATGACATACCTTGCACCCTTAGCAGTTTCTGAACAGCTTTTTTTTTTGTGTCGCCTTTTGCACATTCCCCCGATAAACTCGCCGTAGATTGTTTTACTTTAGCTTTGTGACTATTTCTCAAATTTTCTCTCCTCATAGTCAATATTTTGCCTGTTGGTCATTAAGAATTGAATTGTCTTCAATTGCTTCCGGAAACCAGTATATATTTTTGTTCAAGACTCACCATCCCCCCCTGCTGGCTTCCTTTCCTTGCCTACGGTACCCAGTGAGGGAGGTAGTTAGCAATGGCACCTCCGACGGGCCCGCTCAACCTCGATGTTGAGGCCATCTCTGGCATCTGCGGGTGAGTACGAACTCCTACTGCGGCCTAGTGATTCAAGGTACCAAGGCTGATTCACCCATGTAGATCCATATCCATCGCCTGTTGGGTTGTTGTCTTCTCGCCGCAAATTGTAGAGAATCTTCGCCGCGGTAGCGCCGAGGGACTCTCTGTCCAATTCATCGTAGTCTGGCTTCTTGGCGATGTCTTCAACATTTTGGTACGCTTTCCCTAACCCCTGAACTAAACATAGCATGGGAGTTACACAATCTGACAGCCACATAGGGCGCTATCCTCCAGGGCGTTCTCCCGACAATGATCATCCTCGCCATCTACTACACCATCGCCGACTTCGCTCTCCTCGGTCAATGCTTCTACTACCGCGGCTTCACCCTAAGCGACGCCATCCCTGCCCCCGTCCTCAACAAGTCGAAGTCACGCAGGCCCCCAGCACACCAGATGAGCGCACCAGACTCCTGACTGGCTCACCGGTAACCATCCGCACCGAAGGCCGCGGTACGCCCGATCATGAGGACCCGAACCCGGACCCGCTCGAGCGCTCCCGCCGCGACTCGGCCTCGTCATGGGCACACCTCTCCCCGGTCGTCCCCCTTTCCGAAGCCCCGCCGCCGCCTCCTCCCACCCGCCTCCAAGCCATCGGCTTCAACCTCCTCGCTATTCTCATGGTGATCGCGGCCGGGGTAGTCGGGTGGTATCTTAGCCGCACATACGGCAGCCACGATACGGCACCCGTAGACGACGACGCGCGCAACGCGCCGATGAGCATGAACTTTTGGGGCCAGATTTTTGGGTGGCTGTGCGCCGTACTGTACCTCGGCTCGCGCCTGCCACAGCTGTTGCTTAACTGGCGGCGCAAGTCGACCGACGGCGTTTCGATGCTGTTTTTCTTGTTTGCGTGTCTGGGAAACCTGACATATGTGCTGTCCATCATTGCATTTGATACGGGCTGTGGCAAGGAGTCGACAGCCGGCGGACGAGATGGATGTGCCGGAGACGGGGAGGCTGCCAAGGTGTATTGGCGGTATATACTGGTCAACTTGTCGTGGTTGGCTGGAAGTGCGGGAACCTTGTTTTTGGATGGCGCCATCTTTGTGCAGTTTTTCTTGTATAGTAAGGAGGAGGAGGAAGAGGAGGGGGAGGGGAGTGAGGATGGGAGCACCTTGGACGAGGAAGAGAGTATTGAAGGTGAGAGATGGGATCAGCGGCCGGTATTGGAGAGGAATATTTCAGATTTTGTGAGAGAACATTAGACATTGGGAGATTGAGGGCGTATGGAAAGGAAAACGGTAAATAAAAAGTATGTGTTTTGGCGTAGACTAAAGGATTCACGGGTTGTGAATATCAATACTGGTGCAGTCTCATAGCTGCAGCCACGATAGGCCCAAAAGCATGTTATATATGCAAGAGAAATGGTAATTACGGTTTCATTGGGGCTATTTTTCTAAACCCTTTGGGTATCGTTTTTACCCCTATCATCTCCATCATCGTGGGGTACTTGGCCCGGCTCACTAGGTACCAGCCGCCATTCAGGAGCAACACGGCAGAATCAGGCACACTTGGCTCAAAGCCACCCTAACTTCCTCCACAGAAAGCTCCCTCCCCCAAACAAGGCTGTCACGCCAGTAAAGGCAATCAGGCTCCCATAACCGCTTCCATAGCCCGAAAACGCCTCGCCCTGCCACGGAAGCCCCTTCACCAAGACCTCACTCAGCGGCCCCGAAGCCACATTCCCCACGCCCCGCCCCAGCGCGAGGAAGGCAAACACCATGCTAGGATCGGCGCTGCTCCCATGCTCCTCTCCATTCCGGGTCTCGCGCCGCGTGATCTCGCGCATGATGCCGGGCCAGGCACTGGTGAAGCTGCCGGCGAACAGGCCGTACACGATGCAGAAGATGTAGAGGACCGGCAGGCTGCTCGAGAAGCCCCACAGCAGAAAGGTACCCAGGGTGGCGCCGGCTGTGGACACGAGGATGCACGTCGTGACGTGCAGCCGGTCGATCAGGGAGCCCATGGCGACGCAGCCAAAGACGGACGCCACGTTGACGAGGAGCACCGTCAGCGCCGAGGGCATGGCCGCCGCGTGCAGGGCCTCGCGTGCGTACGAGGGTAGGAAGATGCCCGGCAGGAAGAAGCCGGCGGCCTCAACAGAGTTGGCTAGCTGGTAGAGCATGAAGGGGCGCGAGACGAGGAAGGAGAAGGAGAAGGGCTTGGTGTGCGAGTTCTGCGCGATCGGCACCCGCGGCTTGATGAAGTAGGCGAGCGGGGCGGTCGCGGCGAAGAGGATGCAGGCGAAGATGCGCAGCGTGGTTTGGAAGCCGTAGGACGAGAGGAAGTGCTCAAGCAAAAGCGGCAGGAGAATACCCGCAACTCCGGTTCCCGACCACATTACCCCGTAGGCGAGCCCTTTGCGGCGCGCGAACCACTCATCGAGGTACACGATGCAGGGCGAATAGGCGAACGACCCACCTATCGCGTAGAGGACGCCCTGGGTGACGATGAGGTGGGTCACCGTCGTGGAGAAGGAGGACATGGCGAGCGAGATGCACATGAGCATGAGGCCGAGCATGGTCGACCAGCGCCCCTGGCGAGGGAACCGCTTGAGGAGGGCCATGACGAGGGGGGTGTCAATGTACATGATTCCCTTTTGTTCGCAGCCATGTTAGACACGACACCTTGGGGGTTATGGGGACGGCATGGAGGTTGGGATAGGGGGTTGCTACCATGGAGCATGTTCCGATAATGGCCGTGTTGCCGGAACTGACAAACGGCTCGTGTGTGCTGTAGTAGTTCTGAAAGACGCCAAAGGCAAAGGGGAAGCCTAGGCAACAACTCCATGGTGAGATTGTGTGGCCCATGAAAATCTACGGTCACTCATCAGTAGACATACCCCATACGAGTGCCTCAATCGCAAAACAGGCGGCCAGAAAGAGGTAGGCGTCTTTTCCGCTGTCAACTGGTGGTAGCTGCGAGAACTCATGTCCGCTTTCATCTGGGCCGCCGTCCTCGACCCGATCTTCCGGGGTGCCCACACGGCGAAGCTCAATCTGGGAGGAGTCCGTCGCCATGATGATGTTTGGATATATATGCTTGGAAATTTCAGAACCCAAAAAAGTCCAAAAAAAATCGCCCCTTTTTAACCTAAGGGGAACCCCACGATATCGGCGCCGTCCCGTCCATCCTGCACGCCTTGCGGTTGACAACTTGCTCCGCAGGCGCCACTTGCTCCATAGTACTTCCTCCTTACTCGGTTTAAAGCTGGCTAAAGCCCGACACCGGCTGCTCGCATCCTCCATTGTAGCGGTCTGCACTTGGGGGTGTGCGATCCGAGCAGCGGCGGAGTACGGGTGGCACACCATTGGGAGCAAGTCGCAGAACAATCACAAAAAGATTGTGGGGGATAAGGATAAGAAAGACGCCTCCGCCCAAGCCGTTGCAGTCGGGCCTTGGCATGCGGACCAAGACACCAAGACGCCACAACCAGCCCTCCTTTCCAGCCGCACTTTTTAGGGGTTGCATAGTGTATAAGTTGGTATGCGGAGAGCCTCGGCACCGAAAGTGTGGGGTTACAATGGGAATGTCGCCGACTATAATCTGGGGTACATCAGCCAATATATAGAACCCGATGCTGACATTGACTTTTCCCCCCATCCTCATCTCCGCCGTATTCTGGTATTTAGGTAAGGTACCTTGAACCACAATGGCCACCCCAGTAATCACCACGTCCTACCGCGGCCGCCTGGCCATCATCACCATCTCCAACCCTTCCAAGCTCAACGCCCTCAACCAATCGCAGTACTACGCCCTCTCGCAAGCCCTGCGCGAGGTAGCCACGCACCCGGAGGTCTTCATCACCCTGCTGATCGGCACGGGGCGGTACTTCTCGGCGGGCGCCGACGTGACCATCTCGCGCGCCACCCCGGCCGACCCCATCACCGACACGCGGCAGCACTGGCTGTCGTCCTTCGTCGCCAACAACCTCAACGTAACCCAGGCCTTCTACACGCACCCCAAGATCCTGGTCGTGGGACTCAACGGGCCCGTCATCGGCCTGTCGGCCGCGCTCGTCGCCTTCGCCGACTTCATCTACGCGGCGCCCTCCACCTTCCTGCTGACGCCCTTCAGCTCGCTCGGCCTCGTCGCCGAGGGCGGCTCGTCGCGCGCTCTCGTCCAGCGGCTGGGCGTCGCCAAGGCGAACGAGGCCCTGATCATGAGCAAGCGCATCACGGCGGCGGAGCTGCTCGCGACAGGTTTCGTAAACAAGATTTTCGACGAGGCGGCCGGGGATGATGTCGGGTTCCGGGAGCTGGTCATCAACGAGATTGACGAGCGGCTGGGCGAGCATTTGGTAGGCGACAGTTTGTTGGGAATCAAGACACTCATCAGAAAGCCCGAGCGGGATGTGCTGGATGTGCAGAATGCGTCCGAGATCTTTGCTGGGTTGGAGCGCTTTGTAAGTGGCGTTCCACAGCAGGAGTTTGAGAAAATTGCCACCGGCAAGAAGAGGCACAAGCTTTGAGTGTAAACATTGTATTGGTTAGTCGTTTGCATAAACTCCCGAGAGCCACTTGGGCGCATGGATTCTTGGCTATCTTCTTGTATGTAGCTGCACTTGTAGAGAGAGCATCATGTCAATAGACCAAACAAGAGGCTTGTCCGCTTCCAATAGTCTTGCGACGCCTTTGCCAGCCTCTCTTTTGCGACATCGCCCTCTAGACCCGTCCTTTGATAGACGGTACTCTTTAGATCCGCAAGCTGGTCCTTACCATCTGCAGCCGGCGACTCGAGGAAGTAACCGAGGTACAAGATATCAAAGAGCCACTGTATAAACAAATCCTGGTGTTGATTGGGTTTTGCTTCACCTTCCTCTTTCTCGCCAGCCGCTTTCGTTTCTCCCGACTTTTCGGACTCAGCTGGCAGCTCAGACTCGGTAGGTGAAGCCAACGCTTCGACGGCTTCCAACCACAGCTTGGAGATTTGCTCTTGTAAACCTTGCTTCAGCGCAGCTACCGCTGCTGGGCTCCACAAGTCACCTCCCGCGTCATCCATCGACATTGAAAGGTTTCGTAAGAACCGGAAGATACTTGGAGATGGCAATGTGGGGAGCTCAGGAGCCCCCTCCCAGAGACTTCTGCCAACGACCATTTTCCGGGCCAAAGCCACTGTCGCAAGCTCGTCGAGGGGAGAGACTGCCACTGTCGACACCAGGCTTTTGTGAAGTGGCGACACGGCCGCAAGTCCGAATGTCTTGACTGCTCCCAGTTCGTCGGGGAGTCTCCCCCGAATGTCTCTGATAACCCGCAGGAGGTACATGGCGATGACACCACTGTTGGGTGATTGCTGGTGTGCATTCCAGAGCAAACCTATATGTTCGTCGAGAGCTTTGAAGGCCTTGATAAGTGAGGAGATTGAGTGATGGTTTAGCTTCTGCGGGTCTTCTTTGGCGAGTAGTTTTTGGCGATGCTCGATGGTCTCTTCGTCCTCAATCTCGTCTACATCATTGTCCCACCGCTGGCGCTTGAGCTGGTCAACTACGGTGGTCACATCGTCGATGACGTGATACCATGACTTGTAGCAGGTGACGGCTTTGGACACGATGTCGTTTCGACCGTATAGCCGGGCAACCACGCCTTGTGTGAATTGTGCAGCGCCGTTCGAGAGGTCCGTGTCAAACGAGTCTTCCTCCCATAGACCTTGATGTCGATCGGTTGTGCCCTCGCGCCAGGAATCGAGAGCCGCTGATATCTCCGACCCAACAAGTCGAAGTTTGGTGACCTTGGTTTCTAGGACTTCCAGCATATGCCCGTTGATAACGTCCCGGATTTGATCGAGTAAAATAGAAGGATCGAATCCTCTCGCTTTGCTACCCTCTGAAATCCACAGCTTCAAGATGCTCGTCCGCATCTCGACAATAGCCTTGAATTCGACCGTTCCTTCTAATGATTTCTTCAGCCCTCGTAGCAGAACACCGCTCCCTTCTTTCGCCCAGCTGGTGAGCATTTCCTTTGCTTGCTTTATGTCCAGGTCGTCGTGGCGAATGAATGGTGTAAAGTATTGGATTTCGTCTCCGCACCATCTCTTGTAGACATCCAGTCGCAGTCCTTCCATCGACCTCAATGCCTCGTCAGCCAACAGCACGTCCTTCTTCAGTGCCACCAGAGCTTCCGTGAGCTTGTGAGGAACCAAGCTCTGGACGTCCTGGAGAGTCTTGGCGTAGAGCCCGAGGCATCTCAACACGTCTTTGGGTCCTGGCCCCGTTGTCCGTCCGTCTACTTCCTTTTCCGCAAAGGCTATAGCCATCGCCTGGCCCCTCACCCGCAGAAAATGCCTGAGCACATCGCGTGCGCCCGAACTCGTGGCAAGACTGTACGCCCCTAACGCCCTCAGCACATCCTGCTCCAGCCCTCCCCTCCTCCTCAACACCCCCTCAATCCCCTTCAGCAACCTCCGATGGCCCCCATCCAAGCTTTTCTCCGCCGCCTTCACATCAGCCCCCTCCACCCCCTTGAAGCTCTTGACAAGTAACCTCCCCAACGCCCACAGCTTCGCCGCCAGAACCAACCCCTCCCCGCGCCCCTCCCTACCCCTCAAAGTCTTCTCCAGTCCCAACACACACCCCTCCAGAAGCCTCACTCTCGCCACGGCCCCCAGCCCGGTATCCTCCTCCCCCTCCTCCACAAACTTGCCGAGCCCCCCGACCTTGCGGCCAACCACCGCCCGCCCGCACCGCCCACCCATGCGGCCCAGCGTGGTCTGCACGGCGTCCATATCAGACCGCATGGCGACGATGGTGTCGGCGGTGCCCAGCAGCTCGCGGTAGGAACCGCCGACCTGAGCGCGCAGCCGGGCGGCGGTCGCGTCGAGCTGCGTGTGCAGCGTCTTGTGGGCGGCGCGGATGAGCGGGAGGGTGGCGGAGGGGTGCGAGAAGATAGCCGGGGAGGTCGGGAGGGTGGTGAGGTCGGTGGCCATTTCTTTTTAATATATATATATATATATATAATTTTTTTTGGCTAGGTCTGTAGGACTGGGTGTGTGTGTTTTGTGGAAGGTCAGTTGAGAGTTAGGTTGAGGGGTGGCGGCCGTGGCCGTCTTGCCGAGGGCTGGAAGTTAGGTGGTCTGGTTTGGTTAAGGGTGGTTTGGGCGGGCCATTGATCTTTGGTGCGCGCCTGCAGCTAGCGAGAGCGGGTATTGTCGTCAGATTGGGGTGCGATCTTAAAAGCGGGAGGCTCGAGGTGTTGCTGGTTGCTGGTTGCTGGTTGCTGGAGCTGGACCCTGACCTTGTCAATGTTGTGTTGCAGGGATGACGAGAGATTGGCGTACGCCATGTTGCATGTTGGGCGATCCCGTTGGAACCCTAACCCCCTAAACTATTCAAAATCCAACCCTAGTTGTTTATTACATGTGACCTTCCCCTGAAGGCCCCAAGAGAGATATTGAACCCCCGGAAAGGCTTTCGAATAGCAAAAACAGCATCTTTCGCATTTAAAAATGCGGTTTGATTACATGCTAGCGGGCACCAATGAAGCAACACTCGGTTTCACTCCGAACTCCCATCCCAGATGATAGATCTCGAAAAAAAAAAACATGAACAAAAACCACCCACCACCTTTTCCACCTCCCCTCGACACACCACACATCCAAAAGATGCACGGTGACCGACTTACGGGCTCATAGAAATCCTGAGTAGAGCTTTGCACCGGGTTTTTCCCGCCACAAGCCTCTCGTACTCTGACTTCCACCAGTTGGCGTCATTACCTGCTCTCATGCTTTGCCCCTGGGTCTCGCGGAGCTTTTCTCGAGTCTCTACCAGCTCTTGCTTGACTAATGTCCCTTTGTACCATGAGTTCATGCTGGTACTTCAGGACCAAAAGGTTCAGGTCCATATTTTCCTTATCCCGCTCCTTCCCCTGCCACTCGCATCTCTTCGTCAACCTGTCGATTTCCTTCTTCTGCTCCTCCCTTTCCTCCATCAGCCTGTTGATTTCCATCTTCTACTCCTAATTGTCCTTGGTCAGCTCTTCGTTTTTACACTCCTGTCGCGCGGAGACTCACTTGATCAAGCTTTTCCATTCCTTCCATCCGCATTGCCAACTTCATGGCTCATTTCGAGAAGCGTATACGAGACTCCTCGAGTTTGTCCTTCCGTTCTTCGTTCTCCTTCTTCAGTCCAATGTTGTTTCTCTTCCAGCTCATCAAATTCCTCTGCGGTATCCCCCTCGCTCTCGAATGTCCGGGAAACCCCTTCCGGCACAGCTTCCCCATAACTCGAAATGACATGTAGAAAGCGAGAAAACGCCGACATGTCTTCCTGCTGATCGATTGAGTCTTGCATCGTGGGATGATGGCGATGGATGGTGGGGAACATGGACGAATAGGGGCCGAGGGAAATGGAAGTGAGCCTAAGACAGTAACGAAAAGGCCTAATAAATAACAGCGAAATGAAAAGGAAAGAAGCTAAATACGTCCATGAAGTGCTCACGAATAAGCTTTAGGGCGTGGTTTCTTCTCTCTATTGAGAGTCATAAGTATAAAAACTGTGCAACTGTGGAACAACTGGGTCACCATAAAACTTATTTCAAAACGCTATACCAGCATCTAAAAGCTAGTTCCTTAATTCCTTTCGGAATTTGTCTCTAGGAAGAGGATGCCCAAAACACCATTGTGACTTTGCTCCTATTCTGCTTGTTTTGCTTTCCCACATGTTCAGCCACAGCCTGACCAAACTATCTTAAAGCTAATGAACAGGACATGTAGTAGCTAAATGTTGACTATTTTCCTTTGAGGATAAGATTCCACGGCCTGGACATTGCGAAGGCTTTAAAAAGTTAACCTGAGGCAAAACACAGCTATCTAGAGGCAGGGGCTTCTGGAAATATCATTGTATTAGGCACCTCCTGTGCATCTACTGAGTTCTCCCATGGCTTAGAGCATATCTATCCCGCTCAGTACGTTCGTTATCCCTCCCGACGCTAATTGCAACATGTATGTTTGTACACGCCAGCCGACAATATACAACCCTCCTCAGACATAGACCCTTACGAAGTCGGTCTCAATCCCCCGACACACTGGACAGGTTGGATAACCGACGTAGTGGTCCTCATCCGCCATTTGGGTGTCGCCCCAATCTAGGGCACAGTCCGTGCAGAATGGGCCGTGTCCGCAAGGAATAATAAACGACGGCTCGTTAGGCTTGTTGTAGCAGATCTTGCACCGATCTTGCTCCTTTGACTCCTCCAGCTCGTTCTGGACCTTGGAGAGTTCCTTCTTGGCCGTCTCAAGCTCGCTGTTTGACTTGCCCAGATACGATTTGATCGTGAAGAGCTGCTTCTGTGCCGTCTGAAGGCCAGACTGGGTCTCGGCCAGACTCTTCTCACTTTGGCCCAGCTTTTCCCTCAGCCTGTCGATCTCTTTCCTTATTGCCAAATCTCGCTTCCTCATCTTGGCCTCGAGCTCTTTCTCTCTCTGCCGCATCTTTTCTGCCACCCGTCTATCCTCTCTCGCGCGGATCGCCTCGAGCTCCGAGTCGCGTTCCCGGAGGCGGCTCTCAAGTTCCTCGATCTCCTCCAGAAACTTAAACATCCGATCGGAGTAATCAGGTGCCTTGATGGTGGGGGCCTTGATGAGGGGGGCGCGCGGTTCCTCCTTGTACCCGGTCTCCTGCAAGACATAGCCCATGGACATCTTCTTCTGTCCCTGTGAGACAGCGGGGTTTCTTGGCTGGGTCGCAGGGCCCGAGATGTCTACTCGAGGACCGGGGGGCGGCTTTGGTGCAGTCCATGGTGAAGGAGACATGGGTCTCCTTTGCCAAATCGGGGGTGCTGGCGGTCCTCTCAGGCTCGGGTGACAGGGTCCGGTGGGGGTGGTTCGGTTGGGAGTAGCACGGGAACTGCCATCGTCACTGCCATGATGACCCAAGGTGCAAGCTAGGCCTCGGGCCAAGGAGGACGTCGTCGTGCTCAACTGGTTCCGACCTTTCCCTTTAGGCTTGGTGACCTTTTTCTTCTCAATATGGAAGAGCTGGTTGTTGATCCGCCTATTCATCAGACAGTTAGCATCCGCGGAAACCCGGGAAATACTGGAGGGTCTGAAGATCGATGTTCGGAGAGAACAGTCCTCTGTAACTTACCGCTCGCAAAGATTACATAGACCATCGGCGCGAGACACAGGCAAGCGTGGGTCTCTGACAATCAGGTCGTTGCAGGAAAAGCATTTAGCAGAAGGCATGGTGATAATACGATGGTGAAGTTGGGTGAAGGAGGGTGAAGTGCTGAAAGGCAAGATGAGTGGTTCTTGGGTCAAGATTGTGGCTGTCCCGAGGCAAATATGCGTGGAAGGGTGAGAGTGAAGGGATCGACTAGGCGGCTGGTTGCTTGGGTGAAAACTGTCATGTCCGAGGCGTGCTGCTTGCTGTGGGTCCCCTGGTGTTGTCGAGTAGGCTTCGGATGAAAGGGCAGACTCGATCGTCCTAAGCGCCTATTGTCTGCTCTGATCAATGATAAGATGAATGATAAGATCAATGATAACGGCTGCCAGGCGTCAAGGCACTAACACAAAAAAAAGCGATTTTGCTGAATACTTATTCTTCCAATTATCCCAAATCCCATCTTGCTGCATAGAAAAACAATAGGACTCTAAGACAATACAATAGGGATTTGCAATATCAATTATCTAGCTTACGATTCTCGCCAGTAGCATATTTTCGCACCGGCTGTTAGCAGGCCAGAAGCTATATCACTTGATCACCATCTCGAAACTCCGAGTCAGTTATCTTTCTCAGCCTTTGGAAGCATCGATCAGGTATCTCACGACTTCTCGCTCAACAAACTAGAGATGGGGAACCTTGCCGTCTCGTTCGTGCGGAGTTGAATGCTCTAGACGACACTCTGGATTTCCATGACGCATCTCGCTAAGATAGTGTGTTTGATCAACTCTCGATAGACACGTCACGGCACCATGATCCAAGAGTTCCTCATTCCCAAGGGCCCTAACAACTTTGTAAGATAGACCCTGCACTTGCCGTTGAAGGAGTCCAGGCCTCAAAGGACTACATTGAGGCATGGATCTTTTATCGGCTTCGTACATACCAGAAGTGCGGTCGGTTATGGATGTGATTTCGAAAGCCACAGATATTCTCCGAGACGACCGATAGTTCTAGAAACAGCTTCATTTCCACTCGGCATCTCAGCACTGGCTCCTGGAATCGAATGCCAATATTCCATTCGGTATTTGCTCCCGTGAGCTGGAAGCGTAACTCAATATTTGGTTACTGCTGGTGAGGTGTTGTTGGACGTTTGGGTGGGTTGCAGCGCTGGCGGGAGCGGATAATAGCCATTATTAATCATTCACTCGGCGCCGTTCCGGCTGCCCCGCTCCCCGCCCGCCCGAAAGTCGAAATTCCGTCATCCAGGAAACCCCCAAGCACCGACTGAACACATGCTCCTGCTGTTGTTGTCTGCTGTTCGGCCTCACAAAACTACTGCTCTCCACTCCTCGACAGAACCCTATTGCAAGTCAGCGTCTCTTTGTCTCAAAGCTCAGTTCGGCCCTCGAAATGCCCATCCCAGATCTCCCTGTCATCGCAGATGATGATTCGATGTTGTCCAAGAAGTTCGGCCGCGAGATAGCAAACTACTTCTCAGGGAGCCCACTCAACCGACTTTCGTTTCTGCGCGACAACAATGAGTTCTTGCAATCGGCTTTTGCACATCCCTCAGCGGCTTTCCTGCTCATGAACGGGCTCGGGCCGCTCGTGCAGTCTGATTCGGCTCATCTCGCATTCGTTGCCAGCGCCGATGTTGTACCACTGACCGGCCCGGAACCCTTCGGAAAGAAAGAATCCGACCTGATCAATGAATTCAACTCCGCCGAGAAGCGCCCAGTGATCCTTTTCCTCGGTGTTGACGACAAGAACCACCTACCGTCGCACAACGCCGGTGTACTAGATGATTTTGTGTACAGGGACTACACTGGCAGCCCGTACTTCGCCGTTGATGTGACCCCCCGTCCTGGCTATGCTGACACAGCGAATGCCGTGATCGATGCCGTCAAAGCGAAGGGCTTTTCCTTCCACGATAATTCGCCAAGACACATGGGCTTGCATGCAGGTCAAGGTGAGAAGCTGCCAGACTGCGAATATTGCGCTGTGCTAATAACCACCCAGCCGCAACATATGGTCACGCACGGGCATTGCTCGACTGGAACGCGCGGAACCCTTTCTGCGCGCAGTGTGGGCAGCCTACTCTTTCCGTACACGCCGGCACAAAACGGGTCTGTCCACCGACTGACCTCGCCAGCGGCACTCTGAAAGACCGCCTGCCTTGCGCAACACGCGGCACTGTCTCCAATCTGAGCTTCCCGCGGACAGACCCCACCGTGATCATGGCTGTGATTAGTTCTGACGGAACTAAGATCCTCCTGGGCCGACAGCGCAGATGGCCCAAGGACTGGTACAGCACTCTCGCAGGGTTCCAGGAACCAGGCGAGTCGATTGAGGAAGCAGTCCGAAGAGAGGTATGGGAGGAAAGTGGTGTGAAACTTGGCCGGGTTGTGTTGCACAGCAGCCAGCCATGGCCGTTCCCAGCAAGTCTGATGATTGGCGCTGTCGGCCAGGCGCAACCGGGCGATGGAGAGACCATTTTCCTGGGGAATGACGCAGAGCTTGAGAGCGCCAAGTGGTTCCCTCTTGAAGAAGTCCGAGAGGCATTACTGAAAGGAGTCAGCAATCTTGGCGAGTCGGCACCAAAGGACTATGTTGAAGGCGCACTGAGGCTCCCTCCACAAACGGCCATAGCGAACCGCCTGATCACGGCAGTTGTCGAAGGCTGGTGGATCCAGCCGAGGATTTAAGATGTTTTGTGGGTCTTGAAAAAAGATACCGTGATTTCTAGTCATGCTTTTGCGGGAGAGCGCGCGAGTCGTGTTTATATCTAGATCCAATAGAGCAGGGAGAGCGTTGGAAATGGGAAACATAGAGCTCAATGGAACCGTTTTGGAAACAAATGTCAAACATTGCGAAAGCATTGGGGTTTCTGCTCAAATTATGTGCCCTTCAGTTTGCTGAAATAATCGCTTCAATTTTGGCATGGAATATAATAATTAGGACTCATGTTCGAGAGCTCAAGCGTGCAACCAGGATGTTCTTGGATCAAAAGCTGAAAAGTTGAAGCTGGAAGCCAGACCCACCCGCTGCCTCGGAATGCCCACATCTGAGCTAGGCCCAATCAAGAATAGGGCTCTGGCACAGGACTGCGCCCCACCGGCCGCATTCACCCATAAATATCCTCGCGGCCTGCGCTCTTCTTCCTCTCCTTTTCTTTTCTCTGTTCAGCAAGGATCGCATCTGCCTTCTCTACACCGCCATGTGAAGAGAAGATGGAAGCATTCTCGGAAGGCTCCGCTACGGCGGCTCGCTGAGGGTTGTACTCGCTTTTGGATACTTCTAATTGCCCGTGGGCCTCCCTCCGTTCCCGGCCTCCCACAGTAACGCTGGATCATCTCTTCCCTTAAAATTATCGCAACGGGCGACGTCTCTCGAGACCCGTAGCGGTGGGATGGTTTCAACATTTATTCACGCTGAATATCTTGCTTTTGTTTCTCAATAGAAACACAACAAACCGATGGAGGTCAATCTGTTTGCAATTGCCGTATCACTGTGGTTGACTACAAGCTAGGATTTTCCGCTATCGCTGTGAAGCTTGTCTAACCTCTGAATCGGTCTTCGGAAACTTCGTGCATCACGACTGTTGTGCAGCTATTTCCCTATCCGTAACTTTCAAGGCGTGCGACTTCGATTTCGTTGCTCTTTAGCCTTCTGGATTGCAATGCGTGGTCCTTTCCCCAAGGATGACAAGTTGCTAAGTGAAATGGACCACTAGGCACGGCAGCTTCAAGTCGTTTTCATCTTCGAACCTAGGGCAAGCCCATGCTCATCAACCTTTCCACAGCTGGCCTAGTTCTCAACTGTGCAAAGTAAATCGGTGAGAGAGGGTTTCTGTTCTACGTACTTTTGTATTGTCTGCAATCAAGTAGCGTTCAGACTCACCCACAAAATAGTGTCAATGGCAGTGACAGTTGTTAGGTTCCAGGTCGTCCGCAGTAGCTAGAATTAAACAAGGCGAGAGTGTGTTTGCATGGCAATCGGCAGGAAGAAACTCAAATGCGCATGTTCAGTACAGCCACCACGCCGAATGGTCGAGAAATGTCACTGATGTGTAAAGTCTTGTTCGGAGCAATCCATGATTCATTCGTTATTTCCGTACGTATCTGTATCTATTTCTGCTCCGTGATGTCCTAAGTGGAGAAGCGAACAGTCAAGTCCGCTAAGCCCATACAGACACTACTTAATAGATGCGGTGGGGAGGAGACATGGTAGCCTTGACAGTCAGGCTACCAACGTTCTGCCAACCCTTCTTCAGGAGAGAGACGAGGTAGTTGATGGCCAACATGATGTTGGCAACCAGCTGCTCAACCTCCATACCGACGTTGCCAACGGCGACACCCATGCACAGAACCTTCTTGAGCTGGAACTTGATGGTCGACTTGACCTCGTTGAGCTTGCCAGTGAGATCATCGGCGTGCGAGACGGGGGTGGGGAACTTGCCGGCTGGAAACAGAGTTAGCATGCTTGCGACGAGGATTTACGGACGAGGATAGCTTACCCTTGGACAGACCGGGTCCCAAAAGACGGGGGATCTGCTTGATCAGGGTGTCGGAAGCGACGAAGGCATCGTACTTGCGAGCCAACTTCTTGATGAGCTTCTTGTTCTTGTTCAGCTTCTTCAAGTCGTCGGTGCTCATGGCATCGACACCACCGTGCTTGGCACGATCGATATCGTGCTGGTCACCGAGAATGCAGATGCTCATGTTCGGGCGGGGGATGATCGGCAGGCGGATGGTGCCGGAGAAACGCTTATCACGCTGGGGATCATAGTTCTTGAGTCCGATTTGGAGCCTGTCGCAGCCTGTCAGCCTCGCTTCTCGCCGGTTTGCTGTTGCTCATAATGGAGAGGCTTACTCGACGGTCTCCAGGAAGTTGCGCTTCTTGGTCTCCGTGCTGTACTCGAGGAGATCGGTCACATGCTGACGCACACCGGCTGCGATAATCAGTCAGTCAAATGCGCAAATAATTCGGGGGGTATCGAGCCCGAGCATACCGACGGTAATCTTGGACATCTTGACCGTCTTCCAGTAGAATTTCTTCTATAGGTGTGGTTTTTTTTGCGTCGGAATGTGAGTTTCGTTGTCGAGAAAGGGAATTTGAAAATTCCAGGAATTTTTTGTGTGCTCGGCGGGGTGAAGTGGAAAAAAATGCCCAAGACTCCAGGTGGGCCCGGCAGACAATTCGCCGGGCCGTCTCCACCTGGCAAACCTTGGTGTCACTGGTCTTGGACGGCATGATGTCCACGTGACACCCATTTGAGCCGCCCGATGGTTCAACCTCTTCGTGGCTGTGCCTTCACGGACGCAAACCAATCATAGCATAACAATAAACAGCAACTCAATATGACACCGCATATAACACAGCATGTCATATCTCAAAAGGCACAAGATCTAGTCATCACCCTCGTTATTCCACGGAATTCCCGAGGTCTCACTAGATTCGGACTCAAGCCAAATGTACCGAGTCGTTCTCGAGCTGCTGCACAACCAGGCCGAGCCGACACATCACTGTTCCGATGCAATTGGGATCTTTGCATTAGAATCCATGGGTATACCAGATCGACACATAAACAAGCAATCTGAAATTTATTTGAGGGAGTGTCGATCGGAGATAGGAACGTGGGACGTTGCCCTCTTCTCCAGCTAAACTAATACCCAATGCTCGTCTTGAGCTAGATATCTCCAAGAGATAGGACGATGACAGGACTACAATCTTCAGTCAACCCAATTGATTTCCTCCAGTGGCTCCCTATTCACTGTTCCGCCACCCCCCTGCACCACCTCCGGCAACAGCTTTGTCGGGCATTGTCTGTGTAGAGTCACGAAGTGTTGCAAGAATGTCTTGTCTCAGGCTCTCTGCCCCCACACTACATACCACGAGGCGTCAGTATCAGAAATCATCGACTAAAGGCAAAGGCATAAGGGGGGAAGCCCAGATGATTCCCACTAAGGTGGTGCTGTGAAGTTTTGGGGGGCGGGATTTTCAATGGTATAACTCTACTCACATGGGTCGCGTGGCGTCGAATCCTTCGTCGAATCGGAATCCTCCGACTCTGGATTTCCAAGACCAGACGCCTTCGAACCGGTGCTATTATTCTCCACGATGCCGATGTTGTTTCTATTACCATCATTGGTATGCTGAAAGGCTGAGGACATAGCCGTGCGGTTGGTTAGCAGGAGAGTTGCCGAAGATGACATATTGGTAAGATGGGGTGTTTCGTGCAGGCTCTGCTTTGTGTAAGTTGGTTGATGGTACAGGATAGTTGCGATGTCAAGGCAAATGTTTGTCTGCCGAGTTTCAAACGAATGTGTTTTCGAATGTGGTGTTTCTCTTTTATATGTCTATTGAAGCCTTCGCGGCCTATGCATCATACATCTCAGGCAACCGAAAGTTACTCTCATTGCCCGTTTGACAAGGAACAAGGCGGCAGAGAACCACACAAACTGCCAAGGGCCATATCGAGCCTGTACCCCCTGAAGTTTATGCTTGATAGCCAGCAAGGCCACGGATGTCGCACAGGCCCCCCCTTTCCCTAGATACCTAATCCGAGGATAGGATCGAGTTATCACTGTGGCTTTCCGTAGGGATCCTTCTTCGGATACTCCAACGAGCTTGTATAACGAGCCATGATTGGTACATCACCGGATCTGAAGCCGATGACAAGAAAGACGGGTGCTAACCAACCAAAACGCTTGTATCGAACACCGGTCAGAGCACGCTGTCTCCGAGGAGCACGAAGAGTGATGTAGACAGGCGGCGTGACGATCTAGTGACGTGGTGCTATGATATGCTACCCCCTATCCTCTTTCATCAATACGCACCGTTGTTGCAGATGGAGTCAACCGAATAAGCTTCTTGAACGCCTCTTCAAAATATATTCAGGGGTCCTAACTGCTTTTGGACATTGGTGTCCAAGTTCACGTGTGATAATTCACCGAGTTGACCCGTCAAGACGTAGCAGGATACTAGATACCTCATCGTCACAGGCTGACCAGGTTCGTGAACTCCGAGTCGCCTATTGCCACAGCCGTAGGGCTGTAGTAGTGTACAGCAGTATGCTGTTTCTTATGCCTTGGCAGACACCTAATAATGGTGTTTGCCTTGAGGACCTGCACTGTCGCGTAGCTACGTTGAGTAACCAGCTCCCCGGGCTGAACGGAATGTGGTTGCTCAAGCACCCCAAAGTGGGAGGACTCGAGCAATTCCTGGCAGTCGCGTACACTTTTCATGTGATCCAAGACACCCAAATGGTCAACAACTGCATCATGAACCCGTCGCTCAGCCCGGTTTGGGAGAGACGCTTCACACTATTCTCATGCGACAGCCCGAAGCTTATCGGTGAGGACACACGGTGTTTGCCCAGAGGCTGAGACCAATGGCAGGCTCAGCCACCCATGTCGAGACGAAGGACTTCTCGCCAATGTTCTGCACGGAGAATAGAAACGAAACTGCACAGAAACTTTTTCCGTCATGCATCTCCTTCTAGAATGCGGCTCAAGACGAAAATCCCGCACATCGCCTGTGGCAGCACTCTCACAGGACACGACAATTACCAAGGAAGAGAGACTGCACAACGAGGCGACCCCGGTAGGGTGAACCCAAGAGAACCAGGCCTGATGACGGCAGTCACAAGTCGTACGTCGGCAGGTACCAACACAGCAGCTACCACTGCATATTCAGTTCACGATGCATATGAATGCAGATGGAATGTCGGGAGAGCTCTGCCAGTACCGAGCCGCAGAAGCGATGTGGCTGCGGAACCGGTCCACGAGGAAAGTCAGAGAGAACCCCAATTCATCTAGCACGCAAATATGACCAAGGACAGTTGGGTTGAACCACCATCGGTTGATTGATCGTGCAAAAGTGTAAGGAGAGAAAGGGGACAGGAAGAAAAGGCCAAAACTCAGTCGAGGGTCAATGGGCCGCGATTCGGACGCCACGGAGCACTTCGGGCCGCTGGATCCACTGAGCAAGGAAAAAGCACAGACCAAGCGGCTCTGAAATTTCAATCGCCTACAAAAAGTGCCGCTGCACAATTCTTTCCCAACCTCAAACTCTTTTGCTCCCAAGCTTCTCAGCACTAAGCCATCGGCTTGCCATTGAGCTCCTTGATTTTTGCCTGACTATGGAATTTGACAGGACTCGGAAGGCGAGATACCAAACACACAAACCACAACATGCCTGCCTACGCGCTCTTCTATGCGCAATAGGTTACTTTGATTTTTATCGTTAGAGTGGAAGAAAAACCCAACGGCCTAGACAGCCAGTCCAATCCACCCCGCTGCTGTAGATTTATCGTGTTGCAGCGGGACTAACAAGGACAAACAAACAAACAAACCCATCACCATGATTTCTTGCGATCAATTGCATTCCACATCATTTGGAATCTTGCTATATCTTCTAGACCGTCCACACGCCCCAAATATTCGGAAAATACCAATAAGATACATGCTCTTGCATCGTTCCTGCCGTAATCATTTACATTGGTATCATTCGCCTTGTAATCCGCCCGTGTCATTCATCCACTCCAACTCCAAAACTCCCATGCCGTCATGGTTCCTATCATGAAACCTGTCAACCGTTACGTTGAATGATGTACCTCTCTTCTTCGAACGACAGTATAAACTTTGCGCACAAACGACCCACATAGTTGAAGGTCACATCTCGGATCGGATGCTTGTCTTGGTAGGGCAAGATCGGATCCGCCGTCAGGTAGTCCAACTCACTCCCTGTCACGCCGTTAGTATCATTTCTTCAGGTTCATGGTGAAATCCGGACTCACAGTTGCCCGGCTGCAACAACCTCCGCAGCTGCATCACCATGGCGGCGGCATCACGGTCCAACTCGTCAAGGCTCACATCGTCGACCATTGGATTGAAGCTGCGGCCGCCCGCGTCCCGCAAGTGCGTCTGGTACAACTGGTGGAACTGGAACCCAACTTGCTTGAAAGGCATATTTTCAATCGCGGCATTATGGCTGAGCGCGCCGGAGCGCTTCTTCACCGGTCGGTTCCCAGTCTCCAACGCGATTTGGTTCTCGGTGATGACGAACGTATCAACTGTTTGCTCCACCGACTCCATGAATAGAGTGAGCACTAGGAATGCGGCGAGACACGGCGCCCACCCCTTGCGCTCCTTTGGCTTGAGCGATGACCCAAACGCCTTGAACAGCTTGGTCATCTCCGCCCGCATCATGTCGTCAAGTACCGCTTTGAGTTGTCGATTGAGCACCCGAGGCGTCACCCATGGCACGTTCAGCGGCACCAGCCCGGTTGGCCCGAGGTTGTTGATGCTCTGCTGTGTCAAGCACAGATGGTGGCCCATGACATAGTGCATGGCATAGATAGACAGCGCTCGCTTGACCATGACGTTGTCGCTTCGCTGGGCGTAGTCTTGCACGATGCGCAGAAGCGTTCGGGGTAGCCGCGTGTGACGGCTGTCTGTTACCATCTCGGCAAACGCGGGCTCTGCTACGATAGCTTGGATGTACTTGTCCAGCTTCTTGCGGAGCTCTTCTTTGTGAGAATTGCCTTCGGTCTCGAGTCCTATGGCCGCTGCATCCCGCCTTTGCAAGTCGGGCTTCCCGTACGCGTGCTGGAGGTGATAGTGGTGGACCACGTCGTCCGTCTTCGCCGTGAAGAATTTCGCCTTGATCGACAACCTCGCGTTGAACTGGGTACCCGAGAACAACTCAACTGTACATGGTCTCTCAACCCCGTTGATGGTGAACCCGGCAATGTTGTCCCTGATGAACTCGGACATCTTATCTTTGGCAAAGTGACCCCGGATGAAGTCAGGGAACAGCACGGCGTCGAAGTCATCAAACTGCCAACACATGGCGTGTGGCACATGCTGTTGGAGCTTTAAACAGCTTCCGCACGCCCGATCCTCCCCGCACTTGACCTTGCGGGCGTGGCAGTGGAAGCATGCGCCCAGCCGTCGCACCTTGAGCGCGCTCTCCTTGGTCTCGTTGGCGAGCGGCCCCTTGCGCCCCCGCTGAGACGAGCGCATTGCGTCGTGGCAGTCGAACGGGTTTGACTTGTCCGCGTGCGCGTTGACGCTGTCGGGCGTCACGATCAGGAACATGCTGCTGCTTCCGCTGCCGCCCCCGATGGGGGACTGTGTTGCGGGGCACTTCTTCTTCTTGGTCACTCGGGCGTCGCCGCGGACCTTGCGGATCGCTATCGGCGTCGTGGGTTTGGCGCCGATGCTGCCGATGTCTTCGCGCTTGATGTGGACGTGTGGCGACTGCGGGCTGGCGCTTGCTTGCGGGCTGGCCGAGGGAGAATATTGCTGGGATGGGGATGGGGAGACGAATCCCGAACTGGGGTCTTCAATGACGAACATGGAATTCTTATCTATGGCCCCTACGGAGCTCCATGGCGCATCAGGGAACTCGATGTTGCTAAAGTCAAGCGTCTGGAGAGTTTGCTGCTCCACGCTGTTCATAGGCAGGAAGGCAGTGTTGTTTATCAGATTGTTTAGCTCTGCTTCTGTCAGGGCTGGCGATGTGCTGGTTAGCATACTTGGCAAAGGGGGGCATGTGATGACATGTTGCGGCTCCTTACCGGTAAACTGCGAAGTAAGCAACGAGGGGCCGGTCGCCGGCACAAAGTAGTTTTCGGAGAAGAAGTTGCTGTCGCCGGTCTGTGCCGTGGTTGGTTCGAATGCGCTAATCGACCCGGAGCTGGTAAACGAATCGACGAAGACGTTTTGGAGGTCTGTGTCCAGGCTCAGCGGCGAGGCGGCCGGGAGCGACGACTCGGAGTGGTGGGATGCATGGCCGATGACACCCCACGAGCTGCCGAGGGCGCCGCTGCCCGGGCTCGGAAAGAAGCCCGCGGAGCCGGGGCTGGCGCTGTTCGGCGCGGATACATAGGTCCACGGGCTGTCTTCGGGGTCGCCGGTCGAGCCGGGGTAGTCAAAGCTCGATAGGGGCGAAGCCCCGGCTGAAGCGACGGATGCCATGGCGGACGGTTTGCTTTTTGTTCAAGCCGAGAGAGACTGTAGGACTCGAGTCTAACCCGCCACCCCCTTGCGTGGCCTTGGTGAAGGGCCGATTTGCTAGGTACGCAGGTCTGCTTGTGAGACCGACTTTGTCGTCGTCCAGGCCGGACTCAGCCTTAGCCCTGGCCGTCTGTGGTTGTTTGCGAGCCTCGAGCAGCGTATAGCAACCAATCTGGCTGAGTTCGTGTCCGTCACAATCAAGTCGCAGATCGTAGGGCAGAGGGTGTCGCCGAGTCGCTGTACGCCCCAATGACGGGACACAAGGCGCGCTTGAGAGCGGACGGGCGCGATTCACAACAGCAAGGCCAAGAAGGAACTCTTCAGCAAAAAAATATTTGGTCAATATCGCTTTATACGGCATCAAGGTATGGGAAAACAGACAGGAGACCTTGTCCCTCCTCGCTGGGCGGTGGTCTGCTAATTAACGTGGGCAGGAAATCCCGACGATGGATACCATCTGCGGCGGCGGCGGGCGCAGCCTTCGCGGGGCTAAACTCGATGGAGCGACCGAGGGGTTCGCGCAGAGGCAGCGCAACGCTGAGAGTGGCCCATCGTCCTTTAGGGGGGGGGGGGGCACATCGCAAGCAGGGGTTTATCGCCAAGCGTGGGACCGAATACGCTAAACCGGATTGGAACACCGACTGGGCTTCGGCACCGTCGCACCAAAAGGGACACCTTGGGCTCTGCCGAGGAGGGGCGAGGGGACAGCAACAGGGCCTGTTAGTGGTAAGGCTGAGGGTATGTGGGAAAGGCTAACAATTGCTAGAGCCTGAAGAATAGAAACCAGACTGACAGCATCCAAGCCCTCGGTCGCTAACCCTGAGTCTTGGCCGTTGCAGATTTATCTCTGGCAGGCTAACGTACGGCATCTGGAGAAATGTACGCTAGAAAAGGCGGTGCAACGTGCCGAGCAATGCTGCTGGTGATACCCAACGGTCATGCGTCAACGGTCAAGGTGAAGTTGTTCATTTTCCCCTTTTGGTACGGGCTTAAATGCAATATGCTATTCTTCGAGAAAATGGAGGAGCGAAGCCTCCGATAGGTTTCCGGTGCTAAGTGACCTGTCCGTATCCGTTCCCGCACGTCCAAGACACCTCCCGGCCCGGGACCGCCATGCCAAGACCGCATTGGCTTCCGCAGCCAAAGGCGCATCATCCCGACGAGTCCCATTCAACCACATGGCACTCGAAGCCGAAATGACAGGTAACACATCGCCCTTCAAAATCAAAGCTCAGACGGCAAGCTCTCAAAACTAGCTGTATAGCAACTAAGTCACTAAGCGTGAGACGGTGTCTCACTTGGCAGTGACCTATTCTAGACAACGAGACTAACCCTCCCGTCCCATCCAACAATGCAAAGAAAACCAAGACCAAAAGATTACACATGACGCGATGCCACTCACCCAGCACGAAGAGAACACGGCAACATCTAATTGGCAATGAGAAAAAACGGAACAAAAACATCAAACTGCCTCCCTACTGCCCCCTATATGCCTCCCGGACCTAACCCACAGAACAGACTACCAACCCGCCATGACCCTGCATACCCTGTAGCCTAGGTAGTAGCGGTATACTAAATCGGCCGAACGAATAACAATCAAGCGTACCCAGCCTCCTGTAGACAGCTTGGACGACCGACATGAACAAAAAAAAAAGCCAGTCAAAACCACCAACGCAGTGCAACACTAATAGAAACCAAACAACAAAACCTCCGTTACCGTACCCCCGCCGCCCAAAAAGAAAAAAAAGGATTTCAGCCTCACTAGTGCCGCCCCTAGAGAGAAACAAAAGGAAATTAAACGAGGAAAGAGAAATGCAAATAAGGGGGTAAGCCCGTACAAGTCTGTCAAAAGTCCACCCCTTTTGACAGAAGGAAAACCGTTTCATTTCCTCTCGTCCAGTCCAATCCAATCCAGTCCAGTCCAGTTTATGGCCACTCATCTGTTTTTCTCGCTTCCTAGGGGGCCTTCGATATGAGCGACATCTCTGCGTGTATCCAAGGGCTCCAAAGAGACAGTGTCTCCCCTCGAGTTAAACAGGGAAGAAAGGGGAAACGCGACATTGTCTCTTGGAAGAAAAAAAGAAAGAAAAAAAACCGTCGATGGCTGTTTTCCAAGAATAGACCCATCCAAAAACAACAGCAGAGAAAAGCTCAAAAGAAGCAAAACACTGCTCGCAATCCTAATCTTCTTTCTTCATCTTCTGTCTCTTCTTCTCCTACCGGAACCTCGCCGCCGAAGCAGCCGACCTCTCCTGGATCTGTTGTTCTGTTGAAACGTATAGCCTGTCCAGATAGTCCATGGCCTGGGCATCCTTGAGGATCTTGGCGACCTGTATGCCGGCTGAGATGAGCTGGAGGATGTTGCGGTCGTCCTTGAGCGGACGCGACTGGTGCTTGGCCGCGTGCCGCATCTCGAGCGAGTTCTCTAGAATCGTGACAAACTGCTTGATCTGCCCGTTGTACAGCACGCGCGCCGGGATGCGCCGCTTCGTTGCCAGCCGTTTGAGCAGATACACCCACTCGGTCCTACACGCCGCAACAAAATTGGTCTTAGCGAAGTGATCCTCGAAGTGCTGTCGGCTATTGGATTTTTTGGTTTTTCTTTTTGCCTCGAGGCGGGGCTGGGTGAATTGAAAAAAAAAAAAAGAAGGGGGGAAGCCAGCAAATACGTACCACTCCCGGTCCTGGGGCCGCTCAACCGGCCGCATATCCTGCGTCAGCGGGATGGGAAACTGGTACTTTGCTACAAAGTCATATGCGCACCGCGACAGGCGGTCATTGACTTGGGACAGGACACTATCCTGTTCCTGCACTAAGAGGTTGGTGGGGAGATGGGGCAGCTCGCGCTCCTGCAGGGCGATGTAGTCCGGTGGCGGGCGTTGCAGGAACTGATGGGGCCCGTCAAACTCATCCCGGTTCGACGGACGCCGTTGCGAGCGCGGCTTTCCGTTCATCCTGTTCTTGCCCGGCGGCGTCCTGCCACCAACGCCGTTGTCCAGCGAGTAGTCGGATAGGCTCGGGGATGCCATGAGATCATCCACGGAATTGGAGGGCGAGAAGCGGCCCGGATGATCCCACCCCTGAGGGGCCATTATGTTCTTGTACGGGCCGGCTTGGCTCTGAGACTGGGCATGGGCATGGGTCTGGCTTTGGCTGGAGTTGGCGTACGGCCCCGGGCCGGGTCGGAGGGTGTATGTGGAAAGGGGGTAGACGACGGACTCGGCGCCGGCTCGCCCGAAGTGGCCATTGCTCCCTACAGAGACCGTGGCAGGCAGGTTATACGAAGAGACGGTCCCGGACGGGTACGCCACGCTTGATTGACCCTAAGGTTATTCTCGCTGTCCTGAATCGGGAGGGTCTCAGTTCGGCTGTCATCTTACCTCTGTTGCCGATAGGGCCCGGCGTTGCCCTTCTCGAACACGCCATTTTGGTACGGCTCAGTATAAATTGGGCTTGCCATAAGTCAGCTGACATATGCTCCCTCGCCCGGTGGATGGATCGAGATTTGTTCCCACCTGCGCGAAGAAAGCCAAGGGTCGGTTGGCGCCACGACCGATGTGCGGTAGGCAAATTCTGGCTGTGCCATCGCTTTTTCCTCTCCTAGCCGGAGCGGACGGGAATCTTCAAGATCTGGATTTTCTTGAAGGGCTTGTTGACCGGTGGTTTTTTTTTCTTCTCGGGACAGTGAAAAGCACAAAACGCAAAACAAAACAACCCAAAAAGAAAAGGGACGGTCCTGTCCACAAGAGGCCCCGGAACTGCCAAGTTAGTCCTGTGGGCAAAACGTGAAAAATCCTTGCGGCCGGGCCGGGGTTTCCTAGGAGAATGGCCACCAAAAAGTCCTTAAAAATCCAAGGGGATCCACGCGGCGGCGATAGCCTCACTGGGATGTGTCTTCGGGACGATTTTCAACGGCGGACGGTCCGACAGAACAGCCGGTCAGACTAAAAGAGCGGATTTTGACAACTCGGCGGACGCGCAAGTGGACTCCTTGAGTCTAGAGAGTTTAAAACGTTCTGCCTGGTTGCTCAAGGGGAAGCAACCTGACTCTAGTCCGATGTTGGGTGTGCCTGAGCAGCGAGACGGAAAAGGAGAGGAGCCGGACAGAGGACAGTCCCGCGATGCAGACATATATGTTGTCTCTGCTTAGGGCTGAGTGGCAAGGTTGACACTGTCACAGCTTGCAGGCAGCAGAACAACAGGATATGGGGCAGCACGGCAAGCAATCGAGGCCGAGGACAACGCAGCGCGCTGTCGGTAACTCGGTAGCCTCTGACGGTGCGCACAAGTAGGCGTCCAACCTGGAAGCTGGAGAGGGACAAAAGGCGTTCTGCTTTCAGCAAAGACCCGCATACGAGGGCGGATTCGTGACCTCGAGGGTGTGGGGGGAGGGGAGGCATGGGAGTGCATGCGCAGACAGGTCGGCAGACAAGTCGGGCGTTGACCGGGAGGCAGACAAGCAGAAAAACAGACAAGCAGGGAGGCAGGATCTCGGGCTGCGTCGTGCGCGATGATCGTTAGCGAGAGGGCGTGACTTGGAACCGGAAGATCGATGGGTGCTGGTCCAATGGCCGGCTCGGCGCTTGATCCGGTCGCCCGTCGCGAACCCTTTACACAGGCTCGCACAAGCTGCAAGCGAGGGCGGCGTGCTGGCCAGCATGGCGGCATCGAGAAGGCGGATGGTGGGTAGGGCACCGTTGGGCAGAGATGGAATTTTCCAGGTTGCGACTCGGATTGCGAGGGTGCCAAAGCAATCTGTATTGTTGCCCGATTGCCCCGACATCCTGGGACGCCATTGGTGCAATGGCCGACCCTGCGTTGACCTGCGTCCGCTGAAGCAGTGACAAGAGGAATGGTTGGGGCCGCGCGACGTTGGCTTGACGTTAGGCAGAAACGCGCTTCGCTGGCGCTGGCAAGCCCAATCATGGCTGCTTCGATGGCAGATTGACAGCAAATACCCAACTCCCACAGACATCTCGTCACCCTTGGCCCGCCGTGTCTCGACATTCGATGCTCCAACATTTGCTTGCCTGCATGTCCTCCCCCCTGGCCCCTCTTCCCTCTTCTCGGCCGCCTTTGTCTTTAAAGAGTAGAGCCTCGCCTAGATCCGCACTCACCCTACCCTACCTAGTGATCATTGATGCCCATTGTCGGCATGCGGGGGCTGTGAAAGTGCGCGATGCTGAAGACAGAGCAGCCCCCAGGCCGAAAGGGGAACAGGATGAAGCGTTTGAACCGGCCAAGACCAAAGACCCTCCTCCCCACGTGCTCTTGCACACAGACACACAGACACACACAAGATCCAAGATCCAAGACCCTGTAACCCGCCGCCTAAGCCGATTGCCTGCCGCCCCGACCCGAGCCGTGATTTTGAGAGACTTTGCCAAGTGAGAGCCATGGCACGCCCGCTGCCGCGAGCATTTCGGCCCGGGACCCCAGGACACAGCACGGCCGACTCCCGAAATACCATCCAGGCCCAAGAAACGGCAGCATCAGCATGGTAAAAAACCCCAGGTCCTTTCCCCACACTTCTCCAACACGCCCGAACCGCCCTGCACGCCAGCTTTATTTAGCAACCGTTGGTTTCCGCTGCTGAAGCAGAGCGGCCCGTCTTGGAGCCTGAGGAGTCGCGGAGCCTGAGCCTGAAAGATGCCCCCCTGAGCGCCCTACCAAGGTAAGATCTGACTGGTGGCCACCATCGCCGTCGCTGTGCCCGGCCGTGGATAGCCGGGGCATCCCAACGCGCAGGCCTGGCCTTCACCACGAAATATAGGCTCAGAATGGGCCTCCTTGCCTTGTCGAGAGAGACAAGGCTGAATTAGGCTTTCATCCATTGACTGAACCCTGGGTTGAGCTGCCGATCTCTCAACGATAGTCCTTGGGGCCACTGCCACTAGCGGTTTGTTGACGTCAATGGGCACCACCGGGCCAACTGAAGAGACATGCCAATCCTAGTTGCTTGACCGTTTACTTACATGATAAGGAGCCATTCTATCAAGACCCATGCCGGCTGACATTCGATTTTGCTATTTCACCATGCCTCGATGTCGACAACCTCCAGGAAATAGAATGGGCTTTTACCTACCTCAACATCCACCCGGCCTGAGGAACACATCCGCATCCTGGACGGCACCTTCATGCGAACCCGCTGATTTGGATCCAAGCCCATCGTGACATCCCAAAGAGGGTTTTGCATAGCGATGTGGCCTGTGACATAGAACTGCGTCTAGTAGTTGTCATTCTCGAACGCTCGGAATGCAGCCGGCCATGAGATCAGATATCTCTTGCCGACGAGCCGCGAACATGACACATTAACGGCGCTCCACCCTTCCATGGTCCGTGGACTGCAGAGTGGGCTAGCCTTCACAGAGAAGCCTGGCAGCCCTTGCCTAGTACCATGATGCCCACAATCTGGGCACCGCAGATACCGCAGACCCGGCAGTCGACATTCAGAATTCAGCCTTCTCTCGACTTTTGTCTTTTAATTGTTATTCTCCGTCGACCTCGCTCTCGTATCCACCAAATGCCCTCCCGGAAGCCGCTATGGGATAGTGGGAGCAATCGAGGATGGCCAGCCTACTATGAGCTCGCCGTTAGGCCGCGGGGAAGTCTCATTTTCAACCAGACGATCGCTTCCAGGCCGGTTGTGCTCGTTGAGCCAGTCAAGAATTGTAGTGGTAAAAAGGCCAAAAAGCCGATGACAGCCGGTGTGTCCTACTCCGTATGAAGCTCGTTCACCGCTGACAAGGCCACATGTTTCCCGATTGCTCCCGAGCAAGAGAATGCTGTGCCTACTCGAACTGTTCCGAAGTGCGCCAGGTACGCTAGGACAGGCCGAGGATCTGAAGTTTGGGAGGGAGTGGATGTTGTATAGTGTAGGAGTGAACATGTCGTGTTCTTGACAAGGATGTGCTGAGCGCTGCCACCGTGTGGAGCACACGCCGGGGGACGGGAAGAAGGGCTCAAGGGAAGAGTCGGCAGTGAGCTATACGGCTCTTGCGACTCCAAGGCCAGGTAGCATGGCTTTTGTAAGTGGGTTTCTCGACGGCAAAAGCACAGGGCTGACATCTGTAACAGCTTCGCTTATCTGAGCCTCACTCCACCGACTTCTTTCTGCCACGCAGCTCGATTTTCGAGGCAGTAACTGAACGAGTTGATACAACTCTGGAGTGTGTTCATCACTTTTGCCGTCACCGTTAATACCAAACGGCCACGTCGGCTTTGCTGCCTTTTGGGGCACCCTATTGAAAAGGGGATGCAGGTGGTGGGGCCTCTCATGGAGCCCACTTCCTCAGAAGATGCCAGGAAATTAGCAAATCCTGCTGAGGAGCTTGAGTTGTCCCGTATCAGGGGACACAAATGGCTGCCTGCGTCTCGCCGGCAATCTTTCGAGACGGCCTAACTCCAAGCAAGCTACGAGTTGCCTCGTCAAGAGTATCGTTTCGTTACCATCGACTGGCTTAAATGGGCAATGATGAACGAATCATGGCACCATCGATGCTGTTATCGTTTGGGTAACACATGTCTAGCAACAACATATACCCCATTTGTCTCAATGGCTGGTCCTAACATGGATATTGAAGTTGTTATCGTCGACAATCCCCAATGCTTCAACACCAATACTTTCTCGGGTGGGTGCTAAAATCTCAAAATCTGAGAAGCTGATCGAGCTGTTTCGAATTGTTCAACCAAAACATGGCAGATGATCAATGTGAGTGCTCCCTAAGCCCCGTTCTGTTGGCAGGGAAGTTCTCTTGAAAAGGTGGTGATGTGGCGAGGGCCAAGTCCGACAAAGGCCAGGAAGAACTGGGCAACCTGGAGTTCATTGCACCAGTTGATGGAGTCAATTTCGAAACAACCCATTCGAGACAACCTGCTCACATATCATATTTTCAAGGCGCGGCGTAAACAGCGGGCGACGGCAATTTGAAAGCCGCCTCGGCAAACGCGCCAGCAATACTCGGTGCCCCTTTTGCCTCCCATCCACTTCGCCTCTGAAGCAGCCAAACTGAGAACAGCACATCAGACAGGTTCCTTGAACTCGCAAAGAAGCAGCAATCAATGCATGCCACAGCAGCAACCGTTGCTCAACGTCGCTGGTAGAGCCAATCTCGTTGACACGCCCCGCTCGTCGAAGGCAGCATAGTATACGCGTGCATAGGAGAGTGAGGCGGCTGCAGCACAAGCGCGGGACTCGAACAGGACTCAAGCAGGAAGTGCCGCGGCTTTCCGACGCCGTGGAAGCTTGAAAATCCGCTCTAACCGACAGGTCGCTTGTGGTTTCGAACGACAAGAGAACCACTGGGCCCTAAAGTACGAAACATCATGTCCCTCGCCGTTAGTCATCGTTGGGGATTGCCTCGACCGTCCCCGCATGCATCCTCAGCTGGCGCGCTCCTCGGCTTGATGAGAAAAAGAAAAAAGGGGGTTGCGGCGGCCTTCTCGGAGTAGCTGTGTCATTTCTGGCTGTCAAACAAGCTGGCTGGACTGCTTGTTTCGAAGCTCTTCCGACTGAGTGGCTCAACGCCGTCCACTCACATTGCTGAGCGAAGCAGCTGCGCTGACACTGGCCGAAGCACGCGTCCGCTTCCCCTCCTTCTCATGCACCACCAGTCGGTGTGCTTCCTCGACATTGGCTGGCTAGCAACGGTAAGACAGACTCTGGAGTTGCCAGCGCGGCGTTCGACACTCTGCTCCCCCGGATCACTGCGGGGGGGGGGGGGAAAGAGCAAACGGCGGCAAAGAAGCCGCAGAGCTCCCCCGCAACTCCGGATTGTTTGGTGCATGTTCGTGATGGCCGCCCTTTCTTGGAAGGAATCGTCACTCGAACTCTTTGGATTTTCATGAGCACACCGGGGGCGACGTGCGGGAGACTCGGAGGGGCTCAGTCAGAGCCTCGGCGGCTCGCGCGTGCCAGTAGCTTGCCAGCTGGCCATGGACGTGATATTTCGCGCAATAGCCGGGCGAATATCCTCTCGGTCCTGTTCTGGAGGAGATGGCCAACCAAGTGGGCCTGGCTGTCTGCATTGATGCGTTGGCAAGCTGTCTGCTGCAGCCTGTCCCCTGCAAATGTCGCCGGCTAGCCATCATGACCCAGCTTGATAGGCCCGAAGAGCACCGTAGGCCCCGCTGAGACCCCCTCTCAACGACACAAAAATGGCGAAAACAAGCAGATGAGCGACAGACGAGGCCAGTCAATGGCGGTGTGCGAGCAGGCCATGCAAGATATGGCCTATGACGACTGCAGGACTGCTGTGCCAGCTCAGCGTTAGCTCGAATGTGACAGGTCGCAGACACGCAGCCATACGACCACTCGACTGTCGCAAAGCGACGCAGAAGTGAAGCGGCAGGAAGCATGGCCAAGGACCAGCGCCAGCAGAAAATGTAGGCGCATTGGAAGGAAAATGCAGAAAAATGCAGCGAATTGGAGCGCGTCGAAGCGATTGTGAGCGGGGTTCTGTTGCGTCTCGCTGCGCGATGCGCCGTGATGAAGGCAGGCTGGGGAAAGCGAGGCAGGCGGAGGGAAGACGGGCAGGTCGGTCCTGCGGTGACTCTGCGACATTAAAACCCGAATAGCCCCTTCTCTGCCCAACTGGTGCTCTTTCCCTCGATTTTTTCCTCACCACAGCCCAACGACCCGCCAGCATTTGCGCCCAACATCCAAGCGAGCGACTCAGCGTCTTCAGGCCATCCCACGCCCACCCACACCCCTCTTCGTCACCCTTGCCGCCTTCTTATACTCGCCCACGCCCAGCTTCTCTTGTCCATTGCTCTCTTTGCTCCTGCCCTGTCACAGAGTTGATCTCAATCTACCCCTTCCCCAGGAGCAGGATCACATCATCGCCCCAGGAGTTTCTCTCTGTTGCACGGCACTGTCCTGCAACGTTCTTGCACGACATCAGCAACCCAAAACATTTCAGGATCTTCTCTCTTGCCACTGGAACCTTGACGCTTGGGATACCCTCCCCTGTGTCTTGATTGCAATCCGGATTCGAGCACATCCGCTGCTCAGGACCATATGACTGCCATTGTTTTGAACCGGACAACGGACACCATGCCTGGCTTCAATCACATTGAGCTGGACGAAGTCCACACTCCCGCGAGGTATATTGCGTCTGATTTCATTCTTTTCCCCTGGGAGGTCCATTGTGCTTTTCTGCGTTTGCTTCTGCTGTTCGGCGCCCTGCGCCCTCCTGTCGACTGAATACTGTCTTTCCTTGGCTCGGTTTGTTTTGTCTGTTCTACCTCCACCCCCGGATCCCGGCACCTTGACACCTTGAATCCCTGTTGCCTCAGTGAGGCTTGACTTGGGCGACTGCTACTACTGGCCACTATAACAAACATGCAACCCGTGGACTTTCTTCTTCGCTGGACCTGTTTATTCCGTGGACATGACAACCCAGAGGACCTACCATACTGCTGGGCGACCGCTCGAGGCAGAGGCTCCGACTCTCCGGGGTCGGAACTTGGATCGACCACCCGAAAGGGCGTGTCTTTCCGAATCATGATATTATTCTCGCTCTCTCGTAGAGCCAATGGTGAGTATCGCCCGCTCGTCAGACACACGCCTGTCAAAGGATCTCCATCTTTCAGAATGCAGCCATCTGGATCACACTGCCATGGAAGCCACCTGTTTTTGCTTTCACACAAGGTCCATGGACGTTCGTTCTTTTACCATCTCTCTGGACTTCATTAGGGCTCTAAGGATTTTCCGATCTGCCACGGTTTCAAGGCGCTTGACTTTCTCTCCCAGATCGTGTTCTCCTGTTCCTCTTGCATTCGCATGCAAACGGCAACAGGTGCTGCAGAGCGCGGAGATCGCAGCCCAGTGGTCATAATCTCTACCGTCACCCAACCGGGACTCAGATACTCAATCGACAACATCTCTCCTTACTTGCCCAGGAAGCCTGCTCGAGTACATGCCGTGGATCTCAACCGACAGAAAGATACAGCCTCTCTGCAACCCACAATGGAAACAATGCCATGGCATCTTTGCGACGACAAACACCCGAATTTTCCTTTCTTTTGCTGCCAGGACTCAAGTCACAGAACTCAGGCCGAGACATGGACACACAGAACACTCGCTGCCGCGCTCCAAGGATGCTTCTCTCTTCAAACTCGATAGACTCAACTTGGGACGCGTGACTTACCGGACTCTCTTTGCTGGACCCGCTCTGGACCCTGCGGTTTTTTTTTTGTTCTGTTCCCGAGGATCCAGGATCAATTTTTATTCTTCAGGCCACGCAACCTGTGCGCCATATCAGATTGGTTTGTTGCAATCCCCCTTATGACATGTAGGAATACCGAACTAACCTCTCTGGCTGCAGGATACAAAGTTGTGCCATCTGAAGCACTCATTTTCTTACTCGTTGATTTACACACTTTCTATTTCATGCCGGAAAAAGTGGTTGAAACAGCACACTAACCAACCCCCAGTGACTACAGCTTTGCTCAGCCCATGCTTTCCAATACTTCCGGGATGTTTTCTTCTTTCTGTCAAACAGGACCAGTGGACCAAGGAGGTTCAGTCTGGGACGCGACAGCGGAGGGACCACAGAACTTCCATGACTATGGAGACAACGGAGACTACTACGCTGGAGAAGCCGAGGATTTTTACCCCTTTCAAGTTGGCCACATCACACCCAAGCCGGACCACGCTGAAGCTGTGGATGACTTTCACGGTCCTTGGACACCCGCGCCCGCGGTTGACAAGGCTCCGAAGGCGGAGCCCATGCGCCGCATGACCTCGCGGAGCTCAAATGGTAGCAACAAGCACCGGAGCTCCAAGACTTCTTCATCGTCATCAAAGAAGAGCCGGTCGAGAGTCCACTCGATTCTCTCCCAGACCTCTTCGCAAATGTCAAAACTTGACATGACAGGTAATGCTGCCTTTCAGGATGGACCTGTGGCAAACAGCCGGATCATGGATGTGCAACAATACCTTGCTCAGGACCTGGACACCCTCTCAGTGTCGCCCGTGGGCCCGGCCTTCTACCACGGCAGCATGATGGGATACCCAGATGGTCTTCACTACGCAAGTGATCTGGGTACCTCGATGGCGCATGTGAACCCTCAAATCTTTGATACCGGCCTCACTGGCAACTCTCCCGCGCAATCTTGGGGCTCGCTGAGCCCTGGTGATTCTCGCATGTCTTCGCCTGGAGTCCCAGATGCCGTGTCTGATGATGTGTGGTCTGCGGTCCCCTCCGCATCGTCGCCTGGAGAGAGCCAGAACTCCGACTCGCCCGCCATGAATGGCCAGTCTCCAAGGTATGTTGTGATCAAAGAATCACCCTCAACTCTACCCCTCCCCCTGTGACACTTTCTTACTCTTGAGCGTTTTCAGGATGAACCGCAAGCTGGACTCCCAATTTGTGACCTCTGAGGATCTTCACGGAAACCTCGTGCCCTCCATGGCTCAGGATACGTTTTCTCTTCCTCCTGCTTTCAACTCTCGTCGCATGAGCGGCGAAGGTGAGTCTGCCAGGGACCATTTCCTCTACAAGAATGCGTACCCCCAAGCGGACGGCCTATTCCACTGCCCATGGGAGGGCGAGCCGACCTGCAACCACAAGGCTGAGAAGCTCAAGTGCAACTACGAGTAAGAATCCCGCAATCATCCCTTCTCCAGTAGTCCACGCAACTAACCACAATGGCACCACAGCAAGTTTGTTGACTCCCACCTGAAGCCATACCGCTGCAAGGTTGAGGGATGCCAGAATGCCCGTTTCTCCTCTACTGCTTGCCTGCTTCGCCATGAGCGTGAGGCCCACGCTATGCATGGCCACGGCGAGAAGCCGTACCTATGCACCTATGAGGGATGCGAGCGCTCCCAGCCAGGACATGGCTTCCCCAGGCAATGGAACTTGCGGGACCATATGCGGCGAGTGCATAACGACAACGGTACCACTGCCCAGCCGGCGTCACCGCCGCCATCTGGCCCCGCCACCACTTCTTCTCGAGGACGGAAGAGGAAGAACGAAGTCCAGGAGAAGAGCTCTACTCACGAGAAGTCTAGCTCTCGCAAGTCATCCAACAAATCTTCGGGCGACTCCAGCGCCTCCAAGGCAGTGGAGATCCAGCCGAACCCCGAGATTGATGAGTGGTACAAGCACCAGAGCGCCCTCCAGAATCTCTTCCAAGGATACAACCAGCCAGATGATCCTCAGACCCTTCAGTACATCAAGGATTCCCAGGAGCACTTGAATGCCATGAAGCAGATCTCGCATGGACTTGTCATCTCCAGCAAGGCGGATGTCATCCAGGGCCCCTACCGCCAGTCGTGGAAGGGTTGAATGACCTTGTAAGCTTTACCTACCAGTCTGAAATCAGGGGCATTTTCTAACCGCGTATTTTAGTGAGGACTCTTTTTGTTTTCCCGGAAGCACCCCTCTGGATATGACTTATTCACCCCTCCTTCCAAGTACATCACTTGGAACCAGTTTCGAATGTCGCTCAGGCGGCACTGGATTGTCTGGACCTGCAGCAACTGGCCAGAATGATGAAGTTGAGCCACCACAAAGCCGCGCCAAGCGGGGGCGTGGTGAGCTTCATCGGCAGTTTTTTTTTGCGCCCGAGAGCTGAGGATTGTGGGTGTTGACCAACCTTTGGCCACACCACCACCAAACCTCCATGATGTGGATTGAACTAGTGAATTTGCTCTAGACAATGCCGCGGATTGATGACCCCATGATGGCGACGACTACAGACTAGCACCTTTTTTTTGTTGCGGCATAAGTTACCAGCTGCTTTTTGGAATGGCTAGGTGTTCAGGGATTGTGATGGATAACAAGACATAAAAATATGGAGGGATGTCATGGCGGCGGATATTTTTGGGAGCATATTTTTGGTTTGATACAGACCTTGTTTTTTATCACTATTCTGCTTTGCTGAGGAGTTTGGATGGATGACCAATGGCGGCTTTTTGGATAACGATATGATGACTTGTTTGGGTATTGGTTTTGATGTTTTTGCTTCAGTGAAGATATGGCGCGGATATGATGATTATGATGATTATGACAATGGAGACAATTTTAGAGCCCTTATGGCAACATGGATATTTGGTGTTGTATGGCAGACTTGGCGGCTACTTACTAAATGATGTAAAAAAAAAAAACATGCATATGTTACGGACGGACACTGAGATAAATGATGTAGACTTCTGGTTCTAACTCTATTCAATGTTCTCAATTGTAATGACAAACGCAAGCAAAGTGTTAGTTGTCAATTACTTTGTTATGACTGAGTTGCAACCCTCATAGAAGCCAGATGTCCGTCTTTTTGGACACGCCCAATTACCACACCTCTAAGAGTCAATTTGAAGTGACGATCCATACTTTACGACTTCATTAACACAAGACTCAACCGTTTTAACGAGAAAGCTTTAGACATGCAGATAAAATTCCTCTCATTCCTCATTCCAAGTCTTTCTGACTTCACTACTACCTATGTTAGTGTTCACAAGTCGCAGGGATGTCGTCCCCTGATGAGCCAAACCCATGATACCATTCATCCCTTCCGCCTCTATTCAGCTCCAACAACTCATTAACATCCTCCAAACACACTCTATTCCCACAATATCCTTCCTTCACCCCAAGACCTCCCATTGTCGATGTGATAGAGTGGGTGGGTATCTTTGCTGAAACCTCCCCTTACCAAGCACCACCAACGGTATGGCGTAATACAATAGGAAACCTCGAAGATGGTAAGGAGTTGTGTAGATCGAAAGGGGGGATTTAAGAAGGAAGCTTGTCCTCTCCAGGGATTAGCGCTCCCTTTTCAATAGCGGCTCGGTGAGCACGCGCCGTCATTCCTACGGCGGGCATGTATGTATCGAGCCAGGGCAGCAAGTTCTTAGCGACCGGGGCGCGCCAATCCCGCTATTTGGTATTGTTAGTTACAGTATTTTTTTTCTGGCATTTTTCTAAGGGTGTGTAGTATTGGACCCCAAGATACTATGGGTGTGCCCAAAAGTTGGGGGGGGAGAGAACGTACCATCAGCTCGCCGACAATGTCAAAGAAGGAGACGACGTTCACGCCCGCTCTCAGCATCTGAGCGTTTGCGATATCGCGAATCTTTGAAGGGGTTAGGTTTTATTCGTTTGATGGACCTTTTGCTCTTCATCGTGGTGTTGGGGATAAAAAGGCAGGCCAAGAGGACTCAGAGGGAAGAGAGTTGAGCTGGAGAAGAACTTACAAGTGTGCTAGTTGTGCCAGAAGCTTCGATATTTGCCCAAACCGAGTAGCCTGCAGCTCTCAGTGATCGGGCAAGGAAGGCAGTACCTAGACAGAAACCCAGCGTTAGAAATGATGAGTGAAATACGCTTTCCAGAAGATGAACTCACAAACATCCGTCACAATGCCGGCAAGAATGATTTGTGTCCTGTTGAGGGAGATGATGGCTTCCCGAAACTCAGCGTTGTCCCAGGCGTTGATCTCGCCGGGGCGCTTGATGAGCGGAGCGTCAGGGTACAAGTCAAGAATCTCCTGTGGGAGTGGACCGTTGGGACCTTGGTTATGAAGTGAGCGGTTTGTCTCATAGAAACAGCGGTGCGATACAGACCAGTTTCGGTAGAGGTTGTCAAAACAACCGGGAGGTTGAATGCTTTGCCAATACTGGCATGGGCAAAGGTATTATGGACGAAGACCGTTGGATCTAGAAAAGCGTCAGAAGGCCATATTGGCAAACGGGGAGGGTTATCTACGTACCAAAGTCGCGAGCGAGGTTGTAAAGCCCCTCTTGGATATCGACAACCACAAGGATCTGCCGAAGAAGAGATTAGAATATCCCCAGGTTGGAAAGCTGGCCGAGATACACCATACCGAGTTGTTGAGCTCAAGTCTCTCCCAAGCAAAGCCTGTACAAGTTAGGGCTGAGCAGTGAATGGGTGGAAAGAGCACGTGCAGAAGAAACTTACTGTCAGCTAGAGCTGTGCCAGCCATGAAGGCGGCAGCCGTGAGAGTTGAAAATACGTTGAGCTTCATATTGTTCTTGCTCACAGGCTGTGAAGAATGTCGGTAAGTTTATGAGTGATTGAATGGATGAGAGATGCTCGGTGGCTCGATTTCCACAGTTACGTCTGCTCGTTCACCATATATATACACAAACAAGGCCTGTTCAATATCAACTTGTGCTCCTCTTCGGGACGCTGTTGAGCTTCCCCGCTCCCTCTTGCTTCGTTGTCTCCAGGAATGCATAACCATCGCCATCGCCACCTCCAGCCAAACCTCTCTCTCTGCTACTGTGAATCCAGAAGAGGAAGTTCTCCGTCAAAGTTCCTAGCTAAGCGCGCGGGACGGGCAGTCGGTCAAGGGTTACCGAAGAGCGAGTGACTCAGCCCCGGCGGACAGCTGTGGTCGGCGGCCAAACTGGCCGGCTCGGTGGTGGATCTCACCCGTGCCAAGCCGTCTAGTATCTGCTCGACAGAGACCACTAGGCTGGAAACAACTTGGATTTCCAACAAGATCCTAAGCAAGTGTGACACGGCTGGTCAGGTCAATATGGAGATAAGGCGTTGTTGAGATTCCCAAAACATGATGTTGTGCCCTGTGTTGGATCTGTCAGCATCTCTAAAGGGGCTCTAGTCAATAAACCTGCTCAGACAGCTTCGTGGCCCGATACACAACACGCCTGGGGTATTGCGAGGCTCTTGGTGTTGAGAGCAGCAACGAATCGGGAACGAGTGATGCCGTGCTGCAATGCAACTCAATACTAGACCCAGTGCTCACCCACATCGCACCCGGATGCAAGGAGCCTGCCAGCCTGCTCATAGCTGATTCAGCATTTCTGTACGTCGAAGAACCATATTGGCCGGCAGACTGTAGTCATCAGTTTGGTCAGCAGAAATAACATTGTGTGGCATACTTCGTTCCTTGGTATATGTAATTGATGACCGGTTCCGCAGCGACTGCTCTGTAACCAGCTCTGGGATTGGTCATGTACGTAGACCTTTTACACAACCAAGATAGTACCTCGTGCTAGTTTCGGACATCGAAGCCGCGGCTCCTCCCGTCGATGTCCCGGAACGCCACTCGGACTGAATGAGGGTAAGTGAGTACATGTGTGCACCATTAGGATGCGCTATTATGCTGGTGCTGAAGGTAGAGGCAATTGGTGCTCTGAGGCCGATAGATCCATGGTTCATGAAGACCTGGTGTGGGCAGACGAGAGTACTTGGGTGCCTTAGCCGTGTCCAATGGCCTGCTGTGTGAGCAATACCTGTGCTACATACATGCTGGAGGAGACCAGCCTGCACTGTGCACAATTAAAAACGAGGGCAATTGCCGGTCACTAGGAGTTGCCATGTTCTTCCTCAGCTCCCTTCCATGCCTCAAGCTGTTTGACGTGCTCAGTCTCGTTTGCACTTGTCCCCATTTTCAAGTCGTTGGGCTTGTCAGGTTGGGACGAGAAAAGAAGGAAAGGATTCCAGACGTGTCTTGGCTTGAAACAAAAATCTGGGGAACACACAGGATCAGCAAGGATTGTTTCTCGTTCCCGCTGAGGCGTCTGCACTTGGCCTCCTGTGGCGGCAATCCTGCGACAGCTCTCCGACACGGTCCAAGCCTGTCCCAAGGACCCTTTTCGCCTCACCAACCGTGCAGACACGCCCAGTGCTTCCCCGCGCTTCATCACGCTCCCATATTTCAGTCAATTCAACCGTTGGGTCCGTCAATCAACCGCCCGCCCAGGATTTGCCATGGATTGCCAAACCATACCCAGTACGGCCCTGCGCCTCTGGTTACAGATGGCCAGCGAAGCCGTTGCGGGAAGCCCATCCGCTCCATACGAGCGCGACTGAGCTGACCGCCCTAGCACCTTGGTCCGCCCGTATTGTTTGAGCTCATTCAGGAGCTGCATAGGGGCATGCTGCTCTCCAAGCTGTCTCCGGTAGTTAAGCTGCCTGGCTCCGTGGAATCACCCGGATGGAGTTTCTCTCTTCTGTTGTATCCTGATCTTCGTCCCCTTAGTGTTTAAGCGATCTCATCTCATGGCTCAAGTGCCAGAGTAGCTTTTCTCTTCAAAACCGGTTCTTGTCCGTTTTCCGGAGGCTGCCGTGCTTTTTTTTCTTCTCCCTTAATTGTTATATTCGCCCAATATGAAGCTCTCACAGCTCCTCCTCCCAGCTTGTACCGCCTCAGCGTTGGCGCACAGTGATGCACAGCACCACCACGATGCCCATAGAAGCCATGGCCTTGCCGGCGTGTGCGGGTCGGGAGCACTTCCCTTATCGGATGGCGAATCAACCTGCGGATCCGACATCGAATATTTAGCGCCAGGACACAGCGATATCTTTGCCCAGAAACCCCTGGATGGGATATGGAGATGTCCAAATGGGACGGAATGTGACTACGTCCACAAGCACAATTGGACACATTCGTCGCCTTGCTTTACGAGCTCCACGACGGGCACCGAATTCTGCGTATTCACCGACACAGAATTCGCCGAAGGCAGAGGAACTTCGTTTGTGATGCCGGCTCGGCGAGCCGACTACATCGCCACAACCCCGGCCTTCGTGGAGCCCGACAGGGTTAAAGGGGTAAATCAGGATCTCAGACGGACAGTACCAGCTAAGTACGACATGAAGGAATTCCCGGGCAAGGGAATGGGCCTCGTCGCCAACACCTATATTCAGCGCGGCGACCTGATTATGGCCAACACGCTGTCTTTGATGATCGATTACCGAGTGTTCGACGAGCTCACATGGGACGAGTACGCACAGCTGCAGGCATTTGCCGTCGACTATCTACCCGACGCGCACCGAGCGGCCATCATGAACCTCTCAACACACGATGGTGGGAACCTAACCCACGTGGCAACGATTGACAAGATTACCGCGACCAACGCCTTCGATATCGACCCTGACGATGACGATGAGCAGCAGGACCATGGTTTCTTCGTCGTCTTCCCCGAGATCGCGCGCATGAACCACGATTGCCGGGCGAATGCCGACTACTACTTTGACCACGAGACCCTCACCCAGTACATCCACGCCACGCGCCCGATCAGTCCCGGCGAGGAGCTGACTCTATCCTACATCAATCCGCTGATGCGGCGCGAAGCGCGCTTACGCAAGCTGCAGCGCACATGGGGCTTCAGGTGCGCCTGCCCCCTATGCACGCAGGAGGCAGGCCGGGCCAAGGCGTCGGACGCGCGCATCAAGCAGATCCGCGAGCTGCGCAGCGAGTTCCGGAACTATAAGCCCGAGAGCCTAGCGAACCCACAGATGGTCGAGCTCTTTATCAGCTTGCACGAGCAGGAGAAGCTGTGGGGCGCCATATACGAGGCGTACGCATTCGCGGCGCTCGAGTACAATGGCATTGGGGAGCCATGGACGGCGATCAAGTGGGCGCGGCTCGCCGTCGAGTGGGGCATCCCGGCTGTGGGGGAGAAGGACCAGGATGTTATCGAGATGCAGAAGTTGGCCGAGGACCCGTGGGCGCACTGGAGCTGGATGCTAAGGAGCAAGAAAAGGGCGGGGTGGGGGAGAAAGGATGAGGAAGGAGAAGAAGGCGAGGAGTACTAGGTGAGGACGGGGATGGTGAGGGAGAGGCCTTTGGGATATGTGGTCTCAAAAATGGGTGTTCAGGGGTTCGGTATGCTTTTCGTTTTGCTGACAGTATCAACCGGGGTCCGGACCAACATCATGGAGTTTGGATCGCTTTTTTGGGCATGTTGCTGCCCGGACAGGTATGTACTAGCACAAGATATTAACGACATGACGTCGTTTATTCGGGTTACCCACATCAAGTCCGCTTTCCAGGCACTAGAGTGGGTGAAGCAGATGGCTGGGTTGCGCCCTGTTGCGATCCTAGTGGTGACGGGATGTCCGGAAGAGAGGCCGTTTCAGAATTCGATTCGCCGTGCTCACATCAGAGGCAGAGACGCAACTGTGTAGATGTCTTGATTCGTTCTCACGCACTTGACTTCGCAACCTGGACACCTTCCATCATTGGGCAAGAGGCAAAGCTGCGGGAAACTAAAAGCGAGCTGTGCTGAGTGTTGGTGGACAAGTGCAGGCAAAAGAGTGCGGGGTAATCTAGCTGCTGCTTGCCTGCCTGCTGCACCTTGAACCTTGATGTCAGTCATCTCCCCCACCAAACACACCCCATCACCACCGCCCTCTCCTCGACAACCGACCTCACCGGCCTCCCGAGAGCTCGCACCGTCGATTCAACTTGGCACACAGCTCGCCATGGCAACCGACCTCCCGAAACCCGACCCTGCTGCGGCAATCGCAGCGATCCGTGACGCCCGGCCGCCCGCGACAGATCGCTTCACTTACTTGACTATCCTCGAGGCAAACCTCTGCGTCGAAGTGCTGCCCGCCCTCAACGAGATCCTCCAAGATGCAGAGCTCACACAGGAGATCGGCTGGGACCTGGTCTTCAACCTAGTCAACCTGCCCGGCTCCGAAACCTGCCTCGAAACCATCGCGCGCCTGGGCAATCCACGCGAGGTCATCCTCAAGGTTCTCGAGACACTTGAGCTCCTGCACATCGACAGCCAGAATGCCGACGAGGAGGAGGAACCACCAAAGGTAGCTCTTGTTTCCAAGGATACCAAGTTTATCACCCTCCTCGGCATGCTCGCGATCTTGCACAAGCGCATCAAGACAAAGTATCCAAGCCGCTTCCTGGCGCAGACACTGCAAACGGTGCACAACACGTACCTCCCGAACCAGTCCATGACAGCGTCGGTAATCAACCTGGTGCACAGCCTGTCGGGGCGGCGGAGGCCGGCCCTGCCAAGCAGAAAGTCGAGCATAAACGTAGCCAACCCCGACCAGGACGGCGACACGTCCAAGAATGCGCCGGACCCGGAGGCTGACAAGGAGGATGGCGAGGATCCGGCGGAGAGTACTATGCAGCAGAAGTTGCTGCTTAGCTTCGCCACATGCATTCTTGAGATATACACTAGCGCGCACGACCTCGCGTGGGCGGCGAGGTTACTGGAGTTTTATAGCCCCGAGAGGCAGGTTCCTCGGAGACAGACGCTGATGGCGGCTTTCCGGGAGGAACAGGAGTTGTTGGAGAGGGATGCTATTGTTGGACAGCTGGTGGTATGGGATTTCTCAAAACTAACACTTGATTTGGCGGGCTGACATCGAATCATAGGCTCTGATCACTGATCTCGGACTCAATTCGTACACAAGGGGGTTTCTCAAGAAGCTCACCGATGGCCTAATATCCAACAACCCACTCTCGGTAGAGAGCCCAAGGGGGCCGGACGATATCGCGCTGTCGACTGGAGGCTGTATCTCCTTGATTGCGTACTGGGTCTTCTCGGCCACGATATTCGACGCGAATCAACAACCAAGGCCACAGATAAACCTTTTCCCCGAGCACCTTGCGCTCTTGGAGAAGTTTCTGTCAGATGACCCGGAGACCCAAATTGATAAATCTCTCGGGGCGATAGAGGCTCTAGTAACGATTGGTCTCTGGTTGCAATCAAATGACCGTATTTATGCGACCCTATCGGCACCTCCGATTAGCAAGCCGAAATCAGAAGATGATTCCACTTCCGACTTCATGAAGTACATCCACCTCACGACGCTCATCGCTCTCTACCACCCGCACATCCATGTCCGCAACGCAGCCAGCACCTTGGCCGGCCTCGTGCTCCACGCAGACCCATCAGAGGAGGATCGCCTGCGTATTCTCTACGACCTTCTCGAGAATTGCATGTTTGCATCACTCAAAGCTCAAGCCATAACTTGGCTACGCGAAGAGATAATCGCCGCTTCCTCATCAAAGACACCAGCCCAACAACCTGCTTCCACCACAGAAGCTAGCACCATAACTCCGCCAACCCCCACGGCATCAATCTTCACCACCTCACAAGCCATGGAGACGGTGCAGTACGTCGTCTTCCCCAATTTCAACTCCCTGCGGACCCAGGACGCAGCAGAGCTGGTAGAATTCCTGGGACAGAACGCTCCGTTCGTGCTGCAGGCTGTCAACTTTGGGCTGTTCCTCTGGGGCGGAGCCGGCAAGTGGGCGCACATGTTGCCAGACAATGCGGACGCGACAGTCAAGGAGCGGTGGTTCGAGCCGCTAGTAGACGCGCTAGACCGGGTGCAGAAAGCGATAGAGGGTGGCGAACTGGAAGGGGAGGAGCTTGGGTCGTTGAAGTTTGATTTAGATGTACTAGGTGAAAGGTTGAGAAGGTTGGAGATAGCCGATGGCTTCAAGGCAGCGGAGACGGCTTAATATGCTGCTGGTGAGGAGGCTTGGGGATTTTTTGGAAGGGAAGGTATATCCTCATGTGTTGTGGGTATCATGATGAGAGAAGCTGGCGTTCCACGGGGTTGGGAGGCTTTGTGACGGTGGTGTATGGAGCGGATTGAATACTCGTCGGGACGGCGACCGGCTTCAGGGTTGGAATCGGCCGTTCTGCATGAGATGAGATATGATCACGGACATAAGATGCATAGCATGAACTCTCTCTTCGAGATCAAATGGTTGAGGAGAGCAACATTTGATCGGATGGTGTTGAGGAGTTTCTAGTGGCTTAGGCAGATCGATGACCGATTGGCTCCCTTGGGAAGGCTTCGGGAAATATACCTAGACTCACTTTCTCACCTCTTGCATCGGACTTCAGGGTTGAGCTGTGGCCCTCTGAGGGAGTCTAAAATTGCATAATCACACACAGTCAGGACATATTTACCTTGACCTTGGATCACAAGAGAAGCCGAGCTCGGTGATGGATTACAGCTGAAGGTTTATTCCCTACGCTGCCGCGGCGATCCGATCAACTCGAAGCTTCGATCGGCCTCGGCATCACGCACGGTGATCCGGAAATACCGGTATGTGGCTGACCTCGTGATTGAGTTTCTGGTGTGAGCCACCATCGCAACGCGTTGTTATCGTTAGAATCGCCGCGGGAATCGGACGTGTTCTATACGGCGTAGGAATCATGGACACCGGCACTTCGTCAGCACTTCGGATGCATTGCTATGCAATAAATGTCAGTATCGTTTAGGACTTGGCGGTGCTAATTAATGCACGGGCAAACGGTAAGCCTTTCGCTAGTTTCCCTCCTTCCTCTTCCATTACCCACTAATGCTGGAACCGCAGCTCAAAGGTTTGAAGTTTTGTATCCAGTGCGCTGGGTTTCATACTGCCTTGTGGTAATCTGGGTGTGATTACTTACCTTGGATAACCGAGCCGGTTGTCGATAACTGGTAATCGGTTCTTCAGCGGCTGGAATGATCAGGCATGCATGGATGATACGCAGGAGCAGCCTAAGCTATCACGCTGTGTGGCTGTTCAGCAGGGTTCAAGTTTGGGCCCAGCGCTGTGGATCAATCGGTAGAGTTTGGCTGCCTTAATTACGTACCGGAGGGAACTCCACTCAAGGGTCACCTTGCGAGAGGTTCATGATGTCATTGCTCGTCGTCGACTGCGCGCTCCCGTTTAACCCCTGCTCAGTCGTGTCACAGCGAAAACTTGGAGGGAAAGCACCATAAAAACACTACAGGGCCGAGGGTCTGGAATGGCCCACGTAAGGTACTATTCTCCGGCTGTTTTGCTAGCGCTATCTTTCAGGAATTCTTGGATCGCGTAGACAAAAGACGTCAGGAGCTCGAGTTTGCTCGCCTTGATCCACCTAGCTTGTGCGCTGTCAAGTCTCCAGATGCGCCAGAGAGCACTAAAACTTCGCCTTACCCTCCAGGCTCCCTGGCGCTCTCCAAGCTACCGAAGAGGCATCTTAACTCCGCTTTCGCTTTCGCTCTTGCTTTGCAATCACCTGCTACCTTTACTCAGGACGCCAACCTGAGCGTGGCGCTCTGACATTAAAGCTGTCGACCTATGCGCGTTGTTGATCCTCTATGCGGCTAGGATAATAGAGCCTGCGCTGACTGTTGACCCAGCACGGCAGCACAGACAGCAAGCTACCTAGAACATACCAAGCGCACCAACAGGACCAACGTACCTACATTTACGAGCACCCCGACTCGCCTGGCCCGGTTTCTCAGAAACATGCGCTTCCAATAACCCTCCAGCTGAGCTTCGTATTGCGCTGGGCGATCCCCGAATACTCGGCTAGACCAGTGAGAAGCTGAGCTTTAGGCAAGGAGTCAACCCAGCTCGGGAGCCGAAGCCAACATCTCAAAACCGACCAGTTTCATTCAGACGGCCGCCGAGGGGCAGGCGCCGTAAACATAAACATGGATCGCAGAGCTACAACAACCGGTCGCGAGACCCAGGAATCGCTCACTGCCCCCTCCTCGGGGGATGTGAGCGACAATGGCCCGATCCACCTCGAAACCGCAAACGACCGTGGCCAACAGGTAACTGTTGTCCGCGATAATGAGGGCCATATCGTCTACCCGTCCGGTATCCCGCCCGCAACCCGGTCGCCTACCTCGCCCGAACCCTTTGACTTGCTGAGGGTCCCCTCAACCTCATCACTGTCTCCTACAAACACAGCACAGGATCATTCGTCGGGGGGGCATCCTCTCTACAAATACACAACCACTCCCGCCTCACCGCACTCCACGGGCAAAACACCTTGTCCAACCCCATTTGACCCAGAAAGTGGACATCGTGACATGACGAGTGCCGAATCGTCGGACCGCCTAAGCAAACCAAGAGCCCACACCCTGCCGGACCTCAAGACGAAGCAAGCACAGCAGACTAGGTCTCAACTTGGCGCAGCGGATGATGACACCTCGAGTAGTAGCGAGTCGTCTTCAGATGAGGAAGGGGACGATGTGCACCGAGGAGGTCGAACTCACATGCACAAGAAGCACGAACTTTCCGACGACCGCTTCCGCCGTTTCAAGGTTGGCAATGACAATTACCGCACTCGAGGCAAGGTCTCCAAGAGGGATGGCCGGCTCAGCATCTCGGTCAAGGACATGAGCAATACGGGTTACCTAGCCAAGGCACTCGGAACGGCAGCGAAGAGGGTAGTCCCCCTGAAAAAGGGTTCTAACAAAGATGGTGCCGAGGAGAAGCCCGACCCATCTAAGGTATCACCTGCCCTACAGATGTCGGGGCCGGACACCTTCCGTTGCCCAAAGTTGAATATTGTCATAATGGTAATCGGCTCGAGGGGTGACGCTCAGCCCTTCCTTAAGATCGGTAAAGTGCTGAAGGAGCAGTATGGCCACCGCGTGCGCATTGCTACTCATCCCGCGTTTCGCGACTTTGTTGAGAAGGACTCGGGCCTCGAGTTTTTCTCGGTTGGTGGTGACCCCTCGGAGTTGATGGCCTTCATGGTCAAAAACCCCGGTATGATCCCAACGCTGGAGACAGTCAAGGCTGGCGACATTGGGCGGCGGCGTGCTGCCATGGCCGAGATGTTTGACGGGTTTTGGCGCGCCTGTATCAACGCAACCGACGACGAGCGCGATGACAAGAACCGCAAGATGATGAGCGACAAGGACCCCTTTGTAGCCGATGCTATTATTGCAAATCCGCCGAGCTTCGCCCATGTCCATTGCGCCGAAGCACTGGGTATCCCGCTGCATCTCATGTTTACGTTCCCCTACACACCGACGCAGGCATTTCCCCACCCTCTCGCAAGCATCAAGAAATCGAATGTGGATCCTGGCTACACAAACTTCATCTCATACCCACTCGTTGAAATGATGGTATGGCAAGGCCTCGGCGATCTCATCAACGACTTCCGTGTCAAGACCCTCGGCCTTGACCCAGTCTCAACGCTTTGGGCACCGGGCGCTACTTACCGCCTCCACGTCCCGTTTACATACATGTGGAGTCCTGGGTTGGTCCCGAAGCCTGAGGATTGGGGCGAGGAAGTCGATATTTCAGGCTTCGTCTTCCTCGACCTCGCGGCGTCGTTCAAGTGTCCCGACCCGCTGGCAAATTTTCTCGACGCAGGCGAGCCGCCCATCTACATCGGCTTTGGCTCTATTGTTGTTGATGACGCAAACCGCTTCACCCAGATGATCTTCGAGGCCGTCAAACTTGCAGGCGTCAGAGCCCTCGTTTCTAAAGGATGGGGCGGCCTCGGTGGCGACAGCCTCGATGTACCGGACAACATATTTTTGCTCGACAATGTGCCGCACGACTGGCTCTTCCCCAAGGTTAAGGCGGTTGTCATCCATGGCGGTGCTGGCACCACTGCTATCGCACTCAAGTGTGGGTTGCCCACGATGATTGTTCCCTTCTTTGGAGACCAGCACTTTTGGGGCACCATGGTGGGCAGTTCTGGCGCTGGGCCAGAGCCAGTCCCGTACAAGAGCCTCGACGCGGAAAAGCTAGCCGAGGGTATCAAGTATTTGTTGACCGACAAAGCAGCCGAGGCGGCGGGTAAGATCGCCCAGCGCATCGGCGCCGAGGGCAACGGCGCCGAGAACGCGTGTATCTCGTTTCACAAACACTTGGCGCTGTCTGGCAAGAACTCGATGCGCTGCTCAATCCTGGCCGACAAAGTTGCTGTGTGGCAGCTCAAGAACACAAACCTACGGCTGAGCACTTTGGCAACGTACTACGTAGTGGAAAAGGGCTATGTTTCAATCAAGAAGCTCAGGTTGTTGCGACACAATGAATGGAATGACTTTGAAGGGCCTGGAGAGCCTGTCACAGGAATAGCCGGGTCGCTAGTGAGCTCAGTCGGTAATGTTTTTGGTGGGATAGGGGGTGTGCCTTACCGCGTTGCCAAGAACAATACTGAGAGGAAGGAGAAGAAGGAAAAGAAGAGGGAGAGGAGAGAGAAGAGGAGAGCGGACGCCACCGCTGCAAAGGAGGCAGCCCTACATGAGGACCAGCAGTCGTCCCATTCCCCTCCAGCGACAACTGAGAGTTCAGATCATGCGGAAGACACTCGTGAATCTGGATCCGATCAGGGAGGGGCCGAGACAGACCCCTCTCCACTCGCCCAGAAAACGAGCCAGAACTCGCTTCACCGCCGCGATACCCAGGGGACGGTGTCCACGGTCGATGTGGAACACACGGCTGAGGAGTTTGTCCAGGAGGTTGGTCGTGGCGCGGTTCAATCTGCAAAGGCTATCGCACGCGTCCCGGTTGATCTTTCGCTGGCTTTGGCTCAGGGTTTCCACAATGCGCCCAGACTATACGGCGACGACACGGTGCGCCGTCCGAAGCGTGTGACCGGCATCAAGTCCGGTCTCAAGGCCGCGCGCCACGAGTTTGTCTACGGTATATATGACGGCTGGACGGGCCTAGTGCGCCTGCCGGTGCGGGGCGCCCGCGATAATGGTGTTCGAGGATTCGTTTCGGGCGTAGGTATGGGACTGACGGGGTTTGTGCTCAAGGACATTGCCGCGATATTTGGGCCGGTGGGGTACACCCTCAAGGGTATCGTCAAGCAGGCGGAGCGCGGTCGGCAGCCGATACAACGTATTCGCCGGGCTAGAGCCGTCGAGGGCGAGAGGGAGCTGAGGGATTTAACCCAGGAAGAAAAGATGAGGAGAGGAGAAGAGGTGATGGAGGGGTGGAAGGTGATGGAGGACCTGTGGCGGGCTCTCGAGCTGCAGGAGAAGAAGAAGGGTGGTCTGCAGGGGAGACTTCGGGCTCGGAAGCGTGGCAAGAGGAGCTTAGGTGCGGCGTTTGAGAGCGTTGAGACGGCAAAGAAGGCGCTAGCCGCGCTCATGAGGGGAGAGAAGGTTGAGACCATCATTGGAAATGATAGAGGCCGGGAGAGCGAGGATCAGGGAAAGTCGAGCTCTGCTGCCCACAACGCTGCTGCCAAGGAGGAGAAGGAACTGAAGAAGGCGGCATCCGTCAATGGAGGGAAATCCCTCAATGGTGGGAAGCCCGTCAATGGAGCGGGAGAGGAAACCCGGGGGAGGGGTTCGACTGATAAGAGGAAGTCGTTCCAACTGCATTGCGGTGTTCATGAAGAGAAAACGATTAGATCTGACGGGAGCATTGCTACATCCGAGAGCGGAACACTTATATCTGAAGGAAGGTCCAGATTCTGCGGCAAGATCTGTGGGATCTTGGAGGAGACAGATGGCGAGACTCCTGGGGTGGAAAAGGAGAATCCGTTTTCGACGAAGAACCACGACATTGAGAAGAACATTGAGGATAACAGGCAGACATTGAAGACGTTGGCGTTGATGAATGCAGTCTAGGGTTGCCTTATAGCAACGCCCCTACCAGAAGACCCTTGGAGAGCGGTGCCGCCCGCTAGCACAAGAAGCTTGTTCCCCTAACCCTTTTCTTGGCGCTCCAACGGGCTTAGATGGTCCTTGTTGCCTGCTACATGACCTGGCACAGGGCGCGGTGGATGCCGGTGAAGAGATCCAGTCGGAGGTTCTGCATGACATAGACTAGATATGGGAGTAGGCAATATAGCTGCGTGTATTGGGTTGGATGGATGTTTTTGCTGGTACATACCCCTTTTGTATTGTGGAGGGCCTAGTTTGGGTCCTTGGTTTAGGAGGTGAAGGACATAATAGATAATAGATGCCTACCTGCCGCATACGGCTGTAATAATCGACATTTGTTACCTGCCACCAGTCTACTCATGTATCGCTTACCAAGGCTCAGCTTGGTTTACGTTATTCAGCCCCAAAAAATCGCAGCCAATGTGAGGCCAGCGCTGTATTGCTCGTCCGGCTTATCAGCTCATGCGGTTTTCTTTCAGTTGGCTGCTCCAATGGGGCCTTGGAACTTTGACGGTGCGCTGCGTCACGAACTAAACTACCTGGTAAAAAAAAAAAAAAAAAAGCCTGTAATCGAAGTGGAATGAGATGAGAGAAGAAAATGCCTCCCCGTGGTGCCGCGTGTTCATGTGGCGTTCCTGCCCTGTTCTGGAAGGAATCCTCACCCAGGGCAGCTTGGGGCAGGAGCCGTCTCTGGCTGTCTAATCACTCGCCGCTTGCTGCCATGACTTCCATTGTCGCTGACCCGAGGCTGACCACGATCTTAATGCGAACTGAAGCTGAAACTCGAGCCAGCCTTTTTTTCATGTTGTCATCAGAGTGCTGACCGTTTCAATCAAGCCTAAGGGCAACATTTTGGCGTCTGACCACACGATCACCGTCCCGCTTCGTATCCATCTTTCGCAAGACAGGACGGGCAACACCGCAAGTGCCGGTCTCTCTCCGCCATTTACCCCGTATGCGTTATACCTTGGCTAGATGTCTTGTATGCTAAGCTGCTATCTTTCCCAAGATACCGACGGCTTGTGCTACATGGCATTACCGGATATCCGCTAGGAGAAGAGGATGCCATCCGCATTCGACGGTCGCATCACAGAGCTGTGGCCAATGCTTGGTTGGGGATGCCAATGTTCTGATCGCCGCTAAATCGCAACGGCTCTAGGACGCCAGACTTGACAGGGCTCAAACCGGCAGAGCGCTATTGCGCGCTTCCAGTGCTCGCCTGTCAGCCCCCTGGTTGACAGGTGCAGATCCGTTGCTGCGCGGGCCAGGGTCCTGTATATGTGTTATATGTGTGTGTACGAGGGCTGCTTTTGAAGGGCTGAGTCCCCATGCCGCGCCGCTTCCCAAAGTGCTTTTCTGTTTTCCGGAGTAAGTGCTCGTCTTGCTTTTGCCGGAGCCCTCCCACTCACCAAAATCCCAAATATCGCTGCTGGCCGCGCGAACCCTCTCTCAGTCGCCTCTCAACCATGTTCGGTATCGCTCTCACTGGACGGTAGTGTATCAACACACGCAGACGACAGACAGACGCACAAAACCACCATGGACCCAAAACGGGTATACCCCGACCCCTCAGGCCAGGGCATCGAGCTCTCCAACAGGCCTGACTACCAGGAATTTCACAATCCAGGCCTGGAGGTTCTGCCCCCGTCCGCCCCCGAAGTCGTCACTCCGAGTTCACCACCACCGCCTCCCCAGACGTGGGAGAAGGCAGGTGCTTATGGCCATCCCCCACCAACCGCCCACAGCACTGTCGCGCCCCCCTATGACTACGCCAAGGGTGCTTTTGACCAGCAGGTACTGGCGCACCCGCCAAATCCCAGTGGCCCTTCCTCGGAGGAAAGGAGGATAATGGGCATCAAGAGGCAGACCTTCTGGATTCTAATCGCTGTTGGTGTCTTCCTCGCTGTCGCGGCCATCGCCGCCGGCGTAGGGGTTGGTGTTGCAACGCACAAATCGAGTGACGCTCCCGCGCCAGCAAGGTGTGTAGTTTTTCTGGATTTCCTGTTCAAGTTGTGTCTCAACATTGCTGTGTTGTCGAAACGGCCTGAACCTCAAGCTGTTGTCTTTCTGTTCGCCCGGCGACCCGAGCTTCGGACCCGGCCGAGCCAACGACACCCCCGGGGAGGCTGTTGGACAAGTGCCCTGTAGACGGGACACACCTTATTTAGCGCCATCGCGATCCCATCCCATCCTTCCCCCGCTTGGCGTTCCAAAACACTAACACGGACCCCCCAGCACCTCCACGGCCACCAACACAACAACACCAACCTCGACCCGGACGCTCCCCCTCCCGACGGCCCAGGCCACGATCGGGCCGTCCTCGACAATCCAGTGCCCGGTCAACAACCTGACGCTGTACACGGCCTCGTCGGACCGGACCAAGCGGTTCGTCCTGCTCTGCGGCCGCGACTACAACTCGGGCGCCGGCACCGTCGACATGTACCACCAGAACTCGTCGTCCATGAACGACTGCATCGATGCGTGCGCGGGGGCGCTCGGGTGCGTAGGCGCCGGCTGGGGCTACTACAAAGACGGCTACGTCTGCTGGCTCAAGAGTCTCCTCGCGACGCCTCAGGGGTCGCCGCAGTGGTATTTCGCGGCGCTGGACAACGAGACGGATGCCGAGGTGGCGTCTTTGCCGACGGTGGTGCCGTCGAAGGAGGAGAGGAGGTTCGTTTAGGGGGGTAATGGGAGGGGGGTCAGAGGTTTTTGTTATGGAGCGCATGGGCGGCTGTTTTTGTTGAACGGGAGGCCTGAGATGGGGGTTCCTCGAGTTCAAGCAACAACCGCCTTGGAAGCAATTGGGAAAGGGAGTGCTATATACCCGCGTTGTTGGAGTCCAACGATGCCGTCGCGAAAATTGGAAAGGGATTAGGGTTCGATTGGATTTGGTGGGATTCATGAGCTTCGAGGTGATGGGTACCCGAAAGCAGATGTTTTAGGAGACATAGTAATATCAGCATACATCATGCTTCGCAGCTCAAGCAAGTGGTTCGGAAAATGGCAGTTTCAGAAGGCTCGGAGGCTGAGTGAGGTCATTCGTTCACCATGTCAGGAGGGATGTGAGCTGGACACTCTTGTGCACCTGTGGAACTTGGTCGTGTCGAACGACTAGCTAGAAGTTGAACGGGAGATGAAATAAGCCGGAAGAGCCTGCCGTGAAGTAGGCTCTCTGGCTCTCTCGGGTGGCCTCGTCTCAGCTTGTCAAAGTTTGTATCATTATTGTTGTTATTAAAGCCAGGAAAATAATGAGAAACGAGCAGACACAACTCCGAGCGTCCCCCAAGTAAAAGAAATATCATGAACACCGGGGGCGCCGGCTTAGTATCATGTGAAATTTTTGTCATCATCGTCAAAGCACGCCTTTGCCGGCATACTTGTTGAGCCCACATCTCCCCGAGTTCACTTCTTCAACTTGAGAACTATCCACGCGGCGATCCGATATCCCACAATGATACCCATCATGATACCCACGTCCTTACCCATATAGCCAGGCTTGTAGCCGTACTGGTCAAGAACACCCTGGCCACGGATGAGGCACTGGTCGGCGAGATCCGTCTGCCACATACCTGTTTTTCACCGTCCTGTCAACACACGCCCCCCCAAGAAAGATCACGAAAAGGGAGGGACAAAACTCACACTGGCACTCCTCCGGGCCGGGGCCCGTGGATGCACAAGAGTACACCCTCTCGCTAAACTCATTGATCATCATGTTCTCAAATACGTATTTTTGGTAGTCCCAGAAATGAAAGACATATTTGTAAAAGACATTAAGCAGAGTTGGCGACACCATGAAGCCGTTGACGCTCATGAACAGGCCGTTGGCAAAGGCGACCAGGGCCAGCGAGATGACAAAGGACGGGAACAGCGACGTCATGAAGACGACGAGCCCCTCGGCCGCGAGCAGGTCGAGGAAGAGCCAGAAGACCCAGGTGAAGAAGGCGGCGGCGGTGGGCCGGAAGTTGGAAAGCCAGTACGAGATGGCGGAGAAGAGTAGGGAGATTCCGACTGCAGGGGGATTTAGTGAGACGGAGGGGGATGGGGGAAGGGGGGGGAAGAGAGGGAGGGGGGTTACCGAGGTAGGGGATTCCGATGAGGAAGTTGGATATGATGAGCGCCGTAGCGCCGTAGAGGCCGTTGCGCTTTTCCTTGATGAACTGCATGTAGTCCTCGAGAAAGGCCGGACAATACGCCACGGCCATGAAGGACATGAAGGCGGACCCGCTGTCACTCAAAAATCAGCATCTCCCTCAAACGTTCAAGACAAGATGGGGGGGGGGGGGGCTCAACGCACAAAAAGATAGCGTTGATCAACGGGATGATCGACTCCTGCTCGGTATCCAACCGCAACCAAACCGTGCCCATCATGATGGCCAGCCCCGTGTACATAGCCACACGGATACCGTACGCCACCACGTCCCGATAGCTCTTGACGAAGCTCCGATGCACCAGCGTGACAATCAAGCTCGGCAAACTCGGCTTCCTCTCGGCCTCGGCGTCCACCAGCGCCGCGCCGTCGCCCTCCTTTGTCCCGACTTCGGCCACAGCCACGGCCGCGCTGACATCGGCCGCGCGGGGCGACGCGGACCACGCGCGCTGCAGCTCGTCCAGGTGCTCGGCAGCTGTCTCGCGCCGGCTGCGCGAGAAGTCGACGTTGACCATCTCGAGCAGGTACTCGGCCGGGTTGACGTGCAGCGGCAGCGCGTGGCCCAGCGCGGTGAAATGGGCGTCGATGGTGGCGACGGGGCCGAAGTAGTGCGGCTTGCCGGCTGAGAGGAGGAGGAGCTTGTCAAAGAGGTTGAAGACGGAGGTGGAGGGCTGGTGAATAGAGGCGATTACGATGAGCTGAGGGGGGTTTGTTAGTTAGTGGCGTGGAAAGAGGGTTACGGGGGGGGGAAGGCTTGCGTTGTTCCGCTTGGCTACGCCCTTGAGATAGTTTATCACCTCCCAGCTGGCGGCCGAGTCGAGCCCGCTTGTGGGCTCGTCGAGGAAGAGGATCTTGGGGCTAGTGATCAGCTGGCTGGCAACACCCACCCGGCGCTTTTGCCCGCCGCTGATGCCCTTGCGGATCGGGGTGCCGATGAGCGTATTGGCCTGGTCCCGGAGACCGAATGAGTCCAGGAGGCCGTCAATGCGGGCGATACGCTCCCGCTTGGGCAGCGAGCTGGTAGAGGCGAGACGAGAGGCAAAGTGCAACGTCTCCCGCACCGTCAGGGAGCCGATGAGGGCGTCATCCTGCTCGACAAAACGGCTCATCTCGCGGAAGGCATTGCGTGAGGGCTTCTGCCCATTGACCAGGACCGTAGCATCGACTTTCTGCGCACCTGTAGGCCGTGACGCCAGAACATTGAGGAGCGTGGTCTTTCCGCAACCCGAAGGGCCCATGAGGGCGCATATCTCGCCTGCCGGATGTTAGAGCGGTCGGGATGGAAAAGGGGGCAACCTTGGAGGCAAGTACCGGCTTCGACAATTCCCTCGACATTCTCAACAATGGTCTTGGGCTCCTTTGTCTCTCTGTCCTTGACTGTGACAGTCACGTTTCTCCAGCTAATATTCCGCACCGTCGTGTTTCTCAGATGCGCCTCGGCCACAGCGTGGTGTTCGATGTCGACATCGATCACCGTGTCCTTCCCGCTGTCCGAGGACGTGTTCTTGACGGTGTCTGCCATCTTACTCCACTAGCCGTGTCGGTATCCAGCGCGAGGATATTACAATGTCCAACGTGAAAATGCTGGAAACGAGCGATGCAGTTCAATGTCGCCAGATCTACGCTTTGACTCTGGTGTTTCTGCATTCGCCGGCTAAAACAACAACCGCGAGAGCTTAGACAATTTACCCCCGTCCCTGAAACGGCATCTAGACTGTTAATGTACGGCAATCTACATGCTCCTCTTTATGCCGTCGAAGTGAGATTAGATCCGCGGGCGGCTAGATTGACGAAAGCGGCACCCAGCGACGCAAGAACGTCGCCCTCGGGCTCCACGCAACCCCCCTCTGCTTCTAGAATCGAGTTAGCTCCAGCTCGACCACGAGCCCAGGGTAGACTGTTCATAGCCACAGCGCGGCATCGCACAGAACCGGGCGTTTCCTGTCGACGCCCCGCGATGCCCGCGGCGAACGGGCCGAGTCCAAACATGCCTCAAACAGATCTCGCCAACTCGTCGGACTAAATGTACTAATCCCACATCAGCCAACAAGGCCAGCGCAGGATTGTCGGCAGCATTGCGGTGGGAATGCACTCTATTCCATGTCATCGGGCTCCACTAGAGCAGCGACAGAGGGGAGGCAAGTTCCAGTTCCCAATTGCCTGCCACAGGGGGTAAAAAATAGTGTCTGTCGACTTACCCGCCAAGGTCAGCTTCGTGCATCTGCATTGCATGGGCTAGCTCCCTTGCCCTCAACCCCCCCGAGTGGGGAGAGAGATCCTCAGCCTCCATTGCGGCTTCCGGCCACTGAATCCTACCCGCCCACGCAACACGAGCCCCGACAAGCCGGGATTGCCGAGCGCCGTGCGACGGCTGCGTGACATCAATCGTCGAGGTCGAGTTCGCCGATGTGGCGCGGCGGTGGCCGGCGGAGTCGACCTTGTTCCTAGTGTATCTTCAGCCTACCCTACCCGTAGACTTGTACCTTGGTAGCCGAGACACCGCCATGGGTTTTCAAAGTGAGTAATTCCGCCTGAGATTCTGGGCCGACTTGGCATTGACTTGGACACCCGCCCTACCGTTAAGGTAGGGCTGAGCGGGCTGAAGCCGACGGGAAGCTTAACTGAAGTCGTGCCAGGTATAAAACCAATTCAATGTAGCGACCGATGACAACATTGCGATGAAAATGACAACACAACAAAGACTCAACCCACCTCTCGACTGCAAGCCCTCCCGGAGCCATCAACACCAAGCAGGCTGCATGCCGGCGACCTTACCGAACCGCCCATTGCCAAAGTCCCACGACTTTAGGTGGTCCCCGACTCGGCATGCAACGCTGCACCTGCTGTACCACCAACACGCCCGCCAGTCCAAATTCAATCTGCTCGCAACCAGTACCAAACTTCCCCCTGCCGCCGGCTGTCGGGGGGAACCCTCAATCGGCGACCACCACGACAACAGACACGCCTTCGTCTCTTAACCATCAATATCCCTCCTTCTCACCGGCACAGAAAGTTCCCTGTCTTATCATCAGCAACGGTCGCCGTCCAGAATTACCCCTCAGCCGGGGACCGATATACGAGAAAACCTGCAAGAAAACAAGCCCGCATATTCACAACCATGCCAACACCCCACATCCGGCCTCAAGCCGTGTATCATCCCTCTTCACACCGCATCGCACCCAAAATCAGCTCAAGAACTCTTGAACCTCGGCGGTAATATTCCAACACCTCCATAACTCAACGGCTCAGTGTCATAACAACCACTCCTCTTTCAAAAAAAAATTAAAAAAAAAAAAAAAAAATTGCAATCCAATCGCTCAATCAATCGCCCCAAGCAAAGACAAGGTCGACACAATTCCATATCTTATCCAAACTCCCCTATCTCGATATTTCGTTACATCGGATCAAAGATCATCGCTTCGCAACTGGCGCAAAAAACTTGCTCAAAGGAAAAACGCCCCGTCCAAATCCATCCCAGTATCCAGTGTCTTGTTGAAGACGAAAGTATCGCCTACACTCTCTCGTTGCCTGCCCAATTACAATCCGTCCCACTTTCCTGGTCCAAAAGAAGAAAAAAAAGCCATTAACACTCCAGCGAGGAGAGAAAAATGTCGCCAAAGCCCCTGAGAGCTCGCCCTAGACCCTCTACGTCGTCCCGTGCCCCGCCGTATGCCACGGCACCCGTAGACAGCCCGGCCTTCGTCACTGCGCCTGCGTCACCTGCGCGAGCATGTTGAATTCGCTCATGATGCCCTCGTCGGCATTGATACTGCTGATCATCTGCTCCTGCGTGAAGCCGACCCAGAAGGCCGGCGTGATCTGGTGCGCCTTCTTCTCGCGGTATATCTCCTGCGCGACGCCCTTGACCTGGCCCCAGGCCGTGTTGGCCGCCTTCCACACCTTGCTCAGCTTGTTGAGCGCGCCAATGTTGAGACGGATCTGCTGTCGTAGGTCCTCTTCGTCCTCGATAAAGTAGAGCGCCCACTTGGACAGGTGCACAATCGAAGAGAGCGTCACGACGCACGTAAAGAAGTGCGTGTGGCTGAGGAGGGGCACCGCCTGCGTCACCATCTTGCTGATTTCACAAGCCGCCGTAATCGTGTGCCGGGTGTGCGCGTTGAAGCTCTCGCCCGCCTGCACTGGCCGGTGTGGCGCGCACGAGTTCACCGCCTGGACCGGGGACGAGTCCAGCTGTGACAAGGGCTGGTGCAGCATGATCGTGCAGCTATCTCCGTGTTAGCGCAAGATCCTTTGTGGCACAACGAATATGAACCTACGCATGGGTGATAAAGTGCGCCTGGAACATCATTTCGTCGAGTTGGCAGCTTTTATTCAGATCGTCCCGCTTGGACTCGGGAAGGTGCATCCTCCAGTTCGTCAGGAGAGCTTCGACTCGGGCAATGCCCTCGTTGTCTGGAAACATCATGTTCGGCATTCGCATAAACCTTCCTAGGTTTCTTGCGGCCGAAATGCGATAGGTAAACGACGAAAACTCACCATCCTCACCGGAGAAGAGCTGGTCATCGAAATCTTCCATGTAGGATGGTGGGGGGATGCGCTGTGGACACCGTCAGCTTACTGGCAAATCATCAGGGGGAGGAATCACAAACCCCCGTGAGATACTGGTGCTCTTCGCACGGCAAGCCAACATCGGCAGAGATATCGAAGAGCAGAAAGTTTGTTACGCGATGAACGCCGGCGACCATGCCGTCGCAAACGTAAAGGTCCCACCACGTCCGCCGCCAGCTTTCTTCCAGGACGGGGTTTCCGTGGCCGTGCATAGTAGCAAACTCGCGCTTGTTGAGATCTATCTCAATGGCGAGTCGCTCACAGTCGGCCAGTAGCTCCCTAGCCTTTTCCTGCTCGCAACTGCCATCCAGCCCAACGATGATGAGCAGCAGCGCCTGGATCAGGAACCCATCTTTTGCCGTGGAGGGTAGATAGCAAAGTCGGATTGCCTCGTCTAGGTAGGTTGCTCGACTTGGACCGCAGTCCAAGTACAGGGACCCAATGTACCTCATCGCAGCCACTAAGACATTGAGATTGGGGCTTGCACCTTCTTTCAGCTGACGCAGAAAATACTCCTTTGGCAGCACGAAGGGATGCCCCCCGTGAAAGTAGTGGTAGAAGGCATCAAAGCACCGCTCGGCTAGGGTTGCGACCGGCGGTTGGGTCGGGGGCGCGGTGATGGTGGCCAGCGCCATGGCGTTACCGTCGATGGCCGGGGCAAAGGGATTCCTGTAGACGGAGACGTTCGATAGCGCCGGAGTGTTGGCGTACGATACTGGGGACTGTTCGGGCAGGACGATGGCCGGGTTGAAGCCCGTGACGGAGGGCGTGGCGATCGACACGGGGGTGTGTCCGAGCAGCATCGGACAGCTGTCTGCAGGCCCCGCGTAGGGAGGCGAGGACGATGCATGGCGTTTGTGGGGATTCTGGGCCGTGGCCGTCTTACGAGGGCCCTTGTAGCCACGCCGCGAGGCAATGTAGACGCACTCGGTGTTGGAGCTCGAGCAACGGGTGCAGGGTGTCAGCCCGTCGCATTTCAGATGCTTGCCGCGCTTCAACGACAGGTGTTAGCATGTTCATGTCTGCCGCCGGATGCCTGTAACCGGTCGCCTGGGACCACTGGGATGCGCAGGAAGAAGCAACTCACGCAGGCGAGACATGCGGCAGGGACCGATGGCGGCGGTGCTGGCTGCGCGCGGCCATCAGTGGTCGCCGAAATGCCAACCGTGGACGTCGAGGTCGCCGTCCTCGGGCTATCGTTGGACACCGCAGGCGAGCCGCTACTGGAGGCGGTTGACGACTGTGGGGCTTCGGGCGAGAAGGGCTCCATGGTCGGCAATCAAAGCCTCTTACCTGCGCAATCAGGGGCCGAGACGGACGGGCGCGAAGGACGGAATCCGGTGTCGAAAGCGCAATTGAACGGTTGGATGGGAAAATGGCGAACGGGTCGGGCGCCGACAGTCCTGATCGATTGAGCTCGATAGCAGCGGTAGCAAGGTGCAGGCTTCTTCACCCCGTAGTGGGTGCGTGTGTCTTAGCCTCGGGGACCTCTACCCACTGAGGGGGTGGAGTGACTAGGAGTGACCGGCGACGTTCGCGTCTCTGGCCTCTTCGCTGTCCTCTCGGGAGCCAGACTCCTACGAGTCTAGTGTTTTCTAGTGGCAGATGATAAATGCTGCCCGGGCCCGGATTTTGACAGTGCGCACGTCTGCAAGGCCTCGTTAGTTGTTCACTCGGCGCCAGCCCTGAGAATCCAACGCCGTGTCTTGGCCCTCTCGCCAGTCGGCGCAGATATCGGGTGACCGGGGGAGCGGTGAGAACCGGGCCTTGCGGCAGGGACACGGTCAATGCAGGGTGTAGGACGTCTGACCTTTGACTTACTCAAGGTATATGTAACCGATATGCCCGGTTTGTGTGGTAACCTCGCTGGAGCCTTGCTCGTTGAGCTACGGTGGGTTCGGGAATAGACAGATGGGTTAGATGTGAGCGTGATGGCGGCGCCCTGGCGTCCTGTTTATGTCCATGAACCGGTGTCGTTCGTACTCGGGTCCCCCAAGATGTATACAACCCCTCTTACGATCGGTTTTAGAGGCCTTACACACCAATCCTTATCTCATCGCTCTCTCCCGATTTTGCTACGACTTTACGGATACTTCGAGCACTGGCGAGTCTGAGACCGGATGCCGTCTCTGCAAGAATATTGGACATGCAATTCTCGAATTCACGATGCCAGCATTCGTGGGCAATTCGTCGAAGGGGCAAGCAATATTAGCCGCGCGGGCGAGAGCGTCGTCCACTCTCAGCTCGGAACACTCTCCTGGCCCAACTGTAATTTTCTGAGTTTACCCTCCTTTTCCAACACGTGCAATTCGTGGAGCGCGGGTTAAGGAACAGCGATGATGAAGAGCCCTTGCCCAGCTGAAACACAGCGACTTCGAGGGCCAATGATTGGAGTAAAATTCCGCCCTTGCAGCTCGAAACGGGTGCAATGCAACGCTGGCGCATATGAATAAGCCTTTAGCTCAGGGGCTTTGACATCGCAAAGCAAATCCGGGGGCAGCGGATGGCCAGGGCAGTGCCGTCGACTCCCCGCTGTGCCATCCGAGATCTGAATCATCCGAATGGCTTCCACTGCACGGCGAAATCACAGCAAGCCGACAATCCTAGCTGGAGATCTGCCTACTAGGGCTGGTCTCTGAGTGGGATGTGGGGGTACGATGACGGCGTGTAAAAGAGCAAACTGCAAGCGACTGGCAAACATTCGCTCTCGTCGATATTTTCGTCACAAGAACGTGCCGGTCCTCATTCCGACCTTCTCCAATCTCGAACGGCATCAGCTGCAGGTCGTTGCGACGCTGCCCACGTTGTGGGTGCCCATGCTACGGATTGATCCAGGGTATTGAGGTAGGCTCGCTGCGGGGCCAAGATACTGCAATTTCACCTCATCCCCGTTGACTGGGTTCCTGTTGCAACTGTGGATGTGAGAGAGTGCGTGTTTGTCGTTGACCTCCTGCATGTGCAAAACTGAAGCCAATAAATCGGTTTATCGACAAGCCGTCAGTTGACGTTGTGTCACCAGCGAGGTGCCTGATGCGATTGTTGAAGTATTTTTGGTAGTGCCCGTTGCCATCTCGCCCAATAGATCAAACCGAGCCCTGCAGTTGGTTGCGTGTCGAACGAAGATAATCACTCTGATATCGCGTTGACATCGGGAGGTTGGCCTGCATCGTCGCTCAACTAGCAGTAGCACAGCACGAGGAAACGGCAGCAATCCGTGCGCTTCGGATTTGTCCAAAAGCCATGTCACCCTCTTCCTTCTTGTGCATTTGTTGTGTTTTGGGGTACTGCACCCATTATTGTCAGGATGAAAAGTCGGCGAATACTGATACCTGCGTGCGTGCGTTGAGTTCGAGGGTTAGGGGAAATCGGACTTACACGCAAAACGGTTGCCCAAATCGGTCAACCCCTGCTGTCAACAACGAAAGAGGCAGGCTGTAGCTGCTAAGTAGGTAGATGTTGAGAAGACTGCGGCACAACCGAATGAGCTTGGCGAGACGCAGAGATAAATTTCTAAACAAAACTAGAGTGCTCTTCGTAATCATCGCTCTGAGGGAGCCGCGTCACAAAATGCCCCACCAGGTTAAAGTGAAATCGGTAACGTGACCTGAACCAGTTAGGTATTGCTGTAACCTCAAGTCGTCGATCGCCAGTGCACGGCCGTTTGGCGATAGCTGCCTCTTACCTGGTTTATAATCAGATATTTCAGCGTGCCTTCCCCGAACGGCGTGACATTGGCTTTGGTTGACTTCAAGCGGGCTTTGCTTCTGCTTCTACAACCCGCTTTGAACAACGCCTCCCTGACGGTTTCCCGTGCCGTCGCAGACCAGGGCAGGATGGATCCTATTTCAGCAGCTGGACTAGCCTTGGGAGTGGCTTCGATTGGATTGCAGGTTTACACATCTTGTATCCAGGGCATCCAGCTAATCATCACGGCTATCAATTTTCCCGATGACTGTAGGTATCTCAACATTCGTTTGCGCATAGAACAGCAGCGACTTTTCGCCTGGAGCGAGACATCTGGCCTGCTCAACCTGGATTTGAAGGACCCCTCCAAGATCCTCGAATCAAACACATTTGTGCTGCACCGCCAAACAGTCCTCGACTTGCTAGTCCAAGTCCAGTGTCTGTTTAAGGAGTTCCAGGAGCACCAGACCCGGAACAGTCTGCTCCAGACGACGCCGGATAGAGAGGACGTCCTGCAGAAGCCCGAGAAGGACGCCGCCGACGCCAACTTTCCGCTACCACCGCGGAGGAGAGACTTTATCAAAAAGGCCATGGTGAGCCTTCAGGAGGCGTCAAATGAGGCCGTCACCCGGCTGAGATGGGTTTCGTTTGACAAGACTGCCTTCGAGCTTCTGCTTTCCAGGTTCTCCGCCTTGAATGACAACATGACCAACATCCTGGATGCTCGTATGCAGGTTGAGATACACCACACAGTCCAGGATACAAACCGTGGTGTGCTTCAGCTTCACCACAAGATCACGGACTTGTCGAGGCTGGTCATGGCCCTGAATCTCAAGCTCGAAGCCGCCTCTTCTGTCGCCCCCGCACCACAAATGTCACAAATGTCAGTGGCCCAGAAACGGGCAAACGCCGACGGCCTCCAACTCCTATCCCAGTTGGCCAAGTTCAAGGCCTTCAATGAGTCAATCGATCCTGACAGAAAGATGGCACCCTGGGATGAGGCGACGGCCATGCATCTCGAGCTCGGTAAACCAAACGCTCAGCAGGGTCTAGAGTTCGATCGCGGAGCGATCGAACTTGACATTGCTGCCGAAGATCCAGAGTTGGCCAGATGCGAGGCTCTCCTGAACCTCCCGGGTGGTGTCAACAAAAAGGTCTGGGTCGAATGGAAAGACTACGACCGGCAGCGACCAGAGGACCTGTCCCCGCCCAAGGAGGTTATTCTCGAGAGAGTAAGGAAACTAGCAGCACTCCTAAACCACACGCCAAAACCTGAGGCATTCAGGACACCGCACTGTCTTGGTTTCTTCGATAAAGCAAGCAGCGAAGACGAGGACAGCCGAGATATGCGACTCGGACTAGTCTTTGAAAGACCTCAGGACGTTGACCTACACACATCGTTGCCGCCAGTCTCCCTCTGGGATTTGCTACAGACAGCCCGGAGGCCCCGGGTCACGGATAGAATCCGGCTCGCTCATGCGATCAGCAAGTGCCTCTTCTATCTGCATGCCGTCAACTGGCTGCACAAGGGTTTACGATCACATAATATTGTTTTCTTCCGAAACGCCAAGGGCCACGTTGACTACACCAAGCCATATCTATCAGGATTTGACTTTTCACGGCCTGCCCGCGCAGACGAGATGACGGAAGCCCCCGACGCCGAATTCAACTTGTACAGACACCCAAGCGCACAGTCAACAATAGGTGGGGAGCGCGAGAGGTTCAAGAAGAGCTTTGACATCTATAGCTTGGGGGTGCTGTTTGTCGAGATTGCGCACTGGGCGACCGTTGATAAGGTCCTGAAGCTCGATCTGAATGCCGCAAGGGGAAGCCCCCGGATTGCTCTCGAGGTGCGCGACAACTTGATAAAAAAACCAGAGCAAATTGCAGAACTAGGGTCGTGTATGGGCGAGGTCTACGAGAGTGCCGCGTATAGATGCCTTAAGGGAAGTGAGGAGCTAGGTCTATCAGAGTCTGATGACGAGACGGACGACGTGGTGGCGTCGAACCTTTCGATGGTCCTCCATGAGAAAGTCGTCAAGCCGCTTGGTGACGTCCATATTTAATAATTAGACGGCTCAAGGGTGCATAGCATGGCTGATCAAGACGGGTCGCAATCTTTGGATAACAATTTTGGGATACCTCAAATTGCAGCTTTCTCTAACGTGTTAGCAAGTGTTGATGGCCAGGTCCGCACCTACCTGGACGACTGATTCGGATTGGTGACTCGAAACTCTCAAAGGACACCCCCAAGTAAACACATCCCACACCATGAACGAAAATAAACTCTGTCCTGGCGGAACAACAAACACTCCCGCGCTGCACCCCGGTGCTTGGTTGGAGAAGGCAGGACTTCTCCAACTTCGTTCCTGCTTGTCCCAGAAATGGAAGGACCTCACCGCCATCATCCCCGGCTTTAGGCTAAAGCCAGCGTCACCGATGTCACTTCCCCCCTGCACCCAATGGTGACAGAATCTGGAGAATCGAGTTGTTCCTGCGCCGGTGGGGATGATGGCTCCGGTACCCTAATTTGGAGCCCCGGATAATCTTGCCCTATAGTCCTATAGGCCTAGCACCGGCCCTACCACGCCGTACGACTCTGCTGCGGGTTCCCGCGTCTTCCGCCCCATCTACTTTGCGAGAGAAATCTGGTATGGGAACCGCGGCACGCGATGCGAGGTAGATGCCGCGAGCGGGTTCACGACTGGTAGCCATGGGGTTGCAAGACTGGCGTGTCCGAGGGTATGGCTCAGCTATATTAATGGCATCCTTGGGGGTGCTGCTCGCGCGCATGGTTTTCTCCTCAGTCTCTCGTCGGGACCCCTGTGAACCCGAGATATACGGGATGTCTCTCCTCCGCGCGGTGATGGCGGCCGTTGGCTTGGCTGTTTTCGTTGCTAGCTCGCCTTCCCCGACAAGTTTGAAGTCGGATCTGACGATTTTGATCAATAACGACCTGCAGGGTATGTCGGACTCTCCAAACCATGCTCGACCTGATACTGATGCTAAATCAGGGTCCAGCAGCCTCCATTCAACTTCGGGCGTGATACTCTTGAGCCGAAGAACGTATGCTGATGCCGTCGTTGGTTGCGCGGCACTCGGCGAACAGCTCTGGTCTCCTGAGCTGAACACGTCAAGCATCCAGCCGAACCTTGACTACCTGAAGTACCAGGGCAAGATCAATGGTTCCTCCACGCTCTGGATTGCCTCACAAGGCAACATCATGAGGGCGGTTGGTGCATCTGGGACTATCTCGCCAGCCGTTGCAGCGTCCCGGCTGCCAACTCTATGCACACAAACCGCTCCTTATTCGAGCGAGAATTCGCAAGACACAAGCTCGAAGTGGCAAGTTACGGTGGACGCCAATAACCAGATACTAACCGGGTATGTTGATGAGATATGTGCAAGCAGCGAGGGGCGGTGGCTGACTGGCAATGGTTCGATAGGTATCGCGATCGGCTGTCTTTCCGATTCTTTGGCATACGGTATGCATCGCAACCAAAGCGGTTTACCTACTCTACCCCGTTCAAGGGGTCAGAGGAGTCTGCCTCTGCCTTATCCTTCGGCCCACAGTGCGCTCAGGGCTCTGGGTCCGGAAGCGAGGACTGCTTATTTCTGAATATTTGGACCCCTTATCTTCCCAACCTAGGATGTGGGGAGAAAAAAAGCCTCAAACCAGTGGGTATATGGTATGTATGCCTGAGCTAGGGTCCTTGAGATGCCTTGGAGGAGGTTATCGGAACCTCCCTGTCTCCTACAACGCGCTGACGATGCCACTAGGATACACGGAGGTGCCTTTACTGGAGGCACCGCCAGTGATACGACTTTTGATGGGGGGAATATGGCGTCGCGCGGAGACATTGTGCTGGTGGCAATCAACTATCGCCTAACAACTCTCGGTTTTCTGGCCCTCAAGGACGGCGCTACCAATGGTAATTTTGGTCTCGCGGACCAGATCACTGCTCTGGACTGGGTTCGAGCCAATATCCAAGCATTCGGCGGTGATCCTGACCGTATCACTATCTTCGGGCAATCAGCCGGCGCTGCGTCAGTCAGAGCACTGATGGCTTCCCCAAAAGCGGCAGGCAAGTTCGCCGGCGCAATCCCGCTCAGTAACCTTGGGGGTATCAACTACGGTACAACGTATTCGCAATACTACACGATTGACGAGCAGGTTTCTGTTACTGCCAATACGATCCTCAGCAACACCAACTGCACCCTGGCCGCCTCTCAAGTCGACTGCCTCCGTGCCGTGCCTGTCCCGGCCCTCTTGGCGGCTGGCACCGCTCGCTACCTTGTCGTAGACGGTACTTACTTAACCTCGCCCCAGATCTCCCTCACCGGCTCCAGGCTACCCCTCAATATCATGATGGGTATAACGCACGATGATGGCGGACCATTCATCCGATACCCAACCATAACTGACCAGACGTCCTACCTTGCCTCGCAAGGCTTCGAGCTCCCTCCGCCGGCGCTCTTTCCGCTCCCCACCAGCGGCAACATGACCCTCGATCTATACAACGCCTCAACTCGGCTCGCCACCGATGGTATCTTCCGCTGCGTCGACCAGGCCACCGTGCTCACGGGCGTCACCAATGGTCGTCTCAACCCCGTATTCTACTATGAGTTCGACCGCACGTACCAGACGACAGGCTGGCCTCAGAGCAGCGTATGCGAGCCGCCGAAGACAGCCACACATCCGCACGGCGACCCGAGCCTGCCGTACTTCAAGTGCCACTCAGGCGAGTTGTACTTTGTGTTTGGGAATCTGGCCAGGCAGGGGTTGCCGCCGCGGGATGAGGGTGACTTGCCGTTTGAGCAGCTGGTGTTGGACTTATTTGCTGCGTTTATCAGGCGGGGCGATCCCAATCCCGACAGGGAGTTTTTGGTCGCGAGAGGGTTTACTGAGACGTTGAACAGGATGGAGGTTGATGGGAGGTGGGTACCGAGCTCAAAGGAGGACGGGATGACGTTGAGGTCGCTAGATTGGCCGAGGTCGGTGCAGACCGGGTTTAGGGAGTTGGAGCAGTGTAAGGGGTTGGGGTTGGGGGTGGAGGAGTATTTCAGGACTGGTTGAGGGGTGATGATATATTTATTGTGCAGAACTGGTTGAGGGGGTTTCTTGGTGAGAGCAAAAGGCGGATTGTTGACTGAAGCCCTCCAAGGCAGCTTTGTACAAGTATGGCCGACCAGGTGTAACGGCTGAGTGCTCTACGTTGGTGGAGAGTGATATAGATGGGGGGAAAGGTGCGCGCCACGGAACGGAATCGTTGTGGCGAGAGTGAAAGTGCCCATCTCATCAATACTTCCACACAGGCACCTTCCTGAACCTTTTAACTAGGTAGGTCCGTATCTCGCGGCTGAATCAATGAATAATATCTTCGGAGAACGTAAAAATATACTTCTGGCGACAGATTTACCATTTACCATTTGTTCGGCGCAGGGGTCTTCTGGTTCTTATCGATAAGGATGTTATAAGCCAAGCTCGCTAGGGCAGTCAGGCGCGTGCCCCACCACCGCCGCGTAGAAACGCGTTTTATAAGGTGCTCACCATTTAGGAAAAAAACGACAAGGCAGCCGCTCAAGTTCAAAAGAAAGCCTTCCGCCGGACGGCGGATTGCCTCAAATCTCCGAATACAATTACAGCACTTCGCCCTCCTTCGAGAAAAGGCCGAAAATGGCCATGACCTCGCCGCCCAGAAGCTTCGCAACTTTGTCTACACCAGAATCATACACCACCCAGAGCTCACCTCGAAATGAAGCCGACGAGACGGCCCTCAGCAGCCCGGTCGACGGCAGTTTTCCACAGCTGGAATACCGCACTGCCGCGCAAATTCCCCGTGAATTGAAGCAACACTGCCAAATACATCTTGAGTCGGAGCTCTGTAAGCAAATGCCCTCCCAAAATCCTTTCCCCCGTGTCTGACACCCATCCAGTCCTCCCCGCCCTCCAGATCCTCGAGGGGCTCCTCAGCGACGGCATCACCTTGCCCCCCGACCTCAAATCCGCGCCGATCCGCGTTGCGCCGCCCTCCCAGCTCGCGCTGCTGGGCACCCTCCTGATCCACCCAGCCCACACCTCCCGTCCGCCCTCGGGCGCCCAAAGCCTCCACATAGCGGCCCGGTCCCTCGCCTACCTGCGCGGAGTTCTCAACATCGCCGGGCCCGTTAATGCCAACCTGCACGCAGCATTCAAGTTCCGCGGCAGCGGCGGGTGGACCGGTCACGACCGCGACAGGGCCGGCGTCTACGGCAGCGCGTGCTCGAGCCGTAGTCTTAGCGATAGCGGCAGCGAGTCGGACTACATCAACTACAAGCTAGCCAAGGAGCAGAGCCTATGGCGGCGGGCGCCCGATTTCTGGGCGGTGCTGGGGTGGGCGTTCCGGTGCGCGGCGGTGCACCCCCACCGTTGGCGGCACTGGCGGGTATGGCTGGAGTTCATGGTGGAGGTGCTCGAGGCGGACTGGGATCAGAGGTTGAAGATGGATGAGGAACAGTATGACTTCAGAGGGAGGATTGGCAGCCAAAGTCGCGAGGGGACGTCGGAGGGTTCTGACTACAGGATGGTACGGGACAGTTTGTTGGCTGAGTATCTGGACGACTTGCGCCGAGAGCGCAAGAATCCGCTGCGCGAGGCGATGCGCGCCCTCATGGCATTCACCGACGACGATCCGGCAGACAAGAATGTCTACCGGGAAGTATTTGATAAAGAGTCTTTGATAGGACCACGGAACAGCAAGAGAAAGCGCGCTCCGACAGTGCTGGATCTTGAAAAGAACCAATTTGGCGATTATATGGACTGGGGGAACGACGGATTTGACGACGAGGATGAAGATGTTGAAGCGGGCTTGCTGTCAAGCTCACCGACACCGACGACGAGAAGAGCCGGACGGCCCCGAAAGACTCCCGCCAAACTAGACGCACCCTCCCTCCGTGTCAGTGATGGCATAACTGACTCGGTCCCCCTTCGCCTGAGGATTTTTCGCCTCCTCTCCGCCGCAGCCAAATACATCCCAGAACATTTCTGCGAGGTTCATGAGCTCTATGAGAGCTTCAGTACCCGTATTCGCAGCCTGCCGCTGCCTATGTTCCGTTTATTTGTCGAGTCTCACACAACTAACCTCCCCGATTTCGCGCAAGTCACGCTACTGCGTTGCATCACCGAGGAACTGCTCCCAAACAGCAGCGGGGCCAACCGGCCTTGCCCAGCCGACGTCGACCCAGACATTGATTTCCAGGGCGGCATTTCGCTGGACATTATGGAGCAGTGCTTCTTGCCGTTCGCGGCGGCCCGCGTCACGGCCGAGGATAATGCCAAGCTCTCACTGGTGTTGGAGAGTATGCTGTGGTTCATCTTCGCTAATCGCGAGTTTGAGTGCACTAGCACGCTGTCCAGGGCGATAGAGAAGGGCATCCGGGCGAGGGAGGACAAGATCAAGAAGCGGGCCGGGGGCGAGAGGTGGTATAAGGGGGGGGGAGGCAGCGCTGCCGCTGGACCAGATGCCGTGGCGCGTGAGGTGCTAGATCGGTCTGCGAGGAGTTTGCGGGTGTTCATGAAGGTGAATGGATGCTGAGGGGAGAGTGGTGGAGTTGTGGGTTTGCTAGGTTTGTCTGGTTTCGGGTGATTTCTTTTTTTGATACCCCTATCCCCCGGAACAACCATGTAGGAAGGCTGCTTTGCGTGTATTAGAAACAATGAGCGGCGGTGTTTCGTCATCTTTTCAGAGCGGGTTGATATGGATAGTAGGATTAGGGGAGTATGGACTGCTCTCATACCAGTCGAGGGGGGCATTACAGTTACTCTGACCCTGAAAGGGGGGAAGCATAGCTAGGGGTCAGTATTAGAGGGCGATAAGACGTTTGCCGAATTCATGGCCAACACTACTTTGGGATGACCTAGCATGCCTGAAACCATCAGTCCGATTCCATTAGCCGCAGTAGCTACCGAGTGCGGCCATATGGCAGTTGAAAGTCTATCTGACGATCTCCGTACTATGTCTCTAGGCATTATATAACATTGCCGTCAAAGTTTCGCCTCTTCTGTGGAAATCCAAACGCAGTAGATGCTGAATATACACACTATAGAACGCCGGCAACCCTTTTCCGTAAACCATGAACCCGAAATAATCACCGTGACCACCCCGCCATTCGGGAAAAACGCCAGCCCATGACCGTAATGCTAAAATGTGGGGGTATCGCGTGTGCCTCTGGCAAACAAACCCAGCCCAACCAATCCATCCGTTTTATATAAACCTGTAACTCACTCAGCGAGAATGCTTTCCGTTCGCGGCCTTCTCTCTAGCGGCCGCCTCCGCCTCGGTGGCCCTGGCTCGTCTATGTGGGCAGGAGTTCTGGTGGGCTAGTTGCCATTCCGCCCACTCCTCGGCGAGCATGCGCTCATCGTCGTCGCCCAGGTCGCTCGTCTCCTCCCACAGCTTGTCGAGCTCGGCATACTCGCCCTGCGGAACAGCCCAGATATTCTCGCGCAGGCGCTTGTGGCGCTCGCGGTCCTCCTCAATGCGCTGCTCGACCTGCTTGCGGTCAAGCTTAGGCGGCGCGTTGCTCTTGCGCGGCGCGAGGATTGTCTGCGAGGGCGGCATGTCGCCGAGGGCGTCGCCGTTGGTAGGCGACGAAGATAGGGCGAGGTCCTGGGCGGCCGTGTCGCGGTCCTTGAGGACCTCCTCGATCTCGGAGACGGCTTGGGCTTCGAGGAAGGATTTGTGCTGCAGGGCTTGGAGGACCTGGCGGGGCTTTGGTTGGAGCTTGGTACTAGGGGAAGAGAGACACTAGGGAGACTGACCTTGCGGGCGACCTTGACATTGGCGGCACCTGAGCCGTCATCGGGCGCGACCGCATCAACGACACGGATAATGTCGCGCTGCATCATGCGAACATAATCGGCGTGGCCGTCGCGATGGGCCATGTCGAGGAAGTGCTCGATGAAGTACATGATGTTGGCGCGCGTGTTCATGTTGTTCTGTGGGCAGAGGGCCAGTCAGTCAGTCAGGCCCGTTCCCGCGGTGGCATAAAATAGATACGTACGCGCTCCAGCTGCTCGAGGATGCACGAGTGCAGGTCCTCGGCCATGTCTCTGTACTTGAGGGCATACTGAGCCGCCTTCTGGGCGGACGTCACCGACGCATTAAGCTGGCGCAGCTGGTTGGTGAAGCGCATGCGAACTTCGAACGGGTCCGCCATGGTGCCGTGTCCGCTTGATGCTGAGCTGGGCGGGTCTGGCGAAGCATCTGTTGTGGCAGCTCCGATTTCGAGTTCCGAGGCGAGTTCAGAGGTTCAGAGGAAGCAGAAGAGGCGCTACCGAATCGATGCTGCAGCTCAGGAGCGGCAGGCATATCGAAGCCAAGATGCTCACTAGCGCGATCAATGGTCCGTGCGCCAACGCTAGACCAAGTGGAGAAGGCGGTGAGGCTGGTGATGTTCCGATTGCGGGGGATTTGGTGGGATGTGTCAATATTGTTTTGAATGGTGGGGCATCACCAGCAAGTTGAGCTCCATTGAAAGCTAAGACAAACGGGTTTATCAGGGGAGGGTGTTATAGTTGTACAATGTGTTTCATCCGATTCAAAGGCAATATGGTAGTTTTATGTAGCAACATTGTGTGTTTGAAGCAATCCAATGACTTTCTGCTCCAAAGACTTGGGTGGTTCAGACTTTCTCTTGAGGCAAGACCGCAACTCGGCGTGTGAAATTGAACCACCTACTCGAATCATACTGCTATCCTCTCCAACACTCATCTCTCCTCTGACAACCGCTCTCCAGCTGACCAAAACACTCAAATAACTACATCATCACACCACATTACCACCCTAGAAGAACAAAAGATGTCCAGCTCGACGACCCTCGCCCACAATGGGAATCGCTCTTCGGAGCTCACAATGACTGTCCTTGGATGCGGTAAGTCGCTCCCCGTAGCCTGACAACAGAGACTCAGCCGCTTATACACCTAATACAGGCACCATGGGTATTGCCATCCTGTCTGGCATCCTGGCCTCGCTCCACGATATGGCCTCGCCCAAGCCGGCCCAGTTTCCCACCTCGGGCACCTCTACGCCGCAAGAGGAACTCCCACAGCGGCTGCCGTCTCGCTTCATCGCCTGCGTGCGCCGCCCAGAGAGCGCCAGGAAGGTCAAGTCGGCCCTGGGGACATATTCATCTACCGTCAAGGTAGTCCAGAACGAGAACCTCGCTTCAGCCCAGCAGGCCGAAATCATCCTCCTCGCCTGCAAGCCCTACATGGCCCAGGAACTCCTTAGCGAGCCCGGTATGGCCGCCGCCCTGCGCGGCAAGCTCCTCATCAGCATCTGCGCGGGCGTTCCGACCACCCAGATCGAGGGGATCCTGAGCAAGGCCGAAGAAGCTCAGGGGCAAGACGCCACCACCACCCTCCCGCCCTGCGTCATCGTACGCGCCATGCCCAACACAGCCTCGCTGATCCGTGAGTCCATGACGGTCATCGGGACCTCGAACCCGCCACTCCCTGTCGAGACCGCCGGCCTTGTGACCTGGATCTTCAAGCGCATCGGCGACGTCGTCCACCTGCCACCGAGCACCATGGACGTGTGCACGGCGCTGTGCGGGTCCGGCCCGGCCTTCTTCGCCCTCATGCTCGAGGCCGCCATCGACGGTGCCGTCGCCATGGGCCTCCCCCGCGCCGAGGCCCAGCGCATGGCCGCCCAGACCATGCGCGGCACCGCCGGCCTCGTCCTCAACGGTGACCATCCCGCCCTGCTGCGCGACAAGGTCAGCACCCCGGGCGGGTGCACTATCGGTGGCTTGTTAGTCCTCGAGGAGGGCCGCGTCAGGGGTACCGTGGCGAGGGCGGTGAGGGAGGCCACTGTTGTGGCAAGCCAGTTGGGCAAAGGTGTCCAGGGCGTCAACGGGACTCGGTTTGGGGGAAGTCAACTAGATTAAAGAACGGGGCGTAGTGGGTTATTGTGTCCTGCCTGGAGTCGAGGGCACTTGACGGTTTTATAGATATGGCCAGCTTAGGATGTACATATCTGCTCAGAATCTGTCCTTTAGCCGGCGTGGGGTTGCGTAGACAAAATAAAACAACCACGTATAGTTCACGGCTGCTTCTTCATCTTTCTTACGATGGCCATGTCCCGCTTCTTACCGGTCTCGTTTCTAGCAGTCGTGGTGCACAGGCAAGTGAGCTCGTGTTGACATATGGGCAAAAGGGCCGGTTGCGTCGCATCCCAATGCACACGGAAGCCAAGGCCGAGCCAGTGGCGGGTAGGTAGTACAGAGATTGGTGAAATGGGAGCAGACCTAAAGTTATATAAATTATGACCAATTCTGGGTCCCGGAATGGATCCTGGTATTTTCTCCGCTGCTATGGACTACTCCCATACACACATATGCACATGAATACCTGATCGTCAATAAAGATCCGCCCCGGTACCTCCAACATCTCTTTTCATGGTACATACACACTTGCTTCGTTGATATTCCTCGACAGTATAACGTCGCACGAGGCCACGGAGAAACCCAATGCTCAGATATGTTCGACTCCTTGACAGAGAGCACCTGTCAATATCAAACTGATAACATTACACACATAAGGTACACTCACCAGTGCAATAATACATCCCCAGTTCCTCGTCAACTGGATGCTGATTCCCCTGCCGTACCGATGCTCATGAACACCAGCACTCGATCCCGGCCCTGGTTCCTTCTCCCGAGCCAACCGGCGTGTTACCGATCGGAGTGATACCCCCCCTATTCTCACATCCTAGCCTAGAATCCAAGCAGCATGCTTCCCGTAACCTAAACCCAATCATACCTCACCCACTGTCAACTAAGCTTTCCGCTTCTTAATAGCTGGCTCCTCGCCTTCCACCTCGGCAGCCTCATCAGCTTTCCTCTTTCCACTCTTGCTCCCTGCCTCCACAGCATCCCCGTCGCTAGTTTCATTCTCCTCGTCCTCCTCATCGACACGGCGCGCAGCCTTATCAAGCAACCTCGCATAGTCGAACGCAACGTTTGCCACTGTTTCCTCAAGCTTGGCAATCCGCTCCGGCACCTCCAGCTGACCAAGAAGTTCTTTATTGTGGCGGTACACCCGCTTCTTGGCAATAAGCTGCCAAAGCTTATACTCATATTCTTGCTCCTTCGTCGGCTTAGCGGCCACGCCTTTGCCCTTTCGGTTTTCACCCGCTTCGGGGTCAACAATGCCAGGGCGTACGGGCTCGGGGAGCCGCGACATGAGGTGCATCTCGAGGACGCGGTAGAATTGGCGAGGCGCAATCTTGGCCTTCCGACGCACAGCTTCAGCGGCCGCCTTGTCGAATATGTTGCGCGGTACGATGCCATCCTTGTCAAGTTTGATGGCAGTATCGATGTGCAGCGCGTTGAATTCAGGTAGCTGGCGTAAGAACTGGAGGTCGGCCAAGTCACGCATGTCGTCGAAGGCCTCGTTGGGGTCTTCGACGGTGATCTCCACCGTTGATGTGTGGTTAAGGTATTCCTGGAAGAGGATGCTGTAGAACTTAGAGCCGATTCCCTTCTGCTGAAAACGGGGCAAGACTATGAACTGAGAGATCCTTGTTCGGCAGGGGAGGGAGGAGAGGTCGAATTCCTGGTTGAAGTCAAGCTGATCCACGCTGACGTCACTCTTGTTTTCTGAGGGAGATGCAGGAGGCGTGGGAATGTGAAAGAGGAAAAACCGGTAAACGGTGCTGTAGCCGACGAAGACATATGATAAGCGCTCTGGCTCGTGGGCCACTGGTCGTTTCTGGTATAAGAAAAAGACCGTCCACCGGTCGGACTCTGGCTCGTCGACATCGATGCAGGTTCCGCCCTCAATATACAACGGCACAAAGACCTGAATCCGGTTTAATAGCTGTTTTACAGCGGGGTCTGCGAGGTTGCCCTTCCACACTTCGTGTGCGATACCACCTTTGGTAAAGGTTGCAGCCAGCTTGCCAGGGGGGGTCCAATCAGCCCGCGTACGTTCAACGGCAGCAGTAAACTCCTTTTGCTTCTGGAAAGCAACTGCGACTTGAAGTTAGCATGATCCTAGGCAGTATCTATGCGAGTGGTGTATACCTTCGGGGAGATACTCGCTGAAGACTTCCTTAAGATTCGTCGCCTCGGTGCCTCCTGTTGGCTTGAATTTCTTGCTGTAGTTCAGGCCAAAGTGTGGTCGCATATCACTTGCGTTGAATTGAATGTTGACCCGGAGATCCTGATAGCCGAATATCTGCTCATCATCGAAGATCGTGTACGTGTACTTTGGCTTGAAGCTAGCGATCGGCTTCACGCCGCCGGCCGCTGCAGGGGCAACCAGCGACAGAACGATCGCCTCGTTTGAAGGCGCCGACCCTGTAATTGTCAGTGTTGGGATTCTCATTAACTATAGGGGATAGTTTTCATCCTTACAGGCATCGGTTTCGGGTTCGGACATGGCGAATCGAGAACTGGGGACGAGTGTTGATTCTGGACTCTGGCCGCAAAGCGATGGGAGCGGGTGCGCCGAGAAAGGGTTCAGATGGATAACGTTAACTGTCCTCTTTTCCGAATTCCGAGTGTCTGTAGAGTGTGGGGGTATGGGTTAGAGTTGTATGCGACGTCGGAGACGTGGTGCAAATGTCGGTTGCGCAGAGATGACATTCAAATGGTGATTTCAGGGGACGGGAAACCGCGTTCAAGTGTCGCGGTCCGGTCTTACAAAACCGCGTTCGTTAATTGAAAGCTCGGGCCACATGCTCCGTGTTCCGTCGCCCACCCACATAGGTTTTCCCTGTTAGTACCAAATTATTTCATTGCTCCCGAGGTCGTCTCTATCAATCTATTGCTCGTCTAGGTTCCTTCAGAAATATGCACATTTCAAACTAGACAATTACATCAATACTACTACGCATACTCGAGCTCAAGATGATACTGAAATGTCGCTGAAAGCCCAGACTGCAACAGCGTGAACGGCTATGGCTAAACGGGAAGCAGGGGCTCGAGCCAGCCGAAGCAGATATTAGCAGGGGGTGTGTGGTCCACTGGTCAAGCATTGCACAACTGCAGCTGGCCTTTCCAATTGAACCTGACAGCAGGGTCTCACCTAGAATATCTCCCGAGTTCCACTCTTGTCGTGCAGCCGGCCCAAGTAGAGCTGTCATTCTTGTGTATTTCTCGCAGCGTCTTCTATTTGCACCGCAAGCACCCAAAGAACCGATGCGTCCGGCAACTACAAGGCTCTATTCCGATCGTCTCGCGGCTTAACCCCCCATCCATTTAAGATGGGAGGCCTTCTGATTCTCCTAGCCCTGAGTGTGAGTTGCGCGCCCCTGACTCGACTGCCTAATCGAGACGGATGCCCCCTTTCTTGATCATGGCTCAGCAGCTAACTCAGATGCGCTTCACAGGTGGTTATGGCACTGGCGTATGTTGAACCCTCGGGACTGTCTATTACCTGCTTCCTATTGTCGGGCGCAAGCTGACCAAACTTTGCGACAGCTCCTTTTTGGCTGGCGCGCTTCCCCTGTCGATGACCCTTACGCAGTCGCAGCTACGATTGATATCTAGCATCGGTGTCGGCATTCTTGTGGGGACTTCACTCATCGTTATCATACCCGAAGGTATCGAAGCCATTTCAACTACGGGGCAGGGATCACATTCGCACGATGCGCGACATATAGGGCCGGCGGGTTCGTCGGAGGGCGCAAGGATCCACTGGGCAAGAACAGCAAATGTGATCGACGAAGGCAACAGCATATTCCAACTTGAGAGACGGGACACACCGGATTCTAGAAACCCAACCTTCGGTTCCGGGGGTTTGGACAGGATAAGGAGAAGGGATGAGCACAGCCATGAGTCGGCCGACACCGAGGCACCCAAGGCGCCAGCGCCGGCACCAGCTTCTCGCGAGGGGCACCGCCTTCCCACCTTCGAAATCGGCTTCTCCCTGATGCTGGGGTTCGTTCTCATGTTCCTAATCGACCGATTGCCCCGGCACGCGACCGAGACATTCCAGGCGGCGCCTGCCACCCGGCACATCAGCCTCGACAACCTAGCCACGTCAAGCGTCACGGGGGATGAGGAGTCGGAGGGCTTCCTGGGATCGCTCACGCCCACTCCCAAGCAATCGCGAAGCCTCGCGACCACGACGGGCCTAGTTATCCATGCGGCGGCCGACGGCATCGCCATGGGCGCTTCAGCGACCACGTCCAACATGAAGCTGGGGCTCATCATATTTGTCGCCATCATGGTCCACAAGGCGCCCGCGGCGTTTGGGCTGACGTCGGTGCTGCTCAAGCAGGGTCTTTCCAAGCGGGCCGCTAGGGGCCATCTCATCGTCTTCAGTCTCGCGGCCCCGCTGGGTGCGCTGGCGACATACCTCATCATATCGGTCATTGGGGGCAGTAGTATGGAAGGCGAGTCTGGCGAGTGGTGGACGGGCATGCTGTTGCTATTTTCCGCTGGGACTTTCTTGTGAGTGTATTTTGTCCCTGAGCGAGTTCCCGAAGTAATACTGACTGGCAGTAGGTACGTTGCCATGCATGCGATGCAAGAGGACAACCAATCCCACAGCTACGAGAGACATGAGAGTGGGAACGGGTACGCAGATACGGCTAATGCGTCGCAGCGAAAGCAGGCAAAACCGCAGATGCGGGATACGCTAGCCACAGTCGGAGGGATGCTGCTGCCGCTGCTCACGCAATTTGGTCACCATCATTAAGTTGTTGTCTTGGCGTGTATTGGATCACCAAAGGTAGGCGTTTGGGCTAGATAGGGTTGTTTTGTTGAATCATGATGTTTTATGTACCGGTTTTCTCACAGAAGTAGCGTGGAGGAAAAAAAAGGGCAAAAGGAGTTACGGGGTGTGGCATCTGAGGCATTCACCAGTTGTATTACTTAATATTCTCATATCGTAATTATTGATGAGGGTGGAGGGAGGACAGGGAGCTTCTTATGTGAGAATGACTTTATGGGCGGTTGTTGGATTTTTTGTTGGTTTGGGGCATTTTAAATGACCGTTGCAGCGTCCAATACTCACGGTTCGACGGCAGTCTCGACATGAAAACAACCACTCATCTCCAATCCATTAAATTGAGGCGGAAAACTCGCAAAAATGAAGTTTCAGGTCGTCCCGAGCGGAGCCACACGAGGGTTTGTGAGGTGGTCAAATACCTGGATGTTTCAATGAGCGGTATGTGAGTTTGACATTGAACGATTTCAGGGGCTCACTATCGGCCCCCTTGGGGTGGGACAAGAGGGAGAAGCGATGCTCGCCCTCCGCTACCGCTATTCCAGCTTCCAGCTTCCAATAGTAGTAGTTAGTGTTATTGATTGTCTCTGTAATCCGCATGCAGGTCAGCCACAGCCACAGGTCCAATGGATGACGCAAGGAGACAGCAAAAGGAAGAAGTATACAAGACCGACATAAGGGCAAAGCTTGCTTGCATTGGCGAGCTTTCTCGCCCGGCCGCCCTTCCCACCACGCATTCCATTTCCAATATCCATCACAGGGCCATGTTGGGGCGCCATGTCATCATGTAAGACTACCACGGTGACCACACGCATGCACACTACTCACCAACTCTATCTGAGGGTGTCGGTGCAGGTGGGGAGACGGCCACTTAGTTCAAAAAGCTGCAGGCTTGGTGGTTTCAGCGCGCGCTCAAGAAAGACAAACAGTACAAAAGAAAGGAAAAAAATGAGGCCCCGGCCTGTCACGAGTGCTCCCACTCATGTATAGTGCGGATCTGGAGAGTTTCTCTTTGGATGAGCTCCGGCTCCCACCGGGGCGCGCATTTTGCAATTGATTTATGTGCAATAATATATGTGAGGAGGTTGGCGCAGCGGGGAGAATCATCTTTTCGCTTCATGCGGGCTACGGCAGCGGGCTTGAAGTCTGTTCAAGTCAATCGGTGTACGGACCCTCCAGGGGCCAACGGGACCTCGACCAGAGGCACGGCACCCTGGAAATGGAAGGAAAGTCCCTCCCGTCGCCCCCATTGTCTGTGGGTGGTGTGCATGCGTGTGGGATAGAGGGCGAGGCGGACCACTGCGCTCATGGCAATGCCGAAGGTATATCACAGTCATCCGGCGGGAGCACGTCAGAGGTTAGAAAGGCAGGGTTAGAAAGGTAGGGCCGCCGTTGGAGGATGTCCAAGTTAGCAAGGGGGTAGTGGCGGACAAGCCTCCAGATTTGTTGGATGTCTCGATGTCCAGTAAAGCCAGGTTGGAGAGGGTGGATGGTTGGCACAAGATATGTGCGTGCAGAAATCCCGTCCTTCCTTCGACCAAATCCCGAATTCATCCAGTCCGCCGTTCCTGCATGGCAGACGAGACTCCTGAGCAGGTTCAGGTACGGATGGCGTCTGCTGGCCACTTTGTGCGTATTTTCTGGCACATCGAGGCTTTGCGAGATGGACGAACCCATTCCCATCCCGAGACGACGGCTTTGGTTATTATTAGGTTTCATGGAGATGCGAAGGCGATTGCCGGTTCGCCCGTGAGCCACTATCACACGCGCCGAAGCGCGGAAGCGCAAGCCCGAGCGGCGATGATGGTGCAACTACGTCGAACCCCGGTGCCCGGCCTTGAGTTGGCTGGTGGTGGTTGCGAGCATGCGTGTGATGGTCCATCTGCAAATCAAGGCCGGGGAGCCAGTGGATAAGTCTCTCGGCAAGTCCCTACCGCATCGCGGTGGAGAGTGCCGCCAACCCAGGCATTGATGCATGCCGTGCGGTAACCTCTCCTGTGGCCGGCCATGGCCTTTCCATGGATGCTCTGGCCGGGTGACAGCGAACAGCAAGTTTCTCCGCTGCTTCCGCTGTTGGGAGCCGAAGGAAGAAGAATGGAAACCCTAGTCCCCAGTTTCCGATTTGCAATGCGACTGGCAATGCTCAGGTGCCCCGGTGCCCAACGAGACGACAGCTCACCTGGAGTCTTTCTTCATCGGCATCGATATTAGAGGCCCGGCTAGCAAAGCGATGAAGCGTAGCCGCCTACCAGAGCGTCCCGAACGCGCGCAGGGTCGAACGGTGCTGCGATTCGAGATCGTGGCTCCATTTGGCGAGGGCGAGCGCAGGGGACCGAGGGCTTCCCGCCTCCTCCCCTCCTGGCCACGCCGGGGGTGCCTCAGGGTGCCGCAGGGTGCACAGGGCCCGTGGCTGACTGGCTGACCCTCCGTGGGGCTCCCCGGGCAAAAGACGGCTTGCAATTTGACGAGAACAGCCCCCCTTTCCTCGATTTCGAGCACTCAAGCGTGGGAGTGGTACCTTGGTACCTCGCCACCCTGCAATGCTCCCTGCCAGTCGTTCCAGAGACCCGCAACTTCCGTCTCCTCATTCGAGCCAATCCGCTTTTGAATTCGAGAAAGGGCCCTCCCGCCTCTTATTTCTTGGAATCCCAGCGCTGCTCTCCAGCGCCTGCACATCACATCACACTGCTCTCTCCTCCCTCCTCAGCCCTCGGCTGGTCCCTCTTGACCGTCTCTCCCTTCCATCCTTGCCTCACGGGTTCTGCCAACTCCAGCTGTCTGCCCCAGACTCAAGGCTCAGAGGACCGTCTTCGATTCGCACTCGACAGGAATGCGTGAGTGTGAGGTGTGTGGCTGCGCTTCTCTTTGAACCCGCGTGTCTTAGATGTCTCGTTAGTCAAAACGTTCTCAGTCTGGTCTCTGGTCCACCTCCTTAGGTTCCTCCCCGCCCTTAGGACCATTTGGCCACGACCCGCCTCCAACACCCAGCCCGCAGCGCAGCCCACCAACCCCATCCATCCCCCAATCCCCGGATCCAACTCCCTCTCCCTTAAAACCTCACTCGTTCAGACCGTCGACATTGGCCGCCCTTAATTGTCACCGACAAACACGGGCGACAAGACGGAGCTCGCTGCTCGTCTGTGTGTTTATCAGCTGCATGCGCTCACGTGTAGTTGGATGTGCGGCGACTTGACTCGGGTGACCTGCGAAGCATCACGGCATCAGCAGATAACCGCTTCCTCGCCAGACGGCAACTCGTAATTCTTCACCCGACTTTCCTCGGCAACCTAGGCGACCTGCGAGATTATTAATACGACCCGGAATCGTCCATTTCGTCTCGGGATATCGGGTACGCTCTATGAGACGGCGATAATCGCTATATACGTTGAGTCGTTCATCTTAACGGCCTTTTACGACCCTCCGTGGCTTGTCAGCCACACCTTTTTCACCTAACACCTCTTTTCGTCATTTCGAGGAGTGTACCACAGAATTACCCTTAGTGTTCGAGATGGCGGGATACACCAAGCCCATGCCCAAGCCGATGGGATTCTCGGAGCGCAGAGGCAGCGTGTTCACCGATGAGCTATCGTTGAACACGCATGTCGCAAAGATGCCTCCTCAACAACGTCCGAGGGGACCACCTACCCCGAGCATGAGCACCCCGGCCGCCGATTTCGACCAGCAGCTTACCGGATCGCCCCCGCCCCCACCTACTCCAGCTGCGTCGCCCGGCCCGTCGCACGCTCATCCCAGCTGGAGTGGCTCAAGCCAGGATGACGAGATATACCTTGCGGGGTTCCGCCAGTTCTTTGCCAAGTGCCCAAGCTCGCAGCGGACGCGCATCCTCGCCGACATCCTCGACGTTTGCACCAGTCAGCAACTGAGCTTCGTGCACCAGCATGTCAGCCCGCTCCTCAAGAAGGACCCATTTACTAGCCTGCCCGATGAGCTGTGCCTCAGAGTACGTTTGGATCTTGTGTGTTTTGATCGTTTGACTTGTTACTGACCCAACTAGATTCTCTCCTTTATCGACGACCCCAAGGTGCTAGCGCGGGCGTCTCAGGTCTCCCGAAGATGGCGAGATCTGCTCAGTGACGATATGACATGGAAGAACTTGTGTGACAAGCATGACTACCAGCGAAAGAATCACGAGCAAGCTACGGCTGTTGCTGCTCGGGTGGATGACTATGCCACAAGCTACCAAAGCGGCGAGCCCTCCAGCCGCAGTCTTGCCAGCACATTTGCTTCTAGTGTAGATTCTTCAGCTGGCGAGATGAGCCTAGACGGAGTCGGCAACCAGACCCCGAGTGCGCAACTCCGGCCCAAGTCGTATAAGTCACATTTCAAGCAGAGATATTTAGTCGATGCTGCGTGGCGAACAGGCGGACGCAATATCACGCGCAATATCACCCAGGATGGTGGTGTGGTGACGAGCCTTCACCTTACTCCCAAGTACATCATTGTGGCTCTTGATAATGCCAAGATTCACGTGTTTGATACTGAGGGAAATGCGCAGCGGACTCTTCAAGGCCATGTAATGGGCGTTTGGGCTATGGTTCCCTGGGAGGACACTCTGGTCAGCGGTGGATGTGATCGGGATGTTCGCGTGTGGGACTTGAAGACTGGGTAAGTTGTGCTTGTCTCATTGCGTTGTTGGTGTCGCTGACTTTTGCAGTGCTTGTCGCCATACACTGCGTGGGCATACCTCGACGGTTCGCTGCCTTAAGATGTCCGATTCGGAAACCGCGATATCCGGCTCTCGAGACACCACCTTGAGGATTTGGGATATCCGAAATGGCCACTGCAAGAATGTGCTTGTGGGCCACCAGGCGAGCGTCCGATGCTTGGAGATCAAGGGTGATATTGTTGTATCTGGCAGCTACGACACCACTGCCAAGGTCTGGAGCATCTCGGAGGGGCGCTGCCTGTTTACCCTCCAGGGACACTATAGCCAGATTTATGCGATTGCATTTGACGGCTTCAGAGTGGCCACAGGAAGTCTAGACACAAGTGTCAGAATCTGGAACGCCAAAACTGGGTATGTTTGCTCCCGGAGTAGCTCAGGATACTCGTGATGGACTAATCTTAGTATAGTGACTGCCTCGCTGTTCTCCAGGGTCACACCTCCCTCGTGGGGCAGCTGCAGATGCGTGGTGGTACTCTCGTGACCGGCGGTAGCGATGGGTCTGTGAGAATCTGGTCTTTGGAACGCTTCTGCCCCATCCACCGCCTTGCTGCACACGATAACAGCGTTACGAGCTTGCAATTTGACGACACGCGCGTTGTGAGTGGCGGGAGTGATGGGCGGGTGAAAGTGTGGGATTTGAAGACCGGACACCTTGTACGCGAGCTCATTACCCAAGGAGAAGCCGTGTGGCGGGTTGCTTTTGAGGATGAGAAGTGTGTTGCTATGGCGCTGAAGAACAGCCGCACAGTGATGGAGGTGAGTTGGCAGTTTCGTGAAAAGATGGGCTCGGCGTTGCTAACTCACATGTGCGCAGGTGTTTAACTTCTCGCCCCCAGACGACGTTCTTCACGAGCGACCTCTTTCCTTCCCGCAGAGATCTATGGACGTCCCGGTACCTGCCCGGCCGCTGAGTGCGATCTCGTTGGATTACGGGCGGTCGGCGGCGGATGCCATGCAAGATGTTGACATGCCTGACGCGGGCCCGTCAACCGCCCCGCTTTCGCGAGGCAACAGGACCTTTTTTCACAACGACTACCCTGGCGCCCGAATTAACTTGAGCTGAGCCTTTCAGAGATCTGACTCCGGGATGAATGAATGGCACTATTTCACCGGGTAACAGTACCGGTCTTCTAACCGCAGTAGACGGCGGCGGCGGTCAAGAAATGTTTAAGATGCTGCGCTTTGTTTGCGGCATTCCGCTGTCAAGTGAGACAACTACTCACCACTACGTACAGACTTTCCGACTGGAGGAGTCGCACCGCATACCTACAAACCCCACACCCCTTTTCCCATATGATATATAGGGGTACCTAGGACAGGCATTTCTGGTCTATCAAAAGGGAGCGGAAATGTGGAGGCATGGCTACGGCGTTTTGTTATTGATTTTAGCATGGTTTGGCGAGATATCAGGATTCAACGCATTAGGGAGGAGCAAATCTATGGTACTGACTCAACTTTACTTGGAGCCAGTGGGAGGAAATTGGAAGTCAGAGGCGCTGCTTCTTTTGACATTCACGCTGAGATATCCCTGGGAGGCACCGTATAGTATGTCCTAGCAATTTTTGTGGCGCGGGAGTTGTTTAGGACTTGTTAGGGTAACTAGATGTTGTGTGTTTTTAATATTGATGGCACGGTTCCTCAGTTGGTCTTGTTTGAATTGAGGGGGACATCAATAATCCAGTCTAGAGCTGTCCAGCAGCAGTTGACTGAATTAGACCGACAGGGGCCAAATGGTGGTTTAGAGAAAATTGCAATGCCCATCATTCGCGGTGTTTCCCCATAAGCTCCGGGGTGCTTGTCTGGTGTACGTGTACGTGCCGGGGTGTCTTTGTGTGCAACCCTTCATTTCGCCCTGTGCAGCCGCTCTCCAAGGTCCCGAATAATCCAATCGCACCCATAGAGGGATCTGTAATAACTAGTACAGCAGCTTGAAGCTATGATGCCTCGATGGAGAAGCTCGGGAAGGAGGACAGCTGTCAACTGCCTGGAGCTGTCGGTTAAAACTTTAAAGATCAAAGGCCCGGACATGGATCGTAGGTGTGGTTATCGCTGGCCAGTGGAGATCCGATGCCCGCTGAGAGGAGCCCAACCATGCTCGCTCGCTAAAACAAGCCTAGTCTTGTTCAACAAGCATGCGCTGCCCCAACCAGAAGGCGGAAAACTGGGCCATTCTTTTTGCTCAAAGTCAGCTCCCCGTTTCTTCACCTCCGATTGCCGTCAAAATCCGTCTTCCAAGCAGGACCCGAAACTATATCCTCCTGCCTTCTCCCTCGCCGCCTGCCTCGACCTTGACCCTATTGTCGTTGCTTACACCTATCCATCATGCTCTCGCGAACCGCACGCCTGACGAGGGTAGCGCCCATCCGGGCTGCTGCTCCTCGCGCTCCCGTGTCCAGCATCGTGACCCGGAGAACCGTCACGACCAACGCCGCTTCCGCACAGGGCCCGAGTTCAGTGCCAGAGGTGCGTTCTCCCCTAAATGCTCATCCAATTGCTGGATCCATTGGCGCTGCCTTTATAATGGTTCTGGGTGCTAATCGATGGTGTGAATCGCGTAGTCAGAGGATGAGCCATTTCAGATCACCCTCAGTGACGAGAGCTTCGAGACCTACGAGCTCGACCCCCCGCCGTACACCTTGGACGTTACCAAGAAGGAGCTGAAGCAGATGTACCACGACATGGTGTCCATTAGGTAATTCCCAATGGCCAATTGGCGGCTGCTGGTGTAGTTGCTGATGTTGCCCTTCCTCACCGTGTAGACAATTGGAGATGGCTGCGGACAGGCTATACAAGGAGAAGAAGATCAGAGGTTTCTGCCATCTGTCCACTGGGCAGGAGGCTGTCGCTGTTGGGATCGAGCATGCGATAGAGAAGACCGACGACGTCATCACCTCGTACCGGTGCCACGGCTTCGCCTACATGCGCGGCGCCACCGTTCGTTCCGTCATCGGAGAACTCCTCGGTCGTCGTGAGGGTATCGCCTACGGAAAAGGCGGCTCCATGCACATGTTCACCAAGGGCTTCTACGGTGGCAACGGAATCGTCGGTGCCCAGGTCCCCGTCGGTGCCGGCCTTGCCTTCGCCCAGAAGTACACTGGTGGCAAGAAGGCTTCGGTTATTCTTTACGGTATGGAGCGGCCTGTTAATTTTGACCAAGATGGCAAGGAGCTGACTGACACTTTGGGATCTAGGTGATGGTGCCAGCAACCAGGGTCAGGTCTTCGAGGCTTTCAACATGGCCAAGCTCTGGAAGCTCCCGGCTCTTTTCGGCTGCGAGAGTGAGTTTGCGCCTTTGTTTCAATGATGCAGTGGCGGCTGACATTTGAACTTAGACAACAAGTACGGTATGGGAACGTCCGCGGCCCGGTCGTCGGCTCTGACCGACTACTACAAGCGTGGTCAGTACATCCCTGGCCTCAAGGTCAACGGCATGGACGTCCTCGCCGTCAAGGCTGCCGTCCAGTACGGCAAGCAGTGGACTGTGGAGGACAACGGCCCGATGGTCCTCGAATACGTCACCTACCGCTATGGTGGTCACTCTATGTCCGACCCCGGTACCACTTACCGCACTCGTGAGGAGATTCAACGCATGCGGTCGACCAACGACCCCATTGCTGGCCTCAAGCAGCACATCCTTGACTGGGGTGTTGCTAAGGAGGAGGAGCTCAAGGCCATCGACAAGGAGGCCCGCAACCACGTCAATGAGGAGGTTGCATTTGCTGAGGCCATGCCCCACCCCGAGGCGACTCCCCGCATACTGTTTGAGGACATCTACGTGAAGGGCTCAGAGCCGCAGTTCATCCGGGGGCGTACGTTGGATGAGAATTTCTACTTCAACTAAGTGGAAAGCTAGTATCTGAGTCGAAAAGGCGACGGCGAAACAAGAAAGCCTCGATACCATTGAATTTGCACTCAAAACCTGGTCATGGCGATCCTGCTAAAGCGTTGGTGTCTGAGTTTTTTTGTTGTACATTAGCCCGTAATTAGCTAGTCAGGTCTTGCAAGGGACGGATAGAAGCGCGTAGAAGGGTCTGGGAAGCTATGGGATAGTCTTGAATTTGCACGGTTGAGTGTCTGGAGAATCGAGAAGTTGACACTCCTGATTGATGCCTCACGATGTTTCTTAAGAACAGCAAAATGCCAACAGCTCCCTGGCCGCCCAAATGTTTTTATTGACTGCAGCGAAGTGCTAGCTAGCGTGCTAGCGCCAATTGGAGAACAGCTAGCGCGGGACAGCTCCAACAGGCAGGCCCAAAGAGTCCGTGCTACCCTTGCAGTGTTCTGTGAATCCACCTGTAGAGATGCAAAGACCGATCTTGAACTGCTCCTGCTCAGCACTGAACTTTTGACGCACCCGGTCGCGCCACACAAAAAAACGCCTTGACTCTTCTCGACTTGAAAGCAAGTAAATACCAGACAGATCAGGACGCGCCCCATCCTTTTGAGTCGCGATTTACCCCGACAAAAGCCCCGGACGATGCAGTGAAGCCTGCCTTCGCGCCTTTCCCCGTCCGAATAGAGACAAGACATACCAGAACGGCCATGTCGGACCTGCGCGCGCTCGAGGCCCTCCAAGCCCTCCATGGCGAGCTGTTAGCCGTCATCGAGCACCGCTTTGAGGACCTGCAAACGCTCGAGCAACTGCTGGAGGAGAATACCAACACCTTCAAAAAGTTTCTGGAGAAGCGCTCGAGGAACCAGACGAGTAGGGCGGCCATCGGGACTGGTATGTAACTTTTATTCCGGTAACAGGTCTGAGGAAAGGTAGGGGGCAGAACTGACGAGATTTATGTCTATAGGCAAGATCACCATCGACGATGAAGAATACCAGATTAACGAAGAGTTCGGCAACGACGTGCTGCAGCTGGTGGAGGAAATTGATCTAGACGAGCTCGACGCCGCGCGGCTACTGCTCGACGCCAATGCCGAGGGCGACGTCGAAGCCTGGGGCCGACCGCTGTGGGAGTGCGGCGTTATGCGCTTTCACCAGGAGCGGAAATACCTACTCGACTGTATGCGCCTGCTGATCGAGGCCGCAGCTGACGAAGAGCTCGATGAGGGCCTGCAAGACGCGTTCGGCGCCCTGGTAGAAGAGCGTGTATTCGGTGTCGCGGCGCCTGGGATGCTGCCGGCGCCCGTGGGAGCGCATGCCGCCCAGGCAGACAAGATTGTGGCCAAGTGCACCAAGGCAATGCAGGACATCAGAAAGACACTACATTCGATGACGGAGAGGATGATTGGGAGGAGCATGCTGCAGCAGGGCGGCTTGATGAAGCCGAGTGACCACCTGGAAACGTACGAGTTCTCACGCCTGAGTCTAGTCGAGCAGCACGAGCTACTTGCAGTGATACTATGCGCCGCGATCGACAAACGCCATGCCGACGCCAAGGATTTCCAGGAGTTTATTCAGGGGTTGAAGAAGGCAGACAAGTATGATCATCTGCTCGGTAGGCCACCCTTTTCCTCCACGTGAGTACCAAGGGATATTGAAGTTGACAGTATTGTAGTCCATCAGTTCCCGGTACTGGGTACCTACATCACCGTGTTCGGCTCGTCCGAGGGCGTTGGCGATCTTCAGCAAGCACGAGACTTAAACGCTATGGTTTGCAAGCAATCCGAGGACGATACCTGGACCATGACTAGTATCCGAGGTGCGGTGCGGGCCTGGTGGATCGCCGAATACAGCGGGTGGTATCTAGACGACACGCCAACATTCAGCATACCGGGTATCGATCTCGACAAGGAAGACGAAGAAAGGACAAAGCAGTTTTTGGACGCGCTGAAAGATGGCGCGTTCGACTTCATCTTGTCCATCGCGGGAGACAGCAAGACCCAGGACTGGCAAGACCCCTGGCGCTTAGGGATGCACCAGTGGCTACAACGGAAATCTCCTCCACTCGCATCCGATCCTCCTTTACCCTTTTCGGCGTTCTTTCAGAAGAGTTTGATGGTGCATTTGGAGGTCTTGATCGATGCGTCTATCTCTAACCTCCCAGATGTCCTCCGCAAACTAAGGACGGAGGAAGATGAGCAGCGGCAGCTTAGCCAGACCCATGAGCAGGATCTCGACCTGGAGCGTTTCCTAATCATCATCGCCTACGCATACGAAGGCCGGCCGGATGCAGCAATGTCATTTTGGGAAGACCCTGAGAGCAACCTGGCCGGTTTTCTGCAATGGGCTTCGAGGCGGGCGTCAACGCCCCTTGTCAGCGCGTTTTGCGAAATGCTCCAGGCTCTTTCAGATAACGAGGAATGCGCAACCGCTGCACACACGTTCCTTCTAGACGAGGGACACCAGTCCTCAGGAAAGATGAAGCGCTCCCAGTCCTTAACGTGGAGTCAGATATTTAAGGAGCTCGATTACTTCACTGCTAAGCTCCGGGAGAGGCCCAGCCCTTCACAATCACACCTTCACCGGCCAGGAAAACCCACTACAGACCAAGCAGAGACCGAACCTGAGTCTGGTACGATGCTGGAATGCTATCTGCGGCTAATCGCAAAGCTCTCTACGGAGAGCGAGGTTGCGAGGCAAAAGCTACTAGTCGATGATGAGCTACACCTTGTCGACACCCTCTTCCGACTCTCTAGTAGCGTGATACCTGCTCGGCTGAGAGCTTGCGCCTTTAATGTTCTCAAGGCTTTAATGACTCGCAAGATACAGGCTGAGTGTGATGTTATGTGGAGATGGGTTGACACTTGGTTAACGGGTGGTTTTGGTGTTCAGCCAGTCCAGCGGGGCGCTGTCGCTGTACCCCAGATTCAGAGCCCGGAGTCTCTTATGGAGGCTATTCTCGATGAGTTTAGCGACGGTTTCGAAGAGCCGAATGCCCTGGTCCAGTTTTTTACCTCTCTCTTCTCGCCGACTGAAGGGTACGAGGGACTAAACGACGTCTTACCATTCCCGGAAGACTTGGGTGCGCAAACTCGGATACCCGGCGTTGAGGTCTACGTCGATTTTGTCCTTGGACATATTTTTGCGTTCAAGTCTAAAGAGATCACCGATGTCTCTCAGCTTCGGATAATTCGCCTCAGCTGTTTGGATTTTGCTCTGACATGTCTAACAACCTTCAATGAGGACCTCATTGTCCTTGGTAACGAGGTAGTTAATGTTGCTATCGACGCGGCGATAGCAACAACGGACCTGGCGGTCTATGTGCGCTTGCACCCATTCGCTCGTGTCATGGAGTGGATGTTCAACGACAAAGTCATTACCGCCCTCATGAGCACCATCCATCAAGACTCGAGCGCACTAGGGGTGGCGGATCCGGACTCTCCGCTCATCCAGAGCATCCTTAGGGGAGTAGAGGTCATACTCAAAGTCCTCGAGCTACAGGAGACGTACCTTGATCTCGTGAGACCCGCTATCAAGCTGCACCCGTCCCAGCGAAGGCCAACAGTAGCTAATGCCGCGTTCGCCTCGTTTGAGGATGGAATCATGAATCACCTGACCCTTGTAGTTGACCTTGGGCGGTACTGTGCTCTTCGCAACCCTCCTCTTACGCTAGCTTGCCTAAAGCTGCTGGAGAAGATTTCAACGTCTTCAAAGATCATCTCGGCCTGGAACCCTGACGGTGGCCGGCTCGGGACCCGCAACAAGGCTATCGCGCAGCTCGAGAAGAACGGACAGCACGAGACTATAGCTGGGTCACTGTCGGGCGAGATCGCTGAAACTCTGGATCCAGTCCTGGAGGCAGAGTCGCACAACTACATGATCAAGATCTTCATTCTTGATTTCCTCTACGAATGCCTGAAAGCCGCGCCGGACAAGCCCACGATTGCGCATTTGCTCTTGGGGTTCCATTGCGACCTCAGTGTGCTTAGTGTAGAGCCTAGGGGTGCTTTTGATTCCCAGAAGTCCCTCTTCCACAGCTTACTCAACGCACTAATCGGACTCACGGTTTACCAGGAAGACCGAGGTGGCATGCGTGGCTATTTAATTGGCCTGAAATACCGGATCTTACGTGTCTTCCAGGTCTTGTGGAGCTCGCCGCTGTCTGCGCCTTTGGTGATGCGCGAGTTCAGGGACACAAACTTTCTCTTCCACATGCTACTGCGGGAGGTGCAGATCCAGCCGCACCTGACGTGGGACGGCATGGAGGCAAGCAACCCTGAGTTCCCGCTATCGGATGCCGCCGTCTCATACATCAACTTCCTCGGCGCGCGGGCTATGTTCTTTGAGTACATTGGCAAGGAGCTGTGCAGCGTGTCGCAGCAACGTATCCCAACGACCAAGCGGCAAATATTTGACGCGCTCAACGGGCAGATCAAGGCAGACGAGGAGTTATTCAAGACACCCAATGTCTTTGATTTCTTTGACTTTTTGGGACTGGATGGACAGTGGATGATTCCGGAACCGGAATTTGTTTATAATAAGGACCTCGACCTCAGTGCTTGCGCTGAGGAGGATGCCGACGCGGGTTTGCAGTACAACATCCACAAGGTGCGTGAGGTTCTCGCGTTGAAGCGGAGCGAGATGCGGAATTCGGGCATTATTGTGCCGCAGCAGGAGCTTGCTCTTATTGAGAGGGAGGAAGCGATACTAGTGGAATACTTGCTGTATTCAAATCGCCAAAAGCAATATGCCGCCGCAAGGTTGAAGGCACTTCGGGCATGGACCAATGTGCTGTTGGTCATGTTTGAGTCGAATGACTTCAAGGGGACCCCGAAGATGGCGTTCCTGTTGCAGGCGCTACAGGCCATTCTCCCCAGCCTGGAGGCGTATAGCACCCTGAGTCCCTCTGAGGCATATGAGCTTGCGAGGGTGGCCAAGGTTCTTTTGTTCAAGCTCGACCTGGGAGAAGACAACCCCAGCCCGGACCTGGGCAAGGAGAGTTTCACTCTCGGAAACCTGATTAGCGACAAGCTCTCCCAGCTCTTCCAGATTTGCCTCAACTCAATCGGCAAGTGGGCCGGCAATGCTGAGCTTCGCGCACTGTACTATGGCATCTGCTACCGGTACCTGACGGCAGTCGTAAATAAGACCGCCAGCGGAAATGAAAACACCAAGGGCAGCGCTGCCGTTAGTCGCCACCGTACGCTCAAGACAATTCAAGTTCACGGCGAACGCCTGCTCAATGTCATCTGCGACGATGCCTACGGTAGCGATGCCTTGTGTCAGACTGCCGCCATGATCCTGCTCAGCGCGCTCGTTAACGTTGGGCGCGCCGATGACGACGGGTACGTAGGCGAGGCGCTCAATCGCCTCGGCTTCATTAGCGTCCTCATTGACAGCCTCAAGACGGTCCTAGCCGACTGGCTCGCCATCACCCGCGGCATTAACACCGCCATACTGCCCCCCGTCGGCGCAAACCTCGCCGCCCAGCAGTACGCCACCGCCAAACTCGCTCTCCTCCTCCAGCTCTGCCAGACCCGCCAGGGCGCCAAGTTCGTCTTGCAAGCAAACCTATTCCGCGCCCTTGAGCTGTCACGCGTCTTCCAGGCGGATCCCGAGCTCGAGATTGACCCGACAGACACCGTCGGCCTCGAGCGCCACTACTCGCTGCTCGTGCTCCTGGCGCGCATTGTAGGTGCCGCCGTCCTCGCCTGTGGCAGTCACAATGTCCTGCAGGGCCGCAAGTTTTTGCAGCAGCACCGCAGCTTTGTAGTGCATACGCTGAAGCGGAGTGCGGGCATCGGCACCGTCGGGAATGGCCTGGGCGGCAACAGGAGTGTAAGAGCGGATGTGGGAGGGGCAGCGCAGGCAAAGCTGGAGGAACGGATTGAGGAGTTGGCAGAGGCGTTTATGCTGCTGATTTCAGCGACGGGGTTTTTGGAGGTGAGTCTGTTCCCTGCCAGTGAAGTTTGCCACGGGTTGCTAACGTGATATGTGTGCACAGTTTGAGATTGATCAGACGCAACCGGTGAGGCCGAGGGCTGTGGCAACGCTTTTCCATTGAACGGGGCGGGTTTCTCGCCTGGATTTTTTTATTGTGTGACGGGATTTTGTAGCAAGGGGGCTATTGGGAGGAAGAGGTGTTGAGTTTGGATGCGCAGAAGTCAGCTGCTCGATCGGGGTGTGCTGGATTGAGGACTCTCCAGCCCGGGGTAGGCATCGGGACCCGAGGCCTACCAGACGGGGCGGTCAGTAGCTAGCCGCCCCTTGTTTGCCGCCGTCTAAGAGAAAGTAGGCGTTTAGTGCCTCGCATTTTGTTATTTTGTTTTGCTGGGAGAGAACTTCCAGGCAGACACACAAAAATTTTGCATCTCTGGGAGTACGGTGATTGTTGTATTGCAGTACATAGATGCGAATTAATATAGCCTTGCCGTTGGCTTTGTTACGTGATCTCATCAAAAGATGAAGGGAGGAGAGGAGATGTTTATTTCCGGCGGTTATGAGTGCATCTACGAGAGTAAAGCCTCATTTTATAAGTTGAAATATTCTTAAATGCTACAGGAATGTCTCCGCCGGCGCCGCCTGATGTTATTTTGAACTGAGTACATATGAAATTCCTCGATGAATGAACGCACTATTAGTCGGGGGGGGAAACATTACGTATGCTGAATTGATGCACTAAGGGTATCTGGTTTGAACGGCAATCCCGCCCTGTCCGTTCCGTGTCTATATGCTTGCCCCCCTATCCGTTCGCCCTCACATGTTCGATGCAACGCGTAAAAGCGAAAAATTCCTGCCCTGTTTTGTGTCCCAACCTCAAGTTTTGCGCCCAGCTTCGTCTGAAGCGTTCATGCCCGTATCAAAATCTCGACAGGGTTTGCAATTATGTCCATTTGACAACTCTCCGGCGCCGTTAGACTTTCCGATGTGCCCAAGCTATGCCCAAGCGATCATGTCATTGGGAAAAAGCGGGGCCCAGGCCCAGACCGCCTCTTTTCGTATCCGTCTTCGCCGTCATACGGCCTAGAAACAATTTGGTTTGTTACTGGAATCGTCAAGTCTTGGCGGCGCGTTTCCCGAGGCTCTTTCTCGTTGTCAGTTTGAGCTCGAGCGGATAGTAGCCCCGGGCCTTCTGGCTGAATTTGCCAGATGACGGGCGGTTATCGACTTTCTGGCGACAGATGGGGCAGATCCTCTTGGTCAAGTCAATGTGCAACGAAGAGTGTAAACAGTCAGCGCAGAACAAATGACCTGTGTTTGGCTTGTTAGTGAGACTGTGAAAATGTAAAGGGGCGAAAAGGTCCACGAACCACAATGTGTCACCGTCAGATTGGTAACGTCATCCATGCAGATAACGCACTGGAAGGCGCTGAGCTTGATTTCGTTTTTGGGTTTTGGAGGGTTCAACAGAGTGTCGGGCACCTTTTCGGTGTCGACCAGATCCACGAACGACACGCTCTTGTCCTCCTCAAACCCGTCCTCCTCAACTTTGGGCTGCTCGGTCTCGGTCCGCTTCCGCTTTTTAGGTGCTGGCTGTTCGGATTCGAGGCGGGTGCTAGGGCGGGCTCTACTTCGGGCGGATGTAGAGGACGGAATTGGGTGCTCCGTCTCCCCCACGTCAGCCCTGGTACTCCGTCTGGCTCGTGGACGTGTCGACATGTTACCGTCGGCGGGATTGCCACCTGTGGGCGAAGGTGAAGAGGATATATCGTCCTCGTCAAGGGCCGTTTCCGGTTTGATATCGTCAGCCCCCAGATTAGCCCCAGATTGCTCTAGTCCCGGGTTGGATGCAGGTGCGAAATTGCTTGGCAAGCCTGATGGTGTAAGAGATATATTCGCGGTGTTGTGATTGTCTCGCGGGCTCTGGGCGAAGGTCGAGGGGCTTGAAAAGTCGCGAGTTGCGAGTTCGTTAAGGTAGTAGTCGTCGCTGTTTGGCTCGGCTCGGACAGGGGAGAACGGGTTGCCGAAGCTACTAAAGTTAGGGTGGCCCCAGGGAGATCGAGAAAGTACGTCGGCCGTGTTAGAGGTCGTCGGAATGTTCCCGAAGGTCGCCGGGAAGGGGAGCGTAGGCAAAGTCGCCCGGGGGGTGGGGAGATGTGCTGACGCTGGGTATCGCTGGGTAAAGGTTGATTGACGGTTGGCGGGGCGTCCGGGGCACGAGGGAATTTGGCCAGTGAGGGGTTGGTTGGTGAATGAAGATGTGCCTAAGCCGTTCGGGGAGGCGCCGAAGATGGAGGGAGGATTCGAAGCGAGACGCTGGGCACAGAAGTTCGAAAAATCAGTCGACGGGAAGGGCAGTTGGGAAAAAGGTGAAGCGCCGAAGGTGGGCAGAGGTAGTGATCCCAAAGGTGTGAGGTCGGCTAGATCTGATTAGATTTTTGCGATTGTTAGGTTGAGTAAAGCCAAAACCCCAAGAGATCAGGAGGGTCAGGATCGCAAAGGGTCAGGAGCCTGAGGTGAAGAGAGTCGGACGGAAGGGATGGTGGTGGGAGGCGCAAATCACCGGTACAGGCAAAAAAATGAAATGATGGATAATAATAGGTTGCATAGAACAATAGAGCAATAGTGTACCTTCAAAGATGCTATCAAGCCCAGGATCGTAAAAGTCGTCGTCCATCCTGGCGGCCTGTTTGACAGCTTGAGGTTGGAAATTCGCAGGCGACCGGACGGAAGACTGAGGGCGCTAGGGCCGCTGTGCTGAGGTGTGGCTCTAGGTAGCGAGAGGCCCTTCACTGGAGGCTTTGCTATTGCCTTTGCGCATGCTTGGGAATTCCCTGATTCCTGCGGCAATAGAGTCAAGACGGCCGGGTCGAGCGTGAACTCAACACAACACACGTAAAATGTTGACAGATCAAAGGCTCATGGATGGCGTGAGCAGCAAGAACACTAGGCAACAAGGCAATGGAAAGAGAATGGAAGGGTGCAGCTCGGGGCTAAATAAATGAGCTCCAGCTGTAACCCGTAAATGGGAGGAACGGGCGGGCGCTCCGTAATAAATAATCGGACAGCGAGAACAGCTGCGGCTCTTGTCGCGACGGGCCTCGATTGTTTCTTATTGCTAGTCCTGACCGAAACAGACGCCGGGCCTTGGCCTCGGCCCTCGCATGGAACCTAATACTGTACATGGCGAATTGTAGCGGCGACCACCTCGGGTCCAGCCAGTCCTGGCTTTGGCCACCCCGCAGCCCTTGAATGGCCCCCTGGATATGACTGAGCGTTCTCACTTCCTCGCAAATATCGACATGCAGATTATAGATAGATACGGCGTCACGGCACCACGGCACCACGGCATCGCGAATTCACGCCTCCTCTGCTCCAGCTAACTAAGTCCGGCTCCCGGACACAGCAAGGACTTAAGGTCAGACTGCGCTGGATCTTGCGGTTGGTGATGGTGTTGGTCTCATGGCATCTGGGCCTTGATCGTGGGGCCGCCGTCACAACGGTGAATGGTGGCCTGGGGCTATTCCGAGCTATTTCGGACTCGTCATTTTCGGTCGTCTCGTGCATGCGAAGAGCTCGCATCTCACAAAGCTAAGAGGAAGTTTCTTTGAAGATGGCGAAGAGAGCTTTTCCACACGGGCCACAGCTGCCCTGGCGCCTCGATCAATCCACCCCCTGCTAGCACACAGCTGCATGAGCCATGGACAACCCACCTTATCCGTACCTAATAGAGCAAACCCGAACCCTACTGGGTAGATAAGACACCACCTGACATCAAACTGCAGAGCCCGTATTGGACGCGGTGGATTTTCAGTGAGCCAGGGTCCAGTACGACTCGGGTTGATGTCAGGTCCTTTCAGCCCCTGGGGGAAAAAAAGCTGACCCTCATTCTCATCGCGACATGACGCCCCCAAGTGCTGAGCCCCTCACCCACCGCGACCAACCTGTCCGATAACTCCAACCAGGGGCATCTTTTGCGATATACTTCCGAACAATGACTCCCAATGCTTGATCCTCACCGCTTGTAGAATGCTGTATCCGATCCGCAGCGTCGTGGGGAGAGATGCGCCCATCGCGACTGCTGCCGCCGCCGCATTCATCCGGCTTGCGCGACACCGCGCCGCTTACCGACCCTCCCGAGCACGAGCAGGTGTCACCCAACTACGATGGAAGTCGTCTGCTGTCCGCAGGACTCCCAGTCCGACAGCGCTTGCTGTGCCATCCGAGGCTCGCTACAATGACGTTGGCGTCCAGCAGCTCAGCGCGCACATCTACAGACAGCTTTTTCCCCTCGGCAACCGATCCCCGCCAACCCCGGAGCTAATTGAGCTATCAAAACAACACCTTCGACAACACGACCTCGAGGGCAAGAATACCGGCACCTCAGCTCCGGTTGGCTTTGACCTGCCGCCCCTAGTAGGCTCTACGCTCGATGAGCATTTCCACAAGCTCGGCGTCGACGCTGCCGAACCCTTCCTGACACACGCGAAAGAGTTTGCGCGCGCGAACTTGCCACCAAAACCGAGGAAATGGATACACCGGAGTGGCTGGACCAAGTACTACGGCAATGGGCGCACCGAAATGGGCGTGACCCCTGAGGGAAACATGCTTGCCTTCGACACCGAGGTCATGTGGAAAGAAAGCCCATTCGCCGTCATGGCTTGTGCTGCCACCCCAGACGCCTGGTATGTGTGGCTGTCACCCTGGCTTCTCGGGGAAACCACAAACCAGCGGCAGTTGATACCTCTAGGTGATCCGACTAGAGAAAAGGTTATCGTGGGGCACAATGTTGGTTATGACCGGGCCAGAATCCTCGAAGAATACAACCTGAAACAGTCGAGGAATTCTTTTCTCGATACTATGTCGCTGCATGTTGCCGTCAACGGCATGTGCTCACGGCAGCGGCCTACGTGGATGAAGCACAAAAAAAATAGGGAGCTGCGCGAAAAGATTGCCAAGGAAACGACCAACTTTGAGTTGGTCGAGCTTCTCAACAGCAATACGCTGAGTCATGATGAGGAGGAACTCTGGGTCGAGAGGAGTTCCATCAACTCCCTCCGGGATGTTGCCAAGTTCCACCTGGACATCTCGATGGATAAGGAGATCCGGAATGCCTTTGGCGAGCTGGATAGGGAAGGGGTGGTTGCTAAGCTGGACGAACTCTTGACCTACTGCGCGGCCGATGTTTCTGTCACGCATCGCGTCTACCAAATTGTGTTCCCCAACTTCCTCGAAACCTGCCCGCATCCTGTTAGTTTTGCCGCCCTAAGGCATCTCTCGTCTGTCATTTTGCCCGTCAATACGTCCTGGGATTCGTACATAGCGAACGCCGAGGCCACTTACCACAAGCTGTCTGATGCTGTTCAAGAACGCCTAGTAATCCTGGCCGAAAAGGCGCTGGAGATAAAAGGGGACCCCGACAAATGGACCAATGACCCGTGGTTGCAGCAGCTGGACTGGTCTGGCCAGGAGATCAAAATGGTCAAGGGCAAGAAGAAAAACGACCCCCCGCGGCCCGCGGCGAGGCAGAAAATGCCAGGCATGCCCAAGTGGTACAAAGATCTCTTTGCAAAGAATGACTCTCCAATTGGCCTCACGGTTCGCACAAGGATAGCTCCGCTACTCCTTCGATTATCTTGGGACGGATATCCCTTATGCTGGTCCGACCACTACGGATGGACCTTTAGGGTTCCCCGAGCCGAAGCACAGAAGTATATCGAGAAGCAAATGCCGCCATGCGATTTTACGGACGAAACCACTCTCGCGCTGAAAGAGGACCGCGCAAATATTTACTTCAAGCTGCCGCACAAGGATGGGCCCTTAGCACGGTGCGCAAGCCCAATGGCAAAGGGATACCTCATATATTTTGAAAACGGGACCCTCTCGTCCGAGTATGCGTATGCCAAGGAGGCACTTGAGATGAATGCGTCCTGCTCATACTGGATCAGTGCACGGGACCGGATCATGTCACAGCTTGTCATTTATGACAATGACATTCCTTCAACCACGGGCGAAGCACCTGCGGCGTCTACGCCGGGGAGCGGAGAGAAGACCGGCGATACATCTCTTACTGGCTTCATTTTGCCCCAAATCATTCCCATGGGAACAGTAACACGGCGGTCTGTGGAAAACACGTGGCTAACAGCCTCAAACGCTAAAGAGAACCGCGTCGGGTCGGAGCTCAAAGCCATGGTCCGCGCACCACCGGGATATGTCTTTGTCGGCGCCGACGTTGACTCGGAGGAGTTGTGGATTGCCTCGGTAGTTGGCGACGCTACCTTTAAGATGCACGGCGGCAACGCCATTGGCTTCATGACGCTTGAAGGTACCAAGGCCGCGGGCACCGATCTACACAGCCGGACCGCGTCCATTCTGGGCATCACGCGCAACGACGCGAAGGTGTTCAACTACGGCCGTATCTATGGTGCAGGCCTCAAGTTCGCAGCCCAGCTTCTGCGGCAATTCAACCCCAGCCTCAGCGAAAAGGAGACGCTGGCCATCGCGTCCAAGCTTTATCTCGCTACTAAGGGCACAAAAACGAACCGCAAGGCGTTATATAAACGGCCATTTTGGCGAGGTGGCACTGAATCTTTCGTCTTCAACAAGCTTGAAGAGTTTGCGGAGCAAGAGCGCCCACGCACCCCTGTCCTTGGCGCAGGTATCACTGAGGCGCTTATGGGCCGCTTCGTCAGCAAGGGTGGTTACCTGACGTCGCGAATCAACTGGGCCATTCAGTCGAGCGGCGTTGACTACCTACATCTCCTGATTGTCTCCATGGACTATCTAGTCCGACGGTTCAACATCGAGGCGCGTCTCGCAATCACGGTGCATGACGAGATCCGTTACCTGGTCAAGGAGCACGACAAGTATCGCGCTGCCATGGCGCTGCAGGTCGCCAACCTGTGGACGCGCGCCATGTTTGCGCAGCAGGTGGGCATCGACGACCTCCCGCAGAGCTGCGCCTTCTTCTCGGCCGTCGACATTGATCACGTCCTGCGCAAAGAGGTCGACATGGACTGCGTCACCCCCAGCAACACAGTGCCCATTCCTTATGGAGAGAGCATCGACATTGTGCGTCTGCTCGATGAAAAGGGCGACTTGGCTCGTCTCGACCCTGCCATCGTCCCCGCGGCACCCCTGGCGCCAAAGTTGGACGGGATCGAGTATACCCCTCGGAAGCCTGTCATGGAAACACTCCGTGAAGGAGGCGGCCTGGCCCATGCGGATAAGGTCACCGAGATGAGATTCATCCGCGCGCAAATTGCCGCTGGCGAGGAGGGCTTGAAGGAGATTCTCAAAGAGACCAAAAAGCCGCCGCCGCCGCCGTCTTCGGCGACCGGGGCCGGCGCGAAGAGGGCCAAGAATATACTGCCATATTTTTCACAGGCAAAGCTGCTCCCGGCGCAGAGAGAGCCAATGTCAGTGACAGAGGCCCTCTCGGCCAGGTACAGGAATGGGGGAGGGTTTGAGGCGCCGCCTTGGGAGAGGGTCAAGTATACCTCGAGGACCGGCGGCGGGGGTGGGCTGAAGAATGGGTGGTTGATGTAAAGTGATATGTGTGGATAGATAGGGGGAACATTTGTACAAATTTATATATTAGGTGGGTAGCATTATGGGGTGGGAAGGAAAAGGAGGGGGGGAAGGGGTCGTGTATGTTGGCGATACTTACGGGCGGGTCGTGGGCATTATTGAGGTCTACTGCATAGCCGTGTAATCTGATACAAGCTTGTGTGTGTCGACACATCTGACGCTTTTCTATGTAGTTACATTAGGACGATGTGTAAGGGATATGTTGTGCCTTGGCTTTATGGGCATTGAGGCGGCGCCATATTGGTGTTTTGTTTTGCCCACGTTTAGGCGAGGTTGAACAACCTAAGGCTTGTGTAGTGGGAATGAAGATAGTCTAATATCTCTCAGGAATTCCATCAGGATTCCTGAGAGATGTGCTCTCAATCAACACCATCAACATGTCACAAAGTAGCAAAGCACATTGCACCGAAAGCACACATTCCATGCTCTGTGTACAACCCTTCACTCTACTCTTAGATCTTTAGGTGATTCAAAGGACTGCATTCATCATAGCCCCATACGCTCATTCAACAAGCCTCGAACATTGGGTATTTACATCAAAACCCCACCCTATTACCCCCGGTGTAATTCAGCCCCTACCCGCGCCCGGCAGCGGCCTCGGCCCGACGATTTGCCTCCTCCCAGCACCAATGCCCTGCTGGCCTCTGTTCCCACCATCGCCTCCCGTATACCCGGCCCACTGACTCACGTCCCAGCGCCCGCCGATGCCACCGCCAATACCATCAACACCGTCTTCAGCTCGCACGGCCTTGGCGGTTTCTTGCTGTGCTTCCTCCCACTCACGTTGTCGCTGGCGCTCCATCTCCATCTCACGCTCAAGCAGCGACTTGGACGCCCACCCGCCAGCTTTGGTCTGCTTCTGCGCCGCGGCGCGGCGGCGGTCCTCGGCGTCACGCTCGTCGACGGCCGCTAGCTCACGCGCATATGTAGGCGGTGGAGCGGCGGCTTGGGGAGCTGGGTTGGAGGCTAGATAGCGATCGGTGCGGGAGACGTTGGGGCTGGTTTGCTGAGGCTGCGAGTGCGGCTTCAGTGGTAAGGGTGATGGAGATGGGGGTTGTGGTTTTTGTTGTGGTTGGGGCTTCAGTTGCGGCTGAGGCCTTTGCTGCTGCAGCTGCTGTGGTTTCTGCTGGTGTGACTGTAGCGGCGGCGGCGTAGCGGTATATGCGGTGGGGTCGGGGAGGGGCCGGGAACCGGTGTGATGCTTCCGGACGGGGATAACCGGCGGTCCATCTCCGCCTGTCCTTTGGGGCTTAATCTTGGCGGGAGGGAGGGCGGCCGTGGTCGGGTCAGGCAGTGGTCGAGGTGAGCGGATTGCTTCTATCGCTGCTTGTGTTGCTTGTGCTGCTGCGTCATCATCTCGTTGCTGTTGCGTCCACTCGCTACGCAAATAGTCGCGCTCATCACGCTCCCTCCAGGAGTCCTGTCTACTAACTGGCCGTGCTGGTCTGCTGCGAGATCTGGCGCGGGTCTTCTTCCCCTCTTCTTCAGCGGGCTGGCGTGAAGGCTGTTGGCGCGCTCTCTCGTATTCGGCCTCGCGCTGACGAGCCCGCTCAAGCTCTTTCTCGAGTTCCTTCACACGACTGCTATAGCCCCCGGTCTCTTTTGGCTCCTGCTCAGCCTGGTATTGGCTGAGAAATTGGCCACGCAGTTTTGCGTCACCCCCGCCCCGCGCTCGCTGACGCTCCTCTTGTAGACGTGCCTCGACTTCCTCCTCCTCTTTCCGCCTCTTCTCTTCGGTGATCCTCCACTGCCGCTCCTCCTCTTCCCACTGCCGCTTCTCAGCCTCCACCTTTTTGCGCTCCTCTTCTCGGAGACGTCTAGTCTCCTCTTCCCATCTCCGCTCTTCAGCTAGCCTTGCCTCCTCCTCCTCAGCTTCGAGCTGGGCCCGTCGCTGGCGCTCTTCCTCCTCTGCCTGTTGCCGCTGGCGTTCTGCCTCGGCCTCTTGTTCCTTCCGTCGTCGCTCCTTTTCAGCCATATTCGGCACGTATGGACCGGCACTAGTAATCTGTCGACGGCCGCCAAAAGCAATACCGAGGTTTCCTTGGCTGGCGCCTCCCATGTACCCATACTGTGCAATATTCCAGGCTGGTGATGTGGCGCCCTCATGCTCCCTCTTGCTCCAACTGCTAACACTGACGGGCGAGGTAGATCCATTTTGGGGCGGTGGGGATTTGGTGGGACTCCATCGACCCGAGCCGGAATCTCCAGTTTTCGACGGGGCTAGGGTGGGCGTTCTCCCGTACACCGAGGAGGCGTTACTCGCGTTAGAGATGCCGCGGCCGCGGAGGCCTGTCGGAGTGTTGGACCCGGTTGACTGTGGACTTAGGAGGGTTCCACGGTTGTTCCGCGGTCCAATCGCTGATGGGAAGGCTGAAGGGTTGACGGCGTTGGCTGCGCGGCTAAAGGCACCAAGGCACTGCAGAACCTGGGCGGGGTCTTTTTGTTCGTAAAGATCAACAGTTAGGAAGCAGTCGTGCTGTTGGAGGTTGAGAGGCGGAGCCTGGCATGCGCGTAGGAAGTGAGAGATATTCTCCATCTGGACGAAAGGCATGGCTGACTGCTTGAATCGGACGCCCGGCGGCCCGACAGCGAGGTTTATGAGCCTAGCGAATGGCAGTTAGTTTGGAGGTCTAGGTATGCTCGAATTCGACGGTATTTACTTGCACAGCGCAACTCCATCCTTGAGGGCCTCGAGCAGGTCATTGGATGGCAGTCTTTGGCCCAATATTCCTTCAACCCATAAGCGGGCCTCATTCGCGGCAGCAGGGGTATACTTGTCGAGGCGCAACTTGCGCAAGTCCTTATCTAAGGACGACACTGACGCCATGGTTGGCGAGCCCTGTTTATCGCAACCTTATTCTAGGAGTAAGTGCGATGGTGTATGAAGCCTCTGTAGGCCGTCGGCGACAACTATAGTTAGGCGCAGTGTGGGGGGGTGACGTGGTTCGCAAATCGAGGTTCGGGTCGGAGGCATGCGCTGACGCAGCGGATCCACGGGTTATTGTCGGATCGCGGGGAACAAACAGCACAACAACGGTACCTGGAAAAATGTGAAGGGCGGCAGGTTCTTGGGTTTGTTGTTTGTGCGCAAGACAGAGACAGGATTTGGCGGTTGGCAGCGATGGACCGGCAATGCAAGCGGTGGTTGCCACTGTTGTGTTGGGCCCGCGAAGCACTGAAGAATGACGAATATGATCTAGGTACTAGGTGGAAGGTCCAGTGTTTCCTCCACTCGTCCGCTTGGTTCCCGCCAACGCGCCCCGCTTGACGATAAGTTTGTGGTAATTTTGCTGATCTCAGCCACATCAGTGACGCGTAGGCTGTGCTGTGCGCAAGTATCGATCGGTGGCTGAGGAATTGTCCCTTGCAGGGATGCGTGGGTACGTCACTTTAGGGGTCACTTGTCACCGATGAATCTCGACTCACTTCATTGAAAAATCTCATCGGTAGTTGCACATCAACATAGAAAGCTCTGAGAAGCTCTGTATTATTGAAATTTATGCTTTGAACAGAGCAAGTTCACATCACTGGGTGTCAATTATCTTAGATATTGAGCACTACACGTCTTGATTGTGGACACACCAACTCACATTTTCACCCTCACCTTCGAGCATTCACATCGAAGCTGGGTTACGTACAGAACTTAGTGAGCCGGAGGAGCTCATCAACCTCTCCTAGCCCAACACGACAACTCCGTCTTCTATCAAATTCCGATATGTCTACCAACCGGATATCGCCATTTGTAAAGGTCTGGTACAAATGGAAGTCCCTCAAACTTCCATGGCGCAGGAAGTTCCTCGCAGGTGAGCCCCCTATCTTCCTACACCCTCCCTCATAGCCACACTGACACCCCAGCAGGTCACGACCTCTATGGAAACACCTTTTGGGAATTCCGGATCGCAGGCACCACTGATCCAGCCGGCCGGTGGCGGCGCATAGTCAATATGCCGTCAACAACACACTATGGCGACGTCAAACTTTCCCCGGCTTGGCACCAGTGGCTTCGGTACACTCGGTGGGAACCCCCATCAATCGAGGAGCAGCGCGCCGATGTCATACGCCAAGAGCGCATGAAGGTACTTGCGGCCGAGGCAGATGCCCGATGGGCTGCCAAGCCTGGCTATGTCGACGCGCCCGGGGAGGTGAAGGCCCAGCCACAGCCTGTCCTGCAGCAGAAGAGTGTGCCCCAGGAAGCGCCGGAGGAGAAGGTAGAAAGGACGACGGAGAATGAGTCGACACCAGCACAACCTGATGAGACGGAGGCACAGGCGACTGAGGGGGCGACGTTGTCCAGGGAGGAAACATGGCGGAAGATGCAGCAGCAGAAACCGAAGCCGACAGAGGCTAATCCTTGGGTAAAGACCCGTGGTGGCCCGAGTGAGGAGTGGCAGCCTCAGGCGTGGCAGCCTCCTGCAGCAGCCCCGAAAAAGCTATGATGGACGGGATGCTGGCCTTCAAATGTTAGGATCGTGAATTGGGGGCGGTCTGACACGCTCATCATTCCCAGCTTTCAAGAGTAGAATAAGGAGCATGAGGCACCCCTTTTGTAATATAGCCAAGCTGTACATAATTTCTTGGACGGAGCTGATGCTGTAGTTGATATGCTGTTGAAACATCAAACCGACCCTATCAATACACCTCCATGGGATGCCCGATGCCGGTATATATTCAGGTAGTGTTACATTGCTCTTTTAACTTGTTTATACACGCAGTTGCTTGCCCTGGTAGTCGTAACATCTAGGCCCTCGCAACAACCAGCCATTCCCCTGTTCTCCCCACCCCTTTACTCAAGCACGACGACGGCGCCCAGCTCCTTCATGGTTGCCACAATCTTCTCGGCGTCTTCCTTGGGCACCGACTCCTTCATGACCTTGGGTGCGCTCTCGACAAACTTCTTGGAATCGACCAGACTGAGGCCGAGCAAGCTCTTGACCTCCTTGATGATCTTGGGCTTGGCGCCAGCCTCGAACGACATCAATTTGAGGTTGAACAGCGTCTTCTCCGCAGCGGCTGGTGCCGCCTCCTCCTCCTCCACAACTGCCGCAGGGCCTGAGGACGCGGGGCCAGCAGCGAAGCCGCCGACGGGGAGATCGGGGATATCGAGGCGCGACTGAGGGTGATGATTGTTAGACTGGGTCTCCAAGGGATTGGGGGTGGGACGGAAGTGTGACGGGTTGGGGCGTACCTTGAGGCTCGCTACTAGATCTGCCGTCTCCAACAGCGTCAATTGGCTAATCTGATCGACAATGCCCGAGATCTTGGGGCTCACGGCCTCGGTCGAGTTGTGCCGCCGTGCGATGCGCTGTTGTACAAGGGCGGCCCGGACAGGCACTGTGGCGGTCGTGCGGAGCTGGCGGGCACAGCATTGCGCTGCGTACCGGTACGAGAGCGACATGGTGTGGGGATGTGTGTGGGAGGGAGCGAGGGTGGGTAGGAATGGCTGGATTGTGAGTCGTGCTGGGGTGGCTTCGTCGAGTTGCGAATCGAGCTTGCTGGGAGTTTTTTTTTGGCCGCCCATCGAAAAGTCTCCATCCAAATTGGAGAGGTTGCTGTGTCTGATTGGCTCGGCCACGACAAGCTGGCTAGAGGAGCAAAATAAATCCGAACAGCTAGTGCACAGGCGCCACGCACCTTGAGACTAGAGGTACCTTAGTTTCTTAGGTACTAGGTTCCAGGTACATGCGGGGCGCCTGAACGCTGCGGGTCAGCGCCCACCCCCCTGTCACCCTAGGATAGTGCTCCAGTGCAGCAAACGCAAGTCGAATCCTGGGTCCAATGAGAGTTGCCCCACGATACGTTTTCAGTTGGGAAAAAAAAAGTTGAGATGGAGAATCTTTAATAAGAAACACAGAAGCGACGGTTTGCGACTTTCTGCAACGGCGTATATCACCACTTACCACACCAAAATGGTGGCCACGATCGACGTAAGCCTGCAGAGAGCATCGCTTCTGAGCGATGCAGCCACTCTGCAACTACTCCCCCCCGAGCTGCTGCTCGTTCTCCAGGATCACCAGTCAACACAGCTTTTGGCTGCCATCGCCCAAGCAGCGCTGACAGCCCCTGCAACCGACAGAATATTCTGCCATTTTGAGACCGTCTTTGCAGATATCTGCGCCAGATGGGTCACTTCCTCCACAAAGCTCGATGTTAGAGTCCTCGCATCATTCGCCAAGATCTTGCCCTTCTCTCCATCCCTGTCCGTGTTTCTCAACACTCACCTCCCACACGGTCATAGTTCAGGGTCTGGCTTGAGAAAACTCGAGGATCTTGACTTGGCATCCTTCCGCGATGAGGAGCTCCTGGTTGTTCTCCTTGCTCTGTGGAGGCTCAACAACTTTGACAGGCGGACCTACTCGGCTCTCTCAAAGCCTTCTCAGATCCAATCTCTGTTTGCACATCAGGAACTCGCAATCAGATACCTCGCCGTCAGGATTTTCTGCCAGCTGCATGATGCGGCATATATCAAGGTCGAGGCCCTGCTCAGCAAGCACATCCAGAAAGACGCCAGTGTCGTCGCGGACTTGGATGGGCGGAGGGCGGATTATGCGTTTCTGAGTCTGTATGAAGACTCACGGGTCCAAGAGATCCGAGGTCTTCGTAGTAGAATCCTCGCTGGGCAGTCGGAGCCGGCTGAGGCCCTCCAGTCACGAGCCCGAATGCAAAATCTAACAAATCTTGTTGTCAAATATGGCAAGACGGTCCTCCCGCGGCCTTCGGGTCCTGTGAATACGCCAACCACTCTCGCCCTCACACCGACTACGGTTGAGAACCTCGAGAATCTTAGCAGCTTGTTACAGCAGTCAGGCCCTGTCCTGCTTCATGGTCTCTCGGGGTCGGGTAAAACGTCCCTGGTGCACGAGGTGGCAAGAGAGTTGGGGAAACAAAAGGATCTAGTGACGCTGCACTTGAATGAGCAAACCGACACAAAGATGCTCTTGGGTTTGTACACTTCTGGCACAAAGCCTGGTTCCTTCCAGTGGCGCCATGGTGTTTTGACTACCGCAGTGAGGGAGGGAAGATGGGTCCTAATAGAGGATCTTGACCGCGCCCCGACAGAGGTTATGAGTTTCCTACTACCTCTTATCGAACGAGGAGAGCTCCTCATTCCCGGCCGAGGGGAAAGGATTCAGGCACCCAACGGATTCCGAATGTTCGCTACGGTTCGAACGCTTCTCGGGATGAACAACAAAGAGAGCCTACCAACTCTTATTGGCATGAGGTTATGGCAACCGCTGCACGTCAAGTCACTGCCCAGGAATGATCTCCGAGATGTTATCACGAGCACATATCCGTTACTCCACAAGTATCTCACTGGAGTCCTATCAGTATTTGACCAACTTCTTTCATCTACGAGTGGCTCAGCTCGTCTCAAGCTTGGCCGTGCCGCTATCGAGAGACCTATTGGTTCTCGAGATCTTCTCAAGTGGTGTGGTCGACTCAACGAGGTCTTGCGATCAGCGGGCTGCAAGACCGGAGAAGAGTCGATTACAGATACGACAAGAGATCAGATGTTCCTGGAGGCTGTTGACTGTTTTGTTGGAAATATTCACGAGGCGGCCGCCCGGAACACCCTTATCACGGCCATCGCAAAAGAAATGCATCTCTCTCCGGAGAGAGTACAGCATTACTTAACCGCATACATCCCTGAGCTGGAGGACAACGAGTTGCGGCTGACGATTGGACGAGCTTCATTTGCTAAGACAAAACGATCAAGCCGTATGAGCAAACCAAAAAGGCCCTTTGCGACTACCACACATGCAAAGAGGCTGCTGGAGCAGATCGCAGTCGCCGTGCAACACCGAGAACCCCTACTGCTGGTTGGTGAGACAGGTATCGGGAAAACTACAGTCATTCAGCAGCTGGCTGACTCCCTCGGCCGGCAGCTCATCGCCGTCAACTTGTCGCAGCAGAGTGAAGCCGGTGACCTCCTCGGCGGGTTTAAGCCCATCAGCGCGCAGAGCTTAGCGATGCCCCTAAAAGAAGAATTTGAGGTCCTATTTGAGAAGACAGGCGTCTCGGCAGAAAAGAACAATGAGTATCTGGACCGGATAATGAAAAAGTTCGCCAAGGGCCGATGGAGGGAAGTTTCCAAGGAGTGGCGGAAGGCTCCTAAGATGTTTGAGTTGATTCTTGCCAAAATCGAAACAGACCAGGTCCGCCCCGCTGAGCCGGAGATTCGGCCTGCAGATGATCAGCCAGTAAAGCGCCGGAGGATGGAGTCGAGCAAGCTTCAGCGTTTGCGAGACCTGAAAGTACGCTGGGACATGTTCTCGCAGAGTCTGGACCAGTTTGACCGGCAGATCTCGAGCGGACCCGGAGGCTTTGCATTTGCTTTCGTGGAAGGCAAGATTGTGAAGGCGGCGAGGAATGGCGACTGGGTGCTGTAAGTGGTTTGGGGTTTTCCTTGGGGATTTTGAGAGAACATGACAACTAATAATCCGCATGTAGCCTTGATGAAATCAACCTTGCTTCTCCGGACACCTTGGAGAGCATTGCAGGTCTTTTCCAGCAAAATCCCTCCCTTCTTCTCTCGGAAACGGGAGAGATTGAGAGAATTCAAGCACACCCCAACTTCCGAGTGTTTGGTGCCATGAATCCAGCTACCGATGTTGGAAAGTAAGTAACCATTGAGTACATGCTAGGAAGTGAGCTTAATGCTAACCTTGATATTTACAGACGTGACCTTCCACAAGGCCTGAGATCTGTGAGTTCGGAAAGCAGTCCCTATTGAAGTTCGGTGCTGACTCCCAATCTTAGCGATTCACCGAGTTATACGTTAGCAGTCCCGATCGGGATAAGAAGGACTTGCTCACCATCATCAAAACGTATCTCAGAGGCAACAACAGTAACATTGACCGACTGGCTGACGACGCTGCGGACCTTTACCTGGAAATCAAGAGACGTGCAGAGATGAAAATGCTGGTCGATCAAGCAAACGAAGTGCCACATTTCAGTCTCCGGACCCTCACACGCGTCTTAACCTACGCCAATGACGTCTCCCCCTTTTATGGCCTTGATCGAGCGATTTATGAGGGTTTCTGCATGGGCTTCACGACGCTGCTCAGCGAAGAGTCGGAGCGGACTGTGATGCCCCTGATTCAACAGCACCTCTTGAAACGGCGAAATATCCTAACTATGGCACCGAAAAAACCAAATGATGGCAGAAGCTACGTCAATTTCAAGAACACCAACAAAGACCACCAGTACTGGCTCCTGCAGGGAGGTGAGGCACCGATTGAGCGCGATGATTACATTATCACGCCATATGTAGAGAGAAACCTCTTGAATTTGGTCCGGGCCACGTCGACTCGCAGATACCCAATTCTCATTCAGGGACCAACCTCCTCTGGCAAAACGAGTATGATTGAGTATCTTGCAAATTACACAGGAAACAAGTTCGTGCGTATCAACAATCATGAACACACTGATTTGCAAGAGTATCTTGGCACATATGTGTCGGATGCCGATGGGAAGCTCAAGTTCCAGGAGGGTCTTTTAGTTCAGGCCATGAGAGAAGGCTCGTGGATTGTTCTTGATGAACTTAATTTGGCACCCACAGATGTCTTGGAGGCTCTGAACCGCCTTTTGGACGACAATCGCGAGCTCTTGATCCCTGAAACCCAGGTAATCGTCAGGCCGGCAGAGAACTTCTGTCTTTTCGCGACCCAGAATCCCGCAGGGTTATACGGAGGCAGAAAGATATTGTCTCGGGCCTTCCGCAACAGATTCCTCGAGCTCCACTTTGATGATATCCCTGAAAACGAGCTGGACACAATCCTGCAGAAACGGAGCCGCAACACTGCGCCTTCAGACTGTCGTCGTATCGTCGCCGTCTACAAGCAGCTCACCCGTCTCCGACAAGAAAGCAGAGTTTTTGAACAGAAAAACAGCTTCGCCACGCTCCGAGATCTCTTCCGATGGGCACTACGAAACGCAGAGACACGCCAGGAAATCGCCGAAAACGGGTTTATGCTACTTGCCGAGCGTGTTCGCAAACAGGAAGAGCGTGAAGAAGTGAGGAAAGTGATTGAAGAGGTCTTCAAAGTTATCATCAACCCTGACCTTTTATATGATCGGAACTCTGCTCCCGAGCTTCAAAACATACGCGGTGGCAACAACAGCCAGGGTGTGATCTGGACCACAGCAATGCGTCGCCTCTATGTTCTAGTCAAGCGCGCAATCCAGAATAATGAGCCTGTCTTGCTCGTTGGAGAGACGGGCTGTGGCAAGACGACCGTCTGCCAGTTGCTCGCCGAGTTTGACAAGCAGGAGTTGCACATCGTAAATGCCCACCAAAATACCGAAACTGGAGATCTTATTGGCTCTCAGAGGCCGGTGAGAAATCGCGGTGCTATCGTTGAGTCTCTTTTCAAAGATTTTCAAGAGGCTGCTGCTATTCTCGGAAGCACAGTAACTTCTCTGGAGGATCTTCAGGCTTGGTATAGCTCTCTGACCGCGAGCGACTTGGTTACGCTCCCAGCTCCCCTGAAAGCCAAGATCCGCTCGGCAACTACGAGAAGCAAAGCCTTGTTCGAGTGGAGTGATGGTAGCCTTGTCCACGCCATGAAGGCAGGCAATTACTTCCTGCTTGACGAAATTTCTCTGGCGGACGATTCTGTGTTGGAGAGATTGAACTCGGTCCTAGAGCCCCACCGCAGCTTGCTCCTGGCGGAAAAGGGCGTTGAAGACTCGTTTGTCAAGGCTTCTGAAGGCTTTCAGTTCTTCGCTACTATGAACCCTGGAGGTGACTTCGGCAAGAAGGAACTCTCACCTGCTTTGCGAAATCGGTTCACTGAGGTCTGGGTTCCCTCCCTCTCGGAAGAGGATGATGTTCATGATATCATCATTTCGAAACTTGATCAGCAATTCCAGCAGCCGGCCAGCAATCCCCGGGTGAAGCCTATTTCCAGAATCATCGTCGATTTCTCGTCATGGTTTGGAAAGACCTTCCGGCCATCATCAGCCACTGCCTTTTCTGTCAGAGATATTCTTGCCTGGGTCCAATTTATGAACACCTGTCAATTTCCCTCCGTGGATCTCGCCATCCTCAATGGGGCTGCCATGGTCTTCATCGATACTATCGGCGCCAATCCATCCGCGATGCTTGCTGTTGACCCCAAAGCCATGGAAGCACAGAGGCAGTTGTGCCTCGAAAAGCTCAGTGTTCTCTGTGGGCGCAACCTTGTCCCCCTGTACACTCAAGTACCGCAGGTCAAGGTCGATAAGACTGCCCTTTCAATCGGCGACTTCAGAATTGCCAGGCTGCCCAATGCCGAACTTGATGCCGGAGATGAGTTCGGTGTTCCGACCACCAAGATGAATGCTATGCGCGTCATCAGAGCGCTGCAGGGGACAAAGCCGATTCTGCTAGAGGGTAATCCCGGTGTTGGCAAGACAACACTCATCACAGCTCTGGCCAGGGCTTGCGGAAGACCTCTTACTAGGATCAATTTGTCAGACCAGACGGATCTCATGGACTTGTTCGGCACCGACGTTCCTGTGGAGGGCGCCGAGGCTGGTAATTTCCGTTGGCAGAACGCGCCGTTTTTGGAGGCGATACAAAATGGATCGTGGGTTTTGCTGGATGTAAGTCTTAGCAATATTCTCCTACTCTTCTTTTTTGGGTTCCCTCCGCCCGCATTATTGAACATTTGCTAACCAAACTCGAAAGGAAATGAACCTTGCCTCCCAAACAGTGCTTGAGGGTCTGAACGCTTGTCTTGATCATCGTGGTGAGGTTTACATTGCGGAGTTAGACCAGGTGTTCAAGCGTCATCCGGACTTCAAGCTCTTCGCCGCTCAAAACCCGCATCACCAAGGTGGTGGCCGTAAAGGGTTGCCCAGCTCATTTGTCAACCGCTTTATCGTCGTCTATTCCGATGTTTTTTCCAAGGAAGATCTGCTTCACGTCACGGCCAAGAAGTTTGACAAGATCGGCCAAGAGACGCAGCAACAGCTCATTGAGTTTGTGTCTAGACTCGATGATGCCGTGGTCGGCCGTAGGGCGTTTGGCTCTCAGGGTTCCCCTTGGGAGTTCAACCTGCGGGATACCCTCCGATGGGGCGAATTACTCATGTCGGACCACGCCCTCTTGTCCCAAAGAACGCCAGATAATTTTCTAGATGTAATCATTCGACAACGCTTCAGGACTGACCGAGACAGGCAGGAGGTAAACAAGCTGTTCACTGAGATTTTTGGACGGCCGCCAGCAAGCCACAGCCTTTACCATGACATCAACCCATCTTTCTGCCAAGTCGGGCTAGCCACCCTGAAGCGGAACCCCTTGCTCCAGCAGACACCTTTCCCCCTTATTGACCCTGTGCCTAGGCTCAAGGAGATCGAATCGATATTGATCGCGATTGAGCAAGATCTTCCTTGTATTATCGTCGGTCCGTCTGGCAGCGGAAAGTCGGCTCTCTTGAACCACATCGCCGCGTTGGCCGGAAAGTCTCTTGTTATCTTCCCCCTCAACGCCGACGTGGACACCATGGATCTCATCGGTGGGTTTGAGCAGGCTGACCCTCACCGCGAGGCACAGACTTGTCTAGTAAAGCTTCGACAAGGTCTCCAAGAGCAAATACTCCGTGCTATTCCAGAGCCTGTACCTAGTGTGGCTGTGGACTTGATGGCCGCCCTCAACTCCCTTACAGGAGAAGGTCAATACGACACCATCTTGTCCATGATCGAGGTTCTTCAAACCAGCGGGTCTGTTTCTGAGGAACTGGCAGCTCTTCTATCAGAGGCACACGACCGGGTGAGTAAGCCGCTGACCATGGAGAATCCGCGCTTCGAGTGGCTTGATGGTGTTATTGTCCGCGCCGTCGAGACTGGCGCCTGGCTGGTACTTGACAACGCAAACCTGTGCAGCGCGTCCGTGCTTGACAGGCTCAACTCCCTTCTTGAGCGACCGAACGGCTCGTTGAGCATCAATGAGCACAGTGGTCCTGGCGGCAAGCCGCGCGTTATCGAGCTACACCCAGACTTCAGAATCTTCCTTACCGTAGACCCTCGTTACGGTGAGCTTTCTCGTGCTATGAGAAATCGATCAGTCGAGATATACCTTGACGCAAATGCCACCATCAAAGAAACTCGTGTCGGTCGCATTGCGCCTATCGACGGAAGCTTGCAGCGATACCACACCGCGACCAAGATCCTGAATGAAGAGTCGGCTAAAGACGGAGCACTTGTACCCTTGGCCTTTGATCTCCTTTCTCTCGGCGATACCCAGCTCCTCGAAGCGTTCTTACACACTACTCGCGAAAGTCTGGACGGCGCATCGTCGTTGACCACGCTACAGTCATCAGCTGCCAACCAGAGACTGATGCAACTGCTCTCGTATATCAACTCGGAGGATGCCGGTCCTCTCAGACAGGCAGTAGCTCGCTTGTACAGCTCTGCTCCCGAGAGAATGATGATGCCGCTTCATCCTCTTATTAATACGCCTATGATTCCGTTGTTGGAACAGGACTCGGAGGGACTCGCGCACTGGCTTGCGGCCTGCTATGAATTCTACCTCGACATCCAAGCTTTCCAGGTAACAATGGGAGCTCATCTTGGTAACGTCAATGTCAGCAAGCCGTCCTTGATGAGCCGCCTGCAGAGATCTTGGGTTGCCAACAAGGTTGCTTCGCTGTCCAAAGATTCGACTGTCAATGCGGTTCGCTTCCTCTCGTCGGTTCTTCAAGCATTCAAGGCCTATATGGTTGAGAATGTTGACGACAGTAACTCATGGAAAGAACGTCGCGCGGTGCTACGGCGGCTGATGCTCTTCTGGAGACGTACATTCGAGTCGCTGATTGCGTCCTCGTTTGAGGAAGCCCGTTTCCAGGCTCACTTGACCCAGGGTTCAAACCTTCTGCAAGCAGGTTTAGCGACTTTGCAAGAGTCCGGAGGCCACAAGATGCTCTCTGCTGTTGCTAAGTATCTTGACCGTGACTTTGTGGTGGGGTTCAAGCTGTCAACTGGACTCAGCATGGAGGCACTGTGGAATCGACTGCGCCCTGATCCAATCCCGAATCAACAGACTCTGACACACGTCATTGAGATGGAGCGTCTGGCCGATCGTTTCGATTCCCTGCGTTGGAAAGCAGATGTCAGTATTTCAACTCTGCGCAACGTACAGGATTCTATGGCTCAGGCGTACGCCATTATCAGGACCGGGAAAGGCGATGCTACCAGCTTGGTCAATGATCTTCAAGCAGAGATCACCACCCTCGAGGTAGGTCTTGAGCACCAGACTGGAGAACACCAGCCATTCTTCGCCTCTAGCTTTGAAGGCCTCAGACAAGCTCTCGTCCTTCATCAAGTCTCACAGAACGACGCCGTGTTAGCTGTATCCTCGGACCCGGACGTCCTTTCAAACATGCCAACTGCGGGCTTAATGCGTCTTCAGAGCTTGAAGCGAACTCCTTTGCAGGCAGTGGACTACATCCTGATTCAAGACAGCGATGTACGTCCCTGGTCGGGTGTGCTGTCCAAATCTCTGCTACTCAAGTACGATGCTGCTTCATCAGCGAGTATGCAGGAACTCACCTCATTAGAAATCGAGATGCCGACTATGGGTAAGGCTCTGGCTGTAGCAACAGAGGCTTTGACTTCCTCTCCCCTTAGGAAGGCAGAGCGGTTGTTGTTAGAGTTGATGGAAGAAGTGGTGTGCGCTCATGACAACTCGTGTGAGGGCCGCGTCAAGGCTCTTTACCAAGAACTCATTGAAAGAGTCGACGTGTCAAATATCAACATACCTGAGGTCGGTACCTGGCTAGAGAAAGCAGACTCCCTCGAAATTCGCGAGCCTCACTGGCCTCAGCATTTAGCAGATATCTTCAGGAGGCATTTCTACAAGGCTTTGATGTCTTTGACTGCCGCGGCGAAGGGGCTTGAGCCACGGTCCGCATACACCTCCATTGCCTGGGTGCAGTTCTCGCTTGCATGCGTTAAGCTCTTCGTCCCCGACAAGATTTTCGACCCGCATCACCGAGCACAGGTCGAAGCAGAGGAGCACCGAGAGATGGACGAGAGCCTGCAGCAGCAGATCGCTGCCCTGGAGGCGTTTGAGCTGTCTTTTACCGGACAGCAGACAAACGTTCGTGCCCAACTCCTCGCGGAGGAGGCAGAAAGGTTGGGCGAACCACCTGCTGTCCAGTCAATCTACCGCCCTGGCGATGCAGAGCTCCGTGGCCTACAGGGAGAGTTCAACAACGTCCTGGATACACTGGTCAAAAACGACGTGTCAGCCTCGCACCTGCGCACTATTTCCACGCCGTCGGCCCAGGCTGTTGACGAATTGGCCCTCATCGAGCAAAATGTGGTATTGCTGATCGGTCGCTTGATGGGACGATACGAAGCCTATCAAGACTTGACAATGCCCCTGGTCAGCTTTCTCCGCTGTCTCCAGATGGGTCTCTCACTGGGGAGAGCGGCCATCCCGCCGACAGAATCTCAAGAGGACGACTGCTCGCAGTCCCTTGTCGCGATTACTCCATTTCTCAGTGGGACTGTATGGAAGGCAGAAAACACAAATCTGCCGCTTCGCACCCTCGAGTTCCTTTCGTTTGTTCAGGCTGTGGTTGCTGTGGAGGGGCTTTCAAATCTTCCAGATAACCTTCGGAACACACTCCACGAGTCTTTCGCAACATTCCACGAGGAGTGGAGCAAGAAGCTAGAAGCCGACCGCAAGATTGAAGAAGCCAGGACCAGCTTGTTCCGGCACAAGGGCAGTCTGGAAGACGAGGAGGAGTTTGACCAGGAAGAGTTCGAGCAGCTTTTCCCAGACTACTATGCCGTTGATGAAGAAGATGGCAGACAGAAGCAAAAGAAGCTGCAAAAGGGCGGCCGTGAACTCGCCGTCCTATTGGCTGAGGCTCATGAGGGAATCTTCCTGTCGCCTCTAGATGCCCAGCAGAGCATCCGTGGACTGTGCACTCAGGTAGCTCGCCGAGTTGCTCGCGAGAAGCGCAGCGCCGCCGCATGTGAGCCTGAGCTGGATAGCCTACTCCTTCCGGCGACCTTGATGGTATTTGACGAGCAGGTGAAAGCGTTCGTTGCGAATTCCGACTCGACAAACTACAACTTCTACACAGATTCCAACCTCTCCGAGGTTCGGAGGCTGCTTGGCCTCATCAACGCCCTCAAGAAACGCTTCCAGGAGCTGAAGGGTATCGATGAAATTGGGCATCACCAGACCCTAGCCGATGTCATCATGGCATGTGACAAGGTGTTGGAGCTGCCGATTGACGACCCGCTAGCAGGCATCCTCCCCGGTATTGAGCGTCTTCACTCCTTTGTTTACGAGTGGCATGAGGGTGGTTGGGCCCAAAAGATTCACAAGGCGCCGGCACTCTACGAAAGGTTACAAAGTACTATTTACGGCTGGCGACGCCTTGAGCTGTCGAGCTGGTCAAGACTGCTTCACACGGAGGTCAAGAAGTGCCATGACGACGCCAAAGCGTGGTGGTTCATTGCCTATGGCGCGGTTATTCTTGAGCCGTGTTCGATCCTCCAACAGGGCCAAGACCTCAAAGACCATGCCGTTGGTCTGCTGAGAATTCTCGAGACGTACTTTTTGAGTGCGAGTGTCGGGCAATTTGCCTCGCGTTTCAACCTACTTCGCCAGCTCAAGAGCCAGCTCGACATGCTTGCACCGAAACAACCCGCGCTATCCACAATTGGCGATGCAGTCCAGAACTTCATCAACTACTATAGCCGTTACCAGGGCAAGGTCAGTGATACTATCCGCACCGGCAGGGCACCCCTGGATAGAAAGATGAAGGACGTGCTGTTGATGTTCAGATGGAGGGACAAGAACATCGAATCGCTCAGAGACAGCGCCCGCAAGTCGCATCAGAAGCTTTTCAAGCTTGTCCGCAAGTTCCGCGCTGTATTGGAGCAGCCTGTCAAGGCTATCATGGAACAAGGCCTCCCAGACGAGGAGCACTTAATCGTGGCCTCGCAGCCAATTCTGTCTGAGCTCCGAGCCGACAAGGAGGCAGTGGCACTGTGTGAGACACTCATTCCAGATATCCAAAGCCTGCCTCAGTGGGCGCGTATGACCAACTTGGATGCTGTCCTTAAGGCCATGACAAAGTATGGTTCGCTATCGGCCGAATCAGTTAACGCTGCCGACACGGTAGATGAATACATCACCGATCTCGTGGTATCCATTGCCGCCCTGCGCAAGGAAACGCCGAGCGAACTGACAGATGAGACCAAGAAGCTGATCCTCCATCTTAAAACGCGGAAGACGTTGCTCTACAACGACACCCTCAAGACAATCCGCGGGATGGGTTTCAGCCGGAATCTTGGAACCAACAAGCTTGGGCGGCAGAGCACAACGCAGCTGATATTGGTCGATTCCGGCCTCGTGCCTCTAGCCAGTTCCTCGCTAGATGCCATCGAGTATTTCTACCACAAAACATTGGACCTCGCCCCTCGCTGTCGACAAGCAGCACTAGACCACTCCGATGATCTCAATCGCGAACTCGTTGCTCGAAGCATTGGGTATCTAGAGGGTGTTTTGTACGTCATGATCCGCCAGCGCCAGTCTCTTTCAAGGAGCGCCGGAGCGGCGAACTCACTCGAGCAATCCATCACGTTCGTCAAGGAGCTTTCTCATGGTGATGATGGCAGGGACTTTGGGCCACAAAAGGTGTTGACAAACTACACCCAGGTCATCCGCTGGTTGGTTCAGATGCTCAGGTTCGGAATTCACCTCATTGAGGTTCATGGAAAGCTCGGGAACGCGGACAACTATGCTATCACCCGCGAGCTCAGCAAGTGGCTGGATACATTCGCCGCACTGGGTACTGCTCAGGAGAACCTGCCTCATCTTCCGATTGGTTTCGGCTCATCTGGCTATGAAAAACTTCAAGGAGAGGTGGAACGGGAACTTGAGAGTCTCCAATACTCTCTTGTTGCCATGCAGCAGGGTAGGCCTGACATAGCTTTTATCATCCAGCAGATCAGTCTCTGGACCAACACGCGGATTATCGGCGCCGGTAATGGCGTTCACGAATGCAGTAACCCCGATGATTTCACGAACTCAGTCTTGACACTCTCGAGCAAGGTTCTCGTTGCTCTCCAGAACTTCCAAAAAGCGACCCAGACCCTACCCACAACCACAGAAGAGACAAGCTGGTTCCTCAAGTACAGCGACGGTCTTGATAAGTCGATCGATTCCCTCAGCATGCAAAAGATCGGAGAGGCGGTCGATGGGCTTCTCCAGCAGCTCAAGGGCTTGGACATTGGCCAGCCCGCCATCCGCCACCCGGCGGTTGTCTTACTGCGCGTAGTGCTCCCAGTTCTAGAGCAGTACGCGGCGGCATGCCGACACAATGTCGTGCAGTTCGCTGAGCTGCACAGGGCGACTTGTAGGATGGGATATACTCTGAGCAACTCATTTGTTCAGATCGCAGCGCAGGGTTTCTGCGGTCCTCAGAAGAAGAGCGAAGAGAAGTCCGGAGACTCTGGACAGGTTGAGAGTGGTACCGGGCTGGGTGACGGTGACGGTGCCGAGGATATCAGCAAGGATATCAAGGCGGATGAGGACCTTTCGGACCTCGCGCAAGATCCTAATAACAAGACAAAGACTGATATCGAGGACAACAAGGACGCTGTTGACATGGGTGAGGATGAGTTGGAAGGAGAGATGGGGAGCGTTGGTGGTGACGATGATGAGGAGGAAGGTGACAAGTCAGGAGACGAAGATGGAGACGATTCCGACAGGGAGGATGAGGCGGGTGATGTGGATGATCTGGATCCCACGGCCGTTGATGAGAAGATGTGGGACGGGAGCGGTGAGGATGATGCAGACAAGGACCAGAAGGGCGACAATTCGAAGGGGGAGAAGGATGAGAACGAGCAGAATGCGGCTGAAGAGTCCGACAACAAGAAGGATCAGCCCCGGGACAATAAAGAAACCAAGCCGGAGGATAGTGGTGAAAAGGGGGAGGAAGCCGACGAGGTTGAGGGAGATCCTGCTGCGGAGCAAGAGGCGGCGCCACAGGAAGACCTCAATCATCAAGACCAGAACGTGCCCGACAATGACACGCTGGCGCTGCCAGAGGATATGGTGATTGACATTGACGATGAGTCTGTGTCAGGGGAGGATGATAATCTGTCCGACTTGTCTGATGTCGAGGACCTTGACAAGCTTGATGAGAAGGAGAAAGAGGGGTCGGAGAGCGGGGATGAGGAGCAGCACACCGGCGAGGCTCAGCAGGACGAAGACAACATGGAGGAGGACGCCGAGGAGGATGTAAATGCTCCTGGCAAGGAAGAGATGGATGTTGGCGATATGGACAAAGAGAAGGAGATGGAAGAGGTGGATCAACAGCAGGGTGATGAAGAGAACAAGCCCGATAGGCCTCAGCTGCCCGACGACCAGGCAGTGGCGGATCAGGACAACGCGGCTCCTAGCAACGTTCAAACTGGCGGAGGCCAGGTTGAGGACAACGACAAGAACACGGAGGAGCAATCCGAGAACAAGGCCGCCCAGCAAGATCAAGGAGCAATTGGCCAGCAAGCGGCAGACAAGGATAACGCCGCGCCTGGAGAAAAGGGTGCCCTCTCGCGGGCAGATCAAGACCAAGTGCCCTCTGGCGACCCAGATGCAGCTAATGCGAACGAAGCCCAGCCTTTCAAGAAACTCGGGGACGCACTCGAGCGATGGTACAAGAGCCAACGCGATATCCAGAAACCCACAGAGAGTCAAGAGAAGATGGACAACACACCAAATGAAATGGCGAAGACCGAGTTCCAACACCTCCAAGACGACAATGCCGAGGCCGATGCGCAAGCCCTAGGCACTGCCACGGACGAGGAGGTCCGCCCTATGGATGATGCCATGGCTATTGATGATGAAATGGATAGTGATCAAGGCCCAGCTCTGGTTGATGATGCCCCAGAAGACGAAAACAAGCAAGACGTCGAGATGGAGGACATGGACCTGACTGAGCCGCGTGATGGCCCGAAAACGGATCGCGAGGATGGCCGCTCTGGTGTTGCCACACGACAAGGAGCTCTGGACGAAGAAGAGGATGCAGTACCAAGGACGGAGGCAGAGGCAGATGAGGAGGATGACAAGGTGGAGGAGACCTCGACTCAGCTTTCTGCCACACACCTCAATGAAAGTGACAAGACGCTGCGAGATTTCTCGGAGGCCCTCGACATGTGGACAGCCTTCCAGACAAAGACACATTCCCTCTCACTGTCACTATCCTCGCAACTCCGTTTGATCCTTACGCCATCTCAATCAACCAAGCTCTCAGGCTCCTTCCGCACCGGAAAGCGGCTCAACATCAAGAAGATCATCCCGTACATTGCTTCGAGTTACAAGCGCGACAAGATTTGGATGCGTCGTAGCATCCCCAGCAAAAGATCTTACCAGATCCTGCTCTGCGTCGACGACAGCAGCAGTATGGGTGACAACTCATCCTCTTCTGGTCGGCTCGCTCTCGAGTCGCTTGTCATGGTGGCACGCGCTCTGACCATGCTTGAGGTTGGCCAAGTCGGTGTGATGGGCTTCGGCTCTGACGTCTTCGTTGCGCACGAGCTGACGGCGCCCCTATTCGCATCACACGATGCCGGCGCGCGCATGCTGCAGCACTTCACCTTCCGCCAGGAGATGACTGACATGTGCCGTCTTCTGCGGAATACGATTGACCACTTCCGCGACGCCCGCCTGATGCAAACCGGAAGCTCGGGTGGCGAGGATCTCTGGCAATTGGCATTGATTCTTTCCGATGGACTGGTGCAGTCCAAGGATCACGCGCGCCTGCGGCCACTGCTTCGCGAAGCTATGGAACAGCGCGTCATGGTCGTGTTCATTGTCATGGATGATGCGGCGCAGAACAAGAAGGGCCATAGCGTGCTCGAACTCAAGGAGGCACGCTTCGGGTCGGATGGGATGCCGGTGATTCACCGCTATCTTGATTCTTTTCCCTTCCCGTACTACCTCATTGTGCATCATCTGGAGGATCTACCGGGCGCGTTGGCGGCGCTGTTGCGCACTTGGTTCGCTGAGGTCACTGCTTGATGAGTGGACATTTCATGGGTGTCACAAAGATGTCAAAAAGGAAGGGCTGGAGGTTATGATTTGGAAATGTACTGGTTTTTTTATTGTAATTATGTATGGAGTTTGGTAAACATATAGATGCGTTAATTACTTCTTCGTGAGCCATTGTGTTTTGGTGTTTTGCAATGCCTCTGTTGATTTTGATAAGGAGCGCCAGCACATATGTCCAGAACCTTTTGCTATTTGCCTTTGCACCGTCCCTGGCCCACTCGAGACATCCCGCCCCTTGATTGACTCATGACCCAAACCTTTGACAAACATAATTAGAGCCCCGAGAAAATTCTTCATCTCTTAGGCCTCTCAGTGGACACCGGCAGTATACAGCCCACACAACCAGTCCATACTTTCAACAATTAGCAAACAAACAGCCCGGCTAGCTCAATTGGTAGAGCGTGAGGCTCTTACGACTCTCAAGCAGGTCAGGTATCTCAAGATTAGGGATTCGACCCCTCTCCCCCCCCCGTCGGGATCAATTCCCGGTGAAGGTGATTATTTTTACCGTTGATCTCGTGTTCTCACTTTTGGGTTATGCAACACATGGATTGCGTATGTTAGCATACTTGGAACAGGCGTGTGTTTTTCCTACAGTGGCAGATGCTAATAATGCTCTGTGGGTGTGCCCAACATACTAAGTTGAAATGTTGTCGAGACAAAATTTGGTCGTCTCTCACCCGATGAACCCCTATCATAGACTTACTACATACAGTATATGTAAAGTCGTTCGCTCACTCCCGCCACCGCATTCACATTATTGAAGACCAACATTGGAAAATATATAGGCTGTTGTAACACATAAAAAGACACAACGTATACAATGCCCGTGCCTCCGTTCCTCATTCTCATGCTCCCCGCCCCTTTCTGCCTTCTAACGTAACGGTGAGAACCAGACCGACCAGGGGCAGCATGTTCCATTGACCAAAACGAGTCATCCAAAGCCGCCCAAATCACCATACCACAGACACATAAACATAACAAAAGAAAAAGAGAGGTGAGCAAAATAAATCTCAACTTGACATAGATAGGTACCTAAAGAAGTGGGCAACCTGTGCCCATGTATGGCTGCGCCTCCAAGCCAGTTTTTTTTTCATCCATTCCAGGCGGGCAGCCATCCATCATCAAATCCTAGGGTGGGATAAAGGTGCCGTTGTTCTATGTCCGTCCGCCTTGTCCATCCCGACACTGACTCCAACCCAATACCCTGGGGTCGATAAAAGGAAACCACGCAAAGCGTTACCACACAGATATGTAAAATAAAAAGGAAAGGGTGATGTTCATCATCACCCCAGGTACCCAACCGACTAGCACCTGACGCTCATCGTCAAGCAGCATCGCCTCTCAACCTCACAAAAGCCTCTCTCTTCTGCGGCTCATGAGTACTAGACTCGGCCGACGATCCTTCACCAACTCCCTCCAGCAGCTGCTGCGTTCCCTGTTCTTGGGATGTTGTTATACTCTGGCTGCGGTTCAGCTTCCCTTGCAAAAACTCAATGTCGCCGATGGTGTCATTGAAGACTGAGTTGAGGGTAGAGAGTACAGACATGCGGTTCCACTCGCTGCGCGTTTTCCAGATCTCATCCATTAACTCGCGGTTAATCTGCTCCAGCTGCTCGACACTGCAACCAGAGGTGCGGTCGGCAAGCATGTTATGGAACTCAAGCACGCGACCCTCGTGGACGATGGGTTGCTGCGAGGAGGTTGTCGAGACCCCCGAGTTGCGTAGAGATGTAAGCGGACCACTGCTGCTAGTAGTGGTCGTCGTAGTTGTCGGGGTATCATCATTCAGGATGTTGTCCAGGCTGGTGACATTGGCCGATTTTCGCGGTGCTTGCGATGACGTCGGGCTGCTTTCGTCGCTGAGAACACCGCCGGGGAAGTGAATACCCATACGGGCGGGTAAGATGCCTTGCGCTATGCCGGCGGCTTGCGAATGCGCCCAGTCTTTCTCACTTGAAGTCCCCTGGCTAGGAAAAGACATCCTGTTCTGCGACTGCGTGTCGACAAGCTGCGAATGCTCATCCGCATTTCCGTTAAGGCCATTGGTATGTTGGGTATTCGTGCGCTGGGTGCTCCAATTTCCAGAGCCACGGGTTGTCGACGGATCAGAAGTCTTGGTAGTAGAGGCATCATTCAGAATGGCGGAGGGAGATACCCCAGGAGGCACCGATGTAAAAGCTGAGCGCTGTGACATTTGAGTTCCAGCTGTGGCTCTTGTCGAATCGCCAAGTGACCGGGGCTCAGGTCGTTGCCATTGAAATGGCGGACCCATCTCATTGGCCTGGCTCTGCGTGTCTTGGTTGACATCGCTCATAACCACATCATCGCCACCTTGCCCAGAAGACGCGGATGTGCCATTTGTGAGGGGATGAGGGCTGGATTTAGGGCTCATAACCATGAAGCGTGCGCCAGTAGTGCGCGGACCTCGGGGTAACGGGAGCCCTATACCGACGGGGCCCTGAGAGTCGCTGTCGCCATCTGGCATATCGGACTGGATCAAGCCGACAACAGGTTGGAACGCTTGCTTTTTACGAGCCTTCTCTTCCTCCTCCTTGGCTCGCTGCAGTTGCCGCTGGTATATATCATCGAACCGGATGCCCTGGTTAGCAAGGCTCTGTCCGATGTCGTGAATATCCACCTCGACGTTGGTGCGCAATTCGTTAGCCTTGAGCGTTCGATCGCGGTCGCCGACATTTTTGGCGTCGAGATAAAGCCTGTTGATGTCCTTATAGAAATCATTTGGTCGCGCATAATAGCCATTTGCTAGACGCTCCTCGATCGTGGTAGTCTCGAGGTTGTAAAAGAACTTGCCAGTGGCAAGCTCCCTTATTCCATCTGTCCCCTCCTTGTCCTTCGCAATCTCGAAAGGCCGTGTTTCGCCCTCAGCAACATCCGGTCGTACGAAGTGTGGGTCTGATTCGTCAAACAAGTATGCGATTTGTGCAAAAGGAATGACAGGCTGCCGGAACTTGCGATACTTGCGGTGAATCTGGTCCATGATTGGTTGCAGCCGCATTTTCAGCACGTTGAGATGATGTAGGTCAGCCTTCCGCTGAACCTTGATTTCCTCCTTTGTGAGTGTCCTCGGGGGTGGCGGCGGGGCCACAGGGAGATCCTCGATGACACGCTTCTTCCGGTCTGCAGGATCAGGGAAATCCGAGGGAGACTTGCATAAATGTGCAACAATGTTTTGGAAGAACTCCATGCGGTTTTCCCGATTTGGCCGTTCGACAAAGGCTCTGTTCTTTTTGGAAAATCCAAAGAGCTCACGAAGTAGGTCTGGATCCATAGACTCCGGGGCGGTCTCCGAGGTGCCAAGGAGCAATACCGGGTCGGCGGGCGGTATGTTTTTGAGCATGGTAGTGAACGTTGAGAGCGCCAGGTCGTTCAGATTGCTCCACCAAGCATCGACATTGGGGATATATATCACACTAGGCTTGTGTCGTCTTATCTCCGTGAAGAGGCTCACAATAACTTGCTCCAATGGCTGAATTGAAGTTAGCATGATTCGTGTAAGCAAGCGGTTAGAGAGGTTCCTACCCTTCCATCGCCATGCAGGGTTGCAAGGTCGAAATTCTGAACATGGACACCCTCCAGATAGTGCAAACAAGCAGCCGCCATATAATTCTGACCCATTCCGGGCGTACCACAGATGAGCAGGCGGGGACGAAAGATTCGAGACCGTTCAAAGTCCTGGTGCATAGCCTCTCTTCCGAAGCCGTGATCTGCATCCTGATATTGCTCATACATCGCTTCTTGAAGTGCCGTGGTTTTCTTTGGCCGCGGGAGGATATTGTCCAACATTTTGATAGTACCTTCAAACTGGTCCCGTAGAAGGGGCTGAACGGGTCGCGGGATCGGCGTGGCCGACGAGGAGGCTGAACGCTCGGACGAGGGAATCATCTTTTTGACAGAAAGCATGAAATCTGTAGCGTGGACAGATATGTGGTCGGGGTTCACAATAAGTTTCTCTTTTGAGCTGTAGATTTGCGGATATGTCCTTTGGATGGCGTTGAGTGCTGCCTCGGTACAGAGGGCTCGAAGATCAGCACCACCATAGCCTTTCGTATTGTCCGCCAGAGCATTCTTGAATTCGTCCGAAAGACCCCAGTCCTTGGTATGGATATCAAGGATAGACCGGCGGCCTTCAATATCTGGCAAAGGGAAGTAAAACTCCCTGTCGAAACGGCCAGGACGTCGGAGAGCCGGATCGATATTGTCCGGTCGGTTCGTGGCACCAATGACAATAACTTGGCCACGGCCGTCCATACCGTCCATCAACGCGAGAAGAGTCGAGACAATACTAGCATGGATTTGTTCCTGCTTACTTGAACGCACGGGAGCTAGGCCATCAATCTCATCAAAGAAGATGATGCTCGGCTGTGTTCGCCGGGCCTCTTCAAAGAGTAGGCGCAGCTGCTTCTCTGCCTCGCCGACCCACTTGCTAAGGGCATCGGCTCCTTTTCGCATATAAAAACTGATCTTGCGACCTCCAGTTCCAACTGAGTTCGCGAGAGCTCTGGCAAGAAGGGTTTTACCAGTACCAGGAGGGCCGTGGAAGAGCACGCCGCGAGGTGGTGTGACATGGAACTTCAAGAAGAGCTCGGGGTAGAGAAGAGGAAGCTGGACCATCTCCTTGAGCTGGTCGATGTGACCTTGCAGGCCACCAACCTTGCTAAAGTCGACGTTCAGATCGACACCAAGGGGGTCTGCATCGGCAAGTGCTTTCTGGTTCTTCACTTTGCCAACATTCGGGGCAGCACCTCCAATACCATCGGCATTGTGGGTCTGGGCCGGGGGGTTAAACAGGCCAACAGGTGGTGCAGCTGATGTTGGTGTCATACCAAGGGTGCCACCGATACCAGATCGCTGGACCATCTCATCATCGCTGGTATCCGAGTCGACGCCGCCGGTAGCTCCAGTGCCCCATGGGCCTGCAAAAAGTGATCCGGCTCCGCCGCCACCGCCAAATGGGCCATAAGTGCTGTTGAGATTGCGCTCCCAAGCTTGACTAGCACCACTTTTCCCACCTTTGCGGCCTCTGGCGGGAGTCTGTGAGGGCTCTTCCTCCTCATCCACCTCAAGTGCCGCAAGGTCGATGGGCGGGATGGTATAATCGACCGGCTTTGCAGTTCGACGTCTCTTGGAGGTACGTTCCTCGTACTGGATCGAGGGAGATCGCCGGCGGGTTCGACGAGGCCGGGAGCGGGAGCTTTGTCTCAACTCCTCCAGCTCTTCTGCCATTTCGTCTTTGTCTAGCTCGACTTCATCCCCAGAATCATGCTGCGAGCGGCGCGTTTTCCTTATGCTGCGACTCCGAGTACCACGGCCACGAGCAGGTGTCGGTGTTGACGAATCATCTTCGGCGCTGTTGGCATTGCGCCCTGTGGTTTTCGCCGGGGCTTCTGAGGCCGAAATTTCGGCTTCGCCCGACTCTTCACCAGGCTCAAAATCACTGCTGGGTTCCTGAAGATTCTTCTTGTTACCGCGGAGGCGTGACGTGCGAGTCAATCGACGACCCGTCCCATTTCTTTCGGCATCAGCCTCTGGCTCCGCCTCTTCTTCAACAACGGTCACAGCTGTGCGAACACCCGCTCTGGTTCGTCGTGTGAGCGGGGCATCGTCTTCGTCGTCGTCACCATCCTCGGCAGCCTGATCAACCGCCTTTGCGGGAGTTTCTTCGGCAATTTCGGCAACCTCTTCGGCTTGAGGCGTATCGTCTTCGTCTGCAGCAACGTCGGACACTTTGCCATCCTCGCTGGGAGCAAGCTCATCTGCCACCTCAGTGGGCTCGTCAATCTCCATTTGAACCTCACTCTCTTGAGTTGCCTCCTCAATAGGATCAGGAAGTTTCTTCACGCCTTTTCCGGCGCGCGTTGCTCTGGTCGCTCGACCTATGGGTTCCGGACTCTTACTACGCGTCCCGGCACGGGCAGGCCGAGCATGTCGCCCCGAGTTAGACAGTTCTAAAAGTTCCTCTGTCTCCTCAGTGCGCGCTCTCGTGTTGCGGCGAGTCGGTGGGGGCATTGCCGGCTCCTCCTTAGCACGCTTAGATCGCTGAGGCCGCTCAGTCGGATTAGCTTTGAGTATCACAATTCGCGACAGCCTGGATCCGCCTGGCGATGTATCCACCTTTTTCCTAACTGGAGCGTGATCCGATTCTTCGTTAGGACTCTCGTCATCACTGTCGTCTTCCTTGTACGACATATGCTTCACAGCAGCTTGTCGCATTCGTCGACCAGTTGCATTGGTTGGCATATCCTCCTCCGATTCTTCCTCTGCTTCACCGTCGTCTCCAAACGAGTCTTCTTGGACACTATCCGACAGTTCTTCGTCGTCTTCAATGTCAGATCCTCTGTAGGTGGTGCGCCGCCCAGAGCGGGTCGGCTTGCCTTTGGAACTCTTGGGTCGAGACGAGCGCGATTTTTTGCTTGAGCGTCGAGGTTTGTCATCGGTAGGATCAAAGGTATCGTCTTCGGGATCGGATTTGTTGGGGTCAAACCCATCCAGGGCATCCCGCTTACGCTTCGCAGGCATGATTCACTTGCCGATTGATGGAAGATGTGGGAGAGTTGGGGTGTCGAGTGGCCGATCTAAGGGTAGTGCAACAATTGTTGCAGATATCGGCTAGCGGAATGTGATATAGATGCTCAAGACTGCAAGAAACGAGTCAACGGAAGGTCAGAGATGTGGATAGGCGCGGTGCGACACCATGATACAATCAGGGAGATGGTGATTGGGGTGAAGGGTGGGATGGAATGGTATGCTGATGAAACGGCAGTGGGCAACCAAAGATTGGTACTTACAGTGCGTTCACAATGCCTAGGTATTGGGAAAGTGGCGATGGCCTGCTGCTCCGCGAGCGTGGGTGTTGGAAGAGGGAAGATGGTGTTGGTGTTGCGACCGCATAAGCCAGGTAAACCTTGGTCGGGGGTGCAAATGAACTCCACAGCCAGCAGGGACAAGGGTCAAAATGGCGTGAGGCGAAGAATGCAAAGAATTGCAGAGGTGCTATTGTCTATCCGGTGAATGAAGGGAGTTGAATGAGCGAGAGGGCAATCGGCGCGCGCCTTTGACAGAGCAGAGTGGGAGGTTGCCTCTCGCTCCTGCCTGGGTGCAGACTAGAAAAACGAGCTGCCAAATGGCCAAGGCAAGAACAGAAGGTCAGAGGTCGCACAGTTCGCGCGTCCCTTTCGCGGCCCGGTTGAACTACAGCCAATCAAACCCGCGAATGTAATAATTTGGCCCACATATTATGGCCCAAGCTCTGCAGCAGGCACCAGCCCCCTTTGTGAATCACCTCAAAAAAATCGCATTTCTATGACACGAAACCCAACGCGACAGCGCTGGATACAAATGTTGCAATTGTCAAGTCATAATGCAAAAAGTTGCAATATTACTCCTGGGGAAGTATTGAACGCAATGATACCAATATTAACGCACCTTTGGAACTCTTGCGCACCACTTCTGTCAATGGTAATTCGGCGGCGCGCATTTTGCAAATCCATCGCATAGACGCGTCTAAATCGCATCGCGAAAGTGGTTTTCTCGAAGATCAGTGGCGTCATAACCTAGAGTCCATTGACGGCGTGCGTTCAACCCGTTTGTGTGGGGAGAATTTTCCCCGCTAGGATGCGGCTCAAGTTTGTGCGCCGCCAGACAGGACCCCGACAACCAGGACCCCAAGCTCCAAGAACACAGGGAAGGGCAAAGAGCAGGCAAGTGGGCAAGAATGGAAGGAGAGTAAAGGCTTTTCGGTCCAGCCCTATGGCACTCTCCCGAGTCGGGCCTTGGCTGAGCTGGCCGGCCAGGTCCTCCCCCTCGGCGTTGTGGTCTGGTCTGTGCCCGCCGGTGGGATTCCTTTGGTGTGCCGCCAGCTCAATGCTGTATTGGCCCCTCGCTGATTTTCTGCGACCCGGATGGGAGCCCGAGTTCGACCTATCTTGCACCCCTCCACAATTGTCACATTGCAAGCCTTGATGATTCGACCGTTTCACGTTCAGAATTGGGCTTGAATGCCTTATACATAACCACTGAATCTCACAACAGAGAAGGTCTACGTTGTACAATCACAGGCCTTGAAGTGTTATTTGATTTGCAAGTCATAGCTACATTCCAAAACCAAGGCCATCTATTGGTTCGGTTCTGTTGACGATCGGTTGGTGAACGTCAGATCTGCCGACCATTCTTTCGGTAGCCCCTGACCACCCATCCAACCCCTCTTACAAACTCCACAAGTCAGGGTCATACCCTTCCATTGATACCACAAACCAGAGTAATATATGGCATCCTCGACCCCAAACCTCATCGATATAGGGCCAGGATGTTCTGTCAAGTCGAAAACAATCACCTGCTCCGGACTTTCCGAATTTTGGGAAAGACGAGAGGTAACGCTAGCTTTGCAATGTGGTCGACCTTGTCGCCGTTCTTTACCTGCTTCATCCGCGCCCCAACCTCCATAAAATATTGGCTGAGCTGCTTCTGCTCTATCTTGAGATCCTCTCTCAAATCAAAAGTGTTGACATCAAAATTGTCGATGATGCTGGCAAATACGCAGCAGTGCGTCATTAGAAGATCAATGTGCGTTTTGCGCATGGCTCCGTTGTCCGAAAACTTCCGACGAATGTTCTCGATCACCATTTCCGGTGCTGGTGCCATCAGCTCTCTCAGCTGCCTCCGACTGCCGATCTTCTTCGTCCCGCGCTCTTTTCCTTGCCTAGCCGTCGCCCAGAAGATGAGTATAAACAGCAAGTAACGCGCGACCCGCAGCCTCTCCACTGCGCCTTCATTGTGAGCCAGGCGATTGATGCGATTCGCAATGAAACGCGAAGGAACCTCGACTGCCTGCTGCGCCTCAACTTTCTCCTGCCAGTCCATGACCGGTATCGCGTTGAGCACTTCTGCCCCGATGATTTCGGCCGGAATATAGACATCTTGGATCTCTTCGGCGTCGTGGTGGCCCCTCGGTACTGGCCGGGCGCCGTCGATGATAGCCTGGAGCTCTTCCTGGGTCGCCATATTCTGTGTGGCAGTCTTGATGGAATCCATAATGGCCATATCTCCTGAGCCCATATTGTCGACTCCCTTGCCTGATGTAATTGCGTTTTCCACCTTGGACTTGATAGCCTTTCTTGACTTCTTTGTTCCAAATGTCTCTCCAAGGCCTGTCTTCATGTCCGTAACGGTCTGCAAAATATAGTTAGATCCAGATACTCAACCACAAACATAGAGCACCGACCTGTCTGATAGACCTCTCCGCCATTGCATCTTTGGCAGCCTGCTGTGACCGTACAGCGCCTCGTACTAGCATCTTCTTCGCCTCGATGACCTGCACCTCTCCGGATTTCGGATCAAACACGCCAATGAAGTGCCGTACCAGCGGGTCCGCGCCCTGAGGGCAGTCTTCCCGAGCCGTGTAGTCTATCGATTTATGCGAAGTCGAGTGCAAAAGCATCTCGGGTGCCGGCGCATTTTTCCGCTTCTTGGTGGTCGCTGCTGTGTTCTCGGTCTTGTCGTAGGCGAGGAAATCAATCGATCTGGGAAGAGAAATACCAGATGTCACAGCTGTCTGCGATGTTAGCTCTGCTATCTGCCCAGAAGAGCGCCAGACTCGAGCTTGCCTATCACAGGGGGCGAAACCTTGGGCTTGACGAGTTGGGATATTTTGAGGGATGGGGATGCGTCCCCAGCCGACTGCTGCTCGAAATCGACCTTCTTCTTTTTAGCCTTGGAGAAGCCATCATCAAGGCGCTGCTTCCGCTTTTTTATCGATGAGTCTGCCATTGCAACCGTGTGGCCAATTCCAAGGGCGAGACAATCCGCTGTTGTGGTGCAATTATCAGAATCGAGTAACGGACCTGTGAGAAGGTGGATCACCAGAACTTTTTTTTCTGCCGGCTTAACCTGGCGCGGGTCCATCTCACCGCCTTAGTAAGGAGACAGCCCCACCTCAAACCCACTAGGTCAGTGGCGGGCCGCAAACAGAAGGTTCTCTAGCGCGCAACTGATGAGATGAACACCGTCAAAAACATTTGAGTAAAACGGCCTAATTAATACGTAATTGGCTTAGCAGGCACCTAGGACCTCCGCCTTTCAATCCGCGGATAAATATTCACTTAATTTCATGCACTTATAATACTAGCAAGTTGTATGTACCCATGGATAATTTGATGCCCCTCATTCAACTGAAGCCTGGCCCCCACATCGCCCAGCAAACAGAACTCCAGGAGGGGGGATTCTGATCAGGGCACATAAGTTGGGCTCTTGCACACAAATTCGTCCCGTCAGTGAGGCGCGATTTCTGGTCAAAATTGGTTGCCGGACAACGATTGCTTTACCCAGGTTTGCCAGGCGGATGCCACAAGTGGATATATGCAGCGAAGCCGACGTTGCCTTTGATTGACTAGCAGATCCCAGTGAAACGGGATCGGGATTCCTGCTAATGCACATCGAGCTCCCGCTATTCCCCGCAAACGCTACGACTGTCCATCTCAACCCACGATTGTCAAGCAACCAGCCACTATCCAAGTCCCACCCCCTATTTGGCCCATGTCATGCATGTACTGCCACGTTCGCCAGTAGACTAGCAAGATGTTCAAGACAGCCCCATCTCTGAAGGTAGCTGTCTTGAAGTGATCATAGGTAGCTGTAGGCAACAAGCTTCTGTGAACGAGATTGCCAAGACTTGAACGATGATTCCCAAAGCCAATTGAGGTCGAGGTGCTACGCGCGTTTACTTGCTGTGGGTGGGTCAGTAGCTGCTGAGCCTAGGTTGGGCACCGAGTGATACTCACTTTCTACCTCTCATCTTTCTCCTCTTCCGCTTTAGTCTACGCACCCGCTTCTTTCTCCATTTAGCTCTCATCTTGGACTCCTAGATAGTGCTACTGTTAGCAGAATAGAAAACCTTTTGGGAACTTTACCCGGTACTGACAGTGTTCAAAGAAGAGATGTCATTGAAGTTGATGGTCGGGAAAGGGTCGACTTCGCGGGGAGGAGGGGGTCTTGTCTTATAAGGACAATGGCACTAGTTATGTGGGGCTTGGTCAGGTGATGCAGGGTGGCCCATGCGAAACGGGCAGAATACCGCGCTAATCCTATGTTTGCCCCTCTTTTTCCCCTCAAAATCCAGCAGCCTACCCATGCCACTCCACCCAACCCGCCTTGGCTACCTCTCTAGCGCCTATTTGACATGACAGGGGAAGGAGGGAATGGCCCCCTCACGAGGTGATGCCTTCTTTATTCGAAAACAAAGCCCTAAGCAAGTTTGCAAGACTGTCTTTTCTCCCCACAGATAAAAATTGACAGTCAACCTAGATATAAAGCTAGCAAAATAAAAGATATGATTTCGAGAGATTCCTGCCATCTGAGCTGGCGACCCTCAAACTTCACCCGGGTCATTCAGTCACCCTTCAACAAATTTAGATGCTATGGAATACGTTGCACTCATTTTCTGCCCGGGCTAGCATCCTATGATTCCAGGCTTACTGCAGCATCTCGTTACTTCATTTACCAATGTCATCGGAAGCTGTTGCTTACGTGTTTTTTGAAGACAAGAGTACACAGCCTTCAAGGATGGGTAGGTCTAGAGTTTGGCCCTTGCCTCTGGGCAGCCATTCAATTCAGCCTCTTTTTCTGGAATTTTTGTTGTCGTCTCTCTTTTCGCCGTTCACACTTCTTTTCCGTGGTCTATTCAGTATTACTATAACTCCCCACTGACACATTGAACCTGTGACTCAGGGCAGTTCTGGGTGTTCCCAAACCAAACCATAAAGATCGGTCGTGATCCACACAATAGTGCGGTTGTATTCACGGACGTCTCAGTTTTGAGAAATCATTCAGAATTCTACTCCATCATCGTCGACGAAGAGTCAAAACACAGCCCGCTGGTATTTGTACGAGACCGACAGTCCCTCAACGGCACCTATGTCAATGACCGACTCGTAGGGAAGGGCCCAAATGTATCCCCAGCGTTTCTCCTCCAGAATGGAGACATCGTCACCATAGCTCCTCATGTAATGTTTAGGTTCACCCAGCTCGCTAAGAGGGAGCTTTCTTTCGGGCTTAGCCATCGCCAACGCAAGGAGCTGAAGGTATGGTTATCACATGGAACACATATAACTCATGTCTGATGCAATGCCCAGCTCTTTGAGGACAAGTTTGTCGTCACTGATCGCACAATAGGCGACGGTGCGCATGCCGTTGTTTATTTAGCGATAGAGGTCAAAACAGGGAAGCAGGTGGTCTGTAAGATTGATAACTCTAGAAGAGGCCCCCATCTGCCCAGCACACTGCGTCGAATTCGACAAGAAGCTATTTTGATGAGCTACCTGGATCACGTAAGGAACCGGCATGACAACTTGAGTGATCAGGGCTGAAGCACTTAACTATGTCAGCCAAATATCTTTTCGATCAAAGCAGCTTTTCACACCCACCAGACAATGTTTGACTCTCCCATTTGAATTTCCAATCCAGCATAGTTGTGGCGGCCACTGATTTCTCGGCAGGTATATATTCACCGAGCTGGCAACAGGGGGAGACCTTTTCTCGCTCTTCACAAGGTATACCACATTTGAAGAGTTGGAGATCCGATGGATCATTTGGCAAGTGCTTCAAGGTGTCGCCTATATTCACAGCAAAGGGATCGCTCATCGTGACATCAAACCCGAGAATATACTCTGTGCCATAGCGCCAAATGTTTCCTATCGAATCATGCTGTCGGATTTCGGCGACTCTGCAATGGCCAGCGGGGGAAGAATGGGGTCAGAGGTCGGGTCTACCTTCTATCGAGCGCCGTAAGTTGCTGGTTACTTCGCCACCCCCAAAGTTCCGAGCTGATGTTGGTACCCCTTAGAGAATGCCATGTCCCTGAGCAAGGCCACAATCCCTCTGTTGATATTTGGGCCGTTGGCATGCTCACTCTGCAGCTTTTTGTCGGTTCCGAGAAACTTCCACAAATCCAGCGGATGGACTTCAACGGCCAAAAAAACCAAGGCAAGATCGACGAATATCTTGACAACATCCTCAACGATATCCTCTCAATTGGAGACCGTTGACAGTTGGCGTCCTGGGCGAGTAGCAGCAGCCACCGACACGATTTCACTACACTCCAAGTGTATATAACAAACCTCATCAACCGTGACCGATGGGTCAGAAGATGAATCAAAGCAGAATTACGAGGAGATATCGGCAAAATATGCGATTGTTGGCGATGAGACCCAGAGTCAGGAGACGGCGCGTGTAGCACTAATCCGAGATCTACAGCCGGGGTCGCAAGGGCTAGTTTCCGAGGAGGCAGAACGACCTGCGAAGCGAAAAGGGGAGGTTTGGGAAAGGGAGAATTTCAAACACTCGAAGATGATGGCATCTATGTAGGGTTCGCTGATGAACCTCCTGTGTCGAGTGATGGGAACACATGTGTCAGCCTGTATTCGCATACCAGAATTCTCTCCAAACTTTTATTGCTCTGTTTTAGAATCGGGCTCTACATTCCGCTTTGGTTTGGCACTCGGATAAGAGCTTCTCAGCTCTAACCTCTATGCTTTCTACGTAATAATTGACTACTAGTAGCAGCCGTATAATTCTTCTTATCTTGGCCATGAATTCGTATTCCTCGTACCAAGCACGCATACCCTATATTTATAGTTTAGCACTTTTTTCTTTGGTACTATCATGCCTTATTCCCTCGTCATCCTGCTCCTTGACTGTAAGATCGGGTAGCTCGGCTGGCATAATCCTGCGAGGTGACGACCCGGGAACAACCGAGTACTTCGAGAAGTCCGTTATCCCAGCGTGCCTCCTGAGGAAGTCCTCATCTAGCTCTAGCTGGCCGTTCACTTCTGGGGCCGGAGCACTCAGCATGGCGAGTATGGCATCCGAGAATATTGTTGATTTTCTCAGATCATTAGCAAAAGTGGGGTCCTTGCGAGAGAACGGCTCAGTGGCGGCGGATTCGATAGACTTCCCTGTATTAGCATAGTAGCCCATACCTAAACACCGACGCATGCCATAGGCCACTCACCACCGCAGGCCAGATACTGGTAATCGCCATCCCTGTCAAGCCCTGCCTCTCAAAGTCCATCGCCAGTCCCTTGGTCAAAACACTCATACCGACCTTACCCACGGCGTATGCCGTCTTCCCGCGGAAGAAGCGGCTGTAGATGGGCGGGCTGACGACGATGATGCGCCCCGTGCCGCGCCGCTTTAGATGCGGCAGCGCGGCCTGCACGGCGCCGTACAGCCCTTCGACGTTGACGCGCTGCATCAGCTGGAACCGCTTCGTCGGGGTGGCACCGACCGAGGCCCACCAGATGGCGCCCGAGTTGTAGACGAGTACGTCGAGGCGACGATATACATCGATACTTTGGGCCACAAGTCGCTCGACGCTGGCCAAGTCGCTCGTGTCGACCGGGATCGCGGTCGCCTCACCCCCGGCTTCGCGGATCTCGCGCCCGACGGTGGTGATAGTGGATGCGCGGGAGTTAGGGTTAGGGGGGAAAGGGGATGTGTTTGCGTCTTTGCTGTATGACTTGGCAGACACAACGACTTTGTGGGTTTAGTATGTTCTCCTGATGCAAGCAGATGAGTCCATCTCACCAGCATATCCGTTGGCGGCGAGGTCGATCGCAACCTGTCGGCCGATGCCCCTGGATGCGCCCACCACCAGTGCCACTGGTTTTTCGCCATTGGCCGCCATGCTGTAAGTTGGGGTTTATGTCAAGGTCGTGTATACATCTCCCTGAGTTGCCAAAGCTGGCCACAGGGAACTAGGTCTCAATATGCAACTATTTCAACAGCCAAAAGTGGTGGCCGTCGGCAACGCAAACGAGTGGATTACTGATCAGCAGCTTCGATCCACTATGACAAGAGTAGTCTCAGATGGGGTTTAGTGGATTGTGGGCTGTTCCCGCTCCCCTGCTCCGGCATTCACCGTGTCGGGACGGAAGCCGAGGTATGAGCGCCCAGCGTTGGGGATCTGTACCCCAATAAGTTCAAGCTGCTAACCTACGAGACAGTCTGCTGCATGAAGAAACAGTTGAAAGCCACCAATTAATGTTTACTTCACGCGTGTCTCATTTACCACTTCTGTAGTTGATCTCGAGGCTTGGCTCTTCGACGCCGGTTTAGCAATGGGCAGTCAAATCGATTGCTACTTCGACCTCGGTGGGCTGTCCTCTCACAACTCGTAAACCCCCATGCTAACAACCCGACACATCCCTCTACAGCTACTTAACCTTCCTTGGCCTCACATGCAACCGGGAATTCCTCACGGCGCACTCAGTCTAAGTAAGCTTCTACCCTGTCCTCCTCGGTGGGATCACGCTGGGTCCGGTACAAACCCCTAAACTTTCTCTCCGATCCAGCCGCCAAACTGACACTAATATTTAGGTAACAAACCACCCTGGTCTCTGCCAGCCAAGGCTGCATACGGTGCGTACGATGCGCGGCGCTCCATCGCCCACTTCCCCGGGCTGGCCCTCTAATTCCCCGACGATCTCATGTCCATTTCACTCACGGTACTTCCACTGCGCGTCTTGCACCACATCCAACGCACCTACGCGCCGTCCGTCTTCGAGACGTGCCTGCACTACCTCTTTCACTGTTTCTGGGCATCTCCAGGGATCAACCTGACGCGTCCCGAGAACATGGTTAAGGCGCTGGCCGAGGTGCCTGTTGGATTCAAGGGAGGGGAAATAAGCATCGGCACTGAGAGGCTGTTCAATGGCGAGGATGTGAAGGCTCTCATGGCGGCTGCAGCGTCGCAGGAGGTCAAGGACGTGCTCAAAGCGACGACGCAGGAGGCGCCTGAGCGGGGAGCGTTTGGAGCGCCGTGGCTCTGGGCGACTAATTCCGCTGGGGAGGCGGAGCCGTTTTTTGGGGGTGATCGATTCCACTTCATCTATAAGTTCCTGGATCTTCCGTTCCAAGATGTAGCATTGCTCCCACCTGCTGGGCAGGAAAAGCAAGAGGAAGTCTTGAAACTCTGAAAGGCGCTGGTGCGTAATGAATCTGTAATATAGACTAACAGACCCTGAGCAGGAGGCCGGCAGACGGCAGGATGGCCTTCATAATGTACGTAGTGTATGTTGGAACGATTTGATGACTTGGTAATATCGTGCTCGATGAAGCATAATCACATGTTCGCAGCGAATTGCGGTCCACGGTGTTCACATCAGGTCTTGAGGGCATTGGCGAGCCTCACCCGTCTCGCGTCATCTTCTCTCTTGGCCTCACTTCTAGCCAAGAAGTCCTGGCGCGCGGTAAACGAGTCCTTCGACTTGCCCGCCAGCTCGAGCTCGTCCTTGATGCCCGCCTTGTCTACATAGCCAGCCCAGTCCATTCTGCTCTTCTCGACTGTGTTGAGTTTCTTGGCGATTGCCTCGTTTGCAAGCTCCCGGGCCCTCAATCTGACCGACATGCCAAGGTTGAGATCTGTTCGCAGGGCTGATTGATCAGGAATAGGCTCGAAGGCAGAGCGGAATGCCTTCTTTGGCATTCGCTTTAGCTGGGACTCGTCTTCTGCAGCCACTGCTGCCTCACCGTCCTCCCCCAAGGAAGCAAGGTAGAGCTTGGCTTCAGCGGAGCCACGCGCGACAAGTTTCTCTTCGGTGTGAACTTTGCCAGCGAAATTGTATGTCCTCTTTATTCGAATGAACTCGGGCTCCTCAGTCGTTTCGGTCGCGGTTGCTTGTGGTTGTTTTGCCAAGGCGGTCCCGGAATTATCGCCGTTTGGCTGCGAAGATGTAGGCTCTCGGGACTCTTCTTGTGTGGCTGAAGTCCCCCTCACTATCGGCTCGCTGACCATCTGTGACCATAGAGCATCGACATCGATGGTAACCGGCCCACTAACGGCTGCTAGTTTTCGCTCGACCTTTCTGCAAGGTTACTGTCAGTGTCTTATGCCCCCGTGGCAGGCCAGTTTGGGAACATCATACTCAACCGCGCGCATGCTCCGCGTCTTGATCAGCCCCCCCTCGCCGCCCTCGTCGTCCTCGGCTGCATCCTTCAGTTTCGACTTTTTGCGCTTCTTCTTTCCCTTTTCTATAATAGCCTCGTCTCCGGAGTTCTCGAAGCCGGCGTCCTCGGCCTCATTGTCAACGGTTGAGCTTTTCCGCTTTCCTGGTGTTAGAGGCTTGTCGCCGTCGACTTCATCCTCGTCTGATAACGGTAATTCATTGTCTGGCGCATCTTCGGGTGCAAAGTCCGAGTCTTCTTCCGACGCGTAGTCGTCTTCGATATCTGGATCTAGCGACATGTCGGGGGTTGTGGATTTGAATTTGTGTTTGGGGATCGCGAGTTGACATGCGAATTGCACCTCTGCGTCCACATGCATCCTTTTGGAGAAGGACAAATTTAAGTGGGAACGATAACTGTTTGAACCAATGGGGTCACCTGCCGCCCTTGCAACCACCGACCACAGCTTTTCCCCACCTAGCATCGGGCCTGTCGACTGGTGGAGCATCATCGACCCGACGGCGGTGCCGGCAATGGAATACCAGCGACACAGAGAGGAGTCGCTATCACCGATCCGGAAAGCTCAATATATTATGTGCTATTGAGCGCCAATGGGATGGCCGTGGTTAAAATGTATGTCTTCCCCGCATCGTCAGTCTTGAATTCGGGTCAATAATTCCAGACATGATTCTTGCGAGTATAAGTAGGCTTAGAAACACACTGCGGGTGATATGACGAGCAATTCCATGTGGTGTACTAATTCCCAACTCAAAGTATTCCTTGTTGTGAACTGATCTCGGCCACCCAACCATGTCATCTCCCTCGGTCCTAACCCCAGAGGAGAAGGAACATTTCCTAACCCATGGATGGATCAAGTATGGGGCTTCTATTTCCACAATGCTCTTCAAGATATGCTGATTGGATTCCAGAATCGCCAGGGCTTTCACAAAGGAGCAATCGGAGTCCATTACAGGAAATGTTTGGACAAGACTGGGTATGAGCCCTACGGACAAGTCCACTTGGGTGCGACTGCGAACCAACATGCCGTGCCATGCCGACTTTGATGCGTCCGAGCTTGCGCCTCGCGCCTGGGCAGCTATATGTGAGCTCTGCGGCGGCGAGGACCGAGTTACACCTGAATCAAAGATGTGGAAGGATTCCCTAATTGTCAACTTGGGCACACCAGAGGGAGAGGGAAAGCTGGTACCGCCTCGGGAATTGGACGGGTGGCACGTTGACGGCGACTTTTTCGTGCACTACCTTGATAGCCCAGAGCAAGGCCTCCTTGTCACTCCGCTGTTCTCTGACATCCCGGCGAACGGAGGTGGGACAATGATCTGCCCAGAGGCCATCCCGATAATTGCCAAGCACCTTTACGAACACCCGGAAGGGGTATCGCCGCGCATGAGTCCTCGCGGGTACGAGGACTTCAAGCAGGAGAAAAACCTCAACTGGTTCAATGGGGTTGCACGGAGCTGCTCGAGCTTTGTGGAGGCGACGGGGCGCACTGGGGATGTGTATCTGCTGCATCCGCTCATGCTTCATTCGGCCGCAAGCAACGCACTGCGCAATGTGCGCATTATCACGAACCCCCCAGTGTCACTCAACGAGCCTTTCCGCTTTGACCGGGAAGACAGCGACTTTTCCCTCGTGGAGCGCGTAACGTTGAAGGCCTTGGGTAAAGATCGCCTAGACGATTGGAAGATTGCGGGACCCAGGGAAAGGGTAGTTCCTGAAAGAATTCGGATTCAAGAGAGAATGAAGCGTGAGGAAGAAGAGAGGTTGGCGGCGCTGAAGAAGGCGGAAGTGTCGCAGCAGATTAGCGCAGCTGCATGATAGGCTGATGATGTGAAGCCTACCTAGCAGAGGACCTGCTGGGTGGTACATACCTGATATATTACCAAGTGTCCATGAGTTCCAGGTTTTTTCTTCTTCCTAACATCTATACTTTAAATAGTCGAAAGTCTGCCGCCGCATCATTTACAAGCTCAATAAACTCTCAAAGGATACCCGCCATCTCGCATCGAAAAGATTCTATGTTGAGGTCCATTTCTTCCAGCTGGGAAGGTGTGCCTAACTCGGGCATCTAACGAACGGAGTTTCTCCCGACCTGTAGTGGGTCTGGGCTGCAGTGCGTGACAGCCCAGACTGCAGGTGCCAAGCCGGCTGGGCAATTTGGTCGGTGATCATCGATTCAAGGCCTGTCTGCTTCGCCAGCTCATCATCGACCAACCCCGCGATTCAAGTCACCTTTTCTCCCAACCCAACTCCCGACGGTTTCCAAGATGAGCGAAAGCGAAAGCGACGACTATCAAGTCGAAGCGCCTCCCCTATCCAAAGATGACCCCATGCGATCTTTCTTGCCCATCTCTTTTGGCCAAAAGACAAAGGAGGCGAACATCGCTGCTCAGATAGAGCAGACAAGACGACAGGTGGAACCGGTAAGGCCGGTCGCGTCAAAGCATTTCGATTCTGACGTCGACAGCGATGGCGACTCAGATGATTCAGGCAGCTCCAAAGACGAGGAGAGATTCCCCGTCTCGCACGAAGTCGTTCTCAAAACCCACGAACGGGTGGTGACTAGTGTGGCTCTCGACCCAGCTGGCGCCCGTATGATTACCGGCTCCCTCGACTGCACCCTCAAGCTCCACGACTTCGCTGCCATGACCCCTACCACCCTGAGGGCGTTTAAGAGCGTGGATCCCTGGGAGACTAAGAAGTCTGCCAAGTCATCCGAGTCGCATCCGATACAGCATGTCGAGTTCAGCCGGGCTTCTGGCAGTGTTTTCCTCTGCGTCACTGCCCACCCCCAGGCAAAGATCATGTCAAGAGATGGCGAAACTTTGACAGAGTTTGTCAAAGGCGATATGTACTTGCGCGACATGAACAACACCAAGGGACATGTCGGCGAGATCTCGACCGGCACATGGCATCCATCCGACCCAAACACATGTGTCACGGCTGGTTCGGATAGCACGTTGAGGATATGGGATATCAACAATAAGAGAAGCCAAAAGCAGGTCATTGCGTTCAAGTCGAAGGCGCTTGGCTGCGCGGGCCGCACAAGAATGACGGCGGTTGCATGGGGCACAGCAGCCCAGGGAAACAGTCCAGTGCTCGTGGCAGCTGCCTTGGATGGGTCGCTGGTAATGTATGGCGGAAACGGTCCATTTACGCGACCTACAGCTGAAGTTCGGGAGGCGCACCGAGCGGACACCTGGACGGGAGGCGTCGACATCAGTTCTGATGGGCGGATGGTTTTGACACGAGGCGGCGACGGCTTGATCAAGCTATGGGACACGCGCAAGTTCAAGGAGCCTCTCATCAAGGTTGAGCACCCTGCAACATCTGACAGGTTCCCCATGACAAACATCAGATACTCACCCAACTCATCATCAATCATCACCGGGTCGGCATCGGGTCACTTACATATCTTGAACCCCGGCAACCTCAGACCCGAGCTTGTTACGCCAGTCACGCCTGGGGTACCGCTAATTGTGGTGGATTGGCACCCGAAGCTGAACCAGATCATTACAGGCTCAGCAAATGCGGAAACGCACATCCTCTACAGCCCAAATATATCGAGTCGCGGTGCACTGGAAGTCATGTCCCGAGCTCCCAAAAAGCGGCATGTCGACGACAATCCCGACTTCACAATGGACCAGAGCGCCGGCATTTCGGGAGACTCGATTATCACCCCTGGTGCTATGCCTGGCAACAAACGCGGTGGAGTTACGGCATCTGGAAAATCGAGGGATCCTATGCGGCCACAGGTACAGCAGATTACGCCTTTCATGCGGAGCCAGCCAGATGAGAAGCATATCTCAGAAAACATACCCCTCAGTCGCATGCTTCACGAGGATCCTCGAGAGGCGCTTTTGAAGTATGCGGATGTTGCTAAGAAGGACCCTATGTTTACAAATGCGTGGAAGAGTACGCAGCCTGTCACACAGTTTGCAGAGCTGAGCGATGAAGAGGGAGAGGAGGGGCCCGACAAAAAGAAGTTGAAGAGGTAAAGCAGGCATGTTTGGTAAGGGTTTTATTTGGGCATAAGGAGTTTCGGGTGACTCTCAGTTTGGGAATGATACCCACGGCCAGGCCGAATAACCTAAGGAAAATGGCTTAGAAAGGGAGAAGAAAAAAACAACAAACATCCTTATTGCATGTAGAGATAGGTGTTGTGAATAGAACAGAACAGGGCGTTGAGGGACGGCAAGCAGAGGGGTTGACAACAGGCGGTTACAGGCGGTCTCTAGGTAGTGCTTTAGGGCCTCAGAGCCTCCCTCATTAGCGGCGCGGGATGAAAGGGGCTAAGTTGGTTGGGTCAAAGGTGGCACAAATTCCTGATTCCGGCCTGTGCCGGGGTTTAGCCGAGTGGGATTAGATAAGCGTGCTCAGAGCTGCGCACGGAAAAGCCAGTACGGTCTGACCATCGCCCGCGCCATTCAATCTTCTCGGCTCTCTGCCTTCAACCTCTCCATCATTGCAAAGGGTGACGGCGCGCATCAAAAAAATCACCAATCTCCCTTTGCGACTCATCGAGGCCATCTCGAAATCGGCGACAAAAAAAGGAACACGCGCTTCCTCGCGCATCCTCACCCATCAACCATACTGCCCACGCCCCCTTCGGCTGGCTTTCACTTTTTTCACCACGCCCATTCACGCTCTCTTGTATTTTACATTCTCCTCCCCCACACACACAGAGCACGTCGCCATCCCAGGCGCGGCTGAACAGGTCAACCACCACCCTCAAATCGAGCTTACGCTCGTCCCACCGACGCGACCGACCACTACGCATCCCCGTTAACCACCGCATTCGCTGCCTCTCGTCTCCCCAGCGCATCTCCGTCGCCACCTAATTGCCCGCCCACAATTTTTGGGACGCGCCGGCGCCCTGCCACTTTCCCCAGCTGCTGGATTATCCCGGCGCCGCATCGAGTGCACGTCGACCGCATCCCCCATTCATCTCAGGGTTCCACAACCCCGACCTGCGACCGATCGTCGCCAGATATGCGCGAACTGTGACATAAATAATCAGCAATTCAAGCTCCATTGGTGTACTTGATATACCTGCCGCCATCATGGCTAGTGTTCAGGTGCCGGCTGCCGTCCAGCACCATGGCTCCGCCATGGCTGCTGGTATGACCCAGCAGCAGGCCAACGAACTATTCTTGGTACGCTTACATATACCTTGATACAGCCGTCGCGTCCTCACTCCGCTCCGTGTCGTGCTGTGCCGTGTAGTATCCCATGCTGATTATTCCACACAGAAATACCAACAACTGAAGAAGCAAGGTGTTCCTGTCAACGACCCCGAGTTGATTAAGACCCAGCAGATCCTTGCCAACATCCAACGGCAACAGGAGTTCCGCAAACAGCAAATGCAGATGCAGCAGCACCAACAACAGCAGCAGCAAATACAACAACAAATGCAGAACGGCGCGAGCGGTGCCATAAACGGGAACCAACCTGGTCGCCCCGTTCAGGCGAGCGGTCTCCAGGCTACCCAACCGTCATCGTCAAGCGCGCTTGGCGCCTCTGCTCTACCCGCCACAGTGAATGCGCCTGCAGTATCGGCGGGAGTCCCGGCCGGCTCAACCCCAGCCCAAAGCCATGGCCAGAGTCAGTTCACACCTGCGCAGCTACAGCTGTTGAGGACGCAGATTCAAGCCTTCAAGCTACTCGGGAAAAATGTCGGTGTTCCATTACAGATCCAGAAGGCCATCTATGAGCACCGTGCCCGTCGCAATGCATCGTCAACTGAGCAAGCTACTCAGGCTTCTGCTGCCAGCAATGCTGCGGGAACTGCTGCTCAGGAAGCCCCTAAGGCGTCCGCGAATGGTGTCACGCCAGCTCAAGCCGAGGCTTCATCCGCTCCTAAACCCCGCAGCTTCAAGACTGTCAAATCTCCTTACGATGGCAGCCTTATGCGCAAGTCTATCAGTTACATCGAGCATGGTAGACGACAAAACCGCCTCATTATTCCGGGCATATTTCCAACCGGCATCGACTTCGAGCAGCTCAGAACTGACCGCGAGAAGATTGTATTCAACCGCATGAGTGCGCGGTACTCGGAACTCAAGAGTCTTCCCGGCAACCTGGCCCACTGGGATACATCCGGGGATTCTCTTGTTCCAGATGATACTGCTAAGCGGAAGGCCATAATCGAGATGAAGTCACTAGCGCTGTATTCTAAGCAGCGAGCCCTGAGGGACAAGATCGGGAGGCAGATGCTGCACTACGATAACCTTGCCATGACGACCAACCGATCCGCGTATCGGAGGACGAAGAAACAAACTGTTAGGGAAGCCCGCATCACAGAGAAGCTCGAGAAGCAACAGCGAGACGCTCGCGAACACCGCGAGCGTAAGAAGCATGTCGATTTCCTACAGGCTGTTCACAACCACCGAGGCGAGATCTACAATGCTGGCCAAACCCAGCGGGGCAAGATGCAGAAGCTCGGTCGTCTCATGTTTTCTCACCATTTCAACATCGAAAAGGAGGAACAAAAGAGAGTCGAGAGGACTGCCAAGCAACGTCTCCAGGCTTTGAAGGCCAACGACGAAGAGGCATACCTCAAGCTTCTCGACCAAGCCAAGGATACACGTATTACCCACCTCCTCCGTCAGACAGATGGTTTCTTGCACCAACTTGCATCCTCTGTTCGCGCTCAGCAAAGGCAAGCCGCCGTGAACTTTGGGGGTGCCGAGGAATTGCCAGAAGAGGAGAGCGAGGTTGAGGAAGACGACGAGGAAACCAATCGCAAGATCGACTATTATGCTGTTGCTCATCGGGTCAAGGAAGAGGTCACTGGGCAAGCTGACATCCTGGTCGGCGGTACGCTCAAAGAGTATCAGATCAAGGGTTTGCAGTGGATGCTGTCGCTTTACAACAACAGCCTAAACGGTATCTTGGCAGACGAGATGGGTCTCGGCAAGACTATTCAGACCATCAGTTTGATTACCTACCTGATTGAGAGAAAGCAACAGAACGGACCGTATCTTGTCATTGTCCCGCTCAGTACTCTAACCAATTGGAATCTCGAGTTCGACAAGTGGGCACCATCCGTCACCAAGGTTGTCTACAAAGGTCCCCCGAATACCAGAAAGCTCCAGCAAGACAAGATCCGTCAGGGCAAGTTCCAGGTTTTGCTCACCACATACGAGTACATCATCAAGGATCGCCCCCTCCTCAGCAAAATCAAGTGGTTTCACATGATTATTGATGAAGGTCACCGTATGAAGAACGCGAACTCGAAGCTCAGCGCCACTATCCAGCAGTATTACAGCACCAGATATCGCCTAATTCTCACTGGTACCCCTCTACAGAATAACTTGTCTGAGCTATGGGCTATGCTGAACTTTGTCCTTCCCAACATTTTCAAATCTGTCAAGACTTTCGATGAATGGTTCAACACGCCGTTTGCCAATACTGGTAGTCAGGACAAGATGGAACTCACAGAAGAAGAGCAGATTCTCGTCATCCGTCGTTTGCATAAGGTGCTACGGCCGTTCCTATTACGCCGTCTCAAGAAGGATGTCGAGAAGGACCTTCCAGACAAGACCGAAAAGGTCATCAAGTGCAAATTTTCGGCCCTCCAGTCTCGCTTATACAAGCAAATGGTTACGCACCAAAAGATTCTTGTCAGCGACGGCAAGGGAGGCAAGGCCGGTGCTCGTGGCTTGAGCAACATGATCATGCAGCTTCGAAAACTTTGCAATCATCCCTTCGTTTTCGATGAAGTTGAGAACCAGATGAATCCTCTGAATATCAGCAATGATCTTTTGTGGAGAACGGCCGGCAAGTTTGAGCTCTTGGACAGGGTGCTTCCCAAGTACAAAGCGACTGGTCATCGCGTCTTGATGTTCTTCCAAATGACCGCGATTATGGACATTATGGAAGATTTCTTGCGTTACCGCGGCATCCAATACCTTCGCCTCGACGGTACTACAAAGTCGGAGGATCGCTCAGATCTTCTTAGAGACTTCAACCGACCAGACTCGCCTTATTTCATGTTCCTCCTCTCCACCCGCGCTGGAGGTCTTGGTCTCAATCTCCAAACAGCCGATACCGTCATCATTTATGACTCGGACTGGAATCCTCACCAAGATTTACAAGCTCAGGATCGTGCCCATCGTATTGGCCAGAAAAATGAAGTGCGGATTCTCCGGCTTATCAGCTCGGCATCCGTCGAGGAGAAGATTCTAGAGCGCGCCAGATACAAGCTCGACATGGATGGCAAGGTCATTCAAGCTGGTCGCTTCGATAACAAGTCTTCTGAAACGGATCGTGATGCCATGCTGCGAACTCTCCTCGAAACCGCAGATATGGCAGAAGGCGCAGAACAGGAAGAGATGGACGATGAGGAGCTGAACATGATCTTGGCCCGAAGCGATGAAGAAGTCGTTGTCTTCCAGAAGATGGACGAGGAGAGATACCGCGATCCCGTCTACGGCACGCAGCCAGGCTGTAAATCTACGCCTCGCCTCATGGTCGAGGACGAGCTGCCTGAGATTTACATGTCAGATGGCAACCCGATCGAAGAAGAGACGGAAGTCAACCTCGGCCGCGGTGCTCGTGAGCGCACAAAGGTGAAGTACGACGATGGTCTCACCGAAGAGCAGTGGCTCATGGCTGTAGACGATGAGGAAGACACGCCGGAGCAAGCCGCAGCACGGAAGGCGGCCCGGAAGGAACGCCGAGAACAAAATAGGATTAAGAGGGTTGCTGGTGGGTCAATTGAGAATTCTCCCGCCGCTAGTCGCGCCAGCACGGAGGAGGTTGAGACACCGGTGAAGAAGCGCGGTCGCAAGCCAGGCAGCAAAAACGCCGAAAAACGTAAGGCGGAAGACGGCGACGATGAGCCTCCTGCGAAGAAGCGGCGCGGTCCTCAAGGTCGTCCGAAGGCTGTAGCGTCAGCCAATGGGGCCGTCCCGCCAGATACTCGGGAGAGACTTCAAAAGAGCCTAAGGAGAATATACGACGGATTGATGAGCTTCGAGGTGGATGACGACGCTCCGGAAGAGAACCCTGACGATAAGGACGACGACGATGAGCCGCCCAAGCGTCTAATCATTGGCCCGTTTGTCAAGCTGCCACCCAAGCGAGAATGGGCCGACTATTATCTCATCATCGCAGCCCCGATCTGCATGACAGATATCCAAAAGAAGATCAAGAAAGAGGATTACAAGAGTCTTGCCGACCTGCGTAAAGATTTGGATCTTATGATCAAGAATTGCAGGACCTTCAACGAGGAAAGCAGCGGCATTTGCCAAGATGCGAACACAATAGAGGTATGTTAACTTGAGAACATTGAACGCAAAGAAGCAGAGGTTAACCAACTGTTTTATAGGCGTACTTCAAGACTCTGTTTGACAGGGAGTATGCAGACAATCCTGATTTCCGCAGCGGCCCCGAGGATTCTTACTCGTCCACCAAGGATAACTCAGTTGCGCCGTCGACGGCAACCGAAACCCCGCAGCCGACGCCTAGCGGTCCGCCAACTCGCATCAAGCTGGTATCAAACTCTAATGGGGCCAGCCAGGCGAACGGAGGAAGCAGCAGCGTCCAAAGCGATGATGACTGAAAGAAGCTTCATCTGATAAGAAAATTTTCGAGATGTTTAATTGAGCATTGTAGTCACGTGGCTGCTTCTTATTGCATTTGCTCTTGCTTCGGTTTGTTTTTTTGTGGCGGATGGACTAACGGACAACGAATGGATGGCGTTGTGTGTCTCTCGGAACTTGGCGGCTGGGTCTGGCGGGGACGTTGAGCTTTTATACTCGTTTTTCCTTTGAGAGAGACTTTGGCGTCGCGCGTTGAGTGTAAGGGTGGGGTTGTGAGACTACGGTACCGTACCTAGGGCTACTGTGTTTGCCTGCTTGTCTGCTTGTCTACTTGGTAGGGCGGATGGGGTAGTAATTCTTTTTTTCTCAACCACTTTTTGCTGCGCTGTTATCTTTTTTTGATGGGAGAAGAACGTTATTGTGATGACGGGCTCAGTTTCTTGTCTTGTGGCGCAATTGATGGGGGGAGGACGCCAGATTGGCTGTGCCCATGGAATCTTGTTGAAGGGGGCCGACCGAAAGGGCATGGATGCCCGTTGGGATATCTTGAAAGTACGGACAGGGGGGAGTTCCAAGAAAACCGGGTGGTTTTGTTGACCGTCTTGGGAACTGATGCCGAGGGCAGAGCTGACTCGAGCTCAGTGAAAAGAGAGATGAAGTATGTCTAGAGTAAAGTGTATTCTACAGAATAGAAAACAGGTGTGCCATCATTAACCTCAGCGAATCCTGCTTGGTGCCTTAGAGTGAAGCATTTCAGCCCGGTCAGTGTTGCTAGGTGTCTTGTGGAATATAGAATCTGATAAATTCCGATGCCAGTGAAAAGAGGCAGCAAAAGCCAACTATCGACGTTGGTACAGTCGTACTCCGTAACAAAAAGGTTGCGGATGGGATACCCCCGATTTGAGGACATCCCATCCCACTCCCAGACATGGGACCGGGGATGTATGACGATCCACCCAGGTCTCGAACCTGGAACCTCCTGATTCGTAGTCAGACGCTCTACCATTGAGCCAGCGGACCTCACGTGTTTGATGTTGATGTTGGTGGGAGTAGTAGTTCTGGAATTATCATGGGTTGCTTGGTGTTTTTGGTTCACCACCGAGCATCAATCCGGTGAAGCTTGATGTGCTTTTTCGAGAAGGTGCATTGGAATTCTATTCTACTCGTGGCACAGCTCTATTGCTAGGCTTCGAGCCTCGGGTTCTCGGTCAATGATGCGTGAGGAGAGGAGACGGCGATAAGAACAAAAGAAAACGAACTGTGATTGACGGCTTTCAGGGGCAAAAAGAAATGCCCTGAAACTCAGGGTTGATGAGCTGCCTGATACTGGAATCGAACCAGTGATCTTTGCATGTCGTTGAGGGAGTGGTACAAGTGCAACGCATTAGCCACTATGCTAATCAGGCTTTGCCTGTTTGATGGAGAAAGTACTTCGTAACGGCCGACATCACCATAGGTTGACGGGGTCTCCCAAATACCCCCAGCACACGCCAAACCACTTGAATTGATAAATGATGGGATGATCTCTGCAAGGCTGATGATATTCATCATAGAAGATTCTGCTCTTATCATGTTCAGACGATAGAAATATCTATGTAGTACATACATACCGCAGAAGCGGCCCACTTTGCGACTTTAGCAAAAGAGAACACGAGTTGCTCTCGGAAAACATTAACTTCTCTTCGCCCTTCCATCGAATCCTCAAGAGGACTCCGCCCCTAGCAAGCCCCATGCCACTACCCGCCGGTACATGACAATGGGCCGCTGCAAGTGCCTCCGACCGTGTCACCGTCTTCCGCGATGCGACCAAGGACAAAGACGCCCCCAAGCGCCGTCCCGTCGCTTAGCTATCGGGGAGCTGCATGCGCATCGATGTCTCACGGCCAGGTAGCCCGGAAACTGGGAATCCCATCTCTCCCGAACTGACGACGTTCCATGGCAAGTAGACCAGCAACCATCAAGATAAGTGCAGCAGCCGAGATACAGGACAAAATATCCATAGATCGCCGGTCATATAACGGTCTGCAACACCGTATCCGTCTACTGCCGTCTAAAAATTTATGAGCTGGCCTCCCCCAATCATGCAGGAAATCGTGAGCTCATTCATGTCTTCCCCAACTCCATCCCAAGAAGCAAAAGCCAGACGCTTGAATACCGTCAACGCCTATAAACCTTCCTTCGTCCCACCCCTTGATAGCGCCTATCCACAGTGCTACCTCGTAAATCGAACAGCCCATCCCAACCAACAACAAAAAGAAAGAGGGAAAAAAAAGAAGAAAAAAAAGGCATTATTCCGTGACCAGCGCATTGCTTAGCCCCAGCATGATCATGCCCAAGAAGGCAAAGAAAATGCTTAAGTTCTTGTTGTGATTCAAGCTCAAACTCTCGACAAATAACTGCAGCGCAACACTCGTCATGATGCCCGCCGTGGCGGCGAACAGACAAGCGTACGCGACGTTGTCGATGCCAAACTCGGAGCGATTATCGGCAATGTGGAACCACAGCACGGCCACGGCGGCACCAAGCGGCTGACTCAGGCCCCCCAGCAGCGACGACCAGAGCACCGCCTTGAGACGGCTGCCCAACGCCAGGTACAGAGGCAGCGCCATCGAGAAGCCCTCGGCAATGTTGTGCATGAAGAGGGCCATGAAGACATTGAGACCCAGCGAGCGGCTCGCGTGGTTGGTCGCGTACGTAATGAAGCCCTCAGGAAACTTGTGCAGCGCGATGGCGATGACGGTCTGCAGGCCGATGGAGAGGAAGGCGTTCTCGGGCACGTGGTGGTGGTGCTGCTGCTGTGCTTCGAGGTCTTCGTCGTCACATTCGACCGAGGGGTCGACATTCTCTTCATCAACGGTGGTTGGGTGAGTGTGGGATTCACAGTCGGTGGTGTACTCGGGGGTTAGACTGTGGAAGTGTGTGTGTGTGTGTGAGTGTGAATGTGGGTGTGTGTGGCTGGCACGAAGCGGGCTCCCTGGAGAGATCGTGGCGCCATCTTCGTAGTCCTCAGGCACATCATCGGCAGGTTCGAGGTGAGGATATAATGTGGTACCCGTGTTGGTACGTTGAAGGGTTCCGCTCCGTGGCGAGAGGGCGGACGTTGTTTTGAGCTTATCGCACTCCTGTCCGCAAGGCTCTGAATAGCCATAGCAAGAGTCAGACTCGTCACAATGTGCCTTGTGAGGTCTATCCTTGACAAAGGACCTCACAAAGCTTCGAAGCTCACGAAGAGACGATCGCCTGATCTGATCAGGGGCATGGGGAATGGCTTCGATCCGAGATGAAATATGTCTATGCGACTCGAGATGCGCAGCATGGCCGTTCTGCTGACTCTCTGGTGCTAATAAGGGCGTGAACTCTGTGGCATGGCTGTTCACCTCGGCCATCGAGCGCGAAGATACTGTCCGCACCGACCGCCGGCGGCCCTCAGCCGTTCTCGAAGGGTGGCGACTGTGCGGGTCGGGCTCGAAATCTTCATAGTGCTCCTTGTGGGTGTGGTCGCAGTCGACAATGTGCGAGGGCATGTATTGGTGGACAACTCGTGATATTATTTGGATGCCGACAAAGCCCCCGATGAAGCAGCCCATGGTTAGGAAGCCAGCCGATTGGCGGTCCCACTTGGCCTTGGCGAGATAGCGCATCGCCGACGGCAGCATGCTATACAGCGCCGAGAATATCTAGGACATAGTTAGCAGGCGGAGGAGTGCCCGGAAACGGGGCTACCGACCATAACGCCAAAGCTTAGGCTGAGCGAACATGCGAGAAAGGCATTGCTGTCCTGTATCCTGAAGTCTTTCTTTCCCGGGAACAGGCGGACGAGGACATCGACGCAGACGATGGTTGCGCCAAAGGTGCAGGCTATAGTCGCGGTCAATCGAGGGAACACGGCCGGGTACTCAATATCAGGGGTACTGTCGCTCACCAATACCGCTCGCGATGCACATGATCCACCCGCGGGTGTCATTGTCGAGGCCAACCACCTCCATGATGGCGGCGGCGGATGCAACCGGCGTTGCGGGGGAGAGGCGGAATCGCGTTGTGATTCTATCTTTGATTCTATCTTGTTGCTGGAAAGCTGGACGTGCCGAATCTATCGACAGCTAGAGAAGGGCGGAGGGGCAGTCTATCAGTTCGGGCAGGTTATAGGCAGTGGAAATGGCGTGGACTAGGTGGACGGGACAAAGGGCGGAACAGGGATTGGAAATGCTGGAAAGGCGGGAGGCAAAAGTTGCCCGGACGTCTCACAGCCTGAGAACCTCGATGGCCTGGCCCTAGAGGTACACTGCTGTGACGGATACAGGTTTCTACAGGTGTGTATCGTCTGAAAACTGGGTACCGCTAAGCTAGCGAGTAATCCACCGCGCTATTCCCCCATCCCCAGCCTTCCGCGCTCTAGGTTGCCCGTTACCCACTCACAGCCCGAGGGAGCCCGCGCTTGTCAGAAGCCTGTCAACCTTATCGTGCTCTAGTGCATGGAAACTATGCCGTGTGCGACCAGCCAAGTGTGTCTCGTTTCGGGGAATATCGTCACGTTGTCACTCGGAGTTAGCTGGTCGCTGGTCTCTTGCGCACGAGGTCGGCCAGTTCCAGACCGAGGAAGCCGCCAGTCAGCCAAAACGGTCTTTTAGCACTCGTTGACAGGGCTGCCCGAGTCGGCAACATTTCAAATGCCGGTAATCTCACTCGTCCGCCTTACGAGTTGCACATCTTAGCTTGTCCATCGCAATGTGTTCTGATTCGCGAGTTACAAAGTAAACATTGCGAGGGCAGGCTGGAGGGCCCCTATCCGCAACAATACCCTGCTCTCCTCCATCTGCAACACCGAACCCAGCTAGCTCCACGGGTGTTCCTCGATGACGACACACTCAGCGTCCTGTGATGGGTGACACTTCACGCTGGGTTTGGGGGTTGGGGTGTTGGGGGTGTGATGAGGCTCCAGCGGGGTCGTGCAAACCCGGTGCAGAGTCCCACACGCCTGTTGAGCTCCTCGGGACCTGCAGGGGGGCTGATCCGATCGAGGAAAATTCAAGACATCTTCCACACCACGCACTTGAACCCTTACAGATACCACACAATCACCCACATCCGACCACACCCACCCCGTCCCAGCCACGAGGGCCCTGTCGCAACCGCGTGAGCACCACCGAGTCACCGCAGCCAGCGCCTGATATGCATCGGCTTCCCAGCTGCCTACACGCGCGCGAAGCCGTATAAATATACGTGTCGCATAGTTTCTGCAAAGCCGCCGCCGAAAGGAGCTCTTCACCATGTCGAAAACCACTCTCGCCGTTATTGCCGCCGTGAGCGCTGGAGCCGGAGCTTGTGCCACAGCCGCCATGTACACGCTGCGATCCAGCGAAAAGAAGATCGAAACCATCGCGACAACCACCACCACGACTACCATCTCGAAGCCGACGACGGCCCCAGGTGTGCCCACCAACCAGGTCTTCAGCCAGTCCACCGCCCCCGTCAACCCCTCGGGCCTCTTCGAGTACGGCTTCCCGGGCCCTGTCAACGACCTCGCCTCCCGCACCGCCCTGATATCCTCGTACGATCGCCGCACGCGCAACCCGCACTGGGTCGCCGAACACATCACGGCGGCCTCGCTGGCCACGCACAGCGGCGACCGCAAGAACAGCGCCTTCGTCGAGGACGCCGCCGTGCCCGACAAGTTCCGCGCCCACCTCAAGGACTACTTCCGGTCGGGCTACGACCGGGGCCACCAGGTCCCGGCGGCCGACGCCAAATGGAGCCAGGCGGCCATGGACGAGACCTTCTTCCTGTCCAACATGTGCCCGCAGGTCGGCGAGGGCTTCAACCGCGACTACTGGGCGCACTTTGAGGACTTCTGCCGGCGCCTCACCACCTCATACCCCTCGGTCCGCATCGTCACGGGGCCCCTGTACCTGCCCAAGCGCGACCCGGCCGACAACAAGTGGTACGTGCGCTACGAGGTCATCGGCAACCCCCCCAACGTCGCCGTGCCCACCCACTTCTATAAGGTCATCTACGCCGAAGGCACCACCCCGGGGGGGCCCGTCGCCCTCGGCGCCTTCGTCCTCCCCAACGCCCGCATCCCCAACGACAAGCCCCTGACCGACTTCGAGGTCCCCATCGAGGCCGTCGAGCGCGCCAGCGGCCTCGAGTTTGCGACCAAGCTGCCCCCGCAGCGCCGCAAGAGGCTGTGTGCTGATACCAACTGCTCGCTTATTATCAAGCAGTATGCCGACAGGCAGAAGGCGTTTCCGAAGAAGTGAGAGGCTGTTGGGTCACGGGACTTGAGAAATTACATGAAATGGCAACGTGAAGTGGGGTCCAAGTCTTGCCATCAGCAACAATGGCCTGGGCAGAATAGTGACAGAGTCTTGCGGCTAAGACGAATAGGTGGAGCGCATCATCAACTTTGCAGGCCTGAATGATTGACCTGGTTGTATTTTTCCGGCATTGACATATGATTTCATTGATGTGTTGTCATATTTTGGCGTGATGGTCAACGCATGTAACACCGTTTCTTCCTCGGGTCAGGGACCGGTTTTCTAGATATTTTTATCATTTTCATACGGCATAGCGTCTGTTTACTTTTCTTCTCAGACTCGTCCGCGCAAAGCATGTTTCTACTGTATTTTGTATCCATGTATCAACAGCACGGGAAACAACCAAGGATTGCATGTACAATAGACAGCTAGATGGTGTTGAATCATATAACACCCGCAAATTCAACTGCAAGATACTCGCTGGACTGTTATTTGTCACAACCTTTGAGGCAGGCACTCGAAGTCTCTCAATTCTTCGTGTTGCTATGTTCTACATTGTGGTACAAGCCGCCAAATGAGCATTTTCCAGCCCTAACCGGATTGCAGTTCCCATGCCTAGACCTCCTAACGCCGGGGCATTACCATCGATGCCATATGCACTTGTCCCCCAATGTCTCCCCTGGGTGGCCTCGAACTGTCCGAATATGCTCTCTACTCCGGCCAAATACTCCTCTGGGAGCGGGGTCTTTTCAATCTGTCATCTTGACACCAAAGCACCACTTGGCGAACTATATGTACAGGACGATGCCTCCCCGTACTGGCTCCACTCTCATTTCTCTTTTCTTTTTGTTCTTCCCTATCGAACCCGTGTGTAATGACCCTTGCCTTGCTCCATCCGAAGACTCTCCTCTTGGCTAGGGAGTGGGGCCCGTCTTCTGCCCGAATCGCTACCATCATCATACCCGACGTTTGTGGGGATGTTGGTGGGCGCGTTAGTAGGTATATTAGCAGGCATGTTGGTAGGCGGTACCGGCGGCGGGGGCGGGAAACCCGGAATGAGAGGGAAGTTTGGCGGCGGGATGAGGCCAGGAGGCAAAATTCCGGGGGGCAGGTGGGCACCGGGAGGAGGAGGAGGAGGGGGTGGTATACCAGCCTTCTTCATCATCAGTGTTATCGCTGCTAAATCGGGCGGATTTTTTGGGTCCATGCCGGGCAGAGTTGGCATTCCAGGAATAGGGAAAGGTAATGGTGGGGGAGGTCCGGCGCCCATGTGGATGCCGACTCCGGGAATCATGGGCGGTGGTGGCGGCAAGAGACCACCGCCAGATTGAGGAAGAAGGCCGGGAATCCCTGGGAAAGCCGACGGCGGCTGTCTGAGCGGCATCTTTTGGTCAACCAAACCGTCCATCTCATCCTCCACTTCCTGTTCCTCCTCAACCTGTCGCATATGGCGATTTCCTCTACGATCCCAAGTGCCCTGTGCCTCGGCCGCCGCTTCTCCGATATGGTAACGATCGTTGAACGAATCGGCCTCACCAGGTCTAGATCGAGTCCAGAATCGGGTAATGCGGTCATTTGAGCCCGAGGCCAAGATGTGCCCAAGGGGATGCCAGTCCAACGACCAAATAGCAAAGTCGTGAGCATAGGGGACCTTGTGGGCGGGATAAATTGTTTGGGCCGGGCACGAGGTAGGGTCCTGACTATCGTATACGGCAACCGAGCTCGGTTGTCCCTCCGGAGTATTCGGCTCATCCAAGATGTAATGAAAAAGCGAGCCGTCTGAGCCGCCAGTGCTCAGGAGATTTGGGTGAACAGGATGCCAAGAGAGGGTAGATATGTCCTTGTCGTGTCCTCTGAGGAGGACTATGTCGCGCATCATCCGGAGATCAAAAACACGTGCTGTTTGGTCCCGGGCACTTGTAGCCAAGCACATACCGTGCACTCTCTCGAAGAGAGTTTTTGTGATGGTGTTTTTGTGGCCGTGGAGGGTCGTCAAGCAACGACCAGTCCTGGGATCCCAGAGCTTTACCAAATGATCCTTGGAACCCGAGACAACGAGCCCCTTTGTTGGATGCCAGTCACAGCTCTTAGCGTCCCAGCCGTGGCCTGACAATGTTGTGTCAGCTACTCCGCCTGCAAAGTCAAAGATCTTGAGCGTCGAGTCGTCCGAGGCCGTGACGAACTTGGAGTCAGTAGGACTGAAGGCAAGGTCGCGGATGGGATCTTGATGGCCACGAATGCTCTCCACATTGTTAAAGTTGGGCTGCCAATACTTGATGATACCGTCGTGGTCCGCGGAGACCAGCCAGTCATCACTGTGCGAATAGGATAGGGCGCGAATCGCCGAGTCGTGAGCCTGCATGATGGTCTCAAAGTTGAAGCCAGTGCCGTTCCAGAGGGTGAACTCGCCGCTGCTCGAGGCAGTCAAGAGCCGCCGGCCCTCTGGTGTCCATTTTACCACATTTATAGGATGCTTGATCTTGTTTAGCGATGAGTGGAGGTGCCGCGTAGGCACTGTGTCGGCGGGTTGTGTGACTCTGGCATGAGGGGGTAGCATCTGCGAGAATGTCAGTGAGATCTTTCGCAGTAAGGTGCTGTAAGTACGTACGTCCACAATGTAGCTGGCACTGGGCCTCTCAACCTCGCCAGAGTAGGATCCTCTGTAGCGCGGTTGGCGATGGCGCATCCAGTTGACGATGGTTGCGCCATAGTCGGTCACCGGACCTTCATCGGGAGTTAGCTGATTATTCTTCACGCTGTGATGGCCAATGACATAAGTTCTGCCGGCAAAAGAGATACGGCCACTAGCAGAAGTGACACTATCACCATTGTTGTCGGCCATCTTAGCGGCAAGGGCTCAAGGTAGGCTAAGAGAGGAGAGGGAATGGTTGAACCAATACCCAGAAGGGCTAGCAAGAAGGACCAGCCGTTCTGCTAGCACCGCATGTGCGGCCCGAAACTGTTCGATCTCGAATGTAGGATATGTAGTGGTGGCGGTGGTGGGTGAGGACAGATGGGAGGATGGGCTGAGTTGAAGGTGTCGCCAGCTCATTTGAGAGGTGGGTACGCAAGAATAGGAATCTGGACTTACGGCGGCCTCTTGCCCGAGGAGGGCCATCGTGTCCGCCGCCGAAGCCTTTGTCATGGTCCCCGCGAGGATCGTAAGACATGGTGTCTACAGCTCAGACTCTCATGAGACCGACAAGTCGTTCAAGTTCTGGTGCGCTTTGCGCCGTCGGTTGCAGGGCTAGCTATATGCGCAAATCTGGTATGGTTGCTGTGAATAAGTTCCCGCACCTTCTAAGTGTAGATGTAGCAGCTTTGTTATTGAGTTGCGTTGGCCCGTTCCTGGAGATATTCATATGTGTGGTGTTGCGTAGTGAATGTACTTTGAGCATCCCAGGTCGCCGGTGTTCTTTGAAGTCGCGGTCGCGCGGAAGGCCCAACCCGCAAGCCAGCATACGGTCCGTGCGTCATGCTGTTCTTTCTTGCTGGCAGCTGGCAGCTGGCACCCAGCTGTAGTGCAAAGTCCATCTAGAACCCCTGGATCAACTCTCGGGCCGCCCGAGGCTTTTGCAGGCATCTTAACCGCAGTTGGCAGGTTGTCGGATCACACCCCTGCAATCCTCTAGCTTGGGTGCGCCCCCCTGCCCGACCGTTGTGACGACGCTGCAAATAATTGCATGTGCAAACCGTTTTGACGCACCCGCAGCCTATCTATCCCTTGGTGACGCCGCAACGCTGCGGCCATCTGCGTCTTTCTGCGTCTTGGAGGTTCCAATCTGCTTTCCTCTTCCCACACCCCGGCTTCAGCACGATTGGGCTTCGATATTGGGATGCATGCTGCGAGTCAAGTCGAATTGACTGCGTTTGATTGCCCTGCCTACCCGACCCCGAGGCTGCAGCTGCATACCAAGCTCCAACAGCGGTCCTCTCGTCACATTCTTGCATGGCTCAAGACGATAGTAATACCCAAACACAAGCCGTCGAAAACCGATATCTTTGGAGTCTTGAGGAATGCCATCTTATCTTGGTCGCGTTCTGACTTTTCAGCTTCCTGTCACGTCAATTCCCATTTACTTGACACAATGTCAATTTTCGGAGTGTGCTAGCTCTAGCCCGCTATTTAAAAAATAGCACTGGACATTACTTGCTAAAGCATCGCCGGAGAGCTCTCGATCCTTCCAGGTTCTTTCGTTGCTTCCTCGGCCTATGCGAGCTACCTTACCTATCCATCCCGAGGATCTCTCCTAGGACGGTGGCGCCAAGGCTCGGCACCATCCGACATCGAGCTTTCTTGCCACCAAAGCAAAACTAGTATAATCCCAGTTGGAGCACAACGCATCGTGGAACTGCTCTCACGTCTCTTATACCTCTTTTCTACATTTTCCTGCCTCCTACACATTGCCCGCCGGGCAATCAATGTTTACCTCGACATGAGCCAAGCGACAGCAACGGGGACGAGCCTCGACTCGAGCCCCGCGAGCGATGGCGTCACACAAAGGACCAGGCCCGCTGTCTCAGCCAATTCTGTCACCCGAGAGAGGGGCAACAACGCCTCTCAAGCAAATGGCGCTCCCAGTGCTCTCGACGCGACAGAGCAATTGAGGAGGACATTTCGGAAAAAGTATCGCCATGTTGAGGCTATTCATTCGCAATCGCGGCCGTCGTGTCTAGGTCATGACACCACCGAGACACCCAGTTTTTTGGGATTTCGTAATCTGATGGTCATCGTCTTGGGTAACAAGCAAACCAGTTCACTACTCATACGAGACACTCGTGCTGACAAAACATCAAAGTTGTTGGAAACCTCCGTCTCGTGATTGAAAACATCCAAAAGGTGTTTACTCACCCACCGCTGTTTTGCGCTGGTCGATTCTGAGCTCGATCGAACTGACCTCCGTGTTTTAGTATGGAGTCTTGATATGCATACGATGTCATGACTTTCGCAGAATCGATGTCCAACTGGGCCTATCACTTTATTTTCTCATCCCATGCCATCTCATCATCGCCTATTTCATCGAATTGGTCGCTGCCCAGCAAGCTAGGAGTTCACGGGCCAGGGCCGAGAAGCGTGATGGGACAACAAGCCCAACCGAAGACGAGAACAAGAAATTCCAGGCCACCTGGAAGCTTGTTTGGGGGGCGCATGCCGTCAATGTTACCATTGCCCTGGCCTTCACCACGTACATGGTATACTTTCACATACATCACCCTCTGATCGGTACCTTGACCGAAATGCACGCCATCATTGTCTGGCTGAAGACCGCCTCGTACGCCTTCACTAACCGCGATCTTCGCCATGCCTACCTCCACCCCATCAAGGGCGAGCTCGACGCGCTCCCGGAGATCTACAAGACATGTCCGTACCCTCAAAATATCACTATTAGCAACCTCGTCTACTTCTGGTGGGCGCCCACCCTCGTTTACCAGCCTGCATATCCGCGTACCGATAATATTCGGTGGCTCTTTGTATTCAAGCGACTTGGCGAGGTTGTTTGCTTGAGCGTCTTTATTTGGTTTACCAGTGCGCAATACGCAGTACCGGTGTTGCGTAACTCCCTCGACAAAATTGCTTCACTCGACTACCCGTCTATTCTCGAGCGGCTTCTCAAGCTGTCGACCATTTCACTCGCCATCTGGCTGGCCGGTTTCTTTGCGCTATTCCAGTCATTCCTCAACGCCCTGGCTGAAGTGACCAAATTTGCAGACCGCTCGTTTTACGATGCTTGGTGTATGCAACCCCTCTGAGATTTTCTCACTCTTGCTTCCTGGACTGACACCACACCACTCTGCAGGGAACAGTGAGAGCCTCGGCATGTACTGGCGCACTTGGAACAAGCCTGTTTACCAGTTCTTCCGTCGCCATGTTTACTCCCCAATGCGCTCGAGGGGATGGAGCCACAGGGTTTCCAGCTTGACCGTGTTTCTTGTTTCAGCGATCTTGTAAGTTCTTTTTCTTTCTCAAAATCACGAGGCCATTCCATGATGAACTATTTCGGATGTAAATTCAGTATAACTTCTGAATTGCGCAAACATACCATGTTGATACTTTCCGTTGCCTTCCTTCTGACCAACTGCCAACTTCACCGTCCATCACATCACTACAACAATAGATCTGTGTTGACAAACTGGCATAGGCACGAACTCCTCGTCGGCGTACCCACTCACAATCTAATTGGTAACCTTCCCCCCCCCCGATTCTGCATGACCTACCACATACTAACCCCGTGCCCTTAGGAGTGGCATTCCTCGGCATGTTTCTCCAGCTACCTCTGATCCAGATGACGGCGCCGCTAGAGCGCATGAAGTCGGCCCACGGGAAGCTCCTCGGCAACATTATATTCTGGGTGTCCTTCACCATTCTTGGGCAGCCGTTTGCGGCCCTCATGTACTTTTATGCGTGGCAGGCCAAATACGGCAGTGTGAGTATGGCGATGACAAGTGGTCGTCAACCGACGTGCCCCCCTGCATAACCGGGGACTGATGGCGAAAGTTGAATAGATCTCTTTTGTATTCATAACGGATTAGAGGTTACAGGGACTGGGTTGAGTATGGTTGATGGCATATCCAACAGATGAATAATGGTTACAGTTTGTGGAAGTGGTGATGGAAAAGGGACTTTCTTAGTCTAGAAGGTTGGTATGGGTTATACCGCGTACATCAAGCTAAAAGTCCCGTGCGTTACAGTACACCAAAGTAATGCTCCTATAATACGAAGTCCACCCTGCAAACCTTTGCAGACCTCTTCGCTATCCCGAGTTCTATACGCCACCCTGATGCATCCAACCAAGCCTGCGACTTTATGTCCAACAAACACAACGTCCACACTCGGCTCCCTTTAGGGAACAAATGGAATCTTGGTGCCCACCTTCTTGCGATAGTCTACGTACTCCTCGTCGAAAAACTTGATCAAAAGGTCCTCCTCATGCTTGATCCGGCTGCTGAAGAAGCGCCACAGGACCGCCGCGTACGCAAAGAAGCTGATCAAGTTGCCCAGGACCAGCTGGGTGCCGAGCGCCCACCAAAAGAAGCCAAAATAGCTTGGGTGGCGCAGGCGGGCGTAGATGCCCGTCGTAACCAGTACGTGACCGGCTCCGCGCTGTTGCTGCACCATGTGATTGAAGCTGGGGCCGGCCTGGACCATAGCGACGCTGCGAACCGTCTGTCCGATGACGACGAGGACGAAGCCGGCGAGACACAGGAGCGGGCCGCTGTGCAGGGGCGCCCAGGTGCGGTTCGGCCACACGACGCTTGTGACGAGCGACTCGAGGGTGGCGAAGGCGTGGGCGATGGCGTAGGCGGGCCAGTTAGCTGTCAGCAGGAAGGAGCTGATCTCGGCGACGCGCGTGTTGTAGGCGGCTGTCGTCCAGAACTCAAGAAAGTGGAAGAGGGCGAGGGTGCCGATAAAGAAGGGCAGGCGCCAGAGCGGACTCGATGTGAAGATGAGGGTTGCGATGGTGCCGCCGACGCCGAGGGCCAGGCCGATTCCGAGGCAGAAGGAGCGCAGGGCGATGCCGGCGAGGGACTTTGGCTGGTGCGGAAAGTAGACGCGGTCGGGCGAGTACGAGGCCGAGGCGGCTGAGGGGCTGAGGAGCGGCAAGGTCAGGTCAGCGTCTTCCGACATGTCTAGGTTTCCTCTAGTAGAGTGGGATAAGGCAGAGGGAGTCCGACTATGCGGGTCGACTAGCAGGTCCAAGGGGAGAGAGGCGGCGCGGAGTTGGGTCTCGATGCCGTAGGGGGTCTCGCGGGATCGGCGCCGATGACGAGCCGCGGCAGCTTCCCGACCAGTGGTCCACATGAACTGCTCATCTCCACTGGCTGGGAAGCTGAGATGATTAAGAGGCGGAGAGTATTTCCCGTGGGGAGTAGGTGTAGCAGGTGGTGAAATAGGGCCCGTCATCTTGAGGGGGGGTTGGCGCGAGCGCAAAGCTGAGGGAGAAGCCGAGGACAATGAAGTGGATGACGGACGAATACGCAGGGAGAAAACACACGGCGAAATGAAGCACGAATACAGACTTGAAAAGAAAGCGCAGCTGCTTGCTTACCCTTCAGGCGACCAGCGTCGCCGGTTGGTGGTGGCTTCCATGCTGCGGGCCGAAAGAGAGTGAGTTGGGAAGGAGAGGACTCGTGTGAGTGCTGCGAGGGTTGACAAAAGGCCGCTAGAGGCTGCCAGAGGCTGATAGCCGACGGAGCGTGCCTTCGTTCCTTTTAAAAGCTATACCATTCCTATTGACCTTTGTCTGTGGCTTGGGAGATAATAGGACCTGATGCGGCGTGGATTTGCGGCTATCTTTCTTTGATTCCTTGATGGCTCTGGAATACCGCGTACTACAACGCTTGAACTTGCAGACGGCAGCCAAGCCCCGCTGTAGGCGTGGTTCAGATGGTCAGCGAATGAAGCGTTCCGTCGCCGCGGCAGGCAGCTCCAGGGCCCCGCTGGACGGATAGCAGGGGTCAAGCCCCGTTATGACGCAATCCCCGGGTGCGTGCTCACCCCCAAGCCAAAGTCAGGCCACGGCGAATCGCCTTCCCGTCTGCGACAAACATGGCCTGTGGTTTGGCGCTCAATATGAATTTCTGATGGCGATGGGGCTGTTATGCCTATGCTTGAAAGGCAGCGTAAATGGCGGGAGAGGCGATAGTTCATAAAGGCAGTGAACACCAGGATTCACTCGACTTTGTGCCCTCTGACTCATAGACCCCCCTGGTTCCTGAAAGACGACACAATCAACACGAGTGCGTTGACCCAGCCCCAGACGAAGGGAATCCATGTCGACATGGTAAAGTTTCCCGCGACGTAGCTTGCGCCAACTCTGTCGAACACGATCAGCATGCAAATCTCTCCCGACGACCGTACTTGAGGGCACCAACATCAAGCCAACGATACTGCCGGCAAAGAGAGCCTCAACACCGGCGACAACAGCGTACACCAGGGGCACCAGCCAGAGGTACTTCCAGTTGGACCTCCTCTTGCCAACCTGCATCAACAGCGCAATTCCGGCGGCCCCAAGGTGGAAAAGACCGTAGAGAATCAGAGTCCATATGACGGTGAAACGCCATATATCGTGAACCGTGTACAGGCTGTTTGTTGGGTCTTGGAGGGGGACGTGAAGCGAGGGGAACGGGGGCGTCGTATAGCCCGGCGGCGCGCTGTCGCGGCGAATTTGTCTAAAGCTTCCATGTTAGCCGCTGTTCTCCAGTATCTTTAATTTATGGGCATGGAGATGCACACGATGGGCTCGCCATGGCGGTAGCGCTGGACGCGTGTCTGCAAAGATGTCTCGGCCGACTGTGGCCAGGTGCCGGTTCGTTGAAGAAAGCAGCGACACTGCAACTCATATACGCGATGCTGCTTCAGGGTGTGGTGTGGCCCAGGAGCTCTCTTGCCGCATATCTTGCTTAGATGCATATACCTCGGCAACGACGTCACGCACGCGCCCCAGCTACACCCGTCCCATCGTCCCGTCGAATTGAGTGTTCTGTGAGCGCAACGCGCGACCGACATCGAACCAGGTCATCTGCCCTCCAGATCTAACCCGCGGCCATGTCGATTGACCGGCTCCTCACGACCGTGCTGCGACTCTACCAGGACGTCCACGACGAGGCGCGCACCGAGCAGATCTTCTCAACGACAACAACCCTCTTGGCGAATCTCTCGAACCCCCTAAACGTCTCCCTCCTCACATCACAGCTGCTCGCTGCCCCTGCAATATGGACCCGTGGTGATGGCATGCGTGCCTGCTACCGCATCATCAGCATCTACAACACAGCTGCAATGCACGTTAGGAAGCACGAGCTCGAGCACGCGAAGCCAAAGATTCCCCCAGTGAGCGGCGGCGGCCTGCGAACAGACGCATGGGCAGCCGCTGTTATCGGGGGCGCCGATGATCTGTCAAGCAGGTGGCAGCATCTTCTGGTGCTGAGCGGCATCTTGATGGGGCTGGAGAGCGGTAATCGCAAGTCTCTCAGCAGTGGCATGCGTAGGACCCTGGAACTCACCGTAGTCACGGCCGCGAACCTCGCTGCTCGAGGGGGTGAGCCAGTTACGGCCCCGACTCCCGCCGGGCCCGTCATGATGGCACTCAACTACGCATTCCCCCTGCTGTCCGAAGCCTCACGCGCCGCGCTGGACTGCGACGCCCTTATCCCGGTTGCGATAAAAGCAGTGTTTGCCGCCGCCGGCCTGCAGGACGGACTCTTCCTCGGCGCCATCAACCTCGATGTGCGCCAGACAGGAAAACAGTTCATGTGGTCCGAGTCATCTCCCTCGTTTCTTCATTTGAGGCTGCTGGAGCAGAAGCCGCTGGTATCTGGACTTGGACCTCTGTCAAAATTACTTGGATACGCTATAGAGCATGCGCGCGATGCTAATGCCGTGCTACGAGCGCAAGATGACTTGGTGACGTTTACAGCGAAGCTGTTGCAGCACTGGCAAACCAATAAGCTTTCTGAGCTGGAGATTTCCGAGGAGGAAGTCTTTTTGACCCCCGAAACTATGCAGACCACGTGGACTGTCCTCTGGCAGCAACTGAAGAAGATCATGTATGGTGTCGTGGCTATCCTGCAGTCCGTTGTTGCACGGAGTCTCCTCGATCCCCGGCTCAGGAACGACATCACGGCCCCTGTCGTGGCGGCAAAGTCACTCGCCGTTCTAAGGAACTTGTACTTCATCTCGTCCCGAAACGGCAGCGATGCTTTCCAAGTATACGCATTCACTTATTTCACATCACTCGATAATCTCTCACGCTATCCCGCTGCCTCGGCCTCCTTTCTACGAGAGATCCGCTCCCCAAATCCAGGCACGATCCCGCCCCATCCTCTCCACCGCACACTCGACCTCTTCTACCTGAATGTTGCCGAGCACCTCCCACTGCACCTACCGCCAGAGGCCTGCGACACCCTCATCGTGCAACCCGCCATCACCTATCTGGCTCACGAGGCAGGAGCCCCGCTCTCGCCGCGCATGGTGGAGCTCTTCGAGGCGGCCCACAGCGCCGTGCTCTCGGCCCTCTCGTGCCCGCAAAACGGACCGCTTGCGGCCGAGCTTGCACCCTTCTACGCGGAGACCCTGTTCGGGTCCTTCCCGATCTACATCTCGCCTCGCCAGTTCCGCATCGCCTTCAAGACGGTCATGCAGATCCTGTCCCCGCCCTTCCCCGTCGCTGCCAGTCATCCCCACCTGGCTGAGGCCCTGCTCGAGATGGTCCGCTTCCGGGCCCAGCCGGGCGCCAGCAGCAGCGCGCCGCTGCCTCCCCCGCCCGGAGCGGAACAGAGTCAGACGCAGGAGGTTGTCATGTCGGAGCAGAGCACCCTCGTCATGACGCTGATTGATGCCCTGCCGTTCTTGAATCTGGCCATCTTTGAGGAGTGGATGATGCTGACAGCGCTGGCGCTCAACAGCATCGATGGGGACCCGGCGATGCGTGACGCCGCCAGGCGGAGGTTTTGGGAGGTGTTGGTAATTGGAGAGATGGATGTTGAACGGGCGGCGATCGGCGTCGCGTGGTGGGGAACGAAGGGAGGGAGGGAAGCGGTTCTGTACGGTACGGGGGGGAGAGACGGGCGGGCGATGATGAGCGGGGCAATTGTGACCAAAGAGGGGTTAGAAAGTCGGCTATGATGATCAGGGCGGTGTCGATGCCAGATAATAGGAGTAAGGTACCAACAGGTGGCTATCTGCCCGCATCATGAGAGAGATTGACGCAGCTGCAACCCAAGGGGAAAGTACCGGGTGTGAAAGGGGATCAGATGATGGCCGTTTGTTTGTTTCCTGCGAGACGTGACCATGTTGTGGTCAGGGTGCTGGTCATCCTCTGACGTGCAGAATCAGCAGGATAGGGCGACTCGGGTGCTCTGACCACAAAATGGGCGGTCAGGTACGGTTTCTTCGTTGGTACACAAAAGAGCAAACATGCTGGTGAGCCTTCGATCTCTCACCGGCACAAGGCGTACGTACGGCTCACCGAGCCCTGTCGAGGCGTTGGGGCTCGAGGAAGCACAATACGACTAATCTACGCCTTGCACTACCGGCATGTTTCAACGACTGGCGAGGGATGACCAGCGAAGCTCTCTGTGGCATTTCGGCCCCGTGGGGAGGGTAGGTGAGGAGTCCTGGTTTCACCCCGGACATGAGCAGGTGCCTCGAGTCACAGATGGCGCCGCGAGGTCGCACATGGCCTGGGACTTTGTTCGAGACGCGTCCCCCAGGGCACAGGTATGCGAGAGCATCTCCTGACATGACGTATCAACGAACACTAGGAAAGGGGGATTTAGCCCTTTGTCTGAAGGGTCAGGGTGGTCGGAGGTCGGCTGGAAGATGCTGCCGTTTTATATATATATATGAGAAGAGAGCCCTCGCTTTGATGGGGGAAGAGGGTTTCTATAACAACAACATAATTCGCAATCTACCTACCTTGACCATCTCACTTCAACTACTGCCACCTTTGTTGTGATCATGGCTCACTATGAAGCACCCATCCCGTCTTCCAATGACAACGTAGGTCTCCGACTATCATCCTCACCCGTCTAACACATCTACACCAGAAGAGCGGAGCTAAACAATAGTATGACAGACCTACACCGGTGACGAGAGCGCCAACGCCCCGGGCGCCAAGTGCACCGACTGCTCGACGGAAGGCTGTGCCACTGCGCCTCCCGACGCCGAGGAACAGGGGGGCAAGGATGCGGGTGACGTGACGGCGAAGGAGAGGAAAACCAAGACCAAAGCCAGGAAGAAGTCGGAGACCGGAGAAGAGGCCGAGGAGGGGGTCGCCGCAGAGGGCGAGGCTGCTGCTGCTGCTGCTGACGACGGCGCGGCCGGTCAGGTGGGTGGCGACGATGTTGTCCCGAAAAAGCAGGGGAGAGCTAAATACTGGCTTCCGTGAATGCTAGGGCGAGTTTACGAGGCTTCGTGAGGCTTGGTAAGGAGGCTGGGACGGTTTTTCATTTGGGGCGGGGGCAAGGTGGAGGGGCTGGGCCCTTCTTCTTTTCTAGATCGTAGGTACCTACCCATTACAAGGCCTTGGATTTTTGTGTTGGGTTTTGGGGCGATGTGATTGTGAAGTTGTGGCATGTGTTTGATCTCATATGTCTGGTACCAATGGACGCATGCCTCACTTGCTTGCCGCTGATGCTAACATGTCTATTATACATTATGAGTAAGGTGATTCGTGACAAAGTATAGCCTAACTAGGACAATACTGGTAACAGCGGGCATTCTTTGGCCGAGATCTTCACAAACGGTCCTTGAGCTCAGTCTCGGTCCAATCCCACAGCTTCTTGGACAACCCAACATCCTTGTTCATAATCGTCGCATCGTCAACAATTCCTACAGGAAGGTAATACTTGCCCGACACCACATCAGGCGATGTTGCCGCCCACAGGTGGTTCTCTACGCCCACTTCAGGCGTCACACAGATCAAAGATTCGAGAGGCTTCAGCAGCCTGATCAAGTAACTCTCTTCCTGGAGCGCCTTTCCCATGTTGGTAGAGATGCGTCCGGGGTGGACGGCGGCGACTTTGAGTGAGGGATACCTCTCGCCAAGCTCCTTTGCCAGACCAATGCTCGCCACCTTGCTCTGGCCGTAGCGCTTGGTGAAGGACTAGGATTTGGGTGTCAGCCATCACCAAACAGTAAAAGAAAGATGAACAGGTGGATTACTCACCATCCCCTCACACGCCGTCTTGATCTGGTCAAAGTCAATCCCCCCCTTGGGCGCCATGGCATGTCCCTCGCTCGACACAATGACGATCCTCACATCGGGCTGAATCTCCACCGTCTTCAGCAGCACAGGCACCAGCAACCGCGCGAGCAGCGCATGGCCCAGGTAGTTGACGCCGAACGCGGCCTCGTACCCCTCGGCCGTCATGCGCGGCTTGACGGGCATGATGCCGGCATTCAGAACCAGAATGTCGATGCGCTCCCCCGCAAGCGTCGCGGCCGCCCGCTGGACGGACTCGAACGAGCCGAGGTCGAGGTCGAGGAACTTGATCTCGGTCGCCGTCTCGTCGGTGTCGGCGTCGGCGTCGGCGTCGGCATCGGCGGGAGTGGCGTGCGACGCGATGAGCGCGGCGACGTCCTCGGCGGGCCGGGGAAGATCCGCAATGTAGATGCGCGCGGGGTCGTGCCTGAGGAGCTCGGCCACGGTGGCCTCGCCGAGACCGCTCGCGCCGCCCGTCACGACGATGACTTTGTCCTTGAGCGAGGGTATGTCCCGCGCCGGATTGAATTCGCTCTTGTTGCGCGCCCCGAACAGGGTTACCCGCATCATGGAGAGGAAGTTGGACATTGTGAAATGATAGTCGATAGGGCAGTATGTCAAGCAACTAAGAAAGTGTAATTGCTTTTTCGCAGATTCACTTATAAAGACATGTAGTATAAAGATAAACCTGAGTTGGATGGTGCTCTGATATAAGGGTGTTTTAATTCCCATGCTTGGCGTCTACCACCGTTGATAGTGATCATCTTGAGCGCTATTCGGTATTCGTGTTCGGGTCCATGGTCGGATCCGTTTTCGGCAGGGTTATTGCCATGTCAAGAACCAACGCTACCCGGTACCACCTTCGTTCGGGAAGGTGATAATTTTGTTTAAGTTAGTTTCTGCTGGGTCTTTCACGGGAGACGAGTCGGAAATGGAAGGAGTGGATCAACAAGCAAGCTATTGTCACGGGACAGGTTTGACCCTGGACAAGGCATCACTTACACCATGACGCCCTCACGGACCTAAAACCACAACTCAGCTACCACCACTCCTACAGCCAGCTTCTTCGTCAAACAATGGAATATAGTTCCTTTCCCACACACATATTATGTGACTGCGATATCCAACATTGGATACATCCAATGATTATCTTCGTGGTACCTAGGTAATCATAGACTCCCGCCCCCTCAACATATACGAGAGCCGCTGTCGTCCACTCCCAGATATACCCTCCCCATTGCCCTGGATATCAGTCTTCTTTCTCGCAGAGGGATACTGAACTGGTGCAGTGACGCCAGCAGACAAATTGAAGAACAAAAACACAACCACAACCCAGGAGAAGAGCGAAAAGAAAAGCAGGGGTAATGCCACCTGACCCCAAGTCAATACTCTTAGCTATATACCATTGTCCTATCAATACAATTTGGTTCCCTAGGTGTCGTAACATCCATGGCCCCCAGGAAGCGAGTATCTAACGTAATGGCTTTCGCAGCAGGCAGCACCAATGTCGGATGGGAACGGAATACTGTCATCGATGGGCTGTACGAACCGATCTCGGAGAAACATAGAGATCTGTTTCAAGTACCAACGTTCATCGGCAGAAGCGATATACCTAAATATATCGCGGAGCCCCGAGACCGGGCCGAGCCGCCAAGAACCCCTGGAAGTACAGCTTGTTAGAAATATGAGTCCCCAACGTACCCGCCGAGTTTATTAGACAGGAATATCAGGCTGCGTATCCCGAACTGGTCCCTCAAAGCCACCGGTATTTGTGAGCTCCTCAGTAGCTCACTGAAGGCCGCCTCGCCCACTCCCATCAGCTCACATAGTTGCTTCTTTGCCAGACTAACGTATGTATGGCCCCTCGTCCCGAGCTGTAGATACTTGGTAATACTTTCGCCGTCCTCGGAGTCATCGGTGATAGCAGCCCGGACCAGTGCCCAATGTGTTGAAATTGATGAGTTGGAGGTTCCGTTTAATCGCCTGGAATGTTTGGTGAGGCGAGTTATGACCAAGTATAGAAATGTCCTTTAACACGGCGCGTAGTAACCTAGGGACGGCCTCATCCTAGTAGAACCACTGAGCATCTATGGCTACAGCAGCGCTATATATGTCGGCCGTTGTAACAAGATCCACCACTCTCGTCACAATGGTACCGATCAGTGCCACAAAAAAAAAAGAGTGGGTATACCTGCGCGCGTCCTTAGAACTGATGATGCGTGTGGTATGGCAGTCTTGGGGTTATGATGGTGACCTCTTTACCTTTCAACTCATGGAATGCCTTGGATACGAGTATCAGATCTGTACTCAAGAGGAACGGGTGCTGGAAGCCAACGGTACCCTCTCCCATAGCAACCTCGTTCTCACCTTCGTCATCACCCTGCTGGTCTTTCTCCTGTTTGGGTCAGGGCAGCAGCTGGTCGATGGGGTATAGTGGGCGGCGCGCGGCCGCTTCTGCACGCGTCAAGAGTCAGAGCCGTCGTTACACCCCTCATCGGCGGACTCGTGGGCCGTAAGTCGGAGGCCGGAGCCCAAGATTTTCTAACACAAGCCGGTGATCGTGCGGACGCGGGTTGCACGTTGGTCCGCCGGTGTCTCATTTATGTACCGTTCGAGTGTCTGGACCAACTACAGCGTATATTAGCGGGAACTGGTGCGCGTTGGAGAGTTGAGCCTCCAGAATGTCACCCTACCGATGCTGGAGGCTCATTTTCACCACAATCTTCGCTGGCTACGCCCGCATGATGAACACTTGTGTGCATTTGGGACGATATAGATCCCGTTGCTTTAAATGCGGTTAGAGTAAAGTGCGAAGGGATTAGGTAGACACGATAGGTAGGTAGGCAGGTAGGTAGCTAAGTAGGTAGAAATATGTTGCTACCAGGGGAAAAGGACGTCAGAGGAAAACATTCGAGCTTCCTCATTCGATTCGGGGAATGGAAGGTCCCTGGCAAGCCGCTGCACAATTGGGAGCATGTACTAGCACAACTGGGAATGCACAGACGAAGTGTTTTCCTCTGCCAGCCTCAGAACCAGTTCAACTTTGTTTTTCCTAGGCATAGAGTGGCCAAGGCGCTCCTTTGGGACAGCGGGGGACGAACGACGAGGGCATAGGTACGGATGGATACTGGCATACTGGCCACTGGCCACTGGCCACTTGGCTGGGTGCCTATCTAGGTAGATAATTGGTTGAATTGGGTGACTCACCCAAGGACCGTTCTTTGAATCGAACGAGAATACAGATAGACGGTAAGATGTCAACACTTCCCTACTTGGCTACAAGGGACAAGGGAAACATCTATTGGGACGGTGCGGTGTAGTGCACCTACCTTTGATGCAGGTACCAACGTTGTGGGACGGCGGTTCAGCACCCCACACCCCACTTCCATCCGAGCCTCTCACCCTCACGGACTTACAGCCCCAAAACAAACAGAAAACAACCCAAGCACCACCACCACTAACCACCATGCCCCCACCTGAACTGACCCTCATCCTCGCCGCCACCCGCGACATGGGCATCGGCCTAAACGGCACCCTGCCTTGGACGGGGCTCAAAACCGAAATGGCCTACTTTGCACGGGTCACCAAGCGCTTACAGGTCCACCCTTCCCCCCTCCCCCTCCCCTTCCCCCAAAACTAACCCCCGATCCCAGCCCCCGGCCCTCAACGCTGTAATCATGGGCCGCAAGACGTGGGACTCGATCCCGCCGCGCTTCCGGCCGCTCAAAGGCCGCCTCAACGTCGTCATCAGCCGCTCCATCACCTCCGCGCCGGCAGCGCTGGCGGCGCAGAGCCCCGGGGACAGGGAGCCCGTCATGGCCGGGTCCCTCGAGCAGGCGCTCGCCTACCTCGAGCAGGTGCGGGACGCGAGCGCCGCCGGCCTGGGCAAGGTGTTTGTGATTGGGGGCGCGCAGGTCTACGGCGCGGCGCTGGCGCTACGGGAGACGAGGCGGATTCTGCTGACGAGGATCATGTCCGATTTCGAGTGCGACACGTTTTTCCCGCTGAAGTTGTCGGAGGGGGAGGATGGAGAAGGGTGGAGGAGGAGTTCCAAGGACGACTTTGACGCGTGGGTGGGCGAGACGGTGCCCGAAGGGTTGCAGACCGAGGGGGGGACGGGTTATGAGTTCCAGATGTGGGAGAGGGTGGATTAAATGGCTGCAAAAACAAGCCGGTCGAGGAATTGAACCTTGTAGGTACTGTAGATTCACGGGCAGCAAAGCTTCCCCATATACCCGTGGCCGCCTTCGGGACCCGTCCACCAAGTGCAGTGGTATGCGAAACTTCATTCGTGAGAATCACCACCGATCGCTCGGTTGGCTAAATATTGGTTTATACCGTAGGAGTTTATTCTCCTGTGTGGTGATTCTTGTTTTGGTTTCCCCATTCCCGGCTGTGCTATGAATAATACATGATGTGCAGACATTTATCATACATACAACACTCGATTCTTTTATACACTCTTCGTCCCCGCCGTAGCCGCAGCCGGGTTCGCAGCCCTCTTCTGGTGCGCCGACGGGTCATAAAACCCCCTCAGGGCCTCCGTCGGCAAATCCAGCGTCCTCAGCTCCTCCTTGATAACAACATCAAATAAGTCACTATCCCCGCCCTTCTTATCCAACATGCCCATATACCCCAGCAGCTCCATAAACCGCCCGTCATCCATCTGATCCCACTCATTCAGACAGTGGCGCATGTATGCGACGACGCCAGCAAGATGGCGCGCGTCGACGTCCTCGCGCGCCTTGAACAGGTTGCGCCACACGGCGGCGGCGAGGGTGGCGTCGCCGCGCGCGAGCCCCTCGTCGTACGCCAGGAGCAGGCCGCGCCACTGCACAAACAAGTCCTTGAGGTAGCGCTGGCGCAGCGCGGCCGACGACATGTAGTGCGTCACCTCCATCTTGGCCTCGGCCGCGTGGAAGAAGTGGTCCACCAGCTGCGTCTGCCACGGCGTGTATGTCTCGGGCTCCAGCGCCCGCAGCCGCACCACTACCAGGTACATGTGCAGCATCGTTACGTGCGCCCAGGTGCTGAAGGTCGGGAGGAGGTTGAATTCTGTTTGCGGAGTGCGCCCGGGGGGTTAGTTGGGCGGTCAACATTAGGAGGGGGGGCAAGACGAACCCTTGTGCCAGATGGAGCTGCCCAGGCCGACTTCCTCGCCTTCGGCCGTCTCGATCACGTCACCCGCCTTCCGGTCCTTGTCGCTGATGCTGTAGTCGGCCTGGCGGGCGAACGTTTTGCATAAGTTCTCGGTGGCGCCGTAGACCATATATGTGTCGGCCATCTTGCTCCCCCCCAGGGCACCTAGTATGGTTTTCTGCCAGCCTGAGATTTCTTTCTCCTCCTTAGGTTTTTGCCGGCGGCATGGGGTCCCGTGGAGCCCCCGACGGGTGGGCACTGTTGTAATTGTAGGCGAGGTGATGAAGAAGGCCGACTGCGCCGGCGCGAATTGGGTGCGCGACGGGCGTATTTGCCGCAGCGATGTGGCAGACCTCCTGGGAAGCATAGCGAGGCTCGTTGTACGACACGCCATTGGGGGTGATGTGGGGTGGCGAGCCGGTATACAGCTCTTGGTCGGCGTGGTGTGCTGGTGTCGAGCTGGGCTGGAAGCTTTTGTTCACGTCATGGTCGAAGTGCTCGAAAAACACAAGTTGCCAGATTGTATTGGGTTAGGGTTAGGGTCGACTATGTGGGCTCGACAACGCAATGTGGCAATGCATCGGCTTCAAACTTCGCTGTGAGATGCTGTGGGCAGTTGCAACTATGACAAAGTGGTTTCTATAGTGTAGTCTACAGATTTGTTATATTGGTGTACAGTATTTATAAATACAATCATTCATACAGCTCGTCACTCCAGCTCAGAGAAGATCAGCGAGGCATTCGTGCCCCCAAACCCAAAGCTGTTCGACATGGCAACTCTTACCTTCTTCTCCTGTGCTTGCAATGGGACAAAGTTGAATCCAACTCCCACATTCGGGCTGTGCAGGTTCAAGGTAGGGGGGACAACGTTCTACTAGGAGTTAGCGAACCAGGAGTTTCGTCATGGCGAGGCACATTCCACTTGCCTCAGCAATAGCCAAGATAGAAAACAAAGCTTCAATCGCGCCAGCAGCGCCGAGCAAGTGCCCAATTGAGCCCTTGGTGCTGCTCACCGTGATTTCGGCTTCGTCATCCACACCCTCATCTCCCATCATCAACGAACGGATGGCGATCGCCTCAGCAGCATCTCCCACCTGGGTTCCCGTGGCATGAGCGTTGATGTAGTCAACCTCGGCTGGCTTAATCTTGGCATTCATGAGCGCTCTCTTCATGGCCAGGAATGCGCCGGAGCCGTCCTCACGGGGCGCCGTCATGTGGTAGGCGTCGCCGCTGCACCCGTAGCCCCTGAGCTCGGCCAGGATATGGGCGCCTCGAGCCTTTGCATGCTCGAGCTCCTCGAGAACGACGACAGCCGCGCCCTCGGCCACCACAAAGCCCGCACGGTCCTGATCAAAGGGCCTGCAGCTCGAGATCGGGTCGTGGTTGTACGCCGTGGAGAGCGACCGCGCCCGTCCGAAGCCGGCAAAGGTCAGGGGGTGGATGCAGGACTCGGCACCGCCGGCTACCATTACGTCGGCATCGCCAAAGGCAATGAACCTTGACGCATCGCCAATGGAATGGGCGCCTGTGGTGCAGGCCGTTGTAGCGGAGTGGTTCGGCCCCCTGAAGCCGTATCGCATGGCGATGTGGCCGGCGGCCAGGTTGATTAGTATCTTGGGGACAAACAGCGGAGACACCTTTTTGTAGCCCTACCCATGACGGAAAATGAACTTAGCAAGCAGTTTCTACGAGGTCTGAGATGCTCAGCGGTTGCCAGGCCGGCAGCCGAGCAGTAAGTGAGGAAAGTCTCACGTCTTTTTCGTAAGCCACACTGGTGGAGTAAAGGTCCTCCAGGTTGCCGATTCCGCTGCCGAGACACACACCCGTGTTCTCGAGGTCTGAGGCGGCCGAAGGCTTCCAGCCGGCGTCGGTGAGGGCCATCTCTGCGGCGGCAACGGCGTACTGGGCGAATTTGGACATGTGCCGCTGGTCGGTGGCATCGAGCCAGTCTGCAGGACGCCATGCATCTCGGACACCGCCGTTTGCGGCGCCATGGGCTTTGCTGACACACGGCACGAGGCCGGCGACGGTGCTCGTCAGGCCGCGCCACCTGGTTTGAGGCTCGAGATAAGAGATGCTGACTAGGCCCGAGTCGCCTGCGAGCAGACGGCGCCAGGTCGGGCGCACACCAACGCCCAGCGGGGTGATGGCGCCAAGGCCAGTCACTACAACCCGTCGCATTATATTTCCATGTTCGAAGGGTTGCTGGCTTTGATCTGGTTTGTGTAAATTCTAAGCTGAGCTTCTCAAACGGGGGTTCGGCAAGCCAAGCACGAAATACTTTCGGAAGGGTTGACGTCGTGGCGGGAGCTGCTCGTGACCCCAATCCACACTAACCCCTTCCGTCTTAGCGTCCTTCGAGCTTAGCGCGAACCCTGCTGAAGCTCCGCTCGCAGCGAGAGTGGGGACAAAGGGCGGGGGGTGTTCCAGACGCCACCTGGCCGACTCCCCGACAGCTCGAATAACTGGTTTACTAGCATTCATCTCCGCAGGGCTGATGCTAATGCGGATGCGATATCGTTAGACTGCAGTCCACATGCGCCGGCAGTATAAACCCAATTGCAACAACTGAGCTCCTCACAAGACTTTGTAACACGCACAAGCTCCAACCCAAGCTGTGCGAGCTGTGGTGGAGCCTCGAAGCTGCTTTCTCTTGCGCGCGCCAACTCGTCTATTCCGTCTTCCCCGTCAGGTCAAAGAGCCTTTGAACAAGACCTCACTTGAAACCGTGTTATCAACCGTCTGCGCCGCAATAAATCCACCCACGTATCTAGCTGCCCGAGCAAAACCCACATCCAGAAGAAACCCGGCTCGTGATGTTTAGTTGGCATCGCCCAATTTGTTCCCTGTCGGATGTTACCTGGGCCAACTGAACCACGCGTTCTCGTATCTCACCTTCTCGCCACCAAAGCTCGAGTCCCCTACAGCGTCTCACAGGTCTCGCCGCCTCCATGCAAACCTCCTTGATACACCGTCCTCGTCTCTCGTCTAGCCCGTCCGGGTCCGTGAACAATGGCCCAACCATCCAAGCCATCCGGCCGGAAGATGGCCCAGTTTTCCATGGGCGACGAACAGGCCTGGGATCCCGACTTGGAGACCGAGGACGCGGCTGTCGAAGAAGCATTGCTGCGAACCTCGATATCTGGACGTGACGAGGCACAGATACGCCACCGAAGGTCGTCAAGTCCTATCCGCCTCCCTAAGTGGGGCGATACCGGCCATGACGAGGAAGATTCGGGGGACGAACTTCTCATGGATCCCGATCTACCCGCGGACCAGAGCCATGGGTTCCAGAGCCTCCCCCGAGACTCGGCAAGCTTTGACGACGATGCGGCCATGAAGCAGGGGGACGACGAGGACTCGCCGTACCCCGAAGTCCGCGCTGCCGTGCGCAACTACGATGAGGATATGCCCTGCAACACAGTAAGGGCCTGGACTATTGGCATGTCGCTCATATTTCTCGGCGCCTCGATGAACACCCTGTTCTCGCTGCGGTCTCCCTCCATCAGTCTTGGCGCCCTTCTTGCCCAGGTCATCGCGTGGCCTATCGGCCATGGCTGGGCCAAGGTCATGCCGGAATGGCAGGTCAACACGTTTGGCCTCAAGTGGAGTCTTAACCCGGGGCCTTTCAACATCAAGGAGCATTCCGTTATCGTCGTCATGGCCAGCGTGTCATTTACCGTCGCCTATGCCACCGATATCATCCTTGCGCAGGTCATCTTTTACAAGCAGGACTTTGGGCTCTTATTCCAGCTGCTGCTCGTTATTTCGACACAGTCACTGGGGTACGGCATTGCCGGAATGATGAGGAAGTTTCTTGGTACGTTTAGAGGGCATTCTGCCCACCTTGATGCGAACGCTGACGCCTCGCAGTATACCCGGCCTCTATGATCTGGCCCGGCAATTTGGTCTCCGTGGCCCTGATGAATGCCATGTACGAGAAGAACGAGCTGAGAGACCCTACGATCATCGGTGGCACCATACCACGGTACCGGTGGTTCGCTATCGTTACCGTTGGTGCCTTTGTCTACTATTTCATTCCAGGCTTCCTGGCACAGTTTCTTAGCGCCTTCTCATTCGTGACCTGGATAGCACCGAATAGCCCTGTTATCAACCAACTCTTTGGAACTTCAACCGGACTCTCCTTATTCCCCATCACATTTGACTGGACACAGGTTTCGGGCTATATCGGATCGCCGTTGATTCCGCCATGGTGAGTGCGCTACTAAAGATCGTCAATGCCCTCATCGTTGACCTTTTATTGCTAGGCATGCTATCGCCAACACGATGCTGGGTGTTGTCATCTTTTTCATATTCTCATCTTCGGTCATCCACTATAGCGGTGCCTGGTATTCCCAATTCCTTCCCATGAGTGACTCCGGCACATATGATAATACAGGGAATAAATATAACGTTTCCCGCGTCCTCTCTCCTGAATATCTACTCGACGAGGAAGCGTACAAAAAGTACTCGCCGCTGTTTTTAAGGTACAAGCCAACTCCTCTGGCACCAAGAGATGGTATGCTGATGATGTGTAGCACAACATTTGCTATGGCGTATGGGCTTTCGTTTGCTGCTATTGCCTCCCTGATCGTGTACACATGGCTCCACCATAGAAAGACAATATGGAGGCAGTACAAAAATAGCACCAGTGAAAAGCACGACATACACATGAAGCTGATGAGGAAATACCCCGAGGCGCCTACGTGGTGGTATCTGTCGCTGTTTGTCATTGTGAGTAAGCCGTCTGGGTTCTTCATGTTCTCAACTCACCTGAAGGCAGATGCTCGCGCTGGGGTTCATAACTGTCCTCGGGTGGCCCACCAACTTAACTTGGTGGGCCTTCTTATTGGCCGTCTTCATTTCGTTTGGGTTTGCATTGCCCATTGGCATCATCCAGGCCGTTACGAATAACCAGATTGGCTTGAACGTCTTGACAGAGTTCATCTTTGGATATATACAACCCGGGAGGCCATTGGCTCTGATGCTGTAAGCCAAATCGTAGTTGTCAAAATGTGGTCGACACTGCTGACATGCTTCACAGCTTCAAGACGTTTGGCTACATCACAATGTCGCAATCCCTGACCTTTGTTTCTGACCTCAAGTTTGGCCACTACATGAAGATCCCGCCTCGGACCATGTTCATGGCCCAGGTAGTGGCCACAACCTTCTCCTGCTTCATTCAAATCATTACGTTGAACTACGCGCTCAAGACCATCCCGGGGGTCTGCACTCCGACGCAGCCGGAGCACTTTACATGCCCCGGCGGCCGCGTCTTCTTCTCTGGTACGTCTCTCGTAGTAGAAGCTCAACAGCGCGCGGCTAACACCGCTCGCAGCATCCGTGATATGGGGGCTTATCGGGCCCGCTCGCATGTTCTCGCCGGGGCAGATCTACTCGAGTCTCTTCTTCTTCTTTATCCTTGGTGCCGTTGCCCCCGTTGTCATCTACTTCGCCGCCAAGCGCCGGCCCACGTCGCCGGTGCGCTACCTGATGGCGCCGCTCATCTTCGGCGGCGCCAGTGCCATCCCGCCTGCCACGCCGCTCAACTACCTGAGCTGGGGCATTGTTGGGTATGTGTTCCAGTACGTCATCAAGAACCGGCACTTCGGCTGGTGGAGCCGCCTCAACTTCCTGACGTCGTCCGGGCTGGACCTCGGGTTGGCGCTCAGCACCCTGGTTATCTTTTTTGCATTCACCCTGAACGATGTGAACCCGCCGGCGTGGTGGGGCAACGAGATTGTTTCGAGCACCATGGACTACAAGGGCACGGCGGTGCAGGTAGTTTTGCCTGAGGGTCAAACATTTGGGCCGGCGTCGTGGTGAGTGTATGGTTAGTGGTGTGTTGTCTAGGCTAGCGGGGTGTTTTGGTGTTGAGGGATTATTATTTTTTCCGGTTACCTGCTCGGTGTTTGCGCTCTTCAGGAGCGAAATGGCGGCATGGATCAAGCCGATTGGCATATACAAGGGGAGAATGGCGAGATTCTCTCTCATAGGGGTAGTGTGAGTCAACGGTGCTGTGGAGTTGCGGGAGCCAACGCATCAATTGCTTTGGTGTATATTTTATATTGGACGGCTGTGTATATGAAAACCGGGGAAGAAGTCTTCTGGCCTATATTCGACGCTTTTGTGAGGACGGGACGGACGGGCACGGGTCGGTGAACCAATCGGGGACTCTAGGGGGCGATTGCACACCGTCTTACCAGTGCGGAATTATATGTGTTGCGGGTTGCATTGCCGGTCTGTTTGCCCGTGTCCCCCCGTGTTCCCTGTGTTCTTGGGCTCTGGATTCTTGACCGCTTCGGCTGTTGCTGTCCGATACCGCCACACGCTCCATTTCGTCCAGATGTGGTTAAGGTAAGGTGTTGCGCGTGCGGGCTGATTGGCGGACGACAGACGGACAGTTCTAACCAGTTCGGCTTTTATACTGTAAGATATGCAGCCTGGTTTCACCGGTTTTCCGCGTTGGTTCTCCTTGGGCTTCCAGAATCATGTCAGAATTCAGCATTCCTTCCTTCGCTTCCACCTTCCTCTTCGCATACCCATGCGAGGCAGTCCCCCTGGGCCGCTCTAGCGGTCTTAGTATATGGTGGTGACTCGAACGGTGGGTTAAAAGCAAGGTATGCCAAGCTGGCTGCCCTTTTTCTCACCCATACTATATACACATACCGAGACATGCATGCCACTTTGTGCATACAACATGCAGCTTAGCTTTCCCGCCCTTTCGTTTCAGCCACTTGTCGAGGCCCATCGAGGGCTGCCAAAGCCGGCCATGTCTGCCTGGGTGGCCACCTGTCAGTCCAGTGTGAGGTGCGGCATACATGCCTTAGGTGAGTTGTATGTATGGTATGTATGGTATGTGTGTGTGTGTGTGTGTGTGTGTGTGTGTGTGTGTGTGTGTGTGTGTGTGTGTGTGTGTAGTGTGCAGTGTGTGTGTGGTGTGGGGCAGGTGTGTGTGTGTCGGGACTGAGTGTGTTGTGCGTTCTGCGTAAGAGCCCAAAACACCGCCAATGGGTTCTCGATAGTGTCGCCGCGACATGTCACGCAACACATAATGACATATGGTGGGCGATGGTGGGAGAGTTGACGCAAGTTGTACAGCGCCTGTGATTTGATTGTGGCACATAGCACGGCATGCAATGTGAGATTGACAGACCCGGGCGACGGAATAAATCATAATCCCCAAACCTCGAGACACGGCACAGAGAATAAAACACGTGAGAGTCAGATGTCAAGTCTCCAGGCTAACCTTGGAAAGGGCGGCCAGGTCTGCTTTTTGTCAGGGCTCGAGCGCACCATTTCCTTCTTGAACTCGAGCAGGCGCAAGCGTCGAAAGGGAGGGCGGGGGTCAACCAACCTATCGGGATTCATGATGAGTAACGTGCATTCCCCCTAAGGCACCTACACGTGTGACTGGTGCAAGCTCACGGCACTCAGAAAAAGCTGACTGCGTTCCTGCTCTTGATTCTAATCACAACCCCGACCTTTGGAATTTTTGTGCCTTCGATTTGGGGATTTGGGGTTGTGGACGGAGCGTAGTCCGAAAAGAAGAGACGAAACGCCGTGTTACTTTACATTGTGACACGAAGCCCCCAACTTTTCAATCATCTCCACGAACATCCCACGCCCGCACACACATACACACACATACACACACGCACCGCACATACACACCCACAAGCCACTGAGTCAAGGGATAGCAACCCCCAACGACGCCAGAGGGAAAGAGCGAAAGAGACATGCATGTATTTGAGCCTAATCGCCCATCCTTCCCTGCTCTCACACACCTTTGCCAATCCCTCCCACCACGGCATCTTCCATCGAATCGACCTAAAAAGAAGAAAAAAAAACACAAACATCCAGCCCAGTCCAGCCCAGGCCGTCTATGGCTAGCCAGTGTCAACCGGTATCGGAGACGAACCCGTCCCCCTCCCTGCAACCACCCAGGCGTGACAGACATGCCAGGGCCCGGTTTTTTCTCTTGTCCTTCGTCCCTCCTTACACGATCGACCGTTGCGAGATCTCCGACCCCTGCAGTCTAGCCAATCACGACACGATGAGGTTGGCGGTCGCACAGGCGGTCAGGCAAAGTGCAGCAACCACACCCACACACCCACACGCCAGGCCACACCTGCTGGCTCGGGGGACCTGCCGGGCGAGGGGCGGACCTGTTTCCTGTCCTGCTGCCAGCCCGCCGCCCGACTGCCGGCCCTTCCCTTGCGCAACACACAGTCTGGTCAGTCGAAAGGGAGCCAACCACCTGTGCTGACCGTGTAACCCAGCAGGACCAGCCAAGCCATGGCTGGCTAGTTGATGGGCTGGGAGGCCTAGCTGACTGGCACCGCTTTGCGTCGCTCGAAATGCAATGCATCCATGCCCATGCCCAGACCTCCTCGACCATGCCCATCCCAAAAGACAGGCGTCAACCGGCACCCGGGAGCCGGGACCTGGGGGCCGGATTCCAAGTCCCCACCCCGAGCGAGGCGAGGGGCCCAAAGTCTGCCCTGCTCAGTGGTAGAACCGGCAGGATCCAAAGGGGCTTTCTGTAACCTGAGTCGACGATCACTCAGTCAATCAGCAACGGGTCGGTTTTTTTTTTTCCTTTCGGCGTGCGCGTCCCTCTCTGTCTATACCACCACCCACCACTCTGGTAACTGGCATCGCTCACCTAGCTTGTCCTAGGTAGGCCACAAAGTTGTGTCTTCGCGCAGCGGCCATCCGTAGCCTCATTGGTAATTTCCATGTGCACCGGCCGTCGCCGGACGGGCTACTGCAGATTGATGACCGGGAGCCGAGCAAGGAAAGCGGTCCTCGCTAGGCCCGAGTGGTTTGGCCTCAGTCATACCAGCCCCGAGCCATTGTGGGCAAACCGGTCTCTCGGTCCTCCCCTACCAATGTCATTCTGCCAATGTCCTTCCTTATTCTCGACTCGACAGGAATAGCCCCCCGTCCACGCCGATGCAGACCGGCCCTACCTTATCATAATTGCCAGGGGGGTGAGGGGTGAGAGGGGTGGTGAGTCCCAGGCGGCTTTGCCAGTTGCACAGTCGTTTTGGCCCCCCTTTTTCCGTGTCACCTCCTTGAATGCTGTGTTGGCAAGTGCAACAATTCTTCCCGTACCCTTGCTCACGGACCTAGGAGACCGTGCTTATAGATGAGGTCGTCCACCCCCTCTCGCTCTTTCCCTCATCATTCCCTCAACCACTCCTTCCATCTCCACGCTCTGTCACAATTGACGTCAACCTGACACCTCCTTCCTTCAAGTCTGAACCTTTGCCTTCCACCTTTAAGTGCCAAAATGGGCCAGACACACCCCCAGATGTCGCAGACGCACCACATGTCTTCCGCCGACTCTGCCGTCGACGTCAGCAGCATGCATAGCTCTGAGAGGAAGTTCGACCTCAGCCTGACCGACAAGGTCATCGCTGCCACTGGCCCCAATGCGCATCCCCGGCTGGCCCAAGTAATGCCCAGCCTGGTGCGGCATCTCCACGACTTTGCACGCGAAGTCAACCTTACGGTCGACGAGTGGACAACCGCCATCGAGTTGGTGAGACGTCTCCCTCCTTGCAATTGTCGTCGTCCAGCCACTGACCTGACTCCAGATCAACGAGTGTGGTCGCATGTCCAATGACCGGCGCAATGAGACCCAGCTGCTCTGTGATATCCTCGGCCTTGAGACTCTCGTGGATGAGATCACAGCCAACATCGTATCCTCAGCTTCGGTCTCGGGCACCTCCACCCCCTCTGCCATCCTCGGCCCCTTCTACCGCCACGACGCGCCCCTCCTCCCCAATGGCTCCTCCATCGTCAAGGACCTCACTCCCGCCGTGCCGTGGTACGAGCAAGCCGTCGCCGATTCCGCCTACATCACCGGCCGAGTCCTGTCGCACAACCCCCTTTTCCCCGACATGCCACCAACCCCACTCCGCAACGCCATCGTCGACGTTTGGCACACGGCCCCCAACGGGCTGTACGAGCAACAGGACCCCTCGCAGCCCGACATGAACCTCCGCGGGCGCTTCGCTACCGATGCCGAGGGTCGTTATGCCTTTTATGCACTGCGACCCGTGGCCTACCCGATTCCTGACGATGGACCGGCCGGCAAATTCCTCGCGCTGCTCGACCGACATCCGCACCGGCCAGGCCACATTCATTTCATCGTATCGGCAACAGGTCACCGGACGCTGACAACGCAAATATTTGATGACCGTGACGAGTACATTGAAAAGGATTCTGTGTTTGCCGTCAAGGACGACCTCGTCGTCCATTTCGAGCCGCGCGAGCAGGATCCCCAGGCAAAGTGGACGTTGAACTATGAATTTGTGCTGGAAGCGGGCATGATGGGCCTCTGAAGAGCTGCAAAAAAAGTCGATGACTGGATCGTAACTGAACCGGAAAGGCTTGGTGAAATAGTCGGGGAGCCAGGGGTGGTTGTGAGGGCTGTTCCTGACCCCCCTCCATAATATGTACATAAATTGGCACCGGCGTTCCGTCAGCCGGTGCTACACATTGGGGCTGGGTTACAGCGGCGCGCGTACACGGAAGACAAAATATGCCATTGGGGGCTCGGGATGTCGCTTGCTGCCTTTGCCTAGGCCCAGGCCGACGGAGTCCTAACAGATATCAATGATCGTTTATAGACAAATTCTTCCTCGTTTTGTATCCCTCTCTCGTCACTTGTCTTCGGACGGTCCCACTGCTGTTCCGAAAGGTCTCCATAGAAAACCCAGAGACACTGGAGCACCGTAAACCCAATCGCAAGAACTGATATCAGGCTCACCGGGGCGCTCCACGCTGTCGTTGTATATATATTATCCTAGCACTGTTAAGCGTTAATGAAATGCTGACGAGAGGTTCGAAAGACGTGCCGCACTCTTCAATCGATCAACTCGAGGGAAGAAAAATATGATCTTGTCATATCGTGTATTTTTCACGTAAGGAATTGACTCGGCACCTTGGTACATTGCCGGGCTAGACTTTGCTCCTTCTCCTAGTGCGTTCGGGTATCATTCACTTGGCTTGCCACTTTTGTCCCCTCATTCTGGGTTTGATGGATGGCACCATCCTGATCATTATGTCGCCCAAAATCATCGCCGACGCACCCCGCTCACTGATACCTGTCAGCTCGATAAGACACAAAGCCAGGTCCTCTCCCCCATGAAGCTTGAGCGACCTGGTATCAGTGTCTGTAATGCCCGGCGTAGTGGTGTTTGAAATCCGAATGGAGAGTTGGCCTTGTGGAGTTTTATTTGGTTGTTGGCCTGCCTCGGTTTCATCCAAAGCTCGAAGAATGATACAGAGGGAGACTGCCGCTGATCACAACAGGAGATATTCGGGGTTCTGGGGGCATCGTGAAACCGCCATATGTTTCGGCGGCAACGCTCGGCAACTGTGGCGGGAATTGGGGTGCGAGAGGAGCTATGCCTGGGGGCATTGCCGATACGGGTACGACGTGGTTTATCCAATTGCTCCATAACCCGTCAAAGTCGAACTCGATGTCTTCATCCATGGGTACGGAGCTGTCAACCAACAAGTGAGATGATAGGCTGGGACGTGAGTCAAGTGGAGGAGGAAGAGATGGGCCTGTGGGGTGAGACGGCGACGTGCCGTTCATTCGCGTATCCGTGTGAGAGGCTGAGTGGTGGGGAATAAGGAGCTCGGAAAGTGATGGTAATGGAACAGCTGGTCCGGGTAGGGACGTTAGGTGTGAAACGCTGACCATTCGTGGTGTGTCGGGTTCCCGGGGGCTTGGCATGCTACCCAGTGAGCTTCCCGGTTCGTGGGAGAGTTGAGGGCTCGCCATCTGGCTATAGAGGCCACTGAGGTCTCCAGAGAGCTCTGGGGCATCGAAGGTATGATCTATTGTCCATTTTGCGACAACCTTTGCAAACTTTTCCATGATCTCGAGAACACGCTTGGCTTGTGGGTCAGTCTCCGCACAGAACTTCATTATGGCAATAGCATCTGTAGTCGATTGCACGTATGCATCCGTACGGTACATTGACGCAAACTGGTTCATAAACACGACGACGCTCGCGGCGAAGAGGAAGTATCTGGTTACGGTTAGAGTATGCAAAGCAAAGTTTGGCATCACGGCTCACATAATGAAGGGATTCCGCCGTGGGAGATATCCCGCCTCCCTGGCTCTCTGAACCAGGTGTATCGTGTGGTACGAAGCGACCACACAGGCTTCAGAGTATCTCGCCATTGGCGAATCGTACAATGGCGCTGGCTTCGTGATCCCTGAACGCTGCTCCTCGATCTTCCAATTGTGCATGATGAAGAGCTGCCTTGTAAGAAGGATCAATGAATGCAAGGAGAGTAGGTCCATGTGGAGAGTCGCAATGCCCTCGGCAGGGTGTGTGGGACCTTCCTTTGGAAGCCGCCTTTGCAAGGTGGTGTGTGGACCTTGGCCATTCTCATTGGATCTGTCTACAATTTCTTGCACCTTGGTGGTCGATATTTTTCGTGTCGCGAACACGGCAAGTGTTTCGCCAATGATGCGGCATGAGCGCACACAAGAATTGAGGCTCTTTGCGTGGATAGCCCCAAGGGTTGGCGGCTCTGCGATCATCAGCGGGCTGTTGATGTCGTCGTCTGGCACGAGTTTGCACGAGCAGTCGAGCAAGTTGATTGCAGCCGGTCTTCCTAAAGATGCTGCCAAGAATCGATCCAGTATGAACAGTGTCTTCCACAGATTACGTCTAAGTCTCATCTGCACCTCAGTGAAAATGAAGTCATTCATCGTCTCTTCCCTATGTAGACCTAAGGCATACGAGGATCGGACAGCCATGCCTGAGAGAAGTGACGTTAGCTCCAATAATTTGATGGTGCACCGGGAATCTTACCTAGGTATGCGTACGCCCGATTCCTCTTTGAGACTGCAAGCATGTACATAGTCATCAGCGATAACGCCTGGACAGACCAAAAGTCGGCGTCTTCGAAGCCGCTGTTCGGGTCGCACATGGTTTTAGCACTCCGAAAGAAGTGCTCTGCGCGATCTACTTTTGCAGTGAGCTGCTTCCGAATGATGCCCTCTTCTCTGCTGCCAGGAGTAGGCGCAGCCAAAAGTAAACCGAGAGCCAAAACCAAAAATAAGTGGCATAAGAATTCGTGCCTGGTTGATAGAGGGTCCATGTAGCACGTGTCGACATCAGCAATAAATGCTCTCTTATCGAAAACCTCAATGATGCCACATGTCTAGCAAGTGTTAGCATACGGTTCATAAAGAAGAAGAGCAAGGGCTGACATTAGTAAAGTATGAGTCAATGAGCACGTCGGCTGTTAATCGATCCGGCAAGATACTGGGGGTTTTCATGTTTTCCGGGAAATCTATTATGTTCTCCATGATTCGGTGCCTCTTTGGGTCATTGATGAACGGTGAACCCATGTCGGATCCTGCCGTATTCTCAATAATGATGCGGATCAGCTGTAGAATGGACAGCGTCGAGGCATCTCCGATATAAACTAAAATAAGATTAGATGGGCCTGGTCAGGTGGCTCAACACCCGACGGAGAGGAAGGGAGCGCCTACGAAGTCGTCCTGTCTGGTCTTGCAGCATGCGTGTCTCTGTGTAAATAGTGGCTTCCTCAGCTTGTCCGTTCGTACGACTGCGACTTGGCTGACTTTCGCGTTCGTTCATCGAAGCTTTTCTGACATGCTCATGCCCAGATGAGTGTGGTGCAACTGAAGTCGATATCGACGATGCCCCCTTTTTCGACTGCCCGATGGGTACTTCTTCCCAAAGCTGTTGGGCCTCGCGAGGGGTACGCTGCACGCTAGGTGACGTTGCGGACGTCTCTAGGGCAGCGGGGATGGACTGGGGGGATGTCTCAATGTGTCGCCGCTTAGTAGGCGATCCAGCGGAATCACCCAGGCCATGGTCACTCCCGGCATTTGGGGTGTAAGAACATGTCAGTTTCCTCCTCAGGCAAGTTTGACAGGGTTTCAAGCCATTGCACTAGAAATAAGTCAGCAACAATTGGTCTAGACCTCGCAATCAAGGAGGGGTGATATGCTGTAGGAACAGCGACGAATTGAAGCTGGGCCCTAGGGAAATGTCTCGAGTAGCCACGTTGAATGACCGCAGTCTGTTATCCGGGAGTGACCCTGGGAGAACCATTCTTGCGAGTACCGAGCAAGACAAACGAGCAGCAAATGAGTCCGAATAGTCTGGTATATTGTGCAAGTGACGCTTCAATACGGCTGCAGATCGCCACCACACTTGTAGTACTTCGCAAAGCGGTATCGCTTGATCCCCCTCCCCCAAGTCCTTGTCCCCCGTCGCAGGCGAGCACGGCACCGCGTTCCTCTGTTCGCGGCGGACATGTCCTCCTCCCCCTTAAGGAATATGGCGCATAGTTGCAGCAACAGCGCCTAAAACATAGGGATGAAGAGACCAAGAAAAAGAACCAGGGAATGCGTTGGGTAGCGGCCGAGACATTCAGGGGGAGGGGGCAGGTGGTGTAATCCATCGTCCGCACACAACACGCCGCTGGCGCCCGCTGCAGAAATGGCCAAGACGAGCACGATTGATGGAGAGTCGACATAATGTCGTTCTAGAAGAGGAGCACTGACAAAAAATAGGAGGGCTAACCTTTTGCTTCCGGCGCTTGCAAGAATCGCAGGCCTGTGCAGTGCGCTGGCGCTTGTCGTCCGGGACTCTAGGTCGCGTCATGATGGGAGAGGGGCGGAGAAAGACGCGCGCAGGCGCCCCGCCATCGGGTAGTAAACTGGTCCTGACACGGACGACAGCAGCAACAGGATCCGCAAGTGCAACAGGCACAGCGAGTCTGGTGGAAGATAGAGGAAGCACCGGGTCCTCTTAGTGCTGCTGGTCGGAAGTGACGCCGGCGTGGGTTGGGCGCGGAGCGGATGATGCACGACGAGACACGTCGGCAGCAGGGCCGGGAATAGTGAATGCGCTGTCGGAAGATGGACGTTGGGTGGCCCGGGTTCGGCAGTGTTGCTAGAGTTAGCGCCGCAGCGGAAGCCTCGTAACACGATCCGATGTGCCGTGCCTGGTCTCCGAATCGAAGACTGAGAGCTCTCGTTCAGCCTACGAATAATAGGCGGGGAGGCGTTGTTGAAAAGACGGCGCTATCGAGGCTGTTTGAACAGCAACACTGCCGGCAGGCAGGCGGGGTGTCATGCAAATATTGCGATAGAAACCATGGCCAGGGCCGTTCAACGAGGAAGCAAGAGAGAAGGGGAAACTGGCCGTGGAGGATTGGGGGAAGGTCGCGGTCGTCGGATATGGGGCGAGGGGCATATGGAGAGGGGCGCGGGAAGAGCCTCTAATAGCCCCCCTGCTCGGCGTGTGTGCTGTTGATGGGGATGTTGGCATATTTTGGAGACAATCAACCGCGGCGGGCGGGTTGTGCCTTTGCGCCCAAATCTATTCGTACCCAAAGATCTGCCTCCGCGCAGGCTGATAGAGAGTGACTATGCATCTGAGTGCGTTTCGGGCCCCCCTAAGGGCTATTCGGGGCGTCTCGGGGCGTCTCTCGCCTGGTGCCTCAGGTACCCGCCTAACGCAGGCCATGCGACGCAGTCCACGCAGCCCGCCTCGCGCAGCCCGCGTGCAGGCGGCAGGGCCTGCCATCGTGCCATCGGCAGCCGCGTCTGGCTGGCAGCCAAAAGCAGAGAGCTGCAGGGAGCAACAGGGAACAACACGGCCCAGCCCAACACGCTTCTGGGCGTTCTGCATGACGGCGGCAAGTCATCCCCGCTCACGACACGCATGTCGAGCACGTCGACGCTGCGCTTCCTAGCCAGGAAGGCGATGTGATTGACGGCGATAGCAGCCTCGAATGCGAGTATTGTGAACGGGCATTGGACCAACGGTGCCGTGGTGTTGCCGTGGTGTGGCCCGGGTGGCGTTCCGAGTATCTCGAGCATTGAGAGCATCAGACCATGGGTATCGTTCCAGGTATGACAATCTAGAAACTGCTGACATCGCGAGTCTCGAATATCGGCGATGGGGACAGGCCATACCACAAGGCCGGGCGGGTGGTGTTCTGTGCGAGGGGGGGCACGGCGGATGGAAGGTAAGGCTGCGCTGCATGCGAGCCCTCGCCCCGAATAGGCGATTAGGAGCTTTCGAGTCTGAGAACGACAAAGACCCCCCCCCCAGGCTGTGCTGCGTGATAGGTGCGGATCCATGGTCTAGCCTGCCTGTCTGCCTACCTGGCATACATCAAATACGTCAAATACATGATATCCAGGGCCTGGATGCATGCATTTTGCAATGCACCCCGTTGACGAGCGAGCGACTGCTCGCTTAAGCTGCATTGTTTTGCAAGCCGCGGATGCGAATATAGATACGAGTTGGGGGTTCTGAGGGGCATCGCGGGCGAGACGGGCAGTTGTCACTGGATGATGTGGAAAAAGCCAAGTTCAGTGTAAGAGGGGCGATGTGGACATCCGATGGAGAGCACGGAACACAGGCGGCGGAAGCAGGCCACAGCAGCAAACAGCCGCCTACAGCGCCCGGGCTGTCGGATGGTGCACCTAACCCCGCCGTCTCAACAAGCCACAGCCCACGGCGCTAACCCATGGATCCTGCTCACACTGCTCCTGCCCAGCCGGGGGGTGTGGGGAGGTGGGGAGAGGGGACGGGAAGGAGCAACTCAGTCGTTGCGACACTAGTCCTGCCTCGCTGCCTTGCGCCTCACCACGACCCCTCCTGGCGCTCCTCCTCAATAGACCCCCAAACATCAGCATCGTAATCTAATGAAATGGGGGGAGCTAGTTTCTCCTCGCCCTCATCCCGTCACGTCACGAGGGGGCGATGCAGACTCGCAGCTTGCGTCCTCGGCATCTTCATTGCGGCAAACCAAGGCAAATCAAGGCATGTCACAGAAGACCAGAGCAAATCAGGACCATCAACGCAGGCCGCAACACACTTCCTGTCTCTGCTATCCCTAGTCTCTGCCGAGGTGTCCTCTGCCATTGAGATGCCATTGGCAAATCGGACTGCAACAAACTGTATGGACGCAATAGCCTGCACAGCACTTCAATGGCGCACTGCTGCCCGCGCCGAGATCCCAGTCCGAGCAGCCGCAAGCCAATCCCCCTCGAGATGACCGAAGATGACCGAGGATGACGGGCTGGAAGAGGCATTGCGCGTGTCGTCCATGAGCCAGTGGCATGTCCAATATGTGGCAGTATGTGGCACAAACCACTGGCAGTCCTTGCCAGGCCACCATCGGAGCCAGCTGACTTATTATACGCGGTGCACACCAGAACACCTCAACCAGCAGAAAGCCAGCACCGAGACCGCAAGGGCTTGCATGAAGCTCGCGGTGCGGAGGTGGTACTGTGGAGGTGCGGAGTGCGGAGTGTGGAGGGGAGCGATGAGAAAGGGGGTTGGCGGCTGATGTTGGCGTTGGCGGCGGCCAGCCATCGCCACACCCTGGGTCCTTTCCCGTGAAACTCATCTCCCGTCACTCTGCTGCCTCGCAGTGTCAACGTCTGCCGCCGCCCGCAGCCCGGAGACCCCTGCCGCAAGCCCGGGTTCCCTCCTATCCTCCCCCCCTCCTTCCCCTCCCCCCCCCTTTGAGCGCCTCCGACGCAGCAAACCTACCAGCTCTGGAGCTCCAGAGCTACCCACAGCTGTGAGCTGTGACAGGCTCCCCCGCCTTCTCCTCCAGATCTGCATGGGTTCCAAGCTGCTGCTGCAACTGCAACTGCACCCCCCGCGGAGCACCCCCAAGATCGAGATGCCGGTTGCTGCGAGTGTCCGGCAGGGATACCGTTGGTCCGTTGGTCGTCCCAAAAGCCACTGGGCCGACCGAAATATCCCGGCCCCACTAACAACCACTACCAACGAAGACGACTGGGGCGACTGGGGCAATTCGAGGCGGTCGAGGCGCTTGAGCTACCACTGCGCGAATCCATGGAGCTCCCCTCCCCCCGCATGTTCGCGATGTGACGAGGCCGGTGTAACGGGTCCTGCCAATGGATCTCCGCAGCATCAATCTTGCCTTTGCTCCTTTTCCCTTGACCCATTGATCACAGGGGTCATCTGGGGCACCGCATAGAGCCGCTTGACCTCGTGATCACGCACCGGGTGTCGATGCTCATTGTGTTCTGGCTTAGGTTTCCCCACATACCTAAACCAATTCAACTTCGGAGTCACCAACCTGCCAGGTCCCGGTACCAGGCGGGCCGGGCCATCCCCCACATGTCGTCCATGTCGTCTTTGTCTGGCTGAATAACGAGGCACGTGGTGCTTGATGAAGAAAGCCGCCGACGACGCCTTGTCAGCCTCGCCAGGCCCGGTTAGCCATGTAGAGGCGCGGAAAGGCAACAATATCGGCGAATTTGCCCACATCGCCAACTCCAATCAAGTCTCTTCTTGGTGTTGCCCCCCCGCTCCCACTCGGTCATTTCCCCATTGAGCAAGGAATGCTTCGGGATGTGATGGAGGTAGCTGCGGAAAGCCTTGGTTCTTGAGTGACAGTGGATGCCAGGGACGCTCTCGATCCGGCAGTCCCATCTCGCCCCCCTTGACCCACATGCCGTATTCACTTCCCGGGTGCCCCCATTCACCAAGTCTACACGCCGGGTCAAGTACGGCTTTGGTGAATGACGCGCAGTATGCGCTCTCACACATGACGTGTGAATGCTAGTGAGATCAGCTTTGTGCAGCGAAACGCCAACTGCTTTCCGACAGATCATCCCGAGTTTGGACCAGGAAGTGACATGCCTTCGGCAACATTATGCGGCAACCACTGTTGATTGTGTATCAACAACGAATGGACCCGCCGAACTGGTTCGGCCGTACCCATGACGGCGAGATATAAAAAGGTACAAAGCCGCACCACTCATGATGCCTTCGTCGTGAACATCCACTCTCACTTCATATTTTTCCTCCCCACTACTCCATCATCCCCTATTGACAGATTTCGGCCCTCACACTAGACCCACACACTAGAGTCACACAATATGGCTATCACCAGTGTTGCCGGACCCCCTCCGTCTTCGGCGGCATACTCCGTCGAGGAGGGAGCGGTGCGGGCCCTATGGGACTTACTAAACGCCTGCGGCGACGAGCTTCCATTCGAGTTTCTTAAGCATGTCAAGCACGTTGAATTCAATGTATCATCCCAAGACAGCGATGCAGTACACTTCCCTACCCCGCTGAAAGAGCAAGATGCCACATTGGCCATCAAGGCTCTTGAGGCTTGCGCCACTGCTGCCATCGCCGATCTACGGTACGGCAGTGATGTTCAAGGCCCTAGGGACATAGCAGTCGATATTGACAGAACTTCTTGTTTTCTAATGTCCGCTTACCTTACGACCATCGATGGGATGGGCAAGGCACACCCCCTGGTAAAGAGCAAAGTGCCAGGTGAGTAAACACAGATGCCCAGCTTTCTTAAGGGGTGAAGGAATCTCACCACTTGCAGATACGGATTTGAATCGGGCCCAGTCAATTCTCTATCGGCGACTCTCCGCCAACCTCTATGAGACTAAGAACCCTGGAGAGTACTACCACATCCACGGTTCCCTCGATGCCACCAAAACGCTGGAGATGATTGGGTTGCCGCCTTTTAATCCCAAGATGGTCGACTACCGTACCTGCATCAACACCATAGAGAACGCCGTCAAGAAATTCACAAGCGCAGAGCTTGACGAGATGAATATTCAGAACGAGCAAGCCGGTATTCCCGCACTCACCTGGGACCAATTCCTCGCTACTCCACACGGCAGTGCACTCTCGCAACTCCCGCCAATATCGGTCACTGAAATCGAGAGATCAACCCCACCTGCTCCGTTTGACCACACCGATACGCTTTCGGGCCCTCAGCACGCCCTGCGCGGGATCAAGGTCATTGAGATGTGCCGAGTCATTGCCGGGCCGACGATCGGGCGCTCCCTCGCAGCACACGGCGCCACGGTGCTGAAAGTGACATCGCCCAACCTCCCAGATGTCCCGTTCTTTCAAGTCGATGTCAACACTGGCAAGCACACAACATCCCTCGATCTTCGTAATGAGTCGGACCGCGCCATATTTGACGATCTCCTCGCTGATGCCGACGTGCTCATCGATGGCTACCGACCGGGCGCCCTTGCGCGCCTCGGCTACAGTCAGGAGGCGTTGGTCAGACTCGCCGAAAGCCGCAGTCGCGGCTTTGTTTACGTGGCCGAGGACTGCTTCGGCGGAACGGACGAACCAAGTTCCGCCACTGAGTGGGCTGGCCGGCGCGGATGGCAGCAGATTGCCGACTGCGTGACGGGTGTGGCATGGGCTCAAGGCAAATTCATGGGCCTGGACGAGCCCGTGGTGCCACCTTTCCCTATGTCTGACTACGGCACGGGCGCTCTAGGCTGTGTCGCCGCCATGTCGGGCCTGTACCGCCGCGCAAAACATGGAGGCTCGTATGTCTGCCGCACCAGCCTGTGCCAGTACGACATCTTTGTCATGAAGCTGGGTCTCCTACCGGCCGCGGAGCAGGAGCGGCTACGTAAGAAGCATAACACCGACTTCTTCGAGCTGAGACATAGCGATTCGGTGGATGAGGTCGGGCGGCGCGCTCTGGCGAGCATGAAGCGCACCGCGCCACACCTATTTGACGAGGAACTGATGCATGCGGAGTGGAGTGTAGGGTTTGACGGGGTCGTGGCGTGGCCCAAGGAGGTGATTGATATTCACGGCCTGCGCATCGGGCACGTGCGGCCTGCGAGGCCGAATGGGTTTGACAAGCCTAGCTGGCTAGGCTGGGAGGAGAGCGAGAGAGAGCAAGTCACGGACAGTGAGGGCGAGCACACTGAGGATAGTGAGGAGGAGATTTGAGTTTGTCGCTGAAGGACAAGCTGGATACGAAACAGGATACCCAAAACCGATGTCTTGGATATGACATGGTGGCTTTTTTTTTTTTCCAAGATGAAATTTCTTAGTTACCTTGGATGGCTAGCTTGATGGGTCGTCGATTTGACACCCTCCTCTGTACGTACATATCACATAGCGTGGTCATTGTGGCAGTCATTGAGCGAGGCGACTGGGTTTGGGAATTTGGGGTTGTTATGACTTTGTGAATCCACGAGAATACCTTTTTGTTCAACAATAACCAGATTTGTCTAATTGCTTGATCTTGGGATTTGGATGTGTTGTCAAATGGGTCAACAGCAGCCGAATAGCGTAGTGTCTCGAACGGAGATTAAGTTTGCCGAGATCTCCAAGTTTTACGGTGAAGGGCGGATGGTGGACCTCTCACCTCAACCTCACCTCGGCAACGTATAGAACTTGAGCAAGTAGGCCTTAGTGAGCAAAACCTCAGCCTTTCTCTCTGACATCCACTCAGTGGCAATAACCTGCCGCCACAAGAAAAGAACTCGGAGACCAGTGCGGCTTATCGTCGTGATGGCGTTTCTTTCTACTAGGCATGGCTTCTTGGGCTTTGACGCCGGCTATCTCGCCGAGTCCCTGCTGCCGATGGTACGTCCATCTTCCACTTTCTGTCTCGGCAAAGTGTATGGAGGAATACGTAACATATCTAAGTAATCATCGCCGACTTGGCAGATAGTACAGTCGGCTATTATAAAAATACACCAGCAGCTAAACTGCAGGGGGCAGCCCCTACTAAACCCCTTCCGCTCCACGTACCGCAAATACTGCGCGAAGCGGCCTTATGGCTTTGCTGCACCAGGTTTCGCCGCGCGTAGCGTCGTAAGTCTTGATGGTTCTGTCCTAATAGACAGTAACCTATCCATTGCCCGCCCGTCTTCCAGAGCCCAGGCCCCCTTGATATCGATCTTGTAGTTGGCCTTGTTGAGCTTGATCTGGGCAAAGCCATCACGGCGAAACGCCCTCGCCATGCCCTCCCACGCGAATGAAAAGGCCTTCTTGGCGTCGCGGAACGGGGCCGTCATCAGATGGTCCATCTCATACTGCTTCTCCTTTGTCTCCGCCTCACGCTCGGCGCGCAGGGCTTGGGCACTCTGTCTTGTGGAGGGACGACCGCCGGGGGCAAAGCGCCTTTGGCTGGCGAGCACTTCCGTCATGCGGAAGGGCAGCTCGACCGCTTCAGGCCAAAAAAGCAACTTGCTGCGCGGGAGGAAAGGCACGACGCGCTCGATCTCGACTTCGATGCAGACGGGGCTGGTGCTTGGGACGGTTGAGAGCGCGGCCGGCAGCTTGCCGGCGCTTCGAGGGGCAGCGAGCAGCGACTTGACGGAGATGGTCTGCATGCCGCGCACAATGCGCGTAGTTCCTAGAAGGAAGTAGGCACCGGTGCCGGCCATGCACATGCACACAACACCGAAGACGTGCGGGATCCATGACGGCACGAACTCAGGCGGATGTAGGTACATATGCCAGTACTGGTACACGCTGTATCCGACGCAGAACAAAGCGGCGCTCATGCTCGAGAAGCGGAACCAGAAGTGTGAGGGTGCCTCGTAGATGATGGTACGGCTCTTTAGGGCAAGCCGCTCGGCATATGCCAGTGCATGTGCTCTGATTTGCTCCACGTTGGCCCCTGTCGGCTTGATTGCGATTGTGGGCGAGGGCTTGACTTGTATAGGCTTCACTTGCGTGGGCTTTCCGAGAGTTGTAGGCTTCACTGGTGGCCTGTTTTGTGAGGCGGTCTGTACAAGGCGGGATCGGGCCTGGAGTTGGAATCGAGGGAGGAAACGGGCGCTGAGGAGGTGTGTGGGATGCGATGGGCTCTTGCAGGGTGTCTGGCGTCGCACAAGGAGGAGGAATTGGGGCGAGAGACCCCTCGAGAATGACGCCATAGCGACGGTGCTGCTGCTGCTGCTGCTGCTGCTGCTGGCTTGTCGCTGAGGCGTTAGTATGTGAATTGAGGTGAAAGATGTCGTCCGGGAGTTTGTGCTGTCGTCAATTCAGAATACCCGTCGCCGGCAAGAGTCCCCGACTCCAAATTTCAGAGCTGGAAGTCTTGGCGACGGGCCGACACAGGTTGAAACAAATCGAAAATTGACAGGGAACCGGCAGGGTGGATCAGGTCAGCTCCGGACCTCCACCACCTAAGTAACCCCTGTCAGGCCGTCCTGGCCCAAGCTTTTTTTTTTTGCTAGTCCCCAACGTTCTGAAAGTCCGGAACTTGCAAGCTCACCTTGTCAATTGGGAGTGGACTTGATTTCTCGATCAACAAGATCCACCTTCAGCCCTGCACCCTTCACCCCCAGCACCTCTCCTCTCAACCTGCAATTGACTTGCGACGCCAGCATGGCATCCTTTGCGGCAGCGGCATGCCGTGCCTCTGTGAGGCTTACGAGGCACCAATTGCACTGTCATGCCACAGCCAAAGGTCTGTTATGCGCTCACCGAAAGAAAAGGGAAAAAAGGGCAGGTTGCTGACAGACAGCTCACCGTCATAGGCTTCAGGACGTCGGCCGCTGCTCTGGCCGCCCAGAACTTTACCATGCCAGCTCTCTCACCTACCATGACCGAGGGCAACATTGCGACGTGGCAGGTCAAGGAGGGCGAGAAGTTCTCCGCTGGCGATGTGCTGCTCGAGATTGAGACGGACAAGGCTACGATGGATGTCGAAGCGCAAGAAGACGGTTTCCTGATGAAGATCATGAAGGGCGACGGCAGCAAGGGCGTCCAGGTTGGTACCAGGATAGCCGTTATCGCTGAGGAGGGCGACGATATCAGCACCCTCGAGATCCCGGCCGACGGGAACACTCAGCAACCAGCCGCCGCCGAGGCCGCAAAGCCAGACGCCCCGACCACCTCCGAGTCCCAGTCCGCCCCTTCAACGGCCTCGATCCCGAAAGCCCCCAGGACGGGAGGAAGAACACCAAATAAGGCATACCCCCTGCTCCCCTCAGTAATCCACCTCTTGAAGGACGCCGGTCTGGACGCCTCCGCCATTGATGGCGTAACCCCCACGGGACCGAACGGCCGCGTGTTGAAGGGCGACGTTCTCGCGTTTCTGGGAAAGATCAATTCCCAAACTCCGTCCGAAAACGAGACGAGGTTCGTGAAGGCCTCACATCTCGACCTCAGCAATATCAAGGTAGCCAAGGCGCCCGAGGCCAAGCCCGAAAAGGCTGTGGCAGCTCCCGCGTCAGCCCCGGTAGCGCCAAAGGACGCCGTGGTGAAGCTGGCTGTCTCCGTGACCGCCGTTTCGGCGGTGCAGAAGAAGCTCCAGTCCCAACTTGGCCTCGAGCTGCCCTTTTCCTCCTTCGTCATCCGGGCCGCCGACATCGCCAATGAGAAACTTCCCCGCGCCAAGGCCTCGCCTGACCGCTTCTTCAACGAGCTATTAGGCTTGGAGAGCGAATCTGACTACTTCTCACGTGGTTCTTATCTTCCAGACATTGGGACCGCCCGGTCCGTCTCGTCTGCTCCCAGGCCGGTCCGGGCAAAGGGATTGGATATCCTTGACATTCTTGCCGGAAACCACTCTCCCCGTGCTCCTACTGCACCAAAGGTCGATGGATTATCCATCGGTGCATCGACAACTTTCAGCCTGAAGGTTCCCAGTGAGGAGGCCGAGCGGGCCACCATCTTCCTCGAGAGGGTAAAGGTGCTTCTGGAAAAGGAGCCAGACAAGCTCGTGCTATGAGGAGATGATTTGGATGTGGTGTACGTATGAAGGGGTTGTTGTCGTTGCATTGTACTAGGTAATTATAGCGCTAGACTTATAACAGTAGACATTTTGTTTATGTGTTATTGTGCCTCTTTGGCTTTGAATGTGGTATGATGAAGCTCCTCGGGAATACTGCAGCAGTGGATTTTTCCGAAAAGCCAGTTGCATGGAATTGTAAGAGCGGCCATTGCCCTAGAAGAGCTGACAGCAGGCGTCGTCACGCAGTACGTTCTGGTTATCCTTGATAGCTCAGTAGCCAGGATGGTGTTGTTGAGGTAAGGAGTGACCGCTGATGGTAATTCGCCCATTCCTTACTGAGTTTCCTATACCCCGTGGGATAGTTCGGATCTCACGGTAACCCCTCACCGACAACTTGTAGGGCATGTCTTCAGAGTGAACAGCCTCCCCTTCCATGTTCGGATCCTGGCGCGCCTAGCGACATGACATGGGCATCGAGGTGAATAGAGTTCAAGTGATCAGGCAATCCGAGGAAATGGGCAGTCGCACCGTGTCACCGAGTAGAATAAGGCAGAAGCAGAATAGTATAACCACCCCCCCCCCCCCCCCCCCGGGCTCAAGCCCACAAACGTCAAGGCGCTGTGTTCCAAACTACGCGTATTGTTATTGGTGAATTTGGTCAACCTAGGGGCAGTATCCATCTCCGTGTAGAAGTTAGAAGCTAGAGAGAAGTAGCGCTCTTGATTCTCCCCTCCAAGGTTGCTTCTTGCCTTGTCTCGTGTGTCTCTCTGGCTATTTTGACTTGTTGAGTCTTGTGCAGCGCGGCAAGAGTGCTTGTCTTCTGTATTGCTTCTTCTCTTATACAATAGTTATATTGAGTCTCTTTCTGGCGTGCTTCGCTCTGTTGTCTACCTTTTTCTCCAGTTCAAGAGTTCTATGGACGATTTTGGGACTCTGAAACCAGTGTCTCGTCTTACTATTATTGCCACAGCCAACACTAACACATCCAATAGCAAGTCCTAAGCGGCCCATAAGTAGTTCTGATGACGAATAAAGGGTTGCTGCTTAGTCCGGGGTTGCAATTGACAGTTCGAGGGCTTCCAAGGAAGTGTCAGCTGTCAATGGACGATACGCGACTGTTCGGGGACTAGGTCTCTGGTTTGATATACCGTTCAGCAAACTCCAAACCCCCGAGCTTTGATAAAGTACCGGGGCGTATAAAGCCTGCTACAATGCTTGCTTTTTTACAATGTGGTACAGTAGTATTGAAAGACACTTCGCATAGTACGCCCAGACGCCATTCAGATACCAGATAACTTTTCAAGCTAATGAATATAGCCAAGAGGAGCTTCCGTTGGCCGAGTGTTGCAGAAGCTGGCTGAGAAACTGGCCGAGGAGCTTGTACGGTCTTGGAGCAGAGAGTCTCATCAAGAGGGTAGTAGATACTCGCGGCGAGGCGATGTGACTTCGCCCTCGAGATCCCCAACCCTCGCTTGTCCCTGAGCTTGACCTTCCCACCAGCTGGCCGCCGTAATTACATTATTCTAGTGATCGGCCCACTCCCTTGCAAGTTCCGCATTCGCAGTCTGTGGGACGAAAACACAGTTCTTCTTGGTGTGTTCCTAGGTGGCGAAAGGAATCAACAGGAGTAAGTAATGTAGATACTTGGCCGAGGAGCGAGACACAGGGACTTCCTTGCCCCGATACAACAACAGGAGGCCCTATCACGGGACCTATGGACCAAAGACAATGACAATTTAGCTGTGTCAGAAACGCCGAAGCAAGAGCGAAAGTGATTCAACGGCGGATGTCGATGAGCGCATTTCCTCCCCTCGGATCCGGTCCCCTTTCCCCCGACGTGATAGACACGGGCAAGGATGTGGCCGGAGAAGCATGCACGTGTTGAGCCATTTCGTCGTCCTTCAGCCATGTGTACACCTTCAATATCACCCGCTGTCGGGCCCCTATTCCTAGAAAACCGAGATCTAACATCCAATGAGATAGAACCCATGAGCCCGTTTTCCTTCCTCAAGGAACCAAATGCCGTCTGGTTATGCCAGGAAGCCCCTACCAGCTGCCCACGAAGGCCACGAAAAGCCAAGATGCCTCCATAGCATGCTTGTCCCGAAATTGGAGGGAAGGGCCGATCTATCCGTGGGTCGACATGCTCTCAATCCCTTCCTCTCACACAAGAAGAAACGCTTAGTCCCGGCGTCCACTCTAGCCCCGTGCCCTGCCCCTGGCAATCACCAGCCCGAGCGCGAAGCCATTGGACGGCATGTTAGGCAAGCTGTGTGCTCAAGCCCGTTGTCCCGGACGTGCAAACATCAAGGTTCCCACCCGCTGCGACTTGATACAGGAACTCCTGATACCGCGGCGAGCCGAGTCCCCATACCCGCTCTCCACACAAACAGAAAGCCACAACGGGCATCGTATTACGTGCTTGCTTGTCCGTCACGCCGCCCCGCCGCGAGGCTGCCCAGATGACCCCCAATCCGGGGCCGACGAATAGGACAAGCGGGCGCGGCTCAGAGCGGATGTACATAACACACACGTAACAAGCTGCACGCAACACCTTGAGCCTAAAAGGCGTTGACGGCATCTTCCTGTTCGAGCCAGGATAGGTAAGGTAGTTCGGCCCAGCGTGGCAGTTCGGTAGAGAGGATATCTGTGCCGCGCTTGCGTGCCAAGAACGAGGGAAGCTGTGGGAATGCGACGCCGACTTCGGCAATATACCATCATCGCGCCCACCGCCCTGGCATCGGACGAGTGTCATCCAAACGCGTTCGACCTCGGCACTCAACGGGGCTCAACGACCGATATCAGTCCATCAATCTACATTTTTGGTTGGATTGGCCGAAGTTCGCAGATCCATCTCGGCGGTCAACTGCACCGAGATAAGGTTCGTCGCGACGGTTCCACGGTTGTGTGGAAAAATAAGAAACCTGCAATGCGAACGCAAAAGCTGCAATGCAATGGAGGTGAGGTCGAGATCTCATTTCCCCACGAGATCGAACTTCTGGCTGCGCAGCCAACCGTCCGTGGTGACCCTCTCCAATGCAAGGCGTAGGTCGGCAAGGCGGGTATGGACCCCTGTGGGGCCTTCTCGCCCGTGTCCCGGACCGTTTTGGCATGCCGGAAGCGGGCGAGGATGTCTGGACCCAAGTGAAGTTGCAACCAAGTGGCCAAATTCATGGGGCCTGCGTGCCATGATTGGCGAAACACCAAGGATGTCCTGGATCACTTGCCGACCAGTCTCTCGTTCAATGTTTCTGTTGGCTGGTGAGTTCTCTCAAGCCACATCTCTCCACATCAACCGCCGCTCACTGGCAGGTATCTGTGTCGCCATCCAAGTCTCGGCCTGGGTGGGGCCGGCGGATTGACGGCATTTCAACCCCCGGTCCCGCGACTGGATAGAAACACCAAAAACAGATGGGAAACAAACTTCTGGGTAAGGTGCTGCAATGCACACAACCCTGAGACTGGACGGGGCGACGGGGCGAGGGCCAAGCTGCTGCTTTACTCTGCATCAGCCTACTGCGGTCTGCAATGCAAGCGCAAGACAGAAAGACGGCGACTCGCTCTCGAGGGCAAGCCCGCGTGCAGCAAGCACGCACAAACTTTTTTTTTCTCGTGCCATACATAGCCCCTCACCTTCCCTCACACCAAAGATGAGCGGTGAGCGACGACGACAGTCATCAAAAGAGACACCAAACAATTGGCGTATTGTCGTTGCAAAGATAGATAGCCGCACAACCTAGGAGGTACCCCGCCTCCGCGTTGCAAGCATGCATTGCATTGAATATCCCATCGGGGTGTAGTCCGTGAGCCCACAAGCGGCATCGGTGTGTGTGGGGGGGCGGGGGGTTCGTGGATTTGTCTTTCCTTCCCTCCTGTTTTCCCTGCCCTCATTTCCCCCAAGATTTTCCATGCCTGTCGGTGGTGAGGGGATTGAAAGGGAAATCAGCGGTCACTCACCGAATGAGGTGTCGAGGAGGCCCATCTCTCGAGTCGAGCAGGAGGGGTGGGGTTTTTGTGGTGTGTGTGGTGAGTGGCTCTGAGAGGTGGGTGTGGAGTTTCTCTGTGTTGGTGTCGCTTTTTCTTTTGTTCGCTTCCCACTTTGCCCCAGGCTGGGAAGACCCTTGTAAGTCGTATATCGCAAATCGTCCGTGTCAACAGCCGCCGTTGCCGCTCTTTATCAGATCGTCTGTCTACTGTCTGGCACCCCGCCGCGTTGGTGCACATCTCCGCGCGCAGTTTCGGCATCCAAGTCATCCAAGAGGAAAAATATGAGACGGAGGTTTTAGAAATTATCCTTGATGTTTTTCCTGGCCCGATACTAGCCATACCCCATGCCATGGAGCGAGAAAAAGAGCGAGAACTACGTCATCGTGAGCGCCCGCGAACGACCTTGAACTGCTTCAGCCAACCGGCCGCCGGAACAGGGGCCCAGTGGTTGCCCCGCTTCCTCCCAAGCCATGGTTACAAGCACATGGACAAAGAGCAAAGGAGAAGTGCATGTGGCGGTCCATGGGATGGGCTATTGGGTGGTTTGCGGCTTGCCGCATGGGGATTTGCACATGCAAGGCCTTTCGCGCCTAGAGAGAAATGGGAAGACTGGTTGCTCGTGGGAGGTGCGGGTCCGTGGGTTGCGGCCTTGCCCCCGACGGCGAGCCTCGACCGAGTGAGATCCCCGGGACCCTCCATGCGGGCCCTTTGTCAAGAGATCTCGACCCCAGGGTTTTTTACACAGGGTCGGCAGAGTAAGCCAGTTATTGGATTGGTTACCTTAGATCCATGCCGGAGCGGGACGGGCACATGCCTTGGCCGAGGCCGAGACGACCCCCATTACACATCTGTCATTTCTAACAGAAGCACCCCTTTCCTTAGACCGCCTGCCTGGTGGAGTCCGCCCGTGGTTGGCTCACAGACGCTCGTCTTGAGCTGCGCATTTGTGTAAATTTTGGGACTTCCTTCGACTCGTGGGGCCCAATCGTTTCCAACTTCTCGAAAGCGCCCGACATATAAGTAGAATTTCCGACAATACTGTCGTCCCGTGGCAAAGAGCCCATGTGTCGTCTCACGAATAGCCACCTGGATCCCGAAAACTAGTGCGCGACTGGATGCTGGTATGGAAGCGGTGAGGCTGCAGGACGCGGGACGCGGGACGCAGGACCACCCTGATCTTATCAACTTGCCCCTCAGCGGTCACATAGATGTAGATGGAGGGGCAGAGGGGCAGCCTGAGGGGTCTCGAGGGGTCTGTCAGATCTACTAGTGAGGTTTCTCACAGTCTGAACGCTGTCGCATGTGTGTGTGCGGCACGATAATATTTTCGAAGCCCTCATCTGCGCGCAGCTTTCCATAACTGTCTTTGAAGAACAGTCAGCAAGTCTTGCAGATGAAGACTGCAGCTATCCGGGGTGCCAATGTTGAGTCTCCGTGTCTTTTTCATTTTCGCAAGTCCAAGCTCTGCGACTGTCCTAGGGTATCGCGACACATCGGACACATGTACTACACTATGGGTGGAGCGTGACGGTAATATCTGTGAACCTGCCAACTTGGCTTGCCATGTCTGGTGATGTTAGTCAGCCCCTCTATCATCTGGTCAAACAGCCCCACGTTCGCGTGATCTCTGTTGACAACCCCTTTGGGGGGTTTGGGAACCAGCCGGGTTGATACGGGTCTAAACCTTCAATTTTCGCTCAAACAAAAGACAAGTCCTGCCTTCAAGACCCTGCTCCTCATTCTCTCCAAAACGTATAATTCGAGTATCAAACTCGCATGAGGATTGGAGCCCGTGAAGTGGGGGTCTAGTCCCGTCTGCGACCGGGGCAGCCTAACGTGATCAGGGCCGAGTGTATCCGTCCTGCGTGTGTACGCTATTCCCAATCACGAAACGCCGCGACCTCAGGTCTGCAGAGTGACATAATTCCACCCTGTCACCACACAGTAGCATACATACGATGCCTATACAGCAAATAGCCCCATCCTTAGCCCCTCGGTTCCTCGAGGAGAGTACCAGCTGTCGTCAGTCCGGCTGGCTGGCGGCTGATATGTAAACGTTTCCGCCCCTGGGACGGCAGAAGTTGTCGCAGAAACGGGTTGCTGGAAGGACGGCACTGTGGCATAAAAATAAACCGCATACTGGTTCCCGACTGTGTATATTATGAAGTTAACAGTTAACCAAAGGACTGCGTTGTTTCGTTTACACTAGTGTGTAATTGAAGGGTTTCCGATTCGATATTTCTGGAACTTCTGTATATCCGCTTCAGAGTTTCAACTCGGCAAGTCATACACGGCCGCCGTGGGCTAGGTAATCCTAGTCTGCTTGGCTGCAGCTGGGCATTCCTGGGGCTTATCGTCGCGCAAACATACCAGATCATCCTTCCAGTCGCTTGTCAGTGCGAACGGCGCAAATCAGCGCACGCGGAAGCAGACGCAGACGCAGCATGCAAACACCTTGTCTGCCATGGGAATGCCCTTGGACAGGCAGCTTGCCTCGCACGACGGGTTTGGGCCGCAAGACATGCAGAACGGCCATTCGCCAGCTCTGCTGGGTGGCGGCGCTTCTTCCAGCTCAGGCGCGCTCCAGGGAGGGTTCGCGCGGGGGGGCCTGTACTCGGTACGAGTCAGTTCAGAACTTTCAGCCTCCCGTCTCCCCAAGGCGACCAGCCCTCCCCATTCGCACGCACCGGTGCAGGTGGAAATGACCGTGCTCTCGGGCTGACGCCAGCCAGGCTACGGGCCGCCTGTAATTTGGGTAATGGCCACTAGCAGCAACGCATGAGATGCTAATTACCGGTTCGGGGAGGCAAAAGCGAGATAATTGTCGAGCCGAAGTAAACAATTTCGCCTAGGTAAACAACATAACAAATGCGAAAGATGGAACTCTGAAAGCCTCTCAAAGGTTTTGCAACAACATCATGTCTGCTCGAATTGATTGCTAAAGGGTGTTGTCGGCTCAGAAGAGGGGTCTTTGAGCCAGTGATGACGGATGTGTAAAAGATCGACTTGCCGGCTGGACGGAACCTTTGATGACGGAAAGATCATCGGAGACAAGATGAAAAGAGGACGGCTTCGAGACTGCTGTGGGGGATTCTTAGGGCGATCTGCCGGCAACCAAGCGCTCTGTTGAACAGAACCAGCTCCGTACAGTGCCGTCAGTGCCCATCACTGTGACCCGTTCTCGAAGGTGCTGGTCTCGAGCTGTTGCTGGCGGAAACATCGAGTACAAGAAGCGCAGGCTTCTCGAAGTTCCTTTCATCCTTGCCGTCACCGATTTATCTCGAGGTCCCACGAATTCCAATATCCGCCAGGTAGTGCAAAACCGGATTCGCATTTTGCAGCGAAAGGCTCCTGGGCTATTCTGGCTGCGGCGCTGCTGGGAGGTCGCCTTTTTCTGAACACCATTCGCATTTAGTTCTGAGACATGCAGAGTCCTGCGGGAAGTGCTGCGGTGCCTATGCAGCTCTGTCGAGAGCCGCTATTGGCCCGAAGATGCAGCACCTTCCTGGATACGCTCACAAAACTGGCCAAAGACAACTGGCGAGCAGACAAATTATCGAGCCTGTGTCTGCACTTCTACGCGGTTCCATCCTGCATATCTTGCTGCTTGTCGCTGCTGCTGGGGCTGCCGGCGTTGGGGTTCATTGTGTTATCGTGCCCACATGTTGGGTGGTGGTAACTGCCCAGTGTTATTGTGCCATTGTGCCATGGCGGACGGCTACCTCTGATACCGTCGAGATGCCTCACTTGAGAGGACAAGCGAAATGACGGTGAGCGTAGGTGCTGCAGTTGCCAAACCACGTTGACTGGGTGCCCCCGAGCGGCGAGGCGCCGATGTCTTGCTGCAGGAATCTCAGGAATCTCAAATCGAAATCTCAGTTTGGCTTTTCGACTGTGGTAGTGTATGTAGGTCTTGTCTCCTGCGCCTTGGTAGGCGGGAGCGCGGCTTCGGAACGGCGGGGGGCAAAAAGATCTCCTCGAAACACTATGGAAGCCTCCTGAGCTGATGATTGCTGTCTCGTGGATGATTGACAGGTGAACCAGGCCGATGAGTGGGTAGATGAGGTGATTGAGACCCTGTAGGCATGGCCCTGAGCCAGGATGTGCGAGGATTGCCCGACAGTGCGAAAACCGAGCGTGTTTCGATCGAGTAATGGTGAATCGAAAATGGCATTGCCACGGATGTTCCTTGGACGGCTGGGCGGCTGTCGACGCCAGGCGGACTGGCAGGTGTATCCAGGTTTCCGCCCACTTCCACCCCCCCCGCCTCTGGTAGACACTGGTGGTTAGGTAGGTGTGAGGGTGCCCAGAAGGTCGTACCAGCAAGCCCCACCTGAAGAGGTCGTCTGAAGAGGTCGTCTTTTGCTAGCGCCGCCAATCTGGGCCCCTCGACCCCCAACCAGAGGCCGTGCAGGTCGCTTCGCCGTATTTTAATTTAGTCGCCAGTAGCCCCCTCCCTAATATCGAAAGACCCTTCTTTTCCCTCCCCCTTCCTCGGTGGTTGTGACGGAAAGCAACAGCCAGTGCGAGTTGAGAGTTGAGCGAGAGTAAGAGCGGGAAGGTCTCTTCACTTTCATCATCTCCCTGTTCTCCGCTGTCAATCCTCTCCTCCCCTCCCCGCCCTCTCTTTCCCTTCGTCGAGCTCGTCTCGGTCGGGATCGTGCTATTCGTTTCTGGCACGTTTCGCGGGTGCCTCCTCCATTCCGGGCGTGTCCTACTCTTCCCTTGGGAGCCAGTGTCGCGCCGGATCGATTGTGTGTGTGTGTGTGTGCACAGTCACTCTGGTAAGCATGTTTATTTTCTCTTTGCTTTAGGTTGCTTGGTTTGGCTGCCGCGGCTGTGTGTCTGCTCTGTTCTGGTCGGCTCCCCAGGGCCTGGGATCCTCGTCCGCGATCAATCGATGTGAGAAAGTGACATTTCGTCCCACCGACCTGATTCGATTCTCCGCGACGACCTGAAAGACACGAGGCGCTGCGGAACATTCTTGGTGACTCGTTCGCCAAAAACTCGGCAACATGGGAACCTGCAATACACCTGAACTGGCCTGGACGCTTCGCCTTCCGCCCCGCCTAAACGTCTGCGCATGATCTGCTGCTCATACCTCACCTGCTCACCTGCTGAGTCGGCCCCCTCCGATGTCACAAACTTCCGCCCGTTACCCTGATTATTCGTAAAAACACAACCATTACGGGTGTGGAAGGTGTGGCCGTCGGATGAGGGCCTAGAAAACCACCTATCGACAACGCTCGTTCTCTCTGTTTTGTTGTCGATACCTGCCCTGAGACACCGCGCCGTCCTAGAGCCCAGCGGTCTTGAAACTGTGGGGCCCGGCTTCCAGACGACAGACCGGATCGATAGTCTCTTTGTGTCCCACCAAATACATGCCCGTGTCAGCCGCTTCATCGCGCCTTATATTACGCGCCGCTTCATCGCTCCCCGCCTCCGAACTTGAGTTTGCGGCTTGATCTAGTGCACTTCGGTCGAGCCCCGCTCCGTCTGTTCTTTTGCAACACCGAAACCGATTCTTGCGTCTGGTCCACGCTTCCGATCAGCGCTCGCTGGAATTTCCCGGGACTTGTCGCGCGTCTGCCTGCCGCCAGCGGTCTGGGGCCTCACCGAGAAAGATCAGAGCAGCTGTGCAAATGAGAGTGCGAGGTGACAGGTCAACTAACATATGACACTGCCTAGGCTGCTGTCCCACCACCGCCACCACAGATTCCGCGTCAAGACCGCGAACGCAAGTTTCGTCGTCTCACCGAGCGCCAGATAAGCTCTCGGGACTGGCCGCGTCCTTTTTGGCTCCTTCTTTTTCCTCGCCGTTTCAGGCTTGGGATCTGCAGCCTTTCCACTCCTTAGAACACCGCACGCCCATGCATTCCTACCTCTAAAGATGGATTCGGAAGACGGGGAGTTCTTCATCAAAGTACGCACCCGCTCTCAAGCCTTGTGACCATATGACAAAATGCTGACCCAGGGTCTTGTGACAGCAACTGGCGACGTTTGTGAGGACCCATGAAAAAGCGCTTGCAAACGCGCTGCAGTTTCGACGGCAGAACACGCCTCGCCATGGATCTTCCCAAAGCGTTTCGTCCGTCGCGCCCATAAGCGTGCCGGCATCGCCAACCGTGCCCGAACGGCCCTCAACATCAGCTTCGACGTCGAGCACCCTCGCGGCAGCCTTGTCACTTGGCTCGCTAAGCTTTACATCCCACAATGTCAAATCAGCAAAGTTGGCCCTGACTCCTCATCACTTGTTTTACCTGCTTTCCCGCTTCGAGGAGTTAGGCATTCCTGTCGGTCCTATGAAGGTTCGCCTCGAAAATCTACACGACAGCACTACCTCAGCCAACTATGTATCATTCCTCAGCCAGTCTCAGCGCTCTAAGAGCCGCGGCTCCGACGTCGGCTCTATCCGCTCAGTGTCCAGCATTCGGAGTGTCATGACAGGCATGTCTGCCCTTTGGGCCAGCTTCGGTATTGGCTCGAGCATATCTGCCGCCAGGACTGAGCGACAAAAGGCTGCGCTGCAGGCAGATCTAAAATACCTGTATTCAGCTTTCACCAAGATCCCGTGTCTGAGGCTATCGCCGGATTGGCGTGCGCGACTGATCAGGGGCTACGAGGAGTTTCCCTTTGACTCGGCCGTGCCGCTGTATGTCTTCAAGAACGTACAAGCACTCGAGGTGAGCGACATCGACTTCAGACAGTTCTTCGGCTGGGATAGGCTGGCGGATCAGCTTCGGTCCCTGACAATCAAGCGCGCCTACCTTGACGATCCAGCGGATATTCTAATTGATATCGTGTTGGACGATATGGATAAGCGCCGCCGCCGCACATCCAAGTCGCAGGCATCACCTACGACCCCGTGGGCAGGCTCAGCCAGTCCGAGGAGAAGCCCTACCGTTTCGCACGCTGAGCTGCACAAGTCCAATTCGGCACCCGGGTCCCCCGAGGCGCGGAAGTCAACAACGGATTTGCCAGTCGGATCACTCAATAGCGAGCTTGGAACGGACCAGGATGGATCCAATGCCACGGACAGCAGACGGCCGTCCCTCGCCCGAGCTGACAGTGACGAGCCACCGAAGAGTCCCACCAAGGAGTCTCGCCCGCGGAGTCATTCGCCCCGCCGGCCTTCTAGCTCTAGAAACGGCTCTACCAACATGCGTGGGTCATACAAAATCCGGCGGTCGGGTTCCGGAAGCTCACATTCTAGCCTTTCAGACTCGTGGCACAATTCTCGCGGAAGTTCTTCAAACTTGTTGGCGATGGGTATTCTTCCCGCTTCCAAGTGGCGTTTCCTGAAGCATCTCAGCCTCGCGGACAACTCCTTGACATCAATTCCTGCTTCAAGCCTGTCGCCGCTTTCTAATACTCTGCATTCCTTGGACCTGTCATCCAATCTGTTCACTCAAATTCCTGACAGCTTGGCAAATCTCACCGCCTTGCGTGCCTTGAACTTGGCTCAATGCATGATAGATTCGCTTCACTCCTTAACCCGCAACCCACTGCCTGCTATCACCGCCCTCAATCTGAGAGGCAATCGCTTGCATTCTATTGCTGGAATCGAGAGGCTCTATCCGCTGGAGAGGCTTGATCTTAGGGACAATCGCTTGACAGATCCAATGGAATTGGCTCGCCTTACCGGCATTCCCGAAATTCGCGAGGTATATGTTGAGGGCAATCCCTTCACGCGCACACATCGTGATTACCGGATCACCATCTTCAACTTGTTCCGGAACACACCTGGGTATACGGAAGACATCACCATTGATGCCACAGGCCCAACATACTCGGAGAAGCGCTATCTAGTTGAGCGGGTGGCTGAACCACCGCCGGTCCCGGTGGTCAAGCTTCCACCACAAGAGGCCCCTGCTGTTGATGTTAGCAAGCCGGCTATCATCTATGACGCACCACTCAGTGAGCCTGCTCTCCTTCGGAAAGACCGACCTGCGCCAAAAAGCAGCTCCAGCGAGGTCAACACAAGCTCAACACGGCGCCGACGCGCCCCTAAGCGACGCATAGTCGATCTCGCTACTAACGAGAGCCCGATCCCTCATGCACAGCCTGTTGACCGTTTTGTGGCTAGTGACAAGGTTGCTGGGCTGGGAATCGACAGCAACTATCGTATCTCTCAGGCACCAGAGACACAAATGGCGCCACCAGTTTCCCTAGCAGAGAGCCCTCTATCTAACACTATGGGGCCGCCAGGCGTCCCACGGATTGATACGAGTGTCATAACTCAACTGCCACCAATCTATGCGACTCAGGATAGCCCGCCTTCAACTCACATCTGGATAGACAACCCCAACTGGGGTGTTGATGGCGAATCTTATCGCCGCAGAATAGAGGCTCTTCGCGACAAGGTTGGAAACGGCTACCTTAGCGTCCTGAGTGAAGAAGGGTGGGATCCGACCTCCCGCGGCCCCCCAGATTTTCACGGGGTAGACTTTGGAGCTGCCTCTCCTATTCACACAAACCCCACAACCCCTCGAGCTGCGAGTGTGCAGGCGATACATAGCGGCCGCACACTCGGTTAAGTCTTGGGAGATACCCACATACACTTTGAGCATTACTTTCTATGCATGGATTGGTAGAGAGTCTTATATTTGTAGGCTATTCACTGGAAGCTGTTGGAATACCCATCCCCCGTGCGTATCCTATGTTTGTTTTCGGGTTTTGTTTTCTTCAGCTGTTTTACATTGAGATATCACAGGAGCATAGCGTACCGGCGTTCTTTTTCTTTTCATTAGCAGATAGGTTAAGGGCGTTGGAGGGCATAATTGCTAGCCTTCTTCGTGTGATCCGCCCGGAGGTGGGCTTTGCCGTAGGGTGGGTTGCTATCAAAGAAATCCGATCCGATTGCTTTGGGCTGGCGTCTACAGCACGCTTTCTCGGTCACCTCAGTGGTAGAGGAATCACGGTGCTTGTTATTGTTTGGCGGTGACAATATGGCGGTATCATGGCCTGGCCGCGCTTTCTTCTGTACAGAACTATTGCTTGAGGTGGCGCCAGGGCCAAAAAAAAGGAAATTTAAGAGCTGACTGACAAAATGGCTGCAATTATGGTTGAACTTGACCTTAACTGCCTTTCTCCCACTGAAAGTGATGTACCTACGTGATCTTAGGTGATTGGAGGGGTATTTCTTGAGCTGGTTCCATTTTCCTTCCACCTTGTAGGGGCATGTTGGCATGCAACATTGAACGTGGAACTCTCATGGATTGTTTCTGGTGCATTGCACGAGCAAACATTCTGCATGGACTCTTTTCTCTCCAATATTAACTGCTTTTCTGGCCTCACCCTCCAGAAGCAGCGGCGGTAGTCGTGATCCTCAGTATTGATATATAGTTTGAATTAAGCTGTTATCGTGACATTGGTCCCGTATCAGCTTAAAGAAGCCTCGGGTTTCTTGTGTACTAGGAGTACGCCCAATTCGGCTTTTCGGTGTGAGGCTACTATGGCCATTAGAGAGGCGGGTTTAATAATTATACATATTGTGTCGCAGGTGGAAACCTGATGTTGGCGCCATGTGGTAGGGCATGATTAAGTTATTGACGGACTCATCTTACCTTTCTCAACGAGTAACGGCAATGGGAGGGAGCTCTGGCGGCGCGAGAGGCTTTAGCCCCGAGACCCAAAAGTGCAGGGAAAGAGGACGGGATATCAGAGTTTAGGAAACATTATGTTAGATAACGCCGATGGGTGCTTATGTTGGCCGCTCTCTCATGATCCATCGTACAATGTGGTGATATGGAAACCTGGCCCGGTCTGGCATGGAAATGTGCCACACTAAGTTTGCTGGCCATGAGAAGCAAGCGACTGTTTGTGGAAAGTCCTTTCGACAAAGAGAAAAAGCCGATGAGCTTTTTGATGGCCGATTGTCCATGGTGGCAGAGTATGCCTCAATGCGGGTGTGGGGCGCCGGGTTTTCTATCTCAAATGGCAACGTTGATGTCTTATCGCTGTGGTTGTGTAGTCCCAAGGTGGCTCCGAATAGGTATTGTCTTGTGAGCCAAATCCCACGTCGGAAATCACAAGTCGATACCTTGGGTCCCGGCACAGTGTCCTCCGGCGCCAAGACGAAGGTCATAAGGCAAGAACAATGCGCCCATGGGCGATGCCCCGAGACCAAGAGAGATGTTGATTTTGATCGGGGTTTTCCAAGACTGGGGATTCACTAGGTGCGGGTTCAGCAGCTCCTACATATACAGTAAAAGTGGCCGAGCACCGGTGGGGATTGAACCGGGCTTCGCGAGCAGAGATTGCAATTATTGTTTAAAGCTCTAGAGACTGAAAGTTCTTACTTGTGTGTCGAAGGTATTGAAGAGCATCAGTTTACTGCCGTGAAGGAGGTTGTCTCTAAGATGACGACGAGGCAGGAACTCTGCCTTGAATGGATTTGTTTCCTTCGCGATACGGTGCGAGTGACAATTCGGCCCATTGTTTATGCGGCCTGTGGCCGCTCGCGAAGCCATGGCAGTGGCTAGCTGAGGCTAACGACGCCGCCGAGCATCGACATGTGGCATTAGAAGGCAGGGGGACGTATTCTTATTGTTACCGGATTGGGGCGACTCGATCGAGGCTATTGGCCAATTCGAGATGTAAAGGATGCGGATGGGACATGATGTAATGCCCGACTGGGGTATGTGTCGCAACCTGATGCTTCTTGGACAGATGCGCATGCGCTTAGGCCCTGATTGGCCCGACAAGTCCAAACGAGGGAGCTCGACATGACAATAGGAATTTTGTCGGCCTACCTAGGTTTTGTTCAGGCGTCAAAACTGATCTTTCCCATTGGCAGAAAGCGCCCTTGAAGTTGTGTGCGTTGCATACCCACGAGGTTGGAATCATGGAGCGCCCGGACTGATGGCCGAGAAGAGCCCGGCCGCTAGTTAAGTCAATGACGAGGGCTCCCTCTTCGAGCAAGGACTGCCATTATTCACAGGACAAGGTCGGAGCGTAGCCACCGAGTCGGGCTGTTGCGAGGTACATGTGAAGTGTCGTTGTTTTCAAGGTGCCCAGCCAAGTCCCTGCAGGCGTCCATAGGGCTGAGTTGGGCTTGCTAGATTCCTCAAAATAGAAACGGGGAGCATAGGACGTTGACGGAAATGTTATGAGCAGCGAGTGTGAAGTAGAGCCGCCTGCCACGACCGCAGATGTCGCACTGGCTGATTCAAGCCGGGAAGTGAATTGGAACTGCCGTTGTAGAAAAGCTCAAGCTAAGCATTGCCGGCCTGCTTTTTTATCTGCTAGCTGTGCTCTGACAGATGGTCGTGGCTTCCACAATACGGACACTGGCAGCAGTCGCACCCCAAGATACAATCGGCACGCTTGGGCCTTCGGCTGGTGGGGCTACAGGGATACGATTGGAGAAGATTGGTGGGGCGATAACAGCGAATCAGAAAGCCCCGTCCGACCAGCCGCGACAGTGACAGACGCATTTCCGAACGTCACGTCGTCAAAAGCACCAAAACTTTCCATTCCGCCCACACCTTCTGGCATCGCATCAACCCTCAAGCTGGCCGGTGGTCACAGTCGCGTCAATAAAGGCGCCAATATCATTCGCGACTAATGCACAAGTTTAGTTGGCGACGCCTCGACTGACCCCGCCCCACCGCACCAGCCCCAGGCACGCTCCTCGTTTCTAATCCTCGACCGCATTCCCCCCGCTCTGTTTCGCTCACCATCACCTATCGCGATATCCGTCGCGACAACACCTGCCAGTGATGGCGCCGGCGCCCACAACACCCAGGCGTCCTGCCAGAGGCCGCCCAAGAGGTCGTCCTAAGGGCTCAGCCTCAGCCAGCGCGTCTCGTGTCAGAAAGTCAGCAGCCGACGCAGTCGCCTCCGAGCCCCCTCCGAAGAAGCGACGCTACATCCCCGGAGGCCCCGGCGGTGGCGGACGCTTTGTTGACGAGGACGGCATCGAAACGCCCGCCGAGCCATCTGGCGCAGCCACAACCGTGTCGCGACCTCGAGCCGCAGCCGTCAGCCTTTCGAACGCCTCGCCTAGCGCCTTTCCCCGAAGAGAACGAAGTACACGCATTCGCACTGCCGTAAACCGAGATGAGCTCGATGAAATGCAATATAGCTCTGCGGCAGCTGTCGCGGCAGCTGTCGTTCAGAGCGAAGGCTACAAACCCCGGGAGGAGCGCGGATGGGAGGAATTCCACCCAAACCTTGATATAGAGGCCACCTTTATGGTTTTCCCAGCTGAGGAGGTCGACGGAATCGCAAAATCAGTGCCACCCACCCCAGCAGCCCAGGCGCCGGGCACTCCCGTGAATGGCTCTAGTACACCAACTCGTGATGTGCATTTGGGGTCGGCAAGCGTCATGAACGTGACGCCGAGTGGACAGGGCAAGCCATCCCTGGGACCGTCGTTGATAGACACGCCTAGTAGGCGCCGTGTCGGAAGGCCACCACGGGACTCGATTTCCCTCTACGCCTCTCGACCCCTGGACCTTGGCCTGCCACAAAAGATTCCTAAAGTGCTCCCTATCCATAACCAGACGCCCAAGGAGCGCCTCGACCTCAAACTACCCTCATATCGCAAAACCAACCGTGTATCTCTATTCGAAAGCAAGACCTTTGGCCTTGCGAGATATGTCGACAAGTCCATGATGAATGTTGGATACCAAGAGAGTGACAACTTCATCAGACCGGATCCCAAGCTGATCAAGGCTACGGATGCAAATGTCGAGGAGGATGCCAACCAGTTTGCGGTCAGGGTTGATAGCGACCCAATCCAACATACAGCTGGGGTCGTCGGCCGTGTTGAGTACGACATGGATGAGCAGGACGACATGTGGTTGGAGAAATACAACGCTGGGCGGAAGGCGACTGAACTCGACCCCATTACTCGTGAGATCTTCGAAATCACGATAACCAAGATCGAGAAAGAATGGCATGCTCTTGAAAAGAGAATTCCGAAACCCAACCCGAAACCGCCGCAAACGCACAGGCCGAGGTCTAGTTCAGCTGCGGCCGTTAATGGTGAGCCGCAGGCTGGAGAGGAGCAAGATAGCAAATGCGCCATTTGCGATGACGGTGATTGTGAGAACACCAACGCCATCGTGTTTTGCGATGGCTGTGATCTCGCAGTCCACCAAGAATGCTACGGCGTTCCATTTATCCCAGAGGGGCAATGGTTATGCCGCAAATGCCAGCTTATCGGGCGTGGTATCCCCGTAAGTCTAAACCTTCCCGAGCCAAATATACTGTGGATGATTGTAACTAACATTGTGATATAGACGTGCATATTTTGCCCAAACACAGATGGGGCGTTCAAACAGACCAACTCGTCGAAATGGGCACATCTATTATGCGCGATGTGGGTACCAGAGATATCTCTTGGTAATAGCACGTTTATGGAACCTGTTCAAGAGGTTGAAAAAGTACCCAAAACAAGGTGGAAGTTGACCTGCTATATATGCAGCCAACGAATGGGCGCTTGCATTCAGTGCTCCAACAAAAGCTGCTATCAGGCGTTCCACGTAACGTGCGCTCGGCGGGGCCGGCTGTACCTTAAGATGAAGAACAGTCAAGGGGCTCTTGCCGTGCTCGATGGGAACCCCCCAAGGCCTTCTGCGACAAGCACTGTCCTCAAGATTATGCTAAAGAAAATAACGTCAGCCAGGCCACAAGAGAAGCAAAACGTTTTTACAAGCGCACCATGAAGGGTCGCATCTGGGCCGATAGCCAAGCCTCAGCCCTGCAATTGGCTGCCACCCATCGCCATGCAATTACTGAGCATCCCCCAGATGAGTCCCAGATGACTGGCGCCAAAGTCTCAGCTGTTCTTGGGGAGAAGAAAAAGGGCCAACCAGGGGAGCCTATATGGAAGCTTCCCTCCGGAGCACCTGTTATTCCCCAGGCTGTCTATGACTTGGTCGAAGGCTCATTGGCGCGCTTTCCCATTCGAAAGCGCAAAGACTTTGTCGGGGAAGCATGTCGCTATTGGACTTTGAAGCGTGAGGCTCGTCGCGGCGCCGCCCTTTTAAAACGACTCCAGTTGCAGATGGAGACATTCTCATCCATGGAGCTGACGCGCCGCAATTATGCAACTATGGGAGCATCTGGGAAGACTCGTCTCACAAGGAGGATCGAGTTTGCTCGGAATCTTATCAAGGACCTTGAACACCTCAAAGGGCTGACCGAAGCTGTTGTACGGCGCGAAGCCGACAAGCTCGAGGCGGCAGAGATGGAGCAGGACTTTGTCGACAGCTGCTACTTCCCCATCTTCAAGCTCCTAGTACCGGTGCTTAAGAAGGCATTTTTGTAGGTCCAACATATCATACCATTTCTAACTAAGAATATCACTAACACATCACAGCCTCGATAAGGGCGTTTTCGAAAAGGGCCTTACAGATCTACAGGATAAAATAGACGAACGCTACTACACTACTACACTCCAGTTCACCCACGATCTCTGCCAGGCTATCAACGTGGGGATCAACACCCCAGTGAAGCCATCGTCGGCCAAAGAGGTGCGACCTGACCCACTGGATGTCTCACCTGCTAAGCAAAGCAACTACTCCGATTCCAGAGATCGGAGGCGACTGGGCAAGAGGATACTCAAAGCGATTCAGCCATCGCTCGAGGCAGCCCTGAAAGCCGAGTCAGAAATTTGCAGCAAGCCTCTTGATGCGCTTTTGAAAGAGCTTGAGGGCATGCTGGATGCCAGTCTTGAAATAAGGCAACCAACGATCACCGTATCTAGCGACGACGGTGTCGTGCCCGAGCAGAGCCAAGACGTCGAGATGGTCGATGCGCCCGAGGAAGCACAGATCATAGTGGCCGACCAGTCCGACGGCGATGGTGACGCCGAGATGGATGGCGATGCTGACGCCGACCCCGACGCGAATGCTGTTCAAGGTGACCTTATGGACACTGGCAATCGTGCCGCAGCACTCGACGAAGACAACAACATCAAGGTCAATACATCTGAGAATGGGAAGGTGTCAAAGCCCAACGGCACCACCGTCTCTTCAAGCAATTCGGCTGCAGGTGAGCACACTGCTGCTGACACGCCACAACTAAAAGACGGCTCTAGCCACCCCCCTGTCAACGGCTTCAATAAAGACTCGGGCTCGCCCCCATCCTTGTCGGCATATGGATCTTCGCTTCAGCCGCCGCACTCGGGCCCACTTACCCCGCCGCAGTCTAACGGCAGTTTCGGCCGCGATCCGGCCAACATGCTGTCCGACGGCGGAGTGCCGTGGTATCTTCAAGGCTTTGACCTCAAGGGCACGTCGGCTGTCGAGGAGCAGTGGGCCGGCCGCGAGGCAGTGCGCAGTCTGAGTGAAGAGTTGACGGACATGGATGACGAGGCGCTCAAGGACCTTGAGTTTGATGTGGACGATGATACGATCACGGCGTCGCCGGTGAACGCAACGCCGGCGGAGGGTAATTCTAGTGGGAGCGCCGGAAGTGGTGGCGGCAGTACTGTAACCGCTACCCCGTCTGGAGGGAGGAGAAGGGCGAATCCCGCCAAGTTTAGGAAGGGGGTTCGGTCGTCGGCTAGGAGGCGGTGATTTGTGTTCTTTTCACATTTTTCTTCTATTCCTATCATGCCTGCCTGCGTCGGAAACACAAATAGTTTGTTGTTTTACCGGGTCCCCTTTACCATCTTGTACGATAGTTGCTTATGGGTGGGCTTCTCGTTCTCTATATTTAGATGGGAAAAGTGGAAGGGAGGACCTGGGCTCATGCTAGTTCCCTTTTATTTGCTTTGAGGTTTACAGCAGGGGATTGCTTTTCTCATTGACACATATCACTCATACCTTTTTTCTCTTCCTCTTGCGATCACCTCGGCCACGGCGTTTCTGGGGGATGGTTTGCCGCAGAATAGCGGAGCTGTATGTTTATCTCGTTTCCCCATTTCTTACTTTGCTGTACTTATTTTGCCTTCGTTGAGCTCCATACCTGGTGGTTTGCAAGATCGGGTTCCAGCAATCGGACATGGGTAGGGAATAGGAGAATAAGTGAGTTTTTCCTTTTTGTGGCTTGCTTTGCTGTCCGTGAATTTTATCCTCGGTTGTGCGTTTTGTTTGGTGTGAGAAACTTAGTGCTGAGGTTTTCTTTTTCTTCACCCTTTCCCACAACATGGGTGCCTGCTATCTGCTACTTATATTTGGAGAGGAGACTGGAGCTAGCTGCGGGGATTTCTTATGGAAAATTACGCCTGGCAGCTACTGTCAGTAAGCCCTGGTAGTTATGGACTAGCCATGGTTTTGAACTTGCGGAAGGGGTGAAGGGCCTGTATAATTTTCTCGTCGATGCTGCTCGCTGGGAGGGTTTGGAGTGCCACTTTCGTGCTCACACAAATTTCAAATAAAAGCCTCGAATTCAATCTTGGGATGCGTGTGATATTGAAACGTATTCAATATCAAGTGACTGAAGCCATTGGTTGCGGCAACTTACCAAGGTTTGTTGCAATCTCGATGCTTCTTTACCGTTACACAATGTTATATCACATCACATGCAAGGAGTACTAAGTACAGTCTACGGGCTTCGATTCATACAGTCTAGTAGTATTGCTTTTTTTGTTTGCAGTTTTCTCAACACGCCATTGGCGGCCCTGAGCATCGGGTATCATGTGGTTATGTCGTCTTCAGCGTTTTCGACAGACACCCACACCCACAATGCCGGAAATGTTTCCTACGCCTTGCCGTTAGAGTTCCTGGGCACTCTCGTGATTGGGGCTTACATACCTGGAGAGACATTAAACGATGCAATTGGCGACACGCTATGCAGGCGCGTGAAAAAAAGACGGTGAAGCTTGAAACATACAAATGAAAAACACTTCAGGATGTATGCATGTTCACACATAGGGAAGAAATGGATCGAAGATCGAGGATTGCGCTGCGTTTTGACTGGGCTCAACTTCAGTTCTGATGGGGACAATCATGCGGTGGCTGCTCTCTTCCTCTCGATGAGCTCGATTGCGGGAGGTTCGCGATTAATGTGGAATGCCAATTGGCGGCGGCGATCCAGCTTAGGAGCACTATGACAGCATCAAGTGTTTGATGGAGGGGCAATGGGGCGATGGATGGAGGGGCAGGTCGCAACAGCCAGCCCCGCCATCTGTCAGGCTGGAAGCGCGGAGGGGAAAAGGGGAAGGGGAGCCCGGAAAGTCTGATTGTCGAGTAATCGCGAGCACGGGGCAGATTGTGCGCTGAGGTCTTCTGCGCGCAAGAAAGAATAGATTACAGGTGAATCTTGCCGATAAAACCTGTTCACTTTCCTTTGTCGTCAGTTCTGCGATACCTACGCGTAGTCGAGCTAGAAGGTGCCGCAGATGCCGCAAAGGGCCGGCGGGGCGTGATGGAGGTGTGGTGGCTTGAGCGGGTGTGAATCGGTGACAACCTCCTTGGGCGACCAGAATCGATACTTCAGCCGGGTGTGGCAGCCGGGGTTGAATCATAGGCCGGGAAGCACACCGAATGCCCCGCGTCCCGGCTTTCCCGTGTCGAGGACAGCTCCAGTTGGCCGGATGCTTTATTTTAAACCCCAAAAAATCTTGAGCCCTTGGCCTCAGCGGATCCAGAACGACTTTCGACGTTGGCCGCGAGCTCGACCTCGACAGCGTTAGGGAATTCGAACCGATGGCAAACATGTCGGACGAATCACAGGCCGTCCCACGACTAAGAGCTGGCGCGAGACGACCTTGCCCAGCGGCAAGAAACCCGAGGTCCGCTTCGAGGGCAGGCCTATGTGTGGCCGACTGTGTCGCCGTGGCCGCACCTACAAGGCCTGTCACATCCCCACTCTCACTTCGCTTTGCCCCCCCCCCCCCCCTTGGGGTGCCTTGGGGATGCCCTGGAGGCGCAGCCCACAGGCCCGGCGCCAAGCGAACTGGCGAAGGTTTGCATGGGAGGGGAGCATGGGAGTCCTCCAAACTTAATTAGTCTTGTCCCGCCAGCATCGACACTTTTGGTATGGTTGGAACACAGGGGGCGCATGGGGTGCTCAGGGGCAGTGGGAAAATGCGCGAATTCCAGACGGTGCTGGTGCCAGTGATGGTGCTCATGAAGGGCTGATGGGCTTTGGGTTGCCTTTCTGGAAGTGTGGAGCTGTCTTGCCCATGTCGACGCAGTTGACTGCCCAAGTCTGCACACGCAGCGGCTCCCGATCCACCCTGCGCGCCTCCAGTGCTCTGCTGATGGTGCAACCCCAGAGCCTCAGATAGGCAGCAGACAAAGTGGTTGAGACATGGAGACTGCTAACGGTTTATGTCGGCAGATTGGTAATTATTCCCTACTAGGAAGGCAAAGGGCCGGAGAGGCATTTGCCTCCGTTGGCGTCTAAAGGACACCGCAAAAGCCTCCGCTCGACAGCCTGAACCGCAAGGTCAAGTCTCAACCCAACGTTGGTTTCATTGTTTGGGAGGCGACAACTTGGCTCGTCTGTGATGGAACTGGCGCCCGGGTGCCCAGAAGCAGGCATGGAACACGGACCTCAGTGCGTAGGCAACAGGAAACAGGTCACGAGAGCATGCCGACCGGTCAATATCAAAATCATAACAATACGCCGGGAGAAAGCCGCCTGCTGGGGTTTTGCAGTTAGCTGTCCGCGATGAGATGCGATTATGCTGTTTTCTAACCCCTGCGACGAGGTCTTGAGGGGATCCGTTTTGGATTGGCAGGGAGAGTGACTTGAGAGTCGAAAGCGCGACGCAGCTGCGATGAGCCAATCCGATGCCGAGACTAGGCCAGAGAGCCAAGCCGACGCGCAATTCCCTAACAACGCGTTAACAAGCATCCTACCAAATCGCGTCGCGCTGAGTTAGTGCGCACTGCAATCTTGTGTGTGCATACAATTTTGGCTTGGAGCGCCCAGCCCATCCCTTCCTCCTTCTGCAGCCTGTGCGTACCCAGTGCTTTAGTAACATGCCCCCGGCGTGCCGTGGACTCCTCCAAAGTCTCAAACGCCTACCACCAACTTCGATTTTTTCCGACCTTCTGTCCCAAATCCCCCAAGCGATTTCTCCAGTCGACCAAGACGCAGAAAATCCCACACGGCGATCCAAGTCCTGACGCAGGCACCCATCCAACCCTCTACTCCGTCTTGCTGAAATTGAGACAAGACCCACGAATTCCTGTCGAACTCAAAGCGATTTGCGAGCTGCACCCGTGCACCACCTCACATTGCCTGCTTTCCCGACCGTGGCAGCCTTCCCAAACACGCAACACGCACCACCACCACCTCCCCCCTTCGTTCGACCTTATCGACGACCGGCTCCTGCCCTGCCTCATCAGCGACGCCTCGTCTTAGCGGCGATTCCAGGATAGCATCTGATTGCTAAAGTCCAGCCTCACGTAACATCGACTCAATTTCGACCAGCGTTTTTGACGATTCAGCACCGGGATTGCCTTGCGCCCGCTGAAAGCTGTCAGCAACTCCACGAACCCCCGGCGACGATAAACCAGATCCCCGTCTACCAGCACCCGACAAGAAAATCTTCTGGAAAAAAAGGACACCTCGATACTTCCACAATATCTAGTCGCAGTAGGGGCGCCTTTTCCCCCACTCCTCTCTCTTGCACACAGCCACTCGTTGCTGAGATCACTTCTGAAGGGTAAGTCGCCTTTTTTACCTTTCTTGGCACATCGCGCATCCGACGCCTGGCCTGCCCCTCTACCAGCCTGTCGTCGAGCGCGACAGCGGCCGGCTCTGCTAACCTTTTCGCTTATGCCTAGCCATCCAGAAGTGTATCGTATTCCCCGCTTTTTTACGCGTGCTTTCCTTTCAGATTCGCCTTGACCGGTTGGCATCTGTCGGTCACTACCGAGACTCCGTATCCCGTGTGCGCCATCTTTTTGGCTGGCGAGGGTTTCTGCAATGGCCGACCAACACGAAGTCGACCTCGACTCGATAATTGACCGCCTCCTGGAGGTGCGGGGCAGCCGACCTGGCAAGCAGGTGCAACTTCTTGAGGCCGAGATCCGCTACCTCTGCACCAAAGCCCGCGAAATCTTCATCTCCCAGCCCATCCTGCTCGAACTTGAGGCTCCCATCAAGGTAAGACACCATCATTCCCCCCCGCCCCTGCCCCTTGAGCGCTTTACATCGCGTGCCACCTCATCGCGCGACGTTCTTTTGGCTAAACCTGCTGCCCCTCACAGATCTGCGGTGATATCCACGGACAGTACTATGATCTGCTGCGCCTCTTCGAATACGGTGGCTTCCCCCCGAGGCAAACTACCTCTTCCTAGGTGACTATGTCGATCGTGGCAAGCAGTCTCTAGAGACCATCTGCCTACTCCTCGCCTACAAGATCAAGTACCCCGAGAACTTCTTCATCCTCAGAGGCAACCATGAGTGCGCCTCGATCAACCGCATCTATGGGTTCTACGATGAGTGTAAGCGTCGCTACAACATCAAGCTGTGGAAGACATTCACCGACTGCTTCAACTGCCTTCCGATTGCCGCTATCATCGACGAGAAGATCTTCACCATGCACGGAGGTTTGAGCCCTGATCTCAACTCGATGGAGCAGATCCGCAGGGTCATGCGCCCTACCGATGTATGTAGCACACACGCACCCTCTCCGCATCTTTACATATACTCCCGGCTCGGTCCCATATGCATAGACTGACTTTGATGCTCTCCAGATTCCCGATTGCGGCCTGCTTTGCGACCTTCTGTGGTCAGATCCCGATAAGGATATCACAGGATGGAGCGAGAACGACCGTGGTGTCTCTTTCACCTTTGGACCTGATGTGGTGTCGCGCTTTCTCCAAAAACACGATATGGACCTTATCTGCCGTGCCCACCAGGTTGTAGAAGACGGCTACGAGTTCTTCTCTAAGCGCCAACTCGTCACGCTGTTTAGCGCACCCAACTACTGTGGCGAATTCGACAACGCAGGCGCAATGATGAGCGTGGACGAAAGTTTGCTCTGCTCCTTCCAGGTTCGTTATCCCTTTGAGCTGTCATATTGTACGCCTTGTAATTAACCATTATCTCGCAGATCCTCAAGCCAGCAGAGAAGAAACAAAAGTACGTTCACGGCCTTGGAGGCAAGGGCAGACCCATCACTCCTCGGAAGCAGTCCAAAACCTAAGTAAGAGTTTATACGAACTGCCCTCATCTTTTAGGTTCGGACGTCGATAAGCCCGCTTTATCGACAAGCCCCTAGCGAATAGGACTACCCCTTTGGTTGTCGAGCTCATCTGCTGCCTCGGCGTTTTTGAACCGTTCGGGGCTCCTTACCTACCATCATCGTCGCTTCCGCCTACTTCTCATCTTATATCGGGTCCTCTTCTCGAGCCGTGTCGTTGAGCAAACCATGTCTGTCTATTAATCTGCGAAAAAAAAAGAAAACAAAAATTGAGAGGGGGAGAAAATTTTGGAAGGGATGAATAACGACTCTCCTTGTCTGTCACTCCTAGGAAGGAAGGTATAGATAAGTGGTTGCACCTAGGGGAGTTAGTGTGCTGCTTCCGAAGCAAACGACTTTTCTCTGATTGCGCTGCTCCCATCCATCCATCCATCCACTGGTCGTTGCTTTGCTCCCTTGCCGCTCGGGACCGACGGCTTGTACAACTCCAGCATCCTAAATCTTTTTTTTTTTATTTTTTTAATCTCTACTAATGCGCCACTGCCAACGTTCCACCAGTATAAGGCCACTACGACTCGGTAGCACTAGAATCACAGCCATTCGGGGTTCGGTCTTTATATGCGCATCGAATTGGGACAAGGACTGATGCAGAGGCGCCGGGTGGGGAATGAGGGGATTGCTTTGGGGAGGTTTGGACTCATGTCGCCGATTTTTGCCTTTCCGCCATATGTCTTTGCTACATTTTTCCCCCTCTCTCAGCCAGCAACAGCGGTAGGAAACAGGCAGCAGCGTAAACTACTCTTTGTATGATCAGAAAGATTCACTCAGTCATGTCATGATATGGAACGGCCGGTTATTCGATTTCAACGCATTTCTCTTTGGAGGCGACGAGAAGGGCAAGGGGATGGCTGAGCCTGGTGAGAACGGAAATGATGCGTAGGTGGGTTTCGGCTAAGCGATACTGTATGGCTTTGCAGTCTTTCATGTTGTTTTGACTTCTCTGGTTCTTTGCTTCTTTTTCTCTTACTTTTCCTTTACTTCGTGACGGGTTAAGGGTTTCGCGAGAGTAGAGTTATTGGTGGTGACGGACCTCGTCGGGCCTTTAGGTGGGGGTTTATGCCGGGCGATGGGGGCTGTATGGATGAAATGGTATGTTCGCCCGGTTCTGGTATCTTGGAGCGGTTGCGTTGGTTTCTTGTAAGAAGAGTAAGACTAGGAGAACAGAGGATACACGAATTGAGCCCGGTGGCAAGATTTCAGACTGCTGAGTTTGAGCCTGGGGTTGGTGTTGGTGTTTGGCTTGGTGGCTTGTGTTGGCAAGTGGGCGGGGTGCTACTTATTCTTGAAGCAGCTTAGTCCTTGGGTTGGGCTGGGATGTATCGAAGGTCAACAGTGCGGTTCCGGGACGTGGAGCGAAAAACGTAGTAAGTGGTTGTGTGTGCCTTTGAGTTCATTGACTTATGCAGCCTGTGTTTGAATATATGACTACAAAGTGATGCTGGCTTCATACCTCGATGTGAACAGCTTGAGCTTACATTTGGAGGGCAGAGTATGAACCTTTGCTTGCTCTCGGCTTGATTACACTATATACCTCAGACTTGATTACAATCCTCACACTTATCCTGCGCCGGTAAATTGCAAGGGTCCCCAGTAACCGTCTCGCCAGCCCCAGCTGCGGCCGAAGCCGGAACAGAAGCCGCGGGCGCATCCCGACTCATAACTACCGCCGACATAACTTCGGCCGGCTTCGATTCTATCCCTTTGCCGTACTCCCGGTCAACATGACCGAGATTCCGCTCCGGCTGGATGACGTCCCGGACCCGGCGCTTGAGCTCCTTGGTCTCGGGGAAGCCGCCGTCGATCTTTCGGTCCCAGAGGGTGAACCGCTGCAGCTGTGGGGCCGGTTCCCCCACTAACGAGGCTGAGGGGGCGGTTATCTCGATGACGAAGATGCCACCCGTGCTGGGCTGCAGCGCGACCTCGCCGAGGGCGGTGGAAAAGGTAGAGAGGAGCTCCTGAGCGTACTAGGGGTGGTGGTGAGCAACGGCAGATATGTCATGGGCTGAGCGCTCTTTGTGCTAGACTTACGTAGGCCGCCCTTAATAGCCACTTGCACTGCGTGCAGAACTGGATAGTGACACGGGGAAGTTCGGGAGCTAGGAGGGCGAGGCTGTTGGTCTGCTCCACGGCTCCCGTGTTCTCAGCCATTGCGCGTGTAGTTTGCGTGTAATTCTGATAAGCTGTGTGCTTTGCGAGGTCGAGCTGTCTGGTGGTCCAGGAGGTCGTGGGATGTGAGCAATTGGTGACCGAAAGGTGGCATATGTCTATGGGAGAATGCGGGGAGAGTTGTGAGTAACAAGCTGCCTACCTGTGATATTCAAGTTATCACGATAACATTTACGCATCCCAATTGATCCCGGTATCGGCCCAGATCACGACTCGATAATAATGGGATTTGTCATTTTACAAATTAACGACAAACCGCCGAACAATGGCTTGTCCGCCTTGAAGTCCCTGAACGAGGAACACAAGTCCTTCAATGGCTCACCCTTAACTTTCCAGTATTGGGCGTAATGACGTAAAATGGGTTAAAGCACGGTGTGGAAGCTGGGGAAACCTTGAGCATTTTCATCCGCCTCAGTTGTCATTTCATCAATCCATCGAAAAAGGCGCCACCAAAAACTAGGGATATATACAGTGTTCAAACAAGGAAACCAGAAGTACAGGCACAGAAAAGGACAAGGGCAAGGAGAAGAGGAAGAAGAAAAAGAAAACAAAGTATTACATGCTGAAGAGCTGCTAAGCCTTGCCTGTGAGCCGCAGAAAAAAAGGGGGTATGACTGTAGCATTATCGTAGGGGCCGCCATCATATCGTCCCTTCCATGATATCTGTTATTTTTCCTCTGGTGGCGCTCTCTCTCGCTCTCGGTCGTAGCGGCGAAGGCTGCCGGTCTGGTATTATCTCGAAGGTTGACGTTGGCTTTTGTCTTTGTTTCGCTTGCTCCGTCAACCCTGTTTTCCCCGCCGTTCGTCCGGGTCCTGGTCCAAACCAACGCCGTTGGGATGATATCACTCCTCAAAATCGCCTGTGAAAGCCGTGGGACAGTAAAAAGAAACCCTATGTTCCGTAACGTTCCCTTCTCAAAATCAAGAATAGCCAGCCTGCCACTGTTCCCGAGTGGTCGGCCCGACCCAACGCCGGGCCCTTCTCCCACTACGGTCCGAGTCGAGTATCTCGTAGCTAGCCCTACATAACTACACAGCACCCGCCGCTCTGTTGTGGCGCGTAGGGGTCCTCACCCTTCGGCACTGGTCCCCAGACGCTAGGCACCATGTAGTCCCTGGTGCTGTTGCAGTAGGCAATGATGCTGCCAGGGAGAAACACATGTGGTCAGCATTGTAGTTCTTTTCTTTTCAATTTAGGATTTATGTTTACTCACCTCTTTGATGCCTGGCTCACGGGGATACGTTCCCGCTCGAGATCCTCACGTAGCCGGTTGTTCAGCTCGGTCAGCCGGCGAAGCTTGAGGTCGGCCATGCTTTGCTTATTCTTCTTGATTTGCGACGGGTCGCCGACATCGCGGGATGTGTATTGAGGCATTCTGACGGAGGGGGTTGAGCTCGTCTGGGCTTTCGCGAAGTGCCGGGCGTTGCGAGGTGAGGACGCGGGCGAGACTCCTGCCACGGAGGCAGAGGCTCGGCTGGACGGGCTTTGAGGCGGCGATCGGCCACTACTGTCGCTGTGGTGATTCTGCGACGCGGCGAAGGCTAATCGGCGCGGAGAGGAGGCCGGAGGCTCGTGATTGCGGTGCTGCTGCTTAAACATGGCGTGTCAGTATTGGATCGCGCGTCTTATTTGATTTTATTTTTTTCGCCCGTATTCCCTCCCCTCTTCTCGGCGTGAATGGCCCCGACTGCGTCTCGCTGCCGCTAGGCCAATTGTCGACGTGTCTCATGCGCCCCGATCGCAGCCTGTCCATCGCCATGACTTTGAAAATGGTCGAGACTCACCTTGAAAGAGCTGTTGAGGCGAGAGCGCGGCAAGATGCCTGGTCGAAAGAAGGAGCGATTGATTGGTATGCGATTGCCAAAAGGGCTTGGAACGGGCGGATTGGTGAGGCGTCGGAAGAGGAAGGGTCATCTCCTGAGCGGCGGTGTTGGCCCGTGCAGAAGCAAATGAGATGGTCGGGGAGCCCTGGGGCCCTGGGCCGGTTTGAGATTACAACTTATCCGAAGGATCGTTAGATCCATAATCCCCATTATTGACATAACAAGCACAGTAGCAACAGGCAACTCGCGCTATCAATAGTATATCAATAGCATCAATAGCCACAGCGCATTGGCCCAGCAAACTCAATATCTGTCTTATGACGGGGCCATTCATCAGCTGGCGGAGAACTTGGATTCGTGGCCTAAATCCTGAATCCCCTCCATATCAATGATGTGCGTGCTTGTCACAGGAGCTTTCATCGGCTTGCCATGTTGGTGTCATGCACAATAGCCCCCGCAATGCGCATACTACTATTGTGCATGTAGCAGTGAATGTGCCCCACTTTGCAGCTTTTTTGTGTTGCGAAGGCATGGAGGTCAACATACGCCCAGCTCAAACCACCGAACCGCTCTCTCATCGCAGAAAATAGCAAATCAAGCCCATAACATGATGCCTAACAAATTGTCTCTGCCTGCCAGATAAAACCTGCAGCAAGCGCACATCCAGTCTGGTCGTCGCGCGCTCTGAAAGCACACGGTCACGTGATCCACCTGCAATTTGAGCCCACAAATCCGGCAAAATCGTGTCTTTCCCTAGTCAGGGCTTTCGAACGACACCACTCCACGAGCCAAAAAACTCGGACAGCGCCGCCAGCCAAGTCGTCAGCATCCCCTCACGCTGCCTTGCGTTGATCGACTGTCACGCAAAACAATCTCCGCGAAATCTGCGCAGCGCAGAGGAGGTTGCCCATCATGGTAAGTTTAGTTCTGGTCTGGCGCGACCGTTTAACTTTCGGGCGCGCCCAGTTGCCCCTCCCTAACCTCTGCTCTTCCACCATCGCCATGTTCCCTATCCAGCAGGTGGCCCCTCAACTGACATTCGACTACAGCCTCCCCCACCGCATCAAAAGCCCGAAAATGTCCTGAAGCGCGCTCAGGAGCTCATCGGAGTGAACCAGGCCCCTGCAGCTCTGACTCTCCTCCATGAGCACATCACCTCCAAGCGATCCCGCAATGTCCCCATCGCCTCACTCGAGCCGGTGATGGTCTTGCTCGTCGAACTCTCGGTCGAACAGAAGAAAGGAAAGCTTGCCAAGGACGCCCTTTACCAGTACAAGAATATCGCACAGAACACCAATGTTGCGACAATAGAGGTTTGTCGTTGTCCAGTCGAACGGCCACTGCCCCCCGTGCTGACAGATTTTATCCTAGTTGGTATTGAAGAAATTCATCGAGCTGGCCGCCGCCAAGGTGACCGCCGCCCAGCAAAAGGCCGATGAGGTCCAGTCCACCATCGAGGCCACAACGGGGTCCGCGAGCGTTGAAGACCTCGAGGCTAGCGAAACCCCCGAGTCTATCCTTCTCGCCACCGTTTCGGGTGAACAGTCCAAAGATCGCACCGACCGTGCCATCGTGACTCCGTGGCTCAAGTTCCTCTGGGAGGCATATCGTACCGTCCTAGATATTCTCCGCAACAATGCGCGCCTCGAGCTCCTCTACCAAAGCACTGCGATGCAGGCTTTTGACTTCTGCCTGAAGTATACCCGCAAGACCGAGTTCCGCCGCCTATGCGAGTTGCTTCGCAACCATGTGCAGACCGCTGCCAAGTACTCGACTCAGATGCACGCTATCAACTTGAACGACCCCGATACACTGCAGCGCCATCTGGAGACCCGCTTTCAGCAGCTCAATGTTGCTGTTGAGTTGGAACTCTGGCAGGAGGCTTTCCGCAGCGTCGAGGATATTCACACGCTGCTCAACCTGAGCAAGCGGCCTGCCAAGAACATCATGATGGCAAATTACTACGAGAAGCTGACCCGCATTTTCCTGGTTGGTGAGAACTACCTGTTCCACGCCGCCGCATGGGCACGGTACTACAACCTACTCCGCCAATCTGCCGCCATCATCGCTACCGGACAGGGCAAGAAGTCGGACAACCCGCCTAGCACCGAGGCCGATTTGCAGAGAGCCGCCACCTTCGTCATTCTCTCCGCCTTGTCGATCCCCGTCATCAGCACTTCGCGGTCCCGCGGCGCTATGGTCGATTTCGACGAGGCCCGCAAGAACAAGAACTCTCGTCTCACACACCTCCTAGGTATGGCCTCGGCCCCTAGCCGTGCTGGTTTGTTCCGTGACGCCTTGTCCAAGTCGCTTCTCCGTCGCGCGCGCCCTCAGATCCGGGATCTTTACAATATCTTGGAGGTCGATTTCCACCCCCTTTCTATTTGCCAGAAGATCTCCCCCATTCTTGCTCAAATCGGCGCCGACGAGGAGATGCAGAAGTACATCCTTCCTCTCCAGCAGGTTATCCTCACCCGTTTGTTTCAGCAGCTGTCTCAGGTCTATGAGACTGTCGACCTGGAGTTTGTTGAGAGCCTTGCGCAGTTCCCCGAGCCCTTCCAGGTCACCCGTGGTACCATTGAGAAGTTCATCATGAACGGCAACAAAAAGGGCGACCTCGCTATCCGTATGGATCACGCTACTGGTGTTCTGAGCTTCGATGCCGATGTGTTCTCTTCTGCCAAGGCTGCCCATGCTGGTTCTGCCGGCGGCTCAGCCGAGGCTGACGCGGGCTCCGTTCAGCGCCTCCAGAGCACGCCTTCACAGATTGTGCGCTCGCAGCTCACCCGCCTCGCTGAGGCTCTTTACACCACCTGCCGCTATATTGACCCGTCTTTCAACGAGGAACGCATCCGGGCCCGCGATGCGGCGCTCGCTCGCGCCAAGTCTGGGTCTGAAAAGGAGCACCTTGAAATCTTGGCCAGAAAGGACGTCATCCAGAAGCGCAAGGATAAGGCCTCTGAAGCCCAGGCTCTGAGAGAAAAGGAGGTCGCGCGGAAGAAGGCCCTCCAGGAGCAGGCGTTGCAGCAGGCTGAGGCCAACCGACTAGCCGAGGAGCAGAAGATCCGCGAACTGAAGCGGATGGCGAACGAGCGCGAACAGATCAAGCGGAAGGAGGTTGAGAGCATGTTGAAGGATATGAAGCTCGAGGATCTTGGAGGTGAAGACCTCGAGAACCTGGATAGCAACAAGATCCGCATGATCAAGCTCCAACAACTCGAGCGGGAGAAGAACAGCATCGCAGAGAAGCTCCGCATAACTGGCAAGCGCCTCGACCATCTTGAGCGAGCTTTCAGAAAGGAGGAGATCAAGAAGCTTCCCGAGGATTATGCTCAGCAACGCCAGCATGATCTTGCGGCGTACGAAGCGACGAAGGCTCAGACCCTGCGGGATGCCGAGATCAAGCACAAGGAGGATGTGGAACTCAAGCACCGCCTGAGCCGCCTGATGCCGCTCTACGAGTCATTCAGGTCCAACCTCCACGAGCGTCGTCGCGATGAATTCGAGAAGCGACGCCGTGACGCCGAGCGGGAGCTGGAGAAGCAAGTCAATGCTCGCCGGAAGGCCGCTCGCGAGAAGAAGATTGCAGAGAAGCGCGAGCGTGAGGAGAAGGAGCGCGCCCTCCGCGAGGCTGAGGAGCGTGCTGAGAGGGAGAAGGAAGAGGAGCGGAAGCGGCAGGAGGCCCGGAGAGAGGAGATGCTCCGGATGAAGGAGGAGAAGGATAAGGAGCGCGAGAAGCTCAAGGAGATTGCGGCCCGCCAGGCGCAGCGCGAGGAGGAGGCCATGGCTAGGCGCAAGCAGGAGAAGGCGGCCGCGTTTGCTGCCCCTATCAGGAGAGAGGTACCGGTGGAGCGTGTCGCGGAGCGTACCGAGTCGGCTGGGCCGCCTCGTCTACCCCTCGCTGGGACCAAGCCCAGCTGGAGAGAACGCGAGGCTGCTCGCATTGCTGCCGGCGGTGCCCCAGCTGCTGCTGCTGCCCCCGCAGAGGCGGCGGCGGCGCCCCCGGCTCGCGCCCCTCTCCCCCCAATGGAGCGGACTGACTCTAACGACCGCCCCGCTGGTCCTCCCCGGCTCAACCTTACTGGCGGTAAGCCTAGCTGGCGCGAGAGGGAGGCCGCAGGTAAGGGTGCTAGCGCATCTGACAGAAGCGCCCCCCTGCCTGAACGCAATGGCCCTCCGCTGAGAGCGGTGTCTGGCCGTGGGCCTCCCCTCGAGCGGGTAGCATCCGGCCGTGGTGAGGCTAAGGAGGCAAGGGATGGCTCGCCAGCCCCTGCAGCTGAGGCGCTGAAGCCCACACCGGGAAAGTGGGTTCCCAAATTCAAGAGAGGCGATGCTGGCGGTGCCTAGATAGCCGCCCTATTTCCACGCTCGTTGCTACGCGGAGTTTGGGTTTGCTTCCCCTCTTACGAGGCGCATATGTAGAATAGCATCACGTAATAAGGGCCCTTGCAGTTGAGAATGAAAAAGAGTCATTTGTCGTCGAGCCCTTGCTCTTTGCCCTTCTCCTTTTTACGATTTGTACGGTTACTGTGTAGTTTGGGCAGGTAGCGTTTGATTCCAAGCGTCGTTTGCTTTGGGAAGTGTGATACGCTGTGTAGCATAGGTATCGTGAACTCTGAGTCTTGATGTCGAACTCTTCTCAAGTACCCCTTGCCGGGATCATCGATACCCGTCCAGCTATCGACCCACGATTCTTTTTCCTAACGTATTCCACTACTTCGCATGGCTACTTGCCATCGAAGCTTCATGGGAACATCGTCTCAATAATATAACGCTCGGCACACAATCCCCAGGCTAGCGACCCTTGACCCCACCCCCTTCTTTACCCAAACCCTCTCCTCACCATCCGCTCCCAAAAACCCCACATTTTCCAGACCCGGCCGTCTGTCGATTCACGGCCAAGCGTCCTAGTACAGTTTGAAGGGGTACTTAGCGTGCTCCGAGGCCAGGTCGTTGCAGGTCACGATGGGTAGGTCGATGTCGCCGACGGGGTTGCCCGGGCTGTAGCCGCGCTGGGCGTTGGTGGGTTCCTTGCAGATGTTGGTGGGTGTCGGGATGGGGATCTGACTGGTGGTCGTGATGGTGGGCTTGGCTGTGGTGGCGGCTGCGCAGGACTCGGTAGCATCGCCATTGCAGGGAATGCTGCAGTCGGGAGCAGGTGCACTATAAGTATTATTGCCGATGACAGCACCGCAGAAGCACTCGCCTAGTGAAAAGATAAATCAGCATATGTTTCCTTTTGGAAGAGCAGCCGATTTCACGTACCGCCGTACTCAGTACTCGCAAAGGGGTAGCCGCCCGACTTGCACCTGCTCAAGCACTTCTCAGTTGTCGAGGAACCGCCGTCGACAGTCTGCTTGTACGACAGGCACGGCCCAAAAAGGAGTCGTCAGTCCAGCAGCCAAGAGGGGCGTAGTCCTCAACGTTGTTGGCATCTTCGCTGGGCAAAAAGGTCGGGTCCTGATAGACTGAGAAATAATCGCTGCCCGCCAACACGTCTTGTTCTTGCCGCCGTTGCAGGGAAAGCTGCATCGATCCTCAATGGCACTGGCGCCGTTGAAGGTCTGGCCGCAATAGCACACGCCGTAGTAGACAAAGCCGGCGTATCTGTAGCCATTACCCTTGCAAGAAACCACGCACTTCTCGACCGTCATGGTGGTGTCACGGTCCAGGTTGGTGCGCACGGTGAGGGCCTGTGGGTTGCCACTATCCTGGAAGCACCCCGAGTAGACGAAGGGCTGAAAGGGGTGGAGGCAAGAAGGCAGCTCGACCTCGATGGGCTGAACACGGCCGGCGAGAACAACGACCGCGGCCACGGCCACGGCCGAATTTCTCAAGGAGGGCATGTTGAGATGGACCAGGGGGTAACGGATGACTTGACAATTTTGGGTCTTGTCACCAAGGGGGACAACATCATGAGATGGGGAGGAGACCCCTACTTGTATGCATGCTATAGAGCCACGGGACCAAGAACAGTTCGATACGAGTGGACTCATCTACCAGCATGTCGGTATTAAGGTGGATGGCCGAATCCCCGGTCTCTGGGCAGCCCGGGGCTGCTATTCGCACTCTACTCTGGGCACCTCTGGGATGGATTTAGTGATGCCAACCATGACCGCTCAAGTCCCTGTTGGCTGCTAATAGGTGCCCTAGCTTTCTATGCATGTACCTGGTACCAAGGCGAGCTTAGAGAGCAGCCCCGCTGTCCCACCTTCCTCTTGTTGTCTGCGAGAAACAGCAGATATAAGGAGGGAAGATGGTTTAGCTCTTGCTCTGAAGATTTTGATATCCATTGCGCACCAAGGGACCTCGGCACCTTCACCGATTGGGCGGTCCAGGCCACCGGTAGGAAGTGAGAAGAGCCAAGCGAGGTTGTAAAATTGGTAGAAAAGAAGAACAAGATTGGGAGTTCCTATGCTGTACGAGTTGCACAGTTACACGCATAGCGGTAGTTGCTCCATTGGTCCTGGAGGTAGCTTCCTGGCCAATTGCAGCCGGGGTGAAGATGGTGCTAGGGTGCTTGCATAACTGCCAGGACCCTGAGTTCCCCACTGTGGGGATCATCTGTAAGAACGCTGCCGACTCGGCGCCTCTTTTTTGTTCAAGGAACTTTTCGTCTCAGTGTCGTGAGCCATCATCTCTATCATAACGACATGGCATGGCGGCAGCAACAGCAGCCACATAATCAATTGACAAAAAAAACTTTGCTTGGGTTACGCAAACATATACAATCGAGCTGGAGAGCTGAGAGCCTGGTTACCGATTCTTTTCAGCACAGAAAAAATTGGACCACCCGGCTCTCATCGTACAGGTGTGGAGTACAACCCTGTGATTTTACCTGCATCTCATGGCCACACGGCATCGTGTTCTGCTGTGGAGAGGAGCGACGAGAAGTCCTTGCTCGAATCAGATATATGCGTATGATATACATCCACGGCGGGTCGATACTATTGGGCGTTTCTGCCAGTCATCACCGACCTTGCTTCATCCCCCACTCACTCAACTGTTACCCACGGTTACGTGAGGCGCAGTCCAACTTCCAACGGAACACCAGATCTCGGGCCATTTTGTGTAAAATGGGGGACGACTACTGAATCTAGGTTGAGCTGGGACCGGCGCGCGAATGCGGTGGAGCGATTGTGGAAAGCTCGTTGATTGTTTCTACTGCTGTCGGCTGCTGTATCACACAACGGTAGCTGCCCCTATTCGCCTGTTGTACTGCCGAATTTTTAGCACCTTTGTGGCGTTATTTCTGACACAATTATTGGGCACACCGTCTATTATGTCGTGCCTTCTTTCCTGGGCCTTTTTTGTGGCACACTTAGGTTTGCTGCACAGTGAAGCGCTCTCCTATTCTTTTATCTGACACCTATATCTCTTTCGGTACATATTGACATTACCTGCCTTGCTTATCCGAGGCGAATACCAGGAAGTAAAAGGATGCATATCATCTCATTCGGGCGATTCGAAGTTACTTACAAGGCCCCATTGGCCGTGAATGAGCTATATTAAGGTAGGTGGATATGGCGCCCGGTACCTCAGAGTTCGAGAACTACAAATCACGATCCAGGGAGACGGGACGATACAGTGGGCTGTCCAACGTCACTATCACGCCTCCTGAGCCCGCCAGGTTGGGTTCCGGATGGCTTTCGACACGGTTCCCAGTGCTATCTCTCTTATACATCGGCGGTATCTCGCTCGTGCCCTCTGTAAAAGCGTAAGCGAGGGGGGGGGGTTTATAGCAGAGTTCCGATACAAACCAGGCAAACCCACAAGAGAAGACGGGTTCCAGCGCGCCGCCCTGGGAAACACCCAGAAGTCTGCTGCCGGATTGAACCCTTAGCTTTCACTATTATTCTTCATCTATTCAGATGGTACAAAGGAAAAGAGAGAAAAAGGGTGGCGTCGTAATACTGTACCGGGGGGGCATTACAACATTTGGGGTTTAAAGGAGTAGTAACCCAGATTACTCTTCAAGGCTGATTCTCGGTAATGGCTTAGCTCCGATATAGGTACGGTACGGAGAAAGCTGATGTTGACGGCACCCAGTGGCGCAAGGTTCGGCGCCGGCGCTGTTCCGACTAGAGTTCATCGGGTACTCTCAAACTGCCACTGATTATAGTTTCGTTGAATTGCCCACTCGCGCCAAAATACATAGGTGTTGAGTCATGGTGCCACGAAACTCAGAGCTGTGAGCTGCTAGACAAAATCACCGACATAACTGTCATCTTCCCCTCCCTTTTCCGTATCCGCCTCAATGGGGTTGAATAAACGGGACCACCTGGAGCTATCAAAATCCTGTGCTATACTCACTTACAAACTTGGAATTTCGAGAAAAGAACTTGTCACGTAGACATAGTGTACTTCTTAGTCCAATTCATACATACATAGATACGTAGGGCCTCATAACGTCTTTAAACTGAGCGCTTTTGGATATGACACTAAGCCACCAATTTCGTCTAGAGAGCGAGTTGCACAATGGCACTCTTGTTGCTCTGAGCATACCGCAATCTCGGTGAGAGGCAATGATTTCTCGCCTTCTCTTCGGCTCTGCGAGCTGCGTCTCTATTGATCCCAGGTGGCAGCGAGGTGGTAGGAAGGGCGTTCTGATCCAATCTTGGGAGAGAATGGCCACTGAGTCTTTCGAGACCAACTGGCGCCTGTAATCTTCCTTTTATTTCGGCAGCAGAAGTATCGAATCAGCTAAAAGATGCCCTCGGAAATGCAGTTATTTTTCATGCTTGGTTTCCAATCTTGAGGAATGGAGTTGGAGGTTTCAACTATTGCAGAAGCTCCTCGCAAGTCCAATCTTCATAGCTATTTGATGGCAGAACCGGTAAGCATTTTGATCGCTTTTGATATGGATGTGTCACCAGAGCCACTTACTATCCATCAGGCATGTACCTGCGCACAATGAGGGGGATCTTCTTCTCTCGCAGCTCCTTGATGGCGATCTGCAGGGGATCTGTCTCTCCCTCCAAGTCGACTAGAACAGGCGCGTTCATACTACGTTCAAATATTAGCATTTGCAATACGGCAAGGCCCTTCGTCGGGAGGGACTCACCTGATCTGGAGCGCGCGCGTGCCGAGGATGCGCGCCTTTTCGTACTTTGTCATGTATGGCGTTGTGCTGCGCTGGTCGTTGGGGATCTTTTTGTCCTTGTGTGACTTCTCATTGCCCTTGCCGCGATTGGCGACCGCATTAGGGTCGCCTGAGACGACAGTTCGAGAGTCATCACCTCCATCCTCGGTCTCACCGATCTGGGCCGCTGCCTCCTCGCCCTCTGTGGGCTCCGCCTCGGGTTCATAGTACTCTTCCGGGTCGTCCTCGTACATGGGCTCGTCCCTGCGGGTCGCGCAAGATTAGAATTCTGTTCTGCCTGCTGGCTGGGCTCAGACAAAATGCTGAGTTGAGAGTGAACCTACATGGCCTCATGGCCGCCATCGTCGCCGTAGTCAGACATGACTGGAGGTGACTCCTAGCCTAAATCTATGTTGACAGGAGGTAATGTTGGCAAGTCTGGTTGTGACGATGGTGCTGGGTCACAAAGGTTGGATGTGACGAGAGGTGATTGCGCTTTGTTTCTGAATTGCTTCTGGAAAGTCACTTGCAGGCGGCTGAGGGTGAGGGACTGCCGAAAATTTAGGTGGGATTGATGCTGCAAGGCTGACAATTTGCTGGTATTAAGCACGGTCCATAAGTTGACAAGTGCGCCAAGTACGGGTCCGTGCGCGGATTGCCTGCCGGCAGCCATGCTTTGCTGGCGCACCCACAAAAAAAAAAAGTTGGAGATTGTCAATCCGATTTTACGCTTTCTCACACCCAGAGCTACCTCAGCACCACCGGCAGCGGAATGCTCCCGTCGCTGGTAGACAATGAAGCGAAAGGCTGTAGATGAGGGTCACGAGGCCTCATCCAAGAAATATTTTGCAGAGTGGCCACAAGATGGGAACCTGAACGCCGAGACAGCGTCGGCAATTTCAGCAGCCAACAACAGCTCCCACTCGAATGTCTCGACAGCTCTCCACCCAACTCAAACCGCCCCAGCTACCTCGATATCGGCATCATCTCGCGCCTCCCACCGGTTTCCCTCCGACCTCAAGACCATCAAGTGCACCTACAGTGGCTGTACCAAGACCTTCAACCGTCCCGCCCGCCTAGCTGCCCACCTCCGGTCCCATACCAACGACCGCCCGTTCCGCTGCGACTATCGCGGCTGCAACAAGGACTACCTCGAGGAGAAGCACTTGACACAACACATCAAGGGCTCCCACACACATGAGAAAAAACACCCCTGCCCCGAGCCCGACTGCGGCAAGTCCTTTGTCACTGCCACCCGCCTTCGACGCCATGCCGCCGTCCACGAGGGTGCCGAGCGCTTCCGCTGCCGCGGCTACGGTAGCTGCACCATGAGCTTCCGCAAGCACCAAACTCTGCAGCGACACATCCGAGTCGCCCATCTCGAGCAGGCTGCTTATACATGTGGTAATGACGGCTGCGATGGCGGTTTCGAAACGGCAGGGGCGCTCCGCCGCCACGTCGAACGACAGCACGGCGAGCTGAAGTTCTGGTGCGACGAATGCGGCAACGTCAGCGATGAGGACGATGAACCCCGCCTGGTTGGCTTTACGACGATGCTGCTGCTGCAGGCGCATATGCGGCGGGAGCACATCAACTGCATGTTCTGCGACGTGAAATGTGGAAGCCAGGGGAACTTGGAGCGGCATATCGACTTGTATCATTCAGGGACGACGGTTGAAGACCGCAAGACGGTCACCTGCTCGTGGAATGGATGCGGCAAGTCTTTTACTCGCGTGTCCAACCTCAACACACACATCAAGACAGCCCACGAGGGCGTCCGCTTCGTCTGTGGCGAGATAAATACCTACGAGACGGAGGACATTTCAGACTGGAACTGGAAGGAGGAGGGATGTGGCCATGCGTTCGTCAGCAAGCTCAAGCTTGAGGAGCATGTGCGTTTCATACATCTGGGGCGACAGCGGCCGCCAAAGCTTTATAATGTGGCATCGGCCTTGTCGAATCTGGTTGCAGATGAGGTGACCGCGATAGCCCCGAGACCCAACGTTATATGCACGGCGAATGGCTGCTCAGCTCTATTCCTTCGCCAAGTTGATCTCGACAGCCATCTGCAAAACGATCACTGCCACGATAACGGGATTTTCAACGGCGCCATCGACCCTCAGCTGCAGCAGCTTCCGCAGTTTCCACTCTTCCCGGATGAGTCGTCAACAGCAGCTGCGGGAGCTGAGGAGTCATTCTGGTTCGCCGCTGGGATGCCTGACGCCGCCGAACCATCGAGCTTCGAGACGGAGTGGGCTGAGATGAGGAGACTAATCGACGTCGATGCTCTGGAAGGAGGACATCAACAACAGCTCGTCTAAAAGGGTGGTTTCTGGTTTATGATTTATGTAAGGCTATGTGGAAATGATACCCTGGTGCGATTATGGACCTCTTAGATGGTTCGGCGTCCAGAATAAGGATGGGAAATGGAAATGCATAAAATGAATGGCGCGTTACGGCCGGCTAGGTAGATGTCGATATAAAATGGAGCGAAATATTGAACGTTCAGAGTGCAAGTTTTATCTCTCCTGTTAAGTGGATAGGAACATGACCTCTTTGCAACTTAAGACGCGCAATCACCCATCATCTCTCACCAAGCAAGGACGGCAAGCAGGCCAAGGTATTGCGCCAAAAGATCAATTACGTGTTCAAACAACTAGGTATTTCAGTCGGCCTCACAAAGCCTTGTAGTCTATACTTCCCAAAGTCAACACTCCAATATCAACTCGCGTTTGCATCAAGATGCGCAATTACAAAACATAGCCCCCAACCCTGACACTCTCCCACTCCCTCGCCCCCCTGGCATCCTCAAGCTCAACACACCACCACAGCGCGTCCTTGGCTTTATCAAGCTGGTCGCTCTCCTCATACGCTCTGGCGAGTGCAAACCACGCTTCCGAGTGGTTCCAGCCGGTGCCTAGCTTCGTCAGTCCCGATAGCAGTATGTATGCACGGTCCCGCGCAGCGAGTCGGTCGATCAGCGGCAGCGAAGTCGCCTTGTGTGGCGGGGGGAGCTCTCCTGTTCCAGGGATCACGGTTTGGGGCGGGGGCTGGAATAGCTTCTCCTTGGCGAATGGCCCGCTCTTTGTTTCCGCGGTGGGCCCCCCAGGTGGTGTTGTTGCGAGGCCCAGGGGGACGGAGGGGAGATGGGGGTATCGCGGGAGGGTTTTGATGCTTGGGGGTGGAGGCAGGGGGTTTCCGTCGATGGTTGCGGCTGAGGCCGCCATGTCCAGGCCGGGTACGGCTGGAGGTGGGAGTAGTTTCTCTGAATACACATCCATTAGGATATTAGAGAGCCCTACAGTGGCTGCTACATGGTCGGGATAGTGTGTGAGTGCTGTCTCGAAGTCCGCGCGGGCCTGGTACGGCTTTTCGCGCGCAACCGACAAATTGCCTTTCTGCAGCCTAGTTAGCCTCGTCACTCAGGTACAATGGCGAAGAGTGTCAACTTACTTCCGCCCATACATCTGCAAGGAGTTCCTCGATGCTCTTTTTGTGTCCCCAGCCGGCTTGTCTCACCGAAACGGAGCCCGAAGTGGTGTCACTGGAAACATCTATCTCTAAACCCTGCACAATCTTTTGCGCTTCGGCGCATGCTTTTTGCGCATCATCAAGTAGGCCTGCTCTCCGATAAAAGCCCGCGATTGCGAGCCAGACCCCCACGAGGACCGCCCTTCTCCTCCTTTTGTTGTGGTCTTGGGTAAACTGAACGAAAGGCAACAACAGCCTTGCAAACGACTCGACCTCGGCAACCGATATCCCCACGAGCTCTCCGTTCGACTGCGACGAGCCATTCGAAATATGCGACTCGGTGTGCTTTAGTGTTGCGGGGCGCGATGTGGCGCCATTACTCTGGGTTGAAAAATTAAAGCACTGTGGCAGATTGATGTCATCAAACGGTGTGTAGAACCTTTCACCATCAACAACGGTGGGCTGGTGCTGCGCCCCCCCTGTGCTCAAAGCCCGCCGTCGGCTCCCGCTGCTATCTCTCTTGCGGAGACTCCCCCTCCGGCTGGATTCGCTCCTTCCCTTGATGCTTTCTGATTTCCTCGACCTTCGGCTGGAACGAAGGTCTCCATTTTCGTTGGTGACCTGAATGGCTGGCGCTGTCGTGGTGGCAACGCTTTGGGCAGTTTGTGTTGTTTGCGGTCTAGAAGGTATCGTCGCCAACTTCTCGTTGGTGTTTGCGACGCTTTGCCTGGGCCGAGAAGTTCTCTCGGATCTGCTGCCGAATACGCTACCCCTAATGCTACGCAGTGTGGCGGCCGAGCTTTTTGGTGGTTCTGCCTTGAGGGCTAACTCAAGCTTTTGCTCTACATCCCCAAAGAGCCTGGGAAACAAAGTGAGCAGCTCAGTGCTGGCGTTGACAGCAACTGTCGGGCCTTCGACGAGCTCTAGAATGGCAAGTTGGGTCATCTTGATCTCGAGAATGCTCTCTTTTTCGTAGTCATCCATCTCGTCAACGAGTCCGTCGCCGGTGGATTTCTCTTCTTCACCCTCTGCCTCGTTCAGATGGTCGCTCCGATAGTTTCCGTTCAGGTGCTTACCACCAAAAAGAATATACGGGTCTTTGAACTGCTCAATCGCTCCCTCGCAAGCCCGTGCAGCCATCACATAGTCCTGGCGCGCGCTGAGTAGCAAGGCAAGGAGGTGCCAGAGCGGAATAAGCGACCGCTCACGCCAATACGGCCCGTTGCGAAGATCCTGATTCTCTTCAACAGCCTTGTCCGCGAGGAGGGCCGTCTTCACAAGCTCAATCGCAATGGAAAGCTTGCGCTGCTCGGCGTAAAGTAGCCCCAGAGCAAACACGCCTCTGATGTCAACTGCGCGGCCAAACTCGGGAGAGAGTGACTTTCGGAGGGCCTGAATGGCCTTTTCTTGAATCTGTGTCCGGGATTCCGAATCATACGTCATTCGCGCCCACTGGGCATGCGCCAGCCCAATTGACTGCCATGACAGCGCAAACGTATTCGGTGGCACTACAGTGTGGGAGGCAAATCCGTCCTCCGGAGCCGAAAACACCTGCCTGAACTTTTCAACCAGCAGCTCTAGCTCGTTTGCCAAGTTCCGTGCCTTCTCTGCTGCCTCCCTGCCGCCGTATCGACATAGAGCCGCGATGCAGGCAGCGATGGTCTCGAGCATGGTCGCATCGTCATCGAGGGCGGGCTCGTGGTGGCCCGTCTTCTCTACTCTCGCTTTACCTTTCCTGATGAGGTCAAGGTACGAGCCAAATGACATGAAGGCTAGGTCGAACTCGGCGACCGCAAGGTGTACCGTAAAGAGATGACGCAAGACGGCCGTCGAGTGGAATGTTTTTGTTGCGGCACCATACAGTGTGTCGAGGACGCCATGGCTCAGCGACTCCCTCCCTCCTGCACCGAGATCTTGCTCTTTCCAGCCCCGTCCGTTCAGTATGGCCCAGTTCTGCATGACCCGGCTGACAAAGTCCTCCACCTCGGCCCTTTCCTCGTTGGCCTTGGGGAAGCGAGTCTCAGTGAAGAGTAGTCCCTGGTAGATGGTCTCGACCTTCTTTAATTCAGCGCGCAGCTGGTTCTTTGCGGAAGCCTCGTTGTTCACAGCCGCATGGCCTGTTGGAAAAGGGAAATCCCGCTGAAGAATCTCCGAGAGAGCATAGTAGTACTCGGACCACACTTGCCGCCTAGGCACAGATCCTCGGAACCCATAGCCACCAGCTAGGGGCGCGCCTTTGCTGCTCGCCCAGTACTTAGACCATGTGCGAAAGCAGGCGAGACAGTTGGGATCCGTGAGTGACTTCTCCCCTTCCCGCATCGCCTGGCCCGCCAACATGCAGTACTCGGTCAGAAACAGCTCGGCCCAGTAGCGCAGCTGCTGGCGGGCAGGCCGTGTAGTCCATACATCAGAGAGCGAAGGTAGTGCCGATTCAAATGCCTCCAACGCCCCAGTCCGCTTCCCATCGCGCGCGAGGCAGTTCGCCCTCAGGTAAGCTGCCTTGAGGGCGCAGACTTTAGTCCATTCCGACAGTCCATCCAGATTGTCGTAAGATGGGTATTCTTGGTCGAAGTTGTCCGGAAGACGTGTGAGGGCAAGATCATATTCACGCAGCACCCAATGTACCCAGCCGACGCAGACCTTGGCCTGGAACCTGTGCTCGGGATACGTTTGTTCGGTCTCAATGGCGGCAAGGAGGTTCGGAAGGTGGCCGGAGACCTCGAGTCCGGCGATGGCGCTGACGGTCGAGGGACGGTCGACAGAAGTGGCCTTTTGGCCAGACTTTGCGGTAGCCGCTTCGGCCTCCGCGGTCAATGTGAGACCTAGGGGAACCCCCAGTCAGACCCAGACCAGGATGCGAAGAGGGAGAGGTTGGAGACTCGGGTGAGGGCATACAAACTCGGTCAGGGGCGTGCTTCCGCACCTTGCGGATAAGCTCGGGCACGGCATCCCAGCTCTCTTCGCAGCGCGCATCATTGAGCTGCGCAATGTATTGCGCGGCCTTTGCGGCGTCGGGCTAATACATCCAAAGGAGCCAAGTCAGCAGGCATTGATTGAGCGGTCGGACCGGAAGGGAGAAGGACTGTCGAGCACAATCGCAGCTTCTTCAAGGGAACTGGGAACTAGGACTGGAACCATGTGGCTTACCATCTCGCCTGGGTTGCTGCAAGCAGACTCGCACTACGATGACTTGTTGCGACGAAGACAAGACATGCGAATAGGGCATTCCCAGAGGACGGCGCGGTCAGAGAGGTGGGAAGTCGGGATGGCAGAGAGACACAATGGAGACGGCGAGGAGTGTAGTCAAGAAGGGCGAAGCTAGAGAGGTCGTCTTCTCGTCTGTGGCCATGGGACGATCAATGGTCGAAGGTAAAAGGGAGGCACAAATCACAACAACTAATGAAGCTCAGTAGGTACCTAAAGTCCAAAAACTTGGAGAGGGGCGTGCGTTGCAACCAGGCTTGTGGAGCGATGATGTCGATTGGACCACCGAGGCCAGGTCCCAGCGGTGGGTATGTACCAACTGCCGCAGGGATCTGGCTGGCGCACGAAAGTGGAGCTGCCCTGTATTTTTTCGGTTCCTGCCGCCTGCAAAAACTCTGTGGCAAAAAGAAGATTTCGATGCTGCGCTGAGGAAATTCAATATCGTGAGTGAGATCTTCCATGGTATTCGAACACAGAAAATCCTGACAGATTCCTCCAACTCAAACACGGAGTCTCAGATATTTTTGCAACGGCACCATTTCAACATTGGACATTGTGACACAAGTTACAGGTCGCAACCGCAAAATATTTGTATGCTAATGTTCATATTCATGCACATTAAGAATATGTGTAGTTCACGGCTTAAATTCTGAAATCTGACCTGCAAAAGCTACTACCCCTTTACGGAGGCAGCCACAACACCATATCCCATTATCACATATCTTACCCCTCACAGACGTGCAAGTGCGACACACAATCATGCCGGTCCCATCAGAGCTCCGGGTGCTCTGCCGCAGGCTCGCCACAACGCCCCCTGACGAGCTCCCCCGTCTCTGCCCTGTGCTTGTTGGCCATGTATCACGATGTGGCGGGCCGCTCTCTGCCATGTCAGAGGGCGAGGCCAAGGATAAGGTCGCAGAAACACCAGTTCTTGTCCACAAGCTCAATACCCACATCACCACTCTCTTGAACGGCAAGAATTCCTCAGGTCGCTTTGCTGCTGTCTGCATGGTCAAGGCTGTTATCGACGTGGGAGGATGGGAATGTCTTCGGGGGTCGATGACATGGATCAGGGGCTTGATTTCTATCTTGCAGGTATGTAGTTAGGGAAACGAGGAGAGACTAAGGGGTCAGGCTAACTAGGCATAGAAACCCGACCCTCTTGTCTCCAAGGAGTTAAGCATTGTCACATTGACAAAGATATTCATGCTCCTCCAGGTCTATCAGACTCTCGTGAGAGAGCTTGCAACTCCAACGCTCCCCAGCTATGTCACAGCCTGTCTGCAGCTCGTCAAGCCGCCAGCATCGGGCAAGCCGCTCAAGACGCCCATGTCGTTCGTCGACTCTGTTGCCTGCTCCCTCTCCAAACTCGTAGCACTGTTTCCAACAACTATGCGGCCATTCAATGCGCAAATCCGGTCTGCCCTCAGGAGCTATATTGCCCCGACCTCGGTAGACTCGCTTGTTGTCCCCCAAAGTCTGCGGGAGAACGCGCGGCATCTGTTCATCATGCTTCACTACACGGCACCCAAAAGCACCAGCGGTGAAGAGTGGATTAAGGCTATTCGAGCAACCATCAAGGACAGCCATGCTACAGCCGATCAGGTATTCCGTGCGGTCCACGAATCTTGTCAGTCGGCCACAGGCTACAGAAGTCAGGCCGTAACCACTGACGGAGAGCCGTCCGGAGGAGGGGACTCGGCAGACGAGCTGCCTTCTTGGTCGGGCGTAGCGGCCGGCGCAGAGAGGCTTATTGGCTCCTTGGAATACCTCGGCGAGTACCTCAGGACTGCGACCAAGGCCCCCGTGACACTTCCCCTCGGCGAGTTGCTGGACTTGACGGCCAGGATATCTCTCATCACGCTTCCCTCATCGGAAGACGCTGTCGAACTGAACGTTTCTATTGGAAGAGACGAGAAGGCCGACCTGTGGAGTGCCCTGCCGGACATCCACGTCGCAGCCACACGCCTCCACACAGCCATCATCCTCCGCCTAGGAAACGGCGCGATCCCCCTTCCCACCGAGATCCTCGACCAATTGACCCGCATATTTGACTCCAACCGCCACATCCCTTCTGTGCGGGAGGCCGCATACGCCCTGGTGAAGGAACTTGTCCTCCTTTCTGGCCCAACCCTACCCAAACTCACCGTCGACTCCCTAGCGCCGCTCCTCCAGAGCTGCTGCGTCGACATCCTGCGCGCAACCGGCCACGGTGAAGCCAAGGCGCAAGAGCAAGCGACCCTAGCAACCACCGCCAACGGAAGCAGCAGCAAACCCAAAGATCCATCGACTGGCAATGCCGACGCTTTCCTCACCACTTCCACCACCTCCGCAGCCGCCTCATCTATCCGCCGTACAGACCACGAGGCATCCGCCCTGGCCCTGCTTCCGTTCCTCCTCTCCCACCTCCCCCAGCGCCATCTCAGCCCCGATGCTCGCGGACTGCTCGATCGCACAGCCATCCTCGCCGGCAGCCGCGACGCTATGCTTGCTAGCTGCCTGCACCCGTACAAGGACACACGCGGGCGATTCTACCCGAGCATCTTGCCTTTCCTCATCCAACAGTTCCCGCGTGACCAGAGCGTCGAGGTGCTGCGGACGAATCTGCTGCGGAGCGCCCGAGGTGGCGCGTCGTCATCTTCGCAGGCGATGTGGGAGGACCCCAGAGAGGGTCTGGACGCGCTGTTGAAGGGGTCGATTAATGGGGGGCAAGTGGAGGAGGAGGATGTTGAGCTGGATGTGGTGATGGACTACGCTGTTGAGGAGAAGAAGGTCGGTACCGGGGCGCAGAGTGGGTGGCAGCTGCTGGGCGAGTCCTCTAAGATGGATGTCGATGCTGCTGCGCCTGCGAATGCCTTCTTCACGACGGCCGCAGCCCAGACGAACGGCGACCGGTTTGGAGAGGATGTGGCATCACCACCATCGCCGCTGAAGCGCAAGGCATCGCTTGTTGAGCCGGGCAAGCCCAAGCGGGTCGATACTGGGAAGGGGAATGACGTTGCGGCTGATGTTGTGATTATGCGGAAGCCGCAGGCGCAGCCCGGGGCGGCGGCGGCTGAAGAAAATAGCGACAGTGATAGCGACAGTGATGATGAGGGGAGTGTTCAGATTGATATGACACTCGAGGATGACGAGGAGGATGACACAGAGGAGTGATGTCCAAGAATCTCAAGATTCAGGAAAACACGTAGTGGGAGGGAATTGTCATGGTAGTTAGGCTTGTAATACTAGCTCTAACTGCAGCCTCCCAGAATGAAAAAAGAAAAACGATTAACAAACACAGTATCAACGGACGGGTATATTTGTTGCATTTCGTCCCTGTTCCGTACCTTGTAGGCTCAGCCGCTCCAAGACACGGACAAGATTCAACGATGATATCGCACACTCTCGTCTTTCAGGCTGTGGCATGAAAGCGGTAGCTTTCCCGGTTTCCTAGTCTCCAACGCCAACCTGTCTGCCTGCCGACCAGCCACTTTTCCTTTTTCCCCTCTGAAAATGCTCAGATAATACAAAGTCCCAGCCCATGTCTAGGGAAATAGATGGGAGATGGGTGGGTAAGGAAAGCAAATATCATACCCACCTTTTGACCCTCCATCTTTAGCTCGGAGCAAACCGGTAAAAAATCAAGACCAGCCGGCCAACCCAGCCGGCCAACCAGATACCCATCCCAAAACCAGATTCACATGCAAGATACAGGCATGTTGTCCTACTCCCGTTACACCAATACCCGAAAATAATACAAAATAACACAAAGACTCAATCCCGAAGCCAAGCCCGTCTCTTCTCCTCTTTCTTGGCCTTCCTCTTCTCCTTGAATGCCTTCAGCTCTGCCTTAGTCGGCTTCTTGCCGGCCCGCTCGGCCTTCAGACTCCGGCCGTCATGCATGTTGGCCGCAGCGTCCACGTCGAAGAAGGCATTCATCTGCCGGCGGCTCTTGGCCTCGTCCGTGTGGCGCTCGACGCCCTGCTCGGGCGCCTGCCACTGGCCTGTGAAACGGTTGAAGAATCCGCCGTTGCTGTACTCGTACCCGGCGGTGTCGGTGCCAGGTGCGCCAGCCGCGGTGCCGACAAGGGAAGCCTCCAGACTCGGCGCGGCCAGGCCCAGGCCGACAGTCTCGCTCACCGACGCCACGGCGCGTGCATTCTGCGCGTACCACGCGTTCTCGTCGTAGTCGCCGTGGATGGCGGGGTTGTATCCTCCGGCGACGGACGTCGGGTTGCTGATGGTCGACTTATCTTGGGTCTCGGGGACCACGAGCGCCGCGGCAGGGGGCGGTACAACGCCGGCAGGCACGTTGGGTACGCGCGGGTTTTCTTGCTGCCACACGGCTGTGAAGCGGTTGTAGAACCAGTAGCTCTCGGTGTTAGGATTCCAGTGCGCCTCCCAGCCATCGTCCTCGAGCTCTGGGGCGGGTTCCGCGGGGAGGGGAGGCGCTGCTGCTCCGCCGGGGATGGGCTCGTTTGGAAGAGGAGGGGCGGCAGCGGTGGACGCTTCCGGCTGGGGACTAGACGAAGGCTCGTAGTCTTGTGACCTCGATCGCGTCGAGGATTCTGCCGGAGAGGAGCTCCGCGCATTGTTTGGTGTGGGCTCTGTTTCGTCTACCTCGCCGGGCTCAGAGCCTGTCGATACCGCAGGTGAAGGGGCACCTTCGGGCTGCTCTGCGCGCGCATCAGGCGCATGCTCTGGGGAGCTGGGTGCGGACGACATGGTGGAGCCGTCGCACGGAAGGTGCAAAGAAAAAGGTGATCAATTGAGAGTTGCCTGGCCTGAAAAGGAAGGGTTGGAGGCGGGGATATTCATCTCCCGATGAAGCTCAGTGATTCTTGTGCAGAATGGTGAGTCAGACCAGGTGGGCGGAAAGGAAAACAACCTAGAAACTCAACCAAGCTGGGTCTTGATCAATGTGAATGGCCTCGCGTGCTCTCAGCATTGCTTCAGCTCCTTTGCAGGTGGGGGACTAACTAGATTCCTAGGTGCTAGGCTTGTTCTCGAAGGAATTCGGAACGGCATTGCTATTATCCGATATGCTATAAACCCTAGCTTGCGATAAAGGGAGCTTATGTCAAGCTGCCCCGGTTTAGTCATGCCGTGTTCCTTGTCTTGGCGCTTCAACAATTTCTGGGGCCCCAAAAGCTCCAGAACGGGCGCCAAGAATGTGGCGCCCTTGCACGATCTCCAATGCCTGAGATCTTGGAAGCTTAAATCTTGCTTGACTCCTTTGCCGATGGGCTATTCCCACAAATTTTCAACCCATAAAGATGATATAAATTGCCTCCCGCTCATTCCCCCCCCCCCCCAAACACAGTAATGGCATTCTCATGTAACTTCTATCAGGAAGTCCCAGAGACCCATGAAGCCGCCTGCTGGCCCACAGCGTCGTCACCGAGCAAAAGCAACGCCATCAAGCTTGCGCGTCGTGCTGATCCTCTTCCTACGTTTCATTCCGAAGCGAATAGTAGAGTAAGCCCGACAGGGTATAGCTTCCGCATCTTTTCCGCCTCTCTGGTCTTCCGAGTCCGGCAAGCACGGGAGCGTCGACCCCAGCCGACCCCAACTCGGTGCCCTCAGCCGACTCCCTTGACAGCCTCTAGCAAACGGAGCTCAGAGGTGCTGTTACCCTGGCATCGGTTCTCGAGGCGAGATCACCAAGAGCCTCCAGGTTATTCGGTTTTCTCCGCATCACCCACAGCCAGTGTACCCTCCGTCCATTTTTAGGAACTCGGTCTCGGGGCGAATGGTCTTTAGCCGGATATCATCGCCATCAATTACACACACCCTATATGGCAAAATGCTGATCCTTGAACCTAGTGGCTTGCCCGTCTGTGGATGCCTTTGGTCGTGACTGATTCGTCGGAGCCAGTGCTCATATCTGCCCGTCCAGGGCCGAAGGGAGTCCCAAGGCCCCGTCATCACCACGCCGGGCCATCCACGAGAACGGCTGGGCCTGGGCCTGTGTCTCCATCGCCGCTCCGAGGGGGCATTGACCAATAGATGCGACGGCCTACCACGCTCGGTGGAACCAGGCCAGCCAGGCTAACAGAAGTCCCCATCCCTTGACGTATATACACTCATATGTGTCCCTGCTCTTTTCCGCCGGCCCGCAGGACCTGGCTGTTGTTGGACAGTCTTGGTATTTTCTGAGCTATCTATTTGAGTGCCTTGTTCCCCTCGCGTCGAGTGTTTACAAGCCACAGCACTCGTGATTACTCTTGCTGCTCCTAGTCCTCATATTTCCGCCATCATATCTCGATATTCTTTCTGGCTGGGGCCTAGTCCCATCTGCAGGCAGCCATTTGTCTGCCACGGCCAACCCTTTCTTGCCCGTATTTGGACCAGCACAAGTTTCACCTTGTCCTTTCCACACGTGCTCCGTCTTTTGCCCGTGGGCGGAAAGTAAGCCTTAATCAGGAGCCAGCCACGTGTTGTGGCCTCGGCTTGGTGTGTAACGGCGATAGGGGATGGCGATGGATGCATCAAGCAATACCATGCGTTTACCGGCTTCGCTGTCCTCACTCCTGGCCCTCATATCCGCTACCATTCCGCTAGTAATAGCTGCGCCCTCCTTAACCGACCATTCGTCATGCGGCTGCTTTTTAACAAACGGGACTGAAGCCCGTTTCTTTTCTAACCACAAGTTCTTCGATTTCCGAAGCCAATCCCAATATGCGGGCGTCCCGCAAGTAATTACCAGCGCCGATGACAGCGCTGAGGCAGACAAGACAAGCAAATTCTTCGATACAACGCAATGGACAGACATGTGGATGGTTGGAAGCTGGAACAACAGCAAATCTGTACGCAGCGACGCCAGTGTTTTGATGATCAACTCGCCAAATAACGTCTACATTGAAGCCAACGGCGACCGTACCAGTAACCCGCAAACATGGCTTACACTACGAACACAACGTCTCGCGACCTTCCAGACAGCGGCTGAGATTGAGTCAACCGAGAAGATTGGCTTTCAGTTCCTCTCAATGCGTATGCTAGCGCGCACCATCGGTGCCAAAGGTGCTATCACAGCCCTCTTTACCTATCTGCACTCGGACAACGTGGCTCTTGTGCAGGAGGCAGACCTCGAGGTCCGCACGTCCGACCCACCCGAGCTGGTGCATTACACCAACCAACCATCATACACGGCCAAGGGCGATACGGTCGAGGAAGCGACGCGGAACGTAACGCTGCCCGACGGATTGCTCCGGTCTGACTGGGCCGTGCACCGGCTGGACTGGACGCCCACCAGCAATACGTGGTACGTCAATGGGAAACAGGTGGCACAGATATCGTTCCAAACGCCACGCGACCCGAGCAAGATTATATTAAACGCCTGGAGCGATGGTGGGCAATGGGCGGGGAACATGAGCGTCAACGATGCAGCGTACTTGCAAATACAATGGTTCGAGGTTGTTTATAATGGCACCGCCGGAGTCCACACACACAAGGCGAAACGGGACGACCAAGCGGGCCGGGAACATGAGGTGGGAGTTTATAGGAGAGACAGCAGCAGCAGCAACCCGGATGCTAACCGGCAGCTTGTTGGGAGGGCAGACGAAGGGTGTAAGGCGGTTTGCAGTATTGATGAGACGCCGAGTCTAGGCCAGCCGGTGATGCTTTGGAACAACGAGGCAGGGCGGATAAGAGGGCAACCGGGCGGCGGCGGGCTGGTGGGTTGGATACCCTCCGCGTCAGTCGCGGCCATGTTTGTGGTCTCGGCCGGGCTTTGGAGGTAGAAAAGCGAGAACCATTGAGCTCGCGGTAGCGTGGTTACATTCAAATTGGACATATTTCTGCTATTGTTCTGATACTTTGGTCAGTGTTGACTCTGTGTTACCTAGTGTCGTGGGAAATGCACCTTGGAGCAATTATTTCCTGCGCCGGAAAGCAGGTGCATCTCGCGCTCAGAGACACATGCACGATTTCCGTCACTTCATTTATCCCAGACACGGTGTTCTGGGCGTCGGTTGATTGTTGTTATGGGCAAGGGACAAGCAGGTAGATCTAGTTAGGGGTGTTTGGGGGGGGGGGGGGGGGCAAGGAAGCGTTCGTGTCGCTTCCCTGATTCCACCCTATTAGGCCTCCGGAAAATATAGAGTATAAATGGACAAACATGTCGGGGATATGTTTGTCTGATGGGGGGCGGGACGCATAGGTAAGGGTGCTATAGGGGGTGGCCCGGCCTTGTCTTGCGCCTAGACATCTTTTACACTGCAGTATCCTCCGGGACGTGTGATTTCAGCCTCTAGCGTTCATCATAGTAAACCTACCCGTCTCACTTTCATCTATTTCCTCATCAATCCGAGCCGTTGGATTAGACTAGCGGAATACGGATCTAGTGAGGGTACCCGCAGCGAACGGCACCGCATGTTCTGTACACGCGCTGCGTATATACGCGCATTGTTTGGGCACTTGCGAAGCTTAAGGCGTATTCAACATGGCCGGAGCGTTGGCCTTCTGTTTGATCAGACGAACGCGCACGGGTGGTAGCCGCGGGAGCCATGGATGGCCCTTGCAACGACCCCTTCCGCCCTTCCCGCGCCACTTGAAACGCCGGGGACACACACCGCGAACACCCAACGACTGAACATGGGCTCTGTTGTCGGGGTTGTCTCGCTCCTTGGTCATTGGGTAGGCAAGCAAGTCGCGGGTTCTCACCTCCACGCACGGATTACTCTCAAGAGCTGATGATTTGACACATGTGTCGTCGATGTTGGTGGTGTCGCACGGGAGATTAGAGGAAGGCTGCAGTGTCGGTGAATGAGAATATGTGTGTGTGGTATGCACCCCGCAGAATACGCACCTGTGGGGAGGAAGCGGGATGGGAAGATGGGGTGGGATAGGTAAGGTTGGTTTAGGGAGGTAGTTCGCGTTCGCGGCCTTGAACGTGTCGTGAGGAGGTGGCTGACGTTGAATATGTCGGTTTCCGGTTTGGGAGGAGGTTGCAGTTGGCCTTGACGTCAAGACTTCAAAGCGTACATTCGCGATGTAACAGTAACGGGTGAGCCACCCACCTTGTGTCTTAGATTTATGAATCAGTATTTGACTTGCTAAAGCTTGTTAGTTTGAGCTCCCGTTTCTGTTAGTGTCCTGCCTTGTTTTGTTTCTACCTTCCAGTCAATCACCGAGGAAAAGGATCAGGAACAAAAATGAAAGTACTATTTGCATTTCATAATCATAATTCATACCGTCGCCACGCCTCCCAGGCCACCCACGTTGCAAGATGTCCCAGCTGAAGACCCTCCCCGCGTACTGCGGCTAAAACGATCGAACGCCGGCCTGGACTCTGTGACTCGTATCTTTAATGCGCTCGAAGGCGATCAGGGGGCCGCCGCCTCGGGTGAATTGGGCCTACGCTGTCGGGGCCAACCAAAGTCGCGATACTTGACCCTATCAAACAACGCTCACCGGAGGAGAGGCAGCATTCTTCTCCATATCCCGAGCCTCACCACGACAAAAGCAACAATGTTTCCGCGTAGCACCCGGCTAGCCGGCGATCTTGCGATCCATATGGAACACCCCATATCCTTTCCCTCCACGTTCCCCCCCTGCAGGACATCCTACGGCCCATGGGTAAAGGGAGGCAGAAGAGAAAAATCCCCGAATCGCTGTCCGCTGGGGAGTTAGTAGGTTTGCTTAAAAGGTCGCCAAGAACCCCGATCTCTGGTTCTCGTTTTCCTTGCCCCTGACTCCAGACGAAAAAAATAGAACAGGTGAAGAACCCAAAAGACAAGCAGCAGCAACATGACATCCCCAGTTGGACAATAATGATGATGATGTTGTTTCCACTCTCGTTAATCAGCCTCGGCATTCTCGGCGCGCGCGTGGCCACGGCCGGCCCCGGTGGCGGGGACGCAGGAGCCAAGGCGTGTCCCGAGGTACACGTGTTTGGCGCCCGAGAGACCACAACACCGCCCGGGTTCGGGACGAGCCAGACGCTCATCGACCTGTTGATCAAGCGGTTCCCCAGCACTACGGCTGAGGCCATCGTATATCCAGCTGCCGGAGGCGACGAGTACAGCAAGAGCGTCGGCACGGGGATCCTGGCCGTGGTCAGGCAGACGGCGGCGTTTGCGGTGAGGTGTCCGAGTTCCATCATCATCATGCATGGGTACTCACAGGTGCGTTTGCTTTCCGTTTTTGAGGTAGAAATTCATGGCTGACCAGGAACGGTGTCGATACAGGGAGCTCAGATCATGGACGACGCCTTTTGCGGCGGCCCAGACCTCCCGCAGCTAAACTCGTCGGTTCCGTTGGTATCGGGGGCTGTTGCCCGAGGTGTAGCGGCAATTATCATGATGGGGAACCCTCGGAATGTCGAGGGTCTTCCATATCACATCGGCAACTCAACTGCTGGCGGGGTACGATATGCTTCTTTTTTGTTGGTCGAGATACTTGCTAACACGACTTGATAGTTTGCCGCCCGACCCAAAGGCTTTAGGTGCCGGCAATTTGAAGACAGAATCCAATCGTACTGCGATTCGCCGGACCCATTCTGCTCCAATGGCAACGACCCCGTCACACATCAAGGATATGGAAAAGAATATGGCCAGGACGCACTGGAATTCATTCTTAGCAAGCTGGTGGCTAATTAATAACTGTAAGATGGTGGGTGGCTTACTGCACAACAAAAAAACCAAACCTCCTGTGAGGATGATTTGGCGTAAAGGGTAACGGGTAACGGCTTATAATACTCATGATGTGTCGCGTCAGCAGTTAATGTACGATAACCTGACTTCCTAAGTTTTCATGGGGGAAGACAGTTGGCTGGAACCGCCGCAGTTTGCGTGTTAGTCCCTCGACGTAAGACCATTGTAGTGATCTCTGCCTTGTGCCCCATTTAATGGTCCTCGATCTGGACTCTCTTGGTCTGGCGGTATGGGTCCGAACTGCGCCCGAGCGAAATTTTGAATATGACTTCATTCACCGACGCAATCCCTCAAGCAGGTCGAGACGCTTGCGAGGGGGGTATACTTGCGAGGGTAGTATGTCGGTGTAAACTTCACTGGAGCTAGACTCCCCTGGAAACCTCAAATAAACAGGGAAGAAACACAAATTGGGCCCTGGCTGTAACGAGCTGGGGGTGGTTGAACGTGGTATGTCTCGAGACTTGTGTAGGGCTGAGTGGGGCTAATGGCGTTGCTCGGATGGACCGTTGGAGGTCGGGAGCTGAATACTTGAGGTCAGCCCTGTTCAGCAAGGGCTGGGCTGGTAGCTTCGGTTGTCAAGGACGTGAATCAAATGTCCCTAGGTCAAACCGAGGTGACATGCTGCCTGTCCTGTCGTGGTATTTCGTGGCATTTCGCAGCCGTACACTAGCACGTTTCACCAGCATGGGGTTCCGTGCTAAGGTAAAAAATTAAGGTACTTGGGCACAGCCGTTTCTCTCAGCCCCCGTCGCGAGGCTGGCTTTGGGGCAGCATTGGTGAGATCCTTTGTGGTATAAAAGAACGTCATGGCGTCTGTCAAAGGTCGAGGCTGAGGTTGAGGCTGAAGAAGTAAGCAGGGGTGTTTTGTGGTGACTGCCGCTTGGGGCTGTCGCTTGGGGCTGGGCACTGGGTGGGACTCCTAAATGGCTTGGCGAGATCTTGGTCTCAGGGCTCGTCGATCGTCCAATCCTGCGACGACGGACCGAGCTAGCCTCTATTAGCGGCCGCTACTTGCCTCAGTGTCTGCACTGTGCGTTTCCCGAGCCCATTCCACGTCTCCCCGTCCATCTCCATTCTCAAGAAGCACTGATTCGCGGCTGCGGCATCGCTATAAGCAGTGTGACTCAAAGAAGTCCTAGAAAAGACCACATCGCAAAAGAATAATGCCGAAGGTGTTGCGGCATTGGTGCCGCACGAGTTTCCTGGACTTTCGCTGAAATACCAAGGCACTGTCAGCTTGGCAGAAGCAAAATGTCCCGCCCGGAGAACAAACCGAACATCCCCTTGCACTCCCCATCATCACGCGAGAAGACGGCGCTATGATAATACGGCAGAAGCGTGCAATGTCGGCCTGCCATCACACGCAGCGGTTTAGGCTGGGGCGCCTGCAATGAACAGACAGCCTGCCTCTCTAGTCATTTGAGGTCGGGCGTGAACGCTCAATTCCTCGTATTGTCTTGCCAGAGGCCACCCAGCCATGTCATGCTGACGGGTGGCCAGCGGGGCACTTCTTCAACGTCACTGTTGAATCAGTGCTGAATGCCACCGATTGATTAGCTTCGGACGCGCTATATATTTTGGGTCTGTGCCGCATGCGTATCGAGCTGGCTCAGGCAAGGTTGCGTTGGAGGTATGGCTGGCAAAGAGGGGTCGGCATGCTACGCAAAAGGAAAGAGACGAACAATAGAAATCTTGGCCGGCGAGATAAAAGTGCTAACCCCCACCACCCCTTCCCTCCCAAGATTCCCTCCTGCCGTCTCTTGTTTCTCTTTCAGGGAATGCGGAACGTAACCAGGATCAGGGAGGGTTACGTTCTTGCTAAACTAGGCCGTGATCGACCACTCAAGCTTCGTCGAAAGCTAGGGCCTTCACTACCATCGAGGATTCGGTGCAAGGCTTCCATTTTCCGCTGTGTTTTGTGCGTGTCTTGCTCCTCCCTCGCTCTTCCGGATCGCTTGCTTGCGTCCTGCACTCGCACGCATTTGGTCTGTTCCACGGCTTTCTGCCGCCGAATCTCGTTGCGCCGTGCTCGGTCGACTGCGCATAGCTCATAGGGTAGGGCAGACCCAGCCAGAAGCATGCAATCTACACGACGGGCATACTGGATGCCGGGCATGGTGGTATGGGAATTTGCTCTCTCCCTTGTCCCTGGGGAAGTAACTGACGCCGACGATAATGATGGGCTGCCACTCGCACCAGACCGAACAACACCCCACCATCACAGTAGTACCTGCGTACAGCAGCAGCCCGTCAGCCCTCGGTGCCTTTCAATGGCTACCAGTGCTCTAGGACACTGCTGGCGCGACGAATAGCATGTCTCTTTGCTGGCTGCCATCCGCATACCGCCTTTTTTCCCCGCCACGAAAGCAGCCCGGCTGCGTACGTCGTAAACTCGCAGCGGGGGTGACGAGGCATGGCGTGTCTGAAACACTTGCATCATATGGCAGAACTCATCCAAAGATCGAGTGTTTCTCAAGTATCATGCCAAGCAAGAGCCTGAGCCTTACGTGTCGTTTATGTAATAATACTGCTGCTGGTTCCGAAACTTTTGCGCCCAGTTTTCCAAGATGTGCCGCTTCTGCGATGATGATCGGATCCCCTGATCCAGTTTTTTTCAACCAGGAGGAAAAAAGGCATTGCGAGAGCGCTGTGGACGGAATATTCCAGAGAAGAGGATTTATGAAGTGTAATGCGATGAAAAATGTTTCAGGAAGTCGCCCTATGGGTTACGTCCTTGAGCTAAAATAGTTCACAAGCAAGTGGAGGTTGGCGAGGCTAAGGCCGGATGATGGCGCAATTGCGTGGGTCCCGCGCTTGCAGACCTCGTCGGCGCTGGTGCGCGCTAGTCTGACGCGAAGGGAGGTTTGGACGGACTCGGTCCAACCCAACCAATCCTTTCCCATCTCCGAGTTGATGCGACTTGAAGGAGCCGGCCCTCGGGGCTTGCCATCGCGGAAGGAAAAGGATGAGGGCAGTGCGAAGCGGGTTGAAGTTTCGAACCTTTCCAGAATTCTGGCTGGGCTGGGAGCCAGCTGTTGTCAAGAAGACTCAGTTAGGGCCGTCGTTCCCCGGCTCTGATCTCCCCATATTCTGGAGCGGCGAGTCGGGCACTGCGTAAGTCAACAACAGGTGGCATGCCTGGGGAGGGGCCAGGGAATCGCCACGTGTGCCCTGGAAATATCTGCCCGGGCTATAACAGCGGGGGGGGGGGCGCCTCGGTTGAAGTTCAGTGGACAGTGACGGGAGCTGCACGGTGTGACAGACAGCCTTCTCCAAGTTGTCGATGACGGGGTTATGCCGATGACTTGAACGCTAAGCCAGCAGCTTTCACACGGTTTCTTTCTGCGAGGATCTGGTGTCGTAGTTGTGATCCGCCGTCGCTAACTCGATCGAGCCTCCCGTCCGCAGTAGGCAGCCAAGAAAGTAAATATGCCCATGAGAGGGTAATCATGAGCAGCAGCGCAAGGACAATCAAACTCGCGGGCGAACCGTGCGGAGTTGAAGCGTCGCTCACATCAGGGTAATTAGACGACCGAAATGCTGCTTGCCAAACACGTCTCCAGCCGGCACCATTGAAGGAGGGCTGTAATGTCCGCGCCACCGCTCAACGTGAGGGGACGCCAGGAGTAAATTTGATGCAGCCCTTTCAGATTGTCGCGACTGAAGACCAGTGTGTGCTGACTAGTGTGTATGTACTTATCGTCACAACTAATGGCGAGATGTCCTGCCGTCATGCCTTGGAGGAACTCGACGCTCTTCAACTTGCAACAGAGAATTAGCTCCAGATAGTATGGGACCTGGTGTGGTCGCAGCGGGTGGCTAGCGGTAGCGATACCTTAGTGGACCAATGTTATTCCACCAAGAGGAGCCTGAAGAAAAGGAGTGCTGCAAGCAAAAGGGTCGCCATCAACCGTTAGGTCCCTGACCGTCCCGAATGCGACTCTGTCTAGATAGGTTGGTCAGCAACGGGGCGTGCCTGCAGACTTGCTGGCCAGATTTGCTGGTACACTGTTACAGCAGGCGCTGGGTTCACTCTCGGATATAGGAGCCACATCGACACAGGTCGCCCTCCTGTTCCATGCAGTTTGCGGCCCTGGGTCTCCTGATTGGGGGTTTCTGCCTTAAGGTACGAAATGGGGCCCTTGGGCACGACAAAGAGGGATAGCCTTGCCGTTGTTGATGGAGAGGGGCTGCGCATCGGTAGGCGCAACAAACCCGCCGCTGTACTTGCACATTGTGCTGCCCGCCGAGTAAAGTGCGAAAGATGCAATACTACAATAACCGGCACGATTAGCACGCAATACGAGCATAGAGGAAGACGCCGAGAGCCCGATGCGTCGGTGAGGGTCAAGTGCCTTTAAGAAGACAAACACCAACTTGCGAGCCTCGCGAATTCTCTTTGCCCATTTCCCCAAGCATCCTGGTCTCCGGCGGGGCTAGGAACGGACGGCTTCGATGCCGTGAGCCCGGCTGAGGCAGCGCTCGCGAGAGGCCGATTGCGTCAAGTTTGCTTGCTTGCTTTCTACGTGCTCGGCGGTGCGAGCAGAGGTCAGAGACGGGACCTTTTGGCAGTGAGACTGAGACTCGGGACGGCTCAGCCTGCACGAAGATCCAAATTAATTAACTGCCCCGGACTCCCCAATTATTTGGTGTGGAGAGCGTAGTGGGAAACTTGTTACTGTCCCCACGCTCACTCGCGGCGGCGCAGCCAGAGACACAGGCGGCTGCATTCTCCTGGTACATCCTCCTTGGTACGGCGACATTTTGGTTGCAGCACGGAACCCTGTTAGCGTGTCCTAGAGTCAATGCCATCCCATGACGCGGCCGTCCAATCGCCAGGCCAGCTTGGCATGCTCCGTCAACATGCTCCTGAAAAGTGGCAGCAACTGATCGAATCTACACTACGATGAAAGAATTGCATGTCTTGGAGCCTAGGCTGTCGTAGAATTCATGATCCAGGCGAGCGACAATGCGCAAAAGGAGTTGAAGGGAGAGGAGCATTTGCTGCATAGTGAGCCTGGGTTGTTGTGGCCTGGGCTCTCAATGATCAAATTGCGAGCGAAAGTGGCAGGATGTCCGGTGTGTCGGTGTCGGTTGGTGTTTTGTCCCTCGCCCGTTGGGGGGTTGCAGAAAAAACAACCAAATGCCCGACGGAATCGCGTCCTCGTACGGTGAGGTACGCAGTGTTATTACAGGTACCACTGTAAGCCATGGACGGCCTGCTCTAGCGGGTTTAGCGGGCGGAGGTGCAGTGGTGCGTGTCTGTTCTGGCTGCGTCCATCCATGTCTTGGATTTGGCCGTAGCCCGATTCGACGGCAAGTGGTACCGGTGGTCCCTGACTCTCCCGGGGGGTTCGCGTTCTGGCGTGCACCACCGTTGCCCTGTCCTTCTGAAGCCGGCCAGCTAGCCTGCCTTGCCCAGCCCAGTAGCCTATGGAGAGCGCAGTCCAGCAAGGAGAGACCAAACCACAATCAATTCTTCCCCAGGACCGATCTCACCGGCTTCCTCCTCACTCCTGATTTCCAATCTCATCATTCTTTCTCTCTCTCTTCTCTCCCCCTCTGCGTGCTCGGCCCCGATTCGACTCACCCCTCCGATTGCCGTCGCCAGAGAGACCTGCCGAGTGCTTTTGACGCCTCTTTCCCAGCACCAACGCCGTGTCTCGCCTGTCTCTGTGTGGCCTTGGGACGCCCCTTCTTTTCGATTCTCTCCTCCGTTGCCTCCCCGTAGAATTTTGTCTTGTCACGGCTCTTCCCTCGCTCGTCTCGTCTCGACTTTACTTGTCCCATCTTGTACGTTTTTGTATCGCTTGCGAGGACGTCAATCTCACCGAAGACCGCCCAGCACAGGGTCTTCCCTTGGCGACGACCCAAACTGTTCCGTGTTTTTTTCTTCTTTTCAACCTCAAGCACGAACGCCTGGTCCTTCCCATGTTCTCGCCTCGATAGCGATCGATTTTCATGGCATTGCCCGCTTAATCCCGCCCTCAGGTGCTCAATCCAACGAGTCGTGATAGACCCGCCGTCGCAAGTCAAGACAGTTCACGGTGATAGTGGGCTGCTTGGAGGAAACGAACAACACCTCTCATATCCTTCCCTTGGCCGCAGGCGTCCTTCTATTCTATAAGGTGACGGTCGTTAAATCTTGGAAACAATTCCTATTGCCTTGCTGTGAAAGGCTTGACCTCACTGGCTGTCATCCGTTGTGATTGGCAAGTAAGTTCCAACTCCCTCTCCCAAGCACTGCCACACGTCAGCTTTAGAAACATCAAATACGGAGCCAGTCGTCAATCAATTCTTTTTTGGTGGACGGCCCCAAGCCACTCTAGTCCTACCAGTCGATCTTGATGCAGTTTGCTGACCCTATACCCCATCTAGAAGCACTCCCTAGCTGGAGTTCTCCTTAATACTCTCGTTGAAGCCAGCAATCTCCTTGTCCACCCTTTTAAGTGCATTGAGCATCTCCACATCACCGTCATAACAGAGCTAAATCCAATTCGCCGGCGACTATTCGATCATGGCGGCCTTGGTACAAGGATACCCTCAGCAATCTGGAACGGTAACAATGCTTCAGACCCGACCGACATCCGCCTCGGGCATGCTCCAGGCTTCGCAGACCCAGTCTAATGGACAATATGGGCATGGTAACTCGCAGCATCGACACAGTATACACGGGGTAGGAACGCCCATGGTCTATCGAGGAAGTTCTGGTCCCGTGCAACCATATGCTTTTACATCAACGCCGAGCCTCGGTCAAGGCGCACCCTGGCAGCAACTCAGCACGTTTCGGACGAACTCAGCACCATCCGTTGCAACAGTTCAGCAATTTGATTATAATCAGGTGCCAGCAACTCGCCCACGGTATTCTGCCAGTCTTTCGATGACAAACTTGCCCAGCACAGCGACTGTCAATCCACAACACCCCCAGCAAGGCGTGAGTTCTAGGGATGACTCGTCGCTTCCCGCAGCAGGCAGCCGGAGACCTGCTACAACGCCTCGATCACCTTCGCAGTTATCACAACCATCACTTGCGCCAGCGGCCCCGATTAGGATATCGCCCGAGAGGTATAGGCGGACAGCGCTGCGTGGTTCTGACTCGACAGGCTCAGGGCCCGGTCAACAACAGCCGTATGGGCGAATTCCAGCTCCACCGTCTGGCACAGGGATGGCGGCCGTTGGCCAGAATTACAGTTCCCGGATTGTGCCGGAGCAGAAAAACAGCATGGCTCGGAATCCGCAAGCTACACTGAGTAGGCCAAACAGTTCGCTCGCGTCACCGTCTGGGTCAGCGGTCGATGACATGCAGCTCCCTCGTGGCTATCCTCAGGGAGATGTCAAGAGGTTTCGGAGGCGCAGCATGCCCGCATTGGATTCTGCCGGTGTCCCCCAACCCCTGACCCCACCCGAAGTTAAGCAGCCGGGTGAATCGACTCGCCTGGAACAATCTGCCCGCCCGAAGAGTGCAGGGCCGGAATATAACCCTGCTAAGGCTGCTAACAGGTTGTCTGTTGATGGTGGTGTTCGTGTCGTCCATGTTCGCACGACCAGTACGGATAGCCGGTCATCGGGTCGAAGTGCTGGGAGCAATTCGCGACCCTCGTCTGTAAGTGCACCCGGTTATTTTTTTGCGTTACTTTGTTGATGCTTTGTCGGTGTTTCCAATCACATGCAAACAGTCTTGTTGCTTCAGAGTCAAAATGCTGACAGAAAGTTTTTTTCGCGCTGCTCTAGTCTGCCAACCGCAACGCCAATGTGTCAAACCCCACCGGAAACCCCGCCTCGCTCTCTGTCCAGCCTGATCAAGCCAACAGTGGCCCCGACTATCCCCGGCTGGTCAACATCCCCCCACGAAGTTCCTCCTCCGATGCCGCCAACACGAAGCGCGTCGCCAACCCGTCCCCCCTCTCGCAACCGGTGGCAATGGATAAGGAGGCAGAGAATGACCAGTCTGCCGACACACCTGGTCCCGTTCCTTCATCCCCTATAAAGGTTGCATCTCCTTCACGAGTCGAGAGCCCGGCAGTCCGGCAGTTGTCCGCCATCAAGGATGGGGGAAGCAGGTCGAGAAGCAAGACATCGAGGCTTCGACGAGCCTTCTCGTTTGGCAGTGCCGCGGAGTTCCGGAAGGCTGGACCTGACAATGAGGTCGCGGACAATAGCCAGACGAATGCTCCCGGGAAGCTGCACAAAGAGCGGGATCCCGAGGAGGCCTATATTGCCGAGCAGGCCCGGATTGCCCAACAACAGGAAGAGGGCGGCATTGGAAGCAACATCTACTCTGGCGGCAGAATCTTCTCCAGCTCAACGGACAACATCTCGATATCATCTACTGCCTCCTCAGCTTCGATTATGATTCGCAAGATGGGGCGTGGCGTAAAGAAGGGCACGAGATCGCTTGTCGGACTTTTCCGACCAAAGTCAGTCATTGGAGCGCCAGCTGCTGATGCAAAACTGCCAGAGGCGTCGCAGGCCGCGGTGTCTATGATCAACGTTGAGGCCGAGCGGGAACTGGTGAATGTAAACCCCGATCCCCATACGCAAAACGGAGGTGGGACAGGGTTTCCCCACTTGGAGAGGAACTCGATTGATGCTGCCCAAGCCCCGAGCAGCATATCCGAGCGCCTAGGCAGTTCGGGAACCGACAACTCAGCCTCGAGGAAGAGCATTGTCGGCGGCGAGAAGGAAAGGGCCGAAGTCCTTGCTGCTGTTCGCAAAGGAATTCTCAAGCGTAAGCCTCTGAAAGCCTCTGTTCAAACCACGACTAACCGTTTTGACAATAGACACTAGCGGATCCTCGACACCGTCACCTCGGCCATCAGAGAGCAGAGCGCCCGTACCTGCTTTTGATACGCCCAGTGCTCCCACGGTGAACGACTCGCCTAACTCCAGCGCCCCCAGTACCCCCAACGACGAATCGCATGGTCATAGGCGAAACGGTACGGTTACGATTGGAAGTGAGGACTATTTCGTGTCGGCTCTTCGGCTTCGACAGGACACTAAGAGCGCCCCGGGCACCCCGAACGGAACGATGAAGCGCAACGCGACGTTTAGTCCCCGGCTTATCTTCCACGACACGTGGCCAAGCCAAGAGTATGATCGCCGGGGCGACATTGCCACGTGCAACCGCCTGACGCCGATGCTGGCGCAACAAATCAAGGAAGAACTCAACACGTTCAAGATGGTAAATATACACTCTTGTATGACCCCGGTGTCTTGTCAGCACGATGCTTAAGCTTTTGTTTTGCAACAGGAGATGGAGGTTCATGAGAACTCGAAGATTTATACGCACTTCTTCTAAACCAAGACACTGGTCTTCGCCACATCTCGGCTCGTTTCATTTCATACGGGCTCTTCGGCAACCCGACGTGTATTTGACCAGGATTTACCTTTTTTGGGGGCGTTCAGGAGCAGCATAGTACACGGTGTCAAGGCGTTCTCTAACCGATCTTGACAACTTTGTGTCTGGAATCTGGTAGAGCAACTTAATTTCGGGCAGGCACTACAATTGGCGGTGCGTCGCGTTATCGGTCACAACTCAGCGCCAAGGACCGGGCGAAACTGGGTGAAGGGGCGAATGTTGATAGCGGAGAGCAGGGAAGAGGAAATGGTGAGAGCCGCTTTTTCATCAGACGAGAATAGCGGAAGTGGAGAGCATGAAGACATGAGCATTGGGAAGATACTATGCAAAATTCCCTCTTCCCAGCGTAGGCAATCAGCTGTTTTTTTTTTCCGGACTCGGCATGGTTTTTGAAGAAAACAGGCAACAGCACCGAAAAGAGACCAACTTGGAGCGGTTTACGTCTTTTTTTTTTTTTTTTTTTGTCAAGTCAGTAAAGCGAAAAGTTTGGTCAGAGTGTACGTTGCAGTGGTCAGAATGGCCTAGGCAATGTTTGGAGGTAAGGTTGCAGGTGGCTTAATGCGTCGTTGTTTCCTTTTTGATTCATGAGCCTAGGTAGTTAGTTTCGATGTTGTCAGTCCGGTTTAGCAGCGAAGAGGGTTCTCACAACATAGGCTCCCAGACCAATCAATCAATATGGACTTGGTCCAATCAGCGTAGCATGTTGTGACTCCGTTGGGAGGCTCTTTGGATCTCGGGGCTATGGATGGTTCTACTGCAGTCCCGTTGAAGCGCGCAGTACGCTAAGACTGTGGTTACGAGGTTTGATCAATTCACTTAGCGGTTTTTAGCCTGTCGAGGCATGACGTGCATTTCTGTCAATCCACTTGGGCATTACGAGGGCGGTAGTAGGTTAGCGGTGGAGATGGGCACGATAACGAGTGCTGCGGGCTGCAGGCTGGAATCGATAGTCGCAGTCGGCATGGGAAACCTCTGTTAGTCATTACATCATCCCGCTAAAGCGGGACCCAATCAGCTACGGTTTTGGTCCTAGACAATTGTCAGCCTTGCTGAGAAGGCCAGTGATTTTTTTCTTTGGCTGCTTCCGACTTGTTCCCAAGTTCCGGGAGCAACTTAGCAAGTAGCTGAGAAAGGTTGACGGCGAGCTCTCGTCGCAACCGCCCCACCAACGTCAAATATTCTGCCGTCCGCCTTTGCCCGACGGATCTCGCCAGCCTGGGCAGTCCGCGCGCAACCATTGCGACACATAGAATCAATCTTCACAATGGCAACCACGCCAGCGACAACCGAGGCGGCGCCCACGATGCCCACGATGCCCACCATTCCCAGTATGCCCACAATGTCCCCTATGGCGCCAAACGCAGCGGTGAACGGAACCTCGACCAAGAAGAAGCTGCACGGCCGTGCATTCTACGAAAGCATAGGGAGCCCAAAGTACATCCTAGCGCCCATGGTCGATCAGTCGGAATTTGTGAGTGGCCGAACGGGCAGCCTTGCACCGATATTCCCCCACTAACCCCTGCCGCTCCACTAGGCCTGGCGCATGCTGTCACGATCCTTCCTTCCCCAAGACCAACGGACTACCGTCCTCGCATACACACCCATGTTCCATGCGCGTCTGTTCGCCGAGACGCAGAAATACCGCGACCAGCACTTCCAGCCGACGCGCGAAGTCTTCGACGGCCAGCTCCCCGAGCCCGGCGAGCCGCCTTTGACGCCATGGCTTGACGGCAACCCGGCCATCGATCGCCCACTCTTTGTACAGTTCTGCGCCAACGAGGCCGAGACCCTGCTCGAAGCGGCCCGGTTCGTCGTCCCATACTGCGATGCTGTTGACCTCAACCTCGGCTGCCCCCAGGGCATTGCGCGCAAGGGCTTCTACGGAGCCTTCCTCCAGGAGAAGCAAGACCTCATCTATGAGTTGATCAACACCCTTCATCGAGAACTGCCTGTGCCCGTCACTGCCAAGATTCGCATCCTCGACACCAAAGAGGCGACGCTAGAATATGCGCAAAACGTGCTGCGCGCCGGCGCAAGCATCCTGACCGTCCACGGCAGACGCCGCGAGCAAAAGGGCCACCTAACGGGGCTGGCAGACTGGGAGTACATTCGCTACCTTCGCGAGCAGCTGCCGTCCGAGACCGTGCTTTTCGCGAACGGAAATATTCTCGAGCACGGCGACATTGACAAATGCATTGCAGCAACGGGTGTTGACGGTGTCATGAGCGCCGAGGGCAACCTCAGCGATCCCGGCATCTTTGCGGCGCCGCCACCTGTTGGTCAGGAGGGGCGCGAGTACTGGCGCGGTAAGGACGGAAAGGGCGGCTGGCGTGTCGACGCCGTGTTCCGGCGGTACATGGACATTGTCCACTCTTACGCACGCGGCACGTTGCTGGCGAAACGCAGGGAGCTATTCGTCCCTGGAGATGACACTGCATGGCTCGACGCTGTGGCTGAGGCCGAAAGACGGAAAGAAAAAGAGGATGCCAAGGGTCGCCCACCCAAGCGGCCGCGCAGGGACGATGCGCCCCCCAAGAAATTCGACGACGACCGCTCGCCAAATATCGCCGGCATGCAAGCGCACCTATTCCACCTACTACGCCACTTTGTCACCAGGCACACAGATGTGCGCGACGCCCTTGCCCGTGCCCGCCTCGGCGATATACCCACCTTCGAAGCCATCCTGTCCATGGTTGAGCGCAAGGTAGCCGAGGGCTTGATTGAGTATGAGCGCACCAGTGGAAAGAGCATCGAGGAGTACCTTCACGTCCCCAGTGCGGGTGTTGGTGTCGATGAGAACGACCCGGAGAGCTCTGTCCGCACCGTCCGTGAGTGCAAGCGCCCGTGGTGGGTTGTCCAACCCATCGTCCGGCCGTTGCCTAAGGAGGCCCTAGCCAAGGGCGCGATAAGGGACTCCAAGAAGGTCAGGAAACAGAAGGAGAAGGAGGAAGCGGAAGCAGCTGCTGGCGCCGCCGTTACAGCTAATACACCTCTAGCGGCCGCTGTTGCGAAGGTAGCAGAGGTGGTGGATCAGAATGGGTCCGGAGACCTTGTGAAGGATGTTGAGATGAAGACGAACTTTCCTTCCAGTGACTTGGTCAGCGGGTGAAGGCCATGGCCAGCTGGTGGAGCTCATCCGTGTCGCGACTAGCACAGCTACCGGCTCTTGGTGAAAGCAGTTGCCCTCAAGATCGGGCGCGCCTTCGACGAAGTCATGGAAATTTTGACGCCAAGATTTTGGCTATGACGAATCCTATCTGTGTCAGAAGAAGCGCCGTTGTCGGTTAGTGTCGGTTGGGCTCAATGCTTGGATCTTGGAAAAGTTGGTCGCTTTTTCGTTGGTCCATCCGGCTTGGGGATACCGCATAGTAGATACCCATAGACGTAGACGTATTTGACTATATGCGCGTGGCTTTCTCTTGCAGACATTGGATAGACCGATGATGATAAACAATCAAAACAAAGCAGTCCTGGCTCGGTGGCTCTTGTTAATGAGATGTCTTGTCATTTGAGATAAATCGAATCCAGGGGGTGGTGGGGAGGGGCCGTGGCAGCGAAGATGCCCAAGCTAGAAACCAATGGAGATATGGAACGCCAGAAAATGGCCCGCCACCGCATTCCGGTGCCAAGCTCACCGGGTAGCCACAATCACCTGGAGAGGCTGGGAGGGTTAGTAGCTCGAGGACCGTGTGGCCCGGCCATGGGGAGCTGTTCGTGGCGGAGAAGTCGAGGCCGTGGAGAAAACTAACACGAGGTTGGCCTTCTTAGATGGATTCTCATGCGCACTCTATCCGTTACTTGCAACTTGTGAGTGAAGCCGCTCACCTAGTGTCATTGCGGCAAATATTAGACGAGGGCCAGCGTTTGCATAAAGGTTGAGTTTTGCTGGAGCTCGACGCGCTTACCAAGGATAGGGGGGGTAAACAAGGCCTTCTTCTTGTATATTTTAGCCAGCGGTGAAAGGACGGATGTCATCTCGTTCGGCCAATAAGGGTAGCCTTACAAAAAAACTCGAAGAGTGGGTTTTATGAATGTGTCCCAAGAAAATGGCTCTGATTCCGTCATAAATGCTGCACCATGTTTCTCATTCTGGATGCATCCTCAGCCATGCTTTCGTCCTTCTCGCGCCAATGGATCCTAAAAATACACAACCGCCCGCCCACCCTCTTGAATGGGCCTGGAACCAAGACTATCATACCACACGGCCTCGTCCCAAGCGCCGTCCTGCGACTCGCCCAACCCTAGTACTCTGCTTTGACAAACACCTCCTCAGCCACCTGGCTCGACCTTTACATCTTCACCCAGGTCCCTCTTCCCTCCTCTCTTCCCCTCTCTACACCAACATCCACACCCCTAGACAAAGACCTAGACCGAGACGGAAGCCCCTAGCTATCCACACGACCCCTCTTCGCCGGCTTGGCCGGCACTGGCGACCGCGACCGCGAACTACTATAATACCTCCTCTTGTTGTTCCCATTACTCCCAACCCCGGGACTCGGTGTCCGCGACCGCCCCCTCGACATGGATCTTGACCGCGAGTACTCCCGTCCCTTCGGTGGGGGCCTCCGCCCGTCGCCGCCTTTAGTGATAGGCGGTAGCACACGGCCACCGAGCGGTGCGGGAGACGGTGAGCGGCTGTCGCGCTGGCGGTAGCGCGGCTGGCTGCGGGTAGGGGGCGGCGGGGATCTCGATCTCGTCCTGGACCGCGATCTGGACAAGGATCGCCGCCGTGATAGGGATCTCGACCGGGACCGCGAGCCGCGCGAGACGGGGGAGATAGAGTGGCTGTAGCGGGCAACCTTTTTACGCGGCGCTGCACCGACAGATGAGCTGTTCCGCCGGCGTAGGGGTGGCGGAAGCGGGGATCGAGAACGGCTGACCGAGTCTCTACGGCGTTTCAACGGAGCCCCGCCGACTGGCGATCTCACACGACTCCGTACGGGAAGCGGAGAGCGCGAGACCGAGTGGCTGAGCGTACGGCCGCGGCGGGCAGGTGGAGGGGAGCGAGAGCGTGTCGGCGACCGAGAGAAGCTCTGGTCTCGGCTGTCACGGGGTCGCCGGGGGCTGGCGGACCGCGAGTAGTCCCGTCTGGAAGGCCGTCGCGGCGAGGGAGAGCGTGAGTACCGGGACCTGCGTGAAACGGAGCGTGTAAAGCTGCGGCTACGACCGCGGCTGCGGCTAAGGCTAAGGCTGCGGCTGTATGATTTGTTCCTAATCTGGCGTGGTGGTGTGCGCGAGACAGATCGGCCGCGGCCGCCGTTACCACCCCTCGACGGAGTCCTAGAGCGTGACCGTGACGAGTATGAGGAGCCCGTATAAGAAGAGTAACTCGAAACTGAGTCGGAGTCGGAATCGGACTCGTCTTTCGGTGGGGCAGGCAGCGCGGGCTTCGGCATGTTTGCCAAAAAGGCTCGCATCTGCTCTGTGAGAAAGCCCATCTTGATGGATGTGAAATAATTGATAGAGAAGCGGGTGTTACGTGGGTTATCGTGCGGGAAAATGCCCTGCAAGCTTGACTGGAGCATGTCTTCGCCCATTCGGGTCTTGAGTTTCGCCGTGCCCATGTTCTCCTGGAGATCTTCGAACAAAATCTTGATGAAGATACGGCTGGCTGATGTAGTCTCCTCTTCGTTCAGGTGGATGACGGAAAACACATGCCAGCCTATGGAGTCAGTGGCGAGCAGGTGGCCAAAGAACCTGGCGATGTTCCGTAGCTTGTTAGTCTCGTAGCGGTGGATAGTCGAGTAGTACTTCATAAAAGACTCCTCAAACAGGTCCATCCACATCCGGTTTAACCGGGCGAAGCGCTCTCCCAGCAAGCCCATGAACTTTAAGTAGACTTTTTCCTGGGCGCAGGACTCCACGATCATGGAGACCAGCTCCGGCTCTTGACCGGGAGGGAGTCGGAGTTTCATGAGCTTGTGTGCGGCTTCTTCGGGATCTGCTGACGACTGGATGCTGAGATAGATAGTCTTCCGTAAGTTCACGAGATCTGTGTTGGTCTGGTCCTTGATCTCGATGGCCTTCTGCTCCTCGTCTTCCTCATCGGATTCGCTGCCCGACTCGTCATCCTCGTCATCTTCATCGTCGCTGCCCTCCCCGAGAATCTCGGCCTTGAGCTTCTTGTATTCTTCCTCATTAGACTCCCAGTCTGGATCGAACTTGAAGATATTCAGTGTATCCTGTGTCTCGACGTCGTCGTCAAGGCTGATTTGATGTGTGATTTGGTCCTCCTCCTCAACAAGATCCAACTCCTCCTTGATGACCGGGTTATCCTTGTACTTGTCCTTCCGAATCTGAAACAAAACTTCGATCATGTACTGCGTGCGGCGGTCGATATCGGCCTCGTGGAGGATATTCCGAAACTGGTCGAAGACGGCGTGTGCAACCGGGGCGTTCATCTCCTCCAAGAATAGGCCCACCTCGCGCATGAGCCCGACGGCAATCTCAACACTGTCGTCGGTGGGTTTTTGTAGTAGAAGCAACAGGATCTGGGCGGCGATGATTTCGTGCACCACCTGGTTGTTGACTAGGTGAGCAATGAACATGGTCGACGACAGACATACAGCCTTGTCATTGCGCTTGAATGCCTTGCGGAAGCGGATGATTAGCCGCTTGACCAGGAGCTCGCCGACTTGTGGCAGCTTCGTGTTGCAGATGGCGGCGAGACAGGCGTAGATAGGGGTGAAGGGCAAACTGGCATGCTGGGCCTTGAGCAAGCTCTGGCAGAACAAGCCGCGGCCGCGGACCAGGTTCTCGCCAAACAGCTCGGGCACGACGAACTTGATGTTGGCCGTATTAACCTTGTTGACCAGGCCGTTGATCGACTTCTTGAGAGCCTCCCATGCCATCCGCTGATACTCCTTGCTGCTCCGGTCCGTGATAGCTGCCTGCAGCGCACGCAGTTTCTGGGGCGGCAGGTACACGCCCTGACTGCGCAGGCTGAGGAGTTTCTCGTATTCAGCGCGCGCAGCGGCCACCTTCTCCTCCTCGGTTCTGACGGGGGCGGCAGGAGGCGGGGTGCGCTCCTTTCTGGCCGACCGGTATCTGTCGGTGGCATCGCGGCGCGCCGGGGGAGGCGAGCGTCTTCTCGGCGGGGAATCGCGGGCGGGCGGAGAATCGTCGAGCGGAGGATCGTCTCGTGGACGCGGAGCCGGTGATGGAGACCGATCACTTCGGGAGGGAGATCTAAGGGGTGATCGAGGGGGCGGGGTGGGGGACCTCCCCTCGAGCTGGGGTCGCGACGGCGACATTGTATCCGCCGACGCCATTTTTTCTTCCGTCTCTCGTCCTCGACGCCGGTCGCGTTCCAGAGAGAAAGTGAGCAGAGTGGACTCGTGTCCTGTCTATCTCCAAGGGACTAGAACAGGTGGGTGTTGGAGGTACTGTTGACGGTTGGTTGCCTAGCCTCGACCAGGGATTTGTAGAGAACGAACAGCGAATGAAGAAGCGGCTGATGCTATTCGCGAACAAGAGCTAGAACGGACGGGTTTTGCATTTGACGAGGCTGGTGCGCAGTGGCACCAGCAGCAGGAAAATAAAGTGGGGCCTCGCAGTCATGCCCCACCCAACAGCAGTCGCCACACAGCTGGGCACCCCCATGAGGCTGAAAACCCAGGGGCCCTGCGCGCTGCAGACGTGGACAAGCGGACGCGAACCCCTGGCTCCCACTCCTGAGAGGCCGCGGCGCCAAGTCAGTGGACCTGCTTCAGGCCAGGTAACGAACGCATGCCTCCATTCTGAGCACCCCGAAGGACAACCTCACGATCTTCATAACCCTCACTCAATTCGCACACTCCTCCCATCCACACCTCGACCTCCCTCCCGGGTCAACGCACAGCCTCCACAATCGATCATGGTACGCCGGCCACTCTCTCCTTCCCCTACCCTCCGCACAAAAAGCTAAACCAACCTGCGCAACCATAGCTCGACAAACTCGTAGGCCTCGCCATGCTCGTGGCCGCCTCCGTCGTGTTTCTCTACTACACTATATGGGCCCTCCTAATGGTATATCACCCTCGATCACTTGTCAAATTCCATCCCCCCATACTGATATCTGTCGCGAAAACAAAAGCCCTTCGTCGACTCCGATCACCCCCTCCAAAACTTCTTCCCCCCACGCGTCTGGGCCATCCGCATCCCCGTCATCCTGGTTCTCGTCGGCTGCGCCGTTGTCGGTTCCTTTCTCAGTGTCGTCATGATTCGCAGCAACAGGAAGAAGGCGGCAAAGGCAAAGGCGCAAGCCAAGAAGAAGGCATGATTAATTCATCATTTCTCTCCGGGTTAAAAGGCAAGGGGGATCCAACGAAGGGAAGACCAAATCGCGTCGTCGCGCATCATAATTTTCTGCCCCGTCGGTCAGAGGCTATCTACTACCTGTTCTGCTTGTGTTATTCAAGCGTACCATATTTAGCGGAATGTGCTGTTGTCATATCCAGCCATATTCGTTATATGGCATAGCATGCAGAAAGAGGTCGTTGCATCTTGCAGGCTGATAGTATCCAATTTACTACAGTCTGTCTGTCTCGCTAGATGGCGTATAATACTACCTACATCTGTGTAGAACAGTCCGAGTTGCGTCAACTAGGAATTCAACCTGTCCAACGAAGTACTAGTAGCCAATTCATACCCCGTACGCCAATCCCAAGCAAGAGTTGAGGTTGAGTTGTGATCTCGCACGCGGCCCAAGTATAGTAGGCCGACGCCATATATGCTGCTGTAATGTTGCCCATCTGCAAATGCCCACGTCCAAAAACTATCCTGTGTCCCTGTCTATCCCTTGGGAATCCTCCCTAAAAAGACCGTCGGTTGAAACGCAGGCTTCCAAATGTCAAGGATGCAACGCTACAAGGCTCCCGGGCTCCAAAAAAACCAACTGTCATGTCGCTCAGACTCGCTGGTCCGCAAAATCAAGCACCTCACAATCATCCTCAAAGAACCCGTCGTCATCCTGGTTGGCCGAATGACCAATCCCACGTCTGCGCCGAGTAGTGACAACAATCTGGTCGTCGTCTCCGGTCCGATGAAGAATTCTCTCCATGGCCGAAGGAGGAAGCGCTCGCATGTCGTCCGAGGCAATGTTGAATGACTCTTCCTCCACCAGCGGCAGGCCCAAGTCTAGCTTGGTCGCCTTGAGAGCCTGCCCAAACGCCCACGACCCAGATGGCCTTGGCGCCTCTGCCAACTCCTGTTGCTGAATCTGTGACATCCTATGCCCACTCTTCAGCTTCCTCCGCGGCGCCAGCTCCGGCGTGTCTTCTAGCGATGTTGCTGCTAGCAGCGATGAGATGGATGCCGCCTGGTTTTGGTTCTGGCCTTGAAAAACATTTGGTGCGATGCCCACCTCAAAGAGTGCCACCCGTTTGTCCGTATGGAATGGCTGGTACGGCGCGCTGGATTCTATCTCGGCCTGTGGGATTGACGATTCCGCACTAATATCGTGCGACTGTGCTTGGGACCTTGTGTTGAGCACCATGGTATTGTTGCCGGCATCATGGTCCTTCTCCATAAAGTCCAGATACTCGTCTGCGTCGATAATACTCTTGACATATGGCGAAAGTGAGTCATCTGGCAGGCGAGGGAATTTGAAGTCCCGATACCTAGAAAGGCGCGGTGCTCGCTTCTCACCGCCTCCAGGCGTGATTCGAGTCTTCATCGGGTATGTCCGAACGAGGCCGCCTCCGAGAACAAAGAGCGAATGTTCCTTCTTGCTACTAACCCAAGTCACACAGGAAGGCTCAGGCGGAGTGGCTGCACTCGGCAGTGAGACCCGATTCTCGCCCGTGTGTCTAAGTTGGTTGATGGCATTTCCAGTTTTGCCGAGAGAATGACTGATGCTCGCAGCGATGACCTTGCCGCCATGAGTGGCATAATCCCCAATCACTCCGCCCACAAGTGGTGGCGCGTTGGAGTTGCTCCTACGCGGCCGAGCGATGAGCGGCCGAGCTACCTCACGAACGGAACTGAGAGCATTGGAAGCAATCGAGACTGCTGAAGGAGGGCCTTCGGCACTGGTTCCACCCTGCAGCCGTGTCCTACGACGCGGAGGAGGCCAGGTGAAGGCACTTGAAGGCAAATCCAACAGATGCACTGTGCCCCGCTCGGTGACCATAGCTGCTCGCTCGCCGTTTGGCCTCGTCCAAGCCAGGTCAACGATGCGAGCGACTGTCATCCGGGAGAATTGCGCAACCTGCCGCACTCTTGGTCCACCTGATATAGGAAGTCCAGTAGTTTGAAGTGGCGAAGCCTTGGTATACTGGATCCGCATCAGGTCCCAGACGGTCTGCACGTCTCCCTTACTGCTCGCAGTAAAGAGGCAGAGACCAGATGGCGAAAGGGAGAGGAAGCTGCAGCCTTGCGGGATTCCAAAGGCGGTGATTGGATGAACATTTCCAGAAGCACCAAGTGTCTCGATGTCCAAGATCGAGACAATGCCCGGCTCCTTCACCACCGGCGGTGTAACGGTGCCGTGTGTGGGGGGGAACTGAGCTGACTCTGGTCGTGGAGAGCCAAGCGCTCCCCAGCCAGGCACTGCGAGAGGAGCTGGCCGAGGCGGTTGGATGGACTGTGGGCTCCAGTAGCTGTTCCATGCTTGCAAGCCCTGCTTGCCAACCCATTTCGCGCCTTGAATCAGCTCTTGGGTGGCATCCCGCATTATCTTGTTCATGACGCTGTCGGGTAATGGCAAGTCTACGTCGGAGTTGGCGGGGGGCAGCTGGGGCGGCACCATTGACGATAAACCGGGGGCCCGGCCATAGGGTTGAACTGGGACCGTTGCCCGAAGTGCGATCTGGGACGAAGGCGCCGCGGGGCAGTATGCAATCCACCTTCCGCTCACGCTCAAAATAGCGCTTTGTGGCCGAGGGCGTGGTGCCACGGGGGTCCGGTTGCGTTCTGCCTCCTGTGCGGCATCCCCTTTCGGGGGTTGCTGGAGGGTCGTCCAAACTTTGCCGTGGCATCGGAAATGCAGACCATAATCGTTTACCACCGGCGCTTGCCGATAAACCCAACATTCGCCGGTGATTCCGGAAGATATGACTATGTTGCCCCCGTCGGCGTGGATATGGAAAGCGCCGCTTGGGGAGGGAGCCTTGAAAATCGGGCTCGTAATCGGCGTTTTGAGCGGTATCTTGGGCGCCTCCAGCAGGACACTCACGAGTTGTCCTGTTTTCAAAGAGTACACTTCAACCGTCGTCTGATAAAAGCCTGGGGAAATCCTATTTGACAGGTTCTCCTTGGTGTTGATTTCGGCGTTTACGTTAGCCATCGCTTCAGATCTCTCAGCAGAAACAGCGTCGTAGTCACTCTCGACATTGATCCCTGGAGTCAGTGGCTGGAAGCATGGCCCATGAGTCACGACAGCGACCAAAGGGAGCCAGTCGGGGCCAGGGGTAGTCCAGGGAAGTACCTTGGCGTGGTACACTCCTCCACGCAGCCCTTTCAGGCTTGCAGTGTGCTCTAGGCCTCGCTTTCCCACCGAGTACACTTCCAACCCACCCTCATAGCCAGCGAGAACTACGCTGTCTCTTCCAGGAACGTAATCACCGCTGGGCGCTGGAAGGGTATCGAATCCGAAGAAGTAGCCTTTTTCGCCTGCTTTCATTCCGGATTGCGACTGGGCGTCTAGGTCAATTTCCGGCGCCCCGTAAAAGTGCGCTTGAGCCTGATGAGGAAGTGGGGGGTTAGGGGAGCCTCGGACTTGGCTGAGATGTGAATGCATCGAGCTTCTCCGCGTTGCAGCCGTCCCGAAGTGGCTCTGCACGTCGGGAGGCGAATAATGATTGTCCATCTGGAAACTCAATGGCCGTCGGGCGGCAGTTGGGGGCGATACCGAGGCCGCATGGTAATGGGAGGGCGGTCTCGGCGACGACCAACCGGACGGGATCCCTCTGTCCTCATACGAAGATGGGGCCGTGGGAGGGGATTCCCCAATCAGGCTTATGAGGTTCCCAGGTGACCCAGCCATGCCTGCCGAGATGTTCCTAGTCCATTCCCTTGTGCTCAACGAGTTAGAGTTGCTTGTTGCGAAGGACGTCGTGGAGACCGCGTCTAGGAGCGGGGACGCAACAGGGTTAACGTTTGGCGAGGGCGTAATTGGTTTGATCTCGGGGGAGTCTATCGGGGGCGAGGGGCTCGAGGAGATACCGTTGAGACTGTTCGTGCTGCTGGTAGAGTGGTCAGCCCAAGCGTCAAAGCCCGCCCCTATGTAAAATGTCGGGAACTTACGAGAACTTCGCAGCATGTTTCGTCACCGCTGCGACCACACCACCACTTTCTTTGCCATTCTTTCGTTCCTTCTTGCCTGTTACAGCGCACTAGGTCAGCGCTTCATTCTACGAGGCATCGGGAGCTTCCCAAGAACGCATGGCCGGTGGAAATAGCCCAAAATAGGGATGATGTGGTGGGCGACTGCTTTTGGAACGAGACAGGGAGCTTTAGATCAAAGGACCGACCTGGCATGAATGGCGACCAGAGAAACAACGGAGCAGTTTCCTGCTCGCGTCAAAGCAACAGCAAGCACCCCTAGATTTTAGAGGTGGAGGCGGTGCCGGAAGAGGAACAGTGGGGGGGACTCGATGAGTGCGATAACGGCAAGATAGATCTTTACAACGTCGTCGATGCGTGTTTGACAGATATCAAGCGGCGTACGGGTTGTTCTATAATATGGCGCGTGCAGTGTTGACGGTCAAAGACAAAGGAGCGGAAGTCCAGAGGCGCAGCCCGAAGGAAACCGTCGATTCTCTCTCAACAGACGGGAAAAGAAAACGAGTTAAAATTACGATGAAGAATCTTGGGAAGCTAGGAAAGCAAAGGAAAGGGTCGCCGGTGGGAGTCAATGTGTTGTAGACAAGGGGAAGAGTTGTTGGTATTGGAGATGGGGGGCCGGATGGAGGAGATTCACCAGCAGCTGGCCGAGTGGTGATGACTCGGAGGGTGATGGCTGGGGGTCTTTTGATAGACGAAACACCCAGCACGAAAGGCGGGGCTTGCGTCTGGTGGTGCTGGGGGGTGCTGGCCGCCGGGGGTAACTGAGCTGCGCTGGGAGGGGGAAAAGGGGGGCCGCGTGGTGTTCCTGGGTGGACTGGCTGACTGGAGGGGAACTTGGAGAGGACTTGGGCCGGGCTGGGGTTACACTTTTTGGTGGGGTGTGCAGCAAACGTCTTGGATCTCCAGCCCCAGGAGGCTAAGCGCGCCTCGGCCAACAGATAAGCATGGATCAACGTGGATAAGCATCAAATACCGACCATGGAGGACCCAGCTGCAGAAGGCGGGGTGGTTTCGGCCGATACAGAGATCAATCAATCAATCAACAAACACCGCAGCAGAAACAGCACAGACAACAGCGTTCATCACTCGGCCGGTTTCGTGGGACGCTGGCTTCGCGACGGGCGGCTAGCATCGCATGTTTCTTCACAGCAGCAGCGCTTGGTTAGACTGCTAGTAATGGAAGCTGCCCGGCTGTGTCAGATCTCGAGGTCATGGCAGCTGTCAACAGGCTTCGTTCCGTGCTCCCAACGGATTCATACGTCATCTTGGTAGCTTGGGGAGGGTCAGGGTCACGCCCCATCATGCCTCCAACAAGATCACGGCGCTATGGCTACAATATCCAACCGGTTTACCCGTTAGCATTATACTTTTCGGCTTCGGGCTTCTAACGTAATGATCACATGAACAAAAAGCAAAGGGGGCTGTTGTGAGTAAGGGCTTGCTTTGCCCGGAACACGCCGTAGGCCCAGTTTGAGCGACTGCCTACCTACTCCGTAGATGAGCACCGATGTTTCGAGTCGCAGTAAGTAAATGGCTTTATCTGGTGACGCGCTAACTACTGAACAAGGGTTGGCATGTATGTAAGTGCACGGAAAGCCGTCAGCTAGTTGCCACCGAGCTGAACACAGGCTGACCTCTCTTCTCGGTCAACTGGGGCGCGGGGTTGGAATTCCTGCAGCGCGTCTGCCCAGGAGGCACTCGAGGAGCAGAAACGTGTCGGCATGATCGGGGCGTGGCTTAGATCTCCCCGAATGAGTCGAACAGACCAAGTCATGCCGTGCTCTCATCGGGTCGCCTTCCGGTTGGCCCCACCAAGGTAGGTTAGGCCTCACGGCCTCGCCTGTTTGCCTCTGTGTGCTCCAACGAACGCTCGATATTCTGCCTTCGAGGAATTGTTTTGCAAGGCAAAGGGCGCTGGATGGTCGATGGTCGATGGCCTAGCGCAGCCCGTCTGCCTGTCTCTTCGGTCTTCGAGACGGCCATCAAAAGGGAAAGCTTCTGGTCTCAGACACGCCGCGTGACAGAGCACTCCGCGCCCTATTCGGTGCAACCGGCTACTTAGCATTTTTGGCCTTCAAGGCACCCAATCCAAGCAATGAACAGAGAGACCTTTCGACGTACGCTGTCCAGCGCAGTGGTGCCGCTGCACTCGGCAACTAGATCTCCATACTCAGGAATAGCTACTATGCCGGGGGTAACTTTGTGTCCGGTCTGTCCAACTATCTCACGTAATGCGCCAGTACCTTGTGATCTCAACAAAAGAATAAGGCGGGTAAAGGCAGGGACCAACCCACCACAAGCTGTCCACCTGCATGATCTCCATCCATGACTATTGACCTTCGAGCTAGCTTCCCTCTCCCCACTCCATCACGCCTATCGCCTATCGCCTACACTATCAGCCTGCCTTGGTCTCTCCAAGGATGTAGATAGCCATCTAGGAAACAGCAACATCGACCCTCATGCAGCGCACAGCCCGCAATCACCTCTGAAGATAGACGCGGTAAAAGGCAAACCCCCATGGTGAGCCGAGCCCATCCCGCTTGACCTTGGCGTGCGCGGCCCAACTCACCGTCACATTCCGCTCCGCGCCTGGCGCCGGAGCCATCTTCAGCCGGTACGCGACCTTGCCAAACATCATGAACTCGGCTTCGTGCATGGCAACGATGCTGTCAAAGCTGCCCGGGAACACCTTGAAGACGGTGTGCTTCCGCGCATCCACCGTCTTCCACATTCCGAGCCGAAGATTCCAGATTTCTGTTCCTCGACTTGTCAGACACCGCTCCCATTTCAAGATAGGCAGAGGTAGCATTGTGTGAGAGAATGCAATAGCAATACCTTCTTTCCCCGTCGCCTCGTCGTTGCCCATGACCAGCGTCGCGTCGTCCCGGAAGAAGTCCACCCAATGTTCCGTCAAGGCCGGGCCGGGTGTGTCGGATATCGCGAAGAAGCGGGCGATGAAGTTCTTGATGGACGAATCTAGCGGGTGATTGACCGGGTACGCGGGGCGATAGTTCACGTCGCTGAGGGAGGGACTCATCGTGACGAATGCCCCCTTTGCTGCAGCCGGGTGCGAGGCCTGAGAGTCGGTATGTTTACTGATGTGCAACTAGCAGCGCGGGTGCCCTGCAAATAAAAAGGGGTAGCTCTCCTATGTAGAACACTTGGTGCTCGTGTAGTAGCAAATGCTCCCAGGCGATGATTAAGTCCCTACGATTTGTGCCCCGTAGCACCCTACCTACTGAGCCGACACAATCATTAGTCTGCCAACTGCGACCAACTGCGACTCCAAAGAGATCACGGATAGCTCTGGAATCTTGACAGGCGGCAAGCCGCTCACACATTGCGACGATTACATCTCTGAATCACAACACCTAGGCTCAAGAGCTCCAGACTTCGATGTTGCCTTAGTGCTAGGTAATATGTGGATTTCGTACTCTGCTCCCGATAAGCTCATCAGCTGGCGTCCAACTTCCCAAGTTAGGTATCCAGCCAGCTCTCTCATTCCTGATCTCTGGCCTGTCAGTGTGCCTCTGTAGCAGCTAAATGCATCGCAAAGGCAGCCCAGAAGCAGAACCCCCCGATGCACCTAAAAATCCACGTAAATAAACATATAATACAAACCCCGTTAAATTTCACCCTTCCTACCGACTGCTCCTAGCCGCCCTAAAAGAAAGAGCTTTCCTCTAAAAATTATCAGGCCTTGACGCCTCTCGCGGTGACCTCCCCCTTCTCGCCGATATTCAGCAGAATGCGGCAATCGGGGCAGTACCACTTTGTCGTGCGCGCTGGAAGATCAATCATGTCAAGGCATTCGAGATGGAACCACTCTTGCTTGCAGTTCTGAACCAACATCGTTAGCTTCCGTAGTCACCACCTCAGGTCAAGTCGAGGGGGCTAGGGGGTAACTCACATCGGCGTTGTCGCATTGAATCATCGTCCCAAAGCTGACCCGATTACAAAGACAGTACTTGGGCTCGTCCGGATCGATAACATTCCCCTCGTCGTCCACTTCAACCTCAAATGTTTCACCACCACCGGTTCCCGCTGCCTCCACCACTGTGCCTCCCTTGCTATCCCTGTTGACCTTACCGCCCCGAGCAGACTTCTTCTTGGGCGCTGCCTTTCGTTTGCCTACGGCGCTGTTACCACCGCTTACTGTGCGGCTGATTATGCCCGGGGCCGGCCTCTTTGCTCGCCTGCTGCTGGGTCGTGCCACTGTCGCCCCCGCCCCCGCTCCTGCTCCTCCCGCCGCGCCAAACCCTCCACCCGATGCCGACACCCCCGGAGAAGTGTCCGGGCGCTCTGGTGCCGGCGTGTTCCGCGCAGTACTAGCGCGGCGGGGACGATCGGCTGCGATGGACGGTTGGGGTTCTTGACTGGCCGCTTTGCCTCGTGAGGGTGGGCGGCGCGTCACTGTTGTTGTAGTAGTTGGGGCAGAGACTGCGGCGTTGGCGGTGCTAGCTAGCGGTGCTGCCGCAGTAGCAGATGAGGAAGACGCCGTTTGCTGTTGTGGGTCCTCGGGATCGAGCTTCGGGGTCAGTGGCGCAGGACTCGGTGCATGAGATGGAGACTTGGCCGCGACTGGTACGATCTGGGTTGTCTCTTTTTGCTGCTCTTGCGTGCGAGCTGCCTGTGTCTTTCTCGTTTCCCTCACGGGAGGGAAAATGGGAGTTGTAGACTTTTTGGGCGAGTGGATAGGAGGAGGGATTGGTGTTTCAGACGTTGGGAGCTTCACGGATGGAGTTGCAGTTGTCGTACCGAATTGGCCAGCATTACTACTTGGCGTGGGAGACGTTGACGAGAGCACCGGGGTGCTTGACTTTGCAGTAATAGAGTGGTCTTGACCATGGGATGGTAGGGGTATGGGGGTTGTGGAATGAAGAACAGCCGTAGGGGCTGCCGCGCGCTGAACAACACTCTCTAGGCTCGCCTGCGATATACCTGGGTTGAGCTGCGGTGGTGGCACGGGGGTTTCGGTCTTGGTTCGCTTGACCTGGGGCCTCTGAGCCAGGCCGTCGGACGCTTTTGGCTTGTCGGCGTCAGCTTCAGCGACCGAGTCTCGCTTGCGCTTCTTTGGAGGTTTAGCTTTGCTGGCTACTTTGGTAGCCTGGTCAGGCAAAGGGGGTTGAGGCTGAGGTTGAGAGCCGTTCGAGATGAGTGACTCAACCAGACTCCTAAATTTCTTGGCGGATTCCTCGGCTTCCTCAGCTGCAAGATCAGCAAGCGCCTTCCGTTTGGCTTTCTTTGCCTCATTAAGCCTCATACCCCGGTTACTCAGGTTCTTCTCATCCGTGGCGAGAGCCTCCACGGTCAAGGCTCCAAGTGGCATGCGCTCGTCTCCCGTCTCTGGGTCAAGGATAGGAACAGGCATTCGTCCCTCAAACGGCCTCCCTTCTTCTTCGGCCTTTTGCTTGGCTGCCTTGAATGCTTCGATGCCGCGACCCAGGTTACTGAGCTCTCGTGCGACCATTGTGTCGCTCGGGGCCCATGCGGCATTCTTTTTCATGCGCTTTCTAAGCCGTGCGAGTTCGTATGGGGTGAGCTGACCCCAGGGGGCATCGGCACTTCCAATGACAACATTCTCAGGCGGTGGCTTATGCTGCGCCAGAGCCGCGCTTGTTGAAATGCCAGCGCCTGGGAAGTTAGGTGGCGGGACAGAGGTTCCGGATTTGGGGACCTTGCTTGGTTTCGGCGGACGCGGGGCGGTCTTGACCACCTTGATGCGCTGCGGCCCTGGTGTGATGCGGCTCGTGGGCTGTACTTCTTGCTCGTCTTCCTCCTCATCTGAGCTACTCTCACTGTCGCTGCTGTATATCTCGTAGTTCAGGTCGTATGGGGCTAGAACCTCTCCAGGAACAGTGATTCTTGGGACCCGAGGTCTTCGTATTCTTTGACTATCTACGCGCAGCGTAGTTTGAGGCGCTCGCGACAACTGCGGCGACTTGGCTGTCGCGACCGGGCTCTTTCGTTCTAGTTCTTCTGCGGTGGGATAGTTATCGTACGTTGTCTCCATCTTGGCCAGTATAAACTTGGCGCGGTTAAAATGCCGATTTAGATTCTCAGCCATGCGCACAGCCTCGGCGTGGGCGTATATGCGCGAGTGGACACCATGGACGAGATTCTCGGATACCTGGGCACGCAGTTCGACAGGTCCAGCGCGCTCGGCAGGCGGGATGCTTGGTAGCTGGCCCCATTTGGTGGTGAGCTCGTGCACCCTTGATGATGCTTGGATATAATTCTTGTCAAGCTGGCCGATAAGGGTCAGGGAGCGCATCATGTCGGCGGGCAGGAATTCGGTGAAGTCGAGGAAGTCGTTCACGGTCGTCTGCGCATCGGGGTCGGCGCGCATGTTCAGCTGGTTGAGCGTGTCATGATTCTTGATAGAACCGATCGACTGGGCGGCCTGCTCTATCGAGGGAGCATTTTGTTGCGGTGAGAGAGCCTCGTCGAGGCCTCGACCGCCGTCTGCTGCCATTTTGACTTTCGTGTGCCGAACTGTTTGGACAACCCCAACGCGGTCAAAAAGGAGTTAAAGTTCCGGGTGCTTGCTTCAAGCAAAACGTGACGTGCTACGTGGCCATCAGGCCATGGCACAAAAAAGGCCCGGAACAGAGCGAAGCAAAGTGTCGGCGACTCGAGATGCGTGATTACAACGGTAAGCAGTCGAGGTTCGCGGACAAATAATGCGATTCGAGACGCGTGATGGCCAAGCTCGACGTCAATTGACTTGCGCAGCTGGGGTGGATACTTGGCCAGTGCGCACCCCGCGCTGCTGTTGCCTTTATTAGGTAATCCGTTTCATCAGACTCGCTTTGATGCATGTTCCTAAGCTGGATCGCTTGAGCTGGGGGCAACAGCAACGCAAAAGATAAGGCAACATCAGACGAGGGTCGCGAGAAGTTTGGAAGCCCACCTCCGCACCTCGAGGAATAAGCATGGCACACTCCCCCTCACCCTCCGTATACATCTGTTTGGCTCTTTTGAAGTACCTTTGATTCATTTCATATCTGTGACGCACTGGTATACACATCTTTCAAAAGCCTGATCTTCATTCTCTCCGGCCTCTTCTCGTAACTCGAAGAGCTGAGCAGCGGATACATGTCCTCGCTCGTATATGTTGCCGTTCGTATCTGAGGGTGTTCCAAATCACGTATTTCCAGACCAGGCAAGGTAGTCATCATCTAGCGCGTATTGGATGCGGCAAAACCTGCTTACTGGGACGGTGCAGTGCTCCGAACCGTACTTCCACAAGTCCAGAAACTGGTTCCAAAATTGGAGTCTCCGTTTATGCCAAGTTTAGTCAATGAACTAGCAAGTGTGAATCTAAGGTACCTTACTACCCGCCGACTGGGTAACCCAGAAACAACTGCATAGCCATACGTTTGGCTTGCTTGGGAGGAGCAATACCTCATCCTAGTCCCGTGCAGGCCATAGTCAACAATGTCCCGGACAAGAAAACCTCGAGCTGATGTATGCGATCAGATCCACCATCATCCATGATATACCCCCTCCGCCAGGAATGCCCTCTGCCAACCAACCGCCTCCTTCTCCCAGAAGTAAAGAAATGATACAAAAACAAATGCGTCCCCATTCAAGGAGAGCTGTCGTAATACACAGATGCCAGATGCCTAAATGACCAAAGAAACCCCAAACCAGAACCCCAAATATAAGACAAAATCGACTATTAACTGCCGAAAAGGTTGTGCCGGACTTGAGAATCCCCGCAGAAGGAGCCAAGAAAGAAGACAGAGAAAAGCCGCCCTCTCATCCTTAGTAGCTGTTTCTTTGTACTAGTTTAGCCCCGTGTACCGTCTCTTCTTCAGCTTCGTACCACGACTGGTCGCCGACTGTTGTCAAGGATGCGTATGCTGTCAAGGACTTGCATTTGCTGTCTGTATGTCAGGAACCCGTCAAGTTTGTCTCCCCGAGTGGAAAGAGTTTAAAACCTACAGGTATCCGTTGATCGTGAGAGCTCCCCAGACTTCGATGGCCCCTTGGACCTCTAGCGTTCCGTTGATCTTGAGTTTGCCGAATATCTTGACCTTGTCTCTGCCCCACCTGTCAGTTTTTTCTTGCTCTATCGAGGAGTGGCCAAAGGTGAAACTTACACACAGAGCGCATTCCCCGTGATCTTGACGTTTCCGAATGACTTGAGCTTGCCACTGTTGTCACCCCATCATTAGCTCTCTTCTCTTGATTCTACACCACGAGGAGGCCAGACAAACCTGCAGGTCAGATTCCCATTCACATCGATATTTCCATACGCCTCGATCCGGTCACGCACGGCAAAGTCGCCGTTAAATGTGACGGCGCCCATCGACTTGACCGACCCGTCCACCTCCATGGGGCCCTTGAGCTCTATCGACGAGTCCGACTTGATGCTCTTCTTCTTCTTGATGCCCGCCATCGGCTGTGCGGCCGCGGCCGAGCCACCGCTCATGGCCTGGTCGTCAAACGTCATGACATGCTCGTAGCCGTACATGTTCGCGTCTTCTTCACCTGCGTCTTCTTCCTCTGAAACGGGAGGCAGGGGCGGTGCCGGGGTGTCTGCTGCGGTGGCCGCCGGTGTGTTGGATGATGGCGAAGTCGAGGGGGAAGGCAGTTGGTTGGGGGTATTCGTTGATACGGCAGGCTTCTTGGACGAGGAGGATGACTTCTTGCCTTTTCCCATGATATCAAGAACGAGAGAGCACGAGGTAGGTGTGTATTAGTATCTCGACGGACGGCAACTTGAAGTCCCAAACGAGAAGGTGGATGCGATGTAAGAGAGAGACACAGACGGCATGGCCGTATGTAGCTTGATGCAAGTCAAGTGAGGCTTAGGAGACACTCCGGATTGGCGGTGGGAAGGGGGATACGGATGGGAGAGGAGAGGTTCGGGGAGCTATATAGAAAGGGGAAATCGTTCGAGGAAAGCTGTATGACACTTGCGTCTACGTAGTTCTCCTCGAACCCTGGAAGTCCTCTAAGTCCCAGCCCTAGGACGGTAAACAACAGGTGCCGGAGTCAGGAAGCGTCCTGGCCCCGGTTTCTGCCTACGGGAGAGCACTGACCGACGCGGTCCCTGGAGGAAAGAAGCTACCTCGCTCCCCCAGCTCCCCCAGCTCGGGGGAGGGGTGACGGGTTGAATGTGTGATGGGCTTGCCAGGTTGCCGGGGAGTTGGGCTCGGGGTTGGCCTGGGTCGTGGAGAGGATCCATTTTCCATTAGTCTGTGATGCTCCCACAATGAGAAACCGCCATCAAGTGATAGATCGGACCGGGGTTACTAGCAGAGCATGGCGCGATCAAGCAGACAAAGAGTCACAGTCAGCCCGGGATTGAGAAAGACATGTAACCGTCGCTGAGGCTGTAAGGAAAAAGAGGTAGTAGTGTAAGCCTCCACCACCCCTGGGCATGATCGCACTCACCACCCGCTGTCATCAACCCCCGTCGGAGCAGAAGAACGACGGGGACCGGGGTGTGAGGCCGGGGGAGGGAGGATCCTAGTTTCAACTTCGGGTAGCCAATAGCTCAGACGGAAACATGTGGGTGGCCGACAAGTCACAGAGAGTTGCAGAGAGTCGGGGGAAAAAGTTTCAACACCAAAACCAGGGTGGTGGATTTCCGGAGAGCAGCGCGGCTCTAACAGCAGCCGGGCACAAGCTGATTGGGTCAGCTCAGGGCACGCAAGAGGCGCAGTTGCTGCCGGGCCTTCTAAAAGACTGTACGGGACACATGTACTGTCGTAGTTATTTCTCGTTAGGGACTCTGTTCGCGACATGGCACCGATGGATGGCACTGCAGACTCGCTGCCGACTCGCTGCAGACTCTACACTACAGGCCGGTTGCAGCAGCCGTTGAACGCCTCCGACGCCCCCAGGCCCAGACGCCGGCTTCTAGGGCTTTCTTGCCCTGAGCGCTGGGCAAATAGGGGAGGCCGCCCGCCTTCTTCCCGTTCGGGGGACCAGTGCTCACAGAGCAGCACCTCAGCACTGAGAAATGTGCGTCAACGGCGTGCCGGCCCTGGTGTCATGAACGGGGCGCTCGAACGCCGCTACGCCATTCGCCCAGCTCGTCGGTAGAGGCCACTAAAAATAAGGCGCAGCAGGGCTGAAGGCAACCAAGTCGCCCGTTTCGGTTGCCGTCTGCCCTCTGGCGTCACAGGCTTGAGCTTTTCAGTCTCCCCCACCGACTTTTCCCTCGCGACGTTTGCTTCATCAGAAAGAGAGACACATTAGTTCTTTTTGGCGCGCTGCCGCGCGTGAACGCCTTACCTATCTCTTTGGGGCGACTCAGCTGGTCTTGGCGTTCTGGCCATGCCTCACCTATAGGTGCCCAAACCACGCGACTTGCTGCGAGACCGCTAGCTGCGAAATGATGCACGCGAGGCTCTCTCACAGCTCGCAGCATATGCTGGCGTCGCATCTCCACGCGGTCAAGCTGCATCGCAACCATCAACTGCAAAGCCACACCTCACTTACCAAGCCCTTATCACACATTGCAACTTCGACGATAACCCGAAGATTGGCGACTGGACAATGACTGGACAAGAGGAATCGTATTGGGTGCCTGTACCAGGTGTCTCGAAAACCGGGAACGCCCTGGCCAATTCGGTCAAGTGTTTCTGAACCAGCCATCTTCTGCATTTCTCGAGTCCTCCAGCATCCTCGCCTACGTGCCTAACCGATTCTGAACTGAACGCCAACCGTTTCCTCGATGCCTTGACGAAATCTCCATCGCGTGATACCCTCGTGACGTGGACAGTCAAGGCACCCACTTATACGCTTCCTATGTATCTCAAAGAGAGCCCAGTCACAACAGCCGCGGTGACCCAGACGCTGGCGTACACCAGTGCCCCATACGGCTCCACGCCGTGTATTTCTTCGGCACACTGCAGATAGGTAGTGACTGCCGTGGACAAGGCGACCACTGCCGTTCGCGAGATCGATACCTTGGTCTTAGCCGTGTAACCCCACAAGTTCCAAGCAACAGTTTGGCCGAGCGTTGCGTCGGCGGGATCGAACTCTGGCACCTCTTGCTGCGGGGTTGTCACAAGTGGTGTGAAGATAAAGGTTCGCGCTGCTATCCCGAACAGTAGACTGAGAAGCTGTGTCATCGGGTTGTTGATACCGAGGAACATCATCTCTGATGCGGGCTCAATAGTGGGGATGCCGTCGAAGTAGAGTACAAAGGTGCTAGGGAGGAACGTCTTGGAGGCTAGGAACAAGACGACACAGTAGATGAGACCCGACAGAGCGGACGTTAGGACCTGGATGCTCTTGTCGAGGACGATCTCCCGGTTTTGGATTCCAGGTGCGGCTGAGTGCGCGTCTGAGAGCTTCCGCAAGAGGAGGACGGGCAAGCACGCTGATACGATGTCAACGGCGAGGTAGGCGCCGGCGGTCAGACTGCCGAGCCCGTAAAAGACCGACCTGAGGTACGTCTACCAACGGGTCAGTTCTGTCGGCTGTGTGCCCGCCGCCAAGTGTAAGATGAGAGATGGAAGGGGGCGAGATAAATTCCCCGGATTGCAACTGCAACTGCAACTGCACATGCGACCGCGGGAGGAGGGTTGCCAAGAGACTCACTGCAGGGCCATGCGATAAAAGGGCCAGAGCGGCAAGATCGTAGCCGTCATATTCACGGAACCAGCCTAGGGCAAGGCTGAATCTGCCATTCAGTTAGTTAGATGGGGGAGCTGAGTGGCCAACCTCTTCAGCCCTACGTAGCTAAGTGCTAAGGCCGGAAAGGAGGGCGAGATTTAAACGGGGTCACTAATAAGAGTGGGTCGGAAGTGGGATGGATGGGGGTACGGGGTATTAGGGCCTTGATGGGCCGCGATGACATGGGGGCCACAGAACGGAATGTCGGACCGGAGCTTTAGACAGGGAAACTTGGAAATGGACAAAGCAGACATACATCTTCCAGACAGTCAGGAGGTATGTCTCGGGCCGTTTCGCGATGCTGTGCAGCTCACCCTGTGTCCAAACCTGTAAGAACGAACGGCCGTACGAGCTGATAGACAGGCTCAGGATGACGATAAGTCCGAACCGGACGGGGTCGGGCAACCGGGCGCCACGCTTCAACGGCTCACTCTCACCCACGGAATCGGGCCGCGATGTCGTCAGGGCTGAAGATTTCGATGTAAGTGATGCGGCTGCAGCTGCGGTTCCATCAACGGCAGTGCTGAGCGCCTCTGCTGCCACGCCGACAACCTTGGATTGTCCCATGGCGTGTGCGTGGGGCAGAGAAAGGTAGCAGAGGTGACAGAGGCAATGTGAGTCTAGGATTGGTAGTTCGACACGCTTCGGGCCAGCCCAGCGGCTGCAACGCTGCGGAAAAAGTGATGGTGGTTGAAGGGTTGCGCGTCTCGTCGAAGGATATAACCTCAACTAGGCCGTCTCCCGCCTCGGACTCGGTCAAACCCAAAGTCCTATCAGTATCTTTCACTTAGAGCGCGTATGGCGGGCGCGATGTGGATGTGAGCGGACGCTTGAGAACTTTGAAGATGTCAATTGAGGTCGACGTTTTGGGCCAAGCTGATGGGATGAAGGGAGCTGGAAAGAGCTGGAATGAGGAGGATGGCGTCGCCGCGCCAGCTGGCTGTGGGTCGTAGTTTGAGCCGCCCAGAAATGGAACGGACCCATTGGAACGTGGAAGTCGGATGAAAAGCTGGTAAGCTGGCAAGCTCTGAGCTGGGAAGCACCCGTGTGGAGCAGTGACGTCTCTGGGCTTCCACCTCATGTTCCCCTCATCGCTCCTGCCGCCGCAACCCGCAACCCACAACCCCGCGTTAACCCAGGCAAGCACCCCAAGTCCAAATTCCTCAAACACGCCGAGGCTTTCGCTACCCAAAATACCAATAGCTAAACATTATACAACGAAATCATCTGTTTACCGGTCTCAACAGGCGAAACTGAGGAAGCACGCAACTCGACCAGGCAAAACACCATCTATGCTACAACTCATCGTGGCTAGAGAACGTCCCTTCAACTATTTTTCTCCAGATTCTTGATCCCGTTGCCCGACCTGGAATCTGGTCGGACAACTTCAGCAAGTCATCACCCGCATCTGACTGGAATCAGCTTTCACGGCCCGCCTCAACAATTCCGGCCAAAGATTCACTTGCGGCTCCGTGGACCAAGTCAAACAGCTTGGCACTTCTTTTATTCAGCTAGGTGTCGGCTCCGTGCGGAACCTCTGCTAGTTTGTAAGATCCTTCTGCTAGCTAAGATTTCGAGGCATTCGCTCAACGCTCGCACACAACACTCACTTTAACCTCGTGGAGTTGGCCAAAGCTTCTCCACTCTTCGGTGCCAAGTGTCGTCGGCGGAGCGACCTCGTTTACAATGATTTCGGTATAGGTATACAAAGGAAAAACAGCGCCCCTCATCGTCATCATAAACCCTTATCATAGGCGCCCCTACTAAGTCTCCGCTTGACAGATGCCGAAGTTGACAGCACCTTACTCCTCCATTCTGCCAAACACACCGTCATCATCTTCGTCGCTTCGAGCACGAGACAGCATATCATCGTCGTCGTCGTCATCCACGCTCCCGCCGCTCTCGTCCATCTTCACATCGTGACTCGTTTCCGCACGGTAGCGAGTAAAGCTCTCAGGGGCTCTGCTTGGGAAGCTGCTGATGAAGCTTGTGCCCGTCAAAATTGCTTGATCGAGGTACTGTGCGGGAAGAGGTGGTACCGGGGGTGCGTCGGCGGGAAGATGAACCGTCCGAGAGCCCGGATTGCTCCCAAAGCTGCAGCTGAGAAGCTCAACTGCTGCTGCTAGATCCTGGTCGTCCTCTCCGGTGGCATTCTTCCCAGATGATGTCGGCCGCTGGTCTTGACTGAGCTGGCGGAAATGGCTGAAGCCCGAGCTATTCGGAATACTACCAGCAGCAGATCCAGCGAATGGCGCGGACTGGTACGATCGGGAAAAGCCGCTGCCGTTGCTGTGCCTCTTAGAAAATGCCCGGTAGGATGCGTTGCTCGCACCAACAGCATCTAGTTGCGGCGGAGGAGTTGTGTCAGCAGAGCTACGGTCTTGTTGTTCCGAGAACCCGGATGCTCCGGGAGATGCCGAGTCCTGGTCGCTGGCAAAGCCTCGTGCCGAGTCTGGAGGCGTCTGGCCGTTGACCGGGTCGTTGTTCATGGCTACCAAAACGGAGGCAGCCTCGAGAAGCTGCACTTGCTGATGCTTGGAAATCAGGAGTTTGGAGGTATAGGACCATTCGGGAGTATGCTCCCACCTGACGAACAAACAAGTCAACACAAGCGCTTCAATCAGGATAGTTGAGGTTCCGCGGCCGGCATAGATCCCTCGCACTCCGGACTCAGGGAACCAGCCCCGAGAGAGGACAAGAAAGGAGAATGGGCACAAACAAATGCTTGGTCAAGCAACTGCTATGCTTATATCCCTTTCCACACTTCTCGCAGCGGAGTTCAGGACGGTTGCTCTTTCGACCTTCCTTGGCTAGCGGTTGGCCATCGCTGGCTCTCCGAACGCGGGCCTTTTGGAAGGCCTCATCTTCATCTCCGGACATATCGTTCAGCTCGTCATCGATGGCACTGTCCTGCATGTTGACGTTCCCGTCTGTCGTTACGAACTTGTGGATCGGCAAGCTTGCCGGCGGCGAGGGTAGGCTGCCTGCCATGGCCGAGCGGGGAAAGGCGTTCTTAGACACGGTGTTCCTACGGGAGCTGACGGCAATGGGCAATGGCATGGCCCGGTCACCCGCTTCTTGGAGGGCTGCAGCTACAGCAGCAACGTTGGTGCCCGTATTCGTCATGCTCTTGCGGCGGGTGACGCGGTGGTTAGCATTGAGAGACCCAACTGCCACCGAGTGGGAGCTGTTGCGCGAGTGGGGTTGTCGGTTGAACCCCAGGGCGCCGGATATAGAATTGGAAGACATGGACGGCCGATGACTCAGCGGTCGTGAGGTTTGTTGTATCTCCTGAGAAAGTAGACCGGGTGATCAGCACTGCTTGCTCCGGGCAACAGGGGAAGTGAACTAGCAGGCATTGGGTGTGCGAGATCTACCTTGGAAGAAGCCATTGCTAAAGCGATGCAGAGTCAACTTGCTGCACGGCTCTCGCAGTGCGAGCTGTTATCCAAGACAAAAATCGAAGAGGACGAGCAACAAGATTTCCGATGTGATTGTTGGTGGTTGTTGAGGTGTTGTGCTCGGGGTTGTGGATGGCGAGCGGGATAACCTGGTTTGTTGAATGTAGGAATCGCGGGGAATAACAATAATTTTGGTCCAGCAAGGGTTGGCCTGCGAGGTTACTTGTCCAGTCCGTCAAAGCTCAGAACACGGAGCAAAAAGTGGCTAGCTATCAGAACGTGGGCCAGTGGGCGGAGAGTATGCAGACCAAGATAAGTGGCTGCGACAGCTGCAGGGAGGAGCAAAGAAGAATGGAAGAATTGTGGGCTTCCCACCAGGCTCGGTGGGCTAGAGAGGAGGAAGAGGAGAACGAGGTGCGTGGGCTGGAAGAGGAGCAATTCAGGATGACAGTCGCCGAAAAAAAATTAAAAATAAAAATAAAAAAAAGAGAAAGGCGAAGAAACAGGCCGCTGGCTGCGGACGCCTCTGCTGGTTGGTTGCAATGGTGGGAAGCTAGGTAGGTTGAGACAGCGCTTCGATCCATGCTTGCGATGGAGCAGGAGAGGGAGAGCATTCATCAGCCATCAGCACAGCCAGCGCTGGCATACCGGATGGATGTCGGCGGTACGAGGAGTGACTCCGTCAGATGGCCTGCGACGCAGCAATCACGAGTACCTGGCAATGTACCGAGCCTCCACCTTGGTCTGCTTGAGGTAAGATACCGTGTGAATAAGGGTGTATTGGCTGCATACACACTGCTCTGCACAGTACGGACGCGGCGGATATATGCGCTGGGCCTGTCCCTAAACACCCCCGAATGCAGCAGCGTGTGGGAACATGGGACCATCTGAGTGGCCGAACCGGCCGCAGCCTGCGTGGCTTGTTTCCCACACTGTGAGAGCTTGCGGGGGGGTTATTTCATGGGCAATATTACTCAGTATTTTTGGGACTGGCCGATTGGATCGCTATGCGGAATGGGTGTGAAATGGTGAAATGGACTCGTCCGGGAATGGTCTGGCCCCGGCAGGTCGTTTTCCCAGAACTAGTACGCGCATAGTGCAGTGTCAGGAAACAGCAGCGTCGAGAGGTCTTCTGTTCCATTGCACTCAGAGATGATGCCTTCCTGAGAACGGTCCGCGAGCCAGTCCGTCTGGGACGGCCTAGTCTCAGGCCGGCTGGCTTGAGTCCGCCCATCCACCAGAGCAGAACCACGCAATCTCTCGTCTCCTTTTCCGGTCGTTGCCTTCCACCAAGCCTTGTGACCTTTCTGAATGTCCCGCCTAAACAAAGAGAGTCTCGAGCTCAATCTCGCAAGTCTGGGTTGTCTTCATACAATTAAGAAGATAATTTTCTGGTGTCTTTCACATACTTTGTGGGTCGGTCGATCCATGTCCTCAGAGACAGCGGAAAAGACACGGCTCTTCTTATCCAAACTACGAATGCGGTGTCATGGCATTGTGCTGTCCGCCGAACACCATGAATTGTGATGGATGATGCAGATTACACACTGCTGCTACCCCGCCTGTGGAGTTCCCCTTTGGGCTTGTCGTCGGAGCCGCGGCGGCGCTGTGGGGCCAGGTGATCTTTCTTGGGGGCTCCCTTCTCGAGCTCACCAGAAGAGGGTGAGGCTGCATGGGCCAAACCCCTCTCCCCTTCCCGAGCGAGTTGTGGAAAGGGAAGCTGAAGTTGTGCGACCAGGGCTTTCTGTTGTAACTCTGAACAAAAGAGATTGGTCTTTCAAGGCGCATAGGAAGATAACCTGGGGATCATGCAGGGCGACTCTACTGGAAGGAGGGGGATAAAGCGGCTCCTCTGATCAACTGCGTGAACATGGATCAAAGTCTCCGAATTGCAATATCAAATGTGAATGTTTTACTTGCTGAGTGTGCGCCTTCCTTCCTAAACGGAAGGGTGAATAGGTGAAAAGGCGCCTACAATTGGAAGGAACCATCGATGAGAAGCTCACATGGGCTGATAATCGGCTGGGAGGGTTTGCCCTATAAGTGTGCAGTCACAGCGATAGGTGAGGCCCCACGATGATGACTGCGAGAGTGGATCTGTTTGGGCTATATGTTCTTTGTTAAAGATTCATTATTCACCTGCGACTCCGGATCGTAAAAGTTTGTCCTGGGGGCAGTCATATATGTATTCGTACCTCCAAGCTCCATGGGATGCACGCACTGTGCGTGACTCTCTCCCTCTCTTTCTCTCTCTATTATTGCTAAAGGCACACCTCCCTAGTCAAGCCACCACTCCTAGAGCGCATCAAATGCCCTGTTCATGCAGCACATTACAAGGTACTGGACAGCTAGGGCAAGGCACCCTTGCAACATGAGCCCCTCACCAGCTCTAGACTGATATGGGTAATTGTGATGTTGAGGCATCAGTCCATCAGGCCAAGTGTGTTCAAACGTGGCAATTGATCACAGCAGACATCTAGGAATTCCATGGGCTTGTAAATTTATGGGATACTGTCGTTGATGGTGGCCAAAACCAGTCAGCTGAGCTTTCACAGCATGATCGCAGAAAGAGGTCAAGAATCGATCGCAAAAGGGATGTCGACACTCGCACCCCACACCAATAAGCCTGCAATCTAGCCAATGGTGCTGGTCATGTAACCCCTCACCCGATTCGGTTCTTTCTTTGACAGGCCGTCTCGCCGCGCTCTGCTCACCCCTCCCCTTGGCAGTCCTCAATCTCGGAGAGCCAAGGTGGGGGAGGTGTATAAGCCAATCGTCACGATCGACCGATCTCAGAGGGGGATGTACGGATACATACAGACGTTACAACCCTTTATTTCTTCTTCTTCTTCTTTCTTTCAGGTTGGCTTTTGGACTCGGGCATTGAATTGGGTCGTCCCAGCCTGATCCATTTGGCTGGGACAACATCAACAGGGCAGCCAATGTTGTGTGGTGACGACTTAGAGAGGCACCAGGGAGCCCCCGATACGGGCTGCCGCCGCTGACAAGTCGTGTGGCCACATGCCCTCACGCCCAAGCCAGCTGGCAACAAAGCTGGCAACCATTGACATGTCTCTCCCCTTGGAACATCACCGGACCAGACTCGCCACTGCAACCAGACGCTGCACCTCGTCTTCCTCTCGTCGGAATCCAGGGCGTATTAGTGCCGCAGGAGCCACAAAACGTGGCTTACCTATAAAGAAGCTTGGGTGGGGCACTCGTCAGGCACCCTCTCGACATCACTGGCAAACCTGCCACGTTTCCCTGCTGATTCTGGGTGTAATACAAACGTTGGATGTAGGTAAGGTATCTTTAGGGCTAGACTCTCGGTCGTCAGCTGGCTCAGGTCGGATTTCCCAGCAGAACCGAAAAGTCTGGGAAATCCAGACGAGATTAACGAGCGCCGCCGTGTTTCGAAACATGAGCAATTTTGGGCATTTCTGTGTTGTGCCACGGCCTACCACCACAGCATCTTAGTACTCCGTACAGTACGCTGATACCCTCAAATCGCATTTAAGCATAAAGGCTCGGTGTGTCTGATGGGCAAGCCACACTTCAAAAACCATACTACCCACTTACCCCCTTCTGCATTCTGCATTCTGCAATTGCGACATTCGGACATGACTGCATCGGAAGGAGTGGCTGATTGACCACGGCCGGCAGACCACCACGACAACACTTGGTCATGTCCCGTGGCTTGCCTTGCAACAGGTTCTCTTCCACACAGCGGCACGGAAGGACAGAGAACAAGATGACGTGGGAGGGCGGTTCGCATGACCAACAAAATCCAGTCTGACCTGGTCAGGGGCATTGAGGAAAAAGGGCGAAAAAAGAAGTTGTCATCTCGGACTGCATAGCCCATCGATTGGAAACAAGAAACCGAGAACCACGGCCAAAAAAAAATTTTTTTTTGCAATGTTGATAATCGCAGTAAGAAATGACCACCGAGCCACTGGATAAGGTCGGGTGTCGTTGCCCTTGCGATACGTCCATCCCGAAGCTGCCGAATTCGCGCCCAAGTGGGTAAGGTACTGCGTACTATAGTGCACCCGAGTGCCCTACCTAGGACCTGGGCACCCTAATCGACTTTTCATTCTTTTGCCAGATGCGCGAGAGTCCGTAAATAGCACGCTGGTGGCGGGGAAGGGATCAGCACTGCCCTACCCGCTCAGTTATGGCGCGCAACACCCGACTGTATACACTGTGTGCCGTGCCGCGTCTGCCCCCGATCGAGTCCATTCCATGGGTCCTGCCCGAGGCACCTTGAGACGATCAAAGAGACGTTTCGAACTGTTCGTCTCCGCCGTCTTCAGAGGCTGGCCAAGATAGCCTCAAGCTTGGTTGCAGCAGTCTCACCATCCCGTCTCAAGTACGAATGCTTCGGGAAGCCGGTCGAGTACCATGTCTCGAACGTATTTTTGTCCAGGAGACACAAGCCAAGAGAAAGCATAACTAGCCGACACGTCTTCACACCTAAGAAACATTACCTCCCTTCGACTGACTTAGCCTGCGGATACCCCGTCAGCCGGTGCTTTTCTCAGAGACCCGAGGGCTGACGATGCACCATTTCAAATATCTTGACTCTGTGGCGGTCAGGGGGGAATATCAGCTGGCGAACAGGCGCCGGCCGATGTGGTCGACGGCCTCTCCGAGTCCCCGAGACTGCGCCAGAGCGACTTAGTCAGGCGCGTCAATTAACTTCAGCCTTGTGGATGAGAAAACAAAACTCGAGGTCGTCAGTTGCACTGGCGTAAGCTAGTCCCCCTGAGGAAAACAAGAAAGTCGCCGCACTCCGCCCGCAGCGAGGCTTGGAGATCTAGATTTTGAGGTCCAGCCTGGTGTGTCAAAATTTTAGTGGCCAATGGTCCCATCTCGACGCGTGCGCAGACCAGGAACCAGGCGAGGCAGGTAAGCCGGGAAGCGAGGCCGAAAGCGACACCGGACCTGCAGCGATATTGAAGAGGGTAACAAAATTTGAATCCTATCAAGTCACACGGAGCCCAAAAAGGCGTTGACGAGAGTGAGCGAATTTCAAGTGTCCCCCCCCCCCTCACATCCCGAGACGGCGGGACAATGCTCGAGCCTGCCCGCATGCACGACAGCACGGTGGGCTTGGCGGAGCTGCGACGAGCCCGATTGGACTCGGAGAGTGAGCTGATGGGAGAGGGACCTGACACGACCGAGGGGGTAGCCACACTGATAAGGACTCATTGAAAGGAGGGGGTATAAACACAACCTCATTTCTTTTCATGTTGGAGAAACACAGCACAATAGTATACTGCAATATATCGCTTTTCTATCTAGTTATATCCACAGTCATCACTCCGCCATCCACACTCACAATGTCGACACCATCAGACCAAGTTTACCGCAGAGTGGGCCGCGGCGGTGCGGGGAACTGGTACAGCAAGAAGGACGTCGAGGAGGCCGAGAAGCTCCAAGCAGCCGCTGTCCGTACCCCTTATTCACCAGCCAAAATGCTTATCAAGACAGCCTAAAGACCCCAATTGCTCACAACGCCCCCACAGGACCTCGAAGCCCAAAAGCATGCGGCCACCCCCGCAGCCGTAGCAGCAGCCGCCGCTGCTGAGTCGGCACCGGCCTACACGCGCGCTGGGCGCGGTGGTGCGGGCAACTTCAAGGACGCGGCCACCGCCGCGGCCAGTGTGCAGCTGGAGCGCGAGGAGGTGCTGCGGGCACAGGCGTCCAGCACCGCCAAGCCGCGCACGGCGGGCCTCAGCGGGCGCGGCGGCGCCGGCAACTGGAACGACACGACGGCGCTGGGCGGCGCGCAGCAGGAGCGGGACCAGCGCAAGGTCGAAGACCTTGAGCTCAAGGTGCTGCAGGATGTTGACGCCGTGCTGGCGGCCCCCGCCCCGGCCTATAAGCAGGCCGAGAAGGAGAGGGATTTGGAGGCGTGAGTGGGGACGGGAAAGGTGTAGGATAAGGGAGGTTGCAGTTACTTTTCGATGATGTTGAATGATACCCAGGAGCTGCAGTAGGAGGTGACAAAAAGTTGGCATGGTATCGGTTTAGGACACTTGCTTGATGCATGGATCTGTTTGGGTTAATTCTCAGCCTGCAATGGCATGTTTTGAGTTCTATTCAATCGGACTTCCCAAAAATGTGAATTTGATGCTGCATCCATATCTTCCAGTAACACTGGACTGGGCAGGCAAGGCTGCTCTGGAGTCTGAAGTCTGAAATGCTTTACCTCATATCACCCTTTATCAAACCAACAAGACCCGATAAGGCAAGCTTTATCGTTTACCCGCAGGTGAGACCCCGGTTCAAGGATACCCACATCTTGCCGACAGCCAACCACGCGATCGGCAGCCACTCGAAAAAAGTTCGACAATCCCAACTTCCAAACGTCACCGCGCCGTCCGCTTCTTCTCCGACTGACCCCCCTTACACCTCCACAATCAGATAGCCATGGCATCAGTTCTCGCAATCGGCACCGGCGTCGCAGTCGCCGCCTTCCTGGTACGGCCCACCCTCCTCTTCCTCCTCCCTGGCCCTCCTCCCTCGCCCCTGCCCCGTATCCTCCCCCGAACCAAAACCCCGAGCCCAGTCCATCACTAACACCTAAACCAGGGCAGAGCAGGCCTCGTCGCCTTCCGCCGCTCGCGAGGCGGTGTCGGCGCCCTCGGCAAGGCCTTCTACAAGGGCGGCTTCGAGCCGCGCATGAACAAGCACGAGGCGACCCTGATCCTGTCGCTCAAGTCAGTCCCGGCCCCCCCATTCCGCCGTCCCCCCCTTTAATACAACGCATGCATGCGGAGACTAACACACCACCCCCCCCCCCATCACAGCGAGCGCAGCCTCTCCAAGGACAAGGTCCGCAAGGCGCACCGCAACCTAATGCTGCTCAACCACCCTGACCGCGGTGGCAGCCCGTACCTCGCGACAAAGGTCAACGAGGCAAAGGAGTTCTTGGAGAAGGGCGCGTCCTAGTACCACACCCGCGGCAGTTGATTGCAGCACCACTGACTGGAGTCTGAAGACTTGAAATGAGTTGCGACCGCCCGACGCGAGAGAAACGAGACGAGCCGGCGACCGCATCCTCGATTTCCGGCCGACTACCTACTGAACAGTTCTAACATCGGTCACGAGGTGGGAACTTTGCAAAGTGTTACAGTCAGGCTTGCCCTCGGCAGACATATGCAACGTGTAGCTTGTACAAAACCATCACATCTATCATAGCACTGGCGTTTGGGGTTCAGGGGTTCGGACGGACGAATTTCTGGAATTTGCTTGGTGTTGGTTATCTACTCTCCAAGGAGGAAGTTTGATGCGCCTGAGTGATAATAGCCCCAGAAGATAGCTCTCGAGGCCATTCTATCTTTCGCCTTGGAATAACCCTTTTGCTGCACATATATCGCGCTCACAGGCGAACAGCAAGCGACTCTCCTCCACAACACAAAATCTCTCCTTGTCCAAGTGAATATCTTCCAACCACCACACAGGTGTAGCCAGTTAAATCCTCTTGGACATTCCCAACACATCTCCAGAATAAAGACGCTCAGAAAAGTGAAAAGACGCTGAGATACAGCAACTGTATCAAGAGTAATGTCGAAGATCGCTCGCAAGTGTTCCCCTCTCTTGCTGCTACTGACTGGGGATATCGATCCATCATATCGCCCTTGGGTGAATCTGGTGTTTCGATACGCACAGCTTTCGCATGCTTGTTTGGGTAAACTAGGGATTGTTGGACTCGCCAAAGTGACGACTGATAGGCTCACCACCATCGGTATCCTCGCCGCCGCTGCTCCATCCCTCTCCCTGCTGCTCTTTTTTCTTGAACTCGCCAAAGGGGACGTGACTATCACCATTCGCAGTTAGCAAATAATATCTTTGAAACGCACCTGTTTGTGAATGTGGCCGTCAGTCTTAGCTTACCCTGAAATCTTTTGAGAGCTAGTCTTCTCGGTGAGTTTCTCAAGGCTCATCACACGTTTCTTGATGGCCAAGCTAATCATTGCCTGCAGCGTGTACACGGCGTCATTTCCGGCGTTGTGTAGGTTACGAGAATCAATATCCAACCAGTCAAGGAGCGACTTCAGTTTGGCTGCATTGGAGCTGCGGTTGATGAATTGCTCCATCTCCCGTGTGTCGACCACTTCGACGAAGTTCGGAACAATGTTGATATCATAGCCGATGAGATTGAGATACCTGATATCAGATGATGCTTCGTGAAAAACAAGCACTACAGGACGACCGATGGCTGATTCGTTGATGATCTTGTCGAGAGTCGCCGCACACTCGTCGAGTAAGACGACGTCGCTCTCACTGGGAGACATTCATTAGTATGCATTCATGAGCGCCGAGCTTGTGAGGCTTACCCAAAATCGAATCGGTCAGGGCAGCCTGCGAGGTACGTAGAGTTACGCATCCAGGCATTCTCCTTGACCCGAATATGGTGGGCGTCGATGAAATCAAACCACTTCTTGCCACCCTCGCCCGGGGCCACATTTGAAATTTTGGCAGTGTCCAATATGGCCACACCAATCTCGGTGAGTTTGTTGTTTTCATGCTCGTAGGCCTCAAGGTCAATGGCTATGAACACGACCGATCGTTCCATTTCCTCTGCCATAGACATGCTGAGGTCCAGCGAGGGCTTCGCCTTCTCAGCAGCGGCCGACTTCTTGCGCAGTCCGAGGTAGCGCTGAACCCTTTTTATCGAGTGTCCCCAGTCTCTATGGGCTTCGGCACGCTTCTTGCGGGTTTTCTCTGACTTGTTTTTCTTTTGACCATGTCCAGCTTGGCCGATTGCATTCATCGTACCAAGGAAATTGTCGATTGCTGTCTTGTTCATCTTATCGGCTGGATTGCGCTTCGGAACTGCGTCACTCAACTCCTCAAAATGATCATGGCTGGTAGAGCGACCCATAAAGCGTGGTCGCGGCACACCATCATGGCCAAAGGCTAGCTTCAAATTATCTCCGAGACTTCCGCCGGGGATTGCGAGCTTAAGGTCTAGCTCGGCGTTGACAACCTTGAGGTGATGCTCAAACTGATATGTAGGCACGAAGAAGACGGGGTTTTTTATGTACGCCGGGGGGTAGTGGAGGTAGAAGCTAATGCAGTGTTAGATGTGTGATTCTCAAATATGGGTATGGAGAGCAAATTTACAAGTCCCAGAGCTGATTTCCGAGAAGAGCCTCCACCGTGAAGTAAGACGACGCCTTGGTAGCGTTGTCAGTTATGCCAGGCTAGGGAATTACCTCGTATGGTAGCTGTTCAACTTACCAGACCAGCACTGGTCTTACCAGTAAACCGTCCGAGGTAGTCCACCACGAGTGTCCAGGGGGTGAATTTCGTATCAGGCTTCGACGCTTCTCCCACCTTGAGGCCTGTTTTCTCCCAGTTGACCTTCTCCCCCTTTGTGGCTCTGCGCACAAAACCCGGCTCGTCAGAAATAAACTGTCTTGCCTTGTTGAGGTTGTAGTTGCGGGGCTCCTCATAAGTCTGACCATACTCCTCGATAGTCAGGCTGTGGGTGCCATGAATCATGTCGGCAGAGCCGCAAGTCTCATAGCCATCATCCTCTCCGTCGCCGGGGCTATCATAACTGTCGTCGGGATTGTTAATTCCACCCGACATGGCGGATGACGTGGTCTTTGTTTGGGAGGAGGCTGCGTCCGAAGGATGAAAGCCCTCCCACATCTCCTGCTGTCCAGTGAGGTCCTTGAGGAGACTGCCGAGATTCTCGGACCCCATACTGTCAGATGCCGTCACGTAGCTATTGGTAGGGATGTTGAGTTAGGAGATTATGGCGATACCCACCGACAGATGAGGACGCGTCTGTAATAAGGTACCTTGAATGGCTGTGCAGATGGTGCACGGGTCGGTCCACGAAGCGACCGGTAGTAAGGACGTGACTGCCGAGCAAAATTCACTGCGAGAAGAGTCAGAGTGAAAAAGGCAGGACTGCCGACAGAAAGGGCGACAGAAAAGGAAGAGCCCCATACTGAAGCGCCAGAAAGGAAGTCACGATGCTGGAAAGACATGGGAGGAATAACTTACCTTGACTCGTAAAGAAAAGGAACTGGTGCTTGGTCCGGACGTGACTTTCAGATGGCACAAGCAGAACAAGCACGAAGGAAAGAACGATGTGAGATCAACAAACGCCAGGTACCAACCAGGTGCAGGAGTCGTGCATTCAGGGTTTGCACAGCTCGCAAACGGTTCGCTGCCTACGTAAAGCAGTAGGCCTCAAGTAGTACCTACTAACACCAGTTTCGCGCAAGCTTGTGCCGACAAAGGAAAACGGCGAGTGAAAAGATGCAGGTCACTTGTCAAATTGCAACTCACAACTCACCGGAATTTCTATCCAGTACTTAGATGCTCGAGGGGATGGATGTTGGGCCGGCCCCTCTTTCGGCAATGGCAATACAACAAACGTGATATCAGGCGCCAAAATATTTGTTAAAGGCTGCTTTCTACGCCTGGCAGTTATTGAAGCTATCATGGGGTTGTAGTTTGAACATTCAAAATACCACATGTCATTTTACCCCAGATCGCATCAATGGCAAACTGCCCGTCGAAGTCCCAAGCCACTAAACTCCATCTGTGCTGTTTTTTTTTACCCGGCGTTTCATGGTAAATAAAACCCACACACAGAGCATGTCATGTTGTAAACTTGTGCGAAAGCAGTTAGCAAACGCAAATTTGCCAGGAAGCTGGCAGCTTACCTCTTTTGCTTCAGCCTCTGTGACTTCAGATACTTCGGACTCATCCTGTGTGATGAGGCCTAGCTTACCCCCAACAATGTGCTTGAACCACATTTCTCTGCGGTCGCCATTTAGCTCCCCAGAGAGCATGCTCTTCTTCAGAGACACTAAAAACTTGTTATAGAGCCCTGGTACCTCGAGACCAATGAGTTCGTCCCGCATGATGCGAAGATTCTCAGCAGCCTGTGCGTAAAACAGATCTGCGAAGCTGTCCTCAACGAGCTTCCGGATGATGTTACCCATCTGTTTTGCAGCGCTCTCGACAGTTGCATCATCATCCGCCGTCGCAAGAGCCTGCTTGAATTCCGGGATTGCGTTTGAAGGTGAAATGGTGGTTCTTCGGCTTTGTCCCAAGAGGGAATCGATGTCGAGGCCTGAGAGCGGCTTAACTTGGTCTTTTTTGCCGCGCTTTCCCTGGGCTTTTGGCGGGACTAGAGTCTAATGAGCAACCTCCCAAGAGAGTTGAGAAGAGGGCATATCTACCTTTCTTGACTTCGGCGATCTCAATAAGTGACTCAATGTCTGCTCTTGCATTTTCTATCAAGTTATCTGGCGGCTTGGAGAAACGAACCAAAATATCTGCCGGAGGCCCTACTGGCTCATCTGGATGAACAGCACGGGCACGGATAGCCTGATTTATGCGGTGGATGACAGGATTGTAGAGCTCGTCGATCGGTGCATACTCGGCAGGTTTTCTGGTACCATGTTAGTACGGGTTGTCAAGTGAGTACCAGGTCCTGACCCTTCGTCGTCAGTTCCAAATGTCGAGATGTCCATCGAGTCAACAAAATCGCTCATTGCCTGGTTGAGATCGTCTGAGGGAAGGAGGCGATGTTCGGTCAGTACATGGCCAGTGACGGTCAGCACCTTGTCCAAGGGAGGAAACTGGTAAGTGCGTACGTCCTCCGCAAACGGCAGTGGCACATCGTACAGGCACTCAAAGGGGTCTTCGATTCCTGGATTGGGCTTGAGTAAGAAAAGCTGCGGCTGGGCTCCGTCTTTCTGGACATATCGTGCCACGGCATACGACTCAACCTCATGCAGCGCATGAATGAGTGCCGAAAGTGCTAGCTCCGATTCCTCGTTGTGCTTTTGTGCGGCGATAATACCTGTTTCACCCATGTTGAGAAACGGCTCGTACTGCGCATAACACTATTAGCATCTACCGCAACAAGGAAGGTTGTAGAACGACATACGCTGCTGAACGGAACGAAGCCTATTATTGTGAATTCCTTCTTTGTTTCCAGTTTAGTGACGGAGAAGTCGGATTCGCTGAAGGGGACAACCGTTCGGCCGTATTGGTATCCCTTCGCGAGCCCCTCAAACTCGACGTCTCTCTTTCCACCAGGCGCATCCGGGTCATTAACCCTGTAGGTGCGCATGTGCTTGACGCTGGAGAACTCGGTGCCGCCCATTTCCACGTCCTCATCCAGGACTATCGCCAATTGAGAAGGTCCACCGACAAGCTCCGGCTTGGTGACCACGGTACTTGCCGTAGGTGGGGGCGCACGCTTGGTCTTGAAATACCGCTCAACGTGGATGCTCAAGGCATCCTTATACTGAGCGGGATCACCAAGTGTGAGCGATCCATCATAGGTTTTGAAAGGCTTCACAGGCTTGATTCTTGGAATGGCAAGTTCCTCGACCGCCTGCGCCATGGTTCCAAATACAGCATTCTGACATTGGTCTACCAGCTTCAGCAGGACCTGCTCATTAGTAGCCTAAGATGTATTTAGTGGGACTGCGATGCTAAACGACGTGGATGGGTGGCTGCCTTACCTTGACTGAAGACTTGTCCTCTTCCTTGAGGCCGTAGTCGGCATCGTCAAAATCAACACCGCTGAAATCGTCAGGCTATTTGCGGCAGAGATAGGCCGCGATCCCAACAGCACTTACATGATAACTAACTCGATGCCGAGCTCGTTCAGCTTTTCCGCCACATCGGCGATGGATTTCTCGGCATCATCTATCGGCGTATCTGCATTTGTAACGAGGAAGATCTTTCTGTTATACTTCAGCTTTTTTGTGAACACCTCAATCATGGACAAGGCAACGACGATGGCGGAGATGGCATCCCCGCCCGAGGCGCGGGACGGCTTGATTTTGCGATGCAGCTCCTTTAAATCGGACATGCTCATGGAACCGATTTGCTGAAGGATAGATATGTTCTCATAGCCTTCGAGGCCGTCATTGTGTTGGGGATTGTCCGTCTTGTTGGTGCCGAGGCCGACGACACCTACGGTCCAGGTTTTGCGGTTGGCAGCGACAGTCGTCGAGATCTTGTCCCAAACATAGCGCATACTCCAATCCAGGTCTGACTCGGAGCGGCCATTATGGAAATCGGCCATCGACTCGCCAAGGTCGACGATGTAGACAGCGGCCTCCTTGTCGGCCATGGTTGCGGGCTTTGAACGCTACAATTGCAATTGTGAAGAGGAGAAAAAAGGCATCAAGATATGTATTTTAGACGGCACAGTAGGTAGGACCGTTCCGACGCAGGCTGATATCAGCTCGATAAATCAGATTGGCCTGGCTATGTCATTCATGGTTGGTGTCCAGTGCTTTCTAGCTAGGCCAGGCACCATCGCGGATCAAAAATCGCGTTCAGCGCTGTTTGCCCCGCGTGAGCACATGGTCTCGTGTTTGCGGGAGTGCCTGGGGCACGTCCATACGGACGCTCGGGCCATATATGACGTTTTGGTTATTACCATCCTGAGGTCGGTTGCAGTCTAGCGCGTATGTACCTATAATGCATACCTATACCACGGGTGGTCGGCACCTGGGCCTTCAAATGCCGTGCGTTGCATTGGGACGACCAAATGAACAAGACCTCAGGCTGTTTCGAAACATTCCGTTGACTTCGTCATCACTTCGTCCCAAAGCCAGCCTTATTTCTACCTCACCCACCTCTTTTTCTTTCTACTCATAGGGGTCGTCTTCTTCTTCTTCGACACCTCACATATTAGCTACAACCACAATGGCAAGCACCGGCTTGTTTTCGCCAGCTCCCTACCACATTCTCAGGTCGGTCATATCAGGAGCTCCCACCTAGTCTTATGGACCTCACGTAGCATACACATGTCTGACTAGCACTCCTCAGCTATGGCACGCTTTTGGGCACCACTTTCTTCCATGTAAGACGCCTTCAACAGTGTATCCACACACTGCAGGCAAACAGGCTCTGACACCATCATATAGACTTTTGTGGGCGGCATCGTCTCTTTCCAGGAGCTATCTCGTCCCCAGTTCGCCCTCCTCATGGCCAAGCTTTTCCCCGTCTACTTCTCCATGCAGACAACACTGCCCGTAGTCCTAGCGCTGACCTTCCCGGCCAAAACGGCGTTCGGCTCTTCGGGCATTACGGGAGTCCTTGACGCCGACAACCGCTGGGACGTGCTAGTTCCCATCGCTACCACCTTTTTGACCGCCCTAGCGAACCTCGCCGTCGTGGGGCCAGCCACGACGAAGTGCATGCACCAACGGAAGCTTCAAGGTTGGTAGTCACCAGTATACACTACGACCTTGATGGACATACAAATGCCCGGCGAGTGGGAGGGTTGGATCTGAAAGCTGACGGGGGGAGCAGAGAAGAAAGACGGTAAAAAGAGCTACGATGCTCCGCCTCGGTCGCAAGAAATGGCCGCTCTGAACAAGCAGTTCGGCATGCTCCACGGTGTCTCGTCATTGCTTAATCTTGTGTCGTTTATCGGAACGGTTTCATATGCCTGGTCGCTGGCTTCGCGACTCTGAAAACATCGCCGACCAGCCACAAGATGAACCCGTCCAAAACATTGAATATTGTGTGGGGATGGGTAGATGTGTGTACATGGTAAATCTGTTTCGCTTCTCATCCATCTCTGCAGACTCTCCATCATCTAGAGCAATGTTTAATTACAAGTGCGGGCAATTTATATGCCCTTTCTCAAGATGCTCTCATTTGTTCCAGAATACCTTCCGATGACTCGAAGACTCGATGCTGTTTCTGAGAAAGGGGAAAAAGGACCGGCCGCAATGAATCCTCCCAAAAGCAAACCTATCCCGTATCCCGTACGCCAATGTATGGTGGGTAGTGATCCCTCTTCTCTAGACGTTCAAAGACGCTCGACGCTGCCGAGTCGTGCCAACAAATGAAAAATATTAAGAAAAAGAAAGAAGTCCCGTGAGGGTCAATTGGTATCGCGGCTGGTGGTATCGTGAAGAAAAAATCCGAGGCTATGATCAAGAGAGAGAGAGAGAGAGGCGGTTGCTTTGTTCTGGGCGATACAGGACGAAGCGGTCGATGGTCAGACCGAAAACCGAGGGCATGGATGTCGAGAGTCGCTTAGGTGGCTGGCAGCTCACTTGCGCTCAGGCAGTCGCAGCAGATCCTCCCGCGCCTGTCGAAGCGAGTTCTTGGTTTTCTCGAAATCCTGAGCCTGCTTCTCCTTGTCGACCACGGGGGGCTTTCTGTCGCGTGCGTTCTTGACGTAGTGGCTCAGGGACCACTTTTGGGCTGGACGGGCGAGCATCTCCTCAAGACTAGGCTCGTGGGTCGGCTTGGGGAACTCGCGTGACATGGCGTCGAGCCTGACCTTCGGGGCAGGGATAGTCGCCGCCCGCAGGACATGGGAAGGGCAGCCGTCGGCAAGGTCAGAGGCAGTTGAAGATATGGAGCTCCGGTGGGAGCCAGAGACAGCAGCGGGACCAGGGAGGATGTCCGAGTTGCCAGAGTCGGAGATGGCAGACTCTGATGGCGAGGTCAGAGCCGAGTAAGCCTGGTTGTTGGGCGACATGTTGTTGACCGAAAAGGAGGGTGAGTGTGGCAGCGACGACAACGGCGAGCGGGAGAAGGGGGAAACGAAAATGGAGTAAAGGTCTTCGAGGAAGGATGCCATTGTGCAAAATTGGGCGAGGGTCACTCCTGTTATAGGTGTGCTCGTGCAAGCCGTCCCCGCTCTCGATCGTGTCCTGTCCCAGAGTTTCGAAATTCAAGGGTTTTCTTTTGAATTTTATTTTGTCAAATGCTCAACTCAAGAAACTTATTGACCGCAGGTGGACCGCACCCCACCTACCCCGATCCTAGCTTCAGACTAAGGTTCCAAAGTGGATTGAAGGCCGAAGCAGGGTTGATGACTTGCTTGCGTGTGTGTGGAGTAGTGTAGAAACGTGGAAAGCAGTGCGGGAGGCGATGAAAAATGTAATGGTGTAAACGAATGACTGGAGAGTCGGCTTTTAGCGGACTTGGGAACTGGAGCTGCGGGAAGAAGAGCGGGCGAATGCCGGAGCTGTTCGGAAACGAGAGGCTCACGGCCGGATGGAGGGGAGAAATGTTTCGGTGGCTAGACGGATATCCCGGGGACCCTGGTTTTCGGCAGGGTTTTCTGGAATGCGAGAGAATCAACCAAACACCAGAATGAAGATACTCGACGGGCGGATTGTAATATATACATATATATATATGCATATTTCTTCAGATGAGTCCTCATCACTCTCATAATGTGTTCGGTATTCCTCGCGGTTCCGGTTGGCCCGTGAATGCCTCCTGGTCGTTCATTCCCCAGCCTCATGGGCGGTCCATCGCACCCCACATCCTTATTCCATTACACGAGAAGCACGGTAGAAGAAAAGCAAAAATGAGGTTTCGGCTCACCATACGGCCCTATCAACAACCCCTAAATCCTTGAGGCCAGCCCAGAACTGACAAACCTGACCCACGCCAAGAACAGCCATCCAATCTAGATCGAACCTGCAAACAGCGCAATTTCTCAGCAAGGTCATGCGGGCAGTTTAGGGCGCTCCAGGGCATGTCATTCCCCGGCCAGGCTTCCGTCGGTTCTGTCAAGCTTGCTTGCCGACCAGGCCCGCCCGGGGGATTGGATGGATCCATGACATCCCACGCAGCTTGAAAACAGGAGCACTGCTCCAGATTGTCATGTGCCTTGAACAAAATGGAAAGTGCCGCCCCCACGCGCTCTCGCCCGGGCAACTTTGAAGTCACACAAACACTCTCCAAATTTCAAGATTCTTCGTGAGAGACTCGAACCAGCAATACCCGACGCTCGTGGCTGAGACTTTTACTGGTATAATCAGATGTGCAAATAATAATCAATTCAGGAGGATGATCACTATGGTCTTGTCTTGGCGGGCCTAGGCACGCGCCGTCTTCCATCACCCCTCCAGGCCCCCTCTAGATCCTCCCCACAAACCAAACCGCCAAAGTCTCACCAAGCTGCCCGACTTGCGACGGTCGGCAACGGCTCGTGTTGCCTTCACACAAAAATTCTGCAGCCAGCCGCCCTAAACCTTAGATGTCTACACTACTCGACGAGATAGCACCTACTTCTGCTTCTTTGCGAGCTCGCTAGTCCGAATGATCTTGGGTCCCGACCTTTTGTACGCCGATATTCCTGTTGGGACAAATGTGCCAACTCTTGCCTGGTACTTGGAGTATTCGGGATACTTCCCAGCAGTGATTAGCTCTGTCAGCCAGGTCGATCCTTGAAACAGCATGATGAGGAAGACAGGCCCAACAGCGAGCCAGCTATAGAGAGACTTGGACGCAAAGCAGGACCACTGGTAGAAGAAGAACCAGATGGATTGTTCGGCGGCGAAATTGGGATGACGGCTGTAACCCCACAGACCGGAGGTAATGAATCCTCGATCCAATTCAGCTTGTGTGAAGCCTTGGGAGACCTTGCCAGAAATCTTGTAGTCCCTCTTGGCTGCTTGAAAGTCTGAATAGCGACACGTTGGGTTAGTCACTTTTCCACGACGCAAGGGGGGGGGGGGGGGGGGGGGGGGGGGGGGGTGGCAACGAACTCCACTGCTGTTGGTCAGCCAAGTATTCAGTGAGGACCAGGCCCAACTCGACGGCAACGTAGAACATGTCGATGTCGCTGACATCCGGCTCGAATTTGGCTGCAAGCAACAAAACATAGGCCGGGGCCGCAAGTAAATAAAGCAATACGCTCTGAATAAAGGAGATGAAAGTCCAGTTGAAGACGTGGAACACGGCCTTGGGAACCTGCTTCCGGATGATTCCCCATCGGTAGTCCTCGGAACCAACCTCGTAACCCCCCTTTCTCCAGTAATTGAATGTCAGGCGTATCTGAGAGCACCACAGTTAGCACAATCCTTCCACCTGCCAGTTAGCACCCCTCAAGCTGGCACTGGTCAAACTCACGCTCCAAATAGTGCTGAAAAGCAAGGCCGCATCAAGTCTCTGGTTGGGCACGCCGGCAAGACGTGACCAAACATCGAAATGAGCGATGTAAAAGGTTGGTAGCACACTCCAGGCGCGATCGACCTGAGAATAGTTGTGGTTGACCTCGGCAGTCACAAGAAACACGGCGCCGAGGAATATGGAGATAGCGAAGCCGGATATTAAAGGATTCGTATCAGTGTAAAGCTTGACGATGTCTTCACGGCTTGCCAAGACATCGGCCAGCTTTGCAGGGAGGTCGTAGAGCTGGGGGATGAACGGCTCGACAGTCTTTTTGAAGTCGATGCATTCTTCTAGTGACTTCAGGGTTGGTAATGCCATGGTGAGCCAGTTGCGCAAAAACTGAAATAGAGCAAGGTATGAATAAAGACACTCGATTGCTATTGATTGTATCGAATTGTGCAGTTGATATACAGAGGGACTGCCAACGACGTAGACTATGTACGCGTCATGGTTCCCTTGATGATACGGGATGAAGTCAGATCTAACGGGAGACGCTTTGTTCCTCAGATCAGGCCAAACCCTGCGGGGACCTCTTTGGCACCATCAAGGCCCACATAGTTGCATACAAAATCGTGGCCGCTGCTCCATACAATAATATGTGCAGAATCCCTTAATTGCATAACAGCAAAGCGTTGCATATCAAACGGTCCTTCGAAGTAGGCAGCTGGCAGCTGGCAGTTGACATCGTGAATGTCGAAGAAAAGCAACCCGATTTTCTGATGTTTAATCTGCATTCGAACCTCAACAAAGGTCACCTATGATGGTCAGTGGATAGCGAGAACAAAGACTTGCCATTGAGGAGGAACCAGTCAGCCCTGAACAGCACCCTTGCGCACCACGCCCTTGCACCAGGGAGAAAGTGGAAGTGATGAAATAGGACGAACAAGCGCGATCCCTCCTTTTTCCTCTACTTCAATTCAAAACCGTCGTTCTGGAGAGATGCATCTTCACCACAAATCAGTACTAAAAAAAATTGCACGCCGGTTTTCGACTTTTCCGGGGTTTGAGCTGCCACCCGCTGGCCCGCCATTCTCTCCATTCTCAACGTCATGAGCCGCATCCTATGTGTTGCCGAAAAGCCATCAATTGCTAAGGCAGTCGCTGGTCACCTTTCTGGCGGCACTTATCAAACGGTATGCGACTACTACAAACTCTCTACACCCCACAACCCCTAATGATGAGGCCGGAATTGATTGACTAAATTTCTCCTTAGCATAACACACGCGAAACCTTTATAAAAAATTATGTCTTCGACTACGACTTTGGCCCCCCATGGGGTGCATGTTCGGTGACCATGACGTCTGTCATTGGACATCTCACAGGTCTTGACGTCGGGCCAGAGCTCAAGAACTGGTCCTATCCGCCCCCAGAAAGACTGTTTGATTGTCCTGTTATGGTCAATGTACCAAATGTGAGTATTGGGGCTGCACACTGCTCCATGAGAAGAGGCCCCCGGTGCTAAGACGGGTGCGTAGGACAAGAAAAACATTGCCAAGAACATTGAAGAACAAGCCAGGCGGGCCAGTGCCTTGTTCATCTGGACAGATTGTGATCGCGAGGGCGAGCACATCGGAGGCGAGATCCGTGATGCTGCCAAGAGGGGCAACCACCGAATCGAGGTTCGACGGGCAAGATTCAGCAACATCGAGCGAGTGTAGGACTATAAACCCCAAACTGCCGTGTTTTTCGAGATGTGAGTACTAAAAACCAACATGACAGGCACATTCTCAACGCCGCCCGGAACCTAGTCAATCTTGATGAAAGGCAGATTGAAGCTGTGAACGCGCGCATCGAGCTCGATCTCAGGATAGGCTATGCCTTCACTCGCTTTCTAACACTTAATCTTCGCAATGTTGGGCCAGAATTGAACGATCTTATGATCAGTTATGGTAAGTCAATCCCTCTCGACGAGATAGGGTATCCCCTAACTCGTACAGGATCTTGCCAGTTCCCAACCTTGGGCTTTGTCGTTGACCGATACTTCCGCGTCAAGAATTTCGTGCCTGAGACTTTTTGGGCCATCAAGGTGATGTACAAGAGGGAGAAAATTGACGTTAATTTCCACTGGGCGAGACACAGGCTTTTTGACCGCCACGCAGCTGTTGTCCTCTACGAGCGATGTATCGCCTCGAGGCATGCAAAGGTCACAAAGACTGAAGAGAAGCCAACCAAGAAGTGGAAGCCTCTCCCTCTCACAACGGTCGAGCTGCAAAAGATGGCCACGAAGTTCCTCCACCTGACAGGTCAAGAGGCCCTTGCGGTGGCCGAAAAGCTATACAACAATGGCTTCATTAGCTACCCCCGTACAGAGACGGATCGCTTCGACAAAGCCATCAACCTACAGGCATTGGTCCAGAAGCAAATACCGTCAGAACAATGGGGGCAGTTCGCGCAGGGTTTGGTCAACGGCGCATTCCGGGCGCCGCGCCAGGGTCGCAACGACGACAAGGCACATCCGCCCATCCACCCCATCACCTTCGCTAGCCCGGCTGTCCTCGGCCAGAACGAGAGAAAAGTCTACGAGTTCGTTGTCCGGCGTTTTCTTGCCTGCTGCTCCGAGGACGCCAAGGGCGTCGCAACCGACGTTGAGATTGCCTATGGTGATGAAGTATTCACCGCGCATGGTGTCATTGTGCTCGAGCGCAACTACCTCGATGTTTACAAATATGAAAACTGGACCGGCACTGCCATCTTGCCTAAGTTTACCGTCGGCGAGCGCTTCGAGCCCACCGAAGCTCTGCTAGTTGATGGGAAGACAACCCCCCCTGGATACCTCACAGAGGCCGATCTCATCGCCCTAATGGACGCTAATGGCATTGGCACGGATGCCACCATGGCCGAGCATATTGAGAAAATTCAGGAGCGGCAGTACGCCCGGGCGGTCGAGCGTGGGAACCGGGGCGGCAATGAGGATGCTCCCGCCGCACCCGCTGCGAGGGGTGGAGGACGCGGTCGAGGTGGTCGGGGCCAGGCGGGACGGGGTGGCCGCGGGGGGACTGCCGGCCGTGGTGGTGGTGAAAACCGGGGATCCGGCATCCGGGAGTTTATCCCAACAGCCCTCGGTGTTGCGCTAATACAAGGGTTCGACCGGATGAGCTTTGACATGAGTCTCGGCAAGCCGTTCTTGCGCAAGGAGATGGAGCTCAAGATGAAAGCGATTTGCGAGGGCCGCGCGGACAAAGAGCGGGTGCTGCGGCAGAGCCTACTGGAGTACCGCCAAGTCTACAACCAATCGTCAGCGGAGCTGCACATTCTAAAGAATGTAAGTGGTGCAATCTTCTTGCCCTTTTTGTTGGGATTATCTTCTTGTTTTCACTGTGCTACCTCGAGAATGGAAACTAACCCAATCACACTCTTCGTTCAACAGGCATGCAGACAATACGTCTTGGGACACGGGGAAGCAGCAGGCGGGGCAGGGTAAAGCAACAACATGGGCCGTGTAAGGCCGCAGGTGGAGGCTGCAGTTTAGGGCGGTTTGAAATACCGGCAGCTCGCAAACTCGGCAAGATCCATCACGCAATGCAAAACAGACAAACGCCTGAGAAGGTCCCCGTCCGGCCTATGGCATTCTCGACTTGCTGTGGATGTTCTGCTGCAGACAGCTGGGCTCGTACATACATGCCTTACATTAGGCTCCTTGGGGCTTGGCATAGATGAGTGTGGAGGTGGCGGGCCCGTGGTTGGGAAGACGTACGATGTACAGGTGGCTGTCAATGGGGGGGTGGTGATGGAGCAAAATATGTGATTCGTGGTGTTGTGGGTGGAAGGGGGGGGGGGGTCCTAGAGCCGGCACGCCCCTGAGTCGCCGGGCAAACCCCGGGTAGCCTGGCCGGTCAACACACTGGGTAGCAAAAATATGCACCAGGGCTTGCATATGGCTTTTTAGTGCTGAGCCAATGCTGAGAGTCCGGGGGCTCCTCGACGTCACTATCGCCCAAACTACCACAACTTGGCTAACTGCTTGGGACTACTTGCATAATCATACAAGTCAGTTGATCGGCGGAGGGCTGGACAGGTCTATCTCGAGCCCTTGATACACGAATGAGGGGCTGGTATCAAGTAGGATGGAGGGTACGGGGAGAGGTACAGGGAAACTGAAGAGACACAGAGGAGGGGTTTGTCTCCCTTGATCCGATTATCGGATGTCGGCTGCTGTTTTGTCTGCAGCGCAGCACTGCTTAGTGCTACACGGTGCTGCAGCTAGTTGCAGGGCATTGCAAAAGTTGAGGCGTTTCTTATCCAGTCAATTGGGACGGTGACACGAGAGAGAGAGCGGAGAACTAGAAACGGGGGAAGAGTAGATTCGGATCGCAAGCTTGTACCCAGCTTGGAGATTCAAAGGTCGACGGGATTATGGCACCCCGGGCGAGCTCTCGGCGGGTAGCGGGCAACCAGATCTGGGCAGATCCAATCCACCCACAAACTGGCCTGCTCCATAGTCGTACACGCCCCGCATTGGCAAGGGCGGAATGGAAATATGGTGACATAGTGTAGTTGGGATCACTGGAGCCCACAAGAGCAGGTAGCTCGGACCGCGGTGGCGGGCGATTGGTGCATTATCACCCAATGCAAATGCAGCAGCTGGGGAGGGGGAAAGGCCGCGGCCGGGATTGGACGGTTGGTGTTCCACTGCGACGCTGGCTCACAACGTGGGGAGCCGGACTGGATGATGGGGCAGCCACTTAGAGGGCGGATCTTGGTGTACACGTGTAGATATTGGTTTTTCTTTTCTCTTTTGATTTTGTGCCGTCGTTGTTGTGAATAGGGCCTTGGTTGTTTTCTCGAACCTTTTGTTATGCCTTGCGCTCAAACAGCAAAGCCCACAATGACATCGCACCCAAACGGCAAACCCGAAAGGAGAGTGTCAACGCCTAGAGAACGAAGGGGTCAGCTGAGCTGATGCCGTGATATGCCTGCCTGAGGTCCAATCAGAGCGGCTCCTTTGTCCATCGTGATTACCCTTTTGAGGGGGGGGGGGGGGGTTGTGTGAGTGCTAGTGGTATAGTAGTAGTGAGAGGGGATGACGAGGTGGTTGCCAAAACCCTCACACCCATCTCTCACCTCACAGCGCAAATTCCCACCGCGTTGCGGGAATTCGGACTTGGGGCGGAGATCAAGCCATGCCAGGCCTCGCATACTTAGCTCGCCTGCCGAAACTCCCTCCATCCGCCAGGAACGGATCTCATCAAGATGCAGGCACTGCCCGATGCTGATGACGGAACGGGACAGCAATTAATCTGGCATGTTGTGCACGACAAGTGTATAACGTGTTGTGGGGGACTGGGAGTTGGTGCGGTCTATCTTTCTGCTTGAAGCCAGCCCCGTCTTGTCTCGCGGGGAAAGGCAGGCGAGTTGTGATAAGCATTCCTGGACAAGAAGTCGGTGGCATAACGCTGCAGGACATCAACAGCCCTTATCTGGCTGCGGAGCCGGGGAGCTGGGCAAGGTAGCGGCTTTCTCGGCGGTGGACAGGCTGAAGAGACTAATGCTGTATGAAGAGTGAGTGCATTGTCGCTGGGCAGCACTGGCGAGGCGACAACTTTCTTTTCGAAACACACACCCTTCCGTGGGAGAATAACTGGGCACAGCTTCGTCATCACCCTCCCTTTGCCCCTTGGCTCAAGGAAACTGCGCAGTCATTAGCCGTCGACTTTGGTGCTTTGGATTGACCTCCCCAAAAACACGAAGCCTTTTCCCACGGCGCTAGACGGCCTCGAGCTTCTCAATGGCAGCTAATAAAATAGCAAAAGATATCGCGCAGTTCAGACTGGGTCCGTTCTGCATAGGCGGAACCTGATGTCTCACGGGAATGCCGGCTAGTACTAAACGCTTTGATTGCAGCGGGCAGCGGCTGGCAGCATTCCTTTGTGAGGGAAGCGAAGAAGGGACATTCCAACATCCCGACGACATACATGTGAGGGAAACAAGGTCCCCCATTGGAAGCGACAGCCAAACCGCAGTTTTGTTTTCATTCTCGGGAAATCAATAACGGGCAGCAAGGTCTTCTTTCCTTGCCAGGGCGAAAAGTAGTACACAGCAGGACCAAAGGAGCTGTAGCCAGTCAGTCCAAGTGTGCCTTTGCACAGTGCCCCGACTGGCGAGACAAAGGCAGATACTTTGTACCGGGTGGATTGCTGGATCCACCCCCCGGGATTGCGGAAAACCGCGCTTACCCCCTTCCGTCTGTTTCCAGCAGGGGCCTTTGAGGCCAACACCGCCCACCCTGGTGGCCACGGCTGTGAGTCGCAGCACACAACTAGCAGCCAGCCAGACAAGAGCCGTCAGCGAAGCGCATTGTGCACCGCGCAGTCCAGGTGTGATGAATCTACCAACGCAGGCACTTTATTAGCAAGTCGTGGCCGGCAAATCCGTGTCTCCCTCCTCTCCTGGTTCCTTCAAAGCAACAACAACACAAAATTCTAACCCATCGATTTTAGCATCGAGAGTCATCTCTTGTCACAGAAGATCATCGCAGCAGCACTGCCATATTGCCCATTACGCTTTTGTCCGTCAAGATCCATCCTTGCCCGGTCAAAGGTCGCTTTTGAAAAGCTGTGAATTTTGCTTCGGACACCTTGTGAGTGACTCACCTTGGCCGATGGCCTTATCCCGTGCCCCCATCACCAACCTCCCCGGCGCGTACACCTCGCAGCACCAGTTGCGGTCGCCGTCGACACCCAACCCAAACTAAACCACACGCGTCGTCACCGCCGTGTCTGTCCCGGTCCGGCCCGGCTAACAAGGCGTTGCGCCGCACCGCAGACACGTCTCGAAGCAAACCCCGACCAAGAAGTGTCAACATGGCAACCCTGGCAACTGCTGTTCGCGATATCGCAATGACCTCCGGCCGAGACAACTTGACTGTTGTAGCGGCCCGGAGTGTCCCTGTGGCAAACCTCCCGACCACCCTCCCCACTCCCCCCAATTCCATATCCCCTTCCTTACCTCCCCACGGGCTCAAGGCCCAGCTGCAGAAAGCGCGCCTCGAGCCCATTGATTCGGACTTGGATCTCCACGACGGCAATGACGCCCTCGGCTCACCGCCGTACGACTCAGCTGGCGCCATCACTCCCGCCATGCTGGCAAAGTTCCACTTGCCAGAGATCCTGCTCAACCAAGGTCCGCTATCGATCCGTCATTTGATGGGCTACCTCACGACGTCGGTCCCGGGCTTTGCTGGAATTCCCCCGGCCAAGGCACGGAGGCTAGTCGTGGGAGCTTTGGAAGGCCGGGGAAGCAGGGGTGAGGGTGGTGGCCTGGACGGTGACGTGGAGTTTATGAAGGTGGGATGGGGCACCTGGGATGCAAAGAGACGAGGCAAGCCTGCGCGGGACGTGGTGGTACGTCGCGCATCGCCGACCAGCGAGCTTTACCCGACAAGCATCCCCATCTCTAAGGGGGCGGGGTGGAAGGTGGATCGGTCACGACTCGCAGCCTCTGGATCGAGCGCCGGCTGCGGTTGGTCGGCAGCCTTCTCCCACGACGATCGGGACATTACTATGATGGAGAATGAAGCCGATAAAATGTCGTTGGACGGCTCCGGCTCGGCCTCGTGCTCGGAAGCCCCGGACGACGACGTGGCGATGAACGACGACCCCGAAGATGTAACCGACGAAGAGGACTGGGCCGCGGTAGGCGCAGCTGCCCTGCGCGCAACATCACACCAGCCCCAGTCCGATCGGCATTTCCTCTCCAACAGTGTATATACCCCGGGCGGTGGAATGCGATCCTTTTCGGTAACGGCTGGCATGGCCCGCCCACCGCAGTTTGGCAACTTTGACTTTTCGGCATCGGCGTTGGGAGCTGCCTCTGACGCGCAGGAGCGCGAGGCCGTCGAGGCCCTTCTTCGACTTGGTTCTGTGTAATACCACCCTCATGCATGGCTCGGCGTTCAACATATTGGCGGGCAACGGCGAGCATCACTTGCCTTTTAGGCGGACATCGGTTTACGGTCTGGTTTGGTGGGATTTTTTTTTTTTTTTTTTTTTTTGGTTTGGGGCATCAGTTGTATGATCAATCTCCCACTCTTGGTGATGGAGGCGGCGCCCTCCTGTATAGGAGTTTCCGAACACCTCGACATGCATATTTTTGGTTCGATGAGGCGTTTCGGTAAGGACTCGGCCGGTTCCGGTCGGACATGCACCGATTCTTTCGATACTACCTACCTTCCCTACCGCCTTGGTCTCGGTGGCCGGTTTATTTGGGGGGGGGTACTGGACCTTAGAGACCTTGGAAATCCCCTCGTGTGCTCGGTCCAACCCCTTCATCAAGTTGGGAAGCACCTTTAGCGAGTTGGGAAGCCCTTTCAAAAAGTCGGTCAACACCTTCAGGAAGTTGGGTTTCAAGCTTTCGTTTTGCACATACCCCTTATATGAAACAAGGCCTTATATTGGCGAACTGGGATCGGTCCTTCGATATTTCCAGCACTGGAGTCTGGTTTCTCGGGCGGCTTTTTATGCTGCTCAGCACTTTGTTCTCCGTTTTAAACCTGTACTTTTTTTTTTAATGATTCTGTTCTTGAGGGGCTTATGAAGGGAAGTGGTTGGTTGCCGGGACCAAGCCAAACATCAATGATGAGGATATGGCATGGTTATGACATAGATGGAGAGGGCCGGTGTTGAAGATGGTCCACTAGGCAATAACAGCCCACCACGAGCAAACGGAAAAAAACAGCATATGAATTTAATTACGTGGCGGGTCAACTTCATCTATCTTGAGGGGGAAGACAGTGGTGGGCGGCCAAGGGAGATCGGGGAAGAAGCAAGCAGGTTAGCTGTTCGAGGGAAAGCACGCCAACCTGGTTCACTCGCTCTGCAACGAGATGAATGCTGAGCAATGAGTGCAGCTCTATAAAGGGAGGCAGTTGATGAAATCAGAGACCTCTTAGGGCTTTTTTTTTTCTTTCGGATGCGATAGACACGATTAGTGTTCTGCTTTTTGAAGCGGCACAATATGCCTCAAAGAATGGAAACTTTGGTTGTTTGTCTCCGATATTAGCTGTCCTGACCACTCTGAAGTGCACACCAGAGAGGTCTGTGACCAAAAAAAACCACATTTTCATGCTGCGGGTGTACTTTTATAGCATCTAAAAAGGCGGCATCTAGAACAAGAGCCAAGGTCAGGCGTCCCGTACCACAAGACAGGCCTTCATCGAGAGGTATGAGAAAGGCAGCGCTTCTTTGTCATGATCTAGACCATTGAGGTCGTGGGTTGGCAACAAATAAATATGGACTGGGGTACGACTGACTCTTACGCTTCAGATAACTGCTAGGTCACCAACCGATGGTCATGGGGCGAAGTAAGATCCTTCTCTCCTTCATTTCCGTGGTTCTCAGAGGCGATGACCCTTTCCGCGTCCGCTTTGATAAGCCAGGTGACGTGACGTCCCAGGTTAGAAATATGCCTTGATGTTAACTGGCTTAGCCGCATTGGTTAATTTACAGATGTGACGGGAGATCAAGGATGGTCCGGTCCTAAAGCATGTGTTTGCTGTGGAGCAAAGAAACTACGACCTCGTCCCGGCAGGACGGGGGTTCAGCTATGATACATACCTTGTTAACGGGGTTGGCAGTCCAGTTTGAGTTGTTTTCACCTGCCCCGTGACTCATCATTTCTCATTTTGCCCATGAATATTCATCCTTCAGGGTTGTATCCCTTTTGTTTTACAATTCTGTAGATGCTCTGGAATCTTCCTCCCGCTCTCCTTCTCGGGATTCTGAAAATATGAACAGTCACTAGCAGCAGTCAAGTCGGCAGTCATGGCTATTTGCACATGGTTCAAGGTGTTAGTTGCCCCCTTTCACTTCCTATAGCAGTCGCGGCTACAAAAACCGTGAGCTTTTTGCTGTGTTGAGTTACAGTTCCTCAACGCCGTACGGCCGGCGAGATCGTCATATTTTATCGATTCCATGATAGAGTGGTGTTTACCACAGCATCGAAACCCCTCAATCCAGCTTCGTTAGATTCCAAGACGACCCCCAAAAGGCTCTACAACCTCTGCAGGGTTCTACCGAGGATCTCATATCCCGGATTCCTGGAAGTTTGGCGAACTTGGAGCGTGACGGCTGGAGAGTAGGTACCAGTTTCTTGGCAAAACCTAGGCCACAAGGAACCTTTAGCAAGTCCGGTACTTGTGTGGTTTGTGTAAAATGGCCCAAGGGCCGATTTGCTGTTTTACCGATGCTCTATCAACGTCGAGGCGGAAACGGCGAGGGGTAGTACGTGGTTGCGCTTGATGATGTACGTGACCCATCTTGACATATGGCCCGATGCCTTCAATAGGGTGCTCTCCCACCTACCCAAGCCAGCTTGAGGATATCAACAGCAATCAAGGGACCTTGAGGGGGTGGTGAGCCAGAGACAAGATGCAGTGCGCGCAATATTAGAATATCCCCTTCCTGGACCGGTGGGGGAGCAGATGAGACAGCAGGCACTGGGCTGCCGGACTAAAATGGCTGCCATGCCTTTGGTGATGTGAGATGTCCGCGAATAGCGACGGGAGTTCATAGCCGCAATATGCATTAGCCGATGCTTCGCAAGCGGCGGCGAAAATTAGATGCCATTTGCAACAAGAGACTCCCGGGCGATAGGGAGAGTACCCAAGCCGCAGTAGGCAAGGATAGGGGCAATGATAGCTTCTCTCAAGAGTCTTCGTCGCCGTTATACACCATGAAACAGCAAGACATTCCGCGGAAGATGAAGACAGTTTCACGTTAGCCACCATTATCACGAGCCAGGACGCGGACGCGCGAGGGGGGAGAGGGGCGATATTGGCCAGCCAAATCCAACACCAACACTAACCGATTCGATGCTGAAAATCGCCTCGCACGGTCAGTTGTCAACGGATTACCTTAGTTACCTTAGGCAGTCTTAGCCAGGAGCTATTGCTCCGGATTTCCAGGCACTAGTGCACTTGCATCCCACAAACTGATGTTTTTCCCATTCCATGCGGCTGAAAGAAACTATTGCTACCGCCGCCACTCGACGACTACATGCGATGCCCTCACAATCTACCTCGGACAACAACCCACGGCAACGCCAGACCTAGGTGACATCATTTCAGCCATGCCCATTCCTCCAATATCCCGTCGTAGGCAAGACAAAAATTCAAACGGACCAGTACCCAGCAGCGCTCAGCTGACATACCAAGATAGCATTCGTGGAGAGCGGAAAACGAACCCAACGTCTCATCCTCAAACAAATCCAGGTACCTACCTATTCAGCCACATGGGCGAAATTCAACATGTTGGCTTTTTTTACTGCTTCTCAACCTCCGCACCTCCCATCATGTTCCCATTTCCGTTCCTATCTTCCGTCTTTGCCACCTCGTCTCTGCATCTCCTGCACATACACCATCCGCCAAGACTCCCGCTCGCCCACTCCCTCCTATCATGCACCGGCAGATCCACATCACAGTAGTGATTCAAGACCTCCTCACCAGCCTTGATACCCCCCTTCTTATTCCCTAGCACCCTCGTCTCACGCGCCCAGAGAGTCATGCGGCCGCCCCATTCCCACTTGACGTTAGGGTTGCAGTCGTGGTTCGCCAGACACCAGAAAGGATGCACCGCCGCCACGTCCGGCCTTCCGTCCCGCGGGTTCTTGCGCGCCGAAGCTGTCCCGCGGAACTTTGCGTACGCCGTGTTGAGAACCCATACATCGTAGCGGTCAAGTGTCGCGTAAATATCAATGTCCATCTTCTCCAGCACGTGTAGCGGAATCTCGATATTGTACCGGAACGAGAAGGGCAGCGTCCACTCGGGTGGTGGCCCAGCGTCGACCGACAGGTCGATGTCGTTAAAGTGCGTAGGAACAAAGTCGCCCCATATGTACTTGATATCGTCCAGCTCCAGGGGATGGACTTCCTGGTGTTCCGCCATGGCAAGGAGACGAGCTAGCAGCAAGAGATAGAGCGACTGGTCGGCTTCGCGCGCTTCAGGGTCCTTGGCAATCGAGTCGACATCCTTGTCGCAGACGGCCGGGTGATATCTTTCTTGGGCTTGAGCGAAGCAAAATTCGTCGCAAAAGACTGTGTCATAACACTCGGGACAGCTCACCGCCTGGGGCTGGGCAGAGAGAGGAGGCAGCTCGCTCCCGCAGGCGTCGCAGTTCGATTCCTTGAGCCGGTTGTTCGCGGTTAGGAGTGAGTACTCCTTCAAGACGGCTTCGCCGGGTGCAATGTCTTCTTTTGCGAAAAGGCCTAGCTGGCTGCAGGTAGGGATGATGTCGTACCCATCCGTATTAGTCTCCCCGTCCAGTAAAACAGGGAGAACCGAGACTTTGACTTCGCACTTTGGAGCGATGGTAGTGAGGTTTTGGTTGAGGTAGGCCAGTGACTCGGCAGAGAAGCGGTCTGGCTCGTAGGTGTTCCAGGGGTAAATCTCACGGCGCACGACGCCGCGATCGGGGAGGCTGTTTATGTCGATGGGCTCTCCTGGCTTCTTGCGTAGCCTCAACCTGGCTACTTGCTCAATGTAGCCCTTGATTTCCATCAGCTCCTTGTTGCTGGGTACGGCACTGATGCCCCTTTCGCAAAAGTTGAGGGCACTCTTAAGACACCCGCATAGCAGGAGGCTGAGAGACAGGATCTGGTAGCAGCGGACCGAGGCAAGGAAAGCCAGCTGCTGGTACGCTTCGGGCTTATCGTCGGGGTCGTGACCGTCGGCGACCACGTCGGAGGCACCATCGGCAAGGGATCCATGATGCAGCACGTCGGGACACGGCGTTGTCGTGTACTTCTCGAGCGCCAACCTGGCCCGCTCGTGGTACTCGAAGCTCTCGTCACCGGCCTCGTCGGCCAAGAGCAATGCGCGATAGGCGTCGCCAACGGCGAGGTCGGGGTAGGCGAGGTTGGAGTGGACTACAGCCCGATCCAGGTAGAGTATGAGATCGTAGGGGTCTTCGGCAAGCGCTTCGGTGAGCTGGAGGCGACGGGTGAGGAGTGCCTCGCGACGAGGGTCCTTTTCGTCAGATATCAACGGCGACGATTCTTCCATGGCGGACATGGCTGTTGACATAGAGGCAGACAGGGCCGAGACTGGGTAGTGCACAGGAGAGCCTGGGGGCCGTGAACCATCGCGTGTTGGCGCACTTCCAAATGGACTGGTCTAGAAAGACAGCCTGGGCAGGATGCCTTGCATGTATAATTATATACGGGGCCGTGGTTTCCTCTCGAATGTGTGGCTGGTTGGCCGGTTGGCTGAAGCGGGTTGGGGGAGGGCTTTTTTTGGGCAGCGAACGGAATGATGGGTAGGGACGCCGAGGCCGTGTGGTCTTGGTCTTGGGGTTTGGGGGGTTTGGGGGGGGGGGGGGGGGGTCTGGCAGTGGCAGATGCCGTTGCGAATGGAGGCCCGCTCGCCGCCGGCAGGTCACCAAGGTCAGTCAAAGAGACCTGCCTGAGCTGTAGCTTTCTGCTTCTTGCTCTCTGCAGTTCTGCAGTTGGGGGATGTCGAAAGGCAGGGTAACCTGCCAAGAAATGGTATTTGAGGTGCAGGTGCCACGAAGGCAGTGAGACCTTGTTTTCGACGCCTTTGGTCTTTCCGGGAGGGGGACGCTCTCGATCTGCCCGCCTTTAAGCAAATCTAGCGCCGTCCTTAGTCCTGGGCCCTGGGTTCCGGGCAGGTGCTGGGTCTCTCCGCCCAGGTCCCTCCTTGAGGCCCAGGAGGGGGGGGGGGCGTTGAGGGCCTGAGTAGGGGTCGTGGAGGAGTGTAAGATGCAGGCTCGTCAAGGTAAGGCGGCCGGATCCAGTCTGTCGAGATGCGATAGACTCGAGGTGGACTTGTTGAGGGCTCCTCGCCGCCGTTGCAAATGCTCCGGCTCCAGGCAGGAGCTATACTGCAAGCGGGCCAGTCAACAGGGAGCGCAGGGAACAGGCCAAGGATTGTTGCGTCTCATTGCATCGCAGCGCGATGACGGCACCGGCTGCATCGTCTAATGAGCTATAACCTATCCTCCCGCAGCGCCTGATGGTGGGTGGGAAGTCTGCGAGTGCTAGGTGCGCGCTATGCTGTCGGGTGTTGCTGTATGCCTGCCGACTTGTGTGTGTGCATGGGCTAAGCTCTCAGGTCCTTGCCCTGCCCTGGATCATTTCCACCTGGCAACCTGGCACTTACCTACCGATTGTGGGACGCGGCGGGGGCTTGTCTTTTCGCCAAACCCATCGACGCAAGCGAAGAGAGGCGGAAAGTGGATAGGAGAAAGAGAAGAAAAAAAAAGACGGAGAAACACCGAATATCGCGCCAGGGTTCCAACTACGCTACCTACGTGCACTACTGGTGTTGTGTCCACCGTCCTCGGCTACACGAACCGCCGTCTTGTGCTCATCCCAGGTCGGTACCTGCCCGTGGCCTCTGCTTCTGGTGGACCATAGAGCACATGGACGCCCGTAGATGGAGTTCGATGCGCGAGTGAAGAAAGAGAGCGTTCGAGGCCCGAGTGTAATTCCCCAGGACCGTCACGGCTAGGGCCACAGGGCAGCGAAGGCGACCAGGCCTGGCCTTAGGGCATCGGAGGGTGCCCCACAGCTGCAGCGATTGACAAAACAGGGTTCACACCCACCCGGCAAGCCGCCGTTCGGGAAGCCTGAGATTCTCAGGGTCCTGTTCTCCAACAGATGGCTTGCAGCCCGCAGTGTCAGCCGACCACTGACAGCCCAACCCCGAGCCCCCAGGGCTCACCACATACGTCATACCCAGAAGGTGCCCAGACACACCTCGAACTCCCGTGCGCCTTCCAGCTTAGCCGGCCAACTTCGCTCAAATTTCCCTGGATTCACTGCCTGGGATCAACATCGAATCAGTCGACTGCGGCAACGCCTCGTGCTTGCTATTCTCATTCTGGAAATCCGTCTTGGCCCTCAGGCTGCTTGACGCCTGCCGCCGCCTCTTCTGGGATGAAACCGCGTCCTCGCTTCGTCACCGCCCACGGGAGTTCGCTCGCCCTCTGAAAATGACAGTGGACAGGGGGTGAATGGCAACAGTCCGAGGCACCTCTACGGCGCCACCCATCATCCACTGCAGCCTCCCTGATAAGGATTCTTCCGTGGACCGCGATTTCTGTACTTGCAGAATGCCAGCAGGATCTGATAGACCCTATTGGTTGCCATCAGACATGAGATTGTTGACAATGCCGCACCTTTAGTTGTAGTGTGCGCGGTCGCGGGACACAAGTTGTGTACTCCTTGCTTACATTGCTTCTCGTTTTTGATCTCCAAGCAACTCAGGTACCGAGCAGGTCTATCCGTAATCCTCTATCACCCCTCACCCCGCACCCGCCCTCCCAGTACGACTCTGCACACTTCGGAGAAACCTCATTGCGCGGCTGCCAAAAGGTCATTTAGCTTGTCAACGTAGAAAGCCGGCACGGCAACCGCCCCTTCCGCTTCCCAGTCAGCTTTCTTGTTTACACCCGTCTGCACTGCCAGAGTGCCGCCGAGCCGTCCCTCAATTCCGAACCTGATATCGGTGTCGAGGCGGTCACCAACCATGCATGTGCGCCCTCGATCGAGCTGGAACTTGCCCTCAATAGCATCCATCATTGCCTGGCTGGGCTTCCCCAACGCCACCGGCTTTTCGCCTGTCATGTTGACTAAAGGAAAACTAACAGATCCCGCCCCGGGGAAGAAATTGTGATTCATCGGGAATGTCGAGTCCGTGTTAGTGGCCAAAAACACAGCCCCCCGCCTCAGATACTGGTAGGCATGCGACAGCTTGAGGTAGTTGACATGGAAATCAAGCCCTGCAAGCACGCAGCCCACCTCTGGGTCCAATAGAGACCCATCCGCGATTCCCTTGAAATCCTCGGGGGTTATGTCCCGCCGGAAGTTCGGATCTGTGCCTCCAATAAATGACACATTTTCAGTCCTCAGTTCATTCTCGATACCTGCCTCGCCAAGAACAAACACTTTGTTTTTAGGTGGCGATAGCTTGAGAATCTTAGAGATGTAGATGGCCGACGAATAGGCTGAGCCAAATATCTCCTCAGTCACCGACGGTATCCCTAGGGCGGCAAACTTCTCAAGGTACTGCGACCGCGATTTCGTCGAGTTATTGGTCACGAAAATGGTTTTCTTGCCTGGCTTGTGTTATCGTGGTCTGTCTTGCCAATGAGTCGGTCGAATCAAGACGGCTAACCTCTGGCTCTCAAAAGCTCCAATGTTTCAACAACCCCTTCGAAGACATGGTCACCAGACCACAATACCCCTGGGAACAAGGAAACCCGTCAACACAAAAATGGCGACCAGAGGCTGCAGAAAACGCTTACCATCGCAATCAAACAAGAAAACCTAGTCACTGTAAGTCCACGGCGCACATTAAAGGTAGGTCAAAGATACGCACGTCAAAGCGGTCGATGAACTCGTTGATAGCCTGGGAGTCACCAGTAAGATATTTGGATTGAGCCATGTGAAAATCGGCAGAGTGATGAGTCCCGTCGAGAAAACTCAATTGGGGAGAAATGCAACGTGGGAGGAATAGTTCAAAAGTGAAAGAACGGCAGGCTCGAACGCAATGCAGTTAGTTACCAAGGGAAAAAAAATCCGACGAGGAAAGAAGAGGTCGACAATGCCGGCTCGTCTCGGCTGTTTGAAGGTATGGTGGGAGGCCGAAATCGCTTGTGACAATCCCTATTGGGACCCTGCAAGGGCATGCGGTGATTGGGCACCCAAGGGGAAGTCAAACCCTGGGCGCCAGAGCTTACACTCCTGATGACTCGGAAACCGTTTGAGCGACAGACGGAAATTCAGTGGGGTGGGATAGATAATGCTCTCTACATCCATCCTGAATATGAAAATAGGACCAAAAAGACGGACCAACTCCACTTCTCCAATATAGCATCGTCCCTGTTAGGTTGGTGCTCCATAGATGATGATAGATTGGGAGTCGAAGTTCCCAATTCAACACCGGCCCTGGTGAGAATGACGCCCAATGACGTAATGACTTGCGCCGAAATGGACCCCTCCCAAAGCAAGAGACCCCGGCCCACCCCCACCCTACCATTACCATCCCTTAACAACCACCAACATGTAACTACCTTTCGGTGGCACAGAAGGGGATAGCGTAGTTCTGCTGGGTTCGGCATCTATTATCGCTCTCGATAACTTCGCCTTTTCAATAGGCGGGCGTTTGCATGCTTTACTCGCTTCTGTGATGCAGTGCGAAGCAAGCATGCGAGTGCACAAGGTCTTCGACTTCTAGGAATACCTCGTTTGGTGTGGTTAGCATGTCTCACGAGACAAGCGCGATGGCGATATTGGCATAGGCGAGCGATCGTGTAGATTCCGCTGGGCACCAGGGGATGATATCTCTGCCCTGGAGCTTCATTCATGTATGTACAGGCTGAGGAGTCCCTCTCAACCTCGCCAGGTCAAGATATCAAAAATCTTAGCCTGTACCATACTCTACCACCTGTGAAGAAAGCTATCCCAGGGATTTTCGCAAGCGCACAATTAATAGGATATAAACCTTCTCAAAAATACAGGACCCGAAGATTGGACATTTCTAAGCTTTCCGCTCTTCTCTTGAAGGGCCGTTTCGCGAGACAGGTATACACTACCCAGAGCGAGTACTAAAACCCAGCACGTCGAACCCAAATCGCCGGGACGAGCGTCACAGTGACGGGGCGGTGAGCCGTGGGAAACAGGCCGGCCTTGACGACCGGCAAGCGCGGCATGTTGAATGCGAGGGCAGATTTTGGGGAGAAGGGAGATGGACTTCCAATAGGGGCAAAAGGCCAGTCATATCGCCGTTATCAGATAGTGCCGGGTATGCGATGCAATGCTAAGTACTTGATGAGTTTCTCGAAGCATCGAATATTCTGTATCTGGCCATTCATACATTGTTACCACATGGTCCTTAGTCGAAAAGTGCCTAGCATTGCCTAGTTTCCTCTGTCGTCTCACCTGAGATCTCTAAGGGAGAAAGAACACGCCCCAGGAGGCTAGAAGGTCCTAGATTAATAACGATAAGATCTCAGATCGCAGCGCTGGATTGACTTTCACAGCCGAACGGGATGCATCGCTCTTTCAGCTTCGACTTAGTAAGTGCCACTGTCCCTTCTGGGTTCTTATCAGCTGGCTTTTGTTAGGCCCGCCACGCCCAGCTCCCACTGCATTTTCATGATGCTTCTCTTGTCATGCAAGTCTAAAACCAGGCAGGCAACCTATCGATAACAAGCGATCGTCACATGGCAGAACCCTTTCCAATCTGCATGGAATCTGCCCCTCCAAACGACCCCTCCAAAAGGGCTACCCCTCCACCAAAAAAAGAACAGCCACAAAAATCCCGCTTGCACAAGACCATCGTTGATCTGTTGATCGTTGATCGTTTTTTTTCTTACCCGCTGGGACAACTACTGCCGGTCACAAGCTTTCGATTGATTCATAGTTCCATCCCCCGGGTGCCTGGCTGCGCTTCTACTACTAGCACCAACGTCGCTTCCTGAAGCTCAAAACTGCTTCCTCCCGAGCAAAAACGTCCCCAGCACCCCGCTCAGCGTCGGAATTCTTGCCCAGAGAAAGCCGCCGGTCACAGCCTCGTCCCTGTTTGTCCAAGATTCGGAGCTCCGCCGCGGCCGAAAACGAGCCATCGCGACCCCGCGGGGCTTGATTGTGAACAGCCGCCCCTGCCGCCACAAAAGCGTCTATTCGGACAACTTCTCCCTCCAAACCCCCACATCAGACCACTCCGGCTAGCCTGCTCGCCATCCACTCTCGCAAATAGACGGGCTAAAAAGGAGCGGACACACACAACATTTAACAAGTACGCAGGCACATACATTCAAAATGGGCAAACAAGCCAACCTCTATTCCTTCTCGGGCGTCGACACCCTCGCGCCAGCGCTCCGTGCCTACGTGATATCCTGCCAGGATGCCGGCCTCGCGCGCCACGGCGTCTTCAAGGTCGGCGTGTCCGGTGGCTCGCTACCCAAGACGCTTGCGCAGGCGCTGCTGACACCCTCGTCCGGCGAGGATGACGAGGTCAGATGGGACAAGTGGGAGATTTTCTTCGCCGATGAGCGCGCTGTGCCGCTCGACCACGCCGACTCCAACTATGCGCTGCTCAAGGCCGAGCTGCTTGACAAGCTGCCCGCCGATGTTGCGCAGCCCCTAGTACACCCGATCAACACCGAATTCCTTGACGACGCCCAGGAGCTGGCTGACCAGTACGAGCAGGTGCTCGTCCGGTCCTTTGCCAGCCGCGACTCGGTCAAGCTGCCAATCTTCGACTTGCTGCTGCTTGGCTGCGGGCCCGACGGTCACACGTGCTCGCTATTTCCCGGCCATGAGCTGCTGCGCGAGACAAGCGCTTGGGTCGCCCCCATCGAGGACTCGCCGAAGCCGCCCCCACGGCGCGTCACCCTGACATTGCCCGTCGTGAATCACTCGGTGCGTGTTGCGTTTGTTGCTACAGGCGCCGGTAAACAAGGTATCATGAAGGAGATATTCGAGCAGGGCAATGGTCTACCATGCGCCCTTGTCAATGAGGGGACCGGCGAACGGTGCAGCTGGTTTGTCGACAATGCAGCTGTCGAGGGGGTAAGCTACCCTAAGAGGCCTTTCAGTCTGTAGGGGATGCATCTCAGTGGAAGAGGCGAGCCCGATGGATGCCGCAATATTGCGCCGGTGGGCATAGAAGGACTGTTCCAGGGAGAAGGACATATCTGGGGCTAGAGAAGATGAGCATTTGCCACTGGGTTTGAGACGGGATGGAAGGAGTGAAGAGTCAGGAGTGAAGAGCCAGGTGAAGATGACGAGGGTCTTGGTTTAGGGGCAATTTGAGGAGTGATGTCCGCCTGGCGTCCGGCTAGCAGTCTGTTTGCTTGGGGAAAGGAGATCCCGGGCCACGGCAGGCAACTTTACAAAGGGGGGGAAGCCCATCTATTTTTATTTTTTTTTGCTAACTTTGCCACCTCGTTCCGCTTTTGATATCCCACACCACATTATATTCACGGTGAGAAGGCACCACAGAAGAGACGGTTATGGATTGATGTCGGGGAAAAGCTGTGGCCGTTCTGCGCTCAAGTCTGGAATAGGCACCACGTGTCAAGGCCAGGAGGTAGCCGTTGCCGCTCTCTAGGTATTCATACGTGACCCCGTCCGCTGTACGCGTTTAGTGGCGATCCTTTTCTTGCTCCCTTACCTGCTGGGCGCCCAGCTACGGTGCCAATAGACTAGTACTAAAGGTTGGCGGCCGTCAATCAAAGCGGAGGCCCGCTGAAATATCCCAGGAGGAAATGGAGGACGTATCCTGAATATCATTAGCCATGACACCTCAATTGCGGATGTGTACAACTGGCCAGTATCCCTACCGCATAATCTCCTACCATTCTCTCTTCCTGGAACCATCAACTGCCCGCTCCTTTCTCCTTACCCCTTAAGTAACAATGGCCGGCTCCTGTTGACCCTCATGGATACCTGGACATCATCATCTCCTTTCTACCGTGTCTGTAGCAATATGTTTGTAATGAGAGAACCTGCCACCAGATGAGCGACACAATCACGGCCTCTCCTAGCCCGAGCGAGGCGGCGGTTTTGATGACAGTTGCTATCAACTGTAGCACCTATGGCAGACCCTGTATACTGAGAGGACATGGAAGACGATGAGGGTGGTTTACTCATGGAGGCAACCATATAGGTCTCCAAAAAATATGACGTAAAGAAGACTGGTTAGGGTAATTAAATTAAGTATGTAACGATGTGGTGTCTAATTGACGAAGTCTGAAAGGGCTTGAGCTGGGGGTTGTGATTGTCAGTTAAAAATCCTCGAGCGGCACATATGCTTGGATATCGTGTTGGTATTATTATGATACCAACACAACTTATTTAGCCCAACCTCTTACTCATCAAACACTTGACCGTATACTCAAATAATACTGTACAACCATGACCCAAAGCCCCCTCCCATCCCAGCCCACTCCCCGGCTTAAATCAGCGCAACAAACAACCCTACAGCCGAAGCCTGTTTCCCCAACGTCGAATTCCGGAACGGGCCTCTCCACGCAACGTCATAGAAGCCCGTCGCGTTGCGGTCCTGCTTAACCGCCGCCCGGGCGTTCTGCTCGAGGTAGGCGCGGTACGGGTCGCCATCTAAGGAGCTGCTGAGCTCGGCGAGTTCGCGGGCAAAGATGCCCTTGAAGATGTGCTGGTCGTTATTGCACGTGTCGGGGACCTCGCAGGGGTCCGTAAGGACGCGGTCGGGGTCGGGCGTCAGCAGCTTGTTGGCGATAACGGCGTCGGCGATCTTGCGGCCTTGGTCGAGGTAGCTGGTGTCGTTTGTTGCGCGGTAGAGTTCTTTGTGGAGGGGTCAGTATACGATGCTGTGTTTTCTTTTACGGAAAGGGGTTGGCTACCTGTCAGGGCTGCTAGGATGACGCCTTGATTGTATGACCAGACAGGGAGACCATTGTTGGAGCAGACACCGTCCTTTTCCACGAGGCCGTCGTTGATGAGGTTCTCCGAGTTGATCATTCCCGATGACTTGAACCACTCCCAGGTAGCCTTGGCCTTGGCTAGGTACGCGATGTCTCCGGGGGTTCGGTTGTGGAGCGAAGCTGTCAGGAGCATGTAGAGCTCGTTGGCAATGGCATTCTTGTACGTCTTATCCCGGATATCGACATACATGCCGCCGCCGCAGTCCGTATCGGTCCAGTACGAGTACATGTACGCCTCGTCCAGGATAGAAATGTTGAGATAGGCCTGGTCGCCTGTGAGGTCGAACATTCGAAGCAAGGCTAATGCCCACCAGCCAGTGTCGTCGGTCGAGTCCGCACGGAAGTTACCGCCCCCTTGGGGCCACCAGGGAATTGGTGCCTTCTGAAGCTCGATAATGTAGCGGGCCTGTTCCATGTACTCGCGAGAACCAGTCTTGTACATGTAATCCAGCAGGTCCTGTAGTGCAAACCCGCTCAGCCACCAAGCTATCTCGGGTGACCAGCGGCCTTGGGTCTCGTTGTAAAACTTATTCATCGTGTCGATGGCCGCCTTCGCGGTCTGAGTGTAAGCGAGCCCGTCCCGCCGGCGTGGAGAGCTGCCATCGGACAAGGCCGAGGGAGAGGGAGAGCCATACCGATGTCCCGGAGACTGGCTCGAGACAGGTATAGGAGCTTGGCCGTGGATATGGGCGACGTGTGCGACCCCCTGAGAGCACCAGAAGGTCACCAAAGCAGCTGCGCTAACAAGGCTCGATTTCATCTTGAATGGACGACTAGATACAGCTCTCTCTCTCCTAACACAGCGAGGAAAACCAAGCAACTAACATGGGATCTCTGAAAACCATGGCAGCTTTGTATGCATCTCTGAACGACAGCTGATTTTGAAGATCACTGGAACAGCATGAGGAACAGCATGAGAGTGGTAGTCGCATGGACGACTCGATCGTCACATCGTGCCCAGCCACGCGCCTTACCGCGAGGACACTACAGCAGCGCGGCTCCATTTTTCGACCAGCCAAAGATGGTTTGCTGATTCGCACCTCTCCTTCGACGCTGGGTCTACGCCGTGCCCGAGCCTCTGGGCTTTGGCGGCCAAAGAACATCAATATGCCCATAAGGCGGCCACTTGGCTCCACCGCACAGTCGGCAACACCGCAGCTTGTTTGTGTGCTCAGGGGGTCATGTACATAAGTACGTACGCAGAGGCCAGTCAGTGGACGCTGAGCCAATGCGCGACAGCAGGGCCATTGCTCGAACCTTATACGCGAGCCAGAGCAACGCGCTGCGACACTTCGCTTTTTGGGGGAGCACGGCGAACAGACTTGTTCAGGCTCCGGATGGGTCGGATGAGGAAGCATCACAGGCATCTGAACACGGAAAACGGAAATGAGATGGCGGCAAGGGGCAGCCAAGTCGGAGCAAAGGCCGACACCGAGCCACTGAATGCACGAAAGGGCTTCCAGAGTGCTTCCGCCAATACCTACCTTCCTTACCAAGTGCGAGTACGTTCCACAATGACCCCAATCATGCTGTCCTGCCGGCACGTCGAATCGCTGCAAGGAACGCTTCTCACCGAAGTGCTTCCATAGTAGTTTTAATTCACTTGACCCGTTCGCGCAGCACTCGGTTGTGCAAGCGCGGCCGGATGCAGGTACCTGGATGAACGGGATTGACGGGGTTGCATTTTGGGTTCCGGCTCGTCGAGTGGGTGTGGGCGGTGGTCAACGTGCAAAGTGGTGGGGGGCTAATTTTTAACCCAAAGCCTCCCATCTCCTCGTTCCTGCCGTGTCTCGAGGTGCAACTCACACGAAAACGGCCAATCTCGGAGTCGTTCTTTCTGCGTGGCCAACAGCCACACGACCCGAGCAGCTGCGGAGATGCTGTGAAACCTAGGCCTTGAGAAGGAGAACGAAACGTTCAACTGCAATTGCGTCTGACTCGACACGGAAACCACCGACACGAGTTTTGAGGCTGCCTAGGCTGTCTCTGTTTGCTCTGCTTCGTAATCGTCATATTGCCATGTCTCCGTGCTCTTTGGCCATGGCAGATCCCGTCAAGACACGCGTCGCTGCTGTGATGAATTCCGGACGGAGCACCGCAGCGGGTCCGTCCGGGCCCTCCAACGCCGGCGCTGGGAGCTCGACTCGATTCAATGCGTATGTTGTAATTTTGGATTGCATTGGCCGTTTCAACTTTTCGTTCGTACGGAACAGGCAATCTGGATATATTCCCTGCTGAGAAAGATCTGCAAAGGCCAGCACCTGATCTAGACGACGGCTTCTATTTCCCAACCGCGTGTGGACGATTATCGATCTCAACTGAGCGTGTGTGGCCGTCGTTGACTCTCAATCTTCACCTGGAACGGCAAGGTGCGCCGCCTTGCATGATAGCTAGCCAGCGTCCCAACAGGTTTTCGAAACTCTTTCAGATGCTGGTCGTGGTCACCTAGCCGTCACCACTCAGCCAGGTTATTGCCATCATGATGCTGGATGCGATCACTGAGGCGTTCATGCCTGCTGGCCACAATGCCGGGATTCCTGGTTCAGGGTTCGAATCCGCAAACCGACGACATCTCGTCTCCTGGTTTGGATCCTCAGCGTGCGAGGAGGGTGGGATTGGGTCGCATCATCATGATTGATGGACGCCTGGTTCCCGGGTGGCGGCAGGAGCCCAAGGACTCATTGCCCTATCTGCGTCGCAGAAAGCCATTTTCTGTCAAAACTCCCTGCGACGATCCTCATGCAATTGGCCGTGAGGGTCGTGGCCGAGGGCCCGATGGCGTCCTTTGACGTGCGGGTGCCGAGTCTGCGACAAAGCCCCGCCGCCCGCATCGCACTCTACCCGTTTGGGCTGTTCTATCCCGGCATGGGTCGATTCCCAAATCCCTTCAGCGCTGGATGCGACCAACAGGCTGCATCACGACGCCATACCGATGCCGACGTCATGTCTGGCTGTGCTGGCTCCTCTCAACGTCGGTCAGCTTACAAATGCTGTCGAAAGACAGTGGTAAGACACTTGGAAGAAAAGAGGGCGCTAGACACCATCGAGAAGAAGGGCAGGAAATGTCATCACGACAGGAAATGGTTCTAGTAGTGGAGTAACTAGGCCAGTCCTGAGGGCCTAGCCGTCCGTAGCGGCCATGATATTACATGCCGCGCCCCGGTTGATGCGATTGATGAATTTCAAGGCCAATTCGTGCAATCCGAGCAACCCGCGGGGCCTGGACGGCCTGGTGGAGAGGGAGAGAGGCAGCGAGTCATCGTGCTTCGCGGTCAAGCTGCGCTGGGCTGGCCAGTCAGACCACAGAGACCGCGGCGTGCTGCGGAGCTCCCTGTCATCAATCTTGATCTTGGCTTCCCTTTAACCAGTGCCTGTTTCAGCCGACCCAGGGAACCAGGGGGTTAGAGGCGATCGTCTAATTTGAGCCTTACTGGGGTGGCCCTGTCTCTCTGCCTCGCGCCTGCCTCGTCCGCCTGCGACATTAGACAAATCCGAAGTCTCGTCTTGCTGTCTGCTGCTTCGCGCGCTGCGCTCTGTGCCATTTTGCTGCCACTGCTCTTTTACAATCCCTATTATATACCGTCAGATGCCCATTTGCCCGCCCAGCCGGTACCCTGTCCGCATTGCCTGCTGTTCCGCTCACCAGTGAACGCACGTCCCGCCCCTATCTCGCATCCAACATACAATCCCTCCCATTCGTACTGGTCGTCAGCGCAGCCCCCGCGCGCCGACCTGACCATATTATCGCGAACCCCATTCAGCCGTCACCCACACAGCATTCACATCGGACTGCAGACCTGGCTTGGTGTTGGCTGCAGGTCATGGTGGAGACGCAAAGATAGGACAGGATCTCCCGGCTACCAACGAATATATGTGCGACATCCAATTGCAGGCCCCGTTTGGTCTGTGAGGGAAGAAGAAAAAAACGAGGCATCTTGCGCCAGGCCCTCACCCGCGGCCGCAGCCGGAATTTCTGGTCAATAGCAGGCCGTTTCTATATCAACTGTGCCTCATTCAGCCGGAGAAACGGATCTAGAAGTGATGGAAGCCTCTACCCTTCAGACCCCTAAAACCGGGAGGTCGCGTTATTCCAAAGCCCTACCGGCCCCTCCCCCCTTCACCGCGCCCACCTCGAGCCTGCCAACGCTCGAATTCAAACCGTTCGAACCTCTCGAGCTGCAGTTGTCGTCAGCTGCTTCCTTCTCGCTGCCCAGCCTGACTGTGTCAGACAGGACCGAGAAGCAGCTGCCTCCCATCCAGGCCGGTCCTCCCCTTCCACCCCCCAAGCAGCTGGTGAAGGAAGCAACCATGACCGCCGTGAGACCTCTGGAATCGCCTCTTCCCCCCTTGCCCAGGAAGCCCGTGGGGTTGCCGCCCGTGGTGATACCTCGTCGTCCCGTTGCTGCTCCACCCTCTGCCCTCAGCGCGACTCCGGCTTTGGCCCCGGCTCCCGTGTCACCTGCGTCGCCGTCGCCCGTTGGCTCCATCTCCAGCTTTTTGTCTGCCTACTCGAACCACACCTCTGAGTCGACACCGAGGTCGTCGACCAACTCGAACAGCGACAGCATCGACGCAAAGGGCTCGTATTCGATCGGGCCGCCTGGCCGGGAAACAAAGGATAGCGGCGTCAGCTTGTCAGCGTTGTCGGATCAAAATGCGCAGAAGCAAGACTCTTTCGGACAGCGGACGCCCGCAACATATGGCCAAGGGTTACCGCCGCCGCCGCCCCTAAAAGATGTTCAGCGGGGCCCGCCAGGGCCACAGACGCAGACTGACCAGTTACCAACAGCCACGCACACGACGTCATCCCCCTTGGCAAACAGCTCACCTTCGCAGGAACAACTCTGGAGACGGAGATCGGTCAGATCCGAAAAGAACTTGGCAGTTCGGGATCTCAAACTCGTCTCTAGTCACGGCTCCACCGCCGCGTCGGGCCCGACCACGTCGCAGGGTGCCCCAGTCAGCCCGAACCCGCAGTCCCTCCCAACCCGCCTTCAAGATCAACCCGAGGCCGCTGCACCGGCTGCGAGGACCCGAGTACCAGTGCCTCGGAGTACCAATGCGTCATTGCCTGGAAGAAACATCCGCCCCGTAGCCTCTCGTCAACAAATCGTCCCACAGGACGGAAACATGGGGCAGAAGACTTCTAATTTGACGGTTAGCGGTCCCGAAATTATCAAAGGAGAATTTTCAAATAAGCAAGACGCCTCGCGAGCACCACGCCCAACCCCGACCATGAGCCCCATGAAGTCGATGCCCAACATCGCAGCACCCCCGTCTGTCGTGCGTCTACCCACACCCGAGTACGAGTTCAACGACGTCAAAAGCCCAGTCATTCAGAGTGTCGTGTCTCCTGTATCGCCTGCCTCGTCGCCGGATTTACCAACTGGCTCCGTTCTCGCCGCCCAACACAGACCGACTGGTGATGCCGAGGGCCAGATACGCCAGGTCAAGAGTAGTCCTGCTCTAGCATTGAAAGCGAACAACCCTGGCTTTTCTATGCGGCCGCCCATGGGTCTCCCGGCCTCTCCTGCAGTTAACCGAAAACCCAACCAGATGCCCTTCCCATCGCGGACCACCTCCCGAATTGGAGACGAACAGCCAAGGCCCTCTCCCGCGGCCGGTCGTCGGGAACCGGCAGGACCAGTGACCCTATCAGTTCCGAAGCAAAGGGAACAACAGCAATTCAGGCCGGTGCCCGACGGGGGACGGACGATATCCGAAAACGGCTCGACCGCATCAGACGAGACTGTCAAGCCAAAGGCGCTAGATTTGGGCAATCTCGCCAACAGCAATGCCGGTACTACGCTGCCGGCACCCGTTGCTGAGGACGACGAGTCAGAATTGACGGACCACCCCGGGGCGGCCCTTTTTCCGAGGAATTGGTACATACCTTTGCCAGTGGACCAGGTGATGGAAGCCCGGCCGCTGCAAGACAAACACTTCAGGTGTCTGACTAGCCACCGTTACATGACTGCGAGCAGACAAAGGGTCAACCCCATTGCTTGCCGGACATGCGGACACAAGGATCGGGTTGCAGAATGTTTTATCTGCAGCGCTTGCCATATCAACATCTGTGCCGGCTGCAATGGCAACCTGCGAAGGTTTAGAGGAAACCTTGATAAGCTCCTGCGCCACATCGACGGGAAAGAGGCGGAGAGCAGCGTGGACAACACACGAAACGCACACGGCACACAGAACATTCCAAGACCCGACAGCGAAACTTTCGTCATCGAGGCGCACTAGACCCATCGCGGGTATATGTTTTCCTTGCTACACACATACATAAGCCTTGGTTCGGATGGCCGATGCTGGTCTCGGTTGATTTTGGGCTGTGAAGGATAGAATCGAGCAATGTTCAAAACGGGGCAACAACACAAGGGAAATGTGGTTAGGTGTAGATAAACATGAGGACGGCGTTTCAACTTGAAAGTTCACTGTGTCACAGATACCATTTATTTGAATTCTTCTGAAGAAGGGATAAAGCTAGGCCGGGCTTCGGGGACTGGAAATCCTGCTTTCTTGGTGGCAGTGGAGGAGGGAGTGGTGGAGTAAATTTTGTAATGGAGAACATAGCAGGGCAACCGCAAGATTGGTTAGTTTGAAAAACATTTTTGCGTCTACAAAAGGGTACCATTCGAGATTCAATAGATAATTCTTTCCAATTGCATTGAATTACTTCAAGGTTTCGGTGTCGCATATATGTTGCCCACAGATGTTTCAGTCCCCGTTCTCGGCGCGTAGGCGGCGCTACATCAAGTGGCTCAATCAGAGCTTGGCTTTAAGCATACATGCGACCCAAATATTTATGTTTAGGCTTATAATGTTGTGTAAGTGGTGCGGTAAGCCGCACCTTTGACGCGAAGTTCTTTGACGAGACAATCAATCACCTTGTTCCGCGCCCTCCACCGCGGCAATGCGACGTTTCTGACACCGAATCGATCGCCTGGGAGACGGGGTCCGGCAAAGCAAGCCCCCCACACTAAGTTACTCGGCAGAGGTCGCCGCCTAGGCCCATCCAGTTAGCAGCTGCAAGGGTAACAAGTGCACGGGCAGCTCGCTAACAGGGCGCTCGAGCTCCCTGCCTGGGAGCTCCCTTAGCAACATCAAGCGACGCCCTTCTCTGGAAAGCGCACTACAGTATCAACAACAGCTGTAGCTCTAACTTCCCAGGCCAGGGCTATCCGACAACTAGGCAACTACAGCGAAAATACTAGGCTGCAGCACACCATTACGACACAAGCATCAACTACCATGTCGTCCTCAACTACTGGCGCTTTAACACGCTCACGGTCGGTGCGGAAGCCGAGTGCCAAGTCAGAAAAGGACGAAGCCGCCCCGCGAACTGTGTCACCAAGTCGACTTCCCGTCAAAGGGATCGCGAACTCTGCTTCTAATGGCATAGATCGCCCTTCGGCAAAGACAGCCTCTACTGTCGGAACCAGAGGTAGCAGACCGCTATCGGGCGTCTTTGGACGCACGAAGCAAGCTACGGGAGTAGGACAAGACACGGCCTCGTCTGCTATTGCCAGCAGCAGGCCGCCTCGAACAACACGCCCGCCGACAACACGCCCAGCCTCGTTATCGGGGCCACCGTCTTCTACATCTTCATCACGACCCACCACATCATCGGGCGTGCCTGCCTCCTCTGCATCCACCACGCCCCGAGTCCCATCAGGCCACGCGCGCACCAAGTCGTCCGTGACGACCCTCACCGGCGCAACTATCCTCAGGCCGCCATCGGGAGGCTCCGTGGCCTCCACCTCGTCCGGCACGACACAAGCAGACCGAAGCCGCCCGCCCTTGAGCAGCACGACGCGCTCAGCCGCTCACCGCCGACAGCCCTCGGGCCCGACCCCGTCAGCATCATCATCATCATCTGCCACCACGACATCACGCAAACCGTCACGCGAACAACCGCAACCCCAAACCCAGCCCCAACAGCAGCCGCCCCCAGGATCCGCCGCCGCGCGCCTGCGCCCGGCCTTTTCAACCCTCCAGCAGCACTACTCCCCTGCCAAATCACTCGCCCCCAAGCCGCTGACGGCCACATACCTCGCCCCGCCCTCCCCGTCCAAGCTTCCTGCCAACGTCGCCATCTCGGCCGAGACAGCGCGCCTCCAGACAGAATTGCTGCAGCTGCATCTGCTGCACCGTGACGCCGATTCTGTGACGCAGCAATGGCGGGAGAGCGCGCGGCAGAAGCTCGGGGCGCGGTTCGGCGAGGTCGTGAGGCGCGGCGAGGAGGTTGGGGGGGACGAGGCGAGCGTGGTGGAGCGCGGAAATGTCGGCGCGTTGATTGCGTGGGGTTCGGGCAGGTCGCTGGAGGAGCGGGTGCAGGTGTTGGATGCCGTGTTATGTGGGCTGTGGAGCCTGGGGGAGCCCGGGGGTAGGTTTGCGCGGGTGGTCAGGAGGTTTGAGAAGTGGGCTGAGAGAGTCGAGGAGGTTGCTGTGGTCAGGCGCAAGGGCACTTGGGGGGTCTTGGAGATGCAGATGCAGGCTCAAGCGCTGCAGCAGCAACAGGGGAAGGGCGGGGATGGAAATGACTTGTTCGTGCTGGTCGGGCAGCTGGACCCCCAGTGGAAGGAAGAATGTGCTGGCTTGGTCAGGAGGCTGGATGAGTGGCGGAGGCGGGTGGTGGAGTTGGCAGGTGGGGAGCAAGAGACCGAGGAGAAGGAGTCCAGCCTGGCCAGGATACTGGCAGCGTGTCGAGCTCTGATACATGATATGCTAGCTGAGCTAGACATCATGGAGCGCATCGAACGAGAGGCTGTGGCTGAAGAGAATCGATGGGTGAGGGAAGTGAATAGGGGCATGGATGGGGAGGGCGGCGAGGACGGTGATAACCCGCGGGCCGGTGCCATTTGGAGGGCGCTGTAGTGTGAAGAGGCTGTTTGGAGTTGCATATCGGTGCGAATCATCGTACGGCGTAATTATTGGGTATGTCTTAGGGCCCAGGGAAATAGTACCCTGGTATGAGCGAGGAAAGTATAGCTGCATAGCTTGTCGGCGTTAGCTGAGGGTATCACTGGCCTTTTGGGGACCGAACTGTAGAGCTGGAGTTAGTTTATGTTAGGTCCTCGAGGCTTTGTGCTTGATGGGCTTTGATGCCGGATACCGGGTATCGGATGGTGTAATGAACTAGTAGTGGTATACCAACCAGCCAGCGTCGTATTTCTGGCCGCCACCCTCTTCTTTTCTACACCACGTCGTCTCTAACAGGGCAAGCAGTTCGCTGTGCAGATAAACATTTTATGCTTGAGCATAAATTTAACGGAATGCCAGCGGAAAATGATTTTACGTTGAGGGACGAACTCCAGCTCATCCAAGAAGGAAAAATATCCACTACAATCACCCTGGTGACCGGGAATGCATCCCGCAGAAGACGGCAAGCCCCCTTGATTCGAACCAAGACTCGAGCCGAGTATCTCGCCCCAGGCTCTGCTACCCGGGTTGTGGTACATACCATTATCCCACATACCATATATCAGCTCGCAGCAGCGACTCGAAACAACCTAGGGCTGAGTTGTAGAAGGCTCAAGCTGTTTCGCGGGAGGGACCCTTGCGTCCGTGGAGATGCGACACATCTATCAGCTTCCGCATTCACATGTCACCATAGGGTAAGTCCAGAGTTAGAGTGTGAGCCGTGATTTGCATTCCGTAACTAAAAACAGTAGAAGAGAAAATAGAAGAGTATGTCAACCACCCGAGTGCTACCTACTGACGCGAAAAGGTATCTCCGTTGCTATTTACAACCAACCAAACAATGCAGGAAGAGCTGAGGGGCGCCGAAAAAAATGCCCATTTGATGCGCAAAGATAGAAACTCGGCAAAACTCGCACAAAAGAACATGCCCCTCAACAGCCTGCCGAATGAGGTAAAAGACAAGATGGGCAGGAACAAATCTACATCTTTTCAAGAAGAACCGCCATTGCCGCCCAGACCCAATCATCATAAATGTCATCACCACCCAAACCTAACCATGACCGGGGACATGAACATGATCCACTTAACCAACGCGGGGGAGAACCGGGTACAGCGGCTTCTCGCTCTGCTGCTGAAGCTGCTGCCTCTCGCGATCGGCTTCAAAGAAACGGGGATCGATCCGGCTGTTGTCGGCCATGCGGGGATCGATCCGGCTGCTGTCAGCGATGCGGGGATCAATCCGGCTGTTGTCAGCCATGCGGGCATCACCATCCTCGTATTCGTGGTTCTTGAGGCGAGACTGGATGATGTGGCGCAAGTGTTCAATGGTGCGCATGTGCTGAAGCCAGTCATCGTAAGACTCCGTCTCACCAGACTCGGACTCGCCCGAGGGCGAGCTGACCGAGGAGGCGATGGACTCGACGGCCTTGGGGGTGGGTGCCCGATCTGGACCTGCACGGTTGCTGGCGCTCTGCAGGACACCGCCCGAGAGGCGACGCTCATTATGGGTGAAGTTGGAGCCCAGCGCGGAGCTGGAGGGGTACGGCAGACCAGGGCGGCTGGGAAGGCTGGGGTACGAGACCGAGGTGGAGCTGTGACGCGAAGTCGGCGACATGCCCGACGACGAAGCGCTGGGCGAGTGTCCGGATGTGTACGACATGCTGCTTGACGGTGGCGTGACGGCGGGAGTGCCAGTCGAGTGAGTCGGGGCGGTCAGAGGCGAAGCCACCTGCGCGGCCGTGAACGGATCGACGGGCGGGCGAGTCGCATACGTGGGAGACTGGTTGCGAGCGTCGGCCGCAGCATAGTGGGAGTTCGGCGAGCCAGTGTTCTCATAGACAGTGGCCTGCATCTGCTCCAAGATGTGGTCGATTTGCTGCAGGTCATCCTTTGTGCGCAGATTGGGCATCGGCGGCAGGTAATAGTGCTGGGTGAGGGGTCCGTGGGAGGCGCCCATTCCCAGGGTGTGGGGGGGCTGCGGCATGGAATCAATGGCGAGGCCGCCGGTCTGGAGGCTAAGAGCACCGTGGATGGGCATAAGGGACCGGCCAACCTGGGCGTACGAGGTCGGGTCGACCTGGCGGCGCTTGACGCTGCCGAAGAACTCGTTCAGGTCGTCAAAGCCGCGCTTGTTGCGAGTGTCGAACGAGGCAGCCTGGTGGTGGCCCATGAAGTCGCCGCGCGAGCCCATGGTCTGGGGCTGCTGCGAGTAGTACATGGGGGCGTGGTAGGCCGGCGCCTGGTGCTGGTGAGGCTGGTGGTAGTAACTAGCTTGACCGTTCTGGTGCGGCTGGCCATAGGGACCCGAGTTAGTGCCGCGCATATGGCCATTGTGATCATAGAAGCTGGAAGGAGCTAGAGGCGGGTTAGCCTCGGAACCTTGAGAGACCCTTGGCCATGAGGGAGGCGGGCCGGGGAGGTTGTAAAAGTCATAATGCGCTGACCGAGAGACGGAGCTGTGCAACGTACCTTTTGTGGCGGGATGGGTGCGGTACGCTGGGTTCATGCCGCCGTTCTGGTCCTGGGGAGGGCGGCCGACGAGGACCGAGTCATCGGCATGAGTCTTGACATGCTTCTTGAGATCCTGGGGCCGCTTGAACGACTTGCCGCAGAAATCGCACTTGTGGGGCTTGAGAGGCACATGGACGCGGATGTGTGACGTGATGTGGTCGCGCTTGACCGTGGTGGTGCGGCACGAGTTCCACTGGCAGGTCAGATTGAGGTTGTTGGTGCTCTTGCGGCCAACATGCTTCTCGCAGATGTGTTCCTGGTCGGGGATTAGCCGCGGGTTCAGTCTGGGTTTCTGGTTTTTTTTTTTTTTTTGGGGTGTTTTCAACTTACATAGAGAATCTCAGCGGTCGCGAAGCGCTCGCTGCAGTCGGACCAGCGGCAGACCAGGCTATCGTCCTGGTTGGCACTCGAGGCTGAGCTGGTAGTGGTTGGCGCCGTGGAGGGAGCAGGCGTAGCGCCGTTGGAAGCCGAGCTGGAGGATCCAGACGACGGAGCTGGCGCCGCAGCGCCGTTCGTCTCTTGGGCAGCAGCCGACATGGTGGCCCGTGCCCAAAAGGGGTTTTGTTGATGTGGTGTTGGGGGATGGGAAAGAATATCACGTGGAAAACACGTGATAGTACAAGGTCAGGCACAAAGCGTGGAGGCCACGTGACAGTACAGGTGCACAACCTGTGAAGGTTGCGAGATCGGAGGGTCGCGGACTTTCTCTTTATCCGAGCTTGGGCCGGAAAAAAAACCCCCCCCACAGGAATGACTTTTGTGGGGCGGTTGAGCTCAGGCGAGGGACAAGCCTGCGTACCCACCAAAAAAAGATAAATTTCGGGAGGACGAGACGCGCCAATCGAATAACGGTTCAGTGGCGCCTAGGGCTCAACAAGCGCCGCGCAACAGCGATGGTAAGCGACAGGCGGCGATTTGGATGGAAACAGAGTGGAATCAGAATTTCACCTGAATGTAAGTTCCAGGAGAGTTTAGGGAGGGAAAAACTGTCAACGGTAGGAGAACAGCGGGCCATTATGTCTTTATTACGGGCTTGCTCTCTGGCGATACATGGCGGAAAGTCTTGGCAATCCCTCTTGGCGACTCTTGGCAGTCGGGGCCTCGGATGCCAAGCGTACATCATTGGCTCAAGGTGGGAAGCCACGGTCCGGCCGGGTGGCTGCTGTTAGTATTTCTTTACACAACAGCAGCATGTCCTAACACCTCAACATCCGTGCCAAGACCCTGCCAAGACTATGCCAAGCCTTGGTATTGCGAGGAATGTCTTGGCGGTCCTCTGTTGCCTCCATCGCGCTCGCCTCCTGGTCCTCCGAGTCACACGCTCAGCCCACCGCCTCCCTCTCGCTCTCCTTCTCTGTTCATGCCTTCTTGCCCCCCTTTCGCTGCGCGCTGCTATTTCTCTCACCACATCTAACGCGCCCGCAGCGGGAGCACTCCCACATCTCTCTAGAATGGAATATGCATCCCGGGGACCGTTTGCGCAGCTGGACAGATGGTGAGATTGCGCCTGAGGGGGCGGTGGCATCAAGGTGGCATCTTAGGCGGCACGGCTGGTGGATAACGTTGTCAGCCCATATCCGTCCGTTATTACAAACGGACTAGCGACGGGTTAGCGAAGCGGCCAGCGCCAGCACCGCACTCACACACCACTACCCCCCCTTCTAGCCAAGCTTTCCGCTAAGCCAAGAGATCACCCTCCGCGTGCCAAGTACTTGGCAACCCCGTCTTCCCCCCGTTTGCCGTTGACATTGCGCAGATACCATGCCCTTGGGTCGATTACACAGCCCCCTTCGAGCGTTGATAGAAAAGAAACGCGGCGGTTGAATTAGCCGGGCACACGGGTCAGTCACCCCTTGAGCTGAATTGGGCTCATGCGAGTCAGCCGAGCCAAAGGCACACACGTGCTGAGCTTCTGCCACCACCCACCCACACATTCTCTCCTCTGCACTCCCCACCCTGTCCACCCTGTCCCACGTCTTTGCATACGCTCCAAGATGGTCGAAGACGTAGGGATATCCAGAGCCTAGACCCGCCTCCCACCAGTAGTGTATCTACACATGTATCATTTGCTATTGCGCCTTCTACCGTGGTTCTGGGATAAACCATTGAGTAATAAATACATTGTGAGCCCTTGCAAACAGGACCTTTTCTCTGGCGCTTGTCGATGGAATGAGGGGTGCGACGAAACAACCCCGCCGTCGCAAGTTGCAGGGGAACCTGCCACAAAGGTGCGGCTGTTCCGAACACAGGACCAAAGATGGGAAAGAGTCTCGACAATTGTAAATGCACGTTGGCTAAACCCAGCAGTTACTATATGCGCCTGGAGACAAGCAAAGCCAAAGAGTCTCTGTTTATATCATTCATTAATTGCAGACTTGAGACTCTTTAGCCAGCGCTGCCCCGGACTCCCAAGACCAGTTGCCAACTCGCGCTTCCACCTTCTGCCCGGCTCTTGGCTCCGTCTCTCGGCGCTCTTGGCCAGCTTGGCTCTTTCTTGGCCATCATCGGCATCTCCTTGGCTCCTTGGCTGTGGCACACGAGCACGTTTTCTTCCAAGCTTTCCCTCCTCTTGGCCTTTTCTTGGATCCTCTTGTCCCTTTGCTCCCGCTCCTCTGTCCAAGACTCTCCGCCCTTGGGCTGTCTCTTGGCAAAGCCCGGGACAAGACAACCCAAAAGGGAAGGGAGAAGACTCCGCCGTCAGATGACTCAAATCAGATCGAGATCAACCAACGAAATCCTTAAAGTGACCCCCAAGAATGCTGTTTTTTGCGATTGAGGCTGTGCAAATGACAGAAAACTGTGTCCTCTTGCAATTCTGTTCTCCATGCACCTGCCCACTGAAAGGGGGGGGGAGGGGGGAAGGAGTCTAGCTGACCTTGTGGCAATAGTCAATCACACCAAGGCACGCAGTAAACTGTCGGCCGCCATATTTTCCCTCAGCGCTATTCGGCAGCTTGACCACCACATGCTATGTTATCACGAAGTTCGTCTGGTCAAGTGTGCTGTCCTCAGCCGATTGAACAGCAGAACCCTGAAATGGCTACGTCAACCTAAACTCATTCAATGTGGATTGGATACACCCCCAAAAAAATTGAAATTGGAATCACTCTGAGAGAAACGTCTCAGACTTCCGTAAACGATGCAGTCCACAAAGCTATTACAACTAGTGCGGTCATATTCCTTACAGTAGTTGCCCTCCATCATTGACACGGCTTAAAAGATAAATAAATATATTCGTGCCCAAATTCATACACTGCCTCAAGTAGCCCGTCGATCCCGACACCGCCTGCCTAGTTGTAATTCAACTCCGGATTCGCCCGAAAGTTACACTTGCACCGACATTCGGGCACCGGACACTCCTGGTGGCGCGCAAACCACTGCCTGGCATGGTCCAGATGCAGCACATGCTCACACTGCAGACAAAATGTCGGGAACCGCCCCGCCAGCCCCGACCCGGTCGTATCCCCGACCCCCCCGCCTCCGCCTCCTCCCCTAGCCGCCGCCGCCGCCGACGGCTCCACCCCAGGGCTCCTCCTCGGCATCCCAACAACCTCTAGACACACCACGCACCGCGGCAGGTGCCGCTTGCAGTTTGGACAGCTTACCCCTGCCGCCACCATCTTGGGCGTGAACGGGTTCGCCTGGTGGCCCTCGACGCCTCTGCCAACGGCCGGACCGCCCATGAAGCTCGGCAGCGGCGACGCCGTGCCTCCACCTGCAAGATGGCCACTGCTACCGTGCGCGCCCAGACTCGTCTCCGCATCGCAGTACACGCAGCGCAGCGCGACCTGGCGCCCGGGAGGGCGGACCGTCGGCCGGCCGTGGTGCTTGCTCCGCTTGGTGGATTCGACATCGAACTTGGCACGCAAGAAGAAAACGTGGTGCCGCTGCAGGTAGGCGCGGTACGCGACACGGAAGGCAGCGGCGCGGACGTCGTCGATGAAGCGCGGTGCGCAGATGGACAGGAGTAGCGTAGCGGATTGGTAGTCGTAAAATTTCTGCACGTAGCGCGCGAGGATGTCGACGAGCGGGTCCGTGATGCCCGTCAGCACGATGCCTTCAATATCGCCTGTCTCGATGGCCGCCTCAACTTCTTGGTGTAGCCAATTGGTGAGGTTTGCGTCGGTGAAGTTGCGCACTGCAACGAAGACGCGGTCCCGCAGGGGCAGGGATTGCTGGTTCGCGATGGTTGCCCAGTCGCCGGTGGCGATGATTGAGGATATCGCCCGGAGGTAAGGGTCGGTTTTAGATGCTACCTTGACGTCAAAGTCTAGGGTCTCGTTTGTGTTGATGTCGTCGTTTTTGCCGATGAGTTGGAGAGCGAGCGACACAAACAGCAACTCCGGGTGCTCTATGCTGGCCTTTTTGAGGACCTGGACGGCTTCTTTCGTATCGCCCCTAAACAAAGCACGGCCGGCAGCCATGGTATGCCAGGTAGAATCCTTATGCAGCGTTGATGTTAATTTGCCGCCCTCAAAATCGGTCTCGTACGAACGGCCCCAGTTGCAAATTTCCAAACATAGCTCCCTATGATGGGGCTTCTTTGTTTCAACGCCATCAAATTTGGGGACTCCAAGCTTCTGATTAATGGTGTTCAAGCAGCGTTCCCAGCTAGCCCTATCGGGTTGTGGCGCTGTGCTGTTTTCCAAGAGTCTCGTGTGAGGCTTGCTCCCTGGACAGAATCAGTAAGTGTGATGTGATCTTGCAGGTTGGAGGAACAATTACCCAGGTCGTTGGCCCATATCGTATATACCCCCATATAGCCCACATCCAGGGGGTGCGATATCATCCCCCCATCTGACGCCGCTTCTTCCGCCCCTGTTGAGGAAAACATGTGTCAGAACCTCGACACAGTTATCGCTGCACTGCTGAGCAACTCACCAGCAACCCAAGCCCAGACATCGCGGAGCCAGGGATCGTCAGCCACGATCTTTTGGTTCTTATCGTAGTTGAAAAGATACCCTTCCTTGGCGCGAAGAAGCATGGCATGGTCCAATACCGCTTGCGCCTTATTTGGAAAGCGACTCATGTTCTTGGCCTCGGTGAGGAGCTTCTCATGACGCTTCAGTTGTGATGGTGGTTCACCCCCCGATTGCGGGATGGGCTGACCCTGGTTCGACAATGTTTCTTGCGAGGCCAATCGCAAGGCCGCCAGTTTCTCTGCAACGGTAGAAGCCTGAAGGAATGATGAGGGAAGGCCGCCTTCCTCGGCGGTCTCGTTGGTCACAAGCTCGTCGGCAGAAACACCAGAATCCATAGCCTTCTCTACCAAAGCAGCTATGTTGGCCTTTTCTGGCCCGAACAGCGGTATGTCAGATAGGGCCTTTTCCGTTAGGAGAGGCGCAAGCAGGCTATGGGCCTGCGATGGCTCAAGCTCCATCGCCTCATGGTAGGTATCGCCCCCTACGTAAAATTGTTAGTTCGGTCGCGTGATGGGAGTCATTTTGGGAACCCCACCTTCCAAGCCGCGAAAAGGGGCCTGCCATGGAACCAACTTATATGGGTATTCCGAGGTGAATGAAGGTTTTTCCAGGACTTCTAGTGCACCGCTATTTCGGAGAACCAAGAGTCTCGGCTGGAGGACCGGGGAGCGCAGGGTGATCCAGTCGAAGGATACTATCTTGTCGTTCTTTCGGCTGGGCTCGGCGTAAAGAGGATCCATCTCATAAGACCTCTTGACTTCCAAAAGCTCGGGGCTGCCCTCGATCTTGCCGTCCGATTCCACATACTCATGCCTCGTCGACATAATTCTCAACTGCCCGGTACGTGAAAGGACAGCGAGCATACCGGAGTGGTCTCGGCAAAAGCGGATAGAACGGATGAAGGAGTTTTTGCTGTCCATTAAGGCGGGATCTGCTTCCATCTGCACTGCTCGATCGAGACGTAGGGCGCCACCCCAAGGCAATCCATCTCGGTCGAGGGCATCGACGTACGATGGAGCTGAATCTCCGCGGTGGGTAGCCCGGCGGTCCCAGATCATGATACCCGGCTGGTCCAAGGCAGAGGATGCAAAATAGTTCTGGTCCGCATAATCAATAGCAAGGTTGTTGCAGCACTTGGTTGCGAAGTGGATGACTGCACCATGTCCCTGTTCTAGCCAAATAACAGTTAGCTGACGAGGAGCGGCATAACGATCGGTTCGTGGGTCCGCATGATACCTCTGAGGTCGTGTATCCGAAGACCCTGGCCCTTGATGCCTGCAACGAGGACATTGGGGTTGTCCTCAAAGAATCTAACACTTGACACAGATACACTGGGTTCAAGCCGGAGCGTGGGGTCTGAAAAGGGCTCGATGTCAAAAGGAAAACCGGAGCTAGAAGAGTCGATAGTGGACAGGCGGTTGATGTCCCAGATGTATAGGCAGTTATCACTCCTGACTCTATCTAGAGCAACCGCCAGCTTGCCCGTAGTATTAAAAGCAACGGCATGGCAAGTGCGCGACATCTTCAGGCCGAGCTCCAAGTAAGCATTGGAGCCGTCGTCGACGCGCAGAAGGTTGACAACGCCTGTTGAGGTGCCTACGGCGACGAGGCCGGGATGAGATGGCGACCAGTCATACGCGGTGAGGGGGGGAAGGTCATCGTGCTTAGTTCGCTTTCTGTAGTCAAAGCGGCCCCTTTGCGCGCGACCTGTGGGCTCATAGATTTGGACGACGCGATGCTGTACATTGATGTGAAGGAACGAATCACGGGCGGCGCTTGGCGACCATCGGATCAATCCAGGCTCGGGGCGGTCCATTGCGGTGGGATGCTGGGTTCTGCTTGATAGGGAAACGTAGCAGACACTACTAGGGGCGAATTGGAGGCTGTGCTAGATGTCCCGCTCTGTGGCGCAAAGGATTTACTGAGATGCAAGACCCGACGGGGCTATCGTGCTTGATCCTCAAACTGTGGGGCTTGAGGCAGCTGTATTCAGATTGAGTTCAAATTGAAGCGGCCTCTGGGCCTCAAAGCCACTGGCAAGTTTCATTCATTATGGGAAATCATGAGTGAAACGGCTTCGTGGCGGCGTTGTCGGTGTGATGATGGGGAGACCGACTCGGTATGTGGTGTTGGTGCGAGCGAGAACTCCTCCCTCCTCTGGCTGGGCTTATGACCCTTGCTCCTCGCTTCTCGGCAGCTGGAGCTGTTGTTTCTCAACCCTGCCATTGCCTTGCCTTGGTTTACAAAGTACCCTAACCCTGTACTATGAGGTGGGGCACCGCCGGTATCCTGGAACTTTTTTTTTAGTGCCAAGTTCTTATCGAAGTTCAAGCTTTGAACCTTGGACCGACGACGAGCTAATCGACTTTAAACACCAACAAGTACGACCATCACCTGCGACAGGCTTCGCAAGGCGTCTCGATAATTATGGGCGGCAAACGGTCTCGCCAGGAGGACGAGCCCTCGACTCAATACAATCCCGAAGGTGGCGGCAGGAGTCGAGCACCACCCGCCAAACACTGGTCGAAACGACAAAAGACCAACGCGAGCGACGACAATATGAGCGCCATCAAGAAACGAGCACGTGCTATCGAGCGCCTCTTCTTGAGGGAAAATGCAAATATACCGGCCGACAAGCAGATTGAGCTTGAGCGAGAGCTAGCAGCTCACAAACAGAGAATCACCGAGTCCAAAATAAAGCGGTTGAGGAGTGATATGATCGGCAAATACCACATGGTCAGGTTCTTCGGTGAGTTTACCCATCTTCCCGTCCTCTTGCTCGTAATTGACTGTGGAACAGAACGAAAGAAGGCGATAAGATTAGCAAAGCAGCTGCAGAAGCGCCTAGCCGAGACTGAGGATCCTGAGGAGCTCGCCAAGATCAAAGCTGATCTACATATCGCCCAGGTCGATATCGATTACGCCATTTATCACCCCTTTATGGAGACCTATATCAGCTTATACGCGACGCCATCGAATAACTCAACCGAGAAGCCTACGGCGGCGCAATATTTGCACGCACCCAGGCCACCCATGTGGAGCACAATTGAGAAGGTTAGGGAAGAGGGGAAGGAAATGTTGGAGAAACTGCAGAACAGGCAACCAGAGACCATTGCCAGTACGACTCCTGCAAAGACCCTGGGTGTAGACAGTGCGAAGGCCTCGCAGGCAAAGGACAAGCATGAGCGCAGTGCGGCCGAGCCCTCCTCGCCCGGTAAGACCAAGAAGAAGGCGTCCTTTCAGAAACTGCAGCCGTGGGAGAAGCCCAAGCCAGTTGCCAAGGGCGAGAATCGGGCAGCAAGGCGCGCAAAGGAGAGAGTCATGGCTGCCCGCAAGGAAGAGACTGATGGGGGCGGCTTCTTCGATGAGTAACGGGAGAGCCGGCGTGGCTCAAGAGAGGCATGCTATGCATGCCGCGACTAGAGTAGATCATGATATCCACAACGAGTTGACAGAAGAACGAAGGGAAGTTGTACCTTTGCAGTTCGGGGATGCATTGGTATGCATGGGCCCTGTTGTTGACACTGTTCACCACGTCATTGGGGTAGACAGAGGCTACCTCTCCAAACAGTGGGCCTCAATTTTCCAGCCAGACGGATGTCTTGAGAGTTTGTAAGGCTTGGGCAGTGGGCCTCACGCATGAACCGAAAGCAAATGCCCCTTATTCGGCCAACCCTATTTCCTTATATCAGCCCCACTTTGCTCTGGACTTGGTTTGGCGGAATGCTATCTATTATTCTGGCGCTGCCGCTGGCAGTGGGCGCAACGTCGGCACAAGGCAGCTTCGATCCCATTTCCGCGTGAGTGAATGAATGCATATAAGGTCGGCGACCTCAGACCAGAATCGATGGGCTCGACTCTTTCTGTCCAGGCTCAGGCTACAGGCGAAGAAGGCGAAGAAGGCGAAGAAGAATTGTCGGCTCCCTCCCCGCTCCCACTCCCACATACTCTGCCGCGACCCGGCACCCCCCCACCACGCCTTTCGCTCGCTGGAGTTCCTGGAGTTCGCACATTGGTTTTGCCCACCACCCCCCAAAACAAGCCGTCTTCTACGACGACCAAACGCAAGGCACGAGACCCTTCTCCCAGCACCATTGTGCCCTTGGCGCATCGGAAACGCAGGGTATCCGCCAAGGCATCTGCCAAGAGCATCAACGGTGGTGACGACACCGAATATATCAGTATGCCGAGTGCATCCCTCCTAAGCGATCCGGTAGACTACCGGGATCTCAAAGAATGGATTGCCCACCAGGAGAGCCTGCCGCAGCCCACCCCACTTACGGATGCACAACGAAAAGCAATTGCAGAGCTCAAAGCCTCCATCATCAAAAACGTGCCCGAGCCAGAGCTTGGTGAGACTGACTGGGTCAGCCTGCTGTTCAGTAAGCCGCACCGATATCACCCCTGTCGTGACCAGGAATGCTAAAAGCGCCCCAGGGTTCCGTGACGCCAACCACGAAGACAACGCGGCCGTCTCGTTCCGCGATGAAGCAGGCCCTAATGGCACGTGGCGCTGCTTCTGCAGCTACACCGGGCCTGGCTCCCACGAGCCCACCGAGTTTCCCAACAAGGACTCGGGCTTCATCGCCGACTCCCGCAACACCCCGGTCGCGCCCGGCTTCGCAAAGAAGAAGGACGCCAAGAAGTACGCGGCCAGGTGCTGCGCGGAGTGGCTGATGAAAGTAGAACTCCTGTCCCCCAAAGGCGAGGTATTGCGGCGACGCAAGGGATCCTCGGTCGCTACCCCGCCTCCCTCCATCCCAGCGACACCCAGCAAGGCCCAAGCAGCCGCGCGCCCGTCCGCCAGCGCCTCCTCCCCCTCCCCGCCCGCTAGCGACGACTCCGACAACGAGCGGCCCGCCGCCGAACGCGTCCGCGACCTTTGCAAGCACCTCGGCATCATCCAGCCCAAGTACCACGTCGTCTCCACTGCCACGAGCGCCCCGGGGAATGCTCTTTTCTTTGACGGCCGGGCCGACTTTGGCACGGATGCCGTTACCGTCCCCGAGACAGTCGGCCGCGTGACAGCGTGCCTGTCTAGGGCGAGTACCAAGGAGAGGATTGCCGAGGAGGTGCTGGTGTATCTGATCGAGGAGAAGGCCAGGCGGGAGGAGCAGTTCCGGGCTGTGGCTGGGGGTGGTGCTGCTGACGCTACTGACGACGATGATGATCATGGTGGGAGCTTGGATGAATCAACTGGGTCGGATGAGTAGCTGATGATATATGGAATCTTGTCGTCCTTTTCCATCTATTTTATTTAGGGGCGGTATCATCATGGGGTAGACAAGCTTGGATATTGGTGTCCATGTTAAGCAAGAGGTGACTTGGCGGTTTTGGAAGGTGAAAGGGAGACTGATATTGACATGATTATGAACGAGAGCACGCATTACGGTTATAGCTATTGGCGAAAGGATTGTGCTGGCTTAGGGTACTGTCGGTTATCCAGGCTGCATAGGGCAAGTTCTATCATTAGGATCTTCTGCACCGGACAAGCTCTGAGGAGGTACAAATACCTATGTGCCGCACTTCTCGTCCATGGGTCGGGCAGCTGTCTCGTGACCCAGGGCAACAATGGGGCCCTCCCGTGTATATGACTTGTGACTTCTTACCAGGCCGCTTTCACAATCCCAGGGGGGGAGGGGGGGGAAGCTATCTAACTTCTATTTTCTTGCACCGGAAATGTGTTACCCCTGCATCTGGTTGATGGCCGAGCGGCCGTTAGCCAGATGCCGGGATACCATGCTTTTTTCAACTAACTCTTTTTTTCTCACTGTCGTCCTGATATTGTAGCCGGCCGGAGTTCGAGACGCATCATTCGTAGTCGGTAGGAATCCGAGTCGACCTCCCTCCCTAGTATTTTCGGACGAGTTCCCTATTATATCTTGTCGTTTCAAGACTCCTTTACGGAACCTACACGCCGATGTACGCTGCCAACATCACCAACGAACATACAATAATTTCATCTCAGGCTTCTTTCATCTCGTTCAAAGTTGCGCCTGGAATTCACGCCTTCCCCCCTCGCCCTCCCCTCCCTCCCCTGCCCCCTCCAGCTCTCGCCTTCCCCTGCGGTACCCGGATGGTGATACCCGCGGGCAAATCCGCCACCGCCTCGCCGTCTTTCCACAGGACACCCACGCCCTGCGTCCGGCCAGCAACCTCCTTGAAGTACTCGGCCGGCACCAGCCCCTCCTCGGCCCCCTCCGTCAGCACGACCCCGTTGTCGCTGACCCACCACTTGATGGCGGCCTCGCGCATGCTAGCGGCCACGTCGACGTAGATGAGCAGCTCCGCGTCCCTACGCATGCCGCTGATGACGCCAGCCTCGTCCTCGGGCAGACCCGTGCTAAAGTGCACGTGGTTGCGGCCCATGGGCCGCAGCCCGCCACTCTCGATGATGCGAGGCCAAAAGGCAAAGTAGGTACCGTGGACCACAGTCGCAGGCACGGCAGCGCTACCTTCGGGGATGGTCCCGTCTTCCGACGGCAGCGCGAGCGGCTTCAGAAGACCCTCGTTGTCGAGCTTGATGCTGTGGCCCTGGTTGGCGCGGATGAGCCAGTGCGCCGGGTCCGTCGACGTCTCGTCTAGGCCCTTGTTGGTGGCGGGGTTCAGCTTGAGCGCAAAGCGCTGCTTGTCGCTGTCGCGGACGGCTGAGACGATCTCGGCGAAGGTGGGTTGGAGGGACCGGACGGGGCCCCATTGGAGCTGGTGGTTGTTAGCAGAATATTAGGTAAGGGGTTGTGTCCTCTCTCAATGTCGAGACCGAGCTCAGGAACCACCTCTTAGTAAAGAGAAGCTAGACCTCCGGAACTCACCACCTTGTCTAAGCTCGCAAACCCCTCTCGATCTAGCTCGACCCCGGCATTTGCCGCCTGGTGTCGTAGCAACCTCGACAGCGCGCGCGAGAGGTCCACATCCCGACCCTTGCCGCCCTTGTTTGTGCGGAACCGACCGCCACGGCCACCACCACGACCACGGGAGCCACTGCCGCCGACCCGACCTAGGCTAGCCTGGTCCTCAAACTGGTCGGCGATCTGTGTGATTTCGTCGTCCATCCTGCGTTCGATTTTTGAGCTTTCGTGTTTTGCGTGGTAGGTGCAAGTGTGGAATAAGCTGGCTGACGATGATAGGGCGGTGCTGATGAGGCCCAGGTGCGGCTGGTAGCTTCTGGGCGGGAGCCGTATGCTATTCGTGGATGCTGTGAGACTGCACACAGTTTGTATTAGATGCCTGGTCATGTGCTCTTGATTTAATCGTCAGGTTTTGCAGCTTCTCTCCTGCAATGTAGGATGGAGTGTCATGTCGTTCAAGGAAACCCACCTTTGTCGTTGATGTGAAGAAGGGGTTCTGTGAGCTGCAGCAACCCCAAGATTTTATGGATACCTACCTAACTGAGGGGGCTCACGTCAAAGCTTCGGCTTTGAAACATTTCGGGTAAGGTTTGGTTTCCAGAAAGACCTCTCTATTCAAGCTTGCGTATGCGCAGTTATATGATATGCCGAATACAAAGAACGAGGCAACAACCTTTTCGGTATGACTCACTGGCCTCACCTTAGACAATGATCGCCGAAACATATTCACCACATTGCCTCAAATCATGGAAGCAGATGTTGGGAAAACCCATCACTTTAGCACAAATCCAGGTATAATACAATACACATATCCCTTCGACGAGTTACTCAGCCCACACAACCACGACACAACTACCACAAAGTCAACAGATGCACCTCATCGATAGACTCAGAACCGAATCATAAGGCCCTATTCTCTTTCCCTCGTGGGACTTAAATCCCCGGCAATTACACTGGTACTCCCCTCCTACCGCATCCCGCGCCGGGGCGAACAACCCGTCGAAAGGAAGAAGAATGGTAAGATAAATAAAACAAGACACAGCGCTCTCCCGAAGGGCATTCCCCCAATGCAGAATCGTATCCATAACAAAAACAACGTGGTATATTCTGGAACCCGCTTCCGCATTTCCTCCTCTTCGCCCGACTTGTTTCGGGTCAGATGTAGGTGCGCCCCCTTCCCAAACACAGCCAAAACATCGTTCGCAGTTGTTGTTCCCCAGAACTCCTTCCCGTTGCAAAATTTGTGTAGCCCCGCGGGTGTGCTGCTGTGTCATAGAATAGCAAAAATGTACAATTAACGCCTTCGGGATGGATCTGACTTGGAAGAAAATCGCCCACTCGTCCCGCCCCGTCATTTTGCTGCTGGTGGCATCGGCCTGCCTTAGTTACGCCTGGCGCCCTCAAATAGGTGAAAAAAAGGTGTGCCGGTTCGTCAGGTTCTCCCGAATCAATGCAAAGGAATTTGTAGAAAAACGCCCGCGCATGATGAGGTTATATCTTTAGTGGTGGTACATTCGTGAACATGGTTGTGGACGTCATAAAGGCATGATGGTCTTGTCATCTGTAGCCTCCCCCCTGTGTGTTCTGCGGGGGAAGACTGGGTATCGAGCTGTCGCGATTTCGCCGGCTGACACTGCCAGTCCGGTTGAGCATCGCGGTTTGGCTCAGAGAAAATTGACGCTGCCCCCTATCCTCGGCAAGCTTTTCTGCCACGCTGTTGCTTTCCCGTTCCGGCGTAGCCCTATCCAGGTACCGCCGGTTAGGGGACATGGCCGATGGGGTCGAGGGAGTAACAAGTCGTGGGTTGAGAGATGAGGGGACGAGCCGGCGACGAGGCAGTGCAGAGGAGCCCAGCGAATTTGCATCCGGCTGGGGTGCTTGATTCTGCTGGTTGAAGTCGCGTGCTGCTCCCCGGAAGCTGGCAACTTCGGTAATGGCCCTGGATGGTGCTCGGAAGCGGGGCTCTTCATCATCTTCATTGGTGGCCTTCCGGCTGCGCAAAAGCATAGATGTCTTTCGTCCTTCCCGATTTTCTTCTGGCTCCTCGGTCCCTGCCCTCCGAGATCGGAGAAGAAGCGACGAACGCCTCCCAGACATCTCCTCGGGCTCCTCGGTCCCAGCCCGGCGAGTTCGGGCCAGGAGCAGTGATGACTTCCTCCCCGCACTAGAGGGCTCCATCTGTGTCGAAGGAGCCAAGGCGAATCGAGGGCTCGGGAGGGTTGTTGAAGCTAGCATGGTAAGCCTCCTTTGTTCCAAGCTGGTGGGTGCTCTAGGGCTCATGATGGGCTTGGACACTGCCGTCTCGGTGGTTACGTATGTGCTCGGTTGCCGTTGGCGCGGCGTTGGCGCCAGCTTCGAAGTTGGGCTTGCTAACAACTCCCTCTCCTTCTCGCGCGGTACGGGCGGCGGTAGCTGCGGCACCTTGCCCGGTCTAGTCTCATCGGTAAGTGCTATACATAATTCTGTCAAACTTCGGCAAATGCTCTCTGCCTTTCGGCGAAGTTGCCGGTCCGTGAGGTTACCACCAACCCCCATCGTACTCGCACCGCTGGAGATTGGGCCAGGTTGCCCGGGAGCACCCATCATTGAGGACAAGGCCAAGGCATCTGTCGCGGCAGCCTCGATGGCGCTGAAAACTTCGGGGCTGATGAGACTCCTTGTCTTAGAGAGGGCAGAGAGGAGAATGGGCTGGGATTCCCGCTGCGATGAGGTAGTGCTGCTCGCATCTGGCTGGGCAGCACCGGTCCCGGATCCACGCTTTGGCGACGCTGACATGGTCGTAGCATTGGTCGTAGCCGTGGGCGGACGGTCGTCAGATGCCCTGGACATCGCCGCGCCAGAGGTAGACGGTGTTTTGCCGGTCAGCTCCAAGCGATGGATGCGCGATTTGAGGTCGTCGAGTTCATCCCACACGGTGGATGGCGCCGCAGTCGAGTTCGAGGACTCAGTTCCTTCGACGGCATGGCTTGCCTCAGAGCTCTGCTGAGGCTCATGCTTCTGGAAATCGATAGTCTTTGGGACCAAGGGCGAGGAATTGTATGTCCGGCCGTGGCCCAGGGCAAGATTCGCATTCCTATACTGAGAAGTCTTGTTGACCGAAAACCCTGAATTGCTCTCCGTTACCGATTGTCTCCTGCGATATGCTGTGCCGCCTTCGGGTGACGCGTCTTGAAATGATATCTGCCGTGGCGTAATCGGGGATGGCCTCAAGGGGGTTCGGAGCGGCTGGCTGCGACCCGAGTCCTCTGTTGTGGCCGTTGTTATGATCGGTTTCTCTCTCACGCTCGCGCGGTGGCCTAGCTCCCTCGTCATTTGTTGCGCCTGCTGGCTATCCGCCAGCTGGCGGGCCCGGGTATTCTCGCGTTGGTCCGACAGGCGGCGCGTAATCTGCGGCGGAGAAGTGGCCTGGTATGTTGGGACGGCGGCAGAGAGCGGTCGACGGTGAGAGGCTCGGGTTATCCGTGACTGCCGATCGGTTAGTGTCATGATAGTGCAAGCATGGCGCTACATGCTTCCGATATAGCCGGCGAGCGGTCGGAACAGTGGAGTATATACAACACAGCGTTGCATGTGAATGGGCAGGGGGAGTTGAGCAGGCACGGACGTGCAAATCATTTGTGGGCAGGACAGAGCAAACAGCGGACAAGTTCAATGGGACAAAGAGCCCAGAGTCCCGTCACCGCCGGTCTCTAGACCGGGAAAGTGTGGCAAAGACGCTAAGGTCTAGTAGTTGGGTTGGATCACAGGATGGGCTCATCAATTGGCAGGTCACTTACGATCGCGCTTTGGTCGGCCGCCACCTCACGTTCTTCCGGGGCTCGTTTTGCCGGAGAATCTTCGCGGGCGATGCTCATGAAAAGGTCGGCCGTGTTCTCATCATCCTGTGCTGCATCTACAGCTGAGTCGGGTGGTGTGACGTGCGAAAAGTCATCATCAACCCGGCCCTCGAGGGCTCTCAATGTGCGGTCTCTCTGATTTGGATCTGTGATTTCCTCCCCGTACGAGTCTTCTGACCCACGCCTGACATGCATGTCGAGGTTGAGGCTCTTGCGAGAACCCGATGATCGAAACGACCGGATCGGCGGGATGCGCCCGCCCGAGGCGCTGACGGCGACAGTGGGTGGTCGGTAAGAGACAGGTGGGCGCGATCTTCTCTTGTCGTCAGATTTTGCAGTTTCGATTGTTTTTGGCAACAGCAGCTCGCGCTGGCCCTGTGCCCACTCCTTAGTCGAGTTGGAGTTTTCACCGGGATGTGTCGCTTGGCTGCTGTGGAGATGCGTTGACAGACTGCGATGCGATGTTAGGATCTCGGCACCGCTAGCACCGCTGGTAATGGCAGAGGCGGTCAGGCGGCGTTTGGCGATCGGGTTCGCGGTCGATGACGATTGATTCCGGGTCGCATACGCGTTGGTGGCGATGATGGGTGTATCGGGAAATGACGCGGGACGCTTTGATCCAGTCGAGGGATCGGATTTCGATTTCGGGTTTGGATTTGAGGCCAGGGCTGAATTCGAATTCAAAGTCAAGGTCGAAATCGAGTTTGCCGTCGTAGCCGGTGGATTTTGGAATGTCGAGGCGCGATTTCTCGGAGGACTCGGTTGTTGTGGAAAGGGCGCTGCCAATTGCGGTGTTTCAGGTGTGGAAGCAGATTTGTCGGGGAGATTTTGGGTGGCCGTGTGGCTGTGGTTGTGGTTGTGATTATGGTGGAGGCCAGACCCGGGGACGTGCTGGGATTGCTGGGTTGGGTTATGCGCGTCGCGCTGGTCCAGGACTCGGTCGGCGGGACACTCTGGGCGGTCAGACGCAGCATTAACGTCCTGGGCCGATTGCGGCGACACAGTAGTTTGAGCAGCGTGCTGTAAAAGCGTCGGCAACACAATGGCGTCCTTTTTTAGGTCAGCAAAGCGGAATGCAGGCAGTTTTGACGAGTTGTGGTTCTGGCGATGGGCTTCGAAAGTGCTGTTCTTGTCGTTGCCCGTGCTGTTGTTACTGCTGCTGTTGCCTGCCGCCCCGCTGTTCGGGTTGCTGCTCAGCTTGCTGTGGGGGGGATGCGCCGCGGGGGCGGTGCTGTAGGAAGCCGCTGTAGAATGGGGGCCGTGGCCCGCATCCAGCGCGAAGTTGGACGATGCCATGGCCATTTTCCCCCGACTGATGCAGCCTTCCACAGTTCCGACTCCAGCTCCCTCTTTTCCCGTTCCCGCCCAGCCGTCCAGCCGCTGCACAGCGCTCACTGCCGCTGCTCCGTTTCAGAGCCTGGAGCTTGGATCGCGGGCTTCGACGCTCGGGATGCCAGTGCATCAGCTGTAAACTGGGGACGACTGTACCGTGGACCTCGGGGCTCCATAAACACACCGCCGCCGGCTTCCTGCGTTTTGCGTCTGGGTCTGCGTCGGCCACGGCAAGTGCAGCTTGTAAGAGAGGGTCGGGCCCAGGCGGCGGTCACCAAAGAGCATTAAAATAAGCAACAGCAAGTGGCCAAGGAGTGAGTAAGACAAGGTAAGGTATTAGAGCATTAGTAAGGTGTATGCAACGGCCAAAAAGGCCACCTCAAGATGAGGATCGAAGAGAGAGCGAAGACGTCAGGACCGCGAAAGCAGTTTGGGAGGAAAGAGAGGGCAAAAGAGAGAGACTTGGTTAGATCAGGCCGCATGGGCACGCCCAGGATAATGAGGAGGATGGAACTAGTGGCGGTCGAGAGACATCGACGACCCTGGGCCATCGAATTGGACCATACGCACGCAGCGTGCTCAAGCAGGTCAGGTACATACATACATCCACATGCTGCGGACTTACAGTACATGTCAGGCCCTCCACAACAGCACACACCACCTCTCGAGAACCAGCGCAAGAGCGGGGATCCAAGGATCTCGCGGATTACAATGCAACCTTGGTACACGGGCCGTCGAATGGCGGGCACGCCAAAGGTGAAAAAGCCGGGTCCCAGCGAGGGGTGATGGAGACCTTGGAAGCCACCGCCAGGAATTGGATTTCCAACACAACACTGGTACATACATAAGTGCCCAAATGGCCTCCGCTTTCGCCATGGACATGCGAGCTATACAGGTTCCGTAGCCGGGACAAGACCGGAGTCAAACTGCTATCTCGAGCCAACTGGCTTGCGGCCCAACGAAAAAGGCGCTGATACCCGCGCCAGCGAGAGCGAGAGCGAGGCGTGAACGCTAGAGGGATGCATCCGTAGCACTTGCCCCGACTCTTTTCTCAAGGGTACTCACCCTCGTCGGCTCCGTGCCAAAGCGCGAAACAGCATGCAAGCGCAGCGCAACACCTCTCTCGCCTGTCGCAGAGAAAACGCCCCCGCTCCATCCCGCTCCGTTCCCCCTCCCTTTCCAGCCCACCCCGGGCATATCAGTGGCATGTATGCCGGAGGGATAGAGATGGGCGAGGGGCGAGCACTGTTCTGCAGGAGCACCAGAAAGCAACCCGATATCATCTGCGTGACGAGTTCAAGTCTGAGCGCTCAATGCGAGTCACATGGGAGCCGCTACAGGCTCTCGCTCTCTTACTCTTTACCGTCGGCCCCCCTTTCGCGGTATCGCAAAGCGGTATACGAGCACGATCTAGCTCAGGTTCAAGCCAAGATTTGCGTCTTTGTCGAAATGAAGGGACATCAACGACCTAGGGGTTTTCGACGCAACGGGCATGCCAGGATGCGCCTGCAGGCGCATCGAGCAAGCCAGCAGGGGATCGCAGGGAAGACGAGGAGGCTGGCTTTCGTTGGAAAGGGGGCGATTGGGGGGGGGAGGCAGGGGATGCGGGACTGGGATGAGCCACGCCGCTCACCTCGAACCTTGCGAGACGGTACGGCGCGACAAGCCATTGACGAATCAAGCCTGTTCAGCGACTCCAGCTTGCACCTTCGAAATAATTGATGGACAGGCAGCTGGCAGCTTTACCAACAGCGACTTTCAAACGGTGGTTTGCGGCCTGTGCTGCGCGTGAGTGCACGCCGCCCTCTCGGAGAGATGACCGAGAAAAATGGGGAGAAGGTGAATCAACCAGCAAGCGACACGAAGCAGGCATGCAGCCTACTACGGAGTGTGTACCATGGACCCGATCAGTCAATCCCCCAACCTCTCTTATCGTGGAGACGGTTTGCTCTCGCTCGAGACTCGAACGATGTGAACGGATACCAAAAATTATCCGAGCTCCCCAACCACCACCTACATAGCTGTCGCATCCCATGCGATGTTTGGAAGCGAGAACAAAACTTTGACGTTTGCAGGTGTCAACCAATATCATCCCGTTAGGTGCCGCAATCCAGCAGGGGAGGTGCATCATATCCCGTCTTCGACACTCTACGCCCATGCTTGCCTGCAAACCCAGTTGCCACTCATGACCCGACTTTAGACACATCTGTCTGTTGTTCGCGACAAGCTCATCTGCAATTTACCGAACGCCATCTGCCAAATGGCCATGTCTCTGGTCTTACCGTTAGCTCGGGCCAGTCGGCCAGACTCTACTACTATTACATGTACATCGATGTGGTGCCATGCCGTTAAACCTCGGTCTACGTAGTAGGCTGGTACGGAAGGGAGCACACAAAATAATAGACCCGTGGAGTAGACAGAAACGTCGAGCCTTGGACCTTGCAGCCTCCGTTAGCGCACCAAAGTACAGACGAAGAGCCCCATCGTCACATTGCGCTGCCCGTCAAAGCCGGGTCCATTTACACTACAATTACCTCCCAGCCGCCTGTGCCTCGCAAAGCTTGTGGGCCCAAAGGATGGGAAAAGAAGAAACAAAAAACGGAGAAAAGAGAGACAATCATCAAAGTATGTTCAGCGGCATGGTGAGTCGGGTGTGATTCTCCTTGACGTGGCAGCTATCGCGACTCAAGCGATGCCAGAGAGGTCTTGTGGCGTACAGAGATTTTGACGAAATATGGACTCTCTCCTCGCTGCATGCATAACCCAAAACAAATGAACGCTGAGGAAGCAAATTCGTACGAGACAAGGCGCAAATAGGAGACAGATCTGACTATCTGTATCTGCACTTTTTGTATGCAGCAGCGGTGTTGGAAAGGCCATCACGTCCTAGCTTCCTGCAGGCCGGGAAAAACATATGCAGGTGCACTGGCCGTTCTTTCGAGAAACACAGCAAGCCCAGAAGAAAAACTTCCACGAGGACACGATCGCCCAACCCGCCCTACTTCTGCTTTCTTGGATCTGATGCGACGTTGGGGCCGATTTCCCCTGAAGCCGAAATAATCCTTTGAACCTCTCAACGATATCCGTAGTGCGGGGTTAAAATTGGGAGGTGATAATCGGAGGGCCACACTCGCTCCTTATTCGAATAGATAGATGCCAACAAAGCTCCGGCCGCTACGGATACACTAGCACCATTCCAGATCCGCTGTGTTTCGCGCATTCAGCTTTCTTTTGCAAGCTGTCGTGCTCGACGTAATGTGCCTATCATAAAAGTCGCATGGGTGGGGGCTTGCGGGTCGTTCAAAAGATCCTTGCACAGAACAGAGTCCGGGTGCTGGTCAAAGCCGCTAGTGGGCCAGACCCATTCCATTCCGCGGGGGCGGGGTCGGCCGCGATACCGGCGCCGAGTTACGGCTCCGCACCGGCTCATCAAAGCCCCGCCAATCGTCCGATATAAACGGAAGGCCCGGCCCCACACCGCCGAATTACTGACCCTAAGTTGTCCGATTCACTGCGATGCAAAAGGCTTTACCCGACCGTGTCCGTGCCTATTGTTTTGAAACGCCACGCCCGCCGGTTTAGTACTATGATCGGCGGGATCCTCAGGGCAACACCCTCTACTCGTTAAGACTCAGGACTCGCAAGTAGCGCCCCTGGCTAGGACCAGGCAGACATAAATTCACCTGCTTTCCCGCCAAGTCCGCACTTTCTACCTTCACAGCTAGCCACGCGGCAGAAGTCGGGGTGCTCCCCGGGGTCTGTCAAACACGTTCGCAAGCAGGCCTTGGTCCCATTACGATGGGTACGAATAATTACGCGATGCTCTTGACAGCCTGAGTCGAGACCCGGCCGCCCAGGTCAAGCTCACGCGCTAGTAGTGCCTTGCCAAAGACATTGAGGCAGTTTGCATCGATTACCACATCACGGTATCAGTTACCAGGGGCAAGTTGCGGTACGCAAACAACTCTGCTTCCACGGAAGCAGGCCCGGTACTGATCGAAAGCCACCTACCCGGTATCCAGAGTCTATTCCAGTACCCCCCGACGAGGGTTCTGTTCCTGGCACCTCCCGCTGCCCCATGTCCCTCCGTCTGGATCTTCTGAACTTTGTTGTCTTCATTTACACGTGTGCTGTTTGATGACTCTCGACGGCTAATGCAGTATCTAGGTACCTAGTAGTTCACACTCCGAATAAATCTGTTTAGGTCAATCGTTCGTTCTTATGTGTTGGTACTTTCAATACCGGCCAGGGTTCTTCAGACACGGCCCGTCCTCTTCAACTACTTTCATTAAAACAGGGGATGGTTGCTCCATGTTTCCCACCTCGCCTCTTCATTACCAGGGCGGCTGCTGATAAAAGATGGCCTGGGACTAGGTTCTCGCTCTTTAAGAAACCATACACATTATTCTCGACATCGTCTGTCTTCTTCCAGTACTTCCGGGCCAGGCAGCGTGGGTATTGACTTACGGAGTAGCATGTATCATTTGACCGAAGACGTTGGCTGTTAATATCCAGTGGATTAGGGCTCGTCCGTTTCGACCATGGTTCTGCTTGGTTTCTTAGTGCTACAGTCTATGTGATCATCCGGACCTATAACTCTCACATAAGAAGCAAACGAAAAGACATGAGCAGAAGCAGAGCCCGAGAAGTGGGAATTGCCACTAGGGTTACTATACAGGTCTGGTAGGCTTTGGGAGCAACTTGAAACTATTCACGGGCGGGACTCGGAGAGTAGGGAGCTGAGTTAAAGCCTTCCTGTCTATTTCCCCGCTCTGGTATAAGTAAGGTAAGCATTTTGTTTTCTCGTGAGTAAGGTACGATATCGAATCATTGCTTTGACGTTTGCTTTACTTACTGGGACTCTTCTATAGTATCGACTCAAGCTGTTGACAGATTTCATCCGTACAGGAAGCGCATACATCAAACGCTACCACAATCAATGGCACGTCACAGCAACTTTTTGTCGCCCTACTGCTGCCTGTAGACCACACCCTTCCCGCTGAGAGTGTACCACCCTACACATGAAGCTTGACTTCAAACTTTCAAGCTACCTACGCTCTTTCCCCGACTTCAAGGTTTGGATCGTACGAAGACGTGACGGTTTTCCGGCCGGGTAGGGGAGCGGGTTCCATTGACATTGGTACTTACCTACGTAGCGGATACATCGTGATGGCAGTTGCAAACGTTCTGCTCCTTCCCAAACAGCCATGAGTGTGATACTGTTTTCACTTTTCACGTATACCCCCCCCCCCCCCCCCCCCCTCCCCACCCTTTTTCTTAGAATTCATCCCAGCTCACTTCTCATTTCCCTCATTAATATGTTTTCTGAGCGGAAAGGCAAAAATGTTCATGGATTGCTATGACTGCCTTTTGCTATACTGGTAATTGGCGATCTCCTCCACATGCACAGATATTATGATGCCTCTTGGATCGTGGCAGCGTAAAGCACCCACCTTCAATAAGGTGCCTGGTTAGACAGATACAGGCAAGGCCGAGCGCCCATCAACAGGCAGATGCAATGCAGAAGAGCATAGCGGATTCTGGGACGCACCGAGTGGGCCGTGGAGTGTTGGCTAGCCTATGACTCACTGTTTGGGATATTCAATGTGGAAACACCAGTTCAACTGGGTGATATCCCTCTGACTGTGCTTAGCTTAGACGTCACTGGAAATTTCAATATCATATATAGTTGGAAGGTTTTATTCCTTTTATAGCGGAGTACTGCTCAGCGTTTCAAATCAAGAGCGGGACGGTGAATTTACTCGGGGGCAGCAACAGCATAGCCGGCTTCGACGGAAAGGGAGTTCGCTTCTACCTACCCGTCGCATGTCAGCGGCAAACCCGATGCGCACATGCCGCTACAGGCTACACTGGTGTCCCGGAGCAACGAACGATGCGCTTTTCGGGCCAGATGTTTGGTGTATAGTGTCGATGCGCATAAACAAACAATATGAGGCTCTGCTCTTGGCGTTTGCTGGTAACGAGCCTCCCGTATTCTCCCAGAGAGCGCAGAAGCCACTGCCGCGAGTCGTCAAGAGACAAATAAAAACGCACAGTCCAGCTGGCAATTGCCCCATGCATCCCCACTATTCGACATTGGTTCGTGTTTCAGATCGACCAGGGTGTCCTATTTCGATTTCGCGAGACTGTCTTCCGAGGAATCGACTTCGTGAATCGACTTCTGCGGAGAAACACCGAGACAGCACCCTCGTGCCACCCGCCGCCCGCCATCCGAAGCTCCACCATTGTTGAACAGTCCAGACGGCAACTGGGCGGGACAACGAACGAGACTTTGGGGCATATAAATAAAACAAGTCTCGGCCTGATGATTTGGGTTAAGCCGTGGCATCTTCGCCCAGTGTCCAATTTCATTTGCACTTGCCACGGTTTCCTCTTTGGCTCGGGTTGCCACTGTTTCCCATACGAATTGTTTACATTGCAGGGGACTCTCAGACTCCCAGACACGGACAGTCGGGTCACAGTTTATTTTTGCTTGCAGATGCAGCTCCTGTCATGTCCGCTCCCGTCAGAATAGTTTCATACGGGGGCGCCATCCCCCTGCTGGTGCTGTGCCATCGTCGTTGTTTACATCTCCAGCGTTAGAGCTGTCGTGCGACTGCTTGAGGTTCCATCGTCTGTAGAGCGGATGGTGGCGGCAGGAGGCTCTTTTCAGTTCCAGCACTCTGAATTACCGAACATCCTAAAGCCGTGCGGCGTGCGGCACGATGTTCACCGCCAAAAGACCGGAAGGACACACAGAGTTACACTCTCCCGAGCTTGCGTGCACTGTAAATTGGGCGCCAATTGCGCACTGCGTAGATGTCGGTGCGTCTGCGAAAGGCGGCTCTCGAAGTTGGCCGTCACGCTGCGGTTCCAGGGCGCAGACCGTCACCTTATCAGTCGGTCGCAACTCCGATTGAGCGGCAAAGAGGTTACCGATGTGCCGAGATTTCGATAGCGGTAGCTGAAGCCTCTCATCGGCCAACGGAGGCGCTATTGATGATAGGAGCCAGTACCCTGCCCTACCACTAAGCGCCCGTTGAAGTGAGAACCCGGTGGACTACCGTCGGGCTGAACACACACGGCCACGAGTCCACGGCGGCTGACCATAACCCCTGGCGTCTTCGTTGTCTGTAAGTGTTGCCACTGAGGGGGAGCTCCAGGTGGATGGGAGGCATTGGCGGGTATGAATAAGCATGGGCAACTCTTCCAGACGCTGCAAGTGTAGCGTATCCATCTCATAGATCAGTGCCCATATGGATCCCACAACCCACCTGTACACAGCTTGAACTACGGTTGAATAAAGTCGGAAGAGCTGCAGACATGCTCTTCACTTGCGCCAGAGGAAGGCTGGCACTGAAGCGCAGAAGCGCAGCGTAAAGGACAAACTCAGAGACGGCCGCAGGATCCTTGTCGTCCACTCGTGGTCAGACAGGGCATGGGTGAGGCGATGTGATTGGCGAGAGGATAATCAAACCGCAGGCGCCGGCCAATGAGGGTTGCCGTACAATTTTTGCTTCTACGGTCGCACTGGCTATTAATAGCCCTGCATGCATTGTCTGTGTCTGAAGCAAGCAGTCGCGAGGACGGCTAGCCGCCGGTTGTGCTGTCCTTGCTGGCCATGGCGGCGGAGGTTCTGTGCACCTGCCTGTCATTGGCCTGGACGGCCCCCCCGCGGCCCACATCCTAGCCAACGCCCCTGCAAGTAGCCAAGGAGGGACAACCAGCCCTGGCCTGCCTGGAAAGCCTGGGCGCTGGCTAGTGCAGGAGACCCAGACTCGCCGTCTCGCTCAGTCTCCTCAGTCCCTCAAAGTCGCCCTGAGAGCGGGCTAGTGCCTCCTGCTCCCGAGTCCCCCCATGTTTCTTTCTCTCAGACCCTCTTTCGCGGTTCCAATGCCCTGCGCAAGACGCAAGAGAACCCTCACTCACTGGTTGTTGAAGGAGGTGGTCCCTGTCGCTGCTGCCCGCTGTCTGCTCAGGTGCTGTCGCTCCTGTCTTTTGTCGCTGCTGTCTGTTGTTGGGCGTCTGCTCTGCCACTAGCCCGTTCGTCTCTGGTTGCGCCTGCGGCCGGCCCCCCTCCCCCTTCCAGCGCCTCCTCTCCTCTGCCACTCCCACTGCCACCCACCATCCCGTTCCCGTTGCACGAACTAGACGAGAGACGTCCGATTCCCGTCTTGCGAGCGACCTTCCCATTCTCCCCCTTCTCTGTTCCTTCCATCCATTTTCTCCTGCTACCACACCCGGAGACACCTCAACCCCTCGAAGCTCGCGGCCGGGCACCCATCGACAAGAGACATCCTGACAAAGGGAACCCCGCTACCTGTCCCTGCTTTAATCAGCCAGGCAGCATTCATCGATCGAGTCCAATTGTCATCCTGCTGCGCTAGCGACCTCGCAACAGACCCGACGATGTATTGACACCCGAGCCCCGTTGCTTTTGGTCTATTCTGCCTCTTCGACTACGTCCAAGTCTCTCCCCTCCGCATAACATATTGTGTCGACGTTTGAGACCGCTCCGGCCGTCGCAAGGAAACCACGAGGGACGCCGAACTACTGACTACTGTTCGCCGTGGTCGCGCCGACTTGCGACACACCCCGGTTCCGAACTCCTGGTCTTGGAAGTCTGCGGTTCTGTTCCTGGCACCGAGGTGATCGCAAGCCAGCCGTGGAACACAAGGACCCTTGTTTGGGGAAGCAAAGAAGTAAAGGGAGTGCCGGAGGATTCAGCAGCGCTGTCCCGCCTAGCCTGGTTTCCATTTGGAGCTTCTTTTTCGGTCGACATCACGCTCATTCAACCCCTAATTTTTCTTCTCTGCCGTGTGTAAGACGTGCAATTGCAGAGCCTCACTTCCAAGTCTGCCTTGCGACGATTTTCAGGCATCGCAGAGCTCCGCGACTGGGTTGGCTGCCCTGCGACGAATCGGGTGTGGCTGCGACTTGATTGAAGCAAACAAGAGGCCAATCCACAGGGAAGCGAAAGCGCGACAACGACTTCACTTATAGTCACCGAACATGCCTTCTGCCGCAGTTCGAAGATTATATGAGGATCAAATACCCTCTTTCATGTCCGTTTTCGACTTGGGGAGCGAGGGAATGGACCAGTCTAGTCTCGTCACCGTCATCGACCCTCAGCTTATGATGGGCCTGGAGCACACCAAATTGCCTGAGGACTCGCAACCTGTATTGAGGGCCAACACACTCCCCTCAGATTCCTCTCATAAGCACAACGATAGTACATCAACACAAACGACCGAATCCGCCGAGTCGGCTGAGTCGTCACCCACAACCACCATGTCGTGTACCGACTCTTCGGACCTGTCCGACCCCTCTCCATCCTCCTCGCCGGATTCTCCGGTGAACTTAATGCCCCTTTCCACATTTGCGCCCACGTCTTTTGCCGGCTTGTCTGGCATGGCTACCCTGACTGTGTCTGATCCGAACCTTGATCGGCCAATGACATCACCGACGCCCCGGCGGCCCAAAAATATGAAAGGCCTATCTATTCAACCGCCCTTCAACTCACTCTCATCGTCGTTGACATCTGAGCCCTCATCTCCATCCTTCATTAAACCAGTTCTTCCCGCCCCGAGACGGAAGCCTAGCCAGCTGAGTCTGAAGACAAATTCGTCAGACTTAATAACCCGGACAACACTGGAAGTGCCTACCTCTCCGTCGGTGCCTCCTATTCTCCAACGACGTGCTCTGAAGCACTCAACTTCTTCACCACATATGCTTTCTGGTCTGAAATCAGCGGGCTTTGGTCCCGCTGGGGGCATGACAATACCAACTGTCCTGGCACGAAACGAGACTGGTCTCTCGACCTTCTTGCGGCCGCCACGTCCCATTGCAACCGTCCCCGGGCTCGACACAACGATTGCGGAGGAAGACTCGCCAATAAAGCCCCAGATTGCCAGCCGGGCGGCATTCGAGTTTGAACCGCACGAGGTCGAGAATAACGAAGACCAGAAGACCCCCGGATACCCAGATGGCCCAATCTGCATCTACCCCGACAGTGTGTTTCTTTATCTGGAGCCCACTGCAGAGGAGGCGGCCCGGTTTGACGTAGTGATTAATGTCGCTCGCGAAGTGACAAATCCCTTCAAAGCTTTCCCACCAAGGCAAGAACTGCAGGAGGTCAAGAAAAAGCCTGCCGAAGACTCTCCCATTCCGGACACTGCCATCACGACCGCAAGCTTCGCCACTGCTTTCGAGTATATGCCGGATGAGTCCACCGCAGAAACCCCAACGACGCCAAAAGCCCAGCCTCTCAAGGAGCCCGAGTACATTCACATGCCTTGGGATCACAATACGGATATTGGCCAGGACTTGATGACATTGTGCCAAAAGATTGAGGAGAGTACAAAAGACGGGAAGAAGGTACTGATTCACTGCCAGCAAGGTGCAAGCAGGTCAGCGAGTTTGATTATCGCATACGGGATTTACCAAAACCCTGAACTGAGCGTCAATGACGCATATTATGCGGCACAGGCAAAGAGCCGATGGATCAGTCCAAATATGAGGTTGATGTATTGCTTACAGGACTTCCAGAAGGAGGTGTCCAAGAAGAAGCTTCCTAGCGCAGGGTTCAAGCCGCGATCTGGACGGAGCCCAACAAAGCACAGGATGACTTTGTCGGCGGATAACATTGATGTGCCGCCGAAGGAGCCATTGACTGCCCCACTGCCGGGCGAGGATTCTGCGACAAAAAACTCGAGTCCGGAGCGAAGTCCGATCCGGGCCCGGGGAAATTCTACCCCAAACAGAGGAGAACCCATCTCGCCAGGTCCGTCATCAGCACCTTCTAGCTTCTCGTGGACCGAAAAGGAAGACGATAGCGACCCGGGGAAATTTGGTCGGTTTAATCTCAATACGATGCTGAAGCCCTCGCAGCCTGACTCTGGATTTGCATCCGCGAGTTCCTTTTCAAAGCCGCCGCCATCTCCTGGTTTTACGCCACTCTCAATATCTAGACCGCCTCCCTCTCCGGGATTCGCTCCGCTTTCAATCTCCCGGCCGCCGCCTTCCCTGAGTTTCGCCCCGCCCACGTTGGACAGGCCACCGATGTCACCGGGGTTTGCGCCGCCCAACCCATTCTCCAAACCGCCTCCCTCTCCGGGGTTCGGTGCTCACCGCTTCGGTGGCTCCCCTGGCGGCTTTGGTTTCGTACCGTTGAGCCTCTCTTCGCCACCGAAGCATGGAAAAGGGACGGACGTGGTCCCGGAGCGGCACGTTACAGTCCTGCGTGATTTATCAGAAGATACCGCTCTCATGTCCCCGCGTGTGGAGATGATGACGAGCAACCCGTTACACGAACCGCTTTCCGGGCTTGTGGGTATGCAGTTTGTGGAGGTTCCACCGACTCCGAGTGAGGGTTTGTTCTCGCCTCGAGAAAGCATGTTCCCTCGGGACCCATTCTACCCGTTCAGCCGACCAACGCAAGTAGAAGACCCGCGCAGTCCCCCGACTAAGGGGGAGACACCGATCGTACGGTCAATCGATGAAATGATATAAATTCGCATTCTACACGGGGTTCTTCAGCAACATTACAATTTTTGTATGTAACAGCAACTCGCATTAGCAGGAGTTTCTAAGGCAAAACGGCTTGGAATGTATGGGGCCGGCGTTTGGGTTAGCTGCAAAATATATATTTTGCAGTAATAACGGCAGGCTTGGGAGTCAATAATGGGGAACCATGGCTGCGCAAGCTCTTTCGAAAGAGGACGACAGCACTCGACCATATCAGATATTTAAGCGAACCGAACTCGGCTCTACAATTATTTCATTTGTTCAGGTTTTCGAACTCCGATTTTTTTCATTTGTTTGTGTGGTCCTGCTCAGCAAAGACACAGCACAGCGCATGGCGAATCGGAAAATTTCCTTTCGGCTTTGGGGAGGGACCTGGAGATTAGCAAATGAAAGACTTTGCATTGCTCAATCTTCAATAAACGAATGTGTAATCTAGTGGGAACGAAACGAGGGCAAGATGCTAGAACCGGAAGTCAATACGACAAGGAGTTGATAAGCTGTTGGTCTACGTGTTGGATGGATGGGAAAGCGCAGACCGCAAGGTGTGGGAATATTATTGGGCTGTTGTTGGTTGCATAGGTAACCCCCTGGTATGACGGTTATGGATTGCTCTAGAAAACCCGTGGTGGCCAAAGACTTGTGACGTCAAGGCCGAATTAAAACAAGAGCGTGGAGGGGTAGTGGCCGGCATGTCATAGGCACTTGTTGAGGGTATTCAAAAGGGGCTGTATCACGAGGAGGGAAGCCCGCTGGCGGACGCGGGAGCCGATATTCCGTATAGGAAACAGTGAAAATATCAAGAACATTGAAATCAAGAGAATAATACGCAGGTGTCAAGTAGGTGAATGTGGAAAGTAATACCGTACATGGGCATAAATGACGAGTTTCAATTACCATTAGCAGATCATCTCATCATGTCCATTTATTTCTGAAGCATAAATGTGGTTTGAGGAAGAAAAGGGGCGGAATTCCACGCGTATCTACAGGCGGGATGGCGATGAGCCGACCCGCGATATGTATCGAATCTATTTGAAGCTGCCCTGGGCTCCCTCCCCTAGCTACCGCCGTCGCGTCAGGTCTAACTTTTCAAACCTCCCTGCTCCGACGCCTGCCTCCTTTCTTCCTTGCTTATTTCATACTTGTAATTTACATCATGACACGCGTCGCCACTACATTACTGCGCCTTTTCAGACGCAGCCTTGGCTGCCTTCTTGGCCGCCTCCTTGGCGAGCTTCTCGCTGTGCGCAATGCTCCCTTCTACGCCGATGCCGCCAAAGACGAGGCCGACGCCGAGCCATTGCATCTGCGATAGGCTGTGACCGAAAGCGAGCACACTGAGAATCATGGTGAACATCTTGCGGGTGACGGTGACGGTAACGAGGAGGACCGAGGAGAAGGTGGAGAGCGTGTGGACTGCGCTATGTTAGAGTGCACATATCTCTTGGGCAAGATGGAGGAAGGGGGACCGCTACTCACAGATAAACACCTGCCCGATGCACCCGCACAGGGCGAAACCCAGCACGTCACGCCACACGGCGGGATACCGCGCCATGAAGTCGAGGGCCGAGGCCAGCTCGCCGGCGCCGCCCGTCACGTCCATGCCGAACCAGGCGCCCAGCGGGGTGTGGACGAGCCAGGGGCTGAGGAGCAGGTAGCTGCCCGTGAGGACGGACGACAGGAGGTTGTTGGCCGACATCATCTGGGGTCCCGTGTAGGGCTGGAACGTCTGGAAGATGTAGTCCTGGGTGCTGTTGGTCAGGCCGTCGAACAGCAGGTTGATGCCGAGCAGCAGCATGCCCCAAGCGGTCTGGCCACTGTGCGTCGCCAGCTTCTTCTTGCTCCCTGCGCCCGAGTGCAGCGTGAAGACGGCGACGCCGCACGTGACGGCGGCCACGACTAGGTACTTGTACAGCGGGAAGCGCTTGCGGAAGACGGTAATGTGCAAAAACATGACGGGCAGCAGCTTGCAGCTCTTGGCTAGAATGAAGGTGATGTAGTCGATGTGGGCTAGCGCGGCGTAGCCAAAGGGCGCGGCAAGCGCGTTGGTAAAGGCGACGAGCAGGAGCGGTCCCAGGATCTGGAGGTTTGGGATCATGGACGGAACCGGGCTGCCACGCGGCGTCATGGCGAGGGTGAAGAGCTGGCCACCGGCGGCGGCGAAAAGCGACTGGATGGTTAGGAGAAATACCGAAAACTTGAAGCGTTCGCCATCGGGGCCGTACGAGGTCGTGGTGAGCTTTTCTTGCAGGTAGGCCCACGTGAGGCTAGACGGCGAGAAACACATGTTAGTTATCAGGGCTGCTCTTAAGGAGTGGGCGGCTGGGAGTGGGGGGATGTTGCGCACAAGGAAGCGTAGATGCCGACAACATCGACGATTAGCGTAACGATGCCGGCGTCTTTTTTCGCGGTCGCGGTCGTGGTTGCGGTTGTAGGCGCATTGGCGACCGGCGGCGCGCCATTGACCTCGAAGCTCCTCTCGCTCGCACCAGTTCCCTTGCTCTGCGGTGTGCGATCGTGCTTGCTGACGTATGTGGAGGACGGCTCGCGACGGAGGGGCGTCGCTTGCTTGGAGCGAGCCATCGTGTCTACTGTGTTTGGCGTAACTCGGGAGAAAGGACTGGATTCGAGTTGCGACCTGCCTAGGTACAACCACGTCGAAGAGCGAACGGAGGAGGGTAAGTAAATAAGAGAGGAGAGAAGAAAAAAAAATGAGGTTAACTGAAAAATACAGATTTATCTGGCGCTTGTCATTGTCAACACCTCCATATTAGCGACAAGAGGATGGGGAATAGCTGTCCATATGGCTATCGAGGTTGCTGCCATTCGGCCATTCGGCCAGGGTGGCTTTTCGAACCGAACACCACCAACCCTCGCACATGAGCCTACAAGCGCTACGCTAGCTATACCTTGTTTGGTGGATGAGCCACGCCCCCACCTGTCCCAATGCCCGATTTCCATCTGCCAGCGTGTGGGGTCCAACGCCCCATGCGCATCCCCGTTGAAAAACCCGGGGAAGGTGAAGCACTCCTGGCCACCGCCAAGAAATCCAGAGGTCCGGAAATACATCACTCCACGCCTTTCTTAGCAGTACCCACGAGTTCAGCAGACAGATTCTGGTATTTTCCGTTAAGCTAACCAAGCCTACCAAGTAAGCAGAGCCTCTAGCCTCTACCACTGCTGCCTACACATTGGGTCATTAACTTGGCCATTTGTCAATCTCCACCCACAACATGTAAAAAGGGGTCGGGCATTTCATAGCTACTTCACAATCACAACAAACACCAATCCAGCAATTTCACTCAATTCAACCCGTTGGCTAAGAGAGCCCGACGGCAATGCTTGACGATTCTTCATGATGCTCGTATATTCTCTGCTCTCGTCTACACCTAGATGTCCCGCCAAGAACACCATTCCTAGATATGTTGGTGCTACGACCACTTCCCAGGTTGAAGCCCCGAGCTAATAATAGGGCTTGTGAAGACTGCAATACGTGCATTAACCGGCCCGGTCAAACGGTAAGAGAGGTAAAGGAGAGGGCGAGAGAGAGAGAGAGAGAGAGAGAGAGAGACAGAGAAATTAGCGCTCGTGTCGATATCTGGGACTGGGGTTCGCCCGAGAAGTGTCCAGGCGTCCATGAGGCGGTTACAAGATAGCCGAGAGAAAAGTTTGTTTCGAATAATGCGATGAATGAGGAACTGAGATGAGAGAGGTTTTGACGCGGACTATGATGGCCAATTTTTAACTTGTCGGTGAAGGAGTCTGTCGGGAAGATGTTAGGAAGAAGGTCGGGTAAGCCCGGCTTGGGCTGTCTGATGCGCTGCGCTCAAAGGGTGATGCGCCGCCATCTAGCTCCCCCAGCCGTCCAGGAACCCAGCCGCAAGCATGATAATGTCGTAAGTTGGTGGAGAGTAGCCGGTCGCCGAATAAAGTGGGTTAGATAAGGGAGTGAAACCAGTTCGAGAAGAAGAGCCCGGCGAAATGCTTTTTTGGTAAGGAATTGTCGTCACATCGTATCCCGCCTGCCAAATAACAAAGCCTTGCGGCAATCAGATCTGGAAATGACCCATAACGAGGGCGTTGCCCAAATCCGACCCAAAACCGGTGAACCCGAAAACATGGCTAGGGCATTTGGCAATCATCCCACTCTGGTAACTCCAATGCTTACAGACAGCATATACGGTTTCGTTACAGCCTCGGACCATTTTGATCCTCCTCCTCGCACTACTCGGAGTTCTGTACAGACTGTTGAGAGCGACGCATCTTCTCGGCCTCGAGGTTCTCGTAGAGGAGGAAGAGGGCCGTCTCATTGGCCTTACCGGTGCCCATAATGGTGAACATGCGCTCGCCAGTCTCGTCATGGGGAGCCTAGTGGTAAAAGTCAGAAACAAATCCGAAGGTAGGGGTAGAAAGAGCTTCTTACCTTGGCGATTGAAATTCTTGCTCCCGAGGTCTTGCGGATCTCGCTAATCTTGGAGCCGGCACGCCCGATGATGCAGCCAACCATGTCTGCGGGGATGCTGATATTTTGTGTCTGAATCTCCTCACCATTCTCGTCATGGGTTGGCGGGCCACGGGAGGCTGCATCGGAATCCGAGCGGCGACCATACGGACGCTGTCCACCGTTGCTGAAATCGGCACCGTTACCGGTTCGCGTAACACGGCTATTGCCACCGTAAGGGGCTCTCTCCTGCTGGGGGTAGCTGCTGGTTGCACCAATAGCCGGTGCGCCGGGGGGCTGGGTGCGGACAACAGGGTTGTACAAGACGGTGCCAGTTCCACGCTGCCAATCATCGACCAGACACTTGCAGATCTCCCAGATGGCGCGTTGGATGCCCTCCGGCGTGCCCTGAACCTCGACTATCCGCTCAGTTGACTGCGGGAGCATTTCTTTCTGTGCTACCATGCGCACGCCAGACACGTCTTGGATGTGCTTGATTTTGAGGCCCTGGCGGCCAATGATTGTGCCCATCTGATTGTGAGAGATGAGCAGCTTGATCGCTGCAGGGCCAGTCAGTGATGCCTCATCAAAGGGTGATCTGGGTTCCGTCATACGGTGAGTGCCATTGCCCTGAACCACTCCGCCCATACCCATCGACGGGGCACCTTCCAGCAAAGCCCGAGCCACCACGGCGTAAGCCCGGGAAATAGCCTCGCAGCCGCCGGTGATGGTTAGCACCCGGTCATGCACACCTTGCACAACCTTGCTAACACCAGCCTTGACGCCAGTTTCGTCGCGCAGGTCAGCAACGTTCTTGCCACCCTTTCCGATGATGACACCAGCCTCCTTGGATGACACAATCGCTCTCAAGGTCAGCGGGGTTTGGGCATACTCCTCGTCCGTCTTGGGAGCAGGCTCTCCGTCAGGGCCGAGGCGGGGCTCATTGTCATTGATTTTGAGCTGGTCGAGGGAATCGGCCAATTCGCCGCCGTTTGACGGGATTGAGTCCTGGATTGCCGACATATTGGCAAGATTAATGGGCGTTAGGTTTGCTGAGAGGGTGGATTTGCAGAAGGACCTGGTTTACTAGATCAATGCCTTGGAGGTGGCGAGGTGAAAGTTGTGCAGATTTTTGATGACGTTGTGAGAAGCCTTGCGAGGGTGTTAGCTACGATGGACGAGGAAGAAGGGCGCAGCAGAAAGCTTGCGCCGAGAGCATGCAAAGAAAGTGGATTGGGGTTGGAAGATGGCTTGGTTGTAATAAAACATGAGTTAAGCGGCCAGAGGAACTAGAAAACAGTGTGTAGATGCTCCTTCCAGCCAGTGCTGTTTACCCTTTGGTGGTGTAGAGAAGGCGGCAGACACGGGGCGGTGGAAGGAGAGGTGGTGGTGCCATTGCGAGCTGCCCTGGCGACCTCTGGAGGGGTATGTGCACATACCTATTGCAGCTGGCGGTGGTCACGACGCGCAAGGCGGGGCCAATCGGTGTGGTGGTGCTTTCTTGTTGGCGAGCGTTGTGCTGGGGGCGGGGTTTCTGGATCGCTTTGGCGGGCCAGGGAGATAGCGTAGATAAGGCGGGCGTTGAGGAGAGCGACAAAAACAACCACCGATGACCCGGGGATTCGGAATGGAGGCGAGGGGCGATGGGAAAGGGCACGGGAATTGAGGATTGGCCGGGGGGTTCGGGAGAAGGAGTCGGAGGAGAAAGGGAAGAGATGGGAATCCGGGGGAAAAGGGTTTGGGGGGTTGACTTCCTCACAAAAAATTTGGTGAAAAGAAGAGAAAATCTAAGAGGGGTCAATGGACGGTGGAGGGATGGAAGCTTTTGGCGATGAGCGGCGAGCGGAGAGAGCGGAGAGCGAGTGGTGAAAGGACGACCGCAAACTTCAAAGTGGGCGCCCGGCTGCTCCTCCAATGCGGCGCCGCGCAGACGGCAGACACCTAGTGGGCTGTTGCGCGTGCGAAAAAAATCGCCGTCGCCAGTTCCACAGCGAGCCACTGCGGGCAAGGGTCAAGGGTCCCGGTTGAAAAAGCTGCGTCGACACACCACACACACACAATTCAAGGTTTTGACTACGCTGCAGAAACCTCGACTGCCAAGGTGGGGTTTATGCCCTCCTGCAACGACCGTCCGCAGCACCGGCGTCGTTTTCCCTGGTTTGTTTCGGCCCACGGCGCCTTCCTCGCGATGGAACGCAAGTCTGGCAAAAGCAGGTACTTCGCTGTAAAGGTCGTTTCCATGTGCCCTGTACTTGCGCTCTAGCTCTTTTTGCGCCTGGCCCGGTCCATGTGCCGTTAGGGTGCCCACACCAGCTGCAGCCCCACACAAGCTCTTGAGCTCTAGTGTGGTCCAGTGGTGGAAGCTCATACCTAGCTCCTTAGTGGTGCTGGCTCTGCGCTTTCATTCCACGTTCCCCCCCTCACGCAGACCCTGTCACCGCATACCCAACCTCACAATTTTCAAGGTCAGCGCATCGGTGGTCTTGCCGGATTGCGGTTTGGCAGATCGTACAAGTCGGGAAACAGCAGGCTGTTGCCGTCCGCATTCAATGGCAGAGCTTGGCTGCCGCCGGCCTGCCGCGAACGGTCCGGTTCGCCCTGTCGGGTCCTGTACGGTTCTGTACGGTTCCTTTGTTCGCATCGCGCAGCGCGCATCACGGATTCGGCACACCAATTTATGGGCATGGGGGATGGGGCCTCTCGCTTTCAGGGTTCACAACCGTCACAACCCACAGCCAGCAACCCACACAGTGGTCCGTCCAGGACGGGGACAGAATCTCAGCCCTATCCGTCGCTTATCTGAAGCCTAGCCACAGCTAGCAGAGACGATGACAGCATCGTCGTTTTTATGGCCCACTGTCCGTGGGGTATGCCAAACCGCTGTACTTAGTGTTCATCCCGAGTGTTTTGATGCTGGGCAGGGCCAGCCAGCCAACCTCTCGTCGTGTACCATGTCGTATGTACCATGGAGCTAAACATCACACAGGTGAGCAGGATCTTCCACCAACGATTTAGCTGCAATGTATCGGCTGCGTCTCCATTGGCCAGCATGCCTGCAAGCTGCTCAGCTTCATTCTCTTACGATCGGAACCAGCCCCAAGTTCTCTGCATATCATCCACCGAGGCGAGCGAGACTTCAATCCCAAAATGTCTTCGGTTTGGGGCCAGTTGCCATTATCGTCGCTCAGTGCACCGCTTTCGGGGCGCGCTGAGGGACACTGGCTTGTTTTGTCCGTCTCGAATAGTGGGGGTTGCATCAGTGTGCCTCTCGAGGAAGCCGCCCATGCCGTACTTGCTTGTCCGCCCACAACCCTCGTCAAACGTTATTCCCCTCCCTTTCTAGACAAGTCAGGGCCGGCTCGAACGGCGGCAGGCATATGTTGCCTTATACGCCCGGCAAGCCGTTGCTTGTCACAAGGACACTGCTGAATGTCTAAAGATCGACAAACGGATGTGCCGGCCGGCTTCAAGGGTAATTCCCCTCAAAGAGCCGCAACTCACATCGGAGTACGGACGCTGGCGGACGACACAATAACACGCTTATTCCAGGTCCAGGGGGTCCTCGTGAGAATGACCCTGCGGTTCTATTCTGCATGTCCAGAGAAAGACATAGCTCATGCTGTGGAACTCGACGCTGCAGTCGGGGAGCGGGTAGACTAGACTTATATTGCCTAATTACTAGGGCCGGTGTGCTTTCCGCGCTCGCAGCCGGCAGCTCAGCAATCTTCAGCGCCCTTCAGCGCCGGGACCAGCTTCACTCGCTCCCGACTGGCTCCTCCTGAGGCGGCGTTGCTCGCTCCGGGCTGTTCCCATCACTTGTCACCTACATACAAGTCCCCTCTCCCACCAACTACACTTGCGACGCCATGCCCCGGGTCAGATCCAACCTCGGGCCTTGGGGGGTGTCGATTGGTGGCTATCCCCCCATGTAAGCGGGGTTAAACCACGAGGCACCGGTTTCCTCTGCAGTAGCCGCCCTCGCTTATGCCCCGACCCCGGCGAATGGCGGGACACCCACGGTGGCCGGGAGCGAGCTCGAGCCAAGGTGCTGGTCGGTCACAGACTGCCCTCTTGCAGCCAAGCTGGACCGTCTTATAGGATAACCAGAGCACTGTCATGTGATGTTGCCATGCTGCAGAGCAGTGCCAAAGAGGAAGAAGGTTGACAGAAGGAGGCACAGACTGATGTGATGTGCTCACGATCGGATCGCCGCTTCAGTCTCTTTCTGGAAATCCCGGTGGCGACCCACTCATCTCTGAATCCCGGCATCAAAGCGGCGACATCACATACGAATAGACAACGAGAACGTGCTGAAGCAGCTGTCTTGTCCATACCTGAGTTGCATTCCCAAAGCGATCCCGCCCCTGCCCAGCACCGGAGAGATCCGCTCGCTGGTTGGAGAGAGATCGCAACCTACCGCTGTAGCGTAGGTCAAATGGAAGCAGGCTGGTCTTATCTGTGAATGCAATCCTTTAGCTGCAGGGTCGTCGCCGTAAGCACAACCTCGTAGATAACATATCAGATACCAGCCACTGGAAGCCATATATGGCGCCTTGGCGGTCTCAGCAACTTTTCCTGGGAAATGGTAAGACGGTGTATTCATTCATATATTTCAACCAAGTGGACCAAGCGGCATGTCGCTACCTTCATCTCTTATACTCCGCGCCCCCATGCTGAATGACAATTGACCGCCACACATAAGTAGCTATTGGCGGAGAGGTGCCCGTTGCTCCGATACATAGCTCGCCTGACGTCTTATAAACAGTGTTTGGCTCGGCAATGAACAGATGTGCCAACTAATGACCCAAAATAACCACCATGTAAAGCAGTCTTGCATGCCTAAGATGCGGGTAAGAAACTGAAAACCCATCACACCATCGCTAGTTTCTATCTGCAGCAAAAACAAAATGAAAAACGCCATGTGTGAGACGAGGAATTTCACCCAGAGTCTCTGCGCCCGCGAGAGAGTCTTCCTTCCACTCTTCAACCAAGTTATCCGAACGGGGCATTCCTAACTCAGCAAAATGGGTCCAACCCGTGCGCCAGAGCGAACACCTTAGGTATTCCTCGCGTGTAGTTCCCGACGTCTTGTCTCCTCCACGCAGTCCCTCCAATGCTCCCAAAGCAAGCCATAATGTACCGCAAACTCCACTGCCTAAACAGTCACCTCAAGAACATGTGCCTTCCAACCCTCACAAAAGGGACACATCCTAGCATATTTCAAAAGGGCGCTGCCCCTTCTTTAGTCCTCCATTAACAGATTCCGAAACAAGTACCCGCATCCCCCAGGGAAGAGGTAGACAAAATCGCATACGAATCACATAACCGCACACCCTGCTGTCCTCGCCCTCCTCCTCCCTGGAACGGCGCCTGGGCCGCCCTCTTCCTCATTGGCATGAACTTGCTGGGCTTCGCGAGCCCGTCTCCTCCTCCTCCTCCCGCCGACACCGGTGACGCCAGCCTCCTCGTTGGCTTGCATATAATCAGCCCACTTACGCTCCAAGCGGCTGGCGGCTACGGCATCACCGCGGAGGACACGCTTCGTGTGCTCATCGACCGTCATCTGCCAGCCGTAGAAGCACTTAAGAGAGATGATCTCACTCGGCGGGGCCGGAGTAAGTGTCACGGCAGAACTTCCCTGGACACGTCGGGGTTTGATATTCTCGGCGTTGCGGCTTAGCACCTCGCGCACACCGGCCCAGGTGACGTTGGCGCAGTCATAGACGACGAGGTTCAAGCCGACAACGGGGCGCGACGTGGATGGCAGTGGCGTGAGGGAAGCGCGCTCACGAACCATGGCGGCGGCCTCGGCTAGCGAAAGGTCGCTGACGCGCGTGTTATCCATAAAGACGCTGCGTAGGCTCGTGCAGGCGCGGAAGACGGGCAACATGCCTGTGTCGCCTAAGCTCTCACACGAGCTGATACTAAGGTGCTCGAGCATTGGCGCGCAGGGCGCCTTAGCTATGTGCTCTGAGAGAATTGAGTTGGTCAGCTGGGAAAGGTCCTCAAGCTCGAGGTGAGTGAGGCGGGGTGTTGAGTTGAGAATGGGCTCCAGTGCGGCATCAGTGAGGCTAGTGAGGCCGTTCAGCTGCAGCCCCTCGAGGTCGGGTACTAGGTACCCAAGAGATTTCACGCCTTGGTTGGTGAGCCGTGAACATCGGGATAGGTCGAGATGGTGGAGCTTCCGCGGGGGGACAATCGGGAGGTCGGAGAGTATGTCGATTTCGGGGTCGATACCATGCATTATGATCCTAAGCGCGGTATCGCTCAGTTCATCGCAACCAGCCAATACAAGACGCTCGAGGTTGTTCGTCTCGAAAAGGGCCTCGGCAACATCGCGGTTGTCGAAGCCCTTTATCTCGCCGGCCCGGAGATCCTTGAGCTTGTGGCAACCTTCTACCACGAGCTTGATCCCGCGGGCGTCCATATGCTGGCACCAGGATACGTTGAACATCTCCAATTGCGGGCAAGACGTGGCGATAATCTTGCACGTCACGTTGGTCACAGCTGTAAGCCCAGTGAGGTTGAGATTAGCCAGCTTCACGTTGGTTTTCAGCAGGTTGTGCAAGGTCGTCCTCTGGAAGTTCCGGCAGCCCTCCAGTGTAGCATTGATCAGATTCTTGCACGCTTTCACCACGATCTCTGCCCGTTTGTCGTGCTCCACTTGGACACATCCTCTCAGGTTGAGGTCCTTCACAAACGGCCCGGCCGACACGATGATCTTGGCGAGCGATTCGGCGGGTATTTCCTTGTAGAATTCAGAGGCGTTGAAACAAGTCCATAGCTGGCCATCGAAGCACATATCGTAGAAGTCCTTGGAGACCCGCGATGCTCGGACAAGTTCCTTTGGCTGAAGGAAGGAGAGCACATGTATCTTGATCTCATGCGGCATGTTGGCCCACAAACTAAACACCTTCGTCCTTTTCCTAATCTCGGCGGGAACAGCTGCGGTTGTGGGCATGGAGATCGCAGTTGCAACCTTGCGGACAGCTAATACGGACTCGATGCCGTTATACTGTGAGAACTCGGGGAATGGGCTGCCCGGGATGGACGTCGGGGGGCTGGAGCCGTCTGTGGTGGAGACGTGGGAAAAGTATGAGGAACTTGTGCTCGGCTGGCCGAAGGGTGAGGAACTCGAGGCCAGGCTCACGCACGATAGGGTGCCGTGCATGCCATATGGACTGCTTGAGGCGCGTGGGCGTCCCAGCTGGGTCAGCGTTGGCGACGACGAGATTCGCTGGAGGCCGCGGAGCAGCCGTTGACGGCCACTCTTCTTCCCTGGAGCATCGACCCTGTCGGTGCCCAAGACACCATCGGCCACGGTGATGTCGGGAACGGCCGGGGCGGCGGGGCTGGGGCTAGGAGGACTGGGGGAGGTCAATCTCGGGAGGGTGTCGATTGTGTCAAGCTCGGCCATGGCGGCTCAATCGAACTGCGGGATTTGCGAACAGTTGGGCAGGCTTTCAGGAATTTATCGAAAGGAGTGCAAGTTCCCAGATATGCGCTGATTTCTGCTGACTTTCCCTCCTCCTCCTCCTCCTCCACCCCCAGTCTGGGCGGCCCGAGGAAGCGTGAGGTGAGCAGGGAGGTGGCGCTGTGGAAGGGACCCCAAAATGGTGTTATCGATAGTATTTGATGGAGGGTGGGGTGGGGTCTGCTGTGGGCGAGACGAGCACTGACAAGGAAGGCACGACACGAAGTCGCCGCCCACAGGGGAACAAAGAAAAGAAGAGCCCCCTTTCCTTGCCTCTTCACCCCAACTAGAGCGCTATCCAGTGTCGAGTACCGGCTGGAAGTGGTGGTGCAATATACGGGCCGGTCTAAACTTCCATACTAAATTGCGTTGCCCCGACTTTTTCCAGAAAGAGCAATGGATGGAAACTTGAGCAGACTGATATCGTCGGCAGTGTTTCCAATCTGAGCAGCGGGATATCGCCCTAGAGAGTGGCAGAGTGGGAGCCGAAAGCCTGTTATGCAGCTCGAGAAGACGCCAAAAACAGGATGAGCCTAGTCCGGGCCCGCCGTTTTCCACAAAGTTCCTTGCTCGGTCAAGGTTGTGCTGGTTGGGGAAGTGTTTGTCCTGCTGCACGGGGACCCTGACGAAAAACCCGGGTCAAGCTTCGAGAATCCAGAACGCGCGCGCACAGGACCACGGGTACAGCCCGCCAATAATATTTGCGTATGGTATACCAGACCAGATACTCACTCAGCGACAGGGGCTGTGTTGAGATGAGAAACGAATGGAAACGGTCCAAGAACGAGGCGAGAGTTGAGGCAAGACAAGACGAGGTTGAAGGGGGAAGATATGTAGTAGTAATTAATGTAAGCCGATTCGAGCCCGTTGCCCGCCGCCCTCATTTTCGTTCCATATGCCACAATTGCAAGCAATAGTTGGGTACACCCACCTCTGATAACTCGCATGCCCTTACAGATTGACAGCCAGCCAGCTGAGCGGAATAGCGGAAACAAGATACGCAAACACAATAATTCAGAGCGTGTGAACGGCTGATGGCCGCGAAGATCGATAACAATGCGAGATTCAGCGCGCAACCGCCTGAATGACCAACCATTCCCCGACTAGCCGTTCCCTTCGTGGCACCGGTGGCCACTCTGTCAAGTGTTCGTGACTTTGCTGTAGGGTCCCTATTGGCCGGTCGGTGGTTATGTGACCCCTCGGCCCTGGTCGCCTTATCTTATCTGCCCCTCCACCGGGCGCTAGACGAGAGCGAGACCCCATCTCGTGCTTGTCGTTCGGGAGATCGACAATCCAACATGGAGGCATATGAGGGGGTTGTATCAGACTATGCCGTCGACATGAAATACCAAAGAGCGCGCAGTAGTAGGGGTTTTCCATGCTGATAACAACAGTTGCAGTTGCCCCAGGTTGCCCAACCGCCTCTCGCGCTCCACTGCCCAGTTGCCCCTTTGCCTCTCTTCAAGCTGCTTCTGACCCCACCATCGGGCTGCGGCCCATTGCGTGGCGGGGTCCAACCCAGGAGCTCGCGCGCTCGTTCAAGTGAGGCGACAGCCTGTGTTTTCTAGGGCCACACGCAAATACCTCCCCGTTTCTTTCGATTTGTCTCGCGGGATGCGACAGGACCCTGCGTTAACAACTCGCCAATGAAGACTGGAGCCCACAGGGAATGGTAATTTGCCAGCTAAGCTCAAACTGGCTAAACACCTTGACCTCATCTTGGCGCCTTTTTTTATCCAGTAATGGTTACAAATAGTTGGGCGAGTATAAACCATGAGGATGCGCTGTGTTCTGCAAAAGATGAGGTGGGCAACTAAACTGGGGTGTCGAGAAGGTATGTGTGTTGATACTCTCCCTAAACCCTCTCGCTAGACTTTGTGATTCGGTATTTTCTTGTCAGAGAAGCTGTCTATCACCTCACCCTGCGGGGGCTGAGATTGGGGAAGAATAGTCGGCTATCTGGGCAGCAAGCATGCTCTTGTAGTTTCTTAATTCCTCGCTGTCTTACTTTGTCTCATGGCCGCCGAGGGCAGTGAAGCTTGTGACTCGGCAGGAGCGGTGAAGAGGCTTGTGGAGGTTGCGCGCTCTGCAGCGTCACGTTCTTCAGGGGTGGGGTGGGTTGTCCTGTTGAACATTGCTCATCTGACCGTTGGGCCTTGTGAGGCCCTAGGGCGGTAAAAGTTCAAACAAGAAAACTTTAGATATGAGACCGCCAGCTAAGGCTAGAGGAGAGTCCGGGGCAGAGGCTGCCGAGTGCCGATAACGGCCAGTCTGCTTTTACTGTCGGCTCGGTTTCATCTCCAAGCCCCGCGCCGGCCACTCGGGGGGCACATGACGATCGGGGGTAGCGCGGCGCCAAATATATCCTGCTAGACGGGGTAGTCTTCGGTTCAAAAGATTCGGGCGTGGCGCCGATTCGATGGTCCTCCCAGGATACCACAAACCCAGGAAAATGTATACGCGAAACGAGTAAACCATGCTCTCCCGCGAGTTCCAGTCTGGCTACATATCCTGGTAGAAGCCGAAGTATATTGCCTTGTCGCTCGGATACTAAGTTCATAGGAACCCGACCAGGAGACATGCGAGCTGCCGCGAAGGGGAAATGGACCTCGTACCGCAAAAGGTCCGAGTTGGCAGCGCTGGCTGCGGGTAAGCACTGGACGGTTCACTGGCTCACGGTTAACTGCTGGTTTGGTGCTTCTGCAGTTTGCCGCGAGCACATGCTGTCGTGAGTACATAGGTAATGGGCAGGTGACCTGCGTCATTCGTAGCGATGCTGCCGGATAAGGTGATTTTGCTGTGACCGCTGGCGCCATTCGACGCCTTCTCATGACATGTGAAGGCAGTTCAGTTGTAATGTTCAAGCCTGCCCTGTCTTTTATGTAGGTGCGCATGGAATAGGCGAACGTGGCTTACATCCAAAGTCAAAGGCATCCCATGTCTCTGGGCTTCGACCGCCAATGCGCCTCTCCGAATCTGTAATGACTGGCATCATGCCATAGCGTTGCGCGGTGCTGTGGTGCGAAGTGCATTGTATATGGGGTTGGGACCGACATAGTAGGTACGACCAGTAAACCTCTTGTCAATACCCTCGATGACCACGATAGCCATTCGGGATTGTTACGGACAGGGCTTCATTTGTGTATTGGCATCGAGATAGCTATGAGAGAGGCCAATAAATAGAAAGAAGATTGTCTCAAACCGCGGCAATGATCAACATCAAGAGCGGCGAGAGAGTCTGCACGATGACCTCTTATCGATGGGGGGCCTTGCTGCAAGCGAATGCGGGGTGTTGTCGTCTCTGCCAGCGGCAATTCTGCCACCCCGATAATGGACAAATGGACATTGAAAGCAAGGTGATAGTCGTGGTAGATCCTAAGGCAAGAGCTAGGGAGGTGTGTAAGAAACAAGTCCGATATCGAAGCAAGGAAATCGGGACGAGTGTAACTCTGATGCTCCTTCACCTGGTCCTAGGCTGAAGGGATGCGGGAAGTCTTGATCGGGTCGGGGCAGGATCACAGTGCGGACTTTCAATACCTCAACTATTCAGGTGACTTAACCTGTCTTTTTTTTTTTTTAAAACGACTAGAGCGCTGGTTGTGACAAATTCACAAACCCAATGCGAGAAAGTGGGCAGGATGTCAAGATTGCCAATTCCGCACCATACCCGTCGGCGAAGAACTTAAAACTCGATAGGGATATCGATATCGACCGCCGCTGAATGCTGACATTCATCCGGCTTATGATGCAGCAGTTTTCTACTGACTTTTAAGGGAAGGCAAGGTTCCGCTGTTGGATCCTCGCCCCTGCCGGGATTTGCGGCCATTGGGACTACGTAGTAGCAAGGGATATTGGGTACAATGTGGGGCTACACTGTGCATAGACTGTGCGGACTCACTGGTGTCAACACCCAAGGTAGGTCCCCGCTGCCCCAGTTCTCTTGCTTGTCATGCATCGAAATTGGGCCCTTTCCCGCTAAGAGGCAGCGGACTCGGCGAGTGACACGTCAAAATTCAAAAGAGTGTCGTGGTGTTCAAGCCTCACTTCTTGGGAGAATCTGATGCTATTGAACCATTTCTCGGAGCCTGTTCTGATATTCGAAAAGGGCACATTGCGGTACCGAGCCAGCACCACGATCGCTAGGGCGAGCAAGAGCAGAAAGCAGTCGTCCTAAACCCGACCGATCGATCGCGGAGGTCCTCTCGTCAGCCCTCCACTTCGCAGCGTCGGCTATCTCCCATCTTGAATTCCGCAGTCAGTCCCATCCTCCCGCCAGGGCGACTGACCGACACATTCCAACAACCGAAGCGGCGAAAGTCGAATAAGCACTTGACCTGAGACCATAGCCCTAGGACACGACGCCGTCGACCTGAGTGCCCCTTCTCGAACCGAGCATCAGTCAATGTGTTGACGCCCATCAGCTTTCTCGGCTGCGCGCATCGCCCCTTCGACACCTGCCTGGGAAATAAACGACGTCTTCCGCACTTAGCTTCCGCCTTTGCTGAACCTTTGACCAGCCTCAATCGTTGCTCGATCATAAACATCTTACCATATCTTACAGTACAGCCGAACACTGCTTCCGCCAATTATGGTCGGCATATATGGTGGGAATTCGGAGAATGGTGCGTGATCCTGATGCGGCTGGTCCTTCATGCGAGCCATCCTAGTGCCATGGGTCGATACTGATCGTAGTGGTGCTGAGAACAGGCGATGACACAAGGAACGACGGAGAGGAGCGCGGCCGAGCTAAGCTTGCGCCTGCACAACTCCAAATCCCCAAGAATAAGAGCACTGGGAACCTAGGTGCTATGGGTGACAGCTCGGAGAAGGCTCGCATTCGCTTCTCCTTCGATGCCGGCGCTGCCGCTGCCGACTATGATATCACCAGGTTAGCTGCTCGGGCCGGATGGGTAGTGGTTGTGGTTTCAGCGGCCGCACAATTAACCTGCCTACCACATCACCGCGAACCGTGCTAACTCTGACTTGTTCCTAGAAGCTCCATTATGACGGATCATGACCACGGCCTGGGACTCTCTGGACTAAGGCGCATACGACAACAGCACAATCCCATCCGCGCCCCGACCCTCCCCTCGCCATCAAGCCGAACTCCCTCACTCGGGGCTCTTACACGATCGTCATCTCTCACCATGATAATGGACGCGCATAACCAGTCCGTGCCATTGTCTCCTGGTCCAGGTTCTCCTACTTTCACCGAGGACCTCTCTCGATTTCCGTCAGAGTCACTACACTCGTTCTCGTTCGCGCATCAATCGGAAGATTTCCTCCACAGCCGCCAAAATGTCTTGAAACGATCTATCGAATTCATGAAGGATCGCATGGGATGGACGGTTGCATCATCTGACGCAGCAGGAATTGCCAGCGCACAGGCGCGAGCTACTGGGGACGTTGAAATGCAGCACATGCTTGACCTGCTCGCGAAAGCACAGCTGGTTGGAGCTGGAAACCTCCCACACAGCGACTCTACTATGCCTCTCGGCCCGCTTAGTGGGCCGGCCATGATGTCGGGGGAAAATGTGTTTGACAAGCAGTTTGCGCCAAGAACCGTGAGCCCTGATGCTTTGGACCGTAGTCCACTGTTTTCTCCGAGTGCTTCATTTTCCACCAAGGCTCAGCAGCAGGACTTTCAAGGGCACCAAGAAACCTCGGAGTCGAGTTCACAGCCTCAGTCGAACAGCGAGGGGGGTATTGAGTCCGAAAACTCGTCAAGAACGCCGACGAACGAGAGCGGGATAACGGCGCAAACCTCACCGCCGCCGTCGAGGCGTCCTAGCAGTCTGAAGCGAACACTGACTGATACTGTCCATGTCTCCATGCAGCAAAAGCTTATGGACGCCATGGCTCAACCTTTTCATGCCAACGCTACAGTCAACTATGAGGACCCCGACGCTTCTGCGGTCATGCAGCCTTTCGCGCCTCCGCTCCTCCCCCCACCCTCCATAGCCTCCTCAGCTCATGGTCATACGACGAGATGGGTTCCCGCGGCGCAAGCCATATTTACGACAGAAGCTAAACCCCCATGGACGATTCTGGCCGCCAATGATCTTGCATGCCTGTTGTTTGGCGTCACAAAGGCTGAGGTCAGGAAGATGGGAATTTTGGAGGTCGTTCAAGAGGAGAGGAGGGGTTGGCTGGAGCGGAAGCTACAGAAGGGCTCCCCTGAGGAAGCCGGTGACGGCTCAGAAAGCGAAATTTCTCAGCCAGTCCTTTCCCAGCCAGTCCCTATGGCGCATAAATCAAGTCTACTTGGCTCTCGCGGTGGAGGGATTACGGCCAAACTTTTGAGCAAACCGAACTCGAGGTCGCAGACCCCAAAGAACGGCAGCAGGCGACCTGCAACTGTCCATAGCGGCGATCCGAAGCCGCCAAGGCCAGGCCATCCTCACCATAATAGTGACAAGTCTAGGGGCGTGTTGCTTTGTGGTGATGTTGTGCCGATACAGGTAAATCACTGTGGCTTTTTTTATTTTGCAGATAACCGGAGTAAACCTGCTAACTGGTGTAAATAGAAGCGGAACGGTGCTACTGGAGCTGCCAGTTTATGGGTTAAGGAAAAGAGAGTCGGCTTGATTTGGGTTCTTGAGGAGATCCACGAAGACGTTGCCCTGGTGGGTCTCGATGAAGATGGTGCCGTTGTCAAGCTCTCAGGCTCCCTTGGCCCGATATGGGGTGACGAAAACCTTCAACCAGGCACTGACGTCGGGAAGTTGGTACCGCGCATCCCACGGCAGGGTATAGATCCACGCTATGGTGAGATCGACTACGCCCAGGTCGCCAAGCTGAAATATTTCACCTGCCGCAACTGTGAAAGAATCAACATCCCAGCAACTGTCGAACAGGTCAGGGGCACAACGGAACTGCGTGTCTCCAGCTTTCCCCATATTGCAGGGATTGTTGTTGTTTCCCCCAAAACGTTGACCATCAAGAGTTCAAACGCTGTTTTCTGTGGCGCACTTTTTGGCCACGAGAATCCCGACGGCATGTCCATCAACAATTTAGTGCCCAACTTTGACAAGGTTCTCCGTATTCTCACAGAGGAAGACGGTATCCAGTTGGTGGATGGTATCGTCATTCCTGAGCATTCATTCAGAAAGGCCTCTGCGTTTCTTGCCCTAAAGGAAGGTCGGCCAGACGCTGCAACCGGGTTTCTGCGTCCTGAAGGCCTCCCGGCTCGCCACCGTGACGGCTCTGAACTCAAGATCGATATTCAAATGCGGGTGGTTAAAAGTGAAAAACAGCAACCCGTCCCAGAGAAGACGGTGGTGGAGACCAGTGATGAGGATTTACCATTCAGCGAAGCCAGTGACAAGTTCACCATTTCACAGTCCGAGATGGTCTATGCACTATGGATGACATACTCAAGACATCTCCACGCCACACGCACCAATTTAGGGGCGTCATCACCATTGCTATCAGGGTCGGCAACGCCCTTGCACCAGCCATCTCCAGGACAAACACCGGCTCATACGCCGCTAGAAATGCAATCGGACTCGGATGATCCGCCGAAGGAGGAATCTACCACTTCTTCGTTGGCCCGGCAACTCAAGGAAGTTGCTCTTACGGCTGCTGCGCGGTTAACTGGTACTCAAAAGCCGCCGGAAGTGCAAAAAGAACACGAGGCAGTCGAGCCATTGACCAAGGCATCACACAAGAAGACCATCGACGATTTTGTCATTCTCGAGGAGATGGGCCAAGGAGCCTATGGTCAAGTCAAGCTGGCACGCTACCGAAACAGCAGCAAGAAGTGTGTGTTGAAGTATGTCACGAAGCGGCGTATTCTTGTCGATACGTGGACACGGGATAGACGGCTGGGAACCGTGCCCCTTGAAATTCACGTTCTTGACTATCTACGGAGAGATGGGTTCAGGCACCCCAACATAGTCGAGATGGAGGATTTCTTTGAGGACGACGTCAACTATTATATCGAGATGGTGCCCCACGGTCTACCTGGCATGGATTTATTCGACTACATTGAGCTCCGCACCAACATGGACGAGCTAGAGAGCCGCAGTATCTTTGCCCAAGTGGCGCGGTCAATCCACCATCTTCACACCAAGGCTCTCGTCGTTCATCGTGACATCAAGGATGAAAACGTGATTCTGGATGGCGAGGGTATGATCAAGCTCATCGACTTTGGAAGCGCAGCATATATCAAGAGCGGGCCTTTTGACGTCTTTGTGGGCACCATTGGTGAGTTTTTGTGGTGTTTCCATTATATTTTAATTCAAAGACTAACCCGTTCAATAGACTACGCTGCGCCAGAAGTATTGGCTGGCAGGCCGTATGGCGGCAAGGAGCAAGATGTGTGGGCCCTTGGAATTCTCCTCTACACCATCATCTACAAGGAGAACCCGTTTTATAGCATCGACGAGATCATGGATCGCGATCTACGTGTCCCATACACCATCAGCGACGATAGCATTGACCTAATTCGCCACATGCTGGATCGCGACGTGACACAGCGTTTCGATATTGAGCAGGTGCTAGCGCACCCCTGGTGCCAGATTGAGTGAAAGCACTTGGAGGAGCAAAGGGTTAGGCGAAGGCAGTGGAGGTGCTCAGGGTGCATGATGGTTTAGATATCAGAGACGACAATGCTTTGATGTATGATACCCAGAGGAGGAATCAGCTTGAGTGGTATGGATTTGCAAGCTGAGGAAGGAATACTGCAAGGGCTTGGCAGCCTTGGGCCACGAACTGGGGGCAGTGAAGGGGGTGGAATGGATGGTACAGCGGGGAGACTAGGGGTTTTGCATGCACAAAAACAGGCGTATTATCAATTTTCGGTGTTAGCATGGATGGGCTCAGATGATGATACCGGGATTCTCCAAATAGACAGAGATTGTCACCAGCAAAAGACATGAAAGAAAAAACACGGGACAAATCTATTTATACGTGTATCTTTACATAATCTATTTTGGAAAAGGAGGTTGAAGATCATGGTGTAGAGGGTTTGTGTTGTGAGGGAAGGTGGTTTGGAATGGGGCGTTATATGGATGGGCAATTTGCATATTTTCCGGGACACGGCAGTTCCAGATCGTTACATGAAACAGGACTACAATACAAGCAGCGAAGCTTGGTCCACCGGCCGCGAGTGCAGAGCCAGGATAGAATGAGATATATATCATGTCAACCGCCTGCTCTCGAGTTCAACGACGCAACAGTCCAAAAGCGTTGAGCCCTATTTCCCTAAACAACTCAGGATCAGATCCCTATAGCCATTCTGAGAGTTAGGTTGCTGGCTATGTGTATCGTAAAAGCATGGGTATTGACTTAGAGCGCATTCGAACAAGGGGGGGGGGGGGGGGGCATTGGCCACATTTATCTCGAAACCACCAAGCTCATCCGAGAATCCGGTCTAGTAAAGCTATACGTACAGTTTGTAGAATCATTTTGTCTTGTCTATCATTAAAGCTTCTCTTATGAAACACAACGCTCCGTCTCAACCCTCAACTTCCCTTCCTAATCGGTTGTAGCCCAAAGATCTCATCCGCGGAAAGCTTCCTCTCGCTCGTCACGTCGGCGGCGACAACCTCACCAAAGAGAAATGCGTTTCGTTCACGGCTAGCATTGCTTTGACGCTTTTTATGACCGACACCGGCTCCGCCGCTGCTGGATGGCCGGCTGGAAGGCAGGAAGGAGGGTGTAGAGTGTGCAGAAGACGAGAGTGTGGTGTCTGGTTCTAGCATCCATGCGAAAGACGACTGTGCTAATGATGACCGGGTCGGAATCGGGCCGTTCGGCCGGACATTCGGAGTGCTTGGGGCTGGGGTAACGGTAGGGGCGGTTGGGGTTGTGGATGACGAAGTTTCAGTGTAATCACTAGTGATTTTGGGTGCTGGTATCGCGGTAGGTTCAGGGGTATAAGCATCCATCATATCGGTGTCTTCAGCGGCTTGCTGGGGCTGTGAGTCCTCCTCCTCTGGCAGGGGGGCAAGCCCGGCGCTCCTCGGTTCGTGCTCTGGCGAGGATAGTGTGGATCTTGTTTCCTCCACAGCTGACGAGGTCATCACCACAGGAGTTGTGTCGAGGGCAACCGTTGGCGAGCTGATCTCAATATGGTTTGAGATGGTCAATGCATTCAAGGATGGCATCTCCTCCTCGGGGAGCGCAAGCGATGTGTCTTCCAAACACGCTTTGACAAACTGAATCTTGGAAGCAGCAAACTCCACCGCCTCAACTTGTTTTTCTTTCTCCCCCTCGAGCCCGGAGGCGACCAGCTGCTTGAGATTGGTGATGGACCCTTCCAACATAGCGGCTAGCTGGCGATTCCTCCGCTCCATCAACGTTGCAACGAGTGAGTGGTCTGATGGCGTCAGTCTGCTCTCGCCAATCGAAACTCGGCTCCCCTGACTAGGAGTCCGGGTTTCCTGTAAGCCTTGCATGTTGCGTCGTATCTCGCCAACGGCATCTCGAACAGCCTGGTTGATCCCGAGTTTCTCACCACGCTCAATCATTCCCTTGGTAGCACCTTGCAACAGTGCCTCGACACCGCCTGGCTGCTGTAGGAGAAGTCTTGCAGTCGATGACAATGGCGATTTAGCGCCAAGAGTTCGCTGTCTTAAGCTACCAAAACCCTGAAATGATGGCGTGGAGGCGCGCGAGGCTTTGGTTGGCGTTGTTGATGGGCTCTTCCCAGTGTACTTAAAAATTAAGGTCACGCCGCCAGCGGCGTTTTGGTGGTCTTTCAGATAAATGGCGTCGTCAACGAAGGTGTGAGGGCCATGCGGTGGCTGGGGTGCGGGATACTTCAACAAAAGCTGCAAGGCTACCGAGTAGTCTGCTTCAAGCACTAATTTTCTGATCAGTTTCGAACGGGCATGCCGCTTAGGGTGATGTAGGGACCTACGGGTCCAGCGAATCCTAAGCAACATAGCAACGCAGATAAGGTCTATAAGCTCTAAATTTGGATCAAAGGCGAATATGGTGTCCCAGAAAGCCAATAGTCGCTCAAATGGGAACTCTCGACCAAAAAGGAGGCGAATCCAGCGGCTAACAATGATTAGACGCTTTGGATCCCTGATATGTCAGGGTTAAAGGACTCACATAAGAAAGATCTGTGGTAGAACCTCGATGTTGCGGAGGTGGGTTGCAAGCTCCTGATCAACTCTCATCAAGGCCACTTCATGAATATATTTGGACTTTTCCACGATTGTGTTTCTGTCCCGGGCCAAAGATGGGGAATCTGAGCCAACCTCGTAGAAAGCGCTCGCGCGGCCCATGACCCTTGAGAAAAGGGCATAGGCGTCGTGCTCAATGAATCGGGAGTCCAGAGTGTCTGCCATTGCGACGTTCTCGCCGTCCTCTGCTGGGGCTAGCGCACGATCTATCGCATCCTGGGCCACAACCAAGACGATAGGGGCAAGGAGTTCGTGCATGCCCTGTCGGTAGCCACCAACGCTGGGGTTTAGTTTGCAGTAGAGAAACAGAATGTCCAGGATCATGGTCTGGATGGCCTCTTGATGGTAGAAGGGCTCATCCGGAAGCCTACGGACATCCTGGAGGATCTCGGCCCGGACAAGCTCGTCTTTGCGTACGGACTCCCAGGGCGAGTCCGGGTCGTCGGCAAGGGGATCAAAGGAGAGGGCGGCGAGCTGTTCTGGGTGCTTGATGAACCTCATGTGCTGGTCGCACAGCGAACTGTACAGGCCACGCGACTCGGCCAGGATGTGCGACCATTGGGTGAAGGGGGCATCGCGGAAGAGCAGGAAGGCTCTCCAGCACACGGAACGGCAACCGGCGAGGCACGGACTGGTGGGGCCGTTGAACTTGACAGCCCGTTGGAGGTTGGCGATGCTTGGGCCGTGCTGAAGCGTTTCTTCCCACTTTAACCTGTTGATAGTGTGAGTTGATCCAGCGCGCAGTGGCAAGACACCAAGAGGGAAAATGAGGCGGGACTTACTTCGTCTCAGCAAAAGATCTCATGATTATGGCACGCTCTGCATGTTCGACCAGCGAAGGAAAATGGGAGAGAAATCTCTGGCGCGCTTATACGAGGTGCAGCTTTGCGCGCGAAGGGTAGGGTCCTGAGTAATGTATATACTTGTGGTTTGGCTCGTCGATGTAGCGATATGATGACGGCGGGATGGAAGTCAGCAGACAATCGGAACGCGAGGACCTGCGGACCTAATGCGGGCAGCCAAGGAATCAACGGCTGCCGTCTTGTGAGTGGGCCCCTAAACTGACAGGACCCAATCCCATGCCATCTGGAGTCTTCAACACCACAAAAAAAAACCCCTGTCTCCGGCTGTCTCGCTGCAGGGCGCTCTCCCGCCACCCAATCCCCGGGAAAATCACCAGCCTCGAACCCACCGTGTGCAGGCAGGGATGCAGCCCGATCAGCAAGAGCTGGAGCGAGAAGCATTGGCCATCGACGACGGAAGAGAAGGAACAAAAGTGACTCACGCTGCAACTTTCTGTTCCTGCATCCTCTCCGCACATCGCTCGACCGCGACGGCAACCGCGAATCCCGTCGACGCGTACCCGCGCGTTGCGCCGCCGGATGACGTCGTTCGGGCTGTTGAACTTCACGCCGTGTCCCCGTGCCCGCACTGCGCGACGAGTTCTAGGTGACCAAGTCTGATAGACGAACCGCAACCAAGACAACAACCATGTCCGCCGACCTTTTTGCTGCCTTCGAGCCACCTCGGGCCTCCAAACCGCAGCAGAACCAGACCTCCTCCGCTAACATCCCAGCCGAAAAGGCTGGCGCAGCTGACCCCTTCTCATTTCTGGCCTCCATCCTTTCGGCTCCTCAATCACAGAACGGCCAGCAAATATCACAGTGGCCGCCGCTTCATCAGCAGCCAATAGCCCAGGCGAGCTGGAGCGCATGGCCGCCGGCCCAGGCCGATCCGCCGCAAAGTACGAGTGTATGGGGGGATCTTGCTGGTCTAACCGAGCCCCCTTCCGGGCAAAATGCACCGGCGGCAGGAGAAGAGGACGATGACGGCTGGGGTGACTTTGAAACTGCCGCAACTCATGCTCCTCAACCGCGGCCCGCCCTCTCTACCTTCAGCAGTATGAGTAGTGCGGGTGGTGTCGGTAGCACGGGCAGCATGGGAACCGCAACAGCAGAACCGCCACGGACCCGCCTCGTAAGAGCGTCGACCATCGACTTGATGACCAATAAGCTGCTAGATATAGATTTAACCTCGTCTACGCTGGAACCTTGGCAGCAACGGCCGTCTTGGGAGAAGACGGAGTCGGTAAAATCTCCGCCAAAGGCTAAGCAAAGCCCAAACCCCAACGTTCTTTTCGATGCCGATGACTTCGATGGCGAGGGGGAGGGTGACGATGACGACTTTGGCGATTTCGAGACCGTAGGGGCACCTGCATCTATTCCTGTGGCCGTCTCAGCAAAACCGACCGTTGATCTCCTATCGGCTACAATTAGCAACAGCACTGTTCAACAACCGAAGAAGCAGCCTCCTGGGCTGACTCTAACCAGTATGAGCCTCACCAGCAGCCCACCATCTTATCCTCAGGCGCCAAAATCTCCCTATGGCTCCTTTCAAACCCGCAAGCCAGAACAGGTAAAACAGCTCAAGGTCAAAACTCCCTTGGCACCAGAGTTCCCGATAGCAGTCAAAGAAGCATCACCTTCCCCAGTTACTGCCTGGCCCTCCGTCGAACAGGACGGGTTCGACGATGAGTGGGCGGAATTCGAAGACAAGCCCGCACCCCAAAAGTCAATGACCAAGCAACCAGCCCAAGACTGGGGCTGGGGCGAGTCTGAAAAGGAAAAGCCGAAGTCAAAGTCAGCAGCTCTCCCATCTACAACTACGGACATGGCCACCGGACCACCACCCACCAACATTCCGCCCCCTTCCGTCCTCCTCTCCGCTTTCCCCCAGCTCCTCGACCTGGCCAATACGTCTTTACTGAAGCCTATAAACGCCCTCCCCGCTTCTTCCCAGCAGCGTGTCCTCGCTGACACTGCCACCGCCGTGTTTCTGCGTAGCTACCTTGCTCTTGCGACTGTGGCGGGTCGCATCATCGCGGGCCGCAAGCCGCGCTGGCACCGGGACAAGTTCCTAATGCAGGGTATGGCGATCTCAGCTGCCGGCGGCAAGGGCGGCATGAAGCTGGCCGGCGTCGACAGGACGCAGGCGGCACGCGAGGACCGTGAGGCGGCCGAGGTCGTCGCCGTGTGGAAGGCGCAGGTGGGGAGGCTAAGGACCGCGGTGGCGGCTGCGAACGCTAATGGCGCACTGGGTAGTGGCGGGGCGTTGAAGGTGCCCGAGTTGAATGCGACCTTGGCAGCACATGCCGTGCAGGGCGTGCTCACGGCGCCCAAGGCGTGTGTCGTCTGCGGGCTGAAGAGGGACGAAAGGATCGCTAAGGTGGATTTCGACGTTGAGGATAGCTTTGGGGAGTGGTGGGTTGAGTTTTGGGGACACCGTGCGTGTAGGAACTTTTGGCTGGAGCACGAGGTCAAGCTGAGGCAGCGGTGATGGGAGGTGATGGGGGAAAGCCGTGGGGAAATTTGGATATCTGCTCTTTCTAAAGCAGTTGTGTAGTCGGGTTGGGAGGTCATATGGAATACATCTGGGCCTAGGTTAGTGTGAAGCTGTATAGGCGCATATCACTGTCAGGCAAACAATCTCTTCAGATCGAATAGGGAGTGAAACTTACACCCCAGCGTCTCATCCCCATAACAGTCCGAGCTAGCCACCTTGCCATCTAGCGTTCCCTAAAGAGGGTTAGGGTTATGTATGCACATCGACCCAACGCCATCGATCCAGCGTAATCTCTCCAATTCGACGAATGCGACATTCTCAAAACTACCTCTAAAACCAATCATCACCTTTCAAAAACACACAAAAAAAGATATCATTTAACAAATGCATCATCTTAATGAAAGCACACCATCTCCCCCCCAACCTGACAACGACTTTGGCGTCCCAACTCACAAGCCCCGATCAAGACCAGTATCCAGGCTACGCGCGAATCGAAGAGGTCCCGGTACTTCGATTCTTAATTTCAAAGCAACAGCCCCGCGTGCTTGAACTCGAAGCACACCAGAGAGATCGGTCTCCATACTTATACGATCGTTTCTTTTCCCCGCGTCTCCGCCACCAACCTCGCGGGCTCCAGCAATGTCACTAGAGGTCATCTACGTGACGCGCCATGGGGTTAGTCCATGTTGCCAGCTTTCTGGCGACCTCATTCTTCTACTTTAGCTTATCCGCCCCATTTCTTTTCCCTCGGTTTTCCCGAGTGGTCGAACCGCTTGGCTCGGATTCGGGGTTCTAGTGATGTTGGGGTCGCTTCTCTGTCGTTTATGGAGAACAAAGCCCCGTCTTCTACTTTAGCTAGTATCCCCACGGCCTTTGGGCTGAACGTGACTCGAAGGTCATGGTATCCCTTGTACCTGCGCTTTTTACTAGCACTGTCACGAGAGTGTCATGGAAATAAAGTTTACCCTATCATGCTATGCCGCCATGGCTAGCTGTCAACTAAGAGGGGACTTGTGTCTCAGATCAGGGACACGCCTAGCCATCCCCACCTGATACTAGATACACCCTGCAAGAATCTGTTAGCTGACCTGGGCAAGTCGTCTAGTTCCGCTCTAACTGGCTCGTCGATCCGGCCAGCGGCAGCTACACAGCCATGCTCAGGTCACCTACTGGCGGAGCGGCTGACCCAGCATTGACGGCCCATGGCGTGGAACAGGCCAAAGAGCTGGGGGAGCGGCTGCTGACCGTCGACCCTCCCATTGAGCGTGTCTACTCTAGCCCCTATTACCGCTGTCTACAAACGGTGGAACCCTTTGTTCGCAGCGCGGCTTCCATTCCGCCCATAGCCCCATCAACGGCTACCACAAGGGGAGTGCCCAACGGCAGCGGCCTCTTAATTCGAGGCGAGACTGGATTGGGAGAGTGGTATGGCGCGGCGACCTTCGAACACCCCGTGCCCTCCCCACGGGAAACGCTTGAGCCACTATTCCCCGCCCTTTTGGATGTCGATTATCGGCCGGTAGTAGTGCCGACGCGCAGAGGCGAAGGCGTCGACGAGCTCCACGACCGTGTGGCGTCGACTATGAGCGCCCTGATTGCTGAGTGCGACCGGGATGGCGTTCGCGCCATCCTGCTGTGCTCACACGCTGCTGTTGTCATTGCGCTTGGCCGCATCCTTACAGGCAACATGCCTGACGACATTGAGGTTGAGGACTTTAAGGCCTTTACCTGCGGAGTTAGTATATATCGACGGCGCCAACAAGGGCAGCACACAGAGAGAGGAGGTGAGGAGGGGAAGAGTATTCCCCTGCCACAGACAGTCGGTGGGGCTGACAATCAGCCGGTTGCGAATGCAACGGAGATTGACAAGCGGAGACCTCAGCTTTCGGTACACCGCGGGGGCGTGGCGGCGGCGGAAGAGAAAGAGGGCGATGGCGTGACAAGAAGTGCCGCCGATGCACGAAATCCAGATCGCCAGATCAGATGTCTTGAATGGCGAGGCCGAGGGGTTTCAGGGGGGTGGAACTGCGAGCTGAATAGTGACTGCTCTCATCTGTCTGAGGGCGAAGAGCGAGGCTGGTGAGTGGTTGACTCTTAAAACTCCTTTTCGGAATTTCTTCTTCGGCTATTCAGGGCCGGACCAAAAGCGGCTTGCTAATATGCTGGCATAGGCGGTTCTCTGGAGATGAGTCGTTTGGTGACACTGTTGGACATGGTAACATGCTCGACGCTGGGGTCCAATTGGGTGTCGTAGTGGAGGGCCGGCGAAATGGCAGACGCACGGCACCTGGAGGTGATGAGGGCAACGGAGGCAGACCTAAAAACGCAAGAGGTAGTTCTCGACTTTAGAACCTGCCGATAGTACTGTGCGGTTTTGCAGTCAGTAAAATGCTGTTTTACTGTGAAGGCCAGTACACCTGGCTTCGGATGTGGGCATGCCAATGCTTTCTCGCACCCCTCCTCATCCTACCCTTTCCTCATGATCTTCGTTGCAGGTCAGGAAACAAGACAGGACCAAGCACCTAGTTCTCCCTCCCTCACAGCGTCCCGCGGCGATCACCCTCCCGGACATTTGCATCTCGCCCGTTGGTGAAACAAACTTCTCTAGGTTTTTGTGCCATAGGGATTTGAAGTGCCAGAGAGAAAACCGGGAAATTTTGAGACGACAGCTGCCGTGTAACTGTAACTTCAAAACCCCCCCTTTCACGGGCAGAGGCCAAAGCCGAAGCCGACCGAGGAGGTAAGTTACACAAGATCTTGCAAGGGATCGAGACGCACAGCCAGCCTGCTGCCAACAACTAACCAGCCTGCCGTGTGGTTACCTTGCAGCGACTGGTGGCGCTTTGATTTTGACTGACAACTCAAGGTGCGGTACATACAGTGGGAGACAAGAGATTGTTGCTGTATGCGTGCGACCCGTGGGATGGTGAAGGACTGATGCGAGCGAGGTAAGATAGGATGGGGAAAATTAATGCAATGACCGGTCCTACTTCCAGACCTGCCTTTCTTGTACAGATAGCCGATACTTCTATTGAACACGATGTTAATTCTACTTGGTGGTTGTTCTGATGACATACCAAAAGTTGAGGGGGCCATTTGATGTGTTTTACCTACTGTGTAAAATGCACAAGGAAAGCGAACAGTGGGCGGCTGGTTGAAGGTGAGTCGTATGTGAGGTAAAGTTGATAGGACAGAAAAACAAGCTACTGCACAAGTGCTGCGTGCAAAGTGGTGGGAGGCGGAAGGAAGAGCGACAAGTCACCATCTCGAATCCGAAGCGAAATACTGCAGCATGCGTCCTCGAATCCCAAAACAGTAAGCGTTTAGCTTGTCGGTTTGGGAACGGAAGGGTATAAAAACAGCAAGAAGACGGGGAATTGTTGATGTCATTTTATAAATGAGTAAAAATATCACGAGTTCGTGACACAAAGTCGTGGCCAAGGAGGGGAGGCAAGGTGGTGGGGTAAACGGAGGCTGAAGATGGGTCGTAGGGTAGGGGCCAAGGATTCATGCATAATGAGCCAATCGCTGCACGAGCCGGACCGGACAATGACAATGCGTGCCCCACTCAGCCTACTGGCCAACGTTTGTTTTCGGGCACTTTTTTTCCTGTTGGCAGGTAATTCTACATGATACATGCAACTCCTAGTTATTACTACAGTATGAGAAACCCCTCTCAATCAAAATCTTTCTCTGGGGGAGAAGATGTTGGAGACCGAGATGTTGAGTTTCAAATTATGTTTTCTATTTCCACACACGACCCACCCCTGGGCCCATTGAAAGCTGTCAGGGCCAACGCCTACCACTTGAGGTTTCCTATGGGGTTTGGAGATGCCGAAGAAAGATCGCAGCAGATCTCGGTCGGGCTTATCACGGAGAGGGGAACAAATGGGGGCATATGCCCCTCATCACTGTCAGCGGCTTCTCGGCTGTGGCCGCTGCCGCTGGCTGCCGCTGGATATCTCCACTTGTTAGGCTACCGAACATGCAGGACAATCCTAGCTCAGACTGCACTTGCAACAGAAAGGAGCAGCCCGGTAGCGTCCGCAACTGCCTGTCTCGGGCTGCCTCAGAGGGACAGGTCGCAGCCTAGATGCTACGTGCGGGAGGGTATGGAGGTGGAGAAGGAGTAGAGAGAAGATGGCGGGCAGAGTAGGGCAGCGAGTCGGATCGTGTCATGGAAAGAAGGTTTGTAGGCTGCCGACTTCGCCCACCTCACCCTCCCATCTTCCCAGGTGCATCCCCTTCATGGCCCAGCTGAGATGGGCAGCAGCATTTGCAAGCTCCCGCATCGTCCATCCGCCGTCATTTGTTTCTCAGCACTGTGGCACACACGGTGACAATGCCGCTGTGGGCAACCTGCCAACCTGCAGCCTGTGATGGTTCGGACTGAAATCAGTCCGACAGCTTGCAGATGCTCGAACCCAGGAGCGTCTCGTTCGTACGCTGGTGCCTTCTTTTCTCCCACAGCCTAGTTAGGGGGGCTCTTTTGCGCCTTGCTCCGTCCGCGGCACCAGAGATCAAGGTTTAGGGCCAGCTGACGACTACGAGGTAGACTAACAAGGTAGAGCTCATCAAGATGTTGACTTGGTCGCCTTGGTCGCCTACCTCAAGCATCAAGCAGGGTCCACCACCTCGAAGACACGGGACACAAACGTCGCCGCTTTCGCCGATAGGTCTTTACATTAACACAATGGACACCGGCGTCTGCTAACCTAACTCCACCGCCTCGCCACTAACAGCTAGCCCGTGGAGCTGTGACATGACACCGTTCTGCCGCGACGCTGTGGCTTCTAGGGCTCAGGGAGATCGAGTCCGCCTCCGTGTTGATCCATCTAATTCGCCGTATGTTGTCTCGGGATTTTGGTGTCGAGCTGGGGGGTTGACGCTCCCTTGCTGCTTGGGCCGCTCGGAAGCGCTGGCCTAGACTTGTCGTAACTCCTTCCCCCAAGTCCAGCGCAATAGATGAAAAAGGCCGTACTCATGCTAACGGCGGTACGTACTGGCTTGGCATATACAAACCGCCAACCGTCATCCACGGTCATTTAAGCCTACGGGCGAAACACACTTTAGTACGGCCACAATATACACGCCCCTCCCTGAAGCTTACAGATCACTAGGCCGCTCGAGGTGTAGTGCATCGCGGGAGCAGGTGGTGGAACCCTTAGATGCAGCGGGAGAGATCACTACGAATGCGAACCACTGCATGAAGATGTTCCCCAGAGACCCGCCTTGCAGAGTCGTCTTTCCAGTCTCCTTTCCTTATGTATATCAGGACCCGCTGTAAATTCCCGTCCATGTCCACCATCCTCAGCACATATCGTGGGGTTTGCGTTTTCTAGGTATCCTTCGTCTTCACATCTACCCCTACTCCCTGCTCTCTCCACCTCCTCTCCTTCAAAATGGTGCTATTCTACTCGCCATGGGAAAAGCCGGCATTGCATACCCCAATCAACATGGAGCTTCCCAGTACCAGCAAGCTAACCTTGCCGTCGCCGCCCCCGACGTTTGATACACCCCGGTTGACGCTCTCATTCCGAACCCACTCCACATCTCCTGGCATACAGCAACCGGCCGGGAAGTTCTGCGGCAGTACCCTCCCTAGCTTGTTTGCGAGCCCTCTTGGCTTGCTTCCCGACCCAGCTCGTAGCCGGTGCACTTTGTCGACTCGGGATCTCTTCGCAGGAGACACATTGCATATCCAATTAGATCAGCGTCTTCCTCCTATTTCTCACATTCTAGGGGATGTCCTATCGCCAAACGGGCAGCGTCGAGATTCCGGGCGAGCAATGGGCGCTTTCCCATTCTCCTCCAGTACAGCAAGCGGTCTGCCGACGCCCCTATTAACTCCTACGAGCCCCTCGAGTCCTGGCTTTCCTTTCTATGGGAATTCTCCGACTTTCCCAGCTCGCTCCCAGTCGATGCCTTCGCTGGCACCCCTCCAATCGGAGCCACCGGCCTCCCCACTACCTTCCAAGTCCCAGGATCGTGGGGAGAACCTTAGCCCGCGATTAAATTCGGCCCTAACAAGGCACACCCGGCGCCGCACAAATCCGAATCGCATCGAGGAGTCTATCAAGTCATGCAGAAGGCAAGAACCATACCCCAAGGTCGAGAAGAAGGACAAGAAGAAAGAGAAAAGCAAGCGGCAAAACACGCCATACACCGAGAACCAAGAGTTCTTCATCAGGTACCATGCAGTCGACTTGGGGTTGTCATGGAACGATGTACAGATTGAGTTTGTCCAGTGGTATCCTGAAGGACCTCAACGCTCCATAACCGGACTCAACTGTGGATACTACCGAGCCAACAAAAAAATCCCCGTGTTGACAGCGGATGGCCTTCTGGTCCTTGCCGACCCCTCATCTTCCCTCCCCCCGCTTGGTGTCGTCATCACAGAAAAGGACTGCGGAGAGAGGAAAGACAAGAACGTCTGCAATGATTGGTGGAGCGACGACGAATGGATTATCCTGGGTAAACTCGACGAGAAGAAGGATGAGAAGGATGAACATGAAAAAGAAAAGTACTTCTGGTGGGACTATAGAGGCGTTCGTTACTTGGCAGTAGAAATCCAAGTCCGCACAAAAAAGTCCAAACTTAGGGATGCCTTCCCCGAAGACCTTGTGGACGAGAGAAACAAGTGGGTACAGCCCGAGCACAGAGAGGAGACAAGGATGCTTGGTGAGTTTTACTCTTTGCTGTCTTAGTTTCCAGTCGAGATACACGTCCTCAGCGAGTGGTAGAAGTCCAATATCGGCTAACCAGTGAGAAACAGCGGAGAGAAGAAGACTCCAGAGGGAAGACTGGCTGGCCCGCAGGAAGCAGTGGGAGGCGCGCAACCCTGGGAGAGTGTGATCTGCTTTCAATTATTATGTAAGAATGGCGATTATCTACTTTCCCCTTTCACACTCCCGGGCTGTGACTCTATTTACTCATGTCTTGTTATTTACCTGGTGTGGCTGTTTGTCTTGTTTGAGTCATGGGATATGTATTTCGTGCTTTCTTGTCGAAGGGGGCAATACCCGAACCAGTACCTCTCGACACCCTTCACAAATCGAAGGGCTAGGGTTGAGCAGCTTGCTACGGGGTTTCTGTGCATGTATTGGATGTCAGTCCAGATTGTGGACAATCGGTAATGCCATGTGTCATGTGGATATGGAATTTCGGAACAAAAAACGAATGTGGTGGGCGGATGAGGGAAAGGTGTTCTTGCTTTCTGTTTCTGATTCTTTATCTCTTTTTCTTCTTCTTCTTCTAGGGTGCGTTATGTACTTGCACTTGGTGATTTCTTGCTTTCTGTTTCTGATATCATCTCTTTTTTTTCTTCTTCCGGGGTGTGTTGTGTACTTGCACTTGGTGATGTGTTTGCTTACTGTTCCTATATGGGGTTGATGTTGCAAGGATGGTATCTGGATGGGTAGATGAAGAGAGCGGGAAATGGTGTGGCCATAGCTGATTTGGTTCTAATTACGGCGAGGAGAAAAAAGGGCCAAGTCAGATGTAAGATGGCTCCTTGGTTGATGCTGGATCTAATTAGAGACTGTGAATAAGCCCTTCCTTTCTATATTCTAGGAGGTTTCACTCGGGGTAAAACGTGTCGGTGTACAACAGCGAACAGACAATGGCTATATAGTGTATGACAAGTCGAGGACATGTTTATTGTTGCAGGGTTTTGTTGCTTTGTGATGCGCATTCCCTCCTCAAACCCGCAGGTTTCATCAACTAAATCTAAACAGGTGCGCTGACATGCAACGTCAAAAAGGGACACCCTTCGCCTCACCAAATCTGTCCCAGATATCCTTCTCAAGGCCGTCTTCATCGAGGCCCTCATCGCCTGAGTTATGATAGCGATATGGATCGCGGTCAAGCTCGTCGTCCCAATCGAGATCTTCGTCGGGATAGTCAGCCGTGTGGTAGTTCTCGGCTTTTACATCACCAACGTTAGTCATCTGTCTTGCTAATCTGGAGAATGGGAGAAAAAAAAAAGACCAACCATTTTCATCCTCCTCGTCCTCGGGGAACTCATCATCACTCTCCTCCTCGTTTCCGTAGAAGAACTCGGTTCTCTCGGGCTCTGTGTCGAATACTAGTAGACCCACTCGGTGTGGGGGAACGGCTTGGTCCCTCAAACGGCTGGCGGGGACACGCTCATACGTCTCAAGCACATAATCCTCGTCATCCGTCGTATCATCGTTATCTTGCACCATCAGGTCTGCAGCCGCTACCGTCTTCGCCTCCACCGGCGCCACGTAGTCTGGGTGCCGATCTGAGAAGCGCTGGGCTGGGGCCCTGGGTCGGAATTTGGACTTGCTGGCTGGGCTAGGAGTGGCAGAGATCCTGTTGCTGTTGAAATCCATCATGTCGAGCGTCTTTGTTATCTGACTGAGGGTGTATGCTTCCATGTCGCGAGCGAGTTCGTCCATATCGAGGCCTTGACGGTTGAGTAGAGATGGAGGGAGATTGGGCTTCGTGGGTGTTGACGAATTGGTGGTGCGAACCTTCGTCCCAGGCCGTTTATATCGCGTCTGGGTGGCTGGTTGGGCAGCAGTAGTCATGGGTTCGGGAAATGTAGGCGTGGATGGCCTTACGGCCAGCGCCTCGGTGGGAGCATTATGGGGGATGCCTTCCGCCCTGGAGGGCTGAGATATCTCAGACTCCAAGGACTCCCTCTGTTTCTTGGCGCCACGCTCGACGAACACGGCGGGGGCGCCACGCTTCTTGGAGGAACCGACCTTCGTTGGCCCAGACGAGTCGAGCTTCGACAGATGGAATCGACGAATTTGTTCATTCGCTGGGTTGACGAGGGAAGCTGGTGCTGGCACTGGAAACGTCACAGGGGTATCCGCCTTAGCAGCTGCTGGCGTGGCTTGCCGACGTAGGGATTTGATCGGCCGGTTTTCGTCGCCTTCTCTGGTTGCTCTGATGACGGGGAAAGAGGGCTTGGTGGGATGGTCGGCACGCTCGACATTAGCCTCCTTGCGCTGGTACACCCAGGTGGCGTCGCCAGACAGGCATCGGAAGCGCTTGTTTCCCTCGACCTCTGGTGTGGCAGCTGTTAGTAAGGCAACAAGTGAGGACAGGGAGGATTGGGCGCAACAAACGAAGGAAGTCAAGAGGTCCGTCTTCGACGCCACGTTTGCGCTTGACCTGGATCGTGTCAGGGGGGAGTAGAGACATGGCGAATGAGTGGTTACACGTCGAACGTTAGCTGCGGCGCGCTTGTGTTGTGGTGATTGTTGGAATGCATACTATCAGGTCTGCTGTTCGAGTGCTCGAGGCCTAACCCCTGACCCCACTGTCTGGGAACAGCGGCAGGCAAGGCGAATTTCTGCCGAAACACACCGCCCTATTTGATGCGGATGACGCCAGAGATGTCCTTGCGCAGTCGACAACCGTCGTTCTGAGAAATAATTATTGGCGACCAACTTGAGTATGGTTATGGTAGTCTTTGCAATGCTTTCTCGAGACTAAGCGTGTTGATGACACAACCTCGAGTAGATTCTATATGTGTTTTTAATGTGATAGCTATCTCCGCTGAGTGTCAATAAATTCCCAACGTATGTACGGATCCGTATGTGCATACCAGCATTTACAGAAGAGAAGTTTGATAGGACTTAAAAGAGGGTTATTCTATTAAGGTTCGGTTTTACTTGCTGTCTCACGGCTCCCAAGGTTGAGTGGCTAATAGCGGCAAACGGTTGACCACACCGCGTGTGGGCCTCTTATAGTGGAGTACAGGTTGGGAGTGGCTGCCCGCTGTCTGTGACGACAGAATGCGGGGAGATCGCCGCTACCCAGTGACTGTGCGCTTGGCTTGACGCTAGCAAGGCGGGTAACCAGTCAGGCCTTGGCCCCCTGAAATTTAGAGGGGCAGTCCATGGCATCCATTTAAGTGGTATAAGCTCGTAGATACGCCTCCCGTCATAGTGGTATCATTGACCTGCAAAAGCTATGGGGAAGGAACCCCCTGGTGTCAGCCCAGTGCCGGAGCTGAAAAGACAAGCAAATGGAAGGGCCAGCCATGGCACCCGCCCCAGCAATCAAAGAACTGATGTGCCAAGTTTCGACAAAATCAAGGCTATAGCATCCCTCATAAAACCCTTCCGCCAACCAGACTCTCCAAGACCTACGCTTTCTGTCCCTTGAGCGGTGCCACGCGCTGCACATCATTGCCTCTCACCTCCAAGCAAAAGGTCTGGGGTAGGGCCGCTCTCAATTCAATTAGGCCCGGTCTAGGTCGAATTCTCTCATCACCACGGTGAGTGTGGCCTCTGTCTTCTTCCCATCAGCAGAGAGGCATATTCTCTCACACTCGGCCGGCGTTTTCGTATTCGACATCGTGTGGTGGAACCATCCAATGCCCCGCGACTGAATCACCTATCGAGCTGTGAGTGGTGTGACGTTGTGGTGTTCGAGGGAACGGAAGGGAAGCCGCAGCATCCCAGCCTGGAGTAAGGTCTCCAACTTTGCCTTCTGCAACAAAACCCCCTCAAGGTGGTGCATCCTCCAAGAGCTTTGCTGACGGGTTGTTACCAGCTGTTTAGCAAATTCAACGCGATTTGCACGACCATCTGCTCCATCCTCCTTGAGTCTTTTATCACAGCTCCCCTATATCATCGGAAAGCAGCATATCAGCATCGAACTCCATGTCTCAGTAATACGGTGCTTCTCGACGTCCTAGATTGGCAACCCACTCATCATGGCGCCCTCAAAAGCTGCCGCTACCATCTCCTATCAGAAGCCGGGCACTCAACCGCCCATCTTCGTCGCGGGCACCTTTTCGGAGCCGCAGTGGGAGCCGCATGAGATGGACTACACCACCGAGGAGGAAGGGGAACATGTCTTTAAGAAAGAGATCTTTGTCGAGCCCGGCTCAAAGATCCAATACAAGTTTCGCGTTGGCTCCGGAAACTGGTGGGTTCTTGATGAGGGCTCGCCGACTGCGACTGATAGTTCTGGCAACACGAACAACGAGATGAAGGTACAGGCACTCAACTATAGGCAAGTATAACAACCTTGATCCCTTCGGCAGAATGAACTATTTATAGCTGATCTTCCTATGCTGTCTAGCACTAAGGGTAAGGCCGAACAAAGCGTCCCTAGAAAGAAGACGATAAATGGCAGTGCGGTTATGAACAGTAGCGTGGCTATGAACGGTGATGCGATCTCGCCCAAGAACACGAGCTTCGGTGATGGCCGATCCCAGCCTGTCGAAAAACCAGTTGACGCTCGTCTGAACCGCCTCAACCCCGATTCGCGATCTGCTACTGGCACCCCCAACTTTGCCAGCGTTGCTGCAGAGGTAGCGGATACGGCTGCTATCCTTAACAAAGAGGCGCCGGAGACCCAAATAACTGATGAGGAGGCCGGAAAAATTGGGTTTCGCCGACTCTCGTCTACCCCCATTATCGAGGTCGCAAATACCGCCGCAGAAGTAGCAGATACTGCCAGAGACTTAGATAGCGTAGAGGTAGGCTCTCCCATCCCCACCACACTAGCTGTCTAGTAAGCTGAAATTTTCAAGCCCGTTGTTGGGTTCAGAATCCTTTCGGATGACAGCAGCCCATTTGGAACTACTGCCCAGAACGAGAGTTTCTTGGGCGACCAGGATGAACTTATGGAGCACAAGGCACCTCTTTTCGCCCATGAGTGCATCGGCATGTACAATGACGATGAAGATTCGCGGGCGAACGACTTTCATGACAGCGATCATAGCGAAATCAGAGTGGCAGAAGACGATGTTGATCCTGACAAGATTGATGTTAACGACCCAACTTTGGAGCCCTTCCCATCCAACAGGGAGGAGATTATCAATACCGTGCGCAAGCTTGAAACGGGCCTCGGCGAAGACCAGGCCTCATTCGAAGGCACCCCACTATCTCCTGTTGTCGGCTTACATCGACGGGGAACGGAAGACTTCACCGGAGATTTCCTTTTGGCATCACCGATTCCCGTGAGTCCTGTCGTTCCGCGTGCGCCGAGGCGTCTAGAAGTACCGAAGTCCCCGCGTGGGTCCTTCAGTTCCAATCATTCGTCAATGTTATCTCTTCAATCAATTTCCGAGGCCGAAGAACCAAGTCCAGCGGAGTTTAGGAACGCCCCTGTGGTGTTGCTCTCGGAGCCACGCAGACGATCTGACTATAAGTCGCCTCTCAGCGACGAGGACGAGGGGGTTGCGATGAAAGATAGCCGGCGGCCTTCTACCCCTAAACTAGAGAACGGCGGCCTTCTTACACCGGAGGCAGCACCGCCAAGGCATATCGTCTCGCACGCCTCGTCAGACCCAGGCTCAGATGCGCTCAAGGTCGAGGGGCGACCCGACCAAGAACAGGCGACACCACAGACACCCGAATCTACGACACCGGACGGTGGCCCAAGTGAGAGCCCCCGGATCGTGATCGAATCAGCGGAAGAAGTCAATGAAACTGCCGGAGAAGCGACTCGCAGCAGTGATCAACATGTTCAGCACAATGTGGATGAAGATGCTGAAGCGTCGCAGCCTGCCAATGGTGTGGATGGGATTGCTGGCAAGAGAACGACAACCGCTGTGGATGAATCCACCACCAACCCAGCACAGCTGAGAAAGAGAGCGGCGCGAGGCGAGAGTTCCGAAACGCAGGCTTCGATTCATTCGGCAGCGATGCCTCCTCCAGACCATGAGGCGGGTTGGATCAAGGCCTTTTTCAGACTTCTTTTTATCGACTGGATCGGCGGTTTTATTAGTAGACTATGCGGCGGCAGACGAAGAACGTAAGGCAGCACCGGCAAGTGCAACAGCGCATGGCTTCATTGGTTGACTCGTCTCCCTAGGCTGCTGACGGCAAGCACGGCGGCAATTTTTATGGGGGTTGGGTGGTGGAAGATGGTGGGCAACGACGGAAACCGCACCAGCAAGTAACGGGTATGTGGCACCGATGGCTGCTCGAGTTTGGATTTCCTGCGGGTTTGTGGACTGTCGTGGGGGGAAGGGGGAGGCGGGGGATGTATGAGGTTGATTGTCATGATGTTCGGATCTGTAAACGGGTTGTGCGGAGAGATGGTCAGACTGCTGACACAGGATCACGAGATTGTACTATAGGAAAGGGGACGAGGAACAGGAGGATGTCGCGCATTCAAGTGTTGTGTTTTTGTTGTCGCTTTTGCTGTGCTAGTGCGCTCTTTTTCGGGTGCCATGCTTCAGACAGAATAATCAGAAGCATCAATTCTTGAGTGTCTGTGATTTGAATCGGTGTGTTGGGTCTCCGCAAAGATAGTACGGTTACAAGCATGGATTTACGTTTTAGTAGAATGCCAAGCTTTTATGCCGGCCGGCAGTGGGACTGGAGGTCAAATTGGCAGGGGTTCTCAGAGCGGTGTGGAAATAGGAGCGGCAGAATAGCTATTTTGCACCAGCGTTGCAGCCGAAATTTTGCTGACTTTGGATAGCCTTCATACATCAACCAACGGGTAACCATGTTGAGAACTCCGAGGGACTCTGTGTGCTTGATCTGCCGCTCGGCTGCCAGGCCGGGCCGAGTAAGCCTAGAGCCAGGCCTGCCATGGGTCAGCCAACGCGCGTTTGGGACACGGCAAAATCGTCGCAGCACGCCCTCGCGCATGATACTCTCTGACCGCAGCCATGTGGCACAACCACCGGCCTCGCGAGGCCTTGACGTCAATGGCGGCGGCGGCGGCAACAACAAGCGACCCAAGGATATGCCCGCCGGGCCCTGGGCCGCTATGAACCGGACCGTCGCCAACATCGATGTCTCAAAGCGCCCGGCCGCCGCGAGGACGCGCGATGCGACACCCACATCGATGAGTACGAGGAGCGAGGCACACAGGGATAGGGACCGCGCAAAGGATAGGGACAAGAAGGGCGGGGGGAGACGCCCGTTCAAGGCGCTGAACATGCAGCGTGCGCTCACAACCATCGGCTACGGCCAGCGGACGAGCGTCAAGGAGCGGATACAGGAGGTCGAGTCGTTCGACCAGTTTGAACTGCTGCCCGTGCTGAAGGAGGCGGTTGCGAACGAGGTGCTGAAGGGAATGGTCGACATCAAGCCGACACCGGTTCAGAGGCTGGCAATCCCCGCACTTCTAGGGCAACGGTTAGGCAAGACACGAAGAAGGACGCCTGCAACCCCGGCCGAGGGCAGGCAGGAGTTTCTGCTAGCCGCTGAGACCGGCTCTGGCAAGACGCTGGCGTACTTACTGCCAGCCTTGGACGCGTTGAAGAAATCTGAGATGGAGGATGTTGTTGCTGCCTCATACAATGAACGGCTTGCGAAGGAGAAGGCCCGGCGAGGGGACCGGCCGCTGATGAGCTGGATCGAGTCTTTTGAGCCCCACCCCAACACGGCGCGGCCCCGCGTCATCATATTGGTACCGACCAGCGAGCTAGTTGACCAGGTGGTGAATGTCGCAAAGTCCATCTCGCACGTCGCCAAGTTCAAGGCCCGCGGGCTCTCGGCCAGCTACGATGCGCTGAAGAACCGACGCCACCTGTACAACCCCCTGGGTGTGGACGTCATCGTGTCGACTCCCCATTTGCTGGCCAGCATCGCGCACGCGGACCCCTACGTGCTGTCGCGTGTCGCACACCTCATCGTCGACGAGGCCGACTCGCTGCTCGACCGCAGCTTCGCGCCTGAGACGATCAAGATCTTCGACCGTGTCCAGTCAACGCTCAAGCAGTTGGTGCTGTGCTCGGCCACCATCCCCAAGCGGCTAGACAGTTACCTGGTTGCGCAGTTCCCCAACATTGAGCGCATCACGACGCCGAACCTGCACGCCATCCCGCGCCGCGTCCAGCTGGGCGTCATCGACACGTCCAAGGACCCGTACCGCAACAACAAGCTGCTCGCCTGCGCCGACGCCGTCTGGTCTATCGGCCGCGATGCGGCCCGCCACGAGAGCCCCGGCGCCAAGGGCGAGGTCGACGTCAAGCGCATCATGGTCTTTGTCAATGAGCGCGACACGACCCGCGAGGTCGCTGACTACCTCGTTTCCAAGGGTATTGACGCTGTCACGCTGCACCGCGACACCTCCGAACAGCGCCAGTCCGAGATGTTGGCCTCGTTCACGCGGAGCGAGCCGCTGAAGCTCCTTGTGAGCGGCGAGAAGGGCACCAGTATCGGTGTCGGCGCTGCCACCGCCGCCGTGGCCGTCCGGGAGGGACATAAGACGGGTGACGGCGTCGCCAGGGTGGGACGCCACTTGGCAAATACGAAGGTCATTGTGGCGACGGACCTGGCCTCAAGAGGTATCGACACGCTGGCGGTCCGCCATGTGGTCCTGTACGATGTGCCGCACACGACGATTGATTTTATCCACCGGCTGGGTAGAGCCGGGCGCATGGGGCGGCGTGGCCGCGGTATTGTGCTTGTGGGCAAGGACGATAGGCGAGATATCGTGTCTGAGGTCAAGGAGAGCATGTTTATGGGGCAGGCGCTTGTGTAAACGGAGAGAAAGTGGAAACTCACTCCACTTGTATGATTGGGACTGTGATTATAATGTAGGCATACATAGAAAGTGGTGTATTGGGTTATGTATGAAATGCTTGTATTGTTGACTGTGAATGCTGGGCTTTTCTCATGATCCCATCTCAAAGTAAAAGAGTGACTGGATGAGAAGAGATCTGGCTCGTGTAAGAAGGGAGGGGGCTGTATAGCTGTATAAGCTTACATCATCTGAGCCGGATAACAACTTATTGGCCATAGGCTTGCAAAACATATTGATTCTAGCACCCAAAGTATGTAAGGGTATATTACTGAGGCTGTACAAAACACACAATATGTGGTATAGGTCGTGCTCTATATATCGTCCCTCATAATCGTAAATCGTAAATCGTCCTGGTCGAGTTCAAATCATCATGAAAGAAAAAGAAGAAAAAAACACCACATCATCGCCACTTGGTGCATGACAGCGCCTTGCTCGAATCCCCTACAGCTCTCTACCCAGGAAAAGATTTCGTTTGCGTCCACGTGGGCGACGGGCGGCCCTCGGCAGTCCAGGTTCGCTGTTTGCTCATGGCCCGCTTGCGCATATTCTCCATGATCTGCACCTCCATCTCATCGATGCCCTTCTCGATATCGGCGTCTTCGCGGGCATAGATGCGCTCCCGGCGGCGGTCCCACCAGCGCCAGATGAGCACGATGACCATCGTGAGCGGGATGGTGATGACAAAGTAGATCCACAGGTCCGGCGACACGGTCGGGCCTTCGTCGTTTCCGCCACCGCCGCCGCTGCTGCTGCTGCCACCGCTGTCACCGCCGCTCTGAGCCTGAAAGTTAAAAAATGTCATGCTGAAGACGGAGGCGAGGTAGGTAGCTGGGAGGAAGATGGCACCGAGGAGTGACAGCGTTTTCATCGACGTGCTGTCGCGCTTGGCAGCGTGGGCCAACCGCCGCTGCTCACCCGCCATTGTGAGGCCGAGTTTAGACTCCTTTTGGGCGATGATATTGTAAAGCTTTGCCAGTTAGAATACCGCCCCATGAGTGAAGTTTGAAAGGGGTTAAAAAGTCTTACCGCCGCTCGCTGAATCGATAATCTCTCGAGTGTCGTGTGCGCATAATTTTCGATACCCTTTAGTTTGGCCTGGTAAAACTCCAAACGCGCTAGCATGCTGCGGTGCAGTTTGTCGACTTCGCCTCCCTTTCCTCCATATGCTAAGATCTCCCTCGCCTGTTCCCAAAATATCTGCATGGAACCCTCCATGCTCTTGATTATCTCCTGATACGCCTGCGGCCGCTTCCATAGCACTTGGGAGTGACACTCGACAAGGTCGCGGTTGATTTGGTCGAGATCAACCATTGACTCCTTGATGTAGCGGATTTCCTCGGGCAGGACTTCGTCACGCATACTGACCGCGTGCTCCAGCAGGCGGAGCCACTCGCGGGCCTCACGCTGCTTCTGATCGTTCTTGGCCGATAGATCATGGCTGAGGATAATGATGGGCAGAAGCAGAGGATGCAGCACCTGGGCGGCGCAGACTTTGAGGTGATCGATGCATTGGAGCATATCCGAGGAGTCGGTCCCCTTGGCGTAGCCTGTCGTGATGCCCGTGCTGAACGAGTGTGAAAGCATCAACTCCCAGCCGCGGGTCTTCCCCTTTTTGCGCACATCCGACTTGCGGAAAATGATTTCTGAGCTAGCATGTTAGTTGAGAATATGGGCCCTCGGCGAAACCCGATAGGACACATACGCAAGTGCGGATCATCATCATCTTGGTCCAAAGCGGCCCAGTAGAAGGGACCAACAACACTCGTTCCCTCAATGGCACGGAATGGGAGACGCATGACTCGGACCATGTCCTCATAGCTCTTGTGCGATAAGGATATGTGGCGAGGAGAGAATGTCTCGGGGTGCTTTGCGCCTTGCTGCAGTCTGAATGCAACAAATCATGTTAGCCGGACACTGCCCCCTGACGAGCTTGCCAGAAGTCAACCCACATCAACCGAATGCCGCCGAGGAGTGCTACGCCCTGCTTGAGCTTAGGTGGTGCAAAGGCGCCCTGTCGAGTGACCATATTATGTGAGTGCATATTCACATATCCATAGGCCAAGGGCAACTATGGACTTACCCGCCGATGCAGAAAGTTGTTGAACTCGTCAGGGAGCTCATCCAGGCGGAATCTATGCTCCTCGACCGTGTTAAGAGATGGTTCCTAGATAGTCAACAAGCCAAGGTTAGCTATTGCCATATTCGGCTCCTGGGATACACCATGATGAATCCAACCCGCCTTCTTTCGTCTATCGTCTCATCTTTCAAGCTGGATCTCGCCACAAGCACCCACCCTCACCATTTTCTCCGCCTTCCAGCTTACACTCGGTCCCGCCATGTCATATCATCATGATCAGCGCAAAATAGAAAAGGCCCGAACTCACCGAGTAGTTCAAGATTTCGAGATAGCTGGTTGCTTCTGTGACACATTTGCAGTCGGTGACGTAGGTCTTGAACATGTAATCATCCATCTTTTTAGCGTCTTCGGCTTGCGCCCTGCCTCTCCTTCAACCCGGTCCGCCGAATGCGCTATTCACCGTCAATATTCAATCCCCACACGGCAGCACACGCGGGACGCGGGCCCAACAAAAGCAGGAGAAGCAAAGGTGCGCAAAGCGGGTCTAAAGCATACATCAAGACGCAAGCGAGGCAGACATGAAAGAAGAAGAAAAAAAAAAGAAAGAAGGAGAAAGTGGAAAACCGCCTGGTAAAATGCGGCCTCAAGACATCGGATCGATCGAACGGTCGCGCGCGGTGCGGTGCGGCGCGGCAAGTTAGGACCCGGACCACCTGGAGCAGGCTGCCAAGCTGAGCCAAGTCGAGCCAAGCTCGGGAGCTGAGCTTGTGTGGTTGGGAGACAGTCGAAGACAAACCATCCCTCCCACCCCACCTTCCTAACTGTCTCTCTTTGCCCCCCCCCTCTTCCCCCCCCTCTCTCCAACCAGCTCCCCCCTGTCCACACCTTGTCCACGACAACACTCCCCCAAAATTCCCAATCGCGGGGGGGTCGGGAGGGCGAAAGCCTTGTCCAGGCCTCCCATGCCCTGGTCTAGTTCGAACGTGTGTGGGGTTTGGTTGGGCTGGTGGGCTTGGCTGGTGGCTGGTCACTAGTGGCGGACCCTTGCCTGCTGGAGACACCGACTGCGAGACCCGTGCTTGGGGGCCAACGGCGAGCTCGGTTGGCTTCCCAGATCTTCTCATTACCACAAGCTACCACAAGCTTCCCAATCCACCCGAACCCCATCAACGGCCGATTGAAGTGGCCCGCTGGCCATTCGCTCGTTGGTAACATGTTCCCGGCAACTTCTCACTGACTGGGAGCTGCGAATAACTCGTTTAAATTCTTTGCCAAACGATGCTTAACAAGAAAAATATATTCCGAGGATAAACAACCACACAGCGACACCTTCCTTTTCATGCAATCCCACCGCAGACCCGCCCGTTATTCTTTTGTATAGGTGATTGATTCGTAGGTGTGGTATTCGTAGGTAGTACTTCATCCACCCCTCATTTTCCGCCCGCTCGACTCTATCCAAGAGTATGTGAGCGTTCCTCCCATCATTATCATTGTCGTCGTCCCATGTGGCCTTGTGCATCCGCAACACCAACCTAAAACCTCGAGCCGATATCTCCGTGTCCTGTAGCCTAACGACCTAAGCACCCGTTGGCTTCTCACCCCACCTGTCAGACCAGTTAAAAATTCATCCTTGTACTCATCGATCAGAAACGCCTCGCAGCGCCTCTAACAGTGCCGAGCTCGTAACCGAGCCCATTGGATGCCGGCAGCCACCCCGGACGCCGCATCTCCCAGCACCTATGCGGCCACCCGCACCCGATGAGAGCCACGTTGCAGCCTCAAAAGTCGACGAAGAGATGGACAAATCTGGAAGTCTATTAGTATCCCCTCTCCCATTGCGCCGCCCAATCAGCTGTGTCAACTCACTCGTCTTGTCCCAACTGTCCGTACCGCTCCGTTTCTTCTGGATACCTGTCGAACTGGCTGGCGTCTCCGGCCCCGGCTTTGACAGGCGGTGTGTATGGGGCATCAATGTCTTTTCTTGCTAGACGGTCCCAAGTTACCTCGGCGAACCAGGGATGGAGCTTCACATCGTTTGACCCGCCAAAAAGATTACCCAGTCGCTTAGTAAGGTCCGCCGTGATCAGCCTCTGCAGTAAGTCTTGCGCATCTGGGTTGATGTACGCAGGATACTTGACCTTGCCCCTCAGGATGTTTTCGTAAATCTTCATCGCAGACGCGCCGTCCCAGAATGGCGTGTACCCGCAGAGCATTTCGTATATTAGAATTCCCAGTGACCACCTGTTATAACCACGTCAGTCCCAAACGGCAGGAGGACCGCACACGGGGTTTGCCTCACCAGTCGACCGACTTGTTGTAACCTTTGTTAGCAACAACCTCGGGGGCTAGGTAGTCGGGGGTACCGCAGAGCGTCCACGTCTTATCCGGTACCCGTTTGGCAAAGCCAAAGTCGGTAATCTTTAGATGGCCATGCCGGTCAAGCAAGAGGTTTTCGGGCTTCAGGTCTCTGTAAATAATGTTTCGTGAGTGGAGGTACTCTAAGGCCAGCGTAACTTCAGCTGCGTAGAACTTGGCCACCGGATTTGGAAAGCGCTGGATTCAGTGTCAATACCAGTACAGCAGCCTTTCAAGCAGTCCCGGGTCCAGTCAGGTCTTACCCCAGACTTTCGTAGAAGTGAAAAGAGCTCGCCGCCCTCGACAAAGTCCATCACCATGTACAGATTTCTCGAGTCCTGGAACGTGCCCCACAAGGTGATGAGGAACGGGTGTTTCACCTCACCCAACATCTTCCTCTCATCGTTTGTGTGCTCGACTTGCTTCATCTTGACTACTTGTGCCTTTTTCAGTACCTTAACGGCGTAGAACCGCTGATTGTGTTTTGATTGGACGAGGTGGACCCTGCCGAAGCTGCCCGTGCCCAGAGTCCTCAATATCTCAAAGTCGGCGAGCGAATACTTGCCCTTGGTCACTCGGACTTGGTTTTGTGGGGCTTGCGCCTGTTGCTGCTGCTGTAGGGATGCCATGTTTCCCGGTTGCTGGGCCTGGCTCCCGGCACCACCGTTGGCGGGAGAAGGAGAGAACCCGGAACCTAATTGCTGCTGCTGATGATGTTGATAGGCGGCAGGGCCGTCAAGCTGGGGGGGGTTGATTAGGTTGGAGATACGCGGGAGGTTTTGCGGCTCTGTCCCCGGCGACGGAGTGTGTTGAGCCTGAAAGGCCTGCGGGGGTGGTAGGTTATTCATTGGCGGTTGGTCAGCCGCTTCGGGCAGAACGTCCTGTTTGCTTGTTGCAGCCGAGTGGGAAGTCGCGTGTGACGCAGCGGATAGCGAAGGGGCCAGGGGAATGGTCTGGTCGAAGCTCTTGGCCGTGGTAGGCGTGACGGGGCTCGTCGGGTTACTGGGCGGTGATGGGTCCGTATTGCCCTCCCTGGTCTTTTTCTTCTTGAGAAACCCGAGGCTAGGCATGAAGTTCACTTGGACGAGACAGCCGAGCGCGGCCTGGACCGTCTTATTGGACAAGCACAACCGGGAATGAGGGATGCGGAGGAGGCGGCTGCGAGGGAAGCTGCACAGCAATCAAATGACAAGCCAATTAGCAGATACCTCCAGTCGGATGGGTTCAGCAGGCCGTAGGAGGTCATACCACGGACGACGGAAGCTGCAGGCGCGCTGGCTGCGGCGGGCAATTGCAACTGCAGAATCGATGTGATCACCCAGTTGGCGAAGACTAAATATATTCGGAGCCTGCGAAGATAGCAAAACCGCTCACAGGAGTAGAGATTGAAGGGAGGCGGCGATGCTGCGGCGATGCTGCGGCGATATCCGTAGCAGATGCAACAGACAGTCTTGAAACAAGATCCAGCTCTTGAGCGACACCTAGTTGGCTTACAGAACAGCACAAAGAGATGAAGGGCCTGGAAGGCAAGGCGCGATAGCACTTTAGCTGTTCTTATGACTGTGGTTTACGGCGTAGAAGGTCGGTGGTAGGCGTCGAGGGTGCGATGAGATGTATCGATGCAATGATATAACGTCGCTGTGCTGTCTCTGATGAGCAATCTGTGGTGTCCCCCTCTCCCTCGTAGATCGTCTTTCTCTTTTCTTCCTCCAGATATCGGGTAGTGGCGGTTGCGGTTGCGGTTGCGGTTGTGGTCGTGGTGTCGCGTTGTGGCGCACAAAGACTCGACAGCCAGGGCAAGGGCAAGGGCAGCGCAAACCTGAAGCTGAATCCGATGTGAGTGTCTGTCACGGCCGGGAAGGTTGAAGCTGCCGGGTCGGCGCTGTTGGAGCAGAACGAGCGCGATCGTGAAGGTGCAAGCAGTCAAGATCGGTTGCTACTGCAAAGGAGAACCAGGATGGTGGTAGCTTGGAGGGGAGGGGATGAGTCCAGTGAGGTCCAGGTTGCTGCTGTATGTCGCTGGGGCAGGGGGGTAAGGTAGGGCCTTGAATGGAAAGGTGGGACCAGCCCTTGTCTCGCTCAGCTGCTTGAAGGTGTCGCTTCCACGTTCCGTCGTGAGTGCAGCACACCCGACTTCGCCCTTTGTTAACTTCTGCCAAACTAAACTAGCCTACTCCTTTCTCGAGCCTTTCAAGCAGGCCGCCGCGTCTATTAATCCTCCGCCCTCGCCGTTGAAAAGCATGACATGACAGGAGCTGCAGGAGTCAGCGCCGAGGTCAATTGGGTCGCAGACAGCACCAGCAGACGCACGGAGCTCCGCCATTTGACATTGGGCATCTTAACATCGGGAGAGACTTCCAAGCTTTGTCTTCAAGAGGTGGGCTCGTGGGTTCGTAAGCTATCTGTCGATGGGCTTGAGTTGGGATGCACCATGGATCGAGGGGCCTGCTAGGGGGCTGCTGAGGGGTAGAGGGGCCGAACGCGACACAGCGCAGTGGGCGGATGCGCAGCATCGCAGGCCTGTGATAGTGGGGCCTCGCCCAGCAAGGATTATTGGGGCCCTTGCCGAGGGCGGAGCGTCCGCCTCACTTCGTCATGGCCCCAGACGTCCAATCAACTGGGCTCGTGGTAGTGGGGTATGGGGGAGGATGATCATATCGGTGTCCTAGATAAGACCTTGGCGATTAGGGCGTCATTGCACTGACTTGGATTGAATTCAACTGATTCTCGAGAAATTGCGCAGTTGTCTACAGCTCGATAGACACGGCCGTCGGCGACTCGGGTGCGTATGCGCACGCAAAAGGGGCTGTTGCATCTGTAGCAGAAGAAAAGCGCGCATCCAGACTGGTTTTAGGCAGAGAGAGAGAGAGGTTCAACGACTCGCTGGACCATACACGCCATGCCGAACACCCAGTCAAGAGTCAAGCCAGTCCGCCCGAGGCTTGAGATGGCTGCGGTATTTCTGTCTATCTGCGCCGGCCCTTCTTTTGGCGGCAGTTGGAGACGACACAGAATTTTTTTGCCTTCTCAGAACGCACGAGCTTCAACTCTGTTCCACCTCATCAGGACCCTCTCGCCACCGGAATAGTCATCAATATATCACTATCACCTTGCCTGCAGTCAGCCCTTGACGACACCTCGAATCCTGTCCTGCGAGCCTGCCGTGCCCGCCTACCTCGCCTTGCCACTCCCGAGCTTACTACCCACTGCTGTAATGCATTCTTCCCTTCCGGCAAGCAATTGAGGACTTTTCGTTTATCATCCCCATCACCTTGCGTTTTCAAGAATCCATTTCAAGACAGTTTTTCACAACAGATATCCATTAGGGCCCAAACATCGTAGCTAAAGGTATAGACCCCCAAACCCCCAACCCCTTTTAGGACTGGCTGGAGAGCGTTATTGATACATAGGGAACTCGCTTCGCTTTCACACGGAGCGAGCAGGCCGCCTCAGTCAGTACTAAACCGTGTGACAGGCAGCCGAACAAAAAAGCAATACATAAAGGGAATTAGACCATGCTTGTCGCGCCATGCAGGAAAAATTTATATGTGCGATTTTCTCCCTTTCTCCCATCTTCATAGTTTCTCGTTTATCCATCCAAGTTCGCTGGCTCCCCTCAAAACCGATGACTCCGCCGGTTGTTATTGGACCTCCACGCTGTGTATCCCACATAACCCCCACCGATGACGGCAAAGAAAAAGAAGATCTTGAAGAAAAACCAGGTCCAGCTACCGCCCTCCCGAGAGGCTGTCTTCTTACCCCTGCCGCTTCCAGGTGTAGGCTTTCCTGTCGGCTGGGTCGTGTAGAGGTTCTTGGCGTTGATAGAGATGATATCGTGATTGTCGCTGAGCTCACCCGTCTCGGCACTGAAGCCGAGATAGGCAACCTGAGGGATCGCGGGAGGCTCGTTCGTCTCGAAACAGAGCGTCCACTCGCCCTCGGTCTTGTACTGCAGCTCCAACTTGAGATACTTGTCCTGGAAGTAGGTCAAGCGGAACTTGGTCGGCACGCTGGCGTGTCGAATGCCTCTGGCCGAGCAGCCGGCAAACTCGGTGCTCTTGCCATCGGTGTCCTTGTCGTAAGACGTCTTGCCATCGCCCACCATAGCCATGACATAGGGGAAAACGACACCAGGGCGATTGTTCTTGTATGTATCAAAGAAGATGCCCAGGCCCTCATAGTTATCCGCGCTTCCAAACACGGGGCCTTGCTTTCCACGCTCCTTAGTGAGCCACATGGCAAAGCCGTCGCCATAAAGCTGGTTCTTGCCGTGGATCTTGAATTCCACCTCAATCTCCCAGTTTGTTGCTGTCAAGGGCACCCTCGAGAATAACCATCCATTCTGCGACGGGTGATCTGAAGTCAGACGTATGTATCTACAGCACAGAGTCAGAGCCCGGCCATGCAAGTCGAGCGATTATGGGATGGTGAATCCATACTGATCTGTGCGGACAATCGTGTCGCCTCCAAAGTCATACCACCGACTTTGCATATCAGAATCCAGGTATGGCTATCGAGACACACAAGTTTAGTTTTCACCCAAAACTGAAGGCCTCGTCGGGAAAACAGCGTACCTGTACGAGAGTGTGGGTCCGTAGCTATCGAGGGCGCAGGAGAACAATGTCAGTAACTACTCATCTGTGTACGCGCTGCGCAGCCATGACATACCCCGATGCTCTTGACAGTGCCATCCTCCTCTGTCTGCACTGCACCCAAAGCAAGCGTGGCCAGCCACAAGGCCGACAATGTCGACGTCAGCAACATGATGTGCCCGTCGCCGTCGCCAGCAATAGCTCTCGGTTCCCGGCTGGTCGGCGAATGGAAGCGGAAACTCTAGCAAGGGGAAGTGCGCAAGTCCAACGAGAAGGAAAAAGGCATCAAGGGGACAGAAGGCGAGTCCGATGAAGGAGTGTGGGCGTTCGGAGCTGGGCCGAAGAGTGTTCACATCAAGCTGTGTGAGCGTGGCGGGTTTCTTGAACGTTGGCTCCAACTGTGGCTTTCCCATTTAGCTGGCCTTTTCGGGTTCCAGGGGGGCCTGTGCGGCAAAATAGCTAGGGTGCCTTCTCAGCCTCTGCTAAGCTACCCCTGCCGGCGCCATGTGTGTGAAAGCGGGTGGTATACTCCCCGGGCCTCAGCCTCACCCGCAACAGCTCCCATGGCCTGCGCCACATCTCAAAATTTTTATCAACCACAGGTGCAGTGCCTCACGGGTCGCGTTGTCAACCAACCTTGAAAGTTAGCCATCGCCTTCAACGAACAGCGCCGATACCCACACGCCCACAATCCCCCAATCCCGCCGATACCATGGATTCCGAAGCAGTCAAGAATGCTATCATCAAGCAGGTTCAGCTTGAGTCGAACATGAACAACGCAAAGCAGCTCATCGAAGCATGTTCCGCCGCTGCCCCTTTCCTGTCTGTTCACGGCTCTAACACCATCAATTTATAGAAAATCAACGAGAATTGCTTCCAAAGATGCGTCCCTAAACCAGGCAGTAGCCTCTCGAGCAGCGAAAGTTCATGCGCCACGTCGTGCATGGAGAAGTACATGGCGGCCTGGAACTTGGTCAATGCATCATACGTCAAGAGGATACAGCAAGAGGTCAATAGCCATGGCTTCCAAACATAGATGGAATCGCCCTGCATTGTATTTCTAACAGGATGGATGGCCGTGGCGCACTGAGTAAAACGGATGCATTTCCAGAGGTCAGTCAACCTTGTACGATACAAGATTGCATAGACCACGAGAACTCCCGAGCTCTGTAAATGTACATATACATACATACAACTCTAGCGGAGAGCGAGCTCTACCCAAAACTTGAATAGGGCGAGGCAGCGTTGCAAACCAGCCCCGGGGTATCTATGGACAACGGATATCCTGCTCATCAGGCACTCTCGACCTCTTCCTTTTTCTTCGCCTCCTCGGCGGCCTTCTTTCTTGCTAGGTAGCGTTCCCTGGCACTCGAAATATCCGAGTCAGTCTTCCTGCTCTTCGAGACCAGCTCGACCTTGGCCCGCTCCTCGTCTGCCTCTTCTCGTGATCGCTTCAGTGTCTCCTCGAGTTGTGCCTCAAGCATGCGTGTCTGCCGCCCGCGCATTGCGTTTTTGCCTCCGCCGATGTTGAAAACACCCTTTGTTGAAACGCCCGCGTTGCCCGGACCACGCGCTGCCAAGCGGACCTCGTCCTGTTGCACTTCGACTTTCTTCTTGGGCGCCACGTTCAAGCCACCCTTCAGTAGCTGCCTCTTGTCAACAACTTCGCCATCATCATTGATAACGATATTGCCACCCTGCGCGTTGATCTCCCTCGCCCGTTCCGTCGCCGTCTTCCCTTTCTCCGCCCCCTCCTTGTTCCCTTCCGGAAGCACACCTCCAGTCACCTTCAGCTGCTCGACCGCCTTGATCTTGGCAGCATGCTCCTCCTCCCCCTTATCCAGCATCTGCTTATAAAAGTCCGCCAACCCCCTATTCTTATTCTTCTTCTGTTCCGCCTCCTCCCTCTTCTTCTCCGCCTCCTCCAGCCTCCGGTTCTCCTCCTGCTGCTTCTTGTACGCCTCGGTCACAAACGCCTCCTTGTCGGCAAACGCGTCCCCCTCGGCGTCGCGCTCCCGCTTGAGCCGCTTCTCCTCGGCAATCAGCCGGTCGCGCTCGCGCACGTCGGCCGCCTGCAGCAGCGCATCAAAATAACGTGGCCGCCGCTCAGCACCCGCGCCCTTCTCCTCGGCCTCCTTCTTGGCCGCCGCCCCCGCCGCCTTGAGCGAGTCGTACACGGCATCGTAGTCGTAGATGAGCGGGTCGTCACCCTCTGCCTCTGCTTGCGCGTACTTGTGCGTATCGAGCACGCTGGAGAGGTCGCCGAACTGGGAGGGTATTTGGGAGGGTTTTGTCGGACGCGAGGACGGGGGCGGAGGGGGCGGGCCGCCGCCGCGCGGGTGGGGTTTCTTTTTCGAGGTGGAGGAGGGCGCGGGTGAGGGGGTTGAAAGGCTCTCAAAGGCGTCGAGGGAGGAGATGGCTACGGCTTTTGCGCCTGGCTGTTGTTTCTTTCGTTGCGCGGCGGTTGGGAAGCCGTCATCGTCGTCATCGTCGTCGCCGAATGTTGTCGGTTTCCGCCTTGTTAGCGCGGGTTTTGTTGGGCCGGACTTCTTCAGCCCAAAGGAGAAGCCGGGCTTGCTCATGTTGAATATTGCGGCTCCGAGGAGTACGTGGTTTGTTGATGAAGGAGAGTCGATGAATGCGGTCGGACCGCGAATCAAATTTTGGTGGGGCATTCCTTCCCAGCCACGCCACCGAGGTGTCATACATGCGATAAGATAAGGATGCCCCGGCAGGCAAGCACTCGTCGTTGCCAGGAGAACTCCTGAATTCGAGAAAAGGGGCAGAACTACAATGATTTTTTCTCAATCGGAATCTTAATCTTGCTCATGAAGCTTTACTCACAGTGCCCAAAAAAGAAAAGGGAGCAAGGAGAACAAATTATTTCCGCAACTCTTAGAGTATTTGATAAATTCAGTCAAGAAATGTGCTTGCTAAATTGTTCATGGAGTCTAGTAGTTAGTGTCCTTTGAGGGAAAATACCGACATACAAAGAATTTAAAATAAGGGGACAGGGCTGTGGTCGGTAACGGTACGGACTACCTCTATCTCAAACTCCCCCAGAGACATCAGTAGTACTCCAATGCTATCCGCGCCCATCCTCACTTCAGCTTCTTCGTCACCCTCACCAACACGGCCGCATCCGTATCCATGCCGGTCGCGTCCGAAAGATGCACAAACCGATACCCCTCCCTCAGCCGGTCCAGGCGGACGCACGCCCACGCGGCGAGCGAGTCCCTCCCAATGCTGTCGTCGCGCACCAGGAAGCGCACAAACGACAGCTCGGGCACCACGCCCGGGATCTTGTCGAACTTAAGCTGCTGCCGCTTGAAGTCCGGGTCGCAGCCCTTGTGCGACTTGGTCTTGGCCTTGTACTCGCCTTCTTTCTCCTTGCCTTCAGCGGGCAGGCCGGTCCCGTGCCGCTCGCCGGGCTCCTCGACGTGCACTTCGACCTTGAGATAGGGGTGGAACGAGTTGGGGTTCGTGTCGCCTAGGGGCATGGGTAGCGACTGCGCCGCCAAGACTTCGATGAAGAGGTCCATGGTGTAGTGCCGGACCGCGGTGGCTTGAGGCGCCGGCGTGCTGATGGTTGTGGGGGGTGGCTCTTCAGCTCGGTATCCTGTCCACATGTCAGTGACAAAGTCTATTTGTCGTGCTTTCGGCCGAGCAATACGTACCTGCGGGCTTGAGGACGTAGCCACCTGTCCCGGCAAACATGCCCTCGTTGAGCATCATCCCCTCGTCCCAGTTTTGCCAGTTCAGTGCTACAATCTGTATCCCCTTCCTCCAAAACACGGCCGGGTCCAGGTTCGACGATCCTATACGGAGACCGGACGGATAAGCCCGCATCAGATAGTGCTTGTTGTGGTCAAAAAGTTCCCTCGCGCTCTTTTGGTGTACCTCCATCACCCCGTTCTCGGATAGCGAGAAGATGTGGGTCGGCATAGAGGCCTCTGGCTGCGTTAGGCTCTTGAACGAAACGCCGCGGGTGTAGACCCCTAGCCTGCTAAGGGCCTGGATGACCTTGGAAGCCTTTTTCTTCTTGGCCGTTCCCGCCGTCGTCGATGCTGCCAGCTTCCCAGGGTCTTCAGATGGCGAGCTCTCGCCGTCAGGATTCTCCGGCGGGGCGTACTTGACCTTGACGAGGATCTTTCTACGCAGATCCCCGGGCGATGGCAGGCTCGTGGCTTCCTCCTTCGGCTCCGGAAGCAGGTACCCGCTCCAGACTTCCTCCATGATGTTGACCATGGCCTCCTGCTGCTCCGCCGAGCAGTGAACCTCGAGACTGACGATGACGGGAAGATCAGTGACGACGAAACCGAAGTCCCTGATGGAAGTGCACACATCTCGGAACAAGACATCCTTTGTCAGCGTGTACCCGTGCAAGACCCGCGGCTCCTTGAAGGTGGTGGTTTTCTGCAGTGATCTGGTAGAGGTGGCGCTGGTCTTCTTCTCGAGGGGTGCCTCCGTCTCGGCGGTGGCCGCTGTCTCTATCGTTGGGGTATCGTCTGAGACATACTTCTCGAGCTTCTTGCCTATCGACGTCTTCTCCAGGCGGCTGACCAGGGAGTTGGGCATCTTGTCCTTCACCTTCTTCGCCGCCTTTGTCTTCTTCTTCTGCTTGGGCGATCCCTCATCGCTGCTGCTGGAGTCAGACGTGTCCGACTCCGAGTTGTCGCCGTCCCAAACGTCGATCTCGATGCACCGACAGCCCCTGAGCAGCACGTTCTTGTAGGCACCCGCGCTCGAGTCGCTATACAGTTGGTTGCCTGTCAGGTACGTGTTGTGGCTTGAGCTGACAAAGTAATTGGACAGAGGCCACGAAAACTCCTGCTCTTCCGGGGGGGCAACAACACTCGCCGCCGAGGATGTCATGTACTTGACAAAGCCGTCGAAGCCCCAAGCCGCGTTTGCCAGGTCAGCCGCCCCATCGTCGCCATCGTTCTCCTGCTGGGTGTGCTTGAGAAAAGCTACTGTCTCCTCCTTGCGCCAGCCCTGCTGTCCCTTGGTCGTGGTGGCATGGGCACCGTAGATAGTCTTCAGGTATGAAAGCAGCACAGAGTTCAGGGTCTGAACGGTGTGTGCCTCGCCTGAGAGGCCACCGCCGGCTTGATGGATTGCATCGCTGGTCGGGGGCAGATTGTCGTCTGTCGCTGCCGGATCAACCATGCTGCAATGTGATATATTTATAAGGCCGCAATTAGGTCTTGGCGAGTAGGTTATTTCCTATGAGACGTAGCAGGGTAATGGATAGCTGTCCTGGAGATTCGCGAGTGGTTGTTGAAAGCTCGCGACAACACAAGCTAGGAAAGTGATGCAAGGCGACTGATATAGGTTTCACTTGGGTGAACTCCGGAGGGCGCTTTTCACCCAAAACAAGAAAAGGTGGTCAATAAACTCGTTTCACCAAGCTGGCTACCTATGCTATACATACATATATGCCCAGACGGAACTTTCTTGCTCAGCCTCCTCTCCAAAAGCTGCCCAAGCATGGCCAAGAGAGCCCTCATCCACCCCTCACTTCCTGGATTGCACTCACTTGGCCCCCTCCATGCCTTTGTGCCAGCCGGCGATCGGGTCAGGTGGGGGGGTGGGGGGGGGGGCTTGCAGCCAATAAACCCACCTAGCGCGTGGAATGCCAGCAACGGGCAGTCGCACGCCTGTGGAGGGATCATCCCGCTAGAGCGATCGCCATGGATGCGCACTATACGCCAAGGTAGGTAAATGACGCCGCCAATCGCACTCACCCACTCAGCTGGGTCTAGATGCTGCTGATGCTCGCCTTGTTTGCTTGCATTTCGGTTTACATGGTCGTGGCACGCAGTCAGATATCTCAATAGCTTCTTGCGCTCGTCTTTGCGCCAGTCTTAATCAACACTCAAGTTACCCCTTCCTCCCAAGTGCAGAGCGACAGCCCGACGCCACAAACTCCTGCCTTACACAGTTAAAGTAGTAATAATCCCATCAATCATAAGGTAACCCGTCAGGTTAATTACCCGCAACCCAGTGGCTAGTACTGCCATAGGGCCTTGTGGTAAATCGCCCTCGACCCCAGCATCTTGTACTCAAAGTTGGTAATCCACGAGTCGTTAGTCGGCAGCTTTGCAAACACGCTGGCCCCTTTCCACACGACCACCTGCTCATCCATTTCCCTGGCGCTCCTGCTGACGAGGATGCGATCCGACAAGTCAGGACGGCGTAGCTTGAGCTTCTCCTCAAGGAAGGGCGCAAAGTGCGGAATCTTCGCGCCGCCGCCGATCACCATGATGCTTCCCAAGAGCTCCTTGACCTTCTTCTCGTCGCCCTTAGCTGCGTTTTGGATGCTGGTCATGATGGCGATGTCGAGCGGCGCAGTCGGGAGCACGGCGTCGCGCTCCATAGCTAGCGACTTCGGTGTACGCTGGAAGATTTCGGCTACCGCACCCGGGGCAGCGAGGGAACCGTTCACCACCGTACTTCCAGGTGGGGCTGGTGTACCGCCGTTCCGGCCGCTTGGCGCGGGGCTCCCGCCGTTCATGTCCCGGGAGCCGAAAATGTAGGGTGGCGGGACTGGTGTGTTGGCTCCTTCAGGGGCTGGCGAAGGGGCGTTCGACGTACCCGGCGTGCCGGTGGTGTCGGCGCGAGCGAGGAAGTTGAAGGGCTGAGACTTCTCTTTGCTTGGTGTTGCAATGTCATTGGGTGCCCCTATGAAACTGATGGCGGTCGCCGTAACAGACGGCTGGATAAGTGCTAGAATGGCAAGCTGAGCGGCGGAACCAGGGTCATCCGGGATATCAACATCGTAGGCATTGTAAGACCGCTCAACCAGCTTCCGACGGCCTCGCAGCTTCATGCCGGTGTCAAAGATGGAGGGATCATAAAATCCCATGGGCGCCAAAATGACTTCGTCGTAGAACTTGAACTGGTACTTGTGTGTTGGCTGGTTGGGTGCGCGCAAGTGGAAGTCGAAATTCTGAACCGAGATGTTTGCCTGTGACAGGGTGCAGTATTTAATCTTAAGCTCCTCCGCTAATAAGAAGTCATATCGTCGGCGCAGGTTGATTTCTTGATACGGAAAGTTGTCGTAGAGCATCATCTTGATGAAAGTCTCGGTAACGTCAGAGCCACCAAACTTCAGGTTTATTCGTGAGTCCTCGATACAAAGGCCGTCCTCGACACAAGTGATTGACGTCTTTTGTGCACCAACATCAACCACACAAGCTTGTGTGTAGCCAGCACCAAATGTGGCTGCCATACTCTCCTGTATAAAGGATATCTTGCCGAACTCGAACCACTCGACACAGAGGTGCAGGATTTGTTCGACGTATTTCTTGTCATACAGATCTGGGATTACAAAGACGCAGCTGTATTGCTTCCATTCGGAAGGCTTGTTCAAGCCCAATTCCCAGCGAAAGGCTCGATCGAGGAGTGCCTCGAGGTCGTTGAATAGCTGCGCCTTTGTTGGATAGTCGTCTTCGTTGGGCCAGCCGTGTTGGATTGGCCACCACAGTTTGTACTTTGGAGTTGAGTCGTCAGGGATGCGTAGAGCTTGGTGCCCGATGAAAACCGATGAGGCGGGATTCACGTCTGCCGATGCTGCGACATCCGTCCACTCAATCTGTAGAGGATCGTTATGCTGCGAGATGATCTCGGGTTCGGTCCGGCGATTGAAATTGATAACAAGGTCCTTGGAGTTCGGGAGGACCTTTCGCTTGTTTGCGCGCATGTCAACCTTGAGATCATTGGACATCTTTTGGTACTTTTTGGACCACTCTTCTCCATACTGCTGTTCTGTTGTTCGAGCTTCAAACTGTCGTCGCGGAAGCGCCTCGTGCATTTCCGACTCGGTCTGGGTGTATCTTGCTGCAAGCACCATAGGAATAGTCTTGGGAAGGGCGTCGCTGGCGAACCCAACGCGCAGGTTCTGGCTGCCCGGGTGTATCACGATAATCTTGGAGGGGTCGAGGAAGGTGGTCGAGGAGGCGGCACCATCTTCGCCCTGGAGGTCATCGATCGGGAGGGGTATCTCGCCATTGGTGTTGTTCAAGGCGCGGTCGCGATCCTTGGCACTCTGAACCAACCTGTCTCTGTTGGCCTCTCCTTGAAGTCTGAGCGAGAGGATTTGGTCGTCGCGCTTCATATAGTCTCTACCAGCCTCGGTTAGTCGCGTGCGGCATGTCCATGCCGCGAGAGAACAGCCCTTACGTATAGTAATTTTTCTGGTTGATGGGCACGACGTCTGGCCAACTTGTTTGCTTCATGCCATTGTCGGTTCGTTCCAGTCCTGGTATTCGGTCAGCAATCAACCTGGCCAAGTCCAAACTCGAGCGCAAAAGCGGATCACTCACCTTCCCGAAGGAGGACACGCTCGCTGACTTTCCCCACCATATTGGCTTAATAGGGCGTGGTGTTTTGGGTCGGGTAGTAATGGATTCTCGTGGTTGCCTGCTGCTGCGACTGACGCTGGTGCTGCGATGTTGTGATGTTTGTGTTGCAGTGAAATGCGCGAAGCGTTTGGATTCCACCGTGGCGGCCCAGCGTTCGAGGCTGGGGTTTTGTGCTGTGAAAATCGGGTTCGTCTGATGGCGGGCACAGCTGGGCCGTTGGTTTTGCTTCTCGGTCGGCCGCCAGAAAATTGGGGAACAGTGGTCAAGGAATCTCAAGCCGCCATTGGGATCCAATCCCCACGAGGCTGAAGCGGCTGCCACAGCTTCAATTGACATGGATTTGTCTCAATCCCAGCCTAGCCTACCTGAGGTAGGGTATATAAGTACCTGCTTTCCGATTGTCCTGCAACGGAGAACGGTGCGGGAAATTCACCTACCGGGAATATGCGAGGAATGGATACACTACTGCTAGGTACCTAGGTAGTGGATGTGCATATCTCGCGAGTCACCACAACCACCACCGCACATGCATTCCTTCTCTCTTCTCTGTGGCTGTGGTCAAGTCAGTTTCAAACACAGGTTAACAAGCCGTACCTCTAAAGGGGTCTTAAAGTTTTGATAGGATTTCCAAAGGCATGGGGCTATTTTCTGTGGAATCCAATAAAATGCGTTCTCAAGGCTGCGAGCATACCTTCCACTTAGGTCACCTGACAATGACGTCGGCACTTGCGAAGTAACATCGGGTTGTGAGCCATTGTCAAACATGACACATAAACCTTTCGGTCTTCAATATAAAGAACGGGTCAGTTGATGAAAGATCTACAAGTGAAGCGCTTACTCAGTCTTCGATCTGGTTTTCTCTCTCCAACACTGGTAATTCACCTACAACATCATCACCGCATCTTGGCACTTACTAGTCGCCACCTGAATTTGTCGACTTTTATCAACGTATCAACACAACACACATCCAGATACATTTAGCTTGTCGCGTGTTTGTCGAGTCAAAAACATGCCTCCAATTCGTGTTTACACCGAAAGCCCCATCGTTGCCACCAAGGCATCTGGTGTCACTCCTCAAACCGCCCTTTCCGATGAGGGAGATGAGCAGACTCGGGCGCAATCACAGCCTATACTGGCTGATACCAGCGCACAAACACCTACAAGCACCCAGAACACACCCAACTACGCGCCCATCCCGGCCACGCCGACACGTACGCAGGCGCTCAACGACGGCCCTCCACCGCCACAGCCAGGTGCCGTCCCGCACCTCCCAGTCGCAACAGCAACACTACCTCCGCCCCCAAAGGCAGGGGAGAAGTACCAGCCCCCGAAGCCAACCGTTCAGCTTCCCGGCGTGACCTACCCGCCTCAGATGTCCATACCCGCGCCTACCGCACCCTACTCTCAGCTCGGGACCGCGACCGCCTCAGCCCCGTCGTATTCTCTGCCGGGCCATCTCCCGGCCTCCGCCGGCGTCGGCGGCAGCCTCTCTCATCCTCCGGGATACCAGCAAAATCCCAATGCCTCTGGGCTTGACAGGTATCAACAAGACGTCCAGAAATCATCCCTCGCCTACGATAGCCGCGACGAGGGGGTCAGCGACGACGGGGTCTGGAACTCGGCGAGGAAGTGGGCGCAGGCTGCTGGGGAGAAGCTCTCTGCTGCTGAGGACGAGGTGTGGCGGAGGATCAACAAGAAGTAAGGAGGCTAACCAAGGAGCTTTACTAGCATTGTCCAGCTGCGGTAGGGTCTGTATCCTATAGGGATAGCATAGGCGTTCATACTGCCGGATTTTTCCATAGTTTTCAAAGGTGCCTATGTGTATTCTCGCTGCTATGAGGGGGCACTACGGCCCCGCCCCTTTCGACAGCGTACGGTGTGGTAGCCCTCTTAAAGGGCTACATACTAAGTGAAGGCTTGAAAATGTATAACAAAGGTAATGATAAACAGCCGAGTCTCCCTTCGTGTATGAGTATAGTACCTCAGACACCGGAGGGGCCCTTTTCAAGGCCTTCAATTGTGTGCATCGAGTGTCAAGCAAACACTAGGTCGACCTTACATATGATCCAAACTTATCAACCTTTGGTGCAATATCTGAGCAAGAGTCTAGGCAGGGTTCAGGTGCTTCCTCTCAACCTCAACAACCAGCTTCCGCTCGGAGATGACCCTACATACAAATGCCATGCGCTCTCCAGGCTGATAAGGCCCTGTTCACGCCTCTCGTGGAGTCCTCTTTTACCTTCAGGGCGGCACTTGCAACCATCTTGGTAAAGACCACGATAGCCTCCTACCGACTGTCGATCATTTTGTACCTCGAGCAGACAACAAGCCCACACCATTTCGTCGAACTGGCGATCCGAGTATTCCACAGGACAACATGTTGTATATTTTGCTATTATGGCTCTCCTCGACATCTGACGACCTGTCGGTTGGGTCGCAATGTAGCTGAGATTTTGATTCATGGTTTGGTAATAACTATTGGTAATCAAGATACCATTCACCTACCGGGATAATAACTCCGGCATTCCCTCAAAGCCCAGTGGCCAGACTTCAAAGGGAGATAAAATAGCCGACTGTAGTGCTTGCAGACGTGCAAGGTAGTTGCTATCTCAACAGGAAGTGGGACTAGTGTTATGAATTGTTCCGATATTTTTGGTTCCTCGGGTGAAGAACATGGTCTTTGTTTGGTATTCCCAAAGATTGTCTTGAGAAACGACTTTTTTGGCCGGGGTGCGTTGGCTGCCCCCTTGGACGTGGCTTCGTCGCCCATGTTGGCTGACTGTCATTCAGGTGCAGCTCAGATCTCGTAAACGCCGAGGATGGAGACATTTATAGTTATATGGGCAGAGTCTCGGTTCGGTCCACTCAACTTATAGATGCTCGGTGCTCTCAGGCTCCCCATGATGATGTGCGTGGAGATATGGTGAGCATGGTAAACTCAAACTGAGCGCTTTCCAAGATAGCTGCCGGTGACCGGAACTTCTTTGCCCCAGGTGACCAGTTGAAGTTGCATGAACCATGGTACGTACGCTGGATGGGAGTAGAATTATCATGTGGCATGGCATCAAAGTACGACGTGGTCAAGATGCCCCTGTTGTTTGTTGGGCCGAAACCGTTATCTGTTGAGAGTGCCCCAGAGCATTCTTGAAAGGTAACTAAAAGTCTCTTGGAAAAGCCGTCAGTCAAAACGATTTCCCACCTATTTACTGAAGCGAATTTACTTCAAAGCTCAAGGGTAGAAAGTTCGGATTGTTCTTCCTACAACTGACGCGGCGTTATCCTCTATGTGCACCAGGGAATATACCGGCGAGTTCCCCAGAATACCCTCGACTGTGAGAACAGGGACAGACTAGACTGCGATATTGACTGTCAAATATATCGATCACTGGTGCAACGGCGTCACCTCCATCCCACACATGGTGTCAGACACTAGCGGGATAGAGACGACTGGCAAATAACTGCATGATAGAGAGTGTTTGAGTTGAGCTTTAACTCATTTCCACCAGCACGCCTGCTTGCCAACCGGGCAATAGACCAAGAACAAAACAATCCCTACTAGAATCCCAGCGAAACGCATAATCCGAGATAACCACCTAGAGTTATCTATCTGTGCATATGCAAGGACAGGGCATTTATGGACAGATGCGGCTGTAGAAAAAAGCTGATCATGACCGGCAAGACCCTTCTGTATATTGCATGTAGGGCCCGGCAATCACGGCTAGCCACTTGGCTACTCGACAACTAGGCACCTCGATACACCTAACATGGCCACACATCCTCGACCTGATTAGGAAGGCGTAACAACATGTACAGTACGTATTGCGCGCCATTGTGTAAGTCCCGGCAAACACTCGTGCCTGGTTCAATACTCGTTCAATGTTCCAGACGTCCATAGAAAACCTAGGTGCCTTAGGTTGGTGACTAGGTCGTCCAACCTGCTCTGGGTTTGCTCTGGGTTTGCTCGAACTGCTCCCAATCTCCCATCCGCAGGATCAAGAGATCGGGTAAAACTACCTTCGGTCTGTGTCAGGACTTTGATTAGATATTGGTGCCTTGGCGTTGGGATACTAGCCTAGGCTACCCTACAATGAGAATGTCGGAGCGGAGTAGAAAAATATGGAACTCAATAAGCCAGACAAACCTAAGCCGAGCTACCTTAGGTAAAACATCTTGGGGATTCGGAATTGTGGATCGTCTAGCGGGAAACGCTAGCGATCAGGACTTTTGTCGTCAGCGGTGATGCAAATCAATTTACGCGTCCACGTCACGGATGTGTTTTTGGCGCGTAAGCTGCTCCCACCCTCTCCCTTCACGAGAAATGTTGCCGTCTCCCTGCAGATGCGGCTTGTCCCATCTCGTCGCCTCTCGCTGGCTCTCACCCTCATGCTAGCACAATGGTTCGCCAGGCTGACAGTAGGCTTGTCGTTCCCGCGGCCCCGGCGATTTCAGTAGGTATGTATCGCGTCATCATTGGCCTTGTCCGATCTTCATAAGAGCCGAGTTATAGGCCGCCGGGGACGGCTAAAGGCGAGATAATTTCCCAAAGCGGCGGGCATTGTCATGCATCGCGGACCCAGGCCGGCCGGACGGACCCTTGCTCGCGGGTTGGCCGGAGACCCCACAGAACAGGTCGTCGAATCTCTGTAGAAGAAACACTAGCGTCCGAGCGGGGAAGGTGGAGGGAAGATGGCGAGGATTAGAAGACCGAGAAATGGCAACCCAGTAGGCCGACAGGCTTCCAAATGTTGTGGGAGTACGGCACTGCGGTGGTGTGGCGTTTTTCTCCATCCCAGCTTGTTGGTGACGGTGCTGACGAAGAGCTCCCCATTGCGCTTTCGCGCGGACTGGTGTCCAGAGAGAGGCGCAGGGTGGGCGAGGATGCAGGTACCGGACCGACTACTCGCTGGTCCAAGAAAGGAACAAGTAGGGCACAGGCACAAGCACAGGCACAGCTTCTTGGTCAGCCAACAGCTTGGATAGCATGCAAGGCAAGACACTGAGTTCTCTCAGGACCTGCTGCTCCGCGAGAGGCTGCATCGATCCCCGCAGCTTCCCTACTCGAGAACCAGCCTTATAAGACTACTCCATTATTGCTATGTATATCACAGCAGATGCACCCGATGGCGCTACCGAACTTAAGATGGCCCCATATAGCGGATACCGCCACTTGACGAGGAGGAAAGGGTAAACAGCAGCGCGGCGGGAGCGAGAAGCCTCAAGGCAGACACAACTTGAACATGAACCGGCCGAGCGGGTCAGGATTCGTGGGTCCGTTGCTCGATTTGGGAAACAACTTGTTCTCGTTCCCGTCTCGTTCGTGTTCAGACCGATGTTCAGCCAGAAGTTTGGTCGCGCACAAAGAGGCGGTGTCGCAATCCATTGAGCCCATGTTTGGAGGGGGGGCCAAGAGAGATTTGGAAGAGCTCAGGAAACACACCAGGAGCAAGGAAATGGTTCGAGGTTTCACTGGATCATCAATCCCTCGTATCACGTCTCTTACACGCCCAAACACCGAGCGACGTGGACACTAGACACAGCCGCGAGGAGTGGATTGGGGGTGGGTGGGAGCGAGAGAGAAAGAGAGTGGATGGGTAGGGGGATGCGCCGCCATGACAAAGTGATCAACAATCATTGAGAGACTCGCAATTGGCTTGGTGCCGGGCAGGGTTTGGCAGGTTTGGCGACGACGGGCGAGTGAGCGACCGTTCCGCTGCAGCCTTGCGACTGAGGGGGACAAGAAAAGGCGCGGGCATCCATGGACGGCTGGACAGAAGACTTCGGAGAGTTGGGATCTGGATCTCGACAGAAGCCGGCAGGGGATTGGAGTTGCAATGGGTGGAGGTGCGCGATGGCTTTTTTGGTCAAGGCAGACGAAGTGGGCAAGGTGGAAGAGGTGGATGCCACGCGCGTGACATGGGCTTGAGCTCTGCGACAGATCTGAGACAGTGCCAACCCCTGCCGGTCCCTGTCCAGGACCGTCCAGTCCCTGTTCAGCCCACCAACTGCGCTTTCCCGCGAATCCCAGCTGTCTCCGCACCCGCAACTGGCCTGCAGGCTCGTGCAGCAACCCCTGCAGCCGCTTACCTCAGCGACGAATCACAGCGCAGCTCGAATCCACCGCGGGGTCGACCTCAAACGACGCTGCCCCGTGCGGGACGAGTCGCGTCTTTTCTACTCTCTTGTCTGCGTGCTCCATCGTCGCCTGCTCCAACGACACCTGCTCATTGCACAGGGCGAGCAGCCCACACAGCGCCGCCCGCAACACCTGCTCGCTGCTGTGATGCCCTGCATTTGCATCCCACCAGTGTGCTCTACCAGACTAGCTCTAGGCGCCCTCTCTATAATAGATTGTGGATTTGTGGTATGTATCCGTCCACGTATCCCAGTATATCCCGTCTGGTGCACATCCGGTTCCCGCGCTTGCACAACAAAACATGACGCATCTGCGCCGTCTGTTCTGTCACTCACCCGTGCCCCCGAGATGTTCCTCCAGATTCCAGATACCCTGGCGGGAAGCATGCTCTGCACGGCTGTTCCTCCAGCCTTGCGACCTTGCGCGCCACCAGCTGGAGACCCGTCGTACCAGCCATTCAGAGCCGCAGAGCTTGTGTTCACCTTTCCCTCCTTGGCTTCCCCGAGCATGCCTTACATACGTGCTCTGCAGCGGGTAAAATGCGAGGCGGCGACTGACTGACAGCTTACAAAAAACCCTGTGTCTCGGTGTACGGCTGCTAGCTGATGTACATTACGAGCCTCCTCTCGTTTGGGTTGCCTCACGCCGAGCTGAGGACAGGCAAAGTTCAAAGTTCCCCGCTGTGCCGTCCCGTGTCCCCGCATGGATTCCATCTCACCCAACGACGATAGTAGCGCCAGAAGCACCAGCAGTTGCAGCAGTGCTGGCAGCGCCAGTGCTGGAGTGGCTGCATCTTGGGGATCTGGGGACTCAGGTCGAGGCAGTGCGCAAACAGGAGACCCAGGACTGAAATCCGGATCTGAGATGCCAAAACGGCGCCCGACGTGAGATGCGGTCTTGCCAAACATGCTCGACCATGATCTTCGCTGCGCCGTCTTGGTTCGCCTTGGCTGGGTGGCAAGTTTTCTCTGCATGTCCGAGCACCCCTCGCACCCACTGCGACCCTCTGAAATAACCTACAACGGATTTACCGTGCAGAAAGTCTGTTGATTGTGCCAGGATGTCGACTCAACTGGTAGAGTCTCGATAGGGTCCAAAGCTCAGAATCTAGATGCGCCGTGCCGGCCTGTGTCAGACGAGTAGCGAGGCCATGGATTGTCCGTGGGTGCCGCTGTGGCAGCGGCCCAGCTGTTTTGTTTTTCCAACGCTTCTCTGCTGGGTATGCTTAACTCTGTCCGGGAGCGTCCGAGTGCGGTTCCGCTCATCTGGCTTCTAGCGAGCACTTGGGGGGCCACTTGCGAGGCATGGAGCTGAGACAAGCCACCTCCTCGGTATCTCTTTCTCTCTACCCAGCCCACTCCGAGCCTCCACACGGCCGCGTCCTAGTCAGGTACAGCCTCGACTTTCTCACCTTCTTACAGCGTGGGACGAGGCTCGACACCTTGGTTTCCGTTGCCTCTGGAAAATTCTTACCTTTTCTCTCTTCGTACGTCCGAACCGCGTCCGCCAGATTCCTGCTAGCACCGTCCTGGCCGCGCTGCCTAGGCCCACCGGGTTTTGGAGTTCGGACTTAGACATCTGGGGAGCCCTGTGATCGGTGTTTTACCCTGGCTCCCCTTCTTCCCAAAAGAGATATCCTCAGCCCAGTCCCTGGTTCGCCCACGTCTTTCACACACGCCGCGCCAGCTACCCCCCGTGGTCGATGGGTACTGCGTAGATGCTACCCTGAGCGGGCCTTGCCCACCCTGCTGTCGCCTGCCAATCCTGCCTACTCTGCCCCTCATGATCCTTGCTGCTCGTCCCCCTCGTCCTTCGTCCCTCGTCCCCCCTCGAACCTAGGCCAAGCACATTCTCGTACACCACATGTCCTTCTTGTCCACAGACGCAGTCAGGTTTGTATCAAGAAATCCGGCTTAGCTCCTACCGACGTTCCGAACTTGACCGTGCTGAGATATAGGCCCTGCTAGGATGACCACCTGCTGGCCGGCACTACTTCCCTAAATTTTTCTTTTATACCCCCAGGGTCCTGCGCCGCCCCGCCATCTGGGCCTCTTTTTGCTCCCTTCGCGTCGTCCCACACCCCCCATAGCCCACACTGGTTTGCCCTTCTCGTCGTTGCCCGTCGCTCCTTTTTCCGAGTCCACATGCCCTAATGCTTTTTCTCTGATATCGGTCTCTGGTCTATAATATACCAAGAGCTGGCTCTCTTCCCCCTCTCCCTCCTTGGCCCCCTAGGATACCAGTGTGAACGGCTGTCTAGCGAGTTGGCTATCATACAACTCACCACACTCCTTTTTTTCTACACCCGGAACCTCGACAGTCCAGTCCTTACTCGTCTCGAGTACTTCTCTGACATACCAACGACCCGTCAGCGTTGACACTCTTTTCCTCCCCGTGAGGTTCCACGATCCCTGACGTTTCACCGAGACGCCCAAGATACTTTTGCCGAGATTCGTTCCGGATATCTACGCACTCCTTTCCATCCCTCCATCTACGATCAAGAGACGCCCTCTTCGCCTTTGTTGACCAGACGCCGACCGCCGTCCTAGACCTAGCCATTTTGCGCGTTGCATTTCCTTGTGAGTTACGACGGCCCAAGGGTGCCTCATGATACACAAATCGGCACGCTTGCGTAGTGGAGCCGCCAGCGGGCGCTCGACCACCAGGAACAGATTCCGTCCTGGAATTCATGCTAACCACCCACGGCCGCGCCCAGCTTCCGGTCAATAATAGATTAACCGCACACTCCCTCGTTTAAAGTCTTATGGCTATGGACTCAAGTCAAGCCCAGATGTACGCCGTCCCCAGTTACCAGCGCCCGTGAACCAGGAACGCAGGACTTACATAGATATTATAGACGGCAGCAAATACAGATACCTTCCTTCGCTTTCAACAGCCCCAATAACAAGTTCAGGAGAGACGTCCCGCCGCCACGCCCGACCCCCATCGTCACCATGAACGGGAACAGCATACCGCCAAAGACCGAGTCAATGTCGACGCCCCATGGAGTGTGGACGACACCGGCCACCCAAGGCATGAGGCCGCGGCCCGCCACTATCCACGAAGGCTTCTCATACTGCATGGGAGAAGGTTTTGAGGGTGTGCCGGCCTGGGACTCCTCCTCGATACAAATACAGCACATCCCCAGCGACACAATGTCATCCAGGCCCATCTCCGTCCACCAAGAGTACTACCCTGCAACCACGATGGAGAGCAGTGAGTGCTATAGCCGGTACGGCAACGTCGGGGGGCTAACGGTCCTGTCAGACACGTGGGCACAGAAGCCCTGCGAAGAGAGTCTAGAGATACCAGGACTGGATGGCGACATGACAATCGGGCAAGCATACACGACTGACGAGGCTATTCCGATTCTCGACCTCAGGTACTCGGGTCCTCCGATGGATGGTGACTCGATGAACTTCGACGGCGGGCTGAACCCACGCAGGATGTCGGGCTCGTCCTTTACAGTTTCCACATCGGGTGGTCTCTCAGACATGCCCTCGTACGAAGACTTTTCCGCTGCTCTCTCCGACGCGCCGTCGTTCACCTCGGAATACCCGCCGCCGTCAAACCGAAATTCGTTGATGTCATCCACGCAACTGTCCCCTGTGGCATCACCGCGTATGACGCCCCAGAGCCGATCCGAATTGGTACGGACGCAGAGCAGGGGCAGGGCGTCGCCGTCACCACGACCCGGTATGCGTGCCGCGCCATACAGTGTTGAGGGGGCCAGGAACAAGAGGTGGTCTACAGGCTCGTACGGCACAACTCCTAATCGACGGCCGTCCCCATTTGTCTACCACCACCCTCATGATCCGTTTAACCCTCACGCTCGCATGTCCTCGCGCCACTCTTCGCCCACAATCGCTCACGGACAGCTACCCCTGAATTTTGGTAATTTGCAAGCAGCACAACAGCATCCCTATCTTTTAAGTAATGGGCCGGCCTTCCATCGCAACAGTATGCTTTTGCCTTCGCAGTTACCATCACATACCTTCCATCCCGATGCGCACCAGTTCGAGACGCCGCCCCCGCTGCTTTCCCATGGCCTTTTCCGAATGCTTCAGAGCAATGCCGATCCTCACTCGTTGCATGGTCACTACACGGATCTATCGGACCCCCCAGATCTGTACGCTTCACTACACGAAGAGCAGGTGCCGCCACCGCCAGAGGACATGAATCCTACCGACCAAGATCTTGTTCCCCATGAGCAGGAGTTGAGGTTTGACGGCGATCTGTACACACCCAAGTGGGTACGGGGCCACGGCAATAAGAGGGAGGGCTGGTGCGGAATCTGCAAACCTGGTCGATGGCTTGTGCTAAAGAACTCGGCTTTTTGGTACGACAAAAGTTTTACGCACGGCATCAGTGCGGCTACGGGCAACCCTTTTCAAGAGCCGCAAGAGACTCGACGCATGGATGGCAATCCTGATGTGTGGGAAGGACTTTGTGGGAGTTGCAATGAGTGGATTGCGCTGGTGAGCAGTAAGAAGAAGGGGACAACGTGGTTCCGACACGCATATAAGGCAAGTTTCTCACTTTCACATGTTTGAATATGCGGAACCCGCGGCTAACGGTCGTTCAGTGCCATACACACCCGAAGATCAAGGATGCACCGAAACGCCGGAGGGAGAGTAGTCATACGCGCAACCTCGCTGCGTCAACTATGGCTAAGCCTAAGACGGAGCCTCTGACACCTCAGATGACGCCTGCTGCTTCTGTGGCAAACACGCCAACTCCAGCTCAGGCTCAGCTCCAGGCGCAAAATCAGATCCAAGGGACCTCCCAATCCCCCAACGCCCAGCAACAACAGCGGCAGCAACAGCAGGAGCAGGAGCAGCAGCAGCAGCAGGAGCAGCAAGATCAGCAGCAGCAGGATCGGCAACAGCAACTGCAGAACCAGCAACAATTGCAGCAGCAACATCAGCATCATCAGCAGCAACAGCAACAGCACCAGCACCAGCACCAGCACCAGCATCAGCACCAGCAGCATCAGCACCAGCAGCACCAACACCAGCATCCGCATCAGTCGCAACCGCTGCCGATGCCTCAGTACCAACATCAACATCATGAGCAACATCAGCATCAACATCCACACCATCATCAACTTCAACAACAGCAGCAGCAGCAGCAGCATCACCCCCAACTTCATGTGCAAGTAACATCGGCTCCTCCACAGCCTCAATCGAGGCCCGCAATCACGCCGCTCGAGGGGTTTCCCAACATGATCTAACGCGTTTCTGGTCTCTCGGATTATGGGAAGCAAATGCTTTGAACGAATTTCCTAAATTGAAACGCGTTATGACCTGGCCAAAACTAATGATTTTGGAAGCCAGAACCTCGGGCGTTGGGGTTAGCGATATATTGGGCTGGCTGGGCTGGCATGGTGCGGCATTCTTGCTTGGTTCTCCGTCCCTTTCTCCGCCCTTCGAGGTTGGATGCTTGGGGGAGAAGGAGTGGGAAAAGAGGACTGATAAGGACTGGAAGATTGATGAGCATGAGTTCTCTTGAATTCTTATTACGACGTCTCTTCCGACTTTCCAGTTCCTCAGCCCTGGGCGACGAAAGGGCAGCCTGTTTTACAGGCGGCATGATCTCTTGCAACTGGAAAAAAAAAGAAGCGAGGCTCAGGAGGAGATAATTAATTTTGAAAAGTTTTCCCTCTCAATCTACCAGAGATTCTTTTCCACTTCCACTTTCTTCTTTCCTACTTAGTTTCTTCGCATATTATTCATTCATTTCTTTCCTATTCTCTTTTATTTCGGGGTTTCTTTTATATTATCGGTTCCATTATTACATTCGTTGTCGATATGTTTGCCTAACAACCCTCTTACCTTTGCCGAATTTTGGTTTCCTTTTCATGACGTCTATTTCATTATTACGATAATACCAAGTAGTTATCTTAGTCATGTTTTTACAGCTCAGTTGATACCCCTCGGATAGGAAATGAGGGAAAAAAGAGGAGGAATATTTACGGGAGGCGGCAGCATCTGGAGAATGGGCCTGGTTAGGGCGAAGAGCGAAAGGGGGGACCTTTGAATCAGGCCAGTCAGTCTTGGCAATTCGTGGGCGAAAATACCTAGATTAGTTAAATTTTCACGGTAGCTGAAGAAGTGTTTTGAGAAGTTTTATCGTCTTGTCCCACATCAAATGGGTGTCTTGTTCCAAGCTGCTTTTCCGTGTTCCCGCGGTTGTCGTCCGCAACAACCAAGGTAATGAATGACGTGAGGCAATTTCACTGCGATTAAAGATGGCTTTGCACTATGCGTCTTGGCCACAACGAGAACTTGACTAGATTCTTGGGATAGCAAGGGCAGCGATCGGCACACCAAGCAAGGTAGCCGCCTAGGAGAAGCCGAAACAGAGACGGAGAGTTTCGCATCGGGCTCGAGCCGTATTGAAACAGGTGCATGCACAGGAATCCGGTTGGCGGGTAGACGCGGGACTAGTCATACTGGAATAGTCGACGAGGTTAGATGATCTGTCTCGATAGGACTAGCACATACGTTCCGATCGAACAGCACAAGAGTCGCCAAAAGTCGAAACGATCTGGGTGACTAAAAATATCCCAGGATGCGACTGGTCTGGATTATGATACTGCTCACACGCACCCCAAGGCCTGGGGGCGGTTTGGTAGCGTGGTATGTGTGGTACCGACTCCGGCAGACGGCGTTTGATGATCCACGCGGACTTGCAGCAAGAAGCGCCCACGACGCGCTCTCTGTGACCCGGGATTCTCGGGGAGCTTGCAAGAAGAAACAAGCCCTAGACCGACCCAGATGGGCGGAAAGGAGGAGAAAATAGCAAACACATATGATCCCCGGGGGATGCGCCCCGGCTGGAACCTCCCCGTCATGGCTCTGTCTCTATAGCGCAGCTGTGAGGGCATATGAGGACACACGGTCCTCGGGCCATTATTTGTCAACTTGGGCGGCTGGGCTGAGGCAGGCGGGAGGCTGGATGGAGGAGGGATGGAGGAGACGTGGGGGAGCGAAGACAAAGGACCTGCCGAACCGAGTCTGGCTGTCGATAAGAGAGCCTTCAAGTTGCCGATGGTGGTGCCCGGCCTTTGCCTCCGAGAGGCTCAACCCCTGACTCGGCGACAGAGAGGGAGAGGTTAGGACGCCGGCGGCTCTATCCCGCCGGCTGTGTGGCCTCCCTCCCCTCGCCTCGCAGTAAAGCGTGCGCAGGAGGGCCGGGGCAAGACTCCAGTTTCGATGTTTATTGATGTTCAACGAGACGCCCGGCTGCACACGTGCGGCGCCATAATCTCCCCAGATTCATGCGGATTGCGATTGCGATTGCGACTGCGATTGCGGCTCGCGAAGAGCCTTTGGAGGGCGGCGGCCCTTGTACCCCCCCCCCCCCCCCCCTCATAACCCCGGGTACATGACGTGCTTTGGTGGCGGGCCAAATCGCTCGCCGACAAGAAAAAGAAAGCGTTCTCGATGCTTCCTCAATGCTTGCTCGCCCTACGGAGCCACCTGGCAAGGGTTGTTAAAGTGCTTGCAGCTTTCAGCTGGACCTCGCCGCTGTGGCTGCGATTTGGGTGTCGAGAAGCTCCCGGCTGAGATGCAGACGTTCACCAGTTTGACCAGGCGCTAACTCCACCAACCATGCCATCTCCAACACTCAGGTATCCTCCTTCCTGGTACCAATCTCCCAGTTTCTAGTTTCCCAGCTGCCGTGCTGCCTACCTTGCTGATCAGTGCGACCAGTGGCGGTGTCTTCCAACCACATGAGCCAGCCCCTGAATCCCAAGTGGCGAGGGTTGCCGCGCAATTGATTGATGTCAAAGGGCAGCGGGGAGGCTTTCAAGGAGACGAGAAGACATCGGCAAGGACGGCGACGGTGAGGAGAAACAGGAGAACCGAAACCGAGAGGGGGTCGATGGGTGGGAGCAAGCTTCGGCCCACCCGTTCAATTGGCTCGGCTGCCTCACCAATCAGGGCGAGCAGGGCGAGCGCACCACAGGGAATCGTTCCTGCCAGGCACAAGTCAGGCCATGCGCTGGAGCAACATTGCCCAGTCGTTGCTGGGACTCACCCAACAACTCGAACAGGAGCATGAGGAGCACCTGCTGGAGAACAGATCTGGAGAGACTTGATGCGGAAGTTTTCCCATTGAGTGCCCCTGACCTTCACCCAAAAGAGCCAAAGATGACATGAAGACGGCAGAGAGTCGGTCAAGCAGACCCAGCTGCAGACGCCGTGGACCCAAAGTCGTGAGAGTCCGGAACCTGGAAATTAAATTGCCCCGACCTTTCTCCAGACTTACCAATCGATTCGATTTCACCTCTCCGCGCAGGCCGAGACTTGGCACACGGCACACTTGACGATTCAATCAAGAAGCCTCAGGAGTCAGGGCCTGGGTGAGAATAGCATCGCCTACACGTCGTGTCATGAGCTCCGGCCCGCCGAGTGTACCGGGCACTTGTACGTATTACCAACGTTCGTCGTTGAGCATCGTGATATGGTCCAAGTCAATGGCTAAGGCATCTATTCTCAGCGCTTCTTCGCCATGCACAGGCGGCGCCAATGTTGCATTGCTTTGACGCAGGAACCAAACGTCTGCCACAGGCCAGCTAATGAACGCCTCTCCTGAGTCCTGATACCCGGGATGGAGAAGTATTGTGGTAATTTGTTTATACGACGGTGAGCGGACAAACAGCCACGTCAGTCCATAGCTAGGGCACGGCGAACTCACAATTTCTCCCTGCTGCACTGCATATTGACTTGGCCGAGCAACTGCATCGAGGCGTCAGGCACTGAGCTCCACCGGCTGCTCGTCTCGGTCAAACGAGAGCTAGAAATGGGGCGATTTGCTGAGCTCTGAGCCAGCTTGATGCAGGCCCCTATTGTGTGAGGAGCTTGGGATGCAGCGGAACGATCCTCACTGTCAGCCCGCATTGCTTTAGTGCCCAGTACTTTCAGACAGCTTCAACTTCCATGCCCTTTCTGCACTCCACTCAAAGATGGATAGGGACTGCAAAGTGGAAGGTTTTGCGCAAACTACCGGGGATTTTATCAACCGTTTACATGCGAATACAATTTGGCGTCCTGAAAACGGCCTTCTTGGGTCAGGTAAAAGTGGGGGAGCACGAGCGCTGCGACTCCAAGGTCGCAAGGAAGCAACCTGAAAGTCAGCCACGCCCCGGGCTAAGGTGGACTTTCCCCGCAGAGCGTAGTTGGTCTCAACGGCCAAATTTCGACCAGAGAGCCTCAAAGAAAAAGCCCGAGAACTGAACCATTGCGGGAACTAGTAATTCCAGCGAAATTCCAGCCATACTATACTCCCCTGTGTCTGCGGATGCGAAATCGAATCGAAGCATTCGTCGCTGCGGTATGGCGACACACCATGTACTCGGTAACCGCAACCGCAACCGCAATCACAAGCGGACAAGCGGAATCCTCACCTGCATCTTCGCTAGCCGGCGACAGCATAGGTACCTGACCCCACCTAAACTGCCAGTGCCCACAATGCCCACACATCCCGCGGGGTTACGAGCCGTTGTTGGGGGAGTTTGTCAGTCTTCTGGTGTGTCCTTCCAGGTGCTGCCCTGGGGGAAGCTCGACATATGCCGACAAGGGTGTGTGGCCCTTTGACTCATCCGTCGTGCATACGGCCGTCTCAGGCACTCGTGCGCCTGTGAGCCAATGGTGTTGATGGCTGGCCCCTCAAACCAGGCACTGCAGCTCGCTGGCTGGCTCGAGGCTGGGTCCTGGCTGTCGCTTGGTTCGCTGCCCATCACCGCCTACATGTGAGTCTTTTTTTGACATGCAGAAGCAAAGCACGAGAGCAGAGCAGCAGCGGAGGAGGAGCAAGAGACGCAGCAGCAGACAGCAACGGCAGGGGCAGGAAGGCAGGCGGCCAGATCCGACGACAGCAAGGGAGCGGGCTCAGGCCTCGAGATTCCGACATTGACATCACAGCCTGTCTTAATCTCTCTGCAGGGAGTCCGCCTCCTGTGTTGCAGCGAGCCTCTCTGCACTAGAGTCTGGGTGGAGAAAGGGCTTGCCTTTCCAGCCCTGGACAGGACTAGACAGGTAAGCTAGTAATGGAATTGCACCGTGGGAGGCGATCAGACCGCCTAATGAGGCGCGTTCCGGTAGCTTTAAGCTTCCCAGCCGTTGGTGGCCGAGCTGTTGAGGGATGGATTGGCCATTGGATGACGGCACAGCATTCCTGTAGGTGTACTCGTAGGTAGGGGAACGGCGTCAACATATCCTACTCTTCTCCTTCATACCTCAGGTGGCTTCACCGGCCCGCAGCAAGGCAACAAGAGCTGTAACACAAACTAAGGCACCAGGCCGGCCGTCTATGACCATGCTTCCCAAAGCCACAGCCTCGGCGTGTCTGGTAATGGTTGTTATATCTCCCCCGTTGGCTATACTGCAGCACCCCTTTGAGCAGGCAGGTAGCAGTCCCGACGGGTGCTTTGTTTGCATGCGACCTCGACTTGGTTTCTTAGCCGCCCCTGGTCACACCTCGCAAAACCCAACATCACATCCAGATAACTCCTGCCGGTCAGTTACCTGTTAGGCTTTCGATGCTCTGATCTCCTAGATTCATCCTGCCTATCCAGCTTGTTCGATTCGTCAGGTTGTCCTCGGCCGGCTATTTCGTCATACGCTGTTCCTTTCTCGACCTTGGTTTGGGTTTCGTTGTCGCACTGTAGTGCCCCGCCATTCGGCATTAGCAAGGGGGAACCGTGCCACAGCCCAGCGCTTCCCACTCACCAGCCTAGCACAGACCCGCGCTGTATGTACACCAGAGAGATATTTTTTTTTTTTTTGCAACCGTCTTTTCAGCCCTCAGGACTTGCACGATATATTCGCTCTCCAAGCCCCCCTTCGCTGGAGCCGGGACGCCTTATTGCCATTCATTCTAACGATTTCACGACCTGTTTTTTCTTCATTTTGTAGCCCCTCCCCCGGATAATGCTGCTGTCTGGTACATGCGCCCCCTCTCCCCCCTTTCTCATCCCTGGCCTGGTCCTGGCCTGCTCCTGGCCTGCTCTAGAAATGCCGTTCACTCACTGACACCGCCTCCTGGCTCCATCAGCTTCATGACTTCTGCCTGCTTCCACGAAACGACTGTCAACGAGCCTCTAGTTAATGAGCAAATATTCCGGGCCCTTAAAGCTCACTTTAGTCTGAAACGTTGACGAGCCAACGTCTTTCCCGTTCTCTTCCCGCCTGTTGCCCGAATCGGTCTTTTTGGCCCGCCGTCGATATTGCGACGCCCGCACGGTTCGACAGTTCTGGACGTACGGAACAATACTAACTGCTCTTTGTCGCTTGCGCAGCGTCATGGTCTGGCCTGGGATATATGAACCATAGAGAATTGAATCTGCTATGAGCGGGGACCAGCCGGCTTCCAGGTTCGCACAAGACCTTTTAATTCCCTGGCCCGTCGCCCAGCCCACCGAAAGCACCCGGTTCCTGTGTTTTTCTGCCTTGCTGATCATGGACTCCACACAGCTTTGGTGATCATCCAAACGCTCAGCCGCCTACGCCTAAACAGACACCGACTTCTACCATCTTCCCGAGCCCCGTTTTCGAGACGCCCAAGAACAACCAGGGCCGCTTTGAAGACTCGAGCGGCTGGACGCCTCGCTTTGCTGAGGAGTACTCCGTGTTCAACGCCACGCCGGGGAACCTCAGAGGCACCCAGGGCCCCTTTGCCGACTTCGGTTCGACGACCCCCTATATCGGTGCCGGCCACAAGCGGCCGCTGTCTGCTGAGGGAATCGCTGCCGAGATCGCGACCCATGTGAATCACTTTTTGCCGAATCCCGGTCTCCAGCTCCCCCCTGTTGAGCCATCGCGACGACTACAATCATCGCCCGGTCCCTTGGCAACCCCGGCGCCAGAACGCTCAACCGCTTCCGACCTTGAACCGGCGTCTGCAGAGAGGTCTGCAAAGAAGGCGCGCCACGGTACTACCGCCCAGGAGCCTCAGGCGCAAACGGCGACACCTCCTCCCTCCGCCCGCAAGGGCGAGCGCAAGCTTGCTCCCAAGCTCGACACCGACGCGATGCAAAATGATCAGGGCTACGGCCAGCCAGACTTCATGGGTAACCCCCAGCAGTCAGGCATGGGCAGCTATGTGACCACGCCAGGCGACATGTTCAACTATCCGCTCTCAGCGCCGCCCACTGCGCCGGCATTCGGGTCTCAGAGATCCTTCTGGGACCCCGATCCGGGGATGGGAGGCATGGACATCGATTTCGGCGCCAATGGCGACACGGTTTTCCAGGCCCCGAACCAGGCGCATCAGCCGATGGGTTCTGTCGACTGGGGTAGGGCCAACCAATTGATGCAGGACACGGGCGTAGTCCCCGACCAGAGCGATGAGAATACGCCGGCTGGCAAAAGAGAGCACCCTATGGTCTCCCAAGCACCCTTGCAGGTGCTCGGAACCTCGGCGGCCGAGCAATCCATGTTCGCTGCCGCCTATCCAAGCTCGATGGACGACCCCTTCGGTATTGTCAACAACGGAGGAGTAAACCCGGGTCTGATCTTCAGCCGGCCGCCCTCTTCGGACATGGACATGTCTTCTTTCAGCGCCTCTATGCAACCTCAATGTGCACCAGCACCTCTCGCACAAGACACCCAGATGAACGCCCAAGGATCTCTAGTCACCAAAGCCCCCGCACGCAATCAGCTTCGCCGGTCGGCCAGCGAGAAGGAAATGGTCCCGAGAAGGCCAGATCGATCTTTGGCGAGCTCCCCCATCAAAGCGACAGGTCGTCCGGGGCTATCTCGCAGTTTCAGTGAGAATCGGGGCAAGAAGCCAATGAGCCGGGCTTCACTGCCTACTCTCGCGCCCGCCCCCCGACCGCAACCGCAAATGCCGAATGCTTCCGGGGTTGGCGCAAACCGGCCCATCGTATCGCAGCCTAACAGACCGAGTGGAAGATCATCGCCGCTAAAAAACCAGCATCATCGGCTACCGAGCCTCTCTTCTATCCCAGAAACAGCCGGCCCGCGGACAAGAACGCAGGCCAAGTTTACCATTGATTCCAATGGCCGGGCCCGCGTGGAAACGACAATAATTGTGGATGACGAGGCACCACCGACTATTCGCAAGCGACACAGTGTCCAACCTATAACACGGCATCGCCACTGGAACTCGTCAGAGGAGGATGATGAGTCGTCGTCTGACGATGATCCAATCATCATACCGAGCCGGAACACGTCGTTTGCGCTTCCGGACCCCCGGAAGCCAACGACCGTCCACCCCTTCCACAGCTCCCAGCGCAGCGTGAGCGAACGAAGCTCTACGTCGTATACCACTTTTCGGGGATCCCTGGACGATGGTGAGAGCGACAGGGAGACAGTCATCAACGACCTGACGCCGACGGGCAAGGCTTCGGGGGATGCAGCCAGTGAGCTCCGGAAGCTGCGCGAGAGCCGGCGCGGGCAGCAACTGCTGAGTGGAAAACCGAGGCGGTTTGTGTCAGCGAGTAGCGGGCCTGGGACGGCAAGTTTTACCGGATATCCCGTGTCTCCCACCACCCTAACCGACACGAGCTTGCCCACGCCGTCGACAGATTCGAGAACTCGAGGCGTGCGTTGCGTCTGCAACAGGCCCGAGGCCCATCGGGGGGACGGATTCTTGGTTCAATGGTAGGCCCTACTCTCACTTTCCAGCCCTCCCCAAGATTTCCAGGCTGACATGGGATGCCTTAGTGAATCGTGTGAAATGTTTGTGCACGGGGCCTGCGTCAACCTGACAGAGCAGACGATGCCGACAATCTACATATGTGCATTCTGTGCAAACACGCCCAATATGCGTGGAGGTAGAATTCGGGACAACGGACACATCTCCGGGGCCAGGGGCTCAGCTACATCACCTCTCGCCCACAAGTCCTTCCGGTCGTTCCGCTAATCAGCCCTTGTATCCAAACGGGGGCCATGCAACTTTCAAAACCAAAGACGATTAACTCAGCCCATGAAGGAAAATCATACCTCCCCCATCCTGTATTGTATTGTATCACATTGCCGTGTTGCTAATGAAAGATCCACGGGGGGAGGGGGAAGGGGAAACAGCTGGCTCTCTTGGTTACTTTCTCACTCGGTGGTTGAGACGAGCGAGGGATAAACAAGGTTTCTTTGGATAGAAAAGGGGTCACAGAAACGAACTGAAGCACATAAACGCACGAGTTCCCTAAAGGGGGAGCCGCCGGCGATCTTCACAGGGAAATTTTGGCGCGCATACATATGATACCCGACCAGATGAACGTCTTAATGATTAAACCATACACACTGCACCACGCAGAGAGCGAGATTGAGGGGGGGGGGGAGGGACGAAGAAGATTGAGGTTCCCATCTGACATGACAAACCGAAAATGACAAGTTTGTTTCCCACCCCACGCCCAAAGAAAAAGAGGGGCAAATGCATGTCTCTCCGTTCCGTTACCTACTGGTCCTGGGCTGATGTGGTGCTCCATCAGAGGTCCGGAATGCGCCCCGGCCTGGCGCAGGGTATCCAGCGACTCCCCGCTACTGCTGCCCCTTCGATCACAGGATGACCAATATGCCCATCGTGTTTATCAGACAGCAACCGAGCATCTTGGTTGAATCCCCTGTCAGCAATTGGAAGCAACGAGACGTAGCCCAATGCATGAGATACCTATATATATATATATATATCCTACCGTACCTTAGCTTAGGGTGTATGTACCTCCGCACGCGGGATCTAGCAGGGGGAGAGACGGTGATAGGCGCGGACAAGGCAGGGCGAGGCTGCGAGATGGGATGGCACGAAGTGGTGCAAGCCGAGCGAGCAGATGAGCAGATGGTGACATCAGGGTGAAGGCTGGATATTCTTGTCGGCCGTCCAGCCACAGTGCCACAGAAAGTACACGTGGGACTGGCAAACAGATGGTAGGCGAGTCGCCGGTAACAAGAGTGCTGATCAGGGCCGTTTGTCTGCCCACGGTGGGAAGTACCAGGTGGGATGTGGATATCTTAGCGGTGTGGACTCTGGCGGATTTCAGGCGGCGGGCGTGTTCGGCGTGCAAGCTTCCAAGCTCCTCGGTTCAGTAGAGGAACGCCGACTTCGGAATGCGGGGTGGGAGAATCTGGAACTCAAAACCTGCGAAACGCGGGGGAGCTATTAGGGTGTAAAGCTCTCGCTTTTTCTCTCCTATTCTCGTCTTGAAGAGGGAAGCTTCTTTCCAACTTTAGTTCTTTCCCTGACCGAGCTTCTGAGACTCTCGACCGGCCGGCCTTCTTCCTTATCCCGACCGATCTGCACCAGAAGAGCCATCCCAGAGCTTAAGCCGAGAGATACCGAGAGCTCCAAAAATGGCGATACACGATATTGTTGTCTTTGGCGGCGACCATTGCGGTCCAGAGGTATGTCTGCCCACCCGTTGCACCAATTGCGTACCAATGCGTACCAATGCGTACCAATGCGTACCAATGCGTACCTCGCCCGCGGCCCAGATCCCAGCTGCCATGAGGGTGCCGAGGGATGAGAACAGGAGGCTAATCGTGCAACTCTGCCTTGTTACAACGGACATAGGTTGTAGCTGAGGCAATCAAGGTGTGTTCCTACCATTTTGTCCCTTATAGCTGCCCCACGCAGTGCAAAGCTAGGGGCCGTGCCGTGCCGCCGGTGCTGCCCGTCTTGGGTCGCCCGGGGTGCGGTAACCGGATGATATACCCCAAGGCTGCCACAGCATGTGAGAAAGTGCCGGTGACCAAGACCCGAGACTTACCAAACTACCATGTAGGTCCTCAAGGTAATCGAGAAGCTCAGCCCGTCGGCTGGCAAGTTCAACCTCCAGGAGCACCTCTTGGGTGGTGTAAGTATTCCTTCCCTCTTCCCATTTATCTGGCATGCACATGTGCTCTCTTGGCCTTGACCAACCTCGGCCAATTAGGGAGCACAGAGGTCGCCTGTACTACCTACCGTCTGTCCCCTTACTAACAACCATCTCACCTACCCCGCATAGGCTTCCATCGACGTGCACAACGACCCGCTCACCGACGAGGCTCTCCAGGCTGCCAAGTCGGCCGATGCTATCCTTCTCGGCGCCATCGGCGGCCCAGAATGGGGCCCCTCGGCGCCTGTGCGCCCGGAGCAGGGCATCCTCAAGCTGCGCAAGGAGCTTGGAACCTACGGCAATCTGCGCCCTTGCAGTTTTGCTTCCGAGTCCCTTGTTGACAGCTCTCCCCTGAAGGCCGAGATTTGCCGCGGTACTGATTTCGTCGTTGTCCGCGAGTTGACCGGCGGCATCTACTTTGGCGAGCGCAAGGAGGACGATGGCAACGGTTATGCTTATGACACCGAGCCCTATAGTCGCCCCGAGATCGAGCGCATCGCGAGATTGGCCGGCTTCCTCGCCCTGGGCAAGACCCCCCCTGCCAAGGTCTGGAGCTTGGATAAGGCCAACGTGCTCGCCACGAGTCGTCTGTGGCGCAAGGTCGTGACCGAGGTCATGACTAACGAGTTCCCCCAGTTAGAGCTTGGCCACCAGTTAATCGACAGCGCGGCCATGCTTATGATCAAGAACCCCCGTGCTCTCAACGGTGTTGTCATCACGAGCAACCTGTTTGGCGACATCATCAGCGATGAGGCCTCGGTTATCCCCGGAAGTATTGGTCTGCTGCCGAGCGCCAGCCTAGGTGGCATCCCTGACGGCAAGGGCAAGTGCAACGGCATCTATGAGCCTATCCACGGTACGTTCTCTCTCACGTCCCAGTTTATGAAGCGCCTGCGGCCACTAACGATATGTTCAGGCTCGGCCCCAGATATCTCTGGCAAGGGCATCGTCAACCCCGTCGGCACCATCCTCTCGGTCGCTATGATGCTGCGCTACTCGCTGAACCTGCCTAAGGAGGCTGCTGCTGTTGAGGCTGCCGTCAAGGCTGCTTTTGACAACGGCATCCGAACCAAGGATCTCGGTGGATCGGTGGGCACGACCGAGATGGGAGATGCCGTCATTGCCGAGTTGGAGAAGATCCTCGCCTAGATTACAGGCATCTGGCGCTTTGTAGCGACCGTAAGGGGGTTCGCGACAAAGAATAGTATTAAGAACTCTTTAAGGTCTGTGTATATGGGTACCATTTGAAAGACCAAGTAAAAAACGCCTCCGGCAGGGAGGAGCCTTTAGGGTTTGATCGCTGGGTTTCTCAGCCGGTCAGGTAGATAAAATCTTCAGGACGAGAAGGGGTATGGGGTGTTGCTGCACTTTTCCTGTGTCCGCAAGCCTGATTTCGACGAACCGGCGTTGACGAACCAGCGTTGACTCTGCGTCTAGGGAAGCCGTTCCCCATGTTCGGCCCCGAGAAGGATCACATCTAGCCGCTGTATTTCGTGGTCGTCTCTGCCCTCTTGCACAACGCGGTTCAGTTTCCCGTCATCAAAAGCGATGCCATGCCACAGAAGTATGCCAAGTAGCCGCGCATCCCTCACCGTCTCGCGTAGTAGTGCATCGGTCGCTAACACCGGCACCGCTGTCTCCAATTCTTGCCAGAATATGACGCGCAAGTTGTCGGCAGCAGGAGAGTACGCGAAGCTGCTGTCTGGTGGAGGGTACGGGCGGCCCGCGCCATTGCGAATGCCAGTGGTGGTGGTTCGACCAAGGAGTTCCTCGAGCCCATAGAAACCTACCCCAGCAGGGAGATACTCGGCTTCGGCCCAGTCCAGAAGACCTGCCAGGCGAAGAGGTGTTGGCCCGTTGGCGTTCGATTCATCTGATGCCCTCTCGACCATGATGTTGCTTGGGACCAGGTCCCCGTGTGTGAGCACCCACGGAAGGGCCTCAATCCTAGGCAAAGCGTGGAGTACATGCGCCACAGTAGGATGGAAGCGCCGAGGCAGCTCGGAGAGCATTCTCTCGAGGCGCCATCGTAGGGAGATGCCGATCTTGCCTTTCCGGGAGATCAGGGCCGAGTCCGTGTGAGAGAGAGATGAGTTCCAGCCGCGAGCGAAGAGGAGGGCGAAATCCTTTATCAGTGGCTCTTGGTCGTCACTGTAATATAGACCCGAAGGAATAGGGCTGTTATACCATATGTCGGCAAGAGAAACACCGGGGATACGGGACATAAAGTACACGTGCAAGGAGGGGGCATCGTGGCCGTCTCCGGCACCAAGAGTCCCCAAAAAGCGAGTCGGGGGCGCGAGCCCTTCATAGACTCTCTGGGCGAGGTTAACAACCGTCAAGTCGATACGATGTGCTGGCGGGCGGAACTGTATGATGGAGTCGCGGTCGAGGTATAGAGTGAATGAGCAGTAGCCCTGTGAGGGTGCTTCGCGGATGGCTGCATCCGGGTACTGATTTCTAGAAAATTCCCAACAATGTAGTCGGGTCGAGGGAGGGAGGCGGCAGCGAGTAGAGTCGGCGGCGGCGTTATCGGTACTGATTTCTCCGTCTAGTTTTAGGGCCGACCGTGCTACCCCCAACAGGTCTCCTGTCTCTGAAGGCAACATCTCGGAGTATGGTCTCAAAAGCTACGGAGAGAGCTGGCCCTAAACGGTCGGGTGGAACTTCAGCATGTTGATCCCTCAGTTCGGGCCTGAGCTTGCTAGCGACGTTTGTGGCAGATGTGAAAGCCAAGCTTGAGAGTAACAGGACACCATTGCAGCAATGGCATGTGCTTGCATGCAGGACGCCCTCAGTCAGCCAGTGGGGGATGTGGGCGGTGATCCAATGACCACACCGCAACAGGCATGCACCGGGACATCCCGCTGGATCATGACCAAGAGGAGGAGTAGGTAAGGTAGGTATGCTCGCAATACCGCAGGCGAAATGGTGTTGAAGATACTTGGTCATGGTTAGAAGTGCCTCCTGCCCTTGGGCTTTTTGGGAAAGCTCAGATTGAGCAAACCTACTAGGTAGCGTTGTCGTTGAAACTTGACGACGGGATCTGCCACGCTCCTTCCAATTCCCCCACGCCCCAATTTTTACCCCAGTCTCGACAGGGCCGCCGCCTGACAAAGGGGGTCGGGTGGCCTTGGCAACCCCAATCATCAATCAACAGGGCAGCGGGGGTTCACTCCAACTCTCACCAACACCACTTTACCGCGGCTGTTAGTCTGAAGGCACACTGCGACTTTTTCGTGCCCGACATGACATATAACATTTTGTATTTGCGCGATTCATACAGGAGTGTGTCTACCGCAGCTTAGCGTCACCTCCTGAGGTCGAATCCTGAAAAGGATAATTACTTTGCTTCAACATCAACAGCGCTAACGAGGATGAGAAAGTATCATATATTAGGTATCAGTGTCAAGTTTAGGTAGACCACCTACAGACTTCCATACTGGGTCTGGCCTCACCAGTCTTCCATATTAAAGTGCCCCGCAAACTCATATACATTTGGTCTCCCACCGGACAGGCGTAAGAGTTGCCTTTCGTAGGGCCCCAAGGGTTCCTCAACCATTAACCGCTGAGGCGGAGCGTCCGCTTCAGCACCACAATACTCCCACACCCAGCGGTAGCCCCTTTTCTTAATGGCAGATAGCTGGCGCTGCTGATCGGCCGCATTGTCCACCCTTGTTTGGGCATCGGAAACCGAATCCGCGCCCTCACCCATCGTATCTCTTGCTATCGCTGCCGAAGCTGCCTCCCCTGTGTGCTCCCACGTCGTCTGAAACTCTGGTATGGCGTCTGTAAAGCCCTCCGTTGTCTTTCGCAGCCGCCAACTACCCTTGAGTGCTGGTGCTGTCCAAGCATGCTTGTCGTTGAGGCCCAGCCCCTTTAGGGCGAGGCGAACGCGCACCGAGCTATGGATACGCTCATTAGTGTCTTCGAGGAACGCACGCGTTGGAAATCCCGTATCAGGGTCCACCTTCTTGTATCTTCCCGGTGTCCTCAAATTATAGCCCGATACTTTGAACATAAAGCCCTCCGAACTAAGGATTGCCCCCAGTGCCCAGGGCCGGACCGGATCATTGTTCTTGTAGATAGGATCAACCGCCCACTGCTTCATTGTTGGCAGCACCTTGTCGAACAGGCCACAGTATGCGCCGGTGTCATTGTCAGCCTCCTCAGAAGAAGCAATCGGGTCATCCGACGTGATCGGGGGTGGCGTGTGTGGAGGGTTAAGTTTGTTGTCGGCTATCTCGCGATAATATCGCTCCAGATGAGTGAAAATCCTCGCGATTGTGGCCTCGTCAAATTCAACACCGATCGAAGCGAGTTGATCCATCATCCCTGAGAGGCATGGCGATAAGCCTATAGTTCCTGGACGTGCATGCCAGGGTGAGGGGGCTCGACCTACATGCCAGAGACATGTTGGCAACGCAAGCGTCTTGCCATCCGCCGCCAATATTACTATGATTACCGGGGAACCAGACCTGCCGGAGTTTGGTTGAATTCCGGTTGCTAGCGCCCCGTTCCCAAACCGTGGGGCTGAAAGGGAGTCGGTGCTCATCTAATGCTAAAGCTTGGAAGGCGTACTCAATTCGATTTGACAAATCGGTATCATAGAAGCGGTACTCCCTTGTCGAGTGATGAAGTCCGACCTTGGAAAGGAGAGTGACGTTGGGAATCCCCAAACTCCCGACAGTGTCCCAGACAGCTCGCTAGGTCAGCTGAGAGGCCCGAGCCAAAGGGTTAAGGATGGCTGCAATTACCGACGGCCTTGACCCTGATCGGCACTTCTTTGCCGCCCTCGACGTACACTCGGGTCAACCCCCTCTTTGTAGATATCAGCACAGCCCACAATATGCTTTACCAGACAGCAACAACCTCAAGGAGCATCTGTTGATACTTTGGCTGGGCATCTTCACCCTTAGGCTTACTGTCGAACGGTGTTCCAGGGAATGGATCCTCGTAGTCGAGGGTCCTCCAGTTTTGCGTGTCTTTGAAAATGGGGTAGAAGAACTCCATGCCCGCACGAGTGAGTAAACCGAGGTTTGCAATCATTCCCGCGATAGATCTCGCAGTGAACGCCCCTCTGCTACGGCATCAGCGAACCTCCGGGGTCTTAAACGCTAGGAACACTTGCCTGGAAAAGCCTACAAGGATTATCTCATCCCCATCGCAATAGTTGGCACATATAAACGCGTAGGCTGAACGGATATTCTCAGAGATGCCCAGCCCAAAGGCGCCCCCTGACACAATATCCATCATGGAGCCGCCCGTCCCTACGCCAGACTGATACTCGATGATTTGCACAGTGCCATCGGTGCAGATGCGGCGGAGCGACCTTGAGAGCCGGGTGACGTTAGAGGGGGTCTGAAGCTTGCCGACAGGATTCCACAGCGTTGGCTTAGAGTAGCCTCTGTCTCTTTGGAGTTGGTGTTAGAAGTTGCCGCTGACAAAGACTGAGCCGACTCACGAGTTCTGCCAAGTGCCATCACAGCACACAGTCAGCCTCTTTTTTATAGATCGAGGCGCCGATTGCTTCGTAGCCATTGCAAATATGGGCATCACGTCCTATAATACTACAATGACAATGTAATGAGCGACGTGTGGGGGGTGACGTGAGGGAGACCTGCTAGTGGGCCGGCCAGCAATTCGGCTGACACCAGACTCTGAATTGACTTAGGTGGTGGCACGTTTCAAGCCAAAGTTCTGACGCCGACGGCGCTGTGGGAGTGGAGTGTATGGCCGCCTGGCCCTCCACAACTTCCACTGCCGGCAACTTTAGGAAAGCGCAATACAGACTTGTAGCGGTAATCGGAAGGTTGGTCCGATGCGCGACAACGACGAGAAGGGAAAGGAAGACGAAGAAAGGCTATGTAAGGCATCATATGTAACTCAATTGTACGGCTGTTTACTGCTTTTCCTTTTGTTGGTTAAAATAGAAGTAAACAAAACAGAGCCATTCTCGAAAGCAATAGGTAGGGGACTATGTCGTTCAGACGGTGTACATATAGGCATGTACATTCGGTTGGATTGAATTGGGAATGACTGCGAGAATTCGACTGTATGAGACGTGATGACATTGGACTCTAAGTAACGCCATCTTGCCAAGTATCGAGCCTCAAGTCGGCCGGAGCGGATCACCTCCGTTGCTGTGTGCATCCGTCGACATGCATTGCAGGGTGCAGATGTGGAGAGCGAGCCGTGGGTTCTCGGCAGGGCTAATCACGCACGCGAGCGGTGGATTGCCCGCGAGCGGCGGATTGCCGTGTCGCGGATGGGAAAGGACGAGGGAAAAGATAGAACAGGATAAGATAAACATAAATAGTAAACCACGGCAATAACGTAACGATCAAAGACTTGAGCGGAGAGGTCTGGAGACGTCTAGTGTAGGAAAATGACTTCGGCGTCGTCATTGGATGGTCGGCGTGGTCTAGGCCGAGCTGGAGCTATGCTTAAATGGCCTAATAACCCGCCGCACTTACAACGAGCCGAGATGCCAAAGGAGTCAGCAGTGTAGGCTTGTGGATTCTTTCGGGCATCAACTCAGGGCCGTAAAATCAACATATCCACACCAGCTCTTCCTCACCTAGCTCGTCCATGTAGCTCATAGTAGTCGATCACGGTCGCTCCTCGATACGAGGCAGCAGACGGGCCGCGATTATCGACGGTTGCTGCGGTATCGAAGCTCGAGAGGAGAGGGCGACTGCCCGCCACTGCATCCTCTTGGTTAGCAGTGTGACCTGCTCGAAGGCCCCCGCAGTGGAATTGACCAATCAGCGGCGCATATCGATCGGATGGATGGCGATTGTGCATCTCGAAGCTGCAGCCGCGATAAGCCCCCAAGCACTCTTTCCGGGAGCAAGCATCTGTGCTAGAGGAGCAAGTTGATCATGCCTCACAATCACCCAATTTAGTGCGATAGAGACGTCGCACTCGAGTGCCGCCAGAAGCAGGCCCGAGCAGGCTACCGCGGGTATCCCCAAGGCTGAACGAGCGCGCTCCGGTCCTCGGTCGGCGTCCAGTACCTACCTACCTACCTACGTAGGTCGCAGTATCGAGCTTGCGCCGTCTCGAGCCGGCCCAGTGTCTCCTTCCTCGCCCAACTGCCTCCTGGTGTCTCTTGTCGCGAGACTCCCCGCTCTGCCATCTGTCGGTGTCTGACGGCGTCAGTTAGTTAATACCAGGTCTTGTCCGCCGCGCACTGCGAGCGGGAGCGATAGAGTTTTCGAGTGATATCTGCATCTTGAACGCTGTAGCTTTGCAACTTTCTTCATCATCCCCTGCACTGCAGAGCTATCCTCGTCTGTCACATCACATCCCCACCACCTCCACTCCCTGCCCAGGCTAGTGGCGAGCATTACCCTGGGATCGCAAGCCTCGGCGAGCCCCGCGACGGCCCTGTTGTGAGCAGTGCAAGGCCTGCGTATTGGCAGTTTGGCTTTTTTTTCTTCCCTCTGTTTTTTTCTTCGCACCCGTAATTAATCTCTGACTGGATTTGTCGTCCTCAGCCTCTGTCCTGTCCCCGGCAGTCGCAATATGGCATCCAGAAACCCGTCGACATGGGACCAGTACGAGCGCGGCGGCGGCCGGAGCGGCAGCGTCTCGTCCGTAGGCAACCGCAGCGTCCAGTTCGCTGAAGACGAGTCTCTCCTAGGCCGCAGTCCCGATTCGCAGGCCGGCCACGACGACAGCGAGTGGCCTCACCACCTCAGGCGCAGGCGCTCCTCCATGACGAACCGCCTTGCAGGCATCACCGACATCGGCGGCGTCAACAGTATCAGGTCCTTCACCCGGAGTTGGCAGCGCGCTGCTGGCTTCGCTGAGGTCATTCCCCAGCGCCCGGCTTTTGTCTACGCCCCCGACCAGGCCCCGCTGGTTTCCGACGCCCTTCCGTCCCGGAGACTCGACATCGAGGCCGATCACCACACCGTGAGGTCTTCCCTCCTCCGCCAGCACTTCGAGGCTTCCCCCTACGAGTCGGCCGTGCGAGACGAGAGCCCCGAGCCCGGCGCCAGCCACTCGGCCACCATTCACGCCAACGATTTCCGCGAGCGCGAGCAAAAGGCCCTGGATAGCGAGCTTGCCCAGCTATTCCGCGTGGGGAGCGCTACCACCACGTCGGGCTCGATATTCGCCATTCCGCCGCACTTGGCCACCCCCCCAATCATCGGGAGCTATGGCTCCATGCCTGACTATGGCACGGTGCGCTCTGATATCAGCCGCACCTCGATGGCGCAGGCTGCCGCCATGTGGCGGCAGCAGCAGGAGGCTGGAGGCAATGTGCCCGATGGCGAGATCGCGCCCATCTTGGTAAAGGAGGTTGAGCAGGATGGCAAGATTGTGTTGGCGGTTGAAGGACAGTCGACACTCCCCCAAACCGCCTTCAACTCCATAAAGTATAACCCCTCCTCGAAGCTGGTTCGCCGTTCGTTGTATGGTGCCGCTGCTGACTCGTCGTTACCTGTAGCGTCCTGATTGGAGTTGGGCTACTCAGTTTGCCTATGGGGATCAAGTACGCTGGCTGGCTGTGCGGCATGGTCGCCCTCTTTGTTTGCGCAGCGGTGACAGCTTACACAGCGAAACTGCTGGCCAAGTGCATGGACTTGGACCCGAGTCTAATCACCTTTTCTGATCTGGCCTTCATCTCGTTTGGACGGAATGCGCGTATCGCGACCAGTATTCTCTTCACCCTTGAGCTTCTCGCCGCTTGCGTGGCCCTCATTGTGCTCTTCGCCGACTCTTTGCATCTCTTGTTTCCAGGGCAGCTTTCCATAATTGGCTGGAAGGTTGTCTGCTCACTCATCCTGATACCCCTCAACTTTCTCCCGCTACGCTTGCTGAGCTTCACCAGCATCATCGGCATCTTTTCGTGTCTCAGCAGTGAGTGTCGTATTTCAGGTGCAGACGAGAGGAAGGCTTTGACTGACCTGTGAGCTCTTTAGTTGTTCTTATTCTACTCCTAGATGGCTTTATCAAGCCATTTTCGCCAGGATCTCTTATCGAGCCAGCTCAGACTTACCTCTTTCCTGAGAACTGGCTGACTTTGCCGCTCTCCTTCGGGTTGCTTATGTCTCCATGGTAAGGCACCATCGTTATGGGACTAGTTTCGAGCACATGACTGACACAGAAGTACAGGGGCGGCCACAGTGTCTTTCCAAATGTAAGTACACTCCTACCAATTGGGTTTTAATGTCGGATATTTACTAACCTTTTTTAGATCTACCGGGACATGAGACACCCGCATAGATACACGCAGGCGTTGAAAATCTCGTTTTCCTTCACAGTGAGTCTCGCTGCACACTCGATGACCTAAAATGCCATCGGCTAAACAAGCTTGTAGTATATTCTCGACGCAACTACAGCGGTTGCTGGGCTTCTCATGTTTGGCGATGGCGTCCGTGACGAGATCACGTCAAACATCTTGATGGAGAGCAGCTACCCCCGTGCATTGACCATCATGGTGACTCTGTGTGTTGCCATCATCCCCTTGACCAAGATTCCGTTGAACGCTAGACCCATTGTCGCAACCGCGGAGGTCATCTTCGGCTTGCATCAACAGGTCGTATCGGATAGCTCTGACCTTGTGGGGCGTACAATGTATTTCCGCGGTGTCATGAAGATCGCTGTCCGGATTTTGGTAGTCGTCGTCTTCTTGGCCATTTCGATCGTGTTCCCGGCATTTGACAGCATCATGGCTTTTATGGGGAGCGCGCTGTGCTTTACTATCTGCGTCACGTATGTTATCGCTCTTTATCTCTCGTTTCTATTTCCTATTTGTCTTTCGTCCTCCAAGATCACATCAGCTCCCTGGCTCTTGCATAAACCCCTCCTACACGCCGCATTTCTCTCAAAGTTGAACCTATCACCGGGTGACACTTGCTAACCCCTCCTTGATGCAGCCTTCCACTCGCCTTTTATCTTAAGCTCTTTAGCCACGAGATCACGAAAAGAGAGAGAATAGTGATCACTTCCGTCATGATCCTCTCTACAATTCTCTCCACCATAGGGACGATTTGGGCATTCCTGCCCAAGAGTTTGATTGGGGCGGAAGATACGCCCGAATAGTTTGCGCTGGAGTTGGAGCCACGGCTAGCTGGTTGGTTCTCCCTGCGGCAAGAGCCCTCCTTATCGAGGGTGGTTTGGGCTTTGTCGTATATCTGGCGTTTTGGCAGACCTTATCATGTATTCATCGATTCGTAGCTTTGAGGCTGTCGGCAACCGGAGGGCGGTGATGGCTCTCTTATTTCTTATTGTAAGCAATATCGTGGCAATGTTCTGGATTGGATATGATTTGCCGCTGGCAAATGCATTGGCATGGCGCCATCCAGCGGATGGGAGGCACACACAAGCACATACATCTACATAATACACGCATCCTTAGCGGGCTGGTTGGCCTGAGAGCAGACCTGCATAGCTAGCCAGTCTGCTTCGCCTTTTACTCGCAAACCGACCCACAATGATGTGTGAGGCTTCGCATGATAAGTGCAATGTGCGTCGATGTGTCGCGTCGAGATAGGGCGTACCAGAGAGATAAGGAGCAGCTCGAACCAGACGTCTCCTAACAACCCAACAGATACAGGTGACCTACCCGACTATCGAGCGACGGCAATCCCGAAAGGAAGCGGAATCATGAAAGGGGCAATGTTCAAACAAGTCCATTTCACACTCTTTGCGTTTCGCTATCTACCGTAGCTAGCCACGTACATATATGCACGTGCATACATACACACATGTGCATACGTACCTAATGTGTGCGTGCTCACTTTCCCTGGCTAGGCAAGCGAGTGCCCTACCCATCTATGCTCATGTTTATTTGCTCCCAAGCGAAACAAACCGAAACAAGCCGGAAAGCAATACCTATCCTACCCAACAACCACCCGGCTCAATGATTTGGCCGACTTAGACATAGTAATGCAACAGGTAGCAATACAGATTAGACGAACATGCGTCAATGTCCATTCCTCTGCACACAATCATGTGTCTCTTTTACGCACATCGCCTGACATAGCACTTACCCACCCGTTATGAGACATGGTTCGTCTTGGCTCCGTTTTGGTCGGCTCTCCCGCCCTGGTTCCCGCTGCGGTGTTATCGTTCACGGCCACATAGTGACACCTGTCGCCTCTACACCTACGATGGCTGTGTCGTTGCATCCGCAGCAACGAGCCGAAGTGCTACCCTCCACGAGAGGATACAGTCTTTATCATTCACATCGAGTCACCATATGCCAACGATATCATGTTTCGAGTGGGTAACTTCTGGTATTGTGAAACTAATCTGGAGAATATCTAATACGCAGAAAGCGAGTTGGGACTAAGGTCATCACCCTCAGCCCACCGTGATCATAAGAAACAATGCTGACCCCTGTGTGTGGTTGTGTTTGTGCCACCCCATGAGAAAAAAGATCCAATCCAAACCCAATGTCCAGTTTCTCCTATTCATTTGACGCGCCTCTCCTCGGACGTGTTTCGTTTCGTTCTCTGGTAAAATAAAAAAAAACAAGCCCCATGCTATGCAATGTGCCATCAGACGGATAAATCAACGTCTTGGTGTTGCGAAGCATACTCGCACACACCTTAAGAAGTGTATGAAGAAAAGAAAATTAAAGAAACCAACAAGGGTCAGCAATGCCCTGCACCAAACAGAAAAAAAGAAATGATGGTTGATCAACGGTGAGTGACGGATGATGATAGCCCAACTACAAGTGATAGACCGGCACTCGAGAAACCTCATCTCCGCTAGGAGTGGGCTTCTTGCCAGCCACCAACCCACTCGACATCGCCAAAGGCATGACGCTTCTCCTTGCGCCAGTCGAAGTTCCAATCTCGGTCGCGACCTTTGGTCCGAGGGCACTCCTTAGCGCGCTCTCTATTGACTTGGTGAATCCACTTCCCAGTGGCTGAGGTTTGATGTGAAGGGGAATGATTGTGTCCGGAAACGGAGTCAGTGTTGTGGTGAGTGTTGCCGCCAAAATCAAAAACGCCATGCCCATTACCCAGCGAGCCAGAACCTACACCACTGCCAACCTGGCGTCCCGCCCTAAGGCCGATCTCGGGAGCTTGGGAGGATGAGCCACCAGTGCAAGCACGGCGCCGCTCACCGAGCACTGCCCATTTGTCTGCGCTGTTACGCTTTGGTGAGTCCAAGCCGTCAATGTCAGGCTGTTGCTCCTTGACAGGAGGGAGCTCGTGGAAGAAAAAGCCATCGGCAGTCAAGTCTTCATCGATGTTGTTCGTTCCAAGCGCCATATCGATTGACGGAATGTCGTGCTCGACATAGACACTTGTGGACTTGGTCGCTGGCGACAGCCCTAAGCGAGGCGTGTCGTCATCATCAGCAGGGGACGCCGCTGTCTTGCTCTCCTGACTCCACGTCCGCGAATTCATCTCCTTCAGGGCTTGAAGTTGTCGGCCTTGCTCTTCTTCCTCGATCTCCTCATCCCACAGATCGCTCCAACTCTTGGATACGGCATCCTTGCGACCAAAGACAAACGACATGGCCGATTGGTTGCGATTCTTGGACATGTTGATCGGAAGCGAGCCCGCCATCGGAGATACCAGGGATGATTTCATTGGCAGCTTGTGCCGGAAACTTGTCGGCATGTTGAGAGACTGAATGGAAGCACCAAGGCTGGAGTCGAGCATAGACGACATGGATGGAGTTTGGGCGCTGCCTGACAGCCAGCCGGTCGTCGTACCTGACTTGGAGAAAAGGTCTTCGGTGTAACTCTCATCATCGGGAATGGCGCTGAGCTGCCGAAGAGACTTTTGAGGGCTGGCTTGGAGAGCTTTCGCCCACGGGAAAACTCCGTTGTCGATCTGAGGGCTCTGGATCGATGGTGTTCGGAGAGGCTCACGGTCGGAGCTGGGGACAACGCGGCGGCTGGCAGAGCAGAAGTCATCTAGGGCCTCATCCAACGTGGTGAAGCTGATGACACGGAGCAGGGCCTCGCGGGCACCGATCAGGGATCGCTTGCTGGGGTCTAGGTTCATGCATTGCACAATGACCTCGTAGGTATCCTGCGACATCGAAGGGAATACGTCAAACAAGGACTGCTTGTCGCGCGAGAAATCCAGGAAAAGGGGATCCGCCTCGGTCGGGGTCGTGAAGGGGTTTCGTGAGAACAGAACGTTCAACAGGCAGACACCGATGGCCCAGATATCGGCTTGAGCGGGCGAGTATCCAGCACCAGCTGAATCATACTGCTCTGGTGACATGTAGCGGTCGCTGCCAACAGTGGTCTCGTAGGTCCACCGATCGGTCGTGGCAAGCCCGAAGTCACCAAGCTTCACAGACCCAGACTGGGTAAGGAAGATGTTTTCGGGCTTGATGTCGCGGTGGTAAACACCTTTGGCGTGAATGTAGGCAACGGCATCAACAAGTTCCAGCATGAAGCGCCTCACATGCTCGGTCTCCAAAGGACCGTGGCCAATCCGGATGGCCTCGTACAGGTCACCCTGAGAGCAAAACTCAAGAACAATAAAAACATGAGCATCAGTCTCGAACGAGTCAACGAGATTGACAATGTTGGGGTGCGATCCAAGACGTCTGTGAAGCACCAGCTCCTCGGACTTGTCGTCGATTGCAAATTCAAAGCCGGCCTCGCTGACGGCTCCCTTCTTCGTCAGGCATTTGACAGCAACCGTCTTGGTGGTCCGAAGGTCCTTGGCCATGAAGACCATGCCGAAAGAGCCGTGGTTGAGAGGAGCAATAGTCTGGTACCGGCCACCGAGAACGACACCATTGCTAAAATTGGTTCGAAGGCACTCCATTGTGAAAGAGACGGAGTTTGAACAGACGAGATGATTAGGTATACCGCGGGGTATAGGATGTCGCGGCTGGTGGTACAGAACTGGCTGAGCTTTTTTCCCCTCTTCCCGAGAACCGGTCTATATCGATCGAGTCCAGTCTTATCGAGACAACTTTTCGACTTGTGTACAGCGGTGGAAATGGCGAAAGGCGCGACGGTTGAAGGCGGTCCGAGAATCGGAAGAAAAAGATAGAAGAGATAAGGATGTACAGGAGCAACAACTAGTAAAGAAAACACGCAAAGTAACTCCAGATCGTTCACTGTCTTAGGCTCATGGGTTGGGTATTCCGGGATACTCAAACAAACGGAAGTATCTTGGTCGGGAGGGTCGTAAAAGGGGGTCCTGCGAGGGGTCCGGAAGAAACAAGGAAAGGTCGTTATGACATCTGGACGATATCGAAAAATGAATGGGCAACGTATGGTTGTGGTCGGGGTAGTTCAGGGGCAGGCGAAGGGCAAGCTGCCACGAGGCTAAAGGTCGACGGTTTGTTCTTGTCCAATGAACCGAGACCGGCCAGGAACACGAGCAACGTCGTGAAGCGATTGAGAAAGGCCGTCGTTGAGAAGCTAGCTACGCTGCTCAGGAGGGGCAGTCGTAGCAGCCACTACGAGTGGTAGAGAGAAACCGTGGGGAGCGGCGTGTTGGGGCAGTGACGGCGGGGTCCAAGTGAGACCAGGTGGCAGACAGCAAAAACTGGAATGAGCTGAAGCTATTGGAACACCTGGCTGACCGTCGTCGAAAACATGCGAGAGGGAGAGGTGTCTCGCAAGAACAGGCGGGTGAAGAGATGACTCTTCAACCCCCCTTGTTCAACAGACGGAAGCGTGACACACAAGCTGTGGATACCGTTCGGCAGGGGCAGCGAGCACCGGCAAGATTGGGTCGGCGAGCGGTTGTGGATGGAGACCGGAGATTGAGTCACAAAATGGCAGCAGTACTCGGGGGTGATCTCGTTGTCTGGTGAGGTCGTGTCTTGCTGTGGGCAGTGTGCTTGCGGGTGCCGGGGGGAGGCTGAGAGCAGACTCAATGCCGGGAGCTCAGAGGTAGGTGGCCGTTGTTCGAATGGAGCTGAGCGGTGTCGCGGGTCTTGTAGAGCGACGAGACCGTAGATGGGCGGAAGCGGGACGCGAGATAGATAAGGGGACTGGGCAGTACTATCGGCGGCGTGGACCCAGCAGCTCAAGGCCAATCAATTCCGCAGCACTGGGGATGTCGGGGGATGTCGCTTTCGTTCGAGACCTTTACTCAAAAAGACCAAACAGACGAGAGAGCAGCTTGAAGGGCGACAGCGACGACGAGCAGAATTATACGGCGGCGAGCGGATGGCAGAGAACAGGCGGTGGGAATGAGGGTGGGAAGGAGGGTGGGAAGGAGAGGATGCGGGTTGAGGGTTAGGATGGCGGGCACCAGGTGCTTGATGAGCAAATGGGGGGATGGAGGTGGAAGATGCACGTAGAGGGTGGAAGGTGACGGAAACGCTGAAGCACGACTGGCTTGGGTGTCATCAAAGCGGGCTGAGCGAGCGAATGCCTGGATGAGGAATGGCTTGGCCCAGGAAGAGCTGGCCCAGCCCGGCCAGTCAAAGCAGTGTGGAGGACCTGGGAGGGACTGGGAGGGACAAGGAAGGGAGGTGGTCACTCGCAGGTGCCAGGAAATGACATGGGGCCCCCGATCGTCGAGTCGAGGAAGTCGGAGTCGCAAGGGCGAGCACTGGGCGACTGCCCCAGACTGCGAGCGTTGGCCAACGTGTACGCCCCCGCTTCCGGCACTGTCAGGCCTCAGGCAGCACGCATTGTCGAGACGACGACGAATGGCATTCCTGGGGGGCTGCCACGCACCACAACACACCGCTTTGCGCAGCCGGCATATACGTATCTTTTCGCTAGGCCCATCCTTAGCGTCATCTTCTGCACACCATTTCCGGCCCCAGACTCGTGCTGCCGGAAACGCTGCACGGCCGTCAGGTCCCGTCAGGCCAAGCTGCCGTGAAGGATGCAACGGATGGGAACGGAGCCCCCCCCTCGTTGACTACATCATGGATGCCAATGTGTGCGCCGTCGAGCGCCGTTACGGCTGGCGAGACTCGAGATGGGAGATTGCTGATTAGCAGCTACACCGCCACCTGACCTCTAGCTGGTACCCTCGTGGCCTCTCAGCCGGCAACGAGCGACTTCGAGGTTGGGTACTGCTGCATCGCTCTGGCAAGGCACATACTGCTAACCAACCTTGCGCCGATACCCCATATCGCAAGTCGCATATCGCCGTGGCCGCTCGTGAAGCCACGTTAGTCGTCCCTGGTGGCCTGTGCCCCACCCACACGCTGCCTGTCGAGCCAAGTGTGCATCGCCAGTTCCAGAGACATCCTAGCGCCCTGCTCAGGGCAGACGTCTAATTTCTCGAGGGATCCACGAGGACAATTGCGAACGCGTCCACGGGCGCCTGTGGACAGCGAACACGCTGAGAGGAAACCGTTGCATGATTCCAGTGTCCCTCGTGACGGAGAATGAGATCGGAATGGGCCCTGGAGCGGAAATTCGCTCGTCTCCGAAAGCTTGCCGTCGCTCGCTGCGATTGCCTGGCGGCCTTGATTCCTGGTCCATCTGGTCAGTTTCGTGGTGTTGGATCAGCCTAGCAGCCACCAGGCAGGGGGCACATCTGTGTTGCTCAAGCAGCACTCCATCATCAGGGTCCCATGGTGCGACACCACGCACTCTGGCAAGAGACCGCTGTCCTGAATCCCCCGATTCCCGATAGCAGTACAGTGGATTCTGAAAATGGGAGACCCTGTTGTGTTGAACCTATTGAACGGTTCCAGTGTCTTCGGTTTCACTTTGGGGGGCAGCACCACGTCGGACGCCATTATTGGCCGAGCTCAAATGCACTCCTTTCTGCCTGCATCCAGCCTTTCATTCGCTCCATGCATCCACAGTTGCTGGGCTGACCGCTAAAATAGCAATTGGCAACCCCCGGATTCCCTTGGAGGCCAGGGAATGCCACGATAGCGATGCTTGATGCGGGCGATGGGAGCGACACTGCAATGCAGAGCTCCTTGTCTCTCATTGCTCGAGGGGCGAGCGAGCGGGTTGACTCGGGTGTTTTGCTCTCTCTCCAAAGCGGCTGACGGCTTCTGTTGTTGTGGGACATGGAGCGTCGAAGCGCCAGAATCGCCAATCGTGTTTCTATTCGCAAGACTCTGGGGGGCGCCGTTTTTTTTTGGGTCTTGAGCGACTTGGTGGAGACGGGTAGAACGGCGAAATATGCGCCATGATTGGCTACAGATATTGAAAGCGCCCACTTGTCCCCAGTGTCCCTTGACCCCACACATTTCCATGGTTCGCACTGGGGACGATCTCCCCCTTCTGTGTGGAATGTTAGACAGCCAGAATCGGAGCAGGTCTCTCGAAGGATCATCAAGGTGGGCAGCCATCAAGCAGGTCCTAATTCAATGCTGCCGGGGCTGGGTGGCCCTGCAGCGTTTCGAAAAGTGCCCATTGCTTCTCCATTGCATTCCATCATTCCATCATTCCATCATTCCATCACTGCCTCACCTTTCCCATTAGACACTGACAAGCACGCAATCCACACCAAACCCCATATCAATGTGACTCCTCTGACAAACGGCCCTGATGCAACCCTAGCGCAAATAACTGCCGAGCAAGGCAACAAGACAGGAAGAGAAGCTGCTGCCTCAGGCAATAATCGCCGAAAGAAGTCGTGATTTGGGTGCGTGGCTGAGGATCTTAGCCTCATCCTCAATCCATGAATGGCTGGATGGCTCTCAGTAACTAACCACCGCCCAAGTCGAGGTGGTGGCTGAGAGCTGGTGATGCCATGCTAAACATTGCCTCTTTTCTTTTCAGATGATCATTTCGACGCCGGTTGTACTGAATTACTCGTGTGATCCCCAGCGCCGTTATCGGCTCGTCAAACCATGTCTCACTCACGCCACCTCTGTCAAAGAGTGAGGGAGATCAATGAAAAGACGGGTCTAAAGCCTCAGGCCTCAATAACCTCAGTAGAAAGGAATCTAACCCCAGCTGATTGTTCGCGCTCCGTCGGGATCCGCAGTTGCTTGCGCGCGCGAAAAACCGTTTTCGATTGACGAAGGATTTTGAAAACAGCTCACCGTCGTCGCTGGCCTTTCGATCGCAACCCGCAACCCGCTGGCCAAAGACAGCCAGCCAGACCCGCCCAGGCCGTCGGCCCACACCAAACCGCCCGTAGCAAATATGCGACCTACGACGGCATGGATACGGCGAACAGCCAATAATCGCCACCCACCCGTCCAGGCAGTCGAAGGAGAGACGGGAGACGGGAGACGACGGCGACTCGAAACAAATTTTAATTACTGCTCGCGCATCATTGACCGCTCTCGCCCTACGCAGATGGCAGCATGAAGTGCGCCATCAGGTATAGTACATACATAGCCTGCTAAATACCAAGGCATGCAGAGTGGTTACAGTCCAGTCGACTACTTCCCTGAATCCCTGGGCTAGTATAGATTATTATCGAGGCGGTCAAGCAGCCCAGACTTGGGAATGGGCAGTGGGTCGGATCCGGTCGCTGGCTCGCGCCCTCGTGTAGATTGATTCGCGTCTGCGCGTGCCTTTGGGACTGCCACGGACTGCTTTAAACCATCCCATCTGCTCAATCGAGATGCAGGGGCTTCCTGGCGCTACTAACCGAGAAACGAGAATCCAGAGATGGTCAAACTTGCGTCGATTGAAGTGCCCATTGCAAGTCGATTGTGAGCTGACAGTGGTATTATCGACGGCTCCCGTCCCAAAGCTTCTTTTTGTCAATGCTTCCTGGCGAAAACATGCAGGGTCTGATTGATGTGTAGTCGCTAAACGTTGGATGTGTTTTGCATTGTTTACCTGGTCTGGTCCCCCCGACCAGCGATCGAGGATGCATTGAATAGCATGTCCTGCTACCGTTTGGACCCGGAGCTGCTGCGCCTGGTAGAGATGCTGAGACATGGAAAGGGCCCGTCGAGTCGGTCCCGACCACTGGTCGCCCGCCAGAACCACCGACGGATCTCAGCCGTGTCGCGATCAGAAGCAGATCCGGCATCGCGCATTGAGAGGCGGTCTCTGGTCTGCGTATGAGGTCAGTGTGGCAATTCGATACCACGGCTCACATATGAATGTTTCCACTGGTTGTGGGTAATCCGCGGCCACGCTATACGGAAAGCTAATATATCTAGACCAAACTGCGTTGGTGATGTCAATCAGTCGTATATTTTAGTCGATCACCCGAGAGAGGGGGCGCCAGCGCTTGGCGGGGGGCATGAGCGAGTAAACAACGCTCTATGATGCGCTCCATTCCGAGATGTGGAATGGATTGCTGGTGTCCTTCACCCCGCTCAGCCTGTGGTCGCTGAGCAGAGGAGTAAGGAGTGATGGTGCGCCGTTATCGTGGCCAGACTGTTTACTTTGTGCCAATCACAGCGATGCTACCGCGTTGGCAAATCGCGGGTCTTGGTTTTAGTTGGGAATTGTCCAGTCGGTGAGCGTCGCAAAGGACCCCCGCTTGCTCTCTCGAGGTTGTCCATCGCATGAACCAAGGGTAATTTTGCCGCTGCAGCAGGCTGCTCGCCACACACAGGTTACCCAGGCGCTGAGGTTGCGCACCAAACCTAGCCTACTGTTATCGCACCTAGGATTGTCACATTAACCAGCTGCGAAGTGGTTCGAGCAATTGGATCCGTCAGGGCTGGAGCTGAAGCTGGAGGTTAGAGCCAACGGTTTCCCTGTGCTAAAAATCCTCCTGCATCTCCATGAGATGAAATCCACGGAATCATGATGAGATGGAAGCGCGGAGCTTCGCCGAACCACGGCGCGGCCACCCACCCCGTCCAGCGACAGGCCCGGAGGACCAGGCCGGGATCCCAGCTGGCGCTATAGACGGAGCGGCCCTGCGAGTGCATATGCGCTTTGCGGGCTTCGTGCAGCCTTCTGGCTTCAGCTTCCTCGATTTTCTCAATTTTTGATGCTGTCCAGCTATCCTGCCATCTCCACCAAGTCCACAGAGTCCACCCTCGAGCATGCACACTTCATGTACGTTTGCTGCAGGTGCCTCGGTGGTGCCTCGCTGAGGTTGCTGTGGTGTGGATGACCTCAAAGTTTTACAACCGTTTGAGGAATGGTGCTGTCCTGACCGCCTTTCTCAAATCTCAATGGGCCGTCCAATTCATCCAACCCCAACCCGCAGCTCGGCAGTCAACAGAAGTGAGGCCGTCGCAGCTGTTGTTCAACCGTGACGCTTTTATCGAATTGGGATTCGCGATGCCGAAAATTTTTCACCGCATGAGCAGACCGACGGGGTGAAATTTTTTTTTCTTTCCCTTGCCTTGGTTTCCCTGTTCAGCCACCTTGTCCGTTATCTCGGCCCACTCACCTATCTCACGAACTGTTGACCGCTTCGTGGTTCGCAGCCAACTGCCCCTCGGCTCGGCAATCTACTACATACCCCAGAGCGGAAAAAAGAAAGAAAAAAAATCTTGCAGCCGCGGTCCCGACGCTATCACCAAGTCAAGCTGCAGACCGCCCTTGCTTAGTGGGAGCGAGGAGAGCAGCCAAAGCCATGACTACAGCAGCCAAGATCGTGCTGCTCGACATTGGTACTTGCTCTGCCGGCCCCTTTACTACCATCCTCCCCTATTGCATTAGCCTGGACGAGGTGGCTAATATGATTTCGTGGCAGAGGGCACTGTTTGTCCCATATCATTCGTCAAAGATGTTCTTGTAAGACAGGTTCCTCTTCCACCCACCTCATGCCCACCTCATGCCCCTGGTCTCGACGCTGTGCTCTGCCGGACCTTGTGGTTTTACCCCTCCGCAGTCTCACTTGGCGTCAACGGTCGAGGTGGTGTGACGAGCAGGGGGTGACGTGATAATGTGTGAATACGGGGATAAAGAGGCCTTGCTGTTCTTGACGTATCTGCGGCTCGTATCTCATCTTGGACAGTGCTTTCGACTCGATGACTTGGAGCTAACTACTTTTCATAGTTTCCTTACGCCTTGGAGGCGCTCCCTGACACATTGAAGGCCCAGTGGGATGCCCCACAGTTTGCACAATACCGGAATGCCTTCCCGGCGGAGCATGCCGTCAATGAGACAGCCTTCACAGATCACGTAAAAGATCTCATGAGTCGCGATGTGAAGGCGCCGTATCTCAAGAGCCTTCAAGGGTATCTCTGGGAGACAGGATACCAGGCCGGCCAGCTGAAAGCTCCTCTGTTTCCGGATGTCGCACCCAAGTTTGCGTCGTGGGCAGAGAAGGGCGTTCACATCATCATCTACTCCTCAGGTTCGGTGCCGGCACAGAAGCTCCTATTCGGACATACGAACGGAGAGCCGGCCAACTTGATTCCAGCGATTACCGACTTCTTTGATACCGTTAACGCCGGCCCCAAGACGGAGGTATCAAGCTATGAGAAAATTGCCTCTAAGCATGCAGACTACCCCGCTGATCAGTGGCTTTTTCTCAGCGACAATGTCAAGGAGGTCGAGGCCGCGGAGCAGGCCGGCATGCAAAGCTTCATTGTCGATCGACCTGGCAATGCCGAGTTGTCGGACGAGGCACGAAGACAGCACAAGGTCATAAGGACGTTCGACGAGCTGTAGTCGCCCCAAAGGCCAATCCAGTGATGGGCAAAGTTCCAGGTTATGAAATGACCCCGGCCAAATTCCCGCACGAGCACGAAATACCAGGCAGTTAGTCGCATCAAATGCATGGCATTGCTTCTTCTATCCACGTATTGTAAGAGCTGGGTACGGAGTGGCAGAACCCGAGGTGATGGTGAATCACGAGACGGGCATCCGAAGCATCCAGACTCCAACAACCTGGAGAACCGGAGCCACGGTATGGGTAGTGAGCCGAGTGGCCCTTTCAACTCAGGTGACGGAAGTGAAGTGAGTTGCCATGTATGTGCTCTTCGTTACACTATTTCCTCATTCCACAGACTTTCGGGGGTTTGGCTCGCCAAAATGGGTTTCCGAAAGAAGCCCCCGAGTCCCCTTTTTCCGATATGATAGGCTGGCTACTACCACGTGACCCCATTTCAATCGACAGAATATGCAACGGTGATGTTGTCCTTCAGTCCCCCTCCCCCCCCCCCCCCCCCCCAATCTCGGAATCTCGCGATGGCTTTTCAATCGCTTCATCACGGCCCAAACTTGCGCTGCGTGACCACGATGTGATGCCAAGACCGGCCTAGCCCTAGTTCCCTACCCCTCAAAGAATCCGGGGAAAGGTGGCTGGCAACAGCGGACGAGAAACAGTGTCACCCCAGGAACATCTTCCCCGCGCTCCCCCAATACTGCCGTCATCTGATCGCCGATGCCCAATCCAACCCACACACACCTCACGGGGGTGAGGCCCGCGCCCGACGCGTCGAATCAAGACGAGCTGGCTCTGCTGGGCTCTCTACTAGTACTTGGCTTCCCGTGTCCAGAAACTAGTAGAGAGAACGGCCATCGATGATGATGCCCGGGCGTTGAGACCATTAGTGTGTTTTTGCGATACGGCAGTCAGTTGTCGGTATTCCCGGAACGGGCTGATCAGCATGATGACCTCCTCAATGGTGGCAATATCCTGGGGCTGACAACCATCCGTGCGCCAGCCTGCTAGGAAAAAAACGCGGCACAATGCTATGCAAGCCATCGTCGCCTTTGGGTTGCAAGATAATAGGGGGAAGAGGGGCAGTGATCGCTTGGGCAGGTGGGCGCATTCCGGTTCTCGAGGGATTTGGGATCGGCTGTGATGCAAGATAACAGAGGGCAGCATGCTAGGAACCATGATAAACAATCTGACCTTTGGAGTTGAGGACTCGCCCCCTTAGTTGACATCTCTCGACTTGACGCAAAGTCAGAGTCAAGTCTGCCATTGCACTCACGTTCCCGAATTGAGGGCTCGTTACTACGAGAGTGTATTTTGCTAGCTTTCCATCAAATCTGAGTTTCCCATGTCCCCACACGAAGCAGGGACAAAAGCCAGCCAGCTGACCGACCCCTAACTTTCTTTTTGTGGCAGATTTGTGACAAGATCTCATCAACTTACCCCAGAGGCCGAGACGGCTTTAGTCTAGGACCCTGGAACGAGGGCATATGACCACGAAAACCGTCCCTGACTGGTGCGTGCCGCGCTGCAAATGTACTCTCTTGGGCCCTTGCATCATAGAGGGGATGCAAGAACCCAATGGTGAGACGCCATGAGTTGGGCTGTGCCAGTCCGCACTGCTTTTTTGGTGGAAATCATTACTTGTCTCCAGATCAGCGAGCCCATTGTCTTTTCGTATGACGTTAGCGCCATGTACCCCAAAGACGAATAGACGCGGCTCTTACATCATCAGCGGGTTTCCGCCGTCCAATACAAGAAAACGGACACCATAGCTCCGTCGTCAGACTCGGCTCTGATGATCTAAACGCAGCCGGCGATTTAGGTATCAAAGCGGAGCTGGAACACCTTGACCACATTGTAGTAGTGGGGGACATCTCCCAATCAAGGGATCATTCATGTACAGCACAGCTTCTAGTTCGGCTGACCAGCTCCTCAAGCAAAGTAAAGACTCGCGGTGTCAAGACCGCCTATTAAAGCTCACTTCCAGAAACACCGGTGGCAGGTTCGACTATTTGAAAACAATCGCAAAGTTGTTCCGGAATGAGCCAGCCCGTAACTCGGTTTTCGAGAATGTTTGCCCAATTGGTGGGGAACTCGGGTCCTTTCTCCACAAATAGTACACCAATTTTTGCGTCGTCTTGGATGCCGTTTTTTTATAACCTAGCGAGGTCATGATAGCGAAGAGCTTTTCTTCATCCATGTAGCGGGAATTTAGCACACACGGTGCTGGTAAGACGAGAAAGAGGCTGGGAAAGCTGGCCGTCAGCGTCGGAGAAGCGAGGTATCGATCGGGTTCATGGAGGAACTTGACTGTTCGACGAAGCATCTCGCCCTTTCCTTTAGGATCGGGGACAAAGTTGAGAACTAATGAGAGGCTAAGCACGTCAAACTTCTCAGAGTCATTCCGAGGCAACGGTCTTTCCATGAAGTCTTGCTGTAGGATTCCCTCTTCCTGGCTGTTCAAGTCGATCCGCTGGATGTCGAAACAGCCGCTCTTTGAGCAGGCGTTTTGAGTACTGAGTGCTCCAATTTCCAGCAGGCGGAGAGGCCTGTCCGACGATGCCTTTCGCGAAGAAAGACATGGCTCAAGCCATTTCATGAGAACCCGAGAGCTATCACCCCCTCGATCATCCCGTTGGCCTTGCAAACTTGCTTCCTGGTAGCTTTCAAGACCGCCCAGGGCGTTTATTTCGGCATCAATAGAAGCCTCTTTTGCCCTGTCCCCTTGAGCGGCGGCTTGCTGTTTTCTCTTTTCTAGGACATGGTGTTTGCTGATGAGAGCCTTCGTTGCCTTTCTCGAGATCGACTTTCGGCGCTGAAGTGTTGGCGGGCGACCAGCAGAGAGGCTTTTGGGTTGGCGTTTCTTTTTAACAGCCATGGCACCGGCAGTATTGCAGACGTTGATTCCATCAAGTCTCGCGTAGACGGGGCTCAGCAGAGGTTGTAGCTCACCGCCAAAATAAAGACGGCAGAAAGTTGAATGCTAAAATGAGGTGATTGCTTGTGGAGGGGTCCGCAAATCGCTCTGCAGCGGGAGCCACAAACCCCAGCCACACCCCACAGCGCACACATTTTCTGGTTTTATCAAATTCTGTAGCAACTTTTTCTTCTCCAATTGCGACACCCCGACAACCGCTCTCTTCACCTCACTAACGACGACAGCAACCGACGCAATGGCCCCCAAGGACGCGAAGAAAGGTACATAATTATGCCCAGGATGGATTCCTCAAAATCATCGTACTCGACTCTCGCTCAATGCGGAACCCTCGCTATCGTGGCGGGGTGATGCATCAAAGCAGCAGCAGACTTTGCGAGTTTGAACAAGATGATGGGTTGAAATCTTGTTCAGGCGAATGCTTTTGCTAAGACTCTCTTCCGACAGGCGGTGCCTCCAAGGCGCCTAAGGGCTCTCAGGCCAAGAAGGCTGCTCAGGCTGCCCTCAAGGGTGTAAGTGTGCTCTACTCGCGATGCCCTCAAAACCAGAGCTAACGTGCTCTGTCCTCAGGTTCACGCCCACAAGGCGACCAAGGTCCGCACCTCGACGACCTTCCACCGCCCCAAGACCCTCCAGCTGTCGCGCGCCCCCAAGTACCCGCGCAAGTCGATCCCCCACGCTCCTCGCCTTGATGAGCACAAGATCATCGTCCACCCTCTCAACACTGAGGGCGCCCTGAAGAAGATTGAGGAGCAGAACACCCTCGTCTTCATCGTCGACGTCAAGGCCAACAAGGCCCAGATCAAGCAGGCCCTGAAGAAGCTTTATGACATTGACACCGTCAAGATCAACACCCTCATCCGGTACGTTTCCTTGCTGGGGTTGACCCTACAATACGAAATATGTTATTAACTCTCTCTCTTTAGGCCCGATGGCTCGAAGAAGGCGTTTGCTCGTCTGACTGCTGATGTCGATGCTCTCGACATTGCCGCCACCAAGCTGGGTCTGGTTTAAATGCACGTCAAGGAGCAAAGGGCAAGGGGAAAAAAGATTGGCATGACTGAAGGGATATGGATTGCATTTCGATCGGCGTCAAATACCTGGGTTTGGTTCATGACTCGGTAATGAAGAAAACTAAACATTCCGCCCTTCTCACTTGCTTCTTGTTTCATGTGATATATGGGCATATCTTTTATATGTTTTCTCCCATGCGGTAGATGTGCCTGTGCCGTAAAGGGGAGATATTTGAACCCGAATATGCATCCTACCCGCCAGCCAGGCGATGCTTCCTGTGTGACATATGGTTACAAGGCCCCATTGCTGGTGCAGCAAGCTCATTACCAGCATACGTACAACTACACCTGCCTTCTTAACACCAGCCGTGCAATACTCGTACAATGATTGCTTCTCCATGTAGGATATAACACCCTAATAGCTTCCCGGCCCCTGGAAGGCCACCATTTAGCTTTCAGTCGATAACCACCTGGTGAAGAACACTGCAGTCAAGGTATCGCTTGCTATACTTCTTCTCAAGACCAAGCCATTCCGCCATTTTGTCAGTACTGTATATATCCGTTTTTCTTCTAGTTCCTCATGCTCGAGAGGTGCTTGAGTGTCGCTAGGTTGAGATCGAGGAAGCGATCCACGCAGTTACCCAGGCACGACTGCTCGCTGCTGTCGAGCTTGTTGCCCTTGGAGTTCGCGGTGATGCACTTTGTCCAGCAGATCTCCGTCATGCTGTGGGTTTCTGCACTTCCCCGTGTCAGTCAGCACACACGCCATGTCCGATTGAGAGAGGGGCTAGACGGCATACGCGTCTGGATCTTGGCGCGCTGTGTCTCGTTGCCAATAAACTGGCGGAGCTCGGCCTTGTCCTTGTCGCTGAGCCTCTCCAGCTCGTTTGGGGAGATGTTGGGGACGGAATCCATTTCGAAGGTGTACGAGAATGCGAGGCCAGCTGTGGTTGTGGGAGTAAATACAGGTTGCGTGGTGGTTTGGTGCGGACAGACTCTGTGGGTGTTGCCTGATTGCTAAAAAACGAGAACGTTGGTTTCCGCCGTGTTTCTGGGAGCTCAAAATGTTTCCCTTGGTGAGCGGCCAATGACAGCCCCGATAACACAGCGGGCTTCTCTCCACTGTGCGTTCAGCCCCTGAATGAGAAACTACCGGTACTACACCTACCTATATTATCTGTGCACTACCGCTCTACTTTTTGTCCCAGAAACGTAATTCATGCAAATAATATGGTCTAGGTGCTCCCGGGAGCCACCTCATATTCTTTGAATTCACAATCGTAAAGAAGCACACATGATCCCAGCAGGAATATGGAAGGTATGGGCAGAAGGATTCATTTAGGTGCGTTCATCAGAATTACGAAGTCGGAAGCGAATACCTTCCGAACATGTCTATATATGGGGCTGTGCATCTCTTCATACGATCCCAAGTACGCTGTTGGTTGCGCCATGTGCTCTGCGCCCGTGTCAACATGTACAATTGACCAATCACCTCCCAATAAAGAAAACAACCATTCCTTTCTACTGTTCCTCATATATAATACTCAATACTGTGGAAATCCATTATACCCAACGATTCATCCTGGCCACCATGAACCCAACAAAACAAAAGACTAGCAGCGATCCAAGTATACCAAAAAAGGGACCAAGGGAATCTGAATCCTTCCAAGGTACAGCGACGTTCATGCCAAAGAGACCTGTAACGACGTTCAGTGGTACAATGATGGATGCCAGCAGCGTGATCTTGCTGAGAACTTTATTGGTGCTTGTGCCCTGAGCAATGCCGTCGATGGAAATCTGCGCCAGATAATTGCTGTGAGCGCGAGAGAGCATTTTCTCAAAGTGGCCGAGATTCGTCATCATGGTTACGACGTGATCCTGAATGTCGCCAAGGTACAGGCCAATATCCATACGAGGAGTCACCTTGTAGTTCTCGTTGCACCGTTTGGTGAAGCCTTTGAGAACATCGGCTTTGCCCCCAAGCAAACGCATCAAGCCCATGACATTCTTGCGTGCATTGCCGATCTTGCGCAGGAACTGAGCCATGTCGTCCGTCCGCGCAATGAAGACTTCGTCCTCAATCTGGTCCGTCTCGCTCTCCAGCTTGCCAATAACAGGGGCAAAGGAATCCACGATGTCGTCGCTGCAACCTCTCATTAGAAACGACCCAAAAAAAAAAAAAAACAGATATGGAGAATGTTTCAGGGGCCTTACATTAATGCGTAACAGATCCAATCGCTGCTCAAAGCGACGTAATCCTTTAGCATCGTGATTCTCTTCCTCACATGAGAGGCATGGGAATTGTTGGCGTAGCTAAAGCTCAGGGTTCCCTCGCGAAATACAACAACGTATATATTGAAGGGTTCATACTCCTTCTCATGCGTTTCTTCGTCAATTTCAAGGTAAAAGGACCGGAAGCAGGCAAAGTAGTACGAAGGGAAGAGCTCAATCTTCTCCCGGGACTCCTGAGTCGTAATGTCTTCGATGGTTAAGGGGTGAATACCGAAGGCCCTACAAACGGCACGGACTTCCTCCTCGGAGGGTTTGTTCATGTTCAGCCACCACACACCGTCCGTCTCGCCCTTAGGGAAGGTGAAGAGTCCCCTGATATTTTCACCAGGCAGGATCACACCCTCCAAGTCTGCTGCATGGATTGTTGACTCCCATGCCGAGGAGAAGAAGCTGACTCGGCTCTGGTCAATCGGCTGAGGTTGAGTCTTGACCCGCTCTTCTCCTTCCTCAGTATCCCTAGTCTTTTCTTGCCGAAGATCAAGGTCCGATGGCACATTCAAGATATCGCCATCAAGCGTTACCATCTGAGCCGGGGCCTCTAGCTCGGCTGTTTGTGGACGTAGGTCAGGAAACACCCGGATAGCCGAGGGCCGACGAGCGGATTGACGAGCCTCTTTCTCTCCCTGGATAAAGGTTTCAAGGAAATCAAAATCAATGTGAAGGTTATCATCCCTCCGGGAGTCTTGCAGCGGGAAGCAGACATCTTCCTCTGCTGACTTATTGGTGGCAAGACTGGCGGCATCGTCTGTCATGGTATATGGCTTACTGCGGTAGCTGTGTCGACTGAGAAGCGACGCGGTGCGGTGGAGTTCATTGTCCTCGATCTTACGCTCCGGCTTCGGCTCGGAGATGGAAAGCTCGCGCTCCCGTCGACGAGCCTCAGCAAAGGCCTTGACGGAATTGGGTGGAGAAAGAGACCGAACATCCTTTGCAGATTCGAAAGTTGGACGTCGACTGCGTCCATGTGACGGTGAATCATCCATGGCGTCCTCGTCGTCAACGGCTTCCTCGAAGTCCCGAACACGTGTCGACAGGTACCCATCGCCTTGGGCACTTGCAGCGCCAAGTTGTGTTCCATATAGGGAGTCGAACGTACCTCGACGGGCGCGTTCCGGTCGGTGAACGGCAGAGGCCTGGTTTCGGTGGTCGTCGAGCTCAGGAACTGGGGTTGAAAACCCCGAGCTGCTAACAATCTCCTCGTGGTCGGACATTCTGGCGATGGTGAGGTGATGAGAACACACCTAATTGATGCTATTGATATATACGCCTTGGCAAAAATACCAGGTCCAAAGTAGCCCGGAGAGCCCTTGGTGAGGCATCAGCCGATTTGCATGTTGAGTGGGTGTGATTGAAGTGCAAGCACCAGCGGAAGGCAGCGAACGGCCAGCAGCCGTCCGCGATTAGTTACGGCTGAGGCGACTGAACAATCGCGAGAATATAGTGTTCCTGGAGGAGAGTCGAAACAAGTGTGCTGGCCTGGCGCAAGACCAGTTATGGTGGTTTCTGGTTCACTCCGCGATAGACCCAAAGGCTGGGACCTAGGAGCGGAAGAGCAGAAGGGATCGGTTCACGGCTGGGGCCCGCCAACTTGATGACTTTTGATAGTGGAGGAGACAGTCTTGGCTGCACAACCTAGCCTGCGCAGTGCGGCGCAAGTCCAACTCTCTCTTTGCCGAGGAGTGTGTTGTTTCGATATCTTTGCGGGTAAATGACAGGAATAGTCGGTAGAGGAGGATGCAAAGCGGATGATTGATCAAGTGATTTTGCTCGGTGCGATTGATCGGTAGGGTAGCGAGGGAAGAGGTGATCCAAATTTTCTGGGGCAGCCTTTGACAGCGGTTACGGATGACGTCCTGAGCAGCCCAACAGTGGGAGATGGCGCCTCTCGGAAGCTTGGGCGAAGAGAGCAGCGGAATGGGAAGTGATGGGTCGCAAAGGGCGGTGAGCAGGATGGGAGCGCCGTGTTACAGAAGATTGTTAGTAGGTTGGTAGGTTGGAGAGTTTGGTGTGGTCGTGAGGGTGAGGGTGAGGGTTTTGTCTCGTCCTATGAAAGAAAACCAATTGGCAGTGGTCTTCATGAGGTGGTGGAGGGGCCCGCCTGACAGTTCGCAGAGAGAAAAAAAAAAGTTTGGTGATTAGCCGGCCGCTGTTAGTCATCGGTAAGTCCACACGGGCGGTATTCGAGGCCTAATGATAACGGTTTGGTGCCGAGCCTCAGATGGCGACTTCCCACCGCCTGTATCGTCCGCTGGTCTGATGAATCCGTATGGCCCTCTGATCACATTTATTCTATTATACCTTGCTATAGTGCAGTTTGCATTGTTCCCTGAGCTGTACATATTGTCCCGTCTGCTGTCAGAGGGGCAAAGGAGTTATTCAGCCTCACAGACAAGGGGGGGGCGATTAGCCTCTCCACTCAGTTGCCGACGGGTGGGCCTTCAGGTCAGCTGTGATTCGCGACGAGCTTAAGTCCACCCAGGTGTTCTGCAGGCGCAAGTGACTGTGCAGGTACAGGGAACGACATCCAAAAGCCACGTAGAGGCGCTTGGTCACTGGGCTAACGTCGCGACGCTGGAACACTGGAACACTGGAGCAACCATCGCCCCAACCATCATCCCCCTTTGCCATCGACACAGATCGGTAGTCCTGTCAAAATGGCTGAACAGATACTGGACCAGGTTCGCGATGTGGTTGAGGGCCAAATTGTTAGTTCTCCCTTTGGTCTGGGTGTGCGTGAACACCATGGCGGAAACAGCGACTGACATCACTCCAGGACTTTGAGGGCCAGAAGCTGGCTGAACTCATAGCTAACGTCGCCCTGTCTGTCGTCGGAGTAGGTTGATTACCAAAACTGCTTGCCGTGATTGCCACTAAATGTCAGTAGGCTATCGCATTCCTTGTCGGATACCTCCTCCAGGACATCAAGCTTGCCGTTTGGATTGCTCTTGGCGGCACCGCCCTTACCTTCGTCGCCGTAGTTCCGCCCTGGCCATTCTACAACAATAATCCCGTCGCATGGCTACAAGTTGGGGGCAGGTCACAGCACACCACAGCGAGCCTAGTTGTGGACGAGAAGGCTGTCAGGTAATATATTGCGTCGGAATAAGCAGGTAGCTTCGATGTTCACAAATATGAGGGACTGCTGTGTCAACGTCAAATCAAATATCAATTACGGCTTTCGCTGCTCTGGGGCGGTCTCTATTGCGGTCCCTATCAAGCTGCTGGTAACCTCATAGTTATTGTTGTAATCGTGCATTGCGCAGATATCGTCTTGCGGACTTGCCACATGCCACCCCTTTCCGCACTCGCGCTGAGCTCCCAAGGGCAAGCATCGTTGCTAACGCCAAACGCCTCCAGTTCCCTTTATCGCCCGTACTTCTGGAATTCCCAGTCGCGATTGTCGAGTGGGCAAACTTGGCGAGCCTTGAGCCACCTCGAAATGCAATGGAAGTGAAACGCATGCTGCCCAGATTGTCAATAACACAGTTGGGATCCTGGACTGGATAGGCAAGTATAGACATACATTGCATATACCCCATGCCACTGTGCATTCCTCGCTCGTTGCAGAGGCTTGGTTGGCCTGGCACTCGATGCCTAGATGAGTGTAGGATGGCATCAGTAGGATGTTCAAGGACAGGGTTCTCCTCTGAGGGACTGACAGAGGTCCATAATATGATTCCGGCAAATGGCACAGTTGTCGACAACAATGTCCCATGCCCAAAGAGCGACCGCGTTCCACTACCCTCACCGTTAGTACGGAGCCTGGATCTAAGGACTCCTACGGAAGGCAACTTACCTTCTTCACTTCGAAGCGCTTTTTGCCCTCAGCCTTGCTGTCGGCGTCAACAGCAGGAACTTTTTTCTTGATGGTGAGGGCTGTCGGCGCCGGCACCGGCGCGTCGGTCATATCAACATCGGCCATAGCGGAGGATGGGTGTGGTGAGTGGCGGAGTAGAGTTCTGTGTGCTCGGTGTGGTAGAATTGAATACTTTATCGCCGGGGTAGTGCGTGGCTCGAAGGGACTGTCGACTTTTGTTGTGCACGGCAGAAACCAGCACCTGGTGAGGGAAAAAAGGTATGGAGGGAAAGAGGCAAGTCAGAGGGGGACGTCAAGGTGCTTTGCTCTGCACCAGGCAGCATTGGTCAGCCTTGACCGTCGCTTCATCAAACGAGAACACAAAGTAGAGGTCACTCACCAGCGACTGCGGATGCTCCTGAGCGCCTAAAGTCCAGCCTGAAGCGAAGCGGGCTCTGTGGTTTCGTTTGGTCGCCGTCGCGTGAGTGGCATCAAAAGGCACCGTGATCAGCGAAGCACAAAAGTCGGATCCGTTCACTGAGTTCACTGAGCTGCTGAGGGAGGCTGATGGGGGCCTACCTAGCGTTGGAGCAGCCCCGCCACAGACATTGCGTTATAGTGTTACGGCGGCTATTTGCATATATACCCCTCATGATTGGTGATAGCCACGCACTAGCACTATCCATACCTAAGGCAGGCACATGGAACAGATGAAACCGGCCTTGCCATGTCGGGCACTCACTCAGGCCACAAAGGTAGGTAGGTAGGGTGATAGTAGATGTATCCGTATGCATATACAGATCGCCCAGCCTCACTCAGCTGCGGGGCTGCACATGTTCTTTCATGCTCCAACTTCGGGCAGTGAATCAAGTCGCCGAGAAAATCCAGGAAAGTGATAGGACCACCGCTTGGCGCCCTGCCAGAAAGCCCGTGCTTGCTCTTTGGGCCCTAGGCCCCCCAAACCAATCCGCTTTAGGTTGGGTCAGTCCCGGATGCACTGTATACCTTATGGACTGGCTCGACTGGATAGGTGCCACACTATCTACCATGGAATGCTCTCAGGTAATTGCACGTTACACAGCCGGCAAGCCGGCGGCAGCCCATGGACGATGGATCGCACACTTAAGCGGGGAGGCCCCATCGCGACCGACTTACTAGCATCCATCGTCATTCTCTTCCCTAACCACAGCAAATACAAAATTACAAAATTATAAAACAGAAAACACCAAAAATGCGCAGAGCGAGCACAGCCAACCACAATCATCGTCTTTCAAATACACTTATTTCTTGCTCTACCGCATTTAGCCTTTTGTCAACTCTGCGACCCGCAACCAGACCAGCAAGTTGTCGCATTTCCTCACCCCACGCGCCGATCCCATAGCCGCCTCCGCGCGCAGCAGGCCTCACCCGAACGAAGCAAACAATATTGCAGCGCCTGGCCCCTTGAGACTGCCGCCATCTTGACCTCGGCCTCGACGTCGATAGGTCCTTCCCGTCCAGCCAAAACATCCACCACCCCAAATCGAGGCTTGCTGGCCAGAGCTTATGCCACGTCCACACAATGCAGCAATATCCCAATCCACCCAAAGGCACTCCCGGTCGCCGGCGGGCAAACCGGCATTCCGTTAACTCTCCAGCTCGCAAGACATATGCCTCGGAGAACGACATGTCGACAGCAGTCCCATTCCCCATCGACTTCGCGATTGCGAGTCCATATACGCCCCAGAAACCGCTTGCTCACAGTCCAGCGCCGGCATCGCAAGCCAACAACACGAGGTCAAAGCCTCGCTCGGGCAATAAATCGCGTCCAAAACAGGTTTCAACATCACCTGGTCCTGCCAAAACTGGTCGAAGCACTCCGCCGCAAACTGCGCCACCAAAGACTATCACGGCGGCTGCCTTTGCCGGCGCAACTTTCCATGCCTCCCCCGCTCCGTCCTCCCTTCCAATCCCCAGCTTTCTCGCCAAAGCCATGGATTCCCCTGGGCTAAAGGGTCCGGGTCGAGTGAGCCAAGAGCCGTCGCCTCCAGCCACCGACTCAGAAGCTCCCACTCCGCGGAATCGCCATCTAACCATGGACATCGCCCGAGAAGAGTCACCCCTTGATTTCTTCTTCCGAATTGATCGCGCCGAGAAAGAACGAGCTCGTCGGGCAAGCTCAGCCCAGGTTTCAGCACCGAATCCGGGTCCTCTCTCCCCGCCTACGCAGCTCAGGTCGCCTCAGGAGCCTAGAACTCTCCCAAACGGAGTCGGCGCACATCGCCGCCGGCCGAGTACTCAGCGAAACTCGTACACTGGTATCTCGTCCACTGAACTTGACGGCACTCCTGGCAGGCCTATAGGGCCGTCATTCTCCACCCCGTATCAAGATCGCATCCGTGCCTCACGCTCCAGCGAGAAGCAAGCCGAGCCGGCACAGAAAGCAGCGCCTCAACCACAATCGCAGCAACTCCCGCATCAACAGCAGCAGTCCTCAAACGACGATCTTAGCGAGAGGTTAAAGAAATTTCTTGCTGTCCCCGTGGCTCAATACAACAGTCAGCCGCCAGTCCATGTCGCGCCAGTCCCAGCAGCAGCCCCTAAGCAGGACTGGTCCATCTCGGGAGCGCAGCAGGTTTCCATATCATCTTCCACGTCCCATGGAGTTGATCAAAGTCGGCCACCAGAGCTTCTGCACATGGAGGACAGCCTCCGTCGGATGTTGAAGATCAACTCGGGGTCGAATTTAGGAGCAGCTCCATCAACCAGCTACCGGAGCTCCTAAAATAGCGGTACCATATTCTGGTGAGCAACGATATATCCGCACAGTTCGTGTCAAAATTCGGCACATATATTCTTTTTCTTTGTTCGTCTTGATTTTTTATCTTTTGTTAGTTTCTTTTTTTCTCCTTTCCTGGCGTTGGAGGTTTTTACTGGCACGGACCGTTCCAGGACTCGGCATCACGCTAGCATCTGCTACCTTCGGGCTTCGGCGGATTTTAGGTGTTGAGCACAGGACGTGCCACCAAGCTCTACTCGGACCTGGCGTTATTCTTTTTTGTACTCTTTTTCAAACGGGAAACGGGGACATCACGACACTTTATCGTTCACGATTGCCTCATATCGGCCCCTGATCATGGATAGAACTTTGCCTACGGGCAGGCAGGCGGGCGGGCAGGCATCTTTTCCACATCGGAGATTCGGCGGCGCATCTTGCATGTCTTTCACCCTCTTGTTTTTTTACCCGCGGTGGGATGTCGTTTTTCTTTCCAGGTTCCATGTTTCGATTCAACATCTGGTATGAGTATGAGCCCATTTGACTGCTGCGTTAAGGCACTGGTTTTCTGGTGATACCCATATGCTGTTTGTTGGGAGTTGGAACCACGAGACGAAGCTGATTGAACAGCGGTTTGTTAAACACTTTCTGTTCGATTAAAGACGACGGGCGGGCAATGGTTATGACGAGATGAGTCAAGTCGGGCGAGTGGAAGATCTCAGCTGGCCGGTGGATGGCTAGGTATCTCGGTTGGTACCTCGATTGGTACCCAGTTGAGGATGGGAAATGAGTTGGGGGGGGAGAGAGACGCTTGAGGTTGGGAGCGAGATCTGTCAATGGACGGTCAGCTGCAAACACCCACACCACGCAACACAACACACATCAACAATAACGACAAGAATATTTTGGGGAGATATATCAAGTGGCTATGCCATAGCGACTGCGGTAGGACATAGTTTCGGAATGTCAAGGCCAGATATCCTCCATTGTTTTCCCCCGTGGCTTCATGCTGAAGCGTTCTGCTATGAAGATGTAATAAAATCACGATGGGTGGGTGGAGAATTGAAATGTGAGTCGGGATTGTTAAGCTGGCAGGCTGGTTAGGCAACACATGAGCGTTATAGCCACTCCTGTGCCACCCTGCTTGTGCTGATGTGCAACCCTAACCCTTAGCCGTTTCCTGCCAATGCCCGGGAAACAAGTCACCTGCCCGCGCGTTAGGTACGCATCCGCTGTCAAACGCGGCCGTCGCGGTTTCTGACGACCAACTTTGCAAACTAATTATACCGTCACTCACAACCAGGTTACGGCAAACCCAAAATCGGTGTTCTATATTCCCGACGGGAAACGGAATGGCCGATAATCAGTTAGTCGAAATCAACGGCAACGATGTCGACGAGGACGAAGCCCTCCGCATCGCCATTGCACTCTCTCTTGGCGAAGACCCCGCCAAACCCAACAAGGTCCACGGCGATGCGTTCGATCCGAGCCAAGATGACACCGCAAGCGACAACAGCGAGCTGTTCATAACTTCCCCCCCGGAACCTGCGCCTCCACCACCTGCTCCCTCTTCCTCTAGCCTCTCAACCTTTGGGCTAGACCGCAAGAAGATGGAACAAGAGCGTCTTGCAAGGCTCAACAAGCGGAAAGCGTCCGAGCTGAGCCCCTCAGCAGCGTCAGATCCCGATTCTAGACTAACACAGCGTCAAAAGATAGGCGGATTCGGCGTCTTGTTGCCAAGTGGCGGTGCAGGCGCTGCCACGGTTTCGTCCAAGCTACCACTGAGAGAGACACCGGCGTCAAAACCAACCCATACGAAGCCACCAGTAGCTTCGGAGCCAGTCAATGTTCCGATTGAGAGCAATCTTCCGTTTCCGCGAGGCGTCGTCAAGAGGACGTGGGCGCCCAGCCAGCCAAGGCTTGGCGATGATATCAAGATCGAGGAAGTGCTACAAAAGAATAAGCTGAAGCTTGCTGTCCTGAGCTCTTACCAGTGGGACGAGGAGTGGATGCTTTCGAAGATCGATCTTACTCGGACCAAGATGGTGCTCATTGCTTTTGCCGTCGATGAGAAACAGAAGAAAGAAATGATAGGCAACGTCCCGCAAGACAAGATACGCTTTTGTTTCCCCAAGATGCTAGCACAAGGAAACATGCACTCAAAGCTACAGCTTCTCAAATATGACAGCTATCTGCGTATCGTTGTGCCCACAGGGAACATGATTGCATACGACTGGGGTGAGACCGGCTCTATGGAGAACGTATGTCTCCCCATAGGCTGTCGACTTTACTTCAATATAGTTGACCTAGCTGACATGCTTGTCTCAGATGGTCTTTATCATCGATCTTCCAAAATTCGAGACGCTTGAACAGTCCGAGGCCCAAGAACTCCCAGTATTCGGCGAGGACTTGTTGTATTTTCTTACAGCTCAGGGACTTGATGGGAAGCTAATTGACAGCCTACGGAAATACGACTTCTCCGAGACGAGTCGCTACGGCTTTGTCCACTCGATGTAAGATCAAATAGCGTCGCTAGAACATATCTTGTACTCACTGACATTTACCGTGTTTTTAGCGCAGGATCGCATTGTTCAGGGGACGCCTGGAAAAGAACAGGTAGCCTTTTTTACGAACCAGGTGCCTTTGCAGTACAAGGAGGCTAACGTGTTCTATCTAGGCTACTGCAGCCTCGGTCGATCAGTCAGAGCGTTGGGTCTTGCTTCGGATGGCATCACCGAGATGGATATCGTGGTCAGTATCGCATCCTGAGGCCGATTATCTAGAGTGTTGATGTCACTGACGAGTTGGTCGCAAGTGTGCATCCATTGGCGCGGTCAATAACAGTTTGCTAAGAGCCCTGTACTATGCTTGTCAAGGTATTTTGCGCCCGCCCCCCGCACCACTCCAGCCGCTGACTTTGACAGGTGATTCCGGTATGAAAGAATACGAGTCCAGAACAGCGGGTAGCAAGGCCAAGGGGGTCACGGGAGCAGATGGCGATATGGACACGCTAAAAAGCCACGTTCGGGTGTACTTCCCCTCACAGGAGACGGTCGCACAGAGCCGAGGCGGGAAAAATGTTGGTATGCCCCATCTCGGCTTGCTCGGTGTACTGATGGCGTCGATAGGCTGGGGGGACCATTTGCTTCACCTCCAGATGGTGGAATGCGCCGACTTTTCCACACGAGGTACTCGTGGACTACCAGGCGACAAGGAAGGGCATGCTTGTCCACAGTAAGGCGATTTTTGTGAGGTCACAAGGGGTGACAGCAAGGTTGGGCTTCGCATATGTCGGCAGCGCCAACTTATCCGAGAGCGCCTGGTGAGTGAACCCCGTTACACCTTTAGATGCATTGGCACTTTCGAGCCGGCCCACGGTGGTCCACGACGGCCCCTATCTTACTGGGAAATCTTAAAGCTCCGCCGGCTAATCATATTGCCTCTCCTGTTCACTTAGGGGTCGACTCGTCAAGGATCGTGGAACTGGTACTCCAAAGATGACGTGCCGCAACTGGGAATGCGGAGTCCTGATCCTCGCAGACGAAGGAAAAAACGGCCGGACGGCGCTCAACGAAACAGAGTTGAGGAAAGGCGCAGCTTCACAAACTAGCAGCCTAAGGATCTTTGAGGGCCGTGTCCCTATCCCGATGGAGCTGCCAGGCACCCCATTCAGCAACAGCTCGAGAATGCCATGGTTTTACCAGGACGGCTAAGCAAGGCATCCACGGTGCGGAAGGGTTCCTCCGTGTGCGCCCAAAGGCACAATCCATGAAAGTTCAACTTTCTTGGGGGACCCAGTGGAACCTTGTTGGCAGGACGCACACGGGAGTTGGTAACGGTGGGTACCCAGCGGTGGGCTTCGGACATGGATCTCCGACATCGTCGGCGCTATGAGCAGGAGCAGCCAAGGTTGAATCATTTGACTTTGGACCTGTTTTGTTGGGTAGCAAAGCAGCCAGTATGTGGGTATGTGGCGCTACTCCTATGTTTGGCATCGTGCGGAGTTGATACGAAATGTCGAGTTTTCAGGTTTGGGGGACAGCACGGAAATTGGAACAATATTGTTTTTTGTACGGTCTGGATATGTAATATCCTCGGTTTGCGGATTAAACTCTAAATGGCACACTGGGGGAAATGGGGCAATTTCACTCCGTCCAAATGCCTCTTCTCAGTAAGACACTGTTGTTCGCAACATCCAGATAGGCCTTTTACCCATCCCCAGTACACCTGGACAGTATGCTTCCCCAAGCATGACTCTGTACTGTTCCGCCATATATTTAGCCTCATTTAAGGGCGGAAGCGGTTTTGAACTTTGGAAACCCGTTGGCGAGCCCCATAATAGGGACAAAACTTTGGCGAACCAAAAGGTCCGGAGAGCTGGGATCCATATCTTGGACGTTTAGGCGACAGGAACGTGCTCAGCAAACTTATCCAAGTGTCACCCTTGAGTTGGGGGGGCTGTTGTTGTTGAGGTTATGTACCAAGGGACGTCCGAGATGAACCGTTCACGACGACTTGGATATGCGCTCGTCCCTCCAGTCTCATGTTAGACACAATGTTAGCATATTATTACTAATTACTAATGCTGTAAATCGTCTTCTTTGACGAAGATCCAAATAAGAATAAAAATAATTATTCACGTTAAATTGGGCTGTGATATAGTAAACTTTCCATGGCATGGTTTTTTAACGGCGTATATTTTGTTCAATTTATGTTTCGCGGATGAGAGCCACCCGCCCACATCCACAGTGGAAGCTCAACGGCGCAAGGAAATGATTACCTACTTCGACATCAATTTTTGAGGCTCTGTTGCAGCGCGTGCGAATCGCGACCGGGGGTGCTTCGGCTCAAATGCATGATGACTACCTCACGTTATGCTGTGTGACATGACAGAGAGGGGAAAAGGGGGTTGTGTTGACATATGTTGCGACAGGGGCTGTTCAACTTGCGCCTTTCCCCCCTGATGACGCATTTACAATTGAGTTATTTCTCTGCTGCCCAGCCCGTGAAAATTAATCCGGGCCCCTTTTTTTTCTTGCTGGCAACTTTGTGACGGATTCTTCCGATAATCCAACTGCGAGGACTGTATTCACTTTTTATTCTGATTGATACAGCCCTTCACGCCGAACCAGACAAGTGGATTCGCGAGTTTGGCCTGTCCGTGTTCTTCATGATAGCCCCCGTTTTCTCTCAGTTGTAGCTTGGAGAATGCGCGGGGATGGAACTATTTGTGCGATGGACGGTCCCATTTGCGTGCGGGTGATGACGACGCTGGTCCTGCGGGCCGAGCAGCACAGCCGAGGGGCCGGGTACCCGGCCTTTTGCCAGAGAAGAGACCGAGAAGGCAGAAATACGCACTGGGACCTGATTTCCTGCACAACAGGTATGAAGTCCAATCACCAAATCAGCCAGGTAAAGTTAGCATTGCGACTTGGGAGAGAGTAGCATTTTGGAGATTTGGCAGCCATATAGCAGACGTAGCTCCAAAGTATCATGAGTCCCTAAATGCAGAGCGCCCGTTTTCAGACTCAATCCCATAGATACTTTACCTAGACAGCAGCCACCAAGGGACGCTCCGAGACGGGAAGGTAAAAGTCCAAAGGATAGAGAACCTCACTTCCTGTCAAGGGATTAGACAATGTTGGCCGGCAACCAGGCGATTATTATTGGGGAGCAGGCGCATGATCGAAAACATTCGAGGAGCTCGTCATCATTAGCCAGAGGCGCACTGAAAGCCGGGCATTGACGAGGTCGAATGTCCTACGCATGTGCGCTGGGGGCGGACCGATCGAGGTGACGCAATGTTTGAGGTGATGGGATAAGGTTTTATTTCTGCATGGAGGTGGCCTTCAATGAAGAGTGGGTTTGCCCCAGGCACCTGGACCAGCCGTTGAGGCGTGTGAGAGGGAGAGAGGGATGCAGAATTGGTGCACGAGGAACGAGCTCTGCTGGGGAGCTCTGCTGGGAAGCTCTACCGGAAAGCAGTTGGTCCAGGAAGCCACGGGTATGTTGTGTTGCTTTTCTATTTATTTCGCTTCTCTAGCAGTTGATGCCCTCCCAGGATCGCCCTTGCTTCCCGCGCCGCTGAGCTGCCAGACTGGTCAGGCCGGGGTACCCCCGAGACGGCCGTATCAGTACCCGCATCAGCATCGGGTATCAATGTTAGCGGGGGCAAGCGTCAACGGGCTATTGGCAAGAGCTATCGAGGAGTTTCTCACATTCCGCCAGTCCTCCAAGAATCCGCGCCCCTACTTGTGTCCCAAGCTGCACAGCGAGCTGCGGGCGGCCCAGTGCGGACCAGTACGGCCGAGGGGACATACCTAACCGCCTACAGAACCAGTCTGTTGGGGGACGGGAATAAAAGAGCAAGGCATGCAGAGTCTCCAAGGGACTCGAGCTAACCGCGCTGAGGACCGCGGGTAACGAGGGCATTGGATTTTTCAAATGCTATGGGCCTATAACTAGCGTAGAGGTGTGGGTAGACGTTCACATGCGCCAACAACTGCAGGACAGCCGCCCATGCATCAGGGAAGCATATCAGGCCGGGTACGTACTCCGCCCGGATGCTAGACCGGCAGGCCCCTCAAACGGCCAGACAACTCGTAGCAGCATCTCCAGGATCCCCGTCTCAACCAGTACGAAAGCCTATCCTATCGATGTGGACCTCGACTGGCCTATGCGTTGGGGTAAGGTGGGATGCCCGCCCACCGCTCGTCGCGCTCGTAGTACTCGTAGTCTTCGCCTCTAGCTTCCTCTCTGCCCCCCTAGGTGACGTCCTTGTGGCCGAATGCCCAGGGGCCGGCGCACACTTGGCTGCTGGCTGTCCGCTTACGCCCTCTTTCCAACCCCTATCGCTCAGAGATGGGTGTTTGGGAAGTGTTCTGGAAATATCATCGTGATGTCTGAAGATGGCGTTGTTAAGCTTCCTAGGGTTCGTTCGCGGTGGGAAACCGTGCCATTGAGTTTCAGGACGGGGCTTTCTCTGCTACGGCGAGCGTGGAGAGAGGGGACGGGAGAGGTGGGAGCCCAGACGAAGCTTTTGGCGTCTGGGTGTGTGTACTGCAAACTAGTGCAGCGCTGACAGCGCCGACCGAGGCCAACGTAGGCACAGAAAAATAGAGCCGATAGCCAGACGATGGAACTGTGTAGGTTTTAGTGAACACTGGTACCCTGAACTTTGATGGACGCCCACCCCATCGGTTTCTCCTCGCTCCTCCTGCCCATCTCCTCATAAAGACATCGCTTCTCTCCGCCCTCTCGCTTTGAGTTTTCTTCCCAAGACAAGTCTTCAGCCCGCCGAAACATAAAAAGGAATTCGACTCGCTCCCGCAACCGCTGGGGCCTGGCTCACAGCACAACCCGCAGCGTAACTCCCAGCTCACACAGCACGCGAAGCAGACAGACCACAGGACCACAGGCCACGTCGGACAGACAAGCTGAGAGCACAGCAGGAAGGACCCGAGGTACCCCTTGGGCTGCACTTGCTCATCCATACCCCGAGGTGCTCTGTGCCTTTAGTGCATTTTGTGCCTTCTGCCATCCCGACTCCCACCTCCAATCCCACCTCGTTGCCTTGCCACCATCTCGAATCCTTCTAGGGGCGAAGAGGTCCTGCAATTCAAGCCCAAACCAAAAGCCCAAGCCAGGAACGCGGCAACGGCATTTACGCTTAGCGAGACCCGGTGTACTCCAACGTCGCTGCTTCCGTCCCAGTCTCCAGTCAGACTTCTCCTCGGGGTTTTTGCCTTTAGGTAGCCTTAACTCAAACCATCGCTATGTATACCGCCACTAATATCATGGCTAGGTATCATCTATCCCTAGTCAGTTATCAGAGTATCATTCGCCATGTCAGAATATAACCGCAAGTATCCCCTGGACGTAACATCTTACCTATCCCTCCAACTGTCCCTCCGTCCATCCGTCCCTGATCGGTCTCTGATGCTCCGACGTACTGACTTTTGCCATGCAGACCCCCCCGGTCACAACCCGACCCTCCCCCACCCTTCCGTCTCTGGCGGCTCCTTAAAAGATGTCAACCAGGATTTAGAGCCAACATGGCAAGGCTTCGTCAGCAGCACTATGGACGCGCTTATCCTTTTTGAGGCATGTCTCGGGGGATTACGGAATCATATCCCGCGTCGACCACACGATAGAGAGCGCGACGATCTCATCCAAAGCGGCAATGTATTCATCTATCAAGAGACTGTGTCGGGAATTAGGCGCTGGACCGACGGCTGCAACTGGAGTCCAAGCCGCATTCTGGGAAACTACCTCATCTACCGCGAACTAGACAGGGCCTTCCCTCCGGGCGAGAAGAAGAAGGCCATGAAAAAGAAGGCCGGTACCAGAGGTGGCGTGTCCAAGGACATCCGCGCGTCCAGCCACAGCAATGGTGATTCATATAGCAGCATGTCCAGCCCAAACCCGGCTGCCCAGTCCGAAATCGACCGCACACTCATTGGCTCCCTCGTGGACTCCTATGCTTTCAAGGAGGATGGTCTGATTAAGAAGACGATTAGCATACAGTACAACGAGATCACCCACCACATGGTCTCTTACTACAGAATGAGCGACGTCAAGAATGGCCTCCTGAAACAGGTAACCGATGACCCGCTCTTCAACGGCATATATCCACGAGCGGACCTCACCAATACTGGGGTTTTCCGGAACCCTATCGATAACGAGGAAGTGCACTACCGAAAAGTTGCCTTTCCTGAGAGAGAAGACGGGTGGGCCGGCATGGATCCTTGCTATGCGTACCAACACAATCCGATGCAGCAGCAGAATCCATATGCTCAGATGATGGTACACCAGCAGCAATTAGCTCACCACCACCATCACCACCACCACCACCAGCAATCGGGCCATCAACCGCCTGCATACAGCGCCTCGGGATGGCCAGTGGCGCAGTTGCCTGGACCGATGGCATATTCGCACCATGAGATTGCTCGCATGGGCGCTTCGCAGATGCAGCCTACTTCTCAGGTGGGCCCTCCTCCGATGGGTGCTTCCCAAATCCAGCCCCTACAACTGCCACCACACCACCATCCAGCGCTGCCCGCCAGCCATCACGAGTATTCCCAGGAAGCGAGGCACTCTTATGACATGAACGCCGCGCATATGAGGCCCATGCAAACGACCACACATGCGCATTCTTTGGGAGGATACCGGGCAGAGGACGGGGAGTACGGCCGGAGAACGTCGACACAGTACGGCCAGCTTCCGGCGGCATCAGCGGGTAGTGACATGGGAAGCTTGCACCCGTTTAGTAATCACGGGGACCAAATGGGAGAGCTGACGGGGCCGCCACATAACTGGGCTGACGATGACTACATGGTCAAGGGAGAAGGAGAAGACGATCGCCATCTCATGCAGTAGGCAAACGCCAGCTCATGTAGCAGGCAAGCGCAACCTCGAGGGAAATCTCGATGGACAGTTCAGCGGTAAAGCGTCTAGAAGAAACAGCCAAAAGGGGCAAGGTATTAGCGACAACTGGTTGAAGGAAACATAAGGCACCTCGGGATAGGGAGGTGGAGTCACCGGATAGTTGAATGACCAATAACCTCCTGTAGAAAGGCTAGTAATATCAATGGAAAAAAAAATCGTAAAATCATAGACAGGATGTTGAATCAAAGATGTGAGGTTCACACGATCCCTGCATTTGGCAACAAACCCCTGTCGGGGCTTCAGCCGCCGCCTGTCAGTGTCAGGCGCTTAAATATGTACTTTTAGGTACTCCGTATGACACTAAGCCATTGCGGCTCTTATTTCTTATTCGTAGGGCAGGTTACTACTACCCCCACTTCCAGCAATGCCGAGATCCATCCCCAATTTTGCATAGGTCATGCTCCAAACCCCATTCCAACACAGCACGACGCCTTCTTTTTCCTGCGACTCTTCGGTCAGTGGGTGTTTGGATCAATTCCCCGGGTCCGATCTCAGCCCAAAGCCAATCTCAGCCCAGAGCTAATTCTATTACCTGGGCTTGTAGCTGGGGCCAAGCGACGACAAGGTGACGGCGTCACCATCTCTGTCTGGATTGTAAACATTGCCGGCGACGAGTGACGGATGACGAGGAACGAGTGGCCCGTGACAGTCAGCGTCCTCGCGCCGACCATCAACCAAATTGGCTCCCTCCAGTTCAAGTTTTTATCATCTCAATTGGGAACGTCACAGTTTCCAAGTGTGCAGCCAGCGAGCAACCCGCAGGCTTACGGCTTACGGCTCACACCTCATAGCTCACGACTCGCTTACCAGGGTAGCAGCTACCTTTTGCTTGGCTAGAGTCGTGGATGATTACGGACGGCGTGGTGGGAATGATATCGGCCGTGCCCTCATCACACTGCGATTAAAACGCCCATCTTCCGTCTCCCTTAGGCTTGCCCCATCATCGCCATGTCTGCCGCCCTCGCGCTTCAGTCTGGCCTCGGCCAAGGGGGGCTCAGGAGGGTAGGAGGAGCGGGGTGCTGCTGGCTCGCGAGGAGAGGGGGCGGTTTGTCACAGCAAAAGAGAGTCAGATGTACTACCGCTACTGCTGCGACTCCTGCCACTTCACCTGCGATTGGCGCGACCGAGTTTGGCTGGTCCAAGGGGCTCAATGAAATCGTTGGGGGTCGCGGTAGGTTGGCGGCGGCGGCAATGCGGCAGAGGACGCAACCAACGTTGTTTCCCCACCCGACTTCGCGGTGGTTTGCCATGTCAAGGCCGAGGATGAGTCAGGATAAGGGGTTTGTTTGCCCCCTTTTCTTTACCCCCCCCCCCCCCCCCCCCCCCCAAAAAAAAAAAGTCTAGACTGGGTGGGTGGCTTTGGAAAGGGCGAGCGGCACGCTTGTAAATTCCGGCAGAACGACTAACAGCGGAACATGAGCTCCGTCATTTCCCTCGTTATGCCCGGCGACCATCTTAGTGATATCCAAGCTACTCACCCTCGTTTCTCTAGATACGGCACTACCACCAACTGTCACAATTGCTTTGCTGATACTCATGTCTGGCAGACCCAATAGCCCGCCGAGCGGCGGTGAATCACGCCTGCGTAAGGTGCTCCCTTCGCTAGCTACGCATGAGAATATCTACACGCTCCCCAACTGGCTGACGGCGTCGCGTCTCGTCGCGGCGCCCTTCGTCGGGTACTGTATCCTGAACGACCACCACACCTGGGCGCTCGGCCTCTTCGCCTACGCCGGCATCACGGACCTGCTCGATGGCTGGATCGCCCGCCGCTGGGAACTCCAGACGGTCGTCGGCACTATCATCGATCCCATGGCCGACAAGATCCTGATGACAATCCTCACAGTGGCACTGGCCGCCAAGGGGGCTCTCCCAGGTACGAGTTTGTCTCCTCACTCTACCCCGGCCCATGTATCATTCCATAGCACCGTAGCCCGTTATTGACCACCCCGGCCGTGCAGTGTGGCTCGCCGTCATCATCCTCGGCCGCGACGTAGGTCTCGCCATCTCGGCCATCTACTACCGCTGGATCTCCCTCCCACCCCCCAAGACCTTCAGCCGCTACTGGGACTTCTCGCTGCCCTCGGCCGAGGTGCGCCCCACCACCATCAGCAAGTACAACACGGCGCTGCAGCTCGCGCTCATGGGCCTGACGACCGTCGCCCCCGTTGTTCCCACTCTCGACCTTGCAACACCGCTGGGTGTGATGCAGTAAGTTTTGGCTTTGCTTAGCTCGGCCATCGGGGTTTCTCGATGTGTACTGCCATAAGCTAACGCAATCCAGATATATCGTGGCCGCGACCACTATTTGGAGTGGCGCTAGTTACGTGTACAGCAAGGATGCCGTGAAGATCCTCCCTCATTCGCAGGTAAAGCCAAGGGACGAGGCGAACAAGAAGGAATGAAACTTCTTGGCACAATTCACCTGACCCGAGCTCTGAGCTGAGGCAAGGACGTCAGATCAGTGTGCGGGGGAGAGAGCAGAGTCTATTTGTATTAACTGTACCACCAACAATCCTTGTATTTTTACCCCCCTAAGCTTGGTAGTGCAACCGAGCAAAACATGGAAAAGCAGGATCCATAAAAATGCAAACAATATCCATCCAAGCGCCACCCAGTCATGTCCCTTTAATGCCAAAACGCTACCTACCTTATAGTCACAACTGCAGCGTCGTGCTATCTAATTGTTGTTATACATGGAATTTGCAATACGGTTCGTCCGTCCCTCTCACCTTAAAGCTCAGAAACCCTCGTCTGTGCCTCAAGCGTCTCCATATCCACCCCAGCGGCAGCCACCAAGACATCACCCTCCCGCCGCCGGCTCACGTATCGCAACAACCTTGTGCAACCCGCTGGTGTCATGCCCTCGATCCGTCGCGCCTGCGCCAGGCTCTCGGGGCGCGTGGCCCGCAGCGTCGTCTTCTCGGCGAGCGAAAGACCAAAGATGGTGTCGTACTCCAGGTCGATGGGCAGCAGCAGGTCCTCGTCGCGCTCCATCCGCGCGCGCTCGGCATCCTGCATGGCGACGTAGGGCTCGTACACGGCCTCGATGGCCATGCGCTCGCGCACACGCGGCGAGAAGTCGAGAACGCCGGGCAAGAGCTCCGCCATGGCAGCCACGCTGGCGCCGGGCAGCCGCAGCACGTCGAAGCCGTCGCGGACGCGGCTGTCAAGCTTGACAGCAAAGCCGGTGCGCGCCCACGTCTGCGGGCCGTGCACGGCTTGGTGGAGGAGGGCCGACAGGTCGGCCATCTGGGCGCGCTCGTCCTTGAAGCGGCGCCAGCGCACATCGCCGACCACACCCGCGGCGCGGCCGAGGGCTGTCAACCGGCTGTCCGCATTGTCGGCGCGGGCGCTGAGGCGGAACTCGCTGCGCGACGTGAACATGCGGTACGGCTCCGACACGCCCTTGGTGACGAGGTCGTCAATCATGATGCCGATGTACGCGTCGGCGCGGCCGAGCACTAGTGCGGGGAGACCCTGGGCGGCGCGGCCCGCGTTAATACCGGCGATGACGCCCTGCCCGGCAGCCTCTTCGTAGCCTGTGGTGCCATTGATCTGGCCGGCGAGGAAGAGACCCCGGATCGCCTTGGTCTCGAGCGAGCGCTTGAGACTGCGTGGGTCCACGTAGTCGTACTCAACGCCGTAGCCGGGCTGGAGCATGACGACGTCCTCAAGGCCGCGGATGGTGCGCAGCAGCTCGAGCTGTGCCTCGGCGGGTACTGTAACGCTAAGGCCGTTGGGGTAGATGACATCGTTGTCAAAGCCCTCGGGCTCCAGCCAAACAATGTGCCGCTCCTTGTGACCAAAGCGAGTCACCTTGGACTCCAGAGAGGGGCAGTATCGCGGTCCTTTTACCGTCTCGCGAATGTGAATCGTCTTGTTAAGATTTGCCCGCACGACGTCGTGGGTCGCTACATTGGTGTAGGTGGCATAGCAGAGGAGCTGATCCTGTACCGCAACGGCCTCGTTGAGGTAGCTGAAGGGCGTAGGGGGTTCATCACCCCGCTGCACATCAAGAATATCAAACTTTATGCTGCCCTTGGCGAGCCGTGGCGGGGTACCAGTCTTAAGCCGGCCAAGCGCGAAGCCGGCATCTTTGAGCGACTTGCTCAACCCAAACGTAGCTTTCTCACCGATCCGGCCCGCCGGGCGGCACTCCATGCCAATATGGATCTCGCCGCTCAGAAAGGTGCCCGTTGTGATGATAACCTGGCTCGTAGGCAACACCTCGCCCGACTCGAGGCGTACGCCCGTTATCTTCGTCTTGGCTTCGCTGGATGGGTCGTCGCTTTCGGACACGACGATATCGGACACGCTGCCGAGAACGATAGAGAGGTTCGGATACGACTCAAGCTCGGCGCGCATGTGCTTCTTGTAGAGGGCGCGGTCGATCTGGGCGCGGGGCCCCCAAACGGCAGGGCCTTTCCTGCGGTTCAGGACTTTGAACTGCACGCCGGCCTTGTCAATGATGCGGCCAGCCAGACCATCAAGCGCGTCGATCTCACGCAAAATGGTGCCCTTGCCGATGCCGCCAAAGCTTGGGTTGCACGAGCAGACGCCCAGGTTGTGGATGTCGGGGGTGATTAGAGCAGTCCTTGCGCCAGCGCGCGCGGCTGCGGCACATGCCTCAGCGCCAGCATGGCCTCCGCCGACGACGATGACATCGAAAGGCCTATAGTCGTAGCGAGGGAGGTTAGGCAATTGAGGGCAATGCGAATCGGCGTGAATGCAATTGCTCACCTCGAGTCCGAGCCAACCGTGGCGAATGTTCTCCTTATGCTGCTCGTCCGTAGCTGCAGGACAGGCCGCCCAATTAGCCTCAAAATTAGCCTCCCAAGACCTCTCGGGAGCCAAAGTCTTGCCATGGTTAAGGTTAGGCAGATCTCAGCGCATCGAATTGCTTGACGTCCGACGTCCGTCAAGGGTTGCTCACGTCGCTAAAACGCGATGTACTTGGACCAAAAAAAAAAAGACAACCCGATAACAGGCTAGATTAGATACCGTTATCGCCACCCCGCCGTGGCTTTAGTTAGCACTTAGGGAGGTTACGCAGGGCTCCCCCTTTCTCAGGTTTCGTCCTTCAAGTCAAGTAGTCCAAGAGTCAACAGTGCTGTCTATCGAGCAAAAAGTGAAGAGATGTCATTTGGTATCAGAGTCGTCGTATTGTACAGTCCAGCCCCAACATAGATAAGCACAAGATGCGCCTAGCCCAAGCCTGTCCCTGGCTGTCGCATGGAACAACCAGCGTCCCAGCACCCAAATATCTACACACAATGTGGATGACTGATTGATAACACCGCAGTACCCCAACACATGGTCTAGGGCCTACAACTCCCGCTACGGCACGAGCCCTGAAGTCTTACGGCGCAATCGTAACCCAGCTTACCGCTCTTTACTCATCCGACCGGTCCTGGGGGCGACGGAGGACTTCAAGGTTACCTGTGACTTGGTCAGTTCCCGCATCCTCAGAGAGAGGGGAGGGGAGGTTTTCATACGATGAACCACATTGACGCCCGACCTCGACTTGCCCTCCGCGTCTTCCCATGTGTTGATGCTGATATCGCCCTCGACAAACACCAGCGTTCTAGAAATAAAAATCAACCATTGGTTAGTCAATTTAGATGCTGGCTGTTGAAACGGCTATCAAGGGTCGTGGGGCGCATACCCCTTGGACAGAGACTGGAGGAACTCGCGGCGCGGGCCATCGACGAAGCTGGTGACGTTGAACCAGCTGGTGTGGCGGTTGTCCTGGGGGCCCGAGTTGCTGGCGACGGAGAACTTGAGGATCTCACGGCCGGTGCTGGTAGCCTTGAGCTCGGGTGTGTCGGCAAGGTTGCCAATGATGGTCACCTTCGCAATCGGACGTGGAGTCGTGGAGCTGAAGGTGCGCGCCGTTGTCCGGACGGCGGCGGCGCGGGATGCGGTGCGAAGGAAGGCGGACATGATTTGATGTGCGGTGCGAGGCGATATGTGGGATTGGGCTGGGCTATGTTGAGCGAGGTGGCTGTCTATTGGGACTGGCTGCAAGCTCTGGAAGTCGAGATGCCTCGTCGCGTAAAATAAATTAGCACTGCGCTCAGACGCGAAACGTGTGCCTCTCCAGGCAACCTCTCCCACATGCCTAAGCCACATGTGGCTTAGGACAGGCTCTTGAGCACTAACAGCCACATTCCTCAAGGAACCGACAACAGCTCCTTCCTCCATCGACGACTTCTTGTAGCCTCCGACTTTATCTAGATAATTCCTTTCCAAACAAAAAGAATATCATACGCCCCTGAAACCAGGCCTCTTCAATGCCGTATTCATGCTTTCTCTGGTGCCAGATGACCCGCTGACCTTTCGCAGGTTTGGTACAGCCAGCACGCCGCACAAGTGAATGATGCTCTGCTTCACATCCAAGTCAGAAATCGGCATGATGCATCACCTTGCCATGATACATCTGCTCCATAATTTCGCAAAATTTCACTATATACTCAGCTCCAAGTGGTTCTGGCCCATTGATTTGCGACTTTGCAGGCGGGTGCGGGCGTCGTCGTCTGCCACCCGTCATTCTGTTTGTGGAGCCTTTCCCTTTTTGGGGTCTGAATAGAGCCCCTGAATAGAGTGCCACAATAAACACCAGCCCAGAGCTGGCCTGGCCTGGCCCAATCAGCCGCCCAACATGCCCCCCTTGGGTTGACTTGTGTTTTGGGGCTCTTTTGTCTTTTGTCTCTATAGACGTTAGTCAATTGACCATGGCTTATTCCGTCGACGCTCTCGCCCTCTTAAAGGGAACCGCCCATCTTCTCCTCCAGTGTCTCTTGTGCAGTACACATTCAGATTTCACGGGCTCTGGGGATCCAACTGCTACGTCGCTCTCTTCCCTTCTCACCTCGCATTTCTGAAGCTCATCTTGCGCGGCTCCGGATCAGGATCTGGATGGTCACAAAGACGAGCCCCTGAACTCTCGACATCACGTCACAATGCCTCGTCCAGCCAACGAAACTCTCGCTCTCCTGTTCAATGCCCAGTTTGGCTTCACCACAACACCCGAGCAGCGGATAGGACCCGAGGCCCCCTACACGAACCCGGCTCTTCGGGTCAACCTCTTCTTCCGAGTCGTATTAGGGTTCCTCGCTATCATCGTCAGCTGCGTGCCAGCAAAGCTCCTCTGGAGGAATGGGGAGTTCGCCGCCACCGTTTTCTGCACCACCGCCATCATCCGAAACCTCAACTACGCTATCAATTCCCTAATCTGGCGAGACAACAATGTTGCCACATGGTATGCTGGCTACGGGTGGTGCGACCTGCAGATCTATATAAACTTCCCCATGGATACCGCCTTCAACATCTGCCTCTTTGAGATCATGCGTGGTCTTGCTGCCAAAGTCGGCCTTCAACGCGCCACAAGCCCTACATCTAGCGAGAGGCGACGTCAGCAACTGATCTCGGCCCTGGTCATCTTCACGTTTCCATTGATTCAGGTCATTTTGACATTCTTCCTCAAGGTTCGACGGTACAACGTTTCGACGTTGGTCGGATGCACCATCCTCTACGATCCCGACTGGATCTTTTATACATTCTTCGTCCTCGTGACTCCGCTGTTCATTGTTGCAGCAGCTGTCATGGCTGGTAAGTCAACCAAGGTCTGCGCATAATTCCAGCATCAGCAGCCCCTAACATATTCCCAGGGGTCGTCTTCAAACGGTTCCGCCAGATAGAGAAGCTCACCAGAGAAGTCGTCCATTCCCACGACAGCCTACTGATGGCCAGACAACAACGGGTGAGGAGGAAGCTCTACTTCATGACACTCGGCATCTTGGTCTTTGTGTTACCCGTGATCCTGGCCATGTTCATATGGAATACCGTCAGGGGCGCCCCGTGGACCAGCTCCTATAGCTACAGCTTCACCCATTTTGGCCCCGATCCGTTCAACATGTACTTCATCTCCTTCACCACGTCTGACCTGATGGGGTTCGGGGATCTGGCCGTCAACTACATTCCGGCACTCACTGCTATTGTTATCTTCTTTGTCTTTGGCACGACAACCGAGGCGCTCAACGATTACCGCCGTCTGATTCTCCTATTCGGCTTGGGCCGCATCTTCCCACAGCTCCGCGAAGAGTACCAGCCGGATTCACAGAGAAGGGGCAGGGAGACATGGCTGTTTTCACTGGGAAAAATCATCCCTGGCCGAAACACTACAACATCAAGGTTAGTAAACTTCCTGTCCGTATCAACCAGGCCAGCAGATATGCTAACACTGGACTCAGTCGTAACTCTTCAAACAAGAACTCCGTCCTGCCCACTGTCTCGCACATGTCTCGTACCGGCCGCTCTAGATTATCGTCTCATCAAAGCAGTGGCAGCTCTCCCACCAGCACCACGGGAACCGCCGATAGCTATAACCCTTGGCCGGATCTCTCGGCCGAGGAGGGGTTCAATTCTCAAAATCCCTCATTCCGTCACCACACGAGGAACCGGTGGAGTCCCTGGGCCGATCTCTCTCTATCGCCTTTCCAACTGCCGCCCATGTCATTCTCCATGCCCTCCTTTGGCACAAGAAAGGGGCCACACAATGGGCAACCAGGCAACGACAGCATGATCCACTCTAGCCTTCCCCTCCCCCAAGCCCCACCACTGTGCCGAATGTCAGCCGGGGAGATGAGGCAGGCGGAGGATCATATCGTGTCGGACCTCCCGGTTTGGTCTGGCACCTCTTCCGACGCCGCACGTGTTGACACGCGTGTCTGGTCAAATGACGAAGAGGCGGAGGGCGCAACCGAGACCCCCAGGAAGGGGTGGGTGTTTGGGTCACATAGGCAAGAAAGGGGAGTACGAGTTGAGACGGAGACGGAGACGCGGATTGTAAGTTTGGTGGGAAGGACGAGGGTTGGCTCGTAGTGGTTGGCGCAATTATCTTGCATTCAAGGCTGTTGGTGGCGAAGAAGTATATTATTTTATTCGCCCTTCTTTTATTTCTTTACCCCCTATCTTCTAGTGAGGCGGTCGAGATGGTCTTCTTGACGCGCTGAAGTTTTTTTTTTTTTCCTATCATCGAAGGGGCCATCATCGCTGCTTAGAAGATTTATCACCGGGTTGTATTCCTTCTTCCAGCACCTACTAGGCTGGTAGGCTGGTGATACCAATGGTGCCAGCCGATCTTTCTTTACTGCCGAGCTTCAGCTAGATTCTAGAAGCCTACCGATAACTTCACTCGGCTAATACATGAACTGCCGATACACATATTAATCCACGTAGCAAGTCTTCCACGTGAACCTCCCGTAAACTGTGGTGCCTGCGTGGGATCACTAGCCGCTGTACTCTGCAGTCACTGCAATGCTGCGAATGAAAGGGGCTAGTAGTGTCCTGTAATTCAGCGCAAAGCTGATTCACACGCGGCCCCGAGTTCGGAGCTTCTTGTGCGGAACGGAGGGCTTGATGTCGTTCTTTCCTCAGGTATCAAGTCTGAGGCACCCGGGGTATGATCGGGAGTACAACCTCTCTCGCCAGGTTCCCTTTTCACTTCTGCATTGTCACGCACACTCCCGCAATACTTTCTGGAAGTTTGTAGCCCACATTCCTCAAGCACAACTCTTGATGAGACACGGTAAATGATGCCGAGCTTACTCTAGAAGGCGCAGACAGACAGGTAAAAAGAAAAGAAGATGGCCACAAAAGCAAACATCACAGCCTCTGTCGGCTAATGCAGTGCTAGTTTTACGCCTCCGAAATCCCCCACCCGGGCTGCCGGAACAAGGGTGGCACATTATTGCCGCCCCTCTACGAAAAAAGAAAACAGAGACCCTCCGTCCGGGTATGTCCTGGGCTTACCGGACAGGAGATAGGTCCCTGATTTCCGGGACTGACGACATTGCGAGTTTGGATGATCGCAAAGTTTTACTCTGCACTACACTCTACGGCGCGGGACGCGTGACCACCTCCCGTGAAGAGTCAGAGTCAAGGGGGTTGGCGCCTGGTGGTGGTGCTGTGGCAAAGGGCTCTCCGCCGCGAGATAGAACTGAACGTGCAGCACTCTTTTCCTTCTTTTCTTATCCCCCTGAGACATGATAAGAAAGCACCAAGACAGCCCTCGCCACGCATGTTGTTCTTCAGTCTTGACCCCCTTCTTGGCTCACTGAGGATACACGGCAGAAAGGTACCTTAGGTACTTCTGCCAAACCCGTGTCCTGCGTGTGCTCGGGGGGACATGCGCCATCAGAGGGTTTACGAAGAGGAAGCCTCTTTGTCAGCACTCAGAAACGCGTGTCAGCGTCATTAGAACCATGGTACGGCGAGCGCCATACTTTTCACGTTATTATTTCAGGGAGTGTTGTAAAATTCTGGCGGGGTTTGAAAGCTGAACCGCAAGAAGCGTCTCCAAACCGCACGAAACGCGTCTTGGGCGCGAACCAGAGTGTGGTGGTGCTAGGACACCAAGGCGCGGAGTAAACGCAATTAAAACACAGGGTCGAGTTTGGGGCGGGCATGCCAGCCGCTGGCGATGCTGGCTGCAATACATCCATCATCTGTGCGTGATCAGCCAGAGCTCGACCATGGATCCATCCGTGGTGCGCGGATCTGGTGGCAGAGTGGCACATTGCGGTGTCTCAACAAGAAAAAGAAAAGAGCACGCAAAAATGGAAACGGAATCTTCGGCAACAGTCAGTAGTGGGCTAAAAAATCTAAGTGGTCGGCACCTGGCCAGCACCATGTCGGTTCAAAGTTCAAACGCCACAAAAGAAAAAAAAAATTGCTTAGGTAACCCGCTGAATTTTTTTTATCCCCCCTCTCCAAGGGCACGCAGGGGCAACATCAAGGAGCAGGTGATGCGAGTGTAAGGTCTCTTGAAGCCACACAGGGAAGGGTTGTGATGGTGGCTGGCCCACCAACAAGAGAGGGGATCGCAATGGTGAGCGCGAGCAAGGGGGGAATCTCGAGATCCAGCCTCGTCATTTGTGATAGGGCGATGAGGTTGTATCAAGGGGACTGTGCTTGCAGTTGAGTTGCAGTTCTCTGCCGTGAGCACGGTCTTCCGTAAGGGCACACAGAACGGACCCACCCCCCGTTGTTCGCCGCCTCAGGCCCCAGGAAACCAGGGTGTCCCTATTTTTTCCCTCTCCTCTCAGTCTCTGGGTTGTTCCGTGGTTCGCAGCGGGGAGACTGCAATAGTGGGGAGACTTGGAATCCACCCAAAGGAAACAAATCGAAGCCATTCTCCCTCTCCCCCCTCCCTTTGCCGGCAGGGTCTTGTGTAGCGGCAAAAGCGCGTCAGCTACGAGCTTCAAGGATGATAGAATAGCGGTACTAGGTTGGTCCTTGTTGAGATGCGAGGGGCTCTTCTCCTAAGGAGAGCTGAAGGGCTTCGAGGATCCTGCAGCGAGTTGCGAAACAGCGAGCTGGCCTTGTTTGGTGTTGTTTGCTTCTCCCGTTCCAGTGCCCGTGCAAGTGCAAGAACACAGACACGTTCAGAGTTTTCCAGCACACCGCATTTCGTAGCTCACGGGTCCCGCCCGGCGAGGTACCGCGAACCACGGGCATCAAACGGGCACAGTGCTGGAGGAGCCCTTAGCATACTTATCCCGTTGCTCCCGGACGTAACACAGAACCTTTTTTTGGTAGCGACAGTAGCGACAGCCCGTAGCGGGCAGCTTGTGCAACTACGACCCTCCTGGTGCTCTTTTTGCTGCCGTCCACGGACTGCCAGTTGTCAATTTGCCAGCGCAATCCACGAGGTCCCGTGGTCGAGGGAACCTCGGGTCGAGTGCAAGCCGGTTGGGATGCACGTTCCATTGAATCACGGCCGGTCGCCTGCCGAAATATGGATGGGTTGTGGGGTAATAGCTGGAGGGCGGGGTTTGGTTTCGACAGGGACGGCCACTTTTAGGGCCACTTTTAGGGCCACTTTAGGGCCTACACTACTGGCACCTGCCCGAGAAAGGGGAACGGAGGCCTACGGCTTTTGCAGGTCCTTCCGGGTTCCACTTACAGACGGAACTGACGATGACGAGCGAGCCGCTAGCACCCCAGAGGCGGAAGTTCACGCGTTGATCTGTCTGCTGGCTGTGGTGTCCTTGTCCTGGTCTTTGGTTACCGTTTCAGCCCAGCATTCCATCACGCCCACCTTCACCACCTAGCCCTGGATTACGTACGTGATGCTACCTGCACACGCAAGCAGAGCTGCTGGTCAGCCTGCAGCTTTAGGCTCGCTCAGCGTATTGGAAGCCTGCCAGCATCGGAACGAGGCCTAGAAGTCAGAGAGTTCTGCGAGACCGTGGTATTGCGCAGCGCGTACGGCAGCCTCATCGCGCCCATCAACCACGGGCCTGTGACCTCAGGCGTGGACCAGCGTGCCTGCTGTCTGGTCATTCAAAAGCCTGACAAGTCCCTGAGGTATGGATTCCTGCGCAAGGCAGGAGAGAGGTGTCCGAGCATCATCGGTGGAGCTAAGTTGACCAGTCGATGCCTAAACGCCGATGGCGTCGTTGGGGGATGGCAAGTCGCTGCCGGGTTAGGCTTGGTAGGGAGATGGTCTGCTCTAGACGAAGCGTCCCTGCTAGATCGCTAACGTTGCCGTTCGGAACCCTCCATTAAGCTAGCTAGGAGCCAGGCCGTGTCGACATGCCCTGTCTACCGATGGTGGTTGTCCGTGTTCAAGTCTATCAGGTGCTCCTACCCTCTCTCCTGCTCAGCTCGGCACTAGGAACGGGATGAGGCAGACGGGAATCAGCGATGCCCACCCTGCCCTTTTTCAGTTTGGCTAGTGACTATGCGAAGGGATACTCCTGTGCAAGCCGACCCCATCTTTAGTCGTATGCCCCGCAGACAGTGCTTGACAAACACGCTCCAGGAACGGAGGCACAGCAGCAGAAGACTGCAGGCGGATGGCGTGGAGCACCACCCGGCTGCACCTTGTGCAACGGCAGCCCGAGCGACGAAGCAGCGATTCGAGAGCCACTGGAGGCGATGGGCCCGTCTGCGGCCGCACTGCGACCCACCCACCATGCGTATCCGTTCGAGTTCTGTCTTGTTTCCGCGGCCTGGTTGTCTCACTCGTCCCAAACCAAACCTTGAATGCCCCCAATATCATGACTCTCCTGTCTTCCTCCCCCTTTGGTTTTTGCGGACCGCATCTCGGCCAATTCTATCCGGTACCGAATGTTGACGTGGAATGGGACCGCTTGACAGATGCGGGCCAATATAACCCTCGCATATCTGGGTCGACTCTTGAGTCTGCCAGAGCTGCCGAGTGATGGTACTGTCTGCAACCACCCCAAATTGACAGCGGCATGGAACCCTATCGACCATCCGCACATACACACACACCCACGAGAGACCCAAGTCGGCCCAGTCCTGTCCCGAATCTGTCGTGGTGCAGCCCAGACATGAGTCTCCTGCATTTCGTTGAAATATGAAAGGGTCATTGGAGTGGTCTGCTAACCAGACGGTAACCCATATATGCGTGTCATTTACTGTGTTAATGTGGAGTGTAAAGTCCCCCGCGCCCGTTGAGTGTCTGCTATTTTATATATATATATATATATATATATATATTTTTTTTTTTTTTTTAGGGTGCTGGCCAACCGACGTCGAAAAGCAACCCTGCAACAAGCCTTGCGGTGGAAACGAGTCCGTTTTCATTTCGGCAGATCTTGAATGCAACGCGAGGCTGACGACGACAAATCTGATAACTGAGCAGCCAAAAAGATTCGGATGCTGCCGCGTATCAAGACCCATTGACGAATCATTGAGCGTTATTTTCTCTTAGGCCGTCCAGCATATACTACAACGAGACGATGCTGAGCTGATGCTGAGCTGATGCTGAGCTCGCCTCCTTGATCCTTCAATTCTAAACGACGATGGCGGCAGCTATGTTGATACTTGGCTTCATCAGAGCGTTCCCCCAGCATGCTGCTTCTCTCCTGCAGGCACCGGCCTGTCTGCACTCTGCAAGGGTCGTTCCATCGAATATTCTTTGCTTGGAAAACGCTTCGCGCTAAGATACACCGCCTCAGGTGCAGCAGCGAAAATGCCTCAACGGGTTAGTCTACAGCGACGGCGTGGAGATATGGACTCCGTCCGTAGGATTTGGGATGGAGCAGATGGATGCAGGGGCCGGCTGGCAGAGGCTAACTCCCGCGACCCAATAAGATCAGTCAATTAGCTTAAGGTGGGGGCATCGCATACATCTGCTGAGCGCCCGAACTCCGAGCTGGCATCGGAATCATGAGCACCCTTTCCTCTTCAACGCTTCCATTTCAATTCGAAGTAGGTACAAGGAATATACATAACTAAGTATGGAGAATGTGGTATTCCCCGCAAGACTAGGTACCTAGGGGACGTTATGTAAGCGCGGTAGAACGTCTAATGGTCGATCGACCGCTAGTGTGCGGCTCATAGGGGAAGGAAGGTAAGCTTACCTTGACCTTTCCAAGCTATCTTACAGCATACGGCGATTAGGTGGAAACCGACGGCTTTCCTTCAGGGATGCAGGCAACTCACGGTTCGATGATAAAGGTCGACGCGTCGAGACTCGAGATACTTTGGCATGCACCCGAGTGTCTGCCCTGTCAACGTGGGATCTGGAAGTTCCATGCGCTTGGTAACACGTCCCGCCTGCACATTCGCCAGCACGAATGATTTGACTGGCCTTTAGTTTCTGCTCGTACGCGAGTGGATGCATGGGATCAACTTGCAGCTTGCATCAAACCCCGTCTTCGCATCGCATCCGAATCCCAACAGATTCCTTCAGTGAAAGACTATAGACCGCCAGCATACAGATACCGTCGACGGAGCTGATGTTTAAACGTGCTGATTATTGGCGTGTTACATTAGGACACTGGGCAGCACTCTGGCCCGTGTTGATCGGTAACTCCAGAGTCGATAACCAGAAAGCCACGCTTTATAGAGTAGTCTCCCTTTTTTACTTACACTTGGCTCTTGCTGGGATTCGATCGCTCACCTCGGGCGACTGATTCTCACCTATCGTTATTATCATGATACTCGTGTTCATTCCGACAGATCAAAGCCGGGCTCGCCGCCCGTATTTATTCCGCGTTGCCCGAGTTTTGTTGTTGTCGTTGAGGAAACTCTTTTCGCTTAGACGACGGAGTATTAATCCCTCACTCTACCTGGGGTGTAGATACGACCGATAGCGATTTTGGCGACCCGTGGATTGGGATTCCTCCGCCATCCGCCATCCGCCAGGCACCTGGCCCCTCGTCCCGACCTGCTGGGAGTTCCTTGGAGTCTGGGGTGGGGTGGACTACAACTACTACGTACCTGGTGGACCCTTGTCAACAGGCTCGCAGGGACGTTGCTCCTTCTTCCATTACCTAGCTGTTCATTGGGGACACCGGATTTCACCCCACCCTCGGACGCATGGCCAATCTTGGGAGTGGGACGTCCCGCCGTTCAATGCCCCTCACGCTCTCGACATCCTTCACTTCACCTTCCCAATGCTCGACCGCGCCGAGGACATTGTATAGCTTCACACAAACCACAAGATTGCAGTCTCGTGAAGCGAGGAGAACAAGTCGAAGAGTGGTGGCCTCTAGCGGTCCCGTTTCCACGTGGAACGAGAACCGTTTGCGCTACTTCGTAACTGGCCAATCAACAAGGCGAAACACGAGACGAACACGCCGGCCGCTCTTCTCAGCCCAGCCTCCAAGCTACCGATCAAACCCCACCGATATGGCGGGCCTAGGCGAGCTCCGTTTTGGCCGCGTTTTGATCGCCAAAACCTGCTGCCATAAACATTCGTTACTGGGCCTAGCCGCAAGAAAAGCGGGGCACCTACTTACTGGGGACCCAGAAACTCGCTATTCGCGACAGCCTCTCACTTGGCTTCCACAGGGTCACCATTGTCAGATGAAAGGCGCAACTCTGACATGCCTCGCTGATCGCCAGAGTCCCTTGTCGTCGCATTCATGACGGGACTGAGCACGACATTTCCTCGTCGCCCGCTCGCCGGCCGGCAAGCCGGCGAGCTTGAGCCTTGACGAGGGCCCTGCTCTCGGCCACCGCGCCCCCATTCCGGATCGTGAGGATGAACAGTCAACGGCATTTTCGTTTTAGCACCCCGAGATGGTTGGTGATCCTCTGAAGCTTTGGTCCCGCTATGATGGCTGAAACTGAGCTCAGATCCGCCGTCAGCCTTTTTCATTTCTTCACTTCTCGTGCCGGGTGCCGTTCGCAGGTTATCGCACCTCTCACAGAAGGGAGGGAGGAGAGGAACTAGACGGATTCCGTGCCTGCCAACATGGTATACGATCTGACTATTACTGCTACATCGTAGCCGTACCTATGGGTGTGTGGTGTGTGTCATGAACTGCGCGGGACGCAGGGCCGCTGGGTGTCGGAAACGGGTTCCGCATTAACGACACGGTATGGCGTTGCAACAGATCGCCTTGCAAAGAGGCCACGCTTCATCACTTGGATTTTAGCCTGCAGCTTCCACAATTTTAAAGCTTTCCCCCACTGCGCGAGAATCCGGAGACTATTCACAGCGTGCAGGTTTAAGGGTCTCGGTGGAATCTTGCGTGAACTCGAAGCTGTTGCTCTCACACGGTGCCCACGCTGCACTTGCCAAAATTCGCAGCAGCCCAGGACCTAAAGAGCGAGCTTCAAGAAGAATAGATAACTCTATTTTGACCACCGACTCTGAATGGCTGATGTCGCTGCCTGCATCCAATGGATTAGGTCTCCCGAGCTGGAGTTGGCCAAGTGCACTGTGATGCTCCCATACGGGGCTGCCTAGAGTGGGGGTTTGCACCCACCAGCTTCCAAGCCCATTCCCTAACCCCAGCCTCACATCCCACGCTTTGACGCATATCTTCACGCCTCAGACCTGCCCAATCCAGCAAATCCCAGAACAGGCCTCACGAAGCTGCTACTACACGAGAGTAGGTATGTATCCGTACCGCCACTTGCTCCGTCACGTCGTCACAGACATTCTGATCGAGCATGAAACGGTGCCGCATGTCTTCAACGCCCCCGCTGGTGTCGACGCGGTACCCCTCAGCCAGCGCTGATCCAAATCTCGGGATGCAACAGTTGGAAGGAGCGCGCGACTTTAGCCTTCACCCCCTTCCGACTACTTCCCTTTGAGATCCAATGCAGGTCATTCCAAGATCAGGCCCATCATTCGGAGAATGACGTGCGGATTTGTACCTTCGGAGGGGCGAGGGACACGTCGAGAGCCGCCATTATTCAGGACTCTGGAGCATATGCTTGAATCTCCGGGCTGCACGGTATCCAATCCAGACTGCCGAAGGGCAGACCCGGCTTCGCAGCACATGATGTCCGGCTTCGTCAAAGCGGCAAGCAGAATCTCGCCGTCAAGTTTCCGAACTGTACTACATATGTGACCCGTTAGTCGAAACCGCCGTCGGCAGCGAGCCGCGGGCTATCACAGTTCTCATCGGGACGCTAAAACGGCGTGTGATATATTATCGTCTATCAGCGCGCCTCTATCACCACCCAACCCGACAGCTCTGCGACATGCGTGTGCCGGCAAGGCAATAGCGACAATGAGAGACCTGCCGACACTGAACGCAATGCCTACCCCCAAGCGATATCAACAAATGACTGCCAAAAAGCTAAATATATCACCAACCCCAGGTCCACAGCTGTGGCTCTCTATGACGTTGGCGCCCCATATAATTGAAATTATCCACACGGCACGCCGTCTGGAAGCACTCTAGAATTCCCAGCAATCTGTCACGGGCGCAGCTTGACAGCTTTTGCTCCGCTGCTGGCGTTTGCTTCATCTCGGGCACGCTCCTTGACGCACTCTGAAGCATCCGGGTCGTCGTCATCTTCCACCCGCAAGTACTGACGAGAGGATCAAGAACGCCATGCAAATTACTCCAGGACGGATGTTCTTTCGTTTTTGTGACCACCCACCCACTACGTGCCCTCGATATGAGCCGGGCACTCGATGGCATCTCTGCATAGAATATTACACCTTGTAGTGTAGCGTTGACATTTTCCGGTCCGCAATCCGGTATTTGCCCGGGAGCTCTCCCGCTCTGCCTCGCTCTGCTTCGAAGTTAACATCCCACGGCCCCAGCTCTGGCAATACCTGGTTATAGCCCGCGCTGCCAGAGCCTGTTTCTTGGAATCAATTGCCAATAATCCCCTGAGCCGTGCCGTCCTGAGCCCGTGCCTCTAAGGGCTACCCCGGTGTCGAGAGGTCTCAGGCCTGTACGCTGCCGTCGCGGGCGGGACGCAGCAGGTGAACAGGAGAGTCAAACATGGAGTCTGGCGCCGCGGGTCTGGCATCGCCGCTGCTGCGGCTGCACCTGCACGAGCAGGGCAGACCCGTTTCAAGGGACGGTCGTCCAATGATATTGTTGCTGCTACCGTTAGCTACCTACCGTTAGCCGATGCTCAGTCAGCTAGCGGGGTGCAGGTATCCTAATCTCATGCAACGAAGCACTTAGGCGTGCACGAAGAACACACCCCCCAAGGGTTAATCCGGGCCCTCGCTCCCAAAAAATAAAAAAATAAAAATTCCTTGACCCGGCCCCCTGCACACGGAAGACAAGCCAGGTCGAAGAATCGACGGGCTACCCTGGCTCATCATCCTGGCTCCTCTTGGCCCCCCATCCTGGGTCCGCATCCTCATCCTGGCAACTGGCACCACACTAGCGCAGGCCGTTGGGGCCCTGGCTCTCATGAACACTGGCGTTGTTTTCTGTCCCTGCAGTGTGCGCTGCTCCTCTCGACTTCTCGCCCTGGGGCCCGGGTGCATACTGCGCATTGCGAGAAGGCGCAAGGGTCCGAAATCACGCTGGTCCATAATATATGGACCCCAGGACCCGTTTCCTTTCCCCCACAGTTCACAGTTGTGAGGTTTCCTAGAGAATCAAATCAGTCTGTCAATCATTTGATCGTCTCGAGTCGCATTGCATTGTTTTGCAATTCGGCGACGCGCAACTAACATCCCGTCACGTTCTGCCGCATGCCGCACGCCGCCAGTATCTGTACGAGAGGTTCACTTGTCAGCTTGTCAGCAGCAGATTTTTGAACGGCACCCAATACGGCACGCCCATTCTTAACGTGACTCTCTGGATTCTGGCCCCATCACCCACCAATCCTTCCCACGGTTCGCGAGAAGGAAAAAAACGCGGACAAGACCCACCAACCACACCCACCTTGTTCTGTGCATTGTGTATGAGAGAGGAGACGAGAGATTAGGAGGTGGGGGAAAACGCAGGCTGCCGTCACCATGAATATGTGGGCGGTTTCCGACTTGCCCGTCTACTCGACCGACCGGGCCGTGAGACGGAAGGAACAGAAAAGGTCCAAGTATTCGCTCGTCCGCAACAGGTCAAATCAGTCTGCTACTGTGGCGCTGCTGTCTACCGCCTCGGAAACCCTGCAACACGACTCAGACAGCATCAGAGGGCTTCTCGGGCCTGCGATCGATGGCCCGCCATCGCCAGAAAGCATACGGGCCTTAAGCAACCAGATGAAGCGGTCCTCGGCCAAGGACAAGCACCAAAGCCACCAAACCACGTCGTCCGGCTCGTCGTCGCTGCGATCCTTGGCCTCGGCAGATCGGCCATCGTGGGAGAACGCGCTGGAAGGCCTGAGTCTCTCTCGGAAATCCTCGGGAAGATCGACGGCCAGCAGCATGCCGTCGCGGGACCGTCCCGAGAGTGTGCAGATTTTCGGCAAGAATCTATTCAGTCGTCGAGGAAAGCTCAGGCGCGACAGCAATGCCGCCCAGACCTCGCCGCCCGAGGCCTCGCTGTACGCGCCCGAGGGAAATGTCGCGATGCCACCCCAGGCCCCGACATCGGCGCCGATGAGGGACTCGGTCGTCCCAACGCTCTTTGGACGCCGTCGGACAGCCAAGTTGGAAAACGTGGATGAATCTATCTCGCCGCGCAAGTTCCAAATCTCCGGCCCGTACAACTTCCAGCATGTCTCGCACAAGCAGAGGGATAACCTTCCCGACTTGCAACGGTCCGACCGCGTGGCTCTGACGTCCGAGTTCTCCCAGGTTCGGTCTTCCCAGGTACCTGCACCAGGAACACTGAACGGCATCAGGGCGGATGATCTTCACTTTGCCGACTTCTCGTCCGACTTCCTCCCCTTGCAAGAGGAGAGGGAACTGGACATGACTGTTGAGCCGCACACGAGGATTTCTGTCAGCCGGCCGCCGCCCATGATGCCAAAGCAGTTCTCACCGCCTCGGCGACTCATCAAACATACCCGATCCCAGGAGCAGTTGAGAGCGCCGCCCCCACGCCCGCCAAGGTCTCCCATTGATCCATCAATGCTTCCTTGCCCCCCAATCCCGCCGCCCCGGGTCTCAAGCCGCATGTCCACTCGCCAGGACGGTTTCGACTCATTCGGAAGTACAGCCTTCGACAGACCGCAAACGAGCAGCGGATTCCGCCATCCTCAGCCCTTTCCCATGTCCCCCGAGACCACCAGCCCCCCTTCCACGTCTCACGGCTATTTCCCAGGCCCAGACATGGGCACCATCCCAGAGCACTCCCACTCACGCTCCGTCGGATCTGTAGGATCTATTGGCGATGACAACTGGCCTCTTCCTACCCCCGAGAGCCTTATGCTCGATGCTCCGCTGCCAAATGTGCCCGAGGAGGAGGAAAGCACTGCTTTCTTCAGACCATCACGGGCTAGTATAGCGAGCAACTCATCTCTGCGCGGGAGCCAATCAGTGCCAATGCTGAGACCGACCTCCATGCGGCTGGACGATGGGTCCCGCCGCCCAGTCAGCAACGCATCCGACACTCTCGGCCGGCTCGATTTGCTCGCTGCCCAGCGGGCTCTCAAGTCCGCTCTGTTTGAGGGTACTGTGGCCGAGTCCTTACCCAGGGAGAGCTGGGAGGACGATATCGATTATTGCTATGAGCATGCCGTCGAGGCCCACTGCGATTATGAATGGGACCGGCCATCGATGGACATCGGTCGGGACGAAGAGAGCGATACACCCGTGGACGATCGCTTCCGAAACACCGAGTCGTGCGAGGTTTCGCCCAGCATGCTTTCACCCGGGCAGTTTGACGTTCCTGCTCTGAGTCCTGTTAGCCAGCTTTCTGTATCTGGCCATGAAGCTATCACACCAATATTGACTATTCCAAAATCATCCAACTTCTCGCTGCCACGAGCTGATACACCACCCTCTTTGCATCTACTTCACGTACGAAAACCTTCTGATGCTTCCAGCTTCAAGGAATCCCACGGCTTCACCCTTTCGCCATCACTTCTGATCCCCAATGATTACCAGCTGCAAATGCTTGCAGCAGAGGCAGACGCCCGAGACTTCACCTATCATTCATTTGACGAGCCCGGCTTGACTCTAGACACCACCACACTCCAAGAACAGTATCGAACCAGTGCCTCGACAACGGGCACCATGGAGAGCACTGACTCTGGGTTTGAGAAGCATGTCTCAGTAACATCCTCCTCAACTGATTTCACCCGGCTATCGATGAGCACAAGCTCTCTCGATTTGGAGACTTTCGCGCCGAAACCAGAGCCTCTCCACCAATTCCCTGCTCTCGAGCCGACCCGCTCCAGGATCGAGAGCAAGAACACTATGCCCACCCTCCCCGAATCAGAGGAGGTGGTTTCCGGGTCAGTTATGTACCGACAGGACTTCAAGAGCCGGAGTAGCGAGTCTAATCTTGTGAAACTGGCACTCGAGGAGCCCAGCAAGCGAAAGGAGTCGATCCTTGCTCGGAGACAGCGAGCCAGAACGACTAGCTTGAGCACACCGCCTCCTCCAGGCCAGTATGCCCTCTTCCCGTCGAGGAACGTCAGCGGCGGACGGTTTTGAGGCCCTGCAAGAGCAACGTGTCTCTTCCGAGACCCGAAGGATACGAGTCCCGTATTTTTTTTCTTCTTCTTTTTCTTTCGTTGGTATGTGTCGCATTACGTGGGGGAACGGTATAGATTAGCATGGCCCACATTTTCAGGAGCGAACTTTTTTTCTTTGGATTGCCATGTTACATATTTCGCTTTTTGCATGTAAACATTATCAGATTTTCTGTTTCGATCCACGTTATGGCCCGCTGTATTTTCGGTTTGTTCAAAGACACTTCTATTTCATATGTCTTTTCTTCTTTTCTGGGATGATGGCAAGGGGCCATCGCGGTGTTGAAAACAGACAGGCAGGCAGGCAACTGGGAAGGAAAAGAAAAGGAAACACCTGGGATTCTGATACAGAAAACCCGCGCAAACAACATACACACAGGCACCCCACAAGGACATATTTTTCTATGTCCTTTCTGGGTTTTTCTTCCGCCACGCACCCCCCTTTGAGGAAAGCAAGATGAAAACCCTCAGCAAAAAAAAAAAACAAAAAAAAAAAAAAAAAACAAAGGGAAATCCCGGTGAATGACGAGACGAAACTACTGGTTTTTTTCTTCCTAACGACCAATATGAAGGGACAGGGTACGGTACGGGAAACAAAACTGCACAAAGATTGGCAAGTACATCATAGGCCAAAAGGCGGCGGCGGAGTATATATACGGAGCGGCACACATACTTTGTTTTCATGTATAAATCTTATATAGGAGGCGTGGATCGGGAGGTTTGCCATGCAAATGCGGACGCAGAATCAGATCCGACAGACGCGGGATATGGCGTCGAGATGATGAAGCCAGTGTCACGGAGTGTATAAGCAGAGGAGATGAGAGTACCAATCAGTGTGAGACGACAGACAAGAGCCAGTCAGCATGTATGTGCAATCTGCTGTTGGTCAAACTCGGTCGAATTAGATCAAAAACATCAAAAATCAATCTGCTATCTTGAGTCCGATGCGATCCGGCTCCGACACCATATACCGTATGTTGAAGAGTGATCTGGTCACGACGCCACTGACATATCACGTTATATTGAGATGGCTGTGCCAAATACCCCTGACATTATGAGGTTGGAGATGAAGGTTGGGTATTTCAAGCTGTCACTCCACTTGCTGGGCCTCTCCTGACTTGGTCACGTGCCACCCCCTTTTCGGTTTGTTTGGGGTGTAAAGTGCAGTTGTGCAAGAATAGTCCAGCCGCATCATGGGATCGAATCACATGATTCAATGTATTTCTAGGACTTGATAGAATAGACCAGAGTATCGGGGAAGACATGTTGCCCCCCCTTCAGTCGGTAGAATATTGTGTTGAGCATCTGAAGTTGGGGAAAACGTCCCGCCATGCAACCCGCCACGGAAAATAGGGAGCATCGAGGCCCAAAGATTATGTGTTATTGGCTGTATATTGTAGCCATATGGTTTGCAAGCTGTGAGGCCTCCTTCTAGGACAGCTTGCCGCCTCCCTCCCCCGACCTCTTGTGGTTTCGTCGACGTTGAAAGACCGTCAAGGAGGGCGTGGATAATCGACAATACAGGCCTGTAGGACATACCCATATCCCATGTCACTCGTGTATGCCTTGGCTGTCTATATCTTGCTTCCCTCGGCAGTCTTCTGTGTTCAACGGTTCCACCAGCCAGTTTCATCGCTCTTGTGGGTTCACCATTTTGTCGCCCGTAGTTTCGAAAGTCTCAAGTTTGTTGTGTATCGTATCCGAGCAGGTTTGTCGGGGGCGTCTCTTTTCCCAAGACTGTGTGTCTTGTCATTCTAATCGTTTTGAGCGCTACTGCGCAAGCCTGGGCTTTAACTGGTCGTGAAACAAAGGCGGGATCTGAGGAGGATCTCCTTGAAGGGTAGCGCAACATCAAGTATATTCATGGACCGAACGAGGAGGAGGTGGAAGAGGAACCGAGTTTGGTTGTGGGTGTCGAGGTGTGTTCGACCTTTGTGGAGTTTGGGAAACCCAGAGACTGGGAATCGATATGGTAGCCCGCCAACGATGTCCCTCTTGGGGTTGGGCTGTGTCGTGTCATCGGTAAGGTAAAAGGGGGCTGTTCTGACACCGGTTCATCGAAAATTCAGCGGTGGGAAGATGCGTGTAGTACCTGCCGTTAGCGTTCATGTCATCGGTAATACGAGTGCCGGAGTAGCTGTGACGTGAGTTGCGAGGTGGGAGTGGAAAGTGATGAGTTGATCGCGGTCGGGATGTTCGTAGACGGTGTTGTCAAGCAAAGGGCAGAAAGCGCGAGCCGAACCGTCGAGAAACACGTCAGGATACCGAGTCGGATGTGGCAAAGAGACGCGATGGGTGGTTTTGACGGAGCTGGAGGGTCTGTTGGTCGTGTTCCAACGCGAAGCGATCTCGGAATGTGGCCAGTTGCCGGCGCCAGGCACCCTTTCCGGAGCACGCCAGGAGCTTCCCAAAGTCGATAATATGGGTCGAGGAACCACACAGTTCCTTGTTGAGTGGCGTTGCTGAATGGATGTCCATGTGACACTGGAATTAGGCGTCTCTAGTTCGATGGAAAGGTGGGAGAGCCGCCCCTTGGGGGTTCTCTGTCGTCCCTTCCTGGAATCCATAGCCGAGGGTAGGGGCTTCCGCCATCCAACACAGAGACAGTTTATCGCCCGTAAAACGACAACAATATTTTTACGCAATTTAGACCCCAAGTCATCAGAAACTTTCAGCAGATCCAGCTCTCGCTTATTCTCAAACACTCGAGTCTCGCTGCAAGTCGCCCCTGTTTTGCCCCAGCATTACCTTCCTATGCTTCTGCTCCTCTTTTTTTCCCACATTTCGCAGCCTCACAGCCTTGCACCTTTGTACTACACCGACAACCGCAGATAGAGCTATCGGCGTACAACAGAGAAATCACGCTATTGTGGCGATGATAGTCATCATGAGGCCTGGTTTACCGACCCTGGGCTCCAGGGCTTGAAGTCTTGTTCCAATCGGGAGACGCAGTCCCCCGGTTTCTAAGTTTCTCATTATCTATAAGACAGGGCGAGGGTACGTATAAATAGATATTGAGTATCACTTTGGACTTGAGCGACTAACCGCCATTGAAACGGCCAGCCGGCAGCCACTGAAATAGGAATGGCATGTCCACAGCCTCCTTCTGCTCGGCACCCAGGGTAGAGTAGAGAGAGTATAAATCGCCATATCAAGCTTCTCTCCCCCACTCGCCCGCATGCAACTCGCGATAGGTAGACGAGAGCTATTGTGTGCATGGCTCGGAGCGTCGGCATTTGCGCAGAAGAGGAGAAGGGGGGAAGGGAGTGTGACCAGCCACAGCTTACCAGCGAGAGATACCCCGATGCCATCCCCCACCCCCAAAAGAACATGAACCAGATTCGCCGGGGAGTTATGGAGAAAGAAACATGAACCTACACGCCCAACAGCGGCATGGGGAGGCGCGAAGTTGTCGCGACAGTGGTCTTTCCGCCCAAATCCTCCATGAAGAGATTAGCAACACTATCTCCGTATTCGTAAAAGAAAGTACAATGTCGAGGCATTGTGTTGGGGTTTTATCTAGGACTGGCAAGACAGCCAATGATCCCTGGAAGACCAATAATCGCCCACATAAGGTGACCTGCGCGCCAGCCACGTCATGCCTGGATAAGGGACATGAATTGCGAAAACAGGGCCTGGCCAAAGACCAAGAGCCTTTGGAGAAGCATGGTTGGGGGATGGCTGCAAACCAGACGAGGACTTGGCAATAAAAGACACCAACACCGTGCGTTCATTCCCGGGGGGGGGGGGAGGACAAGTCCCACTAAAACAAGTATTTGGCCGCTATGGACTCAATGTGCTGTCGAGTGACCGTGCAATCGATAGCAAGGATTGAATTGGAAGTGCGTCGGATACTGACTGCGACTGTATAGGTGACATGCGGCTCGGTCTCGGCCCGTCCAACTTTGGAGGTGTCGGAGTTGTGTTAACAATATGAAAATATTCATTCCCAGGAGGACCGCCCCTTGCGATGCCGAACACGGCAAGGAGCGGAAGAAGATTGCGGGAGTGCCTTGGTCCCCGAGGGCACTCAGGGGTATTTAAACCCCGAGATAAAGGTGCCATTCGTTCCGTGAGTGGCGACGGCCATGCAGATACGGCTGAAGGAGCGAGTGGCATACCTGTGCTAGACTGTAGCATCCGGACTGTAGCCTCTCACAGGTGCAGCCGTTAGAGGAAGAGCCTGGTAAGAGAAGTGGAAGGACTTCGGATGGCGGGCGGCTCGAGGGTCTAGGCACTGGTTGGGCAAATGAATGGAAGCAGGGCAGTATAATATAACGCGGGCCCAGCTCGTAAACACCTGTTAAAACAGACACCGTACTTTCGGGCCCCATTACAGTGTTTCTCACAAGGAATAGGCGCGAACCAAACCGACAGCATCCCATCCGCCTCAGAGACCTGAGTCAACGACGAAAAAAAAAAAAGGCTTGATATAAAGACGAAGAGAGTGCCCCATTATCGACTCTCAGTAAAAGTCTGCCCATACATCGGCAGGCGGTGAGCAGACTCTCAGGTGCGGACTTCCAGCAGCCAGTAAGTCTCCTCGGTCGTTGCGCCCAGTCTCATGTCTTTTTCTCAGCCTTTCTCGGAGACAGCAGCCCCAGTAGAAGAACTTGGCCATGCAAAATTCTATCTGCATGTGCTCTTTCCCCGTGGTCTGCCAGGGCCGGATCGGGCAGAGTTCAAGGAGCGAGACCGGCATGCGAGCCTTCTCAGGCTCAGCTCCCTCGCGGACCCGCGCCGCTGATTGTGATGCGATTCGGGTTTTCTTATCGGGGTATATAGGAACGTACAGGCGAAAAGACTGAAGCATATTATCTTCAGGCATGAGCAACAGAGACCTTATCGATCACAGTACAGAATAAGACGAACAATCGATCACTGGAAGACAACATTTGTTTAGCTTCAGCATCCCGCTTCAACAATGTCGCAACTAAGTGATGAGCTACCCTTCTTGGACTACGTCGCCGAGGAGGCTGAGGTATGCGAGCTTTATCTCTCCCTTCTTTAGTTTCATATTCCCTGCCCTTGCAGGTTCCCACAACTGTGCGCCGCACCTCCCTTGTCGAGCTTCTGAGCAAAATAACGAAAGGGGACCCCAAGGGGCAGATGACGTCTCACGAGCCCACAAGACTATCTGGTGAGCTTGCGACCACTCGGTAACTCACGGCTGCGGACATGGGTCGTTGAAGCCAGATGCCGGGAAGCGAGGATAATGTGGAATTGGCGATATGGCTCCCGGTGATCCCATCAGCATGGCCGAAATCGCTGGCGGAGGCGAGGTTCACACCCGATGGCGAGAATAAAGAGCTTGGTTCGGAGTTGGGCTAGCTCAATTGGAGCGATAAAAGGAACTTCTATCATGAAGTGGCAGGGAGAACTACTAAGGGATTTTTTTTTTTTTTTTAAAAAAAGAAGGGGGATCCAAGTGCGGAATTCCGGGTTGCACGATTTGCCCCGGGAAGACATGATAATCGGCTGACTTTTTGTCTGTAGCACCTGATCGGAGGTGACCGGGAATGGCCTGACAGGGCACAAGCCATCCGGCGACCAGTCGATCAGCCGGCGTTCCCATCCCCGGCTGCAGCACAGGCCACCGCGATCTCCCCGGCTCCGGCCGTAAATTATTGGCAGCACCAGTCGTCTTCAGGAAACGAGAGTAGCGAAAGCTCCCCAGCGGTTTCAGCATATTCCAATGTCAACGCATTTGGGTATACTTCGCAACATGCCTCACCAAACCCGTACATGGATACGTATGTTTCGCCCATGGCGCTCCAAACCACTTTTCTCCCCGGCCTTGACTTCCTCCCCTGGGTCGGCACAGGCACCGGAGACATGATAGGCAGCAGGGGGGTTGACACCTCCAAGTCGATGATGGCGTTAGCATCGCCGGCGCTGAGCTACGAGCCTTTGGTCGAGACGCCAGAGGGCGGTTTCTCTAACTCTGACCTCGCCGCCTTCATGGACTTTACCAACATGACACAGCAGCAGTCACAGCTGCAAGGAGCAACTCAACCACGGGATGGGACACAAGGAGCTGAAGTTGGAGAGGGCCACTCGCACTACAAGCACGCCAAGAAGTCGGTCAAGCAGGACGTCGCAGCTGCCCGAGGCTTGAACCGCCGGCTCGCAGCAGCCACATCTGTTATCGTGTCTGGAAGCACTAATGCTGTCGATAGTAGGGGCAAGGGCAAGTTGCGCAGTGCGTCGCGGTCGTCCAAGAATATACAGATTCGATTTGCCGAGACGGTTGAGGAGCGCAAGACACGTAACTCGCACAACCTGGTGGAGAAACAGTATCGCAATAGATTAAACGCCCAGTTCGAAAACCTCTTGAATACTCTACCGGATGCGGTGTTGCCAGCAAGAGGCAGCGGGTCTGGGAGGCTCGATTCAGTCTTTGGTTTCGAAGACAAGAAGCTGAGCAAAGGCGAAGTCTTGGATCTATCTATGCGATATATCCGGGCACTGGAGAGGGATTGTTCTAGGCTTGAGAGGGAGCGCGAGGAACTGAAGAGGACCGTGGACGAGTTGCACGCAAGGGTGATGAGAGACAGCGGCATGTCCGGTCCAGATGGTTCTGGCGGTGGCAGCGGAGCTGTATTGCAATAAAGTACCTGCTTTGATCCGTTTTCTCTTCTTCTTTCCTTTTCAGATATTTGAGCGTCTGCGACCTGGGCGGGCTCAGGGAAGCCCGTTGATGGGGATGTGGGGAGTGGATTTGGGTAGCGTACTTCACTAAAAGATGAACCTGCTGTTGAGTCAGGTACGGATACCAGGAACGGGATAACAGAGGCTGTTGTCACGGGACCTAGAGTGTTCCTTCCGAGCGATCTCCCAAAAAGTCCACGTCGGAGCACGTATTTACGTTTACAAAACGAATCAGATCTGCCAACTCAATATACACAAGCACTTAGGTTTCCTGATAGGAGGAAAAACGATGGCGAATCTAACTTGGCATAATGATTGCCCGTTGATTAGATCAGCAGACGAGGCTGACAACGTCAGCAGGGAAAGCTGAGTGTCCCAAATCGGCCTTGGATACCCCCAAACTCCACTAGAGACCGCCAATATATAACATGGTAACGCAGCCAAGATTGCATGGCGATGCCGTCTCTAGACACCATGCAGCAAGCAAAGCAACCGGAGCCCCATTAACGCCTTATACGCTGCAGCTTGCCGAATAAAATCCCATTCCCCAAATTACCAGCCGAATGGATATCGATCATGACCTTTGCGACAAAATCCCGAACTCCTTTTTATGACACGATGTCTATACCCAGCCAGCACCTCCCCACACGCCTCGTATTCGCCGAGCAAGTTGGATATCCTTTTGCATGATCGTTACTCGCTTGGCGTGGATGGCACAGAGGTTTGTATCCTCGAACAAATGTACCAAGAATGCCTCCGCGGATTCTTGAAGGGCTTGGATAGCCTGTGACTGCCACCTCATTTCCTCGCCTGAAGGTCGGCACTGTAAAGCAATCTCTCGAACCTAGAGTCGCTCGTAGTCAGCTGTCTGCGAGAGGCCACAGCAAAACCGCAGAGAACATACCAGTCGCGAAAACGGAAGCTTGGAGATGAGCAAATCTGTGTTGCTCTGGTACCTTCGTATCTCCTTCAACGCCAGAGTCCCGGGACGGTATCTCCTCTTACGCCCTTGGGGAACAGGATCACCAGCTGCTCGACCATGTCAATTTCGAGCCATGCATGATGCGGGCGGCGGGAAAGCCGGGAACACATACGCTGTACGTCGCCAGCCTTTGACCTCCTCCTTGCGGCTGCCCCTCCCGTCGATTTCCTGCCGGTTGCCTTCTTCGATGGCATGGTTGCGTTGTGAGATTGCAAGTCGCCGCGAGGACGCGATGGGCTGCGAAAGGTCTTGAAAGCCAATGCAAGCCGCGCGAGCTAAAGCTATTCGATATTTGCGCAATTAAAGAGCGTGGGTTGTAGGCGGGCGCAAAATCGTAACGAGGAAATCGCAAGCAAGAGGGGATTTTTGCGCATAGGAATTCAAGCTGGCAGATTCAAGAATGTGCCCACAATGGTCCAAATAGGGGAGGCTGGAAATAACTTGTGAAGACTCGATGCGGTAGCTCCAAGGGCATTTCGTCGCGACGCGCTTTGCTAACCCTGGCCGTTTTCAGACCCTGGACCTACAATGCAGATATGCTGTGGCGGGGGAACCTAGTGTAGAGCCCCCCCCTTCCGGCCACAAATTACAAGCCACACACACAAGCGAGGATTGAGCAACGATAACGATATGTACTTAGGAGAAGAGCGGCCCGCATCAAACAATACATAATAACTGCATCCCTATGATTTCCCCTTTGCCGTGTGCACGAGGCTGGCGTCACCAAGGTGCGGCTGTAAGATTTTGGGGTACCTATAGTGTCCCTAAATCTGATGTACCTGGTGTCCTAATTTCGCCGCCAACTGACTAAAGGCAGAGGCCGATGCGGGTAGATTTGCCAGCTTTCCGGAAAGGACACCTCAACATCATCACAAAGGACATTTATTGTCTCCCCACATCTCACCCTCAAGGAGAAGGACGTCATAACCAAAAACTGCGATACGGCTAAGTAAAGCAAACACAACTTTGCAATCCAATTGCCGCACCCTAAAGATATAGGCGCCCCCCTCGCCATCGAGCCTTACCGCCTGCCTATCTCCTTTACCTGAGAGGCTGCTATCTGCTCAAGATATCAAATCCTTGCCCGAGACCCTGATAACCGATTACCACCCCGCATCCCGCTTGAGACTTGATCATCTTGCGGACTGCCGCCATGGACCAAATGATGGGCGATGGCGGTCGCTTCCCGCTTGAGACTTGGTTTTGGGAGATGCCCATCTGTACGAGGTGGTGGACGACGGCGACAGTTCTCGTCAGCGGCCTGGTCCAGTGTCAGCTTGTGACGCCCTTTCAGCTCTTCTACAGCTACCGTGCTGTCTTCCACAAGGCACAGGTTCGTTTACCGCTGGAGGACGCAGCCCAACCCGTTCCCCCCTTGATACCCGGCTAAGATACTGACATCATCGTGCTCGCACCACAGTACTGGCGCCTATTGACAACGTTCCTCTACTTCGGCCCCTTCTCCCTCGACCTTCTATTCCATGTCTACTTCCTCCAGCGGTACTCGCGCCTCCTCGAGGAGTCTTCAGGGCGATCGCCGGCCCACTTCTCCTGGTTGCTCCTCTACGCCATGGCAAGTCTGATCCTGCTGTCGCCGCTCGTATCGATGCCCTTCCTCGGACATCCGCTCTCGTCGACGCTCGTCTACATTTGGTCGCGGCGCAACCCCGACACGCGCCTGAGCTTCCTTGGCCTCCTCGTCTTCACCGCGCCCTACCTTCCGTGGGTACTCATGGCATTTAGCTTGACGTTACATGGCACCATCCCCAAGGACGAGATCATGGGTGTTGTGATTGGGCACATCTGGTACTTCTTCACCGATGTATACCCCCCGCTTCATGGCGGATCAAAACCATTTGATCCGCCCATGTGGTGGCGCCGGCTTTTTGGTGCGTAGTGTCATCCTTCTTGGCACTTCTCCCCATGTTAGAGCTCTCGGCTGACTTGCTGTACAGAGGGCCGGCCGCGTGATGACACTGCTAACGGCATCAACAACGAGATTGCGGTTGCCGGGGCCGAAGTCGTTCCCGAGGTACGGTAAACGAGAAAAGGGATCTGAGTTAAAGCGGAACGGAACTACATGAGAAGAAGCGTCGGCGCAATGATGACTAATATGGCTTACGTTTTGCTGTTTTTTTTTTTTTTTTTGGGTGTTTGGTGTTTCGGGGAACCTGGTCCGGTACAATGCATTTATACCTAGGCATTGGGTATTTGGCGTTGATTGTGGTATCGTTTCGGGCATAACGCAGCGCGGGAGGAATATGGTCACAGCACAAAATCCCCCAGGTGATGCCAATTGCTCGGCGAGATGGAGGAAATGGTGAACTGGATGAACCCAATGGAAATTATATTCGGGGTGCACCAGTACATATGTTACCATAGAGGCGTGGAGCAGGGGAAACACGTCCCAGTCTGTGTGATGCGAATCGCCGGCCTGGGCTACTTGCATTGTATACTGTCCATGTTCATATATTACGAGGACACCTGTCAGATCATGGGGTATCTATCATCTCTCATCGACAAAGTCACAAGCATACTGTATGCCGTAAATAGCACACAAGGACGGGCAGGCAATGCTGACAGGTCTTCCATTCCTCGCAACCGAAACCTACTCCAAAAAGTGAGTGACATACTCCTTCCGGTAAGGATTGGCGTCCAGGTCTTCCGAACGGTTTAGAGGCGTCCACTTGGGCTCTTCCTTGAAGAGGCGCATAGCCTGGATGTACTATGGTCGTGGCCGTCAGCATTACTGCCACAGCTGTCCTGTGGTAAATAGACGATGGGACTTACGTTGGTCTCGTCGGTGGTAAAGCGGTGGTAGATGCCAGCTGGGAGAATAATGAGGTCATCCTTCTCCAGCTGGATCCGGATCCACTCGTCGCCCTTGTTGCGGACGTCAAAATAGCCGGCGCCGTCACGTATGTACCGAATCTCCTCATCCTCGTGTAGGTGCTCGTGAAAGAAGGACTTGACCTTGGCCTCGTAGATGTCGCCCATCTTCTCTGGTGACACGGTGATCTCGTCGCGGTTCTTGTAACCGCGCTCCGAGGCGAGCTGGTTCACGCCATCGAGCTCGCCGATGTGGTAGTAGAGAACACCGACCTGAGCCAGATCGCTGGCATCGACAGCCTTGCCCGAGTCATGGGGCAGGCGCTGGTCGCCCTACATTTTTGGGGGGATATCTGTTTAACGCGGACTGTGGATAATGCAGGAGCTGGGTTCGGCTTACGGGTAGGTTGTCGTAGTAGTAGGCCTTCATTGTGGTTTCGTTGCCTGTTCCGTTGCTAGTTTTGGGGTATAAGCAGTTTGGCGACGCAGGCGTTTTGACAGATAGTCAACCTAGGTGGGGTTTTGCTCTTGATATAGGTATATTTATGGCGGTGCGGGGCAGTGGAACCATTGAAGATGATTCAATGAGCTTATGACAACTTCAGATGGCACGGGGTTGAGGTTTACGGGGCGATATGGGTACATATATTTTATTCACTCACAAGAAAGCAGCAAACTGTGGCAAACCGGGTGGGTGAGATCGGTCCGTCTGTAGGTTCTCAGTCACAACAGGCCACGCGCTGAAGGCGGCCAGGTTAGTGTGACGTCGAGGGGTGGGGTGGCCCGTTGGTGAGTATCGGTGCGAAAATTGCGCCATCGACATTTTCGGCATTCCCCGGAGAGTTGTGGTTTTTAATGCAGCTCATTGTCGCGGCCGCGATGGTGGGTCGCATCGGCCGCTATGAATAACATTGATATCTAACAATGGATGTTCATCACTTCGGCCCTCCATAGCGAGCTCAGCTACCTGGGTGTTGTTTTTACGAAAGATTGGGGAATGTGGCTGAGTATATGTACCTAATGTACCTATCTTGCTCTGTTTCCCATATTATGACGGGCTCTAATAAGATTTTGTGGTTGCGTGGCCCCTCTCTTCTCATTTGCGCAGCGTACAGGATTGATATTCTTCAGAGGTCAAGAGTGAGAAAAGGGGCGGCATGCCACGTGAGGACAACTTAGGGGTACGGATAAAGAAAGCTCTAAATGTGGGGTTGTGATCTCCCGCTGACAACCTAGGACTCGGGGCTGGAGTTTGGACTTGGATTTTGCCGAACAACCAAACCCTGGTCGAGCCGCTGAGCCGTTTCTCAGGGTTCCATCTTCGACGTCGCCAAGCTGCCTGCTCCGCATGGACATTTACTCGGCTGTTGTTTGAGATTCATCTTCAAGCAAACAATGAGATGACAGGTGATCGGGCAGGCGAATGCGAACCGCAACCAGCATCGCCCTCGCTTCCGTAACCAGTGTACCAGCGCACATATCCCCAGAAACGTTCTAGAGCCCTTCTAGAAGCCTTCATTCGACGAACCGGCCACCCCGGCCGTTGAGCCCCGCCATGGATGCCCGGAGCACCCACGACGGTGCGTCCGTTGCCGGATCTGACACATCCACCGCGAAGTTGAGGCTTCAGCTACCAGCAAGCTGCGACCCGCCGCAGCCGGGGGCTCAGCGAAAACAGTTGGTTTGGGTGGTGAGTTGGTATAATCCTTTAACTGGTTAGTGGCCACCGTGTGCTGATAATCCCAAAGGTCTTTGGTGGTACCGGCCATATGGGTCGCTCGCTCGTCAAGTGTGTTTTAGGTCATGGCGACGCCGTGACTACGGTTGGTAGGGTCTTCGAATCTACTCCCGAGTCTATGGTCCAGCAAAACGAGAACTGCCTTGGGCTGCTTTGCGATGTTAGAGACAGTGCCTCCGTGGCTCGAGTCATCGAGAAGACCCTGAATCGCTTTGGTCGCATAGACGTTATCGTCAATTGTTCGGGCTACGGCGTCATTGGTGCCTGCGAGGACCAGGATGAGCACGAGATACGCAACCAGTTTGAGACCAACTTTATGGGCGCGATGCACATCATCCAGGCAAGCCTACCTTATTTTCGACAGCAGAACTCGGGCAGATACTTGATTTTCAGCTCTACGTCAGGCGCCTTGGGTGTTCCGGGCCTCGGGCCGTATTGCGCAACCAAGTATGCCGTGGAGGGCCTGGTTGAGGCCATGTTATATGAAGTCGACTCGTTCAATATCAAAGGCACTCTTGTCGAGCCCGGCCTTGTCCGCAGAGATGAGCCAGATTCCAAAATGAATCCCCTTCCGACATGGGGCCATTTCCTGATCAAACCCGCGAGTGAGGCATACGCCCACGCAACCTCACCTGCGCTGCACGCGAAGAGGATGGTGCAGTGGCTGGGGGACCGACAGCCGACGAGTGCCGTCAAATGTGCAGAACTTGTTTGGCAGTTAGGTCACTGTTCGTACCCTCCTCTGCGGTTGCTACTAGGGAGCTATGCCATTGAGAGCATCCGTGACCGGATGCGATCTGTGACAGAAGAGCTGGAAGATTGGAAGCACCTGAATTTCCCTGTTGCTCCTGATGCACTCGGCGCCGAAAAGAGTGATAAAAATGAGAGGGATGAAATGGATGAGAGAGAGGACAGAGAGGACAAGGAAGACCGATATGAAAGGGATGAGGATGATGAAGACTCTACAAGCCCAATGGCTCGGGAGACATGACGGTGTTTGCCTTGTACTAGTCGGAATTCCTCTATGCCTCTCGTTTCGCAATTGTGTGCAAAGCAGGCCTGTGCTATAGCTTTGAATATTTTGTGTGTTGACCGTTTGAGCTGGTGATGGCGGAACTGCAACACAGATATCTGAACACTCTTATTGAAGTGGTTTACCTTTAAGGAGGTCTTGGCACCTTAGATACGGATACCTCTGCTGTGGAGTCGCATACGATGAGACAATGGTGAATATCGGGGCCTGCCAGGTGGCTTCTAATTTTACACACTTTCTTCCGGGCCCTGCCACCCGCACGAGCCATGTAAAAAGGAGAGCCGCGACGCCCTATGCAGGCGCCAAGCCCCTTTCAGTGCAGTGGGTTTGGTTTGTCTCTGGCAATTTAACAGGAATTCTCCCAGACTGGTTTTCTTGACACGCGTTTTCAATCTCTCTCGACAGCATCCTCGTCCCTGGCACCAGCCAACATCTTCCACTACGCTTGGAATGGTTTTGATTTGAGCGGTAGTTGTCCCGTCATCTTACCTCATCTTGCAGCAGAACAGACCCCTGCTTGCGCCCGCGACAGAACGACCCGATAATTTTACCCGGCGCGCCATTCTACCGTTGCAACTTGCACCTTGCACCTCGCAACTCGGCATCTTCATCGATCTGTGAACAATCGTTCCCGTTTTCGCTCCCTCTCACTCGACGCATACACTCTTTTGCAAACAATAATTGCCCAGCATGTCGAACAAGAAGAATGAGGACATTGAGATGCGGTCCGCCGACCAGGACTTTGGGAGGGAGCAGGACCCCTTTCTGGGGCGAGCCGCCTCCCATCGCGCCCGCGAAGCCCCTCCGGTAGTAGTCGGCGCCGTCTTGGAGAAGCTGGACCACAGCCCCGGTCTCTCGATCCTGGCCTACTGCCTGGCCTCGATTAGCATGACGGTTGTGAACAAATACGTCGTCTCTGGATCTGAATGGAACCTGATGTTCTTCTACCTCGCGGTGCAGGTATGTTTCACCGGCAAATAGGACTAGCTCAGTCAGGGGCCTCAATGCTAACGGCTTCTCTCCAGTCTCTCGTTTGCACGACTGCCATTATGCTATGCAAGCAACTGGGACTGTTCAAGAACCTTGCCCCATTCGATTCGGTAAAGGCAAAGAAATGTGGGCAGCCCCTGTTATCTTGCCCCCGCCGTCCCCTGTTTGGCTAACCAAGTCTTCAGGGTTTCCCATTTCGTTGCTGCTCGTTGGCATGATCTACACGGGTGCCAAGGCCCTCCAGTTCCTCTCTGTACCGGTGTACACTATTTTCAAGAACCTGACCATCATCGTTATTGCGTACGGCGAGGTGCTCTGGTTTGGCGGCAGCGTTAGCCCCATGACCCTCCTCTCGTTTGGCTTGATGGTACTCAGCTCCATCATTGCTGCGTGGGCAGATATCCAGGCGGCGATTGACGGTGTTGGTCACAATGTCGAGGCCTCGGCTGCTCTCTCTACCTTGAATGCCGGCTACGCGTGGATGGGTATGAACGTCTTCTGCACCGCCTCTTATGTGCTCGGGATGCGCAAGGTGATCAAGAAGATGAACTTCAAGGACTATGACAGTGAGTTTATCACAAACCGGCGAAAACGAGTGTATTACTGACAACTATGACCAGCCATGTTCTACAACAACCTTCTCACCATCCCGGTCCTCGTAGTATTCTCGCTGATTGCCGAGGACTGGTCGTCTGAGAACATCGCCAAGAACTTCCCTGTCGAGTCGCGCCGTGGTCTGATGATTGGTATGGTCTATTCCGGTCTTGCTGCTATCTTTATCTCGTACTGCTCGGCGTGGTGCATCCGTGTCACCTCCTCCACAACCTATTCAATGGTTGGAGCTTTGAACAAGCTTCCGATCGCTATCAGCGGTCTTATCTTCTTCAACGCACCTGTCACCTTTGGCAGTGTTTCGGCCATCTTCCTCGGCTTCGTCAGTGGTCTTGTTTTCGCCCTCGCCAAGGTCAGGCAAAAGGTCAGCTCTGTATTGCCTACCACACAGCCCACAATGAGCGCCAGCTCTCAAAGCAACAGGGACGCAGCAAACTCTTGAGCATAGTATTTCAGGACTAGCGTGTGTTTCAAGACTTTTACTGTTTCGATGCTGCCTTGAAGCTTTGCTTGTTGAGCAGCCCCGGTTCTCTCCATTGACCTGACTTGAGGCTGTCTGGGTAGCAGGAGGTGCCCTATTCTCACATTTCTGTTCATGTACATCACTTTGTGCTACCTGCCATTTTCCCAGTGTACGATCTCTTTCGGCATAGAGTTTGGCACTCGGAAGGGGTGGGGATCGGTTTGGGTGTTTTCTCTCTCTCTTTTTCACCGGCGTAAACACAAACTGCATATCGTTTTTGCAGCTAATGGCTACTAAAGATATAAACGCGTGGCATGAATGGCGTTGGGAAGGGTAGTTGCGAACGCAAAGATACAGACGGATGTGGCTGTTTCTAAAGGCGGCTCGTTTCGAGGAATCCGTTATGACTGTAGAGGATCTGGTGGCAGTAGGGGTGGGGCAGTTGATAAAGGACAAGATAAAAGGGGGCGGGGGGTAGGAAGTTGGCTTCCCTTCGCCGTATACAAACCTACCTAGCTTAATCAACGATTGTCTCGGAAAGAAAGTCGATTGTGTAGTTTGATGTGGTGATACAATAGTCACGTGTGGCTGAGGGATTCTGAATTTTTAGGGACCATGTTGGATTGCTTCGCTTGAACGGGCTGGAATTGAGTAGTCGCTAGGGTGTCCTCAAACCAGGGTTACCATTATCCTGGTTCGCCTTGCAACCTGTTACGCCTTGTATGCTCACAGAATAATCCAACCTCTAGCAAAGCAAAAATATGCCCGACATCAATCATGGTAATGATGCTTGGAGGTGGATCCAACTCAACATCCAACGCGACACAGCGACCTGGTCTAATGTATAATCCCTCTCAAGCCTTGCTCCCGGAAGGGTCCCACGCTGCTGCCGGTACCAATGCATTCTCGCTCTCGGTTAGCACCCACAGGCCCTTGTACCACGCAACCGAGCCAGCAATAAGCAAAACATAGTAGGCGACCGTCCACAGGACACTGGGCGGCCTTTCCCCCCCCTCCCCACTCTGCCCCCTTAGCAGCCTCTCCCTCACGGACGGCCGGGCCGGCGTGACCCGGCCCCACAGCTGGGGGAGGCCCATGCAGTTGCAGAAGGCGTGAACGGCACAGACGGCGAATAGGGAGCCGGAGCGGACGAAGAGGAAGGTAGCGTAGGCGCCGAAGAGGGTGGTGTAGGCGAGCTGGAAGAGGGAGCGGAGGACGGCGGCGGTGGCGGGGACTTGGGGGTTGGTGAGGCGGAACTCGTAGAAGTGGTGGACGTGGGCGAGGCCGAAGATGACGGGGGAGAGGAAGATGGTTTGGCTGAGCGAGGCTCGAGCGAGCAGCATCAGGGGGACGGAGGCAGAGCGGAAGAGGAGTTCTTCGGTTACGGGGCCCTAAGGGGGGTGGTCAGATCAAATGGGGCAGAGGGGGGAGGACAACGGACTGCTACGATATTGCGCCAGGCCGGCCATTCTTCCCAGAGCTCGTGGAAGGGCTCGAGGCGGACCCACTCGCGCCAGCCAGAGTCGACGATGAAGTAGCTGAATAGGGGGCCGGCGAAAAGGAGGGCGGTGAGAAATAGGGCCCGGCTAGAGTCGAGCACCGCCGCTGGCCAAATGCCTGTCAAGTGAAGGACGTCAAAAACGGAGGCGTTGGCAGTCTTGGCGAGGATGCCGGCCGTGGCGGCGCCGCAGAGAAGACACGAGATGATGACGGAGCGGACGCGGGCCCGGATGACGGACGGGGCATCCCGTGATAGGGTGACGCTCGGCCTCGTGGTCTTGGAGGCATAAAAGGGTAAGAAGTAGACGAGGGCGTAGAGAACTAGAAGGATAGATGCTGTCCTGGTAGTGATTTGCGGAGGCGGAACACCTGCGCTTATTGTTAGCTAATGGCGCTGGTATGCATTCATTCAGGGGGTTGGTGGTGAGCTGTGGGATATGGGATATGGAAAAAAGTGACAGTACCCTTCTGATGCCAAGGGTTGAGCCTATGCAGCATCGCCGTGATGGGTGGCATCTTGGGCACGGTGCTACCAAAGTCCAGAATGTGCAGTGACACAGCGTCCGGTCTGGTGTGTGGTGCGTGGTAGACCTACGCTTGTGCTGATTCGACAATTGGAGGATTTGGCGATCCAGCGGCTAAGACGATTTGGAGCTGCACAAACGGCTGCGGTCCGAACAGACAGAGCCTCAAAACCTGGTTCACAGTCCCTCCTCAGCCCTGGCTGCTGCACAGTTGCGGTATATGACATGGACGTCGCAAAAGGCTTGGGACCGTTCGCGCCCGGCAGCTGCTGCTCAACGTCGGGAGCGGGTGGCCGATGCGATGGATGCAAGGGGGAGGGACCGAGCTGTTTCGTCCCTTCCGCATGCCAAGTGCCCGTCGTCTGTCAAAACTCAGGGACGAACCGCAAGAGACAACTGCCCGCAAGTCGCTTCGCCCACGTGGCGTTCGGGTCGCACCGATGTAGATTCTTTGGAAGGTATTCTTAGCTCTCAGCACGGCCCGTGTTAAATTTGCGTTGGGAGCCGGAAATGGGGAACCTGAACTTTTGAGGGTTGAAACACAATGTGACGGAATTGTGATGAGTGACACTCTATCGGACATCCAAAAGGCGTTTAGCAACTTCTGGTTCCGGCCCGGAAAGCCAATGGTACGACATGGACCGGCCGGAGCGTTGGCCCGTATTTACAATGTATTTTCTTCTTTCATGGCTTACTATTGTGCGGCTCTCAAAGACTGTTTCACTAAGCCTTCTCCGCACTCCTTCCTTTTTCTCTCGCCGTCTTCGTTCCTTTTTCCTTTGTTGTTTTGCCGAGCTATCCCCTTACCCAACGGCACCGAGTTTAGCCTTCCACAGCAGGCCTGCAACCCCGCCGTGGCTGGACGCGTTTGGCCCAAAAACTCGGTCGGAGCCGGCTGAGACATTTTACATTAGGCGAGCCAAAGATCTAGCAACACTTTGGCTTCAGTAATCCAATGGATAATTCACCATCTGGCGTGCTGCCCTATCACGAGAGCCGTTGGATGCCGTTGGATGAGGGAATGATTGCGCCGGCTTCGATGGCATTGTGGACCATATTAACGCCCATTGATCGCGAAATGCACGCGAATCAACGACGCGCCACCCGTGTTTTGCATGACGGTTTAATTAATGGCCCCACTGGCCTGGACGGCGCCCCTTGGGCCCCCTGATATGCCCAGCTCTTTTGGGGTCGCATCCACCACAGTTGGCCCTCTTTCCTCTCAGCCACTGTGGATGCCACCCGAGCCTGCGCCAGGTTCAGGGTGCAGTCATGTTTTTTTTTCTCTCGCTGCTGGCAGCTACTCAGTGGGTGACCAGGCGCCTGTTCGTGTATCGCGAATGCAGGGAGAGCTGCTGGGTTTTATGATGATGGGCCGCCCTCTGTCAGTTCGATACGCACCTGCGTCTAGATGGTCGGAATCCGGCCAGTGTTTCGGGCACACAAGGCGCCTGATGGCGTCTTCTCGATCGGGCGGTGAGCGTTTGGACGCCACCTGAGACCAGGGTCGGTTTGCGGGGGACCAACGCCTGCGAATGCTTTTTCAAGCGCGACACCATCTCTGGACGTCTAGATCTGGATATCTGGGAGAGCTGGGGCACCTGTCTTCTGACTGTCCAGCGCCCTCCAGAGTCCGTCAGCGCAACCAGCCGCTGCTCGCGTCCACTGTCCCGCTCGGTGCTACACGCAGCCTGTTGCACTGCATACTGTCGACCTCCGTCCGCTCTCCTCGGCCCAATCGATCGAGGGTTGGCGCCGTCTGCTTTGGTTTGGGCTGCAGTACGGTAGACCCAAAGTGTCGGACAGTGAACAGACAAAGAAGGGGGGCCATCATGATGACGTTCATGGCATGTTCATGGCACGCTCAAGACACCTGACGGGCTCCACAGACCAGCGTTGAGCAATGAGGACCGCCCAGAAAGGCAAGACTCAGGCAGCCGATTCGAGTCAATGCATCGACGAGCTCCTCAAAGCCTGGCTAACGCAGAAGGTGCGTTCCTAGCTGCATGTCGAGCCAGCACCCTGCCTATCGCGGCGCGCCTCTGAGGGACGCGAAATTAAACTCAGCCTTGCATCGAAGCTTTGCAGCGGTCTACGCTCACTAAGGCACAGGCGGTCTGCAGAAGACCTTTTCTTCTCAGTTTTCTCCAGAACGGCCGCTCCTGAAGAGTGCATAGAAAACAGGCGCTGGCTGCTGGCCAATGGACGTCGCCGTCAGCGATCACGGTCAAAATTCCCAAATTCCCCATCTGCTATACATCGTGCAACCTGCCAGTCCTCCCGTGTTCCCTCTCCACCCCCCTTTCCCTAAACCCGTCAAGTTCGAAAGGACCTACGAGAAGTGTGGGTTACCCTTCGTGGAGAGCTTCTTCGGTTGTCTTGATAGCATTGCGACCTATTGGCCTATTGGGCCGTTGGACCCCGGTGCTAGCGACCCCGAAGTTGCCCCCCCTGGCCGTGTCTCCAGCCTCCTTTTCCCTTGCCATCTTCTCGCCCTCCTTGCCATCCTATATGGATGCTTGATATTTGCCTTTCCCCCATTCTTCTCTATCCTTAATCTAGTTGCCCTTGTTGCTTTTTTTTGTGTTAATTCTCGATACTGCGTTCTCTTCGCTCCACTCGCTCGCTGCCTCTTCCCCACCTGCCCAGGGTGGATAGATAATACCTGTATAATAATTCGACCTCCACCATCGTTTGCTCTAACCACACCACGCTCGCTACTCGACCTCGCCAATCTCCGGGCGCCCAACCAATCCCAGGAAGTGGAGGGAAAGAGGCGCGAACGGGTGCTGCCCAACGGCCTGTTGCGACCTGGTGCCTGCGCCCTACTAATACGCAAGGAGAGGACCTCGAGAGGGCCTTGAACGACGACCACTGACCACTGCGCTCGAGAGCTGCATGCGCGCCCGGCCTTGTGTCCTGGCGCACGCTGAGTGCCGTTTAGCACTGAGATCTACTGCGATCCCCAACTTCGCGTGCGCATGAAGCGGTTATGGAACGGATCTGATCGCCCAGCCTTTGACGTGGGACCTGGAGCTGGACTTGACGGAACGATCGCCTCCCGGCCCCGAGTGCCGGGCGTTTTCGCAACCTCCAGGCGAGAGCCATGTCGGCGCCACCACCCCGACATGGCCGAACGACACCGCTTCGCGAGAGATCGCGGTCGCAGAACAATACGCTTGCTATCCGCATCGTCCCGTATACCCCGCCCCGGCTCGATCATGACGGGCGCACGCCGAGCCAGGCGTCGTCGCGTGCGCAGGCAAATTACGACCAGGCCGACCGGGAAAGCTTCAATGCGCCAGCGGCCAGACGGCCATCCTGGCGTGCTGAGCGGATGGAGGGATATGCCAGCAATCCAGGGTCCGCATTGTCGTCACCGTCGGGCTCGTCCTTCTCATTGGCCAGAGCCAAGGATGGCGGTGTTTCAGGCTCGAAACGCGCTGCCAGCCCCTCAGCTTTGGGCCCTGGAGGTCCAACCGCCCCTGCTCTGAGGTCACCGTCTGAAGTTTCGACTAATATTGCATCGATGAATGCGCCGTCACCGCACGACACCCGGCTCGGCGAGTCACCCGCGGCGGGCTCGCCTGCATCGTCGGGCTCTGCATCCCAACCCCAACCGCGGCCCCTGTCCAGGCGAGCCAACGTCGTTGCCGTTCACTCAGACAAGACTTTTTCCCTGGTACGCCAGGGGCAGCGGTCAGATGTTTCCCTATCCAGCCTACAGTCGCCGCCGCTGTCCTACTCTTCGAGAACATCGAGCTCGCATGACCAGCCTTCGATTGATGCATGGAGCGACGATCGCCCTAGCTCTGCCTTCACCGGCACAACCGCAACCGCCCTGGACTACGGCATTTCTGAGCTCGTGCCCTTCGCCCCGTCTCCTGGGTCTCCTGGACCCTCATCCAAGCCCTTAGTTGAAGATCCTATTAGCTCGTCGCCCTGGAACTACCGCATGGTCGGTGGCCTGCGGAAAGTACCCAAGACACCCGATCTCAAGCAGAAGAAAGTGCTGCACAACGTTGCAACCCCCGTGTCCGAAACTCCCCTTGCACCGCTGCCCGAAGACCCCGCCGCTGCCCAAGACGACGAAGAATCTCTCCTGCGGACTATCGTCCCCAAGGCTTCCTTCGCGTCAGCCTCCACAGCATCTGAAACAACCAATTACAAGGTATACGGACCCGACTCGTCGCTACTCCAGCAATCCTCCAACGATAGTCTCGCACTGCCCTCTTCCAGCCACAGCCACTCCAACTGGGAGGTCTTGGCCAATTCGTCGTCTCCAGTTGCTCCATTTTCCAGCAGTCCTCCGGCAACCTCCTACAGCAACGAGAACTACGTCTTGCATGGCGATCCGTCGCCATCCTCGTCAATCGTCACTGTTTCACGAAAACCCCGTCCGACTTACTCGCAGGAAAGCCTCGTGGTTCCACCCCTGAGGCCGGCCAAGAAAACTTCATACGAGAGAATCGGGTACTACAAACAACGGTCGCGAGAAAATCTCCGCGCCCGTGCCGGGTCACTTCAATCTCTAAAGAGCATCTCATCAATCATCAGCACTCAGGATCCATCGCAGGCCTTCCTTGCGGCCCCCGTGCTGCTCAACTTTGGCGCATCGACATCGACTCGAGGCGCCCGTGGAGGCGATTCAGGAAGCACATCGCAACAACCACAGCTCCCACAACATCCATGGTCGACTCTGCCGGTGTCAGGACCATTGACCGGCTCTACCACCCCAAGCGCATTTGTCCAGCGCCCGCCAGTCCAGATGACCCAGGTCTCGCCTCATCAATGGAGCTCTCAGTTGTCGACGGTCATGTCGGAGAGCGAGGGCGAGAGTGAGCGGGCTACAACTCGTTCTGTCTCGCCCTCGACGGGAGGACACGGCCACATACGGAGAAGTAGTGCTGGCTGGGCTAGTTCGATGCACAGCCGTCAATTACAGAGCATATCCTCCTCCCTAGCAGCGCAATTAGAGGAAGCTACCTCCGGCAGCGAGTCCCTAGACCGACCACAGCCGACATATTCCAGAGCCGGGGCCTCGCAAGTTCGAATGATCCGGGATCAGGATGAACACGGCGACGGGTTGGCAGATTTGCAAGACCAACCCTCCAGAACGGGCTTATCAGCCTTCTTCTCGAGCAGCAACAGCTCTAGCCGAGGCTTGCATTCGAGTGGAAGCTCCCGAGCCAACAGCCTCAACTCTTCATCAATTCCGGCTTGGGCTAGGTACGCGAATATTTGTTTTCTTTCGGATGGTGTTCGTGCTGACTTTCTCACTGCAGAGTATACTACGGGTCTGGCGAGCGACGATTTATTGGAGCTCCGTCATTTGTCTCGCTGTCCGAAACAGGGGATAGCCGACCGGGTAGCTCAGCCCTTCCGGGCGGCGAATCACCAAACGGCGATCACTTCCCGATGAATATCTATAGCTCCCGGAGACGAGCCAGGGAGGTCCGCCACCAACAATCGGCGTCGCTTGAAATAAGTCAGGCACCGCCATTGGGTCACGACTACGGTGTGATCCGAACGCTGAAGCGCAAGACCTCGAGCATTTGGTCACCGCACCTGCGGATGGACCGCCGGTCCCGCCGGTATAGCGTGTGGGACCCGCCAAGTGTAAGCTGGTCCGCCGACACGGGGATTATGGGCAAACGGAACGCCCAAGTTGTGCTGTTCATTCTTGGGTTCATATTCCCATTTGGTAAGATCCCTCTACTTTGTGTTGTGTCCAGTTGCCTAGGAACTAACAGGGCTCCTATTCAGCCTGGATGGTTGCCGCGCTACTACCACTACCCCCTAACCCTAAACGCATGATGACCGAGAGGGATCACAGCCAACCCGAACTCGCATACCATCCCCGCGCTATTGACGAGACGAGATATGAGAATGCCCATTGGTGGCGAAACCTCAACCGTGCCATGTCAGTGGTGGGGCTTCTTATTATAGGCGCCATTGTTGCTCTTGTTGTCGTTGGTGTTCGGCAGGGCTGGGTGCTTCACGCCTCGAGCTAACGATGGCGTCTTGATCCTATCACACTATTTTGACGGGTGAGCCCCATGGGTCTACGACATATGCATTTCCTTGAATCTATCTACGCCAAAGACCTGACGGCTCAACATTTCTTAACTCAATTTCTCCATAATGACCTAGACGACACGCTCGACGACACCTCGTACGCCTGACGGATTTCCTCTCGAAGCTCTATTTTTTTTTTTTTCCTCCTATCTACCGCAGACACGCTACACCATTACGCTTATTCCTCACGGAGATTTATGAAACTATGTATCGAACTTCTCACTGGCCTTGGGCCCTCTTTTGCCCTCCAAAATGCGAGGAGCTACTTCAAACAACATTTCCTTACCTCTTTTTTACTTCAACCTGTACCACCACCACCATCATATTTGAAGCCGTTAGACGCTCGCGACATAGAGCCAGAGGTCGAAACCAGCTGAGAGATGGCAAATATCGAAATGGACCCAGAGAGATACCCCCGTGCTTTACTTGGAGTTGGGACACTTATTTTTTTGGGGGGTTCAAGATGCCCCATTGGATTTTATTTCCTTGACGCCTTCGTACAATTTCGGGGCACTACATTTTTTTGTACCAACATTTTTTGGTTTGCCGAGCGGGCGCATATTTTCACATTCACACATTTACTGGGGTTTTGGTGAGGGAAGGATGCATGATGATCTAGAAAGATGGGGTTCGAGTGATTTTACGAACCTCGCTCGGCATACATGCAAGGGTTTCTGGCTTGCCAGACTCTGCTGCTACTACCAACCTACCTACGACTTAATGCCAGCCGCTTGCATGCGCTGATGATATTTATGTAATGCAAATCTAAACCAGACATGAAACTTATTACATATTTCAAACCTATTTGCTGGGATCTCTTTGGGCCTGTTTTGCTGCCATGATTTAAACCAGTTCCATATTGTGTAGCTCTGTTCAACGGCCAAATCAAATGTCTTGAAATATCAGAGCGCATTGCTAGTACTCCTGCTACGATATAAACCAAGTAGGTATATGATGCACACCAACACACAGCCCACGCCACTCGCCACGCGCCAACCTTCTTGCATACACCTACAAGCCAGACCCCGGAACCCTCTATTTCTCCCTTTCCATTGTCTCCCCCTGAATCATTAAGCATGAATTATCAAATGGTCTTCTTCGCGCTTGCTGCTTTCCTCCCCGCCTGCTCAGACCGTCTGGCCTCCATTTCGGCTCGAATTTCAGTCAACGCCTCGTCCAGCTCGAGCTGCGGATCCTGTGGCAGCCCCAGCACAGGTTCGCGCGACGTGAGGCTATCAGTGCTGATAGACCGTGGTAGGCCCTGGCGCTTGGGCAACCCATCGGCGTCTGCACCAGCCTTGGCGGCGCGCTGCTCGAGGATGCGTCGCAGCTGGGATTTGGCGGGGGACGCGAAAAATACCATACTGGCGACGGTTCCGATGATGGCGTAGAAGTACAGCCGTGACCATGCGGCGAGGGAGCCCGAGAGGGTAAGGATGAGGAAGGGGGCGGTGGTGAAGTTCATGGCGAGCTGGGTCGTGAGCCAGGAGAAGAAGTCGTAGTATTTCTTGGTGGCAAGGGGGGTTTGGGTCTTGGGATCGAGGAAGAAGGGGCGGAAGTAGCGGCGGAAGTCTGAAAGGGGGCTTAGCGGCTGTGGGTTTTGGGGGAGGAGGAGAGGGCTTACTCTTTGCTACGGTCTGGATTAGGCTGGCTAGGACGAATGCGAGATAGTAGCCGGGGTAGAAGCCGTGCCACAAGGCGCTGGTTGTGAAGGTGGCCAGGGTGGCTCTAAATCCTGGTTTCTTGCCCCGCGGCGTGACCCGCAGGTAAACGTAGTTGCGCAGCCACGAGTTGGTATTCATATTCCAGTTTTTAAGGTAGGCGTGCGTATTTTGCGCCAGCTCAACGCCCAGGGGGTTGATGTTCTGCAGCCTGTCCCACGACACTTTGCCAGTCACTGGATCGACGCCGTTGTAGCCCAGCCCAGCGAGGATGCACGCGCCCTCTGTCATGGTCCACACGCCGTAGTACTTTGTGCGGGCCGTCAGGGGCACCATGTGAAGGATAAGCAGCCTGCGGATAAAGCTGTATTCCTTGTATTCCGGCTCCAGCAGCACTCCTGGGGAGAAATAGCTGTCCAGTTTGATGAACAGCAGGGTCCACGCCAGACCTGTAACTAGCTTCAACATGGCGGGGGTGCCGCTTCGCGGGATCTTGCGCTTGCGCCGCGTGGGCGGCTTCTTGGTTGGGTCAACCGTCGCCAGCACTTCGAACATGGTGGTATCGAGCCAGCGGCGGTAGTCGGCGAAGTCAAAGGCAGGACCGACCATCAAACTAGGGAAGAAGAAGACATAGCCGGCGTAGTCGAGTAGGCTAGGTAGCTCGCGCAGGCGGCGGTCCTTTTGGAAGTCGGTCAGGTCGCTGTCGGGTAGAGTGCCGTCGGCCACGTTCCAGCAAAATGCGCTGAGTTTCATGATGAGCACCATCTGGGCCCCCGTGATGTCGACGACGCGCGGGTCATTAGCAGCAAGTCGCGCAATGTGGTTGACACTCATATGGCCCATCAAGAACACGAAGCCAACCCATGGCATGTAGGGGGAGCCGCGCAGGAACTTTGCGATAGCGTAGGTGCCGAGGGCGGAGAAGAGGATGGTGCGTAAGCCATCCCAGAGGTCGAAGAGCCCGACGAGGTAGAATACGGAGACACTGTTGCGAGACTCATGGTTAGCCGTGCACTCCCTCCGCTGCCCGTGCTATCCCGCCAAGTACACGGGGAAGGCGACGCACCCAAGTAAAAAGAGATTCTTTTGCGCGGGGCGCGCGTCGGGGATTCGCTTCAGGACGCCCGCGAGGGGGTACGATATCAGGAAGGTAAAAACGAGTTTGACTGGCCGTGAGAGGACGTGTTAGCCGCAGCGGGTCGAAGGGCGGAAGCGGAAGGGCACTCACGTTCATCGGGGCCGGCGCCGATGATGCTCGAAAGGTAGACGAAAGCTGCAACAGAACAAGTCAGTTCAGGGAGCCAGGCGAGTCGCATCAGCAAAGGGGTGGATTGCCGTACGGGCGCTTATGTAGGGTATCATGTTTGCTGCGCAGTTTAGAGGTCGCTTGGGGCCACCTTATTTATTCATCACTCGGAGGAGGGCTGCTCAAATGTCTTGAATGTCCCGTGTCGGTGGGCAAGCAGCTAATAATCGAGTTGAGCGCAGTAGGGAATCGCAAGGAGCGCAAAGCTAGAGGGAATAAAAACAGAAAAAGACAACAGGAAAGATAATCCTGTTGGACAACACTAATTCGCGGAATGCATAATGCGAAGCAATTTGAAGCTCTCGCCGTTGCGGACAGTTTGGTTTCAAAAGAAAAAAGGTTCCGATAAATTGGGGCGTGTGACATCACTACTAACCTCTTCGTACCCGCCTCGTGCCCTGACAGGGGCATGTGGTTTGTTGGTTTCAGCTCCACCATAGACCCTAGTTCGGTGTAGTAGCATGAGTGGGAACATGCCGAGGCAGGCCGCGCCGTCATCGCCGTACCATCAGCATCACCATCAGTCGTTAGTTTTGATTCATTTACTCGTTCTTATTTATTATTTGCTCTCGAATCGCAATGCGATTTTTTTGGTAGTTGGCTCGAGCGCCGAGCTTCGCTAAAGTTATTCTGGACGATCAGCCTCAGGGGCTTTCTCGTTCATTGTTGAGAGGAGTATCCCACCGCCAACTATTCAAGTATCAAGTAGTGTACACAAGCAACACCACTCGTAGCCTGAGATTACAGGCAGCTTCTCCGGGTTTGGCCTCGACTATGCCACAGCCACATAACGGGTCAAGTGGGCTAGGTTCCGTCCAAGGTGACGGAGGCGGGGCTCGTCCCGATCATCTTCCAGCACCCCATTTTGGGGGCTCACTGATCCTATGTATATCTCGAGCCGGATACCAGGGCGCCAGTATGATGCCGAGCATATCTTGACTGCGCTGGGCTGAAATAAAATCATTGCTTGTAGCGAGCCATTTCTCACATGAGGATGTCGAGATAATATTCATCATTGGCAACCTCGTGTGGGAATATCAATGCTCATCCCAGGCAAAGAGCCAGGCATGCTTCCAGACATTGAGAATGCATCCTCTGCCCTAGGACGCCTAGGGTGTCGGTATCTCAGCGCGTCCTGCGCTCTATCAGCCCGCGCGTCTGCCTCAGCCGCTACTTCTTTTCGGGCCTCTTCCCTCAAGTCTTTCGCAACTTCGACGCCCTTAGCCTTGCTCATCGAGCGCTCCGCATCTGCTATAGCATCGTCCCCACCCCGCGTGTTCTTCTTCCGAGGCCACATAGACGGTAGGGCAATCTCTTGAAATCTCGGCTCTACACACCGGTCGTCGAACCACTGGTGGAGACGCGACTCGACAAGCTGAGCAATCTTGGGCACGTCCTGTAACCTTGATCGACTCCCCATTAGGCTGCGGATAGAAAAGTCGAGGCGGTAGTCGTCGAGAAATGTGAAAGTCATCTTCGTCGGCGTGTTTTCGGACGGATTACTCGGAACAAAGGATATAGACAGGGTGCCACTGAACCTCACCACCGAGACGGCCAAGGCCACTGGTAGAACCGCACTGAGCCTCTTCGGATAGTTGAGGAGTAGTTTTGTCTCCACCGCCAGTGTAATCATATCACTGAGATCGACGTCCATCCGAGCTTGTAGTCGCGCCCCGTCTCTTGTGGCCGTGTCTGCGACAAAGGCCTTACCTGGTCCAAAATCCAAACCATCTTCGTCAACAGGTATAACGCGGCAGTTGCTGAAGATGGGGAAGTCTTCACCCAGGCTGAGCTCTGTCACACGGATCTCGTCCACAAAATCTGGTCGTGAGGTTCCATTCAGGGCCTTGGTGAGCGACGTGAGAATCGCGTCATCATGCTGCGCATCGCTCCGAAATTGAGCAACCGCTTGTGCGACTAAAACATTGAACCAATCCAAACTCTCTGGCTGGTGGCTGTCCACCTTGTAGTACGTCTTGCTGAGGATCGAGCTGATGGTGAGAGTTGGGGGGCTTGGCCGTAGGATGCTCGATTTCTTCTTGTTTAGTGCGGGCTGCTGCGCGGCCTGTCGCGCGTTTGCAGTCGCAATCCGCAGACTAAGTAGCGATTTCTTATGCACCAGTGTCCGGGACCGCCGCTCGGTGGCGCGGAGCGAAGCCGTGACTTCGGGCGACGGAGGGTCGCCAAATATGAAGAATTTGATAAAGGCTGCAATGAGGAGCACCACAGAGAGCTGGCCGAGGATGAGGCCCTGGGTAAACGAAAGCCTACGCCAAGCTTCCATGTTAGCGTTTTGTTGCCGGCATCACCGTTTGGCAGAGGAAACTCACGTTGGTTCGGACCTAACAGGGCAGACATCGGTTGCCATGTTTGGTGCTGCGATGGTTGTGAGGAGGTGGGATGAAGGGGAAATTCGTAAATACCCCACGCCAGGAATCCATTAGCCCTCCATGGGAAGTTGGGAACTGAGGTGACGACAAGTCGAAGCTGGGGAAATTCGAAAATCCCAGGGCCGGCAAGGTTCCTCCCGTCGCCCAGTGCCCCGTCACGCAGCGATCTTACAGGGCAGCCTAGGTTATCTTATCAGAGCGTTGCACGGACTTATGCAGGCACCCATGACGTCCACAGCGACAATGCTACTAGGCTTGCTAGGTGCTAAGGTAAGCCTCAGCCGCATCCAGCGCGGGAATGCCACCTCAACCACTCAACCATCGTCAAAGCCGTACAAGCCGAACAGGGACGTTTGAGGAAACATCAGATCGAACCTTTTCACAACAATTACGGCCACATGGATAAACTCCCGTCGGTGTATGCGCTCAGGGAAGATCATCGCTGATTCCTGGTAAATGAGTGGCCAATCCTGTTGATCGATTGATGGAACGCGACAAGGGAGGCAGGAATACTGTCGACGAGCAATTGAAATTCCGCCAAAATGGACGTGGTTCAGACAGCCTCGGGTTATGTCTCCAAGATGGTGGCGGCGGGCGATAGTGCGGGGGCTCCCTCGGCGAAGATGAAGATCTTGCTGCTCGACAAGGAGACGGTGCCGTGCATATCAACCGCCGTCACGCAGTCCGCGCTGCTCAACCACGAGGTCTATCTCATCGACCGCCTGGACAATCCCAACCGCGAGAAGATGCGCCATCTGCGATGTCTATGCTTTGTGAGACCACACGCCGACTCCATCAGCCTGCTCATCGACGAGCTGCGAGATCCCAAGTACGGCGAGTACCATCTCTTCTTCAGCAACGTCGTCAAGAAGCCAACCCTCGAGCGCCTGGCTGAGGCTGACGATCATGAGGTCGTCAAGCTTGTCCAGGAGCACTTTTTGGACTTTGTTGTTGTCAACCCAGACCTGTTCTCTCTCAACATGTCACCACCCCTACACAGAATATGGAGCAGCAACTCAGATACCTGGAATGCCGACTCCTTGCAAAGAGCCACAGAGGGACTCGTCGCAGTACTCCTATCGCTGAAGAAACGGCCCCTGATCCGGTACCAAAAGACCAGCTTAATAGCAAAAAAACTTGCAACTGAGGTGCGGTATTACATGACACAAGAAGACCAGCTCTTCGACTTTCGCCGGGTTGACACACCGCCGATTCTCTTGATCCTAGACAGGAGAGAAGACCCTATCACACCCTTGTTAACACAATGGACTTACCAAGCTATGGTACACCATCTCCTCGGCATCCACAATGGCCGGGTAGATCTGAGCAGTGTGCCCGACATCCGGCCAGAACTCAAGGAGATAGTCTTATCGCAAGACCAGGACCCATTCTTCAAGAAGAATATGTATCTCAACTTTGGCGATTTAGGAGGCAACATCAAAGAATATGTCGAGCAGTATCAGTCAAAAACCAAGAACAACGCCAATATTGAATCCATAACTGACATGAAGCGATTTATCGAGGAGTACCCAGAGTTCAGGAAGCTCTCGGGAAATGTGAGCAAGCACGTTACCCTCGTGTCAGAACTGAGCAGGAGGGTTGGCGCCGAGAACCTGCTAGAGGTCAGCGAGCTCGAGCAAAGCATTGCTTGCAACGACAACCATGCGGTTGACCTAAAGGCAGGCCAACCCCCACCAACACCCTCAAATACACCGGCTAACAACCCTCTCAGAACGTCCAAAGACTGATCCAATCCCCATCTGTAACCTCGGACAACAAAGTTGGCCTTGTTGCCCTCTATGCCCTCCGTTACGCTAAGAACCCCTCCAACGCCCTCCCTATGCTTGTAGACCTGCTCAGCGCCGCTGGCAATGTCCCTGCCCGCCAAGCCGACCGCGTCACCAAGCTCCTGGCTTACCACTCTTCCCTGCAACAAATATCAGCAGCCGGTGGAGGTATCACAGATCTATTCGAGTCGACCGGCATATTTGGCGGTGCGGGCTCGCGCTTCAAGGGACTCAAAGGCGTCGAGAATGTCTACACGCAACACTCGCCGCTGCTCGAGACAACGCTGCAAAACTTGATCAAGGGCAAGTTGCGCGATCAACAATACCCCTTCGTCGAGGGCGGTGGCACCACACGCGACAAGCCGCAGGACATTGTTGTCTTTATTGTAGGCGGTGTTACCTACGAGGAGGCCAAGATGGTGGCGGGCATCAACGCATCAACGCCAGGCGTGAGGGTGGTACTGGGCGGAACAACAGTACAGAACGCAGCGACATTTTTGGAGGAGGTGGATGAGGCTGTGTCGGCATGGCCTGAGCCACCAGCAGCCACAGCCGCCGGGAGGTTGAGACAGGAGCTAGGACGGCGGTGATTTGCTTTATCTGAGGTTTGCTGTGGTATTCTCGGCGTTTGTATTGTAGACTGTAGCAGCTGCCTATGTATCTTGGCTTTGGCGCTAGCTGATATACGCGTACCAACGGTGACTCCGTATGTCCTGTCTCAACAGCTTAGGTACAGTCCACCACCCCCCTTCCGCCATGAGGCCCTAAACCAACGCAACAGAATCCATACATCCGAACCCTGCAGCGACACCTCCTTCCTCGCTCTGATCTCCCTTGGTCCGCAAAAGATATCCGCTCTCTTCATTGTGCAGAATCTCCCTCCTCCCCTGGTCCCACAAACAAGTCCCGTAAACACCGAGCTCGCAGATGACGCCACCCTGCTCAAGCTTGCCGGCACGCAGAATCGTGTTGGACAGCGGTGGCGGCACAATAAGCTCCATGAGGATGAACGAGCCCCAGTGCTCCTCGGGGATCGTCTTGAGGTGCGCGGGGATAGCGCTGCGATAGAAGTTGTTGCCGCCGCCCTCGCGCTGCGGCTTCATGACATAGCTCAGGCAGCGCTTGGGGTCTTTGGCCAGCTCGCGGGCCTCCAAGCCCGCCGGGGAGGTGTCGAGGGGGAAGATGGCGGTGAAGGTGCGGTTGAGGGCGGCAATCTTAGTCTCGTCGGCGATGAAGCGGGCGAGAGGCGGATGGGAGGAGCCCGAGGGCGGCACGGCGACGTCGGTGAGGACTTGTTGGACCTTCTTCATGCCCGCGAGCTGGGTCAGCACGCTAGGGCAAGTAATCGCCCGCGACCGCTCGACCTGGAAGCGGCCTTCCCAGGCGGAGGCGTCGGGGTAGTCGCCTGGCCCATAGCCGGCACGGAGATAGACAACTGCGACCTCGAAAACGTGGGATGGGTTGCTCGGGAGGTGGTATAGCAGCTCGCGCTGGGGCGAGTCGGCGATGCTCGTGCGGACGAGGATGTCGGAGAAGGAGAGCCGGAATGCCGGGGTTTGGGAGGCCTGCAACTCGTATTCGAGATGCCGCTGGTCGAAGACATTCCGCTCGCCCCCTTGGACAAGGAATATCACACAGGTCTGGTGGCCGATAGCGGATTTGCCGTAGGCGTCGAACGCAGCCTTCAGGCCGCCGGCGAGACCTCTAGTACTCTGGTTGTCGGGCAAATCAAGAGTTGACGGTGGGATGGCATCTTTGAGGAGATGATACTCGGTCTGGGCTAGGTGCCTTGGGAGAAGTGTGAATTGTGAGGCGAGAGAACTAGAGCAGGGGAGCGTACTTGTGTAGTAAGGATGTCTGGGACGAAAGACCTCCGAAGGAAGATGCAATCGTGTTGAACTCAACTTGCTTGATTTGCAAAGCGCCACTATTCTGATGGACCATGTAGTCCGACCGAAACAAGCCTAGAGCAAGGTTCTATGTTCAACTCATTAGGAGCCTGCACAATGCTAACATGTAGGTCCCCTTACCTGAATGTAGCCCTCCTTCTTTACTCGGGCATGTACATTCCAAAGGTTGGCAATGAACTCATCGCCGGCAGCAACCCTAAGCCAGGTCAGAAAAAGAGCTTAGCTGAGCGAAGCTGCTGATACTAGACCTACTCCTGGACGATTTCACCAAGGAACCCCTCATCCTGGCTGATTCTGGCGTACAACTCGTTATAGGTTGTCTGGATGGTCTTTGCCTCCTCAAAGCAGCTTTTGGGAAAGGGACTGGGGAAGAGAGTGACAGGGGCGTTGATGGCAAGGATGCCCTCCGGGTCGTAGTTGGCGACTGTGGGTGGCGGCCGAACAGCGAGTCCATGGGCGATTGACCAGTCTTTGATGATCTGTACCAATCTCTCTTTCTCTAGGGCTGCGTCAAGGGCCGGGGGATATGATCCCCCGGTAAGAGACGACATTATGTATGACCCGGCTTTAGATTTGGGTCAGTCAAGTCTATGTGTGGGTTGTGACATATGAGAGAGTCTGTTATCATGAGATGAGATATCAAGAGCTGCCCACTTTAGCTCTCAGCAAAGCGGGTTCTGAAAAGCACGCCTTGTTCAAAATCCCGTACTCGACTACGAAACCCCTCCCCCATCGCAACTGATCCCGAGGGCGGGGTACTTGTGGCACAACACCACGGCACCACGATCCTTAGTCAGGTGGGGCCCCCCGGGGATTGGTACTATATTAACACTTTTTGGGCTCATCAATGTCTATCCATGGCATATCAAATTAGGGGTTGTTTGTGCAACGAGCATGTCAATCTTTATACGCTAGACAATGTGAACAATTTTGTGACTTGGGCTGTCAAAGGCCAGCAACAGCCATTCACACGCTACACTCACTGTGCATTCTGCTATTCGCACTCACGCCTGGACACTGATCCCCACCTGTCGAAAGAAGAAAGTTCCAACTTCGGCAGATAACGTGAACACCCGTTCCCTTCTCTACGACACACTACGTGCTCCGCGTCTCTAGCGCGTGCTATCAAAACGTTGATAGTCCTTGACTTTGTTCTTCCACTATCCAATTCCGCACCCAAAACTAACCAGGCAGGGGTTATTGTGGAAAGTGTGGCCTAGGGACGACTACCTGAGGACGACTGCCTTGGGCTTTCAAATCCTTACACCTGCCATCTTCACATTCGGAAGCCACCCGCAAATTCACAACCCAAGTTCAGTCGCTTGTTGCCCAACGACGCTCACTCCACAAAATCCATCCCACTGCCGCCGGCCTTCGACAACTTCAAAACATTGTTTCAGTCGCCACCCTTCGACAGGAAAAAAACTTTGCTGGCGCCTTAACAATTGCCTAGCATTTGCGAATACCCGAACTTTTTTTTCTAGTGTTTATTTTCACACCCAAACGCCTTGCACCACTTCCACCAGGCAAAACGGCTGTGGAGTGGACGATCGGCGTTCCGCGTTGCCTAGGCTGCATCGTAGCCTCATGCTCACAGGCCTGACGGATACAAATTGACTTAGAGGGTCGCTGGTAAATCCGGTTTAGCAGCATCACTCTCTATGCCTGTAAGTATATATGGCTCTCATCCTGACACGGCCTCGCCTTTGTGGACGTCGTCTCGACTACATTTGTATGCCTCTCGCACATGGCTACATTCGCGGTCTCCACCACCTTCCCGCACCATTCATTTCTCTCACCCTATTTGTCAATAGACTGGATCCCTGATTTCCTCTTCACTTTTACACATAAAAACCGCCATCGTCATTTTACTGATACCAGGCTCCCTGCTAACTGCCAGCAGGAATCCAAAGTAGTCAACATTGAGCATGGCAGAGACTGAACAAAACGACCCTTTCCTTTGGGATGTGGATCGTGTTGTTCAGGAACTTTGCACACCAAAGCGGTCTTGGGTAGGTGGCAAACTACCTGATCCCGTCCGTCTTGAGGCGGTGCTTCGAGAACAAGAGATAGACGGAAACTGCCTGCTCACTTTTGAGGATGCCTTTGGTGTTGAACCCCTCTGGAAGGAGTTGGGCATAGTCAAGGCACCCCACAAACTCTCGCTCAATAACGCCATCAAGCAGTTCAAGAAGCGCAGCCGCGGGTATCACGACCACAAGGGGAAGCAGGTGGCAGCAAGTCAATCCGATGACAATGCTGAATTACCTGCTTATCATGGTTCGCTGCTGGACCGCGTAGCAAACGGCGACACTCCGCAAGATCAAGAGCTACTGAAAAGCCCGTCAGCTTTGCCATCGCTCACGCCAGCCCCGCAGGATGATTTGCGCCCCGAGCCCCAATATGACAGCTTTCACGGTCCAGTCGATCAGGAGAATACGGCTCCCAGAATCACGCAAAGCGAGGAGATTCGCCACCCCCGTAACTACGAAGAGTTCATCAGTGAGCTGCAAGTCTTTCACAAAATGCGCGGCGGCACATTTTTCACTCCCAAACCAAAACTAGGTGGCAAGACGGTGGATCTATTCCAACTTTTTAATCTTGTTACATCATGGGGGGGCTTCGATAAGGTTTGTGAAGGGAAGCCATCTTGGGTCGATATCGGACAAGAAATGGATCTGCAAGAGGCCCTCAATGCCTGGGGCTGGAATCTGAGGATGGTGTATTACAGACAATTGCTCGCATACGAGATAAAGACGGAGCACAACAAAGAGCCGCCGCCGCCCGCTGACCTGGAGTTCAAGGTTAGCACGAATACTCTCCTAGTTTCCCAGCTTCCCTCTCTTGCTCCAGTTCTGCCTAGGGATCCTCAAGACAATCCACAAGTAGAATCGCCATTGCCTACAGAACCCCGTCGTCGGAAGCGTCAACTTGAGGAATACGACAGGAATGCTTCGAAGAACACAGCTGCCCAAGATGAACCGCCAAATAGCAAGAGGCGGGTCACGCTCACGCCGGTTCTCACCAACCCCGATAGCGCTTTGGGAGGCCGGACCGCCGGACAGACAATTTTAGAGCAGATACCAGCTGGGAAGAAACGGATTGCGCCCACAACCGTCTCTGCCAACCCTACGCATACCAATCATTCATTTCTTCCGACCGAGGCCGATAGTTTTCTGTCGAGACCAGGAGGCTCGCTTGCGAATATTTTGCAAACAGCGGTCAAATCACCCTTTGCCTTTCTTGGGCGTGCTACGTTAGAACCCCATCAAATCACTGGGCCTCCCACAGAAGATTATGGGGGAATGCTCTCAAAAGAAATCAACTGGGTGCGTCACAATCATATTCCCCCAGGACGGCGGGTGCAAATTGCGGGGGCTATGAAGCGGTTTCTTGCCCGCGAGCCCTTTGTTGTCGACATTGCACGCTCTGATCACAGCCGAGAGTCGACACCGTTACCATTATTTGGAGAGTCGGATGACGATGAGAGTCTGGATTCTGAAACATGGCTCGAAATCCAAAAGGAAGATGCCGAAAGGGAAAAGGCCAAAGCGGACATGCTGGCAGCCAAGGAGCAGTTGCTTTCCCAAGATGAGATCAACCAAGCGATTCAAAGTGCCATAGCGACTATGGAAGCCGATTGGGTTGCAGCGAAGAAACTTAAATACGACCGCAGGGCTTGGAGGATCTGGCAAAACACCCGCCATGGTCCTAACCGGCTGCACGATATCAATGTTGCCAAACTTGAGCAAGAGAGACTTACCCAGCGGTTAGCTAAGCTTTCGGAAGGCATTGCTGTCCAAAAATGGCAAGACAGAGCACAGCTTGAGGAAATAGCGACTGGCAACCTTGAATTGACTGTTGCGAACCGCCAGCATGCTACGTGGCTTATTGAGCTCCTCGAGAGTCCTCGTCAGCCCCTAAAGCCGTCGCAACTTCCCAGTTTGCCCCTTGCAAAGAAACAGACTGTTGTGCACGACAGCGAAGAGGAGATTTTGACCAGCGACTCTAGCGGCGATGACGACTTCATCGTTCACGACGAAGTCATGTACTTCGATCGAATGGATATTGACTCTAACCCAAACCACCACCCTAGTACCTATCTGCCGAACCAGGACTTGAACCGATCCGTATCTTCTGGATCTGTCGCTGAGGATGATCTTCACGAAGCGCCACGCCAGACGCAGATCGTGAAGTTTGAGGAAAGGTCGACAACACGTACTCCGAAACGAGTCAGAGCTTTGGCAACCGACTCCATTGAGCTCCCATCCTCACCGGTACCGATATCGAAGCCGGACCGCATACCACCACTCGAAGAGCCCGTCGCTATTGGGAATATAGAGGCGGGATACTGGATCCAAGTTGGGGACGCCGATCGGCTTGTGGTCACTGTCCTCTACAACATGGGTGCGGCAAAGCAAAAAGTTGTGTTCGAAGCCGTTCGCGGGTATAATTCCGACGGACTTTGGGACTTGTGTTTGCAGACGATTATGACAAGAAAAGAACAAAAGAGCGACATAGGGGACGACACAGAATCACCCAAAAATCCGCCTGTCCTTGCAATACTTTTCGACTGCTACATCACGAAAAAGACTGATCGGATTCACCTCCATAAACTGCCAGCGCCCACGGTTATGCGGATCAAGAAACACAGGCAGGCTTTCACGAGCTTCCACGGCCTGCTCAAAAGAGTCATACCCTACTTCCCCGACCCAACCCCCGATACCCCAACCCGGATAAAGCTCGTGTCCAAAAGTACCCCAAATTCCAGCCAAGCTCCTTCGCAGGCTGTTCACTCCCAGCCCATAGATTCTTCTGATATCTCGGATGGCGTGGATATGCCGCTAGAGTCTTCCTCAGATGGTGAGCCATTGGCGTCAGCTAAGAAAAAGAAGCAGCGAAGACGACGCGATAAAGATGCAGAAAACCTTCGCAGAAACGACGTTCGGCACCAGCAGGAAATGGAGAGCCGAACTATTTTATACCAACAGCAATTAGCCACATCCGGAGATGTTTCTAAGGACAAATCACGTCTAATCATCAATTTGTCCAAGGAGTGGGATCAAGGCGTGATTTACGTCAATGACCACATCGGGGACAAGATCAAAGACCACCAAATTGAGGGCGTTCGCTTCATGTGGAACCACATCGTCGTCAACTCAACTGTCCGCCAAGGGTGCTTGCTTGCGCACGAGATGGGCTTGGGGAAAACAATGCAGACAATCACACTGTTAGTGGCTATCGCTGAGGCGGCTCGCTCACCAGATCCGTCCATTTCTTCCCAGATCCCTCGTGATCTTCGAAAGTCGCGGACGCTGGTTTTATGCCCTTCGGGCTTGTCCGACAATTGGCTTGATGAGCTATTGCAATGGGATCCAGAGATGACATTGGGGAATTTTATCAAAATCCACTCGCAACTCCAGCTATCCGTGCGGGCTGCCAAGATTCGGGAATGGGCTGAGGCTGGCGGAGTGCTTATCGTTGGTTATGGAATACTCTCAAGTTTGGTGAAGCAGAAGGACGAACTTATCACTCTCTTGCACCAAAAGTCCACCATTGTCATTGCTGATGAGGCTCACAACCTCAAGAACCCTACCTCTCAGCGTCACAAGGCCGCTGCAGGTTTCCGGACCATGAGTCGCATAGCCCTGACGGGTTCACCCTTGACAACCAATGTCCTCAACTACTATTCCATGATCAACTGGGTAGCCCCGGGCTATCTGGCCGATATAGAAGAGTTTAAGCAGAGGTTTGAGGTCCCGATCAGAGATGGTCTTTACGCTGATAGTGAGGAGTACGCGAGAAAGAAGTCTCGGAAACTCCTTCACATCCTGAAAGCGACTGTACAGCCTAAAGTCCACAGGAGGGACATTCAAGTGCTTAAAAATGTTCTCCCGATAAAGAAGGAGTTCATCATCACCTTGCCTCTGACACCACTCCAAAAGAAGGCATATGAGAAATGCCTGGAATTATGGCGGAGCGGTGACAATCGAATATCACAAGCACAGGTTTGGAGTCTCATTGCCTGTCTCAGCCCCCTGCTTGCCCATCCTCGGGTATTCCGGCAGCATCTCGAAGAACGCAAAAAGGCCGAAAAAGAAAAGGCAAAGGGAACGACTGCGTCGAAGTTACCGGTAAATAACGGCGGCGGCGACGACGACGAAGTTGAGGATGTCGATGTGCCTCCGGACAATCTGAGCGGGATGCTGGCAACAGTATCAGGTAGATCGATCGATAATCTCGAGCATTCCAACAAGATTCAAGTCCTAATTCACATCCTGGATCAATGCAAGAAGATTGGCGACAAGGTTTTGGTTTTCACCCAGAGCATCCCAGTGGTCAACTACCTCACCCGGCTCTTCACGCAGGAGAAGCGAGAATTCAGTCGGCTCGATGGTTCAACGCCGACCAACGATCGTCAGAACATGGTCAAGAAGTTCAATACGGATGACTCGGCAGAGATATACCTGATCTCAACTAAGGCGGGAGGTGTAGGACTTAACATTTACGGGGCAAACCGCGTCGTGATTTTTGACTTCCAATTTACACCCGCTGAAGAGCAGCAGGCCATTGGTCGAGCTTATCGGATAGGACAGAAAAAGCCCGTCTTTGTGTATCGACTGACTGCCGGAGGCACTTTTGAGGACGCCATTCAAAACAATGCTATTTTCAAAACACAGCTGGCATCGCGAATCGTGGATAAGAAGAACCCAGACCCCTACTCCAAGAAAATGACCCAGTACTTCAAAGATCCCACGATTCCTGATCGGGATCAACAGAGCTTGACAGACGTCAAAGGGCAGGATAGGGTTTTAGACAGTCTCATCAGCTCGGAGAGTCTAGGTGGACTTGTGCGAAAGGTCATATCAACCGATGCCTACGAGATTGAAGAGGTGTACGTGCTGTCTCCCGAAGACCAGCGAGAAGCCGATCAAGACATTGAACTTGAGAAGCTGCGGAGCCAAAATCCAGCCGAGTTCCGGCGCCGAGAGCAGGAGCTTCTAGCGCGGCGACAACAAGAACAGCTTCGTCGTGAACAGGGCGTAGTCGAGCAGCAGCATCAGAGTCTCGGCTACCTAGTGCCGCCCCTACCCCCTCCTGTCGGTGTTTTGGGGCAGGTTCAACGGATAGTGAAGGTGCCGGTGCCACCGCACCTCAGGGAGAATCGCAACCTACCGCCCCCGGCTCCGAGTGCAAACGGGGCTAGCCCAGTGGATAGCAGCGTCGTGGGCATTGCCCAGCTAACACAGCAACTTGTTCAAGAGGCCGGCCATACGGCTTTCCTAGCCTCTCAAGCGTCTTCCACAGCTATCCTGCCGAGGCTTCCGTTCGTATCTTCCGATGACGCCACGACCCCTGCGATGCCGGTATCAGCGGGTCCGAGGATACCGGGTTTTGGGGGCTTCTTGGATCCGCGGAGCAGTAGCCTGTCAGGCAGCACCATTCCGATAGCTAGAAAGACTGACCCCGAGCCCATACTCGGTGCGGGGACGCACTACAAGCCCACAGACAGCGCGCAGAGTCAAGCAGACGAGCCTGCCCGAGAGGCTGGCCCGGCTGACTGGCAAAATTTGCGCTTGGTGGATCTGGAGGACGTGTTGCTCCAGTTTCATAAATCCCTCTCCGCCGCGGGACGTCGGCCGGTGAATGTGCGGGATCTAAAGCACCGGACAGCCGTGGGGCTCGAGGGATTTCCCGGCTTGGAGAGGATGGACAAGCTACAGAGCTTGCTAAAGCTGGTCAAAAAGCCGAGGTTCGCAGAGGCGATGCTCTCTGGCAGACTCGACCCAATCGATGTTCTCAGGCTCTCAAAGTCCGAGCTAACCCGTTTGGATAGATATCTCGACAACATAGATGCAGAGGAATGGGAAGACTGGGTTTGGAGATATCTGCCGCATTCCCAAGTAGGCACAGACTTTTTTTCTAGCATATGAGAGCGCGCGGCGACGATATCTTCTTAGCGACTGACGAACCAGCCACAGCAAACTCTGGGATTACTGCTACAGCAACTGGACTTACAACCGCCGCCAACGAGCTCGACGGCCGCGACGACCCCAACGAACCGAACCCCCACTAACCTAACAAGCCCAGCTAGCCCACTGAACCCAACGAATCCGAGTAATGGACCAGTGGGGGTAAATGATCTAGAGAAGGTGGGGAAGCTAGAGAGTGCGGAAAGGGCGGAGAGGTCGGAGATGAAGGAAAGAAAGGAGAAGAGAGAGAAGAGAGAGAAGAGGGAGAAGAGGGAGAAGAGGGAGAAGAGGGAGAAGAGGGAGAAGAGGGAGAAAAGGGAGAAACGGGCCAGACTCAGCCAGGGGCCTGGGTCTGGAGACCTAATGGTGCTGCAGCAGGTCATAGAGGATCGAGTCCAGCAAAACGACGACATATCGAGATTACGGAAGATGGCCAATGCGAGCAGCCGGCGGCAATCTATGCGACCAGGGGATTCGGCGGATCTGCCACAGGTCATTGAGTAGATCATGGGCAAGACGGGACGGCTATTCACTTTTCACTTGTTTTTTTTTGTTTCAAGATACCCAATCAGAATTTTTCATCTGCAAAGGCGTTTTGGTGGTTCGTGGGTTACGGCAGCAGCTAAAGTCTTCGGAAATCCTGTGTATCTTGCTCTGAGTGAGGGTGGAGAGTGGCGGAGCTCAACAGCAGGAGGAGCAAGGCACCTGGCTGCGTTTGGTGCATTTTGTCGATGGTTGTGAGACAGCTATATATTGCATGTGTGTGCAGATATACAGATATGGCCGTTGCTACTACACAGGCGCCTAGATGGGGTGATGACAGATGGCAGGCGGCTGAATAAGAAACATGGATTCTAGAAGCAATGTGTCCTGAATATGCGTGTGACTTGCGTCTTAGTAGTATGGAAAAACTAATATGCAACAGTGTAACTGTGCCACCAAAAAAAAAAAGTTATTTTAAAACGCTATACCCGGCGTTTTGGTCTTGGTAGTATAAGCCTCTGGGTGTATGTATATGCATACAAGTAGTGGTTCGCAGAGAGGTGTCGTATGCGGGTCGCCCGAGGCAATATGCGGGATGCGTAGTCGTGGTGTATGCCCGCGCCTGAACTCGTACTGGAATACGCGGGGCTATGTTGCCAGGTGCGGGGATGGCCAGGGGAACAGGTCACCGAGGCTGGGGCGACTGAGGGCAATTGAGGGCGCGGCCAATGGGAGAGGGCGGATTTGGCTCAAGGGGAAAATGGACGGCGTTCTATTCGAGAGACACGCTCGGTATAGCCTGGCACTAATTGCACATACCGAGACTCCGAGTCCAAAGAGAGAAAAGAGCCCACCCGGGTGGATTCAATGGAGACGCTCAGACGGGCTATCGGGTCGTTGGAGGGTCTCTGGCCTCTGGCCTGTTCTGCTCGCTGGGCTGGGTCTTCTGGTCTTTTGGTCTGCTGGTGACTCGTTCTACTTCTTCACCTCTCCATCACCTCTCTTCCGCGGAATTTGTCAATTGACAACTCCCTCGCCCTTGCCGCCGTGCCGTGTTATTGCCGTGCGCTATTGTCGATCAGCAGCAGAGTCTGCCAAGAGTCCCTTTTTTTTCGTACTTTATTTTTTTTTGCCCCTCCTCGTCCCTGTCACGGACTCCTCCCCGCCATCACTAGGACCATCGCCGTCGCCATCGTCGTCGCTCTTGTTGCAATCAGCGTGTAGAGGTGATTGGGAGTAGAACAGCCACGATGGACGCCGCCCTCCGCCAGTCCAAGGCCGTATGCCCCTTCATGAAGAAGGCAACGGCTGCCGGGCTTCGCGCCATGACAACCTCGGCCCGCCCCGTGGCTTCGCCCTGCGGCGGAACCATCTCCAAGCTGCAGGTGCTCGCACGCCGCTGCCCTGTCATGGGTAAAGCTATGGCCGTGCAGTCGGCCCGCATCGGCCACGCTGGCTTTCCTGGCGTTGCCGGCGTCGCTGCCATGTCCACCATCTCGGGTCACGGAAAGGCTCCTAAGGCGAAGCTGCACACGAGTCGCCCCCACGAGGCCAACGCCGTTGAGGGCTCGCTGTTCCGCGACAAGGGTATGTCGATTGATTCCGCCTCCTGGCTGCTTCGTCTTGCTGACTGCTTCTTCTCAAAAGTTCAACTTCCTCCCCGTCTCCCCGTCAAGTCGCAGCAGGCCGGCGCCAGCGCGGTGCCCTCCACACGTGCCGACGCCCACGACGCCCATGGCGCTAAGTTTGACTACAATGGCTTCTACGAGATAGAGCTGGACAAGAAGCACAAGGACAAGTCGTACCGCTACTTTAACAACATCAACCGTCTGGCCAAGGAGTTCCCCCGCGCCCACATGGCGAACAAGGAGGACCGCGTCACCGTCTGGTGCGCCAATGACTATCTCGGCATGGGCCGCAATCCCCATGTGCTGAAGGCAATGCACGAGACGCTCGACGAGTATGGCGCCGGCGCTGGCGGTACTCGAAATATCTCAGGCCACAATAAGCACGCAGTGGAGCTGGAGCGGAGCATCGCCAAACTCCACGCTACCGAGGACGCCCTTGTCTTCAGCTCCTGTTATGTCGCTAATGACGCTACCCTTGCGACTCTGGGCAGCAAAATGCCTGACTGCGTGATTCTATCAGACAGCTTGAACCACGCTTCCATGATCCAGGGCATTCGTCACTCCGGCGCGAGGAAGGTCATTTTCAAGCATAACGATGTAAAGGACCTCGAGGAGAAGCTGGCATCCCTGCCGCTCCATGTCCCCAAGATCATCGCCTTTGAGTCTGTTTATAGCATGTGCGGCTCCATTGGGCCAATTGAGGAGATTTGCGACCTGGCTGAAAAGTACGGTGCCCTCACCTTTCTCGACGAAGTCCATGCCGTCGGTATGTACGGCCCGCACGGCGCCGGTGTCGCTGAGCACCTCGACTTTGAAGCGCACGCAAACGGCAAGCCCCGTGGGACCATCATGGACCGCATCGATATCTTCACCGGAACACTCGGCAAAGCCTACGGCTGCGTCGGCGGTTACATCGCCGGTAGCGCCAAGCTGATCGATACGGTCCGCTCCCTGGCTCCTGGCTTCATCTTCACGACATCTCTACCGCCTGCTGTCATGGCCGGCGCAAGGGCAGCCATCGAATACCAAATGAGCTATGGCGGCGACCGAAGGCAGCAGCAGCTGCACACGCGAGCCGTCAAGGAGGCGCTAGGCGCGCGAGATATCCCCGTGATCCCGAATCCAAGTCATATCATCCCGATCCTGGTGGGCAATGCCGAGCTAGCCAAGCAGGCAAGCGACAAGCTGCTACAAGACCACCAAATCTACGTACAGAGCATCAACTATCCGACGGTGCCTGTGGGCCAGGAGCGTCTGCGCATCACGCCGACGCCAGGCCACACCAAGCAGTACCGCGACCAACTGGTATCCGCTATTGAATCCATCTGGCAGGAGCTAGGCATCAAACGAACCAGCGAGTGGGCGGCCGAGGGCGGCTTCATCGGTGTCGGCGAGGCTGGGTCCGCCCTGGCCGAGACACCGCTGTGGACGGATGCGCAGCTGGGTATCGAGGGCAGCGGACCGATTGAAACACTTCTTGAGCAAGAGGCCGAGAGGAAGGTGGCGATGCCGGCTGCCGCCGCTGCTGCTGCTTGACCTCGCTTCCCTTTTTGTGTTGAATCAGCCCACGAAAAAGGGGGTGGTCGTTCTGTTCGAATTGTTTGCTCATCGGACCTGGAAACTCAAAATCCGTAACCACGTTCCTTGGAGCGAGGTGACGTTGGATTGATTTTGATACTGCTGCTCTGTTGATATTTGTCGCTTGTTTGCTGCGCCGCTTGGTCGCCAAAACCCGTCCACCAAAATGGGGGGGGGGGGGGGGAACATTTACTTCGTACATAGCTCTCGTCCATATCTCTAAAAGGGGGATGGAGAGAGGGACTCTTGATACAAAACCATTTATCTAAACAAAAAAAGAAATGGAATCAGCTTCTGGCACTGGGGACCCCTGAATGAGGGGTCCCCCAAATTATTGGCCAATACTTGATGGGGCTCCCAACTGTTTTGCAAGTGGCATGATAATGATATATGGTGAGACGGGTGTGACCACCCGACAGATGTGGGTTGAACAGAGATGCTCAACCCAACTTCCACAGGCCCAGATCGACCATGCCGCCGTCATCGCCATCTCCCGCTGCCAGCTATTGTAACAGCCACATCGGGAAATATCCGATGCCTCGGTACTGGCGTTTGTATCAGGAATTTGGCTGGCCAAAGACATTCCGCGTGGGCGTTTTGCACGGTTGCGCGCACGGTCCATTCCTTTCACATCGTGGCGTTGGTAGATTACGCGTATGAGGTGTCAGTCTTGAAGGTGTAGGTCAGCAAGGAAACCTGGCAGAGACGAGATTTGATATGTTGGGATGGCATTATGCTGCGGAATTGTTAGTGTGCAAATCCGCCGTCGGGTAAGTCGGGCAGGTGAGCGGGGCTGTGTCGCTACGGTGGTCGTGGACACCACTTCACGCAGGCACGGTGTGTCCTGGCGGCTGTGTCGCACGGCAAGCTTGTGGCGCGCCGTAGGAACGGAGTCGGAGCGAATGAGACGCTCCGGCGGAGCTAAAAGGCAACAGCCAACGACCGTCTCTCCTTCCACGACACGACGCGGCATCCTGCCTTCCCCCTCTAGTGCAAAGGGGGTTGAGAGGGATTCGGAACATTTTAATGAAAAATAACGATGTGAAGGGGGACGGACGGCCTGGGTTGTTATAATGATGCCCGAGTCGCTTTTGATTCTGGATTCTGGACTCTCCGGACGGAGCAATGTCCCAGCTTTGTGCCCTGAGCCCGTTCAAGTTCTCCCACTCTTCTGCGATCCCCCCCCTCTCTCTTCCCCCTCTCTGCTTTCGTTCTCGCTTCTTCCGCTTTACGTGTGTCTTCAACCTCCCTACCTGGTACTCATCCCGAGTAATGATTTGAGCCGGGACGTTAGAGACACAGTAGATCACATTATCTTGAACAGTCTGCGGCCGTGACTCGGCGCAAACCAGGGCAAAACCATGAACACAGAAACGCTGTCCAAGGCGCAAAAAGGGCCGCGAGCCTGCGCAACGTGTGCCCGCGCAAAGAGTCGCTGTATTCCCGGCCCGGATGGGGTGAAGTGCGAGCGGTAAGTCCAGAGCTGTGAAATAAGAGGCTGTTCCCCCCCCCCGTCTTATAAGGTCTTTGAGATGGGGGATAGTGAAATGGGGAACGGGAAATGGGGAAGGAGCTATCAGTCCATCTGCTTCCACTATACCCCGATGTAATCCAATCGATGGCAACTTGACGGAATGCGGATGCCACGACCCGAGACCCGGCGGGATGGATATCGTCCACCGGAAACAGTCGGCACGCCGTGTTTTCCGCCCGATCCCCTACTTCCCCTCCATCCTTGCCTCCCCCTCCCCCCCCTCCCCCCCCCCTCAAGCACCCTGCAACGCTAACATAGCGTCCTCACCCTCAAAGGTGTCACCGACTCAATAAGCCATGCTCGTCTCAGACGCCCGCTCCCCCGCGCAAGCGGAAAGAGCCCAAGCCCACACGTGTTGCCGAGCTGGAGCGCCGTCTCGAGGACCTCACGGCCCGGATCGAGTCGGTCCAGCGGCAGCCACCGAGCCCCCCTGACTCTGAGGATGCGCCTATGACGGGGACAACCGTCCCTGCTGAGACGGAAGGACAGAGAGTCGTCCGCCAGTCCCGCCAGCTCTGGCCAAACCCCTTTATGCACATCTTCCCCGACACCAGCGAACCCCACAGCCCCGACGAGACCTCACCGCCCGCGGCACCGGCACTGAGGGGGAGCATCGGGAGCGGAAGCAGTGCCGCCACCCCGGACTCTCCCACCGTGATCCAACACCCCGCCGGCACCAGCCCGAACACAGAGTTGACCACCAAGTACCCCCAACCCCAACCAAAACAAAAACAGCCCGTCCAGTGGCCCGAGGGCGAAGAGGCCGAGCAGCTCCTGGCGGAGTACCAAACCCACATGGCCCACCTGTATCCTTTTGCTGTAGTCCCGCCGTGCATGAACGCTGCCGAGCTGCGACGCGAGCGGCCCTTCCTCTGGAAGGCCGTCATGATGGAGGCGTGCCAGCTTGACGGGGTGCGGCAGATGATTCTAGGTAACGAACTGCTGCGCGAGATCTCCGAGGCGGCCATTGTGCGGCCGCAGAAGAGCTTGGATTTGCTGCAGGGGTTGCAGGTCTTGATTTCTTGGTGCGTCCCTCTTTTTTCTCTCGGTGGGGTGGGAATAGGGGCTGCGTTCTACGAAAGGTTGACGCTAATGTGGCTTTGTTGTTGTTGTTGTGTCTGGCAGGTATCACTACAGCCTCAACAGCTTTCAGATGACCAATCTGCTGTTCCTCGCCAGGTCCATGTGTAACGGACTTGGCTTCAGCGAGCTCCAGGGCCCACCGCAGCTTGGGGACCTCAGCTCCGAGTGTCTGGAGAGGATGCGGGCATTTGCCGGGACATATTACATTGTTACCGTGTTTGTCTCCCTCTCCTTGAAGGAGAATCAAGACGCCCATTGACACCCACGACACCCACTGACACCCAACAACAGCACCTTCACCACAAACAAAAAGCCCGACGGCCTCATGGGGACCACGTACCTTGAAGAATGCTGCTGGGCGCTCGAGAAGGCAATGGAATACCCCACCGACCGCATCCTCGTCTGGCTCATCCGCGCCCAGCAGCTGTCACAGCGCATATGTCTGGCTCTCGCCTTCCGCAATGCCGGCCTCAACCTCGAGCCCATCGAGACGCCGCTGATCGACGTCATTTCGCGCCTCGAGCAACAAATATCCACACTCAAAAGCTCTCTGCCACCCGGTATCAGGGAAAGCCGTTAGTCTCTCTACTTTTCTCTCTTCCCAGCACTCCCTAACTGGAACAGCTTCCCTCATCGGCCATCTCTACGTCGCCGAAATGCTCCTCTACGAAATCGCGCTCGGCGACAACACCACCGCTATGGACCAGTCCACCCGTCTCGCCCTTCTCAATTCATGCCTTCGAGCTACCAGGAACTTCCTCGATAACCGCTTCGCCCAGGGAATCCAGGAGTACCCGCGCTTCATTTGCATGTCATCCTTTGACTTCGTCTACTCTTTCCTTACCGCCCTCAAGCTTATCACACTACAGACACCCGGGTGGGACCTGGCCCGGGTGCGGCAGGATCTCGACTTTGACCGCTTCGTCGAGCGGCAGGTACGCGACATGGAATTCATGGCAGAGCGGCGGCGGCGCAGGCGCAAGTTTATTTATGGCAATTGGGAGGATTTTAGGACCATGGACCACGGTGGGCTGGACGAGGGGGAGGAGGACCCGTTTTTGAAGCTGGCCAGGAAGATAAGGAGCTTGAGCCGGATTATGGTGAGTCTTTGCTTTTCTCTCTGCCCTCACCTGTGTGCGTGCGTGCTAATAATATCTGTACTAGCACGAGGAACTCCAGAATGAATTTGCGACGCCGCAGTTGACCATGGTTGCAGGGTCGCCAGTTATGACGGTCACCGACGTAACGCAGGGCTTTATTCACGGCCTCGATGCCAACTCGATCTGGGACGACGTAGCTGGACTCACGGCAGAGTGGGACCACCTAGACAGCCTGCTGTTCAACAGCAACGGCTCATTCATCTGAACCACGAGAAAGGTCCCTCCCCGAGCTCCGAAGCCAGAGGTATAAGTGGCTGGCCCCGAGCGAGGGACGAGGCTTACGTACCCTCAACAATACTTGCACAATACACGAGAGCAATAATGAGCATGGCCAGGCTGTCTTGGGAGAAATATTCCATCATGACGAGGGGACGAAACGGAGCCAGACGGGAGGGTGAGAATTTCAGGATATCAATTATTTATTGATCTCTTGGGGAAGATCTGGTTCTGAAGTGTCAAAAGGGAGGAGCATCGTCATGACCTCTCGAGTATCACAAATACAAAGCGATAACAGTGCGGCTACTCACCCGCCATCTCCGAATAAAACCAGAATCCATGGAGAACCGGATCTTGTCAGCATGTGCACCCCAGGATATCCCGCCCTGGCACCGCATCCCGCACAGCTGGGTCAAGCCACCCCACCCGACCAACAAGCACTTGATTTCTGACCCGTGTCGGAACTGCTCCTGCATGCCGTGTCGGGCATTTTTCTGTACTCTTATAGCCCCTTACCCCATCAATTGTTGGATAAATTCGGCGAAGGGGAAGAACCGTATTGTACCTTTTTTTCGACTTTCGACTTTTACCCGATGGGCACCCCATACCCCTCACTGCCCACCTGCCCGCAAGCCAAGACTCTGATATACTTGCTGCAAAATGGACTTGTATCCCTGGGCCGCGTTGTTTGGCTGAAGCTCGGTTTTCCTCTTCTTGGCTGGATAAATCCAACATTGTTGTGTGCCCACCCGACAGTGTGCACCTCAAGAAGCCTCCCATTCGATCGAGAGGACTTGCTTAGGAGCAGCATTTAGGAGGGAGGGAATCTGTCATAGCTCGGATATCGGCCCCCCTTGGCCAACTGTGACCTCCAACGGCAGTGGCAGAAGGCATCCCCTGAACCAAACCTCGGACAAGGGCAATTAAAATTGTATATATAAGCAATATGGCGAGAAGCGCCTGGCTTGCCCCCCCTGTGGGGGATTGCGGAGGAAATAAAGCTTAGCTGATGGAGGGATGTCATATGTATAATACGGGCGCCCGGTCCCGCGTCTCCAACCTAGAATAGGTTCCCAGTCCCCTCGGTGTTACAGTGTCGCTATCGTAAGAGTCGCCATGAGATTCGCCATGAGATTCGCCGAAGCCATTCTCATCACGGTGGCGGTGGCCGTCCGTGGTGTCGTCGGGTCACCCGAGCCAGCCCCCATCCTCGCTGAGCGCCAGTCGGGCGCCATCACCATCGACTTGGGCAAGACGTACCAGACGATTGATGGATTTGGTGTTAGTTTCGCATTTCAACGGGCCAACCTCATCACCAATATGTCGGACAAGAAAAAGCAGCGCGAGCTACTTGACTTGCTGTTCAACACAACCACAGGTGCCGGGTTCACAATCATCCGTAATGGGATCGGCTCAACACCCAACAGCAACAGTGACTACATGAACACATTCGCCCCAAAGAATCCGGGTGGTCCGAAAGCTACGCCGCAGTACGAATGGGACGGGAAGGATAGCGGGCAGCTGTGGGTGTCGCAGGAGGCTGTCAAGACATACGGCGTGAAAACCATCTATGCTGGTAAGGGGGAATACAAAATCCTTGTGGAGAAGGTAGAAAATGAGATACTGACCGGTTGAAATTTTTTTTTAAAAAAAAATAGACGCATGGTCTGCGCCCGGATACATGAAGACAAACGGCAAGGACACCAACGGCGGCAGCATCTGTGGTGTTACGGGCACGAGCTGTTCAAGCGGCGACTGGCGGCAAGCCTATGCTGATTACCTGACAGCGTATGTTAAATTCTACGCTGAGGCGGGCGTAACGGTTACGCACCTAGGCTTCCTCAACGAGCCCGAGTTCACCGCTAGCTATGCTAGCATGAACTCCAACGGCAACCAGGCGGCCGACTTCATCAAGGTTTTGTACCCGACGCTCGAGGCGGCCAACTTGACACAGCGAACGGGTATCGTATGCTGTGATTCAGAGGGCTGGGGCAACCAAGTCAGCATGACGAACGCCATCAAGTCGGCGGGCGTTGAAAACCGCCTCAAGGCCGTGACCTCGCACACGTATACCGGCGGCCCGTCCGGCGCCATGAATACACGCGTGCCTGTTTGGCTGACGGAGCAGTGCGACCTCAACGGGCAGTGGAGCACGTCCTTCTACGCCAGCGGCGGTGCTGGCGATGGTCTGACGTGGGCAAACAACATTTACTCGGCCGTTGTCAACAACAACATCTCGGGCTACCTGTACTGGGAAGGAGTTCAATGGCCGAACCCCAACACCAATGAGAAACTAATCCGGGTCGACAACAAGACCAACACGTATGAGGTGTCAAAGAGGCTCTGGGCGTTTGCCAACTGGTCGAGATATGTGCGCCCTGGCGCGCTTCGCATCGGCACCACGGCCCCCAGCGGCGTCAGGACGGCCGCGTTCAAGAACATCGACGGCAGCATTGCCGTCATCGCAATCAGCACAGGCAGCTCGGCAGTCACCGTCTCCATCAAGATATCGGGCGCGACCCCAACCGCTGTGGAGGCGTATGTCTCGGACAACACGCACAATTGTGACAAGACAGCGGCCAGCGTGGCAACCGACGGGACGATATCAGGGTCGGTGCCGGGCAGGTCGATAACTACATTTGTAATCCCCGGGGGCGGAACTGCAGCTGCGGCTTGATTTTTGGGGAATATATATGTGTTCTTGGCTGCTTGGGTGAGCCTATAGCCGGGCAGAGAGGGATTGGGTATTTGGTCCGGTGAGAAATAAGGGGAAGAGAGGGGTAGTGGGGTACAAGATGATAATTTCAAGCAAGCTTTGTGGAGAGGGGAATTACCGTCAACGGCGGAAAATATTTGGTAAACTGGAAGTAGCAGGCAAGAATCAAGTTGTTCGTGGCTGCATGATCAATGTGGTGTGACGTTGAGGGGCTCCTGCTTCAAGATCGGAAAAGCGACCGATCGGCTGTTAAATACCCATCGCTTTAAAAAATTACAGGGAAAAAGCCCGGTCCCAATAGCGAAACCCTTTGAGCTACCCGCGGGCTCCCTTCTACCATCCTCGGCAGGCACCCGCTGTACTCAATCCAAACTCTGAAATATGAAGGGAGATATCGACTACTCGCTCTATTTGGTGACGGACTCGACACCGGCGATTCTCAAAGGCAGGGATCTTGTCGATGTCGTCGAAGCAGCCGTCAAAGGCGGCGTCGGTTGCGTGCAGCTCCGTGACAAGACCGGCGATACAGCCGAGCTGACCTCGATAGCTCGTCGGTTGCACGAGGTAACCCGAAAATACCGGGTGCCCCTGCTCATCAACGATCGCGTTGATGTGGCCCTGGCCGTCCGATGCGAGGGTGTCCATATCGGCCAGGACGATATGGGTGAGTGAGGCATTTTGCTCTCCCCGACTCTTGGGTCTAGCTAACTTGGGCCGTAGAGCTTGCAGTGGCAAGGCAGCTACTAGGGCCGGATGCTGTCATTGGTGTCACGGTCAGCACCGTCGAGGAAGCCCTGCGAGCTTGTGAAGGCGGCGCTGATTATCTTGGCATCGGCACCGTCTATGCGACAGCAACGTGAGAGGCTGCGCTGCTACCTAGTTTGTTTATGGGGGCCAAAGCTAACGGCGATGCCAGAAAGACCAACACCAAGAACATCATTGGGGCTGCAGGCGTGCAGGAGATACTCGGTGCCATCGCCGAAGTTGGGGCTTCGGTTCAGACTGTGTGTATCGGAGGCATCGACGAGAGCAATGTTCAGCGGATCCTCTACCAAAGCGGCTCCCCCCAAAAGGCCCTTGATGGTGTGGCACTGGTGAGCGCCATTGTAGGCGTGCCGGATCCCGAAGCTGCAGCGAGGAATCTGCTGTCGCTGGTCAAGACGCATGCCGACTCCTATAAGACGCCGACCAGGACGGAGTCTGATACCGTCATCCGAAGTGACTTTGGATTATTCGTGCCGGCAATCATCAAGAAAATACATGGCAACACGCCGCTGTCGCACAACATGACCAACTTGGTATGGGCCCTGGTTTCCGGCGTGTTGCCACTTTGGCTGCTGACTTTTGGATATAGGTGGTGCAAAACTTCGCGGCCAACGTCGCCCTGGCCATTGGCGCGTCGCCCATCATGGCAAACTACGGAGAGGAAGCCGCTGATTTATGCAAGCTTGGGGGGTCCCTTGTTATCAATATGGGCAGTGTCGACCCAGTTGGGCTCGCGAATTACGTGAAGGCACTGAAGGCTTACAATATCGCACGCCAGCCCGTGGTGTTTGATCCTGTCGGAGCTGGCGCTACCGCGGTGCGGCGTGCGGCTGTCAAGACGATAATGGCTGAAGGCTACCTTGACGTCATCAAAGGCAACGAGGGCGAGATTAGAACGGTATGGGGCAACCATGAGGCACAACAACGGGGTGTCGATAGTTCCAGCACCCTCGACACAGACCAAAAGACGGCTTTGGTGGCGGCGCTCGCGACGCGCGAGAAGAACGTCATCATCATGACAGGAAAGTCGGACTTCGTTAGCGATGGCCAGCGGACGTTCAGGATTGACAATGGGCACGAGTATCTTGGCGCCGTCACAGGCACCGGGTGCGTCCTAGGTACCGCCATTTCGGCCGCGATTGCTGTTTACGAGGAGGACAAGCTTGAGGCAGCAGTTGCGGCCATGCTGCTCTTCGAGATTGCGGCGGAAGTAGCTGCCGCACGGGCCGATGTCAAGGGGCCGGGGACGTTTTTGCCAGCTTTCCTTGATGAATTATACAACCTCCGGCAAGCTACGGCAAGAGGTGAAGTTGGGTGGTTGCAGAGGGCGAAGATGACTTCGGTAGCCAAACGTGAAAATACCGGGTCATAGGCCGAGCTCGAAATAAGGAAACTTTTTTTTTTCTTTTTTTTTTTTTCGTCTACGGCTATTGCCCCTCATCAAAATCGGGAGTGCTCGGCTGGCATGGCCTGTGTCTTAGCTCAGCCTCTGTTTCGGCTCTCGCAACGTTGAAATGCGGGGCAGCCAGCATCTTTCCCCACGTGTGCTGCCGGGCTCCCGTTGCCCCGCCTCAAGGGCCACCCCAGATCCGAACACAAGACAAAGTACCGAGTATCCCTCGTAGTCACTCAACATATGAGCTCGCTGAAAACATACACCAGGACACTCGCTGTCCTACGCCCAAGGCAATTGACCCAGATTGCACGCCCCATTGGCACCCTCCACCCCCTTTGCGAAAGCCAGAGCACTCACCATGGCCTCCCCACCACCCGAGCGGCGGTTCAGTACGTCATGATTTGTTTTGTTCAAGCTCTGCTCCCACTAACCGTCGTTGACAGAGAACCCAGCCATCTTGTCGGTCCTCCTCAAGACCACACCATCATCACCTATCTCTTAACTAAAATCCCTCGCACAGCGTCTGCGACATCCAAGAGAAATTCCGCCCCGCCATCTTCGAATTCGACAAAGTGTCCGTCCCCCCCCCCCCCCCCCCCCCAAAATCCCCTGCCCTTCACCACCCCCACACTAACCCCCTATCCAAACCCCGCCCACAGCGTCAGCACAACCACTAAACTCCTCCGCGCCGGCGGCGCGCTCCAAATCCCCGTCTACGTGACGACGCAAAACCGCGCCCGCCTGGGCGACACCGTCCCTGAGCTGCAGCCCCTCCTCGGCCCCGCTCTCGCCAACGCCGACAAGACTCGGTTCTCCATGTGGATCCCACCCATCTCCGCGGCGCCACAGTTCGCCTCGACCCCGGCCGAGGTCGCCATCGTTGGCATCGAGTCCCACATCTGCGTGACCCAGACCGCTCTCGACCTCCTCGCCGCTGGTCATCGCGTGTACGTCCTCGCCGACGGGGTCAGCAGCGTCAACCGCGACGAGATCCCCATTGCGCTGGCGCGGCTGCGGGCCGCGGGCGCTACCGTCACGACCAGCGAGAGCTGGGTCTACGAGTGCATGGGGGACGCGGCGGTGCCCGAGTTCAGGGCGATTGTGGCGCTTGTCAAGGATACAGCGCTAGATACCAAGGCAGCGCTCCAGGGGCTGCTGGGTACGCCTGTGTCAAAGATGTGACGGAGAGAAGGATCATTCTCGCCTATCCAACGTGCTTACCGTTTAGGTGTTTTACCATGTACAAGCGTCGTTATCATCATGCTTCGTGCTGCTAATATCATATATTTTTTTGTCTTTGCTTCTGTTGACTTGCTAACTACCTCGGCACTTCTTAGTATATGATGACGCTGCTCTTTGGGTGTAAGTAATAATCATGACGGTATCCCGCTCTCTCTCCTCGCTCCGTCAAATCCCTTCTTTCCTCCAGGGACCGCCCAGCTTGCCCTTCTTCTAGTCAGCCCCAGCCGGAGGCGGCTTCTTCGAGCCTATCCAGGAGAATGCAGATGCGCTCCCGAGTGGGTTATTCGCCGACCGGGGAGCCGAGGACTTGCTGCCGGCCTCATGGCTACCAGCAGGCGCAGGAGACTGCAGTCTGCCGTCACCGATACCCCCAAACGGATTGGGTTGGTTGACGGTACTGGCACTTGTATTGCGTTTTGCTGCCCCCCAGGTGCTGCCGTTGCTGCTATTGTTGCTAGAGTCTGCCTGGCCTTTGCGCCGCTGTTCCCCACTAGATCGTGATGCTGGTGCGGGCTCGTAGGCCGTCCCCGTCCTAGCAGACGGTGAGCTGCTTGATTTTGTTGGCCTTAAAACCTTCATACTGCGTGCCCTCGGAGCAGGTTGATATCCGCTCAAAGGCGGCGTGCTGTCCCGCGGTCCGTTGTCGCCACTAATAGCAGTCTGCCTCCACGGGGCTTTGATGACCGAACTTGGCTCCCGGCGACTGCCATCTGTTGACCTACTACGGCCTTCCTTATTGCTACCACCTTCATGCAAGGACGACTCCACAAGATGCTTTTCGCCTTCCCCACCGCTCTCAGACGTAACACTCGTGGCCGCGGTGGTTTTGGCTGCTTGGCCTGGCTGGCTCGTAGGTGACAACAACCCCTCGGAGCTATTCTCTCCGGACTTTGGTTCCGAGGAGCCTAGCTCTCCAACATCCTGAACGGATCCCTTTCCAGACCTATCGCCCGAAACGAACTCTGGCGCAGCGGCATTCAACCTAGGCCTATCTGGGATAATGTTGGCCGTGGTGAGATTTTTGAATATGGCATCATTCTCGGGGCGCGCAAACGGGACAGAAATCTTGGCGCGATCATTACCATACAAAGTCATCGAGTTCTGAGAAAGGAGCAGGTCGGCACTATGCAACCTTAAAGTGTGGCTACCTATGAAGACGCGGATGCTCTTCGCGGCGCCCAGGGGCTCTTGCTGCTCCATACCTGTCACTTCAAAATAACAAGTGATGTTTGGTAGTTGCTGGCTTGAGCTTGTGGATCTCGAGTTGGACTGGATCACCCGAGCCTCAAAGAAGAAAATGGTGAGGGTAATTCTGTGAGCGCCATCCGGGTCCCTCTGAATGTCGGTGACTAGGTCGAGCTCTTTAAGTAATGAGTAGTCGACGGTGGACTTCTGGGATCCGGTGCAAACGACGGCGTAAAGCAGGCCGCTGTTGGTAAAATCAGTGGTTAGCCAACAGCGTATGATGGATGGGGGAGAGCCCAATATGTGGAGTCCCGGGGCGGGCTCCTGATAGTCGATTGGGGAGTCGTCGTCATCGTCCCCTATCATAAAGTTGGTATCGAGTCCGAGGCTGCTTGCCCGACCCGATACGCCAGAGTGCATGGAGTGAACAGAATGGCCAGCTGAGCTATGCCTTCCATCGGATTTGTGGGACAGCGACCGCTCCATCATCTGGTGCCCTCCCATGCCACTACTCGGGCGGATGGGACCAAAGTCGCCAGAGTGGCGACCGCTATGCGCGCCCCAGTTCGCCCCTTGTAGGGCACTTTCATCGAATCGAACACTATTGGCCCTCGACGCTGCCCCTCTCCGTATCGGCTCATCCTCGGCGTCAAGCTGCAGGCCCCTAAGTAGGGTGTGGCTCTCGTCAAAGTCATCACCGTCACTAAACACTTCGGTGTGGGACATGTGTACCGGGCCTGGGAAACAATTAGCTACAGGTGGGAGAACAAAGGGCCGTAGAGAAGCATGCTGACCGTGCTGAGGTGTACCGCCGATGGCACTCGGAAAGGGTGAGTTCCACACCGACTTCAGGGCGGCATCGTCAGCCTGACGTCTCTCCAGCAGTCGCAGTCTCTCGGAATGGCTATGCTGGATGGAATTAACGCGCTTCAACTCCATCTGAACATCGTGAAATTCGTCGCGAGTAATGCTGAAACGTGGATCCATACCCAGACACTGAGCGAAGGAGGGGGCGGCTGTGAAGGGTGCGGCCAGGATGAGAGGGAGGCGGTGTGGGGCCGGATGGGTGTGTTGCGGCTCAGCGTAGACACAGCTTCCCATGTGGGCACGCCTTGATGGCGATGGGAGTCGCGGTCTCGCAGGCTCGGGGCGACTTCTGTCTGTCCAACCTCAATCTTTGAAATATCAAATATCGAGGTCCACCATCCCCCACATCGCTCGCGAAGACCGCCAGGTCCCTCCGCGATGGGGCGCCCTCGCAATCGATAGTTTGTTCAGGGCGAGGATACCAGTACGCAACAGACGTAGTGGGGCTTATGTCGACGACGTGGGGGAGGGGCTGGGGCTCGTTTGGAAACCGGGCGGGTGCTGGCAGGCGGAACTGTGGGGTATGGGCTTCGTCGTTGAGGATACTCGATTGAATTATGTCGAGGTCGACACCGCAGCGTGCGTGTGCAAGAGACGGTGGGCTTCGATGCTGTGTAATAGGCGAGTGGTTGGTCTAAAGTGGCCCAATTTCGGAATGGGAGTGTGTGGCCAAAGGAATGTGAAGTCGATGTCGTGGGAGGGGGTGAGCACCGAGCACCAACTGAGGTTAGGGGGGGGGATTCGGCTGATGGCGGCCAGACAATTGGTAAGGGATATCAGACGAGCAGTGTGCCGATCGGCAAGAGCCTCTTCTTGGGAAGCAAGCTTCAAAAAGGGTACGCACGTGGGTGTGTATGCTGTCGTGTGTACGTCGGCGTGATTGTGCCAGAGGCTCGCGGCCGAGAACGAGGGTGAGGAACAAAGCGTGGGTCAGCCGCCGGGGCAAAGCCGTAGATGTGCAAGCGAGAGGCTGGGGAATGCTAGTTGGTGCCGTCTGTAGGTAGTGTTTGGTGTTGGGTAATATATCGCCGGTGGGTCGCGGGCGCGCAGAAACAGAGTTCAAACTGCTTCTTGATGATGAGCGTGCAAGGGTTGTGGTTTCGTCAAGGTCTATTTTCGCTTGGTTGGAAACGTCCAATCGCTTGCCCGCAAGTTTTGGTGTTTGAAGTGCTGCCCAGGACGCTGCTGGCTGGGAATGGCTGCGGAAAGGGAGGCTAGTAATTGCCTGCTGCCTGCCCGTGTTGTCCGTGCTGCCCACCTGCCCTGGTGTCCCACGTGTATGACTAAGCACTTTGAATATCCAGGCAACTGTCGAATGTGCAGCATTCCGCTGACCACAGTTGGAGATGTTGGAGACGGCGCACAGGCCGCGATACGGTCAGCAATGGTGGTTGGCGAGGACAAAAATCCCAGGCGAGGATCTTGTGTCCTCTGGCGTGTTTCGTTCCTGAACGTCCATCGGTCGAAGTACAGACATTCAGTACAACTACAGTCTTGACAACCTGGGATGCATGTATGTGTGAGCCCAGCCTGCTCTCTCAAAAGCTCTAGTAATGCCTGTCAACGCCCTCGATGATCAATGACTAGGCTACCAAACAAACGGGAGTAGCTGTTCGTCTTTCTGCTGCTTTGCACACCCAATCCACCCAGACGGACAGAGTCGATGCTCTGAAACGAAAAACCTCCAGGGATACGGTCTATAACTGAGCCTGCTCGTCTTCATCCAGCCACGGCGCCGCATGCCAGTCAGGAAACACATAGCCGGCCTTCTCTTCGTCGGGCGTGCCCTTCCACTCGGAGCCTACGTGTGGCTGCACGATGCTGTAGAAGATGCGGTATGACTCGGCACTCATATGCAACCCATCCGGCAGCATGTGCTCGAGATGGCCGCGCACTCCACTCTCCGGGTCGCCGAGTGCCGGCCCGCTGGGGTCGAATCCTAGCGTCTTTGCGATGGCAGTGTCCATCAGGGCCTTGTGGAGATCCACCAGCGTGACGCCCTGCTGGGCCGCCACCTGGCGCACGGCTTCAGAGTAGGCCGCGGAGATTTTGGTATATCGCGTCGCTGAGGCGTGACCTGCCGCCAAGTCAAGCTTGGTTAGCCGGATCTCGTCCAGCGGCGGCGGCGTGACCAAAAAGATCTTGGGCTTATGCGCTGCGATGGTGGGGTGCGTAATGATGCTAGCCAGATTGGCCTTGAACCTATCCAGCGAGACGTGCTGGTGGTTTGTGGCCAGCGGGACGCAGGCGTCGTTGGCCCCGAACAGGATGAACTGCCCGGCACATGTCAGCGCCGTCACTTGTGTACGCGGTGCACGGAGGGAGGGGCAGCTGTGACATACAAGGTACTCAATCTTCGGCCCACCCGGAACCGGCGAGGCAAATATTTGCGGCAGTGCCTTGAGGGCATTTGACGTGTTGTACCCGGATAGCCCGCGGTTGACGACATCAAACCGACGGTTGCACTCTGGTACAGACGAGAGCAACAGATCAGGATCATTGACATGCAAGCTTCAGAGAGTTCGACAACCGGCGCGAGAAGGTTACGCACGAAATTGCAGGGCGGCCTGGAACGAGAAGCCGTCCAACGTCTCGGCGGCACCCTGGAAGAGCGAGTCGCCGAACAGGACAATCTGCGGATAAGAGACCTGTAGTGGGTTAGTCGAAGAATTATCAGTAACCTCAGCGGTGAGCAGCGAGGGCATCGAGACACCTTACCGCCATGGCTAGTGCTTTTTATCTCTTCCTCTTGCGATGGCTCTCCTTGGCCGGCTTGTGGCTCTAACTTCAGAATGAAACTGGACGGGATGAGACTGGACGAGTGGCACGCAGCACGCGGTTCGCAGCACACAACACAGTGAGGGTAGGGCCGGAGGGCAAGGGCACTTGCCCCCCTCAAATACTAAGGAGTGCCAGGCATAATTACTCCTGGATCCGAAGTGTCGCGGCGACACGGCACCCAAGGTCCGCCCCACCGCCTTCACTGCTCAACTGCCCATGTGCTGCTTCATAGGTACGGGAGGTGCTGGGTGCTGGGTGCTGGGTGCCGGGTGCTGGGCACTGGTCCAGCACTGCTGGGCTGATGCCCCACCAGGACCCCCAGAGGCGGCCTGCCTGTGTTTGTGCGAGGCCGTGGAGGAGGCCGGTTGCAGACACCGTGATACTGCTGCTCGATGCCGCTTGCTGCTTGACCGTATTCAACCGGGGAGCGGAGAGGTGGACGGCGAGTCGCAGCCAGCTGTAGCCTACAAGCCGTCTCCAGCCGTACATTGCCTTAGTCTGTGCTGCCATGGCCCTGCAGCCATTCAAAAACTTCCCAGCATCGCTCCAGCGGCCACAGGTGCATGCTGGGAGCGCGCTGGGAGTAAGCCGCAGACAAAACAAACCGCCGATTCGCAAAGGCCATCACATGGGGTGTCGTGTCCTGCGACCAGCGAGATGCAGAGCTAAGGTGCCCTTCCCCTCTGGGACGGCTTGCACGGACGGCACAGATGCCAACGCTGAACCACGATAGTGGTGCGTTGCGTTATTGGTGAAACCTGTAACCGATGCCCACCGATGCCCACCGATGCCGCTTTGCGCTATGGACTTGGGCCGGGTTTGGGGCCATGAAATATCTCGGAGCGGTGTCCGTTTTGCTCACCTCTGCAGATCTAGGTCCGGGCTTGGAACATGGCGAATCTGGTATCCCTGTGACATGGCTTGGAATTCCATTGCTGGCGGTGTCCCCAGCTGGGTCTTGAGACTTGTGCTGGTCAGGTTTGCAAAGGCTGCTACATCATGTCTTTGGTGTCTTCTGCGCTGTCGTGTGCCCCTCTGCCATGCCTGCCCCTCCGCACATCCTCTGTCTGTGTTCTATGTGCAGCTGCTCCTCAGCAGTGACGAAATAGGCCGCGGGGTCTCCCGGGTGGGGGATGCCCATGTCACCATTGTGTGTGGGTTGTTGGGACTTGCCAAACTTCCGAAGCTTACCTTATCGATAACCCCCCACCATTACACAACGTCACCCGCCACTTACACCATCGCCCTCCAGCCTCAACACCATCCACATTCTCACCATCACATCTTCCTTCTTGCCCCCCATCTCGGACATGCTCACCCTCCAGGAGCTCCAAAGCCCACAGCAGGCTTCGGGCTGGAAGACGACGGCCTTGGAAGCTTGGTGTTGCACATGCGCGACGCTTCTGTCCGCGGTTCCGCGCGTCACAGAATCCGAGAAACCGCTTCCAGACGATCGCACCCTAGAATGCTGCGCGCGTGTGATATGTGGTGATTGTATACATGCACGTCTCCCACAACATCCCTTTTCCTGATCCCCACGGCCCATTCTGACCCTCCTCGTCCCTTTGCCAAAGCAGAAAAACTACCGCTTTAGGTTCTACTGTCCCTACTGCCAAATCTCCTCCTCCACCTCGCCCCCCAGCACCTCGGTGCTCCCCCAAGGCCTCAGAGACCCGCCGTCTTACAACGCCGTCACCGCCAGTCCCGCCGCCTCACCACCGTCATACGAGCAGCACCGACCAACAACAATCGCCACTCCCGCCCCCAAAGCCCCCTCCCCTCCCCGTACCATAGACCCAGAGAAAGCAGCGCTCGAAGACGCAGCAGCCTCTTCCCGCTCCCCCTCTCCCCCTGCTGAAGACACCCTCCACTTCCTGAACCATGAGCACGACACAGTAACATCCCTCTCCCTCCGCTACGGCGTCCCCGCCGCCGCTCTGCGGCGCGCCAACAATCTAGGAAGCGACCATCTCCTCCAGGGCCGGCGAACGGTCCTGATCCCGGGACACTACTACAAGCGCGGCGTCAGCTTATCACCGCGACCTATCGAGGGCGAGGAGGAGGAGGCGCGCAAGGCTAAGATTAGGCGATGGATGGTCACCTGCAAAGTGGCCGACTACGAAGTCGCCGTCTTTTATCTTGAGCAGGCTGGTTACGACTTTTATGATGCTGTTGACGCGTATTTTGCTGACGAGCAGTGGGAGCGGGAAAACCCACTGGACGAGAATCCACACGACAGCACTGCACAGCTGAGTCGGTTAGCCAGGCGTAGAGGGTTCCTGGGGGGTGTGGGGAAGGGTAGTAAGCTAGTTTCTCGAGGTTGGTTCTCGAGGGGCTCTTGAGTAGTATTGTCGCGACGACATACTTCTGCTGATACTTCAATGGGGGTATATAACTTGTTGATTCATCCTTTCCTAATCAAGCCACCGGTAGACCTTTGTTCATGACCTCTTCACTGTCATGGGGAATGACGCCTTCCACCATGGAGCACCCGCTATACATATATATAATACAGTACACCATTCCCAGCCTTATTCCAAAATCATGCTCCCTGACCACCTATCCGACACCCTACTAGAAAGCAGATCGGGTCCGAATGTCCTGTGGAATGTCAGCATTATGATCTTCGTGAAAGCTAACACAAGTATACATACCGATATCTTGCGCTCGATCTCCCGCACGGAACGATCGAGTTCGCCGGCAATCATCTGCTTTTTGTCGTTCGGCAGCAAGCTGAACCTCTCGCAGAGATCGCCATCAATAACCCCCTTGACCGGGACATAGTAACCCCGATAGATGAGGTGGTCGCGCCCTGCAAGTGGGGGATCCTCGCTCCTCATGTGATTCTCTAGATTCTGGAAGAAGTCTACATCCTCCCGGGTAACGAACGGAACAAGCACGCCAATAGTACCTTGAATACCGCTCCAAAGGAGGACTTCTTGACCACCAACAACCAGGTTGGTCTTGCAGATGCTGGTGGGAAGATCCTGCGTGTAGAAGTGTGTCATCAGGTTCAGTCGGTTCGGTGCGCCGTGGAGATAGTTGCGCGCGTGAATGAGGTGAATTTCTGAGCCCGGCTCGTCCGCCTCGGCGCTGGTCTTTTCTGGGCAGCGCATAATCCACAGGTTGCCAAATTTGTCGCCGCCCGCGACAGACTCATAATCAACCATGGCCGTGCAGGTCGTCCACCGGTTGACCGTGTCATCGGCGAAAGCAATGAGTTTGTTGCTCTCGGGCTTGTAGACCACGTATGTTATGCCTTGTTGCACATCTCCAACAACAACGCGGCTGCCTTGGGTTTGGATCGATACAATCAGCTGCGGGGCCACATCTGCTTGGGATTTCCTGAGCAGTTGCTTCAGGCCAAGGTCATAAATACGGAGACTCTTGCCCACTCCTGCAAGGAGGCGCCCCTGGAACGGAATCAGCGCCATTGGTGGCTCCTCAACCTTGGTCTTGTGGATAAACTCGAGGTCTCTACCATCGTCATGGAACCGATATACGTGGATGTAGCCTTCAGTAAACTGGCGGGGGTTCAGGATCATATCCTTCCCAGTTCCCACGATGAGAAAGCTTTCGCCTTCCTGACTCGCAAATGGTACGACTGCTGCGCTGACAGCTGCCTCATTACCCTCAATATCAATTCTTTGAAGGACCCCGGGGTTTTCGCTAACAGGGTCAACAATACTGATGCAAGATGCCCATCGGCCCTTCGCTCGGGGATAGCCAAAGTCTTCTGGGGGTAAAACTTTTGCGTCGCCATTGACAGCGCCTTGCTGCGCGAGCAGCTGAGCCCGAAGCTCCGGAGGGAGTGTGCTATTATCCGACTCAATGGTATAAAAATACGGTTGGTCGGGATGCTTCACAAGATGCTTTGGCGTATAGCTGAGGGGGATTGACTTTTGGATTAAGTTGTCTCCAAGCTTCTCAATGGTGAAAATCCTGTGAATGGCGGTTAGCCTATGCTTAAAGCATGGTAATCCACCAAAATTCAACTTGATGTTGGTGCAACATCAGAAGGAACAATTGATATACTCATAAGTATTTCAACCCTCTCTGCCAAAAGGCTCAGGGATCCCTTTTCTCATCATGATGCACATTTGAAAAAGAAAACTGGTAGGTTGAACTGACCTGAGGAAGTTATCATGGATTCCCACCATGCCTTCTTGACATTGTTCGCTGCTGAAATTCCAGCCATATTCAAGCTCGGCGTAATCCAGCGGGGTCATCATGAAGCCTTTGGTAATGGGGTCAGTGTAACCCATCCAGGGTCTCGAGCTGAGAGCGAGAACACAAGGTTGGTTTTGGACTGCGACTTGAAACAGACGGGTAGGCTTCGGGCCTAGGAACTTTTGCCGAGTGTCGGTTAGCTCGCCTGTGACCTCGTCCACGACTGTTCGCAGGTAAACTCCTGAATGTAGCCCGATGTGAAGGTATAATGTCTTGCCACCGAAAGAATCCTCCATAGCCATGATAACAAGGGACGAAGGAGCAGCGGTGAGAGCTTGAATAGACTTCATGTCCAGTGTGGATTCCGGGTCGAGGCTAAGAATCCGAACGGTGCAGTCATCGCAACCGACCGCAAGAAAAGAACTCCGCTTCAGCCCTTCGGGAACTTTGCCCAAGCTTAGGCATGTGACTGTCCCCGACATCTCCTTCTTTTCGTCGTACTCGGCGAGAGAGCCATCCGAATCCATTTCGAAATAAACGATTTCTCCCGAGCTCAGCGCAATGACGACCTGATTTTCGTTCGTTGCGGCGGCAACGATGGAGCGATGTTGGGGTGCTGGCCATTCATTGACACGACCTCGAACGATGTGCCGAATACCCTTAGGATGTACTTGAACTACACCCTCCTCGCCTAGCTGCTGCACAGCAAGGGTGGGGACGCTTGTGAGAAAGCCACTGTCATTGACTTCCTCTACTGTCTCCCCAATGCTGAGAACCAGTGTTGCGTTGGTGAAAGACAAGACAATGTAGGCGTCAAACTCATCATACTTGGTTAACTTGGTTGTCCATACCGCGGATGGGGTACCAGGGGTCTCGGAGGCGACAATTTCAGAAACCTCGAGCCCATGTTTGAGCATTCGAAATGTGCTCCTTGCTCCGTTACCAGATATGGAGTAGATCTGGGGTGCGTCCTCGCCTGTCAGGTTTGCAACCTTGCAATCAACCAAGGGGTTCATCGAATCGATGCTCTCGACGAGCACCAGGTTCTCCAACGGCCGCGGGTAGAAGTAAACTGGGGTATAAGAAGTCCGGGCATCCGTCGGGAAGTCGTCGCTGTTGAACTCCAGTTCCTCATCATCATCACCCAGCTTCTCAAACTGGTAGAAGTGATGATTACCGAACTCGCTCGCGGCGAAAAGGAAGCCACTTTTCAAGATGCAAAGACTTGTTGCGACTGGTATCGTGTCAAAATACTTGATCTTGAGTCGCTTCACGTCTTTCGTCGGGTTACCTTCGCCATCCTCGATCATATCAAGAGTGACCTTGAATAAATCGCCGTCCTCGGTCTGAAGGAGGAAAAAAAATGCACCTGCGCTTCCCTTCAGCTTGTGCATAACCCCCGACACAATTATGCGCTTTCTTAGAGGGTCCTCCGTGGCGCCACGCCGTCTCGGAACTGGTACACGGAATGCTTCCTGATTTGAATGACGATATGTGATGCTCTCTTCACCGCAGACCAAGACTCCACTGGGTCCATCGCTCCCGCCAGGGACCTGGAATAGAATCGTTGCTGTTGGGTCTACTGTGTCCGACCACTTGCGAACAACATGATTCAGACCCAAATCAAGCTCATAATACACGAGCTGTGTCTCGATCTCTTCGCGAGCTTGGCCAGAGGTATCTTGATCGGCTTCGGAGTAGTCGATCTCCAGGGCGGCAAACACAGGGTTGGCATAGCCGACATCGAGGGCGACGAGTGACAAGACCAAAACGCCATGCTTGTGGGCCTCGAGGGGCGACGAGATGGTGAGCTCTGCCTGCGCGTTTCGGTTGAGAACGTAGACCAGCTTGTTCTTCTCGACTGACGCTATCAGACATGCTCTGCCTCGTGGATCGGAAGCGAGGTACTGGCCAGGGATTACGCGCCGCACGCCCGACTTTCCAAACGTTTCGAGGTGGATACGCGAGAACTTGTTTGTCTTTGGGAGATACTCGATGATGGCAATGCGGCCCGAATCAGTGGCAAGAATGATGTAATCTGATGGTTATAGTTTTAGCACGGTCCGACACAAAGCATACTGTTCCTAGACAGTCCACAGATCTGCCACGGAAGGCGCTGCGGGATCGCATTCCGGGGGAGCTGAGGGCCAGACCCAGAATCACTAAACGTTCGACAAATGCGGTCTGGGGTGATACTACTCACCTTTGTGGCTTCCGGCAAGACGAAATGTGGAAATGGAGCGAATGATACCAAATATATCATGTGCGAGAATTGTGTTGACTTTGCCCTGCCTAGGATCTGGCTGGAGGAGGGTCAGGCGCGAGCCCGAGGCTGTGATGATCTGTTGCTCCTTGGTTCCAGAGAATTGGCCGAGAAGTGCCTGGGTGATGGTGGTTGGTGGCTGGATTGTCAGCGAGTACAAGAACATGTTCGATGTCGTCGCCATGGTTGCAACGGTGCGCAGAAAGCCCGCGCGGCTTGGTTGAGGGGAGACCGGCTGGGCGAAGTGCAGACGTACTGTGTCGACCGTAGGCTGTGTAGTGTTGTGCTTTGGGAATCGAAGCTTGGACGATGATGTGCAGGGAAAAAATAATCGGACAGCTCCAGCCACACCCCGCAATACCACGCCTCGGGAGGACCCGTTTTGCGTGGCTGGAGCTACTACGGGGTACCTTTGTGTCCCTTGCATTGAACCAGCACTTGCTCCAAAAAGTACATTTCACTTCATCGCGACCTCGGGACTAACCATGGCTCTCCCTACAGACATGGCAATGCGCTCGGCACTGTCAAATATTTGCACACGGCGCTCTATCTCATTAAGGGGACTGACCAGCACGCCCAATAGCTTCCTCCAGGCTTCGCAGCAGCGATCTTTCCGCGCACCGAATAGCTCGCTGATGACAAGAGCCGACGGCCTTCACCGAGCCGTCCCCCGACCCTCGCAGGCCTCTCCTCCAAAACGTCTTTCTTCCGGCGTGGCGCAAGCGCTTTTCAACACAAATTCCAAAGGGGCATCCTCCCAGGGGACCAAGGACACGAAGCGAGTGCTCGGTCCCAACGATCTGTTCCACCCGTACACCAATTCTCCAATCCCAGAAATTCGGCAGCGTGCTGCCTTTATTAGGCAACACGGGGCTTGCCCTCATCATGACCACCATACCGGCAGTCTCCCTGCGGCGCATGTTAACTTCGAGTGCCCGGACTGTGGTATTCCGGTGTATTGCAGCAAGGAGCACTGGCAGGATGACTACGAGAACCACTTGGAAATATGCGACACACTGCGGCAGATCAACGAAGACGACCACGATCTCCGGTCTGGCCGTTTCTTCCCCGAATTTGACTATGCGGGGCCGCAGATGGAGGAGGCATTGGTCAACATGACTAGCTGGGATACTCTGCTGTACACTCGTGGCTTCAACGCGATCGACGATGACCGAAGCATGCGCCAGGCAACAAGGTTACTTACATACCCCCTTACTATTGCGAGTATTCTCCATGAGCTCAGCCCATACAACATCAAGTCTGGCGGCCGGATGACGGTCGAAGGACTCAAGAGCTTCAGCGGTACGTATAAGATACAATTACGTGGCAGATGCGCATTTCACTGACCGCGTGGTAGCCTTACGCTACACCCTACATCCTCCAAAGTCGGGCGGTGGCATTGATATCAAGGGACTTCGGCTAGAGGCTCCGCCTGTAAGGCTGTTCATACTGGGCGCTCGTGCCGAGTCCTCACTCCCCCGGGATGTCTGGCTTCAGCTGGCTCATCTTTTTCCCGATACCAAGTTCCACCTCGTCTTTATCGGCCCCGAGAGTATGGCCAACCGAGACGATGAGTTTCCGCTCCCACCACGTAGTGCCACTAATCCTTTCGGTGCTGTCGTCGAAGACCGGCTGTGGCCAACGATGAAGGTCAGCACGATTGTGGATTATTACCATACTATCCACAAGACTGGTTACTTCCACCCGTACGATCCTTACTTTGACTGCTTTGTCCTCTTCCACCCAGGTCTAGGCCATCCTGCCAGCTCGCACGAATGGGAGGAGACGATCCCCCTCCTGCTTGAGACGAAGACGCCTATCATTGTTACTGGCTACACTCAGGATGATATGGAGTGTGATATCGACTGGGTCAACAAGTCGGTGGCGGGTGAGTTTGACATGCTCATGGAACCAGGGGAGAACGCATTCCGCAGTCTCCGCTGGGACCTAAACGACATGGATCCTCAGGACATCAGTGCAGGGAATTGGGGAATGTGGTCTTTCAGAGGAAAGAGGTATGGCCTTTCCAACACAACCCGTATGATTATGCTTGCAGCTGAAGCTAACCACATGGTACGATTTAGGTACGAGGCGACTCACAAATCTACTTAATCTAGTGATTTTTGTTGTACTACACAGCGTGGTCTCAGCATCAACATGCGTATTGTGTATATATATATGCCTGGATTGTGTATAAATATGAACTTGAACCGCTGGTGGCTTTGCCAAGGCTAACTGTTCCATGTATGTAAAAAAGATGTCTTCTGATGCCCCATAATTTTCGGGACCTGCGTTGCTGCCGCAGTAGTGAAGGCCATAATGCAATCACGACGCATTAGGGGCTGATGTTGTATTTATGCAGCGCTGTATAAAGCCCTGTGCTTCCCGTGGTGATGCTCTCCCTATTCAGGTGGGTCCTTGAACGCCGTGGATGGAACGGGCCGCCATAAGTCGCCTCCCGTGGCAGGGATGACAATTGATGCATTTGAGCCTCATCAACCACACCTGTGTATGTGCACGAAGTAGTACTATGACTTTCAGGCTGTAATGACAGCAAGTTGTCTAGACATTTCGGAAATAAAACAATAGAATTCGTTGTTGCATTAAATCAACACGGCTCGACTGATGAATGCACGCATGGGCATACTTTCATGGTAGCATGCTGTGGAGGTTGAATAAGTGCTTGTGCAATTAGGCCTAATATTTCAACTCCGACAAGTTCTCCTTGCTGATGTTATTTCAGGAAGACAGAAATTCCCTAAAAGGGGATGAGGCACGTTCCATGCCCAGACCGCTTACTCACCGCCTTCCCTTTTAGACCCGACAATGACGGATGATGCGGCAGGCAGCGCGCGATAAGCGAAGCTGCGCCCGAACGGCCATCTGTGCACCTTGGCTGCCACGAATGCGAAGGCCAGGAATAAAAGTCGACAATGCCTCGAGCACCTACACAACTACATCCAGACGTGCCATGATGAGCGCGAGCAATTTTATTTGACCATGACGACTGCTTCTGCCGAGGGTCCTGCCCGCGCCCCAACCCCACGACCCAAGGCCACCGCCAGGGCGCCCCCCGCCTCGAGCGCCGGTTCCGACAATCCAAGATCTAGTCAACCATCGCCAGGAGGGAAAGGAGAGAGCGGAGCGGGAGCAGGCGTAGGCGTAGGCGCAGGCCGCCGCGGAGCTCGTATAGGACCCCCTGACCCCCTCTCCGACAAGGCGACGGCGTTCCTAGTACGGCGCACGCTGTGTCCCCAGCATCTCGAAAAGGGAAAGAACACGCCGGCATCGATAGACGAGCTGCTACCGCCACTCACGAGTCGGAATGATGTTGACTTGCAACTATACGCTCTCATTGCCATCATATTGAGGGAGTTCGTGCAAAACTGGTACAGCAAAATCACACCTGACGAGGTATTCGTCGCCGAGATTGTTCAGATCATCGCCCATATTACACGCACGCTTGAGCAGCGACTGCGCAAGGTCGATCTGGAGAGCTTATTGTTCGACGAGCTTCCTGACCTTCTCGATAAACATATCACTGGTCCGTAGTCTCCTCCCTGCTGCTGCTCCCTGCACCGCAGCTGCTTGATCCAGGAAGACGCCTGCTAACACCAGGTATTGCAGCCTATCGCACGGCACACGATCCAGTTGTCCATCACCCTCTGCAGGCAAACCCCCTGGAGATCTACCACTCACTGCATCCCCTTCCTGCTCTTTCCCCCATTCCCCGTCCGGAAGATGCTGCGAGTATCGCTGAGCAGACCGAAAACGAAGTAGCGTACCGTCAGCTGCTGGTCCATGGCGTCCTCGCCGTTCTGCTACCAACCGAAGATCTCGAAAATGAGTGCCTAACGGCCCTGGTTGGCCAGATATTTTCGGAGCTCATTATCGGCAACGTGGTAGTCAACAAACTATCAGAGCCATGGCTGATATATGAGGTACTTTGCGTCGCCTCAAGGGTCATGCTGCAACGCAGGGCCACTGGGAACGAGGGTGCTCCCGGGAAGCCCAGCGGTAAGGGGTCTTCTGACACCCGCAGCGTCTTCTCAGTTCAAGCCCTGTTCTGGACAATCTTGCAGTGGTGCTTTCTCGCAACCTCATTCATCAGGACGATCTTCACCATTCTCATCGCCTCTCGCTCTGTGGCTTTGCGCACATCTCGCAACGGCATAAACCACGACGATGTGATGGATCAGAAAGTCGGCTTTGCAGAGCACACGCCGCTCACTGACTCGTCCGAGACGGGCGAGACGGGGTCAGAGCCGCCCAAGACGCCAGTGTTAGCGTTTCGATGTTGGGCTGCAATCTCGAATCTGATCGAGATGGATATGCGGATGCCTTGGCTTCGCGGCACACTATCGCTTCTGCAGTGGATCGCCATGGCAGGGCCTGGACAAATAGCCGATGTTGACGGCAAGCTAGACAGGTAGGCGAATAGCTTCCTTCCCTTTCCTTTCCTCTTAATCCCTCGTCCAACCCCCTTTTGCAGATCTGGCCGTCACACTGCATGGCTCTTCAGTCACTGGATCTGGGGGCGTGCCACCCTGGGCACGAATCACGGCTGTGGTGCGAGTGCACACGGCAGGTTTGGTACCATCGCCCATCACGATACTCATCACGATACCCATCACGATCCGAATTATTGCTCGGGAGCCAGAAGTCTGGGAAGTGCCTGGGGGGGTTTGCTCGGGGGCGCTGGGGCAAGTAGTCACTGGATTGTGCGTCGTACCGCGCAGGACGCCCACCAATACCAGGCCGGGAAAAAGACCCGGGATAAAAGCTGCTATGCAACGGGCCACACCCCCTCAATGTCCTGCGGCCGAATCGGCGACCATACGCCCGCGCATGCCCGTCCGTCGAGGGGCCTGCATCTGGAACCCTCGAGGAGCCGGCCAATGGTGGTTTGGCACCGTCTTGGCCACGTCCCATTGCACGATAGGCTTCGTGGGGCGTGCCAAACCGGCCATCGACAAGCTCTGTTTACGCGCCGGGCAGAACAGCGACCACAGGCGACCACAGGTGGCTACAGGGATCGGTACACCACCTCATTTCCACGCACCGCTTCCTTCCAAGACCGCGCTTCGTACCGCCCCACGGCATGCCGTGTCCGGCGCAGGCATTCCCATCCCCTCCGCATCTCGACGACGCAAGGACAGCAGATTTCCGATGCCGCTTTCCCCTTCTTGGGCCGCGCCTTTCTCCGCGGCCGGTCACCGAGTTCGTCAACGAAACATTCGCCCGAATGATACATCACAATTCATGTCTCACACCTTTGCCGACCGTCCCCGGATGCGCAATCTTGGGCGTCTTCGGCGCCATGTTGCTATGGCACCATTAGGTGCTGCCATGCGAGCCTCCCCGGTCGAAAAGGGAGCCTACCTCTTTGTCGTCTTCAGCCGTTGCAGCCATGCGCGGTTGACAGCACTGCCCTGCTTCCCTGCTAGCAAGCGAACAACCTGGTTGCACTCGTTGCGGCGTCCACGCCCCCCTCCCCCTGGACACGGTCGCAAGTCGCGACTCGCTGCTCATGACGTGAGAGGGGATAGGCTTCACGCCGCCTCCGAATCAAGGTCCGATGGGCCATTATGCCGGCCATGTTAGCATCTCCCCACCATGTTGTCCACTTCCCTGTCCCCCGCACTAAGAGCAGGAAGCTCTGGCCTCTGCCAGGCCTTTGCATCCCCCGCCCCAGAAAGCCACCTGCGCTGGGGGGAGGCTACTGCTACGAGTCCCTCTCGCCGCTCCCAATTTCAGCATGTCAATGCCGCTGCCTTCCTTCCATAATGGTAATTCCGCTGTAGACTTGCCTGCGGGTGTGTGAAGTAGGGCCATGTTCGCCTTGTTTTGAATGCGATATTCCCCGATGTATCGTGTCGCCGCCGCTCGGACGCTGCCTAGCCCTAATCCAGCCTTTTCCTTTCTTCGCAATGTCTCAGCTTCGGAGACTTTAGGAGGTTGCGCTGACGATGCCGTCGTTCGCGCTCGCGCCGTGCCTCCTTCAAATTAACACAATAGCAAGCCACCCAGCAGGCTAGCGTCTGCTTTGCTCCGCTGGGACTCACCCAGGAGGGAAGTCCCTCGCGCACGCGCACACACCTCTTCACCGAATACCACCACCACCTTTCAGCGACGCCCCCTCTGATCCCCCACACATGAAGCACCACAACGTCTTTTTTCTGCTCGAATCAGACCCCTTCCGATGCCCACCCCAAAAGCTAACCAGAGACATTGTGTTTCACTTTTTCGCAAATGATATAGGCTCCTTTCATACGGCATCCACCGGTACTTGCTAGACCCAGCCAACCTCCCCCCACTTCTCCGCAATGTGCGAGGGGCGCTCTTCCCCAACAACATGCCTGGCACCCCGACCCTGGTGGCCCCCTCGTCCGAGGCCGAGCTGCTCGCCCTGCGACGTAAATGCGCTAGGGCTCTTTGGGCGCTTGTCCCGGGTAAGGGGTCACGAGGAGGGGCAGGAGGGGCCATCGGAAGGCTGTATCTGAAGGGATCTTTTTCTGCTTCTGCTACTACTGACACGGCTACTACTACGCCTCTTCCTCAGAGGAGTAGCGGTGGCGGGCGCGATTTAGGCAGCGGGTATGGTGTCTCGTCCCCTGGCTCGGTCTCTAGCTCGTCCACGGCTAGCGCCCATGCTTTGTCAGGAGAAGCAAAGAGATCAACAGCGCAGCAGCGGAAGCATGAGCAAGGGCAAGGACAGGGAACAGCAGGCCGTGATTCAGAAGAAGGTTCGCGGTCCGCGCCGAGGAGCGGCGGTGGAGGCGGCAGCAGCAGCAGCAGCAACACTGCGGGTCCAGGCGGCGGTCAGCCGTCAGGCTCCTTCTCTTCCACCCCAGGACCTGGCCTAGCAGCAACGGGCCTGACCGACAGTAGCGCACAGAGGGCTACTGCGGCGCTAATGACGCAGCAGACAAGTGCTGCCAAGAGAACCACGCACGGCCACAACACGAGGGCTCCTATACCTGTCCCACACACCAACAGCGTGACCGATTACGGGGAAGACGTTGACGGGCATGACGAAGAGGTCCTGGCCGAGATTGAGCGGGGGATACTCGACGTATTTAGCGATGCTTATTGCAACAAGCATCTCGTCTACGCTATTGTCGAGCTGATCCTCATCCGGCTCTTGCCCGAGATGGCGGAGAAGGGCGTTATTGAGCTCTGGGCCGAGAGACTTGCCTGATTCTTTTTTCTGATAATATCGCGATACTCGTGTGTGTGTGGGCTATATGGACACACACCCCCAACTGCTGTATGTAGCACATAATTGATAGCCTCCTTGACTATATAGCTGAAGGTGGGGGGCCAGTTAATAACGGAATATACACTCCCTATAGTGGGAAAATCGTAACTTTTACCGGGCCTTTCTCATAATCCTTGTGGATAACCACGCCCCCCTTATTGCAGTTTCCGGCACGCAAACAATACGGCAAACATCACAGTTGAATCATCAATAAGGGGCCAAAGGGGAATGTTTCAATGTTTCTGGGGGGAAAAAGCGTGCCGCCGCCCAAAGTGTTTTTTTCTTTTCATTTATGGTTGCGCGCCTAAGCACCAGACTTTGATTTGGATTGCGAATGATGATTGTAGCAAAGAAGGAGCCGTCAGAGATGAAGGTCGAAAGGAAACTGGCCCGTCAACCAAAAACACTCCTTGCAAAATGCCCCTCCGCATTTGCCCCCTCGAGCCAAACCCATGCTACCAACATAAAACAAGAGAGAAGACCGAAAAGAGACTCGTCCCACAGGAGCTCCGTTCCAGGAAACAACCCATGCAACCAGTTTCTCTCACTACTCCTAATGCAGCCCTGGGATACCAACCCGCGACATCAACGGAAAAGATAAGACAAAAATAAAAAGAACCCTGCAAAGGAGTCAGATAATAACGTATCCCCATCCCAGACAGACAACATTTCCCTTTCCTTTCCAACTGCCAGTCAAAGTTACCAAAGCCAGCGAAGTAAAGCAAAACAAAGCCAGAGGCAACACAAATAAATCATGACGCTCTGCTCCATAACTTCCCCAGACCCTCGCGAGTCTTAACCCATCTTTGCTCCCTATGTTGCTCTCGCTGCCGCCTGTAACCCGTTGCCGGGTTACCCCCTTTCTCTCCTACTTGTTACCCAAAACATGTGGGCATCACAAGCAATTTCCATCCCATGAATACGCCCAAATGAAAATCGCCGAGATACAATGCAAGATAAAGATACGGTAGTTGTACAGATAAATGAAAGTTGTGTAAAACGCAAGAAAACCCCCCCCCAAAAAAAAAAAAAAAAAAAAAAAGGCAGGGAGGGGGAATCCATGCGACAAAATATGCAAAAGGGCTACTGTTAATCTTCCCCTAACAGAGAAGAACAGACAAGGCGAAATGCGGGAGGAAACAACATTGCTAGTCCATCACCTATATAGAATGCGGCAGATAATCTTCCACGGCAGTAAGCCTAGAGACCAGACGGTAAAGTTGAGAAATGAAGCCATGGGCTTTTCAAATCCTTGTTCGCGTGAGCGCAGAAATTCTTCCGGTGTCGGCAGCGGTATAGATATTGACAAAGCCGTGATTCGAGCGAAGAGCATCAATGGTGGGTATATATCGGTCGATAAGCATAAGAAAGGAGGAATGCGGTTTTATATGTAGTCGAGAAGCGGGTGTATGTATATGATGATCGTGGTGGTGGAATAACTGATGCTGTCGTGAGACGTGGAACTCGTTTACTCCTGAATACCGGAAAGGAATCGTCCAGAGCGTGAAGTCGATGCGCCTGTCGCGGAAGAGAGAACAACCCCGCCACTTCGCCCTCCAAGAACCAAGTTGACTCGCTGCCCTCCATCCGTTGCCATGTCCAAAAAGCAGTCCCTGACAAGAACGCCAACGCCATTCAAAACCCTTAGGCAGACCAACAAGGCATAGGTCGCAAGGAGGTAAGCGGTGCAAATCGGAAGAGGTTCTCCTCTTGAAATTTGAACCGGCTTTTCGCGCCTCTCGCAAGCCCCATGCTTAGGCGCCCATCGTTGTTTCCACCTTGACCATTTGCGTAGGCGGGGCGTTCGTCATTTCGCTATCACCTTCAGGGATTCGTGACAGTCCTCCCATCCCGTGCGACATCGCCTTAGCAAGCTGATTCTGGTGGATCCGCAACTTCTCCGTTAATCTCACCACAGTTAGGTACTCGTGGTGATCCACAAATCCACTTGCGTTCTGGATGAATGACAACAAAGTATCAGCGGCTCGACGTGCGTCTTCTTGGGTCGGGGAGTTTGGTGATGACCCAACAGCGCTGGCGGCCGGCGTTGTCGACGATCTCCCGGCTATGCTGCCGTTGCTGTTGCTGTGCCGTAGCTGTGGTGATGTAACAGTGTGATCCAGGTTGAAATGAGGTCCATTTACTTCGTTTGATGGTGACTCGAGGGCCGACGATGACGCGGTAGACGAAACGTGGTACTTGGGCGTGAGGGGTTCCGTTGACTGAGGCTGATTCATGTACTCTAGATCCAGAGTCGGAAATGTTTGGCTTCGTGGTCGTTGAAAGTTGGACCCGGGTCCTCCCGGGTGAGGAATGTGTCTGCTTTGATCGGCTGAGAGAAAAGCTCCCACGTTAGGATCCGGAGAAAAGTTAAAAGAGGCTGTCGGACTTAACGCACTCCCGGAAAAGGACGAGGCTGCTGTGTCAGTGAAGGCACTCGACAAGGATGTGGTGCTCTGCGAGTTAGAATGCTTGTAGGCACCGGGTCCAGAGGTGAATTCCATGAAGTTGTTGATGCTCTCCTTCTCCTCGTCGCTCCTGTTTGCCGACAGGGGCGACGGGGACAAGTGTCCAGATGGCGAGGCCGGGGAAATGGCACTTGAAGGCTGCGAGGCGGTCAGCGACGGCGAGCCCCGGGCACTGTCGGGAATGTTGGTTTCCGAAGCGCGGCGCATCAGCTTTCCTTGGCCAATACCATGCTTGAGCATGAATTTGTCGAGCCACGCTGAACTGTTAGTCTTGCCGTAATTGTCGGCAGCACTGCCCAGAGAAAAGAGGCGCGCTTTCTCTTTGAGGTCGTCGCCTGTTACGGCGATGCCCGTCTTTTGGGCATTCCTCAGGTAGTTCGTTAGGGCCTTTTCGATGTCTACGCCTTTTCCTTTCGTGCGTTTGATCGGGGAGCTGCTCCTGTCCTCCTGGCCTAGATACTTCTCCTTGTGGCGCAAAACCTTGGATACGGTGCTGCCAAATGCGTTAGACCAGGGAATAATGATATAGATCCCATCATAGCCTTACCTTCTTTCAACGCCGAATCGCGCCCCAATATCGGTTTGTTTGACACCGGGGTGGTCCTCGGCATACTGGCACATGGCCCGGCGATCCTCGTCAGTCAGCGTTTTCCTTGGCTGCGAAGTAGTCTGGATTGCGGGCAGCTTGGATGCTTTCAAAGGCGCGGTTACGGGAGGGATAGCAACTGGCGGAGCGGAGTGAGGGCCGCCGAAGCTATTTGGGTTCGTCAACATGCTAGGCCAAGTCGCATGAGGAGGCATCATGAGCATGGGCAGCTGCGTGTGTGTAGCCTGAGATTGTGGTATTGACTGTGGTGGGGGTGGAGGAGGCATCCTGCCCAACGACTCGGAAGGCAGTCCATGAGTGATTGGCGGTATGTAGCTGTAAGTAGCTCCATAGTCAGGCATCGTCGTCTGGTGGTGATACGAGTTCATGTCTACCCAACTGTCGTTTCCGTACGTGTTGTCGTGGGCAAGGTGATTCTCCTGGTCCATGGCCGTCGAGCCGATGATGTGGTTATGCATACTGGGCTGACAGAAGGCCTCGTCTGGTTGAGACGAGACCGAGGCAACGGCGTGGGTAGAGGAGTCAGAACGGAAAGCACTGGCCAGCGCGGCGGGGTGGTGAGGTCGTCCGCAGGGAGTGGGCGTTGTCGCTTTGCGCCGGAGCCACTATGTCGGGGGGCCGTAGCTCGAGTGTCTGGCAGTAGCTCTGTGGGGATCAGCCCGTCAGGAATGGAATGTGCAATATTTCATACACACTTAGGAGACGGCATGCATGATATGCTGGGCTAATTGGTTCCTGAATCGGGGCATGCAGCGGTCTGGCCGTCGGCGAGGGAGGTCGTGCTGTAGTAGGTGTGTAAGTCTTGGAAGCCCGGATGCTGCGTTGCACTGGGGGGCTGCAGCAGCGTTGGGGGGTGGTCGCCTCGGCAGGTCTCCCTCGAGAAGCGCGGGTCGAGGAGTGCAGGCCCGGGACTAGATGGAAGACAGCGCAAGAGCGCCTCCCAGGAAAGATAACCGTAGCCGCCTTTGTCGACGGGACTGGTTCCCCCTTTCCCGGTAAAAGTACCACACACAAAGTGAGCTGGTGACTTTTCGGTCAGTCTCAGCGTGCGGACGCAGCAGTAGAAGAGCTACCAACGGGTCTCCTCGACGGGAGACGGCGAGGTTGCTAGGGCGTGGTGCTGACAGGGTGTTGGTGTTGCTGGCGCTCTTGGGCTCTGGCGGTTGCCCTTTGTGCGGAGGGTCCCCGAAGCTCGCTGAAGGATGGACGGGTCGTCGATGGAGACATAGAACGAGCCAGAGAGGAAGTGGCTTGGTGTCGACGACGCTTGAACAATGGAAAGAGCCCAATAATGGTCCGGAGCACACAGCAGCATCCGCAGCAGCAAACAAGTAGAGATCTACCAGTAGGGCGACAGTCGGCTGCAGAGCAGGCGCCGCAATGCACTCGAACGGGACCTCTGCTGGGAGCTGGGTCGAGATAAGTCGACGCACAGAGGAGCAGGCATGTGGTGGAGGGCCACGCTCGGGCTACATGTACTGTTATGTAGGTTAAGTAGGCCGCAGGATGTTTGTATGTCCCGGGCAGGGGTCCTGGGAGTGTAGGGAGACTGTATTGGGAGACTGGAGTGAAGGGGGGTGTGTGTGGATGGAGGACTGGGTAGGGGGGAGACCGGGGGGGAGCTGGGGGAGACTCGAAAAAGGATAAGACGCGAAGAGGGCGAGACAGGGACAGGTACCGACGACGGCAGCGGATAGCTCAGAATGGAAGACCTGAGAGAAAGAAGGCAACCTCGAGGCAGAAAGACAGACGCTGAGAGAGAGGAAGGCCTGTGGGCCCAGATAGAGGGCCCATGGCGGAGGGGGGGAGGGACGGGTGAATTGATGGAGTGGTCTGGTCGGCCTTTGGCGAGCCCTGGCAGGCCCTACCTGGCACAGTTCTGGGGTTGGCTCTGGGCGGCCAAAGAGAGGAAGGGCCAAAGAGGGCAGGGCTGGCGAGGGCTGGCGAGGGCTGGCGAGGGCTTGACGACGGGGATAATGCACCATGGCTGGCGTCGAGGAGCGACAAGTCTCGATGTACTCAAGTACCCCCGTCTCCCCCGTCTCTCTCCCCCAGGTCAGGAAATCGACCAGGGCAGCTCAAGGACAGACATGGGGCAGACAAGGGCGGGCGAGCAAAAAAGCAAGATTTGAGCTTGGCAGTGGGAATCGGGTTTGGAGACGAGAGGATTTGACTGAACCTGGGCTCCTGGGCTGACGGACAGGAAAACGTGCGAACGTGCCCCAGGTAGGTGCGGACGTGCGGACGTGCGGACGTGCGCCTCCCCTCCATTCCCTCTTTGCAGGTTTGCGGGTTGAGCGGGTTGCGGTGAGCCCAGGTGCAAGAGCGACCAGAGCCGTGGCCATGTGCTGCCCTGGAAGGCAAGCACCGTTCCAAGCGTGGCCCTCCCTCCGAGAGTCCCAAGGGTCGCATGGCAAGTGGCAGCATGCGGAATGCGGCATCGTGGGTGGCAGTTGACACCCGCGACCACACCCCAACTGGCGCAACTGGAAACTGGCTGAACTGCCAGGCGGCCAGGTCGGTTGCCACCAGAGCTGCCAGACACGGGCCAGAGTCACAGACCACACATGAGGAAGGCGCGCCTGGCAAAAGAAACTTCGTAGGCACATCATTCCCCCTTTGCATTCCCATTATCTGTATCGATTATCGATTATCGACATCGCGCAACCGCAACCCCTCGAGGCTCGAGCTGCTTAGTCGCCGCCACACAAATCTCTCAATAATCAGACCGTTGATGGCAATAGTACGCTCGTACTATAGACGGGACACGGCCGCAGCGTGCGAATCACAGCGGCGCGACAGACCTCTGGCCAACGTCTGGCTGGCTTAACTTAGCAGCATAACGTCTTTTGCGCTCCCCGATGCTCCCAGCTTGCCGTGCTTATCCCAGGCGGTCCCAGAGTGTTGCGCACTACTGTATTGCTCACCCCCCGCAGGGGTCCGCCGCAGAGGTCGCAGAACTCTCAAAGGGATGCAGAAGATGCAGAATGGTGTGGTCGCCTTGGGTGGCCCGTCCGGCCTGTCAAAGCCAGGCCCCGCCGTCTCATAGGGCCGTTCCTGGCAGCACTGCATTGTGCCAATGCATCCTCGACAGGACCCTTCCGTCTTCTTTGAGACGACGACGAACGACAAGTCGATAGACACGATGAACTACGCCGACGGCGATGTGGTTTAGACAGGAAGGATGCAGGTGGGTATGAAAAACCATCTACTGTGAGGGTTGGCCGCCCCTCGAGCGGCTCGAGACGCCACGCCATTCCTCTAATTCTTCACCGTTCGCCCTTTCGCCCTTTCGTCGGCTCCCTTCCCCTCTGCTCTGCAGCGCAGCGCCGTATTGCACCAACCCCCCTCCCCCCGTCCCTCATGGCAATCTCACACGGACAATAAAACAGGCGCGGCAGGCGACGGCTGAACCGCCGCTGACGAGACGGGAATCGGTGGCTTCGGCTCGTGCCTCTGGTCTCTGGTCTCTCCCCAACGTCAACAGCGGGGGCATCGGGAAGCGTCCAAGACAACACGTCCGCTTGCCGCAGGACCCGCAGCTGAAGCTCATGGAATTGAGATAGACAGCAGATAACCCCTTCTATAGCAAGGGCACACCCTAGCACCGGTTATCGCCTAAAGCAACTGGCTGGGGGGTGTCCTGGACGTGTCGCGAGCCCTGTCTGACAGTCATGTTTCTGCTTGAGCACCGCCAAAGCGAAACCCATTTTTAACCTCCAGCCCACTGCCGGAGCCTCATCGTCTCTTAAACTACACAGTATCCGTACCCCGTACAGCGTATAGTATGCTTGCAGCACGGCCTAGGCTACACTCCAAGCACTCTACGCCCGCTCTACCGCACAACCGGTCGCGAGGATCGCGGCGCGGCACTCGTCGGGTCATTCGATTTATGCCCTTGATTGCAAGCCGGGAAGGGTCCTCCGGCCGATTGGGCCCCCGTGCTCGATGGAACATTTCCAGACAAGATCACTATCAGGTATAGAGATGGCTCAGTATGTGAGGCCCTTTCTCTAGCATCCGGTCCCTCGGCGCGCGAATGTTGGACCACGTTGAGAATGCCGATGGGACACCCACAGTGTCCAAGGTGAGCGCTGGCGCAACGTCTGACCGCAAAATTCGCAACGGGCCGCGCCAAAGAAAAAGAAAACACACACCCCTCGAGCGCGACCCCTCGATCGATCCGCTCGCCGTCAACCGAGACACAATCTCCTGCGCCGTTCTACCTTATCCATCCAAGCGATCCGGGGTTGCGGTGAAAGTCGTCACCAGCTGACTATTCCCATTTTTATCTCCCATGTTTCGCCAAGTTTGTTGGTGGCTCCGCTCTCCTTGCTCCCTTCACTCCCCTCAACCTAAGAGGTCGTCGGATCGGTAGGGCATCTGTGGGCATGCAAGCCATGCAATTCACTCTATCGCACTATATCTCGAGACCCGCCTGTCGTCCAACAACGACCAAGAAGGACATGTCGGGATTTTCATTGGGCATAATTTCCGGGTTGGCTGCCATTTCTTGCGCGCGCTCATTGGGCAGAAAAGAGCTCTCTGCGAGAGGTCCAAGCGAAAGGCCGGACTAGCTTCCCACTGGTCAGCCAATGCAGAATCCTGGACAATCCATTGTCGGACGGCTGGACAAGGTCGGGGCGAGATCCTAGAGGAATCTGCTGTATCAGGGTTAGCGCTGCCGTGCTCCGCGAATTGCGTCGAGCCTTGAGAAAGACGCCATCTTGAAGCAGCGGCGCAGGCGGTTGAAGCTCCAGACGCACCACCCTCAGTGAGGATTGGCTCCCGTCCTCGAACATCCCCGCGCCGATGCGGCCACATGATGAAGTCATCAACGCGAAAGGTTGCATATCTGGAGCTTCTATATGTCCTCCGACATCCCAGATGAGCTCACGACGACCAATTGACGGGATAGACCCATCTTGCGCATGTAGCTGCAGCATCGCTGACCCCGCGATGAGTCCTGTCGACGGAGACGTCTCGGGGTCGACATGACCCCAATCGCGGGGCATTCGACAAAAGAATCACTTCGACGAGCACCTTGACAAAGTCGCCCATACCGTGCATGCCGCGCTCCTCGACACTCGTTTGACACGAGAAGCTGGCTAGCTCCCCAATGGGGCAGAGCTCTGTCCCCTTTGAAAGGGTGGGAGAGTGACTTTGCGGTCTGATACGGCTCCTCGGCCACTTACAACGGTAACCCGACATTCATAGAATGCGACCTATAGTTCCTTTCCAAAGATTTACCCACTACCCCCACCAAAGCAGCCCACTTTGCATCTGGTAGCCGCAGCCCCTGTTCTAGCAGAAGTTTTGGTAGCATTGCAGCCAGGGGGAAGTTGATGACGAGCCGGCGAAAGCAGAGCGCGAAGTCTGTGCTTTCTTCATGCAGCATTGGACGCTGCCCTCTCTCTCCCAACCTGGCGCCCAGCCCATTCTTTCAGTATTACTGAGCAGTTCCGCGAGAGGACAAGCTGCCTGCCGATGCAGAGGAACCCCCCATCTATACGTACCAATTCAAGCGGGGACTACGGAACTCGGCGATTATCCTGATGTAGTTGTAAAGTGCATGGCGGTCCAACTCTGCAACCAACAATGCGCCCCCTCCTCACCCCTTTTCCAACATAACCGCCCCCATACGCGATCGCAAGACGAATCACGACATGAAAAAGAGTTCATCAAACAAATCCACCCCGCGGTGGTTTGTTTGTCAGTCTGCTGGAATTGTTGTTCTCCTCATCCTCGATTTTCTCTCAGTTCTCTGTTTGCGATGAGAGTGCGCGAAACGACCCCTCTTCCAAGCAAGGGGGGTTCGGCGGCAAGAGAAGCTTTCTGAAAGGTCAATGACAAGCGGCGCGCGGCCGGCGCCACACTGAAAAAAAGAGGCAAGCCGAGCCCACGCGTGTGTTGGTGTGTGTGGTAGGTCATCGGCAGCATCCAGTATCCGGAAAACCACACCAACAAAACTCCAAAATGCTGTCCTAGAGATCGTCCTTCCAGCTGTTGGCAATTGACACGCGGATGGGCGCCCAGCACTGGTTCTGACTGGCTGGCATACATTTCTGTACGCACTTGCAGGTCTCTCCTGACTCTCCCGTCCCCGCGTGCCCGCCTGCTGACAACCGAGACAACCCCCATCCGAAGGAAAAATAGGTGAATTCTAACCCACCACACTAGACCACGAAGGGGAGCACGAAACATCTCGTCTCGTCAAAAGTACTGTCGACCACCATGCACGGAATGTTTACTCCAACGTTCCACACTTCCTAGGGAGAAACACAAAAGAAAAGAGACCCAAAAAAAAAAAAGCCGACTGCCCGAGCGCAGGTGTTCATGGCACCGTACATGGTACTCGAGGCACCCTCGGACTCGAGAACCACCATCCGCCGTCTTTTCTGCTCCCATGCTGATCTCTCCCTGCTGCACGGCTTGTCTGCACGGATGGACTCCAGGCCGCAGGCTGCAAGGCCATTCGGTATTGCGATCTTGGCAACAGCATTGGTTGACTTCAGTTGATTGCGGCGCCTCCCCTCCTCACCTCACAGCGACAGTAGGGCTCCGTAGTAGCAGTGAAAAGGCGAAGGAAGCCTATCCTTCTCCGCCGCCTTGTTGCCCCTAGACTAAAGCCTAGATAACCGAGCCCGACTCCATTCGAAAGAAAACCCACGGGACTGACTACCACTTACTTGAACCACTTACTTGAAAGACTGGGTCCAGATTAGATTGGACTTGACTTGACTGGCTCTCGACTGCCGGCTTGAGACATCCACACTGCAACCGCAGCTCTCTTCTCTCGCAAAGAGAAAGCCGTTGCAATCATTTTTAAACGTGCTCGTCCCTCCCCACTTCCGAATTCTCTCCCTCTCCCACAAGCCAAGAGCACCCCCCACCATTGACTTGATAGGGTCGGAGCACCAAATTCGGCATTGCACTGCACAAAAAAAAATAAAAAATTGAAACGCGGGACAGGCAGCAGACAAAAACAACTGAACCAGATCAGACCACACATTTCACTCTATGGCTCACCCATAACGGGATGGGTGTGGGCGTGCCGAACTGCATAGTCGTGCGTGTGTACCTGTCCTGCCCTGCCCAGCCAGGCTTGCCTCTGCATGCCTGCCACACCACACCGTTGAATTGACGGGGGTTGGAAGGGGGGCCGACAAAGAGAGACAGGCAGGTTGAAACGGCTCTTTTTTTCCATCTTGCCTTTTCGTACACTACTTCATGCAAGACGAGCAAACTACCGCTGCTCCACATTGCTGGGGTAGCACACATAAGCGCTCTTAGATTCTGCGATCTGGAATTGTGATGTGTGTGGGTATTTGTGTGTGTGGTGGTGTATGCGTGAGTCTTGTATGTACATACATACTGTATCCGTAACTCGAAGAAGGGGCTGCCATTCCTACCGGGCCAGACAAGCGCCAGACCGGACGAGTGAGATACTTGGAAGCCATGGCGGCAGCAACGCTTGGAAGAACCAATTCCCTCCCACCCGCATAGAATAAAGTAAACTCCACTGATGGGTATTGGGGATGAGACCACCTAAGGTAGAAAAGAGACAAATGTGTGTAAGCCAGACCCCGGCGTCAAAAAGCCCGCATGGGCAAGTCGTTAGTCACGTCGTCGGTTTTCCTTACCCCTGATCACCTCCACAAGCCTCCTTCCTCCTCGCCCTGCAGATACCCGTAACGCTAAGTGAAGGTCCGTAGGCTACGTAACTCGATGGATGCTGTGAACTTGCCGCGAATATGTGATCTCTGCAAGGGGGGGCGCAAGGCAGGATCTCTCGTTCCCGAGCCTCTCTCTAGTCATCCTTCTCCACCAAAACTTTGCCAGCGATATCCTAGCTGGCAAGATGGCCCATTAGCGGCGGCCTATCAAGATCGTTTCTTGCTTCGCTGCGGGTGGGCCTCCCGAGGAGCAATCGTTGATTGACTGGACCGGGCCGCCCGGGCTGAGGGGAAGGCAGGCTCCTATCACGCCAACAAATAGAGACTCTCATCTCGGCTTGTGCTTTATTTATCGCTTCATAATCGTGACTGGAGTGATGGCAAAACGTTAGCCGACTCTCCACTAACCTAAGACGCTAGCATCGATAGTCGCGATGGCATTGGCAGGGCTGAGCATGCAGGCAGCAGTGCAGACCCAAAACCAAAAGCTGGGGAAAGCTGTGACTCCGGTCAACTTACCAATGTCCTCATCGGCGAGCTCATGGCTGAGACCAACTCGCTGCGGCTGATGCTTGACGGACTTGCCGTATACGATTGCCGTCTTGAACTGCTCTGTGATAGTCCGATGGATAGCATTACACTTGGGGGTGTTTTCATTCTCGTCAGCCTTGATGCTCAGTATCAAACGGAGGATCAAAGGATCAATACATACAAAGTCTTCGACGGTGCATTTGGTGGAGCGGAGCACGACGGGGGACGAGTAATCAGGCATCTTGCCCTTCGGCTTTGTGTAAACCCGCACCAGGTTCAGCTTCTCCCACCTATTTTGCAGTCAGCACCAACATCGCCGATGAATACGCTTGGCTGTTTTCAAGATAATGTCTCAACACAGGGGCGGCCGACGGGGGAGGCCCCAAGCCCCAACGACATGGTGCGGGAGGATCATGAAGCCGGGGGCCCCAAACATAACAACCACAGCAACCTCGCATCTGCAGCCAAGTCGATCACGGCACATTGAGGCGGAAATCCTAGCCAACATGATACTCGTAGTGATACCGCTCAGAACGAAAAGAAACAAGTGATGGTGAAGTACTACTCACATGGCCTCTAGCAACTCGTCGAGGTTCCACCCGTGCTCCGAGCTGATTGGTACGGCATTCGGAATGCGGTAGAGGAGATCGAGCTCCTCGATGCTAATGCTGTCGATCTTGTTGAGCACATAGATGACGGGGATGTAGCTGCGGCTCTTTGCTTCGAGGATATCAATCAGATCATCAATAGTGGCGTCACATCGAATGGCAATATCCGCCGAGTTGATCTTGTACCTGCGCATGACCTGTTAGTTGATGTCCGTTAGGCTACCCAAAAGCACAGATGCGCTAGAATAAGGGTGGACGCCGTGATCCCAACGCAGTCCCTTGCTCGACTCCGAAGTCCGGCAGTCTTCGCTCATGAGGCAAGAAAGCACTTACTCCCCCATGACAGCCCGAATCTCGTCTTGGTCGATATGCGTCAGGGGCACTGTGCTGGTGATGTTAAGACCGCCCTTGTCCTTTTTCTTGAACGTAATGTTGGGCGGCTGCTTATTGATACGGATACCGAAGCCCTCGAGCTCGGCCTCGATCACACGCTTGTCCGTCAGCGGCTTGTTGACGTCGAGCACGATGAAGATGAGATGACACGTCTTGGCCACAGCGATGACCTGACGACCACGACCACGACCATCCTTCGCTCCCTCGATGATACCGGGCAGATCAATCATCTGGAGGGGTGCACCTGAGCCGCGAACAGGTCAGCAACTCAAACCCTAGCCTCCCCTTGTCTCACAAACCAAGGCCATACCATTATAAGTAACCTGTCCCGGCACACTCGTGAGCGTTGTGAACTCGTACGCGGCCGCCTCTGAGTGCTGTCCCGTGATCTTGCTCATGAGCGTACTCTTGCCGACAGACGGGAAGCCGATGAATCCAACACTAGCGACACCGGTACGCGCAACATCGAAACCGGCGCCGGCGGGGCCACCCCCGCCGCTGGTGGGGGTGAGGAGCTCGCGCTTGAGCTTGGCGAGCTTCGCTTTGAGCTGGCCGAGATGGAATGACGTCGCCTTATTCTTTTGGGTTCGAGCCATCTGAGAAGGGAGAGCTTGGTGTCAGTCTCTGGGCTGCCAGCGCGAGGCGGGGTTGTAGGCCCTGCCCGGAATGGGGGGTCGGGGAATTCACTTCGGTCTCGATATCCTTGATCTATTGCCCATTGTTGGGGCCATGGCACACAAATCAGCCTCCGTCTCTCTTTGTTTCTGTGTTCTTGGCCGGCGTTCCCACACGGCGTGGCTGGCACAACATACCTTTTCCACTGTGGTCGACATGATTGCGGTTTGTCTGCGCACTGCAGAGAGTCTGTGCTATGTGGTGTGTGTGTGGTGATCTCGTAATGCGAAAAAGTTGGCGGAAAGCGGCCTGAATCAAAGAGGCGTGGTCGAGATGTGGGAATTTTGATGGTGGGGCAAAATTCCGAGCCCCGACTTTGCGACCACGCACTGGAGCAATGCCCCTCACTGCCCGCTTCGGTGATGCTGCGACGCTGGCGCTGCCCCCTTACTGAATAACGCCATCCTCTCGCCAGCGTGGCAAGACACATAGTATGTAACACTATTACCATGGGAATCAGTGCATGTTATGTAGTTCTCTGTATTTATGTACGTCCGGCCGCTGCGGCTATCTTATGTCCGTGACCTGTGCAGTCCTACTCCGACCAAATCGCCAAACTCCTCCACCTTTGCCAGCATATTCATTTACGTGCCTGATGGAAACCATAAAAGAGACCCAGTACAGCTTGCCACAGTATAAATAACTTGAAACTCAACACAACGAAGCCACTCCGTTGTGAAGCTAGGGTATCTCCCCGGAACGTGTTCAGGGGAAGCCGAGGCAGCAATCCAAAAGAGTCCAAAAAGTAAAAGATGATAAAAAGCCATGGTCCAAGCCGCCCGCTGCCCTTTTCAAAGCCACCCCGTGATGAAGACAATAAGCACAACCATCGCCTTCCCGTGCCCGCCGTAATTCCCGAAAGGCATCCCGTTCTATGGCTATTTTGTTTCCGTATCGCCCCGGGCCCTTCCCCCAAATGACAAAAGAGATCGTCTGAGCATGTCTTCGACCTTTATACACCGGATCGAAATCGCAAATTCGGCCGTTTAATCAGCGCTGCCATTAACTACTCCATTGACGCCATTGACAAGCGGCCGCGCCTGTGCCGCCCCCGATTCCGAAGATGGTGAAATCGGCTGGTTGCCATGAATTTGGCCGTTGCTGATGCTAGCGACGGTATTATTTGTCGTTGCGGCAGCCACCAGAGACGAGGGCGACCCTAAGCCACCATTGACGCTCGGTGCCGCTGGTGAGGACCGCATCCCATTTGGCAGGAGCGGAGAACTCGCCTCTCCCAGCAAGTGCTCGAGTCCTTGCTCTTTACAAAGAGTACTGTACGCAGGGTCGTCCGGGAACACCGCCACAAGACCACGCCGAGGAACCCGCTTCTCCGGGAACGGGGTCGTGCTCACCGCACCTAAACCTGGTCTATCTTCTGAGATAAGCTCGCCGTTGATAAAATGCTTGTTGCCGGGTGCAAATCCGTAGTTGCGATTTGCGTCGGGGTCATTCTTCCATTTTTGAAGAGGGGTCCATTTGTTGAGCAGTGACTCGTCCTCTGGAAGCTCACGGTACTCCATCGTGAGCCGAAGGCTACGCAGGTGTGGTATCGTAGGCACAATGTACATAAAGTCAGAAGCCTGAGAGCATGTTAGACCATTATTGGGTGCAGGGGGGATTGGTATGCCATGGCTCACTTTGACAAAGAACGTGTCCATCTGAACGAACTTCTTCCATGCGTCTGCTCGTAGGCCTTCTGTCACGCGATAGCTCATGCGCTCGGGCTCGACGTCTCCGTAGTAATCCGGAATCTGCTTGCCGAGCTCGTAGAGGTTGGGCAGCGTCAACGCAAACCGGTCCGACTCCAATCGCCAGATAATGCGTTTTGCGGCATAAGACGTAGGAATTCGTTCCCAAGCCGTGTCTGCGAACCACGTTAGTACACCTGTTATCCACTGGCAGAAGGTAGCCACGTACATCGCGAAAGATCGAGGTCCTTCTCCCCAAGGAGGAGCGCAGCCTGCGTGTTTAGCAACCATTGCTCTCTGCCCTCGGCAGTGCCGGTTGCTTCCGGACGAATGCAGTCGTATCGCACTCCTTGGATGATCCGGAATTTCTCAGCCACCTCGGGTGTTTTGGGATTAACAGAGCCATCTAACCACCGAAGGACTGGGGGTAGTTTGGCGAGGCGGATGCGTTCTTGCTCAAGGCGAATGCGGCGCTGTTCGGCATCCCTGGCAGCTCGTTCAGCCTCTTTCGCGGCCTTCCTACGCTCCATCTCTTCTCGGAGTGCTCGTTCTCGCTCTTTACGCTCTTCCTCCTCCCGCTTGCGACGGGACTCCTCGGCAGCCTCGCGCTCGAGCTGCTCCTTTCGTAGCCGCTCCTCCTCTTCCCGCTTCTTCTCCTCTTCCTCTTTCCTCCTCTCCTCCTCTTCCCGCTGCCTTCTTTCCTCTTCCTCTTTCCGCTTCTGCTCTCTCTCTTCCTCTTCCTTGCGCTTATTCTCTTCTTCCAACCGCCGCCGCTCCTCTTCCTCGCGTTTTTGGCGCTCCTCGAGTTCCCGTTGCTTTCGATCTTCCTCCTCTTTCCGTTTCCGCTCCTCTTCCTCTTGGCGCTTCTTCTCCCTCTCCTCTTCCCGACGCCGAGCCTCAGCCTCGGCCTCGAGACGCCGTTTAGTTTCTTCTTCGAGCCTGATCCTTTCGCTTTCCTTCTCCTTTTCTTCCTCTTCCTTTCGTTTCCTCTCCTCCTCCCTCTTCTTATCTTCTAGCGCCTGGGAATGGGCCTGAGCTCGGGCATCGGCTTCGGCGTCGGCCTGCTTCTTCTTCCTCCGCTCATCAGCCTTCTTTTCTTCGGCCTCTTTTGCTTTTTGGAGACGAGCCTCAGTCTCAGAGCGAGGTACAGGCTGAGCTGCGTCTGGCATGTCGACGTCTTGATCTTCGGATTTGACATGAATACTATTCTCTGAAGATATTGACTTTCCAGATTCACGTCTTCCATGATCATTGGGCGTTCCTGCTTTCTTTGGCTTTGGCGTCAGCCTCCGATCCTCCTCATCCCGGCTCTTGGAGCCAGTCCGGGGTACAGGGGTTGCTATGGGTCCTGGTTCGCGGAGCCCAGGTGTTTTGAGATGCCGATCGTCAGACGAGCTTGTCTTCAATCGCCTTTCTTTCCCCTCAACATCTAACCGTCTTCTCTTGGCAGGACCTTCGCCAGCATCCTTCTCAGAGGAGCCAAGATGTGGAGGAGTCGCACTAGATCGATGCCTCTTGCCAGAACTCTCTCCGGACACGGACAAACGATCACGCGAGTCGTCTCTCTTGAGAGCTTTCGTCCGGTCGTGATACTTCTCTGTCTTCTGAGGCTTTTCTGACTCCTCACGAGGACTGGATGGTTCTTTCAGGGACGATGCGTTTGAAGTCATGCTGGCGCGGCGATGTATCTTCTCACGCTCTCCCTTCAACTCTCGGCCAGAAACTAGTTTGCGTCGAGGCTTGACCGTCTCCCCCTCTGAGGATGCGGCTGCAAGGTCTGGTTCAACCCTTTTTGCCTTGGCTGTGGGCTTGACAATTGGCGAAGCTTCTCGGTCGGAAATGGCGATAGTTGGGATTCGATCTTCTTTCTTTGGCCGGCCTGGTCCTCTCTTGGGCGAGGTCTGGTCATCCGGGTGGGTAGTGACAGAATTGGACCGCCGCTTTTCTTTGGGACTTGTTGAGATTTTTGCCGACCCAGTTCTCTTAGACTCTCGGGTTGGACTCGATGCTTTTCGCTTGTGGGACCTTGAAGCCTCGTCCTTGGGCTCGGCCCGACTCCGCCGAGACTCACGGTCATGCTCCCGTCTGTTGGGGGATTTGGTTTTTGAGCCGTCACGGTGCGATTTTTTATCGTAAGCGTCCTTCAACATTTGCTCCTCTTCGATCCAATTCGGACCCCGTCGTCGCCTGGCAAGCTCATGGTACGCCTCACCCTTGTAACGACGTAAGGGATCGAAATCAGCTTGATCGAGAAGCAGCCTCACAACTTTTATGTTTTCCTGACCAATCGCAGCCAGCATTGGCGTTGAATAATCACTGTTTGCGATGGGTGCAGGATCAGGATTGGCTTTCCCCAACGCCAACAACAGCTGCATGACAATGTCGTGACCACCACGGGCGGCAGCCACCATAGATTCGGGGTCGTCAAATTTATCTCTGACTTGGAGAATGCGAATAACAGTCTCCTCGTCTCCACGGGCAGCTGCCGCACGGAGGGTCTTGTCGTCCATGGGCATGTATAGCAGATGATTGCTGGTTTTGTTTGACCGAACCGTCCCCGCTCTCCTTCCGCTGGCAGCATGAATAGAGCCCGCGGCTCCTGGCGATCTCCTGGGGCTCTCAGGTCCGTGGGAAGAACGAGCATCGGTGTGATCCAAATGATGATCCTCAGAGGTACGTCTACGCTCTCCCATTTTTTGCTTTGCATCTTGGAGAGCTCGTTTGATTTCCTCCGCGTGGTCCAAATCATCAGTCACCCGATCAATCGGCTCTTGTCCATACGCGTTTGCCTTTCGAGGGTTTACTCCAGCTGTAAGAAGAATTTTGACAACCTCCAAGTGGCCGTTTTCAACAGCGTCAAGCAGAGGAGTATCTTTATCGTTATTGACACACTCCAGGTTGCACCCAGCGTCCACAAGCAGTTTCACTATGTCATCAAAACCATTGAGAGCGGATATTTGAAGGGGCGTATTGCCAGCATAGTCGGCAACATTAATATCCTCTGGGCGTTCTTGTAACCGCTGCTTCGCAGTTTCGTATTCGCCCTTGGCACACGCTCTCGCGAGAAATGTCTGACCGTGTGCATCTAGGTGCTTCTTATGCGGGGCCAGCTTAGCTGGGGAGACGGTGGATTCGGTAGTCGCCGGAGTGGTCAGGCTACGCAGCTTGGAGCTCCGTGGATGGGGACTGCCGCTGGCAGAGGATTCATCGGATTGATAATCAGTCTGAAGCGGCGCAGGAACACGCTTCTTTTTGTGACTCAATCCATTGTATTGACCTGGCAATTGACTTGAAAAAGTTCGACGATGAGGCCGAGGCTGGGGCGAGATGGATCGGGTTCGCGTGGACGAGTGCGTGTCACTGTGCTGCTTCGCAGGAGGTGGGTGTGGCTTCCGGGACGCATCGAGACCTGAACCTGAATAACGCGGGCGTCGGGCTTTTCGGTTCTCACCCTCATCGTCGGAATCGAGCCTGGGAGCCTTTCGCTTGTGAGGAACCAGCTTGTCAGTTGACTTGGGCTTCTCCTTGGAGGAGGTCCGGGGCGATTCCACCTGCGCGGTTTCCGAGTCCGACTTCGAATGGGCATTAGAGGCGCGGCGGCGGCGCTGTGGCGGAGAAGCGGGTGCCGAACTCAAACCACTCGACCCGTCCTTGGCCTTTGGCTTCTCGACGAGCTTCTTCTTCTTGGCTCCGAGGGATGGTGCACGGTCGGGCTGGCGATTGTCTGCGACCGAGACCGACTTATCCTTTCGCTCCCGACGATCGCCCTTGTCACCATCGCGATCCTGTTTCCCGTTAGAGTCCTGCTTGCGGCCCCGCGACAACGAGGGCGGGTCTTCGCCGTCGCTCCTGTCTTCGCGCTTTATGATTTTGCGCACTTTGGAAGGAGAGTGACCGTCTTTCCCGGGCAGAACGATGGTCTCGGCGTCAGAATTGCCCTCCGCGGCGGCGTCATCGTCATTATTGTGGTGCGACGCCGTCGTACTCGACCTGCGGTCCCTGAGAGACGGCTCAGGTTTCGCGTTGCTGGTCGGCTTGGCCGTTGCGGAGGGCCTGGGCTGGTCAGAATCGCTGCCTGGCCGCTTCGGAGAAGCAGTAGGCTTCGAGGAGGCGGGCTCGACAGCATTCTGCGCATCCATGTCATTTAATTCGATAACAAACTACCGTTTTGCACCATCCTGGTCGCTGCTCGATCGGGGGCTTGATGGCGATGGAACGAGGTTGTTTGGCGATTGAATCACGTCGAGAGAAGCGATGCGCCAGACAGCCCCAAAGGGTGGTTGGTGGAGGGATTCGATGGATGCTAGGCCGACACACCAGAAGCTGCACAGCCGCCCCGTGTCCAGACGAAAGAACCTGTGAGAACCTGGAAGGCGCACGCGAGCGGGACGACAGCGGAAGGGACGGGCAGAACGAGCGCAACAGGCGATAAAATCACACAAAAGCAGCGCCAAAAATGGCCGCAGTGCACCGCGAGTGAGTTAGTGATACAGGATGGTGTCGGGGCCGGGGCGTAGATAGCGGATTGTTCGATTTGGCGATAGAAGGGTGTTTTTTTGAAGGGGGCGCTGGGACTGTATCTAACCTTGTATTTGGCTGAACGCAGAGGGAAGCAAAGCAGGTGGATGGAACTTGGAGATGCCCAGATCAAAGTCTGAGCGCTGTGGCTGTGATTGGCCGGGCGTGGCTACGGCGGGCGAGATAATCCTGGCGCGCAATACAAGTCGACCATGGAATCGACAAGGGGGAAAGGGGTACAGACAGCGTGGGCTTGCGCAGAGAGTCGCAACCGGCAGACGCAATCGCAAGTCTTTGGCAAGTGCATCCATCCACTCACCACCCGAACCCTCCAGTCATTTAAGTTCAGAGCCCACCGCCCTCGTTCCCCTCCACCCAAATCGGCGTCCCCCTACCTTAAATCTCAGCAGCAAGAAAAGACCTCTTAAAATTGTCATTTTGGTAGCCCTGCGAGACCGGGGGAGGACCTGCACTCGGGCGTGAGCCGCAGGATCCAGGCCATACTCGGGTCTGTTCGTTGGCACGCCTGATGCCTGGCGCTGAAGTCCCGAATGTTTCACAACGCCTTTCCCGAAAGCATCGCCCCGTCTCCTCTGACTTTTGCCTCCGCCCTTCCGGCTGGTCCCAGGCGTGCCTCCAGGCATGTTTTGTCATCGGCCCGGGTTGATCTGTTCCCAAGTTTTCAGCCCACTCAGCCCACCCGCCACAAGACCCCACCACCCCTCTACTATTTCATGCCGTCTCCGCAGGCCCTGGCATCCATCAAATCACAGGAATTCTATCCACTCTTGTAAGGTCGCTGTTGCCCGGCAGCCTGTGTCTCTTTTTCGTCTGCTTGCTCGCCTGGCCCAACTGACCATAGCCGCCGTAAACAGCGTGGGACAGGGAAACCCCGCCCAAGCCGCCATGGACCCAAACACCCCGCCTCTGCCTCGAATCAATCTCCCGGCGTCTCTTGAACACCGCAGGATACCAGCACTGCCTCCCGCGGCCTACTACATTGCAGACTTCGTCAGCGAGGAAGAGGAGAGGGCAATCCTGCAAAAGGTAAAAACATCGATGATGTTGCAGCAAGCCTCTTTGTCTCGTTCTCTCATCTAACTAAGCGTGTCGCAAAAAGGTCGAGACGGCACCCAAGGCCCGCTGGAGACAACTCACTCATCGACGACTGCAAACCTGGCCTTCTGACCTCGTGAAGAGCACCCTTCTCGATTCTCAGCCGTTGCCGGACTGGCTCAGCCAACCTGCCATCACTCGCATTTTGTCGATTCCCCTCTCTGACAGCGAGCCACACATCTTTGCTTCAAGTCCACACGGCCAGCCCAACCATGTCCTAATCAATGAGTATCCTCCAAGCGCAGGCATCATGCCGCACAAGGACGGCAGCGCATACCATCCCACCGTCTGCACGGTGAGTCTCGGGTCGAGTCTCTGCCTTAACCTCTACAAGAGCAAGGAGGATGGGGCTTTGGATCCCGAGCCGGTGTGGAGAATCTTACAGGAGCCACGAAGCCTCTTGATCACAACTGGGGAGCTCTATGACGAGTATCTTCACGGTATAGACTCCATCCCGGCCGACGTAAACCTCTCTGAGCAAAGTATTGCGAACTGGGGCCTTCTTCGCTCGCCATCGCGGTACAAGGACGGCCGCAATGAGCGGCAGATACGCATCAGCCTCACTTATCGCGATGTGCTCAAGGTCTCCAAGTTGGGAAGCAAGCTGGGAGCATTTTTTAAACGCCCTTGATAGGTCGATTGGGGATGAAGGAGAGACTTCAGAATAGGAGGGGTATCATGTTCCACTTTTCTGCAACGGCGGCGCTCCCGAACTTCTCAGCATACCATCTCCGAGTTCCAGCTGCCGTAACCCCCAAATTCACTAACACAAATGTCAAAGCACACAGAAGCGTCTTGTTGCACGGCTCGCCCGGCGGCGCGGCGGCAAGAGCCAGCGAGAGGTAGAGAAGACACTCGCATGTGTAATGAGGACAGACCAGGTGGCGGAACAGCCCTGCCTCTGGCAATGAATATTTCTTGAGCCCCGCGAGGTGCACATGGCACCTGTATTGGTTTACCCAGGCGAATAGGAAGGCTAAGCTTGCGACAGACAGCTTTAAGAGAGATGAGATGTCAAAGGCATCGCTGGGTGTCGTCGACCTATCCAAAATGGCTCCTATGATTCGCATCAACGGCGCTGTCCTACTCTGTTAGACGGAGAAAGGCTTACTTGATCCCTCAACCCAGACGGACACGCTGATGAAGAGGTAGAACCCCATACCCAGCACCCAGTGAACCACCCACATGGTGGACTTGGATGGCTTCACAATGGTCGCGTGCTCGTAGACGCGCCTGGCCGCCTGGAGGAGCATCATGGTCCCGGTTGCCGCCACCTGTCCCAGCATGGGAGACGGCCCTGGGGCTGTCGATTGGCGGGAAGCGATCAGGTGCATGAGCGTGCCACCCGCGAAATACTGGACTAGCCAGAAGGCGCTGCATCCAAGTGACACAACGTAAAAGGCGCCGAACCATGAGTGAGGGACCTGGCCCCAGGACGTGACCGTGGCGATGAGCGAGAGTATCCAGCACCGATTTTGCGATTGCCGTTGGGGTGCTGTAGCCTGCTGCTTTTGTCCCTGATGCGGTAGCCTGTCGTCGGTCTTGCGAGCCCCGTAGTCCACTAGCAGCGTCCTCGCCTCACGCGGCGTCGCGGCCACGGCCAAGACGGCTGCGGCGGCGAAGAGGAAAAACGCCCGGCACCATTGCGCCGGAGGGACCGCCGACACTGCTGCTACCATGGCCTCCACGGACGAGAGCTCCAGAAACCCGTCCCATCTCATTGTCGTGTCGCTTAGTGATTTGCCAATGCCGAATGACTGGTCCGGAAGGCAGGGAGCTCCTGTCTTCGGCTCTGTTGATGGATGGACCAGGTGGATATGCGGATGTTTTTTTTTGGGGGGGGTTTTCTTTTGGACTCCCATGTTTCCACCAAATCGGCTTCACCTTGTTCCGGGATCCGCTAAGCCTTTCCATCATGGATCCGGGCCGGGCATTCAGCGAGACTACTGGCGCACACTGGTGCTGCGCAATTCACTCACTCAACCTATGACTTCATCACTATTCTTGTATTTAGGTTCAGATTACTCCATTGGGAGAAAAGCAAGCATACAATCGACCGATTCGCTGAGCGATGTCTCATTTGCCCCTTCAGTCACGCATCTTCTTGTCATCAGTCTTGTACTAAAAATTACTGATTTGACAATATTCATACTCCTCGACTACTGCTTCTATTACTTTTGGTTGTGCTGCTTGCTACACCAAAGCGACCCATGCTGGCTAGTTTACTGGGCCCGGCACCGCTCCCTCCTTGTTTACTCCGATCAAATTCAAGAGACTTGAGAGTCCTGCGTCAAGTTAGTGCTAATCACCAAGTCATCTTTGCCTCGTAAATGCAACACGATAGTCAGACCCTGAATGCCAACATCATCGTCATCGTCCAGCCGACTGATGGTACGGACGGACTCGGCCTCATTTTCACCAACTTCGGTCTCCGCCTCTGTCCCCAACTCACTTGCAGCCGTATGCGATGTGGCTACCTTTGGCTGGTGCGCGTCAGACATCAGATGCCTATGCTGTTGTATCTTCCAGAGAGAGCGTTGACGAGCGATGGTCGGTACTGCGAGTTTAGGTTGAATCCCGATTTCGCTCACTCCCACAGTCGCTACTTCACTGGGTGGCGACATTTGTACGGTTCCTCGTGTGGAAGTTTGGTCCATCATAGTGGCAGCGGAGACCGGTTGATCCGACCGAGAGGCTTTAGGTTGTATATTTGGGGTTCCGCCCATTGGTTGCTTGTTTTGACGCTTTTGTCCTAAGTCTTGGGTTGGCAATTCCCTCATTACGGCGGTTTGGCCTTCAACGCTGGCTGGTGGCGTCCACGCACGAAACTGACTGGTTTCCTCCGCACTTTGATCATGCGATAAATACGGACCTCCTCTAGAAGCTATTCGCCGAAGTCTCCCCTCAATGTTTCCTGGGGTATGTGTCGGATGTTTTAGCCAAGGTGGTGGGCTAGCCACTCGGACTTTTGGGATGTGCCGACCACCTTCCTCAACTTCAACCTCCAAGACCCTTTCTAGCATCCCAGAGCTGGGTTGGCGCGCTAAGACTTTTAAGCGTCCCATGATAGGTGACGAGGTTCTCTCCGTAATGTCTTCGGCCGCTAATGCTCTTGGGCTCAAGGTTCCAGTAGTGGTACTCTCGGACTTTTCCCTTGCGCTATGTCTTCCCAGACTCCATCCCTCGTGTTGCTGATCATGTTCCTCGATTCTGAAGGGAGGATGATTGTGTGTTGACCAATTCGAGGCTGTGGTTTCCGAGACAATGGCGTCCAATGTGGCCTTTGATGCTCGCTGCTTCAAGCCACCGCTTTTGGTAAAACCTGCAGTGTATTTTCTGGGATGCTGTTCATCCTTTCGGCTAAGATTGTCCACAACACCAAGCCCTTTGTCTTGCCGGACCATGGCGTACTTGGGAGGAATTGAAGGCGGCGCAGCTAGGATATGGGTATTGGAGGACTGCGGTTCAGCGACCTTGGCCTTTGCTATCTGGTCAGCGATGATAAAGGGGTTGTTTTTCTGCAATCCCATCGTCAATGATAACTAGTAGTCGGAGCAGAGTTCATTGGGGGGGCCACCTACCACCGAACTTCTCTTCGCACTTTGATTTTCGGCAACTCTTTTCGACTCCTGCTCCCGTTGCATGTTCTTCAAGCTTGGTTCTTTGGTTCTTGCCGGCTCAGCCTTGGTTGATCCAATGCCGACCATATTGGCAGGAGGGGCGTCGACTGCCAGTGGCTCTCGATTCGTCTCGGGCGTTGCGATGAAAGCAGGTGCTTGCGCGTACGCTAAACGCTTACATTCATTGCAAAGAGGATGACCACAGGAAGGGCAAAAGGTTTGCGGCATGATCCTGTCCCCGCACAAATGGCATATTCTTCGGGATCGTTGGGAGCACGACATCGTCTCGCCGCTAACGAAATCGTCTTCCTCGTCCGATAACTAACCTGAAGGTCGAGAAATTCCATACTGGTCAAAAAGCTGCCTGGCAGCTTGTCTGCGGCCGCCTGGAGTCGTGGCGAGAGACTCCGTTCCAAGGGACAGCAATGAGGGTGTTGGGATCGAAGGTGCGGAGACCTCTTGACTTCGCCATTTGGATACACTGCTTCGTGTTTGCCCGAGCCTAGTCAAGTCTGGCAGAGAGCCAACCGCTTCCAAAGCTGGCCGAGGCCTGGTGTCTCCAGAGGGGCCCCGACGCATGGTTGCGGGTAAACCCGGCCACAAAAAGTCAGAGACCGTATGGACGTGTCTGGCAGGGGTGCTGACTTCTAGCTCTACTGTTCGGCTGTGTGATGCTGGCTGCACAAATCTCGCCTCAGGACCGAGCTTGCGTCCCTAACCAAACTACGCGAGCCATCTTATCAGTAGTGACACGAAAAAGGAGTGAGCCGTGTCTTTATTGATGGGCCGGCTTAGTAACTTGACCGCGACACATACTGACTTACCAGCTCGCTTTCTCGGTCCCGCTCCGACAGGCAGTAGTGCGGATTCGAGTTCGAGTATCTGCTTCTCCCAGCAAGATGATGGATGCGACACTCGACCGTCCCTTTTGGTACGGCCTCGCTGGTATGTTCCTTTTGGCCTGGACAGGAATTTGATGAGTAGTCCGACTCGGTAGATGTGGAATATGTATTATGCCGGCTCGCTCGCATAACCATCGCACACTTCCTTAAACCTCTTGAGCAAGCATAGTATGCGCAGTATAATATGGAATACTTAGTATCGATGCGTCTTGGATTGTCGGGACCGTTTGATCTGGAGCAGCTAGCTTTTGCGTTGCGGATGAGAAGTTTGGTCAGTGCTTTAGGTTCTTGCGTTTTCGAAAACGTACGGCACATCACGCCAGGCTTTGCTGCTCGGCCACGCCTTCCACGTCTTGACATGTACGATGTGGAAGTCACGATAGTCACATAGCCCCTGTTTTATCAAGCCTTCACAGGGGTCGAGTGATGCTCGACATCCACAAGAAACCGGCTTCAAGGCCTATCTCATTCGGTGGGAAATTTCTCGGAGTATGCTACAAGGAGGACGTCTGTCTAGGATTATACATCTACTTCACATGGTGCTGGAGGGTCTCGAGAACCTAGGTTGTCATTGTCAGTTTTTGCAATGATGGCCAACAAGACAAGAATGGGGCTCACCTCAAGCTCGATTCTGGCCTCAGCGATATCCTGCTCGCTGCCGCCTCCGTTCGCAACCTTCTGTGCGTCCGCGATTTGTGCCCGAATAGCGTCCGCACTGAAGTCCTCCAGGGGATATCCCTCAATGGCGTTGATGCTCAGGACAGAGTTGGGCTGAATAATAGCAAAACCGCCCGAAACTGTGTTGTGTAAGCTTCTACCCTCGTGGGATTCAGGTTCGGGACATACGGAAGAACTGCTTGCTGCCGGTCTCCTCGATCACCTCGATAACACCAGGCTTGAGCTGCTCAATCGACGGAACGTGCTGGGCGAGGATACCCATCTCGCCGTTCTCGGAGGCGAGGTTGACCTGAACAACATCCTGGGACTTGTAGATGGACTAAATGCGGCAATAAGCAGTCAGCTCCTCTGAACGCCAATTGAGTCTGGCATATATTGCTGGAGGCTACCGGGGCCAGTTATCGAGCCAATTGAAAGGATATCGATGGAAATACCTGGTGAGGAAGCGACAAGCTGAGTTTGATCTGGTCTTGATGTTAGAGCTAGTCGCAAATGTGGACAACGTCGGCCTCGACTTGCCTTGTCAGACACAGCCTCGGCGTAGCCTCTCCGTTGAATAGAGGCACGAATGGCAGTGGGGCGGACACGAAGGGCCACACGGGCGACGCGGAGGGAGTTCATGATGGAATGCGGTCTCGATTGAGTGCAGGGCGTCGTCAACGTCACGGTTGTCCCTCGATGAGCAGGTTTGGCTATGAACCTCAAATTCGCTTAGCCGGGCAGGGCTTGCAGGAAAGCGGAAAAACGTTCTTGCGCCCGGCTCTCGGGTCGATGCGGGATCACCTGATCTAATGCTTGCGCCACCGTTGTGAAACGCTTGGTGGCGGTGGTTAGCAAGCTCCCAACCGCATAGCTGTTTGACGCATATAATCAATATTCACAATATTTATCTAAAGGTTACCCAGTTATCAAGGTTCCTCTAGTGCCTCGATAAGATCCCACCTCCACTCTTTCCATTTGTACCATGCTGTCCCAACTTGCCTGTCTTGCTTGTGATCCCGCCAGTCGGTAGCAAGTTCACAGGGAACACGTTTCTGCTCGGCGTCGCGTTGCAGCTGAGTCTGCAGTGGAACTCGGCCCAAGTTCATTCTCAGCACCCAAATCTGCCCTAGGAATGCTGATTGGCCGTCCCGAAAGGCGTAACTACTTCATCCCAACTCAGGCCACCGAGCGTTGAGGTGCACTCCGCTGCTGTCGGACTATGATGAGCGATTAACAACAGCCTTCGACCGACGACATGCAGATGGCGTCGCCACAGGGTCCAGAACTCTCGATCAAGGGTCCAACCATAAGAATACTGCCATACCTTTCGGTAGGTTGCAGTCTTGCAATTGGTCCATGACAAAAGCCCCGAGAGCTTTCGAGTCTGGCACTTTTGTCCCACGCCGCCGGCGGAGAACAAGTTCTGTGTGGGACGGACACCCAACAGCGTACTAGTAGCATGGTAGATCGGGTTTTGGGATGGGGTCTTCCAAAACGCCATGCGTCAACCCAACGAGCCATGTGCCCGCGATATCTCGCGCCTGCAGATGATCAACAGCCAAATGCCATGCTGGGCAGCGGGTAAAAGAGGCTTTATTCACAGCACCAGAGAATCCGGCTTCCATCCGCGAAAACTGCCAATTGCAGGAGCGCGCAGAACGGCCTAAAGCTGGACGCAACTCATCTTGGCGGCGGAGGGTTGATGGTTTTCATGAAAAGCAGCATGGGAATCATGCACCCTGACAATCTCTTGTGCATGTGACCCCCATTCAATGTACTGTGTGCTAAAGTAAGAGGAGTCTCAGAATCCGAAAGAGCGGCTTTCGATGTTTGCATCTGTGAGAGATGGAGGGCACCGCCGGCCTTGGCCCGGTCGGGGAGGAGTCCACCGTCACGGGTGAGGCGTCAGCGTCCTACGGTTCGGGGGCCGCTTTGAAGTCAGAAATGCGCCGGGTGCACTCAGACGGGACACAGCAGGGAGTAAACTGTCCATGGCTGTGTCAGCACGTACTACGATAAGGATTGGCTGACATGAGGCTCTCACTCACTTCACCGCCTGTCCCCTTCTCCATCTCTCTCGTCGCGCCCGTCAACCATTTTCCCTCAGCAATGCACCACCGTTTTCCAAACAAATCTCGCCTTCAACCAGTCGCAAGTGCTTCTATTGCATCCAATAGTAAATACTTTAAAAGGCCTCGGCATTCCGCGGAAGCTTTTTCAATAGCTTTGCGAGGGACATGCGGGTTACCTCATCCATCCTCGCCCGCCGGACAGCACCAACGCCACGCGATGCTCAGTGCGGGGTTGTGTTCTGGCTCCTCTGGCTGCCATGCTGTTGAACGTGGGGTTTTGACCACCCGAAACAAGAACCCCGAATTTGCTGATGCAGAGCACGTTGATCCTGCCAACGGACCCGCCACACAGAAACGTCGGTCGGATGGAGATGGAAAAGGGTGGTCCTTTTATGCTACGCTGTTCCGTACCAAGCCGTCGCGTATATCTTTGGCAATATCCATCAAATCACTATGACAGGCGGCTGTGGCCTCGCGAATCGGAGACTCACCTCCTTTGATGGGTGTTGCCTTGGCAGGGCATTGCGTGGAGTATGTTAGAGGGTCGCACTGCATCCCACCTCGTTGGCTCACAATCGTGCACATGTTCGACCTACCGCTCCCCTCGTCGCCTGTCGTCAACCATGACCGCAACTGGCGACAAATCGCTTAGCTAGTCAGCGCGGCAGAAAAGGCGGGGTGCAAGAACAGCGACCTGAAGATTACCATCCAAGAGCTTCCGCCGTTGATAGAATGTGCGGGGGTGGGGCTCTCGGCTGGCCAAGGCTGCGGCGATTTGATGTGACAATATGCCAAGGGCACAAAACGGTGAGGGTGGTGTGATGGCAGTGTAGATACGACCCCGAATGAACGTGTCGATGATATCGCGGTCAATGGCGGCGGTGTTTTGGATATTTGCTGTCAGCATCGGGGAGCTCACGGACCCTCACGGACCCTCTCTTCATCCAAAGATGGAGTTGCGATAGGAAAGTTCCGGGAATAAAATCGCCAGACTCTGGCAGCCAGCTGCAAGCCCAGCTGCAAGCCGGCCCTGTGTTGACCTTGCGTGGGCCTCGTGTAGGTAATCTGCGCCCTGCAGACGCTATTTTTTAGGCGGTGGGGAATTGCTCCCTGCAATAAGGGCTTGTCAACAGCCTATCGAGATCTCCCGGCTGGGCAAACGGCACTCGACCTCGATTCCGTTACCTGTGTTGTTCGCACACGGGTGCAAGGAGCTGGTTGGTTGCACAGGAAACGCGATGCGGAAGCGCTCGAATGCGCTCGTAAGTCCCAGATAGATGCTCGCACGGCAGCTCAAGCTTGCGAGGTTGTTTACGAAAGCCCCCAGACACCAACAACCCGAATGTTAGGACAAACTCGGAGTCGCTGCCCGTGCTGGGCGTCGTCTAGCGCCTCCGTTTTTCGCTCCCAGGGCCCCGTCGCCCGATGGCTGATCAAAGCGAGCTAGTGTACGTACATACATACACTAGACTCCCTGAGGTAGCGGCTATCCTAGGTAGCTCAGCTGCTAAGGCGCGGCGCGGGTCGTCTCAGGCGCCAGGCAATTCACAGATTCACGGAATTTGGCAGCGCATTGGGCGGTCTTTGAATGGCTTGACCAGAGCAGCAAGCGGGGTGCAATGCAAGAGAAGGCCACTTGCGAAAGCTTGCCAGGCCCACGGAGTGGAAACAAAGGGTCAAAGGCGGAGCGTATTAAAGCGACGGTATCCGAGCCCCTTGTGAAAACCTATCGCGGTGTCTTTGGCGCGGGGGCAGCTGGAGTACTGGGAGGTTGCGACAAAGGGAGGAGAACATGACAGCGCCGCCCACCGGACTGGAGGTCTTGCTGTAGTGTACATAGCATTCTGCGCCATCCTGCGCCGGGGAGGCGGCGTGTGGTCCAACGTTCCGCAAATGTCGGCGCGTCCTAGCCTGCCGACTTCTTCAGAATTTTCGCCTTCACAAGCTTGTGATCATCGGTTTCACGGTGGGGTACAGAGTTTGAGGCAATCCCAAGGGATGGGAACGACCTAATGACACCGCAGTGTCTTGCACTGGACCGCGTCGTACGGTCACAGATCAGCAGCCTTACTTGTGCTTCGTCTGTGGCCGTCAGAGCCTAAGATGCAATATATAAAACAGGAGGGACTGCTGTTTGCTAAAAGTGTAGTTCGTGGCAGTGTGTCAAATGTTTGAGCAGGTTCTGGAAGAAAGCTGACAGAATCTTCGGCAGGTGGCAAAAGGGGCTCAGCGATTTCGCAATCAGAAGGTCTTGCTCCGTTTCCCTTACGGTGCCCACCGTCAGTAACGTCGCCATCGCGCACCTGCCCAAGGAAGCAGAACCAAGACTTGACTTCTCAACGGCTGGTGACCCCCCGGCGCACTAACAGACAGGACGCTTCCTGCAAAGGTGGGGGCTCCACCTTCTTTGACCTCTTTTGCTTGTGAGCACTCTCCCTCTCAGACCGCCATCCCGCGCTTAGTACCCACTTTCGCCAGTCGCCGTCCCATCTGCTAAAGTTAGCTTGTGTGGTCCCCTCACAGTGCACCCTTCGCAAGCCCCTCTCTCGCTCAAACACAAACCCTGTTCCTTTGTTCTGTCCTCGGGACTAGCACGGCCCCATTTTCAATCTCGACCATTTCCATTTTCCATCTGAATTGCTCCGCCAGGCTCAAAATCCTGATATTTTGCCGCCCTTCCCAGAGATATTGCGTCTCTGTGTTGGGAGCAGCCGTTTTCTGCTTTCTGCATTACATACTCTCACACATAACTTACGTTGGTGGTTCCAGACACCCCCCAGACCGACATTTCCCTTCTGGCGTGTTGGCAACAGTCATCACCCATCCCGTCTCCTACACGGTCACTCCGACGTCATTCACCATCGACAAGCCCGACACTTTTCTGGTTAACTCACTAAAACTCATTCAGACGGTGCTTGGTCGAAGAGTTCGACCTCTCAAACAAATCACTACAGCCTCGCGACCCCCACTGTATCGCCAACTATGGCTCTGCTCTTATAGCAATGCGGTCCTTAGGGACACGACCTTAACCTCGCCTGTCGCGAAACATAAGGACGAAGTCTGCCCCCCCCTCGGAGTCTTCCAACTGTGTCTATTTGGACCAACTCAATCTCACCGCTATCCCAACTTCACAACTCTCGATTTCAGAGACACCGATCATTGGACGTGGACACCCCTGCAGCCACCTTGGCTCGCCCTAACACAACAGCCTACCGACGCGACCAACTAGTCAGGCGTGCATCTCCGCCATCAGCCCGCCAAAATGGACAGGCATATCCCTCACGACTACACGACGTCGAACGTCCTTGCATGGACGGCGACACAGTCCGCCAACGTGGAACCATCCGCAGAAGAGGACGCCAGCGCAGACGCTGACGAGCCGCCGGACAGTAACCAACTAATATCACCAATTCCAAAACAATTTACGCGCGCTCCTGTTCGACGTAACAGCGAGCACCAGGAATCACTCTTGACAAAGGCTCTCCAGAGCCAGTCTGACGAGGAAGCCGGGGGGATGGGCTATCATCAGCGGTCCAGGAGAAGACGCTCCATCACGAGCAACTTCAGCCTTTCCTCGGCCGCCGAACTCACATGTGACACTGGTATCACTACGCCCGCTCGCACCAGCTCGCCGAGCCCACGTTTACCTGATGTCGGGTTCGTCCCTATCGTTGGGCATGGAAGTAGGCTCATGGCGACCACTAAAGCTTCAGATGCTGAGGTCAGCCCGCCCGTAAGGGACCCTGCTGTCCAGGCCCTCGAGAAGAAGCGGTGCATTTCCTTTGCTTGCGCGGCCAAGCCAAAGCCTGATGACAAGTCATTGATGCCTCCGCCTCCCAAGCCCTCAAGCGATGCGGTCAAACCCCAGAATACGCCGAGGAAGGCTTGCATCGTGAAGTTTGCGTGCCCCTCTCGGCCCTTTACCAGATCTGGCTCTCCACAACAGTCTCAACAGTCTGCTGGTGGTGCAACCTCAGTACCACAATTATCACTCCCTATAGGATCAGGCCTTCGAAAGTCGCGTTCGCCTGCGAGTCGCTCTTTTCGTTCCTTGTCTCACCGCAGGTCATCGCAGAGTCCTGTATCTCACAGATCCAAGACATGGTTGACAGCCAACTCCACGGATCTCCAAAGCGAGTGCTCTCGATTCCACGAATTTGCCAGCGATGAGCCGCAGGAAGACGATTGGATTCTCCGGGACGATACATCCTCCAAACCCAAGTTGACCATCAACGATACTTTGCGGAAGGAAAACGCCATCCGCAAGCTCGGCAAGGAGGCCGAGGAGGAGGCAGACCAGGAGGAGGAGGAGGAAAACGAGGATGAGTGTGCGGACGGTGACGACGGCGACAATGCCGACGATAATAACGAGGATGAGGAGGAAGAATCAGAACGTGGCGCCAACGAAGCAGAGTCTGAGTACGGTTGGGACGACGAGGCCTCTGACGGTTACAAGACCGACAACGAGGTTGGATTCGCAGATTCCGATGAGGAAGACGATGACGACCTGGTTCTTTGGACCACCCGCGCGGCGGGTCACCATTCATCGTCTGGAGTAACGGCAGTGTACCGCCGGCCATCGGTTGGTGAGCACTCGGATTCCTCGGATTGTGCCAGACGCATTGCGGGTGCTATCCGCGCCAAGAAGCGCCAGAGGCACTTGGCTGTCCGTGCATTCACACCTGAGCTCCCCGACAGCACCGACTTTGTTTGCGGCACCCTGGACGAAGACCGGCCTTTAGAGGAGGCGTACATATCTCATCTCACTGCCCGGAAACAGGGAAAACTGCAGCTTATCCCTCAGGATATCGATCCTAGCTTCCCTACTTCTGAGCCTGAGGATGAAGCTGAGGAGTTGTACAAAAAGGGTCACGGCGACAGTGACGAGAATATTTGGCTCCACGGCGAGCTAGAAGACATCCATCACGAGCGCGCGGGGCGGAGGAAGAAGTCGGACGGCCACTCTCCAAAGAGGTGCCGCTCGCCTCCCCCTAAGCCCAAGAGGCATCATTCGCCTCCCCCCAAGACACGCGGCCGCTCTCCCCGCAGACTCTTTGACCAACATTCTCCTCGAAGACTCAGATCGCCGCCTCCCCTCAGAACCCTAACCCAGTCTCCTGCGACATCGCCTATCCAGCTAGGCGGATCTATCGCGTTCAAGTCACTTGCTTTCCGGCCTGGCTTGACACATACCAAGTCGTTGCCGAGAGGACCCGTTCTCTTTCCGCATCTCAAGACGCCCCGTAGGTCGAGAACCAATACGGTGACTAGGGAGTCGCATATCCGTGGAGCAATCGATATTGTTAAGGGGCTGGAGCAGAAGCGACAGCGGCGCAGGGAGAAGTTCTATCAAAAGTACTGCAACCGGGCGCGAAAGGAGAAGGCACAGGTCAAGAGACCGCCACCAGGACAGGGTGCAGAGCGCATGAGAGAGGTCGGGCTTATTATGGCCGGCAAGCTGGGGCAAGGGAACTACGTTCTTTCTATTTAACTGGGAGGCAAGTTTGTTAAGCATCATCATACGGACGTTCAGGGATATCATTGCATATGGGCGGCATTTTATGATTTCACGAGCCCAGCCATGGTTACTGTTCACTACCATGGCGGCCAAGGCCGTACACAGGAGGTTCTCTTATTCTTTTGTAATCAGCATGACCACCTTTGGACGAGCTAGGCCATAATTGTCAGCTCGGCGCAGATACCGGAGTTCAATGTGTGTACATACATAGTTGTTTCACGAACCTCTGCAGGGAATTTAATGTTAATACATCAAAAATTTGACAAGATGCCGCATAGAGTTACTGGTGCAAAATGATAGGTATGCAGTTATGGCGGCCTCACCAGCTCAGCCCCAGAGTCAAGCGCCACAGCCACTGCTTATGATGTGGTGAGACTTGGCTAGATGAAGCGGCGGGTCGATACGATAGGGAGTGCAGGTGAAGACGGATAACATGATGAGTTCCATTGGCGCTAGGCAGGCATTCCGTCAGTGTGCGCGGTACGTCACGAGCTCGGAACATGCAACCAGTGGCTTGCTTCCAAGTTGCCAGACAGCACCAGCAAGGAGTAGGCAGTCATGTGATTTTTGCCTCATAATTCAGGCACCTACCCTCAACCGCGACGTGGTCTGGGCGTGGCTCCAATTCCTGCTAGCCTTGAGCCGATTGACACTTCATGAATCTCTGGCCCTGCGCACGCTATTAAAACCGTCGCTCGATTCTCTCTGCGAAACAAAAGCCGCTCCACAACATACTGCATCTTTACAGACCTTGAGCCAGACGGCAGAGATCGATTATACTACACACCCACCATGTGGATCATCAACTGGTGTACGCATCTCTCTCCTCTCTGCCCTTGTTTTCTCCATCCGACAGGACACGCTTGCTGACTCGAGGGTGGCCAATCGCAGTTTACGATGTTCTGTCCTCGCTCGGCCTGCTCAACAAGCACGCCAAGCTGCTTTTCCTTGGGCTCGACAATGCCGGCAAGACGACGCTCCTACATATGCTGAAAAATGACCGCGTTGCCATTCTCCAGCCGACACTACATCCGAGTGAGTGCTCTCCCCGCCAACCGGCACGGCGCTGGTGTTTTCTGCGCACGTGTCCATAAGCGGCAGCGACATATGATATAGGTTGGCTGACAAAGATGGGTATTCCAGCTTCGGAGGAACTGGCGATCGGCAATGTGAGGTTTACGACCTTTGACCTGGGTGGTCACGCGCAAGGTACGTTTCAAGCTGCTTATTCTGCTCTTGTCCTCGACGAGTAGCCTAGACCGGGAAGATGCCTGCGTGCCCTTGTAGCATGCCCTGAATTGCTTATTACAACAAAGCGACACGTGTCTCGAGCTCTGTACTGACCATGCACAGCCCGCCGTCTTTGGAAGGACTACTTCCCCGAGGTCAACGGTATTGTCTTCCTCGTCGACGCCAAGGACCACGAGCGATTCCCCGAAGCCAAGGCCGAGCTGGACGCGCTTCTCGCAATGGAGGAATTGTCCAAGGTCCCCTTTGTCGTCCTCGGCAACAAGATCGATCACCCAGACGCAGTGTCCGAGGACGAGCTCCGCCACCAGTTGGGCATGTACCAAACGACGGGCAAGGGCAAGGTGCCGCTCGAGGGTATCCGACCTATCGAGGTCTTCATGTGCTCGGTGGTGATGAGGCAGGGGTACGGCGAGGGCATCCGGTGGCTGTCGCAGTACGTCTAAGGCCGTGCCGTGTGGCAGGGGGCTACTCCAAGACGGGAGATGGGAAAGCTAGCGGGAAGGCGTAGAGGAAACTATAGAGCCAAGACGTGAGCGGGCTGGGTTGCCGGGGGATTTTTGCAGATTGGTCGCAACGCGGGCGTGAAGAGGGGGTGCTTGGGAAGGTGACAGTCTGTACTACGACATGATATGACTCGACAATTATACCTCTGGAATTCTACCTGCTACCTTTCGAATGCTTTTTTTGTTTACAGTTATTATGTTTCTATAACATTTGAGTTTTGAGCTATCTATGTGACATTACTGTATCTGAAGAGTTCAGACCCGAGGTGGAATAGGTGGCGTGAGTGCATAGAGTGGTGTCCTGGGCTTCTTGGTGCTCTCATGATGAAATGGAGTGGAGGCACGCCACCGAAGCCGAGTCCACCGGGTGAGCTGGTCATCAGACGAGTCGGCAGCAAACAACCCTTCAAGTCCGCACATGTCTTCAGCCGTATTGCACAATAAAGGACAGCCCAAAGGAATATTTTGGCGTCAATGGGATTTTGGTCTCTTGTGTGTGATATTGCCGCCGGCAAGGACGGGAACCAGACGGAAGGCTCGAGATTCATGGAAAGTGTTGATCGGTTGGTAAAGAGGCCCCTTATCGTTGAGGGTCGTTGAGGGCGGGAAGCCCCTGTAATGTCAGTGGATGCCAAAGGTCGGGGGCGCTTGTTGTTTGTTGGCTGGGGCTGTGACTGGTGGAGGCCAGGGGTTAGGGGCGGGTGCGAGCCGACGTCATTCGCCTGCCGAGGCGAGACGGCCCCTGGCCGAATGAATTGCCTCCCGAAACAAGACACCGTCCCATTATCAGATCCAAACATACCACCCGCTTGTACTGCAACTCTATTGTGACGCCCTGCACTTCTCGGGAATTACCTCACACACCACTGTTGCAGCATTTCCTGCAGTGTTGCTTGCAGTATAAACTCTCATCAGCCATGCATCGCAGCTGGTTTTGGCAGCGCCCTTAATCCGACGACATCATGGCTGACGAGCACCCTACACCTGCAGCAAACAGAAACGAGAAGAGACTGGATGATAAAGCACCTCTCCTCTCCATTCCTGCGCGTAACTACGGCTTTCCACCCGAAGCTTTTGACTGGTCCCGCCTCCCCGACTTCGACACCAACTTTCTGCCCGCCGAGCACCTCGAGGCCTTTATCCAAGCCCTCTCTGCTCCCGATCCCGGCCCGCAGTCTCCCGACGACGGCTCCTCCTCGGTGCACCTCGGCAGCCCAGGCGGCTTCCTGCGCCAAAACAGCGCCAGCAGCAGCTTCGACATCCTCGGCCGCGCGGCGGCCGCGCGTGAAGATGACAGCCCACAAGCCGTCGCGGCTGCAGCAGACGCGGCCGTGCCGGGGGCGAGGCCCGGGCCCAGCCAGAACCACCCCCGGCAGCTCAGCCGGTCCAACAGCAGCCTGTTCATTACGGCCCAAAACGATTGGGCGCCCGTGCACGAGAAGGTGATTGGAAGCGGCACCAGCAGCGCAAAGCGCAGGAGACATCGAGGGGAGGGCAAGAAGCGGCGCCGCACCCCTCGTCTCCCACTCGAGACGCTGGTTGGCAGCCGATCCAAGGATGAGACGCGCGAGGGCTATCTATATAGCCTCCTCAAGTGGCCGTTCTTGCTCATCGTTGGGGCTTGGATCGGTGGACTGGGTATTGCGTACCTGGCCACCCGGTTTTATATATACGTGTACGAACAGTTCGTCGCGTGGCGCGGGCAGCGCGAGAAACTGCGGCGCGCTATGCGGGCTACGGGAAGCTATCGGGAATGGGTGGGCGCCGCGAAAAGGATGGATGAGTTCTTTAAGAACGAGAGGTGGAAGGAGGAGAGTGAATTTGCGTATTATGACAGTAAAACGGTACGTAGGGTCTGGGAGCAGATGAGGAAGTGCAGGCAAAGGGCCGAGGCCGTGGAGAAGGGGACGACAGGGGGTGCCCGCGGACCCGTCAGCGCAGAGAAGAAGGCGGTTGAAGATTTGAAAGCCCTTCTCGAGGCGTGCGTCAAGAATAACTTCGTCGGAGTTGAGAACCCACGTCTGTATAGTCAGACGTACTATGGCACCAAGAATCTGGTGCAGAATTTTGTGGATGAAGGTAAGATGACCCTCCTGCGCTTGAGGGCTGTTCAATGGGCTGTATACTAACAAGATCAACCTGTAGTGGAGAGAGGTCTCAAGTTCCTAGTGGACACAGATCAACTAACTGAAGAGGAGAAGAGGGTCACGTTCAAGGGCATCTACGCGAACTACGGCCGGACGGCACTCTGCTTGTCCGGTGGCGCTACCTTCGCATACTATCACCTTGGTGTTGTCAAGGCGCTTTTGGAGGATGACCTCTTGCCCGACATCATCACCGGTACCAGCGGAGGGGCTTTGGTGGCCGGGTTGGTTGCAACCCGGACAAACGAGGAGTTGAAGGAACTCTTGGTCCCATCTCTGGCCCGCAAAATCACGGCCTGCCGCGAGCCCATTACCATCTGGTTTCACCGTTGGTGGAAGACCGGTGCAAGATTTGACTCTGTCGACTGGGCCAAACAATGCAGCTGGTGGACAAGGGGTTCGATGACCTTCCGAGAAGCTTACGAGCGCACAGGGCGGATTCTCAACGTCTCATGCGTCCCAGCTGACCCTCACTCGCCTACCATCCTCTGCAACTACCTCACGAGCCCGGACTGTGTCATCTGGTCGGCCGTGCTCGCGTCGGCTGCCGTGCCAGGCATTCTCAACCCCGTCGTCTTAATGATGAAGACTCGTACGGGACAGCTAGCCCCATACTCATTTGGCCACAAGTGGAAGGACGGCTCCCTGCGGACCGATATCCCCATCAAGGCGCTCAACCTCCACTTCAATGTCAACTTCACCATCGTCAGCCAGGTTAACCCTCACATCAACCTCTTCTTCTTCTCGTCGCGGGGCTCTGTCGGGCAGCCCGTCACACACCGCAGGGGTCGTGGCTGGCGTGGCGGCTACCTCGGCTCGGCCACTGAGCAGTACATCAAGCTTGACCTAACAAAATGGCTGCGTGTCCTGCGCCAGCTCGAACTGCTGCCCCGGCCACTCGGCCAGGACTGGTCCCAGCTCTGGCTGCAGACGTTTGGCGGAAATGTAACTATCTGGCCCAAGAGCATTGCCTCGGACTTTGTCCATATCCTCAGCGATCCCGACCCGGCGAGACTGGCGCGCATGTTGCATGAGGGCCAGCAGAGCGCATTTCCCAAACTGAAGTTTGTCGCGAACAGGCTGAAGGTGGAGAGGATGGCGGAGAAGGGGCGTCGCCAGACAAGGGTGTTGCCTGCCATAATCGGAGGCGGAGGAGGAGGGGCTAAGAGGAGGGGGAGTATTGAGAGTTTACTAAGCGAAGACGACTTGAGGAGTTTGTTGCGACAGACCTCCCGCGGGCTAGGAGGAGGCAGTGCGACAGGAACGGAGGATGAGACAACAGATGTGGACGGTGAAGATGTTGATGGCGGGATAGGGCTCGATGGGGGCGGGATTGATGGAGTTTTGGATGGGACGAGGGATGAGGTCGAAGCTGAAGACGAGGCTGTTGTTATGGGCGAGGGGGAGATGGCAGGGCTGGGTTTGAGAAAACGCGGGTCGTGATTGCATTGTGGCGGCGCATTGTATTGGATGGGTCGATGATAGACGATGAGTTATGATCATGAAAGGCTTGCTTGAAAAGCGAATCGTGTTTTGCTCTTACGCACTTGGAGTTTGTTTATTTGGGTCCAAGTCATAGATATATGAACATTCGAGCCTGCCAGCGTTGATAATAAACCTCATCTGAACCTTTAGTCCATTTGATAAACGCAACTGTGGGGTGGTAGCTGCACAGCACGATACTAAGATGGTTTGTGTATAGAGAGCCACACCAAGTTGGCTGTGGTCCTACAGGCGGGGAGTTCTCTTTCGAGGCTTTTTGGCCTTGGTAGAGGTTAGATCCGTCATTGCTTGTGATACCTAGGTTAACAGGAGGGATATGCAAGGTCTGTTGGGAGTGGGTGTCCCGAGAAAAGCAGGTTGATGGCCTTGGCTGTCTAACTTAGGTACTATACCTCTCAATATAAGGTACGGTGGCATAGCTATGGTTCTTGTTCGAGGCCCCCAATACTATGTTCGGGTGTTACATATGAGTTCTGACTGCGCTGTTGCCAAATTGGGTTGGCTCCGCGTTCCTCTCATCAGGGAGCGTACAATAAAAGCCATTCAATCTTACAAGCACATCGCATGTAATTAGGTAACCAAGTTGTCCATATCTCCTTGAAGCAAGAGGCAAACAATAAAGGACTACCTGGATGCTACCATACCTTATAGCCGGCATGCACATTAGTAATACCGGTGGCAAGCTCCCGTCAACTCGCAGTGATGTTGACAGCTTGAGTCCAAGATCGGGCGTATACCCCTTTCCTTTCAATATAAACATAAAACTCCAAAAGCCCAGATTTTTACCAACCACCCAGGATTCAACATTTTATCAAGCCAAACATCACCAACCTCCTATAGTTCATCAAAATGGCATCCAATCCCTATCCAGTCAAGCGGCCCCCCAGCACCATAAAAACCCAACAAGAACCCAACCCACCTCCCACAGCACGCGCTTCGGTGACTCAAAGTATAAAGCCAACCCCCACCGCCAAAACCGCCCCAACAGCAACCGCCGCCCCAGCCGAGCCCCCTAGCGCCCTCGGCAGCGCCGCCGCCCCGTTCGGCGTCCCGCTCGCCGTCGGATTCGTCTCGGCCAGCATCTCGGCCCCGGCCGTGATGGTGACGGGGGCGAACCCGAACCGGTCGCCGCTCGTCCAGTTGTACGAGTAGGTCGAGAAGGTGCCGTTCCAGGCCGGGTCCTTGGTGTACCACACGGCGCCTACATGCGTGAGGTTGCAGACGGCCGAGGCGGTGCCGTTGAGGGAGCAGCGGTTGACGCTGTGATAGGTAGGTTAGTAAACCGGGGTTGAAGTGAAGGGGGAGGGAGGGGGAGGTTACAGAGTGTGGTCAGGCCCGTAGCGGGTGCCCGTATAAGCAAAAAAACTGGGTCCCTGGGTAATAGTACTTGCGAGGCCCGTGGCGTTGGTAATGTGGCCGAGGCGGGGCGAGGTGAGGGTGGGGATGCCGGTGGTGACGTTGTCGGTACGGGAGTGGAGTGGCAGGGGCCGGTTATCGACGCGGGTCGAGGTGATGACAAACGTCGTGCGGTCCGCCTCGACGCCAATCACGGCGCCCGAGTCCTTGTGCAGCATCGTGTACGGGAGCCCCTCGTACGAGCGCTCGTCGATAAAGAATATCTGGACTACGCGGGTGACTCCTGTCGCTGTCGGGCTGCTCGAGCTTGCCTCCAAGGTGGACTCGGCGGTGGCGTCCGCGGTGGTTGAAGCGTCGGTGGCATCTTGTGCTTGGGCGAGGCCTGTGCCTACGGCGAGAAGGAGAGCCAACAGGCGGAGGAGGAAGACAGGGGATAGGAGAAGGAGAAGGATAGACGTCATGTCGCGAGACTGGCTCCCAAGGTGGATATATCAAGGCCTCCTCGAGACGCGAACCCAGCCGGCGAGCCCGTCTATTTCTGGTATCCTTATGGCTGGAACGTCACGGCAAACAAGTGTGAAAGTAACGAGCGAACGGACTCAGAGTCCACGAGTTGGCGGGGGAGTATAGGAACGAGAGGCACGCGCAATGCCTATCAGATAGAAACTTGGTGTTGTGCTGTTTGTTGGACCACCTCGTCAGGCAACCTGGCAGCTATTTCCAGCGGAGAATTCCCTTAGCCCACCTTGAGACTGACGACAGCTCTTACGTCGTCGGGCGATTCAAGACCCAATCTGTCCTGTCCCACGCGCGTCCCCTCCCGCATTTCGCGGGAAGAGCGCCCCCAAAAGCGGAGGTTCAGCCCAGCCGAGAGTTTAGCCGCGACGCTTTCCTCTTGAACTCCAGCCATAATAGCATCCGAGTTTCCCGAGTTCCTAGTACGAGGAAGTATGTCGATAGCAGAACGCTGTTAAGAGGTGATCGGCTTTGCTGTGCCGGTCGGCGCGATGCTCTTTGAGGTTGGCCGCTGGTGGCCTGCCCGCCGCCGGCGCCGACTCCATTCGCTGTGCTTCCTCTGGGGCCGCATAAAGCCGGCTCCTCCCCCGCAACAAGTGGAAACTAGCAACTGCTAGGTTAATCCCAGATAGAAAGGTGGCGTGCCTAGAGATCATCGTGTATCCGGTCTCCCGGTGTATTAAGTGTTGTGGAGGGAGATAGTAGATCCCGGGTGGATGGCCACTTGGCGTAGACACTCTCCAACCAACCACGTTAGCGAGGCAATGACCGTTTTTTTTTGGCAGTGAGAGAGAGAGAGAGAGAGAGAGAGAGAGAGAGTGTGTGTGTGTGAAAAGTGTCATGGGAAACGGAACGGAGAGTTTGGGGAATACGAAATTTGAAGTGTGCGATGGGTAGGTAGTACGTAGTGGGAAAATAATTCAATGTGTGCCCCCACTGTCGTGATGGGAGAACTGATCATCCAGTACGGATTATGATCCATGGCCACTGGACAAGAGAAATAGCAAAGGGAGAAAAATACCAAGGCTTGAACTTGGGACGCTTTGAAGTAGAATGAGAAAGGCTTGTGCTTTTCATTGACGTCGGAGGCAGGCCGTCCGGCCAAGATTGAGTCGAGGCTAAGGTTGAACAACCAACAATCGGGCAGAGACACATCTTCTTAACTTGTGTCCTCTTCGCCTATCCGCCTGACCCCAATATACGTTGCACATGACCTTGCACTGCACTCTCATTTCCCTTCCATGGTCTGAGTGATGAGGGTTGCACCCACCAAATGGGCTGTTCACCGCGAGAGTGCCGTGACTTCACGCAGTTCGAGGATCGTGAGGGCGCACATCCCAATCCAACCCTGTCCAAGCACAACCCATGCAGGTCCTGCTGTTGTGGGACCTTACTTCTCGGGTCTGTGCACGAGAATGGCAAAAACGGGGGTAGCTAAACCTAGAATGGCGCAGCCATGGGTACCTTACCTCCTTTCCACTTGAGGTAGGTAGCTAAACTTGTGGAGAATAGGGGTCAATGAGGATGGTAACACGAGACATTGGGCCAACCAGAGCACGAAATCGGCGGATCATTAATCTCGGCATATCAAAAGATGAAACGACGCCACAAGGCCTCCCTTGGAGATCAGCGAACGTCCTCATGGGTTGAGAACTTGAGTGGTAAACGGACTTTCGCCGCCTGTTTCGAAACAAATCGTATCACATCGTTGCTAGTCAAGTGAAAAAATGTGACTAAAGTTGATGTTCAAAAATGACGCCCCAGACCGCCTTGTACTGATAAATGCAAGGCGATTCAAGAAACGCCCAAAAATTCGTACAATTAGAAGATTAAATACAATTGTGGTATCTGACGTGCAAATGATGCCGGGCATCCCAAAGCAGCCTTTTGATATCTCTTGGCTCAAAACCCTAAACCCCCTTTCCCGTACATAGTTTGTCGTAAAAATGCCGTAGCCGTCCAGGCTGTTTATGATGCATGAAAATTCAAGAAGGCAAAGCAGAACAGAAGTCGACCTTGACTATTTCGTTTAGGCAAGGATGACAGCAACAAGGCCGGCCGCAGCGGCAAGGAAGAGAGAACTGCCCATGGTCGAGGCACCGGCAGTGACGGTAGCCTTGGGAGGAGTAGTGATGGTGCCATTGCCACCGACCGGCACAGAGGGAGGAGCGCCTGAAGGAGCGGGCCACGCAGCGGTGGGGCACGGGATCGAGACGGTCTCGTAGATGACGGTGGGGATGACGGTGGTGATCGAAGTCGAGATGGTCTTGACGGAGAAGGTAGGGCAGGCCGGGGCAGCAGCCGATGAGGTAGGGGCCCAGGCGCCCCAGCTGGCGGTGCTGTTCTTAGGCCAGGTTCCCCAGCCGGCGCCGGCGGGGGTGCTAGTGGGCCAGGCCTCAGTCACGGGGGTGGTGGCGGGCCAGTCCTCGGAGACAGGGCAGACAGTCGTCGAAACGGGGACCACCTCGGTGACGACCTTGGTCGAATCGTACGGGCAGTGCGTGACGGTGTCGGGGCAGTCGCTGATGGTGTAGGTAGTGGTGCTGTACACAGTGGATGTGGTCCAGGGGATGACGGTGCTCTGGACAACAGTAGAGCGTGCCGGGCAGTCCGTCACGGTAGGGCCGCAAGACGTGATAGTAGTGTAGTCGGTCGAGTAGACAGTGCTGTCAGGGGCTCCGTGGGGACCATCGTGGGCGTAGGCCAGAGCAGCACCAGCGACAACAGCGGCAGCAGAGAAACGCATTTTGATTGATGTTGATTCGTAAAACGAAAAAAGTGAGAAAGGTTGGTGGTTGGGGGTTGGTGAAAAGAATGAACTTGAAGCTAGGAAGCTTTGATAGTTGTTTTTAAAGAGTGGACGACCGAAGTCAAGTGAGTCAAGAGATACTCGAGAGCTGAAATGGCTTGTTGGGCTAGAGAGAGAGAAAAGGAAGAGTGTGAAGCTGGAGGGAGACACACATAGTTAAATACCTAGGCCATCGGTCACTGGGAGCCAGCATGGACCAGGAAATTACCGTCACCGCTCGACCTGCCCAAAGCAAATGGTCCGCTAATCTAGTCGATCCAGGGGCTCGGCGAGCGGCGCCTCTCTGCCGCTCATTGTCGTTCGTTGTCTTTCGTCTGTTCCTGCAGGGCGGCGGAGCTCTGGGAGGGTGGTAAGGCCCAGGACAGGGGCCTGACCTGCAAGCCATTTCTGGGCTTCAACGCCACCCCTCAATTCAGCCCCACCATCTAAAATGGTAGCTACATAGCTGGTGAGCACTCGGGGGGCGCTTGGGGAGCACAGCGCTGTGGTTTCTCTGATTTGCCGAATGGCCAATCTCGTTGACCACATGCTGCTCCAGAAATCCAATCCCACGACGTTGCACCCCGAGGAGGAGCCGGGCTGGTCGCGGCGACTTGGGACTATCTCCGTCAACTACGGATAGTCTGGTGTATATGGTGGTATGTGTCAAGTCCCTTTCGAGTCGGAGGACCCTTAGGGTTACCTGGGGTAATCTGCAGCCACTTTAGAGCAGCACCGATGATCCAACCGCCAGCGTCTCGCGTCTCCTCTACCTCCACACTCCGGCAACGTTGTTGGTCAAGTGTTAGCGAGCTTGTCACCATTCTAGAGGCGCAAACGAAGTGATGTTGATACGCTGTAGACACGGCTTTGGTGCTATAGAGTAGCTAGCGTACGATTACGGGCGGTGGATTACGCTCCAACGCTGGCCAAACTACCACTGGGCAAAGCTTGGTGGTCCGCCACAAAAATAGACGTGCAGGAATGCCATGCAGTCACAACGCCCATCCGTCCTTTTTTTCTTCTTCTTTCAACGCACCTCAAATCAGCCGCTTCCATCTGCGGGCTGCAAGACATAGGCTAGCCTGCGAGTACCCAAAAGCTGTTGCTGTTGAGGAATAAAGAAGAATTCTAGAGACTGGTTCACCAGCAAAGTTTCTGCTGAAGCGTAACATGACCCTGTTACCTCGGGAGATTTGATGGAGGTCACGGCGCCCTCCCTTTATCAGCGGTCACATTTGATTCGAAATGGATGCAAGCTCTGTCGGCGGCCGATTTTGGAGCTCGACCAAACAAAAGGCAAACAGCCGACACTGTGAGGATGCAGAAAGGAGGGCTGTCTGAAAGGAGTGAGGTGTTCCTCGTTGAGGGGTTTCTTGCGCTAATGCAGGTACACAACCAAGAAGCCGCCGATGTCTCTCCCCATTCGACAGCGCGGCTTGCCAGCAGGCGTGACTGGGGCCCTGGCCGAAACACAAGCGAGAGAGGGTTTTGGGGGGCAGTGGCGCATCTTCATCTCACTGCCCGCTCTTTTCTTAGCTCTTGCGGAGTGCAGCAAAACGCACACGCATGCGGTTGGAGTCACGATCGCCTGGCGACCGAGTTTCTGGAAGATGCGTTACTCAATTCTGCCTCTTTCCCGGGAACAGGATCAGAATTGACGCGCCACGGCACACACCTCACCTCAAGCTCCGAAGATCTCTGCACCGGCAAAAGGGACGATGACGTGAGGAAGGGGACCACGATTCACCATCACAGCCCCCCCTTCCATTTCCGGGTAGGGATTCCTCCTGTTATTTATGTTCTGCCCACCTCGACGACCAAGGATCTCCTGCGTGGCTGCGGGCCGCAACCCCCCATGGTTGTGTTTCAACACCATATTTAACGTTTCTGGATCTGGTGCTTGGCGCCGTGATCAATATCCCGTTCTGCTGAGGAAATTGGCTCACAATCCACAATTCATGCCCGCTAAAGCTTGCCGTTGAGACTCTTGGTGTTCATTTTGCGAGGTAAGGAGGCGGTAGGGTGCCGTTGGGCCAACTTCTCGGGTTTCTGGAAGCGGTTGAGTGTGACTTCACACTTCTCTAGTTTCCATCTCGGCATTTTGTCCTTGCAGGCCACCGTCCAGCACCATCGAATTCCCAGGAGCTTCCCGAGCTGTGGACGTCCTGCTCCCTCTTCGTTGTCTTGTCCCACACCCCGATTTTCCAGAATTAGATTCGGCAGAAGGATCTCCAAAGACAGGTCAGTCCAATCTGCCAAGCCGGCAAAATTGAAGTGCTGAGTGGTGCGAATGGGCTGCGAACCCTTCATTAGGACGATTCCGCCTACTTCAACAAGGCTCGCGCTGAGGGATAACCACAGCCGAGGATTTCCGAGGGCCTTCCCCTCGTAAAATTCAGAAGACAACGGTGTCTATTTGTTTATTTCCCGCTCCTGGCGGCCAGCCATTGGCGACCAGTTGAAGACGGACAGCGCAGTGAGCGCAGACTCATTCAACTCGGTGAAGTATCACTGACCGAAATCATGGGGCAAGTGCCCTATGAAATCCAACTCACCCACTTTGTTGCTTGCTATTCCACTGGGCCACGACCTTAGGCCTACATAGTTGACATTCGAGCTGTGTTAAGAAGCCGTTCACAATGACACAGGTATACCGAGGACAAGAGAGACCATTGAGAGAGAAGAAGAAAACTTAGCTTTTGAGATCGCTGCGACTAACGACGCTATGTACAGTTACATTTACCTATAGCCTCAGCATTTGGATACAATTGTACGAACTAGCGCCTGGCTATCCACTACAGATTCCTTCTCTATTGTTTTATTTTCCGTGGTTGATGAGGAAGTCTGCGAAACGGACTTCTGACGTCGCGGTTGTGTACCCCAAAAGCTGTTTTGAACTACTGACGGGATGCAGTTGTACCAATTGCAAGGCTGCTCTCGTTCAGTTTCAGGTGATGGGCCGCCTGAGATGCGGTTCGTGGGTAAGCCTAAATTGACAAATAGAGGAGGCGGCGCTGTTCACGGGTTTCCAAACACCCCTCAGAGGCTCCGACCAGAAGCTGGATTTACATTTCTACTCGGCACGGTTGTGGGCTTAGTTGGCAGACTCGCCTTTTATCAAGGCAGTTGGCAACGTGAATATCTTTGGTTCAGCTGATGACAGAATTGTCGGAGACATAACGGGTGCCTAGACATTACGGATACTCCGCAACTAGGGCCTGCAGCCGACAATGACGAAAACTGCAAGCAAAACCCCATTCATGGCCATGCAAGGCAGTCCGGCAGGCGAAACTCCTCGATGGGAGATAAGCTTTATCGGTTTGAACGTCAGCCAGTCTCGAGCCCTGGAGGACAAGTCACCCCATTACCTACCTTACCCCACGTCAGGATTTGGGGCTCCTACGAGGGGAACACTGCCCCCCTAACGAACCCCGAGACTCGCCGCATAAACGCCCTAGATACCATGCGCGAATACCTTCCAAGGCAGTGAGGACAGCTAGCAAACCAGACCGGTTCATGATCGCCCGACAATGACGCGCAACCCGAGCGAGGGCGGTAAGGAAGCATGGAAGATGTTGTTCTAGATGCTCAATGCAACCGGGAACAGCGCCGCCGTCTAAAGAAGCACTTGCCAAACCGATGGGGAGTTGCTGGAGGCTGCCAGCGACCTGGAGCTTCAGTGCTTTAGAGTCGTGGAGTCCTAGGAGGCCCCACGGGGCCCGAGAACGCCTGTGCCACGAGTTCGGCAAGTATGACGAGCAGGCCGAATTGCGACAGCTCGCGGGAGCCCGCACACCTCAGTAGTCACGACACACGGCTGGTGCTTCCATGCCAACGATTGGCCCCCTGCCAGCCCTGCCAGGCCAGTTCTCGAGGCCTCTCCTCATTGGGACCGACTGGTTGGACGACCTGGAGCGGTCCTCGCCTGGGGAAATACTAAGCCCCTGCGCAGCAAATGCGCAGCTGCTCGGGATGTCGACCTTCACCAGGCTCGTCGTCAAAACCGGCCGTTGCCCCTCACACTCCCCACCGTCCAAGTTAGATTTCGTGTGTCCTTCCTGTCCAATCTGCGGAACCATGCCTCACACGGCTCCAAATTTCGGGTTCTCGTGCTTTTTGCGCATAAACTCATGACAGCGACTTGGTGTTGGTGCCGTATTTCATCCCTCCCTTCCCCTTGTCGACAGCTGTCTGCCCGGCCGTTGGGGTTTCAGCGCTTAGCGGCAGGCAGCCTGCGCGAGGCTGTGGTTCGCCCTCACATCTTCACATCTCTTGATATTGTTCCTTATCGGCCTTAGACTTCAAGGCGTCCTTTTTACTGTGAACTATATCATCCTGTCACCGCCGCCGCCTTCACTGCCTTTTTGCAATCAACACGCATTGAAAGAGGCCGCCTCGCCCATATATACTCACCACCACGCTCTAGGCAGGGCTCGAGACATAGCTGTGCTGCCTGCGGAGGCCGCCAACCAGGCCACCCAGACACATAGCCAACACACTTCCACGGCCTTCTGCCACCCCGTCACAGACCAGCTGACGGGCTCCCTCCTCGATCCGTTGGTGAGAATCTTCTTTTCTCGCCCGAGAACTGAGGTTAACCATAGTTCAGACACTGTCACGCGTCACTGAGACAATTTGTTCTGAATCTGTCAGGAACTGACTGACGCTAATAACGCCTCCCCTTCACTCCCACCCCGTTGTGATCTCGTCGACGGCATCATGGCTTCGGCCCTAGCCGGGGCAGGTGTTGCTGCCGCCGCCGCCGCCGCCGCCACCGGGCCGCAGATTTGCCATTACTGCCGGAAGTCCTTCCCTCGCCTCTGCGACTTGAATAAACACGCCAAGTCTCACAGTCGCCCCTTCAAATGTTCATTCACAACCTGCAAATACCATGAGCAAGGCTGGCCAACGGCAAAAGAGCTAGAGCGGCACGTCAACGACAAGCATTCATCCTCCCCCAGGACCTTCCATTGTTTGTTTCCGTCTTGCTCGTACGAGTCAAAGCGAGAATCCAACTGCAAGCAACATATGGAGAAAAAACATGAATGGAAATACATTAGAAGCAAGTCAAATGGAAAACGTGTCACCGTACAGCCAGGGTCCCACCTGGAAGAAGCTTCTCCCATCACAGCGCCCGGCTCTCGCATCAACCCGACAATTCCTAAACCCTTGTCCATGCATCCCTTCGGGCCAGATTTCGTCCTCTTCCCGGACAGTGCCGACCACTCGATGGGGCTAGGTGAAGATGAAGATGACCTCGGTCTCGGTTACAGCCACCCCCAAGACCACGATTCACAAACTTTCATCCCCTGGACGTCGCCAACAACCCGTATGCGGAAAAACCAGTATATGCTTGATACATTTTCCCAGACTTACAGCGGCACTCCTGAGAGGCCTATTACACAGTCGGACATGGCAATTGACCCAGATCTCCCCCGCTACAGCCCGCTGCCGGCACCAGGCTACCGAAGTCTTGACGATCCTGGGATGGGTGTCGTCGGCACTTCTGTCAAGCCAGAAGCGGCTGGTATGGCGATGGATCAGGTCTCGTCGTGGGCTGGGGGGAGTGACACAGGCTCCACACCTGATGACTCGCCCTCGGGGGGACGAAATCCCTCTACGGCCTATAGCTCACAGTTCCATACGCCTCAGAACGATAGCTACGATTTTGGTGGCCCCTCGCGGCCAGGACCTCAAAAAGGCTGGACCCCGCCCAAGCTGCGTCGGCGTGGCTCAGAAGAAGACGACCGCCGTCCGGAAAAAAAGCTGAAGTCCACTGCGGTAGAGGAATTCACAGACACCAACATGCCCGATATATTCCGGTTCGCCCACCCACAAATCTAGTAGGTCAAGATCTTAGACATCTGCTCCTCCAGATCGCTTTGTTGCAGTATGGAGACGGTTACTAACATCTGGCGAATAGTGATAGGGACCAAAAAGAGAAGTACTCACCTTGTCATTCCGCGCACCGGGACATTTCTACCCTCGTGTGAGTTCAAGAGCCAACTACTGTGCACACGATTGTTGCTAAAGTTTGCAGACGGCACCTCGGAAGACCTGCGCATCGCCTCAAGGTAACTAAGGAAACCATATCATCTTTCGACATCGAAGACGACGATTACCACCATCCCAAAATCGGTGTCTGTCGGCGATGCTGGCGACAGTTTCATGATCGGTATGAATTTGATAGCCATGCTGCTAGCAACTGTGAGAAGGTGTCGAAGGGCAAACGAGAAAAGTGGCAGATTCTATACGACAGCTTCACACCACTCGTCAATTCGGATGGGGAATTTGAGGCTCCAAATATTGCCCCATTGCACTTTAATCTAGGCGACAACCCAGAGCAATCGAGAGAATCGCCTAGCCGTCGAAGTAGCTTCTTTGCCGGTGGTGTTGAGGATGCTACTTGGGACGAGCATGCATCCCCTCCCACTTCTGTGCCATCTCCTGCCGCCTTCTTCCCGAGATCCTCCGCCCCGCCGACTTCCGCCCCCGGTGGTACTTCGGATTCCATCATTGACGAGCGCGAAAGACTTCAGAGGGAGAACAACGCACTGCTAGAACGAAACCAGCAACTCGAGAAGATGGCTACAGCTCTTATCGTCCGGCAAATGTACCAAGAATTCAACGGTGCTGCCGCAGGCCCATCCAGCGACCAGCTGACATTGAGTGCAAGAGACTCGACGGGCCCGGGGGCTTCGGCCGCCGGCCGGCCCACGATGCAACTTACCAGTCCCGGAGCAGCGACATCAAGCTCAAAGGATTCCTCGGACCGTGACAGCCTCGTCGTTGGCATGGGCTCCCAGCCCGAGAACGTCAACATACAGGGCTTGATGGATGAGCCACAAGAGAACTTATCCAGGCAAAATTCGGGCCTGAGTTCGGCTTCCCGGTCCACTATCCACCATGTCACTACAAGCCCGCCCCCGCTCCCGGATGATTTCCCCGTTAACGGCGAGGATGGCGCCGATGAAGAAAACCACCCCAGAGAGAGTACCCCAAACCGGAAGCCGGCCACCTCTATCCCAGACTCTGGCTATGATAGCAATCATCGGTACGGCAGCTTCGGCGAGGCCGGGTTTATGCACGGGGTCCACCACCAGGGTCACCATCGTAACAGCAGCAGCATATCCACGATCCCTTATCACCAACACGGCCACCACCACGGCACCATGGCCGATGGAGGGGGGCCATCGGCCAGCGCGCACAGTTCTGGAATTACCTGGGCGGACCCTTTTGCCGCGCCGCAACCAGCCCATCCGGCAATAGGACACATAGGGGATATGGCGCCGCAGCATCATCAGCAACACCACCAAAATACGTTTATGCCTCAGGAGCAAGAGGCCCCGCATGCCGATTCGGCGTATGACGAGTTTACGCAGTTTTTGAACCTCGAGGGCCCGTTTTTCGATTTCAGCAAAGATTAGGCACTCTGTAGAACCAGGGGCGGCGGCGGCATTATCAGGCGGTATTTTCCTCTACTTGATCTGGCAATTCCATTTTTGTATACGCCTTCAGGGGGCTTCCCAGCTATGCTTTGGCCATGTATATCTCCTTTTGTTTGCTCATGGTCTCGTCTCCTGCTCTGGCGTGGTCGGGCATTACATAGATGGGTGGACGTGGGCATTTTCGTCTTGTATCATAGAATGGGAGTTCCGGGCTGGGCTGTGCCTATGTCTTTCTTTGGCGGTTGTATTGGCTTGGGGGGCATGTGGGCCAACACGATGGCGTTACGGATGTATGAACCAGAGGTGGATTGGTGCGGGGGATGATCTCTGCTTTGTTTCCTGCGTAGTTATTAGAGATGGCTGATGCCTTGTACGAGTGTGATGAGTGTATGCGGAAGAAAAGGGGGGTTGCTTTCAAGATCTGCTCTCATTCCTGGTGGTAAATCTTTATCAATTTCATGCATTTCGGAGTTTTGGGTTCATGGTGGTAACGTGGTCGTCAGTTCCACTTTTGTTTAAAAACACCAGGTATCTATATCTATACACCAGTTAAGCTTGCGCCAGGATCAGTGCACACCACTTGAGCTGTTTCTTTTCAACAACGCCCGACCGCTCAAGATGGAGAGGATAAGGAACAAAACGACGTAGAAAACCATGAGTAAAAGATTCCCAAGCGCCATATCGGAAAATGTATCCTGAGGACCTCAGCAGCTATCTTTGAAGAAACCAAACTCCATGCAAACCAAACGTGCAGTTCGATATATACACGCCACCCACCAACCTATATACGATATGTATACCCGGACCTGCATCTGAAGAAAAGCCCCATGCATGCGCTCTGGCGGCGCTAGTTACAATGACATGCGATTTTCCCCTTTTCCATAGCCAATCCGCCTCCACCGCCAATCATACCTTTCTAGATGCAGTAGCCGTAATCCTTTTGACAGCCCAGAATGGATAGACAGCTGATTGTGTTTGTCGCGCACTGATTTGATGGCCCACAGCATGCCCCAAAAGTACTCCCAGCGCAAGTCTGCAGACTTTGTGCTCCGCACTGGCCATTTGAACTGACGGCAAGGGGCTGCGCAGGCGAGGTTCCTGCCGGCGCTGGCGCGAAAACCGATGTTAGCTTATGAATATGCCTCGGCTGGATCGAAAGGGGAGCTTCTGGTAAACATTTGACGTCAAAGACGGTGTTGGCGTTCCGCAAAAAAAAGAAAAAGAAAGGGAAAAAAAAAAAAAAAGAGAAATAGGAGCTCACTGAATCTTCAACCGTAGGTGAGAGACAACTTACGCGACGCAGAGGTAGGAGAAGTTGCTATGCCTTCGCACGAGCCAAATGACGTCTGACAGCCATTCTCCACAAGGCAGTAATCATCGCCGGTACCACAATACCCGAATATAGAGCAGCAAGCGCCAAAGCGAGTGCCAGCACACGTCACCCCGTTCCCGCAGGTTCCGTCTTTGCTTGCCCCCCAGTACCTGTGGGCCGGAGAGAGATGGTGGTCCTGGTTGCCTGGCTTGTCGAGGTCGTCGGTAGAGCTGTGGTCTGTATTGTTGTGGTACGGCCGGCCGTCGCTGTTGTAGGAAACGGGATGGTCGAGCGAGTTGAGACAGTCGTTCGGATAGAAACAGTAGTACGGCTAGTGGTCGTCGAGGTCGAAGGGAGTGGGATCGTGGACCGAGTTGGGACAGTCGTTCGGATGGAAACTGACGTGCTGGATTTAGGCGTCGACTGAGGTACTGAGGTGGGGACCAAGGACTTGGATGGACCAGCACGGTACCAGTTGGCAGGAGGATCTCCTAGACACTCTCCCACTGTGACTGACCTATAGCCATTGGAAAACAGGGAGGTCAGGATATAGTCGGTCAGGTTGTGTACAATCGTCGTGTGGATGTCATGCTCAATCTGCAAAAAGCTGTCTTTAGAAGGGTCTGAAGTCTTCATCGCTTGATCCCAGATATCCTTGCTGTTTTGAATAAGCTTCGGAGTGTCATTAAGGTATCCCGCTGTGTCCAAATCGAAATATATCGTGTGATAGCCAAGCGTCGAGAGGATATTTTCGCAGTTCTTCCCACATATGGAATACGGCGGTCTTGTAGCATTCATGTTAGCGAAAACATGTTCAATTGAGATATGGGGGTTGTTTTACCTCATATAAGTCGGGAAAAAGCCCAGGATAGAGTTGAGTGCAATTTCGTTCCACACCATTTGATTTGTGAACTGGGTGTTGGTCATCTGGCTCGCATTTTCATGAGACCAAGTATGGCTAGCGATTTGATGACCCTCTGCATGCATTCGCTAAGGAGTCACGTTAGCGTAAGAGAGACTGGCTAGTAAACAACAGCAACAACAACATGAAGCTCTCCTACCCTGATGATGGCCGGATATATGGTGCTCGGGTCATTGATCATGCCCTTGCCGATATTGTTTCCAGTGATAAAGAAAGTTGCCTTTGCGCCGTAACTCTAGAAATCCATGTGTAAGCTTCAGGGGGCACGATATCCAGCACATTCCATGCCTACACACCTTTAGCTTGTCAAGAAGGTCGCTGGTATATAGGTACGGCCCGTCGTCAAAGGTCAGAGCAATATCGCCAACTTTCACACACTCGTAAATGCCAGCACCGCCATAGAGTGTGGTTCCAAGCTTTGGTCGGGGAACACTAAATGTGTCTTCACCAGCAGGCTTTTTGTTCTGCAGTTTGGGGGTCAGCAATAGAAGAGGCAGATGGCAGATTGCAGATTGCAGAGAAGCAGGAAACCCACCCCGTCACAGCCGGAACCATAGTTGATTTGGCAATCGGGGGCATTACAATAAACTGGCGTTTTCCCGCACCATCTAATGAAGGGATTAGCTGGCTAGGGGCTTCATGGGCTAAGGTGACAATAACAAACCCTTCAGACGAGCAGCAGTATCCTGGAGCACAGCTGCCAAACTTGGCTCCGCATTGACCGTCAGTATTGTCATCGATTTGGCGGCTCCTCAGGCTTCCTTGTCGCCTAGCAGGCCCCAATGGCTGCTTTGGGACGCCTGGTACATTTGCTACCATTGCCTGGCGCATCCGCATGTCGCCCAAGAACCTCCTTCCCCCCACAAGCTTGGGTACATGTTGACCTTCGTGATGGCCATGGGCAGTTGCCAAGCCAAGCAAGGCGGCGAGGAGAGCAGAAGACAGCTTCATGGTGGTTTAAAGTATATCTATTATACCCGTTGTGAGGGGGAGGGCGTGCTATATGTAGTTGCCAAGAGAAGTTGCCAAGAGAATTACTGTGAACAGAGAAGGACATTCCCCAATGGCGGACGGGGTAAAGACGAAGAGACAGAAACAAGCTTCGTTAAGGAGGGACGTCGAGATACTTAACCCTGGCACAAGTTGCGGCAGCCGTACAGGGCCTTGCATGTACACGCGGTAAGGTTACAGACAAAAAAAGTGTAGAAAACTGGATGGAAGGGTACGCTAATGGTATAAATGAAAACCGCAGGGTAGATACCACCTTGCCGGGAGACACAGCGTGACCAGGGCATAGTACCCCTGAAGGTGAAGGGCTTCCATATTGCCGTGCGTCTTCGGACGTGCATCTGTGTGCAGCCGCAGAGCCTTATTAGGTAGTAGTTCTAATGAACAACGTAAGCTGCGTCATTCATACTTCCGACAGAGGGACGAGTCAATGGTACGGAGAGGAGTATGGCAGCCGAGCTTGGGCACGCCTACAGCTGGGTGGTCTCTGTACTCGAGGCGGCGGAGGCAACTGGATAAGCTGTCCATCAAGGGACTTGCTATTACTCGGTGCCGGCAGCGGAAATAAGAGAACGGGTATCTTGCGTATATCCTGGAGTAGGGGGTTCAATATAGATTGACGTAACGCAAGCTCAATATCAGACTATTCATTGCGGCCAAGGAAACACGGCGTCTGGTTTATGTTCCGGTAGCATCCTGACGAGCTAGTTTTGGAGGTCCCGGAAATCCAGAGCGGCACAACAAGATGGCTTAGCTGGCAAAACTCGGTAGCAGGGCGGCCCAGGCAGGAAAAGGGAGCAGGAGGGAGGTAAAAAAAAAAACCCCCCCCCCCCCCCAAGGCAGTCCTCGGCTCACAATGCATCAGACTCTACGAGAAGAATGAACGGCTTCGCAATAGAGAGGTTCGAAATCCAGCCACGGCGTTTTCCCCTGCGCAATTGGGCTGGCACTCGCTTGTATTTGTCTCGGGGCCGATGAGAATTTCAGACAGGCGTAGACCCCACCATCTTCTTTTCTGCGTCGCGTGGAGAAGCAAGCGGGAAGACTGGGGAAGACTGGGGAGGGCTGGGAGGGTGGCGGCCCCAAGATTTGATGATCAGCCGCACGGTTGATGTTTGCTTCCCGGCAGATCTGGTCTCGGGGGCCGTCTTGGTGTCGAAAGCTGGGTATCGTGTCCAAATGTGTCCTGATGTGAGAAAAACAATGCGCCATGATGTGCCCCAAGGTGGTGACGCGGCAAAATGCTCCAAATTTGGAGAAGACCGCTCAAAGGCAGGGGGCAATCACGACATTGTATTTTGGCTGAAATGGCCTCAAATGTCACCGTGGAGCTGCGGAGCTTGCAAACCGAAGCACCGCAACCTGAAGCGGGTTACTGGAAGTGCGGAGAGCCCCTGTGAGGTTACCGTTCCTTTAAATGAAGAAGTGATGGGAGGAGAGAATACCAATTTAGAGCCATGGGTTTGGACTTGTGCCCCCTAGAGGTTTTTGAGAAGGACGTGATGGGGTCATTTCGCAATTCTTTTTGCAAATCGACTAAGAGTGCACGAGCAAGGCTATCCCAAAATTTAGGGAAGTGTCGAGCCGACCGTCTCTCCACCTGCTTGTCTGCCTTGCTCCTGTTGTTGGTCATTCCTGCCTGTTGTTAGGAGGATGACGTGAGGGATGTGAAGCATTATGAAGGACGGGCCTGGTATGGAAAGTATAAAATGGGTTGCACTGCTCTCAAGTAAACTTTGCTTTTTAGGCCAGCAAGCGAGCGTATTCTCTCGTCCCCGCTAGGTCTCTCCCCTTTCATCCAACTTCCGTTGTTCTTGTGACATCAATCGTATCACTAAACCACTCGCTGCTCCTCCACGATGGTAGACCTCTGTCCAAGTTGCAAGACCACCCCGCCATGAAAGGGACGGCTCTCAATTGACTGCATTGCCTACTGCAACCATGGTGAGGTAAATACACTGGTGCGCCGACTCTAAAGCAACGATCCCGCTGTAACCAGGTATTTCCAGGTTACCGCAACAAAGGTAGCGGCCGTCGTCATCGCACTCTAACTGTCCTCGAGAATGTTGACCATGCTAGAACGCTCGGCTCCGCAGAACGAGGGAATATCGAAATCGCACACTCGGGTTAAGGCGAGTACCTCGGCTGTGGTAACGTGTCATGCATCCGGTATTTCTTCCTCAGTTCTTCTCGATTTTTCCTTCCCGCATGCCGTTCTGACCGATCCCGGTTGGCCTCTGTTCACCAGCGCCACGGCTTTCCCTGCCGGTCGCCCAGCGGTTGAGATTCACCCGTCTTTCCGGATCAGCGCTTCGCGTCTTGTTGGCTTTCGCCAGCTTTGGCTTGCTGGAGCCGTTGTGTCCGTGCCGACATCCGCGCCGGTCATGCCGGATCTTTGGCAACGCGTCTCGGAGTCAGAAGACGAATGCCACGTCGAGTTGCATGCGGGGTGATTCATTCTCTCGCGATGCCGTTAACCGTCCTGCTTGTCTTATTTGCTTCGGCCTTTGCGGCTTCCTCGGCCACCTTCTTTACAGCTTCTTCGGTGGCCTTCTTGACAGCTTCCTCTGTTGCCTTTTTGATAGCCTCTTCGGCTGCCTTTTTCATCGCGGCTTCGGCAGTTTTCTTATCAGCTTCTTCCTTTTCCTTCTTCTTCCGCGCCTGTTCGTCACTATCAATTCCGATACCTCCTTGCCTGTCATCACCAGGGCATCGTTCCCTCTCCAGCTTCATGTCCATAATCATGCTAAGCTCTGGACAGTAGTCGAATATCTTCTTCCGCTGCACCGGGTCCTTCCATACACCATCAGGGAGGTTTCTGCCGCCGTTGCGGACATGGTAGCCCATGGCTTCGTCGATATAGACGTCTTCCACAGCAAGTGCTTGCTCAGCGCCTGATGCCACCTTGGCGCCAGGCAGAAGATAAACACGCTTGCCGAACCATTCATCTTCGGGCTCAGAGTTGTTGTATCTTGCCTGAAAGCTGAGAACACGTTGAATGGCAGATACGCGTCGCAAGGATAAACCCCCGTTGCCCGAGAAACGGTCGTCGGGTTTCCTGTTTCCTACCTGTGAGCTTCCGGGACAAAACAAGAGAAATTGAACAGCATGCAAGACTTACCTTGGCGCGCCTACCCAGCTCCAGTCCAGCCAGTCGTTGAGGCTGGTGTCTGAATTGGCACAGAGAATGCTGTCGGACTCGTACTTCAAGATCCACTCAACACCTGGTAGAAACTCGTCGTAAAACCGAGGGTCTGTCAGGACCCTGAAGACCTTCTCCTTACTGTCAATCTCCCATGGCTCTGGCAGGACCATCAAGTCAAGCTTTCCAATAACTTGCTGATACTTGGTAGCGTAAGCCCTTCCGACACTGATCACACTCTTCTCAGAGCCTATGAAGAGGAAGCGCCAGTCAGGAGGAACCACAGAAATCATATGCAGTATTTGTGGCACCATATGCGGCAAAACCCTCGGCTCGATCAAAAGGGCGACTTTAGAGGCATTATAAGCGTTCTGCGCACCCTCAGACGTGGTGGCCCAGTCGACTTTGATGGATGGTATTTTTTGCAGCGCGTCGCCCAGTCTGGCCCTGAATTTTTCCCGTATTGCGGGTTGATAATGCGGAAGGATGGACGCGAACCACCAACTAAAGAACCCATCATGTTAGGAAACCCATGTTTTCTTAGGATGCTAATCAGCTTACGTTAGGGCTAACGAGACAACGACTAAAATCTTGGTCCGCGACAGAGCGAATACGGATTGTGAGTTAGTCGACATTGCGTTGATGAAAGAAAACAAATTAATAACAATGAGTGAGATCGCCGGGGCAAAAGAGCGTGAGTTTCCAATTGTCAAGGACGGGTTGGTATTTTTTATGGGCGGCGGGAGACGAGTCAGAAGCACTTTGCACCTAGCATTACGGGAGACAGCGGTGGCCAGAGGTGAAGCAGGGCGGGATTCGCGGGGATATCGCGTGAGCGGGCGATTAAAAGTTCATGATGGTCATGGTCGAAGTTACCAGTAAGGGATCGTGAGAAGAAGAGATGTCGGTTTGGCCACAAGAGTTGCAGCAAAGGAGCGTTGCGAAGCAGCTGACGCGGTTGGAAGCCCGATTCATTCGATGAAAGCGAAGGCTGGCCTTCTCATTCCTGTCGCAGCGGTAGTGTAATAATACGAAGCGTGGATTACCAGGGGCTGGAGGGGACTTGGAGGATACTTTAGGGTACTAGGGCCCGTGCGTTCATTTCCTGGCAATATCCATGCTGCTGAGAAGGTCGCATTCGATAGTGAATCTAACGGTGTCGCCAGCACGCAATCAACGTCTGACGGGCTAAAACCAGTGTTCCAGGTTCCCGGTACTGGGCGCATCATGAATGCTGTTTGCTCAAAGGTAAATGTGCTTCGAAATGGGTCATGGTGAATACTGTGCTTCCAAGGTCGCCAAACACCATACAGCGTATCTACGGTTCGCATGGTTGCATGGTTGCATGGTTGCATGGTTCGCTACTGTGGCTAATGGTTGCATCGAGGGCTGTGTTGGCAGCGTAAGCAGACTTGGAGCAGACTCACCCGCGCGATGCCTTTGATATCTTTGGTAATGGTCCGTGCCGCTAGGTCACGCTACTACTGTGCGAATGGGATGGAATAGGGGTTGAATCCACATCATTGAAACGAAGGGATCTCAGTGTTCACCTGCTGCCTACCTACGCAAATGGCAGATGGTACACACGTGCCCCCACCTTTACAGAGGATGGACGTCTTGATAGTATTTCTCAGGGTAGCCATTTGTCGGGCAGCAATTGTCTAGTGCTGTGAGATATTCCCTGAATGGTAGCCCCTCGAAATGTTCCTACTGTTTTGGGGGGGGGGGGGGGTGGGGGGAGAGAGGTTTTTTTTTGTAACATTTATTGTCTACTTAGGGTTTACAGAACACAACCCAGGAGAAAGTCGGTGTTGGTGGGGACGGATTACAGGACCCTCCAGCGTGTCGCGCAAAGTGCGACGCCCAAAAATTGCCAAGGGTATCCCACCTTTGCAGATCAATAATGGGAGGGCTGCATGTATTAACACCGGTACCCTATATGTACCCTGCCAAGAGCCCAGCCCAAAGGGACAAAGAAAGAAGGGGGGTGGGCAACCCACACTCAGCCCACCTCCCAAGCCATTCCTCTCTGGTCAAAAACATCCCTGACTGTAATGTCGTGTCGTACTCCTTTTTCGCAAACCATATCGTGTCAACTTGGTGGACGCGGTTGGCTGGGAACTTGCGAACACCAGAAATCCCATGCTGTTGTTGCCGTCGCCGCTGGCAGATGAGATGGATTGACTTGTCCATCACGGTTCTCCCTACAACAAACGCATCCCGCTCCTCCCAACGCCGGCCACCCTGATTGACGCCATCGCCAACTGAGACAGACTACGACAGCGGCGCCCTCCCTTCAAGCCGCGATCTGCCACTCGGTCCACGGCGACTCCCCCACTATCTAAACCGGGGCTTGCGCTCTCTGTGCAGCCCACCACGCCAGACATCTACACATCATGGCCCGATTCCCAAAACTCAGCGAGCGCAGCAATGCGCTTCAAGGCCGCGGCCTGGGCGATGCATTCGGGAAGGCCAAGCAATTCACATTCGCGGCATGGGGCCGCACAAGTCGGCGCATGCGCCTAGCTGGCGGCATCATCCTATTTTTGTAGGAAACCCGGCCGAGTCCAAGGCGAAAGAGGGCACACCCGCTAATATGGCACACAGAGTACTATCATCATACCTCTCCCTTACGGCGCTCCAGACAGCCGGCGTCGCTCTCCCTAGCGTCTCGCTCAACTACCACTACCAGCAGCAGGCGACCAAGTTCAACGAGTCAAAAGTAGCCCTACTCATCGAGAACCGCGCGTTCCCTATCCTCGCCCCGCTGATGCTGCACTTCATCAGCGTGGTGCCGCCCGACTGGCGCTTCCGCTTCATGGGCTCGCTGGAGAGCGTTGAGCACATCAACAAGAGCGTTGCCATCCGCGAGCAGGTCAAGGCAGGCAAGCTGGACCTGACGTACATACCGGCCAACATGACGACGGGGTCGCAAGAAGAGATCAGCCGGTTCCTGACGAACCTGTGGCTGTACGAGGTAGTGCTACAGCCCGCCGAGTGGCTGCTCATCTTCCAGACCGACAGCATCCTGTGTGCCAACAGCAAGCAGAACCTCAACGACTACCTCGACTACGACTGGATCGGCGCGCCGTGGAGTCCCAACGCGCGCTTCGGCGGCAACGGTGGCCTGTCGGTGCGCCGCGTCAGCGCCATCATCGACGTGCTGCGCCAGCAGCAGCGCGAGGACGGCTCCGAGCCCGAGGACGTGTGGCTGACGGACCGCCTCGGCCACCGCCCCGGCGCCAAGCTAGCCAACGGCACCGTCTCGCTAGTCTTTTCGGGTGAGATGTTCACGGGCGAGGGCGTCAGCATCGAGCACGGCGACGGCAAGGCGCTGCGCGATCCCGACGGCAACGGGACCGCTACCAACACCACGTCCCCTCTCGACGCCGCCAAGGATGGCGCCTACGTTGAGGGCATCGACGACTGGCGCGAGGGCTTCTACGAGCCAATGGGCTACCACACGGGCGGCAGCGGCAAGTGGCTGCACACGCAGATCTGGGGAACCCCCAAGTTGCGCAAGCACATCTGGGATTACTGCCCCGAGGTCAAGATGACGCTGGCCATGGACGCAGCCAAGTTCGTGCCGGGCACCTGCGGCGCCGAGTGGAAGAAGAAGCGCGGGCTGGACGACGATACCGGCTTTGGCTTCATCGGCCTCGAGGGCGAGCATAGCAGCCTCGACTTGGATGGAGAGAGCGATAGGCTCGAGGCGCGGGGCTATGACACAGAAATCATCGACGGGGTGGAATACCCCGTGATACCGGGGCTGATGCCTTGGTAATTGATTCACAGTTTTTCTCTTCTGCTGTCATGAGTTAGGCTCATAAGGGGGGGCCGCGGCGTTTAGGTTGTCATTTCATGCGTGGATCTTTGTGCTCATCATGTATGTATATATATATGCTCTTAAGCGTGTACTGCGATATGTCGAGGGATGTCGAGGGAAGACAGCAACACAGGCTCGGTTCCCGGCTGCGATGCCAAGCATCGGTACCTGTGCAGCACAACACAACATCCTGTTCAGCAAAAAAAGAGAAAGTTGATGATGTGTTAGAGTGTACTGTACAACGAAGCTGTAAGTGAAAATAAACTAGAGCTAGCATGGAAAAAGTTTGGATATGACGAACTCTACGCTACACCATTATTTTTTCCCCACTACTATCACGAAGTTTCGTCCAGCTGCGGAACGTCCCGTCTAGGATATATATCATCTGAAGTGATATAGCTTAGCCGATATTAACTCTGATATGCCTAAGTCCGCACATAATGTAAGGGCTGGCCTGCATCGACATCCCCGCATACTACGCCAGTACATTAACCAATGTCCAACGATTTCAATGCTCCCAACTTATCACTCTCGAATCCCCAGCGTTCACAATGAGATTCTTTGCCCAACCACTCGCTTCATCCCGTGAGCTGAGCAAGGGAACTTGGTAGGTATCATCAATATCGTTCGCTCAACACAAACCGCGAGGTGAGTATTTTCAAGTTGTTTCTGCAACACTGTGAAAAGCGCCTAAGTCGGTTACAAAATTTACATCATGTTGCCATTACTATAGCTTGGGCTTCTATGTAACGTCCCATGAGCTTCAACCCTTCGACTCCCGCGTAAATGTCTAAAATATGTAAATGCCCCGTCCTACATGATACATGCCCATTCCACCCATCAAAACACCATCATTACCCTCACTATAACTCCCGAACTATCCCACCAACCACCCCAGCAATCTCGCCAAACAAGACACTCTTCAAAATCGTCTCCCCCATCTCCTCACCCCAGTGCCCAGCCTTCTTCAGCTTCTCCTTCCACGCGGCCTTCTCTGCCGGCGGCAATTCGTGCCACTCTCTTGCATCGGCATGCTGCTCCCCATCATGCTTATCCACCGTCACCTCTGCATCCCCATCCCCCTCCACGACGTTCAACACGACCTTCTCCCCATTCCCCAGCCCCTCCTCGCGACCGAGATACTCGGCCAAGAACGGCTGCTCCTGCTCCCAATCCTGGTTCCCGCCGACCGGAACCGACGGCACATTCCGCCAGTGCGTCTCGTGCCACGCGGCGGGGGTGATCAGCCTGGCGCCGAGGATCGGCCGCGTGATGCCTTTGACCTCGAGGAAGCCCTGGCCGACAACGCCTAGCAGGACGACGATCAATGCGAGCACGAAAATCAGCGGGTTGGCCGAGGGCCCGTGGCTCTTGAGTGCGAGGACGTAGCGCGGCACGCGGGGCGGACCGGCGCGGCGTGCGGCCGCGGGCGTCTTGTCGGGGAGCTTGCGCAGCGGCAGCGAGTGCACGACGCACGTGTTACCCATGGACCCGATGCTGGCGAGCTTGAGGTGCAGGACGCGCATGCTGGGAGTCTTGGGCGCGGCGAAGTGAGAGAAGGCGAGACCAGAGATGGGGCCCGCGTGCACGGCTTTGAGGGTGGTGATGGGCTGCAGCTTGGCGAGGAGGGAGATGTCGCCGAGGGATTGGTGCTCGAGGGCGTATAACGTAATGGAGCTGTCCTGGCCCGACACGGCGATGGCGAACTGCGAGTCGCCGTACCTTTGCGAGGCAGAGGTTGGTGGTCTGAGGTTGCGCACTGCCATGCCTGTAGCGCGTGTGACGGTCTTGACCAGCTTGGCTGAGATGGCGAGGCGCGCTTTTCCTTCCGGCCCTTGCTCGGGCTTGGGGAGGCGGAAGCCGTGAAGAACGACGCCGCCCGCTTTAGGCAGGTTGGCGGCACAGAGAACGAAAGTCGGCGTCAGGAAGCGGATCGACCGGAAGGTAGGGCGTGGGTAGTCGTCGTGAGGCAGGGTGAAGACGAGGCGGGGTGTCTCGGACAGCCCCTTGCCGATGCCGATTGTGTAGATTTCGTAGTCATCACAGTACACCAACTGCCACTTGTCGTCTGCGGTTTGTATCAGGTCAAGGTCCATTGCCTCCTTAGCGATCTCTATTACCCCCTTGGGCCTAGGCGCGGTACTGCCGCTCGTCCCTGAGGGGACGTCAAACACGGCAATCTGCGCATCCTTGGCGAGACCCGTCGCGATTGCGCCGACCTGAGCCCGGTCGGGGAAATATGGGGACAGCCTCAGGACTCTCTGGTACGTATCGGCATCTTTGGACGAGAAGAGGGTGGTCCGCGAGGTCTCGGCAATTTTCGGGGTGGTCTTGGACTTGGAAGGCTGCTCGACGGCGAAGACTCTGAAGTGCTCATTCTTCCCCTTTGCGACATCGGCAGGAGACGAGTTGATACCCGTAAACACCAGGATTGAGTTCCTCCTCCGGGGACCAACGGCGATGGTATTGACGCTATCCTCGTCGCGGCTCAGGTCGAGCTCCGACACAACGTCGAGGGTGTCTTGGTGCGAGGCGTCGACAACGCTGATCTTGTTAGACACCCCGCTCCTCCCAGGACCGCCGCCTCCGCCCAGCACCAGTCGGTTTGCATCTTGGGGGTCGAAATCGCAGGCGTAGAGGGGGTATGAGAGATGCAGAGTGGCAGATGGGATCGATACCATGGCTGGCTGTCGTGTCTATCGGTTCCTGCGCGGTTTGCGCGAGCTGCGATTCGGCTGTCGGCTGTGAGGTAAAATCAGAGGTATTAAGGTAAAAAGAAGTATGAAAGCCCTAGCCTTGGCCAAAAACTACAGAAATACACTTGTTGGACTCGGTGGCATCTCGTCGTTTCTCACGTAGAAGCTGGGGATGCCGACACGTGGAGCTACTTGAATGACGATGACGCTGGGGCCAGATCTTAACATTTTATGGGACTTTTTTTCTCGTTCTTGGCTACGGGCTAGGTCCATGTCTTGGCGTTGTAGCCCTGTTGGCGAGCGGGGAATCTTTGGGGAAACGAGGTGTCCCCAGCGCAGTGGAATGCATAACCCAAAATGACGTACAGGGGGCCCGGCTTGCCATATCACTAGATCACTAGAACTGCCCTGCACCAGGGTGCAAACGAGATCGGTTCCCACAAGTCTTTAGATCTTCATTATTTATTCCAACGCTTGAGTGACAAGCTGGCATTTTGCGATATGGATGGGTGCAATTGACACTAGAAATACATAGCAGCTGCAAAGGTAAGGCAAGGCTGGCTCTCTGTGATTTTAAAAAATATCCGGAGCAACAAAGCTAGAAAATGACTCACATCGAGGATTCCTCGCCGCATTCGTCCTCTCTAGAAAGTGCCGTTGCTGCTTCAAGCCTGCCACCATGCTCTTATCATGCCGCCATGTTGACGTGGATGCTCTTGATGTTGTAGTACGCCGAAAGTCCAGCCTCGCCTAGCTCTCGTCCAATTCCCGACTGCTTCACGCCTCCAAATGGAATCCTAAAGTCAGAATCATTGCTGCTGTTGATCCATACCATGCCAGCCTCGATTTCTCGAGCAACCCTGTGCGCCCGCACAAGGTCCTTGGTGAATAAAGCAGCTCCGAGGCCATAGGCCGAGTCATTGGCGAGTTCAACGGCCTCCTCCTCCGTCTTAAACGACACTAGGGCCACACAAGGGCCAAAAATCTCTTCTTGGAAAATCTTCATGGTGGGCTTCACATTGGCGAAGACGGTTGGTGCGATGAAGAAGCCCTTGCCCTGCTGGGGTGCTGGCTCGCCGCCCAACATGAGCGTTGCACCCTCCTCTTTGCCGGCTTTGATGAAGCCAAGTACTCGCTCGTACTGGGCTTTAGTGACCTGTGGTCCCTGGAAAGTAGATTTCTCGAACGGGTCGCCGATCACCGAGATCTCCTGCACTTTCGCCTTGAACCTCTCGACAAAACTGTCATAGATGGCTTCGTGGATCAGAATTCGCGAGGTAGCCGTGCAAATTTGCCCTTGGTTGCTCATGATACCTCCATGTGACCATGTCGCGGCGAGCTCCATATCCGCATCCTCAAACACAATAAGCGGCGACTTGCCTCCTGTTTCAAGGGTGATATTTTTCATCGTGCCAGCAGCCATCTTCATGATCTCCTTTCCGGTCGTGGTGCTGCCGGTAAAGGCAATTTTGTCCACCTTGGGGTGTTGCACTAGGGCGGCCCCGGCTTCTCTGCCATAGCCGTTAATCACATTCACAACTCCGGGCGGGAAGCCAGCCTCCTTGATGAGCTTGGCAAGATACAGCATCGAGAGGGGGGTTTGCTCGGCAAGCTTGAGGACGACCGTGTTTCCACAACACAAGGCCGGTCCAAGCTTCCAGGCGGCCATGTCCAAGGGGTAGTTCCAGGGAATGATTTGGCCGCAAACCCCCAGGGGCTCCTTGACGGTGTAGGCAAACTTAGCAGGGCCAACATCAATGACCTGGCCAAAGTTCTTGTCGGCATAGCCAGCATAGTACCGTAAGACGTTTACAACCTCGGGTACATTCTCGCTAAGGGCCGTGGCATACGGCTTGCCGTTATCGAGACACTCGATGGTGGCCAGCGTCTCAGCATTCTCAGCGACCAGATCAGCCAGCTTCGACATCAATGCGCCGCGCTCGGTGCCGGACAGCGACTTCCACGAGGGGTCCTTGAAGGCATTGCGGGCCGCATTCACGGCAAGGTCGACATCGTCAGGGGTTGCGGCAAAGACTGAACAGATCTCTTCCTCGGTTCTATGCTGCTAATTAGCAACTAGGGGCGGGGACTATTATACAAGGAAAGACCGTACACGGGGTTGATGGAGACTATTTTGGAGTCGTTGTTGCTCTTGACAAACTCGTTGTTGATGAATAGCCCCAAGGGCTGGGTCCACTTCTTGCCGTTCGGCGCGGTAAGCTCGACCTCCATGTTAGGCCTGGTTCTGGACTTTCGGGCGTTTGTGAAGTGGGAGAAGGTGCGTAGAAACCCAAGTTGTAGGAGCTTCTGGTTTGATGTCAGCCTCCAGACGTGCGAGGTCTGGGGGAGGACTGCCATCTTATCTAGCCAACTCGACCCCTCGCAGCCGTGAGTTACCTTGGGCAGGCGCGAGGTGCTCAACCCCTCCTCTGAAATCGCCTCAGCACGCGGGTGTAAGTGATAAGCTGTTGCACAAGGGCGGGGAGCCTGCCTCGACCCTGTTTCTCTTGCGTGAACCCTCCCCAACGGGGAACAAGTGCCTGCTACGGTTGCGCTACGGCTACTCCCGCCCAGGACTTTTTTCCCCTTTTGAGCCGCGCAGGTGTGGGGATTTGACACATCAATCCTTTCACCCTAACCCTGCACCGTTCATAAGGACACCCTTCTCTGCTGCAACCTCCCATCAAGCCAGTAGACCTGGTCGAGTCAGGTGGTGTCCAGTGGTCTTCCAACCCTGCTCGCGGGAGATCTTCCATGTGTATCGCATAGGCATTATTGTTATCGACCGCACGAGGCTGCGCTGCAGATGCACGTCACATGGAAGCCACACTGCCTTCGAGCACGAACAGCATTTTGTCCAATCAAGGAGGGCTGCTTGCTGTGGGACCCACCCGAGTTGCCTGCCCAGAGCCTGGCCGTGTGGTGTGACATAATTAGACCCTCCGCCAAGACTTGTTCCGACTCCAACTCCGAATGCCTTCGTGCCTCCAACCTCCCTCACTCAGCAACAATTCCCTTGCCTGTTTTTGCTCCGTCGCAACAATAGCAACGCCTCGGGCGCATATGCCCTGCAAACTTCGCCCATCATGATGGAGCCATCAACGTCGCCGTCGCCGGTGCCGTCCGAGATATTCGCCCTCGTCATCCTCCTCGTCATCTCGATTGTCGTCCTCTTCATTCTCCGATACTACCTACCGTTACGAACGACGCCAGCATATCTGCTGGTACCCGTTTTCTTCGCTCTATGGCTACCCGCCAGCATGGTTCTTTTGGTTCCAATAGACCTCGCATCTACTGCCATCGGCGATGACATAGCTGCACGGGGCATTTGGCTTGAGGCCGCTCCCTTGCGTGTCTCCTGGAGGCTCACGTACTGGCTGACGTTTTCTCTGACTTGGTATGCCTTCTCTAAACCCCCATGAATCTTCAGTGGCACCCCTTCCTAACAAAAACTAAAGGTTCATTCTGCCGATCCTTGCCGAGTACTCCGACTCGGGCTATCGTGAACCCAAGGGCAAGATCCTCGATTCCCTTCACGCAAATGCCCAATATTACGCCATCGTTTTCGGCTCCGGGGCTGCCGGTCTCATTTATGTCCTCATCTCGTACGGCCACTTTTCTGAGTCGTTGAAGAGCACAGTCATGGCTCTCGCATACTGCTGGGGTTTGATACTAGCCATTTACCTTATGGGACACGGTTTGGTTGCCATCCCCCGACGCCTCCTCCGGGATGCCAATGCCAGCGGTCGCCTACGCAGGATTCAATCACAAGCCCCCAAGACCTACGAGCAAATGGAGGATGCCGAAATGGACCTCGAGGATCTTGAGATGCAGGTGTCTGAACTCAGCCGCCGCAAGGGTGGGAGCGTCACCCTCTTCCAGGACTGGATCGAAGAGTTGGTTGACCTGACGAACCTTCCCGAGCAACCAGCTAGCGCGCGTGTGATCCGAGGCTCCGGTGACAACAGCAAGATTCTGCCCACTGTGATCACCGAGAAGTATATGGCCGAACTCACCCGACGGCTTGTGAGGGCAAAGCATGCCCGGTCTCGATACGTGAATGAGTGGAACAGATTGCTACAAGACGCTGTCAGGACACAGGCAATCCTAGACTCTGCCGCATCCAAGAAACTCGACTTCGGCGCATCGTACTCACACGCTAGTTTCTGGGATCGGTACAGCCCGTTAAACCCGTACACCCGGTTCCTTTTTCACTACCACGCTGTGCCGTATTTCCGCGTCGGCATTGGCGGCTTCTTAGCTTTGGCTTCTGTTTGTATTATTTGGTCTGAAGTTGTCAAAGGACTCGTCCCCCAGGCTTCAGTCATCCGGTACAGCGTTATCCATCACTGGGAAGGTGACAACGGGCAAGTTGGCCTTGCCGGCCAGGTCATTGCCGCTTTCTGGATGCTCTACATGTGCGCCGCCGCTCTGATCTCCATCACAGAAGTCAAAGTATGGCGCGGCCGTGCCCTCGTCCGTCGTAACACGGCTCCAGAGTCGGCCTTTTGGTACGCGAGTCAAGTGGCACGGCTCAGCGTTCCGCTGTCCTACAACTTTATGACGTTCCTTGGCGAAATCTATCGTGAAACTGTCTTCTATGACTTTCTCGGCCAGCTTATCAATCTTACCCCCCTAGGCAAATATTTCGATTATCTCTTCCCAGCGTTTATTCTTATCCCGGTCTGCGCCACTTTATTTGGACTATACGGTAAAGTCAGGCGTACCATCGGTCTCGGTGTTGACGTCATCGATGAGGACGATGATGGCGAGGGCACGAATGTGTACGGGACCGGTACTTGGCGCGAGGGCCGTGATCTGATCGAGCGTGAGCTCAATGGCACATCGGCAGCGATACGCGGGCGGAGGGTTGAAGCCGCAGCGCGGATAGCCGGGCACTCGGATCGAAGGGCTGCGCCGGTGCTGTCAGTTCCTAGCTCTTCTCGTCCCGGGCCAACTACGCCGTTTGGGACATCGCCGAATGCGAGACCGGTAGCCAATTCCTCGGCGAGAAGGGTCGGCCCCTCCACGCCGAGAGCCGGTCTGACCGAGCCTGAGGATGAGAATTTCTTCGAGGCACTAGGGCACCGATTCAAAAATACGATAGATACGATCGATACACCCAAGTGGTTTCAGGATATCGGGCAGGGGATGAAGAAGCCCAAGTGGATGGGCGGTGCTGACGAGGACGAGGGGCTTGGGAGTCGGCTGGCGGGGCCAACCAGGGGAAACTCTGATGTTAGGCGGTGGTTTGGTGGAGGAGAAGGTAGAATTAGGCTATAGGGATGTTTGTTTCGCTTGTTTTGCTTAGTTGGCTGTAACTTCGTGTGGAATTTTACTTCCCGACATTGTTATGGCTTGGTACCATGAGCAAGGCTTTACCTTGACTCGACAGCCACAATGGCCAAGGTACATTTTTTCGGCGTCGAATGGGTCTTTGGAATACCATGGGTTGCATCTTTTAGATGCTGGCTGCTTTTACTAGGTTAGAGGCGATGACTCTCCGGAGCGGGTAATACTGGCACGATATTTGGTGCATCTGTCTTAGGATAGACAAGGTGGTTAGGTCTACAGGTATAAGATAGTGAGTGTAAGCGTGTAACCAACAATAGTCGGTGTGTGAGCCTGGCTGCTATGAAAACATATGTGGTCCTCAAGATACATTTGCGCTGTGCAGAGCCATCCGGACGAACAATATAGGGAAAATGTCACGAAACCTCCCTCACATACGGCCATACCTATGGAAAAGTCATGGTCCTGTTTCTACATATGTGGGGCTTATCCACTACCCACCTGCAATCACCCCTCACAATCGCTCTGCTGTAGCACCTGTTCCTTCCATCGCCAACAAGCAAGCGAAGCAATCGCCCTACAACACCCGTTCCTTCCGTCGTCAACAAGAAAGCGAGCCCTACTCCTTACAGTCGCCCTAGGCGCACGCACATTCTATCTTCATCTTCATCATCATCAAAGCCATCCGCCCACATGGCTGACAAGAGAGCAATCGCCCAGCTCGATCGGCTGTCTCTACCCGGTAACGCCTCCAGAGACAGCATCCCCTAACTCCTCCACACCGTCTGCGAGCTTCCTGGTCTCAGGCGTCGATAAGATTATCGCCGAAATTCGCAATCGCATCTGTGGCCGAGTCCAAGTCGAAGAGGAGTGGTGGTGTATCAGCCTTAGCCTTGACGAGTTTAAGGCTTTTGAGGCACGTTTTGAAGCGGAAGGGAACCACTGTTGGCCAAAGTAGGTAACCTACTACTCGTCATCTAACATCACATTAACTAACCTTTGATTAGGTACGACTACTTCCCTGACGTCGCTAAGTTCGTCCTACGTATGGCGGGTGATCTCCACGAAAATGCCATCAAGGGATACGAGACCCAGATCATAAGACAGTTATTTACCATCGAGCAGGGTAACGACAAAGTCGCTACCCATTTCACTCAGGGTATACGCGCAAAGGGAAGCATTAAGGTTGAGAGTAAGGATGGTGGTGTCCATCGCCCGGACGGGTCATGGATGCATAAAGATGCGACAGAACTTGGTGTCATTCTGGAGGTCTCACATTCGCAAGAACGCCAAGATTTACCGTTCCTAGCAGACTTTTATAATCTAGGTTCTAATGGGTTAACCCAGATGGTCATCGGGCTTGACCTTGAGTACCGGAAGAACAAGGGAAAAGAAGCAAGAGTTATAGTATGGCGACCAAAACAGACCAAGAAAAAGGGGAAAACGACACTCGAGACAAAGAAGACCTTCGAGGGCATCTTTCGGAATACAGATGGGAGTTTGGCCAATGGCAAACGGAACCTCCGGATTTGGTTGAAGGATTTCGGTAAGCTTGATTGTCCCGGAATCCAAAAGGTCCAAGGGGCGATTACCATCTCCTTTACTCAGCTATATAAGATGGTACAGGACGGTGAGGCTATGGAGCAAACACGGAAGCGGAGGCGGGGGTCGGATGAGGTTCTCGTAGGTAGAAGTAAGAAGCTAATAGTCTACCCGTCGCCAGAGAGACTTACAACCTTAGATAAGGAACTGTTTGGGATAGCCGAAGAAAAAGTCGAGAAGTAACTTAGCAATCAAGATAGAGACTATATCCCATAGTAGGATTATATCTTAGGCAGTAGCGAAGATAGAGCATATAGAACTAATACACTCTAATACGTTTAGACTAAGATTTCGTCCGTAGATTAGCTAGGGGCCGGTCTTAGTTACATCCTATTTTCCGGGCTTTATATCCCGTTTTCTAGGCTTCTAATCCTCCATATTTGGCATATTTTGTACATCAGAGAAGGACTCATAGGAAAACTTATGGTCCTGTTTATACATATGTAAGGTCTTTTATAGGGTTTTCGTAGTAAGGCTTCACTACTCTAACCTTCCTCCGAATTTTAGTTTAGTTTTTAACAACTAGTAATTCTTCCCTTCTATTATCATACCTATAATACTTATTCCTTCTATTACCAAATCACTTCTAATCGTCTTACATTTACGTATAACCTACTTTACACCATTATCCATCAAAAGCTATCTGTCTATATAGCCGATGACAAGAGAGAAATCGCCCAGCTCGACTGGCTCGACAAGAGAATAATCACCCAGCCCTACAAGAGAATAACCATCTAGCCTGACTGGCTTAATAAGAAAACAATTACCCAACTCGATTACCTATTACTCTACCCACCAACGCTTACAGAGACATCTCCTGACTCCCCAATGCCGCCTGTGAGTTTACCGTTCTCTAACGTCGATATGATTATCGCCAAGCTTCGTAATCGTAGCTGTAGCCGACCCCAGGTGGAAGAGAGTGGTAGTATATCAACCTCAACCGTAGCCAATTCAACACTCTCGAGGTACGTATCAAGGCGGACAAGGACTTCCACTGGTCAAAGTAGGTAATCTACTTACCCTTGGCCTAGTATTATATCAGCTAACCGTCTAACTAGGTATGATTACTTCCCTCACCTCGCTAAGTTCGTTCTACGTATAGCAAAAACTCGACATGAAACCGTTCTTAGGAAGTTCAAGAAAAGTATCATACGAAAGTTAATTGTTATCGAGGAAAGTGACGACGAAGTCACCACTGAATCCGCTCGGGGGGTAGATTTAACGGAAAACCCTGAGATTAAAGGTATAGATGGAAGACCACATTGTCCGGATGTATCATTTACACATAAAGATACGTAAAAGTATGATGTTGTTGTGGAGGTTTCCAATTCATAAAAGAGGAAGGATCTGAAGTACCTAGCAAACGACTACATTCTAGGTTCTCATGGGCTGACCCAGCTTGTTACCGGCATTGACTTCGAATATCAGCAGAACAAGGGGAAGGAAGCAAGAGTCATAGTATGGCGACCAAAAGATGTTGAAGAAGACGGGGAGATGTTACTCGAAGCAGCTGAAACTGAAGAGGGGGATATCTTTCGGGCTGCAGATGGGAGTTTGCTTAACGGCGAAAAGATGCTCCGTATCAGGCTTAAGGACTTTGGGAACCGGTACGGTTGTCCTAGGATTGATAATATCCCAGGAGAGATCACCATCCCCCTTTCTGAGCTATATAATATATCACAGCAAAGCGATATCATCGTAGCAAAGAGGGACGGGGAATAGGACAACTCTCGCTACCCAATACGAAAGTGGCGGAAAAGGGACCGGACACCACCGGAAAGACTCAGTTCCCCTAATAGGAAGCGGTTCAAGGTAGTAGAGGAAGAAGTCAACAAACGGCTTGACGACCAGGATAGCGACTATGAGCCAGAGGAGGTGATAAATGTAAAGGCATATCCCGAGGTACTTACACGATTGCGCCAGCGACCAGTGGTTCAACAACAGGAGGAGGATAGCGATTAGAGAACGAGCAGCACGCTGTCGGGAGGGTTAGCGATTAGAGAAGTATTCACATTGAACTTTTTATTCTCACAATAATCAAGTTAGTCCCAAGTCGGTAGGTAGTCTTTCCGGTCCTAAGTTACATTCCATTTTCTGGGCTTATGTCCCGTTTTCTGGACTCCCGAGCTTCCATGTTCAGCATACTTTGTACATGAGAGAAGGACTCATGGGAAAACTAGGGATCCTGTCCGCCCCCAATAGATAAGCCAGTGAGGGCTAGGTTAGTAGTTGGGTCGGTGGCGACCAGCGAATCCCTGGTGTTGTATGTTTTTTTGCCTCATTCACCCGTTTCTCTACACAGTTATCCAGCTCAATCCCCCTCACCTCTTTCTTATTGTGCAAGGGGCACGGGTGTGGGAATCACCGTAGGGTTATGTCTTTCTGGATAAAGTCACTTAACGTCCTAGCAGCAATTGCTACTTCATATCATGAATACCGTAAAATAAATAAAAAGGAGCCAGTTGTCCGGGCATATAGTTTCAGACCCCCTATCTGTTGTTATCCCCTTGCATGGGAATCCTAGTATCCATTCGTGGTTCAAAAGCTACAGTCGGGATCACACAGGCTAGAGGAATTTCGTCAGTTATCCCATCACTGATGTCATGGCTCCTGTCCGTTATCCGCAGATAGGGGGTCCGCAAGGAACTTCGATAGAGGTCAATATCAAAACCCAAGCTGCAAGGCATATCGTAAAAGGAAACATAGGTAAATAACGAAACTTCTCGGTCATCCGCCAACCAACACTCAACGTGCCATCACGAAGCAAGAGGTATGTATGATGTGTGTGGCCTCAATAAATGGCCTGCCGGTCCTTATCTTAAATTTGATGTGTCTGGGTATCTGATGCTACTAAACGTCGGGCAAATCCTATGCATGCCTTGTGCTAAAACTACAAAGCGGCCCTCAAACAAAACAACTGCCTATACTGCCACGTCCTAGCCTCCTGGCCGTTCAAGCCACGGTGTTTATCCATGCTCAAACGAATATATCAACCTCCACTTGCCCGCCCGAGCGCCTTCTGTTGTAAATGGCGATGATAGCTTGGTCCCAGTCATCCTCACTGCAGATGACACGCGGCCCGTATGGCGTCAATATCTCGAAAGCGGGGCTTTCGCCAGCCGCCTCCAGTGATGTCTTGAGGTATGTAAATGCACCGCGGGTGATGATACTGTCCGTGTGGCGATACACGGCGGATGGGCTGAGGTCAGCCCAGTTGGTCTTGTCCTTGATGTAGATATGGTAGGTAAGCTTAGCATCGTCGGGGACCTCAACCTCGTAGGAAAACTCAGAAGTATCGGATCGCCTTCGCTTCTTGTTGTTCGTCACATTTTTGACAAGTGAGTCAAGGAGCAATCTGGACTCTTGGGTGGGCAGTCGGGTGACTGCACGTCCTGTAGTACCAAAGCTGTCGAACAGCATCATCGTAGGCGACCGCAATCTAGTCGTAGTCGGGGTCGGGGTGTCTTCGGGTAGCTCAGCGGAATCCTCCTTTGCTTTGCTGCCTCGGTTCAGCTTTGATAGAGACTGCTTTTCACATATGATGACTCTGTACAGCAACATAACGAAGTGAATGATAAGCCTAACATGCTAGGTTAGTGACGAAATTGACAGGGTTAGATAAAAAGGGAATGGCGGACTTACATGGTTGAGCTTGTGGGCCAAAACATGGTTCTCTCTTGGGCATTATGGCACCCAGGACCAAGCCACTTCGATCCCCACTCTTCGGAGCTCAGCATATGGAATGCGGCATTCAGGAAAGCTACCTTTGTGGCCAGGATGTGGTAGCCAGACTTCTCGTCGACAAGGGATTTGAATGGTGATGTTTTAAGGTACTTTTTGATGTCCTTAGTCAACATCTTACCGGTGTCAACGCCCAACTCAAGCCCATCGTATAGCTCTTTGAATTTGATAGATCGTCCTGCAACCCGTCAGCGGCTCTGCGTTGCGAGTAGGGGCGGGGGGGCTGGAGAAATAGACGGAAACTCACTGAGCGTAATATAGGGAGCAAGTACTTCAGCTTCCCTCGGGCTGCTATCGATCCGATAGGGAAGACGAATGTCCCGGTTGGTGGCAGCATCGGCGTAGCGGAAACCGGGGACCTTGGTTAAGGCAATGCCAGGGCCGCCGTGGTCAGCCACGCTGTCCTCACCGTTCTCGGTTTGGCTAGCCTGATGGCTGTCGCATTGGTGAGGTTCTGGGTGAGCATTAATAGGCCGAGCTTGGGTTTCGATGGTTCTCCAGAGTTCCTCCAGATGCGCATCGAGGTCTGGCTCGTCGAACGGGACAAGCTCGGGAGTGGGAAGATTGTGAGCAAAATTGTGAGTACTAACCACAGGATCACCTGAAGTGTGTCCGTCCTGGTACGATAAAGAGGCGCCAGGAGGATCAGGGACGGTGGGGAAGGTGAGCTGGAATGCGCCGGCTACAGGACCTTCAGCTGCTGGTAATGCCTTTTGCGAGGGGAGCGGAGGCGATGAAGAGGTGGAATGCGACACCCGTGGCGATTGCTGTGGCGGGAGCGGCTGCTGTGGAAATGTGATTGCCGGGAAGCTGAGCTGAACAGAGGAGTTAGCCGCCTGCGGCGGGCTTGTATTTGGTATCAACAGTGCTGCCTCACGGTCCAACTCTCGTGGTGGCTCGATGGCTGGAGGACATGATTCTCCGTCTTCCGTAAAGAGGGAAGCGGCGTCATCGTCAGCTCCGCCAAAGAGAGAGTCCACGTCGTCTTCTCTGTTCTCGGGGACAAGCTCGCAATTGGGGTCTGTTCCCATTGTGATGGCGCCTCCCTTGGAGGTGTGTTTGTGTCTGAGCTGCTCGACTCAGTGGGGTTGGATTTTGCTACCCGTGGCGCCAACATGCGAGTCGAAATTTCCCAGGCAGCAAAGTGACGACCCTAACCCTTGCGCAACCTCAACATCCCGTCGCGCGGGACATCGTCTCTCCAAATTATCCAGAGTCAAGAATAGATGCAACGATTAAGTATGTACTCTATAATTGCAAACACTGAACTGGTTCTGGAACCGTCTTTGCAGATAATTTCAAAATGGAAAACACGCAGGCATTCCTCGGACCTGCTCACACACTTCCTTTGCTTATTTACTCGGATCACCCTTCCCCGCAACACAAAGGAAGGGACCCCAAAGTAAAGTCATGCAGCAAGCACATTGGTACCGTAATATATCCACTCACAACCTTCATAAGGTAAGGAATATGTAGAACTAACTCCTTGCATGTCCTCTCATCCATGATATATGTCAGTCTAGGTCGTTCCCACGAGTTACTGACTCCTCACTTAAGGTGGCCGGGAGGCGTTATGATCTAACGGCAACCATTATCCACCAGTCTCATATCTGGTCTATATCCGAGACCTCTACCCACGGTACCCTAGGATTCCAGCGGAACAGTCTTAAGTGTCACCCGTTGAGTCTCCCTTAGAGCTATCGGGGCATCTGAGCTAAATCGAGGGAAGGTAGTGTTGACTGGCTCGGGTTAGAACCCTCGGACCCTTCCTTCTTCTGCTTCTTTCTTTGACCATTATGACGCCAGTACCTGCAAATGCATCTTTAGAAGCATACACCCTAACATAAATTCCAACTCCAAGGCCTCAGGCGGCGGGGCCGCAATCGAGCCCCTCGAATTCTGCTTCAGAACGCCAGAAAACTAACACCATCTTCGGTCTCTATCCAATACAGAAAGGCGAGTTAACAACATAACATGAACGGCTCTCGCTCAACACCACGCACAGCCCTAGTCAGGGAAAAAGGGGAACTACATAAAATGATGATTTGATTGACAACTGTGAGATCCGAACTCACGCCCCTTTTGAGAACGCAATACACCTTGTGTAGAGGCGAGGGATGGATCCCCGGGTGTGTCGCCTTAACCACTCGGCCAAGTTGCCTGATTCCATGATTGAATTTGTACCGAGTACCAATATGTATCCACCTAGTTTGTATTCCGTACCGCAACATTTCAAAACGGAGAAAATAGATGCGGCCATAACCAACCAGCGAGGTGATGATATGTATTTATTTTGAGCCTCTGGTCTACAGCCTAATCCACTGTGATCTTGACATTGGTGACAGTACCGCGATCCCCTACCAGGGCCAGCAGGGGGAACAAACAAGAGCTAAGCCAAGCCGGCGTCAGGGTGATGGCTTTTGTCAAATTCAGCCCTGTTCTTTCTCTTCCAATCGGAGCCCAAATCAAGAGTGGCTGAAAGCGGAAAGCTGGAAATTTGACGCTGGAAGCGACTATCCCTGCCAGAGAGTGGATGTCCACTTGAACTTGTGGATGTGTGACAGCGGCAAGGCTTTCCTTCTTTCCCAAGTCCTAATTCTAAGTGTAGGACTTTTCAGCTCATGTTTCTATGGTTAGCTTCCAGCCCGGGGCAGGCAGGAAACTCGAAAAGGACAAACCCCCTCGTCTATCCCTGCTCGGCCCTAGAAATGCAGGGGAATCACCACCATCTTGTCCGGCCTCTCCAAACCCGTCTCGTCTAGCAAAGTCTATCCAAAAACGATGCAGCAACAGCAACGCGCCTCTCAAGCACCCAGCTTGACCGGATAATGTGCCAGCCCCGTAGCCCCCACGTCTACCCTGAATAGGCCACCGCCATACCGCTTGCTGTTCCCTTCGCCCTCGTCGTCCTCGGCGCTCGTGATGAAGAGCTCGGTGCCGACAAACTCGCAGCACGTAATGTGCTTGGTAGGCAAGTTTACCTGCCCGATGACCTTGCCTGCGGGCGAGATCTTGATGATGCGGCCCTCGCCCCAGACGGCGTGCCAGACGTTGCCATCCGTGTCGACGCGAAAGCCGTCGGGCTCGCCCGCCCCAGGGTGTTGGTAGAAGATGCGCTCGTCAGACAGGCTGCCGTCGGCGCCGTAGTCCCACGCGAGCATCTGTCTGTCTGACGAGTGCGTAAAGTACATGGTCTTCTGGTCGGGCGACCAGCCAATCGAGTTGGGAATAGTCAGCCCCGTGCGCGTGGCCTCGCGCGCTTCCTTCGACGTCGCCAGCAGTGATGATGCCGGCTTGTTGACAAGGTCAAACTTGAAGAGGGAGCCTGTGCGTTGCGGCGCTCCCCCCACGGGGCATCGTGTTAGAATGTTCCACATGTGAGCAACACAAGACTCTTGCATCATGGGTCCCTCTCCACCCCCGTGCTGCCTACGGTGGTTCCAGAAAACAGACAACACGCGGGGACCATGATGCCGCTCATGCCCGTTCATGGGACCCAATGCCAAGGTGTCAAGTGCCGATGCAGGTATGGATGTGTGGCCACGTGGAAAGGAGACAGTGGTGCACCGGATAGACAAAGAGAGAGAGAGAGAGAGAGAGAGAGAGACAGAGAGAGGGAGACGCTCACCTTCGGGTTCAAAGGGGCCAAAGCCGAAGTCGGTCATGGTGCCGAGCCAAAAGCGGCCGTGCGGGTCGGCGGCTCCGTCGTTGCTCCTGATCCGCGCGCTGCTGTCGTCGCAGTCGTCGCCATCGGCAAACTTGGCTAGATACTCGTACTGACCCGTCTTGCGGTCGAGCAGGGCAATGCCGTACTTGACCCCAATCAAGATCTTGTCCTGGGAGTCGATCCCGTCGATATTGGCCGTCACGGTAACCGGCAGGTCGAGCTGGACCGTCTTGAGCGAGTCAGGTCCGTCGCTCAGCGAGACGGTGTGGACTTGCTTCTTCTTGATGTCGACGAAGCGCAGGGTATTGGTTGCCTCTTCGAAGTAGGGGCCTTCCCCGAGGAGACAGTGGAGATTGAGGTACGGCTCGGTGACGTGCCACTGCGGGATCTCGCTCTGGTCCGTCATGGTACTTCTTCGTCGGTGCAGTTGCCACGCCCTTGACAGTTGATGCGGTGGAATCTGGCGATTCGACGACACAAGAGAACCGAATCCACTTTTGGGCTTTGCAAGCGTCGGGTCGGTCCGGCTCGATGCAGCGGCAGCAGGACCAGAAACAGTCAGGATTGTTGCACGAGGAGCGATGCTTGCTTGATGACGCCACGCTGTCTTGCTGATGTCTGTCACGCCTGTCGTGTTCTCGTCAGGACGCCTGCAGAAAGAACCCACAAGCCGGTTCGATTCCTAATGACGATAGCCGGAATGAGGCAGCGTACGACTGTGGAGACAACAAGCAGCAACACTCTGACCCAAGAGCTGACCGCTTCGGCCAACCCGCAACGGCATCGTCATTTCTATAGCTTTTGGTCTGTAGCGCGACCCCGCGAAAGAAGCGGGACAGCCACCCTGCCGCCGACTGGAGTCGTGCAGAAACGGGGACGAAGCCGAGTCCTCGGCCGGAACACGGGCCTCTGATCCGTTGCAGCCCCGTCGCGATTGACAGCCGAGTGGGAGAAGTGCCGGGTGAGAGAGCTTCTTAAGCTTGTCTCGGCCCAAAGGCATCGAGACGGAGACAAGAGGAGAGGGGAGAGAGACATACGGCCCGGCTTCTGACCTGGTGGCTTCCTTCCTTGCATTTGCACTTGCGACGTCTGCACACTTGCTGCAACGGCGACCATGAGTACCAGGTTCTCGTCGAGTGCCCCTGGAGAAACCGTGGGAAAGAGCATCGAGGCAGAAGCGCGTGCCCTCGTGCCGTCCCAAAACCGTAGAATTCCGCGAGAAGCGGACTTCTTTCCACCCCGCCATGCAAAGCGCCCAATCACCTGAGCATTTGGACATGCACCTCAGTCGCTCAATGGAAACAAAAAAGAAAGTTCGTGACTGCGACTGACAATCTCGCAAAACCTGGAATTTCTGGGGGGCACTAGACACTGTGAGGGGAAGGAGGATACGACACGGCGGGGGGAATAACCTCCAGGGCTCTCTCTCTCGGCTCCTGCTGACCACGCCGAACCCAGAAGGGAAAGGGCTTGAGGGGTCTGAAGAGGGGGGGAGGGGGCGCCAACGCGTCGCCAGCGAGCTGGGTAGCTACCGATTTGGTGCCCAACCTCGAGCCACATTTTATTTTTTTTTTCCTTCCTGAAACGTCCAAACCGCCATCGCCCGCTAGGTAGTCGCCCGCCCTCCCCGTTCTTGGAATACATGCCTGTGCTCAATACAGGAAGGAATACTCCGCAAGAAAAACCTGTTCGTGGCTGGCTCCTGCAAAGATGAAGTAGCGCATCTAAGTTTTTTGTTTCTGTCTATTTTCCCTCATCCTTAAATCGCTTGCGCGCTAGCCCGTGTCCATTTGCTCGGGAAGCATTCCGGGCCACCGGGCAAGCTTGCTGTCCCTCTCTTATCTTCACCGCCCGTCCAATGTTGTGTTTATTCGCCCATTGGGCTGCATGATGGCCACTTTTCGTGAGCCTTGCCCTGCGAGTGCTCAGACACATGATCGACGGCTGCTGCATGCCACAACCGCCCTGGGTCAACGGGGGTGCGCGAGGCTCCATCAGGCCATGCTGCATCATCCACCCATACGGCGTTCCCCGTAGGGACAGGAGCTGGAGAAGGGGGTTGGGGGCAGCATCGCCGACCGGCAAGGCGCGCGCTCACGTCCAAGAGATTCTCGCGAGGCGTTCGTCCAATGCGGTTTGCTGTGCCCGAACGACCGACCGGGGGTCATGTTGCAGAACTTGCAGCAGGCTGGTTGGGCCCGAGGCATTGATGACCACCCATTGCCAGCCCGGAAACGCGAGGCTTGCATATCAACGATGTCCGGTGAGAAGCGGTCGGACTCGGCCTTGCCAAATCCGAAATGGGACTTGCGCGTTGGCCGGATATGTCATATTCTTTTTCTTTTTCTCTCTTTCCAATACAAAAAAAAACCTGTGTTTGGAATTTTTTTCGGCGGGAGTCTGGGGGACCATGACCATGTCCCTGACAGCGCAGGAGCACTCGCATGAGAGAAGAAGGGGATGAAATATTAGGGACGGAAATCATCTTGCATCCTGCCGTGACACCATTAGACTGGGCACAGATACGGATACCATCACAGATTCCCTGCAACTAGGTCGTCTTAGGCGGCGTTCGGTGTCCACGCATCCACCGGTACAGCTCGGATGCTCTGGAGAGAGCTCCAAGGCGGGAGGATGGGCGTGGTGTGCAGACGGCCAAGGGACGACATCGATTGCGCACTGGGGCAACCTGGCTAATAACTGACGCAGAAAGACACTGCAGGGCTGGGCCTGGCTGGTGTCTCCAGGCCTCTTCCCTCCCGAGTTCACAGTGCCCACAGTTCTTACAGAAAGTCGACACAGGGAAAAGCGCGTGCGAGGCGAGGTTCGGCGTCTGGTTCGCCCAGGACAGCTGGCTGTGTCTGCGCTGCAAGCTTCCGATGCACCTCGCTGCATGCCATCTGCTGCACAGGTTCTTCCCGCTCCGCTATCATGTTCTAGGATGTGTGAGTTGGCAGCTATGGCTGAGGTAACGGGCCCAATCTCCACCTCGTTTTTCGTGATGCTATCATGGCTGCCGAGAATGTCGGTCAGCTCAGCGGTAGTAGATATCCGCCTCCAAGACGAAGCTGGTCGGCACAGAGAGAGGGAGTGAGCCTCCCGATTTATTTTCCGAGGGCCGCCACCAATTGTCGGGTATCTGCTGCCCATTGTCGCTACATACTGAGTAGGAAAATCAAGCCTTAGCTCAGCGGCTGTGTAACATCAAGGGAGAAGGGACGGGCCGGGAGGGACGCGGGACTATCCTTAACTTCGGAAAATACATGAAATGCGAACGACGCGAATTGTCGTCCCGCCGAGAGAAATTTCCGCAAGAAATAGAGCGTTCTTCAGGGGGAGGTTTCTTGAGCTAGTTTCGGCAGGTTGAGGGATGTCCTGTGAGAAAGAGCCCCAGTCCTCCGTACTCCATAACCCCGGAGCGGTCAAGGGAAGGTGAGTGGATCGGTGTCTTTGACTTCTTCTCCTTGTAAGTTGTGGGGGTACATACACGCAATAGGAAAAGAAAGGAGACAAAATTGACTCGCTTGTTGAGACTTGAGACCAAGAACAACAATCGCGTGCTGGCTCTTCTCGTCTCCTGGTCCGCTGTTTGGCCCCGTTGTGGTGGCTCCGTCTGGTGACATGCTTTCGTTGCGGATCACTGAAGTCAGCCACAGCTTACACGCCCCGATTCCTCCTGTCCTTCCCCACATGACGACGACTGGCTTTGGTGACTTGATTAAAATAAAATGTCTCATCATCCATCCCCCTGCTCGGTCCTGATCATGCCTCCTTTCACCTTGCTTTTGTCACCTGCGTTTGCTGCTTGCCAAGGTGTGTGCCAGAACCCTTTTTGACGCCTCACGATATCAAATCATCCTCCAGTGACCAGAGTTTTCCAGGCACCAAGGTGTCAGGGGCCCATTTGAGAATAGTAATGGCAGGGCGAAACTCTGGGGGTAGGGGCTTGGGCCCTTGGGTTACACTTTGCGTCCCGACCCCAGACCTGTCTGCGAATCGGCCGTTTTTCTAATCTTTGACATTTTTTGTTTTGTTTTTAGCCGTCCTCCCGCGATTACCCATCCTCGCCATCATGGTGAGAATCGACTGCCAGCTAGAGGTGGCTAGCTGAAGAGATTGGCAATTTTGGAGCCGTCTTCCGGCCCAGATCGCTCCGTTTTGGCTCTGAATACCAATCGCCCGGAAGTGGTAGATCAACAAGGCGACATGTGACAAGTGACGCCAAAATGGGAGAGGGGTTCGCCGTGAGGCCCGTCACATCCACTACGGATACTGTACACCTAGCTAGCGAGCCCCTCAGGCCTTGGGGGCTGGGGTAGCCCGTTGACGCAGTGGATATCTGTCGCTAGCTGTGGGTTAGGTCGGTGGACGCGGACGGTCAGTCAGCCAGCCCATGATGCGCTTCTCAAGTTCCCTTCCTCCAGTTTTGATGTTGTCGCGAACCCATGTTTTCTGTCAGGCGGGTCCTCGGTTCTCCAGCTTTTTCACAGGCCCAGATGGGGGTTCGCACGAGTCGCGTGCCTGGGCGTCTAGCGCGCACTAGCTGGCGGAACGAGCCGGCTTTCCCAGCCCAGAAAACCAGTTGGTTTGGTCGATTTTTGCAGTTAGTGATCGCGGTCGCATAACCGGCCGCAGAAGGCAGCCGGCAGCAGCCTCATTCTTCCCTGGCCGACTTGGAAATGCGGAACGCACGGTGATGACGTGCAAAGGGCCGGCTGGCAGTCAACCCGTCAAGTGCCCCCCCCCCCTTCCCTCGGAAGCCTCTGAGCAGGAGCCGGCTCCAAATGAACGCCAGCATGGGTGGCTCGGATCAGCAGCAGCCACGCCATCCATCGCACACCCGCACACCATGTTTGCGCATGCGCTGCCTGCAGGACAGCCCAAGTCTGACTGCGGGCGGCGTTGTCCAAATTTTCAGGCGTCAATGCAACAGGCCAGAGACAGCGTGGTTCCTTGCCAGTTGCAGGAAAAAGAGGGAGAGGGAAATGGCGAGGGATAGCGGGGGATGAAGAGATCACGCTGTAAAAATAAAATCAGACGGAAAAAGAGACGGGAGTCGGGAGTGGTCAGCACACCCGTATTTTGTGCGCGGCCAATCACACAGGAGCCAGACGGGATGCGGGAAACCGTTGGACTGGATCCATGGCATCTTGTGTCATTCGAACATGTGGTCCAAACCGGCCGGCAAGGTGGGTGGTCGGATTACACGAGGGATGCTTGCTCAGAAGGGCCCGAGAGCGGCCTGGCCGTCCTGGCCACCTTGGATTGGAAGCATTTGGAAAATTCGAACCAAGCCGCACGATGAGGCATCCTTGCTGGAGACCGCCGAACTGCAACTACGAAGTACCAATTTGGAATAGGTACACCAAGCAACGCGGCCTCGAGGCCATGTACTGCACATGCATACATTGTCGAACTATTATGCTCAGTAGAGAAGGAGTCGTGATGGAACCGTGCCAGAGGGGTGACTTGAGGTGTTGCAGCGTGTCTTGGATTATAGTGCACATACATGACGCTACAGAGATTGGCCCTGAAGTGCTAGGCGCCAATCAACGTAACTGCCCTGAATCTCGACAGCGTGGCGACGAAGATCTTAAACCCCGACAGCCCTGAAGTCCCGAGGAGTGAGGGTTGAGCGGGCGAATGACTGAGAGGAGTTTGGGCTGCCGTTAAATGAATTGCAAGGTACGGTTTCCGTGATGCAACCCAACCTGCGGCTAGCTTCACCACGTTTGTCCACGCCGCTGGCTGCTAGCGAGGTGTTGTCGCTTTACCCGCCGTCTGGTCTCGATGGGCCGACATGACGATAGATCTTTTTTATTCTCTGTTCGACGGCAGAATGACAGCTTGGCCACAGCTGCAGATGCTACATAGCGTCACGAGCCAGACAATGCCAGACATGTGTGTGTTGGCAGTCGATCTAGACTCGAGGTCTGCGGTAGGGGCTATCCAAGTGCCCCATGTACGGAAAAGTGTGGCAGACCGGCAAGCTGGGCAAGTTATAGCCAAGGTCGGGAGCATGCGTCGGCCAGATACTACGCAGGCTATAGCGTATGTTAGTGTAGGGCGCATGTTTGGACCTAGTGTAGGGTTCTGCAGCCTCTGCGCTGCAGCAAAGGCGGTGGGCGACGCGACAACAAGAGATTCTCTACGACAAGTTGAGGATGGGGGGAGAGGGTGCGGTGACGTTGCTGGGACTAGGATGTTCCGTGTTCCGCGAGAGGACGACCAGCCATCAATGAGCCAAAACGCTCTGGCGGGAAGGCACTAGTCCTCTTTTCACCATCGTCCCTGCAGCTTCTCTCCACCGCCTTGACCACCAGATCTGCTCGACGAATTCTGGAGAACGGCAGGTAGCTGGAGGCACGGTGGAAGAAAAAGAAAGTGCGCACCGTGCGGTCGCCGTTCAACAGGCCTCAAAGGCCCGCGGGCGGCCACCCTTCCTGCTCTTCCTTCCAGCTTCCTTCAGGGCTTCGATTGGCCTCGGCTGCGCTAAAACGAGAATCGCAGACATGACCGATCCAGGAAGGAAGGAACCTCAGTGAGGTGTGTCTGGACTCTGGGGCGCCTGGGCGCCTGCAGGCTCGGGACGGGACCTAGTCGCTCATTGCCCTTGACCTGCGTAGCCAAACAGCCAGCGGCATCCAGCATTTCTGCCGTCCCATCTCATCCATCGAGTCGTACTGCGTAAAATCCATTGCACCCATCGCTGAGGAACAAGGAGCTCAACCGCCTCACGGAGGCCACGCCGATTCCAGCGAGCCCTGCAGCATCGCCTGCATGCACTGTACACCACAGTTCCTCCCAACCCTGCATCGAGTTACACATACTGTGCCTGCTTGACAGGATCCATTCGGCACCTCGAGTCCCGTTCGCAGGGCTCCTTCGTCTCTCAGACTAGGGATCGCGGCCACCATTCCACTCCCGTCCATACGCCGCCAGACCTGGTCGTCTTGGTCAGAGGATGGGCTCTGGGGAAGCCCAATATGCATTTCGCAAGCTGTCCAGCCTCAAGCGGGATGAAAACACAAATACTCCATACTTCCAAACTGCTGAGTAGCAGCAGGTACGAGGTACATACCTGGACGACGGGAAACCTAGACGCAACACATACACACAACATACATACCGGCCCGGATGTCCCTCAGTTGATAGCCACGCCCCCTGGCGCTAGGCTCTACTGCCATCGGCCTTTTGCTGGCCTTTTGCTGAATCGGGCTTTGAAATTGACAAGCCCGAAGGGCGACGGTCCTTTTGGCCAGCAGCGTCTCGGGTTATTTTGGATCAGTGGCTCTAGGGTCTAATTTCGTCGTGATGGCATCAGCCCGCCGCGCTGCGCCGAGAATGACGAGCGTCTCACAACTCGCTAACCACAATCGCGTTCGCCGCGCCACAGCAGCCGCTGACAGAGAATGCAGCTCCATGCTCGCCAGCCGCGGCGACTCGAGCGAGCAAGCCTTTGAAGGGGCTGCACTCCTTTCAGTGAGGTTTCCGTGGACCAAAGACTGGCATCCTTCGTGTACTGATGGCAGTCATTTGATATTTCTCTACACCTCAATTCCAAAGGCCAGCCCGTTCTGCATTTCATAAAATGCACTACACCCACTCCTCTTGCGGGCGCCTTTCGTCCGGGTAGCAATACGGATAGGTCGCTCAGAGTTAGCCTCGACCAGAGATCCAACACCGGCGCGCGGCTGGCTGCAGCTATCTGGCAGTTATTCCAGGCGTGATCCTAGTAAACTGCCGGGACCCTCTGCTGTTTGGGTTGCCGTGAAGCAGCAGTTCTTTCGTACGTCAAGCAGGACAGATACGCCGCCCTTCTGTGGCAGAAGCTTGTTACTCCGTACTCTCAGCCTAGTCTCTTGCACTTATTGGGACTATTGTATCCCCACGGCAAGCGCTGGGATCGCGACATGGCTCCCGTTGCAGGCGGCGTGCTAGGATTTGCTAGGCTTCCCGCGGAGCAGCGTGGCGGCATTGAAAGTCGATGATGATCCCTCACCCGCGTAGGCGAACGAACGACTACCGTGTCCACCTACTAGCTGGTTCTCATCCGTCATTGCTGGCCCCCGAGAGTTGCCGTCGTGTGTCCACGACGAGCGCGAAAGCATTTGCGCGAGAGGAGAGCTACTTCAGTCGTCACAGTCGCTGCCGCGGCGGACCTATCGCGTCTGGCAACTCTGCCAGCCTGTTTGTCACGGCCGTTCGTCTTGTCTCGTCGTGGCTGGAGAATATTGATTCCCTCGAGTGTCTTGGCTATCGCGGCTGCCACCTGCTCCGGGATGAACGACGTCGACGTTGATTTTCGATCCTCTGGTGCATAGCAACGTCAACCGGAGCGGCAACGCTTTGCCAAGATCATCATGCAGAGGGAGGTCATTTCTTGTTGGCAACAAGTCTTACTTACCCCATCTGTACTAGCTTTCAAATTTTCAGGGCTTGCAAGGTTGCTGCTGATGCGAGCCACGCATCCACCCACTCGGGGCCGTGTCTTCGGGTCCCAAGGGGTTCCAACCCTCAGACACCCACCTAGAGCGCCTCCCCGAAGGGAAGCACGCAACTTTTAGCCTAGCTGCCTCTTTCTCTGTGTCCCGAGAGACGTTTCCTAGTTCCTCAGGTGCTCGCAAAGAAAAAAAGAAAGCAAGGGGGACCGTCGACTAACCCTGGGCCAATGGATTATTATCGAAGGAAGCGTTCTCCTACGCCTTGTCGAGGAACTTAGCACACAACACCCAGCAGGCCCCCCCTTCCCTCCCCCTGTATGCACCCCGGCTACCAGCCCACTTGAACTGGTGCTGAGCCCTCATCCCGGGCTGTGACCTTGTAGGGGCCAGGCAAACGGAGTTAGATAAGAGTTGGCATGGACCACAATGGGAAAAGCAGCATCTAGCCCGCCATGGGGTTAAAAAAAAAATGATCCCTGAAGCCTTCAAAGGGTGTTGTCATGGCTGGTTGGCGCCAACGGTAAAACGCCGAGGAGCTGACATCAAATCTCCAAAAGCTGTCTTCCAATACTCTTTCCCTTCTTCGAATTTAGAGGCAACAGCGGGAACAGCGGTCCAGACAACAAAAGCTGTCGAGCTCGGGCGCCGACATTGACAAGACGCCATAGCCGTTGTCGGGAGGCTCGCGATACTTCGCTTGATAACGTTGCCCATCAAAACATAACATCACCCAGGCCCGTCGTCGACCTCGCCCATTCATACGACAGACCCAGAGCCTCTCCCCACTGGAAATTACGAGGCAAGAAGGCAAAAGAGGGCCTTGGCTGTGTTTTCTGCCCATTCACACGGCAAGACTTCCTAGTGCACTCAGGCTTTTTGGGCCATTCAGTGCCCGAGGGTCCCCATAAGGATCATGACTGGTCGGCTCTGCTGCATCTCATCCCACCGGTCACCGCTGCTGCGTCGATTGTCCACTGCGTCCACTGCCCCTCTGCGCCCGTCATCTTGTTATGCTCAGCTAAGACTCTTCAACTCACCCGTCCCGGCTACTGCTTTCTTGTCCAAGTAGCTCCCGTCGCTGCGTGGCTTCCATCCAACCGGTGGCACGCTCCTCTGCCTGACGCAAGCCAGCACATCTGCAGCTCTGGCCTCGAACACGTACTTATTGCAGAACCTCCCTAGTGTCTGCTGCCGCCCCAGAAGTCCGGGACCGCCAGCACTCAACCGCCCTCCGAATCTGGACCTGGCCCGGGACCCCGACTCCAGCGTGCTTCGCCCCCTCTCTTGCGACTCCAAGGCCTATCGCACCTCTATCTTGCACCTTGGCGCCGACGGCCCTGCCCCGGCGACAGAGTAGCTTCCAAAGGACCTAACGAGGCACCGTCGATCAACCCTGGCGGTCCAATCTGTTCCCCGGCCCCAAGACCCAGCGCGGAGCTGGCCTGGCGCGACCCCATCGCAGCTGTCGACGCCGACTGCCTGCGGTCTCGGGTGCCAGGACGAAAACCTCGAGCGGAACGGAACACCAAGCGTAGGCTCCGAGGAAAAACACGCTCCAAAGGTTTCGGACAGTGGCTGCAGTCGTCAATGTCACGGTCCTCCAGACCGCCAGTGCGAAGGGGAACAGGTCTCGATGTCGCAGAGGGGACCTGCGCCTCGTCCCGCCTCTCGCCGTTCCTCGCTGTCCCCGCCCAGAGACGCTGTGTCATCCCCTCCCTCCCAGCGAAGTCTTACCCATCAAGATGACTCGAAATCTCGGCCGCCCCATGACCCGGGTGGGACTTCAGTAGCCGAGGGCGATGGAAGAATCCAACAACGCGGATCCAGGACATCAGGCGTGCACAACATTCTCAATCCCTCTGGCCCGCGCGGGCCCTTACCAGGGTCGTCCCCGTCTGCGCCGCGGCCTCCCGGTGACAGGAGCCCACAGGCCCCCATGGGGACAGGGCCGTATGGCGGGGATGGCTCGCCCTCCCGTCTTTACGGCTATCAGAGTCAGGGCCCGGCAACGCCACAGTCGGGTAACTTGAACATACAACCAGCGCCTGTTCAAGGAGGACCGCATCCACCCGTCGACCGCGGGTCCCCCTCGATCAGTCACCCATACCCCCTTGGTTCCCTTGGTTCGGTGAGGCGCATCTTGACACCTAAGTCGCCTCGGGCTACGAGCATAGGCCGCGCCATCAGGTCCATGGAAGGGCAACGTTCGAATTTACCACCTCACGCGAGAAGCGCCGGCCCAACCCACGACGGCTCCCCACTTAGCGGCCCACCATCTCTTGCAGGGCCACCCCAATATCCCGGTCCAATACACGGACAAGGACCGACAGGAACACCGCCAACACGCCCGGCATCGATGCTTTCTCGCTCTCTCTCCCAGCCCGTCATGGGCCACAACCTACCTCCGACCTCCCAGGAACAGTCACCAGCGGGTAACTTGCCTCGTGAGATAGGAGGGAGACCACACTTCTCTCCAGGTCCGCCATTTGCGAACCAACTTCCGCCAAGTCGAGGGATGATGGGGGACGGGCGCTGGGGACCTGGTATCCTCGGCCCGCTACCACCAGGGTCTCATGGGTCACGGAATCTACAGCTCGGAGAAGGCCATCAGCCTCTGCTGACCATCACACCAGCCACCGGGCCCGAAATGATCATTCCGGTAGATATGTTTCAAGCTTCGAAGCAGGCAGACGAGAAGAGACAGCGAAATGCGGGAGCATCGGCGAGGTTTCGACAAAGGAAGAAGGAGAAAGAGAAGGAGCAACAACAAGGATTGCAGAAGCTGGAGTCGGAGAACCGCGACTTGGAGAAGAAGATTGAGGAACTGGAGAAACGGCTTCAGGATGTGGAACACGATCGCGATTTCTATCGAAGCGAGCGCAATCGTCTGCGAGACATCATATCCCAAACTGCTGGGATGGAATGGGCTGAGCAAGGACCGTCGAGTCCGAGCCCGTCGAGAGGTAGGGGCTCGTTCGCTGCCGACAACAGCCCCCGCCCTGCGCCAGCGCCGACACCCCTTCCGCATCCGCATCCGCATCCGCATCCGTATGCGCCTCATACACAGCATACGCCGCATCCACACAGTCTTTCCCATCCGCATCCGCCTCCGGCTTCCTACGGCGACCCATCCATGCTTGAGCGCCCTGCGAGGCGAAGGAGAACAGACTCGGAGCCGCAGATAGGCACGCCATCTTACCGCCCCAACACACCTGCTTCTCTGCCACCCATGGCTGGTCCTCCCCCGGCATATGCGATTCCTGCTTCTCCGCGAATCCCTTCGTCTCCCGGGACGTCACGGCTGCCTCCTATCCGATACGACCAGCCGCCTACAACTTCGGAGACTCCTCCACCTGGCCCTGGAGGGCATCCGCCACCTCTGGCCCCTCAACCCGGCCAACCTAGCGCATACGTCAAGTATGAGACAGGGTGGGCAACCGGCCCAAGAGGGCCAAACGAAGGTGGCCCCAGGTGACATAAGAGGCGATGCGAGCATGTATCATCTGCTCCCATCTACGCTTATCCCAGGCCCGTGGCGGCATGATAGGGAATCAACTAGGTTTTTCTTGACGATTTTTACAAACATGTCACAGACCTCGCATATCCATATACATGTATGCACAATCCACTCCGGCGATGCATTTGCAGCGACGCGAGGACGAATAGAGAGAGGAGAAGGAGGGACGCAAGGATGAGACGAAAAACTAGCATCCGGCATCATTTTCGGGGACACCATATGGAGCTGTTTCTGTCAAAGACTGGAATTAGATGAGGGAATCCGGATCATCCCTTCTCTCTTTCTCTTGGCTTTTTTTCTGTCTTTCTTTATGTCGTTGGGTATATTTAGAGGAGAATCGCGCACGCAGCTCGGGCAACCCAGCATGGAACGGATCTAGGAAGAGGAAACCAAAAGAATTGCTTGGGGTTTCGACTAACACCATATTTTCTTGGTTTTTGTTTTTTTGTCCGGCATTGGCATTTGAGGCGACGGGGAGGAGCGATATGGGATGCTGGTGGTGGTCGGGTCAACTCCATCCAGTAGACCTTTTCACTCTCTCGATACCCATTCCCACCTCTCTTCCCCTCAACCTAGAGCGGACGGAAAGCAAGGACAGGCAGGGTCTGTTTTTCCAACGTTTATTGCCGGCATCTTTCCCGAATACGTTTACTACTACCTACTAATCATTTCCCTCTACCCCCACTCATTTCTATCTCTATCTCACGCATGCCACATACTATACCACACGTCTTCACGGTCTCTTTACTTGCATCTCGTATGTTCATAACTACGGCTAAGGCAAGGGAACAAGATTATTCGTGCATTTCACATTGGACGCAATTCTGTCTTGAAACCGGAGGAACAGGGGGCGGGGAGGGGGCAAAGCGGCCGGTGTTTGGGAGTTTATGTTGTCAAGTCTAGGGAGGCATGCAGTTCTATACGCTTTTTTTTTTTTTCTTCTTTTTTTGGTATTTTCTTGTCGGGTTTGACCAGGGAGTGTGCCTAGATACCACATATCACAGATTGACTTTTTGCAAAGGGGCGGAGGGTTGTTTTGGTATTTTTTGTCTTTATCTGTTACTTATTCGGATATCCAACCCACATAAGGGAACAACAACAGCGACAGGACGCCGGGCGATTAGCCCGGTAGAATCAAGGACATGATGTACTTTTTTGGTGGTTTCTTTTACAGGCGAGCGATGGAGCCATGGAGTTTGAGCCCCTAAGGGGTGCTGTTTGCGTGGTTGCTACTGGACAGTGTTTGGTCTCGGATCTCGGAAGAGAACGAGAACGTTGAGGAATCCAGGCCTCGCACGCCTCTCACCCCGAAAACAGAATGGAAAGGGTCCTAAAAGAGAAAAAGGGATGCCTTGGGGGGGGGGGGGGGAGGTCAGAAGAAGCCACCCCCGAAGGAGGGAAAGATAAAAACCGATGAATTTTCCCAGTTGCCGCGCTGCTCGTGCTCTTGACACCTATCTCTGTGACTGTGTGCCGGTGTCTACCTGTGTGTGTGTGTGTGTGTATTTCCTGTTCGAGTAGTTTCCATGATTAGGCGCATCTGTCTAGGGGGAGAAAAAAAAAAACCAAACAGAGTGCTCGTCACATTCTCAGCCGCGGTCTCGGGGTGGATGAGGGGGTGGGTATGTGGGTGTGTGGGTGTGTTGTGCCAGTGGTGGGAGGAGGCGTCGTTCCTAGAGTAAAGACCTTCCCTTTCCTGTCTACTCTGCTGCATGCTTGTTCCCAACTCGCGTGATCTGGGGACCTGAGGCTTGTTTTCCCCGTCTCCGACTCCCCGCGTTCGGAGTCTCTAATGATGAGTGGACTGCCATGTTTGCTTCTTCCTGCCCTTCCCGTCAACGAGTCTCGCCCGGCTACTCCCATGCCGCCATGCTTCATCCCGCTGGTCTCATTCTCCTTACCTGTCTCGTGCCACTCAATTTTCGAGTGGGTTACTTTTGCAATGGGAGCGGGATAGGCTAGGGATGCTTGGATGGGATGGGGGAGGTTGGGCCAGTCGGGCATTTCGGATTCGGGAGGGAAAAAACAAGGAAAGTCGGGGATGGATGTCTCGTCCTGTTTGGTCTGTTCGGCTTGTGTCACGATAACGTTGCCTCGTGGCCTACCCGTCCAGTTCCATTGAGTGGTGCGGGAATTTTGTATTGGTTCGAGCTTGTCGATGATGTACTTTGTAGTTGAATGCGTGCCATCAAGTGAGATGGCGGCCTATTTTCGGCCCACCCGTTGATGATGTGCTGCCGAATGGGAGACGGTTGTCTTGACTAAACCACGCATATCCACCATAAGCCGTCCGAAAGAAGGCTCCCGTCATTTCATATGGGGAGCGAGTATCTTCGTATCCACGCGTCCCGTTGCCAACAGGACCAGTGCGCAAAGAGGGCGATGTACCGCATCCTGAGTGCTACCGTGATGGTTGGACAGCGCGGTTCTGTCGCCAAAGACCGAAAATGCAAGTTGAATCCGGATTGGGAAACCACTGGCTGTTGCTAGTTCACTTTCGGGTGGCCCCTGGGCCATGATTTGAGTCAACGGGCATCGCGCCATCGGGGCATTGAGTGGATAGGGGCTCGATGGTAGTCTGAAGCGAGATGGAATGAGACGAGCTACGGAGATTTCGACTGCCGGATCGGGATCTGTGAAGGAACCCCTGGCTTGTAGAGCGAGGCATTGATGCTGAATGTAGAGAGAGTGGCGGACGATGGCGGCCGAAGGAGCAGAACGCCTGGCGGCTTACACTACTGGCCTGTCCAACCGCCCCAATGAGGGAGCCCAACCAGCAGCCCAACCGTAGCAAGATTGGCAGCACCAGTGATATCCCGCGGCTCTCGGGCATCAAGTAAATGGTTGCTACATGGATAACGCTTGGCTTCCAGTCGACAGGACCAGCGACGGTGATTGTACGGTGCACCATGGGTCGACGTTGCCCTGCTGCGCTCACTATCATGGGTGTCAGTCTCAGAGGAGGCACGGCGATCATCATTCATGCATCAGCGGCAACCATGATGGAGGCTTGGATTTCGTCCGATATTCGCGAATGGCGCCAACTTCAACGAATGGAAAAGCCCGGGGTCAGAACGGCAGGAGGTTGCCCCTATCGCCACCCTGTCGCCATCTGAGACCTGGCCCACGCCGTTCCGACGCCTGTCGTATACTAGTGTAAGTCGGCCGCAAGCCAAAAGCAAAATCGACGTGGCACAGTTGAGAATACGGAGTACGAAGTCGGATTGGCGGCTGCTTGGACGTTGGGGGACATTACGACAAAAGCCCTTGAAGTGGCGACAGGGGGCTCGGGGAAATGGAATATTCGGATCTGAGCGGCATCTGGAACCTGGCATCTGGCGCCACTAGTGAGTGCGATCGATCTTGATGCCCGACCGAACTTATCTCGATTATCTGACTCTTTCGTCCGGCTATCATTCATTCCCTTACACCCCGGTGAACTGAGACCACCAATATAAGAATGGGAGTCAGTGGCACCAGGTTCAATGGCGGATGTCGCGGCCTTGTGTCTGAGAATTCGGGAGTGTGGTCTCCGGCATGTGTCAAATCTAGCCAATTGTCTTGGATGGTCCCGAGGGCTTGTGTTTCCAGACACCTTCCCTCAAGAAAAGCGAGGATGGCTGCCGACGGCTGCCGATGGCGCTCGCCGACACTTGAGACTTGTGTGCCCTTTTGCTCTGCTGAGTGGAAGTGCCGGTCCTCTTGCCAAATGCTGCAACATAGCGCCATCAGCCGGAATCCAAACCCCCCGTTTGCTTGTTAGCGCGTGACCTCAAAGCTGCTAATGTGATAAAACGTTACTTTGTTACCCCACAATAACGTCTTTTGGTGCTTCTTGGTCTCCTCTTGAGATACCGGCAGTGTTTCTCGGATTTGGGAACGGCCGTCTTCGATGCTAGGCCTTTTGGGGGTTGCAGTGCCTACCGATCCCTGGTGTTACGCACTACCAAAAAAAAAAAAAAAAAAAAAACTAGGGCTCAAGCGTAGTCCGGTAGCCTTTTTGCGGCTCCTTGAGGCTCTTGCAAGTTTTCTGGTAGCTAGCTGTCGTTCCATGTTCCACTGCATCTAAAGAACACGGGGCGATATTGGACAGCTATATTTACTTGGACCTCTTCGGATCTGTGTGTTGCGTTGGGCGAAAGCTTTAGTGTCTACTATACTGGCCCACATATCGGTAGCTGCAGGGGCCGCATATAGGTCCGATGGGGGCCAAACTCTCGAAGTAGGATTTAGGTGCAGCGGGCCTCCGTTAGTTACAGCCTGGAGGGGTAAATACATCGCAAAATCACTAGAGGCTACTGCTAATTTGTTGACAAGAAAACGAGAATTAACTTTGAAATTTTTTACGTCGAGGAACGAGTGAGTAAAGTGCCAGGACAATGGCCCTACGGAAGGAACCGCGACAGCATCCATTATAGCTTCCCCAGATAAAACAGGGGAAGAGAGGAGGGTAGTAGCAAGGGCAGGTGTTGCCGGGTGGAGATATGACGCAAGCCACAAGGGTGCTTGCTCGCCTGCCCACTCCCGTCTGCATGCAACCTCACTGCAGCCTCAATCAACCCCACACCGCCCTAAACTCCGATAAGGCACCCTTGGATTAACATTCATCAGATCGTCAACTTCTTGCACCCACCTCACCCCACATCATGTCCTCACCCAGGTCGCCCAAACGGCGAAAGATTTTATCGTCTATCAATCCACCAGAACACGACGCCGACCATGACGACAAGCCAAGTCACCGCGGCCGCCAGAGGACAGCATCCGAGCATGATGACCTCCCAAGGCAAGCTCCGGAGCCCAGCGATACCCACGCAGGTGGCTCAGGCGCAGAAAGTGCGCCGCGCGTAACCAAATTCCGCTTCAAATCAAAGTCCCACCGCCGGCACCGCTCGCAGGACTCCTCCTCGTCACGCCGCCATCATCGCCGCCCTCGCTCCCCCTCCCCTTCGGGCTCCACCTCCCCGCGCAAGCACCACCATCACCGTCGCCGGCGCCACCGCCACCGGCGCAGCAAACGCCCCCCCAGGCCCCCCACCCCTTCCCTCCGGGAGACGGCCCCAGAAGCCCAGGACCCCTTCTCGGCCCCGCTAGACCCCGACGTCGCCTTCCGCGAGTCCCTCTTCGACGCCATGGCCGACGACGAGGGTGCCGCCTACTGGCAAACGGTCTACGGGCAGCCGATCCACGTCTACCCGCCGACTCGCACGAACCCGCAGGGCGAGCTCGAGCGCATGACGGACGATGAGTATGCGGCGCACGTGCGCCAGAAGATGTGGGAGCGCACGCACGCCGGCCTGATCGAGGAGCGCGCGGCGCGCGAGAGGCAGCGGGAGGAGGAGGAGAGGGCGAGGGAGGAAGGGCGGAGGATCGCCGAAGAGATGGAGAGGAGTTTGCGGCGGGGCGAGGAGAGACGGAGGAATAAGATGTGGAAGGGGAAGTGGGATGAGTACGTGCGGACGTGGTCCGAGTGGGAGGGGGGTGGCGCCGCCGGGGTGGAGGGGATCCCGTGGCCGGCTGGGTGGAAGGGGACCCAAGGCGGGGAGGGTGAGAGGGATGCCAAGGCGGAGGAGAAGACGGTTCGGGCCTTTTTCGTGCGCGGACTGGGGCTGGAAGAGGTGGGCGAGAGGGAGTTCGCCGCGAGGCTGAAGGATGAGAGAGTGAGGTGGCATCCGGACAAGATGCAGCAGCGGCTTGGTGGAACAGTCGACACGGCTGTCATGCGTGACGTCACGGCCATTTTCCAGGTTATCGATGGCTTGTGGAATGATACTCGGAAGGGGTCAGGCTAGATATCCATGCTGGTGTACATATAGAACTTACAGAATCTCGCATCGAAAGTCCGACGAAACGAGACCTCGGGTTGGATATCGGCGCTTTCGCCCGCCCTGGCGTAACGCGTGGCGGCGGGACTGCAAGGCGGAATAGGCCCCCCTGGTCGAGATCGAGGGGAAAGCAACAAAAGCCATAAATGAGCCCATCGCGGACGGAATGGTCCTCATCAGCTCTTGGTAGTACTGATAGGGGTTCAGAGGCTGTACGACCAAGGCGCGCTGCCTTTGTGGCAGTGTGCCTCGTCGCTCACGGAGAAGTCAGTCCCGTGATGGACGGAATTTTGGATACAAACCAGATAAGAAATGAGTCCTAATTTTTCTCCGTAGGGCATCAACCAGTCTCCAAATCGCCTACGTCACAATCATGGTGTATTTAAGGTGGGGATAAACAGTGCGGGCAAAATACTTGGCATCGACCGACTTTACAGCACAATCGGTGAAGGGCTAAAGGAGGTTTTATGGAATAAAGGTATGACGACTTCGACCGTATCATGTTGGGTACATGTTTCGCGGAATGTAGAAATGTATATTGTAACAGCCAGCGTCCCAACGAGACCCACACCAACGCAGATTAAAGCTGTCTCAAACACAACATAGTAGACAAATTGGCCTTCTCCCCCAATATCCCTATGCTAAAAACAAATCTGCGAATCCTACCCGAGGCATAATCCACCGGGGACTAACCCATGCGGAGCCCTGTCATACACACCCGATTACAAGTTGGCCAGGACAGCCGCACCACCGAGCAGCGCGCCGACAGCCATGGCGCCAGTCTTCATGGGCGCCGCATTGGGGCTAGTGGCGGTGGCCGCCGTCGTGCGGGCGGCATTGCTGACCGAGCTGAGGCGCGAGTTGACGGAGCTGGTGTACGAGGCGAGGGCGGAGGTGATGGAGTCACGGTCCGAGCCAGTGGCCGTGGCCAGCTCCGACGAGTACGACGAGATTGCTCCGGCGGCGTCACTGGTGATGGAGTTTTGCTCAGAGCTGACGGCGGAGCTAATGGACGAAAGCACCGAGCTAGCGTGTGACTCAGCCGAGCTCGAACGCGAGGCAGCCTCCGAGTTGGCCGAGCTGAGGATGGACGTGGCCGCCGATGTAATCGAACTAACCGCCGGGTTGCTGCTGGTGGAGGTGATGACTGTTTGAGCCTATTGGGGGGGGAGGGGGGTCAGTGGGCGTTTTGAGACAGAAGAGGCCAATCATCACATACGGAGGCCACCGAGCCGAGAGCCGCGATGATAGCAGTATAGCGCATATTGAGGATGTGTTTGGGCTGTGAGGAAGTGTTAGACTGGTAGATTTGCAGGGCTGAGCTGAACGAGTACGAAGTGACTGCTTGATGTTCGTCTAAGGATATGATATAGAAAGGAATGCGGTGAATTCGACTCGAGGGAATGTTTATATACATGCGTAGCGAGCCAGCCTCTGATGCATTTTCAGATCCATATGATCTAAAGCATAGCTAGGGGCTGGCGCTCGGGTCCGCTAATAGAGTTCGGCTGGAGGGTCAGCGGCGCCGTGCAGCACAGTTAGCCCCAAGCTATGCGACTGCGGCTCGGTGATGCTGTGTCTGGATGACTTGGTCGTGGCAACGAGGTATCCAAATAGCCTTGGCGCGCAGGCCAGGTTCCCGTTCGAGCACCTAGCTGTGTTTTCCCAAAAAAAAAAAAAAAAAAAAAAAAAAAACAACCCAGTTTTGCTCAACAGAGCCCACAAGCGAGTATTCGTGGATGATTTGTTGCTAATTTTATCATTGCGTGGATACAGTCGTTCCCAGCCCGTCACCGTTCTCCTCTGTGGGTATGCGGGTGCTATCTGCCAGCCGGAATTTCTGGACACATATATCATAACCCTGCTCACAAAATACGACGCAAAAGGTGGGACGCGGCCATCGTGACGAAAGGAAGCCCGGTCTGGCCTTCTTCTCTTAGTGATAAGGCCGGAAAGACCCTCGAGGGGGTCTAGAGAGTCATGAACTCTTCTTCCCATCGCTCAGAGCTACTGCAAATGTGCGTGTCATTCAGGCAGCGCACAGGCAAGGCCCTGGAGACCTTGTAGGCTGTTGCACAACCACATGCAGAACAGCAAGGGTTACAACTTTATTTCGACTCCTCCTAAGCTCGTCTAGCTTTGGCGACGGAGAGAACCACCGGGGAACGGTTGGAATGCAGTTCTGCCGGTTAAAGTTGGCGCACCGCCCAGTGGACGGCTCTGACAAATATCCCGGGCCGCGTTTCCCCACGATGACGTCGTTATTAGACTTTGCTCGACTTTGGTAGTGGTTCCGCGTCAATGCTGTAGGTCAAGGCCTGCCGGTTTGCCGTCAATAAATGCTGTCCGAGCATGGCTATGCTCGGCAGACTGGACGCGGATGCCTCACTGAGAGGCTGCTTGCGCTGTATAGTTCGCATGGCGCGAACGGGGCCTGCCGAATAAAGGACCTTCGGTCGGGGTTTGGCTAGGCCACTTCTATCAGACCTCTCGGTACGGAGATATTCCTTTCTTCAGTTCACGGACGATTTCGGCAGCAGACTCTGGGCTGCTGGTAACAAAATCGTATCTCTTGCTCTCCGTCGCCTTGTAAACAACGAGCTGTTCGGTAGTTATTAGCAGGCGTTTAGGCCGGGCTCTCTAATCCGTGTGCGATTTACCTTGAAGTTGGTTGGATGTTTACGGGACACCTTACACCCGACAACATTACTGAAGTGGACGGTTGTTGTTTTACCGTCACTCTCAACCATCTTTCCCCCCGAGGCAGGCATAATATGGACGTACTCGCCATCGATGGCAAATAGCTTCTCGGCCGTCAACCGCATCGGCTGCTTCCGGAAGACTGTGAATTTTTTGTAATTGGAACTGACGCCAAGCTCATCCTGCTTCAATACCTCTTTGGCCAGGGGATGCGTTCCCATGATCTTGGTCTTCTTCGACTTGGTCCAGCTCGCATTGTCTGCGAAGAGAAGAGGTCTGGGAGACGAACTACTGGGCGATCCGGTCATGGTGAGCGGACCGTCTGTCGCGAACCGGCGCCTATAGAGATCCAGGTCCGTCATGTTTCCGAGTGAGAGAACCCTGCGATCAAGCAACACTACTGTCCCGGAGTGGGGCAGCTTGAGGACGTGATTAGCCTTATCGAGCTGCCTCTTCCTGCAGACCGTGTCTAGGACATCACCTAGCCAGGTCTCGGTCGTCACATCGAGTGTTACCATTTGGCCGGGAGCAACATCCGAAGAGTGGATGTGGATGCGAAGCAGCTTCTTTTCCCCACGCATCGAAGTATGCGAGGACGTGGGCTGTGCTGGCTGGGGCATGTCTGCGAATAGAGACGTGTTTGCACGGAAGGTCGTATTGAGGACTGGGTTTTCTCGAGGTTGGGGAAGAGGGGGCATGGTAGCATCTGGCCGCGGCGTGTTCCGAGGGGTGAGATCTTTGTCATCCGCATCTTCACCTACTTCTTGCTCGAACTGTGGTGTCAGCCTCTGGTTATCGGCGAATTCAGAGGGCGAGGCTTGCACGAGGGCGAAAATATCGTAGACCTTGGAGTTGGACCGTGATCTTCCGGCCTTGTTATTCGCGGTTGTGAATGAGATGAGCTGCTTCTTGCGTTCTAGGGGTGGGAAGTCATCGTCAACCTCGCCGTCTTCCTCGACCATACGCAGTGTCCACCAATTCACGTTCAGCTTGTCGCTTGGGAGGTGTGGCTCAAGCTTCTCCTCGTTGTACCTCCACAGGCTAAGCCCAATAAGATCAGCGACTGTGACAGCTCTATCTCCACCCTCCCCTTCGTGAACTGCGCGGCGAATGAGAACTTCGAATGGCTTGGCTGGGCTCCTGGAAAAGGGTGCATAGATCCGCAACATGATGGGACTCGGATCGCCCTGACCAGAGAGCGATGCAAAGCTGTCAAACGGAGATGCTTGCTTCGTTCTCTTAGCCTTAAGAGCAGCAGAAAGTAAGCTCTTGGGCTGAATCATGCTCAGGGGCCGGATGGTGCTCATAGGTCGCGGGGGTGGCAGTACCCCTATGGACATCTGCAACGGAGGAGGCATTGCAGACCGGCGGATGGTCAATCTCCTCGTAAATTCTCGAGGGGGTGTACCGACAACCTGGTCCCTAGGAGACGCATTCATGGGCCGCTTGACAGCATCCAGGATTGAGGCCGAGTCAATGCTCTCAATGAAGGCAGATGACATGTCTGACCCATCAGAATCTTCCTCTTCTTCCTCAAGTAGCTCGCTCTCTCGGCGATCGACCCCTACCACAGGCTCGGTATTTATCTTGCCAGCGAGTCTAGCAACCCGGGCAGCGGACCGAGCAGCATCCCTCTGTCTGTGGAAACCCGAAGCGTCGAATTCGTTCTCCGAGGAAACATCGCTACTTGTCACAGTGTCACGGCGTGCTCTCTCCTTCACAGTCTCCAGCGCCGACTGGGAGCCGCGCCTGGATGCGGGGCGAGCTGGCGAAGTCATGGTTGTGGTCTGGCGGAGATTTGAAGACTGGAGCGGTGATGAACCAGAGCGGTTGCGAAGCGGCATCTTGGCAAACTTAATCTGCTGGGCAGCGCGCTGATCAGGCTCGTCGTCACTCTCGTCGCTTAGGTCACTGCTATCGTCATCCTCCATCTGCTCGCGCCGTCTTCGCCGCTTTATAGCCAAGCCAGCGGCAGCGGCATCTGGACCACCGCCTGCAAAGACACCTCCCTCATCCCCCTCGTCCTCGAGCGAGAGCCCTGTGACCCGTGGGGCTTGAAAGTACTCGGATGCAATTGCCGTCGGGATCGGGGGAGAATGAGTCCTCTTGATGAGGGCAGGGTTTGGGCGCCATCCTGCGGACTTGAAAGGGGCCGAGTTCAGGAAGCTGTCGTTCAGAGTGAAGAGCCGTTCCCCGACTCCGTCGGCGACGTCATTCAGGTAGCTACTTCGCAGCTGGTATAGAACCAGACTAGGGTGGGATAGGTTAGCACAGTTGAGAGATGAACGGGTCACGTCACTAGGTCGGTTAGGAATACACACTCTTCCACCTGAATCACAGACATGGTTCAGCGCATGGGGGGCTCAGTGTGAATGGTGTTCCTTGGACGCGTCTGTTGCAATTGTAAACGCGTGTTGAGTTGGCAGTCTTTGAGCAATTGTGATTGTGCAATGCGCGCGAGAGCAGCATCGGCGGTTAGATGGCCAGGCAAGGAACGGTAGGTGGTAGACGGGTGCCTGACACCTTGTTGGGAGGAGTGTTTGCGGAGGGTGAGAGGTTCGAGCGGAGTGCTTGGAGGATCTGATGCACAGCAGCAAGTTCAAGTTATGACGGGATCAGAGGTGTTGCACCTGCCGTCAGGGAGGCAGACTCGAGAGGTTGCGAGTCTCAGCGGCTGAAAGTATAGGCGACACAGCGCGTAGAAGGACGATTAAATTTTGACTTTGGAGGGGGTGAACATGGACAGTCAGAGACATGGCGTGGGGGACATTGCATCGGCCTCTTGAAACAAGGATGTTTCTCACGGGGCGCAGTGGGGTAGGACTCTCAATGGCTAAAGAAGTACAAGCTGTCTGTGTATTGCTCGACCAGTTCGACGCAGTCCGGCCTAGATTTCTTGGGCATGCGAAGCATTCCACTGGGGGAGACCTTGATACAAAGCCGTAAAGTCCCATAACCGCGAAATAAATAACGCGATGCCTGATTTTATGGCGTATATCGAAATTCAAACAACTCTCAAAGACTTCCTTTTTAAGTCTTGCTTGAATCGGGTACCCCCTGCGACGTAGAAGGCCAACCTGTGCACGCTAGTGGGGTCAGCGCCACCCCAAGAGGCTCTGTCGCGAATTTATCCCCAGGCTGCCACCAACCGACCTGCTGATACTATCTGAGGTGAGTAATTCCGACTCACGACCCATCCCTACAAACAGCACCGACACTCACAAAGACACCCTACCACCGAAGATATGGGCCTAGTTGACTACTCCGACTCGGATTCCGAGCCAGGCCCCACCCAGCAGCAACAACAACCCAAAGCCCAGCCACAATCCTCAGCCGCCTCGGGCACTAAGAAGCCCTTCCAAAAGCTCATCAACCGCTCCGCCCCGGGCGCCGGCTCCAACAAGATTGTTGTCCACCTCCCCACAGCGTCGACCGCAGACGGTGATGCCGAGGGGCCCGGACCCCCCGCGAAGCGCGCCAAGACGGCCGGCGGCGGCAGCCGCTTCAGCGCCCTCGGCACGTTCCTGCCCGCGCCGAAGAAGAACAACGCGTCGTTGGCGGCAGGGAAGCCCGCGGCGGGTAGCGGGTCTGGGGGGTCGCGAGCCGGTGGCACGCCTGCCCCGGGGATGCACCTGAAGACAGCGGCGGAGCCGGCGTTTCAGAGGCGGGCGGCCGAGGACGACGACTATGACAATGATGGGGACGCCGGCTCCGGCTTTGCGTCGGGCGGGCTAGGTGTGCCAGCGCCCAAGAAAACACACTCGGGTCCAACGATACCGGAGGGGCAGAAGCCCGAGGCGGAGGTGAAGCTGGTGGGGAAGCCGCTGATGTTCAAGCCGTTGTCGGTGTCACGGAAGCCAGTGAAGAAGAAGGTGCCGGGTGCAGGCGTGAAAAAGGGGGGGGGTGCAGGACCGGCGTCGGTGTCCGCGGCGGCCCTAGCGGCGGCAGCAGCAGCAGCGGTCTCGTCCCCGCCAAAGAAAGTCTCCCTCTTCTCCATGGATGACGACGACGATGCCGCCGCCCGCATCGCCATGGCAGAACAAAGAGAAGCCAGTGGCGTCTACGAGCCCCTCTTCAGCACCACCACACCCGCCGCCGACGCCGCCCTCCTCGACGACGAGAATGAATTCACCAGCCCCTATGAAACCTACGCAGCGCCAGCGCCCGCCACTAACACGCAGTCCCTCCACAATATGGCCGACGACCTCAACCTGTCGTCCAAGGCGCGGCGCGAGCTGTTCGGGCGCGACAATGGCACCAACGCCGACTTCGCCATCCCGGCGGGCGCGCGCGTGCTCAGCTTCAGCATGGAGCAGGAGTACGAGCACAACGAGGCGCTGCGTACAGCGGGCGCGGGCCAGGACGCCGTGTACAACCCGGTGCGGTCAATCGCGCCCGGCAAGCACAGCCTGCGGCAGGTGGTCAACATGGTGCAGAACAACCAGAGCGCGCTCGAGGACAGCTTTGCGCGGGGCAGGAATAACCGGAGCGATGCGGCGGGGAGGTATGGGTGGAAGTAAGATGGGGAGTTGCGGTTGGTGGTTGGCAGGTGAGAGAGTGTACGCCCTAGAACAAGTTTGATGCACGATGATACCCAGGGAACAAAATACAGTCTTTGATAAGATATCATACAAAATGGTTCCAACGGCCTTGAGGCACATGGCAATATGAGTGCTATATATGTATGTGTGTGTTCGTCGTTTTGTCTGTTCTGTTGTTCCAACTTTGTCGTAGTGGTCAATACGTGTGGTGTGCCGATTCGTAGGCACGGTATCCAGGGTATAATATGTGACGTTTGAATCGAAGAGTGAAAACCAGTTATGGCTTCCTCAGCTCCCCTTCCCCGATTGGCCATCCTCCAGCCAGGGGGCGGGAGTAGGATGGGATGGAATGGAACTCCCCAGGTTTTCCTAACGCCCTAAAATCACATCATCATCTCCACCGCAGCTGTCCGATGCTGGTTCCCTATCAGGAACCCCCATTCACCCCTCGTGATGGGCGAGATGTCGTCGTAGCCGTTCGGCGTCGCCGGCCCTAGCTGCTGCAGCGGCGACAGAATCGCCGTCGCCTCCTCGCGCAATATGCTGTCAATCGAAAAAGTATTCCACCGCGCCGGTGGCAGCGGCAGCGTTACAACGGCGCTCCGCGGCCGCGCCGTTAGCTCCTCCTCCTCCTCCTCCTCTTCGTCCCCGCCTATCGGCGAGACTAGCTCAGGATTCCCCACCTCCTTCAGCGCCTGCTCAGCGCCCTCCTCTGCCACCCCCCCTTGCACCTGCTGTATCGACCTCCGCTTTGGCTTGTCAAATGTCGTCTGCAGCTTCAGCACTATGTTCCGTCCCGCCGCCTGCGGCGCGAGTTTCTGCGTCGTGCGGCGGAGCTCGTCCATCTCGGGGAGCAACTCCGTCCCCACCACCGGCTCCAGCTCGGACACGGCTTCACCGTAGTCGTCTGACAGTATCACGGTCTCAACGGGGGACACGTCGAGGTGGATGTCGACCGGCTGCAGTTGCACCTCGCGGTACCAGGCCTCGATGGCGTCCAGCTCGATCTGGTCCTCGTCCAGGTCAAAGTCGTTGTCGCCGTCGAAGAGCTCCTTTTCTTCTCCCGGCGACCAACGACCGCCTACAGGCGTGATGCGGAGCTGGCGGGGGCTGTGGGACCATGCCGGTGGCGGCGGCGGTGGTGGTATGAGAGGTGGTGGCGGGGGTGGTGGTGATGGTATTGACTCGCCTTCGCCGTCGCTCCAGTCCATTTCGAAGGCTGTGATTTCGAGGGGTAGCTGGGGGGGACTGTTCTCCAGTGGCTGTGTCGGCTGCTGGGGCTCCTGCTGCCCCCGCTTCTTCGGCGGCTGCGGCACCTCCAAGTTAGGAAGCGGCCACGCAGGAATGGAGTCGATGTCATTCTCGACACCGCTCTCCCCTTCAAGCCCGCCGTACGCGCGGCTGTACATGCGGCAGACGTCTGCCAGGGCCGAGTCGCTGACGGGGTCGAGCCAGCGGTAGGCGCCGAGCAAGCTGCTCTTGCGCAGCCTCTGGCGGCTGTTAGCGAGGATCAGCCGGCGCAGCTCGTCGACGGCATCCTCCAGGCGGCAGGGCGACAGCGTGCGTGCATACGACTGAAGCGCGGTGCGGAAGGTGTACAGGTGGTCGAGCGACAGCAGGGTCAGGCTCTCAGAGGAGAAGAGGACTTCGTTTTGGGCTAGAGATCGGTGGATGAGATCCACCGGGAGGCCGAGGGTGGTGGGTGAAACGACTTGGGGGAGCCAGTCGGCGCTGTGAGGGGTCTTAGCATATGTCACATTGCCGTAGGTCAGGGGTGTACAAACCCTATCTTGAACTTGCGGGTCGTCTTCTCGATAGTCTGGCTCAATATCCTCTCTTCTCGCAGACCGACCGGGCCAACATGGACGAGCCTGATCCCAAACTGGCTAGGACTCTGCAGAAAGGCCCCTGACACGGCACTACCCGTGTCTGTGGTCGCTGTTGCTGACGAGGCAACGGTGAAGGGGGTGGCTGGGGTCATGGGCACAGAGCCGTGGTTTGTTGGGCTGCCGGGCCATCGCAGCCGGTGGCTAAAGGTGGAGTCCGAAGTGGATGCCGTTGCAACGGTTGATGCCGAAGTCATGGAGGTATCGCTGAAGGCGGGCGATACGGTGCTGTTGCGCAGGTAGTCGGGGTTGACATTGACCATCCTCTCGGCTGTGGGAAAAGCTGGGGCGTTTGGACGGACAAACTGCTTGAAGGCACTCATTGGCGAGGCCACAAAGGCAGGTCGGAGGGGTGTTCCGACGGGCGAGACGACTGCGGATCCCGGAAGAGAGACGGGCGAGACCAGAGGCGAGAAGAAGCGTGGTGACGGAAGCGGCGATGTGGACAGCTGATAGTCCCGCCGAACGACTAACACGGTGATGTCGACGGCTTTCCTGGACAGCTTCTTGGAGACATATTCTAATGCCGCATTCATGCGGCTGGGTAGTTGGTGGCCGTCGGCGATGGAAGCGCCGGCCTCGAGAGGCGACGATATCCGGTCCTTCAAAGACTGAGACGGGGCCATGGCAACAGCGAGACCTGTGTTGATCAAAAAGGAGGGCGCGCGCCGTGATCTGGCGTCGGAGTTGTGGACGGAGTTTGGCCGTGGGTGCCTAACTGGCTCCGTCTCTCGTGCTTCAATCTCAACAAGCGAATGTCGGACAAGTCATGAGCGCCTCAAGGGTGGAAGGGCTGGCGGAGTCGTCGATGGGAGACACACGCAGGTCGTACACCACTCCAGGTTCTCTGCTCAACGAGGAGAGGCGGGAGCTGCTCGTAGATATGTAGTGCTGCGTGAAGACTGCGTGGCAGCGGAGGTTGAAGACTATAGATCTCCTAGCGATGCAAGCCACGATCCAGGAACGTGGAAAGGAACCGCAAATGTCAACAAAAGACGAGCGTGGGCGAAGATAAAAAAAGACGTGGGCGGCTACAATCACAGATGGAGAAGAGGAAAAGAGTCGACACCAGGCTTGATGCAGCACAGGATCAGGTTCACTGTCCATCTCACAATCTCACTCGTTTTCTTACCGTCTCTCCTCTCGACGAGGCTGGCCCCGCCATGCGACAGGCGGGGCCCGGAGGAACCACACCCAAGACGCCGGCGCAGGACCGCTCAGATGGTGGAGGGTGATTCGCATGCATGAGCGCTGGGTTGGTCGCTAGGCAGGGCGGCATCGCGGTAGGGCAACCTGGCTCTCCTCCCAAACTGTCCCAAACTGTCCCAAACTGTCTCGTGGGCCATGGCTGCACGGCTCTGCCTGTGCCTGCGGTGTCTGCGTCCTTCAGTCTGTCTGTCTGCAGCTTCCCCTCTGCTGTGCCCGAGTGCGCATGTGTGATGGGCAACAGTGGGTGCTTGGGGCCCGAGACGCCAGGCCATCGTCTGCCCGCTACGGGATGGCGACCAGGTTGATGCTCGACGGCCAGGGGGGTCGCGCCAGGGGGCCAGATCTGGTCGGTAAGGCGAGGCCGCCGAGTGGGCGACCAGGCGAGCAGCCCGCCGTGTGCTGTCAATCGTTGTTCCCGCCGATTGTTATCGCCGTATTGTGAGACGGGCAGCAGATGGTGCCGAGTGTTATCGCAGACTGCGCGGACCGCTAACAGGCTGCTAACAGACCGCCAGGGCCAAGCCCACGGCTCGGAAGGATTTGGCCCTAAGGCGGGCAGTCCTGTCGGCCTGCTTCACACGTCACTGCGGGTTCGCAGCCAGCCACGACGGCTTATTCGTCGCCCGTTTAACGTGGCCGGGGTCGGCGGCTAGCCTGAGCGGCACCCCCTGGCCCAACGATGCACGGTTCGTCTATTTTCAACCCGCTGTTGCTTCCTCTGCGCTTCCATCCTCGACAAGTTGTGACTTCAATAGTTGCGACGTTGCGGGGTAGTCGACCAAGAACCCTGCCTCGTGCTGGCGGCTGGCGGCTGGCGTCTAAAAAAGCTTGAGCACTTGGAGCTCTATGACTGGGTGAACAGTAGGTATACTAGGTACCTAGGTAGGTACGAGAACCACAAAAATAACTGCCAGTATATTCGGCTCGCCTTCGTCTCGTCGGCTGCCATGTGCGTCCTTGTCAAACGTCGCGACAGACAACCGTACGCTATTGTAGAGACTGGATATTTGCTGCAGACGCATCTTTCACAGCTTGGCTCGGGTGATATCCCCCAATCAAACCCATCAGACCCAAACAACAGCCCCACGAGCCTGGGCATCAGCCATGTCTCAAACGAGGTCTTACTTATACCTCCTTTGGCCGCTCCCCCCCAACATCCATGCACCCATGACAAGCTGCGAGGAGGTATTTGACATGTTGTCCAGTACCGTTCCCTCTATCCTGTTTCGGCAACTGCAGCTACGCAGCGGGCGACTGCAACGACACACACTTTCACAGGATCAACTGCGACTGCTTGCAGATCATTAAATGACCTAGCCGAATCCAACATCTCGCTCGCTTCTCACCGCATCCCAGATGCCACCACCACCACCACCACCGTAACCCACACACATATGTCCATTAGCAGCAACCACCAGCCAACTGGCACCAACCCATGAACCACAACAAATCCAGTTGGCATTGGTTTTTTCCCTGACATTACCAATCTATATCGTGGTCGATCAGTGGCGGTATCAACATCACCGTTGGCCTGGGAATCACCACCGTGAGTGACCTCGAGCACGCCAAAATCTCTTGCGATTTCTCGCGCTATCACCACTGGCCGTGTATCAATGACCCTGCGATGCAGTCTACAAATACCTCGAACCTAACGGTTCTCTACCAGACCAGGTTGCCAGGCCAGGGAACCCTTTATCTGTCTGTCTTTGCGCTGTCCTTCCTCCTACCCCCACCTCCTTCCTGACCCAAAGAAGAAAAAAACCCGCATGCAAAAAAGGGAAAATCAAACACCAACGTCATGTCCCTCAAGCCCACCCGGCGAAAATGCCAAATACCAGCCCTTTTTTCTCCTAGACGCCACCGCTCTGCTGACTCTCCTTTGTGACATGGGTAAACTAAGTCCCCAAGTCCGCCCCGCCCCGGCCAATCCTTTACCTAACCAGTGAACCGCCTCCTGATGTACCTAGTCTGGTCGTGTAATCGTTCGTTCGTGCGTGCGTCCGTGTAATCGTGTCATCATACCGAGCGAATCTTGGTGCTCGTCCACTCTTGCCTCAGCCTCCCAGACCGAGTCGGGCACCCTTGCCTGGCTCCATTCCCTACTGCAATTCTGCGTCCTGCAAATCGCCCACCACGGGCATACTCACGTCTCCAATGCTGCCCATTTGCTCTGAGCCGACCGATGAGTTCTCCCATTCTGCAAAGCCACCGTTATCAGCCGGCCGTGATGCTTGATGCGTTGCTGGACGAGTCGCTATAGAACATACCGGACCCATCCTCCTCGAGATCCTCAATTGTCAGTCTGCGAAGTGACTCCATGACGGCTACGCCACCCCCGGTTAGCATCATTGGACACTCTAGTGTCTTTGTTGCCCAAGGTCTGAATACTTACCGCCGTTGAGGTGGAGGAACTCCTGTGCAGACTTGTCCATGGTGGGGTCTTCCAGGTTATAGAACTTGCTGCACTCCTTAGTAATCCGCTCCATCGCCGCTAAAACTTTGGTGGTAACGTCCAGTCTGCGTTGGATATAGTTGTCACGCAAGTAGACAAGACAACGTATGCCCAAGTTTCTGGCCGTCTGGACGATCTTGTCGGCCCGCATACCTTCCGGGTCCGCGTTTTCGAAGACCGGCGACGGCCCATATCGGAAAAGCTTATCCCGGAGAAAGGCCTCAGCCTCGGTACCGACATCCGGGTCGGAATACCCTACCAGACCGGGTGCCCACTCAGGGATGTTGTCATAGCCGCTCATGAGGATCTCTTCCGGTGATTCCCCCGAGTTGTGTCGAGGGCCATCAAACACATCCCGCTGGAAGTCTAGAAAAGCCTGTCCTTCGGGGCTCTGCATGACCACACATTGTTGGCTGACATGATTGATGAGCTCGGCAATCAAGTCAGCCCGTCTGGCGACACGGCAGAATACCTGGCTCGACACACGAAGATATGGGGTGCTCTGGTGCTGCGTGACCTGGCCGCTGATGGCATTTCTAAGGGTGCGAAAGACCTTTTCTTCCATCTGGATGTTCTGCCGTATCAAATTGCCGATGATCGAGTTTACCGCGACGATGTTCTGATTGGTTGAGATTAGCTTGTCCGTGAAGATGTTCCCCTGGCCCCTAGCCCATTCGCAGTGGATGATTTTCGCCTCCGCCCGCGTGAAATATGGGTGTTCAAGGTCATCGCTCTGGTCAAAGCGGTGCTCCGGAGACTCGGGTCCAGCAGGCTCCCCGCTGTCGCTGTACACAAAACGAGCCTTCTCGGTGAGCACGTTTATCAACCCGATAATGGCCTCGTACGAAGGCGGGCGATTGGCCATCCTACGCGTCACGCTTGTGAGCATCCTCGAGAACTGTGGAGGCAAGTCCAAGTTGGGGTCCGCCCACACAATCAGCAAGAGATACCTCAGGAAAGACTGCTCAAGGAAGACGGCGGCCTCGTTGCGGCCGCACTTAACGAACGACAGCATGAAGCCGAAAACTTCGGGCCATGACCGCAAGTTAATATGAAAGTTGTCCCAGAGGGGTCTGAAAATGCCCATCATCCCTGTCAAAACGGTTTCCTGTGGGTCAAGTTCACCCCCGTCACTTCCCTCGCTCGAGTCAGGGTAAGGGAGTCCGTAGTATTGCGGTTGCTCGCTCTTGATAGTCTTGAGGAACCTCATGACTAGATCCACCACCGCCTGGCGTACTTCATTGTCCGGGTTCTTTTGCACCAACATGCGCAGGGCCTCGGTATACTGGCTAAAGTATTTGTAAACGGCGAGGCTGCACCGCACGCAAAGACACATTCCCTCGATGCGCTCTTTCAGAGTGAAAAAGTCGGGGATATCCTTTGTTCTCGAGGCAACCTGGTCAAGATGGCTCAGGGCCATTGTAATGGCCAGATCCTCCATGGCGTGATCCCGGGTGCATCTGTTTTGGTTGACGGCTTTCATTTGGTAGAGCGCCAAGTTTACAAACGGGATCTGGGATTGGTCATAGAGACAATGGCGCCGCAGAAGTGAGAGGTTTTCCTCGATTATGTGCTGCCCTAGGTCTTGTGAGACCTGGACTCGCAGAGGGCTTGCGAGCCTAGAGCGCCTGAGGAGCTCCTGGCCTTTTGCGAGGGACGAGGATCTCTGATAGAACAACATATAGGCGCTGTATGTCTTGTCGTAGACTACGCCGTTATTTTCGAAGTGGCTTCTGTAGTCTGGGCCGCCGAAGCATGAGCCCTCCATCATTGTAGGATCCCAGGGGCTGACAACATCGTCGTTGAACTCGACCCATGTTGGAGAATCACTACTGGACGGTCGCTCACGGACATAGGAGTAGTAGTGGCCGGACTCGGCTGTCCCGGAGTGCACAAGAACGCCAACCAGCTCGAAGATATCCCCCGGCTTGCCTTCGGATGGGTCGGATAGATGGTCAATGGTATACGGCCGCATGTCAATTTTGCTTGGGAACGCAAAGTAGTCATTGATCTTGCTCCGCTGCAACGTTCGTAGGTTGAAATCGAATCGCTTGAGGTGGAAGATGAGATTATCCGGAATGTCCTTGAGACAGGCCCTCTTGACAGCATCCACATGGCGATCACAAGTTGAGCACTTGTACTTGTTTTCGCCGTCCATGACCTCACCATCAACATAGGCCTGCAGGCTCTCCTGGAGGGAACTCTTTCCTTTAATGTCGCATTGGATTGCCGAAAAGAGCTCTAGTTTCTCGGAGATATGCTCGCATTCTTTGGAGGCCACCTGCTGGACCAGCTGTCCACCGTAGAAGGAGCGGAACTCGCGCTTCTCCTCAGTGGTTAAAAACTGTGCCTCCCAACGATCAAACAAGAGGTTGTAGAACTCATCAACATCCATTTGGTTGTGAATGTCAATTTGCCCATCTTCGTATGTCTTGATGCTGCCGACGCAGTCTTCCGGATTGATGAACCGACGGATGCTTGACTGCATGAAACCAAACAACTTCTGTGTCTGGAAGAGCAAGTTTTGGGCGTAGTTCCGGTCCTTGACCTCCGCATTCAGTAGAAACCGCCGGAAGTCGGTGTTCATGAACAGCTGCGTGAAGAGAGAGTTTAGGTAACACGTGTTGGATAGGTTTCTTAGCCCAACATAGCCACAGGAAGCTCGGATAGCCTTTGATCTCTCAAACTGCTGGCTGAGGTCATAAGCATAGAAGTCATCCTCGTCTGGATAGACTGGCACGAGCTCATTGAGATCCTCGAGGAGCCATGTCAGCTGGGTGGGGTCATCCTCAACCAAGGCGAAAATGATCTCAATGAGCATGCTCCTGCTCTCAACGTTGATGATCGGCCGAAATGGCTTATTGCCGTTGTCAAATGGCGGGAAGAGATGCTTCCAAAAGATACTCCGCGCGACCCCGGGTGCCGGGAATATCTCCCTGGGCACGGGGAACTCCTCTGTAGCCAGAATGGCATGGAGGAGCCGGATTAGGGTCAATGCGACCACGTCAATATTATCTGGACGGGTCACATCTTCGCAGGTGATATAGCTAAGAAGCAGGCTGGTCCACTCGTGCAAGTGCTTCCGTATATCCAAGACTGGAGATCGTGCTTCTCGCAGAGTCTTGAACATTGACAGGCATAGCTCCAGCAGCTCAACTGAAACACCAGAATGGCTGACCGCGGGTCTAACCAAGCCCGAGATCAGCGGCCAGAAGAAATCTCGGAATTTGATCGTGGCGGTATCGGGTTCGCGGTCACGTGGGCTCAGGCCGCTGACCTTCTCCAAGACAATTGACGCAGCAATCTGCCTCACAGCTACTCTTGGGTTGTAGAGAAGCACGTCTGCCACTAAGCGCGGAACCTTGGCATGCTCGCAAAATGCGGACATAAAATCGCGGCTGACAGAACACGACTCGAATATGCTTCGGAGGCAGAGTGGGGCAAGCTTAGTAGCGCCATCGGGGGCATTTGTCGTCAACGCCATCGTTGTGATGGACACGAGACGATCCAAGAGTGGAGCGTCGAGAAATTGGGCCGCCGAGACCGGGAGATAAGGATCTATGAGCACCAGTGTGAGAAAGTGTACTTTTAATGTAAGTTTTGCCAACATTACCTTTGAGTATCTCAACGAAGCAACCCATCAGGGAAGAAGTCAGCTCAATCTGCCGCTCCTCGCTGGAGCATTGCCCAGTGACATCCTGGTTTAAGATTGCCGAAACAACCAGAGCCGTGGCTCTGCTCAAAGAAGTTGCATACGGCAAAAAGGTCGCCTTCGGATTACCCAAGCAGCTCTCAGACTCCGCGGTGGCCTTGCCTTTCTGGCAAGTAAGATGTTCGAGCAGCACATGTACCGCATACAATGACCTGAATGGCTGGCCGGGTGGAAATATGTCTAGATAAGAAGTTGAGGGATCCTCGATGCCCTTGAGGGTGGCTTCATCCGCTGGAAGTTTCACCAAGAAGGAATATATCTGCAAGTTGTTAGAGCACTGATGCACACACATGTTGGCGGACAAGATAGTACTTACCGCCTCGGCTAGTTTCTCTTCCATGGAGAGGTATTCCCATAGCTCTTCAAAATGCCCCAAGATCTCGACCTCAACAGGTGAGGCCCCCAGGCGCGATTTGGTCGTTGGGGACGTGGGAGTGTCCGACTCACGTTTCACCAAGATGACGCCAGTGTGAATCTGAAGATCCTCCAAAGACTTGCATATATCGCTCTCTTGTGGAACGAAGGGTTTTCCCCTATAATAAATGCGATAGTTGCTGAAGCCTGTCGCTTCACGTAGGCTCGCCAAGAGTGACGCTGCCGTGTTGCGCTTCCCAATTGTCAGAGGCTTAACTTCAGTTTGGATATCCCCATCAAACGACTGAAATTTCAGCTCTGCCAAGTCGCCCTCAACGTCACTTGGGGATTCCAGGATCAGAGACCTCAAGTCCGGGGCTGAGAAGTGCGCCTTTGCCTGGTGGAGCCGGTGGAACTCTCTGAGGACGGCGAGCGAGCGGACAAACAGCAGCTCCTGCTTATGAACCTGCTCGTCGGTGGCCACCATTACCATGGCATCCTCATCGCCGTTTGTTGCACCATTGCTGAAGGCCTTCAGTCTGGCAGCTGCGGAGGATAGCTGCCGAAGACAGCGGTTGACAAGAGCAAGATGCACCCTCTTCGCTCGATGGTGGGAAAATGCCAAGATGGAGCGGCTGTCGACAAACACGTCGTTTACGAGAAAATAAATTGCCGGCTGTTCAATGGTGCCCTCTGGAGCGGTCAGGGCCATCCGCCAGAGTTGTTCAATGCCAGCACGATCGGCACTCTCATCGTCATCAAGGAGGATGCTTGTCGGGTCATCAACCAGCGACAGCACTCCCTCGCGAACAAAGTCAAGGGCACCTAGACAGAAGCACTCAGGCGTTAAGCTAGCCAGGTACTCTGTAAAACAGGTTGATGTGAAGGCATTTTCTCCGTGAGTACGCTTGCGTGCGCTGTTGAGGAGTTGCCATGCGACATCCCGGTCTTCCCGACCAGCTGCTCCGGCACCAACGAGCAGGTGCCATAGCCTCGGCCCAAGGTCCTTGGAAATTGTCAGAGGCTCATGATAAAGAACCAGATTAAGAAGGTCCTTGCGCGGGTTGCTCTGAGGTAGAGTGAGAACGGCGGAAAATCCGGCTCTTCGCGCTGATAAAATTGCGTGCTCCAGCTCATCAATCAACAGCCTCGTCAGATGATGCTCAGATGTGAGAATATGTAGTTCCCTGGCCATATTGGGGCGGATCATTAGGAAAAGAACCCAGAGGCTTCCAAATGTGAAGGGTGTTTTTCGGGCAATGTCGCCCAAGCAGTCCAGGTAGATGTCGCGTCGACACTCAGGCGGGGGTCCATGAGCTAGAATTTCCTTAAACTTCTGGATGGCGAATTGTTGAATGTCGGGGAATGCAACTGGGGACTGCGGTCCAAGGACCGAGGCCTGCCGTATTAGCCGAACGCAGAGGTCGTAGGGCGCTGGGTCTGAGATGGTTCTCTCAAATCCGATCTTGAGGATGAGATGCCTGAAGATGCATTCAACAAACTCTCGCATCGTTGGACTGAAAGTCTCCACAGAAACCGTGTTGACCTTGTCACAGAGATATATCAGCCCTTCGTATGGGAAGAGATTAGTGATGCGACCAGTCATTCGTATCAGTGCATCTGACACTCGGGGGTCCTGAGTCGAAGTGACAGTTTGCCATAGCTCGTCCGTGTGCTCATTAGTGTACGTATTCGAGACCAGGAGGAAACCAACGATGTTGCTACTCTCGGCGGTAATTTCCGGATGGCATGTCGGGCCCAGGATGTATGAAACCAGGCCGGTGTGGAGAAGAAAATCAGCCACGTATTGGAGAAAGGCAGAGTTTCCGTCCTCCGAAGGCTCCTGACATTTTCGATAGAACGTCACTAAATCAGCGCACATAGCAGTAACCGCCATGACTCTAAGCTGCATCTGGCTCGACATGATAAGCTTGCTATAAGTCGTGAACTTCCAGTGGTAGGCAATGGCCTCCGACACATTCCGGAGGGGGATCAAAGGGTGGCTATGACGATGCTCCCTGACGATATCGGTTGGCACGATACGATCAGCACTGAGGCAATACTGATATATCTCTGTCAAGGAAACGAGAAGATTCGATGCGCCGTCATGGGATAGGTGATTGACGTGCTTCTCAATGATACTGCCGAGGGCTGCCGAGATGACCTTGAAGAGGGCATATCCGCGAGAGAGGTTGCCTCTGGCCTGATCAGCCGTAAGAGGGTTCATGGCGTGCACCCTGCGATGGCTGAGACAGAGGACGTTGGACGTCAGGATGCACAAGTGGCCGAGTTGTTCCGTGAGCCTCAAAAACTGGGGCACGAGATCCGCTAGGGCCTGAGCCAGATGCTTGACATAGACAAGTGACCCGCCCAGGTTCGTATGAAAATTCTGGAAGGCATCCAGGATATCAGTCAGATCTGAGCCAGACTGCCAGGGTTCGTCCATGGTGTTCAGCTGCTGGAAATCCTCTCTGCGAGTAAGAGAGCCGAGGGCCTGGACGTAACATGGCGAGATGAGGTTGGGCAGTGAGCGCTGCTCATTGTCGATTGCACTCCGGATGGCCTTCAGGTCTAGCTTCAGGAAGAAGGCCGTGAGTTTAGCGAAGCACTTGTAAAACCCCAGGACTTCCTGCCGTATCGTGGCGTTCCGCGGAAGTGAAACCCTTTGCAGGAGTTAGCTTTGTTCTGGCCACAACCGTAAGTCTCCGAGCCGGGCACTTACTTTCGGATCATGTACATGACAAGGTCGGGAACAGCAAGCCAGAGTTCCCGGTTATCATGACATGATTCCACGACTCTGGGAGAAGGCGTTTCCCGGGAATAGACCAGGAAACAGTCAATCCAATTCGATAGATTCTTGGAGACCGTTTCGTCTAGCAAGAACCGTCAGTACATGATTTTCAACCATGTTGATGCTTCCGGAAGAACTCACGAGTCGGGAGGTATTGTGCGATTCTAAGAATTGTGTCGGGAAACGTCTCGGTATTCTCGTGGAATGGAAGATCTGTTGTTGGGTCATGTATGACAGAGCGAGGGAAACCTCCTAGTATTGTGACCTCGGGATCACCAGTATCGAATTCAGTGTCATCATCTGGTTGGACAGAGATGATCTCGGCCGGCGGGCTGCTGTCATCGGATACCGAAGACACTGGAGTGTCCACGACCGCGTCATCTCTAGACATGCCGAGCTCAGATTCCTCAACACTGATATGGACCGCATCGGCCGTGCCAGCCGTATCGCCTATGTCGAAGGCGGCGGGCAGCGGGCCGTTCGGGGGCAAGGGCGAGGGCGGGGACGAAGGTATTACTTCGAGAGGGCGGGAGGGTGTCCGAACGTTGATCGTGACACGGCTTGATCGGGGCCCAGAGGGAGGTACCGTGCTGGGAGGTGGTTGCAGCTCCGGGGTGGTGGGAGTGGTGGGGTCGGTGTCAATCTTCATGGCGGAATCGCTCCGTGCCTCGGGCGCCGAATCGCCCAGGGCGAGCGAGTCTTGGGAGGAATTGACAGTTTCAACAGAACGGCTCCGTGAATCGCCGTTGAGGGAGGTGCGGCGCCGCTTCCTGGACGACGAGATCTCGCTGTCGTCGAAAGGATTGGGGCGGGTCGAACAGGGCTCAGAGGAGACAGCACGTTCTCTCGACTCGTCGCCGTTCGAAGCTTGAGCCATCTGGCTTGCACACGTGGAAACCGCTGGAAGGCTGCTGTGGCTCTAGCTCCGACGAGGGGGGAGCTTCGCTCGAGGAAGCTCGGCGACAGCTTCTTGTTCTTGTGTTTCTTAGCATGTGTAGTTCCCAGGGTTCAGCAAAGTCAAGGTGGGGGGTGTGGGTGTGAGAGGCTTGATGATGGAGCACGGGCGGCAGCCGAAGCTTGGAGAGCTAGGTAGGTAGGTACTTGGGAGGTGTGGGACTCGCCCACAGCCCACAGCAAAAATGGCAGGGGCACCAGGGCACAAGGCTGCTGCTCCCAAGGAGTGAAAGAAGGTGATAGAGTGATGCACCATCAATGCTCGCGAAGCAAGACAGGCAAAATATGCTGGTATATGCAGTGTAGCCAGCTGCCCCGAAACCGGGCCTTTTTTCTTTTGTCTTTTTGCTGGCGCTGCTGTGGGTTTGAGGGGAGTAAGTTGTTGATGGGCAACCTAATGTAAGTGGGAGAGGGACGATAGTGGAGGGTTCCAGTTGAAGGGAAGCAGGCTGCGAGCTCCAACAGTGGGGGAGGGTAAGAAGGCAGTGCAGGCAGACAACCGGGCTGAACTGACAGTAGACCGCGCCCGAGCAACTCAAATGGAGGGCAAGGCAAAAAGGAAAAGGGCAAGCAGGCCGGAAGAAACCGCATACCTTTGTTCGCGAAGCCAGCAATGCGCAGAGCCGGCACGCGCTGTGTCGAAGACGAGGCTGCGTACGCTTCCTAAGATCCCTCAAAATCGCATGCCCACGTCCATGGGTGCAGGTAGGTAGGTAGATAGGTAGGTACCGTTGTGAATCAGAACGAGGGTGGGAATGGGCTTTGAGGGGTGTAGCTCTCCAAGGCGGGGTAGGGTGTGGCTATAGAAAGTGTCTGGGCTTGCGTCCTGGTATTTCAGGCAGCGAGGTTCGGATGGATGCACCACACAGCATACACTGACTGCAAAACAGGAGAAGTGGCCCAATACTGGGACAGGGCGACAAAGCGTAGGGGCAAAGCCTACGAGCCCGGTGTTGATGTTTAGGTTTAGTCGCTGATGGCGGGATGCAGGTTAGGTATCCAGGTCGAGAATCGGGAGAGGTAGGTGTGATGGGGCCGAGCATCCGCTGCCGGCAGAAGGCTGCCGTTTGCAAAAATAGGCCTAGCCGGGCGTCGCAGCGCGATAAGTAAATAAGTGATGATGGCTCAAGGTATGTGAATAATTGGGTTGGCAGAATCTGGGGACAGGGCAATGCAACGTCAACGGGCCTCAAAACACGTAGATCCAAAACCCCGGTGTTCCGGTATAAATTCCTGTAGGGCGATTTCTCGACACCAGCAGCCACAGCCTCCTTTTTGGCTGTCCCGTGGGTATTTGAGTGGTGAGTTCATCATCTATGCTTGGTACCTCGGCCACTTGTCTACTAAGTTTGAACAGCCATAATAGTCAATATTCTGTCAATTGTCAACCAAAATCATGATGCTCTCAACCCATTGTCCACCGAGGATTTGTTGACACGATCCCCACCAAGGAGAGAGATGAAATCTGACATGTGTCGCAAACAGAGTTTGGATAGATAATACTGTCCTTTTCAAGCACCTCCCTAGGCATCAAAACAGGATGATTACTGGTAGTTTTGAGTCCAGTGCATGCTAGCCCCACCCTGCAGTCTTGTTATCAGTGACTGAATTTCTCGTTCCCGCTCATCACCAGGTTCACTCGGAAAAGGGCCCGGGCGTTTGGCCTGGCGCCCCGCTGTCCTGCGGCAAGACGCGCCTCGTCCTCAGACAAGGGCTCCAAGTTTCGTCATTTTGTTCTGATGCGCCTGGCTACTTACTGGTACTAGGGCCTATGAATTCACGATGCATTGTGGGCACATTAGGCTACTTGTAACGAGGTACAAGACGTTTCTAGTAGGCACAATAGCTCGAAACTTATCTGTGAGCAATGGGAGCAGCACAGATGGCTATTTGACACTTTGACGCGTCAATTTGTCAATTACGAGCCTGGTTGCGCCAAGGGCTTGACGTGGAGCCGATCACCGGCCCACGCTAACCCTGGTTGTCGGCTCGGCAGACTGGGGCGAACAAACAGCGGCAAGGAAGGCATAAAGAACACTGCAAAGCTTCGAGATTTCAAGCCTTCCAGACTTCTGCATCAGATTTTGTACTCCCAAATGCCAAGCACTCCACTCCCAACCTCCACTCCCTGATTAGCATGTCACTGGCTGAACGGACGAGTCCAATAATCACACGATTTGGGAAGGTCCATGCGGATTGACAAGTGAACTGGCCAACAATTGCTCGATGACCGGCCCCGAAGCCCACTGAGTTTACAAAGTAGCGAGGCCAACCGCACCCGAAAGCAAACAAGAAATAATTACGGGCCCATGGAGCGCAAGAGGATTGTCCATGTACTGGACACCCCCTATACCTCTGTAGGATGGTAAGGCACCCTTTCAGCCCATTTCTACAGTGCTTCCTCCACTAATAGAACACACAGGCCTAAAGTAAGCCAAGAAGATCAAGATGCCATCCTTGAGCTTCTTTGCCAGTACGTCAAGCTTCTCGCCGTCCTTCCCTTTTTGTTGTACATGGTACTCTCCGCACAACATGCAACCGGTCGGTTGCGCAGCTGTCCCCCTCCCCTCCCTCTTACCACTTATGTGATGTTCAATACCTTGGGTGAGTAGCCAAAGGCGAAGACGTCAGCTGACAAAAAGCTAGCCTGTTAACTCCAATTGGAGCACATCGATCCACACATATCAAACGGTCCAAAGGTAAACGACGTCGCCCGTCAAAAGAGAAAGACCCAGAGGAACACCCGCCTGTTCTCGATCTGGCCGCCTACGTTGATGTCGGGCTAGCGTGTGTCTCAAAAGGTCTCCAAGCTATGTCCAGCAAGAAGGAAACCGCTCCTGCAGTTCGGGAAGAAGCTACCGAGCCTGAACAACAAGACGGTACAGCCGACCCAGCCCAGTACTCAATGATCTTTGTCGCTCGTTCGGGCCAGTCAATGTCGTTTCACTCCCACTTCCCCCAAATGGTGGCTGTGGCGTCTAACTCACAAGCGTGCAAACCACCTATCAGGCTGGTTGGGTTCTCCAAGTCCTGCGAAGAGCGTTTAACAGCATGTTTAGGCATTCCTCGTGTTTCCATTATCGCAATACGGGAGGGTGCGCCGCAGGTCAAGGGGCTTCTTGACTTTGCGCGAGGACATGTGAGCCCAGTCCTGGTCAACTGGCATCAGGAGGCGCAGGTGGCTATTTATCGCGAGACCAAGATTGATGGTATCCAAACAAAGGTCGGCACGGCTAAAATAAAGAAGCCTAGAGCATCCTCGTCATAATTTAAAAGCCACGCTCATCACAAGTTGTCCTTGGTGGTCATTAACATAGCAGTGTCTCCGTCTTGAACAAGCTCTCGTTAGAAAGGTCCACACATACACACACACACACACACACACACACACACACACACACACACACACACACACACACACTTATATATATATATATACAAGCACTATTAGTGTGCTTTGTTATCTATTCGTATATGGCCAAAACATAAGCTGTATGTCAATGCTATACCCGACGTCTGTGTGCTTTATGTTATGTATGGCTCACTTAGACGGATAATATCCACCAAAACGCAGTTTTTTGTGCCTTTAAGAGTAAAGGAGAATGCTTGTCGTGGCATAGCTTGCCAGCAAGTATGAGCCAGAGAAACACTAGCTGACGTCTATTATTCTCCTGGTACGTTTCCTCCTGTGTGCCAAATAGGGGCTGCGTAGGAGTTGGTTTTCCAGCCCCACCGACCCGTTAAGGTCGGCGACAGCTTCAGTGCGAGTTCGCCGGCGGTATACGCTCTGCCAGAGTCCTCCAGCCGCTTTGCGGCTTGACGATGGCAAATCAGATTAACATGCGCTGTCCTTACCGCCAGGACCAGTGAGCCATTTGTATCTTAACCAAGCACCCCCACTTCTTGCCTTTTTCTAATCTACCACCACCTCGCAAAGGAAAACCCCTCTGTTAACATCACACAACGCATCTCTAGCCCTTCCCAAAGCCATCCCCCCAACATACAACCAACTAGCCCCTGCAAAAAGACCTCGGCAAAAAAGAAGAGACCCTCCACCATGAACCCGAAAGGACGCTCCGGTGGAGACGACAGCTGTCCCGGAAGAGGCAGAAGCCATCACCGTGGAGGTGATCACGAATTTGGCGGATCGGTGGATTTCCAGGGTAAGCTTCGCCTGTCTAACGCTGTTGCACTTGTACGTGGGGGACTGTTGTTGACAATAGGCAGGCGATGGTAAGTCTTTTGTTCTGCCGCCTCATTTCCTTCCACCGCCATGAAAGCACATACTTACAGTCTGGACAGACGATTGCATGACTGGTGGCACCCCTTCACACTCTGCAGACAACAAATACCTTGGCGACCTCCTGGAGTTCGGTGATTGATCAACTGTTAAATGGAGATGTGGCCTTGTTGATAAGTAGCAAGGGAATTGGTGGGTAACGGGTTCATTTATGTCACTCACGAGGGCATTCATACCCCAGTTTTAGCATTCAGTTGACTGCTTCTTAGCAGCTGAGATGCGTCTTTTCTCTAGTTGAGATACCCATATTGCTTAGTTGTTTGTTCTCAAATTAGCCTTCTGGCGTCTTCGCTTATATTCCTCATGTCAAAATGACCCCTCGTCATGATATAGTTCTTGAGATAATGGATCCCCGACACAAACATGAACCTGCGTGACCCTTCGAGAACGTGTGAGTCACCTCCAGATCACCCCTAACCTTCCTCCACGGTCTCCCTTAGGTAGGTCTATCACGATACCTACTGTAGTTTTCCACATACGGCCACAGGTACTGGAAAGCTTGGGATTCCGCCCCTGCCCCCATAAATAAGCCAATGGCTGCTAGACTAGTAGTTGGGTTGGTGATGACTAGCGTACCCCTAGTTTTGTATGTATTTTGCTCCTTGTGTCCTTGTGTCCTTTTATAATGAGTGTTGTAGTGTTGATGGAGAAATAATGGAAAATACTGGCTATGATGAGAATATTGTACTATGCACAGTCTATTTCTAATGCTCTATTTCTAATGATATCATTTTAATCCATCATGAAGCCATGCCAATCGCCGAGAAGTCTAAAATCCAGTAAGAAAATCGTCGCGCCGTGTCGCCATGCACCTATTGACCCCATTGCCCCCTTTAAAACCGGTTGATATCGCGGCCAAACAGGAAGCAGGTAGCCCAATAAACCGGCACCATGATCTTGTTTCTGACGGACATGGACTTGGTGAGGTATGCTCCCCGCCAGACGATCCAAGCAATCCACCCCTTGAGCTCGGTTTTGCTCTGGTGGATAGCCTTCCAGGATCCCAGGTACGTCAGAGTACCCCAGTTGCGGAAGCGGAACGGCTTAGCCGCAATATCACCGCTATTCAAGCGCTTCGCCAGCGATGACGCCTGCTGAGACGCAACCTGCGCCGTCTTAGGCAGGGACCTCTCGTTTTCCATGACGGAACAGTCGCCAATGACGAAGACGTCCTCCAGGAGCCCGCCCTTATCGCCGTTTGTCCGCGCCCGCAGATACTGATCTGTAACCAACCCCCCGGTCTTAGGGTCCTTTTCGAGGTGCGTGACTTCCTTGGTGCCCGAGAGAGCAAACTCCTTAGCCGCCAGCTTCTCCACCAACGGGTTTTGCATCAAGCCGGTTGACCAGACCACCAAACCGGCCCCCACTTCTTCATCTCCACACTCCTTCACCTTGATCCGTAACGCGCCATGCTCCGCCCCGAGGTATCCGTCGGCCAAGCGAACGCGCTCGAGGTGGTGCTCGGTCTTGACCTGGATGCCCTGCCGCGCAAACGTGTCCATGGCATACTTTGCGAGCGCCTGGTCGAACATGGGGAGAACTTTCGGTGCGATGTCGTACACGGTGATTTTTACAAACTGCATCAAACCAGGATAGATGCGCGCGAGGTCTTCATAGATAAGATCGTTGAGTTCAGCAGCGAACTCGATGCCAGTCGGACCCCCGCCAACGATGGCAAAGTGGAGGAGGGTGCGCTTGTCGTCATCGGTGAGGCGTCCAGCGCTGCTGTCAGCCGGCGCGGTCGGATCTTCGCGGTGAGCGCACTGTTCAAATAGCGAGAGCACGCGCAGCCGGATGCGCCGGGCCTCGCCAATGTCGCGGAGAAAAGATGCGTGTTCTCGGACGCCATCAATCCCAAAGGTCTGGCTGTAGGCGCCGCATGCGATAACTAGCTTGTCGTATGAAAGAGAAAATTCCTCGCCCTTGACGCCGCGCAGCTTGGCCGCCCCAGGGCCGGACGGACCGGGGATGACCGCCATCTTGACCAAGTCGTCGGTGGCATTGGCTTCAATGTGGATCTTCTTGCGGGCAAAGTCGACGTCGTCGGCCCATCCTTGGTAAAAGTCAACCCCGGGAAGGCGTCGGATGGGCTCCAACACGGCGCGGAACTCGAGTGTGCCAACGGCTGTTGAGGCCAATAAAGGGGTGAAGACAAAATAAGATCTGGGCGATATGACCACGGGCTCGAACTTGGTACGGTCTAATGACCGCGCAAACGTGTAGCCCGCCCAGCCGGAACCCAGAATAACCACGCGCTCTTTTTTTACGAGAGGTTTGTCTGTGATGTTTAGTTAGCTGGGGCTTCATCTGAGTCTTGCTCAGTAGCATGACACGCCTTTTAGATTTGCACTCAGGCTGTACGAGCTTGTGGCACCACCGGGGTACACTCGGAAACACAGAGCAGGCCGTCGACTTGCCAGACGAGCGGCAGAGCTCTGTATGCTATTCACAGGCGTAACGGGAGGCATTTCGCGCTGGCTTCGGAAGAGGGACCAGTTCTGAAGTCATGATTGCAAACAGACCGTGGTGGTCCTCGAGGGTTTTATGCAGATCTCTGGCCACCTGCCGAGGTACCCAAGGTAAGGTACCTACCTGCCACACGCCTGGGTCCTTCATCTTGGGGATGGATCTACGGGTGTCGGTCGACTGCTGGGGAGGCTCCGGTCTGGCAGACACCGACTGCTGCAAGGTACAGGATAAGGACCCAGCTTGCGGTCCGAGTCGCTGAACCAGTGGACATGACCAAGTCGACGTCAATGATTCGGAGCATTTGCTGACGGGGGGCAAAGATGGGCCCGGAATCGCCCGCCGTCATCAGCCACACGCGGTATCGCCCGTTGCGAGGGAAAAAGCCCTGCGCACACGTGGTGCTGAGGGGTGGAATATTTCGTGATTGCAAATACTTGATGAAATGCCAGAGCATTCGCGCTGTCAGGATGGCCTTCTCAGAAAGCATGCCCTAGGTGAAGGCAGGGTCGGAGTCCACGGAGTCCACGCTAAGACACCGGCGCCACGGTCGATCGGTCTCCCGCATAACCCGGCTTGGCGGCCCCCACTGTCCGGTCCCCCAAACGGCTTTCTCCGCTACAAGGCCACAAGGCGTAGTGTCTGTCGACGGTGGATGCGATCAGGCGGTGACACATGTGCACCATATCCTGGCGTGGGGCGACGGTCTGGGTTGGTGGATGGATGGTGTTTCCAAAAGATAGCTTGTGTCGCATCCGAGCTAATAATAGGCCTAGGTACGGATAGCGGGTGGGTTCTTGGGTATCTGGAATGAACAGACGGAGAGACAGATCATTTCACAACAAAATAGATACGTAGTAGTATCCGTAGCATGTCTCGAAAGGGTGGGTGAGACGACACCAACACTTGAGAGTATCAAAAAGTATCGTCCTCGATGCTCCCAGCGTCTCATTATGTCAATCATTGGATACCCAGCAGGTTGACGCGCGATGACAAACTGCTGATGTGGAAGTGCTAGTTAGGCTCCAAGGTCATCTGCACCTTACCCCTTTTATTTGGGCAGCCCGTCCTCCGAAGGCGGCCTCACACGAGACACAAGCGCAACACATGTTATCTCACACAAACACAGACCTATCGCAGCCGTCTCCAGTGCTGCCATGTAATTATTTTTTGTTTCACAGCCTCAAAACCACGAAGTGACGACGAGAGCACCCACAATGACCGTGGACAGGGTAGCGGAGGGCAAGGCAAGCAACAGCACAGCGTGACTCGAGATCTCGAGGGAATATTTCAATGCGCCAGCGGCGGGGATTGACCAATTGGCAGTGGGCGAAGAATGCTTGAAATCCTCGGTTGTGTGCTTGCTCGAGAGCGCAGGGTGCTAATGTCGCAGGTTGATTGGATCTTGACAAAAAGAGGCGGCAGGAGAATTGGGAAAGGGAACGCGAAACGGAAAAATGCGTCACAGAGGGGTTGAGGCGACCACGGACCATCACCGACATGGGCGGCTGGCGGCAGGTGCGCTGACCCAGTTACCACAGCAACGACCCAAAGCAATGATAGAGGGGTCTCTGCTCTTGTTTATGGTCTTGGGCCAATCAGGCAAGCGGTGTCGGTACACTTCCAGGCTCTGCCTTAAACACCACAACGGGGCATTCCACTCCATGCGCTGCCGTCCCTCCCATAACCTGCCACTCGTTCTTTCGTCCGCAAACTGCCCAACCAGCGCAAAAGGACCAACCGCCAATATCAGGCCTTGATATAGCAGCGGCTGCATCTTTTTCTGCCATCCCATTATTCGCATTGTCAACATACCCGCACCCAACCTCTGTTTTCGTGAGTGCCCGGCATCTCACCGCGCCTGTTTGCGCCCGCGCTGCCTTTCCTGCCAAATATTCGACAAGACTATGCCCTTGCCATAGAACATAACACACCCTTCTTCGATTCTCGCCAGCCTGGGCAATTTAAAACCAGCCACCGCGCCTGAGCATGGCCTCAGAAGACTCGGTATGCAGCCCGCTTCCCGCCGCCCTGCCACCGCTCCTGCCCTGGATTCTGACATCGCATTTTCGTGTATCTAGGTGCATCCTCTGCGCCTTTCCAAGAGCAACACCATGCCAGCGCCGACTAAGCAGGGCACTGCCATCCCTCGGCCTCTGTCCGAGATCTCTCCCATGGAGAGGCGACGCAATTCCCCTAGCTGGAACCAGCCATCAAAGGTGAGACACAAACTACATCATTCCCCAACACCACCCCAATTGAGCCTCGCCAATTGACCCTCCTTCCCAGAAAATGACGTTGAATACGGACTCATCTCCGTTCCAGTCCTCTCCTCTCGATGGCACCACCTCGCCGCGCCTTTTCTGGCAAAATCGGAACATCAACTCGGAGAACAGTCCGTATACCCCTCGCTCGGGTTCTCCGTCTCCGACGCGCCGCTCATCGATTGAGCGCCTGCAAAAAGCCTCGCGGGTCAAGAATAGCAACATCCTTGCTCTCGAACAGAAAAATGAATATGACCCGACCAGAGTTCCGCAAATAGAACGACCGCTGGCCAAGGTCCAGGGCAATGTCTATAGCGGTACGGGTCTGGGCAGCATTTCGGGTAGCATCCGATCGGAAAACCGCCCCTTTGGTCTCGGCCACCATCGCAACGAGAGCAAGACAAACATCCCTATCTTGAGTCCATCAAAGGCCATGCTTCCGCCACCACCCATTTCGCCTGCTCGTCCCCAGACTCCAAGCAAAGACCAGGCGTCACCCATCAAGTCCTCCTTGTCCACCCGTTTTAAGAGCAGCTTCGATCTTGAGACGGGATCTTGGACCGCTGACAATTCAGTGGACGACCGGGAGCTTCCCGACGGCAGGGCACTGAACCGCCATGCGAAGAGCGTCACTTTTGACGCGGCTCCACCTCAAGTTAATGAGTATGAAATGGCCACTCCTGACATATCGTCGATTGGCAGCAACTCGAGGGAGGGAAGTTACGACTCGATGGAAGATGACGATGATGTGGAGCACTACATGATGCACGAAGGGGATAGCCAGGACGAAAGCTTTGACGCATCCCTTGAGGATACAGACAAGACACCAGTTGTCGGCCCCGATGATTGGAGACATGATGGTCAAAATGAGCAATTCGAGAAGAGCCCTATGCCCGAGGATCTTCCAACTGCGAGAAGACCCCAGCATAACCGCACCGACTCGTCGAACTCGAATGGCGACCATCGACCTTTGCCACCACTTCCTGGCATGGGCCAACTGACCAGGAGCCACTCCACTTCCTCCTCCAATGGCACGTCTGCTACTGCGGAGCGCATGCTTGGGGCCCACAGGAGTCTCCCTTCGCCGCCGCCTGCAACGACCACCAAATCGGAAATTCAGAACATTGGTAACGGCAAAATGACTCTTGAGGAACGTCTGAAACTTATGATGCTGTCGGATGACGGTAAGACCGCAGCCGAGCAGCAACGAGAGCGTCGCATGAGACGTGCAGCTCCTCGTGAGAGAACTGAGAGTCAAACGCCTGAGCGAGAGCCCAGGAGCCCTAGCGCTCAGACCGAAGGCGAAGAGGACACAATTGGAGAGCTCGAAGAGTACCAGTTGCCCCCTCGCATCTCACGAGAATCAATTCTCCGTAGGGTGAACGGAAATAAGCTCTTTGATAGGGAGTCGGATTACAACTTTTCGTCTCCTGCGCCCAGCTCATCTCCAGAACGACAACTTCCGCTAGATCCCGACGTGCCAATTCCCAGCACTGAAGATTCTATGATCGACCTTGATGAAGCAGACGAAGAGGGGAGCGTCATCATAACCCGAAACCACGACAAGGACATTGATGTCTACTCAATCCCCGATCTCTACCAAGGCCCTGACGGCCAGGAAGAAAACGAGCAAGACGGCGACGATGATGATACGGAGAGTCTATACTCGGATCCCGAGCCTCCGAAGACACAGTCGGTAGAATCAGAGGAAGATCAAGCACCCACTCCGCGAGCTACAACTCCTACGGGCGAGGCCCCTGCCTCTAGCAACGCTCCCATCTTCGAAGAACCTCTCGATGTGTCAGCTGGAGGAAAGATGAATAATCTCACCAAGGGCCTCGAGTCCCTCATGCTCACTAAGCCCGATGAGCCTGTGATGTTCACTGAGCCCGAAAAGCACGCTGTAGCTGATGGCGATGCACATAAGCAACGGCCGGTCACTCCAGAACAGAAACTTGTCAGATCCCTCTCTAAGCCGGAGTATGACGGTTCAGGATGGGGGGAGCCAGAAGACGAAGATTATGAGGATGAGCCAGGCACTCCAGATTCAGTCATTCATCATCCCATCTCCGACAGTGAAGAGGAGGAGGATTTGGAACTTGAGGATGAGATAGAGCTCGAGGAGGAGGAGGACACACTTGACTGCCCTGCAGTTCCCGAGCAGGTAGCGACCATCAAGTCAGCATCCGGCTCGAAGCTCAAAACTAGGCCTTCCGCTACCCCCTCCGACATTATGGCTATGCGGGAAGCACGTCGCCATGTGAGCCACGAAGTTCCAATCGTGCCGCCTATTCCGCAGCGGCACGCAAGCAGGCTGTCGCGAGATATGGAGTCTGAAATGGCGGATGTCACGGGTGATGAGTTTATCGATCGCCACCCCAGCTTCAAGAAGCGCAGTCTGACGCTGGAACTTGACCTCGGTCTCAGTTTGGACAAGGATTTCGAACGCGTTATCGAGGCACAAAAGGTTGCTTTTAGCCAATTTTCTTATACCCCTACCTCTTCAAGACGAGCGTCTGCAAAGAAGGAAGCACCCTCAACTGCCAACGATGACATTACTAACATCACTGCCCGTAAACAGCGTGGCTATCTTATGCGCCAGAACACCAAGCTCGTTGCTGCCAGCGACAAGATATCTGAAGACCACCGTCTTGGCTACCGTTCAGCTGGTAACTCTCCTGTCAAGCAATCTCGTCCTCAGTCATGGACTGTAGAGCCGTGGAACCCACAGCCTAGGAAGCGATCCAGTGTAAGAAGGAGGCAAGGCGCCACTGGCCCTGTCCCGCCACTCCCTGGCCAAGAAAGCAATGCCACGGCTCTGAACACTCACCCTGAAGAGGACCCCGGTGCGGATATGTCCGCAGAAGATAGTGGAGAGAGAGGAAGACTCTTCGTCAAGGTTATGGGTGTCAAGGACCTTGATCTACCTATTCCCAAGAGTGAGTGGATAGCCACTACATCCCCATTACCGAACGTAACTAACAGCCTCAGATGAGCGGACGTGGTTTAGTTTGACACTCGACAATGGTGTCCATTGTGTCACCACGGCCTGGTTAGAGCTTGCCAGAAACGCACCAATCGGCCAGGAGTTTGAGCTTGTTGTGCCAAATGACCTTGAGTTCCAGCTAACTCTCAACGTCAAGCTGGAAAAGCCCGCTGCACCCAAAAAGATTGTCCAATCGCCCGCGAAGGTTAGCAAACCAAAGACGTCGACTTTCAGCAGGGTTTTTGCATCGCCAAAGAAACGAAAGGAGATGGAGATGATGCGCCAAAGAGAAGAGGAGGAGCGTATTGCTCAGCAACAACGTGAAGCACAGGCAAGGCAGATGAATACCCAGCCTACCGCCTGGGACCTTCTCTCCCCTCTGGCCGCCGAAGATGGCAGCTTTGCTCGCGCCTATGTATGCCTCAAGGAGCACGAGCCCCGCTGCTTTGGTCGGCCGTATCTGGTTGAGGTTGCGGCCTTTAACGAGTGGGCTACCGAGGAGGCAGGTTTCGCCTCGAGCGTGAAGAGCAAGCGTGGCAACACTGCTGTTGTCCGCCGGGCGCCGTACAAGGTCGGGAAACTCGAGCTGCAGCTGCTTTTTGTTCCTCGTCCCAAGGGGGCAACTGATGATGACATGCCGAAGAGTATGAATTCCTGCATTCGAGAGATGAAGGCTGCCGAAGAGCGCCTCGCTCGGCAGTGGGAAGGACACCTAAGCCAGCAGGGAGGTGACTGCCCAGTAAGTTCAACCACCTTGTGCATTTTGGCTAGTGCATAACTTTTTAACACCATTCCCAGTACTGGCGTCGTCGGTATTTCAAGCTTGTTGGCGCCAAGCTCACTGCGTACCACGAGGCGACACGGCAGCCTCGGGCAACTATAAACCTCGCCAATGCCAAGCGCCTGATTGATGATCGCCGGGCGTTGACCGAGAAAGAGATTACTGGCAAGAACGGGAAGCGACGTCGGTCAGCGTTTGCCGAAGAAGAAGAGGGCTACATGTTTGTCGAGGAGGGCTTCCGCATCCGGTTCAACAATGGCGAGCTCATTGACTTCTATGCCGACAGCACGGAGGACAAGGATGGTTGGATGAAGGTTCTATCAGAGGTCATTGGCCGCGATAGCATCGGCTCCGATGACGACGATATTATGTCTACAGGCTCCAAGGCCAAGGGCAAGTGGTGCGAGCTCGTCATTAAGCGTGAGGACACGGTCCGCCGCCGCGCCGAGGGCCGAAGGGTACACTCGCGCACCAAGAGCATGTACTTGTAAGTGAGCCGGCCTCACAATTGGCTTGCTTGCGGTGTTGCTTGCGGTGCGTGCTTGTATGTCTGTTCTTCTTTCCTCCTTCAAGGGGGACCTATGATACGACGCGATGACGAGAAGGAAAGCGCATGAACCTCTTTTAGCTTTTGTAAGCGGAGGAGTGGTATGGGGTTTGGAGCGAGATGTCACTGTGGAATGTAAGAGCCTTTTCATGTCTGGGCAGTATGTGGTTGCCACTAGGGAATGGGGCTTGGGATATGGTGTGGTCGGCGGGTCGGTGATGGTGGATTGGTTCATCATGGAGTTTATATCTGTCTGCTTTGTTTGTGATGCTCGATGGTGCCGAGCTGTTTGGGCCTGCCTGTTTGAAGGAGCGGAGAAGGTTGTGTTGGCTTAATAATCTTCCCTTGGGCTGTGTTGAGTTTGAGGATGAGCTCTCACCAGAATGGCTTGCTTGCTACCGCTGGTTGGACCTGGATAGACACAGCTGTCTGGGGCTGTGGGCCTTCTTGCCTTTTTGTATTTGATTGTATTAAAGAACATTGGGAATCGCATTTCAGCATCTTCCTTCGAAGACTTTGGCATAAGTGAGTGCACTTGTGATACCTTGACGCTCCCCTCCCACCCATGCATGGATCGAGGTTTGGTTTTGTTGTGTGGGCGTGTCGCTTGGTTGTAATGATCACATCTAGGTGCTATTGCGTCTGGTTCCATTCGACACACTCGGCCAACGTGACGCCGCTACCACCAAAACAGTCGAGGGCACTGCCTATGGTTAGGTCCACCTTGCCGCCGCTGAGTCTCTTGACCGTCTCAAGGTCGGCAATATTGCGACCCCCGCCGGCGTAGGTCACGGGGATGCTGCACCACTCGGCCAGCTTCTGGATGAGGAGCTCGTCGACGCCGCGCTGGAGTCCCTCGTTGTCGGCGGCGTGGATGAGGAATTCTGAGCAGTACGGCTGGAGACGGCTGATGGATTCTGAGAGTGGTGTGTGAGATGTTGGGAGTAGGAAAGGGGGAAGGCAGCGGTTTACCTTGGCTCACTTCCATGTCGGTGATGGTCTGCCACTTGTCCATGGCGACGAACCAGGTCTCATCGCCGCGCCGCCGGCAGCTCAGGTCGATTACGAGCTTGGACGAGTCGCCTCCGAGGTTGGCTAGGACCGCGTCCAGGCGGGCTTGGCTGAAGGTGCCGTTGGGGAAGAGGAAGGAGGTGATGATGACCTAGGTCAAGGAAGACTATTCAACATGTGAACCCGAACGGGAAGTGAACTAAACCAAACCCACCTTTTCGGCACCGGCGTCAATCCACTCCTGGGCGTTCTTGTCGTTGATGCCGCCGCCAACTTGTAAGCCACCGGGCCACGCCGCCAACGCCTCGCGCGCCGCCTCGGTGTTTCCCGGCCCCAGCATAATGATATGCGCCCCCGTGAGCCTGCTGTCACGGTACAGCTGGGAAAAGTGTGCGGGCGGGTGGGGAGACACAAAGTTAGTCTGCAGCTCGGACGTCTTGCTGTCGAGGGTCCCGCCCACGATCTGCTTGACCTGCCCCGCGTGCAGGTCGATACAGGGCCGGAATTGAGTCATGGCTGGATGGGAACTGTCTTCGGTATGGATGTAAAAGGGACAGGGAGTGATGGTACTGGATTGGCTGCTCTAAGACACTGGTTCAATATCCTCTCCCAACATTCCATCGCCACAAGTCCCGATCCAGGGGCCCAGCCTCAGAGCTTGGCCCACTGAAAATCAGGGAGCTGTTTGGCGGGCAAGGCGGGGTAGCTAAGGTTCGATTTCCTGCGGGGGATCACTTTCTGCCCCTGACATCCATCAATCGGCGCGATGCGATAAGATAAGCTAAAAACTTTTTGACCGCATCAACATTTCGATTCCGCCGCGGCACCTCCAATTCCTGTTTCGCGAGGCCAAACGAGACGGAAACCATGCCCAGCATACTAGGGAAACGGAAACCACGGCCTGCCGAGGAGGAGAAGTCGGCTGACGACCAGGCGGCAGCCTATGAGGCCCTTAAGCGCAATTTTGAGGCGCGATTTAAGCCGCTGGAAGTCGATGGCCCCGCTCACTTTGAGGAGGACGATGAGGAATACAATGGCAGCACGATATCAGATTCCTCCGGGTCCGAATGGGGGGGCCTATCGGAAGACGAGGACGACGGTATGTTTTGCCCTTCGCTATCTTCTAGTAGCTGGGCTAACAAATTTGGAATAGAGTCACTGAAAGTAGAGGTCGTCGACTACACAGCACCTCTCCCATCCGCCTCAACCATGTCGAAGCGCGAACTCAAGGCGTACTTGGTATGCCACCCTCCCTAACCCGCCTCATGATAAAACCTAACACCCTCAGTCCTCCAAACCGCCCCCCTCACAACCGACACCCCAACAACCAATCCCAAATCCACCGACCCCGCCCGCGAAGCCCCCGAAGACAGCGCGGCCTTCCTAGCCAACGACCTGGCCCTCCAACGCCTCATTGCCGAGTCCCACATCCTCTCGGCCGCCGGCGGCAACGCCTCGCACTACCTCTCCGAAGCGGCCGCCTCCAACGGGGCCAACTCGCGCACCTTCGCCGAGGGGCGCACCCGCCTCAAGACGACCGACATGCGCATCCAGGCGCTGGGCGCCAAGGGCAGCGCGCTCACCCAGGCCAAGATGCCCATGTCGATGCGCAAGGGCATCACTAAGACGGCCGAGACCCGCGAGGAGACGCGGCGCCGCGAGGCCCGCCAGAACGGCATTGTGCTCGAGCGTGAACGGAGCAGCGCACCCGCCGCCAAGAAGAAGAAGCGCAGTGCCTCCGATCGCCCCGTCGACATGCCCGGCGTGGGCAAGATGCGTGGTGCCGAGCTTCGCATTAGTGCCTTTGAGGCGCGGTCTATCGCCTCGGGCGGGAGTCGCGGTGGGAGAGGTGGTGGAAGGGGCGGGAAGAATAGGAGGTGAGCGGGAGAGGGGGGGAGCTTGGTAATGATGATGTTGATACCCGGTGGGATATCCTTGATTTCGAAACTACAACGATTTTTTCACATCTGATTCACGGATATATGACTTTTATTCTCAACCAAACCCAGGCTTCAGGTCATCCTGTTCAGTAGAGTCTTGTATCAACACCAAGATCACGATATCCCGATAACCCGTGATAAGGCTGCAGGTGTGGGGAGTTTGGCCAATAACGCCACAGGTTGGGGGGGGGGGGGGATTCGTTGGACCCGTTAGACAAAACAGCGGCCTTGCATATGACAATCAACAAGGCTCTTAGGGCTCGTCGGCTTTTTGACAAGCTGAGCACCATCATCTTTCATAAATCACTGAATGCCTAGCACGGTCACAACATGTACTTTGTGTGATCATAAACATGTAAAATTTGTATAAACGGGTACTGCCTGTTGACCTCGGCCCTTTTTGTATTGGTCGATTTGCCTGGCATCGTAAATTCCTCAACTCATCCCTGGTATCTTAGTCTTCTCTCCAGCTCTGTCAGAATTCCCCATGAGAAAGAAGAAAAGCTATATATACACAATGTCCACGTGCCTTCTTCCTCTTCTTCTCATGATGCGCAAGTATGCAGAACGATCCAGAGCACAGCAAACTGCTGTGCTCGCCTCTAAGTGTGATGCATATTTTGCCCCTGCCACGCAAGCGCAATGATCGAAGTTGTGAAAATAGAAAACCGGCCGCTGAGAAACTAGAAAGTAAAAGAAATGAAAAATAAAAATAAAAGAAAATCCCTTTACGGGGCTCTCAAAAAAAAAAAAAAAAAAAAAATCCTACGCTGACAAAAACCTTTGAAATGTCGAGAGAAATAGTAGATCCCCGAACCTTAGTATTAAACCGGAACTACTAAAATGAGCCCCACTTCCGTTGGTATACACAATATCCCATGACAGTCCAAACGACTAGCATATGAGAATCACATCATACCTCCAGCGTTGATGGCCTGAGGCTGACTGATCGTCATTGGCATGCTCAAGGTTTGGAGGCTATTGAAAGCGGGGGCGTGAGAGTGAGAGTGAGGCATGCTCGTGGTAGGACTTATGTCGTTTGAAGATGGGTGCCCATCGATCATCGCTGAGTTGAGAGACGCGGGTACGTATCCGTTCTCTGACGTGGGCGAGGCCTCCTCCAGCGATCCCAGCTGGTCCTCGCCGGAGTACTCCTCCTCATCCTCACCGGAGAGGTTGAAGCTTCCCTCAACACCATCGCCGCGATCGTGAGTGCGTTTATGCCTACAAGAGATAGCGGTTAGTGCCTGATTCATGAATTCGCCTCTCCTCGTCTGAGTTAGGATGTTGTGCAGTGCTGCTGTTGTTGTGTGGTGGTTTGGCGTTGTGTGTTTCTGTGTGTGTGGGTGGTTGCTTCGTAGTTGACACGCCACACCACACGCACAACATCTTAAACTCTCCTCCATTGACAAAGAAAAAAGATACATCAAGGAAATGTTAGGGGGCATACTGTGCTAGGTTGTCTGATCGGGAGAATGCCTTGCTACAATAAGGGCAGATGTAGGGTCTTTCTTGTGTATGTGTTCTCACGTGTCTGGAAGTTTAGTCAGATACATGACAGGAGGTTAATGCTGACAAAGAAAAGATGCCCAGTCTTACCGCTTCAGGTGCTCGAGGCGCTTGAAGAGTCGGCCGCACGTGGGGATGGGGCAGGAGTGGGACTTCTGTGGGTAGGGTCCAAGTTCCATAACTGTCGCTGAGCGGGCTCTGCGAACGACATTGGGGTTTCCCTGCATCATTTGGCGCTGCTGCTCGCCGAGTGGCCCCATGTCATCGCCATTGAGTTGGGCAAAGTCTTGCTGCTGAAGAGACATGGGGTTGAGGGCGGGGCTGCCTTCGACGGTCGAAAGCGGAGTGCCGTGTCTTGACATCTCGAGCATCTCCTTGTGTTGCTGGCTGGTCATTGACATAGCCGAGTTGCTGTACGTCAATCCAGGCGGAGAGTTGTCCGCAGACTCATCACCCTCAGCAACCGGTCCGACTGAGGCAGACACCGATCTCCGGAGATCAGAAGGCCGATGAGCCGCCGCAGTCACTGAAGCAATCGCTGCAGCCGTGGCTGAGACGGACGGAGGAATGGATGAGCGCCGCCTCCTCTGCTTGTAGGTTGGCGACCCCTCAATCACAGAGTAGACATTGTTTGATCCGTACGCACGGGAAAATGTGGGAGCGGCCAGGTTCGACGGAGGCAGCTGCATCATGCCGTTGAGTCCGTTGACACCGTTCAAATGATCGGGAATGGCGGTGTAGAGGCCAGTCTCCTCGTTCGCAATGTAAGCGGGCTCGGCAGACATGCCCATGGCCTGTTGTGGAGGCGTCAGAGGCTCAAATGAGATGCCCCTTTGGCTGTAATCCTCATAGTGTGAGGACACAAAGGACGGAGCTGGGGAGTACTCGAGACCGTAGGCGGGCATGGAGGCGTGGCGTTGATGTGCCTGGGAAATGGGAACACCATTTTGATTGTACTGCACCCGGTTGTAATCAGGTTCCCGCTTGACTACTTGTTGTACCTGCTGTACTTGCTGAGGCATCTGTTGAGACATCTGCTGAGGCATCTGCTGCGGCATTTGCTGCGGCATTTGCTGTGGCATTTGCTGCGACATTGTGGGCGCCATCGCCATCGCTCCGTACGGGACCATGGAGTCCATTCCATCCGCTAAAGGGGCCATCGACTGAGGAATCATTTGAGGAGGCGGCATCGAGTCGATTGCGCGCATCACCGGAGAGGTGGACTGCGACTGAGAAAAAGAAACCTGCTGCGCGCTGAATGAAGAAGAGTTGGCCTGTTGTGCCTTGGTGAGTTGCTCGTACAGCGACTGAGATGAGTCATATTGGAAAGACAGAGCCGGCTCGCTGACGGCCACCGTCGTGGCCTCCTGGCCCATCTTCTCCCTCTTCAGGTCTCTTTCCAGAGCGTCGAGGAAGAGCCTATCGTGTGGTACGCTGTACCAGTAAAAGACCTTTTGCTTCTTTTGTGTCCTTATGCAGTTGTTCTTATAAAGGAAGTCGAGGAAGGGGCTCTTGGGCTCCTCGAGAGAGGCATCGGTTCCCGACTTCAGATTTCGCAGATCCGAGAAGATGCCTTCCTCAAACTTCTTTGAGTTCTTCACAGGGCGTCCGAACGCCTGGAACCGGAACGACAGGCATCGCACAATATCGGTGCCCGAGATGTGAAAAAGGTTGTTCCACAACACGCAAGAAACGTACTCGCCGGTTGGCAGCAGAAACCTCCGAATATACTGGTCCGGTTGCCAATCAACGGGCGCAGAGATGAGAAAATATTTGACTGGAGCGCACGTTAGATGTTAGGAACGCGACGCGGATCAGGGTCTACAAGAGCAATACTAACGGTTGTCCACTTGCTGCAGTGCTACCTGAGCATCATGAGGGAGTGCTTGCTGAGCTTCTGTGCTCAGCATAAAAGTCTCTGGTTTCTGTGGTGCTGCCATAGCTGCATGCTGCGAATACATTGTGAGCAGCCGCCACCTCTGGTGGTCGAATCGGAACCGGTCGCCTTTTGGTTGATGCACCACGTCGAATCCAGTTCAGCGAAAAGTGAAAGACAACTTTTGCCGATAATATGGTGCGCGGCGGGAAACGAGGCCGAGTGTGCAACTCAGTTGATGCGACCCGGGGGGGAAGAGACCCGTAAAAAAAGACACTAAAGAATGATCTTCCAGACTGGAAGGAAGAAGCGATCGTCGGTGGCCGAATATGGAGCGTCGGTTGCGTTACAACTTGGCGCTGACAGTGTGCGGTCGTGGGGTGTGAGGCGCTGCCTGTGGTATAATACCTTTTCAAATCGTTTTGTATTTTATTTTTCTTCGAGGCCAGCCCGCAAGATAGGAAAATTTGGCAGAGCGATTCAACCCAATTGCTTCAAGCGAACGAGGGGGAGACCCGCTGGTGCGATGAACCGTCCAGGTGCAGTAATCGACAGAAGGGGTCTGCTAGGATGAGCGGCCGGGGTTCGCAAACGTGCTTGCCGTCGACAATGCAGGCGGGTGGTCAGTTGCTGGTGCGGAGGCGGATGCGAATGCCGTGCGCTGCCGGGCGTGGGCGGAGGACAACAGCAGGGAAACAATGGGTGAATAGGATTAAAGCTTTTGTTTTTAATGAAACGAAACCAATCAACAGAAACCCCAAATAGTCAATGACTATCAAACAGACGCAGCAAGCTGGTCGACGGGGAAGCTGAGCGATGGACAGGAGTCTGCGACGCGAGATGTCTGATGTGTACGATGGGAGCGCTGTCGACGGGAGCGGTGCCGAGAGCAGTGATGATTACCTCCGGGGTCCTGGCGGGTGCCGCAATGGGGTGACGGTCGCGATGTCGATACGAGAGCCTGGCGCGCAGTGGTGAGGTTTCTGAGAAGGCGAATGGAGTCCTCCTGCGGCACTAACAGAGAAAGGGAAAAAGAGGGAGGACGAAGAAGAGTCTTGGAGAAAAGATCACAGGAGGGAGGGCTGCGGAGGGGGGGAGCGGGCGGACCTGGGGGGTTTAATGACTTCTCTCGCTTGGGCCCAGGGTGCTCTGGCTGCCAATGGGTGCAGTGGCAGAAGACAGGATGCTAAAATCTGCAGTGTGGTACGGCCCAAGTGCCAATGGCAAGCAGCGGCAGTAGCGGGGGCCTTGGGGGTAGGCACTCATCAGGACGAGAAGCGAAGAGCAGCGAGGACCAGACTCGCAGGCCGCTGGCCGCCGGGGCCACCTCAGCCAGGTGCGGGAGCGGCTACCGTGAGGCACGTTGACCAGCAGGGAGGGGCGTCAACGTAACGGATGCAGCGCAAGGGAACAACTCGTAGTCTGGAGAGGGGCGATTTGACATTCCGTCCGTTGATAGGCCAGTCCCTGGCTGAGAAAAACTGGGTCTGCTGGTCGACTTGCCAGGGATTGGACCGGGGTTGAGCATGTTCCCCACGGAACAAGCCTGCCTGTTGTTGTCACTGAGTCGGGGGCCTGTCCTTTTCGCTCGCGCAGTCGTTACCAACCGCCAACCGCCTCAACTCCCGACGAGTTCACTGATTCCGTGCCCATTGGCTCTTTTCCTCTTTTCCCCTGCTCGTGTCTCTCTTTTCAAAAAAAAAAAAAAAAAAAAAAAAAAAAAAAAAAAAAAAACCGTGTTTCTGGTCAGGTCTGACAGCTGGCGGGCGTCGCTTGCTCGCTATAACATAGGTATACACGATATCTCGAATATGAGCAATAATTGTGCAAATGCCGCAGGGCTCTCTGCAGAGGCCGTGATTCTGGTGGCGTGAGCACAGCGTTGCTCTCTGGAAATGCGGTGCATGCACGGCCAGGATTGCAAGAGGCCATGTCCCCATCTTCTCCTTTTGCCTGCTGGCTTGCAGGTGGCAACGGACTCCAATACGGCAAGCGAGGAGCCTTGGCCATGGCCAGCCAGGAGTTCAGTATTTTATTTTTTATTTTTTGGGCACATTTTGGTAATCATAAACGGCTCCGTCAAGCCACACAGGCAAAGCATCAGAGTCAAGAGGCTTTGCCTCCTCAATCAGCAGGCCACAAGCCTGCCCTGAAGCTTCAGTACTACTAGTAAAGTTCTTTATCACGACTGCTGTTTGTTCCTTGACAGTTTACTGAAAATGCATTTTCGCTGCATTCTCAACTGTCCCAATGATGAGTGCCATGCACCATATTTGGTGCCTTGATTGGACCGCATTCGCTTGGGTGTCTAGGGGTCTGTTGTTCAGGTCAATGCTGTTCTTTCTCCTGAGGCTACCGGCGTCAGTGGGGACCACACGGCACAGAAGCACTGGCCAGCACAGTCGCGAGATGCGAAAGCGCAGGGCGACTCGAGAGTCAAGGTGACCTTGTTGCGCCCGACCTGGAAACATCACATCACTCATGAATCGCTCATGCGGAGTTGGCCTGTCTGTTTGATTACTTTCATGAAAATACATCCTGCCCGCCTAGCTACGATGTTACCTAGGGGAACAAGGGGCGGCTCTTCATCTATCTCAATCATAATGCAATCAGATTGGCTGGGGAGACATCGCGGGGGTAGCGCCGCCGGCCGCGGGCAAAAAGCGGCGGGTGCTACGCGACAGATCTCTCTCTGGGGTTGGCAAAAGTCCTCCCAGGTCTTAGAGGGCAGTGCAGGTTGTTCAAAGAGACTGTGTAGTAGCTTTTGGAATATCTGATATTTCATTTTACGAGTTGTAACTTTTCATGCCTTAGACGTCTTTTGGTCATGGTCAATGAAACCAAAGACCATACCCAAGGTAACTAGCCTGTGGGTTGTTTTTCTTCGTGTCAACAGTAGTTGAGTACCTATGATTTTCGCCCAAAGCATCAAGGTTTTCTATAACTTGCGAGGTCGAGCCCGCCTCCTTCGATATCGTCTGCAAAGGCGAATGGTTCTTGCAGACTCGATGCAAGTTATTTTTTCTTCTGTTTGCAAACCTTGTTCGCCCCGCCGATTGCGAAGCTGAGGGCTGTCCACATGGGCATATGGTGTGTTATACGCCGAAAGAAAGGAACAAATGATTGAACAAGTGTTATAAGGCTAGGCTATACAGTATCTATCCAAACCCAGCAAAAAAGATATTGTTCCCAATATCTTTCTGTCTCAAACACTCCACCTCCACAGTCGGATACATGATGTCCAGCTGATTAGCTGCATGTCCAACTAGTGACCACCAAATATACACGGACCCCGACTCATTTCAACTCCCGCTACGCACAGAGGAAGAAGCGCAATGTTCACCTCTCTGCATTGTGAAGAGAGAGACCTGACCCAAAAGGATGAAAAGTAACCGGACCCTGGTCGCACTCAGCACCCACGGCCAGTCGTCACTTCCAGGACTCGCCTAGTCAGCGATCCCGGCGTACATAAATACCTTGCGCAATCGCACTAAGATGTCCCCGCCGCTTTAACGACATCGGGGGCCTGCGCTCCCTCCCACCCACCAGCCATCCCCTGACGGTTAGCCAGCTGGCAGCCATAACAAAAGGTACGTACTTGTTGGAGATACGAAAGCCCTTGTGCCGCGCGACCGTCGCGAGGCGCCCCCTGGCCTTGCAGGGGAGGAGCGCTGATACCCCAGCCACAGTCGTCAAATCCCACCCAGTCGATTCTGAAACCTGCTTCAGAAATAGCTCTGGGAAGTCGGCGGACATCGAGAGGAACAGGGGATACATAGTATACGCAAGAGGGGTCTGGATTTCTGGCGCTAAACCCACCGCAGCTCCTTTACGTCTTTTTTCCTATTCTCTGGCGCTGGCGCCTCGGTGGAGATTCGGGATCAAGCATCAACGGCCTAAAGGCTACTATGAAATGTCCCGGGTCGACAACACTGTGGTGCTTTGGTGCAATGGATGGGATTTCTGCCTTTTTGCATTCTCGCCAACAACAGGCACCGCTTCTTACACCCCGTTTTGGATTGTTTCCTTTGAGTCGCTTGATCCACCCCACCCCCTCTACTACGTCTACCACTCACTCTCACTTCGTAAGACGGCACACATTCCTCTGAATATGGTGGCTGGCCGGTCAACATATGCGGAGTGGAGTGGTGAATAGGTGTGCTTGAATGGTGCGCTCTGCATACACCAGGTCCATCTTGAGGTCCATATCGCTCAGCCGCTCTAGGAAACACAGCTGATAAACCTGCCTCCGACGGGCAGCTTACACTACGCAGTATGTTTCTCCCGTCACCGAATCCGGCCGCAAGTTTTGGATGGTCCGCGATCCCCCCGGCCGGGCATCGCCGGCGGTTCGCCACAGAGCGACTCCACTGGCCGTTAGCCCACATGGCCAGCGGGGCAGACTGAGATGGGTCTGCTGCGATCTGGTCACTTCCATCAACGGCTCCTCTCCGAGGACCAAGACCGTCATGGGTGGCACGATCGCGATCCCAACTTGGCCATGCTCCGGCTGCCGGTTGAAATGTGGTTCAAGGGTGCAGAAGAGTCCGGACCGCCGATGCCGAATGCACGGGAGATAGATCCTTCCCTTGAGGCAAGGAAGCTTGAAAGTGGGGGATATGCACAGCATAGCTGGAAGCGGTAGGTAGGCAGGGTGGGCTCGCTTGATCACCATGACCAGCAGATTCTGAAACTCAAAAACCTCTGTGTCAAAAAGAGAGATCCCCTTTTTTCTGTGGGGTTGGGACCCGTGGCTGATGTCTGTGCTTTGCGCTCTTGTGGACTTTTTCTTGTCCCGTTCCTGGATTGCCCGCAGCCATCTCCCATCTCCTGCCCGTTGACCTGACTCCGCCGTTCTTGGGCACCCACGAAATGACCGCACTCACTGCCGCCGCCTGCTCTGCCGCACTTACTCAGGCCGCCGCCCCCGACTGACAGCAAGGAAACGTGGGCAACCTCCATATGGACACCACAAGGGCCTGTCATGAACGCGTCGTTGCACATTCCGACCTCTAGGTAAGCCTAGAGCACACCACTAATTTTTGTTATCGAGTCGGAGTGACTTTGCAGTTCGCAGGATGGGAAAGAAAAATGGCTCGAGCGGGAGCGAGGGTCACATACCATCCTACCACGGAATGGCCGCTGCAGGCATCTCCAGGCCACCAGCCCCAAGCCAAGGCGATGGCGGTGATGGCACGCACCCACGCACTTGCATACTTACGCACTTCCACATACACCAAGCACCATCGCCATCACACCCACATACAGTATCCCCACACCGCAGCTGCAGGACTCCTCATAATCTCGATTATACTGCAACCCACGGTCAAGGCTGCAACCGGTTATCAGTATTTGTCGAGTGTTTCCAACCCGTCCGCCAGGCTGGACCCGTGGGCCGCCGCTCGACAAACATTCATCAGTGGGGTCCCTATTCCGGGCCCTTCTGCACGGTTTGATCGGGTATCTCGATGAAAGCACCACGCCATAGTTGCCGTGTCTGTGCTGCCTGCCAAATCAAGAGACCGAAATTCGGCGCCAGGCGAAGCTCATCAGTCAGCTTCTGGTTGTTTGGCTCAAAAACAGCCGCATCTGCACCAATCGGCAGCGGGCTGTACCACCCCGTATTCGCCGCTGTCCACTGTGCGACTGCCTCCTCAGGGTCTTCGGTGCAATGATAGGAGAATTGTTCGTGGGCGCGCCATTGCAGGATGCTGTCGCTGACTCGGCGCCTTCAGACCGCGGCGTCACCGCCTCCTTTACCACTCCCGCTGCTGGTAGCCCTAAACGCGAGCCAGCGATTCGGATTCAGCAAATAGGTTCAGCCCCTTGGGTCCGTTGCGGGTGTGTTTTATTTTGAGTGCTTCTTTGAAGTCGCGAGTGCGCTTTGCTCTGGTTACTGAAGCAGTGTATTCGTGCCATTGGCAATATGGCGGGCTTTCCCTTGCGTGTTTCATCTTTTTGCGAGACAAATAGGCTAAGCTAAATTCTCGCGCCCTGCAGCCGCTGGTCTTTCCGTCAACGGCTAGCCAATCATGAGCCCGGCGCGTGCCTAGGGATGACATGGGCGATACGCATTGACAGCTCGCAGCCAGCAACACCCCCCTCCCTCGCATGCAGTGTGATGTTTCCCCCCGCGAAGAACCTTTGGACGGGGTTCGAGAGCTCCTCAGGACACTGATTGGCCTCCTCAGAATGGCCGTTGGCCAGGGTTGGCTTTGAGAAACTGGGTTCCCGCTGCAGTGCGAGGCGGTCGCAAGTGCCACAACCTACTCGACGGTCACTCTTGAGTACGAGAATAGCAGCATTTAGCCCATCCGCTGGCCGCGAGACGGCCGCAGTTGGGGGAAAGAAACACAACCTCTTTGTCTAGCCCTATTGTATGTAGGCACCGGCACACCTGGCGCAAACTTCCCGCTGTGGTCTCTTGGTCCACCATCCGCATCGTTTTGACCGCCCGTGGCAAGTTGGTCATATATCGGCGGCCAGGCGGTAAAGGGTGATGGGAAAACCCCGTCGCTGGTCTAAATGCAGGTACGGCGGGATCTGCCCTCATGCAGGGTGAGAGATCTGTGTGATCTTGTGCCATGATTTCCGATGGCCGCGAGACTGATCACAAGCTCTGGCGGGTGAAGGGCCCTGAGCGAAGGTCTTTCGATGCGTAATAAATGTAATGCCGCCAAGCGTCCAGGTGGGGGTTAGGTAAGGCTTACCTTACCGTCTGCTCCCAAAAGACTTGCGGAGGGAGAGACTATTGATAGTAACAAAGGCGCCCCCCTGGATTGTGCCTGCTGTTGTGGGAAAGGGATGGAATGCAGATCCCAGATAATAGCCAACTGCGGCCTTCTCGCAGGACGTGTAGCTCCTAGCGCAACCGAGACCAACAAAAAAAAAAAGCCCAGAATTTCATTTTCTGCGCTGCCCTATTCCAACCGACTTGCACCGCCATCGCGTCTCATATCAACAATATCTGGGCTTGCTAGCTCAGAGTGCAGCCATGTGCTGGCCTCGAGAGGGTGAATGAAAGCACATGCCAAGGCAGATCCTGAAACGTCAGGTCAAGGACGTCCGATGTGATCGAGTTCTTGAAACAAAAAAAAGAAGCTCTCCTTTTCGTCGAAATTCCCAATGAGAGCGCGTCAACCCAAAAGACCGAGGCCATTGGGCGGCATTTGGGTCTCGACGTCCTCAGGTCCCTCGCCTCGTACCCTCGCGAAGCTCCAATTGGCTGCCGTCGGGCAGCTCGCATAAAATCTACTTTTCTCCTTGCTCGGCAGCACAGCTTAAAGGGGGCAGGTGGCAGATTAGGTAACAGTGAAGAAGAAGGTCCAGGAGCATGCAAACAATGCGGGCTATGGCTCGCAATGTAACCTTGCGCACGGAACGGCAGTTTGTCCGCTTCCTTTGATTGCGGCCGCGGTGTTGGGGGAGGAAAAAGGGGGAAGCTTCCGGGGTCGAGAACCGGGCAACGACAGTCGGACGCTCGGGTCGCTAGAGCACCCACCGGTCGAGTCCATCTGTCGAGTCCCTCTCGCGCGACTCTCGGTGTGGTGGAGTTACTGCAGAGGGGATGCCGATTTCAGCCAGCCCGCGACACTCCGAAACAAGCGCCGCTGGGGTTTTGGAGGGTTTTGGGGTGGCCGGTGATGGACTCAGGGGCCCGGGGAAGGAGATGAAACTCGGCCAGACCCCGTCACATCTCCTTCCAGAAGAGCGGGGTGGGCAACGACTTTGTGTAATTGAATCCCATGCTAGGTAGGTCCTCCTGGTAGCATTGAGTCCCACCCAACCGAGCCATTGGGGGCCAGGGGTAGAGAGGATGCCGTGATGCGAAAAAACAATCCGGCCACACAACGTGACATTCTGGCATCCTTCTAGTCCGCCCCCCAGCTCGAGGACAGCGCGCAGCACAGGCAGCCCGGTCGGTCCCTCTGGGTTTGAAACAAATTGACGGGTCAGGATCCCATTCAGGACCCGTCCATGACCCAATGCCTTGCCATTGGTCAATGGCCTTGATCTCTTGCCCTTCTCTCTCGTCTTCCTGTTCCGCTCTTGGCACATTGCAGCGCTACACTACCGAGCTCGGCCAGCAGACGGCCTGGCGAAAGCATGGACCGCGGCCCGGCTGGTAAAAGCTGGTAATGGGAGGAAGGAAGAAGCACGAACGCATCCGTGCGGCAGAGGCTCTTCTCGGTTGACCTATGCCGTGACAGGAAACCTCGAAGGGGGCGTGAGAGTGTGCGAAAGAGAAGGCTGGGATGGATAATCTCCCAGCTACAGGTGAATACAACATCGCGCACGAGAAAATGCCTGTATCACACGGGCTGCAACCGTGATGTGATTGATAGCTCTGCAAGTCGTCCGGCCTTGCGAGCAGGCCGGAGCTCAGGGGGGGGGGGGGGGGGGGGAGGGGGGGCATCGATAGAGCTGGTCAGCGGGACCTTGCAGACACATTTTCGTCGTGAGAGGACATGTATTCGTTGTGGCTTGACCAGCCAAACCGGACTGACTACAGCTACCAGCAGGCCCAGGTATACCCAGGCATATTTCTGCCTGTGGCCATCTCTTGTATCCTGCATACGCATTCACTGAGAGTTACTCGTCCTGTTCTGTGAGCCAAGAGATCGGGATCCCACAGTCGCCGCCTGAACACCGTGCGCCGAGGCCCCATTACTCGAGATGCGATGGGTCCAGTCTTTGGTATCGACCGTGGATGCGCTGGGTTGGTTTGGTGGGTGTATCCGCAGCCACCACGAAGCAATGGCAGACAACCCGAAACATGGACAGCCAACTCCTCCCTCGTTACTCAGGTCCGATTTGAGCAGCTAGGTAGGGACAGCAACAGCCCGACTCGAGCCAGCTATCCAGCCTTGCCGATTGTCTGTCGAGAGCTTGTCCCATCGCCTCGACGGGTGGCGTGGCGGGTCTCTCGACCGTCCGCGGCATCTCTCTCGTTGGACCGGTTCTTGAATCCGGGGTAATGGGAAGAATACACTTGTGTTTCGCCTTTCTCTCTGCCGTCGCCTTCTCCTGCCCGCCCCCAGGACAGGACCCCGAACTCGGCCCTTTCGAGCCTCACGTTCGGCTCCAAGGCAGGGCATCGTATATGTCGGGCATCATATAGCCACGAGGCAGCAAGGCTCCACGCCCGACGGCTTCCCGAAGACTGGAAGGTCTTTAGCCACCGGCCAATGAGAGCCTCATCGCCCACATCCCGGGAAGGTACCCGCTGCTAGATCAAGAGAAGAAGATCGACATCTGAAACCCCAAGACCCTGGAGAGCATAATACTCTGCTATCACCGTCGGTGGGCATCGTCCCCTCGTTCCTGCTCTTCGTTTGTGCGTTGGTGATGTGCGTGGTCAATCCCAAAAGGCATGAACCTGCGGCCGCTCGGACGGAGGACCGGCCCCAGTAACACGACATGATATGCTCTGCCCCTAAGCGGTGTCTTCCGACTGGAGTAAGCAGCACGCGGTCCACGCACAGCGAGCTAGGCAGGTTAGCTAGGTTAACTGGCAAGTGTCAACAGCTCTCTCTGTCTCTCTCTCTCGCCCCCTGGCCCCGGTGCGGTGAAAGGCATGAGGGACTTGCGGATCAACCATGCACGCATGCCTCTATGCTACTACCGCCGGCGGGGGATGCGACCCTGGCCCCTGAAGCGAATGGCGAGCATTGGCAATGAGAGAGCTGGGCAGGGGAAGGCAGGCACGCGTTGGGGGGGGAAATGGCCGAGAGTGGGCATGCATCTTTTCATGTGCTGGTAAGGAGTCCGAGTCGGAATGCTACGTTAGACAATGCATTGCGAATATTGTTATGAGGTCAGTCAGTTACTCGCTCCCGAAGCTAGTGGAGTCTTAAGATCCCTCCGTAGGGTGATGCTGATCTCTTTTCGGAAGAGCTAGACCGTTGCGATTGACGGTAGGCTAGGGTTGAAGACTGTTCGAGAAGACGGTGTAGGTTGAGCTACCACGTTGGGTTAAGGGAGTGGTACCGATGTGAATGGCCGGACGAGGCGGATCAAAGCAACCCTGCAATTCAACGTTCTCGGCATAGCTATCCACAGTTGGAGACGAATTAGGAACACTCCACCCGCTAGTAGAACCCATTATAGTGTCATTTCTGCTGCGAAGTAGTACCAATCTTGAGTCGGAAAAAGGCGAAGGCCGACTTCCCTTTCGGGTGGGCGAGCCAGCCATAGATATGGACTATCGTGTGCCACCTTGATTCGAATAGTGGGCACACCTTCCGCCGAATGCTCCCAGTCCAAGGTGGACGGCACTACTGGGAGATATCAAGGATCGATGTTTGTCAAGTTAGTTTTGGCATCGGGAGCGTGGACCTAGTGAGTCAGTGATAAGATACAAAACGGGCCCATGTCCCATTGACGGGAAAGACGATGTGATGCAATACGTCCTTCTACAATTGTAAGGCCTGGATGGGTAAACAACATCATCAACATCAAGGTCAAGCAGTTAATTAGCTAGCTGTGCCTGCGTGGCTGGACTGGCTTAACGCATGATGGAGTATCATGTCAATAAACACTCAGTAAACTTACTTCCTTCGGTGTGTAGTTGCTGGAAGCTGGTAGGCGAAAGTCGACATTAATATACTCCATAGTATATTGTTGGGGAGTTGCCAGAACCCTTATATCTGAGAATTCACTCTTCCTACGCCAACGCCCCATTCATCTCAAACGCCCCGAGATGTCATGTTCTGGTTCTTAAACATACAAGAATCAAAGGGTGAGCCGTAACTTAATTGAGCAGCTCGGGGAGCATGTCAAGGTTGTTGTGGTCAGCGGAGTCATCTGATGGCCACATGGTGCAGTAACTAAGAAATATAAATTGTCTACGAGGCGACATAATCATTATCATGCTAAATACTCCTGAGGCTCTTCTCCATGAGTTTGAGCTCTTCCCTAACCTTGGGGCAGTAGTGTTTTTTCAACAGTTCGCCCTCCCATATCGTCGCCGTAAAGGGATTGCTCCCCTCCACGGTTTCGCTCAGCGGCTTGAACGTCCCATCTCCCTTTCTCTCCTCTGTGTTCCACAAAGCATTGATCTTCTTCCCGTGGGTATGAAGAATATCCTGAAGGAGTCCCAAGACGGCTTCGCATGATCTCTCCGGCATGTGCAGGCATATGGACATCAGCTGCTTCGAGAATGCAGCCAGACGCAGTGGTGGCACAGAGCGGATATTCCACGGCGGAAGGAGAACCCCACTGAGACATCTCATCATCAGGACGGTGGTGGTCTGAAGGTTGACCTTGAAATCTTTCCGCTTATCAACACCGGAGCCATCTGGGTCAGGAAGATGAAGTGATTTGGCACCAAGCTCAAGATCCGCGTTGACCGAAAGGCTGAACAGGCTTCGGTATAGATGGGTGATGAAGAAGGATAGGTCAAGGTGCAGACCCGTTCGAGCGTTATGTGCATCCTGTCCTGCCAATAGTGCAAACGCGGTGACTGTACATAGCAATGCCTCTCTACTTGTGTCCCGGACGTCTGAAAAATCATTGTCGGTGTCTGCCATTTCCTCATCTTCGTCACCACTTTCCTCTGATTCACCCAGCTCGGCAGCCCGGATCAGATCTTTTAGGGCTTCGAGAAGGTCGCCAAAGAAGTTTTGGTTGATCAAGTGAGAGTATTTAGCAAGACCTTCCAGCACAGCACCCATAAGATGAGGCGACCGTGCCTTGAGGATCCGGAAGTAGGTAGCAAACACCATCTTCAAGGTCTCGGATTGCATCTGATCCCTCTCCTCATGGGCAATGGTTGCATCGGCTTGAGCTATGACCTTCTCCGCGGCCTTCTGCTCCTTTACAAGCTTCCTTTGCTTCTTTGTGCGGAATTCTTTCTTCTGTCTTAGTTTCTTCCCGTTCGGAGCTTCATCTGGGCGGTCGACATCGTCGTGCGAGGCTTTGCCGCCAAACTCTGAAAGAAGTCGTAGGTGGAGGAACAGATTTAGCACACTCTCGTCACAGTGGTACTCCCGAGCCTTCATCATCTTCGTCAAGAGCGAAACTGCTTCCATGGAGGGCCTCCCCTCCTCATCCTCATGAAGTAGTGTCTCGATAGCTTTGCGACACTTGATAAAATCTGCATCCGGCATCCGCGCGCTCAGTTTCCTCACCAGGATCCTGAGTAGATCGCTTCTGAAGTTGAAATGTGGCACAGCACCCAACAAAGTGCAGGCACAAGTGATAGCAATACTGGAGAGAGATTTTGTGCGCTTCTCGCCTTTCACAAGCGGTGTGGATGCGTGTGTTGCGAGCGTCTTCAGGTAGGCGTGATACCCGGTGACCAGGGCTTGCTCGAATATGCGCACCTTTTTGACATCCTTCGACAGCTTCTCTACAGCAGGATCTTCTGATGCAGGTCGAATCCGGTATCCGGGGATGACATCTTTGTAGACGGCCATCTGAGTGAGGAGAGCGAGCTTCCGGACAGCCTTGAGTCGGGAGTCGCCGACGGCGGCTAGCGCCTTGAAAGCGCCTGGGTGGTCTTCCGGATCCTCGTTGATCAGGCTCGCTATCTTGGCAAGCTCTTCCTGGGCGTTCTTGATCTGGTCTCGCTCCGGGATCTTGGGCTGCTCTGGAGCACGGGGGACGGGCTCGTCCGGGGGAACCTCGTGGTCTCCATCACTCTCGAGCCACTCGGCGTCGCTGGCTATAGACTCGACATCGTCCTGGGGTACCCAAGATCCCGTTGCAGTCTTGACAGGAAGCCTGCCGGTAGTAGCATCTGCGATGGTCTTCTTCTTGTCCTTCTTGCCTTTCCTGGGGCGGGATTCGTAGTCGTTCTCGAGATTCCAGTCAGTCGCACTCTTGAAGAAGGACTTTTGGACTTTGGTGTCGGTTTTCGTTGATCCTTGGCCGTCAACTGATCGCGGCGGCGTCAGCCTGCGCCTTTTGGGAGGGTGGGAAGCCATGGGTGGTGCTGTTCTGTAGTGGAGGAGGAGGTGTGGTTGTGAGCCCGGAACTTTTTGTAACTTTTTTCTCCTTCAATTCCAATGCACACACAGCAAGACAAGCACCAGCCCCACCAACCTGCATCTTATCGGGGACTTCCTATTGGACCAATCAACGATTATCGACAATCGGGTCCCCACAACAGAAAAAAAATCTGGGAATGTTGCATTGCGGGTGGTCAATTGTAGCTAGCAAACTAAGAGCATTTGCGACTCGAAAATAATTCAGAGCGACCTTGACCTGCTCTCGAAGTTGCGTCAGTCCTGATACCTACCCACCACAGCCGACCTAGCTCACTGGCAGCTCAGTCACTGATTGTGCAACTATTACAACTGCGAGGCTTTTATTCACCCCGAGCAGCCCTTGTCAAAACGACACTTCAGGATCGCGCGGAACGAAACCGCATGTCGCCGATGCCTACGTCGTGACGTTCTTTTGAAACTGGCATTGAAGGGAGGGACAGTGTGCGCGAACATTATTCAGTATGGCCTCCGCTTTGGCCGCGCAACTTGCGAAAATCGCAGCGAACTCGCGAACGACATTAAACGCCAAAGCCCTGAAGGCGTCCCATTCGAAATCTTTGATCTTTGAGCCTCGGATAGCCGCTAGCCAAACCTACCCCGAGATATTCACGCTTTGCCACGAGGGCTTTGAAGAGCTATCCCACCTGGATGCCCGCTTCGCGCAATTTGAGGCCACTCTATTTAGCGACCAGAGTCAAGATGCCGACCGGACACAGATGTCGGCGCAGGAAAATGCTCTTTTGGACAGGCGGATCGAATCTTTCCTCCGTCTGGTCGGGGGTCGGCTTCGTCTCATGCCTGCGATCAAGGCTATCGAATGGCTGGTTAGGCGCTTCCGGTGAGTCCTGGTCCTAGAGCCTTTACTAGCAATCCTGACAATTTGCTAGGATACACGAATTCAACACGATAGCGCTCCTCACCACCTTTCTGCCTTATCACACCATTCCGGCCTTTGTGACCCTGCTGTCTATTCTGCCTACAAATGTCCCCAAGGAGTACCTGTTTCTTGACCCTTATATCCGATCACTTACTGCTCCGCCTCGGGCTGTTATTGTTCAGCGAGCGACTACTCGCCCGGAGTTTCTTTCTGCTATCTCTGAGTATACTCTTGCTTCTTGCAGGGAGAACCGGGACTATCCCGGCTTGATATCGTTTTGGGGCTGTCTTATGGCGGAGGCTGTCAACGGAATGATTGACAAGATGCGCTCCGGGAGGAAGAGCATTCAGACCGAGAACGACCATACCCTCCTTCAACAAATCGGACCAGTCCTCAGTGAGGCCATGGTCATGAAGGACGCCCCTGGTCTTAAAATTGCAAGTTATATGGTCGTCACGGTTCTTGCTTCTAAAGCGAGTCTGGGTGATTCCGCAATCTCCGCGTTTATGGAGCAGCTGGTGGTGGGATGGACTGCCGAGACATCCCGCCCAGGCCTTGTTTGCCTTACCATCCTATCACAACACCGATCCGCAAAACAGCTTTCCACCAAAGTAACTAAAGCTCTTGTCAAAACGCCAAATCTTGTCTCAACTCTCCGTGAAATTGGTCAGAGTCATAAGGTCGACCGTCTGGCAAACGGACTTGCGGTCGCTCTGGTTGACAGGCTCGCCAAGAAGGGCGACGTTCGCAGCTTGCCGGTGATCAATGGCCTCCTGCTCGGCAACTTCCTCCAAGAGAAACAGGTCAAGGTTGTCTACAAGGCCTTGCTTGTAGCAGCCCACAGGGTCACAGATAAGCTTGACCAGGATGGCCGGATTCGCAAGGAGCTGGCCTCAACTCTAGTGAGCTTGTCTCAGGCTGGTGGGGAAGCCGGGGACGCCATCAGAGCTACCCTCGAAGAGATTGATTTCGACATAGAGGAACTGGAGTTGAAGCTGGAGGCAGCTATCCGCCCAAGGCTCACTATTGAGAGTCAAGAAGAATCCGAAACAGAGCAGGCACTCAAAGTCCCCAGAGAGCAAGGGGATTTTGAAGCATCATTCGAAAAGCTCTCCCAGGCTGACTCCCCGAAAGCGTCGTGTTTATCACAGGAGCGTAGCAGCCTGCTCGACGAGCTGAGTTCATTTTTCCTGTTCGCAGTAGCGAGGGAGACGGACCTTCAAAAGTTTGACGAAGCCCCTGTTCTCGGTCGGCCTCTGGCTTCTACAAAGCCGTTTTATTTCGGATTCTACATCCGCATATGGTGCGGGCCGTTTCCCACCCTCGCCAAGGTTGCGGCCTTGGAACGCGTCAAGAACCGACTCAAGGAGAGCGACTGTGCCGAGAAGGACATTCAGGCTATCATTCCCTACTGCATCATCGCCTTGAATGACACTGCCAAGAGGGTTCGTCGTGCTGCAGCAGACCTCATGATCGTCCTCGGTCCTCTTTTCAACACTCCCACCAAACACATTTGGGGCTCAAAAGACCTTTACAGCAAAACCGAGTCTCTCACTTGGCTGGACTCTGCGACTGCTAAATCACTGGTTCATTCTGTTCTTCTCCCGAGTCTTGAAGAATCTGTTATTCATGAGGACCACGTTTCCGCCGCGCTTACCAATGCGCTGGAGAGCTCTCACGATGATAAAGTTGCCGACAAGAAACATCACATTTCTCGGGCGACCAGAGTCTCTATCTTCAAATTCCTGTCCAGCCATGCTATTGCAACTCCCCTTCTCACCGTCAAACTGGGTCTATTGAAGTCGCTCAACCAAATCCGAAGCATTTCTGGCACCTCAAGGACGGACCTCCTGCTGCCGCTCCTGCACTGGTGGGCCAAGCTTTCTGACGAGGAAGCAACTCGTCTCGTTACCCTAGAATCGCTTGATGAAGCAGCAATTGACACTGCTTGTGTGGAAGTAGTCGTTGCAAACAATGCTGCCGGCCTCGAACTGCTATTCGATCTCGTCAACGAGCCTCAAATTGCCTTGCGGCCCAATCTTGTTGACAGCATTTTTACCCGTATTCGAAAGATCTGGCCATCTCTAAAGAGCGAGGCTCAGTCTTCCACGGCTCGGGTTCTGCTCGAGCTTTCTCAAGCCGGTCTTCGATATGGTCAGAATTCTGTCTCTGTGGAAGCTGCCGACGTCTTGCGGAAGGTTGATTTGTCGACGGATGTCCTCCTCGACTTCATTGATTCAATGCAAGATGAGGTGAAGGTGGCAACCGAGCCGCCCGCCAATAAAAGAAGACGGGTGAGCACTGCAGAGCGTCCTCGGAGTATTGGCCTCCAGAGCAGCCCGGAACTCAACGCGACTCTGAGCAAGATCACGTTTGTTTTGGAGCTCGTCCAAGAGTCCAACCCCGAAAAGCACCCAGAGATGCTTCCCAGCCTTTTCACAGCGCTTTCGGATCTTCAGCATCTAAGAACTCTTGTGGGGTCTGAGTTGGGCTATTTACAAAACTTGGTGTTGAGCAGTCTCCTTGCGATGATACCCGCATATAAAAACAACAAGAATCTGACGATCGACGCATCCGTAGGACATGGCGACATACTAGCAACCTGCATTCAGCAGTCTTCTAGTCCGACTGTCATCAATGCTGCGTTACTTCTTGTGGCTAGCTTGGCCAAGGCTGCGCCGGATGTCGTGCTACACAGTGTCATGCCTATCTTTACATTCATGGGCAGCTCTGTCTTGAGGCAAGCCGATGACTATTCGGCCCATGTTGTCAACCAGACAGTTAGGGAGGTGATTCCCCCGCTGATTGAGACATTCCGGAAGAGTCGCAGGAACCTGGTAGCGAGCACCGCCGAGCTTCTCTCCAGTTTCGTGGTCGCATATGAGCACATCCCCTCTCATCGGAAACATGACCTCTTCATTTCCCTGGTTGAGAACCTTGGACCTGAAGATTTCCTCTTTGCCGTCCTTGCGATGTTTGTCGACAAGTATGGCGCAACGGACAGCATGGTCTTGTTCACGACACAGATATTGAGCTCCTTCTCCGTTGAGATCCAGCTTCAGACTCTGATCAAATTTCTGGATCTGATCAGCGATATTTTCAAGCCCAAGCCTGTCCTATCTGCCGCGCTCTTTGGTAAGAAGGATGCAGGTGACCACGATCCTTTGAAGATCGCAATGAAGCAGCTCGCACTGCTTCCCCACCTCCTCGGTAACCGTCGCTTGAGAAAGGAGATCATGCTTCTCGCCGAGAGAGATGATATGGAATCGGCCAAGATTCACGATCAGTACGCTACTCTCTTGGAGAATCTACTGACACTGGCGAGCACAGTCAAGACGAAGAAGCCCTTTTACAGCCGTTGCGGTGAGGCTTTGACAAATCTGCTGAACCTTCTCTCTATTGCGGAGTTCATCAAGAGTGTCGAGACACTTCTTGCTCGGCCGAATGTGGAGCTGAGGCAGAAGGTTTTGAGGGCCCTAGAGCTGCGGGTTGATAAAGAGAGCACCGCCAACCCGAAGTCGAGGGCCGCGTTGCTTGCGTTCTTGCCGCAGTTAACAGCCGTTATTCGGGAATCGGATGACATGAACTACAAGCACACAGCTGTGACCTGCGTCGACAAAATCGCGGAGAAGTATGGTAAGAAGGATCTCGAAGCAGTTGCTGCTGCGGCCACAACTATCGCCGGAGATCACTGTCTTGGTCAACCATCACAAAGCCTACGCGTCATGGCTCTTCTTTGCTTGGCATCGCTTGTCGATGTCCTGCAGGACGGAATCGTGCCAATCCTGCCGGCGGCAATTCCCAAAGCGTTGGGTTATCTCGAGCAGAGCCTTAAGAGTGAGAAGCCAGATACCGAGCTGCATAACGCTGCCTATGCCTTCATGACGGCTCTAGCACAGCATATTCCCTACATGATCTCGGGGAACTATCTTGACCGATTGTTATCTTGCTCTAATGCATCTGCGGCTGCGGGCTTGGACGAGGAATCAAACACAAATCGATTCCACTGTCTTCAATTCTTGGCGAAACTCGCGGACCCCAAGATTTTGTTTGTTGCATTGGCCCAGAATTGGTTGAAGGCCGCCGATGCCGGCTTTGCGGTAAGAAGCGCTCAAACCCTTGGATTTCAACAACTACTGACAACAAAGCAGGCTCTCGCTGAGTTGCTCCGTGTTCTGGGAATGGCACTGGAGAAATATCCCAAGTCTGTCATTGCCAAGAATGCTACTACCCTCACAGCCATTCTCTTCAATGCTTTGGACTTGAGGAGGCTCCTCGCTTCCAAGAGCGAGCAGGCCAACCTCACAGGCGCAGAGCTGGGGGAGATCGAGGACACGGTCAACGATTGTGCACTCAAGATGATCTACAAGCTCAACGACGCGGCTTTCCGGCCAATCTTCTCTCAGCTCGTGGACTGGTCGTCATCTCAGCTCCCAAAGCAAGATGCGACCGGAAGAACGATGCGTCTGCTCAGCGCCTACGGCTTCTTCAACGCCTTCTTCGGAAATCTCAAGTCAATCGTGACAAACTACTCATCGTACATTGCCGAAGACGCTGCGAAGGTTCTTACCAAGGCCGATCTCAAGGACCCCAGTCAGAGGGAGTTGTGGAAACGCGCGCTTCGCACACTTACGCAGGCCTTCGAACACGATCAGGATGGCTTCTGGCAGGCCCCAGCCCACTTCAACACGGTTGCACCAATCTTGGTGGAGCAGTTCTTGCGCGCGGGCGCTGTTGATATGTGTAATGACTTGGTGCCCGCCATTGTTGAGCTGGCAGCGGCCGCGGATTCGAAGGAGCATCACAAGGAGCTCAACGCCACACTGCTGAAACACCTCCGCTCAGAGCAGTCGGCGGTGCGTTTGGCGGTGGTGAAGTGCGAGCAGGCTTTGACAGATCGTCTGGGCGAAGAGTGGCTGTCCTCGCTGCCGGAAATGCTGCCATATATCAGCGAGCTACAGGATGACGACGATGAAATCGTGGAGCGTGAGAATAGGAGGTGGATTGTGGGGATTGAACAAGCGTTGGGAGAGAGCTTGGACTCGATGTTGCAGTAGTAGATGGAAGAGTATTTGGTATGGGTCTATGGTTCGATATCTGGCTGTTGGTGATGTCTGGATCTGGGAAGGGAAGGGACTGCGGGGGGTGAAAACAGGAGAAATGTGGTGAATGTTCTAAATATCTCGGAGGCTGCGATACAGGGCTCCAGGCAGCGACCAACAATGTTCAGTTCTCTATTTTCAATGCTCCTCAAGTCCCTTCGGTAATTACCCCCAACATTCAACGGATGCTGGCTACATCCCGGGGCTTTACAGGGAAGATGGCTGTTGGTGGTGTACCAAGTGTGGATAAAGCTTTCGGAAGGGCTCAGGGGCAAGCATGAGGCAAGCTGGGGAAGGTTGGCAAGAGATAGGTTCTATTGAGTTGTAAGTTTAGAGACTGACGAAGGCAAATGATATCGAATAGATGCCCATATTACTATGATGGCCGAGATATATGACGTACAACAAGTCCCATGCAGATGATGCTCTCAATATCCCGTCACTGACCGCTTCATGCCGGTTCAACTAAACTGCGCTGGCCGGCTGGGTTCTGCCGGTCGTGTGTTATACGGGCATCTGATACAGCTATCTTGCTGTCTTGGCTAGCAGTGTTCAGCACACAACATGGCTTCTAGAGAGTCTCTATTGGAGACAATATGACTTCCAGTTATATGTTGTGAAAGGGGACCCAGCTGATCAGGGTAGTATCAAACTTGGTCATTTGATGATTCGATTGTGCTGTACTTCACCGCTGGACGAAACCGGAGCGCACATGCTGGTCGCTTGTTCGGAAGTCCAGGATCAGAGATAGTGAAATACCTGCTGTTCGCATACCCCTCAGAACAGAACGAAGTACACCACTATTTCATTAGCTTCCCGCTAGCTACCCCACCAATCGACGACTAGGGTGAGCCAAGGCAAGTCCACACGAACTAGTTGCCGAGGCTCGAGGAAGCTGCAAATCACCGGCGTCCCAGAGGCTTCTTTGAAGTTCACTCGGCACATGCGTGAAGCTTGACTGGAACTTGGGAATTTGAGACGTGTCTGCCAGTCTCCATCAAACTTTGCCCGGCGATTCCCCAGCGTAACGTTCTGATCATCGCGTCAAGATGACTTTACGCTAGGCTTTTGCCAAACACCATCACCAATTGCTATTTTGATTTACCTTGTTGAAGAACGAAGCAATCGACAAATCGTCAACAATGGCCACCGAAACATCGTCACCCCATACCGCGTCCCTGCTCAGCCCGACCGCCATCAACACCATGTCATCATCATCGCATATCATGTCGGCTTCCATTTCATCTCTCTCGTCCTCCATGTCGTCGGCACGCAACTCGTCATCCTCATCACAGATTACAAAGACTTACCGCCAAGCATCGACGCTCTTCCTCACGCGTCGACTACCCGAAGCCTTATCGACCGTCCTGCCACTCATCTCCCCGCCTCCGTCCGACGACCCGAACAGCTTCTTTGAGCCCGCGCCTGTCGCTCGGGCTTCGCGGTCTACCCGCATCAAAGTCTGGAGCCTATATCTGACCATCCTCAATGCGATCCTCGAGCTTGACACCGACGAGGGCAAAGATGCGTTTGGGGCGCAAGACTGGAGGGCTATCTGCACCAAGGTCCGCGAAGGAGAGGTTTGGGAGGAGGTAGTCCGCAACGGATACCACGGCGTTGAGGGAGATGTGGATGCGGATGTCGTGATAAACTTGTGCGATCCTCTCCCCGAAAGGGCTAAAATACCGCCATTGCTAACATGTGTCTAGAGCAACTATACTGCTAGCCCATGCAAAAACACAGGTGCAGAACCAGAAGCGGCTTGAAGCCTACCTAGCCGCCGCCCAGACACCCAACCTGGACATCTCAAAACGCTTCTTAGAAACCTCACCTCGACGTTTACGCTCACCTGTGAAGGGGGCCGCCAGCGGTGCCGATACTCCACGGGATCTGAACGCTCGGGTCAAGATTCTTGAGTTATACACTCTCCATGTCCTCTTACGGAACAACGAATGGGACTACGCCCGCGATTTTATCAGCATGAGCCCCGTACTCGACGAGGAGCGGCGAGAGGCATTTCTACAGGCACTTCAAAGTCTCCGAGAGGAGCAGCACGAGGCCGACAAGCGGGAAAGTGAGGAACGGCACCGGCAGGAGGACCAGCTCCACCGTGACGTCGAGGAGGCCAGGAGACTACGGGCCGAGAATGAGGAGCGGGAACGCAAGAGACTGGAAGAGGAGCGGGCCCGACGAGAGGCGAGCGAAGTCGACTACGGTGTCGAGCGGGCGCCAAGCCACGCCGGGTCGAGTAGCAGGAGTAGCAAACGGCATTCTGGCACTCACCCGAAAAGCGCACCACGCGCCCTCCCATCGACTAACAAGGCGAAAACTGTTGCTGTGCCGCCTTCATTTGGGACGAAAGCTACAACGGCGTTGGCCAATATCCGAGCACTAGTCGAGCAGATGGCTCGGTCATTCCAAACAAACCCTTACGTTCTCTACCGGACAGTAGCCTTTATCATCGGGCTGTTGTTGATGTTTAGCCGCAAGAGCGTTCGCGATAGGGTCTCTCGCATTCTGGGATCAAGTTGGGATAAGGTGAAGGCCACAGCTGGCATGGGGGTTAAGGTCAGCTATATATAAATCGGCATCGTTTTCGTGTACCAGGTGGCGGTTGTTTTTGCGGTCACAGCCATTAGCCTGTATCATAGTTTGCATGTAGGCGCACCCCCCTTTTTTTTTTTTTTGGGCGTATCTGGGGTTTGGTTCCCCTCGCTCTGCCTTTGCTTTTGCTTTTACTTTTGCTTTGTTTCTAGTCGGAGTGGCAAGATTATGGATATCCTCTTGCAGAGAGATGGAGGTGGTATCTGATTTGTTCTCAGTATAAATCTCTTATGCAATGACTGATTCCCAGTGCCAGGCGGTCAAACCTTGCCTTTTTATGAACTCCGTCAACGCCTCCTAATGAATAAAGCGTGCCAGTCCTGCCCCGATCTCAGATATGTACAACATGAAAAAGATGGGTGATTTAGCAGCAAAGCAAAGGGCAATGGAAAATGCCCAGACCCGGGCTGTTTTACTGCTAGAATGTTCGATTTGTTTTCTTTTGGTAGAAAAGCTGTTCAGAGAAAAAGGTTGAGGCGTTAGCAGTCTGTCATTTCCCAACATTGCACCGATGGAGGAGACACTCACATCTGTTCTTGAGCTGCCGAGGTTGATGATCTTGGGACACCCATCACGATCCTTTTCGAGCCGGGTGCATTCGAAGCAGTAGAAGGCGTCCGAGATTCCCTCGCCACCGCACACGACACACTTGTTCTGGTAGTTGCCGAAGCTGCACTCGTCGCATATGCGCACCAGCGTCGTCGGTCGGACGTACGAGTCGCACACGGGGCACTTGCCGTCGCACTTGTCGCAGAGGCGGCCGATGGCAATGCCGGACTGCTTGCGGCACATCACCAGATCGCTGGGGAGACGGAAATTGTTAGCATGCTGTCTCGTGCGGGGGGAGGGTGTATGCAAGAGTGTTTGGAGGGAGGACTCACGGATGATGGCGAGACATGGCGGGTGTGTGGAGGGCTTTCAGCTGCTACGGAGGGGAGGGATGTTTGAAGTCAGGGGTCTGCGCGCGTGCGCCGATGTTTGGGACGGTGGGTGAGAATGCGTTCGCGGGCCCGATTTTCTGTATGCGTGGTGCCGGTGTTGATGTCGATGCTCAAAGGAAAGTCAGGTACGCAGTGCGCCAGGCGGAATTCTAGCAATGCGGCGGTTGCGCTGTGAGCAGGGGTGGACATTTCTCAGCCTTAGCGATATGTGGCGCATTCCAGCATTTTCTCCTTTGCCAGCCTCGCCCCTTGCCCCAGGTTGTCCCAAGCGAGCAGCCATGCCCTTGCAAGTGGGTGGGGTTAACTCGAACCACAATTGCTTGTGCAGCCTCGGGCGAGGGACGGGAGTGCATCAATTGACGATGCCTCCAAGCAACAAGCCCAGTGACTTCGTCGCGCATCCAACGTTTTCATTCAAACGCAGCGCGCATCTCGGACCCTCAAACGCTCAATAAGTACAGTAACGCGCCGTTGCTGTAAATTATACCAACCGCGTAGCCACAAAACACTTTTGAGAAATCCGTCCCAGCTTGTAGCGTCGTGCAGCCGTGCGCTCCCAAGAGATTCCAGATGACCGATTCCGAGTTTACCACGCAGAAACGAAAAGCTTCGACTTCCCCGCCCCCTGGAGATGCAGACTTGAAACGGGTCAAGCTAGAGCTAAAGGGAGAAGATGCTACAATTGGGAACGATTATAGCAATGCGTTTGGCAGCGCCAATGGGGCGCATGTCGACAGGAAAGACGAGGCCTTGTCGGGGGTTGGGTTCGCAGTAAAGCAGGAACATACAGAGAACACACCCCCCAAGGGCCATTCCGAAAACACACAAGCTGCTTCCCCCAAAAAGAAAACATATAGAGAAGAGACGGCGACCCGGTCCCCCGAGATAACAAAGCCGCCCGCCCCAGCTCCCAGCCGTCGCGATGTCAGTCAGGAGGAGAAGAAACGAGGGAAGCGGCTGTTTGGTGGCTTGCTCAGTACACTAAGTCAGACTACGTCAAGCTCACAACAGAAGAAGAGGCTAGACATCGAGCGCCGTCAGCAGGAGAGGGCGCATCAACAGCGAATCGAGGACGAGAGGCGCCGAGCCGAGAAAGTGGCGAAGCTCAACCGCCTTCGTAAGATTGAGCAAGTCAAGTTTGACGAACATGCGGTGCGTGGCGATTCATTGATTGCAAGACTCCGGCACACTTTGTTGACTCCTTGTAGATGGCAGCCCGACACTCGAACCTGCTTGCGATAGCACACAGTCTACAAACCACGCACGAGCCCAGACTGGTATGTAGCCTCACCAACACTTGGATGGGGATCATAAGACTAACACAGCGGCTCATCCCAGTATTATCGGCCATGGGAGCTCTCCGAAGAGCAAGAACATGTCATCAAAAGTCAGGTTCTTGCCGCAAAAGACACCGTCGACAGAGAAAGGCATGATTTTAAGCTACGTAAAGAAAGCAGACTCGCAGAGCTAGGAGTAGTTCGCCCGCCGTCCCAGCCAGAAAACACGGTTGGTGAGCCCAAACCTCCAGAAGATACTAACCGCCGATCCTCGGCCACGTCGTTACCAAAGGTCCACATCGAAAAGGTCGAAAAGGACGACGGAGACGAGATGGTCCACGACGAGGAGGATACTGTACTCTACTAACCTAGAATCGCACCCCTATCCCTAATCTCCTTTCTCTTTCTGATTCCTTTCCTTCTCGTAATTTCTTTCTCGCGGCGGCGTTCGGTGTGTATGGGCTTGTTGCACTGGCATTGGAAGTTAACCAGTGCTTCCATGTATGATACCAAATATTACTTAAAGTGACTATGGGTTAGTGGGCGAGATGGAAGAAAGTGGGTCGCGCGGAGGGTTGCAGCAAGGCCCAGAGACACCGACGGCCTTCATAATGCGAAATGGGGAGGAACACAAGATCTACGCATCATGCTCCTGGTCAAGTCTCAATAGGGAGTAGACGATGGCGGGCAACCGCTGCTGCCAACAAGCGGACCATGTATTCTATGCAGCGCTGTAGTGTCTTGATGTTGCCCGTAAGGTTTCGCAGTCGGTAGCCAGATTTATCGGGCCTTGGGTCAGAGGCGCAGTGCGCAACTTACCACTCCTGCCGCTGGGCAAATCATCTACCGTGAAACCATCGGACTCTTTGTGTAGATGCAGTTGGTTAGCGGACTGTCTACGATCCTCACTTGTCCCTCCTCAGGTGGGTTTCGGGCACTCTATACCGAGGTTTCTCGGGCGTAAACGGCCAAGCCGAAACCGAGCGCAACGTCGCAACGTCGTTGACCCTAGAGTCGCCTCGCACTCGGCACATGTGTACCACGCAGCTGAGGCTAAATAATCGCAGCGGCGAACGCGGATCGTCTGTGTAAGTGCCCTGCAGGAGCAGCCACCCCGCTCTCGCGAAGTTGGGAAGGGGTGGAGGCCAGCACCTGACAAAGATTACGTATATAGCTCTCCTAGAGCCGCCATTGAGGTTATTTGCGATGTGCTTCTTGCCCTGTGCCTAAATTCTCAATTACTCTTTGCTAGTAGTGTAAGTGTGTTGCAATATCCTATTTACTGGCTAGTTTATCACAACCATGACATCACAGGGGAGCAGCAGCATCGCTAACCATCTCACAGCTTGAACGACTCACCAGATAAATCAAGCTGGTCTACCAATCATGGCGTCCCTGGACAAACTCTCCCCCTCCGACCCCCGGGTCGAGCACCACACGATCACCATACGCGGCAACACCTACCACTATCTCCTCGGCAACCCGTTGTCCACGCCAACCGGCACTATCCTGCTCGTGCACGGCTGGCCTGATATCTCATTTGGATGGCGCTATCAAGTACCTTTCCTCCTCTCGCTCAACCTGCGTGTCATCGTCCCCGACTTGCTCGGGTACGGGCGCACCGACGCCCCCGAGGCCGTGGCCGAGTACTCGCTCAAGAACATCTCGGACGACCTGGCCGCGCTGGCCGCACACGTCGCCGGCCCTGGCGAACAGATCATCCTGGGTGGGCACGACTGGGGCGGCGCCGTTGTCTGGCGCTTCGCCCTCTGGCACCCGGAGCTGGTGCGCGCCGTCTTCTCCGTGTGCACGCCCTACTCGCCGCCGCGAGCGGCCTACATCGCGCCCGTGGATCTGATCAAGATCCTGCCGAACTTCAAGTACCAGCTACAGCTTGCCGGGCCCGAGGTGGAGGCCTATGTCGTGGGCAAGGAGAGGCTCAGGCAATTTTTGAGTAGTCTCTATGGCGGGAGAGGTTCGAACCGCGAAGTGGCCTTTACCACGGCCGACGGAGTGATATTCGAAATCCTCGACAAGATTGGGCCGACGCCCTTGATGAGCGAGGAGGAGGTGGACTTTTATGTCAGTGAGTATGAGCGGCATGGAATGCATGGCCCGCTGAACTGGTACCGGACGGCCGAGTTCAACTTCAGCGAGGAGCTACCGCTGGCCGAGGCTGGTGACGCAAAGACGAGAATCAAGGTGCCGTCGCTGATGGTTACGGCGTCGAGAGATTCTGCGCTGCCACCATCCATGTCGGCGAACATGGACAAGTTTTTCGATAATCTTGAGAAGCGCGAGGTGAATGCGAGCCATTGGGCACTGGTGGAAGCGCCAGTGGATGTGAACAGCCATATCGCTGAGTTCTTGACCAAGGTACTGAATGGTGACCAACCACTAAAGGCGTCGATCTGAGAGAATCAATTCGGTACATTTCATAAACGAGAGATAGTTTGCGAGTCCACAGAAGTCAGCTGCCCTTCTTCCATAAGGTAAAGGGCTTGTCTTGGGTAATTGTAAAGTACACAATCCTACAACCTCGCAACCTCGTGCCGGGGTCTGATGAACATCAAGTTTGTGAATACTGATACAACCAGCTGACCCAACAATACGCCTAGTTTAGTAAGTGGCCAGTGGCTTATAAGTTTGAAAGCAGGCAAAGATGTTACTGCGTGACGTTGCGGCCTATTCCTCGGCCTGCCCCTCGAACCTTGTCATCCGCAAGGGCATCGTCCGCATACTCCTTCAAAGGACCGACCCAGTATTTCTGTGCGGTTAGAAGGGTTTGTTGCTCAAACACGACTTTGATTACAATACCTCGAGGCGGAAGATTACTTCGGGAGTCATGATTAGTTTATAGCCTCCTTGAACCGCTTCTCACTTGAGAGTAAACTTTTGGCCATTCACCACGGGCACCTCTGACTTTTTCTTGTTTGCCTTCCCACAGATGGCGCATGCTATTCCGATTCGTCAACAATCTTCATTTGTTTTATTGATGACGAGCATAGATAGGACTTACAATCGGCTTTATAGGCACACTTGTGGCAGAAGCTATGGCCCTGACCGACCTTTGTTTTGCACCGTGTGCAGGAGCTCGAGTACTGGGCGTATGGATTTTGAGCAGCCTTTGATAGCAGTTTGCTCTGGAACACCCGAAAGTCAGCCGGAGTTGAGCTCGCAAGTGTTGGAAAAGAAATATACTTTTGAGATGCCTGTCTGGCCCAGTGTGGCGGACTTTGTCCCGCCTGTCGCCGAAGTGGATGCTGAGGCAGAAGAGCCATGATACATTTCGCTCTTCTTCTTGACACCTGGAGTGGCAAGTATAGTTTTGTTAAGCCTCTGGCACTTTGAGCAGACCATGGTCAAGTTTGTTGCAGATACCAGTAGTGCTGATGGTGAGATGGAAATGAGAATAAGAGTGTGATTGTGAATGAGACCCGATGATGGCTGAAGCGTGAGGGACATGGATCCAAGGTGGAGCCTTGTTAGCGATCCGCTTAGTCACAGGTCTTTGCGTCGCCTCGAGAGCAAGGCAGCAACATGCCGAGCAACCGTTGGCAGCTGCCATCAAGTGATTGGCTGACAAAAGCAGCCGAAACGCCTTATTCATAGCAATGCAAGCCCCATAGCCAGGGCTGTGACGTCCCGACTAGGCTCTAAAGAAGTCCCCTGAAATCTCACACAGTTGGCACGCAGTTGGCACTAAGGCAGGCCAGTCTTGGGGAAAGCCAAGAAAAGCTCCCGCGTGCTATGTGTTGTGTGTGCTGTGTAGCCTCCTGAGCCTCCTGAGCCTCCTGAGCCTCCTTTTCGATCTTCAAACATCAAACACTCGCGCCCGCTGCAGATCCGAATCCGTATTGCGAGGGCTTGCCGCTGCCCGTCCCCCCATCTGCCCACGAGCTGTCTTTTATTGGCTTTTGCTATCAATTGTGTGCCCATCCACCCTATTGCGCGGCCCCAGGCTTAGTTTTCCAACGGCTGATGCCCAGACAAGCCAGTGTCACTGCTGCCCGTAATCCTGCATCGCGCCAAAGGAGGCTGTGCAGCAACACGGCATCTGTTCTCCTCGCCGTCGCACGCTGCAGAACCTCACCCACCACCAACATTTCGCTTCCCGACGCAATACCCATCCTCGGCCGGCTTTTCGCGATATCCATGCTTCGACCGTCTTAATCGGCACCCTCTCCGCCTGCCGGATCTCTTCGCGCTCTTGATTGCCTCAAAGCGACAAAGTCGTTCGGCATGACCGGCCGCCCGCCTCCCGGGGGCTCGTCGAGCTCCCGAGACAACAACGACCTCCTCCTCGACCTCGATAACGAACAGCCCGTTTACTACAACGCGCAGAGATCCACTCTCAACGATGACGACCTCCTCAAATTCCACGCCGCACAAGACCAAGAGAGTGCGCAATCCCGACCCTCCGTCTCCTACGACGATTTTCTCGGCTCCAGTCAGACTACACACCCTTCCGCAAAACAGCCGGCCCCCGGGGCCTTGGGCTCGACACAGCGTCCAGCACCGGGGCCCTACCTCACCGAGGCCGACAGGCAATACAGTCAGACATCGGATCTGGGCAACTACCAAAGATACGCCGATGACTTTGATGACCTTCCAGACGATGGCGGTTCATACTATCCGCACGGCGCCGGCGGCCCGGCGTCGGCGCGAGGCAATGCGCGGCAACGGAATAGTGTCCTCGGCCTCGGCGGTGGTTTTCTAGATCGCGTAAAGAACAAGCTGGGCATGGGCCAAGGCTATTCAGAAATGGACCTCCCCCTCACAGACGCGCGAGGAGGCGCCGCCGCCGGCGGGCGGATAGACTCCGGGAGCGGCAGTATAGGGCCGCCGCCGCCCAAGTCAAGCAAGAAGTTTGACATGGGCAACTTCAAGTTCGGATTCGGGAGAGGAAAGCCTGACCCATCAACACTAGGGCCCCGTATCATACATCTCAACAACCCCCCAGCCAACAGCCTCAACAAGTACACCGACAACCATGTATCTACGGCCAAGTACAACATCGCGACCTTCCTCCCCAAGTTCCTCTTCGAACAATTCTCGAAATTCGCCAACATCTTCTTCTTGTTCACCGCCGGCCTGCAGCAGATTCCCGGCCTTTCGCCCACCAACAGATACACCACTATCGGCCCGCTTATTGTTGTGCTCATGGTCTCGGCAGGCAAGGAATTGGTGGAGGACTATCGTCGGAAGCAGGCCGACAAGGCACTCAACATGTCAAAGGCGCGCATCCTACAGGGCTCAACTTTCAACGAGACAAAGTGGATCAACGTGGCCGTAGGAGACATTGTACGGGTTGAGTCGGAAGAACCATTCCCGGCCGATTTGGTTCTGCTGGCAAGCTCTGAACCCGAGGGGCTATGCTATATCGAGACTGCTAACCTCGATGGAGAGACCAACCTCAAGATCAAGCAGGGCTTGCCTGAGACGGCAACCATGGTCAGCTCAAGCGAGCTGAGTAGACTAGGAGGCAGGATCCGTTCCGAACAGCCGAACAGCAGTCTATACACATATGAGGCTACCCTGACTATGCAAGCCGGCGGAGGAGAGAAGGAGCTGTCCGTAAACCCGGAGCAACTGCTGCTTCGAGGCGCCACCCTGAGAAACACTCCCTGGATTCACGGCGTCGTTGTTTTTACCGGCCACGAAACAAAGCTCATGCGAAACGCGACAGCAGCCCCCATCAAGCGGACCAAGGTTGAGAGACAGCTGAACATGCTTGTTTTGGTTCTTGTCGGGATGTTACTAGTTCTCAGCGTCATCTCAACTGTCGGCGACCTCATCATGAGGAAGGTGGAAGGTCAGGCCCTGTCTTACCTCTATCTGGATCCGGTGGATACCGCGGCAAATGTTGCGCGAATCTTCATCAAAGACATGGTTACTTACTGGGTCTTGTTCTCCTCTCTCGTTCCCATCTCACTGTTCGTCACGATCGAACTGGTCAAGTACTGGCATGGAATTCTGATTAACGACGACATGGACATCTACTATGACGTCACGGATACCCCTGCCAATTGCCGGACATCGAGCTTAGTCGAAGAGTTGGGGATGGTCGAGTACGTCTTCTCGGACAAGACTGGAACCCTCACCTGCAACCAAATGGAGTTTAAGCAGTGCTCAATCGCTGGCATCATGTATTCTGAGGTCGTTCCCGAGGATCGAATAGCGAGTATCGAAGACGGTGTCGAAGTCGGAATCCACGAGTTCAAGCAGCTCCGGGAAAACCTCAAGAGCCACCCATCCGCCCAGGCCATCGACCACTTTCTGACACTCCTCTCAACATGTCACACGGTCATTCCAGAGATCGACGAGGAGGGGAAAATCAAATACCAAGCTGCCTCCCCTGACGAGGGGGCTCTCGTTGAAGGTGCCCAGGTGTTGGGGCACACGTTTGTTGCACGAAAGCCGCGATCAGTTATCATTGAAGTCGAAGGCAAGCGGTTAGAGTACGAGCTGCTGGCCGTCTGCGAATTCAACTCAACGCGGAAGAGAATGTCCACCATTTACCGCTGCCCCGATGGAAAGGTTCGGATATATTGCAAGGGCGCGGATACTGTCATTATGGAACGACTCAACGACAATAATCCGCACACAGATATCACGCTGCGTCATCTCGAGGAATATGCGTCAGAGGGTCTGCGGACTCTATGCTTAGCCATGCGTGAGGTTCCGGAGCACGAGTATCAAGAGTGGTACAAGGTTTACGACAAGGCCCAGACCACCGTCGGAGGCAACCGAGCCGATGAGCTGGACAAGGCGGCCGAGATCATCGAACATGATTTCTACCTCCTTGGTGCCACCGCCATCGAGGATCGACTGCAAGATGGCGTACCCGAGACCATCCACACTCTCCAGGAGGCTGGCATCAAGGTCTGGGTCCTCACTGGTGACAGACAGGAGACTGCCATCAACATTGGAATGAGCTGCAAGCTCCTCAGCGAGGATATGATGCTGCTCATTGTCAACGAGGATAATGCTGTTGCGACGCGAGACAATATCCAGAAGAAACTTGAGGCGATTCGAAACCAGGGCGACGCCACCATTGAAATGGAGACACTGGCTCTTGTTATCGACGGGAAATCACTGACGTTCGCCCTGGAGAAAGACCTAGAAAAGATGTTCCTCGATCTCGCTATCATGTGCAAGGCCGTCATTTGCTGCCGTGTATCACCGCTGCAAAAGGCGTTGGTTGTCAAGCTGGTGAAGAAATATCAAAAGGAATCGATCCTGCTCGCTATTGGCGATGGCGCGAACGATGTCTCAATGATCCAAGCCGCTCATATTGGCATCGGTATTAGTGGTGTCGAAGGTCTCCAGGCCGCGCGAAGTGCGGACGTCGCCATTGCCCAATTCCGCTTCCTTCGCAAACTTCTTCTTGTCCACGGTGCATGGAGCTATCAACGGGTCAGCAAGACGATATTATTCTCCTTCTACAAGAATATCACCCTCTACCTAACACAGTTCTGGGTAAGCGAAATCCCCTTGCTGCGGGTGAGATTATTTTGACTAACGCAGAACAGTATGTATTCTCAAATGTCTTCTCCGGGATGGTCATCTACGAGTCCTGGACGCTATCCTTCTACAACGTCTTCTACACGGTGTTGCCGCCTCTGGTACTAGGTATCCTAGACCAGTTTGTGTCTGCCCGGCTTCTCGACCGATACCCGCAGCTCTACAACCTCGGCCAGAAGAACGAGTTCTTCAAAATCAAGGTTTTTGTTGCATGGATTCTCACAGCCGCTTATCACTCGATCATTCTGTACATCGGCGGTTCCCTCTTTTGGATCCACGACGGCGTCCAGGGCGACGGCCGGATGGCTGGGCACTGGGTGTGGGGCACAGCAATGTACGGAGCAGTCCTGCTGACGGTACTGGGCAAGGCTGCTCTCGTCACGAACAACTGGACCAAGTATCATATTATTGCCATTCCCGGGAGCATGGCCATCTGGATCGTTTTCATCGCCGTGTACGGAACCGTGGCGCCAAAGCTTGGCTTCTCGACCGAGTACTTCGGTGTCGTGCCACGCCTCTTCACGAGTCCTACCTTCTGGATCGAGATGCCTACGTTGGCCGTCCTCTGCTTGGCGCGCGATTTCACCTGGAAGTTTAGCAAGCGGCTATGGCGACCCGAAGCGTACCATCACGTCCAGGAGATTCAGAAGTACAACATTCAAGACTATAGACCTCGGTATGTTTCCCCCCCTCCCCACTAAACTATAGTTTCACTTACACAGTGCTTACCTTTTCGTGCCAAATAGCATGGAGCAATTCCAAAAGGCAATCCGAAAGGTCCGGCAGGTGCAGCGTATGCGCAAGCAACGCGGCTACGCCTTCTCGCAGGCCGATGAGTCGCAGACGCGGGTGCTGCAAGCCTATGATACGACGCGGCATCGCGGTCGATACGGCGAAATGGCGAGCTCGAGACCCCCTCATGACGAAGGCCGGTGATCCAGCCACGTGTTGTAATATTGGGTATTCATTCTATGTTTTGTCTGTATCCTGGTGTTTCTTGCGTTTTGGGTGGCGGGTTGTAGGCCGGGCCAGGCCAGGCTGAAGCAGAGCTAGAAAACAGGAGGCAAGGGAAGGGCGGGGGAGGTTTGCGAAGCGGGCGGGGGATAACTTCTCTCCACCTTTTGTGTTTGACTTGTCTCGAATAAAAGAAATACTTTTTCTTCGCCCCCCGTCTCGGTATGCTACCCCGTAGATAGATGCCCTCACGCCATGGTTTTCTTGGCGACTTTCAAAACGGTGGTTTTTACCTTGGGGTTTGATTGCTTTCTGGTATCTGGTTCACTTTGGTTATATAGCTTTGAGACGGGGGTTGACGTGGCGCTGGTATCAGTAGGCCGGCATCAAAGCGATATGTGATCGGACTTGAGTGGGAGGAGCAAAATGGGAAAAGAGAAACGACAAGCAATGTTGAATGCGATTTTCTTCGGTTTTAGGGCCCGGTAGGTTCCCGCTATGCCCGGGGCCTGACTAGCTAGCTGCGGATTGAGCATGTTGCTTGTCTGACTGGACACACGTCTGTCTTGGTTCGAGAGGACGAAGAGGGAACGAATCCACTGGCCGATGATGAAGTGCTCGGTTATTTTGGTGTATTGTACGGATTACCCACTGCCGCCGCATGTAAGATGATTACATGAATTAGCGAGTATTTAGTTATCTACCTCACACAGCACAGCCTCTCTCTCCCCTAATGCGTAGTGACCGTGGATCGGGGCGTGGCGGATCAGCGATGGGGTACGGAGTCTTAAGGCCGGTCTAGAACAACAACAACAAGGGGCATTCCATGGCATTATTGGGCCGATAGACGGACATCTTGGTTAGATAACGCGGAGCTCGATGCCGTCCTACGTCGATCGCCTGGCGAGGACCCATCTATCGGCGATCAGCCGCGGCGCGAATGTAATGTCGGGATATTCTTTTCTAGGTCTGTTTTCTGCTTCTTGGCCCCGGCAGCAAGGAAGGAGCCCAGCGTCCACAGCGGAGTCCGGCATGCAAGGTAGGTACCTCAACTTCCCCCGGACGGGCCGGTTTGGTAGCGCCGAGGCCGCGCCGCATGGGTCATCATGTTACGGGGCACTACCTTGTATTCTCCGTCTCTGACTCGACAGAGGCAACGAGTTCCCCGCAGATGTTTTTCTGTGGACGTCATGATAGAAGGACAGCGCAGTTGACCTGGAAGTGGAGCTCCATCCAAAGCCGAGCTGTTTCCTGCTGCGTGTGTGGCCTTCAAGGTGTTCCCGTCAGTCCATCAAGGTGCCAGCCCAACCGGCCAGAGGCAGCTATATCTACCCTGATGTCTCCGTAGACAAACCCGTGCATGCGTGTATCGTAGATCCCCCCCAATCAATTCTTCGCCCTGCGTATCCCCTCGTACGGAGCTGACAGACCACACAACCGAGTCGAGGGATTGGCTGTGTCCAGTACCGTGTTCCGTAGTGCGCGCGTACCACTAGCGCTCACTCAGTACTAGTAGCAGGGAGACATGAGAGAAGGAAAAAAAAAAAAAAAAAAAGGCCGCGGCAGCACGGCAACATGGGGAGGTACAGCCGACGATCCCAGGTGCTTCCATCTCCACATTCCGCCGCCTTACACGGCCGTCGTCAGTCCCCTCTGACGAGGTGGGAGACCATGTGCTGCGTGCGTTGCTCCGTCTTGTTCCGTTCATCCCGCACTACTATGGTCAAGGAAGCAAGGCGAGCTGGGCAGGAGACGAGCAGGGAACTTATTACCTGTTGAGGGGCGCATTGTCCTCACCTTGATGGAAGGAAATCCGGGATTCCGTTCCCAAGCAACCCCTGACTCTGGAAGTAAACACCCAAGTCTGAATAAGCCTTGCCATAGAAACCCATAGAACAACAACCCAAACAGCAGCCCCCGCAGATCTGCCCCTGAGACAGGACAAACGTGCAGTCGGACAGAAAAAAAAATATACACGAACGCCCGGGGAGACGAATGCCCCACTTGTGCCCATCCCATCCAGCCCCCCCCCCCCTCCCAATTGCAACCTCAAAGCAATCAACAAGTCGTTCGTGATGTGCCACCGAAGCCAGCCGCTCTCTGCCTGCCCGGCGGACAAAAGCCTCGTTTTCTCTCCCGGCCGGCAAACAGAACTTAATAGGGACCCCATGGAAGCAGCATCTTCCCCCAAAAAAGAAGAAAAAGGAAGAAGAAGGGATGACAGCCTTTGCATGAACGCTAGTGTGTGCGCCATGTACGCCGCAGCTAGCGCACAGTGGGGTGGGACGCTAGTAACAGAGCGATCGGATAAGATACATGGATACATTGTGGGGAGGAGCCCACGGGCCCGTGTGCCCGTCTAGTGGCATCCCGTCACACCACCGCTATCAGCTCGTAGTTGCGTGCCCACCACCACCAACCATCAATTGCTATCTCAAGAATCTTCCCTAGCACCAAAGGAATGTGTAGCCGATAACAAAGGTCCTTCCTCAAAGAGCTGAAGTTCTGAACAGCATTAGTGCTTAGAAACTTGACACAGAGTTAAGCGACGTCCGATGGTCGGCCAAGTCATGTTGAACCTGTAAATACCCGTTCCCGTTGCTTGATTGGCACCCACACCAAAAAGTGAGGTCATCAGCTGCTGCTGCCGCCAAAGGACCAAGAACTGTTTCTCCAGCACCTCAAAAAGCCAACCAAACAACAAGATTGCGTCACAGCAGCAGAGCCGGAGGTCCTTACGGTGCACGCCTTGAGCCAGCAAATTGGTTTCCAATTTGATTCGATTGCCAGTTAAGACAAAATCCAGACATTACTAATGCCTTATATGCCATAGTCCGTCCTGTCTGCCAGGGCTCTTATCCCCCGGGTTATTCCCAATTCTCATACAAATTGAACACCACCAAAAGACAAGAGTCAATATGATAATACCGGGGGCCCTTGGTGCCCCAAAATCATAGCCCGATGCGTACCGAGACATGGTAAAATAAACAGAATGAAATGAAACACGAATTGACCACCGAATTCCCCCATGTGCCCCCATTCGCCTAGCAATGAAGTCGTGTTAGCATTGGGATCCTTGCCCTGCCTGCCCAGTATGACGCCGACGAAGCCTCAGGAAACAAAAGCCAACCAAATGCCTAAAAACTGCTTTTGCCCGTCTATATGCCGAAACTGGAAACATCAATATGCCGCTGACTTTTGAAAATATTAAGTCGAAAAGAAGAGAAGTGAGAGGGGATTGGGGCTCCGTGGCACACCACCCGCGCCCGTCAGTTGAGGACCCGACCGGGACCCCACGGCGCTAAACATGCGGCCACGCCCCCCTCAGACAGGAATCATCCATGAATCAACAAGCACAACCCCGCTCTTCCCCGGCTCGCTTTTGTGGGGTACCAGGACACGCATGGCGCAGTGCTGTATAGATAGCAGCTCGCCGAGCATTCAGCCAAATCGGCCAGAAAGAGAAAGGAGTGAGGCCGTTCATGAAACCAGTCTTGCTGCGCAAAAACCCCGCCGAGTGTTGCATCGCTGGTCTCGGCAGCCCCCCACGTTGGTGATAAAGAAGACACTTGGGTCCAAATTGGGAAGGGCTCGCTCGCGCCTCTCCGAGCCAGCTGCAGTCAGCTTCCTCTTCGTCCAAAAGGGCAGCAGCACCATGCGAGGCCCCGAACACAAGCACAAACCACCACCCCGCGCTAGGATCCTCACATGATCGTGAGCCCGAATCGGTGGTGCCGGCCGCGTTGCTAGTCTGCGATTGAACAGGCATCGAGTTCTGCACCTGCTCCGGTAGACAGAGTTACCGTCCCACCATGGGTGTTACCAGTTCGATGCTCTTGGGCCGTGAATAGATGCCCGGCCTGCGGGTAGGGAGCGGTCGGTCAGAGCCTGGCCCGTAGCCGTGGCCGCCGTAGTAGATCCCGTCATATGTCGACGAAAAGAAGCCTGACGATGGTCTAGAGTACGAGCTGCTGGGACTCGTTTGGGCACTCCGACCGAATGGCCAGATGTTGGCATGGTACGTCCCAACTGGGGACGGGGGAGTTGGGGGGCGGATTGAGATTGACTTGAGCGCGGATATCGCAGACGTGTGGCTAACATTCGGTGAGGTGGGCGGAGAGAAGTGCATCGAGCTAGGCCTAGACGGCGAAGCGCGGGGAATGATGTCTCTAGGCTCCGGAGCGCCCGAGAAAAAGGGATAGTTAGCGGCATGGTGACTGCTCGAGTACCGGCTTGAGACAGCCGATGCGCCAGCATACGTTTGGTCGTGAATCCGGCATCTAGTGGTTCGTTAGATATGCCTACATGTCCGACGTCTTCGACTTGTGTAAACTTACGCATCAGAGCAGTACACCAACCGGTCATCCGACGGGAGAAACTGCTTCTCGCAAATCATGCTAAAATACCGCCAGTCAGCAGGTTTCTTTTTAGGTGGAAGCCAGGCGAGAATGGATGTCTGCAGGAACGGCACTCCAGGCTAAGCCATAGTGACCCCGCCCCCTCATTGGAAAGTCTTCCAAGGTGACACAAATCACCCGCATATCAGGTGACGCTGCGGATCGACCAAAGAGGAAGCCATTGAGTAGGAGAGATTATGAAACGTAAAAAACGCCAGGGAAAAACTGTGCAAAGCAACATACCAATACTGGGGAAAGCTTTCCCTTTCCTCGTCCCACAAGCGCTCTTCCTCCCACTCCCTTTCGCGGTCCCTGGGGTTCTTGCCTAGCTTCTGGGCCGACTGAGGTGTTGTCCTTCGGGTCATGGTGGTAGGCCGGGAGGCACCCTTGTGCTTATAAGAGAGATCGGTAGCAGCGGGAGCTTTCCGCACGTCTGTCATGGAGGAATTGCCAGAGGCATGTCCGGACCTTCGGCGGTGGTGGTGCATAGAGCCGGATGCTGATTGGCTCCCTTTGGGGTTAAGGTGTACCCAGGCGTGCGCCGGGGCGTTTGCTGTGGTTGGCCGCTTTGAGATTACTTGGCAGCAATCCCTACAGCGTGGGGAGGGATGAAGGCGGGGGTGCAGCGAATCGACTCGAGCCCGAAATGTGTTGATTGCCTTGAACCCAAGACAGAGCCGATGGGTCTCAGGGAGGGGGCCAGTGGAGGGCCTATATGAATTTTCGGGTGCACGAAAATTTTTTGCACGTCGGCAAAGCTCAATGGTCTGAGTGGTTAAGTGTGGGTGTCGAGGTGTTATGCAGTGGCGAACGGTTATGTGACCCTGCAGGAAGAGATTTTTTAAGAAAAAAAATTTACTCGTGTGAATTATCGTGTATTATTTGGAGGCCGGGGAGGGTGGAAGACCTTGAAGATAAGGGGCTAAAATGGCGTTGTTGGACGGCCGAACTCTGCACAATGGAATTTTCCAGGATGTTGACTCGGCTGCCACTGCAAAAGTGCAACACAAGCAAGGTAGCGGAGCAGACGGTGCAGTGCGTCGTGAGACCAAGTGATGGGGGATTTTGCCTGGGGAGTCGTGACTTTGATAGGATTCCCTTGGGGCTGATGACAGTGTGCTGTGTGATTGGTATTAGTGTTGGTCGAGGTGTTGTGTGACGACCGGGTGGTGGTTGACGTCGACTTTGAGTCCGCGGTCGAACAAGCTGAGGGTGATCTGCCGTGTGGTCGATCAATGACGAAGCTGGCGTGCACCACAGGAGAACCGCCAAGTTGTCAGAATACCAATTGGCTTTGGGAGAAAAAAAGTGACGAGATGGCAGAGACGATGATGATGTTGAGGAACTTGGCGAGGCAACTAGCAACCTTTGCGACTGGGCAGGATGGTAGGTATAGACGATGTTGTGCGGTGATGGACGAGAAGTCTTCAGGAGCGTCTGGACTGTAGTGGCAGTGGGGAGTGATGTCGCGTGGATAGGACTCAGGAACGAGACGGCAATGCGATGGATGGGACAATTATAAGCAGGAAAGCAGAAACGACGTCCTGGCTCTTAGATAGTAATTGCTATCGGGGCTGGATGACTCTTTCGCAAAACTGGGTCCTGCTTTGGCTGGTGCTTCGACAAGTCGGCGTCGGTCGAGTGTCTGTCTTGCCGAGAACGGAGATCAGGGCGGTTGAGAGCTAGCCAATAGTCTTTCACCGTCAGCCGTCTGTGGTTCCCGTGGACGCCCTTGGCCAGAACCCACAGTTTTCACTGAAGTGTCTGGGAGGGTGTGCAATAGCGGAATGCAGGGATGTGCACGCGCAATGTGTAGAAGCTTTTTTCAAGATGTTGTTCGTTTCTTGCTAGCCTGGGCTCAGGCGGCTGCCTTGTGGGTATGTGAGCTGCAGGAAAGGCAACGGAGAGAGTCAAGAAATGAGGGGGGGAGAAAAAGAGCAGATCAACTTGTGCTGGGAATGGGTTGCCAGTGCTTCTTGTATGGTCACGTATCCAACCTGGCGCCTCGATTATTAGCTAACAAGTCCAGTGTTTTGCAGCATCCCGAGAGGGGCTGAGAGGGGGTTTGTCACCACAGAGGGGGTGGGGTGAGATGGGCAACAAAAGATGGGGGAGAGCAGGCCCTTTTCGGTGGGACCAGCATGGTCCATCCCCGGGAAACCAAGGGTGTCAGTGCGGAAGGCGTGATCACCAATGTAAGCCCCCCCCCCTCCCGGCGGATTCGGGTGGAGAGTGCAGTTCGACTTCATCTAGGAAACCCACAATTGTTTTCTGCGAGACTGCGACGCTGCGCAGGATATTTACGAATCAACGGCCCGGCGCACAGGTGACAGAAGCCGTGGGGGGCATGATGGAATCGGCGGATGACGGGGTTGGCAGGCGGCGAGTATGTTGCCAGAATGTTGTGATATTCCCTAAACTCGCTGCCATCCCGTGCTCTCCACCAATGTCTCACAAAGCAAGTATTCAGGAACAGGCCGCAACTGGACTGCAAAACAGCACAAGGTGCGGACGTGTGCACTCACTGATACGGCACTTGATGTACCTTTTTGACCTGCATGCCACTTTTGATTTAAACATCAACTTTCTTTTCATACACACACATACACACACACACACACACGCACACCCACACACACACACACTCACGCACGCCACACACGCTGCACAAGCTACTCAACTAGTGTCGATGGAGGCAGACGGAAGCAGATGGCGGCCGAGCAATCGAACCATGGTGTGCTCGCAGTGCTCAGTGGAACCAGTTCAGGGCCAATCAGGGTGCATAGTATGAGATGCTGATGGACGATCTGGGGATTGCACACGCATTCAGCAACGCGGACAGGGTCTTGCTATCCGACTTTTCAGGCACACGGTCGAGGTCATGGGCTCGACGCTGCCACAACGGCGGTCCCTCATCCACCACACCGAGCACGTTTCCCATCCAGTCGCAGTGGCCCATGCTCACCCCTTGGGTTGCCCCCAGGTGTTCGCGGCCCAGATTCAGCCTCCTTCGGCGCCCGGATGTGAGAATATTTTCCTTCTTTCGCAGCCGCCTAGCTTCCCCACCGCCACCACCACCACTCCCACCACCACAACAATTCCAACTTCCATTTCCACAAGTTCCCTCTCCCTTTCTCCGCTGACTAACGCCAGTACCAACGCCGGTCGCTCACCGTATCACGTACCCGTCAACGAGTTTCTGGCTGGCTGTCAGATGACGACCGTAGCTAAAGCCATCACGTCATGAGCCGCCCGGCCAAAGCTGACGCGGTGAGGTAGGGCGGTTCAGGTGAAAGGGGTGAAATTGTAACAATCTCACGCAGGTTTACTGTGCAATTCAGTACTGAAGTTCTCGGCGTTCCGCACAGCCCGGTTACCCAGCCATGACGGTTGGGACGACACTGGCGAGACGTGCTAGTTGCTGTCATTTTCTAATCAAAATCCTGTCAGCTTCGATTCACACAGCTTAGAAACAGTCCCGCGTCCCACAGTCGCACAGTCTCACACAGTCTGGTCTCTGCCTAGGTAAGCATTGTTTGGTCGGGATCCACTTCCAAAATAAGTTCCATCCCATATCATCCCATCATCCCATCGTCACCCACAGCTGTGGGGGTGAAAACGACGAGTCGTCGCTTCGGATGAACAGGTGATTGATTGTGTCAGAAGGGGCTGGAGCCACGGCACCGTTGGCCCTGAACGGCGCCGGGCCCGGTTTCACCGCACAATGGGGACTACAATTCCCTATGAAGAGAGAAGAAAACTCTTCTTTGTTTGACTATCCTCCGGCGGCCAATCCTCGGCGCATCGCCTGGAGCCCCACCGGTCGCTCGAGTTGCTCTCCACGTTAGACTGATATCTTGAGAAACAAAAAGTTGTCATCGTGTGTCAACTCGCCAATCTTACTAGACATAATGACTTTTTACATGCTCTTCCCAAGCTACCTTGCCTTGACTCCACGAGTAGAGCACAGTAGTGGAGGTAGCGGGTAGGCGGCGGTCCACATGCCTGCTGTGCAGCCATAATGCACAGCTAGAGGCGCATTGACAATGTGGTCTAACGAGATGGCATCCAAGATCGGACCGCACCTGCTGTGTAGTGTTGGTAGGTCCCAGTATCTGTTGCCCCCTTCCTGGGTGCGCCATCCGATCTCCAACAGCTGGGACTGCCCCCCCCCCCCTCCCCCTTTGAGCGCCTGGGTAGCAACCCTCGCTACCTTGCCGTTGCATGGCCTGCTCATGCCGGAAGGATGTTACCTGCCTCCAGAGGGCGGTTCTAGGAACTCTTGGGAGGGCTCGCAATATCAGGCCGTCTGTCCGAGCCGTCCAAGTCTTTTTTAGGTTCAGTGGGCGAAAGCGTGGGGGCTTCCATTGGGCCTTTCACGCGCGGGCCCAGCACCATTCTGTGGCCACCTATTCACACCATACCCACTATCACAATGATAACCTAGGCAGGTCTAGGACTCCCAAACTTGGCACCAACACACACAATTGAGCAGATTAAGGATGAAACCGCAATCGGGAGATCTCCTCTGCTCAGCCATGATAGTTGCGCGGGTCGTGGTGGAGTCGCCCTCGTGTTTCCGCACGGCTAAAGTTCTCTGGTGTTTTCTTCTTCTCCTCTCGCGAATGCGAGTAATCAATCAACCGCCCCGGCAATCTAGGCACGGTAGGGTTTGGAGCCCCAAGCGATGGCCTCCCCACGCCCGTTCAATATGGGCTAATACTTCCCGACTGCATTTCGACAATTGTCGACAGATGCTGCTGGACTCCCGGGTGATACCTGTTGCCATCCGCCTGTTGAGCTTGCCTGTGAATTTTCCCTAGGGCGACATGCGTATCGACACGTCCTGTGGCACCCCGGAAACAAGGGTTACTGGGCGGGACGGGGCTTGGCCAACAGCACCAGAACGAGTCTTGCATCTCCAGTTGGCAGTCTGGACAGCCTGTCGCGATCGAAACGAGTTGCACGCTCAGCAGAATCGGTATGTCGGGGGTGCAGTTATACAGCCCGGCATATCTTATCCCCGGTGCACCAATCCATCCCCAGCAGAGAAGTTGCTTTCGCGCCGCTTGCAGGTGATACGGTATAGCTGAGGCACTGATTATGCTGCTTCGTCGTCCAATTGCTCCAATTGCTCCAATTGAATCCGCTCCGAGTCGACTCCGAGATCTGACGGCCCGGGATTTCATGGGCCCCAGGCAGAACGAACCAGAACAAGGCTTCCGCAATAAACAAATCTTCAACCCGTCCCGAGGCGGATACGGGTTTACAATGCTCTTTTTGTTGTTTTTTCCCTCCTTCCTATCCCTTTTCTGGCACTGTGGGGGAGGGGTCTCACGGAAGCAGAGAGGGCCCTGCAGCGTCGCAGCGAAGACGGGGAAAGATAACCGTCTTTACGGGGCGCGGCCACGATACGGCACGGCCCCTCTTCTCCTTTCCTGCTTCCCAGTCTCCCTCGCTATCCTGCCCCTTTGTTAGGGTCTTCCTTGCCCTTCGACACATAAATCCTCGGCCGATACAGATCTCTGCTGCAGGTACGCTAGGCGCCAGACGAGTCCAGGACCGGTAAATCCTTATCTGAGGGAAGGGGGGGGGGGGGGGCCGGGCACGCGGGTGATGGGCTCTATTACGCAGCCGGTCCCTGTGGGACTTGTGTCCGGATGCACCACCCACCTATGCAGCCTCGGCGTTCCGACAGTTGCTGCCGTTGACTCTGGGGTCGGATGTCGACAAAGGGTTAGGGGTTTAGAGGAGGGAGGGGGGGGTGGTCGAGGCGGGGGCGCACACTGGCTCCAGCTTCAAACGTGATTGCTTCCGTACAGGAGGAGAAATCCCGAAGAAGCCCGATGCGCTCCTATTTTCCGCCTTCAAGCCATCGCCTTCGTCAATTATGCCGAGCGCAGCATGCATTCGCCTTCGCTGCCACCTCGCTGTGGAGAGCAAGGACGTGCAAACAAGGTCATCGCCGATTCGAGGTGCGGCATCCGGACGGAACCGACGCTTCCTCGTTCAGCTCAGCTGCTCGCACTGCATAGTGGAAAGATGACGATGTGTGTACGCTTTGCTGCGATAAGCCTGCGATTAGGGCCTGAACCTTTCCGGTCTCGCGCCGATCAGGGACCTTGATGCCCCGTCCGCTTCTTATCTCTACCTTCTTCGCCGAGAAGCTGTCCGGCCGATAAGGGTATCAACAGCAATCATGCGAAGCGCATTGCCTGTTTTGCTGTGGATCTAGGCTGTTCTTGGCTTACACGTGTTCGTCAAGGTGCGTGCTGCGTCTTTGGTGTGTCTGGAGTAGAAAAGTTCCATGTGTTTTGAGATGCCGCTAAGAAGGTGGCGAAAGTCCCGACAGTTCGGACCCGTGATGGCGGCACGTTGAAACGGACGGACGGCTCGACCGTGGGATTCGGGCTTAGTGAGGTGCTGAACATTCAGACTGACTGACTCATCCTAAACACCCCCGTTCATACCGCGCCCGTGGCATCGCCAACGTTTCCCTAGTGAGCTGGGGAGATTTGGAAGAGTGCAACTCCGACATCGCGGAATACACTCGGCTTTAGCGGCGAGACGTCTACCTTCGGCTTCCGGCGGCGAATGTTCACTTGGCCATGTCTGCGTGCGCCGAAGTCGGCCCCCCTTCTCGAAGCTGGGCCCTCCATATGCGAGACAAAGTGATATGACATTATTAGATGAACAGGGTGTGTGGTACGTGGAGAAGGCGACCAGTGACCAGGAAGGGTGTTCGTATTGACATGCCCCTGGCCTTCGTTGGTCTTCTTCCGTCATGGCGATGGCGCCACCGTGATTGACATAGGCATGTATGTACTGTATGTACGTGTGCGTATACGCCAACTACATCATACATCATGGCGTCCCGTTCGAAACCAGCAGCGGAGACTCGGTCAGGGAAAGTGCTCGGCACGTTGCGTATTGCTCAGTGCTCACCGAATGCCGCTCCCGCCCATCTCGATCCCAATCTCGACACCCCTGAGCCCCGAGATAAGAAGCGGAGCGTACTGTAGTTGCGCGTTTCATTTCCCGGTGAATTCCCATATATCCGTGTTGCCTGGTATCTACCCGAGCAGAATCACAATGCATGTGTACACTGCCGAAAAGAGAATGACGTGCAGGAATGAAGCAACAAGTGGCCCTCTCACGCCCCTCACCGGTGATAGTACGTCTGGTGCGTCTGGTGCGTCCGTGCAACCACGGCATCCCACCCTGGACTTCCGCTTGAGACCGAATCCCCGGTCCCGGTTATGCCTGTTCCCGTTCCCGTTCCACCCCCTGCGCCTATCCCCGTGTCCCCCGGATTGCTTATGATAACAGAAGGTGTGTCCCCTCGTTCCGGCTCGGTACTCAACTCATGCAGCGGGATCGTGCTGAGCTCCTGCGGCTCCTGCGGTATCACAGGCGTGCCTGGGCTCACCGGTAGGACTGGGGAGTGCGAGTAGCCTGGGTACCGCGCATACCCCCCCTCCCTCACCGGACTGATCCCGAGACCTAAGCCCGCCCCGGATCCGGACCCGGTGCTGGTATGGCCTACCACTGGCGAGGGAACCCGCACCCACAGCCGCCCTTCCGAGTCGATTTTGGTGTGTGGCTCACCGGACCCGCTCCCGCTGCTGCCGCCATATAGACTCGGACTCACGGCGTGCCTGGTGTTGACCAGTTCATACGTCAGCCCGTCTGGCGGATGCCAGACGTTCGACCCCGGTACCGGTTGTGCCTCTAGCTCGGCCGGGGGTCCTCTGAATGCTGACGAAGGCTGCCGCTGGAATGGGCTGATGGGCAAGGAGGAATTCCTGCTCGGCGCGTATGATGCGGTATTCGCCGTGCTACGGCGGCTCCATGGCCCGCTAAAGCTAGTCATGGCTCTAACGCCTGCGCTGGATGCCGTTTCGGCGCCGGCGCCGGTGCCGCTGGGGGTGATAGGCCCTGCCTCCCTACTGCGGCGCCGGTGTCGATGAATGAACCAAAAACAGCCCATGAGCGCGGCGATTAGCGCAGATCCGGCTCCAACAACGATTCCAGCGATGGCGCCGTTTGATAGATGTATCCTCTCACTAGCGTCGCTTGTGTTGGTAGCGGTGGCGATCGGTCGAGTCGGGGTGCGAACCGCGATGTTGGCCTTGCGCGTCATCAGGACTTGCAGATCAGGGTTGCTGAAACCGGTTGCGGGTGCCGTTTTGGTCGCTCCGCCGGCGGCAGACCCCCCAACGGCGCTGATGATGATGCCGGGCACGGCGTACGACGTCAGATTCGACCGGAAAAGCTTCCAAGATGCCTTGTCGGGGTTTTGTTGGCCCATGTCGAGGTTATGCGAACCAAACTGATCAGGCACATCGCACTGGTCGCTCAGGGGGAACGTTCCCCCTATTATTATCAACTGGGCGCCGTCGATGACATTACAAGACAGCGAGTGGTGAGGGTATTGGCCCGTTCCGTTCGTGTCTGGATACATTTTGATCCTAGGAGATTGTCAGCACCCACTCTCCACCCTCGTTCCTTCTCGGTATCGACAGCAGGGAGGCCGGCAGGAAATGCATACCATTGGAACGACGGAATCGAGAGAATGTAGACATCATCAAAACCCGCCGTCTCAGGTGGCATTCCCGAGCCACCGTAGAGGTATCTGGTTGCGCATGTCAGCCCCAAGCCCAGCACACAGGCAGTAATCACGGGGTAGGGATATGGCTTACATGTTATAACTCGACTGATCCCGCGCCCATGCCGCGCCGGCGCAGAATCGCCTCCTCATAGGAGGGACGTCTCCGGTCGCGTTCTGCGTGTACCACTTGGAACTGAGGACGTCGAAGAGAAAGATCTCTTCCATCGGCTGGCCGGTCGTGGTCCCGTTGAAATACAGATCTTGGACCCCCCCGAAGTATACCAACATCCCGCCATCGCCAATTGGGATAAATACCATGGAACCGCCCGCCCTCCGCACCGAGTCGGGCCCAGTGATATTAAAGAAAGAGTTGGTCGCCATGTCGTACTTGATCATGTTAGAGCTTGCGATTGGGGGGCCGGGCCAGCCCAGGATCGAGTTATTCGACATCCATCCCCCGTAGTAGTACCCCTCGCCCCTCTCGGAAACTGAGGCGCCTGCGCCGTATGAAATTCCGTTAACGGTCGGGTGCCCCGGGGTCCCAAACGATACCCATTCCTTGTTGATGGTATCGAATGACCAGAGCGTAAAAAATGGTGCCGGGGGGTTCTGGGCGAATTCACCGCCGAACAGGTAGAATCTCTTATTTACGTCGTCAACCCATAGCGTGCCTCCATTGACGGTAGGGATTGTGTTGTTCTTGGAAAGATTCGCATAGAGCTGTGGCATGCCACCTGAGCCGGTGACATCAAGGTCTTGATAGGCGAGGCCAGTGCCTCCATTCCCAAAGTGTCAGTACCGATCGGTAGGTTGAGGGTGACGAGAGATTGCAGCCTATCTGACATCCAGTGGCCGACAAAGTCGTATTGATAGGTATACAATTGGGGGGGGGGGGGGGGGAAGACCCCTAGTCTGGTATCCAGATGAAGGAGATCTACTCACTTGTGTAGTTGGCGGGGTACTGAGACAAGGGATTATAATTGATAAACCCCCCATCGATATACAACTTCCTGTCAATGACGGCAGTCTGATGTCCAAATCGTCTGCAGAAATTCTTGATGGGGTCGAGTTGTGCCGCCGATCCATCAACAAACAGGACTAGGGGTAAAAGTCCAAATGATATCCACACCATAGCTAGGAGCGAGAGCGGCTTGAAATGGCCCAAACTCGGCCACGAAAACCCGCATCGGCCCTGGCGACGCCTTATCGGCTGGCTCTCCGTACCGGCTCGGAGCGGCTGGAGCGGCTGAGCAGATGATTTCATGCCAGGAAAGTGAGACAGTAAGCCATGCTCCGTGTATTGTAGACGGCGACGATAAATCCGCCTTGAGGTGTCGAAACGGATCTACAGTAACAAAATTGGACCTGAGTGGTGAGATGAAAGAGAGAGAGAGAGAGAGGGCGAGAAAGTTCTTACAGAGCCCACTGCAACCGTCACGCAAGGCCTCGCAGCGAGGCCGAGTGTAGAAAGGCCTCGAAGGACGGCAGCCGCTTTGGGATGTGCCCTGGGATGCGCCCTTGCTACCCATTCCATTCAGGGAATGAGTCTTAGCGAATGGCCAGCCATCCTGTATGCTGTACATAATATCACCCACGTTACACATGCAATCCATTTCAGCAATTGCCTCACCACTTGTTGGCGTTGAGGGGGGTTCGGCTGCTTGAGGAGGGGGGTGGATGTCAGCCACGCGCCCAAGCAAAGCGCCGATCGCATGGATTCCCCGCGATACGGGCTGCCTGGTCACCTCGGCGGTGCTTTTGCGTTGACTGCGGTGCCGCAATGAAGTGAACTTCGTGTTGGGGTCGAATATACCGATTCTGATTGGCTGCTAATTTACACTCAAGGCAAAGTCTCCCTCTCCAAGGCCTGGATATCGAGGGAACAGAAGCCTGAGCGATTGTGCTGACGCACCCATAGTGACGTTGTACGATACCGGGTCTGTACTAAGTGATAGTGATGTTCTGCCGACATACAGGCTGAAGGGTAGCAGCATATCGTATCGTAGTACTTCCTGGACGAGTACCTCGGGGTTCTTCCTCTCACTTCAAGATGATGGCGCACTGGGTTCAACGGTCGAACTTGGCGAGAAGAGCGATCTCAACCTGGTGATTCAATGCCTCAAACCACCAATCCACATCGTTATGGTGTTCGTTTGATAATTCGGAGGCTCCAGCCTTGATGACAATGGGAGTGTAGACTAGGCATTCCTTTTGGCACCACGTCCGCCGGTAGAGTTACCCTTTTTGCCATTTCCCCCAGGATGACGCTGTTTTGCTCGACATGTGGCGTTGCTGAATGATCGCCAATTCCCTAGACGTCCATCCCACCCGCCTCTCTTTCAAATCTTCTATATAATTGGTGGTGGAGTTATTCATGAAAACCGGTCGGGGTTGTAACAAGAAGGACTCGGGAATGGTGAAAGAGGCCTGAAAAGCCGAGGTAAGATACACCGGTGTTTGAGCCTGCTCAAAATGGGGACTCGCTCGCCAAAAACGGCAGTCCAGACACCTACATCCGTATCGTTTGTCCTTCACGGCCCCAACCCATAACATGCCGATGCTCTCGGATTCGTAGCGGCAGCTAGTGGTGAGAAATCATCGGATTCACTTCTCGTTGTATCGAGCTGTATCACCTGATGATAGGCAAGGTGTTGCGGTCGGAAGATGAGCTCCAAATAACATACCCAGTAACTAACGTTAAATAGTCGCTTGTACTTATGGCTGGCTGCGTAGTGACCGATGTTGGCAGAGGGGGTGAGAAACAGAAGAATGGATGCGGGCAAAAATGGCTTGAGGTGCTTTTAGGTACAAGTACCAAGATGCCTATCAGTCCACCCCTTTGTAAAGCGGCCCTCAAGTACTTGAACTGCAGGGTTCGACATCAAATCAAAGCTGAAATTCCGGGTTTTCAGGTTGTAGGAGACATTTTTCAGGAAAACTAGAACCTTGATTGCATTTTTCTCGTCTTCTAGTAGGCGCTCATGTCGTGTACATGCAGTGACGACTTCATCGGCGCACCGTGATACGATGATGCGACCCTCGTCGGTCTGAAGCAATGGTACGATAAGCCGCTGCGTTTGCTGGAACCCAGCTGTGCTTAAGAGCTTCTTGAAGTTCTGGTTGGTCTTCATCAAGGCTTTCTCTGAGTCCTGGTTAGCCTCTTGTTGAACATTTGGCTCGAGTTGCAATTCATGTTGGCTTTCCAACCGGCGGAGAAGGACTTGAACAGCGAGTGGAGTATCCTCGGCAATGCGATCCCAGACACCGATGGAACGGAGGAATGTGATATCTAGGGAACCGAAATTTAAGTCATCACGCGCTCTTGGAAGGGCAGGTGTTTGTTGCGGAAGCAAGTCATCTGAGACGACACCCAAGAAAGCAACTGAAAAGATATCGCGTTCTGTTAATTGGCGGTGGTCAAACTGAAACAGTTTTCTCTTCCAGTGTGCCCGCGAAAGCTTCACTTCATGCTTGAATTCGGAGGCCCGTTGAAGGATTGCAGAGGCAGCTGGGGTTTGCGACCATATCTTTCGCTGCTCGGAGTCATCCTGTTCATTGTAGTCGCGGGTGAGGTTCTTGCGTTCGTCGATGAGGTCCACGATGAGAGCGGTAGCCTGGTAGGGTTTACGAAGTTTTGGTTTGGGAGGCTTTGTCCACTTTGGAATTACATCCCATCTCGACTTGCGTGGTGCATGCTTGTGTGGTTTGGTTCCCACCGACCGCATCGCAACCGCGAGGGGAAACCGTTGTCGTGATGAAGTATGTGAAAGGGGCCTCAGAGCGCCTGAGAGGATGGGATTGTTGCAGCATATCATCTGGATCTGAACCCTCCCGTTTGAGCTAGGAAAGCTAATGCTATGGTGGACCGAGGAGAGGAAAATGCACAAGGTCGAGCAAGGAAGGGAAACCCTGGTATCCCAGTAAATCCTGGGGTAAACTTAGCGCACATGCATGGGCTATTGAAGGAAAACAAGGAGATGAAGCTACTCACGTGACTTTCTCCGGCCACTTTTTACTTCGAAGGCATCAAGAGTAGGCTGAGTAGGCTAGTGGGATATACGCCTAGGGAAGAGCTTCGTCTGAATTCGTAACAATCGAGGTTATGGTTATTTCAAAACTGGCTCGCTGTGAAGGTTTATGGGTAGGCTTTTTTTTGGGGGGGTTTCCGTTGTGGAGGTGCTGCATTGTAGTTATGTGCTAGAGTGTGGCTGATGGTGCGTTGGCTTGTGCGCAAAGATCCTCATCAAATTTGGGCTCGCGCTCCACTGCCAAAATACAGTTCGGTCTAGAAACCTCATTCATGTCCCCGCCAAAAACTACAACCAACTAACCGCAACTTCCCACGATACTACATCAAACACACCCTTTAGTCATGCCGCCAGCGAAAAAGAGAAAGACGGGCAAGTCCGTATCTCGGCTAGCACCCAGAAAGGAGGCCTCGCCCAAACCCGAGGAACCACAACCCATAGCCGACGACAAGATTAACGAAGAGCCGCCACCACCGACGGAGGCATCCTCATCTGTCCCCGCCCCCACCCCCACCGAACCCGAAATAGTACCCGAACCGGAACCTGCGATATCGATAGTCGATGCCTCGGCCAAAACCCAAGAGCGCATGGCGCGCTTCCGCGCCCTGCAAGCCCGCGCCAAGACATCGTCCGACCAGAACCTGAAGGAGGCGACGCGCGAGTCGCGGCGGCTGCAGGCCGACCCGTCACAGCTCACGGCACTCACCCGGAAACATGCGATCGCGTCGCATAAGCTTCTCAAAGCCGATATCGAGGACTCCGGCGGCGACTTTGAGCGCAAGCGGGCGTGGGATTGGACCGTTGACGAGAGCGAGCGCTGGGACAAGCGGATGCGCAAGAAGGAGGGCCACCGCGACGACACGGCTTTTCGCGACTACGGGCACGAGAGCGAGAAGGCGTACAAGCGCCAGCTGCGGGGCATGGGGGCCCCTGACCTCGACAAGTACACGCGCGACAAGATGTTGGCCATCGAAAAGGCCGCCGCGGCAGGCACGCTCGAGATTGTCGAGACTGAGGACGGCGAGATGATTGCCGTCGACAAGGATGGGACCTTTTTCAGCACGGCCGACTCAACCACATTTGCGCAGCACAAGCCTGACAAGGCGGCCATTGATAGGCTGGTGGCCAACTTGCATAAGGCTGAGGAGGTCGCGCTCAAGAAGCGCAAGGACCGGATGGCGGCGAATGGGGACGACGCCGACGTCACATATATCAACGAGAAGAACAAGCAGTTCAACCAGAAGTTGGCGCGCTTCTACAACAAGTATACTGCCGAGATCAGGGAGAGCTTCGAGCGGGGAACCATGATATGAGCGGATTACCTGGCAGTTTGGAAGGCTGATGGTGCATTCACATGAACGTTCATAGAAAGCGAAAGGAGTTTTTTGTTTGGTTGAGGGTATTGTACAAGCACATGACATTTTACAGGCGGAGGGAGGCGATATCTTAATGATAACATACATGCGCACAGGGTTGCATGTCTCCTGCTGTTTATACCATCGTCCTCCTCCATGATTTACTCGCGAGTTCCTCCATCTGCGGAACCTCAATAGGCCCACTAACTTCTGCATCCTGTAGCGCCTCAACCACGGCATCGGCCACAAGGTCGGCTTTAAGCGGCTTTGCCCCAGCGGCGCCTAGGAAGCTATTCAGTACCCCTCCCGTGAGTCCATTGAACATAGCGCCAGCAGCGGTCATAGCGGCCATCGGGACGGTAAACGGGCGAGAGCTGTCGTACATGAACGGCGGCCGGAAGAAGATGCTCCGCATCTGGGGAAATTCGTCGGCGATGACCTGCTCGGCCTCCCTCTTGGTGGTGATGTACCGGCTCGGGAGCACGGGAGCACCTCCCGCGGCCGAGATGTAGCCAAAGGTGCCGATTTTAGCCTTCTCGGCCTCCTTGGCAAGGAGAATAGCACTGTCACGGTTCATCATCTCGTAGGTGAGCTGGCTACCAGATGAGGGTGGGCTGGGCTCATTCCCGCTCTTCCGCTCAAGGGGGTTTGGCGACTGGCCTTTGGCTGCTGAGAAGGCCTTTTGGAGGCCGGCGATGGGCGATTGCTTGCCCGAGAGGACACCCTTGTAGTCTGCCTCAAGGAGGATGCCCATGCTGTGGATGACGTAATCGGCTCCTTGCAGAAGGGATATGTACTGAGCAGGTCGGAATATGTCTGCCCGCTCCCATGAAACGCTGTGTGCCCATGATGGGGGTGTCGAGGACGAGCTGACATGCTGCCACTGGGGCTCGCCAGAGCGGCTGGTAGTGTTAGCTGGTGTAGAGGATAGCGAGAGGGCCGGCAATGAAGGTGGATGAGGGTGTTCAGCTATGTATGTTTACCTGATAGATGTGACATCCCAGCCCCTATTCACAGCAGCCTTGCAAATCCTGGACCCTAGAAACCCGTTCCCGCCACAAACGATAAGTCTCTTGGAAGTCGACATTGTAAATATCGAGAGCTGACCGTGCTGCAAGAAAGCAGGAAGCTATCCTAAACTATCCCGAACTATACCTTGGTGTTTTGAGCTATTGCTAGTGACGCAAAGCTTCAAAATAGCACAATTGGTGGGCCAGGTGAAATACCAAATTTGGTGGTAGAATAGATAGTATTGTAAGGGCGGAGCTAAGCCGTCGTTTTAAATGGTCTGATGAAAGTGAAAGTGGTTGCATCATCCATGAGCTTGCCACGAGGCTGACAATCGACCTGTCCCGAGCGAAATCTCACCTATCGATTACAGGGACTGGCCCCTGCAGGTCTTGAGGGAGTGCCCCACCCAAACAAGGGGTACAACTGCAAGCAAGAACGCCTCTCAACTGTATCCTCGGCCAGGCCTGGAATTCAAATATTCTGGGAAGGCTGAAGCTCCAATTTCTGATTTGCATTATCTCAACGTTGCCTGGAAACACGGGCGCAAACCGCCGCATTCTTGTTTACAACCACCTCGTCGCGTCCTACACCTGACCGACGATGGCGCCACCAGCAGGCAAGCGCGTCAAAGGCGTCCAAGTGTTCCGACCATTCGTTTACGGAACCACCGCGCGCCCGTTCGACGAGAAGACCAACCCCAAGCCACCGGGCGTCCCCGACGACCACACGCACTCGTGGACGGTATTTGTCAAGGGTATTGACGATGTCGACATCACATACTGGCTGCGGCGAGTTCAGTTCAAGCTGCACGAATCAATTCCCAACCATGTGCGCAGTAGGTCCCGCCCATCCATCCTACCCGGCCCTCGTTCCCGCTGCTAACTCTAGACGTACAGTGATGGAAGGCGAAAAGAGCAAGCCTTTTTCAATCAACGAGACGGGCTGGGGTGAATTCGAAATAACCATCAAACTCTACTACGCCGCCGAGTCGGGCGAGAAGCCCCAGACCCTGTACCACCACCTGCGACTGCACCCGTACGGCCGCACCGAGGAGGAGAAGGAGACGATGCGCCTTAACGGCGGTGAGGTCATTTCCTGGACCTACGAAGAGCAAATCTTCAACGAACCCTACGAAGCTTTCTACGACATCCTCGTGTCCGGCGCGCCGCTTACACCGGCCGCGCAGGCGGCGGCGAACAAGTCTGGCGGGAAGGGAGGCAAAGGTGGCAGCAAGGGTAAAGAAAAGGAGCAGACGGGCGGAAGGTCCGAAGGCGGTGTTCTCGAGCGGAGCGCGATGATTCCCATGGTCAATCGCCCCGGGCAGCCGTTCAGCCGTGAGACGGAACAGTTAGAAGCCCAGAAGCTCCGGGAAGCAAGAGCCAAGGTGGATGAGATGGCCGCCAAGGTGAGGGAGGAAATGGAAAAGAAGCAGCAACGGTTGGCAGAGCTCAAATCTGAGAACTCCAACACGGCTTAAAGGCTGTGAGCTTGGTTTACTCCGGCAGCTGCGGATGGAAAGCTTAGGGTAGTGGCATTTTATGCACACATGATATACGTTGATACCATTGTGGTTAGTTTCAACTAGGAGTTTGGGAGTTTGGGCGCATAAGAGAGGCAAGAGAAAAATCAGGCCGAAGTTGCATATGAGCACCGGTTATCAGTTACATGGTGGCACATCAGAAGATATGTATCGGCACATGCGACCACGAAGCGTCTATTCAAATCGTCTCAGGTAGCTGAATACCTAGCGTATGAACCTATTTAGTTCTAGAGATGAGAGTTTATTCACTTGAGAAATCCCTAGTCATAGACCTGCTAATCTCGGACGGGACTTCCAAAGTCGGTAATAGCATGCGCAATATGTGTGCCCCCGTTGCCTCCTTTCCACACCTTTCCGACAATTCGGTCAAGGTTGGCATTCCAACCCAACACAGCTTCTGAAACAAAAGAAAGGTGTCTATGTGGGTTGTCACGAGAGGATAGATAACGGCACCTAGACCTTCAGGTCAGCCGGTTTCCTTCTAAGCCGGGTACTGAACTGTACGCAATCCAACAACCTAACCCCTCTTTTTATGAACCTCCTAAACGCCGAAGCCACCAGCAAACCGATTAGGACATTATCGAATCGAGTAAAATGCCATGGTTGCTTCCTACAACGCCTATGTCAAAGCCCAATCCGCTCCAGTGACGCAAGGAGAAGAGTGAAAGAAAAATGCAGAATTGCAGTAATTTATCAGTCAGACATCACCTCGCTTCATATGCTGGAGGAGGTGTGTCGTCCCGTTCTGCCCAGAAAGCAGGATTGCGGTTCTTCTCATCGTACACCCGGCGGGCGATTTCTCCCGCCATCTTCATTATCCAAGCCTGCTCTAAAATGACCGAGGACGTATCCGACTGCGGGCCTCGGTGTCGAGGCGGCTTGACATCGGCGGATGCTTGCTCCTGCTTTCCCGTGGTCGGGATTTGGTGTAAGGGCTCTTCGACTAACATGATTGGTGATTCTAGGGACTTTGATGTGTCAATGTCGGCTGAGAGCCGAGCAGGCGGCTGCGACACGTCAAATGACGAGAACCTGACCTTGCCCGGCGCCGAAGCTGTGGGCATCGCCATCTCTTCCTCCGGCTCCTCACTAATCGAGTTTGGCATAACCGGCTCCGAAATAGGACTCTGGATCGATGCAGTCTCGGAGGCTCCCTCGCCTACATCACTGCTAGCTTCGCTGCCTGTCTTGCGGCGAAGGTTGACCACTCGAGTCTTCTTTTTCCTGCCCGCTTTTGAATGTCTTCCGGAGCCAAGTGACAGTCCCACCGTAGCAGAATTGAGGCTCACCATAGAAGGTCTGGAAGGTAGGCCGTGGTGGTCTTGGGTGCCAACGTCCGAGAACGTGTAGGTGTGGCTATTTGCTTGATAAGACGACGACCTGACCAGACTTGGGGTAGACAAGGGAGGTGTGTTGGAGGCGTCTGAGCGCTCTGACGGTCCCGCCCAGGCTCTGAACATGACCTCTCGAATCTGAGGACCAGTCAATGACGATGATTGATCCGTCAAGGAAGCCAGCCGAAGGAGATTCTTCTGTGAAAATAATGACTGTGATTCCGGCCCACCATCAAGTGACAACGATGAGATTTCAGCGGGGTCAAGGAGGTGCCCATTCGCATCAACAGCATCCAGAGGCGGTGTAGCTAGCGGATTCATGGCTTGTTCCCTGTCATCCTCCTTCACCTCATCCTCCTCTTTAGGGGCCTGATCGGGACACCACAACCGCAGCGAAAGTCGATGAATAATGGCGGGCAGCTCTTCCATCATCAAATCACGCAGCTTCTCCTCGATCGTCTTTTGCAGATAGTCGCGGACGAACTGAATTGAATCAAAGGTCGATGAGACCTTGAGGGACTCAAGGGGATCATTGCGAAAGACCAATGTCAGCCCCTTTTGCTTAGAGAAGACCAAGATGATGAAGGCCGAGAGCTTGATCTCAGATAACGTGATCTGAAGCGGGATCGTGAGCCCAGATGCCGCGGCAAGTGGCTGTGGAGACGTGAAGCTCGGTTTAGAGCAAAGGTACGTATTCAGGGGGTTTGCCTATAATTGTTTATATATTAGCCATGTTATTGCACCAAAGAGCTCTAGCGTGTGGAGAAATGTGCGGGCGCGTTTCACGCATCCCTTCTCCAGAATCGAGATCGATTTGAGAGGCAATGCGCCAAACGGCCTGGGGAGTTTTCCTGTTTCCAGAAGCTATAATAGCGCTGTGATAGTGTGCAGAAATTGAATGGGGTTGATGCGGTGAGAGTCTACACCGCATGTTTTGTCGTTCACCGCATGTTTGTGATTTTGCGCGTGAAAATCCCAGGGTCTATGCTCCTCCCCCTGCGGCACTTGCCACTAGAGCTGCGGCGAAACTTGCCCAGAGCTATCGATGATTTTGCGGCACAGAGCTTTCCGTGTTCAATATTGCCAATGGATCGCGACGGGGTATTCATAGAATGGTGATAGACGATCGGCTTGCAATGCGTGGTTTGCGTAGCCGGCAAAACATCCGCAATCGCCGGAGCAAAGGGGTTGGCGGACGGCGAGGACAAGAAGCCACAACGTACCTGGACTCTTGTCTTCAGTGTCAAAAAAGCGTCGCCAGAATAGCACATCTTGAAAATGCCTCGAAAGCGGTCCTCGGCCAGGTCGCCTATCTCCAATATCTCCAGGTCGGGTGGCACGGAGCCAAGGTTGAGCTCGGTCACGAATATGTCATCGACGATGATAGGCGGCTTGGGTGATTTGTTCAGTGCTGTCGTAAGGAGGTCGCGCGCGCGCTCGTAGAAATCGGCGTCGGCCGTGAGCGGCGACCAGTTGAAGTTGAAGGCCATGTTGAATTGCCTTTCAGTCTAGATGTGCATCGCAGCCAAGCGGGTGGGACTGATAAGCCCGGTGTCGCAAATCGTCTAGTAGGTCGTCGATTGAGAGGAATCCGATGTTGCGGATGCAGTGTCGTCGTTTGGTAAGAAGGATAGTCGCAGACTGGGTTGCTGGTGGTGATAGGAAATGGGAGGTGCGCAGTTGGAGTTGGATGGAGAAGGCGAACGAATGACGGTATCTGCTACAACAGCTGCCGGGGAATTTTCTGCCTGCGGCTTTTGGGGGAGCATCCACGATGGATTTTTTTTTGCCGTGCCGCTGTGGCTTTGCGGGTGGTGGTCGCGGGTGCTCGGAGTGCAGGGGACTTCCATCTGACCGCTGGCTAGCTTCAGTGGGGTGACTGGGGCTGATGACCCATCGCGCTCGTGTGAGGCCCACCGGACCGCGAACGCATTGAAGACGTTTGATTTGTTGTTATTCCAATCTACCGTGTCGGTACGAATAGGCTTCTATGCATCTTAGGTCCTATGCGAGGCAGATTGCCATATGTCATCGGGCGGTTTAAGCTAAATAATCCCACCTTCCAACCTTTCCAATCCTCTCCGGGCCACACCCAAAAGACAGCCACACATCAGGCCTATGGGTCCTCTAGCGTCGCGGGGTTCATGTACCATGTCCAGACAGGCACCCGAACATTTAGCTGCCGTGGTCTGGGCTTCGAGGCTTCTGCTAAGGAAACCTGGGTTTGAGTAAAGAGGTGAGCAACAAGACGAACGGACGGCGGCTAGGCGCTATTGCCCGCTACCCAGCAGCAGCGGGCTACGATGCAACCATTCTGAAGAGATGATGAGATGACGGGCGAGGGGAGCTGATGGATGCATCCAACAGGTGATCCACCACAACAGGACATCCCTCGGTAACGACTCTTCCCAAGTTCGCACAAGGTCACCCCATTGCTACGATAATCTCCCTGGTGGACCCCGGGAATGCGGAGGGCGGCCTATTTTTGCTGTTGAACGTTCAAGCCCGGGCCTACCCGGCCCCTCTCCATGGCCAGTGCCAACGGGGTCCCAACTCTCAGTTCGCTTCCCGGTACGGATACTAACCATCTCAGGTCACATCATCACTCAGCAAAGGCCATATCTCTTGTTGATTTTCAGATGCAAAACTACAGCCAGTAACACCCATAAAACACGAAGGGAGATCACCCACGCGACCCAGCTGGCAGGAACCGGATGGCTTACTCTCTCTAAGCGCCATGGCACCCGGGAAACGGGATCCTGCTTTCAGGCGACCAACTTAGGCAGTGGGGCCTATAGCGTCCCTCCGCGATGGCGATTTCGACAACTGGTATGCCCGGGTCTAGGTTCGCGCCTCGCACTTCATACTACCTATGTCTATCAGTCGCTTTTACGAGTCTCGTGGCGTATATTTAGGCCATGCAAAAGAAATTTGGTTAGGCGACAATTTTTAGAGAAGGCGCAGTCGGCAACCCAACGGAGCTGCAACAATTTTTTGTTGATTACCTCTATACTTGCTCCATACTAGTGCTTGCTTCAGCCCGACATCATCCGTTGAACACGCAAATACGGATATTCAATTGAACCTGTTTTATTCACAAGCTTATTGACTCGAAGAAAACCACTATCTTGCACACATATACATATCTAGCGGGAAAACATGACACAATTAACATTACCCCCAGCTACCAACTGTCGATACACATTCGTGGGCGAGGGCGCTGCGAACGTTGTCTTCGAGGTTCACCCTCAACCAGAAGGTGGTGACAATGACAACCACAATGTCTTCAAGGGTCCGTATATCCCACTAGTCACAGAATGCAAGGGATTCGTCCACTGACATGAACCGTAGGATATCTCCTGAGGGTGCCCAAGGCGGGCACAAAAGCGTTCCCGTATTCTGAGCTCCAGTCATATTGGCAGTCGGTTGTGCGCCCACTTTTTGATGAAGGGGATCTCACCGAACAGCGTCTCGTCCGGTTAGACGCCAGCGGAGAGACTATCTCAAGTCTAAATAAGGTGCTTGAGAAAAATGAGGCATGCCGCAGAAAGGACTTCCGGGGCAGCAGGGTCGCCAAAGCTGAATACGGCATGCTAGTCGATGACATGTGCAAGAGTGAGCCAACATCCTCCGTCACCTAACCAATCCAAATCTAGAGCCGAGAAACTAAATCTCATCGACGCAGAACACCCAGACGACGTCGTGCTGGAATTCAAGCCCAAATGGCTCGCTCAATCCCCCAGCGCGCCGGCATCCGCTCGGCGGTGCCGCAACTGCGCCAGGGAGGCATGTAAGAGCAGCGGCAAGCCCATCATCTGCTCCCTCGATTTCTTCGAGAGCCCCGGTGATCCCCAAGCCCTCCCCCTGACCCTGGCCCGCCTCACGTCGAGTCTGCTCCCGGAGAACCCTGAGGGCAATGAGCACGCCCGTCTTGCGCACTGGCTCCAAACAAACACTTTGATTCCGCGCCTCCGCGACCTCCAAGTATCTTTTGATAGCAACGGCCCATTGTCGCGTAAGACAGATGCCAGAGACCTACAGCTTGCCATGACGTTGCGCGACTGCTCCTGCTTCGTGCGGATCCCCGCTCGCGCGGACCTGCCCGTGGAGGCCAAACTTGCCGATTTGGACAAGAAAAATGGCATGGCCAAACTGGAGTATTGGCAGAGGACCGAAAGAGAGCTGATCGAGGGGGGTACTACGACGGAACAGAGCAGCCACCGGGAAAGACGAACTGCCTCCTGGAGAGAGCCGCTGCTCGCCATTGAGACATAACTTGGCTGGATATCGGAATGCTAAATCAACGCTGTTTTCCATGTACATAGACGGGCTTTCAACAATTTTACCCTATTCACCATGGTATCGTCGCATCTAGGATCCTCTAGGAACTGGACCAGAGAACAAGGTGGTCCCCCAACCCTCCGCAGAGGTGCAAATAGGCAAAACAAAGTCTAACTAAACATGGCCATACACCATTGTGAGACCAAAGCAAACACGCACTCCAGGCGCCATGAAACAGTCGCTATCAGATCCCCGCCGCAGTAAAACTCAACAAGCTTCCCGCCGTCAGCCCACCCACCAGGCAGGTGCCCATAAACCCGCCCGCCGCCTCTCGTTCCCCGTCCGCGACCCACTCGCCCGCTGCCATCATGGCGCTCGACCCGAGCCAGCCCGTCGTCAGACCGAATGGGAACTGTATCAACAGCAAGTAGAACAAGTCGCTGTCCACGACAGCGCCCCTACCACGGATATTGCACAGCAGATACAGCGGCAGGAACACGAGGCGCGCCACGCCGACGCCAAACAAGGCAATGGGCCGGTGGCGCAGCGACAGCCACGGAAACATGGTTGACACACGGCCGAGCAGATCGCCTAGGCTCCAGAAGAAGAAGGCGAGGGGGATGAAGGCGCCGGGGGCAAACAGCCGGTTGCCCGAGGTTGCGGGATCGTGGACCGATAGGATCCTTGCCGTGAAGACGGGGAAGAACATGGCCACGGTGAAGCATAGAAACACGGCGATGGCAACCCAGCGCAGCTTGCGGAAGAGGGTCGGCATGCTGACGAAGTTGCGGGCGGCGCGCTCAGCCTCCTCGATACTCGTTACGGATGCGGTCATCTGCTCTGACATGCGATGCTCAATGAGCCTATTGTGGCGGCGCACCAGTGGGACGAAGGCGAAGAGAGTGGCGCCGGAGACGGCGACGGCTGTTAAGAAGTACATGAATGCTGCCGTTCCGGGCGAGCCGTCTCCATCCTCAGACGCGTTTGGGGTTGTTGACGGGGTTACGGCGAGGAAGGAGAGCATCTGCGCCAGCGGAGGGAGAATGCCAGCAACACCCTGGCCAGCCATGATGGCTTGTGTGTATTCAGCTCGACCAAAGCTTGCGGCAAAGGCAAAAGCTCCGTTCTGCATCAAGCCGGTGGCCAAGGCAGATAGGCAGACCATGGTGAGTAAGAAGACGAGGTATACCGGCGACGAGACACCGAGGAAGAAGGTTGTCGAGATGGCCAGGAGACCAAACACCACGACGTTTAGGAACAGGGAAACGTTGATACGGAACGGGTAGTTGGCTGAGGATTGGATGTTTGTCAGGATTATCATGGTGGTGAGGTTGGTGAAAGTCGACACCGAGATGATAGCCGACTGCGAGTTCAGTAGAATCCATTCGTTGTCAACGAAACGGGCTTGGAAGTAAGGTGCTGCCGCGAGGAACATATTCCTACACGCAGCCAGTCAGTCGTGAGGCCCACAGCAATGAAGTATATCAAGACATCATACCAGGCCCAGAGCATCGCAACGCCAATAAGGGCGAATATAAAGTATTCTACCCATGAAAACGGAGTCTCATCGTCATATACCGACCCTTCGAGGGTCCCTGACTCGTCCGTAAAGTCGCCGTGGAGAGGCTCATACTCCCCTTCTGTTGCCGCCTTGGGCGTCGCAAATATCGACTTAATTCGATACATCCTAGGTTGTGTTGGCTGGGCGCCAGTTGTTGTCGTTGGATCTTAATATGAGAGGGGTGAGAGAGGTAATCCAGCTAGCAGTCTATTGTCGCATCTGCGGCATTTGCGATGGACGGCGGAACACCGCGGGCGCTGCTCTTTTATCACTACAGCTAAGTACCTCCTCACTGGCGTATATATCGCTCGTTCAGTCGCGCCTCGCCGTCCGGAACAACGAATCCCTAGGAAATGGCCGCGATTGAGGCTTGCCGTTGGCTAACGTTCGTCGTGGATTCGTTGCCAGATGTGGGCGTCTCTTAAGAAGGGAAGTTCGGCAATCAAATTCTGGTCATGGCTTTTACATAAAAGAGAGGCTGTCCCGTATCAAGACCACGCGAGACTAAGTGGGAGCGTCATGCGGCAGGGCTTAGTGCCAGAGCGATGGAGCGGCTGTCATGTGTGTCGTCGATTGGGAATTGAGTTGACAGATAGCAGACCGGGACTGACGCCAGGGGGTAATGCCGTTTGGTAAATTGGGGGTGGGCCAAGGCTGCCTCAAACAGATAAGCCGTCCTTATCAGCAGCTGGCAGTGGGCACTCAGGCGATGCTAAAAACGGTGGGGTTTGGGTTTGAGCGGGGGATTTTGGGGTACCGGAATGCGGAGAATTCCGGGAACAGCTTGTGACCTCCACTCGGGGCCTGAGGGATCTCCAGCCCCTAACCGTATCCAGCCCCAGTGGCTACAGTGGCTTCGGTCGTGACTGGGCAGTGACTAGCCAGCGCCCGTGAGCCAGCGGGCGCCAAGTCGCCGCACAGACGCACTTGGCGGCAGGCGCACTGCACTTCAGCTGCCAGGCTTCCATGCCACGCATGCCAGGGGAGCCATGGAAAGCAGGTGGAGCACGAGAGATCTGAGTCGCAACCCCAAACAAGGGTCCGGTGTGCCGTGCCCTGCAAGCCCTGCGATGAAGTGCTGGTGCCACGTCGATCCGGCCTAGCATCAGCTTGGACACAACGAATCACCTTCAACGTCATCTGGCCTTGGTCCGCGCACTCTCTCACGTTTGGACAACTCGCCGTCCAACGAAGACGAATAGTTACCACAGAGAGATGCGACATGCGACCTGTGGCATGTGGCACGTTGGAATCAAAACACCACGAACCGCAACCACGTCGGCAGGGGATGCACGATCCTCTGACCTCACAAGCAAGCCCGATTGGGAAGACAGGCCCGTTATGCGACCGCCCACGTGATGGCTGTCTCCTGCGATGCGAGTATGTCGTGCAGTGTTTGTCGAGCAGCATCACGGCGACGATGCGCTCGACAGTCTAATATGAACGAGCCACGCCGGTTGCGACGAGGCAATGGACCAGATAATCAACCACCCGCCACATGGGAACCGGAAATTTACGTCCGAAGACTAGAAATTATGCTAGGCGCAAGCCTTCTATCTACTTCGAAATGCCCTCTGACACTTTTCCCCTATCACGTCCCTCAGTCAAAACTCCTTTCTCGTCTAGGCAAATCAGATCATGAGTCCAGAGGGAAACGATCAGTAAACTGAAGCCGCTGTGTCAGCTTTGTTCATCAAGTTTGTGGGCGGGTTGTTACTGACCTTGAAGGTAGCAAGCCCCTTCCCAAACGCTTGCACAAGTCCCTCAACTTCTGAGCTGGTATATACGCCCGAGGTTGACGGTACCCCTGTCGAGTTGAAGGCCGCAGAGGCCGATCCAAGTGCCGCCACCGGCTTACCCCACCGATACCCGTCAAGCAAGATCTGTCCTGGCCGTCCAGCTGGGTACAAAGGAGATGTCTTTTCCGGCTCAAATATCTCTTCGGCCCCGGCAACAACGACGATGCCGTCAAACGCAGTCGCATCCGCTGCCGAATACGTTTCATCGATCCCATCTGCTATCGTCTCACCCACAACCGTTACAACCAGCCTATCTTTGGTCAGACGCTCCCTCAACAACACCGCGTCCTTGAGAGACGATGCCGACTTCGTACTAGTGAGAATACCAACCCGCAGCGTCGCAATGGACGGTAGCGTGTTGTTGAAGATGGAAATACCCGCGGTCACATTGTTGTTGTAGTATCGTGAGTCGGGCGCCGGTGCAGTGAGGCCAAGGACAGCTGCAACCCGCTTCGCGATGTCATTGCTGACGCGATTGAGCTGTGTCAATACGTTCTGCTTCACCGTCTTCGACTTGAGTTTGCTAGTCTCGAATCGGATGGCGTTGATCACAAACTGTTGTTCTATCTTGGTGAGGCTGTTGTAGAACAGTCTTGGCTGACTCCAGTGGTCGTCGAATGTCGAAGACAATTCTCGGACTAAGTTGCCGCTCGCAGTCCGTCCCGGGGCGGTAAAGAAACCACGGCCCACTGTCTGATTGGCTTGGGCAGGATACCCGTTGTTGAGAGTATTGGGACTATAGGGGTAAAGGTTCCTGTGGATGAAGTTTTGTCCAGCACCGTCGCGGTTGTTGTTGTGAATCGGAGTCCTTGGCCTGTTGATCGGCAGTTGCTCGAAATTGGGACCGCCGTGGCGGTTCAGCTGGGTATCGAGGTAGCTAAAGATGCGGCCTTGGAGCAGCGGATCCTCGGTAAAGTCAATACCTCTAACTATATGGCCGGGCTGGAACATGACCTGCTCGGTCTCGGAGAAGTAGTTTGTTGGGTTGGCGTCCAGAGTCATTGTTCCCAGAGGCTGAAGGGGAGCAAGCTCCTCTGGGATAAATTTTGTGGGGTCGAGCAGGTCAAAGCCAAACGCCAAAGCCTTGTCTTCGTCCACAACCTGGACATTAAGCTCCCATGAGGGACCGTTCCCGGACTCGATGGCATCGAAGAGATCTTGGCGATGGAAGTCTGCATTCTTGCCGGCAAGAGCTTGAGCCTCCTCCCAAACCAAACTAGCTTTGCCTTGTTTGGTCTTCCAGTGCCACTTGATAAGCTTGGAGGAACCATCATCGGTCACAGCCCGGAAGGTGTGCACACCGAAGCCATCCTATCCTGTGTCAGGCAAGCGTGGGTGACCAGGAACTAGTTGTGATAACAACTTACCATGTGTCGGTAAGACCTTGGGATCCCAAAGCCGGCCATCGCCCAGAACAATGTATGCAAGGTACTTGGTTGTGAACTAAAGAAATCCCACGCCGAATCGTGGGCGGTGGCTGCCTGTGGGATCTCATTGCCGGGGCTTGGCTTGACCGCGTGGATAAGATCAGGGAAACGAATGGCATCTTGTATGAAGAAAACTGGTATGTTGTTTCCCACGATATCTATTCTGTTAGCCTGACCTGGCCTGCACAACGTAACATGTTTCCATTACCAAAGTTTCCCTCGTCAGTATAACTGTGGTATCTGTCAGTTCGCCACAACTAAAAAAGGAAGCCAGATTAGACTCACAAACGAGCTGCAAACCCGTGGACGTCTCTGACAGTATCCGCACTTCCTCTAGACCCAGCGACCGTGGAAAAGCGGACGAAAACCGGAGTCTGTTTCCCGGGAGTGCTCAAAAAGGAGGCAGCTGTGAGGTTGCTGAAGTCGCCATAACTGGTGAAGGTACCATGCGCTCCTGCTCCTCTAGCATGGACAGCTCTTTCGGGGACCTAGACAGCCTGTTTAGTGCTTGTCGGTGTGTTGAGACAAGGAAGGACGTACTCTTTCATGATCAAAGTGCTGGATCTTCTGCCGAAAGATGAAGTCCTCTAGCAATGTCGAACCCCTGATGCCAGCCTTCAGGCTATCTTGGTCCTCGATAGGGCCACCGACTTCGGATGTAAGAAACCCCTTGCTGTCGTCCACCTCAAACTGGGCCAAGAACTCGTTCGAGGCAGCCGGCACCTGCTCATCACTCCGCTCTTTGAGAGCTGCTGGGTCGGCGTAGGGGCAAGCTGCCGTGGCTAGACCTGCCAGGCAGCCCCACGGTAGGAGGGCGTTCACGGTACGCATTGCTCTCGTTGGTTCAACAAGTGATGGTCCGCACAGTCGAAGTCTCAGAGACGGCGGGATGGGCCAAACGATATGGATAATAGTAGAGGGCAAGAAAGCTATGTCACTGAGAGTACTTATTGAAACGGGCTAAAAGCAACTCAACAGGAAACAGATATACAATGACGCGGGAAAGCGCGTTGGCAGGGGGCGGATACTTCCTCATCATTCTAGATGGCTCCGCCTGAACGATCGGCACAACATCTCCACCACTCGCCAAGGTCTGACCACCTGCACCTACCCTGAAAGACAAACATCGATTCTGAGAGCAAGAAGAACCCGCGACATCCGCCAAAAAAAAAAAAAAAAAACCCAACAAAGCCAATGCTTTTCAAGGGATGCGTACGGGCAAAGAGCGATCCAAATATGGACATGATCTCAGCTGCCACTGCCAAAAGGCGCATCGAGGTCTCGGTCTAGACTAGGTGACTCAGCCACAGAACCGCGGAACATCAGACCCACAGTGAAGCCAAATTGGGTCTATCTCATCATAGACGGCCCGACACGTCCAGGGCGACCGAGGGATATACCTTAGCCATCCTGGAATTAGAATACACTGCAGCCAATGCCTCTGCACTCAGAACCCAAATGCGCCCATCAGACGGTGCGGTCATTGGACCAGCGGTGAGACTGAGACGGCGAATGAGACCGCTCGGCTCTGGATCTCCGGATTGTTGCGTCCTCTCATGATCACACACACCGAAGCTCTGGGGTGCGGCCAGGCAGGAAGGGTTCCACGTCGCACATGATATTGTGCAGGCTAGGCGACATCTTCAAATATCTTTCGAGGTGTGTTGCTCATCCTGTGGGTCAGCTCTCCGTGTGGAACACAACACAGTATGTGGAAGGTTATATATGACGTGAGCGAGGGGTTCGGACTTTGGAACTAGCACAATGTGACAAACTGCAGGTTACCAGGCCAGAAAACAAGTTTAGCAGCACATATCCGTCTCGATGTCTCGGGGCTGAACATCAACAACTCGGGGCACCTACACGGCGTGAAGGACCTCGCCCACTCCGCCCCTCAAGCTTTCCCCTGCTCCGCAAAGAGAGTACTGACCTCTGGATACACATGGTGGAGTCTTTTTTGCTCGGTGAGCAATGCAACGCTTCGAACATGATTGATTGATAACGCAGAGCCTCTGCCGCCGTTTTCCACTACTATCGGCCGTGCTACTAACTCCCGAGCCAGGGCCCGAGGTTACATTGCTGCCAGCTTACGAAAGCTACTTGTAGACGAGCAAGTCACACAAGCGATCTCAATGTGTAACCGACGTGCGGCTCCGGGTTACTTCCAGAACCTAGAGCACGATCGTTCCAGGCCGCTCGAGACGGGAGACGCAGGTACCTCTCTAATTGCAGACTTCATAGGCTCTTTTCTTCTGGGAGAGTGGAATCGCTCGAGCAGTTAATATACCCGTGGTGGCCTCACCACTCATGCCGTGATCTGTCAGCGAGCGAACCGGGAACACAGTATCCTTGGGAGGGGGGGATCCCTGGGAGGATGATCCTTTAACCAGACTCTGGGCTTTATGGGGTTCTTCGGAGGCTGTACCGGAATGAACGCATGGGGTATTCGAGGGGGGTGAAGGGATTGCCGGCTCTCATAGCATCGCCGAGTGAATGACAAAGCACACGCCCAAAGCTCCGAACCACGCACATATCTTACCTCGGGTACATACATGGTAACCTGGTCTCGGAAAGTCATACATCCACCACAAGGCACCCGGGAAGCAACCAGCCAAGTACTTGGTGGGTGTTTGTCCCGATGTGCTGCTCGCAAGCACTCGCAAACATATGCCAAATCAGTGCGGCTCCGTAATCGACATAGGCTGAAGTCGACGAACAGGTTACGTGTTTATGCTCGTCAGTCGCGATCGCCGACCTGCCGCCTGCCGTTGTGCGTAGTATGCCGGGACTCGAGCCGTGATTTAGATCCATAAGGTATAATAGTCGGCCAACTTACAATAACAATCCATGTGCTTGTGAACCAAGCGGCCTCATATTGCGATACCAGTCACAAGCACTGCTCTTGACTACCTACCTTAGTATACCTTCGTGACACCTACCAACTTTCAAAAAGCCTAAAACATAGAGTTGGAGTTTACGTCGCAGAAGTTGGCCATATTTGTCTCTGCCTTATTTGTGTTGCCATCGCTTCGGAAGTGGAGGCGTTTGGGGTGGCAAAATCCGGCGGTCCCTAAATGGGGGCTATAGACCGAAGTCGGGTGCAATCCGGGCCAATGGGTTTCTTACTGCAACCTCGATGCTACAAGGACATGCTTGCGAGAAGAATACATGAGAAATATGACGAGGAATTCATGACCGTAAAAGCAAAGCGTCACCAAGGTACATTATACATACACGGTCCTCCACAAGTGGGTATCGACTCCATCACTCCAAAATAGTTTACCTTGTCATCGCAAACACCTGGCCTCAGCCCCTTAAAATCCCTCATGAACCCCTTGCCCTTCAAACCGCCACCCTCCTCGGCGACCTCCTAAGATATGAACCCCCTTCCACCTCAATGATGCTCTCGTTGTAAGCCACCACACTCCCCATTTCTGAGCCATAGTCATCTACTCGACTCCGCTCCCCCATCAGCTGCTCCTCCGTGATCCACCCAGCCTCAGCCGCGTACCGCACCACGTCGCACGCGCTTGGGAATGAGAGTATGTTGCGCGGCGCCTCGGGGTCGAGGTGAGAGAGCAGCTCCTTGGTCGTGCGCTTGAAGGCCGTGAGGGCCTTCTTATCGCCCTTGAAGTGGCCCACCAGGTACTGGTACGTGTAGGCGAGCCAGAGGACGTTGGTGTAGGGGTAGTGGGGCGCCCACGAGATAGCGTCGCTGGTGCCGGGGCCGTCGACGCCTGCGGCGCGGGCGTAGGGCGTGTCGTGGGCCTGCGGCGGGAGGTGGGCGCGGTCGCCTCGGAGCAGAAAGGAGCGCATCTGCCGGTAAACCTTGCACTGGGCCGCGTGGGTGCTGGTGAAGATGGAGAGATCTTTTTCTAGGTCGTACGAGACAGGATTAGGGTCAGCGTCGCCGAGGCCGGGGTCTTCGGCGCGCGAGAGGCCGTAGTCGAGGACGGTGATCTCGAGGCCTGAGTAGCCGAACCGAGAGAGAGTCTCGTCGGTCTTGGGCTTGGCGGGTTTTACCTGGCGGATGCAAAGATTTCCCTCGTGCAAGTCGCGGTGCTGGGATCGTTAGTGATGGCTTTGAAAGATGTGAAGACTGCGACTTGCCTCAAAGCGGACCAAATCCTCCGCCCTCGCCAACGCAATAGCTGTGTGCAGGAAGATATCCCACAGTTGGTCGACCGAGTACAGCTCAAAGTCTTCGAGAGCCGTACCAGCGTCGCCCAGCTCCACGACCAAGAACTTTGTATCGTCCAAGTACCTGCTTGGTGAGGGGTAGAACTGAAGACGGTCCGGGTCCTTCCTCTTCATCTTGCGGTGAAAAGCCTGGTGAGTCCCGAGTAAGGCTTTCGGAGCCTTACCCCTGACGACATAGCGCTCTTTGTAAACGACAAAGCCCGGGATGTCGGCTAGCCACTCGGATATCTTGAGCTCGCCCCGAAGGTCGTCCTCGGAATGTGGTTCCTCGTCAACTAGGCCAGACCTCTCCTGAGCTTTTGTTTGCGCTTTGATTGGTGACTCCAGCCTGATTGTCTTGATGATGCTTATCCCTCTTTCATTGGTGATGCGGTAGATCTCGGCATACGAGGCCTCAGCAATTTTCTCTATCCGGTCGCCGAAGGGGCAGACATCATCCCAAGTCAGAATCCGCAGGTCTTCTTCCTGGAGTCCGTCCCCTTCTTCATCCTCCGCTGCCAATATTGAAGGTGTTTGAATATCGACGTGCTTGGTTACATCAGGGGGTGGGAGCAGAGCTGGAGACGCTGCAGCTTCATCCACCACCTCAACGGGCGTTTTGTCCTCGAGCGTAACAGCAAGAAGCCTCTCTGTTATTTCTCTAAGGGATTTATCTGGCACAACCTTGGGCTCCGGTTCGGGCCTTGGCGCTGGCTTATTTTCCTTGATGGGGCTCTTGGGTAACTCGGCAAAAAGCTGTTCGGCCCTCGTCTTCTTGATTGGCTTTCCATATTTCCGAAATGCTGTTGTCCTCGCCATTTTGCGGCGTGAACTGATATTTGGCTTTGTAAATTTTGCTGTTTTGTTTTGTTACAAAATTTTCAGTCTTGAAGCTCAATCGCTTTTTCCACGTTGGTGACTCCCAATCCAAGTTTTCATGTAAGTTGGCATGTCCTTGCGTCTGATTCGTTGGTGGTATTGCGGCTGTTGTCAAGGGCAACCGCGGCAGAAACGACTACCTGGGGCCCACCGAGCCCCCACAATGCTCCATCAACGTGTTCACGTAACGCCCAAAACACCCCCAAAAGAGCATTTGCGATTAACGAACTGTATTGGCACCTCGGGCTTAAGGCATATATTTCATATCAAATACCGAAAGAACTGTTTACCCCTATATAATCCGAACACGCCGTAAATATAGCGTTACTGTAACTTTCGGTGGCCTGGACTGCTTTGTGGTTTGAGTGCAGATGCACGTCAATCAGGGAAGGTGGGTCTTGCCTGCAGCTTGAGCACGGACGTTGGCCTGTCCTGGGGTCCTGGGATCTGCGAATTTGATTCCATTTCTTCCGCGTGAGCACGGAACAAGCTTGTCGCAGCCTCGACTCCGGCCACAGTACGCGACATCATGGCCAACCTCCTCAACAGTCTCTTCGGAGGCGGAAAGCCCGCGGCAGATCCAGTACGCGTCCAAACTGACGACTCTGGTGAGTGCTCCTTGCTGTATAATCTGTTGGATGATGCCATTGCCTGTTCGCCTTGCCGCGCAATGGGCATTGTCCCTCGTCGCAACGTCACCATCTCCGTCTCGCTGGCCTCTCCCGGCCATTGAAGCATGCGAGCCCCCTTAACCATCTATTTGAATACATGGCACTGCCTTTCCATCAATCTCATCTGCGCAGCTGCTAACATGTAAGGTTCTCCCGGCAGACTTCGCCGACTTTGCAGGCGGTGCTGAGCCCGGTCAGGTCTCGTTCCCTCCCGCGCCGAATCCCCTCGGTGGGGCTCTACCAACGGGGCGCCCTTACACAAAATGGTACAATGTGCACGAGCGGCACAGCTTGTCCGAATTCAAGGCCGAGGGTGCTATTCTTTCAGCGATCGTAGTTGTGCTTCTCCTTCACCTTTTCGGTGCTCGCGCGAACCGCACCAAGGCCAAGAAGTGGATCCGTGCGAACGCGGTGCCCCTGAACGCCGAGTTCGCCCTTGTTGGCTTCTCCGGCGTGCCTGCCATCGCCGCTGACAAGACAGGGGACGACCTACTCCAGGCTCTAAACGACGTGAATGTCCAAAAGGGTGACTCCCTCCTCAAGGAGAAGAGTCTGTTCGAGTTCGCCACATACGCGACTGGTCGTGCCAACGTCGCTTTTGTCGATGTCAAGCTTACCCTGAAGAAACGATTCAATCCAATCACTACCTTTATCGAGTATGCTCTTGGCTTCTTCTTCGACAGCTTTGCTCAGCCCCAGGATTGCCTCGAGGCCACACTGTACCCCTTTGACGGCAAAGAGGCCCTCACCGTCCCCGGCCTTCCCGGCGCCGCCGAGTTGCGTGCCAAGGACAACAAGACATCGTTTGATGCTTTCGTTTGGGGTCTTGTCCACAAGGAGAGCATGAAGCAAGTTCGCGATGACCGCTACGATGTTTCGCTCACCGTCACCAAGGATAACGCCAAGCTCCCGACCTGGCTGACTGTCATGACCGAGAGCGCCGAGGTCACCGAGCTCCTTCTCACCCCCGAGTTGATGAAGGCGGCCGAACAGGCCGGCGATCTCCTCGAGTATCTTATCATCTCCGATCAGCCCATTGAAAGGCCAACAACGTAAGTTTATTATCCCTCATGTTTGAGGTTTCACTCAACTAACCGCAACCCCAACAGCATTGACGAGACCGCCCCTCGCAAGCGCATCTTCCTCAAATACCGTCTCCCATCTGACAACAACTACGATAACCTTGTTCCCATTTTCCACCAGTTTCTCCGCATCTCCGATTTGCTCGTCCGCTCAGCCCACTTCCGGCCCGAGGTTCTGCGCAAGATCAAAGGTGTCCGCGATGATGCCATCAAGCGGATCCAGAAGGTTGAGGAAGATGAAAAGGCCGAGGAGCGCACTATCGAGCGTGAGAAGGCCAAGAAGGCCAAACGCGACGCCGAGCTCAAGGCCCTGGATGCAAAGGCTCAGAAGAAGTACCTCGACAAGGAGCGTGACAAGGAGATGCGCAAGTCGATGAAGAGGACGACTGCCCGGGCTTAGATTACATCATTGTTAAGTGAGGAGGGTTTGTGCTTTTCCTCTGCCCGGGGTATGGGCGGTTGGACTGAGTTACCCAAATATAATGTGACATGTAAGATGCACGAGTAATGTCGCATGGCGGTGGTTTTTTATGCCGCATGCTTTGTTGCGACTTGTATCCTCTAGGGGAAGAATGACATGTACACGCTCACTCAATGGGCACATATATGATACCCTTGGCTCATGCATGTGCCACTGTTCTCATCACCTTCAAGACTCGTTCTTGGCCAGAATATCCTCAACCCTCTTAACCTTTTGAGCTGCTGTCTGGCTCTTATCGGTGCTGCCCGCAAGAGTAAAAAAGGTACACAGTCAGTGACGTAATACATGCGACAGGGAGTTGAACACAAAGGGGGAACTCACCGTGTCCCCACGCGCATTGACGTCTGAACCCGCAGAACGCCGGTATTGTGAACAACAGTGTGGGCTTGGCCAATTACTTTCATGACTTCGTCCCAGCTGCCTTCTGTTGCGGTTACGGGTGTTAGGCACTATATGGCAGGGATGAGAGTGAGAGAACGAACCGACGGTGGTCCCGGCCGAGTGCATGGTGTAAGTCAGGCCGCTGGCCTTGAGGAGCCGCTGCACCTCGGCGACTTCTTCTGCGACCGAGACATTGGCCGTGCCGACCTGTTTGGGGTCAGTCTACTGTGAGAGAGGTGTGGGGATGGTGGACGGACGGGGACGAGACAGAAGTCGGCGTAGCACCGCGCTGGAGTTTCAATGTTGGGGGAGCTCATGGTGAGTTGGCGACTGAGGTTCTGTGATATGTCGAGGTCTTTATTGGTTGCGGGAGGTGCAAGGTTCGGTCCGACTACACTACAATGTCCAAATACGATAGATAGTATCGGAGTGTGTTTGTGGGGACGGGACACTGTGTGGTTAAGTGGGGAACTTGAGCAAAAATTGCAGTAACTTCTAAGTAGCAGATCTGACTATTTTCGCCCTTGTGGGCGTGGGAAGATGAGCGGCATCAACCAAGATAAAAAAGAAAAACCAGAGAATCATGAACCTGCAAGACAAGGAGAAAGCAAATTTCCGCAGGCCCCTGGTACTTGTCGACACCGTGACACCACTTCCATTTCCGCGCCCCAAAACCTGTAGCTCCTAAACACCATTCCTATCCAATAGTATCTCATCCAATCAATCCCATCATCACAAATCAACATCACCTATCTGCAGTCCGATAATTATCACGCAATATCCATACCTCAAAGATTCCAGCTCCACGCTTGGCACATCAGGAATGTGTCAGCTTCACCCTTCGCTCTCACCCCGGCTCGCTGTGTTGCCTTTCACGACTTGATTTCTCAGCAAATATATGTCACCGCATGCGACTTCGGTCAGCGAAGGTACTAAGAACCCTAAAGCGTCGGCTTGCCTCCGTTGTTAGATGCTGTAAACCAGACAGCCATCGGCAGGCCTGTCCAGGCTGGAGCCGGGTGCGTGGCTCGTCGTCGAATGCCGTCTTCCTCTGTCCCAACCACTTGCTTCTCCTTTTTCGTCCTGCCCTCCCAGATGCCACGGGACTTCACTCATTAGCGTCGGATCGAGCACGGCCTCCCACACGCACCCGTCCGCGCCGTCGGGCTCACTCTCTCTCCACCGAGCGCCAGGACACGATGCATGGCGCGGCCAGACTCGTTCGCAGATACAGAAGAGACGACGTCTGGGGCGCCGCGGCAGTTGGTCCGGAAGATGCGCAGGACACGGGGGTGCCGGGGTGTGGTGGCGGCTGCTCTGGCCCAGGCTGGCGCAGGTTGAACTGATGTGACCTGGGCTGATGTCGCTGGAGTTGCACGAGCCGCTCTCGCCGAAAGTCAACGTAAAGCCAGACCACGTCTCCTTCTGAAATTTCAGGTGCTCGGGGGTCAGCGGCAACGGGTCGTTTGCAGGTGATGGCTCGCGGGCCGAGAGCGCCCCATCTAGCGTTATGTCGCCAGAGGGGCCGTCGTGGGGAAGCTCGGGTTCCCGAAGTGCTCTTTTAAACTTCTGCAACACATTTCCAAAACTTTCCGCTAGCCGGCGCACACCCTTTCTGTTCCTCGCCATTTTTATGGGGCTGGAGCAGGGATCAACTAGCAGAACATATTGTAATGCTACGTAACGGGTGAAGAACGTAGATGATGAGGAGGCCGGCAAGCAAGTAACACGCCGCTCGGTATCCGTGGCAATGGAAAAGGGGTCAGTGTTACCTGTCTCGTCGCTGTCGTCGATGGATACATTCCTAGCAACTGGTGTGATTAGTAGGGGCATGCGATTCCTCTCCCCGCGGTTATGTTGTGAGGAAGGAGTTGACATGTGGAATCAACTGGCTTGACTAGGAAAGAGCCGCTTACACCTAGCAACCAAATGTCTTGCACCCAAAAGCAGGGAGGCAATATCAAGGCGCTTCGATCAGGCGGGCCGGGAGATTAAGAAAGTGCCGGCTTGGGCCACAACGCAACCGTGCTACGAGCAGAAAGTCGGAAAACTGTTTGGCAACAGATCCGGCTCTACCGTCGTGGGCGTTGGGAGGAGGGTAGGTATCTCTGATTTGTCGTCCTCGTCGACCCCTAATCTAACGACCGGGGAATCAACAAGGTGCCGGTTTGGGTTTCTCGGCAAAGCCTCGGGATCCGCACGTATTAGACCAGAGTCAGCCAGAAATCGCCGGCTTGAAGCCGAATAACGTTTCCATAATGTTCTAGCAGGCGTCACAACAACGGAAATGCCGGAGCCACCCAGGAACTAGACCATTGATTTTCGGTAACACGGGCATGTAAAGGCAAAAGCGAAACCCAAACCAATTCGCTTTGGAACTAGTGACAAAACTTTAGAGTCCTTTTCGAATTTTTTCGTTGACGAAAGCTACGATCCACCTGTAGCACCCCGAAACCCCCACCGAAAGCTAGATACCATACGCTTCCTGATGTCACGTACCGATACTGAAGAAAGAAAAACGCCAGGCCCAGCATCAATCTGTGTGCAGTAATCATCCATTGCTCATCTCGAGACACATTCAGCGCCAAAGACCGCGGCACTTCCAGCTCCTAAGCCCCCCAAAACCGTCAAGACCCATGCAAGCGCAGCAGATTCCCAGTCAAACTCATCTCCCGGAATGATATCCCCCTCAACAATACTAGACTGCTCTTCAGGGGTAGGCTCATAAGTGCCATCGTCGGGAATCTCCTCCGGATCTACCTTCGGCTCCGCCTTGATCTTTTGGGGGTGACCGCGCTTCCTAGGCATTGGTACTCCGTCGTCGCTAGGATCATTGGAGCTGCTGATGTTGGATATTCTTGATTGGGTCGGTCGATCTCGCAATTTGGAAGCTATCGATGACGGTCCCGGGGCTTCGTCATTGAGCCGGGGTTCGGTTTCGGGTGCATCTGCCGATGTCTTTCCAAGTGGAGAGCTTCCAAAAGCCACGTACGATGGCACAGCCGATTTGGCAATGTCTCCTGCATCCATTGCACGAACGGCAGCCCAGAGACCAAGGCTCAAGGCGGATAGAAGAACGTCTTTGCCGGCAGCGGCGACTACAGGGTGATCCATAACCGCGCCGAGCACCTTTTCGAATGCTGTGGCGCTGCGATCCCATGCCGATCTCTTTTCCGTGTCAAATGGTATCTTGATGCTATGCCGGTGCTTGTAGGCGTCGGGGAGGTTATACAGCAAGCCATTCACCGATGCTTTTGCGTGCAGAAGTGCGCTCACGACTGACATGACTTGGAACACCTTGCTTATGTCGCGGTAGGCGTCGTGAATATGCGAATGAGTCGTGCCCCATGATTCTGGAATTATGGCTGGTAAGAACAGTGGCGCGAAGGACAAAAGTTTGGCCATCGTAATTACTGTGGGAAACCACGTTGTCCCTGACACGGAGGGGAGCGAAAATATGGCGGCATAGCTGAGTGCCAAAGGGACGAGAAACACAGATAGGTTTGGAGCCCAGTTTTGGGGCTTCGCTGGAAATACTTTGTTCAAGAATTTTGCCAACCTGTTTTGGAATTAGTATGGTGGGATCTTCTGTGATCGCAGCAAACATACCGCGTGTCTTGAAGTGGAATGGGCGATGGAGTCAAGAGCAAAGATACATAAAACAAATTCTGCGCAAATGACAGGCTGACTAGGTGGGCCTCTAAAGCGTATGCCCATAGGAAGGGAATCTTCCGCCTGCGACCCTCGATTGCAAGCAATGTCGTCCAGGAGACAATTGCAAGATCAAGCTGTTGCCCCCACCATAATCGTCGTGCCTTTTCTGTAAGGATCTCAAAGGCATCGAAATAAATTGGGGTATCACTTAGCCACTGGGCGAGGTACAGATTGGACCCATTAACGGGTGCCGAGCTCCAAAGTGAGCTCTTAAACACACTGCATATAGACCGTCAGAACAAATTACATGGCATTTGAAGTGTTCATCCACATACCTGTCTGGCACTTCGATGCCTCGTTCGAAGGCCCACACCTTGTAGGAAAGAGTCAGGTAGCCAAGACCCGAGGTAACTGCCAACGAAAATCCCAACGCGGCCAAGCTCCCAAAGGCAGTGGCGAGCTTTAGGCGTTGCGAGGTGCGATGCCGCGTGTCTTGAGCTGGTCCAAGCCCAACCTGCGAGCGGCAGAGCCCTAATCCGATTATGTACAAGAGCCCTGCTACCGTAGTAACATGAAGTGTACTCAGAAACAGAGGTATGTAGCTATATAGGCTGTTAGTTGGATGTTCGACTTTGGATGGCACTGGAAATGGGCAAAATCCGTGTGTAAGTGCAATTTGGTATTTGCGGGTACCTTGGGGTTAGCTCAAGCACGACCGGCGCCATGTTGCTGGTCAACTGAGAATTTTGATATGGTACGGATCTCAGAATCTAATGGAAGTTAGATCATGGGGGGTATCTTGTTCTTCTTTTGGAATGTTGATGTGTCGTGGGAGAAACGACGTATTTTGTTTGGCAGGGCAAGAATCGAGGGCGCCTGATTGCCTATGACGACATAACGATAGCACTGGAGCTCCTGCTCCTGCTCCTGCCTGCATCCAAGACAGCGAGGTGCTTATCTTATCGATGGGACGGATAACTATGCGGGAAACGACTCGGTGTTTAGTCAATGCTGCCCCGCGCCTTTCCCCACCCCAACTGGCTGGCTCCCCTGTGACGTGGAACCTTGATGCTGGAACCCCTGTGGTGTGGGTATCCTCTGCTGTCTTCCTGTTAGCGTTCCCAACCGCCGTTCATCGACTCGAAGCTTACCTCGGTCTATTGCGCCTGGCAAACTTTGACGAAGAAGGAAGAAAAATATGTATCATCTTGCCAAAGGCCTCTATCGGTTAGCCACAAGCAAAGAAGGTAAGCTCGCCCACGCTCTGCTTTGCTCGACTCGGCCCTGATCTGGTCGCGTCTGCCAGAATACTCTGTTATCCTCCTCGGCCTCGACAATGCCGGCAAGACCACCTTCCACGAGCAGGTGAAGGCCCTCTTCCATCCGGACGGCCCGGAGCCCAAGTTGAAGACGGTACCGACGGTTGGCCAGAACGTATCGACCATCACCCTCCCAGACATGTACCTCAAGCTGTGGGACGTGGGCGGCCAGATGACGCTGCGCAAGCTATGGCAAAGCTACTATGCCAGCTGCCACGCCATCGTCTTCATCATTGACAGCACTGACATCGGCGACGGTAATCTCGAACACGACAGCACTGGCCGCCTCGACGAGTGCCGGCTCGTGCTCGAAGATGTGCTGCAGAACTCCGAGACCGAAGGCGTGCCGGTGCTAATTCTCGCCAACAAACAGGACAGGGAGGACTGCGTCGAGGTCGTTCGCATCAAGGAGGGGCTTGTCAAGAAGGTTTTCGAGGGTGACAAGGCCAGTAGTATCCGCGACTCGCGTGTGCTGCCTGTCTCTGCCCTCACAGGCACCGGTGTACGGGAAGCTGTTGAGTGGTTGAGGTCAAGGGTGAAGTGGAATAAGGAATCCCGACCGCCAGTCATGAGATGATGCGACGACGCACATTTACCATTCTTCGCTTGCTATGACAGAGTCCCGAGGCTCACTGCGGTCTCTAGCGATTGAACGACATGACAAAATAATAGCTGGCTCAACCGTTTTGGGCGAAACAGGTTTTATACCTATCCTTCAGTCTTGTAATACTGAGGGGGGAACAGGTGTCTCGATGAAGTCGAAACATAATCTGCCGCGTATCCCTCCCTTACTACATCAGCAACCTGGTGTTGGATTTTCACCTCACGTCAACAACCACAGCTTGAAGAGAATCCGGACCTTAAAACGTTACCAGATCTGGACCGGTTTTAGAGGTTATGGGCCCTTGTCTTTCTCAGTTACCTTAAGCAGACCTCGGATTTTGATACCCTTCGGATACGCTGCTTTTCTCGCGGTTTTATCGATCATTTGATAGATGGTCAACGCCTAGTAAGCCTTGGTAGCATATTCATTCTATTGTTAGACCTCAACAACTGAATCTAGCTTTGCAAAATGTATGCTGAATCCGGCAATGTGGGGTGCCAGACAGCTGGCGGGTTTCTTGGTATGTACATGCATAATGACACGCCGCAGTTAATCGTGCGATAGCGGTAGCGTGTCGTGGGGGGTGTATGGTGGGGATATTAGGCGCATTCCTAGGTAGGTTGGTAGGATGGCCATGTAGTCGAGCCCTCACGCTTTTTCACCCCTTCATCTTGTGAGTATGTTCCATGGGTATCTGCAACCGAGTCCCGGACACAATCTGAACCCACACTTAACTATAACCCATGGTACTCCAAATTCGAGCGTTCTGCGCTTCAGCAGAAGCTCATGAATGCACCGTTCAGATTGAAGATCATTGCCCATCTGGTTTGGGCCACAGGCCTGAGGCTGAACCGACATGGGTTCTGTATGGCCTTGCTAGCCGTCGGGTATCTTGTTTTGGTCCTGACCCTAATGCTACGCCAGGCTTCCTTTCGTATTCCGTCGCATTTTATCTATCATTTTCGGCTGAGAGCTCAGCCATAAGGCCACCTTTGTCCCTCCTCTTGATGTCCTCGGCTAGTTTCTTGTCTAGGAATGATGAGAATTCCTTGACCTTTGTGAGTGCAGTATTCGTGCACTGAAGAAGGGTAACGGCCTCGACAGGGGTACCACCCAGCTTCGCAATCTGGCAAATTTCGCCGTGTCGATTCAAGCTAATGGTGCAGCTTCCGACACGGACCTGCTCCTCCCTCCAGGTCGCGTCAAGGAGCGCGATCTCTCCCTCGTCACCAAAATAGCTCCACGTGACGCAGAAGGGTGAATGCAGCCAGCTGAGAGCAACAGGCTCGCGCTCGGCTGGAGTGTACACGGTCAAGATGCCGCTCTCCATGCTCGTGTCTGGTTTCCTGAAGTGCCGCAGCGCAGCAACAACGGCCAAACACGCAGCGTCAATCAGGTTTCCGTCGTGCGAGAGGACGTGTACATCGACGCGAACGGACCAGACCTTTTGGCCAGCTACCAGGCATAGGGACTCGGTGTCCAGCGCTCCAGAACGGCGCACAGTCTTCTCCAGCAGTCGTGAGAGTAGAACCTCCGTCTCGGTTGGTCGCCCGACTTCGAAAGCGGGCGAGGCCATGGGGCTGAGCTCTGTCGCAATGTTGAAGATGCCGTCCAGCGGTCTGTCCACATAGGGAACGGTCACTTCGGCAGATGCTTTAGCTAGAACTCTGGGAAAAGAATATAAGTTAGCCTAATTGAAGTCCCAAAAGTGATACGCCTGTGACATGCCTCGTCTTGCCGAGTGTTACATCGGCGACGCCATACTGGTCCCCAAAAGTGAGCTCGAGAGGCCGATACTGGTCGAACTCGCGGCCATCGAGGCGTAGATTTTCCTGCAGAGCCTGCAAGATAAATTGCCGCTCATTGAGCGATGGCTCGGCTTCACGAGGCATCTTGGGATTTCGCGTGTCGTTGCAGCGGGTGATCTAGGCGCAAGCAAACGTTGTTGCTGGCTGAGGTTTGCTGGGTTTGGAGGAGCTGCTTTCTGCCACTAAAGTCCGCCAAATTTTAGCATATTCTGCCACCAGGCCGCAGGCGGTGAAGACATGACACCCGCGAACTCACGTCACCGCGTTACCAATCCGATCCGCTTGCGTTCCATCGCCATCGTCAAACTCCCTCACATCCTATTTATTTCATACGAACCGGCAACATGACCACGGCACACAGACCCACCTTTGACCCGGTAAGGATCGATATAACCACAATGCCCTCACCGCATCGCTAACATGCATCCTAGGCTCGTGGCAAAGAAGCCAACCGTGGTGTAGCCTACCATCAGCGTCTTCTCCCCGCCTACACACAGCTCAAGTTTCGGTACGCCGTGTAGCCTTCTCCCACCATCCACGAGGATCCACCAGAAACCCGATACTGACACCTTTCCCAGGCAACGAGGCCAAGGAGGCGACGCCGACCACGACACCCGCGACCTGCGTGCCGAACTCCTCGCCGCTGAGGCCGCCCATTTTGCAAAGACCCGAGGCGGCCCCGCCCTTACTGGAGACGATGCGCCGGAAGACTCGCCGGAAGAGAAAACATCCGCTGATGCGTCAAAGAGGCCGCTGGAGCTGACGTCGCGCGCTGATGGCGAGGGTGAGGACCCAGAAGCCAAACGGCGGCGGATATTAGTGGAGACGCGAGACATAGATGCGGACGATTCGGATGAGGAAGAGGACGATGACGATAGCGATGATGACAGCGACGATGATGATGCGGAGTTACAACGGGAGCTGGAGAGGGTGAGGAGGGAGCGCGCGGAGAAGCGCGAGAAGGAAGTGCGTCGGCTGACTTACCCTTGTTGGCACCGCTGGATACCTGAGGACCAAGTACTGACTTTCCAAAATCTAGGAGCGAGAACGTGCTGCCGCCGAGGAAGAGGCGCGAGAACGAGATATTGCTTTGGGCAATCCGCTTCTAAACAAGCCTGACTTCAATATGAAACGGCGTTGGGACGATGATGTCGTATTCAAGAATCAGGCACGTGGAACGGAGGAGAAGGGGAAGAAGGAGTTCATCAACGTAAGTGATCGACCTTTCTGCAGACTTGATTGTGCGCACTTATAGCTGACCATGTCTCAGGACATGCTACGATCGGACTTCCACAAGAGATTCATGGGCAAATATGTCCGTTGAAGCATTGCAAGTTTGATGTGAGAAAGATATCCCGCCATACGGGGTGCGTGTGATGGTTTGTTTCCACTTAGCTTTCGGGAAATCAGTTGCTACCGAAGGTGTGTCCCGCTAGATAGAGATCGAGGTATTGATAATACCTAGCAGTAGCTGCCGTCTGGTCAGCTAGGATGAAGTTCATACATCCTGCGAGAATGGCTAGGATAGCTTGCCCTTGCTTCCGGACTGTTCAATAGGGCATATTATGTAAACTGGCCTCTCATCGATAAATAGCATACTCCCCCCCCCCCCGTTCCCCAATCTAGCATTTCACCTCTGTTTCTTAAAGTCCGTGGCGTTGGACTGACTAGGCTGGAATGCCCGAGATACTGCCCTCGAGCTCCGGTAGAGGAGCACTGGGTACGCATTAGTATCTACGTCATCGAGTGCTTGGTCTGGAACTTACCAGCCGGGACAACAGCCCAAGGGCTGTTTAGGCCAACGTAATAGGCCCAGTAATAGAGGAATTCAGGCCGGTTGTACGAGACACCGTTATAGCGCTCCTCGAAATAACAAGTCCCATAATAGAGTGCCACACCATAAAGATGGCCAACAGAGACGATGGACTGTAGGATGTGGCGCAGCCCGGTAGTATTGCTTGCTTTATCCCGAATAATGAGTATTGCTGTCAAAATAGAGAGCGGACCCCAAATAAACTAATGTAAATCATAAAGTATCAGACCCACAGGTTCCTAAGTGTCACAGATAGTAAACTTACCACAGTGAGAGCCTCGATGCACAGCATAAACGGATCCGAGGTCATGTACCTCGAGTCTGACAAGGCATACTCCTTCCATAGCTGTGCAAAAAGGTGCTGGGATGCCGCTATGCTTTCGTGGTTCAAGATGAAATATCCTGCTGACCTTCAGTACAGGTCGATGATGATAACTAGTGTCAGGCTTTTTCACGTTCCCTCTTCAACGCAAATAGACAAGTCTTACCCTCGAAGAAACAATGCAGAAATGCGCCTAGACAAGCCCACTCAGAGTCAGCCACGGTCCGCAAACCTACCACTATCACGAGGCTGGTGGACAAAACAGTAACGAAAAGGGGAAAGTAAACAAACCAAGCCAACTATAGGAACGACAAAATGTCTCAACTATCACTTACAGAGCGTGAACCAAGCCAGTGTCAGCTGTTCTGGCCTTCCAATTGCCGGGTTGACTTGCTTTGCCAATAGTTGGACCACAGCAACGATAGCGATAAGAATAATGCCAAAGGCGCCGAGGAGTACAGGGACGGCCAATACATTTGGTGAGTACCTGCCCGGAATTTTGACACCGGGAGGGTAATAGGGATGTCCATGCATGTCTTCTGCTTGTGAAAAAAAGAAAGAGCTGGGCCTTACATTCTGGGGCCAGCGTCCTCCAAGTTGTAATGGAAATGCAGTGCTGTGGTTATAATTGATGATGGGTCGATTGCGCCGCTGCGGATATTTTTCAGATTCATTGACTGCCCATGACCCTGGTCGGATCGGCTGCCCTGCAATAGGTAATCATCAAAGCCACACATGGAAACCCTAACCCTCGAATGCATTGCAAAAGGGGCTGAGAACCAGCGACCCAAGATATAAAAAAGTACGGTATTCATGCACAATTTATTTCGAGAGCTGACTTGGACTGGATACGTAAAAATTTTGGGGCCTAGAAGGTTGATTGCTCTGTATTAATTGGTGCACCAAAAAAAAAAAAAAAAAAAAAAAAAAAAAGGGCCATGATCCAACGCAGAACCTCTTCAAAAGAAGCAACGAGTAATCTGTTGGGGAGGAGCAAAAATATGTAGCTGCGGTTGGTTTCGATCCAACGACCTCCGGGTTATGAGCCCGGCGAGCTTCAACTGCGCCACACAGCTTATTGTACTGATTGTTGAGAAGTAGCGGTCGTACTGAGCTCTTTATGGGAGCATTGAAACCCATTTTGGTGTGGTTATCAGAGTTTGGACTCACCCTGGTCATTGCACCGCAAGATAGTTGGAAGTAAAACTCCAGTCAAAATCATCCATGAATGCATTCCAGTCGAACCGCTGAAACGGATCTGTCAGCCCGAGGTCTGCATTGTGGCCGGGTCGGGGTCCTTCCTCTGCAACAAACGTTAGCCACGGCGAGCGACAGAAGGCTGAGCAGCACAACTCACGTATAGACTCGGTGCCGTGTTGCGCGAGGTTTGGTGTAGAAGCACCCCTTGCCTGCTCCATGTCCCTCCTCCACCGTCTAAGACACCCAAAAGTCAAGCTCGCCCCAAGTCTGTGGGTGAAAACCGAGACACCTGAGTCCGTCACATCTGTCCTTGGGATATGCGTTCGGATATCCCAGTACTTCTCGAGCATATTCGTAACCCGAACATGCAAGTCCCCTTCCTGAACGGAGCATGTACGCATGCCTCGTATCGCCTCCTTGATGAGAGAGTCAATAGTATCAGCTTGGAAGCCCTTCGTATAAGCTGATAAATGCACAGACATGACTACGCAGACTGCGCTTAGCAGGGTGCGGAAGACGAAATGCGGCGCGTAGTGCAAAAAGGCAATCTCTCGATGGAGGCGCATGGCCTGGTAGATGAGTGCCTCAGCAGTGGTGTAGCACTTGATCACGTTTCGCTTGAGAATCTCTTCGCTGTAGCCTGGGAGAGGCATGAAGTAGTATGTTTGAATTTCAAGCAGAGTCGATAGAAGGGTGAAGTTGTCCAAGTCTTTGAGAAACAGTCAGCAGCCGTGTATCGTTCCCAGACTGGGGAATTACCTGAGTTATCCGGATAGAACATCCTCTGAACCTTTGTATACTCGTCTTCCATATGAGAAACTAGATGATGTGAAACACCCTGGGTGTCTTCCAGCGAGGCGCACATTGTTCTGCTAACCTTGTTCGCAAAACGCGCCGTCTCGAGGTGGATAGCAAAATACCGAGGCACGGGGGAGAGGCTGCGCCCGTCTAGGATTTTGTCTATGGTCAAGTTGGAGAGGGGACTCGCAGAGGGACAGCCGTTGTAAGCCGATACGCTGTCACGATGTGAGATTAAGCTTATCAAGAGAATTCCGAGCGCCAAGTAGCGTTATGACATACCGATGAGATATTATTGCACAGCCAGCCCAAGTAAAGGTTGCCTCCTCGTCCGTCTCATCGCATACTCCGTACTGTGGACCCCTGAATTCAGAATGGGCGCCGAAACCGGTATGGAGGCCCGTGAGGAATGATGAATTCATGGCAATCCCGGCAAATATCATTGACGGATCAGATAAAAAGCGAATTGTGGCAAACGGCCATGTAGCAAGGATGAGTAGCGAGTTGATTATGGGGAGACGCAAGGGGGATTGGGACACAGAACTCCAAATCTCAGGCAGCAGAGAGTCTATCAAGAACTGGAAAACAGTGTCATCTCTTGCGAACCGGCGGCAGGATGTCAATATGATTGTCCAGAACAGCACATGGCCCCTCTTGTAGCAGGCGTCGGGATCCCGTGAGCGGACAATCGGGAGATAAGGATGAAAATGCTCAAAATATCTGCCACGCATGAGTGCCTGACACCAGCGCCAATAGGAGAGATGAACGTACTTTTCGAAGTAGTAGTCAATGTCTTCTCCCGAAAAGACACGCGAGCCCAGAGCTCTAGGCTCGGCGCCACGCCCCATCTGAACGCTTGAAACAGCATCGCTTCCTCGGGCGGGCGTCAGTGCCGGTGTCTCGCTCTGTGAAGGGTAAGGCCTTAGTCGGTTAAAGAGACTTGGGGCGGGAAGAAAAGAGTCGCCTAGAGTATGTGGGGGCAAGTGAGGACGTAACAGCTGCACCTGGCGCACTGGGGGCAGCTCTGGGGGCAGGGGTAGGGAGGGCCGCGGAGCAACAGCATCCTTAATGTGCTGGACCTCGGCAGCCAATTCTTCAAGTTTACTAATGAGCGCCGAGGGGAGTATGTTAGTCGGCCGTGTAGCTACAGGACGGGTTGGCTGGGCGACAGTGTGTCTCAGAAGCAGCCGAGGTGTTACTGACCTTCTTCGAGATGTTCTCTTGTGGCTCTTGTCGACGACGCAGTGGAGCTCGAGTTTGGAACATCGGAGGCATGGCTGGTTTGGAGTCAGGCTTGCGTTGCACTTTACCTGTGTATTCAAGACAAGGCGTCAGTTCATCCAATGAAACGGGGCGTGGAGCGTGGAGAGTGGATAGGATAGCACGGAGATGGTTGTTGGGTAGCATGTAAGTGCACCTTTGCGTCACGGCACCGAATACAAGCTGTGTTCCGCCGGATCCGGGCCGGCTCGGTTATCCGTGTCGGTCCCGGAGATTCGGACTCGGCAGGAGGGGACGTGCCCGGCTCGCCAGCCTGGGCCATTGTTGGAAAAAATATACAGGTGCAGTGCGCTTGGTCAATCAGGCCTGGCTTCAGACGAATTCAGTCGCTTGGAGGCAATCAATGGTGCGGGAAAAGGCAATGGCGATGTCGCTGGAGCGAACTCGGGCCCATGGATTTTGCCGAAACGGCAGCGACGGAACAAGGCCAACGACAAAGGTCACGTGCTCACTGGGCCCAAGCTCCTTGCTCTTCCAGGGCCCAAGGTACCCACTTGGTTGTTGCCTTGATGAGTAGACCGCATCTGTCGTCTACAACACCTACCTCTGAGAGTTATCAGTCTCCTTGCCTCGACCTTCCATACTCTTTCAGCCTCTGTACTTAACAAGCCGGAATTACAATGATGTAAGCTGCAGTGCTTCGCATCATGGCTGCTGTCGAGCCATCCCCTCTGCGGACTGAATTCTTTCAGCGAGTAAGTCACGCTGTAAATTTGACATTTGGTCGGCCTGTCACTAACCATCTGCAGCTGAAAGCAGTATGTGTGCCGCTCTCCAGATTGGCCATGCGCCCGGAGGACACGAGCTCAGATGGGAAAGAAACGCTTCGCCTTCTTGAGACGCTTCTCGACCTCTGGGCCGCTCAAGTGAGCCAAGATGCTTCAATCCTGGACGAGAAGCTGGCAAATTACGTTTTTATCCCCCTACCATATCTTCTTCGCAAACAGCAGTACCCTGTACGCGTCATTGAGGCTGCCATACGCCTTCTCGGGACACTTGTTCAACATGGCTGGAAGTCAAGGGTGTCGCCCGGGCTTTCCCAGCAGCTGCTCCTATTTCTTTCGTTCACCCTCGGTGGCGCCCCTGGCCAGGCACAGAGACGCGAGTTGCCTGAAGATACAATTGTGGAAAGCTACCGCGCCCTCACAGCTCTTGTCACCGCCATGGGGGCTTCATCCACCGTTTTACCACCGTCTTCAGTCGCCGAAGACAAGACCATCCCTGCAATGGGGCACAGTGTCACGATCATGTTGGACGCTATCAGTGCTGGCGTTCCGCCTCTGATTCAGCTGGAGGCACTGCAGTGCCTACAGGCTGTATTTGAAGTCACCCAGGACAATTCTATCCTGGCTCGGTTCCTACCGGGCACCGTATCATCCCTTAGCAAAATTCTATCCCCGCCACTGCAGCAGAAGACCCAGCGACGGGTTCTCGTCAGATCACTGGAAGTACTGAATAAGGTACTTGTGAGTGTCCTTGCGGATATCAAGGTCCGGGGGATTCTGAAACAAAGAGAGGCCACGCAAGAGCCGCAGGAAACCACAGGGGCCACAACTACGGACAAAGGGTTTCGTGTCAAGCCGACCCCTTCATGGCTCAAGGCTACCGCAGCTCAGGTGAAAATTGCCTTGTCATCAGTACTAAAGTTACGGAGCCATGAGTCAGAAGAAGTTCAATCAGCCCTCGACAGACTTTGCATTAGTCTCCTAGACGAGTGTCATTCATCCTTGGCCGAGTGCCAGTCGATTCTTGTTGAGAGCTCCATGATGTTGGAGGACGAAGAGGAGACGAGATCGCACCTCCAGACGAGTCTACAGGACCTTGTCGGGGTATATCCGGAGCTAAGCGATAGCATCAAATCGGCGCTTTATAACTGGATTACCGGTTTGCCCAGGGTGATGCAGTCCAATGACGAACGAATCAAGCGGCTGGCTATTAGAAGCGTCCTCAGAGGTAGTAGAATGGCTGCATCCCTACGGATGGATTCTGCCACTCTCGACGAACTGCTCGGAGACGCTTTGAGAGACAGTGTTGTTGCCCTAGTAAGGAACTCCAGGCCATCAAAGGTGCAGGACGATGCTGGGGTAGAGTTAACTACCTCAGGTGCCTCTGGATCCCTTGTAGGAATGGGGGCATTCAGTCCCGTGTTACTCGACCTAGAGGGGCAGAGGGCTACAAGAGGTGAAATTGCTACGCTAATATCTAATATCGGTTCCCCCACTCAACAAACGAAAATGGCAACAGCAATGTTAGCCTACGTGCGAGATTTTGAAGGTGTGGATCAGATCGCCTCGTACTGGCTTGCCTTCGAGCTTCTAAAATCCGTGTACGCACAGTCGTTGGACCTGGATGACCTCCTCGACCTTTCCTCATTTGAAGAATCAAGAAGTCAAGAGCAAGTATTCCAGGAGCTCTACGACTTTTCGGCCTCGATCTTATCTTCACATTCGGACTCTGCCAATACGGATTGGCGACTCGAAGCGATCGCCTTGGAAGTAACTGCTTTCGCATCTACCCGCTTGAAAAGCGACTATCGGCCCGAGTTGATTGATGTTCTCTATCCCATCGCAACTTTTCTTGGCTCACAGAGCCCGCAATTACGCAGGCATGCCATCACAACACTAAATATAGTGGCACCCTCTTGTGGCTACGACAGTGTTTCGGAACTCATTATCGACAATGCCGACTACATGGTCAATTCTGTGTCGCTGCGGCTAAACACATTTGATATCTCACCAGCATCTACCAAGGTCTTGACTATGATGATCCGTCTGACAGGGCCAAAACTTCTACCTTTTCTGGATGACGTTGTTGCGGCCATATTTGCGGCTCTGGACAATTACCACGGCTATCCAGTCTTCGTGGAGAACTTGTTTTCCGTCCTGTCGGAAGTCGTGACGCAGGGTGCCAGGTCGGACATGCTTCTCTTGGAAGACGCAAACTCACAGGCAGTGGACCACAAGAAGAGAAGGCCCGAGTCGCGTGGTGTCACGGGAATCCTGGATACCTTGAAAAGGCGCACGGAGAGGGCAGAAAGAGCAACGAAGAAGACAGAGAGGAATATCCCAGGCCACCCCAAGGAATCCTGGGGCCCAGGCAAGAGCCAGGCCAAATCTTTGCTCGACATCTTAGAGTCCGCGGGTGATGAAGCCGCTGAAGACGAATCTGCCTCGGCGGTGGAGAAACCAAAACAAGCCAGCACACCAACATACAGCCTCCTGACGCGGGTTCTGTCCTTAACACAACACTACTTGACTTCACCCACGCCGACGCTTCGAAAGTCACTTCTCGATTTGGTAAGCGTGGTGAGCCCCGCGCTGGCTCCCGACGAGAATGCCTTTCTTCCCCTCGTAAACAGTGTCTGGCCGGTCGTGATCTCGCGCCTGCACGACTCGGAGCCTTTCGTTGCGATTGCGGCTTGCAAGGCGCTAGCTGCACTCTGCAGTGCAGCGGGCGACTTTCTCGCTAGCCGGTTCAAAACAGAGTGGTCGAGTGGCTTACGTGAGTGGTTTGCAAGCGCCCGGAGTGAGGCTGCGAAGGCAAGAAGCAGTGGCGGCGGTGGCGGGGGCAGAGCCGCCACTGGTATCACTACCAAGACCGTTATCCGCATGTCCACACCCAGCCATGTCTCCGCCCGCGGCTCCCCTGAAATCATTATCCCAGGCCGGAGCGCCGCCATTGACGCTACTGATGACGGACAGCTTATGATTCAAAGTTCACCCGCAGCGACAAATTCTACACCGTCTCTGTCAGCGTCTTCAACGTCGTCACGTTCTAGGGGTCTAGGCCGGTTCGCCCAGGCATCGCAAGTCTGGGAGGCCGGGGTTGGGCTGCTCAGTGCAATCGTCACGTATGTACGCGTGGACGATGACATGTTTGACGAAATCCTGGCGCTGGTGGATGATTTGGTGCCCCGCAACAGGGCTCTTCGGGAGGCGCTAGGGGTTCTGAATTCTGACGCGGTTTGGTTGGCCTTATATGAGCGTGGTTCGGTGGAATCGAAGTCTCCGCCTGTTCTAGAAGGGTTTGCGTTTGCGCCCATGGTGGCTGGGCGTTCTCTAGTGGTCGTCGGGTCGTAAATACTGAGCTGAGAGTAATTGATCTGTTGTCTCGGAAAATAATGTCTGGCAAGGCATACTTAAGCCTGACGTTGAAGTAACCGTTCTGTTGATGCGCACGCTAGCCAGGCTACCAAGGTGTTTTGCCAAGTCAGGATCGGATGGCTAGTGAGCTAGTGAAGCTTGTTTGCCTTTAAAGCATGAGCCTCCGCCCCGGGCTCCATTGTTTCTGTCTCTGATGCCTTGCGACCTGATAGTCTGACAAGCATAGCAAAACTCCACCTTGGTGACATGAAGCCTAGGAAAAAAATCGGATCGGGCCGTACGTTGTTCGTCAACTTCTTTGTCGTAGAGACCAAACATGGGAGTCAATCTTCTCATCGGCAACGCCGTTCCTCTCGGTCTCAAATGGCCAAGAAGCGAGCGTATAACATGCAGACATCTGGAGACGTTTCAATAGGTCACCCGATGTTGATGGTTTTGGACAGGTCCGAGATTAAGTACGCTATCCAAGCTCGGTGAGGGAATGAGGCAAGCTAAAGCTAACCCTGCAGGCGGGCTGTTGCGCTGCTCGCACACTACTGCGGGCAACATGCTACGCTACTCCGTTGGGATTGTTCCCCCCCAATAGTGCCGGATTAGCGGCGTGGGTTTATCCATATCGTCGAAGGAGCACATGTCATGCCACATTTTGCCAAACCACTGGCCGCCTCATACGTACGCCGTTGCAACCAGCACAGAACCTCTGGAACACAGGTATTGTAGTGTATGCTGGCCAATGTGATCGCGGTACACGATCCCCACCCCCCAGATCGTGAACGCCGGGTTGTTGGCGTCACCAGTGCCGGAAACGGGCTTGGTGTGTGGCAGGGGTCCGAGTACACTAGCAAGAGGCTCAGAGGCAAGGGAGACAGCAAGGCGCCCGGAGGTAAGATCTCGCTTCCTCGTCCCGCAACTGGTAGGGTGGTCTTCGCACGTCGCGAACCTCGGTGACGATCTTGGCGGGCTGGCTTCTGTGGTTGGCGGTCTGGTTCTTTGTCCGACACTGCCCCCACGATGGGGGAGTTTCTGTTCCGTTGGTTCCACTCCTTCTAGAAGGAAAAGAAACAGCGTGATGAGGGGTGTTTTGCATTAGTAAATTCAGCTAGTGGTCAGACACATGTTGAGGAATGGGAGGACCATTCGGGAGGGCCACTGGAAGCTGCAAGACGACGCATGGGAGTGGTTGCAGCTGATAGTGGCAATTGGGTTGGCGAGGTCGTGCAGATATCGAGCTCCAAAACGAGAGCTCATGCCGAGGCCAAGCGCGATTGACAGGATGGGAGCCAAGCAATCCAAGGAACTTTGGGGGGCCCCAGGTTTGGAGAACCCCAGGTCTTTTGGAGCGTTCTAGGTTGTCTTGGACCGCTTTTGTTCGCCTTGGTGAATTGGTCAGAGGTGCGCCTTGCCGTTGAAGCTTTCAACTTGGCAAAGCTTAGCACAGAAGCTTGGATTACTAGCATGACAAACCGACGCCGAGAACATCAATAGAAAAAAAGCTTAGAGTAGTTTGCAGTCGAGCTAATACAGTGGCGCCTCGAAGCTAGAAGCAGTAATTGAGCACACCGCGGGTAAACCTTTATCGAGATTACCTTATTCTCTCACATTATACCAGGATGTAGACCTTCCTGATCGGCTTATCAGTGCCTCTTGGGACGGGAGGGGGTGCGAGGGGTCTGGCAACGGGAGGCATATGACCGGAGATAGTCTGGGGGGGGCATCGCGTCAAGGGCTGCGGGAAGACTGCAGGATGGGGTTAGTGCATCAAGAGGAGGGCCGAAAGCATGATACCTATCTAAGCTTGCCAACCTTGCCAACCCGATAGGTGCTGCGGAAGGGTAGGGGACAACTGCTGGGAACCTTCGCCTCTTGATGGAACGACCTGTGCAGAGCAGGATGGCACCCACTCAGGCAGACTCCAGTGTAGTGTAGTAGTACTAGCCCGTACCTAAGTGACATGGGGTAGCCCAATCAATGGGGTCCTGGAGAGCGAGCATTCCAACCTGATCCATGCTTGGTGCGCCTCGAGTTCCATTTTCTGGGATCTGTCAGACACAGCTCTGGGTGGGCGGTCTTGAGACAATCATCGCGATTTGGACCCCAGACCGGGCCGCTCATGCACGGGCATGATTGGATTGACTGCCTTGCCGGCTGCCTGGCTGACACTACCAGCACGATCGGTATCTGTCCGGCGGAGGATTGATAGAATGAATTGCGGCAACTATGGCGGCAAAATGCGAGTCCTGATTGAGCTGGCAGGTGCCTTTGGTTCCTTGGGGCTGGGCAGCGATTTGTGTTGCCATTGGGGGACGATGAGGTGGGGGAGCGGATGGGAAAGTGCGAAGATCCTTCCTTCCATATTCGGCATCTACCAAGACTAAGTGCACAACGGAACACTGCACAGAGCTGGTCATAATGCCCCCCGGTCAGAATTCTATTTTCTTGGTAAGTTTCTCTTGCTTGCTCGCTCTGGGGTCGATGGCGAAATTCCATCGGCCTCGATTCTCTCGTGGATCCAGACCCCTTGCCCCAGCTGCCCCCGGGGCCTGTCCCATTGGGACCATGTCTTTTTTGCTGTGGTGAACGTAGCGTAGTGTAGGACACAGGGGGTTCTGGGTCGAGTTCACCTTGCACCTCGCGTTCCTCTCCAGGTCTCATCGGGCACCCCGGTCAGCCATCTGCACCGACCCCCAACATGCAGCGAAGGATGCAGCCACCTGGTGATACCACATTTAACACCAGGCTTCGCGTCAAAGCTGCGAGTATTCGCGGGTGTGCTGTGTGCTATACCCTTGCTGCCCCCGAAATGTCATGCTCCTGTGTTGCCCCAGTGGGCAGGCTCGCACCTGCCTGGGCGGCCAGACAAGAGAGCTAGGGACCATGTAGGTTGGACCTGCGGGAAGCTGCGACCGAGCTGTGAACCGTTGAAACAGAGATAGGTAGCCTTCCCCATCCGCGCGCATCTAATGTTTATACGTCCCATCTTTGCCCGCCTCCCCCTCTCACAGGCGCGTACATAAACCGAAAGCTCCCCCGTCCCCCCAACTTTCCCGAACCCTTATTACCCTGCCGTTTTGCCGGATTCTTTTCTTTTGCCCGCTCAGTCTCAGCACTGCGCGCAACAAGACTAAACACCAGCTGATTGCCAGACGAACCAATCTTCGCAAGAGAAAACAAGATGGCAGACGTCGAGGCAGCTGCTGCCGCCAAGCCGAATGGCAAGAAGGAGACCGTCGAGGGTTTCGCGTCCGAGAGCGGCGATGAAGAAATCGGCATTGTGAACAAGGCCCAGCCATTGAAGCAGGACCTGAAGAATCGGCACATGCAAATGATTGCCATTGGTATGTCTTATAATATGAAGTCACAAACCCAAGTCGGACGCGACTGACATAATCTTGTGGCAAACAGGCGGTGCTATCGGAGCCGGTCTCTTCGTCGGTTCGGGCAGTGCTCTGTCTGCTGGTGGACCGGCCGCACTGGTATGGCACGACTCCTCAGCCCGGGAGCTGGTTGTTTCTAATATTCTCACAGGTCATCGGCTACATCATCATCGGTATCATGTTGTTGTTCACTTGCCAGGCCCTCGCCGAGATGGCTGTCCTGTTTCCCGTCAACGGTGCATTCTTTACCTACGTCGTCCGCTTTATTGATCCCTCATGGCACGTCTCCCCCTGCGATCCTGACGCGCTCACTTCTAACATGACCACAGGGGATTTGCCATTGGCTGGGACTACGCCATTTCGTGGCTGACTGTCCTTCCTTTCGAGCTGATCGCCGCCGGTATCACGATCCGGTTTTGGCGAGAGGATATCAACATCGGCGTTTGGATCACTGTGTTCCTAGTTGTTCTGTCTATAATTCAGATCTTTGGTGTCCGTGGCTATGGTGAAGGTGAGGACCTTCTCCCCTGGTGCGCACTGCTTTAGTGCCGCCTTTCTAACTTGCACACAGTCGAGTTCATTCTCAGCATGATCAAGATCATTGCTTGCACGGGCTTCATCATCCTCGGCATCGTCATTAACTGCGGCGGTGTCGGCGACCGTGGCTATCTCGGAGCCCAATACTGGCATGACCCCGGCGCCTTCCGGAATGGATTCAACGGTTTTGCTGGTGTCTTCGTGGTTGCCGCATTTTCTTTTGCCGGCACCGAGCTCGTTGGCCTTGCTGCCGCCGAGTCCGCCAACCCCCGCAAGGCCATCCCGATGGCTACAAAGCAGGTCTTCTGGCGTATCGCTTTCTTCTACGTCGTCAACTTGTTCATCCTCGGCTTGATTGTTCGATCGGATGACGATCGTCTTTTGGGAGCGTCCGGTGCCAACACCAAGAATTCGCCGTTTGTGATTGCTATCCAGGATGCTGGTATCAAAGTGCTTCCGTCCATCTTCAACGCCGTCATCACCATCGCTGTCATCAGTGTCGCCAACTCGTGCACTTTTGGTTCAACCCGAACGATGCAAGCCCTGGCAGAGCGTGGTATGGGGCCGGCCTTCCTAGCCTATGTTGATAAGCAGGGTCGCCCATTATGGTGTATTGCCATCCAGATTGCGTTTGGTTTCCTCGCCTTCATCGCTGAGTCGGCAGATAGCGGCAAAGTCTTTGGCTGGCTGCTCGCTTTGTCTGGCCTGTCGTACTTTTTCGTTTGGGGATCCATCTGCCTCACGCACATCCGCTTCCGTTATGCCTGGCAGGCACAGGGATACACTCTCGAGCAGATCCCTTACAAGCCAACCCTTGGTGTGTATGGCAGCTGGATTGGCCTTGGTCTCAACATCCTCTGCCTCATCGCTACCTTTTACAGTGCTCTTTATGTAGGACTTCCCACGCTCAAACCATGTTCTGATGATCAAAATGCTAACAAGACATCTAGCCGAGCCCCGATGCGACTCCGAGCGCCGAGGCGTTTTTCCAATCGTACCTTGCTGCTCCCGTCGTCATTGCGCTTTACCTCGGATGGAAGGTATACAGCAGGGACTGGAGGCTGTATATCCCGGTTGAGGAGATGGATCTCAAGTCGGGCGCGCGTCTCCATGTTCCCGACCCGGACGAGGTGATTGTGGGGAAGACCTGGGGAAACTTGCCAATGCGCATCGTCCGAGGCTTGTTCTAGTTTCTGTCATGGATGAGCAACATTGTGATATATGGGAAGGAGTGGTATGTGCGACATATAGACGCCGCATACATGATTTTGTGTCGAGGCTTTTAATCAAGGGGTATCCAGCAGCCAGGCTGGAAGTGCTTGTTTGAGGTTGATGATTCCACGGGCGCGGCGATTTTAGCTTAGGAATGATACCATCCCCTTTTCTCTTCGTCCAAGGCGTGGTCAGCTCTTTATTTGCTGCCCCGCTTTGTTTTCTCTTTATGTGATGTGTGGCTAACACAGACGTAGCAGACGCAATAATCGATTAAGTGCAGATGTTGATGTTCATGAGACCCAACAGACACGCTGCGCCGTTGCATCTCCAACACGTGGTTAGGAAGGCCGTCGTCTTCTCCAAATTGGGCCGGTATACATATGTAGCATGTTGGATTTTGGCAGGTCATGCGACCACGAGGAGTGAAGAGAAGGGGAAGTAAAGGGGACTTGGGTTTCAATGGGATGCTAGTTACTTTTCTACCTCGCTCTCTGCATCGGATAAAGTGCACGGTGTTGACAGATGGATGCGTGGTGCTGACTCCGGTGGTGCCCAGTGCTCGTTGTGTTGGCAGGGAATGTGAGGCTGCCAAGAAATCAGCACCAGCTGGCCCCAGCTGGCAGTTCCGCATCGCGAAGTGCATTGTCAAGGAGTGCCAAGGTACTGAATGGTACACTTGCAACCTTGAAACCCCAGACCAACGACCGCGAACCTGCTGTCACCGTCCACGCACTCCAACGACTCGGCCTCTGGCTGCTTTTACCTGATTGCACTAGCGACACCTATGGCCATGCTCTACCTGTTATAGACGGGATTTCTGCGCCAACATCACCCTCGCTCGATGTGTTCGATGTCCTGAAGTCGGTCCTCCAAACGACAACCGTCCACCCACCCGAGTGACCAGGTCGCATCGTCCCCTCCCTGCCTCGCTCCTCGCCGACCCCGATCTTCGCCCGAAATACCCCTCGAAGCGCAATCGCCCTGCCCGAGCGCCCCCCCCCCCTAAAATATTGTTATTCCGATTTCTCGATAGTCTGGTTGGATTTCTACCATGGCTTCGTACGGCCAGGCGGTGCCCGCAACGGCACCCCGGCCGGCAGCGTACGGGGCAGCGTACGCAGCACCCATTGCCATGGCACCCCCGACTGCGCCCGCGGGTACCTTTGCGCCAGGCACTAAGATCCAGGTCGGCGGCCACCGGGTTATCATACAAAAGTACCTCTCCGAGGGCGGCTTCGCACACGTCTACCTTGTCAAGATGCCGACAGCGGTCAACGGGACCGACCAGGCCGTGCTGAAGCGGGTTGCCGTGGCCGACAAGGATTCGCTGCGGGGGATGCGGATCGAGGTCGAGACGATGAAGCGCCTCAAGGGCCACAAAGCCATTGTGACCTACATTGACTCGCACGCCTCGGAGCTGCGCGGCGGTGGCTACGAGGTCTTCCTGCTCATGGAGTACTGCAATGGCGGCGGACTGATTGACTTTATGAACACACGCTTGCAGCACCGACTGACGGAGCCCGAGATCCTCAACATATTTGCCGACGTCGCCGAGGGTGTCGCTTGCATGCACTATCTCAAACCGGCGTTGCTACATCGCGACCTCAAGGTCGAGAACGTTCTGATTACCATGATCGGCTCTGTCAGAAAGTTCAAGCTCTGTGACTTTGGTTCCGCCGCACCCCCAAGCCCAGCTCCTACGACTGTTAGCGAGTGCCGTCTTATGGACGAGGACGTACAGAAGCACACTACTATGCAGTACAGAAGTCCCGAGATGATTGACGTGTATAGGAAGCAGCCGATTGACGAAAAGTCGGATGTCTGGGCACTCGGTGTCCTGCTATACAAGCTCTGCTACTACACCACCCCCTTTGAGGAACAGGGGCAGCTTGCCATCCTCAACGCCAGTTATAGATTTCCCAGCTACCCCGTATTCTCGGACCGGCTGAAGAAGCTCATCGGTAAGGTCCTAGGAGGGCACTTTGTCCCCAAGATACCGTGCTGATGCAATTCCAAGCATGGATGCTCCGTGAAAACCAGCAGTCCAGGCCAAATATATACCAGGTACTCAAGGAGGCCTGCTCAATGCAGGGCCGCGAGCCCCCTGTCAAAGATGTAAGTAGCCGAAGATCATAGAGTCTAGTATGCGGCCCTTAGCTTATGTTGTGAAAAGATATATTCCAGCAAGTCGAAAACCGAGTCTCCGGGACAGGAGCGGTCCGCCTCGGATCAGAAGGCGAAGTCTTCTCCAGTGGTTGGCGCCGTATTTGTTCCCCAGGCAACCAATCAACCGCAGGCTGTCCCCGAGGTTGAGCGCATGCGACGAGGAAGACCATCCGCTAGTACTCCGCCAACAGCACCGCAGCTAGGCACCTCACAGCCCACTCGGAGGAACCCTTCGCCAGTCAAGGTTACTAATGGCGATCCATTCGCTGCACTCGATTCCAAGCTTGTTGTCCAGGGTGGAGATGAACTCTCGTCGAGGTTTCCGACACTGGATCAGTTTGCAATCCTGCACGAGCACGGAACCAAGTTTGAATTTGACAACACAACTCCTTTGAGCACTGCACAGCCGGCGAAAGATTTGTCTCAAAGACTGACCGAGAGACTCGCAGACGATGCCTTCCTGACAAAGCCATCTCCTTTACCCGTTTCCCCACCGACAAGCCAGGGCCAAAACGTCGAAACGGGACGATCAAATGTGTATACAGGTGGTCCGTCATCGGATGCGCAGCGAATATCGCCTCCTCTTAAACCAGCTTCGGTGCCCCCTCCAAAGCAGGCTGAAATGAGCCGTGCATCTGCCATCATCTCCAGCACCCCAGAATTGAAGGCGATATCCTCGCAAACTTCACAGCCTTTATACCAACCAACCCCTGAGAGGCCGACCATGATTTCAACCGGGACTATGACGACGCCACCTCCCGAGCGACAGGCAGCCTCCCAATACCAGGCGTATCGCTTCCCAGCAGACGATCGCCACCGGGCATCTAGTGTTCCTCGGCAGCAAGAAGCAAGCATTAGTTCATCTCGGCCCACAGCCCCTGGATCGCGGACCCCCTTGCTACAAGCCCAATCCCAGCCCACACATGCGCGCCACTCCTCGTCCTCGAGGCCGTCTCTGGAAGGCGGGCGTCCAAACTTGGAAACCCTTGAGCCTATGGGTAAACCGAAGCCGCAAGCCGCCGGACGCCCACGGCCTGCCAGCACCTATCTTGAGTCGAACCTAGATTATCTACGCGAAAGAGAAGGGAACACAAAACCTTTGATACCTGCTAGCCAAGCATCTCCCAGGTACTCTATGGACAAAGACCTGCCTCCGGCGCCTGAGCCGGATGACGAAACAAACATCGAGTCAAACGTGGACTTCTTGCGCTCAATGGAAGACTCCGACCACCCGCGGAAGAAGGACAGAGCGTCGAAGCACATGAAGCGTTCTAGTCTAACGTCTTTAGGTGCTGGGACCAAGAATATTCTTGCAGGAAAATTTGGCGATGCCTTCAAGCGTTTCGAGGGAAACACGGCCGTGCCGGCCCCGCCTCGGACGCCCTCGCCTCTGAAAGACTTAGAACGACGCGATCTCACGCCAATAGCTGGCTCCGAGGCTACTGATGGTCGGAGCGACGACGGCTATATTCGCGACGTGGACGAAATGACACCTGAAATGCGCCGAGAACAAGAAGCCCAGATGCTTGCCCAGGAGGAGGCCCGCGTGGCGGCTGCACAAGCAGAATACCGCCAACGTGTTTCGTCACGGGGACCAGGTGCGCCTTCCAACACGGGCCCAATGCCTCTGCCCAAGAGCATTGGCGGGGTCTCGCGCGCCATTTCGATCCAGAATAAAGTGCAAAGCCTGCTGGAGGAGACCAGCCGCTCGTCCAACGTGGTGCGCACCGCCCAAGGATACGGCCCGTATGCAGATGCGCCACAGGCTGCCACGGCACGGCCCGTGATACCTAGGAAGCCCATCAGCGGTGCCCAGCCCAACAGCTCTCCCCGCACCTCTGGCGACTTGCTAGGAGGCGGTTCACAGCGCAGTGCGCCGGGGATCGAACCTTCGGCTACGGGGCGAACAACGGCTTCGACCATGGGCAGCAGACCTATGGCACCACCCAAGCCGACGCATCTCAACAAGAACCTCACTAGTGGCGGCGCCCTGGGTGGGAGAGCCGGCTCACCACCCAGACCGTCACTGATAGGAGGCAACACCATTGGCGCGGCGAAACTCAGGGCGACGGCGACGTCGACGATGCCGGCGGACCGCGAGAGGGAGAGGGATAAGGAGCGGGAGATGGAACGGGACTGGGAACGGGATGCGGGTCTAGTGGCTGTGGATCTGCCTAGGCAGCCAGCCTTGCAGATGACGGCGGCGGAGAGGGACGATTACATCCGTGACTTCCAAAAGAGGTTTCCTAGTTTGACCTCTATTGAGATGGTGGAGAGGGATTTGGCGGCCGAGGCGGAGGAAGGGGCCAGGCCGGTTAGGTGAGCTGAGTGAAGAACAGCATGTGTCGATGACGATTGTGGTGTTGACGGTCGTGGTGGTTTGGGTAAGGGAGACACGGGAGGCTTGCGCTGTCACCAGGAAAGGGAGAGGGGTTCGGGCGGCATGAGAGGGCATGAAGGGAGGCACTTGCGATGGTGGAGCATGTCGACTTTGGTATAGATGGGTTCGGAGGTAGAGCTCAACACAACACAGGTTGAATAGCGTTTGCCGAATTGGGTGTCGTGGAATACTTTTGCCTGCATTGATTGATAAGGTACCTTGGTGTACCTTGGACCTGAGTGCACATGAATGAATCACATGCATCACCGTCACCCTGCCTCCCCTAACGACGATGGCGTTGGGGTCAAGGATGGCACGTCCCCTTGATGTGGGAACAGAACACCTTGACACCTTGCAGGGGCGGGGGCGGGGGCGGGGGCGGGGGGTGGGGAGTGGGTCGGGGCACAATGGAATAATACTAGCTGAGCATTGGGCTGGCACCTCTCTGCACCTCTGCACCGGATACCACCAACCAACGTGTCAACCTACCAGGTCTACATGGCGACCTAGAAATTCGCCACCCTCCTTACAGACGGCGCATTTACTCGCAAAGCATCTATACTATGGCCCACACATTCCCCGTTACCGTCCACGAGTATCCCTCGACCCGAGCCGACGGCCACCCCTCCTACGCCTTCGAGCATGGAGTCGCCTCATCGCCGCTGGCGCGCAATGCTCTAGTTTTCATTGGCGGGCTAGGGGACGGCCCCTTCGGCGTTCCCTATGCTAGGACCATCTCCAAGAAGGTTAGTTTGGGTACACTGAGCTATTCCGTCTTCGAGGCTCGCCTGTCCAGCTCCTTCTCGGGCTTCGGGTACGGCAGCCTCGCCAAGGACGTCGAGGAGATCTCGGCCTTTGTGGCGTACCTGCGCGAGACGCTAGGCAAGAGCAAGATCGTTTTGATGGGCCACTCCACCGGGTGCCAGGACTGCATGGAGTACGCCAGCTACGAAAATTACGGGAACCAGAAGGTGGACGGGCTCGTCTTGCAGGGGCCTGTATCTGACAGGGAGGCTTTGTCGCCGGTCGTGGATGAGGTGGTGTTGAAGAGCTATGTCGAGTACGCAGCGGCGAGGATTTCCGAGGGGAGAGGCGATCAGATCATGCCGAAGGAGAAGCTGCCCGATGCATTCAAAGACTCGCCGTTGACGGCGTATCGCTTTCACTCTTTGGCAGCGGTGGGGTGAGTGTCTCCTATTTCTCTGCCTGCATGTTTGCTTTGACATAATGCTCACGGTTGGGGTGGCAAAAGGGGCGATGATGATTACTTCTCATCTGACCTGCCCAACGACACGGTGGCGACCTTCTGGGGCCGACTGCAGCAACCTGTCTTAATAGTCCCATCAGGAATGGACGAGTATGTACCCGCTTCGGTCGATGTTGGCGGGCTCATAGACCGGTGGAAGAGTTTCTGTAAGCCCGGCATGGCCAGCGACCTAAGTGGCTTAATCCCCGGCGCAAATCACCGGGTAGACGATGGCTCGGCGCAAGAATGGCTCGCCGGGCGCGTAGCAGACTTCTTAGCTAGCATATAGAGCTGAAAAGACATCGGCGTCTATCCAAGACTAAACATGATGCACGGCCGGCCCAGAGATAGGAGGTGCCTGGTGCTCCACCTCGGGGAATAGCCCCGATTGCTAATGGCACGGCGTCTTTATGGATTCCCAGTCAGGTGGTCCCCGCCACCGAGACGGGGATTGTGCGGCGGGCGGGACGTGGCTCGGTTATCGCACGAGGTCGGCGATTGCGACGCCAGACTCCGTTCCTAACACACCTCAAGATTCGGGGACCATGAGGGCGGTTGAATGTCATCCCATGCCTTATTTAAGCCAACGCGTTCCGTTCTTGAATCCCAATCTTGCGCAACCAGCATCGACGCTTCTTGCCCACACTCGGCACGACTAATAAAGCATACCTAACCAACTTAACACTGCAGTCATGTGTTTCGGAGCCAACTGCTCCAAATGCTGTGAGTATTCATAGCCCCATCCATCATCAAGCCCGTGTGAATAAATATCCATGCTGATAAGCAAACCCCGCCGTAGCAAAGAAGGCCTGGAGAGGCTGCGGATCCCATATCCCCGCTGTTTTCAACAACGTACCAGAGGACCAGTGGTGCACATGCGACCCTAAGGTCGAGGTGGACGGAAAGTCTTATCCGCCACAGGCCGCCTTATCGCCGCCATCGATGCCGTCTTGGCTCAAGGGCTTGGTCGGCGGCGGCAGCAGTGGAGGTGAGGCCACAAAGAAAGAGGACCTGTGAAGCACTGGACGATAGAAGCGGGAAGGTTTTGGTTTTGTCAGTGCAATTTGGGGGGGGGGGGGGGGGGGGGGGTACGTAGTAAGTAGAGCAGCCAATCTAAGGTCCATCAGCGACCCACTTTTCCTAGGTACCTACCGTTAGAAGCCGTTACACCGCCGTCCTGCCGTTATCCCTCGGGAAATCCTAGATGCTAAGGTTGTGACCCTGTCATTGATAAGAGCCACTTACATCGAGTTGACCTTTTCCCATCGTAATCTACCAACACTCTTACCACTTGACGTAACGCATTCGGAATCGCCTGGTCCCGATCCAACATCGTGTACTTCGAGCCATGTTCTCACCCTTGCTCCTCATCCTCGCCTTACTTCTGTTCATCGTCAACACCTTACAGCAGGCCTTCCTATCACCGCTCAACAAAATCCCCGGGCCCTGGTACACCAAATTTACATCTCTGCCCCTGAAGTGGCGTGAATTCCGAGCTGAGAGGACAACACATGTTCACCGTTTGCACCTACGCTACGGTCCGACTGTACGTATCGCCCCGAACGAGGTCGCCTTTACGTCCATGTCAGCAGTCAAGGAGATATACTGCTCGGGAGGAAGCGGTTATGACAAGACTGAGTTTTATGACATGTTTAAAGTTTATGGCAGAAGGTAAGCTTGTAATTTCGAACACCGTCGAGGAGAAGTGAGTTGGTACTACCACACTTCAATACAGAACGATGTTCACCACCCTGAACAAGGACCATGTCAGTGGCTTTCCAAACACCCAAGGCTCCCACCGCTGCAAAAGACGTTGACAGGTAGACTATTGTATAGCACGCCAAGAGAAAGCGCATCCTAGCGGATCGCTATGCCAACACGAACATTGTGAAGCGGCCCTCTCTCGATGGTATCTCAGAGCGGGCGGCCAATTTTGTTCAAAGATGCGCCGAGTCTGTGAACGGAAGTCTGGATCTATATGTAAGCAAAGTTGAACATACCGCTGTTGCCTGTCACCAGCACTAATCAACAGGTATCCCAGATCTGTGAGTCTCACGATAATGTGTCGCATGCCGTGAGCCTCTACTGACGGTGTCTAATGATACGTGAGACCTAAGACCTACATTCGTACGCTTTCGACTGTGTGACCCATCATCTTTTCCACCCGTATGGAGCAGACTCGCTTCGAGACATTAAGGATGAGGAAATCATGCGCGAGGTGACATTTGACGACAGTCTCCAAAGTAAGCCAGCAGCCGCCAGGCACGGCCTGGTCAGATAGCTGACATCACTCACCTCAGACCGGCTTATTGGATACTACAGCCCCACACTACACAAAATATTTGGGAAGATCTTGTACTTTTTCGCGAAGCCACGCGAGACGCCCCTGGCCGACGATTTCATTCTGGGGACAAGCTCCAAGACAGACACGGCCCCCTTCACGCTCCTGGATCGCCTTCACGAACCGGTCTTCGAGTTGGACGAACTCGACATCGCCGCCGAATGTCTCGACCATATGGCCGCCGGCATTGACACGACAGGGGATGGCCTGTGTTTTCTAATGTGGGAGCTTTCCCAGCCGTCTTCTGCCAACCATCAGCGGAGGCTCCGAGAAGAGTTGCTCGCCAATCCGGGGGCAAGCTTCGACAAACTTCCATTCCTTGACGCTGTGGTGATGGAGGGGCTCCGATGCTTCCCACCCATCCCGATGTCGTTGCCTCGCTATGTCCCCGACGGTGGCCGTGTTATCGATGGCTATTCTCTCCCTGGCGGAGCCATAGTTAGTTGCCAGGCGTATTCGGTCCAAAGGGTCGACGAAAGTGTATTCCCAGACCCAAATACTTTCAAGCCGGACCGCTGGCTAGACGGAATGGACGATGCAGAGAGAAAAAGACTTTTCTTTGCATTCTCCAACGGCGGCCGGGGCTGCGTTGGTAAACAGTAAGTGTTCTCGGGGTTTGTGAGACTCCAAAGGCCCCTAAGGCTCCGTCCTGACTGACAAGTAACTAGCCTTGCACTCGCCGAAATGAAAATACTGCTTCGGGCCGTGTACTCAAAGTTCAACACAGTCCCAGACAAGACCATGACGATGACCGACATGGAAATGTCAGACCAGCTTATTTCGTCCCGGCCGCTGGGACAGAGATGCTTACTTAGCTTTATCCCAATTAACGAGGGAGCGAATAGCCGCAGCCAGCAATAGGCCGCTGTTGTTCTTTGCTGTTAGAATTGTGCTGCAGTCCAATCATATGATTTCGAGATGCCACGCGATGGTTTGCTGCAACATGTCGTTACATACATGTTCGTGTGGGGCATATGTACCTAGCTGCCATGGAAACAGGGCAAGTCTTTGCTTCCCCCGCATGATGACAGAAGTTTGGGAAGGAGGCTGCATATCGGGCGCGGAACGCCCAACATTTCGTCCAAGCTTTTCTCTCTGTCAGGCTTGCGTCTCCCTAGCCCTCGGTAGGTTGTTGTCCCTCCCGTGTAAATCGGCGTAAGGAAACGAAAGAGGAGCACGTGTCTTGACAGAAAAAAGGCATTGGATCTGGTCATATTTGTGAGCTGTTCAATACAGTATCCCGTTCATTTTCCAATTTCCCATTAAAAAAAAAAACTGAAAGAAAGCTATGGTGGAGGAAAAGTGTCGCAAATCATTTGATCGAGCGCTGACAGGACCTGCCTTGCCCGGGAATGGGCCGACCAACTAGTGCAGGAGCAAGTGCCAATGGAAACCTAACGGCTTCGCAAACCGCGGCTAACTGTCCTGGTTTTGCCGGGCAAGGTTCCCCATGACTAGTCGGGAGAATAGAAGGGGACAAAGAAGGAAAAAAAAGAAGAGAAATCTATCGTCTTGGCCGCCTCCATCTTGGAATGCGAGTTAGAGGTGAGGTGTTTGGGGATCGGGGATCGGGGCCTCGATTCTCTCTGCGCACATAGACTTGTGGAAGAAGCAGAGTTGGCGCTGAGACCAGGCGCGAGGCAGCCACTGAAGGATCGATCCCTCGCCTCAGGCGCCACCATGGCACCAACACCGATCACTGCCTGACAATCATTTCTCCATCATCTATCTGTCCGACATTTGTGCCGTGCCTTCCACACTCCGAAACTTTCTCCTCACAACACCCACTTTTCTTCATCAACCCACCTCAACCACTTCTTATTTAAAAATCGAGCCCTCGGCATCCTCGTCCCTGCACCCCCAAAGGCCACACCTATTGCCTTCCTCCCATCAAAGAAAAACAGCACTGTTTTTCCCGCATCCCTTGACTGCCCCTCTTCTCCGTATTCGGGCTCTTGTCCGCCGTATCCACCCCCCCCCCGACTTGGGCTCATCCACCAGGACTCGACCCAAGAGTGAAAAAATTTCGCAACTGATCGCTCGTCGCGCTGCCGCTTGCTCGCTCTGCTTATCGACTCCTCACAGGGAACCCCAAAACCACCACCCAAGCTCAATAGGCAACACAGCGTTGTTTATGTATCAGCACGATCAGAACTCCGTCTTCCGACACTCACCCCCCATCAAGCTCCCGGACATATCGCAAAAAATTTGTAGTCCTCATCTCAGCTCTGACGGCTGAAGCACCGCAAAGGTCATCTCCAGCGTTAATGCCTACCCTCAAAAATCACGACCAGGTCTACCTTATGTCTACGCAAAGCCCGATTTCCAACTGACCCAGTGGCTCGTTCCGCCCTTTCCTCCAGCAACGCCTTTCATGCACCCCTCAACCAGTCGGCCTGCCTAGATCCTTCGACTCTTTCGAATCCTTCACCAAGAAAACAAGAAAATCATATCTCGTCGTCCACTCGACAATTACTTAGCTCGCCTTTAGCCCTATCTCCGTTGTCAATATCGTCAATATGGCTCTCGTCAACGTTCGTCGCGATGTCAGCGACCCCTTTTATCGCTACAAGATGGAGCGCATCCAGACAAAGATCGAGGGCAAGGGGAACGGCATCAAGACCGTTGTCGTCAATCTGAGCAGCGTCGCTCAGTCGCTGGCTCGTCCTGGCTCTTACCTAATCAAGTACTTTGGCTTTGAGCTCGGTGCCCAGACCAACATTGATCCTCCGGATGACCGCTGGATCATTAATGGCGCCCATGAAGCCAGCAAGCTCCAGGAGCTTCTTGACGGGTTCATCTCCAAGTTTGTTCTCTGTAAGAAGTGCAAGAACCCAGAGACCGATGTCCATATCAAGGATGGCACCATCCTGCTGGACTGCAAAGCTTGTGGTCAGCGCACCAACGTCGACCTTCGCCTGAAGCTCAGCGGCTTCATCCTCAAGAACGTCCCCAAGAAGACAAAGAAGGACAAGGCCGAACGCAAGGCTGCTCGCAAGGCTAAGCAGAATGGTACTGCCAACGGCAAGGGATCCGGCGGAGATGACAACTCGGACCAGGCCTCTCCCAATGGCGATGAGCACGACATTGCTAGCGACGATGATTTCCTGACGCGCAAGATCAAGACCGAGGCTCAGGGTTTGGAGCGCAAAGAGGTTGAAGTCAAGGATGACGAGTGGGCTGTTGATATGAGTGCCGAAGCCGTCAAGGCGCGCCAGCAGCAGCTGCCTGGCGAGTTCAAAGCGAAGCTTGTTTTGAATGGCGATGATGAGGAGGAGGAGGGCGAAGGCGGTGGCAACACTGCTTACGATCACTTGGGCACCTGGATTCAGGAGCAGGCTGAGGCAAAGGGTGGCATCAACAACGTTGATGACATCGAGATTTATGTCAAGGCGAAGGAGCTCGGCATTGAGAGCAAGCACCGCACCGTTCTTGTTCTGGTTCAGACTGTCTTTGACGAGAATATCTGCACCCAGATCGGCAAGCGTGCCAGCATGTTGAAGCAGGTATGTTTTTGAAGTCGAATATAATTTGGGAAGGAGACGGATAAAGTGCTAACCATCTCTTAGATCATCTCAACCGAACGCCACGAGAAGGCCCTCCTCGGTGGCACTGAGCGTTTGATCGGACAACTTCTCAAGGATCATCCCGACATGTTGGAGAAGGTCGTGAAGATCTTGCAGCTCTACTATCACCACGACCTCATCTCCGAGGAGGTTGTTACGAAGTGGGGCACCAAGGCTTCCAAGAAGTATATTGACTTGTCGACGTCCAAGAAGGTCCGCAAAGCCGCCGAGCCTTTCCTCACCTGGCTTGCCGAGGCCGAGTCGGAGGAAGAGTCGGAGGACGAGGAGTCGGAGTAGGCTCTAAATGTTTTCATGTCTTTTTACGTCTTGTACGTCCAATGTATCGTCCTTAGCGCAAGGGATTCGATATTGGTGTGCTTGCGGCTGTAATTGGACGCGGATATTCTCGTGCTTGCTTGGTTTTTTTTAAAAAGTTTGGGAGGATAGGCATGGGAGCGAGAAAATGTTTGTAACTGCTGTGCAGTTTCAGTGGTTGAGAAGCCATTTCATGTGCGCATGTTGGATGGTATACAGAAAATGGCTTTCTTGTCTGAGCACCATTCGTGCAGCGCGGTCAAGAAGTCAAGATGGAGTTTGTACTCGCTCGCTCGGTTGGGAACTGTCACTCGCTCAATGATATCTGCGCTACTTTTCAGCTGCTTTACTCTCTACTCATTGCCCTAGCCCAAGACTAATTTGATACGATGGGTAACACCAACTTATCACATCTGCACAGTGAGAATGTCATTGTAATGCATGTTGGCATAAAGGCAGCGATGACGAAACTGATTGATGTATTCCTCTGCGATATTTGCTAGTTTTTGTTATGACTACCGGGTTAGGGGATGTCGGCTGAATGTCATGAATACACACAGCTCCTAGCATCTCCTGCACCGGTAAGTAGCTAGCCAGGGTCGTGTGCAGTTGGTTCCTCCTGGTATCTCGAATGCTCGCTCCGCTTAAACGCCGTTCGTCGTCCATCGCGACGGACACTCTGCTCTTTATGGAAATGCAACTCCGATATCGAGTTGAGAAGGATCCTAATCCATCGCTGACCCAGCCAAAGAAAGGAAAACAAAAACAAAGCCATCCATGCTGCATGAGAGATCCCCCGGATAACCATCCATAACCATCTGATAAGGAAAAGAAAGCAAAAGCATCCTCAAAAGATAGCCATGATGAAGATAGCCATCCATAATCATGGAGGAGAGGGGGGGAAGTTTCCCGGCATAGTTCCCTGGAGAAGAACGATTAGAGAAGCAGAACGATAAAATGAAGGAAACATGAAATAGATCCTCGGCCCGTTGATCACTGCCCATCCCAGTTGCCCCAACGAAGTGTATTGCCCCAGATCGGGTTGCTCTGCTCGGGCGGTGGAATCTTGCTGCCCTGGGTAGCCTTGGGAGATGGGAAAAGATTGTTCCACAACTCCTTGGGGGACGGGAGATTATCGCTCCAAGACTTTTTGGTCCTCGCAGTAGGATCAGACCAGGCAGTGCTGCCAGTGTGTGCGGTAGGCGGGTCAGACCAGGTGGTATTGTTGGTGACGACGGTGCAAGTATTGGGCCAGGTGGCCTCGGTGGGGATGGAGGGATCATGCCAGGTGGAAGTTTGATCAGGGGGGCTCACATGTAACTTGTCAGCTGGGCTGATCTCTCCCGGTTGGAGAATGGGAGCTGCGGAAGCTGCCTGGTCTGGGGTCTGAGGCTCGCGCTGCTTTGACTCATCTCTGGGAAATTCGCAGTCGGTCCACTCGGGGAAAATGGTATTATGTGCTTTGACGGGGCTGAAGCAGCCAGGCATGTCGAAAATAGCATCACGGTTGTCTGCAGCACTAGTATGGAGCTTGGGTAGCCCAGCATGTTGTTTACCAGGTACCATCACTACAAGAGAGTTAGCATCAATTCGGTTCTGATCATCGGTGAGCCTACCGGAGTCGTACATAGGAGCTGTGTCGCCGGTCTCACCTGAAGTGCCACCATTCACGTCGCCCCAAGCCTCAGCCTCTTTGGCAATGGAGCCTTTTGTATAGGGGCTCTTGGCGGGATCGCCAACAGGATTCGCACCACCCGCTTCTGTATCGTTCGTATTGGAGCCGCTGTTGCCGTTGTTCTCCTGGGTGGGATCACCATATCCGCCCGAGCCACCCGTTCCTGTATCGTCGTTGTTCCACCCAGAGCTGGCGTCTTTGTTTTCACTACCCCAGGCGGTGTCATTGTTGCCGCCGCCCCAGTTGTTGTCGGTGTCGGTGCTGCCGTTGCCCCAGTCGGTGCCAGTGTTGCCGTTATTATCCGAGACGGGAGCGGCGTTCTCCTGGGTATCCTTCGGGGGAGAGTTGGTCTCGGGTGGTGTACCGAACATTGCAGGTGAACCCGTCTTCGGAGGCGAACCAGCCTTTGAGCCATTCTTCAAACCGGTGGCCGGGTTGTCTTTCGGAGGAGACATGGAGGCAGGCTTCGGATCAGACTTTGGCAGCTGAGGCGGGCCGAGATCGGGCGGGATTCCGTAGCCATCTCTCGGTGGAGCCGGAGCCCACTGGTTGCTTGGGGGATATCCAGAAACCTCACGAGGCGATACGTTCTGGTAAGATGGACGATGCCCGTGAGGCCGGTGGCGCGGGTAGTACTCCTGGGGCGGGGGGAACGTATAAATAATCTGCTGGGGCGGAGGTTGCGCGTAAACAATATGCTGGGGCGCATGGTGCGCATAAGCAGCATACCGAATGGGTTCCTGCTGGGCAAGGGGGTCCCTGAAGATAGCGGGCGGCGGTCCGTAGGCCGGTGGTCCGTAGGTCGACGGGTAGCTGTGATAGGGGCTGGGGGGGTGCAATGAATCGATAGGAGGTGCATATTGATTCATTGCTCTGCGTGGATCGGGCGAGCCACGCGGGTTGCCCCAAGATGAGCCGTGGTATACGCGACAGAATCCGCTGGCGCGGTCAAAGTACGCATTCGGATATGGGTCCTTGACTGGGTCCTCGATAACATGTGCCAATTTGTACGTGTGCTCAGAAGGGGCCTTGGGTGCGGGCTTCATCTCAGCAACGGGCTCAGCCGAGGAGGCGGCAACCTCTGGCCCCTTGGGCGCCTCCTTCTTCCCATTGTTTGGCTTGTCTTTTTTTTGGCTCTCACTGCTGCCATGATCTTTGCCTTGGTCCTTCTTGGCCTGCTGCTTTCCCTTGTTCTTGGCTTGCTCGGGCTCGGACTGAGAATCTGATGCGGGAGCTACAGCTGTGTCGCCACCGCAAGCCTCTTTGCAGCCGCATTCCTTGGGCTTCTTGTCTTTGGACTTCTTGCTCTCGACAGGGACGTCGGGAGTACCGTCGTGCTTTGTGTTGCCGTTGGGTGTCCTGCCAAGTGATTTCAGAATCAAGCGTCCTGCCTCGCAAGGAAGACAGGTGCAGGTAGGATGAGGGTTCAAGTCGGCCGGTACTTGAATCACTTCGGGGGCGCGCTCCTGCTCAGCATTCAAAGCATCAGTCTTGACGGGCGTCTTAGACTTGGACTTTCCCGGCTTGAAGCTGGAGCGTCTCATAGGCTGGTCATCGTCAGAGGTATCTGTGTCGGTAGGGCCGCTGCCGCTCGTGTTCACCTCCTCGCTGCTGGTAGGGGCGTTCTTGTCAAATTTGACCTGCTTGGCAGACAACTTGTGGCGCTGGGTGCTCCCATGTCGCGGGTACGACACAGTCACCGTGTCTGTCTCCCGCTCATCGTCGGTATCGATCTCGAGCTTCACGACTGGTTTGCGGGCCGTTTTCTTCCTGTTAGGGATGTTCTGGCCGACTATCCACTCGGCCAGTGAGTGGGGAGGCATGATGCTAGCTTCCGAGGGAGTGTCCAGGCAAGGTCGCGGTAGCTTCTGACGGGCGGTGGATGGATGGATGGTTCAGGAAATTGATGGGTGCAAAGCAGAATTGTGCAAATAAGTGAAAGCCAGATGGAGGGAAGCAAATATCGATTGCAATTATGAGAAATGGGATGTGACGAGAAAGAGGTTGTGGTGAGGTGGTAGCTGTCGGGATTGCAAGGTGGGAGGAGAAATAGTGCTGCCAGTCTTGCGAGATAGGCAGGAACGCCGAGTGGAAGTGAATAGCAGGAATGGGAAAAGAAGGAAGCAAAGAATAGGACACAATTCCCGGAATAGACAGCAGGTTTATTGTGTAGTGATGGTGTCTCGTCTCAATGGCCTGGTTTTTTTCGGCAATGGCTTGTGGTGATCAAGGCTGAAAGTGCCAACCAGCTATTCAGAGCAGCCCATGAATATCTTTCCCGGCAAAGGATGCCTTTTCTTAAAGACCTCGCGCGACTGCCTTTCCACACGTCGGAAAATAAGCATATTCGCAAGGTCAGATGAAGGACGATATTGATACCGGCTCCACCAGTTATCGAACCCCTTCTCTCCTAAAGCTTTGCCCTCGCCTGTTTCTCTTCCTCAGCCCAGCTCCTGTTGACCCGAACATTTTGCCAGAAAGCCCACAGACCGACAGCCACGCCGGCCGGCGGACACAGCAACAGGGCCCACGACCACCACCTCGGGCTCGCCTTCTCGACCTCCTCCATGGCCCTCCTCAGCTCAACCGCAAGCTCCTCCCGGCCATGATCGTTCCACACGACAACACCCCTCCCCTTCCCCCCGCGGGCCTCACACCGTCGCGCCTTGTCCCGGACATCGGCCTGGCTCCGCACCCGGTTCTCCGCATCCTCGGCACTCAAATGGGGATCCCGCGCCCGCAGCCGGCGCATCTGGACCTCGGGGTCCCTGACAGCAATTACCATAACACTTCCACAGAACCGGTCCAGAGAGCTCTCAAACAGCAGCGGGACATCCAGCACCACGGCCCAGTGGCCGCGCAGGTACGCGCGCACGACGCCGTAGAACATCTCACGGCGCACAGCCGGGTGGACGATGGCGTTGAGAGTGGCACGGTCCTTGCGCACCTCGGGGTCATCCCCAAAGACACGGCGGCCCAGGGCAGGGCGGTTAAGAGGGCGCCCCTTGCCCGTGGGCCCGGCCTCGGGCATGTCAGTGCTGGCCGGGAGGAGGAGATCCGGTGTGGTGGGGCCAAAATAGGACACAATGGCGCGGTAGCCGGCGGTGCCTGGCTCGACAACTTTGCGGGCAAGCAGGTCAGCGTCGATGATGGGGAGTGAGTAGGGTGGGGACGATAGCAGGGACGAGACGGTCGTCTTGCCGGTCGCAATGGACCCCGTAAGGCCGATGAGGAGCATCTTGTGTTCTTCTTTCGTTTTCTTCTACGCTTTTGGCATCCCACGTATAAAATGTTATGTGTAGGTATTTTGCTTTGGTTTATATATGTAGTAACATCAAGTCAGCTCGAGGGCCTGGGATGGTGTGATGTTCGTCGTGTCTGGTTTCGTTGCAACCTGTGCGGGGTGGTTCTAACCGAGCTTCGTTCGGCGGCAATGGTGGACAGCACTACCAGTTCTGCACTAAGAGCAAGCGGGATTCGGTTAATGCACGAGCCATGATGAACATGGGATGCTGTCAAACATGTGGCAGGAGCTCCTTGCTCTGATGCACAGAGTGGGCCCCGTCACCCTAGCGCACAGGGGTGCACCGCGAGGGTGTTAAAATGATCCGCATTCAGCCTCACACAATCCATGATTGGCCTTTGACCTCGTCTCACCACGACTTCACGACTTCACGACTTCACGACTACACAACTTTAAGACTAAGCCACTAGACAGCATTTCAATGGAAAACGGTATGCATCGGCTCCCTAAACCTTGCGAGGAATCAACAAATCAATGCAGAAGACTGTCCTCTCAGGAATCCAGCAAGTTGCAAGTTCCTTATATTCCCATATTCTCATATTCTCCTTCGTGCTTTGTAAGATCAACGCAGAGCACCAGCCGCTATAGCCCCCTGAGCCGAGTCCCATTTCCCAACCACAATCCGAAGCCGAAGTCGAAAATGCGAATCACCATCTCAGGTATCTGTCGGAACCCGCCGTCAGTTAAAGCCCTCCATGTATGAAAGCGTTCAAAGACCTACCGAGATATCTCTAGTTCTAGATATCAAACCTTCCCTCAATTGAGGCGGACGGCATAGAAAACGCCATCACTCTTGACATACCACCGACAATTGAGGTGGTCAATGGTGCGGCGGTCGCGCTGAAGGTAAACGCCGTTCGGTTCACGGACCCAGTACAGTCGATTCGGGTCGTTATCAGCCGGCTTAAAATCCTGCGGCTTGTTCACACCGTTGGCACGCGCAAGCTCCATATTATAGGCCAGGACCTCGCTGGAGGTCATGACAGTGCCCAGAGGGGCTGCGCGACAAGCAGAAGCTGTAGCAGAGGATGCATTACCTGTGGCCATGACTGGGCCCGGCTGGGCACCAGCAGGCCCATGGACGAAGTAGACTTGGCGAGGGGCAGGAGGGTTGGGAATGGGCTGAACGACCACAGGTGGAGCGGGAGGGGGGGGCTGCACACAAGTAAGTTAGCAACTGGTCTGAGAAGTCTAGAAGAGACGACAACACGTTGGGGCCATCAGGTCTGATCATTCCATCGCGCCGGTTTGATAGCACCACTGGGCTGCATGTAGGTTATGGCTCGGCTGAATATGAAATCAGGTCAACTGACTGCAACGGGGGGCTGTTGGCCAGGAACACAGTAGAACACCGGCTGGTCATGGCGAACAGCTTGGTGATAAACCCGGGGGCCATGGCTGGTATCTGGGACCTGGGGCTGGTTGTTCACGACAACCTTAACATGCGTTGTGGCAGCGGCGCCGTGTGTCGCATATGCCGTTGGATATCCAGGTGTCGCTGCTGAAGCCGCAGCCACACCTGGAGCGGCAGTATGGTGTGTCGTGAATCCAGTCGAATATCTGGTCGCCGTAGCCGATGCCGTAGCCACACCTGGAGCGGCAGCTGTCGGTCCAGCATAGCTTTGGAACTGAAAGGCCGGAGAAGGATGAGACTGAGCTTGCGCACGTGCCTGAACACCAGGTGCCTGGTACAAGTAACGGATCGGTTGGGCGGGCTGCGCTGGGTTGACACCCGGGGTGCCGGCTGGGACGGGGGGCATCATTTTGGGCATGGCCTGTGGCTGCGGCTGCGGCTGCGGCTGCGGCTGCGGCTGGGCAGGCTGGCCCATCTGAGCGCCGGCCATCTTGCCTCCTTTTTGGTTTGTTGTCGGAACAATTGTTTTCGTTTGAGTGGATATAGCCTGGTGTGGTGGTCGGGTAGGAGCTGCTGGGTCGAATTTCTCACCTCGGCGACCTTTGCTGAGTTGAGGTGGCGAAGAGAATGTGTAAAAATGCGGAATGCTATACCGACGTCTGACGGAGTGAACAGACGAGGGTCGAGGACAAGGTTGAGGACGCTGGGACTACTTGGTTGTCTTGGGTTCAAGCCCGGGCAGGCGCGGGACGGAAGCACGCAGCAAAAAGGCAAGTGCTGGTGGGTGCCGGGCTTTTAGGCCAGGCCTCGTCCTCTTGTTTGCCCAACTTCCTATCGGTTTGAGGTGCGAAAAGCAGATGTGCAGTCAAGGGTGTGAGTCGGCGGCCAACGTCAGGTCTTATACTTAATCTGGAAGAATGGCCCAAGCGCACTTATCCCCAATGCGATATTCAAGCCGCATTGAAGGCTCTGGGGGAAGGCAAGGGTTTGTTCTGGGTTGTGAATTGACCTGTGCTCTTTCCCATGTTCCTGTACATACTTTGATGGGGTACTGGGGCTGGGACGTAAAGAGATTCTGGACTTACTATAGGACGCCAGACCTGGTCACCCCAGTGCTTCTGAGAAGCGGCCGATCTTCTGGAGTTTCTACCCTTAGCTCTGCGCCGAGCCTGGGGCTCGTACTCAATGTCAGTGAAACGAAAGCACATCTTGACCGTGGAGCCGTTGAGGTGCTGAATGAGGAATGATGGAACAAACAGGGTTTTAGATGGGGTTTCTCCCCTGGGCTTGGAGAGAAGTCCATGTACCCCCTCCCCGTGGAAAAGATGTGACGAAAGTGGGTGATGCGAGTCCCGGGCTTTACGCACGCAGAAGGCAGGGCCACAGCTACCACAGGCCGGGGAAATATAAAATACAGTGGCAAAGTGCCCCTTCTTGAAACATACATTCGTCCGACATAGATCCAGGATGCGGGTTAGTTAGACATGAAGGCACATTGCAGTAGCTCAACTTGAGCTAATCCATCACTACACTCCGAAGGCCTGCTCTCCTTGTCCAACATCTTATCCGCGCTCCTGTTCGCTGAATTTCGGGATTATTATATGGTTAGTGGTGGTTTATGCACATGAATGGCGGGGCTCTTTCAAGATGCCCATGTTTTTTTTCTCTCTTTTAGGCCGTCGAGGGCTGTTTCATGTTCCTATCAGGCCAGGACAGTAGGCACCATTGATGGGCGATATGTGGAAAAATGTCACATATAATCGAGACAACCAACGCCGAGGTTGAAGGCCAAGTCTACCACATGCCTATGCCCTCAACCGGGGGCCCTCTATGACCATAGACCGCTATTATAATACTATTTCCATGGGAGGAGAGATACCCGCGCTATGCATACCCACCCCTGTCAAGCCTGATCTGATTCGTACACGTCTGTCCCGAGGGATATATGCAGACAGCCCTGATGCAGAGCAATGGCTTCCCGTCGATTAAAGCATCGACTTGCTAAAGGGAAGCCGGATTTTGATTGGTGTTTAAATGGTGGTGATTCCGCCGCAAGTTCATCATTCACTTCATGGGTGGCCGTGAGAGCGCTCAGGAACGGGGAAGAATATCCGCTGGGCAACCTACTCATTGTCAGCAAAGGCGGACGTGCACAGAAACGAGCACAGGGTAAGACTTACAGCCCAAGCGCCTGCTACTGACGCCACAATGCCTCCGGAAATCATCATGGGCCGCAGGCCTCTAGTGCTCTTGAATAACATTCCACTCAGAGCGCCGGCAGCGATTGTGTTGGCGGCGTCGTGCTTTCCCCGCAACGAGCCAATACCGGAGTTGAAGCAGTTATAGCAGATGGCAACAACGCCTGCGGAATTGCCCAGGAATGGCCCTCTACGGGTGACGGTATTCAGCACCGAGTTCAACCGCAGCTTTGGCGGTTGGCCGCCCGATCTCCTCAACCCCTCCTGCAGACCCCAAGCGCCGCCAAGCGTGAGCGCCGCCAAATACGTGACGCCAGTGCCGTAGCAGAGGTCGTCGGTGAAGCCTCGGGACGGCAGAACCGATTGTGAGCCGGGCAGATCGGAGAGGGATGAGTCTTCGAGTGAAATGTAGTCGAGCGTCTCCTTGTTCAGTCCTGCCAAGGGGTGTAGTTGTGTCGGGTCCGCATAGGCCGAGCTTCCGAGAAAGGCATCTGTGCCCTGGCCGGAATAAGGGTCGAAGGAGGTAGGCTGGCGACTGTCGGACGTTGTCGGCGCATCCGATGCGCTTGATGATGAGGCCTGAGACGAGGACTTCCGTCCCATCAGGGTGTCGAAGATAGTCATTGTCGACGGCAAGGAAATCAAGAACCAGAGAAAAAAGTCGAATGAGGCTGTTTCCAAAAGGAGAGACGGTGTATTTACGCCGGGTAGTGGTTGGTTGCCCGCTGTCGACGTTTGGGTATGACGAATGGAAGAACTGACGATTGGCGATAGAAGCTCACGACTGCCCCGGACAGCATGCCGAAGGTAAAAAAAAATTCACGGCACCGCGTCTCTTGGGTGGTCCGTGCGGGAGAGCTTGTCATTCCTGGGTAAGGTGCGAGGGCCGGGTGAGGGCGCGCAAAACCGGAGTCCCAGCTTCTTACGCTGCTTATCGATAAGACACGGAGCAAATCATAAAATACTCCTTGATGATTGGAATGTCAGTATCGAGCTGGGCCTTTCACTTCTTATCATAGTATAAACTTGGATTTAAAGCCCTCTCCTGAGAGCTTGGAATGAGGGCCTGATCCAAGTTCCTGTTTTTGCTTGCACTTGGAGGCGCTGTGCTTAATAAGCCTATGGTGAAGTCAAGTGAGGCAGGCTGTCTGTCCTGTGCCTGCCCAAAATCTCTGCGACTCACTGAATACTGGGGTCGCCCACCCAACAAGGTACCTCAGTTACCGCTAAATTACCGCTTTTCCGTGCCCCCTTTTGGTCTTGGGTTTTCATTTGAGAATCATCTTCAACGGCAAGAGCTCGGATTATCATCCAACTTGCATTTCGTTTCTCATCACCGCAGTTTCCTTTTTCGTCAGCGGCATGGATGCTGCCCCCGAGATTACGGACGCTGCGAGTGCGGGCACTGTTTTGTCCGGAGCCGGCCCAGATGTTTTCACCAATGCAAACACCATCACGAGGTGGCTGATGAGCCAGCAAAGTGAGGCCCGGGTCCAGTAAGGCCGAACATGTCGCACAACATGGGGACGGACCACTAATACTTGGCAGAATCGCACAAGGAATATTTGACAAGCTGCTGCAAGATGCCTCCCAGTCTCGCCAACACCATGGCAACGGCCAGGCCTGCGTCAAGCTTTGCAGCTTTGTTCAGCAATGTGCCAAGTCAAGCGACAGCGCACTCAAGCAATGGGCCTTTACTGAGCTTCTGTCCAGAAGACTCTTCCACTTCTACCTCGAATGGTACGAGCATGACCCGCATCGTGCCTTGAGGCTGGTTCTAGATGTCTTGGTCCTGTCTTCGACAAGCAACCCATCACCAGACATCGGACGCTTAGTAAATGAGCATGTTCTCGAGACGCTCGTGTCAATTGTTGCCCGGAAGTCTCCCAGGCTCTTGACAAAATCGGGCCTTCAGTGTCTCGACCACTTTCTAACTAAGCAGGCTATTGCTCTTGATGATATTGCCCGCAAGTACAGGGAAATCGAGCCGCTCTTGGCTGAATCAGACACGCTTTCATTGTGGAAGTCATTCATCTTCCACTTGTTTTCGTGGATGGAACTTCCCTATGTCGGCCCCCTTGCCGGGAAATGTTCTGTTCATATCTTCCGGGCATTGCGTAATACGACCTCCAGTTGTCCTGGCTTAGACTCGCCTGGCTTTACTGCCGAGTTGTGGCTGGCCTGGCTCCAGGATGGGCTGACCCGGAATCACGAGATCTTGGAGGATATTAAAAACTATGTCCTGGTACCCATCTTTAAGACGGATAAAATTGCGGCTTTGGATCTGCTGCGGGCCTTCAACCGCATAGAGCCACTGACGGCTGTTGGGCAGGAACTGTCAGATGAGACATTCCTGCTTCGACTGGCGACGCTAGAACTGGGAAAGAAGTCTGGACTTGTCGAGGAACCTAGTAAGTCCCATCAATACTGGGTACGAAGCGAAACTAACGCGATGCCCTATAGGTAGAGAAGACGATGTTCTTCAACCGACAACATATATCGCCCTCCGAGAGACCGTATTGGATAGCTTCCTTTCGCATCCCTCCATATATGTCCGATCCAGTGCTTTCTCCTTGCTGGTTTCATCCCAGGCGACAACAAAGCCATTCTCAAATACCGCTTTCGCCCTGCTCAAGAGGCATCTTGCGCCATTCCATGCGGACTATGACGCCAAGTTTCGCAATGAGGTACTGGGTCTGTCGAAAAATCTCCTGAGGAGGGCAAAGAACGTCATCACGGTTGCCCAAAGGACTCTTGCTAGACCGTCGAATGAGAATGGTCAACAGCCCGCAGACGGGGATGCAGACGCTGCCCGACTGGCAACCAAGAAAAAGTTTGGCCCCGAAGCTACACTAGGGGACGATGTAGAGGCAAAAGAGATCCTCGTCAGTCACCAGGAATTCATTGAATGGTATCTAAATTTCTTGAAGGGAGAAATCCTACCCACCACATCTTATCAGCGACATATCACCGCTCTTAAGGCGGCTCTTTTAGCCCTCAGAATTGGGAAGCACGCTGGGGCTGCTGACGAGCTCGACATAGATATCGCTCAGACCATATCTTCCGACCTGACGTGGATCCGTCTCCTCCTTGATCTCATCTTGGACCCATTTGATGATGTCAGGGAAGCTGCGGCAACCGTCCTAGGCCTATTCCCTCCAAGTGTTGTGGAAGGCCCTGCAGATCTGGGGCCTGCCCCTGCTACTCTTCTCCAAATTCTTCAAGAATTCTCGCTCAGAGCCAGGGACTTAGCAAACAGAACTGGGCGAGCCGACCACGGAGATGGTGCCGCCCGCTCCCAGGGTCTCTTGTGCAAGTGGCTCAATAAGCAGGAGCTGAGAACCGCTTTCGCATCAAGAGTTATTCAGGAACTAGAAGACAAAATATCGAAGGCAGAGAACGATCTGGGACATGCAGCAATCGAGAACCCGGTACATGGAGACTTCGCCGCTATGAAGTACGTCAAGAAAATCCACCTATCCATCTTGGATAGGTGGCCTCCGGCCTAGACAGGACGCTAGGCATCGTTTCCCCCGATGTCTCGTGTGGCATATGTTTGAGTATCGACTGTGAAGATGCTAATGTAATTCTGGCAGCTATGTTTGGCACGTGCTGGCCCCCGAGACCTACGTTCATGAGCAGCTCGAGGTTCTCCACCAGATACATTACCGAGTCTTCGCTTGCTCCAAGCGCATTTGGGCAGCAGTAAAGCACGTCCTCTGCGATGATTCCCCAGAGGGTCACTTGCCAGAAGAGATGGAGGAGATTGACGGCCTAGATACCAAGGACCTGCTGAGTTACAGTTTCCGTGCCGTCCATGAGTCAAGGTACATCAATCCAAACCCCATTCAACAACTGCTAACTCGTCAAGCAATCTCTTGCGTTCTATGATAGGAACACTCAGGCTGGAGCCGGCTCCTGGTGTCCCTTTCCCGTCCCTTGATATCTTCAAAGAGATAGGGTACCTGGCCTTCGAACAACTCGCTACGTTGAGACATCGCGGCGCCTTCTCGACCGTTTCTCTCACCTTTACCACCTGCTGTCAGCTTACACAGAGATTGGAGCGCGTTTTTGCGGATGTCGCTGTCTCGAGCGAGTTGCTCTGCGACTGGTATCAGGCAAGGCTACCCACCCAGGCGTTACTACAAGCTCATCATGTTGATTTCATTCAGGGCGCTCTTCTTTGCATTGAGTCACAAGCATCAACGACACGCCGATCGGCAGGGATACCATCCCTCGTCGCTGCCATTCTTTCAGCTGATGCTCCATCCCCGCCCTTTGAGGAGGTTTTCCACACGCTAGGGGAGATCGCCAAAAAGCATGCTTGCCTTACAGAGACCGATGGGTCGAATCTTCCACAAGTGCATGCCCTCAACTGCCTCAGAGAAGTCTTTAGAAGCTCACTCTTGAGCAAGAAGGCTGAGAGTTATCTTGCCGTGTCATTGCATCTTGCCGCAAATAGCTTGAAATCTGAAATGTGAGTGGAGGCTTTGATCAATGCTGTCAACTGAGAGCTGACTTGGCTAGTTGGGCCATTCGAAACTGCGGGCTTCTTCTCTTGAGGAGTCTTATTGATTGTTTGCTGGGCACGGGCGAGAGCAAGGCGACCATGGAATCAGGGTGGGATGGTCACTCAGTTCGGATTTCGTACGGCAAGTACCCAACACTTCCCGGGGTTATTCTAGGGCTGCTCCAGTCGGCCGATGAGGTCCTGGACGAGGTGTCGCCTGCCGCGGCCGAGGCGGTGTTTCCAGCTCTGGACATCATTCGTCGAGCAGGCCCCCCCGAGGAGCACCGTGAAGAGCTGAGGGGGTATATTCAAGGATATCTCGGTAGCAAGATCTGGCATGTCCGAGAAATTGCTGCTCGGACTCTATGCTCCTTCTTGCTTCCTGTCGACTGGGTTGCAGAGATCGATAGGCTCCTGGGAGAACGGCAACTCGACGCGAACCGGCTCCACGGGATCCTCTTGGCCATGAAATTTGTCATTGAACGGAAGGTGGATTTAGGCCGAGATGCTGATTCCAGTAAGCGCGCCGTGCGGATCTTCGGTTTGGTTGCTGACCGGTACTTTCTAGACTCTGTGGCGCTTAACTCACTCCTGAATGACATTTCCCGCACAGTCAAACCGCTTGCCAATCATCCAGAGATACAAGCAGCGTATCTCGAGATCATTAATTTACTGGCGAGTATCACGTGTCGCGAAATGTCAACAAAGCCTGGTGTTCGAGAACCTATCACATCCACTGGCGAAGCCGCAGCATCGATGATACGTGGCACGAAGCCGTCGGCCCTGTTGGACATTGAGGTAACAGTCAAGCTTTTTTCCGACCTGGCAGTGGCTGGTAATTTGCGTGGGCTGCGGTTATTCCTGTTCCAGACGTTGAGCAGAGACATAAACACGGCAACTAGGATGCTTGAGACTCTTCCCAAGACCTGGGAGGCTAGGCAGGGTACGAATGCCAGATCAGAGCTCTGCCTGTTGTATGCCGATATTTGCATCCACACAGCCGCCCCCGAGGCTCGAGCTCAAGCACTCACTAACTTGGGGCTCTTGATGGATGACATTCTCAATCAAAATGAACTTGCAGAGCTGCCAGGTATTGAATCTCTTGACCAGCTGTGGGCAGGTCTTCAAAATGGGGAGATCAATCCCACATTGTCATATGCAATCATTAGGACGAGTGGAACCATCATGGCGGTGCTCACATCTCGCCACGCAACACATCTAAATCAGAGGCTCCGGGGATGGGGGGTCATGATTGCCGACGCATTGGATGTCGACAATGTAAGTGCTTGCTCACCACCCCTATTCTGCAACACGTCAAGCTAACATAAGCGACAAGATGTTTGATACAAGATATGCCGCAGCCAGGGCCCTGAAGTCCTTTTTTGTTGGTTGCCAAGAGCACAGCTGGGACACCAAGTATCTACCCGCGCTCTCAGCGCTCTATGATGGTCTTATCGATGACGACGACGAGGTCAGAGAGGTGGCAGCGAGCGCCGCCGCTGGTGTTATTGGGACATATCTGGTTCCTCCTGTGGCGGCTGACCGCCTCGTTGGATGGGTGCGGCGACAGTTCGAAGACCAAAAAGAGTTCCACCAGCTCTTGGTTTGTCGAATGACGGGCCAAACACCCCGGCTGGACACGGGAGATTTCCACCTTATCTCGGCTGAAAAACAACTCGTCAAGGCCATGGACTATGATGAATCCTTGTTCGCAACCGAGGAGCAGAATCTTTTTATTGACGAGATCAAGGAAACAATTAGGTGGCAGGAGGCCTTCCGGCATCTCGGACATGCAAACGAAGACGGGCCTTTCGGCTGCCTGACCAAGTGGACAGAGGCGGGTCTACGATGTCTCACTCGGATTGCGGAGATGGAAGATGGGCCGCTAGGATGGACATCGGATCAGCACGTATTTTCCATATGCGCCCGTGTCATCCTCTGCGCTGTGGCGATGACAAAGACTGGTAAGAGCGCGGCTGTGGTGGAGCTGCTGGGTGAATTCAAGAGCGTTGGGAGGAGAGCGATGCTCCACGGGTCATTACTTGGGATGGCGGCGTAAAGCGGATGATGGCTTTCACGTAGGGGAGATATGTGGTAGTGAATATGTGGTCACGATTGATATGGAGGCCTCGGCAACCCCAACCCCTGAGCCCCTGAATGGATGGTTCACTTTCTTTGGCGGGATACCTTTGCTGTCAAAGACGTGTGCCATGGACCAATTCTAGTTCTCAATCCCGAGACATCGAAATAAATCGAAGCCGTTGAATGGGGATTAGTTTGGAGAACGGCGGGACCCTCGCTTTCGGTGGAGCCAGTAGCCAGCCCTAACCCTCGCCGTAGTCGGAGCATCCTCGCCCACGTATTTTCGGACCGGCTTGTGACTCACTTGGGACATGGAAGGCGTCTAACAGTAAAATTCGGCAGTTTTGACGAGCCGAAGGCTTTTGAAGAGGCTTTTGGCTTTTTTGTCAGCGGTGAAAAGTTAGAAGCTTGGTCGGTCCAGTGGTGGCGCCGGCAAAGGCCCCGCCACTTCAACCGCTGTGGCGCGCCACGTCAACGGCTGCCTCCGAGAGGGGGTGTAATCCCCGCGGCCTCGACTTGAAGCGGAGATCTCTGGCTGCACGTATAGCCCGGGCAACTGCGGGCAATGGGGGCGGGGCGGACCTAGCACTGACGGCAAAACAATTCAACTGGGACCATGTCTGTGCAGTGCATTAAGTTCGCAGGAATGCCCCGGAATGCGCCTTGTCTAAAAATTCATCCTCGGTTTCCATTCCGTTTTGCTTGTTGCAAGGAGAAGCTGATGCCGCCAACGAGGCCTCGCTTCATTCTGCATTCTTTCAGCTTCACCAGCATCGTTTACACAGCACGATGCGGAACCACTCAGCCGCCCAACCGCTCTAAGCGATCTCGGTATCCAACTTGGCGGTGGCGCTACAGTAACGGAGTAGGTTGGGCTTCCATTGTGGCCTGTGACGTCAGCTAGTCTAGAACGACCTTGCCGGCTTCAATTGGTAGCCCCATGAAGAGGCGACCGTTGGACATCCACCGCCGTTTCTTTTGCGACTGGCCACTCCCCGAGAGACGCGTCTCGGCAACAGGCCAAAAGAAAGCGAAAAAAAGAAAAAGGAAGGCAAACCGCAGACGACGGCTCTTACCGCTCGGCTGCCCAAGCTCGTGCCATCAGGGCTTCACAAAACCGGGGTCGGCAATGGGTAGAGACGAGACTGCCGCCCGTTAGGCCGGGGGGTTTTAAGGGTCACGGATGGCCACAGATGACGAGCCTACCGTCAGTAGCCCAAGCCCTGGGCGTTCATGCTCTCGTTTTCCCTCATGTCAGGAGAGAGCTGAGGAGCTGCACAAAGAGACCGAGTGGGCCCGTCTGTTCACGGCCGGCTCGAACACTGGGCCAATGGTGACCCCGGCATCGAGAGGAGGCCTTACAAATTCTGACTTGGGAGCACGATCGCTCTCCGTGATGCCTCGAAAGCCCCTTCCAAGATTCTCCTCTGGCTTCTGAATGGGTGCGTCATGCGACCGAGTTTGGCCCTCATCCCCTCCCTATTTCGCCCACCCCTTTTTGTCCCTTCACCCTCGGCACCGCTCCGAGGTTTCAAGGGACGCGTCGGTGGGAGGCAAATATGCGCAAAGACGCGTTCGTCCCTTTGAATGGATAGCTGTCCAAATAAGGAGCTGCACCTGCAATTGGCTTCTAAACCAAGCGGGCGCTCAAGCGATAGTTCAATAGTTGTTACCGAAGTCAAGTGACTTTGCTCGTCACGAGATCGACGCCCCCCTTCTGCCTCGCTGCTGGAGGGCTGCTGAGGGCTGGTTCTGCTGGGAAGAAGATAGATGACCCGGGGGTTTTTGCCTCGCACCGCCGAAATAGTAGCCACACTGATCCGTACCCCGCCAGCCATCAAACGCCAAGCTCAGGCCACCAATGGTGGCTTTTGCCTACCTAGTGGAGGCAGGTATGTACCTGTGTACATACTCTACCCCAGTGACACGGAGCAGCTCCAGCCAGCCACCGACCTCCAGGCCAGTCTGCGGGGGCCAAGAAGGTTCAGAGTCCCGAGTCCAACTACTCCATCTGAATTCTGCGCCTGCAGCAGCTCCTACCCCAGCCCTTCACCGCCGGGATCAGGCTCCACGCCTACCGTTGCCTATGGGTACCTTAGCACACCTAGTTCCTAAGTGGACTCTTCGGCGCACACTCCACGACCTCTATCAGATTCACGATCCGGACTGCAGCTCAAAGTAACCCAAGTCAGATCACACAAGCACTTGTCCACCCAAAAGCCGACACTTGGCTGATGGACCGACTCCTGCCGAACTGTCCGTGTGCTGCGTATGGTAGGAACCTCGAGGGATCAAATAGCAATCGTGCTGTGGAGTATGCAACACGGCAAGCGATCAACCCGCTCAACCCGCGCCCATCCCATCATCTGAGTCACCGTTGTCTACTGCCACAAGGCCACCGCTGCCCACTGTCCACTCTACAGTCGCGACGGCTGTTGGAGCGATGTCGGGGACGCTCAATATCCACGCATCCCGCGCTCTTGGGATTCATTTCATGGGAAACATGACGGCCGATAACTAGCTCGCAGGACCTGCAGACTTCTGCACAAGGATTGGCTGACGGTCTCGACAAAGCCAGATTGCCAAACAATCCCCAAACGACTACTGCCAGGTACCAGCTGGACCATCTCGGGATTACCACAACGGCACAACCACCTGCCTTCCCTGATGCGGCACACCTCTCTGGCGACGTGACAACAGCCCACCACTGAGTGCATACATTTCGTTTCCTCTTCCCATCTGGGCAGCCAAGCCCCATCATCAGGACATGACGGCAGCTGTCGACAAACCCCCCGAGAAAGTCTAGCCCTGCAGCGCTCAAGCTATCTTGGATTCGAGGCTTCCGTTTTTGGCCCGCACCACATAACATCTCCTGCCTATGGCCCATGAATCTGCGACCTCTTGGATTGAGGGCCCTTCTGGCCATTCTGGCACACCCTATTTGTCGACGGCTGGATTTTCTGGCCAATGAGCGTGCCGTTTTCGGTCTTTTACTAAAATGGAGGCCGAGAGGCGTTCAGCCCAGCAACCAATGAGGCTCAAAAGCAGGGGTCTGACTTCACACACCTTTCCTCACCTTCCACACTAGCATGGGCATGTTGTAGTCTCATCCCGACACGAGGCCTTCTACAGGCTGGTGTTGACCATTGAGCTCCTTGCACTCCACGCATCCTCATTGCCGTTGGGTCGCCCCGGCTTCCCACACCCGTCAGGTCCAGGTCCAACCTGGGGGCATCTTGGTTTCTCCCTCTTCCGGAACCCCCTCCCCTGACTGCGCAAATACCCCCTCGGCTTGGGCGAGACAGAGGGAAGGACCAACGATGCTGAACCTGTCGTTGCTACAGATGCTGGGGCGCAAAGCCAGCCTCTCTGGCTTGCTTTCTCATGCCTTACCCCACGAACTAACTCTGTTAGGATATGCTCCCGCTCCAGGGCGTCTGCGGGAGATCTCTTTCGGTTGTTGGACCGTGATCCGGATCTAGAGCCGTGGCTTGAAGCAGGTTGAAGCGAACCCCCGGCGGGACTTGCGGGACTCGAGTCGGGAGATGGTGGGTGGTCTAGGGGGGCAGCCTCCTCCCTCCAGCCACTGAAACTGCCAGACGGGGTGAGAGGGCATCAAAGACGCGCTTGTTCTGTTTCAAGATTGACTTCTGAGAGACGTCGCTTCCTATGTCTCGTTGATGCAACCAGACGACCCGGCAGAAGGAAGCCTCAACCAATTTCACGGCATGCAGTCAGTCGAGCGGGCTCTCGAGTCTGGGCTCGGAGTACAGTACTTCAAAGGTTTGCTTGCTAATTTGAAAGTCACCATACCGACTTGGCTCTCATAAGTCGGCCCTGGCTCGGGTGTGGAGCGCAAGAATTCCACTGGCAGTCTCTAATGTCGGTGTAATCTTTGCTCTCATGAACGTGGGCTTGATACAATCTTGTGACAACGAATGGCGGCTGTAATCGCCATCCGCCGCCAACCTCGCACGACCCCGTCCCGGTTGGCGCCATACGGTCCTGAAATGCCTGCATAAGCGCAGAAATTACTCCGACTGTCGTATTGTTGAGATTCATACTGCGTATGCGTGCAGCCTCAGGGCATCATGACCAAATGAATACCAAGACCGTATTTCCGGGTATGTATTGTGCGTTTCCGCGAGGGGTCGAGGCGGCCTTCTGATATCTGACACTCTGGGGAGCTCACAGCTCGCCACGAACGGGTTGCAGGAGGGGGTCGGAGGAGCACACCCACCTCCATTACCACCATTGCCCACCACCTCCATACATGCCGGCTTCGTCGGTAGCCGCCCTAGCCTGCACGTCGCGAGATAATGTATGGTCAATAATCTACGCGTGCGGAACGCATGATATTGGGCACCTCGACATCGAGACAAGGTTCTCTCGTGTTTACGATCTCAGCAACATGGCTCGTGTGCCTTCTGGCCGCATCCTCCAGGGCCTTTGGCGGCGGTATAAGTCGGCGTAGTGTTGGGGATTCATCTGCAGATATCACAACTCAGAAATGCCATGGCCGGAAGGGTCGCATACTGCTACTGTGGTATTTATTCGAACTCTGACAGCATCGACAAATCGGTGCCTTCTTGGCGTCTGTAATATCGGAATGTCAACCAAGCAGCAGGAGATAGAGGGCGCTTGTTGCCGCCAACAGCCGCTGCGACGGGGTACACACTATAGGTGGAGGGCCATACACCACAAGGTGTATAGGTGGGAAATGCGCACCCCTCCCCTCTCCCATTCTCTCACTCTCGCCCTCACTCTCACGCTCGCTCTGCTGTCTTGCTTTGCTGCCCGTTCCTCTGTCCTTTTGCTTTTTCCTGCGTCCGACGCGCAATCTTTCTTGTGTCGGACGTGCTCATAGGGCTGTTATCGCGGAGGTGGACGCGTGCAGGCGTGCCCTGGCGCCATGGTGGCCGGTGCAGGACGGTGGGTGGTGGATTCATTTTGAGGGTTGGCCATTGATAGACGCACTTCTTCCCAAGACTTGCCTTTGCAAAATCCTGGGTCAAGGCCCTTCGGTGAGGTGGGGCGACTTTTCAGCCAGCGGGGTTGGCGTCCCTGCCCTGCCTTCTCTGCCCTGCCATGCCCTGCACGCGAAACAGGGCAACCCTCCGTGAGTCCATCGCTCCCTCTCCCTCCGGAAACATGTACCGCACGTCGGTACGCAGCGCAGCATGTACAATCCTCGGCTTGTGGCACTGCTGGGGACTGCCCAGAATTGCACTGGCCAAACCTGCAGCTTTCAGCTCTGGTCGCATGCAACCGGCCAGTCGATTCGTCTAGTGGCCGCCGGGTTTTTTGTCATTCAGCATCGTGCATATGCAAGTTCCAGCACAGCCCGCGGCCAAGTAGAGCTACCTGCTCAGCAGCGATGGCGAAGGAGAGAGAAAAAGCTCGGTCCAGGTCGGTACGAAACAAGTGTACTCGACGTCTCTTTGCGACCCGTCCTGATCCATGCCGCCCCCATGCAGGTCAGGGTACACCTGACGTTAGCCTGTCCTGGCCTGTCCTGGCGGGGGACCGACCGATGCCTGCTGATCGCTGATCGAAGGAAGCCCTCCCGTTGTTATGGGTTGCGGTCGCTGACAGTGGAGGGAGGGGGAGAGAGTGCCACTATTTCGCGAGCATTGGGCGACAGGGGGGAAACCGAGGTTTTTGGTAATATTCCAACCACGCGGCATCTACACCACTGTGTGCGCAGACACCGGTGCCAGGCCTGGAGAACTTGAGCGGACGCACGAGGTACGTGGTGATGCACATCCAGCGATGCACACCCATGAAAATAGCCCGAGGCCATGCGAGATTGCTGCTGCGTCGCTGCGTATATGCGTACCTACCTTGGTGTACCTACCTTGGTGCTGCCGCTGCCGCCGCCGTTTTCCAAGGGCAAGGTGGGGGGGGGAGGAGGGTGTGGGCTGTCCGCGATCGCTCTCGTCCACCGATGGCGACATTGCGACATTGGGCGACCTGACTGACCTGACTGCTCTTTTCCGCCTTCCGCAGCAGCTGCAGACTGGGGCGGCAGGGCTTCGAGGGTGAGTGTGCAGGCTGCACCAAATGCCCCATCTACTAGGTTTGGGTATGCACTCTACCATCTGGACTTGGACTCAAGCCCGTTCGGCCCCTCCATCCACTCAACCCCCCCCTTCCTCCCAGGCCGGCCCCAGTGGCCCGGCACGGCAGCTATATCACCTCTACAGGTCCTCGCACCACTCTTTACGAGCTTTCTCACCCACCTTCTTCCCTCACGAGTGCCTCATTCACCCTTCTCTTCTTCTCATTTGCGGTTGCTGGTGTGCACGCTAATTCCCTTGTCTTGGGACCACCCGGCTCCGTCACCTTGCTCACCTTGTTTCTTATTACTATTCGTTTCCCATCCCATCTCCAGTTTACATCACCCCCCCCCCCCCCTCCTCCTCCCACCAAGCACTCCACCGCCTCTCCCTGTTCCTGGTCACTGCCGGTCCACCGCCTTCTATTGTTGCTTCTGCTACCCGCCTGTTCTTTGTGCTGCCCACCCAGCCCAGTCAGCCCGTCACAATGCCTCCTCAACTATTACCAGCCTCGGCTGCCGCCTTTGCTCCCCGCGCCTCATCTGTCAACGTCGTGCTAGGCTCAAAGGTTGAGCCATGGTTGACTCAGACTCTCAAGCGCATCAACAGGATCAAGCGCCCGCTCAACAGCGTGCCACAGCACCAAAGATGTCTGACCGAGACTCTGTCCTCACCCAACGCCATCTGGACACTGGCGTCCCTGATGCTACCCAAGGCCCCCGATTCCGAGCTCAGGAAGGACCAAAACCCGCTGATTGAGGCCATCTTCAACTACCAGCTCGTCCACCTCGAGGCTTATATCGTCCACGTCGACATGGTCCTCAGGAACGAAGTCGCCTACAAGCTGACGCCCGACACCATCGAGTCCCTGACTGAGTACCACAAGGATATTCACTGTGCCAACTCCAAGGCCAATACGTATGACTGGTCAGAGAAGGAGCAGCAGTGCAAGAAGTTGCACGAGGAATTTGTCCAAGCTATCAACAAGTTTGTCTTTCGGACACACGTCTCAGCGCTGGAAGGACTCGAGGAGGATGGAGCCGGAGAGCTGCTCAGTGGGAAGAGTGAAGAGGTGAAGAACAATGTCATGGGCCTCATCAAGCCCCTGCTTCCGCCGCCACCAAGGATTGTCGACGTCGTCCGCCAACCCCCCCTCCTACCCAGCTCGCCAGCCAACGCCAGCATGTGGACTCAACCGCCGACACCGTCTTCGCTGCCCGCCCCCGTTGAGTCGTGGAGGGTTCTGCCGTCGAGCCCCAGCGTCACATCAACCGACTCGGCAAACTCGTCGATTTGGGCCATGAGCATGAGCGAGGTACAAATGCCGTCCCCGACGCCCTCGTACAGTCAGCCATACTCTACGGCAAGCCAGCCGTACTCTTCGGCGGGCTTGTTTTACAGCTCGCCATTGGTAACGTCGCCGATTCCACACCTCCCACTGCCTAGCATGCTCGCGCCCCAGTGCGGAGTCGGTATGGGGTTCAACTCGTTTGGCGCATGGGACCGGTATCAAGAATACACGACGACGATGTGACAACCACCATCGGCTGCTGGACATGACTACCCAGTCGTGACGACCTCTAGATGAGTGCGAAATCTGACCGCTATGGGGTCTCGCAGCCCACAGGGCGAGCATTCGACACAACGGCATGGTGATGAACGCCATCTACTACATCCAAAGGCATCTCGGCGTTCTGCATTGGGCTTGGAGGGATTTTCGAAACATTCCACACACCCCCCTCCGCATATATATAATCCTCCGATTTCTTTTGTCGGGTCTGTGTTTTAGCAAGCGAGCGTCGGTTTTTGGGATCTCTTTTTGTTTGTTTGTTTGGATATCACCGCTACAACCGCGAGCTCGGTCACAAGCTTTGTCCTTTTGACCTCTCTCATCATGGCTGGAACCTGGGGCGGGCACGTTGAATTGCATTTACAGCATGGAGGGTCGACATACAGGCGGCTTTTTTTTTTTCCAAGAGGAGACGCAGCAATGCACAACCCGCTCGGCAGAGATCCGAGACAGAACCCATTTTTGTTGGATTCGGAAATTTGCTTCTCTTATTCCCTTTTCCCTTTAACTCCTCAAAATACGACAAAGGGAGGCTGGACTTTTTTTATATTTTCTTTTTGGAAGATACCCCCATTCGTGCTTATCTGGTGGACATCACCACCCACCGCACTCCTACTGGATATCTTTTCGATTATCTTTCAACCCTGGTTCTTGTCTCACGGATGACGTTACGGCCCCCCTTAATGTCGAATATACGCGGGCTGCGACGGCTTTTTTTTTTCGAGACGGTTTATCTATCGACTTGATGTTGAGCGACGACACCACATCGAAAAGAAACGATGCGGACAAGGCCTGGAGTATTTCGCTCGGAAGATGCTGGTCGGGACTGGTCCCGGGAATGCCATCTGCTGAAGGCCGGTTCGCATATATCTAGCTGAGGCGCATATCTGGAATATTGCGATCGAGGCAGACACTGGTTGTCGACAAAACCAAGGGTCCGCACCTCACTTCTAGCGGACGGTGGGAGGGACTTGAAAAGTGGGCTAGGGGTGTCGCACGAAAACAAGCAGACTGGGTGTCGAGGCAACCGGGCACACTGCTGGACAGATAAACACAGAGCCCTTGAGCCTGCCCTCTCCCCCGAGTTTATCCCGGTTTCCTGCTTGGACAATTTTGCCGCAGCAATGGCGCCCTATCCTCCAGGCCCGGACGAGATTACTGTTACGACGCATCCCTGGTATCAATCCGGTATTCTGCTAGACAGAGCCGGGTTGTACAGGGCTTGCCTTTCGTAGGTCAGGTCAAGGTTTTCGGGGCTGGGGTTTAGCAACACTTTGCAGCAGCAGCCATAGGAGATGGGAGGAATCGGGTCTCGGAGAGCGGTGAACCCGCGGCTCATCTCACCGCAAGCCAGCCCTCACTTAGATGCGGGCCAGAGCTTACAGAGTGCAGCCTGGGCCCTGCGAGAGTGGCAGAGGCAAAGCCGAGTCAGCGGATTGGGGAGAGAGCAACACGTGTTTGCAGCGCAACACGCCTCTCCTCGCCGTTGGCTCATCAGGCATGTGATGCTGGAAACCCTTTTTTCTATGCGTGGTAATCGAGCTATGTCCTGGTTGGCACCGGTTCGACAGATTGTGGGATATCAATCACCGAAACAACAAAATGTTGTCTCCGCTTGTTTGTTGTTTTACCAGTTACAATAGTAGTTAATCGAAGCCCAAAAAAAATGCACAAAAAGTATTTGCGTTACATTTTTTCTACCTTCCTGACATGCTTGGTGCCAACCAAGTTGCCACTGGAATCCCAAATACAAACGGTCAATTTACAGTGAGGCGGTATTGGCCCATTTACATTTAGCCGCTACAGGTAATCTTGTCGAAGGCGAGAATATTCCATGGGTGGTTACGACAGACACAAGTAACCTATCTGAAGCAGTCACTACGGTTACGGCGGTATGGACATACAGTTACGCAGCCTCAGTATGACACCGAGGGGACGCTGGTAGTCCAAAGGCAGTTTTATCACACGGCACTTTAGTCGCCCAAATAATCCCGAGATGGCGCGGGCACAGGAACACAAGAGGAAGAGAGAGATGAAGATAGGGCAGAAGATCGCGGGGCATTCACCAAAAGTGGAAGGACACCCCAAAGCCGAAAGAGCAACAGAAGAAGAACAAAACCCCTGAGACAACCGTTAGATGACCTGCGCCCCCAGGTGTCCGGGGTGGGGTGCTGGGGAGCAAAAAGGAAGCCGAACCGCAGATCGATTGTCACTCTTTTTTTCCTGTCCTGAGGCCCTGCTAGGGGGCGCTCGGGACGCACCGACGACGATTTGGGTCAGATCGGGTGGTAACTCACCGTCAGTGCGTTTTCTTATGTCATGGGAATGTTTGACTTCATCATCACACGGTGCACCCGACAGCTCTTGGGCTTGTACCTATCGGCCCTTTGGAACTTATGTGACGAGAGTCAAATTTTAGAGCTGCTTGTGGGCAGTGATACCGATTAGCTCCCACCACGGTTCCCAGCAACACCGTGAACACTCTGGGATAGATTGGAGCACGCGGCTGTGGAATGCCCGGGTTTCCTCTGGCCTGCATCCGCGGACGCACTAGGGCGGACCAGACTTGACAAGTGCAGTGATTGAGAGGCACACATGTGCGCACAGCATACACAACTCAATCACATGCCGGTCAAGGTATCACAATATTTTATATTGCTCCGGCACGGTCCTGTGCCGCCAGATGCATGAGAACGGGGTCCATGACGCCGGGGCGAGGTGAGCCGGTGCAATCCGCAGCGTGTGTGTGGGAGCTTGCAGAGGGCACCAACACACCTAGGTCACTTCTCGAGTCGAGGACAGCTGCCCGCCGGTGGTGGGGTTCACCGGAAAGGCGGGGCATGGTGGGAGTGGGGTGGGTGGTGGGCAGTGATCATCGACGATGGACTGCGGCTGAGCTGAGCCCTGCAGTCTCGCGAAAAGAGGGGGGGGGAGGGGCAAGAAAGAAGAAGAAGAAGAAAAAAAAGGCCGTGTGGTCGTGTGGAAGCGGGAACGAATTCGATTCCCCAAAAACCAAGACATGGCGTTCTCGTGCAGGCCGGCATTGGCTGAAATACGACCTTGAAACGAAACCGAAAGAGACGGTAAAAAACGGCGAGTTGGTGGCGTCGAGGACGACGACGGTCTGGATGTCAGCACCTTCTTGTTGCGCATGCATACAATACATACTCCACTCTGTAATAGTAGCCCACACTCATTCACTTCTCTTCCCCAAGTATGCCTTGTCTGCCGCCGCTCTGTCAGCGATTACGGAGGATCCGTTCCTTCACCCATGGCACTGAGGCCAAGCTGAGATCAGAGAGGATGGTGGATTGTGTAAGCTTCGCTCATAGGTAAATAAATAATCACGACACTACCACGAGTGCATAATTGTGATTGAGGGACAGAAATGAATACATTCCCAGTCTCTATTGGTGATGCGGCTGACTGGCACTTGGTCAGTTCGAATTGAGAGGGAGGTTGGCTGAATTGCTTGGGTCCTGGTGCCGAAGGAAAGCGCAAGGCACACCATGCGCCATGCCTGTCCCCCACTGCCAGTGAGTGGCCAGCAAGCGGGAGATGGCAAGTCGCCGCGCGTCAATCGCGGCTGGGAGAACAGCTTGCCGACTCCCGGCCGCTCTTTTCCTAGCGCCAACCGCCAGTTGTGTTCTTACAAAAAAGCTGGCTACCTTACTGCAAGCGCCCAAGGTGTTCCAAGTTTGAGCTGGTGCAACGCTCGAGCCTCACACGCTGGTCCATCGGCTGTCCCGCAAATCAACGGTCTCCCAGATGCCACCGCGCCGAAACCAGGCGGCTGATATTTCATGCGGCCGGGCACGGCAGCCCCAATCGTCGACCGACATCACGCGGCGCTAGGCTGTATTTTTGACTCCTGTTGTCGGAAGGCTTACTCTTGTGCGCGGCCCTGCATCGAACATCAGTCCGGTCTGCATGGACTTGAGAACCTATGGTAGCGAGTAGTGGCCTCATTGTGTTGGAGAGGGGTGGTAGCTAAAGTTGGGATGCCAGTCCGGGGCTGTGTCGAAATGCTGGGGTGCGGCCCCCCCGCAGGAGCGGGACTGCCATCCGGGGGAGCCCTGGGCGGACTCAGAGAGGTCATGGATGACTGGTCGACAACCTACTTCTCGTCCCGAATTGAGTCCCCAGTTTTGTAATGGTCTAGCCCGCCGGCTAGCAGTGTCATAACCCAGCGAGGTCAAACCTGTGTGTGTGTGTGTGTGTGAGAGCGGGTGTAGGGACCATCAACGTCGATGTCACCACTGTCTGTTCGGCAAGTGGTAGGGGAGAAGAGAAGCAAACATCCTCCAAATTGCATACAAAAGCCACAGCGCCCTAACGGCACCCGTCGCGCACCGACATAGCATCTACCTATCTAGTATTGGATAAGCTCCAAGGTTCTGCTCGAAGGCTCTTTGCTAGCAGATCCGGGCGTCTCGACGCTGGCAGATGCGGAAGCAGGGTGCTCCCGTGGTTATTTCCGCACAAACATTCATCTCAAGCTCCACGGGACCCCCGGCATCGCCTCAAGGCTTCTCCTCGACGCCCGGCTTGGTATTTCGACGTTCCTCTTGGCAGCTTCCTACTGTTTCGACCGGCTACTGCCCCCTACCCAGCCCTCGAGCTGATTAGTGGTCTGAGGTCCGCGGTATCAGCCCTATACTAATGGCGCAGTTCATGGTGTCGTGAACGGTCATTGGAAGTCTCTTGAAAGAAGCGCCAGGCGCCACTTACCCAGATTTCATCTTTACCCTGTTCTATCTTTTGAGCGCAACCAGTAGCAGCTCGTAAATGAGCCACACTGGCCCATACCCCCAGACTCCAACTTTTTCTCTTGAACTCTTCGAGAAGTCTTCTCGTGCCACAGGGCCACCGTCCCACACCACCGGCATGACCATGTTTCATCGCAGTCTCTTCCTCCGCGCACCAGTTTGCCTCTGTGCGCTCTTATCTTAGCTCCTTGCCAGGCTGTGGGCGAGATTCTCGGTCAGCACTGCCGCCATCACGCCACGCATTTTACCATTCTGCCATTCCCACATACTTCGAGGAAGACATGGGTGAGTTGGGGAAAGATACAACCCCCTTATCCAAGCACCCCCATATCGCCTCCTGACAGGCGGCGCATACGGCGCATCCGCCTGCACAGCGGAGGCTGATACGCATCGACGCAGCAGCCTCACATCGTACAGCTCGCCGGCCGCGCTCGGGAGAAAGGCTGTGTTACGAATCTATTAGTTCTCGGTGTTTCGCACAGGCTGCACATACCCCTACCCTAGGCCAAGGTTGGCTGCAAGGCGCGAAAGGCCAAGTTTTTCTTCCTCTCCGGCTCAGGTACACGATACCACGACCTAGACGTATCTCATCTCCATCGGTAGCCGCTGGTGCGTCCACCACCCCCCCCCATCTGCACACAGGGTGAGGCTGATTCGCATTCCCGGTTTGTCCTATCACACTCATAATAACCGTGTTGTCTTGAGGGGCTGCTTGAGTAAGAAGGGTGGTGGGGTGAATGTGGGCTGCAGCCTTCGAAAGAAATATTGGTTAGAGAAGGTCTTGGTGGACGGAAGATGCAAATCGGATAAATGATAGGCGAAGGGGGTTTATACCTCCGGTCATCGGCGCCCCTGGTACTCTGGCCATGATATCTAGGGAAGGAGCTGCGTCACGGTCCTTCCTCGCTGGGTTCATGCGTCTTGTCGCACAGATGGAGAACTGTAGATCCCCGCGTGACGTACGTACATCCCATTCGCAGTGTGACCGAACCACCTTAGCTACATTACATTACCTTACCTTGGCTACGGGACATACCTGGGGTAGGGAAGATAAATGTTGTAACTCCGGATTATGCAAGTCTGCAATACCGTGCCACACACCTGTACATCATCTGTACCCCTGAGTGTAGTACTATGTTCGTATCCGGGTGGCTAGCCTTGCGTAGTTTGTTGACTTATACGTCGGAATCTAAACCTAGTCTAACTGTAATATTGGAGCTTGACATCTCGTTTACTGGTTCAGGAGAAATGTTCAGTGTACCAGTCAGACTGAGAACAAATCCTTCATAACGTGAGTTTGAAAGAAACCTTGGTGCCGTAATATCTAGATGGCTCAGATGCGTTCCTCTACCGCCTGCGAGACTGAGAGCGGATGTTCATGGTAGACAAACGAGGGCATGACTAGCACGGAACTATTTATTGTGGGGCTGGAGTCTGCTGAGACTTTGTGGTTATTTACTTAATGGACCGTATGCGGTGACATGGGTGCTACTGCGGTACTATATTGAACCCACACTGACGGTCTTAGTGTCCCCTCACATGCTACGGGATATACAGACAGGAACCTAGTAAGAAAAAACCCCACCGCCATTGATCGACGGAGTCACCTCAATAAGGCACCTCCATGTTATAACACAGCCTGCTCCTGAATGACCACGGTCCAAATACAATGACCTCAACGGAAAAACAAAAGGCCCGGGTCGATAGCCCCCCTCCCCCCCCCCCCCCCCCCCTCCCCGGTCACGCGCCACAACCACCAGCCGTACCCCTCCAACCATTCCAAGTAGCTGATGGACGCTTCCCGCAAGACATAGGGTATCTTATCGTCTCATTGATCACAGTCCGGCCGCCCGTCCATTCTTAGGGGCACCCTTGCGAGGCGAAACTGCAGCGGCCGCCTTGACTTCCTTCGGCTTGGTGATTTCGAAGAACTCCGTCAGCCCCTTGACCACCACATCTACATTCATGTTGATCTGGGGCATCTTTTCGTACGAGCCTTCCTTCATGATTGCAACGAGAGCCAGAAACCGGTCAACCTCCCGCAGCATGATCGGCCGCTGGGCGTCCGACAAGACCATCCCGCTCTCGGCCCATTCGCAGGCGACCTGATCGTCGAGTGGCTGTTGCCAAGGCTCATCCTCAAGCCGTTCGCGCCACTGCTGATTACGCGGCCAGCTGCCGTAAACCTCGGTGAAATCTATTACGACGTCGACGTAGTCGGAGCATATCTCGTAGCTCGCCATATCCTCGGGGGTGCTATCTGTGGCAATGTAGATCTTGGTGTTGACGTCAAACAGGTACGCCTTCTCGAAGCGGCAAGTTCGGCACAAGTTGGTGAGCATAGCTTCGAGTTGGCCGAGCCGCGGGATTAGCTTCTGTATCACCTTACTAAAGGCCTCGAAGATGCTGTGGTTGTAGATGCTGGTGAGGTGGAAGTTGACGGGCGCATTCTCGATGCCTTGGTCCGACAGCTCGTCCTGGATTCTGATGGTCACATCCCGCTGAATGTCCAACTTGTAGTCGTCACTCAGCCCGTCCACCTTGTGGATAAATACTTCAATGTTGATGTGAGGGTAGCTGCGCTGAAGGTGGAGGATGGTGTTGTTGAGCCTGGCTACCGACTCGAGATAATCGTCCTGCGCATCGATAACCCAGATCAGGGCTCCTATCTCTCCGAAAATGGCGTCGATGTCAAAGGTGAGGTTGGGGTTCTCGAAAACCTCAATTTGCCCGGGAAAGTCCCAGATTTGCACATCCATGAAGGAGCTTGATGCGGGTCAGCCATCAGTATTGTGCGGCATCTGGGATTAGACGACGCATGCTGCTCACTTTAGACTGTCCTTCTGGATTCTCGCTGTGGACTCAAGGAAGAGCGTCTCACTCGGCGGTAGCTTATGGAAAACCACACTGGAGATGGATGACTTTCCGCTCCTGTCATAACTGTCAGCGCAAGTTCGCATGGAGTGGTGAGCGTGCACACATACCGCCTCTGGCCCATCAAGAGGAGACGGGGTGTTCCTTTTGCTTGCTGCACGGTAGTCGTGACGTCGGGCATGCTTTCGGAATCTTTCTTCTGAAGCCGCTGGCGATTCTGTTTATAAACGCGCTCAAGATTTAGTATAGCTGGACTGATATTTCTGATTGAGCCATGTTGCGGAAGGCCAATCCCGGAGTCAACAGGTGAGCCGCTGCTCCGCAAAAATGCAGACGACATGATGAAAAATAGCTGTGTAGGGCGGAGTCGATACTGAGCCAGACTTCCCCGACACACCTCGAGAACGTCTGGCGGACGGAAAAAATTGCAGGTTTGCCGGTTTTTATATGCTGCATCTTTTGCTTCCCAAACTCAACACCACACAAACATGACAACAATGGGAGCAGCGACCCGTCCGACGGCCCGTTATCTCGACCCTCCGTTTGCAACTCGGGAAAGGCTTTCGAGGATTGGCCCGTGGGGGCAAGGGACGCCTGGCATGGATAACCGGGGCTAGGACAAGACAAAAAGGTGATGAAGGTTACGGTTCGACGCAGATGCTTTGCGAGCTTGATGCGGCCGAAACCAACGGCAGTCCATCACCAACAAGTTGGCAGCAGCTGGCCAATGCCTCGACCCGCCATTTTTTTTTTTTTTTTTTTTTTTTTTCGCAACGACTCTCCCGATTCGATGTCTTATATGGCTCCTGTACCTCTCTGACAAAGCCAGAGAGGGAAAAAGTGTAGGGTATCGGAAGATGCGGTTGGGAATATAAAGCAGAGAGACTGACGCTGTCGCATCTCACGGTGGTACAGATATCCAAAGTGGCTCAGCCCAGAACGCCAAGGTGACTCAACGACAAAGTCTCGGGTCCTTTCAGAAAGCATGGCAACGGAGTGTCTGCCTGCGCAGCTGGGGTGACACTTGCCTGGACCGGCAGCCAAAGAGAGGTCTAGGCTTACGGACGAACCAGCGCAGCGGTACTTCCGGTGGGATTAAGACGCCAGAGAGTGTGTTCGGGAAGCGGACTGGCTGGAGGGTTAGGCCTGTGGCACTCGGCGACGGGCCATGCTGCGGCTCCGCAACAATGGAACGCAAGAACGCTGGAACACTGGGACACTGGAACGGCAAGCTCCGTTGTGTGCGAAGCCAGCACCAGAATTCGGCAGTCAAACCCAAAAGAAAAATAGGATAGTGGGAGTGAGAGGGTGAAACAGGAGACGAGAGGACCAAGGGGGTTTGAGGGCCATTCGCCATGCTTACCTCCATCTTGAACAACAACAACAATGTGCGTACGGCTTAAAAAAGAGCCTCCCAGCCGGAGACCAGATCAATGCTCCCTGACAGAGCTGGCATCAGCATGCCCCTCGCGCCCCCAACAGGGCCTGGGGTCGCTCTGCTCGATTCGCTGGAGAGAAGGGCGCCTGGCGAATGAGAAGTTTTAGTTCGCGAATAGCCCGTTGAATGAACGCGGCCGGAAAAAGGAACGGGATGCACGACGACCGACTCACCTGTCTTTCCCGCTTCGGTGGCCCTCGGAACGACCAAACTGACAGTCTTCTTTCCTCCACTGGAAGTCTACCAACGACAACAATGATGGAGAGGCTTAGGGTCGATATGGAGAAGGATCGCTGCGACAACGATGACTCGTCGATGAAGACGCTGGCAGCAAGGACGCACTGGCAGCACTCAGGTCACACCGTGGCGTAATTAGACCTTTGCGCAAATCGACCTGGTGCTAACAGTGGTTTCAATAGCAGCAAGATCGCTATGACAAATGAAGAATCATACTGCAGTATACTAATAAGTAGATAAACTTCAGTCCACGACCTGTTCAGCCGTGTTTTAGTGGATGGTGACCGTTGTCTCAGAGAAGGGATCCGCCCTGAAATCTGATATCCTCTCACCGAAGCGGGGATTGATATCCGCCGATTACATAAACCGATTGAGGAGGAGGGTTAGGGTTCACTGCTCATTCGACCGCGAGCGCCCCCGAGCTATCATGTGGTTGACCCCTCTCCCATTTACAACCCCGAATGAAAAAGTCGAAAATCAGAGTAAAAGGAGATGACAGCCGTCATGTTTTGGCCCATATTAGGAGCTGTATTTTCTCGTGTCGATCGACATGTTTGCTATCTTCGGGACGGTAGATCACGTGCAAGAGTCCTTCTCGCAATGTTCGTGCAAAAAGAGCTAAAACTCCATGCGATGCTATTCCGTGCCATTCGTGATGCTCTTCGAAATTTTGATGCTAAAACCCCGAGATACGGGTTCCGAATCAATCTGACCGCTACCTTCCATTCTAAAAGGCAGACAGTATACACGCATCGGTCATGATACCGTCCACTTGCTACTTCCTACTTCCCATGTCTAGCCCCTGCGAACTTTTCGATTTTTCTCCGGCAATCGTCGGCAGGGTCGTGCTGTAGTCAGACTTCCCCCCTGCACGGCTGAAAATGGTGGCTACAAAGCTCTTCTTCTTTTTTGTCCTCTTTGGTACATCTGATTGAGGAGCTAGATGCCGCCTCTCTGATGCCGCTCTGGCACTTGCTGGCAAAACCGGGGATGCTGGAATAGTGGGAAGTGCTTCACCGGCGCTCGCAGGAGGTGTCAACTCTGGATCAGGAACGTCGATGCCCGATGGCGGTCGAAAGCTTGCAAATGACTGCTTCTGTCTGTGTCAGCCACGCTTTCATTGGAAGCAGGACCCCATAAGCCTTTTAAGCAAGCTAACTAATGCTTACTTTTACACCCAATTTCTTACGGGCCCCCGATCTCTTTCGGGCAACACCAAGAGAGTCGTCCGCTGTGGGATTAATATAGGAAGCAACATAGCCTTTTTCAAGTTCATTAATCTCCCCCGCCATCGTCTTGCCGTTACATGCTAGATGCTCCTCCTCGGTCGGAACAAAGCGCAAGAGTCCCCTCGAAGGAGGGACACCTAGCCCTTCCTCCATATGCCTCTGTATCAGCGCCGCATTACGCTTGTTGGTTGTTGGGAGGAGTTGTGATGGCAGCGCAAAGATGGTCATGGCATAGGCCGCGTCGAATGATCCGCCAAAGAACATACATGCCCCGTGATGTAGTGTAACAACAATCGATGAGACCGGCCGCTGATATCGAGTAGATAGATGATATGACAGCTCTGTGATGAAACTGAACTCGTCGCTTATCTGGTTGCTCAGGTCAGCTGGAACTTATTGCAACATGATGCCGACAGTGTGGGGAGTGCTAGTTTGCCTACAATAACGTTTGTCTTTACCTCCGCCATCACCATTGCATCACCTCGGACCCTCTCCTTGGCCACGTTACTCTCATTGACACCAAAGAAGTCCTCAAAGAAGTTGATATTGCTTCTCTTCCTCCCGAGGTCCGGTTTTGACTGGGACTTGCGTGCCCTCTGGCCGACATCGCCGGGTAGTGGCCGGTCAATTTCACGGGTAAGTCGGCTGCCCTCGACGAGATTACACGGTTCGATAATTCCCTTTTGAGCCTTCCTTTCTGCGAACGAAAGCTTGTTGGGTCTCACTGACGTTGGTTCCTTGTTGGGGCCGTAGACGTCATGATGGCTGACCGTTGCTGAAGCTGATGGTCGCTCCATTGCGATGTACCAAAAAAGCTGGGTTTAGCCAGAGTGATTGACTTTTGGACCTCTAGGTGGCTGATGTCAGTTGGAGTGTCGCCGCGTGCTAATGGAGATCGCTGGGGGGTTGGACAATGGATAGCCAATATGCATACTACCAGCTAAGACAGCCAGGAAACACAGATCTGGAGCCTGTGCGAGGCTGCCAATGTGTTGCGTTGGTGTGGTGCGCCGAGATTCCTGTCGTACCCACCTCCTCCCCCGATCTGGGCGCCGCCGGTGTTCCTGTGGACCTCCCAAGACGTCGAATCAGTAAGGACGTTTGTGGTGGGTTCTCTCGCCGGCTTGCGGGTGCTTACTTGGGAGGCAGGAGTGATGTGCCCGATAGGGACACCCGCCGCCAGGAAGAATTTCCAGAGTGAAATTCACGAACAATATGTTTTTTGTGTGCAACACCGTAGCACCTCGGATGCCGGGGGCCAGCCTATGGTCGAAGCACCAGCGAAAGACGTGGCGGTAATACCCCCAGAAAACCAGTCAGAAATGATACCTGATCCGATGGAAGAACACGGCTAGCTTGTCTTGGGAGCCTCTTGCATTTTTTCTTTGATTAAACGCGCTAGAGGGTTAAGCCAGGAGAACACAAAGGGAAGGGGGGACAGAAGACTACTAAAAGGCGAAGTTGCCCGGGGATATCTGAATGCAACCGACATTTCATATCCATCAGATCCCGTACGCCGTACCTGCTGCAACCCACCCACTCAGACAACAGAGATCCTGACGCCTTGTGTCCAATCTTTTCGATAAGGCGGATGTGGGGATCCGTGAAGAATGAATAAAATGAGGCACAGCCGGGTCACTGCAGACATCAAATCTGCGTGTGGAACAACAGACCTGGTGAGCTGAAACGGCACGGAGTGCACAAAACCAGCTTCTGATCTCCTTCCTCCTCGCACTCTGTCTATACATGCTTTCATGGAGTGTTAGCAGTATTTTTATGTAGGAAGTGGCAGTTGCCCCCACGAGACCGAGAGGGTGAGGGCTGATGGGGTGCTTCCTTGAAGCCGAAGTCTTGGAAAGATAACGTTGCAGAAAGCTGCATGTGTTTGCTGGGAGGTACAGGGATATATATACTTCTTGTGGCAGAGGAGGGTGGACGACGTAGTGTAGGTACACAGAGGTACGTCGTATGTAGCAGCGGGTGCCGCTCTTCCAGATTGCGATGATGCGATAAGCAGCATTCCAAGATCAGGTGTCCCTCTTCATCAGGCAAGTGCTTCTATAGCGCCTCCCTTGTCTGAATCTCTGCTGGATCGACCAAGTTCAATGGTAATCTCAGTGTAAAATCCATCAGTTGGAGAGAGCTTGGGCATGCAGCAGCTTCGGCAGCTTTTCCCGTAGGCTGAGCATTTGCATTTGAGATGCACGAAGCCGCGATAAGAGCACGTTTGCCTTACCCCGTTTCATGTTGATGGTTAGTTTGCCAGCCTGGCACCGTGCATATTGGATCATTATGTAGTTTCACGTCTCTACTCTTTTCACATCACAATTCGTCAGAATTTCCTTTTTTTTTCCAAGTATATCATCGGCTAGTGACGAAGTTGTAGCCTATAGGACTCGGCATTTATACATTGCTCACCAGTACCTACTTAGGTAGGTAGCTAGGGATGTAGGTAGGTAGGTAGGTTGTTGTATCGTGTCAGCAGACCCATCACAGCCCTTCGTAGTGTCTGAGGATGGAGATCGCTTGGTAGAGACAATAAGACTTGGATATTTGTAATATGCTAAATGCTTAGCCGTCGATATTAAAATACGACACCGCCACCGATAGACTCCGTCATAAGGCGTAGCTTACAGACCGCCATCCCAATATCTCTCAAACCAGATATACAAAACATTAACCCCAAAACGCCTCGACCGTCGGCGCATACTTGTATGTCGTATTGGACGCCCTTGTCATCTCCCCAATTAACTACCCCGACGGCTGCGTATTAGGCAACCCCAGACACAAACCTCCTTGCCTCACTATGACAAGGTCGGGCTGCCCTTCCGTGCCGCGCTCGAGTAGTTGGAAGCGTACTTCTCCACCTTCAATTGGAAGCCAGCGAGACCAAGAGCAGCTGCCTCGACGGGGATCAGGAGGATGGCGAGGTAGAGCCCGGCGCGGCTCTGCCGGCAAAGCGTGCCCCAGTTCGGCTGCACCGTCATGGGGACGGTCTCCCACCGGCAGGTCCACGACAGGAAGGTGTCGACCTCCTCCGAGGCGTTGACGGCGTAGAAGAAGATGATGGCGATCAAAGCCGCGGCCAGGCCAACCAGGGGGGCGGCGAACGTTGTGGAGGTGTGTGCCACCGTCTTGCTTCGGAGCTGGTAAGAGGAGACGTGGTTAGTCTGTGCTATAGAAGATGTCTGAGGAGCGGACGCAACTTACAGACTGGACCTTGCTAAAGCACAAGGCAATGATATTGGTGAGGACGATGATGACACTGCCAATGACCAGAGAGATGGTCGGGCGGATGTTGAACTCATCGGGCCAGAGGGAAAGAAGAAAGTCGCTAGGGACATGTGTGCTGTCGTACACGGCGAGGGTGTTGGCCGAGACGCCAAGGACGGTGATGCCCATCAGCAGGGCAAGGGCCGTGGTCGCCACCCGGGCGCTGTCGACGGCGCGCAATGTGCGCACCTTGGACTGGAGGTGCAGGTCGCGCGAGTCGACCTCGAAATCAGAGGAGCTGGGTCCCTTCTCCATTGTGTTTGCTTGTTTTATTTTGTTGGTGTTGGAGCGCTGCTCAACTGGCTGGCGGGGGTATTACGCAAGATGGAGACGAAACAAGACAACTTGACGACGACAGGGAAACCAGCACGCTTCAAGATGGAAAGAAACTGAAGCAAAGAAAACCCAGTGAAGACGGAGTCGATATGGCGAAAGGGAAACAGGCCGAGAGGGGGCAGACCACTCGATACAAATACACTCCTCCTGTAGCCTTGGCCTTCATGGAGAGCGTCGATAGGGCGGGCGGTTAACCCAACCACGATCACCCCCCGGACCTAAACGCGGGAGGGCAGCGGCAGTAGGTAGCGGATGGAGGGTGCCGATCGCCCCCAGGCGTGCAAGCCGTGCAAGCCAGACAAGGCTCCAATCATCAAATCAACAACAGCTCAACACCCGGTAGGCGATGGATGCATTGCTGCGAGATGGGAGCGCCACTGTAACCCCCGACCACTAACTTGGCAACATCTCCTGCCCGGGGGCCGACACCTCAAACACTCCACGACAGGCCCGAGTGCCCTACAAATAGGTCGGTGCCAGCACCGGATTGGTGGGTTTGGCATGCGAGCTGCGAGCCCTGCAGGCGAAAGTGGTGTTGCGGGCTGGCGCTCGACTTGGCGGCAGGAGACGAAGATCAGGGACACGGGCCAGGTGGCAGCCAGAGAGGGGGCCCAGGAGGCAGCGTGTCCATGGGTTTCGCGCAGGGGGAGGCGCTTAGGCAAACGAAATCGAGGGCCGCCGACCAATCAAGACGTCGAGCGCGGTTGCACCTAGGAAACAACCTCTGCCTTCCATTGGGGGTTGGCGCCTAGCGCTTCCCATGTCCTGGAGTGCTGGAGACCGTGGCTAATTTGTGATGGCTATTTCAGTTCTCGAGACGCTGACCGGGGCTGACACTGCAGAAAGCACCTCAGATTCCGATGCATTCCCATCGCGTCGCAAGCTCACCCTCCCACCATCACCACCACCACCACCACCACCACCACTTCCTACCTCTCGCTACTTATCGGGAAAAGACCGGCTAGACACTCCTCTGGATCCTATAGAGTATGCATACAAAGAGGACATTCTTGCCATAATTCCGCGATGCCCACTGATATTTCCATCATGACCCCGGGCAGCTAATCCACCCAGTCGTGATGTGGGTTTCGAGTGTTCCGAGTCCCTACCGTTGACTTGCTATTTCAGTTTAGTCCCGGCCATAATGAACTTCTGCGCAACAAGTGATGCACGATGTACTCGCCTCATATTTTTGTAACCTTTTTTACTCAGCTTATATAAATTGGGTTGTAGATCTTTGCTGCCGTCCGTTTCTCCACTTGGCCCTTTGGCGTCTGAATCCAATCCGTCCCTCTGAGTAGATACAGGCAATTTGCGCCTAAGCAAGTTCGCCTCGCTTGCTATTTCCAGTCTCTAATTCTACCATTCTATTTCTAGGGAGCATTCTTCGTTTTGCCCTCTCTAACTCTTTTTTTCTCTACTTTTCGCAGTCCATATCAAATGTGCAGATGCAGTGGGCAGGAAGGTGGGTACCTGTTCGCTGTGCTCTTTTTCATGCATCCTTTCCCATTCCAATGCCCTTCCTGCGACCTCTCAACACCGCTTCCAGCGCTCTCCCGACCGCATGCAGATCCCCCAGGATACTTACGTGCCCTCTGTCGGTGCATATCCTCCCGTCCTTAGCCAGTTCGTATCCCGGGGGCAACATTGACTCTCTTGCGAGCACGACCCCGTCCCCACCATGAAATACCAAATCATCATAGGCATCGGCACAGGAAATCCCCTCTCGCCCTGCCACACGCGCCGCAAATACAGTCGGGGTATCCTTGCCGTAGACCACAGCGAGAGGCGGGTACACGTTGGCCTCCTGGTGCATTGGCTTATGTGCCAGCTCGGCGCGGAACTTCTTCGTCTCGGCCAGTACCCGGCTTAGGTAGGCTAGGTTCCGCGCCCGTGCGGCCGAGCCGGGATTAGGGCTCAGAGGACCCGGCAAAGTAGTCGACACCGATTTAGGGCCTTGCAGTGGCGGGACACCGCCGGCGGACAAAACTGCCGCTCCTAGATGCGGGTTCTTGTCCTTAGTCATATCCAGGGCTCGATGGACAGCTTCAGAGCTTGTTTTCTTTGGCTGTTGACTGTTACTTCGCCCGCGGAGGGGCAGGCTGGGCAGTGAATCCGAGAGGCTGAGGAGAGAGCCAAAGGTACTGTTACTCCGCGATATCGGGGCCAATACCGGTTCTGAGACACATGGCGATAGGCGATGCCTTACCCACTCTTCGGCATTGTAGAAGTCGATTGGGTACTCTTCTTTGGTAGTTTTATCGATGAAACAGAATCCGTCTTCAGGCAGGAAGACAAACGTCGTCCTCAGAGAGAAGTTTACCTGCGCTGTCAACACTTTCTCATTCAACAACACGGCATCCCCATTCCGCACCGGGCCGAGAATGTTGATGCATCTCTGCGGTGTACCCGCAAACACCACCCCGGAGAAGAGCTTGGGACGCTGGTTGACTGCGTGCCGAGTAATGATACCGCCCAGAGAGTGAGCGATGACGAGGGCGCCCTTATTCGCTTCGGGTACGCCAGGCTGGTTGGAAGGTAGTTTTTCGAGAAAGGCGATGAGCTTTCGTGAAAGGAGATGCGGGCTAAGACGCCAATCGTAACCGTAGTCGTGTACTCTAAGCCTACCCGTTCGGGCGTTGTCGCATTCCCTCAGCTTTTTGAATAGCTTCTTAGAAATGTCGACAGGTCCGATGTTCTGCAGCATGCCGGAGGCGAAAATGTGGTTCTCCATGTCTTCCTCATCCTCGGGCTCCAATCCAACCTCCATATTTACTTTGCGGATCTTGAGTCCAACCTTTACGGGGACCCAAAGTTGACGGTGAGGGGGTTGTGCCGAACGAAGAATAGAGCCTCTATATCCTCCCATGACAACGACATCCCCGGTTAGTGATTCCAAAGCCGAATCCAGCGGTGAAATCCCATCACGAGGTAACCGCTGGCCGCTGTGTACAGTCCCTGAGCGATAAACACTCATCGATGGCTCCGTTGACGACTTTTTGGGCGGGGCATTGAGGATACCTGGGCATTGTAAGTACCAACTCCGTGTTGTTGAGCGCATGATGCGGCCCACCTTGAGTACATACTTGGAAATTGGGGCATTTTGAACGATGGCCCGTCCCAGCTATCCTTGATGGCCTTGAACCTCGAATTGACTTGCTCCCGGACATGAGCGAAGCGTTCATCGTCGCCAAACGAAGAAACACGCGAAAGCGAGTGATAGAGCAGAGAGTCGTCAGAAGTCGATTTGCGAAGAGCATAGCTTCTCGAATCTGGCCGGTCCAATGCAAGTTCTGGCGTGAGTGAAAGGAAGGGTCCCGGAGTTGACGCCTTGGGGGTAGGTTGCAAATGAGACGGTGATGCTGGTTGCTCATCTCTCTGAAACGGGCTACCCAGTGATGCCCAGAAGGAGGGGGTTGGGATATTCGGAATGAGGCCGGTCGGAATTGAGATTGAAGGTAAGGCCTTGGATAACCTTTTTAGGGCATTCTCGCCGACTGAAGATGAGCGATGCAGCCTTGACTGTCCGAAGACTGCCGACATGGACGGCGTCCTGGGCGACGCCGGTTCGGTGATGGTGAACTCTTTCGGACCGGCCTGCCACGGCGCTGGCAAGCCCTCGGCGGGTGGTGATCGGTGCTCCGAAAGTGGCCCTAAGCCATTACCTTTATACGCGGACGCAGAGTTGTTTGAGTGACTCGATCGAGATGGGTCGGGGCCGTCCTCAGAAACAAGTACTGAGGGCAAACCTGGTACAATACTGTCCAGCGCGTCAAAAAACCCTCCTCCGGGGACATGTTCCATAGCAGCAGCCTTCTCGGCAGCCGGAGTCCTCGGTGAAGTCAGACGCGTTGCAATTGGGCTGATTGCTGGTTGCATAAAAGATTGCACATCATCTTGGTCGAATTCATCGTCTTCAGCACCATCAGACTGAGGGAGTTGTGATTCCGAATCGCTCGCCTCAAATATGCTCAGTGTCGGTGCTGACTGCGAGGCCAGGAAAGGCATCGTGTGTGCCATCTTGACAGCTGAAAGCGTCGGTGGACTTTCAGTGCGGCTCCGGAAAAGGGAAAAAAAGAGAGAACCCCCCAAAACAAGTCGATGCAGTGGCAGTGAGCAAGCGAGTGAATGTGAGTGCTCCGGCAGCGCACCGGCTTGGCCGGGATTCAGAACGGGAGCAGGCACCTCAAACAGCCCGGTGTCTCGGCTACCGATTGGGCGGAATCACCATCACCGAGGTTCAATGTTGGGAATGAGGAGTTTCAAAGCCTAGACGCCAAAAATACAGGGTGAGGTGAGTGTGAGGTAATCCGGGAATACGCAGATTGATGAGGTTGATGGTGCTGTCTAGTGCTGTCTGGCGAGTGCTCTGTAAGCAAGGGGGAAGGAGCGAGCTGAAGCTGAAAGCGGGTGCATATGCGCTTGTGTGGATGTGAGGACAAAGCAGAGCCTCAGGAGACAAGACCAGGTTCCAATCTATCCCGCCTGCCTGAACCCGGTCGTGTTGTCAGCCTGGGAATTCTGGATGTCCTGGTCCCTGCAGCGAACAGGGAGGTGCCAGCTGCTGCCATCGTGCCATCGTCTCCATCATGGATAACCCATCGTGGTTATCAGTGGCTTTTGCTGACCTGTTACTTGTCGCCCCGGTGGTCCGTTCCCGTTGGGCGACCTCGCTGAGTCTGATCTCATGGTCTGACGGAAGCTTGAATGCGCCGTCTCAATCTTGCTGCAGTGCATATTAGTGCCATTTGCGCTGAACCAGGCGTTCGATCTCTTATTTGCGTGAGATTTCGGAACAAGGCCCACTGGCAAATCGAAGCGTTCTCTCAATTGTTTTGACGTCATGTTGCGGAACAGCTGGCGAATGTCTTGGCGGCACCTGACAGATTTTCGGCTCGGGAATTGGAGTTCTCCGCCTTTCAGCGGGCACTTGGAGGTGGTTACTACGCTGCTGCCTTCCGTATTGGCACATTCTAGACTTCAGGGGTATCTTCGATCTTATACTTTGTAAGGTGAGCAAGCCTAGGGATACCACCTCAAGCCGACGTCAGCACTTTCACATTTTTGGTCACAATGGCTTACTATCCAGTGAGATAAGTCTAGAAAAGGAATAAAGGTTCCGCATTTTTGGAGGCAGCAGTCTGGCCATTTCATTAGGTCGATACGGAGTAGTGGATTCTTGGCGATAAACAAAGGCGGGTTTTAGCTCACACTTACTCGTACACAAACCATCTAAACTCCCCCCCCTCCCCCACTAGGGCAATAGCGGACAGCTGCCCTCCATCTTTGTGATCTTCTCTAGGGCTCTTTTCCACCCAGGCTCGTTCGACAGCAGTTCCATGTATGCTTGCAATTTTGGATACGATTCCTTGAACGGTGTCTTCTCCCACGCCCACATTTCCTCAAACGCACCAGCCTCGTCGAATGCCAAAAGCCTGAAGGATAACAGGATATCGGCGCTGGTGAGATTAGGGCCGCAGATGTAGCTCCCGCCCTCCGGGGAAGTTGCGAGGTAACGCTCCAGCAATGCAAAATGCTTCTTCATGTTTGGAATGACTAGCATAGCGATGAGCTGGTTCGCCAAGAGTTTGGTAAATGGGCGAATAAAGAAAGGGATCCGCTGCCCTTTTAAGCCTATATTTGGAGGTGTTGGTTAGCTATTCAGGATCTCCAAACGCCGATTCCCGCTACCCGATTTGTAGCGACTTGCTCGCTAGCGTACCAGTAAAAATAACGTTATGGACCATGGCGGCCATGAAGCTGCCCTCAATGTAGTACAGCAAATACTGGTACCGCATCCATGACTCGGTCTCGCCTCCAACTCTGCCCTCCTGGCCGTCCTTCCACCGGGTTGGGATCAGCTTTTTGCCCTTGGCGAAATGATCACTCAGGTACTGTGTGATGAAGGCACTCTCAGCAAGGACGATGCGCTCCGAAGAGCCTGGCGGCGTGATGGAGAGGACCGGGGATTTGCCGAGAACGTGGAGGTCTTCGAGCTCAGGCGGAGCCATCGCATTGGGGAGTCGATGATGGATGTCTAATTCATACGGGATCCCAAGCTCTTCAAGTAACCATGTTGTCGAAAAAGCCCGAGATCCATTGAGCCTGTGTTTGTATGTGAGAATGGTGTCACGTTCAGGGGCCCAATCGGAGACAGTACCAGTGAAGCACAACCTTGGGATTGTCCTGTGACATAATGTCGAGATCGTTCAGACGGTTAGTAGAGTTGGATGGAAGGTTTCGGAACAGACAACTCAAGGCAGTAGCGCTGCGCGCAGAGCGGGTTCAAATGCCATGTTATTTGTCTTGGAGCTCATGCAAGGTACTTCATACCACTATTTCAAAAGAATGTCACACGCGAAGGAGGCAGAGTGAGCCGAAACCACTCTAGCTGTTGGTTGATGGCGTCGTTAAAGAGTCATAGTTGTCAGAATACACTGCCATGCTGTTATTTGCATCTCCGCGGACATTCGAAAACTGCTTTGTGTTTTGTAAGCAGGTACATGTTTTGCGCCCAACGACTGGGTGCTCCTCGCAATCGAGATTGAGCTACGCCAACATGAGCTATCAAATTCACGTGGATTGAACTTGTCTGGGTAATCCGTAGTAGATAAAAGTATCTGAGGGAGGTCTACACACGTAAAGAAATGGAACCATTGAGGGCGAGAGATGAGCATGGGGAACTCGAATGGAAGTTGAGCCTGCTACACTGGACAGTTTTGCCGCCAGCACTTTCTGTGTTCATCAGAGCAAACTACCAGCAGGCCAGGTAGTGTTTGTTGGTTGGTTGGGTCTTGGATTCCGAGTTCAGCGCAAGGGCCGTTTCTTGGCGGTGAAACCGGTCATGTGACCGGCTGGAGGACGGGCTTGGAGCCACATGGAGCCTCCACGCCAAGGCCCGGACTCAAAGCTGCCCTTGCGAAGCTCGGCGTCAATCCGCAACCCACCACACCATCAACACAACACCCATCAGAGAGCGCCGTGTCGGTCAATCTGATTCAAGATGGCGGGCCTACAACACCACAGTTGGTTCCCCTCCCCAACCGCGCAATGGATTGCGCAATTGGCCCCCTTTGCTACGCGCTGCGACACACGATGCTAACCTCACTCTGCACAGAGATCGCCTTGGACCCGGCCATCATCCGGCTAGGGAGTACGTCGATTCGTTCCCCTGTCCGATACGCGTCGAAAATCGAGCCCTGAAAAGGACCAGCTGGCGACTCGCAATTGAAGATGTCTCTCTAACGTTGTGCACTCGCAGACATGAGCTCGAACCGCTATAGGTACTTCAGATGGACACCAAGGACGGCGTGGATCACGTTCATGTACGTGGCGGTTGTCCCGAGCATAGTCGGCGTCATTGCCTACTCAACAGATGTGAGTTATTGCCTATGGGTTGCTGACAAGTTTGGAGAGGCAAGTTTTGCTGATATCATTCCTCCCCAGGGCAAGTACGACTTGCGTGCGAAGAGGAGAGGTGATATTATTTCCGAGTACTGATCGCACCGGAATATGTGGTATCCCAGTGGGTTGTACATAAGGACAAGGCTGGGAAAACACCGCAGAGGACCACCAATGGACTCTCGGCACAATTCATCAAAACGTACTCTACCCGACGTTGTATTTTCCACACATAGCAAGACCTGAATGAATCGTTTGATGCTTTTGAGAAACTTAGTAGCCCTGGATGTAAGACTAGCATGTCTGTCCTTGAGGCTGGGGAGAGGTGCTTCGAAAACCTAGCTTCCGTCTCTTCCTCCACCGTCCCTTTATTCTTCCCAATATGGGTAGCTCGCCCAATAACCCCTTTCAATAGCATCCTCTTCATCAAGCCACCCCTCTCTTTCACTTGCGTATCTTCTCGGTCACGGTATCTCTTGCTATGTTGAGCTCGCTCGGGGGACCGCGACCGATACGAATGTGACCGGTTCCTTCGTCTTGATCCTAATAACTTTACGGCCTGCGGGGGGTCACGCTGTCTTTCATCCCCGTCATTCTGTCCAAAGGGACTACCACGGTTTGTCCACCGATGCTCCTATCTGGGCAGACGAGCCGACCCTCTGGTAGGCACCCTCTCGCCTCTCCTCCATTCTCCCTCCGGCAAGCCGACTCTGTCAAACCCCCGCGCGTCGCCCCCGCGATCGCGTCCAGCAGAGCCATGATAGTGGTCCCCCCCAGAGTAGCGGGCAGAGGAATGGTCCAGGCTCGATCGACGAGGTCCACCACCCCAAAAGCCCGGGTCACGGTGGGGGGGAGGTACAACTCCTATAGTGCTCCTCCCGTCCCCTGCTCGGGCTCCGGCTCCACGGCCACCCGTCCGCGGACCAGGCCTCGGCGCAACGTCACCCGTGTGTGAGTCCGGCGGGAGGATGGTGCAGCTGATATAGTCACCGACGACAAACCTGGCATCGCTGAGCGTTTTTGTGCTGTCGTTGACATCAGCAGCGGCGTCGGCGTCGGCGGTATCTGTGTCTGTTCTGTTATTATCGTCATCATCGGCATTGGTGGATGCGGTAACACCTGGCCCACCGGCCCCAATTACAAAGCTGCCGATATCCTTAGCCAAGTACCGCGGTGGCTGGTCATCCCGCCCGCTTGTGTCGGCGAAGAAGAGCCGAAACACAAGGCGGCAGCCGACTGATACCTCGGGAAGCACTGAGGGGGTTGTGGTGGCGAGATGGTGGACGAGGTCGGTGAGAGTGCCACTTCTCCAGGTGTATACGGGGACATATGGGGGGAGGGACGGCGCGCAGAACTCATTCGGCCTAGGTTGGATTAACATTATTGTTTTCCTAGGTTGGGAGGGCATGTATTAACCTGTGAAATGCGCTGGTACGGTAGAATAGCTTGACTAGGAATGGCGTCGGGTGGGTCAGGGGGGCATCTTCATCCGTGGGACTTGGAGACCTGGACGCCATGGCGGTTGGAGAAAAGCCGGGCTTGATTATGACGGTTCTGGACCACAATGACTTCGATTCACTTGAAGAAATGTCTTATACATAAATTTGACCTTGTAATAATAACGCACAAAGAACAAAGGCCAGCATTAGATGATTAAAATGTTGTGTATAGTAGAACGTAATGCGATTTGGTCGAGTGGGGATCGGTCAACCTGCCATTCATTCAATGGTAGATTCAGGTTCCTTTGGGCCAAGAATCCGGGACGATTAGAACCTAGGAACCCACAGGAGGCCGCGGTGGGGGCGTGGAGGCGTTGCGCGCTAAGACAGCCCGTGCTCTCCTTGTCCCGCCCCAAATTTGACCTCCACTGTAACTTTAGCAAACCACGAATACGCGCTTCAACGTGCATCACCTTCCACACCAGCGCCTGCAAACCATCAGTACTTTTGATAAAATAAGAATCTACTGGAAGGGACGCCTGATAAGGGTGATATAACCAAAATGGACTTTGCTTCACTCATGTCCAAAGAGATCGCCAAGGCGAAAGGGGGCTCTTCGAAGACGACCGAACCTACCAAGCCCGCCCCGAAATACATTAGCAAACGTGAGGCAGAAGAGGCGCGCAAGGCGGCATACTTAGAAGAGCAGAACAAACTCGAAGAGGAGCGCGCAGCAAGGGCCGCCGCAAAGAGGAAGCGCGAGGAGGACGCCGCAGAAGAAGCGAAGGCGCGCGAAGAAAAACGACAGCGGCTGGCGGAGGAGAGCCGGATACGTCGCGAGGCGAGAGAGGCAGAGGAGGAGAAGGCACGGCGCAAACGACTCGGACTGCCGGAGCTACCGTCGCCGGGTGCCAAGGAGGATGTGGCGGCCGGGGGCGTTGAGAGCGACGAGGACTCGGACGGCGAGGGAGAAATTCCCGAGGCCGACCTACTGAGCAAGCTCAGGGAGCTTGGGCAGCCCGCTGTGCTGTTCGGTGAAAGCCACGGCTCGAGGCTCAGGCGGTATCGAAAAGTTGCCAACGGCCCTGTAGCGGCTTCAGGGCCGATCGCAACAACTCTCCCACCTGTCGAAGAGAAGGATATGAAGGTGCCTGAGACAGTACCCCCCGTTACCGAGAAGAAGCCACGGCGCTATTTATTCCGTCAACTGGCATCCTACTTCAATATGGTACTGCGGGAGTGGGAGATTGCGCTTCTTAAGGAAGACAATGCCGACACATATTCTGGACAGGCTGCGCGCAGCGCCATGCTCTCAAGCAAGGAGACGATGCGACCCCTGTTCCGCAAATTCGAAAAAGGCGACCTGGATGAGAGCATCCTGGAAGCTATCGTCGAAATCGTCAAGGCTGCCCAGGAGAGGCGCTACGTTGATGCCAACGATGGCTACCTGCGGCTCAGCATCGGCAAGGCAGCATGGCCCATCGGCGTCACCATGGTGGGTATCCACGAGCGAAGCGCCCGTGAGAAGCTCCACGGCGGCGAGAGAGGACATATCATGGGTAGTGAGATCACTCGGAAGTATCTACAGAGCATTAAACGGTGCTTGTCGTTTGCTCAGGTCCGCTGGCCGCCAGAGGACATACGCCAACTTATGGGTTAAGTTGGATATGATATTTATGAAGCAAGCGGGAAGATAGGCCAATGATACCCCAGTACCCGACACAGTCTAACAGCCACTGCATTCATCATCCCTGTCATTATTTTTGTCATTATGTGATGCATTCGTTTTACTCCGTCCCGCAAAGAATGCCAGAGAATAACATGCTATCGGGTGCGCGAAGAGCAAAGAGTGCCCGTACCTATGGCAGGGACGCTATTCCGCCTCTCCTAGTCTCTCAAGGGACCACCCGGCGCGCCCAGCCCTCCGATGCTCTCTAGACCACGGTGGCTTAACGCAGCAGGGGATCATTCCCCGTTGAACCCCAAACTCCCATCCAAGTCCCCGTACCTTTGTCCTCCCGTGGGGCCTTACTCCACTGGCCCCTACTCTAATGCCGAGTCGTCATACATAAGGTCACTCGTTACGTTCATCCCATGAGGGGTCATTTTTCGCTGCCCCTTCAGCTCAAGATCTGCCGCCGCCAGGGCCATGCGCCGAAGCCGGTCGATGGCCTGCTTCTCGTAGCTCCGTGCCGTCTCGAGCGCTGTGGTCTGCAACTTCTGTCTCGGATTGACAGACACTGCTGTCACGAGCTTGGATTAAGATTAGAAAGTTTGTCGGAGCTCACAGGTGATATCAGCTTACCTTATCGATGGTGTTGATCCTTGCCTGGAGGGTCCCTGTCCGGATCATTGACACCAATTCTTCCTCGATGGGTTTCTCTGGACTGCCGAATGCCGCATTCATGGTGTCAAGGGTGACACAGGAAAACGGAATAAGATACTGAACAATGCACTTGCTCCGAATCTCACTATATATCTTTGCGATGTGCCGTTGAAGGTAAATGTCCAGGAGGTAATCGGGGCGGTAGGACTCCAGGGTTGCGATACAGGCCGAGTATCTGCCATTCACAAACTGTGTGACAGCCCGGCGGATGTGTGGCTCAAGCTCCAGGAACTGCCTGAAGCTCGAGTTGTCGAGAACCTTGGTCTGGAGGTCTTTCCTGTCCATCGATGCGAGTGCGAGGAGACCGCCATATACCGCCACGTCATTTTGGCTCGCAACATCATTATAGCTTGCGCTTGGAACGGCAGCATCGGCCGCCAAAAAGCTTAGCGCTGCGTCCAGGAATCTTTCTTGGCCGAGATAGGATATACCCTGAACGATCTTGATGTACGGCTGGAGTATCTTCTCGTCCTCTGGGCTTTGGTTTCCGCCCATTTTGTTCAAGTGTGCGGTCACCATCCCCCACTCACGTCTTTGTAGAGACACGCAGACGAGATGCTTGCCAACGTCGACGATGTGCTTTGGCGTGCTCACGTCGGGCCTCATCTTTGAATAGGCTTCGGCAGCTCCGTTGAGGTCGCCGATGCTCTCAAGATGCTTGCCAAGATCCTCGTTACCCATCTACAAAGAAAATTAGGAGTTCCTCGATATCCAAACGTTTATCCACCTTTATGGGGCAGGAACATACCCTAACGCTCTCTTTGATGAGATTGTTTTTGTAGCCCTTGAGTTCAAGGGTAAGCCGATGAGTTTCGTTGCGGTTCGAAACCTCAGTGTTCTCGAGCCATGTTTGGTCGTAGGTGGCTTCTGAATCGTGCGGGGCAGCGATTCGCAGGCACTCAACGACTTCACGATATCGTTGAGGGTCGCGGCCTCGCTTTGCCTCCAATATAGCAGCTTTCAAGGCGTCGACGCAAAGCGGGACCGAGCTGCGGCCGATGAGATACAGTCGGTCGAAGCGAGTACGGCCTAATATCAGCGTGTTAGAGTTGAGCAAGTCGAAAGAGCCTGGGGCGAAAACCAGGAGGGAGTTGCGTACCACGGTAGTTTTGGAGATAGAGGTCCAGGTCAAACTTGGGCGGGTCTATACACTCAACTTGTTAGAGATGCGATGTGAAGCGATGCGGACGGGGCAAGAGCGAAGATGGTGAATGCAGTCTGCTTTTTGCAAGAAAAAGCAGGCAGTCAATAATTAATCACCTTTGACGACGACCCCTCCCTGGCTGTCCATGACGGTAAAAAACTCGAGCAGCGGGTCAGCCATAGCCGCGGTGGTGCTAGATATCGCGACTTTGGAGAGCACCCGACGTTGGGAGAGGGGCGAGGCTGAAGCACCACAGAGCTCCGGTCGAGGCTGAGATCGGATGGAGACGTCGATGAGGCAAAGGAGGGGGTAGGCACAAAATGGCGGGGCAGGTAGCTGAGGTGTTCGCTTGGAGTGACCTCCAGCAGAAGGCTTGGGCGGGATTCGGCTCGGATTACTCTGTGCGGAACCCCGCGCGCCAAGCTCAGGCTGTCGCACCTGTCACTCACCTCCAGCACCCAGTGCTTTGTCACGCATTCCTGAAATGCAGGCTCGCTGCGGGTACCATGTCAGCCAGCACACCAACACTCTAAACACACCGGCTGCTACTGCTGCTGCATGGATGGGCAGGCGAGCTAAGCTTTAGACGCAAGTAGCACAAAAAGAGGCGGAAAGGTGGCTGGGATAGGCTGTCGGTTTGTTCGCAGAGCACTGGACGACGTCGGCGAAGGCTACAAGGCTGGCTTAAGCCTAAATGCCCTATACTTGAATAGGCAGGTGATACAGGCATACACAGCGTACGCTCTGCACTCGCTCGCCGCCCCGTGTTTCTGGAAAACCCGCAAAGCAGAGAGACATAAGCAGCCAAGCAAGCTAGCCAAGCCCGCCGAGCTCTTGGACCCTGAGAATCCACCTATACAGGTTTGTACCTAAGGCACATAGTGTAGGTAGCATCCTGGGCTGGGAGTAAACCTGAGTGCAAATCCGAGGGAAATAGAGACCCAACACGTCACAGAGCGTGCAGCCTCAGGGGAGCACGGATTATCCAGACGGGGATTGCACCGTTACCTATTGGATTGCATAATAGGTACCGAGCTGAAAGTCGACGCCGCTTACAGCTCAACTGATCGAAGACGAAAGACAAACGAGAAACTTGCATTCGGTTAGGAGAGCATTATTGCGTCTTATTTGTCCCCTCTGGCCTATCATGGATAACAAGGCTGATAGGCGGAGTGGGGTACCGCAACCCCCCAACCCCCAAAGCTGGAGGGCAAAGAGAGCAACTAATAAACCAGTGATTGACCATCGGGTTGATTTCGGTATCGCTGGGGGGGCACCGATCCTTCGTGGGTGGGGTAACGATGAGGCCGCTTCAGCTTGCGATTGGGACAAATCTCTGCGGAAGCCTTGAGGAGCGTGAGGAGGTGGGGATTGCTGCAATGGCTGCATCAACAACCGCAATGGGTACCGTGTCGGTGCTGGCGGTGTCTGCGGTGTCTGCGGTGTCTGCGCGCTGGTGTGCGAGACGTGTGAAAGTGTCGGATACGCCCATCTCCCTGTGCTCTCTGCCTAGCTGTGTTCACGGGGAGACCTGGAAGTTCTGAATTCGGATTCACGGGTTCGATTTATCGATTCCATGCGCTGGGGTTTCATCGCACACTCCGGTTGCCCTCCCGGCCTAACTCCTTCCTCTGACTTCCATATTGTCCCCCCTTTTGCCTACCAGCATTCAGCATGCGCTCTCCTCTCGTTGCAAGAGGAGTCGGCGGGTTAATTAATATTGTTTTCTATACCTGTGCGGGTTTTTCCTGTCATCGCAAGTGAAAAAGTTGGAATGCCCCTGTCGACTTGACCATACCCAGTTCGTTCGCGCACAGCGCCGCGCATGGAATGACCTGATTTTTGGTACGTACCGCTTCCTCGCGCTGCTTTCCGCTGCGTGCCAAGCGGAAGCAATGAGCCCTGGGAAGCGCAATGACATCAGCCAAGTCCTGTAGCGCACCCAATCTCGGCTTGCGTGGCTTGCGTCCCCTGGTCCTCGTTCTGCGGGCGGCCCCTGCCTTCTCCATCTTTTTCAACATCGCGGGTTCCGAAGTCCTTTGGTCCCCCATCCCTCTTGACCACCTGCAACGAATGCGGCCCGCGCATGGCCTCCCTCCTTGGTCACCTTGTGCACTACCTGCCTGCCCCCCTCCCCTTGCTCACCCGGCCCCCTCTCTGCCTCTGTCTGGGGATGCAGTACATCGTACCCCAGTAAAGTAATATGCCCAATATTCGGCCAGAAAAGATTCCGTCTGTCCCATCAGGCTGCGCGCCGCCTTGTCTGCCGACTGAAGTTCTGTCCAAGCCTTAGCGGCTCAATCCGATGACGGTCAACGAGCACCGCGCGCCAAGAGGAAGCCGACCCCAACTCAACACGACATCATTGGCCAAACGCTTGGGTAGTAGATGCTTAGCTTGCTCGTGACGGAGATAGCGCAGCCTTCCATGATTCATCCGTTCCGCCTGGGGTCACCGCTGCGACACCAGGAGAGGGTCTACCAATTGGTACCAATTACTGTGTGGAGATCCTAGCAGAGGTGGCTTTTCGCAGCCAGCCCGGCTCCGGGTCCGCGAAGCTGAATCCAATGACGGCGCGCCGTTCAGACTCTCACTTCAATCCTAATCCTAGTGTATGCTGCATCCAACCCTGGGTCGACGACAGCAATATCTGTGTGGCGTTTAAGGGATTCTGGGGTCAGAGCTGGAAATCAATAGACAAAGGCCCGGAAGAACTATCGACATGTCCCTCGATGACAAAGGTCAAGAGGCGGAGCGACTCGAAAATACCCGCATCCATACCGCATCTCTACCGCATCCGTTTGATTCAAGCCCACCTAATTAACCCGCCATCCCGTCCGTCTTTTCCTAGCTTGGCATCATATTGCGTCGTCCTCCATATTAAGCGCCCCATGGCAACCTGGGGACCGGCCAATTCTTTATATACCCTTAGCTCTTGACCTTGAGCACGGAGCCGCTCGAGCGGCACATGTGGATGGAGACACGCAATCCAGTAATTGAGGTTCCCACAGACCTCGAAACACATGGGCATGTGTACCACAGGAGGTAGGGTTGGGTTCCAGGGACGCGGGGCCAAGGAAGGGGTGTCCTAGCTCCCGCCGAACTCGTGGCCTCGGAGTTAGGAAAGAATGATTATCATTCAACGGGAGCAGGCCTGTACCCCTCGATGTTGCCTCTGTGAGAGAGCCCCCTCACCCACCCCGTCACCCGCCGCCACCAATCCCCATCCCCTACCTGTTCCCCTACCTCATAGAAGGTTGGCCCAGAGTCCGCCCCCCGTCCAAACCACATGAGGCGCCCGGGATTGACTCGATCTTTTGGGGGCCGCGACTTCCCCTCTGATACACATTTTCAGTTGCATCTCGCGCTCTCGCCGAGCTGGCCTAACGGTTGGCGATGGAGCAATCTACGGTTACCAGTCTACTGCTCCCACTCGTGGCTGGCTAGATGGAGTCTGTAGCGCAGGTTTCATAATTATCTCTGTCGGTGTTTTATTTAACTGGGTTTGTTTAGATCTTATTTTTCATTTGCATGTATATTCGCCAGCCGGGGGGCCGTCACACATAATCAGCCGCCCCGACCGGCGTCTTCACACGCCCGGTCTAAGACCGAATCGGCACCGGTACACACCTACTGGTACAATACATTACGATGTCTCCCTTCCCCCCTTGTCCCATCCTCGACCCCTAAGGTAGCAGCCCCACAGTCGCACGGGATCTTGTCCATGCCCTCACATCTGCAGCCCATACCCCTACCAACCGAACTGAACCCACAGTTACGCTGTCTGCCTATCCACTAGGTGCTTGCTGCGTTCCCTGGGTGGAGGCTGCGGAGCTCGCTCGAGTGGATTGCTCTTCCGCCGGACGGCTGTTGACTCCAAGGTTGGTTGACTCGAACGGGCAAGGCACTGGGAGTGGCAGATCCCCTGTTTCTACTGCCTTACCCTTCCTAGCTGGCTGTTATACCTGCGCTCTGCGCATGCGACCTAGTTTTCAACACCTGCTGGACTCTTCCCGGTTACGCCCCAGCTGAACCTTTAACCTTTTTCTGCCTCGAAACCGTCCAGTGTCTGTCACGGCTGGGTGCGCGCTGTGGGGCCCTTGTAAACGCGCTGGTCCTTGTTCAGAAATGCCAAACTGTACCAAACCTAGACTTCATCGAGGCGCTCGCTGAGACGGGCCGTCGTCGATACAAGGGAAGGACGTTTGGGCGCCTGTGCGCGGGGGTAGGGACGGATATGACGGACCCAAAAACCGAGGGCGTCCCCCCTCGCCCAGCTCGCCCTCCCTCCCAACCCTCCAAGCCCTCCGGGGCCGGCCCCAAGACCAAGGAAACTGCCCCGAGTGCTTCCGGCTCCGCCAACACGCCCGACATGTCCGAAGACGAGTCGGTCGACCTATCGCCCCAGGATCATGCTTCCCCTTCCGAGAGCGTTAGGTCGTCGGGCCAGGGTCCCAGCAAGTCCGAGTCGGAGGACCCTACCGGGTCGCGGGATGCTGGTGGTGAGACATCGAGCATGCCCCTACAGAAGCGCCGCAGGGTAACGCGAGCATGCGACGAATGCCGCCGGAAGAAGATCAAGTGCGACGGGAAGCAGCCATGCACCCACTGTTCGGTCTATAGCTATGGTAATGCGAGAATCGTCTACGTCGCCCAGTGGCCCGCGCCAGCCCCCTGCTGACCAGCTTCCAGAATGCACCTACGATAAGCCGTCTAACCGCCGCAGAAACCCGGCGCCGCAGTATATCGAGGCTCTCGAGGCCAGACTCCAGCGAGCCGAGGGCCTGCTGCGCAAGTTTATGCCCGATGTTGACCTTGCCGATCCGAGTCTGGACCCCGTCATCCAGCAAGAGTTCCAAAAGCGGGAGCAGGCAAGATTGCAGGCCATGAAACTCGAGAGGGAGACGGCCAAAGCCCCCGAGGGCCAAGACGCCCACATCATGTCAATGATCGAGACCATCGGCCAGCTCGACCTCAGCGAAGGTGGCGAATGGGACTTTCACGGGATCTCGTCTGGGGCCGTCTTCCTCAGACGGATGAAAGAGCACTTCCAGGGTTTGCTAGGGGACGACTATCGCATCCCCTTCCTCAACCGACCTCCCCGACCGGTTGGCATGTTCAGCCTGGATTCTACCCGGGTCGGTGCCGGTGCTCCCTGGGACGGCGCAACGACTCCAAACATCTACGATCTGCCCCCGCAGGAAAAGGTTCGGGCTCTGTGCTACTTCTCGCTGAACTGCGCTACCTGCCTTTTGCGTGTCGTGCATCAGCCTACGTTCTACGAGACACTCGATAAGCTGTACGACACACCACAGAGCTCATGGGGACCCGAAGAACACAAATTCCTGGGGCTTTTGTACTCTGTTATGTCACTCGGATGCATGTACAACACCAAGGATGACCCTTCAGCCGCCCCCGTTACCCATAAATCTGCAATGGAAGAAGGGTGAGTTCCTGCGCTTCTTAACGTCAGCCTCCATTTCCTGTTCTCTGACAACCAGTTTAGGGCCAAGTATTATGCTTCTGCCAGACTAATCTTGCAAGATGTTGCCGAATGCAGAGATCTAACCTCGCTGCAAGGACTCATTTACATGATACTCTTTCTCCAGGCAACGTCTAATATTAGTGGATGCTACGCCTTTCTAGGCATCGCTCTCCGGTCTTGCCTCCGCATGGGCCTTCACCGGCACCTTCCGCACGCAGAAATGACGCCGATTGAGGACGAAACGAGACGACGAGTGTTCCATGTGGTTCGGCAGATGGACACCTACGTGTCAGCAATCCTTGGGTTCCCGATACTCCTCGGCGACGACGATGTCGACCAGCCCACCCCGACAGAGGTCGAAGACGAATACATCACCAAGGAGACCATCATCGCCCCTCCGCCAGGGACTCCTTCGTTCTTTCAGGCTTTCAACGCCCACAACAAACTTATGGGCATTTTGTCCAAGGTTGTCAAGCACATCTACCCCCTCAAAGGGGTGGAGGAATGTGTGATGGGTGGCGAGCGCCCGGCAACTTACATGATCAGATATTCCCGAATCAAGGAGATCGAAGTAGAGCTGCATGAGTGGTACGAACGCCTTCCAGCACATTGGCGACCAAGCGCAGACGGCACCATTGAGGTTGTTCGGTATGTAGGACCAAACTTGTGCGTTTCCTTGAGTTCGCGAGCATGTCTTGCTAACATAGCCCGGTTAGGGTCCGGACTCTGCTTCGATTTGGCTATGCACACGTTCAGATGATGCTCTATCGACCGTTTCTCCACTACGTTTCACCGCGCCTGACGGGCGGCAAGAAGATCGATGATCGGTACTACAACTGTGCGGCAGCGGGAATTAGCGTCGCTCGGAACATCGTGCACATAGGCATGGAGATCCAGAAACAATCTGTCTTGATCGGCCCCTACTGGTTCATCCTGTATACGGAGTTTTTCGCAATCATCTCTCTTGTCTTCTATGTTTTGGAGAACCCGGACAAGCCAGGATCCGCCGAGATACTAGCAGATGCTCAAGCTGGCAGAGATGTCATTGCAACCCTTGCGCAGAGAAGCTTAGCCGCAGACCGCATTACAAGTGCACTAAAGGTGAGCCTTGATACGGCTTTCGTGTGAACCGAGGCTGACGGGACAATTAGCCCCTTTTCGAACAGTTGAAAGAGCGCCTTAAAAAGGGTGCAGGTCGACCTGTACCTACAAAGAAGCGGTCAGCTCCGGTTCCAGGGTCAAAGACTGGGAATATGCCTCTGCCGACTCGCCCTGGGCTGCCAGACAGCGCTTCACAAAGGAGGTCGGAGGAGCTGGTCCGGAGCCCAAGCGGAGCGGTTCGGAGAGAAACCTCGATAGCCCCTCAGAGGGCATCGTTTGGCTCAATCGGAATGCAGGGCGGCTTGCCGGGACAAGGCTTTGCGAGCAATCTCCAGGAGTTATTGCCGCTTGATGTTGCCCTGGCAAGCACCAACTCGGACAGCAGCAGCACCCCTGGAACTGCACGCGTCCGTCCCCAGGGTTTTCAGCAAGCATCGGCTCCAGGCGGCTCGGCCAGCTCTCTATACAAACTGGATGCCATGATGTTTCCTTCTGGCGATCCGTTCGCCTACCCTAACCAGCCGCTGCTGGACTTGGCGGGCTACCCTCAGGGCCGACGAGCCGCTCAAGAGACGACACAGTTTTTCCCCATGCCAAATGTCTACGATGACATCGAAGGCCAATTGCTGGGCCCAGTTCCGCCATACTTGGTATCACAAGGGCAGGCCCATCACGGACTAGACACGGCATCGCAAATATATAGCCAATCTAACTTGATCGCGATGCAACAGGAACACGGGGCACAGGAGCACCAGCACCAGCACCAGCACCAGCACCAGCACCAGCACCAGCAGCGCCAGCGCCACCAACACCACCAGCAACAGCAAAGACACCAGCAACAAAACCGACAACAACAAGCACACCATCATGCACACCAACAGCAGCTAGCACAACATCACCACCACCATCACCAACAACAACAACAACAACAACAACAACAACAACAACAACAACAACAACAGCAACAACAAGGAGAGATGATGGAGGACATTCTTGTGGATCCCAGTTTCCAGGGGGATTGGGGAGATATCCTTGGCGGCAGCGGTTATCATCGATAGTTTGCGGGTACTGCTTCGGCATGTTGTTAGCGGAAAGCTAGATCAGGAGTGCTCGTTTCCAAGGTGGCCAGAGCCAGCGCCTTGCTTGTCGGCTCGGCTCTACTGCTACCGAACAAACTTCTAACGGACATCGTGTGCTATCTAGACGTTTGCGCACAAAATATGTGGGGAGGCGACTCATGAACGTCGAGGCTCTCCATGTCGTGGACAGGCAGCCAGGCGGTGGGGAGAGCGGCGGGACAATGGGAGCCGGTGAGGAACGGAGGGTGGGATTGGAGTTGTCGATGTATTCTTTTTTTTCCTTAGGATGATTGCCGCTTTATACCCAAAAGGAGAGACGGGGCGATGATATACTTTGGACTGCCATGTTGTTGTTATCAACCGCCGGGCCAGTTCTTCCCGCGGTTTAGACTTGGCCTGGATGTTGGACGGGAGCGGATGGTACAGGAAGACGGAGGACGGGGCACGGAATATGAATACACGAAAGCGCTAAGGATACAACGGCATTTCTTATGGTGTAGATAGATAGAAAACGAAGGGGTAGTGGGTGCAGTGGAGAGGCCGATGGCAGGAAAAGTCACGTTGGGCGTAGCAACTAGTGTTTTTGAAACTTCTATCTTGTCGCTCGGAGCACTCGGACTGGAGCATATTGCTGGACAGCTATGAAAGGCTGACTCGCATGGGGGCGAAGTCTGTTGGGCGCGCCTCGTTCATGGCCACATCGCAAGGGCGTGGGAGGTGGGCTTGGCATCGATGCTCAACCGAGTGATACGGAATGCTGAGTCTCGAATTCTGGGGTTTCCATGGATTCCGTCCGTGTGTGCAGCTGTGCAAAACTGGAATCATGGGCGCGTTGGAAAGGCGCACGCCCCCCGGTGCGCCACCCGATCCCTCAAGGCTGCCGATCCCGAGCAGAGAGGCAAGGTAGTAAGACCCAGAATAACCCGCAGCCCTCGCCGGCGCCGCCATCAAAACAGCTAGCAGCTAAGCTTACATTTAGACACGGCCAATTCCAGCCAGACAAAGGACCCATCAACCCAATGGACAGAGCGCGCCCTTTTGGCTAGCCCGCATATCGAACATTTGGATATGTACCGATCGGCCGCTATGACTGGATTTAGCCTCCTGCTTGAGTCCTGCTGGCAGCCTTGACATGTGTTTGTGATGGATGTTTGGTGAAACGCCGAATAAAACCAGCTCCAACCCTCGCGCCACCTGTCTAACGCAATACGCAATACGCAGCACGCAGTTTGACTTTATTGTTCACCCTCTTCCCATCCGCGCAGCTCCAAGGCTTCGCTTTTGCCTGTCACTCCTTCAGGTCATTTCATTGGGGATCGCGCGAGGCGCCTCAATCAACACTCCTTGGCAGTCGCTGCCAGTGCGCGCGGCAAGACGACGCTTCTGGCAAGGTCGAATTCAGAGGCCGACCCGACGACACAGACCTCATACCGATAAGATCCCCCAGCACGCGCGGGGTCGTCCCTGCCGTCGTTTCGTGCGCTGTCTGTCGTGCGATAACGACGACGTGCTCGTGCTCCTCCCGGCTGCAAGGGGGACCAACTGCATTCGCCAATAGTTCCTTCGGCGCCACCCATTCCCCCATCTAAGCTCCTTCCATTCGGGATACTCACCGTTCCCCTTCTCCGTCCCTTATCCCCGCTCCGCATCCGTATATCCTCTGCTCCGTATTCCGCGCATCGCCCCAAGACACATATTCACCGCCAACCTCACCGTCTTCAACCGCCCCGGGTCGGCCGCCAACAGTCGGAAGTGGCAAGATGGAAGTCGATCACGACTTGGTCGCCGTCGATGAGTTTGACGCACTCATCATTGAGGTCAAGGTCCCACCCAAGGTCTCGGCATTACCGCCGACGCCGGCTCCGGCTGCGCCGAGGGTGAGGCCGATACTGAATGATGCATGGCTGCATGACAAGGTTGGGAAGTATCCCGGTACGTCCATGATTATGCTCCAGTTCTGACGTTTGTTGACTTTCCCCAAGCCAAGACCCATGCTCAGAAGGTGGCCAAGGAACTCGGTGTGCAAAGTGGCCTCATCTTCCTGCCTGGCCAAGATGACAAGAATTACGAGGATTCCGACATGGGACCCGGGTTCCGCCAGCGTCGGTAGTATGAATTGCCCTCTTGTTTTTTCACCGGGCTCGCAAGACATCGATCTGCCCAAGAGTTATACCCCAGTGTTAATGTTGTTGTAGCTTTTATTACCTCTCTGGTGCCAACTTCGCCGGATGTTCAGTCACTTATGACATCGCCCGTGACCACGTCATTCTTTGGATTCCTTATACGGACCCCAGAAACGTGCTTTGGTTTGGAACGACACCAAGCATCGAAGAGACCAAAGCTGCATCAAGTGTCGATGATGTGCGCTTCGTCGCCGGTCTGGAACGGTTTCTGTATACCACGCTCGCCCCAGGGAGCACCGTCTTTGTGCTCCATGCAGACCAGGCACCACAGCTCGAGAACACAAAGGGCGTTGTTCATATAGACACGGTGAAGCTGAAGCCCTCGATGGACGCTGCCCGTGTCATCAAGACCGATTTTGAAATTGAGATGATCCGACGGGCAAATGTTGTCTCGGTGCGCGCTCCCCACCCCCACTATTTCCTCTTCCCTAGCTTTGTAAATCATTATGATGTGTATGACATCGCTAACTTGGACGTTGTAGAGCGCCGCCCACAAAGCTGTTCTCGGTCGTCTCAAGCGCCTCGCAAACGAGCGTGAAATCGAGGCCATCTTCCGTGGCTTCGGCACTGCCCAGGGTGCCAAGCGGCAGGCGTACCCCGTGATCGCGGGCAGTGGTACCAACGCAGCAACGCTGCACTATGATGCCAACAACCACCCGCTCGCTGGGCAACAGCTCTGTGTTCTCGATGGCGGTGCCGAGTGGAAGTGCTACGCTAGCGATGTGACGCGGACCTTCCCAATCTCAGGACAGTGGAGCCCCGAGGCCGCCGCTATCAATGCCGTCGTGGAGCGCATGCAGGAAGAGTGCATTCAGCGTATCCGACCCGGCGTCGTGTTTTACACGCTGCACTTACACGCCTGCATCGTTGCCGTGACGGAACTTTTGCGACTTGGCATCTTGCACAATGGCACTGCCTCCGAGATTTTCAGCAGGGGCACTGTTGCCGCATTCTTCCCGCATGGGCTGGGGCATCACGTCGGCCTTGAAGTTCACGATGTTAGTGGACGCGAAAGCTTACTATTGGGTTCCGCCGGGGTCGGCAAGGGGCGGCGTATTGGCGGCGCCATGGGTAAGCGGGAGCTCATGAGCCCTGAGATGTTGGGCGTCATGTATCGTGACGCGGTGGCACAGTCGTCGACGTCAGCCAAGGGGAGACAAAAGCTGGAGAAGAATATGGTTGTTACCATTGAGCCAGGAATGTGAGTTGTCCCTCTCTGTTACTATGTAGAACGTACCAAACTGACCAAATATTTGGGTACAAAGTTATTTTTGCCGCGAGTACATACAAGCGTACTTCCTCGACAACCCTCTGCATGCCAAGTACATCAACAAAAAGCTTCTCGAAAAGTACTACCCTATCGGTGGTGTGCGCATCGAGGACTGTATCCTGGTCACGGAGGACTCGTATGATAATCTGACGACGATTGCTAAGGGGGATGATATGCTCAAGATCATCAACAACCCTCTCTGATTTAGCACCTGACTTCGTTTAGGGGTCTTCTTTTTTGTCGTTGAGTTGATAAATTCCAGGCTGGATGATTTCGGTATGTGTCCAGGAAGAGGGACCAGCATTTTCTTTTCACCTTGACAATAGATTAGCATCCGCGGGAATATGTTTTGCCTCGCCAAAAAAAAAAAATCAAAAAAAAATCGAGGCCTGTTTGTGTAAGTAGCCACCTAAGCTACTAAGCAAATGTTGGTGGGCAATCATTTGCTATTGAAAGTCTTTGGTACCAGGTTCCGTGCCCGGCAAAGCAAAGAGTGGTAGCCAGAGCCCAATATTGCTTGACGAGGTAAACTCTTGGAATTGTTTTTACTACTTCGAATCTTTGGCAAAAATGAAAAATAAACATCCATTATACCTAATGCACATCACAACAAACGCCATGCACCTGACCCCCTTTATACATCCCAATCGTCAAAACCAAAAAGAACAACAGAGCCCCACCCACACTCCATTACAAGTACTTCTTGGGCATCGACTTCCTCCGCTTGTAGTAGATGTAGCCAGAGACTAGCAGCACCTGGCTACCAATGATGACGAGAATGAGCTTGGTATGGCCGGGGGCGGCATGCACCTTGACATGGTCGGCGAGCGACTCGTGCTTGTCGCTGACGTGGTACTTGATCGAGTTCTCCGACTCGCGCAGCTTGGACGACAACTCGTTGCGCAGCGAGCGCATCTCACGCTCCATGTCACGCATCCGGCTCTCGATGGTATCCATCTTATCCAGCTTGCTCATGAGTCCCTTGATCTCGCCGACCATGACCGAGACCTCCTCGTGCCTCTGCTCCCCGATGCTGGCATATGCGTTGATGGAGCGGAAGATGGTGGAGAGATGGTGGTTGACACTTTGCAGTCGGTCGTGGAGGTCGGCGAACTGGGCCTTCGAGTCGACAATCTTCTCGGCCGGCGCGTCGGGGATAGCATTATCGTACGGGTCGTCAGCGACCTGGCCGGATTTTCCAAATGTCATGCGCTGTTGCGGTGGCTGCTGCTGCTGCTGCGCTGGCGGCGGCTGTTGGCTCGATGCATCTTGAGCCTTGGCATACGCGTTCGGATCCGTCGCCCCTTGGTTCTGGTTGTGACTGTCTTCTGTGAGCACAACCAGCTTGAACACCTCAAAGGAATCTGGGTTGTCGGCTGAGGCAGCCGTGATGCCAAAGTTATAGCCGGCGGGCAGGCGGATTTTGTCGCTCTCAAAGCAGAGGTGGCTGTCTACCTCGACGCTGAACTTGGTGTCGGTGTGGCGCATCTTAATCTGCGACGGGCGGCCTAGGTTGCGGTAGGCAAAGCTGCAATGGCCAAATGCTAGGTTGTCGACGTTGTGGTTTGACTTGTAGTCGGTTGTGCCGTCGTTGAGGAAGCCACGGATCATGCCGCCAGACCCGCCGTGTTGGTCGACCACAAGCACCAGACCCTCAAATCTTCCGACCGTGTAGACACTTTCGGACCCGACAGCGTGGGCGCCGTTTTTCACCAGCCAGATGTTCAAGTTGCCGCCGGCTCGCTCAGGGCCGTTGGCTCGGAACTCGACGTCTGTGATCCAGCTCTGGTAGTGCATCGTCTTCTCGGCCCATATGGCGCCACGCTGGTTGCCCGGCGCGGGCGGAGTCAGGATGAGCTTGTTAGAAAGTAGCTCGGGGATATTGGGACGGCCTTGGAGAGCGAAGTTGGGTATCGAGTATGTTCCCTCGGGTGCTATCCTATTTAGAGGGGAAAGGGTCGCATGTCAATGGTTTGCGCTTATTGCCATCCTCGAGAGAAGCACATACCTGACGCCATAGCCAAAGCTAAGCTCGTTGACAAGATACTGAGCATGCGCCTGTGCCAAACTGGCAGCGAGCGCGGCGGCGCTCAATGTCAAACGCATCTTGGGCAGCTGCGGGATGAGATGCTGGAGAGAGGGAGGCGGGCAAGTGACAGAAACCTGTCTTCAACAAGAAGGACAGTACAAGGGCCCTAGTGCAACGAGAGACTGTGTTCTCGGCTCTTTGTTCCGGCTGATTCTGGCGGCGTGTTCAGCGGGCTTCAGTTTAGGACACCTTGCACCTCTTGACGGAACGGCCAGCCGGCGAGGTGGAGAAATACAGCGGGCAAGGGGCGAGAAGCTCAACTCAGCAGACCAAGAAAGATAAAGTAGTTATGTTGGGACAACAAAATCCTAAACCGCGGCGAACTTGCACATTATGGAGACATGACTGCATCTACGTAACAGAGATATGTGGGAATTGGGTCTCGTTGGCATCTGATTGTTCCTCAGCCTCAACAAAGAGAGCCAAACTCCAGAAAAGAGACCAGCTGTGCTCAAAGCTCAAACGCGGCTCCCCCTGCAGCTTCTCCAACTGCGACACCTCAGTGGAGCCCGGCAGGGGCCCGCCTTCTCCACGTCCTACTTATTGCGGGGAACAGGGAATTCAATGTGTGGCGGGCTGGGCTGGGCTGGGCTGGCTCAGTGGCAGTTTGGTTGGTACCTACGCCTGAGAGCTCCATGCTGTGGCGCTGCGCGGACCTAGGGGCTGGAGCTCAGCTCATTCCCTCTGATGGATTGTGACAGGGGCCCCACCAGGCAATTGGTTCTCTGTCAACAGGAAACTTCATCGCATCCGAGTCCGCTTGTGACCACTCCATGGAAGCTCGAACATCCATGTCTCCATGGCCGAGATATACCCCTCCCTCGCGCAATGCGCAATAGTAGCTGCAGCTTTCAAAATACTGTTGTTTCCGGCATAGTACGTCCTTCCCGTCCTTCGTCGCTGGGGAAAAGGCTCGGGCCGTCCTAACGTTTTGGTTTTTGGGTAGCAAATCCACCGATTTCGAGGTCCACCGCAATTGGCTTGCCATAACAAATAGTCTACCCCTATGGGAGTGGTATCTCGAGAAGACATCAGAATGGACGCTCGACTACCCGCCCTTCTTTGCCTATTTCGAATGGGTCCTGTCACAGGTGGCGAAGCTGGTTGACCCGGCCATGCTGCGCGTTTACAATCTCGAGTACGATAGCTGGCAGACAATATACTTCCAGAGGTTTACCGTTATTATTACCGAGCTGCTTCTAGTGCATGCACTTCAAATGTATAGGAGAAAAGCCCGTATTCAGACCAAATAACGTCGCGCATGCTAACAGTGTTTTCCAGGTTTGTGGACTCATCGCGTGGGGCGTCGAAACGGGCAGCGCAGGCAGCCGCCACCTCCATCCTGCTCTCCCCTGGCCTCCTCATCATTGATCACATCCACTTCCAGTACAATGGCTGCATGTACGGCATCCTGATTGCGTCCATGGTTTTGGCAAGAAAAAGGTCGACGCTCCTTTGGAGCGGACTCCTTTTTGCTACGCTGTTGTGCATGAAGCACATTTACCTATACCTTGCGCCAGCATACTTTGTCTTCCTTCTTAGGGCTTACTGCCTATCGCCAAAGTCGGTATTTCGGATCCAGTTCCTGAACTGTCTGAAGCTGGGCGGAGGGATGGCGGCCATTTTCGGGACGGCATTCGGCCCCTTTGCGCTCAAGGACCAGATTCCACAGATCTTGAGCCGTTTGTTTCCCTTTTCACGGGGCCTTTGCCATGCATACTGGGCACCAAATGTATGGGCCATGTACTCCTTCATGGATAGAATTTTGATCATTCTTGCGCCCCGGATCGGCCTCCCGGTCAGCGCTGGCGCACTGCAAAGCGTAACTCGTGGGCTGGTTGGCGACACTTCGTTTGCGGTTCTACCAGATATCACGCCACGCATCTGCTTCGCCCTGACGCTGATTTTCCAGGCCATCCCGCTGGTAAAACTCTTCATTCAGCCAACATGGGACATATTTGTCGGGGCCGTGACGCTATGCGGCTACGCGTCGTTCCTGTTCGGCTGGCACGTTCATGAGAAAGCGATTCTCTTGGTCATCATACCCTTTAGCCTCGTTGCACTCAAAGACAGGCGCTACTTGAGCGCATTCCGACCGCTAGCCGTGGCAGGCCACGTCTCACTGTTCCCCTTGCTTTTTACGCCAGCCGAATTCCCGATCAAGACGGTATACACCGTCTTCTGGTTGGTGCTTTTCCTGATGGTCTTCGATCACTTAGCGCCGGCGTCGAACCGGGCGCGGTTTTTCCTATTTGATCGGTTCAGCACACTTTACATCACGGTCAGCATCCCACTGATCGTGTACTGCTCGCTGGTGCATGGAATTGTGTTTGGCAAGAGCTACGAGTTCCTGCCCTTGATGTTCACTAGCTCCTACTCAGCAATAGGAGTTGTTGGCAGTTGGGTAGGCTTCATGGTGGTGTATTTCACATCGTAGATGGCAGCTATGTCAATTGAAGAAACTCGCATCAACACCAAGCCAGACCCCCTAGTCAAAATAAGTCTCCAGGTGCGCTGCCAGGAGGCGCTGAGTTGCAGTGAGGTTGTGCTGGATCGCTTAGTCAGCTGCTCCACGTGTCTAGCGTCCCGGTGATTTGCCGGCGCGAACGCAGTGTCTGCAAGGCTGACAACAGACAGCCCCACCTAGCGGGCTTGCCGCGGCAGGCATTGCGTTGCTTTTTGGCTTGCAGGTTCCAGGGCGCAGACCACGGACCATTGACCACAGTCCACAAGTCTACCACAAATTGTTTGGGGGGCACAAACAATGGAATCCAAGCCGTGGCCTGCTCTGCCCAAGGCCGCAAACTGGACAACGGCTTGCAGAACACAAGCGCCATAGAGCCTCAATTGGATTCACCACATAGCAAGCACACCTTGAAGAGCAAATGGGACAACGGCTAGTACCTCCAAGAGACTTGTGAGCAAGCGGCGCTGACTTACACGGTTCTCGACGCGTCACAGGCAAATTGACGCGCCGTGCTCTGCAGCAGTCGAGAGGTCCCTCGCATCCTGGCATGGCACGGGATTGTGCCCTCTCTCGATCAGATCTTGTAAAATAATATGAGTTTGCCAATGATTGTTGTTACAATGCAATGCATTTCTCACTCATGGTGCAGGATCGCCGCTTGTTGCGATTGCGTTGGACCTGCAAAATTCGGCAGCTCGAGGGATTCGAGTGAGATTCCCGGGGGAGGGGGGGTCTGCTAGCGGGGTACATGAACCACACCCGACCGCGGGAGCGCGGCCACGACTGATGCACGCAAGAGGAGCACATCGACCTGGCCGACGCCATCGCCATGTCATCTTCGCATATGTAGCCGCTTGGCAACAACCGGTGTGCTGCCCGTAAACACACATCAGCCATTGCGCAGGCACAAATTGGCGTTTGAACGCAAAGTGCCAACGGGGTGCAACGGTCAAGTGGTGAGGTAGACTCCTATCTAGGCCTCGAGGGGCCGCCTGTCTGGGGAGTGCGGGACCCCTACCCTCGGAAACCAAATTTTGGCCAGCGCTCTTAAGGGTGTAGATAATTGAAAGATGGGCGGATCTGTGCGCTTCAAAGATGTGTGGATAGCCCTGAGCCGGGTGAACAAGATGAGTACAAGAACGTTGGCAAAGAATAGCACATGGGACGATTTGGTCGCGGGAAGGGTTTCCTGGGAGGGTCGGGGGGTGTGGACGAGGAGGAGCCCTTTTTGGGTCGGAGCTGGAGCGATGCCGTCCCTGCCAGGCGGGTCCGGACGCCAGCACGCTGGGCCCCTTGACCTATGACCTGTGTTCCCCATTTGCCGTTTCCCTCCCCTTGTTGAACTTTTTCCTCCTCCAACCTCTGCCCTCTCTCTGCCCTCTGCCACGCTGCACCACCCGAGCACCCAAGCTCTCGGCGTCCAACATCGCAGCATCGCAGCATCGCGCAGCGGCACCTCGGTCCATCGCGCGCCCCTGAGCCCTGAATGCGCCCAGTCTCATATTTGACCGTCTGTCGCAACCCCGGCTATCAGCCTTGCATGTAAGTCGGGCGAGCTCCTCGCACCCACGAACCCTGCTCAACCTCTCCACCCGACCGTCACGGATCGCGAACGCGGCCACAACACCACTCCCGGGGCGCCACAACGCGTCCCAATCGCCCACGAGCAGAGCACTCCCGCATCCGCTTCGAGCCTGCCGCCTTCATTACGCCCACGAGGCTGACCTCCAGCCTTGCACCGCTTTTTTTACTTGGGGCCCTACCCGTCCGAGCCCCCGACAGCCGCCGGCATGGTACCGCAGCTCCCGCCTTCTCCGCCAGTCCGCCAGCCGCTGACCCCCGGCCTCCAGGTGCTCTTCAAGCGCAAGCCGGTGCAGTTCCTGACTGCGCCTGAGATCGACGATGACCAGCAGGAGGTGCGCATATATCATCTCCTATCTCATGTCCCAACTCTGCCGGCCCCGTGCTGCTGATTGCCAGCTAACCCCTCTGCCGCCTAGGTATGGCATATCCCCCAGACAGGGGAGATCTTTGCCACGTACGAAGACTACTTGAACAGGTTTGTTTGTTTTCTTACCCTTTTTTTGTCTTCTCTACCCCCCCCCCCCCTTATACACATGCCTGCCGCCCTGCATATATCAATTTGGCACTGACACACGGCCAGGTTGGACTTTTACAAGCAGGTATGTTGTCTCGTATAAGTCGAGCTCCCGCGGTCCGCTCTGTTTAGCTCACCTCCTCCCCCACCCCCACAGAAGCGCTTCATTTGCACAATCAGCGGCCACTCTGGCTTGACCTTCTTCGAGGCGCTCAAAAGCGAGGTAGGCCTGCCATTATCGATCGCCGTTCCACTTCAGCGCAGTAAGCTAACAGAGTCTTCCAAGCACGACGGTGCTGCCGAGGTTGAACAGGCATTTCCAGAAGCACTCAAGGGGCCCATCCTCCGTCGGGTCCAATTCCAAACCGTGTCTCGCATTGATGCCCTTGTCGATCAGATATATGATGAGTTCAAAAACGACTACTACCCAGGCGAGGCCGTCACCGTCCGTGTTGTCGGCGGCGAGAAGCTTCATGGCGTGGTACGAGACAAGACTCGCTTCGGTAGCAAGGTCCTCCCCGACGGCACCCTCACCGCGCCCTTCTCGCGCTACTTTGTCAGCCTCGACACACGCCCCGGTGATGAAGCTGTCGTTGACGATGCCCACATCTTCCGCGATCGGAAGGTCTTCACCAAGTCGGTCCTCCGCTCGTTCATCAAGAAGACAGTGACGAGAGAGGCCTGGAATGGCGCGCCGTGGTTGGTTAAGCTTGATGTCGCTGAGCAGTATCACATTGACACCCGCGTCCCCCCCCATCTCCGCTACGACAATAAGCTTCTCGAGAGAAAGCAGATGCAGGCCCAGAAAAGGTTATCACAGCCCGATGCCACTCCACTTTCTGGCCCTTACAGCCCCACGGGACCCGTGCGGTTACCGGAGCTCAAGCCGGCGCCCAAGAGCCACAAATCGAAAGCACAGCAGGCCCAACAGGCCCATCTGCATGGCGGTGCCGTCAAGGGCAGGCACAGTGGCGGCCTCGGCGGTCACGAGCCTGGCTCCTTCGTCCATCTCCCCCTTCCTGGGAACCCCTTCCAGTTCCCGATATCGTTTCGCAGCCAAGGTCCTCTGCCCGTTCTTTCACAACCGGAACCGCCACCGCCGCCCCCTCCCCCGAAGTACCCAATTGAGGACTTGCAACTACAGTTGCGGGGCCGCGTAAGGCCGCAGCTCAAATTCTTGTGTCAAGATCCGCCCGTCAGTGTCGGTGTCGCCCCCGAGACCAAATTGCCGTTTAGCGACAAGATTCTCATGAAGTCTGTCGGGCCGCTGCTCGAGACATGGGACACTCTGAATGTCTACTGTGAAATATTTAAGCTTGACTCGTTCACGTTTGATAACTTTGTAGAAGCCATGATGGTCGCCTCAGAGGAAGTTCCGGTTCAGCTTTTTGACGAAATTCATTGCGCCGTTCTCAAAATCCTCGTGAGCTCCGAGTCGGATGGAGGCAAGGTACAGATTCAGCTGCCCGAGCTGGAGGACGAGGAGGAGGACGAAGAAGTGGAGGACGAGAGCACCATACCATCACCCGAGCCCGAACCCCAGCCCAAGGGCCGCGCCACTCGAAGCAGCCTAGCTAAAGCGGAGGCAGAGAGGATTGCAGCGGAGCTAGCAGCAGCAGAGCGGGAGATTAAAGAGGCGGAACATGCCCCGAAGCACCGAGCTGATGATGTGCTAGAGGGGTTCGATTGGATCGAGCACTTACGAAAACGAGACTTCAAGGATGGCGGCTGGGAGCTGATCATGGTTGGCCTATTGCATCAATTGTCCAAGAACGAGAGGCAGAGGCCGATCTGCGAGGAGATTTTGCAGCAGATTCTTCCCACCGACATCGAGCCTACACAAGAGACGGTTCGCCAGAGATACTCTGTTCTCGACGTCAACTATCGCGTACAGGCTCTTCAAATCATCTGCATGCTGACGGCTGAGACAAAGGCCATCCGCGGTTACATGGAAGACTGCAGCGAGACAATGACAGGCTACAGGAAGGAGAAGATTGATTGGCAGAGAAAGAGGAAACAGGCGTAGGTGGCTGCTATGCCGACATGATTGATCCCTTCTCGTTTTGACTAACCTTTTCACAGGATCGAGGAGCTCAAGGGCTTGAATGATCAGCGCAAGATCCTTCTCCCTGACAACCTTCCGCCTAGCCCTCCCTTGGAGCCAACAAAGGTCAACGGGGATGTGAAGATGTCGGATGTAGACGAGCTTCCTAACCACACATCAGACGAAATTCCAGACTCAGATGACGGGGCCTTGGCTGGACGAAAGCTGAGACGTGGTCAAGACCGTGCCGCTGAGCGGAGACGCCGGGCGGAGAAGGAGCAGGAAAAGAAGGAGAAGGCCGAAGCCGCAGCCAAGATCCCTAAGCAGTCTAAGCAGTTCCTCAAGGTTTTGAAAGATATTCAGAAGAAAGAGGATGAGATCGCAGAGTGCGAAAAGGAGATCGCCATCATTGACAATGATCTCCGCGAAGCAGACTGCCCGCGGACGCGGGTTCTCGGCAAGGACAGATTCTGGAACCGGTACTACTGGTTCGAACGCAACGGCATGCCATACGCCGGACTGCCAAGCAGCTCTACGGCGGCGTCTGGCTACGCTAACGGGTGTATCTGGGTGCAAGGCCCCGACGAGCTAGAGCGCGAGGGCTATATCGATATGAAACCCGAGTACCAGGAAGAATACGTGGCCAAGTTCGAAATGACTGTCCCAGAACGCAAGAAGCGCGAAGAAGGTGCCACGAGCGTATTCAACGCATGGCAGTGGGGATATTTGTCGGAGCCTGAGGATGTCGACGCGCTGCTGGACTGGCTGGATCCGCGTGGTTTCAATGAGCTGAAGCTGCGCAAAGAGATTGTCAATTACCGGGACAAGATTGTTAAAAATATGATCAATCGCAAGACATATCTTGGTCTTTCTACGGACGATGCCCTGGAGAAGAACGGAGAGGAGCGGAAGGAAGTTCCGGGAGGCAGCGTCAACGGCAAGCGCATGAGCACAAGAGGCAACAGAACCGCGGCCACAACACCGGAGCCGCCATCACATCGCTGTCTCAGCTGGGAAAATTCCATGGCCTTGGAGGAAGTTGGACATTTGCACAGCCAACAGCCGGCACCGGTTCGGGCGAGGAAGCAGAGCGCCAAGAAAAAAGAAGCTGTGCCCGAGCCCGAGCCCGTTACGACGAGAGGGAAGAAGGCAAGGCAGAGTTTGAGGTGATATGATGTAAGCATCAGGTACCTCGGGGCGTGCTAGAAGGCGGCGTTTGGAGAGCCAGGAAATGGTTTGGCATGTTTCCACGGTGGTTTCGGTGCACATATTCGCAAATACAGGCGCGGGCAACACTGCGAAGCGAAGCAAAGCAAAGGCAGTTTTTGTCAGTCGGTCTCGTCGCAACGGTGTTCAGAAGGCCGGCATGCATTGGGTTCGGATGAGTTATTCGTGCAACACATCACGAGAGACACGGAAGCGGAAAACAATGAAAAGAAAAGTCGGTGCTGACGGGTCGGTCTTGCATTTGCATTGGGTGTGTGTGGAAATACATTTGTCTATAATGGCGAGAAGGCGTGGACGGTGAAGTGTCGGGAAGGGTTACTAGAAACTTGAGTAGACATATACTTCTCAGGTATCTTGCATTGATACTCGGGCAGCGTGCTGGGGCTGTGGTGTTGATATGTTAGACCTAACCACCATCAAGAAGGGCATTTATGGCATTTAAAAAGACATGTCCGGTATTCAAAAAAGGTAACTTTGATATTCTAAAAGGCTTTTTCCATATTCACAACGAGCTTTGAAGTCCCATGCCAACAAACAAACAAGGGGTGGATTGTACGAAGAGTGTTGTCGTCGCTGTCTGCAGTGTCCCATCTGCCGACGCTCCAACCTCTTCTTGACCTATGCGCTGCAAACCAAGGAAGGAACAATGGGGCCCGAGCGACAGTAAAATAAAAAATGGTGGCCATCAACCTGATTCTGCGGTTTCAACCCAGTTCTTGATTTACCTTGTTTTCTCATTCTTCTTCCTTTCATCTATCTACCTTACTGTATATTTGTCTATCGACATCCTTAGCTATTCTCCGTTGACCTCCGCCCCCCGATAAACCGACCGCGGCAAATTTTCAACATCGCTGAAATGCGGCGGGTCAGCGCCCTCCTTTTGCTAGGATGTCTTCAAACAGCATTAGGATGGGCTCATGTCCCGGCTGGAGAACTTCGAAAGGCGGTCTCCGACGATGATGTTATGGTTGCCTGTAAGTCATGTTCTCCAGGGCTGGCACTATGTTCAATCAGCTGGGTTGGACCTTTGCTAAATTTCCGGTGTCATCATTAGTTGTCGCGGTATGGAGAGACCCGCCGAATTGTTCTGATATGCATGACATTTGCCGCTAATATACTACCTCTCCTGTCTCACCCGTAGCCAGATGAGTGAGGACTACCACCTGCTCTGCCAGGCCAACCACCGCTGATGAAGTTCGTAGACCTGCGAGCGCAGCATTCGAGCCAGAATGGCTATCGGCCGCTGCTGAAGGCAAAGAACATCTTGTGAGCATAGACTGTGGCGTCAACCAGGGGCCAGATTGCGATCGCGAGGGCATAGAGTCTCTCCCGTTTATTCTCCTATTCCGGTCAGGGAGTGTTGTCGCGCAGTACAAGGGTCCGCGGCGCGCCGCTGCACTCCTTCACTTTGCCGCACGACGGAAAAGACCCGTCGTATCGGAGAGCCTCGGGTCCGAGGAGCTTATCGCTTTCAAGACTACTGATGAAACGGTGTTCGTCGCGTATTTGGATCCGGAAGACCGCACCTCGGCAGAGGTAGTAACAGATGCTGCAATTCGATATCGCGATGAGTTCAGCTTCGCTACAGTAACTGACTCCAGCCTAGCTGAAGCGCAAGGCATCAATGTTCCGTCAGTGGTGTGTTACAAACAGATTGACGGGGACACGAGGAGATTCTCCTCCTTCAATCAGCCCCACGAGTTTGATGATTGGGTGAAGGAAGCGTCCAGGCCTATTCTCGGCGAGTTGACAGCCTTGAACCAACAAAGACTTCTGGATGTAAGTAATTCCTTGATCCCATTTTGGCAGGCCTAACTTCCTCCCAGCGTGGATGGCCAATGGTCTACCTCTTCGCCCCCACCGAAAGCGAACGACAGCAACTTCGAAAGACGGTGTACAAATTCGCAAAAAGCTACTACGACTCTTTAACCTCTGTGCTGGTTGACCCTTTCCAATTTCCGGAGTTGATGAATCAACTAGGCCTAGCAACGAACCAATTTCCGGCAGGCGCAGTTCACCAGCTGTCCAAGGATCGCATCTACCAATACCCCAAAGACAAGCCCTTCAGTCCGGGTGCGCTTCAACAATGGGGCCTAGATGTCTACCAGGGCCTGGTTAAAGCCTGGACGCCGCCAGGCTTCACGGCACCGGAATCTACAGAACACGATGAGCTCTAGGAGACGTCACGAAACAAAACAGTAGGAAAGCCATCGGGAGCCCCATCAGTCTCCGATTTACAGATTTAGCATGTTAGTTTTACCAATGTTGTACTTGAAGGTGGACGGCGTCTGTTGAAGCTCGGCGTTGCCCCGAGGCAACAGCGCAATACTTGATTACATTGTTCCGTGTTTTCTTCTTCTTTCTTTTCCGAACCAGCAAGTTCTCGAGCGCTTGATAATCCAACCCGCATGCTACAACACTGCGCCAGAACACTGCGGTATCGCAGAAGGGATGTGGGAGTGTTTTTACATGCCTTCATCTCTGGTGATAGTATTTCTCGTTGTCCCTAATTTCTTACATGAGTTCACCCAGACCCCTCAAACAAACATCTAACCCTCTAGCATGCAGTTCATCCATAATGGCTGCTTGCATGACTGATACTCGCCTCCGAGACCACCAATAATTATCCGTCTGAAAAATCTTGTCTACCGCACGGTACACGTGAAAGAGCAAAACAAGAATCCTCGAATCCCCGCTGGATATCAGAGGCAGCAGGGGCCCAAAACACAGCATGGCAAACGTCATCACATATCGCACGACATCTTCTCGGCGGAGCAGCGGATGGCCGGTTGCAGCGTCCGGCTGGCTAAATGTCGAGGACGCGGGACAGCCATCACGGTCTGCTATGTAGGCCATTGCTATAGCGAGGCGCGCTACCAGCCGCTTGTAGGCGGCGCGGGTGAGGGCTTCGTCAGGGGCTCCGCCGCTTTTGATGAACTGCTCGCCTTCCTTGTAGCTTTGCCACAGCGTCAACACCTTGTGCATGCGGGCGGTGTGGGGATGGAAGCCAAGAGGTGGGCTAGCTTCGCTTCTCGAGTTCGTGCTTGCCGCGGTCGATGAAGGTGCGGGTTGGTTGAAGGGTGTAGGGAAAGCGTCGCGGCCGCCGTGATAGCGTGGATTGTCGTACAGCTCCATGAATCCCTTCGCGTACCGACGCCAGTTCAGCCCGCAGGTACCCACGATATCCTCGAGCGCCATGCATGGTTGGAGCACCGCTACGCGACTGAAGACGCTCTTGTGGCTTTGGAAGAGGGGCCAGGCCATGAAGAAGATTTGTCTCTGGCCCGTGGCCAGCCAATAGAGGCGATCGCCAGACAGGTCCAGCGGTTGGCCCCCACCACCTGTCTGGCCATCCATGAAGCTGAGGTCACACCATAGTAGGTGGTGGACTAAGACGGCCCCGCCAAGGAGGGCGTCGCAGTTGTCGGCGGTGATGGGGGCCGATAACGCTTCACGGTAGTCGTGGAGGGCCTTGTCGAGGAGTGTGTGCTTGGCCCGGTGATAGCGGGAATCACCTGGGACGAGGTAGGCGAGGTGTGCCGCTGAGAGTGACAACATGGCATTCACGAGAAAGCTGTGTTGCTGAGACTACGGATGGTGATGCGTTTTAACCTCGAGTTACAAGTGCTACAAATATATGTGGCTTGGTATATTCCGAAAGAAACCGGTGGGGGGGGGGGGGAGGGGGGAGGCGGCCTACCTGGAAGGCAAGCCGAAGCATGGTCGGCCAAATCCCCTGAAAGATCAAGGTAGACTGAGTGAACTTCTCGAAGTGGTGCAGAAGCTCCATGTGGAGCAGATTGACGGAACCGCAGTCAAGCTCTTCTGGTGTCGGGGGCCAGGCAATCTCGCTCGGGACAGACATCGATGGCGACGAATCGCCGCTCTCTCGGCTGGACACGAACGGTGGTTGACGAACGCACCTCTCCCCGCGCTTTACGCAGTTTCCACACGGGTCGCCTTCGTCGCACTATTGGGATCCTATCAGCCAACTGTCACGGGCCAGGCTCCCACCCTCTCTGCCTCCGGAAGAGAAATGGAGTGTGTGTGGCTGGCACTTCCACGTGGAGAGACCAGCAGGTCAGGTCATACATACCTTCACCTTACGCTTCTTACACCGGATACAGCCCAGTCTCGATTTCTGAGCATCCCATCCGTTAGATTAGACTACATCGTCGGGAGATCCCACTCTGCCGTACGCCCTCCCCTTGCGGCGGCTACTGCCGTCGCAACCAGGGTCTGCGGTGCAACACAACGTACCCGATGTGGTCTTTTCCTGCGCGCCATGAGCTCCTCGGGTGCCACAACCCGCAGAGTCGGTCGGTCACTGCCATTGGTGACCAGAAACGTGTGTGCGAAGATCGATCCCATGTCTGCGTATCACCCAGCGCGGGGCGAGGTACCTTGGGCACGTAAGTACTTTCACGCACAGTTGCCAATATAGACAGCGTCGAATTGAGATAAACCAGGTGGGTTAGGGCCGGGGTCGAGATGCGATGATGATACTGGCGTCGATAAGAAACAAGGCAATGACAGCAGCAGCAGCCAGATGCAAGGTCCTAGCCGGTATTCCAACCTCGGAAAGCGACGACGGAAACGAAGCAAGCGAGGCGGCTCTGTGCGTTCTTTAAGTAAGGTATCAGGTCAACCCCGAGATGCCACGGCGGTCAAAGTTAGGCCCGTTATCGTAGGTATGGGCAAAGGACTCGTATGTCAGAGGAGCGCTGCCAAGCAGTGGGACACGAAAACGATCCGAAAAGCTTCCTCTCCTACAGCTTCCTATTTCTCCATCTCGTGAATCTTTCCGCTCTCGCGACTTTGGGTAAGAGCGAAACGGACGAGGCAACGAGCTATACCGCGATGACTGGCTCTGCACCACTACTCTAGGACATCACCTTGATGACTCAAGAGAAGGGGGTTAAGAAAGGAGCGCGGCGCGGAGTGTTGTTCGACGTCCATGCAGCGAGCTACGCAGGGCCACTGCACGCCGTATTCCCGATGCGGAATGCGAGGTCGTGTGTCTTGGCGAAGGTGCAGAACGAAGGACAAGCGTGATTGGTGTTGACCGTTAGGATGGAGTTGCAGCCCCCGACACTTTGCACGCCTGGAGATTATTCAGCGTCGGCGTCGACACCGCCAACTCGCCCCCAGCACGCATGATTATGCAATCTTTATAAACTTGGTAAAAAAACTCGGGTAGGCCCCCCGGTGTTGGTATCTCGGTGCAGGCGTCTCCGCGGCGCTTCTCATAATGTGACCGGGGATTGGAGAAGCCGTACTGGTCTGAGTCTCCGCGGAGAGACTTTGTCCCTCGGTTGTTTAAAAGATAAAAATATGTCCGAGGAAATCACCATTTGGGCCGCAAGGGGACTTTATCTGGTCTGCTGCTCATAGCGGCGAGTTGATCACTGATCTCGTTTGGTTCTGGAACTAATGCCCTGGGGACATATTTACAGATTTGAACGATTTGTTTTATGAGGTAGGTATCAGGGGTTGCCTGTGACCCCATGAATATGCAGCGTCATAACTTTAGGTCTATATATAAAGCACCCAACCCGCCGCCGTTAAATCCGGCTCCAACGCAGCAGTCAAGCTTTATCCAAAACGCCGTCCACCTGATAATTACAACCCAGGGCCATCCGGCATGCAGAGCCGTCATCATTCCCCCATTCACTCCGCTTGGAGCCGGGGAGCCGACTTATTATGAAAAATCCGCGACACGAATACCTCCCTCCTGTCAAATTTCTCCGGCGGCTCAGAAATGTGACCCCTTTTCTCCCCTCCCCTCCAGACGGGCATCTTCCTTCTCGTGAGTATGAATGCTGTCCCCCGCAACCGTGCTCTCATTGTCGCTCGTCGCCGCACCGGCCTCGTCACCAAGGACGTGGCCGTCCAGGAAACTTAATTGCGGGGTCTGCTGGTGGCTCTTGGTCGCCCTGATGGACCTCATTGTCTGGGTGCGCGAGAGCACCAGCTCGACATCGGCGATGGCCACCTCCTCGGTGATAGGGACGGCCTGGTTGCGCATGTGCTGCAGGATAGCGGCGGCCTCGGCAGCGTACTTGCACCGCATGCGGATCTGCGCGCCGTAGTGGTAGAAGAGGAACGGGAACGGCATGCACGCCAGCGACAAGAAGGCCGGAATGGTGCTGGCCCAGTGGATGCCCAGGTTGGCGTACATGTAGGTCGTGAAGAGGGGGAATGCGGCGCCGAAGAGCGAGCGCAGAACCGAGTTGGACGCGAGCACCGAAGCGGCGAAGACGGTATAGCTGTCGATCAGATACGTCAGGAGCGCGAGGAAAACTAGGACGAGTCCAGCGGCGAAGAAAGCCGAGGCGATGATGGGCACGACGAAGTGGACCTCGGAGCCGTTGGTCCAGGCGAACCAGAACAGGCCGACGGGCAGCAGGACGGATCCGACGCAAGCCAGCGGTAGGCGGGCCTCAGGCGGCGCGTTACCGCCGTGTGCTGCGGCGACGCGAGAATAGCGCTTGTTGTCATACATGGCGTACGAGACACCGCTGAGCATACCGACGGCGACACCGATGAAGGCGAGGCCGCCAATACCAGCACTCCACCCGCGGTGGATCTGGAAAACGATGGGGAAGGCGGCGAAGAGCATGTAAAGGGTGCCGTAGACGATGGCCATGTAGATGGACGTCAGGAGAACGATGGGCTCGGTGAAGAGCAGCACCCATGGGCGCACAAGAACCTTCTTGATCTGCTCATTCTTCGCTTTCTTGATCGTCCCCTTGCTTCCGTCGCCGTGGCTGTGGAGGTCGAGCTTGGAGATGTAAACCTTGCCCGTCATCTTGGATAGCCTGGTGGCACGGATCCGGAGAAGATAGGGTGCGTACGTCTCGGGGACGTAGAGCGAGCACGCAATCCAGAGGATGCCAGTAATGATGGCCATGAGGCCTTGGACCCAGCGCCAGCCTTCAGCTTCGCCCTTCATTTCACAAACGTCAGTTCGTGTTGCGAAAAAGGGTTTACCCCTTGGGATGCGACGCAGCTTCGAGTGAGACCCACCAAGAAACCACCGATAATAGGTCCGATGGAAGGGCCAAGGAAGGGCGCCATGGCGAACACACACGAAGCGAGCCCTCTCTCTGCACAGGAAACTATATCAGCACTTGTGCTCTCTAAGTACTAGATGGTTTTCTGGGTAGGGCACGCACCATTGGCCGTAAACATATCAGCAATGACGCCCCCTGAGTTCGTCAACGGCGATGAGCCGAACGAGCCAGCGAAGAAGCGCAGAATGATGAGCGTCTCAATGTTATGCGCTCCAGCAGCACCGGCGTTGAAGATCGTCAAGGCCATGTAAGTGAAGAAGAAGAGAAGTTGCCGGCCATAAAATTCTAATCACCAGCACTGCACGTCAGCATAACAATCCCACCTCATTTTACCCCTGAAAGACAACATACCGCTAAGAGGCGCCCACAGCAACGGCCCAACAGCGAAACCCAAGACGAAGAGCGAGATACCGCAGATGGCGAGCTCAGTTGAGATTTGAAAGTCCTTTATGACGGATGATATGCCGCCCGAGTAGGCCGTGCTGACGAGGGCGACGGCGAGGGTCGCAAAAGCCTGCATGATGGTAATGGTCCACTTTTTGCTCGCGGGATATTGCATCGGGTTACGCGGGTCTTCCGCTAGGAACTCGACGACGTACGGGACCGCATTGGTTCCCTCGCCGCTGTACTGATGGTTCAGCACCTCCGGAGTGACGCCGGCGGGATCAAAGACGCGGGAGAAGTGGGAGACGGGCTTGGCGGCTTGGGCCTCGACGTCGGCATCGGCATGGAGGCCAACATTGTCGACTCCGGGCCTGCTCTCTTCGGCCATGACGGTCATGGAAGATGATGTGGATGGGGGCGTGGTGGTGTTGTTGTTGTTGTTGTTGTTGTTGGCCGCCATTAGGGGCTACAGGCGAGCAGTAGGGTAGACAGGCCAGACGCACATACACAAGACGAAATAAGTAAACGAGAGACTGTCGATATGTATGGTGAATGCCCTAACACCATCCTAGCAAGTCGGGGTTCCGAAGAGAAGGGCGAAGATCCGGATGGGCTCAGTGATATAAGACATGGCCAAGACTCTAGCCTGTTTTCTTCATCCTCCTCTCCATTTCTAATTCCGTCGGACGGGTCCTCCTCACTAGAAAACTCGAATCCCGCTTCCGATGGCGGCCCAGAGCCGAGGCCAGACTCCACCGAGGCATCACGGAGCGAGATGGAATTAAGCTGTGGACGGACATCGGGTCCAAATTCAAGTCCATACAGGGATTGGTAATGGGGGATGCAAAGCACCAGGCGGGTCAAAAGGGAGGCTTGCGGCTCTGCCGAATCCCGCCGCAACTTGAGCGTTCCCCAATCAGGCTCGCTCCATCTCTCATGATTGACGCAATCATGATGGATGGCAGGCCGGGACGGAGCGGCGGGGGAGCAGCGGTCGAGGTAGGGTGATGATTGTTATCTTGTCATGATTTGCCACGCGTCCTTCGTTGGCACGCGTTGCATAGTCCAATCCGCAGTCCACCATGCGCTGTACGCAGTAGGTACGCAGTACGCAGGGCTTTTACGCGGGGCTCGGGATAAGCTCCCGCTGCGCCATGTGCTGCTGGGAGCACACGCAACGAGCATGGGTGCCGCCGGGAAAAAAGTAGAGACGAACACCTACCTGTCTATGACAAGGAGCCCGCTTTTTAGATTTCGCCTAGGATAGTTCTGACAACGGCGTATCCCTGTTACCGTTCGAGAATGCCTCGGCTCATCGGCGGAGGACGTAGAGTGGTGGGGGTCGCAACAAAGGACGGACTGAAAAGTAGAATGGGTTCATGCAATGCTGAGAGGACGCTGTCTTGACTTTCTCCGCTGTCTCACCGGCGACCGCCCGTCGTTCAATCGTTGGGAATCCACTAGGCCTGGTTGGCAAGCGATAAGAAGGGTGGAATCAAGAAAAAGCAGAGACATCTGGAGCAGAGACAGCTGTCAATGAATGGCAACTTGTGCGTGTGATGCGCTTGAATCGCCGATAGGCTGGGACACACTAATGATCCTGGCTGAGATCCCGAGCGACCCATCAGCTCGGCGCCCCAGAGACATGCCGTGCAAGCCCCACCTACTAGGAACGCATCCAGGCTGATCGGAACACGACGAGACCGACATACCGACTTTCTGATGGAATCACCTCGGTGCGTCGGTCGGCCGTCGGGGGGTATGAAGAGGAGTACGGGGTAGACTGTATACAGAGAAATCGCCCCACGCTGCATGCCCAGGCACCTTCGCCGTAGAGCATTGACTTATTCCGCTAGGTAGGCACAGAGAGGAAAAAAAAAAAAAAAAAAAAAAGGTGCCGAGGCCACCACGGCTGCTTGTGCCGTCATTCACACACTTCTGCAGCGGGCTTGCCAGCACCGACGTATCCTTGGCGTTTATATCCGTTGCCAGCATGCAAGACATGACGGCAATCAGAGGGTTATCGCCGTCCGAAGGTGGCGTCACCGGGCCGATCCGAGGCCAATATTCATCTTTTCGGTCCAATTCAATGCGCCGCTCCGCTGCTGCCGTTTCTGCCGATTGCCATTATCAATCACGCACCTCCACCACTGAGAAGATATGCCTGGTCGTTGCTGCTGCGCTGCCGTCGCGACTTGACGTTGCATTGATATCCGCAGAGGGCTTCACGGCCGTTACCTGCTTCTAGTATTGTAGTTGTAGTCCCGGACCACCACCACTCAGTCCTCAAAACCGCCCCAATCGTCATTGTCATCCTCACTGCGGGAATCAACCGCCCCTTCCGCCTTCAAAGTAGGCATGCCCGTCGCGTCCCGTGAAATCCGTCCCTGGGCATCCCTGACGTACGGTCCATCATCGTCGCCCTCGTAGCCCCCCGCACCCTCCTCATCCACCTCAGCCGCCTTCTTCCCGGTATCCTTAAACGTCGGAATTCCGTTCGCATCCCTCACAATCCTCCCTTCCCCATCGCGCACATACGGGCCGCCCTCATCCTCAACATCCCCCTCCTCCTCTCCGCTCCTGACAAATCCAGCAACAAAGAACCCCATCACCCCCTTCCCATCATCTCGGTTCGCACGCACACACCCCTCCGCCACTTCCGAGTCACCCTCACACGCATCTATATCACCCCGCACCGGCCACTCCCTCATCCCGCCGACCTGCCGCCCGCGCGCAAGGATGCGCCAGCCCCTCTGCTTCGCGATCTTTGAAGCCAGCGCCCGCAGCACCACGTGCTCGTTCTCGCCCGCGTAGATGGAGCACGTCGAGTACGTGATTTTCCTGGCGGCCGGGAACGCGAAGGCGTGCAGCAGCAGGGCGAGCTGGAAGGTGGCGAGCGCTTCGATGCGCGTCTTGAGGTCCTTTTCCGAGCTCAGTGTTGTCGTGGTGCCGTCATCGTCAACAATGACCGGGAGGGGTTTGGATTCTTCAGAAGTTTCTGAGCGTTTGCGTTTCTTAGAGTCCTTTTTCGTATCCTTCTTTTTGTGGTTGTTGGTGGCGGAAGAGGGAAGTTCTGGAAGGTGCAGCTCGGGCATGTCGTCGCGCCCGACGATGCCGCTGCCAGAACAGCTAGGGTCAAGGAGGAGCGCACCCACTCGCTGGTAGGCTGCGGCGCGGGGGTCGACTTTGAGGAAGTCTTGACCTTGGTGGATGGTGGTGATACGGTCAGATCCGGCTGTCTTGACCATGCGCTCTAGGGTCTTGGCTCTGTTCTTGTCCTTCTCGAATGCGTGTATTCTCGACTTCTTGTCACCCGCCTTTGTGGGATTGAGGCAGCGCTCTACCATGATAGAAGCCAGATGCGTGGTCTTGTTCCCTGGTGCCGCACACGTGTCGGCAACGTCCCCATCTTCGGGCTGCGGGTCGAGTAGGTACGCGGGGAAGCACGACGCCTTGTCCTGCAGAATGAGTGCGCCCGACTTGTAGGCCTCGCTCTTGGTGACCTCGGTGCCTAGCGGGACGGCGATCAGGTTGGGGATGTTCCCATCCAGACACAGGATCTTCTCCGCATTACCGGCGGCGCCCTGGGGAGCCGCCATGACATCTTGCACCGTGGGGACAACCTCGTAGCCGCGGAAAGTCGTCTCCAACTGCTCGTCCACGGTGGTCTTGAGCGTGTTGACGCGCACCCAACGGGGATGCGCCGGGCGACCTCCCGACGCCGAGAAGGCGGCCTCGGCCTCAACTAAGCTCCTAAAGGCCTCGGGTGTGGAGCACTTGCGGCGCAGACGTGCGCGCGTCAGTTCAGAGGTCAGCCGGGCCTTGTGGCGCTCCACGGCGGCGCGGAGGCCGTGTGTTGCCGGCAGGGCGATGCCGCGCTTGGTGATCAAGAAGTCATGAACGAGCAGCAGGGCCAAGACGGGAGTGAGCTATGAGAGTAGTCAGTACCGTCTCAGGTTGGATAATGGGTAGCAGTCACCAGTCATACCTTTCGCTCCGTTTGGAGGAGCCGGGCATTGTCGATGACTTCCTTGAGCACGGGACTCCATTTGCACGACTCGAGGGCCAATGCGTAAACCTGAGCTGGCAGCGACTTGAGGTCTTTGCTGCCGAAAACTCTGGATTTCAAGCTACCACCGCGCGTTGCTGGCGCCGATAGTAAAGCAGCTGTTTCATGATACAGAGACATGTTTGCGCTCAGCACCGAATACTTTGACAGCTTTGAAGAGAACTTGTCTAGATTCAAAGATTTGTTGTTGTTGACCTAACCGAGATTTCCAAAGCGAGTTGAAGTCTTTTTCCACAGGCTCAACTCACCTGGGTGGTAGGTCCCCACTTATCTATCCCCTGTGAAGGCCATTTCAGCGCAACCAAAGGCCCAAGCTCATAGGTACCTAGCCCGGATGCGCACCTCATATCAACCACAATGTATAAACTACCCAAGGTAATCTACCTACCTACACCAACTCAGGTCACCAAGAGGCAATCACAACAGTTACACCTCGGTTTCAACAACTCAGCTTGATTTCAGCGCCAGCATAAATGTTGGGGATATATTTTATACCCATTGTCCAATACTCTATTCTATGTAAAAAGGCTTACTTGCTTTGCCCCCCCCCCCGAGACTTTGTCGCCGCAAGGAGAAAAAGACACGGAGGCGAGACTGAACAATCGTTGCCCAAAGCCCGTCGAGAATCGAAATGCTAATACATACATGCAAAATGATTGTCAAAAGAATAGAATGGGTTGTTTCTACAGCCCAGTACTCTCGCCGAGCGAGTCATAAATGTCCAAAAAGAAGAGAAGTATGACCAGTTTCATAATGTCGTGACGCCCAAATCCCACCCGTTGGCCGGCGCCGTTTTTGCTTGTCCCCTGTAGAACAAAAAAGAAGAAGAAAAAATTGTTCCAACGAAGCTTCCAAATCCCCACTCCGTTCTAATGTCTGAATGGTTTGCTAAGGAAAGAAAAAAGGTGCAGGAATACAAGTATTCAGTTCCAGGACGACAGGCGCCTGGAAGCGAACGAGAAAGCAAAGGTTTCAAAGCTGGGGGGGGGGGGGGGGGGGGGGGGGGGTGCCATATGAGAAGCTATCACCAGTCATGCGAGTGGCCACGTCGGTGGTGCATGAAGTGGTCGTGCACGTGGCGCTTGGCGGGAGAGCTAGGAGCCACTCCGCCCTTGGTATAAAGCGAAAGAGCCCAGCCACCACCGCAAGTCTCGCCGGCTGCGCCATCGCAAGCCATGCTGCACTGTGACTCTGGGAGCTTCTCAACCGTAGTCAGGCCTCTTCCGCAATAGCACTGGCCACCGTACTCGGTTCCGGCCACAGTCCAGCCCTTCGAGGTGCAGTACGCGACGCAGTTGCTGTTGCTAATCTTCCCCAGGTTCGGCCGAATCTCGCCAGCAAGGAACCGGTCGCTAGCATCCTTATAGCAGCCGACATACTTGAAATCACCAATGCCCTTGGTGCCAGTAGGGGTGCTCGTCTGTGTGGGGGCAGAGCCGCTTCCCTCGACAGTCTTAGTCCTCCACACGGTAACCGTATTGTAGATAGTCGTAGTTTGCCCAGTGATGGGATCAACCTTGGTGGTGACTGGCGCGGCAGTGGCAGATGATGACGACGAGGCCTTGATAACGGGGATAAACGTGGTTGGAATCGCGGAGGGAACGGACGCAGTCTTAGACGAAGAGGCCGGCGCAGGCGGAGAATAAGCAACCTTGGGCGAGGACGAGGCCACCGAGGTGGACGACTTGGTTGAGCTCGGGGCAGGCGGGGCTGGGGCCGGAGGCGCAGGGTTCGTGTTACCACCGCCAGTTCCAGAGCCGCTTCCAGTACCGTACTGCCATCCGGCCAGAGGGTTGTTCCCAGGCAGGTTATCCAGCTTGCCGTCAATAGGCTCGTCAACGGGGCATGTGGCATGGCACCTCTTGCTCTCGTCATTAACGCCGCCAATCAAGCCAGGGCATTGGTGAATGCCTGCGTGGCCAGCATCACAGTTGTCGATGACCTGCTGTAGGGCCTTCTCGTCCCAACCCGAGATGAAATCGCCGTGAGCGGAAAATCCGGTCGCATCGCCATTGGCGAAAACAAAGGGGGACGACTTTCCAAGCGTGCCCTCAAAGCGAGACAGGAGGGCGTGGGTGTCCCAGTAGGTCTCAAAGAACATGTGAGGGACGTGGATCCAGCCCTTTGGGCAGTCCAACTTTCCATTGCCTGCATCAGAGGGGAAAGCCATGTTGGCCTTGAAGTTGGTCAGGCCAGCGGCGGGATTGTAGCACGAGGGGAAGTGGACGTCAACGCGCATGGGCGAGGCATATCCATCGCAGTCCTGGAAAGGAAAGCCGATGCCAGAGCCCTTGTTGTTAGGGTCACCAATGCCCGCCGTAGATCCATCAGAACCAGCAGGCCAGCTCGGAGGGTCGAAGTTGCCACGGGGGCACGTGATCTGGGCAGGCGAGAGGACTCCTTTGGACGGGTCCAAGTTCTGGCTGCCGCTCTTTATCGGAGGAGTTCTCAACAGGGCGCTACCGCTCACGATCTGCAGGCCGAGCGGGAATGACTTGATGGCGTCGTTTGTAGCATCGAAAAAGTAGTAGACGTTCATGTAGAAGAACTTGACCGGCTCGAGCTTGCCGCCGGCAGGGTCCTTGAAGTAGAGCCTCGGGAACCAGTAGGCGCTGAGATCGGCCTTGGGTAGGGCGGTGGTGCAGGTTGATTTTCGGAGATCCTCGCCCGTCGTGTTGAAGCCAATGTTGTTGGCTCCCATGAATGTATGGACGTGAGCGGAGGGACCGCCGGGCTGAACGATAGGGTCTATGCGGCAGTTCATAAGAGGTCCATCTCCATAATGACGCAGGACAGCAAAGGTGCGCTTGTCCTTGGCAGCAGCGACCACAGCGACCAGAGTCGCCAGGACGGTGGTGAATAACATGGCGGTTGCTTGTGAGAGTGCTGTGTGTATATGAAAGTGGATATGTTGAGTTGCTGAGAAAGCTATGGTTCCTTGGGTGCTATGTCCGGCGCACCAAAAAATGTAAAGCAGACAATGTTGCGATAGGGTTATCTCGAGTCGGGCTGCAGACACTATCAAAGCGTGATGACTGTTGCTAGTGTCAAGAAAAGGAGAGGACGTGCTGAGCAGGCTCAGCGGTTCTAATGCAGAAAAGAGAACGTGGTCAAGAAAAGAGAGGACAGACAAAATGTCAAGAAGAGAACGACACAAAGCCCAAGGTAGCTGAAGAAGGTAAGAGGGCAGGAAAGGAAGACCAGGGCCGAGCTGAGGGAGGAGATGTAGGTTTAAGAACGGGTGCGTCCTCCAGCCCCGTGGTGTTGAGGGCACGTCCCCGCTCAGCTCTCAGGCAGCTTACACGCATTCTCTTCTCTCTGGCATGCTTGGTAAAACTAGCGCGGAGCTGGCCGTGAGGGCTGTGAGGATGATGAGCGAGGGTAGCATGCGGGTCCCAGGGTGAAGTGGGTGAACGAGCTTGGCTGTGGCCGTGGCGGACACGGGCGGGATCCCTGCTCAGCCGGGGATGCACGACTCTGGCCGCTTGGCTCTCTGGTCATCAGCCAACAAAGCCCCTCTCATAATAATCCAGAGCTCCCACTCCAGAGCATGAGACCGCCACCTTAGGGTGGCTGTCAGTCGCGATCTACCAGCGAGAAGCAAGCGAGAGACGGCAACAAGCAGCTCCGTGGCTGCCATGCAGCGGCTGGCTAAACAACACGATGAGCTCGGCACACTGGGGTGCTGGAGTGCTGGAGACGAACTGTTTGGACAGCGAGCAGAGGGCGCCAGGCACATGCAGGTTAGTCAGGGGGAGGTACCTGCATCTCGCTGCGTCTTGCAGCCGCCACCGGTGCCTAATTGGATGTACTCTTTTGTTCCTGAAGATGTGATCTGGTCCCCTGTTTGCACGGAGGGGCGAGGGAGGGGAATGAGGGGTGAGGTCCGGTCTGTTTCTCCCCCTTGCCGGTCGAATCCAAAGAGCACTTTTGTTGTCCAATGGGAACACTGCTATAACGCGGAAAGGGGGAGGGGGGGGGGGGGGAGGGAGACGAACGGTTGTGGGGGCGGCGTACGTGTGCCGTCGTGGCTGGGACGCACACCATTTTGGAGGCATCCGAAAAATAAGGTTATCCAGACGGGAGGACAAAACACGATGGGTATTGCGCACTTGTGTAGGTACTCTACACTACAGTATGCAGCGCAATCGGTAGTTTGACGCATCTCGGGACCCGTCCTGCTCTGACCATTTCCCGGAAAACCATACACACAATTAATTAATATAAAGAGTGCTGCATGGACGTAACCGTGTTAGTCCTGGAGCGGGCCGCAATTGTTTCAAAGCATACATTTTCACCCGGTATTGAGTAGTCCCACTATACATTCGTGGGCTACATGCAAGCTGCTCTTGACAGCCGCAGTTCGGTGACATTTGGAGCGCAAAGTGCCTTCCATGGGTCTGTCTAAGACCCTGAGAAGCCCAAGATTGGAAACGCTACTGTGTGCTCAGTCAGTCTGCCGCTGAAAGTCTGCTGCCTGGATGTGCGTGCATGGCTCCCTTGCCCGCAATCTTGAAAAGTTTTGCGGGAGTGAGCAGGCGCTCAGTAGGGATACCGTCCAAAATACCTCTTTTGACCGCATTGATTGCTGGCAAGGAATGGAGCGGAATCGATGGAACACAGTCAGACGACGAGTCATGAACAGTGCAGGGTCCCCATCGAGCCATCCAGAAAGCGGCTTCTGAAACGCACTAACACTGGATAAGGGAAGCCAAGCACGTGCCAAGGGAAGCAACCAGGGGTCTAGCCGCATTCTGGATTCTTCCCGGCGGGGAGAAGATCGGAATGATTCCGGATTTTACACGACTGCGGAGGAATTTTGAGGGAACACCAAATATTTTTGGTAGGAATACAATACTGTGTGATGATGGCTACCCGAAACATTGAAGGCACGAATTGATTAATTGCAGGTGGCCCATCAAAAATAGACCCGGCCCTCTGGTTTATGACAAAACTTTGTTTTCTGGCTTCCCTCTCATCTAATCAATTTTACCGTAATAGTACATACACACACGATGTGCCCGATTGATATATATTTTCTGTCCCCAATTGCCCCTTTCATGCGCGCGGTTGAGCATCATGAAGCAAGGGTGAATGAGCCAAGGAAATTACCCCGCCCAATGAGCCCATTAGCAAAAGTAGCAGACTTCTTGCCGCCATGGATGTTTCATTCTTTCGTCCGGCATCGTGGATGGCAGGGCGTAGTTGTGTAAACAAGGCAACATGCGCTGGACCCGCAGGTTGCCCCGATACACCGTACCCAGACGATCTTTGATCGGCCTCGACAACGGGCTCCGGGCCGAGATAAGTAACGGGTTTGCCTAACAACTAGTGTATCTCGGATGTTGAAAGCGAGATAATTATATCTCATTGTCCTCCTGCCTCTAACCGCCGATGATGACTTGTGTTATCTACTGTTCACAAAGAGGACGGCGCGAGCCTCCATTCCTGGCGATGCCATTGCAGGTCTGTGGTCTGTGATCTGCGGTCTGCACCCGCTTCCCCAGGTTCCCAGCTCAGCTCAATACCACCCTAGTGTAATTACAAAAGACACAGGGTTCGATGAGGTGTCTGTGCCCAAGAAATAAGAGAACAAACCGTTACAGCCCCTAACAGTTGTCAGCCTCTTCTCCAGCGCGCCTTGGGGAACGGGATGGCAATCCCCAATTCTCCTCACCAGTGGGATAGAAACCTGACCTGCCAGCTCATCGACTTAACATCATAGGGGATACAGAAAGGCCAATTTCCGGGCCCAAGTTGCGGTTATACTGCTGGACTCCGGATATAGCAAACTCGGTGTGTTCGCGCTCCGGGCCCGAACTCGAAACGATGTGGCTTCGAACCGTGACCCGTTGCTTCGCCCTCCTCGCCAATCTCCGGATTCTGTACACCATGTGCATACAGTGTAAGAGTACCCGAAGCCACCATCCCGCGATCGGCTATCCTCCTTTTTGGAGGCAGCTGCATCCAAGAAGAAAAACAAGCCTCGGGTGGCTGCTGTCAAGAGGCGCCCCGGTTTGCAGCCTGGGACAATGCCTCGAAAGTCCCCCTGGGAACTTGGCAAGTCGCCAAAGTGCTGCTTGGCATAGTGATTACATCAAGTCCAGGGAAAGGAGTGGGCAAAGGCTGCGTTAATTTGGGTGTTGCATATAGTTTTCGATATTTGGGCGTTGAGGCATGTCTCTGCTGTACAATACACGCACCAAGAAGATCGGGGTGATCACCAAACAACATCCCGAAGAGTCCTCCATAACGGAGCGTGAGGGGATAGATCCACTGAACATGTCACGCATTGATCGTGGTCACCAAGCGCATGCTAACTAACATGAGTGAGCAATTTCCGCTACCCTCCCCCCCCCCCCTTTTCACAACCCCCAGCTGAAGGAAATCAGCTCGATCCTGTCAATCCAACTCAACCAACAACCCGTGTCCCTTTTCTCAACCATGCTCATATACCGTGTAACCAGGTATCTATGTGCCATAAAAAATTACAAACAGGCCCGTCCCAACACTGGCGCTGCCAAACAACAGCCTTGGCACACCACATCACTCTAAAACCAGCCAGCGCTCCGTAACGGCCTTCGCACCCTCCACATCCCCTAGCAGGTAGCACGTCGTCCTGATATTATACGCCGCCTCCAGCGTGAGGTCTTCGTTGCCCAAGACTCCCTCCTCCGGGGCCCCCTCCCAGCTCGCCTCCTCCGCCTCGGCCAGCACCTTCTTGTAATAGTCCACCGCCAAGTTCCCCAGCCCAATCAGCGAGTACGCTCGTGCGATGTTGAAGTGCGCCTCCTGCCGCTCCCCGCGCGTCACCTGGGGGTCGTGCAGCCGGCCGTCGTAGTAGCGGAACAAAAAGGCGAATGCCTGCGTCAGCAGGTACTGCCGGTTCGTGGCCTGGCGCTTGAGCGCGTAGTGCAGGTATGCCAGGCCGCTGCTGAGGTTGACAAGGCAGTTGTGCGGGTCGAGCGAGGCGGCGCGGGCAAAATACGACAGAGCGTAGGCGTAGCTCGTTGTCGAGAAGAGGATGTGCCCGTAGATGGTAAGCAGGCAGATGTCGAGGCCGATGTCGCGGAGGTGGCCGGGTTGCTGCTGCGGTTGGACTTGCCCTTCAGCTTCGCCTTGCCCCCCCCTCTGCTGCTCCTCTTCCGATCCCGACCTGACCTTGAGCTGGATATTGTCCATGGTCTTGATCTGCCGCAGGATAAACTTCTGTGCCGGCCCTGACGTGTACCACGACACGGGCGTCTGACATACGCGGCACATAGCCGCGAACATGCGATAAGAATCCGTGCCTGGCATGTAGTCACGCATAAAGTAGCGAGCGATAGCTACGCATGTCTCCTCATCGCCGGCATACACGGCACATGATGCCCAGGCCACGTGAATCAGGAAAGTGTGTTCTATCGCACTCCAGATAATCGAGTCCCGGGCAGCATGGCACACTACGTATGCTTCCCGGTGCTTCCCAGCCCGCACAAGGCTGAAGGCGTACTCAAGGAAGACGTCGAGCCACTGGTCGAAGGGGATACCCCGATGCTCCTGAGGAATCTTAGCCGGAAGCCTCGGAGGCACCTCCTGTCCTTCCACGGGCGCGAGATTTTGCTGAAGCCGCTCCGCCATGGCGGCAAGCCTCATATTGCGGGCGGGCGCCGAAGATTGTCCCGAGATAACAGTCCCGCCGTAGCCAAGATACTTGATGTACTTTTCCCAGGGATAGAACTCCTTATAAGAGCGGAAGTCGTCGATAAGATCCTTGGCCGCCTTCATCCACGCCTCGGTGGCCTGCTCGTCCCCAGCAACGACACGATCCCTAACCTCCTGCATCGCCTGGTAGTTTTTGGTCGCCACCTCTGTCATCTCCAGATCCTGCTGCTTCCTTTTCTCTGCGTTGATTAGCCGGCGCGGTACGTACTTGGACTTTCTCTCCTTTTGTCCCTCTCTCTTCTCACGTGGCTTTCTCGGGCCATAGGGACCGCGGCGTCTTCCTTTTTTGCGCTCCCCCGTTCCGCTCGCCTCCAAGTTCAACGCCTGTCGCACGAGGAGGAAGGCTTCCTCTCGACCTTCTTGTTCTTGTTCTCCTTCATACATGTTGGCTAGCTGAATGCGAGCTTCGATATGCTCCTGGTCGTCCTCGATTGCCGCGATGAAGCATTCTTCGGCCGCCGACTTATCTCCCAGCAGCATATGGCATCGCCCCTGGGCTACCAAGACATCCGCGTCCACCGCAATCTCCCCGTTCATCCCCGCGATTTGCTTGTACAGGTTCATGTACCGCAAGGCTTCTTCTGCCTGCTCCCCTTCTATGAGAGCAACGGCAATGTCCTTCAGGCAGTCGGGGAAGTCAATGAGCTGATTCATGATCGACTCATCCGTAGGATCGAGCACTCTGAGATGCAACATGGCCTCGTATTCGTGGCCTAGCTTACGGCGGTACACGAATAGCTTTGCCCTTAAATCTATCGGAAGCCCCTGGCCGTAGGTGTCTTGGGGGTGTTGTGCGGGCTCGAACTCGGGGACCTGGACTCTTCTGTCGTCATGCAAATCCCATTCCCTGTCATCATCTGCCCACCGGTCCCAGAAGAACTCGGCTCGCCGGCCCAAAAGCCAGCGTGATATCCCTTTCAGCTGTTGGGTCCCCTCGTCCCATTGCTCTAGGATTGTAAAGAACTCAAGATAAATACGAAGATCCGACCACTCGAACCTTCCCTCCTCCGCCTCTACCGTCCCCTTGCTCTGCAGGTGATCGATGAGGTTCCGGTATGCCCTCTTGGCAACTTCGGCGCCCTTCTTAGCATCCCTGGCGTCCAAGGCGACATCTGCCGTATTTCTCACTGTTCGGATGTTCAGCGGTCGGTATTGCAACGCCCTCTGATACTGGGCCAGGGCCTGGCCGGCATGCCCTTGCATCATTAGCACATCAGCTTTCCCTGTGCGGGCTTCGATGCTTGACTTGTCGGTCGTCAGCACTTGCGAGTAACACGTGAGCGCTCTCTCCAGGGCGGTGTCCTTCTCGGGGCCGTCGTCCATGTCTTCGACGCCCTGCAGCGCGTACGAGGCCGCATGGAGCCATGAGGCGATGTTTTTGGGCACCAGATATGCCGCTATCATCAGACACATGGTGGCCTTCTCCCGATCGCCCAGCTCCTCGTGGACCGTGGACAGTAGCGTCCATGCATTGTATGTCTCGCTGTTAATGCGAACAATCTCACCGATCATCTTGATGGCGTCCTCGTAGTCCTTGCGCTCAAACGCCTCCCTAGCCAGGGAGAGGCGGAAAAGGATGTCGGGAGTTGGTTTCGCCGCCTTTCGAGGTCCCAGTTTCCGGCCCTTGCGATGCGGACGAGCGCCGAACTTAACGGCGGGGGGCCCGGGCTGGGGCCGTAGAGACTGGTTGGACGCATCGGCGCGCTGCTGCGCAATGAATGCCTCTCGCTGCGCATCGTGCCGAGCAACATTGGCTTGCAGTTCAAGCTCGTCTGAGCTTGCATTCGAGATCTCGCTCCTGGCATCAGCTTCTCCATCGTCGTCAAACCCATAATCCATCATGCCAGCCGCATCTCGCTCATTCATGCTGGCATCATAATGCCCCGTGAGCCGTGGGTCCACAGGCCCAGTCGAGTCGATGTCCATTCTGTCTGCCATTCGGCATGCGGCGCTCAAGGCGCGTTGGCCAGATACAGGTGCAGTCCAGAAATATAATGAGAGTTACTGGAGCATGTTGTGGCTAGGTTCCCTCAAAACTCGGGCACTGGGTAACCTCGATAGATGAATGTTTGGTGCCGGTTGTGGAGGGTCGGGATTTGCAGGGGATATGGATGCGCACGAGTCGCCTTGGTTAAAAAAAAAAAACTTCCCTCTCGTTTCTTGTCATAGGAGGTTGAATGTCGCACTTGTTACATGTCTGAAAAAAATGCCCGAAATCAGTCTTTGACCTTTGGTCCGACGTGGGTCAAGGTTTCTAAATGCGCACAGAGCTCTTTGGTTCTCCAAAAAAACAGGACCATTTCATCCCACATTTCAACGGCAACTTGTTCCTTGTGCATGCAGCTTAACTTTGAGTGTCTGGAGCTTATCGCGACATCAGGTCTCGAAAAACCAACCTCGCACATTGTTGCACGGTTCAAAGCCCCCCCTCCCCTCCCCCCCCCAAAAAATTATAATATTGGATTGAAAGTTGGAATTGTGAAGAGGCCGGGATTTCTCTTTCTCTGAACATATAGCAGAGATCTATGTCCTATATAGGAGAAAGCCCTAGGGTAGATCCCATAGCTTCGACCAAGTAGATGTCGCTCTGTATCGCTGTATCGCTGTTGCGCAAACTCGCAGCAACCTCTTCTGCAAGATATCGCACCCTCCAACGTGTCCATGTCCTATGTGCTTTTTCATCAAACCCAAGCCCGCGCTCAAAGACCAGAACTAGCCATCATCTCACCATGTCGCTACCATATAATGCTATGCTGTTGCTCTGCGCCATGTGACTCGGCCAAGACTTAGCCTAGCTTGCCATCATTTCTGGCCTCTGCAGCGGCGGTCAGATTTCTCTCTACTAGAAACCATGCAGCTCCGACTTACCCTTGACCTGCTCGAAGACCTTTAGCATCTTTCGACGAGCACCCAAAGCATTCACACCACGATCTTCGAGCTGCTTGTCATCCAGCTCGACAAGCTCCGTCCACTTCATATCCTTCAGGTTCTCAGTGTACTTGTGAAGGCGCAGGCTCCGCAGCCAGCTTGGGATGTCCTGCAAAAGGGTCGGGTCGGTAGGGTCCTCAGGCGGCTTCGAGCTGCCTCTGCGACCTCGCGGAGATCTGCCGCGAACCATGTCTGAGTGGTCCGATAGATATCCCTCATGGTGGCCGCCCAGTCCAAACTGGGCCAAATTCACTGGAGCCAGTCCGTTATTCATAATAGGAGAAGCCCCATCGTAGGCGGCTAAGAAGCCGTTGTTCTGAGGAGACGTAAAAGCAAGAGCTGGGCCATAGCTCTGCACCGGCATACCGGGCGAGTTGGGTCGCGACCGGCCACCAAAGCTCATATTCAGATTCTGCTGCTGCTGCTGCTGAACTGCCATCATCTGGTCACGGCTCAAAACCTGTCCGTGCTCGTTGATCATAACCACGTTAGCACCTGGCATGCCCTGAGCACCTGGCGAAAGGGGATTCTGGTTCTGGCCTGGTGCGTCATTCGAGCGAGCACGCCGATACTTTCGAACATCATCCAATGCAAATCTGTTGTTAACCGTGGAAAGTGCGGCCAACTTCATTGCGGTTGCATTGGCCACCATGTCCGCATTGTTGCCCTGATTCTGATTGAATGTCGGAACCATGGGGGTATTGACCATCGAGGCCCAGTTGCCGCCACCAGCGTTATACGGCGACAGAAGCGGCAGATCATTGATCGACTGTTCGGCAGTCGTCAATGTTGTGCTCTGAATGTTTGAATTGCTAGAAATCTGGGGGCGGGGAGAGCGCAAAGCGCCACTCGAGGGAGGGGGCTGCACAAACTGGCCCATCGGGGGCTGGCCCGAAGATGACGACTTGGGCCGAGTCGGGTCGTTGGACCCCCACGGCGAACCTGGGCCTGTTCCGTTGGGGTCATCCTTCAGTGCGGCAATCGTGGGGGCGACCAGCGAGTTACGATTGTCGACAGCAAGGCTGTTCCGAGTTGACGTAGGGGGGTTGCCGGTTTGCTGGGTGAACTTTGCCTTCTCAGTCGCAATCGCGGCAGCTGCATCCGGGAACATGGCATTGATCGTCGATGAATCAAGGCCCGAGTGTCTCTTAACGGCAGCACCGGCAGCCGGGCGAGCAATCGAGTTTCGAGCGGAGTCGACACTTATTTTGCCCATCGCATCGCTCAGGCGGTTCGACATCGGATCTGCGGAGGGTGCGAGGTTAGCGCAGTCCGACAGGAATCATTGCTGGAGAAACCTACCTTTCTCAAAATTCGCAGGAGACAACACCCCCGACATGGGGTGGCCTTTGCCCATCTGTGATAGAACCTGAATAAAGAACCGAATTTGAACCTGGGTCGTCTGTTGCAACAGCGCATAAAGCGCAGCAGTCCGCTCGGCCTCGCTCAGAACCCGGAACCACTGTTCAATAGCGCTGAGCTCATCCTTGAAATCCTGGTCGAGGGTCGCGGCTGCCATCTCTTCCAAGGTAGTTTCGTACTGGTCGATATCGGCAATCCACTGCTGTGCAAGCTTGTCCTGAGGATCGCTATCATTGGTGCCTTGGCCCTGACCTGGCTGTGTCTGGCCATAGAAGTCAGAAGACGGGCGGATGCGGCTCGAGGCAGCCTGGCCGGTCAGGGCAGCCATGTCGGCAGACGCACGAAGGTTGTGGTTAGTACCAACGGCCCGCGAAGAGGGGGGTCTCAGCGAAGAAACGTTGGACGCCTCCGGGGTGCTGTTGCGATTGCTCATGATATTGGACATGTTGAGCATGATCGTGACCTCGTGTACTAGACTGGACGGAAGATAGAGATAGCTCAGCGATGCCTAAGCGATAATATCTGGAAAATAAACGAATTGCTGATGAAGATAGCCGGGATCTCGGTGCCAGGAAAAGATGAAACGAGGCAGGCGGCTTTTCAGAGGTTAGTTTATGTTCAGGCGATCTTGTAGCCCGTGGTGTGCGGTGCAGTGTTTCGTGATTTTCAAGGACCGGTATCAATGCGGAACGAAACCATGCTTCAATCAAAGGAAGTGCAGAGATGGGGAGGAGGGTAGGGAGGAGGGTGTTGATTTACTTGTTAGGATTAAGTAGCGGTCGGTGACTTTCGAAGTCGACTGCGAGAAAGGATACGAAAAAGTGCGCAACTCTCGAAAGCTCCTGCAGTAACCGGCTGGCCTCAAAGGAGTCGAAAATCGCGAATAACCTAGGACTTCAGCGGGGATGAGGTTCTAGAAGGAAGCGACGATTGAGTCAGCAGGGGAAGAACGACGTAAACAAGGGCAGTGGCTAGGACGCAAGAGCGACCACCAGCAACCAGGTCGAGTCTTGCAGGAAAAAGCTAATGTGCAGGTGTTGGAAGGAACGCTGACTAGAGTGTTGCTGAGGCAGATTCACACAATCGGTGGGAGACAAAGGATAGTTCAGCATCCCCGCGACTGCGCCGGCTCAACTCCCGGGGGCTGCGACAATATGAGCGCAATAGGGCATGGAATCAAACTCACCCATTAAAGCGGCTCCGGTACTGTTCAAGAATTGACGTGAAAGGAAGTGAGGAGTGATGTCTCCAGCCTGACCGATGATGGAGGTCGTCGGTGGTGGTGAGGTGACGACGGGAGAGGAAACGGGCCAAGAATAATAAAATGGTTGAAGGGACGCAGGACGGGCCCAGAATTCGCTCCCATGGCCCCCAGGGCTCCCGAAATAAAAGGGAGCAGCGCGCTAGGTAACAGCTGAGCCTGGGTAGGCCCGTGTGTCGACAGCCCAGTGGTGACCGTTGCGGGGGCTTTTGCCTTGCCTGGGCGGTTGCCCCCGAAGAATGTCCACCCACCTCACCCAACGCAACGCCCACCTGACCGTTTCGTCTTCAATTCAGAAACAAGCGACTCCACAACAGCGCAAGTCAACGAAGACCAAACCTTCTTTCGGCTGCAGCTACTTGATTTAAAAAGACTGGCTGTTTCCCCATAGAATTTAGATCCTACCGCTCTTGGCTCCCCTAACGTTGATCCTCCAGCTCTCTCTTCAGACTGTCTCCGCTTATGACCCCTATTTGAGATTTCGACTTCTCTTCATCCTCTCCTCCTTCATGAGAGCGGAGGGCTGAACTTGAAGCGCCGAGACCCCGGGCGGGGATCTCACGACCAGTGTCCAAGGCCATTTTTTGTCTGACTCCTCTATGCACTTGAGATTTCGAGGATTGGCCACAAAGACTCGGATATACTTTAATACGCAAAACTTGTGATTAAATGTTCAGCAGATTATAAATGATACCATGCCGGAACAGAAATAACCATTATTGTTTTAGCTCTCAGTGTCAATCACATAAGGACAACCATGCCCCAATCAAAGAGCTAGGTTACAATCCGAGTCAGGTCGAGTCTTGGTCTGACGAGAGACTGGGTGTTTGAGACGCCAGTCAAATGTAGAAGGTATGGGTCGCTTTGGGAAGGGGTTCGGTGAATGCCTGAGGCTGTCAATCGAGGTTAGATTTCAACATGTCTGCTAGCTGTCTCAAACACGGGTTCCAGAAAGGGCTCAGTCTGGACCTATCGCCATGACCTAAGGAGTCGCAATAACTTGCGTCATGCAGAAAACGTTTTGCAAGAAGCTGTAGGTGAGTTCCGAAGTTATGAGGTACGAACTGTTGCCTGACTTTCATGCACCGAGAGTCTCATAGAGATGAAGAGGTAAGGTGTTTGGTAATAGCAAGGCGATTCTTCTCGGCACGAAGATTTATCCTTCAGCATATAGAGCGTGGGAAGATAGCTCGCTGCTGTACACACTGATGCCTGCTGTCTTGGTTCTGGATATTTGGAGCAAGAGGAAGGGGGTGGGATGTCTGAGCGCATATTGGTCACGTCACGTTTGTCGCAGAGATGATGCAGTGCGAAGTCGGCCTCTTTTGAGAGACAATGCATTCCGTTGAATGACGCCGTAGATAACACCTCGAAAAGCCGGCCCATTCGCAGCGCGATTACTGCCCCGCAGATTCCTTCGTGAAGGTCATGTCCGATGATGGTTCCCCAATTGCGCGCACATGTAATTAAGCCGTCTCCCTCTTGCCCTCCCTGAGCTCCTTCTGCAGAACGTATTAGCACCTGAGCCCATTGGGGGGGGGGGGGGGGGGGGGAGGGGGGGGCTCGTCGTCTTCGAATCGTACCAGAGCCTTGGCGGTGCCGTGGAGCGCATGTCTGTGGTTTCTCCGGAACTTGGGGTCGGTACCGTTCAGCGACGGGTACCTCGCGGTCTTCGGCTTCTTAATGCTGTAAGGTAGGTGTGGTTAGCACCTCCGAATTCCTTCAATTTGTGCTTTCGATACGCTGGGGACATACCCGTTCCGGTGCGCCTTGGCGGACTGGTTGTGCTGAGACGAGTTCTTCGATTCTATCGGCAGGGTCAGTGATCCGAGGCCATACAATACTCATGGAAATGCGAAGAGAACATACTAGCCATTGCGACAGATTTACGGCTCCGGAAAGTCGATTATTAGGTCTGCTGGGAGGGATAGGCGTGATGCTCGGCGAAGGAGTTTTATTTGCCCACACAAAAATGGTGGGAGATTTTTGGCTGCCCTAATTTGGAGTGTGATGTGGCTGGTAGATGCCCCACCATCGGTGTGGCGCCGGTAGTGAATGGGTGTAGCTGACAGACGTCACCACAGCAAGGCGGTTTTTGTCCGTGCCCCTTGTCCGTGCCCCTTTTGCTGAGTTGATGCCCCAAGTGCAAATATGCGATTGCAATTAATTTCATTACTTTGAGCAAATCTTTATACTATGTACATACAATAGCCTTGCCAGCCTCTAAGCTTCACAGCGCCTGGGGCAGCCTTAGACGCCCACATCAATCATCCAGCTCTATCCAATCACGTTCCCGCGCTGTGTGACTGAGGAAGATGGTTCGCATCATGGCACTGCTGCCCTCCCCCTTATTTGATCAAGACCGGAACTGCAACTTTCGCGGACGCTAGCGACGCTGCCTTTCTAAGTTGCTGAGACCGAAGGGTTTGAACGTAGCGGACAAAGAGGATGAAGAGTAGTTCAACGCTAAAGCCAGGAGGTCAGTCACAATATCTCGGGAATTGTCGAATCCTGTTAAACATACCGTTCTTTCGTCATCATTAAAATGCCTTGCACCAACAGGCCCTTGAGTATCTGCGGCCCCATGCCCTTGAATAAACTCAATACGCCTTCGTTTTCAATGATAAACTTCATGACTTCGACAAAGCTCTTGAATGGCTTTCCGCGCCGGGACGGTGGTGGCCTAGACTGAAGTCCCACCTTTGCGACGATCAGTGGCTGGGTGATGATCGTAGCCAACGACTTGGACATCGCGCCGAGAACTAGAGCCGTGTCAGTACTAGCGATGTGTCACTGGCCTGGCAGCAGAGGTGTACTTACGGAATGCCTCCCATGGTCGAAGAGCCTTCTTGCCTGGAAAGACAACATCCTTCAATCTTTCATAGGCGCCGTATGTGATAGCTGGGTTGACGACCAAGACTAAGCTTGCCTTCAGTCCTCTCCAGAGCCCACAGACACCATCCTCGCCATCAATGACCTCGCGAGCTGTTTCAAAGAGATCTTTTCTGTCTTCCTTCTTCTGAGTCTGTTGCCGGGTGGTGACAACAGCAACCGGTATCGTGAAGAGCTGTGCGAGTGCTCCGGCGACGGCACCGAGTGACAACTCAATGACAGTAGATGGCTGGCCGTTCTTATGGTAGCGGATATAAAGCGCGCGGACGACAGAATACCAGTAAAAGTATGCAAAGTTTGTCGACGCGACTCCGATCAAAGAGCCGCCCATGCCGGCGTAGAGGCCCTTGACCCCCTCGGCGGCGCCGATGCGGCTAACAGCGTCCCATGACGACTTATAATGCGGCTCGTCCGACAACGCCTTTTCCGAGCCGGTTGGCTTTACTTGAACCTGGAGCTTGGTCTTCACGCTGCAGCCGGGTCACAAAGGTTAGCCAAGGTCAAAGAGGACAAATGGCGGGGACCGGGTTCGCATACAGATCCAACGGGTACACCAGCGCATTCGCAAAGACAGCACCAGCAGCGCCAGCAGTCGCTTTGCCCCAAGGTCCAATTGGGACCTGTTTCGACTGCACAGCCATAATGATACCGTCAAGGCCCTGCGTCGGGCTTGCCAGCAACCGTCACACGTCCTCCGTTGACTGGGAAATCGGGGCCTTTTGAAACGACGGATTTCGAATATTTGGATCACGGCCGGCTAAAATCCCCGCTGACAACGAATGCGGGCAGTATCTGTGTCGGGTAACTGCTAAGAGTTGGTGCAGCGATAGGGTCATAGAGGGGTCGCTATAGGAAACGACTTTTAAAAAAACCACCGTCACAGCAAACAAGAAACTATCGAGGGAACCTGGGGCGCCGGTGGCAATCAGACAGTCGAAAGAGGTCATTTTCAATCGAGTACGTCGGCAGTGGACAACAGCCAGTGGGCCGTCTTCGCCTGCCTATCGATAGCCGAGGTTCGGCCACAAGGGACGAGGTGCGACGGCGTTGGGGGCAAAAGGGCGAAAAGCACGGGGTGTACGCCAGAACCCCACATTTATCATTCATTGAACCACGGCCTGCACTCGGCTCTTGAGAGCACTGTGAACAACGGAGTCAGTCACGCGAAGACTGAATCGCCATCGCTGTTCTGATGGTTTTCGGCCAGAGCACGGAGCAGCAATTACATTGACCTGTCGGCATATTCGAAAGCGCAGCGATATTTACGACATATGTCTCATGGATTCCCCGTCAGCTACAATTGCCCAATTCCGATCGACATGATCCGTCGTGAAACCACAATAGGGGCTGCCCGAGGTCTGCAACAAGGACCCCAGCCAATTGGGGAATTTAGATCGCAGGCGGGGGCCTGGAATGCCTTTAGCTCCCCGTAGCTTGAGGAGCAGAGACTGAAGACGCCATCACCCTTGCGTCTTAGGCGAGTCATCCGCATCTGGGCACTACAACCCCACTGTGCGGCAGAAGTGCCGTGTGAGGCTCCTGCTTGGGACTGACGACCCCGAGCCGTTACCGGGCCCCCAGAGGATGAGATGCAGCTAAACACCATGCTGGCAATTCTGTCGCCTCTGGCACTTGGGCATTGATGAGGCTCGGCGATCCTCCCGCCTCCCGCCAGCTCTCCCCTTGAGCCCCATTCTGCCTCACTTTATTTCCCAAACCCCAGCCTGAGCCCCCTCTCATCTCAAAAGTGTTGGATTTAGTTTATGAAGGAAAACAAAACCCCGTAACACTGATTAAAGGATATCTTAACATTTCCATACAGGTACCCTTATTATTACTGGCCCGAGGACATGCGTGCGCCAGGAGCAACAATTCCAACCCGCAGCATCGATGGAGGCCAAAGTCCTGGTGAGCTTCCGGGCTACGTAATGGCAAACTCGGGGAAAGTAGCATCTAATGGCCCTCTAGGAACTTGAGCGCCGCTTGGCCCGGTCTCAGGGCGAGGAAGCGCTCCAGCTTGCCATCGCAGCCGCCGATTTGTACATGCAGGCAGCCCGAAAGGCACCTACAGCTGCGGAGCGTGCCCGACTCAGTCGCAAATGTAGCGATGTCATTGCGCTGGGTGAGCGGCTCAAGGCAAACACAAAAGCCGCCTCTGCTGCTTCCCGCCCACCAGTGCCCGAATCAACCCGCCCCCTAACCACATCCGAAAAGGCCATCGTCCTAAGATCCTCTCGCTTGCACGGCAATATCTTCCCGCCTTGGGAGTCCGCGCCCGATCCCAAAGTGTTCTCGGACACGGGCATCGATGAGGGTGCCTACATGTGCGTCAACAGAGCGCTGGTATCGGCCAAAGGGTGTTGCTAACCCCCCTCGACGTAAAAGTGACCCCTCGTCTTTTTCCCTTTCCGTTGAACAGCAGGCCATCTTCGCTGGCTGGAGACGTCCTGCTGATATCCTGCCTGCCGCCAAAAATGGGGACCTGAAGGAAGATACAGCCCCTATGATGGCTGTTACACCCGAAATCGACCTGGCACAGGATTTGGCAACCGACTGCTCAGTAGTAGCCAGCCTATGTGCTGCTATCCGCCACCTTAATCCAACAAAATCTTCTGTAAGCAGTATAACCGATCGCCTTGACAACCCTCATGGACACGAGCTGACCCTGTTTAAAAAAAAAATTTGTAGTTGTTCCCCTCGCTCATGTACCCCTTCAACTACAAGGCCATGCGGCCTGAGGTGTCTGGGAATGGCAAGTATATCTTCCGCATGTACTTCAATGGCTGTTGGCGCCAAGTCATTATCGATGACCGCTTACCTGCATCCTCGACCGACCGCACGCTCTATGTGGTCGACCGACGCAACCCTCGACTCATCTGGCCAGCCCTGATTGAAAAGGCGTACCTCAAAATCAGGGGAGGTTACGACTTCCCGGGCAGTAACTCAGGTACCGATCTGCATGCCCTTACTGGTTGGATACCCGAGCAGGTCTTCCTCCAAAGGTAAGTGGCTATGGAACAGAGACCTTACCAAGGATATCAGTCGCTAAAAGGTGTGTTAGCGATGATATCGAGCTGGATGAAACCTGGGAAAGGATCAAGAAGGCTTTCGATGAGGGTAATGCGATAGTAACGCTCGGAACCGGAAATATTCCGCCTGAGGAGGAGGAAGCCCTTGGGCTCGTCAAAGAACACGACTATGCGGTCCTCGACCTCAAAAAGGACGCCCGCAATCGTATGTTTCTCATCAAGAATCCGTGGTGCGACAGCTTCGTTTGGACGGGAGTCGGGTCTTCGGCAAGTCTCAGTGTGCATACGGAAGAATCTCCCTATGAAAACATGACAAACATGTTTTGGATGACGTTTGGAGATGTCTTCCAGCATTTCGACTCCCTGTACATCAATTGGAACCCGGCCATGTTTACACACCGACAGGATCACCACTTCACATGGGAAATGCCAAGCAAGACGGAAGAGCTCGTCTTCACAAACAACCCCCAATACAGCGTGCTATCTCCCTCAGGAAGCACAGTATGGGTCCTCCTGAGCCGCCACTGGCAAGATGCCGAACTCGGTATACTACGCCAACGAAAAGCTGAGAAAGGTCGCCAACATGACTCTCTGGCTAATGTATCCAAGCAGCTCGGCTTCATGGCGGTCTCCATTTTCGCGACCACACCGCCGGGCACCCGCGTACCACTAACGGAGGGCCATCGCTGCCTGCATCAGGGCCCATACGTTGACAGTCCTAATACACTCCTTCGATATGAGCCAACGGCTGGCACAGCCCAGACCCTTGTGGTTGCGCAGAGCGAGCTCCCGCTTCCCAAATACTCCTTTACGCTCTCGTTCCTCTCCCATGAGCCCTTAGTCATTTCGCCAGCCGCCGAGGCGCTTCCTCATAGCGTCACCGTCCCTGGTGCCTGGACGCGTCGCACAGCTGGCGGAAGCGCCGCCCACGCCAGTTATCTAACCAACCCGCAGTTCGCCCTGACGCTACCGCGCACTACTCCGCTGTCCCTCGTGCTCAGCACAGACGTCCCGGACCTTCCGGTGCACGTGGCCGTCCTCTTCTCGGGTGGAGGCCAGCGCGTCACCACCGTCGCAGGCCGCGACCTCCTCGGCGCCAGCGCAGAGTACCAGCGAGGCTGCACGGTCGCGTCGGTCCCCCGCGCCGACAAGGGCACGTACACGGTGGTCGTGAGCACCTTTGAGCCCGGCCAGACGGGTCGCTTCTCGCTACACATCTCCGCCGCCGAACCCGTCTCCCTCAAGCCAGTTCTGGCTGACGCCGCGGGCCGACTGCGCGCGCAAGCGCCCGCCCCCGCCCTGTTTGGCGATAACGAGGAGAGGCTAAGGGCAAGCGTTGGCGTCGGGAGGCTTACGAGAGCGAGCGTATTTGCAAGGTCGGAGGGAGGTGGCGGCGCGAGCCCCGCGATCCGTGTTGCCCTCGAGCTTGGGACGGGGCCGCACCGGACGGCGCTCGCTGTGAGCGGAGAGGGCGAGTTCGCGGACGCATCGCGAGGGCTGCGGACGGGAGATGTAGATCTTGACCCCGATGTGATTCGGAGTTGTGGGGGGTTGTGGGTGGTGGTGGAGCAAATTGGGGGCGGGAGCAGTGCGAGACGTGGGGTGCTGGTTGAGGTATTGAGTGATGGCATTGTGCAGTTAGGGCAGTGGGAGAATGCGGATGATTAGTTACACGATTCCGACTTGCTATACCAGCCGGTTTTCTTAGCGTTGGCTTTTTGTTTTGTATTTCTTATATAGAATCACATTGCCCATTCTATCGGGGGCAAAGTTTGTTGCTGTCGGCTGACCGATAACGGGATGGATTCTAGTCGTGCGATGGGTTATGTATGGCCTCGTAGCGGTTACTTACTCGGGACAGAATGATGTTCAGAGTATCGATCACAGATATTTCGCATCCAGGCCTTGCCTTCTCTCCCACGCATCACAAGGCTGCCGACAGCGCAAAAAGAAAAAAAGGGGGAAAGCTCCACCCATGATAACAAAATACATACAAGACCAGGGATTCGCTAGTCGTCAGCGGCCCAACTGCTAGCCTAGCCCTCAATAGCTTATCTAGGGGAGAGCAGACGGGATCTCGAGTTTTCTAGTAGGTAGGGTCGTACGTACAATTCAGGTTAAGAAGAGGTGCGTATCTTGCAGCCGTGACCTCTTGGTGGTCGATGCGGCGATGTTTCGTGCTGGCAGGGAAACCCTTCGCAAAGCAGAAGGACATACAGGAAACTATACCTCGCTGCCCTATGGCAGACCCCGTTCTCATTTTAATATCCCAATTGTGCGTTTTCAGATGTTAGAAAGGCCTTTTGGGGGCTCTAGCATGACTCTTTACGGGAGCATTACCTTTTAACAAACCAGGGATAGAGTGTAGTAGTAGTATATTACTCTCCTTCACATTCTTACGGTCAAGGGTCGTGATACCGAAGTGCTTGCGTCGTGCTCGGCTTTGAAGTTGCGGCAATTCACTTCATGCGACTCTTCCCAATCGTATTATCCTCCCCTTCCCACAAACCTTTCGCCGCTTGTCCCTGATGGACTGTCTTTCCTGCCTCACGGAATGTGGAATGGGTAAAGTTGAGTTTCGTCAGGGAACCTCGATTCTGCTTCTTGTCTGCTTCAAGTTATCTGTGTCGGCCTGCTTGCTCGAGGCCCATTCTTTCCCATCATATCGTTCGTGAACCATCATTGCATCGCCGCTAGGCAGCAGAAACACGAAAACGCCTGATTTTGTTCTCCATGAACAATCAACCGGGCGGCATATAACGACTCGACATGAGACAACAGCCGAACTGCCTCCAGCCAGCACATCCCCGCCTTTCTCCTTGATAAAACACAAACAGCAGAAAATGACAATTGGTATATGAACGCCTCGGACGCCGTTCGAAGCCGTTTCATGCCGCGCTGTAAGAGACCAAGCCCGCAAACCCCAAGTCCGCAAGCAAAACCCAGCCGAGATGCAAAAGGGGCTAAGGCAATGCTGCCTCCTCCCGCCCGAAAAGAAACCCCCCCCCCCCCCACCAAAAAAAAAAACCCCCCTTCTCCCTCGTCCTTTTTTCCCGTTCCCTAACTACCGCCCTTCCGACTATGGGAATACCATAAATAGAACGCCAGTTGCCGTGATCGACCGGTCCTTCCAGAATCCACACTCGCGCCAGGCTCCGTAGGTTCAAAGAAAAGTAAAACAATAAGTCCCGCCTTATGTACAATCCATCAGGTTAGAATAAAATGCGTAATAAAGGCAGCTCAACCGTGAGCCGGGCGGAGGGGGTGATCATCGGAATATCGGGTTTGGTCGGCGGTTTAATTATATGCAGAGAATAATAAAATGGCGGTGATATCGGCAACAAAACAAAAAGATGGCAGAAGGTATCATCAACCTGTGCCACCTCTTCGTCTCCGCCCACGATTTGGTCCGTCAGGCCGCTGCGCTAGGACGTCACGTAGTTGAGCGTCATCTTTGTGTTTATCCACATGGTGGACGCGTACATGTCTGTGATCATTTAGTCAGCATCGGTCAGCACAGATGCGAGTTATTGCACTAAACGAACCTTTGGAGGTTATCTGGCCGAGGGTATTTGTGCTCCCTATCCGGGCAGAACGGGCATACGTAACCTGGTGAGTCGTGCACAAGCCCGTGTCGGATCATTTCGTTTTTACGCTTGAAACCCTTGCCGCCCTCACTTCGTGGGCAGCCGCTGACTGGACAGTAATGTGGCCTGGCCGAAGAGTGAACATTTGCATGTGAGTTTAAAAGATACTGCGTCTGGAAAGGGGCGGCAGTACAGCCTGCAAATTTGCAGATATATACCGCCGAGTGAATAGTAAGGCCATCGATACTCATTTTATCAGCTATTGATGCCGCTGGTGTTGAGCCCGACTGGTCAGATCCGGTCTCAGTTGTGCTGCTAGGATAATCATAAGGCGATAGGTGTATACTGCTTGCTTGAGGATAAGCGAAGCTGGGGCTCGGTGCGAAGCTCACAGGGGAGAGCTGATCGCCTCTGCGGTATGTATCAGCCGGGGAGATGGGCGGCGATGCATGCATTGATGGTAGACGCGGCATGTTAGAAGGAGGAGAATGCGGGAAGACGTGGTGCGAATTCCGAAGTCTCTCATTTTCTGCAACGTGGTTATTTCCGAGTTGGCGTATGTCACCAAGTTGGGATCTGATGGATGGCAGTGGCATCTGGCCGTTGCTGTCAGATCTTGGAGAAATCATCTGAATTGGCGGCAAACCTTCGCTATGGCTGCTCGGGGTCAACCCATTGGGCGGTGATGCCACTTCCATGGACGGAGCAACGGGAGTAGGGCCTTGCTCGCGAGGCGAGTAGAGACTTTGGGGGCTGAACAGCGACGATGCGGCAGCCTGGGCGAGTCGTTCATCTTTGGTAGAGGCCCCTCGTCGTATTGCTATTGACTGGGTTAAAGGTGCCGGAGCCGGCCTCTCCTTTCCAACATCGTTCTCTGAGACGGGCGGCGTTGGCCCCGCCAACGCCGCCACTTCAACGACCTCAGGCTGTGTATCCGTGGTTCCGGCATCCATAGCGCTGCCTGCTGCCAGGGCGCTCGCCGCCAAAGATTTCAAGTCAAAGGCGCCCATGTTCTCGTCCTGCTCAGGGGGGTCCAGGATCATTCTCTGGACTCCAGACTCCTCTCGACCCACCTCGGGTTCCCCGTGCCGACCCCGGCCCCCGCTACTGCGGTCGCTACGTGGCGAGTCGTTGCCGTTGGCCGACGAGTTGGACGTGCCAGTGCTGGGGTCGTACTCCTCCTCGTCCTCCGTGTCCGATGGCAAAGCCTCTTCGGCAGCCTGGAGGGCGATCTCTGGGCGTCTATTTCCGTCAAGCTCGCGCACCAGAACAGCATCGCCCTGACTTGGCCTCACCTTTCGACGATTAGATTGTTTTGCGCCTGGGCTAGAAGGAGGACTGACTTTAAACAGAGCCGAGAACTGCGTGTTTGGCGTCGGTTGAAGAACGGGGCGTGTTGGCTGCAGAAGCGGGCTGTTCCTAGGTACCACGTCGTCCGGATCATACAGCTCGCCTGGCGGGACGTGAGTAACATGCGGCGCGGACGTCGTATTCATAATTCCTCGTCTGCTCAGTGCTCTTACTCATGAATTGTATCGTATACTATGAGCTCGCCATCGATAGCCGGGCGGGTGGCGGGAGGTTGAGACAGCGGATACCTGATCCTGCACCCCGCTCGATCGTCTTTGCTCCTCTCTGTTCTCTGCTCTTTTGCACTTGTCCCACGGCGTTGCTGTCGGTCTCTGGCTCGTCGGCCAACGATGTCCCACCTCGGACTGGCGGCGGGGGGCTAGGAGAGGGGCGGTTTGCGCGCAGCTGTTCCCATGCGCGAGCGGACGGCAGCGTATGGGGGTGGGCATTTAAGAGCCGCACAACGCAGCCAAGGATGGCAACGACACCCAGCGGGGACCGGCCGGGGCAGACTGCTGCTAATAAGGGTGCGGCGCTGGAAGAAAAAATTGCGGGAGGGGCCTCGTGACCGGTTGATTGAGCGGGGATTGTAAATTGCGATCCAGAGCTGGGAGAATGAGGGGGGGGGGCTGGGTCTCCCCCGTTGGCAAGAATGCGGCTCAAAGCTCTGACGGCTGTGGGATGGGTATTCGGGACGAAGGAAAAAGGAGGGTCGACCGGGCTTGAGGGTGTGAGCAAAGACAGGGTACCTGAGGTAACCGGGGCCGCGAAGACAATATCCCAGAAAACAGGAATATCAGGGGATTCTGTGTTTCTGGGCTGTCGGTTGATCGAGAGTTGTCGATCGTGACAGTGAGAGAGAGGCCCGCAAGGCAACAGGACGGGTCTGGGACCTTGGAGGCTCTAGCAGCTTTTGAGCCGCGATCCAATGGCAACCACAAAGCGTAAGCTGCACGCACACCTCGACAGCCGCCTAGACGACCCTGGGGGCCGGGGCAAGCTTCGTCAATGCGTCGAGTGCGACGGCTAAGAGTGATTGCGGACGAGGCGGGGGAGCCGAGCTGTCGAGGAAGGCTGTTCGACGTTTGCCGGTCCTTTTCTGCGACTTCTAGCGACCACAAAAAGGCCAGGAATGCCAGGGGTGCCAGGGGTGTGTCGTCGGCCGAGGAGACGGGCGATGGCGGGTGAGACTAGGTGTTTGGTTGCTGACAGACGGAGGGACGGGGTCGCCCTTCAGAGAATGTCTTGTCGTGGCGGGGAGGGGGCAGAATCAGGGAACACGACCCTAGGAATGTGCAACTCTCGCTGGCCGGCTGGGGAGGGTCGAGGAGAGAAGGCAACCGCTGCCCGATGGAGTGGTTGCGGCTCAACTGGTCAAGTATGCACGGTATCGCACGACTCTAGTCGTGCGCTGCGCGCGCTCGCTGGCTCAGTGGCGGTCGGGTACGGGCGTGGAGAAGGCTTGCGCAAAAGGACCGAGCCTCTCTGCATGAAGACGATGCGGCGCGCCGATCCCAGAGGAATGACACAAGGACTGAAGGGCAGCGGTGCGTGTTGTCGGAATGGCGATGTTGTCGTAGGGAGCAAGACCGAAGGACGCGCGGGTGACGGTGGACAGTTCAATGGCTTGGATGGCACGACGGGGCCCTGGACGAAGGAAGAGCTCCGGGCTTCCTGTTCGCCTGGCTCGCCTGGCTCGCCTGCTCACATAGGTGCTTTGCTTGCTGCTTGGTGCTGGCTGTTGCTGACCCTACTTCCAATTCCATGCTCAAGCAGGAGCTCCAGGCCTGTGCCAGGCGGGACTCTTAGCGTATTGATGAGGCGGCCACTGGTGTGGGGTGGGGCCCTGGGCTCCATCACTGCTCCCCCCCATCGCTCCATCGCCATGGGTTCCCGCCACGGGAAAGTCCAAATGCGCAGATGCCGCACTGCCCCCCAGCGCATACTCGCATGGCACCTTGTACTAGTACACGCCCGTCCAGGGTGGCCCCAGCCCCATCTGAGCCCGCGTGTTGTACAAGCACCTCCCTCCACAATACGTAATTGCGATCCAGTGCCCCAGCTGAACTTTTTGGCTCGAATTATGGGGGAGCCAAAGTATTGTGATTACGCCAGCTTGGTGTAGAGCTCGGTTATGATCAAGTTCAAGACAGAAACGGACTGCGTTGCGGCAGAGAAAACAGCAGGATGGGACGAGAAAACGACTCTAATAAGTCCGTAACACGCAGGATTCCTTCCTCCTCTCTTCATCATCCTGCCGAGGGAATCGAGGCATCTTCTGCACTTTCTTGATTCCCTGCACCGTCCAGAGCTGCAGGCTTCCCGTCCCCGACTTTGTCGAGCACACGCGTCCGACAGTTGATGGGTCAGAGAATAGCAGCCGGCGACCCCCTCACTCTGCCTCCCTCCCATCCCCCCTTCCCTTTTGGTGTGTCCTCCTGCATGCTACCTGGCTGCTCTCTCAGTGGTTGTCGCCGTCCTTCTGTGGAATGGGGGTGCAGAGACAAAGTGCAACGATGCGGCCAGCAACTGGAACCTGCTAGCTTGGTCGTCCTCGAGCATGGAGCATGGAGCGGTCCTCTTCACCAGCCGTCGGCATCAGTTTTGGACCTGCACCCAACTGCTTCCAGGACGTGCTGGGTAGGATCAGCGCAGCCCAAACCCGCACTCTCAAAAGGGCATCAAAAGTCTGAACAAGGCAAACAGGCGGCCGGGAAACCAGGGTGCCAGGAACCAAGAATCCAAGAGAAGCCACCCCGAAAAGCCGCATCCCCTTTGCGCCTTCTCACCTCCACCCCCCCCCCCCCCCCCCCCTCCCTCCCCCCTGACGACTAACGGGCAGGCGGGCAGCGTGACAAGACTGCAGATTCCCCACGGAAGGAAACCACATCTCAGGGGTGTGGGAGGGTAGTGTATTGTTACTTTCACAACACTACATGGTGCGCGGGCAGTTTTGCGCGACATTTTGGTTTCCCTTCCCCGTGCTGGTGTTGAAGTCGGTGGCAAGTCTAGCAGGCAAACGAGCAGGGAAAGCTTTCTGGAAACGTCAGCGCCGGGGCAGAAGAGGCTACGGGGATTGGTCAGTCTACAAAACCCAGGCTTGCCAGGGTGAGCCCGTCTTCCCTGTCCTCCCTGCTGGCCTGCAACTCAGCCTCATTCCGTCAATAGCGCGCCAAAGAACGGGTCAGTCCGCCAGAGTGACTCTGGGGTTCAGTGGGGACCTCGGGCTCCATCGTCCCACAAGACCTACCCCCTCCTCCTTGTGTAGTGTCGGTCGTCTTGGAACTCGCGTTGTGCCCTCGGGATCTCACCGCAGGAAGGAGCTTAATCCAATTCGCAAAGACAATGCATTCCTTGTCGCGCCGAGCGCGGCCCCTCGTTCCTTTTTTACTGGCGACTGAGGAAAGCGCGTGGCGGTTTTCGACCTCTGAAATTGCGGCGTGAAGCCAGTCATGCATTCTACACCGTTGCAGCCAAGTGCGGCCCTTGAAGAATCCTATCAGAGGCTATCGTCGTAACCCTGCAAGGACGGCACGCCCCTCGCGGAGATCATTCGAAGCATGGCAAGCACCGTAATCGGGGGGGGGGGGGGGGGGGGGGCCTCAAGTCAGGAGATGCGACCCAAACCACCCCGAGCATCCTGTTGGCTTTTCACGTCCTTAACGTAGCTGGGAGGCCGCTCTTCACTGAGTTGAACCTCGATCTTTCTTCAGGCATGATGAAGTGGGGGGCAGGGTCCGCTCCGACTCGTCCGGCTCCTGTTCTGAGGTGGCTCCTGGGTTCTGGTGGTTCTGGTGGCTGGATAGCGTCGCTAGCCGGGAGCCAAATATGTCATTGGTGCCGCTGGGAGGACAAAACGAAAAGAGGGCAAGGGGACGATCAGATTCGCAGATGGGCGCTCATTGGAACGCAGCGGTGAGGCTCGGCCGACCGCCCGGCCGCGCTCGCAGCGCGTGCAGCAAACGATGGCGGATGCGGACGATTTGCACTTAGTTGCACCCCATTCGAAAAAGGGCTTCCAAGAAGGGGGCCAAGAAGTGGGCCAAGAAGGGGGCCAAGAAGGGGCCCAAGAAGAGGGCGCGAGGCCCCTCATCTGATCACCTCGTGCCAAAACGGGAGTCGCAGTTGGGCTGTCGTCGATGGCGATGGCGCTCGATGCCAATTGATGCCAACAACCGAGCTCCATTTTAGCCGGCCGCCTTGGAGACGCTAAATCTCAGCCGCCCAACCAGCAACCGCGTAGGCCATCCGGCGACCTCGACTAAGGGAGAGCCGCACCACGCACGACCAGGCGGGGCTTTGGCTTATTGTCCTCAAGGACCACCTCCCATACACGCAGCACGCACTGCATACAAAAGAGCCCTTTTGTCTCGATACCCCGCTCCACCCTCGAGATGCCAATGCCAATGCCCTGCCAGTACCCCCAGTGCCCTGCCAAATTCCCTCGTGGGATCGCGTGGCCTGCGGCTGGCGCAGGGAGGGGGAAAACTTCACCCGTCAATCTGTCAGTCTGATCAATCCGCAGAGTCAGCTTCCCGTGTCTACCCAGATCGGGGCGTGACATTGTGTCCCAGTCCGTCGTCGCCTTCCCCGCAACTCAATAACCACTCTACCCCTCTGCTCCCGTTGATGAGAGATGCTAAGCATTGACAAAACAAGAAGGTGGTTGTCTCGGGCTTCACGAGCTGTAGACACGGTACGGTGGGCATGTACCATGATTCCCACACCGCCAAGTCGTCGTTTTGCCTCGCATCTGAGGTTTGGTCGATGGAAGGGCACCGGAAGTGTCTCCGGCAGGTCGTACGGGTCAAGCCACACCAATTTTCAAGCGCTTTGTGCCCATGTAACCCGGCTGTTCCTGGGGGCCGCCGTCTCGGCAGCTGTGGACAATAGCCATGGCTGTGACATGTAACACGCCCTTACCTCGCCCTTACCTCCCCCCCAGAAGAATAGAAAAACACGTCCAGAATTTGCAGACCTGGGTGGATTGAGATCTAATGGGACAAGCCACGGGGTTTCCCATCAGATAGATACCAGGTCTTCCCAGCAAGGTTCGCACGTAACAGGGGTCCATTTGGCTCTTCCTCATCAAGAGCATAAGGCGAGAAAACATCATAAAATGATACCCAAATACGGACGTACATGAGTGAGCCCTATCACGTTTTGCTGCCTTATACCCATCCTTTTCCACCGCTACTTTGCCGCACGTTATCTACTTGGCCAACCAACGTCAATGAAGAGACAGTGGCTTCCCGGTGGGAAATTGCGCAAAGGGAGGGGACCCGAGAAGTGGACACACGACTTGCCGACTAACTCCCCGGCCCCTTTACAAGCGGGAAACAGCCAGGGCAATTTGATACCAAAGCTGGCGAAGCCTACTTGGAGTTGACCAAATGATTGTTGCCTCTTATCTGATGCTGGCCTGCTAAGCCGCCGTGGCCGAACGATTAGGGTCCAGAGGCGCGGAATTGGGATGGCTCCCAGGGACTAACAGGTATACGGATAGATACTATTCACCCAGGACATTCCAGCTGCGTGCGAACCTCGTTCTGGATGTGACGGGATGAGACACGTATTGGAGAGTTTAGTCTGAATGGGCATTTTTCGTCTTGGTCACTTTTGACACTTGTAGGCCGTACCGATAGACGTGGCATGAAGATGCGTGAGAGGGCGTTTGGCCCTCCTTTGGCTCGATGATGCACCTCTATGTTTATGCCGTGGAATTACCTTCGGGTCTGCCCTTCAAAGGTACTCACTCGAATACCGGGACAACACCAGTCGGGTTTCATAAATACCCTACGTGATGCTTCCAGATTTGACCACGAGATATAGGCCGCCCCTAACCCAGCACCCGCTCCTTTGGGTCACCAGGGGAGTCCGGCGGGTAGTAATCATAGGAACACTCGGGCACAAATACCACCAAATATGCGTCTTCCTGCTCTGGCCGTCATTTGATATCAGCATAACATCCAGCTTGACCGGCAAACAACCCATATCACCACCAAAAGCAGAGACACCGGCCGTTTTCCCTATTGGGCTAAAAGATGCACCTAAAGAATCGAAAACAACGTAGCCATACCAACCAGCTCATATATCCGCCCCGACGTCATAGCAGACAGAGCCTCTCTTCCTCTGCACGGTCTCTGCATCCCCCGCACCCAACCCTCGCGACAGTAAAGAGGCAGGGTTATCTAAGTGGATGGATGGACCGCAGTTACACTCGGGAGTTGATGCAGGCCCGTTCCGAGATCGCTTGTAGTGCGTAGCGGGCCACGGCCTTGCGGGGGTGGTGGATCGACTAACTAGCCGCAGTACGTACAGCACTGTCACCAATGACGGGGTGAGGGAAAACCAGAAGAGAAGATCAGTTCACTGAACACCACGTGGTGTTCGCAGCTTACCAAAAAAAAAACCTGTTGTGAATATTGGCAAGACGTATCCCCCCTCCCCGGGTGTCTACATCATTGAGAACTTCATCCAAATATTTATCTATCTGTGCCCTTTGTTTAACCATTCTCGAAATATCAACCATGGCAGCGCCGCGAACCATGAAGGCTGTCGTCTTCGACGGGCCGAGAAAAGTTTCTGTGCAAGACCGGCCGATTCCAACATTGAAGCATGCTCAAGATATCATTGTCAGAGTCCAGACAACAGCACTATGTGGCTCGTATGTAACAGCCCTCTCCCTGACCCCCCTTTTCGTAGGTCAACTGACCTGGCCTCACCACTCTAGGGAACTTCATGCCTACAGGGGAATCCAGTCGTCTCCAACAGGGTTCATCATGGGGCATGAGTTCGTCGGCCTGGTAGTCGAGGCGGGCAGTGAAGTGAAGACTCTCAAGATAGGCGACAAAGTTGTGGCCCCCTTTACCGTATCATGCATGGAATGCTTCTATTGCCAAAATGGTTTCTCTGGCCGATGCGAGAATTCCCTCCTCTTCGGCTCGCCTGGCCTCGACGGAGGGCAGGCCGAGTACGTGAGGGTGCCATATGCCGACGGCACGGTGATGAAGGCGCCGCCGGAGATCGAGGACCGGGCTTTGGTACTGATGGCTGACATCTTCCCTACGGGCTGGTTCGGGGTAAAGAACGCATTTGCCTCCCTAGGCTCCCAGCCAGCGACAGAAGCCACTATCGTCGTTGTTGGTTGCGGGCCTGTCGGCCTATGTGCAATCATATCGGCATTAGAGTATCATCCCAGGCACATCTTTGCTGTCGATAGCGTTGACTCACGATTGGAGCTTGCTCGGGGACTCGGTGCTGAGCCACTGAACTTCCTTCGGGGCAAAGAGGCCATGCAGAAGCGGGTTAAGGAGGTGACGGAAGGTCGTGGGGCTGACGTAGTCGTTGAGGTCGTAGGGCTGAGCCCTGCTCTTAGGACTTCTTTCGACCTCTTGAGGCCGTTTGGGATGATCAGCAGCATCGGAGTGCACAATGCGGAGATTCCTTGGAACGGTGACGAGGCATATGGGTAAGTTTCCAAATCTAGGGTTAAAGTCCGAATTTTGACACCTCTCAGCAAGAACGTGAGGATACAGATGGGACGCTGTCCTGTGCGATCTATTGTAGCAGAAGCACTGCAATCACTAGCCCGGAACCAGCACAAACTTGAGTATGACGACCCCTTGGGTACCGAACACCGGTGGTTGAGGCAGATGTACTGACTACGGACAGCTTCATGTTTGACAAGATCATGCCGCTCACGGATGCAGTCGAGGGCTATGAGCTTTTCGACAAGATGAAGGTGCAGAAAGTCATCTTCAAGCCATGAGCCCTAGTTCGTTGCATTTCCAGGAAGGTGTTGAACACCCCCAAGGACCCGGCGGCCTGTCATCTGTAGGGTATTTCTCGTAAGATCAAGAAGACAGCTTGCGAACGTGTAGCTTAGTTTTGTCTAGGCTTCACGAGACCATCATGCATGATGTAATAAGTGATGGTCGAGTCATCCTGGACAGTAGCTAGAAGTAGACGCTTCCCGCGCTTTGAATTTCTCCAGAGCTTCCACTGAGTATAGGCGGCGGCATTGTCGCCGTCGGTATCCCCGGCCGCCTCGGCTGCACCTCCAGGGGGGACGGCGTCGAGGGCGTCGAAGACGGCAGCGAATTGGGCGGGCGACCATTTCTCAGCCAGATGCAGCGGCAGCACCCACTCGAGCTCGGGCGTCTGGTGAATGGGCTCATCCCTATCTTTCTGGGCCTTAATAAGGGCGATTTGCTCGTCTGGGTGCACGTATAGGCGTTTTGGGGGGAGCCCGTAAACTATTGGTCTGGGGAGATTTGCCTGGGTGTGGACCTTGATTTGGGTCCAGTCGTGCTGGTTTTCCAAGTTGTTGAGAACAGCTTTGGTGAGGGTTTCGATGGAATGGTCAGACGACATGGCGGCAATACTGGTTTCTGTTGCCGTTTAATAAGCCTTGTGCTGTTGTTGGTTGGTTAATGGAATGAATGAGAAATGGCTTTTTTCTTGCACGTTTTGGGCGTTTCGATCAGGTCGCAAGTTCGATGTGGGTCAGGCGGTGGATCCAGCGAGGTTGACTGTGCCCCTCCTCTTTCAAGGTGTGCAAACTTGACCGACGACTCCCGTTAAGGTCCTCTTCTGTCTGTCTTATCACACAAGGTATGGTCGTGTAGGCAATTTACGACACTATGTAACTAAGTTATATTTCGTGTACGGAGTAAATCTACTCCATTTCTTCTATATGGTAATAAGATGAGGACGAGACGAGCACAATCAGTTCCGTGGTTGTCACTGTCCTCGTCGGAGCGTCACTCCACTACAGACACCAATAGCAGCAGAGCGGAACGCGCCAAACGACGGGAGAGATGAGTCTAGATTTTGCATCGTTCATGAATCGAGGATCCCCCACAATCATAAAGTGTTCGAGAGGGCAAAGCTTCGTATGCAGAATGACATCACCGTATCGAGCGAGCGTTCGCTCCTGGCTCAGGGCAACCGTTTCGGCCCCGAGCGCAAAGGCCCAGCCCACCTGCCAAGGCACAATGACGAGTCTCAGACAGCGAAAACGACAGCGAAAGCGAGGAAGCGTGAGGCGCCCTGATGACCCGCGCAACCCTCCGCCGCCCAAGCAGCGCGTCCAAGTAAACCTTTGTGTTTGATTAAATGCGACAACACCTCCAGTCCCCCCTTCTGCTCTCCCTACGGATATTCCCCTTACACGGCTACCGCATTATCCCTTCCGCATCTTCATCAGCAGCTTGATAATCCCCGAGAGCCACTCACGCCTTATCCTTGTTTCTGTTGCTGACTCCGTCGCATGCTTCTAATTGGGTGTTAATTTCGCTGAGCACATACCTCCTTGCACATTCATACCTACCTGCATTACGGTCAGGTCAACCTCGCACCCCCGACCGTTGTATCTCCCTTATAATGGCGCAGGCCACTCCTGGCGAATCTTTTCCCGCATCCGATTCCACTCAAGGCAACAAACTTACAGGCGATCCATATCAATCGAAAAAACCAACCAACATAAGATTGTCTTCCGTAACAGGCGCAGTCCGGAGGCTCTCCAGGGAGTTCGAGGACTCGCGCCCTCACGAGGGATTCATGGCTGCGACAGGCGACATCGCGTCTACGCTGGTCGCTGAGCACTCTCGGCCGCACAGCCGCAAGACGATGAACGACATCGATGCAACACAGTTGGATGGAGCGACAGCAGAAAAAAAACTCCACCAAGAAACGGTCCAACCCAACCTCCGAGCTTCCCTTTCGGGGGCAGTAGCATCGTCCGACGATGCCACTCTCGCTACGCCTGTAGAGCTTTCCGACTTGCCGAAACACACTGAACCCTTTGAGAACGGATACCACTTTCCACCCAAGTATCCGTGGATGGAGGCCACAAAGTTCAATCTGGCGGCCTTCTGGAAATTCTTCATCACACCAATGGGTTTTTTCTGGACAATATACGGTCTCAATGTTGTGGCATGGGGTGGCATGCTCTTTCTGCTCCTTTGTAACGCCTCCCCGGCCATGTGCTACCCCACATGCGATGATATAGACTCTCCTCGAAGAAAATGGGTCGAGTACGACTCGCAGGTCCTCACGGCACTCTTCTGCGTCACTGCATTTGGCCTCGCGCCCTGGAGGTTTCGGGACCTATACTACTCGCTCCAATACCGCCTTCAAGGCAAGCAATCGGGGATTCGAAGACTCGCCGGCATTCACCGCGGCTGGTTTCGTCTCCCAGGCTCACAAGATCTGCCTGTTGATGTTGGTCCGGACAACGTCCCGGAAGACACCCCAGAGCAGGTCATCCCCATCCCCGAGAGCAGCATCCCGAATGCTCCACTGACCGGCGTCCGGGCACCTGCAACTTTAGTGTGGAAGATGGATTTTGTTATTTGGACTATGGTGCTAAATACATTTGCCCAATGTGGGCTTTGCGGCATCATGTGGGGTCAGAATAGATATGACAGGCCAGGCTGGTCAACGGGCTTTCTCGTGGCTGTGGGGTCTATTGTTGCCATGGTAGGCGGGTATGTCATATTTTTGGAGGGCAAGAATGTCAAGAGTATCGAGGGTGTGGCTTGCAGCGAGCGGGATCTGAAGAGACTTGCGAGCGACAAGGAGCTGGGCATCCACCACTACAACAACATCAAGGACAAGAAGCCCAAGAAGAAGGAGCTGGACCCCGAGGCAAGGCGTGAGAAATAGAGGGGCAACGAAAAAAAAAAACGGGGCGGGCAGGCCGGAGATATTGGTTTAACTTTGCGGCGTTGTAATGGTTGCATACCGTAGTTGGTATGATATACGATACCCATACTTGAACAGATATATAATATACCTTGGGAGTGCTGTGCACTTGCATTAGCCTGCTGTATGGGCGATGGCTCGATAATCATCAGAATTTCTTCGCATGTTGTTGGCCACGTATCCTATTGAAGCCGAGGTGCCTGATGACGATGCCAACTGCATGGGGTTTACTTCAATGTCATTGGCACGGAAATGCAAGGCCATTGCAGCATAGCAAATCGACTAGTCAGGTGGTTGGCTCTCTGCTCGCGGCTCCCGCCCGGGCGTGATGGGTCCGGGGCCCGTCCCATGCGATTGAGCCATTGCCTATCAGTCGGGCAGGGCTGGAGGTGGTGGGGCGGCATGGACAGGCACCCGGCTGCTGGAGCTGATCTGCGCTGTGGGCGTTATCTGGGGCCTGGAGCTGCCGCGAGCGCCATGCGCGGTCGCTTGCCCGTCCGCCCACCCAGACCTGTGGCCTCTGACGGCGGAACCTCTGGGCTTCGGCTGTCGGGTCTACTCCTCTGAACAAAGACAACTTAGAGGACAACTTTATTTCTCGTCGGGAGATTGGGGAGTCGCCGCAACTCACCTATTGCATCGCTTCGTCAAGAGTTTTGTTATTTCAACGCATCAGTTCCACTCCTTTGGTTCAATTCCGCAGCTTGGTGCCTCGCCCGGGCACTTTTTCTCTTCCCTAAAACCCTCGTCGAACGGTCGATAGGCAGTCCAGGTCTCCGAAATCGCCGCCGTAATGGCGTCCACCATCATCCCCTCGCGGGCTATCATCCCATTTCTGGTGGGAATGATGCTCTTGACAGGAGTGTGCAACACGCTCCTGACGAAATACCAGGTAGGTAGCTGAGACTCGGCCTCTCCTCCGCTCCCGCAGCCCCCCTCAAGGCGATATCGCTAACCGTTTACGCTTCAAGGATAACCAATGCGTGCGCGACTGCGATGACCCGGACCCGAAGAAGCGCCGTCCCTTTGAACAGCCCGTGATCCAGACGTTACAAATGTTTATTGGCGAAATGGGCTGCTGGTTGGTTGTCTGTATAATGTCACTGTACGACAAGTATGTCTCGAAGAAGGGCAGTTCGTACCAGCCCATCCGCACAACCGATGATGACGGATTTGAGGACACCACGACCCCAGATAATGCCAGTATCCGTTCGCACACGGCGCTCAACGGCAGCAGCCACAAGGAGACTGTCAACGTGCTGGCCGGCTGGAAGGTCCTCCTGCTCGCGCTGCCTGCCATCTGCGACATTTGTGGCACGACGCTCATGAACGCTGGTCTGCTGCTCGTGGCAGCCTCGATCTACCAGATGACGCGGGGCGCGCTTGTACTATTTGTCGGCGTCTTCAGCGTCGTCTTCCTGCGCCGCAGGCTGTACGCCTTCCAATGGCTATCGCTCGGCGGTGTTGTCCTCGGCGTTGCCATTGTCGGTCTCGCTGGCGCTATCCAGCCCGATAAGAAGCCTGCTGGCTCTGATGCAATCCACTTGTCGATGGCCGATGTCGGCGCCGATGCTCTACGGGTGATCGTCGGCGTGCTGATGATTGCTGGTGCCCAGATCTTCACGGCTACGCAGTTCGTGCTCGAGGAGTGGATTCTCGAGCGTTCTGCAATTGAGCCCATCCGGGTTGTTGGCTGGGAGGGGTTGTTTGGCTTTAGCGTCACGCTGCTCGGCATGGTTGTCTTGCACCTAGCTATTGGACGGACCCCCGAAGGACAATACGGCCCCTTTGACATGGTTGAAGGATGGAGGCAATTTTGGGTCTATAAGCCCGTCTTCGTCTCCAGTATTTTGATCATGATCAGCATTGGGTAAGTTATTCTCTCAACACAGCGATCCAACGATCCAATCAGCTAATATTAATGTTACTAGCGGCTTCAATTTCTTCGGCCTCTCCGTCACCCGGAGCGTCAGCGCTACATCACGCTCCACTATCGACACGTGCCGCACTCTCTTCATCTGGATCGTCTCGCTCGGCCTCGGCTGGGAGACGTTCAAGTGGCTGCAAGTTGCCGGCTTTACGCTGCTCGTCTACTTTACCTTCCTTTTTAACGGCATCGTCCAGCCACCTTTTGAGTTCCTCAAGGTTAAGGAGGTTGAGGAGTTGCTTCCCGAGGAGCCCATTGAGCACAACTAGAACTTACTTTGTCGAGAGAGAGGTTGAGTGATATGTATATATCCACAGAGGGAGGTTCGGTGTCACTATCGCTATCTGCATTAAATGGGGGATTCTCCAAGGAGTTTTGTTGGTTTTTGAATTTGCTTGGGGACTTATTTGGCGCTTGCCATATGGGGAATGGGTATTCGGTGGGCCACGGTTATTGTATTGTTTGTTCGCAGAGTAGATTGTCCATATGCAACTGCAGTGGCGCGGCTGCGTGAGAGCGTCTTGTACTTTTCTCCATCTGAACTTCGGGGTTTCACTTAGGATTGGCAGTTCTTGCGCAACGGTGGAATGTAAAATGATAATCACATCATTGTGTTAGAGTGCATCCCCTCTACCTTAGTCAAGGGAATCTTATGTTGTTGTCCATTTGCCTGTTCGCCTAGTTCGCTGGGTCCAGATCCCGGCCGTGGAGAGCCGAGAAAAGAAAAGGAGAAAAGAAAAGAAGAAAAAAAAACAGAGGAAAAAAAGAGGTCCCCCCGTCGCAATAATATCAACCGAGAATAAAGCAATGCTTACACCATACTCCGGCCCTAGTCTGCCTGCCTCGCAGTGATGCTAACCCGTGTAAAGAAAGGGAATAAGTCAAAGATGGCTGACTCAACCTGTGCCCGCGCTTGTCACACCCGCTCGTCCTGTAGCCTAACTGACTTTCTGTGTATTGACAGACTTTGGTCCTCCGATCCCATCATGTTGCCGACGTCCCGGCCGCCCTGAGCCACCTTAGTGACTCTCCCTTTCAACAACTTGAGTTTCGATCCCACTTTTCCCTCTCGTCTCAGGCGTCGTGGCTGCCGGTACCATGCAGGACATTCGAGACTAATGGGTCCTTCCGACCGATCGGGTACCAGCAACTGGGCGGCTGCGAAAAAGTCGCCCCTCGCGAGCCTAGCTGACGTTACAGAGAAGCTCGTGTTCGAGAATAAACTTGCCCTCCTTATACTTCTCACTGCTCTCGAAGGCCTTGTCGTATTTCCAGCCCACCGTATCCTTGCATTGCCGACACTGGATGTCGCGGACGATGTGGCGGCCTGTCGTCATGTTGCGCTCGCTGGGATCGCCTGTCTCGACGTTGACAACCGTGTTAAAGAGGTATGCCTTGCCGTGCTGGCCACGGAAGTTCTGTGCAACGGAGGGGTTAGCGGAGGAGGGCAAGGGGTAGTGGCGATGGAGAAGTGGAGAGTGAGATGTTAGTAATAGCCTACCCGACTGATGATGTCTTCATGGTTGGCTAAATGCGCTTTGCAGTTCCTGCAGCCGTAGATCCGAGTGCTATTCAGATACGTGTTGTACGCGAGACCCATGACTTCGGCCCTCTGCCCAGATTGCGGGGTGGTTTCGGACTCGGAGGATGGTTTAGATACAGGTCAATGCAATGTTGGTTCGGAGAGTATCTTGTATTGTATAAAGGACACTGGAAGATAGGCCTGATATTGACTAATCAAGAGCTATGTTGTCGCGGTGGAAGAGAGGGTGGTAGTGGAGATAGACAGTCGCGAGGTGAGGTATTCGTGGATAGATAGGCAGGCGTATTGGAGGCAGACAGGCGGGGCTCCTCCCCCTTCCAGGCATGCACGGCGAGCCACCTAACAAGTCAGGTTAGGTCAGTTCAGCGATGTGGATTTGGGCTTGGATAAAGACGTAGGTCGGTCCGGTAAGATAAGGGAATTTCCCGTTGTCACAAGGGCAAAGCAATGTAGCGCTAATGTGCCGCAAGAAAACACTGCGTACCAGGAAGCGAACCACAAAGATTCGTTTCCCCTATTTTCTTGAGGCGTGAATAGAGCCGGGGAGAGTAGAGGAAGGAGGCGGCAGACAAGAGGTACCTCAAAGGATGACCGCGTGACAGATGCTTTGGGAGGCCAACTCAGACAGGGTTAAGGCGGGGTGGATGCATGACAAGACAAACGTCACTGGCGGATAGATGCGGAGCTTACCTGGCTGGTTGCTACACAGTTCTCGTGATTCCACAGGCAGCGCAAAAGATAAACTTGATCGTCGGATGTAGACGATGAATTGTCGTCTAGAGTCGAGCTAAAGACTAAGGAGGCAAACCTAATATAAGCTGAGTGGGTTGTGTGAGGTTGGAGCTGCAGTTTGGGCAGGATGGAACTGCAGGGGTCTATCGAAGTCGGTGACAATCGCCTGCACTAACACGGGCCAAGTGGCATGGTCTTGGCAAGCGCCGGGAGAGCTGCCAACGACTCAGCTCAAAGTCGTCTGTTTCAATACTTCGAGCATCAAGATACCATCGAGCACCATTCATTGTTCTTTGGCACTCGATATCGAAACACAGAAACATTTCTATACAACTGGACGCACAACTTCACCTTGGTCAGTAAGCAAAAACGCTCCAAAACCATCACGCATGCGGGGACACAAGCTGACGGCAAATCCATTTTGAATTATGCCAGGCCGTGATGTGCCTTCCAAATATCCGAAGCCCACATCCTCCAGCTATGTGGTTAAAAAAATCATATACAAGAATGAACCCCTACGTCCTAGGCCGTATCATGAATGACAATGATGGCCCCCAGAATACCAAATATGTACAATCATACATACACAAGCCCTGTGATCAACCGGGAACGCTGAATTGATGGAATGCAACACGTAATTCCAAACCTTGCTCTCCCGCCCCTTTCCTACCACGAAAATGCTTCCTCAACAAACTCGATGTTGCCATCGTACTGCTTGTTCCGAACTGACCGACGAACCTCGTCACTTAGGGCACCAGGACCACACACCGAGACGCCGAGCGTCCCGACTTGGTTCTCCATCTCGATTCCTAGCAACGTATCGATATTTGGCCGGCCAGGGAACATCTGTACCGTCGCGCTGGGGCTGTGAATCTCCTTGGTCGAACGCGGCCGGCTGACGAAGAGCATGATGCGTAGCACCTCTCGTCGCTTCTCCATGGCAAGAATCTCTGTCATCCATGGTCGGATCCACTCCAGATGCTCAGGACTTTGGATCACCCACACCAAGACGAGTTTCCGAACGGCCGCCGTTCCATTGTTGTAGGCTGCGACGAGATCCCGGACGTGTGGTACTGCCTGTGTGATGCCAACGCCACCAGCAATGAGCATGACGGTGCCGTATGAGTGCATCGTTTGGCCGCCGGTATAAGGCCCCTCGACCAAACATGTTGTCAACATCCTGCCGTCAATACAGGCAGATGCTCGAGAGTATAAGTTGCCAGTGAAGCCGGTTCGGCTGCGAATGACAAACGACAGAGTTGTTTTCCTCTTGGTAAGCACATCCCGGCGGTCCATTGGGAGCTGGTCGCCGTCCGGTCGCTCCGCCTCTTCGCTCCAGGCGACAGTGAAGGGGTGCGACTGCCAAAGGCTGATGGCAGGCATGTAGAGGTAGGCATGCTGGCCCGGCTTGAAGTTCCACGGGCGGGCCATTGTCACCGTCACACGGCACGCACCGCCAGGTAGAGCCTGGACCAGTGTCTTGGTCCCACCGGAGCCAAAGTTATGGTAACCGACGCGGATGAAACGAGCAGCACGATCAAAAGCCCAAAGGGCGACGACGGCATACAGATACTGGATTTCAACCAGACGCTTCAGATCCAGGTGATACCAAAGTCCGGCGACAGACACAATTGCCAATATGATGTGGACAATCTTGAACGTCTCATAATACGCGTGTCTGAAGATACTCGACGCCTGGATGCCTATGACGACCATAGCACATGTCGCCTGTATGCATCGGTCAGCTAAAGGTTCTAGGCTAGTTATGTTTGGGATAGTGACATACCACGAAGCCCCACATCATGTAAGGCACCTTGAGAACCGTCTGGAAAGCAGCGCTCCAGCTGCTTGTGGAAGCGTTGCTGACGAGAAATGCCAGTGTGTGGGTAAGCGCCTCCAAAATCACGATGCGTCCGAGCCAGCGATGAAGAAGGTTAAAAGTATCAAAAGACATTCCAATCAGGTTGATGAGTGGGTTGTTCCTGCCAGCCATGAGAAATAGGGGGATCATGTTGACGACCGAGAGGACGCCAGTCCGGTTGCGGACTAGAGACGCGACCTGACGAAGAGGTCCAGAAAAGTCGATAGTCATGACGCAGAAAGCAATGTTGGTGGCAAAGTAACCAATGAGAAAGAGCAGCTGGAGGCGTGTAGGAAGAGTTCCAGCATTGACGGCTGTGCTGAGCTGGAACTCCCTATTGTGTCTCTTGCCAAATATGGGCGAATACTGAATATTTCTCTTGAACCACGACACCTTGTGGGAGGATGCCGCAAAATATCGCTGGGTGTTGTTGTTTAGGGACGACACGGTCCTTACGTACATGGTGAGGATCGTGGTCACCCTCCAGATAGCGATTGCGGCCGAAAGGACACCCAAGACGAGTAGAAGATAATGTGACAGCAGCTCGTCGACTACTTGTGGGTCGACGCTGTTTTTGGCTGCCGTGGCCACGCCAGCTGTTGCGTTTGCTGAAGACATGATGGCTGATGCCTAGTCCCAAGTCGCCGACCAAGAGGGTCGAGTATCCCGTCCTTCTCAGCTTTGCCCCAAGGCAAAATCCAGAAGAGAGGGCTGTAACGACCGCTCCCCAAGTCCTCCGAGTCCTGCACGGAATTCTGGGTGTTTGTTGACTGAGGTTACCGGCGGTCCTATTCGCCTGTGTAGTGGTTTTGCTTGCCTGTCAACAGGCAACTTGTTCGTCGAGTGAATGTAGGGCAGTGCCGGGGGACAATGAAGCACAGAAAAAAAAAACGGCCAGCGAGAGGGCGATGGTACTGTATAAGCTGAAGGGTAGTTGTCCGAAAGAAAGCGTCCGTGTCGTGTGTTATGTTGCGTGCCGCACAGCTCAGAAGGGAAGGAAGGAAGACGGGAGCGTGCTGTATCAATAAATCATCCCAAGGGAACCACAATTCCGCCGAGCCAAAAAGATCCAAAAAGATCACAGTAAACCGGGGCCCGCGAGGTCTACCTGTGTATATCAAGGAAGGAAATTGCCCAGAAAGCATGGATAGGGTATAAAACAAGAGGAGCAACGGGAGGGTGAGGTGGAGGGGCTCCCTGGCTCTGGTTTATCTCACACAGCCAAACGGGCTAGGGGTGCCTGCGTGCTCGGGTTGGGGCAGCTAAATGCCAGGGACCAGCCAAGCTTCTCCACAAGCCCCCACCACCTGAGGCCTTTTTGCCCCTTACCAACCAATTCGTCCAATCCTTTCCCTCCTGAGGAATACAGACGAGCAGATGTGTGTCTTGTTCCCAAACCCAGTCACCCGCAGTCCATATCTTGACAGCTGTACTTCATCCATTGCGGATGCGCACGTTTGGTTTTGGTTTCTTGACATAGGCGTTCAGCGGAGGGCCAGCTGACGACCTACTTGTTTCCTGAACTACATTCTCCTCCGCTTCTCGTTTGAACGGTGGAGGTGGTTACATTTTCGGGTGTGGTATGCAAGCGAGCCCTTCTGGGCCGCTTGCAAGTCGACCCCCCCCCCCTCCCCCAAAGAACCACCAGAGCTCGTGCTCAGTGGGAACTAGGAACGGTCGAATGGATCGCCAGCATCCATATTCCATGATCGATCCATGGTCAACTGGGGCCCGGGTCCTCTCATGGTGGACCACGAGGATCTCCCTTGGGCAGGACGACGACCCCCCTAGCCCTCAAGCAACCTCGCTGCAGCCGTCGGTGACCACCGGTCTTGTGCCTGCATTGGGAGGGGCAACACTGGCTGGCTTTGACGAATCGACTGACAGGCAGCGACAGAGACTGGCAGTCCTTCCTGCCATCGCCAAGACTTCCGTATGGCTTTGGCGAATCGAGAGAATCTGAAACGAGCAGGGGCGAACAGGGGCTCCGAAGATTCTCTGGGCATCAGGGGTCTCCCCTGAGATCTCAGCACATCCCAGCCGCCGACCCAACCGGCTTTGGTTCCCTCTCAGCCACTCGAATCCTAACAGCGTGGGTATTGCGGGGGCACACTTCGCTCGTTGGCTAGCCCAATCACGGCAGAGCTCGCGCCTCACTCTCGGGCGTCATGCCGCGCCAGAGCCCGTCGTGCACCATTCTTCCAAGCCTCCGATGCTGCGGGGTCCAGACTCCTGTGGAAGCCATCAATTTTTTACGCAGTAACCCAACAGTAACAGTATGTCGCAATAAACTATTGGTGAGTTAATCCCTGCCTGTGGAAAGTCAGAACGCGAGAAGTTGCGTTCATCGCCTTGGCTTGCAATTTGAGCCCTCACCAAAACCCCAAGCTCCAGCCTCCATAGCCTCCCCTGCGCTCAAACGACTGGAGCGTGTTTCCCTTTTTCTATCAGACCCTTCGCCGCTCTCTCAATGGGGCGTAGGCCTCGCAATAGATCCTCTAAGGCACTTTCAACGGTGCACTGGCGAGTTTGAAGCCCTGGAGCTTGCGTGGACATCTTCTCTGCATCAAAGTCCCCCACCCCTTCGATCAATGCGACTGCGGCGCGTTACGCCGTCAAGACAATGTGGCCTCGCATCATGCCAAGGAGCGTGGCCGTGAGCCCAAGCCAGGTTGTGCGGCCATGTATCCGTAAGTAAGCTGTCGAAGATCGGGCGGATAAAGGCGAGCAACGTGGCCTGGAAACTCTCACGATGTTGGATCTCCGCGTTGTTGAAACAGAAACGACAATAGCCAATGTGTATCTCAGACAGCGACCAACAACTCGCCCGACCCCTCCCGCCTCCCCTTGGTGGTCGCGGCAGTTGGGGCCATGATCGACGAACCATCCGCCTTTTTTTCCACGTTTCCACCTTGCCTTTTTCTTATCTCGCCCTCTCGGGCCAAGAAGGGGGAGCCGGGTTCTGTGTTGTTTGAGCTTCGCAGAAAACCCGTCATCCCATTCAACACCTCGAGAATCAAGTCTTGGCAGCGAGGTCTGTGTGTGCAATGACGCTATCGCAACCCACGCGGCACTGCAAGGGTTGTGAAACGGCGATGTGCTTCAATGAGATTTGAGACCTTGGGCATTTCGGTACCAGGCGGATGGTTGACAAGACATACAAATCCTCCACTCGTATATTTTTGAAAACTTGTATTATATTACTTTGAGCAATGCGAGCCGCGGCCTTCTACACCCCGCCTCCGGATCAGCTGGCGTAAGGGATTTGCCTTGTGAGGACGGGGACATCCCGACTCCCAATTACGGCAGCATCAATCAAATTAGACATGCAGAGAGTCATCTATTCACGACCCCAGAATGTGGAGAGAAATCTCGCCCCAACGAAGAAAACGAACCAAACCCCGCTTAGCTAATCAAATGGGGGCAGATCCATGAACCGAGAGCAACATCAGGCGAGGCGAGGCCACGAACGACGTTTCAGATTTGCCCTCGCAAGTGAGTTCAAGGCAGGCGGTGCCGATTTTCCGCCTCACAGCATTGCCAAAGCATAGATGCTACTACACTAGGTATCTACTCGTTTCCTACATGATCCAAAACACGTACGAGTACGCGTACAATATATCCAACAGAAGAGTCCTGTCTATCCTCTTGCCACCCTAGTCTGACACTCCGCGTTCCGTCCCTTCGAGAGTTACAGGGTACTCCCACGATTATCCGTTCCCACATACAAGTGTATCCTAGAATAACATCTCTTCTGTTCCAAGGGCCCGATGACACTATCCTGGCCCGCTTCCAGTAACCAGGGCGCCGAAATACAAGGTGGGCCAAAATGCGGCTCTTGTTGCCCATTGCATAGCTACCCAAACCCACAATCGCACCTCCATTATCCTAGAACCTCCTTAAATACTCTTCAAGGAAGAACAAAAGGAGAAACATGCGCAGTGCCTCTGCGTCAGCGATATTCTTAGAGAAAGCTTAGCTCGTCATCACTCGAGTCCCCTCCATAGCCCCCATAATTCGCTGCGGGCCTCCTCTTTGCGGGCACGAGACTCAGCAGCGACCCCGACCTCCTCAGAGGACGCTCCGGTCCCCGGGCTGTAATGCCCCCCGCCCTAGCGGGCCCCGTTCTGTGGTTGCGGCCGTGCCGGTTTTCCTTGTTCGAGTCGCCGTCCAGATCCGAGTCTAGCGCGAGCTCGTCGTCGTCATCACCATCATACCTATTCTTGCTATTGGCCAAAAGTTGTGACGGTGGTGCTGGGCGTGCATATTTCGGTGGCTGCTGACGAGGCCTGAGTTTTGGCAGTCTGAGTTCATGGTGGTGGAGAAGACGCGAGCCGGCGGTTGGCGGGGAGTACGGCGTCTCGGACGAGACAGCTCGTCTACGCGGGTTTCTTCTTGCCCTTGGGGTTGGGTCGCGTGAGGATGAGGAGACGACCGATGTTTCGGTGTCCGATAAATAGGAGTCATCCATGCTCTCTGCCTGGTATGTATCCTGCTCTGTATCCTGCTCTGTACCCTGCTCTGTATCCTGCTCTGTATCCTGATCTGTATCCTGATCTGTGTCCTGCTCTGTATCCTGATCTGTATCCTGATCTGTGTCCTGCTCTGTATCCTGATCTGTATCCTGATCTGTGTCCTGCTCTGTATCCTGATCTGTGTCCTGCTCTGTGTCCTGTTCTGCGGCCTGCTTTGTGCCCTGTTCTGAGCCTCGTTTCGTGTCCTCGTTTAGATCGGGAGGGGTCGCAGGATCGCTCCTGGAGGAATCACTCTCTTCATCTGCTACGGGTGGCTTCGAGGCTCGAGGTTTTGGGTTGCGCGCTGTGGAAGCGAGTAGATCAATAGCGGAGCACGACAATGAGACCGGCTTCGGCCGCCTCGGCGCTGGTTCTATAGGGACATTTCTTTTATCCGTGGTGATCCATTCGCCAATGTCGTCGTCCCAGCGGAACCCAGAGAGAGACATCTCTTTTTCGTCCTTCGCGTTCCGTACACCTGCCTGCTGCCCTAGTTTGCGACTTCCCTCCTTTTCTTTGCTCTTCGCCCTGAGATTTTCAGCGAAGGCGAGATCTCTTAGGTCGCCCGTGTACTCAGCAAGGACGAATGCTCCATCCACGCGTATGTTGCCGAGGGGATTGCCTGGGAGATGCAACGTTTCCAGTTTGTCACAGAACCGGGAAAGGTAGTCGTTTGGTGACAGATATGTCCCCCGGCTACAGTAATGTGCCATGGTACCCAGGAGCGAGAGTGTGGCATCGTACTGCCGCACCAAGCCATTAGCTTTCTTGTAGTCTTGACACTGCCTCCAGGCTGATTCGACCACTGCAGAAGCAGAGCCGGTGGCCCTAAAAGAGAGAAAGGAGCAAAGCTGCAGCAAGTAAGTGCCTAAGTCCGATATTGATCCCTTTCTCCGATCCAGTGCATGGTCTGTGCAGGTGTAAAGAATATAATCCACCCATATGTTAAGGCTGGCAGCTTTGCTTTTCAAAGAAATCTCCATGGATTCATTTGATTCCACACCTTCTTGGCCCAATACCACCAAAGAGCCAAGTGCAGCAACTGCCCCTATTAGGAATTTTTGGGCCCTGCCCCTGTCCTGAGGTTCACTGTCAGGCATGCCCTCTTGTTGGCTGCCCTCAATAAAATGGCCGAGAACGTCAATCGCAGCAATGATGAAGTTGCTAGGCTCTTGTTGATAAGGGGCTTTTCCTGCCACCAACCGTGTAGCGGCGGCCCATAGAGTGGCAAACCCTTTCGTAAAAATCCACTGGGCTGGCAGCTGTCCGCTTTCAAATAGAACAGCCAGCTTTCCCAGCAGAAAGGGACCACCAGTGACATCCCAGGACTTGAGTAACTCAAGTGGTCCCAACATGGGAGCGGTAAAGAGGTCCTCGTCGGGCTTTTTGGAGTTGGGGTACTGCCGAAATATGAAGCTGTCAATAAGAGCTGTGCACTCCGTCAGCGGTATATTTTGTAGGCACAGCCTTATCAGCAAATCCGTAACAGCATCGTCGAGTAAGCCTTCGGCGACAGCTTCTTGGATGATGCGTATGCCATGTGCTCGCACAACCAAGCAAAGATGCCTCCACCCGGTCGCCGTGCCAAGGGACTCGAGCTCCTCGTAGACCTCGAATGACACCCGGGAGCCGTTCAGCGCGGACTTTGTTCGATCGACCTCGGCGTCTTTCCGCTCCCATCTCTCCAGCTCAGCCATGTACTCAGGCATCTTCCGGAGACACATGGCGAGTAGGGACCTGGGTGCCGCTGCCCTCGTCTTACGTGGACACGTGGCCTTGAGAAGAGAATCCAGTGCCCGGTAGGTGGATTCAAAAAGGGCATGCTTCTCCGGGTCTATCGTGGCGCGAAGACTGGCCAGTTCCAGCTCAAAGGCGCATTTAGTGCTTGGGCAACAAGTTACAGGATGCTGGCATCGATTCCCTGCCTGGGGAAGAGCCTCCGCCGTGTGGTAGGAGAGATCTGCAGAGGCAGCATCGGTAGTGGCGGGAGAAGAGGATAGCTGGTGGTTCCTGACGCGGCGGAGGAAGGGTGTGGGCATCACCACGGGCTGTATTATCTTGTTGCCCACTTGTCGTTGCTGCGCCTGCGCAGGTTGCCGCTGGGGAGTGGCGACGAGGGCCTCATTTGTTGCTGCTCTGCGCGACGATTTGCTGGTATATTTGTGGGATACCTTTTTCCTCTTTTTTTGGTGGCCGGATGCGGGGCCCGTGTTTCCCCTCTTGCCGGGCGCAAACATCTCGCCTGTGCCATTGCCCTGACTCACTAGACACCTATGAGCTTTCTCCTTCCTCAAGGCGGCGATGTGCGCCAGCAGCGGGCGTAGAAGCCGATGACATCTTGTCGCCGTCCAGGGCTGTGCCGAGTCGTGAGAAGTACTGTTTTTTGAGAGGAGCCGTGATTTTGATGGTTTTGGTGGCGTATCGTGCAAATTATGATCCATGACAGCTGTCAAGGTGTTGAACACCGGCTATCATCGGTACGCCGTATGTATGTATGTACTATGCTGAGTGCTACAAGTAAAAAACGGCTGCCCAAAAAAAAAATAGCAAGCAAAAGCAATGCGGCGGCCTGAAGCCAAGCTAGAGTCGTCGTCGCGTGAATGTTTTCATAACGGCTACTGCAGCAGCTTGCAGAAATCTTGGTGTTTACTTGATTCCTACTCTGGGTTAGCTTATATGGTGGGTCACCGGCTCCGCTGGGACGGCTTCTTGTTGGTCAATTGCCCCTGCGCCCAGTCCCGACTCGTGCCGATGTTACAGCTTGACTAATGGCCCCGGCTGCTTCCGCCTGTTAGACTGGCCTGCAAATCTGCATCATACCAAAAAAAAGCTAAGGTACAGAAAACCGTAGCGGGAAAAAAATTATAGACACTTGACTGCCCTGACCAAAAGTTCCCCTTCCAACATTCCGTATCCGCTTGCTGTCGTTTCCCTTTGGATTCTGCACGGCATATTCCAATCTTAATAATCCCCAACTGGGGCTTTCTTTCCTCGGCTTTAGATTCCGTCCTTTCTCGCTCACTTCGTCGGCGCCCCCACCGCATCTGCATCTGCATCGTTCTGTCGAGCATTGAGGCCATATCTAGGTCCCTCCCGCGCGTCATTGATTCAACCTCTGCCATAACAGTTGCCCTGCAGTTCCTAAAACAGCTCTGATTTCCTTCTGGCTCCTTATATATCCCAATATTACCAGTAAACGCCCGACAATGACAACCGACAACGCACCAGTGGCCACCCCGGCCGCTGAAAGAGGTTCGCAGATTGCCCGCCCTGAATTTTTGGGCTCAGCTTCACCCGACTAACACGGTTCACCATGACAGGCGCCCAAGGCCAGTCCATCGTGGCGAAAGACCCGTCAGCCCAGGCGACAGAGGACGGTACTGAGCAGGTTGATGGTATGCCTCTTCCGGCTGTAACACTTTCGAGAGCGCATCAGCTGACGTTATTTCAGACACTCTATTCAATGTGACGATCTACCTCCCCCATGACGATAAGTCGATCAAGATTCCAGTGTGTTCGGTTCCTCTGCAACATAACAAGTTCAGCTGCTAATGCAGTATAGGTCTCCCCCCTGGAACAAATTCATGAAATCCGCCAGTCGATAATCGAGCACCCGATCGCGTTGCAGTACTCATGCTTCCACCTGGAGCACAACGACACTCGCATCAACGACTTTCTCCAGGTATCCGAAGTCGAGGGCCTTGCTAATATGCCTATTCTGCACGTTGTGGAAGACCCGTACACCGAAAAGGAGGCCAGGATTCACATGATCCGTATCAGGGAGCTTATTGGCGCCGCCGGAGACCGCACCGACACTGTGCAGGGAATACTTTCTGGGGTGTCAATCTACGACGATATTGTAGATGTTCCCAGGGTAGGGGCTGAAGCAGAGGCTCAGGATATCGTCGAATACGACTTCGCTGCACCACCATCCCTTGCAATGCTCATCCCCAAGGAAACGGGGCCCGCGCCGAAGACCGTCAAGAGTATCTCTCTGTCCCCGTGGAACCCGCCACCGGCTCCTCTGCGACAGAAGGGCCATCTGATCTACTTGATGGTTTCAACCAACGAGGGCGAGCAATTCCAGATCACCGGTCATGTTGGAGGCTTCTTTGTCAACAACTCGAGCAACGCAAAGTTCGATCCCTCGCCTAAGACTGGGCCAAAGGGTCATGCGGCTCATTCTCTCTTCACCCTGCTGGAAAAGATTTCGCCGTCCTTCGCTAGCTCTTATGCCGAGTTCCAGGAGGTCACTAACCGCAAGGACCCTCTCGCTACATTTCAAATTGGCAACTCGTTTCCTTCGGCTCCATGGCTTGTCCCGTCAATCGATTCGCCACTTTGTGCCCACAGCTCCGATACCGCACGGCCCCAGGAGACGTTTCTGCTCTCGGGCGCCGAGAATACGGATTCCCTGAGAGACTGGAACGAGGAATTTCAGTCCGCCAAAGAGCTTCCGAGAGACATGATCCAAGACCGCGTCTTTAGAGAGCGTCTGCTCTCTAAGCTATTTGCCGACTACAACGATGCAGCTGCGCGAGGCGCTGTTCTTGTTGCTCGTGGCGAGGTCGCGCCCCTTAACCCCACCGAAGCTAGGGACGCGCAAATTTTTGTGTATAACAATATATTCTTTTCTTTCGGCGCTGACGGCGTCGGCACTTTTACGTCTGAGGGCGGTGACGAGGCAGCGCGGGTTGCCACAGGAAAGGATGTTCTCGGCGTCAAGTTAGTAAATCAACTTGACATTGATGGGCTGTACACTCCGGGCACGGTCGTGGTCGACTATCTTGGCAAACGCATCGTTGGTCAGAGTATTGTCCCTGGTATCTTCAAGCAGCCTGAGCCTGGTGAGAACCAAATCCACTACGGTGCAGTAGATGGGAAGGATGTGGTTGCTGCGGACGAGCGATTTGCAGCCCCATTTGAGAAGCTTGCGACAGCTTTGAGAGTCAAGAAGCACGCTGTCTGGGACAAGGAAAACAAGCGATTCGATCTCGAGGCGAGTGTCGAGATGAAGGGCCTCCTTGGTACCGACGGCCGCAAATATGTCTTGGATCTGTACCGCATCACGCCTCTCGATATCGCCTGGATGGATGGTGATACCCTTTCTGAAGGGTTCAATTATGCCGACTATCCCCACCGAATGACCGTCCTCCGCCCCGAATTGATCGAGACGATGGGCAAGGCGAAGGCTCGCGAGTTCGTTAATACTGAAATCAAGAGTCGTACCGAAGCCAAGGTCGCGGAACAGGCTAAGAATGACTTTAAGGCTACCATTGCCTCTGAATCCGCAGCCGCGGGGGACAACGAGAACGGAGCAGCCAAGGCGGAAGATACAAATGACGAGAAACCTGCCGAAACCATAGATAGGATCGACATGTCGGACTTCAAGTTTGCGCTCAACCCCGATGTCTTCAGCAACCAAGAACCCCAGACTGAAGAAGAACATACCCAAATGGCTGAGGACGAGCAGGCTGTCAAGGAGGCTTGCTATTTCCTTCGTTGTGAAGTCATGGATGGTCTTATGAAAGATCTCAAGGAATCCGAAATCAGCTTCCCGATGGACGGCCGATCTCTCACCCGTCTGCTGCACCGCCGAGGTATCAACATGCGGTACCTCGGAAAATTGGCACAAAAGAGCGCGGCAGATGGCAGCCGCCTGGAATGTTTCCGCGAACTTTGCGTTCGGGAGATGGTTTCGAGATCCTTCAAGCACATCGCCGCTAAGTATCTGAAGTATCTGCCCCTACCGCTTACTTCTTCGTGCCTGTCTCATCTCCTCAACTGTCTGGTGGGCTTTGGGCTAAACCCAAACCCTGTGGCCGAGATCGATGAGTCCCTGAAGGATCTCTTCGCCGATGCCGACTTGGGATTTCAGACGGTCACGCCCGAAAGCCTCAGGGAGGACATTAAGAGGGAAACGGCTCGACGATACAGATTTACGTTGGAGGATAGCTGGTGGCATCAGATCAGGCATCTGCAGCTGCTTCGTGAAGTCGCCTTGAAGCTTGGACTTCAGATCCAGATCAGAAACTTTATCTTCAGCGCCCTGGAGGTCGATTCTGTCTCCGCCAGCAACGGGCAGACGTCGGGCGAGTCCAAGAAAAGCAACAAAAAGAAGAAGAACAACCGGGATGGTTCGCCCGCCAGCGTCGCGTCAACCCTGAATGCACCCCACACCTTCCGTCCTGATGACTTTGTCAACGTTATGCCCATTGTCAAGGACTCATCCCCTCGGAGCACTCTCGCAGAGGAAACTATGGAGGCCGGCCGCCTTTCGATCTATCAAAATCAGAGGAAGCTCGGCGAGGATTTGCTTCTCGAATCACTATCCCTCCACGAGCAAATATATGGCCTAGTACATCCCGAAGTTGCCCAGATGTACCACACGCTGTCTCAAATATACTTCCAGCTGGACCAAAAGGAGGCTGCCGTAGAGCTGGCCAGGAAGGCTGCTATTGTGGCGGAGCGCACTTTTGGCTTGGACTCGGCCGAGACGGTGTTGGATTACCTCAACCTCAGCCTCTTCCTTCACCAGCGAGGTGACAGCCAGCTGGCACTTGTCTATGCCAAGCACGCGCTCAAACTGTGGAAGATCATCTACGGGCCTGATCACCCGGACACCATCACAACCATGAACAACTACGCAGTGATGCTCCAAAGCGTAAAAGCCTACCATGAGTCGCGCAGGTGGTTTGAAGAATCCTTGCGTGTTTGTGACTTGATATTTGGACGACAGTCGGTCAATTCGGCCACGTTGCTCTTCCAGCTTGCTCAAGCTCTAGCTCTGGATCAAGATGCCACCGCCGCAGTCAGCTCTATGCGCGAGAGTTATAATATATTCAAGAAGACGCTCGGAGCTGACGACAAGAACACAGTTGAGGCTGAGCATTGGCTTGAGCAACTGACGTCGAATGCGGTCTTGATTGCGAGACAGGCCAAGAACGAGAAGGACCGCACTACGCGAGGCAGCTTTTCGTTTGCTTCGCGGACTGTCAGCCACGGGGCATCGACCACAAAGGGGCCTTCCGAGAGAGTTCACGGTGCTTTGATCAATTCAGGAGCTCAGGACGAGCGCGACATTGATGAGCTCATGAAGTACATTGGTGGCAAGGACGAGAAATCCGGGGGTAAGAAGCGTACTGGCCGTACTAGGTTGCCCAACAAACGTGGTGGCGTACCTGCTACCGGGCCTCCGAAGAAGAGTGCTTAAAGGCATTTTATTGCTGGAACACAAAATAGCCAGGCACCGAGTGTTTGCTTGGTGTCGGTGTATAAACCACCATCATATTGCGGCGTTCTTGGTTTTGGCTCCTCCAGCACTTGTAGGCATTGATTTGTAGGACAGGACAGGATTCCGGCATGTACATATATGAGAAGCAAAAGTTGGGGGATGGGTTAGATGAATTTGGGGTCGGCTCTTGGTGGGTGGAAAATACACTCTGCTCCATTTTCGATAGAAACGGGACTGGAAAGTGGGGGGAAGGAACTGGCAGCATGGGGTACATTGTTGGCGATGACGACTAGACCACCGGCACTGGCACCGGTTCTGTAAATACAACCAATCTTCACTCTGTGGGGTATGATGATGACTGCTGTGCATCTTGGGTTGTAAAGCTTGGCGACATTTTCTGGCTTGGCTGGACGGTCTCATTAGGCGTCCTTGGATAGCAAATGCCGAGCTCTTGCAGCATAAATACACCTCAGTCCACTTTGCTAATTTTACAGCGCACCATCAAAGCTTTGAGCTCGAAACAGCGCCCAGCTGATGTAGCTACTGCTGAAATTGGTTTGACCTCATCTGAAAAGCCTCCGCGGGAGGGCGGTGTTTGACCCTGGACCCGTGCCCCGCTTCACGTGAAGTCGCGCAGCTGATCATCATCTGTCTTTATTCTTTGTCCCGCGACGCGGGGCGCGCTTGCCACTATTTCTCAACACTTTCATGCGATTATCTTTTGCTGCGGATTGGGACACCAAAAGCTTTGCATGCGACTATGGTAGACAAGCCGGTGTTCGAATGCCAATATATATTTTCTATCATTGCCTTCTACCTTGGCTAACCCACCTTCCCTTCCCCACCGGGACCTTGCCCCCCCTCTGCTTACAGCGCGGCCACTTGCTGTTTCCCATCTCGTGCGGCTTTGCGGTCCAGTCCTCTTGCCATGGCTCGATTGAGGAAACCAAAGCAGCAAACGCTAGAGGCTACTCTCGGTAGGCCTCGCGTCAAGACACCCAAGGCGACGTCAAAAAAATCGTCACCAAGAGGTGCTCAACGAAATGATGCTCCCGGCAGTGTCCAAACCGTCGACGAGCCCACTCTACCCACCAGAACTACCAGGAGCACTAGGAGTACCAGGAGCTCGGCAGGGAAAGCTCCACCCAAACCCTCCCAAATGGCCTCCGATTCCAGCGATGACGACAAGCCGCTCGTCACACCGACATCGACGAACCGATCGGCTCACAAGAGAGTCATCATTCTCGATGATAGCGATGTGGACGAGGAACAAGTTTCTTCGCCCATCAAAAAGAGGCGTCTCGTCCGCCGCCGAAGTGCCCCTGTCCGCAGCTCTGACTCTGACGGCGACGTTATTAAAGCCCCTCCCACGATACCATCATCGGCGAGGAGAGGACCCCGGCGTCATCGCACGGAGAAGGAGAAGGCCCGTGAGCTGCTTCGGCGTAAACGGGCTGGGGAAGCGATTGATAAGCTCGAATCAACTTCCTCGTCGGAGGAAGACGTAAGGCCGGTTTACGACACCGACTCTGACACAGATCTTGTCGCGCTGAATGAATTTGAAGATGATGAAGAGGGAGTTGCCAATTCTGAAGAAGCTACGGCACGGAAACCCAAAAACACAAAGTCTCCCGTGAAAGCCCGAAAAGGGGAGCTTGATAATACTGAAAATTCCGATGCGGAGGCACTAGGCAGCGACTTGGAGGACTTCATCGATGACGACGGTCCGATGGGAGTTCCAGAGGAGGCGCTCCTTGACATCCCGCTTCAGTTCACTTCACATTCGCATAAACCCTTAAAGGACCACTTTCGAGATGTCGTCGAGTGGTTGGTTCAGTTCAAAGTCAACCCCGGCTTCTCTGAGAAAAGACACGACCTCTACCGAATTGCTTGGCAAAAACTCGACGACGAGGTCAGTGGCTTGGCCCAGTCCAAGTTCGCGTCTTCCGCTTGGAAAAAAGACTTCATCATGGCGTTGCGTGCGCGGCCCTATTTTAACAACGCGGAACTGCCAAAAGGGGACCCAAATGAGCTGCAACATTGCGGTGCGTGCGGTCGGAGTGGTCACCCGGCTAAGTACGTACATCCCCGTATCATGTTTGTCATCATAGGAAACGAGCACTGACAATGTGTTGCTAGATGGGAGATCATGTTTTCAGGCTCACCGTACTTCAAAAAAACTGGCGTAGATAAGTTCCTTGAACCAGTGGAAGTGTCAAGTGAGGACGAAAGCCAGGGTGCTGCGGACGAGGACGAGGACGAGGACGGCAACATCATCCCAGCACAATCCAAACGGTGGTTTATTGGATCCGTTTGCAACAGCAACGCGGAGACCGCACATGACCTCATTCACTGGAAGTATGCCCTTCTTGACTGGGTTGACGCCACCCTCATGAAGGAAGGCTACATGAGCCCTGAGCAACTGGCAGCCCGTAACGCCATGAGGCCCAAGGCCAAATATAAGCTTGTGGATGAGATCATGGAAAAGTGGGCCGAAAGAGGCACGGTGAAAGCTCTTTATGGAGACTTTAAGGATAACCTGGAGAAAGCAAGAAATAAGACTACCACCGGCCGTTTCAAGGGTAGAGGGAGATAGGAAATGCCTTTTCGAGCTCGTTCCACACTTCTGTGATATTATTCACTGCGTTTTAGCTTGGATCCTAGCGTCTATCGGTCAGATGTCTATCTTGGCCTCCGGAATCAACTGCGTGGGAGCACTGATGCAAACTAGGCTGGTGGCAACACTTACGATGGGAGGAGGTTCGGGGAAGGGATCAGTGCATAGCATGGAAGTTTCCTTCGGGGAGGGGAACTGGGAATACCCATGGGTTTTAGTCAGGAATGTTGGTATTATGGGATTTGGTTGTGTCTGGACTATTCAAGAACTAACTAGCGTTGCATTGCCGGTTATGCCGCTTTCGCAATTAGTGGCCCGTCTTAGGGGACCATTGACATTCTGGGGAGCATTTCGACGACTGTGAAGGATGAATTAATTCCATTGATTATTGCAATACTGAGTGAGGGTTTTACCAGCATGGGTATGGTACCAAGGGACGACTTTGTTGGTGGAATGGAAACACCGGATTGTAGATGCAACAACAGATATCCGCCACGAAAGGGGTATTACAATCAAGAACTTGGCACGACAAGATGATCCTTTAATCGGATCCCACGACCAGTCTGCCGTGTTCTACTTTTCACATCTATTTTGGGTGGCTTATCCATCCCTTGCCACCCCTATTCCTCATACAACATGTCACTTGCTTCGGTTCCAACGACAAGCTCATCCACAACAACGCCTCAAACATGAAGGAGTCAAGGGGACAACAGAATACGGGGTGTCCATATCAACTTTCCTCAAAAGCAGTTTTACAGCAACACAAAAGCCGGAGCCAAACCCAACTCCCATCATTCATTCCCCTTTCCCCCATACCCAAACAAACTTTCCCGCCCGACCGGACCACCCAAATAGGTACCCCAACAGATGGATGAGAAGGAAAAATGCTAGTATGATGTGACATGACAACCAATGACATGAAGAGAGCCAGAGTCAGAAAGAAAGTCACAGATGCCTTCGGAATCTGTCCTCACTTTCTACTACAATCAACCACCACCCCGACGTCATATTCAATCCCACCACGCCCAGCTCCAGCTCATAACCCCTAACCATCTCCACGACACAACATGGTCCTACCTTCCACATCCACACCTCTCGGCTCAAGCCAGAACCAGAACCAAACTCCTCGCTTTCAGCCAGCTAGCCAAAGGCTGCATCGGTACATGCCTATGCAGAGGATAGGAAAAATCAGCAGGGAGGTAGCAAGGAGGGTCGATTATGCGGGTCAGTCTCCCGACCAAAGCCAAAAAGCCAAAAACACACACATGCTGTCTGTCTGTCCATCCAGCCTTCTCCGCCCCATCCATCAGTCCAGCTCTTGTGTTCAATCATCTGCCAAACAAAAATCCGACAGGCTCGAAAGTGCGAACCCCCTCGAGAGTACACAAACAAGGTCACTCCACACGCTATGCAAAAAACCTCGGTTCGCGCCCCTTGATACACACGACTAGGTCTCTTATGTTTTTGCCCTCCCTTCTCCAATGCGTCCGGCGAATGCCCCTGATAGATATCGGAATAATCTCGGTCTCGAGGTCGGCTGATGAACGTACGGGATAAACCGATGACGACTACCGGTTCCGATCTTGGCCCAATTCGTTCATATGATTCCACCAGGCGGGTCATACCCTGTTGCTGTACCACGAGCCGAGCTTCCTAGACCTGCGCTCCCCGGCGCGTCGGCGCCTATATCCACCTGAGCATTGTTTGTTTTCCTCAGCATAAACATGGGCTTCTTTCCTTCCTTATCCAGCTGCTTGAACAAGATCAGCGGCTTCTCATCTAGTCCCAGGCATCGTTCCTGATCCCCATAGACGATGTACAGCGCGTACTGGTCCCATGGCGCATTAATCTGGTATTTTTTGAGGGCGGCCGGGAGTACCTTGTAACATGGATCGTCCATGCTGACCCTGAAAGACTTGAATATCTCGACCGAAGCATTGCTAGTGCTGGGGGTGTCGGGTGGGGCGTTTGGTGTTCCTGTTTGCATTCGCCGGGGAGCCCCACTCTTCTCACGGTTGGCATACGAGTCGCTTTCGGCAAAGGTCGACCGGCTCGAAGGCGTAGACGTGTCGGCGCGGTATGAGCGCGATGCAAGCGTTGCTCCTGTGATAGTGGTCGGTGGGGAGGTTGGGGATGGCATATTTGGAGAGTAGGATGGGGACACCGAGTTTGCGCTCGAACCGTTCATAGCTGCTAGATGCGATGACGATAGCACGGCTCTTTCTGCTGCGCTTGCGGGGTCTAGCGTCTGCTCGACTATCGAGCGATCGTGAGCCACTTGGAGGTGAGATGGGGAGGTCGTCTTGGGAGCGGGGCCAAGCATGATTTTCTTGGTAGAGTACTGCCGCTTCAAACCACCGCCGGATTGTCCGGCTGTTGACGGCGTGGGCGCGGGAGGGGAGATGGTAGCCTCGTAGCTTTGGCCATTGTTAACATTCGGAAGAGGCTGCTGGGCGTCCTTGGCTAGCCGCAATGCTGGCAGCATGTCTTCCCGCAGCCTCCTGAAGTCATCGGTCAGTCTGCGCAGATCCTGCTCGACTAAGCCTATCCGCTCGTCGCGGAGGCGCAGCTGTTCTACAAGCTGTCTGATATCTTTCAGTGTCGCGTTGGCAGATTGGGCTTCTGTCTCGGCGGCTGGAGTTTGGTGTGTCAGACAGAAAGTTTTCAAAGCATTCAAGTGCAAAAGGGGGATAAGCCATACTTGGTGGGATGTAGTGGTCGCTCTCGATAGGAACGTCCTGGGTTCTCTTCACGTCATACACCGACTTCAAGATGGTCAGGCGATGGCCGACGCTGTTGATGCCCATCGCCTTAAGATCGTCATGTTGCAGCGCAACCAGAGCCTCTCCTACAATGTCGTTTTCTAGCATCTTGTCAGCGGAAATTCGGACCGGGGTGCTCTCGGAAGCTGGTGCAGGCAAACCTATAAACCTGTCGGCATATTGTTGCACGCCGATAGTAGCGATAAAGTCAGCGCATTCCTCGACTGTCCATTCCGAGATGATGGTCTCGGGTAGGCGGTCCCCGCTGGAACGGTAACCGCCATACGTCGTCGGGGTGTGCTCGTTCGACGGCGGATCCGAGTCGATGGGAGACGTCTCGACGTCGGTGGCGTCGATGGGAGAGCTGCCGTGAATATCTCGCTCGTACTCGTCGTCGGCGTCCGACTCGGCATACGCGGTGCCCGAGTCGAAGTTCATGGTGACTGTCGTCGACTGCGCCCTCACAGCCTGGGCTGCGGGAGGTCCCAAGTGCTCGATGCGCTGAGTCGTTCGTCGGAGGCGGTTGTTCGACGGTGTCGAAGACAGACTGGCGGGGCTTTCGGAGGGTTGGGGGGGGCGCCCTGATTGTCTAGGCCGACATGGGGGGTGCTCGAGGGGGAGCGGCGGTTCGCGATGCCCCAAGGCGAATAGAGGTGTCGCGGCGGACGGCTCGCCGAGTGCTCAAAGGCGGATGGCAAGCGGGAGCGAGGGCCGAGGGGATGTAGAGGGGATGTGGAGGGGAAGCGCCAGGCGGCTGACGGGCAGAGCAGGACGATAGTAAAGGGCAGAGCGGGAATGCGGTCGCAAGACGAGTGCGGGTTGGAAGTTGAGTTGTTGATTGCAGGTGCGGACTCTGGTGCCAGCCGTAGCCCGTAGCCGCTCGCCTGCTCGCCTGTTCGCCTGTCCCGCCTTTCTGGCCGCCCAAAAACGATCTAAATGGTCCTAGCGCCAAATCCACTTGACGCCCTCGGCCGCCGTCCTTGCTGACAACGTTGGTATCTGGGAAATTTTGGCGTCCACTTGCTTTTGCGCTCTGCTTCTGCTCAGAGTGTCACCATACCAGCGCCGCTCCCTCAGCATCCCATCCAAGCCCACATCGATGGAAGCGATCGAGCCATCCGTGCCAGGGGTCCGCTTTCAGCGCGCCTTTCCAGGAGCTCTTTCAGGAGCCCTTTCCCTCAGACAGAAACTTTGCGAGACGGCCCAGACGCCATGGCCGCCGTGGCCGCCATGGGCATGAGCGCGGTTGTCCACTGGCCACTCAATTGCCATTCCAACCGCCAACCGGGTTCACCACTTGCACCACCGAACAAGCACGCCCATTCCTTTTTTTATTGTGTCGCGCTTGTTCCGCACGACTTACCAATCCGTTCGGCAGTATCTCGCTGGCCGCTGCTCCTGCTGCACCACAACTGCAATACAACTACACTCGTCAACTGTTCGCTGCTAGGGACATGCGTTGCCCAGAAGCGAATACTAATGTACCCCTACCTAGGTCGCCTGGTCGGGCAATATTGCGACTGCAACCAAACAGTTCGATTGCCAATTTCTTAGGCCGGGTCGGTGATCTCCCCCAATATCGAGAACTAGCAACTGGCAACTGGAAAGATTACATGCATTTCTCAAGATTTTCCCCTCTGCCCCTTATCAGCCCCGTCCCACTGCCTCCTGGCAGGGCCCGTTCTGCTGTTGCGATGGAGGAACCTGGGAAGTTGGCATGTCGCTGCCACAGAAAACCCCCCAGATCTGGATCCCGAGATCTGATTTGCACGAGACCTCACAGCCGTCTTCCATTCACATTCTAGCATGCTTCTTTTCTTCGGTAGGAAGCATGGATCCCTTCATCCCTAGTTCGAGACGCGCGTTCCCAGCCTGCTGTGTGGTTTTTTCTCGTGTTCTGTGACTTGGCTGTCTCTGACGCCAGACGGAGCTCGCATCCCCTTCTCCCCCTCGGGTTGAAACCGTCGGATTCCAACCCATCCATATAGCCCTGAGCCCCCCGCGTTTCATCGTGTGTCCAGCTTCTCACTCCCGCTCCCGCATCCTGCCTTGTGCCTCAAAAGGAGGGATGAACACTTTCGCTATATTTTTTAAGCATGTTCCAGCACTGGGTATTCGGGCCTACATTGGGTAAGAGATCGACGCCGGGGATCTCGTCGTGACAAATGTTCTTATTCTTCCCAAGGGCTTAGCGGGGAATATTTCCCGTGCGCCGTATGATCACATCCTTCCCCCAGCTTTTGTGTCGGGATGTCGGAACCGTCTTGTAAGACAGGGAATTCACACCGACTCAGGTTTTCCACTCTACGCAGCGATAGAAACTTGAACACCCTCGTAGTTTATTCATAATTGGCAACTACCTTATCAATAGTACTACGAATTTCATTGCATGGCCATCAAATCATAAAGTTTGGGTCACTAGCCCAAATATCCGCCACTGAAACCAGACAGCCAGCCCAAATGATCTCAAACTCCATCTCCCAAAGAGATATGCCAGTAATGCACAAATGTGGTAGATAAGGTATGACCAGCACCAAAATCCGCCCCAAGTCCAATCACCAAACCGAACTCCTCTTCTTCTGTACTCGCCTCCTATCATCGTCCCCCCTCCCAACCCTACTCCTTGACTCGTTCTCCATGTAGGGCGCCCCACCACTTCCCCTTCTCCGCCGCCTGTCCGGCTGCTGCTGCTGCTGCTGCTGCTGCTGCAGATGCGGCGGGGGCTGCGGTACGCCCCAGCCCGGGCCGGGCCCAGAGCCGCCTGGTCCGTTCCAAAGCGCGTTCAGTGTCGAGCAGTGAAACGGCCCGGGCCCGGGCCCGGCACTAACTGGCCTCGGTGGCAATGACGGCGCGCCTCCGCCCCAGGGGGTTAGTCCCTGCTTGAAGAAGTGTGGCGGAGGCGCGACAACGACGGGAGCCGTCGGCGGTGGCGCGAACTGTGGGATGCCAGCGCTGCTAGCGTTGCTGCTATGGGCGTGGTTAGCACTCGCGATGACGGCAGGGTTCCTCGGCGGCAAAGGCGGACTTGCCGATGGCAGGTCTTGACCTTCGACGCCATACTGCTTGCGTAGCCGCTCCGTCTCCTTAGCAACCTCAGCCTCGCGCCGCCGGCGTTCCCTGTCCTCCTCCTCGAGCATCTTCTTGATGCGCTTCTGCTCGGCCCGCTCGCGCTTCTCGCGCTCGCGTTCTTCGCGTTCCACCATGGCTTGGAGGCGGCGCGTCTCTGCTTCGATCTCGGCCGATGGTCTTCGGGCGGCGGCGCCAGCTGGCCCAGCTAGCGCGGCGGGGGCTGTGTTGGCGGCGAAGTGGACGGTAGGTTTTGGTTTCGCAGGCGCGGCACTGCCGGCCCCGGGAGGCAGACTCTGAGGAATAGCGCCCGGCATGGCGGCAGCCGGAGGCGGCGAGGGGCGGGAGTTCTTCCTCCTGCCGCCGTTCACAGCCACTGGTGGGGCGCCGCCCTGGACGTTGAAGATGTCCATTTTTGGCGTTATGTATAGCTCCTTGATTACCTCGGCGCTAAGGAGAATGACAAGTTCAAGCCCCTTGCGATCCTCGATCTCGACACGGTGCAGATTTGGCTCGTAGACGGTCACGGCCGAGTCGCGCGCCGCCTTGAACATGGCGATAGTGATATCGGGCTCCTTGTTCTTGCGGCCGCCTAGACTCGTGCCTGACATGTAGCATGTCATGTCCTTGCTCAGCCGGCCATCCTTCTTCCAGCGGAACAAGATGCGCGGCACGAGGTCGGCCGGTGCGCCTTGCTGGCGGTCCAACTCGCTTGCCGATGGCTGCCGGAACGTCTGCACTGGCATGTCAAACTCCCAGCTGTCGCTCTTGTTCCAGCCTCCGGGCACCATCTTCACAGAGACGCTTTGGTCTGGGTTGTAGAGATGGACCGCAAAGGTGTCGGGCGCCCCGGCAGTGGCCGGAGCGGGTGGACCGCCGTTCTGGGCTTGAGCGCGTATCTCGGTGCTGGAGAGGGTTGGCTGCGACCACTCGGGCTCGATCAAAACTTCGCCGTAGATGACGTCCGGGTTGATGGCGTCACACATGGCGGCGGCATAGCGGTTACGCGACGCGGGCAGCGCGGGGTCGGCCCGGCGGAACACATATTCGGCGGCCGGGTCGCTGCCGTTCTTGGTGAAGTAGAGCACGTTTGAGAGCGGGCTGTCCGAGGACGGCCTAAAGCGGAAGGTGGGCAGGTTGTCGTCGAGCATGGCTGCTCGTCCAATAACGGAAGGTGAATAATGCACAGATGTGTGTAGACGGTGCCTGGCTAGAGAATGGCGGGTGAGAAAGTTGGTAGGCCTTTCAGAAGTGGCTAAGGATCGCCGTGTCGTTCACTCCGGTACGAGATCAGTAGGCTCAAAGACTCAACCTTGAGAGACTCGGGGGTTGACCGTCAAGGTGGATGGTAGATGAGTTGCGGGGGAGGGCGGGTCAGTTGGCGCACACGATCTTGGGTGCGCATGTCATGCTGTAAATCACAATGTTTTGAAAAGGGAGTCAGGTGTTGTATGAACGGCTCTTAGGCACGAGGCTGAGCTGACATGAGATGGATGGCGCTGGAGGGCATGAGGGTGTGGAAGGGGCGGGCGGCCTGCGCCCAGGCAAGCGTCTCCCAGACCAGTGGGAGAGCTGGGTCAGCAACCCCGCTGCAGCAGTGTCGAGTCCAATGGAGACTGCCCCGCTTGGCGCCTACAACAACGTCACCAGCCAAGCCCTCGGCTCCGCCACAAGTGACTATCATGCAGGGTAGCACTAACATTTAATTCTATGTGTTACGCGTGTCTTGTCTTGGCCCGACCTGCGGCAGTGAGGCGCTCTCGCAGCACAGGGACCAAGCTGGTCTGATATCAATGTCGCCTTGCCTAACGGCGACAAACCACTGACGCGGCCAGGCACTTTCCGTGCAACGGCACTCTTCAGCCTCCACATAACTTCCTCGGATATGTGCCATCGGCCCATACTGACGCCAACTTCCTGAAGATCCCATCCTAGGATTTTAAACACGAACAACTAAGGGTAACTCACTGTATAAAACACAGTTTCCAGGCTCAAACCAGAAACATGCCGTCGGCCTTCAACAGATTTCTATTCATAGCCTAGCCCATTGACGCCACTGAATGATGCCCTACATTATCGATAAGCCTTGCCTCGAGAGGCGGTGTCCGTAGAACCAATGTGCGAAGCGCGGCCTCATAAGAAATAGCTTAGAGAGATATGGTTTCTCGATTGTAGTAAAATATGAAACTGCATCCATTATCCCAAACTCAGTGGGGCCCAGCGCCTCCGTTTCCTCCTCGCCCGCCACCATCCACAAGCAGCGTTGGCTTGATAAAGTCTTCGTCCAACTGCCTAAACAGGGCCGATGGGTCTTCGGAGCTGAACAGCTGCCGAAACGCTGCAGTGGCAGTCAGGGGTTGACTTGCAGCCTCCGAGGCGCCTGTCCGATTCCGGCCACTGCTGCTGTCACCCGGCGAACCATCATCATTCCCTGCATCCAAGGCTCCTCCGGGTGGCAGAGGACTCGATCTCCTCCTCGGAGCTGGCGGTGGCAAGTCCGACGTATCGATGTCGCTCCCAATTTCCGAGTCTGTGTTATTTCCCGAAGCACCCAGCAGCTCCGACCTTTCGAACTCGTCGATACTCCTCGTTCGCTTGCGGCCTATGCTCGCCGGCCGAGCTGATGGGTTGGGCGATCTATGACCCGATGCCCAGCCGTTTCCGTCTTGTCTCTCACCTCTCCCTGCGTCAACATGGTTCAAAGGCACCGTCGAACCCCGACTACGGTGAGTGTATCCAATACCCGTGCCCGAGCGTTTGATGTACGGGCCGCCTGTAATCGCCTCAATGTCAAACTCGTCGTCAGAGTCGATTTCCTCAACAACGCCAGTGCGGATGTTCATGATTTCGAGCATCCGGGCGGTAGTTCCACCAAAAATAATGACTGTCAAGACGACCACAACAAGTACAGTCGCCGCCAGAGCGTTCTTATTCGGGTTGTCGAACAAAGCCGCAAGTGCAACACCCACGGCGCCACGAAGACCGGCCCAAAAGAGCATTGCCTGGTAGTTATAGGGCAGCTCATCGGCCGCCTCGCGCCCGGCACGGCGTGCTCGTAGGCGGATGACCCAGTTGATGAGCCGCGAGAGCGGGAAGACGGCCATCCATCTTGCCGCACACACTGCCAACACCGTGACGATAATCAACAATGGCTGGTATTCCAAGTCCTTCTCGGTGAACAATGACAGTCCGAGATAGATAAAGATGAAATTCTCCGACAACTGAGCGAGGACCTGGAACAGGTACTTGGTTGTCAGCTGAGTTCGTCGGGACATGTTGAAGTAGGCGTAATGCTTCATCGTAATTCCGCAAAAGAGTAGCGACACGATTCCTATGCAGTATTAGAACGTGAATTTTCATAAGTGCACCCTCCGGACACGCAGACATACCAGACATCCCAATAGCCTGTGAGAAGAAGTAGCAGGCGTATGCGACCAGCACGACCAGGCAGCTCTCCATCTTTGGAACCCGTCTGAGGTAGGTGTATTTCAACCCGAGCGCCGTCATGATGCCTACCAGACAGCCAATAGCCAAGCTGCCAAAAAACTCGGACAAGAAGTACCATATGCCGTGGAAAAGACTCCATATGCCAATGTTTCCTCCTCCCGCCTTGTTGGCATGTTGGGCTGACTCGAAAATTACTATGGCCACAGCATCATTCAGGATGGACTCGCCAAATATAATGGTGTATAGCTTCGGGTCAACCTTGAGAGAGTTGAAAATGGCCAGAATAGTAACTGGGTCGGTAGCCGAAAGGGTCGCGCCAACTGAGATGGCATCGATCCAGGTGACATCCAACCCACCTATCGGGATGCGCGTATACAGCCACAAGAGTACACCGATCACGACAGCCGAGATAAAGGTCCCAGCGAAGGCAAATGTTAGGATGGTGCCGATGTTGCGGAAGAAGTTGGCCTGGTGGAGTTCATAGCCAGACGAGAGGATGATGGGAGGTAGAAGAACATTGAAGAAGATCTGATAGTTGAAGCTGATGAGAGCCTGGATCGAGTCAAAGCCTGCGATGCGTAGGATCAAGCCGACAGTCATGCCTACATTGCAACGGTTATGCTAGAGATCGAATCGGGGGGGGGGGGCGCAAGGACTCGCATACCGCCAAAGATGGAGATGACAGTTTCATGTATCGCCGTAATCTTTCTCATCTGCATCGTGTAGCTGGTGAAGAATGCCACGATCAGCAGCATGATGGAGATGAAGAGAGCCCATGATGAATTGGTTCCAGTCGATGGTGTATCCGGAGCTACCACGACATGTCAGTTTCGAGAAGGGTTCGGGCTTTCGAGGATCCAGTAGGTCTCATACTATCAGGGTCTTGTTCGGCTCTCTCTGTGGCATCAAACAGTCAGCGTGTGAAGATATGTACAACATCGCAGCAGGTCATTGAGGGGGCATGGAGGGGACGTACTGGCAAGCTCCCAGGCGGAGCGGGTAAGTGTCTCCGCAAACATGGTCAAGGCTATGGACTAGGCTCGGCGCAAGACCAAGGGCTTGGGGGATAGGCAGCGGTGCTCGACAGAGAGCGACGGCGCAGATACCGAGAAGGCATCAAAAGAGCGCATATATTTCGCCGGCGGATTGTAGTACGGACGTTAGTGTTTTGCAGCATTGAACTTTGGCAAGATGTCGCCAGCTTGCGCATCCTTTGGCTCGCGCCACACATCGAAATGCCCCACACCTGCCAGGCTGCGTCGAATGCACCCACGCTATGCCGGAAATAGAATGGCGTGGCTGTCTCCTGCCTTGACGCCGCTAGCTAGCCGTGGGTGAACCTCGGGATCTCCCTCATGCAAGCTGCACCTACGCACCCGCATCTCATTGTGAAATATATAACCCTAACCCCAAGGGACAACTATTTGCCTGAGACCATCTTAGCGTATGGTGTTTGCTACCTAGGTACCTAGGTAATGCAGTTCCAAAGCCTCTCTTTTACAAATTGTTTCCTCGACAACGAATTTATACAATTAATGCTTACAATATCTCAACATGCATTACATGTTTCTATCACCATTTTCCAGCGTAAATCGGACAAGACCCACCATACCCGTATGTACTACCTCCCTGACAGCTAGAGGCGGCTTGGTCCCCCTTTCCGAGGTGAGCAGGAAACTAGCTCAAGCCCATATATGGCTTACCTCGGGGAGCTCATGTGGGCCCGTGAACAAGGCAGGTACCTAAGTAAGGGTAAGAATGTGGGAAGGACCCGCACAGTGTTTAGAACCAGCAAGGCACCTACCTACCTACCTGGTGTGTTGGCAGGGCAGACAAAGTGTCACCAGAATGTCGTCGAGTCTCCGAGTCTTCTCATTCGCTTCTCGTTCGTAATCATTCTTTGACTAAAAAGGATCAGACATTATACCCACCTAAGCGTCTACCAGGGTTCTTCCTAAGCATGGTAACAGAACTTGTATTCCCGAGATTACCCCTCTTGTATTTGCAACCCCACGACCAGACCAAAAACCAACGCAAATACTATGTGGCTAACCCACGGGTTCACCGCAAGATCATTGATACTGACCTGCGGTCATTGTGATGTTCTTCCGTCGCCGTCTTTTGATTCATCACTCCCTGTTCTATTCGCGGTATTGGCTCGAGTTGGAACGGCGGTTCTGAGTACGGGTCGGTCCGGAGTCCGGGCTATCACTGGCAGTGAGCCTTGACTCTTTTCTTTCCCGGGCCCACCCCGAGGTCCAGCGCCGCCTATTTGGTCCGGGGAGGCCTCCCGAGCAACGTCTTGCCAGGCCCCATCCGCCGCAAATTCAACTCGGATGGGCTCAATAAGAGCCACCAGGCCGTTTTGGACAATAGCCTTGGCGATTTGGGGAGTGAGTAAGTCGGCCTGATAGGCTGCTGTTACTTGCTCGAAATCTGTAAAAGTGGTCGGTTCTTTCTGGTCTTTGAGCACAGCCCTAGCCGACGGCACACCGTCGGCGGAACGCAGGCCTGAAACTGGGAGCAAGACCTGCTGAATAAAGGCAAGAATCCCGTTGCCCTCGGTGACTCGTGGAGCACACACCGCCTTGGCGATTTTCTTGCGTATCGTCGCCTCATCATTAACAAGATCTATCTTGGGCCTAGGATCAGAACTGCCTCCCTTGCCGCCCGAGAGTCCCGATACCATGGGGTTCATAAGATCACTATCCTCACCGCTAACACATGCAGCTTTTGTTACGGTGGAGCGCTTAGGAGGTATGTATGCTGGGGTGGGTTTACAAGGAGGGAAATATTGGAAGGTCCCTCGTGCTGTGTCAACAGCCATAACGATGAATTCATTCCCTCGGAGAAATGGCCGTCGTGGCCAAAATGCGGCGCGCAAGATGGAGGATGACGAGAGCCAACCACGACTTGGAAACACGGGGATATTGGTTAAGTATAGAGCTAGTAGAAGAAACAAGCGAAATTGTACAAAAAAGATGGATGAAACAACCAAGTCGGATACTAACGGCACTGATGAAGCGTTGAGGAACAAAACTAAGCCTTCAAGCTCTCAGGCTAGCCAATACTACCTTGGTATCTGTAAGTGCCAGTGGTCAGTAGCAGGAAGCAGTCTCATATGGCATTTGACTGGTCACGTGCAATCTCATTACGAGCTGCCCCTCCGATGAACCCTCAGTACCTACAGTGCAGAAAACTGTACTACATATATATATTGTGGGGAGCTTCCCCGCACAAATATAGCTCCCGCGCTGCCTGCTAGTCCGTTTGTACTCGAAACACATATGCGCCCGCACTGTCCGTCTTTCGCTCACAGTCCGGCCCCTGCAGCCCCAGAGCTGCCTCCCGTCCGTGCTGGCTTCTCAGGCCGTCATTCGTCGCGGAACACCGAACATTGGCCGATTCTGCATCATACTGGTCCATGTCACGCAGTTTATCTACTCCTCTTCTTTTGTCCCCTTCACTAACCCTGTTTATCCTCAGTGGCCTAGAACTGACCCCCCAATAGCCGAACCGCAGCTGCAATCGCACGAATCGAACCACGAAGGTCTCGTGGCGCCCTTTGACTCGACCCGCGTGACATACCAGGCCATAACTTCGCCCAGCACAAGACACACGCGCAAATTGATAGCCCGCCCGTTACCTACTGCTCTTTTGACCGACGACTCTTTGAATCCATCCCGACCTCGGCTGCCTCTCATCCTCCACTTCAAAACATCTTCTGAAAGCGACGAAGTGACGGACGCTGTCGTGGGGCTATTCCGCTCAAAAACAGGCCTTCACGAGGCCTGTAGCTCCGGGCCTTCCGACGTCTCCCGACGATATCGAATCGCGAAACTCGCCGTAAAACAAGGTCGAGGCACCCTGCCGTAGGTTGCCGACGAGAGACGTTGAGCTCGCGGAACGCCCTGCTATCCGCATGACGTCGTCGTTAGCAGGTATTTTGAATCGGGGCAGCCCCGCTGGCGGCCAGAGTCAAACCCCCGTCAAAGCAAGTCGCAAAAAGCCTGCCGCGCTTACGGGAAGCACATCTCAAGACGAGGCCGCCGACGATAATGGTCCTCGTGTATTGGAAGATGGAACCAACGAACAGTCGCCTCTCCTCTCCCCAGCCAACTCAGAAGATGGCTTTCTCAACGGCCCCGCTGCCGAAGTTGACGAATACCAGACGACCAAGGGGATATGGTATATCGTTCTCTTGACCATAAGTATTGGTGGCCTGCAAATTGCTTGGTCCGTCGAAATGTCCAATGGCTCGCCCTACTTGCTGTCGCTCGGCATCACCAAGTCGGTCATGGCTCTCGTCTGGATCGCCGGTCCCCTCTCGGGTACCCTCGTGCAGCCTTATGTTGGAATGTTGAGTGACAATTGTCGCATTTCGTGGGGTAAGCGAAAACCCTTTATGATCGGGGGTGCGGCTGCTACTATCATGTCTTTGATGTTCCTTGCTTGGACCAGAGAAATAGTTGGTGGACTCCTCGGTGTTCTCGGTGCCGACCCCGAATCAGCTTTCGTCAAGTATTCGATCATCGTCACAGCGGTTGTTTGGGTCTACATACTAGACTTCGCCATCAATACAGGTAGGTTACCGTTGACAAGGGTTTCTCACATTCATGTGGCTGATATGTTTTGTAAAGTGCAAGCAGCGATTCGTGCATTTATTGTTGACTGTGCACCTACTCACCAACAAGGTCAGCCTCCTTTCTACTCTTTGTTTACTGACCAAGGGATACTAAATTTTGTACAGAGGCTGCAAACGCTATGGCAAGCAGATTCGTTGGTATTGGTAGCATTGTTGGCTACCTCGCCGGCTTTGTGAACCTTGCCCCCGTTTTCTGGTGGCTCGGGGACACTCAGTTCAAAGAGCTCTGCGCCATTGCCAGTATTGCCCTTGGTGCCACCATTTTGCTCACCTGTCTCACCGTCCGCGAGAGGGACCCTCGTTTGGAGGGGCCTCCGGCGAAAGACAAGGCCGGCGTCCTTTCTTTCTTTCGCAAGGTCTTCACATCGATTAAGCGACTCCCACCTCAGACGAAGAAGGTCTGCCAGGTGCAGTTCTGCGCCTGGATTGGCTTCTTCCCCATGCTCTTTTATACGTCTTCGTATATCGGAGAGATTTACGCGGAGCCATTCCTTGAGGAAAACCCCAACATGACGCCAGAGGAGCTTGATAGGCTTTACGAGAGGGCCACGCAGGTCGGGACTTTCGCCCTACTCATTTTTTCCATCACTGGGCTCCTAACCAATGTCTTTCTACCCTTCTTCATTGCCCCGACTTTCGACAACCAATCCAATGCTTCGAGTGATGGAGCTGGTGAGTCCTCTAGTACTCTGAAGGACTACGACGAAGAAAAGTCGTGGCTAGACTATCTTGTCATCCCCGGCTTTACGCTCCGTCGCGCATGGATGTTTTCGCAAATCCTCTTCACTGGGAGCATGCTCTGCACTGTATTTGTGCGGACGGTCACGGCCGCCACGGTGCTTATCGGCCTGGTCGGTATTACATGGGCCCTAACTCTCTGGGCGCCATGGGCGATTATCAGTGCTGAGATCTCACGCCGTGACGAAGTTGTGCGCACCCAGCGACAGGAGCGGACTTTGTCGCCTAACCGTCCGCCGGTTACCTCGCTGGACGGATACTCGTCTGATGAAAATCCACCACACGAGTTGAACGACGAGGAGGAGTCTGACCAGGCTGGTGTGATTCTTGGCATTCACAACATGGCCATTGCAGCACCTCAGATCATCGCCACTGTAGTGAGCAGCATCCTCTTCCGAGTCTTCCAGAAGCCTCGTGGGCAACCAGGCGACCACAGCATTGCGATTGTACTCGCGCTCGGTGGCATCTCGGTGCTAATCTCGGCTTTCTTCATCCACCGCATCAAGGATGACCCCGATGTCCCTACGGACCTAATGAGCGCCATAGAGGACGGCGATTGTGACACACGGCCCAGCACAAGCCACAGCCGCACGCGCTCCCACGAACAGCTTCCTCGTGCAAGTCTAGAGCGGGCTTCGTTCGTTAGAAACAAGAGCTTCAGCGGCGCAGAGTACTAGATGATTTCTACAGAAATTCGGCCACGATTCGTGTAAGTATGTAAAGAGGTGGCTTGTCAACGCATTTTGTATTGGGAACGGCACAGGGATGGATTCAGGATATCTCACGTTGCATTGATATTAGGACAATCGGTCCTGTGGGAGTTTCGTGGATGACGTTTCTCGGACCTACTTTACGCTGGGCATATGGGGAGTTTCTATTTTGCTGAAGAACTCGGGCTTGACGTTCTCTTTTCTCTTTTATTTTGGTTTGCGAAGTTTTATCAGATCAAGCCGTCGGATCTCATTAGAAGTCGTGGACCCCGGACGCCAAGAATAATATGCTCTCTCTTATATCCAAGCGGTTTGTTCGCCGAGTGAGACATGTCTTCGAGTGTTGACTGGCTAATCGACAATAGGTTCGGGCTTGGAGCTAGACGCCAAGAATCTTTCCCGATATTTTTCATCGGCAATCATGTCACCAAGATTATAAGCCGAGAAGAGCGCCTCGAATATCTCGTGTTTTCGCTAGCTGCTCCATCTGGGCTTACTCTCGGAACCGGGCAGAAAACGATGACCGAAGCGGGTTCTAGACCGGCGCAGAAGTTTTGGAAGAGAAATAAATCTCTCAGCAAGCATCGAGACATGTCATGTAAAGTAACGGAGCCAAGCATTGCGGGGGGATGCAAGTATGCCGGGTTGTTACGGCTCTGCCATTCCCTATCCTGGATAGCTCCTGGTGATGTTTATGCAGAGTCTTTGCTGCCGGATTCCCCGCATTCGCCCCCCCCCCCCCCTTTTCCTTTTGCATTTCCCAGCCAAATAGTTTCGCTGCCAGCTCTCATGTCAAGATGGCATATGGAACTACAACGTCTTCCTGGGCTTGAAGTTGCCACTGTTCAGGCAAGAATCGGTCAATAGGCGGACTCTCATTGTGCCCAAATACCGACGCCGCCAATCTTGCGAGTGTGGGGGCGGGCTGATGCACATGGCCGAGCTCCAGCCAGCAAGGTACAGGCTAAACTCCGCGAAGCTTGTCGCCATTAATCAATACGGTGCTTCTTCTTTCTTTGTCTTTGTTTTAAACAGAGATCGGAGGGCTGTCATCCGCAGATTGGATTGGCAATACCGTGTGGGTGGGTTTTCGGCTTCGTCTGTCTTCCTTTCTGTCTCCAACACGGCCGGACCGCCCTGCCCTTGGTTAGATTGCTGCGAGAATACGTCTGGAAATATCCGCAATGGCCCTGCCGAGGCCACCCAATATGCGGTGCGAGTGAGGTGGCCCCGTCGAGATAATTTGAGTATGGCCTGGGAAACTCGGTGTCTGCCTTTGTGAGGTGCAAGGTAGGCGTTGTATAAGAGACGGGTGACCAGGTGTTTTTGTGGTATTTCATTTGTTCTCAGCCACCCCCTCTCGTAACGACTGCTGCTTCTTATCGAGGTTGGTTGTCCTATTCGCCAGCTGTTGCTTCTTGTGGTTGCACCTCCCTTTCTCCGCCATGAAGGTGACCGCACTCGCCGCCGCCCTCGTGGCCACGGTCGAGGCCGCCGTGCTCTGGGACGGGCGGTTCAATGACTTTTCCAGCGCCAAGGACCTCAACAAATGGAGCTGGAGCTCCCAGGTTGGGCCGTACCAGTACTATATTCATGGTTCGGGGGCCGTGGACAAGTACGTCAACCTGTCGCCCGACTACAAGAACCCCAACGACACGGTATCGAAGCAGGGGGCCAAGTTCACGCTCGACAACACGGCCTTTTGGAATGGCCAGACGATGCGGCGGACCGAGCTGATCCCGCAGACCAAGGCGGCCATCGCGTCGGGCAAGGTGTACTACCACTTCAGCATCATGCGCAAGGACACCAACGCGCCGAGCGTCAACCGCGAGCACCAGATCTGCTTCTTTGAGAGCCACTTCACCGAGCTCAAGTACGGCTGGATCAGCGGCGAGTCGGGCACGAGCAACCCCAACCTGCAGTGGATGACGAACCAGAAGAGCCAATGGAAGACCGAGTGGAAGCCGAACGTGTGGCACAATGTTGCCTACGAGATTGTATGACCCCGTCTCCCTACCCTACAATTTGCCCTCTGGTGGTCCCCATGAGCTAATTACCCGGCGTCCAGGACTTTGGCGGCAACAAGGTCGGCTTCTGGCACTCCGAGGGCGGGGAACCCCTCAAGCAGGTGGTTGCTCCCGTCAGCGGCGTCTCGACATCGTCCAACGGCCAGGACTGGCATCTCGGCGTTCTCGAGCTCCCCCGGTCGGGCTATGCGGATACGACCGAGGACTTTTACTTTTCCGGTGTCTTTATCGAGAGCGGCACGATCACGACGGCCATTGGCGGACCTGGTAAGTCGCTTTCTGCTATTTGATTTGTGTCATGACAAAAGAATGACCAACTGTGTCTAGCATAAACTTGAGATGGAAAATGGACCCGCCATGGGATTTAAGAGAATGGCATGAGGTGATTGATAAACGAGGCGGCTGTGTACCGAAAATCATGAATAATGCAATTGAAGCAATCAATACTGACTAATCATATGGTACCAATCCGGTACTAGTCGAGGTTTTCACCCCGAATGGCACTGAGACAACAACATTGAAACAACTGCTTACAGCCATAGTAGATCTATAATCAGGGACCTTCATACACCATCTCTATGCCTACACAAGAACCCCCCCCCCCCTTTCCCCCTTTTACCGCAGCTACAGCCACAGGTTGATACACTCAAAAAGACACTAGTTGGTCTGAATCCCGGCCTTCACAAACAGCGCAAAGATGGCATACAGACTCACGAGCCACACCAGACTGCGGATGGGCGCCAGGCGCTTATTGTCCTGGAGGTGGATGTAGACAAAGTTGTAGGCGGCGCGGCTGACGAGGTAGAGCAGGGCCAGCTTGTTAACGGCCTCGGTCTCGACCTTGGCCGCGTTGGCCGCGATGACGGCGGCAGCATACAGACTCAGCGTCTCGAAGCCGTTGGCCGAGGCGGCCTTGGCGCGGCTGATGCGGCGGACGACGGCCTTGTCGAGCGAAGTGTCCTTGGCGCACAGGTCCTCGGTTCTCCGGGGGCTGGCAGGAGGTGGTTAGATTTGCTCGTTGTTGCTTCCCTCCAGCGAGGGGAAGGGGCAGGAAAAATCTCTCACCTGTCCAGGTCGTAGTTCTTGCCAGCCAGCACAATCGAGTATGCGTGGGGCACCATCACGAGCATGAAGGCAATAGGGACCTGGTTGCTGGTTAGCTTCAATGCTGTCATGCCATTGGCCTGCTGCTTTGTTGACTTACGGTGTAGTAGGACCAATTGGTCGTGCTGAGGTCAAGAATGGGATCCATTGTTGCTGATTGAAAATAGTGATCAAGGGATTATGTGGTTTAGGTGAGGATTTGAATTTGTGTGTGTTTTGGATATCTTTGCTGGTACATATATACGCTTTTTCAGATTGCAAGCACAGAAGTCGAGAAAAAAACCAATCCAATCGTCGCCGAGGCTGTTCGGACGCCAAGTATTAGGCTGGGTCGCTGGGGGGGAGAGGGGGGGGGGGGGGGGGGGGGCGGGGCCGTGAGGAATCACGCTACCAAATGCGGATTCGCCCCTAACCTCGGACGTCCAGAGCTGCCCGGTACACAACAGACAGCGATGCCGCCAAGGCTTAAAGCCCCTAAAGATTTGTCACTGGTTGCACAACAACCCGGCAACCAAAATTCAACAACAGCCATTGGAGACTTCCGCACCATCTTCGGCACCTCATGGGTGCATATAGCACAAGGTAACATGAACATAATTGCCGGGGTTTCTCTCAGTTTGAATTCATGATCTCAATTCCCCGTCTCGGCATAGCCTCTCCCTCCCAGACCTCTTCCCAGGACATCTCCAACCCACAATCCGATGCCCAACCAAACCCCTTATGTTCGCCCGTTACGCCACCCGAATGCCGTGCAATAACCAGCAAGAAAGCCTCCCTAAGCCCTTGAAAAACCAAGCCAAGGGAACAAAGAATAAGAAGAAAAAGATGTTGGCATGCAGTGTCGTAAACGCATGACAAAACAAGTCTCCAAGAATGGTATGATACACCACATAACCCCCCTTCCGCCGTGGCCAATACTAGGTAGCCATCAAGTCAGAGGGAAGTATGTAAAGCCACAAGTTCAAACGCCTCCCCTTAAACGCTGCTTGCGAGCGAGCCAATCGCCGAGCATGTTGTCGAGTTGCTATCACCACCCAGTTAGCAAGCCACCGCAATGGAAAAAAAAAACGGTAAACCCACATTCGTTATCTCAGCCAGCTTCGCATTCTGCTCTTTGAATAAGCCCCCTGTAATTGGATGTTCGGGACCTACAGGCGCAACATTCGTCTTGTCGTACACGACAACAAGAAGGTCGCGAATATCCGATCCCGAATCGAAGAAAGCACGTAAGCTTACATCGTTCCATGTCGATGATGCTGCTGTAGAGCTTGCCGTTGTGATGGAGTCCTTATTACCACGCAGCTCGCTATCATCATGGTCGATCAACTCCGGCGAAGGCGTTGACCTCAACGAAGACCGGTCCTCCTCTTGGCTTGAGGTATCCACAATGAGTGGCGGCGGATTGCTGGCATTGACCGGTGACACCTGAACTGGTGACTCTGATAAGCGTTCTACGTTCTGTTGGGGTGGTGTCGTATTGGCTGGTACGATCTTGATGGTCTGGCCGGCCCCTGAGCCGCCTTGTGGGTAGCTTCCCTGGACCGACCGCTGCTGCTGTCCCGAACTTTCCGTGAGGATGACTGCCTGTCGCGCAGGCTCAGGGGTAATGTCCTCATCCGAGTCAAAATCGTCAAGCTCCACGCGGGATCTAGCCGTAGTGGCTACTATTGGTCGGATTTCGCCATTGGGTGCTCTTGAAGATGCTGCTCTTGGACCCGGCTTCTCACCCTTCTTAGAAGTCTCTGGTGACTGGTTATGAGTCGACTTTTGTCCGTTAGAGCTTCCATCTAGAGATTCTCTTGCGTCTGGGTCGACTACGCGCATGGTTGCTGGCAGATGATCAGTTCCTTGGCTCATAACTCCTTCAGAAAGGAAGGCCACTAAGTCCATACCGTGATCCTTTTGCCCGGTCCCCGCCGTCTTCCTCGTTGGTGGCGGCTCGGTCCGCGGTTGCTGCTTCTGCAATTTGCTTGGTTGCCGTTGGGGACCTATGCCCCTTTCAGGTGATTGTGCCATTTCTTCTTCCTCCATCTCTTGTTCCTGCACATCGGTGTCGAGTGACCGCTTGCCGAAAGAATCGTCATCCTCGTCTCCCTTCGTCTTCTTATCCTTCCGGGAGAAGAAGCTTCGGATCACACCGGGCTTCTTTTCTTTCTCCCTCTTGTCCTTCTTCTTTTTATCATCCTTGCCCGGCGCGCTGTCTTTGTCCAGTTTGTCGAGGCTGGGCCTCTGCTTAATCTCCCTGGATTCGCCGGAGGACCGTCCGGCATTATCGTCACGGAGGAGATTCGGCGTCAATGTAATCTTCTTAGTCTCAACTGTGTCGTCCTTGAAAAAAGAGTCCCGAACGGTGCCATCGCTTGTCTTCTTGGGCCCATCTCCGGCTTTCGTGTCGAATATCTCCTCGCTAGTTCGAATCGCGCTTTTAATCACTACCGCGGCCTCGCCACTGGCCTTTGGATCGGTCTTGGCATCCTTCTGTTGTGATCTTGGCTTCAATGGCTCTACCTTGGCCGTTTCATCTTCCGCCTCATCGACAGCCGCCTCTTGTGCCTGCTGCTGCTGCTGCTGCTGCTGCTGCTGCTGTTGTTGAGCGAAATATTCTGCTTCTAGGTCTTCTTCTTCGGTCGAGTAGTCAATATCTGAGTAGTCGACGTATGTAGGAGCTGCAAACTGGACTGTTTTCGTCTTCCTTCTTTTAATCGCAGACTTGAGGGGGTTCCGGGATTTCTCGGCCTGGTCACCTAGCATCGTAGCAGACAACTGCTTGTAGTGTCAGCCAGCTCTATCAAAGACTACTATTTTTAACCCACGTCAATGTTCCGGTGTTTGTTCAGCCGGGCCAGTCTTTCTGTCGGTGTCTCAATGTGTTCGGCTGGTAGATAACCTACGGGACGAGTTAGCCTCGCCATGACCCATCGTACAAATAGCTCTCCAAGGCTTACCAATGCTGCTATCTTTTACAACTCGTACAAGCCACCAGTAGCTGTTGCTGTCGTCGAGGAGCACCATGGTGTCTCCCTTTGTCGCATTCGCTTGCCCCTCGACTGTGGCCACAAATGTGTGAAGTGCGTAGACGAACTCGAAATCAATGTCCTCTAATTCTTGTAAGTATTCGCCATCCCAGCCGGAGTCAATAACTCTAGGATCAGCATCAGACAAGTCGTTATCATCATCTTTCCTTTCGTTGCCGTCGGGTACGTAAGGCGTTTCCATTTCATAGTCGTTGGGGCCATGCCCAATTCCGTCTTCCCCGGCATCCCCTGACCCGAGCAAACAGTCGTCGTTTGTGAAGTCCCCCGCACGAGACTTTCGCTTGGCTGAATCTCGTGAGGGTACTGACTGGGGCATCGTCGGGCTACTGCCCGGCCTGCTTTGTTCGCTTGCAGTGTCTCTCGATATACTAGCCTGTGCGTCGTCCACCTATGGTTCGTGGTAGTCGCTGGTATCGGTGGAGTCGCAAGAGGTTTCAGCTCCGTTCGAATGCCGCTTCCTCGGCTAGACGTCGGCTCTCGAACTTACCGAGTAGATGATGATAACGACGTGGAAAGGCTACACATGGCACTTACTGATCCCACTGATCCAGCAGCAGCTGCTTAGGATGGCTGAGGTATGGGGAAGATGACCTCATATCGCTAAACACCTGGGCAACGGGGGACCAGCCGCATAGTGACGCCAATTGAACAGGAGAAGCGACTCCCCAGGGACACAATGCGCAAAATATTTAAAAACAAACCCACCGTCTTCAATTGATGGAGAACTTGAGATCTTGTCCATCATGTCGTCGTCCATGTCAACCTCGGTTTCGCCGTCGAGATCACCGTCGTCGGCGTCGACGCCCGATACGCCACCATTCTGGGCGATTGCCAGAGCATCCTGCTGGGAACCGGTCTGCATCGCGTTATCCCTGCCACTGATTGCCCGGCTGTTCTCGCGCGGGTTATTGTAGGGGTCGGCGTCGGCGTACTGGTCGAGGTCGGTCGTTCCGCCCGGTGTCCACGAGATGCGCGGTGATCGGTACTCTTCCTCGGCCGTCTCTGCGGCAACTTCGCGAAGCGTGTCGGCCTGGTGCGGAGCCAGCAGTCGGTCGGCGACCGGCTTGAGATGAACTTGGGCGGTTGGCGCGTCTCGGTCTTGGAGATCAATGGTGTCTGGGTAAATGGGGAAGGGTCAGAAAAACGGTTTGGCGCAACTAGACACATTCGCAGGCACAGGCCCGGGGCACGGGGCTGGAGGGCTGAAGCAGGAACTGTGAAAGCGCTGCAATGCCCAGGCCAGCCACAAAGGGAGAATAGCCAGGGGCCACAGACTACCGTGGGTGGCAGGAGTGAGGCGAGATGAGGAAGACAGGCACATACCAGCGCGGATGATTAGGGGCCTCGTCATGGCGAATTGAATGGGTGCTGCATGCAACCCACGACAATCCCCCAGTTATGTTTTTCTGGAGCGATCTTGCCGTCGCCTGGCGCATGCGATAATTCTCGCAGGCTCGCAGGCTCGTAGACGCAGACGGACGCAGGTTGACGAACTCGCAGACACTCGGACGTCGCACTGTCAGCGGATCGAGCTCATGAAGCAGATGCTAACCCCTGAAGTTTCCAGGCTGACCCAAAGAAGGCTGGCAAGGCGTTAAAACCTGGGCTGGGATTGTGCTTAGGGGTGGGGACTTGGCGTTCGGGCACCTGATCGCGCTGTCCGGGCACCTTGATCGCATTCGAATCTTGGTATTGCTAATGTCCAGTTGCTTTGAGATACCTCTTGTGTTGAATGTACCATAAGATATCTCAGGGCTGCTCTGGCATGATGCGAACGGAAGTAGTGGAGGCCAGTGTTCCCAGCGCCCACAGAGCCCTAAGCAAGGGCTTTTGGACAACCTGTGAAGTGAGTAGGTGGCGGACGAGAGAGGTCAGTGAGCGAGGGACTGAGGGTGAAACCACAAATTCCGGCCCGTATCTGACTACTGCAGAGCTGCGAATGCGAAAATTCGGCGTCGTGGCCGGTCAAAGAAGGGGCACTGGCGAAGAGACGATCTCTACCCTTTGAAAACGACAATTTTAATGGTAGTTGCGGAAAGATGTGCGAGATTTGGCACTTGAACTTGAGGTACAAACACGCACAGCAAAGGGAGGAGCGAATATGCGACTATCAACAGTCGGAAATCGCTCTTTGGCAGCGGCAGTACTACACCATATGCAGAAAGGTGGCCTATGTATTTTCGACCGACCATTGGTAGCCCTCGCCCCGGCCGCCGTGAAGCAAACTTGTTCGCGAAGGGAAGAAAATAGGGAGGCCCGGGCTTGCTTGGGACTTGAAACACTTGTCCCGCAGGGATGTCCCTGACCATTCACGAGCCGGGCCTCGGGTGGGTTCTTGATGGGCTTGTCGATCCATTGGATAGATCCACAATGGCAAAATGTAATGTCACTCGACACTAAAATTTCATTGGGAGGAACTTGTTTTGTTTCCGCTTGACAAGTGTGGGCAAGAACCTTAAAGAGGGGCCAGCATGAAGCCAGAACATTAGTGAACCTGACCCCGCCTTGACATCCTTCAGCGCTAGTCCCATTCGAACTCCATTCTTCGTCTGCCCATCATCCACGCCGCGCCTGCATTGTCGACCAAATTGAACCCAAAGAATCAGGAATTCCTCCCAAGACCACGGCATGACGATCCAATATCGCCCTCTCTGTCCTGCAGGAGAACGACGCAGATGATGTGAGCCATGTGGCACCATAGGTTGGCTTGCTTGCTGTGTGCCGCGACACTTGTGGTTTGTCAGATTGGTGAGGCTACTGCCAGCAGCATTTCAGGGCTGCTACATCCTTTTTCGGGCTGAAAATCCCGACTTTAAAGAGACGGCTGGACATCTGAACAATCCCCCCTTAACCGAATCCCACAACCCGAATGGCGTGGCACGATGTTGCTGCGATAGGCATAGATATAAGCTGGCCGTTCCACAAGAACTATAGGTACTACGTACCCGCAATTCAACACGATTTACCAGGCCAAGCTCGCCATCCTCCTCTTTCAGGATAGCGACTTATCCCATCACCTTATCGCCAACCCCAATTTGCACTCTAACCGAGCACCATTTTTTCATCACTGCGCTTCCAGTGTATTAAGTCCCTTTTACCATGGGTAGTCGTAACTCAATAATAAGGCGGCGGCAACCTCCAACCAAGTTGTCGAGAGCTTGAGACGAAGCATAGCGACTTGGACGGCGGGGTCAATGCGCTGGCATCACACCTGGTCCTGGTGCCGTTTTCAGGTTGCCCCTCGCTTGAGCACCGCCAAGCTGAGCACATATCACACGGGGTGGCGCGGGAATCTCAGTACCAAAAGACATCTACTACTCCATACAACAGATGGGCCATTCCCTAACTAGATCCCGATATTTGTAAAGACTGCCGCCAACGGAAAAGGCGCAGGAATGACTGCTGGGTGTTAACCTCGCCTTCCTGGGTCATATCTAAAATGGCCGTCTATATGCTATAAGTGTCAATGGAAACGCCTAGAGCTCATAGGTATGGTCGTGGCTAAAACAGCGGAGTAGGACCCGAACTTGGAGTAGCCTCAGGCTTCTACAAGTCGTGCGCCGTTCCGCTCACATTGAAATACGCCTTCCGATTGCCCATAGTTTCTTCTTGCCACAGAGATGACTTCAATGGCAGACTTTGGTCAGCAGTACGAAGTGGGGGTTCCTGGAGTATCGACAGTGGCTGCATTATTCCGCTGTTTGGTGTTAGAAGTCATGTTGAAGTAATTTGGCCTTGTCCTCTTCCTCGGCATGGCCACAGATTTGGCCTGTACCCTATGGACCAGGCAGTTATGAATCTCGCAAGACCAGCAACGTACCCCGAGTAACCAGATGCAGCTCGTCAAGCAATTGGCAAGATACAACGATGAACAGAGCTTGGTCGATCTAGCACGATCAACCAAACCAATCGCCCTGCAATGCCAATGCATGTCAGCTCTGCGTCAGTCAGCGTACGACATTCATCGTAGATATGTTCTCCACGACCACAGATGCGTCTAATTGGGGGGGGGCCCTGGTTGAGCAGAAGTGATTCTATTTGTTGAATAACATTATCACGCAGCTGACCACGGCAAATTATTGACGGGATTTCCTGGGCATCCATATGCCGTTATCCAATGGCGGAGGTGGACTGTGCAACTGGTGCGTTGACACAAGCATCACGGTGTTGCAACTCTTCATGGTTCGCTAGAGAAGACAGGGAGTGTATACCACGTTATCCCTGGTATTATAATGTGGCACCTTGGGTGTGGAGGTTGCAGTCCATTTGCCAACATGGCAAATACAATGAAGCCGTGCCGGCGATGACTGGTCTTAGTACTACCTAGTCTATGCTACAGGTGTTGAGAATGTTTGTTAAAGGTTTGATATTCGGTACTGTTGAGATGGTATAAGATGCTTAATACTAGCTCAGTTGTGCAGCGCGTGAGTGCACGTGGTTATATGGGACGCGAATGGTGACGATGCTAGACACTTAACTCGGCGGAACACTACTAGGCATATCCATACCTAGTCTAGCCCTTTGGGTCCCTTGGAGGTCGATGAAGAGCAAGATAGCAGAGGATCTGAGGACTGCAAAGGTGATACTGAAGACTCTTCCCGTGTCTCAGAACAAATCCTCACTACCAATGAAAGACTCGGCGGGCATTATTGAGTGCTTGTGGCAGCCCAGTAGTGGCCGTTGAGCTAGGAGGGGTTAGGGGGGTCACACTGTGACCAGCCGGTGTTTCGTCCTAAGGCGCTTCTTCCACTGAAGCGTCGGCCCGTCGAAGCAACGCAAAATGTTTCGAGGTAGGTGTAGCATCGAGCTAAACGGCACAGCTATACTTTACACTATTTGCCAGCTTTGTTGTTGCAGTTCCCGGATTGGCTCGCGCCTTCACGGCTCTGACCACTAACGGCCAGTGCCGCCAAGACTGCTCCCACGAGGAGACAAGCCTTGCCAAGGAGCGATGCGCGTGGAGTTTGGTAACTTGGCCAGCCTTCCCGAATGTCGTGGCTGCTTGGCAGAGATCATTTTGTCTGTCTTGGCCCTCAATGAAGATCTTATAGGATGAATGTCGATGTTGCAGTCGTGACTCCAAAAGGAAAGATGCCATTGCTATCGTAACTGGCCTCACACAGCACAGGAAAGTGCAGAAGCACTTGCTCACGGTATGGGCCAAAAAGGGGTTAGTCACTGGACCCGTGCGGCCTGCTGACTGAGGCCTGTGTTCTTGCCAGGTCTTATTCGACCCGACATTGCTACCGCTGCGACCTGCTGCGATGAATTGAAAGCTCGACCGCTCAGCGGGCGAATGTCGGCAGTTACATCGTGAGACAACTTCCAGATGCCATCCCACCATGCTTCTGCCATTCCAACACCATCGCAAGAGAGATTTACACTACCTTAGGTTCTTACCACCCAAACGGCAGCCTGCGGGTCAACGGGCTTTTGTCTTTTGCAGTCCACACTGTTAGCATCTCTAATACGGTCATCAGGGCGGTGTTGTGTGCTAGCCGCAAGAACTTGCGCGACGCGATTGGCGAATGCCCCACGATGGGCATGGCCCGAGCACATAAGCAAACAATTATACCTAGTGGTCTATTCTGTTTCTGTTTCTGGGAAAACAGAGGAAATAGAGTGCCCGTTCAATTTGGCTCGCGAGCTGCGCCTCCTTGCTCCTTGGGCCCGCACGAATGCGAAAGCCGGGGATCGAGATCAAACCGAACGGACACAGTGCGACTACCCACCCGGGCCCCCAAGGCTGAAAATGGTGGTCGGGCTGTCTGCAGGTGGTGTCCTCCTATGCCCCGCGGAAGGTAGAATGCGCAACTATGGACTGGGGACTCCGTATTACCGTGCAAATGATAAGGCCCAATTTAACACGGCTTCATTTATTGTTCAGGAATGCGCCGGTATGGTGGCATCTTGGCCTTTTCCTTCTTCGGCGCACTCGCCGGCACTCAACAACGGACGAGTGGGAGACTTGTCGCCGTTTAATACGCTTTCTTATTCTTTGAGCGATAAAATCTTGCGTGTGCAATGTTCCGAGAGGGAAACAGGTAAGGAATAGCGCAGTCATAGAGGGGGGTTTTCGTGCCACCCAGAGCTGACACCAACGAAGTCAGCGTCCAGTCACCTTCCACTCTCTGAACTGTTCCGCGAAACAGGGGCCTGAGAGCCGAGTTGGACAGTGTCGTCGTACAGTGTCGTCGCTGAATGCACGTTATCTCCGCTTTGCCTCGAAGTCGCTCAGCCAGCACTCTCTGGAAGAAGGGGCATCCCCTTTCTGCCCCGGCTTTTTGATCGCTCGTGTCAAAGTTCAAACACTTTCGAGACAGTCGAGGCCAGCGATAGCGAAGAAGAAAACAATCGCAGCGCCAAACAAACACACGTATTCGCCGGTTGGGACCCACAGCGCATTCGCACCCCCCGATTTTGCTCTCTGGCTGCTCGCCGCTCGCCATTTCTTGCGTCACGCAAGCCCCGATTATCTCCCTACCAAAGATCTCTCGGCGCCCAGCCTTCACAGTATCCCCCACGCCATCCATCGCGACAAGACCACCTTCACTTATTTGACCGCGTCTGCTTTTATCGTGCCTCAGCATCAACTGATTTTGCAGGCGGATTTATGCGGATCGTGGTAGGAAGCCCGGATCAACCTCGAATTGCCACTTGTCCGATTTGTCTCACCCGACCGATTGACCGACAACGACGACGACGACAGACATCGTTGACGACCCTCCTCAAGACGGCCCCCTGCGAAGAAACCCGTGCTTTGCGACGGATGTGGCGCCTGCGATTTTCCATGGCGATTGAGAGATAACTTGAAGGAGGCCGCAGGATTGCCACAGCGCATTCCCCAGCGGCTGGCCGCCGTCGACAACTGCCAGAATGGAAGTCCGTCAGCTACTTCCCGACATAACGGCCGCACCGCCGGAACCGACGCCATCGCTTCTGGTTTCGGCCGACCGCAGCAGCTGCTCCGTCCTTAATCTCCCGGTAGAGGGGATCCTCTCACTGCCGAATGGCGACATCTTCACCCTCACCGCGGCGGCTGTCTTTAAGCCGGCCTGCACCTCTATCAGCACCCCGGCAATCATCGCGAACGGTGGGGGCGGAACGGTGGCCATTGCCGAATCCGAGGGATCAATGCCAACAGAAGACGGGCCGCAGTATTCGGATTTTCGAGACCCATTCTACGCATCGACATTTCCGCAATGTTATGCTCTCGCCGCAACCACGGTCGTGGCATACACACTGGTTATTATGCTATTTGCTACACCCAGATCCTTTCTAGACGGGGGAGTCGTCGTCCTTGGCCGTAAGGGCTTCACAAACGGCGGTACTGGTACCAGCATCGGCGGACGCCCGTGGCTGCAAAAGGTGGCTGCGCTCAGTGTTGCTGTTTCCTTGACAATTGCAACTGCGGCCACCTTCCACGCGGCCGAGGTACAGTATTCTTTCGGCATCCAGAATGCAAAGACGCTCCAGGAGGATGTCTTGGGTGGTAACGAGCTCAAGATTATTCGCATCATATCCAACACCTTTCTTTGGCTTGCCCAAGCGCAAACCCTAATCCGCCTTTTCCCCCGCCAGCGCGAGAAGGTCATCATAAAGTGGACCGCTTTCGCACTCATTACGCTCGACGTTATCTTCCAGTCCCTTAACAGCTTTCAGTATACGAACCAAGGCGCAACCCGGCCGAGGACCTTTACCGACGCCGTCCCGGCACTTAGTTATCTGTTTGCGCTTGCCCTGGGCGTTCTCTACGCAGCGTGGGTGATTTACTACTCGCTAATGAAGAAGCGCTACGCCTTTTACCACCCGCAGATGAAGAATATGATCCTGGTGGCTGTGCTATCACTTCTCGCAATTTTGGTCCCAGTCGTCTTCTTTATCTTGGATATATCCAAGCCCGACTTCACTGGCTGGGGCGACTATGTCCGGTGGGTTGGAGCTGCCGCTGCAAGTGTAATCGTGTGGGAGTGGGTGGAGAGGATCGAAGCGTTGGAACGGGAGGAGAAAAAGGATGGAATCCTAGGACGAGAAGTCTTTGATGGTGATGAAATGTTGGAGGTTACCCCAACCGACCGCGCCCGATCGAGGAGAAGAAAGAAGGGACCGGATGATACCGACCATGGGCGCGGTAGGAGTGGACGACATAATGATACCCAAACAACTGGGCGGAGCAACATCTGGCCCACTGTCACCTCGATCACTTCGAGATATAGGTCTGACTCAAGGTCAAGAAGGACCGAGAAACCGGGCGAGCCAGCAAATACACAGTCGACCAACAACGACAGGATACGATTTTTGCAGCCGCCATTATGGCCAGCCCGTCCAGCACCGGCAGTAACGCCAGTCAGCCGTACGGACACTGCCAGCGCCGCAAGCACCATCTATGCCATTAGGTATCATCCGTTGACGGAGACAACGTCACGGACTACACCTCCACCTCCCCTTACGGATAATAGGCCAATGTCTAGGCGCGGCAGTTCCGCATCAAGTCATCATAGTGACGATGGCAGCACAAGCACAGGGCCGGAAGCACCGGCTCAACCTGCCCAGACGACCCAGACAGCTCGGGAAATCGAGACGTCCCGGGACATAGCACTATCAGGAAGCAGATGGCGTGCGCTCGCGCAGGGCCTCTTGTCCCGGCACACTCGTCATGTGGACGAGGAGCGCGTTATACTAGAGGAGAAAGTGCCGATCAGCGAGATTGCCGCGCAGGAGGACAGCAGCAAGTGGGATATCCGCATGCGGCTAGAGGAGTTCGCCGTGGCGCAGGCAGAAAAGTTTCGTGAAAAGATACGGCCGACTCCCGATACCGATAGCCTCCCTGTGACGGTCATCCCTGCGCCGCCTCGCAGGGGGGCTGCGCTCGCGCGGCTTTTGGAAGAAGAAGAGCTGGGATCTCATCGGAGCTCATCTCGCCCGGACCATGGCCGCCGAAACAGCAGCGGGTCAAGAACATTGCCTACCGGAGAGGAGTCGCTACCGACCTCCCCAACATCACCGGTGCACCGAGCTATCAATGGCACAGGTTCCTACACGGCACCGGGGCGGCGTAGAACGCCATCTGTCATTGTGATTTCGGAGCCTGAGCCGAACGCGAGTAGGCAGTCGCAGGCCGTGCTGGGAAGGCTGACGTCGGATGAGAGCTTTGCCCTGCAGCATCAGCATCAGGCTTGATCGATCGTTGTTTCTCTCGTGTTTTCTTCTCCAGCCGAGCGTAGTTGATGTGTTTCTGAAGCATTTTCATCAAATTTATAGGAGCGAACAAGCGAAGCAATATGGGATGCTAGAATCTTATAAGCTTGTGTGGCTGGTCTGCTGGGAACGGATTGACTTTGGGGCATTGTTGGGTGCATTTTCATGGGATGCGGATACCTCGGGTGCTGGGTCCTGATGGAGGCCGCACAGAAAAGGGGCGGATGGGTGGCAGGCTTTTTGGCTAGGTGGGCAAACAGGACACATCACAGCAGGTGGTCTGAAGGGGAAGATACCCCTTATGTTATGTCTTTTAATGCTGTGGTCGAGCTGTTGCTTGATTGGCAGGTGTATTGCTGTTTGTTTTGGAGGCATGGGCGGATAGTCCAGGAATTGGTGAGGATCATATGGTTGATGGTTCTGCAGATTTGCAGAGTCAAAGATGTGGGCGAGGCGTGGATACGGGTACCTTTGATATACACGTTACATGGTAAACCTGATGATGCTGCTTTATGTATTGTGGTTTCTCGGTCGATTGACTCCAACTGCTAGACGCTGATCTAGGTGACCTGTGTAAAGCTACTCTTTGAAGACACCACAGGCCAAGCCAAAGGGCTGGCGAGCCGATGGACTGGACGGAGCGCGCGGGATTGCCGCTCGCGTGCTTATGTGCTTACATGCTAACTCCCTCTTTGCTGAGGTAATGCTCCCAAAGGCCCAAGTGACGAGCAGCCAAGCGACGAACATCAAGTCCGACGACCAGGGAAGCTTCAGTGGCACGGCACCTGGCAAGCAACTGGAGAAGCGAAAAGGAGTAGCGGATCGATACCTGGCACCCCTGGCGGTCTCAAGAATTACCGGCACAGGGAATGGAAGGAGAAAAAAAAGCAGGGGTCCAGCTGAACCCATGGCAGAGGGCACCCCTGGGAAATTAGACACTAAGTCCGCGGGCACCGTTGAGGTTTGATTTACCAATTGGCTGACTTCTTCCCCAACCACGGCCACGATCCAACTTGGCCTTTGCACTCGTGGTACCGAGCCAAAACTTTTCTCCTGCCGTCACGTCTCTAGGACTGAAGCAGAGAATCACGGACTTGTAGTTCGAGATTTCTTGCGCTTACAACAGCGCTCGCCGTTCAGACCTAGCCTTCCGCTATTCCTGCTGCACTTCTCCGCGAGCCCTAGATCTACAAACCATCGCATAGCCATGGCTTCGACAGCACCAGAGCCTTTCCCGCTGCTCAGCACCGCCGATCACCAATTGCACTCGGCCGCTGCAAGCGATGCCAATGCCGCAGCCCGGAGGCGAAGGAAATCCAGCGGCTTGGGCGATGCCCTGCGCGTCGGCGACACAGGCGCACCGGCCCTGTCCACAAGCTACGCGCATTTACACGGGACCTCAGCAACAAAGGTACGGCTGCCGGGGAAGCGAATGCATACGACGCAAGTTACTCGGACGTGTATGCTGACTGCAACTCTTTGCTAGGCACAGGACTCGACGCCAGGCAAGCGCTTCTCGAAGCGGCGCAAGGCCCGATCCGCCCTCCGCCGCGCCAAGCACTTCGCTGTCAAGCACACCTGGGTGCTGCCCTTGGTGATCCTGCTGGTGTTCCTGTCCCTCTACGCTCTCAACCCGACTGAGAACAACCCGGTCCAGCGCTTCATTTTCCTGTCGTACAAGCTGCCCGTATCGAGCCCCGACGAGGTGCCGCAGTACGGCAAGGGGCTGTGGGATATTGCTTTTGTGACCTTTTATACCGTGGTGCTGTCGTTCACGCGCGAGTTCGTCATGCAGGAGGTCTTGCGCCCGATGGCCCGCTGGGCTGGCCTGCGCTCGCGCGGCAAGCAGGCGCGCTACATGGAGCAGATGTACACGGCCCTGTACTTTGGCATCCTCGGACCCGTGGGTGTATACGTCATGAGTAGGACGCCCGTATGGTACTTCAACACGCACGGCATGTATGAGAATTCCCCCCACAGGACCCACGACGCCGTCTTCAAGTTCTACTACTTATTCCAGGCCGCGTACTGGGCCCAGCAAGCTATTGTGCTGCTGCTCGGCATGGAGAAGCGCCGCAAGGACTTCAAGGAGCTGGTTGGCCACCATATTGTCAGCTTGGCTCTGATTGGCCTGAGCTACCGCTTCCACTTCACCTATATGGGTCTCGCTGTTTACATCACCCATGATATCAGTGACTTCTTCCTGGCTGTGCGTGTCCCCTCCTCTCGCTTTTAGACGAGCGAAATCGGCTGACAAACAATGCTCTAGACCTCCAAGACGCTCAACTATCTTGACCACTGGATTATGGGGCCCTACTACTTCACCTTTATGTGTGTCTGGATCTACCTGCGGCACTATCTCAACCTGAAGATCCTCTTCAGTCTCTTCACCGAGTTTCAGACGGTTGGTCCCTACTACCTCAACTGGGAGACGGGCCACTACAAGTCGGACCTTTCGTTCTGGATCACGCTAGCCCTCCTGAGCTCTCTGCAGGCCCTGAACCTATTCTGGCTCTTCTTCATCCTCCGCATCGCCTACCGCTTTGTCGTGCTCAACGTGGCCAAGGATGACCGCAGTGATGCAGAGGACTCGGAAATCGAGGACGGTGCTGTCGAGCCAGCGCAAGAGAATAAGTCTCTGCCAAATGGAACTGCGGCTTCAGCGACGGGCGCAGCCGCTCTGAACGGCTCGGCAGCTCAGAAGAGGAGTCGCTAAATATTTGGAGGCAAGACCCATCTATCATTGGGCATACATGATTAATATATCACCTTCCCTCCAATTCACCGTCCGCCCAGGAGCGCAATGGAGACTCTTCTGTATGATACTACGGTCTGCCGCGTAATGTGGGGGTTTATCCAACTATTTGGGAAGGCTTATTTGGTCTGCGAGGATGGGATGGAGGCAACGGTATCGAGAGCAACTCTTCTTCTCCCCTTCTCAATCTGTCGTTTACATAAACTCTATATTTGCATGCATTGCATTGGCACGGCGTTTTTATAGTGCTACTCGGAACGGAAAGCGCTGGCATGACTGCACTCGCTTGTCTGATCGAAGGGGAGGGGAGGGGGGGGGGGTTTAGCTGAGACATGACAATGTACGCAGCACGGTAAACACATGAATGGGATATCTTAATAACTTGAGGGCAGGCCGTGCTGAATCTCGGAGGGGGTGATACGCTGGAGTATTACGGACGAGAATCAATGATCAGTTGGAAACAACGAATTGCTCATGGCTTAGCTGACGAACCGTGTTTCTATTACTGTATGCCTACAATCATCATTTGCCACTCACGCCACAACCAATTCCCGAGAGACGATGAGAAGGGGCCAGGAACCAACCAGCGCATCAGTCTCTGTCTGATCTGGGCTTTACTGGCGACGCGACCTATTGTGAAGAGACTGAGGTTTGGAGCTCGTATATCAACAGGATGCCGAGGTTCAAGGCGGCTGGCTGCCAAGCGACAAGTCGATGCGGGATCGGCACCATAGGAGACGGATCAACACAGTAAAGAGGATTCGAGGAGTTGAGAGCTGGATGTGAGATGGTATTGACAGGCTTGGGCAAGCAGATGGCGAAAAGAAAACTAGGACTCCTCGGATATGGAATTGATATGGGTTGCTCGGCTCAGAGAGATAAGTTACCCCCCGGCGTCTCTCCCCCCCATCCCCCCCCCCCCTACTTGCTTGTTTATACCCCCATTCAGAAATCTCCTACCCAAGCAAGCCCCAACATTAATACTCAAACATCTTTTCCATACCTAACTTTCCATTCATGGGTGGTTTCGGTCACTAGACTCTACCTTCTCAACCAAAGAATCAGTGGATCCCAAGTCCGCCAACGGGGCCTCCACCCAAACCCCACCACCAAACCACCACACCACCGCACCACCGCACCACCGCACCACCACACAGCGCGCAACAAAAACAGAGCAACAAATGAATTCAACAGGTCAGACCTGCATCCACAACAATGAGTGGAAGAGCTAAGAATCGAACTCAGTTTATAAGCTGCTAAGCGAACGCTCTACCAACTGAGCCACACCCCCTTTGGATTGTTTGATGTTATGGAGTCCCGAAACACCCATCACGACTTCCCATCTGCTCTTCCCATCGAGAGCTTACGCCATCTCCAGGGCACACTCAGTCACACTCAGTCACACTCGGGTAGCAACAAAGAGTTGTATTGCAACAGTTCTTTTATTCTGCACAGAAGCCACCCAGGTAATAGCACGGGGCTGGCAGTCAGGGGTAATTCATACAATCATGAATATACTGTCCGCCTTCCCCCCTCCACATTATGTTGCGTGAGCAAGTGTCATCCTCTCCTCCTAGGATTATCAGTGTCGCCCCTACGACACTCCCGAGTCCCCAACGTATTTTCCTCACAGTCCCTACCAGCATACAGCAACCACACAGTTCTGAACGTTCCAGCGTTGGCAATCAAAGGTGACTTCGAACAATTACTGATGGCCAAAGTTGTCGACCAAACATATCTTGAACAGTTCCACTTCTGAGCAACGCCAGTAACTACAGAGCCGCGGGGCTATCAGCGACATGTTCAACCACCCTTTCGAGTTTGTCCACAAGTCGGAGGGTCAGCAGCGAATCCCAAAAACACCGCGTCCCCTCTCCCACCAAGAAAAATGCTTCTCCCCTCTTATAAAACCGCCATCGTCACAAACAATGGGCTGAAAATATTCGTGCTCCTCATCTGATGTCCCAACCGTTTGTTTGCATCAATATCCACCAACGCCACCCATGCTTGGGAATCTCATGGATCTCGTCTCTCGTAAGCCATGTCGAAGCCAATGCAAAATAATAAATATCAAAAACGCCGGTATATAAACAGGTAAAGAACCATTGCTGCGCTCGTATCGTGAGATTCGTCATGTAGGAAACCAAAGTCGATTAAGTGTTGTGTGAGGCAGAGCTTTGGAGACCGACATGGATCATAGGGAACTGTGCAGTGTGCAGCGAAGCCGCCTGAGGTGACCATGGGAGTAAAAAGTACGTCCATCACCAGTGCCTTTTTGAGTAGCTGAACCGTAGACTGTCAGTGTTCAGGCAGGCCGTGGCAGGCCGGGTGCAAAAGAGCCATGAGACTGGACCGGGTCATCCACTTCGTGCTCTGGACTATATTCGTCGTCGGCTAACTCGTCGGGATGTGAGTCATCGCACCCATCGTTGTGAAGAGTCCCTTCTGAACCGTTGTTGCTCTCGCGAGACGATATGGACGCGTTGGACACATTGTCGCGCTGAGAAGTGAGCGATGCATTGTCGAGAACTGAATCGTTGGCCACGGGGCTGTTGAGACCAGTAGGCAGGATAGAGGACGAGCCCATGGAGCTGTACCCATCCGACATCTCGTCATTCCGGGAAAGGTTGGCCTGGCACAAAAGCTTCTTGGCCTTTCGCGTATAATCGCGAGCCTGCTCCGCCGCACGTTCTGCGCGGCAGTGCTTCTCCCACATGGCCGCATAACGGCCATTGAGCGCAAGTAGGTCCTCGTGTGTGCCCTTCTCGACCATGGTACCGGCATGGAGGACGATGATTTGGTCTGCATGGGTGATGGTCGACAGCCGGTGACTATGTCATGAGGTTAGCTACAACACCAGACCTAAAGAACCTAAAAAATACTTACGCAATAATCAGCAGTGTGCGATCCCGTCCAAACTTTCCGCCAATCAACTTGGATTGAATCTGCTGCTCGGTCTCACCATCAAGGGCCGATGTTGCCTCGTCAAGCATGATGATTTTAGGGTTCTTGAGAATAGTGCGGGCAATGGCTACCCGCTGCTTCTCGCCACCGCTTAGTCGTAGCCCACGCTCGCCAACCTTGGTGAGGTATCCGTCTGGAAACGCCATAATACGGTCATGGATGGCGGCAGCACGACAGGCTTCGAACACGTCTTCGTCGGTCGCCTGGGGGTTTGCGTACTTCAGATTATACATCAAGGTCTCGTTGAAGAGAATTGTATCTTGAGGCACAACCCCAATGAATTTGCGTACCGAGTCGATCGTCATATCCTTGACATCCTGGCCATCGACCTCGATGCTCCCCTTCTGGCAGTTGTAGTAACGGAACATCAGACGGAAGACAGTTGACTTGCCACCACCAGACTCTCCGACGAAGGCGGTTGTGCTGCCCGGCGCGCACTCGAAGGACAGGTCGTGCAGTGCTGTTCTACGGTTGTCATAGGAAAAGCCGACGTTGTTCCACTTGATGTGACCGGTGCACCGGGGGAGAAGCTTGACATGAGGTCCATCAGTGACGGTGGGTTGAATCTTGAACAACTCGAGCAGCCTCTCGCCAGAAATCATAGCCTGCTGGACCAAGCGGTAAAAGGTGCCAAAGTAGATGAGCGGTCCCTGTAGCTGGCCAAGATATGTAACGAGCAGGACAAAGTCGCCTACCGTCCGGGTGCCCTGTGAAACCTGAAAAGCGCACGTCATGATGGCGACAAGCATGCCGGCGATAAACACCATCGACTGGCATAGGTTCATGTAGGTAACACCCCACGTGACCTTGGCCTCGGCGGTTTGGTAAGTCTGCACAGCATCACGATAGCGCTTGAACTCGTACTTCTCGGCGTTGAAGTATTTGACTGTCTCGTAGGACGTGATTGAATCATTCTTGACAGCTTCCTCCTCACGGTCTGCATTGACCATGTCGCGACGCTCGTCGGCTCTTGTAGTTGCCATGCGGATAGTTAGGAAAAGGTAGTAGAATGTGATGACCGAGACGAAGAGGGCGTAGATAGCACCGAACTTGATGTAAAGATAGATGACGGCGACGATAAGATCGACGAGAGTCGGTAGAACTTGAAACGTAACCTGTTCTAGGAATTGATTGATGGAAGCGCCCTTGTTCAGGGCTGACAAAACCTCTCCTGTGCGCTTGCCGAGGTGGAAGTCCAGAGACAATGAGTGGACATGCTCAAAAGCCGACGTTGTCAATGCACGGTACGTATGTTGCGAGACGGGGATCCAAAGGAGGGCGCGGGCGGACCCGAGAAAGCCAGACGAGCCCTGAAGCAGCTTGTACACGATCAAGAGTCCAAGCTGGAGCCACGGCGTGGTGTGGGTGCTTTCATTTTCAGCAAACAGGTCAATCACTCTTCCAACCTGGGCAGGAACTAGTGTATTGACCGCAATTTGAGAAACGGTGAGAATAAAGCACAGCAAAACCAGACCCTGAAGCTTGGCCGAGTTGGAGGGCCACAGGTATGGGAAGAAGACCGAGTATCCGCGGCAATATTCAAACCAAGTCGGGTGAGGGAGCTTCTGCGGCCTATAGAAGGCTGCATCTTGGTCTTGCTTTTGGTATCCGGCATCACCCTCGGCTGCACCATTTGCGTTGCCGAACTCGACGCCGTCGGCTGTGCGGTAATTGGCTGGGTTGCCGTCACCGTTCAACAGGGGACTCGACTCGTCCGCACTCGAACGGCGGGCCTCCTCGTCCAACAGCCGTCTCTCCTTAAGATACCTCTTGGTGGAAAGGATGACGTAGAGAGAGACCATGAGAGCCACCAATGCGAGCCGAACGGTCCCGATGCTGAGGTCGACAAGGTCCCACATGCCGGGGCCGTCGAGGGGCTCCGCGGCCGCGCGCTTCTTTCCGTGAACGACATAGTGAGTCCCGGAGATGAGGAACACCGACGACAGCAGGATGACGGTTTCACCGATAAGGCCAAGGGTCCAGATGATTAAGTGCACAGCGTTCGGGCTTGGGCTCCAATCGAAGAGCGTGATCAGCACATAGACGTAGAGAAATGCCGAGCCGACAATGTAAACCTTAGGGTGACTGTCAGCACATTCTCTATTTTTCTACTTTGTGGTACGGCGGAGAAGCCGAGCAGACGAGAACTCACGGTTCGTTCCTCGCTGCACCACCAGGCGCCGACGAATCCTGGCTTTCCGCGGGCCTGCAGGGCGTGGAGAGCAATTGCGGCGCCATTGGCAAAAAAGGACAGGATGAGAGCGGCCGTAGCATATTGGAAGACTCTCAGAGCGACGCTACTGCCGGTGCAGTGGTCGCCCTCTTGTAACTCTTCTTCCCGCTTTCTCTTGGTGACGGGCAAAGGTTTTCCGCCGGGACCCCTGACGGAAGAGGTGACCCGTTCCTCGTCGGTCTTGGAGATGAGGATTGTGTGAACGGCGGACGACACGGTGAAGGCCACCAGCAGCACGATCGGGTAGATGAGCTGGGCGCGGAGGTAAACGGTTTCGGCGGTGCTTCTCTCTGGCACGCCGCCAATGGTCGGGGCGTCCATGCTGGGCCTGTCGAGGAAGACGGCGTTATTAGAGGGAGAAGGAGGGACTCGGGGGAGAGGAAGGGTGATGCAAGCGGTGGTATTGCTGCATACTGGCTCGCCGAGCCGTGGCAGTTTGGAGTTGTGGACATACAGAAGTTACGAGGAGAGGCAATGCCGCCGGCTCATGGCCTTGGGCGGGCTGTGGCGGCAAAGCGAGGGCGCTGACGATGGGGTTTGGCGAGCTAATCGGTCAACGTCAATGGCCCGATTCTGTCTGGCGGGAGGGCGGGCGTGGTGGGGCAGGACGAGCAGGTGACGGGCCTAGGTTGGGTGTGTGGCTTTTGCCACTAGCTGGCTGTTGCTGACCCTTTTCAACTGATCGTCGAGGCAGGCGCGCTCCTGCGGGCGCTGCTGCGCAACTGCTGCGCTTGTCGCTGCTTGCTTGCTGCGTATTTCGCTGCGTTTCGCTGCGTTTCGCTGCGTCGACTTGCGTTCTGGGCCTCGGCTGCGGCTCCAGCGTGTGACTTGTTGCTGCCAGTTGTTTTGCGCTGGCTCACCGTCTCACCGTCTCACCGTCTCACACTCGCCCGGAGAGCGGCCGGCGAGGGCAGGAGGGGCTGGTGGTTGGTGGTCGTGGATGCGCTGTGTGCTGGGGATCCCGGGGGGGGCCAGGCACTGGGGCGGGCGCTGGGACAGGAGACAACCTGGAGGGGCTCGCCGGATGGGAGGGAGGTATAGGGTCTGGGCTCAAGGAGGGGCAGGGGGCCGAGAAACGAGCGTGGTTCGGCTGCAATGGCAATGGCAATGGGATTGTTGGGAAGTTGGAAGAATGAAAGTTTGAGCTTCCAGAATCTTGACGACCAGCCGAGGGGCTCTGTTCTTCTTGTTCAAGGGACGTCCGATGCATCAAGTAGCAAAGCAGGTAGCACAAGAAGTAGCAGGGCAGCCAAGCAGCGAGCACAGTGGTCGGCTGCCAGACAGACAGTGTTGAGCAGTGTTGAGCAGTGCGAAGCAGGGGTCCTGGATAGCCTGCCAGCCAACCAGACGGCGCCGGGGCCAGGCTTGCAGTCCTGCAGACCTTCAACACGGCCCAGGCCCACGGCTTTCCACGCCAGAATGGGCGTAGACGGTTGGCTGAGCCTGGGGTTCCACAGCCGTGAACCAGCCGTGTCCTTTTTCTGGAAAGACGTGCAAACCTGAAGCGGCGACCCAAAGCGGTTGGAGGGTTGGAGGGCTAGATGGTTGGAGCGAGACATCGACATGACAAAGTCCTCGACCTCATGTCTCTGTCTCCAACGTGCCCCCAAGATCCCCAACATCCCCAACATCGGCTCTACCTTTTGCCGCCAGACTGCCTCTCTGCCTTACTCCGTACCTTAGGTAGCCTCCAGCCTCTGCTGCCTCAGGCTGCCTCGAGACCGCGCAGGCTTCCCCGTCGGCCGGCCGCTGGGTAGTCAGGTCGCTAGCCTGTCTCACATGGCTTCTGTTTTGAAGCTTCTTGGGCGTCTTGGGCCTCATGGGCTTCCTTGGGTATCACGCCGCCTGCGCAGTGCCTGGTGCTTGTAGCTCTGTGCCTGTGTACGATGGCATGTACTTGCCATTGCCCCTGTGTGCTTGCTCGCCCTGTGTCCGCTACCCGTCTGGTCGCCTCCATGTTTGTCTGCGTTCCATCCAGAGCCGGCACCGCTGGGACCGCTGGGACCGCTGGCGGGGCATTTCGCTGGGACCGCTAGCGGTAGGGCCTGTAGACGAGACGGGACACGGCATGGACAAGGTTGCAAGAGTTGCTTGTCGAGGTGCCGGCGAGGTCTGATCATGGGTTTTTCCGGACTCGAGACCGGCCCGTCCACGCCCCGCCTCATTTCCCTTGCCTCCCAGCTTGTTTGCAGCCGGGTGCCTCGTTGGTTTCCCATGTCCTATGCCCTGTGTCCGCCCGGCAGGAAAAAGAAAAAAAAAGGCACTGGGTGGGAATCTCGCTGCTGTGGTTCGCCAGGCCGGCGGCCTGGAGCCTGAGGTGCAAGCAGCGGTAGCGGTAGCGGTAGCGGTAGTGGTAGCGGCAGTGGCAGCGGCAGGACAGGGCAGCTCCATCAGCGCCAGCATCAGCAATCCATCCCGTCGGCATCAGTACAGTGTCCATCATCATCATCATCATCATCAACCAACACCACCACCACCACCACCACGCCACACCACCACATATACCACCACCACCACCACCACCACCACCACCATCACTTTCTCTCATCCACCACTGGCCGGCCTTGCGTCGACACAAGGCGACATTAGCCGTCCATCGCCAAACCGCTGGCTGCCCAATCCCAACCGGCCGAAGGCGAGACGGGAAAGGAAGAGCCTGAACCTAGCCAAACGGCTGCGCCCCCCTCATCTCAAGTGAAAAAGTAGTCAAAAGGCAGTGTCAGTGTCGAGTGTCAGTGAGTGTCGGTCTTCACCGCCTTGCACTCCTGACATGGTGATTGCAGTCCAAGCTGCATGCGTGCCACATATCCCACATAAGAGCTTGAGGTACTGGACGCAGAGGGCGCAGAAGACACAGTAGGGTGCATGGAAAGCGTGTCTCGCTAGCCCGGGGTCCTGTCGAGGCACTCGAGGCTCGTGGCGTCTCGGGCATGCTAAGTCCTGTTTGGCAGAGTTGCAAGGAGAGCCCGCAGACGCCCGCAGGGCCCGGCCGCCGCCCTGATTTGCTCGTCGCCGCTATGCGGCGCACAAACAGTACGGTGTCCAGATGCAGTGGTGGGGACGGTCCCGGCAGCCTGCGTCGTTCCACATCTCCCACACACACATATCCCATGGAGGGGGAGGGGGCACTTTGGGGGAGGGGGGGGGGACCGCGGAGAGAGGGGGGTCTTCGAACAACAGCTCACTTGCGAACCAAGTTAGTGGGGTCCTCGATTAGCCGCACCGCCTCCCTTAAACAACAGTCTAAAAAGGGAGAGGTGGGAGGGGTTACGAGGGGTCGCGAGAGCACCCAGCGTGATGGCCTAAGGAAGGGTCCGTCCGGAAGCGCTCCGCTCGTCTGCCACTGGCTGCCGTGCTATACCGTAGTATTGTTTCTCGCGGGTTTCTTACTCGCCCGAAAGTGAGATGTGACATTTCACACGGCAAGGCGGGCTAACCGGGCAAGGGCAGGGCAGGGCAGGGCAGGGCAGGCAAGGCGGACCTAACGATAGTCGAGTCGACTCCGTCTTCTTTGAACTCGGGCTTTGGACTTGGTAGCCCACGGGACGATGGAGGCTGACAATGGGTGACAACGTGTGGCTCCTGGCGGCCCAAGGTAGGCGGGAGCTTGGTAGCTTGATAGCTTGGGAGCTTGGGAGTTAGAGGGTAGGGTCGGGTAGCCCTTCCTGTCCAGGCGGACCCTGATACGGTTGGGTCCCGAGAGCCCTCGTCAAGCTCAATTGATGCACCTCTGCCCGCAACTTCCCGCGCGAGGCAGTCGGTCCAGTCGGCAACAGCCAATAGGTCAACTTAGGGTTTGACAGCGATAGCGACAGCGGGAAGGCCAGCAGGAAGATGACTAGAGGAAGATGAGAGACAACAGTTCGGCAACAAGAAAAGCTCGACAACTCCCGTGACCTGCAGCCGCAAGCCAAGCCGCAGGCCTTTTTGGAGAAGTATATTGTATATCTGCAAAACAGACACAAGAGCGAGAACCGGGGGCCGAAGAGCGGAATCCCGGAAAGGCCCATCTCGGGACATCAATGGGACACGGGACATGATACATCTAATACATTCACTAGACTACGACGTAAGGTACATACATACAGCAACATGGCAGGATGGCAAGACATTTTTTTCATGCGGCCAGATTCGGCAACCAGGCCAGGGTTGGATGTTGGTTACGGTTGGGCGGGCTTTTGGCGAGGTGCGCCTCATCCGTCAACGTCCAGCAGCCGATCTCTACTTGGCGTCGTCTGTTGCGGACGGTGGTGCGGGCGGGCGTGGGTGCGGGCGGGCGGATGGACGGGCGGGCGCCCCCATCTTCCCCTTCTCTCACTCGCTTGATGCCCATCTCCATCTGGGGGGTTCTGGGGGGGACGGGGGTCTCCAAGTCGAAGACCCCCATAGGGGCGTCCATAGGGGACGTAAGGACGTAGGGGGCGTACGGGGCGTAGGGGGCGTGAGCTATGGGGTGTCGGAGCTAGCCAGTGGCCGCCCGTGGCCCGTGGCCCGTTCCCAGAAGTGTCGCGTCATCGTCATCGGCAGTGGGTGGTTCGGGTGTGGTGTCACCAACGACAGTGGGCGCTTTCGCCGCGCCATGCCGCGAACAACTCATCAACCCCAGACTCGGAGCCTCACCGACACAAAGGAAAATGCACGATAATGCAGAGCTACTGCGAAGTCAAGCAACCGGTCAAGATGTGGATCCCAATGATTCCGGGCAGCCCCCCCCCCAGTTTCTCCCGGGCGGGCCAGTCAGGTCAGTGTGCCCCCCAAGGCCCGCCTAAGTGACAGCGCCGGAATCCTGCTCGCCGATCGTTCCATCGAATTGCGGTCCGGCCCCGGGCTGCTGGGGAAGCACACGATAGGGGGAAACGGCGCGCGTGGTAGGCTCTGCGTCCTGCGCGACCGCTCGACACCCTCTCTTCGTCTTTGTCTTGCTTGCCTTCCACAATACGCAGGGAGTGCGTGCATATTTCATCGAGCAACGTGTCATACAGGACACAGGCGTCAACATACGCACATAGATGCGCCACGGCCGCACCGCAGCCCAGACGAAGCCCCAAGATAGCAAGAGGCTGACCACTCTCCCGAACAGCGTTACAGTGTTACAGTGCTGCAGCGTTGCACGCCTCTGCTGCAAAGACTGCTGAGACCGCAAAAGGTTGCTGCGAGGAGCTTTCGCAAGCGATACTGCCTGCCTTCAGACTCTCCAAACCGCCTCCAAGACGTATCTTGAAAATCCTTGCGATCCCGGCTTGCCCCCAATTCGCTGCCATGGCTGCCGTCTTGGGTACAGCTGCATCTCACACATCCCGCGGGGCGCACACCGGTGCCCAGATCAAGTCATGTTTGTGCGTGCCGCTCGCGACCGCCTTCCGCCCCGTCGGCAGATTCATCATACGCCCAAACGCTTCTAAGTGGAAGATTACTGGAGGCTTACTGCTCGCCTCGTGCTGCAGTCCTATGCACTCGGGAGAATACCGGGTTTTTTTTTTTCTGCCCCTTGCCTTGACCCTCGGCTTTGATGCGTTGAAGATGCTTTGGCGACTCGAGCAAAGGGGTAATTAGGGACCGAGTGGGGGGACGGGGAGCCCGGGACGCCGGATTCAGCTTTCTTCAACCAGTCGCTCGGGGGAACAAAATACCGCCGTGTTTGCTCGCCGTGTTGGACGTCCTGGCCGTCTCCGATGATATTCGGGTTTCACAAGGCTGAGACCGAGTTTTAGTCATTCCCGTACCGCCTCGGGCAGCCGCAAAGTTGCCGGGTGCGAATCTGGGGAAGCTGGGGAAAAGGGACCATTCGCCCCCCCTGAATATCTCAGGGTGTGGTCGATCCCCCACACTTCTAGCGATCCGGTGTCGACACAGCTGTCCCACCACCCCTGTCGTCCTATTTTCAATGACATGATGCGAACAAGTCAAGGAAAACAACCCTTTACCACCTCACGTGCGCCTCTGACAATTCCACAACGAGATATTCGCCGAGGGATACTCGTACCGCTGCGTGGTGCCACAGGTGCCGAGGATTCCGAACAAGTTGATGATGCGCTAAGATTTCAGCCATTGCCAGGTTAGTAAGCGTTCATCGGGCGATGGTTTTGCATGTCATGGCAGCGACTTACCGTGCGGAACGTGTGCGAAGCGCCCATGTCTCTCTCTGGTCGTCCGGCAGCCGCCAGTGGCGGTTTGCGATCATCGGTGGCCTAACGGCTTGGCTTTCCTGCTTGTCCATCTCTTTTGTCTCCCATTACAGCATCAAGTGTCAGCTGTGCCTAAAGAATATTTAGGCGTGGGGTGAGAGAGAGGAGAAATCGCGCTTTTCATGCGAAGGCTTGTTCACGATGAGGGATTGCCGTCGGCAGCGGCGGCACCACGCCCAAGGCCGCTTGGGGTGATCGGACCGTTGCCCGACTGTGGCCCTTGTGTTGTTTCCTCCTGGCGTTGACGAAAAAACAGGGACACAGCAAAAGGATTGGGCAGCGTGCTCGGCGGCGTTCTCGGCGGCGTTCCGGGCGGCGTTCGATGCGACGTCCAGATCGGGGTTTATAGGGCTGGATCTTGAATCGTCGCGTGGGACATTGGCTTCCCTCCCGTGCCCTCCACCTCCGGCCTGTTGGGGACTTTGGGTCCGCCGCCCCGTTGCTGGTCTTAGCCGTCAGGCACGACATCGGAGCGGGTAAGGGGTAAGAGGCGTGGATCTAGATGTGGGCGTGGCTTGGGCTGGAACTTTTCAGATGCGCAAGAATTGGGCTCGAGCCTTCCCGTGGAGTTACTGGGGCCGATCTGAGATGATCGAAACGTTCCTGGGAGGGTGAGCATGGAGGTATACCCTCGTCAATGAGCAAAGGGCGAGATATCATGTCACAATCTGTTGGACAGGATCATCGAGCCCAGAGCCTCCTGTTTCCGGGGGTAGATAACAGTCCGATGCTTCGCAGCCTCGACTGCGGAGCACACAAGACGCCGGAGCAGAACCGAGCTGGGGGCTGTATTTATATCGGGGCCATGAAGGGTAGCATCCAGAGCCACAGTCTACCTTGAGGAATCTGGTACCGAGGTGATACGGAGGGAAGTGGATGCAAACTGTATTGAGGGGCATATTTGGTGGGAGGTAAAACGAGGCAAGAGCTGTCTGTCCGCAACCATCAGGGGGCTTCTAGAAGGCGCCCCCAACGTGCCTGCATGCCTACCTACCTAAGGTACCTCGGTACCCCTGAGCAGGCGACCACTTAAAGAAGGAGCTCCCCGTGAGCAAGTCCAGAAATCTAAACACGCGGAAAGGCTAGAGCTTTGCTTTGCGGCTCGTCTTTTTGCGTTCCTCCACTTGTCTGACATCTTTTTGCTCTTTGGGCGAAGTATTGCAACCAAAATAACATGGCGAGACCAACAGTACACACACCAGAGAACTCAGAGTCAGTGGGTTCTACCGCACATGGTTCACAGTATAACAAGTATTCTCTTTTCGGGTAGCCGGGACCGGCTGAAAACATCAGACGGAACAAATGGCCCAGAAGGTGGGCTGGTCCCAGGTGAGGCTCCTTAGAAACGCCTCTGTAGCCGCATTCTGACTGCTGCATCATCCAGTCAGAATTGAGGTGGGCACTGAGACCGGCATTTGTCTGCCACCAACCATCGCAGCTCTTGTCCCCTATTGGACAGCTTTTCCGGGGAAATCACCGAATTTGCTCGTGGGATTGTTGCTTATAGTCAACTTGGTGCCTGGGGCCAAAAGGCGTTGCTTCTGGGGGCTTCTGGGGTAGCATTCTACAGCCGGTGGGTACCGAGACGTCCAGAAGCAGTGCCTCGAGAGCTATGCGTCCAGTTCTGAAAAGGCAGAAATCGCACCAAACAGACAGCCGCAACTGCTGAAGAGGGCAGAGGGCTAGCCTTTCGGCGACTGACAGCACCCAGACAAGCTAACAGGTCCTATTTGACCTAGGGACGCACGTCGACTTGGCCGCTGGCACTGTCTTCCCGCTCAGAAGCCTCGAAGACACGAGTGCGAGCCTGCAGCGCCGAGACATTGCTTGGCAACGCATATCACGATAGTGGATCTGATGTTGCGTGTAAGCTTTCCTCGGCCGGCCCCTGACACAACACGACATCTCGATCCACCACAGGCTGCTGGTGCCAGCGCCGTTCGCTGAGCGACACCTGTCCTAATGGGCCTACCCAATCGACCACGCAATCGACCTAATGGCGGACCGAAGGACCCCGCCGCGCTTCCGAACGACGTATGTCCACATTTGGCCCTTGTCTTCCGGATCGAGCGCGTTGCAGATGCAAGCCAGTGGTTGAACACCGCCGGCAGAGACCATGTTCCTTCGCACATGGGCCCAGCCAACAGGGCCCGCCTTACACCAAATGTACCGACTACCTCCTGCGTAGTAGGGGCGCACCCTTCATGCAGCCCCCTCCCCCCCCCCCCAGGTTCAACATCCAGGCTCCCCAGACTCCCCCCTCGGCGCCCTGTTGTCTCTGTGTGTAGCCCCCTTCGATCCCACCAACCTGGTACCCATCGGTAATCGGACCTGCTGATGGCTCGCATCTCGATCGTCCTGATCCGTGGCCACCTGCAGCAGCAACCTTGATGGGGACATACATTAGGAGGAGGGGGGGAGTGTGTGGTGAAGGGGGTGGCGAGAAGAGAGGTACTGTACACTCACTACCGGTATCTGAAACCATGCCGGCGATGGAAGCTAGCTGCCAGCCCCATCCCCCATCTTCGATCCCCGTCACCCTCCGGGCTCGGCCACAGCTCCAGCCTACGGTCATCCATACGCCGCCGGCGTCATCCTGTCTAGCGTCTTGCTGCCATTCTTGCTGTCAACGTATGTACAGCTGCTGGGGGAAGGGGGGGGGGGGGGGGAGGCGCTAGCCTGCTCCGTTCGGCCATGCAGATACGTGCCGGGCAGGGAGGGTTCATGACACCCTGCGAAACAACGACGCTCCTACCGTGGCGAGGTCCTGATCTATCCGGGCCTGCTTGAGGGCTCGTCTCTGCACCCCGAGTGGGTCAGCTACTGTACCCGGTCTGGATATCTGTATGTCATCGCGATCCAACAACGGTCGACGGTCGGCCGTATTCATCCGGAGGTTCTTATCTCAATGTTCCGACTGCTCCATTGCTGATACGAGGACGCCTTACCCGGGGGCAAACAATTGGCTAGAGGGTAAATGGGCGTGTTGGGGAGTAAGGCAAGCTACGAGAATATATAATGTCATGATTTTCCCTGATCTAGCGGGTTGCGTTGAATTCTCAGCTGCGACGGCCAAACTGAAGTCGACATATCATATCACGTTCGTATCGCCACCTTAAAGGGGGGCATGGCTATTGGGGCACTCCAAAGGGGCATACAGTAAGGCCCAATGAAGCGAATCCGTTCGGCCACCAATCACCAGAGACAATTATTTACGACTTGACCTGTTTATTCCCGCTAAGGGAGAGGCTGTGTTTTCGGATGCTGGTGGAAACACTATCATTCACAAGGAATTATGTGGCTCTCTATTGAGCCTGGATCAGTGTTGAGTTGGAGCGCCGCTCGGCAATTCTGTTGGGCGAGTCCAGAGGCCTCCCAGCATACATATGGGAGACTCAGCTGGTGGCTAAGATAGGTTACACACATCTTATGCCAAAAGTTCCCCTCCTTCGCCATGCTGTCAAGCTCCTATCTCATGCTGGTGATTGATTTGGTCACCCGCCTTTTCAAGCCATTGCGGTTTTGCCTACCAACAAACCGGGGGCACACAAGACACAAGACGCGTTTGGTGCCAAAGGCTATCATCGGCTCTTGAAATTGAATTGACGCTATTCCAGACCCCACGGTGTTGTGACTCGCACTGCAACCTCTTGTCTCAGACAACCTAGACAAATGGCGTCATGAATCTCGGGTTGCTACCCACCATCTCTATGACCTCGTACTATACGTCGATATATATATCTCTTCTTGTTTGGGAGGGAATCAATTTCCAAACAACATGCCGAGGCTGGGCTGTCCGAATTACAGCGAACAATCAGCCATGGGCATCGCATTCTCTCATATTGTTTCAAGGGATCAAACTATCACCGTACTTTCCAACCTTGCAACGGGGTATGCACAATCCAAACAAAACAGACGCAGGGCTCGTTTTACCCCTTGATGTAAATACAGCAGGATCAGGGTAGCGAATGAGAAGACAGAAACCCTACAACTCAATCTGGGAGCATCGCTGTAAAGGCACTGCAAAGACACTGCAAAGACAAGCTTAGAAGCCATCGCAAAATTGAATCAGTCTATCTGGCCCATGTTACATTGAGACAAGCCCTGCTGGTTTACGAGGGTCAATGCCCTGACCCTCTCCCGATATATTGAACCTCACCATGCGCCAGTGATCTAGACCCCCTGAACCTTTTCTCCTCTCGCGAGAGAAGGGGAACATATTGCCGCTATTATTTGTACTACATTTTCACAGCAACCCTTCCCCTTCCATCGCTATTACTAAGCAGTAATTTACTCGGCAGCCTCAGCCTTGGCCTCCTCGACGGCCTCGATATCAACGTTTTCGACGGCAAGATTCTTGATCTCGCGATGTTGTCCATTGTTATGTTGTCCGTTGTGGTGTTGCCCGTTGTGGTGTTGCCCTTTTTGGTGTTGTCCACTAGGCTGCTGTCCGACGTGGCCGGGCTGCTGCCCAACATGACCATGCTGCTGTCCACCGAAACCGCCATAGCCCTGGTTGCCGAAACCGCCGTTGTTACCGTAGTTGTCGTTCCCATGGCCTCCAAAGCCGCCCTCATGACCGACACCGCCATAACCGCCACCGAAGCCGCCGTGATTGCCATAGTTGCCTGATCCGCCGTGGTGGCTGCCGAAACCACCTTCGTGTCCGTAGTTGTCATTGCCTCCGACGCCGCCGTGGTGACCGCCGAAGCCGCCTTCACGTCCGTAGTTGTCGTTACCGTCGCCGTAGCCTCCAAAGCCACCATGGTGACCACCGAAGCCGCCCTCATGTCCGTAGTTGTCGTTACCGTTACCGTAGCCTCCAAAGCCACCATGGTGACCGCCGAAGCCGCCCTCATGTCCGTAGTTGTCGTCACCGTTACCGTAGCCTCCAAAGCTACCATGGTGACCGCCGAAGCCGCCGTCATGTCCGTAGTTGTCGTTACCGTTGCCGTAGCCTCCAAAGCCACCATGGTGACCACCGAAGCCGCCCTCATGACCGTAGTTGTTACCAAAGTTGTTGTGACCTCCGTAGCCGGCGTGGCCTTCGAATCCCGAGCCATGACCGCCATAGCCCGAGTTGCCGCCATAAGCATTGTGTACACCGTTGTATCCACCACCGTAGTGGTGGCCAACCCCGCGGTAGCCCGAGTCGCGGCCAGCGTAGCCGTACTCGCCGCCGTGTCCCGACTGACCGGAGCCGCTGTTGCTGTAGCCGCCGTGGTCATAGCCCGAGTGGCCGTAGCTACGGTGGCGGTACTTGCAGGAGCCGTAGTTATGCTCCTTGAGGTTGCTGCAGTAGCCGTTGCCGTAGTCATCGTCCGAATCCGAATCCGAGTCCGAGTCGGAATCCGAGTCGGAGCTCGAGTCTGAGTAGTCATTGTGGCTGTAGCTCTTGTGGCCGTAACCGGAGTGGTCGCTGTAGCCGCCCTCAATCCAACCGATGGGAACAGGGCGGACGCAGCGGATGCGTTTGTGGTAGCTCTTCTGCAAGTCGTGGCAGCCGTAGCCAAGGTAGCCGAAGAAGTCTCCCGAGCACGTCAGACGGCCGTACTCGTCCTTGGTCCAGTCCGAGAAGGCGGCGGCATGGTCATCGACATAGAAGGACTGGCGGTACTCGCCGATGCGAAGCTAGAAGGCAAGTGTCAGCTAGTGTTGGAAAGTTGGTAAACGGTTTGACTTACATCGCAGTCGAAGTTGAGGCGCTCCTTGTTACCGTAGTAGTCCTTGCTGTATAAAGGTGTCAATGAATGTCTGGCGCCCAAAGGGTCAATACCCCCGGAATTGAGTGCCTACCAGTCGCAGGTGTCAAAGAAGCTGATGTCCTTGTAACTGTAGCCGTCGTATCCACTCTGGGCCGCAAGGGCAGTCAGGTTGACAGCGGGAGCGGCGAGAACACTGCTAGCGACCGCAAGGGCGGCGAGGCCGGTGCGGAGAGTGCTCACGGACATAGTTTGACGATTGTGTGCTCGATAGCTGGAAACTTACCAAGTGACCGGTCGAGGTGGTGAGATGTCGATGATTGTGCGGATGAGGGCGAACTCTAGGCTCTGGGGAAGGTCAGGTTGAGAACATCTTATACGAAACTCGTGGCCGGTACCTGCTCACGAGACACATGATCGCCGATCTCAGCATCATCAAACTCGCTACTTGCGTTGGCCCAAGGAGCGCCGAGATGGATATTCTCAACCAACAATACCGAGGGGCGCCGAGTTGAGGGGGGGAGAGGCGCCATTGGAAGAGGTTAGAAGCTCGGATCTACTCGGGCCTCCAGGCTAGACCAAGCCATAGTCGGAAAAGCATCGAGGATTGAGCATGCCGATGAGGGGGCTTTGGGAGCACCTCATTTGCAACTCTCACTCGTGAAAGAGGCGCTCGTAGACAGCCCCACCGGTCCCGAGTTTACGGGAAAGCTTCAGCGGTGCAGCACCCACACTCGATGTCAGGGTCTGGTATCGGTGTCGTGCTTGTTCCCAGGCTGGTAGGTGACTGGGGGAGATTTACAAGCAAAGAGGTTCTGCGGCTTGTGTCCTTGGCTGAATTCTTCATCGAATTGCAGGCGGGAGTCCCGAGGAGTCCAATAACAACGGGAAGAGAAGGGACGGGCCGGGGAAGCCCCCCACCCTTGACCCAGCTTCCCTCGTAACTTTGCAGAAGCCTACGCGTGGTGCCACCGAGTCCCTAAAGACTAGAACTTCTATACCTTATTGGGCAAGTCTGCGAAGCCCATCATATTTTGGATGGCGCCCTTGGAGCACTTATGAGACTAGCAATCTGACATAATTGTGTCCAGGGGGGAGCCCATGGGGATTGAGCATGTGAAGGGGTCCGGAGTCCGGACTGGGACCCGACTGTTCACGACAAAGTAAGAGCGACTGAAGAGAGCCACCGGGCGTATCTGTGCCGCCAGTGATTTGTAGCAAAAGAAAAACCAACAAAAAAAACCATGAACGAGCTGTCAAAGTGAGGGGAGCCCGATGATTGAGAGCAGACTTTGGTGAAGAGCAGTTGTCCTGGTGTCCGAGTGTCTGAGTGTCTCACGTGCGCAACCGAGCTGCCAAATGCCAAGCCACTGCCAAAGCCGCAAGGGGCAAGGAATTTCATTCAGCCTTGTCCTTGTTTGCATTTCTCAGCCTCGCCAGCATACTTCGCAACGCGTTGTTGCCGCCGATCCGTCCTTGCCACGTCGATACGTCCTCTGGATTGCTGTTCTCTTTGGCGGATATACTGCGTCAACTCTGCTGCGCTCGGGGAACCCGCTCACCTCACCGATATTGTTACTATTCGCGGCTCCGCCCACAATAGGCAAGCCGCGCGCAACTACGGCCGGCTGGCTTTTGCCTCTGCAACAAACCGAAAGTTACTGCGAACTGCCAACCAAGCTGATCCTCGACCTCAACACATCAGAGTCAATTGCACTTCAAGGTTTCCAGCCCGAGACAATAGCTTCAGCACTCCGGAACCCCTGAATCCGCCGAAACAAATAGTCAATAGGGGTGGACGACTCTGCGCGACCCCCCAAAGAGAGGAGGCTCCCATCGTTCCCTCACCATCAACCCCCAACCCCCATTAGCCTCCATCATGACGAGCCAAAACCCATCAACACCTATCAAGGTCCCTCCCTCGGCTGCCAACTATACCCCAGCCACACTCGATCCAGATCTTCGGTCGCAAATCAACATGGCGCTAATAAAAGAAGGCTGTGTCACAAAGTGAGTCTCCCCCTCCACCAACAAACAAAGCGCTTCCATTCCCTTCCCAATCGTCTCTTCTGCTATTTGCGCCCGACCCGGTTAACCAAGCCCCCTTCCCTTCTTCCCCCACATTAGGATCCAAGAGCAACTCCTCCACTCCCTCCACGCGCACCACTCCAATTGGCCAACCGTCGTCCAGACCCACGCCATAACCCTCTTACGTTCCGGCGAAGTCTCGACCTTCCCTGCCCTGCTGCGGCGTGTCATGGAAGATGTCCGGCAAGACACAGCTGTGGCCCCGGGTGCCACCACCAACGGAACCTCAGAGGTCAACGGCGGGCGTAGCAAGCCGAGCGCCAACGGTGGCGGGACGCCCTCGGCAGCCGCCCGGGACGGCGAGAACGGCGGCGGCGGCGGCAGCAGCAACGGAAACTCGGGCTCGGCGACACTCAGCCTGGCCGTGCCGCACTCGGTCGTTGAGGACGCGCTCAAAGTCACGCGAGACAGCCTGGAGATGGTGTGTGATATCGAGGAGAACGGGGCGACGTAAGGGTGCGCCGCCCTGAGTACCCAAGGACTTCTTTTCTTTTCTTTCCTTTGACTACACCCGCACACCCGCACATCCGCACACACACACACACACACACACACACACACACACACACATACACACACACACACACACACACACACACACACACATCCACACATTCACACATCCACACAAATACACAAACACATATCAACCAGCACCACAACACACAGCCACAAAAACATCTCACACATACAATATACCAACCAGGACCGACGACGCGTGCTGACCTCTGCGATTTGTTTTTCTGACATGTAGGGGTCTAGCAACGCCGCTGCGATGAAAAAGAGGAGGATAAGAGGGGAGGAGAGCGACGATGAAGAGGGCGAGGAGGACAGGAGGAATAGCTTCAGGAATGGCATGGTAACAACAGGTACAAATGATAGGGAAGGAGGCAAGATGGACTTGGAGACAAGCCAAGGTGTGGTAGAGCAAGGAATCGCTGTTACCGACAGTTTCACTCTGGTTGAAGCTCTACGGACAGCCGGGCTCTACGAGCAGCCTGAAGACCGGCAGCCGGGCGAACATGAGGTTGGGTGAAGCGGGATTGATGATGATATGGTCACGGAAAACAACAAGCACGAACGTACCCTAACCCTCGCACCTTTTTACATACGGCTTGGAGCAGGGAGGGGGAGCTGAAAGTATCATGATATTCCAGGGGACCAGACAAACCCCCAGTGTACAGAACATAATAATAAATATGTTGGCTGTTCCCGGCCCGTATATAAATCACGCTGGAACATACCACGCTAAAGTTTCCCCGAGACATGTGCGGGAGTTACTAGTGGACACTTGCAACATATTATGAATCAGGGTTATTACTGGGCACTCCCACACACAGCCTCGTTCCCAAATCTTTCTGCTGGAGATAGAACATACTACATCTGAAGGCCTGTTGGACAATACGGTACCTTTACGGCCCTGCCAAGCCGCACCTTGAAATCACATCCTTCACATCCTAATACTAACAAGCAATGTAACTAAATCAATTTTGCAGTCTATCTCGTCCTGTATCACCGAGACCACGACCTGAGAGGAAACGCCCGCGGCTGCGACCCCAACCCCGTTGGTCGTCATCTCAGTTTCTGTAAGGGAAAATCAAAATGTGTGCTGCGAGAGCGCCCCTGAACTCGCCACTATTCCGCTCGTCTCATCGGCCTGGGCTCTTCCGATTCGTCGAAAAAGAGTAATTTGGTGGCAGAAGGCAAGTGCTATCTACCTGCGGTCCAAAGCAAAACGGAGCAAAGTAGCTACGCAGATACCGTTGTTACTGAACCCCTTTCTCTGCCTATCGTGAAAGCAGCCATTGAGCCGCTCTATTTCCTTTCTCCCCAAAGACTCCTTGACTCGTTATGGTGAAGACGACCGAGAGATGATGCAGCGGGGCAGTTGATGACGAGAAAGAGAAATCTTAGAATACATGAGACCCCTGTAGTTCTACTGCCAGGTCCAAAGACAAACGCCGAGATTTGCCCGCTTAATCATAGAGACCGTCGTCGTTGCCGGCATCGCCAAACGAGTTACCGGCATCACCACCCTCAGCACCGGCCTCGGGGAACTTGAAGAAGGCGCCCGGACCAGTGTTCTTCATCTGTTGAGAGAAAGCCTCGTAGCGGCGAATCTCAACATCGCTCACTGACCGACGGGCCATTTGCATGGCCTCCTCGAAGTGGCGCTTGGTGAGTTGAGGGACGGGGTCCTCGGCGTCATCCTCCATGTCAATATCCTCGCCGGCAGCCTCACGCTCCTTGGTCCGCTGGATATCAAACGCAATAGATTCCTTGATGGCAATCTTGACAGCGCGTTGCGTGATGAAGCCGAGATCGGCACCGGAGAAGCCGTGCGTCTTCGAGGCGATGTAGTTGAGGTCGACGTCATCAGCAACAGGGGTCTTGCGGAGCTGAGCGCTGAGAATACCCAGACGGCCAGCCTCGTCGGGCAAAGGAACGTAAATGAGCGAGTCAAGACGTCCAGGACGGCAGAGCGCGGGATCCAACTGCTCGGGTCTGTTGGTAGCACCAATGACAAAGACGTTCTTCTTCGAGGTCATGCCATCCATTTCTGGAGACGATTAGCTTGCATTCATGGCACAGAGGGTAGCAGAAACCTTACCAGTGAGAAGTTGGTTGACAACACGGTCAGAAGCACCGCCGGCATCACCGACAGAGCCGCCACGAGCCTTGGCAATAGAATCAAGCTCGTCGAGGAAAACCACGCAGGGGGCCGCGGCGCGTGCCTTGTCGAAGATATCTCTGATGTTGCTTTCAGACTCACCGAACCACATGGAAAGCAGTTCAGGGCCCTTGACGGAGATGAAGTTGGCAGCGCACTCGTTGGCGACAGCCTTTGCCAACATCGTCTTACCAGTACCAGGAGGACCGTAGAACAGAACACCTCGAGAAGGCGAAAGACCAAACTTGAGGAACTTCTCGGGGTGGTCGACCGGGTACTGTACGCTTTCCTTGAGCTCCTGCTTGACGGTCTCGAGACCACCAATATCCTCCCAGCGGACGTTGGGAACCTCGACAACAGCGACCTCGCGAAGAGCCGAAGGGTTGGAAACGCCCAGGGCAAAGCGGAAGTTCTCCATTGTGACACCGAGGGAGTCAAGGACCTCGGCGTCAATTGTGTCCTCATCCAGATCAATGAGGTCCATCTTCTCACGAATTTGCTGCATCGCAGCCTCTGAGCAGAGGGCCGCGACATCGGAGCCCACGTAACCGTGAGTCTCGGAAGCGATTTGCTCCAGATCAACATCATCGCCAAGCTTCATGTTCTTGGTGTGGATCTGGAGAATCTCCAGACGGCCAGTTGGGTCAGGAATACCAATATCAACCTCGCGGTCGAAGCGTCCGAAACGACGAAGAGCAGGATCGATGGAGTTCGGGCGATTGGTGGCCGCCATGACGACAACGTTGGACCGCGCCTTCATGCCATCCATGAGCGTCAGGAGCTGAGAAACGACTCTTCGCTCGACCTCACCGTTGGTCTTGTCACGCTTGGGCGCGATCGAGTCGATTTCATCAATAAAGATGATGGCAGGCGAATTCTTTTCTGCTTCCTCAAACGCCTTTCTCAAGTTGGACTCGGACTCACCAGCCATCTTGGACATGATTTCGGGGCCGTTGATGAGGAAGAAGAATGCTCCGGTCTCGTTGGCAACGGCGCGAGCCATGAGTGTCTTGCCGGTACCCGGAGGCCCGTAGAGGAGGACGCCGCGGGGTGGCTTGATACCAATCGACTTGAATAGCTGGGGATGGCGGAGGGGCAGCTCAACCATCTCTCGGATTTGGGCCATTTGCTTGCGGCAACCACCAATATCGTCGTATCCAACCTCGTTCAGGTTGTTCTCCTCCTCATCACGCTGGATCGGCTCGCCCTCGCAGTGAATAACTGTGTCCTGGGCAACGATACCGTACTCAGGGGGATCGACCTCAACAACCTTGAACTCGACTTGCCTCATGCCACCACGAACGATGAATAGATCGCCTTGTCTGACCGGCCGGTATGCTTCGCGGAAGTAGGGGGCAAGGAAAACATCAAAAAGAGATCCTGTGATGCCTTCAACGGTGTCCGCAATCGGTAGGACGGCGATGCGTTTGGCCTTGAAACAGTATTAGCCGCAATGCGAACAACATAGTTTAGGTAGATACTCACGTATTTGATATCTGGGCAAGGGTGGATTGTGATGATGTCGCCATGTTTGACGCGCAGATTGTGGCGAACAACCCGGTTGAGTCGGGCGCTGCCGTCGTCGAGATCATCGTCGGCAAGGACAATTAGGACAGTGTCCTTTCTCTTCTTACCCCGCACCAAGACTGTATCGCCACGGAAGAGTTGGAGCGCATCCATGGTGTTGTTCGACAAGGCAATGACCGAGTTATCATCGTTGACGGCATCGGTAACCCTAATCAATCATGTCAGCCGCACGCTCGTTGGGCGCCTCAACGGAGCCTCAATCTTACATCAACTGGTTGGGCTTCTTCTTTTTCTTGAGAATGGCTGTGGCCGTGTCGTCCACCTGCATAGCGGGGTTAGTTTCAGGAAGTTGATGGTGGACGATCAGGTGAACAAACATCTTTGCGCTCGGCACCAGAGACATCGCTGGACAGAGGTTAGCTTCCATCACGACCGCAAAGCACACCCGCATCGAAGTGCGGGCATCAAAAACGGGGCCACATACGCCAGGTTGGCCTTCTTCTTGTGCTCGTGGTGCTCGGGCGTAGGTTCGGGCGCCATTTTGTTCGTCTAAATTTTGATAGAAAGGTGAGCAGAAGATCGAGTGTGCGATGGGGTTGGTGGTCCGCGAGAGATGCCGAGAGCAGAAGCGCGAGGCAGGGAATGTGTTTGCGGGTACGGGAATGAGGGGGAGCAGTACTTATGTGTGAAGCGAACGATGGCGAGAATCTGGAGACGGGTGGTTTTTTTTTGGGGGGGGGGGTTGAAAGGGGAGGAAATACCCTTGGGTTCAAGGTACCTTCCCTTAAAATGGAGATGGATATGGTGTTGGTTTGGCTTGGTTTTGGTTTGGTGAAGCTAGGTTTCATGGAAGGACAACAGCGGAACACTGACTAGGCGACCACTCGGATGACGACTTGCGGAGCCTTGGGCGGCAAAGCCCGTGCGTCTTCGCCAGCTCGCCAGGCACCGCCAGTCAGGGCCCAAGCTTCCTGTCTCTGGGGAGCTATTCTTTTGGAACCTTCCAATACTTTCTATCACCCACGGTCTGCTGACTACAGAGCGCTTGTAGGCGATGAGAAGGCAAGAAAACACCAGCTGCAATTCGAGCCCATTCAGTATACGCTGTCTCATTGGCGTTTTCCATCCGCTAGACCCAGGCATGCGTTTGACTACGTCGTTTTCTCATTCATTTTGCACCGTAGGCGGTCCAGTTTTCGCCATTCACACAAGGCAACAGCTGAGGGGAGCTCTTGGGGCGTTGTATGCCTGCAGCCTCGTTTTCATGCCTTGGCACTGCCAGCTTTGAACCTATCATTTGCGCTCAACTTCATCTAGGGCGTCTCTAGAACCGAAAGCCTTCACGATCTGATAGATGGAAACGACGGTGCCGCGTCAAGCTTCGCCATCTACCTTTTCCCCACTGATTTCCCAGCGCAACCTTCGCAGTTGGTTGCCCCTAGTAATCACTCAATCCACACCTCAGTAGTCCAGTCATTCCATCCCCAAAGATTGACGAAAATGTAGGTTATATGCTCCAACCTCGTCATATGGGTTAGCTCAGCCTTGTAACCTTTGCAATCCAGGTTCGCCATCTCTCGACCCAGGGCCTCGGTCGTCGGGTTATACTTAGATAGAGGTGGACAAGCATCTCCGAAACACAAACGGGGATGTCAGGGATAGACTATTATCTAAGAGCCGCATTACTTTCTGGATCTCCTAGCTGTTCAACGGGACATGACTGGCTCATACATCGCACATGTTGGGCTATTGGCAGTTTGCTGCATCGGAATTCGATGTCTGAGAGAGAGCGCTGCCAGCGTTTGACGAGGTCACGTCACCTGTAAGAAAAAAAGGGGGGGGAGGAGTAAGGTCTTTCCCAGTTCCAGACTCCCCTCCTCACCTGCCGCATATAATATGAAGCTTGGGAATTGTATAGAAGTCTGGCATTTGCAAAATCCCTTGGGCTTTGAGGATCCCTACTGCCGACAAACTATGTAGGCTGTGGAAGATGGCCCATGGCTCCGATTGTCGCAGCACATCTACATCTCGACCTACCTGCCCATCTATGTGCAAGTCTATTATTGCCTACACTGACATATATGCCTTTTCTTTACCATTCTACCTACGTCCTACCAGCGTTTTTATCAGCTCCAACCAGGCATTGACCGTCTCCTCTTCGCCTAGATCAAGGTGGGTTCGGTATTCGGTAAATAAGTAGGTACCCTATCTCGTGGTATCCCGCTTTCATCGAACACGATTGTTGGGATACGACTGGTTCCTGGCGTTTAACTTGCCGAGTTATTGTTCGTGAGAATCTGGGCAGACTCTCGGGTTGCAACTGGCTCCTAGGATATAGTGTCGTAGTGCAGTTTACCAAGGTACTGTATGTCATACGAACCGCCGTTGTCACCATGTCCTTAAGACCAAAAGGAGCCAAAAGGATTCCGAGTCGACTTTAAGCTTCAGTGTTATTTTGTCTTCCCTCGCTCGGGCACTTCGCGCTTCGGCTGTCTTCAAGCAGACGGATACTCTCTCACTGGTCAAATGGGATCACTCTAACCGCCCGCCATGCATGCCCTTTTCTCACAATAAACATGAGAGGGAGGGACAAGTAAGTGATGCCAAGTCCTATTTATTGCTGCGAAAGCCCTCACCTATCTTGCTTTTGGTTGTCTCTTGCCAGTTATTGGCAACAGCCTAGTGACTCATGTGCGAAAGGAAGCCGGTTTGCGAGGCGGTAAAAATGCTTGCAGGGAGCGTGTACCTACACTAGTTTCCAGGCAAGGTAGTCTAAAATTGGAGGCGATGTGAAGCCAGTCGAGATATTTATCCAGGTTATTCTGTTGCCTGTTGACTGCTCCATAGCGATCCACAGTTTCCAGGGTGGCTGAGTGTCCAGGGATCGCTGCCGTCCTCGATATCCTGCTACAAGTCATTGTCTCCACAGGTCATCACCGGGAAGCATCGAGAAGCTGGGCGCAGCATGCGGGGTTTTGTGGTTTCATTGATTCGATACCAATGTCGTATCTTGTTGTTATATCTCACGCTGGGAACGCGGCCCAAGTAGGATTGACAGCGACTCTTTGCGGCTCAGCCCCTGCTATCAAAGCCGACCGTGAGTGTCCTGGGTGTCGGAGAGGAGAGGATTTCTTAGGGAGCTCGGCACCTCATCAATGCCCCAGCCCAGGATCGCCGAGTTGACCTCGATATCATGTAGTCCCACGTTCCTTTGTCTATGTATACACCATTGAATGACCATTTGCGTGTTTGGCAATAGGATAATAGTTTTAGAAACTGCTTCAGTCAACAAAAGCACAGCCAGGAACGCCTTGGTTCCATATACCGGTGCACTTCGAGCCAGCAATCACCGTGGAGTGCGTTAAAGAGGAGTATCGTCGGACTCGGATACCGGTGGAATGCGAACTGACCAATCACAGTGGCGGTCGAACCGCAAGGTTTGGTCAAAAGCCCAAATGTGCATGATCGAGCGCATTTTAATTTCGGCGAGGATAGGTATAACACATATCGACGTGTGCGGCCGTTGAGTTATTACCAAGAGTTGTTTTTGACTACCTAGACGACAAGTTCGATTAGTTATCATGAATTCTTGACGTCTGACACAGAGTGTTTGGGCCACAGGAACCAGTATCGATCTAGGGTCCATAGGGTCCATAGGGATAACTCTGAGGTCCCAAGGTCCACCCGGGGAAGCGGGACAAATGGTTGGCTAGGTCACCTGCAGCGGGGCGTGTAGAGGACAGGCAAGTGGTATTTGAAATGGAGATAGCGGACTCGGTGATTGACACTGACAGCGGGCACTTTGAGGTTTTGATGCTGGTCGTCCTTGCGTCCTCGACCGATCAAGCGCGGGGAACGGGACTCCTGGATGGCCAAGAGCGGGTTTCCAACTTCGGTTCCCAACGGTCATCTCTGCATTCCTGATTGGCTTAGAAGGTTGTTGAGACGACATCAAGTCCCCCATCGTTCCTCTCCGGCTCGCACTTATTCTTTATTCAATATAATTATTAATCCTGGCCTGAGGACGGAGTACTTTTGCAATACCAAACTCGGGACGTCGCACTGGCCTCCTGCAAAGCAACACCTACGCAAGAACCTTGCAGGGGGTGGCAGAGTGAGAGAGGGTGGACCCGCACGACCCGATCAAGGAATCAAGGATTCCAGGCAACAACCGGGATCGAATAACCCGCGCCAGTCGAGCCAGTCAACACTAACAGCCGCGCTGATATGGATTTCCATTCGTCAAGAACCGATAGGCTAGGGAACGGGGAAACGCGGGACGCAACCTTTCGGTGTCAGGACGACCGTTCAGAGATAACTGCAGGCGAGGCTTCTTCAGCTTCTGGCGCCTCTGAGAAGACATCGGATATGTCACGGGTAGACCTCCTGGTCTTGACTCGGCGCTACCTTTCATTGGACAGCAAGCGTTCCAAGCAGGACCCAAGCAAAAGAGAGCTGCTGGAGCTGTGATGCCCCAAAGCCCGGAGACTTTCCCAACTGCCCCGCATTCCCCCCCCCCTCCTCCCCTCCCAAATATCGCCAGGCTGGGGACAGGCTGGGTTGGCTTGGTCTCCTCACAAGGCTGAATCAATGCCTTGTCTGAGAGGCGTTCATGGCGGTCTGTCTCACAACAGCACAAGATGGGACGGGGAAGGTATCTAATTGCGGTCGCCTAGCGCCGAGGGTGGCTCTTTTGCATCCTAGCCGCTGTTTCATATCCGCCCATGTCAACAGTGTTTATCAATCCAGGAGTATCGGAATCCAATTGGAGCCGCGGTGGCGCGGAAGCTACAAGAGAACATCGAGAATGCCCAGGTGCTGATCGAGCTACGCGGTGGCCGTACAGCGGATCGCCAGCTTTTCTGGCCCGGTGGCTTCCCAAAAGGCATCAATTAGGATCCGCCGGCGTGCCCCCCTTCCTCGCGACCCCCTGGTTCCCCTCCTACCACGAGTTTCTTGGCTGCCAACCTTGTTCTCCTTGTGCGACGTGCTTTGGCGCCTGCATGCAATAACTTATCAACCCCAGGGAGAAATGCTACTATGGGATACTAGTGTACGGGCAAAAGTACGCACTCACCATCCAATACACCGCTCCACGGCCTGTGTAACTAAACGCGCTAGGATGACAGGCCCCCGCGGCTGGCAGGCAAGGAAAGGGTCAATCCTTCGTGACAATTGCGCCGTAATACCGAACGCTTCCGGCGATAGCGTATGTATCTCCATGCGTCATTCGCCTCATTGCGGCAGATCCTGCCCTACCCAGGGGGCCCCGGTACCTCACAGGCCCGGTCCGTAGGGCTTACCTCCCACTTTATGGCTGCATGACGCTGGGGCTTGAGTGGCCTGCCCCGAGGCCTGGCGGAGCTATGTGACGAGATCCTTGGGCCCTTAAAAAAGAAGCCGGGTCTGAGCTGGTTCGATAGCATTCGCTCGCGTCCCGGTGGCTCCCCATTACTCCTGTACCGTCTGTGGCATGATTTCGGCACGGGAACCGAATGACACTTATATCGGGGGCACGGCCACGTTTGCGTGCCTTTGCGTGTTTCCCCGTTGGTATAACTCCCACTCCCTCGGACCCAATTCCGCCCAACATGTCGCACCCACGCCAAATACGCCAAATACGGACGAGTAGAAGTGGATCAGACCAAGACGCCGAGGACATGATGTTGGGGCACGACTCAGATTCGCCAGCGCCATCCGCGTCCCGGCCCGGGAACTCGGGACGAAAGGGTTCGAAGAAGGTCCGGACTGGCTGCATAACATGCAAGTGAGTTACGACCTTTCTTGACACAAGATCCTACTTGCCTTGGTGGGCCCGGCCAGCCAGCCAGCCCACATGTTTTTGCCGCATCGAGATGAGCTTGCGGATCATTCGGGTTTCATATGCTAACCTCGGACTTTGGTGGGTACAAGAATTCGCAAGGTCAAGTGTGATGAGGCCAAGCCATTCTGCATGCGGTGCACAAAGACAGGCCGCCGATGCGATGGCTATCTGGATGCAAAGAGCATGGCTCAACGTCGTCGCCGGACCGGGACTTTGTCGGCAAGTGGGGCAGGCGATGTCCACGCACCGCTAGCCCTCTTCTACGAGTGGGCATCAGCGGATGAGAAACGATCATTTCATTTCTTCCAGCACGTCACAGCACCGTGCCTGTCTGGGGACTTTGACGGGGTCTTCTGGCGGGTTCTCGTCCTCCAGATATGCCAAACCGAGCCAGCCGTCAAGCACGCCGTGCTGGCCGTCAGCAGCCTCCACGAAGGTATGATGGCGATGGCGCCCTATGCTGAAGCCGACGACAGACACTCATTCGCCCTATCACAATACAACAAAGCCATCGCGTGTTTGCTGGATCAGATGCGCGAGGTCGACGCCAAACCCCTTGTGCCACTACTAACCTGCGTCCTATTTGTCTGCATCGAGTTGATGCAGAGCAAGGACACAGAGTCTATCATCCATCTCGAACAGGGCCGCCAGATTCTCAGTCGGTTGGGACGGAAAGCGTCCTCACAAAACTCCGAGATTGACATAATTAAACAACACTTAGTACCCATGTACACTCGACTCAGTCTGACATCGCTCATGTTTGGCGGCGATCCCGTTGCCATCCCCACGCCGTTGAAGACCCTCACCGACGTCCCCATGATGTTCGATTCCATCGGCGAAGTACGATACGCCCTCTACGACTTTATGGACGAGTGCCTTCGGTTCGCAAAGAAGACTCACGCGGCCAAGTACAGCGAGCTTCCAGAGGAGGAACTGCGGATACACGAAAAGGAGCAGGACTATTTATTACGGAAGCTGTCTAAATTTAACGTTTCCTTTTCGCTTTACCAGGCCCAAAGGGCACGGGATGCCCCCCCGGGCGCTATCGCCTTGATACAGATACACGTCAGTACGACTTACATATGGATATCGACGGCCCTCAGCAGTGAGGAGACGGTATTTGATGCCCATGTCGCGACCTTTTCGAAAATCATTCCCCTCGCCAACACATTTATGGACGCTCTAGCAGGGCCCGTGAACCATGACCCAATGGCTAACAAGATGACGGCTGCATCACCATCAGCAGCGGACACGCGCCGCTTCTCGGCCCTGTTCACATTTGAAATGCATGTTATTGCACCGCTTTATTACGTCGCAGCCAAATGCCGACACCCGCTTATACGACGAGCTGCACTGGACCTCTTGCGCCGTAATCCGGCCCGACGCGAGAACTTGTGGCGTGCCAATGTGATGGCCGCCATTGCCGACCATACAATCAGGTTAGAGGAGAAGCATCTGCGCCCTCGCACCGACCAGTCCCGCTCCGCCTCGCCTCCAGAACTGCCGACCATGATGCCGTCTTTTCTCTCTGCCTTCCAGGCCAACGAGCTTTGGGATGCCGAGATGAGGGACCTGCCGTTATTACCACACCACATCTTCCGACCCGACATCGTGCCAATGGCCGCCGACCCAACCCCCCGAAGCTTTGGCGGCTACGAACCATCCATCCAGCCAGCGGTCCATTCACCATGTCCAAGTAACCTGGATCTCAGCTTCGACAGTCCCGAGCTCAGCCACAACAGCGGCCACCTGCCCATCGACCCCTCTCTCTTATACGACGCAACCGAAGTCCCGACCTCGTCACACTCATTTAGCCCCGGCACGCACTCTATCGCCTCGTCATTCGACGACCATCTCTCGGCCTCGCACACCATCTACGTCAGCGGGACTGGAAATAACACAGTCGCGGCGAGGAGCGACAATTCGTCACAGATTTGGAATGCATTCACACAGCACCAAGAGCAACAGCAACAACAGCCGCATCAGCATCAGCAGCAGCAGCAGCAGCACCTAGCTCCGAATATCGCGCTCGAGCCACCTACGCCCTCGGACGTGGGCGATGCATGGATGTTCGACTCGCGGCGGACGTCCGGTATATCTGCAGCAGCGTCAGAAGATAATGACGAGTCGCTGGGATCGGGTACAGGATCGGGGTCCGGATCCGGGACGGGCTTTTTGTCCGGGTGGGCCAAGGACCTGCAGCGGAGCGGGGACGCGCCGTTTGACGTGCCGGAGCATTTCCGGGTGCATGACGCAATTATTGGGCCGGAGAAGGAGGATGGGAGCTGGGTAATGATGTTCCGGAAGCTGGGCGGACTGCATGCCGATTGGGATGTGCAGACGGATTATGTGGCGGTGGGCTGAGAGTGTTTTTGTTTGGCGGTGCGGTGTGTGAATGCCGCGTGGATTCGAACGTGTTAAATAGGAGAGATACCCTTTGATTTTCTTGCGAGGTGAGAGTTATGTGTTGTTTGGTTTGGCTACGCGTGGATTGGGAGGAGCATATGAATGTTGGCCTTGGGATACAATACACAGGACTGTATGGGGCTCCGGGTTTGCGGACGCGAAGCGTTAGAGACAGAGACAGACAGAAGACAACCTTGCTGCAATCGCAAGGAAACAGCTGGCTCCTTTTATAAGAGAGAAAAGCTGGGAGAGATGCGAGACACTCTCCACTCGCCGCATTATTTGGCCCGGTATTTCTCAAGGCTGGTCGTTCTTCACGAAATTGCGTGAATTCTGCGGACGTAGGGGGGCGCCGCTTATCTTATCAATTACACGCGTGGTGGCGGCCTGGCAAGCTGACGAGAAGAATCTTTAGGAGCTCCGTAAAAATGACATCAACCCATGTGCATCGAAGGCCGCTCTTCCCTATTGATTGACTGACCACAGCCGCTGCAGCATTCCAACAGTAACAACAGCTTCCATCCTCTTTTTTTTTTTTTTTTTGGCCAGGATATATTGGATATTAGATACCAATCTCCCCACCATCAATCCGAACAAACCAATGCCCGCCCCAGCAGCCCTGCACGTCGCCCCGGTGCCCGTTGTAGGCGATCGCGCACCCTGGTCCGACGCCATCGCCTTTCCGGCTGCCAAGCCGGTGCTGCTTGTCTTCCTGCGGCACTGCGGCTGCCCGTTCGCCGAGAAGACGTTCCAGTCGCTGACCAAGTTTTCCGTCCGGCACCCCGAGATTCACTGCTTCGCCGTCTCGCACTCGTCGCGCGCCGCCACCGACGCCTGGGTTGTTGCTGCTGGTGGTGAGTGGAATGTTGAGGTTATCGTCGACGAGGCCCGTGAACTCTATGCCCAGTGGGGGCTCGGCACCACGAGTACCTGGTACGCCATGAGTCCGTGGAACTTGTACTCGGCGTACCGCCTCGGCAAGGACGAGGGTATCTGGGGCGGCGACCAGACAACGAGGGGCGCCGTCGACGCGAGTGGCACACGCTGGCAGATGGGCGGAGCCTTCGCCATGGACGCGGGTGGCTTTGTACGGTGGTACGTCTATTCTCTACTGCTTCCCCTACTACGATCTATACCTTGATGGTGGTCGGTGGCTAACAATCGTGAATAGGGTCAAGGTGCCGAGCGCAGCGAATGACCTGCCAAACTTCAAGGAAGCGCTGCAGGCGCTGGAGCCGGCAAAGACGGGGCTGGCCTAGTACGAGGTTGTCTTGTGCTGAGGGCGGGGTGTTTGGGGGTGATCAGGCTGGCGGCTTCATTCTGTATGTGTGGGCGGAGTCTTGGTCTGGCGGTCTTTCTCGTGTCTACTCTTCCTACGTCACTGGCGCAGTTGATTCCCGTTTACTGTTCTGCTGGAATTTGCAGTATGAATTACTAATGATATGGTTCCCAACTAAGGTGCCTACGCCCCGTTGCTCATGATGCGTAGCAAGATACCCGCCTCTCAAGCGAACGACGACTATATTTTGTCGCATCAGATCTGGGGGTCAGTTACCCAAGCCAGCAGATAACCAAAAAGAAGCCTCAGCATCCCCCAAAAACCTTCTCGACGGCCCTCGTCACTCTCTTCGCTACATCTAAAATACTGGTCTCTGGCATATTGTAGGCTGGCATAATCATAATGTGGTCACCTCTTCCGTCTCCCGCACAGCCTTGGCCGTGGTAGACAAGAACCCGGAAATCTCTCATGGCCACCCGGAACACCTGGTGTGCCATCTGCAATGCAGGATCAAACGGCTCTTTGGTCGCCTTGTCTCGAACAAACTCAATGCCCCAAAACAGCCCCCGGCCCCGTATGTCGCCAACGTTCGGATGGTTGCCCAGCAGCTTGTGGAGTACCTGTTCTAGTGTGCGTCCAGCAGCCTCGACATTGGCAATCAGGTTTTCCTCTTGGATGATCTTCTGCACCTTGAGCGCAGTCGCCGCAACGACGGGGTGGTTTTGATAGGTATGACCATGGGTAAACGCCTTGTCTTCGCGCTTCATGAGCTCTGTGACCTTGGCTCCCACGAGGAGTGCGGAGGCCGGCATGTAGCCTCCTGCGAAACCCTTTCCAATGGTCTGGAGGTCGGGGACAACCATTTCACGTTGCCACGCGTGCAATGAACCTGTCCTACCCATGCCGCACATGACCTCATCGAAGATCAAGAGGGCACCATATTTTTCGCAGACGATCTTCATAGCGCGAAGGTAGCCCTGCACGGCCGGGACGCAACCCAATGCCGCTCCAACGACCGGCTCCATAATGACGGCGGCCACAGTGTCTGGGCCAAGTTGCTGGAATTTTTCTTCCAGCTCAACCGCCTTTCTGGTGGAAAATGCTTCGTCACCTTCTTCCGGGTGGCGTTGACGATATGGGTTACATGAGGAGATCTTGTGGAATTGAGGTCCTAGGATGGGCTCAAAGGGACCCCGCCGAACGACGTGTCCTGATGCCGACAGCGAGCCAATGGTTGTCCCGTGATACGACTCCTCGCGTCCGATGAAGTTCACTCGCTGTGGCTCGTCTTTCCAGATGAAGTACTCTCGGCTCAGCTTCAGAGCTGCTTCGACGGCCTCGGACCCTATTCAGAAAGGGAATGTCAGACCTTTGGCGCTCTTGTCAGAACAGCGAGATCACCATACCTGAACACATGAGATAAACCTTTTGCATCTCACCCTCGGTGCTTTGGATGAGCCAGTCTGAGACTTCCTGGACTGGCATGGCCTTGAAGTGTGCGTAGGAGACGTAAGAGAAGGCCTTCATCTGGGATACAGCCGCTTGCGCAACATCTCTACGGGCATGGCCGATACAAGCAACGCCAGCGCCACCGCATGCGTCAAGGATTCGCGCGCCATCGCCGGGGTACCAGTAGTACCCTTTTGCCTTCTCCAGAAGAGGGAATCCCTCGGCGGGGCCTTTGGATAGCGAGTCAACGACGGTCTCGGAGCTAGCATCGGACTCTATTTTTCGCGAGTGTATTTTTGAAGAGGAGGCTTCTGGGATAGAGAAGAATTGACCCATCCTTGAGTTTGGTACAAGGGGGCGGGATGGCAAGATACAAGGCGGGCTCATCCGGCAGCGTGGCTATAGTATGATACTTGAGGGACACGAGTGGTGGATTCAAATTGATGTTCATGTGGGCACCTTTATAGAAAAAGCCCGTTTTGGTCTCGGGAAGTTTCCAGCCTTATCCTCAGTCCGTCTTTTGTCGTCTCCCTTGGACCGCAACTAGTGGTACTGACTAATGGACGAATCATTGGGGAGCCAACCGCTCAGCTAGTGATGGCGGATAGACAAGGGGATGGAAAGCGTTCGATCATCTTCCGTCTCGGTATCCAAGAAAGGGACCGACACTGCGGGCGGCCTAGATGGGCGACCCGACAACGGATAGGGGGTTGCCGGTGACTTGATGGCGAAACACTCTGTCTTCTCGAATGACGAGGAACACAAATATTATTTGAAGCATCCGCTGCTAGCGGTAAGGGACACGGCCGATCGACAAGAAGCTGCAAAGTGTGAAGACGCGCCTAAGCTGAGTCCTGCCGAGACTGCCCATGTAGCACAACTCTTGGGAATACGTCTTCGAACGACTCCACGACAAAATGATCAAGAGACGGAAGCTGAAAACCGCGCACGGATAATCATTGTCCAGTAACCGCTTCTCAAAGCCAGCACCTCCTATCGGCGGGAAATCTTCCCGGCCAAGGAAAGTACCCAAAGAAGGCAGGTAGGTGTCCCCCACTCCTTCTTGGTCTTCTCATAACTTAGGTAAGTACCTTGTTGGCAGCTATCGGCTGCACATCAAGAGGCGGGACACCGCGGAAATCGAGAACACGCCATCCCACAAACTGGTTAGGGCGGCTTCTTCTCTTCTTCTCCTCGACCCTTTCTGTACATGCCTATTCTGTCGCTGTCTTAAACGGCATAGCACGAGAGCCGTTGCCCATTGCAGTTGGTCGTACTTGCTCGTCATCACACCAGGCAGTCGTGCTTGAATCGGCTCGTCAGGTGCCTCCCCGCCTCTATCACCTGGATATCCACCCTCGGACAAGCCTTGTTGTGTCCACGGTATACCATCTGCCTACTCAACTGCAGCTGCATACCCTAATCCCTAGGCCCATCCCGACAGCACCGTAGACGCCGACTTACTCGGCCATGTGCGATACAAGAGTAATTCGAGTTCCATGATAGCCGACAGCCTACCTACGGCCTCCGCATGGGTCACCCCAGGAGGAACAGGAAGCAGGGGATCCAACGCTTACTTCTAGGTGGAGAGCCGGCAAAGCAATGAATACACATGCGTCGCTCAGAAATCATCACCACAATTTGGTGTCAAAACAGATGGTGGGACGGATGTTTGTCATGCGGATAGCCCGCAGCACCGCAGACAGGTTGGCAGACCGAGACATCGATTACGCGCTGTCCAGAGCTTGGCCTGCGGGTGTATCACTGAAATATGCCATGTGGTGGCCGCCGAGTGGTGTGTTGGTGATGGAAATCCTCCGGGCGTGTGTCGGGTCGCCTGAAAACGGCCCTCGGTTCGCCCCCTAACTGGACAACACAGGAAAAAAAGGCGCGCCCAGATGCGCATCATCGGCCCCCCGCCCACCGCCCATGATTTCTATCGCAGTGTCCTCGACTTTGCCGATCGGCCTCGTCAGATTGTCGGGAATGTGAGAAATGACAAGTATCTATGGGTCCTTGGCTTGCCGTGCTCGGGCAAGAACAAATACATCCGGATCTTGATGCCCCCCCCCACATCACATCACATCACATCAGACGGGATACATACCGGGAGCGAATGAGCTGGCAGGTTGCGTAGAGACAGGCGAGCGCATACGAGCGGGTGCAATGGGGCAGGCCCGACAGCGGATACATGCAGGGTTGCATGCGCTGCGCGCGTCAGAGAGGCAGAAGGGAAGGGGTACACTTGTCTTGCTCCATGTGCCATTTTTTCAGCAAGTTATAGTAGCGTACTCTAAGGGTCTCCCAAGTGGTCCCCTGCATGTACAATCTGTCGCAGACTGGGACTCCGCCTTTTGTTCAACCCCTACCCAACGAGACCGGGCCGCAAAGCTTGAAACATCAGACGATAACAAGGCCACTGCATATCGGACACCAAGTTGAGGCTACACACCGCGTTATTTGATGTGCCGGCTTCGGGCCGTCAGGGCCGAAGCAAGCTTCGAAGTGGAATATGGGATCCGGCGCCGGAGCTTGTTATTCCTGTGACGGTTCCCGAAATATCCGCCTTCCTCTCGAGCTCCAATACCGCAGTTCAATCACATCGCCTTGCACTGGCCCGCCAATGCCTTATCGACGAGGGATTATTCTTGGAAGAAGGAGACATGATTGGAAGAAGGAGACATGATTGGAAGAAGGAGACATGAGCTGCATGCCAACCCGGGAATCAGCCAACCCCCCAGCCTAGGGGCGGACGGATGGCAACGAAGGCGGTATTTCTGGATGGAAGTGATACTCACCACTCTCGCTCCCGGCCCCCTCGCTCTCCCGACCCATTGCATACTAGACTGGTGTAGCTCTTGGCTTGTCAACACCAGCTGAAATCCTCCTCGGAAATCAAGTGCCAGCCAGCTTGCTTGCGGAAAAATAGGACCACGAAGGTGGGTATACGGCGCTGCCGCGGCATGATACCCATCCAGCCTGCTACGGTCCACCGTGCTGTACACCACAGGAAGGTAACCGTCTACTGTCGCACAAAAACAGCCATACCCACCCACGGCACCCCTCTCGCTCGACCGGATACCGGGCAGGACACAACCTCACAAGCTGCTGCTTCCCGGCAGGTGCCGTTTCTGGGCCTTTTCTATCCCCCTGTTCTAGCGCCCGCGGCGGGCGTGGAATGCATGCAATATCTGCAATATCGGCGAGGAGCGGATGGGATCATGCGCGGATCCGGCTCGCTGCAGTGGGACCGACGGCAGTACCGTCGCACAAGCCTACTCCTTAAGCAAAGCCCGACCATTGAATTCCGGCTCGGCAGGTAGGAAGTGGGAATAGGGGCTTGCCGGCGGGGTGTGGTGGCGATGGCAGTTCGTTGTCTCGGACCGCCGCTGCCGAGATATGATGGGCTATCCACCGGGCCGAGAGACTAGCCCCTTTCCACACTGGCCCCGAAACTAAATATCACATACTCAGCCAAAAGAAAAAAACAACATATCACATCACATCCTACTACAACGTGCATACACACACATATTCGTGGCAAGGCACAGTGCCTGGCCACATCAGACCACAACGGCCTAGATCACATCCGTTAGTATTGAATTCTCCTCTCCAAAAATCCTGGGATACGGGCAATTGACTTTGACAATGGCGGAAGGTCGGGGGCGTGTATGAAATCATGGCTCGCAAAACCTCTCCACACGCACACACAATCCACCAAACATACCGCTTTCCTGTGTGACAGGAAAATGCCCTCCATTTAGCATAGGAAGAGACATGCTCAACGAATTCCTGGATGCAGATGCGCATAGCTACTGTTGGTCATTGGGTCAGGACAGAGCTGCATGTTCCACATGTGCATGCCTTGCCCCATCAACAATATCATCTGGCAAAACATGTTGGGGATGGATACATGACGCAGCAGTCATACAATACAATCCGATCCCATATATCACATGAAAAATCCGGTTTTGTTCAGAATTCATGCGTAGCTCTCGTAAAGCGTGCGGCCATCAAAAGACATTGACGGTTGCGAGCTCATAACTACCGAAACTAGAGTACGAACGTGTACCGAAGTAGCTCAGCTGCGAAGACGGTTCAACCATATACCGTAGAATCCACACGGCTGCAGTTGCTGGGGGAAAATGCCCCATCATACCAACCCCTCATAATTGTTCTCCTTCCTAGACGTACATAAACCAATCATCAAATCATCGGGATTAGAGTATTGATTGGCAAGGGATAACGCGCGAAAACGCTGCACTGGTGGTCCCAAGCTGAGAATGAAGAGGACCCGACCGCCCCATGTGTCTCTCAATCGCAAAAGAAACTCCGGGAAAATGAAGGATGATGCTCAGCCATCAGGGCTGCGCTCAACCATGACGAAATTGTGAACCCAATAATCCGTGATCCCCACCGAAACCTCTGCAAGGAACGGATCCCCTCCTTATGAAACTGTGATGCTGGCATGGGCAAAATTATGTTGGAACTTGATGATCGAGGAAGCTCATGAACGTTGAGTATTCGGAACGTGTTATACACTATCTTGCATGCATCAAGGTCTCGGTGCCTTGCGATGCGACATGAAGAAGTAAAGCTAAGCGCTCCCACTTGCTGCCAAATCACCGTTGGCAGGTTGGACCTGCTTGCCTTGTCCGACTGGGGCATGGAAACTCCCAATGCTCTGGAACCCCCTAACAAGAGAGTTAGCGCACAAACCCTATATTTACAACCAGCCAGGAATACATACTTGGTCAAGTCAAAGCCCTCCTCCTCGGCCTCGACTGGGCTTGGTGGGTCTTCCACTGCGGCGCGGCTCGGCCGCGTTGGGCTTGCTATCGGCGATTTGCTCGGTGCCGGTAGAGGACTGCTGCTCTGGGGCGGTAAGCCCCCTAGTGCCTTCGACGGGCTGTCGAACTGAGCGGGCTTTAGCGGCGTACTTCCATAAGCGGCATATCTCCAGAACGGGGCAGGAGAGCTGGTCGGCATGTGCTGGCTGGGTCGTTGGGCTGTGCTTGGGGGAGCGAGCTTGGGGTGAACTCGGTGTGGTGCTGGCGTGACAAAGGACGCACCGTCTTCTTGTAAATACGACGACGTCAGCGTCGGCGACCCAGGCACAGTCTCGACCACGCCTAGCGTGCTAGACGTGTTGGGTTTTCGGAGGCGAGGCAGCGGGCTGCCATCTCCGCCAGCTCCCGCATCATCTGGGAGGGGCTTGCGTGAGCCGCGCACAGGCGTCAAGTGCGCCGCCTCACGCAGAGCCGAACGGGGCTGAGGTGAGCCCGAGGGCGAAACCTTGCGCTTGCGCACCGACATGGGATCCCTGGCGGCCATGTCCTTTGGGCCCTGGGTGATATAGTTGAGCTGGCTGGGAGACGACGGGTTGGAAGACCCGCGGTGACCACCACGGCCGCCCCTGTAGGCATTGTGGATCATTTCCTCTCGGCTCTCCGGAACAAGCTGCCATTTCATACCCTTGCCAGGCTCATCAGTGGATCTCGGTACCTTCTCGAATGATTTGTTGAGAGAAAGATTATGTCGAATTGAATTCTGGAAGTTCAGTTAGCCTACTGCAAAGTCGTATAGTCTTGTCGTCGTCAGATAACCCACCTGCCAACCACTGGGTGCCTGGTTTCGATAGTACGAGTAGCGGGATGTGATGAAGTTGTAGATGCCGGCCAGATTCAGTTTCTCCTCAGTCGTCGAGGTAATGGCTTGGGTGATCATCTGTGCATAGCTGTACTGAGGCTTGATATGCTTGTTGTCCTCTGTGCTGAGGTCCACGTCGGAATTGCTCATCAGGAGCGGGCCGGCCGGTTGCTCCATATGCGGCGACTTTTGTACCGTCGAGGCTCGAGCCCGAGCAGATGGGGGAGTGCCCGGTCGCTTATAGTCGGGCGGGGCCGGGGCCAACGATCGCTGGGAGCCCTGGCCACGCGGTGCCGAGACTTTGCTTTGGGGACTCGACTGTGAGCCGTGATTCTCTCCGGATGGGAGCGGATGGCGGACTGGGCGCGAAGGCTCTGACAAACTTGACCGTGCAATGTTGGCTCGGTCTAGGAACTGCCGGTGGACGGTCAGAGGACTGAGCTCGGCGGGTAGAACAAACATCATCTCGACGCCGCCAATCTCGATAACATCGCCACTGCTCAGAGGGCCGGAATCAGCCTGCTTCCACGGCGTTCCGTTGACTTTCAGCGCATTGCGACCGTTGACAGAGAGCCACCATTTTGCCACGACACTGTTGAAGTAGATCTTGGCGTGCTCTCTTGAAATAACCTTGTTGGGACCTAGATCGATGTGCACCGCAGTTGTGTCGGCATCTTCATCGGCATTATCAGGATCGGCGCGGCGCTGGGCCGCGGGCTCGGAGGAGCGGCCGATGTTGACAACGAGATTGGTGACATAGTATGTCCAGTCAAGGGCAGCGATCTTGGCGTAGGCCTTGACGCCGTCCTTGTTGAACTCGTGGCGACTGTTTGCGTAGACTTTGCTGGCCTGAACTTGGTTTTCAGGCGCAATGAGGTGCTGAGTCACCTGCGTGACAATCTGATCATCGTCTTCTACTTCAGGGCCGTCGTGCTCAGCGAGCAGCGACGAATCTCCCTCCTCGGCGGGTTCGGCAGCTGGCGATGTGTCCTCGGTCTATCGGGCGGGTCTATTGTCAGCCTCCAAGAAAACAATGGATGGATTGGCTGAGAGAGGGGCAGATGCGCATGCGCGCGATACAGGGAGGCTAAAAAAACAATTGCGCAAGGATGATGCGACAGGACCAGCACAATAAGATGGGGATTTAAATAAAAGGGTTCGGAGGCAATTGTTATTCACCTTCTTTCTGCGCTTTGAGGGGCGTGACGGCGACGAGTCTTCGACGACGGGATCGCTGCGCACTTCTCTGCGGGCGCGTTGGGCGCGCTTTTGTGGCGAAGGCATGATGTGCAGATGAAGGGGAATGCGCTAGATCATGGAATCGGGGAAATGATATCAAAGGATATTGTATAGCGGAGTTTATTTTGATTCCGCAGGAGATGAATAAATATCAACGGCGAGGAGGAGGTTGGCGTTTTGGTGAAATTTGACGGCGCAATGGAACTGCCGTTTCGCGAGAAAAAAACCGCTTGCGACAGGATGGACGGGGGTTTAAATCGCTACGCGGAGCCGTGGCCGGCAGCGGCGATTGTTTTTTTTTCTAAAGACAGTTTGCAGAGTGGACTTGATAAGAGGACCGAATACCAAGAAAATGCAATGTTAGTTTTAGGTTTGTGCAGGCCGGAGGGCAGTGCCAGTCAATCCGAGACCATTTGCAGGCTGGATGGGCTGGCTTTTGCGAGGAGTTGCAGGTGGTGTCAGGTAGGGAAGCAGTAGTAAGTGGTAAATGGGGTTGATTTGTTTAATTGACCACACGACTCTGCTACTGAATCTCAGCTTTTTCGCGTCAGTGATTCAAAGGCACGCGAGGCAGGCACACGGGCCACCCACAATTAGGAACGGGCCATCCATTCTCATTATAGTGGGGCTGATGTGGGTATCCACGTGAACTTTTGTCCGCTCCCAAACAGAAAAGCGAAAAGGGAATCGGCTGTCTGCCAAATCTTATTGACGAATCCGGACTCCAGTGGTGTCTGTTTTCAAAGTTATCATCTGCTTTCGCCGGCTGCGGACGCAGAACTTGAAACTTTGATCGATTGTTTACTCCGGGTCCGCTATTGACGCTCGAGTCCACTCCCGGGCTTGCTCGTGTACTGTTTCTTGCCTCTTGACGCTACTTGCCCTTTCCTTGGTCTCAGATGGGCCGCTGACGGGGCCGGGGTAGACTGCGCGCACCCACGGGCCGGGACCGTTCAAAGCCCACACTGTGGCTCTGTGGGTTTTGGTATTACTTACATGTTTTTGTTTTGGAGAAACAGCAAGTGGGCGTCGAAGGCTCCATCCCAAGAGTGGATTGCATCACGCATTCAGAATCTCTCATCAGCAGAAGTGGAGATCGAACGGAACTCGGTGGCTGGAAGCCAGCCACCCGAGATAATATAATCAGAGTTTTGCGACAAATCCGACACTGCCTCACCAAGGTAATAAACATCGACACCAACGTAAATTCTCACAAGGTGGGGTGAAGCCTAGCTGTTTGTAGAATACGATCAGTCCCAAATCTCCAACCTGATGACTGTCAAATCAAGTCGTAGAATTTATTCTCATCACCCAACTTCACTACCAGTCATATAAAAAATAAGCTGGAGCAAGAGTCAAAGTAGATCGTGATATTGTATTTAATTTCTACTGGGGCCCACAGGATAGTTCGGCCCTCCCTCAATAGTTTAGACATTAGGCATTGCGTACGCCCCGAGCCAGGGAACAAAGGGCCTACAAAAGCCATGACCGCCACGCCACCTCCAATCTATCTAACATGTACAGCCAACAACCCCCCACGCTCCAAAACGCCAGCTGAGCTCACGAACGAAATCTCAACCTATCTCAACTGATCCTTGACATCCAACTCACCCCGAGTAACTACGTCCTCCAACCTCCACCTTGGGGGCTTGACAACACCCTCGAGACCATTTGCCTTTCTCCACTCCTTCTCCATCTCGGGGCTAACGCCAGCAGGTAATGGTTCCGAGCCGCCTGCAACGCCAGTGGAGAACTTAAGCTGCAAAATCTCGCCAACTTCGTTACAAGCAGCCAAGAGACGGTCCAAGTCTTCCTTGTTGTGTGCTGATGAAATGCAGAACCGAGCGCGGGAGCTGATGAGGGGTGTTGCAGGGTAGCCAACAACTACGACCGAGATCTTGCGCTTCAGCATCTCGTGGCTAAAAGCTGAGATCTTGGCGGGGTGGTAGAGCATGAGAGGAACGATGGGAGAGTCGTCGTGGCCGTAGACAATGAATCCGAGGCGCTTGAGTCCGAGACGGAGATAGCGCGAGTTGAAAGCGATACGTTGAAGACGCTCCTCGCCCTGACCAGGCGCGAGCTCGCCCGTGATGATTCGGAGAGAGGCCGAGATCTGCATCAAGACTGAAGGAGCAGGGGACTCGCCCAAGAGGGTGGCTGCGTTGGTGCTCTTGAGCTTGTCGATGATGTGCTTCTCTGCGGCGACATAGCCTCCGTTGGCGCCAAACGACTTGGTCAGGGTTCCCATGAGGATATCAACCTCAGCAGGGTCAACACCAAAGTAATCGCAGACACCACGTCCCTTGGGCCCAAGGGCGCCGATGCTGTGGGCCTCGTCGATGTAAAGGAAGAACTTGTACTTCTTCTTCAGCGCGATGACACCGGGCAGATCAACCATAGTTCCTTCCATCGAGTACAGGCCCTCGACGGCAACAAGAATCTTCTTCCACGGGCGATGGGTGCGCGGCTGTCCCTGGGCAATGGCCTCACGAAGTTTTCTTTCGAGATCGCTCATGCTATTGTGCTTGAATGACCGGATGACGGCTCCCGAAAGACGGGCGCCAATGCGAATCGAGGCGTGGTTGAGCTCGTCGGAGAGGATAAGGCAGCCCTTGGACACGAGGGCGGGGAAGGACCCAGCATTGGTGACAAACCCCATTGAAAAAACCATGGCGGCCGGCTTGCCAACAAACTGAGCAATCTCATGCTCAACTTCAAGAGCAAGGTCTGATGTGCCGGTATCGGATCTGGGGCTGCAGCTGGTGAGACCATACTTGCGGACACACTCCTCAACAGCATCGGCGCAGGGACCCTCAGACTGGGCAAAGCCCAAGTAGTTGTACGAGCTCATGTTCAAAGTCTCAGTGAACGTGCCAGTGAACTTGTAGGTGCGGTTGAAATCGTCTGACTTGCGGTCGATGAGCGTAATGAAACGACCAGGAACGCCGGTTGTAGGCCGGGCAAAACAATCATCGATACGCATTTTCAATCTCCTGACATAGAAGTTGTCAAAGTCATCATTGAGCGGGGCGTAGCCATTTTGGGCTTTGAGGGTCTCGTAGTGCTTCTTGTTGCCGAAGCGCTTGCCAAAAAAGTCGCGCGCATGGCCGAAGAAAATGAGAATCAGGTAGCTGATATATGTAGTGAGAACAAAGTAGTAAGGAGGCTCATCCTCTACTGGCGCCTCAAGTGGCTTGCCGTGGTGCTCGCTGACATAAAGATGGCTAGGGCTAAGGAGGGGGCCAAACTGGGCATCGACTCGCTGCTTCTTTCTCGCCTCGTCGGCCGAGGGGGGCTGGAAGAGGGTGGTCGGCGGCTCGTCGCTGTTGGGCTCTCCAGCAGTGGCGGTGGAGAGAGAGATGGTCGGCAGGGAGATGGTTGCAGGCGAGATGCCTTGCTGCTGCTGCATGGCTAGGAGGGTCTGCTGTGCCGACAGTGACTCCTTTGGCTTCTGCGAAAAGAACTGGGTAAGGCGGTTGCCTTTTGACTGAGAAGGCCGGCGCTCCCCTGACCTCTCGGTGTGAGGCATACTGGACGTCGAGAATGGATTAGAGAGCTTTCGGGGCATTTCTAGGGCGCGGTGCTGTCCACTAGACGGTGCGAGCGAACAAGCCTCCACGGAGTGTAGGATGTGCTATTCGTGATCTATAGCGCCAATTGATGCTATATACTAGAGACGGTCAGCGACGTGTGCGAGGAAGAGGGCCAATGCGTCGAGGAAGCGGTGCGCGCGCTTTGCCTGCGGCCAGGAGCAAATTCCGTTCCAAACATCTCGAAATTCACACTGTCGGGTTGGTGGCTGCGCTGCAGCTCACACCCATGTGGCCGCAGCGAGTCGTTGAGCAGGAAAGAGCGCCCCCTTTCCACCTGGCATCCAAAATGACTGCGACATGCGCGACAGACATGATATGATAATATAATAGGACAAAACGAGGATGATCTGACATGGCAAAGGGAAAGTTCACTCACTCTGCCTTGATAACGAAGCGGTAGCTGGGACGTTGAATGGAAGCGAATCCGTCTTGGCCGGGAAAGTCGAGATGTTGCGGTCTCAGCCTGGGGTCTGGAGGGCTGACAGGAACGGACGGTAGGTGCTGGTGGCAGCCGGGACGAACGGGAACTGCGATTTGAGGGCTGCAAGGGGCAAAGCGTGTTGTCAGAGTTTGAAGGAGTGTGTGCGGGAAGCCCCGAATACAGTCGCTCTCGTCCAGGTCTACGCAGGTCACGGTATACCAAGATGCATCGACTCTTGGCCACGAAACAGGAGTGGCGAGAACAAGAGATAGAGAGGCACAAGGAGGACAGGAAGCAGAGAGGTGAGGTAGGTAATAAGGGAGCGGACGCGGAGGAGGATTTCTACGTATGGAGCCAAGATGGAGGGCAGCGCCGCGGCGGAAAAGGGACGGAGGCCTGGGTGTGGCCCTGTTCGCGGGCAGGCGAGGCAGGGAAATTGTGGAATCGCTGGTGGCCAGGAGCTAACAGCTAAGCGGCGTGCATTTTTTTGCTGGCAGCCACACGGTAATTTGACGACCTCACCCCTGGCTTGCCTAGGTCTTGGTCTGGTCAGTCGAGTCTGGTTTGTCTGGCCTGTCTGGCCCTGGTTATTCGGCGGGATTTGGAGGTCCCTTCCTGCTGCGTTGCCGAGGGGTCCGAACGACAGTCAGATCATGACATCGGCCTTTGCCTGTTCTCGCCTGTATGTACAAGCGGGGTTGTTCACTCTCGTCACTTGTTTTTATCTCGGCCGTTCGCGTCTTGAGGCCTCCGCGGTTCACGATACATCATCAGACGTCGTCTATAGTGTTATCTCTGTCGCGGCCACGGCATCGGCACTTGTAAGACGCAAATTTCCATGATGAGTGGGAGCTGCCAATCATTACACGGGACCCTTGGGTGTCATTCCAATGGTTTTGGCGACCCAAAGCGGCATGGTCGCGATCGTGGGATCCACAGAAATGAAGCTCCAAGCGCTCAGGGTCACTCAACATCGCTCAAGGTTGCTCAGGGTCAGGGCAGTTCACGCAGGGAGCACCAAGAATCAAGAGGCTATCTTTCAGTCCTTTGCGATCTCCTTGGGCTGTTTGCGCGCGACCTATTTCGAACGTTGAGTGTGGCGTGATCAATGTCATCGTCGCATGCCCCGTGCCCCGTAGACAGGAGCTTATCAAATGATCCTTTATCGATTCCTTTTCTCACTCGCAGCCTGCAATGATTGCGGAAGAGTCGGACGCTGTGCAATTGGGCGGCCTGATGGGGATTATTAAGCTAGGGACTTCTTCGAAGTTGTGCTGTTCAAATCGGGGGATGCGTGCGCCCATCGAAATGCAACTGCGAGAACTGCGGTTAAAAACACCCAACTGCCACGGAGTTGAAGTAGCTGCCCGGAGCTCAACAGTCAGCAAACAGCACCCGCTCACTGATATGATATCATGGATTATGAGAACCTCAAAAGGAAGTATCGAAATTTGCACCAAAAAAATGGCTCAGGCATGGGCGCAAACGGCTTTCACCCGGGTTCTCGCCTTCGTCGATGTCCGCCCAATTGCAAGTCTGACTCCGAAGACATCTTCACATATGACCGCCACTCCTCCAGGCGTCATAGAAGCTACCTGAAGTGACAAGAACGACTGCTCACAACCCGCAACGGCGCGACGGTGAACCTGCAAACCACCTGAATATGCACCAGAAATTTACTTTGGCAGGTATCCGCAGTGGAAATCTTACTGCAAGGTTGTGCTAGTCAAACCGCCTAGCTTCTCAGTGCCCCTCAATGCATCGTACCTGCGTCCTCCCCTCACCGCACAATCCCACAGTGCATTGCTCTGTCCGACCTGGGCTCTCCCCTTCACTGGCGCCCGCTTTCCCATAAGAAAGGACCTGGGGACGATGGGGTATGAGGGCTCATGGCTTGACGGTGTACCTGACATTATCCCTCATTCTAGCCCCAGTATTGAGTCTGGCATAGGGTTCCTTTTGAGTCTTCTATTGACCTTTGCTACTTGATTTATCCTGCTCGGATCCTCGCATGCTCGAGGCATGAGGCATGAAGGATGGCCAGCGTCGGCTTTGTTGATGTGCAGTAACGTGAAAGAAGCGCGCCAGCGGGCCATCCCCATCGGAACCCCAAGTCGTGCGGAAGGTGCCAGTGCTTTTGTGGCCCATCGGATTCAGTACCAGATGGAAGCAGCGACCAGCGAACTTCGGGCAGTAACCCTGCTTGCGAGACTGGCCCGACTCCGTAGTGCGGTGGACTCTCACTCCAAAACCTACGATCCGCTGGCGAGCCGCGCTCCTCGAAAGTTCCCATTAGGTTTCTGCTAGGTAGTCCCTAAATGCTTCCCCTGAATTGCCTTTCTGCTGCTCGGAATCGCCACTTGCACCCACTCCTCTTCAAGTCCACACGGCAAAACCCGTTGCACTTCACTCGCTCACGCCCAGCAAAGCCGGCACTTACTGTTCCTTGCTGACCAGCCACTCTCACTTTTTTCTCTCCTTCCTCTCCTTTTCTCCCTGGACTGTACAGAGTCCCCCAACTAGTCATCAAGATGGCGGCCACCGAGCTCTGGAGACACGGCGAACCCGAGTCAACCCAGATGTGGAAGTTTTTGCAGCGGGTAAACGACAAGCACGGCCTGCAACTGAGCGGCTACAGCACCCTTTACAAGTGGTCTATCGACAATGTGGCTCTCTTCTGGGAGGAAGTTTGGGACTTTACCGGAGTCAGGGCCTCGAGGCGGTTCGACAAGGTGGGTGTTCTCTGATTGTCTAGATAGAGTCTACGCCCAAGATCCGGCGGGTTGGCGTTCATGTCTCCTTACCCAAGTATAAAGGGGCAAAGGTCCTGGTTGCTAGAAGAGAGAGAGGGATGTAAACATGGAGGGAATCGGCTGCACTGTACCCCTATCCCCGGCCGGTATTCAAGGGGTAAATTCGGACCAACTGCACATACCCCTATTCAGCCTCTACCCCAAGGTAGCCATCACTAAGCACCCCCCAGGTCCTCCCTATCGATGCGCCCATGTTCCCCAGACCGGATTTCTTTGCCGGGGCCCTTCTTAATTTCGCAGAGAATCTCCTCTTCCCACCTAACGCAGAGATCAACGATTCAGACATCGCTGTAATCACGGCGACAGAGGATGAAAAGACACTCACAGAGACGTCATGGGCGGAGCTCAGAGAGCTCGTTAACCAATGCACCAGCGCCATGAGGGCAGCCGGTGTCAAGAAGAACAGCATCGTCGCCGGCTACGTCGCAAACCACGTCACAGCACTCGTCGCCATTCTTAGCAGCGCTGCGCTTGGGGCCATCTGGACCGGCATCAGCCCGGACAACGGTGTCAGCGCGGTGCTTGACCGCCTCATTCAGATCAGGCCCCAGGTCCTGTTCGCTGACAATGCCACGCTCTACAACGGGAAGCAGTGGTCTTGCGCGACCAAGACTGTCGAGATTGTCGAGGAGCTCAAGAATCACGGCTTGGAGCTTGTTGTCGTCATCAAGGGGCTTGACAGCATCGACATGAGCTTGGATGCTGTCCGGGCGGCGGGGGTAACTACAGTGGACTTTGAGAGTTGGTCGAGGAGGTAGGCTGTCCCTTGTGTTCTGTATACGTCGTCAGTATTTAGCATCTAATATGCGCTAACGGCATTGATGCTGGAAACCAGTGCCCCAAACGAGCCCCTTGTCTTTGAGCAGCTCCCTCCCTCACACCCGTTGTATGTCCTCTACTCGAGTGGCACAACCGGCCTCCCCAAGGCTATCGTCCACACCGCTGCCGGGACCCTTCTTCAGCACAAGAAGGAGCACTTCATCCACTGCTCCCTCTCCTCCTCGTCGAGGCTCTTTTACTTCACCACAACCTCGTGGATGATGCACCACTGGAGTGTATCCGCCCTGGCGGTTGGCGCATCCCTGGTCCTCTACTCAGGCTCCCCATTCCGCCCACACTCATATCTCTCTATCCCCCGCCTGCTCTCCTCCCTCAACGTCACCCACTTCGGCACCTCGGCCGCCTACCTCACTGCGCTCGAGGCCAACAATGTCCGCCCCATCGACGACCCCTCCCTCGACCTCTCGGCTCTCGAAGCCATCTACTCCACCGCTTCCCCCCTCCCCCCGTCTACCTTCGCCTTCGTCTACAGCGCGTTCCCGCCCACCATCAACCTCGCCTCCATCACTGGGGGCACTGACATTATCTCCCTCTTCGGCGCGCCCTGCCCGCTGCTCCCCGTTCGCCAGGGCGAAATTCAATGCGCGGGGCTTGGCATGGCCATCAGCGTCGTCGACTCGGCCTCGGCGCCGGATGTCCCCGTCCTCGCTTCCCCCGCTGGCGCCCCCGGCGACCTCGTCTGTATGGCACCTTTTCCGTCGCAACCGCTCACCTTTTTTGGTGTTGGTGGCGATGCCAAGTACCGCGCCGCCTACTTTGAGCGCTTCCCCGGCTTGTGGCACCACGGCGACTTTGTCCGCGTCGACCCCGCCACTGGTGGGCTCGTCATGCTCGGCCGTAGTGATGGCGTCCTTAAGCCAGCGGGCGTGCGCTTTGGCAGCGCCGAAATCTACAATGTGCTAACGCGCTTCTTTGCCAGCGAGGTGGAAGATGCGGTTTGTGTTGGCCGGCGGCGCGAAACGGACACTGATGAGACGGTGTGTTTGTTTGTTGTCATGGCGGAAGGTAAGGTTTTTGGAGATGAGTTCAGGACGAGGATTAGGGACACAATCCGTAGGGAGTTGAGCCCGAGACATGTACCGGGGGTAGTGGAGGAGGGGAAGGGTGGTATTCCCAAGACTGGTAATGGCAAGAAGTAAGTTTTTCCCTCGCTGATGGTTTTGTGACTTGGGCAGGTGGCTAATATTGCTCGTAATAGGATCGAAGTGGCAGTCAAGCAAATCCTTTCAGGGATGAAGGTCAAGACCAACGCTAGTGTCGCTAACCCGGACGCCCTCGAGTGGTTCCGGGCATGGGCGAAGACTGCGGGTGTTGTTTAGATGGAGCCTAAGAGGTTAGATCTATCTGGTGTTCTCATGAAGATAGAATCTGCTCTTCTGCAGAAGGAAAGGTTCAGAGAGAGGGAATATCGGCTCAAGCTGTTGCTCACTAAGACCTGATTCCAAAATCTGACACTTATGTAGTATTGCTTTGCGTACTCGGTTAGCATTATGGAAGCCTGTTCCGTTTAATGTCGTAATGGGTTGGCCGGGTTTTCTCATTACGGTAGTACTCCATGCTTCAAACCGTCAAGAGAACACAAACGCAAGGTAGACGATAGCCACAGACGTAACTCAACACATTTTCAGCATCTTCTGAGCGCAAAACTGTCCAAGTAAATACAAATCCCAAGGGTATCTTTTCTCAGACAACGAAACAACTAAAACTAGCACCCGTCTGCTCTGGGTAGCGGACCATCCTTACTTCTCCCAGGACCGAAGGGGACGAGGATGAGGATAACAGAGCAAGGCGTGGGAAGCATGGCTGAAAGGCTACGCTCAAAACAAACAAAGGGGGGCCCCTGCTCTAAACATGAGGCCGGTTCGGAAAAAGATCCCGCCAGCGAAGCTGATCCCCTCCCACTGAATGATGGCAGGAGGCTGCTTGGGTCATCACCATGCCCCCGTTCAACCCCTGTCGCTTTTCCCATACATCCATCCATCCGTCCAGCCTGCCGGTCCAATCAGTTATTTGTCCCGGCAAAGATCCCCAAATTCGAAACCTTTCTGTTTTTTTTTCCGCACCCCATCATGATTTTCAGATCTCGTCCATTCTCTTGACCCGATATTCATACCCTCGCGGCATCACCCTCCTCTTTTGGGACACGCCCCCCATCCATCAGTTGAAATCAGCGCAAACCATGGACCTAGCACCTCATCTATAAATATATAACGGGGAAAATTCAACCCATTGCCTGTTCCCCGGCCCCCCAAATCAAAACCCATTCCCATCCATAACTCCATACTGCTGATCATCCATAGCCATGAAATCTAGCAGATCAATCCCGCCCACATTCACGCCCTCGGCCGTCATCGACACGGACGCCTCGCCCATGTTGGAGAAGAAGGCTGCTCCCGGCGGCAGATACCACATCTCGTTGCCGGGGTTCGTCCAGTCCGATGGCCCGTCAAACATGTCGTTGTTTATGTGGCCAGGGTTGTTGCTGTTGCTGTTGCTGTTGCTGCTGCTGCTGTTGTTGTTGTTGTTGTTGTTGTTGTTGTTATTGTTATTGTTGTTGTTGTGGTTGTTGTGGTTGTTGTGGTTGTTGTGGCCGTTTCCGCCATTATCTTGCATCCCTCCTGTGGCGGCCGGCGTAGAAGGCCCGAACATGGACGCCGAGCCTGAGGGGTATGGGAAGTTGCCACTCGTCAAATCCCAGGGCGTAGCTGAGATATTGGCGGGTGTGCTGGAGCGTTCTGCACACACAACACAAAAGTTAGCCACAGACCCCGGTGCTCCTAATACACAAGCAAGAACATACCGGGCCCCTCCTTTAACTTCATCCATACATCCAGTCCCGGCGGTACCTGCACCCCCTGGGAATGGCCATGTCCGCCATGACCGTTTGTCCCGCCCCCATTCGTACTCACGGTACCCTCCTGCTGTGCCCCGGGCGCTGGTGATCGCCCGTCCGCGGTTGACACGGGATGCGGCGGCGCATGGATAAACCGATTCCTCAACCGGCTTGTCAAGGTTTCCAGCATATCTGCAAACCTAATTCCCAAGTGTACGTCATCTACAACACAGTTTCTCAACGCGTCGACGGTCCGGTCCATCAACCCAATACTCAACTCGACATCTGACTTGGGCGCGCCAAGCGCGAATGTCTTGAGCAAAAACATAGCTCCGCTGATGATGCGGAAATACGTACGTACGGGCGCGTGCTTGAGGTATTCGCCGGGCAGCAAACCCTCGACCACGGTGCGCAGGAGGTTACGGCTGCCATTAACAACCTCTCTCACATACTCCTGATCCTCGACGCCAAAGCCGCCGAGCTGGCCCAGCGGTAGTTTGCCGTAGTAGTTTTGCGTCTGCGGCGACAGCTGGGGCGCCGAGTGGCCCGACACGCTGCCGCCAGGGGCCGAGCCCCCACCACCCGCATTGTTGGTGCAGCGCTCGACAACGGCCTGGAGAGACAGCGAGTTGACATAAATGCGAACGTATTCGTACTCGATGGTAAGGATGTGGCGAATAAATGGCGGCATTCGAAAGCGCTCGAACTCCTTCCACCAGTCCCTGAGCATGGGTTGGAAGTCCTTGAGTAGGCTGATGTATCGGCCGCTTTGAATGATGTCAGTCGTGTGTTTCCGAGACCGGAATAGCCGTTCATTGCCAATATGCATGGCGTTGCTGATTCCCGCCCAACAATGAATAATCTGGTCATCCAGCTCAAGATCTGGGATATAGTTGAAGCCATTAGACAGCGACGAAGGATTAGTCCCTGGCGTGGTTCCTTCCACAGCGGAATGGGGCCGCCTCCGCACAACTGGATCTGACTTGCGTAGGTTTTCGGAAACCATGTTCGTCCAGCCCAGCCGTCCGGCAAGCTGGCTCAAGTAGATCAGGAGAAGCCTCTTGATGCGGTATGCCCTTAGTCGGTACGACTCTTCCTCATACTCGGGCCTCGTAATCGCGCCAGCGGCAAGCAGTTCGTCAATGTCATCAAAGACACCAAGCTCATACGCCAAGCCCTGAGCCGTGCTCAGCAGCATCCAGCACATGCGATCACTCCGCCAGGCAGGCTCTAGCCAGCTGTCGATTCTCCTACCACCGACACCGGCTGAAGGCCGTTGATTTCCTTCCTCGTCCATCAGATTCTGCGACTCGTACGATGGCAGAAGTAACTCGTCGATAGCCTCGCTAGGCGGGAAGTGCAGCGCGCGTGGATGCCACTCCGTCAGTATCATCAGGGATTCGATCGTGCCAAATGTCCGCAGGCTGCCCCTGCGTAGACCACGCCACGGTGCAGTGCTCGAGCTCTGCATCTCGTCGGCTCCCGATCCACAGAAACCACCGCCAAACGCTTCTTGGCCCCACACCACGCGCTCAATCATGCCGCGGAGGTAGGTCCATAGCTGCTCGTGGATGGCGTGGGCGCGACAGTGGGCTCCGGTCCCGGGTAGCTTCCGATATCTCGATGCGATTGTCAAGAGCGTAACGGCGAGAATGGGCTCCTCGGTCAGCAGGGTCAAGTGGGAGGCTGGATTGCGGAACGTGGGCGGCGATATTGGAGTAAGCGGAGAGAGATAGGCGTAGTAGCTGCGACAAAACGTTAGAGCCCACATAATAACAATTCACTTTGGATAAAGGGGCATACTATTCTAGATACTCGATTGCCTCTTGAGCCGTGAACCAGCCGGCCCGTACGAAGCGGAACCTAGCCCATGCCTTGAGGGCCTCGTTATAGCCCGGCTCGGCAGAGGGATCCCGTTTAGTGAGCTCAGGGTCGATGGGCTGGTCGGTGGTATCGCCCTCCTGGCGTGAGGCCTGGCGGCTGTGGTAGCCCCCGTGATCACGGTTGTGCGACGAGTTCTTGTGCGACGCGGTGTCCGGGCGGGAGTTGAGGTGGTGTGCACCGGACTGCGAAGCACCGCCGCCGACCGAGGCCGAGTGGTGGTGGTTATCATCATGCCTGTGGTGCGAGGAAGGGCTAATCAAGTCGGCAACATCAGCACGCCGCGGCTTGGTGGCCCGGACATCACGTAGATCCACTGACTTGTCGGTGGCTGCCTTGTACAGCAAATCCAGCGCGTCGTGAGGACCGTAGACCTCACGCCGCATGACGGTCCTGGCCTCGAAGTTCTCGAGGGGCGTGTTAGGCTCCCCGACACCAAACTCGCCGCCGCCGCCACCGGCACTGCTCCTGGGGCCCTCCGACTTGGGTGTATCTCCCGGTCTGCGCAAGGGCTGCGTACGGCCCTGGCTGCCACCGGGGGTGAGCGGTATCTCGCTGAACAGGCGGCGGTCAAAGGCGGACGGCACGGTGGGCGACTCGCCGGTGCGCAGCTGCTTGCGGCCGTTGCGGAGAATGTAGTCGTCCTGCTCGACGTCCTCAATGGAGCCCTCGGTTTCCTCGTTCTTGCGCTTTCGGCGCGTGGCGCTGAAGTAGCACTCCTTGCACTCGCGGCGGCAGCGCACACAGGGAGGGTCGTGCGGGTCGTCAACGGAGCCTAGGTCGCAGCGCACCTTGCGGCGGCGGCATGGGATGCAGGCCTGGTAGACGCGCTTGTGCTGGCCTCCTGGCGCGAGGGAGGCGGCATCCCCGGCTCCGGCTCCGGCTCCGGCTCCGGTACCGGCCCCGGTCCTGGCTCCGGACGCGGATGCAGACCCGCCCGTGCTGCTCGGGGGCGCTGGCGGGTGTGAGGGACCCGACGACGACGACGACGAGGCAGCGACGGGCGAGATGGGCGACAGGCTGTGTTGGGCGGCCGAGGCGGCGTACTGCGCCATGGCGGGCCGGCAAGGCGCGAGGCCTCGGGTTCGAGTCGCAATCGACAGCGGCGATTTCCCCTTCTCCGATTTTCAGGCTATCACGGGCTCTCAATGCGGCAACGGCAGGGCGGCCCTTTGTTTGCTAAGGAGCCCCCGGTTTCTGGTGAGCCGAGCGGGCAGTTCGGTCGGTCGGTTGGAAGCGGTTTGTGGTGGGCTGTCGAGTCAGGATGGGCATCAAATAGCTCGGGACAAGAGAGTGGCAGCAGTGGAGGGGCACCTCGGAAGGGGGTCTGGCCTTGTGGGAATAAATCCCGGGGAAGCTTGCTCACTTCGAGTCCCACACCTCTGCGTCTTCGCGGGAGGCGGGGTGGCAAGCAGGCCTATCAGGTGCCTGCAGCCGCGAGCTAGCTATCAGTTGCGGGCAGGCAGTGCTGAGGTGGGTGCGTGGTGCGTGGGAGCTGGTTGCTTCCCGCGCAGCAGCGACACAGGAGACCCTGCCAGCGCCAACTCCAACTTGGGATGTCTTTGCGTGCTCGCAGTCTTGGCAGGTCACTCGCCATCCAGAATGGCGACATTGAACACCGAGGTACGAGTGGGAGAATTGTTATCGTCCAAGGGCAGCCATGACAGTGCATATGTCGATGCATTTGTGCATCTTACTTCGCACATCTTCTGTATCTCTCCCTGTGCTTCCACCCCCGGTGTCGGTGCTTCTTGTACGACATCCCGTTCGTCGGGCTGCAATCGCTTCGCTTCTTGCCAGAACCAACCAGCTAGCCGACCATCAGCATGCCCCCCCTTCCCATCCTCCAGAAAGACAACGGACGAATGAGGTCGCCAATTGGCCCCGACTTTCGGTCTCGGCGTCTCGGTGTGATCATGGTGAGCAATTCAAAAACTTTCTCAGGAGCCCTCCCGCCGGCATCACAACACCCGAAGCTCTCGCTAGTCTCCGCCGTACAATCCTGTGTGTACGACCGCAGAAACCCCCCATGACAGACGCCATTCCAACCCACGTTGATCTTCCCGGAACTAAAGTCACACCCATTACACATCAACCTATAGCTTCCATATTTCTCCATCGTTCCATTTCCCCAACCAACCCATCGCAAACCAGCGAATGGGAAAGCTTTTTGAACCCCTCTCCAGTTGTGTGTGTGTGTGTGTCCTTTATCGCCGGGAGGGAGTCGTCGCTGTTACTTAACCCCAGGCGAGGTCACGTTAGCAGGTCACGCGGCCGTCGCATCGCATTGCGTCCCATTCCTTCCCTCAACCAACCCCTGGCCTCGGCTTACTCGAGGCCGAACTCCGTCATCATCAGTGGTCAACCAACAATGGGCCAGGCCCCCGCAGCCGCACAAACTTGAAAGCCCAAACCCCCTGGTGAGCTGGCCGTGCCTCTCGAGTTTTAGGTCAACCGAGGATGTCGAGGCCCTCGCTTCCCGGAGAGACACGATCTGCCTGCCTTACAAAGAAGCGGGAGGCTACTGACACTAACCCAGTTACACAACCGTCCTTTCGGTGGAGGAATCCCGCCACGGCCCAAGACCAAGTCTAATTGATGGCCTGCCGGTTGGATCTTGGGTTCCAGGGGTCCGGAGCCTCGAAGCAAAATTCTGCCCTGACCTTCCCGTGCCTGCATATGCATCTGCCACCGTAGTAGTGTCGTGTATGCACCCGTCCGTAGTGGCAAAAGAGGGAACTACCACACACAATTTCACATGTCACATCCATCATGCAAAAGGTTATCGCTCAGTGGGAGATCAATGCTTGTCGATACCTCAGGATCTGTGTAGTCCTATGTTCGTATGACTCCAGCGCTAAAAAGCTAACCGCAAATGCAACCCGGGGTATCGCCATCCACGAAAACGCGACCCGTCCCATAAAGCAAACGCACGCCCCTTGTCCATTTTGGACTTGATCCTGCCAGCCCTAAACCAGCGAAATCAACCCAAATTCCCGCAAAAGACACCGAACGAAGAAATTAGAAAACTTTGCATATGAGCCGATGTTGCCGATGGGCTGAGTCAGAGCGGCAACAAGGAAAGCCCCAAATTTTGGTCTTCCAAGACGCCGAGTACGCCAGATCGATGCAGATATGAAAGAGTACCTTCCTAGACGACGCCGGCCTTGACCTGTAACACGGGTTTAGTCTCCACCCGTAATGACAGTAAAAGTGTGGACTTGAACTTACCATGTACTCCCAGAGCTGCTTCGTCAGAGGCTCGGGGAGGGTGTACAGGTCGACGGAGAACTCGCCAGCTATTCAAGACTCATGATTAGCATGCCGATCTCAGCAGGGGGGAAGAGAACGAACGACTCACCATCGATGTTGTTTTGGATGTACGTGTTGTCGTCCCTACCGTCATGGATCATCTGCACAACCTGAAGCAGCTCGTCTTCACCGAACTTGGTGATGCCATCGGCCATCTTCTCAATGTCGATGGTCGACTTCTTCTTCTTAGAGCCGTCAACCTTCTTCGACTTTCGCTCCTCGTCCGAGGGGAGAGGGCCAGTCTCGCGCAGGATCTGCTGCAGGGCCTGCGACGGGTTCTTGAAGGTGATGGTGTGGATCACCTCGTACTGAGGTGCAGAAAAGTTGAGGTCGTGGGTGAAGGTGTGCTTTCCTCCCTTCTCGGTCGTGTACATGTCGATAGACATCTCGAACTCACCCCAGCCTTCGTTGGTGCACTTGAAGGGCGGCTCCATGAAAGCTGTTTTGCAAGTTAGCCCATATTTCATGCCATTATATTCCTGCTATGGGGGGTCGCCTTACTCTGAACCGGATTCTCAAAGGAGGGGTGCAGATTGTAGACGACCTTGTGGAAGCACTTGGCCGGGTGCTCCTTCTGGTCCTGGTCGAGCATGTAAATCTCAACGGTCCACTGCTTCATGGGGAAGCCCTCATTGACAGCGGGCTTGTTGCTGGAATCCCGCAAGTCAGTTCATCGTCCAAACAAACCAAGGCCAATATCCTTTTTACTCACATGTTGTGCTGCTCGGTCACGAGCTTGATGGTGCGCTACAGATCACCAACTCCAGTCAGCAACCGCTCCTTCAATCGTATCCCAACAACGAGCTCTTGACATACCTCGACGTGCATATTGAAGGGTTCGGCGGTATTGTGTTTTTTGGCGATCTTGCGAGTGTCGATCTTAATGATCCTTGCAGGAACAACTTCGGCAGCCTGGGCGACGTGGTTCTTCTCGTTCTCGAAGATGCGAACGCTACGGCGTGGACCAGATTGTCTGAAGGCGCCTGTGAAGTCTGGTATTAGTCGAAGCAGATAAAAGGAGCAGCCACGCGAATTCCTCCGAGCCGGGCAGGTGGATTGAGTGGTATGAAAAGCGAGAGAGCTTGGTGGATGGAGCGGAATGACTGTTGGCGCACGAGGCCAGGTGAGGGCAGGAAGCTGCTAGGGGAAAGGCGCAGAAGGCAATGGAAAAATAGCAAATAGCAAACCTGCGAGATATATAGCCTGAAGCTCAAGATTGTGTGTCTACGCGAGGCGCTTGCTGGTGGGTGCAGAGGTAGACGAGGGGAATTGTGGTGGTGTTGGCTGAGGGTCTGGGGATCGTCGCGAAGGTGGGCATATTCTGGAAACACGGTCCTCCGGTTCGCGGGTGGTGGGTTCAACACGTACCTTCAGCCACACCCTTGTTCTTGTTACTGCGAGTAATAGCCATTGTGGCGGTGCAGATGAGGCGCTTGAGGTTGTTTGGTGATCTGTGCGGGAGTCCGTGCGGTGGCTTGAGGCCTTGGAGTTCTGGTGAGATCCGAGGTTTACCCGGATTTTTTTGTGGAGAGGAGAGAGTTGTGGCGTTGCTGCGCCACAGTTCGGGAAAGTTTATAATCAATCAATCAGTCTGTGCACCCAGGCAGCAAACCCAAAGCGGGGCAGCGTGAAGAGTAGGATACGTAGGATAGTGTCGTAATTGCTGGAGACATTTGGTCCCCGCGTCACAATTGCCAAAAGCAAAAACCCAGGACGTTAAACAACAAACAAATAAACCATCCACCAACACTTTTTCACTTGCACAGTAGGAGATCCATTGACCACAGTGCCGGCTCACCCACACTGGCAGTCAACCAACTCACGAATCTCACAAGTTGACCATAATACCAGTTACACTTAGTCAAGTCAGAAAAAGCCAAGTTGTGGACCACTACAAAAATCCATTATAATCAGGAGTGCACAGACGCCTTGTTACTCTGCCAGCCTTGAGTCCATGGTATTGAGAATCGTTCAGTTAACCTCTGAAAGTGTGCAAAGTCGCTGATCAAGGCGCTCCAAGACACCATGGGCACGAGGGCACTTCTGCTGAGCACTCACTTGGCTGGATTGAGCAGAGGCCCATATCTTGACTTCTTCTGAATCGATTCAGGGCTCTTCTATACTTGCGGGTTTCCAGAAGTAAAGGTTTTCCAGAAGTAATGGTTTTCCAGAAGTAAAGGTTTTCCAGAAGTAAAGGTTTTCCAGAAGTAAAAAGACAAAAACCACAGTTCAGATCGAATCCAACTATTGTTATCCCGAAGTGTATGTCTTCAGATCATCTCCAACTCACAACTAATCTCTAGAGCTAGCATAGCAAGCCACACTAGCATTTACAGATTGATGTCAATAAATTGAACAATGCGATGTTTGGATCACAATATCTTGCTTCATGGCTGTGATATTTGGTAAACACGGGGTATATTTCATACCTGCTGTTTTTGCAGCACAACTTGAACTCCCCCGAAACACCAAAAAGGAGTCCTGGTCCTGGTTTGGTGACTCGAGGCCCTTCAGGAAAGGCCTTCAAGGGTATGCAGAATGCCTACATCTCACCAAGCAATGCCTTCGGGAAAATAAACTCATGGCGATAACCTCCCTTCAACACCTCCCAGCGATCCAGGCAAGTCTATAGGGGAATATAAGCACACCTGTTATAGAGCACAGGTACCGCCTTCCGAAAACTTGAACGGCCTTCCCCTCGGTCAAGAAGAGAGAACCTGAGCAGAGAGGTAAGGCCCTTCAGACGCGCCAAGGCGGAGGCAGAGATGGGTAAGGCCGTACATGGCTCGAGTTGGCGTCAAATTTCAAAAGAATACAAGGTAGACAAGAAACCAAAGACCACCGGTGTCAAACAAAGCGCGTTGTGACGGCGCGGCGCGAGGTCGTCCTCAGCAGGGGCGTCTTCGAGGCCTACTGTCATGCCTCTCCGGCTCTTTAGTCTAGCCACATGTGTCTTTGCCGTGGACTCAGCATTTGTTCCTATATCAGTCACCCAATTGACGGAATATTGTTTGGGGACGCAGCAAGCTATGGGAAGTGGCATATTTCGAGCAACATGGGTACCGAACCAAGAGAGCCCGAAAATTGCATACGAGGAGCACATTTGAGAATCAGGGAATATCAGGGACCATGAAGACGAGGGGCAGGATGATTCCGCTCTGTGGCGGGACAATTTTTCTAGCTAGCTATCGACACAGCGGAATGGCTGCAAGATCTCAGGGTTGAGGTGATAATCGAGGAGCAAACTCGGACGCCAAACCTCTTCTTGGGTGTAAATAACGACTGGCCCCCGAATCTCCAATTGCTGAAAAGCGGCCTCGAAATAAGGGTTTTCTGAAATCTTGATGTTGACTCCATGGATATAGAAACCAAGTCAATCTTTTTCTCTCGGAAAACAGCTAGCTGATACTGAATTGGCGAGCTCACACATATCCGGACTCGTTTAAGCTAGGGAAAAAACAGAGCCTCATCAATAGCACGGATGAACTTGGGGGAGTTTTGCTATTTGGTCTATCTACAACTACCACCGATAACCCAGCCCTCGCTTCCAAGAAGGAGAGCATCCTTTCCCGATAAAATTGCACGCTTTCCCGAGTCATATCCGTCAACATGGCAAATCATCCTCTCACTATCCGCTATGAACCCTCTTGAGAAGTCTGATGGTATTTGTCTTGACCGGGGAACCAGGGGTGTGTACTAGGGCTTATGCCTGAGCTCATTTCCATAAAACGCAATCATCATCCCATTTTCCACTACGAAGCCTCCTTCTTCTCCTCGGTAGCCTCGTTGGCCTCCTCGTTGGCCTCCTCGGCCTCGGCCTTGGCATCTTCCTCGGCCTCGGCGGCGGCGGCAGCCTCCTCAGCCTTCTTGAAGAGAGCCTCGTTCTCCTTCTGGGCCTTGATGAAAGCATCCTTGAACGCGTTGGCGTTGTCGGAGTTGGCGAACCGGATAGCCAGCGTGACGGCTTCGGGCTCGCCCTCGCTGACATCGGCGGCAGCATTCCAGACCCAGCTGCGGTCAGAGCCGACGTTGGGGGAAAGCTTCATCTCGGGGACGACTGTTGAGTGTTAACGACATGCACCAGCCATGCAAAGGTGTGGAAACTACATACTGTAGTGGTTGGCGCAGACCTTGAGGGTCTTGTCTCTGCGCATGACGAGACGGGTCTTGCCGTTCTCAACATGCTTCAACAGGCGAACATCACCAGTGCCGCGCTCCTTCCATTCGCTGCTCTCCCGCACAAACTTGAAGAGCTTGGCGCGCATCTTGAAGAGCTGCTCCTCCGACTCCTCGTTTGTCTTGACCTCCACCTTCTCGGTAAGACGGATGACGGGCTCGAAGTGGACGTCCTCTGACTCAGGGGGCGCATCATCCTTTTTGGGAGTATGGGATATTAGCCATACTTCCTATATAACACAGTAGAGTATAGAACTTACATCTGCGTTGGCAGCAGCAGCCGCCTCGCGCTGGGCCTTGGCACTGCCCGAGTTGTCACCACGGTCCGCATCCTCGTCCTTTCTCTCCTTCTTGGCACCACCACCGAACATAGAGAAGACGGAGGAAGTAGTGACAGCAGCATGCTTCTCCTCAACAGCAGCAGGCGCGCTGACCTATTCGACAAAAGAAGAGCAAGTTAGTCTGAGCACGTAACCTTGCATAGTCCGTCACTGTCCCGTGAGCACTGCGATGAAGAGCGCGAGCTTGGGTAGCGAAGGTCGGCGCCCGCGCTCCAAGCTGTGCCGTACCTCCCTATCGGAGATGGAAGGCCGCTAGGCATTATAGTTGAGAACGAGATGTGATCGTCGACGACGGGTACGTACCTTGGGGGCCGCGGCGGCCTCGACAGGCTTGTCGGTGTTCTCGGCAGACATATTTGCGGTACCGATGATGTCGGATATCTATATCGTTGAGGAAAAAGCAGGTAGCAGAACGCGTCAGTATATGTTCCCAGACTTGCACTGAGTGAGGTAGAAAGGTTGGCAGGGCAGGCAGGTGGATGTGGTGTATGGCATGCATCACCAAAAAACGCCGCCACCCACCACACCCCTACCCCGCCATCGATGGCTCGGGCTGAGGCAGGCACACGAGGCGGGGCAACAGCAGTCTTGCGGGGTGGTGGGCTCGAACGGGGGTGCGTGAGCATACCTGATAATATGTTCTAGGTCTTCTGTCGCAAGATTTCTCGGCGCGACGGTTGAGATAACTCTGGTGTTTTTTTTTGCTGCTCGTGGGGAGGTGGATGATGGTTGGAAAAATGACTGCCCCTCACTTCCCGAAATCAACAAACGGAACCCAACCTGAAGAGTTGGCGGGGGTCTCTGCCTGTGCGCCTTACGCGCTGATTGGGTCGCAAGTTGCTTTCCATGCTTTGGGCATTTGTTGCCAGTGCGGGTCGTCTCTAACTGGCCGTGCCTGCTGAGACTCTGCGCATTGTGGGGGGCAAACTGATGGAACAGCAAGCAGCCCATCAGGTCCACTTCTTGGCGCCTTGTTTCCTACATTACCTCATCTTCACTGGATCTCCAGCAGTCGACCTCACAAGGCCGGCCTGTCAGGCTGTAAGGTTGGAATGACTCTATCTATGTGCTACGCGGTCGTATAAAATGGCGTCGCCACATTGGTCTCTATGCCTGGACTCTTTTAAGATATATCACCATTTGCTGCAGGGAGCTGCAGGAAGCTACGAATGGTGGTTTCCATCAACCTCTCCATGTCGCCTCAACACCAACACCAGTCACACTGCATCGCAACCACACCATATGCCAGTGATGACCGACTCGGGTACTTTGTGGTATAGAATGAAGTTCTCGAGTGCATTCGCTCACCAGATAGCTATCTTACCTATATGAAGATAAGAGAACACGAGCTCAAACCCGAGCCCACAATCCGGCCTCACCGTCCCGTCAAAATGCGGCTCTACCATCCCCTAACTCCGTTCCGTCCTAGGAAATATGTCCGTCCGTCCCTCATTCCCTTTCCCGTAATGCAATACGTGTGCCATGAGCCCTCAACCCACATCAAGCTCATCCAGTGACGGAAATCGAAATACTACAACAGGCCCACGGGATAAGAAATATACCAGGCGCGCGAAGATGATATTCCCGGGTTTAATAGGAAAACATATGCAAACCCTACCTCGGTGAACTAATAGCACAAGCTACGCAACTCCAGTCCAGATCCCCGACCCCCTCCGTCCCTGAGCGTGGGAGGGAGGTATTCCTTGGTCGATTTGCCATCACTTGCCCCGTCCTAATATGAAAACGCTAAGCAAATAGCAAATAGCAAACCGTTCACCCAATAATCATCTTCTTCCATCGTCGATCGTTGGTGTCGCTTGACTGGGCGTGCTTCTTGCCCGCCCGGTGGCTTCGCTTGCCAAAAACGCTGTACCCGTCCTTCGTGTATCCATCCTTCGATGACGACTTCAATTTCTCCTGCTCCTCATAGGCCTCGATTATTTCAGCATACTTCATTTTGAGGAAGAGGGATGCGTTGCGCTTGTACTCGGCAACCTCCTCCTTCTTTCCTTGAAGCTTGAGCCACAACAACTTCGAGGTAATTTGGGCCTGGAGGATCGACATGTCTACCTCCACACGGACTCTCCTCGCTGATTTGAGATGATGAGACATCATCTCTTTGGCGCCCTTCAAGGACACTCTTTTATATTTCGGGCCGAGTGAGTGCTTAACCCGGTTGACTGCCTCCTCATACTGGTTCTTACCGGCTTCAAAAGCATGCTCTAATGCCGAAGCAGCCTCGTTTTGCAGTTTTGTGACACCAGCCGCTACCGGCACGTCCTCGACCACGTTCACGGCTTCGTCGACTGTGGAGTAAACCTTCTTGGCGAGATCCTGAAGGATATTCATGCCGGCCTCAAACGCCTCAACCACCACAGCCTTGCCGAAATCAACCTCAAAGGTTTCATTGATTTTGGGTTTGCGGGTTGTGACAACAGAGACATTCAAAGTTCCGTAGGCGTCCCTTTGTGTCATCTCCACAATGATCCCCTGATCCACAGAGGAGATCTTCGTTCTGATAGGTTGCTCGCCACGGAACACATCAATGTCGATGGCGCCCTTGGCGAGCCACGAGGCCTTGCTTCGCGAGGGAATTGTTACCAATACCTCGTTGGGGCTGTATACTCGCACAGAGCAGACTGTCTTCTTCACCTCCGGATCAATGGGAACGCTAGACGGTTTGTCCGAGAGGAACCCAGCGAAAGACAATGCAGAGGCCAAAGTGCTAGTTGATGGCTGTGCGTGACTCATCTGAACCGTCTTGGTGGAGGTAACATTGATAACGACTGTTGTTGTAGAAGTAGCGGCTGGCCCCGTCGATGTTGAGAGACGTCCGACGCAAGTTGGGGATGACATCCCGAGGAAATCGGACAGAGGTGCTTGCTGGATGGGCGAGACGCCTCCCATACTTGTAAAGAGCGCTGAAATGGATGGCGCAAGCAGGGCCATTACAATGGGAATGAGCATTGCAACAAACCACTTGTTCTGCTCAACGCTCTCAAGAACTTGCTGTCGAGAAGGTCTGCGGCTCCAGGCCTTTCTCAGATTTGCACGCATGGGCGTGCTGGGAGGCACATGCTCCAGTATACCAGGCTTCTCGGGAGACTCTGCCAATCCGGTTAAATAAGCAAGGTTCCGGTTCATCTGTCGGGTGTCGATGTTTAAAAACGACGAAAGATCAATGGGAAACCGCTGAGGGGGTATGGGCCTTTCGGAATCCCGAGACTCGAGGCACAGGTGAACAGCGCGCTCGTCGACGTATTTCCCCCAACGATCCGCCATTGGCTTCCCAATTACTTCAAATTCTGAGATGAATATGCAGGGCACCTCGTGGGTCTTCATAAACTTCCACGCAGCTTCTCTTGTCTGCCCGTCCCGTTCGTCGTCGTCATCAGCACAGTAGAAGATGGCGATGTGAGGCAGGGTCCAGTTTGGTTTCATGAAAGAGCCTTCCGGGGAAAGAATGGTGCTGTAAGTCTTCAGGTTGCTGATGTCTTCTCCGATGGTGATGGAGTACATGGTCGAGCCATGGAACTCCGAGGCCGAAGTGCAGTGCTCAACCTTGATTTGATATTGAGATGCTTCCATGAGATCAAGCTCGGGGGTTGGGCCAAAAGAAGAGATGGGAACAATGTTAAACACGCCCTCGCGGTGTCTACCGAAGGTATCTTCATCCCGAACGCCTTGCTTTGGCGATGCCCAGATTGCGTTGGAGACCTTGAGCACAATGCTTCTCTTGGCTTCGGGGAACCCGACATACAAGACGCGGAGCGGCTCCGTAGTGGAGAGATATGCCGGTGACATGGTCTGGCGGATCGTTGCGACCAAGCGGTTCGGAGCGTCCGACATGTTCAGCTGCTTCACTACTGCAGCAGTCTCCTCGTCTGTGCATTCCCGAACTGCGTGCTTCACTGAGATATTGTCCAGGTTGACCGTCTCGCCATCACTGCCTTCCTGAAACTCGATAGAGCCAAGGATGACCCCCGAGCCCTCTGTAGAAGATGTAGAGCCATACCGAAGACTGTTGGCTGGGACCTGTGTTGAGGGGTTCTGAAGGATCTGGTCGGCATATCTAATGGAGGAGGCACGGGAGGATTGATCAGACTCGTCGTCTGTGTCGCTATCGTAGCGGGTCTCAGATCCGTCAAGGCTGTGCACGTCGTCAGGATGGTGCACCTCGAGAGATCCAATGGACTCGGACAGGAGACCGTCCTGGCTCTCGCTATCGGTGCCGTTAATTATTTCATAGGCCGAGTCGGCCAAGCTTCCCGTGTCCGACATGATGGGAGGCTGTCGGATATCGGGCGAGCTGTTAGAGATCCAGTTGGCAAGCTGCTGGCTGCCCTGAGGTCTAGGGAATCGCAGAGCGGGTACGGAAGTCGAGAGTTGGGGGGGGCTTCCGTCAATGGAGGAGTGGCGATGTGTGAATGCGTGGTTGTTTGAGGTGTTTGCGGGGAGTCGTTGGCCTGCGGTTCCATCACGAGGGAAAAGTTGTCAGCCTCTCAGATTTCTCACGTCATGGCCCAAAATGCCATTCGTGTATGGAAGGTTCGGAGTTGGCCTAGGCAGCGAGGAGGGCGTGCTAGAGGCGAGGGAGAAAGATGGTGGTGATTGCGGTTATGGTGAGGTAGGAGAGAGCTGGGAGGGAGGGGCAGCGGGCAGGCAGATCGGGCGAACTGGTGAGGGGGAAAGCACAGACGAGATGACGAAGTGCTGTAAAAGGACAGAACAAGAAGGAATAACTCATGTACCAGGCAGTATGATTTCTTGTCTTTCTCCGAGAGCAACTCGACAGGCGGTTTTTTTTGGTTTGGGTTTCGTCTACCTCCTCACTAGGAGCCAAAGGTTGCCTTACTATGGCGGGGTGGGGAAAGTGTCCACGGAAGGCGCAAGTCGTGTCAGCCTGTGAGCCTCGGACGTTGTCGGCAACTCGTTTGCACGTCACTCGTCCACAGCTGGCAAAAGGGGAGGGGGAAAAGCACTCAGGGCAGCGTCTACTACGCACAACTTTAGGGCAATGTGTGCTGGCCAGTCTGGAGACCGGCGACTGGAATGTAAGGAGAGATTGGGAGATGCAACCCTGCAACAAAGAAAGCAGAGCAGGATGGGGCAAGGTGAGGGAGTTGGGAGGCAACGCCGGATGGGGTGGGACGGAGGTGATGGGCTGTGATACGGGCCACATGGGCTGGCAATGAAGTCACCGATTGCTCGGTGCAGCAACGCCAGCCTGACCACCCTCTCAATGCTCCCAATCGCGCTGGCCTGCGTGCCTGGAGCGGCCAAACAGCCTGTCGAGTTGCTGCTATCAAAGACAGCGGTAATCAACCCCTCGAATGTGTTAGTCGATGGTGGGGTTGGCTGAGGAGTCACCAGCCCAAGCAGGGCCAAAGGGGAGCTACGGGGAGGAATGCGGGATGCAGCTAAGAGTTCGTGGCGGCCATGGATTGCCTATCAGCAATCTTCGAGGCATGGAGGGGCATGAATCCCCAAGTATTTCGCACGCAAAGCTTGGTGACAAATGACCTGTAGCCTTCCATAGCCACCCTTCACCTGCCGGCCGTCCCTGCGAGCCTGGCTTTTGCTGGGCACTAGTTAGAGTGGGGCAGATTCACCCGACATTGCTCTTGGAGGTTGAGATAAAGCTTTACGATCAAGCCTTTGCCGTCAACAATCTTTCGAGGGCCAGGGACATTGCTTACCGAAACCATTGTATGAGAGAGAACGCCCCAAAAAGGACAGGTGGAAGAATGAAAGAAACTGGGAAACTTGGGGGGCCATGGAACAATTCAGCATCGATATCCATACATGCACTTTCGCATTTCAAGGTTGTCTGGGTTAGGTGTTCGTTGGTTGGGGAGCTGGCACAGCTGCCTGAGCTTTGTTGGCAATGGCGCTTGTGTCATGCGGCCTCCTGGGCGAGTAGTGCCTCCACATGGAGGACTCTATCCCACCTGTACCTTGGCATCCACCCAGTCCCAAATGGAACTACTCAATGTTCACCCAATCGATGCAGAACCATTGCGGCTCGAGATATAACCAAGAGACAAATGCGCAAGTTCAATGCATGGAATTGGACTTCATGTGACCAGCGAACATGGTAAGAAAGTAAGGCACCGAGTTCCATTGACCCCACCCCCATGGTTACCATAATACATCACAAAATACATACACAGAAGCGGAGGTATAGGCAAATCCAACCCGTGCTGAAAAGACTCAAAACCCCTACTATCCACCCAACCAAAGAACCAGAAAAACCATTGGTATCTTCAACTCAAAACATGACGGTCATGCGTTATATGGTTCCCAGTCGCCTAGCCATGAAAGCCAATCCTCCTCTCCCACCAGAAATCCTCACCCAACCTATCCGAAGTGTAACCAGACCGAAATATTCGAGAAAAGGTTTGCATGGTAGCAAAGCAACCAATGCGCCGGAGCAATGTAGTCATCAGAAACCAAGGTCTATCCCGAACATCCTTGGTCCTACAAGATGTTGTACTTCTTGAATAATCTCTTGAGCGAGTTGCTGTCAAAGTCCTCGTCCTCGGGAACCATCTCTATCAAACCTGTCATGTTGGCGAAGAGATCGCCTTGATTCCGGTACGCAAGAATCGCCGGTACGGCCGCGTTGTCAAACTCGATGTCATCGTAGTGCACCTTGACAAAGTGGACGACGGGATGCGTGGCGACTAGGGGAAAGAGGGCACCCTCGATTGCTGCCGAGACCGGGCACTGTTTCTTGATTAGTACTCGTACATGTGTGGGGTCGATGTGTCGTCAAGGTAGTACAAACCTCATTATCATAGACGAAAACAACCACGATTGTCTCTCTCCCGACTTTCTCTATCGCGTCGAGGTATCCCATGGCGTCAACCGCATCTAAGCGGCCATAAAGCCTTACACTAGGGCTTGTCCTCCGGTTCCGCACGGCTGGGCCACGTGTCTCGGCTTCCAGCTCCCGCTTGCGGCTCTCTCGCCATTGTTGCAAGAAGGACTCCTCGTCCGGGTCCTCGGCGCCACTACCGTCGCTCTCAGGTCCGCTGCTCCCGCCATGCTTGCTGCCATCTAAGCCGAATACGCTGCGACGGGCGGCTCGCACTCTGTCCTTCCACTTCATACGACGGGCCGTTTCGTACGACCGGGCATCGGCAATAACACCCTTGACACCGGTTGCGTGATTGGTATCGAATGATGCCGGAGGAAGGTTGACCTCACCGCGGCTGTCCATTGTGGGCATCCGCATTGCGGCTTCGATCTTGTCGGCCCGGTACCGGTCCTCTTCGTCCTCGTCGTCGGGGCGTCCGGCGGCTTCTCTGGCAGTAGCGTGACGGTCTTCGGGGTGTTCTCTGTTATCGTCTGCGGCGTTCTTGGCAAGCAAGTCGGCGAATTCCTCCTGGGCTGGGGTTTGGTTTGACATGGTTACGAAAGGAGGGGGGGGGGGGCAACGCAGGCTCGGAGGGAGGCCACGCTGATATATGTGTGTAGGGTAGGTGGTGTAGTGAAGAGGCCCGCAGGATCCGAGACAGGCGGGGCACAGGGTTGAATGACAGGTAGGGCAAAAGCTGCTGTGCACGGCAAGCCCGGTAGTGTAGGCAGGGTACGAATGTCGAATTGCACGTCAACGGTGGTGGAAGCGCACAATGGGCACACAGACCTGGGTGGCTAAGACGAAAACTAGGCTTCAGTCTGTGTTGAGCGGAGAGAAGAGTTGTTTGGTTGGTTCTGGACCGGACGATCAATCCGAGTACCACCCAGCAGCGTAGGACTGAGTATTGGAATACTTGCAGTGTGAAGGGTCGGATCAGGGACGGATGGGAAAAGCTCGTCAGAAAACAAGATAGGCGGGCAAGTCAGGGCAGTAGCGCAGCCAGCAATAGCCGGTTGCAGACACACTCAGCAGCTGGAGCAGCCGGGATTGAGTCGACCCCTGGATATGCGTCAGAGGGTTTCAGGTCGCGAGTTGACCGAATGCGACGAAGGGTATGGATGGTGGCAATGGCAAGAACAGGCGTGCCAGGGCAACTGCGCAGGCAATTGGCTGCGTAACAAGAAATAAAAAGGTCAGCAAGGCGCGAATGCACGCAGAGACAGGAGAGGCCAGAGCAACCCAAAGCTCACACTTGTTCGTACTCACAGACAAGACAGCGGGGGGCGGAGAGAGACTATTGTTGAGGAGAGGCCGAGCACACGGACTCGGGTCGACGCACTCGAGGGGCAGATACCTCAGTTGGGCAGCGGGCGGGTGGATGCAGAGCTAAGGTAGTGGTATGAGGTGGTGTGGTTGGTGGTCTACGGTGGTGGGGAGTGGAGAGGGGTTTGGGCGCGAAGTGGGATCGGCAGCAGAAAAACGAGGGGTGGGCTGCAGTCGCGTGGTTGACTGGGATTATAGAACGCAAATAATGAGGTGCCGGGCAGGGATCTAGAAAGTCCTTGTCTCTTCTCACTTTCTTCAATTTGAGTTCCATCCCACGAAGTCGTCGCCGTTTGCCGTTGGGTCCTTGCGCAGCAGCACGCGAAGACCAATGTCCTTAATTCATCGACTCTTTGGCCTCTTCTGTCTTGTTGGGAGACCAATCGTAGCCATCGAGACGGCATGGGGTCTTGTCATTCTATTGTTCGTATACATCCGCCAAGCAGTGTTCTCCAATGACATCTGCCATCTCACCTCCTGCCTTAGATGACGCCTCGTGTGGCATGCTAAGGACGGCGTCGAGCTTCGCAGAACCAAATCTCCCGTTACGTACTTCTCGAAGAAAAAAGGAGCCGCGCAATAACACGACCGACTAGTGAGAACTAACGAGAGAACACGCAGCCCAGTTTGTGAGCGGAGCAAGGGGTTACACAACAAGGTTGCTCGCCGTTTCCCACGCGGCACGGCCATTACAGCCATCGCAGTTTGATGATTTGCCGTGCGGAAATGGAGAATAAGTCCAAGTTCATCAATTGCTTGTCTGATCTTGCCCCTTACACTACCTACATAACGGTTGAAGTCAAGTCCGTAATTCTTCCAAGGGCCGCCGAGGGACACCAAGCACACCTGGAACCGCCACCATCTCAGTCTCTTCAGTCTAATTCACAAGCGAAGGAAATATTGTCAATGGCCGTTGAACTGGCCTCTGCAGGCTGCTGGGGAATCATGCATCAACAGGCACCACACAAAATGGCACACTACATTCGGGAGAAGCAATAGGGAAGCAAGACGCATTGCGGTCACAGCGTCACGGCATCTCTGGACAGGGAGCCGAGTGTCCACCTGACCACGATCTTGAGGAGAAAAAAGAAGCCTTGTTTCATCGCTTGTTTCAGTGGGTAGCCCCTGGCCCGCCGTTGCCCACCTCCCCGGCCCTGCCAAGATCGCTTCGCCCAAAAGACAAAAAGATGCGGGAATGTTGGTATCCAGTGTGGGGGATCTCAGTTTAGTGCTCTTGGCGCTGTCTTTAGCGTATGTCGTGATGGGGATCACCTTTTTTTCTAGAAACCTTCTATTTCCAATTCCCAAACCACACATCTTCTGTTTTGCCGGTTTGGCCCTCCCCCTGAGCCCCTGCTGACAACTTTTTGCTGACCTATTTCCGGGCAGGGTTCGAGAGCCGGCTCCCAATTATCTGCTGATATGAATCAATTTCCCGTTCCAATTATCGGGTTTCGTGCCTCCCAGCTCTTGAATTGGTACGTAGCGGGCAGACTGCTAGTGTGCAGTAAGTACCCTGTGGAGTCAAAACCCAACATTCACTGCACAATCTTAGGCCTGTTCTTGCCAGCTTCACGCAGTCATTGACACTGCTGTGGCGGGCTGAAATAGCAAATATAAACATTGAAAATAATGCTTACCTTGTGCCCCCCCTTTTTTTCCTTCTTTTTTTTATTATTTTATTGTTATTATTATTGGAGAGAGAGAGATTTGCATTTACAATCCAGCCCTGGCTTGTTAGCGCGTGACACTCCCAGTAAGTGAGTCAAAATGAAGCCCCGAGAAAGAATTCGTAGCATAACGAAAGGCATTTTTGGTGTTTCATAAGAGGCCTTTTGAGATACAAAACATGCCATTTTGGCGCGAAAAGGGGGGTTATTTGCTGCTCGAAAGCCTTTCCAGAGCTTCAATTACCCCTTAGGATCTTTGGGGAAGGTTACGCGCTAACAAACAAACTAGGGTTGGAACATCTAGCTCCAAAATAATTTGTCATTGCCCAACTTCGAAGCCAGCAGCACCAATAAAGGAATTGGCTTGACATCGGTGTGAGCACCGAGCAAAGTACGGATATCCTCCTTGAAATTTGCGCTGCTACGTGGGATACAGATTTACCACTTGGAATGGCAGATATACTCGGCATGGTCGATAGCGTACAACTCGATAATATGTAACACTTCGTAGTACCTGGGCCACCTGATCAGGGGGCCATGTATTTTCTCTAAGTGCAGCACCCATCACTTAGGTTCTGTGATCAGCTGTTAGTTGACTAGAATGACACCAACCTACACTGATGTCTCGACAAAGAAGACATACCGCTAGCTACTTTCCTATCGGGCCAGTCTGTGGAGTATGGGGAAGTGGGCTCTAATTAAAACACGATGCTCTACCTACACTTTAGTGACATCAGGGCAAGGCATCTACAGCAAAGTTAGGAGGGAAATACCAGCCAGCTACTCACCCCTAATACTCAAAGTATGTAACGGCAAAGCTCGCGGCGCCAAGCAAGGGACGTTCACCACAAGTACAAGGCACTGTAGATCTCCAATATCCCCATTTGTTGGCCCGAATAGAATACGGGGGGCTAAGTGTGTCCCGGTGTTGAGCAGCGTACTGTTGTTGCTCTGAACAACTGTGGCACTGAAATACAAAGACGGCAACCGAAAACACATGGCATTGGGCGACTATAGTACAGATAGACAGACCGGGATTATGGGAATCACCTCCCCCTCTTATTCATCTCGATGGAGGTTTTGATTCACAGCCCACCCACTCACCATAGCCGGATACATATACGCAAAAATATGAAAGGAAACACATGGCTTCCTCCATGCCTGTCTCTCTTTACTCTTCCCCAAAGGAATGTATACCTCTTACTCTCACTCCCCAACTTCAAGCCCCTATTATCCTCACAACACTCTCTTCCGTGTTATAAAAAAGCACCGATGATAGAAGAACATTGGCGACGGGACACGGAACGCAGAACGACACCATCAGCACATGAAAACCAGAGACCCAAACACAAGTCAGTAGAAGACAGCCATCCCAGACACCACACCCTTACACAAGATCGCTCAACCCCTCACCCAACTGAATATTTACCACCTGCCTCATTCGTCCCAATCACCTCTTTCCAATCACAACACTGGCCCCTGCTCACCGAGTCACTCTCACTAGCCGCAATCAGTAACTCACCGAAAAGCAAAGAGGCGAAAAGTGATGAAAGTCCGTTTTGCATTCCCGGTATTTTTATGAACACAATATGTCGGGAGAAAGCCTAACCCGTAATAAAAAAAAACAAAAAAAACTACTTTCCTGCTCTCGTGTCCCTCGCCCGAAACAAAAACACAGGGGCATGGGTGGCGAGAACTAAAACGACAAGCTAGAAGAAATCATCCGTTGGCCGAAGATGTGCGAGAAGAAATATGGATTCAGCAAGACAGACGGGTAATGTCTGGGATTGAGATAGCTGTAGTGCTTTCCACGGGCTAGACTGTATATCCCGTCTCTCGAGTTGATATCGTGCGGGCGGGGATAGACGGCGGACGACGAGGCAAAGGGCGCGTAAGGTATGTAGCTGGCTTCGTAGATAGAGTCTCGTTTGTTTGACCATCAAGGAGATCCAGGCCCGATACGACATATATTTTTTTCCCTTTGGCTTGCCGGAACTGTCGATTGAGGCAGAGCAGTGTTACCAGGTGTGGCCGGCAAAGCGAAAAAATCCATCGGCTTAAAAGGTGGAAAACTCCAAATACACAGCTGCCGCCGCCGCCTATACGAACAAGAACTGCCAGAACTATGGTGCAGAGAATGAGGTAAAATAGCCGCCATCAAGCCCAAGTGACAATGCCTCCAGCCGCTGGCTGGAACCGGGTTTGCTGTAGTCTCAGCGGGGAGGCCGAGTGTTATTGAGAAAAAGGATTTCGTGACTTCGTCCTGCCTACGCCAGACCGCGGTGATTAAAAGGCGTTATCAGGTTGAATTAGAACAAAAAAAGGCACTCGATAGTCTTTTCAAAGCGGCGCAGTAGGTCGGGTATCCAGAGGACGTTCGTATAAGCATCACCAAGGCGCCTTAGTAGGCCCATACCTTGAGCTGTGTTGGTTGTTAGCAAGTGTGCGCAACACCAATGACAGATGGATGCTTACAAGAGAATCCCAAGAACCCGTGCACAAACTTATACCGTCGTTTGATACCCCCAAGCAGCTGACGCGGTTTTCGTGGCCTACGAGGGAGCCAACCTTCTCGCCCCGGGTAACATCCCAGACCTGTAGAGCAGTCAGCACCAGTGGGCGAATAATAACCGCTTCCAAAATCTTACCTTGCACTCAAAGTCGTCGTAGCCGGCAAACAAGAGTCGCCCAGACACCGATGTGGCGACGGAGGTGATACCGCAGAGGATTGATTCAGACTGCGGGCATTGTTAGCATTGATTGTGACCTGGCCAATATATGCTGCATGTTCCAACTTACTCCATAAACATTCAATTCGCGGTCCGCGCGAATGTCAAACAGCCGGCAGGTAGCATCATCGGAGCCAGTGACAAACGAGTGGCCGTCGGGGAAGAACTGGATGGCGTTGATATCGGATTCATGGCCGGCAAATGTCTGGACGGCCTTGCCGGCTCTGATATCCCACAGCTTCGCGAATGCGTCGCAAGCGCCCGAGATAAAGGTGTTCTGGTTGGTAGGGTTCAAGCTGATGCTCATGACGTCGCCCAGGTGGTCGGCAAACTCAATAACCTTGGTCCCTGTCTCGATATCCCACTTCATACACGTCATGTCACCGGATGATGTGAGAATGCTGCGGTCATTGATAAACCGACAGCATGATAAGTAGCCGGCATGGCCTGACAGCTCTCTAGCGACACGGGTCGGGCCATCGCGGTTAGAATTGAGGTTGTAGATTGAGCAGATATTGTCGAGTCCGCCGCATGCAACATAGTTTCCGCTTGGGGCGTAGGCGCAGGTCATGACCCACGAGGATCTGAGGGGGATTGCGTGGACCTTGTTGGTCGTGTATGCATCCCAGATGATAAGCTTTCCATCTTGCGAGGCGGAGACGAGATGCCTCCGGTCGGTGGACCAATGCATCGCATAGATCTTTGCTAGATGACCCTTCAATGTCCTCTTTGTCCGCATCAACTGATTCTTTGGGATTGAGTCGTGCGCTTGAGCAGCGACAGCGCGGACTGGGAGAAACAATCATGGTCAGCAATACAATTCGCGAATTGGAATCCAAGGACTCGAATGAAATCGGCCGATGGGGAGGTAGAGACGCCCGAGAGCGCTCGGCTATCACGATCGGGGGGGGGACTCACGCGTTGTGTCGGCGAGCTCATCTTTCTTCCTCTTGATCCGGTCCTTGAGGGTCTCAGCCTCGCGACGCGCCTGCTGGATGCGTGCCTGCATCGCCTCTGGCGACACCTCGCTCGGTCGACCTGAGTCCATGGTGTCGACTGCGGTGGACAACCGAGATCAGAATTGGCGGAGGGGGTGGGTTTGCCGGGGGGGGAGGTGTTGGAGATGGCGGGATGAGGTAGAAGTGATCGAGAGGATTGGGTGGCCGGATGCTCTCGTCGGTGTTGTGGGAGAAACACAATCCAGGGGTGGATGGTGCTGACCAGTAAAACAGCTGGCTAGCAGGGCCCGATGCTTCTGAACGAAATGACTATCGGAGAGATGAGTGGAGAGGGGAGGCGGCGAGCTTGAGAGCCAGGGGTCGAAGCGTAGACCCAAGCAACGGAAATCGCGAAGTCGGGGGGTGTGAGAACCTAGGAGGGCCGAGTAAAGAGCCTAGGGGAACCTGCGGACGCGACGTTTCCCGTTTCCGTCGCGCAAAACAGGGACGATATTCCAGCAAACACAGCTGCCGCAATCGATGGGAATGTAGAGGATTGAAGAAGGAGACGAGGATTTGCGGCTTTGGCTTTTTTTGGGCTTTGGCTTTCCGCTTTGGACGCTACTGCGCGTGGGTGGTCGAGCGAACAAGCCGGGCTGGCGAACAGGAGACAGGGCGGATTTGGGAATTATTACCATGGGCCAGCTCTTTGGACCTTTCGGGGGGTGGGACCTGAGGACGGGGGGTCAAGAAGGGGAAGACCGGGGGTCAATTCAAAGGTCGCAGAAGAGCGTTGCAGGCCTGCAGGGCAACGAATGAATTGCTTGAATGGTGCACTCAATGTGCCAGGAGGGCAGCAGGCGAGCCGGGCAATGGGGAAATCGGATATGGGATATGTCAGCTGGGGGCGAGACAGGCTGGGATATACTACTGCGGGCACAGATGCAGCAAAACGCAACGCAATGAAGGCACCGCAACGCAGCTCAAAGACGCAAGACGCACCATGTACGGCAGAGTGGCCGCGCGATGGAGGCTAGCACACACACACACACACACACACACAACAGTAATAGGTAAGTTGGCGGATACTCTGCCACACAGTCTGCGCTCAGTCAATTCGCTGGCAGCGCTGAATTCGCGGGCAGAACTGGCGAATCTGGGAATCGTGGGAGGAAGGAGCAGGCCAAGAGCGAAGGACATTAGCTGTGAGCACAGACCTCCCCAATTGCCAAAAGGCTGAAGGGCATCTCCAACATTGGTGGAACTGCGACGCCAGAGCTTCCATGTGAACACTCCCTACTGCTGCACACTGCACAACGCCAATGCCTGCTTCTGCAAACCTTTTGATGAACCCTTTTCCTGGTCAACTCATGCGTAGGTATTGCTAAAGGGAGCGGCGCCCGGAGGAAAAGCATAAAAGCCAATTTACAACGCTAAAACCATACCACACGGTCTGCGTCATCGGGGCACGGATAACGACAGCAAGCTCGGTGCGATTTGCGGCCAGTTGCTAGGTTCCTCACTGCGGGCAATGCCTACTGAGAATGAGCCGAACCCTTTTGTCCCGTCTCCCGCCCCTCTGAACGCTGCGCTCGACTCCACCTGCCCGCTTCCCGATTCCCAAGCTGCACGCTGCAGGGCCGGGACCCTTTGCCTTTGCCAGGGACACCTTGGCAGTGAACCGGCTGGCGATGGCCTCACGATCTTGAAACCCATGATTCCTTTCTTCGCCCAAAATTGTCGATCGATACGGATGCCGAAGATACAAATCACCGAATCACCCAATAACGCAACGATTTTGACATTGGGGCAATCGGCATCACCCGCTGTTTGGCCGGGCATAAGTAACAGCCCACCTCCATTACCCCACATGTAGGCTGGCTTGAGAGGGCGTAGCAAAGCAATAGCCAAGATGAGACTAGCTGGCATCGGAGCATGGGGGCCCATTTCCAGTTTATCACATTCGGCCTCTTCTCTATCTGTCATCCAAAAACTTGACTGCCTCACGACTCGACTAATGCGGCGGTTAGGGCTGATCAGCCCGCCGGTTGCTCGTACCCGGACACTCTAGGCGTTCGAGAAGCACAGTTAGGGTCAGCTCGACACAGAAGGGGAAATAGCTTCTAATTTTAGCAGACCTGTTGCCCCCGAGATTTTGCTTTGTGGCAGGCTGCTCGGTAGGTTGGACATTCGTGCGGTGTCGTCCGATGTAACTCCCGTCGGCACGCATGGTGGGCCCCCACCGGTACGGATACGGGGCCGAATCGAGGGCCACCAGGGTTTATTTCTGCCCTCCCGCTTCATGGCGTTTTAAGGGGGGCGTCGGCTACCTGAATACTCCTGACGACATTTGTAATATTTGGTCTTGCGCATACGTGCCGTAAATAGTGTCGCAAACAAACGCCCGCATACGTGGCATATGGCATATATATGCAGTGTCACTCGAACACCGCAGCAAAATGGCGGAACTGAAGAGCAATCCCCCAATTGACTTTACAGCGCTTCCCAAGATCGAGGTATGTTTTAGGGTTGCCTTGGTTACCTTGGCCCCTCAAATTGTCCCCGGACTGATACCCCTTACCCCTTTTCATTCCTCTGCACACTTGACGCAGACCCACGAGAGACCCGCGAGACCTCTCGTCGTCCCGGCTCGACATCAGCTGACCACCCATCTGTACCTCACAGCTGCACGCTCACCTCACTGGGAGTATCAGCCCACAATGTCTGCACGAAGTTTGGCTCAAAAAGGAGACGGACCTCCATGATCCTTTGACTGAGATGGGACCCGGAAAGATCTTTGATCTGAAGACGTAAGCTGGCCCCCTTCCCGTGGGGGGATGTCGTAACCAGGCTGCGCAGCTTCTTTCCCCTCTTTTCCTCATACACATACCACCTTGTCAACGACGCTTGGTCGGTGACGTACACAACTCTCTCGGTGCTCCGTGACTTCGCCGCAGATGGTGTTGTTTACCTCGAGCTGCGTACTACCCCCCGCGCCATGCCCGAGGCCGGGATGACTAAGGAAGACTACGTCCGTACCGTCCTCGACGCCATTGCCCAATTCGAGGCCGAGACAGCCTCCTCCCCCGGCCCCGGGATGCACACGCGCCTGATCCTCTCCGTCCGTCCCCTCCCCCTTCCCGCTCGTCCCCTCGTCTCCCCTAACCTCGGCTCGCACAGATTGACCGCGGCAGCACCCTCCCCACGGCCCTCGAGGTCGTCGCCCTAGCCTCCCTCTTTCCGGCCCACACCCCCGAGTCCTTCGGGGGCGGCATCGTCGCCCTCGATCTCTGCGGAGACCCAGCCACCACCGCCACCCTCCCCTCCCTCGCCCCGGCCTTTGCCGCCGCCCGGTCCTCCCTCCCCCAGCTCGGCCTTACGCTCCACTTCGCCGAGGCCGAATGCTCCGGCACCGAAGCCGAGCTGGCGATGCTGCTGAGCTGGGACCCGGACCGCCTAGGCCACGTCATCTGGGTCGGGGAGGAGGCGAGGGAGAGTATTGTGTCGGCGGGGAGGCGGGGGAGGAAGCTGGGGCTGGAACTGTGTCTGAGTTGCAACGTGATCGCGGGCATGGTGGAGGGAGGCTATGCTGAACAGTGAGTTTTTTCTGCCTTGGCATATGTGTGTCAAATGAGAGGTTTGGGGCTGATGGAGTATAGCCATTTTGGGGGGTGGTTGAAGGTCGACGAAGTTGTGGTTATGCTATGTGTGGGTTGTCCTAACCTGCCATGATTGGCGTGGTGATGGGGGTAGACTTGCTGACTCCTGAGACAGACTGATGATGTGGGCGTCTTCGGCAGTCCTCTTTCAAACGAGTATGCTCTTGCAGCCGAATACTTCGGGCTGGGACGCTCTGAGATATGCACGCTGGCTAGGAAGGGTATCGATGTCATTTTTGGCGGCGAGGAGGAGAAGGCAAGGCTCCGTGAGATCATGTGGGTTGGTTAAAATAAAGGAGGTGGACCGCCAAGTGAAGATGGGGATGGGCTAGCTCCAGCATCATGTCATCGGTATCACAAACTCATATCGTACTGACGATTTGCCGGCCTCTACACCGTTGGATGCAGTGACACCACCCCGAGGGCCCTCTCACATCCTGCTCGTAAACAGCCATGCAACCACCCGACGATATCCTCATAGTACGCAATGAGTAGGACTCAAGATGTCTCATTCCGATCTAATATATCGCTGAGCTGCGATAAAAACGAATAGGGAGAGGAATTTAGGTTATTTTCTCATATTTCGCGATCACGCCTGAAATATTTCTCTACGCAGCTACCTGTGCCTCCCCCTTCCCAAACCCCCAGACCCATAACCCGTCAGGGAAGCTCCCCTACCTCGACCGATTGCTAGGCAACTACCCGGGAAGGATGCGTTTCGCATTATATGCACTGAACTGGAAAAATAGCGATAAGCGTTTCTCGTTTAATGTTTACCCCCGAACGCCAATGCCCAAAGTAGGTGAAAACAAGGAAAGGTTTGCGTGTTTTTTTTTGGAGGGGTTTTTTTTTAGTCAGTTATTGCCGTTCGTGCCTACTGGATGAGCGTCGAGATCCACCGCTTCTACTGTGCTACGGTGGTAAGCACTTTCGCGTACAAGATTGTTAAAGTACTTCAAGGCAAAGTCGCTCTCGCCGCGCACACGAAGAATGTCGTCCCGACGGCTACCGAGTTGCTCAACAGATCGCTGAAGGCCAACACGCAGATTGTCGGCAGGGAAGCGCAACACCTTTCGTACGGAACCAGAGATTCGAGTACTGTTGGAGTGGACGTAGTCGATGGTGGCAAGTTGAGTTGCGATTTTTGTGTTGAGGCGATGGGGAAGGGAATGCGGAATTTGGTTCAGTACATAAAACGCCGCCGCTACAGCTATATTCCACAAACGAATCGTCAGCACCCTGTCGCGTATTGACGGGAATGAGTCAAAATGACGGAGAAAAGTGCCATAGAAAAAGAAGTCTTACCAGCTGCGATCACACCGGGGATGATCAATGGGCGCAAATTATTGCTACCGAGCAACTGAGCGGCGCGAAGTGCTATGTTCATTTGGCCGTAGCTGCCAATTACACCTGTCCCCACAACACCAGCGACGGTGAGAGCCACACTGGCCTTCTCTTCACCGCGAGTTAGCGTGGACCAGTCGATGAAGTCCAAGAATTCGGTAGAGATATCAACTTGGCGGGCTAGGACATCCTGTTTGCGGCGGAACATGACATCTGGACGGAAGCTGAGGTCGACGTACTCGTTTCCAATGTGAAGGATACCGAGCTGCTTGATCGCATTGACACCGCTAATAGTCTTGCTCCGAGCGTGTTCTTCGCACTCTGTGACTGAGGCCGCAACATGTGCCAACATAGCCTCCTTGAGTTCTTCCGCGTACTGGAATGCGCTGAACAACCCAGGGTACGGAATACCGAGATTCCCATCGCTGGCATGCTCAATGGCCACATTGATCGTGGAACGGGAGTAGTCGTAGATATCCTTGCAGGTTTCTTCAATCGTCCGGTCGATTTGATCACTGACCTCATCTTTAGCCTTCCTGCTTGACTCAAGAATTGGCCCAATCTCCTCTAACTCTTGATTCACTCTGTCCAGTTCTGACTGGGCCATCTCGGTGTTGACTGTGGCAAGCACGTTCATGTCGTTGAGGATGTTGGTCAGATAGGTCTTCGCTGGGGCTAGCTTGGACCGCGCTCGCTTCTCCAGCACGAATCTCCGTAGGGACTGCTCCAGAGTTGCAAAATCACGGAGTTGCTCCTTTCCTTTACCTTTGGGATCATCGTCTTCTGGGCCGCCACCGCCGCCATTCGCGCTGCCTGATCCGCCGCCAGGGCCGCCGGGCGGTGCTGGGGCTGTAGGGATGGCAGAACTTGATACGAAATGTACCAGCTCCGCGGCCTCCTTGTATGTTGCAGGGCTCAAGCCTCTGATCTGTCCTAGGATCAACTTTTGGCATCGCTCCTGGTCTCTGATGGTGTCGAAACCGTTCACCACGATGAAGAGATATGCCTTCTCGGCGGCAGCGGCCCTGATGAATTCGGTGGAGGTCTGGGTAAAGTGGTTGGTAGCGGAAACAACGAAAACGACCACGTCGATCTCTTCCTGTCGTGCAAAAATGGCCGTGGTCTTCGTAGTATCCATATTGAGGCCGGGCGCATCAATCAGAGCGATATCAACTACGCCATTGTTGAGAAGAGATTCGTCGATTGTCCGTGCATCCTTGATGTATACCTTGCACTGGGTGTATGTGTCGTTGTCGCTTACGATCTTCTCTAGATCCCGGAGAGTGAAGACGTCGTACGTGGTTTCATCGTGCTGGTTGTAGACTGCATCTTTATGGACGGCATGAACCTCCTCAATACCACGATTCTCCCTCGCGTCGAGGACCTCGCAGAAGATGCTTGTGCATGGCTGTTGGTCTTCCGGCAAAACCTTCCTTCGAAGCAACGCATTGCAAAATGTGGATTTTCCGGCGTTTAAGTCGCCAGTCACTAGCACCTTGCTTGACGTATCCTCAATACGTTCTCGGAGAGAAAGCAGATGTTTGATGCTGGAGCTGATTTTGCCATTGAGTAATGACGCAACCGTCCCCTTCTCAAACGAGTGAACGAGTTCGGTTTGGTGCAGCGAGCCCAGCTTCAAGTCGAGCTTCAATATGGAGAATTCCTGAGCAATCTGTGGCGTGACAAGCCGCGGCTCCGCGACCGTCCTCCGCTCGGCGGATTTACTAGACTCGGCTTCGGCGTCTTCGAGAGATGTCATAGATCGTCGGAGTTGCGGTGCGGCAAACGACGAGTCTGATTCGAGGTTGGCTGATGCGGTATATGAATGCTTGATCCCCGGGCGGGAGGGAGGCCGTGAGGGCGCATCGAGTGCTGCGCGCTGAACGGACGGATAGTGGGCGGGCCATTTGTCGTTCATCTCCTGCAGACCCATCAACAGGTCGACAACTCCGTTGATAGAGCGGGCGAGGCTGGCGCGGTGCTTGTTATACCAGAGCTGGTGTACAGCGCTGGCTTGGTGCTGGCGGTCTGCATCGGCGGTCTGGCTCGACGATGGCTGCCCACGCATTGGCCGGTCTGCATGAATGGCCGAGTCCCAGACCGCAGCGGCAGCGTCGAAAGGAGACGAGCTTGCTTCATCGCCGGTTATGCTACCGCCGTAGCCAGAGTCCTGTTCGAGTATTGATTGCAAATGTGCTGCGTGCTGTGATGTCGAACCTGTGCCGACAGTCATATATGATGGGGCGGAGGAGCTAGCCGAAGCTTGCCGGGATGGGGAGTCCGAGTCGTTTTCGCGCTGTTCATCGTTGTCGAATTCGGAGCCCTGGGCAGCCTTGCCCTTGGGCGAGAAATACTCCTGGCTCATGGTAGGTTGATATTCTACCAGATAGGATCGGGGCGGATTGAATGAGGTGTGGTGGGAGCAGAGGTGTGCATTCTCCAAAAGTGTGTTATAGGGCGATCGCGGGCCAACAATTTTCTCTTCTGCTCACTTGCATGACATGACCTTTTGGCGGAGCGGCAATTCTTTTGTCGGAGCGACTCGTCAATCGGCTAATGGGGCGCTAATCCAAATAAGGAACCATTTCAACCCACTGAAATCGAAACGCGGAGATACAGGGAAGACAAGTTCCAAGTTGCCATTGGCACGCAGGTACACCGCCTACGCCATGCCTTTACTCCAAAAGAGGTCCATTGAACACATATGTTCAATCATACCCTCAATTGGGAAGGTCTTGTGTGCACGGGACATGAAATATAGCATAGCACGGCGCAATCTTGTTGTCGGCGACTGCAGCGAAGACAGTTGGCAGGGCGTTATTTCACGGTGGAGTCTCTTCATTCCCACTCCATATTAGTACGTCATCTCATCGAGCTGTGGCTACTTGTGGCTAGTGTTTAGCTGGCTTTTGTATCCGTATCGGCTTCGCAGCTGGGTGATCAAGGATAGTTAAATATAATATCACAGGAGGCCAGGTCCTATCAGCATAGTGCCTCCAGCAGCTTTGGTGTCTAGTGGTAGTTATGCTGCACGGAGCGGCTGATCGCAGCCTTACTAATAATCAGCGATGAGGTCACTGCTGTTGAGCCGTGACGGCCCCATGTGGCTTTTTAGCTCCCTGTCGTGGACGCCTAGAATAAGTGGTAGGGGACGCGGCATTGTGGAGCGCTCTCGGCAACCGCGACCCAAGACCTCTGCGTCTGCCTTGAACATTACGAAGCGCCTGTTGTCGCATTGAACACCCTCTATCAACGCAGACACATTTCCTGTGTCACTTCCGGTCTTTGCATCTAGAAGGCTACCGGTCCTGGCTATATCCGCAAGGACTCGACCGCCAAGATGAATGTAGGTCCTCACCGCTTGTTCTCAGCAACGTCCAGTGCCCCGAGGGACCAAGGGACCAAGGCTGATAAGAGTTTCTAGATCCTAGAATGGGCCTTTGGCAAGCGCATAACGCCAGCCGAGCGTTTGCGTAAGAACCAGCGTCTCCTCGATAAAGCGATACGAGAACTCGACCAACAGCGCGTCAAACTTGAGAAGCAGGAGAAAACACTTGTGGCACAAATCCGGCAGAGCGCAGAGAAGGGTCAGATGGGGGCTTGCAAAATTCAGGCCAAGGATTTGGTCCGCACCCGAAGGTACTAGATGTACACGGCTCTCGAAGAAGGGTATGTCTTACTGACATGGTGTAGATATGTCGAGAAGTTCTATGGGATGAGGAGTCAGCTGCAGAAGATCTCTCTCCGTCTCCAGGTTTGTGGTGCACCCAAAGCGCTCATCTAATTCCGCCCGCTGACATGGGATCCCACTCCCAGACCTACCGCACGAACGAGCAGATGATGCAGGCCATGAAGGGCGCTACGATGGCGCTCGGCAGCATGAACGCGACTATGAACCTCCCCTCTCTTCAGCGCATTGCTATGGAGTTTGAGCGCGAGAACGACATAATGGAGCAGAGACAGGAGATGATGGATGATGCCATCGACGATGCGATGGATGTGGGTGCTGAGGAAGAGGAGGGTGACGAAGTTGTCGAACGAGTCTTGGAAGAAATTGGCGTGGATCTAAGCCAAGCTGTAAGACAGTATGTCCTCTGTTTGGGTGCCAATTTGCTAACACAACCCAGCTGGGTGAAACTCCGTCAGGGTTGCAATCCCACTCGGTTCCAGAGGGCAAGATTGCGCAAGCTGTTGGCGGTGGCGGGGCTGACCCTGGCGACGATGATCTTCAAGCACGACTGGATAGCTTGAGGCGATAAGCTTGGATATCGTTACGGTTGAATCCAGCTCACGGCATATGAATAAGCACCTGCGCTCAAGTCGACTATGCCGTAGCTTCATGCTGTAGAAGATACGGGATCGGATCCTGGGTTCAGTTCATGAGTTAGGGTCTACGAATGGAGTTCCTGGAAGGTATTGGCGGGTCTTTAGGGCATCTTGCACATCGCACATTGTTGTACTTTTGGCCACACGGGAAGACAAAGGTTCAGCTGACCGAGGCATAGGGAGATATATAACCTCCCTTTAATCAAGTTCCTGAGACTGTAATCAGCGCCACGTTACGAAGGCGGGCGATCACCTGAGCCATAATTCTCAGATAAGTACGTTTGGATAAGATGGTGTAGCTATGGTAAAGAAATAAGAAAGTGCTCCGTGAGTCGACGGCTGACACGGCTGACAGAGTATGGATAAGACATAATGTTGCTCTCACATATACAGTTATGCAAAACAAATATCGGGACCCGACTCGATATTTAAGAGGGAATTATTCAGCTAAAGTGGCGGGCAATGGTATTTTGCTCCTACCATTAGTTTCACCAGCATGCAGAGCTGCGCCTGCTATGGCACGGTCTTCCCAACCGTTAGGGTACATTGGTCCAGTTGCAATGCAGCACGGTCAACCGGCTTTGACGGCAGGGAGCTGCCTGAGTCAGGTAGATATGGACCGAAAGGTAGTGATGCTCACGGGTCTAGTTATGGCCACAGCGGTTTCCTTGGTCGATCCAAGTTCCATGCCGGCAGACGATCTACCTGAGCACCCGAAGCACCTGCCCATAGCCACACAGTGTGAGCAACTGGCTAGTAGTGATGACTGCAAATAAAGTCCAGTATATTGTCTGTGTGTGGGGTCACCTATGCTGGAAGCGCCGATCTCCGCAGAGATAACCGACCACCTCTTGGATGATTGTGTTCAATTGGCATAGCTGGAAACTACCAGCTTCTGCTCTCGGGTCAACAATCTCCATTCATTGCACCGCACAATAGAGCGGCGCTATAATTGCCATACCCCCGTCTTCCCTTCCAACCTTTTAGCCAGTGACATCCATGGCCCCTGTTATAGATGTTGCACCACATCTCTAGAGTCAGAGGGTGGAGAGCGGTTGCGAAGCCGCACAGATGATGGAACTTGTATGAAGGGCCCAGATGCGGGGTTATACCCAACTACCCCACCTATGGAAGTCGTTAGGTGGCGCATGTCCAAGCTATCTAGGTGCCTAACTCCATGGTGGGCACATACGTCCCACCTGCCTAACCGTCGCGGGGTCGGAGCCCCTGTACTACTTGTCGTAGGTCACTATCGTAGGCAGGGCGATGTCGCTAACGAGGGCGTCTCAGGGTGTCCGTTTCTCCAGTAATTGAGAAGTCGCTGTTGCGCGCGCCGGGTTTAGCGCCCTCTCCAATTTATCGCGCCGCTTCGCCCTGATTGGCCGTACGCTCCCTGCCCCACCACGCCCGCCCATTTTCAACAAGCTTGAGCACCTTGTACCCCTCCAATGGCTTCCCCACGCATCCGGCTTCACGGATCCCAGCTACAACAACGCTTCGCCATGGCGTGAATCATATATCGAGGCCGCCAACGGCCGTATCTCCATCAGCTGCATCTACATCGGCATCGGCATCTACCATGCCTACTTCGGTATGATCGAAGCAAGGTGACGATCCCGGCACCGTGCGTTTTACCAACATGCAAGATCTGTTCAATGTGATGGATCGCACTACAAGGGATTCCCTCACCGTCACAAGTATGGTATTACCCTCCTGTTTTATAATATACTAATTATTTATATGTATCTCTCGATAATTTCACCAAAATCGAGTGTACGTGAGAGAAGAAAGGCCGCAAGTTCCGCTTTCGCGATTACGGCAGCGATTCCCGGATCGTTATTATCACGATCCCAACCAGCCTCCATGAGCAACTCCACAAACTATTATATGACGGGTATACCGGGCAGGTTCACCACAGGGGTTGGATAAATATCAGCAGTACAACACTTCCATCACAACAAGGTCATTCTGGACGAGGCAGTAAAGAGGGTGATTCGACTGGTGGCCCAAGACCTGAACGAGCTGCCAAAGGTGCCTGGCCAACACTTGTCATCGAGGCAGGAGTCTCTCAGACGTTGGCGCAATTGCGAATAGGTATGCGGCGGTGGTTTTCCATGTCAAACCACGAGGTCAAGATTGTTCTTCTTGCCAAGTTTGACGGTACTACAATCCTTTTGGAGAAGTGGGAGGAAGAGATACCAGTTCGCCCTGTAGCTACCACAACGCAACACTCTCTTCAACACCAAGAGCCTGTGCTCCGACAAGCCATCACCATCACCCGAGATACCACCACCGACCCGATCTCGTACCATGTCACTAGCGGTGCATTGGTACTATCATTCCGGCTTCTCTTCCTTAGAGATCCGGGCCCTGGGGAGGGAGACTTGGCTTTTAGCGTTCAAGAACTGGAGGAGTATGCCGAAGATGTCTGGGCTCAAGTGTAGTTTAAGAATTGGACGAGTACGCGGAAGATGTCTGGGTCGACGTATAGATTCCTTAGAGATCCGGGCCCTGGGTGAATTTGCTTGTACCACCTGCTCCTCACTGTCGAGGGCGCTGAAAATGGCGACACGTGCCAGCCGGATTCGGCGGCCGCAACAGCGCTTTCTCGCTTTAACCTGTAATTTCGCGGAGCTGTGGGCCTCGTTTGCCGTAGGTCACAACCTACTGGAACATGAACAGGCGTCAGATCGACGCTGCCGCCTTCCGCTTCCAATTCACTCCTAGCTACCAGCCTTCTCTGTCATCACAACATTGTCAATCTGCAGACTATCGGCAGCGACACCCAGCTCTTCCATCGCAGTCTAGTACTTCTCAGACACGCCTTTCTGTGTAGTTTCCCACACGACCTTGTTAGGCGCATTACATCATCCTCGGGACACCACAAGACCCCTCCTTGAAGCGACCACACAGCCCGCCCACCGGCCCTCCTGCAAACTCCGGCAACACAGCCCGAGAATCTACCCAACACATCATCACCAGCTCTTTCCCCACAACGAGCGGCACCTGCCTTTTGAACCCGGCTGCAATTGGACTAAAGGTCAACGGACGACGACGCGACGCCGCAGCACTACGCCCAGAATCCTATAACTACCTGCGCATCTTTTCCCAGGACCCAACCCCGCGACAGCAACATTCCACAGCCTAGGCAACCAACTCGGCGGCTAGCTCTCAACCACCACCCCCTCCCAGTCGGATCTCTTTTGGACAAGTCCTTCTTTTCGTGTTCTCACCAGCCAACCTGGCAGGCAACAAGCGTCGCAGTCTCTCCTCACAGGGAGGTCTGCTGAATAGAATGTTCGGCGGCTCGAGCTCGTCGGCCTCTAAATCCGAGAGCAATTCTGCCGCCGACACTACTGCCGGCGGCCAGCGCGAGAAACCGCAAAACAAGTCGCCGTCGCCCGAAAAGGACACGTCGAGTGCAAGAGGCACATCCCCGTCGCCGCCCAAAACCACGGACCAGGCCGCGAGCGGTGAGAAGCGGAGCGGCAACGGCAGCCCTCCGAGCGTGGGCAGCTCAGCAGAGCAGAAGAAGCGCCGGAGTAGCGGGGTGAGCGGCAGAGCCAGCAGCCTGATAGCCCAAGCTAAAAACACTCTTTTTACGCAGGCTGGGGGTCGTACCAACAGCGAACAGGGTGCTGACTCGAAGTCATTGAACCAGACTCCTCTGCAGAAGCTCGGCAAGCAGGACCAGGCTCTTGCCGTGCCCCAAGGCCAGCATAACAATGCTGCCGGCGAATCGCTTCCGGGCCCTCGGTCGACATTCCGAGTGGGCGTCTGGGAGGACCGGAATAAGAAATGCAGACGAACCATGGAGGACACCCATGCCTTCCTCTACAACTTCCTGCACACTCCCGCTCCAGTCCTCGGCCCCGATGGCGTCACTCAAAAGTTGTCCAAGTCTGTGGACGACACGGGAGAGCCACGGGCCCAGGATATGATAGAGACCGATAATGGGTACTTCGCCATTTTTGATGGCCACGCAGGTACCTTTGCCGCGGACTGGTGCGGGAAGAAGCTACATATCATCCTCGAGGACGTCATCAGGAAAAATCCGAATGCGCCCATACCGGAGCTTCTTGACCAAACTTTCACCTCTGTTGATACTCAGTTAGAAAAGCTGCCTCTCAAAAATAGTGGCTGTACAGCTGCTGTTGCCGTACTCCGCTGGGAGGACAGAGTCCCAAGCGCGCTGTCAGCCACTGGTTCACAGGCTATTGCACCGGCGGTGGCTAAAGCTGCCGAGGAAGCTTTGAAATCGGACGACATCAAACCTGCCGAGGCTACAACATCATTGGCTGCCCCGGAAGCTGCCCACGCGAGGTTGAAAGGGTCAGCATCAAGACAGCGCGTCCTCTATACCGCCAATGTTGGCGACGCTCGCATTATTCTGTGCCGCTCTGGCAAAGCTCTTCGTTTATCCTATGATCACAAGGGCAGCGATGAGAATGAGGGAAAACGCATTTCTAACGCCGGCGGACTGATATTGAACAACCGTGTCAATGGTGTGCTTGCGGTGACAAGAGCCTTGGGTGATACATATATGAAGGATCTCGTTACTGGACATCCGTACACCACCGAGACGGTGATTCAGCCCGAGCTCGATGAGTTCATCATCATAGCTTGCGATGGGGTACGTTCAGAGTCTTGCTTGGCTTTTTCTTTTCTTCTTTTTTTCCAAAAAGAAAAAAAGTTTATGCGTTGAAATGACTATACTGACGATATATTGTAGTTGTGGGACGTCTGTTCGGACCAGGATGCTGTTGATCTTGTCCGACATATTCAGGAGCCGGTGACAGCTGCGAAGCTACTTGTTGACCATGCTCTTGCTCGCTTCAGCACCGATAACCTCTCCTGTATGATCATTCGCTTTGACAAGCATGCCGTTCTCGAGAACCAGACCAACAAGGAGAACGCCATTGGGGTGGAGGGCGACGCATCTACAGCCTCGGGGAAAGTCAGCGAAGTAGAAAAGATTATAGGCACGACAAAACAAAAGATTGCGGAAGGGGATGCGCCGGCGGTGGGCGTTTCCGCCAGCAACAGCGGTCGCGGTCACGACCCTGTTCCAATCGAGGATAGGGAAAAAAACTTCACCCCTACCATCATTGAGGGATCAGTCGAGGAGGAACCCAGCCTGATCGAAGACTCGCCAGATGCGGAGTTTGACGGATCCGCGAAATGGAACGCGGATGAGCCGCGCAAGAGTGCTAGCGATGAAGCCGCAACTAAGGGAGCTTGACGGCATTCCTTGCCGTTTTCTATCTCGGACGACTTGGGAACATCGCGCTCACGAAAGTCTTGTTGAAGAAGGCTACGCAAGGCTGAGGGGTCTCGCTTCTCGGCGGGCTTTTGTCATGGGCTCTATTTTGTGCCTCCTCGGGAGAGATTCTGGGTCACCTTCCGAAGCTGGTTTGGACACCTAGAAATTTCGGGGTGCTACGCGGCTTCAAGCCGGAGAAGTCATGGCTGGATTGTTGATTAGGGGAACAGGACAGGTGCATCAGGCGATGAAAATGAAGGAGAACATGTAAGATGAATGTGCAGTGCGTTTTTGGTACAACCATCAAACTAGCCGTAGATATACGGCACTCGTTGCATTTCTCAACACGGGCGGAACAGATACGATACAATACGTCCGGTTACTCTAGGGCACAATGCGGATGCAGTTCAATATGAATGTGGTTTCTTTCCTCTCTCCCACTATGGATGGCCCTTGTGTGTAAAAAATGGAAGCGCTGCCTTAGCCTTCCAGGCTAGCCATCATCTTCCGCATCAGGTCCCGTTTTGACCATTTGGGCCGGATCCTTCAATGGCCTCAGCTAACATTCACAGCTGCATCGGACAGATGGAGTTGCCATAGTGCTCGATAATGTCGGGCTTACAATACAGCCCTGCTTTGTTTGTTAGCGCGTGACACTCCCTCCAAGAAGGATATTAAAGCTCTGATAAGGCCCTTGTCGTATTGGGGAAAATGGTATTCTGGCTTTTCGAGGGGTATATTTGGGTTCGAATAAGGCCTTTTTGGCGTATCAAAAAGAATATTTGGTTTTAAGAAGGCCTTTCCTCATCCTGGAAAGGGGATGAGGAAAGGCCTTATAAACTTTGGATGCATTCCACCACCCCGGGAGTAGACCGAGCCTGAAAGCGGCGAGTCGGAGATCGCGCCCGGACTCGGAAGGGGAGGCTGTTTCACCCTCGTCGGTGAGGCGGAGGCGGTACAGGTCAACGGGGACGCGGTATACGTCGGCCTCGGAGCGGTCCTGCAGGTACGTGCCGTTATCAAGCCGGGTGAAGAGGTTCATAATTGTGGAGTCTAGATTCTTGGTGGCCTCGGCGGCGGCGGCGGCGCTGGTGAAGAAGTTGGGGTTGTCTGTGCCTCCAAAACTGGTGCAAGGCGGTCTCCCACACTCCTTACTATGCTGTTTCCAGTCGCCCTTTCGGCAGTCGCGAGAGCAATACTGCGACTTCCGGCACTGAGCGCAGATCTTGAGAGTGACTCTTGAGAGTGGCCTTAGGGGGGCGACTTGTTGCAGCTGGCGCAGGACGGCATGGTGGCCTAGAGAGGTTCGTCAGCGTTTTTGTATAGGAACGGGGAGCCGTTGTAGAGATCGTACCTTGAGTTTCCGTTCCCTACGTGCTCTTCGCTGTTGGCCGGATGTGGGCTTTGAGGTTCAGCTGACTGGCTAACCACAACAAGCCTACTTATCTGGCGGGGTTTGAGAAGCAGAAACCTAGACCAGCGAAGGCCGCGGGTATGGCTTGAGAGGCAAGCATCCTCATTGCCGCTTGATTGGCACGATCTGCATATGTGGGGTCTTGAGCTTGAAAAACCAGCCAGGTGTCCGTATGCAACCCGTGATAGCTTCATTGTGTGTGTTGCCATTCTCGCCAATGTCCAAACAAACCTACACCGCCTTCCTAATTACTATGCGAATCTAAAACGGCTAGATTCAACGGCGTCAAGTACCCTATGGTAGCCTTTACAATTACTATAATAAATCCAGGTCATCATTCACCGAATCCCTGGCGCAGTGGGCGCCTCTATGCATAACACCGCGGAGGGAGAGAGAGAGGGGTCAACTTGGAAGAAAGGGGAAGGGATGTATCACAGCGAATTACAGGAATGGAGCAAACATGCATGTCGGTGGTGCAGGTCAAAGCGTGTCCGTGGCCATGTAGAAACTTGGAGCGCTGGAGGGGTTCACACCACCATTGATCCCCAAGCAATGCATGCTGCCGGGGTGGTGATGGCAGCTCTCAGTTCTCCCACGCGGTCGAAAATGCCCAGAGGTTTGTTGCCTCTTCCCCATCATGTTTCGATCTTCTCAAGACAGGGCTCTAAGGTACGAGCTGATGTGTGTTTCACCAAGGCACTAGTGCACCGATCAGCGCCAGCGTTCTTGTCCGATGTCCTGACGACTTGTCATTTTTGTGCTGGCGTCGTGTAACTGTCGATGGCAATCTTGGTCCTTAAAGGTGCTGCTATATGGCCATTCCTGTGGGCGCTGCCATCCATTACAAGATATTGAGCAATGCCCCGTCCTGCTTCTACGAGTGTTCTGGCCAGCGAGAATGGCGTTGTTCAGGGATATAAGTGTGGGGGGAGGACCGAGAATGGGTTAGGTAGCATCTTATACAAGGTGTTACCGTGCCGCCGAACCTCCAAAGCAGCACAGCTCACTAGAACCTGGGTGGAAGGCGGTTGGCGATTGGGGGCAGCTATCCAGAGGAAATGTCTAAAGATGGGATATTACTTGCAGCTGGCAGGACAGGACAGGCTGACAGGAGACGGGTCAATCCGTCGCGCTCGTAGGTGGTGTTGATGATGGAATTGATGAAATAGAAACTTTGTTGGAAGAACGCCAGGACACGCCTGCTGAAGAGGGCGCCATCACCCCTCCCTCCCCCAGCGCCCGTGCTCGCCGCTTTAGGGTCCCTTTGGCAAGCCACCCCTGGTCTGCTCTCCTCCCAATGCATGCCGAATGCACGCCCCCAATCGTCAATCAGGCGAATAGGACATTCACAAAATATCTCGCCTGGAAGAAGAGCGGCCACCTGCAAACCGGCCATTCCTCTCACCTCCTTTCGCACGCATCTCTCCGATTATTTTTTTGCCCGGTCCCTTCGTTTGGCGCATCGAGAGAACGGCAAGGCATTCCGTCCTTCGTTGCTTGCTTGGTGTCGTCTACCCCGGCATCCTGCAACTATCTCGTCTCCCCGTCTCTCGCTCAACGTTCGTTTAACCCCTACCTAAAATCAATCACCTCGCTGCCCTCTCCTTCCCGAGGTGGCCTATCATTTGTCATTGGGGGTGCCAATGGTCATTGCCAATCGCCCGAACACTCCTCTTGTGTCATCCGCAGCCAACGTTGTCAGGGTCGTCAACGATTGAGAAGCAGGGGGCTCCACCGGTCTAACTACTGCGCAAATCTTCCTCTGGCTACTTTTGGACCGTTTTGATCCCCAAGTCCCCTCTGGCTTGCTGCCCCGACTTTTCAATGCCAATCCTAGACCTGTCTCCGCGCCTCGAAACAAGCCGCTGATCGACTGCAACGCTTCCGCGAACCAGCTTCCTCCCATGATTTTTTGCGCCCTGTCCGGGCTGCTTCTGTAGGCTCGGCCAGCTTCTGTGGTTCAGCCTCGCCGACCCCTGAAACCAATCGTCTGTGGCCCTCGCAACACGCCCGGATCGTCATCCAAAAGATTTACCCACAAACTCAACCATTTAACCTGCAGTCGCGGATAGAGCCCAGGGAGGTCCAAAGGGGGAACCGGAGATGTCGTTGAATGGCCTGGATGACGCAAAGGTCAAGGAGGCGCACGATGCTGCTGTCGCGGAGCCTGGAGGATGGTATGAGAAACCCCAGCGCATTTCCTATATCTTGTCGACCATCAATTGCTAGGCGCAAACCCGAGATGCATGTGTTTTGTCACTGTTCTCTGTCTGGCCTTATTCCGCTCTTGTTTATTGGCTTTAGTCGTATGCTGATCTTGAACCAGGTTCCTTCTCAAATACACCAGCCGCGATGGGGTCGAGCTGCTAGACCGCGGCACTGGGGGTGTCACCGAAGTCCGCAATGCTGTAGAGCAGTACGAAGAGAAGTCGCCGCTGTTCGGATTCTTGAGATACCGGCGGCGGAACGTCATCATCAAATACCTGCCTGAAGAATGTTCCAGGCTGGTCCAAGGTTTGTTTCAGCATGCCCTTTGCTATATACCCCCTTGCGGCATCCAGCGTGTTTCTGGTGTTTCCGCTGTGTCGCTTTGCTCAAAGGAATACAAGCTTACTTTGAGATGCGCTAATCCCGCCTATAGCACGAGTAACGGTACACTTTATTTCTGTCTGCGACCGATTTTCGCCATACGATACCGACTTCTCGATTAGTGAGGCAAAGGAGCTTAAGGACACCAAACTGTCTGCAGCCTGTTCGTTGCATGCGGCATCTGGCTCGACATCATCGTCAACTAGCTCGTTGCGACGGAGACGGTTGGTAGAGATTACCGAGGAAGAGGAGGAAGATTTAAGAGACAGAAAAAGACAGTCCATTGTGAAAGAGGAAGAACAGACAAGGCTTCCTGGCGCCGAGACGGATCCACCTGCTTCATCCTCAGACCCTCCTGTCACACTGAACGCAGAGCTCGCCAGCTCGCCCGAAGCATCAAAATTCGCCGACGAATCTGACCCTCCCCGCTTCACCGGGGCGCCTAGGTCATCTTCGCCAGCGAAATCCTTCGACGATGCGGGGAGGCGCATGTCATCGCAGTCATCACGACCGGATATTTACAGCACGTCTGCTTATCCATACGGAAAGCCGCGCGTGAAGCTTGCTCCCCGCCCTTCTGCTGATTTGAGTGGTCGGCCACGGACTTCGGCTGGAGCTGCCACGTTTAGACCAGTCTCTACAATTCCGGCGGGTCTCAAACTGTCCAAAACACCCAAAAAAGGCAAGGTACGCGACCAGGACGACGACGCGCCCGAATCGCCAATCAAAGAGGAGCCGGAAACGCCATTTTCAGCAGTCTCGAATCCCAGCCTCGGACTAAAAGCACCTAAACTTGGGCCTGCCCGACCGCATACCAGCAGCGGAGCCCACACCGACGGCTTCTCGGTTCCTTCCTTTCGGTCAAACATGCCTTCGATGCCGCCGCCGCCAAATAAGCAAAATGTCATGACGCCCGAGAAGCAACGGCTATTGAAAGCGATGAAACTCAGAGAGAAGAAAAAGACGATGACCCTACAGCTTCCACAAGATCCATTGGCGGCGGAATCATCATCAGGACCTAGCACGCCTGGTCTTGCTGAGCAAAGCACCGAGCCTAAGACCCCAGCCAGTGTGAAGGAAATGGAAGACGTGCTTGCTCCCACCGATGCTGGACCGAGCAACCGCCTATCCATCTCCAAGGCAGACTCCGGCGTCGACATTGGCACTGATCAAACGTCAATCACAGACTCCCACCCTACCTCCCCTTTCGGCACCTCCGAGATTGGTGATTCTACCCAGGCGTCGTCTCTATCCGAATCGACAGACGAAACCATTCTGGTTGAAAAAGAATCAAGCCTCAGATCCGAGGATGATGATGATGCTAAGAGCAGCGTTGCAGTGCCGCCATCATCGGCTACTGATGAGGACCAGCCGGCCGACGAAGATAACCGCCTGGTAGAGGTTAGCGTACATGACAGGCAATCCGAAGAGCCCGTTGTAGAGAACTTGGATGCCGATGAGCAAGAGGCTACAGAGGAGGGAGAGGCTCCTATTGCAACCCAGGGAGCAAAGGATAGGAAAGCAGCTGGACTGGCAGAAGTCTCTCCACCTGCACAAGTGTTGCCAATATCCAAGTTCTCCGTGGCGCCATCTTCGCCGGCCGAGCAAAGGACACAGTCGGAAGAAGCACTTCATGGCTCGGGAATATCCCCCGTTGAACCGAATGGCGGGGAAGCTCCACGAACACCGCAGATTCGGATCCCAGTCTCAAAGTTCTCAACTCATGAGAGCAGGTTGCCTACAAGCACCACTAGCCAGGCAATTCCGTCGATTGTCACGCATGTGTCTGACACAAACGATAAGGCTGGAGCCAAAGCTGAAGGGAGTTCGCCTACATGTAAGAAAGAGGCTGAAATTGGAGATGTTTCCGAGACAGCCTCTGTTGAAACGAGGCGATCCAAGCGGATAGCTGCATTGGACCCAATACGGACCGACTTGAACCTCCCCAAAAAGGAGAAGCGGCATTCAGAGGCCAGACATTCTGAAGCTAGCCTGTCAGACGACGATGGCTTGATGGATGAGCTGCAATCAGCAACCGTTCAGCAAGCACAGCCCATTACTGTATCAAAGTCTCCTATTAACCAATTTGTGTCGGGTGATTCAGGCACGAAGCGGATGGGTGCTGCGTTGGAGGGTGGCTTGTCCCCGCCTCGTGTTGTGAGGACAGTATCTAATCCCATCCGCGGACCTCTTCTAACCCCGGACCCCTCCATGAGCTCAGCTAGGGCTGTTTCATCGGGTGCTGCCTACCTGCACAAGATAACGCAGCAGCAATCGTCATCAGATCTGCGACCAAAGACCGGAAAGATTGGCTCGAGCATTTCGCAGCGCATCAAGGCTCTTGAGAAGCTATCGGCCAACACTGCCAGCACTGGTGATACTGTGCTAAAAGAGCGTCCCGCGTCTTCATTCTTCTCTGTTCGTAAGAGAGAGCCATCGAGGTCGCCATCCGTGGTTGAGCGGACGAATTCCCTTACACGGGTGACTACGACGCCTTCACCACCGGAGTCCGGGGAATCATCTCCCGAAACCGGGAAGACTTCCCTACGGGATAGGACCGGGTCTATGGTGAGCCGACTTTCCATGTTTGAGGGTGGCAAAGTGCCCAGAGGCCGACCTGAATCGATTCAAGTGACAGCTCGAATTGTCCGTGACACTGCCCAGCGATTCCCCAAAGCCCCCGAACTGAGGGCCGACCCGACTGATTACGAGCCGCTGGATCTGAAGCAATCACCTTTACTTGTGGATCTTAAAAAACGTGCACATTCCCCGAGTCCTCGACGACCACCGAACACCGCGCCAGCCCTGAGTGTGCCAGAGCAAGAAGAAAAGAAGTCTCTTTTACAGAGAAGGTTCTCGACAAAGGGCCGAAGGTCGCAGTCCCACGACCGACATGACAACGACGAAAAGGAGGTGGACAAGGATACTGAGCCAGCGCTGCGTTCTCGACGTCGGTCATCGCTAACAGTAGTCAAAGACTTTATCAAGGATCGCCGTGAGTCCCTTCTAGGGGCAAGGTCACCATCGACAGACAACCTAAACCTTGACATCTCGGCCTCGCTAGCAAGCCTTGCTTCTCCCACTATCCCCACACCGTCAAAGTCGCCATCGCGACCACCCTCAGTGCACCAGAATGGCATCTTCCCCCGTCGCCTTAGTATCAGCAGCCGGCGATCATCTATTGAGCAGAGTAGCCCTGTTGTTCCTGCCATTGGACTTGTGAGCGCGGGACAGTCCCCTTCCCGCGCAACAGAGGCCAGCGGCGACTCGGACCTGGAGGGCAGAAGCGTCCACGGGCTTGGTGATAAGGCTGGATCTATGTCTGGCGGTTCTAATCCCGGGTCGGCTACCACCAGCCCAAACCCAGGAAAGGGAAATGCGAGCCGTGCAACCCGGTTTATCCGCCGTCTTTCTAATACGCTTGTCTCGACGAGAAAGACGATAACGCCGTCTATCTCACCAACTGTGGCCGAGGAGGATGCTGATGAAGTTGAAGCTGCAGGCATGGGCATCTCGCAGTCGAGGGGAAGCACAGCAACCGGAGCACCGTCATACCTGCAGCCAAGTATTGTAGCATACATGGGTGACGTCAACGTCCAGTTTCCTGACAACTTGCTCTGGAAGCGTCGGACTATCTGCCTTGACAACCAAGGGTTCCTGATATTGAGCGCGATACAGGGCGTTACAGCCACAATGCCCTCCACTGTCCCCAGCAAGGACAGACATCACCAGGCTGGCGCTATCAAGCGTTATCATATGAGCGACTTCCGGCCTCCCTACCCACCCGAGATGGAATTGCAGGAATTGCCCAACAGTGTGGTCCTCGACTTCGTGGATGGCAGCGGGCTCCAAATCGCCTGTGAGGACAGGGCCGGGCAGACGAATGTTTTGCATGGTAAGTCACACTGTACCATATCTGCGTCCGGAGCAATTGCTGACAATTTCAAACAGTCCTCCAAGAAGCCCACCGGAGCCATACCAGCTTTGGGAAGTGAATGTCCCAATGGCCACTCAAAGCAACGCCTAATCCTTTATGACCACATCAATGATCAGGGCTCACACAACACTTGTCTGACGACTACTACTATTTCCTTTTGTGGAGCCAAGCGCCCTAATACACCACCTCCATTCACGCCCTACGGATTCCTTGTTACCCTTTCCCACGATTATTGGCTCATTCGCGCCGGGGCTCGACCTAGCTTTCCTCCCTACACGGCTGAGCACAATTTCACTTCTGTTTCTGTCTTTACATTACACATGTATACCTTGGGATGTGGGATCCGTCCTTGTTTACGGTCGTCGGGTTCCGTGCTTCATGATACCACCATCTCCCTGTGAGGGATTCTGAGCATTTCTTTACTTGATCTTGGGGGGTCCATCTAACGGATTGAACGCCAGCATGGAAAGGGGCGGCTTTTGATTGTCGACGGGAAGACGGTTTAGGACCTTCTCTCCAAAAGCGTGGAGGATATGGCCGCGGAGAGGTCTCTACAGGCAACAACAGCCTATTCTATGGGAAGTTAGCATTACTTCTCCATGTACAAAGTAGCAGACTCATGTCCGCATAATGTTGTTTGTACATAAGTCAAATGTGTAGCCTCGGGTCCCTACAAATTTGGACCAGAGTGCTGGTGGCTTGCGATTCAAGCATTTTAAACAACACTGTCAACTTTCTGTGCGAGTGATGTGTGCCTCACAAGCTGCTGCCTTCGCCTTTTCAAACATAGAGCCAGGCTCACAGTCAGCCATGTTGCAAGGATTCAATGCGTCTGTTTGCCACATTCATTATGGGTGAGGGAGATGAGATTTAATGGCCCAAATAACGCCACCTCCCCTTCCTTTCGTTTATCTAATTCTTCTCACTCGTGCAAGACAGGTAAAGTGTATTATGACATGCCAATTCGTCCTCGTCCTCCCCTCTTCATCATCTTGACTGAATGAGCAGACCGCGTATGCACCGGAGGCTTTCAAGCAGTAAAACAAAAATAAATGACAAGTTGCAACGCCGTCCAGCCGGGGCGATGCAGTTAATATATGATACAAGTCAGAAAAGACGAGAGTGGGCGGTATTCAGTTTGGAGTGAAGGATTGGTGGATCGGTATCGTCGAATGGCCGACAGAAACACACACCGATCATTTATCCCAGATTTTCCCACTTGCATTCCGCCATGTTTCTCTTTCCTCTCTTTTCCCCTGTTCCTCTGTCGAGTTCCGCCCGGGAGAAGAAGCAGAGGGGGAAAAAACCAACTAGCCCCGCTCACAACGACGCCTGCGCTCCCAGGGCCGCGCCGACCCTCTCGGCGGTGCCCTCCTCCTTGCCGCCGGCCGACGTCAGCAGCTCGCTGCCCATCTCGCGCATCTGCTGCTCCTGCTCCATGGCCAAGATGCTCTGGTCCTCGGCATACGCCAGGGCAAAGGGCACGCCAACGAGCAGCGCGCTGACCGACACGGCCCAGGTCGCGCGGCCGGCAAACGTCAGCGTCGACTTGACCAGCCCCGCGGCGCCCTCTACCTTGTCCCACACCCAGCCCCGGGTGGTGGGCGGCACGATGTCGCGCAGGGCGAAGAGGCGGTCCGCGAGCGTCTCTTCGGAGGGGTCGTAGTTGGAGTCTGTGGAGATTTCAGAGTCTGGAGGGGGGGGGGAGGATGTATGTTAGTGGCAGTGTTTCTCGGTGGGAGCGGGAGAGAAAGGGCAGTGGGCTGGCGAGGCAGAGACTGGATGGCGAAGCGTACCGGTATCAGAGTAGTCATCCTCGTCCTCCTCGCGTAGGCGCGCCTGCTGCTCCTGGAAGTGCTCGTCCTCGACTTCGGTGAGTTGGACCATTGCGACGGGTTTTTCTGGTGGGGATGCTTGGAAGTCGTGCACTGATTGACGACCTAAGTTCGTCAATTGATTTCGTGTCGGTAATCAATGGACGAAAAGAGGATGCGTGGTTGTGGATATGGTATTCGAGTGATTCGTAGTTTTGGAGGTCGGGACGTTGTTCGCAGGGCTTTCTTTCAGAGCTGCTTGCAAAATGTCTGTCCCCAGCTGGGAGCATGACGAGTTTTCCAGGGGTGGCTAAACCTGAAGCGGATTAGCGCTTTATCAACGACGAGATGATTGAGCGGTTTGATGGGGACGCCCCACTTTTGAGCCCGAACGTTCTCCCCCTTTTGTTCACAAGTCATGTCGTATTCTGTGAAGTCATCGAACCCGTTACTTGCTTGTTATTAACGGTAGCAACACCCAAATCAACTACCGCCCGTTGAACCTGGCAGTGGTGTTGCCGTTCTACCAGGCAACGGCTTGAGTCCATAGCACATACCTTGTTAGAACCCACTCATAATCACCCAAGAAATCAAATGTTAAAAGCCGGAAGATATAAGATGCGCTGAGCTCATGATATTCTATCTTTCGCCGCTGATTCAAGCTATGAAACTCTGACCCCCGGATTCGCTGCATGCAAAATGCTAGATCATGGAATTTCCTTCTCTCCAACCCCAAAGCAGTTCCGCAGCCAGGCTCCACGCTGATGCTGACCCCCCACCCAAAAATGAAAAAGCCGTTTCAAATTACTGAGGAAATCACTCATCCTCTTTCTGAGGGGCATCTGCAAACCGAATCCCTCGCCTGGGCGGAGGGACTCTCGGGGTATCATCGTCGTCGCTGTCCTCATCATCGTCTGCGGCCGTCGCCGACATGCCAAGGGCAGCCTCTCTACGGCGCCGCTCGGCTGCCGTCTCGCCGCCCTCATCGCCATTGTCGCCAACGCCCTGAAGCACCGCCAACCTCCGCCTCCGCTCCACTGCCGTCTCCGGCTCGTCTCTGCTATGCGCATCCGTCTTGCCCCCTGGCGAAGGTGTCCTCGAATCCGACTGGCTGCGGCTGCCTTCGTCCGAGCTGGGTGCATCATTCCCTCCAGACTTTTGCTGCCGTTCCTGCTGCGAAGTGCTGCTGGCGGGGACAGCAACATTCTCCTTGCCACGAAGAGAATCCTGACCCGACGACTCTCCTTGCTTCTCTGGCGCTGGCGCGGGATCCTGCTTGGCAAGCACCTTGATGGTATGCGAAGCCGTAGACTGGTCAACGACTTCCTTTCGCGTGCTCTTGTTTAGCCCCCGCATTTCCTTGATGAAATCCTCTTTCGTCATGCGCTGGTTAACACCGCCAATGGTGAACCGAATATGCCGATCGTCTTCCTCTTCCTGTTCTTCTACCACGCTCTTCTTCCGAGCCTTCTGCGCCGACGACTCCCCCGCAGTTGTCCGACCAAATCCAGACGCCCAGTTTGACATACCCGGCCTGGAAAGCGGTGCGACTTCGCCCTCGGATATGACCTCTCCGGGAGTGCTGGGTTTTTCAGGCTTGATAAGACCACCCATTCCCATATACTTGAGACTTTGGCTCACGAGATCGCCCCCCTCTGGTCTAGGGTCGGATGGCAGCTCGTATTTCTTGACGACCTCTCCATCTTCATTCTCAACAATAATCTGCATACATTGTCAGCCTCCAAACCTTTCGGACCACAAGGGTGAAGACATACCGTATTGCCGAACTGATACGCTCTCGCGGGCTCGCCTCTTCGTCCCGCCTTTTGCTTGTCCTTTCTCTTCTCAATCTCTTCATCACGCCAATCAACAATCTTCTTTTTGATCGCCTCATAGCTCCAGCCAGACGAACCCGGCCCAGATTCAAGCTTAGCCTTGATAGCCTCGGCGTGCTTGGTGCCGCCCCCACTGTCGGGATGGGTAGGAGTGGGCTCAACGGCCAGCACCTCGCCATCTTGGTTTTCAATGATAATGTTGTCGCCCTCATCGTAGACCTCAACGGGTTTCCTCCCCCTCCCGGGGCTTTCCGACTGCTCGGCAGAAGACGTCCGTGGAGAGACGCCTTCACGCTCCGCCTTCTCCGACTCCCGCTCCAACATGCGCTCCACTCTCGCGGCCTCTGCCGGCGATATTGACATGGAATCTGGCCGCTCGGCTGGCTGCTGAGCTGCCGGTTCACCCTGAGCCCCGGCCTGCTCAGGTGGGCTGCCTCGCTGTGGGAAGATTGCTGACTGGGTAATAGGACCACCAGGGCCAATACCGTCATCCCACTTCTTTCTCCGGCGCCGCGTGGTCGAGGATGCCCTGCTTCCCTGCTTGGCGGGGGTTTCCTCGTTCTTCATGCGTCGAAGGAAGTGCCCCGGCACGCCTACAGGGGGCAGGGTTCCTGGAGGTAGTTCGGGCATTTTCAGCTCATCAATCTCCGTGTCGGACAGGGTCCTGGCCTGAGAGCGCGACTGTGACGATATGCGCGGGAGGCGATTCATCCAAGTAGGACCGTCCTCGATGGCTTGTGTATAAGACATCGTAAGTGTCAGGGTATTGATGTGCTTGCCTAGCGTAAAGACAGCGATAGAGGAGCCGTGAACAATGATGGAGGCAACCACAAGGAACGTCACGATCGGCCAGACAAGCAGCAGCAGGTCGTAATGAGGCACTCCTTTTTCTGGTAGCTCAGGGAGCGGGACCGTCTTCTCGATTTCGAGCTCAGCGCGCGCCAGAATGGCAACGAAGATAGCGCCAACACCTATGGGTCCGAAGTGACCGGCAAAGAGCGCCTCACGCCATGTCTTGATATCAGGAATGATTGGTTTCAGAGCCATCATGATGGGAACCCGGCGAACGAGAAGGACGAAGATGGCTAGAACAGCCAGTCTCCAGGCCCCGAGTCCGATCGAGGAGTCGTTGTACATCTCCCACGGTATGATTGTACCGAAATACACAAAGTATGTCAGATTTAGCAACAAGTCGATGACGTTAGAGACGTGAGACTCTTCTGTTTTTTGCGTGAACCAACCGTCGTTGGAGAATCCGACGCCACAAGCGAAGCCGACCAAAAGGTCGTCAACACCCAATATACTGCCAGACCCAGCGCAGAAGAGGGCTAGGACGAAGTAGAAGACGAGAAAACTCTCGCGGTCGATCATATCGCGCTTCTCGGCGGCCTTGATCCCATGCCGGGCGAAGTATCCGATCAGGAAGCCATATACGGCACCGAAGACACACTCATACAGGATGGTGTAGACAATCCAGTGGTAGGTCACATGCTTGGCGTCCTGGTGGTCCTGGATGAGATAGAGGGATAGGTAGATGAAGGGAAAAGCCATGCCGTCGTTGCACCCCGACTCGGCTGAGAGCAAGTCTCTCAAATGCTTGGGCACCCGCTTGGCAAACTTGCCCTTACCAACAACGGAAGAGGCGAGGACGGGATCGGTGGCTGTGACGCAGGCGGCAACGACTAAACTATCGAGCCAGTTCAGAGGTGGGATCAGCCACCAGATGAAAAGACTGGTGATGAGCCATCCAACGGTCATGACGGGGACGAGAAGGAAGAAGACGGACTTCCAATGTCTCTCCATGTAAAACTTGGGCAGTTCGACACCGACGGCAAAGCATTGGACGACGAGGACGATACGGGAGAACTCAATGGTAACAATGTCGACGCTCCCCCATGAGGCGGGATCAATAAGGTTGGCGGCATGAGGGCCGAAGATGACGCCGCATAGAGTGGCTACCGTGGCTTCACCGATATACATGCGCTCCTTGATGATGGAGGAGCAGAGCATGAACAGCGAGGTGAAGCCGCCCAATATGATGTAGACCAAGTGCGGCTTGGTGATGGATAGATGGTCCCAGGCCATGGCTGCAGTAGGGTGGCGGCAACTGGCCGCTTGCAGCTAGGTAACAGTGCAACACTTCAACCGGATGTCGTCCTAGGATGTCGTGAACCTCGACGTGTGCCAATGGCCTGAGGAGGTCGAGGAGGATGTGGTATCAATACCACGCGAACATGAGTAAGCGGGGGCAGAGCTGCGGCCGCTTCCCAGCTTCCTCCAGTTGGATGTGGGTGAAGCTGAAGCTTGCGAAGGGGTTATTTGGAGCTGATGCATTCAGGAAATACCAGGCGCGCCAGAGTGGCCAGGTCTAAAAGGCGAAGACGAGGGGGAGGAGCGGGATCGCTCAACCGCGATCGGCCGGCTGTTTTTTTTTTTTTTTTTTTTTTTTTTTTTTGGGGGGGGGGGGGGGGTTTTGCGCGGCACCAGGGCCCCACACAGCGCAGATTCTAGGCCGAGAAAAAACGAGAGCGACAAAAAAGCCAGTGAGGCAATCGCAATCGCAATGGTAACCGGCTCAGGTACCGGTCTGTGGGATGTGAAATGTGAAATGTGAGATGCGGCGGGTGGGTTGTGTTGTGGGTTCTGCGTGGTCGACAGCAGTGGCAGCAATCAGTTGCCGAAGCGAGGAATGATAATGTGCGGGAGAAGAAGGCGCGTGTTGGGCGTCCGCAGCATCCGCATCCAGACGAGTAGGCGCGATGCTTGAGGATCGATGCCTTGGAATGGAGCGAGAGTGGCGGGCAAGATACAAAGTAACAGGATGTAGGCGCGTCTGTCCATATAAGAAGAGCCGGCAAACCTTTGCGGGTGGCCGTTGAGGACCCAAGCTGTTTTTCATTCTGATTCCAAGCCCGTCCCAAGGATCTTGTTGCAGTGAGCTAATGGCGAGTGGCGCAGGTGTGTGGTGGGTCATGGGCGGCTGGGCCGAACAAGGACTCGATCCATCCGGAAGTGACTGCACTCGTACCGTCCCTTGGCTCCTGCTATTGGATTCTGCACTTGGCGATAGTGGGAGGAAGTGCTGAATTCTGAATTGCGGAATCTTACGGACTGAGCGAGGGTATAGCATCCCCCAACCACATCCGGGCGCAGCGCCATTCGCCGCGCTCTCAAGCACGGATGAGGTGGTAGATAAGTGGTAGACAAGCGGTAGCGCTTCCAGTAAGTCGGGTCTGTCCAATGTCTGTGGCGCCCCCATCAGCCCTTCCGCTGTTGCACGGATATATTTGTGGAAAACCTCAGACTCTTGTCCTCTCGAGCATTCTCTCGTGCCTCGTCTCTTCTTCCGAGAATGGGCGAAAAGGGGTGCTAACACCGCCCCTGGGGCTCGAGCTGAGACAGCTATGTGACACCGGACCCTACCTACACTATCTTGAGCCCAATCTGTCTCTCTTGGCTTGCTGATATTGCTTAGAAACCCGTCCCGCAGTTACGGCAGACAACAGAGCCGCCATCAGTGAGACCGTGCAGCGACGCCGAACTACCCCCACTATACATGCCGAGTACAGCCAGGCAGCCCAATGAAAGTCGAAAGACATGTACCCGCACGCATGTACCTCTCAGACATATTAAGTGTTAAGGGTGGCTTTGCGAAGAACGACACCAAAATGAAAGGATGGTACTGCAGAGCTGGGATTGCCCGCCAAACTACAAGCAATGAGCACAGTGACCCTGAGTAGTGAGCACATTACAGCTGAAGCCATGGAGTCAGTTGTGCCGCCTTTTCTCCTTTTGACCTCCAGTCGTTTGGTCCACGGGGGTCGCGCCAAGCTCCGCCCAGCTTTGCCCAGCATCGGATTCAGACAATCAAGGCAATCACTCCAGTCTCTGCAAACTCTGTGAGCTTTTGGTGAAGCTTATCCGAAAGCTTCATAATTTTGGCATTTTGGCAGAGGTTGTTGATTGACAGGGGCAAGGGTCCAGCCAAGAGGCGAGATCGACACTCTAATGCCCGTTATTCTATTTCTGGTGTTTCTGCTTCCCATTGACAAAAACGTCAGGTGAAACAAAACCATTTTGGTTGCGGCTCTGTGGTGGATTGTCCCGGAAACATTACACGAGATTCCTACCCATGGAAGCAATCTAGAAGACAGAAGAAAAAGAGACGAGGAAAAAAAAAAAGATGTCCCGTGTGATTGATTCCCTATCTACCCGCTATACAAGCACGGGCCATATCAGCCAGCTTTTTGCTTGGGTAGTGACATCGGTAATTCCTAGTGCATCGTCAGCGGAGATTGGGATTGGTGCAAGGTGGCCGAATGGGCAGTTTGTGTGGCGGTCTGGACGCGCCGCTCGGCGGAAGGTGACGGGAGTGCAGATACAGCATGCGCAGAACCTTTTAGCTAGCAATTGTCAGATCCCAGTGTTCTATCAGGTTAGCACGCAGCATTTAGGTGTCTGAAACCCAATTGACCATATTCCCTCTATATGCCGTGCCTGGGCTGTGCTTGCGCCGTGATGAGAAGATGTCTGGGAAACATCCGACGCCTCGGTCCGCGTCACCTTGGCCTGGTGTCCGTATCCATTCTCGGGGTCCACCAGGTTGCGCGGTTGGGGTGCTTTCCGTGGCCGTACCGCTACCTAGGGGTCACGAGACCACGTGGGCGGCCATAGAGCCATGGCCACAGGCGCTACTAGTACTCTGCACCTGAGACAGCCAACCCCGTCGACCCTTTCCACTTAGCTTCTGCTGCATTTTCCACGCCCCAAAAAACTGGATCGCAGGTGGCCATGCATGATTCGTGCTGTTGTCTGCAGCAGACCCAATTGGGCAGGCGAAGCTGGGGGGATATGCCCCATGATCTATGCGGTTTTACTGTTTTCGCTATTTTCTTTCATGAGGATCGGGAGAGCAAAGTTCCATGATTCCTTCGGTAGGATGCCTTCAAGTCAATCCTGAGACATGTTCGCGCTGGCACGCTAGTGACTATGGTGGCTGCGTAACATTGGTGCCTGAGGCAGAAACCCGGTTCGATATAGCAGAAGCGGATGGACACCTCGTCGCTTGTCTGTTGGCTCGTAACCCTCCCATAAAAGGAGATGTTGAGGTCGCTAAAACTGACATTCATGGTATTTTCAAGGCATACCTGGCATTTTAAGGCTTTCCTGTATCCCAAAGCATAGTAATCAGGAGTATGTTTTCTTCCACTTTAACCCTGGATCGTTTGTTAGCGTGATCACTCCCGTTAAGAAGGACGTTGAAGCCTCGACGAGGCTTTTCTCTCATGAAAAAAAGGCATTCTTACATTTCGAGAGGTAAATTCAGGTTTTATCAACGCATTTCCAACGTCAATAACGGCATTTTCTACATTTTAAAAGGTATATCTCAGTACTTTAAAAAGGCTTTTACCATGTCCCCAACGAGCTTCGAAATCACGCGCTCGCTGAACGTCAAACAAGGGTTGGATTTTATAGCTACAGTTTCGAAGATGCGAACAAACAGGTGTTGGGTTGTCGTGTTGCCAAATGGGAATGGAGGCAGAGCCTGCAAGCGCTTTTCTGTAGGCAATTGCTAGGGGCGCAGTAGCCCGATGCAGGGTTAGGGTTATGTATAGGGAAAATTGCAGGCCCCCACTCCCTAGCCCTCGCCGCCTTCAAAAGTTCACACCGCCTTTGACCCTCCATGCCAGCCAAGGTGCCATGCCGGCCCTCATGCCAATTGCGATCCGACTGCCCACCACCTAAGCACCTGTAACGCCAGCCTGCGTACGGCCCCACCACGTTCAATCACAACACCAACAACGAAGGTTCGCGATGTCACGCCCACACGACTGCGTTCAATGCTAATATCGTCGTTATAGATCAGTTCTAGACCCTTCAAAGCATTGAATTCGGCATTTTTCAGTCAAATACCATCGCGCGCGCCTGCAGGGAGCCCGCATGTTACCCGCACAGGAAGCCGACCCCGTGCCAATGCGTACCCAACCCCGCGCACACGACCGCAATTGAAGACTCCAACTTTCTCGATATCGTGACTGCTGATCAATAGAGGTGCTGAGGAGCCATCTGCCACTAAGAAAAGGCGTGTACCTAGCCTCTCGGAACCTCCAGTGGCAAGAAAGGCTACTCGAGGTGGTCGCGAGGTGCGGCTGACGGCCAGGGCACTGGGCCTGGATTGATCTGGCACTTCAAAGAGTACGGATCTGGCGTTTTCCAGGGCCAGGCCTGCGTTATTCAATTGCGCGGCACCTCAAGGACCGTTTTTTCCTGGCCAGGGTACTGCGTTGGTGATCTTGTTGTCATAGTGTTCATCGAGTCAATTGATGCATTGTATTGGTGCGATTTTGGATGGGATTTCGACAGCTGGCAACGCACATGTTGAAGGGCTTGAACTTACTGCCGGCAGAATGACCTTAGGATGGGGGTCAGCACTGCGCCCCTAGCAATTGCTTTTTTGTATCGAATCACCAAGATAGCTACACAAGAGCCTATGACATGTATGGCCAAATGGGCCCTGGCAAGAGGGAGGATGTTATAGTCTAGCCGTACCCTCACCCGGTCAAGTGTTCATGACACCATCGCTAGACGGCCTACCCGTGCTGGCAAGACATTGTAGTCCGTAGTCAAATAGTCCTACCTTGATCACCACACGTTGTGACCAAGCAACTCTTGCGAGAACCACGGGGGCTAATAGGGCCACGGGTACCCGTGGCCCTATTAACCCCCGAGAACCACCACCGAATGACTAAGCCACGCGCTGCCAAGTCCACCGATTAACCCCTTTTAGCATATAGCCTCCAGTAATGCCGTCCACTGCCAGTTTTCTGCCAGCGTTCTGCCAGTGCCAGGCGCTCAGACGCGATTTTTCGACGTGGACGCGACGAAAGTGCTTTTTGGTTGTGACTTCCGCCGCTGTCAACACGCTACAGACACCCACCATCCCACTCATTCCTCAGCTGCATCCATTGGCACTGGGCTCGCATGAAGACTGGTATTCCCAGTTACGCCCTCCGCCGAGCTGTCACCTCCCTCACTATCAAGCGAACCCCCTTGCACCCGGCTGGCCCTATTTCATATGTGCACTCGGTCGGTGTCCAACCCTCTGTTTCCCAGGGCCAAATGTTAGCCAAGGCGGTCGTTGATGCCAAAAAGGCTGCTCCTCTCAGGAAGCAGCCCTTGCCCTCGAGCGGCCCGGGCGTCACAGCTCAGAATGGGCCTCACAATGGAAATATTCTCGACATGTTTAATAAGCCACACACTTCCTCGAGCTCTGCCCGGCAAACCTTCGCCCACCGCTCAACTGGGGCAGAGTCGTCGCAAAACCTTTCTGTCCGGGCCACCCAACCCCCGCCACGCGCTGGCAGCAGTGGCTTCGCTTCGCTCTACAAGCAGTCCGACTCGTTCAAGGTGTCCCCCGATCCCATCGACCGCTTAGACAACAAGCTGGGCGGTGCAGCGGCCTCACGATCAAGCACCGTTACATCGTTAGTCGATTTCTCAGACGACGACTTCAGCGACGACCTTGATTTCGAGGAGCCCTCTACTCTCCCCGCGTTGTCGAAACAAAAGCCTGTTCAGGTCGATGCTACTGTCCCGACGGATCCGATTTCTGGTTGGTCACAATCATCACCTTCGCACCTTACTCGTCCACAGCCGGCTCAACAATCTACAAAACGGAAATCCCCAGACAATAACGAGTCCGATCCAAGGATAACTAAAAGACAGCTGCCCTGGGGTCCAGGCCGTAAGGATGCCGAGAATGACAAGGAGCTCCACGAGGCAGCATCTCGCCCAACTCAGAAGAAAGATACTCAGATATGGAACAAAAGTGTAAGTGACTTGACAGCTCAGAAGAAGCAGTTGAAGACTCAGCATAAAGGTTCCGCGTCTAGCAAGACTGAGACTACCGCGGAAGAAATTCACAACATTGTCTCGGGCACGAGTAGGCCTCGTACCTCGAAGAAAACAGCAGCTATCGTGCTGAGCGAGGAGCAAAAGCATGTCAAGAAGCTAGTAGTTGAACAGGGCCAGAGCGTTTTCTTCACTGGCCCCGCTGGTACTGGAAAGTCGGTGCTGATGCGAGCCATTATCTCTGATCTCAAGAAGAAGCATGTACGAGACCCGGAACGCATTGCCGTCACCGCCTCGACAGGCCTTGCTGCGTGCAACATCGGCGGAATGACGCTGCATAGCTTTTCAGGCATCGGTCTCGGCAAGGAAGATGCCCAGGCTCTGGTCAAGAAGATTCGGCGTAACCCCAAGGCCAAGAATCGGTGGTTGAAAGTCAAAACTCTGGTTATCGACGAGATATCCATGGTGGACGGTGATCTTTTCGATAAACTATCCCAGATAGGGAGGATCATTCGAAACAACGGACGACCGTGGGGCGGTATTCAGCTTGTCATCACGGGCGACTTCTTCCAACTTCCCCCTGTGCCGGATAATAGCAAACAAAGGGATGTGAAGTTTGCTTTTGATGCGGCAACATGGAACACGTCTCTCGATCATACAATCGGCTTGACAGAAGTCTTCCGTCAAAAGGACCCAGGTAACATTTATCTCGTAGCTCGATAATGGCAATCGCTAACTTTTACACAGTATTTGCCGAGATGCTCAATGAGATGCGCCTAGGCAGAATAAGCGAGCGGACTGTACAAACCTTTGAGGCACTCAGCCGGCCTCTCACTTTTGACGACGGGCTCGAAGTTACTGAACTGTTAGCGTTTCTGTACCAAAGCTGTAGAGGTGTGAAACTGATGTGCTTTTTAGGTTCCCGACGAGAAATGAAGTAGAAAACTCCAACCAAAAGCGTCTCAAGGCATTGGATGGCCTAGGCCACCGATACGATGCCATCGATACTGGTGATGCGCAGATCCGGGATAGGCTACTTGCCAATATGATGGCACCGCCAGCACTTGAGCTGAAAAAGGGCGCCCAGGTTATGCTGATCAAAAATATGGACGAGACCCTGGTGAATGGCTCGCTGGGGACAGTAATAGGTTTCCAGACTGAAGAGGATGTGGAACTGATGACTAGCTTGGATGTCGAAATGATGGATGGGCCAAGCGACATCAAGAAGAGGATTCGGGCTTACAGCAACGCGCTCGACACCGGCGGTGATAAGAAAAAGTACCCAATGGTCCGCTTCCATGCTGTTGATGGTACCAAGAGAGATCTCCTTTGCGTCCCTGAAGATTGGAAGGTGGAGCTGCCCACTGGCGAAATTCAAGCGTCTCGCAAGCAGATTCCCTTAATCTTGGCTTGGGCGTTGTCAATCCACAAGGCCCAGGGCCAGACGCTGGATCGGGTCAAAGTTGACCTTGGTAAGGTTTTTGAGAAAGGACAGGCGTATGTCGCGCTTAGTCGTGCTACCACACAGCAAGGCCTTCAGGTGTTGCGCTTTAGGAAGGATAAAGTCATGGCACATCCCCGTGTCATCGGCTTCTACAACCAGCTGTACAGCGTCGACATGGCGGCAAAGAAGGAGGCTACTCCGATGGCCAAGTTCGTCACCAAGCAGCCGCCGGCAGCGGCGCCGGCAGCACTTGCAAAGCCGACAGCACCTACAAAACCGAGCGGCAGGACTTATATCGATGTTGATGATGATGAGGAGGAAATGGCGGCAGCAGCATGGGGCTGATCCGAGTGCTTGTCCGAGCATAGCCAGCTTTTGGTCGTCCGTGGGACTCGGCAATAGCATAGTGCGCGGCGCTCATTTGGTATAGCATTGTTTATTTTAGGCGGCGCCCCTGGGGGAGTCTGAAAGACAGAGAGACCGTGTTTTTAGCGCCGGCCGATCCACGCTAGGCCTAGAAGGGGGTGGCCAAATGAGTTGCCCTGGATAGTGGGTGGTACGGTACACGATGGGTGTAATATATTGGAAGGTCAGAAGTACTACCTTGAGTCATGACATACTAAGTTGTTTGAGCCAAGCAACTGATCCACAGGTGTGTTACAGGTTGTTGTGGCGTATCTTCGTGTGTGAACCTGGAGTAGTGATAAAAGAAAGCCACCTACCCCGGCTCCGGATAGGAAATGTTTTGGAAGTGGAAAATCATCCGAACTTTCGTGGCAATACATTTCGTCGGGAGTACTGGCTGTGAAAAGGTACCTTGTACAAAGAATAGCTGCAGTGCAGCAGGGTGCAGCCAACGGGGAGAAGGACAAGCTGTCGAGTGCCCCGCAAACCGGGATCACGCTGTCGCGGGAACGCATGGTCTTGGCGCGGCTCACAATGGGGCGTATCGATAAGCAAAAAGTGGAAGGACATCGCAACGCTCATTAAACTCCCGATTCACCTCACTCTGGGGCAAACAACGTCTTACGCCGACCACGAGGATAGACCCAGAAAGCATCCCGCGCTCGCCTTTTCAATTATCGAAATACCTAGTCCCAGTGATTTTTTGTCGGCATGCATTAGACACATCAGGCCCTCTTCGATTGTGGATAAACACCAAGGGGAAAAAAACTTCGTCCCTCCACCGCCCCGGCGCGTGCAGGCTGGGCATCCGCGCCTTGCTCGTCACTAAGAAGGCCTTGAAAATATATCTCCGCCCCCTCTCCCAACCCGTTCAACGCACGGGGCCTCGGAACTTGAGCCCTCAGAACCTATTGAAAACGCCCAAGAAAGACCATACCGCCCAATCTCCTTGGCTCACCCGAGTGAACGAGGCACCCGCGCCGTGTGTTCTTCTCGGTGAACGCCTCGAAAAGGAATATTCACATCCTCCCTGATTCCTGCCACGCGCATTCACAAAAATTCCACGTCTTTTTCTCCACGGAGGACGCCAATACCAAATACTAGCACTTTTCGGTCAATCGCCAAGTGCTCCTTCGATTCGGCAACATGGCGACTGACTTCATCGGTGTGCAGATGCTGGTCACATTACGCGACCCGCCTGTGAGGCTCAAGGGGACCGTCAGCCAGGTAGAAGCCGGATCTGGACTGACTCTGAGAAACGGTAAGCACAATCCCTCAACCCAGCGAGCACTTTGCCATTTCTTAGGTAATTGATTACTGACTTGGATTCTGTAAACTTCTAGTTTGGATGCTCGATACCAACACGTGGAAACACGAGGTTACTATAGCTTCTTTGAACATTGCAGATCTATCCGAGATTCCTAATGCGACCCCAACCGCCCCGGCTCAGACGAACCCTCTCCCAGTACAACAAACATATATACCCATTGCGATGCCTACTGCTCCCACTCTTACGAACCCCTTCGCTGCTGCGAAGCCCCGTATTCCCGCACTACCCACTCCTCCCATTGCGCCTCGAGATGTTGTACCGCAGCAGCCACCACCCAAGCCAGCATTTGTTGATCCAGCGATAGTGGGCATGGGAAAGCCCCAAGGGTCACTGTCGCTACCCAGCCGCGTGCCCGAGGCCAATACCAAACCGAACACCAGCGAGAAGCGGGACCCCGAGCCAGTTGTCATTCCCTTGGTTCATATCCAGAGCGTTTCCCGGGGCATAACCCCCATAACACAAGTCGCCAATTCCCTCAATGCACTTCACGTTAAACCCAAGGCAGCTGCTGTGGAGTCAGCCGACGAAGAGCTCGTTCCCGAGTTCACTCTCCAGGCCGGACAGACAGCCGGTCAGAAGAAGAAGCGGCGATCTCGCCGGCCAGGAGGTGTCAAGGCAGGGCCCCAGGAGGACGTCGAGGCATCGCCACAAGCGCCAAAGGCGGCAGACCGAGGCAAGGGCTGGAGGCAGACGCCAATCTTACAGAGCACGTCATCTTTCCAGCCTTTCAATTCTCTCAAGACCGCGAAGGGTCGACAGGCGAACGAAAACGGGTGGGCCTCAGAAGATGTCACAGATGTGCAGGAGGCAGGCGATTTCGACTTTGAGGGAGGTCTTGCTAAGTTCGACAAACAGCAAATATTTGAGCAAATGAGAAAAGAGGATCAGGTTGACGATGCCGACCGCCTCGTATCTCACAACCGGCAGCCTCAGCCTCGTGCGAAGCCAGGCACGGGCGGTGGCAAGAACTACCACCACTCTGAAAATGTCTTGGGCACGGCGCCCGTGATACTGAAAGCAAACAAGGACAAGCCGACCAAGGAGCCAGCAAACGATTTTTGGAACAGTGAAGCCGACGACGGAGCTTTGAACGGCGGTGAGCGTTTAAGCGGTAGGGAGCTCGGTATGGGCAGCAGACAGGGCTCACGGCGTGGTGAGAGCAAGGTCTCGGCTGGTCGAAGATCCCAGTCACGTAAAGCCAGCGGTGTCACCCCGGTAGCACAGGGGTTGAACAGGGTCAACTCTAGTGTAAGCCACTACCGAACTCACTCAGCCAAAGGAAGCCGGCCAAGCAGTCGGCTGTCAGCGAATGCTGTAGTCATTGACAAAGCAAAACAGCTCTCAACACCTGCAACATCCCAGGGGCTATACACGCTCCCATCGAACCGTCGCATTGAGCCCGTCTCAGCCCTGCAAATGCTCAACCTTGAAAACATTGCGCACAACGAGATTGGCCTCACAGAGGAGATGATGACGGAGAATGCCGGACGCGGCATCGCCGAGGTGACACTGACAGCTCTCTCAGACCCGGCTATCAAGGTGCGCCATTCTGGCAGCGTTGACGCATCAGGGAACCTACCTCCGCAGACTGTCGTTGTGCTGGCAGGCAACAACAAGTCAGGCATTCGCGCTGTGGCAGCAGCCCGGCATCTGCGCAACAAGGGTATCAACATTATTGTCTGCCTGGTTGGGCTGGAGCGCGGTGAGCGCGACCTTTTCGAGGACATGCGGCAACAGGTACGGCTGTACAAGAATCTCGGCGGCAGGGTCTTTTCCAAGAGCGACTTTTTTGAGCACATCCGGAAAATTAGCATCCCAATGCTGACTATTGACACGCCGCGTACATCACTGAGCAGTCTGGCGAATCCAGCACCCGTCATGTTGATTGTAGACGCGCTGTTGGGTCTAGCTATCTCGTTTGAGGAGCTGCGTAATGGGGACCAGGCAACGGTTTATGAGCTGATTGAGTGGGCGAATCGCAATGAAGCGTTTGTGCTGGCCGTGGACATTCCGACGGGCATTGATCCGTCCTCGGGCAAGGTCAGTGTCATTGACGGCAACAGGCTGTATGTCAAGCCCCGTTACGTGGTGGCAGTGGGCGCACCGAAGCGTGGCTTGCTCGAGGCCATGGTGGCCGCGGACAACGACGATGCTGACACTGTGCTGGCGGGCGGTGCCGGAACGGTGGTGCCGGATGACGGGGTCACGGAGTGGAAGCTGTTCCTGGCTGATATGGGGCTGGGGCCAGCGGTTTGGAAGAAGGCGGGGACTAAGAACCGGCGGGGGGTTGACTTTGAGGACAAGTGGGTGCTACATATGAGGTTTCAGGGCCTGGCGGTTGATGAGGACGAGATTTGAGATTGCTTCGGGGCTGCCCTGCTCTTGGGGCTTCGAGAGGAATGCGGAGACGTGGACGAAGGGAGCAATACCCGACGCGAGGGAAAGAGTGCGTCTGAAGACTCGATTATTCTCTGTAGCGATTCTTGGTTGCATTCAAGGCGTTTTTGTTTGCTGCCAGCCAGCGCGGGATTTATAAGGGCGGACAACACGGTTTGCCGTAGGCTATCCAGGTCTATTGCAATTCTAGGGGAGCATAAGTCTGGCCAGACAGCTAGCAAAGGATGGCTGCATTACCCAGGTGCCTCGGGCACGAAGCACATTCATGATAAGCTCACTAATGTACATTTCATATCCCAGAGTAGCGTGCAGTGTGCCCGCGTGATTGTGTGTGATTGTGCGTGATTGTGTGGAATGTTGATCCCGGGAACGATTTCAGGGGTAAGTGGGTAAGTGCCACTAGTGCCGGGAGGAGCGGTTTGGCCACTCAGCGATGGGAGCGGTGACGTTTCACTGGACATGGAGGATGCCAGGCGGGATGACGTCAAGACTGCTCATTGCGCGGAAGATGGTGCGACCCAGGAGCCATTACCATGACCAACTTACTACTGTTGGGCTATGTATGTCTAGGATATGTGGATATGTATGTCTGGGCTGGCTGCTTTTTCTCTTTCTTTTCAAACACTTCCCTCCTGATAACTAAGTTTCTCCAAGGGAAGAAAAGGGAAAACAAAAGAATTGAAGCGTTGCGAAACGGAAAAGTGTGATGGGCTGGGCTGAGCATAACTAAGCACCACTCATGCCTGCGGGTGACATATGCATCGTCTGTTCGTCCTGTCTTCTGTTTGGACAATTACTCACCTTCCTCGGCTCTCGCTGACTTTTTTTAGACCGAGACCCGGAGGTGTTCGTCGAAGGGAAGAACAGAAATAATTCCCAAACATCTGGACACGGATTAAGAACGTTACAAATCCCATCTGAAATTAGCCAGCCAAACCCGCGAGACTTGCACAACGGCCGCCGATGGTATAGCGCAACCAAAATACCACCACATCCTGACTTGCCCCTCCCACAACCACCGCTGCCATCACACCTACACGCACGCAATGGCTCACCACGAGCCGTTCAAATCGCTGGGACCCCTTACCTGGGGCGCCGTCACCTCCCCATCCACCACCCTCCCGGACCTCCTCACCACCACCTTCGCCAACGCCCAGATCCTCGTCGACTCTATCCCCGCCGACAATCCTCCCCCCGTCGCACCGAAGCCGCAAACGCCCGGCCGCGCCCGGTCGCAAACCGCCTCCGCCGTCCTCCCCAGCGCCGCCGCCGTTGCCCATGACCGGACGCGATCGGCAACCAACCCGGCCGCCGCCGCGCAATTACGCAAGGAATGGAAGGATGTGAAAGCGAGCGCGAACCCGCTGGGGATCAGCGTGTACAAGCTGGCGGGGAAGGACGGGAAAGGAAGCTGGTTCGCGCGGAGAAGTGTTCACCGCGGGGTCGAGTTTGAGAAGTGGCGGTTGGGACTGAAGAGGGAGTTTGCCGAGGCGCTGGCCGGAACAGTGGAGGATATACCCGAGAGCGAAAAGGGACTGGCGGAGAAGAAGGGGAGTGTCAGGGGGATTGGGGCGGAGAGGAGGGTTGAGAGGCTCGTCGTGCCGGGGGTAGGGGTTATAGAGAGTGAGTTCGGTTTTCTTACCATGAGGCAGGCAGGGTTCTGGTTCTTGCTAACCTGAATCGCAGTTTTCTTAGTCTCGGTCAGGTTTCCCGGCCCGACGACGCCGCGCGACTTCGCCACCATGCTGTTTATGCCGGATGACACGGACGAGCAAGACAAACATCCTGTCACTGGTCGACCGTTGAGACAATTCATGTTGGTTTCGAGGCCCGTTGAACATCCCGACTGTCCCTCCCGGTCCGGTTTCATCAGGGGCAAGTACGAGTCTGTCGAGTTCATCCGCGAGATACCCGTTGAGAAGCCCCTGAGGAGAGTTAGGTCCTCGGTCGACCTGAGTAGAGACGAGGCCGAAGACCTTTTGGCAAACGGAATTTCGGACCGCGAGAGCCTCAGTAAGGAAGCGGTACTGCGGACTGCGATACAGAGATCAGCAGGGGAAGATGGATTTAAGACATCCGCGAGTAGCCCCTCGAGGGCCGAAGATCACGATGACGACCACGAGATGGCCATAGAGTGGCTCATGGTGACACGGAGCGACCCGGGCGGCAGTGTCCCTCGATTCATGGTTGACAAGGGTACCCCAGGCGGCATCATCAACGATGCTGGACGCTTCATGAAGTGGTTGACCTCGAAGAATATCGAGGACCTTGCCGCAGCAGTAGATGCCAGTGCCGGGGAGGTGGACGAAAACGGTGAACTGGCCAGCCCCGAGATGAAGAGACTATCTTTGGACCTGATCCATCGGCCCTCGGAAACCGTTAAAGCAGTCAACGCACACAGCACACTTCACGTCCCCGGCGTTTCCGACGCTCATCATCAGGAAGTACCACCCCCCAGCGGCTTCTATGGGATGATAGCAAGCGCCCTCGAGGCCGCCGGATCCGTGGTTATCAGCAGGATGTCGTCCCTCGCCGGCTCCGCCGCTCCGACCGACTCGGAAGCAGCCGATGACCTAACGGACGACGACACTTCGTCCGAACTCAGCTACGCTTCGGCCGAAGAAGGTGATGAACATCCGACCGTATCCGAAACCATTCCCGACACAAGCAACAACCCCTCCCCTTTAGACAAGAGCAAAAACCCATCTCAACCCTCGCTCGCCCTGTCAGTCCACTCCACCTTCTCCGACGCATCTCCAGCACCTTCAGTCTCGGCAGCCACCACGGAAAACGACAAGGCCCTTCGCAAACTCGAGGACCGCCGCCGCCGTGCCCAAGAAAAGATGCACAAGACCCAAAACCGCATGGCCTCCAAGGCCGACAACGACAAGGAGAGCCACGACGCGCAGGAAGCCGCCCTCGCCAAACTGCGCGAGAAGCACGAGCGCGAGCTAGCCAAGCAAGAAGAAAAGTACCAACGCGACCTGAAAAGGCTGCAGGAGAAGCGGTTGCAGGAGCAAAAGCGCGCCGAGGAGCGCCGCCGCAAGGCCACGGAGCGCGAGGAGAAGCGCAACTTGCAGATGGAACTTGAGAAGGTCCGCGCTGAGCGTGACGTCGCCCATCGTCAGATAGAGATGTTGAAGGGCCAGGTTGGAGAGTTGCAGGCGCAGAATACAATGCTCGTTGCCAAGCTTGGGAGGGCCAAGGGGAAGGGTGGGATCAGTATCGGGGACTGATGTTGCCGGATTGTGAGCCTGAAGCGTGTTTGCTTTTCTTTGCCTACATTTTTTGGGGGTGAAAAGGGATGGCGGTATTCTGCTAGCGAGCATCTGCATTCATTGGTATGGCCTCTATAAGAGACAGCATTTCAATTTCCAATTTTTGTACATTTCCAAGGGCGTAGGGTTCTTTCTGGGGGTTGTGGTGAATAGAGCAGCTCAACATATATCACTTGTTATTCCCTCTCAACTTCTTGAGAATCCAGACTGTGTGCAAGGTGAAGAGGAGGAGAATAGAAGAAAAAGGAGCTTGTCGAGTGGGATTGTTGCTAGCAGGGTGCTGGAAAGTGCTACGGATGGTGTTCAGTGGCAGACGGCAAGGTTCACTCACAGGAGCTAATTACGTGTGCCTGGGCATGGTCCGCCATGGAACGCTTTGTTAACGGTATATCCACGTATCTGCCTACACCTGTGCTCCATGCTCGGACAGAAGGGAAGAAAGTCAGGTCAATAAAAGTCGTAACAAGAGTCGTAGCCCAGTCTCCCATGCTCATATGCTCATATGCTCATATCCTCGTGTAGTCATTCCCGGAAACATCCGAGCCTCGAGACCTGCTCATATCCCAAAGTCACGAGCACAAACTGAATAGGTGATCCAAAGAATGGACAGTAGCCAAGGAAAGAAAGGAATGATTAAAGGGGGAGAAAGAAAACGAGGGACTACCCCAAGGTAGTATTAAGGCAGGGAAGGGAACATCCACCAAACCATCGCGCCACCACTACGCCACCACTAGGCCATCCTCCAACCCTCAACGCCATCTCATTACCCTCCCCTTATTTCTTTTTCTTTTCCCCCCCCTTCCCCCTTTCCCCTCCACCGCCCCTTACCCCAAAGCTGCCATGAGCAATCACGGGCTTCTCCTTCTCCCTCTCATTCCTATTCCCCTCACTAGCGCGCATCGCAGCGGGTGCGCTCCGCGGTGCACTCGGCGGCACGCTCGGCGGCACGCTAGGCCAGCTTCCCACAGCGATGACAGGCGCCTGCGTCTCCTTCCCCTTCCCACGGGGGTCTTCGTCCGAAGGGTGTGCAGGCGGCGGGTATGCCGCAGAAAACGAGCTCCCACCCCCATAGCCGTAGCCATAGCCGTATTCATCGCCAGCGCCGTATCCCGCCCCCGTATGACCCTGGCCTGCCTGGGCCATACCCACCACCTCCTCCTCCTTCTCCTCCTCCTCCTCCTCCTCCTCGCCTTCCGCCCTCACCCCGGAAGCCGCAGATCCACGGCCACGGCCCGAATATCCCCTGCTCGTAAAGGTCGCGGAGAGCGTGCGCTTCTCGGCCCGGACGCCGTTGAGGACGTCCACGGCGGCTACGGCGCCTTCGAGGGATTTGAAGTCGATGAAGACGAAATCGCGCACGACCCCCTTCGCGTCTCTGGAAAAGTTCCATTTGTCGATCTCGGCGGTAACGTCATTGGGGAGGAGCCCGGTGATTGTGGCTTTGACGGTTTTCACGGTGATTGAGCGCTGGGGGAGGTTACGGACGATGATGGACCTGAGACTCTTCTTGGCTTTCTTGGGGGGTTTACTGGGAGCAGGGAACGGCGCGGTGATGGGGACCGTCGTGGTACCGTATCCCTCCGCACCGCTGGTGTAAAAAGCCGCACCGAACCGCTGGTCGCCATACTGGAAATTACCATACTGGTTATTCTCGAACGGAATGTTGTCGTCCTGGTACTCGCCGTAGGCTTTGTCTGTGGCTGCATCCTGGCCAGCTTCGGTGTGGAATCCGTGGCTTGTGACGGCATCAGAAATGGTTCTTGTAGTTACACTGGCAGACGTGGTGTCATGGGGGGTTCCCTCGGTCCCTGGGAAAGTAGGATCGTTCCGTGTAGGTATGAACGCTCCGAATGACATCCTGACAGGGATCTCGCCGGTCTCATTCGTCTTCCCGAGCAGCAAGAATCGATTCTGAAACTTGTTTGCCTTGAGATAATCTGCCTACCTGGTCAGAAAGCAAAAGTGTCAGGTGTGCAGCCAACCTACTATATGCTGCCTGGAAATTCACCGGCCCTCTCAGGCGAACCCAACCGCCAGTCCCGGCAGGATAGATCTCGACGTTTTCCACGCTGCACACACGCATGAGAAAGTCCTTTAGCTGCTGCCACTGTGCGCTTACTGGGAGCTGACAACCGACCAGTCAGTATCCGACTAGATTGTTACCGCGGTGTTTTCCTACATACGTTACCGACGGGAATGTAGTAGAGTCCTGTGACGCTCCCAGGATCGACCGTCACGGTTGCTAACCCGATTGGAGGACCTAGGCCCGGCATTGTGGGTGACGGGGCACAGGAGAGCCACTGTTAGGAGGCTCGAGGCAGTCGCTACTGCTAAGCGTTGGGAATAGGGCGCTAGGCAAAGACACCGCGTTACCGAGGGGGGAACGTAATGCTGATGCCAATGAAGATGGTGATGGCAGCAACATCGATAGGTCGGCGAGAGCAAGTGCTGGCCTCTTATACACACAAGAAATGCTCGGCCAGAGTTGCCTCGCGTCTTCCGATGCTGTTATCGCAAGTTGAATGCCCATGCTAGGCAAACATTGCTTGGATGGGGGCGGATGTCACCTTGTCAAAGAGCAGGTGGATGCAAGAAATGAAACAAACAGTGACAAAGCGTAGATATTTATTTTGGGACCAACAGCGATGCCGTCCTCGGCGCCGTCCCGGCCGAGCACGACGCCTAACGGCACGACGGGTACAGACACCGACATGTCTTGAACCTGTCACATTGTTGGGGGCTACCAACGAGCGGGGTGGTATCTATCGTCATGCGGCCCGATATGCGCAAGAAACAAAGAGCCGCCAAGACAACTCGGGAGGGCGAGAAGGAGCGCAAACACCAACGCGTAGGCCGGTTAGCAGTGAGCGCAGTAAGTGAACATCTCGATGCTGCCTCCTTCTGCGGACCAATCATCCCAAGCCAGCCACAATTGGGGCAAGCTGGGGGCCGGAAGACAAGAACCGGGTCAACGGACCACTGGGGGAGACTTGACAGGCCCACGCTGCGGCTCGAAATCATGGCATGGGAGTGACAAGCAAGATGCTAGGTGGTGGTTGGGAATTCCCTGGCGTGTGGGAGATGTCGTGGGAGGAAGACAAGGGTGATGACGAAGGTAGGAAACCACCCAGTCTGCAGCCACGGAGCAGTGTGTTTGAGGCTCGAAGAGCACAAGCTAGTAGCCCGATCAAGACTTGGAAAAATCCCCTTGGCAAGCTGAAGTCCGATGTTGAGAGGGGGGTGAGTTGGGGGAAACATCTCAGCCACACGGACACCTTACCGACAATTGTTACGTCCGCCCTAGAGCAAACATACCACAGACCCGTAGCCTAGTCTCAATGCCGCAGTGTGGAAGCATGCGGTGTGGCGCTTAGGTTTGCTTCGTCAGAAAAGGTCCCCATGATCTGACAAAAGCAGCGGTTCCCATAGCCCGAAAACGACTTATCCGCACGCGAAATCGTGTGCGCTGAGTGCATGGCAACGAGGCTGGAGATCGAGATCCTGCCACGAGCAATGGAATTGTTGCGGGTGGCATATCAAGACAACTGCCGAACTTTGTGTTGAATCCGCCGTCCCGTCAAGATAGCCACCGCTCTTGTTTGCTCAGGCTTTCCCGGATTTGACCGGGCTTGCATGCGCCAGAAGCTATCACGTCGGCTTGGTCAAGACGATGAATCACTTTTTTGAGGTTGGTGGTTGTTTAGGTGCTGCGCACAATAAGCCAATCCAGGTTCCCGGGTCGCTCACTTGACCTGATTCGCCCGTCTTCAGCCTATGAGGGACGGCGCGCCGATTCCCGGTCAGAGTCCAAACACGCATGCTCTTCGCAGGGGTTTTGTACACCGTTGGTGCCTATCGTTTGTAGACGAAAGTGTCCTCCAACTCACTATCGTCCTCGTCATCGCCAACCAGGTCGAGGTCAGCCGCAGGGACAAGCTCCAGTGGCGACTCTTCTCGCCTTGCCGCGATGCTGCCACCAACTAGCTCTAGTTCTGGGCTCCCGATCCCGTGGTCACCCCACGGTGGGGGTCCTTGGTCCAACTCGACGAGCGATGCCAGGACATAGTTTTGTGCGTCGGAAACAAAAAGGGATGGAGGGCTTGACGTGTCAAGGGCGAGCCACGAAGCCCGCGACCTACCGATTGCCTTGGCACCGGGCATGTGCTGAGCAAAGTCAACCGAGCGGGGACCTTCTGAGAGGGGATCCCATACGAAGAAAATACCGCTATACTGTTCTCCTTCGCACCGAATAAGCAATGTCTCACGTATGGTGGGGTGCCATGACAGGCTGCCGATGTTGCCGTGAAAGAGAAGCACGGCGCGCAGTTCTGCAGCTTGCAAATCCCAAATCCAGGCTGTACCTGGCGAGTCGTCAAGGCGCGTAGCCACCAGGGCCGACGACGGGTCAATGACTATCGATATGCAGCCCGATACTGGGTCAGAGCTATCCTGTGGCCGGGCAGTTGGTGAGATGATTTGCGTAGTTCTCATAAAGGTGTGAATCGAGGGACCGGCCTGTGAAATCCCAACTTGTTCTTGCCACGTCTGTTGGCATAAAACGGTCAGTCGGTCAGTTGCCCACTCAAACACGGCTGCTAAGCATCGGGGGTTGTACCTGAACAGTATCTTTCGGCACCAAGCTGCTAGGATGCTCGAGCCGCATGGTCTCGGTGACCGACGTCATATTGAAAATGTACAGCGACCTGCTGTGGTCGCCAATAGCAAGATGACGGGCATCTGCAGAAAATCGCACAGCCCTGACACCTGCACCGGCGGCATAATCTTTGTTCTCATTGGGGGGGTGGGTAGGACCCGACCAAGTCCTGAAGATGTGGCCGTCGGACGTGTAGAAGAGCACCTTGTGGCCCTGGGCTGCCGACTCCCAGACTATCAGCCAACGGCCATCGGGGCTCCATACAATCCCCTGTGCGTCGATTGTGTCAGGAGCCCAAGATCTCTGCAGTTTCCTGCCTGGGAAGGCGTGGATGCTTATTATGTCCTTCCCGGTTGTCCTAGTCAGCAGCGCCAGATGACGTGTCTGGGGCCGAAATGAAAAGAATCGAGAGGTGGCCGAGGGGGAAAAAACCTTGGGGCTGGAAATCTCGACGGCCTTGGACGACGCGAGATCGTAAAGGGCAAGCTTGAGACCAAACGAGGACACAACACATATTTCAGTGTCTGAAGCACCAAAGCCGACATAGGCAGGCTTGGAACCAGGGGCTACGGGATTGCGGACGGTAGCATTGAAGCTCCCGTCAAGAGCGGAGAAGACCCGGACCTGGTCGGCGCCGGCTACAAGGAGCAGGCGAGACGAACGAGACCACTGGAAGCTGAAAATAGGGCCCGTGAAGTCCTGGGGCAGCTTGATGACATTGACGACCTCGAGGTTGCGAACAGCCCGCACACTGACCACGGATGGGAAGAGGGTAGCAATGTGTTTGCCATCGGGGCTTGGGAGGCAGTGTGCCGAAGCTGTAGGTGGTGGTTAGCCATCATGACGACGACGATGCAGGGTGTCGACGGCGTGTATCCCACATTTTACGCTGTTTGAGAAGCGCATTGTGCGCCAGCGGAGGCTAGCGAAAAAATGGGTTTGGGCTGCAACTGATGCTGAAATTGGGATTGGGGGTGCTGGGACAAAAGGTCCATGCGACGAAACTCGGAGTGGTATTGTTTGGTGGTGGCCGGTTGGGATGTTGTGCGGTGCAAAGCAAACTGCAAACTGCAGCATCTGCAAGCACTTGACAACGCGTCAGGACAACCGAAGACGCGGACGCGCAGCTGCACTGGGCTTGCTTCCTTCCCTTCGATCCATCCAATGGCCCTCCCCTACGGAAGGGCGACCAGCTCACTGTTCCAAATCAATTTTCGACCCCACATCTTTACTACCTACACCCTCTGGTGTCCTACAAGTAAAACTGAGCCACACCATAACCCCACCTAATTGATTTCTCGCCTGTAGATCTCACACTCCGCGCCGTACCCAGCAGATTCATACAGCGCTTCCTTCGTCGCTCACTCCAGCCATCGATCAGCCCTGATCGGAGACCCCAGCAGACCCCAAGTTCCTCGGTTCTATGGAGTCTAGAAGGCTCCTATCTTATGGGAGCCGTTTCCGACTAGTGTACCAAGACGGGTTATCCCGTCTTAGCACCCAAAAAGGGTTATCAACTGAGCCAGCGAGATAGGTAGAAGGAGCAAGTCAAAGATATACCAGAATTGGCCTTGGAGGGAATAGAGAACAAACAGCGATTGGACGACTTGGTACCTTATATATTACACTCCCGCGATAGCGCCCACACCGGCATACGTGGCCCCAACAGCTCAAAGACCAGGTAAAAAATGCTTAAGGAAAACCACCGACTGCTCTGTTCAAATACATATATACTTCACTGCTTCTCCTCGGTCAACTCCTTGGCTACTCCCCTCGCAATCCAGTCTGCCACCGCCATCGTCGTCACCATCGGATTCACCCCGCTCGCGCTAGGGAAAACGCTCGCATCGGCAACAAACAGACCCTCAGTGCCCCAGACCTTGCCCCACGAGTCCACTACACCGCCGCCGGCGTGGCTACTCATTCGACAGCTCCCCATCTGGTGGGCCGACGTGTACGGCGCATACGGCGGGCTGTTCCCTACAGCACGGACGGTAGCAAGCCATGCAGTGAACGCAGGATCGGTGATACCCGCGTCCAACTTCTCCTCGGCGGAGGGAGGCGGGCGGATGAAGGGCTCAATGCCAGGGAGGAAGGCGTGGATCTCGGTGGCGCCCGTGACATATAGCATCTTGGCGATGCCGAGAACGCCCTCGAGGACGTGGGCCGCGTCAAAGGGAGAGATGGTGTAGTCGACCTGCGGCTTGCCTGTGGTGGGGTCGGGGAACACCCGGCCCGTGTCGCGGTCGCGGGCGAGCGAGATGAAGCCGGCGAGGTGGCGGAAGCGGAGAACGGAGAGCTTATAGTCGAATCCGCTGCGCCACGGGTATTGAGTGAGGAAGGCAAAGGGCTGGGATGCGTTAGAGCTGTTTGCAAAATTGTAGGATGGGCGGGGGTCATACTAGCATGCAGGTTGCTTCGAGCTTTGCCCCGTGGCCGTTGCCGTCGAGGTTATCGAAGTTGGTGCACACGCTCGTGATGATACCGCCTGTGTTCCAGTCAGTGTTTGCTTGGGGGGTTTGGGAGGAGGCACCACAATGTTCCCTCATGGGGCCACATACCTTCCCAGGGCTTCATGTCTTCCTCGTAGAAGCCTCCCACGAAGTTTACCGGGTGGAGGTGCAGATTGCGGCCAATATGTGGATTCTGTTCAGGACTGTTAGACATGGTAACTCCAGCGCCTTGTCACCAGGGACACTTACCGTCAAGCCACTCCTCATCAGTACGAGAGGGCTGTTTAGAGTCCCAGACGAAACGACCACCTTCTTCGCTCGAATGATGACCTCGCGGGTTGTTCTATCTGCGATAGGGCTGGCTACTCCTCCAGAGGCGTCCCTGGACGCCCAGGTTCCCCGGACGCCGATCGCTCGCTTCTCCCCGGATGAGGAATCATCCCACAGAACCCGATCGACAGTAAAGCCCTCAATAAACTTGGCCCCCTTCTGAGCCGCTGCTGGCAGCCTGATGGACTGCCCAGTCAGTTTCCCCCGCTCGGTTTTTTGGTTCCCGCAAAAGGGGATCGGGAGAATACTCACCAGCTGACGGCCGGCCCCTGCTTCTCCGCACTCCCGCACCCCAGATGGCAATGACCACACCAATGCTCCTTCCCACCACTGTTTTGCGGACATACCTCAGCAGGCCATCCGAGCTTCCTTGCCCCCTCGAGCAAAATCCTACCCCGGTGTGTCTGCTTCACCTTCTCCCCGCTTACAACCCCCATAAACTCGCACACGCGGTCCAGGCTCGCCTGAAACTCGCCCGTCTCAAAGAAGGGCAGTCCGCACTCCTGCGCCCACTCGCGGCGGACAAAACCTTGGGTCTGCAAGCTGACGCTCCAGTTGACAGTCCCACCACCGCCCCAGCACGAGCCCGAGACGGTGGTGATCGACCCGTCGACGCTGTTGATGACCCCGTTGTTCTCAAACAGGTGGTACGACCCCTGATCCTGCGACATGGGCAGCTGAGCGGGAGGGAAGTGGTACCCCTTGTCAACGACTAGAACTCGGTGCCCGGCGTCGGCCAGGACCTTGGCAGACACGCCGCCACCGCAGCCGGAGCCGATGACGATAACATCGGTTTCGATCTCGGCTGGTTCGTCAGCTGACGGGAACTGCATAAAGTCATACCCAAACACTGGCGGGGTGGGTTTCCAGCCGGGCGGCACCGCGGGGAATCCTAGGAGCTGTCCCAGAAGGGGATCTGTATTTAGCCAGATGGCCTTGGCTAGAGTAGTGAAGGTCTTGAAGAGGAGGCGCGGAGTACCGAACCACGAGGCACTCCAGGCCTGGAGGACAGCCTCGCGAGCAGCCAGGGGCCGATCGTGAATGGGGGTGATGGAGCCTGTCAAGAGAAGGCTGCCAGGTCGAGTGCTATGGGAGATATTAGAGGCACGTGCGGGAGTGTAGTAACTGTAAACAAGATACTTACGACAATGCGTAAAGGGCCGTTCCTAGGGGCTTCAGACTTTCCCCTGGGACACTGCCGAGTGTCCTCCGGACCGCATCCTTAAACCCCGGTCGGGCCGTTGCCCGGTCTTCAAGATAGGCCTTGATGAGGTCGGTTGAGGGCGGCTCGGCCGCATTTGGCTGAGCTCGGGCAGCTGATTCCTCAAACTCTCCGTCGGCAATGCCCCGTTGGGCCATGTCATCTGCGACCCTGGAATTTGCCGTGATGGACGGGATGACAGCGTCAAGCAGAGCCATCAACACCGTCCATTGCGTCTCATCTAAAAAAACCCCAGGCGGGGGCGCTGGGAGCCCGGGGAGTGTGGGACCAGTTTTGGCCGCTGTTGAATGAGACATTTCGAGTGTGACACCCCAGTGTTTACGTGCTTCAAGTTGTTTGATTCAGGGCGCACAAGGTTTTTGTACTCGGTGCATCGCCCAACATCAATAAATTAGAGAAGATTTGGTGTTGTGATGCCTTTTGGACATCAAAACAATATACGATGCGATCATAAGAACACTGGGCAAGTCGATGAGCTGAGTGTCCTTTGGTGAGCCTTAGCTTATGATGTCTGTTACGAGCCCGCGACGTGGTCCCCCGCCTTCGTTCAAGACTGGCGTGACAACGGGCGCAATGAAATGTCCGTGCTACAAGCTAAGCCTCAGACCCTGGCATAATTCGCACCTCATGAAGAACGCGGTCAGCAGCAGTGAGGCTCTATGATATCATCAGCATCACCTCGCTATCTTATATAAGAACACGGATGTGGTCAGATTTATCGCATGAAGACGATCCGCCTCGGACCGGACCGTCGAGCGTCGGAGTCGCTTAAGTCACCTTGGGCGGCACAGCGCTGTGTGCGACGCCGTGCTGTGGCAGCAACCTTGAATGATGCTTTGGGGTCTTGTTGGGGTCCTTCCAGAACAAAACTGCCAAGACGATCGTGCCCGCAGTAGAATATGCATGACAAGGGTCCGGGGAAGCGGGACGCCAGGGATGCCAAGCTTTGGGGCGAGTCTTCGCATAACCTGTTGGGGATTTGTGGATAGAAAACTAGCCTTTTCACAATTGTTGAATCGAGTCGGCGAATAGGCGGCTGGGCAGCTTCCTACAACGACCCGCCGTCGGTTTGTCCGCTGCCATAGCCTCGGGATCTCTGGAACCGATCTTGAAGTGAGTGGAAACAAGCTTAAACCTTCCGCCAACCTTTTGACATCTGATATTTCCTCCAGCAAAGCGATAGAAAATCGCAGCGGGATACTCCTTGTTGCTTTGAACTCCGAAGATTTTGCCAGCACTGCGTTGCCGCGTCAGGGCTGCCACACCGAGCCGTAGCAGCAGCACCAGTCCAATCGGGGGACATCGGCACTCTGCTCAGCGGTGCATAGCACACAATGGGACGGCTGGAGGCCAAGTGCCGAAAGGGTCTAAAGGGATGAAAAGGCGGGGGACTAACAAACTTGGCCAGTGCCAGTGGTGAGACAAACCTCTAGCAATCCCCGCCTGCTTGCATCGCAACAAATTCCAACCACGGAATGACAACGGAGCTCCAGTGCCCTGAAAAATCCCGTTGGCCGCGGCCTGCATTCTGCTGTCCCAGCCTTCAGGTCGGCAAACCCCCGTGGATTCCGCCCTCAGCTGCCTGCTGGGGATGATATCGCGCGTGAGACCCTGATGGTCGTCGAGTTGAGCCAATTGCAGGACTCCTGAACTTCCCCTAGGGTTCCTGGGGTCCCCGGGGCCCGGGGCCTCGGCATCCCTGTGGTGTCGTTATGGGTCACTTGATGGCCCGCTTGCCTTACCGCCATCATGGATGGACGCTAGGATGGCAGTCACATGGGAAAGGCTGGCTTGGTGAGGATGAAGGGCTCGATCGATTTCTTCGCCAGCTGTTTTCCCAGACCCACGATGTCCACGATGAGTAATGCATCCCGGCTACTGCTCGTATCCAACGGCAAAGGCAAGCCAAGCGTCGAATACCAGCAAGTGCTGGAGAAGACCGTGCAGTCCTTATTCAGCGCTCCAACAATACTTCATGGCATTTTATGCAAATGGGCGACTGTGAGTATGCGTGGGTAGGGTGGTGAGTCGTGGGTGATTTTGCTCTGCTTTTTTCTGCGATTTTGCGATATATGAACTTCGTCTAGACAAGAGTTGCCATTCTCTTTTGCTTGTCATCTACGCTAAGCGCTCCCTCCGCTGTCCTAATCGTTTTGCCTTTTCGGGCCCTGCCCCTGCTCTTTCCCGCCGTACGCCACCTGCGTACCTGCTTGCCGAGGCGTGTGCCCACCCCTTACACCCCTGGCTTGTGTGACGCGCAGATTGGCCGATCTTGAAAAGCGTTGGGAATTCAATCATTGAGGGGGCTTTCAAACAAAAAGTAAAAGGCGGATCGCCCGTCCACCACTCGGTTCCTCTCTGCCCCAAGAGACTTCAAAGACTCCCACAACAACCCAATTGAGCTGTCCGTATCTGCAGGAAGCTTACACAATCAGCAAAAATGGCCTTCAATGCGCCAGTTTTCCTGGCTTTGCCCCAGAGCTCTCTCTTCACCTTCCCCCCAAACAGCAATCCTACTTTTATCGCCCCGCCCCCCACAGGGTCGAATGCCTTTGCTCCGCCTTTCGATATCCCGAACCACGTCTACCAGGCCGTGCTCGATCCCAAGGTCCCTCTCACAATCGCTGCCGTCTACACCGTCACGGCCAAGCTCCTGAATGCCTACAATAGGTCGACGGGCAAGAAGCCCTGGGCCGTGAGCAAGACCACCACCTTCCGCTGGCTGGTAGTCTTGCACAACATCCTCCTCGCCGTCTACTCGGCTTGGACATGGTGGGGTATGTTCGGTGCTCTGCGCCGCAGCATGGTGAGCCCCCTTGGCCCTTCCGGCCTCTCGGGATTCGTCGACTCAGTCTGCTATCTCAACGGCCCTGGTGGCCTTGGCAACGCTGTCTTTTACAGCGAGGACGCCAACGCTTGGATCTCGCACTCTTCTGAAGTCGTCTTGACAAGCGATGGCGCCCCGAGCCCCCACGACATGGGCCGCATCTGGAACGAGGGACTGGCTTTCTACGGCTGGCTCTTCTACCTCAGCAAGTTCTACGAGGTCATTGACACCCTCATCATCCTTGCCAAGGGCAGACTCGGATCGACCCTGCAGACATATCATCACGCCGGCGCCATGATGTGCATGTGGGCTGGTATGCGCTACAACTCGGCTCCCATCTGGATGTTTGTCTTCTTCAACTCCGGGATCCACGCCATGATGGTAAGTTCTCCGCTCTGTGTCCCTTTTTGGTGGAACCTAAACTAACTAAATTGCTAGTACACATACTACACCGTCACGTCTTTCAATGTACGCGTGCCCATGTTCATCAAGCGCACGTTGACTTCGCTCCAGATCACGCAGTTCATTGTCGGCGCTTCGTACGCCATGTTGCACTCTTTCGTCAACTACACCATCCCCGTCGCCTCCGCGACTCAGGATGAGAACCCCACCGCCTCTGCCGCTGCCGTCAACAACTCCGCGTCTGCAGGCGTCATTGACATGATCAAGGGCTCCTATACCCAGCAGTCGATGCCCTGCATCACCACCACCGGTGCGACTTTCGCCGTCTGGCTCAACGTGTTCTACCTGGCGCCCTTGACCTACCTCTTTGGCAGCTTTTTCGTTCAAAGCTACCTCCGTCGCAGTAATGCGGGGGCCAAGTCTGCTGCCAAGGCCGGAAAGGAAGCCGCGAGCCGCCGCCTGAGCAATAACGTTGCGCTGGCTGAGAAGGCTGGTTGGGAAGCTGCTCGCAACGTCGAGCGCGAGGTGTACGGCAAGGACAACGAGGAGGCGATCGAGGATGAGAAGAACACTAATGGTCGGTAAAATAGCCGGGCGCTTCGCAGCCGCCAATAAATGGCTATCGAGACACTAAGGAGATGCAAAGAAAAAGAATACGTTACAAAAAGAGTTACTGAGAGTAGACTGAGAACAGGAAGGGTTTATCGAGAAACTCTAGCCAGGGGGACGAAAGCGAAAGCTACATTCATGAAGTCAAATATTTGGCTGGGCAGTATGGTTAATGTCTGTAATGTTAAACACAAAAGTGATGAACGATGGACAGCGAATAAGGGGTAGGCATAGCATGGCAAGGCAAATAAATCATTAGCGTGGCATGGCGAGGGTCACGGTGAGCGTATTCTAGATTTGGATAGGAAAAAAAAAGATGAATATTCACACTTAAACTGGATCCTGTCATTTGGTGCTGTCTAATCGGAGATAAAGTCAGGTAATGTCGTTGAAAAAGCGTCAAGCTTCGGAAAGGGGCTTGGCCACGAGCTTGATTTCAGGGGTCTTTTCAGGTTGGCCGTTGACTGGGCCCTCCTTTGTCAGCCGGGGTGACAAGAAGAAAAGCCAATGTTGATTGTGTGCATTGGATGGAGCTTCCGTAAGGAAATCCCGTATCTCATGCCTGAATTTGCATGTGAAATATTGGGGAGATCCGGGCGGTGCAACTCAAGATTGAACAGGCATAGAACCTAGGGAAGAGGCTTCACGAACGTACGACCTAGGTTTGTGGGAAAATATTTGGTGGAGGATCCCCCAATGATATACCCCTACCCCAGGCCATTACCTTTGGGGTGTGGTTGCGACGGAAACCACCTCGCCGATACTCAGGGGGGCAGGCAGACTCAGGGGAGGCCTTAGGGGAGGCCTCAGGAGAGCATTGGAGAGAAAGAACAAGTTTCAACGTGCTTCAACAAATTTGAAGTCACACATCCCCTTCTTACTCACCCCTTTATTCACAGACAGAAGCTTTGGTTTATCATGTTTGGATTAAATGTGTAAAAGACCTATACCCATATCCTATCCGATAGCTACCGTAGCCCATAAACCCGATTCCATCCCAACCTAAGGACCTGTCGCAACCATCTAACCCACCAGCCTCATACCAGAAGCCCACAACCCTAAAGCCTAGCCTAACACCTCTGGCTGACTCCACCCAACCACAAACTCAACACAAAAGCAACACAACGCCTTGACCAAATGCCTCATGGGTACAGCCACATCCGATCATGATATTGATCCGCGAATCGTCCTATCGCAACTAGCTACATGCACACCAAGATCCCCTCCTGCAGCGTAGTCTGTTGCCAAGACCCCTTCCCTGGAGACAGCCGTAAATAATCCCTTTTTTATGTAATATGGCGGTAGACCAACGCGCCTCCCAAAATCCACGACTAAATCAGGCAACGCCAACCAAGGCTTGTCGATGTTGGGATAATGACAGAGTCAAAAACCAGTGCCGTTCATCGCAAATCAAAAGGCATCGGTAACCGTGCAACGCTTTGCTATCACCCCAACAAGCAATCAAAACGTGCGCCTTTGTGCTTTCGCAAACAAGTAGTCTGGACGAAATCTGAAAGTGCGAGAAAAAAATCGTCGACGTGAATAGCAGTGATGAAGTGGCCTGGATTCTCGGCTATGGCCGACGTTTCCGCCCATGTGCATTTACCTCTCGCTGAAGTACCAAAAGGTACATGATGTCGTTGGACGCGCAACTGGGGTATAATGGCCCCATGTAAACATGGCTCAATCGGTAGGAAAAATAAAAAGGCTAGACCAAGCTCTTGAAGAGCTGAATGTCCGGCCAAGTATCGGGTCAGGGGGTTCTTCCCTAAAATCTATGGTGTCGGTTGTCGCTCGTCGTCTAAATTCTTTGCGCGAAAACCCATGTAGACATACTGCCCCTCTCTAGGCTTGAGAGAACATTTTCTCTTTCTTCGGCCGTCTCGGGTCATTATCAGTCATTGCCACCGGCTGATGACTGTCGTTACGGGACACCATGCAGTCGACATTATGGAGAGTACGTGGGGGGGGGGGTGTGCATAAGCGAACAATGTTGTTTCTGTCAGATCAAGATATGGTCTTTCAGAAAGTGCTCCAGTTCCAGTCTCGGGGGACGCTGAGTGCGACATCGGGGGCATTGGGCAGCCGATGGCTAGCGACAGATGCGGGTGAGGCAACAATAGGACTTGTTGGGGTATCAGCAAGGGCGCCGTCCGACGAGGTGAGACTAGAGGATTGGCTGTTCGTGCGCGTGCGCCACTCCTTGAACTGGGAATAGCAGTGCGCGCAAGCGCGACTGTTGATGCCGCGGGGGTTGTAGTTGGCGTCCTGGTCCAGGGGGATCTCGAAATTACTGTGGGTGTCGCAGAAAATGTTTCCGCATTTGCGACAGTGGTGCCGGCGCGTGAAGTAGCTGAAGTAGCGCTTGCATGTTGCGTGGTCGCACACAGCCGACTCTTCATCAGCCTGCAGCAAATTGCGAGGTTAGTTGTCTGGACTGGCTGTCACAGTGGTTATCTTATCGGGAAAACATACCTTCCAGTGCCTGCGAGTGGGCGTTCCCGTGGGCTTGGGGAAACGGTCAAGATTCCACTTGCCGTCGACACACTTGCCGCTGTCACCTGTCGATCTCCTGCTCAGGCGCCCCAGGGCACTCAGTCCGCCGAGGCTGATGAAGCTGCTGTTGGGTCGCAGCGTCCGCTCCTCGGATTCGTCCTCGCCCTCGCCCTTGGGCCGGGGCGGCGGGGCCTTGGACGGGAACTGGGTCGGGCGCAGCACGGCAGGCATGTAGAGCGGGCGGATGGGGCGGCCCAGGTAGTTCTTGGGGGAGGTAGGCGAGGCATTGCCCGAGGTGCTGAGGGGGGAGATCTGCTGGGTGGTGGTGGTGGTGGTGTACTGGGCGCTGGCTGCGGGCGGCGCGTACGGAGTCGGAATGGGGGCTTGGGGAAATGTCGGCTGCTGCTGCAGCTGGTGGATCTGTGCCGATTGTTGCTGGGTGAAGAACTGCTGCTGGTCCGGCAGCCGGGGCATTATGAAGTCGGTCGCCATGACGAAAGGGTGGAATTGATCAACTGTGTCGCTCTGTGGCCGGGCCCGATCTCGCAGGGCCGAAGGTGCACCACGATGTGTGGGCTGGGCGAGCAGTGGGAGCGCAGTGGGAGCGCAGTGGGGGTCAGTCAGTCTAAGAGAGTGCGCGCGGTGCGAAAGAGCGAGAGACCGTTGCGTCCAAGCCCTAGGAACCGCCACGTTCGCGGGGGTCTTGGGCCTTGAGCTGGTTCCGGCGGTCTCTTGGTTTTGTTGTCTTGTCTGAGTCGCCAAAACTAGGCGAAGGTCGGGCTGCAGAGGAGAGAGAGGCGGACCTGGTTGCAGTTGCGGTTGCAACGGGGAGAGAGGATGGGGAGAAGGGCCTCCTAAGCTTTCGACCAGGACAGCGAAAGTCACAGGCGGCGAAGCGGCGAGGATCCCACTCGGCAATTAGCGGGCGAGCAGAGAGCGCAAAGCGTGTAGGGGTCGGGTGGGCACTCGAGACGGAGACTCGAGGCACAGGCACAGAAGCTCGGGAGCACAGACAAAGTGGCACACGAGCCGGAGGAGGAGGAGCGGGCGGCGGTAGACTAAGAGCGTTCTGAGTTAGAGCTCGAGCGAGGGGCGCCGTCAAAGGTGAGCCAAAGTGAGCCAAAGTGAGCCGTCCGAGGGCACGCGAGCGCCTTGGCGTTGAATCAATGTTCTTGCTCTTACTCTCCCGCGGCCCGCTGCTTATGTACTTGTGTGCTTGTGCTGAGGCGCGGCGGAGCGGGTGCTGTTGCGGCTGCGACTTTGTAGACTTCCGCGACTGCGGGTGCAGACAAAGGTTAGGCTAGACAGTGTTGAGGTTGGCCCAGATTTGATTTCGCGCTATCGCGGTTAGGTGGGAAGGTAGAGGACACGAGGGCTCGAAGCAGGACAGGCTCAACATGTACGTCAGGTAGGTTTGTTATCATTCTTTATTATTACGGGTGGGAACCTAAATAAGGACCGACCACGTTGATGGGGAGCAGACAGCCGCTCTGCAGGGAATGCGAGTCGAGGTCCCGGGCGAAGCAGCAGATGGGGGGAGGGGGGGGGCTCCAGAGATGGCCTGCTTGAGCACCAGATGTTCCGCCCAGGCAAAGAGCGGTGGAGCAGGCCAGCGTCCAGCGTCGGGACTCAGGACTCGGGACAACGGCGCGATGATGGAAAGGAACCTTGGAAGGCACATCCGGTTCGGCGAACCCTGTACGGATATATCATCTACGAATACACACACATCCTCACATTCAGGCCGGCCACATCTCGATACTGGGGCCATTGCGAACCGGCTTGCGAGGGCCCAAACTGCTGGATCTGGTGCATCTGACGCATCTCATCGCATCTTCCATCATCTGGCGGCCGTATCCCCACGGAATGACGCTTCCATCTCGCGGTTGTCTCCTTATCGCCCCCGGGTCATCGATCCTCAACGTCTGCTGATAAGAGGTGACAGGTGCGACAGAGACGCGGCTCGCGAGTGCCAGTGATGACATTCCGTGCATGGGCGATTGGACGATTGGCAGATTGGCTGCCGAGCCTGCGGAAGAGGGGACGCTCAAGCATCCATGGGTCCATGGGTCCCGGGGTTCCATTCATTCGAGGGGACGGCCTGGGGGCTTAGGTTGAGCTCTGCTCCGTGCTCGGAAGCCGTTACAGTTCCTTGGTACCCTGTACGCGTGCTCCAACACCGGGCAGCCAGCCAGGACCAGCACACTCCCTGTTGCATGAACACTCAACCCTTGCAACAAGAAGTCGAGACCCTCGGCTAATCGCCCAAGGGACTTCCAGCCCTCAGCGTCCGTGCCCTCTCGAGACTCGACTTAGATAGGACCCGGCCCATCTGGCAGGCCGACAGAGCGCAACCAGGACGCAACCAGAACGCAGCATCCCGTCGGCTCGTCTGCTTGCTGCGAAAGGAGAGCAAGCTTAAGTGATCGAGATGCCTACGGTCCTAAGCACACGTGTAGACAGTAACACAATTGGAGCTACGCATGTGCGACATGCGAGCTGTTCCCTTTGGAGCCAAAAAGGTTACTAACAGCCCACGATGCGCACCAGGCCAGTACGAGCGGATTTATCTTATCGGTTACTGCATGGACACCTCAGGATGCAATGCATGCTAGTGGAAGAGCCGCCGCCCGCCTGTGACAGGCCGAGAGACCGCTGGCGACAGGCGGCAAGCTGCGAACCATGGCTAAGGTAGGCTACTAGGTACGTCTGGCAGCTAGCGCGGGCCACATGCACAGCGGGGAAGCTGTTTTGCCGACGTCCGTTCTGCCATGCTGGGCCGCCTCGTTGTGCTGCGTCAGCTGAACCACATCATCGACTGCTAGGCAGATAGATGCAAGAGCCGACCTTGAAAATCGACGCAATCCACCAAACGACACCCTCACGAACCCAAGAGCTGACGATCCACACGAAGACACGCAGCCGCCCTTACCAAAACGAGACGAGCATAACTACCCTAAAAAGGCCGCTGCGTACCGGGGAAGCCCCCCCCGCATATCCGAACCACGAGTGGATTGGCGATATCCTACAGTCGGTCATCGACGGCGACAACAGAGCGCTACCCATCTTCGCTCACCGAAGAGACGTGCTCGCCGCCAACAGCTAGTTTGGTTGCAGACAGCTGGGCTTACGGTTTGCCCACGAATCTCCCCATTGAAGGCGGTTGCAGAGCCCAGACCGCCCATCATGAAGGTCTACTATATTGGTGTATGTACGATCCATACCCGCCGCCGACGGGACATAACTAAGACTCCACTAGATCTTGAACAACACGAAGAAGCCGGCGGTAGCCCTGAGCAGCGTCTACGAGCTGAGCGAGTTTTCAAGGTTCACCCGGAGTGAATATGGCAACTTTATGACCATGATCGGCAAGACGGTGGCGGAGCGGACCAAGCCGGGACAGAGACAGAGCGTCGAGGAGCAAGACTACGTGGTGCACTGCTATGCCCGCTCCGAAGGCATCGCCGGCGTCATCATCACCAAGGACTACCCAAACCTGGCGGCCCACAGCGTCCTGTCCAAGCTTCTAGACCAGTTCCTTGCCGAGAAGCCCCTCTCTACGATAGCTGACAAGACAACCGACAACTCAGTCCCCTTCCCTGTGCTGGATGAGGCCATCGTCACATACCAAGACCCCAACCAGGCCAACAGCATCGCCAAAATCCAGCAGGAGCTTGACGAGACCAAGATTGTCCTGCACAAGGCTATCGATAGCGTACGTTTCCTCCCTCCCGTCGAGCATGGTTTCGAGACATGTGCTGATCCAGTAAATAGGTTCTCCAACGTGGTGAGAAGCTCGACGATCTTGTCCAAAAGAGTTCGGATTTGAGCAGCCAGAGCAAGATGTTCTACAAGACGGCGAAGAAGCAGAATTCGTGCTGCATTGTCATGTGAGGCTGCGGTATCTCGTCTCACTTCGTTCGGGCGGTGTCTTTTGCAGCTCAGCGGCAGTACATATAACCCCAACCTCGATTCTGAACCGTCCAGGGTATGGTTCGGCATGGGGGAGTTGAGGACGGTGGCGTCCTGATGAGGCTATCGAGTGTTAATGCTCAATTGGGGGCATAGATAGGGGCAGGAGGAAAGAATCGGGAGGGGAGGCACATCACTTTGGGGTGCCATGCCTAGCGATCGTCGCCATCAAGCACAGATGTCCAGTCTTTCTCAGGAGTTACGGATGCACAGAAGTACACACAGATATTTTGCCATAAAACCCCACACCCCAATGCTCCGATGCGCGCAGTCAAAGGGTTATTTCCATAGGGCGGTACTACTTAATACAGCAAGGTTCAGAAGTGCAGTGTGCTACTTCACCGCGTGTTTTGGACTCGAGCTGATGGCCTGTGCTGACATAGTCTCAGATTGCTCGGCGGTGTAGTGCTCGACTCGTGGCCGACACTTTTCGAGGGGTCACTAAACCTCAGAAGACCCGCGGTCAGTCAAGAGCAGCGTATTCCGAGGCCAGTTTTGGTCTCGGAGGGGAAAGGGTCATGGCCGCCAAACGAGGTGGAATTAAAAAAACGACGTCGGTAGCATAACCTAGTCGGCTGGGCTGCCACCGTTTGATATGGTTCCCAGGACACCCTTGAGTCGTACTACAATGGCTAGTATCCGGAGTCGGAGCTACAAAATAACATGTACAAGTTCTTCTGCCCGGGGACCAAGACGCCACCCACCGTATCCATACACCGAGACGTGCCCCCGCCCCCAGTGTATTGCGAGGGGGGGCTCCCCGCTTAGCAATTACAACCCTTTGGCTTCAAGACGAGATCTCGCCTCTCTTGGCCAGATCTACTCCTCCCCTTTGCTTAGTGGTGCCCGCTCGTCTTCTTTTTGAGCTGACCGTGTGCTATTGGATGGGCGCGGTGGCCATGGGGAACAAAGGAATCTCAAAGAATGAAACAGCCACTGCCAAGACGCAAAGCAGTGTCTGGCCGCTTTCTGCGGCTCACCCGCCAAAATACGAATGGGGCAGGTTGACAGACGACTAGCAAGGTGAATGCCGCGATTGGGTCGACATGTAAAAGGGCCAAAAAGAGAGAGAAAGAAGGTTATCGTGTGCCTCTGATTGGCTGGGTATGCTGCCCATGGATGCGCCGTGGTGGAGCGGAGGGCAAGAAACGGCTCTGGGTAACGGGCGAAAGAAGATTCGGCGCACTGGAGGGGGAGGAGGAGGGGGTTGGGGGGCTTGGGACGGCAAGAACGGATAGTGGGTTGGGGCGCTCGGCAGGGCGAGGCCCGGCGCCGACTCCGTTCACTCGCGCATCCCGATATATAGGCACCAATTTGTCCATCCCGTCCATCTGCATTCCCATACATTGACCGCTGCGACCCTGGCGACGCCGGCCGGCCCCTTGCGATGATGACCTTGTCTTCTGCGTTGGGGCACTTTGTAGCGAGCCCTCGCGCCTTTTCGCGCCTTCAATTGCAGAAAGCGGAAGGGGAAAAAAAAACATGGCTTGGCTCATATCAGCGGAAACTAGAATGAGAAAGCCTAGAATCCTTTCCGTAACATCTCCGCGCTTACCACTTGCCGCGACCCCCTCTCAGCAAGTTGTACTTACGTCATGGTAACAGGGGGAATTGGCCACTCGTGTTGAGCCCTGCTGTTTTAGTGTCGGAACGGCATCCGACAGCCGGGTTCGGATCCCGATGGCAACTGTCGGCATAGGTGGTTGCAGACGCGCAAAAAATGAGGCCTGTGATGGGGGGGGGTTGGGTTCCTGAGAAGGGGCATGTATCGCGTGCCCCCTTTTTTACACTCGACCAATTTGGTCTTGGCGTAAACAAACAAATGGCCCGAGAATACTCCGTACAGAGAAGACAGCAATATCAATATCAGCCACGACCTCAGGTACTTGATTCTTAAAGGTTAGCTAGTAGTCGTAGAGGTATGTATGTACACACCTAATCCGCCCTCTCCCCTTCCGCCCACCGCCCACTCTTCCCTCCCTCCTTCAGCACCACCCTCAACCCCTCGATCACCATACCCTTGTCCACCGCCTTGCACATATCATACACGGTCAACGCCGCGGCGCCCGCCGCCATCATGGCCTCCATCTCCACCCCCGTCTTCCCCTCACACGACACCGTCGCGTTAATCTCAATCCGATCCCCGTCCCCTGCATCAGGCCCCCCCGAAACTAGCTCAAACTCCACCCCCACATATGTGATCGCGATGGGGTGACACAGCGGAATGATGTCCGCGGTTCGCTTGGCCGCCATGATGCCCGCCACGCGCGCCACGCCAAGCACGTCGCCCTTGGCCATCTGGTTCTCGCGCACAAGCGCCAGGGCGGTGCGTGATGAGAAGCGGACGGCGCTGCGCGCTGCAGCGGTGCGCGTGGTGGGGGCCTTGGAGGAGATGGACACCATGTGGGCGGAACCCGAAGGGGAGAGGTGGGTTAGCTTTGGCTTTGGCTTTGGCTCTGGGGTTTCAGTTTGTGGCGGCAGTGCCGGGCTGACGTTATTGGACGAGGTAAGTTTGGTGGTTGTGGTTGAGAAAAGACGGAGATGGGATGGGGAGGGCGGTGATGAGGCTGGAGACATCACGCCCGCCATGAAGCTAGGGAGGCCGGTCGAGAGGAGGGGCGATGCTCCGGGCTGGTGCCATTGGACTGGTGATGGTCGTGAGAGAGACTGGCGAGAACGAGACTGGGACCGAGGGGCAAAGGTTGGCTCTACAGATTTGATTACTTAGTATTGGCTCCAAGATATATATATTTCGTGACATCATGCAGATAGAATAGATCTGATCCAAAACATGACAATCGCGGTATTTATTGTGTGCCCTCCCGATATGTACCAGTATCATGCATGAACCAACTCCGTCTCGCATGCGAAAGAAACAGGAAGAGCCATTTCACCCACCAATAAGTATCATCGGTCGATTCTTCATGTGCTCGAGCTCGCCGATGCCAGCATGCTTCTCCTTCTTATTTTTGACAGCCATGCGGATGACATTGAGCAGCTCATCTGAATTCGGAGCTAGTAGAGGCGATGGGCCCGACAGCGATAACTTGTCGCTGCTCATCTGGGCCATCGCCGCTTGCTTCATCGACTCGAGGGCTTCCTCGTTGATGGGCTCCCCTTGGTTCACCTTGCGAATAATGTCTCTCAGCGAGACCTCCGCGTTACCAAACAGACACACCTTCAGGTTGCCGTCGCCAGTGATGCGGAGCCTATTGCATGTCCCGCAGAAATTGTGCGTCATGCTGGTAATGAAGCCGATGCGACCAGCAAAACCGGGCACCTTGAACGTCTTGCTCGTGTCGTTCTTATGGCCGGCCTCCCGCCGGAGGTCGGGATACTTTGCGCGAATCACCTCGAGCATCTCCTCGTAGCTAAACATCTTGGCCTTGCTCCACTTGTTGCCGTCGAAGGGCATATACTCGATGAAGCGAATCTCGATGTCCTCGTCGCGCGTCATCTCGACAAATGGCAGGATTTCGCGGTCGTTGAGTCCGCGCATGACGACGCAGTTGATCTTGAACTTGATGCCCGCCCCCGCACGGTTCATCTCAAGGATGCGGTCGATGCTCTTGCGCACGGCGTTGAAGCCAGGACGGCGCGTCATGATCTGAAACTGCCACGGGTCGAGGGTGTCAAGCGACAGGTTGACGCCCGTCAGGCCGGCTTCGACCATGGCGTCGAGCTTGCGGTGAAGGGTGAGCCCGTTGGTGGTGAGGCATATCTCACGCAAGCCATGCTGGCGAAGTGCCCCGATTTGCTGCATCAGGGGCAGGATATCGCGACGGACCGTTGGCTCGCCGCCGGTCAGGCGAATCTTGGTCACACCTTGCGAAACAAAAAGAGACGATATCAAAACAATCTCGGGCGTAGTTAGGAGCTCGCGCTGGGGCGAGAGAGGTACGCCCTCCTCGGGCATGCAGTACGTGCAGCGCAAGTTGCATCGCTCCGTCACCGAGATACGCAGGTAATCGTGCTGGCGGTCAAAGGTGTCGGTGAGGAAGTCCGAAAAGGGCTTGGCTTCCTTGATACGGTCCTTGCGGGAGAGAACCGGCGGGTGTGGAGAAGTCACCGGGCTCGCCCCGGGAGCGTAGGCCGGCACCCGAGGGTCCCGAAGGGCTGATGTGGCAGGGGGTGAATATAGCTGGCCAGGCACTTGGGCTGTTGTCTGCACCCGGGAATGGGTGGTTGCTGCCGCCGTGGCTACATGCCTCGCCTGGGCCGACGAAGAGCGGTTTTCTCGTGGCACCGGTGGCACCGGTAGCATCTGCAGTGTCCCGACCCGGAGGCGCCGAACAGCGCAACGCGTAGCTGCTGTCATGGTTTTCCAAGTTCAGCCGTTCTGTAGGATCATTGGTGATAGTGCAACATGGCTCATGGCGGGGAACTTATGCCTGCGATTGTGCCCGCGGAGATGTTGGCATTGTTACACCACCGAGGATGGCTTGGAAGGTTGGAAGAGCAAACACCCGAAAAGAACCCCGAGGCAAATTGAAGAGCAGATGTAGATATATATATGTGTGGATATATGTGTGGGTGAGAGTCCCTGAGATTGCGGTCCTCTGTTGTGAGAACATAGTCTGGGATGAGTAATTGGACGTGTCAACAGTCATCGTCCTTGCAGGGTTTTGTCATGACGGATGAATGACAGTGCTAGGTAGACGTAGTAGTTTAGCGCAAATTGGAGGAGGTGGGGTCCGCTCCGGCTACTTACCGGACAACGGCGAACTCAGGCCCTGAGGTGGCCTAGAGCCAATGAGGGGTCCGCCGCCTTGGCGTTCGTTGACTTCACGGCGTTCACGCGCGGGGGAGTACGGAAGGGCGGCCAGCTCACTATTCCAAATCAATTTTCGACCCCACATTTTCCACTACCCACACGCCCACAACCTACAACCAATACATGGCAAGCCACAGCCATCGGTCAGCCCTGATCAGAGGCCGCAGCAGTAACAGCCGCCTACGCATTCCCTCAGCTTTCTCATTTATTGACCGTGCCTGTCTATTTGCCTCTCACTGTCGCCGATTCACCTTTCCGAATGAAAACCCAGAGGAACTTGCTGCAGCGCTAGCTGCTATGCCCTGGAAGCCGGCAACGAAGTATCGGCTCTTGTCGTCACTGTATGGATTCTAAAGTGGCTCTGTGAGACAGACATCACCGATGTCCATGTTTCTATGCGTGCGCATCAGATAAATTACACTTCCGTTTTATTTCTAAGTAGTTTCTAATTATTTCTCTCAGGAAGTTAAGAGTCTCTTCAATCGTTTCGAATTCTAGGACAAGTCCGCCATGCAGAATATCCATGTCGGCCGGAAATTAGAGACTAGTCATAATTGCCTTGCCCTTACGGATGGCATTCTCGCCCCGAATGGTACGATCATACGACACATTGATTGTACGACGTGTGGTGAGACCGGTCACAGAGGACCGCTTTAAATGGGTTCCAAAGTTCATAAAACTAGTTTAGTAATGATACCCTAGGACTAGAAATGTTTACGGATTTACATACTGGGATCAGTAAGTTATATAGCAGTCTCCCATATTTAGAAGAGACTGTGAGAATGCTGGCTGGGTTTCAAAATAAAACCTTAGCTCTAATGGAAATATAGCTGGATCTCGAACTTCCCCTCCCTTATCTTAGAATAAGTGATAATATTTCCATTATCTTAATAACCTATGATAATACCTTAGTAAATACCGAGGTGACATCAATACTATATAGGCTAGTGACCTAAAGGGAATTATCAGCTCAAATGACTCCCGAGCGGGGTAATACATAAGAGTTAGATAAGCTAGATCTAAGGTTAGCTAATAGTAGTGAGGGATTTATATAGCGATGAGTAGAGATGAGGGGTTTATTGCTATCTAGCATGAAGGTAAGGATGTGTGAGGGGTTATGATAAGTTGCCTCAGATAATCATTAGATTATTAGATCTGTAAATGTATCTAGAGGTTAGCAGAAGACGAGTATCGAATCATATAATCCAGAGCCGAATCATTACAGCGGTTTAAACGATTATATTATCTAAGCCTTAGACTCATAGTTGGTTCAAGTCTGATAGGAACAGCTCGGGAGGGTCTTAATTACCTCTGATTGATACAGGCTATAAACGGGTATATGGTGTGGGATCCTAGAAGAACTGTTGTTTTCATGGGCAAAGTGAGGTCATCATTTAATCAAAGATATGTTCTCGTATCGATCATCAGGTATCTTCCGGGTTTTCAGGGGCCATAACAAGGCCGTCGTGTAGTTAATTACCCCCGTCAATATTCCCGACAAAGGGGTCTCGAACGGGCGCAAATGTCTAATTTACCACGGGGAAATGTCTTGCCTGCTATATGAAAAGGCATCAATCGTAATAACGTGGTGTTAGCCCCATGGAGTAATAGCCTTGGCTTTGGCTAGCTGGGTGTGTACGTGCAGGTGTAGATGGTATACCCGACAGATAGTTTGCGGTTCAAACCCTCCTCGTACAGGAAGCACAGAAGCAGTGGGAAGGGATGACCATGGTCGAATACGACAAACGGGTGGTCCCTCTCGAGAAGTCAAAGGTGATGGATCTAATGGTCAGACTGTTCGCTGCTTTACATTTTTCAGTCCTCTTTCAAGCATATTTGGCCGTGAGATGAGATATTACTTCGATTATTACTATCAAAATTTGGCCATCTCTCCAACGGCCCCCCAGTCGACTTGGCTCCGGCATGGTGCGTGACACCAGGAGGAAGGGACAATTGAGAAAGAAACCCAACCCCACGGGTAGACGGTGGGAACCTCGATGCGTGGGGAACCCCATTATGACTGTCCTGCCAGCTATGTCTCTCGGGCACCAGGCTACGAGAGTGTGGCGGCGCGAGTCTTGGGTCATCCCTCCCCACACACTTCCGGCTAGGCAAGTACCTATATCCAGGTATAAAAGGGCTGCTATATACAGACAGACACGGTCGAGCAAACCCGAGAAGGAAATCGGGTTGCCACCGCAGCCTTCACGTTGGTTCTCAAGCTCATTGGGTATCATCTGCCGCTCGACGGATGCTTTAGCGCATATCCTCAACACGTCTTGGCTTTTCGTCGTCCATCATCATGTCGTAGCCCTGCTCGTTGGGCGGGTTGTGGATTCCGGGGATGCCCGTCTGGCCAGGTAGCTGCGGCACCGGAGGAGCGGTCGACGTCTCCTCGCGCCTTTGTGCACGCTTGATCCGGCCAGTCTGCTGGTCAACCCAGGAGTTCACCGTTCGGAATCGAGGCGGCATATCTTCGCTGGTCTGGGTATAGATAGTGTCTCTTTTACTTGGGTCCTGGGACATCCAGGAGAAACGAGAACTGTAGCGGCTAGATGCCGTGCGAGGATACGCCGGCGCGGTCGGTTGGGGTGCGACGATGATGTCGCCATCGCCAAAGCCTGACGAGAGCGACGATATCTCGCTTGCCCGGTTCACTTGTCGGCGTTGCGGGTCATGGGCTCGAGATGGTGTTCGAGCAAATTCGGATTGGTTATAGTAAACCGGCCCCATCTTGGAGCGCAGCGTACTAGTCGGATCCGTGCTGATAGTGCCAAACTGGGCTGCACTTGTGGAGCTGAATGAGTCCTGTGGGGAATGAGATATAAGACTTGGCGGGATTGGAGGCGCGTTGTCTGTTATAACGCTCACGGCAATAGGGTGCGAACTGAGAGGCCTCGGACTCGAGGGTGGAAGAGTCGGAGCCTCTGCGGCGACGAGTGACCGAATCCGTGATAGCTGCGGTTTCTCCTGCGACGCTCCCTGCGGCGGTTGCTGTTCTTGCTGGTCTGGATGATAGGGGTAGGCCTTCTCGTGGCCGTAGAAACCACCCAGGGGCAAAGATTTTGGACCTTTGGCTTTCTCATGGTAGCTTGGTGGCGGGGTTTTTCCACTTTTGCTGCTTTCAGCACTTTTTCCTGCGGGTGCGTCGTCCAAGTTTTCCCACCCTGTTTGCTTGAAGAAAGGGATGCTGGCAACCAGGCGCTGTGGAAGCATATTTCGCGGAATCATCTTCCGGAAAGCATCGGTCCTCGTGCCACCATTCTTCTTTGACTTGTTCATTGCCCGCCATACATACCAGCCTACACAGCCAATCATAGCAAAGACCGCTGGACAGGTTGTTAGCCCCAAGACAGCAAACCGTGGGCAGGGGGTCCTTACCTATCGAGCCGACGGATATCATTACACGCTCGGCCATTGGGTCCATCCCTTGGGGTGCTTCCACCGTGCTATTTTGCCCAGCGCTCGGATTGACATCCTGGCCGGGGCTGGGGCTAGGAGCGGGAACGAGAGTAGGAAAAGAGGTGGGGCTCTCCGTGGTGTTTGATAGTGCCAATGGAGCCGGCTCTCGGCCCGGTTCAGCCACTGGGGCCGGGGTAGGTAATAATGAATCAGATAATGGGACGCTAGGAACAGCGTTGAGGGCCTCGGCGCTTGAAGAAGAGCCTGGTGTAAGCGCCGTAGTCTCCGTTGTCGTCATAGGAATAAATGCGGTGACAGTAGCCTTTGAAACGAGTTAGTAACGGGTATCGTGGACTTGTGACCGAGTTGTTCTTACTCCATCTGACGGGGTGATCGTCATAGTCGATACCATAACAATCGTTGTTGGCTCGGGTGGAGTTGGAGGAGGTGCGGCTGTCTCGACTGGCGCCACCACAGTGTCTGGGGATGTTGCGGGTGGCAGAGGAGGTGATGGCGGCAGTGGTGTAGCTTCCGGAGGAGGAGGCGGAGGAGCTTCGGTAGGAGGAGCAGGAGCGGGAGCGGGAGCGGGGGGTGGGGCGACCGTGCTTGGTTTGTCGTCGTTCTGTTTCCCTCCTCCTCCGCCTCCACCTCCCCTCGACTTGCCGCCGCCGTTGCCGCCCTTATCGTCGTCATCATCATCATCATCGTCGTCGTCGTCGTCGTCGTCATCACCGCCCTTGCCCTTCCTCCTCTTTCCACTCTTTGCTTTTCCACTTCCTGGGTCTTTATCATCATCGCCATCGTCATCGCCACCACCTCCCCCTCCTCCTCCGCCGCCACCTCCTCTCCCGCCGCCCTTGCCTCTGAACTTGCCGCGGCCTGAGCTTTCGTCGCCTTCATCGTCGTCACCTTTCTGCCTGACGCGAAGATCACCAAGATGGTTTCGGCGCAATATTTGGAGCTCTCCATCCATCCATCTCCGCACTTCTCTCCTTTTCTGACTTAGTGGCGCCATTCCATTCCCCCCCGGCATCCTATGCTGACCCTCTACGTCGCCAGGCTGTAGTTCAGTTCAGGGCACCGGATGTAATGTTGCCTTTGGGGACATGAAATGGTCCCTGGCGGACTGGATTCGGTGCTGAATACTGTGGAAAGGCACAAAAGAGGGACGTGTAATAAAAGTGGCACTTCGGAGATATACTTGAGTGTCGTGTAAACAACGGTGCCAGCCAAAAAAGAATATACAATGCGCGAACAAAAAAGATTGGAAGGCCCGCCTTGGGGGGAGAAGAAGACAATGAAGGAGTGTAGTGAGGATGACTGGGGAAGAGAAGGAAGCGGCAGAGAGGTGCTTGAGATGATCAACGAGGTACCGAGACTTGGAGCATGATGGATCGGGCCCCAAGCTGGCTCCCGCGACAGGGGGTTACTGACGAGCACCAAGAGGGAGTGAATGCGGAATGGGCATAGACCGACGTGGGGATTTTGCCGGCGCTCCCCCAGACGGAGAAGACCAAGCTTGGGCTGAAGGTGTCTCAGGGATCTTGCTCGCGCATCAGGTGTCCTGGTGGGTGCCATGACCTCGGGAGATGGGATCAGGTCGAGACCGCCCGCCATGGATCGCATTGGGATCGTAGCTGTGAGCAGACGAGGCCACGGCCGCCGCACTATCAGCGTGCCGCACGCTCCGGTAGGCATCTGTGGTAGATGGTGGGAAGGGTGAGGCGCCTCATCGACGCACGGCAGGCCAGGATGAACAGAATGCCCAGCAAGACCTGGGGGACGCAGGCAATTGCCAGGTAAGGGGACCGATCAGGTTCGAGGGGGTAGGATGGACCGAATGCCCTCCCTCGGCTTCGTGACTGTTCACCCCGGTGCCACCGATCTGTAAATCGTGTAGCAGCAGGCTGCCGGCTGCGAAGGTGCGAGCTTGCATTGACAGACGAAGTGGGAGGGTGAAGCAATCGAGCTGCGTTGCGACAGCGAACGACAGGGCGACAAGGGGTCCGACGTCTCAGCCAGGGCGAGGCGGCGTTTCAGCACACCAAGAGACAGGGGTTCGGATAGCAGCTACACTCGGACGCCGCCATTTGTGGGTTTCAAGTGACCTCTTCAGGACAAGCGACCGCTACACCTCCAGACCATGGCATCATGTCCATGTTCCGTGCAGCCTCAGCATTTTATTTCGCCGCTGCAAGGGAACCTGCATGCAGAATCCCACTTGGGATGATCTCAGGGCTTCCCGGTTGCACAATGTGCATCTCGTGCAGCTGGGGCGATGGAAAGAAGCCAGCCCGATCAGATCGCCTGACAGGGAAGGCTGCCAGGGAGTCAATAAGCCGGCAGGTCGGCCGCGTCTCCGTGCTGCTGGCGTCCTGACGCGGCTCACGCTTCCGCTGTAGGGTTGACACGCAGAATCGCATTTGCAGGGATCGCGACCCTCATCATAAGAGGAGTGGTTAAGGTGGCCCTGGGAGTGGCAGTGTGGCGTCTCTCTCTAGCCTAATCATCGCTCGCGTCTTAGCATCAAGACTCGGAGGCGGCATGGAGGAGATCGATCAGTCGCGTATAATTATCAGGCCCGCTCTTCCTGAATGTTTCGCAGAACCCATGATTCTGGCAATATTGTGCGTGAGCCTGAAGGGGACAACGATGGTCTCTCAGGACGCAAATCAATGCGTGGCCGACTTCCGGACTAAGCGATAACCTCGTGGCAGCAGTTCGGCGCGTCTGATGATGGGCAAACTGCCGGCTCGAACGGCCAGGGGCGTCGAAGCGTCTAGAGAGACATTGGCTGGAGGGGTTGAAATGTTCAATGCGGGACTTTGGTGATCAATCATGCCAACCAAAGGATAAAGTAGGCACGCTCTCTTCTGTCAAGCCGTCAGAATAGCAACTAGCTCGGGGATCAGTTCACTAGGCAAAATAAACCTCCGAACGGATCCCGGCACCGGGCAAAGAAGGAAGATCAGGTGGTTGGCGTTGAGGAATCAATTCGGAGGGCGATCAAAAACGATCCGCCCCTCATTCGCCGCTCTTCCCTCCCGATGTTCAACCTCAGACTCTAGACCGCACCTGGCAAATGGCACTCGGGGTCCGGCGTAAGAGTAAGCGCCGTTTGTTCCCTCTACCACATGTTGCACACACGATGGAAGCCGCACCTGCCTCGGCATCCTGGCGGGGGCTTTGTGAACCACTGGAAGTTTTCCAAGGCAGACTTGTATCATCTGATTAGGCGTTGCTCTTTACCTGGATCAATGTGAGAGCCATGCGATGCTTTAGAAAACAGAGAGTTGGGCCTTGTGGGGTCCTCCAGCGTGTTTTGACAGACATGTTTCGCTTCGGCAGCTTGCACTCGGCGGGATGCATCGAAGTAGAACACCCAATGCCTGACTGAGCGGAAACTGGGACACCAAGCGTTGTTTGTTTAATCGGGCTTCATGGACTGAGACATTGCCGGAAGCCCGTGTCAGCCCGGGGGATATCGGTCCTACGTGGTGGCTCCGGGCCGGCGCACTCATCCTGAGCCGGGCTTGGCACGCCTACGTGACTCTGTCGTCTCCTTCTGGCGCAGCGCAGTCGTAGTTCTGATGGAGGTTCCCCGGTTCTATCCTAACCCGGGTGATAACGGCCGAGTAAACGCTGCAGTTCTAGCCCGATAGTGGAAGGGATCGCAAGTCCCAGTTGGAGCACTTGGAGTGAAGACAACGCGGGGTTGCATGTGATTCTGGCTTCCATTTCATGTCATCACAAGCCAAGCCCCCTTTTGCGGGTAGCATCCCCGGCAGGAATGCGGTGTAGTGCTTGTTGGTAGAGTTGGAAAATCAAAAGTCGGACGTGTCTGATGATCTCGACAGGAACCCGATACGCACAACTGTGAGACTCGCAAGAATTTTAAAGCGGGAGCTTGTATATGCAGTGCAGGCTAGATATTCGAAGAGGAGGTGAAGTGGATGTCGCCTTGCACCGACGCCCTGGCTTCCGATCCTGCTAGCGGTTCCGGCAAGTCTTGCAGTCGGGTGAAGCGAACGGCGAACATTGGATGCAGGCGCAGGCGGCATCCATGTCTCCCCCCCACGGCATCACGGCAGGTGGCTGGCAAGATAAGACTCAACCAAGTCCTGCAGATGGCAGCTCCGTGTGATTGCAAAGTCTGAAGAATTTAGCTCAAAGCTGAGTGCGTGAGTGCAAACAATAGGCGCAATTCACTCGAAGCGCGATATAAAAAATTGAGAGTTTTTCGGGCCGCCCTATCACCTCAGACGACAGCTAGCCCAGCCCGTGTGCGGCCCAGGATCCTAGCGTCATCCTCTAAGATCCCTGCACTCCTTCCTAAAATTCCAGGGTAGCGGGGGCCCAGCGCAGCCAGAGCCCCACCGAAGCCGCTGTCGAGGGTAGGCTTCCAAGCTCACAAGGAAAAAAAAGCCGATACGGGCGGATAAAAAGAGGCCAAAGAAAAAAAAGACGCGGCCAGCGCTAAGGTTGTGTACCTTACGCCTATAACCTGAGTCACCAACCCTGGCATTGCTTATCATAATCACGCTCCCGGCCTAGATAACTCAGCTCTTTTCTATTCTCATTTCTCCTCTACAGAGTTTTACTTTATCAATTTTGCGACCTACCATCTTCCACGCGCCTCAATCGTCGTGATCGCGCGCCGGCATCGCCAATTGGCACCATGGCGTCTTCTTTGCGAGCTCTGGGCAAGCTCCCAATGCCCTCAATGGGCCTCGTGCGGACCCAGCCCCAAAAGGTAGCCCGACTTCTCACACAGGCCACCCGCCGCACGGTCACAACAAGACCGACCCTGAGCAGTAGGCAAGATGCTGTCTCGCGACAGTTCCGCCGTGGCTACGCCGATGAGGCTCCTGCCGCAGTTCCCGCACCTAAGCAGCCCCGGCGGTTCCGCGCCTGGAGGTGGACATGGAGGCTGCTCAACCTCTCCGTTCTCGGCGGCATAGCCTGGGTCGGCTACGGGATATACGACGATCGACACCCCGAACCCCAAGTGGCACCCGACCCGAGCAAGAAGACGCTCGTTATCCTAGGTAGGCTTATGGCGCATCAATAGCACCCCAACTGTCCGATGGGACTCAACTGACCCGGGAACGCAGGAACTGGCTGGGGCTCTGTCTCCCTGCTCAAGAAACTCGACACTGAGAACTACAATGTTATCGTTATCTCGCCCCGCAACTACTTCCTCTTCACACCCCTCCTGCCGTCATGCACAACCGGTTTGATCGAGCACCGATCTATCATGGAGCCGATCCGGACGATTTTGCGCTCCAAGAAGGCAAGCGTCAAGTACTATGAGGCCGAAGCGAGCGCTATTGACCCCGACCGCAAGGTCGTGCGCGTCTTCGACAACTCAGACGTCCGCGGCGCGGTTGTTGAGACCGAGGTGCCTTACGACATGCTGGTGATTGGTGTTGGTGCCGAGAATGCCACGTTCGGCATCCCCGGCGTGCGCGAGAACTCGTGCTTCTTGAAGGAGATTGGCGACGCCCAGCTGATCCGCAAGAGGATCATGGACTGCGTTGAGACGGCTGCGTTCAAGGACCAGTCGCCTGAGGAAGTTGACCGTCTGCTGCACATGGTGGTGGTTGGCGGTGGCCCCACTGGTGTCGAGTTCGCTGGCGAGCTGCAGGACTTTTTTGAGGAGGACATCAAGAAGCTGATTCCGGAGATCAGTGATCGCTTCCGGGTCACGCTTATTGAGGCCCTCCCCAACGTTCTGCCCAGCTTCTCCAAGCAGCTGATCGAGTACACCGAGAGCACCTTTAAGGAGGAGAAGATCGATATCCGGACCAAGACCATGGTCAAGAAGGTGACTGACAAGGCAGTTGAGGCTGAGATTACCGGCCCCGACGGCAAGAAGGAGAAGCTTGTCTTCCCCTACGGTCTGCTCGTTTGGGCTACAGGCAACGCGGTTCGCCCCGTTGTGAAGGACCTGATGACCCGCATCCCCGCGCAAAAGGACTCGCGCCGCGGCCTGGCTGTGAACGAGTACCTCGTAGTGCAGGGCACGCGTGACATTTGGGCGGTTGGCGACTGCGCTGTGGCCGGATATGCGCCCACGGCTCAGGTGGCCGGTCAGGAGGGCAACTTCCTGGCACGTCTCTTCAACAACATGGCCAAGACTGAGGCTCTGGAGGAGAAGATCCGTGAGCTCAGCGGCTCGCTGAACCTTAAGCCCGGTAACGCGGCCGAGATCTCGCGCCAGATTGAGGACCACGAGCGTCAGCTGCGGCGCATCAAGGACGTCAAGCCCTTCCACTACAGCCACCAGGGCAGCTTGGCCTATATTGGCAGCGAGAAGGCGGTTGCCGATGTCAGCTGGTTCAATGGCAACTTTGCCACGGGCGGCAGCCTGACCTTCCTCTTCTGGAGGAGCGCATACTTATCCATGTGCTTCAGCAGTAAGTTTTCCCCATCGCTGTTTTGGGTGGAGAATATTGTACTAACAGACATGCAGCACGCAACCGGCTGCTCGTTATCAATGACTGGATGAAGTCGAAGCTCTTTGGTCGTGATGTTTCGCGGGAGTAGATTGGGCCTGTGCTCAAGCCTTCCACTTTCTTACAACCCCTGAAAAGGGGGTTTGTTGTGCCACCAGACGGACTTTTTTCCTGACTTCGAGCGACTGGTAACGGGCATTGCGGCCTTTTCTTCGTTGATAGGAGTCTCGGGGTAGGTTTGGGAACCTAATAGAACGGGTCTTTATTAGAACTGGGTTGACGGCAATAGATGGCGATGGGGATCGGGAGGGGGAGGGGGAGGACAGGGGCTGAGATGGAGAAGGGATATCGCTCCATTCGTTTTGCTGGCGGCTCCTATACCTGTAATGAAGGCATTCGCTTTTTTGTCCCCAATAACACATAGCACAAGCTACCTTTACTAAACATGCATGAGGCTCCGCGATTTTCGCGGGGAAGTCTAAAACAATCAAGCCTAAGCTTCGGTTCCTTGATGACGGTGTGCAGTCATGACAATGCATGAACACTGATATGTACTTCAATATGTAGGGTTAGGGTTGTTAGGCGACGGTGCTCATTCTTGAGTGGAACGAACTCCGCCGGCCGGTCCCAACTTCTTGCCATGACGACATGACAAACCACACAGCCTGCACCAACATGAATGTATGCCAATCAGAATAGAGGGGTACTCAGGTCTATCATAGAACTTACACCTTGGTGATGCTAATCCAAAAACGGGGTAGCTGTTGAAAATTCAACACGGTCAGGATGCATGAGATTATCACCCTCCAGCTCGGGCAGCAGAGCAACTATCTGGCAACTCATTTCTGGAACACCCAGGTAGGCACTTGTGTATTTATTTTAGTCCTGGTCGAATCTTCTGCTGAGCAAAAAAAAAAAAAAAAAAGGAGTCTTATTTTACCTATTCGGAAAATGAAGAGTCACTGGTCGACCACGACGTCCACTGGCGTCCCGGCGTTGGCGCCGATGGCGCCGAGACCTTCATGCCACGCACCGTCATCTACGACCTCAAAGGCGGCTTTGGCTCTCTGCGCAAGATAAACGCCCTTTATGCGGACCAGGACGAGGGCGAAGGGATAGCGTCCCAGGCCTTGTGGTAAATCCCCTCCCCTCCTCTTTCCACTCCTAGCCCCTAACCCCCTCCAGGAACGGCCCGACAGTCCTGCACAAGGACCCCCCTATCGCCCCCTCAGCCTACCAGCAGTCCCTCGGAGTCGACGACACGCCGGCCCCGCTGACCACGTCGTCCGTCCGCTACTGGTCCGACTTCAGCCGCGTCTACTACCACCCGCGCTCGGCCGTGCAGCTGAGCGAGTTCGAGCTGGGGTCGCAGCTGATGCCGTTTGAGCGGCACGATTCCGGGGAGGAGTTTTTCGCCGCGCTAGACCGCGAGCACGATGTCGTCGACCGTGACCTGCGCCTATTCATTGAGGAGGCGGACCAGATGCAAGGCATCCAGGTGTTTGCCGGCATGGATGATGCTTGGGGTGGGTTTGCGGCCAAGTATTTGGAGAGGTTGAGAGATGAGTACGGGAAGACGGCGATTTGGGTGTGGGGGACGCAAGGGGGGGTCGGGGGACTTACGAGGGTAGGATGGAGAGTTGGGGTTCTTTGTGAGGTTGGGTTGATGCTGATGAGTCTGTGTGGATAGGATAAGCGGATGCTGAGGCTGGCCAACAAGGCCAGGGCCATCACTGACATGTACAAGCAGGCGTCCGTGGTCATCCCGCTGGCGCTGCCGGCGTCTCTGCCGAAGTCGATCGTCTTGGACTACACCTCGCACTGGCACACGTCCGCCCTACTAGCCGCGGCCATCGAGAGCATCACACTCCCGACACGACTCAAGGACCCCGCCAACCAGGACACGCTCAGCAACATGGCCGACACGCTCAACACCATGGGCAAGCAGAACGTCGCCGGGCTCCAGATGAGCTTCGCCGACCCCGACAAAACGACGTCGCCAACAACAACCTCGACCGACCCGCGCGCGCCCGGCGGCGGCTGGCAAATCACCGAGGACCACCTCTCCGAGGGCCTCTCGCTTGACTTGCACTTCACCCCCTCCGACGAGCTCAACCCCCACCGGCGCACCGGCGCCCCGGCCAAGATCCCCCGCGTCTTCAGCCAGCTCATCGCCTCGCGGGGCTTCCCGCCGCAGGAAACCGCCGATCCCGGCGCCGAGGCGGACCAGGACCTGCGCAACCACCGGCGGCGCCGGCCCGCCCACGAGCCGGTGACGCGGATCTACGAGACTACGCTGGCGTTCCCCCTCCTGGACTCCTTCCCGCCCATCTTCCGTCGCCCGTCGGACCCCGACACGCCCCTTACCGCCACCATCAACATCACCAGCAGCTTGTCGACCAACACGGCGGTATCGGACCGGCTGAAGACACTGCGCACGACGGTGGCGCGGTCTATCGGCGTCGAGGATCGGGAGGCGCTGGGCAATGAGTTGGCCGAGATGGCCGACGAGTATCATGAGGGGTGGTCGAGTGGGACGGATGACGGGGAGGATGACTGAGTGTGGGCAGGGCTGGGTGAGTGAAAAAGATTTAGAGACAAGGAGTCATTCTCGCTTGTTAGGGAAAGCATTAGACTACCCCAAGGCGAAAGACGTTACGGGTATTTGAGTAGCGTAGTGATGTGTGTGTCTCTAGCCCGGTGAGCGATCAAGAAAGCCACTAGAAAGGACCAATAGCCCGAGAACCGTCTTCTGGTTTCACAGCGAACGTACAAACAAGGTTAAATATTGGTCAAAATTAACATCGCCACCTCGCCAACCTCATCAAGTCACAAGCCAAAGTATGAACTTCAGGTCCATCACCACAGTGATCCGTAAACTGAAGCGGAGTTTGGTGAGGCACTTATGCCTCAAAACCTAACTTTTATTACTCTAAACAAAAGTCTAAGTAGTTACACAATGCGAGAGGCAACAGCATGGCACGCGTCGCCGTCAACGCCGTTACACCAATACCCTCTAACTGCATGCTTCCCGCCCCTACCGGCCCCTAGCCTGCCGCTGTCGCCGTCTGCTGGCGCTTGGCCGGCTTACCGGGCTCCTCCTCTGCTAGACGCTTCTTCTTGATCGGTCTCGGTGGCTTGACCTCGCCCGGCTCAAAAACATCATTGGGTAGCTCATAGTTTCTGAGGTGCTGGATCGTCAGACACATCAACTCGTTTTTATAGATGTCATTCGATATGCACATGGCCTTGAAATCGTTGACCTCTCTCGAGAGGTCCAGAGATCTTGCTTTTTCTACCAGCTGCAGGCCGATGTAATGGTTAGTCGTATAGATCTCGACCTCGGCATCGGGGTTATGCTCGGGAATGTCCTCAGGCTTGGCGTTGGTCTCGCCATTCTCCCCCTTTGGAGCTTCCGGCGCCGCATCAGCTGTGTCATCAGCATTCTCTGTTTTGGCAGGTGGGGGTCCATTCTCGTTCTTGACCTCCATTTTCATTTCATCCTCGGTCTCTGGCTTCGCATCCGCCTCCGCCTCGTCTTTCTCCGCCTTAGCCTTCTCCTCTGCTGCGATGACTTCGGGCCTGACATGATGGGCGAGGCTGCCGCCCTGGGTTTCTTCTATATCGGCGTCACCTTTGCATCTGTGCACTCTGTCGAAACCCTTGTTGAACGGGCGGGCAAGGGCAATTGAGGGATGTAAATCGAGCTTGGCAACGAGCATCCGCACCCTCGATTCGACAAACGACGACCACTTCGTTTGGGCCTCCTTGTTTCTGCTTGACGAAATGACTGTGAGGTAAAACTTGAACCCTGTTGTGAAAAAGCTGTGCTTCGTGAAGAGGTCTTTCCAGGGGCGCCTGCCTAACATGATCTCATCCGTAACCTTTGTCCCCACCTCTAGCTCCTGCTGGATTGCCGTCATCGAGGACCGGCCGACGTTGTGCGTCGCGCACATGGATGGGTATGAAGGTGTAATTATCGGCATCTTGTGATTTCTATCGCTCGGGTAGATCTACTCTGTCGGTGAGACATCAGCGTAGTGAAAGTGCGGGCTCGGCTTACCTTGGGGTTCCACACCGCCACGCGCGTGACAGAGGATCCGTACTCAATGTCTTTTAGGAGAACAGGAAGAGGCCAAGGCCACTTCAGCATGATGTTGAAAAACTTGTTGACAATCAGGGCGCTGGTTGCCTTGGGGTAAAGCTGGCAGACTCTGGCCACCATCATGGCCCACGCCACTCCGCCAGGGTATCCCAAGACGTTGGCGTAGACAGCCTTCCGTTGCGCCCAAAGCTTGATAGCTCGAATAGCCAACTTGAACGTGGCCGGCTCGGGAACGAGATTGAGGATCTCATCTGTGACTCGAGTTCCATTCAGCGACCGCACCTCATTCTCAGTTAGACCACGGAGAAGGTTGTTGTCCTGGAGATTCCAATCCTTCTCGTCGGGCAGCTGTCTGAGCGTCTGGATAGAGCAGAAGATAAGATCTATGCTGATTCCCGAGTACTCAAATTTGATGATGGGGACGAATGCATCTGGTACTGAGTGGAGATCGGTGATGGCGCCGGGCGGTGCCATCTCGACAAGCAAATCAGGGAAGATGTCAAAGTACTGTTTGACCGTGACGTATTTCGGGGCAACGACGAGGGTATCCATGTCCGAACCAGGCCCAAAGACGCCCAAGCGATAGCTGCCATAGGTGAAGACTCTGCCGTGAGCACCGCGAATCAGGAATGTGTTCTTGGGCTCTTTCTCCATTGCCGCCCTTTTCACAAATTCATCAGTGATTTTCTCAAGGGACTTGAGAACCGTTTCTCTCTTTTGAGTCTCGACAGGGGACTCGAATGTGCCCTGGGCTCGCAGCTCCCTAAACAGGGCATTGTTTGCTCGTTTTTCCTCATCGGTCGGCAAGGCGGACGAAATGGGCGGCGTCACGCCGAAGACGCGCTCTGACATGGCGGGTGTCAAAGCGTCAAGCGTCGCGGGAGGGGTGTTTTCGATCTCTTTATGTCGCTGCAATCGCTAGATGCCGGGGAGAAAAATGTCACGTAGGACTGTTCGAGGGAACCGAAATCGAGCATCAAAAAGAGGGTAGTTCGCCCAAGGCAGTGGGAGAAAGTAGAGAAGGGGAAGAAGGAGCGAAGAGAGCAAGAACGTTGGCGGTATTGAAAAGGCCAATAAATTCCGCAGAGATCAAGTCATGATGTGCTGTTTGGCTTTGTTGCTGTGGTGTTGTGATTCGCAAAGAGTCGAAGTTCACGTCGGCCTGCCTGAGTCGCCTCCACACTTTGCACCAAAAGGGTTGGATCGCAGATCGGCGCGTGCGGCAGGAGCGAGGTTGCTTGCTTGTCAGGCCGCACGGACCGCCCATGAAAGCTCACATTGGCTGGCGTGCACGGCATGTTGGGTTCAGGCACTTCTATCCGTAGACCCCCACACAAAACCCAGCTGCCGCAGCGGTGCAATTAGAAGTCCTCAAGTTGACGGGATTGATAAGACCGGCATCCCTTGCAATACAGCGCGCTATTCTTTCTTGGTCGGACTCAGTCAGCGAACTCAGTCAGCGAAAGGGCGACATAATGGTTTTAGAAGTGACGAGTATGAGATCCAGGGTGGACGCTGGTCCCCCAGATAATTATCAAACATGACAGGTACCCTGATGCCCGCCATCGAGGTCATGCATAGAATGGAAGCCCAAGAGAACGACTGTGGACAGGTATCGGAGAACTTAAGCATCTAGTACTGACAGTACGCAAGATTCACATGATATTCAGCTGTATTATATGTTGCTAGCGTATCACGTTTGACTGCACACCTGCACAGTTAGAATTGCCGATACCCAAGAATACAGTTTCCTGTACGGCACCAGTGACCGGGTTTCCATGAGCCTACCACGAGCCTACCGTCATGGGATACGTGCAGGCTCCAGCGTTGCCCCGCCCCCGCAGGATCCAAAGTGATGCCCCTGCTATGCTCTAAACATTCGGGCCCTCCGCTCTTCCACCCCTTCACGAGCTCGATGGGTCCGAACGATGAAGAAGACACTTTTACTTTGCTTCATCCACGGCTTCAAGGTACGCTCCAAAACTCCCATAGTACCCCTTTTTCACTCTTGCTAACTGGACGCGATAGGGGGGTGAGTCAACCTTCGGTGACAACTATGCCTTCACCGAGGACCTCCGCCAGCGGGTCGCCATGGCCCTCCCCAAGATCAACGTCAAGGTTGAGGTCTACCCCAAATACGAGACCCGCGGCGACCTGGGCGAGTGCGTTGGCCGGTTTCGCGATTGGTACGTCCGAACAAGTCGCACCACCCATTCAGCAGGAGACTAACCACCACCCCCAGGCTGCTCAACAAAGTAATCGACCTCGAAGTCGCTGCCGGCACGCCCTCCCCGACCGTCGATCCGCACGTGCGTGTCCTCCTCATTGGGCACTCCATGGGCGGCATCGTAGCCGCCGAGACTGCCATCGCCCTTTCCTCCGAGCACCCCATACACGGCAGCACGAACCCCTCGGTCAACGACAACAACCCCTCCGCCACGCCCCCGCGGCCCGCAACCCCCAACTCCCTCATGTTCCCTTACGTCCAGGGCGTACTTGCCTTCGACACCCCCTTCCTGGGCGTCTCCCCCGGTGTTGTCGCCCACGGCGCCGAGGATAAGCTCGCGACCCTCACCTCGGTCGCGCAGTTTAGCGGGCTGACAAGCTTGTGGGGCGGTGCCAAGGCGGCGGATGCCTCGACCACGGCCGCGGCACGCAGGTCGGCCGGAGCGCTGCCGGCCCCGCCGGAGGCCAAGTTTGCAGACAAGGCCAATTCCAACGATGGCGGCTGGGGCCGTTGGGGGAAGATCGCAATGGTCGCTGGTGCTGTGGGTGCCGTGGCCGCCGGCGGCGCTGCGGCCTACCTCAATCGCGAGCAGATTAGCCAAGGGTGGGGTTGGGCTGCGAGTCACATGGAGTTTGTGAGTGTTCTGGCACGCAAGGAAGAGCTACGTCGGCGCGTCGCGTACATGGCGCGCTTGAACAAGGATCTGGGTGTCGGGTTTGGGAACCTGTACACCCGCCTTGGAAAGGCCGCACAGTCGCGCACGGATAGCGTCGTGGGTACCGTGCTGGGAAACCAGAGGACGTTTTGCATTGTGCCGCAGCGTGATGTGGCCGGGGACTGGAGATCGGCGGTCAACGACAAGGCGACAGACGAGACGTGGGCGCATATGTGTAAGTGTCCTTGCTTTTTGCTGGTGTTGAATAGGAGCTAACATGACCGATAGCAATGTTCGACCCGAAGGAGAACCCCGCTTATGAGATGTTGGCAAACAATGCAAGGGATATGATTGCGAGCTGGACGCGCAATGACTGGTATGAAAGTGATCCCAACGAGTCTATTCGTCCGTAGAGATAGAAACTAGGACGGCTTTGTTTCATTCCTCATAGCCCGTCTAGCTTGATTACTCTATATTGTACCCATATTATAGCCCGACTACTGTATATTGTACTCATACACCCGTATGCTCAAATGATGTTCATGTCTTCATGTACATGTCTCCATGTACATGTCTCCATGCACTCATCAGTACCAACTTAGGTGTTGATACCTAGTCAACGTACCAAGGGGGCACCGGCATGTCAACCAAAACACATCATGACTTGACGACCCGTTTTCGGCTCTATTGAGCCTTCTTGCCCTTCGCCTTCACGCTACCACCCAAGTACTTGCCACGCTGCTTCAGCATATGCGAATACAGAATCACAGACCCTGCACACCAATTAGTCAACAATCTCCCACCCCCTCAAAAAACCTCGGGAACATACCAGGAATATAAGTCAACAAAACCGCGCCCAGCGCCATCGGGTACCACCCCGCCAAACCGCCGGCGGGGCCAAGCGCCGCGCGCAGCAACATGGCCACCTCAGAGCTGATGCCAACAGGGTACAGGACCAAGAACGCGCTGTACCGCAGCCAGTGCAGCCAACCGGGGACCGCCTCGAACTGCTTGAGCGCAAAGTACGTGTACCGGATCACCTCGGTCGTGGCCCACGCGCCCAGCATCGACGAGTACCAAGGGCTCGCATTAAGGGCGGGGAAGGGCAGCGAGACGCCCCAGACGAGCATCAGGCGCGAGGCGACCTGCATGGCGGTGGTGAAGACGGGGGCGGGGACGACGCCTAGGTGTTACTTTTGTTAGCTTTTCAAGAGGTAAAAGGGGGGGGTTGTGTGGGGTGGGAAGGGGAAACGAACCGGTGAGGGCGTGCAGGGCCTCCATCAGGGCAAAGGTCTGGGTGATGCGTGCGAAGTCGTTGACGACAACGGGCACGAACGGCGCACCCCGGTAGTACAGGACCAGAGCGATGCGGCCGAGGACGGTGGCCCAGGCGATAGCCGAGGCGGCATTGTAGGCGACGAGGTAGGCCTTCTTCAGGCCGAAGCCGCTGCCGCTCTTCTTGGGGGGTGGTGCCATTGTGCGTTTGATCCAATTGGTGTCTATCGGGTGGAAGAGAAAAAGAGAGAAAACCAACAAGGTGATCGTTTCCGGTCTTGAAGGTTTCGTAGTCTGATCAAGGTTGCCGATGTGAATGTCGGGTCTCAGCTAAGGTCATCCGTCATCTACAGGGGACCTTGGATTTTTTTTTGGGGGGGGGGGGGGGGGAGGAAATTCGAATTTCTTAGCGTCTCCGTCTCGGCGGGACGGGCACGGAGCCTCGGCTCGTCTTCAATGTGCCGGGCGATTGGGTTAGAGGCCCGGCCTTTCCCCCCCAAATATCATTCGACACCTCGAAAAGCCAATTGAAAATAACAGAATACAGTGTATCTGCAACGGTATAGCTGCTGTTGAAATTTTTCATTCAATTGACCTCAAGTAAAATAATTTTGTTTATCTCTTCATCACAGATCTCTTCTCCCTTTCATCTATGTATGCGGCGCCCCCCTTCCCGGCTCAAGCCCGGGCCTCCCGCCCCCAAACCCCATTGACTTGAAGCCCGTCAAACCAAATGCTGCCAGTTCCGTGCGCAGTATTATCTCTGGTGTATCATTCTCATATTCTTCATGACGCGTTATCCTTGGTATCTTCCTCCTTCGCAACTCCCCAGTCCACGTTGGGGAGCTGTCAAACAAGACTGTACAAACTGTTCCAGCCAGCGTGGATCATTAAAAAATTTTGGACAAAAAAGTGGTGAGTGTGAAAGCGTAAAACCACATCGGCCGTCGCTCTACTGCCGGCGGCGCCATTCACAGCGGGCGCCCGTCGCATTGCCGAGTCTCATCAGTGATCCTTCTTGGTGATTGAGCGCCAGAGGTCACCGAAACCATGTCCACCGAATAGGAACTCGTCCGAGTGCCGGCCACAGTAGCTGTGAGCATTGGTCTTGGGCGACTTGACCCTCTTCATGGACTCCATCGAACCGCTCGAGGCCTTCCTGTCGCGGTAGGTTGATGGCATGTTCATGCTGAAATCGTCGCTTGCGAAGCTGTTGGTTGGGCTCTGTCATTGGGGTTAGCAGGCTATCTGTGAGTGGGTTGTGTGACGAGCAGCAACGGCTTACATTGAGGTCCGATTTCATGCGCCCGATGTCGATCGGGGCCGGGGCAGGTGCTCGCGAGGAGGGATTCATCTGCATTAAAAGGCGGGTTGGTGTTGATCGGGATGCAGAGCAGCTTTGCTCGTGTCGGTAGCGCGGTTGATATATAATATTTTTGGAGGTAAAACGGCGACGCAATCGATGCGCAGGCAGTGTGTTGATGAATGGTCAACGAGTGCCCCCTAGGGTTGCGATTTGCACACCGGGTGCTTGAATTGATGTCTAGATTGATCAAGAGTGATCAAAAGAGACAGCTTAAAAAAAGACAGCTTTGAGGAGAAAAGGGGGGAAACTGTCGATCGACCGAGAGGCTCCGCGGGGGATCTTATGTTTTCGGCGCCGCTCCGTCCATCTTCTCGGTGCTGACCACACGCCCACACCCCCAGAGTCCTTACAGTCCTTGGCACACGCACACACGTTGCAGTTCCATCCATGGTGCCAATGTCTGGCAGGGAACTCGGGGTCACGCCTGAGCGCTCCTCCAGTCCCGGCCACCGACGAGCCTCAGGGTGCAGGCCCGTCAGCCAATTAGAGGGCATTCGGGCCGGTAAAGAAGGCCAACCAAGGTATTACAGCGTGCCGCAATTGGACGCCTTGGGGGACCGGCATATTGTCCTATCTGTCAGGCAGCGATGCTTCTCCTATGAGCCCCAGGGATTCCCAAGACCTGCAGACCCCCCAGAGAGTCACCCGCCGTGTTGGAGAACCACAGAAATAGCAGAACACGGCGAGCACAGACCGTTGGAGATGCTGGCCAGTCCTATCCTGACCGTCCTCGCGTGTCCTGTTGCGTCATGACTAAAATGACTCACCTGGACCTCCAAAGCGGCCACACCGCACTGCGAGGACTCAGGAAACCGACGTGAGCGAGGCGTCTTGGCCTTCTACAGCCTCAGCACCTGAGGCTTTAGGAGAAACACGGAACTGGATTGATTGCCAAAACCCCGAGTCCACTGGGGCCCGACCCGCAAAAGTCCTCCGGATCAGCGCGGGGGTAAAATGGCGGCGCAGGACTTTTGTCGAGATAATACTGAGCGGGCACGGCGGGCAAAACGGGGTTACTGCGTGCGGATTACGAGAGACGCCCGCCCGCTAGTGAGTGTAAGTAGACCCCATTGACCCCATTGACCCCCTCGGTTGGAGATCCTCGCGTCGTCAAAACGCGGATGGCTCCTTGTGTGTCGTCGGACTGGCGGGCGCGACCCGAATGGCTCGACACTGATGCATTCGGACACCTGTGTCAAAACAATATGCGTCAACACCGCAACTTCAGAGCGCCATAAGGAACCTATTTCCGAGGATCATGCTCCCCACGCTCTGTTCAGGCGACGAAGGAGTCATCCGGCGGTGAAGCAGGGAACCGTTAATTGTGGACCTACTACCCCTTCCCCCCCTCCCACAAGGCGGGGGAAGGCCCACGCGTAGGGCCGGCCGCCCCACGCGATGAGAATGCAGTGCCAGTCCATTCATTCATTCGACTGGTCCACACCCGACCAGCATGGTCTGCTCTTGCTGCCGAGCCTCGCCTTCGTTTGTCGACCGCTCCCCAGCCAAACAGGTGTTACACAAGCGCGGCCGCTAGTTCTGCGTGCTCGCAAGGCAACAGCATTCTTTTGATTAAACTAGTTGCGAGTCTAATGTAACGTTAGGCTAATCGCACACTGAGTCCCTCGGTCGCTTGAAATCGCTTAGATCTCTCCCAGCGCTTGCTACGAGGCACAGCGACGAATTGGCTAAATGCCAGTTCTTTTAGGATGGAGAGCGGTGGTCGCATGGCCACCGTTGGGAGCGGTTAGGACCACACTTGAGACCGATGAATCTGACGGAAAATATATATGAAATTACGAGATAAGGATGCGTTATCGTGATGAGATGTAGTAGGGACCGGCAGCATGCTGTTTGGTGGGTGGGTGCCATGGGGGTCCGTTGAGATGACCACTCCCGGATTGGGCGATTGGGCTCCGGCTTACATTGTAAGGTACGCTAAGCTTCGCTCAGTGGCCCGGATGATGGAAGGACCCAACCGGGAAGGGCCAGTCCTCTCCAGCTCCTTCATCTGTCCCTTTGCAGACCAGCTAGCCACGCCACGAACATCGACCCAAGACGCCAAGCTCCTCTATATTTTCCGACATTGACGTGCGTCGTCTGGTGATGCAACCTTTCACTTCTCAGTCGAGAAATGGCACTCCTGTTCCCGGAGCAAGAGTCGTGGCAACGCTGGGTAGGAAGCTATCACGTATGAGGTTCAATGGTGACATCCCATCTGCCTCAATACGTATCACGATGTTACTACCCATTCCCATCATCGGCAGTAGTGCAGGAGCCGCATAAGCCCTTTCGCTTAAGCGCCAACTTCCGACTCGAGTGCCGTGCCCCCCGAGAATTTCCTGATGCCACTACCACAAGGAAGATCTCGGGATGCTGCATACATAGGAAAGCAGGGCAACCACCTGGGAACACTGACGGTTTCGCTGGGACAGAGATCACATGGAAAAATTGGAAATTCGCATGGATCATACTTCTAATTATGGATCACAGCCAAGCTACCTCGTTTCTACCTCCTTTGCGTGGACGGAATGGTTTCTGGGACGGTCCTGGGCCAGATACCTGCACACCTAGTGCCCCCCAAGCTGCTCTGTTTTGCCCCTGTCCGTATTCCAGCCCTGAGTTTCCCTCCGCTTGTCAAGTAATTTTGACAACCCCCAATATTTGGTTTGTTGACAAGTCGTACAGTCTGAAGTGCTCGATGAGCACTCAATGACAAACACGACATGGCTCTACCCGTGTGACGGGACGCCCTTCCCGTAATACCAATCACCAGCACACAACTGGCAAGAGGAGGACGAATCCTGTCATTACTCAGGTTGGGGGTACGCACCGCACCCCGGTCAGTATCGATCTCGGGGTCCTTCCCCGCAAAAGCCAAGAAGCGCTCCCGTCTTGGCGCCATCCCCCTATCCCCGGATAGTCAACCCCTCTCCCAAGACACTTCAAGAAGATTCAAGACCGACATATGCATGTATACTAATCGGGCGTGCTCACCCACAGCAAAGGTAACTCCTCGATTACAAACAGCAACAACAACACATTGCGCCCTTACGAGGTGGGATGGCGACCTGATGAATGCTTGCCTCGTTGTCTGCTACGTGTGCTGTATGTACATACCTGTTGTACTCTTGAGGATTTTTCAGTGTTGCAATTTATGCTGCTAGATCCCGTTGCTATCATGGCGGCGCCACGCATACATGTCCTCTGCAGCGTTGCGTCTTGGTATGTGGTCTTAGGCGCTACTTTCCCTTCTTGTCGTGATGCAATGAGCTCATTGGGCGTGGTTTTTTATTATGGCCGTCTACTTCCATGTATACGTTCCAACAGAGCTGATAGGTGCTTTATACACGGGCTGCCAGCTTAAAGGTACAAAGGTCACGGGATGTCCAGGAGGTATGCCTCTCGAGAGAAAGGGTGACGGCGTGAGTCATCCGCAGAGAATATATACTAGTATAATCAGGTACGCATTCAGCGGAGTAGCACAGTTTGACAGTCCGCTCAGGACACGCCAGGTTGGCGCTGGTGGCCCTGTGAGTAAACGACTCGCACAGGGTTTCTTCGCTTTTTGTTTGGGCCCCTCGTTTCGATTCCCAATGTATCCCTTTGTATTTTCTTTGACCATTTTTTTTTTTTTTTTTTTGTTTGGCAACTCGCTCATCCATATATTCTCATGGACAAGAAATTGATGGGAATGTAGTGGAGTATTGTAGCTATCTTCATCACGAGACCTCATTCCTATCATGATGCGTCCGCCGTCTCGGCCTCCTATTTTCCCGCCCTCTCCACCCCCCTGTCTCATCCTTGATCTTCCTTCCTAGACTCTCATCGACTCTCTTAAACATCCTATATGTCCTCTCCCTCGTCTCCACTCTCGCACCCGACAAATACACCGCAACATTATGCACGAAATTGTCCTGCTGCCCCTCCGTCCTCCCAAGCACCTCCCACAGCGCCCTCGGCTGCACGTAATCCTCGTCCACCTCCCCAAACACCGCGGTCACCGCCTTCCCCGTCCACACTCCGTACTCTCCCACCGGCTTGGCCTCCCTGTACGTCAGCGGAGCGTAGCTGCCCGGGTAGTTGGGCGTCGCGCCGTAGTTCCCGTTGATCGCCATCGGGCCGTCGCGCTGGAACGGGTTCCAGACGGGGCTGCGCGCCGCGTTGACCGAGATCTGGTTGTATTTGGGGCCGAGGCGGTGGCGCTGAGCGTCGGGGTACGGAAGAGCCGGCCCTGGAGGACCGGGTCGGCCGAGGGTTCGACGCCGGGGGCCATGTGCGAGGGGTAGAAGGCGACCTGCTCGATCTCGGCAAAGTAGTTCTCGGGGTTACGGTTCAGCGTTAGCTTGCCGAGCGGGCGGAGGGGCACTGCCAAGTGCGGCCACACCTTGGTCGGGTCGTGGATGTTCCACCGGAAGGTCTCGGCCTCGGAGGGGGTGAGGGCCTGGAGATAGACGGTCTAGGATGGGAAGGAGCCGTTTTAGATCGAGGTGAAGAGGTCCTGAGTGAGAAGCCTTGGCTAGTTAGAGACTGTTTCATAGGAGCTTTCGTAGACGAGTTAATTTACCTCGGGGGTCTCTGGCCGAGTCCGCCGAACCCTTTTCACCACCAACAGTTGAGAACCTAGTGAGCACTGGCATTTTCTTGCAGACGTCGTTGAACATATCAATCGATGTGATATCGCTGGCATCGTGAGTAACTTCAAAACTCGCCATACGCACCAGCACCCTTAGCATGGACGACCCGCTCCGGGATGCGTTCGCGGTCAAAGTGGGCAAGAAGGTCGATCAAATGGAAGTCTTGGAGGAGAAGGGGCCCATTGCTACCGATACGCTGGTAGCTTTGCTGGCTCTCAACAGGATTGCCATTAGAGGTGGTATAAACCGGCTGCCTGTCGGCAAGAACGGGGGTAACCATTGCGGTAGCGTGTGATGTGTTTGAGGATCGGAGAGCTTGTGAGCCGCTGGGGTGATAGGTGATATCAATATAAGGAGCCGAGAATAGGTGTTGGGGGTGCGAGAAGAGGGAGGGAGCACCAAGTCAACAAGATGAGTGTCATGTACATTTATCGATACGTGCCCGAACCCCCTCACTACTTCCAAAGACGTCGGGTGTATAACTCGCGCCAACACCCTCCAAACATGTCTTCTAAAACCCGAGAGCCGAGCAGGAGTGACGATCACGCCAAAGTTGGTGATTTTGGTGAGGGCCGTAATGTCCCGGATTCAGCATGATCCAATAGGGCGACGGGCATACGTAAAACATTGTATCTTCGGCTTCAACATGGGCATAGCCGTTCCGGTGCCGATGCCAAGACTCATGTAGTCATTGGTCAGCGTCGTGGTGCCGGTATTTTGACCCCTGAGTGGCTTTTCGTAGACAGCACGGTACCTCGACTGCCCAAATCTTTTGTTGAAATCCTTGAATTCCCCGAATAAGTATTCATGACTGCTCGGGGCGCAAAACTATCTAGGGTAACTGCCTTGGCTGGGCTGGTTTACGTCGTGCTGTTTGTTCTCTCCGTGTAGTCGTGCAGTTCTCCAGGAATCGAGTGATGCAAACAGTTGGAGTGGAGACGCGGAGAAGCTGTATACTGAGCTGTGAAACACCACACCATCCTACCACACGAAGGCAAGAGACTCAACCGTCCTGCATTCGTTGCCTTGCCGTAGCGCCACTCGATTTGTCCTTCTCTATGGCATCCAAGAGGACCGTCTCTGCAGGCGCTGACAAACACTCTAGGGTGATATGTTCTGTCGACAGGGTCGGCAATATCACTCGTTGTTACGAGCGCTATTCCGGAGGGAATATTCACCGAACTGTCTCATGGGTACCTGTCATGAGTCAGGCTCGACGGTAGCCATACATCACTGCGGGGGCTCGTTGGCGACAATCAGTTTATATCCAGAAGCCTGGCAAAACGGTTAGCCCTTTCGGAATATTTGTCCTGCTCGGAATAGGGGATATCTCCACAAGTGTTGTCCATCTCCGTATGACGCTGTGTGAGTGTTAGCCTCAGACTTGTAGCCTCCTGCGAATTTCCTGGGCTAAGAGCGTCATAGGTCTGTTTCATATGGAACTCCGAGTGTTGTTCTGGTCTTATGGACCTCTATCCATAACGGCCCCGAACGGTGCGCAGGCTTCAGGTTGACCAGAACTGCCTATCATCGACGCGCCTTCTCTTCTCTTCTGAGCGGAGACAAGACCTGAATGTGAAAACCAACCCTAGCACTCAAGGCCGGGTTTGTTATATTAAAGGTATAAAGCAAGTATATGCGCACTGAACGCTGATTCCACGCTTCTGATGCAGTCCTGCGCCGTTGGCATAAAATGTCGTCAAAGAGGCTGTAGTTGGCCCATTCCACCCAAACGCCAGAACCTGGCCGCCTTTCGATATACCCAAGTTATGTCTGGTATGGAATAAGCAAGGCATGCTCGTGTTGTACAAATGTTTCCCTGCCGAGCGTCTTAGACATGGACCATGCCTAATCTTGTGATACAGTTTGCTGCGTGTCATATTAGCGAAGTACCCAGGGTTGGAACCTTGCGGGGGACATCCTACCACAAGCCAGTCCATCCCCTCTGTGACTCCAGAGCCCTCGACGGCGCTGCACGCCATGATGCTCCAGTTCCTGTCCCTCAGTTCGCCGAGGCGCAGGGCTTGTGAAATGTCACCTGCTCCTTTCGCACCGGGCTGATCTTGCTTGTTTGCGAAAACCAGCAAGGCGGCATCCTTCAGCTCCTCTTCGTTCAGCATGGCTGCAAGCTCATCGGCCGCGGTTTGCAGGCGCTCGATATCGGTCGAGTCTACAACAAAGATGACGGCCGCTGTATTGGCGTAGTAGCATCTCCAGTATGGCCTGATGCTGGTTTGGCCGCCCAGATCCCATACGTTGAAGTTGAGGTTCTTGTATGTCACCGACTCGACGTTGAAACCAATCGTGGGTATCGTCGTCACTACTTCTCCGATCTGCAGTAGCACTCCGCGTGAGATCAGCTGTCAACTGTCGTGATTTAGGGAGGGGTCGCACCTTGAGTCTGTATAGAAGTGTGGTCTTGCCGGCGTTGTCCTGTGGGGGAACAGTTTGGTCAGCAGGGCGAGGTCGCAGGCGGATAGTTCAGGCAAGAGGGTTGGCGTACCAGCCCCAGGATCAGGATGCGGATCTCTTTCTTCGCAAAGAAAACAGTAGATAGGCTCGAAAGCCACGACATGCTCTGACCCATCTTGTATGTTGCTTTGCTGTGTTGGTGGCCGAGAAGACGGTTGCAGGAAAAGGGAGACTTTGACGCTGGCCGATGCGCCGGCTCAGAGGGCAGATGGGGGAATCAGATAATCAGAAGAAGCCCGGTACGCCCGCGTAACTTAACAGGTGGCAAAGAGGATGTGGCACTGGCAGTTGGTAGCCACTGGTGACAGATTGTCTGATTTTGCTCGAAATTTATGCTTCGTGATCTTGCGACTTTGCCTTGGGTTTCATCAACGGGTTGTGAGAGGCCGCCCTGAGTCGCCAGAATTCCTCGATCACCCAAGCGCACTGCACAGCACAACACAATAGCAAGCGTCGGGAGTTGGCACCGCCTGGGGCCCATGTCGGCACATTTCGATTGGCAGCGGCCGTCTCAGCCCCGGAACTCCGGCTTTTGCAGGCTTTCCGCTCCGATCGGAGAAACACCAATCAATGAATAGAGGTCAGAGCTCTGCCAGCCACAGTAACGAGCCACAGCCCCATTATTTCACGTGACTCAGCCACGCACTTTTTCGAGCCCTCTCTGTTCATTTTCAGAGCCACACACCAAATAATTCGAATCCAACCCCATCGACTCAACCGCAGAAAATCATCTCGACTCGGTTATCGCGACAACACCGTCAAAATGCCGGTACGTATTGCCTGATATAGCACCGCCCAGAATCACATTCCGCCTCTCCAGCCCAAGTTTCCATGTGCAGCCGCACGACCGGCCTTCATTGCGGGCGAGCGAGCAAGCTGCAAGGGAAAATGAGTCTGGCAGAGGGCGCCCCAGGAGGGGCAATCGACTCTGGACACCGCGATGACCTGGGCTGACCGATTGCACCTCTTTCTCCCCAACAGAGCCACAAGACTTTCCGCACCAAGCAGAAGCTTGCCAAAGCGCAGAAGCAGAACAGGCCCATTCCCCAATGGATTCGCCTCCGCACCAATAACACCATCAGGTACGATCAAGAGACACCTTTTCTCCCCTCGAGCTAGGATACCGCATATTATATGGGAAAGGCTGGCAATGGCACATCAGCAGAAACTAACCTGGCGAACCACAGATACAACGCCAAGCGGAGACATTGGCGCAAGACTCGTCTGGGTATCTAGATGCTTCGCCTCGCACTCGGGGACCTGCCTCTGCTGCTCCTCCGCTCTTCCAACCCCATTTTCCCGCCACCAACCATCCGGGTTCACTTTCCATGGTTTTGCGATCCTATGAAAAACCAATAACCAACTTGCCAACTGTACTCGATGAGACAACGATAAGATGACGGGGTGGAGAGGGAGAGGAGTTTGGAGTACAAGAGAATTTTTGCCAATGAAGGCAAGGCAGGCGCTGGCACATAGATGTGGGAAAGTCTTGTGCGGCAGGAGCATATGGGAAGGGGTGGTTCTCTTTTTTCGCCGGGAAATATTCCCTGGGACTATTTTCGGAGTATGATGCGATTTCGCATTCTAGGGTCGGGGAAAATGGAATGAGAATCATTTGATGAACATCTGAAGTAACCTGTGGGCTCTGCCTCTGGCATCATGACTGAAATGAGTCTACCCATCACCTGTGACACTCTTGCAACGACAATGTTTAACTTGGTGCACGGAGCATGCGCGTGAGCCCAACCATATACACTGATCCTATCTCTGCTTCTGGTTCTTTTGTGGTCCGGAGTTTGTCATTGGTGTACTAACGTTCACCTGCTCATGCTGTGTCAGTCAGTGTGCATGCAAAGCTGGTGGACCGTTTGCAAAACATGCAATCCCAGACACCCTCACAACTGAAGTGAACAGAGGAAGGTTGTTGAAACATAAAACAGGCTGTCAAGTGTTATATCACATTATGTCCCTGGGCTACGCTGATAGAGGTTCGCTTATCACTGGATTGAGGCTGTGGTGAGGAGTCAATGTATTGGTTCGGAATACGGCCGATGTGAACTGCGGTAACCTAGGCACGATGATCTTAAACTTTAAGTTCTGTTGCAATCGAACTGTCCATTACTGCTGATCTGTCCAGGACCAATGCACGCACGCCGGTGGCACCATCATATCGGGCCCCGCTGCTTTGCTCTCAGAGTACCGGCCTGTTAATCCGTATCTGCTTTATCCTGGCCTGAGAAAGCCGCTGATACGTGTGAAATAAAAAAAACTGAAAACCCCATTGAAGGTCACACTTGGGCATCGAGTGTCATCAATACTGTTAATCCAGTGATATCAAAGGTGGGAGTTGTTTACCCGTGGGCTACCTCGAGCACGAGTGCTAAATTGAGTACCGCAATTCGGATATCCCAACAGCACACTGCGAGGCAGCCATGCCCTGATTCCTCCCCAACTCTTCCTTAACACAAGCGCCAAGGTTTTTCATTAGAATTTCGATCCTCTAACGGTCCTCGGCCCACTCGTTCTCGCGGCGGATTTGCTCCTCTTCCTCCGGTGTGAAGTCGTTCGTGATATTGAACGTCTTGCGGATTTCCTCAGGGGACTTGCCCTTGATCATGTTGGCGACAGTCTTGCAGCCGACATCGAGGAGGGCCTTAATATCGAGGTAGTTGGCCGCCTATTCTATGTCAGTCTCCTGTCGCGAAAGGTCCACCCATTCTAAAAACCTACAAGGATGATCTCGAAGAGCATCTCCTGGTCGACCTGCATGAACTTTTGGTCCCATTCATCGATGTCGGTTGTCTTCTTGCGGCTGTCGTTTTCCTCCTCCGTTGACTGTTGTGAGTCACCACGGTGCTTCTCGCACCACTCCACGACCTTGCGAAGAACTGGGTCGTTGACATTCGGAATCGGAATCGCAGCGGTGCTGACGGAATCGTCACCAAGATCCTCAATCAAGTTCTTGATGAGCATGGAGCGCTCGGCCACGACGCGGTCTAAAATCGGGTTAGGCGGAAATTGAAAGCGATCGGTGATGTCCGGTCAGACGTACCAACTTCGATGTGCGAGCCGTCATTGCTGGCGAGAGTGACCTTTTGGGTCGACTTGTCCTTCTCGGAAGACATCTTTGCTGTGTTGATCACTTGTTAAATTCGTGATGTGAAGACCTCGAAAATGCGAGGCTGAATATGCGACGCCTTGATAGATACGTGAAGATGTGAAGGATTGGGGTGCTGCGGTGGTCTTGCAAAGTTGATGACGATTGTGGAAGTTTTGTGGCGGGGTTGGGAAAGGAAGGAGGGGTGATTAAATACCTGCGAAAATAGACTCGGCCGGAAACACTTGATGGAAGGAGAGCGTTGTGAGAGTGAATGGAACCACTGCAGGGCACTGGCACACTTTATTTAGTTTTGTTGGCTGAAGGTTGACTCTTTCCCTCGAGGACAAACACTGAATGAGGACGATGGTGGCGGTTGCCTCAGTAAGTGGAGAAGATTGCTTGAGGCGCACAGACCCAGTCCGGTCACTTGCCGCGCTTGCTCAGCCTTTCATGGGGCCAACAGTGGTAAATCTGCGTGGTTGGTGGCTGATGCCTGAAATGGTAGGATGCAGGCAACAATCGGCGTGTGCAGGTGGTCCATACTTCCTCCAACTCTCGTCCAGAGCGAGAGTTCGGTTTTTCCTTTACACTTGACGATATCACTAGGTTTCACAAAATTGACCGTATTTGCGTTGGCATTTTAGAAACCACAAGCACAAATAGATATAAATCAACCAGCCATCAATACATATTCCTGACAGCCGATTTTGAAAAGGCCCCGCATGTTGGGTAGCAGAGTTCAGATCTCCCCGGGTGTCATTAGGTTGGTGAGCTGAAGGGTTCCATCAGTGAATTCATGGCACTAACACACCTCCAAGATGATCCAAGAAGGCCGACAGGGTACACCGTCTTTATTTACACTATATATAATTCAATCCAACCCTTATTTATTTGCCAGTGGGTGACTTGAAAGGTGTGAAAATGGGGAAAAATTTGACTTGATACCCTGTAGCAGCTTCTCAGGTTGTTCCTAAATTATCAAAGAAATGTTTGGGAATACAATAAATGCATCATTTTCTTTTTGGGCCAGAGAGGCCTTTTCGAACCTCGGCATTTTGTTTTGAGTGTGCCTCCATTATTTCCAATCGTTGACAGCAGCACAAGCTCGAATAGCGCGACGGACCAAACATCGCGTGAGACATCAAAAGATTGTGTTGGTCTTCATGTTTCCAGCCTGTTGGTTTATGGGACCGCATGGTCTTTCATCATGTCTTGGTACAGCCCGTTTGGAATGCGTGTGTGCAACCTGAACGCAGTGATGTATTTACCCCTGAGACGAAGCAAAAGAACTTGGGCATGTGGTCAGATTCCTGCAGAGTTACACAGTAGTTATCGCCGGGGCTGATTAGCTAAGCACTTGTCTCCTTCCACATCATCGTGAGGCGCTTCTGGGACGCGTTTGCTTCGCCGTTTTCGACCTCCGGTAGGACTAAATTAGCCCTGACGGGGGGCTTACTGGAATCCATTTGCTTACTCAGGGAGGACTAGTGCAATTCATTTGTAGTAGCCTGTTCCGGTAATGAACCGGCATGCAAAGATCAGTCGGCCAATAAGAAAGGCCCTCTCTTCCGGTAGTGTTAATGGGTCTGATCTCTAGATTCCGGCAAGGGGAAAGTTTACACTAAAGTCCACTATAACACAGGGCACACCACCAAAATACAGGGCACATAATACAGCGCTTCTATTCCAAAAGGCCCCTTGACTATGCGCTGTGTGCACTGTGTGCGATACTATTTACGTGCGTGCATGCGTACGCGCGTGCGTGTGGGTGGAAAGCGGGCTTTTCCATCATTAAAAATGAGGCTATTCGGAGATCTTCAAAACGAAGATGTGGTTTGGAGGAAGTGAATAAGTAGAAGATAAAAGGAGGGAACAGCTCAAGGAATGCCGACAAGCGAAGTTTGCAGTAAATGTGCAGTAACGGAGCTCTGAAGGTTTCGTCACCAGCCTTTGGTAAGGCAGGTCAAAATTAATGCTACCTGAGGTTGAAAACGGGGAACCAAACGTCTCCCTAATGGGGGGGTCGCCCGAAGACAGCATGCAGCCAACCAGGCCGCATTTGCAGGCTGGGGTGTTGTGGGCGGCCTGGCTGCATGAGTCAACAGAGAGTCGGATTTTAGCGCGTTTACGGCCCCTGTCTATCAGCAGGGTTCTCGTTGCAAACACCTGGTCGATGGCCCGATAATGTCGTCGGCCATGTGGTCTTTTGGCCGTCTTCTGGTGGTCTCTTCGTCCAGAATTCCCAGGATCTGGCACCCTCATCTCCCTTCACTTGACACCCATACGTTTCCGTTTGGGTGAGCTGTTGTTTTAATTATTTTTTCTCACTCTCCTTCTCCTTTCCGGCCATGCGACTGTCGCCCTTTTCGATTTCTTTCTCCTACCTTCGCCAGTGATGCCGAAGCCCTCCTCGACGCGTCCCAGCTGCGCGCGCTTCCTACGAATGCCCACGGCCTCGATTTGCGAACGACTGCCGCGACCGCAAACTGCGAGGTGAAAGTGACAATGTGGCGGAGAACCTATCTCTTTCTGGTTCTGCTCCGGCTATGGTTCGCCTTATCGCCAAGCTATCTACACCCCGACGAGAACTTCCAAGGCCCCGAGGTTATCGCCGGTATGTTTGACTCTTTGCGCCGTTGCGCGCGCACCAAAACCCCGACTGCCCGGATCGCCCGGAAGCAGTCAAATAGTGTCTTTAGCTCGGGCGTTTCTGCTGGCCCTGTGGAAAGGAGCATTGCCTCGGACTGCTCTACCATCTGTCGACTCTCGGCTATGGAAAATTCGGGGGGGGGGGGGGGTTTGGAATGAATACGGTACTAACCCATGGCGCGCTTTAGGGCAAATATTTAGTTATCCCGTCCGATATACCTGGGAGTTTACAACCGATCACCCGATTCGGAGTGTTTTCCCGTTATGGCCTGTTTACGGCCTGCCGATGGTGTTATTGCGATGGCTATGGATAGGCAATGGCAATGATGGCGAAATTCCACCGATCGCCGTGTTTTGGACACTGCGGGTACTTATGTTCATCATAAGCTTCGTCCTGGAAGACTGGGCGATTCATGAGCTAGTCCAGTCGACACGGCATAGGCGTGTTGCCGTTCTCCTCGTGGCTTCGTCATATGTCACTTGGACCTACCAAACACATACATTCTCCAATTCAGTGGAAACCTTGGTTGTAGCGTGGAGTTTGGTTCTTATTGAGCGTGTTGTTGAAAACACGGTATATTGATCTTCCTGATTGTTTGCGGAAGTGGGACAGAAACTAATGGATGCAGCAACGGAGCTCTTTTCTCGCCTCAGCCGTGCTCGGAGTGGTCGCGGTTTTCGGTGTGTTTAACCGAATTACATTCCCAGCCTTTCTCTTGATACCCGGGCTTCGACTGCTGCCCTACTATTGGAAAAAGTAGGCCACCTACCCCCTGAGATCAGTGAGCAGTCACTAACAGACATCAGCCTTTGGTCTTTCTCGATTTTGGTACTGACTGGACTTTTCACAACCGCACTTGCGATCACGCTCGACACGGCGTTTTACACCGGGCACTCGATCTCTTGGTCAGATCTGGTGCTGCATCCTGTCATCACACCCCTGAATAATCTCCTTTACAACCTGCAATCATCTAATTTGGCTCAACATGGCCTACACCCATGGTACCAGCACTTGCTGGTCAACCTACCTCAGCTGCTCGGCCCAGCTGCTCTACTTCTTTTCACACAACCGCGGACCTCGCTTCGACTATATTCGGCCATTTCGGGCATTTTTGTCCTGTCTATCTTTCAGCACCAGGAGGCGAGATTTCTGCTTCCAACAATACCCCTCATCCTGTCTTCAGTTGAGCTCCCAAAGCGACAGACAGTTTTGAGAGTTTGGGTGGCATCCTGGATCATTTTTAACCTCGCCTTCGGAACACTTATGGGGGTCTATCACCAGGGAGGTGTCGTGCCAGCTCAAGTGTTTATGAGTAAGCAGCCAGACGCGACGCAGGCGATTTGGTGGAAGACTTACATGCCACCAATATGGCTGCTCAATGGCAAGAACGAGGTGCTGAGCACGCGCGATCTCATGGGCACCAATGGCGAGGGCCTATTCGAAGAGCTGGCGCAACTAGCAACCTGTGACACACCGGCTGACAGGCGCAACAATGAGTACTTGAAGGAGGGTAACGGGACATATCTTGTGGCGCCGTTATCAGCCACGTGGCTAGACCCCTATCTTCCTAATAAGGGGCTGGAAGGGCTGCGGTTCCGCGAGGTTTGGCGGTACCGGCGGCATTTGAACTTGGATGATCTGGACTTCGGCGAGGATGGCGTTTGGGATACCCTCGCTAGAGTGGTCGGGAGGCGGGGACTTGCGATTTGGAGGGTTACTAAAAGCTGCCCTCATCGGTGAGGGGGCACTGGGTTGGGACGGACACATCACTTAGAATAAATCTGACAATCTATCTATGCCGTGCTTTCAGTTGTGTATGTCCCATCAAGAAGTGTAAATGCTTTATGCGACGGGACCTTGGGGTAAGGTGGAGCTGACAGCTTGATCCCGCTGCAATTGTGTTTGCAGCGCCAAGGACAGGGGGGGTGTGCTTCGCGAAGGTTTGCCCCACAGTAAATTCGAGGAGGTGGCGTGGATCAAGCTTCTCCAACGTCACAGTTTTGAACACAGCTCTGAGGTTTGACTACGAACGCCACAACCCAAATGTCTGCCCAGGTGTTGCGGCAACCCCACAACAGCTAATCCAGCAAGCGAAACCAACAACCACCTATATTGCAGCCATGGGGGGACTCAATCTCGAGGTGTTCAAGGTGCGTGCCCCACTCTCATTCGATGCGTCAAACAGGAATGCTTACAGCCACCGTGCAACACAGTTCGGCATGTACCTCATGTTCCCGATTGGCATCATGTACTACTTTGGCACCAACCTCGACAACCGCTTCGCCGTGCACGACTTCTGGCCCAAGGCCGACAACGCAAATAGAGTACCGACCGACCGAGACGAGATCAAGGCCGAGCTCGAGAGGCTGCGGATACGCCGTCTGATGAACCGCGAGCGGAGGCTGGCGGCTGAGGCGAACAGTAGGCTGGCGAATGAAGGGGAAGGCCAACAGCAGGAGTCGTGATATGATTGCGATGTGGGCTGCACTGGGTGGCTACGTACCCGCGAGACGGCATGTTAGAGTGCGATGCTGCCTGGCTATGTAGGACGGTGGTAGAAAGGGATAAGGGAGGCCCGGTTGAGGGGCTACGGAATACCCCCTGCTCGAGAGACTCTCGGCTGTTGACGCCCCGGGCCCGCATGCTAGGGCGTCATGTCCATTGTTGTATTACATTGTACTATACAAAAACTGCGAATGCCGTCGTCTGACTGTCTATGTGTCTAGACTCTGCTCTATCTTTTCCCATTCTTCATCCGATATATCACCTCTGGCGACGTTGGAGTAGATAGCCTGAACATCGACGTATCTGCGAAGCTCCAATAGCATTTCAGTAAATTTGGCAGCCTCCCATCCGCCGTCGAGTTTGGCTTCCGTTTCCTTATTCGGTGACCATATAATATCGGAACTCTGGATCTTGAGCCCGAATTTGGTACCAACGTCTTGGCAGACCTGCATTGTACTCGTAGGCTGCGTCCAGACGACCAAATTCCCGTCACTGTCGGTTTCGAGATCCTCGGCCCCGGCCTCCAGGGCGTCGTCCATGATGGCGTCCACGTCCAAGCCCGAGTCGCCCTTTTTAAACACAACACGCCCCAGCCGCGAAAAGAAGAATTTGGCCGCCGTATTTACCCCTTTTGCCTTCTTCACGATCTCTCTGATCTCCTGAAGCGCCCGGAGCTTCTTGTCCGTTTCGATATCGAGGATGATGGCGATGGATGGCTGCACGATGGCCTCAAAGGTCATGCTTTCGAGCACGGCGCCTTCAGTTGTGCGCCCCTGCCCTCTTGCGATGGAATTTTCGATTTTGTCTTTGGAGAGGCCAGCCTTCTTCGCCGCCGCTATTACTGAGGCGAGTTGCGGGTTGAGATTTGGGTCTGAGCCATACACTTATCCTCCCACGAGATTTCTGTGAGCTTTATGCGCATTGGGGGAACTGATAGGGGCACAGGGCGACAAACGTTTTGAGAAGAGGATAAGATTTTTGGTGAAGCGGGTGAAGATTGCTGTCTTCTTAGCATCGTTGAAGGCCTTGTCGTGCTTGATCTTGGACCATCGATTATGGCCACTCTGTAAAGAGGGGATTGTGAGAAAGGAGCGGCGGCATTGTGCGCATATCGAGCTCTGGTTCAGGGACCCCTTTGAAGAGGGAAACGAGCGGATGGCCCGCGCAAGAGAAGCCATTTGGGCCCCGCGCTTTGCTGAATGAGACTGTCGACTTGAAGAGGGCGCGGGAATAGCCAATGGATGAATGAATGGTGGTGGTAGGACGGAGTGGGTAGGGTAATAACCATCAACGATCGCGCTCGACTTGACCTCGACTCGGTACGCAATCGAAGCTCCAGTAGAGCTTTGACATGTTTGAAATTTAGCGTCAAGTGTCGACCGACGCCTGCCGAACGCGGGACGGGGTACGGGTGGATCTTCAGGTCCACCCTAGTTTCGGGCCCCTCCACAGTCTTTTTCAATTGGCTCTCCAACATCTGTGGCACCCTTGGAGGCTACGAAGATCCACTGCATGGGCTGTCCTCTTGTCTTGGAAGTTGCTTGGAACCCGGAACTGTCTTCGAAACACGCAGAAGGCGGCACGTCAAGCAAAAGAACACACACACGACAAACACACCAACACGCGCCCCCTTTACCGATGTCGTCAGGACCAGCTCCCGAGGAGCCCAGCGATGCGAATGGCGACCACACGCGCACCCCCGCCGCCCTGACGAGCCCAAATCCGGAGCTCGACGGCGCCAAACTCCAAGGCCTGCCCGCCGAGCAACAGGAGCCGTTTCTGCTCAACTTCGTCTCGACACTGAGCAAGCATGTCCTCGCGCTACCCCCCGATGACTGCACCGCGCAGCAGTTCTACCTTAAAAAGGAGATATTCAAGATTATCAACCTCCCCGCCCCCTCTCCGACCAGGGTCATACGCAACTCTCTGGGACGATGCCTTGCGCATATATTTGGAAAGGGTGATAGAAAACTTTTGTTTGAAACCATCAATGAGCTTGCTGGAATAGTGTCGGGCGGCAAGACTAAGAACGAGGGGGAGAGTCGGACAAGGCACGCTGCCGTGGTCTGTTTAGGCGACGTCTATGGATCCGCAGGCGACAGCGCAATGGGCTTGCACCAGCTAGTATGCTCGGCGCTTCTAAAACTTCTCAAGGCTTCCTCGAGCAGCGTCGGCGTCCGCGCCGCCGTGTTCACCGCACTAGGGAAAATTGCTAAAATGATTGGGGCTAGCATGGACGAGAGTGTCGCCAGGGACATCTGGAAGCAGGGTAGGAGCTATGTCACGAGCGATAAGGGGTCGCTGGTGGTAATATCTGCGTGTCGTTGTTTGCGGTGGTTGATGCAGCACACCACCTATTTCCTGAACTCGACCGACTTCGAAACCCTCCGTTCCACGATGTTCAAGGTCTTCGACTCGACATCGTCCCATGTTCGACTTGCAGCTGCTGAGTGCTTCTCCGAAGCCCTAGTCAGGGGCTACTCTGAATCTGCCGTTGGCGAGGCGCCCCTGCCCCTACTCAAGAGGTCTAAATCGAGGGCGGTGAAACGAGACTCGATGCGACCTGGTGGTCTTCAAGATGACGATGAGATGCCCTCAAGGCCGGAGAGTCCCGCGCCGTCAAACAAAAAGTCCCAAGTCTTGGCTATGTCGCTGGTTGATATTCTCAAGACACTAACCTCTCATTACGTTCGCATGTCAACCACAAATAGGGCAAGAGCCGCCATTGCTATCTGTTACGGCAATATGCTCCAGAAACTGGGCGAGAAACCCGTGGAAATCAATTATCTCCGCATCGTGGAAAATCTCACCATAGACCTCTTGGGCAGCGGCAACATTTCGAACAATCGCTATCGTTTGTTGATATCGCGGCGCATGGTCGATATTCTCATCCAAGATATTATCGGGAAGAAGATATTGGGGGAATCTGGTCAAGTAGCGGCCGCCAAAACTCTCGTCAACGACCTCCTTAAAAACTACCCGCAAGCACTTAAAGAAAAGGCCGAACCCACCAAACAGACGTTGATCGTTGCTATGGGTGCTTTGGCCTCCCTGATAAGCACTCTTGGGTCGGCGGCCAACAACTTTGCGGAACCATGCCGCGACAGCCTCCTACAGGTCCTACAACACCCGAGCTACACCGTTCAGGTACATGCGTCGTCCTGCATGAAGACGTTCGTACTAGCATGCCCCCAGCAGCTTCTACCGTGTCTATCTGTGTGCATGAACAGTCTGAGCAGAGAGCTAGCGCTCCTCGGAACAGGACGAAACTTTCCACGCCGCTGTATCGGCTTCGCGCATGGTCTCGCTGCTGGCCTCAGTGCCAGTCCATTGCGCCCCCTCTATGGCTCGGTTGACATCAACAGCCGAGTTTTGACTATGGCTACCAACTTGCTCAAATCAAGTGGCAGCTCGGAACTCCGAGTTGCGAGCACGCAGATTCAAGTTGCATGGACCCTGATCGGGGGCCTTATGTCTCTCGGGCCCAACTTTGTCAAGATTCATTTGTCGCAGCTTCTCTTGCTGTGGAAGAATGCCTTACCAAAGGTCTTAGCAAAGGACAACTCTGTGCACAGAAGCCATCTCAATGCCGCCTTCCTGGCGCATGTTCGGGAGTGCGCGTTAAGCTCGATACTGGCTTTTCTTCAGTTCAACAGCCGACTACTAACGGTCGATGTCTCCAAACGAATTGCGACGATGCTGCAAAACACGACGGCCTTCCTCAGGGCACTACCATCCAAAAAGACAGGGGAAGACATGAGTGAGCGCTTGACGCCCGCTCTCCAGCTTCATGACCTTGAAGTTATGGTCCAACGTAGGGTACTTCAATGCTATACAAAGTTGGTAAACGTAAGCCCCGCCGACGGCACTGAAGCGCTGCTGCAGTCCAATCTGCTTACACTCGCCATATCGCTTTTCGCGGACCCAGAGAACTATACACCTAGCTCTCTGAGTGCATCGATAGCTAATACAGCAGGCACATTTGACACAATCTGGGATGTTGGAGATAACTCTGGCTTTGGTGTGACCAGTCTTGTGAGAGGGTTCAATATCAGGGCACTCCCTGGACAGCAGGAAACCTCCCTAGACAGCTCGCTGCCGGATGGAGATGCGCCAGAGGAGCATATCGAACGCTTGCTTCTGTCACCAGTGTGCGGTACGCTTGAGCACGACGCCTCCCACCTTTACATTGGCGGCATGGACGACAATGGCCTTCCTGATCCTCCCGCGACGGAAGTGGTCAACATGGCAATCCAACTTTTTGCTTTTGTTTTCCCACTCACACCACCAAAGGTTCAAGAGAGCGTCTTGGAGCAAGTGACAACTTTTACTGCTGCCGGATCACTACAGCGAGACCCTGGCCGGAAGGCTGCCATCAAGGTCAACGTGGCTACTGCCCTCCTGTCAACCCTCCGAGTGGCAGTTAAGGAAACGAAGTCGCCCTCTGGAAACATAACTACCTTAGCAGTTGAGAGGCTTATACAGGAAATGCTCCGTGACTATGTGCTAGATCCAGACCAGTACGTCCGCAGCATCGCCTATGAAGCAGTCGCGCGACTATGCAGTACCTGCGGCAACGCCTTTACAAACCAGGAGATCAAGTATCTCGTGGATACGATCGTCATCAACCGAGAGCCTAGCGCCAGAGCGGGCTGCGCGATGGCTTTGGGCTGCATCCAAACCAAAATCGGCAGCATGGCGGCAGGTTACCACTTGAAGACCATCCTCAACATATTGATGTCGTTGTGCAACGACACACACCCGACAGTTCACTTCTGGGCTTTGGAGGCTGTCACGCGCGTGTCTGATGCGGCCGGACTGGGCTTTTCAAACTACGTGTCTAGTACCCTCGGGATGCTTGCCAAGCTCTACGTCTCCGAGACACACAACCCCGAACTAGCTTCTGCCGTCCCCATGAACCTGGAGGTTGAGCTGTCTTCCTCGGCGGCAATCGCTCGCTGCGTTGACTCAGTTATCAATGTTCTCGGGCCAGATTTGCAAGATTCTACCAAGTCAAGGGAGCTGATATTGACACTTGTCGGATATTTTCAGCAGGAAAATGACTTACAAGTTCAGAGGGCGAGCCTCGCATGTCTAGAACATCTCACTCTCTACGCTCCTGGCTATATGGACTTTATCGACTACGTCAAGCTCCTTCAGCGATATCTTAACTCCGACTACCCTGCCCTGCGGGATGTGGCCGTCGATGGCTTGTACAATCTTATGAAGAGGAACCCATACGACGTCATTCAGGCGGCAGAAAAGGGGTTCGAAGATCAACTGTGGCTAGTTCTCGACTCGGCACCGGACCATGAAGGGATGCGCAACATCATCCGGAACTGGATGCGCCAGACGTCGCTCACCGACACAGAGGCATGGCTCCGCCGCTTCCAGCACGTCCTCAAGATGACAAGGCCGAAGGAGACGGCCATGGCGGTCGCCTCGGCTAAGAAGGCTAGCACTGGACTCGATCTACAGGACGAAGAGGTCGCTGGCTTCGCGGCGGGCGGTAACAAAGATGACAAGGATACACCAAGCGGTTCTGACGTGGAGCCCCTGAGGTGGCAGGTGACGACGTTTGCCATGGACTGTTTGCACGACATCTTTATTCTCATTGGCAAGGACATTGCGACGCACGGCGAGTCGCTAGCGCAAACAGCGCTGCAAAACAAGATTGCTGATGTGGTGCGCATGGCCTTCTCAGCGTCAACGTCTGGCGTCTTGGAGCAGAGGATCTGGGGCCTCAAGATTATCGGGGTGGTCTTGAAGATGTTTGGTAAAACGCCTGATCCAGACTTTGATGAGGCGATGTTGCTCGAGCAGTACCAAGCACAAATCAGCTCGGCGCTCACACCGGCGTTTGCGGCTGACTCGTCCCCTGAGCTTGCGTCAGAGGCGGTGGACGTGTGCGCGGGTTTCATCTCAACGGGCATTGTTACCGACGTGGATAGGATGGGAAGGATCCTGAAGACGTTGGTGAGCTCGCTGGAGAACTTCGCGACTGAGGATGAGAATGCTGGTATTGGAGACCTGAAGGGGCTTAGTTCCAATGCCCAAGTCATGGTCAAGATGTCGGTGTTTGCTGCGTGGGCCGAACTCCAGGTAGCGAGTTCCGAACAGAAGTACCTGCTAGAGGTCCTCAAACCGCACATCGGCACATTGACTCCTCTTTGGCTGGAGTCTCTCCGCGAGTTCGCACGGCTGCGATTCGAGCCCGACATTTCCATGACATTGGGTCCACCCTCGCTGTCAGGCAACTTAGACACGGTGTATGCCGCCCTGAACCGAGAAACGCTGCTGAATTTCTACCAAGACTCGTGGCTGAAGCTGGTTGATGCCATTGCCAGTCTCATCGAACAGGACAGTGACTTTGTCTTTGATGCGCTCGACGGCAAGGAGCTGTCTGGCCCCAACCCTAGCGGCCGCCCCAAGGGCGCCGATATTAACTACCGTGATGAGCCTGTGGCATTCTTCTTCGTCTTGTTCGGTATTGCGTTTGAGGCACTTGCAACCAAGCCGGGGCATAGCGAGTCTCTTGCGACACAAGAGCAAACACTGGAAATCTTGCGCGCGCTCAAGAAGATACTACACCCGAGCGTTTCTGGACATGCTATCTACCGCGAGGCCATCTTTTCTGAGACAATGGACCTCCTGGACCGCCTTGTTCTCACCGAGGGGCTCGATGTGCAAGGCGTCATCGTTGAGATCGCTAGGGCGCTGTGCGTAACCCATCCAGCAGCACGGAAGAGGGAGGAGCCCGAGAACAGCGAGCTGTCGGAGGACATTGAACAGCTGTTTGAGCTGACGCGCATTATTGTGTTGGTGCTGTCAGGGTTACTGCCCAACCTCAGCGACACACCGCAGCCAGTGCGGCACCAGATGACTGAGGAGGCAATCCTGCTTGTCAAGACGTCCCTCAATGCGTTGGTGGACGCGGCTGAGGTGTTCCCGGCTATCATCAAGACGGACCTGCACGCGTGCATCATCCACATATTTGCGACGATCCTCGCCACGCCCTCATGCCAAGAGGTTATCGTCCCACAGGCGCTGCCGACATTCAAGCGGTTCATCATAAGCATGTCAAACTCAAGGAGAGTATCCCCCTCAGCTGAAGGCAGCGCCGACGGCTACTCACGCACGGATTTGCAGCTACTCGGCTATCTCAGGCGCTTCCTATCCATATACCTCAACGCGCAAAAGCGGGAGGCTGCGACGTCACTGGCATGCGTCAAGAACTGCCTCCTAGGCATAACTATCCTATTCACGAGTGGCAAGAACCAGCTATCAGCAGGTGAACCACTGGTCGCCCGCTTCCTCGATGAGGTGGTAGACTGTCTAACAGACCGCATGGTACGTCCCCCCTGAGTCTCTTCCGTCTTCCATCCCACTAATCCAATCCATCTAATAGACGGCCAAAATCGCCGCAAACTGCATTCGCTCCCTCCTCCTCCTCTCGCCCTCCCCATCAGCGACCCCCGCTGATGAAACTATCGCCCGCTCGCTGCTCCCCCGTCTCGTCACCTTTGTGACGAACACAGAACCTGAGGACCCTGAGAACGCCCGCGCCCTCGTCGCACATACCCTGTGCCAGTACGCCGGGGCAGTCTCGGCCGACCACGCCCCCGTTGCTATGGCGCTCGTTGTGCCGGCTTTGCTCTCGCGCGCTGCGAGTGAAGGCGGCGGGGAGGACGGAAGTGACACGGCTGTGTACCGAGAGACGAGTGCACGGTTGTTGGAGCTGGCGTCCGCGGACCAGAAGGCTTTTAGGGGGGTTGTAGGGGCTATGAGCGAGGGACAGAGAGCGTTTATGGAAGGAATTATTCGGTCCGGAAGGAAGAATGGACCGGTGCAGAGGGTTGAAGGCGAGGAGGGGAAGCCAAGTATTGCGCTGAAGATGGATTTTGGCGGGTGAGATAAGAGGTAGTGATGTGAGGTTAGATGTGTATGTCCACGAACGGCCAGGGAGGGCGGGAATTGAGATGAAGTAGATTGATCCTATGTTTGGCTGTTTTATTTCCAAACGCTGTGGCTGTATCGACAGTGACTCGCCCGATCAGGGGTCGCTATCTACTATGCTAAGCAGCAGAGAGAATTTCAGCTGCATCGGGGCCGGACGTGTTGTCTTGCTTCCCATCGTGCCTCTTCGCTTGCTCAACCTCACGCTCACGTTCACGCTTCCGCCGCTCGTGCTCCTTTTGCCGCTCGTGGCTTAGGTAGCTGGCGTAGCGCAGTGTGCCAAGGGTCAGCACGGCCATAAAGATGATTCCCACGACGGAGCGCCGAATAAGCACCCAACGCAGCCCCTCGATCTCTGATTTGGAATCGCTATTTAGCATAACGCTAATTTTGTAGTTTATTTGTTGAATCTAACTGCGATGTTAGAGATGGTATAGGACTGGAAGTTGGGATGGGAGAGAATCGTGCCTTGCTATCCACCTCCTTTTGCTCCTCACGGACAGCCATGCGGCGGTCATTGAACATGCCGCGCACGTTGTCGTTCAGAGTCTGTAGTTCCTGGCTAAGGCGCTGCGAGAGGATGTCAACCTCGTGCTGGAGCAGGGTGCGTTGCTGACGCAGCTGCTCGTCAGCGACGCGGCGGTTGTTCTTGACCTCGGTGCCGAGCTCGGAGCACGCGGCGCGAAAGAGGTACGTCTCGTTTTCAACGTCCGATTTACTCACCAGGCTCTCCTGGGCCACGTCGAGGTTGTTGGCCAGGATGCCGCGCACCGCCTTCATGGACGTGATGGACTGGTTGATGGTGTACCCACTAGCTGACAGCTGCTTGACCAGCGAGTAGCTGTCGAAGTGGTGGACGTAGGGCGGCGGCACGAGGTGTGGCGGCGTCTTGTAGGCCGTCTTTCCCTCCGGGCTGGGCTCCGAGGGGGCCGTAGGCGGCCCCATATGGAGGACGGACCCCATGGGCCCGATGGTCCCTTTTGGTATCGTAGACAAATCTCCTACTGCTATAGGTTGTGGTGGAGACTCTGGTCCTAGGGGTGACTCGGATGGCCCCTGGGCATCCTCGGCGGTTTTGCTCTCCTCAGAAGGTGGTGTCTTTTGTGTCTTTGGATCCAAATCGGTCTTGCTGCTGCCACTACCCCCACCGATGATGCCCCTTGCTGCCTCTACCCCGTCCGGCTGCCCTCCTCCCTGCTCCCCCTTGCCGCTTTCTTGGACGTCGTCCTTCGGCTCGAGCATCGACGGTGAGGGATCTAGAGCGGGTGGAGCGTGAATAGGCAGAGGCTCAATGGCCTTCCCGTGGCGCTTAGCAAAAGGGGCCTGTCTGCCAACAGAGGGGGTTATAAACGAGGCGGCATGTTGGCAGCTGGGCGCGGGCGACGTCACGTCTCTCCCGCGGGACCTGCGCGAGGCAATGTGCACGGCGGGCTCGCTCCAGCGACCTGTCCGGAAGAGGTGTGGGTACAAGAATGTGAGGCGGCTTGCTGCCATGACTGGGCTTTTTCTCATAGCATTTTTTTGGGGGGGGGGGGGGGGGGTTGTTCAATTGCTGGTTAGCAGCTGTCGGGTGCTGTTGAGGTGCAGTGGTGCGGCGACGGCGACACAGTGGTCCATGCAACCGATCCCAGCATTGCGGGCCACGGGTTTCTGTCGGCTCTTCGTGCAGGCGAGCAGCAACCTAGGTGGCCCGGGAAGGGTAGGGCAGCCTAGCAGGGCAACAGGGCTACCGTAGCCCCACCTCAACAAGTACTTACTCCGCAGGTAACCCGCTGTTTAGGTGGGCGAAGGTGGGGTCACAGCTGTCCCAGCTCCAGCACAGCGCTCAACCCGTTTGAGCGGTGCCTCGTGGATAGCTTCGCAGATTCAGTCATCGGGGCTTTACACTTTACGAGACAGCGCCCTCGCCACGTAATAACGCAAAACGGCTCGTCAGCATTTGAAATCTGCCACCTTCTCTAACTGCTCTCAGAGTCTCAAACCCTTCTCAAATATCACAGTCAAAGCTCAAAATCCGAGTCAGAAGCCAGCGTGCTGAGTTACACCAGTGCAAGATTCCCAGTTGCGACGTAATACCGGCTAATTACATGTTATCCTCGCTCGCTTCGGCGCAAAGAATTCCTGAAAATTCGACATTGTCCCATGGGCGAATGAACGGCAGGAGTTCCCCCACACTCGCGAGCTATGACGATAGTTGGCTGCCCCTGCCAGGCCGCCCGTCTGTCTGGTTGTCCCCCGGTGAGCGGCGTCTGACCGGGCGCGGCACGGGAACACCTAGGAGCACAGGCAGTGCCAGAGGAAATTCCAAGCCTTGGGACAACATCCCTTTACCGCAGCTGCTTCCTGCCCCTTTTTTGGATGGAAGCCCAATTCCAGACAACTCCTTCTCTCCTGACGACGCACGCCATTCTTGCCGTTTGCGCCTGAATTGATCGCCATTGTTCGTCGGGCTCAGAAAGCCTCAAGGTCGTCATATCACGCGGACTTGCGCCTATGACCGTGACCTGCCGCTTGCCTATCCTGCCTGCCTACATTTACACCCAGCCCAATCCTCGCCCGACACGAAGGTCCGACCTCGACTTTTTAGCTCTTGCCCACCGTGCTAGCGAAAAGGAGCAGGTGTGAGAACTCTGCTCCCCAGCCTATCCTTCAAGGCCCCTATCCCTGTCACAATATTGTCTTTCACATCTCGTACGTACTGTCAACGGTAGCATCATCGCCGATTTGTAGCTCAAAGTTTCACTTTTTGCGTCGTCATTTTTCTGTTATGCGCACCGCCCGGGCATCCGCTTCATAATGGCGCCCCAAAGCTTACTTTCGCACGATAACCAACAGTTACTTGCCGTCACAGCTGCTTTGTTAGCCCTTACAATCCTTAGTAGATACCGACGGCGAATGGCCTCCAAATATGGTTTGTACCCCCATCCAGAGGCTGCATGTACGGTATTGACATCCGGCACCCAGATCCCAAACTTACAGATCCCCCTCTGCTCCAGAGAAACTCTCTGGTGAAGACTTACACCACTTCTCGGGCTACGTACGAAGACCTTCGTGTCTTCTATAGACGGCACCCGCAAGCAGACCGTCTGCCGAGCTCACCGGCTCCCGTTCCATTGCTGGTCTTCCTACATGGCCTTGGGGGATCAGTTGCCCAGTTTAACTCGTTGCTCACCAGTCTGACGCCAATTGCATCCTGCTTAGCTGTTGATCTCCCTGGCAATGGCGCCTCCGCGTACAGGAACAGCTCCTGGGACGCCTACACAACTGACGCCTTGGTAGAGCTGCTCGAGAGCGTCGTTGAGGACCACCGCGAAAAGGAAGACAACCAGGGCGTAGTTCTTATTGGCCACAGCTACGGCGGTTCCCTGGCCGCCCTACTGGCAAGCCCCAGGACGGGGCGACAGACGGAGCTGAGCAAGCATGTGGTCGGATTGGTAACCATTTGCTCTCCTTCCGAACCCTTCTCGAAATCCCGATCCGCCCTCGCACGCAAGTTTCTGTCTATTCCCGGATTCATCTTCGACCTTTACCGGTTCTTTGATAGCTGGGGAGGCCCCGAAAGTAGAAGCGTGCGCCGATTCTTGGGGCCAGACGCAGACGACGAGTCGAAGCGCCTTCAGGACCTGTACAACCATCAGAGCAGGACCCCGGTTTTCAGACGTACAGCATACGGAGCTCTTCCAGAGTACCAGAACGAGACGCCACACGGCGGTACACCCGGTCAAGACGTGTGGTCGCGCCTGAACATACCAGTTTTCCTAGTTGGTGCCAAGGACGACACCGTTATTCCGTGGTCAGACGTCGATAAGATCAGGACGTATCTCGCGAACGACAAGGTTACTTTGGATTCTCACTCGGTAACGCCACAAGGTCTGAGCGACGCTGCGACGCTGGCGCTGCCATTGGCAGCGCATTCAGTACCAAGTGGAGTAGATACTGCTCCGGCGGCAAGATCGCAGTCCAACGGCACTCTTAGCAGGACCATCTCCGACCTCGAACATGCAGACTTCTCAAGGCGGGACCGGAGCACAGCTAGTGACGATCGCAATGAGGACCCGAGCACCCCTAACGACAAACCCCCATCTATCCCGGCGCTGCCCCTGCACCCCAAAAAGGTGGTGGATTCAGTGATATTCCCCTCGCCCGCCAACCATGGAGTACTCTACACGCCAACCACAGCGCCTATTCTCGCCGGGCTGATTTCGGACTTCCTGGGTAGCCACGTGACGGGCCGCCTCTCGCTGGGGTGGCAGCTCCAGTACCTGTGCCAGGACGGAAAATGGGACGTCAAGAACCTTGAGAAGTGGCAGAAAGTGGCACCGGTTTCGGGGCCGATTGGAGGCGTGTTCCGGGCCATCAAGACGCTGCGCGAGGTGGACGAAACACACTGCCCGCGTGAGTTTGTGAAGGAATGGGGCGCAACGATCCACGATGTCATTGACATTTCACACGACAACCCTGTGTACAACCCCGAGGGGCTCAAGGAAGGTAGCATCAAATACCACAAGTTCCCGACTGTGTCCAAGGTGCCCCCTATGGATGCCGAAATTAAGGGGTTCATTGAGCTGGTGGACAGTATCCGGGCGAAGCAGGAGAAGCGGGCAGCGGCCGAAGGATGGGCTGAGGGGTGGGCTGTTGGCGTGCATTGCCATTACGGCTTCAACCGCACAGGGTTCCTGATTGTCTGTTATCTGGTGGAGCGGTGCGGATTCAGCGCGAAGGAGGCGGTAGAGCATTTTGCGCAGCAGAGACCCCACGGGATCAAGCATGCGCACTTCAAGGACCGGCTGTATGTGCGTTATTCAGGTGTCAAGAGCGAGCGGCAATGAGGGTAGGTGGGAGGTTGGGTAATGAATCAGGTGGCGGCTTTAGAAAGACCGTTTTGGTTATATCCATTTGATTTCAAGGAGCGCTCTTTTTGTATTGATGAGTCGGGGGTGGGTTTCTTTAGGTATACATACATAGAGGAATCAGCGTTTCTGACTTACGGTTTACGGGGTATTAATCAAGGGGCCACAGCACAGCACCCACCCACCCAATATGTGGTGTTGCAGCGGGTTGTTACTCTGGATCTGCATCTTGCCATATCGCGCGATGTTTGTCACTGGGTAACCTTACAAATCACCCAGTTCTCGAAGAGAGCCGATCAGCCCCGTCGGATATATTCACCAGTCCTTGATGTGACATGGTACGGAACGCAACAAGACATTCCACAGCTACACAAGAACTTTGCCATCCGCTACAAGCCACCCTCGACTTGCTAAGAAGGCAGCTCCAGAATCCGCCCAGATCTCATATGTTACCACCTTGCCCTCGATGTCAAAAGACAGCACATAGGTGAAAACTTCGTTCCAGCTCTGCCCACTACTCTTCCATGTGAAACTTGCCACGCCACGGACCGAGACCTTACGTAACTCAGCATCGACGATATAGTCGGAGAAGTGCATGTCCGAGTATGTGAGGCAATCGCTGACCAGGGACAGGTAGGTGAGTACTCCTTGGCGGCCGCGAAATGACCGGCCAAGGAAGGGGGCAAGAGTGGAGAGGCCATGTTCCCGGACGAGGATAGAAGATTCCAGCGAGGTGGAGAAGTGGGTGAGGAGAGTGGAGGGGGGCTCTTGCGAGGCGAACGAGGCGCAGAAGGCCGCTGCGGACTCGAGGAGCGAGGCGCGTGTGAGGGACATGGTGGAACTTTGAGGCTAGTGAGATGGATAGACGAAGGGCTGAGTCTTTACCGGTTTGCGGTTGGGAGCAAGGCGCCTAATTGGGTAGATAAAAGAGTCAGGAGGGCTAATCACAGGACCGGGTTGCGGCTGCCTCGCTGAAGGCCAGGCTGCACCAGCCCCGCCCCCACCTAGTACAGCGTCGCGCCCAGTGATTTGTTCGGGTAAGGGCATCCTGCAGCCCTATCAATTAGCGTCCGTCAGGCGTCTGTCAGTGGCTCAGCGGACCGTTCAGTGGGGTAAGCAAACCAAGGTCCCGAGGCATGTTAACTTAAACCGGACGTCATCCGCTCTCGCTCTCTTCTCTTCTCGCCATGACAAACACCTATCCGTCTCATTGCCCATCTCGACTACTTGTGGCTCTTCAACCTCGGACGAGAACAGGGGACGCCTACAACCCTACTTCTCGGTGAGGTGTGCTATTGACACAATGGTGAGCAGCCGCCATGGGTTTTCCCCTTTCTCTGCTATCCAATGCCCAATCGATTCCAACGTGCCGGTACTGACAAGATCGCCCCCAAATGGCAGCACACCGAACAGTCGCCACTCCTGGCCGGGTCGCTGCGCACACCGGAACAATCAGACCGCGCCGCTGGAGAAGAAGATGCCGCACTTCACAACACAGCCCTTTCAGCGCGCGGCGGCGCTGCTTCGAGGCTGCGCGAAATCGCCCTGTTCTCCTGGGCCCTCGTAGCTACAGCGGCGGTCATAGTCTTGGCAGTGGTTTTGCAGCACCGCGGCCTCTCGACACTATCTGAGCCCTCTGAGCCATCCCTCGCTTCTGTATCGTCTTCATCCAAACGCAACTTGGTATTCATGGTGTCAGACGGCATGGGTCCCGCTTCGTTGTCGCTTACACGCTCGTTCCGGCAGCTGGTGGACGACCTGCCCTACTCGGACACACTCGTGCTTGACCAGCACTTTTGGGGCACATCGCGGACGCGGTCCAGCAACAGCCTCGTGACGGACTCAGCGGCCGGTGCAACTGCCTTCTCATGCGGTCGCAAGAGCTACAATGGCGCCATCTCAATGCTTCCTGACTCCCAGCCGTGCGGAACCGTGCTCGAGGCCGCCAAGCGCGCGGGATATGTGACAGGATTGGTCGTCACGACTGATATCACGGACGCGACCCCGGCTTGCTTCGCCTCACACGTGCACATGCGCACACAAGAAGACGAAATTGCTCTGCACGAGATTGGTGAGGGCGTTCTTGGTCGGTCCGTCGACCTAATTCTTGGTGGTGGGAGGTGCCATTTTCTGCCTAATTCAAGTGCGGGCAGCTGCCGCGCTGACGATGTCAACGTTGCGGGTATTGCACAGAGCAAGCACGGCTGGACCTACGTCGATAGCCGGGCGGGCTTTGATACGCTTGGTCTGGGAAAGAATGTCTCGCTGCCGCTGCTCGGTCTGTTTGCCTCCACCGATGTGCCATTCGAGATCGACCGTCGGAACATGGCCGACGTGTACCCCAGCTTAAGCGAGATGGCCTTGACCGCCCTGACCGCGCTGGAGGCGGCGACCAAGGACAGCGAAAGAGGGTTTTTCCTCATGATCGAAGGCAGCCGTATTGATCATGCCGGCCACTTCAACGATCCAGCCGCCCAAGTCCGCGAGGTGCTTGAGTACGACAAGACGTTCAAGTCAGTCGTTGATTTCCTCGACGATTCCGATACCGAAGGCATTCTTGTCGCAACAAGCGACCACGAGACAGGCGGCCTCGCTCTCGCCCGACAGGGTCCTGGTGAGCTACCCGTGTACAACTGGAACCCCAAAGTTCTTGCAAACGCCAATGCCTCGGCTGAGCACCTCGCCCTCCTGCTCCGCCAGCGTATCGAATCCGTCGTAGAGGACCCGGACGTTTTGCGAGAATGGATCAACAAGGACCTTGTCGTCAGCCGTCTCGGCATCCACGACGCCTTGGAGATGGAGATTAACGCGCTTGCGTCAAGCCCGTTGCACGCCACAACGTTGTTTGCGCATATGATTAGCATGCGTGCCCGTATCGGGTGGGCAACACATGGGCACAGCGCCGTTGATGTGAATATTTACAGCTCAGGTGGCGCTGCGGCGGAGAAAATCCGAGGCAACGTGGAGAACACCGAGGTGGGTAAGTTCTTGCGCGAGTATCTCGGTGTCAATGTCGATACTATCACCAAAGAGCTGCGGCAGAAGATGCGGGGGCAGAAGGCCCCCGCAGGGCTAGCAGGCTTCGACGAGGCGGGGCTGCTTGTTGGTCAGGATGGAGGGCATCCACACGAGTGGCTGATCAAGGTTCCCGAAGTTTAAGGGGGCTTGAATTTGTCAACCTAGGGGTTTACATTGTGTAGAGTATGTATGGCCACCAGCAACCGGCGTAAAGATGATTAGCATCGAGTTTCATTGAATGGAAGTAGGATATATAGGGAGCCAGGTGTGAGAAATGCGGCTGCCCAAGGCATTTATTTAATCCGTCCTGTGTTGTTCCCTGGAATATGGCGACTAGTCAGGAGGAGAAAGCTAAGCGGGTGTCCACAACATTACTCCCGACTTTTTAAACGAAAAAGCCACATCGGAATGAAGAGCACCAATGTCCTATCGGTTCCTAGCATACTGTGGAAAGACATTCAGATCACGCAGTTTAGTTTTTATTTCTTTAGGTACCTTTGTTTACATGATAGGAGAGAAAATATCAGACAGCCACCAACACAACCGCCAGCCCTGCTAAATCCCATAGCTGAAGTAAAATAGAAAACAAGACACCTCTGACCCGAAATCACAAAACACGCCGCCGCCGCCGCCGCACAACTCATTTCCTCGTGAATTCATCCAACAATCCCAAATTCAGTCCGAAAAGTCCTCTTCGTGCAATTCATCCGGCCCCGCTCGGTAAACGACATCAAATTTACCCCTGAACCTTCTATCGATCTCCGTCGCCAGCATAATCTCCTCGGAATCCAAAAATTTGGCCTCCCAATTCTGATGCGCCACATAGAGCTGCAGCCCCTCGTGCTGGCCGGCGGGATCGGCCTGGAGCCGGACGAAGAAGTCGACCAGGGCCGGGACCGAGAACCATGAGGGCCCGAAGACGTTGACGTACTTGAGGTGGGAGAGGCGGGCGAGGAGGGGGAGGAAGTCGTCGGTGATGAAGTCGCCGTTGAGGTTGAGCTCCTCGAGGGGCGGGCGGATGTCGGTGAGGGCATCGATATCGGCAAGGCGGAAGAGCTCGTTGGTGTGTAACTGGCCAAGTTGGGTGATTTTGGTCAAGGCGGCGGTAAACTGGGCCACGCGCTCTTCGCTATTGGTGTCGAGGAGCTCCTCTTCGAGGTAGCGGATGCGGATGCGGCGGAGGTCGGTTTGGTTGGCGAGCTGGGGGTAGAAGTCGTCCGAGATATCGAGAAGGTCCAGGCGGAGGTATTCGAGGCGCATGGGGGACGTCTTGAATACTTTGGCGAGGAGCTCCGAGGCGCCGACAAAGCGTATGAACTCGAGTTCCTTGAGGGAGCCGCAATTTTGAAGCCAGGCGATTATCTCATCGGTGTTGGCTCCGCTGTAGGCGGTCCAATGAGCCGCCGACTCGACGGTGAGAATAGAGAGGGCGGTGCAGGGACTCAGTATCTCCAGATTGTTCAGAGCAGCTGACTGGAGGCTGAATAGCCCGAGACAAAGCAAGGAGTCGGAGTGCCTGGAAAAGGCTGCAAGAGTCACCGGGCCTATGTCGTTTTGGCTATTAACAGTAAATGCTTCTGTAGTGGGAGTCAGCTACATAATCCGCACGATTACTGTACAGCAAAACCTACTCAGTGTATTGGGCGCGAGGCCCAAGATGAATCCGGCCAGCTTGGTGTCTGCGTTATCCCCAGGGCAGGTATAGCACACTCTGCCCAGAGTCGTTAGTAGGTCCGACGTTCACAATCTCTTCCGTATAGTGGCGATGACTTACACCTCTTGAAATGCTGGACAGTTCTCCGAAATTGCCCGTGCCACGTCGCCATTGAGGACCGAGCCGTCATAAATAGTGAGGGTAGTCAAACGAGCCAGCCTCGAGAGGCAGGTAGCCAGCTTCCCGCCATGCATAAACTGTACCTCAAGCATGGTGAGGCCGACGAATCTGTCTTCGGCTTCAGCTGCACTATGTATGGACTCGGTAACCAGGTCGAGGACTTTAGCGGATATCCCATTTACGTCAAGTGATCTTTTCTTGCCACGGCAGATTTCGAGTTCCTGGAGTGGAGGGTCGAAGAACATCTTCCGCAACCCCAAGTTGCCTTTAACGCTAGCTGTATCTGCATCGTCAAGGAGGGAGCGTAGATTGCCCAGCTTCAGTGTTTTTACCCAGCTGCAGTAGGGGTAGAGAGTCATTCCGAGGCTTGAGATAATGATTGATCTCCACAAGCAGACGGCAGGTTCAATATTGAGGATATGCGCATCACTTGCGGGTGATTGGTCCTGAATTCCGTAAAGCAATGGCAGAGCCAACTTGGCCAAGCCACGACTGAGACTGGCACAGAGGAAGAGACCAGCGAAGTCGTGGCGATTGGCGAGTTCCTGGGCAACCAACCACCAGATTTCCGAGGGAAGCGAGGGGCCAGCTCTCGCCGAGGCGCTGCGCGTCATGATTTGATCTCTCATCTTGGCGGTTTTATGTGCTGTGGTCTCTTGGTTTATCCGTGTTATTTAAGAAGCAATACGAGGGAAGCTGGAGCATAGAGACCATCAAGTCGGAAAGAAAGCTTGGGTTTGAGTATTGGAGGAGAACCAGCCCGACCATGTCGGATCTCGGTGCTGGTTTGAGGCACTGGAGGTGTCGCGATAGTTGGACCGTTCAGCTGGTTCGCTTCGCGTCAACCAAAGTTCCCGCTTGCCAGATTGGGGGTAAACAACGCTGTTCAGCTATGCAGTGCTGAAGCTATGGCCGACCGCCACCTGAGAGTCGTAACACTCGCAATATTAGCAGGTTTATTGTCGCCGCCTATTCCGCGCTGGATAAATATTTTCAGAGTTAATGAATGGGTAATGGCGATAATGGTCAACTGCCCGATGGTCCGTGGAATCGCGCTTCGCGTTGAGTTCGACCTTTGATATCATTGGTGAATCTTCAGCTATGGTGAGTATGTACCTAGGCTCGTGGACCGCGGGTTGTCATTGACGGCGCCACACCTACTGTAGGACTCGGGCTTGGTGCCTGGAATATCCGCTTCGTTGCGATTACAGGGGGCCTCGGGGACATGGCGGGCGAGTGGTTGGGCTTGGGGCTTGGGCTAACAGATCATGCAGTGCACAGGCCTCAGGTGAAGGTAAAATGTAAAACCGTCAATTGTCAATTGAAGGCCTAAAAGTACATCTCGCCTTGCATGCCAATCCCAAGATGGTGGTCAACTTCACGCTAAACGAGGAGGGCATTTCCGTTTTCCATGATGCCCTCGCCTGCATGTTCAAGTTCAGCGACGAAGTGTGTCTCGAAACCAAAAAGGACAAGGTATGATGACAGCGTCAAATGTTGTCAAAACGTTGCATCAATCACGCAAATCTAACGCGGCTACCAGTTGACCCTGACAACACTGAACCTCTCCAAGTCTGCATATATATGCTTCACTTTTGCGGCCAGCCGATTCTTCTCGCGGTACAGCTTTGAGGGCAACGCCCAGTACCGCGATAGGTTCTTTTGCCAGCTCCACATCAGAGTCGGTGACATTCCTCCTGCATCCTCCTGAGTTCAACGGCCTCCTCTGACTTGAACGTAACATTAGTCCCTTCTGTCTGTATTCAGGCCTCGTCAGGGTGGGGAGTCCGGGCGGGACAACAGGGAGACGACAATTGAGCGCTGTGATGTCGCAATTGACGACGGCCCTGGCAGGAAGAGCCGTCTCGTCGCTAGAATCAACTGTAGAAATGGTCTGGATCTCATCAAAGCTCGAGATAATACCAGCATGCTCACGTATTCTAGGAATTACGGCCGAGCACTCGCTATCGTTCGAACCGATGGCTCCGACTCATGCCAAGTTCGACAAAACCGAGGCTGTGAACCATTGGACTATCTCATCAAGGACGCTGCGCCAGCTCATGGACCACTTCGGCCCCGGTATCGACCTCCTGGATATCAACACAGATGACGAAACTCGCGTCGTCAACTTCACATGCTTCACAGAAAAGGTACAGAAACGCGGTGCCAACGCCAATGAAGGTAAACCCTCATAGACTCTACATGCTCATCATGGGGTACTGATAAGTCTACAGCCGTCCTCAAGAAGCCCCTTCACACCAACATTGCCGTTGAGATGGACGAGTTCGATGATGTTGAGGTGGAAGACAAACTCCACATCATCATTAGCGTCAAGGACTTCCGCGCCATCCTTCAGCACGCCCAGATCATCAGCGGGGAGCTAGCCATCAGCTACTCGAACCCGGGTCGTCCTATGAAACTGTCATATAACAGTGAGGGGATTTTATGCGAGTTCATACTAATGACCATCGGTCAAGATGACGCCATCAGCCAAAAGCACAAGAACCCTCGCGCCAACAGCGTTGCGGCAAGGGGTGCAAGGCCCGAATTGGACTCGGGCTCTCGCCGGGGCAGCTCCGTTGTGAATGCGACTCGCAATGAGTTGTCTCAGGCACAAGAAATTCCCCGGGTACCACAGCTTCAGCAGAAAACAGCACTGCGGCCCCGTCAGCCCCAATTTGAGATTCGCCCACAGCCAATACCGCCGCAATCAGTGGCCCCACCGCCACCAGCTACAGCGAGATCTGATTCACTGTTCGTACCCCAGGGCGATGACGACCATCAGTGGGAACCCATCAATCCAGACCAAGAGGATGATGAGGGCGGGAATGATAGGCTGGAGTGGAACTCCAACAACGAACCGGTATGGCGTATCCATATTGTCCATCCAAACATCTCGCTTACACTTGTGACCAGAACCCGTCCATCCTTCGCATCAGCAGCTATCTAAACCAGATAGGCGAGCCTGAAACTACAACATCTGAGCGTCTCCTCTCAGGGCTCGAGCCAACTCAGCGGCTCTCTGAAGTAAGCTAAACCCCACCTATGAATTCCTCGACCCGGGGCTAACCGGAAGTAGGTCCGCCGATATGGCCTCTTTTCCCCGTAATACCCGATGTAGCCATAGTTCGCAAGGCCGTGTTTGTTTTTAGTTCGGAATGATACCAGGAGGAGTTTAGGCCGGCATCTTGAGGGCGATCCAGCTCGTCGCACACCCAGCACCAATGGCTGTAATGCTAGCACCCGGCGGGACATATTTGGACGAAGCAATGACATTCCGGCGGCCTTTTGGGGCCTGGCCTTCCTTTTCATCTTCAACGGGCGGTCCGCAGTTCCCATGCTCCCCCCAACCCCACGCCGTGACATCACCCTCCTTGCTCAGTGCTACGGCGTGCTCGCTCCCAACCGCGATTCTTTCGGCCGATGCCAGGTCCGCAGGCGCCATCTGCCCATGGTCATCCCGCCCCCAGCTCAGCACGCTGCCATCTCCCCGCAGCACATACACCCCGCCCCACCCCGCGCCGACGTCCCTCCACCCCTTGATAGCCTCGGCCGCCGGCGCCGCAGACCGCACGCCCCATTTATCCGACCCCAAGGCCACAAACTCGCCGCTCTCAGGCGTGCCGAAGAGACAGGTAAAGTCCCGGCCGCAAACAGCGCGGACAACGAAGAACGGCACCTCGCCAATCTCGCGCGGCGCGTCAACCACGGCAGCGGCGGGGGACCCGAGCTGTCCGTGCCGGCCCGTGCCCCAGCCGTGGGCGGTGCCGTCACTGAGGACGGCGACGGCGTGGGCCATGCTGGCGGAGAGATCGGCGATTGTCTGGGACGGGGTCGGGGGGAAGTCGGGGATGGCGGACGGCGAGGAGGTCCGGAAGAGGAAGGGGCCGAGCCCGAGCTCGCCCTTGAGGCCGGCGCCGAGGGTGTAGACTTTTGTGGGAGTGGCGAGGACAGTGACTTCCCAGGTGGCGGCGACGTGAGTTACGGGTTCTGGGGTGGGTGTGATGATTTCGAGGGGGTGAAACTTGGCGGGTGGTTGCGGGCTGGGGGGTAGTTTGCCGCAGGCGCTGGTGCTGTGGTCACCGGCACAGTAGACGGTGCCGGAGGCGGTCAGGAGGAGGGTGTGGTTGCCGCCGCCGGCGATTTTGGTGATGGGTGAGGTGAGCGGCGTGGAGAAGAGGACGGGCTTGGGCACTGAGACGTCCTCTTTGTGGCCGATGCCCAGCTGGCCGGAGCCGTTGGAGCCGAGGGCGAAAAGGTGTTGTTGCATTTCTGAGTTTGATGGGTATCACTGATAAATCACTGAATCCATATGGATCAAATTATGTCGGATTTCTCGAATCTCGACCTCACCACTTAAGACATGAGCTGGCATACGTGGGCTGTGTCATGCCTATCCTCAAGCTGCCCCACCTCGTGCCCCACCTACCCTCAGCTACCTCGAAGCTGCAGTGGGGCAGTTGCGCCTCAACGCACTAGGACTTTTTTTTCATTGGCCGAGAAAGTTAATGTGGGGCAGCGCATGCGGCCTTAAATTCTTTGCGTTCGACGTCGAAATTTTTCTATCCCCCTTCTACATCACACTTCCAACTCCAGCAACCTTCTCAGCGTTTCCGGGAGGAAACTACTGGTGCCTCTCTATCTTGCTGCTGCAGGATGTGATCGCTGCTACGAGGAGAAATCTTTGCAGTCCGCATTCCTTCAGCACAAAATGGTGTCGGCAACAGTGCAAACTCCTCCTGGGATGGAGGATTTTGTGGTCGGTCTGATTGGCATGGGCGACATGGGCAAAATGTACGCCCGGAGCCTCAGCAGCGCAGGTTGGAGGTAATTATCATCCTTCTGGAAATTCCTTCATGGCACATTGGTGTTCACTAACCACAGCCAATTCGACTCTGGCACATGTTTGGTAAGCCACCTCTCCAATCTCTTTTTTGATACACCTGCCCCTCCCCCCCTCTCTGAATGATGACTTGAGTGCATTTGGCTAGAGTATCGCCCTTGAATCAGCCAGCAAGCCTTTCTGGCCCTGGCTGAGGCCTGGGCTTTCCATGATGAAAAATCTCAGCTACCTAAGAATTTTGTCTGAATCAGAACCCCTCACAACTTTCTGTTGCAACCGATTTCTTGAGTCATTGCTAACATAAACTCATAGATTCGTTTAATAGCATTGGCAAGGAATGTCTGCTAATCGGCGTGGTTCTGCGCAGAATCATGGCCTGTGACCGGGAAGAGAAGCATGACGAGTTGGTCAAGGAGTTCGAGGGAAATGTATGAGTGTCATCTCAACCCGATCTCCGCAGCCAGGCCGGTGCTGAGTAGATATGTGTTTCTAGAACAAAGTTGAAATACTTCGCAACGGACATCTCGTGTCCCGCGCCAGCAACTACATTGTCTACAGTGTTGAGGCGGCAGCAATAGGGCGCGTCGTTGCCCAATTCGGCCCATGTTTGTTGCCATGATGAGAAGCTTTCCCATGTCCGTAGAAGTGGTTTTCTTACGTATGTTTTGTCGCAGCAACCCGACTTGGCGCTATCGTGGGCGGTCAGACGTCCTGCAAGGATCCCGAGATCAAGGCTTTTGAAGAGTACCTACCGACCGATGTCGACATCGTGTCTTGCCACTCTCTCCACGGCCCCAACGTCGATCCCAAGGGGCAACCCCTGGTATTGATAAAACATCGCGCGTCAGACGAGTCATTCGCCAAGGTCGAGCATGTCCTCCGGTGTCTGGGATCAACGCACGTCTACCTAACGGCGAAGGAGCATGACCGAATCACTGCCGACACCCAGGCCGTCACGCACGCAGCCTTCCTGAGCATGGGCAAGGCATGGCACGCGAACAAGCAGTTCCCCTGGGAGGGAGGAAGGTATGTAGGCGGCATCGAGAACGTCAAGATCAACCTCATGCTCCGCATCTACGCGCAAAAGTGGCACGTCTACGCGGGGCTCGCCATACTCAACCCGGAGGCGCATAAGCAGATCAACCAGTTTGCCAAGTCGACAACGGAGCTCTACTATCTGATGCTTGAGGGCCGAGCCGACGAGCTGCGCGAACGCGTCTACGCGGCCAAGGAGAAGGTGTTTGGGGCCGAGGGCAGCCCCAAGTGGGCGTCGCGCCCGCTGCTGCGCGACGACGTGCTCGACCGTTTCAGCCTCGGCCAGCGCCCGCCCGAGGACAGCCCGCCACTGCCAAACAACCACCTCAGCCTGCTGGCCATGGTCGACTGCTGGAGCGCCCTCGGCATCGTCCCGTACGACCACATGATCTGCTCGACGCCGCTATTCCGCCTGTGGCTGGGCGTCACCGAGCACCTGTTCCGCACCCCGGGCCTGCTGGACGAGTGCCTGCGCGTCGGCATCGACGACAACACGTTCCGCCGCGACGATCTGCAGTTTACCATTGCTGCGTGCGGCTGGGCCGAGTGCGTCTCGCTGCGCCAGTTCGAGACGTGGCGCGAGCGCTTCGCCGTCACGCAAAAGTTCTTTGAGCCCAGGTTCTCGCGCGCAATGGAGGTCGGGAATGCCATGATCAAGGCGGTGCTGGAGAGCGAGAAGAATTAGGGAGAGAGGTGGAAGGTTGGTTGACACGGGCTTGGGTTTTGCGAGGCGTTCCAGGTACTCCCGTAGCACACACATACTCTGTGATGCGATGCAGAGACCGAGCTCCAGACATAAAAATAGAAAATTTGATCCAGGATCCACGACCCCGGCCCCAGATACTCCGGGCCAGAGTGACCGGTCAAGCCGAGGTAGATGCCGAATCGCCGAATATCTTGTGTTCTCTGACCTTGGCGGTGAGACGTGACGCTGCAGCTTCCTCGGGTCTCCCCTCGCAGGAGAGGCGGCAAGCAATCGCGAGCTGCGCCGAGGAAACTCGCTCAGTCCCCGGATTACCGCTGGCCCGGGGAGCTAGGGTCGCACTGGGCAGCAATGCCGACATCGCTCCATCGACGTGTTCTCCAATAAAAAGGGGAAAAGCTGCCAGAATCAAGGTCAAGGCGCGATAAGATGCCGTTAGAGATAGCAGACGGCGCTCCTGCAAGAGAAGCGGGAGAAGCAGCAAGAGAAGCCTCGACGCACTGCCGCACGCACTGCCGCACGCATTACCAGACCAACGTCGCTTGCGTCGCCTCGCGTCTCCCTCGCCTAGAGCCTCGCTTGTGTGTTTATCCTCTTCTGCCGGTTCCCCCTTTCCCCCTTTCCCCCTTTCCCCCTTTTCCCCTCACCACCCACACCTCCTGAACCTCCCCTCCCCCCCCCCTGGCTTTCCCCTCAATCTATTACCCCAGATGGGGAAGACGTAGAGGAGGGCGGCATCTCATCTCGAACAGGTTGCCATGGTCGCAACCTGGGGAAATGCAAGCAGTCAGGTAGCAGCTATCTGCTGTGCCACCGTCTCCCTCGGCTCCCGGGGTTAAAGATCCCTTGGGGATCACGGCAAATAGCCCACCCCCCCCTCCATCAGATCAGGAGAATTCGTAATCTCTCCCCCCTTACCTGCCGCGATGCTTATTTTGACAACTCCCGATGTTCCTAGGGAGGTAGCCAGAGGCGGTGAGTGTGAGGGTGGAGGGGAAATCTATCTCCTGATCTCACATATCGCCAAATCGGCCGCAGATCTGTGCAGACGGAGTGCATCGCTTTGCCGTCAGCGCGAAGGGGGCGATCCGTTTGACAAAGGCCACGCGTCTGTGTGTCTATCCTTCGTCTTCCCTCGGTAGCAGTGAGCATTCCGAAAACACCCGTTGCCGATTAGTTGACTCACAGCATCTCCCCATCCTAGGCATGTGTCGCGTGTCCTCTTGACATCAAAGCATACGGAGAGGGCGTGTAGAGAGAGGTTGGTTAACCAAAGTTTGATCTATTTGATGTAATTGTGTTATGCATAGTCAGCATAGATGTATTCATGTTTCGTCTAGCCATCACCCTAAAAAAATCGCACTCGGTATACGATAACAAATAGATGATGTAAACACATTCAGTAGTATAAATTTGCTCATGGACAGAGTTTCGAATCTTGCATCAGCTCTCTAACACCGTCTCTGGTTCAAGCACAGCGTCAGTACTCCTGCGAAGCCAAGGTAGCCAGAAACAAACTAATAAATCTATACCAAAACTCATCATTCAATGCCATGCATGATCCTCCATCCAGGGTGCCCACGCCAGCAAAGTAGCGAAAAGCCAAGTCCATCCATGCTTCTACTATAGTCTACTCATCGATTTCCCAAAACTCTCATAATGACTGACGACCAAGCAATGAGTTTGAACACCGCGACCAAAACAAGAAAAAGCAACAAAAAGCAGCCAACCTCCCGTTTATACCACGGCTCAAGCCAGTCAGCCCCGTTCTGTGTTTCCATCCTGGGTTTTAGGGAGGGGGGATTTTTTTTTTTCCTAACACCATTTTCCTTTTGCACGCCAAGCTCCCATTAGATACGAATAAGTCAAAGCAAGAAACAATGTTTACTGGATCTTGGACATCCTCTTGGACATGCTGAAAGGCGGGTCAGTAAGTGTCAAATGAAATAAATAGAAGATGAGGCGGAACTTACAAGTCATAAAATGCAAACTGGCTTGGCGCGCTGCCAAACTCATAGACAAAGCGACTTGCCAGGAAACTTCCAAAGATAGCCCGGAGGTACGAGTCCGGTACACGCTCAATGATTGTGTCGAGCCCGATCTTCTCAATCAAGAGATTGGGCAGAGCATCAGCAAGGACCGAGCGGCGGATGCTCTCACTCTTCCACAGGTCAGAGTGCTGAAGCTCCTCGTCAAGTGTCGTGATGGCAAGCGAGAGCTTGTCCGAGAGAATAGAGCGCTCGATGCCCGTCTGCTCATGCTCGCGCCAGATGGCCTCAAACTCGAGGCGGGCGTTGTCCTGGATCTTCCTCTGCACCTCCTTGACATAGGCCTGGTAGAACTCGGGAGCGTTGCCGCGCGGGTCGTGGCACATGTGAGTCACAAAGCCCTCCTCGTCGAAGCTGAGAGACGCTAGGACTTCCAGGGAAGAGCTGGTCACACCACCCTTGTTTGCGCTGGCATCCTTGTAAACAATGCAGCCAGCAGCCTCAAGACGGAGCTTAGCGTCCTGTGTGATGAAGAGGTTTGCACCCTCCACAATATAGGGAATTGTCGATTTGCCGTCTTTGATAAGCTTATTGGCAGAGACAAGGTCAACGGACTCGGGCCGGCCGCCACAAGGAACGAACATGTCAGTAAGGCCGGTATCCCGAAGGTGATAGACGTTGCGGAACTGGGTACCGTTGTTGACGGCCTCGCCAGTGGGCAGCGTGATGTTCGTGTCTTCGCAGAGCACTCTGTAGCCGTCTTTGGACAACCTGGACATGTCAAACTGCGAGATCATGGCACGCTTCTTGGCCAAACGATGCAGCTCTTCCTTGTCAAGGCCGTTGGGGTCGACAAGCACACCGGAGCCATCGACGATGGCCGTGTACTTCTCGTTGCTGAGCAGGATTTCGTTGCTGCCCAAATCGCCATCCGGACCACCAGTTTGCATCTTCCTGACAGTGGAGGGATCTAGGTTGAGCTTCCGGTAAATGCCCTTGACATACTCGCGAACCGAAAGGGTGGTCATGCCATAGTGGTCATGCGGAATACCACCAAGCTTTGGAGACTTGCCGGTGAAAAAGGACTTCCACCACGGCGCACCGCGGGATCGGGCATGCTCCGTCGCCCAGTCCACAAGATCGGCGGTGTTCTCATCAGGACCCAAGAAGAGAATCTCCTCCTTGCCGTAGAGGTCAACAACGGGATTCTTGATGCCGGGGGTCTCGGCCTTGAGCAGAAGATCCAGGATGCTGTCGATGTACTTCTCAAACGCCTCGCGGTGCTTGTCCTGCTGCTTGGGATCCAGGAGGATAACGCCCTTGGAACCGCCTTCGGGGATATCCTTGTTCTTGCGCTGCTGTGTGCTTGCGAGGCCGTAGTTTTCGTCAAAGAGGTTACGGGCGTTGATTGAGTAGGCTTCTTTACTGCGGGACTTGACGATACGGATACCGCCACGCGCGATGTCCTTGAAGCGGAGGTGGAAACCACGAGACTCTGATGTAATGACAAGGAACATGCCGTACAGGCGCTTTGGATACTCCATCTCGGGGAGGAACGAAGGGTCAAGCCGGAAGCTCAGAGCTACCTTAGTCGGCGTGAAGTAGTTGGTCTTCAGAACCGCATTGTTGAAGACACGGAAAGCTGTCATGACCATCTCCTCGTGTTCGTTCGAGACGTCCTTGGTGATCTTGTCCTTAAGCTTGGCATCCGAGAGCACCTCGTTGGCGGGAGTCGGGGCAATGTAGTGGCGGTCAAACTCGGCTCCCACTTTGAGGTGGACGCTGGCGAATGATGCATACAGAGCGCGGACAAGTCCCGGGTGGGAGTTGATGATCTCCAGAATGTAATCCGGGGTAAATGTCTCCGTGCGCAGCCGCTTCTTCATCTTTGATAGAATCTCGGCGTGGGCGTTGTTCTTGATATCGAGCGCCGCCATCAATGAGGCGTATTCTGAACCAAGGCGGTTCAGGAAATGCTGCACAAAGACCCACACGCAGTGAGCATAGATTGTCTCCTGCAAGCTTAGCTCGCCCGAGGCAAACAGGTTGTGGAGCTTTGTCTGAGGGATGCAGTATAGGAGCGAAATCTCCTTGGTGATCTGGTGGATCGACTGCTCAATCGGGGGGTATGTTGTTTCCAGGTTGGCTGCGGGGCGGAGGTAAATGCTCATGACCGTGATGCCGTTGGAGAACTGCTCCACATATTTCCGCGAGCTTGTGACGCCGTAGTAATGGTAGAGGTCGCTCAAGGCGCTGAACATACCCCTTGCGGTCCTGGAGCGGAAAGCAATGACTAGTCTCTTCTCCTGGGAGTCCTCGATATCGTAAACCTCGATGACAGGGCCATTCCGGGTGACGGCAATCTCAATGATCTCCTGGTAGATCTGCTTGGTATTCTTGGTTGCCTTGGCCATGAACATGCGGTCACTGATAACCTCGAGCCGCGTCTCCTTGGGATCAGCGTTGGGCTCAACAAACAGGCATTGATAAACGAAGTAGCATCGCAACGCCGCTTTCGAGTCCGGCTTCTGTCCGAGGACACCTGGCGACCGGAACGTCTCGACACGGAAGCGCTTGGTAGTGTCGGTGTTGTCCAGGTACTTGGCCTCAAGCCTGTGCTCGTAGCGGGGCCCGCCAATAGCTGTCTTTCCCGGCTCGCTGGTATCGATATAGATGGCGTGGTCTGAAGCTTCCATGTCCAACCTGATCTCCTCCCTCTTGTCCTCTCGAGAAAAGGCCGCAATCTTGGCGGCGTAGAGAGATGTAATGTGGTTCGAAATGGCCTCAACGCTCTCCAACTCGAAGTAGACGTCGTCGATGCCCAGTTCACTATAGAACCAGACAATCTGGGCGTCGATGAGATCCACGGGAATCCATTTGCATTTGCTAATGTGTGCCTTGACTGCTCTAGGGGTTAGCAAAATAGGCTGCCGAGAGCAGTGAGCGTAAAACAGTAGACTAACCTTGCTTCATCTGCTCGGCCTTGCCTGCAAATTCGGGCGCAACATAGCCCACCGTTGCGGAACGTAATGTTCTGTGGCCATTGCCATTGATTTTTGCCATGAGAGGATAACTGACATGCGTCGGCTGAGGTGAAGGGTGCCTGCTAGGCTCCGCGTCCCTGAGCTTGCCCACCAGCTTGTTGGCGGATATTTGCGTCGTGGGAGACTCCATCATGGTCTCTCCGGAGGACTCAAAAGGGTCCACGTACTCGGGAAAGCTATCCATTGCGAAGTTAGTCTTGATGGTCAAGCCAGACATCTTCCGCTTGCAGTCAAGATGACTAGGTAAGGGGGGCGCTTGGACGACCACGTCTGCCATGGTGGCGGTACAGAGCTGAAGAAGGATAAATGTGGGTAGGTTGTAGCATGAGTAAAGTTAAGTGCGGTGTTGAGGAAGTGAAGGAAACAAAGGGGGGTTAGCTTGGGGCCTCCCCAGGGGAGGAAAGACTGAGCTTTGTAGTATCAGTGAAGGTGATGCAGCGGCAAGGTGCCGCTGACCACCACTTATCACCTATGCCATGACCATGATATGACTGGTATCTGCGGGTTTGACGTGAACGACAGAGACAGGCCGGTAGGTTTGGGCCTTTGGTGTCAGTCAACAATCCTAAGCCGCCGTCTCCGCCGGCATCGGATCATTTGGGAAAAACCACAGACTTGTGGCACAGGGCAGGAATGAGAGTGGCACGGCAACATGGCATCGAGGCTTCCCGATCGTTGAGAGCCAAAATTGCCAATTGGATGGCGGCAGAGCGCAAGCGACACTTGTTTCCGGGAGTGTTGCGTCCGGGACGCTCGCATGGCTCACCGCTTCTGAACTCACGCTCGTGCTCTGTGCTCCCTGATAAGAAACCACCCCCCTTTTCCCACAAACTGCAGATGGCTGGAAAGGCTGGCACGCAGGTGCCTGAGCTCGGGATTTGCTTACCAACGGGGTTTTCAGATTAATCCGCCTCGGTGCAGATAGAGTGCCCTCCCTGTCCGGTCCCTTCTGACGAGGCCGCGGGAATTTGCGTTCTGGTCGTGCTGTCCAGGGATCCAGGGATCCAGGAGAGGGGGTTCCGACGAGCTGATTTGTTTTGAGTGTTGGTTTGGGTCGGCAGCTACTTACACCCAGCAAAGCTGCACTGGTTCGGCGAGGCGGCAGGACCTGGGGACTGGAGAGCTGGAGGGGCAAGGCCAAAGCCAAAATGCAGCTGCGATAAGGGCTGTCTTAGACGAAAGCAGATCTCTCAGTGGCAGCCCGAGGGGAGGGGCGGACAAAGAGCGCGGTAGCCGGTTGAAAACAGAGTTTCCACGGTTGACTATCGCTGTCAAAAACAGACACAGGCGGCTCAGCGAGACACGCAAGAATTCCTGTTGCTGGTGGCGGGGTGGTGGGCTGTTGCTCCTATTTTCCAAGTCAGTCAAAGGGGCCGTTTCTGGAAGACTGGCGCAGCGCAGCGCAAGACGCGCGCGAGATCGCCTTTAGCGATGCCAGCCCGCCGGAAGCTTGTTCATCATCAAATTGATACATCAAGCTCCCCTCCGTCCATCACACAGACCCGATCCTGAATTCTGCTCTCCATTGCTCACAGGAGCACTGGCCAAGGCGCAATTGCGCACCGAGTCCTAGTGTAAGCGTGTGCAAGTGACGAGGCAAGCACCCGCCTGCCCCGACCACTCAGTTGGCAGAAACCAGCAGCATGGAGTTTTTGAATCTGACAGGCTGATTGACGGGCTGCTGGGCACGCTGGGCTTATGGAGAGGCATGAGGGACGGGTAGGCGAGGGGGCGTGAAAGGCAGAAGGGCGGAAACGGGATGTAATTGGGGACGTCACCGACGTTGCTCATTCCAGGCCAGGGGCTGCAAGGGAAAGGGAGCACTGGGCACAGAGCACAGAGCCGAGCTGCGTCTTGAAGTACATACCTTCTGTGACACAAGATAAGGTCCGCCGAGATGTGTGGTTGCGGGGCCGATAAGGTGCTGAATTTGTGATTGCTTCTGAAAATAGGCACGGCAGCAATAAAACGGTGTATTCTCTGGAGAGTCTTCTGAGTCAACCGTCGATATTGACTCGCAATGGATCTTGAGAGCTAGTTGGCAGCGGACGCAGACGCTTTCGATACTTGGACGGGGGGCGAATCCGTCCGCTTTATACGTGCCCCCAGCTGGGGCGTGGCCTTGGTTGTCCATGCTCATGACGAGAAGATCTAGAGCAACCAGGAGGCCAGATGGAGCTCCCATTGCTCGGCAGCGATTATTGCCCTGTCAATCCCCGCATGGGAGTCCCCAAGTCTCTCACGATGTCTCAAGAGGAAGGAGTTACCGACAAAATCTGCGCCATCCCGGGGGCGCTCTGACAAATAGAAATGTCCGTCTAAGCCGCATTGGGTAACCAAGCCCAACTGCTGATTGGATCACGAGGCCAGTCTCTGAACCCGTCGGCAAGCTGGGCGTGCCTGGCGTCCCTGTGATAGCGGCGGTACTTGTGCGTGGCCAAGTACCTACTCGTATTTGTTGAGTACGCATGTACAGCACGGTAGGAGGTGCGAGCCGAATTGCATTGTATCGCCTTCACCTGTCCATTGCCCTCGTGTCTGCGCTGCTCACCGCACGGCGCTAGGCAATACCAGCGGCAGTCCCGGAAGACGCTGCACTGCATTTCTTCCAGTGGCGTTGAAGCAACTTGATGCGACCTGTAATGTATTCGTAGTAGGAAATACTATAGCGGTGCGCCACCCTTTGCCCTCCTATGTAGCATGCGTCTGGGGATGTGGATGTGGATGTGGGATGTGGCAATCTACTGCCCTGATCTTTACACTACCCGGCTCCCAGGTACAAGACCGGGTGGACGAACATATTGCGCCTTCTAGAAGCACACAGTCGCCTGATAACGTCTTCTACCAAGTAAACGGCGACATCTCGTCCGTAGCCACGAAGCCGCCGTATCAAGCAATATCACTCGCTCGTGCTTTGTTTCCGATAGAACATAGACAGCCCACCAGCTCCTCTCAACAGCTACGTGGGACAGTGTTACCAACACGCCCCTTCCCCGTTCGGTCAGTCTCCTGGGCCTCCACAGTCAATGCGGCACAATCACATCAGCAACGGATATACCTTTGCACCCTGATAATCGGTGAGTCGAGCCCGCCAGCTAGAATAGCACGTGAATAGTTAGTTCCCGATGCTGCCGCATATCCGTATATGATTGCTCAGCACCGTCCTTTGCTGCAGGACGCCGCAGGCATTGGCATTTGGTGGACATCGGCGGTCTGTTTCGCTGTGCGACGGCGTGCGAGCTACGCAAATTGTGAGTGGATATGGCACAAAGACAGACTCCGCTGGTATTATGGAGGCCCGGTCTGTCCTCATCGGGGTTGGGCCTCTAGGAGGGGCCGGCCGATGGTGAAACTTCGGACCGTGTCCGTTCAAAGACCTTGGAATCGGTCCCGTGATTGCTTCAGTACGTAAGAACTGGTAAGAAAACCATGGGCAGGGAGACGTGCTGGCTCCGCTGTGTGGCTGCGCGAGCGGCTGACTAGATAGCCGCCAAGTTATTATTACCCTAGGTTTCCGAAAACTGTGCCAATGCGTCCCTATCAAGTAATCTGGGGGTAATGGAAACCGCCTGGGGCCGCTTATTTAGATTCGTGATGTTGCACGAGACCGGGCAGTTTGCGTGCTCTGGGGCCTCCCTGGCCACAACGTCGGAGATGCTCAAGTCAAAACAGCAACAAGTCAACGGATCAGGGGCCAAGGTGTGTGCTGAGCCCACAACCCCAGCAGACCGCTGTTGTGCCGGGGAGTCGGGTAACACAACAGTGCGGCTTCCGGACGGCGCAGCGCGTGTCTTCCGTGGCTCCCGAGTACTTGGGCGGCAGGTGTGTGAAAGCTCTGCTGTCCTCGTGCCGAAATCCTGGGCGCGACGGCGCTGAAATCCTCACGGCTGGTCACGAGGTTTGCCCGGAGATTGCACTTGGCTGACGGGCGGGCGCCGTTGCATGGCTTGCCAAGGATTCCAGTCTCTGGCCCAAGCCCCTGCCAGTGCTGGGACTTGGGGACTCGGGAGTCGCTGCCAACGCCGCTCGACGATCGATCCTCGCCGTCCCCTGAATCTGGGGAAAAGCAAGACTGCCGCGGACCGAACGGACACCCTTGCCTGGCCCACATCCCCACCACTGAAGTGATTCAGTCCACATCCCCTGTCCTCCAAGCCCCTCATTTCCTCCCAAGCGCACACAAGCACACGAAATCGTACACCCAGCTCCTAACGGATCCATCACTGGTAGTAACCGAAACTTGGGATAACTCACGAACTGCAACTTCTCCCGCCCAAGCATTGCTTGCCAAGGTCGTCGGAAACGCAGCCGGGAGGGCATCCGGTGGAGCTCAAGCAGTCGGTGTCCAAGCTGCGCTGTGGGTGGTGGGGCAGAGAAAATTTCGATTCTAGAATGGGCATCAATGTGTCAGTCAAGAGTTGGTCGCACGCAGCAGTTGCCGCAGCAGCCGCTGGCGCGAAATGACGGCATTTTCACCTGCAGGTGTCGAATGAAAATTGCCAATGGATTTCCGATTCACTTCGAGCAAGCCCCTCCCATTTCCCCTCGAGTATCTTCACTCGCAGATGTTTGTCGGTTTCTTTGCATGATCAGTTTGCAGATGGGCTGAGAGGGGGACTTGAAAATTCTGTGTGCAAAATGTCAAAATATCGAATTTGACGTCATGGCATGCTATAGCACCCCTCGTCATCCGGCTCAGATTTGCCCGGCCGTGCGCCTTCTGTGCATCTGGCGGGCAACTGGCGGGCCAGCATTTCTGACAATCGACAATTGGCAATATCATCATCGCAAGAGGGGCAGGGTGAGCTCCCCCACCATCACCATCGCAGGCCTGAGATGAAGCTGCCCTTTCCCACGTGGGCGCTCCCGTTTCCCAGCGCGCCACCCGTGCACCCGTCGTTGGCTCGCAGCGGCACATCAGGCTGCTAGGGTGGCATGCTCGGTTTCGAACGGCGGATGGTTACAACAGGCGTGGTCAGGTGTGTGTGGTGGGGTTCCCGTCTGACTCCCGACCTCCATCGCTTTGGAGGGGGGCGTGGAGGGGAACACGGAGGGGATTGTTGGGGTGCCGGCTATTTTGCTCTCAAGAGCCCAGACCCCAAGAGCTCAGCTATCGGCAAGAATTCCACACCTCAGCTCAAGGTTCGAGCCAATCCATCAGCTCAATTGACCATTCCGGCCTTGGTTGCTGCCTCGACACTTTAGTCACAAACATGAGCTCTGCCTCGGATGCAGGTGGCACGGCACAGCAGGCACGGGCACAGGCGCAGGCGCTGGATCAGGAGGACCCGCTCGCCTTCACGCGCAGCGAGTTCAACATCCCGACCGTCGCCGACATAGCAAGCACCCGCTTGGCCGATCCAGGTTCGAAAGGCTCTTCCGAGATGCGAGAGAGCGAGGTTGGGCTAATTTTGTTGCTGCCGCCGCTGTCTAGCCGCCTCTTCTGCTGGTTCCGGTGACGTTCGTAACACGGGTGATGGCACTGGTGATGAGAGCGCCAAATGTATCTATCTATGCGGCAACTCGCTGGGTTTGCAGCCCAAGCGGACGCCAACGCGCATCAACCAGTATCTGTCAACCTGGGCTGCACAGGGCGTACAGGGCCACTTCAAGCCCCTTGAGGGCTCCCCGCTTCCGACCTGGCTCGACGCAGATGCGCAGGCCGCCGAGCTCATCGCCCCTATCGTGGGCGCTGCCCCGTCTGAGGTTGCCGTTATGCAGACCCTCACGGCCAATCTCCACCTGTTGATGTCGGCCTTCTACCGCCCCGACATCAATGGCAAACACAAGATCATCCTGGAGAGCAAAGCTTTCCCAAGCGACCATGTGAAGTCCACCCCTTTCCTAACCCGTCCCTGATCTTCTCTCCAAAGATGGTCTGACTGACGGGAGATGACCCGTAGTTCGCCGTCGAGACACAGCTCCGGCACCATGGGCTTAACCCCAAGACTTCCATGGTGACGATAGAGTCCCCCTTTTCCCAGGACAATGTCCCCAGTACCTACGATATTATGTCCGTGATCTCCACTCATGCTGCCACCACTGCTCTTCTGCTCCTCCCAGGTATCCAGTACTACACGGGGCAACTGCTTGACATAAACGTCATCACAGCCTTCGCTCACAAGCATGACATATTCGTCATCTGGGACCTCGCACACGCCGTTGGCAATGTCCCGCTGTCGCTCCACGACTGGAACGCCGATGCCGCCGCCTGGTGCTCCTACAAGTACCTCAACTCCGGCCCGGGCAGCATCGGCGGCCTTTTTGTGCACGAGCGCCACAGCCAAGTAACCAAGGCCGTCACAGACACCAAACCTGAGGAAGGGTACACGAACCGGCTTGCGGGCTGGTGGGGCAATGATAAGAGCAGCAGATTCACCATGGCCAACAAGTTCCACCCTGTCGCCGGTGCTGCCGGATTCCAGCTCAGCAATCCAAGCATCTTGGATATCACGAGCCTGAGCGCTTCGCTCGAAGTCTTTGGCCTCGCTGGCGGTATGCAGCCCCTGCGCAAGAAGTCACTGCGTCTAACAGCATATTTGGAAACGCTTCTCGCGGGTATGAAGGAGGAGGACAAGGCGATGTTTCGTATCATCACCCCCTCGGACCCGAGGCAGCGTGGCGCGCAGCTGAGCATCCTGTTGGCAGACGGGCTCCTGGGCATCGTCATGAGTACGCTAGAGGCGCGCGGCGTCATTGCCGACGAGCGCAAGCCCGATGTCATCCGCGTGGCGCCCGCGCCCCTGTACAATACATTTGAGGACTGTGTGAGGTTCGTCCAGGTGTTTTCGCTAGCACTCGAGTCGGGCCGGCGCGCCAGGGGCGAGTAGATTACGACCGAGTCTAGAATGACATTGATGTAAAGTTTCCCCCGTGTCTCTGATTGTACAGCTGGCTGTTCATCTCATAGATTTCGGCCAGTCGCGTGCTATGCTGGCTTTGGCTGATGGCCAATGGCCCATTCCTCGGACTGAAGAGCTCGATCCACATGTCAAGGTGGGTAGGACGAGAGAATGACAGGCTCTTCCCGGTCAGAGATTGATAGGATGGCATATGCGGTGCTATGCTGAAGGCCAGAAGCATGGCGTCTCTTTTCCCCTTTCGGATGTCGCTGCTTTTCCTGCCGGCTATGTAAGTTTTGCTAACGACATCAAATTCATCCTTCACGTTAGAATATTATTAGTACTACTGAGACCTAGTTGGCGGATTGGAAATGGAAGTATTGCACAACATGCTTAGGATAAAGCAGCCAGCTTTTATCTCAGGTAATTGGTTACTTTGAGTTCAACGCAGCTAGCATATGCAAAGTGACTACGTATGTATGTAACACTACTCTAGGGTCACCTTGAGGTACGGAGCCATACTGCCCGCTACTCGGCGTGATCATACTTTGGAGATCTCGTAATAAATGATCAGATATGAGCAATATTGTGTCACATTGTTCAGGACGAGTGAGAAGCGCCCGTCTGATGATGTTCGGGCAGAAGCGACTAGCTAGTTTACACACCATGTTGGCCCCAAAACTGGAAAACGTTATCATCCTTCCGAGGAGACGGGAAAGCTAACACCGAAGCGAGACTTCCCCAATCCCAATATCCTACGGGGCCGCCACTTCTGATACAGCGGGTTGTGTATCCAAATCTGCCCTTTGCCAGGGATCCTATCATTCTAGACGCTGCCAAGGAAGCATCTCTAAAGTCTTCTTAATTTACCACACCTCACGATAGGTATCTTTTTTTGTTTTTTTTTGGGGGGGGGGGGGGGGGGGGGGGTGCAAGCCAACACTGCCTGTCTACCACAAAGCACTTGAGTGGCATCCATACTTTGGAACGGCAGCTGGGGCACTAACCACAAAGGCCAGCCGCAAAAGGCCAAGTCCTTGCCCAACATGATGATAAGGCAGACTGCAGGACGGGCCTGACCCCAACACCACAGAGAAAAGGTGCCCTTCACTCTCACTCACATGTTCCCGAGCGCCTCACCGTACCACACCGTGTGGAAAGGAACACTGAATTGTGGATACATCCTCTCCCTGTACTCTTCCTAAGCCTAGTCATATATACCAACCGCGATGGTCGGGGAGACGGAGACTTGTCCACAATGCAATATGACCAGCAACTCCCAATTTACCTAACGCATTTGATACTAACAATCTGAAGCATGGCATCATGTTGGCAAAAGTCCCTGACTAGGGTCTCGGTTAAGAATATGTCAAGGATTTCGATGGCTTCCCTGTGACTTTCGTGGATTTATCTGTATCATCCAAGTTTTTGGCTGTGATCTTCTGATGCCTCAAAAATATGGAATGGGGAGGACTGACGGTTGCCTCGAGACTTGGATGGGTATCAGAACGCTGAGGTATCGAAGTGCTAGGGTTCATTGACTCCAGAACAGTTTCCTATCATGGCTTCTCAACCCCGAGCCAGTGGACTCCCCGTCCTGCAGTTACAATGCAGGATAAGAGCACAGACACAAATATTGCAAGGAGGCAACTTGAGTTGGGCAATTTCCATAGAGCAAGGTAGTGATGACACCGTATTTGCCGGTATCCTACCCAACCACCATGCCGAGCGCATCCATGGTAATAGCTGCCATGTCTTGACGAAGCAAGCTTGCGTTGGTATTCACTAGCTTGAATGTGGTGCTAGGGAATCGCAAACAAATAGCAGACCTTTCCCGTAAGACCGCCTGAGATGCTCCTAAAACACATGAAAAAAGCGCCCCGACTGCCAGCCCGAACTGCCCATTTAGTTCCCATTTCAGACCTCAGTCGTGACCTTCGCCTTGGAGTTGGTGACCTTGACTCCTAATTGCTTCGCGCGCGCAATGATGTCGACCCGCTTTCTCGACGAAACGTTGTGGGCGATCCTATTGCCATTCAGTCAGCATGCGTTCATAGCGCCTGTCCGTGTTCCCCTCGAGCCTCCTAAGCTGTGATGTACTAGAGGTTGGGTAAGTCAGAGGGGAGGAAGGGATTAAAACGCACTCTGCGGCAAAGGTCTTGTTGTGCATGAGCAGGAGCTCAATGTCGTTGAGGTTGCTGACAAGGAACGCCTTGTGGCCCGAGGGCATCATGTGGCGAGTCTTCTTGTTGGAGCCATAACCGATCTGTGTGATTGCCATATTAGTTTACGTGCCTGATGGCCGTTATACCCTAGCCCGCACGACCACGAATTGATCTGGCTCATTCGTCTCCCAGAGCAGAAATTCGGACAGCCGTAGCTGCACTTCGTGCGGGCGAGGCGGGGGTAACAATCCACGTACCGAGGGAAGGGCCAGGTTAGACTTGAAGCGTCTGCGGACTCTGTTGTCGATACCCTTCGGCTTTCTCCACTTTGCGCCAACACGCATAAAGCGATCACTCTGGTGTCTCATAAACACCTTCGTGCCTGGTATTCACATCCTCGTCAACACACTGTAGTCTCTTCGTTGCTGTCGGGGGGGAAGGTTTTCGGAGAGGGGAGGGGCTGGAATTGGCAGCCGGGAGGGGGTCGGATCTCGAACGTACGCTTCTTCACAATCGGAACGTGCTTCTTTGCGGAAACCATCTGGAAGGAATGTCAGAATACACCTAGACGTGCGATCTACGCAGCATCTGAGCAAGAATTCATCATACCTTGACTGTCGGGGTTGTCGATTGATGGTCGAAATTTGGCGTCGTCGCTATGGGATACCAGAGAAAAATTCCAGAAATTGAGCTGGTGGGCTTAGGGTTGTGCGAAAATTGTTAAGGCTGTGTGGGTCGTGCGCCAAGTTTTCGAAGTGGGGCGGCAAGGCGCCACACACACACACACACACATACACAAGCCACACATCGCTCCGACCAAGTCCAACCGACTGGCTTCACGACTGGAGTGGCGCCACTTGACTCCACTTTCAGTTCACTCACTGATGATGATCCATTCCATCAACTGCCACCACCAACACAGAGGGCATCTCTACCATAAATAAGTGCTTCAATAGTGAACATTTCAACGTCAGCATAACACCTGCTACGCGCCTTTTCCCGTTCTTTTAGGAAACTCAATATAGTTTACAAGAAATAGGCACCGCTTTCACATTTTTCTCGTACTTTCTCTGGAGCAATTGCTAAATGGTTGGTGTGTGCATTAGGGGTATGCCTCAGTCTATGTGCCCTCCTTTATGAAAACAATGACCATACAAGGTAACCCATCTAACAAGCAATCCCTTTCCTGGATCGTCTGCAAGCCAATTTGAGAAAAAATGTTCCCGCTGAAGGTCCATAAGTCATGCCCAGACATGCAGCTGCTCAAAAGTGAGGCAGGCTACTCTGTCCAAGGGGAATGCCATGCGCGCTGCCCGGGTTATCCAACCGGCCAAGCCACTGGGGATAGTTCGGCGGCTTGGCAATTGGGATATCAAGGTAGCGCCTTTGGGGCCCAAGTCGGTTCTGACTATGGGCCCTCCACTGGCCAACAAACCGTCCCAAGCAGGAAAGCTTACTCTAGTTGTTGGTAACGGCCTTGTGCTGAAAATTCTACCCAACATATACGCCACTGCGGTTGCTAAGTTGCACCCCTACCCTATTTACTGAGTGGCGCACTGAGGACCGCCCTCTCCACCCTCGTCATCATCGTCCTCCCAGTCGTTGCCGTACCGAGGGTCGCCCTGGTGAGCGCCCATCTGTGAGTGATCGTAAGCATATGTCCACGCTGAGTGACCGGCCTGATTCCAGAAATAGTTGACTTACCTGCTCAATATCGGCATCCTCTTCATACTCGACCTCGTCCACTTCGACGGAAGCGATTGGTGGGCCGGGAGGGGGCAGGAGCTTCTGTAGAGCCTCATACTCGGCTTCGCTGTTCAACCAGCCGTTCTCGGGGAACTCGATCTTGACGACGAGGTAAAGGTCTCCCTTGACCTCTCCGCGCTTCTGGGGCATGCCTTCGTTGTGAACCTTGATGGTCTCACCAGGACGCAAGATTTTGCCACGGGGATGGTCGATGAAAATTCCGCGACCGTCCAGGTGCTTGACAACAACACGCGAAAAGCCGCCTAGGGCCTCGCTCAGTGTGACGGTCAAATCCGCAGAGAGGTCGTGTCCGATGCGGGTGAAGATATCGTGGGGCTCCTCGACCAGGTGGAAGATCAGATCGCCTGGGGTCTGATCGGGGAGCTGATCGGCCTCACCCTCCAAGACAATTCGCTCGCCCTGCATGGAGCCACGGGGGATGTAAAGCTCTAACGCCTTGTTCTCCTTGACGGTGCGCTTGCCCTTGCACTTCTTGCAACGATCCTTCTCCTTGTAGTACATACCAGAACCCTGGCAGTGGTCACAAGGGATGACCTGCTTGCGAACCAAGCCGGGGCCAACTTGCTGGTAGGCCTCTTGAAGACCGGCACCTCTGCAGCGGTCGCACTTGTTCGGCTTCACCTTTTCCTTGGCGCCGGTGCCCTTGCACTGACCACAGATGATTTGCTTCTCGGCGGCGAACTTGACCGTCTTCCCCTTGTAGAGCTCCTCGAGGGTGACCTTGTACGGCTGCTCCTCGTCAGGGCTGCGTCTGGCCCGGCGAGGGCCACCGGGGCCACCGGGGCCACCGGGGCCACCCGGACCGCCCATGCCCATGCCGAACATTTGAGATAGAATGTCGTCGAGGTTAACTTCGGCTCCGCCATGGCCTCTTGAGGGGTCGAATGCAGCCATGCCGTGGGCATCGTACATGTGGCGCTTCTCCTCATCGCGAAGGATTTCGTAAGCCTGCGTGACAGCCTTGAACTTGACTTCGGACTCGGCTCGCTGCTCCTCGGGCACCTTGTCGGGATGATGTTGCAAGGCGAGCTAGTGAGGATGTTAGGATGGGAGGGATGGAGGTGCTGGAGAGGACATTCGAACTCACCTTGCGATAGGCCTTCTTGATATCATTGGGGCTCGCTGTCTTGTCGACGCCGAGGAGGGCTGTGTGCCGTTTGGTCAGTACAGGAGGAACGCGGTGGCCGAGGGTGGGGAGAGGTAGCGGCTTACCATAGAGATCTTCATCCTCGCCGTTCATGTTGCTGGAGCCATCCATGATGGGCAAGCTATTGGTGGTGTGAGAGGTATGCGATTTTCAGATGGGCGAGTACGCGCGGGTCCGGAGTCTATTCTCGGAGACCGCAATCAATATCAAAGGAATGGTTTTTGGCGGGGTAAAGCGATCCGGAGGGTGTTTTGGAGGCTTTTGGGCTGGACGGCTGCCTTCTGAAAATTTATTGAGCTGGGCTGGGAATGATGGCGCCCCGCGTTGGCGCCTGCCCTGGGCCTTGTACCCAGCAGCCAACTGCAAGGGCTGGGCGCCAATCTCTCATCCAACACCACCGCAAGTCCTTCTCAACACCTGGAACGAACGCCTTTCAGAGAGATGGGCGTTTCACGAACAGACTGAGCGATGGCCCTTTGTACTATTTCCTGACAACTGAATTCTAGATTTCACATGCACTTCTGTTTTCTTGGTTTAACAAACTATATCTGATGCCCTCAGCAGCAACGGGAGAAGTAACAGGGTGTGGGGATCCCTACCCGCTTTGTGACATAGTCTGCACTGGAGACACTCGACTTTTTCTGCCGGACAAACGCGAGATACTCTGTGCCGCAGCTTGCCAACCCAGAACAAATTCTCGTGCAAATATAAATATTGGGAAATGCTAGGGGTTTCCAAAGCCTTTGGTCGTGTGAATCTCAAATCATGCTTTCTGTTGATGCAGCACTGCTATTCCTGCCCGCGAAACCCGCATTCCATGGTATTGGGGGTCTCATCAACCCCCCCACTTTTGATTCCAATCATGGAAAGCGGTCAGGCACAGACATGCAGATGTGCACTGCCACGCCGTGCCACATGCTGTCCCAGCATTGCATTGCCTGCCTTTCGCAAGACTGTTTTCAATCTGTGGCTTGCAACGCATCCGGATCACCACCCAGCACGAGTTTGAGTCCTTCTGAGGAGAAAGAGGGGGTACCATGAGGGGAATGCTGCTTCCGCTGAGGCCAACATGTCTGCCGTGTATGCGTGCCCGTTTAAGGGTCACGCTGCTCTTTCCCAGATGCCAGTCGTTCGCTGCGAGCTCACTCACAAGCTCGAGACTCGGGAAAGGAGGCACGGGAAGGTCCAGTACTAAGCTTCCCGGCACCTCATGTCGCACCCGCTTTGCACCATCACCAACTGGCTACATGCACCTGGGTTCTTTGAGGACGGCCTTGTACAACTTTATTATTGCCAAAGCCACGGGCGGGCAGTTCATATTGCGCGTCGAAGACACCGATCAGGTTTTTTTGTCCTGGCATTCAATACTCAAATTGCAACTGACGAAATCCCAGAGCCGCCTTGTTCCAGATGCTGAGGAGAGGGTTATTCGAGACTTGAAGTGGGCCGGGCTCGACTGGGATGAAGGTGTGCTGCTGAGAAGCACGGCTGTTGTTCCCTTAACCTCCAGCTGATGGCAGCTCTGCAGGACCCGGTATGGGTGGAGAATTCGGCCCGTACAGACAAGTAAGCAACGGAACCACTGACAACTGTATATCATGAACTCACAGTCGCAAAACTTGATTAGTCTGAGAGATTGCCTCTCTACCATGAGCACGCCGACAAGCTGCTCCGTGCGGGAAAAGCCTACAGGTGCTTCTGTACACCCGAGGAGTTAGACGTGTATAAAAAGACGCGACATGATCAGAGCCTGCCGGATCATTATCCAGGTACTTGTAGCCACATCTCGTCCGGAGAATCTGAAGAACGCGCAAGCAAGGGGGATGCCTATGCTGTGCGATTCAAAGTCGATGGCCAGACCGTGGCCACGCAGGATATCATCTACGGTCGCTACTCGAAAAAGGAGCCCGAAGAAGACTTCATCATCATAAAGCGTGATAGGTTTCCTACCTACCACTTTGCCAATGTCATTGATGACTACTTCATGAAGATAACCCATGTTATCCGGGGGGCTGTCAGTTCAACCGCCCTTGAAAGCCCGAGCAAAACACCAAAAGACTGACTTACAAACAGGAATGGCTTATTTCTACCCCTAAACATGTCCGGCTTTATGATGCCTTTGGATGGATGCCGCCCCAATTCGCCCACCTCGGGCTGCTTGTAAATGCGGAGCGGCAGAAGCTGAGCAAGCGTTTCGCGGGGACAACCCTAAGCTACTACCAAGAAAAGAACATCCTGCCAGCTGCTCTCCTCAACTTTGTTCTGCTTCAGGGCTGGGGACAAAACCAGAGCAAGCCAAACATCTTGAATCTGGAGGAAATGATTGCCAACGTAAGCAGCCCGCCCCTGTGATCGAAGCTTGAAGCTCACCCCTCCAGGCCTCTCTCAAATACAGTAAAGGCGACATCATTGTCGATGTGCGCAAGCTCTGGTTCTTCCAGGACAAGCACCTTCGCCGGGCCCTCGAAACCCCATCTCCCACCCTTGCTGTCGACCCAATTCTGAAAGAAACCCTGGTCGTCCCCATTCGCAATATCATCGACTCTGTCGAGCGCAAGAAGACGTCGCCATCCGCAGCTCTCGCCATCCCTGCCGAACTCGACCTGCTCTCGATCCAAAAGCCGGTGCTCGAAAACTGGCTCTCCGTCGACGAGCACGTTCGCGACCAGCACGTCCTCGCCGTCCTGCGCGCCACGAAGACCCCCGACACCAAGGGCATCGGCGCCTGGGTGGCTAACAACCGCTACCTTTTCTGGCGCGTCCCGGCAAACCTATATCGGCACTCGCTAGCCGAAGCTGCCTTCCCCGCCGAGGTCAGCCTGGCCGGGACGAGGGGGGGACCCTTCGACGCGATGCGGTACGTACTGGATTGGGTCAAGGGGGTTACGGAGGAGGCGTGGATGGACGAGACGTTTGTGAAGTTAGTGCCGACTATCGCACAAAATATCAGCGTGGTGGAGGGGGCTGAGGAGGACAAGTATTTGGGCTTCAGATTTATACGATGGGCACTGTTTGGTTCGGTCCAGGGGCCGGCGTTGGGCAAGGTTATGCTGGTACTGGGGAGGCATGAGACGATAGAACGACTGGAAAAAGCTATCAGGATGATGGCAGCTGATGCAGAGGCGATGGAGCTAGAAAGGGCAGATTAGAGGCTCGGCCGTGTTGTATCATACTGTAGAATTATTGAACGACTTGTTCATTGTACAATAAAGAAATGTAGACCAGAGCTTTGCCTTGTGTGGACAGACAGTCAACAAATTTTGTATTTTTCCCATCCATGACGCCGCGTAATTAAAATATGTCATCATGTCATGGCTCTTAGTATGCAACCCCTAGTACCGGCCTAACTACCAAGTTCTAACTACAAAGTCCTAGTGTCCACCCTTCCCACAGCCGCAAGTCGGGGCGTTGCCCGTGCCGCCTCCAAACAACTTGGACTTGACATCGGCTGCCATCAGGCCTGCCCGCTCCTTAGCCGCGATCTGGTTGACGTCGCGGACAATCTTCTCCATGGCCCCATCTATTCCCTTGGCTGAGACAGGACCGGCAGCACCCTGGCCTCCACCCCTACCGGTTCGTGAGACAAGGCCCGCTACCTCCTGTACCCGGACGCCCAGGTCGGCCATCTGGCTGCTTGCGTAGTCGCGGTTGGTGATGAGGGGGTTCTGCGCGAGCGTCTGCACCCAGTACTTGTTCCACAGCAGCTCAAGCAGGCGGCTGTCTAGGGTGCTCTTGAAGTGCTCCACCTCGAGCGCGTAGTACTTGCTGGCGTGGGCGCCGAAGTCCTCGGCCTTGGCGACGGGGACGGATTGGCTGCCATCCTGGCCGACGACGCCGCCGCTGCCACTGCCTGAGGCTTCGCCTGTTGTTGGGACTGCCGCCTTGTGGCTCTCGGGGTATGTGCGGAATGCACCAATCTCGACCTTGTTGGCGCTGGTGGTGCGGTCTGGGTCGATGACGACAGCAACGAAGGGGTCGTTGAATGACTGTTGCAGATGCTGCGTGCTCACGTCGATGCCGGAAAGCCAGCACCCGTATCCCGGGTGACTATGGTACCATCCGACCACATTCTCCTCCCGGGTGCCCTCCTCACGGCACAGGCGCAGGTACTCAACCAGGTACTCGTTTGCGTCGTCCTGCGCGTTGACTCGTGTCTCGGTGCCAATGACGGGGAGTCGGAAGGCGTCTGTCACAACGAGGGTTCCGCCTGCGATGCTAGAGCTGGCGTTGCTGTTGCCGCCAGAGGAGTTGTCCATCACGTAGCCCTGCATCAGACCCATTACTTCGAACGCGCCGCCGGAGCGCGCATGCATCACCATTTTCATGAGGGCCACAGCCGAGATGCGCACAGTCTTGAAGTAGTGGACGTCTTTCAGCCATGGCTTCTTGGAGGCGATAGCGTTGTTTGAAGCTGCATCGTAGTTGTAGAGCGCATCGCGCTTGGGGTCAGAGAGGCGGTCGGTTGCGAGGAGCTCTGCAGCGCGTTTGTGTTAGCGACGATAGCTCTTGCGCATCAGATATCTGACTCTCGGATTATCGGAGGGTGAGATTGTGAGATGCCTACCCATCGTGAACATCAGCTCCGCGGTTGTACTACGGAAGTGATGGCAAGCGGGAGAATTCGAGGTCGAGGTTCACAGTTGTAGATTTGCCCTGGAACCAAGTGGTTGGTTGCCTTGGGGAAGGATGGAGGGGTGCTGGGGAAGCTGCGCACGATAAGATAAGAAAGAACCCTGACGTCAAGATGCAAGTCATCCAGCAGCTCATCTACGCCAACTCTTTTCGCATGCCGGCTGAAATCAGCAGCCACAACTGAACACAATTTTTCTTTCGATGTATATGCTCACAAGACAGCTGTTTCTCAACGCTAAACCCGACATTGTTACCAGATTTCGAATTTGCGGGGCGCCGCCACGAGCTCTAAACTCTGTTGACTACCGTGAGGCTCCCGTTGACTGTCAATCCATTGAATCATCTTTTCAAGATGGGAAATCACGGCGCCTCAAAAAATCTTTTCCGAGCCATGAACCAACCGTAGGATCAACTTATCGATATGAATAGAGTAGTCTCTTTCCTCCACTCACTCCTCTTCTTTTTCTCCCCTATCTACTACATCCTATTCCAGCCCTGCTATCCATTACACCACACACCACGAATGCGAGTCACTACAGCGATATGTAAAATCTTCTATATCGTATAGATCACTGTATCCACTAACATGAATAGGCTACAGATGACATGGGATGCTGCATCTTACTTGTACACTGAAATACTGTACTCTTTGTCGTCTCATGTACCTAGACAACCACGAATGCTCAACATGTATATCTCTTATTAGTATATATGCTACCCAACCGAGCCCATCCATCCATAAGCACCCAGGCTGCTAAACAATGCAGTCAATCACGAATTGCCGCCCCCTCTTCGCCATGGCTGCCCTTCCCATCTAGAAAAGGACAGAAAAGAGAAAAAGAGACATGAGTAAAATAAATATGTGATGCGTGTGAGTACCCCCTCTCAACAGCAGGAGGACATTGTATATGCTCCATCCAAGCCCCTTCATGTACTGTTTAGAACCCCTCCCGAACCTCATCCAGACCTCATCCTGGGGCCCTTACTAAGTCTCCTAGACAAACCGCCCTTTTGTTCTCCCTTGTGCTCCCCTTCCCCTTCGCTCTTTTCCCCCTCACTCTCCTCCGCCCCAGCCCCCGAAGGTAGCGGGGCCGCCACGACCGTATTCTCCCTCTCTTTCAGCCGATGCGTAAACGCCGTGATCTTGTCCCTAATGAAACCCCCACCACCCATCATGACCGTCCTTCTGCGATCCGGCCCCTGGAACTGCTCCTCCCCACTAAAAGCTGAAAGCCCGCTGCTTGTCCCAGGTCTCGCCACCCCCCTTGATTACCCCCGCCTCCACCCCCGCCTCCACCCCCGCCAAACAACCTCGACCCACCGCTCGAACTTGGCCTCAACAGCCCAAACCCACTCCGGTGATGCCCGGATCCCTCGGTCGACCCCGTCGGCGTCCTCTCCTGCGGCGTCGGTGGCGTCATGGTTAGGAACGTTGGGGCGGCCCCGGGTGGCTGGGTATTCACCGTGATATGGTTATTGCCGGACCGATGGGACCGTGACGACGCAATGCTTGAGCTACGGCTGGTCGATGGGCCTGGGATCGACGTCTGCGAGCGGCGGATGGAACGGGGTGGCGAGCGCGAGAAGTCAACGGGCGACGTGCCGTAGAGCGACGACGAGTCGTCGCCGCTGTTGTCGCGCGACTCGGCTGTGCCACCAGAAAGTTGGGGCGTGGCGAGGAGCACTGAACTTGTGGCTAGCTCACGCAGTTTCGATTGCTGTGCGGTGGTTGGCCGGTGCTTGGAGAATTTGTTGCCGATAATGGCGCCTGTGTGGCTGATGAGTGCCTTGATAACGCGACCCTTGAGTGCGAGCGCGAGGTCGAGATTCGACCATGTTTTGTTGCGGTATTCGATTGTCGGCAGCCGGAACACAAAGTCGTGCACGTCTTCGAGGTTTCGGTCGCCCTTGCCTTTGTAGCTGAGGCAAAGCACGACCGAGGGCATCTTGATGTAGGCGAAAGTCATGTAGTTGGAAGCCCGGTCGATCATCTTGGTTAAATCGTCCGACTTTTTTACCTTGTCCTCATCATTTCCTGACCTGTGTCGGAGTGCGAAGCGCGACCCCCGCCTAGATTCACCAGCGATGGAGGCGTTATCCCTGAATGACAAGCCCGTGTTAGTCCTAGGCACGCCAGGACGCGGAGTGTTTCCACGTAAGGATTCGTAGGACCGCTTCTTGTTTGCAGACCTCAGGCCAGTACCCGCGGATCGGAAAAGCCGGAAAGAGGTTCCCTCGCCAGACTGAATGCTGAGTGCTTTTTGCTTGCTTGGTAAGGCATCCGGGTCGGAGGTCAGAGTTGGCCGTAGTCGCAACTCGAGAGACCCCGGCCGGGTTGAGAATGGCATTGGATCTTTGTCCACATCGGCCGAGTTGAGCTGGCTGACGGAACCACTGAGAGACTCATCATCGCCAATTTCTTCCTCCTCTCCTGGGAAAGACTGCTTGAGCATAAAGGGCGAGTCGTTCTTAACGGTTGTCGCCTTGTCCCCTTCAATGCCAGGGAATATGTACTCAAACAGCTTCTTTCCCACCTCACGCTCGAGCTGGATTTTGAGCGGAAACAGATTCACCTCAAAGTGGTCCATGACAGGGATGCCGGCAATTGCTTCAAGCATGTTCCAATACACCCGAATCATTGGCTTGGAGCCCATATCAAGACCTCCTCGGTCGCCTTCGACGTAGGGCGCAACCATGGCAGGGTAGATGGCGTCAGGGAGCAAGTTTAGGCCTAGTATGCGTCCGACTTGGATCAGGTTGATATGAGATCCGTCGGAATTGTCGGTACGATCATACTCTACGTCCTTCAACTGAAGCTCAACGAGTGGCTCGTTAGTATCGCGGATGAGATGCCACACGATCTCCTTGGCAGTAATGTTCCACTTCAACAGAGCGCTGCTGGTAGTGCTGTCGAACTTTCGCTGAGAAGTGGTGATGGCCTTCATCATGAAGAACAACTCGTCCTCACAAGAAGCCAGGTCACGCTCCAGCACCAGCCGATCCTTCCAGCCCTTCATATCCAACATTTTTGAGTGTGTCTGGAAATGGGTCTTTATGTCCTCGAGCTGACGGACACGCTCCTGGAGCCTGATGACCATCTCCGGAGCTCCCCTTAGATCGCTGAAGTCGGAAGCAAGCATAATCTTCTCTAGCCTCTCGCTGCGTGTTTTCTCCAGCGGCTCGTTGTACATCAGCAAATCCAGTACAATGACGTAGATTGCGTAGTACTGTGACGAGTTGCACAGCGCGTGCGCCTGCGGGAACTCGACCCACAGATTATCCATCCTACTCTCAGTGCTGTCGTGCAACGGAACATCGGCGCCCTCGCTAGTATTGACTTCGTCGTTGTACTTCAGTCGAAGCGTGTTGTACTTGTCGTAGCGGAGCATGGCAGACGTCTTTTGTACCACTCGCTTGAACCCAAATGGATCTGCTTGGAAGTCAAACATAACCTCCATCGGAACCCAAGGAGGCCACGACGACCCAGCTGGGGTACCATAGGTATTACTCGAATACATAGATACTAGCTGCGTTGAGAACCATGCTTGGTGCGTCACAAAGAACTGGGTGCTATCCATGTTGACGAGGAACCGCCGCTGGACAAGACCGCTGACGTTGTCCGATATTCTGCTCTTGTCAAGAACCTCAACCACCTTAAGCTCCATGCCCTTGGCTGTGATGAGAACCACGTGTTTCTTGTTCTTGTCACTCTGCAGCTGTATTTGAGGCGCAATTAGGCGAACGTGGTAGCTATTCTGAGGGGTAAACTCATCTGCGATACCACTAGAGAGGTCACCCATGGAAGGGTTTGCTTGTCCACTAAATTCACCAGACATGTTTGAGCCCGAAAACTTCCTGCCGTCCTGGAGAATTTTGCGAATCCTGTCTTCAATGTCCTTTTGAATATCGCGATCCGAACTGTAAGTGTCTGGAGTATTGGTCGAACCAGTAGGGGGTGCAGCATTACTACCCTTCGCTGCTGTCTTCGACTTGTTTTGGTCTTCAACGATATCCAGAATGAACTTGACTGCCGGGCGAGAGAGATAGTAAATGAAGCCGCGACGCTGGCTGACCTGGTGGATATAGCGGAGGATGATATTGCGGAGAGTATTGTTCCACTTCAATTGCATGTTGTGGACGACGAACCGGTTCTTGAAGTCGCTCGCAAACTCTGCGCTGGCAGGAGCCGCCATGTCATCCCCGAGATAGGTAGTAGATTCGGTGCTCTCTTCAGAGTCTGTGAATGCCAACGAGTCATCATCCTCATCGCCTGACTGGGAGGACTGTGACATGTCTTTAAGCATCCCTTCAAGGAACGTTTTCTTTCCGGCCAGAACGATAGTGTGGCGATTCAAGGCTTCAAATTCAGCCTTGAGGTCTGGGTCATTATGGTCGTTCCGGATAAGACGAAGCTCGATCTCTCCCAGGTTCCGATTGTGGGTCTCAATCTGCTGATCGAGCTGCTCCAGCCGTCGGCGGATGAGCTGGCTCTGAACCCTCCTAGGATCGTCATCTTGGCTCATGATGCACAAGTGAGTGGGCTCTTGTCCAAAAGGGCTGCTTCTATCCGGATCACCATCAATGACGCCGCCAATATCAGTTTGACGGAAGTAAGTGATACGAGGTGCGAATGCTAATGGCAGAATTTTGGTATCGGGGTTTGGCTCCGTCGGCAAGATCCAATCGAGCTCGACAAAGTCATCCATGTCGATCCAGGTCAAGTCATTATCAGGAATAGTGAAGCGAGACAGATCTGTGCCGTCCTCTTCTTGCTCCGTCACGAAAGTAGATAGCGAGTGTTTGGCTATGGCCTCGGCTGTTGTACCCCTGATACTGGCAGAGACAGCACGGATATCAGCGGAGACCAGATCCAGCTGCCCTGCATGAATCTTCATGCCGCTTGTCTTGCTCTGGGTCTTGCGGCCGCGGTCTTGGGTGTTGAACTCCTCACGTCTCATGTGCAGATCTAGCATCCAGCTGTCAAACCGAACTTTGATGCCAGTTGCCGAGACAGCGTTCTCCGAGTAATCTTCCACATCCTTGTGTTTGTAGATATGACTGAGGAACAGAGGTGCTAATAGGAGGTTGTACTTGATGGTTGCCAGATGTCTACCAAACTTCTTGCTGTTTTTCTCTCTCCCCGGCCAAAGGGATCCTTGCCGGACGGGGAGAGAGAGCGGACCACCGAAGAGTGACCACCAGGCAAAGAAGTGGGTAAAGAACCGAGGGGTGAGGTGGACGGTGTTGTAGCTTCGCGATGGGTCGGCATTTGAGCTTGCCCACTCGCGATCGACAGGTGCTCGAACGGCCACAGACAAGTGGATGTGCTGACTGCGGAAGCCGCGGAAAGCGTCATAGGGAACATCGTCCTTGGCAACAGCATGCTGCGGCGACCTGAGAACGACCTCGTAATGTGGCTTGAAGGCAAAGCTTCTGTTCCCCTGCTCGATAGCCCGCTCGAATACAAGCCCGGCCAGCCACTGGACTTTGCCCGAGAGCTTCATCACAACCTTCTTGAAAGTTGCACCAGACTTGTAGCTAGTATCGCTCACAATGCTCGCGTCTTCACCCTGGCGGCGGCGCGTTTCACGGACTTGGTGGCTGTAGTCGGGTATGGCGAGGACGTACTCGCCACTGTCGACAGTCATGAAGCGCTTTGGATCATCGTCGGCATGAACGTTCCACCTGACGTCGTTGCGCCAGCACATGAGAAAGCCTGCCCCGTTGCCTGTCACCTGGTAGGGGTCCCGGGTGCCCTTGAGCGCGAGATGGACATCGCCATCCCCACGCCATGCGACTCGGAGTCGAGAGTGAAAGTTGAGGCGGATCTTGTCCCAGAAGCCAACCTTGTCGGAGGGATCAAGCTGTGGCTTGGTGAAAGACTCGATAGCCATCATCATGTCTTGGATGGCAGGCTGGTACGAAGGCCCCCATGTTATCCGGGTGGGATTGGCTGTATTAATATCGATGCTCATGTCTGAATATGATTTGACGGGCCCTATCGTCCTCCGCACATCAATGGCAAAGGCTCCCTCGTTTGATGAGATTGGATCCAAGCTTCGCGGGGGGACGATCTGGACCGTTATTCTCCGTGTCGATCCGGCCCCTCTAAACTCCTCTGCAATCACAAAATCCGTCTTCATTGTCAATGCCGGCAGTCGTGAAGATTGACCTGATTTAGTGGCTGGAACATGCAAAAGCGGCAAGGGGTAATCCCGAAGCGATATCCTTGCTTCTCCCATGTTGACTTGGACATTCATGGGAACCAGAAGAGCATATTGCATGTCTTTGGGCATGCCCTTTCCGACCTTATGTAGGAAGTCTGGAAGGTCCCTCATCGGAAAAGACGGCTTGTCAATGACAATGTGTAGATCGTTGACAAGCGTAGACATTAGAGCGGGCCGATGGGGAACTTCCAAGATCCTCTCGCTGTCATCCAGGTCGTCTGGTATCTCATCGTGGCCCCAAAACAGAGAGCGCGAGTCCTTCATATCGTTTTGGGCCGTTAAATAGTGCCTATCAATTCGCTGCTTCCAACTCTTTGCGTTGTGGACGTTGAGGTTGTGCCGCGCCTCTGCTATAGTCACGCGGGCGTTTCCACTGATACCCAAACAGCCTCCATCTGGATCGTACCTTGGCGTCCGACCACGGGTATGATTCTCACTGGCGGCTCGTTTCTGGCCATCGGTGCTTTGGCTTCTAACATGGGATGTGCCTGGTGTATTCTGGGTTCTCGGGGCGGCAGATCGTGTCCGTAGTTTGGTAGAGTCTTTGCGTGACTCTGACTCATGGAGCTTCTTGATTTTGACGCGGAATGCCTCCTCGCGGGCCTGCCGCTGCATAAGCTCAACCCTTCCAGCCCGGTAAATAACACCGAGCTTCCACTCGAATGCACCGTCTTCTAACTCAAACAACAGTGTCCGGGTCCGCAACGATATCTTTGGCACATTCCTGGGACCCTCGGGCCCCTTGTCAAGAATATACTCGTTTGTGCCCGTCTTGAACCGATGATGGAGCTGCTGGGAAGACTTGAAGGCATTCACAAAGTTATCGGTTATCTTGTAAATGATCATCTCGTGGGGCACAGCCACGCGGATGGTTTCCGAGTTAATGTCAAACATCCGCTCTTCTTGCACACCGCCGGTTGAAGTCTTTCGTCGCGACTCTCGATAGTCCATCCGCCCATTGTTGATGCTGATCACCCTGGCCCAGACTCTAGGCATTCTGGGGGCTTCAGCATACAGCCGGATTAGCTTCGAGTTCAAAAATGGAGGTGACCATCTGTGGCGACCAGCTTCCATGTTGTAGATTTGCAACATCAAGGGGGGGTCTGCGGGCATTTCGGCCTTGACTTGAATCAGTGTAGCCTTGATGTCTACTGTCATAAGCTCGTTGTTGGCTCTTGTCGACTCGTTATCGCCGAGAGGGAAGTCCGGGGCGCCCCTGCTCGGTGGTGGGGAGAGGTGACCGATTATACTCCGTGGTGGTGTTGAGGCCTTGCGAGTCCTTGGCTCCGCCAAGTCCTTACTCGTTCTCACAAACGCCTTCCGAAGAACTGAAACGGCCACGCCGACAGCGTAGTGGCGGTAAAGGGAGTAATGAACGAGAAGAGTCCGGATGTGAGAGTGCACATGAAATACGGGCCCCTGGTTGTCGCTCATTGTTGAGAAGGCGATCTCAAATCTTGGAACACTAACAAACGGCTCGACTTCCCACTTGTCCGCCGACTCGACCATGAAGGCTTCAAGTCCCCGTACATGAAATGCAACACGACGACCGTCACCCTCGTGGTGATATTTCTTCCTTGGCGACATTGGAACTGCACGGAGGAGGTCCGTCTCCGGACTCATGAGGGTCCGACTGCTCGCTCTGCGTCGAGAAGGTCGCCGTTGCAGCCCATCTAGCCTCTGGGCACGGTACTCGGCGGACCACGAGTCGAGCTGGATAGCAACGCCTTTTATGTCTTCTGAAATATCCTTGTCAACTCCTGCTACCTCAACGCTGAAGTCCGAGCACTGCAGCTGGAAGTGTAATAGCCAGCCAGGCATCGCACGCAGGAAGTTGGGCTGCTTAGAGGTCTTGGAGACCGCCCTCTTGTCCGGCTCGACGTTTAAATGTAACTGCCGCACTATTTGGCGCAGACCATCACCAATTTCCTGCCGGACCATTTTCACCGAAAATGTTTGAAGATTCCCTGTGGCAACGACATGGACATCGGGCGATGCATTGAGCTGCACTTTCAAGTCAAAAGACTCCGTTTCAAGAAGATCAAACCTGTTGCCAGCGGATGTTTGGTAGTAGAGGTTGTGGGTCTGCACTCTGAGGGTGGAGGCAAGGGAGTAATGCATGTCTTCAACCGTCGAGTGGAATGACTCCATGTCGAGGGACACAGATGAGATGGATGATATAATCAAGTCGAACTCGTCAGGATCAGCTGTTTGTTGCACGGGCGGGAGAGCTATCCTCAAGACAGGCTCATGCATTGAGAACTTGATGTTTGCTTTAGGAAGGAGCCGTGAGATGAGCATATGCCGATGTTCTTGTTGCGCCTTTGGTGCTTTCGGTGCCGGCCGCAGCATGGCCAAGAGAAGAGGAAGATGCCGGGGGTCGAGATCAGCCGACGGCGAGGTAACAACGGAATTGGCAAACAAAATGTTCGCATTCCGCTCTTCCGCGGTCCCTTCATCAGCCAATTCGACGGTCTTAGATGGCAGGGTGGTCCTGACGGTCGTGGTAGCCATCGGGATGTATAACAGCCTGTCTGGTTTCCCGTGACCATCGTCAAGGCCAATAGATATGGACAGTGCGGCGGCAAGGGCTTCATGAGCAATGTCTTTGGAAGGGAAGTACATCCTGTGGGCCGGTGATTTGGGATCAAGGCGGTGCAAATCGATGCCCACCTCCTTCATAGATGCGTTGAGGAGTATCGGGGCTTCCCCGGTCTTGATGGCGTCGACTTTCTTGGTAAAACCAACAAAGCTGACAGCGAACTGGACTTCTTTGACACCCCTGAGAATCGAACTAGCTAGCTCTTTTGAGTCGGAGACGGTTTGCATGAGCTCATGGTTGGTGCTCCCCGGAGCATCTACCTCCTGCATTACCCTGTCGACAAACGCTTCGATTGGTTCAGGCTCGGGGGTGAAGAGGTCGTTCCGGATCTTTATTTTCTTATATTTGGTGACACTGTGTCGAACCTCATCGTAGGGAATATGAACACGACCCAGCTTCAGGGCAATGGCAGCATCTCGCAGGCCGTCAAGCGCTTCATAGAGGAAGCCGTGGATGTTGAGGCTGGCGCTATCCAGAACCTCCATAGATTCGCTGCCGTCAGCGGTGAAAAGCACGCTACGGAGCGTCAATATCCATTCCGCTTGCTTTTTCTGTCCCTTCCTCTCTGCCCTCCCCTGAAGGAAGAAGCGCGCGCGATCGACCATCTTTCGGCGGGTGTCAACTGCGACAGTAAAGCTGCCAACCTGCATATTTCCAACATCTACAATACTGACAGTCGAGTTCGTTGCAACGATGTCTACCATGCGAAGCCAGTTCACCTTGCGGTGCAATCGCTTGACGCGCTCCTTGATCTTGGTGAGGTGCCTCCATGTCTCGCTCCGACCGTTTGCGCCATTGTCGCGCCGGATGGTCGGAAGCTTCGGGGATTTCGCGGCGGGTTCGGTTGCTCTGTTTGCCCTGTCATCGGACCCCCCGCCCTTCAATGCGGCCGCATTTCCCTTCGCCCCATCAATTTCTCGGATGTCCAGTGTGACGGCGAGCTCGCTAAGTACTATACTGAGCCAGGTGGGCTGGGCAAACGTGGGGCGGTGGACATTAAGACCCAGGCCCCGGATCTCGATCCGGATGCCATCGCGGGGGGTGTAGGCAAGCCGCCGCAAGGAGAAGTAGCCGATGCGCTGTATGGAGATGCCGGTGACGATGCGGATAACGGCGAAGAAGACAAAGGACGAGAGGTAGAGAAGGACGAGGATGCCGAATATAAATGTGGGATTAAGGAGCGCCATGTCGAAAATCCGTCAACATCAGGTGTCGGCGTCCGGCCTGTACGCCCATTGTCAGTCATTACACAGCGAGGACATGTAGAACACATACAAAGGAGAGCACATACAAGGTCAACCGGACATGCGTCCCAGCTCGCTCCTATTCACTTGCGCGACAGGCTGGGGAATGCCATCTCGATGCGCCGTCCAAGCAACAACCCTGCCCGTTCTGATTACTCGCTGGATCCGAGTCGGGGGGTTGCGCATCTACCTCACGGCGTCGCAAATGGAGATAATACTCTGGCAATAAACAGGAAACAAAGCGTCGAGCCACCCCGAAAAGAAATTGGGCAAAAAAAATAAAAGCGAGATGCTGCGCGGGTAGTCTCGAGCCAGAGAAGTGATAATAAAGAGCGCCGTTCCAGGGTGGGATTGGAGTATTATTCCCCAAGGCCAAGCAACCCACCCTAGGATGCTATCCATCCTTTCCGTTCCTTCCATGCCCCCGGCTGGCAGCTCGACTCGCCGTGTTCTGCCCCTCCACACCGCCGCAAACCGCCCTCCACAGCGCACACTCCATTGTGCTGTGGAAGTGTGCAATGTGCGCTTCGCCTAGAGCACAAAGGTCCTGGTCTGGGGCCTTTCCATCCGTGGGAGATCGGCGGGGCAGGTGTTTGCTGAACACCTTAAACACCAACTAACGTCCCTCTCTCGACCATCGAGCGGCTGAAAATTGCCACGGAGCTATCTAGGCCGAGCAAGAAGCTTCTTGCCGGTCCTCCATCAATCATCGTCGCTGTTGTCCGTTTCACCTGCAACATTGATTTACAGTCATCGCGTCGGTTCCATCCTCCTCAGATGATTGAATTCCACAGCCCCTTTTGATGACGCCTGTGGTGTCTCCGCAAGTGGCCTCCTGTTGTTGTTGTTGTTGTTGTTGTTGTTGTTGTTGTCGTTGTTGTGTATGGGATTGCGAGGGCACTGCGCGTTCCATTTCCAATCGCGTCAGCAGAGTGGATTATCAGCGTCAGGCATTCAAGCAGCACGGCGCTAATGTTGCCAGGGACCAAGCTCAACATGACAATGGGACCTCGTGCAAACAGCTAAGATCCACTTAAGACATCATTCCTTGCGCGGAAGCTTCGGCTAGAACGAGAGCAGAGTACCACCACACCAGAGCAAGAACAATTCAATTGAAAATGCCAGGATAGGGATCATTATTGAGCATAGCCAAGATAAAGGAGTCTCTTATATGCTCTTATCGCTGCTTCTCCTCAGTGATGTAGGTACGTTGAGACATGCAAGTATATTCCGGATACTCCCCGCAGAGCCGGAAAAGGGGGTTGATAAACAACACCTCGCGTGGGGCCTAGACCGCTAATGCTAGTAATAGTATGAAATACAACAAATTTGTACACAGCCAGAAATCCAAGACCATATACAGTATGTGCAATACGTGTGATGCTGACACAACGAGAGCTCAACTCTAGCTCGGTCTAAGATTCCCACTTCTACTCTGCCTTCACTTTTCTGATTTTTCCGACTTCGGCCTAGGGGTACGCAACTCTTGGAGATCCTCATCGATAATGGCTATTTGAGCCTCGACGCGGAGTAGCTTTTCCTCAAGCATCTTCTCATACTCTTGGTCTGTGAGGGGCGTGACAGGGCTCCATTTCGAGAACAGAACCCCCTGTCCTTGTGGCTTTCTAGTCCAGTTGACTGAATTGACGATGGCCTGGCCACCTGCGCCGAAAATGGAGAACATTATTGCGCCTGGAATGATGTTTCTTGGACCTCCTTTTGAATGGTTAGGGATGAGACAGATGCTCGACTCATAAAATACCACTCACGAAGTGACCCTCCCATAATTCCTGTGAAGCAGCCAGCCATCGTGCTTGCTTTTACTTTGTCCCCTCCTTTAGGTTCGTTGTCACCCACCAACGCATTCATGGCAACCCTGCGAGAACCTGGGGCACATTAGAAAAATGAGCATGAGCAGCTGGTGGTAGTAATTGTGTATTCACCGGAAAAGCTGAAACCAAGCACAAACCACTGCAGTCCCATCACCGTCCCAAAGAGAGGTGCAGACAGGCCCCGAACGATGCCCATTGCGCCTCCTGTGATCAAGCCCGTTACACCTAGAAACATTCAGCTCATGTCTTCAATCGACACTAGTGAGGGCATGTGAATCGCACCGGTGAGAGCGCCGACCCCGAGAGCAGGTTTGATGACATTCATGAACTCCGGAGGCAGAATTGTCCTCGGTCCCTCTGGCTCTCGTTTCCTTGTGGTCGGTGGCTTATGAGGCAGCTCCTGTTTTTTTTCTGCGTGTGCTGTGTTTATCGCCTCCCTTTCCTCCGCCTCAGCCTGCCCCTCTGGGCACGGGCCGACAATACGTTTCATGGCTGTAAGTAAATGTTGGAATGTCGAACTCCTGGCGAGTTTGTGGGGGTTTGATAATGCCAGGAGAGGCGAAGATAGCTCTAGAGGTGTTGGAAATGTGGTGGAATATAATAGGTGTGAACAAACGGCAGACCCAACGAAGTGGGCCGGAGATATATGTGCTAAAAAGTGACAACTGCAAAAGTCGATGAGGTCCAAGACTGGTGAATTGACTTGCCGACTTGAGCTTTGAATTGCGGGCCTCGCGGCTGCTTCCCCTGGACTGCGCTAATCCCTAAACGGCTAGCGGCTTGCCGCCAGGCCGCCCACTTCCTGTTGCCGATGGAAAAAAAATGTCAGCCCTCCTCCTCCTACGACTTCAATTTTCGCTTTCACCCGCAACCTCAAACCGCCGAATCACGGCACACCAACTTGCGACCACACATCGCCAACCCTACTCCGTCCCCTGCCATTTGCAATCGCAACTGGCGTCCCCGACAGTTAATTCTAACTGTCCGATACCCCGATATTTAGCGCAGGACACTCGCATCCTCCGCTACCAGCTTCCCGACTGCGCGCTTCGATAATACGTCGTCGCGCGTGGGCTAAAAACCGCAATCATGGGTGAGCACTGCCCGCCGCATCATCACCACCACCACCACCCATGCTGGCTACCTGCAACTGCTACTGCTGTCCTCTGTTGCTAACACATCTGTTCAGCGCCCAAGAAAAAGGAAGTTCAGAAGCTTTCGCTTGGCGACTTCTTAAACGATAGTTGTTAGTTTTCCCCTCCATGCCAAGACCCCTCCCATAAGCAAATCTGCAGTTCGAGCCTTCCCTCCTACAGATCAAACACTGACCACGGTAAACAGCATTCGGTGGTGGTGGCGCTTCGTGGGCCGATGAAGTTGAGGAGAATTATGGTAAGCTAAACATTATTTTCCCCACGCTAATCTATTCCGTGTTGTTGATTGTTTGCCAGGTTCTGGTATGCAATGCATACGGAATTGGATCGCTGCGAGTTCCCTGGACAGGTGCTAATAGCAAATAGGCACCCAGCCTCTCCCATCTTCCGACCGCCGCACAGGGGGCACATCCTCGTATGGCGCTGCCAGCGGTGGCTATGCCGACCGTGGTATGTCGAGTCCGAATTATTTCCAAGAACATTCAATTAATCCCGACTTTGTGCAGGATACCATTCCATCCGTGACAACCTTCCCCAGACGCTTCCAACAAAGCCGCCCTTTACCGCCCACCTCGGTAATCTTTCGTACGATGCGACCGCCGAGAGCGTGACCGAGTTTTTCGAGGGATGCAAGGTTGTCAACGTCAGAATCATCGAGGATCGTGAGCAGGGTCGACCGAAGGGATTTGCATATGCCGAGTTTGAAGACCTTGAGGGCTTGAAGCAAGCTTTGACTCTCGATGGACAATCTTTCCAGTCGAGAAGCATCAGAATCAAGATTGCGGATCCTCGTATGTCAGCCGATTCAACCACTGCCTGTCGGACCAGGACACTGACAGTTTCTTATAGCCAAGGACAGAGCTGATGGGCGTGAATTCCGCGACCTGGATTGGGGTGCCCGGCGTGGACCTCTCGAGGAGGTTCCTGGCCGCGGTGGTGACCGCCGTGACGGCGGTGGCTTCGGCGGCGGTCGTGGTGGCGGCGGTGGCGACTTTGGTGAGCGCCGCGAGTTCAGCGACCGTCGAGGCCCCCGTGAGCCGCAGAGCGATGACGGCAAGGTTAGAGATTTCGGAAACTGGGAGCGGAAGGGTCCTCTTTCCCCAGTTGTTCAGCCTGAGCGTCCTTCGGGATCCCGCGATGGCTCTCGCGCACCCCGCTCTATCGATGGTGGCGGCCGATCCGAGTCGTATCGTGGTGGTGCTAGAAATGCCTCTCCAGCGGCTTGGGGCCCCGGTGGTGAGGGTCGTGGAGAGGGATCACGTCCCCCCCGTCGTGAGTTTGCGGAACGCCGCGAGTATGTCGAACGCCCCGAGCGCCCCGAGCGCGTCCCTACGGCTGCCGAGAAGGACAACCAATGGCGCAGTAACATGCGCCCTGATCTGCCCGTCAAGTCGCCAGGCCAGTCTCGTGAGGGAAGCGAGGCCCCCCCTTCGCCTGCTGGAGGACCCCATGCTGTGCCTGTCGGGCGACCGAAGCTAAACCTGACCAAGCGTACGATCTCGGACTCGCCTGCTGTGTTATCGCCTGCATTGTCAAGCACGGATCCTAAGGCTAACCCGTTCGGTGCTGCACGCCCTATTGATACGGCGGCTCGCGAGAGGGAAATCGAGGAGAAGCGCATTCAAGCTATCAAGGACAAAAAGGAGGCTGACGAGAAAGCCAAGGAGGAGAAGCGTCTTGCCAAGGAGGCTGCTATCAAAGAGGAGGCCGAGAAGGCTGAGGCAGAAGCTGCTGCAAAGGTTGAGGCTGAAGCGACTGCTGCTGCTGCTGAGGCTGCTAAGCCTAAGGAGGAGCTGATCGAGGCACCCAAGGAGGACGCCACCCCTGTAACCGAGACTGCTTCACCCGAGCAAAAGGCACCCCGTGCGCGTGAGCCCCGGGCACCTCGCGAACCTCGCGAACCCCGTGAGCCCCGTGAACCCAAGGAAGCCGTGGATAACCCCAAGTCCCGCGCCACCGAGAGTGGCAACTGGCGCACAGCATCAGGAGGGGACCGCACAGCATCTCGCGGTGCACACGCCGCGGGCGGACCCCGCCGTGGCGGTGGTGTCCCACGAGGGACCCGCACCGAGGTAGGCGGAAGGCCGCTTCGGGCAAATGGTAGCGGTGCTGCTGCTGCTGCTGCTGCTGCTGCTGCTCCTCAACAGGGACAGCCGCCCCAGTCACCGGTCACCGAGCAGAGCCCCTCTACGCCCAAGGTTGATGACGACGGCTGGACAACCGTTCAACAACCCAAGGGCCGTCGTGGTGGCCGCCCTATCGCTGGTTGAATGTACATTACCTCCTTTGGCTTCGCCTCGCCTCCGGAATCGGCCTTTTCACGGAGCAAAATCAGCTCCGATACCCCTTACCTATTCCTTCTTTGACCCTGTGACTTTTGCGGCAATACCTTTCCTCTCGTGGCCATTTACATAGGTACTTCGCTCCTCCACAACCTCCTCGTTTTTGTGTTGGATAGTCGGACAAACGTGTCACTGGCAGCACAAAAATCCGGCATGTTCAATCTACCACAACAACGAACCGACGGACCGGGCTAAAACAACCTTACTTGCAATACTCGTCCAGGAGGACAGACCTATCATCGCATTCATCTCCAATCTTGAGCCGGAAAGATCATGGAGCTCTCTTTTCATTTAGTAGCTGGGTTTGCGATAGCCCCGTCATTCTGGTCGATGTTCTTCGACTATCTCAAAAGTATGCATTGCTTCCAGCTTGAGGTCATCTGGCTTCATACAAAGGATTGCCATGCGGGTTTAGAGGGTTTAGAGGGTTTGTTCCTTACCGACATTGTCTGTCATCAGTCGGTTCACGAACTTCCAGATCCAGTTTTCTCGTCACGGCGCCGGCAGACCTTTTGAGCATGGCGATAATCCGATGGGCAACACAATCTCAAATCTCTAAGGAGATAAGGGGGATATTTCTAATAGATAAGGTACACCGTGTTTGCGTGGTTTTTGAGGCTTGGGCGAAACCGGTCTGTTTTTCTCTTCTTTCTTTTTCGGGCGGCAAAGGGTGGGTGAGGGAGTGGAAAGGTGGACAAGGGAGGGGGACGGGTGCTTTATCTCACCGTCTGCCTGCCTGGGCGCATGCGTGCGAACTTGATGCTTCACTACGAACTGCTATGAGTTGGGAGTGGACGAAACAAAAGGAGAGCAGCAGCATCGTTAACATCTAGATGACATGTCGTGCAGCGGGACTGAGCAAGGCTAGGGAATGCTTAGTCGGCTGCAGGGAAGGGCTTCGCGGTGTTCTCGCGTGCAGTTTAGACGACTGGGGATAGGGAAGATAAAAGTCAATGAGACACCACAATTTTGACTGAATACTTTTGAGTGTGAACCCAACTAGGTTTGTGTTGCATTAATATGCATATTATGACACCAAAAAAGGCGTGTTTTTGCGCCTCGAAGGGCCTACTTCTGTGTCCAAAAGGTGTATTGGTATATTTAAAAGGCATCTAACCTCTCTAACTAGGCCTCCTCCCCCTTTGGTTGAGCAGGCAAGCCACACACCAATATACCACATTTTTTCCTTATTACCCGAATTCCCCGTCTACCGCTTCAACGTCTTCTGCTTCTGTGCATCCGTCGCTACATTGCGTCCCTCCACCAGCAACCCCTTTCGCCGCCGTACACCGTCCATGTAGCGCTTGGCCACGTTCTCGCGGTCGCCAAACTCGCCTAGGTCCTCGAGATCGTCTTCTGTGAAAGGCACCCAGAACGGATCCTCGTCGAGGATCTCAAATCCAGTAAAGATCAGCTGCGGCTGTGCGGCGCCAGACGTCCGTTTGCGCATGTCGTCTGCGAACCCAAATGACTCGGCCACGGGGAGCAGCGCTTGGATCGTAAAGAAGGGCGTGCCCTCATTCATAGCCTCGGATTGCACGCGCCCTCGGCGGCGGGTGAGGACGTCGTAGACGCGGCCTAGAACTTCGGCTGTGGGAGAGGAGGTTAGCATTTTAGAAGCGGAAGGGGGAGGGAAGGTAGAACGTACTGCTTGCTTGGATCTCGCAGGAGTACATGGCGAGCATTAGGCGTGGCGACCAGTCGAGGAAGCCCTTGTGGATGGATTGTTGGACTGTCTTGATCACCTCACCCGTCAGCCGGCCGGTGCGGTCCCGTGTTGAGATTTCATCCTCCACTGGGGCTGCAGTGACAGACACGTCCTCGACGAAAACAGCAAGGCCTTGAACCGGCTCGTGGCAGAGCGGTCCACTGAAGGTGGCTAGCTGGAAGCCGTAGACAACCTTGTCGCTTAGGTGAACTGCTTGCAGTGTTTCGCCGGCCGAGGGGCTAGTCCGGTCTCGGGTCTTGTCCTTATCAGGGGCGAATGCCTTGGAGAAGTATTGGTCCTTGGTCGCGTCAATAAGTAGGTTGGGGCCGGTTCTCCGTGGGCCGAAGGCTACGATACGGTTGACCACGTCCTTCCAACCTTCGCGGCCCTTGCCGGTTTCGAGTTGGGACTGGAGCTGTTCGCGGAGCTCTTCGGCTGAGAGCACGTTAGTTGCCTGGAGCAGCTCATCGTCTGTCTCTACTTTGGCCTCTTTTGGCGAGAAGGTGCCATCTTCTGCTATGTCTAGGGGAGCCGTCTTGGGATCCGAGTACAGCGCCTTGATTCCGCCAGAGTTCTTCATCAAAAACTCGGTGACGTTAGACGGGAGAGGTCTCACACGCAGCGTGACTGTCACCTGCTTAGAACTTGTCACACCAACCACCACTCCGCGACCGAGCTCCTTATTGACGGGCGGTCGCATCTCCTCGGCCCGCACGGTGGTCTCCCGGTATGGCACGATAGGTGCACCGACCTGGATCTCACATCGTGCGAACCGGCCGCGCAGGTCCGTCAAACAGCGCTCGAGATGGAGCTCACCGGCTGTCAGGAGAACGTGTTCACCGCTATCAAATTGCTCGTACTCGGCGCAGGGATCGCTCTGTACCAGCAGTTCGAGGCCTTTGATCAATTTGTCTAGGTCGCCTGGGTTGATTGGCTCGAGGGCCACTCGAACGATTGGTCGGGCTCCAAGGTTTGCAATACCCGCCAAGTTGATGCCGCCTTCGAGTTGGCTGCATAATGTACCGGCCTTGAGGAGTCCGCTCCCTTCGAGACCGCGTATCCCGAAGACGACGCCAGCAGGGACGGAGTCAAGAGCCTCAAGGTTACGCCCCATGAGCATATAAAGAGCAGCGACAGTCGTTTTCTTTGGCACCGGCGCAGCGAACGGGTCGGCGGGGTTGAATTTCGGGGGCAGGACGTAGATTTCGTCGCCAACAGACAGTGTGCCAGAGTAAATGCGTGCGAAGCCAATGAGGTGCTCGGGCTCAGCCGGAGTCTCCCCCTTTTCTGGCAAATCCTCTTCCACTATGGTGGTAATCGACAGCCCATTGGTAAGCTCTTCCATCTCGTTCAAGCCGGCTTGTTTCTGAGCGCGGGCTGCTTCGGCGCGCTTCTTCCTGGCGAGCACTTGTGCCTCTTCTGGGCTCAGGGGCCCACGACGCTTGTTCTCCGGCAGCTCACTTTCAGGAACAGACACCATCTTGCTGACAAACGCGACCATGGGGTCTGATGGCGCTTTCTTGAACGAAATCATGGCATCCTTGATTTTCTGGTCGACGCGGTCTGCTCCAGGCACGTCCCTTAGTAGTTCAGGAAGTCGTTCCGCCTGGGCTACCCTTGGTGAGGGGAGAGACTCGACGACCGAGACCAGTAATGCCACAGATAGCGGTAGCCAGGAAGAAAACACGGTCGTGAGGAGGAGCCTCGGGTCCTTTGAGCGGAGAACATGGGGAGGAATAGTAAGGTTGAGTGACTTTGTAATTTTCTCCAGCATGACGGGGTCGCCTTTCCCGCCATCACCTCCGGCGGTGGCCTGGTAAACAGCCCAGATTTGCTCTAGCACTAGCTGGACGAAAATGGGTTTGAGGGACCGTCCTTTAAGATGTTTGGGTCCTAGGACCTTTTTGGTCTTGGGGTCCAGATAAAAGCTGCCCCACAGTACCTTTTCTAGGTGACTCCGTTTGATTCCCAACTTCTTTTCGTAAAGGCTGGCGAACTGCCTTACTGTAAACGCCCACCCGTCGATGGCGCTGCCGAAGATAACATTGTTCTTCTCCGGAGCAAAGTAAAGCTCCTCGTCGTCTCTCTCATGGAACAGAAGCTCGCTAGAGTCGCCCTGCTGATCCACAAGTTTGCTCTCCTTAGCAATGGGGGCAGCTGCTGCGACTCTCTCCTCCATCCGCTCACGCCAGTTGAGATCTTCTTCCATCCGCTCTCCCTGGAAGAAGCTCCCGAGTACAGCATTGACCTGCTCCAGGAGTTTGCCAAGGTGAATATACGCCTCGCTAGGGGTCATCTTCAACTCGGTAATGAGGCGGTCCATCTTGTTGATGACTAAGAGCGGCTTCAATTTCTCGGTCCAGGCTTGCCTCAGTACTGTGACGGTTTGACTGCAGACTCCCTCGACTGCGTCGATTAGGATGACTGCGCCATCGCACAGCCTTGATGCTGTCGAGACTTCGCTGCTAAAATCAATATGGCCGGGAGAATCGATCAGATTGATGAGGTACTCCTTTGGCTCAGGCACAGCGTCTGCGCTTTCCCTCCTCAACATAGAGAAGAACAAGGAGATGGCCGAGGACTCCATCGTGATACCCCGTAGCTGCTCATCTGGCCGGGAGTCGAGATAGCGGATCTTGCCGGCGAGCTTGGCTGAGATAATGCCGTTCGTTGCAAGAAGAGCGTCTGTGAGCGATGTTTTACCATGGTCCTAGAGGTGGTGAGTCTTGTTCGAAGTGAATCTCAGGGTTCCTTTCAGCCCGGGGCACATACCACATGGGCAAGGATGCAGATCTGAGAAAATGCGTTAGTACCACTGCAACAGTGTGTCTGGTTGACTTCGTTTTATTTTCTTTGCTTACATTTCGCACATCACCAGCATTTTGCTGGAGCTTGACCAGCTTCTCGACACTGACGACAGGCATTTTGGAAGCTGTCAATGAAAGTTCGATAGGGTGAGGGCGCAAGTGATATAAGTGATAGCCCCTGGACGGGAGTGCCACTGGTATTGAGAAAGTGTCTTGGTGAACGCCGGGTATGGATTTCGCAGACGGAATAGTAGACGGGTAGCAATTTGCCTGCAGGACTAACACCTCGATGTCTGCACGTCGAAGAGATCGGAGAAAGAAGAAGCAGTTCAGAGCGGGGCAGATGCCAGAAATCGAGTGGGTAAGTTTTGCAGAATCAAAGCCGGGAACCTGAACACGCAGGAGGGGCTTGTGGGGTACCAAAAGTAATAAATTATGTGTGTCTCTAAGTGTATGTCCGTCCCCATGTATGGCAGGAGGATTCACATTTTGGGATGATTCATCGTCAATCATTCACTATAGCAAATCCGTCGGCGCCTTTTGCGATCCCGCAGAGTCGCAAACACAGGCTGAAATGCCCCAATGCCCCTCACTGGCGCACATTGGCACTTGGCGGGGTTAGATATCGGGAAAAGCGGGGGTTGTACCTACTGAGTCAGCCGTTTCGTACTCGGCACGTACTGTGCACACCAAACCCTAAACTGTTTTGCATCCACTGTGCCTTCAGCGAAAATTCCAAGCCCGGCCGCCCCCCGAACACAAAAAATCGAGCCCCGCCAAGCAAAGCAGAGACCTTAATTTCGGGCTCCTCTGCGACGGCCACCCAACACACACACCGCCCACTCCCCTCCGACCTCGACGCCGTGTTGATGACCGCATAGGGCATCCAAACAACCACTATGAGCAATTTCCAGAACGGCATGGCGCCTCTTCGCGCCATGGAGGACGACAGCGACGTCGAGGAGGAGGCCCTCGTCGCCGACTACAAAGAACAGGTCCAATATGAGGATCTCGACGACGAGCCCGCCGCTCTGTCCATGGCCCAGCAGACCGACGACATCCAGGCCCGCCTCGCGCAGGCTGCTCAGCCCCTCGACTTCTCAGCCCCGCTCGAGATCAAGTTCTCCAGCTACGACCAGTACTGCAGCCTCTTCCACTTCATCCTCAACTCCGAGGGCCCAGTCGACCTCGAGCCTCCGTCGGTACGTTGTGTCCCGTGTTGGTGCCGGTTGGTCATGGCTTGGCGCAATCTTGCTGACTGTTGTTTGACAGTACTACTGGGCATGGGATGTTATCGATGAGTTCATCTACCAGTTCAACTCATTCTCGTCATACAGATCTAGACTCGCACGGCAGGGCAGCGAGGAGAAGTCGCAGGAGATCCAGATGCTTCGCGAGAACCCCAACACCTGGGGGTGTTACAGTGTGCTTAACGTACTCTATTCCCTGATCCAGCGGTCGCAGATCCAGGAGCAGCTGGCCGCCATGAAGCGTAACGAGGACCCCATGGCCGTCGCTGGCGACTACGGATCCAAGAACCTGTATCGCATGCTTGGCTACTTCTCCATTATCGGCCTTCTTCGGGTCCACTGCCTTCTCGGAGACTTTAGCCTTGCGCTCAAGACGCTCGACGCCATTGAGTTGAACAAGAAGGCCATGTTTGCGCGCGTCATGGCTGCCCACTTCACCACCTACTACTACGTGGGGTTCTCCTACATGATGATGCGCCGCTACGGTGATGCCATCCGCATGTTCAGCCACATCTTGGTTTACGTCTCGCGGACCAAGAACTTCCAGAAGAGCGCCCAATACGACTCAATCACTAAGAAGAACGAGCAGATGTATGCGCTCATTGCCATCTGCGTCGCGTTCCACCCCACGCGCCTGGATGACACCATTCACACCGCTCTCCGTGAGAAGTATGGCGATCAGCTGCTCAAACTCCAGAAGGGCGGGCCTGACTCGCTGCCCATCTTTGAGGAGCTCTTCAAGACAGCGTGCCCCAAGTTCATCTCGCCCGTCCCCCCCAACTTCGACGACCCGGAGTCTAATGTTGACCCCATCGAGCACCACTTGTCCATCTTCATGGATGAGGTCAAGACCAACATGTTCAGCCCCACCGTCAAGTCGTATCTCCGCCTCTACACGACAATGGACCTGAAGAAGCTGGCTGGCTTTCTCGACGTCGAGCCCGAGGAGCTTCGCTCCTGGCTCCTGGTGAACAAGCAGCGCACCAAGCAGTTGCGCTGGAACGACCAGACCCTCCTGGAGGGTGAGCTGGTCAATGTCAGCGATCTCGACTACGCGATGTCGGGTGTAAGTGACTACCTTTGGTGAACGTGATAGTAACCTAAGTACTAACGGGCATTCGCAGGACCTGATCCACATCTCGGAAGCCAAGGTTGGACGCAAGTTGGTGGATTGGTATCTGCGCAACCTGTCGCGCACATATGCTTGAATGACATGCTGAGGCCACGACCTACATTCAGGTGGAGAGACGGAGAGAACAGAGAGACGGCGCTCTTCCTTTTCGCCTTAGTCATTATGTAATCTGGGGGGTTATTCGGGCTGCGCACTTTTGTCAGCAGCATATGCATATTAGGCGTCAATAGGTGGACAATCGAAAACCCTCATGGAGGGTAGTGGGCTGGCAAAATATCCGGTGGTAGCGGAGACAACCGGTCTTACTGTCTCCTGTCCAGGGAGGCGGATCAGAGACTGAGCTGGGCATAAAACTAGATTTGCTCTCCATGACCTGTTCTTGACCCGGGGACAGCAGAGAGATAAGGCGTCAATGGCCCAATAGCAGCGGACGTGACTTCGTTGCATTGGCCGCTCAATAGCGCAGATGAATTAACAATTCTCCAAGAGATAAATTCCTCGCCCTTTCGGGTGATTATTTGAACATGAAGGACAGCCTCAGGGGCGGCCCAAGTTTTGTTGACCCCCCTTCCTCTCTCGTGGGATCCTTCCATGGCTCGCCTTGGCAGAAGATAGGAAGAGCGGTGGTACAGTACCACCTCGAAAGCCAAGGCCGAAGATGACACACTAAAACTCGGGGGACCATCAGATAACTCTAGCCTGATGAGCCCACGCAAAGCGCCCAGGGATACACAAAGAAGGAGGCCTCCGGGGAAAGCTTACAAGCTCACTCGCTCAGTCCGGTTGCCGCCTGCATTCTTCTTTATCTGGGCTTTATTGTGGTCGGCCCCTCGGGGTATCTGTGGAACAAGCTACCGGGGGCAAGCTCACTCATTGAATGAACACGGTGAGGCTGCATATGCAAACCCCGCGAGACGGGGGAAAGCAGAGAAGCTGCTGTATCAATGGTTCTCACGACTTAGTGGCGGTCATGAGGGTGCTGCGGGTATGTATGTACGAATCCGCGTAGGCTGAAGCGATGCGGAGGTTTTTAGTCTGCGCTATCCTGTCTGGCTTGGACACATAGCACAGACGGTAGGTATGCAGGACCTTTTCTCTCTCAGCTCCGTTTTCCCCTTCACCCCTCACACTTGCTTGGCAGGTATGTGAGCTACGGCGGGGAGAGCTACGGGGCCTTGGCTGTACGTAGTTGGTTCCCTTATCCCAGGTTTTCCCCCCCTCCATCGGCTCGGGTTACATCTGGTTGGGCGGGAACGCGCGAGAGTTGTGTTGAGAGGTGTGCTGCTGCTGCTGCTGCTGCTACCTATCTGCTTGCTTGCTGCTGCTTTGCCGACAGGCGGCCGAGGTGCGGCCTGTCGAACCCCCTCCTCCCACGCTGGAGAATCCAATTACCCACATATGAGCTGTAGGTTGGCTGCTTGGTGCTGTATCATGCTGTTCGTCGAGGACATGGACATACAGGAGCCTGGGATGCTGCTTCCGGCCATGGGCCACGGAGGGAGGTGAACGGCGAACGACGAACGGACCTCGGATGCAAGGCTTATTTGGTGACGAGTTGGGGACCAATTGGCAAGATTTTCAAGTCCAGACTGGATGAACGACACGACACGTCTGAGCGTGAGCTAGATATCACTCAACTCGCCATGTCCGCCTCCCGTTTGCCGGGCAGCGGCTCGCAACGACGCATTACCAGCCGTACCAGATAGAAAATAAAGTTATGAGAGGGGTTGCGGAAACCACACGGGCAAAGTTCGGCTTCTCTGCGCTTTCTCATATTTCCTCTCACTCTTAGTCGTGAAGCTCTTCGTCCCCTGGGCTGGGGCTGTTCCGCGCGCTCCACGGCGATGATGGATGTTAGTACCTAGCTTACTTGGCGGCGCTAGGAGATAGATGGAAGGACCCCGCCGATACTCTCGACTCGGACCGGGGCGGGGGGAAGAGGGCTGGGATGGTGCGTTCCATCCCGTTTTTGTCGCAGGTATACTTTGCAGAGATGCGGAACGGAGCTCCAGCATTGTGGTGATAGATAGCGGTGACCAGGTCAGGCAAGGAGCCCCCATCTAGGCGCATCGGGAGAACGAATCAAGAAATACACGGCCGCGATGACGCCAGATGGGGCGTTGTGCGTAATGCTTCCGGCACTTGAGGGGATTACATACGGGGCCGAGAACTCTGTGGGCACACAGTGCAACACAACAACACTGGTTTCGGGTGCAACAGGACGGAGGGGTGTTGACGGGACTCGAGAGTTGCCAAGGCCTGTCTCGTCTGGATCGTTGGGGAAAGCTTGGCCTGTCGTGTGTCGCCATACAGGGCCCGCATGTGGCATGCAAAGTGCGTACAGGTACATGTGTAGGCATCAACGTGAATCTTGCGGGCCCTGTGGGAGGTAGGTTGGGACGGGAGGTGTGAGCTGAGGAGGCCCGACCAGGAAAACAGATCGTGAGCGAGATGAGATGCAGGTGGTTCGCAATGCCTGACTGGCCATGGCACCCATCTCTTGCTTCAGAGCTACAGAATGGGATCCTCGTCACGGGGCTCAAAAAGTCATAATGCCCCCGCCTTGCAGGGACAGCGAATTGAATTGCGCACTGGAGCTGTCCATGGACCGTGGTTTCCATTCCAAACCTAGATCCAAAGATCCAGCTGGCGGCGGAGGGGCCCTCGAAACGGCTAGCGAGGGGGCTGGAAGGAAGGTAGGGCCCAGCCCACAGGCGGGGCAGCTCTGGGCAGTTCGGACGGCCGTCAGTGGGCAGCGCTGCTGAATTATCAAGACGTTGCATCCATGCTGACATAACAAACGGCGCTGCGCTGCCCTTTTCCTTGCTGTGAGGCAGGCACGTACGGTAGGGCACCCAGCTGCCTACCCACCTCGCCAAGCCAAAAGAAAGAAAAAAAACAAATAAAGGAACGTGACGACGGCCTGGGCAGAGGTCAAGCCGTGATATCTAACAGCTGGGGTGCCAGCCAAGCTCGGCTTATTTCCCATGCTCCCTGCCATATATGTCTTGGCCATGCCGTCGAGATGGAAATATGGTTGTCCGATAATTTCTTCTCTCGCCTGTTCATGAAGCGATAAACCAAGCTTCCTCCTCAGCCTTCTTCTCGATTCTGGTTTTTGCACACAGACTTGTCCTCCGCCCTCCGAAGCGTTACTTGTCGGTTTATACCGCCTGCAACCTCCCTCCTTTCCATCACTTGCATCACTTGCAGCGCAGCCGTTTATTACTCAGCCAGCGGGCTCGAAACATAGAACACCCAACCAGATCCTCGTCGTGACCGCAGGAAGCATAGCATTGAATCATCCTTTCCCAGCTGCATCCATTCGCTCGCTAAGCGTCCGTTCATCCAGGCCAGCAGCATTGTCGAGTTGAACGTAGCGCCGGGATCCGTTCGTTTGCACCATTGCATGCGCTATCGTGTACGCTGACACCACTGCCGCCACCGCTGTTGGCTGCTGCTTGAGACTCTTTCTCCCACCCGCGAGTGAGAATCTCGCCACTTACCCCTCCAACCTCGATGCATGCTATCGCGACATAGCCTCTACTGGCCTCCCGTTGAGGCCGTACGAGCAGTGGCATACAATTCGATATAAAGTCATTTTCTACGAGTTCCCAGCCTACCATGGCTGAGAAGGCATCGAGCAATGTGAACCCCTCGTCTTCGTTGCCCTCGACGGCAAAAAGTCCCGACTCTGATGTGTCGCCAACGTCCCAAGTCGTCTTCAGGACCACCGACTACTTCACGACAGGCCCCGTCACCAATCGAGACTCCCCCAAGCTAGTCGTGCCCACGAGTGTCGCAAAGGTCGATGTCGGCCAGAGACGCGACGCTGCGCCGCCGAGCGCTACTAACTCGACGGCTCCTAGCACGACGACTTCGGCCTCGATTGGAGGTGAAGATGGGACGACGGACTCGCGGCGACCATCGCACAACGGCGAGTACCTTGACCTTGGCCACGCTCTATCTAGAAAATCGTCGTCGGCGTCTGTTTCGTTTCGCGCCCCACGAAATCCATCCCTGCCCCAAGGCCTCCCTCGGAAAACAGACAACCAGCGGCTCCGAGAGTCGTCGCCGTCTCCTATCAGGTATGTGGGAACATTTAAGTTTGTTGGTGTGGACGGGGCCGGGATCTATGGCGCGCTACCGTGCGTTTCCTTGCCAAACATACACACCTCTCCAACGCAGCCCAAGTGGTGCTTTTGTTGCAGGGATAGCTCCTGGTCCATCCCAAATGCCTACCCTTGTGTTTGTCTACGAAAGGGGGGGGGGAGGGTTCGAGAGGGCTCTAGGCTGTTGTGGCCTGTCCCACTGTGCCACATCCGTGGTCCCATTTGGGAGGAAGCGTCACAAGTCGTGGTGATATCAGAGTTTGATGCGAAATCGCCAGGCCGGGGTCCATTGTCAGTCGCAGCGACAGTGCATTCTGGGGCGTCCCAAACCGAACCTCACTCAGTCGCTACTCTGCCTTTGCCCTCGCTTCCCTGCCGCCTAGCCCGGATGCCGCCATGGCGATCGCCATCACCTCGAGGTGGAAGGTCGTCTTGTGCGCGGTCCGGTTGCATGATATGGACAAAGCGGCTGCCTTGCAGCGGGTAAAGCGCCTCTCGCCAGAGCTTGACCCGCATCATCACAACCGCAGAGCCTCTCTCCTCTTCGGGTTGACCTCATTCGCCAACGCTTAGCTCACGACCCCGCCACCCCACCAGGCTGGCCACTTGTTCATGTTTGATGGATGTCGTATGCTCTGCCAACCCAAATCTCGTTAGCCGGGCAGCCGATGGCCCTCCCACCACCTCCCCCCTCCCCCTCCCCCGCGTCTGGTTTGTGACTGCTGGGTTCGGGCAGTGTATAAGTCGAGACGGCTAACCGGCGCATATGCACATGCATCGTGTTTTTTTTTCCCGCATCATCATTATCTTGCCCAACACATCGCGCTGCCGCCGTCTGTGGTGCCAAAACTTGAGCTCAATTCGCGCAATGGTCGAGTGCCTTGCTCGCTATCCTGCTCCACTTATTCCCGATATCCATTTCGACCTCGGACTAGAGAACCAGTCCACCTTGGTGATATGTCGGTGCTAACAGAGAGACCGCCCGCGGCCCCCAGGTTTCGGCAACACGTTGGATTCGATAACCTGCCCGTGGGCGAGGCAACCAAGAATAATACCTCGTCGTTTACGCTTCATGTACGACACCAGGGGTACCAGTCCTCGCGAAGGTCCCGGACCTTTATGGTGGGCGTGGACGAGCATGCCTATTCCGATTACGCGCTGGTTTGGCTGCTGAATAAGATGGTCGACGATGGCGATGAAATCGTTTGCGTGCGAGTGCTGGAGAGCACCCCGCGGCCAGATAAAGATTACCAGGGGGAGGCTAAAAAGCTGCTCCAGGCGATCCAGTCCAAGAACGAACTTAACAAGGCTATCAGCATCATTCTCGAGTATTCAGTTGGGAAGCTGCACGCGACTTTCCAGCAATTGGTGGGTTGACCCCTCCCGTCCCGCCCCCGCATGGATGTGCCGTGACTGACCGCGATCCCCGCCTGGCAGCTTCACATTTACCAACCTTCAATGCTTATCGTCGGGACCAAGGGCCGGTCACTGGGAGGAATACAGGGTTTAATGAATACACGGAACTCGTTCTCCAAATATTGTCTCCAGTACAGTCCTGTTCCGGTAGTTGTAGTTAGACCCGACGACAAGCGTTTGAAGAAGAAGGAGAAGCGGATACACGACCCCTCACGGCAAAGCTATCTTGCCATCCTGGCACACAATGATGGGAAACACGAGGCCGACAGCCAGGCTAGTAGCGTGTACGAGCTCGAGAGGGGAATATCTGCCGACGAGGAAGCACATCGAGTTGCTGCAGCAATAGGGCTTCCCGCAGCATTCGACCCGACCATCAAGCCGTACCACAAAGACCCAACACAAATTCGGCGGGCTTCCCCATCCGCGCTCCCCTCTCGTTCGTCTGCTGGAACGACATCAACTTCACCGCCTCCGCCCGCGTTGGCAGCCGAGAGCGGGGACGAAGAAAGTGGCGATGATGAGGATGAGTACGAGATTGAGGCCGTTTCAGCGCAGCAGCTTGTCGGTGTAAGCAGGAGCCAGACGCAGCTCGAGAGAGAGCAGAAGCAGCGACTCCATGCTATGGAAGTGGGCGAAGCAGCCGCACTGTTAAAATCCGGCGTAGAAGCGATTGAAGATGACGACGATGATGACGAGTCACAGGAGAGAAGCCCAGTGGCTGTCAAACCCTGAGGGATGTTTCAGTTTCTTGGTCAGCCCTTTTACGCCCATGCTTGGCTTGCAGACGAACCGTTTAGCCTTTTGAGCTTCATGTTTAGCAGCATGCGCAATGGGGACCCAGAGACATTCCAGACCATCAGGGCAGGGCATCGAAGGGAGGCCTCGGGCTCGTGGAAGCGATTAGCATGTTGAGTGGTTTCCCGGGCTATAGAACACAGGGGTATTGCCAAGTAATGTGGTTTTTTTGGAGCAAAGGATCCTTGTATTTGTAAAAGATTATTACCAGCGTGGGCGGTTAGGCGGTTGGACGGTTGGGTGGGCGGCTCTGTCTTTAGCGAATCTCTGTAACTAGAGAAAATGAATACCAATTTACTTAAAGGGAATAAAGACGAGTGCCTGGGTTTCGATTGTGTTGCGATCACGGGCTGTTGGCTACCTAGGTGTGTAAGATCTCATGGCTTAATATGGATCAAGTCACAATGGTATGGGCCGGTTCAAGACAGGCTGGGCGTGGGTTGCATGGCACCCCCACGATATTGGCAACCGGGGAACCTGGGGTACGGCCAGGATTCCCGGTCGCAGGGCTGTTTGGCGCCTTAGCGTGGTTCGGCGATTCGTCATCTTTCCAACCAAATGCCAACCTCATGGAATGAACAGCTGCATCCCTCGCGACCCTGAAACTTTCAGAAGCGAGCAGTCGCAAACCACAGCACCCAAGGGAGAAGACAATCAATCAATAACCTCCCAAGGATCGCCCCGCACACACTGCTTACGCACACCTTCCTCCCTTCCCCTCTCTTTATCTCATCCCCCTCGTGCAACCGAAGAGTTCAAATAACTCGAGAACCCGAAGAATCCCACGCCGTATGATGCTCTCCCGGCCCTGCGCGCCGCAAGCCTCGGGCAACCACACTCCACAGCACCTCTCTCCCATCGCCCCCGATGCTGCCCTCGGCTGACGCATCGGGCTCCTGCACCAGCAACAATGAAGACGAAGTCTGCGGGCCCCCGCCCACGACCCTCGCGACGGCCCTCTCCGTCTCCCCCTTCCTCGCGACCTTTGCGATCGTCAGCCTAGTCGTCGCGACACACGTTTTCCCGCGCCTAGCACGGATACAATCTGACACCACCGGCGTCGTCCGCAATGGCGACGACTACGCGCTTCCCGCCTCGGCGCCGCCCAGCCTGCGCCAGGCCCACGCCGCGCACGGCGCCCGCTCGGTTAGGAGGCGCGTGGCCGCGCTGACGTTCGCCGCCACGCTCGGGCTGGCCACGGTGCTAGCCGAGCTGATACTGGCTGAGATCTCGGACTTTGTCGGGCCGCGCGCGCGCGACCTGGCGCTGCGCGTCACCGTGCCGGCGCTGCTGTTTCTGGTCATCGTCGTGATCCCCGTGCTTGAGTTGATGTCGATCGTCGCTGGGAGCGGGTGGACTTTCCAGAGGAGCGCAAAGGGGCGGGTGCCGCGGGTCGCGTGGGGTTTGTTAGCCGTGGGGTTTGTGGCGTGGTTGTGCGTCTTTTGGTCGCTGGGAAGAGCGGTGCCAATGGCGGACGAGAGGGACTATTTGTATGCGTTCAGTAGGGGGGCCAAGAGGAGGCGTTTGATGCGACGGGGATGACTATTGGGAGGGCGGCAATTCGGAAGGAGTCAGTCGGGGAGATGTTGGAGAGGGGGGGTTGTCAAGGGCGTGCCTGGAGAGGGTCGGGGTCATTGGGATATCGCTCATGGCTTTGCTGTCAGGGTTCGCCAGCGTGTCGAGCCCGTGGCATACCTTTGCCGATAACAGGTCGTACCGCAGACGCCCGATTACCAATGCGGATATCGCAAGGAAGCAGGCCGGACTCGAGGCCACAAGCGAGCTGCTACTTACGAAGCGGCACCGGCTACGCGCACTGCAGCGGAAGTTGGCCGACCCGACACCCAGCGGGATTTCAGGGGTGGCATCATCGAGTGGTCTGGTGGGTAAGATGCTCGGGTCCCTAAAAGGCATCGCCAGCGGAGGCGGCGGGGACGCCGCAGAGATCAAAGGGCTGCAACTCGAAATCTCAGGCCTCGAAACCATGGAGTCCAACCTCTCTACCTCCTTGTCCCTCCTCCGCACCCGCCAAGCAGCGCACGCTCGGGACGGCACCGCTCTTGGTCGCCTCCTCGCCATCCCCGGCTACATCTTCAGCCTCTACTGCGTCTACCGCATCCTCGCCACCACCCTAACCACCGCCCGCCGTATGTATTACCCCTCGGCGACCTTCTCCTCGTCGGACCCCATCAACCGCTTCCTCGGCCTCCTAGCCCGCCACTGGGACCCCAAACTTGATCAGATGGCTTGGGCCCGTCAGATCTCGTTTCTACTCTCGGGCGTCATCCTCGCCGCCAGCGCCAACTCGGCCATGCAGACCTTCCACCTCTTCGCTCGCTGGATGCCCGGCCTGCTGTACCAGGCCCAGGCCAACCTGGCCCTGCTCATCGGCCAGATCGCCGCGACCTACGTCATCAGCGCAGCGCTGCTGCTCAGGAGCAACCTGCCGAGGGAGGTGGGCCGGTCTGTGGGCGACGCGCTGGAGAGCGCGCTCGAGCCAGGGTTTGTGGATCGTTGGTTCGAGGGCTGGTTTCTGTTCGCCAGCGTCGGGACTGGGATCGGGATCTGGGTGGGGAGGAAGCTGGCCGGGGGCGGCGGAGCTGGGGTTCTGGGAGGGGAGTATTACCTGGATGAGTGGGATGAGTTTGCTGGGGAGGAAATGGGGGCGCAGAAGAGGTCATGATGTTTGGCACTATATTGTTTGGCGCTATATTGTCACACGAGGCTGGCAATGGGATTGGATGGAGGGAGTGAGGGAGGTTTACCTCCCGGTGGTGCCCTGGTTAAAATGGAAAAGGGGACGGGCTGTGGTTGCGTGGTGTTGGATGGGTCCGTCATTATTATCCTTGTGTATGACTGTGGTGTATGATTATGTTCAGATAGCGGCGTCTTGGATCTGGGTTGGTTTTTTACAGGTGAATTAAAATAGGCGGTCTAGTCGATTTAGCACATGTTATTGTGCTACCCCTTTTTGAGGAGTACTCGTATTAAACTGATCGTACAGAGTTATCTCCTTGCGTCTCTGATTTATCTCCCTGCGTCCCTGAGTGTCCTTGCTTCTCTGAGTCTCCCTTTCTAGTATGACGCCGGAATTTTTCCGTACTCGACTGATCATTGTTTTCCATTCTACAGTGGACAGGATGTTAGCTCGTTATTTGGTAACGCGTCTTCCTCCCGTTGCTGAATAACAGTTGCGGTGCAAAAGTCTTGGTAGCTAGTGCCTTGGCGTAACTCATACACATACTTTGCCCAGTGTGGCGGCCGTCAGATTTGGTAATGTTCTTCATCCAGACCCTCGACCAAGGCTCCCTATCTCTGCTGCCCGCACCTTCTTTCGATCATCTTCTTGGCTTCTTCGCATGCCCGATAGCCGCTTCGTGCACCCTGCAAAAACAACCAAGGCTGCAAAGAAAAGGGCGATGAGGAACCCGATTTGCATCAATTCAGGCGTGGATTTAGGGCAGACTGGCGAGTTCAGATCGAGCTCCGCTTGTGGGTCCTGGGCAATAAACCCCATGCTCTTCCGTGCCATCAATAGATTCTTCGCCTCTGTCGCAACTTTGGTCGGAGATCTATCAAGGAGTCGGATGTCGATTGTGAGCCATCCCGCGTCACTAGTGCCGTTAACCAATCCCGTCAGAGGAATACGTCCGACGATGACCATACTGCTCGTAGGGTCACCCATGGCTGTTTCTTTCCTTGTTGGGTTGATCGATCGCGATTTTGCGTGCTGGAGAGGATTGTGCAGAAGATGTGTGCTTGGCTGGGTACCTAGGCTGGGAACCTGCAAGGAAGAGAGGTTATTTATCAAGGCCGGGTGCCATTGACAGAGCTCGGTTGAGAGGTGGCCGGAGAACGGTGGTTCCGTTGTTGCATATCTGTTCCTTCTCTGACATGCCCGACATGTAACATTTGGCAGCACGGAAGTGGCCAATGTAAATCATAGAAAACCAAAAAAAAAAAAAAAACCAAGCACAGAAGGAGCTATGTGAAGCCGCCATACAAATTAGGGGTTTGTTGACATTCAGGGAAGGAGCTATTCCCATGTGCCAATGGGATAGCGGCTGTGACACCTCCCAGCCACTGTCGACTTGGGCATTTTCCCGCTATGGTACCTTATTTTACTCGTAGCTTTATCTTGATATGCGAACCAAAGTACCTTCCACTAATATCACCGTTAAGCCTGGGGGACTCACTTCAGCTATTCCTTCGGCCACCTCTGCTATCCGTCCCTACGTGATCAAGAGTAGAGGAGATCCGCTTGCCCTAGCCGACCACCCGCCCACAGTCGCTGGAGGATTGGGTGAATTTACTCTGGGTGACCTTGCCCAAGCAGCCCCATGCCCTGGCCCCATCCCATGCTCTACTACCAGTTGCTTGAACGCCAAACTCGATGGCCACTTCCAGCAGCCAATTATTCCCACGGCTGGCCTTAGGATCGCTGAATCCACCGTACTACTAAGTCACGGTGTTTTCGGCGAGCGTGGAGGAAGGTTATGCTAAGTTTCAAAGTCGTCTAACTTCGGTTCATCTTTTAGATAATCAGTCCTGTGCTAAAGTACTTCCCAGAGACTCACATCATGGGTCGGAAATTAGGTTCATGATATGTCTGGTTCGGGACGGCCCGGCACAGAAGAAAGCTTGGTTGAGAAGGGATAACAGCCCCCCATCAAGACGTTGGAATACCCGACTTTACCGTCAATCAGTGCTTAGTAACTAGTAGTACTGGTAGTCTGGGTTGACAGTAGATCGACTAGTGGTGTCTACAGCCAGGAGGGGCTACTAATGTGATATATTTCTATCTGCTACCACGGTGTAGTATTGCCGTAGTACCACCAACCGGTAGCGGCTCATGTGTACAGAACGTATAAGATTTCGGGCTTCCCATCGCTGCTCATTCCGAGTCAAATGCATACACTCCAACCCTGGTTGGTTTGTTAGCGCAGAACACTCTCGCCAAACCAAGAGAGGTACTGAAGCCATGATGAAGCATTTGCAGGATAAGAAAAGATATCTGGTATTTTATAAGGCCTTTTTAAGATGAGAAAAGCCTTCTGAAATACCAAGTACATATTTTAAAATGCGGAAGATGCTGTTTTTGCTGCTCGGAAGCCTCTACCTTTGGGCCATTAGGAAAAGGTTACACGCGAACAAACAAACCAAGGTTGGATTGTATGTTTTGGGGCCCAGTAATCGAGTTGCTAAATCAAATGGATTATAAGTCGAGACAACCTTTCAGTCCGAAGTAAAACTTGGTCTATTTCCCAGTGGTGGAGCCTTTGAAAACCTTTGATAGAGTTAGGGCGTATCCCCAGCTGCTTTCTCCGAAAGATAGACTTCTTGTGTCGTCGGACACTTAGAGGTATATATTACACGACCTTCGCTGAGACTGGGCTCTCAACCATCGTCTCTCTCTTGTCATCATTCTTCACAAAAGTCAACCTAGACCCTTTTACATATTGCCTTATTTTCACAGGTCAAGTCTCAACACCTATCGACAAGCAAACACCATACAAAACGGCACTCTGGTCTACCAAAGACTTCTCTTCCGTCTCTCGGTCGACTTGAACTGTCCTCAGACCACGGCTATCATCACAGTCACAACTTGAAGTCCCCACTAGCTACAATTACAACGATCACAAGATGTTCCGACACAACATGGAAATCGACTCCTCCCCAACAAGTGGTCCAAGCTATTCTGCCGGCGAGTTCACCATCGCTCAAGCCAAGGCGCAAAGGACTAGATAGTCTATTGAAAAAGCCTCCGCCCGCAACGCCCAGAGAAAGAAGCGCGTAGCTCAAATGTGCCTTTCTAGTTGGGAGGAGATCTTGCATGGGATTTCGTTGGAGGCTCTCATCGAGTTACCAGCAAATGCTGCGGAATTGCTAGTAGTACCGACAACGGCCGCAAGGCAGCTGGGCGGCGCCAGCAGACTCCAGAAGGCTGTAGTTGCCAGCTTCCGCAATTTTCGACCGCAGCTCTCCAGAAATGTCTGGTATGCAGATGCCATGGTGGTTGACACCACTCCCGAGACAGATGAGGATGGCGACCTCATCATCAAGATGGCGATCGATGACACTCTCGAGATAGGCGAAGGCGGTGACCCCATAGTGCTCGACTCCACTTTCGAAATCGATGAACGACAGGAGCTGGAGAATCTCGTCTTAACTCGAATCAAGACGGTTGCCGATTGCTGGTTGTCCGAGGGCCAAAACCAAGACAGCGCGCTCGCCATCTGATGGATTGCTAAGATGGCGGACCCTCGCCGCAACCTCCCGGTGGCATCACAACACAATCCCATTCCACAGAAACGGCCCGCCAACGATCGAGTTGAGGGTGAGCCCGATGCAACCTGGCCCAACTGGAAGAGGCCCTAGCGAACTTTCATTTGTGAACCGACAATACGTTTTTTTCTTTCTTTTTTCTTTCTTCGAGGTATAGCGATGAGAGCTTGGAAGGTTAGGCATCTTGAAAGTTAGCAGCATGGCAATGCATATGATTATGTTGGCGGCATAGTGGCGATGGAGCTGCACGGCTGGGCATTTTGGGAAGGTTCGAGTTTGCCGGCATGGAAACTTCAGCGCACTCGCGATTTGACTTTTCTTTTCACACACCCCTGCAAATTAATGACAGCATAGCACGGCATGAGATAGACACCCCGGGATTTTCGGCGTCGATGAACACAATACAACAAATTACGGAGCACCTTGAGACTTGGGAATGTTCAAATGGAAGCTCAAGGTCATCTCATCGTAAAAAACCTATCAGGGTCCTATCCACACTTTGATGGGTTCGCGAGTCTAGTCTCGTCCGCGTGGATGCCACTTGCCTCATACCCCCTGAGCAATTAAACCTGGTTGGTTGTGCAAGAGTTAACTGCTCCTAAGGCAGTGACTACGTACTATGATTCCCATCTTACACTCCAACCCTGGTTTGTTTGTTAGCGCGGAACACTCCCGCTAAGAAGGACATTGAAGCTCTCATAAGGCCTTTATCGCGTAAAAAATTGGCATTCTAGCCTTTCAAAGGGCATGTCTGGGCTTCAATAAGGCCATTCTGGTATCTCAAATAGGTATATTTGGTATTTTAGAAGGCCTTTCCCATACTAGGGAGGCCATATAAAATATCAAAGGTGCCTTTTCTTAAGCTGCGAAGGCGCTATCGGGGCTTCAGCGCCTCTCATAGTGGGAGTGTCACACGCTAATAACAGACAAAACCAGGGCTGTATTGTAGGGGGTGGGACGATATAAACTTTGGGTACCGTGGGTATATGCTGTGCGCCTGGGGCTCAAAACCGCGACTTGGCACGGGCCCTTTTTTTAAGTCTGGGGTTGGCCCAATAGAAGGCATATTAAGGGACCATTGAGGAGCCCCTCAAACACGCGACTTGTTTCGTTTCCAACCGCCCACCACTTTTGCCACTTTTCTCCCACTTCATTGGCTTCCCTTCTCTGCGCGCCATGTAAAGGGGAAGGGGTCCCACTGGGCGAGACTGGGCAACACAAACGCAGCTGCCCTCTCAGCATCGTGTGCTCGCCAGTGCCAGCAGCCATTGAAACATCTGGTGATGGCGCTTGGTGAAAGGTCGCTGCCTGAGTGGCCGTCTTGCCAGCTGTCCGAACCATTTGCTGCCCAACCGCACTTCAACCAGCACCAGTAGCGTCGCATTCGGGAAGGCACATTGAGGCCATCTTCTACGCTACTGTCGTAGTCCCTCCCGATGCCGTGGTGGCTGCCTCATTGGCACCCCCCTGAGAGGGGCCTCGGAGAGGGAGGGGGACGCGCAAGGTAATGAGGCATTGAAGACCTTGCCTACCCGCCTCACCCACCAACCCATCGCCCTGCGATGCTTCGTTTTGTTTGCCATTTCGACTCCTGATTCCTGGGAGAACTCTCAAACACACGCCGAAGCTGTGCATCTTTCGCTTCTCTGTTTGCTTTCCTCTGTTTGTTGTCTGTTCCGTGTGCAGTGGTCTGTCTGGCAGAGACCCTGACACTTGTCATCCTCCCATTTGCTTCGGTTTCCCATCTTTGAGCCCGATAGTCCACGTCCCAGCGAGGCAATCGCGGCCTTCTCTCTCGTTTTTATCTCGTTGTCCCTCTGCCCCTCTCCAGCCGGCAGACGACAACTCCACATTCTTCTCCTCAAGTCTTGGGGACGATCAGCATCGCAGGTTCTGGAAATAAGCCTTCTGGGTCTCTTATATGCCCGCGACAGTGGTTCGCCAAGGCATGATCGAACTGGCCGGAGCAAAACAGTTCCTCGCCCATCCCCAATAGGAGCCTGGTGCTGTCCAGTTGCATCACCAACACATAGCCGCATTGACCTCGCGATTACTGGTTTCTGAGAGGCAGCATTGTCGCTCTCTCGATCCGACCGCCCGTCACCGTCGCCCTCTGACACACATTGCGTTTCGGGTCGCTCGGCAGGCCACAGAGTCCACTCCAGCAGCACCAAGATCCCCCCCCCACAGTTCCCCTGATCTCTGCGATCCTGGCGGAGGACACCAGGACACCAGGGAACTAAGGCACACAACCAAGTGCGGGAATCGGGCGATTTGTGCAACCACCACGACAGTTCTGGATTGGACGGCGCCAAATTCCAAGACCCGGTGGTCACATCCTTGGTCTCTCCCTCTCCCAACCGACAAACACCAGCTTGGCGCTGGTCATCGCCCACAATAATCGCCATGGGAAATCACGATAGATTGCGGTCCCCGCCATGGGTCGGCCTCTTGTTGATGGCCTCGACGGCCTCGGCCCTGACGCTGTCCAACTTCCAAGTCATCACGTCGTCAGGGGTGCCCATCGCCTGCATCCTGGCGTACAACAACCAGATACCGAGCTGCACCACGGCCGATTTCACCCTGGGCAACGCCTGCTCAGCCGCTTGCGTCAAGGGTCTCGAGAAGGTTGCCGACACGCTGGACGATGTGTGCAATGGTGCGCAGGTGTCATCGGCCTCGCTGCTGGGACAAGTGCTGCTAGGGAATCTGGTTGATCTGTTGTGTCCCTCTGCGGGCACAACGACATCAAGCTCAAGTAAAACCTCGACTGCCTCAAGAACCACTACCACTAGCTCCACCACTCTTTCTAAAACCACTCTAACACCTGTTTCTTCGCGGACAGCGACGTCAACGCCGCAGCCGACCACAACGCAAACGGATGCGCCCGAGAGCTCCTCGACGGAGGCTGCTCCCACTACGCTCATTCCATCCTTCGTCCAGTCCGACGCCGGCGCCTCACCGACTGTGCCGACACAGACAACTGGCGCGCAGGCAACCCTGAGTCCTGCCGAGCCGACACCCGAAGCGCCACTCGGAGGGGGGAGTCCCTTCGACTTTGTGGCGACCGGCGGCTCAAGACCGCTCGTCGTGGGCTGGCTACAGTCCTTACTTTTTGCGTTAGGTGTAGGTCTGATCCTTCTGAGGTAGTCACTCGCCCCTTTGATCACAAGAAGGGGGGGATTGGTGATTATGATACGGGCTGGAAATAGGCTTGGACCGACCCAGAGGAGGGATTAATACGCTCTACGAATATCATCATTGAAATGACGTTGATTGTTGCATGGGGATGGCTATCGGCCTCATTTGAGGAGAGGTCCTCTATGGGGACATGCATTTCTATATACAGTGATGGGAGAAGTGCTGATGATGCAACCACCCTTCGGGGTTGTTGCAGTTGTATTTAAATATGATGATACCTGACGTCAATATAAAGAGATATCGACTGCTTGCTGTGTTCCGCCAACGCAAATGATCCCATGATACACAAGAGCGCTCCCCTACTCAATAAATACTAAATACACAAAAATGAGCCGGCAGAAAGCTCGTCCATGGGATCCTCACAGGTCCAGTTCTTCGTGCTAGATTCAATCCTCGTATTTGGCTGGACCTTCCGGGGCGGCAGGGAGTCCTCGTCCTCTATTACAACCTCCGGGTTTATTATCTCCCGTCTTGTCCAGCGTCCTCGCCACATCACTTCGCAGACGGCAATGCCGTACTCCTCCACAAGTCCCGCATCTGGATAATCCCCGGGATGCTGGCGAGCAGCCCGATCAGCGGCTCGCTGACGAAGCCGGCATCGGTGCTCCAGTGCAGCGTGAGCGGCATCCAGGCCAAGTTGCGCGCGACCTTCTTGCGCCACTCGGCCGTCTCGGCGTCAACCTCGGCCTCGGCCTTGGCCTTGCTGCTCCCCGCCCGGCCCTCGGCCGCGAGCCTCCCCAGCTCGATGCCGATGTACGCAGCCCACAGCCGCGAGCTCCACTTGTACGCCTTGCCCTGCTGCGCCGGCGTCCAGCCCATGACGCCACGCGACGACAGGTACGCGCCGTTCTCGAGCGTCTGGAGCCCGACGCATAGCAGCAACCTCGTCCACTCGATCACCTTGTCTAGCCTCGTCTCCTCGGGCTCCCCGCTCTTCTTCTCCGTCGCCGGCGACAGCGCCTTGACGACCAGCCCCTTGCCCCAAAAGTACATGCCCAGCAGCGCCCACAGCCTCAAAATCGTCCGCGCCTCGCTCAGCAGCCCGCTCAGCGCCTTCAACCTCCCCGCCAACACCAGCGCCGCCGCCGCCGCCGCGGTGGTGGTGCTGCCCCCGGCCGTGACGACGGCCACCTTGCCGGCCGCGGTGGCGCCGGCGCCCGAGAAGAGCACCGTGGTGCGCGGCGGCAGCGCGGCTAGCACGGCGAGCCACTCGCGCGCGGAGCGGCGCAGGACGGAGCGCGAGAGGGCGCCGAGGGCCGAGGCCGAGAGGCGCGAGCCGTAGCAGACGAAGAGTAAGACGGTGTCGATGCCGGCGGGGGTGGAGAGGCACCTGTTGAGGCGGGCGAGGAAGGCGTCGAGGTTGGAGGGGGCGGCGGCCAGCAGGGCGCGCAGCGGGGGCGCGAGCGGCACCGGCTTGGAGGGCGGCGTGGCGGGCACGCCGCCGGCCGACGGGATCGGGCTGCCCGACGGGAGGTCGGCGATCACCGGGATGTCGGTTTCGGGGGTGGAGGAGGCCATTGTGTTTGTTGTTGTTGTTGTTGTTGTTGTTGTTGTTGTTGTGGTGTGTGTGTGGGTCGGTGAGGGAAAGAAGGGAGGGAGTGGTTTTTCGACGTAGCAGGGAAGACGCGCGATGGTGACACCCGGAATTGGCTGGCTCGCGAGTGCGGGGTCGGAGCGTTAGATGATTTTGTGTGAAGAAACAACCCCAGGAATTTGAAGATCCGGGGAATCGATCGCAAGGTACGAGAAAGAATGGCGTCGGATGCAGCGTTTCCCCTTTCCCCACACCTACACGGCGGTCGGCGGTCGGCGGTCAAATATCTGTGAGATTAGCCTCGTTATGCGGGAGAGGTGGAACAGCCAGGTTGAACCGCTCTTCCGGGCCTTTCAACTCGGGTTCAAGAGACGGCGATTCGACAATCTGACAACCTCGGTCCGCGGGGGTGGTTTTCCCCACCCAAACCATGCGTAACCATCCCTGCCGCCGGCAAACGCGGCCCGGCAGTCGTTGTCGACGATTATCAGCTGAAAATACGTTTCCAACCAACTCTCTAAGCTGTTGATCAGGCTGAGGTTGCATTAGCAACCATGGGTGTGCAATGTCTTTATACAGCCGCATGTGCACGAAACTGCATACTTGGTACATACTACCTCACACAGCATACGCATGCCCATGCCCAATGCTTTCAGTTCTTCGCAGCAAGACGGGGGGTATCACTATATCAAGCCTATTGAAGATGCCCACCACTCCACGAAGAAACCCATCATTGAATCCCATCCACGCTGCGCTGTGCATACCGCTTTTCTATCATCACTTTCTCCTTCCCTTCGGCCCCGGCACCACTACCCCCACTCCACCCCCCCTCACGCTGTCCCAGACACTCTCCCCAACCCTCGCGGGGATCTTCCTCCCCCTCAGCCTCTGATCGATCAACCACATACCCACCACGAACTCCTGCCGGTCCAGAGCCCCCTCCCCACGTCGATCCACCAACTCCCACACCTCGCTCAGCTCATCTGCCGGGAGCCTGCTCCTCCCCCAGATATCCCGCACGACAACATTCACCACCATCTCCGCCTCGGCGGCTGAGCCCTCCAGAAACAACCCCCGGTTGCTCGCCCAAACAGCCTCGTACCGCCTGCGCTCACGGACTGAGACAGCGTCGCGCCACCGCCGCCGAGAGCCCTCGCTGTGCGCGTGTTTCTTGTTGCCGCCGCCAAGTCCCGTCGGCAGCGCATGCTTCCTGCGGTGGCGGTGCATCCGGTGGCGGGCATCCTCGTCATCCGAGAGGGATGAGTGCGGTGCCCGGAGGGTTTGTAGCATGCCTGTGCGCGGTTGTTGAACCGAGGCAGATTTATTGCTGCCGCCCGTATGGTGGAGGCTCTCGGCCGTGCGCTGCGGTTGGAGTGTGTAATGGCCGTGTTGCGGACTGCGGGGCCGGTGGTTGTGGCGCCGGGGGGCTGGGAGAGGTGGTGGGTTGGAGGAGGGTTTGGTTGCGAGGCGGGAGGAGGCGATGTTGCCTGCTACAATCGCGTTGGTTAGTGAGTCGAGGGCGAGGTTGGAGACGGATGCGCCGGGGGCGGGTGCCGTAGGACGTCGTGCTGCGGGGCGTAAAGTAGGTGATGAGTTATGGTGGAACGTAGAATGGGTCGGTGACGCTCCTTGTGGTGAGGATTGACGGGACGATGCCTGATTGGGACCACGGCTTGTGTTAGGGAGCTCAAGGTCCTTAACTGGTGACACGGCTCGCGGAGACTGAGTCGAGGAAGCCGAAACAAAAGAGTCATCTGACGAGGCCGAGCTCCGAGACGAGGGGCGGGTTGCTGATGCGCGTCCATCATACTTTGCCGTGTCCGCCTCTGACCTCGTACCAGAGGATCTAGTCGGAAGGCGGGGAGGATTAAGTCGTGGTGTTTTGTCTAACTTTATTGATTTCGGTGACACGAACTCTGTCACCGGGCGCGATGGGAGTTGCGGCGTAGATGGACCGACATCAACTCCTGTAACAGTCCCTGGAACGGTCCTTGGTTTCCGAGCTGCCACCGGAGGTTTATCTTGACTCCTCGCCTGCCCCCCTGTCCTAGAACTAGCATCAACTTCAGCTGGCAGCTCCCGGCGATCCTCCCTACCCGCGCCCTCGCCCATACGCGGTCTAGAGCTCAGCCTAGAACCCGCCCTAATCCCTCCATCCGCCTCCTCTGGTTCAAACGTTGCCGCTCTAACAACAACTGCGGGATTTGGTTTCGGCTTTGGCCTAGGCTTCTCCTTAACTAACTTCGGCCGTCCCTCACCGACCCCTTCCTCTCGGCCAGAACTCCTCTCTCCCAGCGGCGTCGCCCGCTCCAACAGCTGGTCCCGCCTAGGACTCCCCTCCTTCTTGACCGGATCGCCCTCCTCTCCCTCCCTCCTCCCCTCAAAAAGCGAAATCAAGGACACTGTCGGCCTTATCGACTCGGTATCCGCACTCCCCTCACTCGGTCGCCTCGCTACTCTCGAATGCAGCTGCGTCGCTGTCATGCCCATGGGACTCGGCATCGGACTAGGACTTGCCGACCGACTTGCGGCCAGCGCGGCCGCGATGAGCGAGGCTGACGCCCTGGCTGGGTCCGGTCTGGCATTCCCAGACCCAGACCCCGACCCAGACCTAGACCTGGAATGTGATTGGGAAGGTGCCGACAGCCGCTGCACCACAGCCCCATGCTCATCCTCCCGGGTGGACTGGGAACGGTTGTGAGGGCTGCCGCCCGTGCCCTGGCGGCTGATATTCCCCGCATGTCCCGGCCCCGTGGGCGACCGCGGCCGGGGCCGCGGCTTGTCCCGCTCTCGCGCAGCCTGGGCGGCAGCGCGGAGGGCGCCGTTGCTCGAGGGTGTGCTTGTAGGATTTGCTGCTGTCAGCGGGGGGTTCGGGGAGACGGGGGCGTGCCGGGGATCGCTCGCGGCAGCTTTGTTTTGTTGGCTTTGGAAGGCGAGTGTGGCGCCCTTCAGGGCGGCGGCGGCAGCGGCGGCATTGGCGGCATTGCCGGGTGTCAAGGAGGCAGTTGCGCCGCGGCCCTGCGTCGCGGCTCCGGGAGCCTGCATGGACCTCTCTATCTGCTGCTCCTGCTCGCTGTTGCTTGCTGGGGATGTCCTCCACTTGACATGTAAGGTAGAGCCGGCCGGGGATTAGCGCCGTGGTGTGGTGAAATTGGCCAACACGTATGGCTGTTTACGCCCTTTGAAGCATTGTTGTCTCGCGGTAGATGCGTGTCGGTTGCTGGGTTAATCAGAAAGTTGTGTGATGGGCCAAAACGAAGGTCATCCGTAACGAGCACGCGTGTCGCAAGGCTGAGCGGCACAGGAAGCTTCGACAGCCCTGGGGTGCTGCCTGGTCAGACGCAGAGTGTCGAAATACATGGTACCTTCAGTTATTAGGGGGGGAGGGGGAGGGGGGCAGAACGCCAAGACTGACCGTGGTGTGGGCAGCAGCGCAACAGGGTCGTTCCCAGCATCAGTCAATACGACCTGCAACGGTGGGGATCTTGCTGACTTTGCATCTGTGCTTGCCAGGGCCACGTGCGACTCGATTCGCTAACAACTGGGAACGTCGCATAAGGTTGTTATGTAAACACAAAAATGCACACACTCACTCGCACACAGCACCTGTCCCGCAGTAATCCGTCAATGTAAATGTAAGTGCAATCATGTCTATTTGTGCACTCTAAATCACAGCCCAGACCTAGGAAAGGCCTCAAAAGCCTCAACATCGGCCAACCAAAGCCCCAGTCGCTTGCTCCCAAAGGAAGCAGCAGTACAACACTACGACCTATATCTCACAGAGAGAACCCCCTCCCAACCCAATAGCCCAGAACGCCGTCCCATATCCCCTTAGCCCATCCAATCCAACACGGTGGAACTCCCATCGAGTCCCGCCCATTTCTGCGCTTTCGCTGTTGTTTGCCCCTGGGCTTCCCCAGTAACCGACCGCCCCCCTCCTGCCCAGTTTGTCCGAGATCGAAATGAGAAATAGGTACAACGCGAAGAAGAGGAACGATTTATAAATAAGAAAGACCTCACTGCCAAATCCTATTGGCCCGAGGGTTCCAGTTCCTTCTCGCCAGCCAACAGGAATAAGAAAGTGGCCTAATGCCTTGCGGCGGCCGAAGAAAACAAAAATTGCATGTTTGCGCCGTGACCCAGTCGTCCGAACCCAACCAGAAAAACGAGAGTTGGAAAATGGAAAAACCAAGATTTCGCAGGATTCGAAGCAGCGTGGCCAGAAATGCAAAGCAGAGCATATCCATCCCCCCTAATGTGGGGAGGTTCATGATGCAAACACGTGTCGTGGCGACATCATTCATACTCGTGAGTGGAGAACCTCCGACTGGGAAGTCAATAGGCATCCTCATCTGTCCACTCGCTGGCCGAAACGATCCGGTTCCCCTCGTTGTCCACCATGACATGACCCGCATGCGCTGGTGGGAAGCCTCTTTGTCGCTTCGCCTGGCCCCCTTGAGGCCGAGCATAACCTGTCTCGGGGGTCAACCTCTTGCCCGCGCGGGCAGCACGCACTTTTGCGTAGTACGTGTCTGAAGCATCCATCTCTGGTTCCGAATTGTCGTCATACGTTTCCCAATTCTCCGATCCCGATGCCGCCGTTGAGGCCACCGTCGAGGTGTTCGAGATTTGACGAGCTGGTGGTGGCGCCTGAGAATATGATGTTTGCGCAAGTCGCTCATTTTGCCTCTGTGAGGCTTGATACTCTCGAGAGGATGGCCTGCTATTTTCCATGGAGAGTTGTCTGTCATCATAAACATCTTCGGGCTCGACATGCCGAACGATGCTCGATCCCAGACCGGCCGACCGATAGTAATTCACCGGTGTCTCCAGCTCGGGAGGTGGCATCAGATCGCGCATCTTCGGTGGAGGGGCTCTCAAAATAGGGGCACCCTGGCGCAAGTTGCCTGTCTCAACCCTGGACTCTGGCCGGGCTCGCTCTGGAGAGTTGTTTCCGTTCTTAAGATTCGACAGTGGTACGCGAGCAGGAATCCTCGACGGGCTGCCTCTTGTGTTTGCGACCGGTGCCTGACTCCTTGCTGGAGCCGGCTTTGTTATGCTGGGAGCGGTAGGCGTTTTGGCGGTAATCTTTGCCGCCGTTCTCAGGTTGCCAGCACTGTTTGCTCTGCTTAATGTCGCAGGTTTTGCGCTTTTTGCCACTGTCGGCATTGGTGCCGGGGTTTTGGATCTCGGTCCAGGCGCCGCCCTTGGCTCATCCGACTCGATAACATCAAGAAAGCGCTCTCCGTGTACTAAGAACGGCCGGCCATATTCATCCTCCCACTTCTCCAAGCCCTTGCGAAGGTCGGCCGCAACCTTGGGCAGTTCCTTGGAAATCCGCTTTCGCATCTTCTCCTCGCGGAGGAGCTTGCCCGGATCACGTTTCTCTCCCTTCTGCCCCCTCATCATCAGTCGAGAGGCATCTTGGCTTGACGCAGCAAGTTCGTCCCGGTCATGGACTAGAGTCTTATATCGGTCGACAAGTGCCAGAGTTGGTGCCCGCTGTTCCTTCAGGACCTCGAGTCGAGCAACCTCACGTTCGTGCGCTTCAAGTAGGGCATCACTATAGACGTCTGAGAAGGCCGGGGTGAACTCGAGCATCTCGTCCTCCGAGAGATAGAGCGCATCCCATAGTTCCTGGAGCTTGAAGCGAGCATCCTCAACGAACAAGTGGAAGTTCTGCCGTTTGAGGTCGTTCAATCGCTCTAGCTCGTCTTCAAATTCGTTGATTTGTCGGACTCCGCAACCACGATTACTGTTAAGGAACGCCTTACGCTCCCTCTCGTCCACACCCAGCTTCTCCCAAAGCGCCTCAACTGCGACCTTCAGATCTCTCAGGCGTCTCTCACGGCTTTTCTTTTCTTCAAGCAGTTTGTCGCGCTTGGATCGAAGCCGGGCAACATCTTCCTCGTGCAAGCCGAGTTGTTCTGGCGCATCGCGATAGTATTTGACGATGGCACCGTCTGTCTGCGCCTGAGGCGTGCCAAGCTCTGCCCACAGCTGGATGGTGTTCTCAGCAAGAGCTCTCACAGTCGCCACGCGGCGCGTGTACTCCTCATACACGCGCGTAAACTCTCCATCTAGCTTGTCGACATATGACGGCGATAAGTCAAACGAGGGCGGTATGGACTGATTCGGCCCGGTAGGCGGCAGAGCTATTTTGACAAACGTGGGCTCAAGGTGAAGGGAATATGATTCGAGAGCTTGGACTAATTCTACGTCTTGTCAGACTTGCTTACCTCTCGATTTTGGGAAGGGTGACTCACTCTTGATCTGCTCGAAACGCTCCTTGTGCAGTCTGCTGATCTGCGAGTGCTTCTCCTTGAGAATCTGCAGGCACCGAGTGAGAGGATACGTGATCTTGAGGTCGTCGTCTTCGGACTTGTAGTCGCGGCGAGGCTTAGAGTCGTCAAGCGAGGCCTCCATCTGGCGGATCGTCGTAACGATCTTCTGAGCCTCTTCGATCATCTCCTTCTTCTCTGCCGTCACAATCCGAACTTGGTTGTGGAGGGCATCGGAAAGGGCTACGAACAGCTGCGAGAGATGGTATAAGCAGGAGCAAGCGCGACGGAATCAGCCACGAACATACCTCGGATTCGCGTGCTTCGCGGTCATGATTAGGGACCCCGATTTCATCGAACAGGCCGTGCAGCTGGTCGATGATAGTATTGACCTGCTGGGCCAAGTAGCTGGTGTCCATCTCACCAGTGGTTTATGGGGGAGCGAGATGGCGTGCGAGGGCGTGCAGGCTGGAATATAGCAGTGTTGATTGTCAGGCGCGAGTCAAGCCTGAGGCAACTGATGATTGATGTCTCGAGGTGCAGATGCAGGTGAATGAGCTTGTCGATGCGGTCGTGGCGGGGCGTATCATTGAGCACGATGACGTGCAGCGTAGTAGATTTCGCAACCAAGCGGCTCGGTGTTGTGTTGTTTACAACTCGTCTCTCATTTAGCACACCCGCAGGCAATGAGTGCGACTCCAACGATGCATTTCAGGTGGGAAAACACTCGTCGTCGACAAATTTCCAGAAGCGAAGCAAACGAGTGGCAGAATCGGCGTGGTGAGTGTCGGTGTGTGTGAGAGGGAGGGGAGCAGATCTTTGGACGAGGCCCAGATTATTGGGTGAGCCTGCCCGGAAAGTTTTGCTGTTGGACGATGATCCTGGCTCGCGAGCTAGGCTCATCACCACAGCAACGTGACTATTTTGGCCCGTTTTGGCGGCAGTTTCAAGACGTGAAGCCCCCCACCTTCACCTCCACCTACCGTCTAGCTTTCCACCTTGGAGCTCAAATGCCCACCGTCTCCCGCTGTCCCGCATCATCAACAATTCCCGTCACCTCAAGCCGCGGCCCGCCTCCCATCTGAGCTGTCTTCTAGAAGGGATCAACGGCGAAACACACCCGACAGGGCCACCGTCGTATTCCAATCTCCCCATTGCACGTTAAACAATCCAAGTCGAAATGGAAGGACCATAGCCAGCTGAACTACCCCGTACTCCTCATCCAATTGACTCTACTACTCTTCACTAAGGGCGCCAGACAGCAAATGTCGGTTACGCTTTGACATCACAATTCTAGGGTAAACACAATGTGCCGGCTACGTATATTAAACAAGTCTATATCGCCCAGTGCCTATTTGATTGCACCTATTTACACCGGGAAATCACTCGAACAGTGCCGCTAGGATTATTCATGTTGGCCAGTCCGAGAACTCACATCTTGCATTGGTGCAACTTTTGCAGAGGCAATTATCTGCAGTCTTTCAAGTGTAGAGTGGTTGATACTTATCCCCATACCAGTCGTCCCGCCTGGCATCTACGTCCACGGCGCGAATCCCTGGTAGTAGCATCTCGACCTGTCCCCTCAACAACCCGCAGTCCAAAGACCAAGGCGGGCCTTCATGGCAGCCTCCTCCAATGAGAAGATAAAGAGGTAACTTTGCTTGCCGACCAGTACCCGACTGTCAACTTGAACACCTTGAAGCGAGTGCTTAGAAGTCAGACTAAAATCGGCAAAGGAGGCAGGCTCCACACCATTTGCTCTGCTTTAGTAAATGCACCTTACCCCGTAATGGCAATGCATTCCCAAGCACCGGTTATCGGAACTATAACACCCCTCCCCCGAGCTCACTTTCTCCCCAATTCGTCTCCAAGAAGAAGGCATCTCCGACAACAGTCTCGCAGTTCGCTATAGACATCCCACCGCTTCCGCTAGAAAGTAACAGAACGTAGAAACAGAGTAGTATCCAGGATAGTTTTCAAGATGTTCCCACGGAAAAGTAAGGCACTGTGTCTGTTCATAGAGGAATGTGTCCGGATGTTGAGCGAGAAACTAGGGACTCAGATTCAGTATTGCAAATCACACCTCCCGGGGCGATGGTGATGATAAGCATTAGCATCAAGCCGTCCACCATTGGCTTGTGGAAGAAGAAACGGCTCAAGAGCGGCAAGATGCTCTCGCATGTGTTGTTACCTGGGTCAAAGAAGACTTTCATCGATTTACCTCCCGGAATCAGAATCCGGAAATGTGAGGACTTGGCAGCTATGTTCCAGGTTGCGAGAGTCTCACTAGATAGCAGAAAAGGGTGCTGACGATCAAGATGGAGGGATGTGAGCTGAGTTCCCGGGCGTGTTGCGGTGGCAGAAGTGCCGGTTGTCAGCGATGCATCGCTTCCCAGGTTCTGCGAGAGCATGTGTTGCGGAGTATGTTGCCTCCCAGGTAGATTCACAGCATGTCTCCTGCGTTCGGAAGTTGAACATTGCGAGCCATGCGCAAGAGACACCAGAATGGCCAGCCAAGACGTGGAATGCCGTGCGAGTAGAGACGTCCATCCAGCCGGAGACGACAGATTCCGGGAATCTTCTAGACGCAGCTCTGGCTCATGCTCTATTCCCCATACTTGAAAATCACCGCAAATCCTCAGCTTGGGATGAATGGGGACGTTGTAGTGGAAGCTTCTCGACTGCATTGACGCAGCAACACTAGTCGCTGTCTCTGCTCTTTTGAGCCGTACCATCACTACCACGAGCTTGGACTGGCTAAATGGGCGACACACGAGGGACTCCGGACTGCCGGCATCAACCGCACAGACACAGGTGATGTTCTGGGGAAGGGAGCAAAGTAAGACATCATCCCAATGCCTCTGGCTTCCGCATCTGGGGTCGATGCAACTGTCAACGCACCCGGTCGGCGCCCTGTCCTTGCTCCAGAGTCTGTTCCACCCGACGTGATCTACCAACGCATGTGAGTGGCGAGCAGAGGGTGGCTATTCTCTTCATCTCAACAACCTGCGCCAAGCGGCCGAAATCTCCAGTCGTCCATGTGGGAGATCGCAGGCTCGCAATGCCTGGAGGTCTGTGCGGCTGCTGTGGGAGCAGTGGGAGCTGTGAGGTTTGAGCCCACCACCTGAGGTTCCCTTTTTGATTGCCACGCATAGGCAGAAACAAGACTTCTCAGGGGCAAGACCCTTCGAGCATCGCATTGATGCTTGGGGGGAAGACTTGAGCCAACCGTAGGTCGTTGCCGCCCTCCCTCCTGCCTCCACTACCGATTGCCGCATCGGGACGATTCAAACGCTTCGCCAACGTTCATTGGTCCCATGCTCACGGACCCACCGTAACCATCGAGCCACATCTCGTTGCGAGTTTGAGAAGCAAGCCCCTCGTCGAATCCAATGCCCCCCATCAACCAACGTCGACGAACTGCAGCCTCTCTTGCCCTCTGAGCGGGCCCATCATCCGCTCTTGCTTTCCGCATTCGTCGTCGACAGTAGGCACGCAAAGGCTGCCATATCCACTTCCCCAGACTTTCAGCACGGATCACGCTGTTTTTGCCCCCCTTCCCCCTCGAGCCGGCCTACTACGTAAGATAACTAGCTAGCCCATGCTGTCTTCGCATAACAGCCCGATCCCTGTCTAGACTCGCCCGAATCTGACAGAGCATTTACGATTTGTTTGATCACCTATCGCTTCTCGTCGCCTTCCCCAGCAGGCCACAGGCCACAAGCTATCGTGACATCGTACCAACATTTCTCATCAACGGTTTAGCGAAGCTTTGCGGTGATCTGGAATCTGGGTTGCTGCTCTTCCTCTCTTTCGTCCAGTCTCCCCCGCTTCCCCTCGTTCCGATGCCCGTGGTGGCGAGCGTCGTCGGATGGCGAGCGGAAGACCGACGAATCTGCGCTCTTGGGAGTGTGTGAGGCTCATTTATCCGAGCCGCGTGCCTGGCACCCACGAATCCCACACGGCTGTCCCAGCTGCGGATCCGCTTACACTCCCAGAATCGAGTCCGTTGGCGTGATGGTTCTGATGCTGGAAATCGTCCCCAGCATGGACCACACCGGCCCGCCCTCATCTGAGGCAGCTTTACACGCCGAGTGGCGGTTCACCGAGAAATATCCAGCGCCGCCTTCGGGGTCCGACTGTGTGCTTTTCTCCTCTAACGGGGTCTCTCTTGCCTAGCTTCGCGTGTTGGAGAGTCCCTCATTGATCTGTCATCAGTCCCGGAGAAAAAGATGAATCAAGCTAGATCCCTCTGCTTCTGAACTTTTGCCGGACCAAAGTTGGTCGCCGCATCGAGCTCAACTGTCTTGGTGGGATCTCCTGCAGAGCAAACTTGACACACGAGGCAGATTTATCCGGCCGGCCCTTCGCATGTGAGTCGTTCACAACAATGACATGAGACGACTCACAGATCGACATGCGCATCTCTCGGCCATCGCCTTTGGCCTCGCTGATGCAGGCGCAGAAGAGGCAGAGGCGGCACGGCGCTGCCCGTGGGACACAACATGATGTGTTTCTCGTCATGGCTGAAGGCTGCCATCCCGCACCTCCTCTATGCTGTCGTCCATCTCTTATAACTTGCTGCATATTCCCACCCCTTCTTGGCCCCTATTATTTCACATCTTTCTCTATCGACTGTCTTGCTACTCCTCTTACTTGTCGTGTTGCTGGTATTAGTCTCCTGATGGAGGCCGTTTTGATACCACAGCTACGAACATCTGGAATGAGATAGTGCCGCCATCGTCTTGCGTCATGGACGCCACTTCGATGCTGTCGCCCAGCTCGGGCCCACCAAAGCTTCAAGTCTTTGCTCTCTTCGTCAACTTCTTCTTCCCCGCCCTGGCTCTCGTCATCGTGTCTACCCGCGCCGCGGGCAGGCTGGCCACACGCCAGTTCGGCTGGGATGACTGGCTTGTGTGCATTGCCATGATGATGTCCATAGCGGAGACTGTCATCAGCTACTTCTGTATGTTCCATCTCACCGGCAGCTATCACCCCAGACGGTATCTAATGGACCACAGTCATCAAGTCAAACTTCGTTGGAATTCCCGCCAGCCAAGTCCCCCCGCATGACCCAACCGAGGGGTTCATCTGGGCCTACGCCGTCCAGATCCTTTACAACCCGATCCTCGCACTGGTCAAGTCATCCGTCCTGATATTCTTGTCCCGTTTGTTCGGGCAGAAAGACGGCGTGCGGCGCCTACTGCTCTGGCTCAACGTGGCCAACATCTCGCAGATGGTGGCTGTATTCTTCGCCATCACACTACAATGCTTACCCATCGCCTTCAATTGGGACCTATCAATCACCAACGGTCGCTGCGTCGACCGCCGAGTTCTTTATATATCCACGGCCGCTTTCAATATCCTGACTGATTTGCTCATCCTGGGGCTGCCACTTTGGATCTTTGTCGATCTCAAAATTCCTAGACGCCAAAAGATCGGACTTCTATTCGTGTTCCTCCTGGGGTTCTTGTGAGTATCATAACACTCTATTTCGTCTTGGGCTGGGCTGACTTGTCTCCAGGGTGACTATCACATCTATCATTCGCCTTGTGCTCCTACTTCAGGGACTCTTTGGCCTAACACTCCTTTCGGACCCGATGTCCAACGTCGGCTTTGTTTCTTCGGCCATTGAGACAAACCTGGCACTGATCACGGCGTCGGCGCCGGCCCTGAGACCCATATTCCGCTCGCGTGACCGCGGCGGTTGGTTCCCACGCACGTCGGTGGCACCAAGTCGCATCCAAGACGTGGAGTCGGGAGAAAAGCCCGTCGGGTGGGGCAGTACGCCGGCAGACAGCATTGGCGTTGGTGTCAGCGGCAAGTTGGGCCGGGGTGGCAGTCGTGGCGGGCGAAGAGGTAGCAACCGCAGCGCACGAGGCCTTCGGCCCGCTCGCGGGGGCAAGCTCAAGCCCAGCATCCGCGTGCGAACGGACGTAGCTGAGCTGCGAAGCCAATCGCCACGGGAAAGTGAAGAGGAGACCATGACCAACAACGGAATCATGCGAGTATCCGATATCCAGCGCGAGATTGACGGTATCGTCAAGGAGATCGCGGTGACAGGGTCTGGTACATACGTGCCGAGGCCGTCGACGGCCGGGACAAACCGCCCATTGACAAGACCATCGCCGACCGACTCATTCTCTCGCCCCCTAACAAGCGGCAGCGGTATGGGCCGCCGCTACCCTGAACGCTACTACAGCGAGAGCGTGTATCCGGACCTAGACTACGACGATCGCGATCCTCGTGACTACAATGAGGACCGGATCTCGCGGTACGGCGACAAGCGCTTTGGCGTTGTGACACCTAAGGGTACCACTCCAACATCAAGGGGATGGACTCAAGAGGGCGGACGGCCTTTTTGATCAACGATGACTGATGCCGCTGCCTCTTATTTTCTCAACGCTCATTCATCATATTTCTTCTATGTTTGTCTTTAATATATGGTCTGTGGACCAACACTGTGGTGCGCATACCGAGATATCCCATGGGAACTGGCGTTGAAACAAAACACATGGTTTTTATTTTTGCCTTTGGAAAAGGAGGTTTTTTTCTTCTTTCAGGGGCTCAATGGTTTAGTTTGGGTCAGATTTGGAATATGGCGCTTTTTTTGTCTCTCATCATCAGGCGCCGTTTGCAAATAAGTCATGATGTCTGTTTCTTGTATAAACGATGTACGATGATATGATGGGGTGGATGCCTAGTTATCACGACTATCTATAGACTTGGCCTTAGGGATGTGTTCATATGGCTATCATGACTATCATGAAGAGAGAAACATTAATGTTCGTAAACATTGAACTTTGATTAAAGGGCACAGCAAATTTCGTAACGACACCATCATGAAAATTGAGTGAGTGGAGTGATGCAGATGCACCTTCCCTCAACAAGCAATTACCTGGACGAGAATGTAGATGAATACACCCTGGCCCAACACTCTCTTTTTCTGGAAAAACTAGGAGTGCTAGCGGGGCCCCTTGCTCCCAGACGAGCTCCCAGATGTGATAGCACGTAACATCCGTTGCGGTATGCAATATGATGGAACATGGGATGAACCTGCTTCCCCCAAGGTCTTCCATGCTTCAATGTCAAAACTGGTCACAATAACGCATAAATAAGCTACGCAGAGAATTTTCTCTCTCCAAGGAGACCTTAGCGTGCTTGGAAACTTGGAACTAGCGACCTCATTTAGCCTCTGTTGCAACGGCCGTCGATCTTTTCTGCCATGTCTTTTCTCGCGCTGTCTATGCATCAAGCCGAGGGAAGTATGCGGCTAGCATCGTCATGCTCCGAGTTAAGTGAGATTGAGTAAACTTCCTGTAGGATCTGTCAGAGTAGGGGGCACTAGAGAGGAAGGAGGGCAAGAAGATTTATTTGTCTTGTCTCTAATCGCAAAGGTACTGGAGACGTGTTGGGCGTCAGGTCAGAATACGGAAATACGGATATTTTGTGGGTTGGCCAAAATCATCCCACCCCGAGTGTCGCCTTCCCCGTTCGGCCGTGCAACCCACGAAATAACAGCGCATTGAGGGATATGAACACTCATGCAGCGGATCTCTCAAAACCCACACGTGTCCACGCATGGAAGCGCGGTAGATTTTCTCTTGGTGGGTATCAACGGTATTTCTAGCCCTCTCCCGCGCTCTGCCCTGCTTCTCGCGGTTTGAGTGTTGAGACCCGACCTTGCCGACGTCAGGCATCAAGGGACCGAAGGAAGCGAGGCCCCAGCCCCCCTAGCAAAAGCCGAGAGCGGAGCGGCTTTCCGGTGGGCCGGTTCTGCAAACCGGTCTGCTAGTGGTAGCCCGGGCGGCCTTTGACAGGCAGGGGAGGGCCGCGAATTAGCGAAACGTCGTCAGTCAGGCAAACCTTTGACTTCTGTTTCCATTTCTCAATGGCTTCTGGCTTTGGCTTTATATCTCCCAACGATTCAAAAGCGACCCAAATCCCTCACTCCCGTCATGACCCGGGCGAGGGACGCCAGAAAGGTGGCTGTGTTCGGGGCATTTGGCGAGAGACCCTGAAAAGTGGTGTGCGTCGGATGAGATCGATTCTAATGTCGCTCAATGCTTGCCGAACCCTGTGGACGCACCCCGCATCTGGCTAGATGCGATGGCTGGCGGGGACCCGATGTGGATGTTTGGAGGGTACCCTCTATCGTGTGCCGAATTAATAAAGCGCCCGCTGATAAGAGACTTCTCGATTCAATTAGGTGCATGAAGCATCGTGGAATTATGACGGAATTGGCGCATATGGTTTTCTGTGTCTTGGGAAACTCGGCCCAGGTCCCAAGTTGCCAAGCAACCTAAGTCCTCGTGCCGAACCTACACTATTGCTTACGGAGGTTTCCGCCCATTAATTTAGCGGCTCGAAGCGGCTTTTTCCCTCTTCGAAAGACTGCTCATGTGCGCCGTGCGCTATGTGCTGTCAATTACCTTTGCACAGTATTTTCTTGCCCGCGGCAGGCTTTTGCAGCGGCTATCATGACCGGATTAGGTGGCCGAGCCCGGGTTCCAGTTGGAAAGGGGTCGGATGCCAGCGGTCGGACTGAAAAGCCGCGCCCGAGGGGAATGAAACTCGGTTCAAGTGCCCGAGGCACGGCACCTGCCTCAACCTACAAGGTCCCCTCCCGATCGCGGACGTGCTCGCTGGGGTCTGGGATCTAGAGCAAGCCTCTTCCAGAAGGTTTCAATCTGGAGCTGGCGTCGAGTCTCCCCCCACCCCCGTCGGGACTCAGCGAAGTATGCACCCCCGGCCCCCCTTCCATGTTCCCCACCAAAGTGTTTTTGAATTATTTGTATGAGGGAAACAAACTGTACAACAAGTTGTCTAGGCAGTGGGCAGGAAGCGCGCGTGTGAGTGCCTCCCCCGTTCAACATTGATTGGTAGGACAAGATAGGAAGGCCACAGCGAAAAACAGACCGATCGTCTTGGCCGACGTGGGCGTGGGGACGCCTGTCGGACGCCAAAGCCCAAGCGGCCTGTGCAAGGTATGAATAGCTCGATGCGGCCTAGACCGAGTTGGCAGTCAAGCAGGAAACAGCTCCCGTGCCCAAGGGCCAAACAGCAGCCCAAGTGCCCTGGCATGCTTATCTCGTCCCCGTTTGCGACTACGGACGCGGACAACCGACTATCGTAGTCAAAGTTGGCAAGTAGGGCTTTGCGTTATGCTGTGTCGCCTGCGCCTGTGTCGCTGTTTTGCATGTCGGGTAACGGTCCAAGGGCAGGTGGAGGACAGGACGGCTACGAGTGTGCTGAGTAGTGTAGGGTTGCTGTGTGCCTGGCCTGACGGATGCATCTCGGAAAGATGTGAACTGTTGCTTATCAGTGACAGCTGTTCGCTGCTGTCGCTGCTGCCGTCGCTGCTCTTCGCTCTTTCCGCAGCGGGACTGGGAGCAGTGACACCCGAGTCACTTAGGCCATAACTGACCGCCCTTGACTTTCAAGATGGATGTGGTCGGGGGTGCAGAAGTGAGCAACATGAGCGACTTTCGATGGATATTTCGAAGGGGTAATCATAACGTCCTGTTTTGCCCCCACCGTAGGTTGGGCATTTACTGGGGCGCCTGGTCTGAGGATCTGGCCTCTGTGGGCTGAGCCACGAGACCGCCCAGTCACCAGGATAGAGCGACACCCCCAAGCCCCCCAAGCCTCCCCCAGGACCCTGACCGGCTGTGCTACCGTGCCCAGTTCGGCGCGTGGGAAGGAGGGAAGGGAGGGAGACGCCGAGCGAGGTACTTTGGGTCGCCCTGGTCCTTAACGAGCTGACGACGTAAGTCGCTGCAAGAACCGTGGGTGGGCAGTCACCGATGTTACACCCTAGCCGGCGTTGTTAGTTATCTGTATGGAGTTATCTGTCTGGTCTGTGTCTGGGGACGGACGACTGGGGGATGAGGCGTTCCGACAATTCCTTATCAGCGATCCACCAACTCGCCAGTCAATATAAGCAGTCACGGTGCCTCGCCTTCCCTTCCTAGGCTGAAACCTGTCATGTGCGATCTGATCTCTCTTGCCTCTCCTCATCCTGTTCTGTCTGTATGTGCTGTCTGGCTGCCAAATAATTACCGTTTACCTAATTCCCCAGGCCACGCCTTACAGCCTCTCCACCAACTTCCCTATTAGGACACAGGCCTCCGCCTGTAACGAATGTTGCCCACTGCATTGTCAGCCAACTCAGGGACCCGAACGTCTCCATCTGCCTGGCTCCTGGCTCCTGGGTACAGACCGGGGTCACGCTGCAGACAGCGCACCACCACCACAACCAGGTGACGACAGCGAGCTGCGACACCCGTTTCTCGAGAAGCGATAGTTCATAAACGGCACCTTCGATTCCGCACTTGCTCGATCACGCAAGTCTACAACCCATATCACCGCTACCGTCTCGTCGGCTTGGCTTGGGACAAACAGTCTCGAAGACGCGAATCTCGACCATACATATACTCAACAGGGTATCCCGCAGTGGATTTGCTGGCAGAGGCGGTGGTCCCCGAGGAGATCCGCAAGATCCACGGGACCCAGCGACGGCATCGTGTTACGTACTTTTACGTACACGATTTCCCCTACAGCACACGAGCAACCTGTCGGCATCGCAGCCCTGCATCTCCCGTCGACTCAGGGCAGCTGGGCTCATTGGGCTTGCCGGCAATGAACGGCCGCCCAACCGATCTGCAGCCTCCGAGTAGTGGATCGTTCGACGTTCGTCACATTCACTGTCCCGCTGCGTCGGCTACATAGCAAAGGCTTAGCATAGGTCAGCATTCAGTGCCAAGGATTCCGCTGGACAAGTGTTGAACAATGTATTCCCCCCGGTCTTTTCTCGTCTCGAGACAGAGCCAGCTGTACAACCAAACAAACCTCTCTTCCGCCTCCTCGTCTCCCCGGTCTTCACCTTCAACCTCGCCCTCAACCTCGTCTCTGTATTCACTTTCGATACAATCAGTCCCCGCCAAGCCGAAGGATGACCGCATTGCAGCAGGGCCAGCCACCAACAGTTCGAGCAGCAGTGACATCATTGTTTCCAAGATGCCGATCAAGCGGAGGGAGATGGACGCCAGGTCGACAACCCTGAGTCCACCCAGGACCACAACAATTGTAACACGGCCAGCGACACCGTCAACTCCCGTGCAGATTCCTACCAGACCAAAGTCGCGCGAGATCGCCCATGCGCCCAACGCCCATCGACACCATGGTGACAGGAAGCGTCACCTCTCTTCACGGCGGTCAAAAGAAATGCATTCGCCAGATACCATACCTGCATCAGTCGCTGCGCTGCTGGCCATCACCAGCATCCCTCCGCCGAGGTCCTCACGGAGCGTGCGCCAGTCAAAATCTGCAATGGAGAAGAGAATGACTGTCGAGTCAATCATTGAAAGATCACAGGAATCGGAAAAGGAGCTCAGTTTGACTTTGAGCAGAGGCCCCTTGGACTTGCTACTGACACCACCCGAGGATCTCGAGGATGATGACTTGTCCTTGTGTGACAGTGCTTTGGGGTCGGTGCTCTCTACGCGGACGGTGTCATTGGAGTCGATGCCATCGCTCAGCGAATCGTTTTCTACCGACACGGTTTCATCACTCGAGACTACCCACATGCCGGGAAGAAGGCGTAAGGTACGGCCAACTCGGCGCTCCCTAGAGCCCGTCTGCTCGCCTCCTGGCAAAGTGCCAGAGCACCCGCTATCGGCGCCTGCGATAGTTGTTGAGGTCGAGGATCTAGGTCTGGGCTTTGGAGCGTTTGACGAGACCAAAATCGAGCTAGAGGGCAAGAAAGCATCGCGGCAGCCTCTCAAGCCGCTAAAATCAGCGTTCAAGTCAAACCTAACTGCGTCATTGCGCGCCTTGCGTTCAGCCGCCCGGTCGTTTTCGAACCTCAACTTCCCATCAATCCCCCCAGAGGACTTTCTCACAAGGTCCATATTGACACTTGACCCTCAAGTCCCCTACACAGACGAGCGCAGACCACAGCTTGAAGAAGAGCCAACCGCTGAATTACGGCGATATCTCAACCCAACCACATCGATTCGTCTCGAGCAGCCTGTAGCTGCAGCTGCGGGTCCCTCGACGAGAACATATACAGCCTCAATCCAAATGCAGACTTACAAGGTTCACCGAGGTCGAGGTTCGAGCCCGACAACCGGCCGCGCCCCCTACCCCTCGGTGGGACCGACTGCCGCATCGCAGTCGCCCCAAGGCTCCCCGCCAAAGCTGGCGGTGACGGAGCATTCGATGCCTGGACCCCGGCAACGTGAGATGCGTGAGAACTCGGATTTCATTCGAATTGCAGTCATGGAAATGGCTATGCGCAAGCGAGGCAAGCTGGACGACCAGCGACCGGGACGGGCACGGTGGGCGCTGCCACCACGCAAAATCAGCACAACGCCATATGTGATTGGGCCCGACGGCGTGCCAGCACGATGGGTTGCCGTCACCTATTGAGAGGCATTGCTCCCGATTGAGGCAATTAAAAACAACGACGGCTACTGCGGCATGGCCCGTTAGCCGCGTCATGTCGAACACATGGAACACACACCAAGACAACTCGCTCGGCTCCCAGTCGACGACAACGAATTGGCCCGGCGGTGAATCCGACATAAACCGACTCAATCCGTCAGCCACCCCACGTAGTGCAGTTGCTGTCAGATCGCCAGGTACAATCCATGCTTGGCGGGCGGTGGGCTGCAATGGGCTTTTGCTCGCTGCCCACGATTAGGGGTCCTGGGGTCCTGGGGGTCTCGACAAACGGATACCAAATGATACCTCGGGTCTTGGGCTCCCTTGGTCTTGCGTCAGGGTAGGGCGTTGTCCCATTCGGAGGACTCGGAATTTTTCCATCGTCAGCAGCGGCGCACACACGCGCTCCTTTTCCACGCTTCCCCCACGCACCCCGCGGGTGTCTCGCCGTGTGAGTGGCCCATCTTGGAAGGCGCTCATCCGCGCCCACCCATGGGGCAACAAAAACCAGCCTCATGTACCCCTTTCAAGCTTTTTATTTTTTATTTCCCGCACGCATAGCGAATGGATTCAGCTCCTTTTTTGCTCTTTAGGTTTCATTTGTACGGACACGCCCCTGCCACCCCCCTCGGCTCCAGTCGGGTCACCGCTATTTAGGGCTCTGCCTGCCGCGACACGACACTCGGCAGGCATCTGAACGTGGGATTTGGCTTGGCCGGCAGTTTTCTTATCACTTTTTTTTTTACGATTGCTCGGATACATGGCACCATCCATATTTCTGCATCCTTAGCGAGGCACTCTTGGAAAGGGCGGAGATCGGTCAGGAGAACCGACAGGGGCGAAATGGCAGTTGGTCTGCATTGGTCATGGTGTTTGAATCGCTGTTATCATTTTTCATTATCGGCGCTTCTCTCTCGGCCGCACAGGAAGTAAAGAGGGGGACAGATCACTCATCATTGGCATTTCGGATACATGCATTATTACTATAAGGGGTTCGGCATTGGCATAAGAGAAATCTGTAATGGCGTAAAGAGTGGAGGGGCTGTTTACTTTTCTAAATGCTGCTAAATATCCAATACCATCATACCTTTTCCCGATTACTGCGTCCACTTTTTCTTTCTCCGAAGATGTTTTATCCCAACACTTTTCCGGGGCGTGTTCATATATATATGTACCTATAGTGGACCTGCGGAAGGCCCGAGGCGAGTGCGAGGCCAGGTGAATTTCAGGCCAAGGCGAAAGGCGAAACTGGCCTAAACAGGCGCAATTCTTAACACCCTCCCCCATCGGGCTCGGACTGCCGACGAGACGCGACCCAAGGGCGACCCAGGAAAGGAGCTCTCCGAAGGGGGGCTAGGAGGTGAGCGGAGACGCCCGCGATGGAGTCCAGTAGCGTGGCCTGGTTAGGAAAGCTTGTTTGAGTGGGGACTGCGGCTCAATGGGGAAGGCGGTGGGATGGTGTTCAGGGGGCTGCTAGAGGCAACGGGGGTGGAGCGCGAAGAGGAGGAGGGTACACCGGCTGCTCGGTTGCCGGCATTGCATACCATGGTGCGTAAAATGACAATCATGTCAGGCACGAATATGGCTAGAGGTGGGTTTGGCGATGGCGGTTAATTCCCACTTGAGAAGTTCTGGGGGTTGGTTCACATGGATATCGGTCGAGTGTGGGTGAAGCCAAGGGTTGGACATATCCCGTCGGTGTTCTCCGGGGTACGTGACACAGCCACCGGTTTTCGGTTTCTGGGGTAGGCACCTCCTCCTGGGTCAAACAGGCGTGCTGTCCATCTTGCATGCCTGCTGCACTCCGCATTTCCGTAACCCTACACAAGGAGCAGCATGGCAGTCTATCTATCTCGCGTGCTTCTCATAGCCCCCCTCCGCATTACCGTACCTGACCTTGCCGCTTTACGCCACAGGGCCGCATGGCATGGCATGGCATGGGATTGGAGATGGGTGATATCGCGGTCTGTTCGTTAGGTATCGTTTGGTTGTGCAGGGGGGAGAGAGGCGTACCAGATCGACGGGCCCAGTGCCAAGCCGTGGCATCATCTGGCATCATCCCGTCGTTGGGATTCGTGATCCTGTGTCACCTTCAGTCACCTCGCGGAGGGGTATATAGGGAGCAGTTCTACCCAACTTTGATTCCTGATTTCTTTCTACTTCTGATGATGCTCAGTTTTGTTGGCACGGGTATCAAGTATCGAGTTTTCCGTCTCCCTCAGCTAACGTGTGACCTGGAAATCAACTGCCCCTCAATAACAAAAAAAAAAAGATTTTCCCCATAAACTAGATCTATATCTACCTAGTACTAGTTATGTATACCACTAGATACAATTCTTACAAAAGACAACATTTACCGCTCCCTATTTTGGTAACCCCTGACTTACTCCTCGCCGTCTTGCACCGCGGCAGTCTTAGTCTTCCTTTCAGCCGCCCACGCCTGCGCCTTAGCCGACACACGTTCGCGGCTCTTGGCATCACCCTTTTCTTCCTCCCACTGGGCCCAGCGGCGGAACCAGGCCTTGGCCTGCTTGGGCTTGAGCCCCTTGACTTTGGAGCCGCGCTCAAACAGATCCCGGACAACAGCAGCATCCGCCTCGCCTACTGTCACCTCAAGATCGAGCAGCTGGTTCCAGAGATCGAACTTTTTGGGATATATCGCTAGCAGGCTCTCAAAGAGCGTACGGCCCTGGTCGCGATCACCATTGGGCGAGCGAAACTCGAGCGCAGCGAACTTGGGGACGAGCACTAGGTACAGGTGTGTCTGCGTGCCGAGGGTTTGCGTGGCGCGCTTGAGTAGCGCGCGGGCACGATCTGGCGAGTTGGACGTCGTGTGCAAAAAGTGCGCGTAGTTGACCCAGACGTCGACTGACTTGGAGCCGAACTTCTTGAGAATCTTCTCAAAGAGCTCATCCGCTTCCTGTTGAATGGGTTAGATACATGGAAACAAGTGGGGAAATGTGACTGAGAACGTACCTTGCGCTTGCCGGACTGGATGTAGATGCTTGCCAGCCGCTCGCAAACCTCCTGCTCATCGTTGTAGGTGCAGGCCCGCTTGAAAACTTCCTCGACGCTTGCTTCGGTACCATATGCGACCTCGAGATTGAGGTAGGCAATCCAGACGTTCAACTTCTCGGTCTCTTCCCTGATGTTGATACTCTTAATTGCCCGCTCGGCGACCTTTCTTGCGTATGCAAGCTCACTGACTTGCATCTGGAAAGCCATGTACGCAATCCACAACTGCGAAGAATCAGGCTGACCAAGGAGAAGACGCTCGTAGTCGCTGGCCGTTTGTGGCCCATTAACGTCTAGCTCGGCGGTCTTGTCAACCGTGATTTGAGGTTCACGTCGTGTCTTCGTCTTCTTGAGCTCCACGCCCGCATCATGTGCCATGCCGTTGGGATTAGCTGCGTCCACGGCGGTGGCTGTCCAGTCAAAACCTCCTGCGTTCAGCCCTGTCAGACCCTCCACCTCCGGCTCCGCCATGTCGACATCGCTGGCGTCGTCGTCGTCGTCGTCGTCCTCAGACTTGTCAACGTTATCTGTGCCGGTGATCAGAACGGCGCCTCCAGCATTGCTCATCTCCTCATCATCATCGCTGCCGTCTGCGTTATCGAGAGCTGCCCCCGCATCGTCATTATCAACATCCATGCTGTCGTCGTCCTCAAAGTAGGACGGCTTCAGTCCCAAGTTGATCCGGTTTTGCTTTAGATCAACCTTCAGCACCTTAGCCTTAACACGATCTCCATCATTGTAGAGTGCCTTAGCGTCCTTGACTACCTTGTCTGCCATTTCACTCCGATGGCACAGACCGGAAAGGTTGGCGGAGCCATCGATGTCGATGAAAGCACCATACTCTTCTACCTTGCGGACTTTGCCAGTGATAATCTGACCTTCTTTGAGACCAGAGATGGTAACCAGTGGAACAAAGTTCTTGTCAACAACAGACCCCTTCAAGTTCATCTCCAGGCGGCCATTGGAAACCGAGATGATCCGGCCCTTCACGATCTGGTCTACCTGGAAGTGGTCCTTCCACTCCTTCAAGAATGAGTCCGAAAGATTTCTAATCTGAACCATTGCCGTGGTATTACCGCCAAGAGAGACGAACAGGCCCTTGTCCGAGACATTTTTGACGAAGCCGCGGATGATATCACCGACCTCGAGCTTTGAGTTCTTGGTGATTTCCCTGTCCTTCACAGGGAGAGCCGAGTTGAGCACGCGGGAGGGACGCATCGAAAGTCGCATCCTCTTGTTGCTCTTGTCAGCCTCCACAACCGCCACACGCACAATCTCATGCTTCGAGAACTTCAACGGGTTTGCTTCGTCGTAGTCATCGGCAAGATCCGCCATGTGGACAGGGGCTGTCAGGGCCTCACTCAGCTTGACAATAACTTGACGATCGCTGAGCTTGGTAATCTTTCCCGCCGTAACCATATCTTGTTCAACCTTATCCCAGGTGAGATCGTTTGCTGAGCCAGGAGTCCGAGCTGAGAGATCCAGTCGCTTGGTCCCGAGAATCACGGCCAGCACGCGCACACGAAGGGCGGAGCCTATTGGGAAGCTTTCTGCCAGGTTCTGGAGTTGAGATAGGTCATCAGAAGCTTCCATGGCATTGACCCTACCGCGGACGGTAGGAGTAAGGTTAACCCAAAGGTGATCCTTAGCGACGTTGTTGACAAAACCGAGGTGAGTAGATCCAACCTCCAGCTTTTCGAAAGATAATGTCTTATAACGCACGTCTTCTTTGAGATCGCTCGCCCTAGTAGACAGCTCAAGAACCGAATGGCTAGATCGATGTGTAATGGGCAGGAAGCGATGGTTGCGAGCATCGTGGATGCCGAGAACTCGAACGCGCACAGTCTGCTGCGGCTTGAAGTGACTCAGCGGGTTCTTCGGATCTGGGATCTCATCCCAAGAATCAAAAACCTGTGAGACATCAATACGACCTTGCACGTTCTCGGCAATTGCAACATTGAGTTGTGTCTCCTTGACAGACACGACCCGCGCTGTGGTGATCCTCCCAATGATCAGGCCCTCGACAGAAACAAGTGTATCGTCCAATGGGTTGACAATCTTCTCGCTTGGCTTTGCAGACTCCTTGACACCGTCGTTCATTGTAGAGGGGATGCCGACAACTAATCTTCCAAGTTCCTTGTCGACAGAAGAGATCTGGACAGTGATGGATTGTGCCTTGTGCATACCGAAATCGGGTTTGTTTAGCAGGTCGCGAGGCATCAACCCCTTAGGGAGAAGAGCCGTCAATTTTCCAGCGAACTGTACGAAAACAGCTGTCGGAGTGATATTCTTGACAAATCCGGAAACCGTATCGCCTACTTGAGCACCTTCGACACTGGCGAGCAGTTTTCCTTCTTTGCAGGCGCTCACGAGACTGGGCTTCGCAGACAGGGTGATGGACCGTCGGCTTTCGTTCTTCTCTAGGATAACTAGATCAGGGAGAATTTGGCCAACATGAATCCTTTTCAGCGCCGAAAGCGTTTTGCTAATTGATTTGTCGGTGAGGTGGTTAACCGGGAGAATGGCTTTTAGGGAGCTATCGGTGAGCTCGACAAAAGTATCGGTCTCGATCTTCTGGCTAACCTTTGCAGAAACCAGATCGCCAATCTTGAGATTCTTCAATGCCAGCTGCTTTTCAAAGCTAAAAGCTGAAGGATCTTTGCAAGACACAATAAACCTGCTCACATCTGGGTCAAAGCTGATGATGTAAATGCTGACTGTCTGACCAACACGGAAGTGTTCTTTCGGGTCTTGAATATAGGCCTCGCTCATCTCAGAGACTGGGAGGAATCCTCGCAACTGGCCATAGAATTGCACAATGGCGCCGTGTTGAAGAATTTTGACGATTGTGCCAGGCGCCTGTAGTCCAACAGCGAGTTCATCGTAAGACTGGATGGGGGGGGCTTCAGAGTTAACGAGAGTCTTCTTCAAAGTCAAACGGAGTTGATGCCTCGAAGGGTTGGTTGACAACACACGAGTCTTGACCTTCATGCCTTCCCTAAACTTCTTCTCGGGGTGTTGGAGGTGGACGTCGGCCAAATGTATCTGCGGGACCAGCCCAGAGATACCCTCAGCGACCCTGACGATCAGACCTCCAAGGCCATCCCCGTTGATAACCAGCTTCTCCACGACACCGGGAACCACTGCACCCACGGGGATGTCTTCGATTCGGAGGAATGGTTGCTCCAAAACCTTCTTCTCAAGGGACAGCAGATACATGCCATCGAAGGAGTTGTAGCCAATTATTCTGCCGGGGTGAACCGAGCCGATCTTATATGGCCCACTGTTTTCGAACAAACCATCCACCTTGCCATCCTTAACTCGCGAGATGTGGACGAATCCCGGAATACCTGGGATCCCGACATCGACATATAAGCCAATCTCAGCCTCAACTCTCTTTACTGTGCATGTATCCACCTGTGCCGAATGGGGAAGAAGCTTAACAGGCGAAACTAATTGACCATCCTTCTCGGCTATCTTCGATGTCATCTTGAGCACATGTGGTAGGAGGGAGACGCCTAGCTTGGGTGTCTTGGAAGTCGGGAATGTGCAGATGACCCGCACCTTGACCCGCGATCCCACCTTGTATTTCTCCTCCAGGTCAACGCCGTCGGGGCCAGCACCCGAATGGACGAGGTCTGCGGTGACATCCAGATGCCCCATTACTTTTCCAACAAGGCCATACTGAGAAACCTCAGACACAAGGATATCGGCTGCGGTTCCAGGCAAATAGGTGCTGATCGTAGTGGCCTCGGTCGGATTATGCTTGGCCTTGCCGAGTCTGTCCGCCTGGGTAGAGAGCTGCACGACCTTCCCGTTTGCGCTTTTCCCAGTAACAATGCAAAGTACAACAGAACCCGGTTGCAAACTCTCTTCTGGGATGCTCTTGTCGAGCTGCTTCTTGGGCAAGAATGCACGGAGGTCAGAATCGGCGATACCGATGTCCATAACGAAGCCATGATCCTCAACACTGACAACAGAAGCCATTAGAGTAGAATTAGGGACAACATCGGTGTCCGCCATGCCAATATTGGCGAGGACCGGTTGGAGAGAGAGCTCGATATGGCGCTTGGGCTTTCCGGCGGTCGAGGACTCATCGATGGTCGACACAACGTAAGCTCGTACGTATTGGTCGAGGTGGAAAAGGGACTTGAGGTCCACGTCGTCTGTGTTCTCGTCATCAAATTCCTCTGCATCGTTGTCGTTCGCCGCGCTTGCTTCCAGGCGCTGTGTAAGAGCGTCGGAAATGGTGGTAATGGGCACATGGCCAACGAGGTTGTTCGGCAGAGCGACGGCGATATCGAGAAGGTTGATGGCGCAGACGGTACCGAGAACGAGCGAACCCTTGACCAGTCGCTGCGCAAATTTGATTAGCATATATCAAGACACGAGACGTGGTGCTGGTGTACCTTGAAGTTCAGGCTCTCAATCTTGACAGCATCCTCGTCACGAACAGGCTTGATTGATGTCTCGTCGGTCTTGGACTTGCGCTTCTTCTTCCCAATCTTCTCCTCCTTGCTGGCAGCGCTAGTCTCTGCCTCAAAGAGCACATCGTTCTTTGCCTGGACTTGAATATGCTTCTGCTCGAGAGGGGTCAGGATGCTGCCACCTCCTCTGGGAAACAATGGCTCATCCTCCTTGAGTAGAGTGACCAATGGCTTGGAAACCGGCTTGGATGGGGCAGGTTTCTCCTCCTTTTCTGGCTTGGATGGTTTCGCTGACTTTGGCTGCTTGGTGTGCTTTGCGCCTGCTTTACCGTCCTCTTTCGCAGTCGCAGGTTCGCCACTGGATTTCGGCCGCTTTGAAGGCCGCGATTCGGAGGCAGGGCGTGTTGACTTTGTAGCCGCGGGACCACCTGGCCCTTCTTTGCGCTTTAGTGAACTCATTTTTGGTGTTTATAATTTGAAGGGGTCGTGTCAATTGGAGAGCAATCCTCTCTGGATCCCTCAGCCAAAGTTCCCGCCTCCGAAAATGATCAAAAAAATGTAGGCGGTAGCTGCCCACCACAAAATTTTTGGGTGGAGCGCTGCACTTCCGATAACGATAAGGAAGGCGGTCTGACTGCAGGTGGGTCGAAGCGTTTCTGCCTTAACTCAACAAAGAGGGGCATATTGACGACAGGGGAGCAGGCAGCTGACGCCTGAACCCATAGGAATGGGAAGGCCACGCGAAGTACCCTGTACGCAGATGACCTTATGAACCTGCGTAACAGACACATGCTACCATCTTTTCGCGCTCTGGTCATGTCATTTCAAGAGGCATAAGTTCAAGCTATATGTTAGCCCAAGACGGCTAATTTACTAAGCTTTTGTACGAAATAAGGCCAAAGAACAAGGGAGGCCCGGCCAGCCCTAGCCGCGGTTTTCGGTACTTGTAGGTGAATGACGTACCGCCCCAACAATCGGCTCAAGCCATTTGGAGGCGTGCTTGGACCAGAACCAGCCAGTGAACCAGACGACACGACGACGTACATACATTAGACTATCTCCAGTGGAGTGCAGGCAACAATAGGACAAAGCCAAAACGGCACTCGCTGCCAACAGTCACCCCGTTCACAACAACCCCGACACCACGTCTCATCCTCCGTGTTGTTCAGCACAATGGGTCCCCGAAAACGCGCAAAGCCGAACCCCGTCGAAGCAAGCGCAAGTCTCGCAACCGCAATGCCGTCCCAACAAACATCGTCGACATCGCAATCGCTGTCGCAGCCATCTCAGCCATCACAGAGTTCTTCACACTCATCCAAGTCTCGTTCAACTACCGCCACGCCGACTCCTAGCCACACAACCCCACAGCTTTCACAGCTGAGCATAACACCGAATGGGACCGAAGGCAGCAGCGCGACGCCGACCAAATCCACCAAACAGGTACCTCGGCCAATCTCGAGGGCCCGGCTTTTGCTAACTAAGTATTCAGGTCCGTGAGACGCGTAGCTGGTACGGCTCATGGCCGCGGAAATCGTCAGCCTCAACCCAAGTTGCCCGAGAAACGATACTAGGTGGGACTGTGAAATCAAGGACGACAGCCGATTTCAGTCGATTCAGCACCAAGAAAGATGCCGACGGTATGAGTCTGGACGAGCCCCTGGCATCTGCGCCGACATTGCCAGAAATCGAAGAGTGTGGTGAGATTCCAGGAGCTGGCGCAGCCGGATTGGGGGCCGTTGAAACAACAAAGCCTCCCCAGCAGTTGGCAGGAAATGCCGTCAAGCCTCAGAAAGTTGATGGAAAGAAAACGGACGAAAGCCAAGAACAAATTACGGGCCCGGTGGTGGATGCTCCCATCGTCCCGCAGGCAGCTGTGGAACCGGTTGCAAACCCGCCGGCTACCTCTGGCTGGCTTGGGTGGTTTGGACGGCCTACACAAGCAGCCACAGACGTCACCGAGATAAAGCCTGATGAGCAGCCCAAAGCCGATGAAATGGCATCAAACGACGTGAAGCCTCTGGGACCCCTGAATACCGAAGCCGCAAAGCCGGTGCATCAGGAGCAGCCAGTGGTTGAGCAACCGGAACCCCCTAGTGAGCCCGCAGTACAGCAGGGAAGACCGGCGACGGCCTCTGGTGGTTATTGGTTTGGTCTCTGGTATACCAGCAGCGCCGCTACCCCCGCTCCTGCCCCAGATGCACAGGTTGACGCAGTACCGGTGACAGCTGCGCCAGATGAGCCTGTTCAGCCAGTCAAGGAGCCTGAAGATATTGTTATGCAGGATGCACCCCCAGTTGAGGCAGCACCTGCGCCGCCACCGAAGGCCGGCTCAACTTGGGCGTTTTGGTCCCGCGACACAGGCTCAGCTTCTGAGACTAAGAGTATCCAACAGGCGGAAGAAGGTCAGCTCGCGGTTATTGGGGATAGTTCCGAATCTCACCCCAAGAGAGCGAACTCTTTCGAAGTTAGAGATACCCCAGTAAAGGAGCCATCGCTAAAATCAGCAAAGTCGTCGAAAAAGGATGATCAAAGTAAGCCCGTGGCAACGCCTTCCAAGGAAATTTTGTCCAAGAAGAACAAACGGACCCGACCGCTCTCGATGACCGCTGATGAGCTTACGCCTTCTCGTCCCGGGACACCCGTGCCCGATACCTCATCCAAGGCCGAGCCGGCGGCAAAGGCGGGAGCTTCCAAGGCGCCGACCCCTCCGAAAGCTCTGACGACTAATGTTCTACTTCCGTCTTTTGGAAATACGTACCGACTGAAGGAGAATCCTTCCATAATGCGGCAGATCGCACAGCTGCTACTAAGAACACAACAGCCACCGGCGAAGCATGTTCATCTCTCCAAAGACCAACCCAAAATCAAGAAGGCGATTGCGATCGGCGTCCATGGTCTTTTCCCCGCAAGCTACCTTCGCCCAATGATTGGCCAGCCGACCGGGACGTCAATCAAGTTCGCAAACCACTGTGTGTCGGCCATTAGGAGATGGGCCGATGCGCATGGTAGTGAGGACTGCGAGATTGAAAAGGTTGCCCTGGAAGGGGAGGGCAAGATTGGTGACCGTGTAGAAAACTTGTGGAAGCTTCTACTCAACTGGATTGACCATATTCGTAGCGCCGACCTAATCCTCTTAGGCTGTCACTCTCAGGGAGTGCCGGTAACCATTATGTTGCTGGCGAAACTATATGAGTTGGGGGTGATAACTACAGCCAAGGTTGGAGTGTGTGCCATGGGTAAGTCATGGGGGAGACGTCGTTTGAAAAACAGAATGCTAACTAATAAACTCTAGCTGGTGTCTCTCTCGGTCCATTCCCTGACTACAAATCAAGCATGGGGATACTCATGGGCACGGCTGCGGAACTTTGGGAGTTCGCAGACCCACAAAGTGAAGTGTCCAAGAGGCTCGAGGCGTCAATAAAGGTGGTGCTAGGTTATGGGGCTCGCATTACATTTATTGGCAGCATGGACGACCAACTTGTACCTTTGGAGGTATGCAGCCCCCCTTCGGACCAGGCTGTTGGGCTCTAACAGTTATTCTAGTCGGCCATATACGCCCCGGTCCACCACCCGTACATATATCGTGCCGTTTTCATCGACGGCCGAATCCATGCTCCCGATTTGTATGTCTCAAACAGCCAACCCCCAAGACTGCTATACTAACTCACCGCAGCATTGCGCACCTTGTCGGCTTCGCACTGCGATTGCGAAATCTTGGCGTAACCGATCATGGTCTTATTCGTGAGCTTTCTACACCCCTCGCGGGGAGTCTCTATTCCGGCGAAGGCCACTCTCGACTTTATGATGACGATCAAGTCTACGAGTAAGGTTCCCCCCCTCTCTGTTTGTCCGGCCCACCGACATACTTGCCATGCTAACCAACCCAGTCTCGCGGTGACACACGCCCTCGAGACCACAAGCATTGGCGACGTGCCGTGTGAAGTGCACCAGCGCCAAGGCGGCGCTGGCAGTCCAAACAACCCGTACCACCTGCCGTGGATCATGCGCGGTCTGCTCGAAGAGGATTTTGTGCGCACTGAGCTTAATTCAGAGACTGCGGAACTGTTGCGCCAATTTGATGACTGGAAGCCCACGACAAAGGCGCTCAAGGATGTCAAGTATAGATTGGAGTCGGTGAGGTCAAAGCTGTAGAATTATATCGACGGTTTGCAGGTACACGCGGTAGGGATATTTAGGGATATTTCCGGTGAGCGATGATTTCCGGAGCGAGCAATTTTGTTTTAGGGGGGCAAGGACGTTTAAAGGGGGGTTTGTTTTGGGTTTAGTTTAGTTAGGTTTTGTATCAAGATGGGACGGACAGGACTCTATGGATGGACAGGACTCTGGATGGACTAGAATACAGACGGGAGGTGGAATGGATATGCGTTGGTTACGCGTGTACCAGATCACATACTCGAGAACACAAAGAGACAGGGAGACATTAGCGATATACCCAGGCAAAGAGATAATAGAGCCTGTTGAGCCACTCAACATTGAACAGAATTTGGCCCATAGCCATCTCCAATCGTCTTGGCCTCTTTTTATTAATAGTACATACAGAGGACTGAGAGGCATCTTTTGGTATATATGCATCTGCTGAATTCCTCCTGGTTTGGTATCAACCAACAATTTACACCGTTTTGGATATATTACCAACCACCACCCACTACTCGTACAAAATGCCGGGAGGACGCCCCCATTCGCAAACCCACTGGAATGCAGCTTTCGCCATTGCATATTCAATACACAATGACTCGTACAATGATTGTTTGCCTTTCTACCGTTTACCCAGTTGCCACTTGTAGATAATGTCTTGTATTTGGTCCCACCGCAGCTCCGTTAGCACACGTCCGCCCTCGGGTGTGGCCTCCTGAAGCACGACAGTGGGAGCACCGCTGCCGGCACCAGGGTTTGCAGCCATGCCACCAACAATGGTCTTGGCGACCCTCCGGAGGTCGCGGATCGAGAGGTCGGCGATCTTCCTGGTCATCTCGTGCACAGCGATCTTGCGGCCGTGGACTTGAACTTGACGGCCAAGATCCTCGAGCTCCACCATACGGCTTTCAAGGTTCATTAGTAGACTACTGCGCAGCTGATTCTTCGCACGGTTGACTTCGATCTCGCCCAACGCCGAGAAGCCGCCCTCATGTGTGAGTGCCTGTAGCTCGCGACACATGACTTGCAGCATGTTGGCCGCATTTCCGGGGTAACAGGATCCTGCGATACCGAAGAGCCCAGAGTCGGTGTACGAGTGGTTGAAAGCTACGCACGACTCGACCCAGCCGTGTTGGTTCAGCACATTGGTGTACAACCGCGAGTACATGCCCTTGCCGGGGCCGCCAGCCGAGAAAGAGCCACCGCCGCCGAGGAGAGTCTGAAGGGTCGCTAGCGCATAGATGTCGGGCGAGGATATGGGGAGACCTTCAAACGCGAGCTGGATATGGGTGAAGGCGGGGTAGTTAGGGTTCAGGGGTGGCGGCTGGACCGGGAGGGAGAGGAAACCGCCGGTATAATGGGCCGGTCGATGTAGATCCTCTGCTGTGATTGAGGTGAGGGGTGTGTGACTTATCGATGCGTTTTGTGTGGCTGAGGTTGTGAGATTCTTGAAGAACGGGATCTTTGACAGCAAGGTCGAAGACTGTTGTGAAGGCGTGGATATAGATGAAGATGAGGAGGCTGAGTAGTCACTAGAATCCGATGATAGTGAGTCAAGCGATGTCTCTGACCCGGCTCTCGATATCGTGGGCGTCTGTAGGGGCTTCATATCGCCAAAATATTTCTCGGCGAGTTTGACTGCTGTCTCGTGCGGTACACCGGCGAAGGCGACAACAGTTCGTTCTGGCGTGTAGAAGGACTCCCGGTATTTCTGGATGGTATTCTGGTCAATTTGGCCGAGCCTTTCTTGAGGGCAGAGCAGCGGATTTCCCAATGTGTTGTCTTTGAAGGCGGCCATGTGCACCAACTCAGGGAGGATGAGCTCGGGCTTAGACCAAATCTCCTTGACTTCATACTCGGCTGTGTCCAGCTGCTGCGAGACTTCCTCGTCAGTGACCCTCGGATTCCGAATCGTATCAGCAAGCAACTCTACGGCAGCAGGAATTGCAGAGTTGAAGGTCGCCGCTTGGTACATCATAGCCTCCCTGGATGAGGCGCATTGGATATTGCCACCCAGGTTCTCTACCGTCTCGAGGACCTCGTCGGCAGTGCGTGTCGCTGTCGACTTGAATGCTAGCCTGTCCATGATATGGCTGACACCACGCAGGAACTTGTTCTCGTAGCGTGATCCAGCATCAATATATACGCCCACTCCCGAGAAGGCATCGGGGAGATCCTCCGAGGCGACACGAACGCCATTGGGGAGGGTTGTGACCTTGTCGCGCGTTGTTGGGTCCTATTGCGACTGTTGGTTAGTTGTGCCCCTCAACGGTGACCAGGAAGCCGAGTTGCAAGCCTACCTTTGCTGTGGGCAATGGTGATACCGCGATAGCGAGGGCTCTCGTACCCCTCGGCGCAGGCGATGGCGATACGCGGGATATCCTAGACGGCGCCCATGCTGAGCGAGTCTGGTGAAGCAGGCGCGTTGGCCGGCACGTTCTGAGCATGGCTGTGGCTGCTTGGCTGCTATAATATCGGGCGCGGGGGGGTTGTCATGGCTCGCCAGACAGCGTCTCGAGTCGGGATGATGGTCAAATTCGCGATCGAACGGTCGAACGCCAAAGTTTTTAGAAATTCTCGGTTCTGTAGCGCTGTACCCCCGTAAAGCCGAAGCAGCAGCAGCTGATCGCGGTGTTATCGATAAGAGTGGCCAATCCTTACCTAAGCACTTGCCCCTTGCGGCTTGGCAATCGCAGCTGGGGTCAACTGAGTTGGTCGACTGACAGCTGGAGGCGGTACCGGGCGTCAGCGCCGAAACACATCGCCTCCCCACCGCCCCTTTCCCCCTGTGAGGAAACCAGAATACATGGATACTGCGTAGGCAGGCACACAGGCCATCCGCGTTCGTTCGACCTCAAATTTCGTCTTGGACGAGGAACACCGGCTCCAGGTCTGGTTGCAGTTCAATGTTCACGCAACCCATTCCAGCGCCCAGTTCCCCGGGCCTTGCTGTATCTGTTTCTGTGCCTGCTGTTTCGACTGTATCTGCTGTTTCCGCGCTTTCTGCATCGCCGGCATCACCAACCTTGCGAACTAGTAGGCTTCGCGGTCTGAGCTACCTGCGCAATTACACGCAGGCCCATCTGCTATCCCGAGACCAACATCAGCAATCCTCGCTCCTCCAGCCACAAGCACCGGCGTCATCTCCATCTGCTGCCTCACATACTTTGGCCAGTGCAGACGGCCTCCTGTCTCCTGCTGCTGCGTCGCCAGGCCCTTCCTCCCCATCCCGGTCCAATCGCTTCTCGCTGGTGCCCGCACTTAGCCATCCCCTCGGGGCCCCACCCTTTGGTTCTAGGACCCACGATACTAATACACCTACGGCGACGAATACTACAACAACAACAGCAGCAGCAGCAGCAGCAGCAGCAGCAGTACACGGTAAACGGTCGCCCGAGCCTACTGAGCCATCCACTGTCCCGTCAATCATTACTACATCGACGCCTGCTGAGCCCGGGAGACTCGCTGAGTTCCCTGCCCAGGACAGCACAATGACCCGGACACGGTCCGCGACCACGAGCGGGCACGAGGGTGGCAGCAGCGTCGACGTGCTGCCCTCGATCCGCTTCAGCACCTTTTACGATCCACGTGCTACCCGCCCATCCCTGACCTTCTCTACTATCTCCCGCACCCTCCCCACCGGCTCTGAGATCATTCGCGTCGGCCGCTACTCCGAGCGGGACAGCCAGCCAAACGTGCCGCACAATGCCCCCTCGGCGGCGCCCGTGGGCTTTAAGAGTAAGGTCGTCAGTCGGCGGCACTGTGAGTTTTGGTACGAGGAGGGCAAGTGGTTTATCAAGGACGTCAAGAGCAGCTCGGGCACATTCCTCAACCACATCCGGCTCAGTCCGCCAGGCACCGAATCTAAGCCGTTTCCGGTCAACGATGGCGACATAGTACAGCTGGGCATTGACTTCAAGGGCGGCGAGGAGATGATCTTTCGTTGTGTTAAGATGCGGCTTGAGTTGAATCGAGGGTGGCAAAGCAAACTAAATACCTTCAAGTAAGTTTCGCCCGTGAGTGCATACGCAGCCCGACGGAGCCTCACTTCTTCCATCCGACTTCCACCCCGTACCGCCACCACGTGCTAACACAATGTCCCCGCCAGCATGACCACCCACAAGAGGTTAAGAAACATGACGGCCGGCTCAGCGAATAGCTCGTCGGCACAGTCCTACTCGCAGGATTGCTCGATATGTCTGAACAGCATTGCGGTACGTATCTCGGCATCTGACTGCATGCCGTGGAACTGTCCTAACAATTGGATTGAATAGCCTTGCCAGTGCCTTTTTGTCGCACCCTGCTCGCATACATGGCATTACAAGTGCATCCGGTCTCTTCTGGCCTCTCCGTCCTACCCAATATTCATTTGCCCAAATTGCCGCGCTGCGGCTGACCTTGAGGCCGAGGTCGAGGACCCCGAGGAATGGGAACAGCTTGACTCGGACGAGGGCGACCGCGCACAAGAGGGCGCGCTTTTACACGCTCGCGACAGTTCAGATAGTCAAGCCGCTCTCGCACCCCCTCGTAAGTCGAGAGAGTCGACGCGAAGTGCTCGGCAAGCGCAAAGCACGCCACAGCCCAGGGAGGTAGAAGTGCCGGATGTGACTATGCTCCTTGATGCGCCAACCTACGATATTACCGAGGTTGACGACAACGCCCTCACACACCAACGTAGTAGCACCACTCGGCCAAGCGTGTCGCCATACTCGACGTCAAACCCCGTACCAATCCCATCGGCATCGTCGTCCTCACAGCGGATCGCCTCGGGAGGCGTCAGCATCGCGAGCGATGGCCGCCGGGACACACGGACCCCCTCGCCAACAGGGGCTCCGGTCACTACCACTGGTCACGAAGGTCCCATTACGCCGCGTAACGACGCCGGGCCGTGGGTGTTTGACGGCAGTGGCGCACGCATGCGAGTCGACGGGACACCGGCAACCCCCGCCGAAGGGGCTGGGGTCTCACGCATAAACAGCATAGAGGCTACCGTGGCAGATGATATTTCCATGACATGATGTTCTTTGTGCCTTAGCGAAGTATGACTAGCGATGTCGGCAGTAGCGATTGGGGTAAAGCATTAGGGACAAACCAAGTAATTTTGTAGCTCATTGCGTCGGCGGGGAATGAGAGACTGGCATCAAGAAACCGGAGTTATGCGTTGGCTTTTGTTTTGTCCTTGCTTTAGGAAAGGGGAAGGAGGAGAAGGGAGGAGCGTTTGTCTGGTTCTTTTATAGTTTTGTTTTTGCTTTCATGAGTCTATTCCTCCCCGACGTTATTGCTCAGGCTCCAACTGCCAATTACACCTCCTATTCTCTCATTTACACATGACACACTTACGTCCACTCCGTACACACTCACCATTCCACGAATATGAAGCATGCAGCGCGCACGCCACGCACTCATGCCCTCACATATACCACACCACAAGCTAGTCACCGGCGTGGGGAACTAGCCGTGATGCTGGAGGAGAATCGAAGGTTTCTTCTTGCGTTATGAATTCCGGTTTCGAGTCGTTTATCATAATGTGTGTGTGAACAAAACGGGGTTCGATCTTGCCGATATGCTTCATTTTATTCTATGAGTCGTACGTTCTTGGTGGGCGTTTGCATTCTCCGTCTCGATGGCGTCAGGATTGGGCTCGGATGAGCAACGTTGTCTGCAGTGAGGACACTTTTCCAAGTCGCGATATAATACAGCATAGTTGCCTCAAATACCACATACGACCATACCCTATGGGAAAACTCGGGATCCCGTCCGCTCTCACATGGATAAGCTAATGAGGGCCAGACTTAGTAGTTGGGTCGGTGACGGCCAGCGAATCCTTGGTGTTGTATGTCTATTTCTTACTCTTTTTTGTATGTTTTTTCGCACTCAACTTCCCTGGCTGTTGTAAGTTTCATCGTTGTCTAGTCTCAACCTTATGTTGCAACACTTCGGACGACAAAGTCGCATGTACATACACCAAAAGGCAGAGGTAAAGCATAGCAAATATATAAATAATCTGTCCTATACAAAACCTTGCTAGGCATTGTATGTTGGACATTGACAGTGCATGCGATAACGATCATGATTGATACCCAATAAGCCGCCTCCCTTTCCAGCCGTTGAGACTCAACAGTACACCCTCAGTCAGAAAGGTATCGGTACTGAATGCACGCCCGTAACTTGTCACTGCATAGTGAAACATTCCATCAGGGCCCCAAATACGCCTTAGCGGTATATTTATCTAGTATGTACGGCCTCTCACAAACCCTAACAACCCCCCCTCGGATCTGATATTCTCACCTCTTGAACACCAACTGCCCCAGACGCTCAATCTCCCTCCCCTCTGTAGTAGTCCTCCCTGCCATCTCCAGCAACCTCGCCCAAGACTCAGCGTCCTTGATCTTGACGGCCTCCTCAGCAGCCTTGACAGGCATTCCGCACTTCTCGTACATGGTGATGGTCTGTCCCGCCTCGAGTCCCGTACACTTGGGGATAAATGCCGCGGCTAGCTTGGGGTTGCCAGCCTGGAGCGTTTGGTTGAAGAAGGGCTATTGTGTTTGATAGAGTCAGCTTGGTGGACGGCGTGGATACTAAAGGGCGACAAACATACCTCCCAGCCAATGGGACTCTTGCGCGCACGAGAGGTCTCCTCGATTTCAACCCAGTCCCGCTTCGCGACGAGGGCCTGCAGACTAGCACTATCATGTTAGCCACCGTCCCAAGACCCTTAGAAACTAAGAGTGCTACTCACCGTATCCACCAAGCCACCTTCTCCGGCACTTTGAACTCGCTCTGTATCTTCTTTGCACCCTTATTATCGCCTATCCGGATCAGCTTGAACAGAGTTTGGTTGACCGACAGTCCCGCAAAGCCGCCCGCCTGGCCGCGGTCGAAAACCGCCTGCATCTTCAGCAGCGTGGCCGCTTCCTTCAGCGCGCTCAACTCAAACACGTTTTCCTTCGAGTTGTCGGCCAGCAGCTTCATCGCCAACTCTAGCTTGTCCCCTGCGGTTCGGCTCTCTGGCTGCCGCAGCGCCTCACGCACAAACACAGCCGCCCCATCTAGGCGGCGGTCGTCTTGGTAGTATAGGTCTTTTAGTAACGCCGTGTCTTCGTGCCCATCGCCATCACCTTCGCGAGCGGATGCCTCGACTAGAGCCGTGGCAATGGGCCGGCTATTGATGACGCGGAAGAAGCCAGCCGGGGGTAGCTTGCGCTTCAGTTGGTGCAATACGAAATGCACCAGATCCGTGTCGCCACTCTCGATGGCCTTATTGAGGGCGAGCCCATCCTCTTCCATGCTCAGAAGTAGGGGAACCTGACGGCCGGCACGCGGCTCGTGGTTCAAAAGCTCAGTAGCGAGCCTCCCTCGTCCTTCGTCATAAGCGGCCCGTGCAATGGCCTCGAAGGAGATACCGGGCTTGCCCGACAACTTCTCGACGACTTTGCGGCAGATGGCATCGTCGTCCTCAGAGCCCAGTCGGACCTTGGTGGAGGCCCAGTGGACGTATATCTTGTCCGTGGGCAGACGTAGGTAGCCGGCAACTCGGAGAGCCAGAAGGTACTCATGGCGATTGAGCAAGCGGGCGATAAGACCTGATGGCGAGAGGCGCTGGTATTGTTCATACGACAAGGGTAAACCTATCTCGAAGAAGCGGACGGCGTTCAGAACACGCAGCGTCTCACACATATCCACAAAGTCATCGCTGTTGTAGATATCAAGGACTGATTTGCCAAAGGAGGCAGCCTTGAGAAGCTGTTTCTGCCAGTGGATGTTAAACTCCTGCCCGGCGGCATTTACGCAAGTGTCTACGGCCTCTACAAGGTGAGGTCGGATTAGTTGGATATTGTCGTCGGCTTTCGGCGACTGCATCTCAAGCTGCTCAACCGCATCCAGGAGGATTGACGCAGGAGAATCAGTGCCAAGTCGGAAGACATCTTCAATGACATCTGGGACCTTCTGGAGAAAGTCGCAGGTGTCATTTGCTATGACTCTGACACCATCATAATCTATGCTGCCATTAGGAAGAATATTAAAGACTGGCTTGGGAGGAGCCACACTCACCGGGTACCAGATGGACCCGACTGCCGTTGTAGTAGAACCGCGCCAGGGCCCCACGGGGTCCGACAAGGTCAACCTCGTCCTCCCAAGCGATGACAATAGCATCGTTGCCGCACCACTCAAAATACTTTGGCGGTATCCTAGACTTGGAGTCATGCTCGCTCAGGCGTTCCTCGAAATCGCTGGTAATAACATGGGCCTTCCCTGTGGCGGTGTACAGGGCAGCGAATCTACCATTAGGTGATACGCTAATATGGGTGAACGGGCCGATGTCTAGAAAACGGTCCACGCACTCTCTGGCATCAGACACATATACGGTTTGATCGATGCTGAGGAGGACTTCGACTGTGCGTGAGAGGGTATAAGCAGGGGGGATGAGATTCCAGCAGTGCACATCGCCCTCGGGAGGTGGGGCTAGGAGCTTGGGGCGCGGCTCGTCGTAGGACGAGACTGAGACAAGAGCGTTGTTGGACAAAAGGACGACCATTCCATGATCGTAGAACCTTGATGGTACCTAGTCAGCACACACAGTCCATCGGCTGACCCAGAGTGTGTGGCATCGAAGACATACTTGCAAGACTTGACACCAACGTCTTCGGCGCCATTGCCGAGGGAGAACTGGGTGAAATCGCCCTGGAGATCATAGTAACACCTCACGGTGCCGTCGGCTGTGACAACCAGCAGCTTCTCATCCTCGGACCAGCCCAGCCCCTTGACAGAGCCCTTATCCCAGGGAATGCTCCGGATGAGCTTTCCAGCGCAGCTGTAGATGTCGATGCTGGGCTTTGAGGTCTTTGCTGGATGGAAGGCAACAAGCTTGTCCTCGTCGCGGTACAGGGCTGGAGGCGCGTAAGAAGGGGGCCTGAGAAGACCGCATCATGAGGCAGACTTACCAATAGCTCCGCCATACGGTGCCCCGGCAACAATGTAATTGTCAAGATCCAGGTCCTGGTCAAAAACCTCGGTATACAGCTGGGTCTTGCGGTAGAACCGCTCACCTACTTGCTCCCATCCTGCAGTGGGATGAGCGACCTCCATTGTTGGTCATCTCCCCATGCTGTTGACGTTTGGTGTTAGGGTTAGGTTAGATGATTAGCTGCTCGCCTTGGAACGGGAGGCTGCCAGCCACTGCCAGTGACGGGTCCACACAGTGCACCTAGGCTACGACAATCAGCATCAGCACAGACCAAGAGCTATGGCTGCCCCTGTCGTCAAGGTCATCGCGGGGCAGTACGGAGTAATCCGACCCAAGCCGACCGAGGAATGCGCCCGAGCTCAATTTGCAACATTCCTTCATCAACCTGATGTGTGATTCTTTGGTTGTAGCTACTGCTGCAAACAGCCGCAACCCGCCCTACCCTCCTTTCTTTAGTTCGCTCTTTTACAGCATAAACTGCCAGCTTCAGGATCCAGGAGAACCCAAAACATGCCTGGCTGGCGTGAGGAGTTCCTCGTAGGCATCAGGGAGGCCGAACAGCAAAGTCCCGTCAACCGCGAGCTTGTAGATGCCTGTTAGTGGCCCCACCATTTGCCCACCGAAACATGCGTGCTCTGAAAGAAATGCCCGACTAACTAGCTCACCACAGGCTCCCAGCTTGCCGACCGTGTCTCTGCCCTTGAAGCTGAGAAGGCTGCCCTCCAACGCCAAAAGACAGCAACTCCGCCCCCAAAGCTGGGCATCAATAGAAACAAGATAGCATCGGCCCCTTCCCCCGATGCAGACCCCAACGACACGCCACTCGTCGCGCGTCTGCGTTTTGAGCTCGCCGAGGCCCTCCGAGCCCGTGGTCAGTTCCAGAGTCGACTGCAAACAGCTGAGGAGGAGCTGGGCCGCCTACGAACCAAGACAACGGCCGACTCACGGGCCATTCGCGAGCTGACATCCGAGCGCCGGGTACTGGTGAGAAAGCTCATGGACCGAGAGGAGGAGCTACGGGTAAAAAACAAGCTGGTGGCCGACGTCCAGGACGAGCTGGCTATCCTTAACATGCAGCTTGACATGGTTGAGAAGCGGCGTGCCGAGAAAGAGGCCGAAAACAAGCAGCTTGTTGAGCGTTTTATGGCCCGTGTTGGCCAGGAGGCCGATGCCATGAACTTGGCGAACGAACCTCTATTTACAAAAAAGCGGTCAAAGTAAATAGCTACGTTCGGTCGGGGTCTTGAAATGTTGTGAGTGACGCAGAGCGAAACTCTGGGTTGTGTAGCTCCCGAGTCAAGCTCGAGAGCCGGTGGCCTGCATTGACCTGCTTTGGCCTGCACCCATGAAAATAGAACGACGACCAACACTGGTGCACAAAAAGGTATTCAAAATTTCCAAAGCCCAGAGGTGTTACAAATGGTATGTACATCGAAACGCTGACGCTCTTCTTGAGCTCCCCCTCTCCCTATCTCTCTCGACATGGTATTGGGAACATGTAAATCACAACAACATTCACTTGCGCGTCTGCAACCAGCGCTGTCCAATAAATCACTACCCCAAGCTGCCCAATCCCCCTGGTCCAGTAATTCAAAATTCAGATCGCTAACTGTCGGACTCAACAGGCTGCCCTTTCCTTGTCGAAATACAATAAGTTCCAGACGCGCTCGTCCAGCTGACATACTCCTCGGGATATGTCAGGTGCTCGACGTCAAGAATCGAGGTAGCGACATCGTTTTCTGCGAGTTTGTTGTCGTGGACGAACGTCTTGAGGGAGATGATCTTGCACCCTGGTCTCAAATCCAAGAACATATTGACCAGGTTATCGTTTAGTTGCGATGTAAAAGCCTGGTTATTCACCAAAACAACGTCGGCACGCTTGAGTGCTGTGAGGATCTTGTCGTTCTTACGGAAGTCCCCCCGCTCAAGATGCACCTTGCCAGAGGCAATGCCCCAGAGGCGACAACGAGCCGAAAATTCCTTTTGTTGCGCCTCGGCAAGATTGCACGCGTTCTCCATCATCTCGCAGCCCCAGCTTTCACAGCCAGTTTCGAGTGCGGCTTGCAGGACGACATTCCCGACACCTGAGCCGAGATCCACGAAAACCTTGTCTGAGGTCAAGTTGGTTCTCTCGAGCATGTCCGAAATGAAAGGATGGAGCAGCTCGCCATAGACATTGTCGGTGCCGTTCTCATACTTGGCAAGCAGCTCAACGTTGGGTGCGACTGTTCTGTCGTACACTTGGTCTAAAATGAAAGCGACGAGCTCCCTGGGGATGCCGTGCATAGCATCCAGGTTCTTGGCAATCACGCTTTTTTTCTGCAGGGCGAAAAGCCGCTCGTTGTATTCTTTGAGCGCCGCTTTGAACCCTGCGCCATCATTTGTATTCTTGCTTTTCTCGAGTTTACGGTAGATTCCTGTGTTTTGTTCGAGAAAGACTTGCGCCTCATCATCCGTTAAGTAGGTCGATGCAACGTAATTGACAACTTTCATGATGTCTTTAAGTGCTTCGATCTTGTCTTTGCCCCAAACAAGTTCATAACTAGAGTCGCAGGCAAATGTCAGCTTGATCCCTCACACATATCCACACAACCTCCCCCGTTTAAACGTACCGTTCTGGATGCCTTGACCCGGGATACTGTAACCTAACCCAGACCTCGTTTTGCGCCAGCCCAAGCACAGGCTGGCACTTGTCATTTACCGACGCGACGTCGGAGGCGTGGATGATGGGTAGTCGCTTCGAGACAACGGCCTCGAGATCCTCGCCGGCCCACAGCCGAGGGTGTCGCAGTGCCCGGTTCGGGTCGGCTAGCCGCCGCTCCTGATGCGCCCGCTTCTGCCGCTTTCGCGCATCGAGATTGCCCTCCCAGTCCTCATCGCCGTCTGACTCGTCATCCGAGTCGGAGAAGCTCGGGCTGTTGTTATGATTATTGGCGGGCGACGCTCCGGCACGTCGCTTGCGCGCCCGGATGCCGCTTGCGGCGCGAAGGCTGTCGTTGGCGCTACCGCCAAGGGAGACCGAGGAGGGGTGCGGCGATGCGCGTGGGGTTGCGCGGGCGCTGATGGGCTTTTTCGCGCTGGGGGTCTGGGTAGGCATCATTTTGGGTGACTCGACTGCCTGCCGGACGGTGCGGATCTCGGTCTTGACCTTGAACTTGGATTTTTGATTGAATATGCTCATCTTGGATAGAAGCCGCCCGGAGGCGACAGAAGGATCGGGTAAGGTGAGGTTATCAGGGTTCCGTAGGTAGGTGGTGTGAGGGAGGACGCGTAGGCGGCGCGACTTGTCCTACCAGAACATGGAGATGAGGCTGTCGTGAGATTGCAGATTGGTAGGATGCGGAATTACAGGCTGCATAAGCTAGGATATTCAATGAGAATGTACCTTGATCTTAGGAAGCCGTTCGATACGAGGCGGACGACAATGGTGGTAGTCAAGGGCAAGGCTGTTGGCGGCGACGAGGGAAGGTGGTGAGATGCGGCGGTCTGTGACCGTTTTCCACTCCCCCGCTGAAAATGAGGCGATTTGACAGCGTCGCGCCCCTGATCCCTACCCCTGGAGGCAGCCGCGCTCGCTTAGGCACGATGCAGTGTGGGTCTTTGAGGGCCCCACCCGAGGTCATGTGATTCGTCCATTGTCCTTTGTTCCAAGTCACTTGTGGGTGAAAAAGATGCACCACCAATTATTATGGTAATTGTGTGGTATAATGTGTCAGGGTCCACATCTGCCTGCCAACATCTATAGTACTAGAAGATTTTGTCTTCTAGCTCTGCATATTCGAGTCTTCCGCATGGTGCGTATGCCACTAAGAATTTTAAAAGTCGTAGTAAGCAAACATCCCATCAACTGGCATTTTACCCCGCACGAGGAGGATTGAAAGCCAGAATGGCAGGTTATAATTGAGGAAGAGTGAGAATGAGCATATATATATTTCTCGATTTTAGCATCAAAGCAACAAACTAATCGAGTAACCTTTTTGGGGGGTTTGATGGCGACTCATCCTCGCAAACCAGGCACTGCCCGTAGCACAATCACATATCCCACCCAAAACATGTGAGTGGCACATGACTCCCAAGGGTCGCCTCATGGGTTGTCCAATGCATTCTTCACACCAATAGCTCTGACAGGCGCATATATGACAGTTGACTCGCAGCTGAAGGAGGCTGGTCAAGCTGGTCAAGCTGGTCAAGCTGGTCAAGCTGAATGAATCTGTCTTTTGCCCTGTTTTCAGACCATAACTCAACGACAACGCCAAGGGCAAACAACAGCCTCCCCGCGGCGGATCTCGGTTCCTGACTGGCGGGTTAGATCTTGGTCTCGGCATTCCCTACAGGGAGGGCACAGGGAGGTTATGCTCCGTTACACCATCCGGCCACCCAGCCGTTCTCGAGTTTGGTGCTGCCATCTTAAAACGGTTGTGGTTACACAATCCACGCTCAATTAAAAAAAAAAAAAAAAGCCTATTGCTCCCCCAAATGAGGTAGGATTGTTTGTTCCACCTGTAACCGCTCTGCAGCCTGCTGGCGTGACCAGATGAAGCAGTGGCTGGCTCCAGGGTCAAGTGAAGAGACGCGGATTGGCGCAAAATCCGGGGGAGCTCCAACTAGCATAGGACCCACAATGCGCAGGTCCCACTTTACTTGACGTCATAGATTATCACTTCAGCTCGAATCTTTTCGTTTGCAATGCATCGATTGATTGTCGTCTTCTTTGTGCTCGAGGGACGTATCAGCCAATTCACAGGTACTACGTCAAGACAAATATTCTGGTACTTTCTGCCTGCACAGAAAGCTGCTAATACGTAAGGCCATGCATTCCTCTGACATTAGCAAGCATCCGCTCACCCGCTGTGAGGATGAGAGTCGGGTTGAAGTTGCCTAATCGGCAAGGTACTAGCAGTAGAAGTCGGGCCTGTTCTTTTTCCTAGGGAAGGGGGTTTGGGCACCAAGCTCGCGAAGGGCGAGGAAGGAACGCGCCAAAACGCGCCAGGCGTGCCCGACTCAGGAGATGCATGCGTGCGGGACTTCGCTTCACTGTGTGCCATGGCATGATGGCTTTGTCTCGCGCAACACCATTCCGTCTCGAGATGGATGTGACGCATGCATTGAGCAAGGTAGGTAATGACGGGTGGCAGCGGCAGCGGGAGCTCTGGCTCGCCCGTTTCTGGGAGATGATCAAATGGATAGCGGCTATGCCGCTAGCTGTCAAGAGCTGGCAGGCTTTCCCCCCAGTCGTCCCCTAAAACAGCAGCGGGTTCCCGCCCAGAAAGAATTCAAGGAAGTCGTATGCCGTTCGTCTCTTTCCCTATGACGCATTCCATAATTGCATAGCGACCCCCCGGACGGCCTCCCTCTCCCACGTCACTCGCCTTCCCGCCAACACAAGTCAGATTTCCAGCCCGGCTATAAACAACCTTCCACCGTCTGGTCTAGGGCTGCCGCTATCCATCCCTTACATACCCTCCTCGCTCTCAGGCCCTGCCCTGTTGCTTTTCACAATCTACTTTCCAGCATCTCTACTGTGCCAGACTCCCAAAGCTGTTCATCTCGTGATTCCCCCTCCCTAGTGATACCCAATCTTCCACCACCAGTCCGCCAGGACCACAAATACCCAACATGGCTTCAAATGGATCCGCGAGTGTCAACAAGCCCACCGACGTCAAGGTCAAGGAGGCAGATGTGAACCGCAAACTCCAGGTCTACGGCATCATCAACGCCTTCCAAAATGGCAAGGTGCCTTCGGTATGCACGATGTCTTGACGCCCTGACTTATGCCCCGAAGCTAACACTCACGCAGAATGACCAAATCGATGTTGCTCTGAACAGCTTTCTCGAGTCTAAGGCACTCTCGAGCCCATCTAAGAAACTTTCTGCTGAGGGACAGTCCCTTGTCGCCGACGTCAAGGAGGTGGTAAAGCAGGCGAAGTACCTGCTGTTGTCCAAGAATGATGGCAATCTGCTCCAGGACTTCGTCTGGCAGACCCAGCAGTTCGACCCCAAGACTGTCAATGTGCCTGGTGCTCCCATCGACAAGGAGAGTGCACAGCAACATGGTAACCAGGCCCTTGAGGGCTTGAGGACCCTGGGAACCTTGATCATCACCAATGGCCAGTTCCGGAAGCTACGTACGTACCCCTATTTCGCCAACGGCCATGGCTGTCATTTCACTAACCCTGAATAGTCAAAGATGCCACGATCCTGCTCCGCGATATGGCTGGCGATGCCGCGACCAACGCGGCCACTCGTGTCAAGCCCTCAAATGAGGATCTTGCGCAGATGGACAGGCCTGCTGAGGACAACACTTGGCATGACGCCCCTAACGTATCGAAAGATGCAATGAAGAGCAAATTCCACGGAATCTACAAGGGCGACCCCAAGGAAGATGCGAAGGCCGCTGCTACCGAGGCCACCTCGAAAGCCCATCCCAACGGCTCATCCGATCCCAGAGATCTAGCCAACGTGGCAGCGCATGAGCGCCACACCGGGACGTCCTCCGGACTTGATGCTCAAGGCGGTGCATATGCTGCCGCGAATACCCTCCAGAACAAGTTGGATGCCAATATTGATCAGGAGACCAAGGACAAGGCCAAGTCTAAGAAGGAAGAGTATCGTGCTCGCACCAAGGAATACTTCTCAAAGAAGATGCCCCAGGAGCGCCGCGAGCAGACTGTGTGGCGTCTCAAGGTAAGCTAATCTACTTCGTCTACTGCCATGACTCTTTTCTAACACCTGTGTAGAAAATGGTCATTGAATGCCAGCAACACCCAGACTATCAGCGTGCGATTCAGACGCTACTGGACCTTGCTGAGGAATACGGCAATCACGCGAATCGATTGGCAAAGGGTGGCTCCGGTACTGTCAGAGACGCCCGGTCTGGTCTGGCACAGGCTGAAGGTGACCTTAAGGTATGTCTCCCGTCTTTGTCCTTTTCTAGCAGCATAGAGTACTGACGTTTGCAGACTTTGATCGAGAGATTCGCGAATGGCACATCCACTGACGATCTATGGGCATCCATCAACACTATTTATGAGGATGCAGACAAGGATCCGGAGTTGAGAAATTGGTTCAGCTCTTTGAATCAATACATCCGGAGATGCCTGCAGGAGCAAGGTTACATCTTGGATGAGTCCTCAAACGAGTCATGGAACCACCTCTACGACCGAGGCAACTATCTCTTGCGCACCAAATATCGCAACCACACGGACCGCATCGTGGATGAGATCAAGTTCCTGGCCGAAGAGTTCGATCATGACCCTCAAAACCAGGCGTTCGCCGCCTCGTTGAACAAGCTGTTCACCGATCTTGGCAACGATGAGAACGGAAAGGCTGTTTTCAAGCCCCACCTTCTCAAAGACCTGACCGAGGTCATTATCCCGGCTATCTTTGAGAATGTGGCCTACATTCCTGTTCCACGGATTGAATACTCAGACCCCCAGTTTGACGCCGTCATTGAGAACCTCGTTCTTGAGAGCGACAACTTCATGCCCAACGTGCTCGAGATTGCTAGCGAGAACTACATGCGCTTTGGACGCAAGAAAGTTGCAAACAAGAGCAAGCACTCAATCGATGTCAAGGTGGCAGGCATCCAGATGGACCTTCGCGATGTCAGCTACTACATCAAGCGCAAACAGGGCTTCCCTTCGCTCAGCGACACAGGTGTAGCCAACATCCTTTTGGCCGGGGATGGCTTTACGTTCCGTCTCAAAATGGCGTCTGCCGATGAAAAGGACTCGCAGAACTTCTTCAAGATTGACAAGGTTGATGTCGATGTCAAGCATTTGCACATCAAACTTGCCAAGTCCAACCATAAGTTGTTGTTCAATCTCTTCAAGCCAATCATGCTGAAGGTCCTCCGCCCAGGCCTGCAGAAGGCTCTGGAGAAGGCGATCCGCGACCAGGTCAACAAGCTGGACAGCCTTTTGTACCAAGTCAAGCTTGAAGCTGACCGGGCTGTCGATGAGGCCCGCGAAGACCCCGAAAACATCCCCAACATTTACAGCCGATATGTGACAGCTGCGCAGAAGCAGATGCTGCTAGGCAAGCAGAAGGCTGAGGATGCGGTAGCGGATAAGAAGGTCAACTATGCCGTCACTAAGGAGGACAGCATTTTCCCCCACATCCACCTTCCTGGTGGTATCAGCTCCAAGGCGACGGAATACAAAGAGCTAGCCAGGAAAGGCGATAAGTGGGAGAGTCCCGTCTTCTCGATTGGCACTGCCTCCAAGAGCCGAGATATTCCCCACACACCGCACATTACACGCAAGGCGCATACCACTCATGGTCATGGCACCAACGGACATACCGCTACGGGTAACGGCCATGTGGCTAATGGCCACGCGGGTCTCAACGGCGGGTATGCATTGAACGGCGGATTGAACACCAAGGCGAACCCGCATGTCATCACTCCGGCGGGAGCGATCACATCTTAGGGAGAGGACGAGGTCCTTTTCTCGGCGGGCGGACGCGTGAAGGAAGGGAAAAGGCGCGAAGACGGAAAGAAGGCGAAGTTTATACCCACTCGGAAGTAATAGATGGTCTCGGTATGTTGGACAGGAGTGTGTGTTTGGAGGGGAATTAAGATTGGAACACTGGTTGGTCTCGGGCACGATGCCCACGGTTGCGGATGCGTCAGGCTGTAGTATTGTTGTTTAGTATTAAGTTTTCCTATCCCCTAGTACTAACGAAGCTATGAAATCAGTGTTTTCACATGCAGATTAGTTACGGGATGTGCATCCCGATGAGGATTCTCATTAATTGTGACCCTGTTTCTAAGCCAAGTTTTGTAGATGCAAGGGTTAGGTTTACCCGGAATTGCGCAAACAGAAGGTACATACCGCTGAAATGAAATGATGTCTGGGTCCAGGCAACAACCTCATAAATGCTCAATGTAAACACGAAACGCCAAACCTTGTCCACAAACCATTACTGCACCTTCCCCTCTCTATCTAATCATGACCCGGCATTTAGTCTAATCAGTGCTCATTCTTTTGTCTGCATAAAAATCTTTTCTTTTTCCTTTCCAGAAACAGCAGTCTCACTCCGCCTCGCTGAGCTATTTTGCACACCGAATGAGCTCTCCACTCATCTTGCACTTACACACACTGACACCCCATAAGCGTTCTCCAAAATGAGTAAGAGCAAGCGACGCATGTCCCCAGATGGAGATGCAATTGATGAGGATGAGAGGCAGTACATGTCCGGCTCCCTCAGTCTCGAGGAAATAGAAGAGCAGTAAGACTAGTGCATCATGGTGTGGTCTTCACATACTAACTAGCTAGACCAGCTTTCCCAACCGCCCACGCAATCACTCGAAAACCTTGAGATTTTCAGAACTCTTCAAGTCACTTTTCAATCCCCTGATGGAGTGCAAGCCTTCTTCTTCTGGCCCCCCGGTCGGTACCGCCCGCGTTGCCGGCAAGACTGCCCGTCCATCAAAAGTCTCGTATCACGAGCAACGCCGCCACATAATCGAGCGGTTCATGTCGCGCTGGCGCGCTGACGTCGGACCCGACTTTTATCCCGCCATGCGGCTTATTCTGCCCGATAAGGACCGTGATCGAGGGGTCTACGGTTTGAAAGAGAACACCATTGGGAAGCTGTTGGTGAAGGTGATCAAAATTGATCGGAACTCCGAGGACGGATACAACCTGATGCACTGGAAGCTGCCGGGTCAGGGGGGCGGCGCGGGAGGAGGCGCAAGTCGATCCGCGGGCGACTTTGCAGGGCGGTGTTTTGAGATTCTGGGGAAGAGGCAGATGAGGACGGCGCCGGGGGACTTGACGATCGCCGAAGTCAATGTCTTGTTAGATCGGCTGGCCGGGACGAGTGGTGAAGTGGAGCAGCTGCCAATTTTTGAGGATTTCTATCGACGCATGAATGCCGAGGAAATGATGTGGCTGATCCGCATCATTCTCAAGGATATGAGAGTGGGCGCGACGGAACGAACCTTTCTCGGACTTTGGCATCCCGATGCTGAAGCCCTGTTCAGCGTCTCGTCGAGCTTGCGGCGGGTGTGCTGGGAGCTGTATGACCCCGAGTTTCGTCTAGAGCAGCAGGAAACAGGCGTCACACTCATGCAGTGCTTCCAGCCGCAGCTAGCTCAGTTCCAGATGACAACGACGTTTGGGAAGCTCGTGGCTAACCTGGGCGTTACGGAGGATGATCCCGAATTTTGGATCGAGGAGAAACTTGACGGCGAGCGGATGCAGATGCACATGCAGGAGGACGACTCAGTGCCTGGAGGCTTCCGTTTTGCTTTTTGGTCGCGCAAGGCAAAGGAGTATACATATCTCTACGGAGAGGGCCTTGAGGATGACAAGTCGGCCATCACGCGTCACCTCAAGAAAGCCTTTGATGGTGGCGTTCGCAACTTGATTCTTGACGGAGAGATGATTACGTGGGACACCGAGGTTGACAAGATGGTGCCCTTTGGCACGCTCAAAACAGCCGCTCTCGAACAGCAGAAGAATCCTTTCAGCACCGGGCCTCGCCCGCTCTACCGCGTGTTCGACATCCTCCTGCTCAACGATAAGTCTTTGACCGAATACACCCTAGCGGACCGTCGTAAGGCTCTCGAGCGTGCCGTTGTCGGTGAGCACCGCCGCCTCGAGATCCTCGCATACGAATCCGCCACCTCTCCGGATGCCATCGAGCCCCAGATGCGTAAGGTCGTGGCCGAGGCGTCCGAGGGCCTCGTGCTCAAGAACCCGCGCTCGCGCTACCGATTGAACAGCCGTAACAATGACTGGATCAAGGTGAAGCCCGACTACATGTCCGAGTATGGCGAGGCACTCGACTGCGTTGTCATCGGTGGGTACTTTGGATCGGGGCGGCGCGGTGGCACACTCTCGAGCTTCCTGTGTGGTGTGCGCATGAGTGAGAATTTTGTTCGTGCCGCCGGCGCTAAGAGCTCCGCGGCGGCCGCTGCGGCCGCCGAGAAGTGCCTCAGCTTCTGCAAAGTCGGTGGCGGCCTTCGGGCCGAGGACTATGCCGAGATGAAGCACCACACGGACGGCAAGTGGCGCGATTGGGATGCGACGAACCCGCCCTCAGAATTCATCGAGCTCGGGGGCGGCGAACGCCAGCAGTTTGAGCGGCCCGACGTGTGGATCCGCCCGCGCGAATCAGTCGTCGTCTCGGTCAAGGCGGCATCTTTCGCGCCGTCGGACCAGTTCGCCGCCGGCTGGACGTTGCGTTTCCCACGTTTCCGCAAGTTGCGCCTCGACAAGGCCTGGGATGCTGGCATGGATGTTGACGAGCTCGAGGCCGTCCGTTCCAAGGTCGGACAGGAAGAGAAGGGGAAGATGGCTATGGAGATGGAGAACCGCCGGCGGAAGCCCACGGCCGAGGCCAAGCGTGCCCGTCGCGAGTTAGTTATCGTGGGGACGGACCCCGCCGCCGCCCCCGTCCCGGCCGAGTTCGACGTCCGCGGGGTGACAAGCAAGATCTTTCACGGGCTTGACTTTTGCGTCCTTTCTGAGGCGGTGAAGCCGGTCAAGATGGCCAAGCCCGCGCTCGAGCGTCTCCTCAAGGAAAACGGCGGCCGCATTCACCAGAAGGTCGACCCGGGCTTAGCCAGTCAAATTGTTATATCGGACAAGAATGTCGTCAGGGTGGCCAGTCTGAAGAAGGCCGGCGACGTCGATGTCGTCAGACCAAAGTGGGTGTTTGACTGTCTAGCACAGCGGCATGGCGAGGAGCAGGGGTATCTGCTGCCTTTTGAGGAAGGGCATATGTTCTACGCAACAGAGGGCATGGCGAGGGCGGCCCAAGGGAACACGGACCGCTACGGTGATAGCTATGCGAGAGATGTGGCGAGTGCGGAGGAGTTGCAGCAGATCCTGGAGGGGATGCTGATGGGAGATGAGGGGAAGGAGGGCGGGTTCGATGTGGCACAGTTCCTGGACCAGCTTGAGGAAAGGGGCTATAGCCTGGATGAGCTGAAGGCGTTTATGTTCAGGAAGTGCCGGGTTGTTTTTGTCGAGGGGCACGGGGTATCAGGGCTGAAGGCGGAGAAGCTGGGGAACTATATCAAGTTTGGGGATGGCGAGGTCGTTGGTGAGCTGGGCGAGAAGGGAGATGGGGTCACTCAGGTCGTGATTGTCGCGAATGATGGCACTCAAGAGAGGGAGGTCGCGGCGGATGTGAGGTTCAAGGTCAGCTCGTGGAGCAAGGTGCCAAGGATTGTGTCACAAAGGTGGGTGGATGATTGTTGGCGGGAGGGGACGGTCATTGACGAGGAGGCGTATGCACCGTTGTAGGTTATGAGCTGTATGATAGGATATGTGTTATGAATGGGATGAGGGATGGGAGGTCGGCGGTCGGGTTTTTTGACATGAAGATGGGCGCATTTAGGACTGGGTCGATCGATCACTTGGAATGTTTACCTTGGGTATCCAGTTGGTCTAAAGGTAATTTCATTGTATGCTATGACATAATATAGCCAGCTCTTTTTGCATGCCTTTTTTACGTATTGTTATACCGAGAGCAGGTGTGTATGTCTAAGATAGGGGCCGCTACTCGGGTATAGAAAATGATGTCGTCGGGTGGTCGGTCGAGACAGACTACATCACTTGAATATGAAGCCTTGGCGAACCCCCTTTTCAAGTAAATGGTCCAGTCATTTTCTCCATATCCGATATATTGATCCAGCTGATAGTTTCATCCCACCCAAACCGATACAAAATTTACTTCCCAATCGTCAAAAACAGCCGATCGCCCACATCGCCCAGTCCCGGCTTGAGCATGCCCCTATCCGTCAACTCCTCATCAACACCAGCCAGCCAGATCTCGACGCCCTCAGGCCACTCCTCAGCAGCGCGCACAACGCCGGGGACGGCGCCGATGACGGCCAGCACAATGATGCGCTGGGTTCCCCACTCGCGCAGGGTCTGGATGGCGGCGGCGCAGGTGCCGCCGGTGGCGATGACGGGGTCAAGGATGACGGCAAAGCTCGATGCGTTGGAGCCGCTCGGCGACGTCTCAGCCGGCTGGTGGTCGGGCAGGTTGTTGTAGTACTCGACGGGCTGCAGCGTCGTGGGCTCGCGGTACAGGCCCAGGTGGTGGACGGGTACCGGGGTGGGGAGGAGGGTTTGAATGGCTGTGGCGGTGTTGATCGTTGCGTCAGGGGCCGTCCGGGGGCTTGGCAGGGGGGGAAGGGGGGCTTGGCAGGATGGGGGGAAGGGAAAGGGGTTATATAGGTGGGGTGGGGGAGGAGGTGCTTACATTCGACCATGCCGAGGCCAGAGCGGAGGATGGGGACCAGAGAGATGGTTTCGGGGAGAATGGTGGTGGTTTGGTACTCGAACCCGAGGGGCGTCTCACCCTGGGAGCAGGAGGTGTGTGTTAGTCGGCGGCGACAAGGTGTGGGAAAGTCTGAAATGAAGGGGTTTGACAAACAGTTGGGCCAGGCACGGCAGTGATAGCTTGGGCAAAGGCCTCGCAGCCCACAATCAGTGATATCTCATGTATGAGTGCCTTGACATCCTTTGCCGAGGAATTCTTCGAGCGCAGCTGACTGAGCTTTGCAATAAGACACGGATGCTTGGAGACGTGCACATTAGGCGGTAGTTGGATCATCTTGTTGATATTGGGCCTTGGGCTGGCAGACGAAGTGGGACGGACTTGGACGGGAATACGACGTGGGAGAAGGGGTAGATGTGTTTCTAAACTGGACACCTGATGGTATTCCACAGCTGACTTGAACTCCGGTTCTGTTTAGCTCAGGGAATACGCCCGGCGATGAATGTGAGAAAAGAACAGAAGGGAGCGAGGAGAAAGATGGAATCTGGAAATGGGAAGCTTGGAAATGCACTGGGCGTGTCTTGGCCTGATCTGCATGTCGAGCAGTGATGTGGCAGATGTGGCGGCTCCAGGTACGAGCGGCTACACGTACACACTACCACCTTTTAGGTATCACAAGCAACATCCAGCTCTTGGCTAGGCTCGACGAGATAAGAGAGTACGTAAAAGGCGTCGAAGGTGAAGCCGTTTGCGGAACATTTTGAGTCGAGCATGATCATGCGAGTGCCGCGTAGGGTCCCGGGGAGCATCCAGCCATCAAACGCTGGCCTATGGGGGTGTGTAAATTTCCCGGTCCCTGGGATTAATTGCTCGACTGTCGGGTCGGTACATAGCTAGAGATGCAATTACTCACCGCCCCAAACCGTCGAAAGACGGCTTGTCGATGGCGGATGACCGACCCGGAAGCTGTGGGCGATGACAGGTGGGGGAGTACGAGGAAGTGCCATGGCGGGGAAGCGAGCAACCTACAGGGGTAGTAGCTAGCTGTGCTAGCAGCTGATAAGATAAGCGCATATAGCACAACTTCACCTGCCACAACAAAAGGGCAGGCATTATTCATGACCGTTGTGATTTGCGACTTTGGCTCAACGACTCAGCACTTCCTACAGCCTCGAGTTTCAAGACTGCCAACTAAATATGGTCTAATGACGCCATCTCCCCGCCTCCTCGCCTCCCCGCAATATATTTGTAAATCCAGCCATATTCTCGAGGTCTCAACCCTCCGTCGGTCACGTCCTTTCGTCCTCGCAAAGCATGAGGTTACGCAATGTCACATTCCTGTGAGCCGGCCGAGTCCGGGGCGCACAATGAACCCGCAACCTCAAGACCGCCGCTCGAGGGATACAACGCCCCCAGCTCATACGGCAACCTCGACGATTCCCTCCCGCCAGTTCAACATCTAGCTGGTGGCAATGGCAAAAACGCCCAGTATGGCTCCTCTCCAGAGTCGGCGGCGTCTCGGAGTGAGCGCCGCCTGTCCCACGCCTCATCGGTAGCGAATTCTCGCAATTCCCGGCGCCAATCCGGGACCGTTTCGGGGTCTATGTACTATGATACCCCTGACACTTACGCTAACCTGGACGAGGCGATGGACGTGTCTCCCATCCAAAACCCCGATGAGGCACCCGTCCGTCGCTATGAGAGCCTTGAGCATGTCAGGACGCGCCAGCAGGAACTTCTTCGTAATGAGCGGCTACGTAGGGAGGGATCCCAAGCCTCGGAATCTAGAGAGCGGCCGCTAGAAATAGCCATGGCGGGGAAGGCGAGGGAAGATGACGCAAGACGAAATATCAGAGTCTCTCGTCTAGCGACTCAAATCTACACCACGTCATATCTAATTCTATTCTCCATTCTCGGAACTCTTGCGAGGCTGGGCTTGCAGGCATTGACTACATATCCCGGCATGCCTGTCATATTTCCTTCCCTGTGGCCCAATTTTGCCGGCAGTTTCATCATGGGATTCCTGGCAGAAGACCGAATGCTCTTCCGCCGCGAATGGGCTACTTCGCCGCAACCAGGGGACGACGAGAATAGCGGGGATAGCTCCGTCTCCCCATCGGCCGCAAATAAAGCCCACGCCGCGACCAAAAAGACCATTCCCCTCTATATCGGCCTCGCAACCGGCTTCTGCGGCTCCTTCACCTCCTTCTCCTCCTTCATCCGCGACATGTTCCTCGCCCTCTCCAACGACCTCCCCTCGTCTCCCCGGAACGGCGGCTACTCCCTCGCCGCCGTCCTCGCCGTCCTCCTGATCACCCTCTCCCTCTCCCTCTCCGGCCTCTTCCTCGGCGCCCACCTCGCCATCGCCCTCCAACCATTCACACCCTCCCTGCCCTCCTCCCTCACCCGCAAGATTCTCGACCGCCTAGCCGTCCCCCTCGGATGGGGCGCCTGGCTCACCGCCATCCTCCTCTCCGTCTTCCCTCCGGACCGCTTCTCCCTCGGCCCCGAAGGCTGGCGCGGCGCCGCCACCTTCGCCCTCGTCTTCGCGCCTCTCGGCTGCCTCACCCGTTTCTACGTCTCACTCCGCCTCAACGGCCGACTCGCCGCATTTCCGCTAGGGACTTTCGCCGTCAACGTCGCTGGTACTGCCATTCTCGGTATGGCTTGGGACCTCGAGCATGTCCCACTCGGCGGCGTTGTCGGCTGTCAGGTACTGCAGGGTGTGCAAGACGGGTTCTGCGGGTGTTTGACGACGGTCTCAACGTGGGTCGCCGAGCTAGCGGCGTTAACGCGGCGGAATGCCTATACGTACGGCGGATTGAGCGTCCTGACGGGGTTGGGACTGTTGGTGGCTATTATGAGCGGGTTGAGGTGGAGCCCTGAGGGAGGGTTTCCAGATGTGTTGTGTGTCCATTCACTCTGAGAAGAAGGCTGGGTTGCGGTGACGATGTAGTATATGTAGGTATGTTGCACATGGTGAGTTCTTGATACCCAACCAAAGCGCCTTGATTTTCAATAGACATTGACAGAGGCATTTTGCTCTTTCCTAATATTACATGCTTTGCCCTATTACCCTAGCTTCATTCTGCCCCGTTCATACTTTGACAGTGAAAATGGTTTGCCTCAAGATTCCTTTGCAGCTACTATAGCACACAGCCCATTGTGATACATGCCTACTCCTCACAACCCATCAATGGGTTGGGAAACCATATCTGATCTACACCTCCTACCAAATACCAACAAACATAGCCCCCTAAACGAACTCCTGAGAAAATGGCATCACTCATCACTCATGTACGGTCGAAAGCATCACCCCTAAACCCCCCACGGGGCAAATTCCCATCTCTCAGCCATCCTTCCGCCACCGTGGTCGCTAGAGGTTGCGGTTATTCAAGTTGTATAACTGATAGCTTAAGCTTTCCGGATCAACTTGCATGTGTCCACCCGACCCGTTCGCGTCGCCGGCCTGCCTTTTGCTGGAAGGCGGTTGTCCCTCCTCGTGATTAAAGCGACGCCGACGCGGCCGCGGCTTCCGCCACGTCCGTCCCCACCTAACACGATACCTAACACGATCATCCGAGTTCAAATTATTTTTCGGGCGGTAATCGGGATCAAAATCCTCGTTCTCGACGTCAGAACGTTCAGACATGCCTCCCATCTCATCATCGCCAACATTTTTCGCCCCAGAACTCCCTCGCGGCATCGGCAGAGCTCTACTCGGTTCTTTGTTTCCCACGGCCGCTAACGTACCACTTGGCGGGCTGATCGTAACCCTCCGTTGTTGCTGCTGCTCCCAGGCACCCTCATGCATGGCCTCAAGGTCGACGTGAATGCAATTTTGTCCCGGGTCAAAGTAAAGCGGTAGGTCGATCTCCAGAACCTTTGGGAGTTTCATGCATCCGTGGAGCTGCGACGCTATCACGCATAAATATGGCTGATCTCCCTCAGCGCCCGAAGATGCCAAATCATCAAGACTTGTATAGTTACTTCGAAGAGAGATGTCCAAGGTGATGGTACCCGCCTTGAACGGGACTAAGTGATAAAGATCGTAGCATTGCCCAATCTTGAGCATACTGCGCGGAGTGGTATCGGGTCCATTGAGGTGGCCGACACTACCAGTTAGTGGCTGTTCGCGCTGGCTTCGGCGAAGATACGCATGGTCAACTACAATCTTCAGCTCAAGGTCTCCGTACTGCCTTGAGTAGAATTTTAGCTCATGAGATTTGAGCTCGTGTCCATCGGGACCGGCCTAGTATTTTCGATTAGTTTTTGGCCTGATTTTTGACACATATCAGGACCGAAGGCTATTGTGGAGGCATGGAAGGTCTCCAGGTAATAATACCTTGTGCAGTGCTATGCACGCTGCGTTTTCCCAATCTGCATTCAGCAGAGAGCTCGTCCTCTTTTGGACACCAATAGCGGCACCGTTTTCAATAAACTCCAGTATGGTTGTTTTATTGGTCAAAGAGTTGGCAGCGCCCCGGGCATTGCACATTGACCAAGAAGCGGTTGATTAGCAATTCAGTCAGGCAGCTCATCAAGGGGTTGATTCATACAGGCAAGACCATCCTATTTCTTCGGCATGCTGGATTCGGTCCATGGGGACAGGAGAGTCGCCGAAGACGGCTTTCTTTGCGTGATCCGTACGCATCAACCCGCCAGCAACAACAACAACGCCGATTGACTGGGAGTCGCTCGTAGCATACCGAGCCAACTCGCAAAGTTTTTGCCTGACTAGCTGGATTGGCTCGTGAAGCCCCCGGTTGAAGCACTCCAAGATTTCGCTGTAGCTAAGGTTGACACACACCATATTGTTCTCGCTGATCAATGATCCCTCTATCAGATAATAAAGGAGTTTCGTGTTGCGATCGCCAGCGAGAATACGCTGGCTGATATCGATCTTCTCCCTGCAGAATTGCTTTTTCAGGGCCAGCAAAACCGCCCCATCTGGATCAGGCCGTTTAAGCTTGTTCGCGACAAGGTCGGAAATGTAATGCTCCCACATTGCACTCCCCCCCGCGGCAGCTATGTTTAGTCAGTTGTCATTCATTCTCCGACAAGGCACAGGGGACTGGACCACATATAGCCTAAGTCAACCTCAACGAAGCTGGGAAGTGTGCCACTGTTTTGTTGCTCTATTAAGAAAAGACTGAACGACTTGAAAGACTCGTCAATTTGCTTGGATGTTGCTGGTAGAATTTGTTTTCGTTTCACTTGGGATCTTACCATACTGCGACCGCCAAAGTCGAGAAATAAGACGAGATTTCAGTTCTTTAGCTTATGTAGCCCATTGGAGATTGTGTAGTGAGCCAGTGCGATGGACTCGCCGAGAAAATATACTTGGTTCATGTCCTGGTGCGGGAATGCCTCCTTGATCAAGAGGTGCAGCTGATCTTGAAAAGGCTTTCCCCAGCTGCCAGGGACACAAAAGGCAATCTCGCCGTAGGCTGTGTTCTGATGCCTGCACAACTTATCGACGGCGGCCTTGAGCTGTCGCAAGAATGCAAAATAGATCTGGCGGCATGTTTGCAAGAACTCTGGGTTCCCCTGCTTCTCGCGGAGTCTTTGGACAGCGGGTTCTTCAAGATCTCGTCCCCGACTCCTAGGAGCAGATACCCAAGGGCCTTTATCATCTCGTTCCCCGGATGCTCTAGAGTTTCTCCGCCAACGAACTGAAGCGGGTTCTGCTTGTGCCGACAGCAAGCGGCCGGGAAGCCGCACCTACTGTATGTCCCTTGAAAGATGTATTTGGGATCATTGTTCTCGACGGGTTAAAACGCTTTGCTCCTGGGGGGGTCGTCCTTGGGGACAAGACAAGCGCGGCCTGATGTACTCCCTATGTCCAAGCCGAGGCCACTACACACTAATCAGCTGTCAGTACTAGCTCACATGTTGACGTGAGCGGAAGAATTGATTGCGAGAATCCGGGCAAGTACTTGAGAGGCATGATAGCACCTACCATTTGAATCGCGGCTCTTGTTTGTCATCCATGACGATAGATCGTGTCCGCCCGCCCTGCTTGGGACTGGGGGAGCGTTTCGGCCGCCAGTGGAGTTAGGTAGGAATGGGGATGGAAATCGTCTAGATGTAGAGACGTGACCGCGAGTGGGCTGATCACAAGGCGTCTCCCGCAGCCAGAGCCGGCCAAGATTGAGCAGCGCGCTGGGGAGCAAAACGCGCGTTCAGTATCGTTTTGGCTTCCAGTGGGAGGATATAGGGCTGCCTCAGCTCGCTTCAGAACTACAGTCAGATGGAAGGAAGGAGCGACAAACGACAAACAGCAACAGTCACCACACCCACCAATCAGTTGATTATGATACGAAATAGCGCACGGGAAGACACAGCTATGGAATCTATAGACTCTTCGTTCTATTTCCATCTCGTAAAGCGGTCAAGACGGGGATTTCATTCATTACAAGTGACTGCCATTTCTTTGGTTCAATGCTTGATGTTGGGCTGTCCTGGATTGTTTTTCGGATTCTTGTGCTGACTTGCACAAACTGGCCAGGAAGCATTTGAGTAGCCCCTCTCCATAGCTCCTGCTTTCTATGAGGGAGATGTGTAATCCATGCGTTGCCGTCGAGGCTTCCGTTTTCTGACTGGTCAGCCGCGCTTCGCCTAGTCGCCCCCACCGCCTTCACTTCACCGCCTAGTAGGGCCGGCAAATTGAGGTTACCTCCCCGCCAAATCCCACTCTCACTCATCCACCACCTCCCTCTCTACACCTCTTCACGGGGGCAAAATGCCGCGCACAGATGGTCGGGCTCTCGCCCGCGATGTCTTCATCTACGATCTCCGAGATTTCGATACCCTGCTTGGGGGCCTAGTCATCACTGCCGGCGTGACCAATGCTAACTTTTACGCTATGGTTGACATCATCATCGACATCTTGCCTCCAGGCCCCTTCTCCCTCCAAGGCGAAAATGGCAAGACAATCGCCCAGGATGCACAACCTCTCCTGCCCGGGAGATATTTTGTTGTAGCCGATGGCACTGTCAAGGTATGCTTTTTACTACTTTGCGGATATAAATGCTAATACGATCTAGAAAACCGCCGAGGCTGCTCCTACCCGATCGATGTCTTTTCAGTCAACGAGAACAAACAACGAATTTAGAGATCTAGTCCGAAAGCGAGACGGGCGTTGCGTTGTGACAAAGAAAGAAAATCGCGGCAAAGAGTTTAATCTCTGGGGAGGCTTCGAAGCTGCACATATCTTCCCTCTTGCGTACCTACATCAATGGGATACGCAGGGCTGGAGCCAGCAAATTACCATCCTTCCGTCTACAAGACCCTTCGGGACGATCAATTCAGTACAGAATGGCCTGCTCCTCACAAATGATATGCACTGCATGTTCGATCTCTATTACTTCTCCATCAACCCTGATGTAAGTCCTCTGATAATAGGAAATGTTGAAATTATCTAATATGAATCTAGGATGGTTATAAGATCATTTGTTTCCAGCCAGATAGCAACGATATCGCAGGGACTTTCCTGGATGCTCGTCTTCTCAATGACCCGCAGCGCCCTTTGGAAACGCTTCTCCGATGGCATTTCCGGCAAGCTGTCCTCACAAACATGAAGGGAGCTGGAGAGCCTAATTTCGAGCACGACTTCCCATCTGGTTCCGATATGATGGGAGACATCCAGAGCGGACCCAAGGCTGCTGAGAGAATGGAGTTTGAGTTGTTCAACCGGCTTGCCAATCATACGCTAGCGAGCGTGGATACCGATAAGGAGGATAAGGATGAAGAGGACAGGGATGAGGACCAGAATGACAGTAATGTTAAGGACAAGGGCTAGGTGCTACAAGTTGAACAAGCTGTGTAAATATCTACATCTCCCCTGCTATCAACATACAGGGAAACCCCTCTAAAAGTAGAGGTCTGTATCACTAGGAATGCCATTGAAAAGTACATTTTGCCCCCACTTAATAGATGCTTGCTGGGCACCTCTGGAGGGTGTGGTTAGGGTGCCGAAAAAAACGGGTCGAGGCTAGCCAGAATTGGCACCCGGGACGGCAAAACATGACGTTTTCCTGTAATCCTGGTCGGAGGTGAGCTGTCTTTTTCGATGATATATCTTTCCGATAACTGTCATGCAGGTGATGCATATTATTGATGTTTAACGTGTACATTATCGTGATATCCTGGTATCCAGAAGGAAGAAGAGATGAAGGCTTGATCTAATGGCAGGCTGGGTTGCTGTCAAGAAAGACGGCCAGCATGTCGCACTGGGTTTGAGCGCCAGCCAGCCTGAGTCAATCGCGAAGTCCTGGTCCCCGAGGCAGATGGCATGATCAACCAGGTATATCCGTCCGCCAACAGTGAAAATTGGAAGAATGAAATGCATTGCCGAGCTCGAAGGATCTAATATTGGGGAATGATAACGCCAAGTCTGCCTGTAGGGTTGTTTGAAAGCCGAATTCAAGAGGCAGGGTAAGAAATTGGGCGCTGTTTGCAAGAATATCAAACAATCTTTCACAATACTAATATGCATTGTGGAGTTGTGCGACCTGACGCTTCGGAGTGAGAAGGTCCCAAAACCGGGACATCTTGATGCCTGAAAATAAAAATCAATAAAAGACGAACCCAACCAGGTGGCACTCTGATTCCAAGGCTTTTGATTTAGTTATTTACACAGTTGAGGAAGCACGAGGACTTGGAATCCCGGGCATTTCAATTCGTTTTGCCTGGTTGGAGTTGTGAAATAAGACTAGCAACGCACGGCCCAAAAGTTGACGGTTCATACTCAACGCAGCATATGTTGCGGAATCTGTCTCGACAATTTCTTAGATCTCAAAAATTAGCCTCGCTCGTACGGTTGTCTTGGGCGAATTTCACCTTGTGAGTCGATCCCGGTCTGCGGCGGCCGCAGACTCCTCGGCGTGCTCCAGTCAATTTCAATCCCTGACGGCATGACTCACAAACGAGAGGTAAACGGACTGGTTCTGGCCGAGCCGGACAACCCAATGCTTCTATAACAATTGATCCAAACATACCTACCAATGGCCGAAAAGACCCCAGATGTTTGGAATAGATAGTTTGCCACCCACCGACCCGCACCGTAGAATACAACCACCGCCAACGATGGCGCCCCACAGCGTGGCCTTCGCAACGCCCCTCCCGCAGTCCACCCGATCCGAAATTCTCGAATGGCGCTTCCCCAAGCCCTACCATAACTACGTCCTGACAGGACGGTCGCGCGCAGCCTGGCACACGTCCTTTGTCATCCCCCATCTAGATCTGCTCCTCGACGCCGGCCTGTTTGTCAACAAGCTGCGGCCCAAGCACATTTTCCTCACCCATGGTCATAGTGATCACACGCTGGTTGGTCCGGCGTTCGGCAAGACCGATGACCCCCCGGATGTCTACTGCCCGGCCGAGATGGCCGACGCCTTCATCAACTTCTGCTCCGCCAGGACACTCCTCAACAATGGGGGTCTGATGACGTCGGCCGACGGCAACCTTGACGAGGACGACGAAAACGACGCAGGAGACCCCCCCCTCCCCTTTCCTCCCCCCCCCACCCCCCAAAGGCGACGGCAGACACACCACCCACGGCCTCGTCGCGGGGGCCGTCGTCCCGCTGCGGCGCCTGAAAAACATCACGGCCGAAGCCTTCGCCTGTGACCACACGGTACCCTGCCTGGGTTACGTCTTCAGCCAAACGACGCAAAAGCTCAAGCCCGAGTACACTTCGCTGTCCGGGGCCGAGCTGAAAGCGCTGCGCGAGACGCAGGGGGTGGCCATCACAGCGGCCGTGACCACGCCCATCTTTGCGTTTCTGGGAGACACCACAACCGCGACGTTGGCAGCAAGGCCCGCGTGGCTGGCGGCTGGCATCCCCGTGGTGATCACCGAGTGCAGCTTCCTGTATGAGGAGCACCGGGTCCAAGCTGTGAAAACCAAGCATACTATTTGGGGGGATTTGGAGGTGGTCGTGAGGCAGTGGCCGAGGACGATGTTTGTGTTGACGCACTTCAGTATGCGGTATAGTGGTGATGAGATTAAAGACTTTTTCAAGCAGCTGGTAGATCCGCCGGTAAACATTCTCGTCTGGGCAGATGGTCAGGGAGGCGGGTAGTTTGTAGGAGTTAAAATGAATTAGAACTTCAGTGACGTAGCCAACCCCTGTTGTGTGTCTGGCAGTGTTATCAGCTGCGGGACCCTTTAATGTGATAAACAGGTGAACTAATTTCAATCACATTGATGGCCCACTGCTAACATCGGATCCTGCTGCAAGAGCTAAATCAATCAACCAGGGGGTATTCCGTTTTCTGTATCCTATCACTACTGCCTTGCTCGGTTTGCTTGCTTACACGCGATGATTATCTTTCCTAGCGGACTCGATCCTATTCTTCCCATGCTTTGAGTTATGCACACACCTAATCGATCATACACCGCCACAGACTATGTACCCTCAGCATATACAAACCCTATTGCATTTACATAACCAACGACCCCCGATCCCTCACCAACGCCCTCTGATCTGCTTCACAACTCCCACAATACTCGCCATACCACTCCCTCAGTACCTCCTTGCTCACTTTCCCGTCCCCACCTGAAGCCAATACCTTTTGTTCTAACCCCTGGGCATCTCCCCCCTGTCGGCTCCCTTCCAAAACAATTCTAACCTGGTCGCACCGGGCGTTTTCGTCCGCCAGCCAGTTCTCCCATTCAGACTGCATCATCTCCTTCTCTATGCTGTTCACCACGCGCATAGCTACAAGTAGATCATGCCTGTAATTCCCGAGGCGTTGGCGTGTCCTGCGCAGGCGGCGGGCTGCCGCCTTGCTGGCGGCCGACGAGAGGCCAGCACCGGCCTCGTGGTAGGGCGCATCAAGGTCCGTCGTGTTGACAATGGCTTGGAAGGTGTCATAGCTGGGAAACGAAAAAACACATCAACACCCATCCACAACAAGTGCTGGGGGGAGAAAAGGACATACCACTGACTACCCACCGGCCTGCCCCATCCAGGCACAGCCGCCGACCCCCTGGACGCCTCCTCCAAGTCCAGAATGTAAATCGCCTTGCTCATGACCAGATTCGGTCCGACACCAATGCGGTTCATGTACTTCGCTGCCCGGCGCTCCGTCCACCAGGCCGAACCACCCTGCGTCACCACAACAAGATTATACGCAGCACTAAGCGCGAGCAGCACCAGGATAACCCTCTGAGCCGAGATAATCCTGAAGATTCTCTTCACCACCGCAAACGCCCACATCATGATGCTAGTAATTGCACTCTCCATGAACGACCGGCCGGTCTCGAGCATCATGGTGGTTAGGGTACGGGGGCGGATCTGGGCGCCGCCCGATGTCGTCTTCTTCTCACTGCCGGCCGCGTCATCGGGGGCCGTGAATATGACGGCCTGCTGCTGCTGTCCAACGCCGCCATAGACCTGGATGGCGCGCTTGGTTCGGCTGTGTGGGCCTAGGCGCCGCACCTGGTCTGTGGCGACCTCGGCAAGTTCCTCGGCGTCGTTGGCCGCGTCGTCCAACGCCTGCCGCTGCACCATACTCTTCGCAAATGTGGGCGCCTTGGACCAATCGGCTTTGGTGTAGATGGCCAGCTTGCATTTTGACTTTGCCACGTGCGTTATCACGACCTTGGTGACGAGTTTAAAGGCTTGTGAGTGCGGTAGGTGCCACGGCGTCTTGATGTGTGTCACAACATACGTGATGTGGTCTTTGAAGACGTCGATCGTTTGGGTGTCGGTCACTTCGCCGGGCTTGGATCGCCCTAGCATGTCGACATAGTCAACCTTGAATTTGAACTGCCGCTTCATGCGCCCGTGGTCCTGCAGCTCCCAAGGGCCTTGCGCAATCTCTCGCGCCCTCCTCTCAAAGTAGAGCTGGGGGAAGATAAAGCTCTTGTCGCCAAAGAGGACATGGAAACAGGCCTTGGCGCTGATCTCAAAGTGCCGCTCTGCCACAATTTTGCCCATGTCCGCCGGCTCGTACACCACGGCGTGAGCCGGGAGCTGAAACTTGGGAGCTGGCTTCTTCAACAGGCCCCGGCCCATCCTATACCGCCCACTCGAACCGCCCTGGTGCCTCCTCAAAACGGGCCGACCAAACGCTGTCCCGTCGTCAATGGGCGTGTTGGACGACACCTCCTCCCAGCTTTCTACACTGGGACTGCGCTTCTCGTACTGCTCTTTCTCTAGATTGATAAGTGCTGCCACAATCGCCGACGTATCCATCGGCTCCTCCGCCTCGAGGTCGTCCACCAGTAGGTCGAGGCGAGCATGTAGTAGTGCGAAGTCCTCAAGGAACACCTTGACAGTGATGCGCGAGAACCCCGAATCGTTCATGTCCTGGTTCAAGTGCAAATAGATAAAGTCGCAGTCCTTGCCCGGCGCCGCCGTCACTTCGGCAATGGTATCCAGGCTAATACTGTAAGCCACGATAAGCCCCAGCTGGTGACCGTAAAAGTACATATTGTCGGGTGTGAGGTAGATGCGCCCGTTCCCGGCCATGCCATGGCCCTCCTTGCCCTCGCCAGCTGACGAGCTCGTCCACGCGGCGTTGAAGACAAGCACGGGCTTCTCGTCCGGCCTCGCCGTCGGAAACACAAGGCGGAACTGTGCATATTGGGCCCTGAGCTCAGGTGGATAGTTGACGGGGAAGGTCGTCTCGTCGAGATGTCTTTGCTCCTGCTGCGCCCTAGCGATGTCTGCTGACGTGACCTTGGTATCAACACTCATGGTTTTCCTGTGTCCAGTGATAGGTGCTGTCGTCTTCTCCAATGTAGGGGCTCGTGGCTGAATGTGAGAGATAAACGGATCATCCAGGTCACTGACAGGCTGGAGCCCACCCGATGAAGGGAGGTTCATTGAACTCCAAGGGCTACTACCCCAGTAGTTGGCTATGACGGCGCTCGGCAGACTGCGGCCAGCATCTATGCCGGCGCTTGCTAGGATAGCCGCTTTGCCAAGGGGAGTCGATATCGGAGCTTTAGCAAACGTGGCAGGAGCCAGACTACCCGTATGTTGCGCAAGCGGCGTAACAATCGAGGTATTCGGTAACCTCAGCGTAGGGGTCTGGGCATTTAGCGTTGATGGCGCAGTGCTGTAGCTTGGAAGCAGACTCTGGCTAGCTGTTATCAAGCTTGCAATCCCACCAGGCCCAGCCGCGGGGATGCCGCCGGCGTCAGGTGAACTTCCGAAGTTGCTTTTCCGGTGCAAGTCCAATTTTTGCATGATGCGCGCAGCATGGTCTCGGCCGCTCTCACCGTCCTCCCGGCCCACTAGCGTTGTTATTGAGCGTCGGGGGGGGTTGTTAGCAAAGTCGAAGCTCTGGCGCGAACCAAGGCTTGCATCAGCAGGAATTGGTAGGGTAATTTGTCGCTCCAAACCACCGCTTTGCTCGTCAATACTCTCCAACATCTTGGCCGAGAATTCGGGGATGGAGGGCTGAGTGATGGAAAAGGCGGGATCGACACCCCCAAGCAAGGCACTCTGGTCTCGCCCCATGCTTGACTCAAAGGCCTTCTTCTTGGCGACTTCGAACACCTCGAGCCATTCAATCAGCTGGTTCTGCGTCTCGGCCTGTAGCAAGATGGTTTGTGTCTTGGTCTTGACCTCGAAACAGAACCGGCGCTCCTCCTGCACTGCTGGCTTTGCACTGCACAGCAGCACTCCGATCTCATCACCCTGCAAAACACCCTGAGGACCCTGCACAAGCCAGCCAAAGATGCCATCCCGGCAATAGTACCAGCGGCGCACCCACGTCGTTCTCACAGGCTTGCCCGAGAGCACCCTCAGAAACAGCCATCCCTGCTTCTCCGAGATAAATGCAACCTGATCCTTGCGTTGTACGCTCATCGGGCCTCTTGAGCCGAGAAACGGCACCGTCGATATGCTGTAGTCCTCCAACTCCCTCGACGGCTTGTACATGGCGAGAGTTCCCTCGCCAATCTCACGCCTGGCCACCTGCAGCTCGCGCCGAAATACACCCTCGGAGGCTTCCATCTCCTTGGTCCACCCGCGTATCCTCTCCAGCTCTTCCCCACGGTCGGCTGCCGCCTGGGCACTCGTGCCCGTCTCACCCCCGCTGCGTGACCGCCTCAACTCCCTGTATAGGTCGGCACACACCCGGATCAGCAACCTGTCAAGCGAGTATCGCAGTTGTGGCGCCAGTTGGCAAAAGTCCATACTCGCCTTGAGATACGCCTTGCGTGTCTCGTACACTGCAAAAGCATCCTCGCGCAGCGCACTTGGTTCCTTGGTCTTGCTCTGAGATACATAGCGGGCGAGCGTGGTATCAAATGTCTTCTGAGCGGCCTCGAGGGTGCGGCGGGTTTCGCGGAAAGTGCGCAGCTCGCCAGCGAGAAAGTTGCGTATGGGGTCAGCGCTGAGGGGCTCGAGGCGGCGCACAGCGGCAAGGATGCCGCCCCACCAGTCACGGGCACCGTCGCTGGCGCGTCGCAGGGCCAGCAGGGTGTAGTCGGCGTCGATGACGGTGTCAGTATGTGCGGTGGTACTGGCCGCAGCTGGCGGGGGTGTCATCTTGATTAGGTACGTATTGATTGTGTCTTCGAGCGCCAGCATGTCGTGCACAACCTTGGAGGTACTGCGCACGTAGCCCTCAAGCCATCGCTCAATGGTGTCAAGCTGCTCAGTGAAGTGGACCGTCATGGCGCGGAAGGATGGGGAATCGAGGCTTGCTTCGCTGAGGCCAACCGGGATGGCGGGCCCTGCGCGTGGCTTCGATCGAGGTTGCGATTGCGTCTGTGACTGGGACTGCGACTGCGACTGCGAATGTGATTGTGAGGATGAGGCGGCACCAGAACTGGAAGCCATTGTGAGACTAGGAAATGCCGGAACCCCGGATGGGAGTTTTCCCTGGCCGGTCGCCGGCGGCGGAGGTTCCATGTTCGCAATCACGGCTTCGTGGTGGTTGGTGCTACAGGGCACACAGGATGCCGTTGACGCTGTGGATGAAGATGCGACGTCGAGTTTGTGTGTGTGCTTCTGGTTGCGTCCTATGGTCGCAGCCGACCTGTGCAATCGCCGTTGTATTCGGGATCGATCATTCCTTGGTCGAATCCTTGGCGGCCGGGTCTTACTGTGTTGGATAGTGTGAGTTCGCTTTGCGTAGGTTGCGTGGGTTGCGTGGCACGCCCTGAGCAATGAAGCCGTTTCCAACAATGACGTTGGTTTCATGCTCAAGAGTGGAAGCCGCCGTCTGGGCGCTGCATGCGTTAGATAAGGGCCCACGGAAACCCGAGCGGGCTGCGGAGGCTGGGCGACCAGGGGTTACTGGGGCCCATCACAGGGGTGCCTAAGGTAGGTACGTACTAGTGTAGGTAGGGAGGTATTCTTAGACCGCTGGCTGCCCGGGCAGACTGTTCTTACGTCCGGGCCTCACCAACCACCTCAGGGACTCAACAAATGCTGGTTCAGGTCTAACTGTGCTTGTGCTTGCTATAGACCGACCACAACAAAAAAAAACTAGCCAATCATGTGTCCTTTTTCATGGTCTGTGCTGGATTATCCATTCCAACCCATCATAAGATACTAGACGCCGAGTTGCATAGTAGGTCAGCAAGCACATGTATGCCTTCTGTGGCAGATCTACGCTCTCCCTTCCATAGCAATCTCCATGTTCTCCAACTCCTGCTCCACCTCGGCCGTTTCCCAGCCCTCCGAGAGGGCATAATTCTTATACCCCACCTTGTCACGACCGAGCAAACAAATCCTGGCCGGTATGTTACCCCTCGCTGTACTTGCATTCTGCACCTCCATCTGGATCGGTGTGAAGCTACCAATACGCGAAAACTCAAAAGACAAGTACATCTTGGTTTTGCCAACTAAGGGCTCGAGTTCCAAATTCTGAAGCGATTGGTCTTTTCGGTAGTCCGAGTATGGCATCAGCTTCGAACGGTACTCTATCCTTAGCAACGTCAGTGGTGGCCTGTCTTTCATGATGGTTAGTTTAAAGCCAGCTTCCCAGAGTGACAAGTCCCACGAACCTTTGCAGTGGCACAACACAAGCAATACCGTGTCATTTAAGAACTTGAAGTCGATAATAGCCGCATCTTTCGGGAGCGACAGACTGCAAGCGCATGTAGCGGGTGAGCCGCTTATGCCATTGATGATTGGGATGACGGTCCGGAAGAGATACACTGAGCATAGTTTTGTTAGTTGGGGCCAAAGCAGTGCTAAAGATGGCTCGACCTACATTTTCTCTTGTCACTCTCCGAGGCAATGACAGTAAACACTCGTGCTTGGGAGTCATCCTGTTGTGAGGTTGGAATATGAGTCTCAAAAGAACAGGGGCAACAGTCTTACCTTCTTGCCTACAGAGCACATGTGAAGATCCTGTTTCCATATTTTCTGGCCGATCGACACTTCTACCGCTTGTCCAAACCGTACACTTCGCTTCTCCGCCTCCGCAATGTCTTGGAAGACAGTGTTCGCTCTATTGGTCAGGTAGTTGACCAAAAAGTCAATATGCGGCAGCGCCCTCATAAACGGCTGGCCCGCCTCCTGTCGCTTGAGCTGCTTGTCAAGCAATTCCAAGAGCGACGGGCCTGCCTCGGTCAGCTCTTGATCCTTGGCATAGTCTTCTTTCGTGACTTCATCAAAGTACAGCGCCAGTGGGCTGCTGACCAGATATCGCTGGATGTATGCCAGGACCTTGGCATTGTCCATATTAGCTTCCTTCTCGGTTAGGTCTTCGTTGATTGTCGAGGATGCTTGCTTGTCAATCTCCATCCGGAGCCATACCGAGAACGCAGTGAAGTGGTCCAGCTCATCCATTACGCATAGCAGAACCTTGTGCGCAACCACCGTCAGACATGAGACGATGTCCATAAGCTTGCTGATCTGGGCAGAAGTAAAACCAATGCTCTCTCGCGAGTCATGGAAACGCGCGATGCCCAGCAAGCGACTGAGGATAATGCCACATCGTTCAAGCGCCGGAAGGAAGTTTTCATGGATAAGGCTCCGAAGGTTCTCGAGTCCGGATACCACGGCCTTGTCCCACCGCTTATGACCCTAGCGAATAGTTAGATCCAAACCGGCCTAAACAAATGCAACGATACTTACCCGTTCGGCAAGGCTGTCAACGAGCCACTCTTTGAGCGGAGGGAAAACGTGGCCGGTTACAACTGTATGATACAAAGCTTGGACTATCGTCACAGGCCCCTTGGGCATCTTTTCTAAATCCTCCTTGACCGCGTTCAGGAACCTGGCAGGAAGTTCCCGAGTCGATTTCCACTCGCTGGTCATATGGGACTGCGTCTGCTTCATGTACCGAAGCAGGTTCTGCATAGTTGTCATCTTAGACGCGAGGAGGGATAAGTTTACTGGCGAGTAGTGAACAAAGGTCAAGTCCATAGGTGTGACGTAAAGTGAAGTCAGATCACCCCCTTGCGGTCGAAGAAGAAGCACATGGGTAGAAATCTCGGGGTGGGAGCCGTGTCCACAGAGCTGGAAGACGCCTGGGCCCGAAGATGCCGCTGTTGTACGCGGAGCGTACTTGAAAGATCCAATAACAAAGGAATCGTAAATACTGAGGTGGATTCCGCCGTCGGTAGTTCCCACGATCATGACATGGACCGCATCTGCATCTTCAGGCCGAATAGGGCGAAACACAAACTCAAGCGACGATGTGGTAGAAAATACGAACATGTCGTCCCTAGAATAATTAGGGAATTGCACGGTATACAGCAAAGGAGGCCTGTGTCTTACCCTGAGCCGCCCGAGACGGGTAGGGGACTGATCTTGGGAAGGGCTGTTTCGGCCTCGAGAAAGGTAAGCTCATGGGGGAGATCCCGTATGTCCTTCTTGTCATCCAGGCAAATTTCCCAGGATTGCAATTTGCTTGAGGACGTCCGGCGTGCTGGCGTCCGGCCTGTAACGTTCCGTGACCAGCCGATGAAGTCGATCTTGACTGAAGCGCCATCGCAGACACGGATGTGGTGCACGGCCTTGCTGCTCTCCAAACCGACCAGTCTTACGACGCCGTCACTCCAGCCGGCTGCGAGAAATTGGCCTGCATTGTGTGTGAGCATCACTCTGGTTGAGAACACAAGACGGGATGGGTGAGTGTGTACCATCCTCTTTCCATTTTAGGGCTTCGGCCTTTTGGTTTCGCTCGGTATGCTTAGACACAAGCTGATCATTGGCTCGCCATATACAGAGTACGCTACCGCCGTCGCCAACAGTGGCGGTCAGGTCGATGACGGGGTTGGATGCGAGATGGCGGCCTGAGACGTGCATGCTCAATTTGCTCGAGCTGAAGAGCGAGAGCTCTCCATTGTGAACCATGTTGCTATGGTCTCTGAGCCCAATACCTGTCTGTGGTGGCACGGGACACTCGAGTCCATAACTCGGATGCTTGTGGCGGCAGGTTGTAGGTTTGGCATCTATGCCACGGACTAGTACATCGCAAACTCCCTTTTTGCTACGTTCTGTCGCAATTGTTGCGGTGATGCAGTGTTTGAGTTGGGGCAGCGACGCGGACAGTGTGACTAAATCCCGAATGGGTCGCAACTGCCTTTAGTTTTGCCCTTGTCGCATGACTTCCACACAGTGCGCATCACAGTGTCTCCTTTTCACATCCAACAACACCACGACAGCTCAGTTTAGGATATAACGGTATGACATACTACCTTACTTTATCAACTCAACTACAACTCGTTGCTGTATTTGTTTCCGCTGCTGTAATAATGCCAAAAGGCTATCGCGGATGAAGATGTTACGAGGCAAGTGCAACTGCCCTGTGATGGGTAGAAATCGAGAAAGATTGAGCTTGAGGGAAAATGTAGATGCTGTCCCGTTTTCGAGTAAACCGGCTTAGGATATATCTCGGGTGCGTCTTTTGTTAAACTGACAAACATGTTATCATGTCCCTTTACCATACCTACCAGACCACTATCCTACCCCTAAATTTAGTAAACTAGTTGATCGTTATGTCAACAGCGTCCAACAAGTCGGACCTCTCTGCGTTATTTGGCGAGGGAAAGGATAGAGCACTTGCTAAAAGAAACCTAGGCCCAGGATGAAGAATCAAAAGAATAGCAATGGGAGCAAAACTCCAAAGCCCAAGGAGACGGCAAATGGTCCTGGGCAGACCCTTTTCGGCATGCCCTCAAGTACTGTGGGAAGTATCCGAGGCTCACGTTCCTCTGTACTACCTACCAGAAAGAGATCCAGAGGGTCGTAGACGACCACCCTGTGAACCTTGGAAAATTGACGGTTCATACCATAGCGGTGCTATACACACTCTACTACCAACCTACATGAATTGCACCTCATTCACTAGGACCTAAATACCAAAACGTCGAGAGAAAGAAAGAGAAAACCCCATGACCCAAGGGAATTTTATACACAGGGCCTGGTATCCCTAGGCCGCGAGTTTATAATATTAGAGAGCTCACAACGGGTCTTGGTTGGGAAAACGGACTGCACGGCACAAGGAGTTGCTCCGAAAAGGAAAGGTGCAGTCAACAAAGCAATCCTAGAAGCACAACATAATTCATCTCCCATCTCTGACCCCCCTTTTCTCTTGCCGAAGACACAATGATGACCTATCGAAGCACTAGAATTGAACCGTCATTACACATTTGCTTCAGCCACCCCCAATCCTCGTCCATAGCTCCATCTACTCAATGGTGTATGAATCAGCCACGGACTTGATCTCTTTGGAGAAGGCCACCTCCTCGCCCTCATCAATCAATTCCACAGACTCGATCTATAGGAGTATTAACAACATGTCGACTATGACCCTTAGGGTTCAGCTGGAAAAAAGGAGGACTTACATCAACATCAACAAATGGTGTCGTCTTTGAGAACCGCACTTGCATTGGGAAGAACTCATTCTCATCATCTGCCTGTGCCTCAAACTCAAATGAACCACTCGGGTTATCTTCGTTCACAGCACCAATCGTCCACTCAAGGCTATCCCCGGACACCTCGTATACTTCATCATGGCTCGACACTGTCGGTTCCGCCGTGGCAAAAGGTACCGTGACAGCCACATCCTTCAGGGCATCGCCACCAGTCAGCTCGTACTCAATTGTCAGCGTCGTGTTGCCATCAGAGCCCTTGTTGACCCAAACGGTGAACATGATGGGTAGTACGCTTGTGTCGTCGACCTTGGGTGTCGCCCGCCACCGGAGCACACCGACCGAGTTGTTGACAGGGAAGCCCTTTGTTTGGTTTGTAAGTTGGATCGCCTTGCTTGTGTTGAAGATGGTGCGGTCCACGTTGGGGTGGGTGCGGAACTGAGCGCCGTGCGATGGTGTTGCATTGAGCTTGAGCTTGAGCTTGAGCTTGGTGAATGACGGGTCCGACACGCGCAGGGATAGGTCTCCGCTGACAGAAAATGAAGTTGGCGCGCCTTCCCTCGAGATCTTAGCTGAGATGGCTTCGTTGATAGTGATGTAGATCGAGTCGCGGTCGAGGGCGGCCGATGCCCGAGGAGCAGCTGCAGACTCCGGTGCGGACGAGCTAGCTACCGGTACGAGAGGGGCTTCTTCTGCTTCTTGACCCAAATCTCCCCTCACGCGCTCAAACATGTCTGTGGTCTTCGACTTCTTGCCCAGCTGCATACCCTTACCCTTGGGTGCAGCAAACTTGGTCTTGTTCTTTTCGGCTTCGTAGGTATCGTAAGTTTCTGTGATGGCAGGCCGGATTGGCGGTGTGTAGGTCGGGTAGACGGGCGTTCGAGGCGCCCCAGCACGCGCGCCTCTCCCTGTCTCCTTGCGCTGCATCTCTAATTGCTTGGCCTTGCGCTTGCGCTCCTCGGTAGCCTCCAGCTCCTTGTTCTGTAACTGTGTAAGCGGCAGCCCATACACCCACGTCGTTCCTGACAACGTACCCGCGAAATAATCTCCTGAATGCGCTCCTCGTGGCTCTCCATCTCCAGGAATGTCTTGATCTGGCCGATCGACAGATTCTCGCGATACCCGAGGGTCACCAGCTCATCGAAGGCGCTGAGCAGATCGTAGGCGTGTTTGAGGATTTCACGCTCGTCTAGGCTCTTGCAGATACTGCTGACAACCTGGGAGAAGAGGTGGAGAGAGTCAATGTCCTGGAGAATGTTGGACTGCTGGTTGGTGATGAGCACCATGTAGAGCTCGTCGAGGGGTTGGTAGACGAATCGGACATTGTCCTGCTCGACTGTGGTGTGCTGTGTACCCGTGTCTGCAGCCTTGGGGAAGGAGGCAAGGAGGGCCTCAATGCGCGTCCGCTTGATGTCATGGAAAGCCCGGGCAATGACGGCCTTGCCGCCTCGGGTGCAGATAGACGCTGCGAGGACAACCTGGCAAAGAGCTTGGTTAGTCGTCTGTTGATCGAGGACAAGCTGCGGGAACGAGTTACCATCTTGACAGGAGGGTTCGCTGGCTTTTCGCGCACCCGAAAAAGAGCTAGGACGGACTATTGGGGCTGGAGGGCTTGGGGGATGTGTGATATTGTGAAGAGCTTCACCACCTTACTCTAGCCAGAAATGGGAATTGAAGCACCGCTATGGGTTGAGGTGGTCTTTCCCGCGGTTGTGTGGCCGACGTGGGGCTGCCAGCTGACACTGCTGGCAGGATCCTCAGCCAGCAGGATCCTCAGCTGGCAGGATCCTCAGCTGGCAGGACGGATAGCAAGGCTGACATCCCATTTGCGTTCCAGCATTCCCCGAACTGCCACTGTGAAGTTACCGCACCTGTGTTACCTAATTTAGGCACTAATCCAGAAGTGGGACCTTCCATTCCGCCGTCATTTTCCATGTCATTTGGTCGCGGTTCTTTGTTTGTCTCAACTTGTGACAACTTTTTGCAACAACAGTTCACAGGGCGGCCCAACGAGTCATTTGACGGCACTCCGACTCACTCCTCAACCGACAGACAGACCGCGCGCTGCTCTTGAATACAAGAGCCCAGCACCCAGACGTTCGACCTAACACCCAACAGGCTTGCACAGCTTAGCACACGCACGACTCCCAGGCTGCGACAGCTCCCCCGATCAGCCACTGCTATCAAACACACCACCAACCTTCTTTCGATGTTTGCCGACACAGCGCGATTTTTCTATCAAACCAGTCACATTTGCATCTCCGACAGATACCAATCTTTGGGTTTCTCGATTTACTATTGATTGCGGGACGCAACGCTGCGTGACCGACGGCGACATCTCGAAGGTTTCGGTTAGCAGGTAGCCCTCGACTCCAGAAAAACGGATGATGAGCTGCTGTGGCCATTATTGACAACCGAATTGTGAATTTGTTGCCCCCTTTAACTTGCGATCTACTAAGCACTGCGTCAATCCTTCTATCGAGCAATAACCAACATGGATGTCAAAATCTCTGTGACAGAGCCTCAAGTGGAACAGGAGGATTACTTCTTGGATCTTGACGCCGACGCCGAGGTAGAAGACTTCGACTTCAAGCTGGATGGCGCATATGACACCAGCATTCAGTACGATACCACTGAGGCAACCGCAAGAGACTCAGCAAACCAGGCTGCCGATTTTGAGATCGGATATGAAGATGATGAGGCCCAAACCGCCCCCGCGGAGGACGGATACATGTCGCCCGGGAAGATGGCAGCGCAAGATGGAAATGAAGACATGAGCATGGGCTATCAAGATGAGATAGGGTATGATGATGAAGAGCCCTCTACGACAGATGGTGCCGACAAAGCAGGACTAGAAGAAGCCAATGCCCTCGACTTGGAGATTTCTACCAAATTACCAGAGGAACACGACCCAGAGGACCACGATGAGAACCGGCAGGTCTTCAATGGCCAAACCGAACCGGCCGAGGCAAAGCCCGCGGCAGCAGCGGGTGGAGATCCAACTCCAGAGGGGCCCAGCGAAGAACTTGTGTTGCATGATGATCTTGGTGATCATGAAGAGCACATTTCTAGTTCAGGTGGCAACCCTGACGCGAGCATCGCCGCTGTTGATGATAGAGGCGCTGACCAATCACTCATTCCGACACATGAAAACAAGTCCGCCGCCGGTAGTACTGTGAGCAGTGATGTGGACAAGACGAACGCCCTCCCCGGATTTCCTGGCATAGAAGTCCACTACAACAACGGCCAGTACTCGCTGTTTGGAACCCCGGCTGATGACCCGGATTCTTATTTCCTTTCCGACACAAAGGAGTTAGAGGGGCCGCTAACGCAGTTCCTAGCCTCCCTTCGTGCGGTTGTCTCTGATGAGATCACAGACGAGGACGAGCTGTTGGTCCGCCTCGACGCTCTATCTTTTGAATTTGGGGAGAAGTCTAGCAAGCGGTTTTTGTGCCGAAGCCTTCGTGACATTCTTGGTTGCTATGCTGCAATAGCTAGCAAACAAGCCGAAAGCCCACAAAACCTTGTCTTGACACTCTTGATTCGCCGGGACTGCGAAGACCGTTTTCTCGAGCTGCTTGAAGATGCCGGAATTCCCGAGAGTTCATCCGCGACTGCCTACCTGTCCGGGGACTTTGAGAACATGGATAAAGCCTCTCAAGCGGGAACCGGGGGTGATGAGTATCCGTACCAAGGTTCATCAGTTGATGATTACTCGGAGGAATACGAGGATGAAGATGAAGATCTCGCGGCTTCCCTGGCATATGACAATTCTGTGCAGACACCAGCTAGTGGGAAGCAAACGGGTCCTGACGAGAGTCTGGAAAATAGTGATTTCACGGAAGAGATATCTGACCCGGTGACAAATCTGAGCGGGCCTGCATCAGTAGATTCCACGCACATCGAGCCGACCGGTGAGATCAGCTACGAAGAGGAATATCAAGAAGTCCAATTCGAGGATTATGAAAATGCGGAGGATGCTGAGGAAGCCGAAGAAGATTATGCGGATGAAGATATCGATATCTCCGGCGAACCGAATGAGCAATTCGCAGCTGATGAGATCTCATTCGAGATTGCGGGACCGTCTGCTCTGGCAGAAGACGAGCACAACAGCTTGGACAATGAGACTGGCGGGGAAGCAAACATCGACGTAGGCACAACAGCAGCCGCCGCTAGTGCCCTTGCCACAACCGCACCTGAATCGGCATTAAATGGTAATTCCGATTTCTTTTCTTCAGCCACCCATGATTTCTCACATCACGGGCATCTGCCTGGGTTTTCACTTTTGGGCGAAATTGATGGCGGGGAGCTCATCGACTATTCGGAAGATGAGGGGCCTCTCGTTTCAGTATTTCCTACTCAAGCGAAACGAAAGTCGGTGTTCGCGGAACAGAAATCCCCAAAGAGAATGAAATTCAACAAGGAAGCCCTGGCCGAGGAGTCTTGGAGAATCCAGTATTCAGACGATGAGGATGATACATCTCACAACACCACCTCCTTGCACCACCCATCACCAATTCACTCCCCCGCCACAAACGAGGCCACGGTAGACAAGGGCACCCGACACATCATTGATCAAGAGTCTCCCTCTCTACCAAAGCCATCTGTGGTGACATCCTGCCCTTCACTTGCCCCTCAGAGTTTGACCCCAAAAGGTGCGCGGCTACCTCTAGTTTCCAGTGGTCGAGGTGAGAGTGTTCATAGGAGTTCTGTCGAGCCACATGAACCTTCACATCACTGGATTCCAACTGGGGGCGCAAACTCCGCAGCACTCTTAGGATTGCGACCACGAGGTTCCCTTCTGAGATCACTAGCCCACCAAAACTTCATTACTCCCCACCACTCCCGTAACACTTCCGACACAAGCATCACTCTTTCTTATTACAGCGATGCTAATATATCACCTCGCCCAGATGATCAAGTCAATTTTTCCCTGGATGCAGACCCGGGTTTAGGCACCGTTCAAGAGCAAGATGGTGGCGATGATTTCACTGATGCGTTTGATATCATGGAAGATGCCGGCAACAATGCCGAGGAAACTGACAGCCCTCAACACGGTGGGCTAAACCAGGATACGTCAGAGGCCTCTAGCAACAATGGTTTGGCGAGTAACAGTCCTCTGAGCGGAGCGCATGGCGCTTTAACCCAAGAAGCACTGTCTAGCCATACCAGTCGCACATCAACCATTAACGGAGATGAGATCGACTACGACGAGACAAACACAGCAAACGAGTCCGTCCTGGAGGCTGGGGTCCCTCATCAAGAAGTAACGCCAATTGGGCATGAGAATGATGAGATTGACTGGGAGAATGATGGGGACGAAGAGGAGGAAGAACAAGCTGTTGCTCCAACCTCACCCAGCATCTCCGGGAAAAGAAGTAGAACTGACGAAGTCGAGGAGGGCCTTGTCGATGAAACTGGTATGCAAGAGCTCTGTTCACATGAAGGAATTACTTCGACTGACGGGTGCGCAGATTACAAGCGTCGTCGGACTTGATCGACGGGCTCGCCACAGACTGAGCCCTACCCAACCTTTTCGATGCTCGGCTTTCATGACAGTTGTAGTTCAACCTTACAGCACCCCGAGCTATTGTTTGTGCTTTGCCTTTTACCCCCTCTCCCTTATCCTGCACAAGGTGAACATCGGTAACCCCAGGAACTGGCCCCAAGAAGCTAAACCAGGTAGGTCTCTAACGCAACAGCAGCCAAAAGGCCAAAAGAGTGCAGCACTTCGTCGAGATTTGCATCTCTTTGATTTAGTCGAAATTCTGCGCGGGGCCCACGATATGAGGCGCTCCCACAAACGGTACACGCCAACATTTATTTGCGATGCTCAGTCAACAAGTCACCCTTGACCAAGACTTAGCTTTTAGCAAGACCATCACATCATATATCTCACCCAACTGTAGGAGTATTCACCGGGAAACAATGGAGTTGAATGTCATCCGATATGTTTCTTTACCTGGGATTAGTGGCGTTGCAGTGGGGACGGAGGCGTTAAAGGTTGGCACGAGGCCCGGGGCCATTCGATCGTTTGACGAACTGTTAGATGTCCCGTCTAGATATCTGCTGGCTAGTGGGGTTGGCGATGGGAAAATGGGGCATGCTGGGTGGTTTGGAACATCTCGTTCTTGATCTTGTGAGTTGACAGGACAGTCTCTCGCCCGTCCGGGGTTTTGTTTTTTTGTCTTGTTGATAAGCGATCCATGTGGTCTCAGAGGGAGTCATCTGGGTAGATGCTTCGGGAATTTGGCCAACGGGAGAGGCTCGATTTCGACTTAGATTCATGAACGAAGCCATTAACGGCTTCAAGACGTTTCTAGTAGTCGGACTTAGAAATATCAACCACCAGTGCTTGAGTAAAGTTGGGTGCCTTTTAGGTCATTTGTCACGGATGTGATTAGCTATATCATGGTCTTGCTTCATTGGAATGGCCATAATGCTTAGTAGGGTAGAGTTAAGGTTGAGAAGCTACTCAAGCCGGGTGCCAAACTGTGGAATCCTTTTCAGAGGCTACCTTGGCATGTGAAGCGCCACGTACCGATATAGCCGAGAAGTCTGGCAAACCGCTAATATTTGCTTCATGGTCCGGTGTACCTAGGGGCGCTGAAGCGTCTCATCCTAAAGCGTAACATGTCAAACGGGTAAAAAGTCGAAGAGAAGGAGAGTATTCATCCCATACCAAAACTCTCAGGGGCTACGTCACGCATAGTGCCTGGGAATCTTAGGTACGGATCGTCTTCCGGGTTAAATCTAGTATGGAGGTGCTCGGGACGGTAGGGCATTACTTGGTTCGGAGAAAACAAAACTTTACTGAAATGAAGTGCCATTTTCGCTCTCGCTCTCGCTCCCAGGCTTAAGAAAAAAGACAGCTTCCCTCGTGAGAGCTGACGCGGCTGGCCATTTGGAGCCGAGGAATAACCCAACCCAAGCAGCAGCCAAGGTTGCCAATTGATCCACTGTACCCACCCACACATCACGCTGCGAGCTGGTGCTGAGAGGGGAGCAAGGGGAGGGGGCGGTGGTAGCATGCCAGGATGCGGTGGGCTTCTATTTCAGATGAAAGAAATGGGGCGAGCTGAAAGAAGGTTGTGTGATTTGAGACTGGTTATTAAGTAATGGACAAACTGCATCTGTACATAGAATGCCGCTATGACAGGCACTTTGGTTGGATTTGCAAATGTTTGCTGGGAATAAATGGTTGTGATGTTTCGCCCCCGGGTTTGCTCTCTTGTCGCAATGTGGTTGAGCGCGCGAGTCTTGACGGCCGTATCGGTTACAGAAAATGTTTCCTATCTCTGGGCGTTCGAAACTGGGGTCAGAACGACAAGCAGAGGTCCACGGATGGACCTAGGATGGCTGCTGCGGCCTGAAGGCCTTTTTCTGGCTCGTGCCGGTGGCTCGGTGGCTGATTTCGTTGGGTTTCCTGGCGGTTGGTGGGGAGAGAGGACTGAAGGCACGGTTCATCCAGGGGTCCCGTATTTCCGACAGGGGTACCGCCTGATTCTTGAAACCGGCCCTCCCCCCCATGACTTTCCCTCGCACCACCGACCGCCAGGAGTCCACTGCAGCAGGGGCCCTTCGATTGAAACTTGAACCTCGTCCGACCGACTCGACAGAAAGTGACAGTGCCATTTGCTGTGCGCCCCAACAGAGCAAATTCCGCCCATATTCCCCAACAGCAACGAACGAAGCCATTCCACGAGCGCCCGCGAAACGGTTGCGCAAAAATAATTAGAACAACAACACGGCACCGTGCTGACCTCTCGCTCTTTTCGCCGTCCCTTGGATCAAGTCCCCAAACCCACCCGCCGTCGGCAGCGCGGATGCATCGTTGGCGGGTCTGAGAATCCCTCATTTTCCCTCGACCTCGCCCGGCGCGAGAGCCGCACGACCTTGGATCCATTCCTAGGCAGCGCAACCCATTTGACTGCCGCCGCACACTCGCTTTGTGCTTTTCAAGATGATGCTGGAAGAGAAGTATGGCCTACCCTCCGTTGGCGGTGGCGGGTGTCCTCGCTGTGGCGCATCGAATGCTGACGCTGCCTGTTTTTCATCATGACAGATATATCGGTCTGGCACTGGCCATGACTTCGAGTTTAGCAATCGGTATGCGCACACCACTCGCCGATACCCGTCATCGGGATCTCGTCGCTAACTTGCTGTAGGCACGAGTTTCGTGATCACGAAGAAAGTATGCATCCACACAACCGACGATCCTCCTGCTCGCCGCACAAACACCACGCATCGCCCGCCTCAGAGATAGCACAGTTTCGCTGACACGGGCTTCGTTTAGGGATTGATGCAAGCAGAGGAACGTCATGGCTTCGAGGGCGACGGATACGTTTACCTGCGGAATCCGCTATGGTGGGGAGGTATCGCATGCTGTACGTACCCCCTTCCCCCCTCCGAGTAATGATGGCGTGGATGGTAATGCTGACTTGATTTACTCTTCAGTGGTCGTGGGAGAAATTCTCAACTTCGCGGCCTACGCGTTTGCGCCGGCGATTCTAGTCACCCCTCTCGGTGCACTGGCCGTTTTAGTGGGAGCCGTGCTGGGGTCCTACTTCCTCGGTGAAGAGCTGGGGACGTTGGGCAAGCTGGGAAGCGCCATGTGTCTGATCGGAGCGGCTATCATTGTGCTGCACGCCCCCCCTGACGAGGATATCCAGACTATTGATCAGATCCTCAACTATGCGATTCAGCCGGGTATGTCTGCCTGTGTTTCTCCTGACACCCCCCCTTACTGACCAATCAACCAGGGTTTCTCCTATACGCATTCATTGTCTGCGTGTTTGCGGCGGTCATGATTTACAAGGTCGCTCCTGTCCATGGCAAGAAAAACCCCCTGATATATTTGAGCATCTGCTCGACTGTGGGCTCCATCTCGGTTATGGCAGTTAAGGCGTTCGGCATGGCGCTGAAGCTTACATTTGCCGGCCATAACCAGTTCACCCACCCCTCCACATATGTGTTCATGATCATTACCACCGTCTGCATCTTGACGCAAATGAATTACTTCAACAAAGCACTCAGCCAGTTCCCCACCAACATGTATGTCCCGAACGATCTATTTTAGAATTCAAGCATGCTAACTGAGGCCTCTTTCCCAGTGTCAACCCCTTATATTACGTTACGTTCACGACGGCAACCCTTTGCGCCTCGTTCATTCTCTTTAGTGGCTTCAACACCACCGACGTCGTGAACACGCTCTCTCTGATCTGTGGCTTCCTTGTTACCTTCACTGGGGTTTACCTACTCAACTTGAGTCGCTACGATCCGAACGGTACCGGTAGCCTTGCTGGTTGCAATAGGGGTGACGCCACGGGTACCGACATGATCTCGAGTCTGCAGACGCGGATGAGCATGGAGGCGAGACGGTCCTCGCATCGCCTAAGCACGGGGAGCAGCCGAGCAGGCGACCGTGATGGTCTCATCCGAGGATACGATGAAGAGGAGTCATTGGGCTTTGGGCTCACGGATCTCGCGGAGGATACCGATGAAGAGGACCCGCGGTCACCGATGATCGCGAACCATCAGCAAACCAACGGACATGCAAACGGCAACGGGAGTCACCGAGGCGCCAAAGCGCACAACGAGACGATAGAGATGCAGCCGAGGAAACCAGGGGGTGGCAGGTAATGATATTACCTGTGCTTTTCCTCGCAAGTTGCTTTGTCTCTCCCTTTATTTGGTCTAGAGGGCGTTTTCGGCGTAACTTTTCTGGCTTTCCTTCTCCATCTCCCAACCCGCTATGTATATTCCGACCAACTCTTTCGTCACGACGACAACCACATGACGCATTGCACGTATAACATTTCTCAACCGTCCCATTTTGCATGGCAGGGCGTTAGGTTGTTTTTTTTTTATGGAAGCGTTGGTGGAAATCTGGGAGGTATATGTGGCCTTCTCAGCTATACCACGACTATTGGTACTACTACCACCATTATTACACTGCATATTGATATCTCGAATCGGCGGAACGGCAAGGAAGAGACGATTCGGAACGTCGGGATGTCAAATGCGTCTGATAGGTGCGACAGAAGAGGTGGATCATACACCGCAACGACTACGAAGTCACTTTGGAATTGAGGGGCTAGGAGCATTTGATGATGGGAGCTTGGGTTTTGTGTAGGATCTTTTCTTTTTTTTTTTTTTGGGAAGCTTTTTATCACGCCAGGATTATTTTACGAAGAAATCTCATCAGGGATGGTCCGGGGTTGGGCAAAGGCGGCCATGGCCGTTGCCATGGCGAAGATGACTGGCGAAGAAGGAACGGGGCGGGGCCATTACTGGGAACTGTCGGCATTTTGGGCGTTGATTAGGTTTTGAGTTTTCTGCTTTTGAGAAGGAGAGAGGAGTGATGTTTTTTATGGTATTGAGATACTTGATGTTTCCCATTTTCCCTCTTTTCCCGAGTCAAACTGTTTGCATGCCATGTATGTTATGTATGTTCTTGGATGGGTACAGTGAGGTGGTTATTGGCCAGTCAGCTGGCTGGCTGTACTGACTTGATAACAAGGGCGGGCTGGTGGTGTAAGACTAAGTAAGTGGGTGGTGACATGGTGCCAGAGGGACTGAGCTTGGTCTACGGATATGGGTATTGGTATTGGTGTAGCTGAGAAGTAGTGGGAATACGGTACTGAATTGAAATACTGTATTTCATATTTTATGATATGCCTTGTCCAAGTAAAGTCCATACATTCAGGTTGTCACATTACTAGATTTGCCAACTTTACGGCTAATGAGACATGTTACACAGCTTCATCAGTGGACACAAAAACAGTCACATGTAGAGCAGAGTGTTTGTTCAGAATTCCATTGCCCTGCCGGGAATCGGGGTCTTCCTTGACTGCTCTGCTCATGGGGTTTGCATAGCTACGAAGCCACCGTCCAAACCAACTATCCCTCCCTTTTCCCATGCCGCAATCTCAATGCAAATATGTTGTGATCAGCGTTGACGCCATTGTGGCCCATTCATCCGCAATCATGTCTGTTGGGACTGTCTGTGTGCGTCCAAGAATAACCGCTTGGCTACGAGCTGCCCGTTTTCTAAAACACACCCAAGGTGAGTTCATCCTCCCGACGAGTCGTGAAATCCTCAGCGTCCACAACTTCCTATTGCTCGGCCGCAACAGGCTCCTCCTCACCGGCCTGCTCCTCCTGGCGGGCAGCCTCGGCGGCAGCCTGCGCCTGAGCAGCCTTGGCACCGTAGTCCTGGCTGGTGGGCTGGACAACGGGGGTCTCCTCCTTGGGGTCGATAATGGTGACGGCGTCAGGGAGGGACTTCTGGGGGCCGGCCTTGCCCTCGGGGTCGCTACCGCGCATGATCTTGACCTTGATGCCGAGCACACCCTGGCGGAGCAGAACGTGGCGTGTGGCACTGTCGATAAAGTCCTTAGCGGGCTGACCGGAGTGGATCATGAAGCCATCGGTGAACTTCATGGACTTGGCGCGAGCGGCGCGAAGTTTTCCTGAGACAACGACCTCACAACCCTTGGCACCACTCTCCATGATGAAGCGGAGGACACCATAGCACGCACGACGGACGGCGAGACCGTTGAGGAGCTTGTAACGGAGGGACTCGCACTGAGCGACAGCGGAGAGACCGCGATTCTGGACCTTGGCGGCATAGAGAGAGACCGAGTTCTCAGGGAACTTGAAGCGCTTCTGGATCAAGCTGGTGAGCTCGCGGATGCGGCGGCCCTGCTCGCCGAGAACCTCCTGGGTGTGTGTCGCGCGGATGATGATGTCGGTGACGGTCGGGGTGACGCGAACCTCGACGCCAGAGTAGCCCTCCTCGGCCAGCTCACGCTGGAAGAACTCGTTTAGCTCGGCATAGAACACGCCATCGGCGACGAACTTTCTGCGCTTGGAACTATAGAGAAAAAAAAACAGTCAGCAAGATGCCAGGAATAGCTTCAACGGGCTTCGCCAGCCCTAATTCGAGGGCTGCAAGCGAATCTCTGAAGCAATTGAAGATTTTATCTCGTCCACTTACATCTGGGTGCCGGGAACAGCCATGGTTGCGATTTGGCAATGAGCGTCCTGAAGGCTTCAATTGTTCAGAGGGTTCGTGGGATGCCTTCTCACGGTGTTCGCCCGACTTTTAGAGATGGGGGGGAAATTCGACCTGCACAGCTCTTTTTGAGAAATCTTGGTGGGCTTTCGCGAGTGGCAGCGGAGTAGGGTTTGTAGCTGCCAATCAGAGCGTGCGTAGTTTGCCAGTGTGCAGCCCCGCAAAAGAGGGTGTGTGCTTATCCAAATCCCTGGAAGGCTGCGGCTATCCCAACTACGAGGGTGGGGGCTGCCGACGTCAAGCGGCAATCCCGTCTTGTCGTTTGTCAATCATCAGTGCCAGTCAGTGCCAGTCCTCTGCGATGATGCCCAGTCCTCAACCTTCGCGCCGCGGCCCTTCCTGCGAGCTTTATGTCTAAGACAGGTGGAAGAGAACACCAAGTGATAATGCCGAGCCCTTCATAATACTTTATTTATATGCTCTCCGCCTTTGCAAATCCCAGAGTATTTAGCAACGCCCGTTGCTGTCGCTGCCCCGCATCCTGACGTCTTGCAGCTCGCCCCCGACCCTACCAACACCCGACCTCTTGGTCGACCTGCTGCCCGGCGTCCCATCAAAACCCCTTGTGTAGCTCAACCTCAGGGAGCCCACCATGGCGGCGCCACAGAATAAACATGTACGTATATCCTTCTTTGCTCTGTTACGGTACGCCGTTGCTGAACCAACGTGACAGCGGTACACCGATATACAAGCTTTGCGAGGGGGGAAGGCTGAACTCGGCGACCTGGACCTCAGCGACTTCCATATTGTCTTCCGCTTCCCCCCAAGCTCGGAGATCATTAGCAACCCCACCCTTAAGAAGAAGGCGAAGCAAGTCTGGTTTGCATTCCACATCATCTCGCAGTGCACGCTGCGCCAGATGCCCCCTGGGCCGGGCATACCCTCATCAATACGCATTCAGTTTCGCGACTTCACATATGTCAGCTTCAACTTTGAGGATGATAAGCAAGCTAGGGATGCGTGGGAATGGATTCGGTTCAGGACGTGCAAGCTGGACAGAGTCGACAAGCTCCTGGCCTTCAATTACTCCCCTCCTCAAGGGTCCCCCGAATTTAAGATCAACGGTTGGGACCTCTACGATGCTAGGGCCGAGTTTAGGCGGCAGGGCATAAGTGAGAAGTCGGCGGATTTGGGCTGGAGAATCACCGCAATAAACAAGGACTACTCGTTTTCTCCGACGTATCCGGCCTTCCTAGTCGTTCCCTCCAAGATATCGGATAACACTTTGAAGTATGCCGCCACATTCCGGTCTCGTGCCCGGATACCAACTCTCAGCTATATCCACCCCGTCAACAACTGTACTATCACCCGCAGTTCGCAACCCTTTGTAGGACTGAGGATGAAGCGCAGCATTCAGGACGAACGGCTAGTCGGCGCATGCTTTTCTGCCTCGATGGAGTTCCTGGACAACCCCTCGGCAACTGCCGTGGACCAAAGTCCATCTTCAAGTCATGTCGATCTCAGCTCCGACAGCGCCGACCCAAACCTGTCCGTGTCGGAGACGGAGCGGATGGAGGACGAGCTGATCACCGACACAACGGCACTATACGATGAGAAAACCGGGAAACGGTTGATTTACGGCGCCCAGCAGAACAATCTGATTGTCGACGCTCGACCTGCCATCAACTCGTATGCTATGCAGGCTATAGGGATGGGTTCAGAGAATATGGACTATTACAGGTTTGCCAAAAAGGTGTTCCTCAACATCGACAACATTCATGTCATGAGGGACTCTTTAGACAAAGTCATCAGCGCTCTCAAGGACTCTGATGTGTCACCATTCCCGCCAAATCGAGAGTTCCTCGCGAAGAGCAAGTGGTTAAAACACATCACCGGAATACTTGATGGGTCGGCTATCATCGCTCGGCAAGTTGGGATACAGCACTCGCATGTCCTCATACATTGCTCGGACGGCTGGGACCGGACAAGTCAGCTCAGCGCGCTCGCCCAGCTGATGTTAGACCCATACTATCGTACTTTGGAAGGATTTATGGTCTTGGTCGAAAAGGATTGGCTGTCTTTTGGGCATATGTTTCAGTTACGGTCTGGCCACCTTAGCCATGAGACCTGGTTTCCGGTAGATACCGACGGCTTGGCTGGCACCACGGTCAGACCGGGCGACAGCGATGGTCGAAACGACGCAATGGAGAGCGCGTTGAAGAGCGCAAGGCGTTTCTGGGCTAAGAACAAGAGTGTCGACTCGAGTAAACTTTCGGGTGACGATCCCACAGCTACCGACGATGATAAGCAAGAACCTGAAGTCGAGCCCACACCTGCGGAAGGACAAGCAACAAAACTGAAAGATATATCTCCGGTTTTCCACCAATTTCTCGATGCCACATACCAGCTCCTCCGACAGCATCCAACGCGCTTTGAATTCAATGAGCGGTTTCTGCGCCGCTTACTCTACCATGTGTACTCGTGTCAATATGGCACTTTCTTGCTGAATAACGAACGGCAGCGCCACGAGGCCAAACTTGCTGAGCGGACCCGTAGTGTCTGGGCGTACTTCTTGAGCCGACGCCCCGAGTTTACAAACGACCAATACGATGCTACAATTGATGATCATATTAAGGGGCGCGAACGCCTTATCTTCCCCCGCTTGGGAGAGGTGCGTTGGTGGCATCAATTATTCAATCGCACCGACGACGAGATGAACGGCGCCCTCATTGCCTCGGCGGCAACAGCGGAGCGCGTAGCAGCTTACCAGAACTCGCTCCAGGCGTCGTCTGATCTTTCTGACGAGCCCGGGTTTGGCAGCGGCAGTCAGGCTGAGTCAATATTTAAAAGATCGACGAGTCCAAGCCACAGCCCACAACCGCCGAGCTTGTCTCCCAGCAAGTCGGTATTGGTAGGTGTGGAATCTGCGCACGCAGCATTGACGCCTGAACCAAGGAGCCCGCCTCCGTTGAATCGCAGTGCTAGTACAGGTGAAGTTCCTAGTGCTCTGGCGGCTTTGCAGGACAAGATCGCCGGACTATCCATCGGAAAAAATATGCTCGCTGGCGGGGCTGCGGCGAGCAGTGTCATTGCCAGTTTAATACCAGATACGGGTAGCCGCCGCGAAGAGGGCAACAAGAATGGGCTCGCAGATAAGGAGAGCGGAGAACAGGAGATGAAGAGCATTGATTAGTAGGCTCTTCCGGAATCTTGTCATGTTTACCTCCCATATTGATATGATCAGGAACGCATGAGCTTTGTTTTACGAGCGGGTTAATGGTCATGACCTAGACGGGGATACACCTTGCGTGAGATAGTATTGCCTTCGAGCAAGCAAATGTCACGGAGATCCTATTGTTGGGATCATAGAAGAGTCTCGTAGCCCCGGACTAGATTGTTGTTTGGGCCGCGTGCCACTCCATCATCGTCTGCCGTTGTCGTGTCAGATGCTTGAACTTGAATAATACCAAACAAAACACTTGGGTAAAAACCATTTCCTGGACGGGCCGTATTGTGACGATATCATGACACGCAATAGCTACTGAACCCGATGATGTCGGCAAGCATGGAGGGGTTGGGGCCAGTCCCGATAACCGGCCACACACGATTAGGTATCAGGCAGGCAGACGACGCAAAGAAGCCTTGAATCCTTCGACTATTTGGCGCACATGAAAAGATGCAGAAAAGAGCGCAGTTTCTTGCTAAGAATCCGAATATACGGCTAGCCTGGGATGCCGGCTTTTGTGCGACGGTGGCATCAGTGTGTCTGCGATGTGTCGTTTGCCGAAGCTGCCCAGACGAAAAAATAAAATAAAATCAGAGGATGAAGCACGGCGCTTGTTTGGGAGCAAAAGAACTGGTCCATGCGCTGTACCCCTGCGCGACGTCTTGCCTCCCTCCCTGCCTTGGCCGGCGGCTGGCGACCAGCTTTGGGCCGGGCCTGTGCGTCGTGCGCAGGCCACCCACTGCCCATTTTGTTAGGCCGCGGGCGCTCCTGCTGGGGCTGGCGGCGGTGGTGGTGCTGTCTGCTGCTGAAGCTTGTTGCTTGCCTTGGCCTCCAACTCCCCTTCGCACATTACATCAACCCTCGCAGCAATATCGGACTTCACTGCCTCAGCACTTCCACCCGGCGTCTCGATTCTCGATCCCAGCTGCAGTTCTCGCGAGTGTGCCATGGTCGTCACCGCGCCTGCTACGACCCTGCGTTGACATCTTGCCCACAGCGCCATCGACCATCGACACCCAAAGCAGCGTCGGCCGGTCGGCTACCAGTTCTTAGGTAGTTCGCTTGCACTTCCAACCCTCAACCCTCTGCATCACGCCCACGCGATCAACCGCCCATCCCAGCCAACCCGCCACCAAAATATTCGGCCTCGTCGACCGACCACCAACCCAGATCAACCAAAACCCAAGACTTTGCCGCCCCGCGATCCCCGCCTTCTCTCGTCAACAACCCCGCCCACCATGGCTGACGCGATAAACGCGAACGACGAGCTCTACCCCATCGCCGTGCTAATCGACGAATTGAAGGTATGGCGGTGACGACGCAGCCCTCCTTATTCCCCCGTCCGCTCCCTCATCGGTGCAAACGAGACGCAGCCCGATTGACAAAGTTCTCTCTGTAGCACGACGATGTTCTTCTCCGCCTCAATGCCATCCACCGCCTCTCGACCATTGCCCTTGCGCTGGGCCCCGAGCGCACTCGCGAGGAGCTGATCCCCTTCCTTGACGGTTAGCCAGCCCCGCCCCACCTGCCTGCCTGCCCACCACATCCCCTTCCCTTCCCTCGAGCGGCCCTGTTCAAGATGTCTAATCGCTAATCTGCTCTGGCACCCACAGAGTCTGTCGAGGATGAGGATGAAGTTCTCGTCGCGCTCAGTGAGGAACTCGGCAGCTTCATTGAATATGTCGGCGGACCTCAGTGGGGCCATGTCCTGCTTTCCCCCCTCGAAAACCTCGCGGCTATAGAGGAGCCCGTCGTGCGAGACAAGGTATGATAGAGATGCGACCTTGTTCGGTCCGGCCCAGGCCTAGGACGCGCCTCGAAGCTGACTGACATCCCTTCCCCCCCCCCCCCTTAGGCCGTCGAGTCGCTCAACAAGATCTGCAGCGAGCTCTCGTCACAGCAGGTGGAGGAGTACTTCATTCCCCTCACAATCCGCCTTTCCAAGGCCGACTGGTTCACATCCAAGGTTTCGGGATGCGGCCTCTTCACGACGCCCTACTCAAAGGTCTCGCCCCCCATCCAAGAGCAGCTGCGCCAGCAGTTTGGGCAGCTCGTCCACGACGACACCCCCATGGTGCGCCGACAAGCCGCGACCCACATGGCTAAGTTTGTGAGGGAGATGCCCGCCGCGATTATTGTTGAAGAAATGATACCCATGTTCCAGCACCTCGTCCAAGATGATCAAGACAGCGTCCGACTGCTTACCGTCGAGATTTTGATTTCTATTGCCGAAGTGGTTCCTAAGGAGCAACAAGCAAGCCACGGCGTCCTCCTGACCTCGCTACGGAGTTTGATAGAGGACAAGAGCTGGAGGGTTCGGTACATGATTTCTGACAGATTTGAGAAGGTATGAAGCGACAGGGTTCAGTGCGCCGCGTGGCCGGAGGCTAACAGTATTGCGCAGATCGCAAAGGCAGTTGATGAGGAGGTGGTGTCCAGGGATCTGGTGCCCGCATTTGTAAAATTGCTCAAGGACAACGAGGCCGAGGTTCGGACGGCGATCGCCGGACAGATCCCGGGTTTCTGTGCTCTTGTTGACCGGAACACACTTCTCAACGAGATCATGGGCAGCATCGAGGACTTGGTCTCGGATACCTCCCAGCATGTCAGAGCCGCACTCGGAACACAAATCAGCGGCCTGGCTCCGATCCTGGGCAAGCAAGAGTATGTTTAACGCGGTTGGACATCCACCCCTTCCCACGGGGACTTACTAACCGCATTGGCAGGACTATTGACCACCTTCTGCCCATGTTCCTGCAAATGCTGAAGGACGAATTCCCCGAGGTCCGTCTCCACATCATCTCAAAGCTGGAGTTGGTGAATCAGGTCATCGGAATCGACCTACTCTCCCAATCTCTTCTTCCCGCTATTGTTCAGCTCGCCGAGGACAAGCAGTGGCGTGTGCGGCTGGCAATCATTGACTATATCCCGTTGCTTGCCAGTCAGCTGGGCGTCAAGTTCTTCGATGAGAAGCTTAGCCAGCTGTGTATGGGATGGCTTGGCGATACTGTCTTCTCCATCCGCGAGGCCGCGACGCACAATCTCAAGAAGCTCACCGAGGTGTTCGGCGTTGAGTGGGCCAGTGAGGCCATCATCCCCAAGGTTATGGCTATGGGAGGCCACCCCAACTATCTCTACAGAATGACAACTTGTTTTGCCATTTCGGTATGTCTGAATCCTTTTCTCGATGACGCCGATGAAAGACTGACCACTTCCTCAGACTCTTGCCGGCGTGGTGAGCCTGGACGTGATTGCCAAGTCGATCCTGCCCATGCTGGAGAAGCTCACGAGTGACGAGATCCCCAACATTCGGTTCAACGTAGCAAAGACATATGCCGTCATCATCAATGTCTTGCGCCGGTTGCCGGAACAGGGCACAATTTACAGCCTGGAGCAGGCAAAGGCGCCGTTCAGCGCATCGCCTAGAGGCCAGCAGCTGATTGACGAGCGGGTCACGCCCAGCCTGGAGAAATTGCAAAAGGATGACGATGTGGACGTGCGGTATTTTGCGACCACGGCCGCAGCAGCTGCGACGGGTGCGATTGCGGGGGGTGGAGAGCCTATGAACACGTCACCATAGAAAGAGAAAGAGATCCCTTAATGAAGCAATTCTGATTCCGACCCCGCAATCAATCCCTAGCCTCTTTGTACTGGACTAGGCTCACGGCCGCTGGTTCTCGGCATTAAAACTTGGTCTTGCTGCGTCGCTGTGGGGTGGGGGTGAGCAACAGGGAACATTCCAGACGGGCCAAGAAGGGTGTTGGTCTGTTGGTGCATGGCATGTGCGGTGGTGGGGAAGTTGGTTGGGCGAGACAACACAGGCAGGCATGTAGCTTATTACCAGTGCAGAGTTTGGGATTGGTATCCGTAGATATCATACCAGCTGTTGAGTCTGCTGGGGTTACGATGTGTTATGAGGATTTCATGGGCTTTGCGCGGGGAGGGGGGTGGTTAAATAAGTGGCAACCATTGCAAGTGTTGCACTTCTGATAGATGAAAATGTTTTGTTTGTGTCCCCCAAAGCCATCGGTATGCTCTCGGTATTCCGGGCTGCCTCGTTCTTTTTCGTCTTGCCTATGATGCTGGGTATCCTCTATATTGTTCTTCCTGTCCAGGTTGTCCGTCTTTTTAGGCTTGGTATTTTGAGACTACGCATCTACTTTTTCAAAGCACAGCGTGCTTATAGTCTGTCCCTTGACACCCCCGAAACTGAAGCTTGGATACTCTATCCTCGCCACCTGCCTGAGCCTCGCTCCGCCGCTGTCCCCGCCGTCGAGGGTATTCTTCCGCCCGAACCACGCCTCGAGTTCCTTCTCAGTCCAGTTGCAGCTCGTGACAAGAAATTTGCCCCCCGGCCGCAGCAGACGCGCCACCCGCTCCCCGTACCCCTCGCAGATGCGCCGCCCGCGCGCGTCCCGCTCGTCGCTCAGGCTGACGGCGTCAAACGTACCCTTGTCCAGCACCAGATCCCACCCAGCAGCATCGGGGGGGTCGACGATGACGGCGAAGTCGCCCCTGAGAACGTCCCATACGGTGAATTCCACGTCGGCCTTGTCGGCCCCGCGGCCCTCCCCCACCGCCACGGCTAGCCGCACGCTGCGCTCGCTGTAGTCGACGCCGACCAGCCGCCCGGCCCAGCCGTCGTCGCGCAGCGCAAACAGCAGGCTGCCGTTGCCGCAGCCCAGATCGAGCGCGCTGGTGGTGGCGCGGTCGAGGCCGAGCTCGGCGCCCGCGTCGTCGAGGAAGGCGACCATCTTGTTCTCGGCGTCCGAGTCGTCGAACCAGACGGTCCCCTCGTCGGCGGGGTTGGAGTCGTGGTTTGAGAGCTCTGTCGCGTAGAGATTGTCCCAGCTGATTTTCGCGAGAAGGTGCGTATGGTTAGCTGCCTCTGTCTGTCTGTCTCGGGAGAGAGGGGGTGTAGGGGGTGGGGAGGAGGGAGAGGGAGGGCGGGCGCACTATTGCTTGGTGCCGAGCTCTGAGGGGTCGAGATGCGCCGGGGTGGCGGCCTCGGGTGGGGTGGTAGACATGGTCGTTACGGACAGTAGACCCTGCGATTTGTAGAGCAATAAGGGTTGGATCTATATCCACATCAATAGAAACCACCTGGGGAATCTAGAGGGCGGCCGAGATACGGCGCCTGGTCGCGTCGCATTTGAACTTTGGCGGGGCTGATATCTTTACGCTGCATGGAGGGGTAGACCGGCAGAATCACAAGGGGCAGGCGGTGAATATTCCTCGCCCACTTCACTCTTTACACACGGCGACAAGGACGGGGAGCAGAGTCCACCACGTGCACAACAGACAAAATGGCTAGGCAAACTCTAGACAGGCGAAATCAAATCCAGTCCCCCTTGCAGGGAGCCCCGGGATATCAACCAACTAACTCGTCAAGGGAATCTTGGGTTCGTAAAAGCATCCATCCCTTCAGTGTCCCGTCCCAAATATGTCCCGCCTGCAACACCATGCCGACCCCATGCCACCTGATAGGGAGCCCCTTCGCTTGCCTCGCTCTCAACTTCCCTCGTCCTTTTGTATCTCTTAATCTTCTCCCTGGGGTGCATGACCCCGAGCTCGCTCCATCACATTCGTGCGCATGCTCACGGATTATGCGCAATAACGCAAACAACCCCTGGCCCGCCTGCTCATGTAATCAAACCCCCATCATATGGTCCAGACAGGCGCCTTACACAAGACCTGCCGTCCCCTAACTTCTACCGCAACAAAGCCTGCAAAGCGTACTTTGCTGGGCTCCTTGGACGCGGGAGGTGGTGCTAGCCAAAGTGTTAGTGTCCTTCTGTTCTCATCGCCCGGCTTTTCAGACATACCGGTTCTAGTTTTATCGCCCCGCCGATCCTTTCCGTCCTTTGCTCCGTCCTTGCCTCCGCTCTCTTCGCCGGCCTCTTCGCTAGCGTCCGATGACCGCCCTTCGAGCGCCGGGAGACCCGTCTTCTCCACCTCCATCAGGTCAGTCTGCACGAGCGCCTCTGGCAGAGGGTACACGATCGCCACGTCGCGGCTCTCCAATGGCATGTTGCTCGCGATGCCTACTGCCAGCTCCACGATCATACTGGCGCTCCCGTCAACACCTGGCGGCGGAGGGTCACTCAGATGCTGGAACAGGCAAGCTGTAAGGTTGCTCGTCGCCCGTCGTGTAAAATCAGTTTTGTGGTTAATGCTCTCGCCACTGCGGAGAACATCTTGGAGGCCCTCGAGTGTCGCCATGCGCCAGCTGACCACCTTGCTTGTGAGCGCATCGTACTCCTCCTGGCTACTGAGCGTGTAGGTAAAGTTCCTGATGTTCTGCTCGATCGTCTTTAGCTGTCTGCTCAGTTCAGGCTCCAAGCCTGGGTGGAAGCAGCGGTTGAAGATTTCTTCTACGAGCCATCTGGTGACGACGGCACGACCAACTGCTGTCATTTCCTGCTTGCCTGTCTTCAGGGCATCAGGGCTCACAAAGGGGACAAGCCATGACGGCAGGGTAACCCAGTCCTTGCGAATATTAAACGACAAGTTGTTAATGGCGCCATTCAGGCGGTTAAAACGCGTCGTATACTCGTTGTCGTCGAGCGATGTCCGGCTCTGCGACATGCGCTGGTTGGCAATGGCGTTTTGAAGCTGCTCTACCTGGCCGTTTAGTCCCTCGATTTCCTTCTTGCCGTCAAAATACAGCCTCTTGACATTCTTGTACTTGTTCACTGCGGCATCAAAAAGTTAGCCAGGCGGCTACGGCGAGTGTACCTGATACTCAACATACAAAGATCTTTAAACGCCTTCTCGGGGTCCTCTCCGCGATCGGCCGCTGTAGGCTGGGGGCTGTTGCGACCCTGGATATCACCCGGCCCGTCAAACGGCGCCCCATCCCGGACGGTGCTGGCGCGGTAGTTGGGGTTGGCAGTAGCGGCGTTCGGCGGCGGCGGCGGGAGCGGGTTGTTCATGTTGGGGGGTGCTTGGCTCTGGCGGTAGCTTGGCGGGGGGCCGGGCGGCGGCTGGACTTGGTCGCGGATCCCTTTATCGGCGTCCTGTGATCGTCGGGGCGGCGGGGGGCCGCCGGTAGGTGGAGCCATGGCTTGCTGCTGTTGCTGCGGGGTCTGAGACTGGGCGGGGGGTGGATTCTGCCGAGCAGGGAGATCTTGTGTTTGCAGCGGGATTACCAAGGGTGAATTCTGGGCTGTTTGCACTTCCGAGTCTGTGACTGGCGACTCATGCGACAGCTGCGATATGGTCTCTGGGTTTTGCTGCTGCGGGTTTCCAAGATGACCCGTGTATATCTGCTGGCCACCGCCCTGGTATTGCACGTTGGCGAATTGATACTGTTGCGCAGGCGGCGACTGCTGCTGCGAGGCGTCAAACACGACCTGGCTATACTGCTGGTGTTGGATCTCGGGAGGTATATGGCCCTGCAAGTGCTGGACGTGGCCTTGGTGCTGGTGGTAAGCTGCAATATCCTCGGCGGAGTAGGGCGAGGTTTCGGCGTCGGAGGGGAGAACGGGGCGGATTGTGGGGTTTATGCCGTGCGGATTGTGTGGATGCAGCTCCTGATCGGTGCCGGGCACGACGTACGAGTCCCGACGAAATTCGCCTGTTCCCTGGAGTGGAGAGGGTTGGGACGCGGGAGCTTGGGTTTGCCAATCGTTCTGCTGGTCAAGCGACACCTGGGAAACGCCGGTGCGGATGGCAGGAGGAGGGGGCTGGCTCACTCGCTTGGAACTTCGGCGGTTTATACTTGAGTTACCGCTGTTGTTACTGAACGAGCTCTGTTGGGCGTGCTGGTGGGGATCGGAACCTCGATTAGACGATGATCCACCCAAGATGTTCCTGATTTCGTTCTTGATCAGCTTGCGGGTTGATTTGCGTGGTGCTGGCTGAGCTTGAGGGGGCGGCTGTTGCTGAGGTGGTGGTAGTGGTGGTGGTGGTTGTTGCTGTTGCTGCTGCTGCTGCTGCTGCTGCTGTTGTTGTTGTTGGAGCTGGAGCTGGTGTTGGTGCGGATGCTGGGCAAAATAGGGTTGCGCCTGCGCCGCAGTTGGAGATGAGATGGGCTGCGGGGGAGCGCCAAGGGCGGTGAGATCCTCGTCAGATTTCGACCCAAGCAGCTGCTGTTGCTGCTGCTGCTGTTGCTGCTGCTGCTGTTGCTGCTGCTGCTGCTGCTGCTGCTGCTGCTGCTGCTGCTGCTGCTGCTGCTGCTGTTGTTGTTGCAGTTTTTGCTGAAGCTGCTGCTGCTGTTGCTGTGCCTGCTGCTGGAGCTGTTGCTGCAGCTGCAATTGCTGCTGCTGCAGTTGGGTCGACACGGGCGAGCCCTGCGAAACAGACACGGGATAGCGAGAAGACTGCGAGCGCGTCACCTGTTCGGCAAAGTCGTGCTCCCGCTGGCGCGAGTCAATCCCAGTGCCGGTGACAGTGTTGGAATGCTGCAGTTGCGAAACGTTGGGAGGGGCGCCAGGAGTAGGGTAGAAATTCAGGTGTGGCGGCGGTGGAGGGGGTTGCTGCTGCTGCTGCTGCTGCTGCTGCTGGTGAACCTGAAAGGATTCGCTGGAGCTGAAGGCCGGGTTGGACAAGGCTGAAGGGGGGTTTGCAGCAGTTCCCTCACTTGGGTTCGGGCTCGCAGCTGACACGGAAACAGGCACGTCCTCGTCGGCCGTCGACCCAACAAGATTGTGTTGAGATCGGTTGTTCTTGTTTGACCAGTGGAACGGCATTCTTCTGGCACTGGCTCCCCAGGCAATTATTATTAGAACGCGTGTGGGCGCGGACGGGGGACGGAAAAGGGGGCCGGCGGGCGGCCGTCGCTAGCGACTGCTGAGGTGCTGCGTGGTGCTGGGCGCTGGGTGTTGCGACAGGAGCAAGAGCGACACCTGGGAGCTGCACTGGGGCCGCTCTTGGGGGGATCGGCTGTTAGACTGGAGGGTCCAGAGGTGCTGACGGAGGAGTAATTGGAGAAGGGAGAGAGGCAGGTGCGCGAGGGCAGGGCGCAAAGACCGCAAAGACCGCAAAAAGGCGCAAACCCGCAACCCGGACCGCAACCGTAACCGGCCTAGAAACTAGAACGGGCGAGCTGGAGCTGGAGCTGGGAACCGGGAAAGCTCCTGGAGGCGAGGTGCCTGGCGCGCGAACCTGACGAGTAACGAGCAACTAACGGGGAGGCGGCGCAGGGGATAGAAGCACGAGCAAGGAGCAAGGAAGCCCTCAGTGCCAGTCGCGCAGTCGTGCAGTGAAGTGGGCGTGCAGTCGGCGGGCTGGCAGGCAGGGCAGGGACGGGATGGACAAGTCGCGAGCGCAACGGCAGCGAACGATGGGGCGCTGCTCACTGCTGCTGCTCACTGCTCACTGCTTCTCTTCTCGCGCCTCTCGATAGGAGGAGCAGAAGGGGCAGCCAGCAGACGAGCAACTGGCAGGGGGGGAAAAAATCCCCCAAAAAAAATCGCAACTAATTATTACTGCCTTTGGCGTGCCAGAGAGGGATGAGAGGGATAAGACGGGAAGCGCAACCCACGAGCGGGATCGCATAGGGAATGGAATCGTCTGCAAAATCCCAATCGAATCCCAACCCCAATGCGCCCCTCACGGCCTGCAGACAAGCGGATCCAATGGATTGGTTGGTTGAACAGTCCAGGCAGGGGACAGGAGGGGACTGGAGGAGACAGGGGGCGTCTGCTGTCTCGCTGCTCTCTCGCGGGGCTGTGCTCCCCACTAGAGGCTTGCGGGCTGGCTGCGCTTGACTTCTTTGCTCAAAGCTGTCTTCGTGCGTCGTCTCGTTTCTCGTTTCTCGTTTCTGTCTGGCCTTGCTCTTCCTCCTTCCTCTGCGCTTCTAGGCTGTTGCGCTGCCTGAGCTGGCCTCGAAACCTGGAACGTGCAGTTGCGCAGTCGCTGAGATATGCCAGATGCGGCAAGCTCTCTTCAGCAGCGATGCCTGCCAAGCCCGTCGTGGGCTGCGGCTGGGCCTGGCCTGATGCGAATGATGCGGATGATGGCGGGGGGGAGACAAAGAACCTTGTTGTGGAACCCCCTTCTTCAACCCATCGCCCGTCGAGTCGACCGCCTTGGCTTGGGTTGAGCGGTATCTCGATTGGAGTCGGCGTTGGCCGTATGCACGAATGGCTGATGAACAGATACCGCGGCGTGATGCAGATGGAAGGTTGAGGTGAGCATTCGACCCTCCAAGATGTTGCCGTCGTGCCGCCCGCAATGCAGCCTCGGAGTATTGCTTGATTTTGCGCCTTGATGGACCCTGCTATTAAACACCTCCTAGTTCCTAATAATCGTCTCTGAATACCTTATCTGAGAGGAGCCTGCTTACCTTTGTTATCGTCCACAACTCGTAGCCCGCTAACAGTTCCGCTCTACGCAATACCCGTATTGCTCATCTCAACTTGCTATCGAGGGTTTCTGTATAGTCTTTGTCTAGGGTAGGCAAAGAGTATGCCTCTCACTATATGCTATGCGGGTCCCTCCGAGCATGACTAAAATAAGCACATAAACACAATCTCGGGTCGATCTCTGTTACCTTCCGTCTACCAGTCATAGGAACCTGCTACGTACCCCCCAACTGCGTACGGAGTAGCTGTATTCTGGCTGTTTGACTGGTATGGCAGTTTTTGGGACCCAGGCCAAACACCCACATTGCGCCGCAATAAACGGCGATAGGGTACTTAGTATCTCCGCCTCAGGGAAATATCCTTGGGCATGAGTTGGCGGTTGGGTATCCAAATCCGACTGAGTTTGCCGTGGTTGCGATCCTCGACATTGTTCCACTGCATCGTCCCAAGCCTGATTATTAGCGGCAGGATCCTGAAATTCTTGGTCGATCAACTTGAAGTCGCGGGCCAGACACCCATGGAGAACAAACCCATGCATAAAGATGTCACCCACGGCGTTGAGGACGGTATAGTAACATTGGCAGCCGGTTTGCAAAATACCCAAGCCGATAGTATCTAGGGCTAGAGGGCAGGCAATGGAAGTCTGCCAGTGCTAGTCTACACTACACCAAGTGTCGACACTATGTGGGAGCGGAACTGGCCCCGCAGATCTCACCAACGACCGAACAGTGGGGGAAGCTGGACTCCAGGCACTTGCTGCGCATCGCCAAGGTGGGTCTACCGTTGAGCTTGTGCTCTTCGGCCTGTCGCGTCTAATAATAGCAGCGGCTAAGGTAGGTAGTTGAGTTACGAGTACCCTTACCAGGATCATTTAACGCACCCGATCCGAGCGCGTGAACGGCGGTGGCAAGTGCTGAGAACCGGAGCCGCCTGGCTCGGCCTTCACCTATCCCGCCCGGGACGACCTTGCCTTTTTGGATGGCCTTCGAGTAATAGCCATGCAACATCTCGTGAGCGTTCCACGGTGTGGGGGGATTGCATGACAGTGTGGCTTGAAGACAATAGTCTTTATGCAATCGAAACCGGCCAGCTTCTGACTTTCTGACACCAACTGCTGCATCATCATCACCACCAGATCAGGCCTGGCCTCTCTCTGTCCGTTCCTGGATGTCTCTTCCTCCCATATCAGCCGGGCTGAGAGCCGACGAAGTCGCGAGTCCGAGACCCCGACGTGCAGCCCACCAGACGAGGCAAGAGGCCGGTCTTTCAGCTACCTTGTTTCAGCAAGCCGGTGCCTGGTAGCGCTCCCCAAGGGTCTTCTTCTCGAATCGATGTCATGCAGTATCTCCCCACAGCTGCGTTCGTGACTCAGCGCAAAGAACCTTAAGTTCAGCTCCATCGACTGATCGGCCGGGGCGCACTCGGAATATTGGCATATGATCAGTTGAGGTCGACAACTCATACCTCGCTCTGCCATGGCTTCTATACCCCAGACCGCTCTTCTTTCCCACCGGCTGCGCCTCAGGCCCGGCACAAGTGAGCATCTCAAGTACGAGGTTCAGCTCGACCTGAATCCTGAATTCCTCGGCTTCGTTGGGGTGCACATGCTTGTTTTCGCATCGAGTGTAAACAGCTGGGCTGGAACCAAGTGGCAAGTAGTATGCTGGTGCCTGGCCTGAGTTCTGGGTTGGCTTCATCCGCTCGACTTGGCAACCCGGACCGGACCCGTCGGTGTCATGAAAGCTGGCCGGGCATGAGACTTTGTCGGCTAGGAATCATATGGTTCACCAAAGGCCTGAAACAATATTCACCAGGCCGAACTCGGATACTAGCCGATGAGAAAGTTCCATCAGCAGGGCCTCGCTGAAAAGGGTAGCAAAGAGTTGCCGAGGCATGGCTTCCGAGATCTTGGCCCACGAAGACTCTCCGCGAAGATAAGAGCTGTGGGCAGGCTAGTAGAGCCACCACAACGGCAAGACTTGGGACGGGGTAAAAACAGATGTTACATCCGCACCTTGAAGAGGTGATACTCAGATCAGAGGCCGATGAGGTTCAATGTGTCATCGCCCACGAGGAACTGCAGACGATAGAGGGCTCATCATGTGAACAGACAACTAGTATCGTGAAGGATCGGCGAGTTTCGGAGCGGAGCCCTTCGAAATCCAAGGGGAGTATGTCCGCCGCTCATGCCACCAGCGCTTATATCAATAAACTATACCTGTTAGTCTTGTTGGGGCGATGCGGGTAGGCAACAGGTACTCACGTCTATATCATCCACTATCGTCATATAGCTTGGCTTTGGGAACCGAAGCCATGGGACTGCGCCGTAACCGGGGGAAGGATCGGGCTCATGGGAACTCGGAAAAGCCGGCCGGGCAGGCCCAAGCGAGCTCTAGGCCTGGCCTGGGATATTGTTTCTTCGATTCGCCGTCCTTGAAGCATAAGCATATGGAGTCAGGGGGTTTCGTACACAGCCACCTATTTGCCATTTCGAAGACTCCCCGAGTATAATAGGAGAGAACTGGGATACTGCCGGTGAACTTCCGTTTCGGTGGGGAGAGTGTTTACTCTGCTCTTCCTCACGTGGGTTACGTCACGTCGCCGAAAGTCTGGTTTCGCTCGCTCCTGCCACATCAAATCCATATGGGTCGAACAGCATATCTACTGTCGGCCCGGTGTGCCCTCTTCTTCAATGTTACCCGAAATTTCACCGCCATTCTGCGATCTCGATTTCGGTGTTGCGTGAGGTGAGAAATATGCGACCCGTTGCTTGGCCCTCGAGCTTGACCTTTGGGTATGGGGCTGAAATTGGCAACCGATAATATTTTGCTGATTTGCCGATGGCGCAGGCGCTTCCAGGTTACGAAACAGCCCAAGAACGCAAAGCGCGTCTCACAAGGCGTGTCTCTGGAGACGATCAGCATGGTCGGGAAGGAAGTCGATTGGTCCAAAGTGGAAATAGCCAAGGGGCAAACCTCCCTTCGCGACTTCCCTCGACAGCAAAGGATTCCACTTCACAGTGAAATTTACAAATGTACCCCTTTGGCCAATTTGGACAGGCCTATTACACAAGACCGCGTGGATACTATTTGATGCCATGATACTGCAACCGTCGGTCCCGTGCTACACTGGAATAAGCAAAGCGAAGGGATGAAGTAGATTGCATCGCCGAGCAAAGGCAGCAGCAGTGCTACGGGCCCGCAGAAACAAACTTGCCTCACCAAGCAGACGATCATGTGGATATTATGACTGGGATCTGGAATGACGTCTCTATAATACTAGTACAATGCGATCCCAGAGAACTCGAATGTTCTTTGTTCCTCGTCCTCCGCATGCCTGACACTAGTTTATTGTCGTCCATTTGGGTTGAAAGGGTTAACTCCAGGCTCTACCAAGCATACACGCCAAAACATTTACTGCAGCTGCATTCCTTTAATCGCATATGTCTTGCTAAGGCGCCTATTATTTCCTGCGCTCTGCCCTTCCCATATCCACCAGCGGGTGCAACCTCTGCCCTGCAACAGGCCTCGCGGATGATATCTCGCTTGCTGCCCCTTCCCACACTGACTCACCTCACCTCCTGGCCCGACGAAGTTTGACTGGACTTTACCAGCAGCCTAATCCACCACCGTCTCTTTGCCAGCCAGGTATCAGAGGCGCCTCACATCCCACCGCCACCAGTACACTTCACCTCGCGGACACATCATCTACTATGATGTGGCTTCCCACGCTTTTTTTGGGAGTTTTAATACTTCCCCTGGCCAGTGTCCTGGCCTCCCCCTCGCAAAGTCATGTTTCGAAACTATTGAGCGAGCTGGACAGCCGGGTCATGGTCACGGCTCTCGCCCAATTCAACTTCGAGCCATACGAGCTCACAGACTTCTGTGTGGACTGTGTGCGCTCCAACACAACGGCCGACTACTCATGTGGACTTGAGTGTAAGTAATGGATTAAGCCCCGCTTCGAGAAACATACCAGTTGACTGAAGCCGACGAAACCACCAGTTGACTGGCACGACCCCAACTCAGTGAGAGAGAACAACGTTACATCATGCCACTGCAACTCCACCTGGAGATGGGATGGGATCTCCAGCATAGGAGGTGATGATAACCCTATGGAACAACCGTATCTGCCCTGTTGGCAGGATGATCTCTCGTTCTTCGCAATGAGAATGGTTGGCTTCATGAACCCAGGGAATATCTCGATACAGCTGTCCCATCACTATCGGGACGACGAGTGAGTGACTCTCAATCCCAGGGAGGGCTACCCGCGTTGACTGACATGACTTCAAGGAACTTCACTGAGCCGTGGGTTTGGCCCACGACTTTCGCGATGCCCACCATTCTGTTGCCGGAGGGAGAGCAGAGTGAGAAGAGGATATCGCGGTATTCAAAAGGTCCCATTAATGCCACGGTTGTTGGTCTCACTGACTGAGAGGCCCACACTGCTCGGTGGCTGTGAGGTAGAGCGCTCTCCTAAGATGGGCTTGGCTCACAGGAACACATCTTGCGTATTGGGAGTGAGAAACAGTGGCGTTTGGCTGAGCAGTTGGCCCGGAAAGTGCGGAAAACTTTGCGTCTAATTACCGATCAGAATCATCGACATCATGGAGGATCATTATACTTGGAGGGTCATACCTAAACACATACATGGTCAGCCCGTAATTCCTTTTTAGCGAGCAGCGAAGTTAGTAAGCAACACACTAATACAAAACCACATTTGCATATGGCTTCCACAGTCTCGGTAGAGACACTGCTAGATATTAGGAACCTTTACAACTCAAGTGGGCCAGAACAAGCCCAGTCTGCCTTGTTCAGGGACTCTTGACATCCTTCTGATGCAGGGGGCTAGCAAATTGAACATTGACAGTCACCACCTCTAAATATTTTGTTTTCCTTATGTACAGTGTTTCAACGAGTGGGCATTGCCCTCATTCTCAACGTACCACCGCACCCATGAACCAAGTCCGTCTACGGAACTGGGTCTAGAGAGGGTACGAGGTCTCAGGCAGTGATTCGAGGTGTTTCCGGTGATGCTCATTTGCCTGTACACATGTAAAATCAGTGGGCGTCCCCGGTTATCGCCCCCAATGGATTGAAACATACAAAAGGCAGACCGCAATAGTTGCAGGTGCAGATCTCGGCTTTGTCCGTGTTGATAAAGATCCTAGGATGGCCGGCGGGGCCACCACCGCCGTCGCACGCGACTACGCGGTCGTGTGTCCAGTGTACCGGCTGCTTGTGGATGAGTTCAATGGCAGCATACGGCCGCGGCTAGTACAGAGGGTCTCGTGTTAGCTTGTCTGTCTTGTCCGCTCCCTGATCTCGCTGGAGTGTGTTGCCCACCTGGAGCTCGTAGTCGGTCTGTTCAAAGCGTGGGCCCGTCATGGCCTTGGAGCGAGGCTGCTGGCTTCGTGACCAGATATCGGCGCGGTTCGGGGCCTGCTCGACAGAGATGGGGACTGGCTCCTCGGGGACGACGGGAGCTGTCGACGTCGTCTTGGCCGTGGCTGCCGCCTCCAATTGGCGGGCCGTCGTGGCAAAGGATCGCTGTGCGAGCGCACATTGGCGCAACAGCCTGTGAGCTGCCCGCAATTGTGAGGCGTACATGGCGGGAGTGCGGAGCATAGAGGGGGCCGGCAGCTCGAGCTTCGTTTCGGCGGAGGGAAAGCGTCAATTGAAGTCGAGCTTCGATGCTTGTGATGCCGGTTAATTCTCGGCAGGGGCCAAATGCGGCTGAATGCGGAACCTTCCTTGCTAAAGCACCATGGTCTGTGCTTTATAGGCGACTTCGAAAGGATATGGGTCCGTTGGCTTACCAAAACTTTTTCTGTAAAGTCCATCAGTAACGTCGCTTTGCGCCGCACCACTATTTTACGAAGCTGTATTTTGTAGCACAAGCAGCGTGAAGCAGCAAGATCTAGTAGCTACTAACACAACAGGTCACGTCCTCACAAGTCGCACATTATGGCGCCCGCGACCACAGCCCAACCGCCCGCCATGGCGAAGGTGTCGACGCCAAAGACGATGTCGTCTCGCCTGATGACGATGAAGTTCATGCAGAGAGGAGCAGCAGCCGCCGCCGCTACCTCAGAAGTCAGCTCCCCCGCCACCCCGCAGACCGATGAAGAGAGCTCAGCTGCGAAGCGCCGGAAGACCGCCCATAAATCCGCACCTGGAACACCAGCAACACCGCTCTACGACCAAAAGGCACTGAAGACGGCTCTGGAAGAGGAGGAGCAGAAGAGACTGGCTGCGATAGAGAAGCGCGCTGCCGAACTTGGAGATTCTCACTGGGTTCTCGGCGGTATTGCCGCTACGCCCAAAACCTGGCCGCGACAGCCCTTGAATGTTGTTCAAGTTGGTTTCGCCCAGATCGACTATTCCACTGTGCCTAGCAACTCTGAAGATGCCCCAGAGACTGTTGAGCTGTCTGTCAAGGCTCGCTTCTACCAGTTCAACATGGAGAAGAATAAAACCAAGGCATGTGCGGCTGGAGACGATGGATGGCGGAATTCTGAACCCAATACTGACGCGGCTAACCTACAGAAACAGAAACAGAAACAGGAAGACAAAAAAGACTTGAGCAGCAGCGACTCTGACTCCTCTGATGAGGAGGAAGGAGAGGTGCCTCCAGTTGGCTCAGATTGTACCGGGGAGCGCGCTGCGAGTGCTGTCACGCCACTCAAGCGGACAAAGTCCAACGCTAGCATATCCACAAGACAAAAAGAGGAGCGGGTGAAAGCTCAGCAGCTGGCTGGCAAGAGGCGGAAGAAGGATATCAAGCTGAACACACTGACCTCGATATCTGCGGCAGGCCCACAGGGATTCCAGAAACCCTCTCCGGCTTTTTCCTGCCACGTCTGTGGGAAGATGGGTCACAAAGCTGCCGACTGCCCGAGCAGGAAACAGCGCTGATGAGAAGTGTGGACGGTCCGTGTTCGTGTCGTCCCGCCCTCATCGGTGTCCCTCGCTGGCTGTGTCCATCCATGTCCCGTTCTTTGCCCACTTTTTCTCTCGTTGCTATGCTTTCCCAGGGACGATTCATTATAGGTATCAATGCATATCAGTCTGGTTTCGTCTTGGCTTCAGGTATGAGCCCGTCACAAGTCATGGACTGGTTCTCCCAAAAACATCGACTCTAAGTGCGGGCGAGCGTCCATGTCGCCTGGCCCGCCTCCTGAGATCCGGGGAACGGCACGGTGGCGGATGAGCTACTCAAAATGGCTCCTTGCCTCTAAGGCTCCCTTTTCGCGTTTCTAAGCTTCACTCCCCTGCAAGCTTCTACCTGCATGAATGCCTCCGGCTCGATCTTGCAAACAAATAGTCCCATGCTACGGAGGTGTATAGAAAGGGCCGAAAACAAAGAAGCGATAGATGGGGTAGCGAGCATCGGGAGGCAACGTATGACGAAGGAGGTGCAGGAGGACGGCCCAAAGGAGAAAGGGTGCACACCACACCCCCTTTCCACACATACCTCGTCTAGACTACCATGGGTGAGATGTTACAGGTACTCTCGAGCCATCCGGCTGGGGGCAAGCGAAGGGTGCCGCTCTCTACCACTTGCTGTTGCAAAATATAAGGGAGGGCTACTACGGCCATTACTACGTCGACATGCATTGTCTAGGGTGGAAGGGGGTGTACCCAAGGTGAAGGGGGGAGGCAAACGGGTTAGCACAAGAATGGGTTGGTAGAGAATCTTATACCAGGGAAGTCAGGCAGAAACGGCTGCATAAAGGCCCGCCCGGCCGGTCCTTTTGCCGCCGCCCCAGAAACCACGGATGGGTACATATGACTACTCTGGTGGTGGTGACGGTGGTAGTAGTGGCAGCGGTTGGTGGTGGCTGGCAGTATTCTACTTCGTTTCGTTCTTTTATACAGCAAAAGGGTGTTGTGGGTTTCACACACTCCGCTCAGCCGTGCCGTCCCTTCTCTCTTGACCCGGGTAAAGTCTGTGAACACGGCTGCGAGGACTTGTCTACCAAGGGGTTTTTCTTTTTCCTCCCACCGTAGAGGTTCCCGCCTCATGTGAACGTTATGGTTATTTCTATTTTGCTCCTTCTTTCCCTCTTTCCCTCTGTGGACTGGTGCAGAGCTCCCTAGGTGAATGAATTGGGACAGTGGTGGTTATTTGGGCGGGAGGCTGGCAAAACCTACCACACCGGTGTAGACATATCCAAGGGAAGATGTGGTATTCTTTTTTCCTTTCGGGATGCACCCGTGGAAGCTTCCACTGCTAGGCTTCTCTTCATTCAATGTCGGCCCGCCGATGAACCCCGGAAGTGCAGTGTGTCTTGTATTCTCGGTCATAACCAGGGGGCGGACTGGTGCCTTTGCTGGTGATCTTTATTCTCTCTTGCCTCTGAATCCTCTTCGTCTCCTCTGGGGCAAAAAACAATGTCTACTCTTACTACATCATACTGTCACCACTGATACGCAGTGTGCCGCGCCCATGTGATTTTGATGAAGGATGGATACCCGTATGCATGGACATATTATAATCAAGACCGGCCGACCAAGCGGCCTGCCTTACCTGTCTGTGTCTTTGTCCGTATGTGCTAGTATATCTAGGCATTCCTCTCCGATCGGCTGCTGCAGTGGCAGGGTATGGAGAGCAGGGCAGAGCAAAAGGCCAACGCGCATGAACCCGGGGCTACCGTCCTTGCGCTCGGCAATACTTGGACGGCAATACTTGGACGGCAGGCTGTAAACTCTGCCGCATATTCCCGAGCAGTAGGTATGACGATGTATGCAGAAAAACCCAAAAGGGTCCTTGCGTCGTCGGCTCCATCTCTTCCAGGTTGCGTGCCTTTCATGTTGCGGGGGTACAGTACCTGCCTGCCCGTCTGCCTCGTGCTTGCCCCATGGAGAAGGTACCCAGCTAGGTCAGGCCCCCGACAGCCGTGGAATAGCCAAAGGTGTTAGCTTTCATGGAAGGAGTTAGGATGAAGCGGCATCTCATCACCCAGAAGGAAACGAGGCAGTGTTGCGCCTAACCGATGGAATGGATAGAGGTGAGGTCATGTAAGGTACGGTAGGTAAATCAGCCGGGGCAGGCGAGCGAACCAAGTTTGAGCGGTTTCTGGTTCGGCTCGGGCGGGCTGGCTTCGTCTTGGATTTCATGTATATCGCATCGCATCGTATAGCCACGATGGTTCGGGTAGGGCATGTAGCATATGTGTTGTATATGTGAGGGCCATCGGTGGGCCAGAGCAGACATGGGAGAGCAGGGAGCAGCAGGGCTAAAGTGCGGAAAGAAAATCTAGCCATGTCGTAGTGCAGCAAGCAGCAACCATTGCTCCCGAGAGAAAGGTTGCGCACCGTGGACATTAGAACTGGTCGCAGGGCCGAAGCATCATGTGCAGACAAAATCCATTTTTGTGAGCTCCAAAATCCGAACGACGACGCCCGGTCAACATTCTCGTGATACAGTACCCACCCGCCTTGTGTTATCGTGGGGAAGCGCGGGGCAATCGGCGTTGAAGGGGTGCTCGTAGAGGTGACACACCGTACCCAAAATACCAAAGTGTCACTCACTGTCAAGCACAGGTGGGAAAATCGCCTGTCCGGTTAGACAAGGCGAAAACAAGATAGCTTCACCGACCACCCGGCGAGTTCGCTGTAGACAAGTTGCCTTTTCATGTCTCACTTCTCGACTTCCCCGTCGAGCTGTCAAGTTGAACTTACCCTCTCAGTGCTCGATCCGACGATAGAAAAATGAAACAAAGACCGGGAGAAGTGCGATCCCGCAGCCGGTCAATCAGGCATGGGCGAGGACTCTGGGACTGGTGGGTTTATAAAGCGGTCAAGCCGCCCGCGGGGACGACATCCGGGAAACACCAGGGTTGCATAACGCTGGCCGCTGTGCCGTCTGTGATAACGGGAGACAAGAAGGACAGCACGATACGTGGAAAACGATGAGACAGGGGAAACAAGTAAAAGCCGCGATCGGAAGGATTCCTCTTCATCGCGCTGCTAGTCTAGCATGTTGATGACCGGACACAGGATCTGAGATAGGGTAAGGTATGTCAGGTGTAGTATGTCGTGAGTCGTGTGGAGGCACAACATCAAACTTACACTTGGCCATTGCCATCCATGCTCAAGCTTGGAAGACGTGCATGACAGCTGTGGGTATTGCATACAGGGCGATGCGCCAGCGAATGGGGACCCTGTCTTGAGTACCTTAGCAGTCCCAGTGCGCCTGTTTGAATGCACAACCTCAACTGACATCCACACGTTGTTGGCTACCTAATGGTTGAAACAGTAGCGGGGGTCTCAATAAGTCGGATGACGGCCGGCATCGAGCCATAGGCGCTTCTCGTTCGAAGTGCGATTTCAGGCCGGCAACTCTGCGTCGAAGCTGCGCAGATAATGGACGACTGGGGACCTGCGATCTGCGATCTGCCTCGTCGCACCATTTCGCTTTGGCGGCCCTTCTAGAACCACTGGCTCGTCTGGCGACGAGGGGCAATGGGCATTATCACCTCTTGTTAACCTCCGACCCTAGTATCATGCAACAGCTGAAGTGTAGGTGCCCAAGAGCGATATGCTGTGTTAGACGCTGTGCTGTTGTGTACGAGGAATGGGCTGATGTCGATGACCGAGATGTCAAGTACCTCCCAGGCTGGCAGCTCCAAGGTGCGGCTACCGAGTTTGGTAGCCAACCACATTCCCTTGGGCCCTTCCTCGCCAGGGCTGAAGGGGTGTGAGGGGGTATGGTAATCGGCCGATAATGCCTATGATGCTATCTTAGGTTGTCCCCTCTGGTCGAGACCTTCTCGGCTGATTCTTGAGGTTGCGAACGGCATTGGGAGCATTTTCACCAAATACTGACACCCGAGCTCGCAAAGTTTGGCGATGGCTGCAGGCCAAATCCCTTGGGTCTAGATGGCCACTCCCGCTTATGGCCGCTTGAGGCGGGCGCGTCCAGAAGGGTCCGAGGTATCGTGGTTATTACTTTGTCTATTTTATCGGGCCATAATCCACCGACATGCTGACAAGCCACGACTCATATGGCCAAAGAGGTTTTGCCATTGAGAAGCCCGACGGGCTGCTGCGGTAACAGGGAACAGGGAAGGGGCTGGTAGGTATGACAGCGGCGGCGAGAAAGGCGGCGAGTCCTCGATGGTACAGGAACGGGGAACCTTGCCGCGATATTGATCCCGACATGACGGGCGTCCATTCATCACCCAAGCCAGGCGAAGTATGAAATACGAACAGTGACATTAGGAGCTGCAGTACCTGTTCCCCCCACTTGAGGTCGAATGGCGTGTGTCGGCGCTTGCAGTCCCCCGACCTGAAGGATTTGCAGCCACCCTCGACACGTGCGGCCCATGCTGCCTGAGCCGAGAAGGGAAAAGTAAAGATGGACTTGGGATAAGGACACAGCTTTGAAGTTTTACCAAGCAGTATCGCGTTGCGTTGCGTTGCAATCCGATGGGGCGTCATTGACCGATGCAGCCAATTACGGCTGTGGGCGGCCATTAGACGTTGATATGGACAGTTGGCTGTGCTACCGCTCTGTTGGGAAAGTTGACTGCTCAATCATGATCCCGACAAAGCCTTCGAGGGGGTGGAGTGAAAAGAGGTGTCGAATATGACTAGGGCGGCCAACTCACCGTGTCGCTTTGTAGCAAGACCGTGTGAGATAAACTGGCTGTTCTTTGAAGAAGGTGCAAGGTACACTAGGTAGGACGGGCTTTCGCCTTCGCGTCCTGCCTGCCTGGAGGAGGAAAGGGCCCCGAATCCGCCCACACCTTCTAGCAGAGGCAATTCGTTCAATGTGTAGCAAAATGTCAATTTCCATATATCCCGAACCGGTCAACCCATGGTCGCCATGCCGCCCAGAGTAGACAGTGCCGGGAATGAGACGCCTCATCCTACCTAGAAACTCCCCGGATCCGCCAATGGAATTCAACCCCTGTCCCCACCGCTGTCCTAGAGATACTTGGAGATGGCGGCAGGATCCTTGCCCGCTCGCTGACCCCATCCCACCACACATCCTTCCCGAGTACCGCATGTTCGTCGTTGTGCTCACCTCCCTCGCAGCCTGCTTCGTGCGGCGCGATGCGTGCGGGGGTACCCATCTTGGGCACTGGTCGGGCGAAAATTTACCTTCCATCCTTCGTGCTCTTCTCAGCATCCCTGGCATAAGGAGCATCAGGAGCTGTGAGGCAACATGCAAGAGCTCGATGAGACAGCCGCCAGGCCCACGCATCCATCCACGCATTCCCCCGCCCCCGCCCCCGCCCCCATTGCCCGGGCTCCTGCTGCCCGCCTGCTTCCCAACTCGGGCCACGTCTTTCTTCCATTTCTATACGGAGTATTCCCATAATCCCTTGCCTTGTACTGCGCTGTCTGTTGGAGGCCGTGTCAGATCGTGGCGAGATCGCTGCTCCCTGTCCCTGGTCCCCGAACGCACCGGCGAACCCCAACTTTTGACATTATTCTCGAACGAGCCCAACCCCGGGTGCATTGGCTTCCATTGAGGGGGGGGGACTGGGGGACTGGGGTGTTGACCATTTGAGAGCTCGCGAGCTAACGCTGTGTACCGCAGTAATCCGTGCCTAGCGGCAGCAGGTCAGACCCCAAAAAGGGAGCCCTAATCCCCAACGTGGAAGACGTCAAGCCTACCTTGCCGTGCCCGCGCAGCAAATCAAGCTGAGCGCGCATGGTACCTAAGCTGAGGCGCGAGGCACGAAATACTGTGTAGGTAGGTGAGGGGAGCTTTGGTCGTCTCAGTAGTAGCTTTCGTTGAGTAATTGCCCAAAAAGGCATCGGTGCCGTGGCTGTCGGCCACTCGAGCAAGACCAGCATTCAGTGAATTCTTTACAATACTTATTTCTTCTTTTAATTTTACCCTCCGGCCGCGTCTTCCCGCCCACGAAACACATCAGATCAGGGCCCTCCCGTCCACTCGTCGACTCATTTCGCTCGACGTCCCGGTCCACTGCCCACTCCCGGCCGCGCCTGCTGGTGCCTTCTCCACCAACAAGACCCTGCCGGCCTGGGCCGTCTACCCCGTCCATACAATCACGAGCCAAGGTACCTCCCTTTCGGACTACGGTACGGTGCGCTGCCTTGCCCCTTCCATCTCCCTCCCATCGCCCTCCCATCTCCCGCTGGGCGCTACACTAGATGGCCGAGCTGATGCACGGCCGGCATTGACCGACATAGCTCCAGCTGCTAATCTCATCCTGACATTGTCAAGATTTGACCAAGATTTGGCGGGCAGGAATGCACCACGGCCAAAGCAAGCAGAGCCACGCGCCTTCTAGGCTCGCTGATAGTCGATAGTCGCTGATAGTCCATCTTCCCCGCCGTGCATTCTCCTCGCTCCCGCCTCTTCCATCCTCTGTCTGCACCATCGAGATCTGGCCGGTATTGCGGCATTTGCATAAATCTGCCGCTTCGATCCGTCCCAGCCTGCAATCCGAAGCTCCTGAAGCTGTTGAAGCTCCTCCGTTGTGCTGATCTACCCGCCACTCGCTACGCCCAGGTAGGTCCCAACAGCTGTTCCTGCCTTTCTCCCTCCGCGTCCCGCCCTCTGCCCTCTCCATCCTGCTTTCAGCTTTCAGTTCTGGTATTCGCCCACTGCCTCTGCATTGCTTGTGCCTCTCTGCCCTCGTTGGCATGTCTCAACCGTCTCGTTGGCTGCTCGTCATCGTCCGCCTCCGCGTCAGCTAGTTATCCATATCCGCCTGTCTTGGCTGTTGGCCGACTCCCTGTGGCCAGGCACCCCAGAGACTTTGTCTCTTGTGTCTCTGGTATCTCTCATGCCCCCCATGCCTCCCCATGCCTTGCACCTGCCAGCTTCCCAGTGGCGTCTTGCCTGCTCACCCTACGGAGCCTATGTCACGGCTATGAGGTTGATATCATGCCTCTCCTCAACAGCTGCAGGCCAAGGGACCAGGGGGTGGGGAGGGCTGGACAACCCGAGAGCCGGCGCTTGGCCGACGACACGCAGCGCCGTTGACCATCATGTTCCATCCCATTATGTCCCCATGTCCACATGTCCCCATCCTGCCCGTCAAGCTAGGACCTGAGCCAGGAGCCGGGTGCCAGGAGCCAGGAGCCAGGAGCTAGGGGAAGCTGGGTATTGTACAAAGTGTATTGCATTATTGCTCGATTGCCTGTTTGGGAAGTCTTATGTGTGAACCCACACCAGTGCTCGTTCACGTACTTGCTCGCCCGTCCTTCGTCTAAATCATCCGCGGTGTCTCTACCTCTACCCCCTTACCCCCCCCCGCCCCCCCTTCACCGGCCCTCACACCCCTCTCATCCGGACGATTTTGGGGTCTGCTAATGCCTCAGTCCTTGTCGGCCCCTTCCGCAACATGTATCTGCTCGATTCGTCAATACTGATCGTCCTATAGCTCCCGACCCGTTGTTCATTTCCTTAGGCGCCGTTTCGTCGAGGGCAGCATCGGGAGCGCCAAAGGCCCACATACCCACATCGAGGAAGGTCCAGCTACCCTTCTTAGGTACATAGCTACCTAAGGCAGCTGGCCGTAGCCTATCAAGGTGGCCACACGGGTTCTTAGCAGCTCACCTCCCCCAAGTGAACAGGAGGGACTGGGGAGTCCTGGGCTCGCTACCCAGGCTGCATCGATTCAGGTATATGAAGGCAGTTGGCCTCCCCTCTCGAGTCCTCCTTCGCAGCCGCAGTCGCAACCGCAACCGCAACTTCAACCACCTCCTTCCTCTCAGTGGGACCAGCAGTCCGGAAATCGCACAACGGCTGCACTCTCGCACCTGTCTTTTGTACGTCACCTGCGACGTTGGCTGCGACTCTGACTTGGACGAGAGGCGGCGCCCGATAAGTCTAGATTACCGTTCCACCAGAAGTGCTACTAGCTTGGCTGTATCGCTAGACTCGCCGGCAGCACTTTCCCCAGTGCCCCCAGTGTCTCCACATCTCTTCGCACAGACCGTAAAACTAGAACCCAGCCTAGTACCGATACAACCAGCTCCAGCTCGTCCCTGCAGACTAGCTCTACCTTGGCCAGTGCCATCCACATCGCCTCCGAGTGCACCACCGCCACCGACACCCCTTGTCCTCGTGCGCGGTCGTCTTTCCCCGCCAGCCGCCCCTCGGTGTCCTGGATTTTCTAAAAACCACGACGGAATACACCACAGAATACCTTCCTCTTCCCGATCTGGATCCGGATCCAGACCGCCTGCTTGCGCTCGCTCTTACCCTTCTCCGTGCTACCAAAAACGATAACTCTCAGGACGACTGTACTCAGCCGCAACTATGGCCAATTCCCGCCGCGCCTCGCTGCCCGGCCCGGGCACTCCCATGCGCGAAGACGGCCTGCGCTCCGTCGAGCTGGTGACTGACCGCTTGGAGACACCTTCTCTGGATGACCGGACCTATCGGGTTGTCCGTCTTCCTAACCAACTAGAAGCCCTCTTGGTGCACGACCCTCAGACAGACAAGGCCAGCGCTGCTATGGATGTCAACGTCGGGAGCTTCAGTGACGAAGACGACATGCCGGGCATGGCGCACGCTGTCGAGCATGTATGCCCTCCTTCCCGTTGTCCCTTTTGCTAGATGACACGCCACTGACACCTGCGAACCCAGCTTCTCTTCATGGGCACCAAGAAATACCCCGTTGAGAACGCATACCACCAGTACCTGTCGGCCCACTCGGGGACTTCTAATGCGTACACGGCGTCTACGTCCACAAACTACCACTTCGAGGTGTCTGCCAAGCCCAGCAACGACGAAGAGCCGTCAGGGACCAATCCCTCGCCCTTATTGGGGGCCTTGGACCGCTTTGCCCAGTTCTTCGTCGAGCCGCTTTTCCTTGCCAACACCCTGGACCGCGAGCTTCGAGCCGTCGATTCGGAAAATAAAAAGAACCTCCAGGCCGACCAATGGCGCCTGCACCAGCTGGAGAAGTCGCTCTCCAACCCGAAGCACCCCTTCTGTCATTTCTCTACGGGCAATCTGGAGACGCTGAAGACGCTGCCCGAAGCTCGGGGGATCAACGTACGAGATAAGTTCATCGAGTTTTACGAGAAGCACTACTCGGCCAACCGCATGAAGCTTTGTGTCCTTGGAAGAGAACCCCTTGACGTGCTCGAGGCTTGGGTTTTGGAGTACTTTTCAGAGATCAAAAACAAAGACCTTGCGCCAAACAGGTGGCCGGATGCGTTCCCCTTCCCTCAAACCGACCTTGGGGTTCAGTGCTTCGCGAAACCTGTGATGGACTCGAGAGAGCTTAACCTCATCTTCCCCTTCCTTGACGAAGATCTGCTCTATGAGACACAGCCTAGCCGCTATCTTAGCCACCTGATTGGCCACGAAGGCCCAGGAAGTATTATGGCTTACATCAAGTCCAAGGGATGGGCAAACGGGCTGACATCTGGCGCATGGCCGGTCTGTGCTGGGACGCCGGGCGTCTTCGACTTTCAAATTCGCTTGACAGAGGAGGTACGAGTTGCTTCTCATGTCTTTGTCTTTGTCCATCACTGCTGACATATATATATATATATATAGGGGCTTAAAGAGTACAAGGAGGTTGTCAAGGTGTTCTTCCATTACGTTGCGCTCCTACAGGAGACCGAGCCGCAGGAGTGGATTTTTGAAGAGCAGCGTGGCATGGCCGATGTCGACTTTAGGTTCAGACAAAAGACTCAATCCTTGCGGTTTGCGACCAAGATCAGCGCCGAGATGCAAAAGCCTCTTCCCCGCGAATGGCTTCTTAGCGGACGCAGCAGACTACGCAAGTTTGATGCGAAGCTCATCAAGCAAGGGCTCGCCTGCCTGCGACCCGATAACTTCCGAATGACTATAGTCTCGCGAGACGTGCCGGGGAAGTGGGAGAAGAAAGAGAAGTGGTATGGGACTGAGTACACCGTTGAACCGATCCCGGCCGACTTTTTGGAAGACATCAAGAAGGCCGCATCAAGTCCGGCTACGTCTCACATCCCTGGTCTCCACCTCCCGCATAAGAACCAGTTTATCCCAACCAAACTGGAGGTCGAGAAAAAGGAAGTAAAGGAACCTGCTCTTGCGCCACGGATTGTCCGCAATGACCGGCTGGTTCGTACCTGGTACAAGAAGGATGACACCTTCTGGGTTCCCAAGGCGAACCTGATCGTGAGCTGTAAAAGCCCCATCATATACGCTTCGGCCGGAAACTCGGTCAAGGCTCGGCTCTTCACGGATCTTGTACGGGATGCACTCGAGGAATACTCATACGATGCCGAGCTTGCAGGTCTCCAGTACAGCGTGTCTCTGGATTCGCGGGGCTTATTCATTGAGGTCTCGGGTTACAACGACAAGCTTGCCGTGCTCTTGGAGCAGGTCCTTATTACAATGCGCGACCTCAATGTCCGGGAGGACCGCTTTGCTATTATCAAGGAGCGCCTCAGCAGGGGGTACCGAAATTGGGAATTGCAGCCACCATGGCAGCAGATTGGTGACTACACGGGCTGGCTCACGGCCGAGCACGACCACGTCGTCGAGGAGCTTGAGGCCGAGTTACCAGGTGTGACGCCTGAGGGTGTGCGCGTATTCCGGGAGGAGCTGCTCTCCCAGATGCATATGGAAGTTTACGTTCATGGAAATCTCTACAAGGAGGATGCGCTCAAGTTGACCGATATGGTCGAGTCCACCTTAAAGCCAAGGATACTCCCGAAAGAGCAGTGGCCGATTCGACGTTCGCTAATCTTCCCTCCGGGCTCCAACTACATCTGGAAAAAGACTCTGAAGGATGAGGCTAATGTGAACCACTGCATCGAGTACTGGCTTTACGTTGGTGATAAGTCAGACCGCCTGATTCGCGCCAAGACGTTGCTCCTGGATCAGATTACCCACGAGCCCTGCTTTGATCAGCTTCGAACCAAGGAGCAGCTCGGTTATATCGTTTACTCTGGTGTCAGGGCAAGCTCGACAACATACGGTTTCCGGTTCATCATTCAAAGCGAGAAGACAGCCCCATATCTGGAGACGAGGATCGAGCTGTTCTTGGAAACACTGGCAAAGACCATCGAGGCAATGAACGACACAGACTTTGAGAATAACAAGCGAAGTCTGATCGTCAAGCGCCTCGAGAAGCCCAAGTACCTGGACCAGGAGACTGGCCGACACTGGAACCAGATCCACAGTGAATACTACGATTTTGAGTCTGGTATGTCTCCTCTGTATTGTCACCCGGTTGACTATCCATCACTAATGCATTTCTTTTCTAGCTCAACGAGATGTGGCTCTCATCAAGCCCCTTACCAAGGCGGATATGGTCGAGTTCTTTAACCATTACATTCACCCATCGTCGCCCCATCGGGCTAAGCTCGCCGTTTACTTCGAGGCACAGGCCAAGAGCGATGTCTCTACGAAGCAAATCTCAGAACTCGTCAAGACACTAGACTTGGATTCAGATGCTTCTGTCCAGGCTGCGACTGACCTTCAGGCCAAGCTGAGCGCGGCAGGCCAAGACGAAGGCAAAGAGGTCGAGGTCCTGAATGATTACCTCCTCCACAGCTTGAAGGTGCCCGAGAATAAGATTGAGACTGCAGTTGAGGCGTGGAAGAAACTGCATGCAGAGAGTGGCGATGCTGAGGGCGTGGTCAAGGATGCAAGCCCACCATCGTCGAATGGTACCACACCGGCGATCATTGACGACGTGCGGAATTTCAAAGCGGGTTTAACTGTCAGCGCTGGAGCACGCCCCGTCAAGGACCTTAGTGAGTATGAAGAGCTGGATGCTAAGTTGTGAGGCTACCAATGTTGGCCTGTGGGCTTCGGGAAGATTACACCATGCCGATAGATGGTAAGTGCTTGGGAGCTATGAACCGAAGGCACCTTTATATAAAAGGGGTGAAGCATGTATAGATGCTAGCTGATGTTTTTCTCAAAGATAGAGAGAGGGGATGGCGGGTATGATGACAGGACGAGTGGTAGGGAAAATGAATTCGGGAAACGATGCTCATTTATTTGTCAGGGGTTGGAGATACCGGAATGTGGTGCATATCCACCCCACTTTGGGGTGAGGTCTTTGTCAACCGGCGGGTAGGACATGTTATACCCATTGGCATGGTCTTTCACATCACTGTTCTTGATTGATTTTATTCCACGCCCATTTTACGTGATAAATGAGATAGACATTTGTGATAAAAGGCACTGCATCTGTCATGTCAAAGATGAACCCGTTAGAATTGAAAGTGAGACCTCGGATAAGAGGTGTCTTTTTTATTTTTTTATTTTTTATTTTTTTAAATTTGAACAAAATCCATGAGCTTGACCTTGAGACAAAGCATGGGCGGTGAGGTATTGTTGAATGGAAATATAAAAAAATTTACTTGAATTAGATTTGTTTATTTAGACTCGGATTTCTAGAAGAGCACCAAGAATGTAAAACACCAATCCATATGCAGGTGGGCTTTGGGCTTTGGTCGTGCTTAGGCAGCAACAGCGACCATATGGTAGGTGCACTAAGGACGCAGGCCCCAGATGCGAGCAAAAACAGGGGCACACGCGCTTGGATTGGCAGGCCCCGTGCTCTCTGCATAGTCAGTTGTGGTGGCTGTGGGTCAATCAGAGCGAGCGGCCTGCGAATTCAGTGGGATCCGGTCGTCAAGTCGTCGAAAGCCTTCCAGATGGACTGGGTTTTTCAGTGCGAAAATCCGAAAGGGTGAAATTCTGAAAAATCAAAGTCCAGCCCCTTCCGTCTCGTGTCCAATTCGTGTTGCTGGATCCTGGTCTCAGGGCGTGTCCTGCACCAAACAGACTGGAACGACCTGCACCTTCCGGGCGAAGGCAACCCGTCAGAACCTGGACTTCAACGGAAAAATATCTCGCGTCCAAATAAGTCAGCGTCCACGTCCGTAATAATAGCCGCCAGCCTTTCCGTCTCACTCCCTGAAGAGCCACCTGACACAAGCAAGCGACGCAAGCGCAGAGCTGGCAAATCGCAAATAAAAAAAAAATTCAACATTCAACTGCAAACCGCGACGCCACCACGCGGATTCCCCTCCTCTTCCTACCCACTCGTCGCTCCAGCCCTCTCCAGCCTCAGCAAGGTGGAGACTTGAGCCAGCGGACCAAGCAAAAACCCCGAGAAAGAGGAGAGGAGGACTGCTGTTGGCTCAACTTTGGAGCACTTTTGTTGGAGCACAGTCTGCACAGATTGGAATCAAGAATCAGCCCTGGCCAATTCTACCCATCACACCCTGCCCTTATTTTTCCGACAAGGAAATGCGCAGCCCTGACTGAGAGCCCGCTGTTCGCTCCGCTTCCCTTCGCTTCGCCTCGCCTCGCCTCGCCCTGCCCTAGCTCTCTGAGGCTCGCTCTGAGGGTCGCTGATCGCTGGCCGCTGGTCGCTGATGCAAACGCAATCCCGGCCGCCTGCTCCGACTCGCCCTCCGTCCGACTCGTCCCCTTCGTGGCCCTGTCGCACCTCGCCTCAACCGCACCTACCCAGCTGGGCCAGCGCACTCTCGTCGCCCCCCCACTGTCTCCCGCGCCCTCACCTCCTACATACATCGAGCCCGCGCCCCCCGAGCTGCACAGGCAGCTCACATTCAACACGTCTTCCCAAAAGAAACGGAGGATAACCCGACCGACGACAAGGGAGCCCAAGCCCGACAGGCCCACCGAACCCGCCCCGGATCTGGTGCTGCCCTCTACCGAAGACGACGCCGAAGCCGACGCCGACGCGACCTACTCCTTTTCGACAAGCTCAACCAACGGCCTGACCACGCCCGCGTACGTCCGCGGGGACTCTCTGCCGGTTTTGGGTGTCCCTCCCCACCTGCAGAAGCAACAGAGCTCATTCTCAACCACCGACTACACCCCGTCGGCTGCGAGCTCCCCCTGTGCCGCCTCGGCTGACCTCTCAATCGACAACGACCGCGTCCACGAGGTGTCTGACTCGGGCCTGACTCTACAGCCCCCGATCAACGGCGACGCCCGCCGGAGTCAGTCACCCTACGTCAACACCACTCACCGAGCTCTAATGGGGGGTGCCGCAGATCTTCCTCACCGGTCCTCATCTCCCCTCAAGCGGCGGGCTTCCAGTATGGACCCTGAGCAGGAGAACACAGGCTCTAAGGAGGATGTGGACATGATCACGGCCCCAGCTACCGAGCCACAGGAGCAGGAGACCTCACAGGGAACAGACACTACACAAGAAGCCATGGCTTCTGTTGAGGAGGCAGATACTGAACTCCCTTTGAGAACAGGTAAGCAGGCTGGTTTTTGCCGTCTCGCTTTTTGTGTATGTTAACACGGCAGCAGATATCCCCCCTCTTGATCAGCAAGTCAAAACGATCGAGACCTTGGTCAAGGCATTTGCCGAGTCTCAACCCGCCGAAGGGAATGAAGCCTATCTCGTATCACGACAATGGCTCAGCCGTGCACAGGCTTTTGGCGCCGATGCCAAACAGGCCAGCAAAGAGCTCCCCCGCGGATCGCTAGGACCTGTTGACAATGGCGACATTATGCAGGCAATCTTCACTGATGCAAATGGCCAACGCTGTGTCAAGTTAAAACCCGGCACAGGCATTGAGAATTTTGAGCTGTTTCCTGAAGAAGCATGGAGCTTGCTGCTGACATGGTATGGTCTGGCCGATGGTCAAATACCCATTGTCCGGACGGCGCACAACACATCACCCGACCCTAATAGCCTCCCGAATATTCAATTCGAGTTCCATCCACCAGTCTTCACCGTTCACCGCTTGTGGTCAGCAATCAGTCCGATCGCAGTGGAGCAGGAGCTCAAGCTGAAAACCCCCCCCCTCCTGTTATTGTCCAAAGCACATCCTATGGATTTCACAACTTCATGAAGCAAGTCAAGGAGCACACCGGCGTCCAGAAGGATCGAAAGGTGCGTCTTTGGCGTGTGCTTCAGACGATACCCACAACTGTTGCCACGACGGAAACATCGGCCCAGCCCTCGGGAATCAAGACACCTCCCGATTCCCCCGGGCGGGTATCTGACATTTTTACTGTACCTACCTCTCCTGGTGCTTGGCCGGAGATGCTTGTCGATGTGGAGAGCTTTCTGAAGCTGGAGAAAGACGTGGATCGCGCGCTGGTCGAGGGGGAAGACACAACCCTCAATCTCAACTACAACGGGAGGCGAAGCCTGTCGTTGGTCGGCCTCACTGTTGACCAGATTCTTGTGGTTGACGAATTCGTTGATAGAGACAACAATGTCTCGACCTTCCGAGGCGGGAACCTTAACAATGCTCTTGCGACTAGAGGTAGCTCAGGCAGTCTGGCAGCTCAAACCCGCGCCAATGCTAGCGGGCGCAGTAGTCCGGCTCTCCTCGGCCCCGTGACTCGCGGTCGCGCTCAGCAAAAGTCGGGCCGCTCTGTTGGCTGCGTTGGCTTGCAGAACTTGGGCAACACGTGCTACATGAACTCGGCTTTGCAGTGTGTACGCAGTGTCGAGGAGCTCACAAAGTACTTTTTGACGCGGGAGGCACACAAGGAGATCAACCCTGATAACCCTCTCTCGCATAATGGAGAGGTTGCTCTTGCTTACGGCCGCCTCCTTGAGGAGATCTACAAGGAGCCTGTCCCCAACTCAATCCAGCCCCGCCATTTCAAGAGCATCATCGGTCGATACGCGCCAGCTTTTTCCGGCTTTGGCCAGCAAGACTCGCAGGAATTTCTTGGCTTTCTCCTCGATGGCCTTCAAGAGGATCTGAATCGCATCAAGAAGAAGCCGTACATAGAGAAGCCGGACTCGACCGATGAGATGATCAATAACCCGGCTGCTATTCGAGAGCTGGCCAACAAAGTCTGGGACATCACCAAGAAGCGTGATGACTCGGTCATTGCGGATCTCTTTACAGGATTGTATAAGTCGACGCTTGTGTGCCCCACGTGTGACAAGGTCAGCATAACATTCGACCCTTTCAACAACCTCACATTGCCGTTGCCCGTTGCCAATGTATGGACCCGGGCAGTCAAGTACTTTCCTCTCAATGAGCCGCCTGTTGAGATTGTGGTCGACATTGATAAGAACAGCAGCATGCGGACCTTGAAGCAGTACATCTCGGCCCGTGTCGGCGTCCCCGCCGAGCGCCTCTTCGGAGCTGAAGAGTTCCGTGACAAGTTCTTCAAATTCTACGATGATATGTCTTCGGTCTCTGAGGAGATTCAACCGAATGACAACCCCACGATACATGAATTGGAAGGCTCTCCAACGAACATGGCAAGTGTGAAGAAGTTGAAGAAGCAACGATATCGCTCACTGCTTGATGATACTGAGGCTGAAGACGTTGCGTCTTGGGAGGATCCCATGGCAGAGCGTCTGCTTGTCCCTGTCGTGCACCGGCTGAACCCCGAGGATCCTGCTATCCGCAAGCATCGCTACGCTAGAAACAAGAATGCTGCTGGAGACATCCCACCACCGCATTTTGTCCTGCTCACACCCCAGGAGGCTCGCAATGAAGACATTATTCGCCGAAAGATCCTGGAGAGATTGGCCTCTTACTCAACGTGGTCGGCATTTACAGCTGCGGATGACACCGACACTGCTGAGACGGATCCCGAGATGGTGAACAACACGTCAGACGTCGATTCAGCCGGCGACGCTAAGATCGTTGCCAAGTCGGTGGAAGGCGAGGAGGATATCGTCGATGTGACCATGAGTGATGTGGCAGATACTCGGAAATCCGCCACTCCTGCGGCTACTGAGCAGTACGTCTTTCTCAGGCAAACTTTCGTCCCTTGTTTTCATGGCAGCTCACAAAGTAATAGATACCCCCTGCTTCTCAAGCAATTCAATCAACAAAGACCGAAGTGGATCAACCCAGCAGAGTTTCTGGACCCGCAGTTCCAAAACCTCTTTGAGCTGAGCTACTTTCAAGAGCAAGGTACATCGATCCCCACGGGTTGGCAGACTATCCAGGATGAAAACGTTCTACCACGGTTGAGCACAAGACAGCCCAAGCCCGCTACTTCAGATGTCGAGATGCGTAGCCCTGGGGCCTGGGAGGGTTCAGATGAAAGCGGTAGCGAGGAATCTCCTCGCGCTCAGCCCAGCAACACCCGAATGGTGGATGAATCCAGTGACGATGAAGACTTTGCCAAGGTACGGGTGAGTATACTTTCATGCCTGTTTCAAAGCAAATAATGGTTCTGACTCCCTGCCAGAACATCGCCCAGCGTCCCAATGGTTCAAGCCATAAAAATCAAGTAAGCGCCCGGGGAAAGAACAAGAAGCTCAAGTCTGCAAAGACTTACGGGAAAAAGGGCAAGAAGCGGCTCGAGAAGCAACAGCAACAACGAAATGCTCGTGCGCAATTTGTCGGTGATTCCGAGGATGCCGGTACTTCTGACAATGGACCGCTTGTGCGACTGGGAGAGGGCATCGTGGTCGAGTGGAGCGAGGATGCCTTTGACTACGTTTTCGGAGGCACTTCGCCCAATGATACCAGAGGCATGAGGACGTACGCTGCGGTTCCAACCCTGGAGGATCCTGCCATCGAAACCAAGAAGAAGCAGCGACAGCTCCGCCGTAAGAACGGCATTACGCTGGACGACTGCCTGGATGAGTTCGAAAAAGAGGAAATACTTTCAGAGCAGGATACGTGGTATTGCCCTCGCTGCAAGGAACATCGCCGAGCCAGCAAGAAGTTCGACCTCTGGAAGACGCCTGATATCCTGGTGGTGCATCTCAAACGGTTCAGTTCCAGTGGATGGCGCCGCGATAAGCTTGATATCCTCGTTGACTTCCCTGTTGAAGGTCTAGATTTGACGACGCGGGTCATCAACAAGGAAGATGGCAAGCAGGAGGTCTACGACCTGATTGCTGTTGATAACCACTGGGGCGGCCTGGGCGGTGGTCACTACACGGCCTTTGCCAGAAACTTTGTGGATGACGAGTGGTACGAGTACAATGGTAGGTGCATGATTTTCTTTGGGAGGAGGAAAGCCGTCGGGGTGCTGACAGAATCGATTAGACACCTCAGTATCCAAGCAGAAGGACCCTTCCAAGGTCATCAGCACCGGTGCCTATCTGCTATTCTACCGCCGCCGCTCTGATATCCCGCTCGGGGGTCCAAAATTCATAAACATATTCGACCGCTTCAATAGTCAACACGCCGCCGATGAAGACATGACGTCAGATTCGGGGGAAGGTCAGCGTCTCGGCCTAGGCTCCTCCCTTCGTGGTTCGCCGAGCGCTTTGACAGGAGCAGATCTAACTCTCCCTCAAGGAAATCGTGGTTTGGCTAGCGACCTCTCCGACACCATCGGACGGGCGGGTAGGGCTATCAGCGTCGATGCGGAGCTGCCGACTTACCAAGCCAGTCTCACCCAGGTCGGAGAAGTTGACGACGACAATGACATCGGCGCGGGTATCAACTGGAGTCAGCAGGGAACATTGCGTAACAGCATTGAGGCTGACGGCGAGGATGAGGGTATTGACCTTCCCTCCTACGAGAACGCCGGGATGGCTGGCATGACATCTGTTATTGGCGGTACCAGCTGGAGCTTTGACGCCTTGGCCAAAGTTGGGTCGGAGGTTGGTGCAGACGACGACATCGCCAGTGACATTGCTCAGGGTGGCAGCTCGTCAATCAACGGTGTATTCGCTGACCCTACCGATGAAATGGAGCCAATGCTTCTGAACGAGCCCAGCTCTGGCTATGTCGAGCGACCAGGTGAGCCGGGGGAAGATTACGCCAGTTTCGATAGCCTTCCTGGCCCGTCGCCTGAACAAGACTACGATGGCCGGTTGGCTGTGGAGAGCTGGGGGCAGCAGGTTGTGCACAAGGTGCCGGCGGATGTTAGTGACGATCAGGCCAGCGATAAGGTTGCAGAGATCCACGTCAGCGACGAACATGTGCTGCCTGAGGAGCCGTGGCAAAACCCGGACGTCTAGGAGGCGCCTAGGAAATCCCCACGGCCCAACACAAAAACATGTGGTAACCAAGCTATCCGCACGGAGGTGCTGCCCAGCTTGTTTTACACAAATGGGCCGCAGCGAGACCAGGAAACCCGACCTGCCAATTGGCGTGCCCGACGTGCTATGAATGCGCCTACACAGCAATTTGCTCCCCAGGTAGAAGCCGACGTGGAAAATCCGAAGCAACCCTCAGCCCGCTCCACCTCAGGCCGGCGGCAAGGGCCACGACACAGTGGCGGATCATCGGGATCGGCGTCAAGGGAGGATGGCGGATCCGGGGGCAGGATGAATTCGTACTTCTTGAGGAGGGTTTAGCGCATCATCTCTTCCTCTGTTGGTTTCGGCATTCCCCCATCGCTGGTTGTTGCCAGCTGGTGGGAGGTTTGACTTTGTGGCATTACTTGGGGCGCCGCTGGGAATACGAGCATCAAGTCAGGAGGTGGTATTCAATGGTGGGCATGGACATGAAGATGGTCATACGTGAGCGACCCGGGGTTTTACCGGACTACGGACTGGATTAGACGATGCGCCTCGCCTACTCTATCCCTTGGCGGATGAAGAAGGTTCATACTATGGGATGCATGTATGTACATGGTTTATATGGAAGGATGCGTGGTTGGGATTTGGGCAGCGAGGAGGAGATATTTAGAGCGGTGATTCACGGAACATGGCATATGGCGTATTGCACATGGGATGAGCGATGAATAACTACATTTTTGCCCGAGCAAAGCAAGACAATGCAAAGCAGAGGGTTGGGCTTGCGGTTACCAGACCGAACCTGGTTCAAGGGAGTTGAGGTCGGTACCATTGTTAGTCCCTTGGTAGCACTTTGTTGATAGTATGGTATTGTATGGCATGGCATCCTGGGGCCGCGCCTTGTACTGGGCTGCTGTTGTTGACAAGTACATGTCAGTTGGCATGTGTTGAGTGAGTGCACGTAGTCAACATTTTCGCGTGGCACAATTAATGTCACTTTCCACAAGGTGCCTAGGGTCTAGAGTCTCAGGGGCACGATGCTATCACGGTCTGGTTATTTTTAGAGCATAGCTTGTGTACCCAATCCCCCCGGCGTAGCGGTGAGTTTGAGCGGGTTTTGCTCTCGAGGCCGAAGGAGCCGCATCGGGTATGCAGAGGGATATTTTGCAGCGAGCCGGCGTAGGAGGCCTAGGGTTGTATAGGATGTAGGGGATGTCGGAGATGTCGAGCACGGTGAGCAGGATGAGCCGAGTTTCTGGTCACAAGGAGCAGGAGTATTGTCAATAGGCCATCGTTAAGACGTTGAAGTTGACATTGGCTAGCATCTGGCCCGAACTAGTGACTGCCGGGCCTTCAGCTCCCTTGGGAAGAAGGGAGCGTGAGGTTATCTTGAACACTGGCGCTATTGCATGTAATGGGCAGGTTCGCCCCTTTTGGGTCGGGGATTTATGGCCTATAAGCAGCGCCGCCGCCGCTCCTGCTCGCAGAACACAGACCTAATTCTCTCTGGCCTGTAGCCCCTTATCGCGGCTGCCCCCCGCCGTGCATGTGCGGTCCTGAACGGCGGATTCCCTTCCCTGCTGGCAATTGCTGCGCGCGCGCGTGCCGCCGCCGATTGGGATTGTTGGGGTTCTGTATTTGTCAAGCCCTCTCGTGGCACACTTCGCGCGCACACCTGAAGTTGGGCCTCACTTTTTCTCCTTTTTTTTCCTTTTTTATTACTGCTGTTCCTCCTCTCGACATCCTATTTGATGTCGCTATATCCAGCAGGAGGATAATGGAATGACGAGCTTTGCTATGGACGGGCTATGTATAGCGAGCGGGCGAGCTGACTGGTCACTTGGTTAGGCTCGTGGGCGGCGCGGCCGTGGGAAGCAAGGGTTCAGAGGTACCTTCTGTTACACAAGTGAGCTCTTCCAGGTTACTCCCAAACAATGGGACTAAACCCAGCCCCGCCCCTCGGCCACTGTCTCCAAAATTCCTGAAAGGCTTGTCCGGAGTCGGTTTAGTTTTTTTTTTTTTTTGGGGGGGGGGGGGGAGCTCCATGCACGTTGTCAAGTTCATGCAAGTCGAACTGTGTGACGAAAGAAAAGAAGAAAAGCCGTCGAACGACTTGCTTGTGCGTGTGTGACGAAAGAACACGGCTCGGTCTTTTCAGACGACAATGAGCGCGCGCACGCAGAAGACCCCTGACTCGAGCAAAAAACGCCCCCCCCAAGCAAGAGCTACACCAAGACGACCCGTAGGTGCTAGGGACTAGGTATTCCGTAGGCTGTAGTGTAATCGCATGCGCGCACAAGTGAAAAGTTGTTGAGCCTGGCTGGTGGGACACAATGACGAGCTGGTGGATAGACGCTTATCGATGGACCAAACAAAACATGACGGCCGGCCGAGATAAGCCTTGGGTAGTAAAGACAAAAAAAAGACAACAATTGCCCGGCAAACGACAGAGGATGAATGATGGCATGGACAACGGGCATGGCGGGACGGCGGGATGGCGGGACAGCTAAAGCATAGCATTGGCATAGGCAAACAACGATCGGCAGGGCTGAAACGTCCTAGAGATGAGGACTCTGTGAGCGCAGCGAAAGGGAAAGGCTGTGGCCATTTTGGCTGGGCCCTGCCCAACGTCAAACGATGGTGTCATCGGCATCGGAGAAAAATAAGAAATAAAAAGGCGAAACTAGCAGGTCACGTTATTTTGACGCACCACGATTAGTATGGGGAAGATGCATGGGCGACCGATTTGCAAGTGCCATTACGTAGAGTTCGCCCCTTCGCGCAAATTGAAGCCCCATCCAAGCCATCATCCCATGTGGCGATTTCGTACGGCACGGGGGGAAAGGGTGAGATGGTGTCCTCATCTCAACCCCCAAGGCACCCGTTGCATGGATTCAAGAAACGCCATAAATGTCTATTTCCGCGTGCATGTCTCAGATTTGGCAACGTCAGAGGCTTCTACACTCCAGCGCTGTCTGAGCGTGGCGGGCGACAAGAAATGTCGTGCAGTGCGCTTGTTGCAGTTGTTGCAGAAGACATGCTGTTGGGCAAAAAGGGTTCGTGCGGTCGAGGGGTTGAGGGTCGAGGGGACGAGGACCGAGTCCTTATGCCCGTGGCGCCCGCTCGGGGGCGACGTCGGCAAATTCGGTAGTCGGCTGCCCCTGACGGCGCAGGAGTCAGATCGCCCATCTCGAGCTGTCTCCATGGGTTGCGTTTTCCATCTTACCTGTGTAACCGGCCTGACACCGACACCGTGGACTAGTTAGCCCAAGCCGCAGGCCTAGTAGTTGTAGAGAGCAGGAAGCAAGCACGGGATTCGCATGACATAGATGGGCATAGCCGAAAGTGCCGAACGGAGGCTTCCCCCCTCTGGCGGCGCCGTCGTGGACCTCCCCCGACAGCTACCCAGATAATAACTTTCCCCAGCCAAGCCGGGGCCTTGCCTGGCAACCTGGGCTGCAGTTCGAGAAAAGGTCTGGCGTCGTGTGATAGGCCACGGGACGAGCAATAGGTTAAAACCCTTTGGACCCTCTAGGGCGGGGGAAGGGGGTCGCCATTGGGCCAAATGGGGAGGGGGAAGCGGCGCGGCTAAAGGCTGGGCGCAGGTCCTCGACCATCGACAACACGGCGGATATTCTCCCAGAAGGGACGAGGGGAACCGGTATGGGGGCACAGTACCATCGCGGGTGTCTGATAGATTGAGTACAGGCAGCACCGTTGGCTTGCACCTGGACACCATTGGCAAAGCTGGAGGAAAAACGACCAAACGACGGACGAGCACGACTCGCTAGGCCGCGCACGGGTGATGGAGGCCATCGGGGCAATCGAGGAAATGGTAAATAGCGGAAGGTAGTGTGAATGAAAGCAGAGCAGCCACACGGCGGGGCCGGGGGCCACTCGGTATCCATCAAGAGTGTATCCGTATTTTGCTCGAGTTACGACGCAGTGTGGCAGTAATTGCTCGGTTTGCCCTCGAATTGACTCCGCGCCGACTCTAGCGGTTCAATGGTGCAGATGCGAATGCGGATCGGCGTTGGGGGTGTTGGCGTAGAAGCTGGCCACGGCTGGCATGGCTGGCATGGCCCTCAGGGCGTCCTCTCACAGCGCCGGGAGCGCTGCATCCACCAGCGCGTGCTTGTCTGCTTCTAGAAGGTCAGGGGTTCAGAGGCTTGGCCCATGGCTTGGACAGCTAACCGCACGGAGCTCGCTCGGTTTTGGAAGGTCTGATTCTCTCCTCTAACAGTGCCAGTGCCAGCAGCTTGCCAGCTGCAAACCGAGCTTCCCAAGGTACCAATATCTAACTTCCAATAGCATCGCGTCATGACAGAGCAGTTATTCATCAGCGCAGGACGCAAGAACCAGCCTGTAATGGGCCTGTCCCGCTGTTAGGTGGGGTCCCTTGGAGCTGTCTCCATTTCGAACAGACCCGCGCTTCCAGAAGCCGATCGCGAGCCTTTTATCTCTTCTTCCTTTTTCCTCCCAGCGATGCCGCAATCGCTCCGATGTCCACGCAGCGGAGAGATGGCGAGCGACAGCGCTGCCCAGGTTTGATCGGAGCACGAGAGACCCTGATTGACGGCCGTCGGGTGCTGTGCGTCCGTGCCAGGCCGGACTGATAACCCTGTGTCAGGTACGCTGCCAGCTGTTGGTGCACACTAATCAAGAACCAGGCCTCGCTGCGACCGCTGGGCTTGGTACAAGCACAGTACGAACAGTACGCACAGCGGAGCATGACCCGAAATGCCAAGCAATCTGCGCCGCACCCTTTCTACACCTCTTCGAGGGCCAGACCCTGCGTCACCTCCCGCCGGCGACACGAGCGTTCTTTGTTGATGAGTCCCAAAGCCAAGGACGCGGGTGTCGGGGGTCGCTGCATTTCCGCATTTCTGCGATTCAAGAGCAGCTTTGTCGGGCTCTCAGCTCTGTCATGACTTGTCAAATGGAATGAGGTGTGGGCTGCGGGAGCTGAGGAAGGTCGGGCTGCATATCGCCAGTCGGATTTTCTTTTCTTCTGTCGGGTGGCCGTGACGCTGGGGGTGCTCGTGCCGCTGATGCCCAGGTGTGTGCGGTGTGTGTGTGTGCGCTGGTGCAGCGTGGGCGAAGGCCTTGGTTTGCAGTAGCGTTGTTCGATGGGTTTTCGAGAAGACGGCCAGAAGCTGGGGTCTTCGCTGCCGGCGTCGCCCCCCCCCCCCCCGGCTATCCCTGAGATTGACTTTCCCGTTCGCGCAGCGTCCTTCGCAAGAGGCGGGCTTTCTGACTGGCTCAACTACCTCACACTGGCTCCGCTACCTCTTAGAGGGGCGCTATCCACACTTTCCGCGCATCCCCCATCGAACCCCCCCTTCCATTCACCATTACAGTGTTCCACCCCTTCCATGAAATCCACGTTCCACCCACCACCACCTCATTCTGCCATTTTGCGCGAGTCTGTGAATCTGCTCCCAACTGCGGTTTTACCTTGAGCGAGCCTGCCCACCCACACAGACACATACACCCCCCAAGCCCTCCCCAAGCCTGCCCAAGCCCTCGAGGCCCTTCTTCCGCCTGGAGTGTCCTTACCTATCATCTATTGTTCATCAAAAGCAATCCAATCGCGAAAACAGCCTTTGGTGCCGCCGCAATTGATCCCATCCCTATCCCTCCTGACCGTGCTGGCGACTCGAGTGTACTTGGCCTAAAGCAGAGCAGACTCGAAGCTCCCCTCCCGTGCGCTCTCGAGGTCGCCCCCTCCATTACCGTCTAATGTACAGTCTCGTGCTTGGGGGATATGTCGAGGCCCTCTGTCGCCCGTAGTTGTTCCCTTTCTACCCGCCAGCCTTCGTTATCATCCGCTGCTGCGTCAAGTGCGTGTGTTCGCACACGAGCGAGCAGTCCCAACTCTTGCAGCTCTCCTGGGTATCCTGGGTATCGCATGTCCATCTCTGGTAAGACCAAATACAACCCCCGTATGCCTCGTTCTTCCCTGTTGTTTCTGCTCGCCCTCCCTCGCCCCCTCTGTCGTCTCCACCCGCCCGCTCTAGTCCAAACCCACACACTCGCTCTGTCTGTCTGCCCGACCCTTGCGACTCGGGGCCCTCAGTCGCTTGGATTCATGGCTCAACCCTCCTCTCTCTGTTCCCAATTCCTCTCCATCACACAACCCCCCCTCCCCCCCGGCCCGGAAGCCTGATTTTTGCGTATTTTCACCTCCACCTGGCTATCACTCATCCCATCGCCTACACTGTTTTTCAGACTTGGCTTCCTTTGCGCGGCATGTCTAACCCAGAGCAGCCAGACGGTCCAACGTCCCTCGTCGCGTGCCAACCGCTGAAACAGCGCACCGTCTTGCCCGCCGAACCCCATTGCTCGCCCGCCGGGAACACTCTCCGTCCGTAACGGACGACGAGAAATCGCAAAACCCGCGCGTGCAATCCCGATAGTCAGATAATCACCAGGCGCAACCCCATCGTACTCGGCCCACTGTCGCCGTTACCGTCGCTCAGCCAGTGTGACCTAGCGCGCTCTGAGCTCCCGACGTCAACTCGTCGCACAAATCCGCGCTATTACCCCCCCCCCCCCTCCCCCCTCGCCCCCTTTCAACCCGAATCGAAATCGATCTGTTAGAGTATATACACACATAGCAGCCGATACTCTCGAAGAGAAATCCGTACTTGAACGCCATCGGTGTCGACGTGCCGTCCAGTCTTGGGCCTGGCCCGCATTGTAATTGGAGACGTATATCGTGCGGGAGCCATATCCGGGGCCCCGTCTGGTCCTTGACGTTTTTGAACCCCGTGGCAAAGGCGTACCTTGTCGCAAGACTGGTCGCTTTTCAGGGCCACCATGGAACATGCTACGTGCAACGTCATTTACGTGGACCGCGCCGTCTCACAAGATCGCTACATTCGAGGGACCGTCACCACACCTCCCGAATGCGCCTCGATAGCATGGGAGACGGCGCGGCTTGCCGATAACGTTAAGCTCCTCCTGGATGTCTTTGGCGAAGGTACGCTTGGTCTCGTGTAAAGACAGCCACAGAGAGCTTCTGCTGACTATGGCCCTGTACAGTTCATTTGTGCGGCACCGGAGGTGCATGTCTGTCCCAGTGGCTAGATTTGCAGGACACCTCCATGTTGGACCTAAAACCGACGCTCATTCTCATAGATACCCCTTTCGAACGTGTACCTGAGACCTCACGATCGAGGACGCCGTCGCCCCACTCGCCGCCGGACGAGGACAGCGAAAACCACGAGGAGGAGTTGTATGGGCTTGCGCTGTTACAAAGAATCGTTACCGAGTCGTACCTTCGCAGCTTTTCCAAGTTGGTCGTGGCCGTACCCGTCATTGACTTTCCACGATCCGAATCCCCCGACAGCAACGACGGCTCGAGTGATGTCAGGGAGGAAGTCGCGAATCAAAAGCTCCACCCGGCATCTTCCAAGACTCGTAGAGGTGCCAACAGGCGAATGTTGAAGAGGTGCCTAGACCTGGGGGCAACAGATGTCATGGCAAACCCGATGAACGGCAGGTGCATCACTAACCTTGAGGTGCATGCTTATCGGGCGCACATGCAAGCCGCTTGGGACCAAAAGGCCATGATGGAGATGCGTCGTGGTCGGAAACGGTCGTGGGTTGGCATAAGCCAGGAAAAGCCGTTTGCATATCTCAGGGAGGCCATGGTTTCCGGCCTGATGAATGGCATCTGCCGGATAGACGGCGAAAAGGAAGATGGGCCAGCCAGTGTCAGGATATCCGTTCCCGGGGAGAAGCAGGCTGAGATTGCCCTGGCCGTCGGCCAATGGCACTTTTGCGCCCACAACTTTTCCGACGACGAACTGATTTTGGCCTCGGCCACCATGTTCAAGCACGCGCTGTCCATGCCGGAGTTAGAGCCATGGCGGATACCAACAGGTACGTTGTGCGTGGCGTGATAGGGCATGCTCTGACACCGGCTCCCGCTCAGCCTGTCCCCTCCCGCTTCTGCGTATTTTTTTTGCTGACCGCCTTCTCAGACCAACTGCACGTCTTTCTCGTGGCCTGCCGAGCCGCCTACAACGGCTTTGTGCCGTATCACAACTTCCGACACGTTGTCGACGTCTTGCAGGCAACCTTCCACTTTCTAATTTGCATCGGAGCCCTGCCGCCTTATCCGACCGCCAGCGGTCCCGCGGTGGCGCCGTCCACAAAATCACCCATTGCATCCCTCCTGCATCCGTTCGAAGCTCTGACCCTGCTTATCACTGCCATCGGCCATGATGTCGGACATCCCGGCGTCAACAACGGCTTCTTGGTAACACTGGGTGCGCCACTGGCCCAGTTGTACAACGACAAATCAGTTCTCGAATCCTTCCATTGCGCCGCTTACTCACAAATTCTCCGGAGGCACTGGCCAGCCGCCTTCAGCCACACCAAGATGCGCAAGTTGATGATCAGCTCCATCTTGGCGACCGATATGAGCGAGCACTTTGATTACATGAAGAAACTGGTTGATCTGCAAGACAGGTTGCGAGTGAGCAACAGCACCGTGGGTTGGGACCAAGCCATCATTGACAAGCAAAAAGAACTGGCATGTGCGCTTCTTATCAAGTGCGCAGATATCAGCAATGTGGTAAGTGGACGCGACCACGGTTTCGTGCGGGCATTTTATCTCACCATATGTATAGGCTCGGAGGCACGATACCGCCCTTCAGTGGATGCATACTCTTTCAGACGAATTCTCTCGCCAATACGCGATGGAGCAAGAGCTGAATATTCCAACGTCATTGATGATGGTGCCAGATAAGGACCTGTTGGCGATCACCAATACCCAACTTGGGTTCATGCGCATATTTGCCATCCCCTTGTTCAAAGGTGTGGCTGACATATTGCCTGCTATGCAATACTGCGTCGACGAGCTTGACCTGAACCTAGGGCTGTTTGAGCAGTGCGTGGCGGAAGAACTCGAAAAGAAGAATTCGGCAAAGAAGATGCTCGAGCAGCAAGACAGTAACTTGTCGCCCAAGACGCTGACATTCGCCACCTCCCCAGAGCCGGCGGTCAAGGCACATGCTGTAATTCGAGAGTCATCACCTCCTGTCATACCACCCGAGACCACTTCATTTCGGAGAGAAGAGGTTGGTGGTCAGCAGAGCGAGCTAGCACAGCGGCCATGCGAAGGACCCGAATTGTCAACCGCATACAGGGAAACAAACGGCATGGCGACGACCTTTGACGCCGTCGCCGACTTTGCGCGCAGCGATCCATTCAATATCAACAATGAAAAGCATCAGGGGCCGACTAAGCAAAGGTGTAGCGAAACTACCGAGGGGAGCTCAGCACCGTATTCCGGGGATTGGGCTTCGCAAGCGACTAGCGCAACAACGGGTAAGATGCCGTTATCGCCTAGCACCCAGGGCACGAGCATCATAAGTAGGGATTCGTTGGATCGGCCGAATAGTGTTCCAGTTACGACGGTGACGGCCCCCGAATCGACGACGACGGCTCCAGGGTCTGCAAAAAGTCAGCCTGAGTTGAAGATTGATGGAAAGCCACTCCTGGATGACGAAGTGGTAACAGTCATACATAATCATCATCCCATGGACTTTATGAATGGGGATACGGTATTGCCGACAACAGAAAAGGGGCTGGAACCAGAGGCACCATCTCCGAACCAAAGCCCCAACACCAGAACTCTAAAAAAGAAGGGGAGCAGGTTTAGGATCAACCCCTTGCCGTTTATTAGGAGGCACCTGAGCTCGAGTCCACCGACGCATGCTATGAATGGGGCGGGGTAGGCCATTGCAGACAGTTGGCCACATCGCTATAAAATACTCGTACCAGCAAGTCACCAAGCCAGGCCAGTCAATCTGATGGTGAGGTGGAGGAGGGTGAGGGTTTGTGCGAGACACAAACTACCAAACCAAACAAACCCAGGGAGTCTTTCGAGACTGACACAGAGCGGGCCGATATGACGCCCCATGGGGATATCGGGCAGAAAAATTATACATGCCTGATTCGGTCGCTCAAGGCGGTATTGGAACGCAGAATTACTAATCTCAGTGTTCTACAAACACCTCGCCACTGCACCGATTCGATAACTGATCAAGACAAACAAACGATAAACAAACGATAAGCCAAGGCCACTTTATTGGGGAGGGGCCGCCTACTATGGGATAAGAGAGAATAGGGCCACGGGCATGTAACAAGGGAGGGGTGGATAACTGGTCAGGGACATTGTGTGGAAGTGTCGTGTTTGTGTGCCCATTTATATTTTGGGACGGGGTTTCTTGTTTGGCTTACTCGTTTTATACCTGGTCTGTGGTGTGTTGTACGATACGTTCAATAGGATATAAGGGACTGGGCGAGGGATTATGAGGGGAAAAGGGAGCTCTCTGGAGGGGGAACGGGACGAAGGGAAAAGGGTTGAAGAAACATTCAAGTTTTTTTTGGGTTTATCATACCTCTTTTACTCTGATCATTGGCCCTTTCGGGGTCGCGCTTGTCTGTCTGTTTCTGTGTGCATGGTTAGCTTGTCTCTGTCTGCGTCGGGGTTTTCTCGGATGATCAAATTTCGGGTATCGGTTTTTTATTGATATATATCTTGTTGACATTCTCGGTCTTGGCCCCGTAGGTTTTACTTGGAGGGTCAGGATGGCGAGAGCAACCATGATGGTGGAATGCATGGGGCGGGTTGGGAAAGAGTTGTGTCGGCCATTGGGGAAAGGGCGCGGGAAAGGGCGCGGGGGTACGGATTAAACAAATCCTGCATAGTTCTCTGGAATGGCGGCGGTGACCAAAATATACAGAAGCAGCAGGACATAATCAAAATGGTTGAGCATTACTAACTCTCACTCTTGATGGCTGTGAGTTTGCGAGAAAATAAATATTGATTCGAGACAGTTTGCGAGTTGGACCACGCCGAGGACGCCGCTGCCGATCGCACCTCGGGGTGTTCAAGACGGCTCTGGCATTTTTGTGTTCAACAAGAATATCGAGGGAGTGCTTGTATATGATATCGGTTTACCGATGTCTTACGCTACTTTGCTGAGAATCGCCCCGACTATAATGGTATAGAACTATATGCCGCAGGAATATCTTGCTGCCCCACGTAGCCCTTTCCATCTCCGCCTCTACATCCCTCCCGCATTACACTCCTCCTGCTTATGCCTCCCCAGTCAAGTGCATATCTACGTCGATATTAGGCTGCTATATTGGGAAAACGGAGGGTGGCGGTGTTGTGTTCCCGATTCATGTTGGACCCAACTGGTTCAAGGGCTTCTAATGTTTGTTATCTCATTCACCCCTAACACATGTGGCACGGCATCTAGGTCACAAATCACATGGAAAATAGCCATCACACATTACACGCTGTGTTATCAACAGATAAATATGCCTAAGCCAATAAAACTCGTGTACAAAGTACAAAGCCAATGTGCCCATGATCCCATCCTTGATACGCCGTGTTCTGCTCTGGAAAGAGTTCAACACCTAATCCAGTTAACCCTCCAAAACCCAACCCCCCCAAAAAAAGAGGGCTAAAAAAGCTTGACTACACTTCGATCGAATTACCACCCAGTGTATGAACAGCCTCGCCAGTCGTGTCGCTCAAGAGCTGAACCACTCACCACCCAACCACCGGTTGAGGAAGTCAAGCGAGTTCGCGGGCTGATCCATGGGAACCATGTGGCCGGCAGCGTAGATCTGCAGGAATGTGAAGTTGCCCGACGACTTGATCTTGCCGTACTCCTTCTTGGTGCCGGCAAGGGTGATATCCTCAACCGAGGCCTTGTTGAAATCCTTCTTGCCGGGCCATTCGAGCGCCTCAGTCCAGGCCTGGTTGCCGAGCCAGTTGCAGATAAAGTCGGCATCGCCAGCGTAGATGAGGACGGGAATCTTCTCGAGGAGGCTGGGCACCAAACGGTGGAATGGCTGCATCCAGTCACCCTGGAATAGGAAGTTACGGTTGATATCAAAGTTGCAGCTCTCGTAGTTGGAGACCTCAACACCGAGGGCATCCATGACCGACTGCTGGTTGAGGTAGTCGCTGATCCAGCCGAGAGCGCTGTAGCACAAGTTGCTGCTATCCTCGCACTTACCGCGGATATCATAGACGTTCTGGCCGGTACGCTGATAGGGGCCAATGAAGGCATTGTTGCAGTAGATTGCGGCAGGGACGCAGCTCCATACACTGCCGCTCTCGTAGCAGTTGTTGATGAGCGACTGGCAGCGGGGCAGAGCGTTATCCATGGAAGTACACTCGGACTCATCGAGGACCGCGGGCCAGCCGCCGTCGCCGCAAGCCATGGGGCGGTAATGTTCATACTGGGTGAACGGGTCGGTCAAGCCGTTACCGATCAAGACGGACTTGAGGTTGATGTTGCTGTTCTTGTGCGACAGGATCTCCGAAGCAAAGACAGGAATGTAGTGTCCGGCATATGACTCGCCGGCGATGTGGAAATCCTGCTCCGCGTACTGCGGGAATTGGTGGAAGAAGAGGGTCAAAAGAGCGTATACATCCTTGCCGGCGGCAACAGTGTTGCTCACAGCAGAGCCAGAGTACGAGTAACCAACGTTGACCGGCTGGTCAAGGAAAATGACACTGGCGTTCGCGTTCCAGCTGAACTCGTTGTTGATAAGCTTGAGCTTCTTATCAATCGAGGAGGGCCCAAGCTCGAGGAACAGGCCGGTGAGCGACGAACAGCCCGGGCCGCCGTTGAGCCAAAGCACCACTGGGTCGTTCTTGGGGTCGTTACGGGACTCGAAAAACCCTGCGGCTAAAGGTTAGCGAATGGCCAGACACAATTCAGATAGAACTGGGACCAACAGTAAAACAAGTGCTTGTCGTTGGCCTCATCATCTAGATAGCCGCTGTACTGCTTGACATCATCAACGGCGAGCTTGGAGGGATCGACCGTCTTTACGCGCAGGTTGTAGTCCTCGAGACGGCCATCGACCTCGCGATGACTCTCGCCGTTGGCGTCCTGCACCCACAGCTTCTGCACATCGGCGCCCTTGACGACATGGTCCCAGTCATGGCGCTTGCGGTGGGGCTTAGGCTTGCTCAGCCAGTTGGCCTTGTCAAAGGTACCCTCGGGGACGAGCAGCTTGATCTCGTCCCACAGGGCTTTGGTCTCGGCGGTCATGCCGGCAAAGACATCCTCGACGCCATCAGCCGAGTTGGCGAACGAGTCGACAAACGGTTTTACGGTGTCGTGAACCTTGCTGAAGCCGTCCGACAGCACATGCTGTGACTGCGCCTGGAACGAGGCGGCCGAGGCAGCCGAAGCAGCCCCGAGCAGGATTGAGGCGGCAATCCTCATTGTGATGATGCCGATATCAGGGCACTAGATGGATAATGGATAATGGGCGATCAATGATGGGAAAAGGGTTGAATGGGTGATGGGGAGAGAGAATGGAGATGATGGAGGAGAGAGAAGGGAAGCTCCAGAGGTCAACAGGTCCAGAGGATGGTGCGTAATAACTGAAACCAGCTGTCGCCGGACTTGGGCAGCCGGGCAAAGACCCCAGGACCAAGGGCGGTTTAGGCAGGACGACTTGCACGGATTGGCTACGCCACCATGGTTGCTGGGTACCTTGCAGGCTTGGTCACGAGAGCCTAGGCCGCACTACATGAAAACTTGGCGCTGTCACGGCTGACTTCGAGGCAAGAACGCTATTTCTTGTACAGCCCCTCGGCCCTCAAGAACGTGGTGCCAATCAACCCCCCAGCCCCTCCGATAAGAGGCTTCGTCATTGACCGATATCAACCATGTCTAGCCTTGCTCACACAGCGCCTGCGGACGCCGCTGAGGCAACCCGAAAGCCAAACAAAGAGCCCCCCAACTCTCTTCTTCCTCCTGTCAACTGTAGCCTCGCCAGCTGCAGCAGGTGCTGTTTTCCCGTATTGTGCACTCATAATGATTCATAATTATTGGTTGGAGAGAAGAAGGGCGGCCATACGGAATGGCGCAGTTAATCGCAACCAACGAATAGCCAGTGAGCAAGCCATGCTCTGCCGTCTGCCGTGCGATGTAAGGTGTCGCCGCGCAAGACACCATCCACGCAGCACTTGGGGCCGAGGTAATGCAATGTGATGTAATGTAATGTAATTGGTTTAACGTCCAGGGTTTTCACCCTAGGTGACTGAGACGTGCCCGGGCCAGGGGTCCGACAGCTACACTGACTATAGGAGATCCCACTCCCGAAAGAAAACCTTGCCCGAGACATACCGTGCCTTGAGAAGGTCCCGCCTGCCCTTCACCAATTCCCCCCTGCTTAGGAACATGAAAACTCCGCAGAGAAAAGCCTCCTTGCTGCACTATCAATCTATCTTCCGACTATTGCTCCCCCGTGTGCGTCCCCTCGAGCCACCTCGTCTTCCCCCTGTGGGGCGCCTTCTGTCCTTCTGGTATTACAGTATTTTCTTCCTGGTGTAACTTTTGCCATGAACTCCCTAAACAGGGCCAGACTCCGTTTGTTTCTCCGCATGAGTTGTAGCGGGGATCCTCCTCGGGGCAGTGTTGGTAGGGCCTGGCTGTTTAATGGGCACTTGAATATGTGTCCGGGTTCTTTGATGCGGCCACAGGGGCACGGGCTTGGGGCCCCTAGGTATAAGTCGGTTGTGGGGTTACGCCGCTACCGCCTGAGTCATCAGACCAGAACGGGATTCCAGGAACATCCCACACCATCCAGGGAAATGAAGAACCCTGAGTCGTCAGACCAAACTACCCCTCTCCAAAAAAAAAAAAAAAAACAGAAACGGCGGGGTCTTGATATATTTCCTTGATATATTTGCTGTTTTCAGGCCTTTTTTCTTTGAAGGACAGACCGGCACGTAGATAAAAAGACATTCCCCGTTCATCCAGAGGCAGACGAGACAGAACCGACCTAGCCCGGCTTGACCCCTCACCCCCAACGACTTGCCACCCCAGCTACCCCGCCACGATGGTGATCCAGCAGCCCTCCAACCAGATCAAGCTCACAAACGTTTCGCTCGTGCGCCTCAAAAAGGGCAAGAAGCGCTTCGAGATCGCGTGCTACAAGAACAAAGTCCTCGAGTGGCGCTCGGGCATCGAGACGGACCTCGACAATGTGCTGCAGATACCCTCCATCTTCCTGAACGTGTCCAAGGGCCAGACGGCGCCGACATCCGAACTCCAAAAAGCCTTCGGCAAGGACACCACCGTCGACACCATCATCCTCGAGATCTTGCGCAAGGGCGAGCTGCAGGTCGGCGACAAGGAGCGGTCGGCGCAGCTCGAGCGTGTGCACAACGAGGTCGTCTCCATCGTCGCCAGCAAGCTCGTCGACCCGCGCACCAAGCGCGTCTACACGACGGGCATGATCGAGAAGGCCCTCGACATGCTCAGCTCCCAGGCGCACAACACCGCCGCCCAAGACAAGGACGCCGCCGCCAAGTCCGCGAGCGGCACCGCGACACCCACAGCAGCGGCTGCCGCCGAGGATGGCGAGGCCAAGCCCCTGGCCAAGCCCCAGAGAGAACATACCTGGACCGGCGTCTCAGCCACTAAGAGCGCAAAGTCGCAGGCGCTTGAGGCCATGAAGGCCCTCATCGCCGCCCAGCCCATCCCCGTCGCTCGGGCTCGCATGCGCCTGCGCATCACCTGCTCGACAGGTGTGCTCAAGCAGGCCGTTAAGGGACCCAAAGCGGCCGATGGGGAGCCGAAGGCGCCCGGTACGGTCAAGGACAAGATCATAAGCTATATCGAGCAAGTCGAGCACCAAGACGTTGTCGGGAACGAGTGGGAGGTTGTTGGCTTCGTAGAGCCAGGCGCCTTCAAGGGCCTGTCTGACTTTGTAGGGTCCGAGACAAAAGGCCAAGGCAGAGTTGAAGTCTTGGATATGGCTGTCACCCACGAGGACTGAATGAATAAATGATCATGACCTGATACACATCACCTTCAGCAAGTTAGCCCATAGCACATAACTGGCGTTTGGCATTCAAAATGGGTTTTGCAGCTTAGCCTTTGCATTTGAAAAATCACAGCAAAAGTTTCAGATGCATGTTGTTGTTCATTCCCATGCCTTCATTTTCATGATGCTGTTTATGATGTGTGTTTTCCTTTTGGACATACTGCGAGTCCATCATAGCCACAGCTAACTAACGCAAGACCTCGCAAAGGAAAAAAATCCAGCCCGAGCCGTCCATGACCACCGTCTGCCTTGGGATAACACCACCAGAAAAAGCCAATTCCAAAGAGAACCATACGCTTAACCACCCTTCTTCTTGGACACACCGACGGTGCGGCCACGGCGACCGGTCGTCTTGGTGTGCTGGCCGCGAACGCGAAGGCCCCAGTAGTGACGAAGACCACGGTGAGCGCGAATCTTCTTCAGGCGCTCCAAGTCCTCACGGAGCTTGGAGTCCACACCGTTGGCCAGGATCTGATAGTCCTTGCCATCGACAATATCGCGTTGACGGTTAAGGAACCACTATTACGGGCTCAGTTAGCGGATGTTCACAAAATTGTGGGAGTATATATCACATACACCAGGGATCTTGTAGGCGGTGGGGTTCTGGATGATAGTGACGAGACGCTCAAGCTCTTCAGAGGTGAGCTCTCCGGCGCGCTTATTCAGGTCGACATCGGCCTTCTTGCAAACAAGGTTGGCTGTCCAATAAACATCAGTATCTTGAGCGTTGACACTGGTTTGGGGGAAACATACAGTAGCGACGGCCGACACCCTTGATCTTGGTCAAGGAGTACACGACCTTCTGCTTTCCGTCAACGTTGGTGTTGAGAAGACGGAGAATATGGTTGAAGTTAGACTATGATTGTATTAGCCCGTGCTCCCCATCGCCCTCTAATGTCACAATATGCTCCATCCAGGCGAGCTCCTGGCGTCCTCTTTCTGTGCAAAGGCTGATGTTGTCGGTGTCCGTGCCGGAAGTGCTGATTCACCCCAAGGCTCATGATGTCCGTATGCCAGTCGCGCCGTATCCGGGGGGCCTGCCGATTGAGTTGGCGAGCGACCAAGCCAAATTGAAGGGCTCACTGTAATGGTGAGGCGCCTCTCGGAGCATCTTTCCACTGACTACCGGCTATCCGTGTGATATGCCACAGTGTTTGGGTTGTTCGCTTGGGACTTGGACCGCTGCCACCTTGTTCTCTGGCCGAGATGCCCATTCGGGAATCGAGTCGATGAAGTGCCGCAGCACTCACGGTTTGTATGCAGCACTCATTGAGCCGCCATTCTGTCGCGGGTCTCAGATATGACCGAGTCGGTTGTGTCGAATTTGGTGAGTGCTGGGCAGCTACAAAATGGACTGGACGACGCAGCCCAAGAGCGAGGACGCAGGGGTTCCGCAGGCAGGAACATATTGAAGGGAATTGAGATCTGGGTATTTCTTACCTTCTCTCCCGACACCAAACTCATGATGGGCAACTGTATCGAGACGGGCGCCTCGAATTCGTTGACTTGATGTGTGCTGTGTCAGGAAGATCGTGAAGGAGGTTTGGCAGTAATTTAGAGCCGCGTGGGTTTTCAAATATTGTGTGCGGTCACGTGATGGGGCATTTGAATGCGTGCGAAGACCCACTCGCCCACCTTCAACTTGCCCGCCATTGAACGAAAAGCACGGACCACCTACGACTTGTCTCAAACTTAGCTTGAAGTGAACGAACTGAGCTCCGAGCCATGCATACACAATTGCCGTGGAGACCTAATTATCTCGTTCTTCTTTTTTCTGCCATTATGTCGCCCCGTCCAAGATGGAGGCTGTCGTGAAGGGTTTCTATCTATTTTTCTTATGCAAGGCTTTCTCGTCCACCAATTCTTTTCGCTCCACACAGACTTTATAGACCACTGCAGCGAAGCGGCTCCACGGAGTCTATGGCATTCAATGCCAAGCATTCACCATGTTGGATTTGTTCACGTCAAGTTGGCCATTCAAGTGGAAAGTAAATATTCTCAAGTTATTTTACTCGACGTACAGAGTGCCCTGAGCCCTTCCTCTTTCCTCTATCCGCGCTAGCGATTCCCTTTAGTAAATGTACAGACAAATCCTCCCGTCTACTCCTGAATCCAAGGTAAACAAACCCCTTGAAGCTTCCCCCCAAGATGTAACTACAGTCAACCGTCCAACAAAAACCCATATTTACAAAAGCTAGGACGCTAAGATCTACGAAAACGCGCAAGGCTCAAAGAACATATAAACTTGAAAGCCACTCATTCATATCATCAGCCCATCCATTCGGCACTCTCACGCCGGCGTTGCACCCCCAGCCGCCGTAGTTGTCGTCGTGCCCTCGATAGCCGTGGCCTGCTGTGCTGCCGCCTGGGCAGAAGCGAGCGTCGCCAGATCGGGATTGCTCAGCAGCACCGTCGGCGGGATCGCCTGTACCCGAGAGCCGATGCGGATGCTCGTAAGCTGCGCCGCCACAGCGGCCTGAACAGAGCCGAAGAGCTGGAGGGCTGAGCTGAGGAACGAGTTGTTGTTGACGAGCTGCGCGCAGTCGGTCTGGAGGCTGCTGATGCTCTCAACTAGGTTTGGCTGCCCTGCGAAGATGATGTTGGCAGGGTCTTCGACGATGAGCGCATTGGTTGGCACCGCGGTGTCGTAGGGCTGGAGGAGGGTCTGGTTGAAGAGGCCAAAGGGGAATTGGCTTTGGTTGTTGGGGTCGAAGCTGCCGATGACGATATTCTGGCCAAACCCAAAGCCTTGCGTGGGTGCTGCAGACCCAGCGGAGGCGGAGGCGGCTGCGAGAAGGTTGGCGATTAAGTTGTTACCAGCTGGCGTGGGCGTGGCTGAGATCGTCATTGGATCCCGCTCTGTGACCATGACGACTTGTTCCTTGTCTGGGACGCCGTTGTCCACGCGGAGGCTGCTCATGAGATACCGGTTGTTGATATTGGCTGGGTCTCTGGCGTCCACAACGTTGGTTACAGTTACAATGACGGTGTTCTATAAAAGCTGTTAGTAGTGTGGGCTAGGTCCTAGGACCGTATCCTTGGGCCGCCTACCACTTGGGGAAATTTGGCCTGGAAGTGGTTCGCCCGAACGTTGTTCTTGATGGTCTGGATCTGGGCGGCCAAGGCGACCTGGGACTGAAGCATGGAGATGAGCTCGAGCTCAGCAAGTTTTGCCAGCTGGTTGACTGCCCCTAACGCTTGCCCGACAAGGCCGACTTGGGTCTGCTGGAAAACGAGGGAGGACCCGACTTGCGCCCTTGTCTTATGCTTGAGTCCCTTTTCGGCGGGCATCCCATCTCGCTCAGATGCTGGAGCTACACTGTGTCAGCCGTGGGTTTCCCCATGTGTTGCTATGTTTAACTCACCTGCTGCCGCGAGGGAGCCGAGGCCCGCAAGGGCTGTCAGGACATGTCCGAAATGCATCACGATAGACGGCTTAGCGGAATTATGAAGTACTTTGAGAAGGGAATAAGACAAAGAGTGAAGCTATTTAGAGACAAACGTCCTCTCGGAGGCACGTAGTATGGAATAAAACAACAAGTAGCAGCCTCCTGGACGCTTGAAACCAGACGGTAAAGCGAGAGGAAGGGAGAGGAAGGTTGTGCCGGAGAGCAATAATGACCACCATAACCTGAAGATCACCGGATCCTCGCGCCTTATAAGTAAACGGCTTCACCCTCACAACGCACCATGGCAATCATGATAGGACATCCATGTAAAACCGGTTGTATGATCTCCGTGCTCCATGACTCTCTCGTGGACTCTCTTGCCACACCATTTCTAGCGCCAACATATCGGTATCAACTTTGACTAGTCAAACTCCCCAGAGGTGGTAGAAACTCTCATGTGGCCGTGGCAGAGAACCCCCCTTGCCCCTTCAGATCGAGATGTCCAAAAACCTCGAACCGCTTGTGTCCGAGCGCTGGCCGGTATTGGAGGGCAGAGCGATTCAGTAGGGCGAATTCTTGCAAAATATCTATTCTCGTATGGAATAAATGGCCAAAAATAAGGAGGAGGTTTGCTTTCCATCGCCAGAATCTCAAAGGGAAGAAGCTGTGTCTTTCTGTAGTTTTGGGCTTGGAAGACCCATCACCATCTTCGCCAAGTATATCGATGATCTGATTGAGGTACGAAGCAGAAGATCATAGATCAGATCATAGCCCAACACCAATATCAACGGCACAGACCTCGTGTCGGTTTCTCTTCCACGACTCGGTTCACAGGCTGGAACCAATCACAATGGGGCATGCCGTCAGAAACGGCAAATGGTCGTGTATGTGTGTGTGTGTGTGTGTGTGTGTCCGACCTGGTCCTGAACAATTCCGAGACGATACAAGCCTCACATAGAAGACGGCCACTCTTGTCGCACATATTTGGCTGTCCAAGATTCGCAATGTCGACACCTCACTCCCCGTTCAGCGCGACGCGAGTAGTCGCCGTAATCACCAGCATGGATTTGTCAAGCCAAGGCATTGACGGTTAGCAATTGTGCCACGATTCCATTCCTTAGATCGCCGTCAATAATTGGAGCAAGTCGGCTCGACTTGACAGCTTTGAAATCTGGGGCAATAGATGGGACGTTGCTGATATTTTTCAGCCATGGCAAAAGATGCCTACAAGGTTTGGGGTTCTATGTTGTCCACGGGGTTTCATGACGAGCAACAAGGGACAGCTGGCAGTCAAGCGTAGCCTCCCCAGCTGCCAGCTGCCGTTCTTACCTCCCACTTTCCCAACCACAAAGCAGAAGTTTTTGACATTGAAACAGAATCAAGCTCAAACTCTCTCCATTTCCATTCCTGCGACATGCAGCGCACAATGCCAAGGTATTTTCCCAGAGCCCACCTATTTTCATTGCGGGGCCACGGCCATGAAACTGCATACGCTTGATATGGACATCACGGTTCCATTCATTGAGCGTGGAGAGCAGACTTTGCGATGCTACTGCATAGCTTGTCAGTCCCTGCCTTAAAGAGCGCTGATGCGCAGTTCCCCAGTCTTTTTTATCACAATAGAACTAGCCGCTCAGAAGCATAGCAGCAAGTGCAACTCGGTCGGTACGGCTTTGATCTGGGTCCTATCCACATGACGTGGCTACATTGTGAATGTCGAGTTCTCAGACATGTTCCTTCACTGGAAGCGCCCTCACCCAAACCCCCTTTGGCACATTGAACAACTATCCTCAAGTGAGCAGTTGCCATTTTCTTGCCAGAGAATTTGAACCTGTTGGTCTTATGCCTGATTCGGTCAACCACCCAAAACCCACGGTTGTATCTTGAGCCCAGGATACGCTTCAAGCGTACAAGACGAGAGTAAATGCTGCAATGTCTATTGAGTACGTAACCTTCCATCATCACATGAAGGCATTCGTAATTTATCTGTTGCCACATCACCCTGTTATTTGGCACCATTATCAATCGGCCCTTACCGTCCACCAACCCTTTTGCTGGTTTAGCGGCGGGTTCCTGGTACCTGATTGACTAGTCGCCGCTCTTGTAACTGACGCCGTGCTTCGTCATCCACGCCCTGTGCTGGTTCGGCCATTCTTCAATCGTCGTGGAGGTCCCGAAGGAAGAACTCGGACCTAGCCATTTCTCCTCCGGTGACCGTTGTAAACGAGCTGTCTCCTCGGATGTAAAGGGGCTTATCCAATCCGCGATATCTGCCCGTGAACTCGGCCTTAGTCCAGTGGGTGGTGATCTCCCGATCAGCGTAGGCGTAGGCTAGCTGCGATGCCGCCCGTGTTGGAAGCTACCCATGACAGGAAAACACTGCCTAGGCAGACGTGGGATCTTGGCCGTCCCAACCCAACTGCGCATACAATATAGCAACACCGGGCTGGCAGACACCTTGCCTACAAATGTTGGTAGCTTGATGTCTACACGGCGCGAAACGATCTCCTTCCCTTGTTCCAAAACTTGGGTTATGTTGTTGAATCTCGTTTCCAGGCCCATTACGGATTTGCTTTCATCAAGATGGACATCACCAAGTTTGCCGATCCAAGTCTTGACGTTTTCCTTATCAACATCGACTATTCTTCGTGAAGGAGATAATATTAAACAAAGTCTTTGTCCTCTTGGGCTGGCGTCGCGGGCGAGCTCGCCGCGGGCGGACAGCCAGCGGATATACTAGCTGCCCACCGAGCACACAAGGATGTCCGGCGAGTAGTAGTGGCCGATGAGCTTGCAGAATTGCCGGCTGATGGTGAAGAGGTTATTGCGCAGATGGACCTCGTCCCACCCACCATGGGTTTAGCTAGTCGCCCAACTACGCCGGATCCAATCGCCCACATTCCGTCCGGCGGTTCATCGTCTGATCAAATCTCCTGGCAGGCGATACTGCCCCCGATATCCCTGCCGGCGTAACATCCGCACCCAACCATCTGCGCAGTCCCGAGCGCCTGGGCCCAGGAACAGCAAAGTGACATGCGTGCTATGAAGGGAGATACAGCACCTCCAGGAGCAGCTGCGAGCCCCAGCCCTCGCTCAGGAGGTTATAACACCCTAACCATCAACCCGGTCCAGCCAACAACCCGGCCCCAGCTACCACAAGATCAGCAGCCGGAGCACCGGAGTGGACACCGCAGGAGGACCAACGCCCACCACGATCCGAGACGGAGAACGGCTTCAGGGCTGCAAAGAATGTGCGGGCCGACTCTCCGGGGTTTCGGAGCTGGAGGTCGGCAGCGCCTCATCCAGATCTTTGGTGAACTTGTCGCCGATCGGAAGGGGTGGACGAGGCGGCAAGGGATCGCACTCAACCCACATGTCATTGAGGAAGGCACTGACGCGCTTACCGAACCTGGTTGGTTCGTCCATGGTGATCTTCGGGTTCAGCCTTAGCAGGGCCTTGTTGGTTTCAGTGTTTCGCTTGTTTGTCGTCGTTGCGAAGCCATCGTCTAACAGCCGAGCTTGGCGGTGTCCTCGATGAGGAAGAGGTGGGACTCGCTGGGGTTCTGGTTGTCCCGTGGGGTGCCGCACTTGGGCAGCGATGGTGTAGAAGGCAAAGCCATTACACTGAAATTAAGGTATCTAAGATGAAGACTGGCACACCCCTTTGCCCACGAGCGCCAAGGCATCACCCACTAACAGACATGCCTCACTTTGTTATCCCACGTCGCTCAAATACCAGTGCTTGCCCCGCTAGCATCACTGCCCACGTTGACCGCGTTGGCCGTGTTGACCACGTAGGTGACGTTGGCAGCGGCGGCGGTAGTGGCCACAGGGGGTGGCAGGACTAGGCGCGGCGAGCCGGACCGTGGAGGCGTGAGTATGGCGCTCAGGAGGGCGAGGAGGCTGGCGCGGTCCTCTTCGCTGCGTGGGTCGCCCTGGCGCGGGTCCACGTGTGTGACAGCCAGGGCCTTGACGCCTCGGATCCGCAGCAGCTCGTCGATGCCTAGAGAGTCGGTCAGGCGCAGGAGCCGGGGCGGCGCCGGGAAGAATCTGCGCATGATCATCTCGCGCACGCTGGGGAAGACGCTCGTCGACTGCGAGAGCACGATCTCGAGCTCTTCGAGCTGCGGCGCGTTGCCGAGGTGGTGGAACGCGTGGTGGGCCTCAATCCCCATCAAGTGCACCTTGATCCGCCTGGCCGTCAGCTGCAGGTGCTGGTTGGTCTGCATGTGGTAGCCCAGGTCGCAGCTGCAGCTGAAGGAGAGCTGCGCGAACTTGGACAGGAAGGTGAAGAACTCGTTCCTGGCTCGCTTGCTCGCCAAGCCGAGCGAGATGTCGATGTTCCTGCCCGAGTGGTGCGGTGGGGATCGGAATCCAGGACAGGTGCTGCACCATGCTGTTAGTCCACAAGCAACTTGAATGCTTCAAAGACCCAGGGGGATGCTCACCACTTTGCCTTCTTTGGTGTTGCGACAAGGCCAAAGTTCCGCGTGTTGCTCTGGTGCGGAAGAAACATGCGCATGATCCCGGCGCACTTGGCGATGGTCTCGGTGATGGCCCGCCGCATGCTGGGGGACATGCGGACGATGCGCCCGAGCTCGTCCTGGTCGATGTGGCCGGCCCGCCAGTTGTCGTAGGTCAGGAGCATCCTGCCAGCGTTCTCTGAGAGGCCGTACTCGTTGTGCAAGTTGAGCATCTGCTGTGCGTAGAAGCTCGGGAGGGAGGACATCTTGTCGGTCGTGGTGGTGAGAAAAGGGGGGTATGGGTCTAGCGATTAGGAATAGGGGTAAGGGATCTTGCAAGCAACGTGGAAGAGTATATATGGGTTTGGGTTGATATTAATAGCCGTGATAGGTGATATAAAGCTTGGGTAATTAAGTAAAAGGAAGTGGGTTCTAGCAAGTGATAAGGGAGAAGGGCGATATCTGTGTGCTTGTCAGCGTGTAAAGGCCTTGGGGGGGTGGGGGGGGGGGGACATCGTGGATATTTGTAGCAGGAGAAAACAAGTTCCGTACTCAAAGCCACTATGTCTTCTCTCCAATATTCGGCAGCAAGGCACGAAGCATGGAGAAGGGAATCATCACATAGGATGATTCGTTTGTCAACTCACAGTGGTGTCTCTGCTCAACCACCCCCCGAGGGTCTTGGGCCATTACCGTCAACCCCCACCCGAGCGTCAAGGGTTCCTCCTGTGACCAGACGGAATATCAAAGCCGCAGGTCAATGCGTGGGGTGTCATATCATGCTTCGCGTGCGAACTTCTACAATCCAACCCTGGTTTGTTTGTTAGCGCAGGACTTTAAGGTGCTGTGACTATGAGGAAGGACTCTCCCTCATTATGCGTAGGAAAAGACCTATTAAAATAATCAATGTACCTTTCGGAATGCTAGAAATGCCGTTCTTGATATCGGAAAGGCCTTTTAAAGCTCAAACATGCCCTGCGAAGTACTAGAAATGCTGTTTCTGATGCTGTAAAAGCCTTATCGGGGTTTCTATATCCAATTTGGCAGGAGGTTCCGCACCGACAAACAAACCAGGGCTGGGTTGTACATCGGATGGCTGGCTGCCAGCTCAAAGGTATTGGAACTCTCTTCGCGCTCTCCCCCTCTTCTCACCAGCCAGAATGGTACCACCAGCTCATCGCGGCTGCTTCTCCGTTGAGAGATCGCGACACCTCGAGAGTTATGATGGCGTCATGTTTGCCGCGAGAATGAGATGATGTGGTTGTGGTTGTTGACAAAGCAGCCCCTTTTCCACGAGTTAGCAACATCGGCGAGGATACTTCTGGAATAGCATCACCGGCCTCCGTCTGGGGTGTGAACGACACAAAACCATCCCATATCATATCCGAAATTAACCCGAAATATCGCGCGCTATCCTCTCTTTGACGGCGGGCCAGCGGGCTTGGTCGTGTGGGGCTTGTTTCCTCGTGCACTGCAGTCAGGAGCTGTAAACATGGGATAAATCGGCCCCGAGCCTCCGCACTGGGCGCAATGGGCTGACTCTGCTTCAGCTTCGGCATGCTCAAAGCTGCGGTCAAGCTAATGGGAACTCAACGAGTCCTCCAAGGCTGGAAGAGAGGCAATCGCCATGGACTTCGATCACGCCTACCATCTTCGACTCTGACATCCAACATCCCCTACGCTCCTCCTTACTAGGACGCCATGGAGAAACGTGCAACAAAGGAGCTGCCTTGTCTCGTGGGTAGGTTATGGAAGTGTCCCAGGGCTTGATAACTCCAGGAGCTGTCTTTCATGACGATAAGACCGAAAAGGCAAGTGCGTGCTCCTGATCAATGACACTCCCTACCCAAATACACAACGTCCGAGCCACACTCTTTTCCTCTGGCGTTTGCAACCCAATGGACACCTGTCCGAGACCCAAATACAGATACCTAGTCAGGGGCTGGCTGCTGGAGACAGGTATGGTAGGTGTGATTTGGATGTTGAGTTCTCATCGATGAAGTTCCAGGATGCAGTTCGGCAGGCATGCAAAGTTTCAGCGACATGCGTGGAGATGTAGAAACCAGCGAAACATGACGAATATGTGTATTGATACCTCACCCGAAGCAAAACCCCTTGGTCTGTTTCTTGATATTGTGTCTGCTGCTTCATATACCCCAAGATAACTAAGCTCCAATATTCCAACCAACGAACTCATTTCTACACGACCCCGTTCATACAAAATAGCGATGCCACAGCAAAAGCAATCATTATCCACGATAAAAAGCAAAAATTATTAAAAGTGAAGCCTGATAGTTGCGCCAACCGAGATTCGAACTCGAGTCCCTTGCTTATCAAGATGAAGATGGGAAGCAAGAATTCTAACCACTAAACTATTGGCACATATTTGTTGAAAGACTGCGTTAGTAATAGTTCCTATGTAGCGCAGCTCGGCCGGGTGACATAGCGTTGAAGCACTTGCAACATCACAGGCAACTAGTGTCTCGAATGGACAATCCAACCCTGGTTTATTTATTAGCGCGTGACCTTCCCCCAACCCAAGGAGTATTTAAAACTCTAGACAGCCTTTCGACTAGCAAAATAGCAATTTTCGCACAAAAAAAGGCATATTTAGTATTTCAAAAGGCCCTACCAAGTATTAGAAAGGCCTTCTAAATACCAAAAATGCCATTTGGGACTTTATTAAAGCTCGTTATAGAATGTTGACGACGGTATTTCTGGCAATTTGAAGGATATATTTAGGGTTCCATCAGGCCTCTCTAGTATCGAAATGGCCCTCTTAAGTACCAATTATACCTGTTGAAATACTAGAAATGCCTTTTAAAAGGTTAGAATGTCTTTTTCTTTTTCTTTTCTTTTTTAGAAAGCAGCATCACTCACTGCATTCCGCAGGCACTGCTACCTAGTCAAACAACCGTATTTTCCCGCCTGATATCAAGATGGGTACCTATCTACCTTACCAATATGGTATATCCAAAACCGAAAACCGATGCTCCTTCCGAACGCATCGACCCAAACTGCATGGTAATCCTCCAAAACGCCAAAGCTATGCATACATACAACCCCAATCTCCCAGTCTCTCAACCCTATACCATAACTACCACAGCGACCAAAAACCCTAATAACGCCACCCCACCCATGCCTCCCTCCCTTGCCGACCCCGAGGTCGCCGAGTCTCCAGTACTCGACTTCCTCCCGATAGGCACGATCCCATTCAGGCGATCGGCCGTGTCTACCGCGGGCCCCTTGTCGTAAAAGTCGACCAGCACAAACACCGGCTTAGTGCCCCACGCGGCATTGCAGCTATTCGCATGCGTACCGAGCGCGCCCGTCGTCACCGTCGACGGGGCGTTGGTGGTATCGATATCCCCGGCATTGGGCACCGTGATGGATGTGGTGATCTCGGTGTACGCAATGTGGTTCATCAGCGGCAGCATGCCTATGCCAAGGGCCGAGGCGGCGGTGCCGGCCGACGACGGACGGTCAAGGGTGCAGGTGAAGTTGGAGAGGGAGCGGACGTCGTAGGGCGTCTCAAAGACGTAGGTGAATTCGTCGAGGAGGAAAGGGTGCGATGCCGAGGCGGTGCCGAGGGGGGCAATGAAGCTTACGAGGCGCTTGTTGGAGGTGATGAGATTTTGGAGCGTGGGCCAGACCGTGGTGGCGGTTGCAGAGGATGGGGTGTAGCCGTAGGTGGAAATTCCCGACGAGTCGAAGGCGGCACCCATTGTGGACGCGGGCTGGTTGTCCGAGTTGACAAGGAGGAGGGTGACGACCTCGTTGGGGTTTCGGTCCATCCAGAACTTGATTTTGGCAAGCCAGTCGGCCAAAGGCCCGGCATCCAAGAGCGAGCAGTCAGTGTGACAGAGTCGGAGGGTATTGTTGACATTGTGAACCTGGGCTTGCAGGAGCCGGATGCCAGCGGAGAGGGCGACAGTTGCGTTGAAGAACTGGTTGCCCGCAATGCTATTTCCAGTGCTCGCATCACGTAGGAAGGCGCTGTCATGGGCACCCATGTGTGTGACATTGTTGTATGCCCGCGAACACAACAGCGGCGAGTTGTTACAGCCGGCAGAGGCACTCGCCCCTGGTACAGTTGTTGCCGTGCTCGCGGCGGGCTGCTGTGTGGTGGTGGATGATTGGAATCCAAATCCCTGGGGAGTTGACTGGACAACGGGGGCCAGCCCCAGGAGTGCCGCAGCAGCCCAAAACGGTGATGGGAGCATCGTGTTGTGAAATTGACGTATGGTGCGTTTCTTAGGACAGGAGAAGAGTCAACAGCGACGGGCAAGGTGCGATGAAGGGAGAACTCGACTTATAAACAGAGACACCAGAACTGCTGGTTGAACAGCGCGAGTCAAGGCCGGGATTATGCCTAATTCACCCGGGTTACAAGTCGTCGGGAACCGCCAAGATCTGCTATGATCGGGGCTATCCCGCCCCAGCTTCTGGCAAGACATAATGCCAATCCCTAATGTATGGTCTTCATTGGGGGCAAGGGCGGCAACGGGGAATCCAAGCCAAGGGATTTATGTGGGTACTGCCACGCAACACACGCGCCCCAGCCCATTGTCGACGTCAGCCGTTTCGGGACTCCGTGGCCAGGCGTCTTTGTGAGCGTTGCGAGATGGCTTGGGGGCTAGCCAGGCTGGCGACAATGTAGGCCTTCATCAGGCTGCGGCTGGTTTCAAGACAGAAGGAGACGCGTGGGTAAATACCAAGACCACGGGGATTTGTTTCAGCCCCTCCGAGACGTCCGCAGCACTCGCAGTGCTACTACTTTACCTACATACTCACCCGTCTACCCGCAGGTCCCGAGCGTCGCTCAACAAGTCCAGTTTTTGAACTTGTCAGGCGGCGCCGTTTTGCCGTTGCCCGGGCGGTGAGTCAAAAAAGACCGTTTTGCAGCATGACATCTCTTCATCTGAACGCATTTGCGGGTTGAACTCCTCGCGACTTGCGAGGTCTCGAACGGGTCGGAATGAAATCTGGGGAACGAGAAAATGGCGGGCAGTTGACGGCTGCCGGTTGACGGAGCCTGGATCAAAGACCTGGCTGGGCAAACCCTTGCTGCGGCTGCGAACCCGACCCAGCCCTGTGCCACCTCGCCTTCCCCTATCCGGCTTAGTACCTGGCCAAAAGGACCCTGAAGGATGCCAGCCCCGGCGCCACTACAGCGGATCTCTCCGGCCAAGTAGCTCCATAACCAACGGATAAGGACAAGGGCTTGTTTGTTATTTTGGGCGGAGCAACCTCATCAGCAAGCAGCCTGCAGAAAGTGTCCAGATAGCCGCGCGTCCGCACCCAAAGTTCGAAGGCTGCTTCGTATTAGGAGCATCGTATCTTTGCGACCGTCAGGTTTATCACAGCCCCATCTGCGGAACACCGTGAACCTTCCTGCGGCCCGGTATGGCAACAACAAGTGCTTAAAATCACTTACGAAGCACCAACGGAAATACCAACTCACTTCAGGATAATTGGAGCGCGGCGTGGCTCGTATAGCTGGAAGGTTAGGCCTTGAGAGCCTACCCCCCCTATATCTACATTGATCACAACCCACCAGCTCAGCATTTCATACCGTGGGGGCAGTTTTTGTTACTGAGAATCGATGTCATGGCTGAACGCCGTGTGCAGTGTTGGCGTCATCGCTGACGATTGATCCCAGCTTCTCATCCATAAAAAAGAGGACAGAGACAGAGATACAATACAGAACTCCTAACCAACTCCGGATTTTCGGTTTGCCTTGTTTACACGAACGCCTACTCTGGGTCGTCATATTTATCCTCTCCCTGAGCCTCCTTGGCCTCTTCCAATAGCTTTTCAAAATGCTGCTTTCCCTCATCTGTCGTTGCATCAATAATCTCATCCTCGAGACTCAGAATACCAGCCTGTTGCGAGGTAAATAGTCAGCACCACTTAACTCACGCGTCAGAATAGGTAGATAGAACTCACGTCACCAAACTTGGCTACCAAGTCCTCTGCCTCGTACACCTTCATCAGGCCTAGAACCTTGTTCACCTCATCTAATTCACCCGTCTCGAGCGCCTTCTTCATGTCGGGCTTGAAGCTCTCAAAGATCGCCCGAGCGGCCTTGTCGGCCTCGTCCTCGCTATCGGCAGGGGGAATCTTGATGTTGATTACCGTACCCGGCTCGACAGCGTGCAGCTGGATCTGCTCAACCCCACCCTCGACTCCATCAGCCTCATCTTTGGCCCGCTGAGCGTTGATCTCGGCGGCACGGGTCTTGATCTTGCCGTATGTGTCGCGCACGTCCTTGAGGAAGACGTCCTGCGCCTGGTGGCCAGGCGTCGTGATGCGCTTGAAGAAGAGGGCAACACCGTCGCGTCCAAGCGCCCTGCAGTACTGCAGCAGGAGCGCCTGGTGCACGCAGTTGCGTGAGTACTCCTCACGGTTCTCAAGCTGGGCGTCGAAGGCTAGGACCAAGAGACCATCCGTCTCCTCCTCGGTCAAAATCTCAGGGTGCTCCGACAGGAAGGCCAAGCTCTCGCGGTAGGACCCTGGCTTGATGAAGGAGAACTTTTTAGCTGTGGGGGAGGCGGTCATCTCTTTGTCATCATCGTCATCGGTGGCCTTCTTGGAATCGGTAGAGGAAGACGTCGCGGTGAAGTTGGGGTTTAGAAGCTCAACAGCTGGCGAGGCCTTGGCCGCTGACGAGGATGTGGAAGGCGCCGACTTGTTGACATGGGAGCTATCAAACCCTGTGTGGATCCCCTCGCTGGTGATCTTGCGACCTTCCTCCTTCTCCAACTCGGCGAGCTTCGCATACAGCTCCGACTGCAGACTGGTCACCTTTTCGAGGTGTTCTCCAACCTCGGTAAGCATTGCGTCATATCGCTTGTCCTGCTCGACCTTCTTCTCATCCAATGCCTTGTTCACCTGGTCCAGGAGTGTAGCCATCATCTTTGTATACGAGGGCAACTTCTCCTCAGAATTGTGCACACCTGCAGGTCGCGGGGGCGGCTGGTCGTCCTTGGGGTCAAGCGACGCGGCCGATTCCATCACAGCTTGGAAGGCAACCTCGCCGGGGTTGCGCGACTGGGCATCAACAGCATGGGACTTGAGAGAGGCGAGCAGGGACGAGATGCGCTTGATCAAGGCATCGTTGATGACGCGCTCGTACTTGAGGGTCTCGATCTGGTTCCTGCGCTGCTGCCTTTCCGCGTGGATTTGGTTCTGCTTGGCACGGATGAAGGAGCGCTTGTCGACATTGGGGTGCACTTCGACATCCGAATCATCGCTGAGCTCCAGCGCGTCCTGTTGAGGGACGTGGTCAGTATTTTCGCGACGGCGTGAGTGCGGGGGAGCTGGAGGGGGGGTAGTACCCATTTGCTATAGTCGACCGGCATTGTGATGTGTCTGTGAGTACAGCTTGGATGCCGAGATGAGAGGTTCAGGTTCTCGACAAAGGCCAGTAGAGCAAACAAATATTTAGTTGTGAACAGGTTTGTGGCCTTCGAATAATTTGGGGTCGTTGAGGTACTATCCGTGGTTCTGCCAGTGCTCGAGGTAGGCAGAGGCAGGCAAGCAATGGCGGGGTAGCTTCCGTAAGTGGGGCGGAAGGGCATCGAAAGCTGCCGCTTGCCTGGCCTGATGATGATTTCTACTACTATTCTACCAAGCAAACTGACAAGTTGAAGATTTCGAGATTAGCGCCTCTCGAGTCTTTCATCCCAGCTCTTATTGTACAACCCGTATTCCACCTCTCCCCCACTACCCTTTCTCAAGCCAAGGCCCCCAATGCCACATTCTCGTGGCCCCTTCTCCTCCAGTCCATGATCGCGAAGTCTTGTAAAGACGCGTAGCGCATTGTTTCTGCCAATGTCTACAAGATCCCTGTTGGAGACCGAGACATGCTCATCAAACCATACACAGCCGTTGGGGATGCTCTCGAACGGGTAGTCGATGGCAAACATAATCGACCCGGCCCCAATTTCCTGCATCGCGCACAAGAGGGCTGGCGTCGAGAAGTGCCCTGATGTGGTGATGAACAGCTGTGTTCCAAAGTAGTCGCGCACCAGCCTATCCTTTGCCATGGGCATATTGGGGAACCGGGCTCGGTTGAGCTTGTGGTCGATGCGATAGAGGTCATAAGGACTACACCGCAGATGTCAGAAAGCTGTGTCACCAGGGGGTCACTTCCCAGCTCACATATGTTCTCCCATATGCCCAATCACGATCTTCAGCTTTCGAAATCGATCCAAAACCCCGGCTGTCACGATTCCAAGCACATGCATTCCGACCCGGTGTGCGTATCCTAGAGCCGAGTATGCCAGCCATGGCCGGTCCTTCCACATCTGCTCCTGTATGAGCGGCGTGGCCTCGCGGGGATGCACATAAACCGGACAGTCGAGCTCCTCAGCCACGCGCCAGAAGGCATCACACTCCGATCGGTCGAGGAAGAGCATGGTATTCTTATCCTCGCCCGCACTCTGGTAGTCGTTGATAATAGCCCCCACAAACCCCGTCGTCCCAAAACACCGCCGCAGCTCCTCACCAGCCTGCACGGGATCGTGCATGCTCACCGATGCCAGCCCCGCAAACCGCGCCGGGTTCCGGGCCACCTCGGCCGCGAGCCGGTCGTTCGCCAGCCGCGCGAGCTCTGCGGCCTCGTACGGGTCCGTCACGCCCTGAGGGCCGGGTGAGGACAGTGAGAGGACCATCATGTCGACGCCGTTCTCGTTCATCTGTGCCAGGCGCGTCCCGTGCACATCGAGCAGGTTGGCGATGAGATCTCCGCCGATGACGCCCCTGGGCGCGAGCTGCGAGATGTCGTAGGCTTTGAAGTTCTCGGGGATGGCCCAGGCCTCTTCAAGCGCGATCTTCCCATACATTGTGGCTGGTGATATGTGGCCTACCGTAAATTCTCAGGGTATATGAAGGCTTGAAGTCTGGGTAACATGATGCCGCTTTTGTGACGGCTGCGGTCCTCTTATTAGCCATGTCAGTGGGTGGAAAGGGGTACTTCTCCGCACACTTACTCCCGCCTATGACCTTAGTGCCGGTTTCCATGAAAAATATATCCTTCCCCTCATCGGGAGATGTCGATTGATGTTGAAGAGCAGCTGTCTGGCTTTGTACCTTGCGGCCGGCTTTGCTCTCCAATTGCCGGCTAAGACCACCTTGCGCATAATGCCCCCAACGTTAAAGCTGTCCATTAATGGTGTTGGGTGAAGCAAGTTTCAAGTATAAACATATATTTTTATCATGTGGTTTGGTATGCTTTGTTACCCCCAGCATTGTAATAATTGCCCCTTTCTTCACGGAAAGCAAACCTCCTTTGACCCCAGTTATCAACAAGTTCTGAACTTTATAGGCTCCATGGCCGTGCTAAAATGCCCTTTGTAGATTTTGTCACACCATTCCATGTAACTTAAGGCCGAAAACCAAGGGAGACGTAAAGAAAGCAAGCGTGAAATTCCAACATCAGTCATGTCGCCATAAACCACACTACCCCCCTCGCTGAAGAACAAATGAATATAAATACTAGTGCTAATACCACCGCTGTACAATACAAACATCATTCCTGCTGCTTGATAAGCAGGCCGAACAGCCCAGAACCCCTCCATACCAACCCTGAAAATACTTCCATAACACCCTATCTACGCCTCTAACACCGCTAGGTTCATAATCTCTCATATCACATGAGAAGCCCAGAAGTTGAGACAACTTCGTCGAGAGCCACCCTCCTACGGAAGAAAAAAAGACCACTCTCTTACAACAAAACAAAACGCCAACCAGCAGCCCCCTACTTCCTCTGTCCCTCAACAAACTGCAGCGCCTCCCCTGTCGGCACACAATCAATGGTACTGGTCTTGTTGTGGAAGGTGACACCATAACACTTGTCGGCGACGAGCACAATCTCGGGGCGGAATGTGGTGCAGATGAACTGCGTCTTCTGTTCCTTCGAGATCTTGTCGAGCAAGGCTGCCACGGCAGTGCGGTACTGCGCGTCCAGATTGGCATCGACCTCATCAAAGATGACGAACGGACTTGACTCGGCGGCCTGGAGGGCGAAGATGAGGCAAAGCGCACACAAACCTATTTAGAGGTTAGCTGATATGTTCCAAAACTGTAGGCAAAAAAGTGTCTTACTCTTCTGTCCACCACTGAGCTGCTGAATCTTTTGCTGCTCGTCCATGACCTTGGAATTGAACGAAACACTGATACCAACACCTGTATAGTTTTCCACACCAGATGCGGGCTCCTCATCCGATTCTACTGCGGCCCGGTTCTTTCCGCGATCAGCCTTGCGCTGGATCACAAGACGGCCGTGACCGGCTGGGACAAGTTGCTCAAAGATTGTCGCAAACTCCTTGGATACCTGCTTGAAAGTCCGTTCGATTGCTTCGTCCTTGGCCTGATCAAGATGATCGATAAGCTCTTCAATCGATATTTGCGAAGTGTCGAGCTCCTTCCGCCGCTTAAGTAGCTGGTCCCGCTGTCCTGTGAAACTGGTGTACTGATCAAAGGCCTTCTTGTTGATGTGCTTGTACTTTTTGAGGGCCTCGTTGACCTTTCTAAGCCTCGTCTCGATCTGATGCTTGTTAGCGGGTTGACCCACAACTTTTGCTTTGGGTTGAGACTCACTTGTTCCGACTTCATCTTCTCATATTTTCCAAAGGCCTCTTCGGGTAGGATACCAAGATCCCTAATGTTCTTCGCATACTCGGCAGCCTGGCTGATGAGACGGGCCTTTGTTTGTATGTTTTTCTCCATCTTCTTTTGGTACTGGTCGATACGCTTCTGCAGCTCCTGCTGTTCTACCTCCTTCTGCGCCTTGATAGTCTCCAGTCTCGCTAGCTCGCTGCTGACTTCCTCCGTTTTGGCTTCATTCTGCTGGAACTGCCTCTCAACTTCGGCCGCCGCTCTCTGGGCCTTCTTGAGCTCCTTTTGGGCGTCTTTGAAAGTCCCACTGCCGCCACCGGAAGTATTTTCAAACATTTGGCCCGTAAGTTGGTCCCGGTGTATATTATTGTTGCTCAGTTGAGTCTCCAAGAGCTTCTTCCTGCCTTCCAGGTCGAGCCGCTTCTTGCTCACATCCTTCAACTCCAGCTGCAGTCGGTGGAGATCGGCACTGAGTTCCTCGAGCTGACGCTCCTCACTCGCGGACAGCGCCTTCTTAAAGTCGGTCGCTAACTCGGCCTGATAGGCCGCGAGGGTTGTATCATACTCCTTCATATTGTCTTGCACATCGGCTTGGCGCTTGATGGCTTGTTCAAGATGAGCCCGCTCACGCTCCAGCTGCGCGCCCTTACTACGCAGCTCAGCTTTGAGGGGCTCAAAACCTAGCTCGAACTGGCGCATCTGCTGTTCGAGCTTGTGTTCCTCGCCATTAGCCCTCGTCACCTTCTGCTCCGTAACCTCGATCTCCTTTCTAATCTTTTCAATGTCTTCCTCCTGTTCATCGTATTGTTCGCGCAGCGCGTTGACTTTTCGCACGGCCTGTAACCGTGATCTCCGGGAATCTACATAACCTCCAGTCATTGCTCCTCTTTTATTTGTTGTGTCACCTTCTGGAGTAATGGCGTCCAACCCGTGAGACCGGGCATACTGAGAGGCAATGGTCAAACTGGGGCAGACAATGGTGCGGCCAAAAACTTGTTGAAATGCCTTTTCGTACTTTGGGTCGTACTCAATCTTGCTGATGAGGGGCTGAGCATCTGATGCTCGGGGCATTTTAACCTGTCGAGGGCGGAGTTGCTCGATGGGCATAAAGGTGAGACGGCCTCCATAGTTTTTATGCAGATGGTCAGAGAGCAACGTTCCGGTCTTTTCGTTATCGACAACATAGTGGAAGAGACTGTTTCCGGCGACTTGCTCGACGGGAAGTTGGTAGGCCTCCATGGGCACATTCATTAGCTCTGCTAGAGTTCCGTAGGCGCCGGGGATGTTTTTCTCGCGCTTTAGCCGCTTGATTGCCGCAAGACCCCTGGCCGTCGCGGAGTCCATGAGATGCGAGAGAGACGATTCGGCCTGATCTCTTTCTTGGCGGGTGTTGGAAAGTAGGGAGTTGAGCTTGTCTTCTTCGCGTCGGAGTCTCTTGCGGTCCTCATACAAATGCTCCCGAGCCTCCTGTGCTTTGGTGAGCAGCTCTTGCAAGTCGGCTCGGTTGTCGCCGTAGTTATCCATCTTCCCTCGCATATCCTGGATTTCCTGTTCTAGTTGCTCGATGGAGGCTTGTACCGCTTCAACCTGCTCCCTTGCGTCCATTTCGTTGGCCTTCTGGCTGCCGTACGCTGTGTTGATTTCCGCAATCTCTTTCTTTAGCCAGTTATCGCGCTCAGCCTTGGTTTTGAACCGGGTGCCCCGTTCTTGCTTGTTCATGAGACGGTTGCGTTCGGCTCGTATCGAGTCTCGCTGAGTCTTAACTTTAGCTTCCTGAACCTTCCACTTCTCGAAGTCGGGGCTGATTTTGGCGAGCTCGTTCTCCGCCGCCTCAATCTTCCGAATGACGTCGTTCAAATCGGCTTCTTGCTGCTGCTGCTGCTGTTCACGAGCATGCCGGGTCTCGTCTAGGTTCTTAGCTTTGAGTTCTGCTTTTGCGCGAGTTCGAGCCGCCTCTCTGCGGTCCTCATCCAACTGCCGACGCTCTATAGCGAGGAGTTCAAGACTCTGGTGGATTTCGTGAAAATTCTGCTCCAGGGTTGAAATCTCCTTTTCTGTTCGTTGGAGCTGTACGCGATCTTTAGTCGATGCGCCAGCACCGCCCTGCCTGGCCTCCTCAATCTGCTCCAGAGTCTCGTTGTTGGTCTCTTGTAGGCGATGCCAGTGAGCGTACTCAAGACATCTGCGTTCCCTGTCCTTGTCCTGGAAGTCTCGCAACTCATTCTTCTCTTCTTCCAACTCGCTGAGGCGCTCCTTGATATAGTCGAGAAGTCCGTCGATCTTCTCGCGTTTACTGTTTGTTTCAGCCATGATCTTGAGTGACTGTATCCGGCGGTCATCATAGGTGTTGGTTCCTGCGATTTCTTTCAGGAGATTGAGCCTCTCCGACTCCTTCATGTTTGTAATAGCGGCAATACGGCCCTGGGGCACAATGTAAAAGGGGTTTTCCTTGGCAAAGCCCGCTGTCTCGAGGATCTTTAGGACATCGGCTCTTGTCTGGACCTTTTTGTCCACCGAGTATTCATCCTTCTTAAGACCGATTGTTCTTCGGATTACCACCTCGTCGCCGGGTTCACTGAAGCGCTTGTCTGTGTTATCGAAAATAATTTCGACATATGCTGACATGACGGCAGAGCCAGAGCCCTCGTGTAAGAGTGCCTGACGCTCTTCGCGACTCATGTTGGTGTAGGCGTCGCTAAGCACGAACCGAATAGCGGCGAAGAAGTTGCTCTTGCCCGAGCCATTTCGTCCGACGATGACATTGGTACCAGGGGAAAAGGGTTCGATAACAGTTTGCTCCTTGTAGCTGTTGAACCACTGTTAGTATAGATAGCTGGCATGCGTGGCGCAGACGCGCCCGAAGAAAAACATGATGGGGAGGGAGCATCCGGGGGTCTGGGTCTTGGCGCACCTTTTGAAGCCCTGGATGATGATCTGCTTGATGTGCATGTTTGTTCTAGGGCTGCTAACTCGACAGCAGAGTAAAAGACTTGTAGTAAAATGGGCGGCTAGTAATTGGAAATTGTGCGCATCAGCGCAAGGGCGGTTGAGGTTGGCAGTGGAATGGGTGTGTCGCTGTTCGCATTCGCATGGTTCAGTTGAATTCGTAACACGGGACCAAAGGTATTGGTTATTGATGGAGGGGGGTCTCAACGCGTTGTCGCGCTCGCGGTTTCCAAAGCTCGGACCTCCATGTAGAGGCTCACGTGACATGGCTCCTTCCCAGCTGCCCGCTGCCCAGACCTTCCACCCTAGCGCGCGATAACGTCAGCGATGGTGCGCGTTGGGCTGCCCCATGTCGTCCCGTCGCGCTTCAAGCTCAACGAACTCTTCCAATTTAGGTTCCGTTGCTGCAGAGAGGGAACCCGCAGATTGATATTGGACAGATCCCTTACGCAATCCATGCCTTCATTACCAAGGCACTGGTGGCATTTCCTGGTTGGCACGTCCGTATGGCAAACACATTAAAAATTCCAATGGTTTTGTGTTTGCTCGGTTTGAACAAATACTTTCATTCTGGTCCATCCCTGGTCTCTATAACACTTTTTTCTGCTTCAAGCTGTTGTCGAGGCCGCAGCAATCAAACTGCAGGAGATAGAACGTAGCACTCGACACAAAGATGGATAACTCTTGCAAAGAATACTCGGCTCCCTCGAGCATTCCGAGTCTTTCAGGCGAGGGCGGACTGGGGAAAGGGAATTCCATGTGTTGCATCCACAGCCGTAGCCACCCTTGTTAGATTTCACTTAGCTTGGAGCTTGGGTGCCTTGAATGGTACGCGGTGTGGGGCATGGATCAGAGCGGCTTAGGTCCCTTACTGCCAAGCCCAGCCCTTTGCTGCCAAAGCAGCTGTCGCAGATCCTCCTCGCAACGAGTCCACCGGCGATGCGGCGTCTCCCATCGGACCTCTTGATAGGGCCCGAGCGGCAGTGCAATATTGTAACCCGTACTCCGTAAAAAAAATCCGATCAACCTAATCGAGCCTAACCGCACTTCACCTCCATACGCTTTGCCATGGTCAGGCACAGAGCTGGGGACGGTGTCACTGGGTTGGAGGCTACAGGTGTTATCCGGGGAATGCAGATGGCAGACAGGCACACTCCCGTTGATCGACACACACTGGAGATTCTGACAGCATGCCTGTCTTGGGAAGTCCATAGATGCCGCCTCATGCTGCACCACACGATACTACAGGATGCTACAGGATGCCACACAAACGGCTCGAGTGTGCCTGCAGCAGAGGCAGCCCTTTTCCCTTCTCCCGACTCATATTGTGCTAGAAAGGGCAGGCAGCCTAATGCCGTCGCATCTGAAAGCCTTGCCTGCTGTGTCTGTCTGGCCTGATGAGCAAGATGGACACGTTGTTCCGTCACGGCGGGGCTTTGGGGAATGTGGCGGGCCGGCGGCGGGTTGTGCCGGGTGCCTGAGCGGTGCAGCACACGCGCAGGAAGGACTGGCTGGACTGGCAGTGACTGGCTTGAGTGACGAACAAGGCGGGCTCTGCTGAGTGTTCGCTAGGCGTCAGGCCTGAATGGAGAGAGAGGATGCGGGCTGCGTTTTTGTTCGTCGTCGGGAAGCAGGCGAGCCAGGCAAAGCCGCAAAATTTGGGACTGGGGTTGGCTGGGCTGGCCCTCGCTGGGCAGGAGCACGGGACAACGCCGGGGGTGGGTGGGCGCGCATGGGCAGGGGTCAATGAATGGCGCTAATTTTTGAGAGCAGGGACGTTGGGAAGATGCCGGCTGTCTATAAATTTAAACCAATATTCTTTATAGACAGCCGGTGCCCTCCACCCGAATTTTCCACTGCGCACTTGCTGCTTGCCCTGCACGCACCTCCTCACGCTCACACCCGACCACTCCCGTCACCTTGGCCTCACCGTGAGCAGGTGGCCCCCACACCATTCACCACACTGCCTTTATTAGGTCAACCATATTTCTCGGCATTCTATTGTATCGTCGTCAACTACTTGGCGCATCACTGCACTTAATTTTCACATGACCAAAGTCAAAACAGTCGCCAACAACTCTATTTTGCCGTAATTCCCGCAACAACAAATCATATTCGCTGCAGCTAGTCAGCTTGGGATTATTTTTTTCGAGCTTCGGGCCCAGGCTGAGGTATGTTATCTGTCACGGCGATGCCTCGTCCGATTCATCAATCCTATTATGTCTGATGCAGCCCCGAACCCGTACTCCCCGACTCTGTTGTCAACCTATGTGTATTGTTTGTTCTCTCCGAGGAAACAAAGTTGTTCCCGGCTGTGGCTCACTCGACCCCTTCGTTAGCCTCATTGATAGCTAGGCTTCAGTGCTTTCTGGTTGGCCATCACTTACACTGTCCGCCCCATGATTCGCCTCCATTTGCCTCTCTCACACCCACCCTAAGCCACTAGCCAATCATGTCTCGTATACATGGCGCTCTGCCCAGCCTTCGGTGCAGTGGTAGGCTGCTAAATGGTTGCCTCCCACATCCACTCATCGGCTTTAGCACAACTCATTTGTCCCGTCATTACTTGCAAACTCGTCCAAGCTATGTATGGTTGGGGGCTTCATACTAACTGAATGGCAGTGCCATGACATCAGCCACATTCCCACGTCAACCAAACTTCTTGACATGAATAAAAGATGGCGTCTCGGTAAGTTCACGTGAAACACAACTCCTGTTTATCTTTCGGCTATGCTAACCTCTGTCACCCAGGCTTGACCGGCTCGTTACGTAAGTGTTTGGCTCAACTCCTGCATTCTGGGTCTGCATCTCGCGCTTTGCGACATGTCATACACATGCCGTTTACCGTGTCGCTGTGCATCCAACCAAGCTGCGGGCAGCTTAGGGGCCATGTTCCGCGGTGCAACCCCCTGTGTTGCCCGTGATGTAGCAATTGTGTAATGACATAGATGCTAATGCTTGTGGCGTAGAATCCTCGAGACTGGCAGTACCCGACTAATTAGGGAAACTGCCGTCAACCAGCTTGCTGACTGGCAAAAGCAACACCCTGAGGAGTTGTTCAACCTCCTTTCCAGAGTTGTACCTTATCTACGCCACAAAGAATGGGAGACCAGAACCACTTCCTCCAAGGCCATTGGCAAAATCATCGAAAGTGCAGCTCTCTATGATCCCAACGCCGCCGAAAGGGCTGGCGAGAAAAAAGAGGAGTCACTGAGTGGGAATGGTTTTGTCAAGAAGGAAGAGGTAAAGGATGACTTCTTAAGCCAGGAGGACCATTTCTCTCTCGAAACTCTCGACATATCGGCAATTCTCAAGTATGGGCGGTCTCTCTTGCGGGGTGGTAACGTGGACTATGCTCTTGCAGCCCTTGATCCGCAAAGCCGACTAGCCCACCAAAAGAAAACCCTGCCGGGCCGCCTCGGTCTTCTTGGACGTGTCTTTGCGGACGAGGAGATGCCTATCGTTAACGAGCATGCTCTCAGTCCTTCTACTCCTCAAGAGCCCTCTGCAGCTAATGGCTTCGGGCGCCACGACAGCATCGCCAACGGGAGTCAAAGCCAAACTAACGAAGAGGCTGGGCTCAGCACTAGGCAGCTTAACGTTTTGAAACGGAAGCGGAAGAGGGAGGCCCAGAAGGCCGCTCAGGGCAAAAGCGGCTTCGGTGACCTGTCGATTCGCCGTACAGCCACCGCCGGCTCCGAGGGCTTTGCTGATGAAACTCCGTTGGCTGATCCCGACTCCAAGAAAACTGGGAAGCTTGATTACTTTACTCTCGAAAGACCCGAAGGCGTGGACGAAGACACGAAGGTGGTCTCGGAGTTCAAGGGCCCCATTATTCCCATTAAGTCGGAGCTGGAAGCCGACGACAACTTGGAAGGCGCTGAGTGGCCCTACGAGCGACTCTGCGAGTTTCTCAAGGTCGACCTCTTTGACCCGCAATGGGAGACACGCCACGGTGCTGCCATGGGACTAAGGGAGATCGTCAGGGTTCAAGGCGGTGGAGCCGGGAGACGGAGGGGCAAAGCACGCTGGGAGAATGACGAGCTCAATCGAAAGTGGCTAGATGATCTGGCCTGTCGTCTGTGCTGCGTGCTCATGCTAGACAAATTCACTGATTACAGTTCTGACACATCCGTTGCTCCTATTAGGGAGACGGTCGGTCAAACCCTCGGGTCCGTCCTCCGCCACGTTCCCCCGCAGTCGGTTTACGCCATTTACCGGTTTCTCTACCGCATGGTAATGCAGGATGACCTGCATTTGGAGCAGCATGTTTGGGCTATTTGCCATGGCGGCATGGTAGGCCTCAGATATGTCGTCGCGGTGAGAAAGGATCTTCTCCTCACGGACAGCGATATGATCGACGGAGTTATCCGCAGCGTGATGAAAGGCCTTGGCGACATGGATGACGACGTCCGCTCAGTCAGCGCGGCAACGTTAATCCCCATGGCGAAGGAATTCGTGATCATGCGTCCGGGGGCTCTTGACGGCCTCATCAACATTGTCTGGGAGAGTCTCTCTAATCTGGGCGATGATCTAAGCGCATCCACCGGCAAGATTATGGACCTATTGGCCACTCTCTGCAGCTTCCCTGAAGTCCTGGAAGCCATGAAAGCATCAGCAGCTCAAGATGAGGAAAGATCTTTCACCCTCCTCGTCCCTAGACTCTACCCCTTCCTTCGACACACCATTACTTCAGTCCGGCTTGCTGTGCTGAAAGCACTCATGACCTTTGCCAACCTTGGGGCCGAGACATCCCAAGGCTGGCTTACCGGCAGGATACTGCGGCTCATATTTCAAAACATTCTTGTCGAGAGGGACCAGGAAGCATTGGCCACGTCTATGGAGCTGTGGTCTGCGCTTGTTCGGAATCTCGGCCAAAACCCGACCGTCCTGGCGGACGAGTTCGAGGCACATGTGGAGGCCATGATGCAACTCACGCTGCATCCCATTGGTGTATCGCGGAACCCCATCCCTATGAATGCAAGCCTTTTCCAGAAGCCCTCAGGAGGAACATACACTCTACCAGGTGTGACGCCGGTCGGCACTAGGCGGTCGTCACCACCCGAGGGAGCAGAGAGACCCGTGAAGCGTCGGAGAAAGTCAACCAAGGTCGACGACATTCCTCCACCCAGTCAAGGTCATGACGTTGATGGCCACATGATGCAGGGTGATGTTGATTTGGTAGGCATGGACGTCCTGGTCCGCTCTCGCGTTTCGGCTGCTAGGGCTATGGGTCTTCTCATGTCTCTCGTTCCGGCTCCCATGCTTTCGGTGTACGATGCCAGCATTCTACCTGGCCTTAATTCGGCCTTTGCTTCGACGCAACTCACGGCCGCGATCATCATCGACGAATACGCAAAGAACTCACCTGCTGGCTCACCAGCAGCCCGTTTTGTCGGACCCTTGCAAGCTATCATCGAAGTAGATCGCCCCTCCCATTACCGGGATTTGGTGAGCTTCGTGCAGCGCGTGCGATCGCAATCGCAGCAGCTCATCAACTTGTTCCGCGACCACGGCAAGGTTTCCCAAAACAAGTTGCCTACACTTGCCGTTGTCGTACAAGGCGAAGCAGAGGCTGGCCCCACCGCTTTCTCTATTGCCAATGCTGAAAAGGTTGTGGGCGATGACTACGAGAGGCTCAAGAAGGCTATGGCACCTGGTCAACGACTCATTGCACTCCCCCAACTGTCTGAAGCTCGTGAAGTAACGGTCACAGCTATCGAGGAAGCCAAAGCAGCCAAGGAGTCTCGCGACGCGCGCATCCGAGCTGCTGCTGCATGTGCACTGATTGCGATGAAGGTGTTGCCAAAGAAGCCAAGTCCTCTTATCAAGGCCATCATGGATAGCATCAAAACAGAAGAGTACCAGGAACTGCAGTGCCGCTCGGCTGCGACCATTGCTCGTCTGGTACAGCTATTCACCGACTCTGGTCGCCGGGGTCCGGCCGACAAGGTGGTTGCAAACCTAGTCAAATTCTCTTGCGTCGAGGTTGCGGAAACTCCAGAGTTCCCCATTCATGCTCTTAAAACGAACGTTATTCTTTCTATGCAGAAGGAGGAGGACCGTGTTGACCATGCCGATGCTGACAAGTTCGCCAGAGAGGCCAGGGCAGCTCGTATCACCCGTCGTGGTGCCAAGGAAGCACTAGAGATTTTATCCCAGACTTTTGGCGCTGAGCTCTTGACCCGGGTACCAAGCCTACAAATATTCATGGAAGAACCGCTGTCGAGAGCGTTCTCTGGTCCCCTGCCTGCAGAGGCCAAGGACCCCGAGAGCACGTTTGGACAGGAAATTGTCGATGCAATGTCGGTAATACGGACCATGACACCAACACTGCATCCAGCTCTCTATCCTTTCATAATGAGACAGGTGCCTCTGGTCATCAAGGCACTTCACTCTGAGTTATCAGTCTTCCGCTACATGGCGGCGAAATGCATGGCAACAATATGTAGCGTCATTACCGTTGAGGGAATGACCGCTCTGGTAGAGAAAGTCCTACCTTCAATCAACAACCCCATCGATCTTAGCTTCCGGCAAGGCGCCATAGAGGTCATCTACCATCTCATTGCCGTCATGGGTGACAGGATTCTTCCCTATGTCATCTTCCTCATTGTCCCTGTCCTCGGCCGTATGAGCGATTCGGACAACGAGGTCAGGCTTATCGCCACTACATCTTTTGCCACGCTTGTCAAGCTGGTTCCTCTTGAAGCTGGCATCCCCGATCCGCCAGGACTTTCCGAGGAACTCCTGAAGGGAAGAGATCGGGAACGGACATTTATTGCTCAGCTACTCGATCCGAAGAAAGTCGAGCAATTCAATATCCCCGTCGCCATCAAGGCCGAACTTCGTTCCTACCAACAGGAAGGTGTCAATTGGCTTCAATTCCTCAACAAATACCATCTCCATGGTATTCTTTGCGACGACATGGGTCTCGGCAAAACACTTCAAACCATTTGCATCGTCGCGAGCGACCACCATCAGCGTGCGGAAGATTTTGCAAAGACTGGAGCTCCAGACGTAAGGAGACTCCCCTCTCTGATTGTCTGCCCTCCAACCCTCTCTGGGCATTGGCAACAAGAAATCAAGACATACGCTCCTTTCCTGAGCGTCACCGCTTATGTTGGCCCTCCGGCGGAGCGAAAGGTTCTCAAGGACCAGCTGGATAAAACAGATATCGTCATCACCTCATACGATGTCTGCCGAAATGATGTTGACCTAATTGAGAAATACAACTGGAATTACGTGGTCCTTGACGAAGGCCACTTGATCAAAAACCCAAAGGCCAAAATCACCATGGCCGTCAAGAGACTCGCTAGCAACCACCGACTTATTCTCACCGGCACACCCATTCAAAATAATGTGCTCGAGCTCTGGTCACTGTTTGACTTCCTGATGCCAGGCTTTCTTGGCGCAGAAAAGGTCTTCCTTGACCGGTTCGCAAAGCCCATCGCTAATAGTCGGTACAGCAAGGCCTCGTCTAAGGAGCAAGAAGCTGGTGCGCTGGCAATTGAAGCTCTGCACAAGCAGGTGCTTCCTTTCTTGCTGCGGCGTCTGAAGGAGGAGGTGCTCGACGACCTCCCGCCAAAGATTCTGCAGAATTATTATTGCGACCTCAGTGACCTTCAAAAGAAACTCTTCGAGGATTTCACCAAGAGGGAGTCCAAAAAGATCACCGAAGAGGCCGGCCGAGACGACAAGGAAGCGAAGCAACACATCTTCCAGGCACTGCAATACATGCGGAAGCTCTGTAACTCGCCTGCGCTGGTCATGAAACCTGGCCATAAAGCATATGACGATACGCAGAAGTTCTTGGGCAAGCAAAACACGAGCCTCGAAGACCCGGCCCATGCGCCCAAGCTCACCGCCCTCAGAGATCTCCTGGTCGACTGCGGCATTGGCGTCGAAGGCCAAGAGTCGTCAGATCCTCTCTACACGCCTATCAAGCCACATCGTGCTCTCGTCTTTTGCCAGATGAAGGAAATGCTTGACATGGTGCAAAACACGGTGCTGAAGAGCATGTTGCCTTCAGTTTCGTACCTTCGGTTGGATGGATCTGTCGAGGCCAATAAGCGCCAAGATATTGTCAACAAGTTCAACAGCGATCCGTCGTACGATGTTTTGCTGCTGACGACCAGCGTTGGCGGCCTCGGCCTGAATCTTACGGGTGCCGATACGGTAATCTTCGTCGAGCATGACTGGAATCCTCAAAAGGATTTGCAGGCCATGGATCGCGCACATCGCATTGGCCAGAAGAAGGTGGTCAACGTGTATCGCCTCATCACGCGTGGGACACTCGAGGAGAAGATTCTAAGTCTGCAGCGCTTCAAGATTGACGTGGCCAGTACGGTTGTCAATCAGCAGAACGCCGGCTTAGCAACGATGGACACGGACCAAATCTTAGATTTGTTCAATCTAGGCGACTCGGGACCAAACCTCATATCCGACAAGCCTGATACGATCGAGGGCAGGGAAGAAGACATGGTGGACATTGAGACAGGTGACGTGCGGCAGCCCGGCAAGAAGGCGGCGTGGCTGGACGGCCTAGGTGAGCTCTGGGACAACAGCCAGTATGAGGAGAGCTTTGACTTGGATGGTTTCTTGAAGACCATGGGATGATGGGACCTCGCTACGGGAGGTGCAGCTCAAGGCGTCCTTTGGTTCTATGCTGTATGAACTGGATTGGGAGACGATGACGAGGAATGAGATCCCCGCAATGTAGGATATGACTCGGAGGACCACGTTTTGCGGGTTGCAACACGTGTGGGACACTGGGGGGGGAGGGGGTTGAGGGATATTATGTGGCGTTGGGCGAAGCGAAAAAGGAGGCCCTTTGGGCCGGAGTTGTGTGTTAGTTGTCCGTTCAGCGTAGTTGATGTATCATTAGCATGAGGACATTGGCCCGTGATCGACTTGAAAAGCAAGAAACGACGATTTAGGGATGTTCGAAGAGCGAGCATGTCCATAATACTACCTCGCAACCTTGTTTCATCGAAAATACATTCCGGATCGGTTTGATATTTATGTCTAAACTCTAATCGGGTTCCATCTAGTCTAGTAATGATGTTGTCTTCAAACCCTTGAGGGCCAGGTGGCTTGGGTTGGCCGAATGCCGAGTCCTTTCGAGCACTCCGACTTCCCCGATGGGGTAGGAGCCTACGGACTGGGGAAGGGAGTGGTGGAGGGCGTTGGTACGTTTGGCTAGAGAGGGGAGGATGGGCGGGCGGAAGGGGATGATGTCCTGCTGGGGGCTGTGTTGAGGGGTTGTAGCCTGAGGAAGGATGTGGACGGGTGTGGGTGTGCCTGCGGCTGGAAGGTCGGGTTGGCGGGTGCTGGGAGGTAGCCTGTTGGCGGCGCGCCGTGGTAGTAGGACGGCTGGGAATGGGGCTTGGGTGACTTCTTCCAATGCTTTCGCTTCTTCGGGCGCTTCGACTTTGAATCGTCGTTGATCGTCTCGGACTTTGTTTTGCGGGCCTTCTCGCCTCGGGAAAGGGCCCTGGTACGCCTCCAGCTAGCGGATTCGATGCGGCCTGGTTTGCTCGCAGGTTTGACTGCAGGCTGTAGGAAGCGGGCATTGAGAAGGATTCCATCTCGATAAGGGAATGGTATTTGGTGTGCTGGATAGGTACTTTCAATTGAAAAGGGGGTATAAGTGATATACAAAGAGGAGCACGAAGTGCTAGAAAGGTTTCACAATGGAGAGAAGAAGCATGTGGGTACTGGAAGCGGGTGCCGGAAGTGGTTACATCCTAGTAGAAAGTGAATATAGACAGGGAGGAGGACGGGCTGTGGTGTAGAAATACCTCTTGATGGAGAAAATAAGTGGTAGGCGGCAAAGAAAAAGCGGTTTAATCACTTTGTCTCGAGGTCAAGGATGCTGGCTGGGAAGGAGTATGTAGTGCGAATAGGGAAGTGTAAACGGCAGCCGAAACCGAGTGTGTGGTTACTAGAAAGACTACTTGATAAGATGAAGAGGGGATGGACAGTACAAAACAAAAAGAGAGATTTTCCAATATCAAAGGTAGCCGGAAAGGAGGAGGCGGTATGCCAGAAAGGCGCTTCAAAAGAAAAAGGTGGTGTGGACGATAATTGGGAAGGACCGAGTGTTGGAGAGCTCTCCAGAAAGAAAGGGGGCAATAGATGGGTGGGATGGAGGAAGTGGTTTAGTTACCCTGTTTTCACGTCAACAATACATAATTGGGAAAGAGTATACCATGTGCTCGAAAGGGGCTTCAAAAGGAAAATCGAGGTAATAGGTAGGAAGGAGAAAGCAGTTCACTTGCCTTAGGAGTAGGTAGTTAGGAGGGCGGATGCGGTGAGCTGGAAATGCTGATAAATAGAGGGCAGATGATCGATGCGCAAGAGAAAACGGCCTGACTACCATAATTTTGGTATTGATATATATCAAAGTCAGTATTGGGAGGAGTAAAAAAGGGGTACGCGGTGTGCTTGTCAAGGCGTACGTAAGTGGGGGGGATAGAGCAGACTCGCTACCTTGCTTTGGAGGTTCATTGATACCACAGCCCGCGTTGAGGGCTGTCAGCTAGGAGTATCTGGTATACGAGAAAGGGGTTTCAAAGAAAGAAATGGTGTTGGCAGACAATAGCATGCTGAGTGCGCTCGCTCCTGGTGCTGAGAACAGGTACCAGAGTACTATAAAGGGGTCGTAGCTGGAAGGATTCGCGGTTCACAATTCTAATACGGGGTTCATGGATAGAGGTAATCTGAGGGCAGTTCAAGCAGGATTAGACTGGGCATTGAGACGTTCCGAGGAGGAGAACAGGAATATCTCGAGGTTGGCCGATACTGGTGTTAGGTCCGAGGCTGAAGAGAAGAAGAGACTTGGAGTATTGAATTTGAGGCATGAGGGACCAAAAGACGTTGGGTTGAGTCCGACTATCAGAGTCTAAAATGGGGAAAGATAATTGCTGAGCCTCTTGCTTCTGTGGCGATAGCTTCCCCCGAGGTTCATGCTCTCAGAAAAAACACAGATATAGCATTAGCATGTACATGAAGCTAGGGGCATGCGCTTGACTGACACCAAATTTAGCCACAGCCGACTCAACAGACTTCTGCAAGCGACTTCTCTCTCTTGAGGTCCCAAGCAAGCCTCACAACGGATCCCCTCGTCCTTGATAGGCTCTAGCTAGACAAGGGGCTGGATGAGGGTGTGTGAAGCTGGTGTAGTGTTGACAGCGATGGCAGAGATAACGGGAGATAGAGAAAGTGATAGAGGTCACATGAAGCCCAAAGTCGTTGAGCGCGATTGGACGCCAAGGATTGCGTCGCCAACTTCCAGGGTCTGGATGCAGACGACTCAGGAGGCTAGGCCTCTTATGGTTGGGCTGCAGCAACGACCTTCCCCGCATAGGTTCTTGAACCAACCACAGTTCAGAGGCGGGGCCTTCAATTGCCCTCTGCAAATATTGAGCAATTGGGCCCAGACGTCATCCAACCGAGACGAGAAAATAGGCCCCATCCATGCCATCCTTGCCATCTTTGCCCTTCCAGCCACTGATCACTGCGCACCTGAATGCTAGACACACCCACAAGCCTCCTTCAAACTCGACGAGATCGATCGAGACTCGATTGAGACTACAAGTCCCCACCACATGGCAAGACGATAGCAGCAGATCACTTCTTTGCTGTGCGACTTTGGACCGGAACAACTGAGACAAGCAGCCGCTTTGAATCAAACGGCGACCAGCCATATCAGCCACCGCCGGCATCGCAACCTCCCTCACCATGGCGAGCAGTGCTGCTGCGGAAAACACGCCCCTCCTCCCCACTGCCAACACAGCTCCACCCAGGGCCCCAAGGCCCTCCAGGCCTCAGCGAAATGTCACCTTTAACCCGACCGTCTCGACCAAGACCATAGAGCCCGAGTCCGAGTACCGCCCCTCCCGGGCCGCGCACCAGCAACACTTCCCCCTCCCGTCGCCAACTAACCCCTCGGCAATCAGCACCGGCGGCCTTGGTGGCGGGCCGCCGATGCTCTCGGCCCTGAACAACAAGCTACGCCGGCGCAACAGCCACGGCGGTACCACAAGCATAACCACCGGAGCCGGCCTTCCGCTCGCCGCAACCTCCAGTGGCATACAGCCCAAGATTGGCCCCCAGCGCAGCACAAAGAATGCCCAGAAGCTCAAACTCTTGCCGAATCCCGAGCTCGACGACGACAACCCCGACGAGGAGAGCGGCCGTGATGTCTACTCGCAGTACACCCGCATCAAAGACCCAACGGCACGCAGGGATGCCGCGCGCCTCGGAAAGGCGGACCGTGACAAGCTCCCCAGAGTCACGGCGTATTGTACGGCGAACAAATACCAGATGGATGGGCTGATGCGCTTCTTGAAGGGGAGGGGGAAAGGGCGTGGTGCCAGTCCCAAGCTCATCGACGAGTGTATCTACACCCCTTACAGCTATAATTCCAAAGAGGCCGAAAGATCACGCGAGAGACAAGCCGAGGTGCATGCAAATATGATAGCTGATCAGGAGGAGCGGAGGCAGTTGGAAGACGGCCTGTCGGGGAACAATAATGGTTATCACCACCGCGAGGATCTGATCGACCTGCATGGCGAGAGCACAAACGGTAACTCCCATCGGAACGACAGCCAATTAATCCGTCATATAGCCGATGAGAGTGCGATAGCTGACGACACGCCCGAGTTTGACGTCCATGTACACACGCCCGAGATTTTTCTCTTTGACTATGGCGTTGTCGTAATATGGGGCATGTCTGCCGTTCACGAACAACGGTTCTTGAAGGAGCTGGCTAAATTCGAGACGGAGAAGCTGGCGCCTGATGATGTTGAGACAGAGTTCTTCAACTTTTATTACACGCACGAATACCAAGCCCGCATCTACAACGACTTCATTACGCTGCGGGACAAAAACAACTACATGACAAAACTGGCCATCTCCCATGCCCTAGCACAGAGTGTCAAGGTTAGTCCTTTCCCTGAACCGCTACTGAGATTCATGCTAATATTAACCTCACTAGACCTCCCTCTTCGAGGAGCTCATCGCCTCCACCATCGACACGTGCAAGGACATCCCCACGCAAATCGCGCTGACAGGAAAGATCGATCTCAGCCGGACGCAGATCAACATGCAAATTGGCGAGCTCTTCATCCTCCGCATCAATATCCACCTCAACGGTTCCGTTCTGGACACCCCTGAGCTGTTCTGGGTGGAACCCCAGCTCGAGCCTGTCTATCAGGCCGTGCGTAGCTACCTGGAGATGGACCAGCGCGTTGGCCTGTTGACGGAGCGTCTGGACGTCATCGCCGATTTATTAGCGGTGCTCAAGGACCAGCTCAGTCATGGGCATGGCGAGAAACTGGAATGGATTGGTCAGTACCTGATTCATGTGTTTGGAGATTATTATGCTAACTTGATATCTCAACAGTAATAATTCTCATCGCCGCCGAGATCCTCGTGGCACTTGTAAATATCCTGGTTGATTTATACGTGGGCGTCGACTAAAAGACATGGAATGGCATGGCGTGGGGTCGCATTGCGTTGCATTGGGAAGGCTGTTTCTCTTCTGCTGTACTATTTTTCTGAATTATTATTATGACCTGGTTGGTGGTGAAGCGCGTTCATGGTTGATTTTCGACTGTCGTTTGGCAGAAGGAATCATCGAAGAAAGGGAGAGCGATCAGGGAGAAGAGTAGGATAGTGTAACTAGGATCACGTACACGCATTCGATAACTGCGATAGACCGCGGCGCTCCGCGGCGGACAGACGGCGACGACAAGGTCAAGGTCACTGAGGACAAAATAAATACACACGTGGTTGATCAACTCACTGGCGCCTCATAAGCGAAAAAAGGGACAATCATCAGATCTATTCAAACACCGCCAGGAAAGGGACAATAAGTATTGCTATCCTCGGCTCTTCCCGAGGGCAATTCAAGGGCTTCCTGCCCACCTGATAAGCTGTATCTCTCTATCCCACTCAACCACTGCAAAGCTGCAAATCCTGTCCGCGCCTGTTCGCGCCGAAAAGATACATATTTTCCCTCTCCCCATGCTCCCCGGCAAGCAAATCCGGGCCCCGGAGCCGAATGACATGAAAAAAATAAGAAAGAAAATCGAATGATACAAAGCCGTTCTCCATCCGCCGGACGAACAGAAAATAACCCTGATCGTGCAACTCCAAAAGATGGCTGAGCCGGGCGAAACATCGAAAATGCTCTTTCAAGGAATACGGTTATCCTTCATCCCTCAGATGCATCGTGCGTGAGGCCCCCCATACTCCGCCCCCTAAAAGTTGTCTCTGCATGAGAATATAAATCTGGTTGCGCGTAATGGCCTCCTACTCCTCCGGCTTCTCGCCCTGCGTCTCCTGGTCTGTATCATAATTCCCCATCTCCACGTCTTCCTGCTGTGGCGAGCCAACGGAACCCCCTGCTACCACCGAAGATACTGCCCGTGCATCCCTGTCACCGTCGCCGTTCTCGTCCACCTCTTCGGTGGCGCCGCTGTTCGCGTCGTTTTCGGCATCACGCTCGGCGTCGCGGGCGGATTTGGCGGCGGCCTTGGCGGCTGACTTGGCGTCGTAGGCATCCTTCTCCTTTTGGTACTTGGCCATCTCGTCGTCAGCGCGCGTTTCGAACTCCTCGCGCCGGCTGGTGGCCAGGTCCTTCCAGCTGCGCGCGAGCTCCTCCTCGACGCCGCCGGAGCCGCCGGCACCCTCGGCGGACTCGTCGTCCTTGCTCTTATCCTTAAGAGAGTCGCGCGTCTCATCGCAGTAGAGGTCAAAGGCACTGCCAGGCTTCCTAGGCGCCTGTCTGTGGACTCCGTTTGCTCGCCCGCCACCCTCGAGGTGCTGGGCCGAGAAGGCGTCGGAGCTTGGCGACTGTGTTCGCAGGTTCTGGCTTCCGGTGAATGTGACGCCACCTCCCGGTACGCCGCCGCCTCCGCCGCTGACGCTGCCGCCACCGGTGCCGCCGGCGGAGGGAGTATCGAAACTGGTAAGCATGGACGGCTTACGATGGCCACGCTTAATTCGCAGCGGCTTCTCCTTAGGCTGCGGGGTCGTGCTGTTCAGCTTGCGCGGCTCGCTGTTGGCTGGGATGATGGTCGTAGATGGGAAGCTGGCTGTTGGTGCGGGGGAGCTTACCGTCGGCGGGGGGCTGGGGCTGCCGTCCGAGTCTTCCACATTGGCGCTTGTCCGCTTGGCGAGCTGCTCGAGCAGAAAGGCGCGCTCAAGGCGCATCTTCTCAACCTGGCGCTTCAGCCGGGTCAGGCGCAGCCGTGCGGCATCGTTGGCCTCCTCGACCTCGTTCGTCCGCTGCTTCAGCTGGATGCATTTGCGGCGGTATGCCTCCTCGACTGATGGTGGCAGTGCCGGCGGTGTGGACGTGGCTAGTTGGGTCGGAGAGAGGGCGTCAGCGGAGTCGAGGGACGAGGGGGGCGAAGACATGGCTAGGGCAAACATGGGAGGCAACAAGTACGGGGGAGGGGGTTGATGGGGATAGATGATAAGGATGGACAGCACAAAAAGCCGCAGCCGTTGCTAATGCCGCGGAAACTGCGACCATCATCGCCATAGTCATGTTCATGTGGGCTTCAACGTACCTGGCGCCATGTCAATGATCTGTCAAAACTCTAAGCAGCAACGCCCCGAACTCAATGTAGTTTTGAGCAATGGGTGGTGCAACTGCCAGATATTCGACTGTGTGTTGGAGATGAGAAACAAGAAATTTGGTCGTAGTTTCCGCCTTGTGAATTGATGCGGGTAGAAGTGAAGGGGCGGTGGGATGCGCGGGTGGTTATTGTGCTGGGGACGCCTTTTGCGTTCAGTCGGACAACTTCAGGAGAAACGAAGCGATCCTGGCTCGCAGCGCAGTGACGGAACGCGACAAGGCTGAAATTGGCCCACCGATTCTACTGGACAAGCTGATGTGGGCCTGGTGGCCTGGCGCAGAGCCGGGCCATTGGCTGCGAGCCACAGTGCCCAAGGCTGCCGTTTGGGGCCTTTTGGGGTGTCGGCTTGCCGTAGAACTTTTTTGGAGCGTCTCCCCACAACGGGAGCTTCGACAACACAGGCCGCAGATTTCCAGCTTGTTTTGTTTGCAAGACAGCCACCCATCCGACCAACTCGAGTCCTGAACACCCGAGCCAAGTCGTTATGTCTCTCAATATACCCAACGCACCGAACGCGAACCTGTTCAAGCAGGGCTATCAAAAGTGAGCAATGCTTGTGTGCTACGGCTGCGCATGCCCCTCCATCGGCCCCCTCCCCCTCCCCTCTCTCTCTCTCTCCTCCCCTCTCCCCTATTGCTCCCGCTCTCGCATTCCCTATTCTGTCCTTCCAGCCGAACACCTCCTGACAAATTTGTCTACAGCTACGACTCAGAAGATGGCGCTGTTCTACGTAACATCGATGCCTGCCGCGCCATCTCGTCGACGGTCCAGACGTCGCTCGGCCCCTATGGCCGCAACAAGATCGTCATCAACCACCTCCAGAAGATGATTCTCACCTCCGATGCCGCCACCATCCTCCGCGAACTCGATGTCGTCCACCCGGCCGCTAAGCTTCTGGTCATGGCCAGTCAGCAACAAGAGTCAGAAGTCGGCGATGCCACCAACCTAGTCATCATCCTCGCTGGCGAGCTACTCAAGAAGGCCGAGGAGCTGCTGCGCATGGGTCTCAAGACGTCCGACATCGTGACTGGTTACGAGCGCGCACAAAAGATTGCCCTTGATGCTCTTGAGGAGCTTGAGGTTGACAAGGTCGACGACATCCGATCCCAGTCTGAGCTCAGCAAGGCTATCCGGACTGTCATCGCCAGCAAGCAAACAGGCAACGAGGAATTCCTCGCCGACCTCGTTGCTGAGGCCGTACTCGCTGTTCTCCCCAAGAACCCCGTCAACTTCAACGTCGACAACATCCGCGTCGTCAAGATCATGGGTGGCAGCCTGGAGCACAGCCGCGTCGTCAAGGGTATGGTGTTCCCCAAGGAGCCCAACGGTTCGGTCAAGAAGGCCCAGAAGGCCAAAGTTGGTGTCTACACCTGCCCCATCGACATCAGCCAGACCGAGACAAAGGGAACCGTGCTACTGCACAACGCCAAGGAGATGCTCGACTTCACCAAGGGTGAGGAGACACAGCTTGAGGCCGCCGTCAAGGAGCTCCACGACGTTGGACTCAGAGTCGTCATCGCCGGATCCACGGTTGGTGAGCTAGCGATGCACTACCTCGACCGCTACGGCATCCTGGTCATCAAGATTTTGAGCAAGTTTGAGCTGAGGCGCATCTGCAGAGTCGTCGGGGCCACACCCCTAGCGAGACTTGGTGCGCCGATGCCTGATGAGATGGGCAGCATCGACGTTGTCGAGACGCTCGAGATCGGTGGTGACCGCGTCACAGTATTCAGGCAAGAGGATGAGACGACAAGGACGGCCACCCTCGTCCTTCGTGGCGCCACCCAAAATCACCTGGACGATGTTGAGCGCGCCGTTGACGATGGTGTCAATGTGGTCAAGGCCATCACCAAGGATCCTCGCTTGGTACCTGGTGCCGGTGCTACAGAGGTCGAGCTGGTCGAGAGGATACAGGCTGTCGCGGAAAAGACCCATGGTCTTGCGCAGTACTCGATCAAGAAGTTTGGCGAGGCTTTCGAGGTCGTGCCAAGAACCCTTGCCGAGAGCGCTGGTCTGGATGCCACTGAGGTGCTCAGCCGGCTATATGCTGCCCATCAAAAGAAGGATGACTGGGCCACTGGCGTTGATATTGAGGTATGGTTTAATATTTTTTCTCGTTGGTGTGATCGTCACTAATGGTCTACCTAGAACGAGGATGGCTCTGGAACCCTGGATGCCGAGGACGACGGCATTCTAGACCTGCTCATCAGCAAGCAGTGGGCTATCAAGCTCGCGACTGAGGCTGCCCGGACAGTGCTCTCGGTTGATCAAATCATCGTGGCTAGACAGGCTGGCGGGCCGAAGCCTCCCGGCCCTAACCCGGTAAGTCCCGACGTGATGTCTCTTCTTTCACCCAAACCTCGTGCTAACTATTTGGGTAGAACTGGGATGAGGACTGAGTGTAGGGTGTAAATGTTGGTCTAATGGTTGATGAGATGGACTGCGTTGGCACATAGACGGAAAAGAAGGAGGCTATGGATGTCCATGTAGACAAAACTGGGTCGGTAAGAGGATGCGCGGTTCATGAAATCCCATCGAGAGATCTCATACATGGCTGCAGTGCCTACGGTGTGACCGAAGATCGAGAATCGTGTAACGCCGACACGCTAGCCCCTAACAATGTCGCCCATGCCAGCATATCTACGGTGCATTGCTTGACATGTCTATACATGCTCTCTGCCACTTGCAGGTCTCCCTTTTTAACACGACCTTGTTTCCACTCGTCTTGGACACAGGATAAAGATACCCCACCAGTTCAGAAGCTAACCGGCCACCCATCGGGGGACTTCGGCTTCGGTGATACAGAGCAGATACGAGGACGGTACTACCACATACGACCACAGGTACTGGAGAACTCGGGATCCCGTCCGCTCTCCCATAGATAAGCCAGTGACCGCCAGACTAGTAGTTGGGTCGGTGACGACCAGCGAATCCCTGGTGTTGTATGTTATTTTTGCTCTCTATCTGAGAGTCCTTTTTTATTTCTCCTAGCTAAGAGATAAATCGGTTCTTTCTATGATTTCTTGCTTATAGCTTTGTTTTCAAATGGAAACAGGGGATAAGGTTGCAGTTTAAAGGCTGGTGGTCACGGTATCTATCTATGATTACACCTTCTTCCCCAGCAGTGCCAGACTGACTGCCTACCGCGCTGATTTTGTGGTAGCCGTGGGCGTCCAAGCACGCCTAGTGGCTTACATCAACAGCCTCTTTCCTCCTCAACCGCATCTCTGCCTCATAGTCTTGGACGGCTTGCTTGGGCGTGGCAAGACTGTCAGCAGCTCGCTTCAGTGCACCGGCCAGAACACAGCCGTCAATGATACCATGGTTGACGCCTTCTCCACGATCTGTAGTCACGAGACAAGACATTCGTTAGCAAGCCCCGGATCATCAAAGACAACATGGAGATGACTTACAAATGGACATGCAGTGAGCAGAATCACCAGTCAGCGTTGCGACGCCGTCCCAGTTATCCCACGACACAGCAGGCCACTCGACCAGATTGACCCAGCTCACAACGGTATCCTGGGGCATCTCATCCATAACAGACCTTAGTGCCGGAAACATGGTACTCCCCTTCAACAGGAAAACGTCCCTCGGGCTCATGCCCTCCAGCTCTGCATCCCCATCCTTGGGGATCCAGGAATAGTATAGCTGTATGCTGCGAGATCGTTGCTCACCCCGGGCTCGGGCTAGCTAAAGCATGGACCAGAAGGCGAATATGTCGGTCTTGGGGTCAGTGCCGAAGAAGTACAGCGAGTCGGCCTGGGAGCGAAGCTTCTGTAGCTTGGTCAGGGAAATGGTGTAGGAGGTGCCGAGGGCTTTGCAAGGGAGCAGCTGGGCTTCGCAGTTGTCAGGCGCGAGAATACGACGAACGGCGGAAAAGGCGCCGTCGGCACCTACAACGACAGTACCTGTGTATGAAGTGCCGTCCTCAGAGGAGGCGCTGACGCTGCTGGCGGTATAACAACACAAGGTTGTTACCACCCAACCAACCGACCTTGTTATTTTGAGGAGAAGTCGCTAAAACATCTCTATGATGGCCGTCGTCTGAGGCAAGGCCTGGGCACCTTGATGGACACGGTGGGAATTCTCCTTCCTTCCTGTTCCTGTTCAATGGAGTCTTCCGTGTCTACCTCAGTCACCCACTCTAGCCAAGGGAATAAAAGACGACAACTGGGAGCCCGGGCCCATTCCACTGTGTCAAGTAGACAAATTAATATATGAAACACACCCCAAAGTGCAATAAAATCTTTATACTAGACTATCAACCGCAATGGAGGCGTCCGTTATAGGCCGGCAATGCCACGGCCGATCTGGGAGATGTTGAGTTAGTAGGCGGTTTGGAAGTGAGGTTGGGGTCACTGGGAGACATACAATCGGGACATGCAGCCGTTGGTTTCCGGGGACTGCTTCAGAGATGGCCATTTTGAAGGATAGGCCTGTGGAGTCTATGGGAATCGGGACGCTCCTTTTTGATATGGATATGGTGAGTTAGGAAGGCACGGGAAAGACACGGGAATCTCGATTCTTTTATGTTTACCATTCTTATTATCCGATATCTTTACAACCCCAAAGCCTACTCTGCTACACATACGATTCATATGGCTTTACCGTTTTCCTTACCAGGAAAACCCGTCCTTGTATACCATTTCTCATACACCACCACGACCCCGTTATGGATATAGGTTGCATTGCCAGACCCGCAACCCGTGTGCTACACACACACCAAAGAAGCCTAGCTACCGCGCATCTTCCGATTCGTCTCCAAGCCGAGTGGGAACTGCAGGAGGAATGGAGGGCGATTCAGGTACATTTCCTTCATGTTCGAGACATGATCAATAGAGGCTCCCCCTCCCGACTGCACATACCCAGCGCTCCATTCGCGTCTTCGGCAGTTTGCCACCAGGCGGATGTCACCTCATCATATTGGACTCACCGACTCGCCGTGTTTCTTAGTGAGCGGATACCAAAAGATTTTCCACATGCTCCTTCGTTTCACCTTTAAAAGGTTATCATCCATCCAGTGCTATATCCCCATCTTACACACTCATCCTGAGTCAGGACAGGTAAAAAGACATACAACACCAGGGATTCGCTGGTCGTCACCGACCCAACTACTAGTCTGGCGGTCACTGGCTTATCTATGGGAGAGCGGACGGGATCCCGAGTTCTCCAATACCTATGGTCGTATGTATTTTGTTGAGGAAAAAAAGCGGTTGATATACTGGTTTCCTGATCCGCTGCCAGTGATAGACCTCGAGTTCTTTGTGTGACAAAGGAGCACTTGACCCACACCCAAGCTATGCCAACCTCCCATAAGGAATGCCAGGCTTTCAAGTGAATACTCGGAACTCAAGATGTGGATTGTATATTGTCGATGGAATCAGGGCTGCCGTCACATCCCTCACCCTCCGGGAAGGACTCCGATCATACTAGTATCGGCGCTGGATAATCTGAGTCGAGGATGAATAACTTGAAGTTTTGAGCCATGACTCGTCATTCCCGAAGAACTCACAACTCAAGTACATACCTTACTACCACCAACTACCATCACTACAGTTTACAAGTAGTCACATAGCTATAGAGATCTCTCCACATATGATGTGTCGTCCCTCCAGATTTGAAGCACAACGAGCGTAAGCTTAAGTAATAGGTATACCTCTACGTGGATTGATATTCTGTCGCGAGTGCAAATATTGAAAGTTGCGATGTACTACTAGCTGCACGGGTAGACATCGTAGGATCGACTTTCATTACTACCATAGGGAGACTGGGGCAAACTCAGAGTCGAGGTGTATCACACCTATTCTATTCCCATTGGGAAAACTTGAAAGTTTAGATTTTCCTTTCGATGAAGATATCTCTTGATATGATATAACCGTTTCCGTTCTCTAAACGACACCAGCAATCCGACTGACAACTCCCCAAACACTGGTGCGAAGTCTCAATGAACCCCCCCCCCTCCCCGGCCGCCGCCGCTATACACATTCTCACTTCTCCAGGAACCCATACACACAGACGCAGCACCCGCCCGCCCGCCAAGGCAAGCGCACAGGCTGTGCACTGGTCTTTGATGACGCCAGCGAACTTGGGCTGATGCTCGAACTGGTCGCGGGCGCAGCGACTATCTGCAGGTCACCGACACCGTCTTTGGGCGTCGGCGAACGTCATCTCTCTGGAAGGCTCGAGGGTAGTAGGTAAGGCAGGCACGCAGGCACGCAGGCAGGTCAAGTATGGCTTAGAGGGCGATCGTTGATCGTCTGCCTTGGGGTACAGCAGCACGGCTCCCGCGACACGACACGCCGCATATGCGCGCTCGGGCGGGTGAAGGAGGGGAGGGGAGGCTTGGCCAGCTCAGACAGCTTATTGTATGGGGCTAGAGAGGCAGTCTTCTGTATGCGCAGGGTAAGCAGCGACGGGAGTAGTAGATGGATGTAATGATGTCTTTTCGGGCGGGAGTCGGGTAGCCAGTCTGCGTTACGCTACTACCTTAGAGAGATGACAGCAGGATCAATCCGTTCTGGTTCCTTGGGTCGAAGATTCGTGGCGCGCACGCATATCATTTGGCTGCCGGGGGGGGGGGGGGGGGGGGGGAGGGGGAGGGCTTGTCATTCAAGTCCCGTCACCCGTGTCCTAAAGCCTGCCAACGGATCTTGGGTTCCCGTCGCGGATGCTTATCTAGACGGCAACACCCTTTGTAGGTCTACCCATTTCCCCCTCTCGTCAGGTCCTGGGGCTTCTGTCGGTGAAGAGAGAGGCTGAATGCCAGGTGTAGAGGTATTGCCAGTGTTGCACTTTGGGAAGTGGGAGAGCGCTAACGAGGATTTCCCCAGATTCTCAACGTAGTTTTTCCGCAGCACGGGCGGCCCATGAAAGAGCTGAAGAACTCAGGGTACCACACTCCCGTAGATCCTGGGGGAGGGGGGCATAATCTACCGTACCAGAGGGTCCGTTATGCTGGCTACACCGATGTGATATCGTCTTGTCCGCAACGCACGCGCACACACACACACACACACACGGGCACACGGGCACACGGGCACACGGACACACGGACACATCCATTCTAGAGGCTACCCAAGGCCAAGTGACTGGTGCTCAGCAGCCAGAAAACCCTTGAACGACCCTAACACAACCCTTGCAGGATCCCAGGCCGCTGTGGTTTGCCCGCCAGGAGGCCCCGGCAATCCGCAGTTACAGAATCTGGTTGAGAGTAACTATACCGCTACGAGGAAAAGTGCCTGGGCCAAGGCAGCGCATGGGGCACCCGTTCGGTTGCTGCGGTGTATTGACAGTCCGTGAGGGGATTGACGAGGTGGAGTGCTTGGCTGGAGAAATGGTCAAGGCCCTCGCCAGGCGGCGCACGGTGGCCGCCAGTACCTGCTTGGCCGTCGTGGGATCCGAAGTTGGCTCTGTGGCTCACCCACTAGGCCGGTATCGTTTCTACTTCGCTCGAGCCCGCTTTGCCGTGAAAATCGGAGAGCGGAAGCGACAAGTCACAAGACGCATGGTGGAAACGACCGGCTGGCCGTCCATCGCGCCCGGATATTCCGGAGAAAATAGCGGGTAATATGCCGTTGTCTGTGAGAACAAGTCGGCAGAAGGAGTTGCAACTGTGTTTCCAGGACCTGAGAAATGCGGTCCAGGTAGGAAGAAGACGCGACGGACGAGTCTACGCGGTTCGATTCACAAGAGTCCTCCTCAGAGGGCTTTGCGACTTGCCGACAGTGCATTATCCCTGAATACAATGACACTCGCCCAGGTCCGGCAGTAGTGTGGTCTCGCCACTGACAGTCCATGCTGGCCTGCTCTTCACCACAGCGAAAGTTGCAGGTAGTTGGCTGGTGTCAGGAGAGGAGTGCAGCAAGCACACAGCAAAAGGAAAACAACTGGAGACTTTGCGTCGTACCGGCCCAACCGGAGCCATCATCACCAAGGCGGGGAGTTTCGCGATCTCCAACAAGTGCACGGTGTGAAACGAAGGCGGCAATGGGGGCCCCGGAGCCGGGGGCCGGGGGTTTCTGCGCCTTGCAGGCCACTGTTCTGATAGCACCGTCACAACGCGTCTTCCTTCCTGCGCTGTAACGGCCATCGAAATTGTCGCGCCACTTTCAGTGCACTCTGCGAATCTGCTTCCCGGCTCCTCTCTGTCTAAATCGCAAGGCGGGGTTTGAGGAATTGAGCCGTGCTGGGACGCAGACTCATCGGCGGCAGTACGGAAGAGCCAAGGCCCGTGAAAGGTGATTCAGCCTCCAAGAACTTGGGGTCAAGGGCGAGTGGTGATCTTGGCCTCAATTGGTGGGATGCCGTGAATGCCACGATGTCTCGTGGGTTCGATTGAGCCGCAAGAGCCCCCAGACACTGTCGATCATTTCTGGTCCATGTGCCGTTGGGGCAGAAGGCTTAGGTAGGCCAACCGCCTGATCGACATATCAAGGGTCTCCCGAATATGCTTATGAGAGAAGATCACCAAAGACCAGAGTATTCTCGACGGCTTCAGTGGAAATAACTCCGCATGCCAGCTGAAACGGAAGAAAATGACAGCGGCTACAGTATTCAATAGTGCTTCTGAGCTGGGGCGTCCTGCATTATTTCTCGCTTTTTCCTCGATGCCGCTTTCCAATTGCCGCCTCGGACAAAGCCATCGAGTTGACAGGTGACCAGTCTTTTTCGAGGCGGCGCGTGAGACCGTGAGAACGTAAGAGCGGCTTACAGCTATTGACTCACTCATCAAACCCAGCCTCGCGCATGTTGGGATAGAGTGATAGAAAGTGAAGGTGACGAGATGAGCATCGGCGCGTATGGAATATTCCTGGGCTGTGTTAGAGAAGTAGTGTAGTGCAGATGAACGCGTTTGTGGCCTCGGCAGTCCAGAGCCGTTGAACAAACCCGACTTCCTGGGACAGCAAAAGAATGTAAGGGAATGCTGGCGCGTGCTGCGCTCCTGAGTGGCGCCATCGAAAACTGTTGCACCTGCGTTTTCGAAACTGAAGAAGCAAGCAGGTCCCAGGTCTAGGTAGGTACCGGGCCCACCTTGCCAAAGGAGGAAAAAAGCAAACATGGAGCCTCAGCCACAGCTCGTTTAAACTTACACGCGTTTGGACAAGGCGTGCGCAAAGGGGCCCCCTTCTGGAACGTTGATATGAATGCACATTTACGGATAGACGAGTATTGTGCTTCAGAGGCATGGACTACGTTGGTATTGCATCATACAAGACGCTTTCGCTTCAGGTTCCCGACGGGGCCGGGGGCTTCTTGGTCCAGGTTGTGGTCTAGGTTGTGGTCTAGGTTGTGGTCCTGGGGCAGGTTGCAATTGCTATTCAAATTCTTGCCATTCTTCCCATTACACAGATACAGATACCTCTCACCTGAAAAGGGAGCAAGCGGGCAGCTTCAATGTCCTGCATCTACCCCACACTCGGCGGCCGACGATGCTTCAGTGCTCTCCGTAGTACATAGAAGGAACGACAACTTTGGCGTGGGGCATTGAGGGGTTCTTTAAGCACTTCTGGCTGCGCATTCACTCGTCTGCGCGTCTGCTCTGCTCTGATGGAGGTTGCCCCCATCCACGCCATCCAGTCTACTCACATTCAATAATCCGTACCTTCTCTGTTTTACCTCATACACTACATACACCACATGTTAGCCGAAACCCAACCGGGCTGCCCCCTCTGCTTCCATCGCGGCGATTTTCTCTCCACGACTGCTCCTGTGGCGGCCCATTCTGCAGCCAGAGAGCCAGGGGTTTCCTCTCTCATGGCGACGGGGTAGGCGGCACTTACCTTATGGTTGTCACACAGGAAAGAAAAAGGGCACCGGACCAGTTCCGATTTGGCCACCCACGGGAACACCATGTTTCTGCAGAATCCGCCCTCTGAACTCCCTGGCCTCCTTCCCTGGCCTTTCTCGCCGCGCCATTCTTCTTTACCATAGTCCCATCCATGAAGGATGCACGCACGGGACATCCTGGGCAATCCAGACCAATCAAGCGCGACGATGTTTGGAGCTTCTCAACTCTCACGCCTCCGGACCGACATGGTCGGCATGCAAGAAGTGTACCTTGAAGCGGCGAGGGCGAGTGGACAACGTCTACACGGACAGTAGCCGGGCAATCGTTCCGGCATGGTTCCCAAATCGGAGCTGCCTTTCATCACTGGACCCGTCGCTGGCCGCGAGCCCACCACCTTTCCGCTCCTTCTACAGATGCTTCTATGCATATTACGCATGCGACTGCCTTTCCTAAAGCAGAAACAACCCTGGACTACGCAGCCATTAGCCCCTCCCCCCCCCTTTACGATGCATCATATCGTCGATAAGCCACCCAGCAGGCACCAGACAAAGGCCATCGAGGGGGAAGATTTCTCGGGTTGACTTTATCGATTCCCACGAAGGCGCCATGGTCATGGTGTGTCTATGACACAGTTCGCTTGGGAGGCGGCATGTGGTGGATGGTTCACATGGCTAGATTGACCACCGAGATCGTCAACTCATCGATGGGGAGCGTTTATTGGTGTTGCGCACGGACTTTGCAGAGACTGAGCGTCGAAACTTTGCCTGTCATGGCGTCACGGACGACATGCACTCAGCCCGTCGCATAGGCAATGCGGAGAAGGTCTTATTTTCCAATGCCGTTGAGAGACAGATGTGGTAAGGACCTGGTGAGGAAATAGCGGCCAGCGGCTCCGTGACGGGGTTGAAGGGCTGCAAAGCCCTGGGGGGTTGAGTTGAGAAATTTCACCACCCCTGCGGCCAGCCCACGCCTCACCTCAAAATCAGGGTTGATGCGCTTCACACGAGCGTCTCAATGCTGAAAGGGATAGGATGTGGTCATCAAACTTTCATGACGCCATGCCCAAGATTGTCGAGCCTGGCGTGCCTGGTTGGATGTTTGCACACGTTCCCAGCTGATTCGATCATCACGACATTCCCGCCCTTGGCGTCTATATTTCCGGATGTCTATGCCACGTTGTACCCCTGCCTGTTAAGACCCTATCATAAACTAGCCCAATTGTTTACTGACTGAAGTTAGCCTGCTAACTAGCCAGATCCCAACCCTGCCATGATAACTGTGCACGGCGCAGGATCGTGCTTGAGATTTCGATATGTTTGTGATGTCTCGTGGATGTTTGCCACGTGCTAGCAACGAGCTGGGGATCAACGCCGAGTAATTTATCGGGCGCGCCGTTCAGGTCGTCGACTGGCCAGATCTTTCTGATGACGGCAGCGCAATGTGGTTCACTATCTTTGCATCACATCAACCCACATCAACCGCCTCGGTGAAGCATGTTGGTCAAGACCAGTTTTGCGAGGACACCCCACACTCACTCTGGCTTTAACCCTTTACGTCACGTCGACACCGTCGTCCGGACCTCTAAGCTTGGAGAGCAGAATGGCGCGAGTGTGGCACGCAGAACCACGCTGACCCCCGAGTTCCGATTTACTTTACGCAAGCAAGACTTTTATCTCAGGATGGCATATGGCTACCTACTGGTTCCTGTAACCCCTCACGCCCTCTGTTCGCGGCGGATCTTGGCCTACATACAAAACTGCAACTTGCTCTCGCAAGCCAGGCCAAAGCCCGACTTGGACACATCGTGCTGCAGAATTCTGCACGTATGTGCCGTAGTGTATGACACAACCTCGCCAATGGGCTGTGGCAGTTGAAAAGGCACGGACGCTCTGCCTTTGCAAGTCATCCAGCAGCAGGTTGGGAGACCAATCGTTGCTCGCAATGCGACGGCCTTGGGGGGGGGGGGGTCAGAACTCGGGATGTGTGGTGCACAGGCGGCATAAAACCGGCGATGGCGGCGCTGGGGCACAGAGATGGATATTGCATGAGCGGGCTCTCCGCGGGTTTGCCACTTCTGAGAGGATACGGATGTGCACGCTCGCAGGTTCGCAACCTCCCGTGCAGAGTGGAACGGGGAGTTGCGGCCCAGTCTTGTTTTTCTCCTCCCAAAACAGGCGTAACAACTCTTTGTGCCGCGGTGATGTACAATACCAGCTGGTCGATCTGGTCTCTCTCATCTCTTTCGTCACTCACCTGGCCGTCTCGTGCATGTCCCAACGCGGTGAGGTGACGGCCGGAAAGGATGAGGAAGGCTGTCGGTTCATCGGCTTTTGATGAGAAGATAACGTTGAAATGTGAGGGCGATTGTGCAGTTCATTGCATTCATTCCGCGAACCGCCAACCGCCTTGTCCCTTGGCCGGCCAGGGTAACGGGGAATGTCTCTCCCCTGCAGGCACAGCTAGCGTGAGGACTTGACCCGGTCAAATCCACTGCAAAGAGACCAAGCAGGGTGCAGGGACAGGGCTGATACGTTAGCCCATCACGACCTCGTCAGTCCACCCGCTGACTGGGGGGACGATTGGGCCAAGTCCCAGGCGGAACCTCCCAAGCTCCCAGGAGGTCCCTCTCTCGCCTGTCGGTCGCTTCCACCCCCCCCAAGCCCGCGAGATGCAGCCAGCAACGAGGAGGACCCAAGTCGTTGTCGTTGTCGTCCTGCCTGTTGTGCTGTGTGCCATGCAAACCCGCCCAGCCAGCTAATTAAAACCTCCTGGCGGCCCCAATTTTCCCGTCTTTTTGGTCATTAATATCTGCACCTTCTAAATATTGTTGAAGCTCGAGCCATCCGTCACAGTACCGTGTTTCTGGAAGACGTGAAGAAGTGCCCCGTCCATTGTCTCTCGCCGTTGGCCCAGCCTGCAGGAACATTTTCTTCTCTCTCGTTCAATCAGGACGAGGACCAGCGAACGCCCAGGCACCGCGCGCCGTTTTTGCTGCATTATATCTGAATGGCTGCTGTTCCCCAAAAATATCCACAGCAAAGGAATCTCGGGACCCAGCGATAATCTTAGGAGCCCACGCAAGGTGCGATTATCCTAACCCATACGAGTCCAATTGGACCTCGCACGCATTTTTCTGGTTGCAGACGGCATTTCAACTCGACACTCATCAACGGCATCTTTTCTCTTCCCGTTCGCCAGCCTGATCTCCGACAGTTTGCGATTCCGCCTCTTTAGTGGACTGCGCTCAGGGGCACATCACGACCGCTCTGCACACAAGACGAAATACACATCGATTCAGCCAGGCCTGCCAGAGCCGTTTCACTGACGCAACTCAATCGACTTCAGGGGACTACCTCACGCAGAACCCACGGGCAGCTCCGCATTTATTCAATTTTGCCTGCTCCTCACCTTTTGGCGTGACCATGCCCTGCCCGCTTCCCTTGGGCCCCTCTCTGCATTGTTGATACGACGTCTGAAACAAGCCCCCAACCCCGGAGTCGATCCAAGCTTTGGGTGGCCTCTCCATTTAGGGACGGACGACAGGACGGGAAGAACCACAGCGACTCTTTATTATAGTCTGATACAAGTTACCGGCACAGGCGTCAGGAGGATCCCCCGGAAAAGCTAGAGACGATCCGAGCAGGGTCGCCCAAACTACCAAAATAATCTATAGGCCACCCCACCGCAGCGCATCGAAGCCCTCGTCTTCGTCGCAAAACCTACCTCCCCATGTTTAGTAGATCCCACAGCAGCAAGTCCCACGGTTTCGGAAAAGACAAGCAGAAAAAGACCAACGATCTCCAGTTGTCGGCCCTCAGCGACCTTGGCTTGGTCGGTCCCGAATCCTCGACGGCGTGGTCCGGTGGTGGCGGCGCTTGGAAAACAGACTTTGACCGGTCGAACTACTACTCCAGCAGCGCTGTGAGGTTACCGGTATCCACCGGCGCAACGTATCCGGAGAAGAGTAGGTGGATTCCTGTGGTTAACCATCGGTGGGGCTGGACTTGGCTACGCCGTGTAGCCAACTCGCGTTGCCAGGCCCGCCGGACGCCAAACTGGGCTGTTTGCGCCATCGTACGGGAACAATCTGCTGACCTTGCTTGCTCCTACAACTAGACAGCTCCATCGCTACTGGGACTCTTCGTGCTCCTTCGCACCGCTCATCGCCCTCAGTCACATCGGCCAAGTCGCGCGAGGGAAGCACCCGCGCAGGCTCAGCAGCCGCCATGAATTCAGACAGGAGTCGCTCGCGCCGAGAGCGCACATTCGTCGGGAGCGAGTGCGCCGTTTGCGAGGAGCCGCTGGAGCACACGCTACGGGGCGAAAGGATATTGCAGTTCTCGTGCACACACGTGTCGCACGAAGCCTGCTTCTACGAGTTTATTCGCGAGTTCGAGTCACAATACTGCCCAACATGCAACGCTCCCCTCCACCTCGACACCAGCCGCGGCGGCAACGTGTTGGATATTGGTAAAGACAGGGCCCATCTCCCTGCGTGGCAACAAGACGACGCTGACCGAGATGGATCAGAAAAAATTAGCAACATGGTGCGTCAGGTATCGGTAAACGACTCGCGGTCGCAAGGTACCCCGACTCCAACACAACCATGGGACGATCAGGCGGGGAGGCCGCAGAGCCGGGGCTCCAACCCCAGGCCCGGCGCTCCGAATTCCAGCGGCCTTCGTGACAGCGCACCCAGGGGCAGCCTGCGGGACAACCGCGACAGCCGCGAGCCCCCACCGCCGTCGGACCATCGCTACACACCCAACTCGAGACATGCGCGAAGTGACAGCGAAGCCACGGGCGTGGCGTCATCCGGAGGTTACCCCGAGACAACACAGAGCGGCCCGCCCCGCCGACACGACTATGATGTTCAAGCCATGGAGACCTCCCTGGCCAGCCCTCGCAGCGTCACGCGGAACCCCATTCCTTCTCCTACTGTTACCGTGCGATCGGAATTTCCGACCATAAACCGGTCGCGCCAGCAGCAGACACTCACCTGCTTGGTGACGATCGAGGTGTCCGACAACAAATGGCAACCCGACCCCGAAGATTTACAGGTTGCGCCACCGCAGCCATCAGCGAGAACGAACGAGGGGTTTGCGAGGCAGCAATCACCTGCACGCAGCGCACCCCGCTTCTATCCTTATGAATCGTCAGATGTCTTGTCTGAGATGACAGAGAACCTTCGCGGTAGGGTAGACAACTGGCATGGGTTGGATTTCAGCCGGTAAGTGCCAACACGCAGAATAAGGGCGCACTCCCGCCCCTCCGTCCCGAGAGCTTGGTCCACCCCAATCTCGGAAGAATCAAAGCAAACTAACACGAAAGCACTAGATTTGGCAAACTCCGGTTGTACGGGACGCTCCGCGTCGGCAAAGACAAGGTGTCGTGGCAGGAGCTTGAGTGCTTCCTGTTTGCCGAAATGCTGATCTGCGTCAAGGAGAAGAAGAGTGCACAACAGCAGCAGTCGCAGTGGGATGATGATTCGGTGCCACGGAAATCGACGCGATGCACACTAAAAGGGTCCATTCTCATCAAGAAGCACCTGAACGAAGTGTCCGAAACGGGAACGATCGATGAGAATGTCCTTACCTTGAGCCTTTCGGTGGCCGAGCTGCCACAGTTTCATCTCCGCTTCGAGAACCGCAACCAGCTCAAGCTGTGGCAGCAGGCCCTCTTGGATCTCAACGCCGTCGAGACCTCGCCGGTGCGTAGCCCTGAATACGACCGTGGTGACTTTTCCGAGACGGATGAAGAAGACTGGCAACGGACGCCGCATTCCAGCCGACCGGAACGGGTATCCTCACTGGCTTCCTCATGGGGTGGTGCGAAGTCGGCCACAACAGCACCAACCGAGTACACAAACTTTGCACGCAGTCCGCTGCTGCCATCGATCCATGTACCGGTCGATGTTGTCGTGGTGGTGCCGATTTCGGCATCCATGCAAGGTGTCAAGATCAACTTGGTTCGTGATGCATTGCGCTTTATGGTGGCTGCCCTTGGAGAGCGCGACCGTATGGGCTTGGTGACGTTTGGCTCATCCGGTGGTGGTGTTCCCATCGTGGGCATGACGACTAAGGCCTGGGCTGGATGGAGCAATGTCCTAAACTCTATCAAGCCCGTGGGCCAAAAGAGCCATCGTGCCGACGTCGTAGAGGGCGCCAATGTGGCCATGGATCTCCTGATGGGTCGCAAGTACAACAACCCTATCGCCACGATTACGCTCATCAGTGACGCATCGACGTCCGACGCCGATAGTGTTGACTTTGTGGTATCTCGTGCAGAGGCCGCCAAGTACGTTTTCCTCTCCCAGTCTCGTTTTGAAGACCCAGTTGCTGACATGACCTCAGAATCACTATTCACTCTTTCGGCCTAGGCATGACACACAAGCCCGATACCATGATTGAGCTCTCAACAAGGACAAAGGCGTCGTACACATATGTCAAAGACTGGATGATGCTCCGGGAGTGTCTTGCGGGGTGTCTCGGATCGATGCAGACGCTCTCACACCAAAATGTCAAGCTTAAGCTCAAGCTTCCAGAGGGATCACCAGCCAAGTTCCACAAGATTAGCGGCGCGCTGCAAATCACAAAGCGCGCAACTGGCCGGGACGCCGAGGCGGCACTCGGCGATCTCCGGTTTGGCGACAAGCGGGACATTCTTGTGCAGCTGGTGATCATGCCAGATACCGCATCGCAGGAGCAGCTTCCCCAAGACCCTTGGGACAACATCGTCTCAGGGCTCGAGGCCCTTGGCGGTCCCATGGACCAGGATGAGCAGAGGACCGTCTCGGTCGAGGAGGTCCCCTTAATCCAGGCCGATCTTATCTGGGGAGATATTCTTCGAGACGGCACATCACAGCATACCCGGCCATCACTACTAGCAATCACCATGTTGCCAGCCTCGAACTCGAAGAAGTCGTGGGGCAACACGCAACCTATTCCACCGCACCCACATATCGTACAAAGACGGATGGAGCTGTTGACGTCTGACATGCTGACACGGGCGTTGACCCTTGTCAGTAGAGGGCAGCATGACCGCGCGCACACCCTTCTCAATGAGACGCGATCCATTCTCAAGGGACTTGGGAAAGGGGGCCTACCTCCTGTTCCGCCGATGCAGCTGAGCAATAAGTCGCAGCCATCGACCCCTCATCCATCCCATGATGCTTCGCCTATTATGTCGGGTACGCCCGACCGTAAAAACTCCCCATCCCCAACGTCGGCGACGGCGCCGCTGTCTCTAGGCGGCTTCCCAACGCCCTCGCTACCCCGCAGCCGGTCCAATGACGGACTAGGCCTTGGCAGCATAAACACGGCGGCTGGCATTGACGCGCACACCGTGGCGGCGCTTGACGCCGAGCTCGAATCCAGTCTAGAGTGGATCAATCATCCGGCCGTCTTTGGACGCGACAGCCGCAAAGCGGTGTTACAGGCGATCGGCGTCATCAGCTCGCAACGGGCCTTTACCTTCCGCACACCCATTGAGAGTCTTTGGGCAGGTCGTGTCAGCGGGGTGAAGAAGCTCACCGAGAAGAGCCGGGAGTGGCGTGAGGAAGGGGGTGGCGAGGGCGGCATTATGGAAGAGGCATGATGGGGTCCCGATTGACTCTCTACACCTATAACATCAATCACATTTGGGCGACGCCACCTCTCTGGCAGTCTACACTCTCCTACACTGACAATCCTTCGACAACACGATGATCTTGGCGTATGCATCCTACACCAAACACCACCGCCGATCCACGCCACTTGGACGCCATGGCGGAGGGATGAGGTCTACCTCTACTTGCGATGGGATCCATATTCTGGCGTCCTGTACTTTGGACCCACATATGCGTTTCCCTCGGAGACATACCTTTTACACACATTCACACACACACAAATTTCCCTCCAACATCGCGAACCACCTAATCAACATCATCTAGGCCTCGGTGGCGCTCCATTATTTGTCCAATACACGAAGGGACGGGCGCACAGGTATTTCTATTCATCATTCTTCATCCATAGCGACGTGGTCTTTTTTTCTTACCAAAAATTCCTTTTGCGTTGGAAGATACCATTCTGCTTCTTCGTCTTTCTGTTTTGCTATTACGCGAGTATACGACAGGTTCAGGTTCAGACAGAGGGCATTTAACGGGGATATGTTTTTTTATTTCGAGGGCACTTTCTTCAAGTCAGATACATCGCGGAAGCAGAGGCGCGAGCGGTACAATTCTGGGCGCGGATGGGCGTGTATGAAGGAAGGGCAGGAGGAAGGACGTCAATAATGACCAACGAATGGGGAGGAGGCTAGTTTTGGTGACCGAGGAGGATGTGTGACACTGATGTCCAGTGTATGTACGATACATTCTGCGCTGTTGATTATATATACCGGAAGTGACAGTCATGTACTGTCGATGTAGCATTTAGGTAGCTGTAGAAGAGGTGGAATGGAAGTTTCGAGATATCTTCATCTTTGGTCCCTTTAGTGTAAAAGATGCATCGCATGTTTATTGGTGCCGTGGTGCCAGGGCATGCAAGGGCGGGCGCGGTGCAAGGCGGGCGGCACCGCAAAGCGCAAACCCCTGCTGTCCTGCTGCTGTCTGTGATAGGCAGGGATCGACAATGTCTCACAGCCGAACTCGACTTCTCCCCCATCCTCAGAAGCTGCTGAACCTAAGGACCACATGTGATTCGGTGACTCGGAGAGAGTAGAAACACGACATGGACGGTTATCAGAGGTTAATCCCGCCGAGAGTGGCACGTAGCGGATGCGGCCGGATGTCACGGGTGACCTGGTTGAGCAGGGCTGGGCTGTGCGGGTGGAGCGGAACCATTCAGTGCTCGACCTGGGAAAAAATTATCAGATGGTTTAGATAATCTTCAGCCAATTGAACACGCGAGACCCTGTGACGGGGCGGAGCCTGAAACCCTGTCATGTGCAACCTAAACCTCCGTCTCGCGCTGGGCATCGCTCGCAATTCCACTCCCCACCAAACAAGTGCCTAATATACCAGTCGCGACGGGGCAGCTACACGGAGTAGCAGGCAGGCAGGACAGCTCAGGTGGCTCTTCCTCGCCCTCCCCCTCATCTGATAGATAGGCAATTGCCCTCGGCATGTTCTGTCCAATACTTTATCCAATGCATTTGCCCTGCGCTGGCGTCGCGACATTTCCACCTTGGTATATTGCTCACATTGCCTAGGGCGATCGCTCAATGGAAGCCGAGACACGCACGACACCCGGCACAGACACACTCACACACACACACCATTTCCCACCCCCCCCCCCCCCCCCCCCGCTGCCTAGCGCGGGAGGGCGTGGGATGGATGTGCTGACAGGACTTGTGGAATGAATAAATCCCTGCCAGGCCCCCTTCGTTTCCCTTTTTCCAGGCGTGGGCCTCTGGTTCTGTGAGAGTGAGCTAGTTAGGTTGATCGGATTGTTTCCGAGCTGCTTGGTGGCTTTCCCTTTTCTCCGATACATAAGTCCACCTTAGCAACCTGCATTTAACTCACCATCCCCTGACACCTACCAACTTACACTCGAAAGTTGTATATTGTTTCAACATCTCCGTTATCTTATTGCCCTTTAATACAATTCATATCTCTTTCCCACCTGGCCGCAAATGAAATTGAGTTGCGCATGCCCGTGCCAAGCATTTCTTTCAGACCACTAGGCTCCTGCGCCCTCGTCGACTTCCAACAACATGGCGACCAACGCCGATCGTGATGGCGAAGACACGCCGCTTCTCGCACGAGGTCAAGATTATGCTTTCGACGGGAGCTTAGAGGGCTGCGGCGTCGCAGCAGCTTCTCGTGTCGATAGCGACGACACCGATTCGGCGTCGATCGACTCTGAGGTCCAGGAAGGCGTGAGGCGCATCGAGGCAGTCGCCCGCACTTGGTCGAAAGGGGGGTTGGCGGTGGCTTATATGAGGTTGGCGACCTCTCGGTCACACGCAGTACATATTGCGCCCCTGCTAATTTGTCAAGTATCTTTTTGATGGCCTTCACCACATCGCTAGAAGGGCAGGTTACATACCCCCTTGCTGCCTTTGCCGTCAGCTCTTTCAACAACCACTCGCTGTTGTCAACTGTTTATGTGGTCCAGAATGTTGTAAACGGTGTGTGCTAGTACGCCTCTGACATTACCACCACCCGTGAAGCTGACTCGCGCCTAGCTGTCATCAAGCCGCCCATGGCCAAGATCGCAGACGTCTTTGGCCGCCTCGAGGCCTTCTGCATATCCGTGCTGCTCCTCATCTTGGGCTACATTCAGATGGCCAGCTCTAAGAACGTCCAGACGTACGCCTCGGCGCAGATCTTCTACTCGGCCGGCGGGACCGGTCTTCAGATCCTCCAGCAGGTCTTCATCGCTGACACCAGCAACTTCAACAACCGTGCGCTGTTCTCCAGCCTCCCGGACAGCCCCTTTCTTGTTACCGTCTGGATCGGTCCCGCCATCGCTGCCGCCATCCTTGCCCACTTGAACTGGCGTTGGGGCTACGGCATGTGGGCTTTCATCTTGCCCGTCGCATTCCTGCCGCTGGCCCTGAGCCTGTTCATCAACGGCCGCAAAGCAGAACGCATGGGGTTGCTTAAAAAGCGCCACCATCACGACGGCGGTGACGACGAACCGGTTCTTCAAACAGCCAAGCGCCTCCTCACCGACCTTGATGTGGTCGGAATATTTCTCTTCAGCGCCGGCCTTGCCTTGATTTTGATTCCCCTTACTCTAGTTTCCCGCTCCCCAGACGGCTGGCACGATCGTGGCATCCTCGCCATGATTGCTACCGGCATATTTCTCCTCGTCCTCTTCCCCTTCTGGGAGTCCCGTCCAGACCTCGCGCCGCACCCCCTCCTCCCTCTCGACCTCCTCCGCTCACGCACCTTCTGCGCCGGCTGTGCGCTCGGCTTCTTCTGGTTCATGATCTTCTACATCGCCGTCCAGCCCTACTTCTACTCTTACCTCCTCGTAGCCCTCAACCAGCCCGTCAGCCGCGCAGGGCCCATCACCCAGACCTTTTCTTTCGCCTCCACCATCGCCGCGCTCCTCGCCTCCCTCCTCATCCGGCGATCTACCGGTGCGCCACGCCCTCGGCCGTACATCCTCACCGGCGCGGCGCTCTACACCGTTGCCGTCACCACCCTCCTACAAACCCGCACCCGCGCCGCCTCGCTCGCCGTCCTCTTCGCAGCCCAAGCCGCCCTCGGCGCCGGCGCCGGCCTCATGCATGTCGCCACCCAACTCGCCGTCCAGGCCAGCTGTGGTACCCACCACGCCCACGTCGGCGTCGCCACGGCCGCGTTCCTGACCGTCGCCGAGGTGGGCGCGGCCGTCGGGAGCGCCCTTTCTGGCGCGGTGTGGGGCCGGCTGGTCCCGACGAAGCTGGTCGAGTACCTGCCCGAGCATGCCAAGGCGGATGCGGGCAAGATCTATGCCAGCGTGGTTGTCGCATGCAGCTATGCTTGGGGGAGCGTGGAGCGGGAGGCGATTGCGCGGGCGTATCAGGAGACGATTACCGTGCTGCTCGGTTGTGCGCTGGTCGTGTGTCTGCCGTTGGGACTGATGGCGGTGCTGGTGCGCGATGAGGTTGCGGATGAGTGTGGTGAGGTGGCGGGGTTGGTTATTGGGAATGTCAGTGAGGGAGGGGGTGGGGGGAAGGTGTGGTGGTCGCCGTGGAGGGGGAGGGGGAAGACGGACGTGTCAGAGGGAGTGGTTGGGTGAGAGACGTTGGTGGGATGGTAAATATCATGAACTTGATGTGTGGGTGGATGACGGGATGATCTGTGTATATACTGCATTGCGTGGATATGTCGATAAAAATAATTTTGATGTCAACTCAATTCGGGTTGGTGCCTTGAGGTGACTTATCAACGCCGGGTAGGTAAGAAGTTATATACATTCTCCATGTACAGTCATATTATTTGCAACTCCTGATAGGAGGGAACTACAGTTTACATATGCAGGCCATAACGCCTTACTCCCCGCATGTCCAGCGACCAGGCTTGAGTTCCAATCCTCACTACGCCGGAATGATAGACGTCTCAAAATGAAACCCAGCCTTATCAAGTCGGTCAATAAACGGCTGGCCTAAGCAGGCTGGCGTATAAATCCCTCCGGGAAGTTTGATATCGTCCTGGAGCAGCGTCGCCGCCGCCTCAGCAAGCAACACGCCCGTGACTAGAATCACCCGTTAGCACAGCGCCCTGCATACCTTCCAACGCAGTGACAAGAAGCAAAATACTCACAGTAATAATTCCCCCCCTTGAACCACGCCCGACAAAATGCCTGCCTCTCGTCCCCGCCGCCCGCGACATCCGGCCGGCCGATAGCGCGGTACTCGATCTCATCGCGCTTGTACTCGTCGACGGCGGCGCCCTCGCCGGGCTGGTACACGCGGCGGGCGACGAGGCGGCGCAGGAACGGTGTGACCAGGACCAGCCCGAACACGAACAAGCCAAAGTGGGCGCTGATGCCGGCGAGCACGCCGCGCGCGTGCATGTACTGCTTGTAGGCGAAGTTGGGCCCGTACGCCTGGGTCTTGTCGTGGGCGAGGAGGCCCCAGGTGCGCTCGACGATGGCGGCGTCCGTCTTGGCGGCGATGGACGAGGTGAGCAGCCCCAGGGGCGGGATCGTGATCAGCCCCGACAGGCGCGTGAGCAGGGAGGGCGCGGGCTGGGGGGAGGCTGGGCGCGGGTTAGGGATGGGGGAGAGGGCGAAGGGGCGGTGGGCGGCGCGGACTTCGGAGAGGGAGAAGTTGTCGAAGAGGGTCAGGGCGGTGGAGAGGGTACCGCCCGAAGGGGTGCCGCGGAGCGTGTGCAGCGAGACGATGACGTCGCGCGTGTCGGCTGAGAACTCGCGCCGGATGAGCGAGGCGAGCGTCCAGGTGATGAGGTCCGACGGCGCCGACTCGATGCCGATCTGCGGGAAGAGACGGGCGCCGCTCGCCTTGGCCGCCGCCTCGTGCTTGGCGATCATGCGGGCGACAAAGGGGACCTCGCCCGTCACGTCGAGGTAGTGCGTGCCGTTCTCGGCGCAGGCCCTGAAGGCATACTCGCCGAGTCGGCCGTAGGGGCCGACGGTGGTGATGAGGATGAAGGTCTTCTTGGCGAGCTTGGCCAGGCCCTCGTCATCGAGGTTGCAGATTTCGATTTCTGAGAACGGCATGAGTGTTGGATCTCGGGAGAGATGGTGAAGGCATCTTACTAGGCTGGCATCGGTCAGGGTTCCACTCGCTGCATTGCGCCACCACCTGTTCGAGCTTCTCGCGCGATCGTCCCGCGACGGCCCATCTCAGGTCGGTTGGCAGATGGGTCGCGATGTGCTGGGCCGTGAACTTTCCGGTGTACCCTGGTGCTCTTTTAGCCCCCGATCTCAAGCCACTCAATTGGCCTTATGCAGTGTTTACCTGTTGCGCCAAAGACCACCACATCATACTGGCGGTCGTGCTGTTTCAACGGCATGGCGTGGGACCAGGGTGGTAAGTGTCAAAATTTGAGAAAATATATAAAATAAAATGACAAAAAAAAATCCAAACTCGTTATTGCTATTTAGAACAGCACTCGCCTCGCTATCCAAAAAGAAATCGCTTGGAGGCAGATCCTGGCGGCGCAATTATATCCGTCGGCCTTGACAAAGACGTATGTATATCGTCATGAGTGGACACGGAACAATCAAAAGGCGGGCGGACTATGCCCAGCGTGGCCCGAGTCCACCACCACGACACCAAAGCCCAAGGTCATTTTCGAAGGCAAACTTCGGGGCAAATATCCCAACAGCGGTAGAAGCTGCACGACTGAGACACTTGGATATCGGGAACTGGTGCTTTGTCCGTCCTGCTACCCTGTAGTGTCCCGTCAACCCGAATTAGGAATCCAGCGCCGCCGCAAGTTCTGGGTTACCATAGGTTCATCTTCAAGTCTTCAATAATCTGGTAAAGGCTGCGGGGTGTTGGTGCTGCAATGCCCAGCGCCACTTGAAATTCTCCAAAAGGGAAGAATATATGACAGCTGAGCACATCCGTTGCCAGCTGCCAGCTTGCGAGTTGAGGGCTCGCCCGCCCCGCCGCACGCTTGCCCACCGCCCAAGGGCTAGGGTCCGGCCAAATTGTTCCGCCTAGCTTCCGCCAAATCTCTCGCAGCACCCTGGCTCACACACCAAGGAAAAAATACACTGGACCTTTATCAAAAATCCGCCCGCAACGCCAAACGCCAGCACCGCATCTCGAGATCAACCTTTTGATCAGACCAACCAGCCAACATGTCTAAGCGCACGAAAAAGGTCGGAATTTCCGGCAAGGTTTGTAACACCCATAATCCCCAGAATTGTTTGCCCTCGAAAATGCGCTGACCCTCGAATAGTACGGCACAAGGTACGTCGCGAACAAATTTCTTCATTGATCACCAATTCCTCTACGACAGGTGTTTGCCGGTAGCATCTGTGGCGCCGCCCGACCTGAGACTGCGGATTTTCTTTGCAGCGACTGCTCATCAATCGTCCTTCGAGAACAACATTTGCCAAGCAGGGGAAGCATTCAGAGTGGACGGGGACACAGCTCATGGTTGAGGAGCCGTGTGATAGGGAGTGGTCGAGACTCTAGAATGGAAAATAACTTGACTGGATGTCGGACATCTGGCGGCTTCGCGAAGACACATTGTCTTGCCAGGACTTCACTCCTTAGCCCAGGTCATCCCTTGTTCCACGGCCTCCCACCACTCACAAATTTCTCGAATCGGACACAACACCTTTTCGCCAGATGCTCACCGGCGCGCATATCACCATGGAAGCTGGACAAAGAGCTAACGCCAATCTTCATAGATACGGTGCCTCGCTCCGTAAGCTCGTCAAGAAGCAAGAAATCTCACAACACGCCAAATAGTAAGCTTCTCTCACCTCCTATCGTTCGCTCTCGAAATGTACTAACACCACCCTAGCACGTGCAGTATGTAACCCACCGATGGAAATCTATGAGCTATGCTGGGCTTGCACGGAGTCCGTTTGGCTCCGGAGCAGACCCAGCAAGCTCCATTTGTCAATGACATTTGCTGACCTTAGCATCGTATAGCATTCTGCGGAAAGGGTAATCAAAACCCCCCTCGTAAAGCAGTGGAATTTGAAATTGACAATTACTACAGACAGTGTCCGTCGTTCATCCGTTGGCATCTGGGTACGTGCTGCCGAATCATCAACCTGGCTGCCTGGGGGCGTCGAGTCTAGAATGGATGATCGGTGTCCCTGATGTCTTTTCGAAACCTCCTGCGCCCCCAGGTCCCCCGCAATAAGTTCGAGTCTTGAACCCTGACTAATCGTTCGTTCCCCACAGGACTGCAAGTCGTGCAAGAAGGTCATGGCTGGAGGTGCTTACGTTGTCGCGTGAGTATACCCTGCTTGCGGGCTTACCCGCAAACTTCCATGTGAGGAAGGTGTTCTAACACATTTATCTAGCACACCCGCAGCTGCTGCTATGCGGTCAACTCTCCGCAGACTGCGCGAGATTGCCGACGTTTAGAGGGATATCGGAATGCATGCTTTAGTTTTCAGGTTCGGTGTCGGTGTCGGGAAAAGGGACAGCGGAGGATCTGCAATACACTTTCAGCTGATGGGAAGGCTGGACGATCAATGACAATTTCCTGAACAACGACGAGTCCACTGCTTCGAGTCACAACGTCACTGTTTACTTGTTCGCAGGCGTTAAACTGGATGTTTTCTTCACACTCACGGTAATGAACAATCCTGGGTAGAGGCCATAACGCGGTTTCAGACCTCGCGACAGTCAAATGATGTGGTTGCGCTCCGGTTTCCCATTGGCTACGGCACTCTGCCGCCCTGGCATCCATTTCGGTGAGTTTCTCGATGGTGACCCATTTTCGGGGCCTCGATGGTAACACTGCTGTGCCACGTCACGGTTGCCCGGTAAAAACGCGACGGCTACGACTGAACGTCGTGATTGTAAGCCCCCGTCGAGGTCCAGGCGCCATTCGCGATCGAATTCACCGTAGATACAGCCATCCTACGTTTGTTGAGGTACCGATGAGCATTCAATAGCCCCCTCCCCCTCTCCACACGACCATTGTCAGAGTACTACGTAGCCCGTGATTGTTCTAAATCCCCGACATACGTACCAGTATGACGCATCGCTTTTGTGCATTCACTCGATATTTGGGGAGGTCTGTTTTGACCCGCAACGTCGGCTCGGCAAGCGGAAACTCCGTCGATAGCTATGTTCCGTAACCTGCAGCGTACATAGACGAAGATCCATCCCCTTGTCCCGGTTTAGAATACGGCGAAAGGCAAACTGGCCTTCCAGTCAAAAAGGAAACCCTAATACCGTGCTATGCTTTTTGAGATGGAGAATGCAACGGAATGGAAAAGGTTAGCGCCCCCCTCAAACCATAGATAGGCCTGAGTGGGTATCATGGTGGCATTGCTCACGGCTCACCTGCGGTGGGAAAGGGGGCGATAGAGTTCCAAACCCCAACCAGGGACGATACGGTATGACGGTCGAATTTGCCGATGGCCCGGAATAAGTGAACTCAAAACGCCGTTTGATTCTTTTTTTCGGTGGCCTCAGGCACGACTGTACGCACTAAAAACTATTCTGCAAATTCGGGACTCTGATTTTTTTGCCCGGGCTTTTATCAAGTTATTATGCCACTCAGCTGCGGACCATTCACTGATGACTCTCTCTCACTGAATCTGTCTGCTCTGCCACACACTCCCCCACTTGAACCCAGTCAGCTGGCCCTCCGGCAAGTTGGCAGTGTGACTGCTCGCCTGGTGTCACTCTGATTGGCCCATCCACTCCGGGCTAAGCTATCGGCTCAGCATTCTTTCTTCTTTTTTTCCAGTTCCCACCTTTTCACTCACTCTCTTTCACGGCAATCCACCTTCCCTCCCGCTGCCAACAGCTCCAGCACCGCAACCATTCCCCCTACGCAACGCTGCTCGGGCCTGCAACCACTTAGACCCCCCAAAGCAGCAGCACGCTCAACCCACCACCCGCGCATCAAACAAGGTCGACCCTCAACACAATCCATCGTCACCCCTACAATCCTGCCCAGATTGACTGTGATACCATTTACATGACGTCCTCACGTCCATCCATCTCGGCCTTCTTAATTTCATTTCACACTGCCATCCACCATGGCTGATCAATGCATTGTGTGTCTAGAGAACCTAGACATCGAATCTCCACCAGCAGCAGTGGCCGTAGCCGCAGCGGTGACTGCCCCACTGGACACCAGCAGCCCCTCTGTTGTCCTGGTTCCTGGCGACCCTTCAGTGGCACCTCAACAGCTGGAAGCCGCAGACCCGGTTGCACCCGCTGCAGTCATCAGTTCAATTAACACATCGCCAAAACAACACGAAAACCACGAAAATGTAGCCTTGATCCAGATATGCGGCCATGTGCTGCACGATTCTTGTCTGCGCGAATGGAGCGAGAAGGCGAACAGCTGCCCCATTTGCCGCCAGACCTTTAATTTGGTCCATGTCTACGACAAAGTTGGAGGTATGATTGCCCATTTGCCCCTCAGTAGCCCCTGGCCCCAGCTGCATACAGCCCCGGACCGCTCCCCTGAAAACATTCAGCAGCTAACTTGTGGCATTTGCAGGAGCCCTTTTGTCGAGTCGAATAGTCGAGGACAAGAAACAAGTTGTCGAGTTTGATCCCCAAGCATGGGTCGACGAGAACCCAGACGAACAAGATATCCAAATGCCCTGCCCGGTGTGCAACCGCGCCGATCGCGAGGACGTGCTGCTCCTCTGTGACGGCTGCGATACACCGTACCACACACATTGTATTGGCCTGGGCAGCGTGCCCCCCGGCTCATGGTTCTGCATGGAGTGTGTTGACGCTCTAGGCATTGACAACAATGTACCTCAAAGCCCGCCCCGGGGCGGACAAGCACCGCGGAACAGGCTGTACTATTTTCCACGAACCCAGGCAAGCATGCGACGTGCTAGGCAACGCGCCCGTTCAGACGAGTGGCAGGGAGCTTGGGGTCGGATTGCTGGCCGGATTTGGGACGCAATCAGCCTCGACCTGGATTATCAAGACGACGATGACGACCCGAGTGTGTTCGAGGGCCTTCGTCGGTCCCAGCAGATCCGTGAGCATGAACGCATCGAACACGAGCGCTGGCAGCAACGCCTCAACATTGCCAGTCGCCTAGGTGCAAGAGACGTGTTCGCCAGAAACATACCCGACGTCTTCCAGGGGAGACCAGCGCCTGCTTCGCATCCGACCCCTCAGGAGCCACGAGAAGTGCAGATGGCCTGGGGTGACTTGGAGAAGGCGAGAGCAGACTTGGAGAGGGAGAACCACAAGAGGAAATCCCGGTCAGGCACTGCTGAGCCTAATGAGCCGCAGCAAGACAGGGAGAGAAAGCTCAAGCGACCACGCACTCGAAGACTACCGCCCCAGAACGGCGAGTCGTCATCTTCCGCCGCTACACAGATTGTCGTGCCCCTTCGAAACCAACCAGACCAAACTCAGACCAGCCTAGCCGCGAACCCGGCCCCCTCGGTACCCGCTGAATCTGCCGCACCATCCTTCTTATCCACTCTGTTGAAGGAGGTCGAGATGAGCGCGCCACCTGATGCGCAGAACATGAGGGCGCTTTTTGGGCGGGTACCAGGTGTCAATGACCCCCCGTCGCCTGTTGGCTCACCTTCACGAGCATCCTCGAGCACCCCGCCGCCGAACCGCCTGCCCCGTCCGAGCTCTCCAATGACGTTAAGCTCGCATATCGAGCCAATATACCCTCCCGCAAACTACTCACCGATGAGCGTATCGTCGCCCAAAAATTCGAGATCATCGTCCCCGCACAGGCGTGCGGCATACGATGGCAGGTCTTCGCCAGAAAATAGCGATTCGGAGCACCGAGGCCGCCAAAACAGCACGTCGACATTGCGTCATCCTCGGGCCCGACGGGCAGCCCCAATCGTGATTTCCAGATCGGAGAATGTGTCGCCCGTAAGGAGTCCTCTCCCATTAGAGGTGAAAGAAAATATCAGCAGCATTGTGCGAAGCGCCCTGAAGCCACACTGGAAATCTAGCCGCCTCACAGCCGATCAATACGCCGCCATCAACCGCGACATTTCCCGCAAGATATATGAACAGGTGCAAGACCCGACCACAGTCGGGGACAGTGCTCGCCAAAGTTGGGAGTCGATGGCGACAAAGGAGGTTGCCCGGGCAGTCGCCGAGCTCACGGCTTGATTGACGCTACACCGTGTGTCGGAGGCTACTTCGAGATATCTTTACTCTTCTTGCATCTCGTGCATGCATATACAACCACGACATTTGACGATTGTGGTTTCTATAACGACGGGGCGTTTCACGGTTAGGAGCAGCACAGGCCTGGACAGGACACAGCACAGCAAGCACAGGGCGGATCTGGTTCGATACCCCGGCGGATACTTTTGGTCTGGATGGAAGGTGGTAAGGTCAACATACCCCTCTTCTTTTGGGGGACTTCTCGTTGTTAATATCGTTTTTCTTGGAACCGAGTATTAGGAGCGATGCATTTTTGGGGGGTTTGTTCGATAATGTATCCAGGGACGTATTGTTGTCTTCCGAACCGGCCGGAGGCAGAATGGAGGATAGTCTTGATGGAATGTTTGTAAGTAGCGCAAGGCGAATGGAATGGTCGGTTGGTGGCAATCTATGTGAAAACAGCATATTATATTCTGGCGTGCACGTCTGGGGCAATAGGCTATCGGAGTTGTGGATGGATCCGTGACCGCCTTCTTAGCGATGGTCGGTTTGATCGACGACGGCACACAGGTTCGCAGGTCTTGTCATATTAGTAGATCTCAGCGGATTGGATATTCAATTGATTCCATAAATAAGGACAGTGTTATGTGATGTTGATGTTAAATGCTAGGTATCATTGCATGGTAAAGATGTGGTGGAAGCGCAAAATAGCAAAGCACAGGTCGTCGCCGAAGAACAGACTAACCATCACCACTCGCGAGGAGCATTGAATAGGCACCGAAACTTGCACGGGCTGAAGTGTGCGCAGAATCTATCTAACGAGGCCCAGTAGAGATTATAACAGGCTCCGCTAGCGAAAATAAGACTGCTCCTAAGATTTGGTCTCGGCACCGTAAATAATGATCAGGACGTTATGGAAGAGAAACGGGTCTTGATGATAAGGATGATGCCTTGGTAACGAAGAAGAAGAGGGAGAGAAAGGGAGGAGAGAGCAGAGTATTTAACAGAAAACGGAAATGCAGAAAGGTGGGGCGGATGCCGAACGGGGAAGGCGGTGAAAGCTCAGTGGGTACTAAATGGAATTGGGAGCACTAGGGAAGAAGTGGGTCTGTCTGGTGTCTGGGTCGATGGAAAAAGTTGACGGTTCGTTCGAGGCCGTGAAGCTTCACTGGCAGTTTTAGGGGGAAGAAAAAAAACAGCCGCGACACAAGACCCAGCACAGCTCTCCCAATCAACGCACAGTACTATTCTACGCTTGCCCTCTGCCTGGTCAATTGGGTCGGCTTCGGTTCGGTCTGTTAAGCTGCTGCCCATCATGACGGCAGCCAGCAGGGGAGGAAGTGCCGTGTCGGCTTTGCTGAGGAGTAAGGAGCTCCATCCGTCTACTGTCCATTGAGGAAGGGCATCTTTGGTTGACCCGTTTTTGTCCATCAGATTCCCGCAGAGCCTGCCCCCAGTGCGCCAGAACCCCCCAGCCCTCCCTGCCATTGAGCGCCCGTCGCCATTATGCCGACGCCGCGAGCATCCCGACGACCTCGGCACCGCCCACCGCGTCGCTCGAGTCGAACCTCTCCTCCGCCCCTCCCCCCATGAGCCACCCAGTAACCGCGACGGAAACCACGACCGAAGAGACACCCAGCGTCACAAGCGCCACGCGCTACAAGATCAAGTCAGGGCTGATCCTGACGCGCCCGCCGCTGCTGACGCGCGAGCCGACGCCGTTCGAGGCGGCCTTCTACCTCTACCAGAAGCGGCTCAACGAGCGGCTGGCGGTGCCGTTCCGGCGCGAGTTCTACTTCCGCACCGACACGGCGGCCGACCTGGACTGGCGGCTCAAGCTGCGCGAGCGCCACGGCGTGCCGGCCAAGGACATTGGCCGGTACAACCCGCGGGGCCGCGTCGCATGGAACGACGAGGTGCTGGTGGGCAGTGAGACGGGCATGACGGCCGACATTGTCGAGTCGCTACTGAAGGACGCCGAGGTGCGCATCAGCGAGGATGGCGAGGAGATTGTGGACGACGAGCGCGTGCCGGTGGAGCGGCCGATGCCGAGGCGGACCGAGGCGGACGAGAAGGGTGATGCCAGGCGGCTCGACCGGGCGCTGGACCAGACGCTGTACCTAGTCGTGAAGAAGGGCGAGGGCGAGGCGGCGACGTGGCAGTTCCCTGCTGGGGACGTGCCGACGCAGGAGGTTCTGCACGAGGTATGTTGCTGAATTTCCTACCAGCGGAAAGGGGCGGTTTTTTCTAACTGATGTTGTCTAGACCGCGGCACGTGTGCTTGCTGAATCGGCCGGTGTCAACATGAACACGTGGGTTGTTGGCCGGGTACCTGTTGCTCACTACGTCACGGAGCCCATCTTCGCCGAGGGCGAGGACGCAGCGACAGCGCCCAAGAGGAGGGGCGAGAAGATCTTTTTCCTCAAGGGGCGTATCATGGCGGGCCAGGCCGACCTCACAGGGAACAAGCACGGCTTGACCGACTATCAGTGGTTGACCAAGGACGAGATCAAGCGCGTGCTCCCGTGGGACTACTACCGCAGTGTGAGGAATATGATGGCGGACAGATGAGGAACGGAGGTGGATTAGACGTCGATTAGCATATGAGGCGTACTCAATCTTGTTGTAATTCTATAGAGGTATGTATCCGTGTATACTTGTTGGAGGTACCATCACGTAGTCTCATGTCTTGCGGGATGTGGGTGACGGGTTTGTTTTTCTGTCCTGCTCTCCGAATCGAGCTTTGATGTGAGCTGATAACTGAACGTGGTGGTTTTTCCGATGGTGCTTTTGGTCTGGAGTTCAGACGAAGACCTTGAGATCGCAAGAGCGAGAGAACTCGCTGCTCATAATCCCCAGTAGTCCCCTCAGAGTCTGATGTCTGCAGTTGTTGTGCTGCAGTAAAAGTCTCTATCTAGTGCTTTCCAAAGGTTTCATTCTTGGCAGTCATAATATTTTGTCAAGTACAAGAAACTAGGCCGGCGAGGTATTAATATCCTTGAATGACTGACGGTATCTCATCTCTTTTCGGTACTTTCGCTGTCCCGGTAAAACCGGAGGAAATGTGTCCCCAAGTGATGTCTCTTGGGCATCTCATTCACGCTTCTATTCATGAACTTCCTAACTAGCCGGGCAAGCCTCTTTCTTTCCCAGCAACACCTATCAACTGGGTCGGTCAACGATTGGGGAAAGCCTTCCTACTCCACTGATGTCACCAGTGGGACTTTTCTCCGCAGTAGAATTTCACGCATAGTATAAAGGCGGTTTCGTCTCTCCTTGTCTACCTACTTTCCTTATCCCAAAAACCACCCGGGATTTGACAACTGTCCCGGAGGTCTCGCCGCACTTGGTGATATACATGTCCCACGAGTGTCGAGGCCCGACGATTTTCCGAAGAGTTTAATATCTCTGTTCTTCTCAACTCTTGGCTAGTGATGAAATACCGCTTCAGGGTTTGCTCTTGGGGGAGCTTCCATCTGTTCTTCGTTTGACCTTTTTAGCCTAGATTCCTGTTCAAGGTCACAATAGCCACAACAAAGCAGAATGTGCAGGTGTATGTGACCAAAAATTCTCTGAGACGAGACGAACGTGGGTGGTGGGTTGGTTGATAGTCCGTCCCCATGATAGGACTGAGGTCTGGGAAGGAGTGGGCCGTACCGGGACCTAATGCCAACTGTTGAGCAACCGTTGTCCCGTGGATGTTGTCGAGTACATCCAGCTCATGGAACTGCGTTCAGCGGCTACAGTCCGGCCCGAGAGGTTGCTGCGAACCCAGGTGGGGATTAACGCAAAGCTTAATGCAGTACATGGGTGGTCGGTTCACACTAATTTATCGAGGTCACTTCTTATTTTCAAGTTTAATGTATAGAAAAAAAATCGAAATATCATGGTACTTCAGCTACTCTAGCAATACTAGTAGTCAAAAGACTCGAAGAATAAAGGGGTTGAGTTGAGTTTGCCCAAGGTGAGTCGACCAATCAAACGCCCCAGTCCTTCCGAATGCGTGAATAGTGTGTATCACACTTTCCGTACTGTGCTTATGTCGGTGCCTCTTGCCAGCGAAGACCACCCCAAATCTGTTCCGGCCCACACTCCAACGGCAGGCACTTTGCAAGGCGACGAGTGAGGTGCTCAATTGTTCTCAACCGAAATCCACGACTGGTCTCACCAAAATGCGGTCCACTCCCTCAGACCGTTAAGTGCCTTCTCTACACTACGATGCACAATGCACGACAGCCTCACTTTGTTATCAGCCACAATAACAGCGAGCAGAACAAACAAATGCAATTTCAGCTATCGGGGTTATATAGGCTGGACCGATCCCTCCAGACTTTTTAAAAAAAAAATTCAGACGGCCGTACAACCAAGAAAAAAGACTGAGCCAACCACAATATTAACAATACATTGCCAGACTGAAGCCGACTAAACCCGACAACTCATCTGAGGTAAGTATCATCGCCGAAACTCGGACGCCTCCTCTGGGTAAACTTTGGCAAGAGAGGGTTTGGCCTTCGAGAATCAATATCAAACTGCCCTTCACCGCGGAAGCTCTTCCTCTCCTTGCTTCGTGGAAAGTTCCCCAGCCGCCTGTTGATCCTGTCCTGTTCCCTCCTCATTTCAATTTCCCTTTCTCTTTTTTCGTTCTCTCGTGCAATCACGTAAGCCCGATCACTCTTAATCCGCATCCTCTCCCTTTCTCTCTCCCTCTCAGCCTCGTCCACAACCACCACATCCTCCTCCCTCGCCCGGCCCCTGCTGGTAGTATACCTGGACACACCCCGCCTCCTCGTCGGCAGCAGGTAGCGCACGTTCGGCTCCTCATCCTCCCAGTCCTCCTCACTATCCTCGTCGTCCGCCATCCTGAGCCGCCCAAGCCCAAGCCCCAAGCCCGTCCTTGGCGAAGGTGGCGCCACCCGCAGAGGAGAGTGAGGCGCCTTCTGCTGCTGGATCGACGCGGTGGCGAGGGCAATCTCATCCACCAACTCACGTCTATTCTGACGCTCAGCAGCTCTGCCTAGCGCGAAAGCGTTGGAGCGCACCTCGTCAATGTCGACGGGGATGGCCTCGCGGATTACGGGAGTCCCCTCAAAGAACAAGTCGTCAATGTGGTGCTCCGCGGTCGGGTGAAGCCGCTGGTGAGGCGGATAGACGATGTGGTGGTGCGGTTGATGTCCATGGATGCCAAAGTGGGCCGGACGTGCGGTGTGGAAGCCACCCTTCTTAATGTGACGGGGCCGCCCGCGCCCGTGGTGACGGCGATGATCATAGTACTCCTCGCTACCGAGAGACGAGCGGGAGGATGCGTCGCTGTCCTCCCCGGACCAGCCGCCCGAGTGGGAGGTGATCGGGGAGCTAGAGTGAGAGGAGTGTGAGCCCCGGTCACGGGACCGGCGCCGGCTATGGCTATGCCGCCGCTCGTGGCCATCACGCTTGGGGTGGAGTATCTCGACGCCATGAGCTTTCAGGTCACCAACCCCCTTGTCCCAGGTACGGGGTTGCTGGGGCGCCTGACTATGCTTGCCGTGATTCTCCTGGTGGCTCTGCTTGCCATGTTGATCTTGGTGGCCTTGGTGGTTTTGGTTGTTCTGGTGGCCTTGATGATTCTGGTGGCCTTGGTGATTCTGATGGTTGTGCAAATGGGCATCTTGGGTTTGCAGTTGCATTGCTCTTTGGGCGCGGTTACTGCGTTCAGCTAGGAGAAACATGGGGTCCAACTCTGCCTTGGGAGCGGTCTTGAAGTAAGCTGTGAAGCTCACGCGCTCCTTTTTCTTTCTGTCGAACCTGCTACGGCTCTCGTGTCTCCGGCTCGTACGGACTAGGCCGCCGTATCCAACGCCGTACGACTTGGAGCTGCGCCCACGAGACCGTCCTCGCTCATCACGACTTCTTTTCTTGGGCTTGATTACATGCTCAAGCTGGACAAGCTTGGTCTCGAACCAGGCGTTGTCCTTGACCTGTTTTAACTCCTGGAGGGTGGTTTCGAGGTGCCGTTGCTGCAGACTGCTGAGCATCGTCCACTTCTCAGCTACGGGCGGTGTGTAGCGGTCAAGGTTCTTCACGAGCCGGCCCGCCTCCTTGTCGGTGAGCCCGGACTTCTGCGTCCGCTGTACCTCAAGCCAGTTAGGCCTCTTTCTTTCGCCATCTGAGTCGTACTCGCTGACATCGTCGCAGTCGTCAATCCGCCTGTACTCAAAGATGGAGTACCCGGACATCTTCTCCCGGGCCTTGCCCGGGGTCATCCGCTCCTTATTGAGGCTAAGATACCTGACAGGGGCTTCTGCCCTAGCGGCGAATGCCCGTTGCTGGTGCTGCTGCTGTTGTTGATGATGTTGTTGATGATGCTGTTGGTGGACATTCTGCCCACCCATGCCGTGTTTCTGGGCACCGCCCCCTTGTTGACCATGAGCTTGTGGCCGTTGTTGCCCTTGCTGGTGGGTTTGGACATGTCCCCCATGGTGCTGGGGAGGGACAGGGGGAACCTGATGATTGGGCATCTTGAACCAGGACGTCCTTGGGTTTCTTTTCTCACGAGAGGCGCCGCCGAGGGATAAGGGGCACAAGTGTTGGTCGTTGACAGGTCGAGGGGAAGGGGGGAAGGTGCCAAAGCTTGAGGGCTGGGCAATATGGGCAACAACTTTTGGGTTGGCCCCTTGGGGAATGAGGCGGGTGCCGAGCGGAAGGAGCGGTGGTCAGGATTTGACTTATACCGGAAGGGTGGGCAGGCAATCAGGTATGGCCCCCGATGCTTGCGGATCTCCTGACAGTATACTGCTGATTCAACAGTCAATTGGCTATGGGGCCAAGCAGTGTTACATAAAGAGAGAACCAGATGACGATCCGGGAGAGAATTACGTGTTGAAACGAGTAGGCAACTGTCGCCTAAGAGACTGGGCAAAAGAATGGTTTCGGTTTATATATGTTTACTGCGCTCCGGCGTGCAACCATCACAGTGTTGTGGCGTCCCCCCTTCAGTCGCGGGGTATCCTTTATCAGCCAGGCAACGGCGGCTGCCACACCAGTGATTCGGCCAAAGATTTGACGGACAAGTTGAGGAGGACCCCCGCGATTGGACCGATCTTTACGGCGCAGCTCGCGGGCCAACCTTGAAACTCCGTAGTTTGAAGCTCGATGCCATGAATATCCGGTATACAGATGCGCCTATCTGAACGGCAGCAGCCCTGACTGTAGTGGAACCGCAGTCTCGTTGGGCTAGCCTCGGAAGGGGATTTTTACTTGCGGGTGTCACCTAGGTAAGTGCTGTATTACGCTGTCTCTCTTACATCTAGCCAAGCACATTGACGGTCCGTCTCACAGTCAACAACATAGCCTTTAGAGTCTCGCGAAACACTCAAAGTTCCCATATTATGATATAGCAGCCATCACGAAGTGGTGTGCCAGAGGTCGGGTCTCACGGCTTTTCGAGGCTGTCGGTGACGAATCCGTGAGAGGTGTAGAGTCTGATTTACGTCCGCCACGAAAAATGCGAACCACAAACTTCACCTTGGTGGTTCGCACGGTGGTGAGGATGGCAAGACGGCTGCCTCGCGAGTTAATCAAGGCTCCAAGTCAGGCCAGACACTTAGCTAGGTCGTCTTCGACACCCCGCATACGCTGTTATGCATGAGGTTGTCGGAAGCTGTCGCCTCGTCTTGCCCCATTCGCTCACGACTATGGCTTGCAGCATGTGCATCATCCGCCCATACGCCAATCCCCACCCCGCGCCACCGGCCCTACTGCTAAACTACGAAACCTCATAGCACTGCCTCGATTATCAGGCTTGCGGCCGGGCCGCCTCACCTTGACCAACACCCTTTCACTTCACCACATCCTTCACCGGCCACACCTTGCTATTTCCGGCACCGACTTTCCTCTCTCAACAGCGATGCACTTCATCTCAGCTGCCAAGAGACAGTCCATATATTATGCCATCACCAGAGAGGGTCACCCGACTCTGCTTTGAGCAACTCCCATATATCCTGCGTTTCTCTTAAATTCGACATCGTGAAGCCAGCATAAACGCAAGCGCCCAGGGCCTGGACTACTATGTCAGTCGGACAAGTGCTACCTTGTATAGTACCGAGAGACAGCGCGACAAGCCGGCTCGCAACGCTGTTGTCAAAAGTCGTTGTCTTATTTTGTCTCTGATCTCATGGATACAGCCGCTTTGAGACACGGCTGCCAGGCTGCCAGGCTGCCAACGCCAAGCGCACAGTATCAATTGATGTTCGATTAATCTACGGAACAGCTTTGCCCCTCTCTCTGACTTGGTTGCCTCTTATCACTCCGACGTCCTGCATGCTTCTTCCCTCTCGTTTGTCTGACGCTCTCTCCTTCTCAATTCGGGTCGCCGATCCAATCCTTCTGGGATGGGAGGTGTACCCCGTACGCCGGTACTGTGGGCTCAGGATGCGATGTACCCACGCAAGGTGGGCGCATGCAAGAGCTTCGGTCCCAGCTGCGCAGCCAACGCAGGCCTGCGCAGGCTTTTGCAGCACAAACACCCGATTGCCCGGCTGAGCCTGTGCCCGGCCCTCCATGGTCCCTTACCCAGGGAAAGTCTGACATGATGCTTCGAGCCCCTTCCTTCGCTCCCCTCCCAGGTAACCGATGTAAAGTTGAGCCTCCTCACCGGTGCAAGAACTGGGGACTAGCTCGCCGTCGTTCGCGGGGCTGCAGGCCATATCTGCCGTATGCGAGTTGGAGGGTTGAGTCAGGAATATAGACAATGGATTTGCCTATCAGATAAGAGCGGCTCCCACGCAGTTGCGCGGGTGGGTACTAAGGGGTACGACGATGGCGACGTACGATGACGCGAGGCTCTACTTGAAACCGCGAGTCACATCCCACGCTCTGGATCCATCATTGGGTGAGCCTCACCTGTGCTAGAGATATCGTTCGCGCGGTTCGCGACCCCCCCTCCCCGGGTTCTTGGGAATTGTGCAAGTTCTGATACAGGGCATGTTGGTGTTTACGCCGGCCCCTTTCTCCTCCCGCGCCCCTTTCCCCAGACTCCCTCCTGCGCCAACTTGCCTTGCCACCCCACATTTCGCCCCATTTCCTTCGCTATCGTCACTTATCACTTTATCATTTGCTACGAACCGAAGCCTCTGTATCTATACTTTCAAACAATACGAAGCTGGCATAATCGTGGATGATAGTTGCTTACATAGATCACTCAGCTTCTAGCAACCAAGAGGGATTCCGGCCGCATCACGACCCCTAACCATCCATCTCACCACAACCAAATTCAATTCATCCCCACGGCCCAACCAAGCTACCAAGCTCAAAGTCGCGCAACACCAACAACCCACCAACCGTCGACACCAAGGATTAACATCCCCCAACTGAACCCCCCCCTCCCCCTGTGCCCCTATCCAGCAGTCCAAGAGGATCCTCAACGCTGTAACTGTCTAACCTGCACCTTCTTCGCCATGAATGCCCAACTGCCACAACCGAGCGTGGCATGTGTACATATGCAACCGGCAGGTAGATTTTGTCGATCTGTGTGTATGTTGACATAAGGTTATATCAACGTACCACTCCTGGCTGACCGACCGCCCGAACAAGTAAGTCAACCTGCCGAGCTGCCTGAGCTAAGGCTGATACCACGATCACAAAATATGCATGTTCAACATGGTCCCAGCCGGCCGGGACCGTAGAAGAACAATGCTGTTAGATCACAGGTTTTGGTCCATTTCTCTGGCCCTCCCCCCTCCCCCCCGTGCTACGGGGAGTACTCGTTGCTTATGCAGGGACGGGAGGCGGCATATGCTTCTTGGGGTACGAAGATTCAGTCGTCCTACAGCTGTTTCTTGTCACCACTGTCGGCAGTTATGACGATACCAAGACACAGATCCGGCAAGTGTTACAATGAACTGATTGTTTTAGACCCTCCCATCACTGATCACCGACAGCAGTCTCGGAAGAGAAATCACAGCATTAAGTATTAGATATGTACGATGCTCGCGCATAGCCCTTCTGCACCCACTCCACCGTCCTGATTCTATATTTCTAGCACAACCATCCTGCCCAGCATCCTGCGCCAACACTCAACCGTCATTCTCATCTTCTTCCTCATCCGCAGCTGCATCCGCCTCCGCGCTTGCATCCGCGGGCGCGGCAGACTGAACCGGTTGCGCAACCTAGGCCGAGGGCTCCACCTTGACCACGCTCACAGCCTCGCATGTCGGGTTATGCGGCGCGCCGCCAGTAACCCACGCAAGCGCATTGTAGTAGTAGCTACCGGCGAGCACCCAGCACACGTTCCAGTTGGTAATCTCGCGGCTAGAGTCGCCAGTCGGATACTGTCCAGCAAGGAACGTCGAGTCGTCGTTCCACCACGTCATGTACATGACGCTGTTGTTGAAGCCCACCTGCACGGAACGGTCGATCTCGTTAGGCTGAGGAAACACTACCGTCAGTACTGCTCACGGCATAAAAGGGGATCGGCTAAACAAGAGCAAGACTCACCCCAAAGCGCGTCGTAGCCACATTAGTGCCGGGAGTGTAGTCGAGGGTCATTGGAGACGAAACGACCATCTGGGTGCCGTCAGGGTTCTTGGCCAGGACCAAGTTCCAGATGAGAACGCCCACGGGCGACTGATCGGTGGTGTTCCAGAAGAAGGACGCCGAGGCCTTGTTAGTGGTCGGCGAGTCCACCTTTCCGAGGCACAGCGTCTCCTGGGCAGCGCCCGAGTGGCAAGCGGTCAGGTATCGGCCATCAAGCGTGGCATTGTCGGACTTGATTTGGAGGTAGAAGGGTCCGGTCTGGTTGTACGACTGCGCCGAGACGACAGTCGTGAAGCTCGTGAGAGCGGCAACGGCGCCAGCGAAGAATGTGGACTTCATGGTGGTGGTGTTTTGTGTGTGTGTGGGGGGAGGGGGGGGTGCGTGTGCCACGAGTGGTGGAACGTGGGAAATATGTCGGCAGCTGTCCGGCGAGGTGGAAGAAACTGTAAGGCAGCGAGCAAAATATGATAGTATCTCTGGTGGCCAGGGGTTGAGAAGCTGTGCAGCTCTAAGTGTGTCTGACTTGGTGATGCTGTGCTGTTTGCTCGGGATGATGTCGAAAACAAAAGATGGAAGATCGACAACGAACGGGGCCCGAGGTTATATAGTACCTAGTCAGGTTCCATGACATGGCGCACGCCTGCGAACGTTGCATCTAGCAACGGCAGGCCCCAAGGGCTGGCAGGAATTAGAGGGTTGCGATGTGGGGAAGGAGTGAGCGATGCAAACAAAGGTTGAGGGCGTGGTGGCTCAGCTCAGGGGAAGGGGGATGACTTCATCCCGTCTGCCAACACGTAGTTTCCCTGTGACCAGCGACAAGTCGACAAGGCCAATTCCAATTCTACCGGCCGCAGCTCGCTACTTAGGGTACGGATAGCAAACAGGTAACAGAAGCCAGTGTGCCTGGGACAAATTGAAGGAACCACCTATTCTCGAGCTATTCTAGGTGCGTACCCGACACATTTCTCCACACAGGAATACTATGTCTCGTGCTCGACGGTCGCGTACTGAGCGAGAAGGAGCTATACGACCGGATGGAAGCCTCGTATCTGCAAAAAAAAAAAAATTCCAAAAAATCAATAGCTAGAGCACCCCGCAAAGGCACAGCCCAGTACCTGGTAGCGATGCGATGCTGCACCGCTCCCTTTGAGTTTATGGCCGCGACTTCCATATTTATCTGCCCCACAACATGATTCAACACCTTCAACTCAGCTGGAGAATCTCAGCGTGAGTTACACCGCCAAATTTGATGCCTCAAAGTGGGTTCCTCGTATTTCAACACCTCGTGCCACCCAGTCGGGCCGTTGCACCCAGTGAAAGAATTGAACAACTGTCGTGCTGACCAAAGTCCAACTTGGACGCCTGTGGTGAAGATTACCCTTCAATTCTGACCGGGCCTGGCTTCGATGTCATCTGTTTAGCCCGAATCAGCCGGAAGCGCCAGCCCCCAACGTCATGACGGGCCATCATGGGTTACCCTGTACGGCAACGCCGCGACTTGAGTATATTAGAACTGCACCGCAGGAGTGGCACCGCGCAGAAGCACTTCGCAGAATCGCTCTATATGGAGATGCACCTCGCAAAGTACTTCGCTTACAAGTGCTAACCTACTGCCACTAGCCGATACATTTTTATGAAGTTGCCTATGCTTCTTCTGTTGAGCCACAAATAAACCGACAAGCCTTCTCTGCACATCTTTCCTCCTGGTAACCATAAGATGGAACCCAGGAGGGGAAAACTGGTCGCTGGCGCAGTATAACACGGATTCACGAACGCTGCCATGTTTACCGTACCGCGTTAGAAGGCATCTGCGGTTGTCATTTCATTATCTATCGCTCGCCCCGAGCAAACAACATTGCGAGATCCCTCCTCGTGGGGCGGGGCGTGATAGTATGTTGGTATGTTTGCCGCGTTCGAATCCGCGCCCAACCCTGTACCTGTGCTTGGCTTAAGGTCGAGCTACTCGTCAGTGTCTTTGCAGCCGTTTCCTTTGGCCTCGAGCAATACATGGAGGATTGATAATAGCAGCGGTGGTTGGTGCCGGCCTTGTGGTAGCTGGACGAGCCGAACATGCTGGGCGAAGTAGGGCGTCTCGACAACGTATTTACCGTAAACCTACCTACCATTAATACCCGTTCACGAGCGAGCGTACGAACTGTAGCTTCAACTCGTGATCCAGAGGAGCTCAATTCGTTCAAGGGCCCACGCGGGTCCCCCAATGATGATGGCCTGACATCGTCGTGTCTGGCAGTTGAGGAGACTGCTTGCTACTAACTTCGGATGATCGCAAATAAACACGGGGCCGGTAGGGATGGCTGCGACCACTACTACATCGGCAGAAAAGACCAGGAGGCCGGCCCAGAAAGCAAAACTTTTACACCTGCCCGTGTTTTGATGGTGGTCAACAGCACAATACCACGGCGGTTCAGCCCAGTGTTTCTGACTGCTCAGATGCGAGACAATGGAGGTGGAGGAGAATCGGAATTGGAGAACGGTCCCATCTGATCCAAGTGTGGGGAAGTGGAGAGAAAAACTCCGATAAGATAACAACCCGGGCTGACGGGCAGGTGAGGAAACAAAATCACCCCGCCTACCGAGCCCAAGCTTCTGGTTGCTTAGGAGACCATTGTTAGCGCACTCGCTGGAGACACAGCTTCGGATTCAGGGTCCCCCTACGAACCAAAGAAGCACTTGGATTTTGCAGAGTGCAACACCATGACGATACCCGCAGCAAGAGAAACACTTGAAACTGAGCCATTGATTTTGCGGGCTGCACCAACCCGCCCTCTGCTCTAAAAGTCGACTTCACCGCCCGCTGACATTGGCAGTCCCGCCAACGATATACCGGTATCTGTCGCTGTCGCTGCTGCACTCACAGCATTCCAACCACAACCACCTAGTCCTCCACAACCGGACGCAATTCGCAGCTCACCCTCGATCACATTCCTCGCTGGTTTGGCCTAGGCTGGGCCGCCCATCGCCGCCATGGCGCCGGCACCCGACACCCTCGCCCCGGCAGGGTCGAGCTCGTACTCGTCCGACACATTGAATGTGGGAGACGGGACATGGGACTTCACCAAGAACACATTCCTCCTGCCGAACCTCGTAGGGCTGAATTTCGACACTATGCGATACAATGGTTTGCGCCCCCCAGCCGTACTCCGGCTCGAGTCTGCCACACGCAGCTAACAATGGACCTCAGGCATGGGCAACCGTTTCTCAACCCTCACACAATACCACAGCCTTATCCTCGGTCACGGCATACTGGCGGCTATCACCTTCCTATTCATCATACCGATCGCTGTTCTCCTCATCCGATTTCACGGAAGAAGTCCCGGTGCCGCCATCCGATACCATGCCTACCTACAAGTTCTAGCCGTCGGTTTCACGACCGTTGTCTTCATCCTTGGCTTCATCGCCGTGGGACCACCGCGTAACTTGACCAATCCCCATCATGGCATTGGAGTTGCCATCTATGTTCTCATCCTCCTCCAGGCTTTTGGCGGCCGGCTCGTCAGACACATCACGGGCCGTTCGCTGCGCGTGCATCTTCACCGCTGGTCGGGGCGCGCCGTGACCCTCCTTGGCATTGCCCAGGTCCCCCTTGGGCTCACCTTGTACGGTTCGCCCAAGTACCTCTTTATTCTCTTCGCCGTCTGGATGGGCTTTCTGGCGCTGCTCTACTTCGTCCTCGACTATCGGGACCAGGGACGTCATGGCGGAGAGCACTACGTGAGTGGCGGCCGTGCCCCCGAAACACCAAAGCAGAAGAGCAACAAGAAATGGTGGGGCCTTGCGGGCTTGGGTGCCTTGGCCTTGATGCGTAAACGTAAGCACGACAAAGACCCCGAGAGGGGAGTGCGGAGCCGCACGCCGAGCCCGGCCCGGTCTCATCGCGCACGCGATGGGGCACCCGAGGTTATCCCGTCACCGCGACATTCAGAGAGCTTCTATGACGAGAAACAAGACCGCCGTGCCTCCAAAGGTGGCTTTTTCAACAAGTTGCTACTTGCCGGGGCTGCCGGCGGCTTGGCAGGCAAGTTCATGAGCCGCCGAAAGTCGGGTCATGGTGACGAGTATTCCGCGGTTGACACGGACACCCCTAGCCGACACCACAGAAGCAGAAGAAGCGCACCCACAGACCTCACAAGCGAATATACCGACTTGACAGAGGAAACGGAGACACGCTTGAATGTCGGTCGGCACGATGGACGACGTGATAGAAGATCACCACTGTTGCCGCCCCCTGGAGATGCGACCATCGTCGCCCAAGCTCTTAGTGCCGCCGAGGAACGTCCTGCCGCTAGACCGGCAAGGCCAATGACTCCGCGACAATCGCATGCCGGCCGCTCTAGGTTTGAGAGCGTTGAAGGCTCGGATTATTCTTCCTATGTTAGTCCTTCGAGGAGAACATCGGCTAGAAGGAAAAGCAGTGGCGGCGGTGGAGTCGGGAAAGGTCTCCTTGCCGGGATAGGCTTAGGCTGGCTGGCGAAGAAAGCCACAGACCGCCGAGGTGAAAGAGGGGAAGAGGATCGACTGCGGGATGAAGAGGACAGGCGTAGAGACGAGGAGGACGAGCGACGATCGAGTCACCGGAACTCGAGGTATACGGGAGATGGCTATCCAACACCGACTCGAGACTCGAGACGGCGTCCCACACGTCCACGCCCGCCCCCGGCACCATCGGCAGTGACGATGACCACATCAGCAATATCTGAGTCGTCAATTGAGCCGCGCGGCAATACGCCGTATGAGCCGGCTCCTGTGGGCTTGGGTGTCTCTCGACCTCCAATTCCGGGCACATCCACAATCACACCTGTCCCACCGGTTGGGGGTGGACCGGTTCCTGTGCCCGTTCCGGTACCGGCACCTGGTAGGACACCGCAGGGATCAAGATATAATGTCGGCGAGGGAATTGCGATGCCAGCAATGCCTGTCGATCCCCACGGTATACTCCACCCCGAGTCGGGTAGCGAGACGTACTTCTCATCGGGCGGTCGCCCTCATCGGCGACACTCTGCCGCTGGTCGTCAACGGAGGGACGCCGAGGCGGCGGCGGCGGCGGCGGCGGCATCAGCAAGCATCCTAGCAGCTGAACAAGAGGAGGATCGACGCCGGAGGGACCAAAGAAGAGGGGCGGATACCCCGTCAACGAGTAAGCCCGTCAGCGTCAAAGTCAAGGTGCATGATGATAGAGACAGGTTCACCTTCCGCCGACTCACAGAAGAGGAGTCAGCCTCTGAGCAGTACCGGGCGCGCCGACGCAATGATTCGGCTAGCAGCCATTCAGAAGTTGACACACCGACGGGCCGCCGTTACCGACGCGAGCGCGAAACCAGCAAACAACGGCGAGCTGAGACGGCGGCCGAACAGCAGGTTGAGAATGACCCGCTACTACCGACGGGTCAGATGCCGCCACTGCCACTGCCACCGCTGTCACCGCCAAACCCAGCATTTGCGCAGGGCAAGCGGCCACAGGGCAAGGACTCGGCATACTACTCAGGCCAGCCGCCAGAGAGTGGGGCGGGCCCATCGGGCACCAACCCTGCGGCTGCGGTGACGATGTCGGAACTCGACTCTGGAGGGAGCCGCGGCGATTTCAGCGGCATCAGTCCGGCACCTAGCGGGCCTGGCGGACGGGACCCTGGCACGTCGGGGGCCTCGGCCGCGGATCGGAGGAGGAGGAGGAGGTTGGAGAGGCGGGGTGGGAGTGGTGTGACGGGAACGGTCGATTACGACTAATACCGCGTAGCTCTGTTCTAACGGACGGAATGACTGGTTTTGGTGTTGGTTTTTACGCTCTCTATGACGAAAGTTTGGGATATTTACTTTACTTGCTGGATACCTTGCATGAGATGGCATTCATGTGCATGGCGTTAGGATGATACGAAAATCGGTTGCGAATTGTTTGACTATTTAATGCATTCGCACAAGAAAGTATATTGCGACTTGTAGAACTACTACAGAGACAGACATGCAGGCGTACATAGTCCTCTAATGTATGATGAATACTACAATTGCTTAAGTTGACCTTTTTTGTTTCGTCCCTCGCCGAGCCGGTGTTGTCGAGTCGCCTGTGATGGCATCTCGTTTCTCAAGATAGGTGACCCGAGATTTCATTTCAAGCTTTGCGGAGACTTGAAAGAGGTTGGTTGTCTCAAGTTACGAAGAGGATACGGTGTTTCTCTGTTTCTTGACGGCCTAACTATATAGTGGGATATTGTTGTTTCGGTAGACATAAGGCGCTCGACCACTGATAGACAGCCCCAGCTCATGAGAGTCGAATGTTCATTCGTTGCGCCACCCGAGGTGGGCTTGGCTTGGCTGATGAATGCCCCGCGAACTCCAACTTGGCTGGACCCCAACTTCCCCGCCAAAATCAATCGCGTCGCATTTCATGTCCATTAACTAAGACGCGTCAAAACATCAGCCAAAGCTGGGCCACTTTAGACGCCTTCTCTGCGCAGCTTTCCCATATCGCAACACCGGACTCCCCTCGACATAAAAAAAAAATTACCACCCAATCCCCGTCGCAAACCTCTCCCCTCACAATGTCCACCGGTCAAGAACCCGACGACCCCCCCCTCCCAACACCACAAGCGCAGGCGCAAACCGACGACCCCCCACTACCAGCAGCAGGTGAAGCATCAACAACATCCGAACCGCCCCCAGCCCCGCGAGACGAAGGAGGCGAAGAAGAAGCCGACGCCCCGGACTCCCCGCCCCTCCCGACCAAGCACACGGCGGTCACGCCCGGCCCGCGCGCCGCGCGCCTCGAGCAGCTCTTCGCGTCGACGCTGCGCCACACGCTCGACAAGGTCAGCCGCGACAACTTTGCCGCGTGCTTCCCGACGGTGGCGGCGCGGGCGCCGGGCACGCTCGAGTTTGTGCAGCGACAGATGGTAGATCGGTTGAGGGGGTTGTGTGAGGTACGTTTTTTTTTTTTTTTTGGGGGGGGGGGGGTTGTCTATTTGGCAGAGGGGTTGCGGTTGAGAGGCTACTTAAGGGGGTGTATGCACTCTAGGAAGTGTTATACTCGAGGGTTCATATTGAACAGCTCCGCGAGCTTTCCTTGATGCGACGCCCCCCCCCCCCCCCCCCAAATAACCAATTGGCCCTTTATAAGCTAACCCCCCCCCCCCCACAGAAAGAATTTGCCAGTATCCTCGAAAGCCGCGCCGTCGTGCCCAAGCTCAACGAGCTCGAGTCTCTACTCAGCGACGCGGCGCGCCGCAAGCAAGCCGGCGAAGCCAACAACGAAGCCCCCATCCCGTAAGCCCCCCAAACCCCTTTCCCATCACCCCAGCCAAAGCTCACATCAACCCAGCCCACACACCCTCCCAGCAGACGCCGTCCTCGCGGCACACCTCGCCCCGCACCTCGCTGCGCAGCAGTCGCAGCTCAATGCGCGGCTGCAAAACGTGCAGGCAGACAATATGCGCCTCTTTAACGAAATCCAGGCGCAGCGGGCCGGGATCGAAGCCCTGCTGAGTGCCGTCGAGGCCGTGCTTGTCGACATGGACGGCGCGAGCGCCCTGCTCGACGACGTGGTTGATGACCTCGCGCAGGAGACGCGAACGGCTGAGGTGGAGATGTCGGGGACCTGAGTGCGTCTTCGTTTGCAGATGAGTGCGAATTGAAACTTAAGCGGTCTTTTGTTTGTGCATGTTATTGCATGCACGGACAGGAGAGACGGATGGCGTTTGGAGTCATTACGGAAATAGGAGGCATACCCCATGATGGAACTTGAAATCATAGTTCAGGAAGTCTGACGACTTGATATTATGTGTCTGAAGTTGTCTGAATCGTATATACAAAACAAAAAGGATCTTGACTGACCCTTCCCAGGGTTCGCCGTCCTCCCGACGCCCCTTCAAACACAGCAAGAGCTTGCAAGCTCTTTAGCGGGTATAATACTGCAATATGCTTCCACCTCTCGCCCCCAACCATCTCCCAAAACAAGCCCCGAGACATAGCCATTATCTCGTCATGCAAAAAGCCCCAATGCATATCTCAAGTTCGTTACTCCCAGATGCTCGCCGTGTCCCCTAAACCAAAAGTCCAAGGAAATGGAAAAAAAAAGAGAAACTCCCGTCCCAAGAGGTATAGTTTCAATCAATGCCAACCCACACCCCATTCCGCTGCTTTTCCTTTTGGTGGTATGCTTCCACAAATGCAAGATGCACCCCTCCCCAACCCGCCAAGGTTACGAGCCTCCTCAGATACGCCGATTCTCCGGCGCAATGACCTGCCATGGCCCGAACAAGTCGACCTCGCCGTACGCTGGCGGCAGCATCCTTATCATGCGGCCCGACCCCCAGTCGACGTACCATTTCTTCCCCCGCGAAATCACGTAGTTGCTCTTGCGGGGGCTCTTGAACAGCAGCACAGCATAGCACATCCTAGCGTACAGATTGTCGTGCGTTGATGTCCACCGGTTCCGCGGCCACCACTTTCCTGTGTCTGGATCGATATGCTCGTTGTAGTACGACGTTGTCGACAGTCGGCCTTCCATGACGGGAAGTTCAATTCGCCCTGTCCCTATTGTAGGGCCTGTCCCTGGGAGGTCGTCTCCTTCCTCGTCGTTATCTCCCTGGTCTCCGTCTCCGTCCTCATGATCATCTTCCGCAATTGCGGACTCTTGTTCCGCCGCGGCGCCATCGACACCCATCCCTGGCATATTAGGGGGCATGCCAGGCACCTGGTCGGGTAGCCGTGGAAAGCCAGTACTATTGTCCTCAGGTCGTGGGCGCTGCCCCCGTAGCCAGCGGATCCGCTGTATTCGGGGTATACTCTGATCGCGGGGGAAATCGCGCTCATCAAGAGGTGCTGCCACATCAATAGCGGCGAATATGCGGTCAAGAGAGTGGACAAAGGTGCTAAGCTCAACGCAGGAGAGGAGAAACTGATCTGTTTCGACTCGCAAGCGGATGACATAGCGTCGTCTAGGACATCCGAGTTAGCCTATCATCAGAGTCAGAAGAAAGGAGGGTACGCACTTCCTGTAGTCAGCTGCGATTCCGGCGTCGGCGTGCAGTAGACTATAGCTCCTCTCGAGTGTTGATTTCTTCACCCACGGCGGGCTGTCAGGTGAGATGTCGGGCCCGTCGTACTGCTTTGTCGACCACCAACCACGCTCCTTCTTTACATTGTAAATATTGAGAGCCGTCCCGTGCAATTCAACATACACCATCTGCCAGTTGCGTACCTCAGCCCGCTTGATCGTATCCTCGATTTCCATCTTGCGCATAAAGACACCCTCCATGTGCAGGTCGCACGAGTAGCCGGGCAGCGCCTCTTCGGTAGGCATGTCACGATACACGCCGCCGTTGTCGGCATTGAAGGCGGCAGCGCGGCGCTCGGCATTGAAGGCGACCCTCATAGCCGAGTCGTATCCCGGGGGTTCGGCCGGGCGTGATGTCATGACATCGCGGTAGAACATGTCCTCCTCCATCGACATGCGGCGTTGGCGGCCCCCCGATGACGGCATCTCGCTGCCGGCATCGTGCTGGGACAAGGCATCGCTCCGGCTCGGATCCATGGGATGTCTGGATCGGCGGGCGGTTTGGTAATGGGGCGGCGCGCACGCAAACGGTGGTACCCGCCTGGCTGCGCGATCGGCCCAGGCGAGGTTCGTTGCGACGAGTCGTCGTTTTGGCGTGAGCTCCCTCCTTCCTTAGTCCGACGTCCCTTCTGGCATATTTGCCCCGGCCCCCGCCCTCGGTTCCCCTTGGCCTAGACGTAGTCAGAGGGGAGGCGGGAGAGGTAGACGAGACCAGCAAGCCGCTGTGGCGCTATCGATGCTGCAGAGGAAGGGAGGAAAGCAGTGAGAGAGTGAGAGAGTGAGAGTGAGATTGAGATCCGCCTTGAGGGGGGGGGGGGGGGGGGGGGTTAGCGGGCTGTGATGCGATGAAGATAAGCGACAGCGAAAGTGAGGCAATGGCGGAATGGACGGTGGTCAGTCTGGCATGTGCTATGTGGGGACAGCTCGGGGAGGCGCGAGGTATGGTCAGTCCTCAGGTGCGTGGGCGTGAGGTGAAGTGAGGTTGGACGGGGAGGTGTGTGCGTCTGCTGTTTGCTTGATGCTGGGCGCGAAAAGGGTGGGTGGTTTTGGTGGAGTGATCGCCAAGGCAAGGGGAAAGCTTAGCATATGAGAGATGAGGGCCGTGTGCAAAGGCAGAAGGACATGGCAGGACTGTTTGGGCTATGAATAGGGTGATCGATGGAAGGCGCGAGATGAGCGGATGGAAGGTCGTGAATTCCTGCTCTGGGCGTTGGTCTGGGGTGCTGTTCTGGGATTCTGGGTTCCCTGGCAGCGGACAGGTAGGTAAGTAGGTTCCTGTCTGGCACTAGTTGAGGGGCTGAAAGCGACCCCGGCTCCTCGTCCCTTAGTAGTCCCTCAGTGCAGCATGAGCACATCTCAATGGGAGCAGATTGGGACCCAGATTGAGCAACAGAGGCACCCCGGAACCCTGGACGCCTCGAGTCGACGCCCAGGGGGCCACCCGAGGACACCACCACACAACCACACAACCACACAACCACCAAGGCATCCGCGCGCCAAGCACCAAGGGCCCTTTTCTATCGTCTCTATCGGCCATCGTGCTGCATAGTGCCGTTGAGCGCCAGAGGTACCTTGCCTTAATTCGTACATATTGCAGCATTTTAACCTCGTCGCTCGAGGACGGGTAGGACGGCAAAGGACACTTTATCCGTATCCGTCCATCTTCCATAACACCACCGCCCGGCCATGTGCAACTATCGTCAATTCTATCGTTTGACTTCACCAATCCTCTGCCTCCAACGCCACCTGCCCTACGGACCATGGAATGCTAACTGCCTTTGTCTGGTATAGGCAGCCGACCTACCCATAATAGATACTCATAATAGATCTGCCCTCCTGCCTCCCTCTCTCTACCGCCCGCTCTGTCGTTCCGGCCCCCATCTCGACCCATAGGGACTGGGAGGCAAGAGGGTAATACAATGGACCATGATCCAATGGACGGACCATCGCCAATCACGATGCGCGGCAGTGGTCTCGCCAACCATTCCGCGCATGCTGGACTAGGCTGTTCCAGGTAGGTGGTTGAGGGGAAGCCAGGGGTGTGCCGGGGGTGTGCAGGGGTCGATAGCTGCGATGTGGTGCCGGAGTTTAGCGGCTGGACCGAGTGTGGGAGAAGTTGGAGGGGTGCCTCGGGGGTCTTTGGTTGTCTCGAGCCTGTGACTGCACCTCTCAATGGGAGCAAGGAGAGGGCAGCATAAGACGGGACAGTTAAGTGACATGTTTCTAATGTTCGCCATCGCCATCCTTCGCCGGGTGCGCTCTGTACTGTGTAACCAAATCTAAACACCGTCTAGGCCCCTGTGCCGCAAAAGACGCCTATTCGAGAAGGCGACAAACTGTTCGGTTCCAAGCTAGCAATAAAAAACCAGGCACAACGACGGCAGTCGGGTAGTCGGACAAGTCGCCCAAACACACCCGCCCTTTGCCGGCCATGAGGCAGGTGCACAAGAACTGGAGATTGATTCAATTAGGGCTGTTGATATTCCGCGAGTATACGGGCTTCGACGGGCCTCTGCCTCCGCATCTCTTGCAGGAGCCATCAAGCGAATCCGCCTCTCTGTTTGTGACTACCTAGCAAGTGCCCGAAGGGCAAGTGCTAGTCCAAGCACAGAACCCCTCTCGGCACCGGCGCCGTCGAGGCTTCCCCCAGACGCCCGGACACCAAGACGCCCAAGGGTGGGGCCCGCTGTCAGACCGTCTCTTTTCACTGTCGACGATTCGGGAAGGTGGGAGCAGGAACTGGGCTGCGCGACACCAGACTCATTTTTTCCCCCCTCTGGCCTCTTCATTTCCTGCCCACTTCCTGCCTGCCTCGATCATCTCCGGGCCCGCAGCACATCGCAGCACACTGCAGCGCCATCCCAAGGGCTCCTCGCACACATCCGGCAACGCCCAACGCGTAAGCCTGCCTGCGCACTGCGGCTCACCCGGCATTTCAGACGGGCGATCGTCGGCCTTGCACACTAACAGACAAGGAAGGAAGAAAAAGCTTGTCGGTGCCACCTGCGTCGAGACAGCCTCCTCAACGCCATCCCCGCCAAATGCTCACCCCCGTCGAATGAAACACGGCCCCGGAAACGTGCGAGGACGTAAAGAGCAGGTGACTCGACCGGTGAGAGCATCAGTTCGGCCCGTAAAATTGCAGACCTTGTTTCGTTTCTTGTTTCTCGCCGTTTCTTGGTTCTGTTAATGCCTCACATTCCTGCCTGCCCCTTGTGGTCTTGTCAATGCGAACCGGACCTATAAACCAACAGTTTCCCCGACTGCCATGCTGCCCATCGTCATACACTGTAGACCAGACCCCAAGGCTCTCACACCCGATACCAAACACCGGAACATGACCGGACGCCACTTATCAAGGCATGACCGCAGAAACAATCCTAGGTGCTCAATGGCAAGTGCCGCGCCATGTGCCGGGCTGCCTCGTGGTTTTGCTCTCGGCGATCTCAACCTTGGGCTCCGGATTCAGAATGCGGGCTGAACCCGGAAGGAGCTTCGAGTATCAGACCATCTAATTGGATGACTTATATATCTTGATACGCACTCAGCATAGCATCGAGCGTTCCTATGATCGTAGAGTATCCCGAGTCCGCCCACCCGGCATGACCAATTGTGCACGCCGCATCTCTCGTCACACTTGATGCTCTGTGGAGTGCCATTATGCTGCTGTGTAAGCTACGACCCCGAAACGACACACAGTCATGATGTGAAAGCAGCGCGCGGAGGCAGACACCATCGGACATCAACAAGTACGCCATGGCCTCTACTGTAGTACTCGTCGTCTTGCCTTCTTCTTCAGGCCAAACGCATGCCCATCCATCAGTAGGGCTTACCGATCCTTTTGTGCTGTGGTTGAGCCTTGGTGTAGGCATGAAACATGTGTAACTATTGGCGATAGCCTTCCGACAGCGTCCTTCAGACGACTTGGGGTTGCAGGTCCGAGGGTAAGCGTGCTCACCAGCCTCGCTTTTCTCCTGCCGGCTGACTTCCTTGATGTTATGTCTGCGATTAGGATCTCTAGACGGTACAAACGAAGGGGTCTCAAGGATGATGATGTCTGTCTTGTCCAAGGTTGGAGTTGTCAGCCGTGGCCCTTTTCACACGAGAACACATAATGAGACTTGGGATCAAGCATACGACCGCGACACGGATCGAGTTCAGCCCCGTCTCTCAACCACAGATCAAAAGAGACGGAGTACCAATATCCAATAAAACCTCTAACCCTAGCTAGGCAGCCAGTTAAACTCACTCCGACCTCATCTCTAGCGTATGATAAGAAGCTAGTTATATAACCTGCGTAAATTCATTCACTAGCAATCCCAACTGACCCAGTCTACTACCTCGGAGACCCCAAGCTTCCCCGCGTCACCATCACACCATCCCCATCCCCACATCCTTTACCACCACGTACTGTGACGGACGCGCCGTGACGGGCTACTTTACCCAGCCGAAGAGGCCGCTCCGGCCCCGCGAGATCTTCCCCTACTCGTCCCCTCTCTTCTCCCGGCCCCTGGCCTCGGCAACACGGGCTTCATCACACGAAACCCATGAGACAAACAACACCACACATACACATCACACATCCATCAACGACACACACACACACACACACACACACACACACGCACACACGCACACGCACACGCACACGCACATGCTGTGCAAGTGAGCAAGCCACCAGGAACAGGAATCTCACATTTATCTAGATCACATCACCGCTCTCCCACCCGCCGCGGCCCATCCTCCTCCGATCTCACGCAGCGGATCTCGTAATCAAAGGTGGATCGTCCTGTCCAACTTTACCGACTGAACCTCCTCCACATTCCGGGCAGGTTGGGAGGCAGAGAGTTTGCTCCCATGCTCCCACACCGCGACATACAGCTCCCAATACCACCCAACTGCCCACCACGCCGACAAGGAACGAGCTCGAGGGGCGGGACTTTGCTCAAGGGGAGAGGCGGGGGGTCAAGCCACTCGACCCCCCGGCAAGCATTCACTCACTCACACAAGTGTGCCAGCAACTAGCAGAACAAGTGAGTACGTAGCAGCAGTAGTCTACCTCATCTTGAGTTATGTATGCATTTACCATTACACGTCCGACGGTTCGTATCTAAAAGCTCCCTCCCTTGATCCTCCTCCATCCATCATCCATTCCACATCCTAGGTAACCACCCAACCCAACCTAACGATCCTCCCTCCCGACATCGTCCACCCATCATAGACAAAAGATACTAGGTATACCACCGCCTCCCCGTACTATACAGCCCACTGGAAACGGTATCGTGATGCTTCTCTCTTCCTTCCAACCCCCCCATTGTCCGGCCGCCTCTCCAGCATAGCACACCCATCATTCCAGTGTATACGAGACAAACTATGACCATCCTCGCAGGCGCGTTCGTGTGTGTATGTGTGCATCGTGGGTCTTTGCCGCCACAGAATGTACAAACAAGGCTGGATAGAGCCACTCCTCGCCGCCATCTTTCATCTTCGTCCTCCCCCGCTAGGGCATCATGGCAATTTCGAACGAAAGAGCAGAGAAACGCATAGCCACCTTTCCGAGGTCTGTTTTCGTTCGTAGGGGGGAGGAAAGAGAAGGGGATGTAAATGCCAGGTGTATGCACGCTTCTCAAATCCAGCAAAGACCGAAAAAAAAAGAAAAAAAAGAAGAAAAAAAAAACCAGAAGAATCCCACATTTTCCTCCCCGTCGCACCTCTTCGGCAAAATCGAATTATGCTGGACTTTTCTCTTTCTCGTAACCTATCAAGTCATCGCCCCACCAGTTCCGGATGCTTTTTGTCCCATTGCCTCTCCCATCAACTCCAGCCTGATATCTGAAGACGAGCAAGCCAAAAAATATCTAATTATCACGCAACTCTCCCACGGCTGTGATCCGGTCGTTTCTCAACGATTACCAGATGTGGCCGTGGCATTCTACCTAGGCTGAAGTTGCCAACTAAGCAGCAGTACCAGCAGCTTGAGCGGCGCCACCACGGCCACGAGGGGCACCACCGCGTCCTCTAGTCTGTCCAGTAAAGCCGCCGCGGCCGGCTCCCTGGCTGCTGGAGCGGCTAGTCTCGAATCCACCGCGTCCGCGTCCAGCGGGGCCTCCACGCACAGCGTTATAGTTGCTACCCCCGTAGGCGTTGGCCTTTGGCCTGCGCTGCTCGACAACGATGTTCTCGCCGTTAACGGTGTGGGGGTTGGCCGCGATGGCAGCATTGTATCCAGCGGTGGCCTTGAACTCGACAAATGCACAGTTCTAGCGAATTGTCAGCATGGGGAATAGCCATTGATTGTAAGAAGAACAAACCTTTTGTCGGTTGATGTCGAAATAAGCCAACTCGCCGAAGCCCGCAAGTACGGCTCTCAGATCCTCCTCCTTCACCTTCTCGGTGACATACTTGATGTAGGCCATCGTACCCTCCTTCTCTGTGGGAGCGGTTGATACGGACTGGGGTCGGTTCTGGCGCTTGGTCTCAGCTGTCTGCCACTCACTGCCTTGGTCCTTGGAAACGGAAGCGGCGGGGCTACCCTCGGATGCTTGAGAGACGGGTGTTGGCTGGGCGGCAGCGGGAGCGGCGGCAGGAGTCGCAGCGGGAGCAGTTGGCCGTGTCTGCGCGGGGGCAGGAGGAGTAGCAGTCTTGGGAAGAGGAACAGCGGCGCGAGGTGGGCCAGCAGCAGCGGCAGCCCGGCTGGCCCAGGTCATGGGCTTAGGGGGCTCCTTGGGCTTCCCTGGCTCCGCAACAACCGGGGCGGCAGGAGCGCGGACGGCGGGGATGGCCGGAGTCGGGTTGGGGTCCTTCGGCTCCTCGGGCTTCTTGGCCTCCTCCTCGGCAATCTCTTCAACCGCCTTCTCCACATTGGGAACCGACTCGGTCTCTTTGGTGCTGACCTCGTCAGCTTCGGCGACGGGCTCGGCAACAGGAGCATCAGCGGTAGACGTCGAGGGAGTCTCGGTCACTGAATCGCTAGTAGTCTCCTCCAGCTTATGGTCGAGAACGACGGCATCCAGCTCGACGGGCTCGATCTCCTTGGCAGGTTCCTCCGGGGCGGGTACCTCAGGCTCAGACTCGGCCTCCGCCTCAACGACCGGGGCGGCAGCGACTTCAGTAGGGGCAGGTACGGCAGCAGCTTCCTCAACCTCTTCCTCGGGCTCCTCGTTGACATATCTGAGAATGTCGTTGAGGACGAAGTAGCCGGACGGCTGTCGTGCGAGGACGAAGGTCTGAACAAATTTCTTCGGCTCACCAGCCTTGTTAGAGGTCTCGCCAATGACTTGGATCACGATGTTGTCATCCGAGCCTTGCGAGTCGACGTTGGAGATGCGGACCTTGCAGTCGTGGAAGTCGAGGCTCTTGATCTTCTCCTGGATGGCCTTTTGGACGCGTCAGTATGTGGCAAATAAGGAGCGGACAGTATGCTGCTGTAAACTTACCGTTCGGCCAAGAGCGATTGGCGTGACCTCGGCCTCCTGGCCGTAGACGAACTGGGACTTCTTGCTGTAGAAGAGCTAGGAACGGTCAATTCAGGCTCGCGTCGAATGTGTTGGGCTATGTGTTCTCACATGAAGCTTCTCGGGAGACTTGCTCAGAGTGGTGTAGTACTGCTCGACAAAATACCAGCCGACCTCATCCTTAGGGAGGTCTTTGGAGCCAGCATTGGGTCCGGCTTCCGTCGAGGCAGCTGAACTCTGGTCGGCCGAGCCCCGGTACTGGTCGTGTTGAACGTGATTACCGTTGGTTGCCATGATTGCTCAACGTTATGTGATGGGGTATGGTTGTCGAAGAGCGGAACTCGATAGCCGGGGCGCGTAGGGAAGGAAAAAACCGATTGCCCTTAAGGTCTACTCTGAGTCCAAAAGGTGCGGTAGAGGATGGGAGTGGAGATACTGCTAAAGGGGGAAGCGTTAGCACGGCATCACGCGACGTTGTAGGGTATGCAATCAAGATGCACACCTTTTTCTAGAAAGCGGATGCAGTTGAAGAACGCCCAAGAAGGCTGGAGCGAACCACAATGGATCGAGAGAAGGCGCGATGGGGAACCGCGATGGAAAACAGAAAAAAAGGTCGAGACTAGGGTGAAAGTCTCAAGCCGCAGGGGTATTACGTCGTTACGACTTTGTCGATGCGGAAATAGTAGAAGTGGGCGTGATGTAGTTTATTGGGGTGGACAGAGTTGAGGTCGCGAACTCTGGATAGAGTGTTCGCAGGAAAATTGATTTGGGTGTGGCCGATGGAAAGTTCGGCACGGCCCCACAAATTCTCGGAACTTGCCTTGAGAGCGCCTGACCATTCACCTATTGATTGAACAGAGCAGCCAATAACGCAACCGCGCAACACCTCCAGTTGTCTATTGATCCGGTCGTGGTATATAAAGCAAGAGCGAGCCTCTCTGTCTTGTGCGCAGCATTTATCAGTGCATTCCGGAGCTCTTTCCGTGTTTGCTCTTGGAATCCGGCAAACAATGCAGACAATTCGCCTCAGCAGATCTCAACAGACCGTTCAGCCAGCGACAACCAGATCACATCACGGTCCCGCAATCAGAGTGGAGCAGCGCATCCAAACACACACAAGTCTTGCGCCTCGCCTTCACGCCTTGCGCCTCATATGTCGGGCTACTCGACAGCTAATGATGATGATATCTGAGATCTCTGCAGACTTGACCGCACTCGTGCATGGAAATACCGCGCTCTCGAACGCAGACTTAACTTAGCTTTAGTTAGGTGACAGCTCCTTTTCGAACCTGAACAAAGCTATTGCTTTCCTTGCTGTAATGGACATCGGCATCTAGGCTGGACCTTGACGCCGTCACTCCCCACATGGCCGCCTTATATCCAATGCGATCGCGGTGCTCTTGCTCCTGGCCGGCCGGCTGCAGTGCGGCTCCTGCCTTCCGAGTCCGTCTGACTCGCATTTCGTTGCCCCATAGGCTGGCGACTCACGACCTGCGTTCCATTACCTTTTCGCACTTGGAAGCACCGGAAGCGTTGCCTCTGTGGCTAGAGTATGGGGTCTCGTCTGTGGCTCTTTTCCTTGGCAGCTTGATGAGGTCCAGATTTGTTAAAGGAAGGGCAGTGGTAGTGGTCGGCTTACTCAATACCTTCAGGGACTCAAGGTGAAGGACTTCAGTCCAGTTCCTCCTACTTAGAGATTGCAAGGTAAGGCAACCTCCGCTTTTTGGTGTTTTCTTTCATTCTGATTTGAGTCATCTCTTATGGAAACGCTGCATCACAGGCGCAACCGTTGTGTCCCGCCAAAAGGCTTTGCAAACGTCATGGTACCCTGCACTTTGGTTGCCATAGCCTGTCCCCTTGGATAGGTATTCTACTGCGCTCATGGCAGATGCGCTCAGCAAGAGTGGAAGATACTGATTCCTTGACTGGTTAGATGCGGAGTGGCATTCAGGTGTCCATACATCCCAAGACATCGGCCCAGGTTATTCAGGAGAGCTAATGAGCAACTATGGACAGCTTTTCGCCTCTCACTATGCCCTTGCTCGAGGCTCCTCCCACTCCGAGCCCCGAAGACTGCTATGAGAAGGGCGGGCCGTTCGAATAAAATATTAGAGTCGTTCGTGGCTGGCTTGGCTAGTTCATGCGTGCCTTGATGCGGAGGCTGCCTTAGCTTCAGCAAGCACCCATGTGCAGGCCTCGGACCACACGGTGAGCATAGCTTCTAGCTCCTCGACCGTGCAGACCTCCCATCACCTGCACGACTTCTGGGACCCGGCAGTAGGGGGAGATGTTGCATTTATTCTGCAACGGTTGGGCACATGCCTCGGATTTCCATGACAGCGGGCTCTAGTGTAGCTCTTCCAGCCCGGGCCAACTTACAAAGCCGACGCCGAGTCCGCAAAACCGCTATTCGGCCTTGCACTTCTGCGCTGGCTCACTATGTCCAATTTGTGACGAGCCTGCCTGTCTGCTGTCTGTTTCACTTCTCTCACTGTCAATTGGCCTCCCGTGGCCGTTGTCTGATCCCTCTCCCGTCCCCGGTCAGCTTGACCGTGTTACCAGTTACTTGGTGCACGGGCTTCTTGGCAGCTCGGTGGCCCAGGCCGACGGACTCGCAATTGTGTGTCAAGTATACGCTATCGCATGCCTGCGGACCATGGGAATGGTGCCCCTCTCATCAAAAGTCATCACAGGTCCTGCAGTGGGTTGCGGGGAACGCGGAATCCAAGCACACACAGGCACACCAGACGCCAAGGTGCGCAGCCCAACTGCAGGCAAGATGCGCGCCAGGAAACGATCTGAGGAAAGGCGTGGTTGTCTAGCGTGCCTTTTATAGGTAGACTGACGTACCGGCTTGCCAACCCGTGTAAGACAGTCTAAGCAGCTCGCCATTGCTATCTCGCATTCGTTTCATTTTCTCACCGGCTCCTTCGTGTGGGTGTGTTGTCGCCTAGAGAGCTGCTGCTGCCACTGACTGACTGCCTTGGATCTATGGACGAGGGGAGGCTGCTACATCTCCGCTTCCAGTCCGAATCGACATAAGAAACAGCCTTCTCCCCGCTTCTCCCTTGCGACACGAAAACGATCAGAGACAAGCTTCTGTTGGCGGAGACAGCAACCTGGTTCCCGAGGGTCTACACAGTATTACCCTCGAGTGTTGTATAATACCCGGAACCCTTCACTTTTTAGTCATATTCGGATTGCCGGTCTGCGATGCTACATCACTGTGCGTAGGCATAGAATGCTCCCTTTCCGCGGCACCGCGAATACGACGCAGCTGGAGGCGCCGGAATGGGGAAGCGGTCATCTGCAGTCATTTCCCACCCTCCGACGATTTGGTTTCCGTTTTCGACAACCACTTCGCCGCTCCCCGTTGTTTGAACGCAACACAACGAACGATTCTCAGCACTGGGGTGGGGACGGGCGGAGATCTTGTTACGACTATTGACACGATTACGGGTACATCATTGCCTATACATTAACACTGCTGTACTATTGTCTCTGTTTGAGCAGACCCCCCCCCCCCCCCCCCCCCCCTCCTAGTCGACCATGGTCTATTGCGGCAAGGCGTCCCAGAGCTGCCAGAGCTGTCGAACCAGAAGAATCAAGGTACGTTCCTCCATGTCCATGCATGTACATTATTATGTACATACGGGCAGTATAGCCGTGGCCTTTTCTTGTATCGCCCTTCCTTCCCACCAAATATATGTTGTCGGGAACAAATCCGAGGCGCTGTGTCAAATCCGAACCCTGTCTTGCCTTGACTGTCGTGCATGTGCGAGCCTACACACATGTTTTCATATATATATATCCATATACAACCAGTACACCACTTCCCCTTTTCTGTCTTCTCGCTGACGCCAGCTAGTGCGACAAAGTCCACCCACACTGTACACAATGCGTCCGAGTTGGCAAGCAATGCCCCGGATATCGAGACCAGCTCTCGTTGATGTTCCGGGATGAAAGCACCAAGGTTATTCAAAAGGCACACGCCCAATGGGGGGTGCAGGATCAATCAGAAGCCGGCGAGCCCTCTGGATCGTCGCCAGCTTCGACCTCTCCCAGCAGCTCCTCAACCCGCAGCCGAGCCTCAATCGCTGAGAGCGTCAGCACTGTATCACCGACATCACCCAATGGACACAGCCTGGTCCAAGCAAAGTTCCCCCGGGGGCTCGACGCCACCAGGATAGACCGGGCAATCCAGTTTTATCTTGAACACTACGTTGTTGGTCTTCCCGACGAAGCCAAAACAGGCCATGAGCTCCAAGAGCTGAGATGGGTTCACGCCCCAGTCACTCGTGAGGTCATGGCAGCCGTAGGGCTAGCGAGCATGTCGAATCTCACTGGTGACAAGGAGCTATTCATTGTTGCGAGGCAGCAGTACGGCCTTGCCTTGCAACACACGGGATCCGCTATCCGGGACATCCAGAGTGTTGACATGGATATCGCCATCCGCGCTATCATTATGCTGGGCATGTTCGAGGTGAGCTCAGTCTGTAAAGCTAACGCTTAGAACAATAAATACTGAATCCGTCGCAGGTTGTTCGAGGCGATTCGGTACCCATCAAAGCCGCACAAACCCATATTATGGGTGGCGCGGCACTGCTAAGAGGTTTTCTTCCATTCTTTGGATCCTCAGCAGATGGGCTGCGCGCTCTGATGCAGTTGTGCTTCTCCATGCTGGCCTCGATTCAAGGCTCGTTGCAGCACCTGTCTCCCGAGCCAAATGTGCTGATACCAACTTCGCCAACTCCTACCGTGGCCGAGGGTGTAATACCGAATACATTTCTCGACTGGATCAAACTAATCAACAGCTTGGCTTCAGCTCCGGATAAGCCCTCAGCCGAGTTGATGAGCATAATTTCTCGGTTTGTACAACTCTCAGCTCTTGTCCGCAGTGAGCCATTCAAAGACGGGCAGCCCGAGACCTTTCACTTCATCCGCGAAGCTCAAGAGCTTGACGAGCAGTTGAGCGCCTGGGAGCAGCGCCAAGGCGGAATTTGGGTTGTGACAGAGGAGCGTGTCGGCGGCAGCGGCGATTTCTTTCCTGCCGACGCCGTTTTCGAGGGCTGCTACCACATATACACGGACATGTGGACGGCACGCGTGTGGACACACTACCGCTGGGCCCGCATCATGGTCAACCAGCTGCTTCTCGAAAGCGTCGACCGATTCCCCGCCAGCAGCCTGCCCCTTGTGACTGCAGCCAAGCAGCGCCAGTCGCTCGACTGCATCGTGCGTGTCGCCCGCGACACCCTCGTCTCCATACCCACGCACTACCGCCACCCGCGGCTCGAGCGCGCGCACCGCGAGTACTTTGACCAGACGAAGGGCGGGGCGGGGATCGGCGCTGCGGGGATCCCAACACTGCTGTTCCAGATCAAGGTGGCGGGAGCGGCCCCAGGCGTGCCGCGCAGGTATTGGGCGTGGGCAGTGGAGATCCTGGGTACGATTTGGGCGGATACGGGGATGTTGCAAGCTAGGAGGACGGGAGAGATGCTTTCGAAGGCGCGAGAGAGGGGGGGGGGGGGTTCGTCAAGCAGGTGATGGAGTGATTGGGGGTTTTACGTATTGGTCAACGAAACAACATCTGGTGGTAACCTGATTTAACGACGGCATAGCCCCCTAGGCAAGGGGGCCGATGGGGGACGGCCATACAGGAAAAGGCAAGCGGTATTGTGGTGCAAAAAAGGCGCGGGAATGGTTGGGCGGTTGTATGATTTGATTTTGTATTGCATTGCTTATGGTGGGGACTGAGCAATCGGCTTATCAACGATCAAGGCAAGGGGCATTTACCTGGGTCATTACCACAACCAAGATCATATCCAAGGCAAGCCATTCGGCCGAAAACTCATGCTTTACTGCACATGTTGTTGGTTCCCCCGATCTAGTTAATTCGCCAATACAAGTCTTTTAATAAAGGCAAAAACGTATGTACATGGCATGAATAGAAACATCCGCCAGTGCAGCTTCGACATATCCACATAAACATAATCCACTTACATCCAAGTCCAACATTAATCCTGGTTAATCTCGCTCCCGTCAACGCGGCTCTTGTACTTCTTAGCCTTGATCTCATCATCGGCCCTCCAGGTCGCCGCGTCGCCTAGCAACGGGTCCGGTTCAGGGTACCCAAGCGCCCTCCTCACCTTGAGCACCTCGTCACGTATGCGCCGGGCGACCTCGATACGGATCTCCTGCGCCTCCTTACTATGCTTGAGCTCGTTGGGGAGCTCGCCGAGCATGGCCACATGGCCACCGGACCCGGCCCCAGCCCTCCACCGCCCGCCGACCCGCGACCGCTTGACCAGGCCGTCCCAGCGCCGCCGCAGGTCGCCAAACGTGGCCTCGTAGTCGAGCACCTCGCCAAAGGCGACGCGGATGCGCTTGCCCACGCGCGGCGCGAACCGCGGGAACGTCCGGCGCTCGGGCATGCAGCGCTGCGTTCCATCGATGAACATGGGCAGCACGTCGGGCGGTGGGTCGGCCTCGAGGATGAGGCGCGCCACGCCCCACTTGAAGTAGCGCAGGTCGGAGGACGGGTGCTGGTGGACGAGCCCCTCGGGGAAAACGTGGACCCAACTGTGGCGGTTGCAGGGGAAGTAGGCCGGGGATGGGAGGGTGTCGGCGCCGTTGGTGGTGTAGGTCAGGGCGCCGGTCGTGAAGGGGTCCGAGAGGCCAGGCGAGGAGAGCGGGGGAGGGGAGAAGGGTTGGGCGGAGAGGAGGCAGATGGCTTGCGTTATTGACGGTTGGAAGGGTCCGCCAAACTCGGAATGTTTGGATCGGTGGGCGGGGAGGACTTGGCCCAGTGTGAAGAAGCGGGTGAGGAATCTGGGATGGTGTTAGTAAACAGCGGTGAGGGAGGGTGGTTGGCCGGGTGCAGTACTTGGTTTTGAAGCAGATGTCGTGTGCGCCTAGCGTCCATCTCAGATTTGAGGGATTGAAGCCATAGCTGGTGGGAAGGAGACCCCATATTATTGGGTCGTCAAGACTGCCGGGCGTAGTAGATGAGCTTGGGTCTCAACTGTATCATGGTATCTGGGTTAAGCAGGAGGGTACCCACACGCTAACATGGTTGGAGACTGTGCCAAAGTTAGCTATGAGTGTATAAGATCAGGGCCAGGGCGTGCTCATACTAGTGAGGAGACCTCGCTGTCTCTTTTCAATGTCTCGGCGGCTGTCTAATATGTCTAGAAACCTCGAGAGTCCTGTCACCTCAACAGAATTGAGCCCGTATAGAAACCCCCGCGATAAGATACCGGTAAGACCCATAATCGTAGCTGAGCTCAAACGCCATGGCAGGCTTGGGGCCTGAGGAGCTGGTGGCTGCGACATGTCTCTGTGGGCGTCGAAGCCCGTCCAGAGTGAGCCGGAGCGGGTTCGACTTGATGAGAACAATTCAAACGTATTTGGACGGATTTTCTTTTTTTTACATAGCGTTTACGTGTCTGGGCATTCCAGAGCTATCAGAAGGAACACGCGAGCAGTTTTCAATGTTTTGTATATATGCTTGGGCGTAGTATGGTGCAATTGGTGCAATTGAGTGAAAACAAGGTGAGATGAAAATGGAAACAATTCAACAAATTTGATGCCGCAGCCGCGGTTCTGCCCAGGCGATAGAAAACCGGCTGACCTGGCTAGTGCCGGGCTACGGCTGCCAAGTGGCAGCTGTAGGGAACAGCCTTCCATCCATCCGCACATCGGACCCTCACCGCCGGCTCCACATAAGCTCAGTGCATGTTCAGCGCGCGCAGCGACTTCTGATTCACGGACGCGGGACCTGCTTTGCGGCTCTCGGCATTTTGGACTTCGCATCATCAGCATTCTTTACATTCCTTGGCAATTGTATCCCCAAACCGCCAAAATGTCACACAGTGAGCCCCCCCCCCCTTTCCTCGACCATAGACAAGCCAACGCAATTCTAACGTCACAGGCAAAAGAAACACCAGCAGGCCCATCTTCACGTCGCACGAGCGGGCGATGGCGAAGGCAGCTTGGGGCTCCTCATCCGCTCGCCTGTCGCGAGAGTCCTTCCTCCCCTTTGCTTCGTGCTGCCTCTGCCTAGAGACCGCCATTGACCCCGTCGCTTGCGCCCACGGAGACATCTTTTGCCGCGAATGCGCCCTCAGCAACATCCTAGCCCAAAAACGAGAGATCAAGCGCGCCGAAAAGGCGAGGGAGCACGAAGAGCGCGAAAATTTGGAAGATGATACCCGGAAGAACCTGGAGGCCCAAGAGCGCGCCATTCGCGAGTTTGAGCTCACACAAGCTGGCCTATCCGTACAGACGGGGGGACGACCCGCCAACCCCCAGCCCGAAGCACCCACGAAAGAATCAGAACTGCCTTACAATGTCGATCAAGAGTCCGGTGCTAAAAGGGGAGAGAAGCGCAAGTTCTCGCTCGACGGAGATGAAGTAGCCCGAATTGCTACGAAAGAGCGGGCCAAGGCGAGGAAAGCCATTGAGGACGAGAAGGTGTGTTGTTTACACAGCCCCCTTTTGAAACCTTTTAGTCTTGATACTTACACCCCTCATAGGCATCCAAACCGATACTTCCATCCTTTTGGTCGCCATCCGTGACGCCATCCTCGAACAAGAACAATGTTTTGCATGATGTGAAGAAAAAGATAAAAGCACAGCCAGCTTGCCCCGCATCGCAGCAAGACAGTCCACATTACTACTCACTGCATACATTGGTCACAGTCAATTTTACAGAAGAGACGGACACCGAGAAGAAAACGACGCAGAGGATATGCCCTGCTTGCAAGAGGGCGCTTTCCAACACTTCCAAAGCAATGCTTGCGAAGCCCTGCGGCCATGTGCTGTGCAAAAGCTGTGTAGACAAGTTTATGAGGCACACGGGCCGGCATGATCCACATGCCCCAGACTCTGACCCTGATGGTGTCCGCTGTTACGTTTGCGAGGCCGATCTAACGGAGAAAATGCAGTCGGTCAAGAAGGAGGGCAAGGCAGAGAAAGAGAAGATCAAGCCTGGCCTGGTTGAGTTACACAGTGAAGGCACGGGTTTCTCTGGGAGCGGTGCCAACCAAGTAAAACGAGACAAGGTGAATTTCCAATGTTAGGTTGCAAATAGCGGCAGACACCCGCGGTCAGCACTGGAAGCCTACGCCGGGCCTACTTGGAGCAACCTAGGGTTGGTTTTGGATTATACATGCCAGTGCACACTACCTTATCTGGGATGCGTTGACGACACAGTACCTCAGCGCAACTCGAAAATTCGACCCCTCGCCGTTTCCTACGCCATCTTATCCTCTATCCGCTGCTCAGCATACTCGCCAATGCCTTTTTCGCCAGCGAAATATCTACTCTTGATATAACGCGTGCCTCGGTAGACCTCGCTTACACTCAGAAAGTAAGCCTGTTGGGAGGCCTGTCGTGCGCTGCTTCGTGCTCTGCGGATCCTTTCATTAACCCTAGCTCGAAGCTCGGGGTATTTCTGGAGAGCAGCGAGTATCGCAAAATAAAGTCGCACAAGGAACCGGTGGATGACGTCCTTGAAAAGCATGGTGGTGCCATGACTGAAAAAGCCCTTTAACAACTCGCCACCAACGCCATCATACAATGCCGCCACACCCTCCGCTTTGGCTATCCGAAATACAGTCGCAAATATCGTGTCTCTCGCTACCCCACGCACTCCTGCTGCCAATGCACTACTGGAGCCCTCTTTTCCCTGCGCACTCTTTTCATCCTCTAAGACTCGATTCTTCTTTTCGATGGGCGAGGCTGATACCATGACCCTTGCCTTGGCAATTTGAAAGGGGTATGTCACGGTCGTGGCAACAACCTTGCTCACTGCAGCGAGGAGAAAAGTGGCTGGGCTGCCCGGCTCATCCCAGTCCTCGCGGGCGACCAGCGCCCGCTTGAGCATCTGCTGCAGGAAAAACGTCATGCTCGGGTTCAGCGTCAACACGAGACTCGCCGAGTAGCCCGCCCACAACCCCAGGAGCCCCTTTTCGCGGCGCATCTCGGCCACAATCTCGCCAAAGCTCTTGTCGCTGGTGTTTTGCTTGCCCGGGTTGTTGCTGTCATTCATCTCGAGCAAACTCGCCGTCTGTCGACGCGTCACGACGTTGCTGACGGGAGTGGTAAAGGCTTTAGCACAAGCTCCTGCTGCGGCGCCAACGGCGAGCTCTTCTAGCACGCTGAGATATGGCAGGTCATTGTGTGCACGCAGGCGGCGGGCGCGGAACCACTTTTGGTTTCGCCGTTAACTACGACGGGACAATGATAAGGGGGGTCGCTGGGGGACGTACCGTATAAAAGAGGAAAAACAGAAACGAATCCGCTGCCGATTTGGCCAGGCCCGGGCCCAGCCCGGCAAAGTAGGCAGACAGTCGGCCGCCCTCCTTGGCGTAGATGATGGCAAAGGCGTCTAGGATTCCGCCGTAGCTGTCGTCGGGTCCGATGGTCCCGTCAGCGCGCAGCTGTCGCTGGACTTTAAGGCGCGTGTTGACGAGGTCCAGCGGATAGAAAAGAAAACTCGAGATTACGGTAGCGCCGGCGCCTGAGGCGGCGTGGCCGAGCGAGGGGAGGAGCTTGGAGGCGTGGGGCATTGTGGTGCTGGTGAGGGCTCAAAATAAATAACACACCTTACAGTTGCACAGTACTTTGCAACCAATTCAATTCTGGAGCCGTAGGATCTTGGACAAGAGGTTGTCGTTCTCCGGTGGCAGGCCCGTCTTTCATGTGCCGACACGACTGTCGACGTCATTGTCGCACTAGTTGAGCAGCAGACGGGAGTATCCGACTTGCACTGCGGCTCGAGGTACCTTTCCCAACGACACACAAAACCACACCAGCTTATCACCAGCAAAATGTATCAAAGAAGAACACGGCAAATAAACAACGTAGTCGAAAATCGCGCTGAATTCGAAAACATGCTTTACCAAGTTCATAGACTTACTATCTGCCTACCTGTCTGCCTTGTCGCTGGAACCAAGTCCGGCCTCGAGCCCACCCTGGTTACCTTGGTAGTGTGGCCGACGCGGCGCGCGGATCGCTTCCATTCGCTAGATGCTTCAGCCTTCAGCCGACTACGGGAAAAGGGCAGGCTCAGTCCACACTCCACTCGAGTCGCTTTTGCTATTCTTCTATTTTATTATCCTTTCATCTGAGAGATAAGCACCATGTCTTATAGTTTTACACGTTGGATTGGCAAACTCAAAATCAACAGATTGAGACGGGATGGGCAGAGAACGCCGATCTAAACACCGAGACTTTGCGACAGGTGCAATAATATCGATTTCGATGCTATCGATGGCCATCGATACTATCCGTCACGCAGACCGTGGAACCTTCACTTCCACTATCTTCCATTCCGACAGACCTCCCATATCACTCGGCGCCACCGAGGGCGATGATTTATGTCCCCTGTCGCTTTGTCTTCGCCATGAGAGTTACGGGAGAAGGTCAAGGACCCCGTGAGTGGATGTTGGATTTGTATTCCAGCTATAGGGTCACCGGTGCGGCTGAAAACAACTGCAAACGATTGGCAGAATCCTCGGCAGCCATGGCCGTCACGAGTGGCGCCTCCACGCGTGGCGCCGTCTGGAGAGGCGATTTCGAACCTATTCTATTGGCATGGACGCCGCGAGTCACCTCTTGCCGTTGTCCCTGCCGGATAGACCTCCTACTCCAGCAACAGCTTTCACCGGACTTCTTTGTAGTGGTCGCTTGGTGAACCCGAGTCAGGTTGACTACGGCCTGGTCCAGCAATGGTTGGGGACGTGTGATGCAAAGCATATGGGGCCGTTCCATCTCCAGAGTCTCAGTCAGCGTACTCGTATCACACCACATTGTATCGATTGCCAAACGCACGAGATTGTTCAAATTCCTTCCCACCAATATTACGTTGCATTGAGCTATGTCTGGGGGCCCCAGCATGGCGCCAGTGTTTCGGCCAAAGGCGAGGAATACAAACTGCCACAAGCCGGGGTTCCCGGAGTCATCCAGGATGCCATGGCAGTGGTTCTGGAACTCGACAAGCGCTACCTTTGGGTCGACAAATACTGCATTAGCAAGGACGAAGAGTCGACAAAGCGTCTTCAGATTCATAGTATGCACCATATCCATGAGGGTGCCTACGTAATAATTACCGCCTGTGCCGGGTCTGACGCATCATATAGCTTTCCGGGGACCAGAAGATCGCGAGAGCAGCAACCGTCCGTGAAAACCAGCAGAGTGACTTTTGTTTCCAGTCTTCCAAACCTGTGGACTGCTCTGAGGGACTCGACATGGATAACACGGGGATGGACATACCAAGAATGTGTTTTTGTCCCGCCGTGTGCTTTTCTTCACCGAATACCAAGTCTACTTCGCTTGCCCCGCCGGAGAGCGAGCGCTGTGAGGCCGTTGTAGCTACTACTACTCACCAAACTAAATGGTATGGTGAGCCTATCAATACTGCAGAACCGAGCGTTGTTCTCTCTCCTGGCATGGGAGCAAGGCTGCGGCTAATCAGCGGTTTAAAAGCTATGCCGGCGCCCGAATTGGAACTGTCCCTAGGCCATTTCAAATCATTCTGCAGACGGGACTTGACCTACGGATGCGACATCCTCGACGCCCTCCAGAGCTTCTTTCCACGTTGCAACTCAATACTTGCTACTGCAACCCGATAGCCCCATTCAATGACCCCATCCACAATCGCCTGGTATTTAAATGCTTAGAGTCTTGCAATCGGGGTTTTGAGAGGCCTCGCCTGGAACCCCGTGGTAGATGGCCCCGTGATAGCCAGCCCCGTGATAGATGGCCAAAGGAAAGTGGGCCAACTACGCCGTCGCAAAAATTTTCCGGGTTGGTCATGGACGGGCTGGAAGCGGCCGGTCGACTTTATTGTCGAGGAAAGATTTCTTCCAGCAGTCAATCGAAACCTCACAGGCGCAATGGTGTGGGTTGAGAGCAAAACGGGCGGCCTCCTGACAATCACGGAACTCCGAGCTTTGGCCCCTAGTGAAATGTTGCTGCCTGAGCTATCACTCTATATACACGTGGAAACCAGAGTCATACCACTTCGGTTCCAGCCCTCTCTTCCTATGGACATGCCTTTTGCCTACCCGGCGCGTATAAAGCAGACGTCGTTTTTTACAGCACGGCCCAAGACAAGGGGGACGTGATGTATCAGCAAATTATCACCGAGAGCTGGGACTGTGTAAAAAAAATTTTTTTTTTGCGAGTGGCGGCGCGAAACGTTCCGCAACTTGGTTCTTTCTCATTGTCGAGTGGGATGGAGATATCGCCTATCGCGTGGGGTCGGTCGTAGTGCCCGAAGAACCGCATAGGGTGTATAGCGAAGTAATTCAGCCACTGATGGATGTGGCCGAGAAACGGGTGATCAGATTAGGGTAAAAAAAAAAATAGGTTGCCTCTTTCACGTGGGTTAAGAAGGCGTGGGCTCAATAACCCCTTTCGAGGCGTATGACCCGTTCCTGGACCGATTGTCTCTCGATTGTCAGGGGGGCGGCGCGCCCTGAACTTTCTACTCGGGGCGAGGACGATAGACAGTATCCCGTAGTTGCCACGGGGTTCCGTGCCCGCAGAACTTCCGGCAGGTTGGTCACAAAAACGGCCCCCTTTATGACTGTAAACGGCTTGTTAGCCGTGTTGACGGGACTCTAACGTCGTTCAGATTGGTGTATCGGACTGGTGGCTCTCCCATACGCAAAATCACTTCTGCCTTATGTCGTGGATGAGTAGGATCCGGTGTTGTGTGCCCCGGGTCATGAGACAGAGATGGTATCTTCTGTGTTGGGATCTATGGGGAGTGGCCATAAGAAGGTTGGCCTGGGGCTCTTCATGCCTGCCCCTTTTTAATGTTCCATGGCGACTCTGGCATCCATGAAACATACGAAATTCTGTCTAGGAGAACATTTGCCGAAATATTCTCATGACTGGGTCAGTCTATACACCAGAGGTAGCGTTCCGCGTTTGTGTTTTGCTCCATCTTATTCGTTCGCAGTTACGCGTAGGGCGACGTCCTGTTAATTCATAATCCTTCTCCTTCCTCTCATTGCAACCGCTAACCTAGAAAGAAGAGCCGAACTGTAGCGGCCGGATTCCTACTTCCGGCGAACGTTCCCAACTCCCAATGTCGGTCCACCTAGAAATGCCATCAACAGATGACAGCAAGGCGGAAAAGGGGTATAACTACGCTAAGCACCCCTCCTCAACAAAAGCTCAACCCCCCTAACCGCTCACCTCGAAGCACACTGCCACAGCAACTTGGAGAATTGGTTTATTGATTCATGTCCAACCAAGCCTTGTACCATGCATTCGGATCCTATACCCTTACAGAAAAAATCTACATAGCTATACATGCCCAGCATCAAACGCCCCTGTAAACGCCAGCAGTACCCGCCCGAAAGACATAAACGCCTTTGTATACCTGACCTTGCGACCTTATGCATTGCCCTAAGGGTCGGGCGGAGGATATCAAAACCTCCCCGTCCCGCCGGTGAAGAAAAAAGAAAAAAAGGTCAAACTGAGAATGTGCAGGTCCTAGCCAGGTGCTGCGGGCAGCGTCTCGCTACGTATTGGTGTGGTATATAAAAGAACAATAGGGGGAAAGCATAGAACGCTTAAAACCCCATGCAAATGCGCCGTCTGTCCCTATTCGTCCGTCCCTGATCCTAAGTCGTAACGTTTCATGTGCTGCAAGATGACGATAAAGGAAAGGGGATAAAGGGTATGCCGGCTCTAGTTATCCCTCCTACCCACCTTTTCTTTTAGGCCGGCGGACCACCTGACCTTTGATTTTTGTGGCTGAGATTGAGATTGGGTTTGCAAACCGCCTCCGTCTGAAGCAGAGCCACCGTTCTTGGACTCTCGGGTAGCAGCAGCACGCCTTGCCCGGGTCAGCCTTGGAGGCCTAGTGGGTGTTAAACTTGCCTGAGATGGCGGGATCGAGGCCAGAGCTTGCGCCGAGGGGGAATGCGAGGTCGGAAATTGTGGCCGGCCCGATATTGCCTCGGATGAAACCGCCATATGCGATGGGGTCGAGGGCGTAGTGCGCTGTAACTGCGGCGATAGAATAGCTTGGGATGGGAGAGCCGGGACCATAGTAGGATATGGGTAAGGTTGTGACGGCCACAATTGCGGCTGTGGTGACGGCATGGCCTGGGGTGGCAGCATGGTGTGTGAGAGGGGTGAGCTTCCGGGAGCGGACTGTAATTGTGGGGAGGAGTATATTGCGACTCGCGGCTGCGACGATGGCACCGTGAGCGGTGAGAAGTTCGGCGACGGAAATGAGGTCGATGGAGAGTGCGCCGCAGCGAACTGCGGCGGCTGCGACACCATGTATTGGTGCTGGGGCGCGAACCTCATCTGCGAGTACATCGACTGACACGCAAGGGTTTGATATATTTGCCCCGGGGATGGCTGTAGATACGTTGCCTGGTTCCCCGGTGCTGGGCTACGAACGGCCATGTTTTGCGCCGGGAATTGTGGCCCATACGGCTGAACCGGATAGGATGGCTGCTGCTGGTGTTGTTGTGGGGAGTTTTGCATTACGTTCATCGATGGGTTCCAGTCTGGCAGTGACGGCGATCTTCCAGCCGGAGACGGGTGCTGATAACCCATCTGATGAGCATAAGCAACATGTCCTACCGACCGATGAGGTGTGTGCTGCGGCCTTGATGCCATGGCATTCTGTCCGCCTGAATTATGGCTCCAATGGGGAGGTGGCCGGGGAGGTAGGCTGGGATGGGCTTGTTGCGCGGATGGAGTGGATTCTGGTTGAGAAGCGGAGCTTGCAGCTTGTCCCGATGGCAGAGCCAGAGGAGCCTCGAACTGGGGCGGTGGGGCCTGTCTGGGGGTGTTCCAAGGCAGGCTCGTCTTCCTTCGAAGCGGAGGCGGAGCCACAGCCAAGCCAGGAGGAAGTAGAGAGATCGGCTCCTGAAGAGGCGGCGGCGGGTATGGGGGAGGAGGAGGAGCTGGAGAGGTAGGAGGGGGTGGAGGAGGTGGAGGGGGTGGAGGAAGGTTTGGAGAATGGGGCAAAGCCGAAGCGGGAGGCCGAAGCAGAAATGATACGTGAATATCAGGCTCAGGTGATGTACTCCGTTGCTCTCGAGGAAGGTCGTCGGTCTTCTGCATCAAACCATTGACGTTGTGTGAAGGCGGTGGAACTGCAGCTTGCTCTACTGGTAGGTGAACGTCACCTTGAGGTGACGGAGCCGCAACCTGAGGCGGTGATGAAGGCACGTCTCCTTGGAAGGGTTGGACATGCTGCCGAGGCCGACCGAAAGGTGTCGACGGTGCTGCAGCCAGCTGTGGCGACCAGGGAACATCAGCTGGTGGAGGTTGAACAGGCAGTTTTGGAGGCTTCGTCTGTCTCGTCTGCTTGGCCGGTTTCGGCGGCCCCGTCTGTTTTGGCTGCTCGGGCAGTTTTTGCGGGCGATCAACGTTCCTTTTCGGACGTGGAGGCGCCTCTTCTGCTGGAAGCTCTAACGGTAGCTCTTCGACCGCTGGCGTTTTCGCCGCCTGTAGACTATTCGCTTCGGCGGCGGGGTTTGGAGAAGACAGGAGCGCCTGCATTGGATGCTGTCTCTCAAACGGACTCGGCACACTGTATCGTCTCGATGCCGGGGTCAAGACCTTTGTGGTAAGCAGGGGCGAGGAGTGGTGAGGACGAGCCACGTCTGTGGTGATAGCGGCCGGTCCGGCGTGCTTCGGAAGGAGCGGGGAGCTGGCTGGGGCGGTAGGCGGTGATGAACCACGAAGCTGAGCCTTCTAAGCTCGGCTTGTTACTGATGGTCGCCGCTGTGGTGGGCCGGAGAGGCTGAAGCTCGATGAGCGCCGCGAAAAAGAACCCATCATGGCCGGGTCCGGCTCACCTGGCGCGTCATCGCCGTCGTATAGGCTAGGGTGCCCTTCAGGAAGGCGTTGTGCACCGAAGCCAACGACCTTGAATATGTTGACACGGCCGCCGTTGGTGGCCATCTGCAGCTGTTCATGAAGTCGCGCGAGCTGGTATTGTCGCTTGATTGGGGCAAAAACAGGCTGCGGGACAACGGGCTGGGGGTTCCAGTGAGCCAAAGCTCCCATGACTGCTGCCGTCTCTTCGTCGCTGTCTACGGCTGCGGCATTTAGCTCATCATCGTCCTCCAACGGCGCGTTGGCGTCGATGGCCGCCTTCTGCTGCTTGGCCTGGTTCTTCTTTTGGTATGCGGCTAGAAGCATGTCATATGGTAGTGATCGACCAGGCACAGCCCTCTTTGCTCCCATGCTGTGGCTCTTGCACGTCAGTGAGCGGGCACACGGCTGCCCATTAGGCAACGGAACACCGCACTGGCGCTCGACATCGACGGGGCCCTTCGGTTTGGCAGCTTTGGGTTTTGGCTCGTCTTTCTTCTTCTTGGCCTTGCCCTTGTCGAGCTCACCCTCGGCCTTCCTCTTCTTGCCGCTCACTTCTGTCTTCTTGCCGGTTGCCTTCTTGGTCGTTTTGCCAGCGTTGGGGCCCTTGCGCTCGGGGACGTCGTCGGCATCGCTATCGTCGTCGCCTCGGGCATCGCCGTCGTCGTCTCCAGCCTTGCGCGCTTCCTTCTCGCGAAGGAGCTCCTTGAGGCGCTCGCGGGCCTCGCGGGCCTCCTTCTTGCGCTGCGCCTTCTCTTTCTTGATGCGCAAACACTGGGCGATATGCTCTTTGGCAGCAGTAGCTAGTATTCCCTTCTTACAGTGCTTGCACTGCTGCAGGTCGGGCATATCCTCAAGGGGGCGGCCAGTGGAAAAGGTCTCGCGGCTCGAGTCGTCGAGCTGGTTGATGACGGGGGCGGGGGAGCCGGCGACGATGGAGCCCTCTTTCGATGATTTCTTCTTCTCTTCGACTAGCATGGGGGTTCGCAAGCGAGCGCGTTAGGAGGAGCACCAATGGAACAGAAACGGCCGCGCAGGTTCACTTACGGTCAAGGGTGCTGGTTTCTTTCCAAGCGCCTGGCTTGCTAAGCTTTGGTGCTGCCTTCTTAAGTTTGATGGGACCGCTGTTCTGCCATTGGGATTTTCCGGTTGACTTCTTTGCAGAGGCAACCTTGATGGTGGTGGCCTCTTCATCTGGCGGGCGACAGGAATCTTAGCATTTTAATTTCTACATGGACGCTGTGTGCGCGGTGGATGGAATGGAGGGGAGGGGGCCGCGTCTAGGCGGTGGGTACGGCGGGTGTGGGGACAGGAGTGCGACGACAAGTCTGTCGTCGAGCGTGGATGTGGACGTGGACATACCTTTGCGCGAATCCATCGTGGCCATGGTCGCGGTGATGTCGTGGTATCAAAAAAATAGGGGCTCATGCAGGTATCGATGCGGATCTCACAGGTCCAACAGTAGAGAGATTGGGGGGAGGTGTTGCCATGGCCTGCGGCGATGCTTTGTGCTGCGACAAGTGGCCTGGTTGAGGAGGGCGGCAGCCTTGTTTCGACGCAGCTGTCTGCGATATGAGCGTGCGTGGTCATAGGAATGCCGAGGAGCAAATAATGTTATCGATAAGGGTTTAGCGGGGTATCACATTAACGCAGCTTGCCGACGCTCGGCAACTCCCGTCAAGCTCCCGTCACAGACTCAGCAGGCATGCAAGGGTGAGCTCGACGTTTGACACTCCACAACATACAGAATAATGCTTGGGTATATTCTCTGTTACAGTAGTCCCGTCTCTCTCCTTTTCATGACGTCAAAGCAGGGAAACATATAAAAAACACAACCTTCCCAAGCACTGCTTAATAGCATCGCTAGCCGTTGTTATCGCTAGGTTCTCCCCTACACCCCATAAACCAAACAAGGTCAGGGAAAAAAAAAAGTCCCCCCTTCTCCGCATGCAGATTATGAAAAGACAGCACCCCATCCCCAGCCATCTTCCACACATCACCTTGCCCAAGCTAAATCAATTATTAGCCTATTCCTACTTCATAACCATGCTTTGAGAAAGAACCATTAAAAGAAAGTCCGGGTGCGTCTTTGGTGTTGATCAGCTCTGCCTTCGTGCTCGTTCCTCCGCTTCCTTAGCCTTGCAGGCAGGAAGGACATTTAGGAAAATATGGTGCGAGGCCTGTATACGCCCCAGGATCCCAGAACAAAAAAAAAATTGGAGGTATCAACACTCGTGGCTGCCGAGAAGCTGGCCAATGTGCTAAAAGACGGGTCAAACTAGAAATCTGGGCTAGGAGGAACAGCCGGGGTGTACGGAGCGGTATGCGAGAGAGTCCCCGAATCAGGTATGACAAAGTCCGTCTCAGGCGAGAAGAAACTGGAGTAAGTCTGAAAATCATCTTCTGACTGCAACTTTGGGCAAGACGGTAACACCGAGTTCAACTGCGCATTCGGGTTGAGCGCCGGTTCGCCGCCTAGTGTAGATGGCAATTGCGATCCAACCGGTGTCAGATATTGAAAGCCATGTAGCATAGGACCCTCAAAATTTGGGAGCTGATGTCGTTGAGCCATGATAACTGGAGAAGCGCCCCTTCGCACGAGTAGGCCTGGTTGTTTTGTTTCGGGTGGCTCTCCACCTTTGGTAAGGCTAAGCATACCATCTCCCTCTGGTCTCATGCCATAAAGTTGCGCATCCTGTGTTGCCTCAGGGCTGCCGCCACCTCCTCGTTTGGTCTTATTCTTCCGCTTTTTACGACGTCCGGAAGGGGCTGAATGAGGATGTTTCGAACCGCCGGGAGTAACTTCTTTCGCTGTTTTAGTCGGCACGCGGGGTTTAACTGCACCCTCTTCTACGCAGGGTTCGCTGGGAATAGATATACCAAATGCGTCCCCTGCTGACTGAAGATTGCTGGGAATAAAGGCATCTACTACTGGATTCGGTCTGCTGGGAACGAATGCGTCCGCTGTTGGGTTCAGCTTAGACGGCAGATTTGACGGCGGATGTGGCCCCGCCTAGTAGCCATCGTAGGTCGCCTGGCTGGGCACCGTCTGCTGGTACCCTCTATGCGGCTGCATCATGGGTTGCTGGGGCTGGTGATGCTGCTGCTGTTGCGGTTGCATCAAGTCGTTGAACCAGGGATGCTGCAGGGCGTCATGGGCTGACGTCCGGAGCTCAGGTCGCAACTGCAGCATGCGCTGAAGCAGGTCGATACCAGCAGGATCAATCTGTGGCAAGATGGTCTGGAGTCCTTGTGTCGCATACATCTGCCACGTTGTCTTGTATTCCGGGAACTGCGACAGCCCGGGCCATGTTCGTTCCGTCGGCGTGCCCATGATGCGGAAAATGCGGACAATCTGATCCTCATTGGTCGTTCCCGGGAATAGAGGCCTACCCGTGTACATCTCGGCCATGATGCAACCCGCTGACCAAATGTCGATGCTAGTGTTGTAAGTCCGGCTTCCCAACAAGACATCAGGTGCCCGGTACCAGAGGGTCACCACCTCGTTGGAGAAGGTGTTCACCGGGATGCCGAAGGCTCTGGCCAGGCCGAAGTCGCCCAGCTTGAGTGCGCCCTTGCTGTTGATGAGCAGGTTTTGCGGCTTGAGATCCCGGTGTAGAACTCTGTTCTTGTGGCAGAAGTCGATTCCTTTGAGCAGCTGGTACATGAAGGACTTGATGACCATGGGTTTCAAGGCACCTCTGTCGCCCGACGTGTCCATGTACTTCTTCAGATCGCCATCCATGTACTCGAAAACCAGCATCAGCTTATTCTCGGTGTGGATGACATCATGAAGTGCCACAATGTTGTCGTGCTTGAGCTCTTTCATCAGAGAAATCTCTCGAATTGCGGTGCTCGGTGTCCCTTCTTCCGAGTCGAGGTGGATCTCTTTCAGAGCAACAAGCTCGCCAGTCTGACGATTGCGGCCTTTAAAGACCTGAAGGTCTTGTTAGCAAGTAGCGGCGTGGGAGTGAAAAAGGGCGGCGAATTAAGTGAGTGTGCGTCATTCGCTTTTATATTCACGTACCGTGGCATAGGTTCCCTCTCCAAGCTTCTCGAGCTGCTGGAAGGAACTGGGGTGCCGTTTCCCGTCCATGGCTGCTGATCTGCGGCGCTCTGGGTTCGGGTTCGTTACTGTCGTCGGGATCCGGGTCGGGGTCGGGGTCGGGGCCGTGGCGGAGGGAGGGGGGTAATCGGATGGCGGAGCAGTATATATGGTGAAGTGGGCAGTTGGTGGGGGCTGGGGTTGTGAGGTGTAAGTTGGGTCGAAGAGGATGCTGCCGGCGGTCGCGGGGATGGAAATGTGAGCAGCACTCGGCCGTCGGTCTGTGGGGGAAGACGGTGTCTGAGACCCGTGAGAAGCCGTGTTTGAAGAAGCGAAAGCAGAGATGCCGGACGCAGTCTCTGCAGAGGAAGTGTGAAAGCAGCCCAACCTTTTTTTTTTTTTTTTAATTAAAAAAAATTATTTATTGTTGCTGTCAAGGGACAAGCAGCGCTAGGCCAAGTCGATTTGCACTCTCGGGCACTTTCAAGGCGGTCCAAGTCGCTGTCGGGAGTCGGGGCGTTGGGACTCGAAGGAGGCTGCGATGCGACCGGAGGATCGAGGGCGGCAGCGGCAAATCAAAAGGAAGCGGCGGCTGGCTGTTTTGAGGGAAATGTCTCAGGAGTAAATACACGCCGGCCCAAGGAGAGGCAGACTTGGGTTGGTTGAGACGGTAAGGCAGGGGATCGGAAAGTTGGAGGCAGCCGCAAGGCGGTTATCCACGAAGTACGGACTCTAAGTTCACGGGTGATTGGGTACAGAGGGAGGAGTCAGACATTCACGCCCCGCCACCCCACCAAGCCCACTAGGCCACTTTTTCATCAGGCCCTCAGGCCAGGCCCGCCCAGGCCAGCCGCGCAGCACCTTTTCTGCCATTGCTCTCGAGGTACATTGTCAGAGCAGCATCATGGGATCATGGCTTGAGCGAAAGTGGTTGAGGACCGGTAGATCTCACGTAATTGTTTAAACTTTTATTCGCGAGGTTCGTTCGGGGTAATCCACACGACTGAACACCTCCAATATAGGGATATCCCTGGACCACACCTGCTTCAAGTACATATACATATGATCTTGTCCCGTACGTAAGAGGTGCACCGGCATCCTCCAAAACACCAAAAGAGTTTAGCAATGCAAATACGGTGCCGGGTATCTTATTCTGTACGGTCGACCGAAACAGGCCTGGTTCCTGTTCTCGAATCCGCAAACGCTGGACGGAGCGTAAAGTTATTCAACCCAAGCACTCTTCCAGTTGCCCCCAAAATGCGTGTTCGATCCAATCACGCCGCCGGTGCTGCCGGCTCCACCTCCATCATGTCCAGCCACTCGAGCGCAAACGCCGTGACAATCTTCGCCCAGTCCCTCACGGTAGGGATGTCCAGGTGCGGCCCGTCGTCGGCCATGGTGTGCCATACGGACGGAAAGGGCGAGGGGATCAGATGCAGGATGGGGGCGCCGCGGGCCATGAAAGGGACGTGGTCGTCGCCGACCCAGGCCCGGTTGAACATGTTGGCCAGCTTGCCGCCCTCGGGCAGGAAAGGGCTCGCCGGCTTGCTCTCCAGCAGGCCCAGGTCGCGCATGCGGCTCTCGATGGCGCCCATCTTTTGGTAAGCCCAGTGCGTCGTCTGGAAGTACGACGGGACGCGCGGGTTTGCCGACCCGAGTAGATCGAGGAGGACGAAGAGCGAGATCTGCCGCATCGGGTTCTGGTAGTTGGCCAGCGCCGGGTACGGCGTGTTCTCCCACTCCTCAGCCAGCGCTCTGTAAGAAAAACAATCACATCAGCTTCACAACCCTCCCCGCAGCCCAGAAAAGGGGAACCTACCTCGCGCCATACAACGAATCCGTATCCGTCCAACTCACAAACGCCTCCTCCCCATCCAGCAACATAATCTGCACCCCCATATCCATCGCCGGCGTCCCGCCGTTCTCCCCAAGCGCAATCATCTCGTCATGCATCTGCGTCAGGTACTGATCAATACTCCTCGCGACATGCATCAGCACGGCGCACGGGGCGGCGCTGTCGGTGGCGCCGATGAAGCCGTCGGGCGCGATCTTGCTGTCGTAGTGCGCGACGAGGGTCAGCAGGTTGGCCTGGCCGGGGCGGCGCTTGGTCCACGGCGGCTCGCGGCGGAACACGAGGTTCTGGAACGGGATTTGCCGGTCGCCCGTCGCCGGCGTCGCCCCCGTCGAGTTCTGCCAGAGCACCTCCCACTTGGGCAGCGCGCGCCGGAAGAACGAGACAAAGTGCTGCTGGGCCGCCGTCTGCCCCGGCGTGCCCGGCACCCGCGTGATCAGTAGCGGCGCGAGCAGCCCCGAGGCCGTGTTGGTGATGTCGAAGTCGGCGGGCGACCCGCCCGGCACGAGCCGGAGGAAGTTGTCTGACAGAGGCTTGTAGGCGGCGGCGCGGGGTAGGAGGAGGGCGAGCAGGGCAACGAGGAGGAGCCCGGCCAGCGGGCGGAGGGATGCCGTTGTTCGCGTTCGGGGGGTGGCTGTCGAGGGGAAAGACGGAGGGGGTGTTGTTGGTGGGCGCATCGTGGATGTGTGTGAATTGCCCCTTACACCTGAGGAAAAGGAACTTGCCGTCGGCGGAAGGTTGGCTAATCCCTAGCCTATTGGACGCGCTGGATCATTTGGTGCTGATCTCGACTCTGGAATGCATACAGAGTGCTGAATAGAGCGTTGGCGGTATCTCCGCAATGCGAGAGTATCTGATATCTAATGGTGAGACTTCCAATGGATGTGTCCCAGCCAGAAAAATCCAGATCGCCAGCACCCCTGGGAGCACCCTCCCCTCAGGGCAGCGATTAGCTAAACAGCACTTAGGCTGGCACACCGTTTGCACCCTCCAAACTCTGTGACACGGTCGCTTCTTACCCCTGATTGGCCATGTGCCTCTCCGCATTTCGAGGGGTGCTTGGGTCCATGCCCCTGCCGGCCTGCATCGCCCGCCCAGCCCAGCTCGATCGCCGGGGGTGGGCCCTCCGGCACGTCTGGCTCGCCGGAGCTGTCGAGTGGGGGAGTCAGTCCAGTTGGACACTGGACAGCGGATTGATGACCGCCTGTGAAAAAAATATGCAACACGTCGATTAATACCATTTCGTTATCCCTTTCGTCTCTCCCTTTTCTCCCCTTTTCTGTTTTCTGTGCCCATTCCAGGAAATTTGGACATCCCTGGCTTCCATCTTGAGCCTTACAAGTCATGTCTCACTCACCCATCCCCTCATCCAAAATTCCCTCCCGTAAACTTCAAATTTCTCACCCCCCCCCCCTGGACGAGCAACCAAAGGACGCCATTCCCCGGATGTCAATACCATAAACACCCAGCCAGTCCTCACCCCCCAACTCTCACACGGGCATCAAGACACCTTGAATAATCCTTTTAATTCGACCCTAATCCCATATGGGATTTGACTCCCCCGAGCCTGTCCCCGAGGCCACCGATCCGCTTGCCTACCGCCCACCAGCCAGCCATCCACCAGGTATGCCGTCCATACTTCCTAGTATCACGATGCAACTATATGTACAGGTACCATGCAATAGCTTGTATGAAACAGCCGTCTTCGCCCTTCCAACACCATTCCCATACCATCCCATCCCCCTCCCCATTGCCATTACCCACCCCGACTTATAAGAGATGTCACCCCGTATATGTATGATGCATGATGGACTCTTAGATGAAGAACAAGAGAGGACTCTTCAAAAAAGAAACAAAAAAGGACACCTCCCCTCCATGCAAGCTCGCCAATGCTTCCCTTTGACCACCCCTTCCCCCACCCCCCCCTAACCTTGACCCTGGCCTTGGGTCTGGCTTTGACCCTGGCCATGAAAATGTGCTGCCTGCGCCCTCCGCTCCATGGCCTCCTCGATAGCAAACCTCTCGGTAAAGCTGCGGGGTGTACCCACCGGATGGTGAAAATGTGCACCACTGAAGCTCCCGACATTGCCTCTAGCCATAGTCGCGTGGTAGCTGCCCGGGTCGACGGAGTCAACGCCCGTTCTGCCGTCAATGCTACCGACAAAAGAAGTCACGTCTGTCATGCCCGCAATCTCATCGTACAGCTTACTGCTAATGATCGGGTTGATCCGCATAGTATGGCCCTTGTATGAGCCGATGGAGTGTCCAAATAGGGCGGCCGACGGCGATACAGGCGGGTGTGCGGGTGCGGGTGTGGTGGCGGCGAGTGTCTCCTGTTCCGCGTTTCCTTGCTGCTCCTGCTCCTGATCTGATTCAAGGGGCGGTGTCGGCACGTTTATCGCACCTTCTCCCGAGTATTGCTCCGCAACAGGTGTCGCATCTTCGTCCTCGTCCTCAACTGCATCGTCTGAGAGATATTTATGTGGTTGGCTCCCGAGAGGCGACGCGGCTCGAGATCCTTCACCTTCGAAATCGAAGAGAGGATCCCCCTCCTCAAAAGCACCTTCCTCGGGCTCATATTCCAACAGTTTATGTGACCAAGTGGGATCCCGCAAGCTCTGGAACTTGGCCCTCGATGCTACGACGGGAGATCGGGTGGCTGGCGAGGAGGGGGTCTTGGTGAGTCTGGGCCTCATGGACAAGAATTCTTCGGAGTCGTCAGAATCGTCGTGTCTCTCCAACTCTTCGATGGGCGAGCCGAGCAGCTCGTCGATGCGGTGGTTGTTTGCCGTTGCGTCCTCTAGACGGATGAGGACCTCGGGTTTGGGTCTAATCAAAGCGGGTGTTTTGTCTGCGACTGCGCCTAGAAGACTGGCATCGTTTTCCATTTCACGGTTCATTTTGGCTTCTTCCGAATCTGGGTTCACAACCGTCCACTCGGTCCCCGCATCCAACGGACTTCGGGAAAGGGCTTGCAACGCTTGGGTAGACGACACCTTTCTGGGCCGCGGGAATGAATCCTCCTCTCCCACGACGTCGAGCAGTGAAATTCCGCCCGTGTACACCGGTGACTCACTGTCTTCTTCCAAGATGGCTGACGTGTCGGCGATGGCGGGGGCCTCCTGTTCGGGTAGCTGAGCCCCCGCCCCGGCCGCCATGACAAGGATGGTGAGGGATGTCTGGGGAGAAGTCGATGGAAACACCTCTTCACCTTTAAAATCAAAGCGCACCCGGCGCGGGCTGCTGCTTTTGGTCGAGCTCGAAGCACGGCGCAGGACGCTCCTCGGCACTTTTGTCTCGCATCCCGACGAATCCACCGAGGAAAGAGACCGGTCTGTCGGGCGCCTAACGGGACCCGGCCTGACCTCGCCAGCCGCAGCTACCACAGGCTCCTTTAGCTCCTCCACTATCTTTACCGGTTCTAGCGCCGACGGCGGGGATGGCGGCGCCGGCAACGGCAACGGTGATACGGGTGGTGATGGGTGCGAGTTGTAGCTGCTGTCTAGCAGCGGGAGATAGCTGGGTGTGAACAGGCCTTGGAACTCCTTCTCGCGCTGGTGAGGGCTCCTAGGGCCTTCCTTTGGGATTCCGGAGGTGTGGTAGAGGATGGGCGGGGGTGATTTCCTGCCGTCCCAGGCCTGGAGGTCGGCGTCTGAGATGTCGGATGGCGGCGACTGGGACCCGTCATCACGGCGAGTCAGGACGAGGGCGGAGTACCTTGACATTGACTCAGTGATGACTCGCGACACCTCGTTCGAGACGTGGTCGGGATACTGCCTGAGACAGTCGGCCATGTGCCTATGAAATTGGGCAAGCATGTCGCGCTGGTACGCGGATACCTTGCCGTCGAGCTCGGCGAGCCTGCTATGCAGGTCCGACACAAGCCTCGCGGCGTCGTCCATGTCTGCGGCGTGGGGTATCCGGTGGCTGTGTGGGCGGTGCCGGTCGGGGAAGGGGGGGAAGGGGGGGTGGAGGGAGGGAGGGCTGGCCGCAGCTCAGCGATGCGCGTGACCAGATTGACGGGCGACAAGCAGATGGCCGCTCATGATCCAGCGTCCCTCGGTTTATGACGTGTGGCTACGGGTACCGGGTGCGTGAGGGTGTGCGGTTGCGACCAAACTGAAGAATAAAGAACTTTAGTAACAGAAAAAAGTGTGTGGCCGCAGGAGGGCGGCGACCCAAAAAAAAAAAAAGCAAAAAAAAAAAAGAAAGGACGGATCGGAGGGGGCTAGATGTGCGGAATGTGGGTTTTGCAGCAAATTGAATGGGTTTGTGGTGGTGAGGTAACCGCAAAGCATCCATCCATCGGGTATGTACTGGGTGCGATGCCCGCGTGTGGGTGCTCAGGTGCTGTAACTTACCGTCCAGCTGGCCGGGGGGGTGGCCCAGACCATCCGACCACCACAAAACCCTCGGAGGCCCAAGGTCGTAAAAGGGCTAGCACCTTAGGCGGCAAGCGGTGAGGAGTGCCCGGGTGTGGAGAGGCTGGCCTGTCAGTCAGGACGTCGCTTAGTAGCGGCAGTCCAGGCCGCCTGGTTGCGAGAGTGCGGATCTCAGAGCCAGTACCCTGGTAGAATAGCTGTCACCCATTGGCGATCCGGCATCCGATAGCGCATCGCAAGCGCATGCACAGCAATCAAATTTAGATGGGGATATCCAAATGATACCTTGAAAGATAAAAACCCAGGTCTCGCCCTCGCAGCATCCTACCCAGGAGATAGAAACCCCAGCAGAACTAGTCCAGACAAGAGCCTCTCGAACAGTTCGCAACCCCTGACCGGTGTGACTACGACTCTGCGACTCTGCGACTCTGCGACTCACTATCTGCAATCGCGCTGACTCCCAATCTTCCGCAACAGCGTGGGTCCCCCCTCCGACCGATCCGGATGATATTAGGTTGATGCTACGGATACCACATTTGGACAACGCGTTCATCTCGCGAGACGGAGACCTGACCTCTTGTCAAATTTGTGTCACTCGCCCGGTGTCTGAACCACCAACCCCGTATCACCTCTAGATCAATCACTAACCATTGACGCCTCGGCACAACAAAGTGTTACAATACGCATTACATTTATTATACTTCTTACGTACAATCAAGCAGCTGTCGCTGTTTAAGATCCAACATTTCTACATCATGCCTCTGCCCTGCTGCGCCAGCAATGGAAAGCCATTCCTAACCACTCATTACCATCCCAATTATTCCGACATATCCTATCCCAGCTCGGCTGGGACGCTCATTATCGGCGAAAGAGAAAAGAACATAATTGCGCCGAGTGACATTTCCACGCCTATGTGATCCCATCATCATCATCAATCATCCAGGCAGTTCCCGAACTCAACATTTCGAAGTAGACAAACACAAATCAAGCCACACAACCTGAGCAACGTCAGGTAAACAAATCCGCTCCCATAGTAATTTCCTTTGAACACTATTTGGGAGCATGTCTCCGATTAGTTTCGGCATCAAGGAGCAGTCGAAAACAAGCCAAGGTGGCTGAAATAGAACGCGCGGTCGAAGCTTCCGATCTCGAGGCCACGGTCTTGTGTAGCGTAGGAGCATATTCCGAGCCCGGAGCTCCCACGTTCCCCATGCTCATATCATCGTCAACTACAGCGATTGTGGCAGGCGCCTCGCCGTTCACGCTCATCGCAGCCATCTGGTCGGACACGCTGCTGCGGCCCACGTCAGCAACTACGGCAGCAGGAGCAACAGGGACACCAGGGGCAGGTCCAACTGGCAAGACCGCCACCCGGTAAACATCCCTGAAAACGTCGTCCGCATTTTGCAGTATTTGGCGAACGTCTTCACGTGCACTTCCCAAAACCTTGAAGATGTTCCGATCAGTCACAAGTGATGTGTAATTTTCGCGAATGTGATACATTATTCGTGCCACATTGTTCAGGAACTTGATTTCGATGTCGTTCACGGAAGAGTTCACAGACTTCTTGACCTGCTGTGTGGCTCTGCGGAACATAGCTTCCCTCTGCCTCTCGATGTCGGTAGTCATATGGTCCTTGATTCTCTTGAAGGAGCCAATGCCTGGAGATTTTCGCATTAGTATGTGCTACCGATGGTATTGGTATATGAGAGCTGCTCACCACTCTCTTCACGGCACTTGAGGTAAGTCGCAATCATCGCCTTGGTTATGGCAAGAGTAAATTGCCGATTGGCCTCTCTTTGGCGCTCCTGGATTTGGAGCTTGCAAGGCGTAATTTCTTCAAGGTTGGTCCTAAACCTGTTGTTTTGATCGATGACAAGATTATACGAAGTCGACTTCTTGATGATTGGACGCTCGCTCATCTCGCGGCTGAAAGCCTCGAACTTCTCCACGAGGTCTGCGGCAAGCTCGTTAAACATCTCGGGAAGATATGTTGCAAAGGTCCACTCCCATCGTCTACCAAGGCGCTGCTTCAGCGGCTCGCACAGTTCTATGGGCTTGTTAGGAACAATGCAGCCGTAGTAAAACGACTCGGAGATTATGAGGGTGAAACTTACCCTCGTTGAAATCCTTGAAGCCTTTCGAACCTTCAAAAGTGCCACTACGAAAACTTTAGCCAAGGAGCGGACATCCAAGAGGAAAGAAATACATACTCTCGGACGCAAGTTGCGCGGTAAGTCTGGTATGCCAGACCGCCCTCGTCTCGATGCCGACCCCACGCGTCAACGGTCTTCAGCGCTTTCTCAGATGCAAACTCGATAGCGGTTTGGAATTTGCTGTAAATTTTGGTTTTTATCTTTTCCTTGCAATCCGCGAAGACTTGCTTGACGGAGGATCTGAGCTCCTGCGCGAAGAGTATCACTTGTTAGCTTGCCAAAGACCTAGAATGCATAATAACGCTTACCTGAGAGAGCTTGCCGACCGACATGCTCACAAAATCCAGTTCTTGAGCCCCCAGGTCATCTTCCAGCCTGAGGGGCTGTTCGGCAATAACCACTTGCATCATGAGAGATGTAAGGTACTGCAAGAAGTCATTGAAGAACATACACCAACTCACGGCGCGCGCTGATTTGGCCGTCATTGCCGCATGTCGCTGCAGATTTGGAATTTCCGTATCTTCAATATCCGGGAATCCAATGACCTTCTCATCTTTCTGAAGCCTCCCTGAAAGCTTCTGGTAGGCCCTGCTCGAAACGCAAAAAACACGTAACGCTTCACCAATCTTGGTGTAGTCTCGGTCCTCATGTTCAGGATCGTTGTCGTCTTCATCTCTCCGTGCAGCGTCGTCCACGTCGAGTCTAAATAAACATTAACAGGCAACTTCTTGAAATAGACGGTTGTAGCTACTCACTCTCGAATGCCTTCTTGAAACTGAAACTGGATAGTCGGTCTCGAGTAATTGTTCCGATATTTGATGCATGCACTTTTGGTCAGGGACTTCAACTCTTTAATCCGAATTTTGGTTTCCTTCATCTTCTTACGCAGCTTCTTTTTCTGTAGATTTCCAATGCGTCTCTGGTCTCGGATAGATGCCACTGTTGCCCTGAGAGTTTCGAGTCGCAGAACGGCATCTACTCTGGAGAGACGCGTTTTCTCTCCTTCAACCTGCGAAGTCACAAATCCCTCAGAATCGTCAGAATCGGAGTCTAAATCGAGATCAGTGTCGGAGTCCTCGAAGCCGATTTTCGCCTTTCGAGATCTCTTCCGAGACTGCAGCATGGCCTGGGTCAGGACTGGTTTACGCTTGCGCGATGCTGTGGGTGACACCAGAAGAACACTGTCATCCTCGGTTCGGGACAAAGTCACATCCAAGCAGTCAATCTCCTTGCTGCATTGCTCCTCCAAATCGTCTCTCTTTATGCCTTGCTGTTCTAGCTGAGCCAGGTCTCTCTTCAGCTTCTCAAAACCCTCCTCAGCAGCGTGTTGTTCATCCTGAAGTCGGGACGCCGGCTCTGCAGACCTCATCATCCTCAGAGACTCGGTGACGGAAAGGTCATCTGATTTGGAACATATGAAGATCACGGCAGAGTAAATGCCATCGAGAAGTAGCTGCCGTTTGAAAGCGTCGCCGAGTAGATTTTGTGCCGACTTATCATCAACTGCCCGCGTAATCGGGGCGACAATCCACAGCCCTGCACACTGTTGAATGTAAGATTTCGCAACAGCAGACCTGGCTGCATTTGAATCTTGGACACCAGGCTATTCCACTTATTAGTACACCCAACACACAATCTTTGATATGAGATTGCTTACCAAGTCAACGAGAACGAGCCCAGTCTCGAGCACGCGTGATTTCACAAAGAGTTTCACGACTTTGACTAGAGGCCAGTACTCCATAGCGACAGGCTGCTGTCCATCATCGCGAGTTTTCTCCTTCGAATCGATGAAGATCTTGACTTGGTCTAAAAGCCGTTTAGCGGTGGGGGCCGAAATATGCCTGACGGTACCCAGAACATCCTTGACCGAGGGTTTCTGGACAAGGCTCTCGGGAGTAACCTCTAGGCTCTGAAGATTCTTGCCGCCAATTTCTGGATATACGCTTCGGACCTTGCTCATTGCAATGCTAGTTTCCGTGTCGCTGTTCGACAGCTCCAGCGCGGACTGGTTGTCATCATTGCGGAGATCGCTGAAAAAGATCTGGAGTTCTTTCATCCACTCATCAGTGCTGACGAAGTGTATTTTAGCACGGTATTTCTGACTATCTTCGTCGGTGTGGTTGTAAGAGATCTCCGTTATGACAGCTGTGCATGCTCGCATGCTGTTTGTCGGAACAAGGTCATCTTCATCGAGGACGGCGTTGATGATGGAGCTTTTCCCGCTCCTCGTGGATCCAACGACGCCCACAATTGTGTGTGAGGCAGCGGTTTGTGCCTTCAGATCATCGATGGATTTTGTCTATCTCACGATTTCTGAGACTCCCTTTGCTTCCGCAAAGGCTACTTTGATGTTATCAAGAATTTTGTGGGCGGGCTCGATGGCAGCCTCAAGCTTCTCGGCCGAAGACTCGCCGCACAACAGCCGAATGTTGTCTGACTTCAGTATTTCGCCATTTGGTAGGACTAGGCCGTCCATCTTGACGTCCTAGGATTCAGGTTCGCTTTAAAAGCGGTAGATTGAAGCGGTCACACCGCAGCGGCGGTGATAGTCGACGGGGAATGGCGGAGATTGGTTCACAAATCAGAAAGCACTGATGAGTTAGTTAATCATTAGGTGCTGAGGGTGGTGTTCCCCCCCCCCCAAAACATAAGGGTGGTTGTGTAGGAAAACTCTTCACCTCAGATGAAGGCTTTTTAGATTCGGGAGGGCGCGGGGGAGTATGGGCAAGCAGGGAAGGAAGAGAGAGGATTGAAGTCTTACCTGTCAGAATCGAACAAACAAAAAATTCAGATGTTTTATTCTGGTAATCGAGAAAAGCCGGCGATAAGAACATCGGGGATTCCGGTAGTGAGAATCTTGTTTGTGATTGCATAGAGCTGCAAAAATCGTGATCGGAGGTTGGGGGGATGTGGTGTGTGTGAAAGCTTAGGTAGGCTAGTTCTGGGGAAGATTCGGGTTGCAATGTTTTTGAAAGGTTGGGGTCCTTGGCCAGCACAAGTTCTTAAAGTTGAATTTTTAAATTGTGTGTGCGAGGAAGGCACGAGGTGGTTTTGTCCTCTTCGGTGAGTGGGAGGAATCAGGAAAGGAAGGAGCCCAGGATGCAGGGGGCAGCCAGGGCCACAACGAAGGGCCAAATCCATAAGTCTGAGAAGATTTTGGTGCAACTGTAAGAGGAAGGAAGCGAGGGAGAGGGAGAAAGGCAGTACTAGCTGAACAGGATGGAGGAAGAGCATTGCAAACCGGTGGGGTTTGGATGGCATAGGCAGGCGACTCAGGCGAGGGCATCCGGATTCGGAAAGAAAACCCAAAAGACTCACTTCTTGGTGTTGCACACAGTTACGGACTCTCTAAATAGAATCAACAGCCCACACAGTCGCGCGGTATTTTGGATACGGGACCAACACTCCAGGTGACTTGCCTACCAAATATACATGATGCCCCGGATATCTGCAGGCTCTGAACATCTTGGCTCTCTTTCTGCAAAAAAATCCCATGTCACGTCGTCTGTCTCGGAGCGTTTGTTGCCCTTCCTGAGACGCTTTCGCTGGATTTAGCTGGTCAATACTGGGGTGTCATGAATGCTGATTTTTGACGTGGTCAACAAATTTAGACCTGGGGAGATATAGCGCCCAATGCCTTACTGTGGCTGGACTCATCGGGGCAACCTGGAAGCTTTCAGTCGCGGTATTTTAGGAGGTCTCCGGGTGGGTGCGTCCCGTCGTGTTGTTGGCCGGGAACGGGTAGACCGTGCCAGGACCGTCGTTGGAATTTGGTGCGGCTTAGACAGCTGCCAAGACTGACCATTGCCAGTGGCTTACACAGCAATGCCCCTTCTGACCGCCTTCAGACTTAGGAAAACACAATTTTGAATAGCGTCATGAACCGAGGTTGAGGGGAAAATAACGAGCTATCCTGTCAATTTGAGTCATGGAAACAAGGCAGGCGTAAAGAGGGAGGTTACGCTTATACGGGCACCCGCATACGAATACATCCATCGGATCTGCTTGGGTACTTTGGGTGTCAGTTGGTGGGGTCGCCATCTTTCTAAACAGCGAATACCTAAACCATTCTGCCCGATGGTGTTTCTCTTCGCGCTTCCCATGTTAGCGAAGCCCTTGAAATATTCACCATGAAGATGTTGACACACAAGTATAAAATACTTGTCAATGAAGACACGGTGACCACTGCGGTTGGCTACCGGGGTCGCTGGCTCAAAAACGTCTTTCAGTGATTACCTCCCTCCCTCACTCCCTAGGCACACAAAGCTTTTCCGTCAAGGTCGATAGTCGCAGCGGAGCCATTTCAAGCAACCGTGACGAGTACCCGCAATTCAGCACACAGTCGTAACACAGCCGGCCACTCGCAACGGGCACACCCATTTGGGTCGCGAGGCCGGGGGCACGGGCCGTGGTATCGCCGCGGCAGCCACAGCCACAGCAACTTGAAGGAACAAAGCTGGCATAGGAGATCAGATAGGTACTAGACTGCTTCAGAGGAGATGGCTCAAACTGATTAGGTACCTAGGAATATCCCGTCAAGACCCGAGGTGGCCTACCAGGAGACAATTTCGAGACAGAGAAGCAACACAAGGCAACCGAGTAGCGGCTGAGGAGATATTAGACACCTCCCAAAAGGCCACCCTAACACCAAAATGGCACTCCTTAACACTTCAAAAGGTACAACTGATGTTCCAAAATGCCTCCCCAGCATCAATGAAGGCATTTCTAGCATTCTAAAAGGCATATTTAGTATTCAACAAGGCCTCCCAAGCATCAAAAAGGGCATTTCTAGCATCTCGAAAGGCCTTGCCCACATCCAAAACGAAGCTTGTTTTCTCATAGTTACGCGTTGAAGCCCCCGCGTTAATAAACAAATAAGATTGATCGGTCTGTGTTCAAAGAGAACTACGACCTTACCTGACATAGCCACATGTGGCTGCACGTACTACTTTTTCTCTCTCTTATCTTCAAGTTCTACTGAAAACTCTTTTCTAGTTCACACCGAAAGAGCCACATGCTACGGGCCCTGTTTTTATAGTCTCTCTTGCCGCCTGTGAGGTTTCGCCCGAAGTTAATTGCTCGCCGGAATGAGGCCTAAGTCCTTTCCTAGTTTGTACCGCCACATGTGGCGCCAGGTACTGCCTCTGCTCGCTCCAACCTTCCTTTTCCCACGTAAGCGCTTTCCTAGTTTGCACCGCCACATATGGCGTTTTATTTTCCCAACCACTCCTCCCGCTCTCCCCGACCCATTGCTTCATCAAACGGGGGCTGGAGGGTTTCCAACGCCACTCCAACTACTCACCTGCGAATCGTGAGATAATCACCGACGCGATTTCTTAAGCTGCAATCGCGTCGAAAAGATGTCAACGATCACCACTACGGCGCTGCAGAGCTCGCAGCCGCCGATCATCCCTCAGGATTTCAATGCCAACCAGCCCCAGACGATCCGTCTATACCCGCTCTCAAACTACACCTTCGGTGTCAAGGAGACCCAGCCCGAGGAGGACCCGAGCGTCTTGGCTCGCCTCAAGCGGCTCGAGGAGCACTACCAGGAGCATGGAATGCGCCGCACATGCGAGGGCATCCTGGTCTGTCACGAGCACAACCACCCGCACATCCTGATGCTGCAGATCGCAAACGCCTTCTTCAAGCTCCCCGGCGACTACCTGCGCCCCGAGGACGACGAGGTCGAGGGCTTCAAGCTGCGCCTCGACGAGCGCCTGGCTCCCGTGGGCAGCCTCGGCGAGGGTGAGAAGGCCGCCGACTGGCAGATTGGCGACTGCCTCGCCCAGTGGTGGCGCCCCAACTTCGAGACCTTCATGTACCCCTTCATCCCCGCCCACGTCACCCGCCCGAAGGAGTGCAAGAAGCTCTATTTCATTGAGCTGCCAAAGTCTAGTACGTTTTGCGACCCTGCTTCTCCCCTCCCCTCTCCCCCGCGGGTAGTACAACCCTGGCTAACTCTATTCACGCAGAGGTCCTGAGCGTTCCCAAGAACATGAAGTTGCTGGCTGTCCCCCTATTCGAGCTCTACGACAACACAGCCCGCTACGGCCCCCAGCTCTCAGCGATCCCCCACCTGCTCAGCCGCTATAACTTCGAGTTCGTTGACGAGGAGGGCAACGTGGTGGCCATGACGCCCGGCACGGGATCCGACAACTACGTCCCTAAGACAAAGGTTCTGGCGGGCGGCGACGATGTGGACATGAAGACTGAGAACGGCACGCACTGATTTTTTTTACAAGGCGAAAACGGGGCAAACCCCAGTGGTTATCGGGGGTTTCTCTGTGGGCATAACGGTGGGCATCGATTTAGGTTTTCTATCAAGGCAGGCGTACGGCGTCGTTCCACCATCTCACAGAGATACAAATCGTTCACACGTAGAGTATTTAAGGACGTGAGGAAGAGCAGCAGCGAAATCTCGCTGAAATCAATGAGTTCTCGTATTTTCTCTTGTTGGGGGTTTTGTTTGCTTTCCTCACATTGCGTGTGTCTACGCTTTCTCGCCTTGTATCGTGGCAACCACTTTCCGTGTATGCTTGGCAGCTCTGAACTCTAGAGCCCAAATGCCTTGCCATGTTCCCAGCGCCTAGAGATATGTAAGCGCCTGCCCGATACGGGGCCAATTGGGGCTTACCAGCTTCCCGTCCTTGATGGGAATCGTAACACTTGCGCCGATCAAAGCCGACTTGACATGGGCCGGGAGGTCATCAGGGCCTACGACTGTCAACATCTCACGCAAAGTGCAGTCTCAAACACTCCCGATTGGGGGGGCTTTTCTACCTTCGGCATCATGTCGATAAAGCGCCTCCCCGTTCGGCCCGGCCTCGGGCACGATGCGGTCCAGCGTGTCGCTCATGTCCTTCCGCACGTCCTCGTCCCAGTTCTCATTGAGGCTGAGGGCGCAGCTCGTGTGCTGCACAAACAGGTTGAGCAGGCCAACCTTGTACGTCCGGATCTCGGGCAGCTCCTTGACGATTAGGTCGGTGATGAGGTACGACCCACGTGCCCGTGACGGAAGTGTGATGTGCTTCTGCGTCCACATCGTGGCTGGTAGGGGGTGGACTGCGTCAGGGGCGTCTGCGGGTGTGTGTGGCGGGTCGGGATGGGGGTGGGGGTGGGAGGGGAGGATGAGCTGGAGCGGGAGGGACCACAGGTAGTGGAATATGCTGGGGAAGAAGCAGACGAGGACCAGGACGAAAAAGAGGAGGGTTGTGGTTTGCGATACTTGGGGTGCTGTTTGCGACGGCATGGCGATGGGGCGGATTGTGGAGGGGTCCTGATTTGTTCTTCCCCACGTCATGATCTTGTTCGAGCCCTATTGGTGGGGCCACCTCACTTACTGTGTACCTGGAGTACCAAGACGGCTCTTCATGCAACTCTGCCAACCGAGAGGAGGACGGGTGCCGTTGGCGACGTTTGGGTGAGCTAAGGTCAGGGGTTTGATGGCAAACTGTGAGACATGCTGTAAGTGAGAATCATATTCTGTGTCTCTACGGAATTGGCTTTGCTGTTGTTTTGCGATCCGGCGGCAATTCATAGGCAGGAGCTAGTGATCAGTTGCAGCGATCGATAACTGTCAGTTCAAGAGCTCTGCGTGAGGGGTGGGAGGAAACAAGCCACATCATATTCAGAAAACCAATCCAAATTGAAGAGAAAAATAATTATGCACTATGGTGTAGCTCTGGACCTTGTGACCCTGAGCTTGGGCATGATTTACAGACTCGAATGCTTTCCAAGTTGAGGCAGCACGGTGCTCATGACGCGCTAGACAATGGAGTGGAAATAAATCTATGTCAATCTATGCTCCCTGAGTGGGTGAACTTGGTGGGGTTAACTTCCGACTTTCGGTGGAGTAGTGCAAGGGTCCTGTGCGGATTATTACTGCGCTACAACGATTGGACGGCAGACTTGCTGACCCCAAAGTAAATTGTTAGCTCCCCAGGCCTTGGCTGCGTCGACCGGAAGCCCGCATGCAGCTGCCCGACCCTATTCAAGGAGCCCCGTCTTGCCTGACTAACAATTGCTGCACGGTGAAGTCGCCGACGCAGCCCTTCCTGACTTTCTTCTTTCTGCCTTTTTTTTCTTCTTCCCACGCGCCGTCAACATACCGCTAGATATCACTGCCTTTTCAACGAGCCGGCTACAATCCCGTATTCAGCCCCTTTGCAGACGTTAGCCATCCCATTGCACCGCGTACACCATTGCCCAGGCCAATTCGCTCCCTGCTATGACGCCCTTGTCTGCTGCCGCGAGGATATAGGTCGCTGTGCTGTACCGCGCCAATGGTATTAGGAGTGATAACGGGGATGGGCCCCGACTTTGGTGACGGATTTCCGTCCCAGAAACCCATATTCGAAACGGGGTCTTTCACCGGTTTTCATCGAGTGTCGGAGTTCGCAAGCAGCTACCTGACGGCAATAAGCTCCTTCAAGCAGCCCCTATGCGGCAACGAGGAAGGATGGGGTCCCCTGAGTCCCATTCGCTACGACTTTACGCCATGCTTCATTGACGTCTGGGTCGCATCAGTTGCTGCTTTTGGTATACTCGTTGGCGCTCTGGCTGTGTGGTGGTTGTTGGCAAAGAGGAGGCCGACAGATGTTGCCAAGGACTGGCATTTCTGGACAAAACAGGTAGGCACTTGCATCTTGTCGTAAGGCAGAAAGAATCCCTTTAATCTGACCATTTCATACGTAGGTGCTACTTGTTCTCATTATTGCCGATGTCGCCACTCAGCTAGCAATCCAGATTGTCAACTACGGGGACATCTGGTATGGGGACTTCAGGGTCTACACAACGATCGCCACGATACTCTCCCTCTTTGTTATATTGACCATACAGTGGCTCGAACACTCGCGGCTCCGAAACCCGAATGGTGTCGTCCTGTTCTACTGGCTTTTCCTTCTCATCGCTTTCGCCGTTAAGTTGCGCTCGCTGATCTCGCAGCGCCTTTACATGGACAACCAGCCGTATTTCATCACCTACTGTGTTGGCTTTGGACTCTCAGTAGCCGAATTCTTTTTTGAGTGGCTATGGCCCAAGAAGAACACCTCATACGAAGCTTTGGTCGAGGATGGGGAGTGTCCTGTGGAATACGCCACTGTCTTCTCCCTGCTTACCTTCTCATGGATGACACCCCTGATGAAGTATGGCTACACCGAGTTCCTCACCGAGGAGGACCTCTGGGGCCTCGCAAGCACGGATACCACCAAGGCGACCGGCGGCGCGTTTGACGATGCCTGGAAACATCAGCTCAAGACCCGCAAGCACCCTTCACTTTGGCTTGCGCTGTTCAATGCATACGGTACCCCGTACATACTTGCGGCCGTCTTCAAGATTTTCAATGATCTCTCTGCGTTTGCTCAGCCCCAGCTGCTCAGGTTGTTGATTTCGTTTGTGGATTCTTACAGGCCGGGTCAAGAGCCGCAGCCTGTAGTTCAGGGCGCCGCTATTGCTCTCGGCATGTTTCTCATCGCTATCTTGCAAACTAGCATGATTCACCAATACTTTCAGCTTGCTTTCGTCACGGGTATGCGAATCAAGGGCGGACTGACTTCATGCATCTACAGGAAGGCTCTCAAGCTCTCCAATGAAGGACGATCAACCAAGACAACAGGAGACATTGTGAACTACATGGCAGTTGATGCTCAGCGGCTTCAGGATCTGACCCAGTTTGCCCAGCAGCTGTGGTCCGCCCCATTCCAAATCACCATTTGCATGATCTCTCTCTATCAACTTGTTGGTTGGTCCATGCTCTCGGGCATCGGGGTTATGATTGTCATGATCCCTATCAACGGCATGATTGCAAGGTACATGAAGAATTTGCAGAAACAGCAAATGAAGAACAAGGACGCAAGGAGTCGCCTGATTGCCGAGATTATCAACAACATGAAGAGCATCAAGCTCTACGCATGGGGTGCGGCGTTCATGAACAAGCTGAACTACATCCGGAACGACCAGGAGCTTAAGAACCTTCGTCGCATTGGTGCTGGCCAAGCCGTTGCAAATTTCACATGGTCAACCACCCCCTTCCTTGTGTCCTGCTCCACATTCGCCGTATTTGTTATGACTCGCGACGAGCCCCTAACTACCCAGATTGTCTTCCCTGCGCTAGGTAAGGATATGTCCCTTGTAATTGCCGTAACTCGCTATACTAACCAAGGCATCTTTAGCTCTCTTTAACCTGCTTACCTTCCCGCTTGCCGTCCTTCCCATGGTCATCACCTCGATTATTGAAGCCAGTGTTGCCGTTGGGCGTCTGACTTCTTATCTGATGGCCGAGGAGGTCCAGTCCGATGCTGTTATTGTGAAGCCTGCTGTGCAAGAGATAGGAGAGGAGACGATCCTTGTTCGGGACGCCACCTTCTCCTGGAACCGACATGAGCGAAAGAACATTCTCCATGACATCAACTTTAGCGCAAACAAGGGCGAACTGTCCTGTATTGTAGGGCGTGTGGGAGCGGGCAAGAGCTCTTTCCTGCAGAGTATTCTGGGCGATCTGTGGAAAATCAAAGGCGGAGTTGTGGTCCACGGATCCATAGCCTATGTCAGCCAAACCCCATGGATTATGAACGCCACCGTCAAGGAGAACATCATTTTTGGCTTCCGCTACGATTCAAATTTCTACGAAAAGACCGTAAAGGCATGCGCTCTGCTTGACGACTTCACACAACTTCCTGATGGAGACGACACGGTTGTGGGCGAGCGCGGCATTTCACTTAGCGGCGGTCAGAAAGCCCGTGTTGCCCTTGCAAGAGCAGTATATGCCAGAGCAGACGTTTACCTATTAGATGACTGTCTCTCGGCCGTCGATTCGCATGTTGGCCGGCATTTGATTGACAACGTTCTTGGTCCGAAGGGTCTGCTCAGTTCAAGGACCAGAATCTTGGCTACAAACTCCATCCCCGTCCTCGTCGAATCGGATTACATCTGCCTACTCAAGGACGGCGAAATCACCGAAAAGGGAACATATCAACAGCTCATGGCAATGAAAGGATCTGTCTTCGACGTGATCATGACTGGAGGACGCAATGACTCCGGCGAGAACTCCCCTACCACGTCTACTAGCGAAAGTGGCAGCGACAGTGAGACATCCACAATTATCGAGGCAGAGAGCAGCCAAGAAAAGGACGACATGGAAGAAGCTCAAGAAGGCCTGGCTACTCTACAAGCTATCCGACCGGGACCTGGTGGCTCGTCTGGCCGTGCTAAGAGAAGGGCTGGCAGTATGGGGACCTTGCGCCGAGCTAGTGCTGCCAGCTTTAGGGGACCAAAAGCCAGGCTGCATGACGAGGAGAGTCCGAGCAGCAAGACAAAGACGGCAAAGGAACACTCGGAGCAGGGCAAGGTCAAATGGTCAGGTATGAACTGCGTGTTCCACTTCTTGAATCATGTTCGCCGGCTAACCGTGTGGGGACAGTTTATGCCGAGTACGCCAAAACCAGTAACCTTGGTGCAGTCGCTGTGTATCTGGTCAGTCTTGTCGCGGCTCAAACGGCCCAAATTGGTAAGTGGTCAACACCTTTTCTTTATTACTTAGACTTCCTCCGTCGCGATTGAGGCAGGGAGACCTGCGGTCAACTCCTCCCTGGGAACACCATCACCCCAGTTCGCTAACTATTTGTGACTCAGCTGGCAACATGTGGCTGAAGAGTTGGGCGGATCGGAATACCGAGGCCGGCGGAAACCCCAATTATGGGAAATATATTGGTGTCTACTTCGTGTTCGGCGTTGGTGCTGCTGGCTTGACGGTCGTGCAAACCCTGATCCTATGGATCTTCTGCTCAATTGAGGTATGTTTAGATGTCGCGATAGTGTACATGACCGTACTCACATCACCATCCAGGCTTCTCGAAAGTTACATGAGAAGATGGCCACCGCTATATTCAGATCACCGATGTCCTTCTTTGACGTCACACCAGCCGGGAGGATATTGAATAGGTTCTCAAGGTACGCAACATCTCGCCTCGTTTCCTTATCTTCGTCCATTCCTCTCCCCTTTTGCCGCTCCGTCATGATGTGTGACAAGTCTAGCGCGGTGCGATATGGACATGGACCAAGCAGTTTCATTTTGGTTGGAAACACCAGCTATGTCGTGCTCCCTGTGCTGTCACGAACCACTGCATCCCACTCCAGATCGGAACATTTTTGCAGGCTCTCTAAGCACGCAAGAAATGTTGTACTAATCGCACTCCCCTTTCCAGTGACATCTATCGCGTCGATGAGGTCCTTGCACGGACGTTCAACATGCTCTTCACCAATCTCGCCAGGTCGATGTTCACGCTAGTTGTCATATCGGTCGTCACGCCTGCATTCGTCGCCCTGATAATACCTTTGAGTGCCATGTACATATGGATCCAGCGATACTACTTGCGGACATCACGAGAGCTCAAGAGACTGGATAGCGTGAGCCGCAGCCCAATCTACGCCCACTTCCAAGAGTCTCTCGGAGGCATCTCAACCATTCGGGCATACCGTCAACAGGATAGGTTTGAACACGAGAATGAGTGGCGTGTTGATGCGAATCTGCGAGCCTACTTCCCTTCGATCAGCTCAAACAGATGGCTTGCTGTGAGGCTGGAGTTCATCGGCGCCGTGGTCATCTTGTCCGCGGCCGGCTTCTCCATCATTTCGGTCACTAGCGGAAGTGGACTGAGCCCAGGTGCGGTTGGTCTGGCCATGTCGTATGCTCTGCAGATCACGGGCTCACTCAACTGGATTGTCCGCCAGACGGTTGAGGTGGAGACCAACATCGTGTCTGTAGAGCGCGTCCTCGAGTACGCACGTCTTCCTAGCGAGGCTCCGGAAATCATTCGCCGCAACAGACCGGCGGTAAGCTGGCCATCCCGTGGCGAGGTCGAGTTCGACAATTACAGCACTCGATATCGCGAGGGATTGGATTTGGTGCTCAAAAACATCACATTGGATATCAAGTCACACGAGAAGATTGGTGTCGTTGGCCGCACGGGCGCTGGCAAATCATCCTTGACCCTGGCGCTGTTTAGAATCATTGAAGCTGACTCGGGCAACATTAACATCGACGGAGTGAACACGTCAAACATTGGGCTGCTGGATTTGCGACGACGACTGGCTATCATTCCACAGGATGCGGCTCTCTTTGAGGGTTCCATTCGGGACAACCTTGACCCCGGCCACGTCCATGATGACACAGAACTCTGGAGCGTGCTTGGTGAGTTACACTGGCATTGCTTTCCCCTTCTGCCATAGGAGCACTTAGCCCAGCCTTCTGCGCCCGGTTAGGTTGGTGGTGGTACACGAAACTAACGAGTTCACACAGAACACGCCCGGCTAAAAGACCACGTCGCCGGCATGGATGGCGGCCTGGAGGCTAAGGTCCACGAAGGAGGTAAGCTCACATCTCGCTTGGTATTGCCGTCACTCTGTCAGCGCTTTGCATCGGCTTTTGAATATGTGGTGAACCATCTGTCCCGTCCTTGCCCCTCCATCCCTCGGTATCGTCGAGGCGCGTCGCGGCTGTCTGCATCGCTGGTCCCCCCCCCCGATCGACAGGTGCTTGATACGAGCAGAGGTATGACGGGGCTTCGACGACTGGGCGGCATGTGCAATGGCACACACAGCCGCATACACACACCACACCCTTTCGCACATACCCACCACTCTCCCACTGTAAACCTCGGCAGCCCAAGGCTCATACTCAATATCGCCATGTTCACTTCATGTGCGGCTTCACATATTCCTGCCTGCCCCGTCTACCGTCCCTGCATGATCTCCGACGCATTGTACGGCAGGCAGCCTGTCCTCGTGGCGCCGGACGACCCGAGGTCCGAAATCTGTGATCCCCGCCATCTACGATGGTGTTGCCATGTCTTCACCCACTGCGTGTCGACCTGCCTCTCCATGATGCGCAATGTGCCGAGCAATGTGCCGGCATTAGCACAAGAGTCTGGTGTGGTATCGCAAAGTTGCGAGATTGCTGTTTTGAAACAATGCACGAAGCCCATGTGGAATTACGTCAGGGGCATCATATGTGGTTTTGTTCCCTTCACCAACGGTTCCTATGCTAATCTGCGCTTCGCAGGATCGAATCTCTCGCAGGGCCAACGGCAGCTCGTATCTCTGGCGCGCGCCATGCTGACACCGTCCAACATCCTGGTTCTCGACGAAGCCACGGCTGCCGTTGATGTGCAGACGGACGCCCTGCTCCAGACGACGCTGCGCAGCCCTTTGTTTGCCAACCGCACCATCATCACCGTCGCGCATCGCATCAACACCATTCTCGACAGCGACCGCGTCGTCGTCCTCGAGAAGGGCCAGGTCGTCGAGTTTGACACCCCCATGGAGCTCATCAGACAGAGGGGTGTCTTTTACGGGCTTGTTAAGGAGGCTGGGCTGGATACTGAGTGAATGTCCGACCCCAGTTTTGTTTTGCCCGTATGTTTGTGTGTGTGATAGTACAGCAGTAGCAGAAGCATCATTAGCATGGAGGAGCAGGCATGTTACTTTTTTCCCTTCTCTTTCGAAGCCACAGTTTTGTCATTTCATCGAGAGAGAAAGGTCTGGCTCATGCAAGGAGAGCCGAGGCGGGGCATGGTCAATCAATACCTAAAGGGAGCGGCGATGTGGGTGGTGTCAACAAAGGTCAAAAAAGCGAATACATGAAAGGAGGTGTGGTGAAAGGCTTAGGCCATGTAGGTTGTAGGTTGCGTGGGTGCGTGTGGCTACGAGATTGTCGAGTACAAAGTGTACACTTGTTGGGGTGGCAGGCGAGGTAGTGGCCATGTAGATACACAATCCATGCTTTGTTCATTGGAGGCGGGAGGGGGGTAGAAAAAGCGTTGGATTCGGAAAATCTTTTAGTAGCTGTTTTTTTTTTAATATTTTCAATCCATCATTTGATCATGCCCAACATGGCGGCGGCAAGGCAAAAAGAAAAAGACCTCATTTCCTCCACGGCACACACACACAATGAATCACAGAGGTACGGGGTTGTGTGGCCGGGGCAACAGCGTGAGTAATCTCGTGATCACCAGGAGCTGCCGTGTATCCCTAACCTCCCCACACTTAGCCCCTGGAGCGTTGGGGGTGGGACGGGGGATAGACGGGATGGAAAGAATGGAGCAGGGGCAGGTGGTGCTTGTTTTCAATGGGGAGCTACACTAGTAGCTACCCCAAGCGAAACCGACTTTTGGTTCCCTGTTTCGATTTGGAATTGCATGTGCATGTCTGGCTTTATTTTTGATGCCTGCTATCTATCTTGCTCCGGTCGTTTCGTCGTCGGGCTAACTAGATAGATGTGCGCCAGCCAGTTGCAGCATGTCGACCAGAGGCGCGGAATGGGGCGCGGGCGATGATGGGTGCTACGGGTGAATGGATGGGGCCGGTCAGCTTCAGCTTGGTTCCTGCTACTCCTGTGTGTCTGTGTTCGTGTCTGTGTTTGTGTGTGCGTGAGTATGTAAGGTGAGGTGTGGGTGGGTGCGTGTGCTTGTGCTAGTATGTTCCTGTGGTTGAGGTCTCCCAGTTTCCCCCCAGCTCCCATGTGGCTCATGCAGCGGGAACTCCAAGACGCGGACGAGTCAGGTCAGTTAGAGGTGGGGTCCCATTCTTGAGCGAAAGAAAGTTTCTGCATCCCACAACTAGCAGCTACAACCGCTCATCGGGTATGGTGTAACGGTAACATTTCTGACTCTCAGCATCTCTAGGGATTGAGCACTCAGGGGCCCGGGGTTCGATTCCCCGTATCCGAGTAATCAGTTGCAACTTCGACTTGAAAATTCTGTTTTGTTGCAGACGCTTTCTTTTTGGGGCGTTTCTTTCCTACAAGCAAGCTATAAGCGCTTGTTGCTAATTCTCATGCAGGCCATTGCGCAAACTAGCCGCCTCCCCGTAATCTTAAAAAATTGCCGGCCGGAAAGTCGACGGATATAATAGCTCTCTGCAATAATGCGAAGGAGGGCCTGCCTGTGTAACCAGCGGAAGCTGCAACGGGGCAAAGGGGCGGTCAGAGCTTAATCGACGACGGCGGCACAGCAGGAAGAAAGCCCAAGGTGTCCATCCGCCGGATCTTTCTGCTAGGTGTCGGCAGGGCTGAGCCCAGGGCGTTCCGTCCCTCGCTCTTTTGACTCGTTTCTCCCTTGGGCCTTCAGGGGGGTGGGGGTCTCGAGCCGCTGTGGTTCGATTCTCTTCTCTAGTCTTTTTGCTGTGCCTCATGGCCGCAGGCAGAACTCCGGGCAGGCAACGTGGTGGATATTGCTGCCATATGGGTAAGGGCCAGCGTGAAGGATGTAGGCAGGAGGGAGGGGTGATATTGCTGATGACAGGATAGAATGAGATGGGGTGGCATGGGGTTGGCAAAGTCAATATGTCAGAAAGAGGCACATACTCCACACCCACAACGAGCATTTTGATAGAGGAACGAGAAAGACATGGGCGAGATGGAGCGGGAAGGGCTTGAAGAGTTGCAGCTGTTCGAGTTACACGACAGCACTGCCGTCAGCTATCGAGTAAACACAAGTTGATTCTAGAAGCAATAAAACCAGAGCACTACCCCATTTCTGACGGCCAGCGGGAGGTGTAAGTTTGGACGGAGGTGCCCCATGTAAGATGGTATGCTTGTGCGTGAGAGAGTTTGATGCAGGTGTAAACACGGGGTTGCTGCCGAGAAAATTGGTTGTGGCAGCCACCCCGCCGTTCTCACTTACAACCCAACGACCTGAAGCCAGGAGACGGAAGCTCCGAGACGTAGATCTGGGCAGGCCATGCTGACGGCATGTGGACGGCGGCTGGATTACCGTAAACAGCACCCCCTTCTTTCCTCTCCCAACTTTGCCGCCACTACAATAGCCGACCATTAAACCGGGATAGCGGAGGGCTACTAGTTGAGGTAGATGGCCGGCTCCCTCGGACTCGTGCTGACCGCTGACGCTCCCTCGAGAGCTGACGACATCCGCACTGTACGGTACCGGTACCCTCCGCACAGATATGGCTCGGCCGCTTGGTCCAAGCGGATCAACAAACTGACGACAGAATGCTGGCTTGCGACCAGACGGGGCACGAAACAGGCAGCGGCAGAGATGCCCAACAGATGCACCGAAATGCACTGTACGCGTGCACCTGGAGTGTAGTAGGGGCAGGGCCGCATCACAACCTCGGCCAGAGGGGCACAGCCGCCCTGGGCTAAGCCCCAGCGCATCAAAACAGTTCCTGGCACATTGGTCCTGGGAGAGGGAGGACGCTACGGGGGCCCGTCCTCCAGCATTCAACGTGACAAAGCGGCGGCACAAGTTGGTGAAGCTATGCAACAGCCAGCAGCTGATAGTGCACCAGTAGCCACGCCACGCAGCTGGCGGCTGCTGTGTGAACTCGACACGCTGGAGTGGCGCCGATATATTATCAAGCCACTAATCTTCGAAGGCCTTCCTGGCATTGTTGGCTGCGAAGTGTGATCCTGCGCAGGAATTCAACGTCTCCCGTCAGTGCACGTTGCGTGCTGTGCGTCCGAGGAGAGCCGGGGCAGCCGGGGCACTGGGCGCGGTCTCAACCTGGGCATCTCGGTGACTATAGATTAATTAGGGGAATGCTCCAAGGGCAATCGAACCGGAAGCTGCCGTTGAGCTGGTAGCCTGAACCTAAGGCGTGGCTTGGGAACTTACCAACGCGAGAGTGTCGAGAGAGCACTTGCTTGTCGCAAGCACTCCCAACGCGTCTACGACCTAAAAAGAGCTGGACAGCGAGTGTCTGAAGGGTATGGCTGCAGTGTCCATGCATCTTGGACCAGAAGAGGACGGCTGACTAGGGTTAAATCCCTGTCGGACCGGAAGGAGCAACGTTGTGTAACCCGACATTTTGGCAGTCGGTTGGACGCCGTGCCCTACCCCAGCTCGGGGCTTGCGAGTCCGGGGGCGGCGCCGCCGCAAAAGAGGGGTCGGCATGGGGGATGGTCGCGGCGGAGGGAGGTAATTTGGCACTTTCGCATCCCATCATCATCGCGACAGGAAGTGGTCTACAAAGTTAAGATACGATGCATACGGAGTACGCCTCTGGTCTCTCTGGCTCAAGCTTGTAGTTCAGCGGATAGAGCCTGGAACCCGAGGGTAGGGCATTAAGGTTACTGTGCCTTGAGACAAGTTTTGGTCTCGAGGCACAAGAATTCCTTGTGTTGCTGTCGTAGTAGTCAGCGTGATGTGATCGCTCGATGCTGATTTTGTGGTGCAGGATCAGCTTCAGGTTCCCGAGCTGGTGATGCTTGCGGGGAGGTGGCACCGAAAAGCGTGGCATCCAACCCCATTCGTCCCTGCAGAAGCCCTCGGCCTAAGACGGCGTTCTGCAGCACGAGCTCTGTCAAGAGGTGCTGTTGCGTGTGATGGCGAAGGTGATGAACAAGCCACCGATGGCATCCATCTATCAGAGACTCCAGTCGGACGGCATTACTCTCCCTAAACACCTTGTGGCAACTGGGGTATTCTTGGCGCGCAGCAGCCCCCAAACCCAAGCGCACAATCCTGCCTGTGGCATTGCGGCACGGTTGTCAGTCAGTTATTTGGGGGCGGGCCGGTTCTTGAAGAATGGTGACAGCCGACCATCTAGTCTAGCCGTTTCGTCTTGAGACCTCGCTGACAGTTGGAGCGTGCAAGAAACCTCGCATGGCCCTGACGATGCACACCGCCACTCATCAGCAGAAAGACTAGTACGCTGGTCTTGCGATTCAGTTCCGAGATTATGAGCATCACGTCTGACAGCTGATGAGATGGCGTTGCGCCCGCGCAGGCGTGATCACCCACCTGGGTGGGAAACTAGTAGTTTTGCCGCAGCTTGGGATGCCAACCTGCGCGCCCTGTGTTGTCTTGCACTGAGCTGCGCGCGAATGGTTGATTCAGATTTCGACATACAGGGCGCCGCCATTCACCCGCCAGAAATAGATAGGCTGCTGACACGCTATCAGCCAGGAAAGTCTCCAGGTAGGGGACATCGGATGGCCAACCGAAGGAACACGGAAATGAAGCACAGCACGAACCGTGGGAATAGGCCACCGTTATCTCACGGAGTTGGACGGAGGGTTGCACTTGTACCCCGTAGATTGGGGGGAAGTCCCAGGCGTGCGGGTCGAGGATGTTCTCAAGGTGGGTGCACGCAAGAGGCGCGGTCGAGAGGTGTGCCGAGACAACACACATATGGCAGCCTGGAGGGGACTGTGGGGAGAAACAGTATTCGCACGATTGAATCTGCGGAGGCCGTTTGCAGGTTTCACTGAGACTTGCTCGTGATCGATTAGTTCGCGCAACCCAGCATCCCTCCTCCTCTTCGTCATGTACCGCCTAAAACGGATTCCAAGCTGGCGCAAAGAAACTACTCCTCAGCGAAAGTATGAGGGTGCTAGGCCTAAGGGTTCCCGGCAATCTGGTAATGGCGGGCATCAGAAAGGCTGTCATATATGAGATGTCAGAGAGCACGCCAGAGTGCTGCTCGTCAGCGCGTCGGGCAGGTCGCCGAGGCACTGAGTCGTGCAGCAGATCGGGACCGGGACATTGGGACCGCCCAGAAACGACGCTCACCGCCGTGGCATCCGTGGTATCCGTAGTATCCATGACATCCGTGCCATCCACAGCATGGACCGCGTGGCATTGCGGGCATGGGCGCCGAGGGTCGAGGGAGACTGGAGACCAGAGAGGGTCAGTGTGCGCGATAGTGCACGGTGAAAAGGCTAGGGTGAAGCATCCAAGCATCGTCGGGATGCCGTTTTCGTACACCAGATCAGGAGTCGGCAATTGGAAAGGCTGTCCTCCGAGATTGGAGATTGCAACCCATAGCCTAGCCTAGATTATGGCGACATGATCCATGTCTAAAGCAGAATAGCACTTGACCTAGTCGAGTATTAGAGGATCCGTGGAGGATCCATGGAGATGTTGATGCAACGATGAGACGGGGCAGAGGGCAAGAGTGAGAAAATCTAACCAGACCAAGATACCCATGGGCGCTGGGGCCACAGGGCAGCGGGAGCTGGAACAGGGCAGCGCAGGAACGACAGCTGTAATGCGGCACGAGCCCCTCCCCAGAGTTGGGTAGTTGCCTGGACCGCAACTTCCCAGGTTGGAGGCGTGGGGGTTCTGTGGGGTCTGTGGGCAGTAAAACGGGTGATTATTATCTTTCGCTTCATTGAAGTCGATAATTTTCCGACCTGCTCCCGGGAAGGCGCGATGCACTACGTATCTCTAGTTCATGTTCATCCGCCGCGAATCGGAGGTATAATCAGGTGCAGCCCCGGGCGCTCCTGCTTCAGATGAGACAGGCCACAGACCTCATTCCACGCGAGCCCGTGTTTCGGTTCATCATCTGGAATTTGCCCGGTTGGCCCTCCTCTGTCATTCGACGTGAAGTGATACTGCTGTATACTTTGCCTCGTCTTCGCGCATCGACATTGACAAGTATACCACAGCCATGACATCTAGACCAAGCTATCCTACCTCCCCTTCCTACCCCAAGGTACGTAGTATGTGCGTCAATGTGATTTTGAGCCGCTTTGCTTCATCTCTGATCGCTGGGCCCCTTCTCCTGGCTTGTGAGTGGCTGAAGCTTCTTCAAGGTGCCGTGTCGTGTTCCCACATCATGCTAAACGAGGCTCTTTTCGTCGAAATGCATCCTTACCTACTGCGAAGCGCATCCAACCATCGAGGCCAAAGGGTCTTTTTGAAGCCTTGGGCCTAAGAGACATGCAGAGGCAAAAAAAAAAAAAAAAAAAAGGCCAGCATCGATGGTCGCTGGCACTTAGTAGGGCGACACGCGGAGCATCCGATTCGTGCGAAGCTCACGGCTGGATATATTGAAGCCGCATTCATACACTACACTACTCAGCTTGTCTGCAAACACACCGGCAGTCCGCCTAATTGCCATTTGACAGCATAGATGCTGCTTTCTGGTCGCTTCTCTATGCGTCCACCACCAGTCTCTCTGCTGGCAAAAGGGTCTCTGGCAGCCCAGGTGGCGGCTGAGGATGCGCGGAGGAGCTGCGGCTCCTGCTTAGCATTTTCCCTTTTGATCTGAGTGCTTTTTCTATTTGGGTTGTTGTTGCACCCAGCAATCGGGGAGCTCCCTCGTAGCGCGTGCATCTTCGACCAGGTGTTTGCTAGGGGCTAGACGACGAGTAATCGTAGTCCTAAGTCAGGGTTCTTCGCAACAAGCCTCGTGTTACACGGATTGACAGACAGACACGCGCAATCGGTTTCATGCGGGGTGAAACACCCCAGTGGCTAGAAACCTCGCGCCGAGTTTGCAGTTTTGCTGTGTGCAATACCTAGTTTTTATGCGGTGAGCAGCGCTGCCGGGATATATTCAGTGATCCGTGTTCTTACATTGATACCTCTGGGCCGCTCTTTGCCGATGACGCGACGGACGGGAAGTTGGGCTGCACCCCCACGTTTTAGGGGGGTACCCAGGGTTTTCCGGACTGAAGTGACTTCAATGGCTCAAACATGTGTGCCGTTTCCGCCCAAAGACCTCGATCGAGACGAAGCTGCCGCGTATTATCTCGAGTATTGCACTACGTGCAATGTGTCAATCTCTGCCATGATCATTGTTGGTTCGATCGCATCTCCCCCTTTCCACTCATTCAAGTCGGCTTGAAGTTGCAGAGCCATAATTTGAGTCCCACTTTTCCTCGCAGCGCACCGTCCCGTTGGTGCAAACGAGCTGTCAAGTTGAACTGCCCAAGTGGTATTGCCTCCACATCCCATCCGGAACGCATAGCGCCGTGGCAAGATGTGCGAGTTGCGTGGTAGTGTGCCGCATGAGTGGAGCTTACAGTCCTTATATTTCATTGCCAGTGACGAGAGCTTTTCTGGCCTTCTGATGATGCTGACGCGACAATATCCCAACGATGATGGAAAGCTGCTTCCTGTTGTGGCGCCAGCGAACAGTGGACAGAACTGCAAGGTTCACCTGTCATCACCTGCAACAAGGATTCCGGGATTCGTACCCCTGCAAAGCCAGCTGCCAGAGTCACTTGGTAACTCACTTCAGAGACAAAGCGAACGCCACTAGTACTTGGCTGAGCAGGCATTGGCTGATACTGAGTGCTACTAGCACTGCGTGCCTTCCTCCCTCCGTTCTGCCATTCTGGTGGAATCGACGACACGTCGTTGGCACTACCAGTAGTAACTGGGGGTCGGGCTTACCTCCATAGATGTTTCACCATCTCTTGACCTCTGCCTGCCTGCCACCCAGGTGATGGGGTGGACGGGAGGATGATCCTTTTGTGATGTCAATCATCCATCTCAGATCATGCCACTCACCACCAACTACCCACCCCTCGTTATTCGACCCCTCCTCGACCCCCTTCACGGCCCCCCTAAAGAAAACTAGACTGGGTGCGCGCTGACAGATCTGAGCCGAGGTCCCTTGCATACACCGCCTGTCTCCCCAACTTCAATTACTTGCCTCTTGCACTCCTCGAAATAGCTGCATCTGTGCTTACCTCTGCACTGCGCTGAAAATCGGTACCAGGGTGAAGCAGGGCCACTCCCTGGGCTGCCCAACTGATAAAACCGATACCTACCTTACGTATTAGACTATGGAAACAGTACCTAGTAGTCGACTGAAGAAAGCGATGGAGGGGTGAGACCCGCGGACAACTGATCTAGATCTCGGTTGGTCGTCGGCAGGGGTTGGATGCATGTCGTCCGGCATCAACCTCGAGTGGCTGACGCACAAGGCCAAACAGAGCAGCAAACACTGCGCAGGGTCGTCATCGTCACCATTGCCGTCATCGCTCTGGCGAATAGCTCTGGCGAAAGCTTCGCCGGCCTACATCCCAGGCTATCTATCTATCACGTCCCCATCACGTCTTACCATCTGGTCTGAGATAAGGTAAGAGTACCGATATTGGTATGCGGACGGGAGCCGCAAGGCAGTGGCAGTCCCGCAATCGAATATTGTTGGCTAGGGGAGATCGGGAGAACCTTAGCACCCACACTCATACACACAAGCGAACGGGAGAAGCTCGGGTATCGATTGCGCGACGCGCCATATCAGAGAGGCTGTTAGAGTGCCCAATCTGGTTGTTATATCAAAGACCAGACGAGCCAGAGTCGGGCCCATCAATGCACCAGCGACACACACTTCGCAGCTGGCTTGCATTCCAGAGCGACACATTGGCCATCTTTCAAAGCTGATTTGCGTGGAGGCCCGTGGTGCGGCAACTCACCGTCTCCCTGGCGAGCCAGTCAGGGCAGTCTGAGGCTTCTAGAGGATAAGAGCCACTTGAGCCACTGATGCAGCATTGCGAATTCGGACGCCATCGCGATCCTCTGCAACGGCAACGGCTGCGCAGTGCGCACTAGGAAGCTACTAAGGCACTGCGATACTGTACGAAGTATGCGGAAATGTACGCTCTCGACGATTTCTGCGGAGGCGAGGCCCCGATCTTGACGATTCAGACGATTCAAACGCTTGACAAGCAGCGCGACCCCAGCGAATCTATGGGAAGATGGTGATCTCGACGCACGGCTCATCTGCACAGTCCCCAAGCTAGGCACGGCACTGCGCAGTCGGCAGCCGGGCCAGTTGGAAAACGTCCCAAGTTGCAAGTTTGCGAATTGCTGGAGGTGGTTGTGCGATAGTAGAGCATTAGGCAGATTCTGGTACGCCAGGATCAGGCGGATTGCGGATGGCGGATTTGGGGATCTAAGGAAAATCTAGGCCCAGGAGGGCGCGAACTCCCGTCCCAAGCGGGGCGACGAGAACCACCTTTTGGGCGATTCTGGCACGAGCTCGAGATGGGCCAGGGACCCTCCACTTCATCAGGGCCTCCGCTGGCCTCTGTTGCCTCTCTGGCTCTTTGTGTCAAATCTGCTCGCACTCCCGCGCGGTTTGGGCCAGCGCAGAATTGCGCCAACAAGATGCCCCAGAACGCCCAAGAGCTAAACCCCTTGTCGACGACCAGGATGCTCTGCCCACATCATGCAACCCTCCAGTGAGCATGCATCCCAAAGGATGTCTGTCTTTTTTATTTTGCTTTTGCTTTTGCTTTCCTTCCCCCCCGGCTTCTTGATCGGAATCGCTGTGCTCTCTGGAGGCAAACAGGTGCATTGAGAATGGAGGGTTCTAATTTGGCCCTGAGGAAAAGGTCTCGCCGTCTTCCATAGATCCTTCGTGAGCAGCTCAGTGAGCAGGAGCGGCATGGTGACGAACACTGGGGCCCATTGGCGGCGGGGGCCTTGTCCATCCCAATCCAGAAGTGCAGAGTAGGCACCTACGGTAAGTAATACTGGTGGTATACTGCATATGACACAAATATACACCCAACAGCACCTCGCCGTCTACGAACAGCAGCTCGGCCGACAGGGCGCCTCGGCACAGGCACAGGGGGACCGCAAGCCAAGAGCTTCAGAGCACACAGCGTGAGAAGAGCAAGACAAGGCAAGATAGGCAGGCTCCCGCCAGCCCTCAACTCCGCCGATGATTGTGCACCACTTCTCATGCAATACCAAGACACCTAGCCGATGCCTCTAGTACGCAGCACACGGTACGAAAACCGCGTACCGCGTGCAGCCGTGCGAAGTGCAGCCATTCCGTTACCGCCTCACCCTAAGGCCGCTTGCTCATTCATATCAGGGCTAGTCTGCAGAGCCGGGGATTGACAAGCGTGGCTCCCCCATGTCGGCTGTGTCGGTACCTCGACATGGGTCTGGTGGGGTTTCGCTAGGCCACATCTCGCTGACGGATTGGCTTTTGTGCGCCCGCGATGCTCCATGTCGACGCTCGGCGCTGCTTCTGACGAGGTGCCGCGAGAGAGAGGATACCTGCAGCACATACCACTACATACACACACGCCCCGACCCCTCTGGCAGGCCCCCAAGCATGTACAGAGCGATGTACTTTGCAACTACAGTGTAACACAAGCTCACCAAGTCCCCGCCGAGTCGCGTCTCCAACCTGGGAGCGCAGCGCAGCGCAACCTATACAGCCGGCCCGCCTTACTACTTGCTGGGTTGTGGTTTGCTTGCTCGCCTGCTGCTAGTTGCTGCCAGCCAGGGCGCCGAGGTGGGCCAGTCAACTCCGAGTTGGAGCTTCGCAGCGCATATGTCGTGGATGGTCGAGGCTGGATGCTGGCGGCACATTTTGGTATACATACATGCGTGTGGCTCTCCCCGCGGCGACTATTTTGGAGCCGGGGATCGAGCACTTCTCGTGGAGATTTTACCCCGGCCTTCAAGCCTTATCTTAGCCCTGTTCCCTTTCGCGGCCGTCGGTCCAGACAAGGGGTGTCAATCACTTCCATTTTCCTCTGGGATTCCCGCTTTTTTTTAAATAAAAAAAACTGCCAACGCTCCTGGGCCTAAATACAATACGTGCATGAACCCACGAGGTCTTGTTCCCCGATAGCTTCGTCCTCGCGCCTCGCTAGCAGCTTGTAGACCATTGAGCAACCCGTCTCGAAGTGTCACACACCCCTGGCTGTCAATAGTTGACCGCGGCCAGCACCCAATCGCAGGATCAAACGAAAGCCGCTGCCCTCTCTAGATGGGACCGACCGCCATCTTTAAAATCACGAACTACGGGTGTTATTCCCCACGCCGGCTGGACACCTCGTGGACTTGGAGGTTAGACCACCTCATATAATCGAACGACACACCAAGACCGGGTCAGGAGCAAGGCGTGTGAAGGAAGCCGTTGTGTGTTGGCTGGCTACCCCATTACCTGGCCGCTGTGTCTCTCTCACTCACCCGCCCTCTTCTCTACATCTCTCTGCTCACCGGGCCTCGTCGACATATCATCCCCGGCGTGCGCCTTCCAACGCAGTCTGGTAGCCGTCTCCACTTCAGCTGCGCTCACCCGTCGCCATCGGGAACTCGATTGGGGCAATTAATTGTCCCTGTACGCTCAGAAGCACCCACCCCGCCTGCAAGACCGAGAAATTGTCAAACAGCTGACAGGACACCCCCTTCTTCCTTTTCCGTCCTCGCGGGGCTTCGTCTAGTCGGTTGGCTCCCGCCACCCTCAGTTTTCAGCATTCCCCTTCAGGGCCTTGATCAGCCACCGTCACTGTCTCCCGTCTGTAAGGTCCCTTCCGCCCAAGGATTCTTACCATCCCCGAGAGCTTGCCTGCCAGCGCCGCGTCGCTGTCTGGACCAATATCAACTTGGCAAGTACGACGCTTCGACGTAGGGGGGCGCCCTTCACACCTTTCCACCACCCCTCGCAGAGAGGTCCTGGGGATTGGTTGACATCAGACGAAACAGCACCGTCAGCAAAGGAACAGTCTCGACTGCCGATGTCTCATAGCTGCGCAACGGACAAAGAGGACTTTGAGGTCCCGCCATCCAGAGCCACCATCACCAGCTGCTCCGTCTGTTTGAAGTTGTTATTACGATCACACTGTCTCCACATCGCTGCAGCCTGCAAACGCTCAGGGCGTGACCTCTAACAACCGCCTAGCCATCTTTCTTTGTTGCCCGCTCTGCCGAGCAACCCACTAATTCAGCTTGCGAGCTACTCTTGCCCCTTGCCCCCCCCTTCCAAACCGGCCGGCCCCATTGGCCTCCCCAACCACTTCACCTGTTTGGTCTCTATTCCGTTTCCATCCCGGCCGACGGCACACGTTTCCGTTTCCCAGCGACGACCTGGGAAGGAATCACTCGGTCGCTCACCCCCATTCCCAACCTAGGCCCGTCCCTATTTTCCTGTCACTCGAGGAGCCTCTCCCTGCATGCTATCTGCCTTCTGGGCCTGGTCTGCTGCATCTCCATTCGTTATAGGGCCGCTTGACTCAAAGGAATTATCTGGACATCCGACCATCCCCACCGCGTGAAAGTAAGGGCTAGTTCTAGCTTGGACCGGATATCTTTCTTTATAGGAACGCCTTGACGTCCTAGTTAGATATCCACGACACGACGCCCGTGGCTTCGGAGGCTTGCTGTCTCAGTCTCGCTCTCTCAGCTACACCACCCTTTCAAACGCCAGCCGGCTTTTCATCAGCTGTGAAGGGGGTATATTTGCAACCTTCCCGGTGGCAGCTGTTCCTCTTGCAACCTGAACAAGCCTAGCGTTGACAAGCTGCAAGTCTTAATTGCCTGGGGAAGCTCAGTCAAAAGACGCAGGTTTTGCCAGTCTTTCACGTCAGGATTTGCCGTTCACCCATCTTTGGACGCGACGGCAACCTCCTCACTCACTTATTCTCACCCACATACATTACATTCCGACTCACATTTCCCCGACTTACATAGTCGACCGCAAGTATGGTCACCGACTGGATACGCGGCCAGTACCACGCGCGGCCCCACTGGCCGGCCGAGCGACCTGCTCAAGACCATATCCCAGATGATGGCCGGTTCTATGAACCAGGTGTCTTTAGGTCTCCTCCTATCGTACGCCTCTCCACCCAGATCATATCCCTTCTTCAGATCTAACCATGTCGCAGACTATCGGCAGGGCGCTTCGCGAACAATGCAACATCAACCACCAGAGTTACTTCCTTGCCGTTCTTACAGACGAGGGCGGGATGGCATACTTTTCGGGCCCTGAGAACCTGCCCGACGAGGAAATCCCAAGGATATTTCAGACGCAAAAGTTTCTACATTGGCAGAAACGAGCAACATCGGGTAAGCGACGCGGGCGGCTGGGAAACGTGTCTGGTGCCGAGCCACTGATCCCTGGTACAGCGACAGGGCCTTCCCACGACGACTCGGGGTTTCCGTATGACGATCTCTATCACCGCGACGACCCCCCCTTTGCCAGCCGCCGCAGATTTGACCGCCATCGTGACCTTGCAATAGATCGATCTGACGATGACGCGCCGCCCACTTACAGAACTCGGAAACGGCAACGAGCCAACTTGAATCGGCGAGGGCCCGACGACGATGAGCCACCTGTCATCACCCGATCCAAGAAGGGCATCAAGGTGGGCAACTCGGATGAGGTCTGGGACTTTTACGGTCAACGGTTCCGAAACATCCAGCAGAATGCCTGTAAGCTCATCGCAAAGGCCTGGGTCAAGGCTGTAGCGCCAAAGAAGCAAACCAACAACCCCTATACGGCGGGTGATGAGGCGGCTCCGGACTGGTGGCCGAAGCCCTGGGGGCCGACCAAGGACGACAAGGTCAGGCATCTGGAGCCGGATCACTTACTGAAGAAAGGTTTGTAGACGCTTTCCTTTTGTTTTACCCCGGGAAACCTTTAGTGCAGCAGCCGTCACAACAGACAAATCTAACATTCAGTTCAGAGCGTGTGCACCTCTTGACCCACATTTTGAGGTTGATAGTCGAGCCCAAAGCAACGCAGCACCCCGATATCCAGAAGCTGAACATCAACGTCGCCGCGCTGGAGGAAGTGACAACGGACGCCCTCTCAAGCTTTTTCAACGACAAGGACAACACCAACAACGCGAAGAAGAAGCCGTACCTGAGGGAAATTTTCAAGGTCGCAAGACATGAGGAGCAGTACAAACGGGGTGAGATTGGTAAGTCGCTACCCACCGCAGATTTACGTGATGGGGACTAACTTTTTTTATAGATGCTAATACCGAAGTCTTTGTCATGGCCGATGATAAGATCCCCGACAACTACCAGTCCGATGATGACGCTGGTCAGGCTAGGGAAGATGAAGAAAATAACATGTCAGCCCGGTCCGGTCGTGCGTCGCCTCCTCGAACGACAGCACCTCACAGCATTATATCCGCCTCCAGCAATAGCCATAGCCCGGTCGCCAATCTCCAGAACGCGCCTTTCATGAGCGAGATACCTGTCCGGGGTCCTCAATACCCCTCCAACCTGATCCCTCCAGACCTTTCCTCGGGGCAGCATTCATATGTTGACAGCGGGAACATGGCAGTCGGAGGGCCGGCTCCATTGCAGGCGCACGGCTCGATGCATATGCAAGAGATGATTCCGAGCCCACACGATTCTAGCCGCCGTACGTCCTTGTTCAACTCGCCAGCGACCGAGTTCCCAAGCCCCTCGGGTCCTGGGCTCTACTCCGGTAACTGGCAGCAGGGCACCACGGCTCCAGGGAATGCGGCTCTGTACGCCTACCAGCAGCCACCACCGCAGCCGCCCGGGGCTTTCGTCCCCCCACAGGGCGTTCCACTCAACCAGGGGACCCCGTACCTCGGCAACTCGTATCACGGACTCCCGCATCCCACCGATGTATATCGAGGCGGTAACGTAGGGCAAAGTCCTGTCGCTCACGGATCAGGGTACGCGAATTACATCACACACGACGGACGCGCAATACCGAACGGCGGTATGAAGATAGAGCCCCTGAACAGGGGCCCACTGCACTAAGCCGTGGAAGAGCCGGTGCTGGCCAGACAAAGGTGGCCGGCTGGGGGGTTGATTTCTCTTGCGTGTTCTCATGGAACTCGGTTTTCCAAACATGCAGACCTTTTGTTTTATCAGAAACTCAACATCATGATGGGCTTCGCGGCCGACTACGAGTCGAACGATTATCATGACCTTTTTCTATCTCTTTTCACGTTCAACTTTTTCCAAAGCGGGTTATAGACTGCAGCGCGGCTCGCTGGCTGGAGGGAAAAACAGGACGGCGAATTTCTTTTTGGTACACACGAACGAGCACGCCAAGTTACCACACGATGCGACATCCCCATACCGCATATATGTCTAATATTCATGCAGCGATCTCTAATTTCGGCGGAGCGAGCATATCTTACCCATCCACATCCTCGGTTTCGGTCTCTCTGACATGGAGAAGATGACACGAACATCACATATCAACAACCTACTGTCCAAATACACCATCACAACCCCGCCCCTGAAATGGATGAAGATATGGAGAGGCTGTTTTGCTCTACTACTTTTTGTTTGCGTGCCTTGTTTCGGTGGCATGGGTGGCTATGTTGGCTGTTTTTGCTTCAACGCTGGCTGGGCAGCAAGTCTGCGAAGAGGGATGGGAGCGAGGGAGAGCGACAAAGAGGGGCGATGGTGGCGTAAAAACAAATTTAAAGAACGGCTCTCCGAGGCCGTCACGCACACGCACACGCACTGGGGAGGCGAGGGGCGCTGCTTAGTTTTGGCTCGCTGTGTTTCAGCAGCTGGAGTAGGAGGGAAGGGGTTGGTTGTAGAGGTAATTGGGAGGGTGGTGGGTGGCTCAGGTTGTGGCAGCGGCATTGGTCCTTAAGTGTCTTGGTTTCTTGTTTTTTGTTTCCCATATTTTTGAGTATTGATGTCGATGGTTCCTTCGACTTTTGGAAAAGGAGAGGCTGCTATGCCTGTCGGGGTGGTTTCTACGTGTGCTGTTGCCGCTACAAATCGGGGGGTTCTTGAGAAGCCTCCTCACCCCAATGGTCATTGTGGATCAACACGGGACTTGGTTATTTTTTAGCGTAGCGAGCCTTTGGTGGTTTATTTTGTCTTTTTCTAAAATATCTTTTCTCCGGTTGCTTCCATAGGAATTCTTATCTGAAGCAGCGGTGCTGGGTGTGAAACTCGGAATCTTTTGTCTCTCGGTTTCGTCGACAGACCACTCACTCCTCATGATTCTTTTTGCGGCGTGAATATATGGTTTCCGCCTCGGTTTGAGTTTTGTCAGGTATCAAAAAATCGGCAGAGGGAGGCCTATCTGCGTCTCTGCTTGACCAACTATCTACCTAATTATATCCCTGGACCCTTTATGGACAGAGCTGAAGTTTGTGAGAGTGCGTGTGTCAAGTCAGTTCTGTTCAGTGAATTTACGGAAAGCACAGGACTTTAAGCTCACAGTTTCGAGTTGTGTCCTAAAACTAGACCGCAACCTTGCTCAGGCGATCGGGACCAAGGGGTGGTGAGTGAGGAGATGACAACCAGCCCGGAACTTGCCACAGTCGCTGGAAGAGCAGCTGATCTTATGTAGGAACCTCCACCACCCTTGCGCTGTGCGATATATTACAGTGCTGACTAGCTATGAGTAATCTACTGCTTTGTTTCTGTTCGGGAACTTCGGCTACTTGGAAGCTTCCTCAGATGACACTTGTGTCTAGATAATGAGACTCAGGTTGAGGCGGGATTGAGCCTACGCAGTGATAAGGGGGGAGGGACGTTGCCGAAAAGCATCGGCCTTCCCTTCTCTCTCCCTGTCTTCAAGCGTGGGTGAGGTTGGTGTGGGATACCGCCATAGGGGACAACAAGGGATGGGGATTGGACAGTGAGATATGGATTATGTATGGGCGTCATATGACGTATGCCCTCCCGTGGTCCTTTTTGTCTTCCTGTGCGCGTGTGTGTCTCAGTTTGCGCGAGAAGACATGCCTGAAATACTGCGGGTGTGCTGCCGCTGCCGGGCTGAAGGATGTCCCGGCCATGGCGTCGGTGGGCGTCATGCGAGCCAAGATGAGCCGTCCTGGAGAGTGGAGCTTGCCCGGCGTCTGTTGCTGTAGGGTGTTCAGTATGTATCACTACCGTGGGCACGTCAGTGAGAAAAAAGTCTTTTTTTTTTTCTCTCCCGCGTTTCTGCGGCTGTCAAACAGGATGGATGGGCTGGCTGGGGACGTAAGACCTGCTTCCCCGGATGAGAAAAATGCAAAAGGGGGGGTTGTCTGAAGGCGAGGGGCAAGGCAAGGGTAAAGGTGGGTCGGGGGGCTTGCTGTTTTGCTTCCTGCTTGCTTCTGATCCAGGGCTTTTTAGGTGCTGACGCTATGCCCACGTCTTTTGGTTTACTAGCCGTAACCTGGTTCCCGGGTCTCGATCGCTCTCTGTATCTCGCTCCCGCCCCCGCTTCTTCGGGATGCGCGTGATCCCGCGCCGCTCCGCTAAAGTTCCCGGGGCGGGCTGCGAGCTGACTACCGACCGAGGTAGCCTCCCCCTCGGCCGGGGCGGTGTCGAGGTCCCAATACGGAGTAGGATACGAAACCTCGTGTCCCGGCCGTCGGGCTCCCCGTTCGTATGCATGGTCGCCTGCTTGCCACTGTGAGGACCTAGCTCTGGTCGTGTTTGCGAGTGGAGAGCAGTCGGGGAGCGTAGCAGCAGCCTATCGGTCCGACGAGGGAGAGTTAGGGGCAGCCGAAGGAGAAGCGAGAGTGAGCAGAGCGACGGGGAAAAAGAAAGGAAACACCAGCCGCATGCCTGCCGGGCGAGGGGGGATGGGGGGCAAGTGCTGTATTTGGAGACGTCAAGTGGTTAAAGCACCTTCGTCAGGTGGGAGAAGCTGCCCCCCTTTTCCGTCTGCTGCGACTTGGTATTGGGCCCCGCGAGGCGGTGGACACGTTACGTGCCTCGGTCTCGGTCATTCTGAGTCGGCAGTTTGATAGAACCCACGTCCCACAGCAGCATGCGTCTACATGGTCTCTATATGGGCAGACGGGGCCCGCAAGGTTCCATCTTGACACCTCATAAACCCCATAGGGGTAAAAGTTCCCTGTGAGGCTCGAGTGGTCTCAAAACCAAGGATCGGAGAGCCGGAGGACACGAGAGGGGGGGGGGGGGGGGGTGCGCATCTGGGCCGACAGGAACGGGTGCTTGCAGGAGTACTCGGGCTGTTCTGCATACCTACTGTGCCGGAGGTATTGTTTTGTCCCTACTCGTGGCTTGGGCGGCGTGGCACGCTTGGCTGACAAACAACCCTGGCTATGGAGTATATGCAATGCACGGCCAGATGGACGGATGTGAGCGCGAGAGATCAGCATATGCAAGCGAATCTGCACGTATGACGCTGGTCTTGGTGAGTTTGCGCGTTGAGCTAGTGGAGGCCAGCCACTCGTTCTCAATGCATGGTTCTTTCAGGTCCATATTCACTGCCCTATCCTCTGACCGGCGCGTAGCATTTCGGTTTTCTCCTTCGCCGTCATGTTTGTGGATAGTGACTGCTACTCGGTGTGATAATGGCCGTCCATGTGCTGACACAGGAGAGAAAAGCTGGAAGTTGTACGCCCCTGACGGGCTGGGGGTGTGGTCTCACCGGCTGTGTGTTTCATTTGCGTCCCGCGCATCACCTAGACTCATAGAGAAGAATAGTCTGTCGTCAAGTGAGAGGAGGGAGGATGTGGTGTAGGGGCTTGAGAAGATCGGGGAGAAGAGACTTCTCTCTTCCGCCATTAGTAGACCGTGGCGATATCTTGCAGGGGCAGACATCACACAGCAATGGGCGGAGGGTAATGCATAGGTATATTTACTTTGAAGCATGGCTTCGAGGCCGGGAGCGCAACTGAGCAGCAGCTTGATGGGCCTGATGTGATGGATACCCGTCTGAGACTGTATGTGTTGGTATGCCAGCCAGGAGGCTCAGCTTGGCATGGATTTTCGGCGGTCCTGGTATTCTCGTCATCCAGCGTCGAGCCGTCCTAGATAACCCGACGGGAGAAATTCAACTCGAGGACTACTCGAGCCAACCCTGCCTTCTACGCCCGACATCGTCTCCCTAATGGTTGATACCATGGCCTCCCGCTATCCGGCCTCCTGGCAGCAGGATGCGGCTAGCGGAGCGTGTCGTAGGAAGGTGGGTTGAGCATCGGCAAAACAGCACCAGCCCGCCTGTTCACCTCTTCTCATGAGATCTCATGTGGCAGCCCAGGGCCCTCAAACATCATTCGCGTTCTCATTATCATCACCGGCATCCTCTCCCGCCGCCTCCTTCGCCTTCCTCTTCTTGCCTACAGCAGGGGGTGGAGCAATATCCTCCTTCCTGACAAAAACATAACTCCTCGCCAACCTCTCCTCCCCCTTCCACGCGGCCTCACTCGCCTCCCCGTCCTTCCTCTTCACCACGCCCAGCGTCCGGGCGTGGTGGTACCCCGGATACGCGGCCGCCTGGAACCGGAAGCTCTTCTCTACCGCCAGCCCGGCGTGTCTAGCTAGGTCGCGCACGTTCCACAGGGTGTACGGCTCGCCCTCGAACAGCGTCACGATGATGGACCCGGCGGGCGCTAGCGAGGGCAGGGCGCGCACAAAGAAGTCGACTAGCAGCTCCTGGTTGGCGCGCACCTGGCGGTTGACGTCGGTGCTCTTGCCGCCGACGTGGGGGAAGTTGAAGATGATGCGATTCATGACGCCGACAGGCTCCTTGCCGGGGGTCTTGCGCACGAATGGCGTCAGCCTGCGCGCGTCGACATTGTACAGGATGCGGTTGTCGGGTGAAGACGGAGTGGCTAGCGCGGTGATGTTGGCCGCGGCGTGCGGGTACTTCTTGAGGAGGACCGAGGCGTCCTTCTCAAGCACCGTCGCAGTCACCCGCGCGCACTGGTGGTGGGAGACGAGGGAGGCGGCGAAGCTGAGGTCGCCTTCGCCGATGAGGAGGATGGCGTCGGACGGGGAGAAGGGAATAGTGGGCTCGGAGTGTTGTTGTTGTTGTTGTAGTTTCCGTTTGGAGGGTTGGGTTTGTGTTTGGGTCTTGCCGCCCGCAGGATGGGATTCGGAGGTGGATTGGAGGGTTGGCGGTTTATTGCCCGTTTTTTGCTTCTTTGCCTTGTGCTGCTGTGTTTGTTGTTTTTGCTGCGTTTTGGCGACCTTCTGTGCCTTGAGTAAGCGGCCACCTCCTTTCGCCATCGAATCGTCAGTTGCTGAGGGCAGGACACGTGCTAAAGTGCGGGTCGAAGTTGCAAATCGGGAATCGGGGATCGGGTGACGAATTCTCGGAGGGGCTCGGCAGGGGATTGAGAGGTGGGACGGTAGAAAAGAGAAGCAAAAGAGCCCCGCCAGCTCGGCTCCTGCCGTGGCCCAGTTTTACGGGATTTATGGGGTTGCACTAGTTGATGCAGGTCACCGCCAAGTCGGCTTCGGAACCGGCGGACGGCCTCCGCACCGATCACCAAGTCCCGTCCACACTAGAAAATTCATCATGGCGAAGAAATAGACAGGCGAATCCGGAAATTTTACGGATGGTGGTCTATAGAAGACGGATATGCGTTAAGTATCCACCGCGGCACTCCGTATCAGCTCATGAGCTGATATCAAGATCCCTCGAACCGGCATGTGTCCGAGAAACCGATAGAGCAATGGCTCCTAGGAATTAGACTTGATAAAGTCCCACGAATGCCATAACGTTTAGCATTATGGAAATGGGCAGGAACAAAAACGCCCTCATCAACATGCTTTGCTAGCAGCAAGTCATGGTTTCCGCTAGGTCAGCATTCTAAAGCGGATACACAACGTGTCCTGCCCAGCTGCTGACAAGTCACCCTTTGGACTGCGCCGGGAAACCGTTGTGCCTCTCTCGACAGTTGCGAGCTAGCTAGTAGCGAAAGCAGAGTCAAACCTCCATGACTGTTTGTGAGAAGACAACTCAAATACGCAGCATCCATAGAAGCAAAATCCCAGCTTCGGATCACATATTGAAATCATTCAGAGGCACATGCAGCACGTCTTGTAGCGCCAAAACTTCAAACTTCGTACAATCCAACTCTAGTTTGTTTGTTCGCGTGTGGCCTTTCCCCAAAGGCCCCAAGGGAGAGATATTGAAGCCCTGGAAAGGCTTTCGAGCAACAAGAACAGCATCTTTCACATTTAAAAAGGTATACCTGGTATTTCAGAAGGCTTTTCCCATCTTAGAAAGGCCTTTTAAAATACCAAAGATGCCTTTTCTCATACTGCAAAGGCTTCATCGTGGCTGTGGTACCCCTCTTAGTTTGGTGAGAGTATTCCGCGCTAACAAACAAATTAGGGTTAGAGTGTAGACCCAGCCCCAAATACCGACCTCCACCAAAGGCTATCAGGTCTTTTCGTATTCTGGCCATAAACATTCTATTGATGCTGTAAAACCTTCTCACGGTGTCCTGTGAGATAGCTCTGGCGTCTTGGGCTTGTCAGTGACTTCGTGGCGCCTCTAGTTCAAAGTTCTTGACTGGCCAGGGGCGATGAATAATGCGCCTCGAGGGAATTTGTGGAATGCTGAGTTGCCCAAGGCATCTGCATCATTCACTTGGGCCGCTACAACATCCAGAAGGCCAAATTCCTACTGCAGAGATGATCAAATACAATCAATTGTCTGCCTGCCCAGGAACAAGATCAAAGTCGCGTTAGGACATGGACGTGAGCAAGGACCTGGGGTCTTGCAGTCAGATTTTGCCAGCACCAGCCTCCACAGCCCGTTCATCTGCCCATGACCAACCGTCAACGAGCAATAATACCTCGCCCAGCTCAATGGAAGGAAGGGTTTATAGATAAAATAGTGTCCAACCGAATATAAATCCACTACTAAAATCACCTGATGCCCCATCAAGTCAGTGTAGACAAGTCAGTGTAGACAAGTCAGTGTAGACACGCCAGCGACAAGGCGGCAAAACCGGAGGGCTACGGATTATCGACACAGGCACAACGGTCGGCTGTGAGAGAGTTCCTGTTTTGGAAGGAGTCTGCTCGCTGTGATTGGCCGGCTGCTCGGTTAAGGCTCGGTGGAGCCGCTTTATGGGGTCTTTTTGGCCTTTTGGGTCCAGTTGGCCAAGCCGGCTGGGCGCTGGTTCTGGTTGACTGGAGTCTGTGCTGGGAAAACCAGTGGCAGGCTCAGTCTCATATTATTGCATTGCATTTCGCCCATCAACAGGAAGCACGAGAGCACAATAGCACAATAGCACAATAGCACAATAGCTGCCACGGGCCCTCATCATCAACTTGTTGAATTGAGCAGACCCCTGCTATTCACTGGCACACTCCTGTTGTCTCTATTGTTCTCGCGTCTAGGGACCTGCTGGCTCGCGCCATCTTTTCAGCGGTGCTGCCCGTTAGCCCAGGCCTCTCACACTCAAATCTTCTTCACCTGCAAGCAGCCTGGGCCTGCAACCTTCACCTCTCCCTCTCCTTCAACAACACCTGCACCTACATCCTCCTTCTCGCGTCACCAGCATACCCATCCTGGTCTTCGCCTCTTTTTTTTTTTTTTTTTTTTTTTTTTTTGCATTTTCGACATTGCATCTCGCGGATCCGCGCCTGTCACTCCTTTCAGAGTAGCACGTCAGCCAAAGGTGTTTACACAGCGCTGGGCGCCACGACATTGCATCTCAGCAACGGCCAAGCTGTCTTCGACATCCTACCGCCCTCACTCAGTCACCCAGCCCAGCTGTGCACACTTTCATCCGTGCTCGTCCTCCATCAAATTCCCTTCCAGCCCTCGATGGGAGCATGGAAAAGACCAGCATTTTGCATCAGGTAGAGTTTGCACGCACTTACAGCGACCCCGAAGCGGCCCGCACCCATTCCCATTCTTCACTTTTCCCCATCAGCCACGCAAATCACGTCGCCACCATGAGCCACCAGTACCAAACCGGCCTCAATGAGGCCGACGATGGTGCATCGGAGGATGCCCCCGTTTACCAGACTAGTCCGGCAAGACCCAGCATAAGAGGCCGGGGCCGGGGCCGCGTTGCCAGAGGAGGCAAGGGCAGAATCGCCAAGCCCGCTCCGCCAAAGCCTGTCCAGGGCCGCGGTCGCCGCCACAAGATGTATGAGTCTTCCCGAGCCCAAGCTGCCCATGAGCGTATGCAGGAGCTTAAGTCTGCGTTCGCCTCTGTCGCCAAGCTCGTGAAGCCCGCTGTCCAGGAAATCGCCGACCGCAGCATCAACGAGCTCACCCAGGACTCCACGGCCTACCAGAAGGTCCCAGAGTACGAGGTCGCCCAGGGCTTCCTCCGCACCCGCCTGGCCGATACCAAGAAGAGCTTGGAGAACCAGCGCCAGATCGAGACTGCTTTTCTGGACACCCTTTACCAGGCCCAAAAGCGCACAACAACCGAGGAGTGCGATGTAAGTTTGAGCTAATTTAACTTTTTTTCTTACGCATCAGTCCCCCCAACCTAACACCACAACAGAGACGTCTTTCCGAATTATGTGACGAACGCTACGACCAGTTATTGCTGGAAATCGATACTCTCGAGCGCCTTCACGACAACAACCTTCCTGTCGATGTATGTCTTCCTGCCTTCCTCGCTCTGTTTGTCCTGACTGCTGACACCCCAAAGCTGCCGGCCCTGCCTGAAACGGAGCACCAGTACCAGCTCAAGGACATCTCGCAGCAGCAGGCTGAGTGGGCTACTAGGGGCCCCTATGTTGAGTACCGTAACGGTGTGGAAGTACCATACCACGGTAAGATGGTAAGCGAGTTGATGAGCAAGGAATCGCAGCTCCCCGCCGCCAGCCAGCCCAAGCGCAAGGCCGACGGCCAGCCAGAAGGCCAGCCGAACGCAAAGGTTGCCGCCATGGCAGAGGCCGGCGAGACGGTGCCCTCGATGCCGCGCCATGCCGGAGGCCTACTTGCTGCCGTCGAGGCGCTCGAGGAGCGACCCTCCACCCCGGGAGAGTCCGGCTCGAACGCACCGACGCCAATTGCGGAACCAGCAGATGCTCCTTCGCCCGGAAACGCCGAGCAGCAGCCGCCCAGCAGCGAACCAATTTCCAGCGACGCCCAAGAAATCCCTCTTCCCCGTAACATGACAAGCCCGGACGAGTTCGGTGTTAGGATTATCACCCGGAAAGCCACCCGGCTGGATATCCCCAACAACCGCATCATGGTGCCAAACACGGTCGAGTGGGATGAGCTGGACATTGGCTTCCGCGACTCGACCAACTGCATCCAAAAGGGTGCCACCAAGGCCAAGCGGGGCAAGTACCTTGGCAAGCCCGGGTCTAACTACCTCTTCATCGACCGCCGCGTCGGGTCCTGGGACTCGACCCAGGCCGCCGGCGAATTCGATGAGGCCCTGATAAAAAAGCACGGCCTCCACCCGACCCTGGGCATCTTCTTGCCCAATTCCACCAACGAGGCGGAGCCACCCAGACCTTTTGTGGCCGGGTGGCAGCCCGTCGCTCTGGTGCCCCCTGGTGGGGAGCCCATCCATGCCTCGCGAGCCATTCCCGCCGCACGCCAGGACCGGAGGGTGCGGAAGCTACAAAAAAGGCAGAGAATCACACAGGCGATGATTGGGCTTGCCAAGCAGGAGGGCATCACGGAAGAGGAAATTGAGCCGAGCCACGAGCTCCGGGAAGAATACCGGAGGAAAATGCTGGAGGAGAGAGGAATTGACCCCAGCACAGTGGTGTGCACTGAACCTTCCCCGCGGGAGAGCATCGAGCCCGCACCCGACAAAAGAGAGGTCTTTGACAACTTTGTCGAGGGCGCCATCGCTGCTGCATCCGCCCTCGAGGCGGAGGAGGCAGCTCTGGCCGCTCTGGCAAGTCGCTCCCAGCAATCCCGTCCGTACGATGCCATCCGTGACGTCTTTACCGACAACGCTCCCACCCCGCCAGCTGCTTCCCACCCAGCCCCGCCTCTCACTTCGGATGCGCAAAGTCTATCCTTCCTCGCGGATGCCGCGGAGCAGCAGCAACGACAGGACACTCAGAACCAGGCTGGATTCTACCACCCTGGCGAGTACCCAGAAGACGAAGCGCGACAAGCGACTTATGCCCAAGACTCTGTCTCTCAAGACTCGGCCCGGCCAAATGACTTTCTTCGGACTGCTTTGAACCCGCCGTCGTCTGAGCATCAGGAGCAGATGGTTGGTCAGGAATACTTGAGCGTTTCCGTTGGCCCGGCAGCTACGCAGGGCCAGCCAAGCCGGACGCCGTTTTCCAACACGGGTGCGGCCAAGTCGCTCCCAGCTTTGCGACCGATGCGAAATATCCTGAACGATTCCCCGCCACTCCCAGAGCCGCAAGACAGCCCGGTGCTTCACCATAGTATGGTAGTAACGAACAGTGGCGCCTTCTTCCCGCCGGCACCGAACCGGCCCTTTCACCACGGGTACTCGCTTCAGGAGCAGGCAGCACACCAGGCCCTACAGGCAGGAATGCAGCAATCCCAAATTGGCGGCCCTCTCCAGGCACCTCCACTGGCTGGCCCGCCTCTGGCACCGCACCCAGATCGGATGAGCCCGTATTCACTCTCCCCGCCGCCATACCAAGGCACCGCTCCTCCACCCCTCGCGCCTGCACCATTGGCAGTTGGGCCATTACAGCCCTTACTCGCGCCGGCGCCCGCGCCCATCATGCAACAGCCTCATTCTCAAGGCCCGCCGATGCAGCTGTCTGTTGTCACCACAGCCCCTCCTGCACCATCGGCGTCTTCGCCGCGTTCCCGCCCCGGAAGCTCATCCGCATCCTCTGGCCCGGCTCTCGCCCCTTCATCAGCGAACTCAGCCTCAGCCTCTGGGCCAAAGTACCGCAAGCTCGAGCCCGCACCAACGCCGCCACATCGGCTCGGCCACGCCGGCAACGGCCAGGAGTTGCGCACCGTGCAGTTTGACTATCGCGAGGCTATCAAAGACTACAGCGCCGTCGAGGCACCGCCCAGACACGGGCCGACGCAGATCAGGGGGTGGACACACAATAACATCAAGAAGACCAAGCCTGCAACGCCGACAGTTGTGAGTCCTGTGAGCAGGGAGGCGCCGGTAGCGTTGCCCACTCCAGCTCCGGTAGCTGGGTCTATGCCTGTTTTGGCACCAGCCCCAGCACCCGTCACAGTACCAGCTGGGGGTCGTGGCAGTGAGGCGAACGGCGGGACGGAGGAGGCCCCTTAGAAGGGGGTATCGATGTCTATGTCGACCATTGGGGCCGTCGCTACGCCTGCGCCGGCGGCAAAGAAACCCCGGGTTCAAAAGGGCGTAGTGAGTAAAGTCAAGCCTGATAAACCGGCCCGGAGTCTATATCTACTGAGGAGCCGGAAGGGGAAGAAAACCGAGGAAGAGCAACCAAAGGAGAAGGATGCGAATACGAAGGATAAAGAACCGAAGAGCATGTGATTCCACAGCGACATGTTTCTGGCACCATCCCGGGAGGGATGGCATGACAGCGAGTGTTTTGAAGGAAGAACCGGGGAGTAATAAGCATTTTCAAGGGGCACTCATGAGATGTCGGGGCCTATGGGCTTGTAAAAGGCATTGGCTATGTAAAACGGGACTGGGATAGGAAAATGGGGTGGCATATCATGCATTTGTTTAGAGGAGCACGGATATCCGTACATTACACAGCGTCTGTTGTGACTGGCAAGGCCAGAATAGATAGGGGAGATCCCCCCTTGTTTGGAAATTATTGTTTTTTTTTTTCTGCTCTGCGAGTTTGAAGGTGATTGTTTCTGTTTGAGCGCATGGGGAGGTTGGGGAGGGCAAGTCGTGGCTGGTTAGATGCCGTTTACAAGTTTCTCTCCACGCAGCTATAGATGGTCGTTGCTTGTTTCTCCTGGTCGCTTAGGAGGAAAGGGGGCTGTGCCGGGGGTATATATCACAGCTATGTGCTGGAGATGAAGACGAAATGGTTATGTCACGAGAAATCTTGCAGTATTAGGGGGGTTGAGCAAAACAGGTAGATGAAAGCAATCGACTGCATCAAAGATTCGTGGTTATTCATCACTACTAACCCCGTAGACCATCGCAGACATGTAAGCCCAAACCGTAATCTTCAAATCGGTATCCCAGAAGAGCAGTGTCGTATTCCCCGCCATGTTTTATTTACATCAACAGACATCCACAGGTAACTTATGCCGAGCCCAGCAAACCTTCAACCCGCAAAGCAACGAGGTAGATGAACCCGTTTTCCCCTGCCAATCCTGTCTATTCATACAATAATATCACTCCTGTTGCCCAACTCCACCCCCGAATGACCTTTTGTTTCCCTCCGGGCCCCTTCTTGACCAGGCGCAACCAGACACCACGGGCTACGACAGATCTACCACGGGCACGGTAACTAGACCAAACGCGCCCGTGCCCGCGAGGCCGAGCATGGCCTGGCCGGCGCCGCTCGGTACCACGACGTTTCCTCCGCCGACGTCCGTCAGCAGGGCCTTACCCAGGGGCCCGTCAGGGTGCAGGGCGTAGACCTCGGCCTCCATGGTGCTGCCGTCGAAGATGACAAAGTTTTGGATGGGCTGCTGGGTCTGGCCGAGCACGTTGATGACGTCCTGGGTGAGCTGGCCGCCGAGGACGGCCGTGACGGGGGCGACCTCGGCGCCGATGTTCTGCAGGAAGGAGCGCAGCACCTCGCTGCGCAGCGTCTCGACGGGCAGGCCGAGGGCCTTGTGCTTTTCGCCGCAGAGACGCGTAAACTGGGCGAGCTCGCCGTGGTTGCTCGCGCTGGGCGGGCCGTTGTGCAGCTGCGTGTAATGCCACAGGGCGCGCAGGCAGCTGAGCACGGGCGGCACGACCTTGCGGCGGCGGGCGCTGTTGAGGATCTCGTCGGGCAGCTTGGAGGCGTCGGATGCGAGCAGCCAGGTGCTGTACAGCTCGCGCTTTGTCACGAGCTCCTTCTTGTCGTCGTCCTTCTTGGGCGCCGCGGCGACCACGGCGCGCGTCTTGGACTCGGGCCCTAGAGCTGTCGCGCGGTTGGAGCGCGCGCGCTCGATAACGTAGTCGTGCTCAATCAAGTCGGCAAATATAAAACCATACATGCCGTGTGACCCGGCTGCGTAGAAGGCGCGCTTGTTCAGCCGCGTGGCGGTGTTGATGAGGTTGAGAGACTGGGCGTTGAGGTCGGTGGCAATGACGATGTCGAACTGGGAGAAGTAGTGGGGGGGTTTCATACGGATGTCTTCCGTGTCGATGTGTACCTTGACGCGCGGGTTGAGGCGCTGGATGGAGGCACTAGCGGCCAGGGCTCGGTTCATGCCTACATACTCGGTGGAAAGAAAGAACTGGGCGCCAAGGTCGGCCTCGGTCACAACCTCATGGTCGACTACAGTCAAAGAACCAATGCCAGCTAGAACAAGGTTCTTGGCGATCTCATTGGCAAGAGCCTTCATGGTAATGAGGAGAATGTTGGCATTGCGGATTTTCTCCTGGGCCTTCATGCCCCAGAGGCGGATCTGACGGTCGTACAAGGCGATCTCATCTGGTGTTATGGTTAGGACATGGCCAAGATAGGAGGATATGGTCGGCACCATCAGTTCTCTTACCTGCACTGATGCCATTCGAGGCTGACGCTGCGGCTGAGCTATTACTATTTGTCGCTGCTGCCACGGGTTCAGGTAGCCCTGTGTTTGGGCTGGTGACTGTGGACTCCATTTTGAGATGATGGATGGGTTCAGAGAGAGGTTTCAACGTAAGGTTCGTGGACAGGTCGAACGGGAAGAGCGTGGGGAAGGCTCTAGAGAATGTGACACTGTATTAGAAAATGGGACTTGTCTGGTGTTTGCGCAGACAGTCAACAAGCAAGAATCTCGAGCAGCTGCAAACACCGAGTTCCACACGATGGCGATGTTGCAGACAGCCTCACTCAGCCCGTGGAGCACCGCGGCAGAAACCAGCCCAAAGTCCGCAGTCAAGGCACCAGAGGACCCAAAGGGGAAATCAACGTGATTTGACTTATACGTTTTTGCAAGGCGTTGTTGGACAGTGGGCGTCGATGTGTTAACGGTATGCGAATTGCACGTCCTCGGCCGTGGATTTGGAGGTACTAAGTACCTAACCCGCTGGGCCCCTCTGGGATGATCTGCGAAACGAAGTGGTGCAGCAATAATCTGCCTGCCGGGCTCACAGCTGACGAGCCTTAGCAAAAGCAAGAGTTAAAGTGGTACCTCAGACCATACGAATTGCCGCCTCACACAGGGCCTGCCTGCGAGTACCACATAGCAATTGTCCAGCACCGTGTCACCCCGTAAAAACCCCGCCGTAGCTTTGCTAACCTCAGGAGTGAGGTGCGTGGTGACCAGGGACTTGGGGTCCGCTCACTGCCTCTCATCGAGTCCGCCAGCGCCCATCCTGACGTCTCTCCTTCCTCCACCCAGCTGCATTCGATGCCCGCGAATCCGCAACGAGCGACTGCGTCAACTAATCAGCATCTCGACAGGCCAAGTATCCCGCAAATATCTGGTGAATATATCTCTCCTCGCCAATTCACCACCGCTTTGCAGTCGTTCTCAGGTGCCCTTTGCCCCCCCCCCCCCCCCCCTTTGTCACCGAATGGTAAGGCGTTCCCAATACTCATGCCGCCCGCATATTCCCGCTCTACACGTCCGCTCTGCCTCGACGCCTCGTCTCCCGACAATCCATAGCACACCACACCGCTCACATCTTGCCCTACCTCGAACAGCCTTGAGGTATTCGTTGTAGTCTCCGTTACTGACTTGTCTCATGGCACAGTCGGGCAACCGTTCGCAGCCGCCCTCGCAACATCGTTATCGGGGCGCCGACGGGGTCTTTCGCGACGTCAACCTCGATGAATGCACCACTCCTCCTGGGACGACCGGAGAGCTATCCAGCGAAGAGCTGTCCAGAGCCGTAGAAAGATTCCACCGCAATATCGATCTCATCCGCCACAACATCTCCGTTGTCTCCTCCGACCCAAGTATGTCGGGCTCTGACCGAGAGCTTCGACGAAGATTTAACCGGGACCCCGAGCCCCCCGCAGAGGGCCGTAACTCCACCATATTCCCACCTGGACTTCCGCCCCTCCGACACAGAGCCGTTATGACGTCTGGAGGACCGGGCAATCGGGGTAACCGCTATCGTGATCACGTCCTCGAGAGACACCGCGCCATATTGGAGAACAGGGCCGTTCATATCGCCAACCTCAACGAGCATACTCGAACACTCGACGATGCCAATTCTCACCTCCGGGCCCTGCTGGATCTCACCACCAACCCCATCATGCCCCCGCTTGTTCCGCCCGCCATGTCGCCCCTTCTCCAAGCCCACGATCACACTGAGGACAATCGACGCATCAAACGCCGCAAGCTGGACTCTGACAGAATCGCACCTAGCTTCAAAGGTGTTCGCTACGGCATCTTCGGCCAGGTTGAGCCCGGCCCACTCACGATGGAGATTGTGAGTTGTGACGGGGGTCTATACTCGGACGAATCCTCGTATGCGGCCGAGAACATTCTGAAGAACGACCCTTCAGTATATTGCACAAAGGGAAATCGCTGTAACATTGTTTTGCGGCACCAGGGCGCAACTGTCTTCAGCCTCAAGGAGCTGATTATCAAGGCTCCCGGTTCTAATTATTCCTCTCCGTAAGCTCCGCTAGCTGGTTTACTCACTGGAACATCTACTTACCGTCTTATAGCGTTAGAGAGGGGATGGTCTTTGTGTCGATGAACTCAGATGAGCTCTTGACGCGCACGGCGCAATATCAAATTCAATATCTGCCTTCCCGCGCGAATCCGTCTGGCAGTTTGCCAACAATACACTCGGTCCGCTATGACGAGGACGCCCCTCGGATCCGCCCGCATAGATCTGCGCGCGAGCGGCACCTTGCTGGCCGGGCTGCCTTGGAGGATGACGACGAGGACTACCGCACGGCCCAAATCCCCACCGAGTTCAACGTCTCGCCGCCCCCCTTTAATATCACCACGGAGTACAGCGACGACCACAGCGGCGACGAGGCCGGCCATTCGGCCGGTTATTTGCGTGCATATCGACGAACCCCCAACCGAATCGGTTCCCTTCCGTTCGAAAGTGACAACAGTGACGACAGCGGAGATCCATGGGGCCCGTCGCAATCTGACTGGTCTGACATCACACGGCTCCGCTACTCGTCAGGAGGACGTGGTGACCACCCCATGACCCTCGAAGAGGCCCAGGAAGCCTCACAGATTGCGACGCAGGAGGCAGTTCGAGCAGTCGGTGGAGAGCTCATGGCACCGCTGGCACGCTTCCACATTGAGAAGGACAAGAACAAGTGCACCATTAGCTTCGACCCGCCGGTGAGCGGGCGCTTCATCCTGCTGAAGATGTGGAGTCCACATCATGACCCGTCCAAGAATATTGATATCCAAGCCGTCATTGCGAAGGGCTTTGCAGGGCCGCGGTATTTCCCCTCAGTTGACCTTCTGTGATGGGGATGTCAGTTTATGGGTGGTGTTTGGGTGGTGCTTTGGGCGTTCTTGACGGGGTATAGGGGAAACATGCATAGGGTTAGTAAAGTTAACTCGGACGAGTCTACCAAATATCAAGTGGTTATGGCGCGCTAGTTTTGGAGGGGCGGGGGAGTTAGGGGGATTAATTGTATTGTATCTGGCTTGAGCCGTACGCTGTGATGTTGGAGGGAGGGGCATATGCGGACAATGTCTCATTAGGGGTGATGCCGGGGTCTGTCAGGGCCTTTGGCTTTGTCGTCACACTCGCCCCGGATTTGCAATTTCACTGAGAAGGCTTGATTGAGATGGACTAGATGTTGGAGCTTCCTCTTACACTTGGAAGGAAGCGGGGAGTGCGTCTTCGACCCATACCACGATGGGCTTGGAATTCAATAAACGAGGCGCGGATACGGGGTGCCGGTGCTTTTGCGGATGAATCATAATGAAATTCGTCAATCAAAGCAAGGTTATAGCACATGGGCTGATGGGCAAAAGGCTGGCGCAGCTTGAGTCACTTGGTGCATTTGGTGCGTTCTTACACATGGGGAAGGGGCGGGAGGCAGTGCTCTCCGCGGTGCGTTCTGCAGCTGATTCTAGACTGATTTATACTGAGTCATCGGGGGGCGTTCTGGCTGAAGACGGGCCTGGGGGAAAGAAGGGTTTGACGGACCCACTTTCTTCACCAGAGGGTAGTGCGGTCGCTATACTAAAAGCTGCGATTTTCTTCCCCTCCATCGACGTCCCCACGACAGAAGTAGATCCAAGCACCACAAGCACAAGCCGAAGCCGACAATCCTGCGACTAGAATCCCCCCCGGCGACCCTTTTACCACCACCAACAACGAAAAGGACGCCGAAAAGGACAAAGGCAAACACCCAATCATGGCTGTTCGCGCACAGTTTGAGAACTCCAACGAGTGCGTTCCCCATCCTGCCCCACCTTCCAACATCTGAACTTGCGCCAGCTGCAAAGTGCCGTGGCAGCGCACCAACGCGCGCGACCCCGCGATGGCTGGCCAAGATCCCACCACCAATATGATGCCTGAATGAAACTGGGCGAAGGGCTGGCTTGCTGACCTTGGATCGTTGCGATATCTTTAGGGTTGGTGTTTTCGCAACACTCACAAATTCTTATGCCCTAGTGGCCGTCGGCGCGAGCGAGAACTTCTATAGTGTCTTTGAGGCCGAGCTCCAAGATGTGATTCCGATCTGCAGAACAACGATTGCCGGCACACGGATCATTGGGCGGTTAACTGCTGGGTAATGCTCTCCCCAGGGAGAGGAGAGAGAGGAAGGAAAAAAACTGACTTTTTCTTTGCCAAAAAGAAACCGAAAAGGACTCCTCGTCCCGACGTCAACGACGGACCAAGAGCTGCAGCATCTGCGTAACAGCCTGCCGGATGCGATCCGCATCCAGCGGATCGAGGAGCGGCTGTCGGCACTCGGCAACGTGATCGTGTGCAACGACCACATCGCGCTGGTGCACCCGGACTTGGAGCGCGAGACGGAGGAGATCATTGCCGACGTGCTCGGCGTCGAGGTGTTCCGGCAGACGGTGGCCGACAACGTGCTAGTCGGCAGCTACATGGCGCTCAGCAACCAGGGCGGCCTCGTGCACCCCAAGACGAGCATCCAGGACCAGGACGAGCTCAGCAGCTTGCTGCAGGTGCCGCTCGTCGCGGGCAGTGTCAACCGCGGCAGCAACGTCATTGGCGGCGGCATGGTCGTCAACGACTGGATGGCCGTCACCGGCCTCGACACCACCGCCCCCGAGCTCAGCGTCATAGAGAGCGTTTTCCGGTTAGGAGAGGGTGCCGCGCCGGGCGCGATCAATACGAATATGAAGGATACCATGGTCGAGTCGTTTTACTGAGCAGTTTGGCGGCTTGTGCTGTATGGTGCGGGTGAAGGGAGAATGGGGTGCTGTATCTTGTTTTGGAAGCGGAAAAGGGGGTGGTAACTGGATTACGGGAAGGCTTCGAAAAGGAGGTTGAAGTAGGGAGGAAAAGCGCTCTATTCTTCTGACATAGATACATCGCCGGTTGGCTGAAGTCAACCCATTGCCCTTCTCTCCATTACAAAGTCTCCGGTTTTTGTCTCGTTCCTATTATGTGTTTAGGTATTGTATTATAGAGAGGTTTTGCATATGCCTTCAGGGGTTCGTTGTAGGCAAAAAGGGAACGATATTGGCGCCCTGAGGTAGTTATAAATCTGGGAGATCTCTTGATATCTTCTAGATACCCTAGCTCGGAGAGTAAAAAGGAAAGCTATCGACGTAGGCCGGATTTGAACCGACGCTCCCGAAGGAACAAGATTTCTAGTCTTGCGCATTAGACCACTCTGCCACCACGCCTGCTTACTGCTGAATGCCTTGTTGGGCTGCTTGTGGAATTGGGTGGATTGGAATTACCTAAGGAGTCCATATTGAAGATTGTGTGTTGTGGAGAAGGCGTGGTTTTTTGCGATTCATCAGAAGCGAGGTTGGTGGTTTAGGAGGAGGACTGCTCAACTTGACCCCTCTCTGGTGGATAAGTGCGGGGAGTGAAGGGAGTGGGGTGGTCTTGGGAGGACATAGGAGCAGTGGATGTATGCGGCTTGGGTTGAAAAGGATTACCCTGAGGTTGGTACCTGAGATGCTGTATTGCTCGGTATCAGTCTCAAGATGTCAATTGTATCTTTATAAATCGATAGAAAATACCTGGCGATTGATGAGACGCTTGGATTGATAAAGGAGGTAAAAAGGAGTCAATGGTTAAAAAAATCAAAAATCGTTACTCGGATACGGGGAGTCGAACCCCGGGCTGCTGAGTCCTCACTATGAGAGTCAGCGATGTTACCGCTACACCATACCCGATCTGTCGGCCAACATTCTCAAAGGTGTAGTTAGCAGAGGAGTCTGGAGGGCCGGTAGTTTGTCCGTGGGCCGCAGCCATCTGATTATCATGTATCTCTCAGACTCTCCCGTCAAGCCACTACTACCTGGCCCAACCGACATATACATGCATATAAAGACAATTCTCTGTGTGTATTGAACGTGATCCTACGGTGAAAGGGCCCAGAGAGCTTTGTCAAGTTTGACAACTCACTCTCTGTCTTGGGTTAGTCAGGGTGAACTAGGGACCAGAGTTACCTTCTGTAGTAGGCGATGACAACTTCAAAAGGGGATGTCGTTATCTTATCTGGCCACACACAATAAGTAAATCAATCATGCATTGAGACATTCCGCAGCTGGCTGGCTGAGAGCTGAAGCCACGGCGGTCAACCTACGAACTTCTTCCCGTTTTCAGCGCACTTTCAGAGGACACGGACACGTGAGCGCCTTCGACTGGACGAAGAGAGACAGGTATTGAGTTTGAAATGCATTGTGTCGAATAAGTGGACTTGACATGTGCCTTTGCGGATCCGCATTGAGAGGATCGCTAGGAATTCGCTCGCTGCTGAAAAAAGCATAGTGGGGAACCCTGTCTGCTTGTACTGCGCACGGTCCTTTTAGACGTCAGCGCCGGTTCGCCTCGCGGTGTGGTGCCTCGCAAACCCTGGAAACGGGATCCGGTCTGCATTGCCTGCATTTGTTTTTCTCAGCTCGCCGTCCTCTTCCTCGTCCTCGTCCAAGTTTTCTTGTCCTTGGGCCTCTTGTCACCTTCTCCCTCTTTGTCACACTAAACAGACCGTGAATACGATTGCGCATGAATATCAAGGCGGCATAACTCCTCATATCCCTCGCCTCTTCCTTCCCCTCTCGAGCTTTTCGTGGGCAAGTCCTGCTTTCCAGGGTTGAATCTTGGGGAATCCTGGTTTAGACCCATTGGTCGCCGTGGGTTTTGTTGCCAGCGAGAGATCTCCGCCATAAACAACGCCCACGTCGCGCTCCAGACCCCGCTTGCTTGTCCGTTTCGCTTTCGTGCACATCGGCTTGCAACTAGCTTCTGTTCAGAGTTGGCGAAGGTGTATATTTTCGCTTGGTTCGCTGCACATTCCAGGTGGTCTTGTCTTGCCGACAGCGTCTCTCAATTATTTAAGTGTTGATGCGTGTACCGCTTGCGGTTGCCACGGGTAATTCGACATTCAAGACGCCCACGGATATGTGACGAGGAATCTACCCAGCACCACGAGAATTCTTCTACGTCGCCACTGGACTCCTGTCAGGTTCCAGCGCTGGACCCACCAAACGAAACGACCGTGACCAACAGGAAAAAGAACAAGGCACCGGGGAATCCAGGGATATATACATCCAAGGATATACTATCCCGTCCCGAAACATTAATTCATCATGCTAAGCAACGCAAACCCTGCTTTACCCTCCCCACAGCCTGAGCTGCTGCCTCCCTACGGTCGCCCTCTCTCTGCTCGTGCCCCTCCGCGAGGGTCTTCGAACCAGAATACCACTCCCGATGGATACAATTCTCCTCGGCAAGTCGACACGCGTATAGCACCCGCTCCACAGCTGCCCCGGCCGTCGCAGCAGCACCACGGCTTCAACGCACCGCGCCCATCGCTTTCCCCTTTATCAGAGTACCACAGCGGCTTTACAGATGAGGATCTCGGCTCCCCCTATCGCCCAGCGAACACTCACCGACGGCAACAATCGTTCCCGAATCTACTGCCCCTGAGCTTCAGGAGCAGAACGCCCTCGCCGACAAGGAAGCCATCCAAGCTACCAGAGCAGATGCCATTCACCGGCGATGGAAGGAGTAGCGTTAGGGCTGAGAGCCCAAGGACCGGCATTGCCGGGTGGTTTAGTTCTACAGCAGCCGGCAGTGCGTTGGGCATGTCTACCCCGAACGATGGACAGACGTTTGACAGGGCGTCAATAGATGCAACGCCGGAAACCACACCGACAAAATTACGAAGGAACACAACGATTGCTAGCACAGCAGACCCAACTACACCAAAAAGTACCGTTACAGCGACAGCCTCCCGGTTCATGTCAGCCATATCTTCACGGTTCATAGCACCCCCCGCGAGCCCGATCATTGACGACGAGATCTGCAATCTTAACATCGAGGCCGCTCTGTTCCCTTCCAGTTCTCCCAGCTCGCCGTCAGATCGGGACCCCTTTTCCCCAGCTGCTTTCAAGAACCTGCAAATGAATGCACTGGGTCTGCTGGTCAAGATGCAAAGTGCTTACCGCGACCGCGTTGCCACGCTTCGCGAGCTGCAGTCTGAAAAGCTAGCACAGCGAGAGGAGCTTGAAGAGGCCGAGACGCGGGCCCAGCACCTAAAGATGCAGCTGGAGGGAATGGCCAGGAAGGCGCAAGAGCAAGAAAAGGCCATGCAGCAGCTGATGGAAGAGCTTAACGCCGAGAGGAAAGCTAGGGCTGACGAGCGTCTCGCCACCATGTCGGAAGGCTCCATGGTGTCAGAAGACCTGGGTGTGGATGAGGACCGTCAACGGAGGAAGTGGCGCAAGAGTGGAAGCACGATCAAATCTGAAGTCGGGTTTGACACAGACGAAGAGAGCGCCGAGAGCGAGAGCGTGTTCTCGCGGTGTCGGAGTCCGACGCTCACACTCAATGCCGCTATGGACAACAACATGATGGACGGTCCTGCCCCGGCACAGCAGTCAAGAAGCAGTAGCTCACTGGCTCCGCCTAGGCATAGACCCGGACAGCCTCAGCAGATGAGCGCGTTCCAAAAGATCATCAAGGGAATCGCTGGCGAGAACGAGGACGCTGGGACGAATGGGTGCAGGAACTGCAAAGGGCAAGACGCCAGCGTCGCCTGGGATACGGTTGGCTTGCTGAGAGACGAGAACAAGCATTTGAAGCAGCGGGTTGGGCAGTTAGAAGTTGCAGTTGAAAGCGCGTTGGATTTGGTCAATGGGATTGGATTATAAAATGGGGACAGGGGTAGGTGACATCGCGTCGTCGTCACCATTGGTTTATTACGGCATGGGCTGTTCAAGCAGCGGCGATATAGGTATGGTGTGGTTGGCAGTAGGACTTGGTTAAGTCATTTTTTTTTGTTTCTGGCGTTATGGCAAGTTAAGCACCGCATTGCACTTCCGCTATGCAGTTTCGTACGAGTGCTGATTTGATAACCTTGGGGGTTTTGGCTGCGGAACTAGGAGCTGGCAAACTCGTCTTGCATGGAGGCATGGCCACTGAGACTCAGGAAATAGACTGGAAATATCGATTGGGGAATACATGTAGGGCTGTCGATGAATTGCAAGGTCGCTGAGGCGATATTTACCTTTTGATAGTCTGATTACTGCGGGAACCAATGACCTCCCGCAAGTAAACTCGTGGATCCGAATGATTTGCCTCCTTTCGCCTCTGCCTACATGCCCGCCCTCCGGGCTATTTGCTGGCCAGAATCCCGCAACTTCTACTTCCTAGCTGCGTGCAGCATCCCAACGCACCTCAATTGAAGAATGTCTCGTTGGACCTGGTGACGCTTCAATGTACAATCCTGTCTGTATTCAGCACACCAAAGCTCTACGACGCCCGCCCTCGATCCGAAAGCCCGATCCGCATCCCGCCTTTCGTATGTACAGTTAACGCCTCCCGGAGGAATCTCGGCCCGGTCTCGATGTCAGTGTCAATGCCAGCCTCGCGCCCTCGCTCATCCTTCGCTCAATGGTGTTCCTCTCCATGCGCTGCGGCGTGGCCGTGGTGCTCGTCCTTGAGGAAGAAGTGCTCGTATGTGCAGTAGGCAGCAAAGGCGACCGACGCGATGCCCAGGCCCGGGAAGCCCTTCTTGAAGCGGTTGAAGCGGGAGAACTGGCCCTCGTACCGCCATGCTTCACTGCCGCGGTGGTTAGCTCTCGCCGCTGGGGGGGGGGGGGGGGGGGGGGGGCGTTTCTAGAGAAGGGGAAAGAGGAGACGTACGATCGGCCCCATGGGTCGTATTTGGGCTCGGCGGCGGCTTTGGCGAACTTTCTGATGTCGAAGCCGGTGACATTGGGCTTGTCGGCCCGTAGTATTCTGGTGCGAATCGGGCCTGGTTAGTGAGCTGGATGGGCTGGGTGAGAGCGGGGAGGTTGCTTACCTGGAGGGCTGCATTGTAAGGCTGGCAATTGCTTGTCAGGTCGGGGGGCGATGCTCAGCAGACAAGCTTCCTCACCAGGCGTCAATTGACTGGATCTCGAACCAGTCCGTCGCAGGTCGTTGTCTGCCCGGGGCTTGATTGGGCACACCCCTGTTGCTTAGGTAAGGCCTCAAATATATGTGTGTGGTGTGGGCACCGTCGGTGGGACCGTGCAGCGCTGCAGGCTGGCACTTCAACCTCGCCGGGCAATGAAACGAGCCTGCCCTCCCAAGCTCCCGTCGTTGCTTTCCAGCTCACTATTCCACGCCCCTCAACGCGATAATCCAAACGGCGATCTATTTAGACGAAACATAGTTTTTCACAAAGACGACCAGATAAAAGACTGTCGACACTCGCCGGGTAGCGCTTGACAACGCGCAAGGCTGGTCTGGCTGCATTGTGTATCACAGCCTACGCATCGTTTGGAACGGGAATGGTGCATTCAACGACGCTCGATACCGCCGCCGACACTCTCCGTCTTGGGATACAGACTCTGCGATAAAAGAACCGCGCCTCTGTGACTGCTGGCCACCGGCCGACTCCCCTCGACATGCCTCCGTTGCCCCGCTTCCCCAACGGGCAGAGCAACATCTCGCCCTACCACCAGCAGTTTCCCACCCACGCCCAGCACTCATCGACCCATCCGCCGCTGGGAAACCCGGGGTACCTCCAGCCTGGCAACCAAGTAAATCCCTTCTCTGCCGGCAACAATCTGTTAGGGCTGGGTGGCGGTCTCAATGCCGTGGGCTTCAACGTCGGCGGCGACTCGGGGTTGGCGAGCCACGCTGCGCGTATGAGCTTTGCGCACGCGGGTAATCTACAGCAGCAGCAGCAGCAGCAGCAGCAACCGCAATCCCAACAGCAACAACATGCCGCGCAGCAGCAACACTCGCAACTCTCGCAACATGCCCAGTCTGCCCAGCAACAACACGCCCAGCAACAGGCGCAACAGCAGCAGCAGGGCCATGCCGCTCTCGCAGAGCACGCCACCCGCGCCCAGACTAAGGGTCGGATACGCGAAGTGTGGAAGTATAACCTGCACGAGGAGATGGCGAACCTGCGGGACTTGGTGGACAAATACCCATATATCGCCATGGTACGGCCTTGATCCCACCCCCACCCAGCCTTACGTGTCTTCTCGACACGTCGAAAGACGGTCGAAGGTAGATTCACGGGCAACAGAGGCTGACTATACGTTATTTGCACAGGATACCGAGTTTCCGGGCGTTGTGTCAAGACCTATGGGTGGCTTCCACGGTAAGAGCGACTACCACTACCAATGTCTACGGACCAACGTCGACATGCTCAAGGTTATCCAAATCGGTATCTCCTTATTTAACGAGGAGGGTGAACAACCACCTGCACGGCCCAGCTCGACCGATTCGGCAGATCTCAGCGTGGGTGGCGGTCGACGCGCGGGCAACCAGGGTCCCTTTCCGTATGCCTGGCAGTTCAACTTCAAGTTTTCGCTCAAGGAAGACATGTTCAATCAGACATCGATCGAGTCTCTGCAGCAAGCCGGCATTGATTTCAACTTGCTCGAGCGTGACGGGATCGATCCTCACGACTTTGCGGCACTCCTGATCCCCTCAGGGTTGGTTTGCTTCGACGACGTCCGCTGGATTAGTTTCCATGGCGGGTACGACTTTGGCTACTTGACGAAGCTGCTCATCTGCCGACAGCTCCCCAACGACGAGACAGAGTTTGGCAATATGATGCAGCTCTATTTTCCCTCGACATACGATGTCAAGCACCTTATGAAACACGCCATCAAGTTGCACAATAGTGGTATGCTCACTCCGAACGACGCCGCTACTGCCGAGGTTCTGCAAAAGTTCGAGCAAAAGTCGGGCCTTGAGCATATTGCCGAGACGCTCAAGATCAAGCGTGTAGGTAGCGCCCATCAGGCTGGCTCCGACAGCCTACTCACGGGTCGCGTCTTTTTCGAGCTGCGCAAGCGCATCTTCAACGGCGAGATCGCCGACGACCATCTCGGAAAGGTGTGGGGCCTGGGCATCCCCGACTACAGTATCGGCGGCATGCCGCTCGCTGGTAATGGCACCAGCGGCCAGGCAGATAACAGCCCGCCCAGCGCTGCCCAGAACCAAAACGGCAATGCTGGCCATCAAAACGGCACGCCCAGCACGCCGAACACGGCTAGCGTCGGTCTCGCCAGCACGCCGGCAGCGTCCGCGCACAACACCAACGGTGGTGCAAATAACAGCTTGGGCGGTGGAATGGGCCCGATGACACCGGGCGGCGGGGGCGGCGTCTTTGGGTCATTTGCGTTTGGTGGGAACAGGGGATAGATGCCCCCGAACCAGATGCCCCCTTTCCCTCATCCGTCTAACCCCCGCAGGGCTCTCCTCGAATCTTCTACCGGATCTTCTTCACAATCCCATTGGTCTCCTTCGTTCCACACACAGACCAGAAGAGCTGGTGGTTCCTACCAGAGCCTCACTCCCGATGCCCCGGACCAAGCGCCCCCGCTCCGATATGGGGCCATGCCGCCGCCTTCCCGTCTCGCTACACCCACCAGTCCGACGTCTCGTGCCTTGAACCCCTCGGCCGAGGTCTTTCGGTCACGGTCAGAGGAGCAACAGGCAAGACGGAAAGAAGACTCCAAGGATGAAGCAAAAGCATCGTGATTTCGGCAGGGAGGTAAACTAAAACCCGAGATTTCATTTCCCTTTTCTCTTTTTTAGTCGTTGGAGTTGGGCAATCCATTCCAGGTGTTGCTGCGGTTGTGTTTTGGGCTGGGCTGTAAGTTGAACGGGTCAAGTTTTCGGTATTTGCTACGTTGTTGCTCTGGTTTGCAAAGGGGGGGGGGGGGGGGGGGAGGAGGATAGCGAAGGGGAGGGGGGCGGGAAACGGAAATGTAGCCTAAGAATATACCCCCCATCGAATTCTCGGGGAGTACGATCAAGTATATGGCGTCTAGTCTGGTGAGGGTGATATTTGGAGTAGCGACAGACACAGCGGATAGGAAATAAACAGAAGCAAGGGCTTCTTGTGGGCTGACCAGATTAGCTTGTTCGTCTCTGGCTCATGCACTCTTCGACCCACGGCACAGGCAGGGGCAGTGTTCATTGGATTATCTGGGTTCAATTTTCCCTGCTGGGACGCTGTCCTATGTATGGTGCTCGGAAGGCGATCCATACAAGATTGCGTACCTGAGCTGGGCGTGCAGTATGGTATGTACATTGTGTGGCAGTGAAGATAAAAACAGGAGAAACCGACCACGTTAGTCCAACAACCCGGAAAAAAGCATCTGACCGAACCGCAAGCCCCTTTTCCTAAAGCAAACACCCTGAAAACGGAAAACCTGGTTTGCTCCGCCCCGTTCTGTGTGTCCTGTTAACACGCACTTGTAAGCCAAGCCACACACACAATCCGAAACCCGCCTGACCGCCCACCCCCCAAACGCCGTAATAAAATGCATCATGTCATGACACCATTTCACTCGCCTGCCCCATCCCGCTACGTGATAAAGACCTTCTTCAGCTTGTCGACTGGGAACACCTGGCCCGTGACGAGGTCCTTAACGTGGTTGGGGCCGAGCCCGGCCTTGGCGGCGTACTCGTGGATGCGGGCCTGGCCGTAGACGCGGTTGTTGGGCAAAACCAAGAGGTCGTTAGCTACGTGGCTCTTGTCGTGGTGGGCGTAGGGCACGTTGCGGGCGAGCTCGTTGAGCTCGGTCGAGCAGATGGGGCAGACCGAGGCCGTCAGGCTGGTGGCGTGGCCGGGCGTGGACGAGGCCGTGGCCTCGGCGCCGTGGCACGCGGGCGTCTTGAGGGCCGACAGGCCCGACGAGAGGGCGATGTGGAGGAGTGGGAAGGACGGCAGGCCGAGCAGCTTGTTGTGCGCGTCGACGAAGATGGAGGCTAGCTGCGACCACCGGCTCGGGCTGTAGTAGCGCGCGTAGGCCGGCAGCGGCGTATCGGGCCCGAAGGCGAGGAGCCCGATGATGTGCGAGACCTCGGCTGGGTAGGTCTCGTTGAAGGGGACGATGGACTTCTTGGCGTGCGCGATGGCTTCGATGGTCTTGCTGGGCTGCTCGGCCCGGAGCAGTTCGATGTACTGCTGGCAGCGGAGCATGAACTCGAGGTTTGACTGATGGATTGTTAGCATGGAGCTTGAATGCGGCCGGATGATCGGATGGGGGTATGGATTCGTGCCTTCAATTTGCGGAGCTCCTTCTTGTTGTCGGCACACCAGGCCAGCGCCTCCTGAACGCTGCCACCCTCGAGCGCGGTCCGGATCCTGCTCATGGATATAAATGTGTCAATGTCGACCAGGTCTTGCATCTGGCGCTCGTTGGCCAGGGCGGTGGCCGAGGCGTTGTAGCCGTGCCGGAGCAGGTAGTCGACCATGAGGCGGTCGAGGCGCTGGCGTGACCAGGACTCGTAGTGGACGTCCTCGACCGTGTGCATCGTGGAGAGCTCCCGCAGATGGGCGACGCGGGCGCCGAGCTGGCGGTAGAGGCGGGCCTCCTCCTCGGCGTTGGTGGTCAGCTTGCGCTTCAGGCCGCGCATGCGGGCCAGCATGACGTCGAGGTTCTTGACGACATCCTCGGGGGCCGTCTTGGCGTTGAGCGAGCCCGTGGCCGTCTCCTTGAGCAGGTTCTTGACGAAGGCGGCATCCCACTCGGTCGTAAAGTGGGCTGAGCGAAAATTCTTTCGGAGGAGTTCGTAGGGGAGGCGGAGGAGGGGCTGGTCCTGTCAAGGGGTAAGATGTGGTAGGTTAGCAATTGCGATGCTGGGAATGACCGCATCCCCGGACGCCTGAAGATGCTGGAATGATGTTGGGGGCGGAAAGACGGAGACACCGGGATCGGGGGCACATACGAGGAGGAGATGTTTTTTGTGGTCTATCTTGGATGCTTCGTCTGCCATGGTACCACTCCCAGGCTTTGCGCAGATCGGAAGGTGTGTAGTTTACATGGAAGAGAGAGTGTGGTATCTTGGATGCTTGGGTGTTGGCATGGGCAATGGGCCTGCAGGAGCTCCAGATTCGTAAGGCGGGAGCAGGCGGCCAGCAGGGTTCCGCTAGGGGTGCTGCGGCCGATTATCCCCTCACCTTACGCAGCAACTTTCGCGGGGGCATTGGCCGTGATTGGAGCAAGTATCATGACAGGGTTTTGATTCGATCAAGCCATTGCATAATCGATTGCCGGGGCCGCAAAACACACACAGCTCACGGACATGACATCTCGATGCCATGGCACCATGGCACCATGGCTCCATGGCTCCATGGCTGCTAAGAAGGGTTCAGAGCCACCTTGGACAGCAACAGCAGCGAGACACCACAAGTGCAATACCGAAACTCAAGAGCAACAGCTCGTGACACGGCCCATGGCCACACCTCCAGCAGGTCAAATCATGTGCCGAGCTTGTCTCACCAGATGGTGCGAGATGGTGGACCAAACGGATGCAGAGGGGTTCCTCAAGCAGATGAGTCAACTTTCAAAATCTCAACAATCCCACGCTCTCCTCCCAAAGGCCCCCAAGCCCAAGCCAAGCCCCGGCATCTGCGCGTGAGGCGACACCGTTTGCAAGTTGCGCACAACAGCAGCAGCCAGTGGCAAGTCGGCACCTAGCTAGCCGGGCCGACCCCGAAGTCGACCAGTGTCTCTGTCAACCTAGGTCTTTCAAACCCAATGCCCCCCCAAGTGGTCGACATAGTGGTGTCGCACAATACAGGGAAGGCAGGCAGCCCAAAGGGGTGCCAACATCAACACTTGCTCTAGGAAGCATGTTGGAATGCCCACGTGCCTTAGGCACAAGGCCCCCCCCCCTCATAGATTATCGCCGTGGATAGTTAGCCTCCTGGCTATGATACAAAGATGGCCCTGTCCCACGCGTTGAAACGGCTGTCCTCCGTCCTATTCGTGCGGATTGTGCCTTGCGTACTATTCGCTTGTTGCCGACGCCCTTGAACTAGCAGCCGCCTAGATCTGTCATACTGCAACATACTGCAGCAACCTGCGACATACTGCGACAGACTGCGACAGAGAGCGAAGCAGAGGACGAGTCGGCAAGGCTAGCAGAGACTCGAGAAGAGACTGGGAGAAGTAGCAGCAGCGGCAGCAAGCAAGCACATGTGTGTGTGTGGTTGCTCTGCCTCGTGCATGGAGGGGCTAAGCAGGCTGGCAGGTAAGATGGGGAGTGGGTGAGGATGGGGAGGATCGGTCGAATCCTAGGCGCATCTTGTGTGCGGCAGCCAAACTCTCATGCTGATTGCTGATCGCTTGTGCATGCAGCAGGTCGATGAAAGGCTGGCTCTGGCTGGCTCAACTCTGGCTCTTGGTCGCCCTTGGCCGCTCTTGCTGGTTTCGGTAAGGGGTGGCCCGAGCGCCCCACGCCCCATCTCCCATCCCGAATCACGTTTTCTGACCTCCCAGTCCCCAGCTCACATGATCTTCCTTCTCAATCAACTCTCTCGACAAGGCCCCCCCTCGCGCTGCTGCAGCCAAAAGAACGAACCAAAACTCGAGTCTGAGATATTTGGCGATACTTTACCAGGTATGTGTTGCATTATCCTGAAGCTTTGTTTTACCCCTATTCGAATTCCCTTTGAGAGTGTTGTTGGCGCGCTGGTCGCCGTGGGGCCCTGCGCAAGTTGCCGCAGTCTCGTCACGTTTTCGGGCACGTTCTTCACATGACCTCGACCGAGACCCGTGGACCAGACCGAAGCGACAAAAGAAAAAGGGCAGCGCGCTCCATCACGTAGTCGTCCTTTCCATCACGGAATCGAGCAAAAAGACGCAGGCTTGGCCGTGCCATGTTTCTGCGTCCGCGCTGTGATGGCGCACGCATCGTCGCAGGCGACAAGTCTGTTGCGATGGTGCCATTTGCTCAGCAGTGGCAGCAGCAACAGCAGCAACAGCAGCAGCAGCAGCAGCAGCAGCGCAGAGCCGCCACAGCATCAGTCAAGTGACTCGGGGGCATTCATTGCCCAGCGGCTTTGTCGCTGTCGATGCCTCCCAGCCCCTTTGTCGAGATTCACCCTTGTCTTCCGCCAACAACGTCGAAATCCTGTTCCACTCACCCGCCCAAAGCCCGCATCAGCAGGCGTGTTGATCAAAGCTCAGCTTGTCGGCTTGCGCGACTTTGCCGACGCGCGTTATCCCAGGCCAGCCGCAGACAATCAATCCGTCCCTACACCACAAACAAGCAAGTGCTTGCAATTTCTGAGCAACAATGAAGCTCCTCTGTCCCGGCCTTGCTGTGCATTCCATTGTAATTCACTGTCGCTTTAATCGCAACTTGTTAGCGCGGCTCTACAGCCCGTAGGCAAGCAGTTGGGAGCTTGGGCTAGCTTACTGACCCGGAAGCCAGCATTGACACCTAGGCATCTTGCCGGAATGGCTGCGACAGTCGGTATTGAGCAATCCGATCTATCGGAACTCACCAATACCCCAGGCCAGAAGCGGAAGCGCACTGGGGAGTCATCTTCCCCGGACTCGCGCAGAAACAAGCGTGGCGCTCCTGCTGCCGCCATGACGGTGCCCGAACCCGACCAGTCGTTCCTCGAGGACCCTGTCAGCATCGCCCAGGCAGTCCAGGCAGCCCAGGACCACACCGTAAATGTTGATGACTTTGCTGCCCTCGCCCAGGCCTCCGCTGATCACAGCGCTGCTGCCGACACGGCGAATGCGTCGAGCACGGCCGCTGCCGCGCTGAACATGTTCCCTACTCTCCATGTTCCTCCCACCACCGAGGAGACCTTTGCAGCCCAGGCCGCGGCCGAAGCAGCTCACCATGATGAGAGCCCATTCAATGTTTCGGCTGTCAGCCAGCCTGATGGATTGCCCATGGCAAGCCAGGCCTCGATGCAGCCCACCAACGGAGTCCAAGATCAGCGCTACAGTAACCCGCACAACCCCAAACCTACTGTTGGCTCCGAGGAGTGGCACAAGATGAGAAAGGACAACCACAAAGAAGGTTTGTAGCCTCCCGAACCCCTCCCCTACGGAAGTGTTCTAACACAGGTGCAGTGGAGCGTCGCCGCCGTGAGACTATCAATGAGGGCATCAATGAGCTCGCCAAGATTGTCCCCGGCTGTGAGAAGAACAAGGGATCGATCCTTCAACGCGCCGTCTCCTTCATCACACAGCTCAAGGAGAACGAGACTCAGAACATTGAGAAGTGGACGCTGGAGAAGCTGCTCACCGAGCAAGCGATTGCCGAGCTCAGCACCTCCAACGACAAGCTCAAGCATGAGTGCGAGCGGCTCTACCGCGAGCTGGAGACCTGGAAGAAGATCGCCCAGGGAGCTGGACTGCAGCTTCCACAGAAGGAGGAGCCCGGCACAAGCTAGGAGCAGTACGACGAGTATCCTACCTACACTGGAGATCACTTTTTGCCTCCCCAGGCTTAGGCCATATTTGATTGAGGGTATACCCTGGTGTCATCCTCACACCGCGCTGTTTTGATGTATGGATAGGGCTTCTTTTTCGTTCTTTTCTCTTGGCTTGTAGATGCCGTTACTTGAGCAGCCAACTGCGTGGCTTTTTTCTTGCAGTGGGTTTGCTGCTATCTGGATGGGCTCAGTGGGTTTTTTTTTTTTTTTTTTTTTTTTCGAGCAAAGCTGGGGCAATCAGGGCGACTAGGTCTTTGACAGGTAAACGGCGTTGGAGGGGAGCGGCTCTTGCGGCTTGCGGCTTAGGCGGCCTTCACGGCTTTGGGGGGGGGGAGGGGGGGGGGGGCTGGCACGCCCCCGTGGATATTAGCACCAGCACTAGGAAGCTACTCGGACACACGATCAAGCAACATTTGCTGAAACTTGCAAAGACGTGCAGCACCTCGGTTGCTTGTTTGTTTGTGATATCGGCCTCTGTTGGTGGATAAAAGGTGGGCATTGTGCTTCTACGACAGTAGCCTGCTCATTGCTTGATCTCCGGTCAATAGGAGCAGTGGTAATGTTTGCGTCAGGGACGATGGGTCTCCGGCAAGCTTCGGCGATGCGAGGGGTGCATCCAAGCATCTTCCAGCGTCTCGGCACTGGCTGGACTCGGTATCGGGCGCGGGGAGATGTGGTCTGACTCGCTTGACAGGCTGCCGCACCCTCGGTTGCACAGGTCGCACAGGTCGGTCGCGCAGAGAACCTCACGCAGCGGGGGGCGGGGAGGCGGGGTCCGGCTGGGCATGCAGCTTTCCCCGAGTGGTTGGAGATTGTTGGAGACCGGCCCCTGGAAGGCAAGGACGGAGCAGTCGATCCATCCGATCTCGCAGGGCGGCGTGGGTGGTGCGAGGAGCGGAGAGGCAAACGGACTAGCCATGCTAGATAACTCCCTTATCTGGGAATCCGTAGATAATAACTATCTGCAAGCTCCTGTCTGATCGCCTGACCTTCCCCCGCGACTCCAACGACTCCAATTGAGTCACAGAGTCTTCTTTTGCGGCGGAACTGGGGCCGGATTGAAGTCCCTGACGTAACGGAGCTCCCTGCTTGGTGCTTGGTGCTTGCCGCTTCCCCGCCCTCGATTCGCCTGCGTGCTCGTTCGTCTCTTATAAGCCGGTGATAACCATTGGAACAGACGAAGGTGGCGTGAGGCTTCCCCTGCTCCGCAACCACCGTGCCTTAGTACAGCACCTCTAGCACCTCTATTCAGCGCCCTCTGGACATCGACACAGTCCCAAGCCACCGGAGAGGATTTTGGTGCTATTCGGTCCATCGCCGACGGCCAGACTTAATTGGCTGACAGCTTCCACGTTTCCGCCAGCAACCTCGGCGAGGACATAGCCCTGCCCTACTACTGCAAGTGGTATAAAGAGAAACAGAACGAACGACATCACCGCCATGGCTTCCCGTGTGCTCCGCAGCAGCTTAGGGCTGACATCCAGACTCCGGACCGCTGCCTCTGCCGTTCCGTGCCAGACCCGTGCGTTTGCTACGTCGTCCCGCAACATGTCGGCGCCGTACTACTCGTTCGAGCCCGAGGGGCCGACAGTCAAGACCGACATCCCCGGCCCGCGGGCCAAGGCCGCCATTACCGAGCTGGACGAGGTCTTTGACACGCGGAGCTTGAACATGCTCGTCGATTACGAGAAGAGCTCGGGCAACTACATTGCCGACCCGGATGGCAACGTCCTCCTCGACGTGTGAGTATTGGCTGGGTGTTGATGAGGGGAGTTCGAGCTGATCGCTGACCCACTGTGCGACCAGCTACGCCCAGATCGCCTCGATTCCCATCGGCTACAACAACCCGGCGCTGCTCAAGGCCGCGCGGAGCGACGACATGATCAACGGGCTGATCAATCGGCCGGCGCTGGGCAACTTCCCGCCTGAGGACTGGGCGAACGTGCTCAGGACGGGCATCCTCAAGGTGGCGCCCAAGGGCCTGGACCAGGTCTTCACGGCCATGGCGGGCTCCGACGCCAACGAGACGGCGTATAAGGCTGCCTTTATGTGGCGGCGCCAGCAGGACCGCGGCGGGCACCACGTCGAGTTCACCGAGGAGGAGTTGGCCTCGTCGATGCGCAACGAGGCCCCCGGCGCGTCGCAGTCGCTCAGCATCCTCAGCTTCAAGACAGGTTTCCACGGGCGTCTCTTCGGCTCCCTCTCCACCACCCGCTCCAAGCCCATCCACAAGCTCGACATCCCCGCCTTCGACTGGCCCCAGGCCACCTTCCCCATCCTCAAGTACCCGCTCGAGGAGCACGCGGCCGAGAACGCGGCGGCCGAGCAAGCCGCGCTGCAGGAAGTCGAGCACCTGATAACCAATTACCATGTCCCACCCTGCGCCGTCATCGTGGAGCCCATCCAGTCCGAGGGCGGCGACAACCACGCCTCCCCCTCCTTCTTCCGCGGGCTGCGCGAGGTGACCCGCAGGCACGACGTGCTCCTCATCGTCGACGAAGTCCAGACCGGCGTCGGCGCCACCGGCCGCTTCTGGGCCCACGAGCACTGGGACCTGCCGCACCCGCCCGACATGGTGACCTTCAGCAAGAAGGCCCAGACGGCCGGCTACTACTTTGGCAACCTCGACCTGCGCCCCAACAAGCCGTACCGCCAGTTCAACACGTGGATGGGCGACCCCGCCCGCGCCCTCCTCTTCCGCGCCATCATCCAGGAGATCGAGCGGCTCGACCTCGTCGCCAACACGGCGCGCGTGGGCGACTACTTGTTCGGCAAGCTCGAGGGGCTGGCGAAGACGTACCCCGGCCAGTTTGAGAACCTCCGGGGCAAGGGTATGGGCACCTTTATCGCGTTCGACAATCCGCTCCGCGACGAGTTTCTGCTGAGGGCCAAGAAGTTCGGGGTGAATATCGGCGGCAGCGGGCAGAGCGCCGTGCGGTTGAGGCCGATGCTCATCTTCCAGGAGAAGCACGCTGACCTGCTGGTTGAGGCGTTGGAGAAGATTGTCAAGTCGTTTTCGGAGGCTTAAATAGGGGATATGGCGGGTTCAAAAGCAGGCAGGAGTTTGGGTGCGATATGGAGTTGTTAAAATTGACAGACGCCAGCAAATAATATTTGCCATGGTTTGAACGCTAATTATATGGACTTGTCGTAATCCTTCAACAATGTGATATGTTTGGTCTGGGTGACGGAACTGTGCCAACCCCGTTATATTAACGCTTGTTGACCATGTAGTTTGCCTATATCGCCCTCGAATATACCTGCAATGCCATAGACATGTTGTTTGTGCACGAGTGAGTATAATGTATTTATTGCTTCATGCTCTCCAAAACCACAACCCCAGATCCCCCCGAACGTGACACACCCCGCATCAACAACCACAACTTGAACCCCTCGCCCAAACCTAATAAACACAATGAGAATATATGATTGGGTATTGGTTATTATGTATAAATTTTGGTTTTGCTCCCCCACCATCCAACGCCATACCCGCTGGGGGAGGGGGGCGAGTGTGCCTTCCCACGGAGACAGCACCCACATGCCCCTGGTCGAGGTTCGATCCCTCACTGCCCCCACCCAATCCAGGACGACGAGAAAGAACAGAAAATGAGATATACCTTCTATATCGTCGCCCGCCCGCCCGCCCGCCCTTGTTTCATCAACACCCATTCCCCAATGTGCCTTTTCTTTTCCTGTGGGGGTGGAGGTGCGGTTTTCGTCGTTGCCAAGGTTGCCGTTTCTGTCTCTCGGCTCGCTGGCCACCGAGACACGACCCCTGAGAGCCCCTGCCCACTGCCCCCAATCCCCTCCATCACTCAAAAGTCGCATCAAACAAATGTGCCAAATAAAAACCCTGATATATGCATGCATGCTTCGTCATGACCAGTCCTGTCCTCGAAAGAAATCGTGGGGGGGAAAAGCTATCGTAGAAAGGAAAACGGGGATCGAGGAAAATAAAGCTGACCCATGCCTCGCAGAGCAATGCAAAATGCCATAGAAATACAAATACATGTCGAGGGCGCTGGTGAATACCGAGAAGGCAGAAGAGGGAGAGCCCAAAAAAAGAGCCAGCCAGCCACCACCCGGTTGTTCCCATGATCCCATCCCTTCCCTTCGCGTCCCCCCCTTCCTTTCTAGTCATCCCAACGACCCAACCCACTTTCCTCGCAGCTATCAAGAAGAAAAACTTTCTTGGGTTGAACCAACTGCGGAGGGCCCACAAGGGATAAAAAACCGAACCGCATCAGAGGTTCAAAAAGATCTAGTGGCTCATGACCTCCTGCTTCAGAGCATGGGCGCCATCATCGCGGTCAATATCCATTAAATCCGCGCCGTTTAGAACCACCGCCGCATCGCCATGCTCAACCCCATTATTCTTGCCGTTTAGATCGTGGTTCGCCTTGTTTCCATTTACGCGTGACGCGACATCCAAGGGTCCATGTGCGCTCTCACTCTGCTCCTTCTTTCCAGACTGCTCATCCTCCAGCCGTTGGGCCTCCTCGTTCTCGCGCATCAGCGCCTCCTCCTGCTCGCGCATCGACCGCTCTTCCTCGGTGAGCGGGGTATCTGCCGGAGGCGGAGGCGGAGGTGGGGGACTAGGCGACTGGCTTTCGGCGCCAGCATCGTCCTCCTTGACGCGCTTGAGCGACGGGGTCTCGGACGGGGTCTCGCCCGCAACCGACTCGGCATCCTCGTCGCGCTTGCGCTTGCGGTCCGACGTGACACTGGCAGCGCTGTCATCCTCCACGTCCGACAGCACGACGTCATCTCTGGCTAGTGCATCAGCAACGTTGGCAACCTCGCCGAGCTGCGAGGATGAAGATCCGCCGGGGGCGGCCTTCCTGGCGGCGCGCTCAGCTTTATGCTTCTCATGCTCTCTATACTTGATCACGACACGGTCGAAATAGTCCTTGACGAACTTCTTCACCTTCTTCTCCTGCTTGGCCGTGATAGACGTGGGGTCCTCGACACGGTTGTTCTTGTAATCTGACGCAACGAGCTTCTTGTTCACTTCCCGAGCGAATCTCTTTATCTCCTCCTTGGGGAGCTTGTGGTGAAATTTATCGGTCACGTACTTGACATGGGGAAAGAGCTGTGCGGCTGGTCAGCATGCCATTGGTTGAAAGAAGGGGGGGAGGGGGGTTATGCACTCACAGTGTTCTCGTAAATCTTCATTTGTTTCTCGATTGGAAGTGAACGCCACTTTTCCCGTTTGGGCTCCGGTAGGGGGGTGGTGACCTGCTGTGGGGTGTGGTTTGCAGAGCGTTTGGGCGTCGGCTCCCTGGTCAAGCTGTCGATAATGTCCTGGACGGCCCTCTTGTCCTGCTTGGCCTTGACAGAAACCTTGGGCCCCTCGTCCGCAGGGCCCGTAGGCCGATGCCAGGTTGTGTTCCCACTTTTGTCGTAAAAGTAATACTTGCCAGTCTTGTCCGTCGCGATAAACCAGCCTGCAGGAGCGGTAGGCAACTTCCGCCTTGGGCCGTTGAAGAAGCCGGTGTTCCGCTGGGGGACGTTGCTCTTGGGCCCGGTAGGAATGACCATGTTAGCAAAGGGGTTGTTGGGTTTCGACACCTCCTCGCGGTCCATGTTGCGACGGTCGTCCTCGAATGAGTTGGTGGCCGCAGTGGCGGTGGGGCCGACCTTTTTGCGGGGGATGCGGTACGCCGTCTCCAATTTGCTCCATTCCTCGAGGAGTCTTTTGGACTCGAATGCGACATCTTCGTGGTCCGACGCCGTCAGAGGCTGCACTGCTGCCTCGATTTTGGAGTCGGATATTTTGTTTTTCGTAATGCGCGGCAATTGGTAGAGGATATCGAGAATCTGCAGCACGACGTTGGTGTCGCCTTTGAACGTGTTGAGCGTGTTTTTCAGAATCTGGTAACCGTGCATCTTCACCACTCTATGGCATAGATGGTCGTCCTTGGCATCCTGAAGTCGCTGGAGTAGCTTGACAGCAATCCATTTCTCCTTGCACTGCATGAGCGTGGCCATGACCTTGTTGACGCCATCCTCATCCAGGCCGCGAGGGCTGAGGCTGTTGATGTAGTCTTCGTCATCCTCAGTCGGCTTCTTCTTGCGGGGCTTCTTGGCGACAGCCGTGTCCCAGTTATCACCGCCATCGTCGATACCGAGGGCTTCAATGGTCGCAAGGGGCAGTTTGGTGGCGCGCTCAGTCTGCGTCTTTCCGCCGATAAATCCTGTGCAGTTTGCCTCACCGCAATAGCAGGGCTGCGGGTCGGCGCCGTAGCGGTCCACATTATAATTGAAGACCAGCTCCTCGCCCGCTCGGATGGCGCGCATAGCAAAAATGCCCATGCGCAGTTTCTTCCCAACCACCCATTTGTCGACGTAGCAATTGGGATTGCAAGAGTGATTGCAAAACCTGCCTAGGTTGCCCTTTTTGGTGGCATCCACAAACTCGCTGCGGGTCAGTGACATAAAATAGAAGTGCTTGATGCCCTCCTTGTCGTACTTGACCATGCGGTTGCGGAATGTCGCCTCGTTGATGACCTCGCCAATGTACTCAAAAACGAAGTCATTTGCCTGGAGCTCTGTATTCGCCCGGAGACCAAACCCCTTCTTCTCCGTTTTGATGACCGAGACATCGGCATACTGCTTCTGCTGGAAGCGCTGATTTTGGCAGCCATTTCCACAGTTGCAGTTGCCGTTCGCGCACTCAATTTTGGTCGCCCGGTTGATGCAATCCGAATCCTCACCGCAGGCGTGATTTTGTCCGTTGCCTGCAAGGGGACAGGATTGTGTCAGGGCCACCCGATTAGCAATTAGGGCTCACGGAGAGGGTTTACTTACGCCATTCTTCAGCACAGTCACAGTCGAGCGCATCGTGCTCTGAGCCGCCCATGCCCTTAGCACCATACAAACAGTCACCAATAACCTGGAATGTTGTGCAAGCATCACCGGTGACATCGGGAAGGTGGTCGAAGAGAGGCGGCGGGTTTCGGATAATTTTCTGAGATGCCTTGCGCGAGAGCTTCTGCGGTGCTGTGTTGTCTGGGGGCGATGCGCTGTCGCTGGGTGGTTTGGCGCCGTCGGGCGACAAGCTCGACGCTCTCGAGTTCATTTTGGAATCGTTCGGGGTGCTCGCGACGCTCATGTCCTCCCGCTTCAGCCTGGTGCCGTTCATCTTGGGTCGCTCCTCGACCTTGACTCCTCCCCGGGGATTGGGGTTGTGGTCGCTGTCCTCCATCGGGTGCGCAGGTGAAAGCAAAATGAACCGACGGGGACGGGCGCCACCGCAGGTTAGGGATGGGTAGAGGGCGCACGCAAAGTCGCAGGGCCGGAGAAAAGGTGTAGATAGGTGTGATCAGCGTTACGAATTGCAGAGCCCATGTGAGAAAATTGCAAGGTGAAAAGTGTGCAAAGGCGAAGTAGGAGGCCGGGTCTAGCAAGCGAAAGCGGACGGAAAGCCGGCGATTCGGGAGGTGCGTGTTCGGCGGGAAGTGAGGATTCAGGAGGCTATTCTGCGGCTCGGGCCAGCGTTTGCGACATTGCAGCTCGAAAGCATCCGAGGGGGCGGCAGGCGCAGAAAAAATGCGTGTGTGTCTTGTGGGAAGCCGGGCAAGAGTTTGCTGGTCGTTTTCAGTTTTATGGCGAGGAAGTAGTGTAGGGAAATCTTGCCATCTCCATCAATTGGCATCGCAGGGTCAAAGGAACCAGAGACGGGAAGATACATCCAAAATGTCGGCCGGCCCACTGCGCACCCAGCACATTGAATCAGTTGACCAATTAGAACGCCTGTAACGGCCCGATAATCTTCCGCACTCACGACATTCGCAATCCCGTGGAAGCGACCCCTGGGCCTGGATCCCCCAAGCTAGCCCCGCCTTCCCCGGGCCCACCCTTTTTTGTCCCCCCACACACCTAAAGTCCCGTCATTCTCAGATCTAGGAACCAGTCTCGTCGCTCCCTCGACTGGCTATCCACGCTTGTCCCGGGGCGCCAGAGTTCCAACTGGATGTCCCCTATATAAGCAACTATTGACACTCCGCTTGGCCATTTCAATCATGCGAACTCTTTGTCTTCAAGTATGATTTAGTCTCGAGCCCTGTGAGGTGAGGTGTGGGAAACGAGTATATGGGAACTAGCAGCTAGTTCAGCGGCGATGAATGAGATTCGCCTATTCGGCTTACGCTTTCCTCGCCGCCTGCTATTACATCCCACCCTAGGTGAGGCGGATGGTCTGCACCGTGATACGATTATCAGACGTTGAGACCCAAAGCTGCTTTGCGCGCTATCTGTGGAACAGCTCCCTTAAACCTTCCATGATCCACGGTTGTTTGTTGAAGGGACGGCGGTGACTGGGAAGGGGAGACAGACAGATGGGCAAGAACGAGGGGGGCTGGCGGGCTCGACCTACGGATCGATGGAACCGAGGGCGACACGTTGTTCGACAGCGAACCCCCTGGACATGTTTGCGCCGTCTCTTGAAGAGCAGTGACTTGAGAGTGCTGCAGGGTAGACGCACTCCACGCATCGTCAGGGACAGAAGCGACAGCAGTGCATAGGGATTCGGCCATGACATTGGTGGCAGCACGGCCACGACGGCAGAGCATGCCATTCCAAGGCACAGAATGGCAGAGAATAATTAGATAACTAGCTTGTTAGCATGTGTAGTTAACCTGTAGGGAGCCTTGGAAACAGCTCGTCGCCATGCCATCGGTTGCCAGCTCATCGTGCAGGAAGGATGTGGAGCAGCTTGCGAGGGCTCCCAGGCACTTATATAGGGCTCGGGCGGCCGTCGACGCTGTCCGCAAAGAGTCGTATATGTTGCCAAACGACGCCGAAACCCTCGAGAAGAGCATCGCCAACTGGTAAAGAGGTCAACATCGCGATATCGCCACACTTGGCAGGCCGATGCGGCTCTTTCACAAGGTGACCGCTGCTGAGAGCCTGTGTGATGGACGACACCGCTTCTAAACAATACCATTGGCGAGCGCATTCGGAGATGCGACCAATGGTCACTGCGATGGGGCCTGCCCACCACCCGGCGGCCGGGTGGATACTGCTCGAGGACTGGACGACTGTGGACGACTTAGAACGACTGGACCACAAAAAGACGGACGACCAATTGGGCCGGGTCTTTGAAAAAGCATCGAGACTCAACCTGAAGCGGAAACCGACATCGCAAGTCTCGCTGTGCGACACGGCCGCGTCGGCGGGGGCGCTGGCAGAGGGGGGAGACGGTCACTCAGCACCTCGGGATTCCTTGGGACGACGACGATTTGATTTAGTCGGCGTCTCGAAACGAATGAGGGCCGTCCCCAAGAAGGGACACACCCCCTGACCCTATCGTTGCTGCCCAAGACAATGGAGGGTCACATGTGCATCTGCAGCTCAGAGCGACGCGCAGCTGGCGGGCCAGTCATCAATCAAGGGCCACACAGGGCCTGCATGCGACGAGTTATGAGGCACTTGTGCATTCGCTGCAGAGGCAGAAGCGCTGCTGCAGAGCAGACAGAGACAGAGGAACGGGGACGGGAGCCGTGGCTATCGTGGCTACCGTGGCTATCAGCGGCACTGCAATCCGGAAGCGTCGATAGGTAAAGCACCAAGCAGCGAGCACCAAATGGGCTTGATGGGTCCCAGACCAGGTCGTGCCTTACGCCTCCGCAGCACGCATCCAAGCCCGGAAGGAATCTTCCAACCAGGTCGTCCGCTGGATTGCTCGTGTCAGCAGCTCAGGCAGGTGCTTTGGGGCCGTCTTGATTCATTCAGCTCGTCTGGGGCCCAAGGACTTGTGGACGCGCAGTGCGCGGGTTCGAGGAGGCGCCAGGAGAACAGTTTGTCCGAGCTGCTCAAGGTGCTTCCTCTCCCGCGCTCGAGGGTCGCTTTGGGCTGCCCGAACACTGGCACCGAACAGCGTTTCTGAGTCGTCGCTTGCCTTGCCCATCGCTTGGTTGCTTCGAGCCTAAAAGCATAGCGACAACTCGCGCGCGTCTTTGATTCCCACCTCGGGCGGATCTGGCTTTTCTCTGCCCGGGTCGTCTTTTACCTCGCGGCAAACGGGATGTCAGTACGCCCCAGTCCTGCCAGTGCTCCCCGTACACACCATCTCGCCCCGATCTGGATGCGCGACCTTACCACTTTCATAGTCACTTGATCTGGCTGCAGCTGCACCTTCCGCGGGCATCCTGGTTCCCTGGCAATAAAATGCTTTGGGCTGCCCAGCTGGCCGACACACAGATGCTCAGAAGCTAGATCTTGGTCGCAACTTGGGTCGCAAGAGGAAAGCAGCAGAAAAGCAGCAAGAGAGCTAGCAAAGGCAGAATCGAGAGCGGCCGGTTGCGAGTTGAGGAATTGGAGCTTGAGTTTGGAGGATCTGGCAGCCCACACCAGGGTGCACCAAGGGTGTCGATCCCTGCGATCCCTAGCGATCCAAGGTGGGAAAAGTTTATTAACTGCGCTGGGCTACCTGGGCTGGCCGGGGGGGTCCCGTGGAACACACCGAAGACTCGCACACACCACGCACACTCACGCTGGAACACAAGCCATTTCGGCTTGCTCTCCCGCAAAACCCCAAAGACGCAAGGACGCAGGACGCAGGACGCAAAGACGCGCGCTTCCATCTCGCTCGCGTCTCTCCATTGCCGCCTTCGCTCTCTAACCCGACTTCCCTGCTCACCCCGTCCACCATTGTCCACCACTCATGCTCGGGGTCTGCGAGCATCTTGAGGTTGCCCCGATGCCTTCTCTTCTCCTGTCTGTTAACGCTCTGCTATGACCGTCTGTCGTCTTCGCCGCCTGTCTTCGCTCGACCAGCTTCCGACACTCGTTTGATCCTTGTCGTCTCTACCATAAGTTATACACTTCGGATGCAGGCTGCGCGCAGCAGCAGCAGCAGCAGCACATCTCGCACCTCCAAGCCCAGCACCAGCACCAGCAAACTGCCCCAGGTCCTCCCCAGGTCCTCCCCATAAATGCGCTTCGCCACTGCGACTTGGATCTCCAGGCCCTCTCGAATGATCTGTCAGATTTGCGCCTGGCAAATGACTTACCACCGGCCATCGCCATCTCTCTTCCCTTCTTCGCTTCCTCTTTGACGACACCAGAAAGCTCGCTCCCAACCATGGAGTCGTCCTTTACCGATGCCGAGAAGGTATGTAAATCTCACAATGGCCCTACCACGTCTTTCTTTCCCAGCCGTGAACCCCCCTTCCCCTTTTCTGCCCCGCGTGTGTGTCCCGTAGCCTAACGCAACCGTGCTGCGACAACACAGCGTTTCGTTCTCGCCGAGATGATCAAGGCAAGCCACATGGATGTCACAGTCCTTGTTAATTTTATCAAGCTCCATGATGTCGAGCCAGACTGGATGTCGATGCAGCTCCCCGGTGGTAGGTTTTACCGCAGCGCGCCCTCAGCCTTTCCAAGAAAACCCCCAGACCTCCTAATGTGCTTCCATCGTAGGGCGCAACATGAGCCAATGTCTCCGCGCGGCAGAAGGCATGTTCCATATGCCGTTTCCGCCGCCGGCCATCTCCCTGAAGCGCAAGTCCGTTGGTGACCTCGGCGATCACGCTTCCAAGAAGCAGGCAGTCGGGTCGCCAGGAGACTCACCCTATGCCGTTCCGCGCACTGTCAGCACCCAGCTCCCGGGCGCAGGCCAACCAGTCAACATTCAACCGCGGCCCAACGGCTATCCTCTCGCCTTAAATGCCCCTACCACGCCCATCACCCCAATAACCCAGAATGTGGTCCTACCCCCTCGCAGACGTGGACGTCCCCCCAAGGCCGAGTCACAAGCACGCCAGAGTGTTTCGCAGACGGCACATTACCAGCCCATCTCGCCCGCGCCCATTGCCCCTTCGCCGGCACCGGCACCGGCACCGGCACTGGCCTTCACCCCACGGCCTCACAGCCCTGCTCCGGCGTACCAAGTCTGGTCCACGACTCCAACAGAGCCTAAATCAAAGAGGAAAGGGCGACCACCAGCGAGTGATAAGCCGCTGCCTCTTGAGGCAGTTCCACGTACCGTCCACCCCACGCCAGTCCCGGAGACAGATGCGAAGCAGGTAGCGACGGGATCGAGAACCGAATACCCCGACTGGTCAGACCGAGTAGCAGCCCGAGAGCAACCGCAGCTGGGCCCGGCGAGACGGGATCTTCCCTTGCCACCAATGAACACGTCTCTACCTCCGCCGCCGCGAAGTCCGCAGCCGCCTATAGAGGGAAGAATGCATGCGCACACCAGGGAAACGCCCGGAACGACGTCGACGACACCTACAACGAAACCACTAGAACCAACGAGGCAGGGAGGCCATGCGGCCACGGCTTAATTCAAATTGAAACGTAATTCTCAGCGCGCACAGGGCCCTAATTCACAGCATGTTCGACGCTCAATCAACTTCTGCTTATCAGCAGAGGGTAATGAATAACCCTGTTTATTTTCTTTCTCTTACGTATTTTCAATACTTGCATTAAACCTATCTATACCCGGTGCATAACAGGGGAACGGGGCGCTTCATGAGCTTTCGCAGATCAGCTCTGCTTGGGCTCATGACTGGTCTGATCTATGCTGAGAAAGTACATCTACAATTAGGGTGGGGGAAGGCTTATAGGATCACAACGGAATAGCGGATACGTGGAGCGTGGAGCTGATTGTCTTTTTTATATTCACATTGCATTTCAAAATCGGTCAAGGTTCTCGGGGTTAGGCCACTGGGGACAACTTGGCGTCTTGGAAACACGAATGGCGATTGCGGTGCGTTTTATCAGGATCCGGTCAGGCCAGGTCAGGTCTGTTCGGCTGGAGAAACATTTTGTCTCGTCATGGTGAACAAAAGATACCAAATGCAGCGGTACGATGTTTGTGTGAGGGATGTTTCCTTGGCTGAGGAAAGAAATATAAACCGGGGGAAGAAAAGAGGACGTCGGGGGTGGTGGGAGGCTACCTCGCAATGAATCGGACGGCCGATTTTCTTTCTACCCTGTCGGCTGGCTTTTTTCTCTCACGAGGGGATGTTCACAGGCTCACCTGTGTGTGTGTGTGTGTGTGTGTGTGTGTGTATGATAATGAGGTGTTGGTCGTCGGGTAGGGTCTCTTGAGGATGGGGGGTTGGTTGTATAAGTATCATGTATACGTACCTTTATGTCTGGGCTTTGGTTGGACGATGCTTTGGTGTTGGAGATATGTTATGATATGGCGACGTATAATGATGGTTTACACAAGAGGCGGGCGGGTGTAATAAGTAATCGAGCATGTGATATTGTCTGGCTGGAGTGTCGAGAGTATTATTTTGATGTGTTGATGTGGTTGGCCAGTTGTGAAGCGGGACTGGAAGGGTATAGTTGGTCGAGGTAGTGGCGGTCAGAATCGATTGGGATACAAGAACCGAGAGGGTATGCGGGCTTGGGGTTGGAGCTAAGACGGAGAACTTTTGATGTTTGCTCCGTCTGCCGTCTTTATAGGCTCGACTTGAAATGTGAAGACAGAAGTGAGAGGCGGGAGAAGGACCTGAGTGTGAGACAAGTGTGGTCTGTCCAATCTCCCATCTCAGGTATACCATCCTGCAGATATAGCTCAGGTCTTGTCCCGAGTCTAGCTAGTCGGGCAAACCCGAACCGTTTGGTTTCTATTGGTGGTTTAATAGCGGTTGGGCTTGCTACAGTCGAGCATAAATGTAGGAGCGCCTTGGGCTGGGACGTGTGGCCCATGTGTGTTTTTTGTTATATATGCCTGATAGCCGGTGAGCTGAGGGCGGTGACTGGGCCGAGGGATGGGAAACCGGAGGGGGGTACGTTGGGCTATGGGCAGCTTTTGGGCCAATCAGCGGGGGCTTCACGTTGGCGGCGATGGGTTGCGTCCGCTTAGATGGGCTTGGGAGCCAATGATGGGGTTTCGTCGCTGGGATTGCGTCGCTGTTCACCCAATCCGAATTTCGGGATGGTGGTTATCTGTCTGGGTCGGGTCATGATGGTATCGAAAGCGGGAGAGAGAGTAAGCATATGGCGGTGTGACCGCCGCCAAGGGGGCATCGGCTCGCCCCTTTGGCCGGAGGGATGTCAGGTTGGAGTTGCTGGGTGCTTCGTTGTTTCCAGAGCCATTCATGAGTTGGTGGTTATCGGGCACTCCCGATGCAGGTTCTTGGCTTGTTTCCGTCTGACATGGCGATTCGCGGGCCGCCAGCGGGTTTGAATAGCCTTGCCATCTCACCGAGGGGGGCGAACCGTGTGTATTGGTGCCTACGGCTTGCTTCCATGTTGGGCAATTTGGATCCGGCAGTGCCCGGATCTGAAGTTGCAACCGTACCGAAGGCGGTCAATGTTGGAGGGGGAGGCCGGCGTCGGGAGATAAGGTAGCTGCCGGGGGTGTTCCCTTCGAAGGCAATAGGCACACCTTTCTCGTGCGTATCAAGAGATCGGCTATGCTGGTGATTGGGAAAGAACATGTCTTCACGGAGGGTTATCCTCAGTTGCGAAAATGTACTTTGAATGGTTCAGTGATACTGGCCTAGTAGGGCGGGCCTTGATATAGTACGTACCTAGCACTTTGCCGTACAGCAAAAAAGCACCAATGTTATTCATATTTAGATCTGGAAGCATCTTGGAGCTTGAGCATCGGGTCTCGACACTGACTGCACTGTTCTCTGTACGAAGGAGCCTCAACTGTTGCCGACTTGGGCATGAACCCGTGGGATACGCTCTCCGTATTGGGATAATCGTATTTAAGGGCCGGGGCTTGACCTAGTGAGAATACCGGTGAATGCTGTTTGTGGATCTCATGGAAAACTTGGAATCCAAGACAACGAGTTTTGCTGGCGTCGAAACTCTTTACCATGATTTCACTCCATTATGGGTTCGTGGAGGACGACGACAAAGGTAAAATAACAAATAACCATAGAAAAGCTTGTCGATGGATCAAGGTCGCCATATTGTCACCAGCTGCGTCCAAGATATCCATGGATGGACGTTGAGGCTCATCTAGGGCCACTCCATAAAAGGGACCCAGCTGCCTCCAGATGCCTGGTAAAGCGTGAATAATTATGTAATCATAGGGGCCGGCTACCTTTCCCACCCAACCCTGCCCCATTTGCAACGATGGCCAGGTGAGATGGCCTGGCGAGTCAGAGCTGAGGGGACACTTCAAATCGATTCAAGTTCCAGGATCCACGGCGATGCTATCACCATACTCTGTGTGTTGTAGTAGTGTATCCACATATTCATAATGCAACAACCTTTTCACAATTCCGCTGCATAAAATTAGAGAGCTGGAATCTCCACGGAACCTCCCGCCCCGGATCCTAGTATTTCCCCTGAATGCATGTCAGCAGCTGGGGACAAGGACGAGCCTGCGAGCCACCGAGCCCTCTCATGCAGTTGAAATGAGGAGGGACGGGATGTTTCGTGCTGCATAGGTTATTTACACTGCGATGGAAGAAGGCATCCGCCAATCAGCTCCATTGGAGATTCAGCACTTTATTCGGCTCCTTCTTGCATCGCCACAGTGGCTCAAATATGCGACACATCGTGCACGCCTGAGAAGCTCATGCCGCCGCTTGCCCGTTGAGAACGCGATCTGAAACCCCATCAGAAATTTAAATCTCGACAATTTTCTCTGGTATACCGTTATAAACCGCTGCATATGCATGTATTGTACAATCGTCCGGCGCCAATAGAAAACCCGAACGATACTACCACGAATTGTTGTGACATAACTAGCCCAGATTTGTACTACCCGTCAAATTGTTTTTGCAGGCGGCTGCCAGTTTGCAGTCAAGAAAACTGCTCATCCGAGCTCCAAATCCACTGCCATCGCCAGGTTTACACCAAGTCACGTGTGATAACAGATAAGATAAGGGGAAGAGGGGTGACTTTGCAGTGAATGGAAAGCACACCGCCTTAGTCACTCACCCCTAGGGTTTGGTTTTTTTTTGGGGGGTTTTTTTGGGGGGGGGTTTTTTTTGGCGGGCATCTCCTTTGTTTCGCGACACGTTCAAGCTTTGCCAGCAATTCTCCCCAACAGCTTCCCCTCCACGACACGATATATCAGCCATCAAGATGCGTGTGGTCCTCGTGAGTGGAGGTGTCATTTCTGGTGTTGGAAAGGGTACGTAAATCCTCAAATACCCCCCATATGTACTCACCCAGCGCATCTTCCTTGTCTAAATCATCTGTGTCGATCTTGACGCCTCTATCACAAATGTCGTGACCCCACCCCCACCATGAAATTCACTAACCCACCCTCGTAACCTCTTGGACTAAGATACTGACTTGGGACATTTTAGGCATTATTGGTATGGCGTTATGAGTATTGCAGCTCGATTCTCCCACTAACAAAAGGCAATTAGCTAGTAGCGCGGGACTGCTTCTCAAGACGCTAGGTCTGCGTGTGACGGTATGATAGCCCACCATTTCCTCAGCACATCATGCTCACGCACCTAATTATAGGCCATCAAAATCGACCCCTATCTCAACACAGATGCTGGCCTGCTGAACCCTCTCGAGTAAGACTTTTATGAGTTCCCTATGATGCGATCCTTGCTAATCAGATCCTCAGACATGGAGAGTGTTTTGTTCTGGCGGATGGTGGGGGTAAGATAGACCCGTGCGGTCTCACATTCTGTAACATGATGCTGACACGACACAGAGACGGACTTGGACCTGGGAAACTACGAGAGGTTGGTATTCTAATATGCCACAAATGACATTACTAACATAGTGATCAGATATCTCGGTATCACGCTCAGCCAACAGTCCAACATGACCACTGGCAAGATCTACAAGCTCGTCATTGTATGGAACATTTGTCCTAGCACTGCCGAGACCCGATGACAACTGACAAGTTTCTTGTAGGACAAAGAGCGGCGTGGAGATTACCTGGGGAAAACCGTTCAGGTTGTTCCCCACATCACAGACGCCATCCAGGAATGGATCTTGAAGGTCGCCAAGATTCCCGTGGACAACTCCGGAGAGGAACCCGATGTCTGCATCAGTATGTTGATCCTACTCGCCGCGGCTCCAAAAGTGAAGTGTGCTAATTATACGTCCTAGTCGAGCTGGTATGTTTCGCTGAAGCCTTGCATCGGAAGAACATTTGCTGATCCCTAGCTTTTATGTCTATAGGGTGGTACAGTGGGGTATGTTTCTCTCCTCCTACTGACTGAATACCACCGCTGACATTCATTTTAGTGACCTTGAGTCTGGCCCGTTCGTGGAAGCGCTGGTGCAGCTGAGACATAGCCTCGGCCGCAACAACTTCTTCAGCATTGGCGTATCATACGTCCCCATCATCAACGGAGAGGAGAAGACTAAGCCTACACAGCATGCCATCAAGCAGATGCGCAGTGCCGGCTTCATCCTCGATGCCGCAAGTACCCTAGTCTTTGCAATCCTTCGAACCTATCTAACCCTCTGCTAGATTGCTTGCCGCTGCGAGCGGGAGCTCGATGAGGCCACAATCCAGAAGATCGCCAGAAGCTGCCAAGTCGACTACGAGCAGGTCATTGGAGTACGGAACATGGAGACCATTTACCAAGTTCCACTCCTTCTTGAGGAGGAGGGCCTCCTCAAGCTTTTACAAAGTGGCTTGGCTCTTGACAAGGCCGCCTTGTCTCCAGCCAGGGTCCAGAAGGGCCAGGTCCTTTGGGACTTGTGGAAGAAGACGGTCGTTTCAGAGCGTCACCTTGAGCCGGTCAACATTGTGCTGGTTGGCAAGTACGTTAGCCTCGACGACGCATATCTCAGTGTCCGCAAGTCCCTTGAGCATTCGGCCATGCGGTGCAAGCGTAAGCTGAACCTCATTTCGGTCGACGCGGAGCACCTTGAGCACGAGATGCAGCACAAGGACCCAACAAAGTACCACAATGCCTGGAAGGCCGTTTGCGAGGCGCATTCTATTCTTGTTCCTGGTGGCTTCGGGTCACGCGGTGTGGAGGGAATGATCGAGGTGACCAAGTGGGCTCGTGAGCGGAATATTCCGTTTCTCGGAATATGCCTGGGCCTTCAGGTGGCCGTTATTGAGTACGCCCGTAATAAGCTGGGGCGAGAGGGTGCAACATCCGAGGAGATGGACCCGAAGGCAGAGAATAAGGCCGTCATATTCATGCCGGAGGGTTCCAAGGAGTAAGTCAACTATTACGCGAAAATATTGGTGGCCAAACTAACAGATAATCTAGACAAATGGGTGGCACGATGAGGCTTGGCACTCGGACATCCCACTTCAAGGAGGGCACAGAGTGGAGCAAACTCCGTGGCATGTATGGAGGTGCCGCAACCTTTGACGAGCGCCACAGACATCGCTATGAGGTCAACCCCGACTATATCGAGGACCTTGAGAAGGCTGGCCTTTCCTTGACGGCCGTTGACGACCTTGGCGTGCGCGTCGAATCTATCGAGCTCAAGGACCACCCCTTCTTCGTTGGCGTGCAAGCGCACCCCGAGTTCACCAGCAAGGTGCTGGAACCCTCACCGGTGTACTTGGGATTTGTGGCAGCGAGTGCCGGGTGCCTTGACCAGATGATCAAGGCCGCCCGTGAAAAGAAGGAACTTGTAAATGGAGCCAGCGATTCCTCGCATTTTTAGGAAGCCTATGGACGGGTGTCATTAGGGATGGGTTAGGTAGTATTGTCTCGGGCTCGGAAGGAGTAAAACTGGTCATTTGAGGCCATTTAAACTGCATGGTAGGCGTCATTGGCTGCTTAGATGAAGCGTTTCTCCAACTAGATCGATAGATGGGAGATCTCTTTGGTGGGCAATTACAGGGGCTATCTTCACGATACGCCTTCATGCGCAAGCAAGCAAGCAAAACATTATGTATCAACGACAACGACCCTTTTTCATGGCTGAAATTTGAAAGCGTGGGTTTTTTTTTTCCTCTTCAGGCGGGCTCCAAGGGCTGCTGACAGGATTCAACTTCAGCCATATTTGAGGTGTTTTACGTAGGAGAAAAGCTCGAGATATTGTCAAGAGATTACTACCAGGGCTCGAGCAGGGGCCAGATCCGATGCTTCTGCTAATGTAGGTAGGTACCCTGGGGTTAGGGCTGGAAGGAATGCGGTGACTATGGCTGTGGAGAACACTACCCCCCGTAATTTTTATTTTAGCGCGGTGAGGAATTTTTTCTCTGCTCGCATTGTTTACTTTCCGCTGCGACAATAGCATTGACCAATGAGGGGCCGATCGCTTGACCTGCTTTTGTATCCGAGGTTCCTGCGGGTTCTATGGGCTCCATGCGCATTGTTTGGAGGTGGCCCATAATCTCGTAGCACGGCAGAGAGGGTTTTCTAAATCGGAAGTCTGGAGGAGAGTGTCATCGCCAGTATGATACGGCAGCAGGCCAAGCAGATATGCGGTTGCACACGCGTGAGCTGCCGACCCGACCTCCCTCTGTGTGGTTGGTTCGGGAGGACAGGCCTGGGGGCGGGCGAACTGGTGGTCTCTCGCTCGCTTCTCTTTCCCAGCCCGACCTCGCGTCGTGCGTGTCGTCGGTTCAGAAGCAGGCTGACGCGAGGGTGGGAGGATGGGGCTGCGCCGGTAAACGGCAAGGCGGGCGGTACCTGCGTCGGATGGTGTTCCTTGGGCGGATACGTTTGATTTCGTGCTTCCTTTGTGGATTCGCAATCCCAACCCTGGTCTAGTGTCAGCGCGTCAGTTGAGCCCAGGCTCCACCCGCTGTTTCACCCTGGTAGGAGCCCGCTAGCTGACAGACCCATGTTGGTCTGGATGTCACCGCCACATCCGCAAGCTGTTAGAGCCAGTTTGGCTTTGCCTGTCTTGGTAAGGTGCTCTGTTCGGACCGTCCAGATTGTTTGGTGAGTCTGTTCGCCGGATGTTTTGTTTTATGAGAGAGACCGCGGGGGCTTGCGACTCGACGTGTTATGTCGTAGTTGACTTCCCGCTCGCTCGCTCCCTCACGTCATCCCATGTCTGGCTCTGCACGTGTGTGTGTGTGTGTGTGTGTGTGTGTGTCTGGTCTCGACACCATGCGTTAGCTGATCAACCCTGGAATTTTACTTCCAACAGGGCACACGGCCGCGCCGGTCATCATTCTTGACGGGGATCCTCTGTCGACGAGACTCTCGGAAGGAAGGGAGACAAGGATGAATAGGGACAATCGATGGAGAACCCGCGTCCGGCACCGCCATGGGATGTCAAAGTTGCGCCGTGGCTGGTGTCGGGTGGGCATCTCGATCTCGATTCTCATCACATACCGCGAACCTGCCTACACGATATTAGATTGCAACCTCACGTCCGCCACCATCGCGATTCCAGGTCAGTTGGTTTTTTATTTTTTTATTTTGCTCGGAAGCCTTCGTATCTGCATTCATTAGGTGGACGGGCCTAGGCATCTGCTGCCTCCCATCATCATCAACTGCCCGCGGGAGAGGCAGTTTCGTTTTGTCACAACTGCCCGCAAGTGGCAACATGAATGGAACCTGACAGAGTTTGTCGAGGAGTTCGCGTTAGCCCCCCACAACGGCGGCGGATTTCCTGGTTGACTGGTCGATCCGTTCGTCGGATGCCATGGTATTTCCTGCTAGGCTCTTTCCGCTGACTCGGTACAACGTAGAATGGTGTGGTTCAGCTGTTTTTGAATAGTTGTTCGCTGGGTATTCACTAGTGAATCTACGTTGAAGGGTCTTTAGCGTTACAATCGCAGCTAGACGAGCAAGCGAGCGATTCCCGCTGCAACCATCAATCGAGGGGCACCAGAGCTAGGGACCTCAGATATAGGACAAGACCCAATCTATCTTGCTTCTCGAGAGTTTACTGCAAAGATGTGAAAAAAGAAATCCGGGGGTTCATCGCGCACTTTGCATGGCGGCTGGTGTACTCGACGGGACTGCGTACCTAGCTAGGTAGTACAATCCAACCTTAGTTGGTTTGTTAGCGCGTGACCTTCCCCCAGCCCAGGGAGTAATTGAAGCCTTGGAAAGGCTTCTGAGCAGCAAAAAGGTATGTTTTCGCTTCAATAAGCGCATATTTAATATTTTGGAAGGCCTTTACAAGTATTCAATGCAGGCTCACCTACTGGGAGTGTCACGCGCTAACAACTAAACCAGGGCTGGATTGTCGGCCCTTAAGGCAAGCACACCCCGCTACAAGCCACATGGGATCCCTAGACGGAGTTGTAGGGCGAGCCTCAGATCGGCGCTTGTGTTTTTTTCTTTCTTTTCTTGGCCGTTGCTGGCTTGGCGGTGGGGGACGCTAGACACCCCTGCTCTCCATATCAGAGCTGGCCAATCGAGCTGGGCTTGTATGGGCGCTGTCATCTCGTCATTTGCAGCGCTTGACGGCGAGCCGACGGTTCAGTGGGCTCTGATGTGTCCATCGCCAGCTGCGAGGCTCGAGCGGAACCCGTCATTACACCGTACCTGGGCAGACGAGCAAGCTGGATCCCGGGCGAGGAGCATCTGCATGGGTAAGATGCCGTGCCTGCACCTGCCTGCGCCTGCAGCTCTCCCAAAGTTGACCAACAACAAAACGTCCCACAACCTCCACGCGCGACGCGTCGTGGCCGTCCAACTGTGAAGCTGGGGCTTGCTATACATTTAGCCGACCAGCCCACTTGCAGAATGTCCAGCGAATCCACTGCCTGTTTCTTGAATCTCTTGCTCCACGTTATTTTCCCCGTCATCCCCATTTGGCATTGACCATTGAGCCAGAGCCTTTCTTTCTTTTACTCCAGCTTGCTGCCCTCAAAACCGGCCGCCCCCAACTTCTAGCTTCCAACTTGTACAGCCCACGACTTCAGCTGCTTAACCGGTTCTTTGCCTCGGGATTTCGCGAGGCCTGATACCGCGGCCTCGGCCTTAACCTTCTTTATTTTCCCACAGCCCCAGTCCTTGCCGCCCTATGCCCAACTCATCACGACCACGACGCTCCTCCAATCATTTCTGATCTTTCTGGTCTCTTCTGGATTTACCTCTCAAGTTGTGCCCGGTTTCTACGCAGCTACCTTCAACACGAACCCGGCCGGCCAAGAGCAAACAAGTCCTCCGAGCCGTCCGCATTGCTCACATGAACACGGCTGGTAAACCGCGTCTCACCATCCGGGTACACTTGTCGTCAACCTCGCCCACTTCGCTCCGACCTTCCATTCTGCTGCAGCACCGCCAGCTCCCAAGCCTGGGCAGTTTATGCCGCCGCACGACTCCGCTCAGTAAACCCGGCCACTGAGCACGACGCGGGGCTCCCACCTATTCACCTTCTCCCTCCTCGCCTCCGCCCTTTCTCAGGCGTCAAGCGCACCGTAGGCTACCAAACCCGACGGCAGGCTGCGGAGAGCAAGCTGGGCACTTACATCTTGCCTGGGCCTCTGTCTCCGCGAGACTACACCGTAAGAACTTCGCAGACGGCCGATTGGGAGGATCCGCAAGGGAACGGCCCGCCACATAACCGCCGTTTGACCGAATTCTCTGGACGGTTGCACACAGCGCCTCTCTGTGTGCTGTCCGCATCCCAACATCGGCGGGGACCGATAAAATCCTTGTTCCGCTTCTCTGCGAGTCACCACTCCCGGTTTTCGCCTGCTTCACTTTTCCTAGCTTTCCCAGTCCGACACGGGATATGACCATCCCACGACTGCTCCCAGCAGGGCTGGGTACACTTGCCATTCTGCCCACCACGGCAATTCTGGTGATTCACATTATCCTTGCGCAGTCGCTGGCTGACCCGAGTCCCTCCTCGGCTGTCAGGATCACCGCCATCATCGCCGCCCTGCTTGAGATAGTGTTGCTTTTCGGCCTGGCCGCTTTCACTTGCTCGTACCTCAGCTCATGGGGTCGGGTGGCCTTCTTGCGGAGGTTCGACGGCGTCTGGTTCGGGGGGGCGTTGTTTCTATGCGCCGTTGCCACAGCTGTGTCGGTGTCCAACCTTGTCTGCCTTAGCAATCCTGCCGCAGATCTCCCAAGCACCATATTGGGTTCGAGGGTGACCAATTTCTTGGTTGGATCTTCCGTAACGCTGGGCCTTGCTTTCGCGACCCAGCTGGTTTTTCTGGTCTTTCACTTCATTGCCACTCGTTTCCACGGCGATGTGGAGCGGGTTTCCGCCCACACGCCAGTTGACGAGCGCAGGATGCCTCAGCATCATCAAGTCAAGTCCATCCCTTACCACCAGACAACTCCGCGCGGAGCCAGGATGCGGCCCGCCATGTCGATGGAATCAAAGAACCCACCCGGATCTAGCGGCGGACGATCAGCTACCGAGACCATGAGCTCCATCCGCTCATCGCTTTCTTCTGTTCTCCGTCCCACATCGTCAAGGACGCGATTGTTACCCTCATCAAGTCAGCGGTCGTCTCGTCGGCCAGCCTCGCTTGACTCGATACAAATACACCTCCATGAACAACAATCACGCAATACCGAGGATGGGTTTGACTCCTGGGATACATCAGCTGTCGACCCACAAAACCGGCAGACAGTTTTGGAGTCGTCTTCTCCGCCGCTTGGCCGCTTCCTTGAGACCATTCCCGCTAGCCCTACCACTAGTAGAAGCCCTAGTCCCGGCACACCGCTCGACCTTCAGCCGCCGCGGATGAGGAGACGGAGTCGGAGCTACAGCCCTGGCCCGATGAGGGCGGGACAAGATCAACGTGCCGCTTTTACACAGCAATCAACGCAGAGTGAATCCCATATCCATCCCCTTTTCCGATCAGATTCACCAACACCGCCGTCTATCATGACGCCAGGTACTGTGGTCACAGCAGCGCCGAATGCCGGACAGGTTATTTCTGACCGCGCAAGTATCCGCACGTTGACGCGGATGCGAAGCGGCAGTCTCCCGACGGTTCCCAGCCCACTCAGCCGGCAAGGGTCGTTCGATTCGTTCCAGCGGAGACCGGCAACGAGCAGTTCGCCGGAGCTCCGGGAGGAGGATGAGCTGGAGACGGATGATACCGAGCGGAAAATGACGCCTCCGCTGCCGCACTGGGTCCTGAGTGCCGGCTCGAGAACCAGCCTCTCAAGCTACCATAGCCGGCGAATCAGGGTGTCGGATGAGGAGGAGGCTCGCGGCCGGGGGCTGATTTGATGACAAGATGCGCGACGAGATGTGACAGGCATCCGTCGTCATGATGGCGCATGATTTACCCGGGATGAGATATGACGGCCTACAGGCGCACACGACTATGACGTTAATTTTTATTATGATTTGGGGAGAGAGAGACACAATTTCTGGCGGTGGCCAGTGTAGCTAGGCTTTGGGCAGTTTCCCATGTTTGATACCTTTATGATACCTTAGCGCGGCGTTATTCCGTGGCCTTCGCAGCCTTGTGGCTGAGGTCATTTAGCTGGGTGGGGGATAAAAAAATATAAAAGATATTGAAACACTCGTGTTCCATGGTGTCTTGAATGCATCTGTGCTGGAGATACCATACCGGGTGAATCTGGCTGGGTTGGCTGGGATAACGAATCCCTTATTAGTGCGCCGCCTGCTCTGAGGCACACTTTTCATCCGACGTTTAATCTAAACTCTGGCCAAAGTGAAGACCGGGAAGGGCTCTTGTGGAGCAAATGCGTGGAGGTTGTGTCGACTCACAGAGTTGGCAAACCCAGCACAGATAGGATAGGCCCAGTGAAGGTGAGGCTGACCAGAAAGAGTGGGACCTAGGTACCTTAGGCGACAGCAGTGCCGCGCAGCTCCTCCAAATCTCCGCCTCAACGCAGCACAAGTCAGTCAGTCGGCTGCTGCCTTTCGCCACCAAAACTGGACAGTAACTTTGCAACTTCTGCCCCAAGAGCCCCTCCACCGCCAGCTCGGCCAACATCTCCTCAACACCACAAAAAACACTAGGTCCCGTTCACAGCTTTTACGAAGCAGCTGTTAGCTGCACCGAAATCGCCCATCATGAAGGTGACGTTCAAGGTGTGTCTACTCGTCTGGTCGCCCTCCCTTCGTTCCCCCGCAACCGGGAGCTGCTGCGGTTGAGCTGCCGCAGCTCGACCGACACTCGCCCTCTGGTCGCTCAGCGCTCAGCTCTCCCCGCGCGCCGAAACGCCTATCGCATCCTGGCCATCGCGAGATGCTGACCCGTCATCTTTCCTACACTCTAGGACCTCAAGCAGCAAAAGTTCACGCTCGATGTCGAGCCGGCCGATCTCGTAGGTTACCCCTCATCGTCCTCGCTCCTTCCCCGCCACCGTTTGTTTTGGTGTCGCCCACTTTCTGCCATCATCACCACCATTTTGCCCGCCCTTTCGCGCTGCCGAGCCCGATAGCTAACTTGGCGCCAGATTTCTGCTGTGAAGCAGAAGATCTCTGTGGAGCGGGGTTGGGACCCCAAGCTCCAGAAGCTCATTTACTCTGGTGAGCAAACCCGAGCTCGGCTGGGCGTCGCCAGTGCTGGGCAGCTAGCTGACTTGACACCCAAGGCAAAATTCTCAAGGATGAGGAGACGGTCGAGTCCTACAAGATTGAGGAGAAGGGCTTTGTCGTTTGCGTCGTGAACAAGGTATGATAAGATGAGCCCCTCCCGCGCTGGCGGAATCATGCCGGCCACAGTGACTAACCGGGCCGCAAACCAAACAGCCGAAGGAGCCCAAGCCCGCACCTGTCGGCGAGTCGTCCTCTTCGGCGCCGCCCGCTACTCCCGCTCAGCCATTCACCTCAACCCCCGCCGCTCCTGCTGCCCCTGCACAGGCATCTGCTCCCGCAACTGCCGCCCCGGCTACCCCGACCCCGACACGGACGGCCCCTGCCGATGCAGCTCCCGCTGCCCCCGACACCAACGCTCTCGCTATTGGCGAGCAGCGCGCCGAGGCTATTGCGAACATGGAGGCCATGGGCTTCGAGCGGGCGCAGATCGACGAGGCGATGCGCGCTGCCTTTTACAACCCTGAGCGTGCCGTTGAGTACCTTTTGAATGTACGTCATTGCCAACACACCGGTTAAGATTCTGTATGGGAGAGCTATGTGCTGATAATCAAATTAGGGCATTCCCGCGAACCTCCAGCCGCCGCCGCCCCCTGCTGCCGCACCAGCCCGTCAAGCAGCTGCTGGTGCTCCTGCCGCTGCGCCGGCTGCTAGCGTCGAGGAGGATGTCAACCTCTTTGATCTCGCTGCTCAACATACCCGTGGTTCTGGTGGGCGCGGTGCTAGCGGCGCCGCTGCCGCTGCCGCTGCTGCCGCCGCCGTCGCTGGCCAACAGCAAAGCTTGGGCAACCTTGATTTTCTCCGCCACAACGCGCAATTCCAGCAGCTGAGACAGGTGGTGCAGCAACAACCGGGAATGCTGGAGCCAATCCTCACACAGCTTAGTGCGGGTAATCCCCAGCTTGCTCACCTCATTTCGCAGAACCCAGAACAGTTCCTCAGCCTCCTCAGTGAGACCGGTGGCGACGACGACGCACCCCTCCCTCCCGGTGCCCACCAGATTAGTGTGACGGAGGAGGAGCGTGACGCGATCGAGCGGCTGGTACGCTTGGGCTTCACTCAGGACCAGGCAGTTCAGGCCTACTTTGCGTGCGACAAGAATGAGGAGCTGGCCGCCAACTTTCTCTTTGATCAGCCGGACGACGACGACGCCGGTAACTCGCAGTAGAAAAAGAAAAATTACGATTTCTTCTCGTTCTCGGCTGCCTTTTACTTTTACACGATTCCCCAAGCGCTCCACAGGAACCGATGCCGGTTGTGCTCTTGATGCCTTAGGATTCGGCTGGCTAGCGATGCCTCGGCTATGCATGGCTTTGAAGCAGGGAGACTAGGGTTTGGGGGCTTGGCATGGTCTTTTGCACGGTTGCAATGGTTTTTTTTTCTCGGGGTGGTGGACTTAGTCTTCTACTGTCTCACGACAGGTGGTGAAAAACGGAAGCGAAAGCGACTCAGTGAGAGATTTGGGAAGGGGAAAGGGGGCAGTGCTTGAGAATGGATAAGGAATGAGTATATCAAGACCATTTACTCCGTTTGCACACCGCACCGCACCATATCATATCCCCTGCATGGGCTTTGCCTTGCACTTCTCCCCCATCCCACACACGAATGGATGAGCGCCTGTTGAGGTACACTTTTCCCCAAGGGTGCTATTGGTGAGATAGATGGCCTAGGTCGGGCAGTGGTTTACGTTACGGCTCAAAGGCTCAGCAGGAGACAGAAAGAAAATAGTGCATGACAGAATATGCCAGCGGTGTTTTTTTCCCTCCCCAACTGGCCGCGTCGTGCTCTCCCCGTCTTGCTCTCCCCATTTCCTTGAGTCTTTGTTTGCTGCCTTTCGCTAAATTTTTGGCGACTTTGTGTTGTGTTTGTGCCTATGTGGTTGAGTGTGGTGAATTTTCGCTGGCTATGGGGATGGGTGACTGTTTTGTGTTTATTATGTCTGCAGCGTTGTCCTGGGGCTTCTTCTGCCATTTCATATGAGGCTTTCCAAAGTCTTTTGCTTCTTGCAACCTGTACATGTCTGTCATACACAGGGCCGGGTGCATATGAAAAGGGTATCATATCGCTGACTCCATTTCATTCATCTGCCTCTGTGACCACTGCACGCGTCGACAGATAGCTAAGAATGCCCTTGCCAAAGGTGGCCGGTCGGTACCCGGCCGGCGTTTCCCTTCTTCGAACCCCCCTTCCACCGTGTCCCCGACACGCCCGCTTCTAATGCTCCAGTGACACTTGTATCAATCCCTACCGTAAGGTATCCCATGCTTCTGCAGACCAGCAAAAATCGACGTGAACAACCGCCTGTAAAATGTAAACCATGCTCCCTATTGCCGGTTCCACACTGGGGTATAAACACCATATCTATGAACAACAAAACAGCTACCAAGTTGCCTCCTGCATCTTCTTTCTCCCCCTTCCCTTCTTCTTTCTGGCCCCGCCCTGCCCCTCCGCCTCGGCAGCATTTGGGTTGCCAAACAAGGCCTCTTTGCGCAGCCTCTCCTCCTCAGCCTTTGCCTCGGCAATGGCGCGCTGCTCGGCCTCGAACTTGTCCTCGGCCTCCTTTTGCTCGGCGTAGATGGCCTCAGCCGTCTGGTATTCCTTGCCGGTGGCGCGCTTGTACTCGTCCATGTCCATGCCAACTTTCTTGCGGCCAACGAGGGCATCGCTGATGCGGGCGGGGCTGGCGCGTTCCTCTCGGTTGAACTTGAGCTTGACGTGCTTGCGACTCTTGCCGGGGAACATGCGGCTGATGGTGTCAAAGTCTGTGCCAAAGGCCGAGAGCGCCCAGAAGAACTTATCCGTCTCCTCGTCGGTCCATTGCTGGGGTTTCGTCTTACGGCGAAGGTAGGTCGCCGTCGTCGTGTGATGGGTGAAGTCGTTTTCCTCGTGTTCCTCCAGCTCGCCTGCTTCTTGAGCGGCACGGGCGTGTCTGTCGACTTGCAGCGAGCGTGAATCGACGACGATTTCGCCGTTGATGATTTGGTACCGCTCACCAGCGGGGCCTAGCATGCCGCTGCGGCCGGCAGGTTCATCGCCTTCGGCTCCAGCGCCTCCCTCTGCGCCATCAGGAGTGGCATCGGGGGCCGGGGTACCGGATTGCTCTGCATTGTCGCCGTCACCGTCGGCCTCATCACCATGCTTCTGCTGTCGTCGCTTCTCGTACTGTTTCTGGCGCTTCATACGCTCTCGCTCCATAAGCTCGTCGTGAAGGCTGAATTTCTTGCCGACGCGCATGTCCTTAATTAGGTCGGCCATCTTGACCTGAGCGATGTCAATTTTGACCGCTTCAGCATCCTCAGGTGTTATCTCGCGTGCATGCCTGGCCATCTTCTTGTTCCGTTCGGCGGCTTCTTCATCAGCGGCTTCCGTAATTTCCGCAGCGCCGTCATTCTCCGACGGTGACTTGCGCTTCCGAGCACGTTTTACAGCAGCAGCAGCCCGCTTCTCGGCAGCTGTTTGATAGCCTTCTTCTCCGGGAAGGGGTGCAGCCTTCCTTATTCTTGGCCGCTTCTTCGGAGGGGCAGCAGGGGTTGCGGTACCCGCCTCGCTGGATCCTTCCCCATTTACGACGTTCGAGGTATCCGACCTGCGCTTCCGACCCCTGCCTGGTCGAGGTGCCGCGGAAGTAGGTGCGGCTTGGGAGCCCGCTACACCTTCGGCGGTTGCAGGCTCTGGCTGACCGCTTGCGGCATTATCGGCGGGCGGGGTCACTATCTGGGCAGTCTCGCCCTGCAGCACTGTGCCTTGCGCATTGGGAATGGCGGAGTCAGCGGGGGGCGGTTCTGGCGTGGGATTCGGTGGAGGTGAAGTACTGGAGTCTGAGACAGCGGCGGAGTCACTACTCAGTGTCGAGAGGGGGATGACACTTTGCTGTCTGTTTTCTGTTAGGGAAGTGAAAGTACTGGCGGTACGCGGGGCCACAGCTGGCACGACAGCCGGCTTCGGCGCTGGCTCCGGTTCGGACACAGCATTCTGGCTCTCTGTTGGACTATTCTGCGCGCCGGATAGACCGGTGACATTTGGTGTATGCTGGACCGAAGATGCTGGGGTAGCTTCTTGTCGTTGGGGTTCTACTGAGAGCTGTAATGTCCCACTGGTGGGTTCAATCGCCGTTGTCGTTGGTTCCGTAGGAGGAGCTGTAGAAGGACCAGGTCTATCTCCTTGTGACGGTGGAGTTGGTTCGGCCTTTTCGGGTGTCTTATCGGCTGAAGATGGCGCGCTTGGGGCTTGAGGTGGAGGACGCTGGGACTGCGATGGCGCGGGTGTCGTTTCCTGGCTGACAGAAAGAGCAGGAGCGGGAGCCGGTGTCTTTGAGAGTCGCTCGGTATCGTTAGGTGCCGGCGTAGGTCCAGCAGGACGGCGGACCGGGGCGGTCTTCGGCTTGAAAAACGATTTCTTTTTGAGCATCTTGGCTAGTGTTGCCTGCGCTTCGCTTTTCTTTGGTGAGTTATGATGAGAATGTGCATATCTTGTTGGGGCGATGATTCGGCACTGGGAGTCGTTTTCAAGCAGTCAGGTTCCTCCGGCGGCGGCCACAATTGGGGTGTCGGGACGAGGGCCCAGAGTGGATTGTGGTAATCAAATTGACTGCTTAGGACACTTGGAAGAAGTTAATTGTGATGGAGTTCGAGGGGTTCCTTTGACTATAAAATGGAGCTAAGGCTCCCCCACTATTGCGTCCCCTCCACACCCCTGTTAGTGAAACCTTGCTGGACCGTGCTGGTATGCCGCATCCCCCGGGAACATTCATGTTCTCCCTTTTCCTCGAAAAAGCTAGAGCCGATGCCGAAAGCTAGCAGAGTTCAGGACTGACGCTCACTTTGCTCATCATGTTTTTTTTCCCCTGGAGTCCCTCCGCCACAGCCGTGTCCCCGGGACCCGAAATGGCAGCTGAGATACAGCAGCACCGCGTACAGCAAGATCGGATGGAAACCCCATACATGCAACAAGGCAGGCAATTGCATGGCTAATCATCGCTAATCATGGCCTGGGGCTTTGCCTGTAAGACAACTCCCAGGCCGCTAGTGACGAAAGGGGATTAGCGCCCTGCTTCCAATCTTCGAAATCGCACTCCTTGGTCAACTCTCGCTACTCGCCAGACCCGGTTCTTCTCTCCTCCATTCTTTCCAATCCCCAAACCCGCACGCTCCTTCACCAGCCCTTTCTCGCCCTCCTACGGTCGCCGCCGCGCCCAGACCGACGCCATCGAGACTGCGGCCTTTTCCTGTCTACTTTGTTCTGCTTTTTTTCTTTCCTACATTGCCGTTTTGTCAGCTCGCTACGGCTTTTTCTGATGCCGATTGCCACTTCGCCGACCGCGTTGCCTCGTCCTGCCACCTTCGTCAAGATGGAGGACAGGAAGAGACCCGCCTCTGGCGCGGTCGACGAATGCGCACCCCCAAGCAAGAGACAGGCTGTTAATGGCAGCAGCAAGGCCAAGGATGACGCCGGCGACATGAAAGAAGAGACGTGGATTGATGTGAGTCTTGTGCCGGCCCCCGCGCCGACCTCTTTGCCTCGTCATTTTCATCACCAACGTCCACTCCCTCTGCTCCATCGCGTGCCCCCACACCACCCCGCTCAGAGAGTCGTTGTCGCGTCTGCTGTCGCCGGTCTTTTCTGCCAGGCCGGCCGACGTCGTCACTGTGTACTTTTGCAGGGGTTTCTCCTTGACCGTTGCTAATGCGCGGCTTGCTGGCAACAGCACGCCCGGCTCTCAGGATGCCCTCTCTTTTCAATGCCTTCCTGATGCCCACAATCACCCCGCTACCTCCCCGCCGCATTGTACACATACGTTTTTCTACCACTGGTTCTTGAGACGGGACACATGGCTGACAAGATCGATGCGCGCAGGTATACCAAAAGGGCGCCATATTCCGACAGATGCTCGAGTACAAGCGGGAGAAGACCAACCTCGAGGTTCGCCTGCAGGAACTTGAGAAAAGCACAGTCGACCACGATGATCATATCCGGGTAATTGATCAGTGGATGACTCAGGTATGCTACCTTTGGGTTTTTGTCTCGGGACATGGACATATGGCTGACATGTATCAGTTTGTTCAAGAAATCGAGGTCGCGGCTGCAGCCAGTATCTCGACACCCAGCTCTTCAGGTACGGAATCTCAAAGTACAATGGAAAATTGTTGCTGACTTTGCCTAGATTCCGCTTTCAAATCCGCCCTCTTTTTCAAGGACAGCAAAGATTTCCAGCGGCATCTCGGTGACAAGGCCAAGGCCCTCAAATCCAAGGTGGATGGCGTATTCAAGCGAGTGGCTAGTGCCCGTGGAGATGTAAAACCTGAAGTCGCCCAGCTAGAGTCCCAAGTCAAGTCGCTTCTTGCGGATCAGAAAGAATTGCACGTCAAAATCGACCGGTTGGAGCACGAGAACTCTTCGCTATCGGAACAGCTCGACACAGCCACCCTCAAGGTGATTAAGGCCGAACGCAAGCTAGACCGGGCGAGGAGTGCCCAGGTCCAGAAATTAGAGCAACAAGCACTGTCCAACTCAACAAGTCGCCCATCCTCGGTTGACGATAACGGCACCTCCAACATGACAAACGGCGAGAGCGACGAGCTGAAGCTGCAGCACCAAGAGGCCGTAGCCATCATGGCCAAGCAGAAAGAGCAGCTGGCTTCGGCGCTATCTGAGATCAAGGCCTTGCAAGACGAAAACGCCACTTTCAAGGTCAAAAAGGAGACTATCTCGGATGAGGACTACGCGCGCACCGACGTTTTTAAGCATTTCAAGGCACAGAATGAGGATCTCATCAAGCGCATCAATCACCTTCAGGCCACTAACAAGGAACTGCGCGAAGACGCCGAGAAGCTTCGTGCTGAGAGAACCGCCTACCGTGTCCAGCTGGAAAGCGAGGCGCAAGCTGTAACTCTTGAGCTGGAAGAGCAGATTCAGCAGAAGGACCAGGACTTGACACGAATCCGATCCGCGCGCGACGAGCTCACAGCCGAATTGACGATGCGCAAGGCGAGTGAAGCACAGGAGAAGACGGTAATGGTTCATATGAAGGAGCTCATTGAGGCCAAGGGCGATCGGATAAGCGAACTGGAATCCGAAATTGAGCGACTACGACCAAGCGAGGATGTGACCATGGCCGACCCGCGGACAGACCTCGAAGGACTTTCGGCAGAGGAATTGCGACTAAAGTACATTAATCTGGAGAAGGACTTCGAGGCCATCAACAAGGAGCTTCCGCTACTCGAGAAGTCTTACAAGAAGGCCATGGCATTGGCGCACAACAAGGTCATGGATTTCCATGCTCTGGAGGAGCGGGTTGCGGTCCTGACGGCCGAGAAAGCTAAGGCAGACCAAAAATACTTTGCTGCCCGAAAGGACATGGATATCCGGACGGCTGAGATCCGGACTCTTCGGGGCCAGAACGGGAAGAGTTCTGAGATAATTTCCCAACTGAAGGATCTCGAGGCAAACGACCGGACCCTAATTAGCAGTCTGGAGAAACAGCTCACAGATCTGAAGCAATCAAACTCGGCCATCATGGCGGAAAGCCGAAAGACAGAGCTCTCGAGTACAGAATCAAACCGCAGAGCAGAGTCTATCAGGGCGCAGATCAGCGAACTCAGCAACCTTGTCAAGACAAGAGACGCCATAAATATATCCTTGAAAGAGAAGATGATGGACTGCGAGCAAGAGTTGGAGAAGCTCAAGACGCGCCTCAAAGGCGTGAGCAAGGACTGCGAGAAGTGGCGAGTCAAGTCGCAGAGCAACTCAACAGAGGAGGAGGAAGTTCTCCGCGTAAGTGATAGGCGTGATTAGTATGAGACTGTCGGTGCTAACCATCTTAGAATATGGTGATCTGCTCCATTTGCCGGAGTGGATTCAAGAACACGATCATGAAAGGATGTGGTCATACATTCTGCAACGACTGCGTGGAGTCAAGGCTTGCCAACCGAATGAGAAAATGCCCGACGTGCAACAAAGCCTTCGACCGATCTGATGCCATGCCCTTCCACCTGTAGGTCAAGGTGGCTAGTACAACAACCATAGAGGTCGACGACAGCATCGTTAGGCGACTCCGGACGCATCAAGCGCGCCAGCACGTCGAAACGTTGTCCGAGACACGAAGTCGACGCTTCGAAGTGAAGGTCACGGATCGTACCCAGTGACAAAGCAACAGACATGCTAAAGAGAGCAACGTGGGTGGGACGACAAGGAGAAAACCCCGTCGGGATAGAGACGGAACCTGGCAGAGTCGGCGACATATTACCACGAGGCCAGTCCATTTGTTGGATTTCTGACCAATGTAATTTTACTAGTGTTTGAGACTAGATTCCGGGATGCGGCTATTTGGAACCGAGGTTCGAGGTTCGAGATTCGGGATATCCAGGAGGCCATCTTGCTCGCGCTGCATATTCATTTGTTGCTGGACAAAGCAGAGAAGGATAGCAGATGGCGGTTGATACACCGAGAACTACATTACGCGCCAATTACGGAACGCTGTACAAAACAGAGATTTTATTGATTCCCCAATATACGGGCATTGCGAATACAATACCCTTGCTTTTTACAAGACTCACCGCCGGCTAGTGGACCCAAACCCTGTGCTTTCGTGTTGTGAACCGGAACTCGAGCTTCCCGATGCCCTCGATCCTGAGCTTGAGCCCCAACCGCTGCCGTAGTCCCGACCTCCTCCCCATATATTTCCACGCCGATCATAGTCCTGGTCCCGGCGGCCCCGATTCCCCGCCATGTATCCAGCCGCTGCTCCACCGGCAAGCCCCGACCAGAAACCCGGCCGCCAAGCTTCATCCGCTCCCGCCGGCTTGGTTCCGGGATAAGGCGGCGGCGCATCACCTCCCGGGCCCCATCCCGGACCCCATCCACCACCACCACCTCCTCCTCCTCCTCCCCACCGTCTGCCTGCAGCACGCGGCGCAGCACCTGGCGCGACACCACCGCCCTGAACACACGCGCTGTAGATAATCCAAGCCAGCACCGAGAAGAAGATGACACCGAAAATGTACCCCGGCCATGGACTCTCCTCCCCCCCACCCCCACCGAGGTTCGGATTCAACCTTTCGCCCTCGGGCGTCAGCGCGACGCGGTACTCGACCCCGCAGCTGCCGCGCAGGACGTACGGGTCGTCCGGAGACGAGTAGCCCTCGCAGATGACCTCGGTGGCGCCGAGCTTGACCGTCGCCGGCAGCGACGCGGTGCACGCCCACTCGATATCCTCGGCGCCGTACGAGGCGCCCTGATTGACGCAGCGCAGCGTCTGGATGTCGGCGAGGGCGCACAGGGTAGGCTTCGAGACGCAGCGCAGCTGCGGGATGGCAGACACACGGCGGTGCGTGGTGGGCTTGTTGGCGTGCAGAGTCAGCGATTGGACCTCGGAGAGGAGGATGGCGTTTTTGGGTTTGGCGCTCCCGGCCGCTGCTGTGGCGGCCGAGCAGAGGACCGTGACGGCGACGAGGGCGAGGCCGCGCATGGCTGGTCGTCTTTGGTAGTGTGAGAATTCCTTGTGAATTCTTTGTGGGCGCGGGGTTGTTGTGGAAGAGACCGACGTCAAGGTCGCAATCAATGCAGCTGCTGTCGAAAAAGGCTTGGCAATTGTTAGGGTCATCGCTAACACCCTGCCCAATCAATGGTATAAGGCGCTGGGCTCCAGCGTTCCGCCGGCCGCTGGGGACAACGAGAATAAAAAGGGATTGCTGCGAAGGGATTTTGGCCGTAGTGGACAAGTTTCCTTTTGAGATTCTGGGTGGCCTCGGTGAATGGTGGCAATGTGCACTTTCTGAACACGTCAGTCAATGAGAGTCCACCGCAGACCAGCCTTGTCAATGCTCTGCACTGGGAGAACTAGGCAGCCATGCAGACAGACTGAGAAAATTTATTCAAAGTACGTGGCCATGTTTCAATTCCACACCCGTAACGGCGCAAATGAACTGGTTGCATACCGGGAAGCAATGAAGAGGCAACTCGAAGATAATTCAACTACCACAGGTAGTCAACCAATAATATGTGTGTAATTAATTACAGTGTATTGCCTCAAACCCAGCTCAACAGCCCGAACAAAAAAAAATATCTACACCAGAAGTCGTCTAGACCAAGCCTTGAATCCCAATTCCTATTGACACAATGTGGACACATGGAGATTTCCCCTCTGAATTCCAGAAAACCACAACGCCAATGCAATGCAATGATATCTTTGCAACCAAAGGCTGAAACTCAACCGCATTAATATCCAAGTACTATCCCCCCTGTTAATCCGCCCGCTGCCCCCTAGTGCTTTTGGAGGCTCTGCAGGTTCACCAGCTCGGCATACCGCCCATTCTTCCTCATCAGCTCCACATGTGTGCCATGCTCGACAATCCGGCCCTGGTCAAACACGTAGATGATATCCGCCTTCTGGATGGTGCTGAGCCGATGGGCAACGGCAATCGTCGTCCGGCCCTTGGCTGCCTTGTCCAATGCCGCCTGCACAACGTGCTCACTCTCCGAGTCCAAGGCGCTCGTGGCCTCGTCGAGAAGCAAGACCTTCGGGTCACGAACGAGAGCGCGCGCAATGGCAATACGCTGCTTCTGCCCACCGCTGAGCAAGGCACCCTTGGAACCGACAACCGTGTTGAATCCCTCGGGCAGCGACAAGATAAACTCGTAGATATTAGCCTCCTGGCATGCAAACCGTATCTGCTCGTCCGTTACCTCGTGCGGCGCGCCGAGGAGGATGTTTTCGCGAATTGTCCCTTGGTAAAGAGTTGGCTCCTGGGACACCAGCGCAATGTAGCTGCGGTACTCGTTGATATTGAGGCTGCTGATCTCCTTGCCATCGATGAAGATACCGCCAGCCAAAGGATCATAGAAGCGTTCCAGGAGAGCAATGGTAGTAGACTTTCCGCACCCAGATGCGCCGACGAGGGCGACGTACTGGCCGGGGGAGATGGTCAGATTCAAGCCCCGTAGCACTGGCTGCTCCGGCCTCGTCGGGTAGCGGAAATGCACGTCGCGGAACTCAATGGTGCCGTCCACACCCTCAACTTTATCACCGTCGGTTGACCAAGTGTCAATGGCTGGCTTCCGGTCGAACAAGGTCTTGAGGGCACGGGAGGCCTCCGTGGCCTTGCCCATGTCAGGCGCGAAGCTGAAGACGGAGCCGGCAGACTGGGCACCAAAGATAACGGTCGAGAATACGACGAAGAACTGGAACATGTCGTACTCAAACTTGGCGATCAACGTACCACCGTACCAGAAGCCGAGGGCGAAGGCGAGGAACATGAACGACTGCGAGGCCGCATAAAGGAGACTAGACTTCAACACCGAGATGAGACTTGAGCGCTGTTGGATAGCCAGGTTTTCTCTGTATTGACGGAGAACATCATCTTCCCGAGTTAGCGAGGCGACGGTGCGGATAGATGTGATGGCTTCCGAGGCGTAACTGGCCGAGCCGGAGTAGGCACGCTTGGCGCGTCGCTGGTAATGCGCAAGCATCCAGAAGCGGAAGAAACCACAGCCGATGACGATGGGCATGGTGGCAATGCAGACAAGTGCCAGCTTCCAGCCTAAAGCGAGAGCGACAGTGCAAGCCGAGATTAGTGTAGTGGTCACCATAAGGAGTGTGCCTAGGGTAACACCACTAAGACCAGCAACATGAGTTGCTTCGGTGCTGAGGAACGAAGTGAGCGCACCGGCCGAGTTTTCGTCAAGGTCAAAGAACTCGACATCCTGACGGAGCATGGTTCTGAAGGCCTTGTCGCGAACTCGGTGGACCAGGCGCTCGCTGCACTTGGCGAAGATGACACCCTGGGTGGCGAACGAGATGAACATGACGATGGCTAGCATGAGATACATCAAACTCCAGAACGAGGCCTCGGACTGAATCGTCGGGATGGTGGCATCGGTGACAGGCACAGAGCTGGGAGCATTGTTAGCGTTTGAGAGCGGGTGATGAGCCCAGGGGACCACTTACAGAGCGCTGATGAGTTTGGCGAAGAAAACTGCTTGCGTCGGGTTTCCGACTCCGCAAATGATGGAAAAGATGAACCCGATAACCATGAGCTTCCACTCCTTCTTATTGAAGCTAGCGATCAACCGGATGAGCGTCCACAGGCCATACTTGACTGGGCTTTCCTTGGATCGGCCTGCAAGCGCCATGGAGCTAGCGCTCTTCTGCGTCGTGCTGCGGTTCAGCTTGGCCGCAATATCATCATCGGGGTCTTTGGCATAGCCGCTTGTGCGGCCGCTGTCAGCCTGCTTGTTCTGGGTTGAAGCCTTGCGAATGAGAATCCTCTCTTCTTCCCTATCAAGCTCTTCCTGCTCCTCCGCAGTCATCTCATTGACAGCTGCGATAGCCTGTGCCGTAACAAGATTGAAATAGGCGCCGCGCTTCTCGAGGAGCTCGTCGTGGGTGCCCTGCTCAACAATGCGTCCCTGAGACATGACGACGATATTATGAGCATCCTTGATGGTAGACAGTCGGTGGGCGATTGTGATTGTAGTTCGGCCCTCAGCGGCAACCTCCAATGCGGCCTGCACCACACCTTCCGACTTCGTATCCAGTGCACTGGTTGCTTCGTCCAGGAGAAGAATCTTGGGGTCTGAGACGATGGCCCGAGCAATAGCAATGCGCTGCTTTTGACCACCGCTCATCAAGAAACCGCGCTCGCCAACGTTCGTTTCGTATCCCTCTGGAAGACTGGTGACAAAATCGTGCGCATTGGCCTTCCGAGCGGCATCGTAGATAAGCTCCTGTTGAATCTCGCGGCTCTCGCCTTCCCACTTCGTCCCGATCAGGCCGTGGCGGATATTCTCGTAGATGGTTGTGCTAAAGAGTGTGGGCTCTTGCGAGACAAGTGCCACTTGCTGGCGTAGCCAGCGAAGGTTGAGGGTCGAGATATCTACACCGTCCAGGTAAACAGCTCCTTCGATGGGTGAGTAAAACCTCTCGACGAGACCCACGATTGTCGATTTGCCACTTCCAGATGCTCCAACGAGTGCCGTGACCTTGCCGGCTGGGATGGTAAGGCTGACATCCTCCATAACAACGACCTCGGGGCGCGAGGGGTAGATGTGCTTGATGTTCTCGAGGCGGATGGTTCCCTTGACACTCTCAAGCTTCTCACCGTCATCACTAGCTGGGTCGATTGGCGAAACGCGGTCGATAGTGCTGTAGATCTTGGCTGCCGCGCCAAGAGCAGTCGTGAAGGCCTGGATGTTGGGTGCGACATTTCCGAGGTTGAAAGCTCCGATCATGACGCTCATCATGACGATCAGCACCTTGCTGAGGGGTACATCGCCGTCAACGAGGAAGCGGGATCCCATCCAGAAGGCCAAGCCGTAGTTCAAGTACAGAATCAACATCATGCTGGCGACCATAACACCGATGGCACCCTTGACCTTGAAGCCGTAAAACTCTGCGCGGATGAGATGGCTATCGTACTGCTTCGCCAGGCGATCCTGGGTTCCGAACGCGACCGCATTTCGAACACTGCTGATGACCTCCTCAGCGATAGAGCCGCCCTCGGCATAGGCACTGATGTTATGTTTCGAGTACTTGACGATGAAAGTCGAGCCGCCACCCATGCAGAGCATGAGTGCAACAACAGTGCTCAGCAAGATGAGGGTCAACTTCCAGTAGCTGATGAATCCGATAATGAAGGCAGTGACAAAGGTAGCAACTGCGGCCATAGTAAGGCCGACCTTCTCTGAAATACCCTCCTGGATCATGTTGGTGTCGGACGTAATGCGTGTGGTGACCTCGCCAGCGCCGAGCTTGTCAAAAAAGCCAATGTTTTGTTTCATGCAGCTCTCCAAATAGTGCTCCCGGATCTTGGCACTGATATGCTCGCCCGTGTAGATGAAGCCTACCGTCGCAACATAGGCCGTGACAAACTCGCCGATGGCCAGGTACACAAAGTAGAGGACCAGGCTGGACAGCTCACTGACGAAATCGTCATAAGTTGTGAGTTGCTGGAAGTAGTTCTGGAACGTGCCCTGGAGGTTGCCGAAGATGACTGTCATTAGGGGCAGCGCAGCACCCGAGGCGATGGCGCAGATGGATGCGACGAAGATGATGATGAGGTCATTGCGCGAGGCATAGCGGTAAAGAGTGGCGATGCCGACCTTAACGTCGGGGGTGTAGACTTGGTCCTTGAGAACCTTGGCCTCCCTCTCTGGGAGGTGCTTGTACGGATCATCGTCGCCAGCTTCTTTGGGTGGCTTGATGACCTTACTATCAGCCTTTTCCAGGTCCAACGGGCTTTGAGACCTCTTCGGTTGGTTCTGATTCGCGTTGATGCTCGCCACATCTACGGTGGAGCCCCCATGGCTCGAGACGCGGCCAGACAGAGTGGCCCCTGAGGCCTTCTCTGATATCCCGCCAGCCATGACGAGGAACGAGGGGGGTCTTGGCTGGTGTCCTGGGTTTGCGGATGTTCCTGATGGAGGGAGCAGCCTTATGCGGTTTGTGGGTGAGGTTAGGAGAGACCAAAGAGAGCGTGTGGTGTGGCTGGTCTTGATCTGATAGGGAGAAATGTCAACGAGCAGGTTGCTCGCACCTCACAAAGCTTGGCGCATCCGCGATTATATGTATACTTGGTATATTGCTGGCACCCGTGAGCTCGGAACGGGAAAGAGCCAGTGTGAAGGCGGAAAAGAAAGCAAGAGTGAGTCAAGAAGGAGATCGGACAACGAAGAAAGCCGGCAACAGTCACGCAACCTGGAGTAGGAAAGAGCGCTGCGCAGACCAGACGCAACGGAAGATGCAGCGGCGTAGACGCAGACGGAAGACGGCAGATGAGAGAGGTCGGCCAAACCGGCGGTAATAAAAAATCTCAATTCCGCTCAGAGACAATTTCCAATTACATCCCAAAACGGCGCGTAAGACATGGACATCGGACGGACAACTTCGACTTCCCGGTTGTGGGGGGGGGCGGCCAAGGGGGAGGGGGGCCTCGGTCCTTTGTGCAGATACCGGTCCCCAAAACTGGGAGAATACAAAAATGCATTTGACTAGAGAGGCAGGCTAGACCCGCCTGTGCTCGTCCTCCAGCTTGCCACCAGACACGGCGCGCCGCCCAAAAGAAAATGGAACAGAAAAGGTTCGATAGACTGGGATAGATAATTTGGAAAGAATTTGGGGGGGGGGGGACCCACCTGACTCCAAAATCGAAATCAAGACTTTCCCCTTTGCTGGCCTAGCTTGCGATCCAATGGTTCCAACCGCCGCAGGCCAAGACCACCCGATGGTCTCCCCGCAGATTCTTGTCCGCCACATACGTTCCTCGTCTGTTCCTAGCGCGTTCCCGTTGACCTTACTTTCGCGCAATGTTGCCTGATCTAGTACCGTCGCACCCCTGAGGCGTATACCTGTGCGGGAAGCATTGTACGTGTCTTTGCGAATGTATACACCTAGCTGTGACATGATTCTGATCCTGGCACTACGGGGTATAGTTTACTGCCTGAACTACACTAGTGCTGGACCGAATTTCGCTAGGTAGCAATGCGTAGCGAAATCACCCACTGATACGTGATGGATCTCATTTTGGGAAGACGGCACCGGATTGACTACACTAGAAATAGCGAGGAGGGGGACAGAGACTGCCCCATATACGCACAGATAGCGGGACGGAGTCGGGTTGATGCGGTATATGGCGATGCCCGTTTGCCATGCCTCCCAATAGAAGAAAGAAGATGCGGTATCATGACGCAGTCCTTCGTCAGTCATGGAAACCTGGAACGAACACGACCCAGCACGGCCTACGGGCGCATTTACGACGGACGCGCCTCCATGATGGTGGCTATCGGGTGGTATCGTGGTGTCGTGGTGTCGGTGGTGAGTCAATCCCACTCCGGGTCATCGGACACTTCATGGGCCCGAGTGGTGCGTTGGGGTGTGCAGCTTCCCTTGCCGGGCTAGCCACCAAATACGCGAATGCGGCATACTGGTTACCAGTGGGTATAATAAGGGCTTCTTAGGTTACTTGCTCGGGTCCAATCCAGCGAAGCATGTGGGGATTCCGTCCAAAATCTCAGCTTAGTTCTTCCCATAAACTGCTGACCGCGTCTTCTCCCAATCGATACTAGTGTAGTAACGTCGGTATCGTCTATTGTTAGCCGTGCCCGGTTTCGAAGTGCCTTACTGCTTACTCTCTGCGACCCGGAAACCCAAGAGTACGGGAAGGATAGGAATTATAAACCATGACTTGCAGCCTGTTGGGGTGGCACTGATTCGCGCTCGCTCGTTGCTTGGGTTTAACTGGCGTGTTTTGATCTAGTCATGGCGATCTGATTGGATTCGACCTAATGATTAGCCTGATGAGGTTGGAGCCAGTTGCGTGATGCGGCTCAATTGAGCCAATTCTGACTCTCTGGCTTGCCCGGCTGCTGTGGCAATTGGGGCCTCTTGGCAACAATTGCTTGTCGATTTCCCAGGTTGCATAGCCGTACTCTGGGGCACAGGGTGGCGGGCGTTTGCGTCGGGAACCTGTTCCGAATCTGTTCTGCCGCAATCAGAGCCACATCAGATATCGTCGATGGGCGAGAATCAACAAAGAGAAGCGCTGCCGCAATCGTCAGCCACCACTTCACCATGATCACACATGCCGTTTTTCGTCTTTCGATATTGATGGATGTGAGTTGCAAAGCGCAGATACCCTAGTTTCTTTTACAACTCAATTTCTCGTCCTATTGATGTTTGTTGTCTATTATTGTGTACATACTGTGGTGCAACTGCGAGGTAAAAAATAAAAATGGTACGGATCGATGTGAAGTACCACGCGGTTCATCCTAACTCATGACACAAAACAACATTACTACGGAGTAGGTATCGTCCAATGAACAAGCCACAGCAGACTCAAATAGACAGAGCTAGGATCAACAGACTGGAAGTTTCTTCTGATTCACGATCCGTGCCTATCGCCGAAGTCGCGTGGTATCAAACGAGGTCCGGAGCCAGGCCGGCCCACGCGATCCCCAGCCCGAGTCCGTTGGAGTGGGACCTCCTCCTGACGGGTGCCGACTCCCGATTGGCTTGATGAGATCCGTCTAGGAAAGATACAACGGCCTATCAGGCGGGGTTGTGCGATTGTGGGCGCATTCGGGTGGGGCACTGCGGGACACCGCCCAAAAATTCCAATGGCAGAAAAAAAAACCAAGCCCAGTGAGCGAACCGCAGAGAATCGCACGCTGAAGCCGATATTGAAGAGACAATCGACAATTCACCCTGTTGAATTGACGGCCCCCCTCACCAACTTCCCAACTCCCTACCAGTCCACAAACCACACAACCGCCCAGCATGCCCAAGTCAAAACGCTCCAAGGTCTTCCACCTGACCCAGGTGACCAAGAAGACCAAGGAACAAAAGGAGAAGCTCTTTGAGAACATTCGCGAGTGCGTCCCGCAGTACGAACACTGCTTCGTCTTCAGCATCGACAACATGCGCAACAACTACCTCAAGACGGTGCGCCACGAGTTGAGCGACTGCCGGTAAGCCGCTGCCCCTCCCCCCCTAAAAAAGCCTCACGGGAATTAACCCCCTTCCCCCCTCTCAGCCTCTTTTTCGGCAAGACCAAACTCACCGCCCGCGCGCTGGGCACGACGCCTGAAACCGCCCAAGCCGACGGCATTCACCTCCTGACCTCGTACCTCTCGGGTTCCGTGGGGCTCATCTTCACCAACCGGGCGCCGGACGAGATCGCGGCCTACTTTGCGGCGCTGTCCCAAGTGGACTTTGCGCGCGCCGGCACTGTTGCCACGCGCACCTTCACCATCCCCGCGGGGCCCCTCTACTCGACCGGCGGTGAGGTCCCGGACGAGCACGACGTGCCCGTGGGCCACACGCTCGAGCCCGAGCTGCGGCGGCTGGGCCTGCCGACGCGCATGGCCAAGGGCAAGGTGGTGCTCAGCAATGAGGAGGGCACCGGCGAGGGCTACACCATCTGCAAGGAGGGCGATGTGCTCGACTCGCGCCAGACCCGCCTGCTCAAGCTCTTTAGCGTGTGCCTGAGCGAGTTCCGCGTGCAGCTGCTCGCCTACTGGACTAAGGAGGGCGGCGCCGTCACTGAGTTGAGCAAGCGAGAGGCCGGTGATGCCACCATGGAGGGCGTCAGTGACAACGAATAAAAATAACAGAAAAACAAAAGCAATGGCAGAAAGGAAGAAAGAGCAAGCCGGTTGTGTGTGGTGTGTTCTGGCATGTGGGCAGGGAAGGCCTACTCCGTTATTTTCTCGTTAGAGTTCTTGTTCATTTTGGGAGGTTATACATGATACCATAGCTCTTCTGGCTGGGCCGGGTACAGGCGTCATAAAAGGGACATGAAGGGGGGCATGAAAATTGCAGCATTTTTCACATGAGAATGTCCCAGCGCTTTCGGCGTGGCAGTCAAAGGCCATGGACAGTACCCAACCGTGCTCTCTAGAACCCAGAGAGAAACAACCCAAAAAATCATAAACGTTTTCAAATTCATAGCAGCATGAGATGCTCAACCGTCGGGTTACTAGCCACTGCAGCTACTGCTAACATGCCATATCTTACACTCCGACTGACAGGCAGACACATTCATGCAATTGCACGTGTGCTAGCCAGTCCGCCAGCTGGGGGACATAGTATTAGAATCGCTCAGGTCAGTAGGCAACGAAAGTGTCCCTTACCTCTGACCTTACCTCGCTGTTCTACTTTTTCCATGCTTCAGTTGACTGCTGCCGCTGCCTGCCGATGCTGCTGCTATTACCTGAACCCCGCCGTCCTTTTTTTTTTTTTTTCAATTCCCTTCCCAAACTTGTGTACACGCTAGAAAATAAAATACAAGAGAAAGTTGATTACCTTCCGGTGAAAATAGAAAGGGCATCTCCTGTCGAAATAATTGGTCTCGGTTCAGTGATAACTTGGACTTTGCATGTAGCCAAGGGCAAGTTTTACCACGGAACTGTGCTGGGGAGCCGACGAGCGGCAAGAGAAGACGTAATTGATCAGCCTCGGCCCCGGTCGATGAGAAGGTTTACCTTGGCTGAATTGCGATCTTGATATAGTCTTACTGTGTGGTCCTCCCTGGCTGTATCTTTCTTGTGTGATAAACTTGACGTCGGCTTACCCTCATTGTCGAAAGGGAAGAAGGGGCGAAGAGGGTTAGGAAAGTGAGAAGACTGATACCCACCACAAGACAGCACCAATGTGTTTGTGCGTCTTGCTAGTAGCGTCGAAGCTTCCTTGCATCCTCATAGCCGCCCTCGAATGTGCGCTTCCGGGATTCGTCGTGGTCTCTCGGTCTGTCGTGGTCTCTGGGTCTGTCATAGTCTCTGCTACCATGATACCCACCATTTTCCCGAGACTCGCGAGGCTCCCTGGGCCGGATCGGCTCCATGTTGCTGCCGGTTTGTCGTGTGTTGCGGTCGCGGAAAACTCCGCCGGCGCTGCCGGATCTATCGTCATATGAGCGACCGCCGTCACGGCCATACCCACCGCCTTGTCCAGAACCGCCCCGTCTATCGTCCCGGCCGCCGAAGCCACCAGACGGGCCACGGTCGGAAGAGCCACCACGATCTCCGAAACTACCGCGATCACCAAAGCCACCGCGATCGCCGAAGCTACTACCACGGTCACCTCGATCACCGCGGTCACCGCCAGGACCGCTAGGGGCGCCAGAGGGAGCAAAGCCGTTCGGTACGTTGAAGTTGCGTTCACCACCGCCACGATTGCCGAAACCGCCGCCACGGAACCCACCACCACGGTCTCCGAAGCCGCCAGCGCCGCCACGGAATGGGCGATCGCGGCCACCTCGAAAGCCTCCGCCACCGAAGCCACCCCGGAATCCGCCGCCGGGGCCACCGAAGCCGCCAGGACCCATAGGGCGGGCAGGCATGGCCTTAGTGTATCCTCTACCTCCCATGCCACCACCAAGACGACGGGGCTTCCAACCCTTTACGGTTCGGCCTCTTTCAACATCGACTTTGATGCGACGGTCTCTAATGCGGATACCATCACAACCATCTAGAGCAGCTATTGCGCATGCGCCAGACGCGCATTCGTCAGTAACGCCTTACCATAAGAAGAGTTTACCTTTCAAGGGTGGCTTGAAGAGGAAGAGAGAGAAAAGGGAGACCAGATCTGCAGGACAGGCAAGCTTGAGGGCCATAAGTCCTGCTGGCGAGAGGCCAAGCACCGGTTGTGGAGGGGGGGAGCTGTGGAATATGCGGGGAGCAAATGGTGTGGCAATTTTACCTCTCATGTCCTTCTCGCGCTCAAACACGACGAAAGCGTAGCCGCGATGGGGTTTACGCTTCTTATTTCCCTTCTCGTCCGCATGTGTATCAGTGATAATCCGGATCTAATCACGGCTAGTTCAGCACATATTCATACTAGTTTCATCAAGGGTAGGATCGGTGGAGGACTCACGCGTTCGATGGGACCATAGCGGCCAAACTCGCGCTCCAGGTCTTGCTCGTCGGCCTTGTAGTCTAGACGCGCAACGATCAGGGTCTTGAAGGCATCACCTCTGATGTTAGGATCTTCATCCGGCTTGTCTGCATCAAAGCGCGTCTCATTAGTATCTTAGTCCATAGCGGGGAGTTACAAAAGTGTGTCCTTACACGTCTTAGGCGCGTCCGCAATCAGCTTCTCTATCGAGGCCTTCTTCTCTAGCTTCTTGCGATCGCGACGCTCCAGCCAGCTCTCGGTGGGATGGTATTCGTACTCCTGCTCATACTGCGCAAGGGCGGGAAGGAAATTGGCGAGGCCACCGATGTTGGCGGTACGGCGCTGCTCAGCCGGCTGGTCGCATGGCGGAACCCAGCGCAGGGGAGGCCGGGGCGCAAAAAGCGCGAGCAAATTGGGCGGGAGCTTGTCCGTCATGTTGGCCCTGAATATGATTTGATTCCAGGCGGAGAGGACGGTTCAACGGTGATCAAAACCAAACCAAATAATCACAAGAGCTTCTCCTTGTTGAAGAAAAGCTGGGTGTTCAAACAAAATGGGTTAAGGAGTGACCTTGGATAGCGCGGTCCATTTGGCATCCCAGGATGATGAGGTTTGGTTAGGGACAGGTGGGACAAAAGTCGCGAGATTGTATTGTTACTGCTGTGCCCAGCCAAGTCTGCCTGGACGTCCGTGCACGCTATTCCCACACATCCTTCCCGCCAATCACGTGCCTCAGGCCCCAGAAACTTGAACCTTCTGATTTCTTTGTGCAACGACGCGGACTCTGCGAATTATCAAGTGTCACAACCCCAGACGGCGGCGACAATGACGATCAGAGCGTTAACACAGGTCTCTACGGGCCGAGTATGCCACTCCCAATTCCATTATTAGGGCTTTACTGAACTAACAGGAGAGCAGAATGGGGTCGGCGCCTTTGTCTTGCAATGCAAGAAGCTGGAGTTCCACTACTGCGACTGGGCCGGCAGCTCCAAAGGCATGAAGTGAGCCGCACCTTCGCTCCCATCGCTGTTCACCGGCTTGTACAAGTACTAACCGCGCTCTCTCCAGCATTTTTATAAAGACGCTCCTCCCTAAGTTCGCGGCCGAGCACCCCCAGATCGAGTTCAATGTCTCTCCTCGCCCAGCCAAACACCCCCTCGTCACAGGCCACTATATCAACGGCCATCAGAAGCCCATCTGCGTACGAAATTTAGAGCCTACTGCGATCCTCCAGAAAGTCAAGCTGCTCAGAGATGCGAGCGGTGAGAAGCTGAAGCGGGTGCACAAGCCGGTGACGAGCATCAACCCCAGTGTAAGAGGCGTATGGAGTCCTTACCACGGCAACGGAATGGCGGTATAAAAAATGTGCGCAGGCCAAAGGCTGTGCGGGATGTAGGAATAGGCATATATATCACATATACGGCGTCTGGGTGGCCCCTTTTGCCAGGCCTGGGCGGCGCTTGCACATTACTGGCCGACAAGAATCAGACAGGCTTGGTTCGCAACCCAGACAATCTCGCTGGAAGGGGTCAATACTGGAAAAACATCATTGTCTTGGGGCTTCATTTTCGCGTGTCTCTATTTATTCCAGCCAATCCATTCCGGTTTTCTGGGCCCCTCTATGCTCCAAATCCCGAACCGGGACTCGGCCTCTATTTTTCCGACTCTCCAGCAGCTCGGTCAGTTTAAAGGTTAGAGTTGATGATGTCGACAACTACGCATGGTCAGTCTATATAATTTGTCCATACCAAGAAGCAAGGGAAACTCACACTCGGGCTTCAAGCTAGCACCGCCAACCAGGAAACCATCAATGTCCTCCTCCTTAGCCAATTCCTTGCAGTTCTTGCCGTTGACGCTGCCGCCGTACAGGATGCGGGTCTCAGCAGAAACCTGCTCACTGACATTGGCCTTGAGCCACTTGCGGATGGCAGCGTGCACCTCCTGCGCCTGCTGGACCGAGGCCACCTTGCCGGTACCAATGGCCCAGATGGGCTCATAGGCAATGACGACGTTCTTCCAGTTGCCAATCTTGGCGCTCACGGCCGACAGCTGCTTCTCGATGACCGAGATGGTGTTGCCCGACTCACGCTCCTCAAGCGACTCGCCGCAGCACCAGATGACGCTGACGCCGCCCTCGGTCGCAACCTTGGTCTTGGAGGCCACAACCTCGTCCGACTCGTTGAGGATCGTGCGTCGCTCCGAGTGGCCGAGGATCGTCCAGTTGATGCCGCTGTCCTTGAGCTGCGAGACGCTGATCTCGCCTGTAAAGGCGCCATTGGGCTTGTCAAAGACATTCTGCGCCGCAACCTCGATGCCGTTGCTGAGGTGCTCGCGGACGAGGAGGAGGTAGAGCGCAGGCGGGGCGATCACGACCTCTGTAAGTCGGTGTCAGTCCAGAATCGGACAGGTCTTTGCACAGGTATGCGTTCCGAAAGACAAAACTTACCGACGTTGGGGTCGATCTGAGCCTCATTGAGGTTCTTGACAATCGACTTGATGGACTCGATTGTCCCGTTCCTGAAGCGCGTCGACAAACACGATTAGCTTTCCCGAGCCTTGATTCTTGTGCAGCGGGGTTTATGGCGGGGTAGCCCGGGGAGGAAGCGTCACGCACATCTTGAAATTGCCGCCGACGAAGAACTTGCGAGCCATGTTGGGCGGTTTGGTTGTTTAGCCTTGGGGGACAGGGTATTTTGAAGTGATAGCCGGGTATGGTCGCAAAGTCCTTTGCAATATCTTGTGGTCGGAGGGTCGTGAGGTAAGGCAGAAAGGAGGTGCTTTTTCGAGGGACGAAAAGTCACTGGTGGGATACTTAGCTGCGGGACTTAAAATCGGTCTGCCACACGTGCAGTTCCTTGGTCTGCTCCATTGCTCCATTGCACAGGAGAAGCCACTCCGGATGTTGAACCCACTATAGTGACGATCAGGCAGTCGCGCTCATCTGTTGATATTCTTTTTTATCATTGTTGTTGCCGCTAAAATGGCAAGTCTTATATGTCCATCGCTATGCCGGCTCTGCCACCTATGCCAGCCATGCCTCATTCGCTCCTTCTATGTTCTCTAGTGACCCACCCCAATATATCGTGTGCCTAGTCTTGGAGGATGCAGTATCCCAGATCACTTAGGGGTTTTTGTTTGGGCATTGGCACAAATGTTGCTTTCAAGCACCTCATGGGGCAATTTACTCCAGTGAGTCAAGCATAGGCTCGAATCTACGAGCCGTCCTGACACGCCGTAGGAACCCATCTGGAGCCTTTGGCCTTTATATCTCCTCCAGGTCGCTTCCGCCTCAGTTCTTGTCGGTTAGCGCTGCTTGACGAAGAAGCCACGCTTTACCTGTGGCGTCCGGTTTCTCCTGAGAAGGATCTGCTTCATGTTCACTGACTGCTGCTTAACTTTGGGCGCCAGGTTCCCGTCTCCGCGGTTTTCCACAATTCTAAACACAGTCGACCCAACCCTCTGGTCCCGTGCGGGCTTGGTATCTGCGATCCAGTTCTGCCCTGTGGCAGCCACCCTCCGTTTCTTAGCCTTCCCGTCGGCGGCAGATTCGTTCTGAGCATCTTCATCCTCATCATCGGACTCAAGGAACTCGAGTGATAGCAACTTCGGGATCTCCTTCTTCCTCTTCTCGGGGAACAGCGGCTCCTGCTCCCGTGCAGGTGCATCGGCCTCATCTTCGCTTTCTGCTCTTGCCAGTTTCTGAGTAGACTTCTTCTCCTTTGCTTGCTGCTTGAAGAAGGCATCACGGTCTTGCCGTTTACGCTTCTGGTTAGCTGCTTGTCTATGAAATGGGTTAGCACAACTGTATCCTCTGCGCCACATAATGATAGGGTAGGGCATATCGGTTTACTTTTCTGCGGCTTTCACAGCAGCCTGCGCAGCTTTGGCCAGCTGGGCTTCGGCAGCATGTGAGGAGACGGCTTCTGGTGGTGCATCATCATCGGAATCCTCCTCTTCCTCCTCGTCAACAGCATCGAGATCCCTTTCGGCCTCGGCACGGGCCTTAGCTGAGCGAATGATGCTGCTCTCTAGAGGGTTCTTCAGTGGGACTTCCATTGGCGTGACAAACTCGTCGTTGTCGCTGTCGTCAAATGTGATGTGCTTTTGTCTCTCCAAAGGGGTCTTGAATACATCATCCTCACTGTCCGGGATCTCTCCGTTCCTCGTGCGCATCGATGAGGACGGAAGCGGGATCTCAATGCTGACATGCTTGTGCTTTACGGAGCCAGTGTCTTTGACACGTACGGCCAGTTTTGCGCTTGTGGATGATGTCTTTTCACTCTCCTTACCCAGAGGCTGTTCGGCCTCTTCCTGAAGATCTTGTGTCTCTAGGAGGGGCTGGACAGTCTCCTTTTGGGGTGCCTCATTATGAGAGACATCAGACTCGCCGTCCGATGAGAGTTCGATGACGACCTTTTTTGGTTGCTGCTTGGTCGCATTGCGGGGTGTTCTTTTAGGCGCCATCTCACAAGAAGAGCTGCAAGGATCGCCGGGTATGAATGCTACAGGCTCGTTCTTTTCCACAACGGCAGTGTGCTGTTGCGTCGAATCGAGGGCGGTCGTTTGATGGAATCACGAAAATTATTCAGACTTTTTCTCTGCCGCTGGAGTCTGCCACGATTGGCCGCACCGTAGCCCAAGGCCCACAAAATATGATCCCTGCTCGTCCGGGCAGCTGTGCATCTCGCATCCCATATCCCGTTTCTCTCAACTCAACGAACGACTTCTCTCGTTCTTCACTTCACTTCTCATTGGGCAGCCGCAGCCCCCAACACCATACCTTGTTAATTCACCGGTTGGATCTCGATCGATTCAAAGACTAAATATGATTCAGTAACGGTCTCCCATCCTGCGCATCATGAGATAACTCTTAGGCCGACGATTCGCCAACGTATGAGGCGCCTGACCCCAGCGCACTGAGACTCTCTTCCAAACATGCGTCCGCCTCAAGCTCTGGGGTCAGTAGGCTGGCGTATCTTACGATCCCTCTCCTACGCCGCCCTACCGACACATGCAGTCCGGGTCAGTCCTGCTGCATGCTACCAGCAGTTCTCACAGTGCCCCATCTTGCCACGGTTCTTCCCATCCGGCCCACACCACGACCCAGGCCGAAGCAACAAACCACCAGCTCATTTCCGCCATGTCGTCGTAAAAACAAAGACCCTACCCAAGGCCAGAGGTCTAAGAACTGCCAGCCGGCCTGCTCTAACCTTCTCAAAGGTGGATGTGCCTCCCATGGAGTTCTGGGAGCCACTGGCGCTCATGGAAGCTCCCGAGGACCTGACAGCCAGCATCTTCTATGAGACGGCAAAGCAGTACTGCGCCATTGCCCAGACTGGCGAGTCAACCTGGAAAGGGAAACTAGAAAGGGGTATGAAACTGCACCACCGAATCACTGGCCGACCCCCTGCTTCTCTCGTAGAGCAGCCGGCGCCGCACATGGGGGAGTGAGACTAAGTGGAAATGCAAATACACAGACTACGGGATCGACTCCTACACGCTGCACTACACGGGGCTGCTGCTAACCCATGGCCCTCCCGGTCCGACATGGCCGCTGGGCCTGAACATGCTCATGACTGCCTCCAGTCTGGAATACGACGCATCGGCCATTACGCTCGTTCGCCTTCTGCTGCAGACCAAGAACGGCCTGGAGAAAAAGTCATATATGGAAATCTTTAGGCCCGCCGTGGCCCACTTCAACCGCATCGTCAAGGTCGGAGACAATCCCGACGCACTCACCCTGCAGGGGCTCTTGCTAGAGCGCAAGGCGGACAATCACAGCTCCCTGAAGAGCTTCGAACGCGCTATCGAGGCCGGCAATCGGAGCGGCGACACGTATGCCCCGGCGCAGAGGAAGCAAGCCCCCGGCACTGGCACCAACGAGAGCAGCAGTAGCGGTGCGTTGCAGCGGAGAACACCTAAATGGTGCTGGGAAGCTGCATGTTACGTCGGGCGCGGCCGTGTCCTACTCCAGCTAGGAGGCCGCGCAGCCGCCGAAGCAAATTTCCGCATTGCGGCTCGGGAACTTGACACGGCGGGCGCCTGTCTCCTGCTCGGCAAGCTGCTGCCTCCACAGGAGGCGGAAGAGTATCTCATGAAAGCAGCTTTTTCAGCAAGTGAAGAGGCCTGTCTCCTACTCGCCGCATCGGAGCGTGAAAAGGCTATGAATCATGGCGAGCTAAGCGAGAAGGAGAAGGATAATCGCCGAAGATGGGCTGCCGAGTGGTTTCGTCTCGGGCGCAACGAAGAGGCGGCAGAGGATGTAGGTAGGGTCACATCGTGAGCCGAGACATCAAGAGCCAGAGCCTACACCGGATCGAGTCAGGTTCGTGTTTGATAGATTGGGGGCACCCATGAGCGACTCGTCAGTCAGCACCAACGTGGAAAGGCAGCCAACCAAGCGTCAGTTTCTCTCCCTGGACCCTAATACACCAATGAATACATTAGCCAATACAAACCCCCGGGACAGTACGCACATGCTTCAGTCGGGACAGACAAGAGACCTTCACTAGACAGGCGTGGTAGGTACTACAGATGTTCAAGAGCTTCGCGGCCGAAAACAAGACTTGCCGTTTGCGCGATTCTACACTACACTATCAGACCTTCTCTCGCCTTCGTACGGATATGCAGTGCGTGCAAAGCAGGACCGGTACACCACCGGCAACCGTTTCTGCTCTTTTTCCTTTCGGGCATTGCATTGCATTAACCTCTTATTCTTCTCTGCAGCCGCCTTTCTGCTCTTTTCCATTGCTTTTTCTCCTTTCACCTCTGTCTGCATCAACGATCCCGCCCGCATGCCGAACAACCAACAACACGAAAGCAAAGACATAACCCTTTCCGCCCCGCCTGCCCACCGACCCTTGGTCCCCTCCACTCTCCACAGAGCATCAAATTGGGATCCCCAGTCCCCATCCCCCCGTCTTCAACACACGCCCCTCCCCCAGGCTTGATTCACTTCAGCGAACCCAGTCGCAGAAAACCCCTCCCCTCTAGCTAGGGTGTGTGTCTTCAGAGACAAGACACACTGGCAGCGCTGCGAAACTAGCGTAAGTGTAGCCGGGTTTTTCACGCAAGCCACCAAAATCGACCAGGACCCAGAGCGCCGCGCGACCAAACAGATCACATAGAAAAGGGTTGCTGGCCAAAATAACCGAACCAACAACACCGCCAAGACCCACCGCCCCAAAGGAAAGAGAACAGGAAAAACAAAAGAAAAAAGATCGACAAGATCAGTGCATGGCACCGCATCGTCGCTCCGCAGGGCCCTCTTCGCTGCCCTCGCACGCCACGGTCTCCCTTTCCAGGTTTTGCGATTGGTTTCGGCGCCCAGCTCTGGCTACGCTCTGCAGAGCTTTCCCTCAAGCCACTCGTACGATTTTTCTCTCATCGTGCTGCCGCCGCCCGCCCCCTCCCAATCTCCCTCCCCCTCATCGCCGCCTCAGTCGCCCGTTAGAAGCGCTCCCCTCTCAATCCTTCCTGTTGTGAACTTGTGTTATTGTGGTTGACGTTGTTGAACCCGGGTGCTGTCACCGACTTCGATCACCGGAGCCGGGTACCTACACCCTCCAGGCCACACGACGGCCGTGACCTTATCAATAATGCGGATTTACTACCATCTCGTGCGGATAGAATCTGAGCTAAAAACAAAACTATCGGCCGAGAAAACCGCCGTACGATTGATTATACCCACGCATACACAAGAACATATTGTTGATCTGGTCAATTCTTTCTTTTAATTCTTGTCATCGCGACTGAGCTAGCTAACCAACCTCGTCGCAAGGGGACGAGCGAGGGATATTACCACTCCTTTCATCTGTCTCTCCTTCCCACATAATGAGCGAGGACCAAGTGGTCTTATGTGGGGAGGCATCATTATTTTGCATGCCAGGGTTGGCGTCAACACACCCCTCGGAAGGGAAGAGAAAAGGAGAGGAAAGACAAAAAAAGCCAAGCACCCAGAGTCTCAAGGTCCATGTCCATGCAAGAAAAAATCCCATCTCAGCCTGACCGACAAGCCGGTCCCAGTTCAGCCTCCTCTTACCGTTTTTGCTGTCCATCCCCCCTCGGCAGGCAGCCAACCGGGGATGCAAAACGCCCAAAAAGAATTCTCCGTCGGTGGTGTCCGTCCATCCGGTTTTCCCACCCCCTTGTTGTCCGTTCCCATGCTCGTGTTTCTCATTTACTCTGTTCGTAAGGATATAGTGTAATCCGCAAAAGGCAAGGTTCTTCGCTAGTAAAGAAGGGGTATAGAATAATAATGATTAACCCGTTTGGTTTGGAAGAGAGAAACAAAAACATGGGGGGGTCGCTCCGACTAGGTATAAGCAACAAAAAAAACCGGCCAAGGAAGCCTCGTTCGTCGCCGATATAGCCAAAAATGCCAAAGTATGCCGTAGCTCTGTATAGCCTGTCCATGTCCTCGCTGTAAATAAGTTCCACCTCTTTTCCAACGCCAGATCCACGCCGCAAATGTTTATAATAAATAGTAGTCTCGGGCCAGGATAGGAAAAAAATCGTTTCGTCATTGTCGTTACGGCTTGAGAAATGCGATTATGCAGATGAGCGCTTCTGCTTCTTCCGCGACCGTGGCTTGGTGTCCTCTTCCTCATCGTCCTCATCCCCACTATCGTCGCGCCCGTGAGGGGTGCCTGTCTTGCCATCATTACCCTTCTTGATACTGATCAGGCAGCCTTGCTCCTTGAGACGCTTTGTGAGCGGCGTGCTGGCCTTCATGCCTGGAAAGTCCTTTGCATTGTAGACTTGGAACGGTTCGCTCATTGCTGTCGCCACGATCGCCGACCTGTCTCCGGCGATCATCCTCGTGGGATCCAGCACCACTAGTGCAAACTTTAGGCGGAAGGAACCCGGCGTGCGGCAGCTGAGGTCGGGAAAGCAAAAGAAGCATCCCTCCTCGCTGTTCTCGTCGACGCCGACAAAGGGGCTTGCCACGAGTGTTCCCATAAGACGACGTTGCTGGCGGAAATCCTCCGGCATGCTGCTCATATCTTTGGTGCCTCTTTCGTCCCAGATGCTGCAGTGAACCACGCTGAATTGGTGACGCAGCCGGCGGCCACGCTCTTCGGGCGTGAGGGTGTCGTCGTGAATCGTCAACTGGACAATTGGCGGAGGATCGATGACGCGGCGGTCCCTCTCACCAAAGCCACAGCTCCTAGCTGCAGAAGGCTGCTGCCGGACGATTATTCGGTACTCCGAAGCCGGAGCTCTTACTGCTAGAGGCATTGGCTGTTTAGAGTTGCTGTTGCTATCAGAACTGAGTAGGTTCGAAATGCTCATCGACTTTGCTTCCTGTCTTGGGGATGCACTGGGCTGGGAGCTTGGGGGACTTTGCGGTGCTGGTGATGGCGCTGGGGGCAAGGAGCGGCGGTTCGGTCCTGGAGGGTAGGGTGGCTGCTGCGCCTTGATCAGTGCTGGGTGGCCATTGTCGTAGTGAAATGACTCTCCGCGCATCCGCGGAGACTGCTGTTGGAGATAAGAACGGGGCATTTGTCCTTGGCTATGGTGCTCCCGCAGGGTGTTCATTTGCCGTAACCGCAATTCCTGGGCAACTTCCTCAGAAGATCTATCACTGGCGGTTGATGATTGGGTCGGAGAGCGGCGGACATCAGGTCTCCTGGACATTGGGTGGGGGTCGCTGCTTGGGCCCGGAAGTTGAGGAGGTGTTTGCCCCACGGGAGAGGGCGTCGCATACTCGGAGTAGTAACTTTGCTTCCCGCCGAGGTAGGGGGTATCGCGGCCATTCTGCAATGGGGAAGCGTGGCTCGGTACTGCAGTGGATATCATGGTCGCCATAGGCGGTAGCCGCGGTGGCTGCTGATGCTGGTGGTGCTGGTGCGGATGCGGGTGCTGATGTTGATGGCCATGTTGATTCCCTTGCTGCTGCTGTTGCTGCTGTTGCTGCTGTGGCTGTAGAGGTTGAGGGAGCTGTTGCTCTGGTGCATAATACGCATGCCGCGGGGCATATTCGTGGTAGGTGTGATGAGGTCGAGCCATACCGTCCAACATCGTGTGACGGCCAAAGTCGCGAGGAGCAAACTCGACCACTGCAGACATTGGGGGAAATTGCCACAAATAGGCGCCTGGTACAGGTGATTCGGATCTGTGGATTCAGTCAGCCTCTAGTTTTGGCTAGCAGTGGTGGTACCGCCAGAGTGGATGGTTATACGAAAGGGGGGGATTACAGAAGAACCTGCTGCTGATTCCGAACAGCTACAAATACGAACCCAAACGACGGGGCACTGGGACAGGCGGTGTCGAGCGAAGTCTCAGCAACAGCTAGCGCCGATCCAGATAGACGCTGCTGGTGAAGGGACAGAGAGGGGGCGGAGTGTAGCCGTGAACCTGGCAGATCAGGCCTTGGGAGACAGTCGCAAATACCTCGTGCAGCTGCAGTGTACCGAAGCAGGGTTCCAGTAGATGGGCTTTTAGAGGAATACAGCTGCAAGTAACTGAGGACACGTGCAAATTTCGAAGTCGGGAAGCTCTCAGTTGCTCAAGATACCGGCTCGAGTGAAGCAAAAGTTGGTCCCACGTTGTGGCCGTTGGTGATACACTGGCGCCCAGATTCGGGAAGAGGATGCCAGTTGGATGAGTGAGAGGAGCGGGGGCGTTGGATGCAGGTGGGAGCTCAAGTGCTGGGGAGCTGGCGACGCTTTTGTTTGCTAGATCAAGTTGCCTGCAGGTTCTCGGTTCGGGATCATCTGGGCTGAAGCAGCGTGGTCTGTTGTGTCTGCGGTCTGCGGGTGGTGCAGGAACAGCACGGCATATAAGACTCGGCCCTTGACAGACTGACGAGGCCGGTAGTATGGGGCGGTGCCGCGGTGTGGAGGGCGAGTACTAGCAGTAGAGGAGGAGGGACTCGGGGTGGGCAGGCACTCGGGATATTTCAAAGTAATATGGCAAAGCCTGGGTGGTGGGCCATTGTGTGAGATTGAGAGGGCAGTAATAATATCAGGGGAACGTATCGATATCCCGAATGTCCATCAGGACGGAGGAGCTTGGGGGGCGGGAGTTAAGTACTCCGTGCCCTGACTGGACAAAACGAGAGATTCTGCAGATTGCCTGACAGGGATGGCAGGGGTTGAGGGCGACAATCCAGCAGGCGGGTTAATGGGTCAGGGAGAATGGGTGAACGAAAAGTACCGTGGCATCCCCAGGCGTATGAATTAAGTATGAGAAACAGAAGAGAGATGTGTTTGGAAGACGGCCTAGAAGCAGTGGAAGACAGGGAAGGGCAGGGGGGCGCGAAATGCATACCGGGGGGCGGGCCAAGGTCCGTTGTAAGCCCTGGCCCTGCGGCGCCGTACTGCGCAGTGCGGTACTGCGTACAAGCCGTCCAATGCTGCAGCGAACGGTACGTACGAAGTACTGCGTACCATTTCCACGAGACGCATCCCAGGACTGAGCGAGGCGGTTGACATTCCAGCAAGTGACCCCCTCACGCCCTCCCCCCTTCCTCTACCCTTCCACGCACCCCCACCACCCCGGCCTAAACCCCAACCCCAGTCAGTGATCGAGCAGGGGACGAGGCACGTCAGAAATCAAATCGCCCGTGGCCTGTGAGCCTGCGAGCCTGCCGACGACAGCTCACTGTGCCAATTGGACGTCCTGCCGGGGGGTGCTGAGTGGGCGCTGCACAGAGCATCCTCACGGCTGGCTCGCACAGTGAGGTCGTCGTGGGCTGGGGGCGGGGATGGGCATGGGCAGGCGACGAGACCCTCATAAGCTGCCTTGAATGGGTTTGTTTGGGCACGCTTGCCAGAGGGTGTCGACGCCACCGTTGTTCAGTTGGGTGGAACATGCATGACGGTGCAGCCTCTGAGGACGGACACGGTGGAGGGCCGTCAGTCAGACGGACCAAAAAAAAATAATACCACCAAGCATCGGATCCTCGGCGGCGTCGAGATGTGACAAACTGCGACAGCGAGGGCGAGGACGAACAGAGCCCGCAGAGGCCAGAGACTGAGCACTGCGCGAGGGAGGTGGAAGAAGCCGAACCAAGTGCAAACCGCCCGATGAGAGCAGCCGAGGACCGGCTGAAGTCGAGAACCAGCAAGCAGCGCAAGCTGCCGCCGGGCCAGCAAGAGCCCTCAGTCAAGTGAAACCGAGTTACTGGACCCGGTGCAGGTTTGCAGGTGTGCAGCCAGGAGCCGCGGGACGGAAGCTGTCCATCCTGAGCGCGCAATACTGGCAACTCTTCTAAAACACTCCCGGGTCGTCCAGCAGGCTGCCGAGGACGAAGAGGACAATCCATGGAGAGAGAACGGGTTGAGGGATGCTGGATGAGGTGCTTGCCCACTGGGCCGTGGTGTGGATGGATGGATATGGATGGGCGACAGATCTGGGAAAGGCTAACCACAGGGCAACATAGGTCGCCAAGGCATGTCTCGGCGGAGGCATCTGTTCCTCGTTCCCTCCTCGACTCTGACGTCCATCCCATTGATTCCATTCGCGCGGCCGAGAGGGGAGGAGGCATGCCACCACCACTGGCAGCACCTCTTCCCGTGTGAGCTTGTGCACTGCGTTGCTTCAGGGCAGGCGCACGACCAAGGGCATCCCAGGCATTCCATCTGGCGGAAGGAGTCACTGCGACCTCCCCAGGCCCCGGTTTACGGCAGTCGCAGTGCTGTGGGTGTGGGTGTGGTGTGGTGGGTGCGTACCCAGTGCGGCACCCGCAGGGCCAGATGGGGCCAGATATGTGGGGCCCCCTGCCTGCTTGCCTCGCAGCATCTATGAGTTCTATCCATGGCAGCCTGTGGTGAGCCTGTGGCAGCAGAGGCATGCTTCCTCGAGACTGGCTCGCTCGCTCGCTGGCATCGGGCTGTGGCATCACTGAAAATTAGCCGTGCCGCGCCTCTCCGACTCTTGCGACACTCCTTCCAAGCTCAACTTCACACTTCACCCACCATCTTGCAATGCTCCACTACAGTGACTTGCGTGTGTGTCTGCACCTGCCCGCACAGGATCCGGGCCTTCCCAGGCTTTGGGTTTGGCGCCGTTTTTTCCCTCTCCATTTCTCGGTTCCGTCCATATTGATGTTTCTGCGCTCCCCGTATTGAACAGATCAACTTTAATTGACAGCCACACGTGTCACGCCCGCCATCTGCCGGCTTTAATCTGCAGATGAATGATGGCGAGGATGTGCGCCTCCGTCCAAGCCCATCACCCATCACACGCATCGCATCCCTGAATTGACGACCAAGACACCCAAGACACCGAAAACATTCGGTAACGAGACCCCGGACAGCCGGCTGCAACTGCTTGCGCAAGAGATGCGAGAGAAACAAAAAAAAAAGAAAAACACCGGCCCGGCCAGACCCTTTGCGGCAGCATTGCCCAGTCCCGGCGGCATCCTACAAAGCCACACCAACGCCCGTCTGGCCGTTGGGGTCGGCCTGTGTTGTGTGGTGAATTTCATGACGGGCTAGCCTGGTCCCCTCCGCTGCTCTTCGCCAATCTGAATAGGCCACGCACCTTCTCGGTCACGAAGCGTTGCTTTTCACAGGCTCACCCGGCTCCGGCCAAAATACACAACTCCTCGGTGTGGCGCACCATGCTGCTGATTGACCTGCTTCTTCTCAAGGTAGCCAGCCAGATGGAGCGTCTCTAGATTCGTGTGACCAGCAAAACAACCAAGACAGGGGATCTATGTCTTGCTGGTAGGAATGCACAACTGCTTCCCTCTGCCTTAGTGTAGACCTCTCACGGCCGTCTATTTCCAGACAAATTTCAAAGCTATGACCCTCAACCTCACTGCCTCGCCGTGTTCTCCCACCGTGCCCTCGCAGCCGTTGGTCATCTTGCGGTGGAAGTTCCCGCGCTAGCCTCCAAGTGGAGTGAGGGTCAAGACAAGAGGAACGCCGAATACTCCGTACACATACCTGTCACCCCTGCCGCGGCCATCACGCTCCCAGCAAGGCGGTACATAGTGAGCATCGACCAGGAAGTAGGGATGCGCACCATGCACACATCACCACTTTAATCGCCGTGGCTGCGTCAGATAAGAGGACCGGGCGGTTGCAGTGCCTGACTCGTCCAGCTCTGCGACCACCTAACTTGTCGATATTGTCACTCAGCCAGACTCCCAAGTTCGCCGGACTGGTGATATTGCGCGCGCCGCACCGAGCAGCGGAGGATGGATCTGATGGACACATTGACACGGCACGCAGGGTTGCTTGAGAGTTTGCGCACACAGCGCAGCAAGCAGCGCAGTGTCCAATCAACACCGTCTAGTCATCCAGGGGCCCCGGCTCGACACGGCTGACAAGGAAGACAGGGAAGACAAGGAAGGCTCGCCAGCACCCGTGGTTGGATAGATGTGACCCTGATTCCCGGTTTCCCACCTTGCCCCACGATGAGGCCCGTGAGCAGTGCGGCGGACGGTTTGCGGCGGGGTGGGAGGGAAGAATGCCGCTTAAACTCTTTGTGGCTAATCAACTTTGACGTTAAAACGCACCACTGCATGTCTTTGGCCGGCCCCTGCTAGTCCTTGCAGCGCGCAAGCAACAACCCTCGAGACTCGAGACGGACTAGGGATAGCCAAGATCAGATATCAGAAATACAAAACAGCAAAAAGAGGAACAAAGCAGCGCGAGCACCAAGACTAGTCACGGTACCCAACGCAACGAAACGGCGCAGGGACGAGCCACACCACTTGACCTTTTGCACTTTGACCTCATCCATCCAACCCCAGACTTTGGGACTTTGGGTGAGCATCTGGATCATGCCAATTTCACAACGGCGCCCACCACCTTACCCCGCACAACCTCACCCAAAAATAGGTAGGGAATCTGAGCGTGTGAGAATATGTGAGTATTGCGAAAAACTTAGCTTCGAATACCATGGGTCTTGCGGGCATGGCTCTCGCAGGCCCCGGTGCCGAGATAGCCCAACTAAGGGCACCGCCGTGCGCCAGACGGAAGCATCAAACACGGGAAGCGCCTGAGAAGGAAGACCAGCGGCAGTCGGACTTTGGACAGTGCCGCCTTGCCATTTTCGGGAAGGCACCAGTGGTGTGGGGCATGATCGTCCCGTCCCTGGGTGGGGGTGGTCCTTGCACGAACGGCGGCGAGCGGGCGGAGGAGCGAGGTCGGTTTGGACTTTGCGTGCTCTTCCAAATTCCTTTTTTTTTCTCTCGTGTGGCATCCTACCGGGTGTGCGGAGAGGTACAGCACAGTACCAGAACAAAATGGCATCACCTTTTTGCTCCTCTCCTCTCCCATGGATTTGTTCCAAGGCCCTGGCACAATTTGCCAATTTCATATGCTATTCCGTCCTTCATGTTACTGCTGCCGGGAGAAAAATAACATCGCATAACAAAGGATTGTCTGACTATTCAGTCTGTCAGTCTTACTCCGTCCACTGTCCCTCTTTTGGGCACTGAAGAAAGGGAGGCCTGGCCCCCCACTACACGCTTGTCGAGGCTGTCAATGCTTTTGTTTCAAAACGGGAAACAAGGCGCCGCAGTCCCGTTGCTTATTCCTGCCCAGGCTATGAGGCTGTTCTAAGCCCCAGATTGTTAGCGCCACTGGCCATATTGACAACGACATCGTTCATCGTCAGCTTCAACCCTAATATGCATACCAAGGGCCGCCTCGACTACCGATTGCATAAGCGGCACTATCCCAGGCCGGGACTTCTGTCCAACATACAGCCCGCGCACCTTCCCGCCCCAAGCGTTGCTAGCTAGGCGAGCCAAACAGCCTAGACTTTTGAGGCTGCTTCGTTGTCTGAAAGAAACGGGTTGAGTCAGGTTGGATGGGAAGCGGAGGCGCATTACCCTCTCCGCACGACTCAGCTGCATACCCCGCGATACAGAGTTCTACCAATCTGGATCAAACCGCTCAGCGTTGCATCAGTGCCCTCTACATCTCAGGTTGCGTACCGCCAAGGTAGACGGCGACTACTACGAACGAAGCGCAGAAGAGCCACTCGGACCCCAGGAGGCTACCCCTCAAGTTGCCTCGACTGGCCCCCAGGCGAACGTCGTGGCTGGACACGGCACGGCAGCAGGTGTCGCAAGACACTCATAATCATCTCATAAGCAGCCACGGTATAGGGTGGATTGCGCGTGCTACGAGGCTCAGCAGCCACTGTCGGTTCAGACCCAAATGAATAGCACCAGCCATTGCCAGACTATACGCCGAAAAATAGCCCGCCTCTTATCGCACCAAGCCTACTCCTATGTCTACCTATGCCTACTTACACACGCGCCTCACCAGCTTACCTACCTATCCAGACTCGGCCGTCGGTCCCGACTCAGTCCTGGATTCAGCTCGGAGGCCCCGCAGCCATAGCCCGCATGCTTCCCCCCTTTGTGCCGTTTGACGGAGAGCCGTGGGCTGCGATGTGAACCATACATGCAGAAATCAGCGTGGACAGGCAAGGCTACTGCCGCCCACACATGCGCCCGTACCGCCCACCGTCTGGAACCAGGCTTGCGCCGCCAACAAGCCATCCATTCATAGCTCGCCGCCCAGCTATGTTCCCATGAGCCGGCGTGTTGTGGGTCGTAGTGCCTGCCAGCTTGCTTTTTGGGTACCTAGCCCGGCTTCGCTCAATATCAGAGCTCCGAAGCAAGGCAGACAGCCTGCACTGTGCTCTATATCCCAGAAATCCCAAATATAAGCCGTAGTCCAGCCGTCAAGACTATATCTCATGGGGTGAGAAGCAAATCTGTGGGGAAGAGGCCAGAAAGAAGAGCGAAAAATCTCCGAATGGCGTGCAGATGTTCTGGTTAGACCGACCAGAGTTGTCCAAGAGCCTGGATGACGGAAGGGTACGAACTGAGCTAGCCACAGGTCTGGTTCATAATGCTCCACGTCAACCAGCTAGAAGACATCTTCCTCTGGTTGAACTGCTCGCCAAAGGGCCAGTTACCCAGACTTCTGGCCGCTTTGACATATTATTCGCCTCGCCGCTTGGCTGACATCCGCGCGCCCTGTGGACCAGCGCGCTTGGGACGCTTTGTACGCGCCAGATGCGCTACCACCTTGTCGAACTGAAGAACCATAGTTTGTCGAATAAGGTGCTCGACTCATGCCGGGTTGCTCTCTTCGGCCATCAGCGGCCCCGGGGCCGCGTTGCACTCGCTCATCACCGCATCGCAACATCTCACGCCTTTGAGCTCGTCGCCCCACCATGCTCCGTTGAGTGCATAAGTCCACATATCTACTGCAGATGAAGACGTGCCGGTAGTTGCAACCGCTGCTCGGAAACATCCCTTCCAATTGCCATTGTGCGACTATCCAGCCCAGAGTTCAGGCTCCACCCCCATCCCCGCGTTTTGCGCATGATCGACCCTCCAGGCTTCCTATCAAATGTACCCATCTTGTTTCTGAATAGGATGTTGGTGCTTTGTGAGTTATCACCCAGCAGAGCGCCGCTCGGCAGAGATTTCTCGAACTGAAGCTGAACCTGCTGCGTCGATCATAGAGGCATGCCTCGCCGCCAAGACTCTGATTAACACGTCTGCAAAACCAATGCCACACTGCCGCCTCCTACCTGCGAGATTGTTTCACCAATGCTAGTTGAGTGACTATGTCTCGCCAGTGAGGAACAGCAAGAACGCGCAGACCCGGGATACGGTGTGCCCGTGGTTGAATTTTCAGGTCTCGTCATCCCTGGCGAGTCGTTTTTTTCTTCGCCTGGCCAGACGCCGAGCTTCTCAAGACGGCGAGTTCCGGGCTGGGTGAGGAAGAGCCGAGGAGGGTGTGCTGCAGCCTGTCGACTCTTCCACATGCAACATAGACTTGAAACTGCGGCTAATTGCTCCCCAAACCTCAACCCACAGAGAGCTAGCTCCCCGCCTCAAAAACCAATATCCGGTCACGGATAATTAATCTGAAGGGGCTTCTCGAAATCTTCCAGGGAAAATCACGGAGGCACGCGGCACCACCTGAGCCCATGCATGCAATCGCTGATTGCCAATCTGTAAGAGAGTTGAAATATTTTCCGGTTCAAGCACGGAGCATCACCATCCCATCTTCACCCTTCGTCCCATCTCTGGACGATCTGGAGAAGAGCGCATTGCGGGCGGCCGATCATTCATCAACAAACCCCTCCACTTCAGATGGATTCTACAGAGGTTCTGGATCGGGATCCGGCGACTCCGTCGTGAGATGGCCAGCAGTCCAATTTACCGGTTCTGCCTTTGTCGAGGCCTCGCCGGTTTCAGTTGGCAGTTCGATCTCCCAAGAGACTCCCGAGATGACAGATCTGGTGACAGGGGCCTTGTACGATAGACGAGAGGTCAGAACCCGGGTAAATCAACCTCTTCTCCAAATTCGTCAGTCCACACCAGCCAGCTTGCCTTGCTTGGCTCTCATCGTGTTCCTTTTCGGCTTCATATCGGGACTTCTTGCCAGGGCCACTAGGAGGGCTCGGGAACGCCATGGCTGCATCATTAATATGCGCCGTGTAATATGGGGTCCTCCAGGTTCCTGGAAAGAAGGCAGTCTCTTCAGTCGCTCGTCTAAGTGACCATGCGGCGGGAATTGGCCCCAAGCGACCTTTCCAACCCGTACACCTTGTCCTTCGGCTTCTCAACCGGGAACTCAGTTAATTGCCCTCCTTTCCGGCCGCCTGGAGTTCGTTTAAGGCGCGCGTGTGAAGGGTCCTTTCCGGTTGGGAGGAGGAGACGTGATCTGCAACGTTACTTATTGCTGCTTTCTTTTGCAGCAAAGAAGCCGATTCGCGCGCCAAACTCGTCTACCATAAGCGTTCTTCATGACCGTCTGTTGTTTGTATTCCCCCATACACTCCGTGACTGTGGAACCTGGGAGTAAAAGCTGATTATGCTATCGTTGGGAGGAATGTACGGCAATTTTCTTGGCTTCTAGGCAACTGCCTCGGCCGACTGCCGCGTAGTAGCGAATATCCCTCCTCTCACCGTGCACACTTTACGCTTGGGTGGAGTTTTCAACGCGATACAGGACAGCCAGGCTGATCTGTGTTGCTGTTGTCGTGTGCGCTCTTTACCTGCATCAGGGCAATGAGAACGTATATGATGTCGGCTTCCCAGATATGAACGATCATCCGGGTGGCAACACGGCGTGATTGCATTTCAAAGACCCCATGCTAGGGACTAACTACTCCACAGTCCCTGATGGCGCAATTCTTGCGGTTCTTACCACCAATCCCGCCACGCCACTCGATCGGCCACTACTCATTTAGAGCATCTTCAGACGATTATTGCCGTGCTATTCGCCTAGCAAGAGAGTAGACGACCAGACATGGAAAAATTTTAATCGCCGACCGACTGACACGGCTGGCCGGCCGGTTGGCTCTGCCGGGAAAAGAACGAACACCTACCCACACACACATCTGGAACGTGGGAGTGATCCAGGTCTATCGTCGTTGTGTCAGGGCTGTCTCATGGTGTGTTTGCTAACCCGCTCAATAGAGTTTGTTTTGAAGGCACACAATAAACACACTCTCGACACAGCGTGTATGCGTGGGCTGGTTTTGGGTGATGAAATGGTATCTTTCTCTATTGTCCCTGGGGCGGCAGTCACTCATCTTCCCCTCGCAGGGCTTTACCTGTTACATGTCAGCACGGAGCGATCACCGACGTCCCTTGGGGCGGTATTCTGGAAGGTTCGGATGGTTTTGTGCTGTCATCAGGGCTTACTTCTGCGGCGCCGCAAGTCCGGCGACGGCTAAAGCGAGCTCGGGGTTCCTCGCCAGGGATATTTCCAGGTCACTTCCCAGGGAGGTTCATGAGTCTGATCCCGGGGCTAGGACTTGGTCCGGCGTCGCTCTGCTTCGGGGTCTGTATGCTGTGCATAGCCTGGCTTTACACGTCACGGTTTGACTTGGCCAGGCCTCCTGCCCGGCTCGTTTCTTTCCCTGTACAGAAGTGGGTTGTGATATAGCTGTTATGAAGAGATATTTTATATGTCAAGATGCTGGCCATTGTTTTGTCACTCGCTGTTTGCCACGATTGCTTGACACGCCTGCCCGCTCGCCGACCAGAAGAAGCACCGAGGTATTACCTAGGTATGTTTGTCTGGATCGGGGGGAGCTTTGTTGGCGAGGTATAGCTTCATGCTATTATGAAGCGGATCCCTTTCTTGTTTGGGGTGAGCGAGCGAGTAGCCACCACGGTCCCCACCCGGTCGGTATCGGTCTCTCTTCCCTTGTGTCCGCTTAAATCCTGGCTATGTCGGTGTCGGCGTGGTTTCGCCCCGCTGGGCATGAGCTGGATGCGGCTGTGGTAGATGGGACTCGCCTTCACGGACTATGCGTGAGGGCACCGGTATTGCCCTGGGTTATACCGGGGCTCGACGGGGAGCTGGGCAGCTATGCTCTGGGATAGGGGGGGGAGGTGGTTTAGCCTTGCTTTCTGTTGTGAGATGGTATAGGGGGGTTGTATAGGGCGTCATCTGTGAGAGGCCAGGAGATTGGGTGGTTTGCTGGATATTGGACCTAGTGGGTTCGTGTTCGGATGGGGTTCCGGGCACAGTGTGCATGATTCTTATGGGGGCGTGGGATATATGATGGGCTTGTTACATACTTTTTTACTTTCCTCTTTGCGCTGCAGGTTCCGGTGGGGCCTTGAGGCGAGTCTTGTTCGGCCGCCACGGGGCGGAGGTTCTGCTTGGTTCGAACATCTGATTTGGGCAAGGCGGAGGAGGATACGAAGGCCATGGGATGGCTCAGCTGGGTCAAGTTTGGGGGGAGGTGTTGGTCGATCGTCTTGGAGTAAGTCCGTGGGTGCTGGTTGAGTTCGGCTGCCGCGGCGGCGGGCTGCTTGCTTGCTTGCTGGCGTCGGGCTTGCTGAGATGGATATTGGTCAGAGGCGTGGGAGGGGAGAAGGTGAAACGGACTCGGGTTGTTTTTGTGGGTGGGTGACCCGTCTTCCGGGCATGAACGGCCACGCGGGCTTGGTGTTGGCGAGGTGGCGTGGTGATCGCCTCGGTTACCTGTTGAGCCGTCCGTGTTAAGCCGGGCTGGCGGTGTTCTGGGAGGCGGGATGGGTTGTGTCCATGTGAGTCTCTGTTGGCGTGGTGGTGACACGGACTGCCTCTGGTCTTGATGTGCGGGCGTGTCCGTGACTCAATCAGTGCTCCGGAGCTTTTGTTTACATTCTGCTGTCAAAAAGTGAAGAAGGAAATATGCCAAAAAGGAGGTCGGCACCTAGGAATCAAACCCCCAAGGCTATGTGACACGGCAGCCATGAAATCTGAGTGTCGATGGTTGCTCTGGTCCTTACAGGTATGAGGAAATAGGTTGCCAGTCGCCTACCTAGGCACAGGGCCTATACTGTCCAGTCCAGCTGCGTTGCCCGCATATGCTGGGTTAGTAGGCGAAGTGTCTCCTTCCTGGGAGGGTTTGGAAACTGACACAATATGTCTTCTGTTATGACTGTAGAATGTATGAACAGCCCCCTTTCATCCAAAATTCAACAAGGTGGGAGTGTTTTTGTAGAGCCAGCTCATCAACATCGAGATATTTGTATGTGTAAGGCACAAGTAGCTCGGCCAAGCGTCGCCTTAGATTCGTACTCCAACAACTAACTGTACCTAACGTCTTGACATATCTGTGTGCTATATCAATGAGATCTCTTATGGAGTCGTGGGGGTTGTGATGGCTTTCTGGAGACCCCTTGAGGAATAGTGTTGTCGTTTTGCCATGAGACTATGGGGTTAATGTATTTAAGCTTACCTTGGGTAGAGCTACTTGGTATTAGATGACATCTTGACCAAGGAGATATGGCATTTCATCTTGTCTCTTTGGGAGGATTATTTTGGCTACCCTGACTCAAATGACGTAGATACTGGCAATTGTGCTGTATTCCGTGAAGTAGAGTAAATTGGGTGGTCAAGAGGAGGAGGTTAGGACTGGCTCCCCGGCCGGGCGCAAGAAGTAGGCCCAGGTGGGCGCTAGGGCCGTGAGGAAGCCATTCACTGCCCATTCATCCTCTTATCTATCTATTTATCTATTTGTCTAATCCATCGATACTGTACCCGTATCACTCTTGCATGTCTCAAATTTCCCAGCCCAACTTTCCATACAATGTCTAGGTGTCAGCCTTTGTCATGTTTTCGAGCTTGACTACCAAATGGAGATTAGTCATTATATCTAGGTAGCCTTAGTCAATAACATGCTGCAGATTGGAGAAGCTCCGTGATGGTGATTGTGTGAGTAGGTTTGTTTCATTTCTGCCCATTTCCCAAGCACCGACTGGCATGTTTTAAGCGTTGAGAAACAATGAAGCAGATATCAGTCACCGGCGGGAACAATCCCATGCCCAGAAGATAGCTATGGACCAATGGCTTGATTCCATTATTGACACGTCTACTTCTCCTTGGAAGAAAAATATATGCCTTTCGATATATTCGACATAAAAGGGCTAAACTAGTTGACATGTATGCTCTATCTGGACTGTTCTGATCACACGCACGCTAGATCTGCGGACTTTTAGTGTGTTAGACTGACGTGATAGTCGACTACACCATGCGGCCTATTTTGCTTATGTGAATGACACGAGGATACTAGGCCTTGGGGGGGGGGGGGGGCTTGATGGGACCTAACGATGCCTTTTGAGTTGCTTCACCCGCCGTGGGAACTTGGTTGCCAAATGAAGACTGGCACGAGTCATGAGCCGAGGGGCGACGAGATATTACAGTGTGCTGGGGTTGTGTTGGATGCAGCTCACTGGCATGGAAATTGTGGTTTATTATTGGCAGAGGGGTTCGGAATGCTACGTAGTACAGAGAACTGAACTGAACTGTTGGCATTTCCCAGCCCATACAGCGATGACTACGAAGATGTAGAAAAAGGGGAAAGCCCAAACAAAGCAGGTACCTACATAGCCCTCGGCCGAACTGCCGTCTACATCAACTTGCTTGTCTTTGGCAAGGTCGGCAGATATGTCGAGGTTAGATCGCTGGCAAACTGGGCATTTTTGTACCCCTTTCCTCTGAGCTGCCTGCTCATAGTTTCCATCTTTCTCTAGGGTTGACCTGTAAGGAGAGAGAGCTCGAAAGCGACAAAACAAGCCCCGACAGGGACAGCACAAAAACGGCAAAAAGAAACATCTTCAAGATAGGCTCAGTCGGGGATTGAGCCCGAGCCCGAGCCCGAGACCTCGCACAGTTACTAGTTTCCAAGCAATAGGTAAGTTTCCAAAGCACGAATATACCACTAGACCACTGAGCTGAATCCGAAGATACGCTTGACTTGTCTTGTGGAGTTGACCCGAAAACCGTGTCCAAGTAAACAAAAGACTCCACCAATACCTCGGCTCAACTAAATATGCCTTTAGCTGTAGAATTGCAGCCTCGGCCCAATTGACTTCGTAGCACATTAGCTATGAGGGAAGCTTTTTGCTCTTGTTTGGGACTGTAGAGGGAAACCACATCCGAGACCTTAGAGTACAAGCCTCTGAGCTGTACTTGCAAGTGCAAACCAGCAGTAAACGGCGAGTTGAATCGTCGAACGGCAAGAAATCACCGAGTGCCCGGCGAGCTCGTAGACTAGAGGGAGCGGCCCTTGGGCACACAGCCTGTTCGCCCGGGGTAATGGGCATGCGTTGGACCTCTCAAGACACTAAACTTTATTTACGGAGGTACGTTCGTTGTGCTATCGAACGTGGCTGTTATATTTGGACCAAAACCCTACAGTAGTCGCTATGGCTCGATGTTGCCAGGGGCGATTTGGTGCTCACTTTCCTGTGTAGCCTGTCTATGGCATCGGCATGACAAAGCTGCGCTCCTGTTGTTCACTGAGAACAGATGAAGTCAATGAAGAAGGGTTAGAAGCGACACCTCATTTACCTCCATCGAAGGGACCGCGTTATGCAGTCCGACCAACCCGCAGCTTCAACGAGGCTGATAAGACGGGGAACACGAAAAAACGAGCCGCTCGACGAAGAAGTACGAACCGTGTACATGCATACACGGCCCGCACTTACCTGCTGCATTTGGCCGTTTATACATCTCAGAGATAGACGCCAATACGACCGCGAAGACTCGAAAGCACCATCCCGGTTGTCGTAAGCAGTCGGTGGCACAGAGGAGGCCCTGTAAGAAAGGATTTCATAATCACTTACGGGCCTAGCGGTTCTGACCCGCTGCATTATGGAACCTACCGCCTATACTATCGTATTCACCGACGGATAATTCTTGTCGGACAGCTGCACCGGGTTGCCGAGAGTCATGGACGCGGGGTGTGGGATGAGAACGCGGCAGGCTTAGACACGTGTCTTGGGGTAGTGGTGTCTATCCCTTGTGATATGTCTCTGATGAGGACTACCCGCTGGGAGTTTGGGGCGTCTGGGTCTGACCTGCCCGAATGGTGGATGGTTGCGGCTGAGGCCTGAGATTGGCGCCCTGGCTGGTAACCAACCATGAAGGTCGAGGGAGATGGCAAAGATTGGTCTTTATCATTACGACCAAACATTCTGCTAGACATCTGGTAGCTATCCCGATTCGCGGTTCGGGGAGATTGACCGCAGAGTTTGCTGGCGGTCCGTCATCCAATGGCCATGGAATTGTGTCTTGGCTTCTCGGGCCGGAGATGGCGGGTTTTGTCCGGCCCTATCCCGATGTTTTCTTTTGGTCATTATTTCTTTTCGACTGGCAATGAGGGCATCGTGACTTTTCTCTGTCGCTAGTTGAGATTATTTGATTTCCCTTCACCAACCAGCATGGTAGCGACTGCTACAGGCAATATGGTAAAATCCTGGCAAGGACGCCACAAGGCTGATAGGCGGCGGCAGTGTGACGTGATACAACGTCGTGATTTGCCGTCGGGCTGTTGAACGCAAGGCGTCTGTCATGTCTGTCATGGGCACGCGATGGGTGCGGGAGTACATGGGAGGCGGGAGGATGCATTCCTCACGCTGCCAGTTGCTTAGCCCTGAGACTTATCGACTCTAATCGCCTTTATTGGCGCTCTATCGGATAGTGGGTGGGTGGCAAGTGAGTAGCAAGTGGGTCAGGCCAAGGCTGGTGAACCGTGGGCCGATGGAGCAAACCACGTGAAAGAAAAATGGCCAAAATTAATACTTTGCAGTAGTATTCCGTAGTGTAATGCATTATTTTGTTCACGATTTCGATCTGAGTGGGATTTAATTTGGAGTCGCTGACGCTATGGGGTGCTTGGTCATGTTTGATTGGCCACTACCCCCGCAGTGGCCCCAATTAATATCATAGCGTATATCCCCCCTGACCCATGTCATTTGCCCTGTCGATCCGGCAGCTTCCTTCTGGGCGCTCCATTTTGGTCTCGCTGCGAGTCGGGGTCGGGTGTTCCTTCTCGAAGGCCAGTATCCGCTGATCATCTAGAGTCACCACGTTGTGGCCCAGAGATCACCATTCCAGTCTCGAGAGACATTTGCAGGTTTGTCAACGATAGCTTGTAACTGCAATTATTTGTACGACAACGCTAGTGCTAGCAACTACCGCAACCCTCCCACCTTTTTTTTTTTTTTTTTTTGTTTTTTTTGCAACCTTGAGGCTACACACGAAGGATGCAGTTACGCGGTGACGATGCAGTAGCGTGAACGTAAGGCGCCCGCTGGCCAGGGGAGCATTGAATCTCGCTTATGCGGAGATTTTCTTCTCTTGGGTTCCTGCCTGGCGCGAGAAGGACTCAAAAGGTAATCGCAGCAATCACAGCAATCGCACAGTAATCGGAGCAGGCGCAAAACGCAGGGCAGGATGGGTAGAGCTTGAACAATGCATTGTCGTGTCCTCGACTTGGGCCGTGCCTGTACCTGCATCACCCGCTTTGGCGCCGACTTACAGTATGCATCCCACCGGCCCGCCTCCGGTCATTTATTCATGGCACTTATCTCTCGATCTCTGGAGGGGCTGCATCGGGGTTGAACGGTGCCGCAGACGCCTACCGTTGATTTCTCAACGGCTGCCGTAGACTGAGCGCAGATAAGATGCGAAGAATCAATAAAAGCATCGCCGTGCCACTTGCCACTCACGTGCGGATGCCCTCCTTCTTCGCTACGTGAATCATGGGCCGAAAAGGTGAGTCCGGGGTCTTGGTGAGCATCCAAAGCGGAAAGGGCGCAAAAAGGCGCTCGATAGCCTCGATAAACGCGACAGCGATTTCCTTTCTTGTCGAGCCGCTGTCAGGCACCGTTCGGGGGGCCCCACTACCGCAACATCCACCACGATACCACCGCAGCACACCAACTTCCCCCACAGCGACAGCATCGCCCACTTGCATCCATTTCCTGCCTAGCGCCGCTGCTATTGGCTCAGCGTCCGATCGCTTCAACACTGTCCGCTCGCACCCCCTTGTCTTCGCGCCGTGGGCTTGCCGGGATCCCAGGATTCTCCTGGGAGCCCCTGGCCGCTCTGGGGTCCCTGGCAGCTTATGGGCAGGTCCAGGTCCTGCCCGTAGCTGTGCGGTTGCGGTTGCGCGACTGGCCAAGACCCATCTGGGCTCACTCTCTTTCGTCGCTCGTGTTATTTGAATCTCAGAATCCTCTGTTGACCATCTCGACTTTGACATTGTCTTAGCATCGCAGATCGCCAAAAAAAAAAAAAAAAAAACCCCCCCCCCCCCAAGAAAACGAAACAATTGGCCCGCCCCCGCGCTCAGTTCCCACACCAGGTCTGCACTGCCAGAAGCAGCAACGGCATTATCAAACAAATTTATATCTCTCTGCCGCTCTTCCCATTGGTCTCGCTCTCTTTTGGCCCTCTCTGCACACGGTATCGCTATATTTACCCGCCAGCCCATATTGACTCCCCGGCCGAAAGACTCGGTCCCGCCTCGACAGCAAGGCACAGAAATCTGCCCTGTCACCTGGATGCGGCCGACGATATCCCCATAGAGAGTCGCTATAACAGAGCTCTTGTTCGAAACAAAACACACTCTCGGCCGTCCCTCGGCCTTCTAGAAACCTCCCGCTCAGCGCCTTTCACGAACGCGCCCAAGACCACGACCGATCAGCTTGTCTAACCCAGCCGATCGGGGAGGAACCAGTCACTCATTATACCTGCATTTTTGCGCCGAGTAATGTTGCAACGATCACAGCAATAGTTCTAAACAGCCGCTTCACGATGGCTTCCACGCTCTCGGGCCGCCGTGTCCAGTCTCCCACATTCTCGCACCGCAAGCCGACAGCATCATGGGCTGTAATCCTCGTTGTGCTCGCCTGCCTTGTCTGCCATACTATGGCTGCCACTGCTGAAGCTGTCGAACCTGTGGAAACCCTTGTGATGGACTCGAGGACACCACTCCAGGAGGATGGAGGATGGGTTATGCTATCGAACGACGATTTGGAGTTGCGCAAGATGAAGCGCGCGCCAGCCGACCCCCAGGTGACAACGACATTCCAAATTGCCGTGTCGACCGTGACACAAGCTTCCACAACCACGACCGTTGCAGCAAGCCCACTTCCCAGCCCACTTGATGGCGGACTGTCGTCAAACTTCACCTCCGACGAGGAAGGAAAGACACCATGCCCAGGGTTTATCAACTCGTTTCTTACGGATCCGTTGTTTAAGCAGTGTTATCCCCTTTCAATCCTACTCCAGGTAAGCTGGAACTCTGTTGGAAAGGGTGCTATTGTTCAGCTGCTTATCTTTCTATCAGGGATCTCGGTCGTTCTTCAATGCGGAAAAGTCGCTCGTTAGCATTACACAGGTGCTGGATGCGTCTTGCGCCCCCAACGCCACCTTCTGTAATAACTACATGTCCGACCTGTCCAAGAACCTGACGAAACCCGAGAACTGCGGAAACGATTTTGCCCTCGGGAACTCGATCGTCCGTGATGCGTACATGGCTATGGTGGCTTATGCGCCTCTGTACAGTGTCGGGTGTCTCAAGGACCCCGCAACGTCCATGTACTGCTACGCTAATGCCATCACCAACCTCTCCAACCCTTCCAACGTGTACTTTTACTACCTCCCGCTCAACATATCCCTTCCCGGCAGCACCGTTCCGTCGTGTAGTTCCTGTCTGCAGCAGACTATGAACGTCTTCCAGGCCGCTACCGCCAATCGGAAACAGCCGATCGCCAACACATACGGCTCCGCCGCTTCGCAAGTTAATACCATATGTGGCCCGGCGTTTGTGAACCAGACACTCGTCAGCGAGCTTGTCGTCGGCGCTGGTCTTAGGAGTCGGCCGTTGACGTGGACAGCCGCCATGGTGCCATTGTTGGCGGTGTTACCGTGGCTACTCTGAAACATGTGTTAGCTCGCATAATACGGCAGCAACCTCAACGGCGTCTAGATTTCCTTTTCAAGCATTTTCTGATTCACGGGTCTCAAATAAAGAGGGGGGTCGGAAAAGGCTTATGTGTCCCTGGGTAGCACGATCGCGACGACGGCACCAGCGACGGTCATTTGAACGCGGGTTCTTTCTTTCAGCAGGTCATTCTTGTTTGGCGCTCGATACCCACTTCTTCCACTTCTTGGCCTCTCGAGGCATACTTGGTTATATTCTTTTGCCATACAGGGCTTTTTTGCTTCTTCTCTTCACCGGGGTGGTTCTCACCCCCTCGGTCTGTTTTACCTTGGCTTACACGCCTACCTTTAGTCTTTTTGTATGGAGCTGTTCACTTCGTGTGGAGATGGTTTTTTTCTTCTTTTTTTTCTACGGGGATGTATTATGGAGATTTTGCGGGGAAGGATAAAAGCTGGGTTCATGCTTGAATGGGAAATTTCGTTTTACATAGTACACAGTGTACAAGTGGGCAGACAAGGCTTGCTACGAGATATAAGATGACGGGAAGCGTTTTACGCGGGCTGGGTTGGGCAGAGAGGTAAGGGTCGGGATTGGACATGGGACCTGGCGTTTATGGATGGGCATTTTTGGACTACCACCCTGGTTTGGGGTGAGGTTAAGTGCAGCGTGTCCGGTTGACGGACTTGTGTTTGACTCGGGATGAGCTGACATGATGATAAGTCTTCCATGTATACATGTTGATGTCTATATCAATTAATGAGGGATCTATTTGTCACATGCAAATTGGATAGTATTGCATCAGGTAATGAGCTGCACGTTGCGCTGGGGTGGATGTGTCCATCCGGCGGCCCCCTTTTGAGGGGACACCCGTGGTAAACAACCTGCACTAGTTACTATTTGCCTGCTGTACTTGACTTTCATCAGGTGTTGCAGACTGCCAGTCAGTCGTGAAGGGCAGGTTGACTTGCAGATTAAGACTTGTTCGAGTGTGGAGCAGCACCAATCAGCTCACACAACTGGTCAAATCGCGCAAACAAGTCAACCAACCAAACACCTTGGCTTTATACAAACTCACCATCACAGCTCCCTCACGATTGCCCCACGCGCCATGCCATTATCCCTTGATTCTCTTGTTCTACTAATGCCAAATGCCTGACCAAATGCTATGTACCGAATCCCCGCGACGGAAAAAGAAAAAAAGAAAAACCCTACTACAGCCCGCGTGGAAAATAGCTATATCACACACTTGAAGCCTCCCCCTTTCCCTGAAACCAAAGCCACCCTCGCCAGGTACGGCATTACGCCAGGTAAGTATACGCCCCGTTCTCGCGCTCGATGTAGTCCTTCTCGATGAGCCTGTCGCACACCAGTTAGCAAACGGCTTTCCCCCTGGGGAGAAAGAAAGGAAAGGAAAACGCGCTTTTCAATATTGGTCTTGATATCGCCCGCGTCGACCGCGCCGCGGCTCTTGGTCTGGTTGATCACCTCGGCGACAAGCTGAGCATGCGTCATGACCTTGCGGCTCTTCATGATGCGGACGATGGCGGCCTGGGTCTCGAATTGGCGGTCGGCGGCCACGCGCTCGTGGGTCTCCTTGTTCTCCTCCTTGGTCTCGCGCAGCTGGATCTGGTTGATCTTGACGCGGTACTTGGGGTCGGTGAAGGTCCGGTTGACGCTGAACGTATTGGTGGGCTTGACGTCGCGGCCGCGCGGGTGCTTGGCCAGCACACGGACCTTACCGCACGCGAGGCTCTGCAGGGTGCGCTCGAGCTCGGGGCCGGGAAGTCCCGTGGCCTGGGCGATCTGTTCGTACGACAGCACGCCATCGGTGGCGGTGCCGGTGCCCTCAACTTCGTTGAAGAGGACCAGTACGACGGCCTGGAAGGCGCTCACGAGCAGCTCCTTGGGACCGCGGTCGAACTGGGCGCGCAGGACGCAGTGTGCCAGGTTATGCTTCCATGTCAGTCTCCGGCCAGTGTGCTTGTTCCTATAGTAGCCATCAAACGTGGAGATCTGCTCGGACACCTCGCGGGGTAGTAGGACGCGCACATCGGGGTATGTTGGCCAAGCGGCTGCGGACAAAATGCTGACGTTCAGGTCTACGTCGCCGACTAAGCCGCGGTCCTCGGGCCTCCCTAGCCATTCTTTGTATGTTTTCATCTCATCTTTGGCGAGCTCCTGGTCTCTGAACATTTGCTCGAGGTTGTGGGTGAAGCTAGAGCCGCACTCGCTCTTGAGCTTGGAGAGCATGTTACGTTCGGCGTCTCGGCTCGCACTGCGGCCCATGAGCAGTCTTCGTGCCAGGTCTTTCTTGTAAAAGGCTTCGAAGACGTCCTTGCCTTCTATAAAGCGGAACAACTCAAGGCCATTGTCTAGCTGCCGGTCCAGCTCGGCGTCTTCATCGCCCGTACTCGCCACGCCGCTCATTTCGGCGTCAGCTCGGTCCTTGTTGTCGGACAGCAGGGTCTTGGGCAGCGTCTTAAGGCCACCGCGGAGAAGCATGTCAATGTACTTTGCAATCATTTCGCCGACCTTGGAAGTGCTCTGATTCCAGACCGCTGAGCTCTTCTTGTCGTTGACAAAGAAGCCAAAAGCCTCCCGTAGACCGTAGGTAAACACGTCGTCCTTGCCAAACGCGTCGCGGATCATGATATCGAGCGACCTCCGAAGTTCTAAGAGACGAATAACCATCTCATCCCCCCTGTTGACGTCACTGACGATGACCGACCCAGTTGCCCGAATATACTCCTCCCAGGAGCCCTTGAGCCGCTTCTGAATGGCCGATAGCTTCAATAGATCGTAGAGAGCCCTCACGGAGCTGACATCGTTGGCGTCCAAAAGCCTCGCGACGCTGGTGGCGTCCAGCAGCTTGGATGAGTACTGCTCCACGAGGACGTGGTGGGCGTCGGTCAGTAGCAGCCTCTTCGTGGTACTGTCAAAGTTATAAGCTTCGCAGCGGTAGCCCTCACGCTGGAGGAGCCTCTCGCAGGCGATGATGTAGTCCTTCAAGCCGTATGAGACGCTGCGCTCCCGGGCAAAGGTGGAAAAGTATGTGCGTGATTCGATCAAAAACCTAGCCTCAAACGACCTCCCGTAGACCCCAAAGAGCCGCAACATGGTGACAGCCTCCTTCAGAAGCGCGGGCTCAAACCGGTCATCCCCCGTCCTGTCATATTCGACCAGGCTACACACGGCCGCGATGACCCGTAGGCCTAGCGGGGCGTCGAGCCCCTGATTACGCGGCCCAAAAACGGCCTTCCTGAACAGAGTAATGCTCATATCGTTGATCCCCAACGTCGTCTTCCCGCCCCCGCCACCCAGCAGAAAGCTCCGGTCAAGATAGCTGTAAATCCACCTCACGACCAACATCTTATCGCTCCACGTCTTCCAATGCGACCCCACGGTCCTCAACAGGGCCACATCATCCCCACTCCTCTTCTGCAGCCCCCCGAGCACCTCTTCTCCGCTCAGATACGCTTCACACCGCACCCACAGCGCGTCGGCCAGCGCCGCGGCGTCTCCCTTGCGACATATGTCCTCGACATCACGGTAGAGGTGCTCCATCGGCTGGGAAGTCGGGCGGCCGGCGAATATGGCGGATAGTGCGGCGTCGAGCTCCGCGCCTGCCCGCTCATAATACTTGTCGACGTCGGCGGCGCGGGCGCTGGTGGGCGAGCGGAAGTTCTTGATGACGAGCTTGCGGGGGCCCATGTGTGGTTGGAGGGTGGGGGGGCGGCGGCCACCGCTGCCGGCGCCTCTGCTGGTGGTCATGGTGGCGGTGTTGCTGCCGTGGGCTGTGGAAGGGTGCGGGTTGGGGGAGCCGGCACCTGGGCGGGTTATGTCTATGGTCTCGGGGCGTTTGCCCTGGACTTTGGCTGACATGGTCTGGGTTTGGGTGTGGGTGTGAAATTGGGCTTGGTGGGGCGAGGTGAAGGTGCCGGAGCGGGCGCGCTTGGGGTCGGGGAGGGCGGCGCTGCTGCTGCTACTATTCGCGATTACGGAGGCGGCGTTGTGGGCGGCGGCAGCGGCAGCGCCGCTGGGATCTGGGTCCGAGTCGACGCGATGCCGCCTTTTGAAGGGTCCCAGGTTCGACGACGACTCAGGTGAGGGTTGGGCGGGACCGTCTGAAGGCATGGACTGCAGGAAGTCCCGAGGGCCAGGTCCAGTCCAAGTCCAGTTCAGGTCCCAGGGCAGAAGGCGTCCAGCCCGTGCGTCCTACGTTTGTGTTGGGTTGTTGGGTCTTGGGTCTTGGCTTGCGCGGCTGGGAACTGATGAGCAGCCGCAGGTACGTGGCTCGTACTTGTGCTTGTGTTGTCTGTGTTGCCTGAGATTTTGTCGATCGTTGGAAAGCTGCACGGCGACGTGTGTGACGGAATCAAGGATCGCGAGCTCCCACGGTGGCTGGCGAATGCTTGTGTCGGGGGATGTGCCAAATCGATAACTGTGCCACACTGTGCTTGTCCAACCCCGCTGTGGGGAAGAGACTGTCCACCCTGGGCCACAACCGTGAACGGACACACAGTGTTTGGTACTCTAGCATTGGCACCATGATAGCCCCATCCCAGAAACATCTCAAATTGTATTCATACCGAGGATACTACCATACATTGCCTCCTCTCCTAGTCTTCCCCATGCAAGATAGTCCTCTAAAAGCATCTGCAATCTCTCACTTACATGCAATTACACGCCCAGAAAATATCCCCTACTCTATATCCCTCCAACTCATCCTCAAATGGCTCAAGCATACGCAGCCCAACCTATCACACGTTAGCATCACGTCTCATTCATCAAATCACAGCCAAGCTACAACTTACCAGAATACAACACTGCCAGATTCCTCTCGTCCGTCGCCTGATTAATCAAATCGTTGACCGTCGCCATGACACTCAGCGTCTTGGATAGCTTCTTGCGCACTACCTCGAGCGCGCGATCCGCCTCCGACGGCTCATTGACCGTCCTCTTCCCTTCGACATCACCCGCTTGATCATCTCCACCCCCCTCATCCCCACCGTCCGCGCCCGCCCCACGCGCGTTTTGCAGCTTCGCCATGCGCACTGGGGAGATGGACCACGAGTACAGCGGATCGTACCGCAGGACGTCGAGGATCGTCATGATCGAGTACGTCTCCTCGCGCAGCGCGTCGAGCGTGAACTCGCAACAGCGCCGGAACACGCCCTCTGTTTTGGTAATGCCCATGCCGTCGACAATGTCGCGCGTCATGCGGAACGGCACCAGCTCCGGCACTGGTAGCACGCGGCCCATCTCGAAGGCGACGCCGAGATCGATGTGTACCACTTCGCCCGTCTTACAGTCGAGTAGGATGTTGTGCCCGTGTCGATCGCCCAGACCCAGTACATGGCCTAGCATCGAGATGGCGGCCGTGGCCCGCGTATACGCCGTCCGCCGCAGAAACCACTCGTCAGGATCGGGGAAGTATTCCATAAAGAAGTAGCGCATCACTGGGTGGAATTTGTCCGTCACCTTGCGGAAGGCACCCACGCGGTGGTCGACTGTCTTGGTCTGGGCGTTGGATATCTCCTTCCTGCACTGTGACCCCTTGAGATCCTTGGGATGGTAACGCTCGTGCGCCGGCATGAGATATTCATGCAGCGGAATCGTATCAGGTACGAATTCGATGATACCGCTTGAATTCGTCAGCGGCAACACCTTGTACGTTCTGATCCCCAAGTTCCGCTGTCTCGTTGTTCTGTGGAGCTTGAGAAGCTCCGAAACGGCGGCAAACACCTGCTCCATGATGGCATCTTGGCGGAGATCGTCGTTGCCTCCCTTCACAAGCTGCTTGAACCTTTTCCCGTTGGTCCCAACGGCCGTAATGATCTTTGGCGCGCTAACACCCGATGCAATCGACATGCTCGGTTCAAACTTCTGAATCATGGGTACATGGGAATAATCCAGGCTGGCCGACAACTCGATTTGCATCGTAGGCGGCGGAATGGAGTACTTGGCGAGCACGCCGAGGAAGTTCTGCCCGGCTGTTGAGTCCTTGATGGCGAGTTTCTGGCCAGCCTTGTACCGGTTCGGGTCGCGGTCCATCGCCAACGCGAAGTAGACTCGGCTCGTCTGGTCGATGGCCGGCCAAATCTTGGACACCGACTCGGCTTTGGCGAGGGCTTTTGATACCCGCTCCGTCGCCTTCTGTCGGGAGACGGCAACCTCGTCATCCTTGTTGACCCGGGACTTGGCTCCGGACCATATTTGGTACATTCCATGGTACGGGTGATCAACGCAGATCCTGTAGACCAGGTCGATGAGGATTTTCTGAAAAGACACATTCAAGTCCTGGAGACGCGATGACAGCTGGTTCATCAGCCCCGCAAATTTTCGAGTCGGAACCTTGCCGATATGTTTCTTTACGGCCTCGTTCGTTGTGCTTTCCTCTGCCCGCTCGAGCCACAAGGCCGTGAAGCGCAAGGCATCATTGTTATGCTCGTCCGACGCCGCAAGAGAGAGAAGATAGTTTTCCAGACTTAGTCTGACAAACTCGGCACGAGACCTTTCAACTCGGCGAAGCTCCTGCTGATCCAGATCAAGCCACAGCTTGGCTTTGCCAAGGAAGCCCGAGTATTTGTTCCTCTGTTGCGAATCCTTGGCGTTTGTAATCATGACCTTCAGCTGCGCAACCTCATCGCTCTTGCCCTTCTTCAGACTTTGCAGACGCGCCAAGTCCTCTAGACCATCGGGATTCTGGAGCTGCTCGTCGCAGAACATGGCGAACTGGTGGAATACCTGGCCTGCCTCTTTGCCCTCGTTTTTCCCTCTCAACTCCTTGAGTGCGGGTTCCAGGTACTTGCTCTGGATGTTGTCTGGGCTCTCCAGGCGCGCCACTGAAACCTGATGGCCAATCTTCGATAGGAGATCCGAACGGCTAACAGGAACCATTTGCTTCTTCAGTGAATCCTTGTCGATATTCTGCAACATTCGGATGGATGAGATCATCTCGCCATGGTCCCAAAGCGAATGGGCTGCCTCTATTCTGACGGCGGCGTCAACGCTGAGATCACAAGAGTCGAAGATCCCCATGAGCTTTGTGAGTTGCGTAGATATGTTGAGCGTCTCCTGATTGGCACGATGGAAGCGATAAATGTTAGACGACAAAAGCATGCCACGGAGCTGTAGTAATCGCGCATCTGCCGTCGTCATTGTTGGCGATCGAAATTGCGGATGTTGACTCCACATGCTCAGCGTCGTTTCTCTGCACGAGAGAATTTGGCTCACATCGCCATACCTATTCAATTAGTGCGGGTTATCCATATTTTGGATTGGGGATGTTTTACCGTCCGCTCATCATCCATTTGGATCGTTCCTCGAGAAGGTCAGGAAAAGTTTTCCGGCTCTCTTGGCTATCCAGCCTAACGAGATCATCAAGTTCTGCCAGGGCGGCCAGGGCTCCGAACTGATGTCGCAGGCTTAACGTGTTGAGACCCTCGCCGGCTATGTGTCGGATGGTATCTCTCAACCCCTCGTGAATAGCAGCTATCGTAGACTCTTTCTTGGGACTCTGGTGTATGCTTTGGTATGCCTTGTACACTGTAACAGCCCAGTTGTCACTGCTGGCTGGGGCTGGGAGATTCCACATTTCCAGTCTTCTCGCTGTGGTAAAAGGTCCATCCAGTGCCATCGAAGACCCGTCCAGGCCTTGCTGGGTCTGGAGGAGGGAGTTTGACAAACCTGCAAGGCCAAGGCTGCCCAGTGCTTTGATGAGAGCCTGTACATCTTGCCCTGCCGCAACCTGGTTTCTGGACCGAAGGTGGCTGTCATACTCAGCTCCTCGAAAGGCAAGACTTTTGCTCCCGTCATTTTCATACTCTAGACGAGCCAAGACGGTTGAGAGTGAAGCATCCTGTTCAAGACCGTAATATGCGTCCGGGTCGTCAATATTCTCAAAGATATCTAGCAGAATCTCGTTCGAATTCTCGATTTCCCTCACGGCAGAGGAGCGGCGAGAGGAACGCGAGTGTTCAGTGGAGGCCAGCTCGGCAAACAAGAGGGCAACCTTGTACATCCCGCATCGTGTGGCAGCAGCAGCCGCGCTCGAGAAGTTGACGTCCAGCCAGTGGGATCGATCCGCGATTGACGACTCGTTCAGGAGTGGCTGAGTCCTCAAGTACAGAATCGCGTTCAACAACAGCTTCAGGTTCTCTTTTGCCAAAGGAGCTGTTGACGAGAGCCAGTCTTTCAGCGCATCAGAGAGACGTCGCTTGATCACTTGCTGCTTGTCCAGTTGGTAGTCTAAAACCAGATGAACAACAAATGGGAACGCCCTCTCCGCGAATCCCTTAACGTTGGCAAGAATCGGAGGTAACACTCTCAGGCTTGACACCTCGGGCATAGACTGAGCTAAGAAGGTTGCGAGATGCTGCGACCAGTATGGGCTTTCTAGCTGCTTCGCAGAAAACACCTCCGACTCCGCAGGGGCGTTGACGACAGCTTGGTCAGACTGTGGTGTCCGGTAGGGGTCCCAGTTCGATGACATCAGCAGCGACTCAGACATGCTCTTGTGACAGGCTTCAACCAGGTCATTATCCTCTTCACCCACGGCGTCTGACACCACTGTTCGCAGGGCAGACTCGGCCAACCCGGCCGTGGTATGATCACTGCTGACGGTAAGATTACTGATGAGATTGAGGAGACCTTCCTCCGAACCGCTGTTCTCGGATGAAAGTCTGCTGTACTCTTCGAGCCGGGATTCGCGTAGGAGTTCCGGAGGTACTTCGCCGGACGCCGCAAACGATCGGCCCAGCACACGCCCAGCCCAGGACAAATATTCCCCGCTCAGCCGCAGGGAGCCGCAACTTTTCCACACGACAGTAGCATATCTCACTGCGTCTTCGTCTGTTCCAACGATGTCGTCTTGGCTGTTAGGCGGGCTCTGGAAGTCACCACAGAGCAAAGAGAGGGCAACGCTCCGCGCGGGATCATTCAGCAGCTGGTTTTCACGATCCCAATCCTGCAGGATCTCCAGGAGCAAGTTGCCTTCATGTCTCCCTTTCAAGGCACTGCCTTGTGTACGAATCTCGGCGGCATTTTTGGTAATCGCCTTGAAGGCGAGCTTCTGGGCCTCGTCTTTGAAGAAGGGCGAGGTGTACTCCAATAGGTACTTCGCGAACCAGGAGTGGAAGAGCTCTGCTTTGGTTTTAGTCGCCTTAAACTGGCTCTCTTGGGTTGTACTGGATTGACTGGATTCCAGGAAAACCCTCAAGTCGGCCAGACTTGACAGAGCGTATCCGGCAAAGAATGAGGGGGTCTTCGTGAGATGGTCCCTTCCCTTCACTATAAGATAGCGGGTGATCCCAAGCGCATCGTCTGCACACTCCGGGTCCACAACAAAAGCTCGAATTGAATACAAGAGCATCTCTAGAGGGTAAGCAGCTAGAGCTTGCTCGCCTGCCATGCAAATGAGAACCCGGATTTTTCGCAGTACAGAGCAGGCGTGTAGTGGCCCCAGTGCTGGATGGATGGTGTTCAGCAGCTTGCGCGCCACGAACACAACTAGAGCATGTGTCCAGAGGGTTTCAGGCTGGTAGGGGGTTCGGCTGCAAAGATGAACGATCTCTCTCTGCAAATATTTCGCCTTGAACATGGGCTGCTGGTTTGGGGGCAGCGCCGTGGGAAGATGACCAAACTTCTTGATCTCCGCCATAATTGTTGCCGCATACACGAACCTCTCGTCTCTACCAAACGACTTTTCGATGAGGTCCTCCTGGTCGAAAATGTCAAATAATGTTGCTATAATGTCGGCGAAGTTGAGGTGAATGTTCTCAAGAAACTTTTCCCTTCCGAGAATCTTTCGGGCTCGGGTTTCGCCAGTTACGTGATCGGGATTGCTCTGCACACTGATGTCGTGTGCAATGCTATAAGCTATGATCTTGGTGAAGCCTTTCTCGATCATTGCCTCCGGACTCAGGCCCAGGGTTTTTGCTAGGTCAAGTGCCTCCTCTTCTTGGCCTCGCATGATCATAATCGCAGCCGCTTCTGTCTGTGCCTGTGACAATAGGTCCTGGAGGCTCGAGAAGCCAAATATCCCAAATGGGATTTCTTCAATAGAATCGCATTCTAGCCACGTGTAGAGTAACTGTGGCGCGAAGAGCGCGAATAACTCTTGCGGGCTGTTCAGTTTCAAAGACTTGGAAATTCGATGGAGGCAACTTGTCGCGTACTTTGCCGACTGGTTGATCTTGCCGGGCGTCTCAAAGATGTGGTAAATACATCGGCGAAGCAGCGTGGGCCATGTGCAAGCCAGCTCTGCGAGGACGAAAAGTCGATAAGCAATTCCCTCGGTGACCTGAGGATCGGCGGGAAGCTTCTCCAGGACATCAACGAAGATGTCGTCGTGGGTCTTGAGGACGTAAAGACCGAAGAGTTTAGGAAGTGAGAGACCGATATAGTATTTGACTTCCATCGGCCCATCCTGCAAGACATTGAGGAGCGTAGACCGAGGAGAGGGCAGCTTTAGGCCAGAAGCAAATTCTGATCTAACCTCCACCAGCTGGAACAGCAGCTCCGAGAATGAAACCTGTGCTGCTGCTGACATGGAGTTTTTGGGCAAAGAACTTTTGACCAAGTAATAGTATAAGTCACCGGCCAAAGCTGATACGTCCTCACTTGATTGAGGAGTAGCCCATTCTCTGATGAGGCAGCCTAGTATTTCGATACAAGTGCATAACGAAACCTCACAACACGAAAACTCGCCCTCGCTTATTACTTCGCCAATTTTCTGTAGCATTTTCAAAGCCACATCAGATCCTAGAACCTGATTAGGCCCGAAAATCTCTTTCATGAAGAGTCGGCAGTGAAGGAATTGTTCTTTCGGCAGCTGCACGAGACGCTCAACAATTGGCTCAAAGGCACGGTCATATTGGCCTGTGTCCTGGCGAAGTTCGAGAAGATGGTGCACTCGAAGTACCGTCTCCAGATAGAATGCTTCAGGAGTACGGCTAAGAAGGACATCCCTTCTTGGTAGGGTTCTGACTCTCGATGCAGAGCTGCTTTGGCTCGTCTGAGACTCGAATTCATCGTCAATATCCATAACGTCTTGGTTCCGATTTGAGGATTCCCGTTGTAGCCTCTCTTGCAATGCGTTGGAAAGCTTGCCAAAGAAATACAGAAGAGGTTGTTGTTGGTTTCGCATAAATGCCATCTCAGCCTCATGCATTGGTGGGATATATGGCGAACAGGACGCTAAGGTGAGGTCGAAAAATGTGTCGCTCTGAGGCGAACTGAGCATTACTTTGAGTATAGCGTCCGTCACGCTCATGACCTCCGCCTCAAGGTCATTGGACATCGACAAGTCAAGGCTGAGGAGCTCCGGCAGGAGCAATAATACCGTAAGCGATGCAAGTATCACACTCTGCAATCGCTCAGTAGATACCGCAATGGCGCCATCTCCACCACGCTTTTGCCATGATTCAGTCATTTGGAAGAGTTCTTCAACCTTGGGAGAGAGAAACTCGAGAACGAGTCGCCTTGCGGCATGGGACCCAGTTGACTCGGAGTCTTGCCTGTGCGCAGCTTTTTGATCGTTAGAGAAGGAGGCGGGGAAGAAAGCTGGTGCTTCTTCTTCTTGGAGAAGTAGTAGGTATCTCATGATTGGATGTGATACTGTCTGGCCTTTCCAAAATTGCGCGATTGGGCCTCCAAATAGACGAAGGGGCGCCGCCATGCGAGGCGCTGGCATCCCGTAGCAGGCTCGCAAGAGACTGACGAGATCGAACGGTGTTGCATGTATGGCATAGGCAGAAGCAAACTGCAACTCAGCTAAAAAGTGTCAGCCAGTATCACGGATTATCGAGACTGAGCTTACCAGGGCTCCATTTCACAAAGACCCATCGGATGATGTGATTTGCAGTCGCTTGGCTCGCGTTCGGCAAGACGATGTTGCGAAGGCGAAGCAAACTCAACATCAAGACCAGGGATGCATCGACGAGCACGGCAGGTCCACTGACGTCGGCTGTCGTGATAATCAAGTTGAGATCGTCTGCCAGTTCATGTTTGACGAGGATATTTGCCTTCAACATGAAGTTCAAGAGCACGCAAGCAGCACGACAAGTCAGGGGTAGACTAAGAGACCGAACTCCGAGCTGCCATATCTGTTTCCAAGCGGCAGAAAAGGATGGGTCTCGCGATACCTCATGAGCGGCAATACTTCATATCTCATCAGCTATCAAGAAAAGATACAGAGCCGAAAAGATGGACGCAACTTACCTGGAGTATGCAATCATAACCCAGGACGCAACTGTGCTTTGCTTGGCAGTGGTGCATTTCATTGCATCTGCCAAAATCTCGGTGATGTCATCGACAGAGAGCTGCCTCAGACTCAACAGAAAGGGCACGAGCTGCAAAGCAGTCAACTGAACCGCTGGGTCTAAGGAAATCATTTTCTGATGTAGCCTATTTGAGCTGCTAGCAATCCGCCGTCTCTTCCGTGGCTGCTCGGGGTCGGGCTGAGATTGAGAACGGTCGCCTTGGGATGCCCGCGAGTATATGCTTTCGAGGATAGCAAGGTTTTCCAACAGAGCCCAGTTCTGCTCGCCCACTTGGTGAAATGGGCGAAGGCTGAAGATGGCGGTGGATAGGTGATCTGCAGGTAGAGACATTGATGTGAAGCTGATATCATCTAATTGAAGCCGAGCTCGGTCCTCCCGTCTCGAGTATTCGGACCACAATGCGTCTAGCAGTTCTTCAGTGTCCTGCAGAAGGGAATCATCGGAGGAGTCCCGGAGAACGCCTTCGAGATATAAATGAATCCCGTATATGGTTTTGAGCATCTCATCTCTAATAGAGTTGAGCATGGCATCGCGAGAGAGAGCTCGAGGTTGCCACCAGTGCGAGAGTAAAGGGACTAAAGATTTGGTAAGGTTCCTGGCAAGAGCCACATTTTCGGTCTGAACACGTAGGAATACGTTGGTGATTGTTGAGAACGCTGCCTTTTGAAGCTCGCCAATCTTCATTTGTCGGAGTTGGAGGACTTGGATGACTACGTGCGACACCTTTTCGGCTCGCCGCAGTACCGGGGCATTTGGGGACGACACCAGCGAGTTGAGGCACAAGAGAAACTCTACTGCCAACTGGCTTCCGATTTGGCCTGCTGCCTGTAGCGCGGTATTCGACGTAGATCTGCTCGAGATAGTTCCCGGTGCGGGAGATCCCCGAGACACGGAGGCACTGTCTCGGTCTCCAGTCTCGAGATAGCGAGAAAGTGCCTTGACGCAAAAGTCAACACATATTTCCCAGCCCTCACCAGAGACTGCGGCTAGGTTTTCGACATTGGCGGCGAAATCAAGGAAGGTGCTGAGTGCCTTTACGTAGTCCTTGAGGAGAGGCCCAATATAATTATCCTCGGGGCCTGGAAGAACCTGGGTAATGTGATCTATGATGGCTCTCGCTGTCTTGCGCTTGATCTTGGTTGCACCATGGCGGACGGCGAGACGTAGGGCGTCGGCGCATTTCTCTAATCTGGTTGCACTGGCGGTGGCGCTGGCCTTCGTTGTCTTCTTGGTGCTGAAGAATGTCTCTTTCTCTAATAGTGTGCAGCGAAAGATGGCCTCATAGATTGAGTGGTAGCTTTTGTCGTCAAAAGGGCTCCTGGTTCTTGGTAAGCAATCATCTACATCACCTTGCGCCGAAGGAAACCTACAGCTTTTGACTCTGAGAGCCCTTGTCAATGGACTTGAAAAAAGTCAACAGAGCTAAGTAGTCGGTATTTAGTTCTCGAACCATCCAAGTCAAGTTCTGATCAACTCACATTCCAGAGCATCCTTGCGCGTCGTTGCCGAGCTGCTCTCGAGGAGGCCTATCGTCTCATGATAAGCCCGTGCGGTCATCAAGGTCCATATGACCACATACCTGCAATCTCTTTGAGATTGACTGTATCGTTGCTGTAGTGTCTCAATCGAGGCGGCATCTTGGCCAACGCTCACTGAGCAGCAGGTGGCAGAAGCTGGAAAGAGAGCTGGATAGCCTGAGAGCTCATCCGAGAAGACGCAAGTCTTTAGTTTGAAAAGTTGAAAGAGCTGACCAGCCTTACAAAACTGGGTCAACAAGCAACCAACGCCTCAATCCACCTCTGTCCGAAATCCAAACAAGACACAAGGATTTCACCGGAAACGCAAGTCATCGCATCAATGCCAGGAAATTGATGGTTGGAAAGATGCGGTCGAAGGCGGGAAAAGGAAGGTAATTACAGCCCATCCATATCACCGTGACGCCAGAGTCATTTTCCTCAAATAGTGGTATTGGCCGAAGATTCTGAGTAAAGGTGTTTCTTGTACGTCTTTTTCAATTTGCTAGATGGCGAGTGTTGATGGAGGCAACCGTCTCTTCGGGGTGAATGTGGATGTTCAGATTTCGAGGTTGCCGCTCACTGGCAGTCCCAGTCTCGAAATCCAAGGAGCTATGACCAATTCTCTTTTCAGGCAGGCGCTGCCTGTCGACTGACCCTGCTCCTTGCGCTGCCAGCTGGCAAGTGCGTCAAGTACCTTCCTAACTGAATTGTTCACAGTTCGTCAGAACTCGAGCTGGCGGAACAGAAAACCAAACCATTGTACATAAATCAGAGCTAAAATGACATATCGCTAGGTAACATGCCAAAAGCCAGTGTAGGTAGTTCAGAGCAGCAGGCATCCATGCTGCTTGTACCGGAGCCAGGGGCCAGAGGTGGGGTGCTTGCCATGTGACCGTGCACTTTACGCGACCTTCGCTGTTGGCTTCCCGAGAAAGTCGCGTAAAGAGCGCGTCAGAACCGCGATTGGCGCCACACACAGCACACAGTCGGCAGGCTTTCGGCCCTCAATACCAGCACCTTCCCCCCTGAGTTGCGCCCTCGCGTTATCTCGAGCACCTCCCGTTGCAATCGTGGCTTCGAGGGCCCTTTTCAGTCTTGCAACGTGCGCATCGAGAACTTTGCTCAGAATGACACCCAAGCAATCGACTTTAGGGTATGTGAAGCCTACGCAGACTACGTTAGGGTGTGTAGAGATCCTGTCTGCACACCACCGGCTCAACTCTCAGTGGTGGACAATCAGAGAATGTATGTACTGATGTTCTGTGATGCAGCAAGTTCTTCGGGAAGCCGACTGGCTCGAAGCCGGCCCCAACCCAGCAAACCAAGCTCTCCTTTGCGACTAAAGCTCCCAGCAAGCCCAAGGAGCCCGCCCCTGAAGAAACATCGGATCATGAAGATCACAATGGCAACCCAGCCCCAGATTTAAAGCAAGAGAAGATAGAAAATGGAAGCCTGGAAGTAAAGGCAGAGCCAGACAAGGGTAAAATCTATTCTCCCCGCAGTGCATTCACAAAGTCACTTACACGGATCTCTCGGCAGACCCCTCCCCTCCTCCGAAGAAAAGGGGTCGTCCAGCAGCAGCAGCGAAATCCTCCGCAAAGACACCAGCTGCGAAAATAGAGAGTGTAGACCCAATCGACGATGATGATGACGTCGCACCAGCCAGCAAACGACTCCGAAAAGGCCGTCGAGTGATCGAAGATGATGAGGAAGACGAGACCATGGAGGATGCCCCGGTAGTAAAATCTGAACCCAAAGCCACTGCGAAACCAAAGAAAGCCGCACCCTCAAAGACATCAGTAAAGAAGGATCCCGAGCCTAAGGTTGTCAAGAAAGAAGAAGCCGAGGAAGCAGCCTCCGAAACGGCATCCGAGGTAGAGGAAGACCCTGAGGAAGATGACGATGAAGAGAAACCCGAAGTGGCCGCCAAAGTACGGAAAACTGTCCAGGCAGTTCTCACAGCCAAGGGCAAGGACCCATATCCTGACTGGAAGCCGGGCGAGCCCGTGCCCTATGCCGCCCTTTGCAAAACTTTTTCTCTTGTCGAACTCACCACCAAAAGACTTATAATCATGGAGCATTGCTCCTTGTTCTTGCGCCAAGTCTTGAGACTTACCCCAGAGGACCTTCTGTCTACTGTTCTGCTCATGATCAACAAGCTGGCCCCTGACTACGCCGGTATAGAGCTTGGCATTGGCGAGTCTCTCATCATGAAAGCAATTGGAGAATCAACCGGCCGTAGTTTGGCAGTCATCAAGCAAGACCAAAAGGAGATTGGTGATCTCGGCCTCGTCGCAGTGAAATCCAGATCGACACAGCCGACGATGTTCAAGCCCAAGCCTTTGACCATCAGGGGCGTCCACAAGGGCCTTATGGGCATTGCGACAGTTTCTGGCAATGGCGCCCAGGGCAGGAAAGTGGATGGCATCAAGAAGCTTCTTTCGGCAGCAGACTCCGCAACACCGGGCAAGGTTGACATCACCAAAGACAAGGGCGGTCCAAGTGAGGCGAAGTACATTGTTCGCTTCTTGGAGGGCAAGCTCAGACTGGGCCTCGCCGAGAGGACCGTCCTAGTTTCACTCGCTCAAGCCATAGTGGCACACGAAGCTTCACTGAATAACACAGTACCAAGTACCACTGATATCGAAAAGGCGGAGTCCATTCTCAAAACTGTCTACAGGTTTGTATGATCCCTCCTTCCTTGAAACAGATCGCTAATCTGAATACCAGCGAACTTCCGAGCTACGACGTCATCATCCCAGCGATGGTTGAGCACGGCATCATGAATCTGAGAGATCACTGCAAGCTCCGACCTGGAGTACCCCTCAAGCCCATGTTGGCCAAGCCAACCAAGGCTATCACTGAGGTCCTGGACCGCTTCGAAGGTCAAACCTTCACTTGCGAATACAAGTATGATGGCGAGAGAGCGCAAATCCACTATGTCGCCAAGGATGCCGGGGAAGAGCTTAGCCAGTCCTTACCCAGTGCTACCCAAGAGGTCGGCCGTGGTGTTGCGTCCATTTTTTCCAGGAATTCTGAAGACTTGTCGAAGAAGTATCCCGACATCCTTGTAAAGCTTCATACGTGGGTGAAGGAAGACACTCATAGCTTTGTCTTGGACTGCGAGTCCGTCGCATGGGATGTCACTGAGAAGAAAGTCCTGCCCTTCCAGCAACTCATGACCAGGAAGAAGAAGGACGTCAAAATTGAAGATGTCAAGGTCAAGGTCTGCGTCTTTGCTTTCGATTTACTCTACCTGAACGGCGAATCTGTTGTAGAGAAGTCCCTTCGGGAGCGCCGGGAGCTTCTTCACAAGTCATTCCGCACCATTGAAGGCGAGTTCTCGTTTGCGACTAGCATGGACGGCCAAGAGATCGATGACATTCAGACATTCCTCGACGAGTCGGTCAAGGCATCTTGCGAGGGCCTAATGGTGAAAATGTTGGATGGTACCGAGAGCGGGTATGAGCCCAGCAAGCGGAGTCGAAACTGGCTGAAGGTACAATTTCCAATCTCCTAGGGGAGACACAGTTTGCTAACCACACTCTATCAACTAGATCAAAAAGGACTATTTGTCTGGTATCGGCGATTCCTTGGATCTGGTTGTCCTCGGTGCCTACTATGGCAAGGGCAAGCGTACCTCCGTGTATGGCGCCTTCTTGTTAGCGTGCTACAACCCCACGACCGACACATATGAAACTGTGTGCAACATCGGCACCGGCTTCAGCGAAGCCGTCCTGGAGGAGCTGCACAAGGACCTCTCGGTCATTGTCATCGACCGCCCCAAGCCCTTCTATGCCCACAGCGTGGGCAACCAGCACCAGCCGGACGTCTGGTTTGAGCCGCGCTATGTGTGGGAGGTGAAAACGGCCGATCTCACGCTTAGCCCGCGGTACAAGGCCGGCTCGAAGGAGAATGTCGACCCCAGCGGCGAGAAGGGCATCAGTCTGCGGTTCCCCCGCTTTATCAAGGTCCGCGACGACAAGAAGGCGGACGAGGCGACGAGCAGCCGGCAGGTGGCGGAGATGTATCGCAAGCAGGAAAGCGTGACTAAGAGCAAGGGGCCGTCGGTGGATGATGACTTCGAGTATTAGATAGGCATTTGGGCGGCGGCATTTTGCACTGTATTTGTTCATGGTGTGGGAGAAGGGCGGAGGGGTGGAGATAGGTGAATTCATCTTCGTGTGGTGAAGCTAGCTAAATGATGCAGCTAGCTTTGTAGATTTATGATGCCAATGTGGCTTGGAAGTTAAGCCGCAATTATTGCATCCAGTTTTACTACCCATACGTAGCCTTACCATTGCAAGATCGTCAGGCGAATCGTCATGACATTCATGCCAAAATCTATTGACAATTATGATCGCGTCATTTCATCTACTCTGGGATATACAAATACGATAAACAAGCATCACACCGAACAAGCCCCATTCGCTAATAGTAATACCCACCCCACATAGAACCAGATCAGATACATCATAATATACTCCCCCGGTCCACCCCGGGACTAACCAAATCCTCCATCATGCCCTCCCCACGCAACAAGCCCTCCTGCTCCCCTTCTCCATCCTCCCTCGTGACACCCTCCCCCCCTTGCCCCCCGTCATCGCGGCCACCGAGTCCCCCGCTGGGGTTGCTCGTGCGACGCGTCTCCTCGGCGCCGTTAAGCACGTACCACACATCCTTCTTGGTCAGTAGACCCTGCAGAACGCCGCGGTCGCTGAAGAGAACGTAGCGCAGGCCGAGCTTTTGGAAGTAGCTGACGGCGAGGTGGAGGCGGCTGCGGGAGGGGAGGGTGAGCGGAGTCTGGTCCATCCAGGGGCGGAGGTCGAGGGTAGAGCGGGGGTCGGCGAGGGGCTGGTGGGCGAAGAAAGCCTCGGTCTCGGGGGGCAGCGAGCGCGGTGGCTGGGTGGCCGTGTGCAGGTTGTAGGCGAGCTCGGCGCGCGAGATGTAGCCGAGCAGGACGGCGTCGCGGGGGTCCGAGACGACGGGGAAGCCGCGGTAGGGATGGCCGTCGAGGATGGCCGTGAGGGAGGCCACCGTGTGGCCGGTGGCGGTGAGCACGACGAGGTCCTCGATGCGCGTCATGATCTGCGCGGCGGGTATGTCGGGGATGGTCATTTCCTCGCTGTTGTCGAGGAAGGGGTACTCGTTGAAGTGGATCCACGACTCGTAGATACCCCGGCGAGAGAAGGCGTCGCCCACCCACTTGGAGATCATGACGGCTACCATGATAGGCAGCACGTATGTTAGAGCGCCCGTCAGCTCGAACATGATGACGACGATGGACACAGTCATGCGTGTTACGCCGGCGAGGGCGGCCGCTGCCCCGATGATGGCGTATGTGCCGGGCGTGATGCACGGGATGTCGGGCTCGCACGCACGGAAGGCAATGAAGGCGGGATGGTTATGCTGCCAGATCTCCATGATTATGCCAACGGCACGCCCCGATAGCGCGCCGATGGCCATGGACGGCAGAATGATGCCTGCAGGGATCTGCAGGCCGAAGGTGACGGCGGCTAGAAAGAAGCCCAGTACCGAGGCGAATATGAGCAGAACGATGGTTCCGGCCGAGGCGGCGCCGGTCTTGCAAAGGCCGAACTGATCGTCCGTCAGCTTGGAGCATTCGGAAAAGAGGTTCGACACCAAGTCTGAAGACTGGGCGCGCATATAGTTGTTGGGGTAGTTGATCAGCGCAGTTGCAAATGCCACCACGATGACTTGGACGACCGGGCCGGGCAGCCAGGCGGCCGATTTCTTGAATTGGGCAACATGCATATTTGCCTTGATGAAGAGTCCTCCATAAACTCCGCCCAAAATACCGAGGAGCATGAAGGGGATGAGCTCAAAGCCATGCCAGCTAGAGCTGTAGGTAACTTGGTAAAGTACCAATTTCCCGGAGCGATAGGGGTCAAAAGCTTGCAGCACCACTGCGGCCGTCATAGCACATACGAAGCTCTGCCACATAGTCTTGTCGGGGAAGTAGTAAGAGAGTTGCTGTTCGGTGGTTAGTCGTTGTCTCATAAGAAGTCAGGGTATCAGAAATGCTTACTTCGAGGCTGAACAACACGCCCCCGATGGGAGACCCAAAGGCAACAGAGATGCCAGAGGCTGCGGCTGCGGACAGAACCTCCCTCTTCCGCGCTATAAGACGAGTTAGTTTGTGTCGAGTCCATCAAGGTGGGATTCAACATCAGCATACCTTCGTTGTTGTTAATATTCGGAAACAACTTAGTAAACACGTTAGCGCAGCAGCAAGCGACGTGAACCAAAGGACCCTCTTTCCCCAACCACATTCCAGATGCTACAGCCAGGACCAAGCCTAACGATTTAGTGATCAAAGTCCATATTCCCAAAAACCTCCTGATAATAAAGCCACCCAACACCGTCTTGATCTCGGGTATCCCACTGTGCTTGGCATAAATCGCATAAGACTTGACCAACACGGCCGCAAACAGAGCAAACGACACGGATAACAACAAGTAAAAAAAATACTCGATAAACCACTTCCCCTCGGCCGAGCCAATGCCCAGTGCAGTGCTCCAGGGACGCCATCCAAAGCATTTCGCCTGCTCCTCGTAGCCAATGCAGCACGACGTCTTGCTGAGGTAGAAGGCGCCGCCATCGGCGGTTGAGCAGAACCCGTACTTGAAGTCACCAAGCCAGTCGGTGGCGACGTCGATGGCGGCCGCCAGGGCGCCCACAGCCAGGCCCGTCAGCACCAGCACGACCCACACCTGGCTGGCGTCGAGGAACTGGTGCGCATATCCCAACAAACCCTTTGCGCTCGCATGCAGCACGCGCAGTCGTTGGCGCTCCTTTGTGTACTCAAAGATCCAGTCGATGGCCGTCAGGTCCTCGTAGCCGACTCGCCGACCGGGGCCTTCGACATACCAGTCGAGAGGCACGCCATCTTTCGACCCAGCGGGTATAGGATCCAGTCGTGACGATGATGGTAGTCCTTCTGTTGTTAAACTAGGAGTATATGGAGAGTCGTAAAGGCGGCTAGGGGAGCCGGCGCTACGAGGGCCACCGGTGAGAGCGTTTAGAAGTCTCGCCGGTTGTGAGAGGAAGCCCTGTTTCTGCTTGCGCTTGAAGCTCAGGGGCTCGGCGAGGTCATCGCGCAGGGGGTCGTCGCGGAGTATATCGGGCCCGTCGGTAATCTCGAATAGGTCGAGCTCGTCGGCATCGTCGTCGTCGTGGGCGTAGCTGTTACGGTTGTTGTGGTCGGCTGAACTCGAGGACGCCCCGGTGTTCATTGCGGCAGACGATGACATGCTGCTGCCATCGTATCTTCGGCTGCGCCGTGAGGGAGCTTATGGGTGTTCGGCGATTTTGGCGTGATGGTATAACGGAAACGTGGAATCAAGGGTTCGCCTTGTCGCTGCCTGTCTTTGTCCTCCAGTCTTGATCTTGTCGAAGCTCGTGGCGCAGTGATCGCTGTTGCTCGCACCTGGGCCTTATCGATAAGGCAGGCACCTAATGGAGGAAGGCCGCCACCACCCCATGCCCACCCCCAAAGCCGCTAAGATGCTCCGCTGCGGCACCCTGAAAGCTTGAATTCAACTGCGAACCTAATGGGTCTTGAGTCGTCTCAGGAGCCGCGACTAGCACGATGAGATGGAAGAGAGGTGCTGGGTTTTGGGGGCAGCAATCGCGCCTTCACTCCTTTTCATCCATATCCGCCATGGGAACCGACAACTACTGAGTCCCTTCAATAGAGAAATAACAATCTGAGAGCCAATCACGAAAATGGAAACCCCGTCTGTGTGTGTCGACGAGCAGAAAGGCTCGATCCAGAAAATCCAGACGCTCCTTGCGGCCAAGGATGACACCTCGCGATTCGTCGGCCTAGCGCTGCTCAAGTCGGTCCTGGACAATGACGAAGATCTTCGAGGCAATGAAGAGATTGTCGTCACCTTGTGGAAGAGCATCCCGCCCAAGTTCGTCGATCGTCTGATCCAAACGGGAGCGCGCCAGAAGGCATCGCGCAAAGATGCCAGTGACATGCTGGACCTGGCTGTCTCTGTTCTGCACACCTTCGCCGTGCTTCTGCCGGAAGTGGCAAAGGCAAATAGCAGAATTCTCGACAGGATCCCGCAGTTGGTGGCCGGTCTTTTGCACTGGTAAGTACCCAGCTGCTAAAGGTTGAAGTTGCCAACCACATAGACTGACCAGTAGGCAGCTCAAATGAAACAGCCCACTTAGCCTTGGAGACTCTCGTGAGTCTTGTGAGCCAGCCAGCCGGTGCTCTGGTATTTATTGCCGTCGAGGACTTGAGCCCCCTGACTGAGATTGCACCCTCACAACCCCTTGTGCTCGACACCCTCTCTCACGCATGGCTCAACTCCATGACAGACGTCACAGACAAGGCCAAGCTAAGGACCACTATCGACAAGATAGTGGGAAGCCTTGTATCCTTCTTCAAGGGGACTGACGCCGTCACACTGTTGGATTTCCTCGCCAACTTGCTGCCACGTCTAGACCCAGAGGTTAGTAACCCCTGAAGGACGACGCCAGAAGACATAACTAACCCAGATACCAGATCCTCCCACCAAACCCCAGCTGGCTATCCCCCCTTGGAAAGTTCATCCGCACGCTTGCCACAAGCCGGCCCACCGCCGCCAGCCGCGCCGCCTCCACCAACCTAGCCGCTGCCCTCCTCGAGGCCTACCCAATCCAAGCCCCAACCCTTCTCTTCTCCGACGGTGATGCCATCATCACAAACCCTGATGACAAACCCTTCTCCTACCTCTTCATCCACCTTCTTCTCATCGACCTACGCGCCTCCCTGCCCCTCCTCCTCGAGCAACTCAACAGCCCAGCCTACCCTGCAATTTCCCTGCGCCTGACTTCGGCCTTCAACGTCGTCTCCCACTATACCGGCTACCTCCTGCGCTCCCTCGACGCCCCGACCTCGACCCCGTGGATCCTCACCTCCCCGGACTTGCTCCTCAAGCTCCGTGTCTCCCTCTCCGAGACAATGTCGCTCGCCATCGAGTTCCTGCGCGACCGCTGGGACGCTTCAGTCGCCGGCGCTCTGGGGCTGCACCCCTCGGCGCGCGACGCCGAGGTGACCACCTTCACGGCGGCCCCGCCGCGGCGCCCGCTGACGTGGGAGTCCAAGGAGGCGCAGGGTGGCGTCGTCCCCGAGGACCCGCTCGTGCTGGCCGGCGTGCGCGCGCTGGCCGTGTGGCTGCGCGAAGACGACAACGAAATGCTGCGCAAGGAGGCCGCCGGGCTGGCTGACATGTTTGTCGAGCTGTTCCGCGGGAGCGGGGAGCCGGGCCGGCTCGATTTCCGCCGGGCCGTGTTAGTCGCGCTGGAGGGGATCACGGTCGAGTGGAAGGGAGTCGAGGCGTTTCTTAAGCACGGCGGGTGGAGCGTGCTAGCCGACGACCTGCTCGCGATCCTGCAGGCACAAACCAAGGCGGATACTGACGACGCGGAGGCCGCGCGCGGTGTGGAGGTCGTCAGGGTGTTGTTGCCCATCGTCGAGGCCGAGGATCCCGGCGTGAGAGAGGAATGGATGGATCTTGTCACGCGCGTCGCTGCGTGGGATGTGCCAGCGCCGGAAGACCGGCCCGTGGGCGTTGTGGAGGAGTTCCAGGTCGCGGTGCTGCAGCTGGTCACGGCGTTGTTGGTCAACACGCACGCCGGGATGCAGAAGCGCTCTGTGCATTCGACGAGCGCGGTGTTGGGGATTGCGGGACAGTTGAAGAAAAGGATACGCGACGGTGGCGGCGATCCAGGACTTAAAGAGTCGCTAGAGGATGTTTTGACGACGCTGGGGAGGTTGCGGTAAAGCCCCCATAGCGATTGTAGGTATTTAAGGAGGCATAGAAAAGGGGCTTTTCTGTTGTTTACTTGGTGGGGTGCATTTGTAGGATCAACAGATAACGACACCACGCAAAACCCATTTAGGGTACTCCTACTCCAGGTAAATTAAAGCACAGGTTTTCGTGATAAACCACCAATTCCTCTCTGCGTTGTTCTGATCCATGTCATATTCTGCCTACGCTAGACCTGTAGATACAAGACAAGCCCCGGGAAGTTGATGCCATCCCCGAGGAAGAAGCAATATCCTCTACGACAATTGAATTCAACAGGACACACCCAACTAGACCAGATCATTGCCACGCATAAAGTCTTACATTTCTACGTAGGGGCCTCAGATCGGAACTCGAAGACGTACTCCAGTTACGACACTTACCTCCAGCACACCATGACACAACATCAGTCAAACTCCCCAACCAACCTGCATCCACCAAAACCAAGCCCGCCAACCCGAGCTGAACCCCTAGGTCTTATAATGGGGTTGCAGGAGCGCCTGTGCCACGAAACAATCTCACCACCATCCTGACACCGCCGCTCGCTTCATCCTCAATGGCAACGCCCCTACCCTTTGGCCCGGTCACAACTCACTTGACAGAAGCCCACCTTTGCATTCCGAATCATGACGAAAGCCTCACAAAGCCCGGGGAAAGCCAAGGCACACCCGCTGCCGCCCGGCCCTACGACCACCCGAAACACCAACGGCCTTATTAATAGTACCCCGTAGTATCCCCAGGACCTTCGTATCATCGTTTGCGCATATACCATTCCCAATACCTTATATGCACATCAGTGCGAGGCACCCGCTCCTGTCAGCATTGCAACTATACAGGCAGACTACCAAGGCCCCCCGAACCATCAGCCGGCGGCCCCCATTGAAAAAAAGGAACCTCCCACATCCCTTGGCGCCACCCTCCCACTCTTCCAGCATGGCAAACGCCGAGCAAATCACATGGGAGATCCACCCCTGACCGGACAGGCGGGTAGGGAAGCTGGGCGGAAGGTGTGGGCTAGGTGTAGTGTGCCACGGTTCATATCCCTCCCTCTCGGAACGCGGGAGGGAAGAGAGTAATTGCGGGAGCTAGGGGGGGGGGTAGATGGACCAGCCGACAGAGAGGGGACTGGGTGTTTCTTTCCCTTCTCGATCATCGCAACGGATCATCGCAACGGGATGTGAGTGTGTGTGTGTGAAAGTATGGAGGATCAAGTGTGAGAGTGTCCGTGCCAGGGAACGACGAGGGCGGTTACGATGTACCCCAGCCTCGCTTCCCATCTCAGATTCCGGAAGCGATTGGCAACAATATAATAAACAGATGACGCTTTACGCTTCCTTCAAGCTTTCCGCCGAGTAAGCCTCCGACCAAATGAGTGGGCGAAGTAGGCAGGTAGGGGTCCTGAAAAAAAAAAAAAAAAAAAAAAAGCGCGTGCCCTCCGTGATTTACATCTGAGATTGACAGCTGTGTATGTGCGAGTATACGCTTGACGAGAGCGGTACGATGAGCCGAACTGACAGTGCGGCCATAATACCCTATTGGCTACCAAGGGACGCACTGCGAGGAGGGGGGGGAAGGGTGAGGGCTTGAGGGCGTGCTTGTTCCCGCTTTGGCGTGCTTCTTTTCCCTTGAAGTGCTTTTTTTTTTGGTGGCCGAGGGCCAACTGCTGCCGCTATACATCGAACAGCCTGTTCGATTTAGCCCGCCAATCTCCCAAATAGATATAGTAGACAACAAAACCAGCACTATTCGAGAAATATGCTGATCATGGCCTAGACTCTGCACTCACGACCTGCATCTCTCGCAAGCCGACTCGCCGCTTGACGAGCGCCACAGCCGTCGGCAGAAGCTCGCCCACAGAAGGCATGCTGAATCTCAAGTGTCAAAACCCTAGAGTTTTAGTGTAGGGTTGTGTCGTTTGGGGTCATGATGTTATGTTTCTGGTGGCACAAAGCTGGGAACTTTGTTTCATCAACATTAATGTGCAAGATCAGGGAGAAGAGAATGAAGTGAGGCAAAGTTATCTTCATCTTGGCCTTTTATTGATGGCTAGCACGACGCGCCACTAAGGCAACTTATTGGATGGGCCAGAGATGGAAGACGGCCAATACGCTCCATTTCTTGTTGCTTCCGGGACGAACTTGATGAGGGATGCATGGTTGCGAAATCAAATATTCTGCAGACAGGGAGCAGGGGGTGTTGAAGGGGCGGGGCGGGAGCGAGAGGGGGACTCGCGATCAGAACAACGACTTGGAAACGCGCCGATTCGTGCAGAGATATTCCCTGAGCTCGCCCGCGTCCAAGACACAAGAGCCTTGAAATGTGATGAAGCCAAGAGACAGCAATCGGCTAACGAAGCGGTAGACCACCTAGAGCTGACCTTGGTTGTTAGCTTGGCTCGGTATCAACCGGAAGCCCCTGCCTGTTCTATATGAAATTGTGGTGTCTAACGCAGATGATGCGTCTCGTTTGAAGGCACATCGAGAAGCGCCGCTGGGTGACAGCCTTTGGCATCTTTTAGGAGGCGCGATTATGAGGTCGGTCATGCGCTGACCGCTCCGCGAAGGCTGTATTGGGCTGGTAGCGTTAGTACCAGATCAGGACCCACCGCAACCGGTCGGCTGTTCCGGGATCTGAGGTCGTAGCGGTTCGGAAGAGCGTAGCAGTGTGAGAAGAAGCGCAAAAAATCTCTGCGGGTACAGATGTCTGGTTCGAACCATTGTTGGCCGACGTCTCTCGCTCAGCAGTGGCCCTTGGGGGCAGTCAGCACAGCGCAGTGATGGGATCCCATCGTGCCGAGTCGCCACGATTCGCTCGAGAAACGGAGGAGGGTTGCAGACGGCGCAGACGGTGCAGATGGCGCAGACGGTGCAGACAGCGCTGCGGTGTCTATGCAAGACAGCCAGGTACCCCCTTCATGCCGCGGATAATTGTCGGTTGGACTATCCATGGGGCCAATTTGGAAGCTTGGGAGAGGACGGATCGAATCGAGCCGTGTAACCCTCCCGAGTGGCCCTCACGCAGTTACCCAGGCTCTCACTCGCAGCCAGGCCAAGAAGGGGGGGACAAGTCAGTACTGGAAAGCGGGACCATCAAGGCCATGTCACCAAGATTGATGTGACACAGCGCAACGACGCGAGTGATTGCGTCGAGGGCCTCCGTGCTGCTTCCCGTGTTTCCCCGGTGCTTGGATATCAATGATGCGAGCTGGCGTGCGAGCTGGCCACTGGCTCGTTGGACGACAGCGGGCAGATAGCAGACAGGCCTCGACCTGACGGGATGAGGGCACGGGCTGCAGGTGCGGTGTCGGCCGGGCATGCAAGAGAAGACTTCGGCGCCTTCTATATATTAGTATTATCTACGCTTAGGCCCTCGTCCGCCGAAGACGGCAAAACCGTGAAGCCTAAGCAGATCTGCGTTCCTAGTGTGGTGCGGGGGGCGGGGCGGGCAGAAAAACGCCGAGAGGATGAATTGTTTCGTGGTGTTTGACACGGCCGGCCTTTTGCGTGATGAGGGGACGGGCTGGTCAACTGATAAGAGCCGCCAAAGTGGCAGTGACAAAATGCATTGTCATCATTTTCGTGATCGATACAAAGAGAGCCCGAAGCGAGTCGCTTCGCTGTATCATTGTATCGATATCGTGTGGAGGGTATGTGTGAGCATGTCTATCGCACGTGAAAAAGGCGGCGTAATCCTACGTATGCTGCTAACCTATCTGCGCAGTTCGCTGGTCGGTACCTACCTGAGGTGAGGGCTGAGGTAACGAAGCTTGGAAGTCTCGGGTGCAGCAGCAGGTCATCCACGTGGGAGTGTAATCCTCGTCGCGGCTATGGCCTCCTCGCCCCCGCGTTAGGGATGAAGTCGCGAGAGGCTAGGTCCCAAGCGGAGATTTCTTTTCCTTTTTGGCGCCAGTGGCCCCGGTGTGCCCTGTGCAACATGGAGAGAGGACCGACCTGGCGACCAACAAAACGGTGTGTGCTGAATGATGGCGTAAATTGGCCGCGAGACTGCGTGCACTCAAAGTTATCATCCAGACGGCCGGCGTATTCTCGGAATTTCCCATGTCTAGCACTAGACGGCCGTGTTGCGGTGTCGCCTTGTCGCAGTGTCACGGCCTCTTCCTTCCCTTGCCCCAGAAAGTGCCCCTCATCATAGCAAAGTGCGGTTTCTCTCTTTCGTCTCCGCAATGAGCTGCAACCGTGCGCGGCGCAGCATGCTCCAGTAGGGAAACAGGCGCTTTCCCTCGTTAGCTGGTTCTTGCTGATCAGCGGGCCGTCGAGTCTCTCTGGGAAGGAAAAGCTGAGGAGCTCGAGGTCTCTTCCGGTCCCTAGGTTGCTCGAGTCCCGTCCCGGGCTCGCTATCGTGGTGTGGCGGCTTCCCAGACGTCCATGCCAGAGCTGCACGCAACCTGGAAGCAAGGAGCTCTTCTCCCGCATGCGCACCGCATGCACGCAATGAGCAGTGGCTTCCTCTCGGCCTCTCTCCGTTCTTTTTTAAAACTGCAAACTGCGCTGCTTCGCTGGCCCTGCCTGTGCCTGTGCCAGTGCCAGCCTGCCAGCCGCCTGCCAGCTTGCCTCTGCGACTGACCGAGACTGAAGGGTGTGTGGATGGTCAACCACTGCGTCCTCTCTTGCGAACGGGGGCTTCCCTTGAGCTAGACTCTCCACCATCAATCTATTTGCTCCATACGTCGAATTTCAGCCAACCTTCTTGCCCTGTCCCCGTAATCATCATCCTCCCAACCCACGTCTCCCAAATTACCTGCATAGCTCATTGCGGGTGAGCCGAGAAGAACCCTTCGCTGCCTGTCTCTGTCTCCGTCCCCCTCGCCTTGCCAGTCTTGTCAGTCATCCGTCAGTCAGACAGTCCCCGCGCCCAGCGTCCTATCACCACCGCCCGCCGCCATCTCCCCTACGCCCACGCGCGCCCAGGCACAACCTAGGCACACCCAGCAGCCCAGTGACCGACACGACGGCCGCCGACTCGGTATTACGTCGCCTTCCCTGCTCCCTGCTCTCCATACCAGCTTTGCGATCGCCACCCACAGCATCCACTGCACCCACACAGGCACACAGGGTACGCAGGCAGCGCACACAGCTTGCGGATGCGTCTTTTACCCCCCAATTTGTCGCCGAGAACGCTTCTCTAGTTTCTCTTAGGCCGTTTCCAAGGTGGCCCACCTGCGTATTGCAGTGTATAGACAATCTGAGGTTGGCCGCTCCACGCCAAATACTACGACCCCAGTTTTGCCTTCCCCCCATTTCATCCTCTTCCCATCACCCTCCCACCAGCATAGACAACGTCAAGGGCCGCCAACCGCAAGTACCACCCCTCCCCCCCCCCCCTCGTTCTCGCCTACCTTCGATCTGCTCATCGGGGACGGACTGAGGTCGTGTAATCCTCCCCCCCCGCCGAGCTACCATGAGAAACCTTTGCGTTTCCTTGGGATCAACCGAGACAGCTGGAGCCACGGCCGTGTGGAGAGGAGCCTGAGGTCTGGGTCAGGGCTGGTCGTGTGGGGATCTAGAATATATCCCATTTTCGTTGAGAAAGGGTGAGCCTCCCAGCCCACCCCCTATCTGGGTGAACCGCGATGTCACCCAGCGACTCGCAGGCTGGTCTCAAGAACTACGACACCCTTGAGCTTGAATTTTCGCCTTCTGGCGACGCCGAAGCGCATCTCGACCACTCGGAGGCCGCTGCCCTTCAAGTCCTCAAGCTGGAGCCGACCGACGAAACGCTGGGCAGCATCACGGCTGCCCACGACATGGCCGATGCCTCCCACTTTGGCGACTTTCAGTTCCCCTATCAAAACTCGCTCGAAGATTCGCCCATGGCCGGCCTGACGTCGAACTTTGAGGACCATGCCCCTGACGTCTTTGCAAGCTCCCAGCCGCCTTCGATATCGTCAATGCAGGACCGCCAGAATTCCGTCACTTCGATTACCGTTCAGACGTCGGGCTACGGCGGTGCTAGTGGCCAAAGGCAACAGAGCGTGGAAGACTCTGACGGCGAGTCGCCTGACAGCAATGGCAACGGCGGCAACTCGCTGGAAGAGCCCATGTCGGATGAGTTCGGTCTTGCCAGGGGCCCGGTGGACGGATCTGAACGGGGCGGGAAATCCAAAGGGGACAAGGGCGACATGATTCCTGCGTGGAGCGAACTGAAGACGAAAGCGGGAAAGGAGCGCAAGCGCTTGCCCTTGGCCTGTATCGCATGTCGTCGCAAGAAGATCCGCTGCTCGGGCGAGAAGCCTGCCTGCAAGCACTGCCTTCGATCCCGGATTCCTTGCGTGTACAAAGTCACAGCTCGCAAAGCTGCGCCGAGGACGGACTATATGGCTATGCTGGACAAGAGGCTAAAACGCATGGAGGAGCGTATCATCAAGATCGTACCAAAAGCTGAACAGGATGGTCTTGCGTCATTGGTGACCCGAGCCGTGGTCAAGCCGGCGATACCAGGGACGCTTGCTGGTGGGAAGTCGGCTGCGAAGAAGCGCGGGGCTGACGAAGCATTCGGACCGGACTTGGACAACTGGGCTCGCGCCCCTTCGAAGTCGAAACTCGACGGGCCTCATAAACCTTCGATGATGTTGGTCCAGGAGGCGGAGGAAAGCAAACTTCTTCTCGAGGGCGGGGACGCCCTCCCATCAAAAGAAATCCAGGAGCATCTGGCCGAGGTGTTTTTTGAAAACATATACGGTCAAGCGTATCATATTCTCCACAAACCTAGTTTTATGAGGAGACTAAAGTAGGTCCTGCCGTTCCGCCGTGCATCCCATATTCCTTTCGGAACTTTTGCTGATCATAGTGTCTGGTTAGAGCTGGCGCACTGCCCCCGGTTTTAGTCTTGTCAGTTTGTGCCATCGCAGCACGATTTTCGAATCATCCGAAACTTAACACAAACCCAAATTTCCTCCGCGGAGAGGAATGGGCTTCCACCGCCCGCGATATTCTCACAAAGAGATATGAATGGCCCAACATCACCATCCTGACATGTCTGCTTATTTTGGGCTTGCATGAGTTCGGCACATGCCATGGAGGTAGGAGCTGGTCCCTGGGAGGCCAAGCCATCCGCATGGCTTTCGCACTTCAGCTCCATAGGGATCTAGAGCATGACCCCCTGCGATTGGCGGGGAAGACCCAGCTTAGCTTTATTGACCGAGAGATCCGGAGGCGGACAATGTGGGCATGCTTTTTGATGGATCGCTTCAACTCATCAGGAACCGACCGGCCGACATTCATCAGGGAGGAAACGCTAAAGATTCCCCTGCCGATCAAGGAGAAGAACTTCCAGTACGACATGCCAGGACCCACCGAAACCCTGAGTGGTCAAGTTCTCGAGCCTCTGACTGAGGGTGAAGAGTCAGAAGCAAGAAACAACATGGGTGTGGCGGCCTGGATGATCAAGGTCATCGCGCTTTGGGGCCGGATTATTGGATACCTCAACCAAAGCGGCAAGGAACTGGATCCTCACCCGATGTGGAGTCCCGACTCGGGGTACTCGAAACTCATCAAGCAGACCGAGGATCTTGTGACCGATCTCCCAGAGTCCCTGGCATACACGCCTGATAACCTTCACCTGCACGAGACAGACAACATGGCCAATCAATTCTTGTTCCTTCACATTTCCGTCCAGCAAAACATTCTCTTCATGAACAGGTTTGCCGTGCCGCCCCCTAACGGCAGTTCTCAGCATGATGTACCGAAATCGTTCGTTACCAAAGCAGGAGCCAAGGCGTTTGCGGCGGCGAATCGAATATCGGAGTTGCTGAAGGATGCCGAGTCGCACTTTATCACTGCCCCCTTCACTGGATATTGTGCCTTCTTGTCTAGTACTGTGCATATCTTCGGCATCTTCTCTGGAAACCCGACAATGGAGGCGACTTCGAAGCGAAACCTAGCCACTAACGTCAAGTTCCTATCCAAGATGAAGAGATACTGGGGGATGTTCCATTGGATGTCAGAAAACCTGCGAGAACAATATCGCACCTGTGCCGACGCCGCGAGGCAAGGAACTCCGGCCAACGAGAACTCGGCATCGCCCATATTCCAGTATGGTGATTGGTTTGACCGGTACCCGCATGGTGTATCGCAATCCGACTTCCTTGATCCTGCCACATACAAGAAGAAAGAGAAGGGAGATGACGCGGTGCTGGAACAGAAGCCAGAGCTTCACACGGTAGAGGACTTCTTCACCACACTCTCGCCACAGAGCTCAGATAATGTTGGCACCAACGGAATTGCCCGCCCTGGCCCACAGCAACAGCAGCAGCTCAAACGCAAGTCGATCGCCCGGAAAGCCAGCAGTAGCATATCACGCAGCGGTGACCAAGGATTGGAACCACTACAAACCGACTTCGCGCACCAGCAACTCCATGCGGCCCGACTGCATCAACGATCCTTCTCTGGCGCTGCAAATGGCGGGATGGGAGGGCAGACGAGCGGGTCCAACTTCAACCCCTTGACCATCCCGCACTCCGCCAATGCCAACTCTTACCATGCGTTATCACCGGTCTCGCCTGTTGTCTCGCATCTCTCTCACCACCATCACCATGCATCCTCGTTCTTTCCACCTGACCCGTTTCATATGTCTATGAGTGCGGCAAACGGTGTTGGCCAGTTAGATCGGCAGCTGGTGTTCGGTGCTTACGGAAACGGCGTTGATCCCGGGTTAAGCTCGATGGCAGGTTGGCCCCATGACAATGGCGAAGGCAGCCGCGGTGGCGAACGAGGCGGACATGGCCATGGACACAGTCATGGTCATGGCCACGGCCACGGCCACGGGCATGGTCATGGACATAGCCATGGTGGTGGAGGTCAGTCTGATGCTGCGCTTCATGCTACCTTTGGAAACGAGCCGAGCTCCGCGTGGTTCATGCCCTTCAACATGGAGCCACCCGAGATCGGTGGAGATATAGGCGGGGTGGGTAACCTCGATGGATTTGCGAGCATGTTTGGCAACAGCGGCATGTCAGCGGGTGGCATGCATCATGGAGGGCATTGACAGACACGGGCAGACGCGCGCCCGCGTACTAAGGAAACTGCTAAGCATCGGAAAGGAAGCGAAGGGTAAGATGGTAGCGAATAAGCTGGTGTACGGGGATATATCGTGTATGGGTTGATATCCTTTTTGGCAGGGCGTGGGTGCTTGGTACGCCTCTTTTTTTCTTTCTATAACTTCAGCGGCGGCGATCTTGAAGAATGGCGCACGACAAACATTTGGGATATTATGGGCTGGATCTCTGCAACGGCGGCGCAAATCGGGGATATGATATCTACACATATCAAGGTTTCTCCTGCTGGACTTTGTATGACGCCTCGTTGGTTTATATATGTGTGGGATCAGGGAGGGAGAGGGATCAAGCGGTCAGGCGGCTTTTTGTGTGCGTGTGTGCATGGCCCAGTCGAGGCGGCTATTCAGAGTGCCTTTTATATGCGTGATCGAGAACAAGAACGAATTCGAGACCGAAATCAAAGAAGACCGGCATCTGGCACGGGACATTGCAGAGCTTATTATTTGCCTTGTTTGAAGCGGATGAAAGTGGTGGGATGTTTGATTTTTTGGTCGTTGGTTCTAGACGTGTGTTTCCTCTGGAGGCTAACGATAAGCCACGTGGGTTGGTATTATTTGTGTCGTGTATTGTGGCTTAGGGGAAGGATTCTGACAACATTCCTCAGGACATTGCGACTTGTACAAACTACCATAAATATGCATAATTACGAGCAGCCGCAGATTTTGTTCCAGTACAAATATATGTATTGGTTTGATAAAATGAACACAAAATTTTGGGGTGATACTACTCCTTTTTCCCACTACGCCAACAACGCCAAGTATATAAACAAATAACTGCAAAGCTGCAAATGCAATGTATGCCGACTCCTCTCTCATATTGACAGCCCAAAAACTTGCACACTTGATCCATCAAGCTTCGGCCGCTACCTCGTCAGCCTTCTTCCCTTTACCCTTGGACCTCTTCCTCTTCTTGCGCTCCCCCTCGACGATGCCGTCCTTCACCACCTTCTCCTTTTTGTCCGTCTTGGTGGAGACACCAGGTGCGGCGCTGACGGTGTTGGCGCCGGTGGAGGCGTCGCCGCGGCGCTTGCGCTTCTTCTTATCCTCGGCCTCGTTCTGCTCAGCCCGGGCGATGGCCTCGAAGCCAAAGGTGGGACCCGTGTGCTCAAACTCGGTGCCGAACTGCTCCTTGCGCCACTGCCGCAAGCGCGCCTTCTTGCCGAGGAGCTTCTTGTCCTTGCGCTTCTTCTCGGCGTCGCGGAAGGTCGCGAGCTTCTTGAGGCCGGCGAACTCGTTGAGCGCGGCGTCCGAGGGCGCGAGCAGGATGTCGCGGGCCGTCATGCCAAAGGACTGGGGCGATGTCTCACGATAACGGAAGCCGCCCGAGGTGGGTTTGGCGGCGGGAGAATCCTTGGAGGAAGAGGCGAGGACACGCGGGTTGTCAATTTCCATCTTGGCCTCGACAAGGGCTTCAATCTTGGCTAGCTCGGCGCGTGCTTGACGCTTGGCGGCAATCCGCTCATTCTTGATGTCCTTGGTCGTCTTGCGCTTCTTGGATGGGCGGTCAGAGTCAGAACCGGAGTCGAAGACTTCTTGGGCTTCAGCTTCAGCTTCCTCCTCAGTAAGCGTAACAGGGGGCATTTCTTCGTCGTCAAAGTCGGGGATGATATCCTTGATGTCGATGTCATCATCGAACTTGGGCTTCCTGGGCTGCTTCTTTTTCGATACGCCCTCATCCGAGTCATCGTCGGCAGACATTTCACCATCCTTTTCGGCGTAGTAGTCCTCGCCGAAACGCTTGGCCATCTCCTCCTCCCACGTATCGTCGTCCCAGGCATCATCGAGGAATTTGATCCATTCGTCTTCCTTGAATTTCTTACCGCTCAGTCCAGCGACCTGCTTGATCTTTGCCAGCTTATCCGCAGCTTCCTCAACCTTTAAGCGACGAAGACGGGCACGCTCTTCCTCGCGCCGCTTCTTCTCCTCCTCCTTTCGCTCCTTCTCGAGTGCTCTCATCCTCTTGCGACCCGTGAGCTCTCCTTTCCTGACTGATTTGCTGGCAGCCATGTTTCGAGAGTACGTTTTCAGAATCTCATTGCTCTTGCTCGGGTCCTCAAACCGGATGTTATACGCATGCTCAAACTGGTCCGCCATATCGTCATCATCCTCGCCGTCGTCAGACTCGAATGCTTCCCACTTTGATCCGTCAGGGGGGGCCCAGGCCTTGGAAGCCATGAACTTGGACAGGAACTCCTCGGGCTCCTTGTCGGCATTCTTGACGTCGACCTCGGTTAGCTTAATCGCGGCTTGCCGTGATGGATGCATGCCGTTCTCGGCAGGCTTCAGGAAGGCATCGTCGTCACTCCATTCCTCCTCATCGTCGGCAACGGCGGCGGCATTGATCTCGGACACAATTGTCTTCCTCAGGTCGGCTTGCTCCTGAACATATGTCCTGGGCTTGTTGGTATCCTCCATATCTTGGTCGGCTCCGACGTCACCAGCCAAGTATCTCTCCCGGTGATAATCCCGGAGGAACACAGACTTTTCCTTCTTCTTAGGCTCATCGTTCTCACCCTCTGCGTCGAAAGGCTTGTAGAAGACGGCTTCCTTGTCGTAGATCCTGGGGTCTTTGTTCTTGATGGCGGCGAGAGTGGCCGAGATCTCAGCGTCGAGGTCCTCTGTCACAAGAAGGCCGTCGTCATCCTCAGACTCGTCCGAGGAGGAGGACTCGTCGTCTTCCTCGTCTTGAGCATCGCCCTTGTACTTCTCCTGTAGCCTATGGAGCTCCTCACGCTTCTTGTTGTGCTCGAACTTTTTTGCGTAATCTTCGTTGATCTTAAGGCTGGTGGAGGGGCCAAGCGTGGCGCCGCCGTCGTCCTGGTCGTCTTCGCTCGAGCTGGACGAAGACTCGTCAAACAGGGTTTTTTGGGGAATTTTGCCGCTTTGGCCGCTGGGGGCGGCTTTGGCGCCCTTGGAAGGCATCGTGGGCTGGACAGGAGACTGGAGAGGATTCGATGCTGCAGAAACTAAAAGCGAGGGAAAGGGAATTTGGGTCGACGAGAAATTTCACGGGCAAAAAGCACACCGACGATTGAACTTTTTAGTGGGGCTTTTTACACAATTTACAGCGCTGCTCCACCGCTCGCATGCTCAGGCGGGCTCAGGCTTGTCTCTGGGCTGGGATGCTGGGTGGCACGTGCGCCAAGCGCCAATGCGACACTAGTTCCGTCAAGAAGTCGTCCAGGAGCCGGATCCTTCTGCCTATCGCTATCACGTAACGCACCTACGCACGACCTGACATCACGAACTTGCCTCCCGTCGCCTGGAGCCCTTACTCACCGTCCCAACCGCCTGCGCTTTTCACCTCCGGCCAGCAACGCTCTTTAGAGCCCTGTATTCACTTTCGAGCGCATTTCGCACACTCACGCACCAAACAACCCGGCGTTTCCTACGATGTCCGACTTAGCCGGCGCTCCTAGGCCCAGTTCCTCAGTCAAGCTGGTAAGGCGACACTCGAGCTCGGAATAAAGAACAAAGCCTGATTAACCGTCATAGGTCCTTCTTGGGGAGGCTGCGGTAGGAAAGGTACGGCCCGGAAGCTTCCACCATCGTCTCAAACGAACGTTTGATTCCTAACTCCGTCCCCAGTCGTCTCTCGTGCTCCGGTTCGTCAACAATGATTTCCAAGAGAACAAGGAACCAACAATAGGAGGTAGGTCATCAAGCATCCCCTCGCTTTCCCTTCGCTCTAATGAGCCCGAAACTAGCTACGGCTTTCTAACGCGCATCGCATGATACAGCCGCATTTCTTACGCAAAAATGCAACCTGCCCACCCGCACCATCAAATTCGAGATCTGGGACACAGCAGGCCAAGAACGATTTGCGTCTCTGGCCCCCATGTACTATCGCAACGCGCAAGCTGCTCTAGTGGTCTACGATTTGACAAAGCCAACATCGCTAGTCAAGGCGAAGCACTGGGTTGCCGAGCTGCAAAGACAAGCCTCCCCTGGTATCGTCATCGCGCTGGTGGGCAACAAGCTGGATCTCACAAATGACAGCGGGGACGGAGAGGGCACTGACGCCAACGACTCGGGTGATGCCCGAAGGGTGTCTACCGAGGAGGCCAAGACATATGCCGAGGAGGAGAGCCTCCTCTTCTTCGAGACTAGCGCTAAGTCAGGCTACAACGTTACTGAGGTGTTTACAGCTATCGCAAATGCCATCCCGGAAACATCGCTCAAGACGGCGCGGGGTGCTGGTGCCTCGGCGGCGGCGGCTAGCCGCGCCGAGGAGCAAAGGGTCAACCTCAACGGGCCACGGGATCCCAATGCGAAGGAGGGCTGTGCGTGCTAATGGGGTTGTAGAGGTGGGGGGAGATATAAAGATGAGGCATCAATCGTGACGCTCTGTGCATTTTCCTTTTTTCAGGTCATCCGGAGTGTTTGGTCATCGGGGTCAAAGGGAGTAAATAGCTTGTTTGGTGGTACCTTTTCCATCTCTTATAATCAAGACAGCGTACCCAATACAGTCTCCTACGATTGATCCAGGCTCAGGGAGGCGGCCCACCATAGCGATGTTCATGGTCGATGTAGGTAGCATTTTGAAGTAGATTTGTTTGCTGAGCTATAATCTCCATTACTGCAGTCATCTTCTACTACAAGAGAATGCCGGACATTTTGAACAGTAAAATGAATGTGTAATTTCCAGAGGCTAACCAAGGTAGTCAAACTGCCGAAGTCGATTGTTGTCCCCTGGAATTCAAGATTCACTAATAATTGTTAAATAGCAATTCAAGGCCGAGGAGATCAAGACATGGACATGGAAGGGCGAAAATAACAGGCAGTAGCGACCGAGAGCAAGCTGAAGAGTCACGATGGCATTCGCAAATTCAGGGCATTCAAGACAGCCTGCCAGCATCTTGTGGGGCACTTTGGCACCTCCTAAAGGACCTCGTTGCCTCGGTTGATGAGGGGAAGCTCATAACCCTAACCCGAAGCACGCTCGCTTGATCAGCTCGTCACGTGAAGCAGCGTCTGCCAATTTTTCAAACGGTTCCCAGGATGCGGGACAGGCAACGCGACTGCTTTCACAACCTCTCCAGCATCAAATTCCCACCATTACTGCCGCCGGTTCTGGCTTCGGCCTTCACAATCATTTCTATCTCCTCTTCATACAGCGCAGAAGGGTAGTTAATACATTCCCACCCTCATCAACAGAACGCAACACATTGCCCGTAAAAGACGAAGGAACACACCAAACGCAGCAACCTTGGCTCTATGGTGTCTTTCTCCCTCTTTCGTCCTTCTCCCTGGCTTGTCTAGGGTGTTTGCGACAACGCGAATACCTTTTTTCACACAATGGCGGCGGCGACGACCATCACGGAGGCGCAGGCCGAGCTGATCAAGTGAGTTTTGGGCTCTTGCACCACCGAAGTGTGCCCCACCATCGCTGACATCCCGTTACAGATCTCTGGTCCAGGACGACATCCCTGCGAAGCTGCGATGTGCTATCTGCAGTAAGTTGGCAATCAACGCCTTCCGCCTACCATGCTGCGAGCAAGCGATTTGCGAAGACTGCCAGTCGACTTTGCCCGCTTCATGCCCCGTTTGCGAACATTCTCCTCTATCAGCAGACGACTGCAAGCCTCACAAAGCTTTACGAACTACCATCCGTGTATTTCTACGGACAGAGGAGAAAAAGCGCGAAACTCTACGGGCCAAGGACTCGGCTCCTGTCACCCCTGTCGAGACCAATCCCATACCAGTATCCGCTCAAGCACCAGTGCCAGCTATCACAGAGTCAACCCCTACAGTTGATAGAGCAGCATCGGCAGAAGAGCCGCCTCCGGAAACAGAGACAGGAACGACAAACCCTACAGAGGTTCTCACCGATAGTCAAGAGCCCAGCAAGGAGCCTGACTCCGCTGAAGCTGGTGACCAGGTAAGTCAACCCGCAATAATACTACTATTCTAGCTCTAACAATGATCCAAGGAACAGCAAGGCTCCTCCGATGAGCTAGCCGTAGTACCTGCAGCCCCTGATGGCGATGGCGACGAGGCAGAAAACCCCGAGGCTCAAGAGGAAGAGGCGGGCGACGACAAGTCTGCGAACCTAGCCTTCCCCGGTGGGTTTGGGTTTGACGGTATAAACGGCGCCGCGGCAAATATGAACTTTGCAGCTGGAGGTTTCGATCAGATGCAAATGATGATGGCAATGCAAAACGGCCTGGCACCCAACGGCTTTGGGAACTTTCCACTGATGGGTCCGTACACACGCTCCCCCCTAGTCCCCCCAAACAGTCGGCTAACGCGTGATGCAGGTATGCCAAGCATGAATATGGACCCGATGACGATGCAGATGTACATGAACGGGGGATTTCAAGGCATGGGCATGAACGGCATGAACATGAATATGGGGATGGGAGGATACAGTGATGAGGCCAATAATAACTGGAACGGACAGCAATCATGGAATGTCGGCCAAGATAATTTCAATCATCCAAATGCTGCAGGCATGGGCGCTGGTGATTATGGCTCGTTTAACTCTGGTTTCCAGACAGGATACAATCAAGGTAATTATGGCCACCAGAACCAATACAATGACTATCGCCGGAATCAGTACGGTTTCCGCGGTAGAGGCCGCGGCCGAGGCTACGGCTACGGTTATGGTCGTGGTGGCTACAACCAGGGATACGGCGGCAACGGCAACTACCAGGACCAAAACTTCGCAGGCCAGCAACACCCAGCCGGCATAGACGGTCCCGTGCAGAATGGCCAGGGCGGTGAACCGGAACGCGAAGCAGGGTCCAATGTCGACGAGTTTGGCCGCTCACTGCGCGCTGATGCGGATAAGGACGCAGCCGGTGAAAACGGCCAGGCCGAACGCCCACAAGGAGACGGTGCCGAGAACCCCGATGACCCAAAAGGTGCCGCACACGAGATATCAGCCCGCCCGGCTACTGATGCAGACAAGGCTGGCTCGTCTCACGGAGGTACCGTGGATGGCGGTGACGGCGTGCAGCAACACGTCGCACCTGATGTTCCTCTGAATGCCCCCAAAGGTCCCAAGGCAATGATGCGCGGTCTACCTAACACTAGCTTTAAACACCTCCAGGCTCGGGGCTGGGTAGATCATAACAAGCCGCCGACGCCGACGACAGGTAGCGCGACGGGATTTCCCAGCCCTGCACCGGACGGCCTGCGTTCGCGGTCGCGGAGTAGTACTCCTCATGGCTCAAAGGGTAGAGAGGCGGACTACTACGGAGATAAGAATAAGGATCGTGAGGTGGACCGAGAGCGAGAATACCACTCCCACGGCAGAGATCACCGACACCGAGACCGCGAGCGCGATCGGGAGAGAGATAGAGACCGAGATAGGGACCGCCATGAGCGGTCCCGGTCGCCTTCTTCACGGAGTAGAAGCCGCAGCCACGAGCGTAATAAGGAGTCTTCACACCGGCGCTGGCGACAGCGCTCACACTCCCCCACAGATGCGGAGAGCGATGACGAGCACCGCCACCGGCGACATCGCAGAAAGCACTCACATACGGACGAGAAAGACCCCAAGGCCCGCTCCCGCGAAGAGGAGGTGCCCCTAGAGGAGCGGTCTAGATCAGCATCACCCGATGAGTCCCGAAAATCGGGACACCGGAGTAGTCGTAAAGAAAAGGACCGTGATGGAGACAAGCGACGCGAGCGGAGCGACAAGGACCGCAAATCGAGCCACCGCTCCCATCGTGAACGGGACTACGAGCGGTCTGAAAGAGACCGCGACAGAGACAAGGACCGTGAACGTGACCGAGATCGTGACAGGGACCGGGACAGAGACAGAGACCGTGATCGGGACAGGGACAGAGGCACCCGCAAGCGGACTAGCGGCAGCAAGCGCGACCGCGAGCGCAGTGATCGGGATAAAGAACGAGACCACCGCCATCGCAGCGGCAAGAACGAATCTTCAACACCCATCGACGGCGGTCCTGACAAGGACCCATTCAACCCGCCCGCTGGCCCCAAGTCGTCAAGCACAAGTACCCGCGGCCTCGTTGGCCTAGAAATCAGAGGCGCCGGCGCGAGACCAGCTAGCGGCGTGGCAGACGCTAGCAGACGCTCCTCGCTCGCATCCATCAAGACACCTGTGACGGCGGGCGGTCCCACCGTAGGTGCGATTGACCCGCACGCAGCGGAGCGTGAGGCGCGTGACCGCGAACGACTTCTCAAGGAGACACGCCGCATGGCCAATCTAGCAAGTCTTGCAGGCTCAAAGCGTAGCAGAGGTGGGGGAGCGGCAGGCGTGGAGGAGGAGGATGCGGGGCGGAGAAGTAGTCGGAGGAAGGGACGACGGGGAGAGGTGGTGGCAGTGAGCGAGGACCGAGAGGATCGCGAGGAAAGGATGAAACGGCTAGAGGCGGAGAGGGAGCAGGCAAGGTATGCCGATTAGGGCTTAAGAAAGCCCAGACGAGTCTACGGAAGAACCTTAACGGATGCGCATGCTAGAGAGAGAATGGGAGCAGGCCGCAGGAGAAGAGCGAGGAGGCAGCAGCAAATAGCAGCAACGAATAAGCACAGAGGAACTTGGTGGGTGTCCTGAGTCTCTCTGCTCGACTCAACTCTACACATGGCCCGTTTGGTTGTGTTATCAATTGTTGTTGTATTGTATGTACACTAGAACGGGGGGTAGCGGGGGTTGATATGGAGAGCATCAAATCCAAACTCATCCCTACCTACCAAACAAGCGATATACAGACTGGCCGATGATCTGGCTTCGCTGCAGTCTTGCTACTAGTGCGGTTTCCATCGGCGAGGTGTGCCTGACTGCAGCTTACCTTCTATAGTTACAGGTGCATCCATCTTGCATGTCTTGCCGACACATACCTAGGCACAGGTCAAGAATTAAGGCCCTGGCTTGGACTCTGTCGTGCTCGGCACGACAGATGCTATCTTGGCAAGTTTGCGTTTTTACTCGCTGGTTTTGGCCTTTGTGTCTTGTTGTGGCTATTGAGACGTACAAGTGTATTATGCATGCATCAATGGTTAGCCTAAGAAGGTGAGGGGCCATCAACAACCTAAGTGGGCTCGAGGGTTTCGAGGGTCTCACGGTCCAACAATGATAGCCATCGAAGGGAGCGCTATCGACCTGTAGTTATGCGCCGAACGAGGCCACTGGCTGGAATAAGCACCACGAGGACCCCGTGACGGCATCTTGTGCATTGAGGGGCAAGAGGCAGGGGCATTGATTGCACTGATTAGAGGGAAGGCGGGGGTTCCCCTCATCGCCCTTGCCTGCTAATCTGCCAATCTCTGGTGGCATGTCATGACTGCATAGTTAGCCATACCGTCCTTACGTATGTGTGGTGTCTGTACCACCTACGGATTGTACCGCGGGCGGGCAGCCACAGCCCCTCAATGTTGGCGAACCTTGGCCGAGCTCGAGCCGGCTTTGTCTGATCCCATCCATGCCAACGATCCCTTCCTTCCCATATCCCTATCCCATATCCCATATCTTAAAACTTCGATACACTTGCACTTTTTCGCGTTCCGTAGCCAGCAGAGACAGCAATAAAAGATCAAACATCTATGTAGCCCCCCTTTCGCAACGATGCGACCAGTGCCGGGCGACGACGCCTTCGGGCGCTCTCGCGCTGCCGATAACGAGGCGCCCTCGCTGTTTGGCCTATCTGCGGCACCACAGATGACCTACTTCTTCGCCGACGAGTCGTCCGCGGGCCCAGCATCGCAGCCGCCGCCGACGGCAGCAGCTTTACACCGCCCCAAAGAGAGCAACACGCCGAATCCCAGCAACGCGTGCAGCGGTAGGAGAAACCCCGCCGACCCTGCCGACTCGCCGTCGCGGGGTGTTCCTCGCGGCTTATCCGGCTTATCACACCACCACCTATTCCACCACGATCTGGCCACGTCCAGCACGGCAACGCCCTCGAGTCCCGCGAGCAGCGGCAGCTCAAGCTCTAGCTCGCGCGGCCTCGTCGTAGTCGACCCAACATCACGACAGCGGCCCCGGGCCCCCGCTTCTCCATCCCATCCCGCCTCCCCACCCCTCAACCCCACGATGACCTCACCCCTCGACGGGCCCTCGGGCCCCGCCTCTTCTATAGCCCTTAGCAGCATGTCGTCGCGGCGGGGCTCATTCGCCGGCTCTCTCTCGGAGCTCGGCGGTGGTAGCCACGCACCGAGTCTGTATAGCAGCCATGCGGTCGCCGACGACGAGGACAACGACGCAGAACAGCCATTCCACCACGACGAGGGCGAGGCCTCGGCCGAAGGCAGCATGATGGACAGCGGATCTGCACCGCAGCTGATCATGCCGAGCATCAAGATGCCGAGCCGGCGGCCATTCACCGACGCTGGCAAAGCAATGGGCCGGCTCAAGGTGTTGGTGGCGGGCGACAGCGGCGTCGGTAAGACGAGCTTGGTCAAGGCAATCGTCCAGGCGTGCGAACATATTGTCCATGTCGACCCCATCACACCGGGGGCGGGAATGAAAAAGAGGGGGAGGAGGGGAGGTACGAGTCAGATCACGGAGATCTACGCGAGCACTAAGCCGTACCCGGAATGGTGGTCGGAGGTTGACGACTTCAAGGTATTACGGCGCAGGAAGAGTCTAGGCGACGCGGTGCTGGATCGAAATATTTGCTTTGTTGATACCCCGGGCTATGGGAGTGGTTCATCCGTGAGTCTCCCCTCCTATTGTTGGCTGCGGGTTGGATCTGTGCTGACCAGCTCATGAATGCAGTCTATGGATACGGTGACGCCTGTAAAGGAATATGTCGAAGGCCATCTTAGACGAATGAGCTCCAACTCCCTTCCCGACGGGGATATGCTGAATTTGATTGGTGGTGATGGCGGCGTGCAGGTGGATGTGGTGTTTTATATGGTTTCGAACCGTGAGTTCAGAGCATCCCGATACTTGTTTGCCGCAGGTTTTGCTAACGCAATGCAGGACTCCGACCAGTTGACGTGCAATATCTACGGCAACTTGCCCCCTTGACCAACATTATTATCCTCCTCGCCCAATCTGATCTCATGTCGCCGGAGCAGATCTCAGCGAGCCGGGAGCAGATCCACAGCCAGCTGAAGGAGGCGTCTATCCGCCTCTTCTCCTTCTCAGCTGGCCCGGTCTCGTCGACTTCCTCTGACCCCCTGAAACAAGGCCTCTACGCTATATCAAGCGCTACAGGTTCAGACCACGAGACTATGGACGCCAGCCTGCTCATGAGCCCAGACTACGTCCAACCTCTCATCTCAACCGACCTCACTACCCTTGTCCAACACGTCTTCAGCCAGGAAGGCGCCTCCTGGCTCCGCCACTCAGCCGCCCGGAAATACGTTCAGTGGCGCCGCTCCGACACAGCTGTCTCCAAGCATATGTCGCTCTACAACCCCTTACACATCTCAGGCTACGGCCCCGGCGGCACCTCCCCATCACCCCCTCTCCGCCACCACGCGGACCAGGTCCTCACCCCGCCAATGGGTTCCACCTCATCCTACGCACTCGCTCGCATCACAGATCACACGCAGCGCGAGGAGCGTCTCGCCCAGGTCCGCCTCGCCAACTGGGCCACCGACCTGCAGAAGAGTATCGCCAACGAACGCGCCCAGTATGCCGCCCTAGTCCGCGGCGAGCGCGCCGTCTGGCTGACGGAGAAGCTTAACGAGTGCATCCACGACGGCACGCTGGTGCCCGTGTCGTCAACGAGAACGAGCCGGACAACAGGTCAGCGGGCCGAGTATCTCCGGCAGTTCCGGCGGCAGGAGCAGCAGGGCAAAGATAGGCAACATGAGGATCCGCTCGGGCTGCTGGAGGTTGCCGCCGACCTGAGGTACAAGGGCCTTGTGGCGCTCGAGGTACTGGGCAGTTTGGGGGTACTAGGTGGACTGGTGGTGTGGGTGTCGAAACATTATCTGCAGGTGCAGGCGTATGAGTTTTGGGAGAAGGCTTGGGGGAGGTGAGGGGAGGATCCAAGTAGGTATGGGGGTATGAAGAGGTCACCTTGGATGTACTGCGTGATAGCAGTGTTGTGAGAGGACACTTGGTACATGATATATGTATTTATTTGTTGTTCTGTGTGGTAGAGAAACCAGCTTCTATGTAAGTAGATACGGGCAAGCAATACTCATATCAGTCAGTTAGGATGGAATGGGATACAATCTACTCGTCTAGTTTATTTTTGTGTGGAATTACTATGAGTGCCAATGGTGGCTGTGAGTGAGTGAGTCTATATCTGTCATTGCCTGCCGCTCATCACTCCCCAAATAACCTGAAGACCTCGACGGCATTTCCCCCCATGACCCCCTCAGCGCCCGGCGTCCCGGCGCCAAACGCCCCCTCCACCGCCAGGCTGTTCAGCTCAACACTTTCCCACACGCCATCCTCCCCCTCGCCTCCCCCCACAGGCGGAAAGAAGGGGTGATCTGTCCCAAACATGACTCTCCCGGCCCCGCCCTCCCCGGCCGCCTGCACCGCCGCCTTCAGCCCAACGTTAGAATAGATCACCGCGTCGAGGTACACTTGCTCCCGCAGCACCTCCCACACCGTCCGGCGGGGCGGCGACGCCGTCTTGCCCAGCACCGCGAGGTGGCCGTCGTGCACGATGCAGCTCTCGATGCGGCCCGCGAGGAAGGGCAGGCAGCCGCCGCTGTGGGCGAGGAGCATCCTCAAGGAGGGCACGGCGTCGAAGACACCGGCGAGGTACATGCGGGTGACGGCGATGGTGGTTTCGACTGGGAAGCCGATGGCGAGGGGGAGCACGTGGCCGTAGGCGCCGGCCGCGGCGAGCGGGCCGAAGACGGCGTTAGGTAGGCCGTAGTGTGGGTGTAGGAAGATGGGGAGGGAGGCGGTCGCGAGGGCGCGGAGGATGGGAAGGAGGAGCGGGTCGTCGAGCCCGGAGCCTAGGCCCGAGGTGCCCAGGATTACGCCGCGGCAGTAGGGCAGGGCGGCGGCGTGGGCGATGGAGGAGAGGATCGCTTCTTGCGGGGCCGTGAGGGGCAGAGCGGCGAAGAAGTACAGCCGGCCTGGGTGCGCGGCGCACATGGAGGAGAAGGAGGTGTTGATGGAGGTGGCCGTGGGGCCTGCGGTCGCGGGCGGGAGGAAGTCGAGCCAGGGGTTGGCGAGGGAGACGATGGAGATGTCGATGCCGTGGGTGTCCATGAAGTGAAGCTTCTGAGAGAGGCTGGCAAAGTGCCGGGTCAGGGGCCGGCCTGGGAGGACCGAGGGGGTGGCGGCGGGACCCGATGAGAGGGCCACATTGAGAGCCGGAACCTCGGCGTCGAGGAGAATTAGGCGGGGGTCCGTGGCCCCGGGGAAGCTCCGCACCAGGGGGATGGTCAAGCGGGACTCGAGGATTCGGATGTACTCGGGGGGGTACATATGCGTGTGCACGTCGACCACCTTGGCCTTGCTTGCCCGAGGTTGCGCCATGGTACTGTGTCCGAGTATTCGGTTCTTTGGCCTTGAGCGGTGAACGGAACGGAAAGACCACTTGGTTGTCTGATGTTTGGCTTGAAGCTGTGGGCTATGCCCGTTGTCGTGGTGTAGGTGGTGTGCATGTAGGTACGTACCTCCCTAAAGGGTCAAAGGGTGTATTAGACCAACAAGCTGCAAGCCCCCAAGCCAAGCCAGGCGATCACCCCGCCCCCCGCACACCTGGTTTAACTACTATCGTCGGCGGGCTTATCTGGGCTTGCGCTTCGTCTTATCGGGTCGCACCGCGGCGGATGGGCGCACAATACCACGAACTCGGCGTCGGTACAATCTCGTAAAACCAAGTGGTGGTTCCGATCATCCACTTGGTTTCGGCAGCAGGCTATCGGAGTCCATCAACCAAGAGCACTTGCCAATACGGGCATCGCTCTCTTTGCCTTGTCAGACAGTGAGGAAGCGACCAATATATGCAGCCGTCCTGGTCTCACTGAATACACGGAGCTGCGAACAGAGACGAGCTTCCCGGCCTGCCTCGTCCCCTATTTGAGCACCCCTGTCTACCACATTGAATGAGCGATTGACCTTCCCTGCACCACTTACACCCGAGAGTCGAAAAGGAACAACCGAATAACGTTCAACATGGAGAAAGCAGCGGTGCAAGGGGATGGCCTCCTCATTCCGGTACGAGTTCTCCATGATACCCGGTAGCTGTTCCAACCGGGCCTGACTGTTAGCCAGTTGATAGACTTCTCCAAATTTCTAAACGGGGATGAGACCCAGAAGCTGGAGACGGCCAAGGCAATCCTCAAGGGCTTCCAGACGGCCGGCTTCATCTACCTCAAGAACATCCCTATCACAACCGAGACACGCAGCCATGTGTTCAACAGCTCGGCCAGGCTGTTCGAGCTGCCGATAAACACCAAGCTGTCCCATGCATGGACTACACCCCAGGCCAACCGGGGCTACTCAGCACCGGGGCGCGAGAAGGTGTCGTTGCTGACCGATAGCAGCGAAGTCGAGAAGGTTCGAACAGCGGCCCCCGACATCAAGGAGAGCTTTGAAATTGGGCGCGAAGGAGAGCCCGGCCACCCTAACCACTGGCCAGTAGAGGAGGGCGAGCTGGTGGGATTCAAGGCCACCATGTCTGACTTCTTCGACCAGTGCAAGGCGCTGCACGTCGACGTCATGCGCGCCATTGCCGTTGGGATGGGGCTCGAGCCGGGCTTCTTTGACGGCTTCGTCGACGTGGGCGACAACACTCTGAGGCTGCTTCACTACCCGGCCGTGAACAGGGAGGTCTTCAAGATCAACCCGGGCCAGGTTCGCGCGGGCGAGCATTCCGACTACGGATCTATCACACTGCTGTTCCAAGACAGCCGTGGCGGGCTGCAGGTGAAGAGCCCCAACGGACAGTTTATCGACGCGACGCCAATCGAGGGTACGTGTGTCGTCAACGCCGGAGATCTGTTGGCGCGGTGGAGCAACGACACGATCAAGAGCACGATCCACCGGGTGGTGGAGCCACCCCAGGGCGATGTGGATGTGCACCCGCCAAGATACAGCATTGCGTGAGTGGAGTTGGGTCCCTTGGCGAACAACGAACTGCGATGGCTAACCTGCTGCAGCTACTTTTGCAACCCAAATTTCAAGGACTACATCGAGGCGCTGCCGGGGACATATGCCACCGAGGCGGAAAAGAAGTATGATGGCATAAGCAGCGGCGATTACCTAGTGCAGAGACTGACGGCAACATATTGATGTTTGAGCTGAGAGTGCTAGATGATGATTATCATTTGAGTTTCGAGAGGTACCTTGAACAATTGCAGCAGCCGAACACAATTATTTGCGTTACCATCTTCATATGCCACATTGACACCAAAGAGATAACCGAATTGTAAGTTGAATTGAAGGAAAAGTAATCGGAGGCCACCATCGAAATCGACACTGCATTGAAGCTCTTTCCATGACGAGTCTTTTTTTTTTTTCGCCAGCTGTTGGCAAGCGCTGGAAGGCCCGACAGGAGTCACCCAGCAACGCTAAATATGCACTGACCATGCCGGGCGTGCACATGGACCTTCGGCCCCCCAGTGGCCTCCTCTGAATTTCCTAGTGGGGCCTTCTGGGCTTGCACTTAAACTTCACCTGGTATAAATCAACACCGTGACAACTTCAACATCAGGCAGCGCCCCCTATCACCGCAAAGATGGACACCGACCTCGTTGCATACGCCCGGGACGCCGCGGCCAAAGGGGACGACCTCTTTCTTCTCCTCTCCACCGACGCCACCGCCTCCGAGTCAGACGTCCGCAGGGCCTTCAAGCGCAAGGCCCTCACAGCCCATCCCGACAAGGCCGGCGATGCCTACGATCCCGCCCTCTACGAACGCCTCGAGCGCGCCCGCGATGTACTCTGCAACCCCGCCGCCCGCGAGGCCTACAACAGCGGCATGAGCGCCATCCGGCAGAAGAAGCTGCAGCTAGACCAGATGTCTGAGCGCCGGAGGAAGCTGGTCGAGGACCTCGAGCGCCGGGAGCAGGCGGCCAAGCGCGCCAAGATGGGCAAGGGCCAAGACCAGGTGCAGAGGGACCCCGAGCGGGAGGCCATGGCTGCACGTGGGCGGGCCAAGATGGAAGAGAGGCAGCGGTTGATGAGGGAGGCGGAAGAGCGCGAGAGCCGGGCGCAGCGAGGAAAGGATGACGACGAGAGACAGAAGGAGCAGCACGCGGAGCCGAAGGCGCGAAAGAAGAGAGATTCAACACCAAAATCACAACCCACATCCCCACGCCCGGGAGGGAGCTTCGCTGATGATGGAGGAGAGGGGTTGGATGCGCGGGAGGCCTGGCTCGAGCGACGCATCAAGGAAAAGGCCGAACGCAGGGCTGAGAGGGCTAAGAAGAAGGCGATAAAGAGCGGCGTGCCTCTTGCGCCGGGCAGCGAAGCGCAGAACCAGGGAGCAACACCACCCCCCTCTTCTACTGGTGCTGCGAAGACTGACGCAGACAAGTTACCGCCCACGACCGCTCCGGGATCAACGGCACCCTCTTTCACAGCCGACCCTGCTGCGAACCCGAGTGCCAGGTTATCCTCCACCATGGCACGCCTGAAGGCTGCACAGGCCAAACGGGATGAAGAGAAGAGGAAACGAGAAGCAGAGGCCTTGGCTAACAGTGTTGAGGCGTAGCGGGCGGAGCTCCTGGCGTAGCAGATCCTCATTAAAACACCACCTTGATACCCCTTTCCTATCTCGAGAACAGATCAATTAGAGCAAAATAGAATTATATGACAAGTGGCGCCTCTTTTTTTGCGCTGTTTCGCGCAATACATCCCTTGATCTACTATACAGCGAATGTCACAGGACATATAACTAGACAAATAAGTCGGTTGATACATCCCCGGCTGTCAATATGTTGTAAGGTCTTGAAACGCCTGTCATGCCCCGCTCTAGTATATGCAACACATAACTATCAAACACATATAATATACAACCGTCATCCTTAAAATCCCTAATCCAACGCCTGTCTCAGCCACTCCGGCACAAACGCCCTAACTCTCACCCCCTCCGCCCCCTCCACACCAAACTCCGCCGTAGGGTCACACCCCTTGGCACTCCCCGGCGGCGCCTTCAAGTCCGTCATGGGCTGCAGCCGACATAGCGCTAGCCCAACATTCCCTACGCCGCCCAGGAACTTGCCCGTCGACCGGCCCCCACCAACGGGGACTATACCCGCCGGCGCGGCCACCTGCCCCCCTCCAGAAAACCCCAGACGGTACTCGACTTGGTCCGGCGCCGGCTCGCCCGCGCCGTACAGCACGACGGGTAGCACGCGCTTGCGCACGACGCCCTGGTGGCGCGTGCGGATGGTCAGCTCCTGGCCGACGTAGCAGCCCTTGTGGAAGTCGATGGCCCCCATCATGACGTCCAAGTTGCTCTCGAGGGGCAGCGCCTCGTCGCGCGGCAGCTCCGCGGCGCCCTCGGGCACGCCGGCCAGGATGCGGCGGAGGCGGTAGGCGTCGTAGGTCGCGGGCGGGAGGGCGAGCGGGGGCGGGGCGGTGGAGGGTGTGATGAGGCGGTGGCCGAGGTCGGGCGCGCGCGTGTCGGCCAGGGTGAGGGTCTGCGGTGGGGTGGGAAGGGGAGAGGAGGACGGTGGCGACCCCCAGGCGTGCCAGATGGTCGCTTCCGACAGGTCGAGGACGCGTACTGCGATCTTGGACCGCAGCATGTACCGCTTGATGCGCGCCTGCAGGGGGGCCGCTTCGGCGGCGTCGACCTCGATCAGGAAGCTGGTTTCGGGGGACGCGGTGGGGGAGGTGTGGAAGGCGGCTGTGTCGCGGTAGATGAAGACGTCGTTGAGAATGCGGCCCCGCGCCGAGAGGAAGGCCGCGTAGATGCCCGGGCCGGGGTGGGTTAGGATGTTGGCGGTGATGGAGCGCTGCAGGAAGGTGGCTGCATCGCGGCCCGTGATGGAGATGAGGCGGCGCGCGGGGGAGAGGTTGGCGAGGCCGGTCGGCGCGGGGGCCGGGGGTGGGTCGGCAACTGAGGTTGACTGAGAGAAGGGCCGGGAGGAGGACCGGAGGGGGGGCCGGGTGAGGGGCCGAGACAGACACGGGCGGAACACGACGGGGGTCAATACCCCCCCAGTAGCCGTTGCCGTTGCCGTTGCCGTTGCCGCAGCCAGCGGCATGGTGCTCGGCATGGACGAAAACAAAACTCGTGTGTGTGTGTGTGTGTGTGTGTGTGTGTGTGTGTGCGGTGCGCTCAGGCGTTCTCGAATTCTTGGTTGGGCGCGAGGCGCGAAACGCGGCGAGATACAAAGTGCCTTCCGGTCCCGTTTCTCAATTCAAACGCGAGCGTTTTGGGAAAGGCAAGATGCCGAGTGACGTATGCCCGTGCAAAGCGGCGGCAGTTAGGATTTCGCCGACCGGCCACATCGGACATCGATAAGGCCGAGTGCATGGTCCAAGCGCTATCTAAAAGAGCTGCCCGTCATGGAGACTTTTTGCGGCCTGCTGCCATGGGCCTGTCACCCCCTGTCAATGCCTGCCGCGTTGCCCCTGAAGCGGGCCTAGTCGCACTCGTCAAGAAACCCGGCGGCCGATCCTAAATGATTCCCGCCATATCTCCGGTTACCCTTTACAAAGAGACCGTAGAGGAGCTCAATCCAACAAGACCAACACCACAGCCAAGCTCTGGGACGGACGAGGGCGCAGAGGAAGTGCCTGATGCCGATATGCCATCCACGTCTGCCTCAGCGTGCGAAGCTGTCGATGATCTCCGATGCTCCCGACTATACCCCGACTATACCGGTGACGACAATCTGCCGCAAGGCTATCGCAACAAGCTCAAGCGGAAGCCCCATACTGTACACTTAGATCCGTGATAGTCCCCGGCAACCCGTAGTTTCGTAACGCCTCGGGTTTTAATACGGCAATGCCCACCGAGTCCCATCTCACCCGCAGGTGTGTCTTGATGCCGCGGGCACTTTTACGTCGTTAAGGTTCGCAGGTCCCGGATCGCAGCAGCAGCGGGACGGACGCCTGAGCCACCTGCACGGATCAGTTGACTCACTCCGGGGAGCTGGGAATGACTGCGTCGCACAGGTGTGCCCACCGCGAAACGGCCCTCATCCCATCTTATGGTGTTTTGACTCCTGAGAACCCACATGATTCATTATTAATCAGTCAAACACTACTTGTTCTCAACTGACGCCTTTTCGAGTACCTTCGCCCACCCGCCCAGAAATCAGGAAATATCCAGCAAGATCATCCATGAGCCCTGCAGGTCATCCGTCTCGCAGCAGCCAAGCCTCATGATCGCCCATTCGCACTCGCACCCGTCAGAAACGGCAGGATAGAGAATAATATTGGGTGTAGCAATATCTCATTCTGACCGTCAGAGCGCCTCACCGCCCTTCCTCCTCAGGCTGCTAGATTATAGATATTAAACCGAGGCTCACTCTCAACTCGGCAGTGCCCGTGTGAGTACTACGACCTTAGCGTCAGAGCTGTGTCACTTTGTAAGACAGAGCGGTCGCACAACCGGCAGCACAAGGAACGCAGGGCCATTTACCCGCGGGTCGAGGACACGCCTGGGCGCCTTGTGGTCATCCCCTTGAGGGCATTTCGGTCTGCAAACGCCCTGTATCACCGTAAAAAGGCACAGTCCCGGGTCAACACGGAGGCAAAGCCACACCAGAAGCGCCGTACGATAGTACTTTGATGAGAAACTGTAACCATCACACCGTAACACGACGCGTTTGATGATGACCTAAAGTCCAAACACAAGTTCCTCCACCCGGCCAACTTCGGACCTTGACACTGCACCCGGCCTGGCTCGGACCTTAACACCGTTGCTCCCCAGTCTACGGAGCCGAGGGGCAGCTAGATTGCACGCACCAATCGCGATCCGAGCTTTGACAAGAGACTGGTCAAAATCATCCCGGGTCACTTTCCCAAAGCATCCAAGGCAGGCGGTGCTTGGAGTACACTAGTACAAACCTCCGTGATTGATGCCGGTGGGCCAGGCGTCCAGTCTGACCCTCCTCACAAGTTCTAAGAACCAGGCGGTCATCATGCTCGACGCCGACCTCTTCGACCGAACTCTCCTCACCGTTTTGTCGAAACTGTGGGAACCAACGCAAGCGGTCAAGTGATCGGCTGCTAGCAAGAAGGGGTGCGGGACGTCTTGTCTCTGTCTCAACACACAGATCTGGTGATTGATAAGAAGGATAGACTAGATAACAGACTGCGACCCGACGATGGCTCCCGCCTGCCCTGTGCTTTGTCTTTTGCGGGGAGTTGGTGATAGGTGGAGGGTGGGGGGACCACCACACAACGAGCTCCTCCGAGTCAATGCCGAAGCCAAAGGGGGTGGGGGGAACCACTACCCGATCCGATCAACTCAACAGTCAACTCCAACCCCATCAAAAAGCCATGACCATGCGAGGTCCTCTGACACTCTGCCTGCCAAGGGCGCACGTATCCAACAAGCGCAACTCATTACCTGCTCACAGCGAAAAAGGGGAGCCAAAGCCGGTCGATAGCCTTGAGCATCTCCTCTTCCCCCCCCGTGTTAGTTTGAAATGCCTTCCTTATGCGGGAGATGCGGGGGACTTTGGGTTTGACTCGTCTGGTCTCTGGACTAAAGTGCTCAGGTGGGGCAAAATAAGCAGGGCCGCAAGTAGAGAAGGAAAGAGCGAGATTATGTCAGCTCCATGGCAACACCCTTTCCCTTTCCACTGAAGCATATTCCAGCCCTACTGCACTAAAACGGCGATCCTACTACCTTATCGGCAATGGAGTCCATCCACCACTGCCACACACCACACACTGGTGCCCACCGCCGGACGGGGGGAGTGCAGGAGCGGAGGGGGCTGGCCAGACTTCGCTTTGGGGCCCAATCGAAACCGCGGCCTCATCCCAACGAAAAGCAGTGCAATAAGGGGACTGCTTACCTACTTTTGTCTCAATGCTGAAGACAGCATCGGCAAGGGACGTCAAAACGCCGGGCTGGGGCAGGACGATGACCACGTCGACCGCCATGTCAGAGTCATCAAGCCAGCCCGAAATGATCTCCCAGGATAACATCGCCAGAAATGAATTCCACATCCTCTGCTGCACTGTCCTGCACCGCCTCCTCACCTATATTCCTCCATGGGGTCTATGTTGCGGGCCTCCTCACGAGGGGGGCATGGAGATGTTGGATGGGGCCTTGAGGAGAAGATGCGTTGGCCAGCAAGGGCGCCCATGACCGGCGTGCCATCCATCCATTCACATCTAGAGGCAGTTCGCCAAAAGAAAACGCCCCGCACCTAAGCGGAACAACACACTAGACAAGAGAGCCGAGCCTGTTCGGCTTGCTCACCCTTCCATGCAATTGCGCCCGTTCATCGCGGTAAGGCTTTCGCATTGCGGGGAAGGACTTCGGCCTACCGATTTCCCACATTGGGGGATGATGGGCTGAATCATGAAACAGCGATTGCAGGACTTTGAACAACACACAGCTGCCAGTCAGGCCTCACGGCGTTGGTAGTAAGGGGTAACGGCGCCCCTTTTGCCCTCCATAGGGGCCTTAGGATCACCACGTGCCATGTGCTAGGCGAAAGAGGAGAAAGAATTGTAAGGTCTAGCTGATAGCACGGCCCAATCGGCTCCGTTTTCTTTTGTCCAAGTTCCCCGTTCCGGCTGCGCGGTGCGTGGGACCCAACTCCGCGCCCACCGCCGTGGAAGGTTCAAGGGGCGGCCGCGGCCCCGCGGCATGCACTCCGTTTTGCTCGGTTCAGAAACTGTGTGCATCTATCTGCTTGGCTGGCCCAGAGTCCAGACTCTGGGCGCGCGCTCGCTTCTCTCAATTCGGGGTCGGTGTGCACTGCAGCTTGGCGGCGCCTCAGCCTCCACGCGACACTGAACAATGGGACAATTCATCCAGGCATCACTTTAAGAAAATGCAGTGCATGCAGCGCCATAGTCTGACTACGACGACAGGACGCGGGGAGAACGACGAGGTGCCAAAACGGACCGGCAGAACAGTCAGCCGCCCGACAGGATGCACGGATTACGAAGTGTACCTAGCAGGCAGGAGGTGTAAAACCGTCGATGGCTAAGCTCCTCTCTCTCCTAGGGTTTTGGGTACGAGCCTCCTACCAAAGACAGACGCGATTGTGAGGTTGACAGGTCACGAGTATGTCTGTCGGTTGCAAGTGGGCAATGCAATCGCGTCGGGTCCTATCAAACAGCTGCAACAGGCCCAGCCATATCGCCAGCGAAGCAAACCCCTCACTCTCCACTTGGCTTGTCCACCGCCGCGTTCATCAGGCTCACACAAAGAAGAAAAAATTGAGCCTGAACCCCACCATCGTGAGAGCTTGAGGCAATCAGGTGTTGAGCCCGGCAAAAACGCACAAGACTAAAAGGAGATGGCCCCGTCTCAAACGGCGCCATAATCCGGGGTTGAAACCGTCGTAAAGGCTGGCTAAACGTTGATTAGAAAAAAGCACACTTGCATGGTGGTTAGGAAATTGGTGTTGGCGTTGGCGTTGGTGAAGGAGATAATTCCATTGCTGAGAAATGAATTGCTGATGATGGAATGTTGCTGATGAATCAAAACGAAAACGGGTTATGCCCGGACGTAAAAGACCAAGCGGGGCCCACATCTCCGTATCCGCCCGCCCTAGCAGCACGGATGGAAATGGCGGGATCATGGATCATACGTGCCTGATGATCTGGTTTGCCTGTCCTTTTAACTCCGCGGGCTCCGCACCAAAAAAACGCCAACGTAAATCCAACCACCGCCGCTCTCGAAAACTGGCACACCCCCCGCCGAGGCGGCCTGGATGCACCTTGGCGGCCAGATGGATTAATGTGTCAGTTGCACCCATCTGGGCAAATCCCCCCCCCAACCCACAAAAAAAAAAAAAAAAAAAAACGCCTGACAATTCCATCTGCCTTGGTGGAAAGAGACCGAAAGACCACAGCGCCCAGGGCAATTCGTAGATTGTAGGGGACGAAATGCGCCCTCCCCATGGCCGCGCGCCCCGCTAGCTGTAACAAAGTTCCGTTGCTTGCGTAACGCAACCGCATCATCAGGAGGTCAAGTAAAAGAGAGGTAGTTCGCTAGTGTGTACGTAAGGCATCCGCAACGACGTTCAGCACCAGGTGGGAAGCGAAAGCGAAAACGACCGCGTACGGCCTCGCCCAAATGAGCGAAACCCCGAGGCACGGCACCCAAATTCCCCCATCGCAGATGGGCAGAAGGAAAACGTCGGGTCGGTTAGAGGTCGCGCGCTGGTCGTGGTTGGTTGGAGCGTGCGTACCGCTTACACGTGTCTCACACAATGGCAAAACCCAAAACCGAGGACGGACTCATCAAAAAGATTTGTTAGCCCCACACCCTTGGGTGGAGCCGCCGAATGAACCCTGGGCTTGGCCTGACAGGCTTGGGGTGGTGAATCATAGGTTCCGCTGGCTCGGAACCCGAACTCGGCCCCCCTGGGCACTTTAACCCTGGGGGCAGTGTCGGCTCAACACGAGCTCACCAAAATGCTCCACGTCTGATGACGGGCAACTGCTCAATTGATGGTTTCACGATCATTTCACACAGCATGCAGGAACAGTTTGAAGTATTGTAGATGTTTGTTTGTATTGTTTGTCCAAAGGGCAGATCAGTTATCTCGAAAGGCGGGAAGCCTAGAATTTGCTCCCCGCCTGATTCCCCTCCCAAAGCTGCTTGCTGCTCACTCAGCGAGCCAGCCTCTTGCTCAACCTCAAGCCATCATCCATCCAGACGAGGCCGGGGAGCAAGAAAAAGAAGTAGTAAAAAGAAGAAGAAAAAAGACATCTCGCTTCGTATTCGCCCACCAATTAAGAAATCCCATGACCCGTTGATTGAGAAGTGTTGTATCAATCGCTTCCCATAATCGTAGCAATGATGCCGTTTCGCTCTCTAACCACCGAATTTTATGCCCGTTAGGCAAAAGACCCCAAATGTGCTGTTTTGGTATCATTCGCTAAAAGCAAAACGCCGCGCCCAATGCAAGACTGTAAAAGAGACGCCGACCACTTCTAGTACACTGATATCGCCGACACAATCCTTGCGGGGTTGCGAGGCGGGAGGTAGAAGCCTTGATCGTAGAATGCGTCCTTGTCGTCTTGTGTTGGCGCGTAGAACTCGGTTGTCGTTGTGGAGATGGCCGGTTCCCTCGTCTTCTCCGAAAATGCGGGGAGGACAACGACAGGCGGCGATGGGGGCATCGACTCGTCTTCAGATGTGTCCTCGTCATGATCGAGCTCAGGAGGCGAGGCCGAGTGCGAAGGACTCCTCTGCAGGGCGAGCTCGGCAAAGTTCTCGTCATCCTCGTAGTCGGAATCGTCCTCCATGTCGTAGTCGTAGTCGTAGTCCTTGTCTTGTATTTGGGGAGCGGCGAGGGACGCAGAGTGCGAGGGTATCCTGCGGAGGGAGACAACGTCGGCCATCTCAACGTCCTCGTCATCAGAGAAGTCGCTGTCGTCGTCAGAGGAGTCGGACTCGGCGTCCTCGGCGTGCCAGTCGTGCTCGGGTTCCTCGACCGAATCGGCCCATTGGACGTGCTTGTCCTCGCTCTTGGTGGCGCCGCGGACGGATTGGTTGAACCACGATTCTTGTTCCCTCTCGGCCTCAGCAAGCTCGAGCATCAGCGAGTCGAGAAGGTTGGCGTGGCCGACGAGCAGGCGGAGGTTGTGATCGGGGCGGGCAGCCTCGGACGAGAGCTTTGCTCGGGCCTTGTGGGCGAGGAAGTAGGCCTGTGTGATCGACATCTTCTTGGAAGCGATCTTGAATGGAGAAGAGACAATGGGCGAAGCTGGCAAAGCAGTCTTAGGCCTCGATTGTGTTTGCGTTGAGAGTTGGAGTGTGGAAGGCATTGTGTCTGTAAGAGAACAAGCTTCTCTAATATTTGGTGCTATGGCGTATTTTTTTTCTTGGTGACTCAAGTCTGAATAGCAGGCAGGGGGCCGATTCCGGAATGGTTTTGCCGGGCAGGGTGTGGCGGCGGGGTGTGTAGTTAGCGGCAGGCAAGATCAGACCTGATACCAAGTGCAAGTCGAAGGCTGTTTTGCTTATTGTGCAAAATGTCAAGATGTTGGGATAGTATGATCTTTGAATAGGACTTCTTGTCGCTGGTGGATATCTAGGACAGGAATGAGTCCGGATCGAGGGGGGCGGGCCCTTTCTTTTGTAAACTTCACACAGCCCTCGGAGTCTTGTGGGAAGTGTGTGTGGGTGTGTGTTGGTGTTCTCGGCACGAACAAGACACCGGTCATCAGGTTCCATGCTTGCAGCCAGCCATGGATGCTCCGTCAGCTAAAACCGAGCGTGCGCCTTGTCTCCGTTGGCTCCGTTGCGAGAGGGTATGTACCCCCCCCCCCCCTGGTCAGCCAGGAGTTAACCCCTCCAACCGCGCTTTCATCCCTTGACTCTCTCCCTTCCGCCCTTTATCGGCGGTGTACTGGCCGTTTCGGCCTGTCCACAAACCCGCACTCGCGTCCCTTCGTGACTCGCCCTCCCGCCGCCTTGCTGCCCGCCTTTCTGTGTGCTGTCGCATGCTGGCCTGTCGCATGCTCCCCGACACTCGCCCATGCCCCGCCCGCACGAGGTACTTAGCTCACCAACAAGAGAACGCTTGGATTGATTACTGTGTGTGCTTCCGGTAGCGTGCTGTCGCCTAGGCCATCCAGGTAATCTGAAGCCCGCCTTTTGGCAAGCGTTGTGTGAGCCCTGTCGTGGTAACGTCATTGGGCCTGAAACCACGAAAAAAGTCCGCTCGACGGCCGTTTCTCTCGGCTTCTCTACGCATTGAGCGTTATCTAATCCAGAAAATCTCCCGTCTCCAGGTGCTCCAAAATGGGAGTCATGGTTCCTCCGTACCGTGATTTCAATCATGATGATACTCGCATTTCTAAGCCCTTTAATTCCGCCCTGCTACCTCCGAGGAAAACTACTCTATCCGCTTCACCACTACGCTCACCTAGACGATGCTCAATTATTCCCAGGGCCAGGACGGGCAATAGTTAGGCGTCGCAAGCGGCTTCGCATATTCGTTGTTTTCCACGTCATGGGCCAAATGAGCCAGGATGGGCAATAGGCAAGCGAGAACGAACCGCCTCGCCGCGTTGAGGCGATGCACCTTATTTCCGCAATGCGGTGCTGTATCGCGAACCACGACGGCGTGCTGCGTATACCACACCTGCTTCCAGTTAGGGAGGATGGTCGCGTGGCCTCAAAATGCCCGAACGGCCCCTAATTTCCCGCAGGGCCCCAGGATCCTAATATTCTAGGGGTTACCGTTATGACTCTTCAGGTGTATGTATGTATGCTATGCGAAGTATGCGAGCCTGCAACCACTGCGACGCCCACACGGCGAGTATTATTGCTGCTGCGGCCGATGAATCAAGCCGTGGCTGATCTCCCAATCCCGTTGGCAATCCCGTTGGCGGTGTACCGTGCGTAGAATCGGAACGCGAAAGGGGCCCGGAGTCCGTTCCTTCCCATAAGGCTGATGGAGATGATGGAGCTCGCGGAAACGGAAATTTTCGCTGACATAACCCCGTTCTCTCTCCCGTCCCCTTCCATTCTTCCGTCGCAGCCTAGCATGGCCCCTGGAGCACTCACACGTTCAGGCATATTCAGGCACCCAGCAGCTCCAGCTGTTCCCAGCAACGCCCAGCGCTCCGCATTCGTGGCCCAATCGAGTTGCAGTTCGTTTCCTCGCTTTCCTCGCATCCAGTTTCGTTGAGGCCCAGCTCAGCCACGCCCCAGGAGGTGTCTCAATCGCAGCTGGCCTCGATTTTCAATTGCCAATCCGTTCCCGGTCGGGAGCAAACGTTAACACGGTAACGGCTGCAACAGCCAAGGGTTCAACGACAGCAGCAGCATTGGAAATGCAAATGCCCAGACGCCCAGACCGCGCCCTACACACTAGCGGTCTGGCATCGCAAGTGTCCAAATAAAGTGCATACGGTGTTTTGTAATCCAGGCACTTCTCGCACCATTTCCCTCGGCGATTGGTACCGGGCACATTTCATAGCAAGGAACGCTACCGAACGCAGACGGCCGTCGCATGGCAGCCAATCAGGACGGGCTTGACTAATCCCGCAGCCTGAGATGCACAGGAGATGCTGCCTGTGTGGTGTCCGTGCTTACCGAATCAGGCCGGAGACAAAGGAGGGAATCAATCATCGATCGGCTGCCGATTCTTCCCTACTTGCCTGTCCTGCCGTCTGGCCTGGGCTGGCAGCTGGCCCGTCACCCCGTCCCCGCGGACCGGCTCGCAAACGCTCGGGGTTCCACAGCGGGACTTGTCAGTTCCCAGCTGGCGACGAAAAGGGCTCGCGGCGTGCCTTGGCACCCCCCTTCGCACAACTTACTCATCGCCAAAGCCCCCGACCGATGCGGTGGCCGCATAGATCCCATCGCCAATTTTGCCGACATGTCTCCTTCTTCTCAAAGCGACACCGAGCACGTCATGACGCCAGCGCAAGAGAGAGACAATCGGCTACGACCTCCGTACTCATCATCCGAACGTTACCTCTCCCCGCCTTTTGGCCGCACGCAGGCTTTAATGGCTTGCCAAGAATTCACGATGCGAGATAAGGACTGCCGAAATCCTTCTAGAAGGTCGCTAGAAGGTCGTTAGCCGCCTTCCATGCATCGTCTTGGCGTCTTCCGCACCCTTCCTTGCCTTCTTCTCCATGCGCCTTCCGAAGACTCGGGCCTCTCAATGGCCAATTTCATCGGCCCATCTCTCCGTTTTCTCAGTTCGTGTCCCTCTCAGCACCCAACCCACCGGCATCTATCCATCTTAGCCTCCACCTTGGTCTCCCTTCTTCCCCCCCCCTCTCCCCTCCTACCACGCACTACCCACTCGGCCATGAGCCTCATACATGTCCCCAGCATATGTTCCCCACTGCAACTTTTCTCCTAATCGGGTCAAGGGGCTTTGAAGGAGGTGTCGGTAGCCCCTCGAATGGCTGTCACGGCCGCCGATGCGATGCTCGTCCATGTGGCTTTTTACCTCAGCAACCATGTTGTCTCGTGGCAGCTGCATCGGAGGTCGCATTTAAGATTGTGTTTAAGATGCATCGACACGCCTCGCCTTCAGGCAGCCATCAAACCTTCATACCATGTGTGGTGGCTTGGAGCAGCACCATCTCACCATCTCAGCCATGTCCTCCGGTTCTAGGCCCTAACGACTCCAGCAGGTCCCGTATACGTATTATACGTCTACTTGGCAACGTGTATCCCCAAGTGCCGCTACACACACAACAGACCACACATGGCACGACTACACATGGCACGAGTGTGAGCCGAGCGTGAGTGAGAGCGTGGCATACTCCTCATGGTTCACCGTGGGCAGAGATATCAACATGGCCAGCCAATGTTGTGGCTCGTGACTATCCCGCGGCTTAGACTGGTGCCGTGCTCCGTTACCCAAACGTTGAACATAAACCATACATACCCCCCTTACATAATACACGCATCCGTCCGATTCCGTTGTGGTCCCAAAGTATTGAGCGTTTAGGGTTATTGCAGTGGCGGAGCACGCGCGAACACGAGCGGGCCGGAGTGGGTCCCCGTCGCGGTCGCTCTGCCGGGGCCCGGCACGCCCGGTTAGGTAAATGGGGCCCGGTTCGAGTCAACGCCGGGAGATATCGGGGGCTGTGCTAAAAGAAATTTTCTTCTGGCCCGTTGCCCTTTATTGCCGCTACGCCCAGCGTACATTGACGTATCAGCAGTCGAGGCATGGATTGGCGCCGTTGTTCATGTGTTTTGCTGTCGTCCCAGCGGGCTGGTAGCCGGATTGGTTTGGGATGCCAAGCGGCTCGCGGTGCCACAAGTCACCATCTCAAACCGCATCCCGTTGGCTAAGAGACGCTGGTACTAGTGCCCCGTGATGTCAACCAACACCTACAACGCGCGCCCTTTGCCCTACGCCATGCATCTCGGGACATGCTGCGAAACTATTGCGTGCTTGTGAAATATTCTATAATGAAGCGAGTACGCATTCCGTTTGCGGGAATTAGTGTTCTCCTTTGGAGTTGCTCACATCCGTTTTGACGAGGCGTGGTGTTGTAGCACAGTGTCGCACAGCTGCTCAGGAGCGCCTACGGCAATCTTGCATCGCCACGATGATGGAGTCAGGAGCTCCATTTCAGGATGATATCATGTCATGCATGTCAAGCCATCCGAACTCATGGAAACCTGATAATAAAGGGTTATTACTTGTATGTCCCGGGTAACATCGGGCCTCCGCTCTAGACGGGACCGAGAGACGGCAATGCCACATACGACCATAGGTACTGGAGAAGTCGGGATCCTGTCCGCTATCCCATAGATAAGACCGCCAGACTAGTAATTGGGTCGGTGACGATCAGCGAATCCCTGGTGTTGTATGTCTTTTTGCTGGTCTTGTTGCTGTGAGTAGCTGGGAGGTATGTCTGATGGTCCAAGAGTGGTACTACTTGACGGAGGTTACCTCTTTTTACGGCCGGCACAGCTTTCACGATAACTCCGTCTTCGAATCTCTTGCTGGTTGGACTAACAGGAAGACATAACCTCAACTTCCAAGCTGACATCATCACAGCAAAGCTAACAACTATATGGAGATGACACAATATCGGCTTCTCATTGACTGTGATGCCCCGGGACAGCAGAATGACCAAAATGACAACACCACTCCAGACACTTACACCCACAGCCTAGTGTATACCTTACCCAGGGGACAGGGGGTGGCGTGGACCCAGCCAGCCAGCCAGCCGGGCCCGTCAGCACTTGGGCTGGGCTGGGTGAGGTGATACACGTGTAGGGTGGGGAATGCGCCGTGAGCCGAGATGTGGTGTGCCTGAGATCATATGGGCGGTGTCTGCATGGCTGACTTATCCACCGATACCCACATATAACACAGCCATGAAACACCACCATTTCGTGAAGCCGGATGGAGACTGGTGTAGGACTGGCCCCCGCTGGTGTCTAGCAGGGCACGTGAGAGATGGGGATTGTCTCGTTGAGATTGATTGGTGTTTTGATTCTGCTGACTGCGAGGTATGTTGGGAATGGTCCGAACCGAATGTGGAATTCCAGGTATACTGCCCCTGGTTTGATGGTCGTCATAAATTGTGAACTTGGCATTCTTCAGTCTGTATCGGGAGAAAGCAGCTGTACCCATGCCATGCATGCGAGACTCTTGCTTGTGAGACTGCGCTACCCTACCCATGGTAGGATGCCACAGCAGTCGCCTGCACGAGATCACTGCCTACAAAACCTTTCATTATGGGGGACTATCTGCTGTTGAACATTGAGGCCGCCCCCTGTCCCGGACGAGGGCTCATACTTAGGTAGATATTGATATGCCGGACCTACGTTGCCCAAAAATATGTTCTAGGTTGCGTTGGTGAGCAGAAAGCCCAATGGCGGTTACTGGGAGCATAGAAATTGCTCGGTGGTTCCCCTGACTGACTAGTAGAGAGCTAGACCTATGTTATTTCGATTGGGTATGGTAACGCTCAGGAGCAAGGTGAGACCGAAGAACACAGGGGTTACTGAGCCCACTGGTACATATGAAGATAATAGGGTTATATTATGACCTTTACTCAGATCACGCAAATACTGGCAATCGTGCTGCATCTGATGAAGTAGAGTGTATTGGTGGTGAAGAGGTGGAGGAGGTTAGGAATGGTTCCTGGCCAGGCCCAAGATGTAGGCCTAGGTGGGCGCTAGGGCCTTGAGGAAGCCATTCACTGTCCACCCATCCCCTTATCTATCTACTTATCTAGTTGTCAAATCCATGGATACTGTTCCCGTATCAGAAGGAACACAATGCTGCCTCCGACTTAATATGGGCAGACTTGCCCTTGCATAGATTCCCTACTCACACCGAACTCACGGAGCAATTGTAAAACCACGAAGCTAATTTATAGATCTGTAACATGCATGCGCTCTGGATGTGTTCTTCGAAGCCCATCTACAGCCGCACAAAGTCTGGAAAATGCGCCTTCAAGAAGAACCAAAAGAGAATCAACTCCGCCTAATTCCCTTTCCCGTCAGACTGTCCCAGCCAACACGTCCATATTCTAACAGAGCCGAGCCCTCTTCAGTATGAACAAGGGAGAGAGATCCAGCTCCCAGAGCGTCGTCCACCGCTCCAACAACAATCGATTATACTAAAAGGACCCCCCCTCCCCAAAAAAAGAAACACATCTAGGTGGTCTGAGTCGGGGATTGAACCCGAGACCTCGCACAAGCTTTGATCACTCGTTTCCAAGCGATGGGATGGTTTATTTCCCGAAGCACGAATCATACCACTAGACCACTGAGCCGGATCCTGAGATGGTTTGTTGGGTGTGGAGTTGGCCCGGAAAGTGCGAATGTGTAACTTGGGCGCAGGGGATGACTCCACCTTGGCTCCAATGGACAGCAGATTAGCCGGTGACTCTTCCCCCCGAGTGGGTAGTGGTGGGAATCCGCGCCGTCGATCGCTCTTACACAGAACAGGTAGCGAAGGGAAAATAATTGAACATCACGTTAAGAGTGAAGAGGGAGGTCGAATACGTCCCCATGCGTGAGTGAAGCTGAGGACCAACATGCGAGACTCACCCCTGAGGTGGCATGTCGGATATTCCAGCAGCAAGTCTAAATCTCGCACGCACCCAATGGCTTAGTAACTTGGAAAAGGGGCTATCCCATACCAGTTCCTTCAATCTTTGTATTAGGTGTTCCCCCCCCCCCTGCTTGGGCTATGGTTTCCATCGTCCGACAGGTAGAATGCCTTACAAACCATCAGTCACAGACACCATGAGTATAGACATGCCAAAATATTGAGACCCCAGATACAGCCCAGTTGCTTTGCAGCAACTTTTAAAAAAAATATTCATCACAAACAGGGTATCCTGATATTTATTTTGTTTATTCCCCTCCGCCCACACAACTCGCCAACCACCAGCTAGCCAAAGCTGACAGCAAACAGCAGCCGCTACACAGTATCCGCTTAAGTAGCCCGCAGCTTTTCCTTGCCCTTCTTCCTCTTGCCTCCAACCTCCCTCTGTTCCTCGACCTCGAGCAGCGCCTCGCGCTTCTTCTCGCCCACCAACTTGAGCGCCTCGCGCGCGACGCGCGTCTCGAGATTGACGCCCTCCTCCTGCCAGGGCTCCATCTTGCGGCCGACACGCGCCTCGATGGCTGTGACAAGGTCGACGTCACGCTGTCCGATGATCGTCAGCGCATCGCCCTTGCGCCCGGCACGAGCCGTACGACCAACGCGGTGGATGTAGTCGTCCGGGTCGCGCGGGATGTCGTAGTTGATGACCATCTTGACCTCGGGGATGTCGAGACCGCGGGCGGCGACGTCGGTGGCGACCAGGATGCGCGCGGCCGAGGCGCGGAACCGCCCGAGGTTGTCGATGCGCTGGCGCTGGGGCAGTTTGGAGTGCAGTGCTGTCACGCGGTGGTCAAGCAGGCGGAGGAGATGGTGCAGGTAGTCGGCTGTCGAGGTGCGGTTGCAGAAGATGATGACGGACTTGTCGACGTTGGCCGCCGTGAGGAGGAATACGTGCAGGTAGTGCTCGCGGTGGGTGACGGGCAGCTTGAGGAACCATTGGCCTAGTGTCGCGGGGATGGCTAGCTTCTGTGTGTCGATCTCGCACACAAAGACGGGCTCCTGGCCTGGCTTCCGGGGCATGTCCTTGAGTGCGCGCACCTCGGGGGTCATGGTGGCGGTGAAGAGAAGCGTCTGGCGCTCGGTGGATGAAGGCAGGGCGCCGAAGCACTCCTCAACGTCCGGGAGCATGCTTCCGGGGCCGTTGTCGGCAAGCAGCCGATCGGCCTCGTCGAGGACGACGAAGCGGACACGCTTGAGACCACATACCGTGTCCTCACCCGATGTCCGGATGTGGTCAGCTAGACGGCCCGGGGTGGCAATAACGACATGCGGTCGCTGCGCCAGGGCAATGGCCTGTGGCCGCATGTCGGAGCCCCCAGTGATAAGAATGATCTTGAGCGACTGGGGCGCCGAGATGGCCTTGAACTGCTCATAGATTTGAAGTGCCAGTTCCCTAATCTCATTGTCAATACATGTGGGCTTCCAAATTCACATCAGGGGAGTACATACCGAGTCGGCGTGAGGACCAGGGCAAAGATGGCGGTCGGGTTCTCAGCCCACCGCTGAAGAATGGGGACGGCAAAGGCAACCGTCTTTCCGGAACCGGTTCTGCTGCCGCCGATACAGTCCCGGCCCTTGATGATCTCGGGGATACTGGCCTTCTGGATACTGGTGGGCCGCTTGATGGCCATGTTGGCTAAGGCCTGGACCAGCCATGGCTGAACATCGAGCGAGCCAAATGTGGTGTCTTTGTGGATCGGAGCCGTGATGCGCGCAAAGGGATCCAAACCCAGTGGCTCAGCGTCGTCCTTCTTAGCCTGCTTCTCCAGGCCACGCCTTATGCGTGACGGGACATTGAATGCCGACTTAATGGGCTGTGGTTCTGGGTTACTAGGGGCTCCTGAAGAGGTCCGGCGCCGTTTCCTGGGACCAGAGAAGTCAAGAGAGTCGGAATCTGAGTCTGAGTTTGACCTGGCAGACTGGTCGTCGTGCTCCCATGCTGAGCTTCCCGCCGGGTCTGACTCCGAGGCCCCATCGTCGACCTCATCTACATCAACCCCATCGACTCCATCTAACTGGTCAATGTCACTGGAATGGACGTCGACGTCGATATCGGCAACAGGCTTGGCGATCCTGGCCTTTGCAGGCGCGATCGATGGCATGCTGCGCTTGTTTCTGTTTCTGTGTTTCTGCCTGTCCTCCTTCACGAGTGCATAGCCAATGGAAGCAGCGGGCGTGCAGACAGGATCATATCAAATTAATCACGGGCGGATGTGTAGACAATCACAAGGCTCATCTCGAAATTTGACGAATTTGGATGCGCCGAACTGCCAAAAATTTCGTTGCCTTCTCCGCCAGCAAAAATTAAAGTGGGTCCGCCGACTAGCCGCGGAAGCAAAATGCAAAGCAAAATGCACCAAGCCCAGGCACTCTCTGCAAAATACAGGGTAAAATACAGGGCATGAAACTCGAAGCGCCGACCACTGGTAGCGACATACCGAGGGCGCTTAGCCACTGAATCCAACACGAACACACCCTTTACCAGCCGCCTGCTAGTCGCCAGTCGCGAGTCGCCAGTCTGGGCGCTTGCAATTGCGTAGCAGAATACGACTCTGACTCGACAACTCTGGCGATCGCTGGTTCCCTCGGACGAAAAGCATGATGGGCCACGGCCTCCGCATGGACTCGATCCTGGTATGGCCGGATGACGGTGTTGTCGCCGGGTGCTGGAGCCGTGCTTCGCTCACAGGCTCACTGTATGCCGCCCAGCACCTGAGCCAACAGCCAAGACCGTCACTACACCCACCTCAGCATTTCGAGGGATCTTCTCGCTGCATCTGAGGGAGTACCAGTTGGGCAACGAGTTTAGGTAAGGCGGTTCGCGCTGCCGTGCTCGGCCAGTGGGAATGGTGCCGACAGGAGGAATCAAGTGCTCGATGAGATGGATCAGGATCGATGCGGGGCACCGTAATGGCTCGGGCGGCCAGTGACGGTGCTGACGTTGGAGCCGTCATTTCCTCTCGTCCATTGTCGATTGCGTCGTGGAACCACGGACAGACAAGCACCCAAGAGATGCAGAGTCGTCGGGCATTGAGATTGCTTGGCCTCCAGCCCCTCCTACAGCAATCGCCTCTCCGACTCGTCTGATCACGGCCGTCCGGGTTCAGCAGCGATCAGCTGCACTCGCTCTGCACTACGACGTGGCCCCCGTGCACTCACTGTTGAGCTGTGTCGTGTTAAGGTCAGAACTCACCAACCCCCAAACGGCCTCAAGGGGATCAGAGGGTCGAGGTCCATCCCCGCAGATAAACATGATAGGGAACAGGATAGGGCCGATTTTGCTCTCTGGGCTTTGATCATGGGCGATAACATCGCGTGCATGCAAACACCTCATGCTGCCCTTACTTGCCTAGGTGACTTAGCTCAGTAAGACAGACAGGTATTCAGCCAGAGAAGCTGACCCTGCTCTAATGCTCGCTCACGTCAGTTCATGTACGTTTGCCATACAGTCTACCAATTTACACAGATTTATGCTCTTCCACTATCAGCCCACGCCTGCCGCTGGCGGAGCGCTGGCGGGGCACTCTGTATGCCCGCCAATGTCAGTCTCGTTTCATGAGACGGTTTGGCGAGCTGGCTAGGCGGCGAGCAAGCGGCGTCGAGTTGTCACAGGGCGCAGACCAAACCATAGACGACGACACAGCGCCCCTCGTCTCGCAGCAGAAACAGTGTGCCCCGCGACCAAGGTCGCGAGGCTTGTCTGCGGATGCCGGGCCCCTGCGAGTGAAATGCAACTGGATGCAACGGAATGCAGCATGCGGCGGCCAGTAAGAGGCCCTGGTGTCGCCGTGGCGGCTCACATCCCTGGGTCGCGCTGGGTGGACTTGGGTCCTCTTCTCGGGTGCGGTTGCTGTTCGCTGGATCCGCCAAACCGCCTTTCAAGTCATCACCGTCAGCCCTTGACCGAAGTGCTCTTGTTGGCTGGCTTGCAAAGCTTCGTTTAAGTAAGGTGATGACCGTGGCGGCGAGACGACGAGCAGAGACAACAGCGACAATAGAAACATAACAGCACAAGCGTCTGTCGCAACAGGCGCCATCCAGGCGCCAGTACTGCGTACAGCGCTCGGCGTCCTTGGATCCAGAGCTGCTGCTTGCGCTGCTTGCTGCCCCTCACGAACCCGATCAGGCAAGACATGGGCGGAAAGGCCTTTGCCATTCCGCGCCCCGCCTTTCCAGGACCCAGACCAGGACCCAGATCATCCCCCTGGGCGGGGGGCCCCGTCACATTGGCCAGCCAGTGCCAGTGCCAGCGCCAGCGCCGGGGCCTTTCACCTGTGTGGTGCCAGGAAGGCCAAGCTCCTTGAACGGCGACTGTGAGAGCGAGGGGGTCCAGCGCCTCCAAGAAGCGGGTTTATGTAAGGAGGGGGGGCGGACCTTCCCTACCGTCGACCTTCCATGCCTACCTGCCATCCTGCCTTGCCTACCTTAGACTTGTGAACATCCGCATTTGCCATCTGCCATCCATCTGCGGGCATCAGTAAAACGGGCTTCCAAGTCGACAAGCAAAGCGGCGAAGCTAACCGCCTTGCCTTCCTCGCCCGCCATCAAATTTCCACATCTTCCACATCTACCGGAGGCATAGTGGGATTTTGATTCCTGTGTGACCCTGCCCACCTTCCGCGACGTCACTGTGTCAGACAAGGCGACAGACAAAACCTCGCCGACCGCCAAAGCCCAAAGAAGCGCAGCTGGTTGAATTATCTTATTTGACCCCGACTTGCGTCGAGTCCTGCGAGTCCTACCGTCGCACCACATCATACCACACCACCGCACCGCACCTCTACTGCACTGCACCTGCAACCTGCATCCCGTCGTCGACCGCTCAGGGCTCGTCAGCTCATCTTCGGCCCTATTATCCCCAGCCAGCCTTTTTCTTGGTTCCCTCATCCGTTTTCTTGCCTTTCTTCTTTATCCCTCGACCCAAGCTGCTCTGTCCACCAGCCAGCTCGCTGCAGCCGGTCCGACTCTCTGGTGACAGCGACGGAGTCTGGCAAGCAGCCCACGACCACCCTCGCAGGCCATGGTCGATTTCGAAAACTCGAGCAGCGACGGTGCTGCCACTCGTGTAAGAAGCCAATTATCTTGTCTCTGCTGTCTTGGTCGTGATTGTTTTTCCTTTGTTGGACCCCGCTCGTGTGTCTCGATTGCGCCCCGTCCCCTGTCTCGCTAATCGAGAATGGCGCACGCGGCTCTATTGAAACAGTGTATTGGAAACAAGCTCAAAAGTTGAAGCTTGCAAATATTACACGTCGCTAACGATCGACTTTGTACCAATGCAGGCCTCGAACCCTATTTTCGAAGTCCCACAGCAAGTACCTACGCCCGTCCCCATGATGTCGTCCCCCGCACCCCTCCTCCGCCCAGCCATTCCTGGATCCCGCCCGCGAGGGCCACCACGCCTCGGGCTTGCCATCCCCCCATCTCCCAATGTCAAAGCAGTCGGTAACTCGGCCTCGGGCCGCCCCTCGCTGCCCGTGCTGCACCTCGCGACGCCTATGGGAAGCACTGTCACGCCACAGGAGCAAGTGCCTGGCCGTCCCTCCACTCAGGGCATGAGTGCAAGCGGCGGGAGTGAGAGCAGTGCTGCCCACAGCAGGAGCGGGAGCTTTGGCCCCCTCGATGGCCGCGCCAGTATCCCCACCAGTGCCGGATCTCAGTACAGCGCCCTTTCCTTTGCCAGTCAGTATGGCATCGGGAGCGGCATTGGGGCTGCTAGGAATCACGGGACGCCAGACCCTGTCTCCGCTGTTGGCTCATTATACTCGAACGCCAGCGAGAGTCAAGGGGGTGCCGACATGGAGCGTGATAGCAGCTTGCACGGCCTAGAGAATTTCGATAAGCTCACCTTAGAGAAGGCAAGGACAGTAGATGCTGAGGAAATGGATGACGAGGGGTGGCGGATCGCCAGCCTGGAGAAGAGGATTGTAGAACTTGGCGCCCTTGGTGAAGGCGCAGGAGGCGCTGTGACAAGGTGTAAGCTGAAGGGCGGAAAGACCGTGTTTGCTCTCAAGGTATGTCTGAAATTGGGTTGATCAGGAGCCGCATCTCACTGACGCTACTCCAGGTAATCACAACAAACCCGGATCCTGATGTCAAGAGGCAAATATTCCGCGAGTTGGGCTTCAACAAGGAGTGTGCATCAGAACACATCTGCCGTTATTATGGTGCTTTCCCCGACCCGTCAACCGCAACGATTTCTATCGCCATGGAGTTTTGCGAGGGCGGCTCTCTTGACAGTATTTACAAGGAAGTCAAGAAGCTTGGCGGCCGGACAGGCGAGAAGGTCCTCGGCAAGGTTGCTGAGGGTGTGCTCCGCGGCTTGACCTACCTGCACAGCAAGAAGATCATCCATCGCGACATCAAGCCCAGCAACATCCTGCTTTGCCGCACTGGTGAAGTTAAGCTTTGCGACTTTGGTGTATCAGGCGACTTCGGTACTAAGGGAGAGGCCAATACGTTTATCGGCACCAGTTACTACATGGCACCAGAACGTATCACAGGCCAAGCGTACACCATCACCTCTGATGTTTGGTCTACGGGCGTCACACTACTCGAGGTTGCTCAGCATCGCTTCCCCTTCCCCGCCGACGGCACAGAGATGCAGCCACGCGCCGGTCTCATCGATCTTCTCACATATATTGTCCGCCAACCCATTCCAAGGCTCAAGGATGAACCCGAGGCGAGCATCCTCTGGAGCGACCATTTCAAATACTTCATCGAGTGCTGGTATGTGCCTTTCCTCGTTCCGTGATCATATTTGTAACACCAATTAACTTTATGCAGCCTCGAGAAGGACCCCAACCGCCGAGCCAGCCCATGGCGTATGCTCGAGCACCCATGGATGGTTGAGATGCGTTCCAAGCGTGTCAACATGTCCCGATACCTGTCACAGGTATGGGGCTGGGACGAGCAAGTCGCCCAGGATACAACACCGCAGGCATAGAGCACCGAGTGTAATTCTTTGATAGACTTGGACATGCCCAACGAGTCGGCCACCAAGAGGGATATTTTCAGGTCGCTGCTCCCAAAGATTGGTGGGGAGCAGGACAGGAATAAGTCAACAAATAAGATGGCTGTGCAGCTTTTGAATTGGATTAGAAAAGTTACAGCCGTCTCGAAAGCAACGCCAACAGGAACCCCGCATAGGAATGGGGAAGCGCGCATGCGCAATACCAGGGTGGATTTCTCCCCTTGTCACACACATGAATATGGACTAAAACAGTTCGACGGTTGGAGATCTCAACGGCAGGATAGGGGCCGATGTTGGATATGGGTCAGCTATGATGGTCGAGAACGAACAAAACAAAATGGGTTGCCACCCACGGAATGGATCGATGTTGGACTGAAGGGGAGGGGCAAACGGGGACGAGGCGTAGGACATGACCGGGGGGGGGGGGGGGGGGGCGAATATGGAGACATTTGAGAAAGATACCTCTTTCCTTTATCCCATGCAGCCGGTATCCTGGCTAGTCTTGATTTGAAATTTTCTCCTATTCAAGAGACTACGCCAGCAACTTTCCCTGGGTATATCTGTTTTGGTCTTATTTTTGCTTGTTTGCTTTTTGCCAGCGAATCATGAGGCCTTCTTTGTTCTATGGTTATTCCAAGGCGCGGGCGGGCGGGTTAGTTGAGCGGCTTTTAACGTGTTAGAAACAGCGTTACACAAACACACTTACACACACACAGTCCCAAATCATTATTAGGCAGGGCCTATGTTACACGTTGTCAGCGAGCAAGCAGAGGAGCGGCCTCGAGAAGGCATATTTGAGGGATGACCGAAGGGGAATTGGAACTTGGTTAGGTTTAGAAGTACGGGGTATATTCTCCATTGGGACAGGAGTGCTTGACTTGGATAGCTGGAAATACACGAATACTATCTTGAATGGTTAGTATGGTATTTGGTTCATATTAGGATATTCACATACTCGGGTTATTGTCCATTGACAACGGGGCACCAATTGACAGCGTGCCCGAGCAAATTTGTTTTTCTCGAAATTACCGACTATCAGTTACAAAACCTATCTACCGCTACGAACAGGGGTATCGAGTCTCGAATCCTTCCATGGTATCATGATCCGCTTTCTCTATCCCAGCGCCTTTTCCTAAAACGCCAAAGAGAAATCCGAAAGGGTTGGTTGTTGGTCTCGGCCATCCAACCCCCAGATGACACCACTCCATGGTGCGCAATGTTATGCCCGCCTGCAAATGCCAGCAGAGATGCAAAACAAAATCCCTCCCCCATAGCCAGTAACACAACAACAAAACGAAATACAAGAGACCCATCACGTGCTTACTGATCCACAAAGAATGGTCAGGTCCTACTGTGAGAGTAGATAGGGAGATCATCGCAAGATGTACCATCTTCGGCCACAAAAGAGTCTCGTCATCGCAACGATTTTGGGTACCGAGTCCGAATGGGTGCTAGCAATATTGTCGACCGGTACGGTATGCCACCCACAAAATGCTAAACGAAAACCGATAATAGAAAGGCCAACGCATAGTTACCCGCGAGTTGACAGAGTCTCACCCAATATTCACTTAGGAAGTTGACCGGCGACCCCCTTGTTGAAGAAGCAAAGAGGACGAACCATGAGCGAGACGGGAGAGTCTCGACAAGTACTAGAGTAGATCATCAGCTGTAGTCGTCTTGACGCTGACAATGCTGATATGGCAAGCCCTGCAGCAGCCCAGTTTGTTGGAAGTTGGGGTTGCGAATTGTGAGGCCCGTCGCGCTGCAAACGGCCGAGAGTAATGGGGCGAAGAGACACAATATCAAATAAGAGTGTTCCAGGAATACTCCCAAAACGAAAAGAACCATGCATTCTTTTAAAGAAGCTCGGAGGCACGGATGCTGTCCTCAGCATTGGTACCCATGAGCTCTCTGAGGACGATAGTCGCATAGTTGCTCGTCTTGAGCTGAAACTTCAAGATAACTGCAATCTTTTTTGCTTTCGGATTGTTGATGAGCTCTTGGCTAAGATCGCAGACTCCCAGGATTGGGTTCTCCGATGGAGTACAGAAAGTAGGCAGCGTGACGTTGCCAATTTTGGTGACACTAGCACCACCCACACTCTCCTGTGTGCCCACAGCGTCAACTGGAGGCTCGCTCTCGGCCACAGTAGATGCGACAGGAGTGGCGGGCTGGACAGGGATGACAAGCCCGGAGGCGCTCGTCTCAGGCACAGTGGCCATGAGAGACATATTCAGAGGGTTCTTGCCTATAGACGCATAGTACTGCTCCGAAACAGTTCGGACTTTGGGGGAGCCTTCTGGGAGGATCATACTCTGAACGGCCTCATCAAAGTCGGCAGGCATGCCCATCTTGTCTGCGAGGGCCTGTGATGCGCTGCTGAGCATCGTCTTGCCAAAGGTCCGAGGCGATCGGGGGGACAGAGTTGACAAGAGTGACACATCGCGGGTGTTTGTGCTTATCACCTTCGGCGTGGTGTTCAGGAAAGTTGGGTTGGCATTCTCAACGCCAGGAAGCCTTGCCTCAGTCGCTGTGGAGTCGTGGTGCACGAACTTAGCGCGCTTGTCACCGGTTTCCGTATCGGGGGAATCGGAGGCCTTGCGGCGCCGATCGCCAGCTGTGGTGCTGTTCTCTGCGAGATTACTCTCGTGGGTCTTCACAACCAAGACTTCCGGCAAGGGCGAGACAAGAATTTGGGCCGCAGCTTGTGCCTTTGCTTTCGCCTTTGCTGTCTCGGTTTTCTTCAACGACATGTTGTGATTGGCAAAGTCTAGGTCGGTCGGATATAGCTGTTCAGTATCGTCGTGGTAGAGGCGGATAGCATACTCCGGCTCAACAATGAAGCGTCCAATGATATGGCGATAACTGCCGCTCAAACTGAACTCCTTTTGACGGCGGCGCATGTCGTATGGGTTGAGACCTCCGTTCTCTTCCTTGCCCATGAATTCAGCGTAGTAATCGCCAATGTCATTGCGGGGGTACATGACATCCCATCCAGGGGTGGGAAGAACAACATCGAAGATCGTGTATTTGCCACTAGCTACATCTTCAGCCGTCAGGGCATATGCCTGGGCGTAAAAGTCTTCATCCATGACAGCTGCGGCGTCGACATCTTCGGGGTCGGTTTTGACAGGGGGGTCGTTCTTGTCGTCCTTGTCGTCAAGGAGTACGAGATCGCCCACAATCACCGTAGCTCCGTACTTGGACCAACGGTGTGTCAGGACAAAGTTCCAAACAAAGGACTGATAGGCATGAATATACATCATGCGCATACCGCGTGTGATAGCCAGCATGGCACCCATGAAGTCCTTGGGGCTTCTGCTGAGATGACGGATAATGGCATACTCGGAGCTGAATCGCTTGGGAAGGAGTTCGAGTGCCTTGTCAGCATTCTTTGTGGTCTTCCACATTGTGATGGCGCGAGCACGGTTGAGGTCATCACGATTGTTGTCATTGACCGGCACAGTTTTGTTTTCGAGAATTTCCTGGAAGAACTGTGCATCGACAAGCAGAATATCGTCGATGACACCCTCAAAATCTCCCTTAAGCACCTTCATGCCAAGCGAATGGGTTCCGATGCTATAGGTTCCGAAGCGCTGCAGGCCGAAATAGTTGAGGTAACCGTGGTGTCTGAGATACGCAAGTCCGCACTCGACCGATCCTTGGATCATCTTCATGCGTTGCTCAACTGAAACATCCTTGGGATTGACTCCAATGGGCTGGCAGTTCTTGAGTGTGATGATGAATTCGTTCCCGCCATGTTGTCCGAGCTGGAGGGGCGACTTGGAGTGCTTGAAGTTGCCAACCTTGACATTTGGCAATCGGGAGTTGAGCCAGATGATATTGGAGGCACGTTGACGATAGACACTGATGCGCTGGACCGTGGCAGCACGGCGATCCTTGGTGCCGGCAAAGCCAAAGTTGGATGCCTTGATCTTGACGAGTCGCGCAATGGTGTTGATGGCATCCATCGTGTCCTTGTTCTCCTTGTAGAGTGTGAAATGAAGGTAATCACCGCCGAGTTGGGCAAAGCTCTTGCCCTGCTCTCCACGACTAGGGCGGTTGTTGTTGGCACGACGAGGGCGTTGACCCTGACTAGCATGCCGATTTCCGCCAGCAAATCTAGCAGGAGTGGCAGTGATGATACCAGTACTGGCAGCAAGAGTCTCGATGCGACCACCAAAAATGCGGCGGATTTCCTGTTTGGGTTGTCAGCAGATGCTCAAAGGCAAGATGTCGGCAGGGTGTTGTGGAACTACAAACCTGATGTACAGTGCTTCGAACAGCCCGATCAATGATAGCGTTGAATGCGACAGCCCGCTCGGCAGGCGAAAGAGACTTCTTGGATTGAACATTCTCATCAAGCTTGATTAGCTTCGCAGTCACGTCTTCCTGGAGAAGCTTCTCCAAGATCACCCGGTCCTCCTCGGAAATAGGACTAGGCGTGATCGAGGGCTTTTCAACAGGGCTAGCGATAGCCGGTGGAATCCGAGCGTTGGGTTGAACGATAGGAGTGAAGCTTTGGGCGCCGGGATGGCCTTGGGCAGCAAAGTTTTGGGCCTATCGAGTGGAAAAGTCAGTACATGAACTAGAATAAAACATTGTTAAATTCTTAGTAGGCATGCATACCAATTTCTCCTGCTCCTCATCAACCTCGTAGTCGTGGAGATGGACTACTGTGCTATCCTTGCGAATCTCATATACAAGGAAGTCGGTATAGCTTGTATAAGTCAGCGATATATTCAAGAGTAGACCACGTGTAGGGATGATGGGATGGAGGGCCACTTACCGCTTGCGAATGTCGCCAGTCCAGGCGAAATTGATTGGGGCACAACGCTGTGAAATGCCTAGGTTCTTCTCGTTTGCGGCGCGCACAGCGGGCATATGGGTACCCTCACGGCGCGACATGGTGATATCGTACCAGTGTATCACGGGGGGTAAGGGGAGGACTGCGGATCAATCGCGAAGAGTTGTACGAAAATGAGGTGCAGTGAAAGACTGGAAGAAGTTCAGACGCAGATTGGGAAGGGCGCTGGCTGTCGGGTGGTTGCCTGGCAGCAGAGTGCCTAGATAGTGTTAAGGTGAGAGTAGAGAGGTTGAAGGGAAGGTACCACGCATGTCTGGGCGGGGAGAGATGCGCCACAGGAAAACCCAACGCGGTAGGAGAGCAGAAGAGGTGGGTTTAGGACCAACAGGTCAACAAATCCACAACAAATACAGAAAGGCTTGTGTTGCGACCACAGTTCCTCTGTGTGCAGAAAGAGGAGGGCGAAGTCCAGAATTGTCCAGTTTGAGGTGGAATTTGTGAGCTCGCAGACCAGGTTCATGACAAAAGTTATGGAGCTTGGGCCGGCAGAATCGCGGGGTCATTCACCGCCCGAATGAACGGGTCGCCAATTTGATTGGACAATTGTCTGCTTGGAGGAGCCCGAGCGGGCGGGCGCACGGTCCCGAGCTTCGATTTCCAGGGTGCCGGGGTACGTACAAACCGGGGTACTCCGCACCTGCGATCTTGCCAAGAAAATGACACTGCGAATACAACGGACCACAGACAAGGAATTATACTCTTATTATAATTCTCAGCGTGTGATTACTGTGCAATGCCCTCAACTTTGTAATTCACCCATCCTACTAGCGTCACCTCAAGCCATCTACAAACTGCAACAACGCCATCCAGCACCAACCTGCCAGCAACCAGCTAGCCTCCGCAGGCAAAAAACCCATTACTTCCAGATGTTCGAATTCCCTAGGCCAAGCTGTATCCATCTTCTTCTTCTCCTGGGAGGTACCACTCCCCGACATGAGGTGGAAGAGGATATCCGTAAACACAGTCCTTGATTTTGTAGGTGCACGTGCCTTGGAATTTTGCCCTGCAAGGCAGCGCAAAGGTCGGGGCATCGTGGCAATTTCCTATGTTCAGTCGTCCTCCATAGCAGGTGTAGCATTCCATCATGTCCTGGACGCAGATAGGGGGGCAGATAATGCTGAATGGTCTTCCTCTTATTGGGACTTGTTGCTCGATTTGTGTGATTACGGTGAAGTCCTCGAGGGGCACGGCCCCAACGCTAAGTGCCGTGGTAGCAGTTATAATTGTGGCATATCTGAGCGTAGCGAAGAGCATTTTAGCGGACGATATTGAGGTCGGGTTATTGGGTGTGCAGCTGGACTTCTAAGGTTTGATGTTGGACTCTGCGAAGCTTTACTGCCGGGCGTGACTGTTGGCCCGCGGAATGACGTGCAAAGCGTTGGGAGACAGCGAAAGACGACTGGAAATGTTGAGGACAGGTCTGGCCGCCGAAACGAGAGGGGTTTACTGGCTAAGGCTGCTTGGGCAGAAGTCTTGAGGGCGGACCAAGGCCAATAATGAGCGGCTCAAGTAACAGAGATGAAGAATGGGTTCCAAGATCCCCGAGAACCTGCCGTATTTAAAGTAGGTCTGAGTTGGGGTAGGTGGCAGGGCAGTCGGATTGGGTCCTCATGCTTCCTTGAAGAAAACGGAAAGAGTCAACTGGGCGATGACATAGTGTAAGGCGGCTATGATGGAGGACTTGTCTGCATCATCTATGGATGGTAGTAGTGTCCACCTCCCTCAGATAGCTGACTTCCATTGAAAGTCACCTCCCCTTCGCAGCTACTAATGATGGATTACTTTGGAAGGAGCGAGGCCGCTTGACAAGGTAATCTTCCCTAGGATATTAACGCCATGTCAAGCGTGCAATGCTGGACGCCAAATTGGCCCTGTGACACGGTCTGGCCCCTCGAGAAATCCCCACCGTATTGCTAGTTCTAACCTGGTTGAGCCTTGAGCCATCTACGGTGCCATTTGGTGTCGCTACAACAGGCTTCTCGAAGTCGAGATGTCCTTGGCCGTCATACTTGTCGTATTAGTTCACTCATCCCTTCACCCTTGCATTGCAGTATTCGGATCCACAATTATCTCGGGATTAATCAAGACCGAGCGCTTGAGCTCAAGAAGCTACCTTAACTGTCTGGTTTGCCTCATGTCAAGAAGCTGGGTCGAATAGGGCAAGAGTTTGGTAATAGCGGCTCGGGAAGATCTCTGATCCTGGTAGGGGGGGACATCGGACGAGCGTCCCTTCAGATAGCATGACAGGATGGTTCGAACATAGGCAAAAAGGAAGACAAAACCACGGCTGGCTTGGTATCGGGGAATTTTCGTAACTGACTGCAGACAATGCCACTGAAGCCTTCCAGGAGACTTCATTGCCGTGCCCGTGCCCTAATAAAGACCGTTGACCCCTTAATAAACAAATATCAGTGTGCTACATTCACCGACTCTACATGTGTCTCTGACAAGTCCAACTTATTAGGTATTACCGATAAAATAATATACCCCAGGCAATGGGCGGCCCAAAGATAGATGGGCTGCAGGGTTCAGAAGCTCGACCGCGGGCTAAATTCCTGCGGCACATGCTGTTTGAGTCTGTTCGCTTTGGTGGACCCCCCAAATTCATGCATGGCATCGCTACCCCGGCCTTCTTCTTCCTGACCTGACATGAGACTTGCCGTCTTCCTTGCGAAATGCTATCAATTCGTTAGGAGGTCTGCCTTACCCGGGGGTTTTGCCACCCTCAAGTTTGACCTGCGTAGTATAGAGTTGGAGAGGTGGAGCTGAAATGGCATAGGATCATGCCTGGCAAGAAACGGGATTGGTAGGTGGTGATGTCAAGTGCAAAGGGGGAGTTGTGAGCGATGGTTGTTGGGTCGCCCACTGAACGCAACTGAAATCCTCAATGTTGACCAAAGATCTTGGAAATAAAAAAGCTGTGAAAGGCAGGGAGAGACGGGGGGAGTCAACCCCAAGATCGTCTTGCTTGTCTCCAGAGTCTAGCCGCATCCAGGATGACCTTGGACAGCCACAGGTCCCGGGGTTGAGATGCATGAAATCGGCGGGCTTGGAGGGGACCACCTGCAGGGCAGAGCTGGCCGAGCCTTGCCTCTGATTTGTAGATGCGAGCGCAGGCATGGGGCAGACCCTTGGAGCGAGGGCCCAGAAGAACAATCATCAGGTACGAGTGCGTTTCAGGCTGCGCCTGAGTGCCGAGGAGTACCTGAAATCTGTCGGGATGAGGGAGCCGTATAAACCAGAGGACAGCCGTCCTTCTGCCCAACTTTCAATTCACTCCGGCGTCCTTTTCAACTTTTCGTGGCTTGAGAATTCGAGCGAACGTTTTTGTTGAAAGACCAAGACGCAAGCGATTGGTGATTGCGACCGCGATTGGGTTGCTATCATTATCGATAACCGCTAAAGCTGCAGCCCAGCCACTAGAGGTGCGCCAGCAACCAGCAATGCCGGAAGTGGGGTTCGACAGCCCTGGCGGGCTTGGCCAGCCGGCAACGGTGCTGGCCAGCAGTGCCAGCAGTGCCAGCAACGAGAAGTTCCCCGACCTTTGTTTACAAGGGCCTGGAGATGGGAGCGGAGCCATCGACTGTGTGCACGCCCAACCTGACCACCTTCAATCACACATCGACGCCGACTCGAAAGCCTCGGTTGCCTCGACTGTCTCGACGGGCTCGATTACAATCGGCCGCCCATCGTCTCTCTCTATCCATTCGGTCGCATCGTCGGCTTCGTCATCCGATTACTCGACCTGGTCATCGGACAAGGACACACCGAGCTCCTTCGACTCGCGCCGATCATCCGTTATCAGCAGTGCCTCATCGCTTGGCTATCCCTCGTCGTTCCCCCTTGCCCACCCGCACGATTCGCTCCACCAGCAGACTCCCACTCGCAACCGGCGAGACGCAAAGCAGCTGCATGCCGCTCGTCTCCAGCGCTCAGGCTCGACCAGCCTAGCTTTGGCAACAAAAAAGGAGGGCAAGAAGAGCCGCTTCCAACGGTCCTCGTCCAACCCCGCCGACGCCCTCGCCGCCACCGAGCCACCCCACGAACAGGGTCTCACCAGGATGGCCTTCGCCGAACAGCAGCGCTGGATCACTGTCCAGCAGAAGACCTTCACCAAATGGCTCAACACCAAGCTGGAAGCCCGAGACCTCGAGGTGAAGGATCTGGTGCAGGACCTGAGTGACGGCGTCATCCTCATCCACCTACTCGAGTGCCTCTCGAGCGAGTCGCTGGGTCGGTACGCCGCAAAGCCTAAGTTGCGTGTGCAGCGCTTTGAAAATGCCAACCTGGCCCTTAACTTTATCAAGTCAAGGGGCATCCAAATGACCAACATTGGCGCCGAGGATGTCGTAGACGGCAACCGGAAGATCATTCTAGGCCTGATATGGACCCTTATTCTGCGCTTCACCATCAACGACATCAACGAGGAGGGCATGACGGCCAAGGAGGGCCTGTTATTATGGTGTCAGCGCAAGACAGCGTGTTACGACGAGGTCGACGTACGCGACTTCAGCGGCAGCTGGAACGACGGCCTCGCCTTCTGCGCTTTGCTAGACATACACCGCCCCGATCTGATAGACTACGATTCCCTTGACAAGACAGACCGCCGCGGGAACATGCAACTGGCCTTTGATATTGCCCACAGGGAGATTGGCATCCCCAAGTTGCTCGACGTGGAGGATGTGTGCGACGTCGCAAAGCCAGATGAGAGGAGTTTGATGACATATATTGCCTACTGGTTCCACGCGTTCTCACAAATGGAGAAGGTTGAGAATGCTGGGCGCCGCGTAGAGAAGTTTGTCAACAACATGCAGGGAGCATGGGAAATGCAAAGCGCATACGAGCGGAGGATGAAGGCGCTGCTCAAGCTTATTCAGTTGCAGATTGAGAGCTGGCAGCGCGCTACATTCGAGGGGACCTATGCCGATGCCAAGGCGCAGGCTATGGACTTTGGCGGCTACAAGAGAGGGAAGAAGAGAGAGTGGGTGGCGGAGAAGAGTGAGCTCGCAACACTGCTTGGAAACATCAAGACAAAGCTAGGGACATATCGGCTACGACCGTACGACCCACCAGCGGAGTTGAGGCTGGAGGTGCTTGACACAGCGTGGACAAACCTGGCAAAGTTTGAGATGATCAGGGGGCAGTTGATCAACGAGACAATCAGAGAGTGCGTACTTGCAACTTTCACATCTGCCGAGCTTGGCTAACAAACGTAGTATCAAAAATGCCCTCCGGAAATCTTTTGCGGACAAGGCAAACGACTTTGCACTGGCTCTCAACACGATGCAGCTCGCCATCTCAGGGCTGGAGGGTGATGTGGAGGACCAACTACACCACGTGCGCAAACTTTCAGAGAATCTGCATCCCCTAGATGCCTACCTACAGACTATCGCCGTCGTGGATGCCAAATGCCAGGAGGCCAATATCGAGGAGAACGACTTTACCACTTACACGTACGATGAACTCTGCTACGAGTTGTCGCTCGTGAAGACGTCCGTGTCTAAGAAGCTTGCGTTCCTCGAAAACCAGATGGTAGCGCGCAACATGACAAACCTGACACCGATCCAGCTTGAGGAGTTTGAGTCGGTCTTCCGTCACTTTGACCGCGATGATACAAACAGTCTAGCAGAGCTTGAGTTCAGCGCGGCGCTCGCATCGCTAGGCCTCGTGTTCTCGGAGGATGAGATGCACGACTATTTCTTGGGCACGTCCAACGGGCGCGACCGCGTCACCTTTGAGCAATTTATCCGCTTCATGGTTGAGGTGACCGAGGACCAGAATACGGCCGAGCAGGTGTTCCAGAGCTTCCGTGAGGTGGCCGATGGCAAGCCGTACGTTACGGAGATGGATCTGCGCCACTCGCTCGTACCGGATGAGGTCATCGACAAGCTCGTCGAGATTATCCCGATCCACAGCGGCCCCGATATGCAGGCCGACCGCGGCGTGCCGCAGTATGACTACATTGCGTTCATGGAGAAGCTTATTAGGGACGAGGCTGCTGGTGATGCGCTGCAGGATAGGACGAATGGGCAGAGCTCTCCAACGAGGCAGATGGGCAAGATGAATGGGTTACACTGATATATGAGGCAAGTGTGCCACACGCGTGAGGCACACTCTTCGGGGGCTCTTTGTTGTGGTCTTGATTGGCAAAGGGTTGGGAAATTTTGTCTTGCAAAATGGTCGAGTTAGCATAGCATGGTATGGTATCGGGATTAATAACACGAACAAAATAACGCGACCGTTCTCTCCCGGACCCGGAATAGGGTGGGTGGACGCGAAAGCTGGCTGGCTGGCGGTCTATATCCATACAACTTTATACATTTATACCATTCCTTATTTCGGCTTGTACCTGTTGGATAGTTGTCATGCGGTTTGAAGAAACTTAGAGTTGGCGATGGGAGTTGGTTGTACCTGAATGTGACGATCGGACGAATGATTATTACACCGTTCCTTTTACGTCCCACGGCTTGAACACCCTCCTGAACAACCCAGATATGTTCTAGCAGCGCCTTGATTGTGACATGTTACCTGCACCAGACCGTACTCATCTTCACATATTGCAATAAATTCAGCAACATTCGGCCCAAATCCCAGACACCACCAGAAATACCTCACATTTCCGCACCCTCAAAGGCATATATCCCTAGATACACAGGCAGCCGCTGTCCAACCCACACACCCGTCCCAGCCGATATCTATTCGCTAACCCGCCCATGGCCAAAAAGTACACCCAACCCCCCCCCCCCCCTCCCCCAAATCCTTCCTAGTCCCGACTCTCGTGGCTGAGATATAGCTTGCAAAATCCACAACATTAAAGCTTTCTGCCTCGTTCCTCACCGACTTCAAGCCAGACACGTTCCACCAAGTACGCAGGTGGATTTTACTCTTTGAACGCACCCGCCTCTTTCAGGGCCCCGGCCAACCGCCGGTAGTCCTTCAATAGTTCCAACACCTCGCCGAGCCTGAGGTCCGCGGGGTTCTGCAACTCCATGAAGCGGCGGATCGGGGGGTCTACCTTGGGGATCTCCTTTGGTGGCAGCGCGGCCGCGAGGTCGGGGAAGGCCTATATCACGGTTAGTTTCTAGATATACATGTGTGGACTATGGGGAGCTTTACCGTTGCCAAATCGACGCCCTCGGACCCCTTCGCCGTCGGCGCAGGCGACGTCACGGGAGTAGGTGTGGGCGTTGTCCTGCCGAAGCCGCGGAACCCGCCTATTCCTGAGAGACGGGACATAGGGTTCAGAGAGTTGCCGAGGTTGCGCATCGAGTCGATCAGTGCTGGGTTTGCGGATGAGGATGAAGTGCTCGCAGCAGCGGCAGCCGAGGCAGGGGAAGCAGCTGCCTTCTCCTCGCCCGCACCCAGCCCCGTCGTTGACAGCACCCTCTTCCCTGCACTTCCAGCGCTGCGCGCACTATCAGCACTATGGTCGCGCGACGCCTTGCGCCCACTGATTAGATTCAGCATCTTATCATCCTTTGGAGTCACCGCCCGGCGCAACGGCCTGCCACCGGCCTCGGGATCCTTGTCCTCGGGACTATGCACGGAACTCGCGCCGCTGGCGGAGCCGTCGTCGTCGTGAGGTGGCGGAGTGCCAATTAGTTTGCGGGCGTCGTCAAGTGTCTTGGGCACCATGACTTCGCCGCTGTGGCCGACGGTGAGAGCCTCGGGATGCTCGCGCAGCTTGCCGATGAAAAACTTGTAGCTGTCGCCCAGGCTCATGCCAATCGTCTTGAGTCCATGGTCGGCTGTGTTAAGTACAGCGTCACTGGCAGCGTTGAAGGCTAGTGCAGGCGTGTTCACCAGGTCACTAAGCCGGCGGTTGCGCAGCTGCACGGCCGCACGCAGGCCGGCGGGAGTCGCCGTCGACTTGACGGTCGTCCCCATAGCCGGAGTCGTCTCAAGGCTGGGTGAAGGCACGGACGGCCCTGGGGAATAGGCCGGGGGAAACGTGTCTACCTTGGGTGTGCCCGGGACGCTCGGCCCCTTTAGGGGACCCGTAGGGGCTTCGTCAGCACGAAGGGTGGATAGGTCTACGGTTTCTAGAAAGCTTATGGTGGCCTCGAGGGTGGTCAGGCAATAAGACGATTCCCCTGTCAGCTTCGGCTCCCAGCGGAACCTCTGGATGAAATTCACGTCGCTGATGACGCTGAGGTTCTCGGGAGGGAGAGTGATCAGGGTGTAGATCAGCATCGGCATGAGCTCGTCGGCGGACGAGGATGGGTGAAAGTGCGAGAGTGTGTCGATAATGCTTTTGTGTGCTGCCTTGAGGTGGTTGAGTTTCCCCTGGGGATACCGAGATTGGTTCATCAGAACTAGTTCCTTCCTGGCGCCCTCGAGCCAACTTTTGACCTCCTCCTGCTTCTTGGCGGCAGCTTCCGGATCACTGCTCGCACCAATCTCAACTCCCAAATCAGCGAGGCCAATGCCGACCACTGCGAGGGCAGCTGTTTTTGACCGGAGCTTGTCATCCTGTGCTTCGTCTTGTGTGGTGTGGTGGCGGTAGATGCGGTCGTAGATGCCCTCACACAGCCTCCTCTCAACAGCCTCCTCCATCAGGCCTCTTCTCTGTTCTAGCACTCTGCGAGCCTTCTTCCGATCCGCGAATTCCTCAGCGGTCAGCATCTGCTGGTCAGAATCCCGCCTTGGTGGGGGCGTCTTTGTCTTGTCCTTGCTCCCGATCGAAGCCGCCTTTGCGCGGAGCAAGCTTGCGGCCGATGCCCGAGAAGAGGTAGGTGCCGGGGAGCTCTCACGTCTCTGAGACGCAGCGAGGCTATCGACATGAGTCTGTATGTGCGAGGCTGCTGTGGCGTAGAAGTCTTGGAACAGTCGGGAGAGGTTGTCGATGTTCGGAGGGGTCGGGTAGACCTTGGCCGACAGCTGGTCTATGAAGCTGTCGGTCAAGCTGATCAGTTCAATAGGGAGGTCGTCTAGGTCTACGGATGCTCTGGGCGCCTCGGCCTCCTCGCTGATGCGGCTCTCAAACGTGTCGGGCCCATCGGTCTCGTTTTCCTTCCTGTTCAGGGTTCGGGAGGAGGACCGCTGGGACGTCGCACTGGACGCGCCATTCTCGAGAGTGCTGGCTCGTTTGGAGCGAGTCTTGTCGGTAGATATTGGGGTGGGATCTGGGCGGGTGAAGGAGCGCGTCGACCTGAGGGGGCTCGGGCGATGGGCTGAGTTGGAGGCCATGAAATTGTTGCTCAGGCTGGTCAACATGGTGATTAGACGGAGCAGACGAAAATAGGGGCCTTTTACAAGCCTGTTTTTCTCGAAGGTGAGAGCTGAGAGAGAAGGCGGAGCGCCTGACGGGCCATACCTGAGCTCTGGGCTATCGCATGAAGCAGTATTAAGGATCTTGAAACCGCGGCTGGGCCAGGCACCCGAGGCCGGCAAATTAGAGTCTAGAACCGCCTGATGTTGGGCAACACATGCATCTTTGGGCTTGCCAATTGATGAATAGGGAGGAGAGAGCTTGGGCGTATAATATAATATTCTATGCTGTTGGTTGCATCGAGGTCGCTGTGAAGTTGCGTGCTTCCAGTTGGAGGTTTGTCGTGTGGCCTCGTTACTCCAAGGCAGGTCTCAGCGCAGTGGAAGTCTGACCCGGGTTCAGGTGCTTTCTCTCAGCCCTGCATTGTTAGTGGCTGATAACGATAGCAACCCCTAACACGCGTCCCGGGACATCCTTGTAAGAGCATTCTTCGCCCTGAACTCTGTTCAAAAACGAAGTGGAACTTGAATCATTGAATCCTTTGAGACACCGAGAAACACGACATTTTTTTCTTAAATAATTAGAAAGTATTTATCATAATTTTTGTAGCTGGTGGACCTGCTTGGAAGCAGTTACTTTGGAGTGACCCGACTTGAGGCTTTGCCTGCGACGGACGGGAGACTCGGTCCAGGATAAGACGTCACTGTCCCCTCCCACCTTGTTGTGGCACGGTCCAGTGTATTGGTGGGAGAAGCCAGCATCAGGTCGTTGTGCCAGCAGAGGCTGGCATTGAAAACATGATTAATCTGCAGCGCTAAATCCCAGCAACAGCAGCCAGCTGGCTGCCACTGGTAAAACCTTTGCGGGAAACACGTCACATGCCCTCCTGTTCCTGGTTTAAGGTTGACGCAAAGGTGTTATTGCGCCGATAGGGATGGAGTATCTCCCCAAGTTAAGAAAGGAGAAAGATACGCAATCTGCATCCCTTACCTAGCCAGTTTAGTCGCGTGCTAATAAGGCCGATTGATTGGCGGTGGCGGTTCGCCGATGAGTGGTCGGTGCCTGCGGCCATGCGCTGCCTCGTCATACTTACGCTGCAATCGGTGCGGTGCCGAGTGCCAGCACGAGACGCGCGGGGACTTTCATTCCGCCATCAGCGTGACCGTGACCGAAGCGAACACCCAGCGAGGCCACGCCATCCGTATCTTGAATACCTCCCTTTCCTTTGTTTTAACCCCCCGAGCTGCAATACCTTCCGACGGGCGCGCCCAGCATGTTCTCCAGACGGAAGAAAGGAAACACAGCATGCACCTCCGCGGGGAGAGTAACGGCCCGTTTGCTGCTGTCCTTCCTCGCCCTGTCGGCGTCATCTCCCGCCGTGGCCGCAATCAACACCGGTCAAAACGCCCAGCTTGTCATCCCCATAGAAGCCACACCGTTGACGCCGCTGATACCAGAGCCCCCAACGCCCGCCGAGCACACCTTCGTAAGTGCCCCGTATTGCTGTTTTGATTGCACCCCGCCCTCCGAACTCGTAGAAAGACTGACCACAGCCATGTTGTGTCGACTCAGACCCTCCGGCAAATCTACCATCACGGCACTTATAAACACCCCGGACTCCACCGGAAGCAGGATGTCGTCCAGTCTGACGCAAACGTATGGCTGGCTGCTGAGGACGGGTACGAAGGCGAGCGCATAGGGTCCCTCAAGGCACGCAGTGGCCCCTTACGGATACAGCGGCTAGTGGATCGGAGACCAAGCGTGGTAGACCCGATGGTGGCCTTCTCGCGGCAACAGGGTTATGTCTCGGTGCTCTCGCCAGAAGCCTGGTCATTGGATGACGTCCTAGGGCCTAACATCACCGACAAGGATACCGTCTTGAGTCTGGCACTGATGGCCGCAAATGCCTACGTGGAAAGGCCGGGTCAGGCAGATTGGGAGGACGTCGGTGGGCCCTTCAACCGGAGTACTGATTTTGGCTGGGAGAGCGATGGGTTGCGTGGCCATGTTTGGGCGGACGAGAACAACGCGACTATTGTCGTTGGACTGAAGGGAACTTCGCCTGCCGTCTTCGACGGGGATGGTACCACCACAAACGACAAGGTCAACGATAATTTGTTTTTCAGCTGTTGCTGCGCCCAGCAAGGACCCTGGACATGGCATCAGGTTTGCGACTGCGCAACAAGCACCTATTCTTGCAACAATACCTGCGTCGTGCAGGCCTTGCGGGACGAGAACCGTTACTACCAGGCCGGGCGCGAGCTCTACGCTAATGTTTCGGAGCTGTACCCCAATTCGAGAATCTGGCTGACGGGACATTCACTCGGCGGCGCTGTGAGCTCACTCCTTGGTCTCACCTACGGCGTCCCGGTGGTTACCTTTCAGGCAGTGCCAGAAGCTCTCCCGGCCGGAAGACTGGGGTTGCCCGTGCCTCCTGGAGCTGACCCAGGAGCCCCCCAAGCACGGGAGTATACCGGATCATTCCACTTTGGGCACACAGCAGATCCCATTTATATGGGGACATGCAACGGAGCCACTGCGTCGTGCTCTTTTGGGGGCTATGCTTTGGAGTCGGCCTGCCATACCGGCCGGGAGTGCGTTTACGACACCGTTGGCGACAAAGGCTGGCGAGTCGGAATCGGAACACACAAGATCCGGGCGGTTATCCATGATGTTATTATGAAGTATGATACCGTCCCGGAGTGCAATTTCACCCCGGAATGCAAGGACTGCGGTAACTGGAAGATGTACGAGAGCAACGGGACAGAGACGACGACAACTTCCAGCTCTTCCACGTCAACTGCCAAGACTCGCACGCGCACAGAAACCTGCAAGACCCCGTAAGCTATCCTGGATTCTTGTTTCATAGCCTCGTGCGGTTGCTAACTGCGAAAATAGTGGATGGTGGGGATGCTTGGACGAGACTACCACCACAAGTGGTGCCACAACAACCTCGGAGCTTACTACCACGACTTCGACAACCTCAACTACAGCTACGTGCAAGACACCGTAAGTATTCAACCCGTGCATCACTTTTTGTGTAGCCTGAAAGAGGCGCTAACTAAAGGCTAAGTGGCTGGTTTGGCTGTAATGACAAGACCACAACTACAACCACCGCCACAAGCACGACCACGACTTCGACTACTTCATCCAGCTCAACAGAATCTATCACGTCAACAGAAACTTCGCCAGCGTTGAACACAACTTGCCTTACACCAGGGCGATTCTGGGGATGCAGCGACAAGACCACGACGCTCCCCATTGGCACGACATCGGAGAAAACGACAATTACGCGGCCTCCAAGCTTGCCTCCGAGTTTACCTACCTCTGCGCCTCCACCACCGGCATCTTCCACGGAGCCGGTACCAACGAGCAAGGCAAAGTGCCTGCATCGGGCGTGGTACGGAATGTGCGAACAATGGGACAACGGAGTCCCGGAGAATGATAAGGAGGAAATGTAACTAACTCAGGGTTTTGGTTGTATTTTATTTGATTTGGGTGTTTCTTTTTTTTTCTTTCCGTTTCTGGCGTCCTATGATTGATTGTTTGGGTTTGGATCCAACAGAGAGGGGCGCTTCGCATGCGGGATACAGGACGGGAGTTCATTGCGGGGGAGCTGCCAGCGGCATACAGTACAGTACAAAGCATATATTCGGACAGCGAGATTTACATCTACAAGATACGTGGTACAGCCTAAACCAGTACAAGCAATAAAGCAGGCATTTCAGGGCGATGTTGCCCCACTGGCAAATGAACATGGCGAGTACGGGGCAGAGCTGGGTCGAACAGCATCGAACAGCATGCAGACACAGCTTATTACGTGAGAAGGCGAGAGCGAGTGGGAGCGACATGGCAGAGTATGGTTGAGGGCGAATGGCTACTACGGTAGGCTCGCCCTGCCGCAGAGTCCAGACACCGCCCCGCTGCAGCTCAGCCAGCCGCAAGAGACTCGGCGGACACTGGCATTCTTGGCGGGCTGTCTGCACCCAGTTGCATCCCGTCACTATAATCCATATAAGTCACAAATGTAGCTTGGCCTGCCTTTTCCCCAATATTGTCTGCGATACCTTAACCTCTGATCCACCTCGCACATGCCGTGGCCACTGCACAACGTCAACGCCGAGCAGGAACAGAAACAGGAACAGGAATAGGAACAGGAACTGTCGGGATGGAGTCGTCGTCCAAGCCGGCAGTCAATCTCGAGACCGAGTTGACATGCTCTGTAGGTCTATCTCAGCTACCCCTGAATTCCCTCCAGCTGCCCCTCACGCCCCCTCCGTTTCCCCAGCTTTTGGGCCGTCTGCAGCCCTACCGTCGACCAAGAACCCAACTTAACCCACAATGACAACAATAACTGACTCTTCGCACTCCACAATCCCAGATCTGCACCGAGCTCCTCTACCAGCCCCTGACCCTCCTCGACTGCCTGCACACCTTCTGCGGCGCCTGTCTGAAGGAATGGTTTTCGTGGCAGGCGGCCCGCGCCGAGGCCGCGCCGGTGCCGCCGGCCCCCGACGCCGCCGTCTTCACCTGCCCGGCATGCCGCGACCGCGTGCGCGACACCAAGCACGATGCGCGAGTCACGACGCTGCTCGACATGTTTCTGGCGCTGAACCCGGACCGGACCAAGCCGGCCGCGGAGCGGGACGAGATGGACGCCAAATACCGCAAGGGCGAGAAGGTGCTGCCGAGGCTCAGCTTTGCGGACCGGAGCGAGGAGCAGAAGCGGCTGGACGGCGAGGAGAGGCGCATGATTGAGGCGGTGCAGCGAGTGAGCCTGCGGGATGCGTTGGAGGCGGCCGGTCGGGAGGACCAGCGGCAGCAGCGGCGGAGGGGGGAGAGCCGCGAGGGGAGTCGTGAGGGAGGAGGCAGGCCGAGGCCCCAGGCCAGGGAGAGGGAGAGCAGTCACCGCAGGGCGCAGAGCGCGACGCTGCATGCCGAGACGGTGGCGGATGACGGGAGGCGCAGGAGGAGTGAGTCGAGACAGCGCAGGCCGGCGGCGGCCACAGTGCCGAGCCAGATGGCGGCTGCGCAGACGGCTGTTGCTACCGAGGCGGTCAGGACGAGACATATTGAGCACCAGTCATCTCTAAGGTCGCTGATCGGGGCGGTAGGGGCTGATTCGAGGGATGTGGAGCGTGAGATCGAGGAGTTTGCTCGGCAGATCCAGGAGGAGGGGTTGCTGAACGGGCTCGATCTTGACAATATCGATCTCAACAATAACGACGAGCTCAGCAAGCGCATCACCGAGGCGTATCGAAGGCGGTACCGCGAGAGGGCACGCCAGGACGGCGGGAGGCGGAGCAATGCTAGCTCGCACTCGTATCGATCCGACCTATCGGCCGCAGCAACGAGGCCAAGGTCCCGGACTGGGGACGGCTCTCGTCCTACAAGCAGGCAGACAACTAACTCAAGACCTGCTAGCGCAAACAACAGCGATGGCGAGCAGCGTGGGCGGTATCCCCCGTCGAGTTCAACCCATCTTGAAGTCCAGGAGTCTGGACGTAGGCGTCGAACACGCAGCAGCAGCCGGAGTGCCACGGCACCGGTGGCTCCCACTCAGGATCTGCGGATCGCCGTGGGATCCCGCTCACAAACAGACCTGGGGATTAGGCCGGATCAAGCGATCCGGCCGGTCATTGCCGATGCAAGGAGTACAAGCTCGCCAACTGCTGTCACGTCCGTGAGGGACCTGCCTGAATCCAGGGGCCAAACATTCAGCGCTCGTACGACTGGGGGGCTAGGAATCCAAGGACTGACGGAACCTGCGTCAGACTCACGCAGCTCGAGCAGGAAGAGGCCGGAAAAGCCCGCAGAGCTCGTCATTGCAGATGCGAAACCTGCCGCGGTGGCCACCTCGGGACCCCTGAGTACCGGTCTCTCCTCGCCGCCACTGTCCTCACCCCGTCGGGCGCTGCTACCGCGTTACAAGGAACCCTTCATTGCCTGCAAGGGGTGCGGCAAGGAGCATATCGAGTACGAGCTGCACTACAACTGCTCCATCTGCCACAACGGCGAATGGAATATCTGTCTCGACTGCTGGCGCCGACGCAAGGGCTGTTTGCACTGGTTCGGCTTCGGCCACGCCGCCTGGGACAAATGGGACAAGGTACGCGCCGCCGACAAGGAAGAGGAGACACCACCGCCACACATGCTCACAGCAAACCGTTACCTCCCACCCAAAGCTGTGCCTGGCGGCGCGGAGGGGCGCCGCACCCTCACCACCGAGAACCCGCTTGACAGACTGCAGAGCGGCACCTTCTGCATGCGCTGCACAGCGTGGACCAACGACTGTTACTGGCGCTGCGACATGTGCAACGAAGGCGAATGGGGCTTCTGCAACGACTGTGTCGACCAAGGCCGGTCCTGCACCCACCCTCTGCTTCCGCTCGCCTACCAACAACCGCCATCCTCCTCCTCCCAGCCTAGCACCCCGAACCACTCGCCCCCCGCGAGCCCACCCTCCCGCTCCCGCAGCGCATCCGCATCCGCCTCACCGTCCCGTCCACCCACCGCCACCGTCGTCTCAGGTCCCACGGCTGTCACCATCGGCAACTTCCGGCCCCTCGCGTTCGCGCCTCCCTGCGAGGTTTGCCGCTGCCCTATCCCCCCTCCCGAGCCGCGCATGCACTGCTACGCGTGCCAGTCAGATGCAGGCGAGGAAGTAGAGCCCCGCCTTGGTGACTACAACGTCTGCCGCGCGTGCTACCAGGGGTGGACGACGTCGGGCAAGGGCCCGGCCCGGAAGCTCGCGCCGGAAAACGGCGCGGCCGGGTGGCGGCGGTGTCTGCGGGGTCACCGCATGGTGGTGGTGGCGTTTGCCGCGGACGAGAGGGGGGTTGAGAGGCGGGTTGTCCTACAGGATGTCGTCGGCGGCAGGAGATTGGGGGTGGAGGGGTATGAGGGGGTTGAGAAGGTGGAGTTGTGGTCGTGGACCGAGGGGAGGGGGCGGGTGGAGAGGCTCGTCTCGCTAGACGTCAGGGCCGCCGCGGTCGAGGTCGAGGTGGACGCCCAGCAGGGACGCTGGGCCAAGACGTTCCCACCCGACGGGGGCACCGCGCCGCAGGCTGCGGCTGGCTGGGGGTGGTATCCGGCGGAGGGGGTGCAGGATGAGCTGATGTTTCCCAAGGGAGCTGAGGTGCTAGAGGTGGAGGATGTTAATGGGGAGTGGTTCCATGGCTTTTATCTGGGGGTAGGCGGCCTGTTCCCGGCGCCGTACGTGAGGGTTGCCAGGAGGGATGGGTGAGGAGTCTGGTGTTAGAAGTTTGGTGGAAGGGGTTTCTCATTTACGTTTGCCTGGATTTACGACACGAATTTTACGCATACAAGTAGACTGGGTAGCCGCAGCGGACTTGGGGAGTATGAGGTTGATGAATGACGGATTTAGAGGCCATGGGTTCACACATTGGTTTCACATTTTTGGTACACATTTTATATATATATATACATATCCACGATCCCTCACTCATTCGTCCACTCGGGCTTCTGCTTCTCCACAAACGCCTTCATCCCAATCTTCTGATCCTTACTCCCAAACAAGCTGTGGAACACGCGCCGCTCATACTCGACACCGTCCCGCAGCGCGAGGTCCTGGCTCTTATTGACCACCTCCTTGGCCGCCATGACGGCCACCTGGGAGTAGCCCGCAATCGTCTCTGCCGTGGCCAGCGCGCCCACCATCAGCTCGTCGTGGGTTGCAAACACGCGCGCCGCCACCCCCCACTTCTCCGCCTCGGTCCCGCTAAAGAATTTGCCCGTGAGGATTAGCTCCATCGCCCGGGCCTTGCCTACCGCCCGCGTCAGCCGCTGGCTGCCCCCCGCCCCCGGGATCGTGCCCAACTTGATCTCGGGCTGCCCGAAGGTGGCGTCCGCCGTGCAGTACACCATGTCGCACATGAGCGCGAGCTCGCATCCCCCGCCGAGGGCGTACCCGGAGACGGCGGCGAGGATGGGCTTCTTGATCGAGGTCGTCAGGTGCGACCAGCTCTCGATGAAGGAGGTAGTGTAGGCTTGCGAGAAGGTCAGCGGGGCCATCTCCTTGATATCGGCGCCGGCGGCGAAGGCCTTGGGTGAGCCGGTCAGCACGATGGAGCCGATCGAGGGCGAGGCGTCGAAGGCGGCTAGGGCCAAGTTGAGCTCAGCTATCAGGGGCGTGCTGAGCGCGTTGAGGGCCATGGGCCGGTTGAGCGTCGCTTGGCCGACGCCCGGCCGCGGCTCCGAGATGGTCAGGTACTGGTAGGCGTGGATCGAGTAGGCGGCGCGGGTTAACCTGGGCAGAGAGTATGTGAACGGGGAGGGAGCCGAAGGCCGGAGGGCGCTGCGCAGCGGATTGGCGCGGAGGGCCTGCATAATTGCGGTGGGCAGGTGGGTGGTGGGAGTTGGATAGGTCGGGGGCGAGAAAATGTGCCCGAGGTATGGTGTTTGCCCTTTGTTGTTGTCGAGATGGGGCGAGGGTTGAAGCTGGTTGAAGCTCGGCTTACAGGAGGCACCTACGCCCCACTGTCTGTCATCGGCATGTCGTCACAAGGCTATCCTCGGCCCAAGATTAGAGATCCATGCACCCATGCTGTAACAAGCCAAGTCCCAGAGAATGGTAGGATGGCCCGAGCGTCCCGACACCGTTTCGTGGTGCCACAGGGCGGTTCCATGGTACATAACTGTTCCTCTCCGGAAGGTTGCTGTGCCACATGCTGGGATGAGACCAAGGCGCCCCTAAAAATTGCGTGGCTAATTAAACGCCAGATGTCCCCAGTCCCAAGAACGCGCAACAAGGCTTCGCTCGATTAAATCTCATCTCGGACCTGCATCTTGCCTTCTACTGACGGCTTCGACGGCTGCCCCTGCGCAATTCCCACCAGCTTGACAGCCTAGAACGAGCATCGAATTCTTTCACAGCGATCCACGCCCTGTCTCTGATTATCCGTACGAGCAGCCGCGCAACCGAGCACCCGTCGCAATGGATTCCGTTGACGAGCCTACGACGCCTTTTGGCACTTTCACTGCGCAGACCAGCAAACTCCAGAGGGTGTGTGGCCACGCCGCTCCCATCGCCGCTCTACAAGAACACAGCTAACCCATCATAATAGCAATACCAAGCGCTTCTCGATCAGTCAACACCCCATGTATTCTACCGCTGGGTCGGCACTGGTGTCGCCCTGTTCCTGTTCTTCCTCCGCGTCTTCGTGGCGCAAGGCTGGTACATCGGTAGGCTTCTCTAAGAGATACTCTTCTTGGATGCCGGAGATTAACTCGTGCACAGTCGCCTATGCGCTCGGTATCTACCTCTTGAACCTGTTCCTCGCCTTCCTCCAGCCCAAGTTCGACCCTTCCAACGAGGCCCTGGACAATGATATGGAGGATGGCGCCGCGGGCTCTCTGCCAACAAAGCAGGACGAGGAGTTCCGGCCTTTCATCCGCCGACTGCCCGAGTTCAAGTTCTGGCACTCGGCCACCCGCGCTGTCGCCATCTCTTTCTTTTGCAGCTGGTTTGAGATTTTCAACGTGCCTGTCTTCTGGCCCGTTCTCGTCATGTACTGGTTCATGCTGTTCATCCTTACGAGTAAGTTGAAATTTCCGGTGTGTGATCACGACTGCAGAGCTGACAGTGGCCGCTAGTGAGGAAGCAAATTCAGCACATGATCAAGTACCGCTACGTACCCTTCACGATGGGCAAGGCCCGGTACAACAAGAACAGCAACTAGGCTGTTGGTGCCCGTTGTTTTTTTTCCTTCTTTCTCCGGCTGAGGCGTTCATGTTTAGCGATCTCGGGACGACATGCCAAGGGACGGCGGTTGCGATAGAAGGACGTCCATGTATTATGACACAGCACACTCGGCGCTCATGACATTCCTGTATGATGGTTTATATGCATTTCTAATTTGGCTCGCGGCCGCGGCGCTGGGATCCAAGGCTGCGGCTTCAGCATAATCATTTCCTTTCGGAAGGGGGTTGTCTGCTGTGAAAAGCACTCAGGGTCTGCGACGGGAGGGAGGGGAGACAGGCACAGGTCAGGATATCAATAGATCAGGAATTGAGGAAGTGCTGGTGGGCTGGTGTTGAGTTGCCGCAATCAGACTCATTTGTGCAGGAGGGAAAGTGAGCTTTGGGCGAAGGTCTGATCAGAGGGGGGTGGGTGGGGCCTATTGTGCGGTCCTATTGTGTGAAGTTGAATAAAGAACGATAGGAACAGCAGGGCGGCCTGAGCGAGTTTTCATGATGTTAAAATTTATTCCGATTCAATCTAAACGACTAACAAAACAACTCACAAATGAGAAAGCAGCAATAAAACCGGTTTACGGAGCGCACTCAGAGTTTGACGGCACCAACTTCTCAGTTGAGTTCTGGGAGTCCTGGCAGCAGGGCTGAGGGGCGAACCATTCGGCAGTCAGCCTCGTCCCAACTTTTTGGTCAAATTCGCGACCGCGAACTTGCTCCAACCGCGCACCGTGCCACTGGCCTTCTCTTTCAGCAACCCCAACTCCGGACTCTGGGCTGGCCACTTCTTTGAGCTTCCCAGAAACTCGCAACCCGCCCGAATCCGAATTCTTTCCTAATTGAGATATCAGCAACAATTGGGGGCAGGTCCTGCCGCCATCGCCATTCGCAGTCTTGCATCGAGCTTACCATATTTCGCACTCGCACTCGCAAACACAATCATGTCTTCATCGCAATCAAGAAGCGGCGGCGAGCGCATGATACACCAGGACTACATTGCCCGGATACGATATTCAAATGCGCTCCCCCCACCCCCTAACCCGCCGAAACTCCTCGACATCCCCAACACGGGGCTCGCAAGCGGCCAATACACAACACCGGCCTTCTCCTCGCGCCTCGCGCGTGAGCAGCCGCTCAACATCGAGGCCGATGCCGAGCTAGGAATGCCCCTTGACCTAGTTGGGATGCCCGGCGTCTTCGATGGCGATGAGAGCTGTAAGTCTCCTTGCTTGAATTTGGCTGCATCCTGCCAAAGACATGGGAACGGAACTAACACTATACAGCAATCCAAGCTCCTGCCCAGGCACCGCCTGTTCACCCCCACGACCGACTTCTCCTCCGGCCACTTGCCACGCTTGGCAAGCCCAAGATCCACGAACATTCCGTATCATTCCTGCGACGAACCGAATACATCTCTGCTGTTCAGACCCGGCCAAAGATTGACCCCTTCATCAAGCCAACATCCACGGCCCTCAAGCGCCCCGAGAAGCGCAAGGCCGCCCCTGAGCCCGACAAGGGAACACCCGCCTGGATCAAGCGGAGGATTGAGAAGAGCTTCGGGGTGGCTGCTGCGGGCCTAGCAGACCGTAACAAGGTAAAGCACCCATCAAAGCGGAACCTCAAGCTAGTCGACGCATTCCCCCTGCTCCCCGACCTCGAGGCCTTCCCCGACTCCGGCGCCTACGTGACGGTCAAATTCCAGACCAACCCTGTCGCAACGACCGAGGTGTACGACACACGTCTGGCGTCGGGCATCTTCAAGCCTATCGAGCGCAGCGCCGCCGAGGAGAATGCCTTCGAGGCCGCTATGGCCGCCCACGAGCGCGATCCGGCCAACAACCCGAAGCCGTCCAACATGATGAACTACGACTTCTTCCTCGCCGCCGATGTCGAGACGGGCAACAAGTTCCGCCAGCGCTTCGACGTCGACAACCTCAACTGCGATAACCCCGCGCTCTACACAATCAATGACAACGGCGGCAGCTTCCGCTTCCCGCGTGTGCGTGCCTACGAGACGGCGAAGGAGACAGAGATGGACCACGAAACTAAGTATGACGATGAGGTAATCCTGGCCTACCGCAACGACGAGACCGAGGCACGCGGGCGCGGCGACGACAGCGCTCAGAAGGCCGTCTACTACTACCCCATCATGCAGCGCAGCGTCATCCGCAGCCAGCGCACAAAGAACATTGCCCGCACCATTGGCATCACTACCGACGAGGAGGAGGCCCACCTCGACGAGTTACACGTCCGCGTCGAGGCGCCCAGTGAGGAGCTCAGGGGGGAGCTGGCGCGATTCAAGGCCCAGCCCCTCGGGTTTTTGCCCGAGTACGAGGAGGATGACGACGGCGAGGGGGCTGGTGAGGCGAGTCCGCCGCCGAAGAATGGCGGGCGGACTGTTTCGGACGAGGAGCAGGATGCTGAGGGGGATGAGGAGGATTGAGGAAGTACAGTAGAGTTTAGCTGAGGGGATAGGGGGGAGGCGTTCTGGAGTTTTTGTTCTGGACAAGCGCCTGAAAAGAAAAGTCATGGAAGGTGGATACGAAAACTAGAGTTCAAGAATATGTGAGAGAGGGGGAGAGAGAGCGGAGAGATTTGAGAACATTTTGATATCCCTCTCTTATGAAGGCCAGGAAAGGAAAGAAAAATAAAGAGTATAAATATCAACATCCCCCTGCCCATCAGGGCCAACATCAGGGCAAGATTGATGCATAGCAGTAGACAAACCATCACCAATTCTCTCATTTTTACAGCCCCCGTGAGATATGTATGAGTGATTGTGGTATTTAATGTGTCGATTACCCAAAGAATCTGCATGCTTCCTTCGACATATTCCTATATTTACAAAAGCAAACTATCCATGACAACCACCCCGTCCCAGTTAAACAAGACAATGCGACAAATATACAAACGCCATTCCCCCAATGCTTTTGAGAAAGAACATCTAGAGATATATATATAACCGTGGCCCCAACCCTACGCAAAAAGGGGGAAGAAATTCAAAATCGAGAGGAGAAATTGAATCTAATGGCCCCCTATCCCTGGGAGCTACCCAATTAGCTATTTTGTTATTGACGACATGTGACCTCATCGTCCCTTCAGTCGTTAGCGCTTTCCAACCGCAGGACCCGTTGAATCCAAACAGTCCTTGGTATGCAACCATGACGATGCAGTCAGTTCCGTTGTTGTGGTGATGATGATGATGATGATGATGATGATGGGGATGATCAGCCCACATATCCAATAGTTTCTCGATTGTCGTCTATCACACGACCATACCTGTTACCACCGTTAGTTTAGATGCTCAAATTCGGATGACAAGGGATACATACTCCAACAGTAGTCTAAAAAACCACACCTCCAGGTCCTCATTCCTCAAGACCTTGTTCGCCCACTCCTTGCTCTGTATCGCGATGCGCTCCGCCTCCTTCTTGCCGAGCCCGCCGTCGCCAAAGAAGCGCACGGCCTCCAGCCAGTCGTCGCCCTGCAAGCTGAGCGGGATGTAGTGCGCCCAGGGGCGGACCCACTCGGCGTGCCACTCGCGGAAGAGAGCGTACTTGTACACGAGGCTGCGGCTCTTGAGGAAGGCGTAGAACCGGCCGGAGAAGGCGTTGCCGTCGAGGTCGAGCACGTACTTGTACTGGAAGGCCGTCTCGCGCGCCGCGCGCTCCTTGACCGAGAAGAACTGCTTCTGCGCCTCGCAGTCGGGCGCGTCGCACTGCCCGACGTCGGAGAAGTAGACGTCCATGATGTCCTTGTACTCGCCGCGCGGGACCGTCTGCACGGCCCACTTGGGCTCGGCGTCGCTGCCACCCTCGTTGGTGAGGATCTTGGCCGTGTCGATCGAGTTGATCTTCTGCACGAAGCGCTGCCGGTGCTGCCGCCGCCAGCCGCCGTTGCGGCTGTACCCGCCCGTCGTCGAGCCGCGCCAGTAGAGCCGGTCGAGCTTGTCGGCCCACTTGGCGTCCTTCTCCTCGTTGTACGGCGCCTTGTCGGCCCAGTACCACGGGGAGGGGTAGATCATGTCGGCGTACGACGAAATCTTGGACTGCGAGAAGATGGGGAACAGGTCGTGCACCAGGTTGTACGCGTTGGGCCGGTCGAAGAAGCCGTACGTCTCGCGCAGCGACGGCGACAGGCAGATGTCCGACATGGCCGTCGAGTTGTACACGAAGCCTAGCTCGCCCAACCCGAACTTGCCCACGTCGTCGACCATGTCGTCCTCCTCGAGCGCCCGCGCGGGGCTGTCGGCCGGGCACGACATGCGCGAGTGCGTCCAGGTCGGCTGGTGCGCAAAGAAGTTGAAGCGCGTAAGCTTAGTAGGCTCGAACTGCGTCCCGTCGCCGAGCCCCTTGGGATTGGGCGTGAACTCGTTCTTGGGTTGTGCAACGGCGCGCGCCGCCGCCATGTTGACGTCGCGAGCGGTGCGCACCAGGCGCGCCATGTCGTCGTGCGGGACCATGACCCGCGGCTCGTCGTGCACATTGAAGGCCAGGTCCATGTCGGGAAGAAAGTTCAGAAACGGCTCCAGCATATCGCGCGTCGCGTTCTTCTGCCACTCTTGCCCCCCCGCCGTGTTGGTGATGGCGCCGCCTCGGATTGAGAAGCCCATCAAGGCATTGTCGAAACCGAGAGCCTCCTTGGCGCGCGCGCGGATCGTCGCCGGTTTGAGCCCCCAGAAGGGGGTCATCAGCTCAAAGATGGTGTCAAACTCGTCCACCAGCTGCACATCCCTATCCTTGGCCAGCTCCCACCACTTGTCAAAGTTGGGCGGCGGCGCGATGCCGTACCGCCGGCGGTACTCGGTCACAGCATCCTTCAGCGTGCGCGACTGGCGCGCCCGGAGCTTGTCAAAGTCGGACCCGGCCTCGGCGATCAGGTGGGCGATCGGGTGGGAGCCCGCGGGCGCTGGCTTCGGGTCCCCGTGGGGGATGGGCGAGGGGCTCCAGTCGACGGGTTCCGCGACGATGTTTGGTGGTCTCGTGTTCGTGCTGTGACTGCCATCCGGCCTCTGAGGGCGGCTAAACGACGAACTAGAGCGGAAGAGAGAAAAGGCGCAATAGGACAGGAACGCCAGGGCGCCGATGACGACAAACTGCCGGCGCCGCATTTGGTCCGTCGTCTTGGGGTGCTGCTGATATCGTCTCGCGGCGCGCCGCGGTCTGCGCCGTCTCGTTCCTCAGCGCTTGTGGCAACTAATGTGTCGTAGCGCAGCAAACTGCTATTATGTCGTTGGTGGCTGTTGATTTTGCTTCATGTCCAGCTCGGTTGCAAAAAGCCTGGCAGCAGTGTCGGAAAGATTGTCCGAACGCGTTCGCGATTTAGCGAATCTGGAGATAGGAGGAACGTGGGTATTCCATAAGATTTTGGTCTACATATCGATTGGAGTGACGCATGTGTTTAACAGGCCCACTCCTCAATAAGTTAAAAGCGCCAATTGGGCTTTGGCGTTTCCTCACCCTGTCAGTCCATATAAATTCTATCTTGAACCGTTATTGCCAAGGCCAAGGCTTAATCGATAAGCCCCTTTTCTCCAACATTTGACGTCCCATGAATAGAACAATCTAACCCTGTTTCCTTTGTTAGCCAGTGACCTTTCCCCACAGGGCCCTAGAGAGGCTTGGGAGTAGCAAAAACAGCATTTAAAACATTTACAAAGTATATGGATTTGGTATGGTGTGAGAAAAGCCGTACAAAAGACGCCAAGTTATACAATTCCGCCGGACTACATCAAAAATTCTATCACGAGATTTACGAAAAGTATCCCGACCAAAAGAGTTGGTCAACAAGTGATTCTGCAAGGTCTCGAGATGAAGGTCATCCTGGAGGAGACTGTGGAGAAGGCGATTCGACAGTCGATATACCCGGAACGTGGCGGGGATTCAGATTGGCCAATACTCGTTGTCGAGGTCGAAGTCTCGCCATCATAAGACAGGCCTCGTAACGATACGCGGTGGTTTTGGACATCAAACCACCAGGTAAAAATTATTCTTCTCGAAAGTTTGATCGCACCTGGCGTGTTTATCATCTTGGAGAAGTCGGAAGAAGCACCATGAAGTGCTCATCCGAGAGCCGCCATAACACAATATGCCGTGGCTCTTGAACCTGGACACCGGCAGGAGATCACTGTCACACAACTCCACGGCGAGCTCAGTAGCGTGCGGTATCACCAAGGGTGAATTGATCTTAGGGTTCAGGCAACTTTTTCTTCGCGATCCGGCCCCCGGAGAAGGAGATTTTGGAATTAGCTTGCAGGATTTGCAGAACTACCCGGAAAAAGTCTGGCGACGTGCGAGATCAGACTAGCCAATCAGAAAACGCAGCCTCGACCACAACAATGGTATCATATCAGCCTGATGCCCCAACGCCATAATGCCCTAAGTTTTAGCTTCATTCCTCTTCATCGTTCCCCATCCCTATCTCAGAATCTAGTAAAAGAAGCCGATGATCTTGCCGGAAACGTGCTTGCGGCGGGCCTCTTCCTGGTCCATAATACCGGCGGAGGTGGTGAGGATGACGTAGCCGAACTGACGAGCGGGAAGGAGCTTGACAACCCACTTCTCGAGCTCCTTGAGCGCGACGTTGTAGCGGGGGGAGATGACACCGCACTTGTTGAGGCGGCCGTTGAGCTGAACGACGATCTTGCCAGAGCGGTGGTCATCGACCTCCTCGAACTCGCCAATGTAGCCTGAAGACAAATTTGTCAGTATGTTGCAAGAGATTTAAACATTGGACATCATTGGGTTCTCCGAGAACGTGTAAGATCCTTGCAGCTTGTTATATCGGCAACTTAAAGGGCTTGGGTCGTGGAGCAAGGGAGAGACCATCGCCTAGTTATCATGCCGAATGGGGCATGGGGGACTGCGAGGATCCAATCTAGTTTTCGGGAACTGATGAAGGGCAATCGTAACGTACCATGCTTCTGCATAACCTGGAGGAACTTAATGATGACCTTGGAAGAAGGACGGATCAAGACCTGACGCTTGCCAGCCTTCTCGGCGTTGTTGAGGCTGTTAAGCGCGTCGTGGAGAACGGAGGTGCGGACCATGTTGGCGGTTGTGGGGTGAGATTCTCAAATCGTAAGGGGAAGTGAGGTATCTGCCATTTTTCGAATAATTGTTAGCCTTCCCGAGGCGCTAAGAGCCTGGAGAGTGCCCTCTCGACAAAGTCAAGAGGGGTCTGCCCGCTCGGTTGCCGAAGAGGAGATGCGTATCACCAGCAGCTCTCGCCGCTAGTGATTGCTCTCCTCGGCCAAGGTGAAGGGCATTGACTTTTTCAAGTCATACCGCGGGGCGCGTAGTATCGACATACCTCTTGATTTTGCGCTGACGCTGAAGCTTGGTTGGCAAGAGTGGTGAGTGGAAGGGAAGACAAATGGGAAGAGCTTTGAGCAGGTCGAGAAAATTGGAGGGCGGCAAGTCTGTGGCGGCCCGTGCATGGTGGAAAATCCACTTTCTTTGCCCTAACGCTCACCATTGGCTGCTTAAGCTATGGCCATTCAACGACTAGTGCCCCACCACCCCTGCTCACACAAAATCCCGAATTTTGGAGTGGCAGCCGATTGGGTGGGGCGATTGCTTCGCACAGAATCCTCAATTTCTTGCGCCCAGCTTGAGACCTTCCCTTATACCCCCAAATCACTTTAAAACAAACGAATTTAACGTCACTCTTCGAGGATCGCCCCGACAGCTTACTTGAAAATCATAGCATCAAGATGGTGAGATTACACCCTATTCCCCCATGCCTATCCCCCACCTTCGATCAACGGCATGAACAGACACTGCGCGGTGCGCGCCCGCAGCTCCGCTGTGGCATTGCCCCCGAGATGTACAAGATGACAGCCTGACTGACAATCGCCTCTTTGTGGTCTTTTAGTCGGACGTAGAAGAGAACAACACCGTCGAGGTCTCCGAGGAAGTTGAGGTTTCGGCCGATGCCGCCTCCAAGGGTCAGATGTCCGTTCTGGACGCGCTCAAGGGCGTCCTGAAGCTGGCTCTGATGCACGATGGTCTTGCCCGTGGTCTCCGTGAGGCTTCCAAGGCCCTCGACCGCCGTCAGGCCCACATGTGCGTCCTCAACGAGTCCTGCGAGGAGGAGGCGTACAAGAAGCTTGTCATCGCCCTCTGCTCCGAGCACAAGATCCCCCTCATCAAGGTCCCCGATGGCAAGCAGCTCGGCGAGTGGGCTGGTCTCTGCGTCCTCGACCGCGAGGGCAATGCCCGTAAGGTCGTCAACTGCTCTTGCGTCGTTGTTAAGGACTGGGGTTCCGACAGCCAAGAGAGAAGCGTATGTTCACACCGACCCTGTCGTAAGAAAGATGTGGCGACTAACACAGATCTAGATCCTTCTCAACTACTTCCAGACCGAGCAGTAGAGGGTTCTCTCTTAGCGGAGCGGCGTTTTCAATCTGGGCGATATCATAGAGGTTGGGTCGGGGCATTTATCTGGCTGCTTCTGCCACTCCTCAGATGTTGTCTTAGCTACACTAGTTGGCATTGAGGCATGGAAACAGGCGCCCCCGGGACGGTTACCATTGCATAACGGCATGAGACGAAGACAAAAAAAAACTGCCCGTGATTGGGAATTTGGGTCTTAATCCACCCAAGCAAAAACCTACCGTTCCTCCTGCAACTGTGATGGCGAACTGTCCCTTAACTTAAATCGTGTTCGACAACGTCTCCTACTTCCGCCCCTCTACCATAATGATATGGTATCCATGCGCCGTCTTTGCCTCACCATACTTGGGGCTCGTCGTGGTGCTCGCTTCGAGCGCGAATGCCACCTCCTCAAACTCGGGTTCCAAAGCCCCTTTAGTCTTCCAGCCGAGCGCACCCCCTAAACGGCATGAGATTGAATACGTTATGAAATAGAACCAGCCGAAAAGACAAAAGCCACACTCACCTTGCCGAGCCTTGTCCTCCGAGAACTCTTTAGCCACCTCGTCAAACTTGACGCCCTCCCGCAGCTTGGCAAGAGCCTCCTCCTTCTTGGAGTGCTTCTCACACTGGCCCGTTTGTTAGCTCACATCCGCTATATCATACATGGGCCCTAGAGAAAGAAAAGCACAAGGGACTGAGAATGAATGTATACTCACTAGGATATGTCGTACATTGATCGACTGCGCTCCCTTCACCGTCCCTTTCCCACCACCGCTAGCATCGCCGCCGCCCTTACCCCTGCCCTTCGCCCCTCCGGAGCTCGAGTCGTCCTTCTTCTTGGTGTTGTCCTTCTTGGAGTCGTCCTTCTTCTTGCCCATGTTTGCGAGATTTGTTGTGTCCCGTTAGTAGTCAGAGGTAGTGATCAAGCTGCTGAGCTAGGTGACGAGGAATTGAGTAGAAGGAAAGGGTGTTTATTTTGCTTGCCGACCGTCAATGGTTCGAGAAGCTGCGGTTGGCCGGAGGTGGGGTCCCATTGAGAGTGGGAGTGACGAAAAGGAGGGGCTTTGGAGGGTGTATCGAAGCGTAAATACCATAGTAAAGTAGTCGTGACAGAGTGACAGGTTTGAAATTACGCACCGGCCAGCAATATTTCCAGGGGTAATTTACCAGTTCATAAGGCATATTGTCCAACCCAATCGACAAAACCTGGAATTACTCCATTTCTTCAACGGGGTATATTGTCTGGTTTAAATCAAGATCTTTATTTGCGTTGCAACTCGTCTTCCCCGACGGCAAGTCTCATTACTCACTCGAAGGGAAAGTGGCATCGACGGGATTCACCCTTCTTCATGGCAAAATGCCACCTAATGCCTTCACAGTCCATCACGGGAAAACGAAGCAACCTCACAGGTACATCACATCAATGTCATTTCAGGCTCTCCGCAAGTTCGATCAGCTTCATGGTCATACCTCAACTGTGTATTGGTATCCCCATAAACATGATCCCATCCTGCCCCTCACCGCGGCCGGCCCCGTCTCCATGAACTGCACGCGCCCCCATAACCAGCATTACAATTCCTTTTTATCTAATCCCGAGGACAGCCAGACGATGTAACAGTATCGCAAAACGACTAAGCGCCTCGCTATACCGAGTCCTGTCCCGTATCCCTCTTCCACTCCAATTGATAATTTGAGCAATATAAAACTCGCTTTCCATCAATACTCACCCAATTAGTCACCAAACACCATGTCTCAGGTAGCCAGACTTGAGAGGGAGGAGGCTCCAGCCGCCTACGCATATATCTGCGTAGTGCTAGTTTACTGGGCTGGGACAACGGGGAACTGGACGGCGTTGGTTTCAGCCCACGCCTTCAAGTTAGCGTGGGTAGCAGCGCGTGCGCCCTCAAGACCGTATTGAGTCTTGATGCCTTCAACTCTGTGAGTGGAATTGATGTTCTTGACGAGAACGATCTGATAGCAAGTGGCAGAACCTTGGCGAGAGATGATGGTAGAGTAGGCAAGGAAGAACTCCCAGATCTGCGCAGGATTAGTGTCTAACCAAGCAATCATCACAATTGCAAAACTTACGCGGAACCATCTTGGGCCGTACTTGGCCTCCACCTTCGTGCGGTTGCCCATCCAGTTGCGATACCATTTCCAGAGAGTGGCAGAGTAGTGCACACCGATGGTGTCAACGCCCTTCACTTCAAAGCCGCCACCCTCGAGCTTGTCGATGAAGAAGCCCAGAGGAGTAGAAGCGTCGGCACCAGGGAAAACGTACTTATTCATGAAAAGACCCCAGATGAGATCCTCGAACTGCCATGACTTGCGGAGACCAGCGATTTGAAGGAAGAAGATACCATCATCCTCGAGCATGTCGTAGACCTGCTTGATAAAACCGCTGAAGTGACGAACACCGACGTGCTCAGCCATCTCCAAGCAAGTAATCTTGTTGTAGCGGCCCTCAGGAACCGGGATATCGCGGTAATCCATGCATAGAATCTTGCTCTGCTCCTCGGGAATGCCGACTTTACGCATAGCACCATTGCCCCAGGCGGTCTGGTTGCGTCCAAGAGTGATACCGGTAGTCTTTGCGCTGTAGTTAACACTGGCGAAACGGGCAAGAGTGCCCCAGCCACAGCCGATATCGAGCAGGCGCTCGCCCTCCTTGAGTTCGATCTTCTCACAGACAATGGCAAGCTTGTTGTCTTGGAGCTCCTCCAAGGTCTCCTCCTTGGTGATATCTGAGATAATGCCAGAGGTGTAGATCATGCGCGGGCCAAGGAACCAGCCGTAGAAGTCATCACCGCGGTCATAATGGTCGCGAACTTGTTCCTCGTCTAGCCAATAGAGCGTTAGCTTGTGCATCCCTTGCTGCTGCTTGCTGTAGGCCAGACTTACCCTGAGAGCGGGTATGCATGATAGCCTCGGGGATCAAGCCCGTCAGGAAGTGGTGGATCAGACCATAGGTGAAGGTGAAGCTGACCCAGTCGTGGCGGTACTCCAAGACATCGAGACAGTCACCGTTGAACTCGACATCGCCGTCAAAGTACATCTCGAAGAAGGTCCACATGGGGATCTTGTTCTTGCCACGATACTTGGCCTTGTCTTCGGCCTTCTTGAAGGTCAGGTAGAACTCGACTGGGCGGCCGGGATACGCGGCCTTCTCCGTCTTGCGGGGCGAGAGGGCTGAAGTCGCGATCCAGAAAGCGGACAGTAGGGGGAACGAGGTGAAGATGCCTATAAAGATGGCCGTCTTCGTCCCGCCGCCGAGCTTCCATGACAGGTATAGGGGCACGCCGAGAATCACGGCAGCGAGGGCGATGTTGGAGAAGGTCTCGGAGCCTCCCGCATCGGCGGGCAGAGGGGCATTGGCGATGGCAGGATACTATGAAACATCGTGGCATGTCAGAAAAAGCCAATTGAGTCCTGGGGACTCCAACAACGTACGTTAGTCGTGCGCACGCCGCAGTCCTCCTTGGTCAGGATTGGCGACTCCTTGACCTTGGGAGTCTCGATGAATTCAAACGACGGCACGCTGCCGTTGGCGCTTTGCGGCTTCGTCATGATGGGTGATTGCTGCAGACCAACTCCCGGTCTGGAGTGCAACTGGAGATGGGGAGAAGGGGGAGATAGAGCAAGTTGTGGGAGCTCTGTCCAAGTGGGACCTGGAGATTTCAGTCGAAAAAAAGGGCCAGGGGAGCTTGGGGCGGTGAGGCATGGGGTGGCTGAGTGCTGTTCTGTGGGGACTTGGCACTCGCTCATCCTCTTCTCCTCTTCTCCATCCAATCTCGCGTGTCCGCGGGCGCCGTTCCTACCTTGCCCCTTTCCTGTGCCTGTCCTGTCCTGCCCAGGGCCGCATCAGGTCCCAGCGAAAAGAAGCAGGTCTAACCTTGCTTCAACCAATTGGTCTCAACACTTTCGCGGTCTTCGAACCAGTGAAATCTACGCTGGGCCGGATGCACCCTCTCGTTTATCACAATTGGTCATCTATCAACAATTTCCAGGCTTGCATCAGTTGCTATTGAAATACGGTGTAGTAGACGGTAGGTAGCATTCTGTAGTCGTAGCCGTTACCGTTGGAGCCGGCAGTTAGGCGTACGATTAAGTTTGTACCCGTAACAGCTGCGGATAACTGAAACTGTTTTATGCGAGTGATGGGTGCGGCTCAGGGTTATCAGTTTAGGTGTTTGGTGTCAAGGTGTGGTGGGGCTACTCGGGCTGATGACGAGTCTTTTTGCCAGAGATTCCCCATTTCCCTGACCACCACCCGCACGACTTGTGGATTCACTGAGCGCAGGGCGCCCCTGCGACTAAGTTCAATTGGTCCAATTCGTTCTCGAAATTGCCGGATCGCAGCATCTCTGATCAGCCCCCTCACATGCCAAGGGCCGAGGCCAGCGGTGGACCTCGAGCGATCAAAGCCTGCACGGCCTGCACGGCCTGCACGGCCAGCACGGCCACAGCCAGTAGCATCGTCGAGTACCCCCCGAGGAGAGCTTGCATACCGTCTGCAACTTGAGCTTGCAAGGGCGCCCGCTACACTAGATCGCCCTAGCTCCCTGCCATGTACAGGCGTCCTTCCCAGGGCCTCAGCGTCCGGATTGTCGCCCCTGTTGCCGTCCCCTCCAGCGCCTCAGCATCAGAGTAGTTGCCGACTCGCAGCGCCAAACCCTCAACCGGAAGCTCGACCACTTGGTCCTCGCTCGTGAAGTTAAGGGCAACAACGGCCGTCTTGTTGCCGCACCTCTTCGCAAACACAAACGTCTTCTCGTTGTCGGGCTCAAAGACTTCAAAGGTGCCATGGACAAGCACTTCTCTATGCGCCTTGCGGAACTGAATCATGGATTTCCAGAAGTGGAATGTCGAGTCAGGTTCCTGTAGCTGCTTGGCGACATTGATTTCGGGGTAGAGGTCGTGCACTCGCATCCATCCCCCGTCTTTGCTGTCGGTGAAGCCCGCAAAGGGTGACGAGTCCCATTGCATGGGCAGCCGGGCGTTATCGCGGCCCAGTATGTACAGGCTCTGCATGACCTCGTCCAGCGCCTCCTTGTCGTTGTTGGTGGCGGCGGCTACGGTGTTGTAAAAGCCCAGGGACTCGATGTCTTTGAAGTTGTCGATGGTCCACGTCTTGGGCATGTTGATTGCGCCAATCTCCTGGCCCTGGTATATGAAGAGGGTGCCAGTCATGGCGCACATCATCATGGCGAGCATCTTTGCCGAGAGGACGCGATACTCAGGGGCATCAGATGCATACCGTGTGACTGAGCGTCCTTGGTCTGGAGGAAACGGTCAGCCTCTAGTCACCAGAGGGCATCCGGCCTGCCTACAAACATACCATGATTCTCGCAAAAGGCCGTGGTCCACCCATCCGTGCCTTCGATAAACTGCTGCCATTTGGTGATGATGCTCTTCAGTTCGGGAAGCTTCCAGGGTTGTAAGCCGTACTTGGCGGCCGGGCCCTGTCCGAGGTCTACAATGTCAAACTGGAACACCATGCTCATCTGCCTGTCCGCGAGGCTGACATAGTCAAGCACCCTCTTAGGGTCTGGCGTATGCGGGAGCTCGCCGACGGTTACGGCATTGTAGTTGTCGAGCACCTTCTTGTTCATCTCACGGAGGAACTCGTGCATCCGGGGCCCGTTGGCATAGTAGACCCATCCCGGCTGTTCGTACGAGTCGGGGGCGATGATGGGGGCGTCTTTGTAGTCGACTCCTTTCGAATACCTATACTCGACCCCCTAGGGTCAGCCAAATCCCCGTGGGGATGCGTCCTCGAAGACAAGATGCTCATGTTTTGTGGGGGGGAGGGGGTAACTTTATTGGTGCCGACGATCTGGGGTTGGGTCAAGAGAACAGGGGGCTGCCAGGCACTGACATGTTCACGCAGTCAATCCGAAAGCCATCGACGCCCTTGTCAAGCCAGAAGCGCATCGAGCTGTCATAGATAGCATCCCGGGCCTCTTCGTTTTCCCAGTTTAGGTCGGGCTGCTCTTTGGCGAACAGATGCAGGAAATACTCTCCGGTTTTCTCGTCAAACTCCCACGTGGGACCCGAGAAGTAGCTTCTCCAGTTTGTCGGCGGGAGGCGTGAGCCATCCTCGGCATAGCGAGGGGGCTTCCAGATGTACCTGCAGCCAGTGTTAGTCTTTCATCGTCCGTAGGCTCGGTCAAAGGCAAGGCCGTAATCCACCAATCCCGCTTCGGGTTGTCTTTTGAAGACCTCGATTCCTTGAACCAAGCATGCTGGTCAGATGTGTGGTTGATGACCAGATCTAGAATTATCTTCATTCCCCTGTCTACTGTTAGGAGTGTCCGCTTCAGAAGCCCAGAGCCAGTCACCTCTCGTGGCAGGCCTCGATCAGGTCATCCATGTCCTTGACCGTGCCGTAGGGAGCGTAGACTTCTTCATAGTTGGAGATGTCGTATCCCATGTCAATCTGTTGCGGTCATTATCAGAAAATCATCCGTAGTCCCCATCTCACGAAGCTGATCACGAGTTGACTCCTCATCCGACGGGCCCTAAACATGCCCAGTGCAGAAACAGCGGCAGACACTCCAAAAGTCTAAAATAGGGGCCGAGTCAATTTACCTGCGGGCTGTCAAACCTGCATCAGACGACTGTCAGTAAATCTGAAGACATAGTAGTGGGTCGGTGACGGAGCCGCATACATGGGTGAAACCCAGACGATATTGATGCCGAGTTCCTTGACGTAATCAATCTTGCTCAGGATTCCCGGAATGTCTCCCAAGCCGTCGCCATTCGAGTCCTTGAACGAGGCCGGGTAGATCTGATAGCAAACGGCGTCCTTCCACCATGGTGTCGCCGGCGTGCCCGACATCGTGGCGTCGCGTGGTGGTGCGATTTACGTAGGGCCAGGCCAGACGGATCAGGGGGGGAAGGCGGGTTCTCGAAACGGGGTCAGGGGTGAAGTTTGTGCCTGTCGCCGGAGGATCCAAGGCTACACCGCTAGAGACCTTCGGTCTTCCCCTACAGCACGACACGGGGGAAATTGTGCGATGTCGTGCGTCGGCAGTGAGTCGCGGGAAATAGTCGCGATGTCGGTAGGGGGCGGGCTTGGTGCAGGAACAAGTGTAACACAAGACAACGCAAGCAGCAGACATGCACACGCACACGTCCCAGACCCCCGTCGGACAGGCGAGATATATACTGTTTTGCCTTCAACTACAAAACATTGGCTGCGGTCTCCGTGCTAATGTTCGCTGCAATACTCGCTAAAACATGCCTCTCGGACCGAAGGTGACAGGTCGCCAGGGAGGCCGCGGGGGCAGGAGGCCGCAGCATGTCCTGAAAGATAGGATGAGATGGGGCTGGCGCCGCCACCACCAAACTGACCAAGACAAAAGGCACTGAAGACTGTTGGGAGCGTGGCCATGAGAAGGGCCTAGGCCCATGCTTCCAGCCCAAGCACGAGACCCCTAGACTGCCTAGTAGAACAAACAAAAATGATTGATGGCAGCTCCGGGAAACAGTCCGGAGCGGGGGACCGGACTTTAAATGCGGAGCCGGCCAAGTTTCTTACAGTGTGCACCACTAGGACTGCGCGGGCGCAGCCTTACCCATCTTTACTTGCAGTACTCCGAGGGCAGTCGAGTTGTTGGCTTCGGTGTAAGTCGAGGCCGCGGAGAACTTGAAATTCGAAGAAATTAAATTTGTCCAACAATACGTCTGCCGCTTGTCGTCTACATGCCCATCATATACTCTCTCTTAGTAGAGCCGCCGAACAGAATGGCCCCCGGGCTGAGAGCCTTGGAGTTGGAGACGAGAGATCGGTGGGTGACGTTCAGACACGCCTGCTGCATCGTCTGGAATTGAGTTTAGTAGCGTTCGGCCACCTCCGTCCCTGGAACCAGATATTTCAAGTCGGTGGGCGAGTCCTTGCCTCCATCGACGCCGCTTGGAATTCCAGCCGGCGTGGCTCAATCGACTGTCGCCTGACCTCGTAGTGGCCCTATCGTGAACTTGCTTCTGCGCTCTTCCTGAGACGTAGTCGGCCGAGAGGCATCCTCAACAAAATCCCGAGCCTCTATCGCTTTCTCATCGAGGACCGCGGACCGTTTCCACCCATACCCTCACTCCAACTCCGTACGTCAGAGTCGGCGTGACGTATAAAGGGTTCCTGTGTTAAGCTGGACGGCGAGGCGGTTGCCAGGTGTCGAGGCAAGACTGATAGTTCAGCCCGCACAACTTCACGATGGTGTCATGGGCTGAAAGTAGGTTCGTGGGTAACCAGGAACGTTGTCATGTTAGCCGGGAACCAAATCTTCTTCCGAGGCAGTTTGTCGACGCATTGGCTCTCGCTCGGTGCTCTTCACCATCGTTGAGATACCCTAGGGAGCTCTAAAGAGGGGGGAAACAGGCCATTTCGTGTCTGGAACGACCGGAGGATCGTTCAACCCACTACACAATGTTAATACTGAGGATATCTGGTCCGTTAGTTGCGATATGAGGATAACCCGCCATTATCTCCTCTCAGGGGCTTTCCAAGCCCTTGACCCACCTTGGGGAAGAATCGATCGTGCACGCCGCTGATACTAAACCTTGAACCCATCACGAGGTTTTGCCACTGTGTCATCCACAAGGGCGCTCACACGGGGGTAGCCAGCTCTTTCACACTTCGGTCGAACAATGTACGATGCTTGGTTTCGATGGCTTGACGCTGGCTTTATAAATATGCCCCCTTCCCCGCGATTCCTCCTATCTTAGCTTATCCAGAGACGATGCCCATCTTGCAGCTTCGAAGACATCTTGACTTGAACACCTGCTTCCACACCAGTGTCCATCATCACATCGCTTCACAACCGCAGTAACACCGAATCGCCTCACGATGGCCAAGGAGAAAGACAACAAGTCCGGTGTCCGGGTAAACCCTAGTGACCTAGAGACAGCCAGCGCCGACTCCTACCCAGGCTATGACGCCGAACTTGCCTTGACTGCCGAGGAGCATGAGAAGAACATGACCTTCAAAGAGGTCCTGAAGGCGGACAGACGTCTCATCTTCTACTCGCTCGGGTTCTCGGGTACCATCATCATGGAGGGCTATGGGTTGGCCTTGATCACCTACCTTTTCAGCTTTGCCATGTTCAACAAGAAATATGGCGCCTATCAAAGCACCAAAGGGGAATACGAGGTAAGAGACGCCGTAGCTGAATGAAATAGAGAGGGAACTAACCCTGCCCAGATCGAATACATATGGAAGGCTCTTCTCCCTCTTGTTGCCCAGCTTGGCTCGATTGTCGGCATCCTCATCACCGCGCCCATTACCAAGGCACTCGGATATAAGCAAACCACTCAGCTGATGCTCTTCCTATCGGCGTGTTTCGTTTTCATGCCCTTCTTCGCCTTTAACATACAGATTCTGATGGCCGGCTTCCTGCTGCAAGGTATCCCCTGGGGCGTCTTCCAGGTCGTCAGCCCAGCCTACGCTTCCGAGATCGCCTCGCTGCAGCTGCGGCCGATTCTGACGACGTGGAACAACCTGTGCTGGGTCATCGGCCAGCTCATGGCCTCGGCCGTCGTCAAGGGCTTCGAGGGCGGCAGCGACGAGAAGAGCTTCCGCATCCCCTTCGCCCTGCAGTGGATCTTTATCGGCATCCTGCTGATTTACATCACCTTCGCGCCGGAGTCACCCTACTGGCACCTGCAGAAAAACCAGGTCTCTGAGGCTCGCCGCGCCATCACCAAGATCGTTCGCAAGGGCGCGCCCGACCTGGCAGAGCAGAAGCTCGCCCTCATGCAGCACACCATGGCGCAGGAGCGCAAGCAGGACGCTACCGCCGAGCATGGCTCAGGCTTCCAGCGCTTCCTAGGCATGTTCAGGGGCGTCGACGCGCGGAGAACCGAGATTGCCTGCGTCGCCTGGCTCATCCAGGCCCTGTGCGGCGCGAGCATCATCCCCTGGGCGCCCAAGTTGTTCGAGTCAGCGGGACTGCCGCCCAGCCAGGCCCTCTCGGTCAACATTGCCCTGCCCGCGGCCGGGATAGTCGGCACGCTCGCATCGTGGTGGCTGATGCGGTACATGGGACGCCGCCAGATCTACCTCTGGGGTCTTCTTGTCATGTCTGTCTTCCTCGTCGGCTGTGGTTGTGCTTCCTTCCTCCCAGGAAAGACTGCTGGCTGGGCGGCCGGAGGCATCCTCACCGTCTACACGGCCATTTACGATCTCACGATTGGCCCCATCTGCTACTCGATCGTCTCCGAGATTCCGTCTATCCGCCGCCGGGCGGCCACGCTCTCGGCAGCGCGTGGCACGTACTTGGTTGCAGGCCTCCTGAACCACTTCCTCACTCCTAAGATGGTTGGAACGGACGACCAGAGCTGGAAATGGGGTGCCAAGACCGGCTTCTTCTACGCCGGGTTGTGCATCTTGGGCGCCGTCTACACATTCTGGCGCATCCCCGAGACAAACAACATCTCGGCCCGCGGCCTCGATATTCTCTTCCAGAACGGGACGTCAGCGAGGTACTTCAGCCCCGAGAAGGCTACAGCTCTAGAGGCGAGCGAGGCAGCAAGGCCTGTTCTTGCCCAGTATGGAAGCCTGGGCTCAGACCCTTCGGTGCACGAGGCCAGGGGGAAGTCAGGCTAAGAAGTTATTGATGCCTGGGACAGGGAAGACACATGGTTGTTTGGGCTATAAAACATTGCCCATGGCGTCCGGGGGTTGTGACGGTTATTGAATGTTTATACCCCCATTGGCGTCTGCGTTGGCGTTGAGGTTATTAGCATAGGACTATTCTTGAACGGGTTTATTTGATCGATTACCCACTTTATCGATCCATAATTGGTCGGACGGGATGCGTGGTATAAATGTACAAGTTTTCATTGATATTTCTCATCTTGGTCGTGACGTGGGTAATAGTCGCGGCGATCAACGCCAGGGGAAATCACCAGAGCTTCGCGTCTATCTGTCTCGTCGCTCCCTGTCGCGCTCCCTATCGCGTTCTCGTTTGTAGGTGTCCCCATACTGGTCTGCTAGACGCTGTCGCTTCTGCCTCTCGCCTCTCTGATAATCATCTAAGCGGACTGGGCGAGAATCTTTGGTCGATTTTTGATTCCACGCTGTGAGCTCTTCTGCCCCCTTCACATCCTTCGCGCCAAGCCCTGTGAGATTTGCGTGCTTGTTCACCTCCTTCACCTTGCCCCTTAACTTCCCATCCCACCCAAAGCTCTTGAGGAGTGTGGCGCCGAAGTCATCGATCGGAACCGCTTCATAATCTTCGAGTTGGGGTTCTCGGTCGGGGTCGTTGGAGCCACGCTTGGACTTCTTGGGGGCTTCTGCTCCCATGAGCGCATCCAAGGCCTCGTCATCAACGTCCCTCACTCGTTTCCCGTTCTTTGCCAAGTCGCCCTCCGGCTCAGCGGAGTCTCGTTTCACGGTTTTCTTGTCTTTGGAGGCGCCGGCCCCTTTCATGTTGATGGTCAAACCCCACTTGGCCGGCTTGTCTTGCGTCTCCAAGCTGGCTTGAGAAGCCTCCTTGCCTCCATCCTTACGATCCTCTCTCCTACCACGTTCTCGAGAGTCGCCCCGTTTTCGATCCCTGGTCGCATGCCGCCTCCCAGACTTACCGTGGCGGTCTGAATGATGTGCTCTTTTGTGCTCTTCCTCGTCGTCGCCAGCGCCACTCAGGCCGTATGTTGAGATTGCCTCGTGCCGAGGACCATTGTTTACCTGGTCGGCATCTTCGCCCGAGTCTGATGAGTCGTCGTGTAGCGCATGCGCCCTGTGTCGCTTTCCATGTTCGGGACGGGCGCGTTTCTTGATTGACAGCGCGGAGGAAGAAGAGGCGCCAAAGTGGATTTTGACCCGTGAGGACTTGGCGTCCTGGTCCGACATTGTAGTGAATGGCGTCGCAGAGTCAAGACGTACCGATCTGGGAATGGAGGGAATCTTGGAAAGGCCCAAATCGCCCAGGTAGTTGCAAAGGGTACAAGGTACTTACTTACCTACACGCGCCTTCGAGAGCCAGAGGTGGTTGTCCTGTAGTGCCTGAGGCAGGAATACTACCTACCAAGTGGGTAATGTGGAACGATACGTACCCCTACAGAGCCAAACTCCAACTCACCTTCAAGGTTCCTTCACTTCTCACCACACAAAACAACCTAGCCTGCCTTACGACGCTCCCTTAAACACCTCGTTTACTGCCTGCTCAGCGATGGCTGCTTTTCCTTTTTCTCCAGCAACGGCCAAGTGGCCGGAATCCCGTCCGTTGCCGGCGGCCGCGCCGGTTGCGGGCTCGCGACGCAGCTGAACACACTTGCCGCTCCTAGGATTGCCAGATGCCAGGCATGGAAAATACTCGTTCCATGTCCCCCAGGTCACTGTGCCGAAAGCTCGGTTTCGTGTCGAGAGTTCCACAACACCCACACGCAAAGGGCTGAGCAAGAAGACGGCATCTGTCGAGAGGCCGGGTGCAGGGCAGCCATTCCAACTAGAATGAATCTTTTCGTTACAATCATTTCTCTCCTTTTCTTGTGGAAGAGACGCTGGCTTCATCGCCCAGGGTACCTTGCCTTCATGTCCATGTCCACCCCTCCTCCCCCCCTTTCTTTGGTTCCTTACGGTAGGAACAAGGGTGCATACACTGTGCTGGGGCACTGAACGCGCGTATTCGCCGCCCTTGTCCAGGCCATCGGCAGGCTGCGGTCCAGTGGAAATGTAGGCCTGGGCACCCCCCAGAGGCCACTATCAGGAGTCTGCGGGCAGTCTCTAGCAACCGGCTTTAGGTGCCTCCCCAAACCCAACCTTAACATTTTTGAGTTTTTGGCTGCATCTTTCCCCAGAAGCAGCCCAAAGCACCACAACCCATCTTGACCACCCCCAACACGGCAGGAACAGAGATTTATCCCCTCCGTTCGCGACCGTGCAATCAATCAAACCAGCGACGGATGTCGCAACACCATCATTTTGCATCGTCTACCATCTCAAAACCCAATTCTGCCACTCGTACCAAGCCTTTTGCAACATCCGTTTAATTGAAAACGGATGTCGCCGTCGCCGATGACATGACTGAGGTCGGACCCGCCGACCGCGCGAAGCTGCTGCGATCAACTCAGGCGGATTTGAGGTAATATTTGTCCCGATCGATAGAGCTCAATCGCCCCGTCATTTTGATGTATAATGGTCCATACTCACGGGTTGCAGCTCAATTGCGTTGTCGCGCAAGCGAAAACTGCGAGAACTGTATGCGGTTGCGACCGATGAGGACCCCATTCCGAGTTACGACTTCACCGATACCGACGCGCAGTCCGCCACACCAGGCGAGGGAAAGTTTCTCTTTGACCTCGATATCGTATTGTATGTTTTGATCAAGTCATTTTTGCATCTTCATAATTGTTCTTGTGGTGTATTTGTCGCGTCAAACGGGCTCGGTCTCTAACTTTCGCTGTAGTGGACGAGGACTAAATGAGCTAAATGCACCTGTTTGGCGACCGCGTTCGTTTGATGCACTCAAAAAACAAGTCGCGAAACAGATCGCGGTCTTTGATCTGCCGCCGGCCCAACTTCCAGTTCTTGACGCGCCCAAGCAGCCCGTCGAAAATGGCCTACCGAAATCGATTTCCGATAGCACTGTCAGGTTAGAAGTCTCGCAACCAGATCACGAAGCGACCGACCGTCTCGCGCGACCCCCCGAGCTGCCGAATAATGCGACGCCGAAGCCCGAACCTTCTCGAGAGACAGTACGGCAAGCGAACGACGCGAGCGATCAAGACGGCGTCGATAAACGGTCGCAGCTGCCAGCAGGGGGTGTCTCCTTTCCCCGGACGCAAGTGCAACCTGGGGAAAGCGGCATCCGTGACGATGGTGTCGTCAAACCTGTTGAACCCCCTGCGCAACCACCAGCGGCATCCTTGGAGGACGACAGTACCATCCCGACAGCGGGGCGCATTGACGATGTGGCCCTACCTATCCCAGTCTCGGCATCAACAGAACAAGATGGGCAACTCAATGAAGCTAAACTTGCTGACGCCCTTCCTGACAACCGGGCGTCGTTGGGCGATGCTGCTCGATATCCCGACGCGCTCTCGTCGCCGGGCTCGACTGCCCAGTCAACATTGACAACAAACGCCCATGACGCCTCAACAGACACTAGTCCTGATAATGAAGGCCCACAGTATCCAGAGAGGGACGACGAGGGTTCCGTGGAGAAGAATGAGGCGTCTCATCCTACGGGAGATGAAGACAACAATGTGACTGAGGCGAGGGAGGTTCCAGATATACCTGCCGTGTCGGAAGCCCTTTTTCCCTTGGCGGTTAGTGGTGTTGAGGCTCAACTACTTGAGGAATCCGCTGCAGCGCAACTCTCGCGCACAGCCGGGGCCATTGATACCACCAAAAATCAAGTGGTTAACGGAGAATCACGACCTGTGCAAGAGGTAACAGTTGGCGAGGTGGTAGCAGCAAAGGATGATTTGCCACAGCAGGAGGATGTCGATATGCTCAGTCCAGACGAGAAATCAAGCCAGGAGGTGCTGCCCGCAGCCTCGACAACTACTCAGGATGCTGAGGCTCGTGGCAGTAAAGACCAAAGCTCTTCGGAGCCGATGGATCTCGATGCAGCGGAGCCACCAGTGGCACCGAAGGTTGTCATTAATGGGCAAAAGGAGAACCCCCGTGAGGTGACCTCTTCTGAGCCTACCCATGAGCCCCAAATTCCCCAAGTCACGGTAACTCCCGCTTCAGAAACACCAGCTATAAACCACGGCACATTGTCGAGTGACAAAGCAGCTCCTGGTGTATCGCTAAGCAAATCTCGCCTTGTAACCATTCTCGAACCTGTTTCCGAGACGGGGGAGGCTGCCTCGAGTGGATCGGCTCCTCCGCCAGCATCGCATGCGGAGGAGAACGGCTCAAGCCAGGCGTTGTCGGCTCCCCAGCTTAAGCTTCTTGCCAACAAGATTCGTGATAAACGGAGGAAAAGCGTTCCTACCGTCATTTTTGGCAAATCAACCAAGAAGCCAACGGTGGATGATAGCTCTCTGGTGGTCGGTCGACAAACGACGACGGGCGCTATAATCCCAGGTGACGATTACTTTACGCCTCTCTTCATCGAGGGTTTTACTCGACAGTCAACTTGGATGAAACCGATTGAGAAGCTTCTAAACCATGCCCACAAAACCCTATCAACCCCCGACCAGTACGTGTCGATATTAGATCACCAAGCATGTAAGATTTTGCGCAGGGTCTATCATCTTCAACAGCACGACAAGTGGTCATTGAGGCAACCGGTTCGATGTCCAGAACCCACCAGGCCACCTTCCCACTGGGATGTTCTTCTTCAAGAGATGAAGTGGATGCGAACTGACTTCCGCGAGGAGCGCAAGTGGAAACGGGCAATTGCCCGAAATCTCGCCTCTGCTTGTGCTGAATGGATTCACTCCGGTCCAGCTGAACGGCTAGCTCTCCAGGTGAACGCCGTCATCCCGCCTGCAACAGTTGGTTCGTGTGCAAATGGTGGAATGGATCAATCGGGCGGCATGGATGAGCCTCTCCCCGACTTGATTCACTCAGACTCCCCCATGGAGCACGACGAGGAGCCGTCAGAGATCTCAATCCAAACCATAGCGCCGGCAATGATTTTTGCGCTGCAGGATGATGAGGTTGTCTTCGGGCTACAGCCCTCCAAAACCGCGGACCTGCTGTTGTCAAATCTTCCCATGTATGGTTCGCCGCTGCGAGTTCCCAAGTTCGATTTGGCGGGGCCGGAGTATGATCCTGATGCAAGGTGGAAGCGTCCGGCTCTCCCTCTCAGCAAGTATGTTGAGGGCGAGATGGTACTGGGTCCTAAAGGACCGCCACGAAAACGCAGTCGCTATCAGTATCTCGACGACGAGGAAGACGGTGACGAAGTGATATTCGGCGCCCAGCCAGATGTCGCCGCCCAATCACAACCTGAAAACACAAACATCGCCCTTTTCAACGCTGAGATGAAGCTAGTTCGAGATCGGCTTCACGCAGGACATCAGTTCCGCCCGCCAACTGAGTATCCCATGCCGTCTCAAAGTTTCTACGAATGTCGGACTGCTTCGCAGTGGACTTGGGCCGAGGACGATCAGCTGAAATCGTTGGTGCGCGAGTATTCTTATAATTGGTCCCTCATATCACACATGATATCTACCAAGTCTTTATTCGCGTCCGGCCCCGAGAGGCGAACGCCCTGGGAGTGCTTTGAGCGTTGGATTAACCTTGAGGGTTTGCCAAACGACATGGCGAAGACGCCGTACTTCAAGACCTACCAAAATAGGATTGACGCTGCTCAGCGTATTATCATGCAACAGAACCACACCGCGCAGCAGCAAGTTGGTCCGAACGGGGCAGTCACCCCTGTCCCCAGAAGGAGGCCAACGACCACTGTCCGTGTCGAGCGACGCCGCAACCAGAAACACTTGGCGATGATTGATGCCATGAGGAAACTGGCCAAAAAGCGCGAGGCAGCTGCCCAGAAGGCCCAGCATGCTGCCAATCTCGCTGCTGCGCGTAAGACCGAAGGCCCGCGACCGGGCGGAGGGGTAGTGCAGCAAACCAAAACGCCTAGGGAGTACAGCTTGATGAGGTGGGAACGAGATCAGCAACTTGCGGAGAGAGTGGCCCATTTCGCCCGACGAGACCTCGCGCAGAAAAGAGTAAGCTTATTTATTGTATCCCCCACCGTTTTTATATCCCCGTTCTTTGCACTACTTCAGTGATTAAGAGATGAATGAGTGAAGCTCGTGTGAGCTTTACCGTATTCTGTCGCTATTATTTGTCCTTGTACTTACTCGGACAATAGGCCCCGCAGTCAGGACAGGCCCACATCGGTCAAGTTCCGGCCACGACTGGCGGTCTCCCCGTTCCACAACCGACTGGTATCCAAATTCCGGACGCAATATCAATAAACGCTGCTCCCCGGATCAATATCCCTGGTCAACTTGCCGTACCACATCAAAACCGGCCGCAGCAACGAGTTCCCATGCAGGCACCAGCAGGAGTGACACCCACTATACAAGCAGCCCAGGTTGGTGGTGGCCTTGTACCCCCATTGCCAATGTCAAGCATCCCGCAAGCTCAATTGCAGGCGATGCAGGCACAACAACACCGATTGCCGATCGCGAGCACTGGCCCTCAGCCCGATATCAACCTTGTAATGCAAGCTCGAAGGATACAGGATCAGCAACGTGCTGCAGTTCAGCTGCAACAACAACATCAACAGCAGCAGCAGCGCCAGCACCCGCAAGTTGCTCAGCAGCAGCAGCAGCAGCAACAACAGTTACATCAGCAGCAGCAACAACTACAGCAGCAACAGCAACTTCAGCAGCAACAACAACAACAACAACAACAACAACAACAACAACAACAACAACAACAACAGCCTGGTCAACAAGTACATCAAATGGCACAACTCAATGGGGCCCAGGTCTCACCAACGCCAATGCGGAATGTGGTGAATGGAATGAACCAGGGAAATTTCCTTTCTAATGCGCAGGCAATGATGGCTTCGTTCAATGCAGCCAATAGCGCAGGAATGGTTACATCTCCTGGGGCAGGCCTGAGTTTGCCGGCCGGATCCCCTCGTGGCCTAGTGAGCGCTATCTCACCACAACAAATGCCTGTAATCACTGCTCGCCTCAGGGAGCTCGAGCAACAGTACCGGGCGAAAAACCCGTCTATGTCTGTTGAACAGGTTCGGCAAATTGCGACTGAGCACATGAGCAAACTCATTGTACAGAGTCAGCAAGCCGCTATGAATGCCGCGGCGGGGGGGATTGGGCAGCAGGCAATGAACGGCATGACGGCGACGACAAGTCCGCATCAATATGCCCAGATTCTCCGGCAACAGCAAGCGCAGCAGGCGGCACAGCACCAGCAACAGCAACAGCAGGCAGCACAGCATCAGAGACAATCTAGTGGAAGTGCCACACCAGTCCCGGGGAAGTAGGAAAAAGGGACCGCTGGGGCGAGGAGAGGAGTGAGAGGCCGCTGAAGCTGGCGGCGTCCAGTGGTGATAGAGCATTGCTAGACAGGCTCTCTTCCGTATTTTACGCGGAATGGCCTCTTATGAGGTGTGTATGGTGTTTAACTGCATGTAAATAATTCGTGGCAGATCACATAACTGATCAAGTATATATGTAATTCCCGGCCTCTAGTCGGCTGATGACGGAACGAGCATACTGTAGACACTATCTTTTCCCCCTGGCTGGGGGACCCAGCATTTGGCTTTTGGTGCAACTTTCACAAGTTTTGGGCAGAATGCTGTTAGGTGATAGGCTTGCTAGCGATAAGATAAGAAGCATGTTCCCCACTCAAAAATTTCGAATCCAGCATGCAGCTTGTCGACTGTGCAAGAAAAGCGAAAAGCTGGAGATTGAGCGGTCAACCTTGGCTTCTCTTAACCATTAACACAGCAACTACACAACACATCAAAAATCATGGCGAAAAGGAAAAGAGACAACGTGCCTGGGGCAGAACCTGCCGAGAAGAAGGGCTCTGCAAAGAAGCCCAAGGCGATCAAACCACGCTCAGCACCTATCAAGCTCACTAGCACCGACAACGTCACAATCCAGATCATCGCGGGGTCTTACGACCGCGTCCTCCACGGCATCACAGCATTTGTCAAGCCAACACCTGCTAACGCGGTTGTCACAAAACCCAAGGCGGCCAAGAATGGCGCCCCCGCTGCAGCCACCAAGGCCGAGTTCGCCGACAGCTTCCTCTTCAACGCGCACACGTCGTCGATCCGGTGCCTGGCGCTCTCGCCCCCGTCGGTGCCGGTCCCCGGGCAGACGCAGAAGATCCTGCTAGCTACGGGCAGTACTGACGAGCGCATCAACCTCTACAACCTGTCGGTGCACCCGCCATCGATGCGGTCCGCAGAGGACCAGCAGGGCCTCTCGGCGCTGACGCCACGCCCGGTGCTGGAGAACCCGCGCAACCGCGAGCTCGGCACGTTACTGCACCACAGCTCCAACATCACGCGGCTGGCGTTCCCCAACCGCAGCAAGCTCATGTCGGCGAGCGAGGACAGCACGGTCGCGGTCACGCGCACGAGGGATTGGGCGCTTCTGCATACCTTTAAGTGTCCGGTTCCCAAGCCGCAGGGCCGGCCGAGCGGCGATACTGCGCCGATGGGCGGTGGTCCGTCGGGTGTCAATGACTTTGCGGTGCATCCGAGTAGTAAAATTATGATTACGGTGGCGAGGGGAGAGCGGAGCATGCGGCTGTGGAATCTCGAGACGGGAAAGAAGGCGCGCGTGCTGAATTTCGACCGGGATGCGCTGGCGGAGATTGGAGAGGGGAAACACTCGACGGGCGAGGCGCGCCGCATCGTCTGGGGTGCCGCGGATGGGGAGGAGGAGTTTGCTGTTGGGTTTGACCGTGATATCCTGGTGTTCGGCATGGACTGCCTTGTCAAGTGCCGGGTAATGCGCGACACCAAGACCAAGATTCACGAGTTCTGCTACATCACGACGGACTCGGAGGGCGATGAGTCGGTCCTCGCTGCGTCAACTGAGGACGGACGGGTCCTATTCTTCTCAACCGACAAGGACAACATCACAAAGCCGGGCGTGGCTGAGGGGAAGAAGGCTTCCTCTCGAGGTCTGCCGTACGCGGCCTTGGTGGCACAGCTTGGCGGGGGGGGGCGGGTGTGGAGACCAGAATCAAGGACTTTACTGTGCTGCCCGTCGAGGACGAGCAGGGGCAGATGTCTTGGTTTATTGTTACGGGAAGCAGCGACGGCAAGATTCGCCTATGGCGCCTTGAGGCCAGCGACTTACGGTCTACAGGCGACAAGGGCAGGCAGGTGGGCAAGTTGCTGGGCACGTACGAGACGCAGAACAGGATTACCTGTGTGGAGGCGTATGTTATGATACCCCGACCCGAGGGAGCTGAGGATAGCGAGTTTGAGTTTGAGGAGTCTGAGGGCGATGACTCTGATGATGACAGCGATTGAGGCATTCAGTACCGCATATATGATGAGGCTCTGCCCTGCGATACAGAGCTGAAGGCGTCGGCGAAACCCCCCTGAAGGGGCGCACCTGCCCAGAGCTGAGCATGATCATCAATACTTGTTGTTTGTAGCACACCGCAGGCGATCGAGCGCGACGAGTGGTCACCTGACGAGGATTTCTACTTACCTACCTAGAACAGCGGCACGCTGCAGAGGAATGCATCCAATTGAGGTCAAACGTAAAAAATTAAAATAAAAATTCCCACCCGCAACCTTCTCTCGTCGTGCATCGTGAAGTGTGGGGTAACAACCTGGAGAGTCAGGCGACTGAAAGGCTACCAGGCTCGAGCGAAACGGGCTGACCTGAATCTTACCCGATCACATGTGATTGCTTTCCCGCCCTCGCCTTTCCCTTCCCGCCAGGGTCTTTCACCTGGGGCCCAGCACCCCTGCCTGGTCAGTCGAAATTCGATCAAATCAGAGCGCCGACGAATGGCAGCAACCGGCGCCTCGCTCGGTTTAGGTGGAGATATTTGCACAGAGTGGGCAAGCAATTGTGCGAGTCAAAGATGCATGCATCGCATCGCGGCAGCACCTGAGCAGCAGCGAGAGAAGGTCAGCATGGAAGGCGTGCATCATCAGCCCGCACCATGCATGATCTTGCAGACGGAGAATGGCTCGAAATACGAGCACTTTCTCCAAACACCGCAAATACCCTCCCTCTGTTAACTTTTTGGTTCGTAGTCGCATCTCTGCCAGAGGGGAAGAGACCGACAAGAGAGGTTTCCCAATTCGTATCTAGGATTGGCTGAGGATCGTCCCAGGGTTGCCCTTGGCCAAGTCCCCAAGTCCCTAGGAGAGATCGCTCGCTCCCCCGCGTCCGGTCCACGTCTGTGTCCTTTTTCCACCGTGACATCCACACATTGTCTCATTCCGACAACACATCAACACCAGAGAAGAGCAGCCGCTGTGTCGCAGTGACGACTCCCTGACCATCGTGTCCGTGACTGCCGTCTGTGTCAGGTCGCCGGGCCCGTGTTTTGTTTCAAATTAGCTGCCTCGATATCCCTGGCCACGCGGAGTCACCCCTCTACGTGCCGGCCTGCTAAGTGCCAAACCTAACATTACCTACCTTACCTATCCACCCATCGTCTCTCCTCCAAACTCCCTTAAAACCCCTATCTACCTTCCCAGCTCGGCGCAAACTCTCGCCACCGTTTCGACCGGTTCTTGGAGCGTCATCGGCCTGGGGACAGCTATTCTATGCATCATACCGCACATTCATCGGGTTCTAACTGAAGAAGAGGGCACTTCCCGCGGCAGAAGCATTCGCACATCGTGCCCCAGCCACGCGCTCACCAGCTCACCCCAGAAGAACTAATAATGGACTCCAAACCCGGGGAAGGCGGCGGGAGTTCAACCAATGGGCCCCAAATCATCCGCCCGATCCCGCGGCGGCCCTTCAACAACCTCAACTTCACCTCGCCCACGCCTCCCGACGACGAACCATCGTCCAACCCGCCCACACCACACATCAGCGCCTCGGACCTGCACTTCCTCGACCCGCGGTACCAGCAGTCCCAGCAACAACACCAGCCGCGAACCCCCAACGACCCTTCTCCCGACTCCCTCACCTACTCAACCTCGTTCATGAACCTCACCTCGTCCACCCTGTTCGGCATCTACGACGACACCAACACCACATCCACCTCCCCCTGGGGCACCGGCGCCGAGACACCCGTCGCTACCCCCGCTGCCGCCTTCACCAGCGGCCGCCGGCCCCACGGCGTCGACGATGCTACATACGCTCTGATGCGCGAGCGCTCGACGGGGTCGACGTTGCCGCCGCGGCGGACATCTGAGTCATCGTACTTCCCGGCGCTGGTGGTGGAAGACGATGCTGCTGAGGAGCAGCCGTCGAGGGCTACGGTGGCGGCGGCATTGCTGCTGCGGGCGGTTTTGCTGTTCGTGCTGGGAATGGGGTACGGGGTTCTGGTGACGCGGTTGCCGAGTCGGCGGCAGAGCCATCTGGCGGCGGCGTTTGGCGGGGAGGAGCATAGGCTCGAGGGGTTGGACTGGCGGTATCTCGGGTTTTGGGGAGGAGCGGGGGTCGGGCTTGGAAGCTTGCTGCCGTGGTTTGACCGCGTCTGGGAGGAGACGTTTGATCGCAGGAGAGGGGGGCTCAGGAGGGCGAAGCAGGGGACCGCGCCCGAGGCCGACTGGGCGCTCGTCGTGCGCGGCATCGGCGCCTTTGTCGGCATCGTCTTCGCTATCCGCCGCCTCCCCTGGACCTCCACCATGCAGGTCTCCCTCACCCTCGCTCTCGCTAACCCCTTCCTGTGGTACCTTATCGACCGCTCCAAGCCGGGCTTCCTGCTCTCCGCCACCGTCAGCGTCGCGGGCTCCACCATCCTCATGAGCCTCAACCCCGACGTCATGCCAGCCCCGGCTGGGCTACTGTCGGCCGCCAGCTTGGCCGCCCAGGCTAACGAGACCAGCGGGACCAGGATCGCGGCGGGTCAGGGGCGCGCTGCGGGGTTCGCCAGCCAGGAGACGGTCGAGACAGGCATCTGGATGCTTAGCGTGCTGTTTTGCAGCTGCGTGTGTTTTGGGAACATTGGGCGGAGGCTGGCACTCAACAAATCTGCAGCGATACGTGGGCGCTGGGGTGGCGTGAGATGATGTATTATTGTTTTTTTTTTTGGTTTTTTTGGGGGGTTGTTGTACACTGTATCACTTGCATTCTGGGAGGAAGGGGGTCTTTCGGGGTTTAGGATTGGAAAACTGATTGTATGGATCATCTATCATGGGGAAAATCTACTTTATGGGTGTGGTAGAGGTGGGGGGTTAATAGCAGCTCATCTCTCTCGGGTCGGAATTGATGGGACAAAGGGAAGTTGCAAAATGAAATACGAGCCGGTGATAACTGGACTCTACGGGACATGTGTGTTGCGATGTGGGTCATTGTCTTGATTGTGCATACTCGGCGGTCCCAACTTGGCGGGTGCTTATGATGATGGTCGATTGGTAAGGTCTGTTGGGTTGTTGTCGTACATTCCGGGCGTTATTGTGCATCTAGTGCGGTCCAGGAGGATTGAGATGTCACAATGAATCGGCGCGGTGGTAGTTAGGTAAGTTATATGTATATTCCCGGCTCCTCCCTCTTCCTCCCCTTCCTAATTGCTCCGCCGCAAGGCCTCTGCACATTCGCTGGCTCTACTTATTCATGACGAAGGGCGGTTGGTCCGGGAGGATCGTGGGTCTGCGTATGTCTCGGAAATCCTGGTCAGCGGAGTCCTCACTGTTTTGCTGATTCGTCGTGGGGTTGTAAGTCGGGGGGTTTTTTGGTTGGTTAGGCTTCTAATCCTTTTGCAGACTGCAACAATGCGGACAGGAGTGGAACGGTTTTGGATGAAGTTGCTTGGATGGGATTGGGTTGTTGCCTGGCTGTGTTTGCGGCAAGGTGGTGTTTGTTGCAGGTTGCTTGCACCTTGGTGGTCCTTGGCTACCTTCCATCTGGTCTCCAGACTAGGCGGTTGACGATGGCCAGGTGGTGTAGTCGGTAGCACGCCAGCCCCGTCGCATTACCTATCCGTATCCGGATGCAAAGACGTCCACGGTGCGGCCACGCAGCCACGCTCTTGATGCATCACTGGAGTCGTGGACTTAGATGACTTGACACCCTCTGGACAAAGTCAAAACGTATCACCTCGAGAAAAATATAGGCACAATGGCTAGATATGATCATGTGGCGTGGTTGTCAGTCCCGGTTCGGACCCGGGCCAGGTAACATCACATTTTTGGCACTTTTTGCTTTTTCCCCTTAGTCTTCTTTCTCGTCTCACGAATAAAGGCCTCTCCCAATTCCAGCTTTTCATATCCCTACAAACCCCCAGCTAACCAATGTGGTCGAGTAAAATGGTCAGTTAGCATACTCGCTCAACTTATCGTCCCCAGCACGTCGACTTGGCGGAGGCACTCCATTTCGCGAATTTCTAGTAGGAACCGACGCGCCCTCCTGAATGTGTTCAATGGCACCGGGCCATGACTCCAGCTTGTAATCCTACGCATGACTTCAATCTGGCTTCGCTTTAGTTAGCTTGATAACATGGATATTAACGAGACTGTAGGCATGTAGAGGCGTCGGTCCGTCCCAGCTCGAACCTGGGCCAGCGCGGTAACACTCCCTTTTAACCGACCGGGTGGTCTTCTCTATATGCCCCTTATGTGACTAGTTCGACAAACAACATCAACGAGGCGGCATGTAGCAGGCGGCATATGGGCTAGTGCAATTTGGTCTTCCATCAGCCCTATACGGCCCGGTGGTGTAGATGGGGTGTAGATGGTCAGCACGACACTCACGAGATTGTCCCATTTTCAATTACCAATCTGTTCGCGCTGACAGGCGCCTTGGGTCGGAGTCACAGACGAAGTTCCGTGGTAATCCTGGGAATAGGTCCAGTGTTGCACATGTTGCATAGGTTGGCTCATACCGCTGGCCTTCTCCTGAACTGTCGGTCCTAGTTCGACTCTGGGCCGGGCACCGTCGTTTTTTTAATTTTATTCCCAGTCCTCTGTTTGGCTAGCTGCTGGCTAGCCACTCACACTCCGCCCTAACAACAACCTTTTCCCGTAGACTGAGTGAGGCCCGTATATATACAGCCAATACTAGTACAGCCGGCTGGCCGCAAGCATAAAGCGGCTTACATATTGCTCAGGTTTGTTCATCTGATGTTTTGCTTAGTTTTAAATATCATGATGACGACCCTTCGGTACAGTCGATGGATGGCCGGCGTGTCGAATTTTCCGTCTTGGGGTCCAGAAGTATATCACGATGTTCATTTACGCTGCGTTTCGATATTGCACCGATGATGGGAGCTTGTTAGTAATTATTTAAGCGGTTCTGTTGGCGGGCTCAACATTTCTTCAGTGATAGATCCTGAACTCGCAGATAGTATGTCAGGTTAAGGGATGAGCAGATGTCCCCAAGTTAATGGTGATAACCCAGTCTCGAAGTGACGCTGGCCAGCAAAAATACGGCATGTAGCCCACCAGTGGGGCTACTTGCATAGGCAGAATTTTGGAGCACACTCCTCAGCAAATCAACAGGTCGCATGGTGTAGTTGGTTATCACGTCAGTCTAACACACTGAAGGTCCTCAGTTCAATCCTGAGTGCGATCACACACAGATGCGTTTTTGGTGATCAATTCACCGACGTCCCCCTTTTCCCGGCGAATCCCGTTTCTGTTTGACTTTTTGCTTATCTACAGTTCTGAGATTGGCTCAAATGCATCCATAACAGCCTTGGACTTGGCCTTGACTTCATCACCAAAGTCAATGGGTGACAGCCCCATCATCATCAACATCATGGACTGCTTTTCCTCATTGACCATCAAATTGGCCGTACTCGACCGCGTAAACACATCACGCATGAACTCACGCGCCTTATCTGGCTGGGGGGCTGCTGCAGGGCAACAAGCACAAAAGTGTACCACTGATCAGCTCTCAACTTCAACACATACCGCATCTCACTGCAAAAAGCTAGTGGAAACAGACAGAAACAACTCAACCCCACTGGGCCGATAGTCAACAATCTGCTCGGGGAAGCGTATCGGACGGCCAGCCTCGACGTTGTCCAGCTCCGAGACGATGTACTTGGTACGCATGACAAAGTCCCACATGTGGAACATGGTGGGGTGCCGGTTGGGCGCCTGCATCTTGGGATGGCTGGTGATGGCACCGGCGAGGTCCTCGAGCCTCGCCTCGATCTCCTTCCGGATGGAGATGTCCGGGAGCACGCTGGCGCTAGCCGTTGGGTTGGCGGTGGGCATTTTGGGTTGCTGTCCGTGTTGGGTGCGTGTTAGTGGGCGCTAGTCAGGGGCAGGAGAGGTCTATTCGTTTGGGGTCCGGATACCTCAAGGTACTTGATCGAGTCTTGGGGTGAAGGTTCTGGCTAGTTTGAGTTTCTCCCTTCTCGAGACCATCTGCAGGAATCTTTCGAGCCTGGGATGCATCGCATTCCCCCTCTCGAGATTTTGCTAGTTTTGGGTCGGTCGATTTCATAGTTGCTTTTGCCAGCAGTTGACAGCTGGCAGCCGTCACCTACATGATTCAAAATCCGGATGCACATATCCGTACATCATGTGCAGTACTTTTGCGCCTAACTCGAGCTCCTAATGCTGCCCCCTAGAAAGATCGTGTGGAAAGTGTGCAAAGTAACAGTAGCACACGTTGAACAGCCTCGCATGCCTGCAGCCGGGGTTGAAGCTGGGGAGTGCTACATAGGATCGAGACGCCCCAATATCAATTACACCAACGGGTCCGGGGTCACGCTAAACCACGCCAGGCAAGGGCTGAATCTACACTACTACGATAACGGTTCTCCCAAAGTCTCATCAAGTTCCCAAATCTTTGACCTCCTGCCTCCGTCAGCCAACAAGATGCAAGCCACGAGGCTAGAAACGGTGTCATCGTTGCTCGATCGGGCTGGGGGCAATTGCATCTCGGAGGGCTACTACAAAGAGAGACGTTTGGTGCAGACGCTAAGCGTCATTCTCATCGTCGCAATCGCCCCAAATCGTTGACGATGCCAAGTCTCGACCAAAGAGGCGATCTGACTCCGCATATTAGTAGCTTTCAGAACCGCTGTTTCGCCCTGATGCCACGCTTAATATCAGCTGGGATCCGGCAACAAAAAGCCGCACCTTCTCCCGTCGTCTGGGGATGTTGACTCAGTCGGGTGATTCTTTGGCGGGAAGCAGCACGCTAGCTTGATAGATGATGGCATGAGTAACACTAACACAGACTCTCGTTTATGTCATGACCGGTATCGAGATAATCTGGGAAGGAGCGACTGGGCAAGCCGTCGATCCAGCGCCCTTTCCACGGGGCTTGCCCCACCATTCGGGCTTCTTGGTTAGCGCGCAATGCCTCCCGTCCCGGACTGTTGCACTTGTGCATTATTCTTTCTGTCTCCTGCACTCTTTCCTGCGCTCTTTCCTGCACTCCGTCTTGGCTGCTCACTGCGTGATGACCGCCTTACATATCCCAGATGACAACTTGAGCTGATTTAGAATTTCCCTCTTTGCTCAACCGTAACAACTTCAAACCTCCCATGAATTGCCCACTATCTTGTTCCCAGCCCCGATCGTCAATCGAACACCCATGCCAACACACACACCACCCCGAACCGTCATTGAGCCACCCACCCTACACACTTTAATCTGTGGAATTTGTAGTGGATATGTCTCGACCGCAAGTGCATCGCTAGAAAGTACCCTAACCCACCATTTGCGCCTCACCAATCGACCCTTTTCTGTTGTCGCAAAACCGTTTGGGATCCCGCAATCGCGCCATATCTCAACCGCCAGACCGCCATCCTAACTGCTCTCTCTCTCTCTCTCTCTCTCTCTCTCTTCAAGCCCCATTTGCGTCACGCGTCGATAGCATTTAGCAATTTTTTTTTCTTCGCTCGGCGAACAAAGCTCTAGGTGTCTCCGATATTGCGCATGCCCGTCAACCTTGTGGAATCGCCGCTGCGCCTATCTCGCAGCAAACCCCTGACATCATTCATGCACCCAGCTGCAGACCGGGCCACTCCGGTATCGCAGAGTTAATGTCCTCAACTCAGGCGCACGGAATCCAGGTGGACAGGACATCCACGGAACCGCAACCGCTAAGCGGAGAGGAAGAGATCAAAGTCCCCATTGACGAGAGCCAAACCTCGCCCGAGCAGATCCGCCAAGTCGTCCGGCTGATACAATGCCAAATCTGCTCACTTCCCTTACGGGACCCCTTCATTCTCCCGTGCGGTAGGACAATCTGCAAAAAGTGTCTGCCCAGGACACATGAGCGCGACAGCATTTCCTTCTTCGCAACACCGGATAGGTTGCAGGGCATATGGTGTTCGTTCCCTGAATGCGCCAAGGAACATGCTGTAGGAGACTGCAGTCCCGATGTTGCCCTCGCCAGGGTCCTTGCCGGCGTGGAGGCTGAGTTGAGAAAGGGGATGGAAGCGGCGCTGGGCTCTGAGGTATCCACCCACATCGTGACGAGGGACCAGTGGGAGGAAGCTGGTGTTCCGTCGCTGAGGAGACCCGAGACCACCTCGGTGCTCCTGAAGGGCGGAAGACTGCTCGCAACCTACACCATGGCTCAGATGGGAGAGCTAAAATACGACACCGAGGTGGCCTACACGCGCCCTCTGACAGACGGCCAAGCGACCCTAGACACCGCAGTCCTTGCCCAGGTAAAGGAGGCGGCGAGAAGCGAGGCAGATTGTCAAATATGCTATGCCCTCTTCTACGATCCCGTCACGACGCCTTGTGGTCACACCTTCTGCCGCTCCTGCCTCCAGCGCGTATTAGACCACGCGAAGTACTGCCCCGTATGTCGCCGTGGCCTGTCCATACAACCCGTCGGCAATACCGACTCTTGCCCTTCTAATCTTTTTCCTTCGAACCTGCTGCTATCCAAAATGATCGCCTATTTTTGGGCAGACCTGCTAGAAGAGCGAAGACTAGCCGTCATCGCCGAGGGCCTTCATAGCGGGAACCGAGACTATGATATCGCAGTGTTTGTGTGCACCCTGTCATTTCCGACGATGCCTACGTTTTTACACGTCTTCGAGCCGAGGTATCGGCTCATGATACGTCGCGCTCTAGAAGGCGATCGGACCTTTGGCATGGTTTCATACAGCGGCAGCGGCTTCGTGGAACTGGGTACTCGTCTCCGCATTGTAAACGTCGAGTTCTTTCCCGACGGGCGGAGCTTGGTTGAAACCATCGGCACATCGAGATTTCGTATTATCGAGCATGATAACCTCGACGGATACGTGGTGGCTAAGATACGAACCATCAATGACGTCAGCATATCTGAAGAAGAGGAAATGGAGGCCACCGAGGTTCGAAGAGGCCGAAGCAACAGCGCCGCGGTGGATTCTGTCGCTGGCTCTGTGTCGCCACGCCGAAATGGATTCCCGACGAATCGCGCCGAGGTTGAAACGGCCGCGACAAGCACACTAATGGCCTTTGGGGCTGACTTTGTTCAGCGGATGCAGCATCAGAGTGTGGGGTGGCTAACGGCCCAGATTCTTGAGATATACGGAGATTGCCCCGATGATCCAGCAATATTCCCATGGTGGTTCGCCAATATCCTCCCGGTTAGAGACTCGGAGAAGTATCGGTTGCTCAACACCACCAGTGTGCGGGAAAGGCTGAAGATCTGTTGCGGGTGGATCTTTGAGTGGGAGAGAAATTCATGGTAAGATCCCTCGCATCCCCCATCTATATTTCCCGTCCTGCCTCGTGTAGCTGCATCGGCTCGGGCAGAGCCCATGAACCTTGAACCGTCTGCTTGAGAACTACCCATTTCTTACCGGCCCGGATTTTCTGTCCCCACACAAGACAGTGGCAGGGCGCCCAAGCTGATGATTTTGGCACCTCAGACCGACATGTATTGACGGGCTATCCTAGGTCCTTTTCATCTTGTAGCGTAATGTGACCGGGAGCGCATGTGGCGTTTTCATATGGGACTTTTGACTTGGGGTTTTAAGACTTAGCATTCGATTCAGCATTTGCATGGCGCGGAGAGTTGGTACTATTTATAGGAAGATACCTCTTAGGGTCGTATTTTTAAGTGGTATATTTACAAGTTGATTGAAAGTGTGAAAGTATAGTGGATGGTGTTTCGAGACTGTTTTGTTGATGTTGTGAGTGTGATGCTATGCCGTTGCGTGTTGTAGAGACAGAGGCTCAGTTGGTTGAGCTGTAAGGGAGTGTGTGCGTTGCCCAGCTTGGAGGGACAGTAGGCAACGAAAATGACTCGAGAATAAGTAACAGCAAAAATGAATAAGAGATGACAAGTTGGCAAAATAGTAGTTTTCGACCCACGTGCGGCTCGAACGCACAATCTTCTGAGTTAATGATCTCTTGTAACCGAAATCAGACGCCTTACCATTTGGCCAGCGGGCCTACTCTCTTTGATGGGGGTAGACGTTGCTAGACTGCGCTGTGACATGCGGGTGTGAGTGCGGTTGGTGGGTGGATTGGGGTTGGGATTTGGGGAGCGGAGCGTGAGGTGGAGTGCGTTTGCGGAGAGTGTTTTATAGGCTGAGAAAGGGGCGCAATGAGTAGCTGCAGTGGGCTGCATTGGGTGAGAAAACCGGTATAGTTGACCATTGTAGGCATGTTTTCGGGGCGAAAGAATTGTAGGCAACCCCAAAAAGGGGGGTGTTACCTTAGCAAGTAGTGGCCTCGCTGGCGCAGGCTCAGATTAAGACTGGAGGCTGGAGACAATGTCGCATCGCCTTCCCTAGTCGCCTAGAGGAAACTAACTATGATGCCCAAGGTACTATATATAGTATTGCTTGCTAACCGAGCCAGCATTGCCAGCATCACTTTGGAGAAAATAGTGTTTGGCAACGACTTCACCGTGTAGTTATCGAACCAGCACCTTGCTGATGACATCGCTATTCCCAACTACAACTACTGATGTAGATAGGAACATAAGAACCTTCACCGGTAAATAAAATCTCAGAGCTCAAAGACGGAAAAGGGTATCAATATATTGGTCCACCGGCTACCTCGTCGCCTTGCGTAAAACTATGCAGCTCAGTGTCCGGGCACTGTATCCTCCGTCCCACTCATGTTCGACTCTACCTTGCGTAAATTATGCGGATTTCCTCTCAGATTCAGGCCTCGTTTCTCGATTAAGCGCTGGAGACTCAGGTTAAGTCTCTGGCCGTCAGGTTCGGCAGCATTCTCGCTGAAATATCTCTACACTGTTGCGACCTTCAAGGGCTTTGCTCGGTGTAGGATCCCCACTAGCCTCTATTTGGCTTCAGATACCGCGTCCTCCATAGCAACGTCATCTCCTCCCGCTGCCTCCGTTGACTTGACTTCAATATCGTCGGCTGCAGACCCAAACATGGCTGTCTCCAAAGCCTTGAAATCACTCTCGACAACTACATCATAGAAATCGGGTGTTGCGGCGTGCTCCGCCGAATCAACGGCGGTCTTAAGTGCTTGCTGAACTTGCTCATCGCTCAGGCCGTTTTCTTTCAGCTGTGCCTCTAGCGTCGCAGGGCTGGGTGGCTGGATGAAAATAAATCTTGCCGAAAAGCCAAGGTCTTTGACTTGCTGTGCAAACTGTATTCGACGTTAGTTATGTAGCAATAGGGCTGGGGGACGTAGAGAGCACTCACATCGCGATCTATTGCCAACAAGGGAACCTTGCCGCTCTCGCTGATTGAGTCGACGACTCGCCGGCTTATGCCCTGGCTGGCAAGTTCTTCCTCGCTGAATGCTAAGAACTGGTCGCCGTCCCGCATCATGTGGAAACTTTGCGCATTGACAAAATGAAAATCCTTCCCATTGGTTTCCCCTTCCTCCGGTGTCCGAATGACATGGGCCGGGACTTTGGTGAATGCTCCTGGGTGCTTAGCTAATAGCTGTGCTATTAGACCGGGCTTGAGGCCAGCGCCATCGACAATCACGGTTGGCCTACGGTCCTCGGGAAAGACTGTGTCGCCATTTGTGATTTCCACGGATTCAGTAGGTTCTTCGGCTGCGTGGTCCTCGAATATCGCGTCGATCTTGTCGTCACTTTCAATCTTGTCAAAGGCGGCGAGCTTAAACCTGCTCGCAATCCTCAGCGCTCGCCAGGACTTGCTCGCCTTCCCCTCAACCGCAGCGGCCTTGGTCTCGTTGTTTGCTGGCATTTCGATTTCAAAGTCGTCGTTGGCGATCCCCTTTTGGAGGGTCGAGAGATCTGGAAGCTCATATCGGTCCTTCGCCTTTAACCGGTCCATGGCTGCCACCTCGTCATTATCATCAAGAAAGTCGAGGGAGAGCGAGCCCAAAGGTGTTGCTCGTAACCGCTTGGTCGTCGCCAGCTTATTCGCCGTATTCCTAGCCTCGATGAAGGTTTCGGGAGAGATAAATGGAAGTTCAATCGAGGGACAGTTCTCAATCTTCCACCGTACCCAGTTCTTGTCCCTAGATAAAACCGTCTCTACCATCCGATAGAAGTATGGCCCCTCTGAGCCTTGCTTCAGATATTCAGCGATCGTCTTCTTCATCCCCATAACCCAGTCGGTGTCTTCCTCGTTTAATTGCTGGTCCGAATACGTCACCGATTTGTTTGGCGCTTTAATGCCGCTTAGCTTGTCTTTTGCCTTGGTAGACAGTGCAAGCAGAAACTCCATCACGATGAGTGCCTGGACTAATACGTTTCGCCGAAACGCAAGATCGTTGATCTGAAAGGAGTCAGCAAACACACAATTGCAGCGCAAAGCATATACTTACCTCGAGTTTGAACAAGTCTCGACTTGTGAGGTACTTTGGGTTGAAGGCGCTGGTGAGCTCGTCGTTACCATCGTCCGGTTTCCGCTTGGAAACACGGCTGTTCTCCTCAACGAGCCTATCCATCTTTTCCCTGGAACGGGATGCTTGCTCGGGCTTGATGCTTCGAAATGTCGCTATTGTCGCCTCAAGCCCGACCTTGAACGCGGCAAACTGGGGCGGCTCGAACAACCTTTTGGGTTGGTTAAAGCTCTCTTGCAAAGACCAAAAGATGGGATATAAAGTATCCGGTTCAAGAGGCTTCTCTTCCTCCTTTTCTGCCTGCTTTTTGCTGTCCGGGCCAGCAACCCTGGGACGGGTCATCTCATCCTCGTCGATGTCCATTTTTTCTGCGTCCCCCTCACCACCTAAGGGCTCGCGGTCGAATGTGGTGACATTTTCGACATGGTATTCTCCCCTAAGGTTGACCGAGCTCTTATCTCCTAGAGGGAAGCTTTGGAACATGAAGATAAAAACTCTGCCACAGAATGCTGGGTCCAGAGCCCTGGAAAGGCGCCTAAGGAGCTCATTGCAGGTCCGCAGGATGACGAGCTGCTTCTGTTTGAAGTGCTTGGCTGTTATACGCTCGCGGCGGGACTCAAGAAAATCAAAAACCTTGCGGCAGCCGGCGATCGTTTGGCTGTCAAGCAGCTCCTCCACCAGCCATAGCAGCAAGGCTGGATCGCACTGTTCGCTATCTGAGAGGATGGACAGGATGTCGAAGAGGTTCCAGACCGTTACAAAGGCGGGATCATCAATAGAGATCGTTGCCTAGCGACGTGAGCTTGCGGGCCGGCGGGTCTGGAGCAGGGGAACTCACAATGAGATTGCTGAATGTGTCGCGAACTGCCGTTTCAATAACGGCAAAGCGCTGTGTTTTCCTCGCATCGGCGGTATCTTCGACGGGGCTCAATGCGGAGCTGAGGACCTTGGCTAGCTGGCCCTGCAGATCTGCAAAGTCGGACTTGTCGAGCGGGGGCTCAATAGAGGCTGTGCGCTTCACGGATTCGGCGCGAGAGAGCAAATCTTCGAGAAAGCCGCCGAAGGCGGCAACGGCGTTGATGCCGTGGCTATCCATCGTAGCCGAGGGCATCGTGGTTGCCCTGTGTTGGAGAGAGGAGGAAAGCGCTGCTCATCAATGTCTGCGGGCGGTGGTGCTGCTGATTCGGTAGAGATCCTTTGTGATTTTGGATGGGAAACGTGTTGGCGCTCAATAATGCTGTCGCGGTTGCATCTTCGGTAAAGAACATGAACAAACCAAAAATGACAAGGCTGACTGACGAGAGCTCCCACCTGCCCGCCTGCCCGTGCGCCTCTGGATTGCAGCCCCCTGCACCAGCGAAGTGGGGTCACTGGCTCGGGGTGCGGCTCGCCTGCAAGGCTGCAGATTACGACAGCCCAGACAGCTGTGTTTAACTGGTAAAATTCATGCAGCAGCGCGCATCGACCGTCTCAACGCGACAACAACGGCCTCATAGCGGCCAACCGCGACGATGCCTCCTGCGAAGAGAGTCAAGAGCAGCGCCGTAACCCGCAAAAATTCTGCCGCCGCTCGGCCCGCCGACGACATCGAGGGCGAGGGCGAGTTCGCGTCACTCGCACGACAGCACTGGCTGAAGACGACCAAGCGCACCACCAAGGTCAAGGTCAAGAACGACGTGCTCAAGCGCGAGATCTGGGATGCTTTGGAGAAGGAAAACTTCCCCCTCAAATCGCTGCTTGCTCTTGAGGGTCTGCAGACGCTCGAGAGGTATGCATCGCCTCTGCGCCCTCCAATGTCCCCAATGGATTCAATGGCTAGCCCCTGAGCGTCGCTAATCGCATCTGCAGCTACCTATGGCCAGGCTATGGCGAGGACCCGTCCAACTACCACGTCCTCCTCATCGTCCTCATTGTCAATGCTAAAAGGAGGGAACGTCTCGACTCCTGGGGTGCGTGTTTCGGTTTCTTGATGTCTTGCGACCACTGACATCACCGCAGATCTGTTCAGTGACCGCCCTGCCGATTTCTCCGATCTGTTCCGCCGCGCGCTGTCCATGACACTGGACAGCTCCCTGTCCTGGACAATCAGAACCAACCTCCTTCTCTTTATCATATATGCCTTTCAAAGCCTTGATTGCGTTATCGTTCGGAAGGAATGCGCTCCTCTTGTGTCTATCTCGATCTGGCACAACCTTTCTACAGAGGAGAAGCGGGACGAGCTGCTCAACTCGAATGCCCAATTAAGGAAGGCATGGCGCGCGTCTGCAAAGCGTTACGACGCAGCCGACGATCCGATGAAGGCGCGCTTGCGCTTCGAAAGATCCTGGCTGTATTCTTCCGTCCTGGATTTCCTGACGTTGCTTTACTCTGATAGCGGGAAGAAAGGCATGTGTCAGCCTCCGGATCTACTGCTGATATGTGGCTAACATTGCTATCTTAGACCATGTGCTTTACTGCGAGTGTTTCCTAGAGTTCCTGATCGACCTTCAGAGCCAGTTGCCCACCAGACGTTATGTCAATACCCTCCTCAAGGACCTCAATGTCCTTTCGGCGCTTAGTCTGTCACCGGTCTTCAACGATGAAGGCAACAGTCTTGTTCGGGATCTTGGTGCCCTTCTTTCACATTACACCCACTTCACTGTCGATGACCAGACAGGAGTGCAACACACCCGGGAGCAGGCGTATGAGAGACACTGTGCTGATCTGGCGAAGCTGCAGCGGACAGCTTTGAGGCACTTCAAAGATAAACTGACAGTTTTGGCCCTATCCAATTATGGATCGATAGACAAGAGGGGCGAGCTCGAAGGTCTCCTAGAACCCCTGACAGACGCCGAGATTATACAGCTGTGCGGCTTACTTGGCCTCAAGACTACTTACCCGGATTCTGCAAAGTTGGTTGTTGATCGCAAGTTCCTAATAGAGGTGTTACTCTCAACCTTTGAGCGGCGGAAAACATTTCAGGAGACGGCTCACAATCTGAGCGTTCTCCCAACCGAAGAGACACTGTTCGAGAGTGGGCTTCGAAGAACCGACTACTATGATGGGTCTCGCCCTCTCGCCCTCCCGAAACTGAATCTACAATACCTTTCCGTTGGCGATTTTCTATGGCGGTCCCTCGTCCTGTATCGTTGCGAGTCATTTTACGGAATTCGACAGGATATTGAAGACGTTTTGGCCAGGCTAAAGCCAGAGACGAGACGCTCAGGGGAGACAGGATTCGCAGGATTCTCAAAGATGGCGCTGCAGATTGAAAAGCCAACGTAAGTCGCTCTTTTTTTTTTTTTTTTTTTAAAAAAAAAAAAAAAAAAAAAGAGGCAATCACAATGCTAATTCTTATAGTATCCTTGAGGTTGTGCCAGCCCAGGTGGGCAGTGATGTGCCATCTACGGTGCGAGCTGAGGTGACAATCGATCTACGGAAACTGTCAGACCATGTCCGCCGAGACTGGGAATCGTTGCGCCCTGATGACGTGCTGTTCCTCTTGGCAGTGGATGCGTCAAAGGCCAAAAAGGTTGCCAATGGGGGTGGACCCCTAAGTGAGGCAGAGAAGCTGGGCTTGATAACGGTCCGCGCCGCAGAGGTCATTCAGTCCTTAGATGACAAAGGCCACGCAATTCGGAACACACAAGCGTACTTTGATGGCCAAAGTCGAGTCAACACGAGGAAGATCCAGTTGCGGTTGGATGCCAAGGCATACAAGGATGATACCGAGGGCAAGCGGAATGTCTACGATTCGATCAATCTCATCGTTCGCCGGAGTGGTCGCGAGAATAACTTCAAGCCGGTTCTTGAGTCTGTGAAAGATCTTGCCCTCTCCGACGTTCCCCTTGCTCCCTGGTTGCATGAGGTTTTCCTAGGATATGGCGATCCGGCTGGCGCATCTTACAAGCAACTCTCTAACCGCATCAAAAAGATTGACTACCGGGATACTTTCTTGAACTGGCAACATCTCATCGAGAGTCTCCCTGGAAAGATCATTGAGCCAGGGGATGATGCCTCTGGAAGCTTTGGTGCCCCATACGTGCTCGAGAACGCCGAAAGGCCGGTCGAGGAGACTACCACTAAACCGTCTAAGAAGAGGAGGCGTGACGCTGAGCCGGCTCTCATCGCTGAAATTGAGACACTGAAGATCTCGACATACAAACCACCCAACAATGGACCATACCCTGTAGATGCGCCAAAGCTCAATGGCGTACGCTTCACACCAACTCAAATCGATGCCATCATTTCGGGGACACAGCCGGGACTGACAATTGTTGTTGGCCCTCCTGGGACAGGCAAGACGGATGTTGCCACCCAAGTCATCAACAATATATACCATAACTTTCCCGAACAGAGAACCCTGCTTATCGCACACAGTAACCAAGCGCTGAATCAACTCTTTGCCAAGATTGTCGCGCTAGATATTGATGAACGACATCTTTTGCGTCTGGGCCATGGCGAGGAAGACCTCGAAACCGAGGGGAGTTTCAGTAAGCATGGCCGTGTGGAATCTTTCCTGGAGAATCGAGACCGATATCTCCAGGAGGTGAATCGCCTCGCGGCCAGTATGGGCGCCCCAGGTGCCCATGGAAACTCGGCCGAGACCGCCGGGTATTTCAATGCCGTCTATGTTGAGCCAGCGTGGGCAAAGTTCAACGAAGTCATCAAGACAGAGAACATAACCCCCGAAGAAATTGTAAAGGCGTTCCCTTTCCACTACTACTTTTTGGATGCCCCTCAACCCCTTTACGCCCCAGATGCGGACCGCGACACAGTTCTCGAGACTGCGAATGGGTGTTATCGGCACATATCAAAGATATTCTCTGAGCTGGCAGATGTCCTACCGTTTGAGATCTTGCGCCGGGATCGCGACAAGGCCAATTACCTGCTAACGAACGAGGCTCGGATCATCGCCATGACCTCAACGCATGCCGCCATGAGGAGGAAGGAAATTTCTTCCCTTGGATTCCACTATGACAATGTGGTAATGGAGGAAGCTGCACAGATCACCGAGATTGAGAACTTTATCCCCCTGGCCATGCAAAAGCCCAAGGATGGTCAGTCTCCGTTGCAGAGGGTCGTCTTGTGCGGCGATCACTTCCAGAACTCGCCTGTTGTTCAGAGTATGGCGTTCCGGCACTACGCGAATCTAGAGCAGTCCCTGTTTTCCCGGCTAGTCCGCCTCGGTGTTCCAACCATCAACCTCGACCAGCAAGGGCGTGCTCGCCCATCCATCGCGGACCTTTACAGGTGGCGGTATCCTCATCTCGGTGACTTACCGCACACACATGTGCAAAAGGAGTTCCTTACCGCGAATGCTGGGTTCAAATTTGACTATCAGTTCATCAACGTCCCCGACTACAGGGGCAAGGGCGAGACCGAGCCCACGCCTCACTTCATCCAGAATCTGGGCGAAGCGGAGTACGCCGTAGCGATTTACCAGTATATGCGACTCCTTGGGTACCCCGCGTCCAAGATAAGTATTCTTGCCACGTATGCTGGACAGCGGGCTCTGATCAAAGATGTCTTGGCCCACCGGTGTGCAAAGAGCCCAATTTTTGGCCTGCCGAGAATCGTCACGACGGTTGACAAGTACCAGGGCGAGCAAAATGATTGTGAGTTTGGTCTCATCCTATTGCCCCTGTGATTCACGCGCTAACCTCCTGTGTAGACATCATCCTGTCGTTGACCCGTTCGTCCAGAGTCGGTTATTTGCGTGATATCCGCCGTCTCACTGTGGCGCTCTCCCGCGCGCGGCTGGGTCTCTACATCCTGGGCCGCCGGGATATCTTTGAGGGTTGCTATGAGCTTCGTGAGGCGTTTGATATGCTCCTACAGCGGCCAGACAAGCTGAGTCTGGCCACGGGCGAGCTTTGGCCGTCGGAGCGGGTTTTGAGCGAGGAGGCTGACAAGGTCGTGCCAGGCGAGACGGTCATGGAGGGTGTGGAACATATTGGCCAGTACGTCTACGAGATGACAAACACGCGTATCAAGCAGCTGCGGGAAGAGGGCGGGGTCCCTGCAGAATCAGCTGTTGCGGTTCCTGCCGAAATCGAAGAGGATGTGCTGGAAGCGGTGGCCGAGGAAGATGAGGATGAAGAGCACGAGGAGGTGGTGCGTGCGGAAGGTTTCGAGGCGGAGGAGGACTAAGTGAGGCGTTCATGGCGACTGAGTATTTGCAGACAGTGTGGACAATAGTAATCCATGCTGTAAGTACAAATACCCTCTTCTCCCCCTTTCTGGCCATCCTCCATCATCAACTCACCGCATACGGCCTTCAACGAAAGCTAAGCGAATTTACAGAGCTAAATAAACCAAAAGAACACCGCAAAGCTCTTCAATTATCCCACCCAGAATCCACACCGATCCGAGACAACATGGCTGTTCGAGATAGCTCCAGCGACACAAGGGAGCTTATCAACAACAAGACCTTTAAGTGGAAGTGCTGCACTTGCTCAAATTACAACCCGGACCCGGACACTGTCACAACTTGCAGAAGCTGCGGACACACATCTTGCTGGCACAAGGGGGCTGCAGGAGGTTGCAAGCTGGAGGAGGCCTAGTAGGAGCACACGACGGTTGGTTTTCTAAAAGGGCGGTTTACGACAAGCGGTTGTCTGAAAGGGAGGGTTCGGCTATGGAGGATGGGATGGATCGGGGGATTGGAATGGCGTTTCAGTGATTCATGGGAAGGTATGGAGTGAGTCTTTTTCACGAAAAGGAAAGTGTAGCGTAGGCTACAGACAGAGGTGCCCTGTTTTTGGGGATAATCACATTCCGGTACCAAATGAGTCTTTGTGGGTGGGGGGTGGTTTGTGTCCTGCTAGTCTGTCTTGTACGACGGAGGGCAAACTTGGGGCTGGGTGTGTTGTATACTCCGTAGCTCTGCTCAGATGGGACATGCAGAGCAACCTAGAACATAAGCAATCTGGAAGCACTCTTTTTTTTTCATTCAAGGAGTATCGTGGGACGGGGGTTGGCATGGCTACCAAGTGAGGTTGTGAAGAGAGTATTATTTTGCCCCTGTATTGAACCCTTTTTCAAGGAGATAGAAACTTGAACTCTGGGGCTGCCTGCTTATACATGAGAGATCGACGTGGATTGTCCTCCCTCTTTAGCTATTTCCCGGGCATGCATCTCGAACTGCCTGGGAGGCCCACAACTCGAATTTGCATGGAAGGATTGGTTGCTCTGGGTTGTACGAATGGGAGACTGGCGCAAGTATTTTAGGGTCGACGACAACCAGTCACTCGCAGCATAGTACTATAGGGCTGTAGGTCTTTGTATCCATGTAGAGAGTATCCTCCTCCCCCGGCCCCCTCCGGTGTCCCCTCATTGGGCCCCTTGGTTTTAGGGAGCCCACTGCATCCCACGATTGCGGCATGCAGTAGTTCGCCGGTGGTGCGGGTTTCCCTGGAACGACACTAGGAGAGGGGAAAGGTGTGGAAGGAAATTTTCACTCTTGCCCTTTTTTTGTCTTTCGAAAAGAAATGTTCTTGCTGATGATGCATGGGTGCGACCCCCATGTTCCTGCGCAGTAGTCGCACGGTTTGACCTGGACTGACGCAGGTGTGGTGGAGGGGCAGGATTTCATGGATGTCATATGGGACGCGGGTCACTGTCGTCACCGCGCAGCTACCAGCACCGCGAGGAAAGGGTAGACACCGAGCAGCCGAACGATTATGCAAGCTGAGAGGCAGCGGCAAGCAGGGCAGGGCTGTTGCCCGTTGCTGCGTGCTGCCGGTTGCGGGGATTTGATTTTTCACGTCTGGTCTGTGGGTGGACGAGGAGTGGGAGAGAGGAGACAAGAGCGAGAAGAAGAAAGAACCCGCCCGTCTTTTCCGCGGCTGGCTGCGCGGCGTGTGTGCTGAGAATGGGCTCGGACTTTTTGTGGCCAACGGCCGTGCTTAGCTCCGTTTGACTCACGGCCAGGGCACAAGCCGTGGGACGCACGCATGGGGGATATGTGCTGGAGGCAAGGGATGGGCCCAGTTATTGACCATTTTTATGACCCAAGAGGGCAGCGCACCGCAGCAGAGACGGCTCAGATGGCGAGTGAGAGAGGCGATGCGCAAGTCAATGGGAGCAGAGCTCACCAGGTGAGTCAGTTCAGCATCTGGCCGCCGCAAGAGAAAAAAAGCGTGATTCGTGATTCGTGATGCAGGGCCTACGATTCGACGGCTTCTTGATGCGCATGGTTGGCCTGATGGCTCAAAGGGGAGGGAGGAAGGCTCGAGGGTGGTCTGAGTAGTCGCCGGGGTTGGTGGCAACGACATGCAGGGAAGCTTTCTGCGCTTGCTGCCTCTTGCTACACTCCCGTCTCTGCGTCTCTTTGGGGATGCCAGCACCCCTCCGCTCAGGCAAAAGTGCTCCATTTGAGCGTCATTGTCATTTGAGGGTGATTGGCTCTCAGAGCCTCCTCGTTGTATTGTATTGTTGCCCAAGAAGGCTGTGGCAGCTTTGGCCCTGGCAGCTCCCTCTGTCTGATGGCAACACTGGCACCACGCAGCTGGTGCTTGCCACTGCTACAGAGGCTTTTTGGCCTTTGGCTCTGCAAGTCTTGGATGCACGGGATGGCATGAAAGGGGCCCCGTTATTTCCATATGAGGGAACCGCCTGCTCTGTGTGAACAAACGGTTTCGGCTGTCTGATCGGTGGCATCCCTCAGCGGCCCGCCTGCCTCTTGTGGTACCTCTCCCAGAGAAAGCTGCCAGCCTCCCCGGCAATTCTGATCGTCATGGTTGCTTTCCCCAGATCGACGGCACATGCTGGCATGCCAGAGAGGAAGTCGAGGCAGAAAGGTCGCGTCCGTACACTATATGACCCTGGGCAGTGGGAGAATGGACGGATAAAAAGAGGCACACGCACATGCGGCGAACAATTCGAGAGCCCAAAAATATTATGATCCTTTTCCCGTTTCCCTCTTTCTTCTGTAGCACAAGCCCAGACGAGCCCGTCCGGGCGTTCGCTTGGGAACGAGCTTCCGGGCACCGACAGAGGTTCATTAGGCCGAGACGGTTGCAAATGCCATCAGTTCTCAATTTTCCCAGCACGCCGCGTCTGCGTAAAGAGGCGACCCCAGGTTGCGTCCCGTATTACCCGCAAGAAGCAGGCCATTTTCCAGGTAACCCTCCCTCCCCCGCCACGCACCAATCACGACACGTACGCGGAAAGTCGCGAACCATTCAAATAATTTCTTACGTCTCTTTCCATTTCTAGTGCCTTGATGGGACCGCCTTTTTTTTCTTCTCCCCATGGCCAAGTCTCTATCCACTTTGCAGCCTCTAGCAGGGTTCGCTTGTCTCTTTACTCTCGAAATCGCTGCTATCCCCAAGACTTGATCGAGCTGCATTTCTACGGAGCAAAGCTGTTGCGGCGAACGGATGCCCAAACTGTCCAGCAAGGTGTCGTAATTCGACTATGCCAAACTGGAGGCCATCAGATATCGTATTTTGCCTCCCTCTCTCGACTCTAGCGAACGAATATACTTTGCTCTTGGCTACGGCCTCAAGACAAATGGGGCGGCAGTCGCCCTGGAGTGTGCAGACCGGGGAACCTTTTCTGCGGAGTGGCCCTCGGGAGAGTTTGTTGAGCTGTTTGATGAAACGTAATTAGGGGCCTGGGGCCTGGGGAGCCCAAGAGCACCCACAGCTCCTGGGCAGCTCCAGCTCCAGCAAGTAATACCTCGTAGTGGCCATTTTCTTCTCTGCAGCTGAGCCTGGTCGGATCGGGAGCTCACGGGTATTAGCGCAGGGCCGTTTTGTGAGATCAAAAGACCCGATGTTACTGTAACGATTGTCTATAGCGATTGCTATCCTGCATGAATCCCGGCTATAGAGGCACGCACATGGCGCGTCTTGTGCGGCTCAGGACGGGAGCCGGGTAGCGAGACGACTCGGCGTGCTCTTTGTCGCAAGTCGCCCAAAGAGCATACACCAAACAGCTGCCAAAGTCTTTTGTGCCTAACAATCACATTATCTTGGCAAAGGGCCATGGGGATTTTGCCCGGCCTTGGTAAATCTTTCTAGAGCTCTTCATCACAGACAATTGTTGGCGCAACGACAAAGAATACATATCGGCTCTAACACCTGCAATGCATACACGGGGCAGTCAGCACGTGTCAGCCTGTCCGTCCGGGCCGCTTAGATACGGAAATTTTAGTTGGACAATAAGATGAAAAAGCTGCGGCAGTAAGCAAATTTGGGCCTCACCAATAGTTAATGTGTATGCATATGTTGTTGAGCCCGGAACATCACGGAAACCTTCATAATATATCCCGTGTAGTAGAAGTGAGTACGTGAAGATTGGATATGCAAATACTGTATGGCCTGCTGATAACTGTCATTTCTATCAAAATAAAATTGAAAATATGAGGGAATGGCCAAGACCAGCCGTCGATGGGCCGTAGACAGACAGCTGCTTACCATGAGGATGAGTGATGTGCTGCACGAAAGCTCCGCAAGACTGGTTGAATAGGCTTTGGGCGAGATGATGTTCGTAGGGTGGGTCTGGCCAAATGACTAAGCTGTAATCAAGTACCTCTGGCTGCTGATTGTGTGGGGGGATACTTGAAGAACTCGCAGGGTTCCGTGCGTTGTGTTCGGTGAACCGATGCCAGGCCCCCCCCTTCCTTCGCTATCTTAGAGCGCTCCCCCAAAAAAAATTTGGCTCTTCCATTTTTCCACCCATCATTCACAACACCTTGTGAAAGAACCCTAAGGAGGAATCATCTTCTGTCAACGGGTTCCCTTCTCACCCATAATATCGTTTTGTATTCTCTTTCTCGGACATTGTCTCCAGAGAACCAGAGATACATCTCCACTCTTCTTAATTGCGAGTGTTGGGCAACGAGAAATCCTCGCCTCTTCTCGGTCGGCTCGACCTTTTGCGACACACCACCCACAACCACACTCTTTGACCATAGACTTTGCGTCAACCGCCTCAGGTGCTCCAACCACCTTAATCATTGAGTGTTCGCGCTTCGAAACTTTCCCATCGGCAATTTTTTGCGCAGATAGGATTTTTTTTTCCCGCACGACAACCATTCTCTTTGTCTGCGCGACCGTTCGGATCTGAGATTCGACGTCCATTTCTCGAACCCGACTCAACCTCACCTCGACGATCGCGCACCCACCACCAAAGAGAGAACACGGCTTTCGAGTCAACAGCTCCCCTTATGACTTCCACTGCGAGTCAACCGAATCAAAACCCGGCGCCTACCCCCTCCGCAGCCACGTCGTATGCTTCCGCAGCCGGTGCGACCAAGAAGCAGACATCGACGCCGCTGATTGCGACGGGATCCCACCCTCCTGTGGTGGTTGGATCTTCCGCACCAGTAGCCCAGAATGGCAAGTCCTCAGTCTCGTCGGTAAACGGCAGACCGAACATCACCCCCGCAGTCCCTGCCGTCGTCGGTGCTCCCGCCGTACGCAGCTCCGTTCTCAACGGCGGCCCGAATGAGCATTCCCGTAAGAGTTCAGTCACAATCAGCGCCAACGCCCCCTCCAGCCACATTGCGAACGGCGGCCCGGTCGGTGGCCACAAGGCGATTCCCCAGTTCGGATTCAACGAGTCGCCAGCTGTCACCCACAGCACGCCACAGACAGGCGGTGCTGCGCCGATTCCGATCCCTGGAAGCAATATCAGAGTTCCGTCTCCCGCGCACTCTCCCTCGCCCATTCCGCAGATCCCACAGCAGAGCGGTGGACAGCGGGCGCCGTCTAGCACACAGGCACCTGTGACATTTGGAAGCTTCCCCGGCGATAACGATGTAAGTTACACCCCCACGTACCTCACCGTCAACTTTGCTCGATTGAACTGTTTTGGTGTGTCTCAAATTTATCTGGCTCGTGCTGACTGGGCGGGCCATTTAGCGTCATATCAAGCAACACTCCGTTTCGCACAACCCTGCTGCGATGGGGCAGAGCCCTCATGCACGACGGGATTCGCAGGCGTCTGCTCACAACGAATCGGTCGGTCACGGCGGACCGGGTCACAACCGGGGTGGCTATCAGGGCCAGGGCCGAGGCCGTGGCAACTTTAACCAGTACAACAACAACCAGACCATGGGATTCCCCCCGAGCAGACCCTACGCAGGCCAGAATGCTGGCCGTGGTGGAATGCAGCCCCATTACCAAGGCCGCGGTGGGATGCAGCAGTATCCCAACTCTCCTCAACCTCACCGCGCTAGTCCGGCTCCCGCCCCGGCGATGCTCTCCCACGGAACACCCACAATGGCTCCCGCTGCACTAGCTTCTGGCCAGCCATTTTACCCTCCAAACATGAACATGTATCCCCCCCATCAACAAGTAAAGCCCCCTTTCGTTCATAACGATCCTCCTCTCAAGAATGGCAAGAAGAATAAAGGGATGCGAAGAGACTCGGACAAGAGCAATGCTCATCCGCGGCCGATCAATTCTTTTAATTCTCTTGCAAGACCGTTCAACAACGAACCTGGTCAAAAATCGCGGCGGAACAGCAGGCATTGGGCAATAGCAGCGGAGTATCCATCCGGCGTCATTGGCGGTCCACCGTCGACAGATTTTGCAGATGGCCCACCGCTCGCCTATGCCTTTGCTCCCTCGCGCGCTGTTCCTATGCATTCCCCTTCTCCATTTCCCCATTTCTTTCGGGGAGACACAAAGCAACCGATGGACCTGTCACCGGCAAGCGGTAACTTTGAGCAACTGCTAACCGAGCAACAAAAACAGATCCCGTACGGTGTCCCTCCGCAGCAGATGAGCGCATATCGTCCTGACGGAATGATGGTGCCTACTTACCCACCATATCCCCAACAGCAGATGCCCTACATGGCCCAGCCCCCCCAGTCTAATCCCGCCTTCCACCAGCCGTTTGTCCCAGCATACAATCAGGGACAAACCGCAACGCCGATGTCTCGTAACCCCTCACAGGTCTCTGACCGGCCCACTTCTAGCACCGGCCAAAGCCAGGCCCCCGTCATCGCCCAGGGCACTCCGCACCAGCGTCCTGCACAGGTTGCTGCTCCGGCTATCGTCTCGTCCACATTTTCCCGCCCCAAGAAGAGCGCCCCGCTTGTAATCAAGGACGCTCAAGGCAAGATTGTCGACTTTTCTCAGCTCAAAGCACCAGCATCTCCTGCTCCAAGCATCCAGCAGTCCAAGACACCGCCTGTTGTTGCTACCACTCCCACCCCGCCCCCTAAGGCCCCTACCCCCTCGCACGCTCGCTCTGAAAGTACATCTGCCCCCCAGAAGGGAGAGGACACAGCTGAACAGCGTCGCAACGCGTTCATGAACGCTGTCAAGAAGACAATTGAAGTAGACCCTACCATCAAGCAAAAGGAAGAGGAGGCCGCCAAGGCTGCGGCCGAGAAGGTCGCTGCTGAGAAGGTCAAGGAAGAGCAACGTCTGAAGGAGGAAGAGCGTCTGGCGGCCGAGAAGAAGGCTGAAGAGGTAAAGGCCGCAAAGGCCGCGGAAGAAGCTAAGGCGAGGGAGCAGGCCGAAGCTGAGAAGGCTAAGGCTGAGGCCGAGAAGGTGAAGGCTGAGGCTGAAGCAGCTAAGGCCGAGGCTGAGGCCGAAGCCGCCAAGGCTGCCGCGAAGACACCGGAGGTCAAGGGGAAGACCCCTGAAGAGCTGGAGGAGGAAGACCTTGAGCGTATCATCCGTGAGATGGAGGAGGAAGATGCCCGCCGTGAGAAGGAGCAAGCCGAGATCTCGGCTAGGAAGAAGATTGAGGCTGAGGAGCGCAAGAAGCGCGAAGAAGCATCAAAGGCTATCACCGCAGCTGAGAACGACCGGAAGCTCCGCGAGCAAGAGCGCGAGATGGAGAGACTCGAAGAGGAGCGGGAGCGCAAGCGCAGTGGAAAGTCAGAGGCGGTGTCCGTCGCTGATCTCCTATCCAAGAAGTTGGGCAGCCTTGAGCTGTCTGACAAGGACACATCGATGCCTCCTCCAGCCGCCCCTACCGACAAGTCTAGCACTCTCCCTCAGGCAAAGATCGCCGCCGATAAGCAGAAGAGCAAGCCCGTTCCTCTCAACCTGTCACCGCTCAACACCACTGTTGAGGCTCCGCAGCCCAGTGCCGCGCTTCAGTCGCTCAAGACATCGCGCTTCCTGCCCGGTGTGGAGTACAATATTTACCCTGCGGGCGTGGCATCACCCAACCCTGCTTTGAACGCTGCTGTTCATAAGAAGGGCAAGGTTTTCAAGTACGATGCCGGATTCCTCCTCCAATTCCAGACCGTCTTCACCGAACAGCCATCTCTGGAATTCCACCAACAAGTCAAGAACCTCATTGGCGATTCTGATGGCTCCCGATCTGCTTCAGCCCGCACCCCTGGTGTCGGCTCTGGCAGACAGGGCTCTCGTGCCGGTGGTGCGCCAGGTGGCTTCCCTCAACAGGGAACCATGGGCAACTTCGGCTCTGCAGCCAAGGCGCTCCCCTCTGGAACTACATCAGAGCAGCGGTTTGCTATGTCGCAGGGCAACAGCGCCCCCCGGCCAGCTGCCATCAGTGGTATGGCTTTTGGCCGCTCTGCCTTCCCCGGTCCCCTCGGCGGCCGTACTCCTTCCAGCACTGGCAATGCCGGCATTCCCAACTCCCCCCGCCAGGGCAGCAAGCGTGGTGGCGGCGGTGGCGGTGGCGGTAGCAGACGGACTGATTTCGGTGGAGGTGCGCAGGCTGCTAAGACCATGCCTCTCACCCAGGGTCTTGAGCTCAAGCCGATCGTGGTTTCGGCTACTGGCTGGAAGCCGATTAGCATCACAAACAAGGCCGCGGCAGCTGGTCCCGCGACTGGCCACCTCGACCCCGAGTTGGTGCAGCGCAAGGTCAAGGCTGCCCTCAACAAGATGACGCCCGAGAAGTTTGACAAGATCTCAGACGGCATCCTCCAGATTGCCTCGCAGTCCAAGAACGAACAAGATGGCCGCACTCTTCGCCAAGTCATTCAGCTCACTTTCGAGAAGGCTACAGACGAGGCCCATTGGGCATCCATGTACGCCAAGTTCTGCAAGCGTATGCTCGAGATGATGAGCCCCGAGATCCGTGACGAGGGCATCCTTGACAAGAACGGAAACGTCGTTAGCGGCGGCGCGCTCTTCCGCAAGTATCTCCTCAACAGATGCCAGGAAGAGTTCGAGCGTGGATGGAAGGTCGATCTCCCAGAGCCCCAGCCGGGTGCGGACAAGAAGGCTGGAGAGGCGGTTCTGTTGTCTGACGAATACTACATTGCTGCGGCAGCCAAGCGCCGTGGTCTGGGTCTCGTGCAGTTCATCGGTGAGCTGTTCAAGCTTGGTATGCTGACGGAGCGCATCATGCACGAATGTGTCCGCAAGCTTCTCGAGTTCCAGGGCATTCCCGATGAGGCCGAGATTGAGTCTCTTACCAAGCTCCTACGGACTGTTGGTGGCAACCTCGATAGCACTGACAAGGGCCGGCCGATGATGGAGGCGTACTTCCAGCGCATTGATACCATCGTCAACCTGCCCGACCTTCCCAGCCGTCTCAAGTTCATGCTGATGGATATTATCGATCTGCGTCGGATGCGCTGGGCGTCCAAGGACACCAACAAGGGCCCCAAGACCCTTGATGAGGTTAGAGCTGAGGTATGTTCATTCCGAAACCATCTGCTACTAGTAACACATCAAGCTAACACATTTCCAGGCTGAGGCAGCAGCCGCACAGAAGGCGGCTGATAATGCGCGCAGCAACCAGCGTGGCGGACCCGGTGGACGGCCACCCCAGGGTCGTGGCGATGCGCGCCAGTTCTCGACCTATACCCAGCCAGTACCTAACCAGGTTGGCATGGATGACCTGCGGAGACTAAAGGCCTCGGGCAGCCGCTCGTCCAGCCAGAACGTTTCGTCGTTTGGGCCCACATCGATGTTCAACTCGCGTAGCAACAGTGGCCGTCGGATGGGACCGGGCGGTGCTTTCGGCCGCGGTGGTGAAGACTCTGGTGCCTCATCGCGCACTGGCACACCACCCACGCGTGAGCGCGATTCGGTTGCGCACACCAACGCATTTGGGTATGTTTTTGCCACATCTTCCGTCAATTAGTTTACGCGGGTGCTAACGAGATACAGCCTTCTCGCCGATACTGGGGAGAACCCAGCCTCTCCTCCCTCGACTGCTGCGTCTCCGGCGTTGTCTAAGGCGGCGCTGGACCACGCTGTCAGCGACGAGAAGAAGGAGGGTTGAGCGGGGGGGTTCTTTCCATTACATCAACGGTGTCTTGCATTCATGAGTCGTGCATAGACCGGGCGGGTTTGTTATTTGCATTTGCGGGCGGGTTCTCAAAAACCTTTTAAAAGTGCCTCATGATACCTCAACGATAGAAGTTTCTCATAGCGAAACTGCCACCGGACATTTCTTTTTTTTTTTCCCCACGGAGTTGGGACGGGTTTCATTCACCCTTCACTTCCTGTTGTGTTGATTACATGTCAAAAGTCTTTATTTGCATCCTGCCTCCGCTTTGCTGGTAGTGAGAGGGATGAGGGTGCCTGCTTATCTCTTTCTAATACATGCAATGCTTTTCTACTACACACACGTGCCCTATTCCGCAATTCTTTCTCATTTCCATTTACGAGTGAAAGGGTTTGAGAGGAGATTTTTGTGGAGATGCGTTTTAGAATGGCACATTGGCGGCGTGAACAGAGGAGAGAGGTTTTGGTTTTTTTTGGTTTTTTTTTGGCACTCATCTCAACCATCTCAAGTCCGCATCTGCTGCTGCTGACAACACACACTGTTCGTCACAGCAAGCCAAAACTGTGTTTCTAATTTCCTGTAACAACCCATTTTCCCGTTTTGCTTCGGTTTCCCATTTTTATTTTCTTTTTAATTTGGTATCGCGATAGGGGGGGGGGACGAAGGGGATGAGGGATGGCTCGGCGTTGTGTTTCTCTCCGGGAAAGAACCGACGCGGCTGCTGCCAGATTTCCTACCAATTTGCGCATTTCGTCGGAACTATGGGGCGAAAGGGGGTGGTAAAATGGAACGGAGGAAGGAGGATGCGGCGATAGGTTACGCGGCGCGAGGGTTTTTGGTCCGTGTATATTATCTAGTTTGGCAGTCGTTCATGAAAACTACTCTCTAAACCATGGAAATGCGCACGGTGGTAATTTTGTGATAGGGTATTGTGGGTGTGAGAGGGGTGTGTGAAGTTGGGAGAGGAGTTGGTAGAGCTGGAATAGGGTGTGGTCGAGTCTTGTCAAGTTGGGCTTCAGGGTTGTATGGTCTATGGGTGAGGGACTAAGTGCGTTCAGAGCCGCAGCTTGATGCCTTTATGTTACCGCCAGGCAGCTTCAAACTGCCTTCGGACACCCTTTGTGCGAGTCTTCAAGCCCCTGTAGGTCACCTTCACGCTCCTTCACGACAGCACCCAGCCATGGCCGAACTCCTGAAAGGGGCTCTGAATAACCTTAGCGGCAGGTGTATTGGCTACAATCAAACACCTTCAAGCTACGGCCGGATTCCTCACAGTCACAGCTTAACCCCTTGAAGGAATCTAAAGGTCTCTAGATATCTACAGATAGGGCCTATGATATGTAGAAAGGGGGCACAAATGTTGTCCAGCAGCCCCATAGGCCTCGAAGGGTTCGCCATCTCGCGTCGAGGAGATGACATCCTGGCGCCAAAGCAAGCCGGCATTGGAAACGCAACAGGGCTACGGGCGGCTTTTCACGGCGCTTGCTTCACTCTCAGCATCACGTCCCTAGTTGGTCAGCCATTTGCGCCACGCGGCAATAAGCAGCAGGCCAACTCGGAAGATACACAACCAGGTGCTCCCAGGTAGCGACAAAGTTTTACAACTAGGCCGAAATACCCTCGGGTATAGGATAGACTTTTGTTACCCAGCTGTTCGTCCTCCCTAGACCTTAGGTACTAACCCCCCAATGGAACCGATCGGGCTGTATTCTTTGGGCTAGGAGGAGGTTGTAGGCTGTACGCTTGTTGGCGTAGCCCACTTTTCCGTAGAACCGGATTGTCTATCGAGCGTTGTCAAGGTCGGCGTGTTCGCTACTTGGTGTTGGTTCTAATTGTGGCGATAGTAGCGGGGTTCCGCATACTTGTGGGTTGGGTTGGATTTGTCGGGACGCAGGAGTGATTTTCTAATCCGTACACGCTGCTGGTTGCTGAAATAGCCTGGTTCAGATACTAGCATCTTCCCAAAGTGTAAATGAGAAAACTGCCTTCGAGTTCAATTACCATGCTGCCGGTGCTGAGGTGATGTTTATCTATGTGAGCTGGCCCTAAGATTTCCCGCTCGACTTTGGTGTGCTATGGGGCGTAGAAGAGGAAACAAGTCCTTGAGCAAGGGGTGCTGCTTTGATGAGACACCAAAATCCCACCTTGACATCACATTTCTCCAGCAACTTCACCGCTCAAATGCTACTAAATACCAGTGCCACACAGCAACGAGCAAAAAGTTGGCGAGGTATGTATATACTTTAACCCCCAATCGAAGCCAGCCCAAATGGAGCATCAGCAGCTGTCGGCTCTATTATGAACTATGCCAATCTTCACCACCACCCAGTGCAAACAACATATAAGAAGCCGTAATCGTGATATTAAGCTCGAACCAAATACTCGCAAGATATACGTCATCGTATCCCCCAACCCCTACTCTCAACGCCAGCCCATGACCACGACGCAAGGTGAAACAAAAAGAACAGAGAACCCAGCCAAGCTCTGCCTGCTTACCCAACATCCATCATGCCTTACCATACCATCCCTAAACTAGACACACTCGCCAAAAATACCTCGACGTCCTACTGGGCCGCAAACCCTAGTTTCGTAAACAGCGTGTCCATGCTCACCGACTGGTATCCACACTTATCCAAATACCTCTCCACCACCCCCTTCGCCGTCCCAAACCTAACGCTGTTCTGCGCCGCAAGCGCCTTAATCATCTCCTTGCGCGCCTCGGGCGACATAGCCCCGGCGCTCTCGGCGCTCTCAACGGGCTTCTCATCCACCTTCTCAAGCGCTGCTTTCACATCCCACAGGCTCGCAAAGTACTTGAGCTGCGTGTACATATCACGCTCGCCAAACTCGTAGCGCATAATACCGGTGCAGTCGCGGCCGAGGCCCTTGGGGCCGAGGCAGCGCTTGCCGTCGACGCTGATCTGGCGGGTGCGGTTCCCGCAGCTCGTGTCGTTGCAAACGAGCCAGCCCTCGTAGTAGCGGGCGGCCTGGATGCGGATGGCGGTCTCGACCTGGGCGATGATCGAGAGGTTCGAGACGGTGGCGCCGCAGGTCGCCACGGGGCAGACGACGCCGGCAGGGGTGATGCGCTCGGGCGAGCCGAGCAAGCCCTCGAAGACGCTGCTAGCCTTGCAGGCGCGGCACCGCAGCGAGAGGCGGGCGCAGTCGGCGAAGCGGATGGCGTCGGGAATTTGGGAATCCAGGGGGTACAGCCCAGTGGTTTCGCCGCCGCCGCCGCCGCCGCCGACGGAGAAGTTGCCGTTGTTGGTGCTCGCGTAGTGGCGCACATCGAGACCGAGGTTCTCGGCGAGTTGGGCGCTCGAGGTGCCGACAATATTGGCACAGAGACGCTCAATGGTTGGGAAGATTTGCTTGCTCATGTACCACTCGACGTCCGGTTTGAGTTCCGAGTCGTGCTTCACCACGTCTTGCGAGGGGTAAGCGCGCTTGGGAGCTGGCTCAGAGGTGTTCTTGCTGTCGCCTGTAATAATGTACGAGATGACGTCGCCCTTGCGGACGGGTTTGCCGCGCGCTATCTCGCGCAAGGCTACCTGGACTTGCGGCATGCTGTCGCCGTTGGGATACTCGGTGGGAGCTTTGCCGAGTTGCGTGAAGATGATGTACTTGCGTGCGGGAATGGCATATTCCCTCATCTTCTGTGCCACCTCGCGGAGATACTCGTGAATGCGCTGGATGGCCACCTCTGTGTCATCACCGGAGAGAATCTCGTCAAGGGTACGTTTCGACATCTCCTTGGACAGGACGCAGTACTCTCTGCGCCTCATGTCTAGGCCCTTGACTTCCATCTTCTCAACCCACTTGCCGTTCTCTTCAACGATGTTGATGGCGGCATACTTCTTCTTGGCTTGGAGGAGGATGCGGCGGAAGACGTTATCGATATCAATCTCCAACAGCCTGTAACACTTATTGACGGCCTCCTTGAACTCTTGACCCACTCGAAGCGCGTCAGCAATGTTGTCGACGTTGGCATTGATCATGACCGAGTCCGTGTCACCGTAGATAACCTGCAGCGAGTTGGCTTCTGCTAGTTCCTTGGTGCTACGAAGGATCTCACGACCCTTGTAGGTCGTGAGCACGGCTAGAGGCCTGGCGTAGAACCGTGACCTTTCGTATCCCAAGCAGCCGTACATGGAATTGGCAGTTAACTTCAGCGCAAGCTGCTTGATGTCCCACGTTGCAAGCTGTTCAGGGGTGGCGTTTTTATCCTTCATCAACTTCTTGACTTCCTTTCGGCGGTTGACAAGCCCTGCAATCAGCTCTGGGAGAATACCTGGGCCAAGCTTTTTGTCGGGGACATCGGGGACAGCCTCTTCATCATCCGACTGTTTGCTGGTTAGTGTGTGGGCTTTTGGGATATTGACGAACGAATGCTTACCAGTTTCGTCCGATCAACTGTTGTGAAACAGATATTGAACTCTTGGATGATGGAAGGGTAAAGGGAGTTGAAGTCCATGACCAGGACAAACTTGTCGTAGAGACCCCGTTCGGGCTCGAAGACGAGTCCTCCCTTGTACTTGTCTTTTTTCTTGCTGTCCTCACCTTGCTCGTTGGCGCCGTCTTCTGGACGGCCCCGCCCCCTAAAACTCTGCTTGTCTGGGCAGATGTACTTGTTCCTATGAAACCTGTGGAGCAGAATGTACTCGTTGCGTTCAGCTCGTGTGCCCGTGAGTGTTCTTGCCCACGAGTTGCCGGCTAAGTTGGTAAGGACCTTGGTGAGGGGAAGGACCTGAGTCTTTAGAGCTAGTGCCGCGATGAAGTATGTGTCGGTTTCAACGTGCGAGACATAATCCATCAGACCCTTGGCATTCACCGCCCATGTCTTGAGGGCGGCATCATTATCGAACTCCCCACGATGATCCGGACCGCCGAGGTAGAGATTGCACATCTCGCTCAAACTCCACGACTGACACTTGAACATGACAGACTTGCCGGCATCGTTGGCGAGATCGCAGAGAAGTCGTCCAGCCATGACCTGTCGCTCTGCAAACACATTGCCGCCCACCTTTCCGATGGCCGACGGCCACTGGGACCGCCTCATCCTGCCAAGTCTGGACCATTGAGGCACCTTCTTCTCGTGGAGGCGGTTTAGTAGGATGCTGTAGTCGACGCCTTCGAGCTGATGACCGACAATGACATCGGGGTCAATAACATCCATCTGGGCGAGAAAGAATGACAACATCTCATTTTCTTGCTTCATGAGCTTGACGAGACCCATCTTCCTCTCCCTCGCCATGGCTTCGAAACCGACAGGAAATGCAGTACCGTTTGGCCGAATAATAGTGAAAGTTCGGCAGGGCAGGTCCCGCGCGGACTTTGTTTCACTCAGTGTCACGTCTGAATACACCCTCGCGCTGATGGCGAGAATCTCTTGCTTGTTGTCCCTGGCGTTAAAAATGGTCCGCATGGCAAAGCTAACAAGCGTCAAAGGAGGATCGGGGGGGCTCTCGCTCTCGCTGATGACTGCGACCATATTTGGGTGATCAACCTGGACCTCCAGCCGGCAGTGCGAGGCGTTCTTCAAAGCGGCAAAGTCGGCGTCCTGGATCTTCAACCAACATGGGCCCATTATGTTCTTCCAGAGCACAAACTGCTCAAAAAGTGCCGTGTTGGTGCCGAAAACGCGCGAGAACGTCTCGCCCGTGGTGTTCATGTCGATGGGAGGCTTTGTGTAGGGATACAGGAGCTTGAGGTACTGGCCCTCCTTAGGGACGTCGGGGAGCTCAAATGCATACTTCCGGTTGCAAGCCTTAATCTTGTGCATCTCGACACCCATCTTGGTCATGAGGGCATCAACCTCGGTGTACACTTGCATCATATCCATGTCCTCTGTTGATTCCACGCCGCCTCGGTAACGATGCTGGCGGGGTAAGAAGAACAGTTTTCGAAGAATATTGTCCACCTTGACGAAACAGCTGACGTAGGTCTTGGTCTTCTTGTTCAGGACCTTGCCGAAGAGGCAGAGGCTGCCGTTGATTTCGGTATAGTCAGTCCAAAACATATTGAGACTACCATCTTCCTCGACGGCATCATTGTAGTCAATCTTGCCAGCGACCCTTGTCTCGGTCTGTGAGCTAGAGACAACATTGAGGCTCTTGCTGATGTTGTTCCAAGCAGACGAATCTACCACTCCGTCTGGTTTTGCAGGCGAGGAGCTGACAGGAGTGGGATATGGGTCTGGCTTGACAATCTTCTTGATTTGGCGAGAGGCGGAAATGTTGACGCTAGCCGTCGTTACCGCGCCGGTGTGGGCAACCTCCATCAGTTCGTCCTCATCATCCTCTACTTCCACCTTAGGCTGGACTCTCCGCTGAGCAGCCTTTGCGGCGGGCGAGGAGGGAGCGGGGTCACTCATGATCACGTCCGAGGCAGGCACATCGTCGACAGGTGGAATAAAATCATCCTCGTCCATGGGGGCGTCGTAAAGTTCGGGAGAAGGTAATCTGTCGTCAACAACCTTTGGTTTCTTCGCAATGGGCCTCCGGTGCTCAGGTGCTGGAGATAGTTTCCGGGGCTTTTTCCGCTCTGGTGACCGTGCCCTCTTCTTGGAAACTCGGCGAGACCCCCTGGGGGCAGGGACATTTGTTTCGACTTCACCGATCTCGCCGAGGAGATTGTCCAGGAACGTTTCATCCTCTTCTGTCTTGATGATCTAGCCACAGTGTAAGTTGCCGCGCTCTGGGCTTGACTGGAGGGGGTCACCAACCTTCTTCGCCTTGGGCAGTGCGGTATTCCCTTTTGTAAAGTATTCGGTAATGTTCCTGTCGTTGGTGTCCTTCTTCGACTGGTCTTCCTCGCGCTGCTTCTTGGCTTGAGACGAGATGAAAGTCAGCGAGAGTCATTTTACCACTCAGGGGATATAAGAGACTTGCACTTGCTGCCCTTGCCGCGTACCATCTTGGCGCCGCCATCGCTCTCGCTGTCGGTCTCGTTGGCGGGTACGCGGTCCCAATCCTCGCGGCCGTCATCGGCGTAGCCTTCGCCATTGTCGTCAACAACAAAGTCATCTTGATTGAGGCGCTCTCGGACGATTTTCTTGTACTGGTTCTCGTCAACTTCCTCGTACAAATCGTCGACCTGGCCGACCTCGTACGTGTCGAACTTCTTTTTTCCCGACTCGCGCAGGGCGCGCAGCTCTGCAAACTTGCTGCGCTTGGCGGCTGACTTGGACATGGCTTCGGATGGGGGCGTGGTGCTGTCACAATCTCACAGTCGCAATGGCATCACGGCTGTGTGAATGCCTCAAGGTCACGAAATGGGTGGAGTGGGACTTGTTGACGGGACAATTGACGATGGTGCCGGGGGCGCGTTATAGTGGCAGTTATAGTGGGCTGGGTCTAATTGACGAGACGCGCTGTTGGCGTGCTTTCTCGCGTCGAGCCACGCGCACCCCTGCACCATGTAGTACACACTTTCCCACCCAGACCCCTGACGAGGAAATGTGGGCCTACCGAGCTCCGGCAGGCAAAGCGGAAAAAAGCATCTCAATCGCAAACCTTCGAAATTTGATGACTTAGGGCAGAATGCGATAGCAACCACCGTTGACTTAGCTAAACCCCTATTAAGCGACACCGCAGACGCTGCCAGGAGCCCCAGTCAACACCACCTCTCCTACTATTCGCAGCCAAATCTCCAGTTACCAACTGAAGGGCTCGAAGACGAACACACTCAGAAGGAAAGAGAGGGGAAACCAGGCTCTGCAGCAGTCGCAAGGGGAAGAGAAGACGGAGAGGCCCCGAAGGTATCGAGGTGGACGAGCCACAGCCATGTTTGTCTGCAGATCTTGCGTGAGAAAGACCATTGGTCCGACGGCGGCCGAGTCACGATTGCTCGTTCAGCCTCTACAGGGCATCAACACTCAGCGATCCTTTTCAGGCGAGTCGTACACATCACCCAGTCTTGCTCCGGGGAAAGAGAAGGTAGAGCCTACGCCGCCAGTCGATAAATCGGATCCGACTACTCTCACGCCCAGGCGTGCAAAGGATCTGGAATGGGTCGTCAAGAAACATCTTCAATACCTCAAAGACCCCCTCCTCATCGCCGAGCATATCCTCGCGACCCTCGCAAAGGGGAAGTTCGAGGAGGCTCTCGAGGTGACCCGCGCGGCCAGCCGCGACACAGCGGTATCAGTCAGTTGGAACCATTTGATCGATTATCAGATGAAGAATCAGCGCCTACACGCCGCCGTGAAGCTGTATAACGAGATGAAGAAGCGCGCCCAGCTGCCAGACGCCCGAACCTACACCATCATCTTCCGCGGCTGCGCCCAGTCAATACACCCCAAGCTAGCCGTGTCCGAGGCCGTCAGGATCTATTCCACGCTGATGGCCAATGAGCGTATAAAGCCAAGCACGATCCATCTCAATGCCGTCCTCGAAGTCTGCGCCCGCGCCGGCGACATTGACAGCATGTTCACCATTGCCCAAACCGCCAATAATGGACTGCGAGCCCCAAACAGCCAAACCTACACCATCATCCTAAACGGCCTTCGGCACAAGCCAGATGTCTCTCGATGCTCTGGGTTGTCGGAAGAACAGATCGAGACGAACAATATGCACTCCATAGAAAAAGCCAAGGCTATTTGGGACGACATAATATTTCGCTGGAAGAGCGCCAAGTTGGTCATTGACGAGGAGCTCGTGTGCTCCATGGGCCGACTACTGATGAGCGGCGACCGCAGAGACAAGGACAGCATCCTAGAGCTCCTCGAGCAAACCATGGCACTCCCGCGGTTCGACAAGGGCGCCATCCCCGGCAGTGTTAATACAACAACCGCAACGACCGCAGCCTACAAAAAGCCACACCCCCGGTCCCCGTCCGCATCGTCGGCAATCAACCCCAAGCCCGGCCGCAACACACTCTCCCTAATCATGATGTCCCTCCAAGAAACCAAAAAGACCAGCCTAGCACCCAAGTACTGGGGGCACCTGACCAAAGTCCACAACGTCGAGCCCGACAAGGACAACTACAACAGGTACCTCAAGGTCCTGCAGGTGGGGCGCGCCTCTGAGAAGATGGCCAACACAATCGTCGCCATGCCTCCCGCATTCTTCTCCCCCATGACCTTCCGCACAGGCTTCAGCACCTGCATCCATGACGAGCTGTCGCCGCACGCGTTCCAGAACGCCTGCCGTATCTTTGACGTGATGATCGCCAAAACCCGCTATCCGGACCCGCTAGCGATGCGCCTCTTCCTGCAGTCCGCGCGCGGCAACGTCCGGCATCACTACGAGAAGCATTCCAAGGATGAGCAGGCCGCCAAGCTCTCGCTCGGCCGGCAGATCGTGGCCGGCGTCGACCGCCTGTGGCAGCCCTTCCGCATCCTCATGAGCTCCTTTTCGTACCCGGAGAAGCCGGCCAAGTCGCCGCTAGGCGCGTGGCAGATGGCCGAGGGCGACGTGGCCGAGGCCATGGCCACGGCGCGCCGCATGATTGCCGCCATGGACAAGGTCACGTTCGAGGGCATGGCCGACGACGAGATTTGCAAGATCCTGAAAACGCGCCGCTCTATTCTCAACCGCCTGGTGGAGCGGTATTATGAGAAGGAGCAGAAGATGGCGGAGAAGTCGGCCAAGGTTCTACCTGCGAAGGAGCAGGGTGGCCTTGATGAGGATCTAGTCGAGGTTGAGACTGGGCGGAGGTGGTAGACGCGATGATGTAAAAAACTTGTCACCAATCACTGTATCATATCAAATGTAGACTTGATCTAACTTGACCATTATCCCAATATAAATCAGCGAATTAGCCTGCTCCACTCGGCACATGTGCTCTGTCTGATTCAAAGGCAAATTGTCCTTCTTGCTATACTTGGACAGGTGAGCATCCCCTGATCAAATCGGCTATTGCGGCGTCGCACCAAGGATCTAGGAAAGATAGCAAATCATGTCTTTCCCCTTGCCACTACGGCTTGAACGGCCCCGCATTGTCGGGCGAGGCGGCCGCAGCCCCCTGCCCTTGGTCCGGAACTTGCCGCCCTTCCTGCATCAGTCTCCGCGTTGCCTAGCCAACAGCCGGGAGATCGCCCCCGGGCCAGGGGCAAAATGCGGGCGGACGTCTTCTTATACCGGCCCGCAAATTCGTGCTCTCCTACCGCTCCCCGGGTGTTGTGAATCGTGCGTTCCCGCGATGGGTTTGAAGCCATTCCAAGCACTCCTCGATGGCTGGCTTTGCAATGTCATCCCGGACAGCGCTCAGCATCTTTCTAGTCTTTTGCCCGGCTCGCCCGCGGGGGCTTGGGATATTACTGGAAAAGTCGCTCCCAACGGGCACATGCCTGCCTACTTGGCCAGGGTCATGATGGCGAATCTGACCACTATCGGTGCGTTCATCCGCCCAGTATTTGTCCTACACCTGTTGATAGGCGGTCGGATTGATGTATCGGTCGAGCTGGGATGCCGAAGCTGGAGTCACGTCCCCCGCCCTGCCCCGCTGCTGAAGCCGACGTAGTATTTGTACAGCCCAAGTCAATTTCATCTGCTCCATCGTACAGAGAACCCGGACGTCCAAGTTCTCACCGTCGTGTCGGGTGATGATGACATCTGCAAGCTGACCAGCAAAGGAGCGATATCCGTTCACGACATCATGACCGATTTCTGTGGATGGGCCATCGAACTTTTGCAAGAAAACGGCGGCGCCATCGTTTATCGTGTCTCCCGGCACGTCGGCCCAGTCGACTTTCCCGAAAGCCAAGGGGGGAGGCTGATGATGCCTAGCGGCCGGGGCGTTGTAAGGTGATTTCTCGGTCAAGCCGGGGGGCCGGGGGCCGGAGGCCGGAGACAGAAGCAAAAGCTCGGGCTTGAAAGGAGCCGGCTGTGCCGGGGCCGAGGCGTCAAATATCAATTGATCCCCAGAGTATCCATAGTGCCCATCACTGCATTGCAAGCACCGTTGTAGTGTCCGAAATGGCATTCCTGGTGTCTGGACAGATACATAGGTTTCCTTTGAGCTCCTCTGAAGGGCAAACGAATGCACCACTTTAGCCTCTTCATATACTCGCCACTCTCATTATTAGAGACCAGAAGAGCCTTCAAAATATTGAGAAGGTCTTTTGAGAAGCAGGAAAGGCTATCTAGGACACGACCAATGCCTTTCGAGAGGCAGGAAAAGCTCTCTTGGACACCGGAAAGGTCCTTTCGAGGCTTCAAATGGCACACATCCACTCGGTTCGAGGCACGTATATTCACAAAAAAAACAGAGTATAAAGGCACCAGATGACTTCATTGTTCCGAAGATTACAAATTACATTACAAGATCTCCTAACCCCCCTACTCCTCCTCCTTCTCCGCTTGGTCTCTCATGCGCCTTTCGCGCAGCATCTTGAGGTATTCCAGCATAAAGCTGGGGTCGTTCCGACCTCTGCCCGAAGGCACACTGCCCGATTCGCCCGCCTCCTCCTTCATGTCCTTGTAGACGGCCATGCGGGTCCGCAGGAGGTAGTCCGTCAGAGGCGTGGGACTGAATGCGTCGAGGTCGAAGTCTGCGGTACAGGCCTCCTTGGCGCCGCTGCGCTTCTTGCCGCGGTGGCCCTTGCGCTTTCTGGTCTTCTTCGGGGCCGGTAGGGAATCGGCATCCGCTGCGGGGCCACCGGCGTCATCCTCCACGGTGCTAGCACCGCCGATGGTAGGGTCGACGTTACGCTCCAGAGCCATCGGAGTCTTTAGCTTGTATGGCTCCACCAAGCCGGCCGGGTATTTGCCCTTGCGGGCCATGGGCTTGAATGGCCCAACATTGCCGGCTGAGGCGGCCACAGCCTTCTCGCCTGCCTCGTCGGAGACATTGTCGAGGCAGCTTGAGCACATGCAATCACCAGGCTTGTCTTCACAGGTGGCGGCGGAAGTATTCTCGGTTGACACAATGGGCTCAGCTGCGGTGGGGACGGCAGTCTTCTCGTCGCTTGCCTCTTGCGGGGCCTGCTTGCTCTTTCCCTCCTTGTTGGCGAGGTAGGCATGAACCTCGGTCTCGAGATACTCTCTGCCACTTCCACCAGCCTTTGCGGTCTTGATGTAACCTTGGATAATGGTCTCGACGCTTTGCTCAAACTTAGTGCTCTTGCAGCCATTGTCAATTGCCTTGATTGCAGCTTGAGCTCGCTTGGTGGGCTGCAGCTTGGACGGTCCCGAGAGGGAAGGTGCGGCCTTGGGAGCTTCCTCGGGGGCTTCCACGGCGCTATCATTCGTCATGAGGGGCTTGAAAGTAGCTTCGGCGTGCTCACTGTTGACTAAATTCTTGGTGGAACGAAGGTGCGGATTCTTGGCCGGGTGTGAGCTGGCGTGCTCAGCGGCGGCGATCTTGGTGGCAGCATTCTGAGGCTGCTTGGCGACGGTATTCTGAGGCTTCTCCCAGACACCATTCTGACCTTGCTTGGCAATGGTATTCTGAGGCTGCGTGGTGGTTACATTCTGACTTTGCTTGGCAGCGATATCTTGAGACTGCTTGGTGGTAGCATTCTGACCCTGCTTGGCAGCGGTATCCTGAGGCTGCTTGGTGGTAGCGTTCCGACCTTGCTTGGCAGCGGTATTCTGAGGCTGCTTGGCGACAGCATGCTGGGGCTGCTTGGCGAGGTTGTTATGCTCCATATTGCTCATAGACGAGGGTGCTGGGAAAAGCTCAAGAATATCAGAGATGTAGTTGTCTTGATAGACGTTGTCCATGGAAACGCGAGTTGTAGGAAAGAGACTGCGTTGTAGGCGTTCAACGTTGTCGAGAGAAGCGTCTTGGCCAAAGTCTTTCAGGGAAACGTGAGCTGTAGGAAGGGGACTGCGTTGTGGGTGGTCAAGGTTGTCGGGGGAAACGTTTTGGCCAGATTTTTCCAGAGAAACGCGAGTTGTGGGAAAGAGACTGCGTTGTGGGTGGGAAATATCCGCGGAAGGAGGGACTGTTTCCGTGCCCTGACCTACGCGGGGAGTCGCCGTGCTGTTGTTCTTGCCCTTTTCCGTTGGGAAAAAGCCCATGCGAGGCAGCATGCTGCTGGCCCAGGGATCCGCTTCACCAATAGTGCTGCCTTGGTGCCAGGTAGGGGCGGGACCCTTTCCTTTGCGAGTGAACACGGCCTTGGAGGGGCTTGCTTGACCTTTGACGCTATGGTCGTCCTCCTCGTCTGCCAGAGAGGTCGTCTCCTGGGAGTCGGTCTCATCACTTTCCTCGCTGTTAGTGACTACGGTGCAAGGGACTGGTCTCTTGCCCTTGGCACCTGACGGCTGGGTTGCAGGCTGGCTGGCAGTACTGGTGCCACTGGGACCAGCACCACCGGCAACCGACAACAACTCGGCCTCCACGTTACCCAATGCGTCGAATCGGAAGTGGGCCGTTTCGCCCTCCCCCACCGGCAGGATACTGTCGAGGCCGTCCAGCAGCCGAGATAAGCCCTCGGGCAGCCCTTGACTGACACGCACGGAAGATGTGTTGTCGGGCCTGGTAATTACCAGTCTCCGAGGACCTGCAGCTATACAATTTGACGTGTTAGTAAGTCCTGTTTTCTGGGGGGGGGGGGGGAGGCATGGGTCATAACACAATATAGAACCACTCACCAGCGTTAGCCTTGGGACCTTTCTTGCCATTGCAGACAATGTTAGCATTGACATCGTCATCATCGATATTGTCGTCGACATTGTGACCATGGGCTTCGGCGATCACCCCTGCGCCCTCGTCAGCAACTGACACAACCGACACAAAACGCAAGTGTACTCAAACAGCTGTGAAAATGACTTACTGCTGAATACCTCCGATAAAGTCCCCTCAGAGTTGCCGTTGTCAGCAATGGCAACCGGAGATATGCCAATGGCCGGCTGAGCCGACGTGTGGCTAGTTGTACCTTTCTTGCCCTTTGCCTTCGCCTTTGAGCTTCTCTTTGCTGACTTGCCCATTTTGACAAGCTAGAAGGTGGAGAACTGAGGGGTGGGGGTTGGAATCAAGGAATAGGTATGGGGATGAAGAGATGGGGATGAGGATCGAGAGGGGGGTATGAAAATCAAGAGATGGAAATCGGGGCGAGACGGTGATGTTTTCAAGCGCAGACTTCCGCTCAAGGATGAATACCGCCTGGTTCTGCGTTGCCTTAGCTCAAGTGGCTGATGCTTGACGTTGTCAGGCTCTCGAGTTGCGAGTTGCAAGTTGCAACACTGCAAGGTCTGGATGGGCTTGTGATGGGAAATATTTGGACTGACTCTGCGAGTTGGTCCAGTGAGGAAGGGCCCAGCGAGGAAGGAGTGCGTGGGGATTTTGAAATGTGTGCCCTCGTGCTCAGGGCGAGGGCATGAAGGTTGCAAGCGGGGGTCTGCGGCTCGATCTGCGGCTCGACATGCGGCTTGATCATGCGGACCCGCGTGCTCGCCGGCGGTGCCTTCCGATGCTGAGCCCCTGGCTATGATGGGCCTCATGACTTGTCTCGACGACGACCTGGCTCTAGCTCCAACAGCGACGGCGCAGGGGCGTGGATGGGGACTAGCAGCAAAGAACATCGGCCACAGGAACAGCACAGGCAGTCCGACAACACCAAGAGCCCCTGGGGCACCAATAGAGCTGACACGGCACGGGCTAGGAGATGTCTCGGGCGCTATGTCGTCTTTACTGTGTTTGTCGGACACTTTGAACACTCCTTATACTCGGATGGGCAGACAAACCCAGAAGTAAGAGGCAAGCAGCACCCTTAAGAGCAGGCAGCACAGACCGCATGGGTGGCACCACATGTTTTCGAGGAAGGCGGCATTCCCTCCTAGGTAGGTGCTCGGGGGGAGCCACAGCTAACCAGCAGCTGCAGCTAACATCGAGGAAACGGATCTCTTCGAGCACTTGAAAAACAGAGAAGGGGCAATGTGCGGCACTGCCCTCTTAGCAAGACGCCCTACTAGCAAGTCACTCCCCTTTTCGATCTCTCTGAGCACTTGCACGGCAGAGAAGAGGCTATGTGCGGCATTGCCCTCCTAGCAAGACACACTCCTAGCAAGACGCTCGCCTTGTTGGCAAGAAAACGAACGAATGGGGAGTTGAACACGAGAAAGGAAACCGAATAACAAGACAGAGCTGATGGACTTTGACCTTGGGCCACCAACCTAGAAGGGCAAGCGAGCTACGACTGCGGATTGCAGAATGCCATTGAGCCCCTGCTGAGTAGCCTCGCACTTTATTGTGCTGGATTCTCATTACTATTTCTAACTGGAATATGGGATTTGATACGGACACCATCAGTGACTATGGTAGGGGCTGTTTCTTGTGCACTAAAGGTAAGGCACCCCCTTTTTCTGTAAATATTCGTATACACAGACTAAGTCTTTGACACCAGACAATTGACGAGTGACGTTGAAGGAGTGGTCCGTGCGCACTGCGCTTGTGCAAGGGTCTAGCCTGCAGGCAAAGAACGCGCCGCGCCACGAAACACGCCTGGCCCCACCTAGTACGCTGCACTTGCACCCGTCAAAAGTCATTGGAGAATTCGATCCCGGAGACTCCCAGCTCCAGCATCTCCAACATCGCACATTGCAGCTCTTCCCCCAAGCATCTTTTTTCTTCCTATCTCCCACCAGTACCCTACATTAGCCTTAGTGATATTGCGAATAAAAGCGGCAATCTACCCTTCCTTCAGATCGCATTGACCTGACCGACGGGGCAATCAGCGAATCCGCACGGCCGCCCGCCATGGCCTCCAATGGACTGACCGAAAAGGTTGCGACCGACTTCGAGAAAATTATTCAAGAAGGTGAGACAGCACCATAGGAGTGCTTCAGGGGAGCATCTGTTGCTGACGCTAAGCGCCATCCCTGTAGGTCGCGACCGCAAAAAGAATGAAGCTCTCGCCGCGAGGATCTTTAGCAAAGACCGTCGCTCCAGCGCCCCATTCAAGGCCTCAGGAACACCCAGCCCCGGGCCGCTCGCCAGCCGCGCAGGCGTCAAGAAGGTTGGCAGCATATACTCTTACCAAGATAACCCGAACGTACCCCAGCTAACCGTTGCGCCTTATCACCCGCCAGCCGCAGCAGCAGCGCGCCGTGTCCTCGACCGCACCCCGCCATAGCACCGGTAACATTGACGGCGAGTGGACCCACGACCTACATGGCACCAATGGCCCGCGCGGCCCAAAGAACCCACAGTCCGCGCCCGGCTCGCTTGCCGCGCGCATCACGAACCCGAATGCTGGCCCTGGTGGCAACCCGCGCCAGAAGCGGCGCGCTGCCCAGGTAGCACAGGCTCTTATCAGGACCGAGCTCCAGCAGCAGCGCCCGAACGGAGGAGGAGGTGCACGGCAACAGCAGGCGTCCTTCATCACCCCGCAGTCCACATCGGCCGCAGGTATACGGGCGGTCCCCACAGGCCCAGCAGCGCAAGGCTTATTCAGCCAGGGCTTTTCGATCCGAGGTCTGGCAGGCCCCTGCGTAGTGCTCGCCCAGAACTTTGCGTCGGGCACAACGGCAGCCGATATCGAGAGCGCTATGACCCCCGTCGGCGGCATTATAACTAGCTGCCGCTTAGTAAAGACGCATCCTCTCGTGATCGCCGAGCTCGTCTTTGAGAGTAAGGAGGGTGCCGAAAGAGCCATTGCCACCTTCAACGGCCAGACTGTATGTTCCATACCCTCTAATTCGCACTCGAGCAGAACTGACAAACGAGAAACAGGCCGATGGTCGTGTGCTGAGCGTCTTCCCCAAGCCGGGCAGCGTCCCCCTCTCAGATACCCAAGCAACATCAGCCCCGCCTAGCGGACCCCGCGCCATGCGCGACAACGATGCTATCGTTGATGGCACACTGGGCTTTGATGACCCAATGGAGACAGATGACGGTGGCTCATTCTCCAATGGCAACGGCCGCGCACCCCCTCGCGGTCCCGCCGCCGATACCGGCGGCTTATATAGTGACAGCATAGTGCGCGGCGGCGGCGGCGGCGGCGGCAGCAACACTAACCGTCGTGGTCGGGGTTTCGGCCGTGGTGGCGGTGGTAGAGGACGCTGAGTTGGGTAAGAAGTGAAATTTCAAAAATGATAAATCGGATGCGAGATTGGATGGATGGATGAAACTGGACGCCCTTGGCAAAGCACACCCCTACGGGTTATGGTTCAAAGGATCGCCCATCATTTGCACATTCAGTCTCATAAATCAGCCTCACGAGCTACCCCATCCCGCCGATTGGCCACCTAATGACTAGGAAGGTAGCGATTGATGTGTTTACAACTGTATTTGTAGTATCCCCCCCTAAGTCTAGATGGGATCCGTTTGGAGGACAGACATGGGAAGAAGCAAGGGAAACCAAAAAGAATTTACGATAGGTAGGGTAGGGCTGCTTCTGTCGTTCTGGGGTTTCCTTATATCCGGCGAGGCAAGGCGTTACAACGGCGTTTGTTTTTGCTTTCTTACTCTTCATCATCGATGATAGTATGGCTTCGGGTCAGGATTAGGCATGATATCAAGGTGGTCAAGGCCATCCAGCGGATTGCTGATCAAGTCGGTCTGTGGAGAGGAGCTTGGGTTTGGGGTTCTAGCTTCGCGTTTTCAGGATCTGGGATTTCTCTCCTACAGGTCAAAATCAAGCAAAGGGGCAGTGGATGCCAAGCCCTGTTCATAAAAGTATTGTTGCACGTACATACCTTGATGAAGCTATTGCGGATGGAGTGAACTATATGAGATGAGGTGGGATGAGATGAAGGGGTATATTTATTTTCTGAAGAGAAAAAGAGAATATCAGCATGTACCTCTGGTCTCTGTCCGATATAAATATGCTTGCTTCTCCTGCGGCAACCAATCTTGGCCACGTCTCTCCTGAAGGTCATGCATGGCCTTGCATCCCCATGTATCATCCTATCCCTCCCTGTTACCAACGTTAACACAAGGGATATCTCATACATCACAGCTAGACGGGCATATGACATCTTTCTCAATTCTCATGATTCCCAACCTCCAATCCAATCCATCAAGGCTGAGCCACCCCGCCGCCGCCGCCGTCACCACCACCAGCCAGTTTCATCAGAGTGCTTCCCACGTACACAGACCAGACAAGAAAAATAGGATAAATTGACATTGGCCCCTCAGCCACCGACAACCACCACCACCCAAGCAAAGCTTCATTGCGTCCCCTGTCTCTCGAGAACCCAATGTGAGAGGACGCAAGAGGAGAAACAAAGAAAAAAAGGAAAATGAAAAAGACAAAAGAGCACACAAACAAGAGAAAAGTACTGTATAAAGACCACGATGCATGAAGCCAATGTGTATGCCTTCCCATTCATTTCCCTCCCTCCCTAGCCCCCGCCGGGCATCGCACCACACCACGTAACCCCGCCGCCAAGTATGTGACCCGGTGCTTGTTCGTCGTATTGTAAACCGGCATGTAAGCCAATCCTTATGTTTGCCCTCCTTCAATTTGACCCTGCGATCACTCATCAACCAGTGGCTTGATGGTTCCAGTGTGTTTGTTCTGTTTGTTCCATCGAAAGAGAGGCCGCGTTGCATCGCCTTCCTGTATGTGAATCTATATACACCATCGTCTGAGCTTGTCATTCCTTGAAAGTGGGCGATGAACAAGTCAACGAGGGTGAGAAATGAAGTCTGGAAATAAAGCAGGAAATGCGGCACCACTGTGCCAGAAGCATGGTCCGCCACTCTGGGTCGTCCCGGTTTTGAAAGTTGAACCGGTTCCGCCCTTCGCTCTCTCATCCGGAATTCGGCTCTCGGCTTCAACGATATGTCCACAGCAAAGGCATTGGGGTCTCAATGCCTTTGAAAGTGGGACAAATTTCTACCCCATCAATGACGTGTGCGTCGGTAGACCCTCCCATGTTCCAGTTGATGGGGCCCTTTAACCCCTTAGTGCCATGGGCTCTGACCGCTAGGACCGCTGGGCATGAACCCTTCTTCCAGTGTTCGCTCCTCCAAGTTTCTGATAAAGTCGCGGTTGTTGCCCCGTTGGGTTTGCTGGGCGCGACTTCCTCTCCTGCCTCCAGGAGCTCTGCCTGACGCTGGCTCAAGACCTATAAGACCATCGGGGGGAGGTGGATAGTATGCTGGACTAGGCTGTAGCCGAATCGGCTGGCTGGGGTCGAGGTGGCTGGCGACTCTTTGAATTGCGGCTGGAATCCCGCTCTGTTGCTGTTCCATCGTCGAAGCGCGTTGCCGTGGCCTGGCTTGCTGGGCGTACAGGTTGGATTGAGGGGGGACACCGGCATAGTTTGCGGCAGGCATTTGTACAGGCGCCTGTGGCATGTTTATCTGGCCTCCATAGCCACCCTGCTGAGCAGCATAGGGGGGCGGATTTCCGGGATGTCCAGCGCCACCTGGCGAATAGATGTTGTTATTCCCGTACAGGGTTGGCGGTTGGGGATGAGGTGCTTGCTGCTGATATTGGCCTTGGGCCATTGAGGCATAAGCGTTCTGACTTGCCGAATTTGCCTGGGCCTGGGCAGCTTGTGCCCTTTGCTTGCTCAATGCCTCTGCTTGCTGCTGTTGCTGTGTGCCAGGAGCCGGCGAACGTGTGAGGGAGCTGGACTTTAGGTTCATGGGCGGGACGAACTGTCCAGTGTATTTTTGTTGCGTGATGAAGGGGTGCAGCTTCGCCTGCTGCGGCGACCATCTCTCCAAAGGATTGATGGTTAGTAGACCTCTGACGAAATCTATGAAGGCGATGCGGTTGTTCATTTCTGAGCGATGGTTAGCGCTACTGTTGGGGGGTTACTGGCATTGTCTTTGGCTTACCTCTATCAATCTCCGACTGCTTCATGTTCTTCCGAGGCATCGGGTACGACTTGATGATCTCTGGCAATGTGCTTGCTTGGAAGTATTTCTTGCTCGGCTGCTCCTTTGTCCCGTGCTCCCGTGAATACGTTTCCATACTCTTTAGCTGGTAGGTCCGTCTGCCATACTCATCTTGCCTCTTTTCGAAAAACTCGCCCGCCTGTTTTCCCATTTCGATCATCCAATTGGGGGGGTTCCCTAGCATCTCAACGATTCGGGAGACTTGGTTGTACTCGGAGGAGCCGGGGAAAAGGGGGAGGCCGAGGAAAAGTTCAACCACGATGCATCCCAGCGACCACATGTCGATAGCCGAGGAATAGGGCAGGCCAAGTAATACTTCGGGTGATCGGTAAAACCTAGACTGAATATATGTGTAAACCGTTTGTCGTTCGTCGCATGCGGATCCAAAGTCGATGATCTTGATGATTGGACTCTCAAGGTTCTTGAGGAGAATATTTTCAGGTTTCAGGTCACAGTGAATCAGTCTTGCCTTGTTCAGCAGCGCGAGACCATTGAGTAGCTGCTGCGCAAACACACGCACAAGCGTCGTGCTCAAGCCACGAAACTGGTTTTGCTTGATGAGCTCGTACAGGTTGACGCTCAGGAGCTCAAACACCAGGCAAAGGTGCTGGCGGTGAATGAAGGTGTCCTTGAGCCGTAGGAGATGGTGGTCATCGTTCTTGTCAAGCTTGGTATTCAGCTGCGAAGTGTATTAGCATGCGGATCAGTGGGGAGGGGGAGGGAGGCAATATACCAAGTCCAAAACAGACACTTCCATCATACTCTGGTTGAAGTAGGCGGTCCGATTTTTGATCACCTTCACTGCAACTACTTCTTGTGTCTTCAGGTTCTGACATTTCACGACCTGGCCGAATGTACCCTGGCCGAGGACGTCGAGAATCAGGTACCGGTTCCTGCGACTAGACTGTTAGCCAGTGGACAGCCCAAAAGGTCCCGAAAAATTGGCGTACTTGTGCCCAGCCTCTTCAGACCCCAAAATGTCGTTCACGTAGAGTATATAATCGCTGTCTTCATTGTCAAATCCATCGTTCTTCACTCCCTTGCTCGGCTTGGTTAAAACACGACGGGGATTCCGAGACGATTCGTATTTGAAGCTCGGGTTGCAGATTCGATATGTGGCAGGGAGGTGCACTGTGAGCGCTTGGAGAGGCTGCCCGGCAAGTTAGCCGACGTAAACACACATAGGATAGGCTCTTAAGAAACATACGCTGATAAAACCACCTTCCGGGTTTGCTCGCCGAAACGCCGGCTGCGTATTGACCTTGGGCTTCAGGTCCGTTGGGCCCCGGACCTTTTTGAACTCGGGCACCGGACCCTTGTCAACAACCGTTAACGCGGATGAGGGGGCCGCGCGCCTAGGGGATTTGGGATCGACGTAAGAACCGTCCATGGAGCCCATGCCCAGGGGCGAATAGCTGTCCTGGCCAGATTGATATGCATTGAGGGAAGGCAGCTGGGGCGCCGCCTGCCTGGTGGCATAGTACTGGTTCTGCGCGGGATAATCAGAGGATCGCGTGGGCGATTGCCGTTGCGCGGGTTGCTGCTGCGGGAACTGGGCGCCAGCGGCGGACTTGGGCGCATAGGGCAATGTGGGAGAGAGGACCTCCATGGGAGAGTATCGCTGGGCGGCGGCGGAGGGCTCTTGGCTCGAGTGAAGGTTTGGGGCTCGGCCGCCCGAGAGGTGGTGTTGATGATGGGGTCTCATGGGGTATTTGACGGTCGAGTACGGATCTTGGGGGTCCTGCATGGCGACGTCGCCGTTGCCGTCGCGCAGCTGGGGGCTTGTGACGGGCGATGCAGCGGCCGCCGGCTGGGGATTCAGGCCGCCCTGGTACTGGTCGTATTTGTAGCCGGCGGGAGGTTGTTGCGCCGGGGCCTGGCCGTTGTTGAAGTCGCGGGGGGATTGCATTTGGCTGTTGTTATTGCCATTGTACCGTCTCGAACCGCCGGCGCCAGCAGGGTCGGAGTAGGCCTGCCATTGCTCCATAGCTGATAGTAGGACAAGGAGCCACTTCGCGAGAGCTAGGTGGTGGTGTTGAGGATAAGTCTGAGTCTGACGACTCTGGCGACGAGGTGAAGTCGAAGTTGGTGGGTTTGGGCTATCGAGGGGAAGAGGGACCCGCCCAGCGACGGCGGAAGCGGGCCAGTGACGGCCTGAGCCAAGAGCAGCGTCAGAGAGCTGCTGGCTTGGGCTTGGCCCGACGCGTCAGGCGGCTGGGAGACGGCCAGGGACCTCAAGTAGGTAGGTGGGACGAGGGTAAACGCAAGGTGGACAGGGTCGGCAAGGTAAAGAGGTAGCTAGCTGGGGCGGTGCAGGGGCCTGAGTACCTGACCAGGCGGCCAGGCGTGGTGATGGATTGTGGAATCCGTAATGAGATCGGTAGGGCGGAGCGCGGAGAGGCTCCAGAGAAGGTCCACACTCCAGGAGGAGCGCCAGGGAAACAAGCGTGAGGGAATTGCTTGACTGTGGAGGCAGTTTGCCGTCGTTCAAATGGCACTTTGCCAGTCTCGCAGCCAGGGGGCTCCCGAGCTGAGGGCCAGAGGTGTGCGTTCAGGATTTTGCTCAAGGATTCATTGTCGTGTATGTACGAGTATGTAGTATGTAGTATGTGCAGAAACAATGCGGCAGCGTTGAGGGACTGGAGTCGCCCTGGTCTCGGCGAGGGCTAAAGTTCGACAAGCTACCGCCCATGAGATTCAGGTTCCTGGATCGATTGGGCCCATGCACTAATAGTACAGGCCCTCCCCAGGTGCCCCAAGGTCGTGTGTCTGCAGCGCCAGCCGGCCTACCTAAAGCTCTCCGCGTTGGGGGTTGGGCAGCTGCTGACTGTGCTTTTCTGTCGAGGCCGCTTTTTCGCGACCACCTACGCTGCACCGCACCGAAAGCAGCCATAAAATGCCGCCAGAAAGCTAATAAATACCCAGCCCCAGCTACGAGAAGCAATGGAACGTGGCCGGGTGGACTAGCCCACCGAACTCAAACCTATCCGGCCTCTCTGCGTCTGGATTTTCTTAGCTATGTTTCTTCCTCTGTTTTCCCAGTGCTTGCAGTACGGGGAATGCGAGGAGATGGGACCCTTTTCCGCAGCGATCCCGGGTTATTGCTGTTTCAAGCAAATACCCAGGCTCCCAGAGCATCAATGAAGTGTATTGCTTGCCTGTGCACCCCCCGTCGGCACGAATGATGGTCTATGGAGGGGGGATTTCTATTTGGCAGGTGGCGTTAAACGTCGAGCCAGCAAGGGGAGAGAGAGTCTGGCCTCATGGAGTCTTTGCGGCCAGCTAGTTGGGGATTATGTTTTGCCATTTCGCAAATCCTTTCGACTTTTTATGATCAATCTCCGCTGATTGAATGTCCCATCCTCAGTGGCAAGCCAGCCAAGTAGCCCCCCAATGGAGCTTTGCGGACCGCACAGACGCTATCAAACTGCTGTGCTGTGTGGAAGAGTGGTCTGCTGAATAGTGTCCGAATATTGTCGATACGATTAAGCTCTGTTTTGCCCCTAGACTCAGAGCAACGAGTCGGCCTCAGTGTTTGCGGCGTGATTATGTCGAGCCTCCTGCTTGCCTGCTCGTCTGGCTTCCTTTGTGCGGCCACCGCATCCGTGAGAGGTGGGCTCGGTCGGCCGAAGATGCAGAGCATCATTGCCAGCCTGCAAGCTAATTGCCAAACCCGGTGCGCCAGAGCAGCAAAGCACATCGGCCAGCGAGTAAACGCCTCGATATGGCCCAGCGAACGTAATGACTGCGGGATACCCGCCTACACAGTTGATTGCGGTATCACTTTAGAATCACTTCTCTCACTCCACTTATTCTCACAGACTGACACAGATCCGAGTCGCTTGCCTCACACGGAACCGGTTCAGGTTGGAGACGATGCGGTGCTCCAAGAAGCCAACGAGGAAGCATGGACCCCCATGCAAACATTGGGCATCAACCTCCCCTGACCCCGACCCCAACCCCGGAAACCGATCTTCTTAGCCGCCCAAGTCGAGGGGGTAATTGAACCAATAGCCCCGCACCTCGTCCGCTTGGGGCTTTGCACGTTTTTCAATCACTCACTCCCGCTGGCATCATGAACAAGCCCAGCCCCAGGTGCGGAGGGGACATCAAAGGAACTATGGGAACCACAGGAACCAAGAGAACCTCCGTAACGTCGCTTTCAGTTTAGCAGAGAGGCGTATTATACTTTGAATCGCTCTCTCGACCTCACGCATCACCAAGAGCCAGTCCATGGACTGCAATCTTCTGTTGTATTGGTCCAACCCCTCTCCCAACATAACGGTATCTCTTCCGTAATACAGCCTTCTCCGACGACAAGAATCCTCAAAATCTCACTTTCATTCTCAATCACTCACTCTGCCGCCTCCGTCATCGCCCCTTTTGCCGATCAACTAGGAACCCGGGCACTTTCCACACTTTTTCACGGAGAGTGCCTGCTCCCCTCAATTAAAGGTGTTGAATCGCCGGCATGAGAATGGAATGTCCCTCGACTCCGTTCCTGGAATTAGAATAAAAACACCCAGACCCTTTTGCTCACCAAGCTGCATGAGGGCCAGAAGCATTTGGTATAGCAGAAATTCGTGAACTCGTCAAGGAAAGAAGAGCTGGCCTAACGAAATAATTTTGCAAACCGGCAAGAGGTATCCAGCGCAGGAAACAAATCATTGGAAAATCTTGAGCAGAGATAGGAAGATGCGCAACTACAGAACCCAACCGGAGAGTAGATCATGCCCGTGGGAATCACTAGCAGATGGAGAACGAAGAAGGAAATCCGCAATTCGAAAAGAAATGTGATACATCAAGCGTATGAAGAGAAAAAGCTCCCCAAGTCCCGCAACAAAATCCCGAAATTTCAATTGAACGATCGTCTGAAGACCACCCAGGCCGTGTAGAGAGAAATGACGTCCTGGAGCATATGCGTTTCCCATCCATGACATCTCGAGAAAGCTAGGAAGATGTGAGAGTTTTCCACCTTATCATAACAGCGTTTCGAGTGGAAAAGGTAAAAACGCGCACGACCACCATAGCTCAAGAGCTGCTCCATCCACTTGTCTGGGACGAGCAGCGTCTTCTGAACGAGGGCATTCCCGGGGGAACCTAACCCTGATAACCAGAGAAGCCGTTGTTGAAGTTCTGCGCCGGGGGCGGCTGGCTCCACTGAGCGTTCGGGGCCTGCTGGCCACGGCCGTACCCGCCGGCACTAGGGGGGCCCGTGTATCCCATCGGCTGTGCGCCATAACCGGCGGGCGACTGGGCCTGAGGGCCGGGATAGTTGGGCTGCTGACCCGGACCATAGGATCCCGCTACGGCGTTATTAGCTCGCAAGCACCAGGGAGGGAAGGATGGATTCACATACCACTGTACTGGTTGAAGTAGGTGGAGGGTGTGCCGGGGTAGCCGGGAGTCTGCGCGCTCTGAGGGCTGTACTGCTGGTTGGGGTCAAATTGCTGTTGCTGGTGGTTCGGCGTCTTGTCCTTGCCCCACTATACACTGTGTCAGCAAAACCTCTTGAAAGGGGGAGAGATGGGAACACATACGCTGCACTTCAGTGGGCGACCATTAACATTATAGCCGTTGAGCTGGCAAATAGCCATCGCAGCGTTCTCATGGGTATCCATCTTGATGAAAGCAAATCCGCGATCGGCCTGGAAACGAGATTCAACAACATAACCGAAGTTTTGAAACAATGGAACGAGATCATTTTGCGTCGTGTAGGGCGTCAAATTGCCAACATAGCAAGTCGTCTGCCAGCCCGGTGTCTGGCTGACAATCATGTCGTAGCTGTGAACCCCATGGGTGGGGAAGTGGTGGTGTCCGTACGGCGTGGTTGGGGTCATGCCCATCTGCTGCATCGCCTGCTGCTGCGCGATAGAGGGTTGACCCTTCTGGTTCGCCCAGTTGCAGCGAATGGCTCGGGATCCGAGCCACTCGCCGTCCATGGAGCTCAAGGCCTTTTCGGCATCGGGGCGCTCGCGGAAAGCGACGAAGCCATAGCCGCGCGAGCGGCCGGTCTTCATGTCCCACATGACGCGAGCCTCAGACACGGAGCCGAAGGCGGAGAAGGCCTGAAGAAGAACCTCATCGTTGACCTCGTTGGACAGATCACCCACAAAGATGTGAAAGTGGTTGGACGTGTCCTCCTTGCTTGAGGTGTTGGACTGGTATGCCCAGTTGACACGGATCTCCTATTCCGTCGTTAATACATATCGCTCCTTCCCTGTGTCATGGGGTGGTGAACGGGGAACAAACCGATTGATGAACTCTCCGGCCGTTCAGGGTTTGCATAGCGCGTTCAGCCGCGCCAGGGTCATCATATTCAACGAAGCCATAGTTGTATCCCTTAGCCTGGAAAAACCCAGGAGGTCAGCCGATGTGCTCACGGTCCAGGTCTGTATCAACTCACGTTCTTATCGGGGATGATCTTGACATTCTGGACATGTCCAGTCGTCTCGAATATCTGGCGCAGTACGTCCTCGGTAACGCGGGGATCGAGACCTCCGACGTAGAGCGCCCGCTTGTTAGGCTCGGGAGCCGCACGGCGCGCGAACGGGCCGCCGCTGCTAGGCGAGATGATGCCGCTCTTGTCACCGCTTCCTCCCATCGGCGAGGTGATCGCAGTGGGAATCGGATTCGTGTTCTGCGGGATGTGCAAGGGCGGGGGTGGCATGTGCGCCGGGTTCGACGATGTGTTTTGGCCGTTCTCGTAGCCAGGCGCGCCGGCGTTCGGCTGGGGAGGAGGCGGGAGCTGCCCGCTGGACGAAGGGGGGCCGTTGTCAGCCATGTCGAAGGATATGTCGCGGTAGACTTGATATGTTGTTGCTTTGGTGTGGGGGATAGCTGAAGGAAGTAAGGTTTTGCGAAGGGCAACTCAACAAGCTGAAGAGAATCGGGCGAGCGCAACGCTGTTGAGGTTGCGAAAGCGAAATAAAAAGGCAGAGCCGATAGGAAATGCTTTTCTACTTGGCTTGCGCGATGACTCGGCAAAGCGGGGCGCTGTGCAACTGGTGATGGGAATTTGGAACGATCAAGTCGACGACTGCTTTGTCTTGATCTCGGCGGCTGCGAGCTTCGCCAATGTGGGTGGTGGACGACAGAGATGGCGGGAGCGGCAACGAAGCTGGGAAGCTACCTTGGCCTGCACCAGGTGATGGGAGTGACAACGGTGCGCTAAAGCAGAGACGAGTCCAAAGAGGAGCCGGCGCCGAGTTGGACGATATGAGATAACTCCAGTGTAAGAGAAAGACGGCGTGCTTGGAACGGCACGACGTCAACCTGAACCCTGAACCTGAACCCGAACCGAACTGCAGAGCGACGATGCGGAGAGGATTGGCGATGGGAAAGACAGACAAGGAGGATGCCGATGATAAGGGAAAGAACTTAAGAAGCCGGGAAAAAGACGACAAAGTAAGAGGGAAAAGAAACGGCCGTCAAAGGAGGGAACCCCCAGGAAGAATTTCACAACAGCAGCCGATCCGATATGATACTTGTCGGTTCTCCACGATGGTGTAGAGGCAAGGAAAAAAAATCAGAAGGAGAAAGCTGCAGGCGTGACGAGGAGGGGGAGGATTTTTGATCGTGCCATCGTCCTGGGATTGGCGGAGAGGCACACGGATTGGGGGGAACGGTCAGGCTATTAGCGCGAAATTTTGGGCGCCCAGGGTGGCCATAGCGGCTCCTGCCCCGCTTACCCACGGGACCTCTATTTCAGGAGTCTACCTTTGGTCTAGCCTCTGTGCCTCTCTGCCTGTGCAGCTCTGCAGCATTCCATTGCACCACCTGCACCACACTGCACCACACTGCACCCACCTGCAACTCGAGCTGCGAGCCTCTATGCCAAGGTGGGATGAGAGAGACCCAGAGGGGGGCCAAGGACGACCCCGAGACCCGACTTGCCGGCCTCCCAGCTCCCACCGGTCGTCCTGGGTCCAATGCCTCCATAGATGCAACGGCAGCAGGCCATCGGCTCAGATATGCTGAGATAGCTGCTGCACGGCGAGCTGCAGCCATTCCACCCCCGTCCCAAGCTCTCCCGCCTGACGCCATGGTGAGATACGGCCAGCTGCTATCACAAACTCCCGTCGCTGTAGGTCTCGATGCGACGGCAGCAATCTCGTCGGCCATGGGCACCCATGGAACCCTTAGATGGAAGGGCCCATGATCCCTACACAGCATGCAAACGCAGCGTTCATAGAGCCCATTCTCATGCCATCTGCCATGTGCCCGTCCCCGTAGAACCATAGAAGCATCGTTGATCTCTTTCATCGAGCACAGCGGCCCAGGGCAGTCGTGTGTTTGGACCATGCCGGGTAACACCAGTAGCCACGCATGATCTTGACTCGCTCTCTCATCTTGCAACGGCAGAGCGACCAGGCTGTTCGCAGTTATCAGCTATCACTGGGACTCCAGGGCTCCAAATGGGTGGACAAGAGGACATCGGGAGCACTGAATAGGGGTTCACCTCAACAGCGAACAACGGCGCGAGCTGGAGGTCAGCTGCGAACCAAGCCAGACCATTCCCAATCCAGTGGGAAAGACGGGGGAGCCAATTGCCTCCATGTCTGCCATGCCTGGGGGGGACTCGGGAGTTGACGAGCGGCGAGTGGGCGTGGCGTGGGTAGCCCCGTGTTGGCGCGGGCGTGTGGGCGTGTGGGCGTCGTCAATCAGGTTTCCCCAATCGTCCAATGTGTGGGTGTGTTTGCTAACACGGCCCGGGGGTGTGCATCGGACCGATGGGAGCTGTCAGAGCTGCGAACAAACGGGCCTGACAGCTGGCTGTCGAGAAGCGAGTGGATCCACCCAGTGCCAGCCCGCGAACGAGACGCGGCGACATGCGTTAGCGATCCCCCACAAGAGTCAAGAGCCGCAATTCACAGATCCTAAAACATACACTCCTCCAGCAGCATCCCCATCCCCATCCCCAAGGCAATCCCCCAATCCCCCCAATCTCCAAGACGGTCCATCCCAGCACCCAGCACCCAGCACCCAGCGCCCTACATACCCGAAAGCGGACCAGCTTCTGTTTGCTTCGACGTCGCACAGCTGCGCTTGCTCTCCCTGCCGCCGGGCCACGTCTTCCCTTTCGCTCCGTTGCTGATTCCGTTCCTGGGAGCTGAGGACGCGCGATCCAACCAACGTTCAGGAGTCGCCAGGATGGCAATTCCCAAGTCTAGCAAGCCGCTAGATGTCCTCCAGCACATGTTCAGTGAAGTGGTGAGCTAAGCCGACCAGCCGCCCCCTCATTGCCGTCCCCCCTAACATCAACACGCAGCTCGTGCAGACCGGCAAGGCACTGAGGACTGCCAGTAGGGATGGCAAGGATGCCAATGCCCAGGCGAGCGTGGCAGCTAATCCCAGGATTCCCGCCTCCATTGTGACCTTCAACGTGGTGCTGGATGAGCTGGAGAACGATCTGGTAGGCTTCTTAGACCCATAGCACCATAGACCGAGACTGACCGTGCCAAGCTCAGGGCCAAGGCTGTCCTCCAGCGGGATCTCGACCAGCTGAGGGCAAGTCGTAGGCCGCCGCCGGAGAAGAAGCCGGTGGCCCCCCCGGCTCCCATGGTCGTGGACCTGAACTCCCCCACCATCACCAAGGCTTCAGTGCCCCAAACTTTCCAGAGCCCCAACCGGCCCAGCAAGCAGGATAACAAGCCAGTCGCGCCATTCCCTAACATGGGTGGCTTCGATTTGACCGTTTCTCCTGAAGTGGCGCCTACTCCCAGCCCCAAGGTGCTTCCCAAGAGCAAAGAGCCCAAAAACTCCCCCCGGCAAGCCGTCATGGCAAATACCACCGGCAGACCTTCCAGTGCACCAACGAGGAAGGAAACCAAGGTTCCTATTCCGACCATCCCCAGGTCAACCACCGCAACACCGCAGGCCCCTCCCCCCTCTGTACTCCCGCCCAAGACGCCGGTGGTTGCCGCCCCAAGCGTACCAACGCCCAAAGTCGTCCAAAATGTCGCTCCGCCACCAGCCCCTACCCAGACTCCAGTGCCGATCCCACAAATACCACTACCAGCACCGATGCCGGCAACTGGACCCGAAAATATCTTTACCAACATGACTTTCTCGCTCGCGCCTCCTTCGAGCGACGGCCCTAACCCCAGCCAGTCGCAGCAGTCGGAAATTGACTTGGTGGCCCTTGGAGCTGGCGGAGATATGTCGTCCAGCTTCAGCATGGACAACTTTGGGAACGGCGGCGGAAGCGGGCCCGCAGACGTGGCCAACATGGACCTCACGGGCGGGAGTAACGACATTGATATCTCCAACGTCGATGCCAAGATCGACGGGCTCTTCGACCTGGGCTCGGCGGGCATTGAAAACATGGAAATGGACTATGACCTCAGCGGAGACGCCGGCGACAACAGCAACTTTGATGACATGTACTTTAACACGGGCGATGACAACATGGGGTCGACCAACTTTGATAATACCTACTTCAACCTTGAGTGATGGTAGGGAAGGGAAGGGGGCGGGTGTGAGTGTTTGCTGCCTTTGAGCACGCAAATAGAGCGAGTGGTTACGAAATCGGAAGAAATTTGGCGTTTTAGGGAGACGACGCGGGTTACGCCACATATCGATACCAGGACCTCAAAGGATGCTCAGGCATAATTGGGAAGCGAAGGGCAAGCAAGGTGTACGGGGAATTTGATACTTTTAATTTAGGACAATGAGCATAGTAGCCTAGTAACTAATCAATGTAACGGCAGCTGGCTCAACTTGTGTCTGTGGTAGTAAGGTGTCTGCGGGCCGATCGTATGGTCATGTCTTGGTCCTGGTCTCATGTCTGGCGGCATAACCCATTCTAGGATTGCGTATCCATATGAGAGGCATGTGTGAGTGATTCTATCTGGCCTAAAGAGTGAGGTTGGTAAAAGGAATTGAGGTTTGAAAGACCGGGAGAGGATGAATCCTCGTCCCGAACTGGCTATTGCTGAATCTACCCTCCCAACCTTCACTGGCTTTTTTTGCAATGAAAGGATGGCGTCCTATATTCATACCGCCGCGTTGAATTGATCTCTTGTTAAACCCCTTTCTTCCGTAGCTTCCCTGCGTTGGGAGGCGCACCACAATTCCAACCCTACATACCCCGTGCCTGACACATCCACGACGACGCCGCCTTCACCGACATAGCAGGGGAGAGGTAATATTAAAAATAATCGATTATTTGGGTATCGCAGCCAATATCAAACACCAAGCATGCCTCAAGCATATGGTATATACACGTAAAAGAAACTAGACGCCCCGTACCGATATACAAACAACATCAAACTCCCTGGCATCACAACGCCAACAACATCATCCCAAGCCTCACCACCACTTGACACCCCTAATGCCCCTCTTCTTCCCCGGGCCCTGCGTCATCTGCCACATGGGCCCCAAGGTCGCCTTGAAGCCGGGATTCCGCCAATCCTTCCAGTCCTTGGTGAGCAGGCCGTAGCCCTCGTCATAGTCGACGACGCCCTCGCGGACGTAATACGAGCCTCCGAGGACCCAGACAGCCCAGTCAGCATCGTTGTTCTGCATGTAGGACGCCAGGCAGGAAATGTAGCGCGCGTCCTTGTCGCTGGTGGCCGTCTGTCCCCAGCCAAACTCGGAGAGGATCATGGGCCCGGTCCAGGGCTTGTTCTGCTCGAGCACGAAGCCGTTCCACAGGCCGTACTGCGCCTTTACCACGTCGCAGCTCTGGAAGGCGTCGGGGAAGGTGACGGTGAAAGAGTAGGCGTGCATCTCCCACACGTTCTTGCCGGGCCAGCCGCTCGTGTCGAGGGAGCGCCCGCGCAGGTGCGTCAGGTCCGTCGTGCTCTGGGCGCCGCCGACGACGACGAGCACGTCGGGGTTGGTCGCGTGCACGAGGTCGCCGGCCTGCTTGATGTAGTTGTACCAGTCGGTCCTACTGTTCAGGTCTTGGAGCAAAAAGGCGCGCAGCTCGTTGCGCAGCGACATGGCGACAACGCCGCGGTGGCCGCGCGCCCACGCCGCCATGGCCTGCAGCCCCGCGAGCCAGTCGCGCGTGTTAAAGAAGCGCGAGTTCCACGTGTTGTACCCGAACGCCGAGTCCCACCAGCCGTTGCCGTCCGTCAGGTTGCAGCACCACGACGCCCGGGACACGTGGTTGTCGAGCAGCGTCATGATGCCCGCGGCCCACAGCTTGTCGACCAACACGCCGAAGACGTCGCGGGTTGTGGCGTTGACGACGAAGGGGTTCTTCTCGACGACCTGGGCGTACAGCCCGGCCATCGCATCCGCCGAGACGCCGGCGTTCTTAGCAGCCGCGGCAAAAGCGGCCGAGACTTTGAGGTTGGGATCCAGCGCGTGGTCGATGCTGTACGTCAGCCGCACGCAGTTGAAGCCCTGCGTCTTGATCCAGCCGACGAGGTAGTCGATCGACTGGCGGTGGAGACCTTCCGGGATGTGTGTCTCCATGTGCCCGGCCCAGTTGACGCATCGCATCTTGACGCGCTCGCCGTTGGAGTCGAGGATCCATCGGCTCGAGGAGTGTAGGGGCAGGGCCTGCCCCAGGACGAGGGGGAGGATGAAGCCCAGGAAGGAGAGGAGGGACAGGAGGCGAGCCATGGTGGGAGATACAAAATTAAGGTATAATTCCCGAGTTACGCCAAAGGGTAGAACAGGGGGCTTCGATGTCCCTTGGTGTCAATGTTATACGAGAAGACAAAATGAATGACTGAGAAGAGACGAGGGAGGCCGCGGCTGTGACGCTACCAGATGAACTCCATGGAATACCGGCCTACTTGAAAGAAGGTTCCGCTGGGAAATGAATGAGGGTGACGATAAATCATATGAAAAGACTGGCAATCTCTTCTTATAAGGAGCGTGCGAGTCCCTCTCCCCCCCCCGAGGGAGCTTGGCAGATCTGGACGAGGAGGGAGGACTTAAGTCAGCCTCAACCTCGCCCATGTTTGATGTCAGGCCAGCGCCACCAAAGACATTTGCGTTATACAAACCCGCAAATGGATGGAACTATACCTCCACGAGATCCCCCTCCCTGGCGTCTGCCCAATTCCAATTCGGTGAACCAACCTAGTGTCCCAGACGTGACGTTGCGCCCGATCAGGCACGGGGACAGCTGTGTCTGGCTGCCCCTGACCGAAAACACCAGGCAAACTCTCCCGGTGCCACTGGAAGAAGACACAAGGAAAGCAGAGAAACGGCCACCTCGGCCGACGACCAAGAAACCCGATTTACCCCCTATACCGAGGATACCACAGAACAGAGCCGAGAAGAGTTCGGCCAGAACTGCTGGGCATCTCTGTCTTGTGATTGGAAGCTGCCTGAAATGGCCCGAGATGGAGGGCATGACAACGAGGCGAATGAACGGCCATCACAGCTTGGAGTCTAGGGGCAAAAAAGAACGCCGCGGAAAATAAGATAACCACTATCGAAGTGAATGGTTTGATTTGCTCCCGCCCCGGCCGCCGATACAAAGAAAGGAGGAGAAGAAGCGCCACAACCGCAAGCCCCCATTTCCATTTCTCTAGAATAAGAGTGGTAGAGTAAAGACTTCCAAGTCCTACGAGGTTTCCAGAGGCAACACAGCTAACTCATTGGCCCCGGGCGGCTGATGGGCTGACCAGATGCCGGCATCAGGCGATGTAAGGCACTGCAAGTAGATTGGTTCCCTTAGCCAGCCTCAATGCCCATGTGGGTTGGAGGTTGTGGAGAGTGTCTTGCAGGGCGGGGTCATTTGCAAGGGGTCATCACGGTGCTAGTGCAACCCGCCAGCGGCCAATGCCACCCCCAAGATCGTCAAATGCCTGTTGAGCTTGCGGTGCTCATTTCGCACAAAAAAAGGAGTACACGAAAGGAGCACACAATCTTAGACTCGCCATTTGCTAAAACTATTTGCTTAGGCAAAATCGAGGCCAGCTGATCTCTATTTCACCTCACCTTCACAACACTGTAAGCTCTGCTTCTTTCCGCCCCTAGGACTGCCTACCAAACATGGATGGGCCTCTATCCGATCAACTCAAGCTGCACAAAGCACAAAGCAGCGCACTTGGACAACACCTTGAGCTAGACAACACATGTCTATCGAAACGGCGCACAGTACACAAGACAGAAGTGTAAGGTGGAACAAGCCACTGATTAATAACTATTAAAGGCTTATCTAGTCGTGTCTCCTACTAACCTGGTAAGTTTGGAAAAACGTAGGTAGGTAATAGGTCGGTATCTAACAACACTGTCGTCATATGTCGTAAGTCGTCATGGCATAGAAAGGGAAAAAGAAAATGCAGCGCTGGGGCGCAGCTCCTGTAGGTTGTAGACCACCAACCATGGAAGCCAAGTCGATGCCAACATGCTGATGGACCCGGGCATACATCGCCTCGGCGGTCCATCGGGTATTTTCCAAACACCGAATATTAACAACACCCAAAGGAAATCGATATCCATCTAACAATGGCGTGGGTCAACAGCTGCTGCCGCCGCCTTCGCCTCCAATTCGCGCCGCTTCGCCAGCAGGCTCTTGAACGCCCCCAGGCACTGCACCAGCTCTTCCTCGCCCTGCGCGCAGAACCGGTAGCTCTTCTCATCCGTGATGATCTGCAAGCAGTGTGTCTTGGTCCGGCTCAGCGGATCGATGTCGACCACGTTGACGATGGACGAGAGGTAGACGAGAAAGAGAACCGAGTATTCGGACTCGTCCTTGTAGAGAATAATGTTTCTCATGCGAAGAACGGCCCATGATTTCTTCCACTGCCGCACTCCACGCTTGCTGCGGAGGAACCACAGCCATCCTTGCCAAATGACCCGATCCGGGTCGTGATCGGCGTTGATGCCGCTTACTTGACTTGTGTTGACCGCTCCAGGCCCCATCCCAGGCCTGATTTGCGGGTTCGGCGGCGACTGGACTGCGAAGCTCTCGATCGATGTACCTGTAATCCGTGGAATTTCAGCATCCGAGAAGTCCGAGTGCGACGCAAGCTCGGTTCCCGACAACCCAGATGATTCTATTTGCGAGGGTCGTCGGCGGTAAGTTGTTGGAGCAGCTCTCGTTGTATGTTGGGGCTCCGGGGAGCTTGATGCAAGCCGCTCAAGGTCCGGCACGGCGCGGCGTGGGTCGTCATCCGGGAGAGAGGCGCCTAGGAATGACTGGCGCCGGATAACTGGGCTCGCTAAGAACATCTCTTCCTCCTCCTCCTCTATCCTCGCGTCGTTCCTAATCGACTCGACCCATTCCTGTGCGTCCTCCAGCGTAGTGGCTTGCAGGTGGAAGTTCTTGGATGGCGAAAACAGGCCAAACACATTTGGTCGCTTGTTCTTGGGGTCCTTTAGCAGGGTGACAGCAGTCAAATCCGACAGGTAGATCTTGTGCCGCAGCTTTTCCTCCTTGTCCGACTTATAAATGGAGAGCGTATTGGGTCGCAGCACCAAGAATATTGTCTTCCATGCCTACAGCATCTTGTTAGATGCCATCGTCCACAGGCATGACCAAACATCCGGAGCTCTTACCTTCGTTTTTGACGTGCGCTTTTGCACGTAACCACTTTTGATGACCCGGTCAAATTCGAAACTGCCATTTTGGTTGACGGGCGAGAATGTGTCGAGAACAAGCCGAGTTCTTGGCTGAGCACTTGTGTTTGGAGGCATGGCTATGGATGAAGGCGGCATCGCAACATTGGTGCGGAGGTCTTGCGGCTTAACGGCGGCCGGCGCGGATTGTGGGTAGACGTCGGCCATGGTGGTGAACGCAGCATGTAAACCAAAGTCGGAGCGATGGTGGTGGAAAACTCGATATGGGGATGCGAAGGTGGAGAAGCAAGCCCGTCTGTCGCTGGGGGGAAAACTAAGCGAAGGACACCCTCAGGTTAAGTAACAGCGGCAGCAGTGATGGCAGCAATTGACACCTGATTGGAATCCAGGGAAGCAAACAGCCAGCGTCAAGGGCGCAGCCGCGATACCGAGCTGCTGAAAGGTTGCTCAAGCAAGTTTCAAACGCGGGCGAAGACAAAAATAAGGTGTGGATCCAGATCGAAGCGACCAAATGCTGGGTTCCAAAAAAAAACCCCCCCCCTCCCCTCTCCCCCCCCCCCCAAAAAAAAAAAAAAAAAAAAAAAAGGTACGAATGCTTCACGGGCGCACAAGACCAGAGCCAGAACCGGGTTTGGATTCTAGACCTCGACTTAGACCCAGCCGTTTACTAGTGGAGAGGCAGAAAATGTCGCTTGTTGTGTGCTGCGCGTTGCGTGCCGTAAATCGCTGCCAGTGAAACTCTGGATCGGTCACAGGTGGTCGCTCAGGAGCAGATGGAGCCAAGCGACCCAAGAAAACCAACGGGGACAGGGGGCCACAACTTGCCGCGAACGACTGCACAGGAAGGAGCTAAGGTGGCCGGATTTTGGCTGTCGGGCAAACAACTGGGCCACGACTTATGCGCGCGGCGAGCGAAAGGGCGATGTAGAGTTTGGACGGATTAATCTAATTCAAGGCGCAGGGCATTGTCTCGATTGCTTGGGTCGTTCAGATGGTCGTTTCGCGCAGCCAGAAAGAAACCCCGCCATTTGATGAGGACGATGGGAGATGTTAGTGGCTCAGGGCAGCCGAGACGATGCTTCATGCGATGCGACCTGACTGCTGCTGAGTGGAAAAGAAGTGATGGAAGGAGGTGCGGGAGTGGGAAGGAGGCCGTGTCGAGTGTCGCGGTTTCAGATTACAACCAGCAAAGCCAGACAAGCCCAGGGCAGCCAGCAGACAGCCGACAAGCGCAGAGGCGCCTTCTCCACTGGGGAAGCGGCTGCAGGCCGGGACCAGGTTTGCCGCGATTCGTTGAAACCTGCGCTGCCAAGATCAACACGACCGGGGCCGCGATGCTTCGATGTTGGACTAAAAAGAAAAGAAAGCAGCTCCCGTCTTGGGAGACGTCACCTCAGTCCCCAGCTGTGCACTATCCCCACAGCTTAAGAGGAGGTAGCTCCCATCGCACTTTCTAAAATCTACGTACTTGGGCGGTAACAGACAACGGAAGTCGGTAAGGTAGTCAAGCTCTCCCCATTACACTTGCTTCAAATGTGAATTTTGATTCCAACTCTCCGAATCCCCCTTTTTCTCATGTCATAAGATGCATGCAGCGGCTCAGCACCTCTCCCCACAGGACAGACAGATTCTATCAGCTTGATATTCATCACTTCTCTATCTTCACGTCCTTCGCTCGAACAGTTAATTGAAGAAACAAAATGGAAGATCCATATACCTGGGTCGGTCGTGGGATAATAAAACAGAGGGTCGAGGAAGCGCTGAAAACCACTGACGTGGCATGCCGTAAATTGGAAGCAATCAAGGATGGAGAGACTACGAACTTCATCTACAAAGGGACACTCCTCGCCCCTCTCGAAGACTGCTTCGTCTATATCAAGCACGGAAGGGGTTATTCGGCATGTGACCCTGCTTTGAGGATGCCAATGTTCCGCTGTGTATGTCCTCGTTGCGAGCCGACTGAAACCATTACCGTCTCAACTGACATTTATGGACTACACAGGATCTTGAGGCAGAGTGCTTGACTACGCTAGAAAACTTCCCGCTCGAGACCATACCCAGTGTGCGAACACCAAGGCTAGAGTATTTTGACCCCGAAAAGAGCATCCAAGTCCAGGAATTCATGGCCGACCCCACGGATCTCAAAACATATGCCCACAAACACTTTACATTCGATCCCGACCGAATGCCTTGGTGCGAGGAACTCGGCCGTAAACTTGGGGCTTGGCTGCGCCGTTTCCATGCTTGGGCAATGGAGCCGCCGCAGCAAGAATTCCGGGAAAAGGTGCTCGGTTTCTAGCGGAAAACTGCGGCCGATCCGGCCCCAGCGGCGCATGATCCTATCTACCTAGCCCTTTCGCCATATGTCCCACTCCAGGGAAAACCGACAAAAGGGGATGTTGCAGAGAAGTTAGAGGAAGTTCGGAAGGCGATGATGGAGTCCTGGCAGAAATCCGAGAGCCTCTATGTCGTCCATGGAGACTTTGGCGCTCACAAGTGAGTAGTTATCTTACTGTGTAAAGGAATGTGGAAGTGACGTATTTCTCGTCATACGGCGAACTTCTTTGGTCCCTGGCGCATCAGTTGATGTCCTCTGTTGCTAACTCTCCTGGAAAGCATCCTTCTCCCAGACACGCCGGTTTCAATACGGCAGCCGACATCACCCGTTTTTATTGTGGACTGGCAGAAGTGCCAGTTCAACCTCCGAGAGATAGACGTGGGCCGGATGGTTGCCACACTTTACCAGTTCTTCCTATGTAAGATCAAAGAAGAGGGACTCTGGATAATGAATGGGTTTATCGAAGGCTACTACTCTCTCGGCGACATCGATGCCGAATTTACTTTTCGCACAGCGATCTACGTTGGAGTGTGTCTTATAGCCGATACATATCCAAGACGCTGGAGGGAGCCGCACACCGGCATGGTCAAATTGGGTGTAGATTTGGTTGTGCATGCTTGGGATAAGGATCACAAGTGGTTCGAAACAGGACCTCTGGCTTGCCTATTCAAAAGGCCGTGATCTCCATGATTTTGCCGGCGGCTGATGAAGGCCGGAGCCGACATAGCCGCGCAATCCCCCGTTGGGAATACCGCGAATTGTCAAGACGGCAGCGTGAAACAGTCGGCTTTTTTTGAACGCGTCGGCGGCGTCGACTCCCGCGATGCCACGGGTTCTGAAACGGCAGAAGTGGCGTACAGTCGACGACAGCCAGCTAACAAGCGTTTGGCTACCTTATAGCTTTATTCTATCAATGTATTATCCCAGACAGCGGTAGATATACACAGGGTTATGCGCACTGGCTTCCGGCTGATTCCGGTGTGCGTGCGGTGTTAAATCTGATTGACACCCTCTCCTTACAGGTGTGGGTGGTTGGTCTTCTTTCCGAATTGATGTTGTCGTCGGCTTGAGCCCATCACCCGAACAACGCAACGATTCGGATACGGAGCAAAGCCAATGACACTCCAAGTCGGAATCGCTACAGGGAAAGATGGTCACCGTTCGCATCGCTAGAACTGACCTCTCGGTTCTAACTATTGCCCACCCCTTTACTACGTGGGGTTCAAGTTACCTTGCCGCCGGCGCCGGCGAGCGGCGACGATCGTGGTGCTGACCATGGCACCGAAGCCTACCTGTTTGTCTATCCTCTGTCTGCGCCATATCTAGTCCAGGGCTAACTCCGAGAAGGGATCATCAAGGCTCCGCGAGTGCTACTTGTCGTCATATTTCCTGTTGTCAGCTTTATTTTATACTGTATGTCGACACCACCTATGTTCTGGCGTGTATCCAGAAACTAAAGCCTTGATGCAGTAATACTCTCTCTCGGGTGTGCAAACACCACACTCAGTGCTGTGTCTCCGTTCATCGTCACGTCCAATGGAGCGGTTGCTATCGGCGGCGTGCCTACCCGCGTTGATATGCGGATCGGGTTCTGGGGTAAGACACTTCGCCATCGCCTCTTTCCACCTCCCAGGGGCTGTACTGACCCGCCGATCAAGGCATCTGCTTCGGCCCCGACCCATACTTCTGCGCCAGCAGCTTCACCGTCATCCCGACCAGGACAGCAGCGGGCCTGGCGAGGATCGTGCCCGCGAACCGCGGCGGAGGGAACCTCGCCCTGATGCAGCTCGCGCTGGGGCTGCAGCAGAACCTCATTGTCTTCAGCGGCATCGCGCTGTTGGTCATCCTCATCCTGGACCTGCTCGCCAACATGATCGAGATCTACTTCAACGTCGGCGGCATCGTCGAGGAGCACATGCGGGCGTCCATCTGGGCGCGGGCCCTCGACTGGGCGGCGGCCGCGGGCTCCGTCGTGGCGTTTGCATCGTACAGGTCCCTCGGCGACTCGACGCTGAAGCTGCTCCAGGCGGCCACGGGCGCGCCGCTGGTCATTGCGCCGGGAAATGTCGCGTCCGGGCTGTTTGGAGCCGTCGTGGGCACCACCATTGCGGGGGCGATTATCAACACCATCATGACGGCTGGCGATGGCGGGAATTACGCCTATCTTGCGGCCAAGATGATGAAGCCTGGGGCTGACGTATCGGATGCGGACCTGGGCAAGTTCAGGGATGCCATGTTGAGGAGGAGGGCTGCCTATGAAGCCTTTCCGTGAGAGAGGGCCCCCTATCGCACAGGAAACAGAGCGGTGGGGCGCGTTGCTGCTGGATAGTGATACAAAATACCACACTATAGAAACTTAGATATTACCAAGAAACATGCTACCAGTTTCGCTTGTAACCCTAACCCCCATCTCTCACAAAGTTCAGGCAACACCACCTCCTTCAGTGAACCGCTCAACTGGAGAAAACCTGGATGAGATGAGTCAAGCTCGCCATACTTGATTTCCAAAAGGCAAAGAGTACCTGAACGGAAATTTCGCTGCAGAGGACAGGAAACAACATATTTTGTTCAAACATCCTGACATCTCGCCCGAAGCCTATTTTACCCTGGCAACTCATTTGGTGATGGAATCACAGCCAGTGGCGGGGTCGCTCACACGGCCATGCATCAAATGTAGAGCCCAGGAAGCCACACTGGACAGCAGATCGCAAACCGTGTGCAGGTATGTTCCCTACTCCCCAACTCGCCGTCCCTCTCTAACCAAAGTTTCAGGGATTGCTTCGCCAAATTCATCTCCAACAAATGCATCAAGCAAATCGGCATATTGGGCAAAGAGATACGAACACCCCAGGGAAGCACCAGGCGGTACCTACTGGGGCTCTCCCTCGGCGTATCCTCTACCGTCCTGCTGCACCTGCTCAGCGAGAACGTCGAGTTCCAACTCGCCCGGAGCCGCGCCGCGCCCTTTGAGCTGACGGTGGTCTACGTCGACTCCTCCTGCCTCTTCACCCCACGCTCCCCAGACGACAGCGATGAGGACAAACCCGATCCCATCACCGCAGAGACTCTAGAGCAGCTCCGCCAGCGGTACCCTCGCTTCACCTTCCAGCGCGTGCCGCTAGCAACAGCCCTCGGCCTCCGGACGATCGACTGGTCCACCATCCCGGGCCTCACCGCCGCGCCCTCCCCCTCGCCCTCCCAAACAACCCGGCTCCTCTCCCTCTTCGACCACCTCCCCTCGGCCGCCGCCCGCGCCGACATCCTGCACATCCTGACCCGGCACCTGCTGGTGTCCTCGGCCCAGACGGCCGGTTGCCACGCCCTCCTCCTGGGCCACAGCACCACGGCGCTGGCCGAGCTGACGCTCTCCGAGACGGCCAAGGGCCGCGGCTTCGCGCTGCCGTGGCAGATCAACGACGGGCCGCTCTCCGTCGCCTCGTACCCGGCCTCCGTACCGCCGGCCTCCCTGCTGGTCTACCACCCGCTCCGCGACATCCTGCGCAAGGAGCTCGCCATCTATACCGCCCTCACCTCGCCGCCCCTGACGCCTGCCTCGCCCAGCCACGGCGCTGGGAATAATGGAAGCATCGAGATGACGCCCCGTCCTGGCGTTGTTGTCAGTCATAAGGATGTCAGCATTGATGATGTGATGTTCCGCTACTTTGCCGAGATTGAGGGGAACTACCCGTCCGTGGTGGCCAACGTGGCGCGGACAACGGGGAAGTTGCTGCGGCTTCTCGGGGGCGGGGAGGCGGACGGAGAGCCGAAGCAGGGGCTGTGTGGGCTGTGTGGGTTGTGTGGGATGCCAAGGGACGAGGTGGGAGACCGACGGTGGAGGGGCGAGTTGGGGATCGGGGAGGGTGAGAAGGGGGGTGGGCTTTGTTATGGGTGTGAGCGGTCGACGAGAGGGTGACAAAAAGTTTATGTATGGTGTTTGGACACCCGCTTCTTTTTTTACGTGGTGTAGACCCCGTGTCGACGGGTCGCCACCCCACGATCTATCTCTATGGCTTTTCCGCTGAAGCATACAAGGTATCTGGTATATCCACATCAAGAAAGCAAACACCAAAAGGCCTGGGCCAAAACCCACGGTATATATGCAGCAGCAGCCGCTTCCCTCGCAAACGCCTGATTTTATGTCAATAATCATGTATTATAACCCCTTGCCGGATCGATCGGTAGGATACGGTTCTCCAGCTTCTTCATCAGCTTGATCGTCTGTTCCGCTAGACTCAGCGTCAGGATCGTGTGTGGCAGAATTCTGGCTAGATGGGGTAGGAACCCCTTGTAAATAGCAAGGAAGCCTTCGGTCCTGACAGTTTTCGCGAGGCAGTCAAATACTCCTTTGTACAGGTTCCCGTTTTGGTTATACAGACGAGACATGATGGTATCTAAATGGGACGTCAGTCAGGGGCTGAGGGATGGGGCTCGTGTCAGGGGTAACCTACCCGGCGGATGCATGACAACGCAGACGACGAAGCCACTAGCAGTGCTGCTGGCCAGATGAAGGGCCGGGCCCTCCTTCATGTCCAGGTGCTTGACCAGACGGCGCTTCGCAAAGAAGTATGTGGGCAGCTGCACCGAGCTGCCGAAACCAGTCCGGATCATGGCGGCCCCCACGCCGCGGTACAGACCGCGGACGCCCTCGGCCCGGAAGATCTGCTTGAGGCCGTCCCACGCGTTCTTGTAATTGTGCTGGGTACCGACGGGCAGGAAGGGCGAGAAGCTCTGCAGTCTCGTCTTGGCTAGGAAGAAGGGGCTGCCGCAGGCGGCGCCGAGCATGCCTGAGGTGGCGCCGCAGAACATGTTGACGGGCAGACTCTGCAACTTGGAGTCGTTGAACAGCAGGCTCGACATTGAGCCGCGCATTGGCTCGTAGAAGCCTAGGCGGCAGCCATTCAGCAAGACCTGGTATATGTAGGCGCAGCCCAAGCCCCGGTAGATGCCGCGCAGTCCCTCGTTCCGCACAATCGTCGTCACGCCGTGGATGGGACCACGGTAGTGATGCGGCTGGTGGCCCTTATCCTGGAGCTCGCCCTGGAGCTGCATGCGAATCTTGACCGTCTCGAAGGGGTGTGTGGCCGTGACGGCGCCGCATGCGGCGATCCCGCCCGCAATGAATGCGCTATGAGGAGAGCCGTGTTAGCGCCCATCGTTCGCCTGGCCGGCCACTGCGGCGACTACGCATGTTACATACCCAACTGTTGTCGACATTGTGTATGTGCCCTGCTGACTGCTGACAGGAGCTGGCGGGCGTTGCGCCGATGCCGCGTCGTTGCCGGCGCTCGATGAAGATTGGGCGGAGTCGCGGGGTTACCGTTCCCAGGACATAAGAAAAAGAAAATAACCGCAAAACAAAACTAGGCCGGAGGAACCGTCCGTCAAGGAATGTGTCGACACAAGACTTATATCGAAACCATTGCCTGCGACAAAGTACTCGGTCTGTGTGACGCTGCTGACAGAGAGCAGCCAGGCGGCAAATGGGAAATGGCAAATATTTGGAATACGGCACTCTGGGAAATTTGCAATCGGGGCATGACACGCCTGCGGAGTCGGTCGGCGAAGGAGGGCCGCTGGAGTTTAGCTCCGATCTGAATGGCGGTCGGCTCTCGTTTGTCGTTTCGCTGTTTTGTCGAATGCAGGGACCTGATGGCGAAGCTTCAGCACAGACCAGTCTCCGGCCCTTGGGGTCGTCAGGGATCTGCTATGTACACTAAGTTGCACGCAATTAACCCCAGATTCGAAACATCTCATCAAGGTACCGATTTCCACAGGCACGATCTGTGCAACCCAGACATGCTCTCCGTTCTACCACAGATTCTCAAGTCATGAACTTTGGTGGATGGTGAGTTGCTGTCCTGAGCTGTGACTTTCAGCCACAAACCATTGTCGCACACAGACATGCGCCGACATGGTACTCAGTATTCGGTAGAGGATTCAGTGACATGTGCACACATGATGGCATAGCACCATGAAATGTGAACCAACGAAATTTTTGGAACGTAAATATTGAAGTGAATTACTGGGAAATGTACTGCACCTTGCGGAAGCCAAATTTTCGAGACAAAAATTCCCTTTAACCCTTTGGTAGCCTGACTGATCTTGTCAGTGTTGCATAAAAGAAGGGTGACTTCAGGGAGTGGTGGGGTTAAACTTTCAACTTCGCCTTGTCATTTCCAACGCGGAAGGCGGTGTAAGTTTGCAGTGGGTCAGTTGCCGCAACACTTGAAGGCGGGCGCGGCAGAACCCCCCTGCCATGACTTTCAATTCCCAGTGCCAACTTTGCTTTGTATCACCTTTTACTTCACGCAACACAGGGCCATGACAACTAAATAGCTCCCCCCTCCGAACCAACAACAGCTGAGGGATCCAGCAGCAAATCTACCGCCATGGCGTCAACTCCAATGGATGTTGATGAGCCTTCATTGTCAACCATCGCTCCTGCGCTCAACATCACAAGAACACTGGGCGTCAACGTTCCCCCGACGACCAAGGTGAAGGATGTGGTCGCAAAATTTAGACCGACAAAAGTACGATTGATTGATGATGCGCGACCCGCTGCCGAACCACCGCTTACCTACCCGTCTAGCTTTTCCCGCGAGATGACGTTAAGGACGTCAACCCGCAGCCCTACATTTTGTCCATCGACTTTGACGACCCTGGCGAGCTATGCATGACGTCCGAGAGCGACGAAACTATACAGATCTACAATGTAAAGGAGGGGCGGCATGATAAGACCTTGCTGAGCAAGAAGTATGGTGTCAAGTTAGCCAAGTTTACCCACAGCCAGGGAGGTATTATATACGCGAGCACCAAGCAAAATGGTATAGGATTCTGGAATAACCACGGTCGCTTGCCAGGAACTAACAGTCTACGCAGATGCCATCCGGTACCTTGCGACAGGCGACAACTCCTTCATTCGATACTTTGAAGGCCACGAGGCTGTTGTGACCAACCTTGCGCTGCACCCCGGATCTGACAATTTCGTTTCTTGCAGCCTTGACAATACGGTCAGGCTATGGAATCTAGGCACGAAGCAATGGACCGCAAAGCTCCTTCTACAAAACCCCACACTCGCTGCCTGGGATCCTTCGGGCACTATTTTTGCCATCGGATGCCCTGGCACCGCAAGCATCCTGCTCTACGACTACCGAAACTACGAAAAAGGCCCGTTCACAATCATCGACGTTTTGAGGGTTTGGCAGCCAGCCGAGCCAGAACACGCCTTCAAAGGTTGGACAGCACTCCATTTTTCCAATAACGGTAAACATATTCTCTTGGGGTGCCAAAATGGCGGGCATCTTCTTCTGGACGCATTCGATGGCAGTCTCAAAGCGGTTCTCAAGCGGTCGGTCGGCGGCCGAGCTAAGCGCTTGGCTCCGGGCGAGACCGAGGGAGGGAACGCTGAGAGTAGTGGTGACTGCTGCTTCTCACCAGATGGCCGCTTTGTCTTGGGCGGCGGCAATATGGACCTTGCTGTATGGGACACCCAATCGTCTCCTAACGAAAAGGGGGTCTTAGAGCCCGAGTACTTGCTGGGAGATAGGAGAGAAACAGCTGTGGTGGAGTACAACCCTCGGTTCAACATGCTGACTACGGCAGATCAGGAATTGCTATTTTGGCTCCCCGATAATCAAAACTGAGATGGCTCGGATAGGAGTTGGGCGGACGGGAATGATATTGATGATAACCATTTTGCCTTCTAAAAGGTGTAGTAGCTGTTTGTAGCTGCATGGGCGTTTGGCGGAAAAGGTGGATATGGAAAGGGGAACTGCAACTTCATGTATGTACACTAGTTTTGAAAATGTGCCACAAGTTGAAAGCAATAAGCGTCATCGCCCACTTGGGGCGGAATTGAGACGCTGAGTCTAGCGAAGCTCAAGCTCGCCTGACTCCTGCAAGCTGCCGCCCCGCATTTTTGGCAAAACCCCACCATAAAACTCACCGATGGGGTCAAAACCCCCCAGTCACAATTGAGCTGCATCAAATCAACGACAGCCCGAGTAACTTGCTTCCTCTCCCACCAGAACCTCACGCATTGCGCGCGTGCGCTCTCACACGACACACACCAAAGAAACTAAACCCGCACGTCTCCCATCACAATGCCATACTACGAAAAGTCCGAGGACTGGCTCCAGCAATCCGCCCTCCTCCTCCAAGCGCGTCCCTCAACGGTACACCCATTCCACCCTCACTTCTCCCGTCCCTCCCTAGGTAACTAACCCCTCCTCCCTGGAGGGCCAGACCCGAATCACAACGCGCTACCACCTCAAGCCCGCGCGGCGGCGCACCAAGGCCGAGAAGACCGCCGCTGCCGCCGGCACCACCACCACCACATCCTCCTCCACGACAACACCAGCAGCAGCAGCAGCAGCAGCAACGAACCCCCCCGCGGCCACCTCGTCCTGAAGACATACGACCCCGTCTCGGGCACCGCGCTCAAGTACAAGACAGCCAAGGCGGCCGAGGTGGGCCGGCTCGTGCAGATGCTCGGGACGCTGGGACGGCGGATGGCGGCGCTGCCCGAGGTGGTAGTGGTGCCGGTGGCTGAGGACGCGGGTGAGGGTGGGAGCGGGGTGCAGACGCCTGTGCCAGTAGAGGGCCCGCCGGGAGGGGGACAGGCGGGTGGGAAGGGGAAGAAGAAGAAGGGGAAGCGGTGAAGGCGGAATGAGGATGGGATTAGGATGGACGGATTGGTTGATTGTCTGCATTTACCGGCTTGACGTAGACGGCATCTGGTGCGAGTAAAAGGAAGACTTCACATTAATCAGCAGAGAATGGCATGGTTCATGAGTATAGCTTGCAAGTGTATTATTGCTAAGCTATCTACTTGTACATGCCGAAACGATGACTCCGTAATCCATCCGCCATCATTTCTCCCAACCTTCATACCATACATTCCCAGCAAGCCAAATAATGTAAGAGGGGTACACTCCCCCCTAACACCTGAACGCCACCAATGTCAACATAGTTCCGCGCAGCACTTGCGAAATGCGGCGTATCCAATACAAGGCCTCCCAAGACAATTGGAGACAGACCAGTCAGACAATTGCCGCCGTCGTCTATGCCAGAGCTTGCTGTAACAAAAGAGACGAATATCAAATACAGAGGGGGTATTAGAGGAAAATTATCGTAACGAGGCATAGAGGGACTTTGCAGCAAGGACTGTGGTTGTTTAGAAGTCCTCATCGAAGGCGAAGTCGCCGCCATTCTCGTTCTCGATAGGCTTGCCGCCGAGTGTCAACTCCTCAACAGGCTTCTTGGTGCCGGCCATAACACCAACCTTCTGGTACTCGCCGACGCGCTTCTCAAAGAAGTTGGTCTTGCCGCCGAGGGAGATGTTCTCCATAAAGTCGAAGGGGTTGGTGACCTTGTAGACCTTCTCATTGCCAAGAGCGACGAGGAGACGATCGGCAACAAATTCAATGTACTGCTTCATCAGGTTCGAGTTCATGCCGAGCAGGGCGCAGGGAAGAGCCTCGGTGAGGAACTCTTGCTCAATGCGAACAGCGTCGACGATGACTTCCTCGACAACCTTCTGGCTTGGCCGGTTGTTCAGATGGGAGAATAGAAGACAAGCGAAGTCGGTGTGAAGACCCTCGTCACGGGAGATGAGCTCGTTGGAGAAAGTCAGGCCGGGCATGAGACCGCGCTTCTTGAGCCAGAAAATGGCAGCAAAAGCACCGCTGAAGAAGATGCCCTCAACAGCAGCGAACGCGACAAGACGCTGGGCGAAGGTCGATTTCTCGTCGGTGATCCATCGCAGGGCCCAGTCGGCCTTCTTGCGGATAGCAGGGACTTGAAGAGGGTTAGAAAACGCGTCAATTTGGTTGGGAGAAGCAGAACTTACTGGTGTCAATGGCATTGAACAAATGTGTGCGCTGGGCGGGCTCCTTGATGTATGTGTCGATAAGAAGCGAGTATGTCTCAGAGTGTATGTTCTCCATCATGATCTGGAAGCCGTAGAAGCAGCGAGCCTCGGGGATTTGGACCTCTCCACTGAAGCGCTCTACCAAGTTCTCGTTGACGATGCCATCGGACGCGGCAAAGAAGGCGAGGATGTGGGAGATGAAGAACTTCTCGTCGTCATTGATCTTGTTGTTCCAATCGTGCATGTCCTTGGACAGATCAATCTCCTCAGCCGTCCAGAAGGAAGCCATAGCCTTCTTGTACATCTGCCAGATCTAAGTCGAGATGTTAGCACGCGATCCACTGTACACGTCGGGTAGAGGGAGACGCGTCACATACCTCGTGATACTTGATAGGGAACAGCACAAAGCGCTGAGGGTTCTCCCGAAGGATGGGCTCATCAATCTCACCCTCTTTAGCAGTGGGTACGACGGCGGTCTTTGTCTCGTCCCTCTTTGTGTCGGACTGATGGTTTGCGTCCATCTGCGCCTCGAGGGTGGCAAGGTCAGAACCGAAGGCTGCGTTCTCCTTGCCAATGCCAAAGTCAAGCTTCTTGATAGGGGACTCCATTCTGAGGGACTCAATTGCGGATGCAGCCTGCAGGTACGCGTGGTTAGAGTGCGCAACGCGGTTGACGCGGTTGACGCGATTAGAGTGCGCCGGCGACGCGCGAACATACCTGCTTGGAAGGCGTAATCTGGGCAGCCATTGTGTTGGATTGTGAGGATGGGTATCAAGAGTCAAAAGTGTCAAAGGCCACAATATATGAAGGCTTTTGAGTACAATTGAGAGGGTGGTGATGTGCGAAGTTGTGGATGGGCAGACAAAAACTAGCCGAGCTGAGGGGAGCTGGACAGAGGGACGCGATTCTCTTAAATGCAGCACGACAGCACGTGGTCCCACCCTGCGCAATCCTGCCAAGCCTGCTAACCCCAGCGCGTGCCTCGCGTTTGACGCGACTCGGCCTGTGTCCGCAACAACCAGCCACCCAATTACCCAAAGAAGAAAAAAAATACCCACTTTCACCGTCTCGCTTTATCAGATCTGACCGATTCTCACCAAGCGCAACGACTTTGACCCACATCCCCCCCTCTTGGCTTCAGGAACAGGCAAAGAATGCAATCCAGCTGTATCTTTGCGCGCCTTGCCACCCCAGCCCCTATCTGACCTATCCAGCCGCTCTAGCGAATCGGCCTGAATACTTTAATCCCCCAGTCCCCCTCTGGTATCTCCGCGACGCCCTTTTCCATTACTTATCCTCATTATCACCTCCCCCTGATTGTACAAAACACTACGTACATATACCTAGAGAGCTTAAACTACCCCAGAGCCGATCCCCCCATATCCACTTCTAGTTGCCACCCGCGCCCGCGTTGCTGTGACAGCAAGCGGCGATGCAAATTCATACCGCCCGCGGTGGAGTTACACCATTTGGTTGCTCGGTTCCCAGATCTTGAGACAGGCAGCACCCTTGATATTCCTCATGCATTCAGCTCAATTGTCTTTGCGCAATCTACTCACCCAGTTTCTTCCTTGCGCTAGCATGAGTACTTGGGTTGCCTTGTATTACGCGAGTCTCTCTAAGCCAATCGAGCTCTATATTCAGGATATCGCTAGCAATATATCAGGCTGCGCCATTACCAAGATATCAATCAATGTGTGTACATATGTCCATACTGCCCGTTCGCTTTCCGAGACGCAAAACCCAATCTAGATCAATACGCCATAACACCTACCCGATCCAGCCATCGTGTGAATGCCCAGCAACATCCCCAACACCCCACTCCACTCCCCCATAAGCCCCGGCCAGTCCTATCTTCTGTTTTGTCTCTGGCTTCTGCTTGCATGCACCGGTGTTACTCCTTGAGTCATAGCCATCTCAACGTCGGGCCGCCTCCCTCTCGAATCTGTTTGAACTCGTAGTTCGCCGGGCAATATAAGAGAGTGTCCGCTCTCGTCTTCGACCTGACCGCTTCTGAGTGCCTTTGCCTTTTCCGACAGATATGCATCGAGCAGCCAGGCGTTGCGCGTGTTGGCCCGATACAATGCATCGACAATATCTCCGAGGAAGGGAACCAGACCGATGCCGAAGTCCACCATGACGTTCCAAAACATTCTCGCATAGAGGGTTGGCGGTAAACCACCATCGACCTTAGCGGCTGACTTGATGAGGTACATGGCCATTAGGAGGTCGGCAAAGTCGCCAATTCTGAAAGTGTGGTTAGCCAGAGCGCCTTTGATTCGCAACTGCAATAGCACTTACACAGGTATCAGGCCAATGAGAAACGACCAGCCGAATCTCGATCGGAAGCAGCAGCAGCGGAAGCTCATATCCCATTTGTAGGCCTTCCTCCGCACCTTCTTGAGAATAGCCTTGTCATTGCTGGATAGTTCCTCTGGAATAGGCCTCTCGCGTTCCTTGTACTTGACAATCTCGCCGCGGTTGTTGTGGACCGGGACCTTTTCGGTATAGGGGTTCTATCATCGTCAGCGTTAGTGGGTTGGGCCCGTTCGGCTTTAACTTGTCGCAAACTTACATCAGAGTTAGTGTTGACACCTTTATCCTTAAGTCTCCCAAAGGCCTTTTTACCAAGAATTCCGACGACGGCGTTCATTGTGAGGCTGTTTGTGATTTTGGTGTAGTGATTGAGGCAGAAAAAAAAATCTCCAGTGCAGAGCAGCTGAGGACGAAGTTGAGGGAAATGTGTAGCTTATATCAAGCAAGCGCTTCGCTTTGGTGAGGCTTCTGGCGGCTCCAAGTTTAGCTAGAGACCGCTGTATTGGCTATGGCTCGCCGTTTGTTCGTCTCACGTTTCAGATGCGCGCTTGAAAGAAGGCCTCAGACAAAATCCAGTGGGCCAGCTGAGCGGAGCGTGCTGAGCGTCTAAAAAGAAAATTGCAAGGTGATGAGCAACTATGTATGTGGCCAGCAGCAATTATTCCCCTCCCTCTTATCTATATACGTCTGTCAAACTAGTTTGAGGGCGGTGACCACAGGAGCGTATGGCACGCTAGCAGCTTTTCCTGGTTTCGCACGATGACGTCCCTGAGTGGCGCGTGGAGGGAGACCTCCCAGCAGCGCCTCGCTTGCCTGCCGTCAATTGCCGTCGTTAGCTTCTAAGGTGGGGTGGTTCAGATGGACCAGGGCTATGCACCGCCACATTCCAAACCCTGTGGCAATGTTCCCGCCCAACCACCCAACTTTCAGCCACCATGCAAAGTAATCGCAGCGAGCCGCCTGGCCCCTCGTAATCGACAGAGTGGAGCAATGCCAGTGAATACCATCCACGTCTGCCCACGTCTGTTGCACGCTCCGACTTGCAGATAGCGTCAACAACACACCCATTTCAGCTCCCAGAGCCAGCCCAGTCCCTAAAACTGCCGACTAATCGCCCTTGTCACCTAATTACTCACCCTTTCGGGCATCTGCGCTGCCATCCGGGAACCCGACTTGTTGTGCAGCAAGCACCCAGTGTTGGCGGGGGCATCCTAGTCTGCATCTGCGAACAGGCGGATAGCAAACAGGCGAACAGATAGCCCCTCCTCGCCTCTGGCGCTCCGCTCTGCGGCCTCATCCTTGACGCGACACCATCCGACCCCTCGAGGCGACTTCGTCACACCCAAGGCCCCCACCACTGCGTCCCTGAATCTGTGGACATGCTCTATACACAACCTCAAAATGGCCGAAACAAAGATGCAACTCGAAGATTGTATGTCGCCATGACCCCGTCGCGCTTGACGCGCTTCGCACTCTTATCCTCGGGAGGGTGCCCCCTGACTGACCTTACTCCCAGGGCTGGACGACCTCTGCGTCCGCTTCATCATAAACCTCCCCAAGGAGGATCTCTCCTCCGTCGCCCGTATTTGCTTCCAAGTTGAGGAAGCACAATGGTTCTACGAAGACTTCATCCGACCGTTGGACCCTACCCTCCCGTCCATGTCCCTCCGCAGCTTCTGCCTCCGCATCTTCCAGCACTGCCCGCTCCTCGCCTCCTTTTCGCTTGAGAACCACATGCGCGCCTTCGAAGAGTTCCTCCAGTACAAAACTCGAGTCCCCGTGCGGGGCGCCATCCTGCTCAACGAGGAGATGGACTCGACAGTCCTCGTCAAGGGCTGGAAGAAGGGCGCCAACTGGAGTTTTCCCAGAGGCAAAATCAACAAGGACGAGGACGACCTCGACTGTGCCGTGCGTGAGGTGTATGAGGAGACCGGTTATGATATCAAGGAGGCCGGCTTGGTGCCCAAGGACAATGAGGTCAAGTACATTGAAATCGCCATGAGGGAGCAGCAAATACGGCTGTACGTCTTTCGTGACATCCCTATGGACACCCCGTTCAACCCAAGGACTCGAAAGGAGATCAGCAAGATTGCCTGGTACAAGCTGTCCGAGCTGCCAGCCTTTCGCAAGAAGGGCACCGGCCAGGATGATGCTGCGGCGGCATCAAATGCAAACAAATTCTACATGGTGGCTCCCTTTCTGGTGCCTTTGAAGAAATGGGTCATGCAGCAAAAGAAGAGAGATGCGACGACACGAGCAACGAGTTATTCGTCCCACTTGCCTGTGCAAATGCCGCTCGAGGAGCCTCTCACCGAGGATGATATCGGCATGCACAACGAGCCCGTGCCCCGCGCCTCCGGCTCACCTCCTGCGATCGAAACAATGGAAGGCACAAACCTCGAACTGCAACGTCTCCTCAAGATGCAGCCTGCGACACAGGGTTTGCAGATGAGCCCTTCTAATGCCCCCGCGAATCACGACAAGGGCGAGGCCTTGATGGCGCTTCTGCGGCAAAAGAGCACCGACCCACCCGTTCAGGAGGCTCATTCCGCTCATCATCAGATTCCTCATACCCCCTTGGACCACACCTACGTCAACGCTCCCGAGCCACCCACCCCGCACCATCACCACACCACCCAGCGCATACCCGTACCCAGTCATCAGCCACCGCCAAGTTTCCCCATTGCACATGGCACAAACCAGACTGCTCAGAATGTCCAGAACGTCCAGAATACATCCTCTGGCTATTTCAGTTACGCTCGACCGCACGTCAACCTAACACCCCAAAGCTTCGCATACGGCCGAAACCCTTACGTCAACCCAGCCCAACAGGCACGGAAGGAGCCTGTGCTTCTACACCCACAGCCCCTCCCGCCACAGGTCCAGCAGTCCATTCTCGTGCGAGGCATACTGCCAACTCCTCAGCTCCCGGATACGACCAACCAAAGCTTCGCGCAGCCCCCGCCTCCAAGCCTAGGATCTTTCCCAGGTCAGAAATCCGAACCATTCCAGACACAGACACAGGACGCGAAGATGCCTCCCCCGTTGACCGGACACAGAATGTCTCTCTTGAACGCATTCAAGAACGAAAATCGGCAGCAAGGCGAGAACAAAGCCCCCGGCAGTTCTGCTCGGAACAATGCGTTGCCCTCTCCGAGTCACCAGGGCCCAACTCAGTCGCAGGCTCATTATGGCTCAACTCAAGGCCCTTGGGCCAACACGGTCTCCAACCAAGCGTCGAACCCGGCAACTCAATATCTGCCACACTACGCAACTGGACACAATGTGCAGCCATCTCCCGACACGCGTTCTCAAGGCGTGCCCTCACCCGCAACCCAAGCTTCAGGGACTAGGTCAGGTCAGCCCTCTGAGGCGCATCGTTCGGCGTTGCTGGACATGTTCAAAAAGGCCGGCCCCATATCGCCAAATAGCAGCGATTCAACAGTCATACCTGGCAAAGCAAGGAGCGGAATGAGGTACACACCACAGGAGGAATCTAGAAGCCCTGTGTACAGAAATACAGAGGCTGCGGAGGCTGCTGCACGCGCATCGGAGATCAATGGTTCGCCTGTTCGCATGAACCCAGAGGCCAATCTACCCTATCGGGCGGTCCAGATTCTCAGTCGGCAGAAACAGCCAGAGGTAGGGAAGGATCACGACATAGCTACAACGCAGCTGCACAACCACGCCGCCGCCTCAATGAATTCGACCCAGTATGAGATGAGAAACTCTGGCTATCGCAATCAGCCCTCTCCTCGGGACCGCGGCTTCGCGCACCAAGGAGGAGAGAACCAGGGCAAGGGCTCGCCTCGCTTCAGCCTCGCAGCGCAGGCGGCCGGTCGCCCATACGGTCACTCGCCACAGCACAGCCTGTCAAGCACTCAGAACGTCTCGTCGTTTCAGCCGCAGCCGACCAATCTGCTCCAGCAGCGGCAAAACCCCAACCCAGAGCAGAAGCAGAAGCTGCTATCACTCTTTGGAAAGAGCCAACAGAGCTCGCCGACCGGATTTGGTTCGGACGACAAGAGCAAGTTTAAGGAAGCCAGCATGCATGACCAAATCAGACCCCGATCCCGGGTTGCGTCGCTCGCTTCGGCCGGCGGTGACAATATTCAGGGCAGTGCGCCCACTTCTCGACGGGGCAGCGGAACCCCGATCTCTCCTGCAGACCGCAATTTCCTTCTTTCCTATCTCGAGTCTGTTTCAAGCGGGGGTCGGTAGGCGCTTCTTCTCGTCATATTTTTGTATGTTCTGCTGCATGATAGTGGCGGGCGTTGTCTTGTTGCATCGTCTGGTGTTTTCTTTTGGGGGAGGGAGGGGGGGGCAGTCTCTAGTCGATCAGTACGCGCATCGAAGCAGTTGGGATTTTCTCTGGGTTGTGGAATTGGCAGGCTGCCTATCAATCGCATGGTTTGGCGAAGGAGTTAGCTGCGTGCCCAGTATTTACCGGGTAACGGAGGGATCTGGAGAAATTCGATGCGATAGGGAGGCTCCGGGTGTTGTCAGCGGCCTAGACAGCATGTAAGCTTGTCGAGAGGATGAACTGCTTTGCGTAGCAAACTGCCTTACGTAAGGGTAATTCCACAAAACGAAGAATTGGCCAGTCGGTCCAACTGCGTTTATCTGGGGGCATGTCGGATAGGTATCTATTGTGGCACAAACAGGTGCTTTGAGGGGAGTTCCATGATATTTGTGCATAGTGCCTCTGGATGTGGGTGGCCTGATGTTTGTTGTAAACCCCCCCCCCCCCCCAATTCCCGCGCCCAATTCCCGCGCTGAGCGGTGGCATGTCGTCACCTGTGCTTCTTCAACCAAATACTTGTTTGCGATATCGAACTACCACAAACTAATGAGCCGACACGGCTGGGCCTTGACTTGGTCGGTCTAGCCACCCTGTGGGAAGAGCAGAACATCGTACCATTTTTATCTTGGACCCTAGCGGGAACGGATGTCGGCTAGTGCCGTGCTTCTGTCTGCTTTAGGGGCATAAGAGTGGGTTTGAGGGGGGCGGGGGGAACTGAAGTGATTCTGTGAAAGAGTGTTATCTGTCTTTTGGGACTGGTTTGATTTATATACTTGCTTGTCTGCCTCGTGTTGGGGTCAGGTTTCTGTGGTTGGACTGGATTTGGTTGTTTAGCAAATATATTTACTTGCTTCCAGTTGGACAGCTCGCTGCCGCAACTCTACATCCACGTCCCCTGACACCCCAAAACACTACAAAAACAATGCTCTACAACCCCACCCCCGACGCCCTCTTTGCCCCCGTCGCTGCCGTCGACCCCCTCGGCTTCGGCAAGGTCGCCATCGTCACCGGCTGCGCCTCCGGCATCGGCCTCGCTGTCACCCAGCAACTGCTGGCACATCAATTTTCCGTCTGCGGACTTGACATCACCAGCTTCAACTACGACCTGGTGCGCGTGACGGACCATGGCCGGTTCCATTTCCACAAGGGGGACCTGGCGGCGGCGGGAGGGTGCGAGGAGGGCGTGAGGATTTGCGTGGCTACGTTTGGGTATGCTATCCCATCCATCCTTGAAATTGAACGTGAGAGACAAAAATGGAAAGGGGGGGGGGGGGGGCAGTGGCTGATGATAGAGGTGCTTTAGCAGTCGAATTGATGTCTTGGTGAATGTGGCTGGGTTGATGGATAATTTCAGCAGTGCGGATGGGGTGAGCGATGATGTGTGGGACAAGGTCATCGCGACCAACCTCACGGCACCCGTCATGATGATGCGCGCCGTGCTACCGTTCATGAAGGCCAAGCGCGACGGTGCCATCATCAACGTCGCGAGCACGGCGGCGACGAGCGGCGCCGTGGCCGGCGTGGCGTATACCTCGTCCAAGCATGGGTTGGTGAGTGCTTCTTTCCCGCATGGAAATCGTCGAGGGTTTCGGGGCTGACAGACGGGTGTAGATAGGGGCTACTAAGAACGTGGCCTGGCGGTTCCGCAACGACGGGATCCGCTGCAACGCTGTGTGTCCGGGGGCTATCGACTCCAGCATTGGCAAGGCGATTGCCAACGGGTCCAACGAGCCGTGGGATGCCGAGGGGTTCGCGGAAGTTGAGTGAGTAGAATCTCCCCCGTTTCTGTAAATGTTGCTTCTCTCACTGACTCTCCTCAAGGCCGTTCCACGCCCTGCAGGCAAAGCCCTCTGCGTCGGCGCCGACTATCACACCGCACGAGGTGGCCAAGGCCATCGTCTTCCTCGTGGGTGACCATGCGCGCACCATCAATGGAATAAGTCTGCCAGTTGACAAGGCCTGGGGCGCTGTCTAAAATATGTGAGGAATTTATCGATTTTGCGCATGTCTACCTATTTCACCTAGACATGCAAGGAGTAAGTACATCGAGTGACTGGAAATTGCATATATGGGAGGAATGAGATACCAGGAAACAGAAACACCATGCGTACTTTCTGTCATCTATCATTTGCTATTTTAGCCGACTAAGAATGAGAATGAAGCTGTAAACACATCGACAGGTGTTGAAGACTGGGGAGTTAATCCGATGAACAAGAACATGTCACTTGAGACCGGTCCCGAATCGTGCCACACCGTGCCGTTATCCGGGCCGAGACTATTATTCAGCCAACTGCCGCCCTCGCCGTATTTGCCCGTCCAACGTAAAGTAACCATCTTCGGAGAGTATTTGGGCATTGATTAATTAACAAAGCATGCAGTAATAAATCTCGCTGTCTCGTCTTGGCGATCTTAGCTCCGCCGGCTTGGGATATTCTGCGTCACCCCAGCATCAGGCACCAGGCCTGGTATCTCTCACCTCCGGACTGCTGCCTCCGACACATCTGCACGTTGGATCTGAACTCCCACCAGCAACTGCAGCCTTGAAATTGCAGACTTTCTCAAGTTATCCACTTGCGTTCTTCAATGTGACATGGAAGCTCCGCTCGGAGAATTTCATGCTGAACCCCTCACCTTGGATAGTGCGGGGAAGTGGAGAAGACCTTGGCTCTGGGTTGGGGTATGGGAGCCTCACCTGGACCTATCCATGTTGGGCGACTTACACCGATACATGCACGTTTTGCCATGGGTATGCCACATGCTCAGAAGAATAAGAATAGAAGCGTGTTACATTAAAAACAACTCAGGCAATTTTAGAGTGACCAGACCCCAACCCTTTTGTATGGAGGAAACTATGTGCTCTGTAACGAGTACCATGACGGGAGGGAAAATTGGTAGCCATGGGGTATCCTCAACTCCTGGGGGGAAACAAAGCAATGCCGTTACGTGACGATATCGGGATGGGTGCAATGAAGGAAACACACTAAAGACATGATAGTAAAACGTTAACGTCTCAGCGCAGCCGATAATAAACACCACTGACTGGCGCCACCAGGTCAGCTGCAGACTCCTAGGCAGCAATGCCAACCGGCTTTTTGGGCTGGAAAGGCGCCGCAATCTCGTCTTCTGACTGGTCATCAAGATTCAGAAGCTGGAAGCGGTTGGTGATGGGGGCCTTCTTTGGCACCAGCGCCTCTTTACGGGGCTTTACCACTGGCAGCGGCGCATATGGCTGCGCACACTCGTCGACCTCCCACTCAATTTTCGTGCCCTTGTATTTCCTATGGCGTTCGTTAGCGTGCAATCCTCGTTATCTCAGATGGGAGTACCTACGCGCGACTCATCATGCACATCCGTGCATAGATGGCGTTGTGGACAGAGTTGAGGCTGACGTAGCAGCTACCGCCGATGAACTCGACCTTGACAACAACACAATTGTGAATGTGATCTAAGTCGTCTCTGATATTCTCCTCAGTGTGCCTGCCATCGTATCTACGGATGACCAGGTTGCGGCTCGCACCCATGGCAATCTTGCCAGCAACATGTCCGGGCAGGATGAACTGACGATCGCTCCACTTGATGTCAACCTGGTTTACATTTTAGTCGCGCTGTTCTTTCAAGAATCCGGCCAGTCCCGCTGCTTACACGCTTATTTTTGATGTACAAGTCATGTTTACGAACATGGTCGAAGAATCTTCTGGCTTCCACGGCGTGAAGGAACGACACTGTGCCAGAACGCTCGTGGGCTCGGAGGAATATATCCAGAAGCATCCCGCCTCGCACGACGTTTGCGATATCGGCGTGGATGCACCCTTCGGGAAGGTTGGAGAGCTGAACTGTTCGGGTGCATTGTCGGTCAAACTGCCGTCGTTGGGCCTGCGGCTTGACATAATTTGCTCCAACTGGACCCTCGATAGGCGAATCTGCATCACACGAACCATCCTCTTCATATTCTTCACCATCATCGTTCGCCCAACCCTGGCTATTGCCGTTGCAATAGCCACCGCCATGCGAGCTGTGCCGACGATATTCGCCGTTCGACTGAGGGAATGTTGACGATTTGGGCTTGACATGCGGGCCGGATGTTGACTTCTCGGTGTTCGAGTTGAGAGGAACACCTCCATCTTCGGTCATCTCAGCCTTTGAGGGCAAATCCAGGGTGTCATCCTGATTCGTCTTCTCATCCTGGCTAAGGAGCTGCCAGGCAGTAAGCATCATCCTGTTCGAAACCATCTCCCATTGCATGGGAAAATAGTGAACCCTACATCCAGTGTATCATCCCCTACACCCCCGCCAAGCAGGTTACGGCGAAGATTCTCTGGCCATCATATTAGACGTTGCCCAAGGTAATCGAGTATCGGTAGTCTCTTTACCATATCTCTTGGCAATGAATGTAAGACGAGCATGCTCCTCCTGCGAAATGATGACGGGCGGGCTCCCAGTATCCTCGAAAGACTCGATCTTGAGACGACAGTCAGAGCGTGGTTTGGGTGAGGTGGTAGTATTAGCGTGTTAGCGCTGGTTTGGCACATACATTGGCTCTAGACAATGGAACGATGCGAGTCAGCTTCCAAATGCCGGCATACACGAGGGGGGATTGTGGGTTTTGTATCGCATATCGCGAATACGCAACGTACCTGCGGAGCAGAAGGTCAAAGTAACTGCGATCAATCGTCACCGTGGGGACGCCGGCCGATGCCATCTTGTCCACAGCTCGATGCGCAAACGACAAAGGATGAAAAAGGACAGAAGAGAAAGTAATTTAGTAAAGCGACGAGTGCGAACGCTTCCCCCCAAAGCGAAAAGACCCCAAACCAGCAGCCGGCTCCTGTCAATCGGCCAAGCCCACTGCGATATGACCGATATGACGGGAAGTCTTGACAGGCCCCCGAGGTCGCACTGTCCTAAGCTGCACTCTATTCAGCGGGCAAGTGGGGGCCAGTCAGCCTGCGATTCGCTGCAGAGTGAGCATGCAACAGGGCGGTTTAAGCGCTAGGGGCACGGGCTACACCACGGCTTGCTTGGCTAACTGGGCAGCGACCACCTTCATCACACTTAATGCTGTTGTTGAGCCAATTGCACAGGATGCCGCGGGATGTGAAAACGGCCAAGTCAATTCCATTGGGGGCAATAATCGCTGTGTCTTGATGAAACTACCAGTACATCTCAACGGAACAATGCTACCCAGATTCATGGGCCTGGAGCCGCTGGGAGTGACACGCAGTCTTCTTCATCTTCACTAGTTCACCGCAAGAGATGATTGTATATTTCAGAGATCATTAGGCCTGCAGACCGCGCGGCCTCCCACGTTCCATCTCTTTTGACCAAGAGCGCTCTTAGTCAAACATAACTACCTAATGGATACTTCCGTCAGCCGCCAAATCTTTATTCCTGCCAGGACTGAATAGTGAAACACATTATTCCTCCCCAGAGTGAGCATAGTAGCTGGCTGTTGGTCTGCCATTTCAGTGAGCCAACGGCGCAGAGCCGCAATTTGTTCAGGCTCCAAGTAAACAACAGGGGTAGAGGTTGATTGATAGCTATCTGCTGCTGCGAAGGTTCTTGGGATGATACCTTCCTTACCTTGCCGCAACTCTCTGTGCCAACTGCTCGGGCGCTCCCGATATCTCTGCTAGTGCCATCAAGTCCCCACGCTCAACCTGAGTACATACCTACATGCTCGCGGAGTACCTATGGCGGCTGTATGTTGCGCATTAGCTGAAAGACGCGGAGCATTCGTATAGTATGTGCATACAGCGCGGTGGGCCGCCACAGCGTTGATGAGGGTCTTTTGAACAAGACGACGCGGAAAAGACACTATAACCTACAAGCATACTTTTGCTTTGAGGACGACGGTCCTGACTCTGGTTGTTGTGGACCCTTGTATGCACGAAGACAGGAACGAGATCACCGAGAAGGATATGGACTTGAATCCGTTCAGTAAATTTGACTCCATGGTTGAATCCGAGTTACGTTCTGGTGTACATATTTGGAAACAGAGGTCCCAAGTTATAGAAATGTTACAGGCTGACAAAGAACGATTGGGGTCAACCGGAACACCGCCCTACTCGAGCACAGCTGGGGTTAGGCGCATAGTCTCGGATCTCACTGTGTTACGTTGTCAGTGGTGCTGCAAGGCCAGCGAGAATAGAACCAACCGCTTGAACACTTTCATCCTCTGCTGAACCCTAAGATCCTTAGATGGTTTTCCTCTGACTGCGTGCGCCTCATTCGTATTACACGGTTTGGAAAAACCCGGTAAAGTACGATGCAAGCGGGATTGGGGCGGCAGTATATCGTCTTGGCGATCGTCCGACGGAACACCTCGCCAGCAGCCACCGGCACTTGCATATTGCGGAGGTTTTATGTTCAAGATGGCGGCTTTATCTTCGCTTTAAGAAAGGCTTGGGTGTTCCGTGTTTGGTGCTCTGTGTTATCACGCTCGAGTCAAGCAAATATTATTTTTAGCCAGTGCATGTTGGCGACACCCAGCCGAGCCACGAACACGAGATGGCAAAGAGAAAGAAAAACCGAACGGTGGGGTTCCCCGTGGAATACGAAATGGCGTCACTTGGTGCGAGTGGTCAACAGGGGACAACAGGGCCTCCGGCTCTCAGCGCCACCTCAGTACGACGGGGAGACGACGGCAACCCGCCCTAGTTTTTGGCAAGCCACATGCGCAGGTCGAGCCCGTCCTGCATGTTTAATTGGATGCATGACCCTTGTGTGGATCCATTCGTTGGTCGCTCAACCCCATCGGGGCGCGCACCCCTGTCGAAACAATGCAGCGAGAAGGCAGAGCGCCCATTCGTAGCTGCGAACTCTATTTCTCCATTCCAGTTGTCCCGTTGTCTCCCTGTCGTCCTGCTTGCTGTGCTGCACACACTTTGGGATAGCCATCAGCCCGCCTTCATTTTCTCTGTTTCTTTGGCAACCGTGACTTACACTCGCTCTGCTTGACCACTTTCGCTTTCCGCATCAATCGTTACGCCAATTCAGCCCCCATTCCTGGCCGGTTGCTGTTTTGTCGAGCATCCCTTTTTTTTCATCGTCACGACTTCGCGCAGGCCTGTTTTCTGGTCGACCCAAACAACCAGTCAGGGGTTGCACCGCAGAAACCCAGCGCAACCGCCCTGAATTCCGTGTTTTCTGTCCACGACCACGAGCGAGAAACCACCGCATACAAAATCTCTCCGACGTGGAACAGCATTTTATAACCGGCACTTTTGGTCCTCCGGTGATTGAGTTCTTAGGACTCTTGCTACCCATCCTGTTGGGGTCTCTCTCGCCCGCCCGCTTCTGCCTCTCGCTGTCGACGAAGCCGTTATCATGAGGGTAACACTTTCCATTAGCCAGCTGGCTGTTGCCCTGCTATCCTTAACACCAGTGGCTTCCGCGATGTCATGGCCAGAATGGCTTCCAGAACCTGATGCCTTGGTGGTGCGGCAAGCAACATGTACGAGTACCCTCAAGAGGATATCAAAATTAGGCTGGACCACTAACCTTATTAACTCGCAGCTGCCTCTGCAACACCGACATCGGATAAGACAGCGAAAAGCGATGCGACCCCTACGTCCGCAACTAAAAAGGTCATCACGACGAACCTCAACACTGGCGGCGTGACGGAGACAGGGAGCAATAAGAACTCAACGAAGACCAAGTCTGGTAACTCGAAGCATACCTTATACAACCCACAAGACCCGGCCGGTGCTGTAGTTATGAAGACGCCTTCCATCACACAGGGTACGCAGATGTACAAGATTGGCGACTTCGTTACGTGGGGCTGGAACTACACGAATCTGCAGGGTACACCCACGGCCGTTGACGTGCTGGTCAGCTGCTCCAAGGCGACACAAACGTGGACACTCACCCAGAATATGACGTTCGCCACCGCCGGTTCCTTTACCTGGGATACGGGTGCGTACCAAGAGACGGCCATTGCGAGCCCGCTGCTAGTGGAGCAATACACGCTACTAATCCACGACTCGGACGGCCCCATCACTGCGACTCCCGAGCCCGGCTATCTCTCGCCCTTCTCGGGCTTCCTTTTCGGCCTCTACACGCCACGGCCCTACACCCCGCTTGGCGAGTGGAAGTGTGTGACTTGCAGTGCTGGTGTGTCAGACATGGAGAGGAGAGCTCTGGGCGGGGCTGTGGCTATGAGTGTTTTGACGGTGCTTAGTTTCACTTGGTTCGTCGGAGGAATTGGTGCGCTGCTCTGATTTTTGAGCAGTTCAAATAAGAGCGGGCAGTTATACATGTTGTAATGTGTGTCGGGAATTGGGCCAAGGCTGGCGAGAACACTTTTACGAACATCATTATAATACCGGGGATGGAGGTGCAAGAGAAGCGGCGTTGGGTAACAAGACATGGTTTTGTGTCGTCATTTACTGGATCATTTGCTTGGATTTGGGGGCTCCGCGAGAGAGAAAAAAGTCTGGAGACATAGTTTGGTGCATGTACGGTATGTATCTCTTGCATGGCAGTTTGACGATCTCTGCATATACCTGGTAAGTTAGCTAGGTAGCTTATAATGAAGCATTTCTCCTCATCTCAAGGTTGCGGGCTGCATGGTATGGTGTACCTGACAGCTTTCACCGACTGCTGGAGTAACTGTTGGCACTTTTATATACATAATTTTTTATTTTTTTTCGAGTTCAAGACATGACCCTGCTTGCACCACCGCTCCCATAATGTCGCTTGGTAACCAAACCATTGCTAGACTCCTTCAAGGACACCGCAGGGAACGCTTAAACCATACGAAGCGAAAAACCCCCACCCCGCTCCTCCTTCTCCCGCCCGGAGAAGATTCCGCTGAAATCCACCGCGCCAAGCTCCACCGCCTGTCCGCCACGCGGAGGCGCCAGTGGCGTCTGCTTGCGCCGTCGCCGCTCCTGGCCTGCCTTGCTAGGGAATGTGGGGAACATGGCCTCCTGCTTAGGCTTGGGGTCCTGCGCAAAGTACTCATGCGCGAGCATCTGGCGCGCCGTGGGGCGGCGCTCCGGGTCCAGCGCGAGCAGGCTGCCGAGGAGGCCGGCGCCGGCGGCGGTGAGGAGGGGGAAGCGGGCGCGGATGGCAGAGCCCGAGGAGGCCGGGGTGGGCGGGGGGAGGCGTAGGGCGCGCGCGTTGGGCAGCCGGCGGAAGCCCGGCCAGGTCTCGTCCGAGGGGAGCCCGCAGAGGGCGAAGATGCGCGTCAGCTCGTCGACCTCGTTCTTGCCCTGCAGCAGAGGGTCCCGGGTCAGGAGCTCGCCGAAGATGCAGCCGACGGACCACAGGTCGATGGCCGATGTGTAGCGTGTCGCGCCCAGGAGCAGCTCCGGCGCCCGGTACCATAGCGTCACGACGAGCTGGGTGAGCTTGGCGGGCGGCGGGTCGCCGACGTACCGCGCCATGCCGAAGTCGGCGACCTTGAGCTGGCCGCGGTTGTTGAGGAGCAGGTTCGAGGTTTTGAGGTCGCGGTGTAGGATGCAGTTGTCGTGCAGGTACGCGACGCCTGAGGCCAGTTGGAGGAGGAGGGTCTTGACTTCGGACGCGAGAAAGGCCTCGGGCATGTCTTCGAGGATGCTCTTGAGATCGTGCTCGACGAATTCGAGGACGAGGAAGATGCTGTTGGAATGAACGTTAGCTGCTAGAAACAGAAAAGGGGGGTGGGAGTCAGGGGTGGTACTTTTCAATCTTGCTCGTGTCCTCGCTCACCACCACCTCTCGCAGCTCGACCACATTCCGGTGGTCGCAGTCCTTGAGGATCTGGATCTCGCGCAGTCCCGTTACAGGCAGCCCGCTGCGGTCCTTGGGGTCAATCTTGAGCCGCTTGAGGGCTACGACCGTCCCCGTGGCTATCTCGCGCGCCCGTGCAACCCAGCCGTATGCGCCCTCCTCGATATCGTTGAGCTTGTCGTAGTTCTCGACGCTCCGACACCTGCCGAATGCGCCCCCTTCGAAACGCAGCAGCTTCGTGCTGGCGGGACCGCTGTCTTGGTTGGCGGCTGCTGGGGCAGGAGATCGGGTTTCTCGTTCTGGCGATAGCCTCCTTCGTTTTGCTGGGGGACCACTGCCGCGATCGTCCTCGTCTCCGCCTCGTGGTTGTGCTGTCCCCGCGGTACTGACCTGCGTCTTGGTTTCCCGCGCTTGTCGCTCTGCCTCAGCTCTCCGCGCCTTTTCGGATTTGAGGCGCTTCTTTTCCTCCCTCTCCTTCCTCAGCTTCGCCTCCTGGACGGCATCGTCTTCGTTGTCGGCCCAGCGGGACTTGGCTGTGCTTGCCATGGCGTTTATCGTGTGCTGTCTCTTTCCCTTCTTCACCGACCCGTAATTGTGCCAACAAACTCTGATCTTTCTGGCATTTCCAAAGTCGCAGCACCCTGTTTCGGGGGCTTGTACCGTATCGCGTTGGCGCACCGACGTCACTGGAAGTATTTGTTTGGTGAGGGTTGCGATGGGATGGAGCAGATGTAGAAATTAAAGGGTTTATTTGGAGATTTCCTGGTTGGTCGAAGCTTGGGCCTGGCCCCAAAACCCAAACTCAACAAACACTTTGCGGCCTGCAGCCAATCTTTGTTCAAAAGCTCCAAAAATGGAAGAGAATCTGGTAACCGCAACTTGGTTGTCACGTTGGGTTACTGATAGCAAACATCACCTCTTCAGATAAGAGGATGGAGATGCCAGCAAAATTATGCTCCCACCAGGGATCGAACCTGGGACCTGTCGCGTCCACTGAAATTCAGATGTGAGGCGAACGTCATACCACTAGACCATAGGAGCCGTATAGACAATATGAGCTATCTATAGGCACCCGTCGATAGGGCTATGTTGACCGGTAGCTCTCTTTAGTAGTTTGTTAGCTCAGGATATTCCCGCCAAGGATAGGTACCTATTAAAGCCCGATGAGGCCTGTTATCGTAGAAAAAAACTCTATCGACTCTTGGAAGGCATATTGGCTTTTTAATAAAGCCTATTTAGTGTTTTTATAAGTATAATTAGTGTTTTAGATGGCCTCTTCGATATTGGGGAGGCTTAATTGAATATACCATATATCTTTTAAAGTATTAGAAATCCCGTCGTTAATATCCATTGTAAGCTTTAATAAAGTTCTAAAAGGTATTTTTGGTGTTTTATAAGGTCTCTTTCATACTTGGAAAGGCTTTCTGAAATATTAAATATGCCTTTTTTAACACGAAAATTGCTGTCTCTGCTGCTCAAAAGCCTTTCCAGAGCTTCAATTACTCCTAGGGCTAGGGAAAAGTCACGCGCTAATAAATAAACCAGGGTTAGGTTGTATGGGTGATGGGAAAGAACGGGATAGATACGGCAAGCAACCACGTGGTCCGCTTACCTACATAGTAGTTTCCAGGTTGGCAACTCTCCAAGCTCTCCGCTGCGTCAATGTGTAGCGTTGCTGACTGTGCTGCGGCCGTCAACTCAGCGACCTAGACATGATAGATTATGAAGTGGAATGAATGCCTTTTCCTGTAAATCACAGAGTTGATCGGACTCGAGGTCGGACCTATGTGACTTGAACAGCCTGAATCCTAGATCCTGCTCGACCCTGACTTCACAATGTTGGAGGGGTAGCAGTTCAGCGGCGATGAGCACGAGCGTTGTGGGGAAACAGATGCGGCTGCAGGGCCCTGGGGCTGAACGAACCAGCAGCACCTGGGGAGTGAACCCCGCCCCGGCTCACCTAGACCCAGAACCAGACGGACCTTTCCTCGCGAGCCCACCCTGACTACTGAGCCGACTTTATCTTCAAGCCACGGACCTTGAATTCCTGCCCGGCGCACCACATAATATTTGTACCTCCCATTATCTCCACGAGCAGTCTCCCACGCGACCCAGCAAACTCCCTGCGCACACCATGGCCGGCCGCTTTGTGCGCGCGTCGAAGTATCGTATGTCCCCTCCTGATTCCCCTCAATGCCCTGCGAGCTGCCTCAAAGGCCCATGCGACATTGTCGACAACCTTGATGCTAACCGGTCACCGCCCGGCAGGACATGTCTTCGGCAAGTCCACGCGAAGGGAATTCTGCTACGACAACCTCCACATCAGCCGCAATGCCTGGGATACCAACCTGATCAAGGTATGTTGTTGAACATGCGGCCTCGCCCGGCCGACTCCACCACTCTCAATTGTCCTCGACAGCCCCCCGCCTTCCTCGAGCCGCCCAGTGCTGATACTCACCCCGCAGGCCAACCCCGAGTACCTCTCAGTCAATTGGGAGTCCGGCGGCGGCGGCGCGTTTGCCGTCATCCCCCTCAATGAGCGCGGAAAGCTACCCGACCAAATACCCTTGTTCCGTGGCCATACTGCCACTGTGCTGGACACAGACTGGTGAGCGTTCCCTACGTCGCGTCGACCCCAGAGGTGCTTGCCCGCCTAACTCGCACCTAGGAATCCGTTCAACGACCGCATCATCTCCTCCGCTTCCGACGATGGCAAGGTCTTCATCTGGCAGGTGCCCGAGGACTTCACCCTCTACACGGATGCCGAAGAGGTTCCCAGCGTCGCCCCCGTCAGCAGACTGACCGGTCACTCGAGGTAGGAAGTGCTCCGTCCAGCTTCCTCTTTCCTTACTGATCCGCTCGTCCCACAGAAAGGTCGGACAGGTTCTCTTCAACCCCGCTGCCGAGAGCATCCTCGCATCAGCATCTGGTGATCTCACCATCAAGCTGTGGGATATCACTACAGGCCAGGCCGCCCTCTCCCTCAAGCATGCCGATATTGTGCAGAGTCTCTCGTGGAGCGCCAACGGTGCCCTTCTTGTTACCACCTCACGAGACAAGAAGCTGCGCGTTTGGGATGTTCGTCAGCAAACGCCTGCGCACGAATATCCGGGCCACGAGGGTGCAAAAAACAGTCGTGCCGTGTGGCTGGGCGAGCACAACCGTATTGCGACCACCGGATTTTCTCGCATGAGCGAGAGGCAGCTTGCACTGTGGGAGCCAGGCAACAAAGACCCCATCGGAGGCTTCAACTCACTCGACTCTATCTCTGGCATCTGCATGCCTTTCTGGGGTGGGTCTTCTTTTTTTTGCAAACAGCTGTTAATTTTGCGATAATAGTTGACTTGTGCAATGCAGACGACGGATCCAACTGCCTATACCTTGCCGGAAAGGGGTAAGCCAATCACTCTACACTAGGTGATATCATATGCTGACTCTATTCTATAGCGATGGCAACATCCGATATTTCGAGTATGAGAATGACAAGTTCGAGTTTCTCTCAGAGTACAAATCCGCCGATCCCCAGCGAGGTGTTGCATTCCTCCCCAGGCGCGGTATCAATGTAAGTTTTCACGCCAACTCCAAACATGGCACTGTGCGGCATTGACAACATCAGGTTCACGAGAACGAGGTCATGAGAGGTTTCAAGACAATCAACGACAGCTACATTGAGCCGATCTCATTCACAGTTCCCCGCCGAGCCGAAACCTTCCAGTCCGATATCTTCCCTCCCGCCATCGGTCTGAAGCCCGCCTTTTCTGCCAAGGACTGGCTCGATGGCAAGACAGGTGTTCCGCCCAAGATAGACCTGGAGAGCGTTTATGAGGGCAATGCGCCTGTTGAAGTTCCTGCGGACTACAAGCCGTTTGTGGCGGCCCCCGCCCCGGTGCCGGCTGCTGCTCCTGCCCCCAAGAAGGAGCCAGAGCCGGCACCTATCGCCTACCGCGCCCCCCCTACTGTGACCGACCAAAAGGCGTCGATTTCGTCCATGGCGAGCAAGTACCAGGACAACGAGGAGTCATCGGACGACGACGACGACGACGACGCCGAGACTTCAAGCTTTGAGGAGGTTGCTAGACCCACCCCACGAACTACCGCCCCGGTCCGGTCCGTGCCGAAGGCCGCCTCACCTGTCACAGCTAGTGCCCCTACTCTCACCAAGCCGCCCTCCCCGGTCAGGTCGCCTCAGGCCTCTCCTCCTATCACCCGCGCCACCCCCGCGGCTGCTCCGTCACCTTCGACTTCGGCCGATGCCCCCCTGCTCAAGGAAATCAAGTCGCTCCTCGAACACCAAAACAAGATCATCGGTGCGCAGAGCGACAAGATCTCGGCGCAGAGCGACATCATCAGCGTGCTGGCGGCCGAGGTCGAGACCCTCAAGAAGCGGGTTGGGCCAGGTTCGCAGGAGCAGAGCGAGCGCATTCGACAGCTAGAACTCGAGCTAGAGGAGGCTCGATCGTGATTGATTGGTGGCGTACGGGCGTACCGTGAAGTTGCGATTGGAAAGGGGCTAACGACGATGGTCCCGTGGATAGTTCGGAGGGCTAACGACCGTGATGTTGCGGATGAACCTGGACCGACGATGACGGGGATTTGTATGTGCCGTCTTGCGTTCGTACCAAAGGGTCCGTCATTTTTATGGACGGGGCCCGGGACTCTTCTTTCGGGTGACGTTTTTACATTTTGTTCAAAAGCACGCCGGATGGGAAAAGGGGTCTTGGGTCTTTGGCGTTCTCCTTAGGTTCACTGTTCAAGGCATAGTACACCCAAAATACCCAATTGCGATCGACGAATCTCTGCTGTCTGTTATGCTGCAGGTACCCGCGCGGGACTAGACGAGGTTTCGATTTTTCGAGAGGATCGACTTCCCAACTTTTCCTCTAGGACTGATTTCTTTGTTTATGGTGATCTATGGGGAATGATAGGTCGACGGTGTTTGGCAAAGTTGCCGGATGCCTATCGTGTTATTGTCTTTGTCCCGAAATCCGCTTATACCTCTTTACATGGCTTGTTCTTTTGATACTATCATATGGGTAAGGCATACGATCTCTTGTGTTGTCATGGAGAAGGTTCTTTTGGCAAAGATGATATAGCATATGTATACCTTGTTTCTCTCACAAAGCCCTTCTTATTCTCTACACCGGAAAACCATACCACGAAGTGACAAAATACCAGTGCTGTTGCCCGCTGGTGTATAGAACAGTCCAGCCTTGTTCCTTGTCCGTTTCAAGAATCAAGGTGTGCTGTTCTTGAACACCGGGCTAGCTTATGGTATTTGCGTAGACCCGGGGAAGTTGATATTATCACCTTGCCCCCTACCTCCCCTTGAACATTTGTCTCCATCATCAGCTATCACAGCACCACCCGTCCATACTAACCTAGCCCCCTGAAAATCTTGGATACCATTACCAGTTGTTTTCCGAGATGCCAGCCCCAACCTATTTCCTCCCCACCGTAGACGAGCCTCGAGCCTACCCCGTCCACCCCTGCATCGCGGCCCGGAGGGCCCTCTACACCCTGCCGCCCCCAGCCGCCACCCACGACGTCCACCACAACGCCGTCTCCCTGGACACGCAGCGCCGAGACGAGCCCAACGAGCCCTGGCCGGTGCGCGTCATCCGCGCTCGCTGGCGCCGCGACTACCGCACCTTCTTGCTCGTGCACGGCTTCCTCGACAAGTACCGCTGCAAGCGCAGCATCGAGGTGCCCGTGCCCAACACGCTGACTTACCCGAACGTGGCCTCCTGGGAGGGCCGGACGGTGTTTTGGAGCGCGGCCGAGTGGCTCTGGGTGGCTGAGGATGAGGCGGAAAGAAAGTGGGAGTCGTTTTGGAACTGCCGGAGGGGGTTCTTGTGGAGGGGCCGGTATGATTCCGAGACGCAGTGGGAGTTTGAGAGGGACGGCTGTCTGCGGTGTAGCGTCAAGGGAGGCAGGTGCTCGAGCAAGGAGGGGTTGAAGGGCGTGTGGGAGCGCGAGCGGTGCGGCCGGTGCGAGCGCGCCGGGGCGCTGTCGTGCGTGCTCTGGCGGCCGTGGAGGTTTGACTACAAGAAGCAGGAGCGCGAGGATATCGTGGCCCTGGTCAAGAGGGGGATCTGCACGCAGGAGGATCTGGATGAATGTGATGAGGCGCGCAAGAAGTCGGCGCACATCCCCGGCTACTACGGGGATGGGCGCCCGACCAGCGCTGGGGTGAGCTATGCGCTGGTGGAAAAGGTCCCCGGGTGGCCCAAGTTCTGGGCTTGGGTGAGGAAGGAGGGAGTCAGCCCCGAGGAGGTCGAGAGGCTCGCTAGGGAGGCCATCCAAGGTGAGGAGAAACACTTTGGCGGGTTTCTGACGGTCGACGAGGGAGCACGCGACATGATGGCGATGCCTCGCTGGAGGGAGGAGAAATCTGAATTCGCGGGCGAGGCTCACTACGACGAGACGTGGAAGGGGCACTTGGACAGAGCCAGGGCTGCCAAGGAGATGAAGAGACTAAGGGAGGAGAAGCAGGAGGAGATTGAGGAGCAGGAGTTTCAAGAGAGACAACGTCAACGAGAGATTGACCGTGCTGCGTGGCTCGAGGAGTATCCCGACGATAGCAAACTCGATGGCTACTCCAAGCCGGACGCCTCGACGACATGACGCCTCGCTCTTGCACATACCTAGCTAAGGCCGGATGCTAGGTAGTCCTACGGCGTTGCCCCATAGATTTTTTTTTTCTTTTTTTCTTTTTTTCTTTTTTTTTCTTTTTGGTCATATACGGATAGACAATGCTCTATCTAGAATAGGTTGATATATATCCGCACTACATACTAAATACAAATCGTGATTTATGCTATTCTATGTCGTCTGGAATAAACTCTGTCGCCTGCAGCGGTTCAAGGGTAGGTAACTGGCCATCATGCCCAACCCCCAACTTCTCGATCAGCCCCTCGATCTCCTGAATCTCAGCATCCACCTTGGGGTCCCGCAGTTTCCTCAGCTCCTCAACATCCTCCCTCGCCGTCCTCGCCTCCTCCTCCGACAAGGCCCTGGCCCTCTCCATCTCCAACGCCCTGAGCGCGCCAGCATCCCCCCGCCAGACCCTCCCATCCGCCCTCTCATTCTTATACACCAACATGTTATTTCTGCGCACCACAATCACGCTATCCGCCGCCGGCCCCTCATCGAGGAACCTCGCCGCATACTCCAGGCCGCGGTAGCTATCGTCGTGGACGGCTTGGGGCGTCAGCCGTAGCGGGAGGCCGCCGGAGCGGGCCTCGGGCGCGTTGCGATGGTAGCGCACGAGGATGCCCAGCCGGCTGAGGGCCTCGGGGACGGCGAGCACGGCGGCGCACACGGCATACCCGCCGGCGTGGAACACGTCGGCCAGGTGGCAGAAGTCGTCGGGGTGGCGGCAGGCCGACTCGACCAGCACGTCGAGGCGGTGCGCGACGGCGTAGGCGCACGCCATGGTCAGCCAGGCGCGGGCGTCCGGGCTTGCCAGCGCCGACGCGCGCTCGGGCGCGGCCGCCAGGCACGCCGCGTAGTGCGGGTGATACGTCTTGTACGTGTCGGCGATGAGGTGGGCGGGCGCGCGGCGGCGGCGCGCGGCGAGGGCGTCGCGCAGGGCGGGCGCCAGCCGGGTCTTGCCAGCGCCGGTCTGGCCGACGATGAGCACGGCCAGGGGCTGCTTGCCGTCGTGCTGGTGGTGGTGCGACAGGTGGGGCGCGAGCTCGGCCGGGAGGATGGTACTGGTGAAGATGGCCTGACGGTCCGCGGCCGAGAGGCGCCAGGCGGGCGGGATGCTGGCCATCTTTGGGGTGGCTTGTGAGTTTGGGCCTGTTGTACGCTCGGGATGAGGCATCCGGTAGATGTGGTGATGTGGTGATGGGTTATAAGATGCGCACATATACCGCACTCAATGAAAGGCAAACGAAACAAATAACCGACTTGAATAATATTCATAAGAGCGCCCTATTGACATGAAGTCCATTACCTGTGGGATTGCCGTTTTGGAGCGTTTGGGGATGAGGCAGTTAGTTAGTGCCTCTCACAAACTAGAGCAGGGCAGGATGGGTCGTTGTGAGATGGAACCGACCGAGTCTTTGGGGAAGCGCGAATAGGCAACTATGCATCCCTTACTTACCTCGGTGAGAGCCGCAGCCATCATCGCTATTCATACACAGCACACTCCCTCTCAGCTTTTCTCCCACCACCTCATTTTCCCTTGTTTGTATGGTTACAGCCCTTGTAACCAATACAGCTAGCTCACCCTCGCGTCACAACTTCATGAACCCCCTCTCAGAAGCGCAAGCTAGGCGCAGACCCAGTCCTACCACAAGCAACCTTTGCTGGCGCTACATCGGTCAACACCAAGAACGGTAACTTGCTGCTCGGTACAGGTGTATCTGCAGCGAACTATTGACAAACATCGAGTATCAGGACCACTAACACAAACCCAATCACTTAGTGACACATCACTAAATCGGCAGAGCAACAGGTCTCCCTCCGGATACTACACAACACCACGCAACACATCACAGCACATCACAGCACATCACAGCACATCACAGCACATCACGGTACCACATTAGCGGATTGGTAGTCTTGATTCTCCTAGCTAGTACGTAAAGTATGGTTGGCTAAGCCACTTCCCGATAAAATACCCATCATCCCTCCCGTATCCCGTTCCCATTGAGACAATCTAGCTTATACACGCTTACCGAGATCCCAATCCAAACCAACCGTGAGCGAATCCAGCCACACCAACCAAACTGCCCAGGAGTCAAAGACTTGCCAACCCCTCCGCCACCTAGTAAGGCTGACAACCAAAAACTTTGGAAAAGCCAGATCACCTGCCAAACCATGCAAGTGCACAATAACCGTATGTGTGTGGCCCGAGGACCTAGCCTAGTTCACGCACGAGGCCAGCCGTACCGCTGTCACCCAAACGAAAGAGACAAGGAAAAAAACGTACAAACTTTCACACAAGGGTATTTGGCATAACGAATTGGATTCCGTTCGCCCCCCGTTTCTCGGTTTCCATTCTTCGTGTACCGGGGGGAACCATAAAACTATGCGATTCCAAAAGACCCTGAGAGCCAGGGGGTCCGACTCCTGGAAGAACACCCCTCGTAAAAGCCGAACGCCGAACAGAAGACAGAGAGTCGGGGTTGGATATCGTGAGCCTCGACACCCGGAGCCCCAAGCCATCCAAGACCATTGTACCAGCCAACCTGCCTAGCCCTAAACGCCAGAGTCCGAGAGCCAAGTCGTCACTGGGCCGACCAAACTTTCCGCATGACGAGCAATGCTGATGCCAGTGAGGCACCGCTGCCAGATGCTGCATGAAAACGAATAAAAGTATTAAAGGAAAAAGAGACAGCCGCCAACTCCGATGAATGAATTTGCCGTCCTCGCACAATAATTGAAATAACGTAAAATTACTCCCGCCGACCAGGGCAAGAGTTCCGGGTCCGCTCCAAACACATGGGGAGGTAGGCGGGACTGAAATGGTAGCCGTGGGGCTCGAGCTTCTCAAGAGCTCTGATATCTTTCATCAGTTGTTCGTCAATCATCAAATCCAACCCAATCAGGAGATCGGGACGCTCCGGGGCGTGATATCGCCGCTACGTCGTCGCATCATGTTATGTTGCTGAGCCTGTTGCTGCTGCTGCTGCTGCTGCTGCTGCTGCTGCGCTTTTGAGGCCCGAGCAATCATTTGCAGCTTTTTGCGGACTGTTGCCAGTCTGCCGGTGACCATTTGAATCACTGCCGCAGAGTTAGTGGGTGGCATCAGGGGAAGGAGTGGTGCACGACTCATACCTTTCTGCACAGATTGCTGGTCGTCGCTGTTCATCTCACCAGTGATTTCTTCGCGAACAGCGACGGTTTTATCATCTTTTGACGCTCCCGACACCCTGCGTTTCGGAAGATGGTCGTCATCCTGATCGATCACAGCCTCCAGCATTCGGATGGCTGTCACATAAGAAATCTCGCAGCCAGCAAGATCCTCGTTAGCAATCTCATTGATGGCAGCGGCGCGGCTCATATCGAGAGCACGGTCGTACATGAGCTTCTCGGCGCTGATGCCAATCGTCAGGAAGACACCATCGGCGCTCGAGCTGCTCACCGAGGCCACTTCGTGAGGGTGGTTGTTCGGATGGCTGGGATGGTCCTCGGGCAGCTGCTTCTGTGCTTCGATCAATTTTAGACGGACAATCTCCGCCTTCTCCAAGACCTCGTTAAAACGAGACCGAATCCACTGAACGGCAGAGTTGATCCTCATGGCCAACGCTTGCGTGTTGGATGCGTCTCGGGCAGCTGAGTGAACGCTGCCGCCAGATTCCGGGCGAGACTTTCTCGACCACCACAAACTGGCGATATCCATCGACTTGGCAAGGAGGGACAGTGCCTTTACATATAGAACCAAGGCTTCCTCTGATAAAGATACGATGGCTTCGACGGTGAGCCCCTCGTCTTCCTCGGCGGACATCTTATCAACCGGAACGCCGCAAAGACCGTGGTCCATTGATGGGGCTAGAGGAATGAGTTGCTTGTACTTCACCTCGGCGAAGCCATACACGACGTCACTCCGTGTTGCATAGTCTTCGATGCACTGAGCCACCCGCGAGTCCTCATCGACGGGAGCACCTGACTTCCCATCCGCAATCAGACCGACTGGTGCCGGGGGGTGGGATAAGTCGGGAATGGGTTGTAAATATGAGGTGGGGACTGGCCCTTCCCGATGATATGCGGTGCATACTTAAAGCCAAATAACCTGAGACTGGCATCTTGGATAGCCTTGGAAATGACGGAAGTCGCTCCAGGGCTGCTGGACAAGGGCTTGCTGTCGTACGAGCCTTGACGATAAGAATCATTTCGGCTTTGCGTCGTGAGCTGCAGGTTCCGAGTGGGTACGCTCGAAGCTTGGCTGCCCGCTGAAGTAGCGGGCTGTGTGGAGCGTCTGGCGATCTGGCCCGGCTTTGGGGACTGAGGTTGTTGCGGGTACATGGACATTTGATCGGCAAGCGCATTAACCTCCAGATGCTTCTTGTCAACGACAACGTAGTCACGCTCAAATGCGACATCTTGAGCAGCTTGGGCGGCTCTCTCCGCCTCGCTGATCCTCCCGCCCGTGGCTTTTTGCTTTACCCTGTCGCCCAATACCGACGACGATGGGGTTTCAGCGTATGAACTTCGCCGGCCGCCATATGAGGTTTGTTGGGCTGGCGCAGAAGCCGGTAGGACAGGCCGGCGAATTCCGAGTCCTTCGGCGGCCTCTTGACGGGGAGAATAACTCAGCCGGGAGCCGGGCACGTGTACCTGCTCCAAGGGGTTTGGCTTGGGCTCAACCGGTGTCGCTAACGGGGAGGGTCGTCGTGTCGGTTTTGGCGAAGAAGGAGTGCCAATATCACGATAATCACGAGGATCACGGCCCCCCTCTTGGTCTCTGATATACCGCTGAACCGATGGTCTGCGCGATATCCCTGATGAGTCGTCGGTCTTAACAGAAGTTCTGATCTCCCTCGATGACCTACGCTCGGTTTTGGGAATGTCGTCTTCGACCAGACCAGGAATGGGACCAGTGATGACAGGGTGGTTGAAGAAGCTCTCAAAGGTCATTCGTTCCACCGGGTTTCGCTTCAGCAGAGCTCGGATCAAGTGCTTCATGTCGGAACTGACGACGGCTTCCCGGGTAAATCTTATTGAATCCTCGGCAGCCTCGATCCTCCTAAGAAGTTCCACATGATTACCGGCTCGAAATGGCGGCTTTCCCGTCACCATCTCATACAAAACCGTACCCACGGACCACAAATCAGCTTTTGCGTCGTATCGTTCGTACCGTAGGATTTCGGGAGCCATGTAGAGCGGGGACCCGCACAACGTCTCGGCGAGTGATGTTGATGGCAGCACCCGTGCGAATCCAAAATCTGCCAGCTTGAGCATAGGGAGTGATGGAAGGCCGGCAGCGGGTATAAGAGAGTCGCGACTAGCGCTCAGTATCTGCTTCGCTGTCTTGTTGACCTCCCTCCACTGTGGCGAGGGGAGCAACAATAGATTTTGTGGTTTGACGTCCCGATGGACAAAGTTACCCTCGCGCAAGAACTTAAGGGCGCTGGCAAGCTGTTTCAAAAAGTGGCGGGTAACGACCTCATTCAAGCCAGAGTTGGGTACGATCGGATACTTGCGCGCGATGTCGTGAGTGGCTGGATTTGTTATCAGTCTATCCCGTTTCTTTATAAACAACGACAGATCGCCCAGCTCGCAGTATTCCATGATGAGGTTGATATGCGTGCCTGACTCTACGCAGTCATGGAGGGCCACAATGTGAGGATGCCGAAGCGTCTTGAGGATCTTGATTTCCCCATACAGGTTCTCCTTTAGCTTCTTGTTGAGACGGGCAAGCTCAACGGATTTGATGGCGACCAAAGCACCAGTTTCCTGCGACGAGCATCCGTGTTAGCTATGCTCTTGCGGCGACAAGTGGAGGCACAACAACCGACGGCTGCTGCTCCGTTCTGAGTTCGGATGAGAGCTCTGCCACGACTGTTACTAACCTTATGCCGGCCCGAGTACACCTGAGCGAAGCTCCCCTTTCCGATCTCTTGATCTATAGTGAACTGTCCGACGGAATCGCTTCCAGGCTTTGCCTGCCTCGATGAGGAGGCGGCTGTTCGGTGAGCCATGGCTTCCTGTGGGGCGTTCGCGGGAACAGGAAGTCGGCTAGGTAGATAGCAGCCCGAGGGCTTATGGTATTTGAAGGGCTTCGGCGTCGAGTTTGGTCGTCATGTATACGCGGAGGGTAGGGCGGTGCAGAGAATGGGTTGGCTGAGGAAAGGGGGGGTTGGAGGGAACCTCGAGAAGCGAAAGAGTCGAGGATGATATGCAGACGCCTGCTGTTAGGGGGTGCCTATGACGAAGAGCGGTAAGCACCCGATAGGTCGGAGCCAGAGGCAGGTGGGCGTGAACACGGGTGGCCTGGCGATAGTGGCTGTTGGCTGGAGAGGAGGCTCACCAAAAAAAAAAAAGGAGATAGGCTGAGCTTCTTTTGTGGGGATGAGATTGCGTAGGGAGCAGGCTTGATGCCGTGCCGAAACCGCACACAAGGAAGCTACTGGCGGCGAACGGGGAAGCTACCGACGCGGTGCTGTCGTGCTGTTGCTCGACGGTTTGGGGGACTGGAGCACAACAGGAAAGAGGTTGGGCGAGGCGGCCGATGGAAGGGCACAAGGTCGTGTAGCGGCTGCTGGCAGTCGTCTAGGCTGGGGTAGAATCAAGCGTTCAAGGTCTAAACTCTGGGCAGCCACCTCAACAGTGCCTGAGGTCTGTCTGTCAATGCTGTCTGCTGTTGACGGGCGGTGGTAGCTCTACGCGGCAACGCTGACGTCCAAGGTCAACTCAATGACTCAGACTCGATCGACTGCAGATTGGAAATTGGGCGGCCCTTGCGTATTGGGTTCTGATGCACCGCGAAACGAGCTGCGAAACGAGCCGCAAAAAAAGGGAAAGAGCAGGCGAGAGTACAGAATCAACAGTCGAAAACAACTGAGGCGGGTGCGCACTGGAGAGCGTGTGGTGTGGGAAGGAAAGGATGGGCAGAAAGAAAGTGTAAGTAAGGCAAGGTAGGTCGGTCGGTACAGGTGAGATAGGTACAGAGGTGACGATGGTCGTTGGTACGCCTGTTGCCGGGTGCAATGGGATGCAGCGGCAGAAAGTCAGGGTACGCTGGGCACGCAGGGGACCAGAGCTGGGGGGAGCTGTCCGCTCTGCCGCTCAAAGCTGGGTGGAGCGGGTGCCGTAGGAGGGTTGCAGGCAAGCAGGGTGCCAGTGTGCCAGTGTGCGGACGGCGGAAAGCACGGGACTGGGGGAGGCACTGGGGAGGCTTTCCATTCATGGAGAGTTGAGAGCGACTATCGGCGGCGAGTGTGACACGGTGCTCGTGATTCGCGATTGTGGCCCGTGCTTGCACTTAGCTCAAGTCACCCTTAGTACCCCTGTGCATTCCGCACACAGCGTTTCCGCAGCGATCGGCTGACTTGATACACGGTCGGTACCAGCAAACTGCTGCGCAGCTAAGAGGCGGCCGCGACACGCTAAAACGGCATTTGCGATAAGGCTCCCTGATAGCATCACCTCCCCGACCCTGCCACCATTTGCGGCCACTGGACCATTGCACGCTGGCCGCGCCTCCAGCGAACCAGCCCTAAGCTCCATGATCCCATCACCAGGGTGAAACTTGGTATCGAGCCCGATGCATTCGCGACATTTCCCGCCTTTCTTGCGTCTTCGGAGGCGATAATGAGGTAAGCAGCGATGAGAAATACATTTGCAGCTAAATCTTGCTGGATAAGCTTGCTGGGCCCGTTTCCCCTGATATCCTCTTCTCTTCCGGAAGCCTCTGGGTTGTCCTCGTTCACTTGGTCTCAAGTCAGAGCCGATAGAAGGTCTGCCTCGACACCCTGATGGCTGACGGGCATCTTTCCCTATGCGAGGCATAGAACTAGCGAGGCGATGGAGGGCATAAGGTGGAGGCGGAGGCGGAGGGTGTATGGGGGAGCATGGGGGGTGCCTAGGGATCCGCTGTCCTGCACTGATGTGCCGGTTCAATGCTGCTCTGGATGATGGGCTGGCGGCTTCTGGAGCATTTCCCCTTCGGTGGTATTTCCACACCAGCCGTGGAGGTCTTGCAAAACACCGACGGTTGACGGGATGCTTTGAGCTGCCCCACCGCATTGAAAGGTTCATTCTGGCAGCCGAGACTCGCCCCAGAGGCTATGACAACTCAACAATGACACCCTCTCCGGCAGCTGCGTATTAATTACCTAGGAACCACGCCCTTTGAACGCCTTTTAGATTCCTCTGCGACCTAGGAGAGTGTAACACTCAGCCGGGTGCTGTGCCTCAGCGCTGCTGAAGCTCGCCGAGCTGGCCGCAGGCCGCCACAGCGCAGCTCAGTTCTGGCTCTTCACCCTCATCCAGGCCGCCCATAGCGCGCAGCAGGGCCAAGACGCTTTCGATCGGCACGTCTCCGAGAGTCAAGAGGAAGCAGTCAGGTGGCCTCAGGTGGCCAACACACACCGCGCCGACGCCTTTGATCTGTCGTAATAACTAGCAGCCCATGGCACCATAACACCATATCCGTGAGGTAAGTTGCTGTGCGCCGCGGTGCGCAATGTCGCGATTCGGGTGGCAGACGACTCGAACTCGGCTCGCACCTGTTAAACCTGGGCCGTCCCCTGAAACATGCGGACAGCCACAGGCATCTCGATGGATCGCGAGCCCCGTGCCGCGCAGGCTGGCTTCCCGGTTCCAGTTCCATGACCGCTGGACCGGATGGCGCATGCAGCCGGTGGCGTTGCTTGACCTGTCGGGCGGTCGGCCGTCACGGGCAGTGACTGATCTAGGCCCTAGACACTCCCCCCAAAAGCTCCCGAGAGTGAGGCTGTTTTGCTGTTTTGATGTCCCAACAAAAAATGCAATGTCACTGGCTACCGCTGGGAGAGAATGGAGTCAGCGTCCGTTATCGCTCGTGCTGGCTGCCTTATCAGCCAAGCTAAGGGGACCCAGCTTTTGGTGCTTGGTCCATCCCTCAATCCAGGCAAACATGGTGCTTGATCTCGCAGATTCCTGCTCTCGTGTCAACGGGGTCCTCAACCCCAATTGGCCTCATCTATCAACCCAGCCGAAGCCTGCCTATCACCCAACAGATGGCACACCCCCAATGGGCCCCTGATGGCGGCTTTTCCCGGCTACGAATGGCCAATTCGCCTGCTTTCTTGCTTATTGCTTCTCCTGCTTCTATTGCTACTATTACTAGTGTTTCTGCGCGCATACCGTCTGTGTTCAGGGTCGGGTCCGAGGCTTCGTGATACGGATACAGATTCGATAGCCACGTCTCGCGACTCGAGCCTTGTCTCTGCATCCCGCATGTCCACAAGGCAGTCTGACCCTGCTTTCTTCCCTCTTTGTCGGCCAAGTCATGTGCGTCTGGCCGGCGTCATTGTCTGCTCAGCAGGCGATCGCGGAGGACAATGCAACAGCAGCGTCGCCGTGCTGATAACCGGATTTCGCTTTCTTTCTCTACTGGGTTGGGCCTTTCAGGTATCTCCTCGTTGAGGCCGAGGGTGCTGCAGGTCCTCGGTGCCCTGAAAGAGAGGACCCCCCGCAGCCTGGAATCTTGCTTGATCCGGCCAGACAGATTGGGAACACCGAAGCAGCCACACGCTGCATTCTCAATCTCTCTCAATTCCTGTCCTCAATTATCCTAACCAACCACTCCATCCATTCCTCCATCGCCCGCCAACCCCAAAAGGGGCGCCTACAGACTAAGATGGTGTTCCTGTCCCACTTACACTGGAAGGCTGTCCTGCCTGGCACACGGGATCCACGCTGGGGTTGGATACTGTCGCTGAGAACTGATAACGGCGACACCCTCCTCCCTCGTCCATCGGCCACTCTCCCATGGGCGCCATTGCACGCCTCCACGCTTCCATGCATACGCATACACCCCTCTGCGCCCGGTGGTGGTGGCCGCTCACCACAGACTGGTCAATGGCTCTGGAGGGGTCGTCGCTGTTGTCTTACTGGCATCCAACGTTTTGCGTCGGCCTCTGCGTCCCACCGCTGCCCACCTTGGCTGGTCCCCAATCATTTGGACTGAGGAAAGCCTAGGGTTCAATCACAGGTTACCGGAATGCTCCGCTACTTTTCGCCCTTTTGCCGCGAGGCCCTCACGTGTCATGGGTCTGTCCGGGGCGGATCACTGGACATGCGCAAGATGTGTCATCGTATCATTTGAGAGAGCAGAAGGGCGTGTGCTGCAGTTTTACATAAGAAACAGCGCCCGCCTCCCCCCCCTTCCCCTCTCGGGGAATAACCGACGAATGGTCGGCGGCTACTTAGACGCACGGTCAAAGGTACATAGGTGGGCTTGCGTACTACTACTTTGCGTACATGTTGTTTCACCAAGCCAACCCTTGCCTGCCTGGTGAGCCTGGCATTGCTCTGGGTGGGCTTGGTTTGGCTAAGTCCTGCAATCCGTCCATCATGCGAGGGACATGCACAAGCCCTCCGGCTGCTGCTGCTGCTGGCACACCCCTTCCATCCCATCCATGATCCATTCCATTCATCTATTGTGTTTCAATCGGGACTATCTCCATCATACTTGCGTGCCCCATGTGCTTGTGCTCAGGAGGGAACGGATCCGGATGGGGGGATGTTGCACTTGCGAGACCTTATATCTCGGGTCCCACAGCTCATGCCTGATTCTGATTCAACGAGTGGGCAGTGGCGCTTTTGTTATTGATCTATTGATATCCGAAGGGCGCTGAATTCACGCAAATCCCCCCTTGGAGAACATACGGGCCTGGTACATACATACCTCTATCTACATACTTAGCTACTTACACAGCTACCTCCTCACTCGAGCTACGCTCGCCGCTTACCAGATATCACATATTAGGGAACCACGGTAGCCATCACGCAGCAAGGCATGTGTGTCTTTTTGGCCCGGGAAGGATTGCAGGGTGTCTGCACGTCTGCGTCCATCCGCTCTAGATGACCGTATCCGAACCCAGCCTAAGCCATCATACTATCATAGTGTAGATATCGCAAGCCCGTATCTTGACGAGCTCTGATTCCATAGCATCCACTGATTCGGATTCTCCCGACAGTTTCGAAAATAATCCAGTGCTGTGATGCCGAAAAACCACCGTAGTATATTGTTGTTGTTATTGTTGTTGTTACCAACCCCGTCACTCTATCAACCAAGGCCGCAAATATGCCCCCCCCCCCCACCCCACATCACCCCCCTTTCATCCCTCATTCGTATATGGCCGCCAGGCTCCGGCAGCACAGCAGCATCCGTCCGGACATCAACGGCATCGCATCCGAGATCTGGAACCTACCTCCCCCCTTCCCCCCCTATGTACCGTCTGCCTAGCATGCAAGACCCGGGTCACATTCGTGACAGGCCAATCCTAGGCGGACCAAAACAAAAACAGTCCCCAGTCCCCAGGGCTGACGGCCCACAGCCCGGGGCTGCCTAGTATATACGCAGCGGGCACTGTATCGTCCATGACACCCCCCCGCATCTCTCCTTCTCGGCGACGGGCCAGCCGCGATCTCGAAATGCGCTGCTACCAACTCCAGCCCTGGTCATTTCTTTTGCACTTTCAGCAACGCACTCTGGCTCGCGCAAACCAGCACTTACACAGGCCATCACGCTGCAACCTAATCATCTCCGCGTCTGGGATACCATGCTGTCCGCACGTTCCAATCTACACTTTTACCAGCAGGCAGACAGTCGGGCATGACGCAAACAGCAAGGCAGACGAGCATGGTGCATCTTCGGTGTCATTTCTCGCTAGCCAACACTTACGTACATGTCCACGCACATGTATGGAGAGATAAGTATTCAGCCTCTCCTCCATACACCCCAGACGTTGGCCGAATCTGAGACATGTCTATCCCAGGACACATCTGCCCCTTCCCCGCGAGCAGTGAGCCGCCGTATGGGGAGCCGTGCGGAGAGCCGGTAGTGTGTGGGGTGATCTTCTGCCTGGGCGTCAAGACGCAAACCAGCGTCTTTCTCGCTGCCCAAACAAAACCCACCACCTGGCCGTCCCCCCTCGGCATCTCCCTGCCACGGCAGACCTGGTCTGATCCCGGTCTGACTTACATGGCGTATCCCGACTCGTCTAGTAGTCTAGCCGTCTGGGCGGTGAACCATCCCCTTTCTTCCCCTTTCCGCGCCCGTCCTCGCCCTCCGCACCCGTCCATACGGAATTAATGCCCCTCGGACTTTTGCACCGTGGGTAGCTCCTTCAACGCCTCCCCAATCTTTGCGATGGCGCCGCGGAGTTCCTCCTCGGTAATGACCAGCGGCGGGGCGAAGCGGATGATGTTGCCGTGCGTCGGTTTTGCCTGTGTTTACTATCGTTAGTCAACAGTTCCCATGGGCGCCGCTTTACGGGCTCCAGCTCAAGGTAGGGAGGGTACTCACCAGCAACCCCTTTCCCTTCAGTAAGATGCACAGATCCCATGCCGTCCTCCCGCCAGTCTTGGTCTCATCAATGACAATGGCATTCAACAAACCCTTCCCCCTGACTGCCTGCACCGCCTCGCTCTTGAAAGCTTCAACTCCCTCACGGAACACGCTCCCCAGTCTCTCGGCCCGCTCCACCAACCCCTCCTCCTCCACCAACTCTAACGCTCTGATTGAAACCGCACATCCCAGCGGGTTTCCACCATATGTACTCCCGTGCGTCCCCGGCTCGATGGTCAACATGATCTCCCTCCGCGAAAGCACCGCACTAACAGGATACATGCCGCCGCTCACTGCCTTGCCCAGTGTCACAATATCCGGCTTGATACCCGACCATTCGGAGCACAGCATGCGGCCGGTGCGGGCGATGCCCGTCTGGATCTCGTCCGCGATGAGCAGGACGTTATGCTTCTGGCAGAGGGCTTGGGCGCGCGCGAGGTAGTCGTCGTCGGGCACAACGACGCCAGCCTCGCCCTGGATTGGCTCGACGATGAAGGCCGCCGTTTCAGGCCCGTGGGCCTCCAGTGCGGCCTCCAGGTCGGGGATGGAGTTGTACCGAATTATGGCACCGGTAGATGGGATGATGGCGCCTACGTTGGGCAGATATGGCCCGTAGTTATCGCGGGATTCGGGGTCAAGGGAGAGCGAGATTGCAGTCATCTGAATAGGGTTAGGGAGGAAGTATGAGTGGTAGGGGGAGAGGGACTCACAGTGCGGCCGTGGAAGTTGTCGGCGACGCTGAAGACCAACGCCTTGCCCGGGGCAACGCCCTTGACCTTGTAAGCCCACTTGCGGGCGATCTTGATGGCCGTCTCGACGGCCTCGGCGCCCGTGTTCATGGGTAGGACCATGTCGTAGCCAAAGGTGGCGCGCATCTTCTCGGCCCAGACAGGGAAGACGTCGTTGTGAAAGGCGCGCGAGCTCAGCGTCAAGCGCGAGGCCTGGGCCGTGAGAGCCTTGACCAGCTCCGGGTGGCAGTGGCCCTGGTTGACGGCGCTGTAGGCCGACAGGAAGTCGAGGTAGTGGTTCCCCTCGGGGTCCCACACATTCACGCCCTGGCCCTTGGCGAAGACCACGGGCAGTGGGTGGTAGTTGTGGGCGGCGAACTCATTCTCGGCGGCGATGGCTCCCTTGGTCGATGAGGCGTGGTACCGGTCCGAAGCGGGGAGCCCGCTGTTGGAGGGGGTTTCGATCTCGGCGTGCGGCGCCATGTTCGCTGTTGAAGACGGGAGAGTAGCAAAGAGATGGAATTGGAAGCTGTGTGCAAGGTATGTGCGAGTCAGAGTGTGTCTACGTGCAGGCGACTTTATTGCAAACCAATTGTCATCCAATCTAGCAGATAAGGTTAGGTTATAGGTGTTCAACGTGGGCAACTCGACAAGGTATGATGTACGGATGGAGGGTAATGTAATGAGGGGAAGGGCGCTCTTATAATCGCACGGTGAGTGGAACAGCAAACGGCAGCCACGGCCGATGACTGGGCCAAGAATGGATCGAACCAAATAGATTCCTTGTTGGAGCTCAACCCGCAAGCACTATACCCCTAAGTGACAAGCCGCGGCGGTACGATGCGGACGAAACGCTCAACATGCAATTGAGTCCGAAAGAGCTTGGGAAAGAAGCATCCAGCAGCACCACGTGCTCTAGCCATCCTTCGTCATCCGTGTGGACAACCGTGGGCAAGCCGAAGCAAAGCGGGCGGGATTACGCGAGAGAAACTCTATAAGTGACAAAGTTGGCTCAAAGTTGGCTGCGACGTGGGAACGCTGGTTATCACGGCAGCCAGGACGGTTTTCTGATGTCCTCGTATTGACAAAAAGCAGCTGGTGCACCGCAGAGGGTCAGAGAGTCTAACAGAGCCCCGTTCGGGCGCTGGTCCGGCGCTGGCGCGGGGCTGCAGGGAGTTGAAGCGACGCACAAACGCCCCGACGCCGATAGCGGAAACGCCGTCTCTGCAGGGGTCGCCCCCGACGAACCGCCGCTTACAGGGGCGCGCCACGCCGATAAGCCAATCGCCGGCCCGTTGATTACCTTGCAGTCCGCTTGGCAGATGGTAGGGCTGGCGGCAGCCAATGCCCTTCACTGCTGCTGCCACCTGGCGGCTCCTGTTTCTCACTGCTGGGTCAAGTCAGTTCAGGACAGCCCAAGTGTCAGTAAATACATACAACACGCGAATCTGTAACAGACGCCATCAGAGAGATCTGAAAAGATACTCGCCACAACAATAACGGGCGATGGATACCAAGCCAGCCGCAAGACCGGCACGGCAAGAAGCCTCCAAACTAGAAGCGCCAAAAATACCAAAAGTGCATAAACTGCATCCAGAAGTGGTCGCTGCCCAGGCCAAGGATATTCTCAGCGTCCTCCTCGTCCTTCGCTTTGTCAACGCCATCAGTGTCCGCACTTTCTTCCAGCCCGACGAGTACTTCCAGGCTCTCGAACCGGCATGGAGTATCGCATTTGGCATCGATAGCGGTGCCTGGTTGACCTGGGTAATATATCCGTCCTAGTTTCTTAAGGGGCTTGCTTACTGATGCATCCATGTCAATAAAGGAATGGCAACACCAGCTCAGGTCATCACTTCACCCTGTCATCTTTGGCCTGGCATATAAAGGTGCCTACTCTCTCATGACATGGCTGGAGTTTTTTGCCCCATTCAAGTCTCTCATCTTGGTGGCTCTGCCCTCTGTGCTGCAGTCTGTGTTTGCTGCCCTCGGTGACTTTTACACCTGGAAGCTGGCTACCGAGATCTTTGGTGTCCAGAGTAACGCCCCATTCGCTGCAGTTAGTATTTCTTCAAACCACTCCACGTAACACGGATAGCTAATATGACAGGTAACTAGCTGTGGATGACAATTCTCAACCCCTGGCAGTGGTATTGCTCCACCAGGACTTTCTCTAACTCCCTCGAGACAACCCTGACCATAGCTGCCCTGTACTACTGGCCATGGGAACTCCTTGCCGACTCGAAGAATAGCAAGTATGTGCCGCTGCAGTCCAAGAGCAGCGTCAATAGGTGAGCCATCACGTTGGTCAAGTCATACAAGCCTAGGCTAAACCATCCATCCGTCTTATAGCCTGCGGATATCCCTGGTTCTGGCTGCCATCGCCGTCTTGCTCCGGCCAACAAATCTGCTCATCTGGCTGGGCATTCTGACACTCGCTGTCACACGGCTTACTCTCGACGGCACATCTCGCCTCCCGGTCACATCCATCGTAACGCTTCTCAGAGAAATCACCATCTGCGGAGCAGCCACCCTGGGCATATCCGTCGTGTCTGACCGTCTCTACTTTGGATTCTGGGCCTTTCCGCCCTACCAATGGCTGTACTTCAACATCACGCAGTCCCTCGCCGTATTCTACGGTCAGATGCCCTGGCACTACTATATATCGCAGGGCGTCCCGCTGCTCACCACCACCTTTCTCCCCTTCGCCCTCATTGGCCTGTACAAGTCCGCCCTCTCCCTCTCCCCCTCGCCCTCCCCAACCAGCCTCACCACCATCCAGTCCAACATCCTCCGGACCCTCGGCTTCGCTGTGCTCACCATGATCACCGCCCTCTCCCTCATCTCCCACAAAGAAGTCCGCTTCATCTACCCCCTCCTCCCCATCCTACACATCCTCGGCGCGCCATACATCCTTACCTTCTTCACCGCCCCTCCCTCCCAGGAGGACACCACCACCACCACCCTCCGCCACAAACTCTTCCTCGCAAACATCCTCTCCGTCAATCTCCTCCTAGCCGGCTACCTCACCCTCGCGCACCAGCCCGCCCCACTCTCGGTCCTCACCTTCCTTCGCACCGACTTTGAGCGCCTCCACCTCGACACCCTCTCCCTCTCCCCTCCGACCCCCAACCCCAACATCACCGAACTCTTCGCCCTCTTCCTCACCCCCTGCCACTCCACACCCTGGCGCTCCCACCTCGTCTACCCCGCCCTGCGCGCCCGCGCCCTCACCTGCGAGCCGCCGCTGGCCACTGCGCCGGGCAGCGTCGAGCGCCAGACCTACCTCGACGAGGCGGACCGCTTCTACCGCAGAGAGGACGGCGGCGGGTACGGGGCGCGCTTTCTGCGCGAGGAAATGTGGCCTCTGCAGGATGGTGAGAGAGGCGGGGAGGTGCCACGGTACATTGTCGGGTTTGAGGGGGTGGAGGAAGTGCTGCAGAGCTTTTTCAAGGGGGAGGGGGCGGATCTGGGGGTGGAGCTGTCTCGGGTCTGGGAGGGGTGGAATGGGGCGTTCAATGAGGACGCGAGGAGGAGGGGGAAGTTGGTTGTTTGGGATACTGGTGTTTGGGGTTTGCCCGAGAGGACCAAGGAGACGTGAGGTTTGGTTATGCTGGGTGATACAGAATGAAAGTTGGGCGTGATGTTTGTATCACGTCCGTGTATTGTAGAACTAGATAGCATCACATTGTGGCACGAGGTGTGTGTCAAACAAAGACAAAATGGGTAACCAAGCGAATGGCCTGTCTGTGATACTCATAAACTGTTGAGCTAGGTCGTATTCATGCCAGATATAGATAAGAGTGTTACTACATCTTGAAATTATGATACATATTTTCTGTAACTTTTTAGACTCTAAAACAGCATCGCCTAATTCATACATGCCTCATGGCTGCAATTACAACATGTACCTAAATTCAGGATTCAGATCTCCCAGCTCCGTCTTCTCAGATTCCGTCAACCCCACATTATGGGCCGTCTTGCTCCGCTTCCTGTTCTCCCGCGTGACGGCAAGAGCATATAGGATACACGACAGAGCGCTAAGACATGTAAATGAGACGCAGATAGAATACCCCTTTTTATATAGGGGCGCGTCAGTTGTGACGAAGGAGTAAGTGGCAATGATGCCGCCAATGTTACCAAACCCTATTCGAAGAGTTAGCTTTGCTGTTTACACGTATTTCATGTTCTTGCTCCGAGCATCCGTGATCGTAACATGAGGTCTGGAATAATAGGGGTCTTACCAATCTGCCACGCCGAACCAATCGCTCTGCGATGATGCCCACCTAAGTTCATATTGAACCAGCATACAATGACAGGCATAGCCGAGTAGGTACCCATGGCGACGAGGAATAGGGCGCCATATTCGACGTTGATGTCGTTGTGTACATTAAATAGGATGGCGAAGCCGGCAAGAGAGACACAGATGGCGCCGATGGCAAATAGAAAACGGTGGCGGATCCAGTCGGACCCAACCGCGACCATCATGGCAAAGCCAAATGCTGCAGCCCATGGTGGGACCGAGTGCAGCTGGGTTTGGATGGGACTGTAGTGGTACGTCGCAAGGATTGTGGGTGAAAAATAGGCGTAGCTGTAAGCCGGGACAATCAACCCCAAGTACATGAAGGCACCAAGGTGCACCTTGAAGTCGCTCATGACAGCCTTGATGTCAGCGAAGGTGATCTTGCGCTCAGCAGCGCTGTGGCCCTGGTCGGCTTGGAGCCGAGCCTTGATGTAGTCTCGTTCCTCTTCCGTGAGCCATTTCTAGGGAGGGTTAGTACTGGCCAAGGGATCCCCCAAGCCTCAATTCGGGGGTTATTGATAGGGGCAACTTACTGCTTCCTCAGGAAACGAAGGGAAAGTAAACAAAAACACCAGTCCAACAACAAATGTCAAGACGCCCTCAAGGATGAAAATCCACCTCCATCCCCGGAACCCCCTCATGCCGTCCATCTTCCCAATTGCCGATGCCAGTAGCCCGCCGAAGGCTCCAGCCAGTGATGTCGACGAAAAGAACAACGAAAACCGCTTCTGCGCCTCATCCCGCCTGTACCACATACCCAGCAGGTAAAAGCACCCGGGGAACATGCCGCACTCAAAAACCCCCAGGAAAAACCTTGTAACTAACAGGCCCGCATAATTCTGCACCAGGCCCTGGCAGATGCTCACCAGCCCGAAGCCCAGACAGCAAATCGACAGCCACAGCCTCGGCGAGAACTTTTTGAGCAGAATGTTACTAGGGATCTCAAGCAAGACATACGGCACGAAAAAGATGGTCAGGGCCGTGTTAAACTTGACTCCGTCGCCCAAGATGCCAAGATCCGACTCCAGACCAAACGCGCGCGCATTGGCGATGTTCACCCTGTCTAGAAAGGCCAGCAGGTACAAGATACAGAGGAATGGCACGACGTGTGAGTCGATCCGGGACGTCATGCGCCGCGGCGTCGTGTGCGGCGGGCAGCGGACCGGCGGGGGGATTGATGAGGCATCATCGTCGGCGGAGAAGGGCGGGGGGAGACCGCTTTCCGGGGTGTATGTGTTGACCGTGGTAGGTACGTTGGACGAAGAGGTTTTCTCCTTGGTCGCTAGGGAGCGTGTAAGTTGGTCGAGGTTAGGTAGGTAGAGATGGAAAGAGAGGGCTGGCATGTGATGGAAAGAAGTGACGGGCCGGGCCGAGTTCGGATATGAGATGAAAGTGATGAATGCGGTGACTTACAAGTTTTGTGGTCAAACATGGCTTCTATTTCTGCCGTTGAGGAGGGACGGCTCTCTTGCAGCAGGAGAAGGCCGAGCAGCTGGTTCCTGGTGAGGAATGCGCGATGATGAGATCTTCTAGAAGGGGAGGGGGAGCGAATGGCGATCAGCACACTTTAAGTATAACGGGCCATCCTCAGGCCAAAGGGGAAGACAGGGACGACAGGGGAACAATCGCCATCTGCTGGGTTGGGCTGAGTGAAAAGGTAGGAAAGGCAAGAGCGATGTAGGCAGAGGGAGGAGCGCAGGAAATGTGACGGTGGTTCTATAAGTACCTGCCATCTCAAGGTTTGGCGAGGAACTAATAACTAATACAATCCATAATATGGAGCTACTAGTGGGTGGTAGACGTTTCATCTTCGCCATCAACATGCTCGGGACTTTGCACTCCTTTTCTGCCTTGGTGTTTGACTGCGGCGGCAAGCCGCCTTCTGTGCCATACTTCGATCCTTCTTTTCACCGTTCTATTTCTTCTCTGTAGTTCTGGTCCGACCGGATCTGAGTCCAAAGAACGTCCGGTTGACCGCGCGCTGCACGCTGCGCGTGGCCGACACAGGCTGGTCTCAGTTGGTCTGTACAACTGGCGTGCCCTGGCTGACGTTCCGGTTCCGGAAGTCCGAATGGCGATCTTCCTCTCCCTCATTGATTCCATGCTTGAAATCCAATTCGCCCCATTCTGCATCCCTGGTCTGTATTTTCTCTCAGGTGGCCAAATGAAGCACCTTGCTGACTTATCCCCTCTGACCGTCAGCTTCGCTGCCCTCGATACAACTGCCACACAAGAGCCAAACGGCTACCCACCTTCCGATAGGCGGCCAAGTGCCGGGCAAACTCAGGACCGGGTTGCCGTATTGAAGAGGCCATGCCGAAGGACTCACGTGGGATTCGAGGGCATGTAGCATGGATGTCCGTCCATGGTAGCAGTCGTCTACGATAGGGTAAGCGGTGGCGAGCCCTTGCCTTGATTCCAAGGATACGCGAATCGCCGTTCGCCTACTAAACGGGGCAAACGAGCGCTGCAATCGCCGTTTGGGCTCGTTCCTATTTATGCAAGCTTACACTCAGAGCATCTCGGCCAGGGAAGTCAGCATATCAAGACGTTGAGGCGAGCGCGGGCGGTTCAATGGCGGTTTACAGTTTACCGAAACTTCAGGCTGTCATCTTGGAATACGAAAGAACAAATCAAATAGATAAATAATATCCCAAAGGCCACAGTCTGTCATTTCTCTAAATACGGCCGGCCCGGTTCGCTTCGTCGCTGCCGGAGCCGGTGCAAAGTACTGGTGGTTGATGGTGTAAACAACGGAGAAGGGTGCCCTAAAAAGATCTGGCGGTCGAGGTAAGCTTTGTGGCCGCCTGCGGCATCTGTCAGTGGCGTTACAGGGGAGGAGCTTCTCCCCTTCCTTCAAGGAATCCCCTCATCCGCCCCGCAATCCATGGATGACGGGAAGTGGGCAGGCCGAGGTAATCGGGCGCCGCCCTCGTCATGCGTAGCAAGCACAGCTCCCATCCAGATCGAGCTACCTTGGGGAAATCGAGCAAGGCGCACAAAGGCGTCCATCGGCTTCCAACCTAGCAAAACACAAATAAACCACAATGCAACCCCCGTCAGCAGCCGCAGCCAAGACATCTCGAAAGAGTCAACAAATAAATACAGTACAGACGGCTCCCTATCTCCTCCCTTAAGCACGTTCCTTCGGCTGTCCCAGCCCGAGCTGTTTCCCCAAACGGACGGCATCCTACATCGGAACCCACCCCCTCACACCAAGCACAAGCCCGGCAGCACCACGAGTTGTGATAGCCATGCCCATCACGCTCAGACATTGAAGTTCGCTTTGCCAGTTTAGTTTGTCTGTCCTAACTACCAAGGGTCGGTGGCGTACCCAGGCAGCTTTCATGTACATATATATCTTGTACTTGTTTGACACCATCCGGCACTCTACCCAACGCACAACACGTAAACCAAACGCAGAAGCCAAAACCCCGATGTAGATGGCCAACCCCCACGGCCTCATCACAAGACCTAACTCAGATGTATCGCCGCCCCTTTCTTTTCCTACATGGGTAGCCGTCCCCTTTTACCGTGCTCCTCAACGACAGGAGGCCATCCCGCTAATCCCGATCCAACTCCAAAGAGCATTTTCAAAAGAAAAAGAAAGCCTTGCTCCCTTTACAAAAGCCCGGCAGTCAACAGAGAAAAGTAATAGTGAACAGTAAGGAGTATTTTCCGTATGGAAATGAACTGGCAAATCCCCCTCTTTCCCTCCAAAGGGTAGAAAAAGAAGGGCCCCTAATCGCTAGACAGCTAAACCAAGAATAAAACACAAAAAAAGCCAGGGCAAATGAGAATAAGGAAAATGGGGACGCCCATGCCAAGTCTTCCATGCCCAAGCTCAACCAATCAACTACATAATCCCTGGGGTATCCGCAGCCATCTGACACCTTGCCTTGCCTTGCCCGTTGGTCTCCTCCCCTGCCACCCTACCATGTAGCAAACAGGTGGGAAGGACGGAGGAGCACTCCCTAAAAAGCCCTTTTTCCCGATCTGACCCAGATCCAACTTGTAGACAAGTGGCAAAACCCACCAACGCAGAAAAGTCCATCCTGAAAAGAATAATATAGACATTAAAACAATTCGGTATAACGCCCAAGCCAACGTTCGCTCTATAGCCCTATTCAAGGCACCCGACCAACTGCGCCTTTTGCAACCAACCCAAGGAGGCACGATATCATCATCTCATTGCGGCGCAAATGGTTCTGGAGTCTGAGTTTGGGTTTGCGTCTGAGGCGGAGCCTGAGGCTGCGGCATGGTCTGAGCCTGTGGAATTTGAGGCACTGGCGGCTTCTCGTTGGAATATGCGCGCTTGAGGTCGAGACTCTTTCCACGCCCATGCAAAAAGCTCCCTCCTAGTGACACGGACCGATCTGCTGGGGGCGACTTGTTCCTCCGCTCTACCGTCTCCTTGTGCTCGCGATACTTGTGTTTAATCCACCCCGTGAGGCTTTTTGTGTCATCTTTGTTCTCCTTGCCGGCACTTTCGTAGCCTGACGGCGCTTCGCTACCGACCATGACGAGGTCTGATGACTCCCCTGTCATACTATGCGGCGGCTTGCCCGAGCTGCTGACCGTGCTTGTACTCGCCTCCGCATTTGAGTTCGACCCAAGAATCTTTCGTGGCGAGATGCTCGAGGGATGAGATGTTGGCGCAGCATCGTCTCTTTTCCTCGACAGGCGCCAGCGCTTCTTCTTGTCTTTTTCCTGTTGAGTATCGGGACTGCCGCTCTCGCTAGCACCGCCGACCGGCAACTCTTCCACTTGATCAAGATCTGATCCTTCATTGAACGAGCTATGAAGCGAAGTTGGTGGTGAGTTTTTTGGCCTTAGAGTTGCCTCAACTCTGTGGGCGCGAAGACCGTTATTGGGCGGGGGTTGAGAGGGCCGTGGCGCTGTGTCGAACGTCTCGGTGGTGGGCGTCCTTGGTAGAGAGTCTGGATTTGGGACCTTAGGCACAGGTGGTATTGACTCAAGCGGGTTAGGTGCCTCGACATGAGGAGATGCGGCTGCTGAGTGTGGTAGCGAGGCGGTAGAGCTATGCGCGCTAGGGTTAGTGCTCCCTGGCATTTTCTTTTTCCTCAGTTTGTTCGGTTGTTTGTTCGATTGACGGCCTTCACTCTCTGCTGTGGCACTTCTTGAAAACATGATTGGTAACCTCCGTTCCCTGGATGGAGTCGAAGCAGCTTCGGCAGTGGACTCCACCAGTGTCTCTTGACTCCTACCGGCCGATACAGACTGCACTGGGAGCAGGCTGGAAGTGGCCGTTGATGCCGTCGATGCCGGGACTGACGGCGCCGGGCGTTCTTCCGGGGGAGTGGCTACCTCGTGGACGACCGCTGGGTGAGAAACGATTTCTGTTGCTTGTGGGGCCACGGGTGTCAAAGGAGTGACCGGTGCCTCACCCCGAGTTCCAAACCTCCCCCCTTGCAATGCCGGCGACCTCTTCGAGGGGACTGTGTTACTTCGGGCCAATCCGCTCGTGGGAGTCGTCACCACAGCTGGGCTTCCCGGGCTGGGAGCGCCGTTGGAATGAAGAGACCGCCTCGAGGACGTTGACTTGTTCCTCCGGATTTGACCATCTTTGGCGACATTTTCGGCTCCAGCGCTTGCATTTGACGATGAGCGCGTGATGACAGAGCTCCGGTTAGGTGCCGGTGTCGTTGGTGTCTTGATAACTGGTGTCCCTGCCCCTTTTTGCACTTCCCGGACTGTCTTCTCATCCGCTGCCGTTCCTTGCATGCCGATGAGAAAATGATCTTGATTTTCGATCAGGAAAATGATGACACATTGGTTGAGTCGATACTCCTCGGGTGCCATGGCGTGGTTGGGGTGGGATAGCATGCCAGGTTGGAAGATGGCAGCCAGATTCTGCGAATTCATGCGGTTCTGGTCAGACTTGGCGGCGAATACCGCAAGCAGATCCAGAATGTAGAGTAGCAGTTGCCGGTTGAGTGGCGGGAGCTCCGTGATGAGCTGCTGGTATTCTCTAATCGCATCGTCCATATCAAAACTCTCGACGAATTGAGGGCCTTCGCCATCACCAGAGGCCGGCTTGGTTGCACCTCTTAAAGGTTCGCGAAACTTTTCGTACAGATCTAGAGGCACAACCGGCTCAGGGAGGTCATTGAGGTAGCGCCGAAGAACATTGGCAGCATCGTGAACCGTGTACCCATCCCATACTAAGCCCTTTCCATACCTGTCTGGCGAGTCAAAAATGGTCTTTAACTCCTTGATTCGTTTTTCGGAGCCGCTCAAGCGGAAGATGCCCTCGACCTCGGTTGCTTTGTAACAGGTTAGCATTCAGACACCACATGGGCACGCACAACACAGCAAAAGCACCGGGGACTACAATTACGAACCCTTTTCTTTTAGAAAGACGCCGCACTTAGCAACAACGATGGGCACATATCCGTAGATATAACTTTTGCCGCTCTCGTCGACGAGAGAGATGGCAACATTGGCATAGGTGATGCTCTGGCGGAGGGGGACGCCGAAAATGCCCTGGGGTCGAATGTCTGCGGCTATTAGTCTTTTTCCAGGGGGGCATTGACTAGAGAAACGTCCGCCTGCGCATCTCCGTAGGCGCCAAGTGAGGATGCGAGCAATCGTATCCAGCTTGGGCCTTTCTGGCGGTCTCGACGTAGAGGCTTGACTCATCAAGCTCGCACTTGCTTGGTGAGCTCGATGGTTCGCCTCCTCGGCACAAATGTCGTAAAGAAAAGACACAGATGACGACAGCTCCGCGAGATGTCCATCCAGGTCCTCGACAAATAGAGATCTTGCCCTGCACGGTCTGGACCTAGTAGATGGGGCTGCTGTACCGTGCGCTTCTTGGTGCTTTGGGGCTAGCTTGAACCCTTTCCACCACGACTTGTGATCTCTCTTGTTCTGCGGCGAGGCGGCAGCCGCCAGCATTTGGGCAGTCATGGGCGGTGGTTGCGGGTAGGGAGGGTTCGCCCGCTGTGGTGGTTGCTGCTGCTGCGAGGCGGGAGGGGGTGGAGGAGCGGCGGACGTCATGGCTGTGACGGCGCGAGGGCGAGGGCGACGGGCGCCTGGATCAGAGGTGTGCCAGGGCGACTGGGTGGGCGAGCGGACAGTCGAAGGACGGTCGAAGTTTTGAGGATGCGGATGGGCGGTGCGACACAAACGGAGGTGGATTTATTCGGGACGTTGCGAAATGAGCGGGAAGAGATGCGCGGGCGCGGGGCTGGCCAGGAGAAATGTCGAGGAACGCAGCTTGGTGCAGCTGTCAGGACTAAATTCTGCGACGCGATGCAGTGATTGATTGGACCACCCCCCCCCCCCCCCCCAAAACGTGCCCCCAGGAGAAAATGGGGAAATGTCCTCGTCGATCGTGAACCCGAAACCCAGAGGTCGGGACACCACGAAGCTAGCGAAGGACAGCAGCCAAAACAAAATCCAAGCTCGAGGACTGTAAAGAAGGAGACCGTAATTGATCCTGTCTTTTGCTACATTGCCCGAGGGTGCCTCTGGACTCTTTACTCTTCAGCCTGGTGGTGCAAGTTTGGTCAAATGAACCCAGCGTCCGGCGTGCGACGGTAAGAAAGAGGGACGACGACGGCCTGGCTTTTTCAAGACTGGGTGTGCAAAGACTGGGGGGGGGGGCCGGGAGCGGGCAAGAATAACAAGGGGTCGAGTGCTTTCCCCAGGCGCACCACGGTGCGGCACACGTTTCCCACACTGTCCCTAGCGTCAAGCACGACGCTTCCAACGGTAAGCCCGACCGCCTGAACCGAGTCAGAACACGACCCCTCGACCGCGACAAATAGCGCCTAATCAACCGATTTATCGACGCCAATTTCCATCCTACGGCGACTTCAGGACGGCCCTTCGCCGCGATTGTTGTTTCCTCATACCGTGTGCGCCGATACGAACTTGGGCCTGTTGACGGGACATACGTAACTCTCAAATATCTACGCAAAGCTGCATTATCTCGATTGATTGATGTCGACACGGCCCTGCTTCCGTGCAGACAATGGATCGCCAAGTGCCCTAAGTGCAATGGCACCCTTCCATTCTGGCCTGCTAGGATGAACCCTGCACTGGATAGTGTTCTACGTAGTCGGGGCGAGCTCCTGTATCCTCGCCTAGACACTCACGAGAGCCTCAATGGTCTAGTATCGCCTCCTCCATGACCTCTACCATCTTGATATCGCCTCCTGTTTACAACACCCACAAGGGCGCGGTCCCGAATATATAGAGGCCGCGGCGATCCTGCTGTAGATCGCGGAAGTTCTCCCGGCACCGGGGGAGGTCCCCCTTTCTGCCTCTGTGGTGCTGCGCGTTAGGGCTATTCGGTGCTAACAGCAGGGAAGGCTATTAAGACGCGGCATAGACTCGATTCGCCATTCATCGTCGTCCAAAAGTCGGGTAATTCTGCTGGCCGGTCCTGAACATGGAGAGAGTCGGCTTCAGCTCTGGCCTGTCTGGGACACACTGGTGACTGGCGGGACTGGGACACTGGCGCTGTCCCCTCTGGTCCCCTACTGCAATCCTGCTGCAATCTAGCTGCAATCGATCCCATCACATAGTCGTGTCTCGCTCGCGCGCACCTGGCACCAACCTGAAGCCCCCAAGTCACCTGCTCTCCCACCTGCATCCGTCTTCCACTTCGCCCTCGCGCTCTCGCTGGCCGATGCAACGCGCAATTGGAAAGGGACGATCATTCCGACTGAGAGAGGATCCCCTCTGCATCTTTGTTGCAGTGAAACCGGGCTGGACATGACAGCATCCATTTGTTTGCCAGCTCGCGTCTGCAGCGCAGTTGAATAGGATCGGATCTAATGACGTATGTAGGGGGTTTGCTGCCGCACACCCCTCCCCCAACCCACATCTCCCCTATTCACTCTCATCCCCATCAGTCTATGCCATGGTGCTCGGTCTCCCAGCTGCCCAGCGCAACCCACAGCCCGCTTGTTGCCGCTGCCGACGTGCATCCACTTCACTGGTGACGGATTCGCACCAAGGGACAGCCCAAGGCAATTGTTTCCATCTTTTTGGTCTACCGCAGTATCCGTCTGCCGAAAAGGCTGGCAGTTTGGTCAGCCCCGTCAAGTCCGCTCCTTGAGCCGTGTGAATCCTCTTTTTCCAAATATAGCTCCTTTTGAGGTCATGCAAGGCCAGGCCAGGCCAGGCGGCGCAAATTCAATTCCATACACACGGGCACAAGGGCACTCGTCATGCTTTTGCCTCATCAATTAAGTCCAATCAAGGCGGGGCCGTCTGTGGCTTCTCACAGCAGCGTGGTGTCAGTGTGGCATCCGTGCGGCATTGCAGAGGCGGCCAAGCTAGGCGTGCCAGGCTTCTGGTGTAGTGTAGAGGTTGGGCGACACCTTGGCAAACAGCATTCTGTGGCATATTTGTGTGCGGAGATCGCCTCGCTGCTGCAGCTTCCCACAACTGCTGGCGGAACAACGGGTTGACCTCCTCAAGCTCCGGTAGTTGGCCCCCGGCGGGAACACAGAAGACGGGCACAGCACTGACTGTCCCGCTCTTCCCCCCGGATCCCAGCCGTTTTGATTTGTAGGCTTCGAGAATTGGGGATGGTAGTGAGACAGCTCATGTGGCCCGTACCCCTCCCTCATCGCGAAGGGATAGCGGTCATGTGCAACAGCTTTTTTTTCTCCCACCGTGCGAGCGATTGAAGATGGAGAAAGCTAGCCATTGCAAACCTCCGGCGCCCCATGCGCTACGGCGTTACTGGGAGAGACTTACACAAGGGGCACCGCGAGACATGCCAACACCGTATGGAACATGCAGGTCGCCAGGTCAGAGAGGCTTTCCTCGGGAAAGAAGTTCGGCATCGTGGAAATGTACGGTATAGGGTAGTCCGTTTCACCTTTCAGCCTCATCTGCGAGTGAGGCACCTGGGCTGCAGCCGATACGAGATCTTGTAGGACGTCATAGGCTGGGGCTGGGGGCGTCAGGGTTACCCGTGTTCAGCAGCAGCGGCGGCGGCAGCAACAGCGGTAGTTCGCAGCACTCACACAACAAGTTGGCTGACCGCCTCGACGCAGCACAGCGACCCCTTTTACCTTGTGCCTTCGAGCGGTCCACCGTCTCCCCGGGAACAGTGAGAGCCAGAACCCGGTTTCAATGCTACTGCGCCTAGTCGCCATTAGTAAGAGGCGGACTGCCCGTGCATGGTAACCACTGTGTCGTTGATAGGTGTCATGGCGAGCGCTGCCAAAGTGCAAAAATAGCTGTTCCGAGGGCGCTGTCCAGAGAACGCTGTCACATGTCTCGAAGCTGCAGCGGCCTGGCCTCTCTTGAGTGTTTCGAGCGTCCTGCCCAGCTGAGAAGAGCCAGTCTGTCAAGGCCGGGCGAAACTGCTCTCGATTCCCGAATCCTCAGGAGGCAAGGAGATCGATGACGAGAGGCTGGGGAGCCACGGAGTTTCGTGAAAAGAAACACAAGAAACATTGGGGGTTCAGCTGTTCTGGCACGTGCAGTATTTGGAACTAGAGTGGAAGTAGAGTGTGTGATAGGGGCATCCCTTTTGCAGCGCAGCAGTGCACTGGAAAGCAACCGGGCAGATGGGAGCTGAGGAATGGAACGAATGAATTGACTGCTGAGCTTGAACGGAAAAGGCGAAAGATGCTCTGATGTCATTTTCGTTTCTTTGGAGAATGGGTGAGTTCGGTTCAGCTTCGGCCCTGCGCGCACGGTCCAGGCTCAGCTCCAGCGCCCAGCCGCGTTTTCAAGGTTGAGGATTTTTATCGGCGCGGAAAGCTACTGATCTGACGAAATTCAGAGGCCCATCGTCAACCCCGAGACTAGAAATCCGTCACCACGTCAAGTCACCACCTTGTATACAAACCATATAACCAACCCTTCCGATACGATGGATCCCACCACTGGGTACGTACACCCCCTGCCTCTGCAGCTCATTGATTCCGCCATCCGCAGCGACTGGCTGCACCGAGTGTCTGCACGAAACGCTAGCTAACAAACGTGCCCTCGTCCAGACTCACCCAAGCTGAGAGTCGCGAGCTCGAGAACCGCCTCAACAAGCGCCAGGTCAAGGAGTTTATGAATGTATGTATCTCACCACACGCCCCCCCTCCGCTATCACAAGGACACGCCATCCCCCCCCCCCCCCCCCCTTTCGCAGCCACTAACCCGTCCGCCCACTCCCTCCAGCTCTTCGGCAACCTCGTCGACAACTGCTTCACCTCGTGCGTTGACGACTTCACCTCCAAGGCGCTCTCGGGTCGCGAGACAGGCTGCATCAGCCGGTGCGTGCTCAAGTCGATGGCGACGCAGACGCGCCTAAGCGAGCGCTTCGCCGAGCTCAACGCCTCCATGTCGGCCGAGCTGCAGAACAAGGGGCGGTAGAGAGGGAGGCACCCCTCTTCTACTGCTTTATTGCCGACAGACCTCGAGAAGAATGTCCGATGGACAAAAACCCCCACCATCATCACCCACCCCAATCCTCTCGTCCATACAAAACTCTACTCTGCTCTCCGATCCGACCCCGGCTGTACAGTAACGCCACGACTTCTTCGCATACAAAAATTCACGTTATTTCTTTTCTTTCCCGGGGAGGGAAAGGAGTTAGCTTGGCTTGGGCTGGCATGTGCCTCCCCAGAGTGGATGGATAGAGAAGGCAAGGAAAAGGGGGAGCCGTGTTATCCAATAATTTGGGTATACGTGGTTGAGATGTATGCCCACGTCCTCATGTAACAATAGATGAACGACCGGAGAGATGGGATGGGCCTGTTCTCGGGACACTTTCCGCGCATGTATTTCTCCAAGGCTTGATAATATGAGCCAAGTGCAGACCTTTGTTCCGTGATGGCAACACAGCTGTGCTCGTCTCGTATACCGTGTCAACCATATTTCAGGAAATTATCAGTCAGAAAGCAAATTCCCAAACCGACCTCATCAATTCGCTTTCAATGACCCAAATCAATGTTTACAGAACCCAGCATGACCATCTACGAGATCCCTAAACCTCCACCAACGAATAAACTCACTCCAAGTCCTCTGCCAACACATCCCGTACAGCTTTCAACTGCGCCACCACCTTCTCCTCCAGCAAACTCTCGCTCCCACTCCCATCCTTGGCCTTGGTGGCCTTCCAATCCGTCTCCCTCGGCCCCAGCGGCACCATCCTCTCCCTCAGCACCTTGCGGCTCGCTAGCCAAAACTCGACATTCTCCAGGACCGCGGCCGCGTCCCACCCGCCGCTAACTTCGGGGATATCGCGACTATTATTCACGCGCAGCGCCGCGAGGACCCTCGTTAGCAGCGCGAGCGAGTGCACCTCGGCAACGGCGACGAGCGTGATGAACTGGGGGTTCTCGCCGCGGGCGGAGACGGTGCGGCTGATGCCGGGAGTCTCGAGGCGCTCAACGCTGCCGCGCAACAGGTTGGGGAACTGGTTGAGCACGAACGCGACCTCGGGGGCGATGGTGGGGCCTAGGGCGCCGAGCATGTTCAGCAGCAGGGGCAGGATGCCCTTGGCCCAGATGCCATAGCAGCGGGCGGCTCCGGCGTTATCGGCAAAGGGGGAGACGTTGCTGCGGCGCATGAAGCCCGTCAAACCGGCTGATGTGAGTTGGCCGAGGAGTCCGTCACAGGCGAGCTGCTCGGCGATGGTAGGCAGGGCGGAGAGCTCGAGGATGAAGAGGAGGGCGAGTTCGCCGTAGATGGGGTCGCCGCGATCGGCGAGCTTATCGGCCCAGGAGAAGAGGGAGGTGGCCATTTGCAAAACCTCGTAGGAGGACATAATGTTGAGGATCTGCACTTGGCATTGCTCAATGCCTGGGACAGCAAGGCAGGCTTGGAGGACAGCCGTGACGAGGGCGAAGTCCTCTGGAGTTGTGGCTGATTCGGGCTCGTGGACCAGTGTCACCAACGTCCTGAAGACCTGCGCAACAACACGCTCTAGAATGGTTAGGACCAACTGGGTGACGGCGACCGGGCTGTCGGACGCATTTCCTGGTGCTCCAGAATTGGCAGAGTGCCTGGAACCTCTCAAGATTACGAAGAGGATCTTGAGGAGTGTTCGAAAGTAGTCAATCTGATCCCATGAGAATGGATCATCCACACCATTAATCGTGGCTGTGATCTTTGAGAGAGGCTGCGAAATGTCCCTAGGCAGATGTGAGGAATCAGCAAGGCGCTGAAGCAGTGTCAAGGCCAGGTTCGCACGCGAGTGCGCAAGCCTGACGAAGATGTTCTCGGGCGGCTGTGCCCTTTGGTTCGACTCCAAGCACTGCTCCGCAACCTGCAGCATTTGCTTTGCGACAGTGGCACTTTTTGGTAGCAGAGAGACGCTGAGCTCCAAGAGGAGGTACTCCCAGGCGTGGAATAGCGCCTAAAGACATGTGTTAGCAGACAATGCGCCCCTGGGAATAATGTCGAACTTACAACTTCAGCTTCCACAAGAGACAAATTCAAGTTCGCCGTCTCCATCTCATGTCTGAACCCATTTTGCCGCGATCCGGCCCAGGCACCGTCGTGGGTGAGCATCTTTTCCGCAAAGTCCAGGGCGTAGTAATACTGCGGGCCAAGGTCTCGGGGCACGATAATAGTCCTCTTGAAGTCGTCCACTGAGCAGCCAGGAAACCGGTTGCTAAAGTTCTTTGCAAAGTTAGCATGTAGTGAGGCGTTATAGTCAGACACTTGGACGCCATTGCGGAGGAAATAGTCCAGGTCGTTGACAACGTCACTTGCGAAAATGCCCTGGCTACCCATCTGGCGCAAGTGGTAGAGCTGCATGGCGAATGTTTCGGCAATGTATGCTGCTATCCTTGCTTGGTATCCAGCTTCTCTCGCGTCAGTTTTGGCCACGACAGATGGCACTTTCAGGCTATGGACGTATGACCGCAGATGGACTAAAAAGTCCGTCTCCTTGTGCATGGCGAAAATAGTCCAAGGCCAATAATTCTGCGCCGAGGTAAAGAAGTCCAGAACCGCCATGGTTTCTTGACTAGGCGTTTTCTTGATAGAGCGCAACTTCTCCAAGGCTGTCGCAAGCACCGAGTCTGGGGAGAGCTCTGAGATCTTGCCGTTGCCTTTTAGTGCTTCGCGAGGTGTCTTGCCCGTGAGTAAACAGTTCGCCATCCACTGCTGCCGATTCCGCATTATCGTAGAGAAAAACTTCCAACCGCTTACTACTTCCTGCATCCGGTCGAATGGCTTATCCAACTGGGAGGCAATTTGGATGAAGGACCGTGAGATTTGAGGCCCAAGATAGCCCAAGAGCGATGGGGGCTCGGTGTTGCCCTTCCCGGCGCTCTCTACGAGTGCGCTCAGCAGAGTTATGGACGGTGTTTTGAACGTGTGCCTGATCGCCGGCAAGCGAGCTATGAGCGAGGCGGATTTGAAGAGTTGGTTTTGGATAGCAGTTGACGGTTGATCCGAGTAGCTTGCGACCTGGAGCAGGCTTGTTGCAAAAGCAAGAACGGTGAGTAGCCTCTCTGAGACTATGCGAGCTCGTCGGGGATAAAGAGAGGAATCGGGTATCTGAAAAGCAACTAGCAGAGTAGCTAGGAGGGGCTGGAATCTCAAAGAACTAGACGAAGTAGATATGAAGCTCTCCACAATGTATTGTGAAGCAGGGACGAGACTGCCCGTCAGGCCAGTCGGAGAGTCGGTCGTCCTCCCGATGCTGAACGTGTAGGATATCAGCTTGTGCATTATCCCAACCACATCCTGAACCAACACGCTGCGGTCCAGCTCTGACGGAAACCTCCACGTGACGGAGTTCTCCAGAACATCAACAGCAGTTTGGGCTATCGAGAGCGATACCCGAGAAAGGAGCTTCTCGGAAGTTCCGAGCCACGGATTTTCCTCCACCCTTGACCGACTGCCGGGATTCGCACCCGTTCTTCGTCGAACGGCGCTCGACATGGCACTTTCGATCAAGCCTGAGAAGAGTTTTACGGCGGATGAGAGAAAGTCAAACCGTTCCTCGAATACGTCGAGACTTCCTGTGATCCGCGACAGCCGCCCAGCTCGGGCATCGCCGTTGATGAGACCACACCGGGTCATGTAAGCCCAAACCCGACCGGGTGTAACCTGGAGGGCCGCATGGAGAAACTGCAGGCAAGACGAAATGGTGGCAATCCGTGCGCTGTCGAGATTGGCAATATCATCCTGAATCAAGCCGTCCAAGGTGTCACATACGACAGTGATAATGTCCTTAGTTCGCGGGAGAATCCGACTTGCCTCCTTCAAGATGTTCAAGCCGGTTTCCAGAGCCCTCTGTGAGGTCGGGTCAGGGACCTTCAAAACCTCAGCACGTAGAATCGTAGCCAAGAGGGCTATTCCTTCGGCCACCTCATCTGCCGTCAGCGGGTTCAGCCCCTTCACATAGGTATCGGCCAATATGTTTGCTTCAAGGCGCTTTCCAAGCAGGGCCAGAGCAGAATGCTCGAACTCCAGCATGGCAATTCTTCCCACGTCCGAGACAAATCGCCCAACTGTACCGGCTGGGATTGTGAACTTTTCTTCCTGGGCCGGTCGTCTCTTCGATGCCCAAGAAGAAGTGAAAAGGTCGATACTTTCGATCAGCTTGAAAGAGTTTGTATTTTCGTCCTCGAAAATCAGCTCGTATCCAACCCAGTTTTCATCCCACTCCAGCGTCAGGGTCCGTGTCTTTTGCAACAAGTTCATGACTAGCTCAGAGTCCTCCTTCTCCGGGCGCAAGCATGTCGACAGGGTCCGGCAAAAATTTGCAAAGGGGATGAACTCGTACGGGTAGCGACTGGTGGCCTGGAACAAATACGAAGCGTTCAGCTTGCTGTCTTCCAGCATAAGAGCGGTAACCTCCCGAGTTCCCGCCAGCGAGTTTTGCAATGTAACATCCCAATACTGCCTCCCCGCCGAAACGACACTGAACAGGGCTGAGAGCGGTTCTGATTTGTAGCCGACCAAGGGGTAGCTGATCTTCAAAAGATCCAGCAAAACGGAACGCGCGCGAGATCCAACCACGGGTCGAAACGCCGCTGACTGGCCGTTGCCCAATACCATGGAGATTTCGGAAATAAAGTCGTAAATCTGACCCTGAGAAGTCACCGCCATCGCCAAACGCTCTATGGGTTGGATATCCCGTTCCAGGGACTGTGTCGCAAGAAAGACGTCGTATGGCGACTTCTCGATCGAGACGATGCTCCCGGCTGAGTTCCTCCGGCCAGTGACTGTGCGCTGGTTTTCGAGCTCGAAGCCGTCTTGCGCCCGTTGGTTTTGTAACAAGTCGCGTCGTTCCGCCCTCTCCTGGTAGGAGATGTACATGTGGTGGAGAATCAGGGACCAGGCAAATATGACAGGGCCTGCTGTTACAAGGCCTGCATTCGCCGCGTTCATCACCGCCGTGTGGATTTGGTTCAGGATATCAGAGGAGCTCAAGTAGGGATCCTCATATTCGCCTAGGTTGACATCCTGATCTAAGAACAAGATTGACCGTTCGACGTTAATGAGCTTCAAAGACATGGCACATATCAGACTCCTGAGTGGCATTATAAGCTCGGCGATCAGCTCATGGCCCTAGACGAAGGTTAGCACGCAAAGTCGGTAGACACAACGGACAATAGCACTCACCCCAGCCAGGGGATCGAGAAACGCAAAGGTATCAGCGAACTGAAACCATTGAACTACCACATCTGGCGGCGCAAAATCTGGCGCCTCAAGGTCCAATATTTGAAATGCGAGTGATATGGCGTGTATAGCTTCTGTGAGGGCAGTCCTAGCCCAATCCACCTCCAACTGCTCGGTAATAAGCTCTCGGTCCTTGAACGTTGGGCTCGACTGAGAGCGGTTGATGCACTCATCGAGAAGTCCCAGATATTGCGGCGCCAGTAGCTGAAATCTCCTCATCTCTTGGACCGGGGCGAGTTCATCGTAGCCAAAGGCATCCTTCACAACGGCCTGCCGTAACGCATCGATCTCAGGGCCCAGATTATCTGTCTGGGAGTGTATCATGAATGTGACTAGAGCGTCGGTCGCGCTCAGAAAGGACCTCCTCTCGGAAAGGTAGGTGGTCAGGATGCGCTGACGACGGCTCGTTTTGGTTTCGAAGTCGGCCCAGGTAGATTCTGCGTCAGTCACGGCAGACACGTTCAGGAGCGCAAGAATGCTTGATGCTTGGGCATCGCTGACACCGGCTGCCTCCTGAATGTTGACAACATCCTGGGTTGACAGCGGCCCGGTGAGGTGGCTGTGGGAGCGCGACTGATATTCCAAGACAACTATCCTCAGCGCAACAACCTGGTTTATATTGGCCGTCTCGCTGAGCCACCGGGCATCGTCCTTGATCTCGCTGATGTTGTAGCGGTCGTTTGGGGCGGGTACAACGTTTATAGCGGCTGTCTTGGTCTCAAAGTCGGTCTTGGACCGGGCGCTTGGGGGCTCGAAGGTGGTGGCCGGCGACTTGATCAATTGGTGGACGTAGGCGTCCTTGAGAAAGGCAGACACGGCAGTACTGGTGATTCGGTCGACTGACTTATCGTCGAGGGCGGATGCGACAGACTTCCATGATCTAGCAGCGAAGCGCCAGTGTTAGAGGCATTCCATCAGGGCCAGGGTGATGGCGGGAGGGCATACAAGATGAGGATCTTGCCGGTCAAACACCCCTCCAGGGGAGGAAAGTATGTTCTATCGGTCAAGGAAGCCATTGCCAGTGGTCTCCATCAGCGGCCAGAGTTGGTGCGGTTGGGTGTTGAGTGTTGTGTGCAGAGGAGTGAGCAGCAAAAAGCTCGAGAGCTTGAAGAGTTGTGTTGCTCGACGCGCTCCAGATGCGGCTGGTAAGCTCTCACAAGTTTCGGGGCTGCTTGCGCTGTGGACCATACAGCACCCAGTGATTTTCAAGGCTGGGAAGCCTGGCACGCTTTGGGCCCTAGCCGTGCACCGACCGCTTTGTTATCGATAAAGAAATTTGATGTGGGATCTGACATGGAGGTCCCTGCTCCTAACCTTCGGGCAGGGTCCTTTGTGCCCAGTATGGATTGAGAGGCGAGTCTAATTGATTGAAGCAGTTCGGTCCCATCGACCTACGGGTGACTCACCACACCAAGAACTCACCAGCTCAGTCAATCCCTGAAGACATTGCCAGGAACACACCAATTGACCGCGCTGTGCCGCAAGAAAAGCAGCTTGGCTTGAGACTTGCTGGAACCATACAGCAGAACAGCACAATGGCTGCGCCCAGCATCGTCGACCATTCACCCCACCATCTCGATCCCTCCCCGCTCGTGCCAACCGCCTCCAACCTTATTCTCATTGACAACTATGATTCCTTCACCTGGAACGTCTACCAGTATCTGGTGCTTGAGGGCGCCAAGGTAACTGTCTTCAGGAACGACAGCATCGCCCTGGAGGAGCTGATTGCCAAAAAGCCGACACAATTGGTCATAAGCCCCGGTCCCGGCCATCCGGGCACCGACTCGGGCATCAGCCGTGAAGCCATCAAGCACTTCGCCGGCAAGATCCCCATTTTTGGTGTTTGCATGGGCCAGTAAGTCGGTTTGTTTCTTATTGTTCTCCTCCCAACTCTCTACTTAGCTAACGAGCGTCTAGACAATGCATCTTTGATTTGTATGGCGGCAATGTAAGCTTTGCTGGCGAGATCTTGCATGGTAAGACATCGCCCCTGAGCCACGACTCAAAGGGTGTCTATGCCGGCCTATCCCAAGGCCTGCCAGTCACCAGGTATCACTCGCTCGCCGGCACCCATGTCACCCTGCCTGAATGTCTCGAGGTCACCTCCTGGGTCACCAACGACGACGGCTCCCAGGGCGTCATTATGGGTGTCCGCCATAAGGAGTACACCATTGAAGGTGTCCAGTTCCACCCTGAGAGTATTTTGTCCGCCGAGGGGCGTACCATGCTCAAGAACTTTCTGCACATGCAGGGAGGTACTTGGGCTAAGAACGAGGAGCTGAAGTCTAGCAACACCAAGGCAACAAAGGAAACAAACGGCATCGCCAAGACCCCATCCGGAGGCAAGAATAGCATCCTCCGGAAAATATACGCCCACTGCAAGGAAGCCGTAGCTGCTCAGAAGCAAATACCCTCTCAAAGGCCCTCCGACCTCCAGGCTGCCTACGATTTGAACCTTGCCCCGCCCCAGATCTCATTTGTCGACCGTTTGCGTCAGTCCCCATTCGATGTGGCCCTCGCAGCTGAAATCAAGAGGGGGTCGCCGTCCAAGGGGATTTTTGCACTAGATATCGATGCGCCCTCACAGGCCCGCAAGTACGCCCTTGCGGGTGCCAGTGTCATTTCTGTTCTCACGGAGCCCGAATGGTTCAAGGGCAGCATTGAGGACCTGCGGGCCGTGCGCCAAGTGCTCAACGGCATGAAGAACAGGCCAGCCATTCTCCGCAAAGAATTCATCTTTGAGGAGTACCAAATCCTGGAAGCAAGGTTAGCGGGCGCCGATACCGTCCTTTTGATCGTCAAGATGCTGGACGATGATGTTCTGGAGCAGCTTTACAAGTATTCCCTCTCGTTGGGCATGGAGCCCTTGGTCGAGGTTCAGAATACTGAGGAGATGGCAAGGGCCATCAAACTGGGGTCAAAAGTCATCGGTGTCAACAACCGAAATCTGGAGAGCTTTGAGGTTGACCTTGGCACAACTGGGCGGCTCCGGAGCATGGTCCCCGAGGGAACTTTCCTCTTAGCCCTCAGCGGTATCAATACCCACCAGGATGTCCTCGACTGCAAGAGGGATGGTGTCAACGGCGTACTTGTGGGTGAGGCAATCATGCGGGCGCCGGATGCGTCCCAGTTTATCAAGCAGCTTTGTGCCGGAGTTACAGAATTGGCATCCAAGCCCAAGCCGAAGCCGCTGCTCGTAAAGATTTGCGGTACTCGTAGCGCCGAAGCCGCGACTGAAGCGATCAAGGCAGGGGCAGATTTTGTCGGTATCATCCTAGTCCCTGGCACCAAGCGGTGTGTCTCCCACGAGACCGCCCTATCCATCTCAAAAGCCGTCCACGAGGGCGAAAAGGTTACTATCGACGAGGCGCTGGAGATTTCCCAGATGTCGACAGACTTTTTTAGCCTAGCGGCAGAGGTTCTGAGAAAGAAGGGGCCGCTTCTGGTGGGTGTCTTTATGAACCAGCCCCTGGAGGAGGTTCTGGAGAGGCAGCGACTGTACAACCTCGACATTGTGCAGTTGCACGGGAACGAGCCTCTGGAATGGGCAACTCTCATTCCTGTACCTGTTATCCGGAAGTTCGGGCCCGGAGAGATTGGGATTGGAGTCCGAGGCTACCATGCCCTTCCTCTTTTGGATTCTGGCGCTGGCTCGGGCAAGCTGCTCGACAGCTCGGCCGTCAAGTCCACGCTGGAGAAGGACGAGAACCTGTCAGTCCTGCTCGCGGGCGGGTTAACGCCTGAAAATGTCGCCGAATCGGTGGCTGCCCTGGGGCCTTTCTCAGATCGAGTACTAGGAGTTGACGTTGGTAGTGGTGTTGAGTCGGATGGAAAACAGAGCTCGGAGAGAATCAGGGCGTTTGTAGCGGCTGCGAAGGCGTTTAGATAGATGTTTGGTTACATGTCGACATGGTCACGGCTATTCCCATATAGATCCAGAGCTTTGCAGAGTCAATAAAAGTTCAAGTTGATTGTCGGTGATGTTTGACGAAGCCCGAGGACTTTACATTGCTGCACTTGAACACATCCTCACACACACCACGCTCCATTATATCACTGAATTCAAAGAGCAGCTGTGTCGATCAAGTTAACAGATACTCTCGGCGTTGTCGAATGGGCAGAATAACTCGTCCCACCATGCCGAAGCCCGGTGTCGCAGAGTACTATTCAGGCGTTGTCAGGTCAACTCCGAGGGCAGTCCCTGCAAAACGTCGGGATCGCGGTTCCAGTATCATACAAAGACCTCAGCTAACCATTGAATATTGCAAACAGATGTAGAAGGGCAAACAGAGGAGTCAAAAGTGGCCATTCAAGGCGGGAAAACACGGCCTTTGACTCTTCTTCCTAGCTCGTTACATTGCAACCCATTGCTGAGAGTCACCGCATTCTTTTTTTACAGCTTTATCTTACAGGACTACGATAATATTCCCAGTAGACCATTATCCCATTCAGACTAAGAAGCGTTGCACAATGATATAGTCGAGGGTTCATGGGAGGAGCTCAGAACCACTCTTTGAGCTGCTGGACTTTTATCCTCAAAGGGGGGCTGGCGGACGCTATAGTGACCGGGATCACCCTTTGCCATGAACTTCAAGCTCTTAAATACCTACTGAAGCTATACAAATGCCATTCATCTCCTAGCATCTTCCGTCGCCCTTCGAGTATTCCACATCCGTTCAATTTCAAGACTCTTCCATCGTGCACGGCAGGAAGTTCATCAAATTCTTCTCTTGACAACTCTGCGACGCTCCTTCCCTCTTGAGGTCCCTAGGGGAATGCCGTTGTTCTCTTCCACACCCGTTGGAATGCCCTCTTTCCAACCGTCTTTGGTGTTTATTTCAGTTTTCTACAAACTCCCCCCACCAGTAGCTCTATAACGCTCCTTCCCTTTTGAAGATCTAGGGGAGTCACGTTGTTCTTTTTCGTACCCGTTGGAATGCCCTCCTCCCAACCGTCTTTGGTGTTTATTTCAGTTTCCTACACACTCCTCCTTACCGGCGCTGTATCGTCCCTTCCTCCTAGTCCCCAGGAGAATCACGTTGATTTTTCAACACACATTGGAATCTCCTCTTTCCAGTCGTCTTTAATATTTCTTCCACTTTCCTACAACCATCTCTCTCTCTCCCCGGTCGCTCACCTTCTTCCTCCTCCCGGTCGGCCTCCTTCTTGCTCTCTTCGGTCGCCCACCCTCACCTTTGAAGGGCAAGATCCTACAACCCATCCTACAGCCCATCCTACAAACCATCCTACAACCCACCCGATAACACCTCTGCCGTCACTACTCCAAGGATACACGTTCCCTTCTGCCCTAAACTTGAACTATTTTGAGTCAACACATACTCACCTCACGATACAAAATGCCTCCCCGCAAGGAAAAGCCCATCTTCCAGGGCATCACGATCGCGCTTGCCGGCGACCTCGGCGGCCAGTGGAGCGAGACCAACATCACTCGATGGGTGTCGCTCCGGGCGGGTGTCCTCTCTAACCAGATGGACAGCTCGGTGACGCACCTGATCTGTTCCGAGCACGAGTTCAAGAAGAAGAGCCCGCGAGGTGCGAAACTTGTGCTTTCAAGTTTCCGAGCTTCACGTTTCCGAACACGACATGTTTTCTTGGGCCGGTGCTGACTTTTCCCCTCGCAGTCAGAGCAGCGCTCAAGCGCGCCAAGAAGGAGTGCAAGATTGTCACGATCGACTGGCTCGAGGACTCGATCAACAAGAAGCGCCGGCTGCCCGAGGGGGGGTACAGCCTCGACAAAGCCCTGAAGGAGGAAAGAGCGGAGCAGCGGCAGGAGGTCAAAGTGGCTAAAGGCCTCGAGCAGGCCGAGAAAGCGGTCAACACATGTAAGTGTCGGCCCCCTCACCCCTCTCGGGAGAAAAAAACCCAGCCAACACCCCCCCTCAAGACCTGTACCACCCCTACTCGGACGGCACCTTCTTCCGCTACGAAGCCACCCTGACCCGCGACGACGACGAGCACGACATCCACGGCGAGCGATATGAACTCTCAGTAAGCCCCCCCCCTCCCCACCCCGGCACCCCCATCACCGCCCACCCTCATTAACCACCGCCCGGGGTCCGGCTTCCCGGTCCAACAGCTCTACGAATCCAACGCCAAACCCCACCTGTACTGGTTCGTGGCCAAGTTCTTCAAACGCAAGGGCGACAGCCAGCCCAAGTTCTACCGGCCGAGCGAGGTGCCGGGCCTGTTTGCCAAGGAGTTCGCCCAGTTCGAGGCCTTCTTCCAGGTCAAGACGGGCATCCCGTGGGAGCGGCGCCTGGTGGCGCAGAAGCCGCTGGACGAGAAGGATAGGGTGTTCTTCCGGTACACCCCGCCCGTGAGTTTTTGTTTCTGTTTCTCTCTCGCTCTTCGAGGGGAGGAAGTTGGCTGACGACGGTGATGGCGCAGGCTAGGGGGAAGCTGGTGGGGTTTGTGAAGGCCGAGTTTGCGCCAAGGGAGAGTCCGGAGGCGGAGCAGCCCGGCGCCGAGCCGGTAGCCAAGTCAGCGGCTGCGCCGGAGGAGCTTCCAGAGGAGCGCCCTGCAGCTGACAAGCAAGTCCAAGCCGTGGCTGATCCAGTGCAGGAGCTCACCGAACAGGCTCCGAATGAGCCAATGCAAGCCGAGCTGAATAGCATCGCCGAGGCACCCGCTACGACTGGACTGGCCCTGATATCAGAGGCCAGCTTCACAAGCACCAACGACGTACCTTCCTAGGCGGCGGAGGTCATCGTGATCGACTGGTGGATCCTCACCTATTATCAAACATTATTAAGTGAAAGGAAGGAGGCTTAGGGTGCTGAGGATTCTCAATCTAGTGGCTAAAGGCATGGTTCATGGCGCCTTGTATTGTGCGTTGATTTTTTCTTGACTGCATTCATTTTTTTTTTACGGTACTGCTTTTCACACCTCGGATATCAAAGGAGGGCATGCGCCAGATTGGTGCAAGGTTTCACTCACGAAACTACAGCTGAGCCACAAAGAAGCATTAAATTACCCAAGTAAAGGCAGCTCATAGCTCATAGCTGGTAGCTCACAACTCACAGCTCGTAGCTCATATAGCTCGTAGCCCATAGCACATGGCCATAGCCATCATAGCCATTCCCCAAAATACTACCGTTTTCGCCTGACCGCTCCGTTCCTAAAACCTCAACTTGGGCAGCACAAACACCACGAGCACCAACACCACCATCAGCCCATACACCTGGGCATACAGCCTCATCCGGCCCCACCACCCCTCCCCCTCTGTCATCCTCTGCAGCGTGCCCATGCGCCGCGTCACCGCCTGCATGCCCTCGCCGGTGCGGTTCATGCCCTCGCCGGCGCGCTCCACCACCTCCTTGTCTTCGTCCAGCGTCGCCGCGAAGGCGTGCGACGACGCCTTGAGGTCGCCCGCCAGCTTGAGAATCGCCTCCGACAGCAGGTCCTGCTCGGCCCGCTGGTGGTCCAGGATGGCCTCCTCCGTCGCCGTGGCCGCCGTGGCGCCCGGCGCGTGCGCGTGTGATGTGGCGACGGCCCGGTCGCCGAAGAGCGCTAGGGACGGCGGGCTGGGGGATGTGCCTGTGGTCTGGGCTTGGGCCGGCTTTTCGGAGGAGGAGGAGTCAGCGGCGGCGCGGCGCGGCCGGAGGGCTTGTGATGTCGTGGTGGTGGCTGTGGGGGGTGGGTCTGATTGCTGGGGTTCCTCTTTGGGCGAGGCGTCTTCCTCTTCCTTCACTGGCGGTTGGTGCGCTTCGAGCGTGTTGGGGACGGGGTCTGCGGCGCTGGCGGCTTCGTCTGGGTCTTCGGGGGGCGCATCGGGTGACCTTGAGGAGTCGAGGCTCTCGCTCGGTGTTGCGATAATGTCGGCAAGGATGTCCTCGCCTTCCGAGGTGTCGTCGTCGTCGTTGTTGGCTTCGGCGGCGGCGATCTCGGCCAGATCGTTCAGGCGATCTACGAGCTGGTCGAGAGCTTCGCGCTTCCGGTTGAGGTCGGCCTGCATCTCGTGGCGCCGGGCGTGGACCTTGACTGCGATGGCCTCTTGCTCGAGCTTGGTGAGGAGGGATTGAGCATAGCGAATGTTCTGCAAAGGGATGTTAGCTGATACACATGTTGGGAGAGTAACATGGCAAACATACCGTCTGCGCCTTTTCTCTCTCAAACTCGCTCGCGCGCAGTCTTGCCTCTCGCTCTGCATCGGCACGCAGGATGGTCTGCTGCAGCCGGTCCAACAATCGATTCAGGTCTGTCAGGGGGTCGGCCTGCCGAGTGCTGGGCGCCGGCACCGCGATTCCGTGGATCAACCGAACCATTTTTCGGACTGTCTATTTTGCTATTGGTATGCTGTCGTGGTATGTTGTGAATGTCGGTGTGAAAAGCGTCGTCCTTCGTCCTTTGTGTTTTGTCTGATGGACAGATTGCCTGCCGGCCATGTGGCTCGGCTGGAATGACGTTGATGGGACCCCAGACCCCAGCTCCAACCGACTACTACGGTTGGCCCTACCTGCCACGCAGCCTGGCAGGGCGGAAGCAACCCTAACCCTTTGCATGCAGGTCTGGGGCGAATTTATCCATTCGCGCCTCAAGCCATGCAGCCTCCCCCCCCCCCCAAAGAGCCTCGCACCCATCCGGCCATCGCACCCGCCAGGACCCTCGATAGTATGCATTGGTAGATTTGTCGCCTCATATTTTACAAGATGAGGTCGGCCATGCCACGGGCAGCGCGCGGCGCTCTTGGGCTGAGGTTTGCGCACTCTCGCGCTCTTGCGACTCGATCTCCGAACCGTTCAAGCAAGAGCTCCAGCTTGAGCTTTAGCTCCAACTTGAGCTTAGCTTTGGGCACCCGGGTAGGCCACCGCAGCCTTTCTTCAACCACAATTCTGCGGGACGAAAAGATCCATGAAGACGATGGCTACGAGGACTATCAAAGGAAATGGTCGACGCCATTGGCCGAACAGCTTGGCAAAGCCATCTCGGTATGTCTTTCAAGCTCTTAGTAACACACTAGCTGCTGTATCATGCTCGACAGCGGCTTACCAGAGACCAGGCAACTGGCCCCGTTCCGCTCGCCAGCTTCATGCGCATGTGCCTGACCGGCGACATGGGCGGCTACTACACGGGCGCCATCGAGAAGGGCCGTGACCAGTTTGGTCTGAAGGGCGATTTCGTAACCTCGCCCGAGATATCACAGGTCTTTGGCGAGCTTATCGGAATCTGGTTTGTAGCCGAATGGCTCACCCAGGGGTGCCAGAAGCAGGGCGTCGAGCTCATCGAAGTCGGCCCCGGCCGCGGCACCCTCATGAGCGATATGCTCCGGGTGGGTCCCCAGCGATCCGTTGCCTTGCCGGGTGCAGCATGTTGACGTCTGCCAGACAATCCAAAGCTTCCCAGCCATGGCAGACAGCATCGATGCGGTTTACATGGTCGAAGCGAGCCCCGAGCTTAGGGAAGCGCAGAAAAAGCTGCTCTGCGAGGAGGATGCTGCCACGACCGAGTCCAAGGTTGGCAGCCACAGCGTCTGCAGGTACATGTCGGTCCCAATCGTGTGGACAGAGAACATCAAGTCCATCCCTATAAGTGAGCCCCCTTCCGCAAACCTGGCCCTCTTGAGGGCGATCTGACACACGGCAGGCGCCGAAAAGATGCCCTTCATTGTGGCGCATGAGTTCTTCGACGCCCTCCCAATCCACGCCTTTGAGTGTGTCAAGGTGCCTCCGACCCAGTCCCTGCCGCAGGACAAGGCAGACCTGTCCTCGCCCTCCACCAAGACCAGCCAGCCGACCCTCCAGTGGCGCGAGATGCTCGTCTCGCCCACGCCGCCCGAGTCTACCCACGCGAGCCTGCGCACGCCGCCGTCCCAATCGCGCGAGACGCCCCCGCCCGACTTCCAGCTCACCGTCGCCCAGGCCGCCACCCGGCACTCGCTCTACCTCCCAGAATCCTCGCCGCGGTACCGCGCCATCAAGTCGGGCGTCGGCGCGGGCGCGCTCATCGAGGTGTGTCCGGACGCGTCCCTGTACGCGAGCGACTTCGCCGCGCGCATCGGCGGCTCCGCGCAGCACCCCAAGCGCCGGCCGTCGGGCGCCGCGTTGGTCCTCGACTACGGCCCGGGCGACGGCACCGTCCCGGCCAACTCGCTGCGCGGCATCCGCCGTCACCAGCGCGTGTCACCCTTCGCCGAGCCGGGCCTGACGGACCTGAGCGCCGACGTCGACTTCGCCGGCATCGCCGAGGCCGCCGTGCGCGCCAGCGAGGGCATCGAGCTGCACGGCCCCGTCGAGCAGGGCACGTTCCTGCAGATCATGGGCATCCAGGAGCGCGTCAAGGCGCTCGTCGCCGCCGCCAAGGTCCGGGCCGAGGCCGGCGACAAGGATGCCGAGAGCTACGCGGCTGATGTCGAGAAGGCTTGGAGGCGGCTAGTCGACCGCGGGCCTGGTGGCATGGGCAAGGTGTACAAGGTGATGGCCATGTTGCCCGAGAATGAGGGGCGGAGGAGGCCTGTTGGCTTTGGGGGAGATGTCTCGGCCGAGTAACGGGTTTCAAATGTGTATATTAGCTGTCGTGGTCACTCGGTCCCCCACGAAATCAAAGGTACATGGGATGAAATGATATTTTGGGGTTTTCTGAGGCCAATAAACGCATCGTGTAAACACTAGTATCCCGGGTCTCAATGTCGGCTTTAATCAAGTCAACGTCACAAAAGCAAACCGCACGCAGGCAGGCGGGCAGTGGGACTTTCCTCCCCAAAACCCCAAGCTCCTCATCCTCGCCTCCAGAGGAGCGAAAAAAGAATGCAACTAACCAAAATTTAGTTTTTGCGAATGAGCCCACTCCCAGAGTCGAACTGAGGACCTCATCATGTATCAGTAGATACATCAGGGGAATGATATACTAGTGATGCGCTCTACCACTGAGCTAAGCGGGCAGATTGTATGTGGATTATTGTTTGGAAAGGGCCGAGCGTTAGTATAAGTATGGTGCTTTTCGAATGTGTCTGTGCCGGAGGGCTGGTCCGCTTTGGGGCTGCCGGCGGGCTGGGCTCCACTGCTTTGAGCGCAGGGTTGCTTCATTGTCAGCTTGTGATGATGTCTGTTGCTTCCATCCTGTTTGGGAAGGTTGGCAATTGACGACATACATTTACGCAAACAGAGAGGCACAGAGGGTTCAGAGATATAGAGCTATATATCAGTATCATCGTTTTGAAATATCGTTTTGGTGTTTCCATCCCAGGTATTTTCCAATCATTTTACCTTGCATGTATTAGGCTCATTCACCTCCTACTAGAAGCTGGAGATGAAGCCCGAGGGCTGGCTTAGTGTTAGTCAACAAGTCCATGGATGCAGTACCCGCGGGCTGGCCTTCACAGTATGACCGCTCGACCAAAACATTATCTTCTTGGCCCTCACCAACATTTCTTCTCCTTACAAGACGCAGCAGAAAACTCGACGCAGTTGCTCACAACATCAACGAGTGATCGGGCAATACGAAAAGAGAAATAAGCGGGGGCACAGAGGCGTTTCTCGTCACTGCGAGGGTGCCTTTCCGCCTGATAATGGCGGGGTGAGCCGTGACCAACGTCTTCCTCATGCTGGTTCGTGCGTGGGCGTGGCGAATGAGAAATTACCTCAAGCCAGTTGAACATCCAGCAGCTATCGGACGCGCTCCCGTGGCGATAGGCTGATGGGTAATGCGACTCAGGAAACTGTGGCTGGAGGGAATATTCATAGAATCATCAAAACTTCTGGACAGCTCCATCGCCAAGATCAGGCCTAAAAAAGGGCTGGAGGTGAGCGAGAGGCGGCCACTCGGGTGTGAATTCGCTCTGCATCTGGTCGCATCTCACCTCCGGCCAGTCGCGGCTTGTTTCCGGGGATGCACAAGGCAGAAGGATGCGTGGATGCGCATCAGATGCTACCATGGGTACTGTGCAGTAAACGCTCTAGGCTGTGAGGGCCAAACTCGGCCCACAGGAAAAACCTCTGCGTGTGGTGGCATCGTGGTCTTTTCCATCCCAGACCGCAAGGCAGCCGCGCGACACAACCTCGCATTCTCGCTCGTCAGGTAGCGTACTTTAACTCCGTAGCACACGGCAGAGCGTGGTGTGGGGGGGAGAGGACTGGCGTTGAAATAAGAGGTGGGAGCTTGCCTCTAGTTCACACAACCCACCGCCAGCGCGCCAGCCCGCGCGCGATCCCGTCTGATCGATTGGGTGTTTCGCTATCAGGGGGAAAATGCAGGTGAATCCAAACGGGCAATCCTGAGCTCATCCCGGCTGACCGCGCAAGATACACACCCCGGGTGTGTGTGGATAGTGCCGAGAATGGGCTGGTCGCTGCTCTGGTGCCGATACTTTGCGGTTTGCCGAGGCCACTGAGCCGGCAGGAAGCCGGCATGGCATAGCTTGTCCGCTCAGAGGAGCGATGCATGTGCGTCTCGCTTCTCAAAATAATCGTCGCTCTTGTTCATATAAATTTGTGGTTGCCCAACAGGACGCGTCGCATCAGCCAGAGTAGAGGTGTGGTACCGGCTCTGGTCCGATCCTGTCTACTGCGTAGTAGTAGGCGGTCCATGTCCTTGTGGTCCATCCTGACGAACGGACTCGACTCCAGGAAAATAGCCGCAAAAGGAAACGAGGCGGCGGACCGTGGAAGAGATGTGGTCTCTCGGGAAACAAAAACGTGACATTGGGATGCACGGAATGTTTTTGGGAAGCGCTCTCTGTTCGCTGTAAGACGGTATGAAATGGCCGGCCGCATTTCTCAGAACGGCTCCAGAACGGGAAAACCACCAGGGCACACGACGCACTGACCTTGACCCGCAGCACCACCCGGGCCCACTTGGCGTGCATGCCACACTCGAGACCCGCTTGAGCTGCGTCGTTCCAGCGCCGCACTTGAGAGGGACCCTGGCCCTGCACGGTTGAGCTCTCTCCCCCCCAGTGCGCGCCCCCGTTCCCCTCCCCTTCCACCCCTTCCAGGCCGGCTTCAGGTGGGTGTGGGTGACATGGGGGGGGGGGCCAGGGTAGACAAGGGGACATTGGCGACAGGGGGGGCTACTGGGGCTAGGTCTGCACAGTAGAGTGGCGCCAGCCGCTTCTCTGGAGGATGGAGGTACCTTTTTTTCTCTGAATGATTAGCAGATTGCCTTCCCGGTCAGTCTTCCCCAAGCCAAGTTCAATGCACACGCACCACACACACTACAGCCGCCCACTTGCTCCGCTCTGACTTCTGTCTCTTCCTCCCTCTTCCTCCTCCCGTTCCCTTGACAGATCACTGCTCCTGCGTCCTAACTTGTCAAGTGCCACCACTGCCATCGTCGGCAACAACAACATCATCAAAACAGCACATCGCTGCCGTGCAGCCCCCATCCTGCCCCTGTCCCGCCGCCCGTCCCCGCTGTCGCCCGGCAGCTTGTCTGAGATTGACTTTTGCGCGCGCCTGTCGCAGGAGGCTGAACTTTGGGCAGCGGGCTCGGCCTGGAAAAAAAAACCTACACCAACCAACCCATCGCCCTTTCTCATTGCCATCGCCGCATCGCTGTCTGCTTCTACCTAAACCCAGCACAATCGAGCAAAAAGGCGACAGCAAAAAAAACCACGACGCCATGTCGATGTATCCCGGACATCGCGGTATGGGGGGTGCCCCCCCTGCTAACGGCAGCCCTGGCCGTCTCAATGAACTCCTTGACCAGATCCGCGCCGAGTTTGAGTCGCACATTCGCCAGACCGAGGGCTACGAGCACCAGTGTAGGTTTTCGTGCTCTTTTCTTTCTCATTGGCCTTCATGTCGACGTGACGCAAAGCATCCCCCGAGGCCAACTCATGTCTTGTTGTCGTGTGATGGCCCCAAAACTGACACAAAACCTTTTCTCCAGTGAGAGAGCAAGTTTCCGAGGTGCAAGTTATCCGCGAGCGAGTCTACCAAATGGAGCAGACCCAGTTGAATCTGAAGCAAAAGTAAGCCAAACGCGCGCCCCCCCCCCCCCCTTCCCCCCTCTTTAACCCCCGCGTATTCCCAGCCCATATCGTTCTCGGCGCAGGTGATTGACACGTGCGTCGGACAGGTACGAGGAAGAGATTACCATGTTGCGCCGCCAGCTTGAGAGCCGTGGTGGCCACCCGGGTGCGATGAACCCGCCTCCGCAGCACGCTGGCCCGTCCCAACCGCCCCCCGCAATCGGCAACCAGACCAATGTGTTCGGCGCAATAATGGCGGGGCAAGGCGCCCAGGGCGGAGGACTAGCTCCTCCTCCTCCCCCGCCGCAACAGGAGCAGCAACCTCCGCACATGGCACCCGCGCCGCCCGGACTCCAAGGCCCTCCTCCCCCGCCGCCGCCGCCGCCCCACCAACCCCCTTTTCAGCAATACCCCCAGGGACCGGCGCCCGGTGGATTCCCTTCTCAGCCTCCCCAGAGCACCGCCTCACCGGGACCCGGCAAGCGAGCGATCGGGAGACCCCCCACTGGTCCGGCTACTCCCCAGATCAACACCCCGATCCCCTATAATGGGCCTGGCCAGTCTCCTCAGGTCCCAAACCATCCCACCCCCGACCAGCAGCCGCGCATGGCCCAGCACCCCACTGGTCCCCCTCCCGTCCAGAACAACTCTCTGAGCGACCTGGACCCGGAGCGCCTCCCGAACCATATCAAGAAGGTCAAAGATGATTGGTGGGTCATCTTCAACCAGGCTGTTCCTCGCGTCTTGGACGTCGATCTTGTTCACACCCTGCAGCACGAAAGTGTGGTTTGCTGTGTGCGATTCAGTGCCGACGGTAAGTATGTTGCAACTGGGTGTAACCGATCTGCCCAGATATACGACGTCGCTTCTGGCGAGAAGATTTGCATTCTGCAGGACGAGAACATTGACCTGAACGGTGATCTCTATATCCGAAGCGTCTGCTTCAGCCCCGACGGCAAATATCTGGCTACCGGAGCCGAGGACAAACTGATTCGCGTCTGGGACATTGCCGCAAAAGCCATCCGAAACACATTTGCAGGCCACGACCAGGATATTTATTCGCTCGATTTTGCCCGTGACGGACGCACCATTGCCTCTGGAAGTGGTGACCGCACAGTCAGACTGTGGGATATCGAGACTGGTAGCAACACTTTGATTCTCAGTATAGAAGACGGAGTTACAACTGTTGCTATTTCGCCCGATGCCAAGTTTGTCGCGGCTGGCTCTCTGGACAAGAGCGTTCGAGTCTGGGACATCAAGACTGGATACCTGATTGAGCGCCTGGAAGGCCCCGACGGCCACAAGGATAGCGTCTACAGCGTTGCATTCTCGCCCAATGGACGGGATCTCGTCAGCGGTAGTTTGGACAAGACGATCAAAATGTGGGAGCTCACGGCGCCCCGAGGCATGAACCAGCAACCCGCCCTGAAGGGTGGAAGATGCGTAAAGACATTTGAGGGTCATAGGGTATGTGATTTGTTGTCTCTCCCGCTCTACGTAAAAACTAACAACGGCGCAGGACTTTGTTCTTAGCGTGGCTCTTACCCCTGACGCGCACTGGGTGCTGTCAGGTTCTAAGGACCGCGGCGTTCAGTTCTGGGATCCCCGTACTGGCCAGACACAACTCATGCTCCAAGGCCACAAGAACTCGGTTATCTCGGTTGCGCCCAGCCCAACTGGAGGCTACTTCGCCACCGGATCAGGCGACACAAGAGCCCGTATCTGGTCCTACTCGCGCGTAGGGTAGAACCCAATGGTGGCGCGGTGTACCCCATTTCGGAATGGTTTACCCTATGATTTTGTCCCCAGTGTTCGGAATTATCTGGTTTAGGACACAACTACTGGATTCGAACCGGCTGGGAGAGAGAACAAGACAAAATGCCGTGCATGTTAGCTGGCTTCTCGGGCATAACATCTTTGGCCTGGGCTGTTCGACCGGGGGGAAACGAGACAGAAGCGGAACCTAGCGGCAACCATGTTTCCAGCGTTATTCAAGCGGGTTCTCTTTTATTTCTGCGATTTTTCTTTATTGTTTGTGGTGGAATAGAGACATCAGAGGGATGGTTCCCCGTCTGGCTGCCTTGACTCGGACGAGGACAAGGTTCATCTGCTCTCAACCAGGTCTGGAGGAACCAGCCCGGCCCTCTCTCGCTGGGAGGTGAGAGGATTGTGCGGCGGCGTCAAGGATTGAAGAGAGACAGACACACGCCGGTTGGAATTTTGGCCTTGTTTCGGAGGTGGCGGGGCTCATGGGATGATGGAATGTGAAGGAGGGAGAGTGTGAAGGTATGATTAAATGTAGTCACAGTTCGTAATCTACGCTCTAACTGAACATGCTGATGGACATGTGACATGGTGATTTTGCTATACTTGCTGGGTGTTCAAGTGATGGGAGGATCAGGTATGCCAGGCAATCTTGCGGTCTAGTCACGCCAGCTCAGCCACATCTCCTCTCCCTGGTAGCTCACTGACTTCCCATTCTCCAGTAGCTGGACTAGTCTTGAGCAAATTTGGGACTTGGAAGGATCAGTAGATGGGTATCATGCCCGAGACTCGACTTCGGCGCGCCCTGGCATCGACTCGAACTCGTCATGTCCAATGGCGACGACAGAGCGACGGTTACACCGCCCTCGTTGTTGTTGATACACGACAACCCTAGGCTTGAATCATCAGTAACCATGGCACCTTTACTAGAGGCTCAGTGGGAAAATTCGTCCGTATTTCGTCGAACGCGGGGGGGGGTTATCATAGCGCGCCAAAGATGTCGTCAAACTCGTCCCCCTTCTTCCGCTTCTTCTTGGACTTCCTGGCGGCCGGCTCGAGCGCGCCGAAGATGTCGTCGAACTCATCGCCGCCAGCTGTTGCTTTTTTCTTTTTCTTTGGTCTCGGGATGGCGGGAGCAGGTTCCTGCTCGGCCGTCTCGCGGCCCTCGTCTTCCGGGCGAGGTTTGGGGGTCTCGGTCTTGGGCCGCAACGTGGGTTCGCTGGCGAGGAACACCACGGCGTCCCGCGAAACCGCGACTCCCGTGTCGTGCGCCGGCACAGCAGCAGCGGGACTGGCAGTGCGCGGGACCACCACCCCGGCCTCTTCCTCCTCTGCCTCCTCCGGCCCCGCCGCGAACGGCGATATCGCCCGGTCCACCTGCGCCAGCACCCCCAGCAGCATCAATCCCAGATGCGCAAACTGCCTATCGGCAGTAAGTTGCGTAAACGCCCTGCACCGCATCATTAGCACACCGCCGCCGCCCCGAATAACACCACACACAAAACAACAACCCCCAATCCCCGGGCACACTTACAGATACGCTCCCGGAATGACGCGGTCCCGAAGGTGCCGCGCCCGCGCAGCAATCTCGTCCTCGTCCTCGTCCCCGTCTGCGTCTGCCTTCCTCCTCGGCTTCTTCCTGCGGAGCGACTCCATCTCGCCTAGGCGCGCGCCCGCCGCGCCCTCCAGCTTGCGCGCCTGGCGCCGCAGCATGTCGGCGTGGGCCCACCAGCGCGAGAGGCGGTGCTGGTTCTTGTTGCGGTGGTGGAAACGAGCGAGGATCTCGAGGGCGGGGGTGAGCGAGGCGAGGGCGGCGGCTAGGAGGGCCGGGTCGGCGGCTGCTGGGGATGTCATTCTGGCCCGGGTGGCCGGGCGGCACCTGTGGATTTGTCCTACTGTGGGTGGGTGTTCATGGTTCGGTTGTGAGTGGGGGGTGAGGAAGGTTTGGGGGCCTGGGTTTCGTTGACGAGGAGCTGCGGGAGGGTAATTTTGTATTGGCTCGACTATGCGCGCATGGTAGGTAATTGAGATGGAAGTAAAATGGAGACTCTACCTAGTGGTGGGAATTTGAGTTGAATTGATTGAGCGGTTGAGTTGTAATTTTCAGTCAAGATCCTGACCGAGGTTGAAACTGAAAGGTCAAGCTACATACCTCACTAGGGTTAGGGTTCACACTGTTCTTGGACGACAACTGCGTATCACTACGATGGACAAACTTAACCTATAGAACGTTGACCTGCAGCCAGGTTACATGAGTGGATGTCCAGTTAACCCCAAAGACTCAACAACTATATAAAACAAGCCAGCCAGCCCAGCATCGCAGCAAGGTCACATAACAAGTTGACCACGCTCCTGACCCGCTCGAAACAAAGCTACAGACAAAACATTGCGACAGCGGCAGCACCACACTTGGATTACCACCAACATTCTCTCGACCACTTATTTAACTGCCGCTCACCATGAAAACAAGCAAGCCCAATGCCTATATGATACCTCCCTTTTCCCAAAACAAACACCATCGCCAGCGATCGAGTCAAACTCAGAACTAGGTATATTTCCACTCATCAACACACCCTCAGACCACACACCTCAACCCCCTTCATCTCAACATATGCTCTCCTCCCGAAGTACCTCCCTGTCAACTCTTTGACAAAATCTGCGTCGCCCTGGCTCCAAACATCCAGCCCCATGTTCGCCAACGCCTCACTGTCAACCCTCACCCAACCTCCCCCACCGTCCCCATCTCCGTCTCTGAGCCTCGGCAGCAGTCGAGCCTCATCACCACTCCCGTCATCATCCCCTCCAGCACTGGCAATGGTGGGATCAAAGTCGATATCTAGCAAGTCATCCTCATCTGAGCTATCCACGATGTCTGCCAGCACCCCCAACATAGACGTCGTAAGCCTGTGGAAGTAGGCAATGATCGCCAACTCGACCCTGGCCTCGTCTTCATCATCCCCCTCACCCTCACCATTCGTGCTGGCCCGTTTCGCTGTCAATGAAGACACAGAATCGACCAAGCTCGCCCCCGTCACTGGTGGTGGGGCCAGGTTAAAGCTCGCCCGCCTTTGCAACTGCTGCGCTGTCGGCATGCCCATGGGCATCGGGGGCGCTAGCTCGGCTAGGAGCGCACCGTCGTGGGCGAGCTCATCGACCTCGTCGCTGCGCCGCTGCTCGCCGGCCGACGCCCACCACATGAAGCCACTATACGCAAGGGCAGCCCATGTTGTAGGTTCGACAATCTTTTCCGTGTCGTCGTCACCGTCATCGCCAAGCAGACCTAGACCCCGCCGGGTGGCCGCTGCCCCGTCTTCGGGGGAGGTGCTCGGCCGTGTTGGGGAGCGTGCAAGGCGGATACCCGAGGCGGTCGGAGCGGACGCATCCGTAGCTTCGGAACGGGGGCTGTGGCTATTTTGGGGCTGGCTCTGCATCGAGGTGGAAAAGGCAGCAAGCCGAGCGAGGCCGATCTTCAAGGAGCGGAACCGGCGGAGGTCGCGCTGTGTAGCCTTGATGGAGACACCCTTGGGGCACTCGACCGTTGGCCAGACTCGCTCTTTAGCATCAGATGAATACGGCGGCGGCATGGTGACCAGCATATCCCATAGGTTCTCTTTTACGGCGAGAATACTGTCAGTGGTGCAGGCCACCCACCCTGACGTTGCTTCGTCGGCAACCGCACTATCGTCATCGGCGCTCCGGGCGCGCCTTAGCGCCGCTTGGTGTTCAACAAGGTACGAGATGTCGTGTACCCCGATGGTGAACAGAGGCCGTAGCCTCTGGACCGACGCACAAGGATCTATGATGTCGCATACGGACAAGGGTATGTTTGACAAGACAGAAATATCATACACTGCCAAATGGTCAGCACTGACTACGCCCGAAATGGTGCAAGGGCACATACCGAAATTACAGGCCTCATGCACCGGTGCATGAGTTGATATCATAATGCGCTTGCGCAGTAGCGCGGCGCGGTGGATGGGGAATATTAAGGGTCCGAATGTGTCCAGCAGGGCAGTAAGACTCCAGGCGGGATGGAATGGCGAGAGTCTGTGGCCCGGGGGGATCAGGGCGGCGCCATCCGACGCGGACCTATTTCTCGAGTGGCCGTTGCCTTGCCCGGGACGGCCCGCTCTGAAGCTTAGCGACGGCGAGCAGACCGGTGTCTCGCTCAACGGTTTTAACGGTTGCGGGGCCGATGTCTCGCGCGCCCCATTCCTTTCCCAGTATTGCTCTAGAAGCTGTGTCTGCTTTCGGTCTGTCGCCAGCGCACTGCGGGAGGAGGTTCTGTCAGCTCCTGGCTACACTCCGACCGCAAAATCTTGTTCCGAAGTCTTACCTGGCCATCTCCTTCAAAGCGGGGGCATGGCGCCAGGCGCGGCCCAGTCGTCCATAACTCAGGGGCACCAAGACGCCCACAGCTATCATGCGCGCATGGCGCGACTCGGCCTCGTCGGTTCTCTCGTTGACAAAAGCACTGAGGCCGGCATGTCCGTTATCGTGGACAAAATAGACCAGGTCGTCGGGGACCGTGTGGAGGCCAGACGGTAAGCTCTTGTATTCAACGATGCCCTCCAGCTCAAGACCCGGCACTGCCTGCTTCCAGACGATCGTGTAGCCGGCTTTGACATCGAAATCAATTAGGAAGAGGGCCGAAATCGGCGGGAGATCGGGGAGCATGGTCGGCGCGGCGGGCTGCGGCAGCCGGACGGAAAGGGGTGGTTGCCCCCGTCGAGAAGCGGCCATTTGGGGGTAGCGAAGCCTGGAAGCTTGGGGTTTGGGAATCGGTCGATCGGTAATCAGTCGAGGATCCAGTAAGGTGAGACCTGTGAGCTACACTAAGAGCTAGAGGGTGGCTATCACCGCCCTGTGACCATGATCGAGGCGCTGCCAGCTGACACACAGGAACACGTTCGGGTTTGATAGCACGGGAAACTAAGTGGGAAGTCAATGTGAGGTCGATGTGAAGATTGCTGGCGATGCGATGATCGAAACCGTGGTCTGGATGGGAGAAGTACGGCTAAAATTCCCCATCTCAGAACGGCCCAGGACCACGCCATAGGGGGTCCAGGCGCCAAGAATGAATGTCAAGACATTGGAGTCTCGCTGTGCCTTTCACGTGATACTGGCAATGCTCAACTCGCTTGCTCTTGGTCTTCGAGACAGCAAGTGCGAGTGAGTGTGTTCCACCATCAAGACCTTTGATTCAGGTAGAAATGCTCACAAATTAGGCATTTGCAATGCAGATGCGAGTTGAGAGTTGCCGGGTTCTTCCAATCGCTAGAACCCGGTTGTGGGTTGAATGAAGACAGTATTAGCTTCGATAGCAGATGCAGCTATAATAGCATTCAACCACTTCCAATGTAGTCCCCAAGACATCTAACAGCCAGAAAAAGGCAATCCAAACTAGCAAGATTGACAAGTTGCAATCGCGAATAATAGTGCAGCAGTACACAAGTCACACACTCGCAAATCATATGAAAAGGCTCGGGAAACAACTTTAGGAAGCCCGAGTCCCAATCAGTCCTGAACGGACCTGCATCATGTCCATTCCTTCTCCCCAAGCTTAGTGCGGGAAAGAACGCCAGCGGCCGAATAATCGGTACATCATCGAGCATGTGTCGCCGCCTCGTGCCCCACGTTTTCGAGCCAGGTCGGCCGGCCCAACGAAGCAGCCTCGGGTGTTGGCCACCTTTGGGTGGTGGTTTGCTTATTAGCGCGCAACCTTTGACAGCGACACCAGAACAACATGTCGATGGGTGACAATGCATTGGGCAATTTCATTCTCGTAAACGGGAGTGAACAGGCCACGAGAAGGATGAAATGATGATGAAGAAGCCTGGATTTGAAGATTTTGGGTGGTTATTGCGCCGATTTGGATGGCCCGCCCCTGCCTCGGCCGCACAAAACGCGGGTTGGTTGTGGCGGTCAGCGAGATCCCGCGGCACACTCGTACCCCACACCTCTCTGGTCATTTGGCTGTCCTTCCGTCCAGCTTTTTCGGTGTCGGTGAAGTTAGGCATCTGTTACACAACTCTACAGTGTACATATCTCCGAAACATCATAGCTCGGCTGTTACTCCTATAATATTCTATAGCCCCTAGTGAAGCGTTGCCGCGACAGTCGAACCTGTCACCTCTGTCCTTGCGCGACTTCTACCCAAGTGCCCCCTCCCCTCCCCCTCCCCCTCGCGACCCCAACGACCCATCTAGCGATCCACGGTCCAGCCGGCCGGGTTCATGCCTCGACCAGACCCAGAGAACTTATCCCACCAGCCCCAACACCCGCAAGGACGGCTCTCCTAGCGCCGCCGCGAGACTCCATTGAAAAGCCAAAATCCCGCTGCCCAACGGCTGACAGGGCGATACAAAGATCCAGCCCACCGAACCAAGGACCTCGAAGCCGGTCACCCCGTCACGCAGCCCAGTGCCCCCCCCCCCCCCCCCCCCCCGAAATCTTCCGTCTTTCCGGCCACAGCGTCCTCTTTACTGAACTATGGCCGGCTTTCTCGCCTACCTGGGCTACTTCCTCGCCGGCTATACCGCCCTCATTCTCGCCTTCTACATGCTGTCGGTTGTCGTGCCCAAGGCCGCCTTCGTGGCCCGCGTGCTTGCGTCTTACATTTGCTTGATCATTGCCGCCTTATTCGGTGTCTTCGCCTCGATCGGTCTGCGCCTCGCTGGAAATGGCCAGATTTCGCAGTGGGCCGTGGCTCGCTGCTTCGCATACATCATGGTCTTGACGACGGGCATCTCGTTCGAGGTCGAGGACCCCAAGGGACACCTCGAGACGGTGCGCCCGGCCGTCTTCATCGGCAACCACCAAACCGAGCTCGACGTTCTCATGCTCGGCTGGATGTTCCCCAAGTACTGCAGCGTCACCGCCAAGGCGTCACTCAAGAGGACGCCCTTTCTCGGCTGGTTCATGACCCTCAGCGGCTCCATCTTCATCGACCGCAAGAATACCGAGGACGCTCGTGGTGCTATGCAGGGTGCCGCCGAGGAGATCCGCCACAAGCGCCAGAGCGTGTACATGTTCCCCGAAGGCACCAGGAGCTACTCCAAGGAGCCTGAGCTGTTGCCATTCAAGAAGGGTGCCTTTCATCTCGCTATCCAGGCCCAGGTGCCCATCGTGCCTGTTGTCGTCGCCAACTACAGCCATATTCTCTGGGTCAAGGGGCTGGTATTCAACTCGGGCAGAATCCCCCTCAAGGGTAAGGGCCTCGCTCATATTTGGACGTGAAGTTCTTGACTGACCTAGTTACAGTTCTCGATCCTATCCCAACCACCGGACTCACCCCTGCTGATGTCAATGAGTTGGCAAGATCCACCCGGGAGCTGATGCTCAAGGAAATCTTCGCCCTCACTGCAAAGGCGCGGGGCCACGCTGTCGCCGTCCCAGCAAGCAAAGCCAACGGTGTGACAAAGGCCACAGGAATTGATCTAAAGGTTGCTGCATGAAGAATCCGCCCTCTTAACTGAGGATCGGAAACACGAAGGTAAAACCAAAGATTGTAGGGACAGAGTAGCTGCCCCATCCAAGCACGACTGAAGTGAAAGACAACGGGCAAAAATGTCATGGCATGATTTGACCTCAAGTCGTTTCAGCCTGAGCCATGAAGGATGTAGTATTGAGTCACGCGTACATGGGAAGAGAGCATTTGATACCCCCTTTATAGACGCGGCACTGGGACGTTGTCTGGCGGGATGAACTCCCCAAATGATGTCCCATTAGACTCGGAGCATAAGAAGCATGAATAGACATTTAACGTAGCTTTAATCACGCCCAATACATATTTTATCCGAAGAAAGCGCTTAAAAAGTCAATGTTGGCCTGTTTAGCGAGTATCTGGCTTGGATTTGAAAAGATACAGGAGTAGCAAGAGGGGATTCACATCTGCTATCAATAGCTCTCTGCCCACTTGTCCCTCCTGTTGCTTGATATAAGTGACACGAGTCAAAATTAAAAATAAACGAAAAAAAAAAACCCAAGATTCTTCTGGGGTTCTAGAGGCAGTTTCATCTCGATGTCAACCGAAGGAAATGCATCATGTCAATAGAGCAGAGTCTCCACCCAGAGAGAGGCTTTGGATTTCCACAGCACCCCACATCCCATTTTCGCAACCGCGCACAGACCATCTCAGAAACCTATATATTTCCTCTAGCCCGCTGCCCTTTCCTTCTCTTTTTCTTTTTTTTCTTCATGTCGACAATACTTCAGTAAGCCACCCGCTACTAGCACCACTACCCTCAACTCCCACTAACCCCCATCTCCAGGAGAATCATTTCTATAGTAGTCGTCCTCTTTTGTGTTCCCTAAAGGAGCCACAAATCCCACCCGGGTTGATGATTCATATCCTCGACGTCCTACAGTGAGGACTTATTTTGCTCTCGCTCTGCCCGCAAGGGTGGCGGTCGCTGGTCTCCGGACTGCGGCTGTATAGAGAGTGGGCGATGATCTGTACCCCGTTTCCGAGGTCTTGCCTTCGGGCGCTTGAGCGCGGTGGGTGTCGATGGAAGTCTGACCGGCGTTCTATTTGACCAAACTTTTTTCATTACGATCTGGCGCCGCGGCGCCAGACGTGAAGATTTTTCTTGCTGGGAATTGGCTCGGGTTTGGCATGACAATTAGACGAGACTTGAACGCTTGAATATGGCACAGTAATATTGTGTTGCACTCTCACGAGCAAGGATGTCTCATTTCTTTTTCCACAGTAATTTCTCTGCCTGAAGAAAGTGAACAACACAATCCGCCGACATCCAACTTGTCACTATGCCTGTGTCTTCGAACACGCTCGCAAATGTGCCTCTTCCCTAGTTCTCATACTATAACTATACCTACTCTACCGCTTGATTTTCATATCATTATGAGCCCGACGCCTATCCATTGCCCATCTACGACCTAGGAGATCTATCCCATGGTTTATCCATCTACGCCTCCCAACTTGACAAGTTCCTGAGGATACAGTCCTCTCCACCCTTCTCCACAAGGCTTCCGATGCGATACACGGTCTCGCCCGCGGCCTCGAGACTCGCAACAACTCCATCAACACCCTCCTGACTAACCGCCAAGATCATGCCAATGCCGTTATTGAACGTCCTGGCCATCTCCGTCGGCACAACCGACTCCCTCAGCCACTTGAACACCGCCGGCGCCTCCCACGTCGTTACGTCAATATCAGCTGCGAGGTGCCCCGGCAGCATACGCGGTACGTTCTCCGTGAGCCCTCCACCGGTGATGTGTGCCATGCCCTTGACGGCGGTGCCCCCGGGACTGGCGAGCACCTTCAGCAGCGACTTGACGTAAATGCGGGTCGGGGTGAGCAGACTCTCACCCACGGATTTCCCGGCGGCCCAGGGCGCGGCGTCGGTGTACGCCAGCCCGCGCTTCTGCACTACACGACGCACAAGGGAGAACCCGTTGGAGTGGACGCCCGACGATGCGAGGCCGATGAGGGCATCACCCGGCACCATGGCATCCTTACGCGGCAGGCGCTGACCCGCGCGCATGACGCCGATGGCGGCACCCGCAGCGTCGTAATCGTCACCGGTGTAGAGATCAGGCATCTCAGCCGTCTCCCCACCGACGAGGGCACACCCGGACTCAATGCAGCCGGCCGCAACACCCTCGACAAAGGAAGCCGCAGTGGCTACGTCGAGCTTGCTGCAGCCGTAGTAGTCCAGAAACATGATAGGCTCGGCGCCCTGAACCACTAGGTCGTTAACGTTCATAGCTACCAGGTCGATGCCGACTGTGTCGTGCTTGTTGAGTGCCTGGGCGATGATGAGCTTGGTGCCAACACCGTCGATAGCACCAACAAGGATAGGTGCTCCGGGGTAGCCGGCCTGCGAGAGGTCAACCTCACCGCCAAAACCGCCGATTTCGGCATCAGCGCCGGCGCGACGGGTGGTGGTAACGGCTGCCTTGATGCGGTTCACCAGGTTGTTGCCAGCATCGATGCTGACGCCAGACTGGGCGTACGTGAGCTTGTCCGAAGAATCCTCCTTGCGGAAGGCGCGGTGCGCAATATCCCTGCGGTAATACATGCCTGAGAACTGGATCGACTTAACGCCTTCGTAGGCCTTGTCAACAGCTACCTTCAAAGACTCGCCGGTGGAATTCGCGGCGATAACCCGACCGCCGGCGGACAGCAGCGAGTCACTAGACAGCTTTGTGCCGGCATGGAAGATGGTAGTGCCCTCGCTTGTGGATGATACCTGCATGGGGATGTCCTTGGGATAAGAGTTGGGATACCCAGGGGCCGCGACAACGACAGTGGCGCTGAACTTGGACGAGACCTTCACAGGTACATGCTGCAAGAGTGGGAGAGACCCTGTGCACGCCGCCATAATCTCGGCCAGGTCCGACTCGAGGAGCGGGAGGACCGTCTGTGTCTCTGGGTCGCCGAAGCGGACATTGTACTCGAGGGCCTTAGGGCCATCGGCGGTGATCATGAGACCAGTAAAGAGGCAACCGATCATGGGGAAGCCCTCCTTGCGCATGCCGTCAACGGTGGGCTGGAGAATATCACGCTCGATCTGAGCAATCAAGGCAGGCGTGGCAATCTTGGTTGGGGCATAGCATCCCATGCCGCCAGTGTTGAGGCCGGTATCACCCTCGCCAATGCGCTTGTGGTCCTGCGCGGGAGGCAGCGACTTGATGGTGGTGCCGTCGCAGAAGGACAGGATGCTGAGCTCGTCGCCCGTCAGGAACTCCTCGATGACAACCTCATCGCCAGCGGAGCCAAAATGCTTGTCCAGCATAATGTCCTTGAGCCCCTGCTGGGCCTCCTCCTTCGTCTGGGGGATGATGACACCCTTGCCGGCAGCTAGGCCCGTGGCCTTGAGGACGACATTGTGGTTGATGGTGTCGAGGTACTTGCTGGCCTCTTCGTAGCTGGAGAAATTCTTATAGGCTGCAGTCGGGATGTTGTGTTTTTTCATAAAGTCCTTGGAAAAGGTCTTGCTGCCCTCCATGCGCGCCGCGTCTTTGGATGGGCCGAAGCAGGGAATTCTGGCATCGCGAAAGTAGCCCTCAACACCATCAACGAGGGGCGCCTCGGGGCCGGGGACGACGAGGTTGACGCCCTCCTTCAGGGCGAGCTGGACAAGGGCAGGGTAGTCGTCTGCGGCTACCGAGTCGTTGTTGGTGACCTTGGGCACGCCCGCGGTGCCGCCGTTGCCGGGGACAACGATGATGGACTCGACGTGGGGCGACTGGCTGAGCTTCCAAGCCAGAGCGTGTTCGCGGCCGCCATTGCCAATCAGGAGAACCCGGAGGGAGGCCATCTTGATGTCGATGGATCGGATGGCGCAGACGGACCAGAGGGATCAATCACGAGGGAGTAGTGTGCATTGGGTCTGGACTGAACTGCTCTGCTCTGACTGCACTGCCAGGTGATATGCGTCTATTCCGCTATATCCCCGCTACCCCTCCATCGCCTGGAAAAAATTAATTCACGACAAATTTTACCCCTCCCCCGCAATCGCACCCAGCTCGGCTGCAAAGCCATTGGCCAATCCCTGTCCTCCCAAAAAGGGAAAGGGTACGTACCTATGAGAAGGCATGCGGTGCCTTTTCCTACGTTACCTAGGTAGTGTAGACGGGGGCATACCCCCCACGAATTAGCAAACCACAAGGTCAGAGATATTGTGGCTCCGCCTCAACCAACAGCACACAATAGTACCTGCAGTCGGTACCTTAGTCGTCGAAGCTAGGAACCAACTGAGCAGAGCAAGCTGTGGCATTCCCCAAAGGGCCTTGTCCGAGGTCGAGGCTCAAATGTTGGAGATTTACGGATATGGAATGCCAATTAAATTCAGAAATAACCTGCACATGTCGGAGAGGAATCAGCCGATGGATCATTGGCTACTCTAGTATCCTCGCAGCCTGCCTCTGCATGTACGGGCCTTCACTGTCGGGGGGCAAGGCGATGTGCATACGCAGCAGTGTGCACCAACTCTTTGGCCCAAAGATCGAGATGCCTTGGCAGCTGTGGTCGCAGTGAGAGAAATTCCGTTGACGGTCCTCCGAGATCAACATCCTATTGCCAGTCCATAATGGTCGGTTGGCTCTGCCTGTGCGTCATCTGAGGTCAGCTCGCGAGAGTTACTGCGTTTGAAATGTCGAATTCCTCTATCCTGCGTTGAATACCGCAGTCAAGTTGTTGTTGGCTTGCCCTGTTCAGCGATCTCGCCGGCATTGCATCATTATTTTGTCCTAGACAAGCTGCTGCCAATGTCGTTATCATCCTCAGTGAATTCAGCATTTTCTGAAGTTTGTCGCAGGAACCTGGTCGGGCGAGGTAGCAGACTCGGCTGCGGCTCCGCCCTATTGTGTTTGGTAAAGACAAAATCAGACACGAGTGTATCCCGGGTGTACCATGTCTTCTTGATGAAGTTATCTGTGATTACTCAAGGGAAACCGTTTGGCATTCTGCTTGCGCCTTCAAAAATCTGGGCGGCCAGCCTAATGGGCATCAGGGATGTTGTTGGTCCTTTGAATGTGACGCGTCAACAAGTAAGCCGGGTTGGGGCTGTTCGGGTGAGAGGTTGGGATGATGATCTGAGCTGAGGATTGGAGGGTTTGCCCGCGGTGAGGCTGTTAGCCGGCCCAGTCCCTGCGTTCGTTGGGGCCGCCAAGTCTCGTGTGAACTGGGGTTGCTCCACCTAACCCCGGGAATACCCACCTTCCACTCGAAACTAGGAAGTCCACTCGGCCGCCCAGCGTAATTCCAAGATTTTTGAACTCCAGACCGCAAACCACACACGATGGAAGAGTGCAAGTGTAACCCCGACGACTTAAGATGAAACCTTAGTACAGCCACACGTACCCACACGTGTAGACTAGTATTTCGTAAGTTAACTCCCAGGTGCGGTTTATTCGGCCAATTTTTTGTAGTATACAGTTTGGGCCTTGTGCGACTGGGATCCGCTCTGCTCGACAGACAGGGACGCAACCGGCTCTTGCTGTTGTTGTCTCTCTGCCAGCCGAAGCAATGGAAGAGGACCGAAGCGGGTGGCCTGACGGCAGGCTGGTCGAGGCCATGAGCATCGCCGTTAGACTCCCCAGGCTGGACGCGCGATTGGTGATGTTCCACCCCGGCTCGGCTGGGTGTTCGCTGGCGAGACAGGGGGCGAGCGGCCAAGACAGTCGCCCACTTCGATGTCACCACCTTGCACCTTGCACCACATGAGAGCGTGAACTTCCTGCGGACGCCGCAGTGGCCGGCCACTGGCCAGGACTGGCATCAAGGCCAGCCCCGTCAATTCTGCTCCAATTCAGGCCAGATCTTGTCCAGGCCGCATACGCAGCTTCACCCTCAGTGGCTCAGCGCCCATTGACCGGGGAGAAGACGAGCCACATCTGGCGCCGGTCTGTCGGAACCAGCTGAGCATTTGACACCATGGATCAAGGGGGCCAAGCTTCTAGCCTGCGTGCCTGCCCAGCCTGTCAACACGAAGTGCGGGGTGGGCCTGACGCCCACGACCGCCTTGTTCGCTTCCAAGAATTCATTGAGTCCGAATCCCAGGATACAACCCCACCATCAGTTCATCGCGGGACGGCTTCCTCGATCTTCAATGACGCCATTATCCACACTTCAGTGCCCAGCGAGAGGCAGCAGAAGTCGCGGAGAGGGAGGAGAGGACTCATGAACGGCTTCGGCTTGTTTGGATCGTCTTCGGTTCCCTTGTCCGGGTCTCATGGTTCTTATTACGTACAAGTCTTTCCAAGCCGGAAAGCTGCAGAAGACGCATCTCCATGCCAACTTCATGCTCACCTGCAGCTCGTGCTGACTTGTTTCCCCGGACACGAGCCTTCTACACTAGGTGCGGAGCTTGCTCTTGCAGGTTTCGCGTTGCGAAGATCGCCCGACCACCGGCCGAGTCAACCGCTAGTGACCGCGAGCAGCAGCGCCCAGTGAGCGCCCGCCTGCCCACAAACGCCCACAAACGCCCATAAACGTTGGCCGAACCACATTCAGCCACCATCCCATTTCTCAGCGACACAGAGCACGCCCTCGGCCCTTCCGCAGAAAAAAAAAATCTGCACTCCACAGCCAAGAGTTGAAACGTCGTTTCTTTTTTTTTTGTGGGGGGGGGGGAGGGGAAGGGGGGGTTTGCCAGGCATCCAGCGCCGGATCAGAAATCCGCGAGGCATACTCGAGACTCGAGTCCTGCGTGTCTGGGATGAAAAACTGAGATGAAGCTACTAACCTCCGAACGGTTACCCTTTGTGATGTCCCTTGTTCCTGCACATAGGGCAGACAGAGCGACAGAGCGACAGAAGCCGACAGAAGCAGTCAAGCATGGGCTTGAGCCCAGCCGTCTAGCCGTGCACCCTCCATGCCACCCAACAACGACATCACTGTCAGGGGTCGGAACAGCTCCGCCAGGGCTTGATCCCTAACATCGGCACCAGCCCCTCGCCTCCCGATGTGTCCAAGTGGTCGAAGGGTGCAGTTTGGATGCTGCCATCCCTAGCCTGCTGGTATTTCTTGCTTTCGTTTCCTAGCGGTTACGAGGATTGGTGCGTTCCCCCGCTTAGGAGACCTCCTGCGCCACTGATTCGACGGAGCCTCCAACCTAGCACAGGGGCAGAGGGGCATCTGCAGGCTGTCAGCAGGCGTGCCGCTCGCTAGGTACCTTTGCTCTTCCATCAGCACCTTGTGCGTGTATCGACGTACTCTGTAGTAGTGGTTGTCGCCGTGTCTGCGTGCTATGAGAAACTTCCCGCTCTTCGCGGGCGGCTGATGGGCGGCTCCTTTGTCCTCGCTTTTTACACACCCAACTCACGAGGTGTACACTCAAAACTGCATGCCCCCAGCGACGAGCCAAGGACGGCCAAATTCCCACCCGATTTAGTCAATGTGTTGTTCTGGCCCGCAAGCCCTCGAGTGTCTTGAGACCACGCCCAGGCGTTGCCTGACCTCACATTCCCAGATTTGCCCCAGGAGTCAGGGGGCAGTTCCCTCCAGGCTCCCGGCCCCCTATCCCATGGCCAGTGCCATGCAGCCCAGAATGTCTCAATCCGTTGTTGGACGAGAGCAAGGATGGCATCACTGCTGCATTGGTCTTCTTCATTCGTCCCTGTCAACCAGGCCCACAGGTTCTCGGTTCGCCTAGGGTTCTCTTGCAGTATAAACACTCTGCATCCTGTTTCCCACTGACGGCTTTTCCTGCTCACTCACATCTCTCAAGCCATCTCTGCCATCTCCCAGCCAACCTCATCCTCTTCAGTGTGCTTTATAAGTAACTCGTTCGCTAAGGTTACTTGACTCTCGCTCTCCAACCGATCCAATACACAGACCTTCGCTACAAGCATCTCAAACGTCAAGATGAAGGCAGCTCTTTCATTCCTCGCCCTTGCCTCGTCAGCTCTGGCCGCCGCCCATATCCGTCCCCGAGGCGGTGGTGGTGGTGGTGGTGGTGGTGAGTGGGGTGGCAAGGAGGGAAACTGGGGTGCTGTGACAACCTCGGTTCTCACTACGTACACCACTGTCTGCCCTGCCACTAGCACTGTCATCGAGAACGGCAAGCCCACCTATGTCACATACACAGCCACCAGTACCGTGACCGAAACCGTTCCCACAGTCATCTACACCACCATCAAGTTAGCTGTGACCGAAACCGTTCACACGACCTATGTCACAACTGCTTGGGCCGTCACGGACGTGTATGAGACTGTTACCTGCCCCGAGTCTATCTATACGACCATCGTCGAGGGCGAGACCGTCTACGTGACCAAGACCAACACGTAAGTGCCCGTCAACCAAGCTTTACATGAGCCAGCGCTAACACACCCATCCAGCATCACCAAGGTCTTCACCGACGTCTACACTGTCCACACTAAGATCCCGGTGACCATCACCAACAAGGTCGACACGACCATCGGCGTGACCGAGGGCTCAGGTGCCACCGTGACCGACTACTCGACTGTTGTCGTGTCGGCCCCCAACACCATCCGCTCGACGACGACGCCGCCTCCCACCACGGTCATCTTGCCCATCACTTCGACCTCCACTGCCATCGCGCCACCGGCTACCACGTCGGGGCCCGTTACGGCCGGTGCCAACAAGATGGGCCCCGCTGCGGCTCTGCTCATGGGTTTCGTCGGCGCTGCCGTCATGCTCTAGACATTTCGAGTTGCGAAAGAAGGAAAATTGGGTCGGTCTTTTTATATATCATTCATTGCATTGCGTAACGATAAACGCAAAACATCACGACGCTCCTTAACAAATTTTGGGATTCACGAATTAATGGGAAACGGCATGGCATTTGGGAACAGGGCCAAATATGAAGAATGGGAGTTATAAAGTGAATATAGGTAGCTGGCGACGGGGCTGCGGGAGGGTTGATGGTGAGGTGTCGGTGGTGGCATCAGTTGGCCTCTTGGAGGAATCTAATGAGTGTCAGACAGCAGATGTGGGCTGTGGATAGTAGGAAAAGATAATATTCTTGTATATAGAATTTTGGAACTGTTTTGGTATTGTATCGAATATCTTGCTACGGCACTCAATTCTCCCAATTGTTTTTAATTAAACATGATGTCCCAATGCAGAAATTGGGTAACTCGAGCCGAGGTTCGTAGTAACTTTTGCTCTTTACCTGCCATGCCATCAAGTTTGGCTTATTGTCAGTTAAGGTTGCACTTGCTTCCCATTTAGTCAGCTAAATCATGCAGCCTTTTTGCGCCTTCCACAATCAACAGTTGCAACGGAATGATGGTGAGTTCCTTCTCTCCCCAAAAGCCTGTTTGCTTTGGCTCTCCGCCGGTGGCATGTCGTCCAAGCCCAGGCCATCAAAGGGGTGCGGTTCCATCTGATCTACATTGCATTCAACGTGGGGCCAAAGTTTGACTGCAGAGAAACATCCTGCGCTAGACTCGTCTCCAGTTGAAACAAATCACCTGCAGCGTCTTGCAGACAACTTTTGCAGAGTCTCGCAGTTAGACATCTGCTTGCTTCTTTTCTTACTTTTTTTTCCCCCCGCTCCCCCCTTTTCCCGCCCCTTTTTTGTGCTGGTGTATGAAGCCCCCCCCTTGCCCCCCTTACATGACGAACCAAGCCAAGTTGAGTAAAGCTACCAAGTGCCAAAAAGGACTTGTCTGATTCGCCTGCGCCATGCATAACCGTCGTTCCCAGCCTCTGCACGTAGCATGTCGTTGCACCAATGGGATTGCCCGAGGCTGGTAGTCTGTTGACCACTCAGCTGTCACGACGGGGTTTTCACTCACGGCCGCCGAAAAATGGCCCGGCTGGGAGCTGGGCTAAGGGCCCGATGGGATGGCCAGCGTTCTGCCTATCAGGAACGACGTCATGCTCACTTGACAACTTGCGCTTTGGTAGGCAGTCTGGGGGGAGGTTGGAAGGGAGTTAGGGAGGCGATGTGACCTTGGGTTCGAGTGCTTCCATAGTAGAGGATGCAAGCGCTTCCTCTTCAATTGAGAGATCTTTTGCAGTGCAGGTGAAGTGGAGTGACACTTACGGAATATGGGTGAAAGTAAACATCATTGTCGACTTGGGTTTGCTTGAGATCTACGACGAGCTCTTCACCTCTTCTGCAACTCAAGACTAGCTTGCCCGCCATGATGCACAACGCCCTCATCCTCGCCTTATTGGCAGTCTTGACTCTAACAAGGGCAATGCCCATATCACGACGTGAGCTCGGCGGCGTAAGCAACCCCTCAAGTCTACAGCAAGCACCCATGAGGTCTAACGGAGGAAGCAGGTCCTCATCTGCGACGGCGCCAACGCCCAGGGCCACTGCGAGTACGGCGCGTACGAGCTCGACAAGTGCTACGACCTAGCCGCGCCGCTGTATCAAAATGCATCGACGTTTGCACCCGACGGCGAGGCCTTTTACTGCTACCCCTATGCGTAAGTTTTGCCCCGTGATCACCCCTTGATGGATGGAGTGTAATGAGCTGACGCAATGACTACAGCACATCGTGTGGAGGAGTTTGCACATCGCCGACAGGGTGCACGCTGGGCGCTGTTTCGTTCTTCTACGAGCACAAGTTTGATCTGGGTGCTGTTGGGTGGGAGGACGGGATTGCGTCGTTTGAGTGCCATCGGAACGAGACGACGTCGTGAGGGGCACTAGAAAAAGGGGGTCGGTGATAACAGAGCGAGACAAAACATTGAGCAACTGGTGGCATCGGGATTCGGAGTTTTCAGGGCATGTTTGGGGCCTTTCTGGGCTGGCGGGTTTACTATTGAAACATCAAGGAGGACAATGACGGAATGGCACCCCTTTTACCCCTCGCTCCCCGCCTAATGACGCTCCAGTGTTCTCGGCATCGGCAGTCGAGGGGTGGGTGGGGTTTGCGACCGTTTGAATTGGGATCCAGGCGGGGTAGCAACAGCTTATCGCTGCTGCTGCATATGTATACTACTAATAGCATATGTAGCAGCGAGAGCGGCTCGCGGGTGACTTGGAGGCAGGGGAGAAGTGAGACGGTGGTTGAATAAGTTGAATATACCCAGATCCTCCATCTCCTCGTCCTTCGTACCCGTCTTTATCACTCACTACCCACCGCCCAGCCACAACCGCAACCGCAACCGCAACCGCAACCGCAACCGCAACCGCAACCGCAACCGCAACCACAACCGCAATCGCAATCGCAACCCCGGCACACACCGAAATGGCCTTCACCACCAAGGCGAGCATCGCCTCCTTCGGGGGCAAGCTGCTCAAGCTCACGCACGTCTCATCCTCAACGGGCACTGACATGGCCGTCAACGTCTTCCTGCCCCCGCAAGCCCTCACCACGCCGCCGCAGAAAGTGCCGGTGCTCATCTTCCTCTCGGGCCTGACGTGCTCGCCCGAGAACTGCTCCGAGAAGGGCTTCCTGCAGCATGCAGCCGCGCGCCGCGGGCTGGCCATCGTCTACCCGGACACGTCGCCCAAGGGCATCGACATCGCGGGGGCCAAGGACACGTACGACTTCGGCGAGGCGGCGTCCTTCTACATCGACGCGACGCAGCCCCCGTACGCGGGCATCTACAACATGGAGACGTACCTGACGGCGGAGCTGCCGGCGGCGCTCTTCGGCGACGCCGAGCTCGGCGCCTGGCTCGACCCCGCGCGCGTGTCCATCACGGGCCACAGCATGGGCGGCCACGGCGCGTTGACGCTGTACCTCAAGAACCCGGGCAAGTACGCGTCCGTGTCGGCGTTTGCGCCCATCTCCAACCCGACCCGGTGCCCGTGGGGCGAGAAGGCGTTTGCGGGCTACCTGGGCGACGACCGCGACGAGTGGAAGAAGCACGACGCGACCGAGCTGCTTGCCGGCTGGGTCGGCCGGGACCTCAAGGCGCTGATTGACGTTGGCACGGGCGACAACTTCTACAAGCAGGGCCAGCTGCTGCCCGAGAACTTTGAGGCCGCGGCCGAGAAGGCCGGGGTCACGGGGTATGAAGTCAGGTATCAAAAGGTGAGTCCCCTCCCACCCTTTCTCTTTGGCCGAGGTTTCACGGCTGACGGAAGCAGGACTATGATCACTCGTACTACTTCATCTCGACGTTCAGCGACGACCATGTCGAGCACGCGGCCAAGTACTTGGGTCTCTAAGGGGATGCTGTCTCGGGAAATACCATCCGGGTTAATCTGTAAGAAACATGGAGTTGAGGCATAAACTGATCTCAGGAACACCAACGCCCGCCGCAAAGACGACGGATTAGAGTATATAGGACATAGGCAAGCCCGGCGAAGATAAACATGCATCCGCTGAAGCCTGCCACAGCACTAGTATGACCCCTTGCCCTGCCGACGATGCGTTCCGACTCTACAGTCATATATAAAGGAGCCGGCCTGCCGATAGGTACATCCATGAGGTAAAAAGCAAAACCCTGCCCCCTCTCGTAGCCATCATCATAACCTCGTCCCATTGTGTGACCAAGACCCGAAACGGAACATGTCAAATAAGATCAAAGAAAAGCAAACGCCATGCCCATGAGTTGTCATTCGATGCTCCGTTCCCAATTGCAAAGAGTTGAAAGAAACCCCTTTCCTCATCAACTAATCCTCTTATCCCCCACTCCGATCCCGATCCCGGGACCACCCACCTCCCCACTCCCGACCTTCTTCACCGTCGCCTTCCCGTTTCCAGCCATGCTCTCGGCCGCTGCTAGCTCTGCCTCCCTCTTGATGCGGATGTACGCCAGCTTCTCAAACCGGCTCAGCGCGCGCCACCAGTGCTGGCCGGCCTCGTGCTCGGCGATACGCTCAAGCAGATCGGCCGTCTTGATGCGCACCTCGCGATCGCGGTGGAAGAGGCCGAGCGCAATGTAGAAGAGCCCGGCGTGGGACTCGGGGGCGACGCTGAGGAGAAGAGAGATCTCGTCGTAAGAATGCACGTACTTGGCAAAGGCGCAATAGACCTCGCGGCTTTGCATCGGGCTGAGGCGCTGTGTGCGCAAGCGGTCGTGCATATGGTGGAGGTCGAGGCCCTTGAGGGGGCGGACAGTGTAGAGCTGCGCGACGTCCTGAGTGGAGTTAGATTACTGTGCGTAGGATGGGGGACGAAAATGGGGGGGGGGAGGGGGGACAGACCTGGATGAAGCTGTAGTAACTCCTGGTATTCCTCCATCCCTCGATGCGCGTGACGTTGCCCGCCAGCTCCTTCGCCTTGGACACCTCATCGCACCAGACATATCCATGCCCACCCACGCCGGCCGTCCCCATCTCATGCTCGTCACTGCCGATATACAGTGCGCTTGCGCCATATACACTCTCCTCAAACGCGGCTGCGATGCGGGTGAATTTGACCACCCAGTCCCGCCACTTGGCCCTGACTACGCGCTCGCCAGCACGCGCGGCGATACTCTTTGCGATATCCGCCATGAAGGCCACATCTCCCGTCAAGTCACCTGCGCCAGCAGCCCCGCTCAAGCTACCCGACGACGCCCCGTTGACCAGCGCGGCGTGCGCCGGGTTCTGCTGCTGGAAATACACCAGCCCCTCAGTCACAGGCGCCTGCTCAATCTTACTGCTGATCTTCATCTTGCCGCTGGGCAGATCACATAGCAGGTCCCACCACTCCGGGTGGTTCTCAAAGGTGGGGTTGGTCACACCGGCGATGAAGCCCGGCACATTGAGGAGGTCATCAACCTTTGTCAGATCCGTGTACGGAAATGCGTGGCGTGTGAAGCCGCGTAGAACGCCGCCCGAAGCGAGCGCGCACGCAGCGAGCACCGCCTCGGCTACGTCACCCGAGGGCATGTTGTGCCCAAGGAAAATAACCCGTTTCTGGGTGAGGAGGGCGTTGACGAGTACAATGATGGGGTGTGTGTTGGGGCCGTTGGTCGTCAGATGTGGGTGTGGTGTGAAGGTCTGGGGTTGTTTGGAGTGGGCATCGGTGAAGTTTTGAATGAGCTTGATGAGCGAGAAGTCGCCTACCGTTTCGGGCATGATAGCCACGGGCACCTTGATCGGAATTGGGATGCCCTTGTACATGACGCGACTCTCGAACTCATGTGTATCACGCGGCACTGCGTACGACGTTGTTGACTGCCCTGGACCCCCCTCGATGTGCGCCTTGGTTCCTGACCGGTAGATGCCCGGCGGCTTGGGCGGGCTCCGGCTGGCGTCAAACGGCTGATCCGTCACATCCTCACCCCGGTCCTCGGCGATCCGCATCTGTACTATTTGCTCAAACTTTTCGACAAAGAGGTCCTTATTGTCACTCGCTTGTAGAAGGTGTCTCTCAAGCAGACTCAGCTTGGGCATTAGGGACAGATCCATCTCGTTCACTGCGTTGAACAACATCGATAACGTCTCGGGCACCGGAGACTTGAAGTATTCCTCCAATGCCAAGAGCAATAGGGGCTTGTAGATATGCAGGAACGGATGCCGGGTGCAAATGGCCATTGCCTTTACCACGGCGCCTCTCTTCACTGTCTTGTCCTGTTTTGTGTTCACCAGGTTGAGAACATATATCAGGGGTGGGCCTTCGCCCCCTTCAGGCTCGCTGTCAGTCGACACGTCGTCGTCCCAGTCGTCGCCGTCCAAGTCGCCATCATCATCATCATCATCATCATCATCATCATCATCCTCATCGTCTGACTCGTGTATGATGCCCTTTGCGCGGTCCCGTATGCGCCTGCGCCGGTTACGCCTCTCTTCTCTTGCGAAGCGCTCCTGCTCATCCTCCTCTTGGCTCGTGTCCTTGTGGAGGAAGAAGATGGTCCAGTCCTGATCTCTCACGTGGGCCTGGTCGGGAAGCATGAGCTCGGCGAGCATGTGTTCATCGCCAGTGATGGCTACGGGGAATTGGTGCTCCATGACTGGGCCGCGGTCAATGTCGAAGGAGGCGACGAGGATGTACTCGACGTGGTTCTCGGTGCTGCCCCGCGGATACTGCGAGCGCAGTCTGCGCTGAGGGCGGGCGCTCGGGACATGGTGACGAGCGCCGGTCGACAGCGAGCTGTGCTGTGAGGAGACGGCAGTGTCGGTTGAAGCCGTCTTGCTCTTGGAGCTCGGGTTCGATGTTCGGTCGGTCTCTGAGGGGAGCCCGGGAAGAGGGGGCTGCGGGGAGCGCGAGGGGCGCGAGGCCTGCGACATGTCCGAGGCGGAGCGCGACCCGGGTGGGAAGGATGAAAGTGATGTTCGGTGGGTTGTGGTGGAAGTTGCCCCGGCGCTGGTTGTTCGCGAGAGGAAGGGCAGGCCTGGTGCCATTAGTTAGTTGGCTGTCGCCGGCTTTACACAAGTCCCGAAGCGGCCGACTGCTCGTCCGGCCTGAACTCGGGAAACCTGGTTAGCTAGAGCTATTTGCGGGGGCTATGCTGGAGTTGTATCGCGTATCAATCTATGGACCTACTTCGGGGTACCGTGTGCGTGTGCGACACGCGGGGAGCTGTGGGCTGTCGTGGTCGGGCTATGGGTCGTCCATGGAACTGCTGTTAGGGTTGTTGATGGGGTGAATTCGCTTAGTGTCCCTTGACAGTAGCAATGGCAATGGCAATTCGTAGAATGACAATTGGCGCCTAAGTAGCCCGCCGGCGTGACGGTTTCGACCTAAAGGCAATCTTAAATTTTGGGCGGTTGAGGGTCCAGATCACACTTCGAGTCGATCGATCGAGTCCTAGTCCACTTGAGTTCAACGGGGAGTTGACTGGCAGATGGGGAATGCGGAATAGGGGTTGAGAGAGGGGAAAGCGGGCGCTCAGGCACACATCACCTCGCAACCTATACTGCACACCACACACCTTGCCAATCCAACTGCCGCACGGATATGCATCGTCGAAAATGTATGAGAAGATCAAGGAAAATAGAAGACAAGACATTTTCTCAACAACAATTCTTGTGGTACTATCACGAGTTTAAGACAAATCACTGCTGGGGGGTTTATGCAGCCTGACCCAGAATCGAACCATCAGATTCCAGCTCAGGGTCCATCTTCTGCTGGCGGTCTGCCACTCCCGTCCAAGCTGTGTCAAATGCGGCCCCCCTGTTGTGTGCCTCTTCGCGCTACGGTGCCCTCCAACCCTCCAGTGCCAGGGGTTCATCCAGGGCCGCTGCAGGGGCATTGGAGGGGCAGGAAAAGACTGAGGGGGGTCGGCAAAGGTGGGTCACGAGTCTCGGGTCTGGCCCATCGCTGGGTCCAACCCTCAGTGGGCCAATGAGTATCATGAGGGACAGCCCCGCATGGCGGCCAAGCCACACTTTCAATCCAGCCCAAGTTTAATTGATAGCGCACGACTTCAGAGGTGAGCAAAAAGGGACCTCGTGGTGGCTGTTTTAAGATGACGGTTACAAGAAATCTATTTGAATATGGCGATGGCTTTTGAAATGCATGATATAAAAGTCCGAAATACCCAATATGCCTTTGAAAACACGAAAGAGTCCCTTTCTGCAACGGAGGTGCCTTTTGGACTTCGGCGTAGTTACACGCTAACAGACAAACGAGGATGAGGCTGATGTTATGGTGGCTGCTCGTGGTTGTCCGGTCGGGTTGTTTACTTTCTCCCCGCAGTCAACCCCCAGCCTTTCAGAGGTGCGTATTACGGCCGACAACAACCGACAACAAAAATTGACTGGATGAAATTCCTACAGATGCCTGCAAAGCTGACCTAACAGAAGTCAATACTATATCGGAGGAGATTCTGTCTCACTACTCCAAGACGTTTCTACGTAACGGAACTCTCCCGCATCAATCCGAAAACCAGTGTCGGACCCCAGACTGCGGCCAGCCCAGCCCTCACACGAGCGATAATGGTGAGCAAAGAGGCATGCAAAATCCACCAAGGGACGCTAACACATATAAAAGTCTGCCCCTACAGGATACAAACCATCCCCCTTGGGCTACGGCACGCCCCGAAGCTCTCCATTCAGGCGTCCCGAGTCACCAGCATCCCCTTCTCCTCTTCGACACAACAGTCCATTGATATCGCCATCGAGGGCAGGTAATGCGAATGGCGCACCAAGATTCAGCATTCCCCCATCCACAGCCTCGGTCGCAACGGCAGAAAGCTGGACACCACGGGCCCATTCCGCCTCCGATGATGTGTATATTACACCCCAGCCGCTGAAGACCGTCTCTCGGTCGCCGCAAGCCCCAAAAACGATGGCGGAACACGGGAATGCCTTGGCCCAGTTACCCCCGGCACAGGTTCGGACAATGAGGGAGGGTTTTCAGATATTGGACCGTGATAGCGACGGCGTTGTGGGTAGGGATGATATCGCCGATATGCTCAACCAGTTAGGTACGAAACCTACCTTCAACCAGTCAATTCCACATGACATCTGGCCGATAACTAACATTGAGATGTAGGCCTTCCAGCAAACCCATCTGATGTCTCGGCGTTTTTCCCGCCAGCGGCATCTCAAACAATGACACTCGCACCATTTCTCAACTCGCTCGCGACGTCCCTGGCTGCCCTATCACCAAGCTCAGAGCTACTTTCGGCATTCTCTGCGTTCGATGACGATGATAGCGGCCAGATTGACCCCACCGAGCTTCGTGACGCGATGCTCCACACGGCGCCAGATCCAGGCGAGCGGGCACTAACAGCGTCCGAAATTGACAAGGTCATGAACGGCTTCACAGCGCGGAGAGCGTTCACGAAGAGCAAGGCTAGTAACCTGGGCAAGCGTGGCGAGGTGTTTAAATACCAGGACTTCGTAACATCGGTGGTTGGCGGGAATGGGGGGGCCGATCAAGCCTCTGAGGATTCGGAAGACGTCTAAGCAGTACGAGTTATGAAAAGCAGAGTGGGGGATCATCAGGCAGATTGTCAGCAACAGCATTGGGAGTGGGTTTATTGGGCGTAATGACTATGTTAGGGTTTAAAGGCATGGAGTAGGATTTGGGGGGACGCGTATCAGTTAACACGTGTAGAGCAGGGCCCGGAAACGGGGCATTTGGTGAGTGTCACATTATTGAGCTGTTACCTAGCGCCGTGGCGGTCGCATTGTTGTCGCAAATTACCTACTGGGATCTGAAGCTGTTTGTCAGGTAAGGTTGGGGTCTTGTAGTGTTGCCCTCCTTCTGAAGTCTCCGCTGCTGCGCATAGATGATCATGGCAGCGACCAAGTTTGAGAGTTTGGATTTCTCGGGAAATGGTTGCCGCCAGGCATGAATCCTTACCTGGCACAAGGCACCCAAGGCTGCCAATGGAGGACTGCGGAGAGGAAAAGGATGAAGGAAGCCAGCCTCGTAATGTCCGGCTCCGACCGCGGGCCGCTGCGACCCATAGAAGCTTCTCGAAATCGCAATGGCCGTGCTTGGCTAATGACTGGTTAAGGCGATAATCTTCGTTGTCTGAATTCTTCAGCGGCTAAAGGGGGTGGCAGGCCTCAAGAAGCAAGGGCTCGGAAGCACCCGCCTCCCGCGGCAGCTGGCCAGGTTTTGGTCAGCCGGCTTTTTGCTAGCGACTAACTGGGCCAGCAGAACCCCCAGTCCGCCCAGACCGACCAGTGTTGACAGAAACCGTCCGCATGGGATGGAAGCTGCCAACGCTACCCTTCCATTATGAGGTTCCTCTGAGTGTTCAGTGGAACGGGACAGTTGTTGTTGTTTGCGCTGCGCTAGGGGGACCTCAGCAGAGTCGCACAGAGAACAATGGCGAGGCAAGCAGACATGGCAACGGCCCCGATCGACTGGTCGGCAATGCAGCACAAGTTGTAAACAAGGCAGCGCTCTGGCAGGCCAGGCATTGGTTGGGCGACACGCTGGAACGCCGTCTAGGCCTTTTCTTTGGCGGGTTTGGCGGGCAATGCGGGGGGGGGGGGCAGATCCGTGTCGAATCGACATGCTGCGTGGCGTCAAAATGCCCGGGGCGCAGGTACACGCTACCTGAAGCTGGTCAAATGGGCGAATGACTTTCTTTTGCGTCCCAAATTTCCAGAGAAACCCCAGCCAGCTCATATTTTCTTCGAATCGCAATTCAAAAGACGCAAGAGGCTCCGTGATTTGTCTGAGGGCTGAGAAACGCTCTAAACCCCTTTGCACTTGCCAGAGTCGGTTGCCAGAGCGTGTAGGGTTGATCGGTCTGCTGCCTTCCGCGTTCCTCGACATTTTTTTCTGACAGAACACTGAACCCTCGCCGACCTCCCGACTTCCCGCACCCGCACCGCACGAGCAGCCCCAGACCCCAGAGCAGCTCCAGAGCACAGCGCAGAGCCAAGGCAGACCGCAGAGCAAACGCACGACCTGGCCACCCCGATCCGCAATCCGCAATCCGCCGTTCAAAATTTCGAGTGTCGTGTGCGCTGTGCTGCGAGAATAAGAAAATAGGGCAGTCGCCTGCGAACGTGCAAAGTGCGCCGCCAGTGCCATCCATTCTAAACCAGAAGGCGACCTGCGAGGTCCACACCCCCAGCTGCCGATACCGACAGGACGAGCCGACGCTGGAAGCAGAGAGAGTCAGAGAGAGGGATACCTGGCTGCTCGGTACCGCTGCCCCGAACCCACCCGCCAATTTCTGCCTTTATGCAGCACCCTTCCAACAAAGCCTGACCTTGCTCGGAAGTCACGGCGTCGACCTTCGTTTGGCGGACCCTACCGCATATAACAATCCCGCACCCAAAAATCGCAAATCGCAGACGGACGGCTTTTTTAAGGCTCGCCCCAGTCCACCTCAATGAAGTTTTTCTCCAAAAAAAGTTCTAAGAAGCCCAACTCCGTTGACGAGGAGGACGAGGAACCCGAAGTTTTCACCGACACGCAGCCTCCTTCGCCCACCAAGTCGTCCCAACCGCCCAACAAACCACTACCGCCTGGCCCGCAATCTGCGCCCTCGACATCGACTTCCCGCACTTCGTCTGTAAAGTCACAACGACCCGACTCGTTGTCGTCTCGCGAGGCCACTAAGCCGCCGCGCACCTCGCGCAGCTTTGCGCGCCACGCCACCGATCCAGGCTCCGGTTCCTCATCCTCTCGCCGGAAAAAGATCGACCCCGACACGCATCCTCTCAACCTCCCCCCCGAGCAGCGAAAGCGTCTGTCTGCCCTATCCGCTATGAGCGCCCGCAATTCAATGGACGTCGATAAGGAACCCGTCAACGGAGGTACCAACACCCCCTCCTCCCCTCCCCCGCAGCCGCAGCAACCCCAGCCGCAGCAGCAGCAGCCTTCCTCGTCGTCGTCGTCGTCGTCGCAGAATCAGCAGCAGACCCAGCAGCCGCAGCCGCAGCAGCAGCAGCCCCCCCAACCCCAGCCGCAGAGTCATCCACAGCAGCAAACCCACCCCCTCCACCATCACCATGCGCACCAGAAGCCGCCTACACCGGCTCACACCTCTTCCTTTACAGTGCCCGTGACCAACGGAACAGATGCATCGGCTAAAGGTCCTGTCGACGAGCAAGTCCCCCCTCCCCCGCCCCACCGGTCGCAGCCTGCCAGCCCGACCCAGACCGCGGCGGAGGATGCTGAGAACTATAAGAATGAGGGCAATAAATACTTCAAGCAGAAGGATTACACCAGTGCAATTGAGTTTTATACCAAAGGTAAATCCCCATGTCTTCTGTCTAGTATATCCCATGTGCTTACGCAGAATGGCAGCCGTCGTCTTGCAACCTGGCTCGGCAACCTATCTTGGCAACCGAGCTGCCGCTTTCATGAGTGCTGGCAAATATTCCGAGGCTCTGGATGATTGCAAGCGGGCAGCAGATCTTGAGCCCCAAACCAAGATTCTGCTTCGTCTAGCTCGCATCTACACAAGCCTCGGCCGGCCTGAGGAAGCAATTGCTACGTTTAACCGTGTGCACCCCCCGCCGTCGGCTAGGGACACAGCCCCTGCAAGAGAGATGCTCCACCACATCAGGGCGGCACAATCAGCGTTGAGAGACGGCACCGCGGCTTCCATGGTTCTGCACCCCCTTGATATGGCTGAGAAGCTCCTTGGCGTTGGGGCGTCCAAGCCCAGAAAGTGGCAACTGATGCGGGGAGGGGCACTGCTCAAGATGGGTGATGCCAACTCCCTAGGAGAAGCACAGAATATCTCCATGTCACTCCTTCGTGGTAATAACCAGGACCCCGAGGCCTTGGTACTTCGGGGCCGCGCGCTATACGCACAAGGAGAGAACGACAAGGCGATCCAGCACTTCCGGAAAGCAGTCAGCTGCGATCCTGATTACAAGGATGCCGTGAAGTGGCTCAAGACTGTCCGTGAACTCGACCGTGTCAAGGAGGAAGGTAACCAGGAGTACAAAGCCGGCCGCTTCCAGAACGCAGTAGACAAGTATTCTGCTGCCTTGGAAGTGGACCCGTCCAACCGAGGAACAAACGCCAAGATTTTCATAAATAGAGCGCTGTGCCGCATCAAGCTTAAGCAGTACGATGATGCCATCGCTGACTGTGACCGGGCTTGGAGCTTGGACCCTCACTATCTCAAGGCTCGCAGAACCAAGGCGGCCGCGCTTGGTCACGCTGAGAAGTGGGAAGACTCTGTCCGCGAGTGGAAGGCGATCCAAGAGTTGGATCCAGAGGACCGGGCAATTGCAAAAGAGATCCGAAAGGCAGAGCTCGAGCTGAAGAAGGCGCAAAGAAAGGATTACTACAAGATCTTAGGTCTGGAGAAGACGGCAGACGAGAACCAGATCAAGAAGGCCTACCGGAAACTCGCCATTGTTCACCACCCGGACAAGAACCCTGGAGACGAGAACGCCGAAGCTCGCTTCAAGGATATCAGCGAAGCCTATGAGACGCTGAGTGATCCTCAGTACGTCCCTCCCCTTGGTCTTTAGCGGATTGGTTCTCGGGCTAACAGGAATGTAGGAAACGTGCCCGGTACGATAGTGGAGACGACATAGACATGTCGGACATGTTCGGTGGAGGCGGCATGGGTGGCATGGGCGGTGGCATCGACCCCGAGATTCTGTTCTCAATGATGGGTGGTGGTGGAGGACCCTTCGGAGGCGGAGGCGGCTTTGGAGGCGGTGGTGGTGGCTTCTCGTTCCAGAACGGCGGCGGAGGCGGCCAGCGGCGCCCTGGGGGGGCCAACTTCTCGTCCCAAGGATTCCATTACCCATGACAATCCGAAGAGGGGGGGGCAACCGACAACGACGAGCACGGAGACGAGACTGATTCCGAGGCGAACAATCGAACCCGGTATCGGGACCGATCCCAGACGGGCGGGAGTGGTGTCAATGCAGCTTGGAGAGATGAGGCGACCGAGGCGAGGAATAGGTGGCTGGATCAGCTGCGTCGTGTCGGGCTTCTATTTACGGCTGCCGTTGTCCTACTCCCTCCATATCTTGTGGGATCACTCGTCCTAGCCGCCAGCGTGGTGTACATTTGCATGGCGGCGATTAGGTCGGTCAGGTCTTAAGCTAGTCGGATTAACCTGGAAGAGGAGGATGTGGAGACCCCACGGAATCGCACGTTGCATCAAAAAGAGATTGGCTTTTCGGCATAGAGACTACTGGTCATTTTTGAGGTCATTTTACTTATGTTTTTTATTACCCTACCGCACAACCCATCACATTGAAGGAGGCGTTGGCTGGATCATAATATTTCGAACACCTGCGGGGACCCCGTGGTCGGCATTTCGTTTTGATAAGCTGCCCGCATTGGCATGCCGCAGATAGAGAAGTCACTTTGACATGATGAGCCCTTGGGCCTTAGAAGAAGAGATGGGGGAAGCTGGTCCCGGAAGGGCTTGAGGGGCTTCCATTATCTTAGGAAACCGATGGGCAAGCCTCAAACCCCGGTTTAGGACAGAGTTTGCTGTCTGTTTTCGGGGGAGGTCCGTCATGATTGCACTCTTGGTCACGACTGGGGAGGGGGGTCAATCTGTAGATGGTGGGTAGGTAGCGGATAATGGAGTTGAGTTTCTTTCTGAATATTATTGTGACGTGATACATGGGGTGAGGTCGGTGTCGCGAGTGCCACAGTCTGAACTGAGTGGACGATGACGGCGGCCCGATTCTAGCCACTGCAGCCGGGTGGTCTGGCGTCTGGCCCTCGGTCGGGACGGACCTCGACTTCAAGGATGCGTTGTGGCGCACACAGGTACACCTTCGGTGAGGGGCAGATATCAGGCAGTGGCCAAGGCTGCCCGGCGGGCAATGGTGGGGCATGTACATGTGTCAAGTACCCAGGGGTAGGTGACACGGGCACGGACCATCGCAGAGATCCGGGGTTTGGCCGTCCGTGTGCTAGTTTTGACCGTCGGCCCAGCAGAAGAGCTTTGACCCCTGCTCGAAATTTGGAGGCCACGATTCACTTGCCAAAGCCGCAACTGTCCCCTGTGGAAGCCGCCACATTGCATGATTGTTGCCCTGGCGCGCACCTCATTCCTTGACAACGTCCGCTACCTCCCTAATACGCTGCTGAACGCCCACTGCTTGCGGCACTCGATCTTTTTGCTCTCTTCACTTCTAATACGCGTAGTTGTTGGCCGATGCTTGAAACAGAAGCACAAGGAGCAAAAGACGCACGAGCTCTCTCCTGCCCACCGGTTCCCACCCAACTGCACCTGGCAGCCGCAAGTCCCGTCTTGAGCTAGCTGGTCGCTAGCCATCTCGACCGTTTTTTCCTTGTCTGGCCGTGTCGCAGCGTATAGGCAAATCGGTGCCCGCCCAGTCGACCGCTCGCCATGAGCACCGACTACGCCTACGACGAGGAGGGCTACCTATGGCCCTTCTTCGTCTTCACCCTCGCCCTCATCGTCACCATCCCCCTCACGTTCACCCTCGTGAACAAGTCGCGCGACCCCTCGGCCGCCTTCAAGCGGGTCCAGACACACTACAAACACACCCATACCGAGCTAGTGGATACGCTGCGCAAGCAGGAGAAGCGCAAGGACCGTAAGATATGGCTGGCCCTCCTGGTAGTTGGCGGATGGGCCGTTATGGGCTACATGCTCTACCTGATCAACACGACCGAGGCGCCCACACATAAGCTGTGGAACCCCTACGACATACTCAAGATCTCCGAGACAGCCACTGAGAAGCAGATCAAGAGCCACTATAAGAAACTCTCGCTCAAGTTCCACCCCGACAAGGCTAAGCCAGACCTGTCCAAGAACGAGACAATCGACGACCTCAATGCCCGCTATGTCGAGATCTCCAAGGCCTACCAGGCGCTGACGGACGAGGAGGTCCGCAACAACTATATCCAGTACGGCAACCCCGATGGCAAGCAGGGGTACAGCATCAACATTGCCTTGCCTAAGATCATTGTATCGGATGGTAATGGCAAATATGTTGTCCTGCTCTACTCGGTTCTTTTCGGCGTTCTCCTGCCCTACCTGGTCGGATCCTGGTGGTATGGTACGCTGAGGCGCTCCAAGGAGGGTGCGCTCATGGAGAGCGCCAACCGCCTGTTCCGTGAATACAAGGAGGGCATCGACGAGGGGGGTGTCATCGCCGCCCTCAGCACTGGCCAAGAGTACGAGGAGCTGCTAAAGGGCGACAAGGCCGACACCGGTCTTGCCAAGATCGAATCGAGACTTCTGGCCGAGGGCAAGCTCTCGCCTGTGGCGGGAGGTCTATCTGTTAAGGACAAGGAAAGACTGCAGGATTTGGAGAGCGGCCCGCAACGAAAAGCATTGGCGCTACTCTGGGCTTACCTGGGACGCATCGAACTCGACGACGCTGCCCTGAACAAGGCCAAGTTTGAAGTTGCGCCTATCGCCCAATCTCTGAACAAGTCCTTTACCGCCATTGCTCTTGCATACATGAACACGGCCCCTCTCTTGGCTTCTTACTACGCTAGCCAGCTTCTAATTCAGGCTCTCCCGCCAAAGGCCTCGCCGCTTCTCCAACTACCATACTTCGGCCCCAAGGTCGTGAAGGCTATCGAGGGTGATTCTAGAGTCCACACAACGGTACAGAGCTTCATGGACAGGCCAGATTCGAAGCGGCGCAGTCTAGCGGTCGGTAAGGGTCTTCTCACAGAAGATCAATACAAGGAAGCCGTTGGCGTCGCCAAGCAACTGCCGTACCTCCGCGTGGCCAAGGCATATTTCAAGGTAACGGGCGAGCGATACATTATCCCGTCTTCGCTCGTGACGCTTGTGGTCAAGGGACGCTTCGTACCCCCAGGAAGTGAGAGTGTGCCGGCAGTAGAAGAGCTCGACTTGGAGGATGTAGATCCGGCCGAGGACGATCTGGACGCCATTCTGGGCCGCAAGGCCAAGCAGCAGGTTGGCAAGGATGAGAAGGGTCGGCCGATCATGGCGGCGGTCGAGAGTGACCCCATCTTCCCGCCCCTCGCCCACGCGCCGTATCTGGCGCGCGACCACAGCCCCAGGTGGCATGTATTTCTGACAGATTCCAAGCAAGGCCGCGTGGCGGTGCCGCCATTCACCTTTGCTCAGTTTGACCGGCCAGTGTTTGAGGCGGACGGCAAGACGCCCACGTTTGCCATGCAGACGCTCAAGGCGCAGTTCCAGGCGCCGCCCCAGGCTGGACACTACACCTTTGTTATGCACGTTGTGTGCGACAGCTATGTTGGGTTTGATACCAAGATGGAGGTGACCCTGATCGTCGAGGAGGCGAGCAAGGCTGAGGAGATGACGGATGAAGAGGAGATCAGCGAGCCTGAAGAGGGTGAGTTTTCCTGGTTTTCTGAGTTGAGAGAGTGATAAGAATGCTAACAATTTGTGATAGACTCAATCGCTGGCATCATGAATGCTGCCAAGGGCGGCGCACCGCCGACAAAGGTTGTCAAGAAGAGGAAAGAGAAGGACGAGGAAGACTCGGATGAGGAAAGCGGGACAGAAGAGGAGGAGGATGATACTAGCGACACGAATACAGATACCGAGGCAGAGGATTAGACATTCGGTAGATGCTTGGTGTTTATACCGTACATTGTAACACCATCAGCTTCTCTCTCAGTCATGTTTTGGTTTTTTACAACTGGCGGCGTTCACATCGCCTGAGGAGAGAAGAACTTTGTATTTAACAAGACAAAAGTGGCCATGGGCTATATTGGCGTTGCTGAGACATGGGTATTATACTTTTTTTTTTACGGAGAATACGGGAGGGGGGTGGAAGAGGATTAAGCCAGCGTTTTGAACATTTTTCCCTTTCAGTGACTCGAGCAGACGTGAAGGAACCTCGGGAGGAAGGGAGGGGGAGGGAGAAAGGGAGTATTTAATGGCCACACACCCACACACAAAAATTAAGCTATCATCTAACAAAAGAACAATTTAAATTTTAAATAAAAAAAACACTGGATGTACGAGCCCACTCCCAGAGTCGAACTGAGGACCTCATCATGTATCAGTAGACATATCGAAAGATATACTAGTGATGCGCTCTACCACTGAGCTAAGCGGGCGGTGTGGATCATTTCGATGGAAAACTGACTCCTTCCAGCTGCATACCAGCCACTGCGCTCACCTGAATTGGAGAGATTGGAGATTTCGGTAAGGTATCCACAATATATTACTAAAGAAACACTTGGCAAGAATAAACGGGGTGGATGCAGATGCGGCAATGCTCTCAGAATGCAACCAGAATACATACATCACGATAATCAAACCCATCCACCCTACGCCCCACCAACTAGACTTATTCCTACACATACATGATTTGTTATCCCAGACACAGCAGTCGACCCTCTCTAATAATTCTTCTGACTGCATCGTCCTGTCATCAAGGCGGTCCAGTCCCTCTCCGACCCCCTTTTCCTCTTCCAATGAACCCTCCTATCCGTCCATCCATCCATCCATCCGTCGTTATAACACGTCTATTTCCTTCCTCTTACTAGACGCTCATCCTCATCGCTCCCCTCATCATCGGAGAACTTATCTCCGTCTTCACCAACGGCGAAGATAGTCTCGCCGTCGAGTGAATCCCGCGGCGGGCTCACCGCTCTCCGCTGCTGCGATGTACCAACAGTGCTATATCGCTGCTGCTGTACACTCCCGCTTCCACCGTTTACTGATGTGACCCCCTCTGAAGCCCCATCTTGCTGTCCCGCCGTCTTGGAACCAACACGCGCCTCCTCGTCGTCCGAATCATCGGGTGCGCCAATGTCGAGGTTGGCAATCTCGAAAGTACCATCATCCTCCTGAGCGATCTCGTCGCTCATGGCGAAGCGGCGATTGTTGGCAGTGGGCCGCCAGACATAGGCAACCCAGGCCACGTCGGCAAAGTAGACGAGGTTGAGCCAGCCGTCGAGGATGAACCACCGGCTCTTCCAGTGGAAGGGCACGTAGCCCGGGTCGCGCGCTGACGCGAACGAGAACGAGTTGAAGAAGAAGAAGGCGAAGATGACGAGAATCGAGATGAGGATGCACCACCACAACTTGCGGTACATGGCCTCCTTGACGTGCTGCTTGCGCTCGCGCAGATCCTTAAGTGTGAAGTTGAGCGAGTTGAGCGTCCAAACGTAGAATGCGGTCAAGGTAGCAGCGAGGGGCAGTACGATGAGGAGCACAAACGGCCCTGCATCGTCCGGGGTCACGAGCAGACTCGTAACGGCGTAGATAATTCCGAACACAAAGTGCACGATGGCGAGCCAGCGCACGTAGATCATGGTCTTGCCGAGAGTCGGCTTCACCACGCCGTATCCCATGCAGACGATGAGAAGCAGGAAGAAGGAGAACGAGTTGCGCGCCGCATTAAGGACGGCGACCACGACCAGAAGGACTCGGGAGCCCACGTTGGACCCGTGTCTGTTGAGGTAGTCTAGAGGAGTCTTTAGTTAGTATAGGGTATGGGGTTCATGGGATCGGAGCGCGTACCATAGAAGCCCCATGTCATGAGCATCTCAAGCACCAAGAAGATGAGAATAGCTGTGATGTAGTTTTGCACAGCCACTAAGCCTGGTTAGCTATGATCTCCCGAGCTACGGCGCCACTGGTGAACCTACAGATGTCGGCACGATGCTGGAAGTAGAGGAACCCCCAGAACCTGCGACTGTCAGCTCTCTTTCACATTTTCTGCATATCCAGGGGGTACCTACACCAACACCAATGCGTAGAGAATGGTGATGCCTCCGTAAAAAGGCAGCTTGGGGATTTGGGGTCCCGGGAGCTCGCCGTAGGCGTTGCGAAACTCAACCAGAGCCTCATACTGGGTCTCGCCGGGTTGGAACGTCACAACGCAAAAGTAGCCCGTCTTGGGAATGGGATACTTGATAGGCTTCGAGTCCTTCAGGTGCATGGCCTTGGTGAGGATGATGTTGTTTGACTTTTCGGTGGCGTTGGGCGACAGAATAAACTCTCCAATATCGGTGCTGTTGCAGTATCCGGCATCGACGTACTCGGGCTTACAGATCTCGGCCTTGTGCGACGCGCCAGGCGGCAGAACACCAATATAGTCCGAGTCCATCCACTCAAAGATCAAAAGGCTAACAACGGGGTCGTCTGAGGCGTCCTTGCCGACGTCGGTGAACTTGACGAGGATGAACGGATCGACCGGGCCGCCCCAAGAGTTCTTGCTATACATGCCTGGGAACAGCAACGTTAGCCGGGGGGTATCGCGAGATCAGGAAGGATGATGAGCATACCCTCGCATCGTTGCCGGTTGTCGGCTGTGTTATCCTGGATTGGAGCAACTAATCAGTCTTTGCTCCATCACCGTCGCACTCCTCAGACAGGACCCAGTGCAGAACCCACCAATTTGACTTCCAGTGCCTGGGCGGTCCATGCGGACAGCAACAGCAGGAAGAAGGCTTGTGTCCAGCTCCTCATTGCGAGATGCGGTGCTGTGTTTCGCCGGCGCGGCGTCGGGTTGAGGCTGGCGCGATGGGACGTCTCCGAGACGTGTTCGTTGTTTGGACCAAAAAGCAGGGCGATGCTGCAACTCTCAAGAACAAGAGCAGGATGCGGAATGCGACATGGGTCCGCCTTCTGTTGAGAGGCTTTGGCGTGTTAAACGGTAGCCCAATTGCTTACGGGCGAGAGGGGCCAAGGCTTGGGTTTTGGGTTGTTAAAGAACACGAGAGCCTCACTTGTCGAGGTCGAAGCTTCAAATTGTCGGTCGGTGCATAGCATGTTGCATATAGCGTAATGCCCCGGCAAAAAGCTGGCTTTCGATTGCGCAGAGGGACCCGCAGCCCGACGCCACGCACTGCGGAGTACGCACACCTGGCACGTCTGGTCTTGCACGGGCCAGGTCGCTGCAGCAGCTGAGGCTGCTAGGCGGACTAGGCCACCCCCTGCAGCCATCGTGCAAATCACCACTAGGAATTTACTGATAAGATAGGCGAGCGCAGGACATCATCGGCGAACCTGGTGCTGCAACGCGACGAGCGACGCTGCAACCTTTTTAGGTCTCTCCAACACCACAGCCAGGATGGGGAAGGGAACCGACAAGCTCTACATCACACACTCGGAGTGGTCGTCCTCGGATGCCTATGGCGCCAACACGGGCGTCAATGCGGGCGCGCGCGCGGCCAACCGCAGCGGGTCGTCGGCGGGCTTCAAGCGGCTGCCCTTCAACTTCTGCGCCGCCAGTCTCCAGCCCTTCAAGAACCCCGTCTGCACCCCTGATGGCACCATCTTCGACGTCGAGGTCATCGGCACCTGGCTGGCCAAGACCCCGACCAACCCCGTCAACGGCGAGCCGCTCGCCGCCAAGGACCTGATCAGGCTCAACTTTGCGCGCAACGGCGACACAGGCCCGCAGTCCTCGGACAGGAACCGCAATGGCGGGCTCAGCGATGGCAAGGGCGACTTCATCGACCCCGTTACCTTCAAGGTGCTCACCGACAACACCCACATCGTTGCCGTGCGCCACGGCACCTACGCCAACGTCTTCGCCTGGGACACGGTCGAGCGCATGAATATTAAGGCCAAGATGTGGCGCGATCTGGTCGACGACGTCGAGTTTGGCCGCAAGGACATCATAACCCTCCAGGACCCCCAGAACGCCGCCAGCCGCGACCTCGGCCAGTTCAAGTTCCTCCGAGACGGCGAGGCGGCCCTGCCGACGCCCGAGAAGGAAGCCGAGGCTAAGGCTGGCAACATCAACATTGGCGCACTGGGGCGCGTGGGCGAGAAGGTATTGCGGGCTAAGGAGGCCGTGGATCGGGCGCGGCGCGAGCGCGAGGCCGGCGGCGACATCAACCGCTCAACCAAGACCCTCTCCAAGCCCGGCAGCGCTAACCCCAATGCCGCCCGCCGCCCCGCCATCCAAGACCGCAAGCTGGCTCACAACGCCGCCTCCTACACCACGGGCAGAGCTGCCGCCTCCTTCACCAGCACCGGGCTCACCCCCTCCACCAGCGGTGAGCGCGCCACCCTCTCCGACGAAGAGTGGATGCTCAAGCCCAGGCGCGTTAAGATCAAGGGGTACGCGCGCATTGAGACCAGCCTCGGCGACCTGACGCTCGAGCTCCAGACCGAGACGGCCCCCAAAGCCGTCTGGAACTTCATCCGGCTCGCGCAGCGCGGCTACTACCGCAACGTGGCCTTTCACCGCTCCATCCGAAACTTCATGATCCAGGGCGGCGACCCGACCGGCACCGGCCGCGGCGGCATGTCCATCTGGGGCAAGAACTTCGCCGACGAGTTCGAGGGCCCGCTCACCCACTCGGCCCCCGGCATCGTCTCCATGGCCAACAAGGGCAAGAACACCAACTCGTCCCAGTTCTTCATCACGTACCGCGCCGCCAAGCACCTCGACAACAAGCACACCATCTTCGCCAAGGTCGTCGAGGGCCTCGACACCACCCTACCCAAGATGGAGGCCGTCCCCACCGAGGACGGCACCAACCGGCCCCTTACCGACATCGTCATCAACGACGTCGTCGTCTTTGTCGATCCCTTTGACGAATTCCTCAAGGACAAGGCTGCGCGCGACAAGGCCGCCGCCGAGCAGGCCGAGATCACGCGCCGCGGCGGCACCGAGGACGACCGCACCACCTGGACCGGCAAGCGGATCCGCACGGCCGGCGACGAGGTTGGCGAGGGGGGCCACGGAGACCACGGGGCCGCCGGCACCGTGGGTAAGTACTTGAAGAGCGCCATGGCGAGCTCCGGTGCGGGAGCGGCGGCGGAGGCGGGGACCGAGCAGACCAAGGATACCGTCGGTGCAGATCTCGATAACTGGGGGGAGCCGTCGCGGAAGAAGGCTAAGACGGGAGGGTTTGGGAATTTTGATGCGTGGTGATGAGTTGGGTCTGGAATTTTTGTATATACTTGCTACTGTTCACGTGCATGGCGGGTTCGGCGTTTGGGTCTCATGTTTAAAAAGGGGGAAGCTGAAAGGGACACGGGTTGCACACTTTGCAACATGGTAGTGGTGTGGTATACAACAGCAAATGAATATATATATATATATATACATGCTAAACGTGTTTGGTTTGTTCGCCCCGAGGTGTCCTCTCTAAGCAATAATCGCTCCCCTTTTCCACACAAGTTCATATCATGAGGTCATCATCTCCCTCGGCTTTTATTTTGTTCCCCTAATGGCATAGTCATATCCAGCCCAGACTGCCTTGGTAGTACAACACATCCCCCATAAATATCTCATGCTAGTAGCGCGTCAAACTCGGACCGATCCCTTTCCATATACACGCCGAAATCCCCCAGCTTGAGCATCGCCGGCAACATCGACGCCGGCTTCGGCGGCCCATCCAACCACTCCGACGACGACTCATGCTCGTCCAACAGATTCGCAATCGAGTCGGCCTGCCGGATACCCGTTTCCATGTAGAGAGTGCGTAGCCGCTCAATCACATACGCCTTGCCCTCGTCCGTACACGCCGACGACATGCCGACAATGTACAGCGGCCACACCACGGTACTGGTAGCCGACACGAGCAGCATGAAGCGATGAGCCTCGTCCTCCGGGTCCCGTGCCCGCGTCACATCCAGGATGGTCAGCCCGCTTGGCTGGCTCGGCTCCGGCGGGCCGGTGCTGACAGAGTCGGAGCGGGTCGAGGGCGATGTCGGGGGGCTCGGGGTGGCGCGCACTTCGACGCTGGATATCGGCGGTGACAGGGGGGTGAGGCTCTCGATGCTGCCGTCAGCCGAGTTGACGAGCCCTAGGTGCTGCGGCACGCTGGCGATGATGGACTGTACCATGCGTCTCAGCTTGCGCCGTGCCTTGGTGAACTCGTCGATGTATCGCTCCGAGACAAGTCTTGGGGAATATGGTTGTTGGGATTCGAGATAGATCAGGGAGAGGATTGTCTCGAGGACGAGAATCCGGGCGGTTCGGATGCCATTCCACACTGTTGCGTGCCAGAGGGACGGGTAGAGGTGGCATATGCCATCGAGCACTGCGGGATGGTACTTGGAGAGCTTGAAAGTGCGGAACTGCCACTCCGGCGGGAGCTGCCCTGATCGCGTCTCAAACTCCCCCTCAATCGCCAACAGCTTGTCCACGATCTCCTGTATATCTGTCATGGCGCCTCCACTGATGTCATGTCGTATCTGTAAGATCTGAAACATGAGCGTTGTCATCCACCCTGTCGGGTCCCTGGGATCTAATAGCTTGGCCATCTCTTGCCAGAGCTGTACTAATGGCTCCGGCATGGGCATCTGTCTCTGGATGCAGCTGATCACGACTCTTTGGCAGAGCATCGCGAACATCCTATTCCCTGCCCTCGTCTGGAATTGGGCGGGCCCACGCATCATCGCTAGTGCCGCGGCGCCGTTGACGTGTTCCTGGAATGCCTTTACCGTCCGTGTCCGCGGCCCGTCCTCCGTCATCATCTCGAAGACGCCGAGAATGAGGATTGAGAGCATGGTAGAGTCCTTGATAGCCTCGACCGGGTCCTCCAATGCGTGGTTCGTTAACCGGAGGGCTGTCCCATAAGACTTTTGGGCAGCCTCCATCATATCCCTGGACTGCGTCATGCTTGCTAGCCCCATGAGTCCCACTGCTGTCATACTGGCGAGGACGCTATCAACTTGCTGGTCGGGTGCTGACGACGCAGGCTTCCAAACATCGTAGACAAAGTCGAACTTTTGGTGGCATGCCGTCTCGTCCATGGTCACGTACCGTGAAAAGAAGTAGGCGGTGCCGCGTTCCTGGCAGGTTGGTGCTAGATTGTAGAACAGCGCCATGGCTGGTGTGACTGGCCAGCTGCCCGAATCAGGCGACATGATGCTCTCATCTTGAGACCAGACCGATAGTGTCCCGGGACTGCTTGGTGTCCCAAGACTGGGAACGACGAGCGAGAGGGCCTTGCGGGGCGGATCGGGGGTGATTGAGTGTCTACTCCTCGAGTCGGGTGATGAGCCGGGTTCGACGATAAGGTGGCCTTTCCTCCGAGCCTTGGCCTTTGCCTTCTTGATAACATGGGAGCTTTCATCTCGGAACATGAGATCTACGAGGTTCCGGTAGCCGGGGCATTCTTGCTGCCTCTTGTCGCACTGCCCACATCCTGGTTCTCGTTGGTCGCACTGGATGACTCGTCAACGGGAGCCGGGGGAGAGGAAGGCAATTTATGGGGTATATGAGGAAGCGCATCGCCATTGGGATGGGATTGGGGAGGGGGGGGGGGGGGGGGGCATCAAGAGACGAAACCAGGCTCGTTGAGGCCGATGCTCCGTAAAATCCGAAGCACCTGCCGGAAAGGGGGACTTACGCGAATCTTACGCTCCCGACAGTTGGAGCATCCCTTGCTTGGTTTCCCACAATACACCATCGTGGGGCAGAGGAGTGGTATATAACTCCCGGCGAGGGGACGGCGACCCAACGAACGGCCCTGGGTCTCTCTTCCCGGCCGAGGACCCTTTCTGAATGCCGCACGCCTGCCGGTGGGCGGTCGGTGTTAGGTGTGGTGATTCTTGACTAATCCCGAGGCACAGGCACAAGTCTTAGCACGGGCAGCGAGGGCCAGTGAGGGCTCAGAGGGATGCAGGAACGATCCGGTGCTCTCTCCGAATCCGGTATGGGAGGGAGATGGGCGTGGGCGAATGGTGGTCGATGGCGGACGTCGAAGTTGGCGCGAAGCAGCAGGAGGCAGGAAGCAGCAGGCACACGAGAGGAGGCCTGGCGATGTCGATCGCGCTCTTCTTAAGGATTCAAGGGCTCAAATGGCTCCAGGCTGGGGATGGGGAAATTCGCGAACCGCCGGAGGCCCCAATAGATAATAGATATTGATTCTCGGGCCGCCCCCCCCCCCAGGTCGACGCGACTATGACCCTGGTGGTCTCCTGAGAGCCAATTCCTCGGTACAGTACATAGGGCTATGCAGCAGCTAGGATGGTGGGAGAGAAGCGGGCGCGTTGGTGTGCGTTGGTGTTGATGCTGACAAACGGGGTCGATCGACTCTATGTCGAAGGCACAGCCCCTGATTCTTGGCCCATAGCCCGTGAGGAAACGGGTGTTACCAAGTGACCAGTTACCTCGTTACCTCTGGATTATCAGATCTAGACACCTTCAGAGTCCAGACGCGGGAGCGGGTGCTGCTGAGTCGATGTCGCAGCGCAGTGTTGCCGAGCCATGTTCAGCAGAGGAGCGCGCTGTCCATATCCAGAGCTGAGCAAGACGCCGTCGGTAGCTGCTTAACGGGTCGCCAGCGACAGCTAGTGGTGGCCAGCAGCAGGCGGGAAGGTGGGGGAGGAGCAGGGGGGTTCCTTCCTCTTTGGGATACCTCTGCGAGATACTTAAGGCGCCCGGGCCATGGCACCCATGCGGCCATCGACGGCGTGACATTGGCACTTTCATTGACATCCCATTGGCACTTTTGGGAAGACGGCCCCCCTGGCAAGTGCTGCCACCCGCGCTGCCAACCGACAAGGAGCGACAGGGGCACCAAAAGCTTAAACTGTCCCCCGCGATATGTTATTTGCTGCTCGTCGCAACGACGCCCTCGCCTACGGATTCGTTCGTTGTGGCACACCGAGCACACAACGGGTATCATGGCATCATAGCATCGTCGCCCCGCGCCCGCCCGCGCTGGCTGCCCTGGCTGTCATGGCTTGCATCACGAGCTTCCAGAAGACTTCTAGCCCGCCGGCCGACATGTCCTCCCGCGGTTGGCTATGAGGGCAGTGAAGACACATCTCCAGATTCACCGCAGACGCACCCGCGCCAGCCCTCGATTCGCGCGATACATCGTCGCCGTGTATTCCCAGATGACCCAAATGATGCCGTGGCTGCAGGAGCCACCTGCGCACCCGCTCAACGACTCGGGAGGGTAGGGCGACGCCGCGATATCGGGAGAAGGTTGGTGGCTTCAGGCAGGATTCAATTTCCGCAATACTTGCAATATCTGAAATTTTGCAATTTGCACTTAGTACTTGGTGTAGGACCCGCGTGTAGGGAATAAAGTTGCGCTGGTAGACCGCAAGTCCACGCCCCCCTTGGCACTGCCGTGGCCGTCAATCGACGAGTGGTGGTTGCACCTCGAGCATGTGACACAGACCCGGACAAGTTTGTGCTCCCCAATCCATTGCATCGGATCGCCGTGGAGATGCAACGTCAGCTCCTATGCAAGGGCGTTCGAGAATGATGCCAAACGTAACCCTGTGCCGCCGTCGTCGTCAAACTGCGTAAATGTCCCTATAACAATAACTTTGGTAACGTCTCTTACGTGCCATCAAGCTTGTAAAGTGCTTGGGCCACATCTGCTTTCGGCAAAAATGTCCAGGTTCTGCGTAGCGTGGGAAATTGCCGCAGATCCTCCCGAGCCCCTAAACGTTCGCGGCTAGGACGGACTAGCTAGCGATCACACAGCCCTACGCTAATGACCAAACACACCCAGAGACTGAGTGGGGAAGGGAAATGCTAGGGCTAGAGGGCCTTTGCGCCATGGCGGGCAGGCAAGGCATTCACGCAATTGAAGCTTTCAAAGTGCCAGGATGAACCGAACATGGATCCAGCGCGATGCAGCACAACCTCGTCGCGATTGCATTTTGTCCAACCAAACCAGCTCCGTTAGCGAGCGCAGCTTTTAGACTCGACATTGTGGGCATAGCCTCCTTCACAGCTGCATGCGAGATGAAACAACCTCAGTGGGTGTAAGTAAGTAAGTCCAACAGCTGCGGGGCACGTCGACCGCGGCCTGCACCGTATGGCCTACATAGTGGTGCGCAGGATAATACTGCCATAATACTGCCGTCGAGGGGCTGTCGGTAGTAGTCCCTGCATGCTGCGTACAGCGACCACCGGATTGTCTTCGTTCGCTCACCGCCCGGCGTCCGGCCAGATATTGGCCTATCGGCTGGGCTCAACGTGGCTGGCGGTGGGGAACGCGCTGCGGTATATGGCATTTGATGACGATGACCGTCCCAGGCTTCCGGCACTCGTGACCGGTCTGCAATCTATTCGGTAGCCTAAAGTTCGATACCGTGGCATGTCGCGTCACCGTTGGTATTGGGAGTCCAATGCCGACGGGATATCAGGCAATTTTTTTTTTCTCTCTTGGGTGTGGCTGTGTGCTCTCTGTAATCCATGTCAGTCCGCGTCGTCCCGCCATATCTGATGCCGGGCGAGTATGGAGCAAGGCCATTGGAGATTCCGCCCTTTGGCGCCTACTTATCAAGCATCGAAATGATAACGAAAAAATATCAAGATGAAATTTGCGTTGGGCAGCATGGAGAGCCCAGCCGCATCCAGATCTCTGATCCCCCCTCGGACTCTCGTGCAACCACATCGTTCTTGGAATATTGCAGCTCAGTCTTAGGCAGTAGGATATTAGAGCCAAAGGTAAGCAATCCGGGCCCGTCAGCCGGGGACTTTCAAGCCACCAGCGACAGCTGGAAGTAGTAACCCCGAGCTGTAACCCCAAGCTGTAACCTGAAGCTGCACCTGAGCGAGCTGGAGAGCAGCCCTCACAGCTAATAAGGCCGTAAAGGGAGCAGCTTAAACTCGACGCACAGGTAGGGCACAACAAAGCCTCTGGCGCGGCTCCCCGGGTCCGCTTCTCCAAAGGGTCGTCTCCAAGGGGGGAAGGGGGGGGGGGGGGGAGGGGGCTCCAACAAGCAACACTTACCCACGTCCCCACGCTCACGCTCCCACGCCATTCTTACTCATCGGAGGGAAAACTTGTCCTAAAACGGAAATCTCACGGAGATACTCCCGGCCGCTCGGGTCCAAGACCCCGGGCCACATCCCGTACCTCGGCAGATCGGTCCCCCCGGGGCTCAGGCACAAACGTGTCGTGCGCGTTGTGCGTGTCGTGATGTACTTCGTAGCTAGACTAGGCAATCAAAGCCCTGGCCTGACCCGCCCAGCCGGCGTTACGTACGGGGCAACACTCCACTTGCGCAGGCCTAGTGTAGTCGGTAGAAATGTCGCGTAGTGCAATCCCCAATGCCACAGTGCCCATGTGCGAGATGGGTATCGCATGGTGCATATTGCAATCTCGCCACCGCGGGGGGCTTCTAGAACACTTCCCCGGATCATTGTCGTCTATTTTTACCTTTGCCCCGTTGGTCATGGGGCCCGTTGGTCATGGGGTTTCCCCGTGCCACGGCGGCCATGGCATCGCGATGTCGCGTTGGACAGGTCGGGCTCAGACAGGCGGCATGCAACCAGGCGGTCGTGTCGGCGGCGAGCTGTCACCGCCAATCCGGCGATGAGTCGTGGAATCGGACGATAATGAATCGTGATAATGTGCCATGGAAAAAGGAATGATTCATGCCCACAGCCACGCGGGCCGACTTGTTTTCGGAGTCTTCGTCCTAGGGCCGTATGCACTGCTTGCATATATGTACAGTACAAAAGTGCCAAACGCCCTTGGGCTTGAAGGGCGGGCTGTCATTCCGACGTCGCTGAGGGGAAGAGATAACCCGGAATAGCTACGTCGAGCCACTGGTTTGTAACTGATGGGGAATAGGCACCGACAATTCAAAATCTCGGACAAACTCTAGTTAGTAGTAGAATGGACAGAAATTGTTGAACGTTATGTGTCGAGAGAAAAGTCAATGGCCAGTGCATGTGATTACGTCGTGCTGCAGTAGGCAAGTGGGGCAGACACCTTAATTCACTATGCAAAGAGCCAGGGCGGGATGCCCCTCATTCTGCCCCCCCTCCACTGGACAACTTTTGAAGCCATCTTCAGTTACCTCAGCAACTGTACGTAGCACCAAGCTGAGCCGGCCTACCTACATGACCCAGCTTGAGCCATGCCGGTAAGACGCCCCGAACCGCCCCAAACCGCCCCAAGTTTCCACCCCATCTAACCCCCCCGGCCCCGCAGCTCATCATCATAACCGGCCTGCCGACCTCGGGCAAGTCGACCCGCGCCCAGCAGCTGCACGCCTATCTCGCCGATCGCATCGCCACCGAAACCCCGCCCAACAGCCAGCCCAAGTACCGCTTACACCTGATATCCGACCAGACACAGGGCATCTCCCGCGCCGTCTACGACCTCTCCCCGGAACACCTCCCCGCCCACGTCCGTTCCGCCAACGCCTCGGAGAAAGATGCGCGCGCGGCCCTGTACGGTGCCGTCAAGCGTGTGCTGTCGCCCCGCGACATTGTCGTGCTGGATGGCCTCAACTACATCAAGGGCTGGCGGTACCAACTCTTCTGCGAAGCCAAGAACATGAGCACGCCGAGCGCCGTGCTGCAGATCGGCTGCCCCGTAGACCGGGCGCGGGAGGTGAACGAGGCGCGCCTGGCGCGGAGGGGGGCCGCTTCACCGCCACCACCACAATCGCCACTATCCCCGGCGCCGGCGGCAACGGCAGAGACCAACAACAACCCACCCCCCACACAGGCCCTTGAACCCGCGCCAGAACCCCTCCCCCAGACTGAACCCTCCCTCCCCCAACCACCACCCGCCACCGGCGATGACGACGACGAGCCCTACTCGCCCTCCAACTGGACGAACCTCGTCTTCCGCTACGAGGAGCCCAACCCGATGACGCGCTGGGACTCGCCGCTCTTCGCGCTGGTGTGGGACGACGGGCTGGAGCAGACGCGCACCGTCTTCGCCGCGCTATGGGACGTGGTGGCGGGCGTCGCGGCGCGGCCCGTCCGCCCCAACCAGTCGACCGTGCACCGCGACAAGGACCCCGGCGGGGACTACCTGTACGTGCTCGAGCGGGAGACGCAGGACATTGTCAAACGTATTCTCGAGGGGCAGCAGACCGACGATGGCGGCGGGGAGGTCACCATGGCGAGGGTGAATGGGGGCGGGGAGGGGGAGCAGCTGGTCGTTGAGCTCCCGCCGAGCCGCAAGGTCGGCCTGCCGCAGCTGCAAAGGTACCGCCGCGCCTTTGTCGCGCTGAACCGTGGGGGGATTGGGCTCGAGGCGGTGGGGAAGCTGGCGGCGGGGAGGTTGAGGGAGAGTTTTGTGGGGTATTTGAATGATGCGTTTGAGAGGGATGGGTAGGCGGGAGGTGATGATGGCGGAAGGAAATATACCCCTGTGGTTGCAGTGGCAGGGTGCTGGAGGGATGCCCTTCTGTCACTGATTGACGTTTTATCCTAGTGCTTGGCTAAACAAGCCCCACTGCGATTATCATACCACGATCGAGGACGTTAAGCATCTAAACCTGGGAGCTATGGATACCAGTTCCAGGCCCCCGCTGCCCAGGAGGCAAATGCTAAGGAGGGGGGGAGGGGGGGGGGGGGGAGGGAGGAGGTAGACTCCGACCCCCCCTATATTTCGACCACTCTGTATAATTGCACTGAAAGAACTACCCATGATCTTCAACCCACCATAATACAACCCTCCGCATCGCTCTCTTCCTCGCTACTGCTGTCAGATGGGCTACTAAGCCCACTGGATTCAGTGCCACTATCCGTAATTGCACCCGCTTCCACCTGGGCCCTGTGGATGGTTTCGATGTTGGCGAATACTTCTTTGTGGTTGGGTTCAACTCTCTTACGCTTTTTTGGCTTCAAGTCTTCAAGCCTGGCCTCCAGGATCTGGACTTGTTGGCTCAATTGAGCCTTATCAAAAGTTAGTTGGTCCACCTGCTCGGCTACCTCCTTGACTAAGGCCCTGGCTCCCCATCGTGACTACAAAAGCCTACGCAATTCCTTGACGTTATTCCGGACCGATACAACGTCTTGCTGTGGCGGCCAGTAGCGCCCCGCAACCACTTCAATGCCTCTGGCAGTATGAATAGTTTCAATGGCATCCAGGTGCACAGTTGTTGCAGCCACGAATCCACCGTTATTGGAGTTCTCGACTAGGAGACGGCTTAGTAGGGGCTTGGCACTATTGACAGGCCGTATCCTACTCGCACGCCACCCACTCTTGATATTATGGGCTGTTAAGCCAGCCATGCGTGTATTATAGTAACAGCCAAGGAATGCCCTCTCTCTAACTACCGTTGAGTCCGAATACTAGATCTTTGTGGCCAGCTTTGCCCTACAGGTTACCTTCAGGGGTAAAAAGTAAGAAAGGTCCAGTGGTTATAAAACGTGGGAGCTATGGGGTGGTAAATAGAGTAGGTGGATGTTATTTGAGTAGTAAGCCTATATGTAGTCGACTGTAACGTAGGGATGGTAGATATTTAGCACTAGTAATCGTGCTTCTCCGGCCGCGGGCTTAGTCCTAGGGATGAAGACCTTTTGAAGTTATTTTAGGGTAACGATATTGCTGGTCTTGCCTTTATTGGTAGTAATAAACTTCTACTGACTATATTGCTTTAGGACGTTAGGAAACCATTGCTGTTGGACCGATAGGCCTTTGTAGATAGCGAGTGGAGGGAGTGTTACCTCTATTACGGAGATATATTTAATGAAGGAGGTCTAAGCTCGCGATTCAAGCTGTTTCTTCTGTAATACTCGCTCTTTAGCTAAGCTAATAACTAGGCTGTTAACTCCCTAGCCTTCCATAATACCGCCTTCGTCATTATTCTACCTATTCTCGGGCTTAATATTCCGGATGGTAAGGATATCTATGAGCCCCGCAAGCGACACGAGCGGCGACTTCTTCCGGGGGAGGGGGGGCTCATTCAGGTTTGAGGCTGCTGCCGCAAAATCTCCAATCTCGTTTATCATGAAAACAAGGTCTTCCAATTGATATTCGCCATTGAGGCGGGTATTCCACAAGGTGCCAACCCGAAGAACCTGGTCGAGCGTAGTACCAAGAAGTGTAAGGGTGTTTGCGTGCTCTTGTTGACGCGGCCAGAAGACGACGGGTTGGCCGGCTGGAGCATCAAATCGTCAACTGTGGCGGCGCAATGGCTTTTGGCACAATGGCCTGTGGATGGTGGCCAAAAAGTCGGGGACCCAGCCTGGGAGATTTGGAATACGCTTTTCACTAGGCTGGGACATTGCCGTGACATCATGCCAGCCGCGCAACATAATGGCACGTGTCACGTCTCGGTAGGTTTCTTGGACTGACTTGGTGTAGTCAGCCTTGATGTACTCCTTTCTCGTCAGCCGTTGCAACCCCGAGGAGGCCGAAGATCATGTCGCGCGCATCTGTAGCCTTGTGGCCCTGGGTGAATCAAAGAGGTCCCACATGGCGTCTGCCCAAAAGTACTCGGACAGCCCGTCACTCGTAAACCGGGCCAAAGCGGAGAAGTTTGATACTGTCCAGCCCACCATCGCCGGCGGGGGCTGCGACTTCAGATGGCTGAGCTTCTACCATTGTGGGGACGTGCTGTCGAATCTTGGAGGCGGGGCGGTGCTATCGTAGAAGGATGGTTGTGGCTATTGAATGATTTGGTGGATTGGTAGGTAGGCACTGAGCAAACGGGAAAAGCTCGTTTGTAGCTGGTGGCGCCGCCGTATGCCATGGCCCTTTCGTTCTTGCTCCCAAGACGGAAGGAGTGACTCTGGTGTCAAGTTGAGGGGTATGGCCTAAAGCTGCCTAAAATCCACAATACTCACGTCCAGTGGGCACTGACAATACTAACAGCTCGTAGTTCCAAGACATGTCGGATCTATTGGTTGGTCCTAGGTAGATAATGCATGGGGCATTAGCGCGACAAGGGCTTCTATACGATTGGCAGTTTCAAGCTACTGCTCACGTCACACGATTGACAATTGTGTGCTCAGAAACGATTTGTCTAAACGACCCAGAATCATCACCTTACCCAGAACCTGGAACTACCAACGGCTTATTCGCTCCCCCCCCCCCCCACCCATCCTCGGCCCGACGGTATCAAAGACAACAAATGCTGCCTTGAGTAGCACATTCCCATAAATCGAGTATCCCAGCCCCGGCTCAGCCTGGATCCTGCCCCAACAGGTCCCATCGCCATTCGGCCAATAGTTGAGGTACTCGCTCGGGATGGTGACGTGTGTGTCCTCAATGCCCAGCGTGGAGATGGGAAGCGTCTCGTTGCAGCCAAACAGCCAAACTCTACCGATCGTCTCGTTGTATACCGCCGAGGCTACACCGGCGTAGTACGTATTGACAATGTCGCGGGGTAGGTAGAGCAACGACGACCCCGTATTAACAACGCCAAAGAGTGGTCTTGAGACGAACCCGCTTGCCTCGCCAACGGCATAGCTGGTGGCGACAATATCCCACCACCCTCGACTATTGTTGGCCGCTGTGTACGTGATGTCGCCCACATACTTGGCCGCATCAACATAGCCAAAATCATACGTGCCCACTACCAACCGTTAGCGCGCCCCTCAGCCACCACCACCGGGGCAACAACACCTGCCAGCATGATACTTCAAATCGACCGTCCACCCCCTCCACCCCTACCGCCCCAGCACATTCCCCACCCACGTCTCCTCCTCCGGCCGCACACTACTCCCCCCAACCCCAACCCGACAAACCTAGAATACTCATCCTGCGTCTCAAACCACGCCGCCTCGCGATCCGCCACCTCAACCGCCTGCGTGGCCCTCACCCCGCCGACATCCACCACATCCCTCCACACCCTCCCGCCCGCCTCACTGCGCCCAGCATACGTGATATTCCACCTCTCCTCGGTCGCCACGGCACTCGCGGTCTTCGCAGGGTCATAGAACCGCTGCTCCGAGGCCGCGCCGACGGCCGGGCCGGCGACCCACAGGTCGGCCGAGTTGGAGTCGAAATCGGGCGGCACGAGCTGGGGCGGGGTGCCGATGCGCACGGTGACAATGTAGGCCTCGTCGTGGTCGAGGGGCGAGGCGGCGACGGAGCCGGTGGTCAGGAAGGACGGGGCGGCCTGGAGGAGGGTCGGGGGCGGGGTGAGGCCGTGGCGGTGGTGGGTGCGCGCGATGGAGAGGGGGGCGGGGCGGGGGCGGGGGCGGTGGGGGAGGGGGAGGGTGGTGGTGGTGGTGGTTGGTTTAAGCATTGTGGCGGGCTTGGCGGGTTGGGGGATGGGATGGGGTGGGGGATGGGGGATGAAAGGGCGGTTTTGTACCCTTGGTGAGTACGGAGCAACGGCCTGCGGGGCGGGCGGTTGCGGCGTAGCCGGGGCTCAGCTATCTGGACCTGTCGCGGTGTACGTGTAGTGGGATTGTATACAATTCACTGTAAGTGTAAGTGTAGCGTGCCGACGGGCGCAGGTAATCAATAAATGTAAGCATGCAACGGGCGGGATGCAGGGATAAGGCCCAGCTTGGATCCTCTCAGTAATAGCGCAATGGGAATTCAAACCCGTGTGCTCTCCTCCGCCCTGCCAACACGGTAGAATACCAGCCTAATGTTACACCGGGCAATTCCTGTCCACTTCCATTTGCCAACACTGACGGGCCGATATTCTTTCTCCCTCTACCAGGAATCGGATGCCTAGGTACCTACCTACCTACTGATATGAATGATGGGATATTTTATCTTGATGGTGGCATCACTGGGATATGAGCTCAGACTAGGCTACCTTCAGCTAGGAATAACACATTTTCAAACCTTTACGCTCGGAACTCAATAGCGGCCCTACGGCTGCAACCGCGTACATTTAAACCTATCTCTATCGACTCAAATATCTTCATCCCCGCCCACATCCCCACTCCCCACCATCCACAACTCCCTAAACCGCCCCCCTTCCCTCCGCACCAGCTCCCTCGGCACCCCCGTCTCCACCAGCCTCCCCTTATCCATAACCACGACCGTATCAAACCCCATCACCACATCCAGCCGGTGGCTGACCATGACAATTGTATACCCCTCAAACTCGCCCGCAATCACCCTCTGCATCTCTCTCTCCGTCTCCTGGTCCACGCTCGAGCTCACCTCATCCAGCAACAGCACGCCCCCTTGCCCCACGGCCCCCTTCTCCCCCATCTCGGCCTCGGCCTCCCTCGCCCGGACCCGCCTCCGGACCACCGCCCTCGCCAGACTGAAGAGCTGCTTCTGTCCCTGCGAGAGCGCATCGGCAGCCATATCGGCGCCCAGCCCGCCGTGCTCGGCGACAAAGGCCCAGAGGTTCACCGTCTCAAGCACGCCGCGACACTCGGCGGCCGTGGAGGCGTCGAGGGGGTCGAGGTTGGCCAGGAAGGAGGCGCCCGAGGGGAGGAAGACGGGATCTTGCGGGATGGCGATGAGGGCGGCGCGGAGGGCGGCGCGGTTGATTTTGGAGAGGGGGACGGTGTCGATGGTGATGGTGGCGGGGGGGAGGGGGTCGAGGAGGCGGAGGAGGAGGAGGACAAGGCTTGATTTCCCGCTGGGTGGGTTAGTGACGAGAGGTGGAAAAGGGGGAGGGGGTAGGTACCTCCCGCTGCGCCCGCAGATGGCGACTTTCTCGCCGGGTTTGATGGTCAGGTCTACGTCGCGTAGGACGAGCTGTTGCGAGATCTCGTCGCTGCTCGGGTCGGCCGAACTGTCGATTTCACTTGGGCTGTCAGCACACCCCAGCGAGGAACGAAGAAGGAACAAAACCCACCTATTCGACGCACTAACCCCCACCAGCTGAATCTCCCCTCTCCTCGGCCACCCACCCTCCAACACCGCCTCCTCCCCACCATCCCCGCCCTCCGGCTTCACCCGCTCACTGAACGCGTTCAACCGCGCCACCGCCCCAATCGATGTCTCCAGCATGGTGTACATCTTGACAATCCACGCCAAGCTCTCGCCAAAACTCATCAGGGTAACCAAGCTCGCTCCCGTTAGCGCCGTGCTGCTATCCGAGCGGATTTGTGTTGCCAGCGCCACCACCACCACGGCCAGCGCGGCCACGACGAACTGCAAGACCAGACCGAGCCAGCGCTGGATGAGCGCCAGGAGGTAGGCCGGCCTCTGCGACGTGTCGACGAGCTGGCTGTTGAGCGCGGCGCCGTGGGCCAGCCAGCCGAAGGCGCGGAAGGTGGGGAGGCCTTTGATGGTGTCGAGGAAGTGGGTGCTGGTTCCAATCAGCAAGATACACGAGAGAAGGGAAAGGGCGCGTACTAGAGGGGGCTTTTTGCTTCGAGGTCGAGGAGGCGCATCTGGCGTGAGGTGCGCAGGTAGAACTTTTGGATGGCGTAGAGGATGGCGAGGAGGAAGGGGTAGCTGATTGCGAGGTAGGGGGAGCCGGTAGCAATCACAGCGGCCATGGCGATACACTGAAAGGTGTACAATGCGAGGTTGACCATGGACATGGGGAGTTGAGTATCAATGAGGGTCATATCCTGGGAGAAGAGGTTTGTGACGACGCCGACGTCGGTTGACGCAAAAAAGCGGAGCGGCGCGTTGATCACAGTAGCCAGGGCTTCGTGGTGGAGTTTTGCACCCGAGATCTTGATCATGCCGAGGAAGGTGGTTAGGCATAGGCAGAGCAGGGATAGCAGGGTCATTGCTTGGAAGAGGGCGTAGATGCCAATGTAAAAGCCGTTGGGTCGGGGGTTGGCCGATGTGGCATCGTCGGACCAGAATTTCAGCCAGATGGTGGTAAAATTTGCAAAGAAACCCCATCCCAGCCCAAAGACGAAGAATAAGCCGATAGAAAGGGGGTTGATCCGGGCAAGGTAGTGGCGGTAGACGGTTGTGTCGCCCATCATACGAGCCTGGTTGTGTTTCTCATCGGGTTGCGCGGGCTTCGCCGAAATTGGTGCCGGCTGAGCGGCGGGCTTTGGCTCTGGCTGTGCAGGCTCGGCCTCTGAAGGCGCATCCGTGCTTTGTTCCTTGACCCCAAGGCTGTAGACGTATTGCATGTTGGCCATGAGCTTAGAAAAGGTGCCTTGCTCTACGATTCGCCCATCTGGGTCGAGGGCGACAACGTGGTCCGCAAATGGCAGATGCTTCACTGAGTGAGTGCAAAGCACCACGGTAGCCTTTCTCCGGCGGAGTACGCCATTAGGCGAAAGGACCCTGCGGAAGACTTCTTCTTCAGTATCAGCATCGAGTCCGCTTAGAACATCGTCGAAAATGACCATGTTGGTGTCAAGGTAGAGCGCCCTCGCAATAGCAACACGTTGCTTCTGACCACCGCTGAGCGTGATTCCATTGCTCCCAACATTTGTTCCGTCGCCCTGAGGGAAGGTGGTAAGGTCTGCCTGCAACATTGAACATTCGACAACCTCGTGGTACCGGATGGAGTCAAAAGGGGCAAATCCTACAATGTTTTCTCGGATCGTCGAGTTCAACAAAAAGGGCGTCTGGTCGCAGTAGCCGATCTTGCCAATGCTAGCATCAATAGCGACCCGGCCAACTGCTAGGGGTGTCTCGCCCAAGAGGGCCTTGCACAGCGTCGACTTGCCTGATGCCACGGGCCCAACAACCATGGTGAGGCGTGAGGTCCGGATGGTCAGATCGATGTCTCTGAGATTGGGCTTTTCAGCTTCCCAGCCGAAACTAGCCCCGGATATGCCGATTGCCGGGGAATTATTATCCCCCCGAAGAACATTTTCAGAACTATCATCAGCCGACTTTTCGTTCGAACCAGTCAAAGATGAGGTGCGGAAGTCAGAACGAGGGTCTTGCTCTAGAAACGCCTGAATACGCCCCAGACAGGCAAAGCCCGCGAGGAGAGTGGGATACATTTGAAAGAGAGACCCCAGCGGTCCGGCCAGGAGCAGGATGTACGAGATCGTGGTGAAGATAGTCGACACATCTAGTGTCTGATTTTGGGCGGACCAAGCAAACGCTACGACGGGAGAGAAGCACAGCGGAATGTATCCCATCACCGCCGAGTAGACGGTAACAAGCCGGTACTCTGCCCCCGTACTGATTTCACTCACTCGCAGGCGCTGAACCATGTCCTCAACGGGGGCCGTAAGGCCCGATATCTTCAGGTGCTTCATCTGGCCGATCACACCCGCCGTGACACCAACCCGATGCTGGATCTCACCCATCCACGCCTTCTGCCGTGGCCCGATAAGCTTCCCCAACAGGGCCGAGCACACAACGCAGCACCCAACGACGACCAGAGGGGCGACAAAGGCAGCGCCGATCTGGCGCGACAGAAGCCAGCACGCCAGACCGACTTGGATGATGTTGGCCCAAAACTCGTGGACCGAGGTGAAGCCCATAATGACGCGGTCAATATCAGTGCTCATGAGCGTGAGGGCGGCCTTGTCCTCGCCGGCGGATGCCTTGGATTCGGTTGTTTTCTGGTAGATGACCGTGGTTAGGGCGCCGCGCATCATGTACAGGACGCGTTCCTGGTAATACCAGTAGAAGGCCTGGGAGAAGGCGATGCCGGAGTAGATCAGGATGGTTGCCCCGATCAGGCCGTAGCCGACGTTGGAGTAGTGTTGGCCACCATTGACGGGCTGTTGCAAGTACCCCAAGAGGCTCTCGATCAGGAAGGGCTGGCAGAACTGGAACGCGCCCATGGCGATGCGAGGAGCAACGGGTAGAAGCAAAGGGACGGCGAAGGTTCGCGCCAGATCCTTCGCTAGCCCGTGTTTGCGGCTTGGGAGTCCTAATTTATCGGCAAGCTGGGTGTGCAAAGTCTCGGAGGTCATGCTTCGGTCAAGCGGATACAAATCGCTCAGGGCCATGACCTTGCTGTATCCAGTAAGGAAGAGGTGGTTGAGCCAGGCGAAGGCGCCGAGGTCGAATAGGCTGCTTGTCTCTTCGGGGGAGTGGTCCACTGCCTCCTTGCTGTCCCCATTGTCCCAACGTATCCATCTGGATTTGTGGCTGGCTTCGAGCACGACGAGCACAGCTTTGGCTGCCACGGCCGCTGTGAATAGTCGGGCAAAGGTGACCTCGGCGTTTGTGTGTGGCGATACGAGCCAGACGGTGCGTGCCTGGGCGACATCGAGGAGGGTAGTGAGTGTCAGATATGCGGTCAGGAGGTGCGAGGGTCGCGGTGAGCGAGAGTGCTCAAGGTGCGAGACGGCCGAGAGACATAGCCCTGAGACCAATGTCAGGGTTGATGATGAGACGAGAAATGATTCGAGGTTGTCGGGTCTCACAGCGCTAAGGACAAGGAGGGATAGCTGGATAGCCGTGTATGCGAGAATGACAACCTGACTCTCTAGTCAGTTTCTTGTTATCTTCTGATTATTTTACCCCTTCTCACCTGCTTTGAAGTCCGGAGCCATGTCCCGTCAACGAACGACCGTCTGCGCACGAGGTAGATTATGCGCAGCGGGCAGGCTGCGATGAAAACGGCAGTCGGTATCAGAGAAAAGGATATCTTTTCAAATTTGATTGTAAAATCAAAGTCGTCTCTGCATCCCTCAACTGCGGGACCGAACCAAGCGTCGGCGACACAAATTGACGAGTTCATGATGGCCCTCGCTCCTTTTTAGTCCTGTCTCGTTCCTGTCTCGTCCCTGCCCCGACAACGATTCTGGCCTTCTGTGAGGGAGGAACCCAGGCGAATTCTGGGACGAAAAAAGACGTTTAGATGAGACCACACGTTCTGGGTACGTCAAGCTGTGTGAAAGAGTCGAAGGCGAGGTGGGGTAATCGAGATGCTCACAATCTGGACGGTTTGGAAGCTCTCAGCATCTCCAAGCCGTCTCAAAAAGGAAGGTGCATAGATTGAGCCGTTAGGCACCCACTGTCGCAACAGCCAACAACCCGCCGTTTTTATTAGTTGCTGACAAGCATTCAGTTCGCGATTCGTACCCTACGACAGCCGAGGCGTAATTGTACCTCCAACGCTGGGCTACGACTACCCCGGGTGTGCAAACGCCGTGTAAGTCAGGCTGGTACGTACCACCCATCCCAATGAATACTTCTAGTGCTACCGACCTCGTTTGAAATACTTCCTTCTCTCCATACTCACAACCTCAACCTCACCCGCCCCAGCCCTGGCGTACTGGCCGAGCTTGAGGTTCTGCAGCAGCAGCAAGCCCTGCGATACCGAGTTGTACCCGAACAGGGTGAAGTACATGTCGGTCAAGCGTCCCATTTGTCCATAAGTTTTGACATCGTCAAACCGTGGTTACTGAGCCCGAGCCAGTCGAGATTCTCATCTAGGTAGTCGGGATGATCTCCGGCGTCACCCAATGACTCTGCGCCCCCCGCTATCGAGAAAATCTTTATTGATGCCCACTGGATCTGAAAGACCGCAAGCATACGTTCGGCATACCGGAGTTCAACCTTGACATAGAAGATGTCACCTGTTTGAACGTAGTGAGAGGCAGAACTCGGTCGGTCCTGTGCGAAGACTGGATTCAAGTCGTCGATCAGGTCTAGGTCGCCGTATGTTTTGCCAACTCTGCTTGACAACTCTTGGGGGCTCATGTCCTCAGAAATCTCAAGACCCAAGTCGTTTTGACGCGGCATCCAGTGAAATTGTAGTTTTATCTGCGTATATGTCTTGACGTGTCCCTTCGGGCTCGTGGCCTTGACTTGGAACTTGCCATCGATGCCGAGTGGCTTCAAGGCGAAAAAGCCTGGCCCCACCACCTGTGTAATTGTCTATTCAGAGAAATTTCGTTCCACGGCTTGTCGCTGACCCCTGTCTTGGACGTAAAAACCTTGCGACAATAAGTTGCGAACAGTCTGGACGGCGGGTCCCTATCGGTATCGACCTCCATCTTATCATCTTGATCCGAATACTCGGATACATTACTATCCAGACCAGTCTCAGGGGGCCCATCGACCCATTTTGGTGTCTCGGAGAAAATGCAGGACATTGCTGGTCCGAGATATGCTCTAAACTTATGTCGGTATTCCTTGTTAGGGTTGAGACTGAATGGCACAATGTGGCAAACTTCCGGACTCCCTGTCCCCAGGACGACGCAACGATCACGGTCGAGCATTTTCCGTTCGGCTTTCGCATCTTCTTTTCTGTCGAGCTCCTCTCCAGGCTTCAGCACCTTCTTCTTCTGGTCCTCGTAGCTCTTACTCGATGGGTCTTGTCTGCGCTCGATTGCACGTAACCGGGCTTCCTCTTCTGCCATTGCCGGTTCCGCGACTTGGTAAAAAGATTTGTCGTCTTCGTTTCGTTTCTCGGTCATGACTAATTCAGAGATGGCGGATTAGGGCCGGAATTCCACGAATGGAAGACCATAGATGACGTTGGTGTTTGTGACATAGGCCAGCCACAGTGGGGCTGGGGTGTGGCAATCACAACGTGAATAATTAGGTGAGGGATTAAACTGCAGAGCTATGACCAATTGTAACTCAACCGCACAGATCGTGGAGGTCTGGGGAGAAGATGGTGCAGGGAGATGGAATGATGCGACAATGATAAACACGATGCTTCATAGTATAAGTCAAGAGAAACAGCCTGGTTGTCTGCGACGAATTTGGGCACACGAAATTTCCTTTTCCATTCGTCATCCTGAGCTGGGGTGAGCTCGGTTGAGCTGGGGTGAGCTGTGGCTGATTTGTCTTAAGCTTCCCTTGATTCTTCCCTAAGCTAGGGTGATCCCATATGCCGCCGCCGCACAGCCTCAGAGGTCCCTTTTCAGTCCCCTCCGGCTAAAGTATCTGTCAGAAACACTGCACTTTGGAAAACTGTGGAATGAAAAAGGTTCTGATTGCTTCTGTCCTGTTGTTCTAGCTTACAGCCAGGCCCCTTTCTTTTAGAGACCTTTCTGTAGAATTCGACCTTCGTCAATATTGTGGCTCAGGCTCACTGGCGTTCAGGCAGTGCCACACATCCAGTCAGCAACGGATTCAGGGGCTCAGGGGCTCCTAAATCTGACGCGTGCTAAGGCGCGACATCCCCCTAATGGGCTCAAATCTTGGGCCACACGGTCCCGAATTCTGGCTCAGAATATACTAGTACATACCATAGGATGGTACATACTATGCCAGCACAACATTTGGATAGTACATAATATCCTAGCCCAGAATTTGGGATAGTACATGGTATCCCAGCTCGGAATTCGAGATGGTACAATTTATCCTAGCTCAAATTTGGGATGTTACATAATATACCAGCACCTATAAAGAACTATTATATGAGACGAATCCGGGCACACAGAATTTCCTTTTTTGTATCTTGCCCACGTGATACTGCTCACCCCGGCTTAGGGCCGGCTCTGTCTTTGCTCAGGCTGGCTCAAACTCTGCTCACCCTAATTACCATTTTCGGCAGATTGCGTCGCAGCAGGCTGAATTACTTCAACTATAGCCGAGTGAGCCCAGAATTGGTCTTATATAAGTCTCAACAGATGCGAGCCAAAGGCACGGGCCTGATCCCCCCCCCCCAAAAAATAAGCGCTATACCCTGCGCCAAATGCTGTAAATTGCTGTCGCTTACTGTTGCTGTTAATCAACTCCGCTATCGCCGGCGCCTTGGCGCCTAGGCGGTATCGCAAACCTTGACGACGTCAAAGGCTACGATGACACACGGCGAACAGCGCCTCGAAAAACTTTGATACTACGAATGACATATCCGGAGCGGGAAGTCGTGGTTTTGGCACCGTTTGCTTGTACGAGTCGTTACCACCGAAACCGGAGACAGTCAAGGGAGACGGGACACTAAGGGCTAATGCAGAAAAGAAAGGTCAGAAAATCCCCAGGCATGCTAGGATAAAACTCTCACGATGCTTGAAATAGTGACATCAGCATCTTTTCAAAGTTTAATTTTAAGCCATCCACAGAACGGCCTTCTCCTACAAGTGTGGAATTAATGAGCTCCAGTCAACGGCTTCATATGCCGACGCTGGCAACTCCCTGAGATTGATAAGATCCTCCAACAAAATGTAAGCCCTCGCAAATATATACAATCCTCCTATTGGAAAGCAAAGCATTGCTATCCAGTGCGGCTTCTCGTATCTGGACCAACGAGAATGAGTTGATTTCTTCTCATTGAGCTCGCTGCTGCCAGACGGCCCCTCCTTGTCTCCTTTTCTCGTTCCGGTCCACCACTTCAGGACCTTGGGATGAGCTTCGAACGAATATCCAAGAAGGAGCCATGTCAAAACCATCGAAATTATCAGATATACCGTTACTATATGCCAGAGCGCCTTCTCGCATGCAGTCGGGAAGCGAAAATTCCATGCGGCTAGGTGTATGCCGGCGAAGCCGAACTGGATAAGAGCCAGTACGAGGTTTCCCGATAACCCAAGCTCCTCAAACTCATCATCCCACAGCTTGTCGACAGGTCGCTTTGTGTTATGGAAGTCCACCCCGCAAACCGAGGAGACTCGCATAGCCCAATCCCATGTCACACCAAACCAATGTGGCTGCCTATCGGCAAAATCCATGGGAGTCAGACGGTATGGCTTCGCGGATATAGGGCCAGCTTTGATCAAGATGTTTGCCATGGTGGCATTCGGAACGATGTGTATGGGTTCGGTGATCCCGGAGGGCTTCTCTCGCCAGACGACGTAGGTGCATAACGAACAGAAGACGAAGGCAATAGTCGTGATCTCCAATGTCGTGATGTAAAGACCGTTAACCGCGCGGGCGATGATGTTGACGGTGGTCCAGAGCAGCTGGGCGAAGCTGAGAAGCCGGCTCATACTATCAAATTTGTTGCGGTCGTTGATCTCGCCGAGGCTTAGATGAATAGTCGAGTAGTCAATGTATCCGTGGGCAACTAGATAGTGTAGCTGATTAACATTGATCGGAAACGGGACAAAGTCGGTAGGGTGGAGAACGAAGCCACCCATATTAGCAAAGAAGCCGTGTCTCAGGGTCCATCCCAAGTGTCCGATATCAGCGAAATCCTGGATGGAACGTTTTGCAGTTCTGTACTGGCCAAGTGCGGTATGGAAGATGAATTCCGGTCCGCAGAGCGCTTCGAAGAAGACGAGGAGCTTTCGCGTGAGCTGGTCCCGTGCCGTAGAGTTCAGGGGGGGTACGTTAACGCAAATGCTCGTCCACGTGCACAGGAAGATTGTGAGCAAGCAGCTCCAGATAATATCGCCCGTGCCTCTGGTATCTGGTGAAGACCGCCACCCGTGGATAATATCCTCCTCACCTCGTTGAGTGATTCGTGGTTGGCCTAGTGATCCATCAGACCATTTTCGAGCTGGGATACCATGTGTCGGCAAGCAAATGAGAGCTGCCGATAAGAATAACAAAAGAATACGCATGGCAGCTATCAAGAAGCCGAGCCTTTAGACTCGGTCGAATGTAAGTTGCACAGGTGTTTTGATTGTCCACAACAGCCTAGGAGCAACGAGCTGTGAAGGAAAATGGAGAGGCCATCGCGAGAAACGGGGGCCATCCTTATCTTCACATTGAAGCTGCAGTTGGTTTCAAAATCTACCCCTGCGTGAGCCAGAATTTAGGCGCCAAAATGTCGGCGGCAACAAAGGGGCGGTCACTCAGTAATCACGTGATGTAAAACTAAGCGCTTAAACTACCAGTCATTTTATCGTTAATATGCGGCATCTGATGGACCCGGTATAAACGATAGCGAAGCAGATATCGATTGAGACTTGTGATTCTGGTGCGTCGCAAGTGGCATTTCAGAAATAATACGTAACGGACTGAGTGATCACCGCGTGGTGGCGGAATGAAATGGTGAGGGGTCACCCCTCGTTATCACCGGCTTGGTTGGGCCCAGGGTGCTGGTGGTGCCAATGCGCCTGTTTCAGCGCGTGCGCCTCTGCAGCACAGCCCGCTTTTTTTTTTTCAGCCAAGTCGCTTTCTGAGGTTCACCGCCATCCGGTCTCTCCTTCCAGCCAACTTCCGTCCAGGCTTTAGTCGTCTGCGCATCATTACCATCCTCTCCGAGAAAGCTTATCAATGGCAGACAGCCACGAGCTTGCTGTGGCTGCCGTCGCGGCGCGAACACGGGAATTGTTTGAGACGCAAACGCCATATCGAGTGTACCATGGTGCTACCAATAGCACACGTCGCTCTCAGCGTCATGCCGGCAACACTATCGATACGAGCGCCCTCAATCGCGTCCTGAACATCGACACGGCGAAGAAGACGGTTTTGGCCGAGCCAAACGTGCCTATGGATGCCCTTGTTGACGCCACCCTGTCACATGGCCTAGTCCCTCTCATTGTCATGGAGTTCCCTGGCATCACGGTCGGAGGTGGTTTTTCTGGGACTTCGGGCGAGAGCAGCTCCTTCCGCTACGGTGTCTTTGATGCTACGGTTAACTGGATCGAAATCGTCCTCCCCAACGGCGAGGTAGTCCTGGCCTCTAAGACGGAAAAGCCCGACCTGTTCTGGGGCGCCGCCTCGGCCTTCGGTACACTTGGTGTTGTCACCCTACTCGAAATCCAACTCCGCGTTGCCAAGCCGTTTGTGGAGCTCACTTACCACCACGTCTCCTCTTTTAAGGATGTCATTACCAACCTGCAGTCTGAAACCTCTGCTACTACAGCCAACGACTACGTCGACGCAATAACATTCTCTATGGACTGCACAATTATCTGTACCGGTCGCCTTGTACCTCCCCCCCCGCCGGGTAAATCTACAGAACGCTTCCTCCGCCCGTATGACCCCTGGTTTTATATCCACGCGCAACGAATCGGGAACCGTCTTAAAATATCCCCTGCTGGCGCTACCATCACAGAATACATCCCGTTGAAAGACTATCTCTTTCGCTACGACCGGGGTGGCTTCTGGGGTGCGCGATACGCCTTCCGCTACTTTTTTGCACCTTTCAACAGGATTACACGGTTCCTTCTGGACCCTCTCCTGCACACGCGTGTCATGTATCGTGCATTGCACCAGAGCGGGCTTTCCGACTTTTATGTTGTCCAGGACGTGGGCATTCCGTACGACAAAGCCGAGGAATTCGTGCAATGGGTGGATCAGCATTTTGAACTGTACCCGCTCTGGCTGTGCCCCTTGAAGATGAGAAGGGAGGAAGAAGAGTCAAGATATGGATTGCATGCGGAATTCGGGGACTTGGATGCAAAGTCTTTATTAAATTTTGGGGTTTGGGGACCAGTTTCGTTTAACAGACGAGAATGTGTGAGACAGAACAGAGAGCTGGAGCGAATTGTGCATGCGCTTGGGGGCAAGAAGTGGTTATATGCTCATGCGTATTATACTGAGGATGAGTTTTGGGCGCATTACGATCGCGGGGCTTACGACAAACTTCGCGAAAAGTATCATGCCGGGTACTTGCCAAGTGTCTATGACAAGGTCAAGGTGGATGTTGATGCGGAAGAGGCGGCGACACAGGCGTCTCTTGCGACATGGTTGCTGGCTCTGATTTGGCGTATCTGGCCGTTGGCAGGATTGTATGGTGTGTATAAGGCAATTCTAGGAGGGGATTATCTCTTACAGAAGAAGAGGAGTGATAAGTTGGTGCAGGCCGCGAAGAAGAGGTCATGATAATCTTGGATCTAGGGGGCGAGGGCGAGACCCCGCATGGAGTTGTCATAGCCACAATCCCAACATATACCGGTTCTTGCGCGCGATCCATGAGAGTGGACCAAGGGTCGCCTGGAACGTATTTTCCGCAAGGTGACCAGTCAAACAGTGAGCAAGATCAAGGTTTCCTCTTCATCGACGGCTGGGACAAGTACACCGGGAATCACGGGGATATCACGACCCTACTGAGGGACCTATCCACAGCAGAGGGCCCCAAGATTTGCGTTTCGACTCAGCCATATATTGCATTCCAGACCGGCTTTGACAGATATCCTAGCCTGATACTCTAGAACCTGGCACACGGCGACACACGAACGTACGTGGGCAGTAAATTCAACGACAACCCTGCAAAGGCTGAACTCCGAATCTGGGAGCCGGAAATCAAGAATATAACCCTGGAGGTAGTTGAGAAAGCGGCGGGAGTCTTCTTGTGGGTCAACCTCGTCGTCAATTCTCTCCTTGAGGGACTTGGAAGCCTTGATCGGCTTACAGACCCGAGGAGACGGCTCGAGAATCTACCAGAAGACCCGGAACATCTGTATTGGCATATTCTCAAGTCCGTGAAGCCGGCCTTCTACCTGGAGCAAGCGGCCAGTTACTTCTCGTTGCCTTATGTTCCACGCCAGTCCACCACTCGCCCTGTTACAGCCCGCCTACGGTGATGTTGAGGATGTGAACACCGCTCTAAGCGCGCCCCTTGATGTATTCCCGGAAAACGAGCAGCGGGAAATGGCGGAATTCATGCAAGTCGCATCAAAACAAGACGCTTGGACCTTCTCAAGGTCCTAATAACCTCATCATCCTCAACGGCTAATATCCGGTACCTGACTGTGAAGTTCACGCACCAAAGCGTCGCAGACTTCCTCTCGACGCCTAAGGCCGAAGGGCGATTTAAGGCGTGCCTGGCGAAACAGCCGAACATCAGCTCCTGTGGTCGTCTGATGAGATAAACAATCCTGGAGCTCAAACATACCCAAAGGGTCTGGTATCCCCACAGCAATAACCAGCCAGGTCAGTATCTTGCTACAGTGTGGTACAAGGCCGTATGGCATTTTGTTTAGCGGTTCATGGAACACGCCAAGCGAACCGCCGAGGACGATGAGGTCATCCCCTTAAAGCTTATGAATGAGCTTGGCTATGTCGCACACTTCCTCTGGCAGATTTACGTCTCCACCTACAATAGCATCTAAAAACGCCCAACCCTACCCCGCACCACTTTTCTAACAACTTTAGAAATATCTCCTACCAACTCAAAATGGCTGTTTTCCCCTCTTTACCAGTTAAAAAGGGCAAATTGTTAGAAGTACCGCTGTTGCATAGAGTGCAATTGTGGCGTTGTTTTTGGCACTTTGGTACAGTGGTCATTTCTGTCCAACACAAATTCGGGTATTTTACACCTTGCATACGCAATTGGATCTATTCTAGATATTTTTCTGAGTTGATAGCTTAAGCTATTTTGTTACGGTAGGAATTAGAGGTGGCCATATGAGTCATCACGTGGCGTAGCATGTAATAGTTTACATGCTACATGCTGTATATAATCTGCACTCAAGGCTTATCCTCGTTACAAAAGGGCAAATATTTTACATTATTAATTAGAAACCACAACCATTAAGTTCCTACCCTATAGTGATATTAAACCCCCTTTAAGAGTTATACTAGCTTTTAACTAGTTATCTTACCCCTATACTGAGAGCAATTAGACCTTCTTTACTTTTACGATCTGTCTTTACTAGGCTACTACTATGTGTTTAGAGCAGGCCGTAACATCTATATGTGCTTTGTAGACCCTAAAGCTTCTTGTACTGTACTAGCGATGTTTCTTACAAGTTTAGGCCCACTTCTCAAACCTCCTCGATATTATATTGATAATAGACTAGTTTTAGAGAAGGACCATAGTCTGACTCACTGTGTGACCTTCCTTATTCTAGAACCGCCGAGGGATTGGGTCCCACTCAATTTCCAGTTTCGTTTGTAGCTTCCTATAGGAACTGCCGCGGGCAATGAATCCGCAGTGAGCTGAGGTCGAGAAGGGTCCCCGCTCGCCTCCTCCTACTAGAGAGTCGCCTCACTGAGCTTTCTGTGATAGTCGCTCCCTGATGGTGAGACCCAATTCCCGTAATACGAGCTCCCAGTTCTCCGGCCTCCGGCGACCTCAGTGCGAAAATCACGAATTTCGTAAGGTACAGTTAGCCTCGGTCGATTGCCTCGAGATGCACCTCCATACTCGTAAGATTGAAGTGGCGTGATGTCTTTGAACAAGGCATCATCTCCTCTGAAGTCTCACCCACTCATTAGGCCGTTGAGTTGCGGGCTTTGATTGGCCTCCGTGGCGGCGGCATTTCTGGAGTGCTTTTAGGGTGAGCAAACGTGAGCCAGCCTGAGCGAATCCTGAGCAGCGACTGAGCCGAGCCTGAGCCACCGTGCGCAGCGTCACGTGGGCGAGGTACGGAAAACGAAATTTGGTGTGCCCAGATTCGTCGCACAAAACAGAAGGGTTCACAAGGTTATATTACCCCTCAGCTTCACTAAAGTTCAGCTGATAATCTTTCTAGGTTCTGTTTCTAAAAAGGACTGGGGAGCTTTTTCCTCTCGGGGATCCGTTGTAGCGTACCTGTCTCTTTTTATCTGGAAGGCTATATGCTATAAGACTAAGATACCTGGGGATCCATCCTAGCCGCTCGTCGGGGTTCTAAGCCAAGTGTCGTTGGCCATCTCCCGTTAGTCCAAGGCCGGTACTAATACCTACTTCTACAGCTCGAGCGGTATAACAACTATCGCTGTAAAGGTTCCCTCACGTCCTTAGTACTTACGTCGGCTACAGAGTTGTTACCTCCAAGGCTAGCGTCTTGTCGCAGCGACGATTCCCTTCTCTAACTTATGGGTACCCTATGGGCCCGGTCGCGGCTACCTATCACCACTGAAGCTAAACTCCGGAGAACGTCGGGGTTCAGATCTTCCAAAGGGGTGACTACGATAGCTGGGAGGTCCATGACTCGAAAGACCTACTGAATCGTCATACTGATCTTTTGGCTAATTCTGCAGCTCTGACCACGATCCTGAGGTCAAGTGGTTGTCTATGACAAATCTGAAGTCTGGTGACATGACCTAAAGTGCTTATAAAGAAGGAGGGCACCATAGATGCCCTATCAGCTACCTATTACTACTACGAGGCCACTGGAGAACGCGTTGTAGGCAATCTAGCGGAGGATGCACTAGCATTCCTCTAGAGGGAACTTTTCCTTGGGAGCTTTTTGTGCAGTTGGAAGGATTCAACAACAGGCCGAGTTCACATTGCTGGCGAAAGTGCTTCACATGCCGAGTGAGCAGTTTGATAGCCAGGAGTAGTAGACATGGCAACAGAGTGGAGGTGAGTACTATTGGAATCATGTGAATTATGTCCCTCCTAGGCCATTTTACCAGCCCCAGTCATCTCTTGTGGCAGCCACATACGGTACGTGCTGCAATCATTTACGACTTTATTACTAAAAGCTATCTGGTTTATCTAGTGTCCACCCTGGCTTTTCCCGGAGTGTGTATATATGACATTTGACTTGGTAAGTTGGTATCCAAAGTTGTTGTTTTGTAGCACTCGCAAGTTCACATTGTCTGTCTGTGTGTAGTGTCAGTTGTGTGCTGAGGTATCAAAAAGAAAGAAAGAAAAAAAGACAGTTGTGCCTGTCTGTCGCCTGCCGAGCCGTTCCGCCCAAACCCCATCCTCATTACCGACTACCCTGCTCCTTCGTCATCCCCTTTTGTTGCCTCTTTTTTTCCCATTTTATCACCCGTAGCCAATCATGCATGGATATCACTTCGAGATCTCATCCCTTGACCCTAACCCCCCTTACCCCTGACTCACGAATCATAAATCCCTCACCCCGCCCTGCATCCTCCTCATCGCGTCGCGATGCGCCTCCATCATGGCTCCGCTCCTCATCCGCTCATCAAACTCCCGCTGCCGGCCCTCCAGCTCGACCCGGCCCACCTCCCGCCTCATGACCTCGACCTCCTTCTGGCCCAGCATAAAGCTCCTCTGCCGCTCAATCGTCCGGTGCAGCTCGGCCCCGGCATACGCGCCACGCAGGCTGCTCATCGAGACGCTGCCGCCCAGCACCGCCGCCACTGCCGCTGTTGCCGGGGGTCCCGGCGCCCCCGCGTTCGCCGCGAGCGCGACCAGCCCGCCGGCGCCGGCGGCGTTCTGCACCGGCACTGGGAGCACCGGCGGGGTACCCGCGCGAAGGTCGGCCGCGATGCTGTTGCGGAACGAGGCCAGCTGGGCCTGTCGGACGGCCTCGGGGGGCGCGGTGCTGTGGCGCAGGGGCTGGTGGGAGTCGAAGGCGGCCGTCTCGGCCGTGGCCGGGGTGATGGGGGGTACGGCGGTGGCGGTGGTGCGGAGGGATGAGCGCGAGGGCTGCTTTTTGGTGGTGTGGGCGGCGGCGGACGAGGTCAGGTTGCTCTGGCGCATCATGACGCGGCGCTGCGAGAGGGGCAGGTCGTCCATGTCTAGCGGGGACGGGCTTTGTTGCTGCTGCTGTTGGGCGTTGGAGGGGGAGGAGGGGTAGATTGGGTAGCTGTGCAGACTGCCGGCGTCCGAAGACGGGCGCGAGGCGATGGTTGGCATGATGTCGGCGGGCTGGGTCACGAAGAGGCCGTGCGAGGCTTTGTTGCGGAGGATCATCTCGCGCATGCCCATCAGGGTCTGGGAGGAGCCGTAGGAGACGGGCGGCGAGTTGGGCCATAGGGTAGGTGGTGATGTTGAGGCGGAAAGCTCGTGGGGTGTAGATGATGAGTGCATCATCGACACGTTGCCATCTCCTGGCATGTGCATCGGCATATGCCCGCCGTCACCCTCCTCGGCTATCGGCTGATCAAACAGCGTCGAGCTCCGTCCTTTGAGAGTACCCGATACCGAACGATAGGGGACTGACCCATTCCTTAGCTGTACAGAGGCCGACGCGCCCAGAGGTCCAAAGCCGGCTGCGTCCTGGTAGCCAGACAGCGATGCCATCGAGCTGCTCCTTGATACTGCTTGTTGATGGCTCGGCATCATACTCGCCGATCTTGGGGCCGCAGGTGGCAGCGCTGCGCTTTGAGCTGTTTGCTGCAGCTCAATAACATCCAGTGGCGCCGGCTCTTCGGGGATCGTGAGGGTATCGAACTCGGGATTCTCATGGAACAACGGAAAGTCTAGCTGTGGTGCCTCAGCGGCACTGAGATGTTTCGCCCATTCGTTGGTCCGGTAGGACAGAGCAACCCGTGAGAGCGCCGGCGGTAAGTTTCCTCTCTTCAGGCTCGCAGGAAGCGAGTCAACCGAAGCAGTCGACTTTGGCCTCTTGCTAGACTTGTCGCCTCTTTTCTTTGCGGATGAAACCTCTTCCGGAGTCGATAGACTCTGACCCCCCTCGCCCGCCATTACTTCGGCATTCGTCGAGGCATCGAGCGTAGGCATAATGAACTGGCTTAGCTCGATCCCGTTTAACAATCCTGGTGAGCCGGAATCCACACTTAGCATCCTATCTTCTGCGACGTTGCTGGCTGTTAGCGCTGATATACCGCCTTTCTCAGGACTTGGAGACTGGCTCTGCTCATTTCCATCAATAATACTCAGGTCCGTACTGACTCGGAGCTCGAGCCTGGGCGGCGCATCGCCGTCTTTCAAGGACTCCATGTCACTGTTAGAGCTCAAATCATCCAAATGCGCCCTCACCGAGTCGCTGTCGCCTCTCGTAAGACACCGAGACTCGGCCAGATCCTCACGGCTCTCACCGAAGGTCTCGTCCCGCTCGGTTCTGTTCTTCGTAGAGTGCTGAGACAAACTCCTGAGAACCATACCCGAGCTTTTAGATAGCTTCCTTGTCAGCGTCTCGCTCCGACTGCGCCGGACTGGCGTTTTGGAATCGGTATCCTCGTCGGCAAAGGTTGCGACCGACGACCTGTCGTCGTCATTTCGCGATTCGGGGATCTTGAATGGCAAGGGGACAACGGTCAACATCTGACCGGGGGAGTTTGAACGTCGTCGTGAGAGCGGCATGGCTGATGAAGCGCGCGTTTGCTCTCGCCCGCTCGAAGTATCAGTGTCCTTTTCCTGCCTCGCAAATCTCTCTTCAAGGGGGATTTCGGCTGGTGAATCGTCCTCCCCAACCCTGACAATGATCCCGCCGTCCTCAACGCGTTTGGACATGGCCACCTCTGCAGCGGCGATCGCCTTGGTCAGAGATAATGGGGTTGCAGCTCTGCCGGCCGGGGAGTCAACCTCCCCCATTCCTAGGTCGGTTTCGGCGGGCGACTGCGCCCGTGTAGTCATAGTAGCTGAAGCGCTCTTGCTGTGCCGCGACCGTTTTTCGCTCTCCATGTCGCCGACACCGGAATCCGACGAGTCGGCGAGACCGCCATCGCCATAGATGCGCTCCCATTCGCGACGCTCCCGTGTGGTTGACTCTTCGACCCGGCGTCCGACATTCTCTTCCTCAGCCCGCAAGTTCCGTTCGCCCTCGGCAAGCGCCGCGTTACGTTTCTTGCGGTGCTCTTTGATGATGCGCCACAGCTTGAGTTGAGAGACAATACCAGAGAGGAAGATTAATATCGTGACCGCGAGCTCCACGCGAATGCCGCGGGTAAGCGGGTAGGTGTCCGCCCCAAGGGGAAAAAGGTTGTCGTTGAGTGCCCAAATGTAGGCCCAGAACTCCTTCAGGCCAGCGCGGCTAAAGCAGTCGATTCCCAAGACAGCGACGGTCGCACCAGAGAAGGATATGCAAACGATCAGGCCGTACGTTCGCGTCCACTTGGTGAAGTACAAGAAAAAGGTCGCAAGAGTGAAAGACGCAATGAAGACCACCTTGCCGCCAACGTTGGTGATCAACCCTCCCGGTTGCAGAGCTAGAATCCACATGCTCAGGCAGAAGCCGCCAAGGAGACAGCCAAGACACTCGGTGACCTCTTTGAACACAATAGCAAGGCCGCCAAGGACTAGGCCAGTACACACAGCGGCCACCACATATGCTCCTTGGATTGCATCGCTAACCGGCGTAATCATGACGTAGATGATGAGAACGGATGTTCCCAAGCTAGTGAGGAAGGCCGTAGAGAGGAATGTGTGCAGCCATTTTGTCTTGATCCCAACCAACGCATAGACGACACCAGTACCGAGGAGTATCACACCGGCAACTGCCCAGCCAGGCGTAATTCGGGGTTCAAGGGGGAGCTGTCCTTCGGGGATTGGGTCTGCAAAGATAAGTTAGCCACCGTCTCCATTCCCAATGCCACACCGCGGAGCACTCACTGCTAAAGAGGGTGGCATCCAGATTGCTCGTAGTAGTTGGTATAGGAGAAGGGCTTGTCAGGGACCTAGATGATGATGGAGTTGTCGTGGTTCTAGTTCCAGACTCATCAGTGGTGGTGGTTTGCGAGATCGAGGAAGTCACTGTCTTCTGCCCATTGTCTATAGATGTTCGAGCCGGCGATGTCGTCAACTGCCCAGTTTCCTGCCTCCGTATCGGCTCCAAACGCGCGGCAGCGAGGTTGAGAATGAGACATAAGTAGAGGAAAGCCCCCGCAAGGGAGTGCTCGGATATCCTCATCGCGGTGCTTGGGCTCTCAAGGTCAAGTCGGCGTCGATATCAGGTGGAGAGAGGATTGCTTGACTGAAAGACAGAATGTAGCAGAATCAAGTCGGATTCAGTGGGCTAGCAGCAGTATCGGAGCTGGGGGCCATGAATTCGCTGTGGAATCATCGGAGGGTGTGGTGCGTTGCACAGCGTCGGCACTTCGGGTCGTGGGGTATGCAATTCAAACGACTCTCTCGCCAGCGACAAGAGCTTCCCTGGATCCACGGCAACTAAATCACGGCCTAGAATCTCAACGCGAAAAGAAACGGAGGCCCGAACGGTCGAATCCAAGTTGGCGGTGTATCAGGAAGAGGGTACAGTATGGCGCCGAGCGGTGGAGGGGATCAACAGGCCAGGCGTAGACACTCGAGCTGGGATACGAGCGAGCCTTTGGCAAATCAACCACAAGACGACGATAGACAACATATAACGAGAAGCAAGCAAGACATGCCGGAACCGCGCACGGCGGGGACGCGGGGGTTAAGGAGATGCTAAGCAGCCACTCAAGGCACGCTTGGCGGGCAGATAGACCCATGAGACCTGGGTCATCAAAAAAGGAAGTATGATCAAGGGCGCCAGAGCCAAGACAGCTCGGCGACTTGGAAGACAGGCAAACAAGAGTCGCAGCCAGTCTTGGACCTGGAGTCTTGACGGCGCTGGCGTCGAGACGGTCAAATTTCCTGGGTCCAACGACACATTGAGATGCATTAGGCCCCCTGGAACCATTGGACATGTGCATTTGAAGTTGGCACCGATGGCACTGGGCCAGGAACCCGACCAGGAGCAGTGCTGGCGCGAGATTGGGTGCGAGAAGTGGGCGTCGAAAAGACGGAGGAGGTGAAAGAGCTCGACGACTCGACCTGGGGAACCGTGTGATCCGCGCGAGGCGTCAAGGCTAGCGACCAAATGCTCCAAGCTGCCAGGTTTCCCCTGTAAGCCACGCCATTAGGTAACCAGGCAGTTCCTTCCAATTCGCCCTGCCCCTGTCAAGCCCTTTCCACGATTCGCTGTTGGTGGTGCGTGTGTCTCTGGGACCGCCCGGTGCCCTTGCATTTCAGATCGCAGCAGCCCTGAGCCCCACGGGGCTGTCTGTCCCCGATGTCATCGTCCGCCATGTCGACGACAGCAGTGGTTCGACGAGCGCAATCAGACGCAGCAAACTTGTTGTCGCTCGTGGTGTAATGTGCATTTCCACGCAAAAGACGCATCAAAATTGATTCTTCCTGTCGTCCTATCCCAGGTGCTCGGAACGCAGCTGATCTCACGCAACTTCACCAATCCCGGGTCCGCCTAGGATCAAGGCCAGACATGCATCGTGATTATCGAGAGGCCGGTTCGCCAGCCCGTTTGACAAGCTCAATACGGGGCTTGATCCCGCCTCCCCCATATCTTGGTTCGCCCGGTGGGTCTCACATGTCGCAAGGCACGATGGCAAAAAGTGCCAGGTACGACCAGATTCGACCACGTCAACAACTCCTCGACTGCCGACTAAGTGGCGGTGGGCCGGTACCTGGCGTGCCTCGCATGGCCAAGCTGCGGGATGCCGGCCCACCAATTGCGAATGCAGACTTGGAAGCAGCTTGCTGTACGAAATAAGTAATACCTAATATATTCCCTGGTTCTGTCCTTCCCTTTCCGTCGTGTTGAGAGCCTCGTTAGTCTCCGTCATCACGACTGAGAACGATCACAAAAGGGGCTCGAAAACGATTTCGGCGGATTTTGAGTCGATTTGCCTTCCATAAATAGCGCCCAAGCGGGAAAAAGAAAAGGAGATAGCGAGATAGAAAAGGTGTCACTGCTTGGGTGTGTTCAATGATGTCGTTGGGTGATGTCACAGTTACAGGCCAATCACTTTGCCTGGTTCGGGCGGGAGGTGGGGCCCCCACGATTTGACTCCAGCTGCCGAGCTCCCGCTTCGCGATGCAACTTGTTGCCGTTATTTCATGCTTTGGTCCATCTCCAAAAGGAAACCTCCAAGGGGATTCTGAATCATCGTAGTAATTATCCGCAAATGAGCCCCTTACGCTTGCAACTACAGTTCAAAGACCAACACCAAACCTGGTGAAGCCAGCCGAGAGCCCCTTAGGATTGACTCGTCTTTTTGCCTCCCCCAATCAACCATTTGCTATCATACACCGAATCGATTGCCCGTCTCCATAATCAAGAAAATGCCCTTCTAACTAGTAGTACATATGTGTTCGTTACCTACGGGATTTTCAGACGTCCGCAGCCTCGGTCGGTGTTGTGAAAAGGGACTCCCAATCAGAGCTTCCAGGTTGCCGTTGCTTCACCCACACCGACAGGCACTGCATTTTTAGCCCTGGCGGAGGCCATGAACAAACCACAAACATCTCGAGGCTCTTTGGGAAGGGAACCTCGAAGCCCTTCGCTGAGAACTAAAGTGCAGTACATGGGACCGGCTACAGTACGGGGCAGCCGGCGATGAGATATTGGGGGTCTGCCCTGTCCTTGCCTTGTGTTTCTCGGACAACACCACCGCCGCATATCCGGTAGCACAGTACAACTCGAATCATTCAGCATGATCATCTATCCTAATCTAAACCGCTTGGCCAGACCCAGAAGGGCTACCTGACATCCTCTCGTCTTCACCGTACGATCCTGACTATCTAGGGCGCGGTAGACTATCTACCCGCCAGGCTGCTACGTCATGTTACCGTTCAGCACATTGCCATTCATACAATAACATATCATACTACGCCATTCCGTGTCATGCACGCAACACGGTGTCCGTCCGCCCCCCCCCCCCACCAAATATTCCACCCCATCTGACGCCAGTGGTATCTTTCCCAGAATCCCATCAACGCCACAAGCGATTCGTACGAGCCCCCCGGCCCTAAAAAGGGGGTCATTCACCAAAATTTAGCAACTGAATAGAAGCACAAAAGAAAGGCTCTATCACAAATTACAATCCCAAAATCACCTCCTAACCCTCCTCGGCACCGACCCCGTCCTAACCTGTCCTCTGCTCCTCCCATCCTCACGGTGGTACCGCCCATTCTCCACCTTCTTCCTCCCCCCAACCAGCATCCTCAACGGTATCATCACGACCCAGATCGGCGCGCGTAGCGGTATAACTGCGGCCCAGAGCACCCCCTCCACGGCCCAGACCACCCTCTCCATGACCCCGCCCGCCAGGGCCCAAATCCAGTACTGCCACCGAAACGATCTGCCCGACGACGTTGCAGCACCCATCTTAGCCGCAGCAGCCGCCAAAGAGACGGCATCATCGATGCGGGCGTCGAGGGCGCCCAGCCGCGCGTCCGTCCTCGAGGCGAGAACCGTAGCCTTCTTCTCGTAGCGGCGCACGGCGCGGTTGAGGGCGTCGAGCTCGGGCTGAATGGCGTTGCGAACGTCGCGGACGAGGGTGACTTCGTTGGTCTGGTGGCGTGGGGGCTGGGCGGGGTCCGAGTGACCGTTCTGAGGGTTGGTGCTGATGCGTTTCTCGAGGGAATCGAGGCGGCGCTCGAGGGAGTGTATTTGCGAGGTGTTTGCGAGCTCCTCGCGGTGGGGATTAGAGTGGACAATGCGTTGGAGGTGGAGGGTCCGCGCTTGGACGAGGTAGATCAGCTGCGATAGGGGGGTTATTTCGGCGGCCATGAGATATATTGTGAGGTTGAAGTTGGAAACCAGGCCTCCGGACGGTCGGCTGAGTTGGCTGCGGATGGCATGCAATAGGTATGCGCCGACGGCGGGGGCCGTAAAGCACATGAGTAGAGCGGAAATTTCGTGTAGGTAAAGCTCCGTGAGGGCCTGGCGGGCTTTCTCCCCGTTTTCGAACCGCGACGTTCTCGAAGTGCTGGCCCGTGGCGCCTCTTGCTGTTCCTCGGGCGCATCATCTTGATCCCTTGACTTGTCCATTGATAACCCCATACCCCCCTCAGCGTCGCTCTCGTCTTCGAGCGCCATCTCTACTACCATTTCCTCCTGCACGCGTACTTCTTGGGCGGCATGGTACCATATCCTGAAACCTCAGTAAGAAGAAGGCTTGTTCGCCAAGCACACGACATAAAAGACTCACCAAGGCTGCCTGACAGACCAGTTGAGAAACACAGCCGCAAGGCATAGCAGCAGCAGATCTGTCATGATGGCACTTCCGTTGTTATGTAAAATTCCGGCCATCGGGGGCAGTATCGCAAACACCAAGGGCAGCCATGACCGCTTCTTCTCGTGGGTTTGGAGGTTGACGCCACTAGGGTTGAAGATGTCACCCTGCAACCCCCGTCTCGCCTCGGCTAAGCTAAAGTCTGAAAAGGTGGAGGTGCGGCGTTGATGATCCTCGGACATTTTGGGGCTGCTGAAGTTGTCGGATGATGGCCGCCAGCGAGCCTCGTATGCGGCATCGTCTACCGTCGCGGCACCGCGGAGTGGACGAAGTCCGGAGGCCCGTGACGCGGCGGAGCCCGTTGACACGCTCATGGACTTGGTCCCGGCAGGGGTGCCGTCCCCGTTGGTGCGTGGGCTCTGGGGAGAGGCCGTCATGGTCGCGCGTTCAAACAGAGTAGTTCATGGGATCTGGGTTCAAGGCAGAGAGCGGAATAAGCAAAAAGACATAGGCAGTCGAGCGAGACAACCAAGTCTGAGTCGTTGAGCCGCAGGATGGCCGGGGAACAGCGCAAAGGATTGCAGTGACGCCAGATGCCGTTGCTTCAATACAAAAGCTTAATACGGTGTGACGGCGCGTGCTTCGTCCGCAGCTGTTCATGAATATCGATGTTGAAGAGCCGCCCTATGTGTTGTGTTTACACCGGCGCTGGTAGAATGTCAGCTCCCATCGTCGTCCGCAAACATCTCTCGGGCCGCTGATTTTACGGCGCGATGGCTGGGCTGAAGGGCCTGGGACAGCCTGGCAATCGCGGGTTTGGTGCAAGGCACGACCTAACGGCCAATGGCGAGCCTCTACAGGACCGGGATCGCTAGCGTCAGGTGCGAGCCCCAAACTTCGCTACGGGGTAGGTAACGGGGAGCTGGGTAGGGCAGTCGCAGGCGGGGTGAGTTCCTGCATCCGCCCCTCCCCCAAAGCTCGACTCCGTTTGGATGAGGTTGGCGATGCAGACCCCGCATATAGAAGCAATCGAGCTCTTCAAAGGGAAACCCGGGAATGGGCCGCAGAGACATATTGGCTGGGCCGTCTTGGGACACAATAGGGGCCCTGCAGGCGAATATTGAATACATCAGAATCCCACTTGGCAATAAACTTCAGCTCCTCACCTGTCGGATTGCACCACGATGCTCGAGCCACTGTCAAAGCAGAGCGCAACGCGACGGTCGCTCAAAGCTGACCTCGACGTCTATATGTACTACAGAGACGGGATGGCCGATATTAGCTGCGTCATGAATCGCCCCATGCTCCAGGTCGACAGCTACCCTGTGCGTAATTCATAATGCAGAGAAGCGGCGGCTGATAGAAGAACAGGGCAGAGGGCGATCATGAGAAATTGATAATCCCGAAATTCATGCTGTTCGCGGCCGCAACAGAGGGCACAGACACCGCCTGCCCGGATCATCGTGTCAGAAGTGACCAAGGACCAGAGGGGTCAAGGTCGTTCCATTGCTGCGTCGAAGCTCCTCAAACCATGGGTTGCCCTCTATCGGGGCCGTGAGGGTGTAGAGACGACGCGAGTCCGCCCCATAAACGACGACGGGCTCGCCAATGAAGTTGTGTGATGAGCCGTGATGGATTTTTTTGTCCTATTCCCATCCCGTCACTAGGGGCTGACGGCAAGTGTCACCAATCCCGGCGTCCTTGGATGAAAAAAAAAAAGGCCAACCCCCGTCGAGAGAGCCCGGGAGCCTGGGGAGCCAGCGCCCCCGGTGCCAAATGTCGTAATGGGGGCGGGTCGAGAGGATGCCTGAAATATATTGGGCTGACTTGCACCAAGGAATGCCCGCCTTGAATAGTCAAAAAAGCAACAAGCATCTGTGAAGGCTGGGGGGAGTATATGGTCAAACCGTCCAGCACTTGCTGTCTTGTCGTCTGCCCAGCTGTCTCTCAAGCAAAAAAACGACACCATTTTCTCCCGCGACCAGGCCAGCACCGACATCTTAGGACACAGCGCAGTGACCGGCCAAGAAAAGATTTTCTGGCTCGAAAAGGGCATGGAACATTGATCGCCTGGTTGCTTCGGATTTTTCGAGCCGATTTGAGTGGCCGCTTTCCCATTTGGGCGACGCTCCTCGTACCTGCAGCAGAGAGACGCAGGGAGAGAGCGCAAACGGCAGAGAGAGAGAGAGAGGCACCTGAGAAGCCAGTTGGTGACAGTTGACAGACCGATGCAGCAGCAGCTCCACAGCAGCGTGAGCACGGGCACTGGCAGCACTCACGATTTGCTTCGGCACCAGATTGAGCAGCGTCGCGCCCTGGAGATTGGCACAAAGCCAAATTGGAAGCCGGCCCTCTGTTCTCGCACTTGCTGCCCACGCCCACACTGCCATCGCCATTTCATTCCCCATTGGGATCCGCATCCCCAACGCACCCGGTCGCCGCCACCAGTTCTAATTCTATCAAGGTTCAGCCTGTGCGTGCGGGAGACGCGGGCGCAGAAAGCCAAGACGACACTGAGGACAGAGGTTGGGGTGGAGTCGAGTCCGAGTCGAAGGCATTGTGTCGAGGAGGCCGTTCCGGCGGCCACTGACAGATTTTCCCGACGGCTTCACGCACGGCAGCAGCAGCCCGCCCCCCGCGATCGACTGAAACGACCGCCATAGATGCATCGTTGTCTGGCAACACCAGCATCCTCTCACCCCCATCACTGCCGCTTGCCGCGAACCCGAGCATCCCTTCGCCCTCTCAGCAGCCTCCGTACCCTGGCGCTTCCACACCCACTCCGCCGCCGCCCGTAGCGCCCGCACCAGGCCGCCTGCCGACGCGTAGAAATAGTCTCCTCCGAAGGGGTTTCGGCAGCCCCCAGGACTCTTTCCTGCAATCGCCCTTCCGCACCCGGGGCGCCACCGCCAATTCTCCCTTTCAGCGACCCCTGAGACGCCTGTCCGCCGCCCGCCTGTGGAACCCGACCAATTCAACCCCGAGAACCCCGACCCCTTCCGCTATTACCCGTAGGCAACGTCGTCCGTCTACGCCGCCGCCTCCCTCTGTCCCGCTCTCCCACACCGCTCTCGGTCCCGAGAGCGATCCCGCCGACCCTACCAACGGCGCTAGCAATTACCCTCTATTGACTCTGCCCGAGCATCAACCGGCTCGCCACTCTATTTCCAACCGAGCCAGCCTCCAGATCGAGCGCTGTGCCGGAAGCGAACAGCGCATCAGCCTCCCGCGATCTGTTCGCCATTCGTACGACGAGAAGCGCGTGAGCATCACGCCATCACCCGAGGCAGGACCCTCATATACCCAAGTGGTTCCCGAGGTCGCGAAGCCGAGCGAGACCGAGCGCAAGGCGAGCGAGCGGGTTGTCACGTATCCGCAGGTGCCTGTTGGGCTCAGCTTCCTGGAAGCAAAGCAAAGAGACCCGAAGGGAAAAGGAAAAGCAGTCGCGGTCATGGCTCCAGAGAACGTAGATGATGGCAGGGGTGGCTTCTCCCAAGACCTTGAGCGTGGTCCAGATGCTACAAACCGCCACTCGACGGCCTCGCATCTATCCGGCATTGGGTCTGCTATATCGTCGAGCAATTCTTCTATAATGGGCGATCCTGATCAACAGCCCGATGCCGGTGAAGAATGGGGCCCGCAGCATCCCTGCTATCCCCATCTGAATCCGCACGTCCCCTTGGACTCGCCCGAATATGCCAACACACGCATCATCCGGATCCGCCGGGACTGGCTCCTCGAGGGCGATCTTGCGCCCACATTCTCAAATCTGTACCCCGAAATTCTTGACCCCGCCGGCGTGACTGAGCAGGAGTTCCGCCGCATCATAGAAAAGCTCAATAGCGAGCTCATCCCGACATTTAGCCCGTACAACTGGAGAAATATTATGGATGGTGTACTTGGCCTCGCTACAGGCTGGCTGTGGGAAGACTTTGGCTTGACAGGCGTCAAGTCCCGTCTCCGGAGCCTCGAAAAGTGGATCGAGCAGTGGAATCTGGAGATGGAGAAGACGGTTGGCGCCGACGAGAGCACCATACCACCCAAAATTGTGCCCTTGAAGCGGACCGGATATATGACAGTAAGCTTCACGGAGAACCAAGCCCAAGATCCGATGCTAACGTTTTACAAAGCTTGATATCCAAATCCCCGATCCCGAAATCGCAACCGATCCGAGCACGCCGGGAGCCTCTAGATCGGGCTTCCCCGCTGAACCTCCCGCAGTTATGACTGCCTGAGCTCTATCGTACTTCCTAATTTTTTCCCCATCTCTGGCTCCCTGTCTCCCAGTCTGGGATTCGTTTCCTCGGCCTTCTTTTGCCCTATTATATTTGTTTTAATCGGTCTCATGGGGCATGACTGATGAACTCACATATTACATCTACATACATACTTACATACACACTAAATACCCACACCCTATACCCTTTCTGTTGCCACCAACATGGGGGTTGTTTCTTTTCACATTACCACCTCTTGATTCCCCGCTGCGTTGGCGTTTGTTTACTCGCTTTATACCACGGCATGAGCATGGCGTTGTTTGGTCGTGGGTATACGTTCTTTGGGGCTGGGCTAGGTTTGGCAGGGCCGGACTGGATGTCAAGTAGGGCGGTCGAGAGGATCTAGCACACAGACTTCTCGCGCAGCAGCTTCAGACCTTTTCTGCAGATGGTTCGCGTTGAAGGGTTGGCATGATGCCTTGCGCCTTAAGGTGAGAGAAGGATATCGCGAATTGAAGAGCTTAGATGAGGGCGACGGATGGACTGCATGGAGCTATCCTACCTAGTACCTTTGAAATAATGGCCAGAAATAAACTAAAAATCATTCTCCTGACTTGTGCCTCTTGCACGACATGATGCCGCTGTTTTGACCTATGGCGGGTTGCGGTCTAATTATGCATGGAACCGGGGCGATACGGGTCCCGTCGACCTCGTGCAGACATCCACCCGAGGGTTTTTCTTCCTTTAACCCTGAACAAAAAGAATGAGTCATGCAATATCGGTTTCCCACACGCACACTCATGCTCACACAGGGCATTGATGCCGCGCGCACCCCTACTACAGTAGCGACCGAAATCAGTGTCCATGATTTCAGTGTTCAAACTTTCTCCGCACGGGCCAGTTCAAACCCTTGGCGGCAGCTGACACAGTACGTTGCTGCTCATTCCGTACCAAGTACATGGCAGCCAGAACTAGCTGCAGCTGCGGATACGATGGACAAGTGCACTAGCCACTTTTGGCACTGACAAAGCCGCACGGCTCGGCGTCTGTGCAAACCACACCAACCAGTGCCGGACGCAACCTCGGGCCGACAAAGTGTTGCTATCCAATCAGATGTGCATATAATCGCAATCCTATAATTGCATAATGCGCAGTCATTAGAAAGACAAATTTCGGGATGAAGCTTTCCGGATGCCTGCAAATAGAGCGATGAAACTTGTTCTCCTGTAGCTACGACTCCATTTGACTACAACAAGGACGACAGCATGCATAGATACAGTCACTGGCAAAATTGACTTCTGCTTTTTTTATCACATCTTTTCAGCACATAGACCACTTATGCACCTAGCCATCCATACTGTGTACCCTGACACTGCGTCAGTACTTACTTGACGATGTAATTATACTATACCATCTATCCATTTGCTTGTCAGCTAGCTCAGGCCAGCTGAAGACACCTTACTCGAAAATGGCCTGACAGCACGAATGTATTTCTACAAGTCGTTGTATCACCTCTACATACAGTACTGTATACTGTATAGTATAATGGTCTATGACTTGCTTATTCTGACGATACCGCCACCAACAATCACACATCCTGAATCCAGAAATCACACTCCGCCGCCACATCAAGCAAATATCGCCACAAAGCGTATTCACCTCGTCAGGTTATGATCACCTTTTAAGGAGTGATTTAAATACATAAGACATCTCAGCATGCTAGAAAGTTCTAGAATTTTTTCAAATCTATAAATTAACTTACCCTCCCAGGCCCTTCAAGTGTCAAGCTAGCAAAAAGAAATGTAGATGATGGATCGGAAGAACCTCAAAATGTGTTACATACGCCGGCTAGGAATGATAGCACAAGATAGACATGTATCATAGTATGGATCTGTTCACGTTGGGACGGAGCGAATTGTGGAGCCATCGGTACTGTGATGTTGCGGCTTGTCGGCGTGAAGTTATCCGCTCCTCGAAGCCAAGCCGAGGGTTGTCAATGTCCAAGTCATCGGTTGAGCCACACTAGTTGTGGCTAGAATTCAGCTAAGGCTGAAGAGGCGATCCTGCTACATGCAGCTGCCTGCACTACTTAAGCAATGATCCGTCCTTACCAATCCGTACAATTTTACCCGCGCCCGTTGAGCAGCGGCCAGCCATCCTTTGCTGGGCAATTGACTTGACCATGAGCCATGACGCAGATGCCATCCCGCGTCTTTCGGACCTAGAAACCAGTTTTTCAGGTAGGACAGAGCTACGCACCTGTCACAACGGAATTCCTCTGCTACCAGGTAAGTTCCAACCGTTCCGTAGTATCGCGACGCCGCTAACCTACCCAGAACAACCGGAAATACCACCGCCGCCGTTCGCAACCATCCTCCTCTCGCGCGACCGCGATTTCGCTGACTACGGAGACATTCTTAAGCAGATCGACAAGCGATGTTCCGAGCCGGCTGCCTAAGTAGCTTTCGTCGGCCTCAGCGGTATCGACAAGTCATAACCGGTCATTGGATACGCTCACAAGGTCGCCGAGCAACATGCTACCAAATAGATGTTCTGGGTCCACACTGGCATACAAGCGCGCATTAAGGAGGGGCTCAGAACATGTCTGACGTCGTCAAGCTAGCTGGGACCAGCATCCCACAACTTATGTACACCTGGCTATCCAACAATCTCAATGGTAGATAAACCATAATCCTCGACGGTGCGGATGACCGCGATATATTCTATAGCACAATCAACAACAATACACACAACGGATAGCCCTTATGAAATACCTGCCACGGAGTGTATCCTTCTGCGACCGACTTCTGTCGCTCATGAGCTTTTTTGATCCGACGAAGGTGGGCAAGATACACGCCACTACTGTGGCTACGGACGACTGGCTCACCCTCGGATCGTCCGTTTCAAATGCAAGGCACTCACTGGCCCCAGCTGCGGAACCACCCTGGGCGATAAGAGGTGTCCTAGTAGGCTCTGAAACCTTATAATACCAAGGGAATGCGAGTACAGACGACGGTGGAGATGTGAAGTCGGGCAGCGGCAGAAGCGTCATGGTTAGCGACGTACATGGCGACGCAGCTGACGACAAAGTGGCGGATTCGAAGATGATGTGGCGATGCTGAGGGACCACTGCCCCATCATCGCGGGATGAGGCGGGCTTGTGCATCTGTCGACGAAGAGGTGGCTGGAATTGGGCGACTGGAGACATCCAAGCAGCAGCACATCGAGCAAGTGGCGACATTCCCAAAGTGACAGCACGGTAGCCTTGATGGAGGAATGTTCTCAGTCTTAGACGGAGTCTTAGCACAAGTATCCATGCATGCTGTCGTCCTTGGCTGCTATAGCCAAATGGAGTCATGCTGTAGCTAGAGACAGGTTTCATTATTCCATTTACAAGGAATCCGGAAAGCTTTATCCTAATTTCGTTTTTCTGGTGTTGCGCATTATGCAATTATAGATCGTCTCTTTATGCACATTTAATTGGATAACAGCACTTCATTGACCCGTTTTCCGGCATTTGCCCTGATGACGCACGTTGCAGAGCACCTTGTCAGTGCTAAAAGCGGCTAGTGCGCCCGCCCGCCGCATTAACTAGCAGCTGTAGCCAATTCTGGCTGACATGTATTTGGTACGGAGTAGCCAGTGGCGCACTGTGTCAGCCATAGCCAGGGGTGAACTGGCCCGTGCGGAGAAAGTTTGAACATTGATATCGTGGACACTGATTTCGGTCTCTACAGTACAGTGGAGACCGAAATGGATGTCCATGATTTCGGATGTTCAAACTTTCTCCGCACAGGCCATTGGGCCCTTAAATGCGGCTGACACAGTGCGCTGTTGCAGGCTCCGTACTAATATAAGTGGATCCTAAAACTGGGCTGCAGCTGTGTTCTAGAATTAGCGGCAGCCGATGACCACGGAGAATGCACTAGCCGCTTTCGGTAATTAACGATTGCGCGGCTGGGCACAAGAGATCGGCCAATGAAATGATGACAACTCGATAGCTGCATAATAATGCACCCCGTGTCGTGGCGACAGCATCTACGAAGAAATCTGCTGAGTTCTCATTACCTGTAACCCAAACCATAGAACGCATTCTCCTGTACAGCACGGTACCTAGCTACAATACAGTACTCCAGCTACCAACAGCGCCCACACATCGCGGCCTACCGAGATGCTTCGCGGCAAACACACGTTACTGCGTCTGGACTCGGCATCACCCACCGGCCTTGTCTCCACTACATCAACGCCATTAGGGACAGCGTGTCAGGGCAGATAGCCCCAGGCTCCATCCTCATCGCCTCCTAACCTGTACCTCCAGCTCCTAAGCTCCTCCCCCACTTCGATCCTGAAGCAGCAGGGCAAGATTGTGATGTCCTTGGCTGGAGCCGCTATAACCTGCTATTCCAGCTTCTTCTCACGAGCCTTCTTGGCTTTGCTGAACACCGTCTTCACATTGTGTGCTTCGCAATCACCATACAGTCTTTCCTCATGCAAAGAGGTAACCCATACTTCGACTGTATCCTCGCGGGACATTTCGATGATGCTGCTGCCGCCACTTAGACTCCGTGCGCTTGTCGCGTGTCTAGGGGATGATCGATCCGCTTCGGCGGTAGTAGGTGTGTCCCGAATGACCGCCGGTGGGGCGTGGCCGTCGCCGTACTGCAGCTACCAACGTTGTTAAGATCATCATCCATCTGCCGTTACGACCGTTGCACAACTAATCGTCCGCCAGGGATATTGGTAGACATTATCAGCACGTTAATGGACGGCGTTAGCGACCGTTGCCAAGCGATTTCCACAACACCTCAGAGCCGGCATAAACCGCGAATATCCCATGTCAGGCTGCCCTACGCCCGAGGGGCAACTCGGCGGCCAGCGTGTTGAATCGCCTTGGGTAGATGAGAGCCACTCGGGGCGCTGACTCGGCAAATCGCTTGTCGATTCCGGTGGGAATACCTCCACGGTCGATGAATCACGGTCGCTCGGGAAGAGAATGGTTACGAATTGCGACTGTGCGGCGGCTTTAACTTGGGTCACGGGATCGGACAGACACTCGCGTAGACAATCGGTTTCGGGGGCTAAAATTACAGTCAAGACGGATCGTTACTCTCGTGGCGTGGGCAGCTGCCGAGGCGGGACCGCCTCTTCAGCCTGAGCTAGGTTCTAGCCACCAGTGTGGCTTGACGAATGACTTAGACACTGACGAGGGGACCCGCGATGTGACTTCGAGAAGCGGATAACTTCGCGCCGACAAGTCGTAACGCCAAAACGAATTGATAGCCCCACAACTCGCTCCGTCCTAACATGAACAGATCTATGTTATAATACTCCGTGACTTTTCCAATGACGTGATAGCCGAAAGTATCGAGTATAGTGAGCACACAGTCCACAGAATCCGATCGAGAGTCCAACGATTCGGAACCATGACAAGCCCCCCGAACCACACTGGCCGTGAGGCAAAGCTCACCCCTCTGATACACGATACATTGTTTAAATAGCTAACGAAGCGACCCGATATATTCCGATATAAGATGATCAATTTCCTAAACGATAGTTTCGGCCTCGAGGTATCCCCTACCACCATTTCTCGAACGCTAAAGACAGAAAGATAGACCAGAAAGTTAAACGGCCGCGTAACGAAGCAGCGGAACTATGACCTACGTAAACTATATCTATATAAACTCTCTGATTGCCGCTCGTATCAACTAGTCTTTATCGACGAGTCTAGCTGTGACAAACGGAGTAGACACCGACGCCAGGGATAGACACCGAGCGGGGCAACGCCGATACAGGTTAACGAGTTCAACCGCGAACAAAGATATCAGATTCTTACCTCGTATACACAAAATGGCGTAGAGCTTACACGCATCTACACTGGATCTACTGATGCCGTAATATTTAAGGATTTTATTAAGTAACTACTACAACATTATAATAAATAGCCGACGCCGAAGTCCGTCCTTATAATAGATAACACCTCTATCCATCGCTCCGAGAGGCTTGAGCGAATGTACGCCGAGGCTGGGGTAAGACTCCTTAAACTAGTACCATACTCGCTAGATATAAACCCGATCGAGAAGCTTTTTGTGGAGATTAAGACATACATCAAACAGTAGCGGCACAACTATGCCGATCTCTTTAAGAGGGATTTTAAGACGTATTTGAGGATGTGTATTAACATTGTGGGCTCTCGGGTAGCAAGTGCTGAAGCTCACTTTCGTCACTCTGGTATTTATATCGAGTACCCTTCTTAATACCCTTCCGAATAGTTATATAGAACAAATAGAATAGACTACCTATATCCGAATCTATATCTACACTTTATCTAGCTAAGCCTTGACTTACTAACAAACTGGATAGCGATCCCTCGCTTAATACCCTTCGTAGCAAGGGAGCTGGCCTTAACATCCTAGGCGGAGTAGAGCCGCTTAAGATCGAGACCATCTTCTAATGTAATCCTACAGGTATCTCGGTAACTATCTTTCCAACTCGGATCAACTACCCGTACGTAGAGCCACTTATAATAACTGTACAGCGATTGATCAATCGGGGGTGGTATGTCAAGCTTAGGGGCATGCCAAAAGTACGTCGAGTCTCGAGTCTCTGGAGTCGACCCCGTGGACCAGCTGACCGACTCCTAGTTACAACGTGTAGGCATGATATTCGTAATGTGAATTGGAGGTACACTTTCGGAGAAGGACACTTGCCGCTTCCTCTTCCTACGCTTAGAGTCCTTTTACTCCTTGGCGTAGATCAACTCGCGGATCCAAGGTGGCACATCTCCGTGTGTCCTCAGCATGTTGCCTTCCTCGGCGTAGTCGACAAGCTTTGTTAAAACACTGGTGTCAAGTTTATAATGCTTCCTGTCATCTGGATCATGCCAGCAGTATGTTCCTTGGCATGGAGGCCCGGTGCACCGCATAAGACTATAAACTTCCTTCCAAACAGTGGCTAGGCCCGCAGCTTCTTGTTCTTCGAGGAGCTCCGCCCTTTCAGCGAGCTGTGTAGCCGTCACCCCTCCTCGTCTCGTGGTCTGCTGCGTCCTTACATTAGCTACTTGTGTTGTCTCCTTGTATATGAACGATATCTCGATCCTCAGCTTCTTTCCCTCAAGGAGAAGATAGCTCCATGCCACCAGCTAACCCTCAACCACCTCCCAGTCAATGTCCAGCTCATCGAAGCGCTTCGTCAAATCTCGCTGGGACCGGTCGGTCACGGACACGATGATGTTCGTCTCGTCCGGTTCGTAGCACTTGTTCCGCGGCGTCTTCTTCACCAAAAGCTGCTGTAGCTTCGGCTTCAGAGTCTGGTCCTAAAACGCGCCCGGCGCCAGCACGAGGTTCTGCTCTGTATCGTTTGTAAGCTTAGACAGTCTTCCTTTCTTCAGCAACATTTTCCATTCGATGGAGTAAGTGATGCACGTGGGCGGGAATTCATTGTATGGCAGGCTGGGGTTCCAGTCGGCTAGCTGGAGCAGAGGCAGTCCCGGTCTCCGTCTTTACGTCTGATCCTGCGGGGCCGGACTCGTGCTGCGGCTGTCATAGGCGAGTTCAGGGGTGCGGTAGTCGAGATCCTACTCGTTGTACCACTGGCTGATATCGAAGCTGGGGTTGGACATTGTGGCAACTTCTTACTGTAGGGAAGGCGAATCTGGCGCCGACGATGACTCAAAGGAGCCCAGGGCCGGCCGTCAGCCCTTCACGTAAGGGTGCCGAGAAAACGGCCGCCACCGCTCATTTAGCCGAAGATCAACCGCAGCCCACCACGCTCTTACCCGCAGAACTTTCGCAGGACGTCGGCCCCTCAATGGTTGTGCAGCTTGCGACTTCAACAACATCACGGATTCGCCGCATTGTCGCGCGTTCCGTTCTGGAACAGTTGATTTGCAGCTTGCTAATTCCTCGCAGATCTAGTCACCGCTCGACGCCGGCAGTTACGCTGCCATGCTATCTGACTGAACACCAACTCCCTCAGCTCGCCAGCTTCTTTCCGAATTTCTTTCTGCTGATCGCCGCCCTTCAATTAGCCTCCCGACTCCTATTTCCACACACCGCCGCCCGTTCGTTCGGTGATTCGTTCGACGACACTTGACAGTAGTCCGCGCTACGCTCTAGCTACTAGCGCTACTCTTCGCTCTGACGGTACCACCTGCCGGCAGTCCCTGCGCCCGTTCTGACCGCGTTTCGCATCACCTTCGACATCCCCAATATGCCGCATCTCGCTATTGTGACACCGAGCTGCTATTATCAGCTGCACTTGTGCGACCACACAAGCAAACTGAAGGAATGTGTGGTATATTCGTGATGTGGAAGAACCTTGCACTTAAAAGAGTTTTTCGTGGGCAAGGTGCCAGCTAAAGTAGTGGGCAGAACCCATGGAGGGCCCCACTTCCATGTGGGGCCTCACAGCACTCGCTACTAGCTTCCTTAGGCAATAAATTATGGATGGGGATGCCAGAAGCATCTTGAAAGTGCTCGAATATTGCTGCTGTCTAGCTGTTCTGTTCCACTGGTAATGTTGTGAATGAAACTTCAGCTCATCTGCCCCTTCTCGTACTGGACTCCGAAGCGAGTCGGGGGCGGCCTGTGTCGTAATGCGGGCGTCCGGGATTTCGGCGGGATCTCGATTGTCCTCTTTTGCGGGGATTTCCACAAGTTCCGTCCAGTACATGAGAGATCGATCCTCCTCCCCAGCTCGGCGACGCCTGCACGATAAGGCGCACGCCCTTTGGAGTAAGGTCACTACCGTCGTGGTGCTGAACGAACAGGTCTAGACGGCTGGCACCAGCTGCAGGCGCCCGAGACATTGACGTTGCCTATTGCTGCTGCTAGGATGTTTGGGAGGACTGTCAGGTCGGAGAAGTACCAGACTGTGTGAGCTATGATGATGTAGTGGAAGACTTCCGTGGTGGACTCGAGGTGCCCTCGGCCGTCGACCTGAATGAAGGTGATTTGTTTGCTGATGGGAGACTTCTTGATGTCTTCCTGGGCAAGGCCGAGAGGAGGTGCTCCGTAACCCGGCGGCATGGGATCGGTGGTGACGACGTGGCCGGCTGGGCCGCCAGTTTTTAACCATAAAAGCTTGCTTCCCTGTTGCCACGATTCAACAGCCAGCACGTCTCTTTTGCCGGCCTGTGATATGTTCGGCGAAACACTGTTGTCTACCTGGCAGGGGAGTCTTCGTGGGGGGTGGTTGCGCTACGTGGTAGAGGACCGACTGTTTGCATCGAAGGCAAACGCCTATCGGCTAGGCGTGTAGTTAACGGGCCGGAGACTTGAGGGCATAATGGGTTTAGATGTGGTTGGTAGGGCTGGATCGGAAGGGTTTGTACCTGCATCACAGCTGAAGCTCTTGGCCGTTGTCTTGGTGGTAGAATCGATAATTACGGTAAGACGATGTGCATGGTCGAGAGGTCGCCGGTGATAGTGGCCAGGTCGAGCTTACCGTTGTTGTTGCCAAGATGCCGTCGGCGGAGACCGACACGCACGAGAGGTTCGAGGCTGAATGGTTGTCCTCGCTCCCGACCTGTGACGTCATCATCGTGTTGGAGTCGGTGACCACCACAGCGCTCTTTCCACATCTGCCGCCCAGAGAGTTACATGCAATATGGTTGGCTAGGGGGCCGGATAGTCAGAGCAGCAACCAAAGGCGACATGTTGTCAGAAGAAAGGCATCGAAGCAACTAGAACGCGCTTGAATAAGGTAATAACTATATAGTGACTCGCCCTCCCAGACCCTTCCTGTGGCACGCTATGAGAAGAAAAATATAAGAGGATGACACAGAGCAAGTGAAGCAAAAGACGAATGTGCCTTTACCTAGGAATCGGAATTACTCTTCGTCCTCGCTTTAAGCAGCCTCCGGAGGTTATTCTTGCTCCTAAGCGTGTCGGGATGCTCCTCGCCCAAGGCCTTCTCCCTAAGCTGCAGCGCCTGCCGATGCATCTGCTCGGCCTCCTCGTACTTCCCCTGGCTATCAAGTATAACTGCAAGGTTGTTCATGCTGCTAAGCGTGTCGGGATGCTCCTCGCCCAAGGCCTTCTCCCTAAGCTGCAGCGCCTGCCGATGCATCTGCTCGGCCTCCTCGTACTTCCCCTGGCGATTAAGCACATTTGCAAGGTTGTTCATGCTGCTAAGCGTGTCGGGATGCTCCTCGCCCAAGGCCTTCTCCCAGAGCTGCAGCGCCTGCCGATGCATCTGCTCGGCCTCCTCGTACTTCCCCTGGCGATCAAGTATAACTGCAAGGTTGCTCATGCTGCGAAGCGTGTCGGGATGCTCCTCGCCCAAGGCCTTCTCCCAGAGCTGCAGCGCCTGCCGATGCATCTGCTCGGCCTCCTCGTACTTCCCCTGGCTATCAAGCACATTTGCAAGGTTGTTCATGCTGCTAAGCGTGTCGGGATGCTCCTCGCCCAAGGCCTTCTCCCTAAGCTGCAGCGCCTGCCGATGCATCTGCTCGGCCTCCTCGTACTTCCCCTGGCGATTAAGTATAACTGCAAGGTTGTTCATGCTGCTAAGCGTGTCGGGATGCTCCTCGCCCAAGGCCTTCTCCCTGAGCTGCAGCGCCTGCCGATGCATCTGCTCGGCCTCCTCGTACTTCCCCTGGCTATCAAGCACATTTGCAAGGTTGCTCATGCTGCTAAGCGTGTCGGGATGCTCCTCGCCCAAGGCCTTCTCCCAGAGCTGCAGCGCCTGCCGATGCATCTGCTCGGCCTCCTCGTACTTCCCCTGGCTATCAAGTATAACTGCAAGGTTGTTCATGCTGCTAAGCGTGTCGGGATGCTCCTCGCCCAAGGCCTTCTCCCAGAGCTGCAGCGCCTGCCGATGCATCTGCTCGGCCTCCTCGTACTTCCCCTGGCGATTAAGCACATTTGCAAGGTTGCTCATGCTGCGAAGCGTGTCGGGATGCTCCTCGCCCAAGGCCTTCTCCCAGAGCTGTAGCGCCTGCCGATGCATCTGCTCGGCCTCCTCGTACTTCCCTAAATTGTTGAAGCTCTCGCCCACTTTCAGCAAAAGATATGCCGTCCCCTCATTGTCATCTGTACCCTTCCGCAACCTAAGAGCGTGCTGGGTATGTGGAAGATACCTTATCCATTCCTCTCTATTATTATGTTCCGGGAACGGAAACGCACCATCAAGACGTTGTAACACTTTTGCGGCCCATTCTTCTTGTTTCCCATCTCGAGCTAACCAGCTTAGCATCGATATTTGAACGAGCCGATGGATGTCATAGGTATCTGACTTATTCCGCTGGGATATAAACGCATATGCTTTCAGGATCCCGAGTGCGTCAACAGTCTCTAGCCTCCCGGCTGGCGGCAGTAGAGATTGCGGAATATCCTTCCCAGCCAGGAAGCACATAAATTTGAGGTAGTCAGCCGCCAGCGGGTCGTGATCTGAGATATGCCGGAATGAAATCAGCCAGGTCGTGGCGACAGGATTCTGAATGCTCTTATATCGGTGTCGATCCTCAAAGTCCCTGCTTAACAGCTCAATCATATCCTCATCACTGGAGTTGCATAGTTCAAGGTATTGCGCAGTAGAGATCTGCTTCTTGGCCATGTAAGCAGACGCCTGTCGTAGCGCCAGAGGGAGGTTGGCAAGAAACTCCAGCAGTGATTCGTTGCTTCTTGTGTCACTCATCTGATCACCCTTCAAGTTTTTCTGTAACAGCTTGAGGGCCTCGTCTCTGCTCATTTCTTCAACTGAGATGCGGCCTTCTGACTCGGCGAGTCTTACTCCAAGTTCGTGATTTCGCGTGGTGAACAGAATGGATCCTTTTCGGCTAAATGGAAGACAGTCAGCAAGGGCAGCGTCGCCGAAGAATAGCTCTGTATCATCGGCGTTGTCGATAATCAAAACCCAGCTGCCCGCACTCTCTTGGCTCAAGGCGACCTTGACAAGCCCCTTAATGTCTGCGTCCGCTTCGTCGATTCCCGGAACCTTGAGCTGCTGGCCGATAGCGCGGTATGCATTCTCGAAAGTGGTGGCATTAACAGCGGGAACCCAGAAGATTGAGCAGTCCGGGTGCACGTCGCCGATGCGAAAAGCGGCTTCGAGCGCGATCTGAGTCTTACCAACCCCTCCTAGACCTTCAATGACAGTCCGCTGGCAGTCATGTTCGTCTCTACCAGGAAAGATCCTCGCAACGAGATCAGTGAGAATTGCTTCGCGGCCGACGAAGTCCTTGTTACGTCCGAACGGGACGATCCAGTGCCGCTTTACGGCGGCTTTACCAAGTTAGCGGGACTCCGGCTATGTCAACCCGCTCAAGATAAGCTTACAATTCGTCCTGCGTGTCAGGACAGCCGATGCGTTTCCAGCGAGCTGGCTGACGGCATCTTTAACGAGTTTGAAGTTAGGACATTGTGGGCCCCGGAACTTGTTTATGTAAGAGTGGGTTGTATCTAAGCCTTGGCGAGGGAAACCATGCAGGCAGGCCGAAGACTCCGTCACAAGCTATCTACGTCAGCTGAATCATTAATGGGGATGAAATTAACGTACGATCTTATGTGTCACGCCAGTAGACAGCTTCTTCGCCCAACCCCGGGATAGAATGCGTCTTAGCATCTCTGTCTTCCTGGTCTCGAAAAAGCAACTCAGGGGTAGTCGTACCGCCTCGGCGTTGGCGATCTCGGTGAACTTCTGAACGCGCTGGCGAACGAAGTCGTGTTTTTGCTCGAGGTCTTGTATGAGCTGTTTGGAGGCCTGCTCTCCCATAATGCCGGCAACAAGCACATGCCACCGGGCTTGCTTCGCGGCATCGCTACCGTGGAACGGAGTGGCGAGAAACACAATACCAACAGTGGAAAGTAGGATATGTCTGTAGGGGCTGCCTTCCTGCGCCGCTCGATTGATCGCCTGGGACGTCAACTGCTGCCCGCCGTCCATGTATCCAGGGACATACCTCGGCCAGGATAAGCCCTCCAAAACAAGAAGTGACAAAGATGATTGGTCGCGTTTGCGAATCCCGACCTTCGGCGACAAGACCGAGCAGCGTGTCGGCATGGCCGAGCAGCGTTTGCACGGGCGCATCGGCGAAGTAGTTGGCATTCCAGTCGTAGGTGAATATCCGGGCTTTTGGTAGCGCTGCCGGCAGCATGTCGCGGTCCGACAGCCAGTTCACAACCCCAACCCCGTCTTTCTTCTTGAACTCCCATGTCCGCGGCGACTCGGTGCCGAGGCCGTGGATTGCGATGATGCTGTCCGGTTAGGCGTGCCTCTAAGCGTCAGGTAGGGTCGAACGTACTCGATCGTCGTGTCGTCGGGAGCGCTGCCGACTGGGGCGACCCGGCGGAGTCCCCTGGAAGCCTAAGGACAGAATGGCGGCAGTTAGCGTTCGGTGCCCGCGTTTCACATGGAGAGGGATCGCACCTCCACCGTGGCCGTCCCACGAACATTTTGAGAAGCGGGGCTCATCGACCCCACTTACGCATCGGCTAAGCAAGGGTCCGGTTCGATCGCAGCGCAAGCTGTATTAAGCTCGCTGTCAAAGCGAAAGGATATGGAGAGGAGTGGCAAGATCAAGCGAAACCTAAGTGAAGCGCTTCGTGCCCTTGGTCTGCGATGCTGGAGGGGAAGACGTTGACATCAATCGTTTGTCGTGGACGCCAATGCCTAGCGCCCGAAGCGCCACGAACGACCATATCCAATCACCTCGACCCACGGTTCAGACAGCAACGGTGTCTCGCGTTGCACGCGCGACGCGGCTGGAAAGTCAGCGCCCAACAACTGTATCGAAGTGTCAAGTCGCATCTACAAACGAGCACCCTCGTCTCCCGACGCTCTTAAACGGGTTAAGACGAACGAACGGTGGGAGAAATTGAAATGGGAGAGCTAAGGTATGGTAACGAGATCAAGCATCTCCCGCGGTCACGGGTCGTAGGTTGGGCTAACAGAGTGCGCAAGGTGTAGCCTCCGGCTCCGGAAAGCGGCGACCGGGCTATCACGACAACCCCATCGCTCCTGCCGGCGTCCCGTATGCCCCCGCGACATCCACCGGTCTGTAGTACGCTACTCCCACCACCGCCGTGCAAGTGCTCGTACCCCCCGACAATAGTATACATAGCTCAAAACCGAGGGTGTTGGGAAAGCGACATGAGAAAGGCATCGTAGATGGCTTGCCCACTACCTCTCGCTATTACGAAACCACTCGAAAGCGCACCGTCGGTAACCCGCTCGACGACATATCCGGCCTTCTTTGCGGAGGAACTGTCTCTCGGCGACCTGGCTGGCGTGCTGAAGCATCTCTGGCTTGCTGGCGCAGAGCGTCCCGCCGCCCCGCTGCACTTTTCATGTCGCTGTGGGCCGCGAGATCGCCATCGCCGACCGGATGGACCAGCACCTGCTCTGGACGGAGGCAGACTTTTTCTTCTTGACCCGGCCTTTGTCGCAGCAACTTGTAGTGTTCCGGTGGCTGTGCGTGTTATAGTCCTCCAACAAACATGTGCCGGGAAATCTTGTGTCATCCAAAAGTGGCTTCCACATCACCAGCGAGTCCCGCCTCCTGCCTCGCAACGAAGACGGCGCGCCAATTGAATTGACAGTCTGGGAGACCTTGGCCAGGGAACTTTCTGCATACCGAGCTGCACCTCCGCATCATCTCCATCAATTCACCTGTCTCCTTGTCAAGAAGCTGGTTTAGCAGGATATAACAGCTCCTCCGAGGACATCGAAATCTTACCCTGGTGCTTTTGGATCGAGGTGATAGAAGAAAGGCTAGAGCCGGAAGCACAACTAATAGGCGATTAAGACAGAGCCTCCGGTCAATGGCGTGCTGGCCCCAACGTGGTGTTGACGTACGTGAAGCAGGGCCGGTGGGTGGATGCCGAGAACTGGGCATTAGGTGATAGGGACTCGAGCCGGGTTCGATCACCTTTGAAACACTAGTAAGTAGGCACAACAACCTTAATTTCATTGGAAAGATCAAAGTCGACGCTCAGCTCCCCAACAGGACACCGACCGCACATGGCTGGGACTTTACCCATACACAGTACCGTGTGTTTGCCGCGCGGCATCTCGGCACCCCCTAATGTGGCCGCTTGTACTTTATTGTAGCTAAAAGGCGTTCTGTGGTACCCACTGATGAGAAACCAGCGGAGTTCTTCATTGATTCTGTCACAACCAGGCAGGGGTGCATATTATTATGCAGCTATCGGGTTGTCATCATGCCGCCGGCCGATCTCTTGGCAGTGCCGAGCCGCGCAACCGTCGATTGCCAGAAGCGGCTAGTGCACTGTCCCTCGCCATTGCTTTGCAGCTAATCTTAGAGCCGCCGGTGCAGCCCAGTTTTGGGTTCCACTTGTACTCGGTACGAAGCCTGCAGCAGCGCACTGTGTCAGCCGCAACCAGAGGCCCAGTGGTCCGTGCGGAGAAAGTTTGAACATCCGAAATCACGGACACTCATTTCGGTCTCCACTGTATTACTGTACAGTAATGGAATAATTAAGAGGAACACTTTCATCCAAACTCAGGAGTTACAAGCTGCGTGGCGCAGTGGAAGCGCGCCGGGCTCATAACCCGGAGGTCGTTGGATCGAAACCAACCGCAGCTAACATATTTTTTTTTTGGTGGGTTTCTCTTTCTTGCCTTGTATGGCAGAGAATTGTCGGTCACCGACATATTCTTTTTTTAATGATTTTTGGGTACACATGTCCAGCTAGTATTTATTGATAATGGAAAGGCTGTTTTGTCGCTTGGCTGGAATGGAGCTGGTAGGGATCGTGGTGAGTTTGCGGAAGTTGGATGCGGATAGATGTTCTTAATCTGCTTCGGCTAAACCGCCATCGCGTGGCTTCCTAGCGTCAGGGGGGCTGGTAGGGGTGTTTGTCAAAACCACTGAGGCCGTCACATTCACTGTATATGCTACCCGGGGGTTCGAAAAGCATAAAGTAGCACACCAGGTTACGGAAACTATATAGGTTTATTTAAACCGTATATAGCCACGGGATAACCACCACTGCGAGATAGAAGCCACCAGCTCTTGTGACATGTCGATGCTGCTCCACTCCCACTTGAAGCCATTTTTATTTTCTCCCCTGGCAGACACCAAACAGCCAATATCCAAAGACTGCTCTTCCACCACGGCAGGCTACCCAACTCAAATATCCAACAAAATCCATTCACTGACCCAGCAGGCTCATCAAAACTTGCTATATGTAAAAATTCATGACATCCCCTCCTCCTCCACCTCGTCACTGTGCGGGCGTGCCCTTCTTGGCCCACTCCCGCAACACATTCTTCTTGATCTTGCCCGTGCTCGTCTTGGGCAGCTCCTTGACGATCTCGACCTCGCGCGGTACCATAAACCTGCTGATGGCGCTGTTGTGCTTGGCCCAATCAATCACGTCCTGCGGCTGCAGCGCCGCGCCCGCGCTGCCCTCCTTGACTGTCAGGTACGCCTTGGGGCGCTCGCCCCAGTGCGAGTCGGGGACGGCCACGACGCCGGCCTCGAAGACGTGGGGGTGCTCGACGAGCATGCTCTCGAGGGCAACGCTCGAGATATTCTCGCCTCCTGCTTGCTGTCAGCAATCAGCCTGGGTTGCTACGAGGGGGCAAAAAACGTACCAGAGATGATGATGTCCTTTGCGCGGTCTTGGATCTGGATGCTCCCGTCGGGATGCACGACCGCCAGGTCGCCCGAGTGCAGGGCCCCGCCGGCAAACAGCTTGCGCGTCGCCTCCTCGTCCTTGTAGTACCCCTTGCAGCAGATGTTGCCGTTGAACACAATCTCGCCAATCTCCCTGCCGTTCTTGACCACGTCGACCAGCACGCCTTCCTCGGCCTGCTCCGGCTTGACCACGCGCACCGCCAGGCTCGTCAGGAACCCGTGCCCCTGCCTCGCCATCTTGCTAAAGCGCTCGTGCGCCGGCAGCGCGTCCCACTCAGGCAGCACGTAGCCGCGGGTGATGGGCCCGTACGTCTCCGTCAGGCCGTAGACGTGCACGGGGTGCAGGTTCAGCGCCGTCATCTGCTCGAAGAGGTGGGCCGTCGGCGGGCTGGCGGCCACGGTGACGCGGACCGGGGTCGGGAGGACCACGGCCTCTTTCGCGGCGCAGAGCAGCGTGTTGACGGTGGGGGCCGCGTTGAAGTGCGTTATCCCCTCGGTTTTCAGCAGGCTCCAGATCAGGGGGTAGTCGATCTTACGCAGGCACACGTGTGTGCCGCGCACGGCGCAGACGGCCCAGGGGAAGGTCCAGCCTACTGCGTGGAACCTAGAGAAGGGTTAGTTTAGGGGTTAAGGAGAGATAACGGGAAAGGGGGAAGCGTACATGGGAAGGGTCCAGAGATATTTGCAGCGCCCTGTTGGGACATTGAGGCCTGATTCGACTATGTTGGCGAGAGTGGCGAGGTAGGCGCCGCGATGGGTGTAAACAACGCCCTTGGGTTTGGAAGTGGTTCCCGAAGTGAAGGGGATGGCGATCATGTCGCCTTCGTTGGCTACTGTCTGCGATTGCAGACCAGCCCACCCCTTCGCGCCTGTGTCGTGGTCGACATGAAGACCCTCGAGCACGGCGTCGTCGAAGGGGCCGCAGAGGGCGCCCGCGTTTGCGTCGGTGTCCTGGACGGGGGTTAGTTATTTGCGCCTAGGTGACCAGAGAGGCAGTACTCACCACATCGACAATGATAGGAACCGTGGGATGGTTCTTGCGGTACATATCCAGCAGCCCCTCGTACTCGGCATCGGCAATGATGGAGTCGACCCCGGCAAATTCAAAGATGTAGGCAATGTCCTCGGGCTTCAGGCGGATGTTGACAGGCACGATGATGCCGCCGGCAGCAACAATGCCGTAGACAGACTCGAGAAAGGCCGGGGTGTTGGGGGCGAGCAGGCCGACGCGCTTGTGCCCCTTGCTCTTCAGGTAGTATGCGAGGCCGCGGGCGCGGTCGGCCAGCTCTATGTAGGAGCGGCGCAGCACCTTGCTGTTGGCCGTGACATGGTAGACGGCCTCGGCCTCGGGCTCGATGGCGGCGGCGCGCTCGAGGAAGAAGGTCGGCGAGAGCTGTGAGATGTGGTGCGGTGCTTCCCGGTGGGATAGGGGCAGCAGGTGCCCCAACACATTCCTTAACCTCGAAGGCGCGCCCGACATTGTGCTATAGTCTAAAGTTGCGTCACCTGCAAAGTCAGTTCCAGCCCTGATCCCGATCCTCGCCCTCGGAATCCCCAATCAAAACAGTCAATTGCTGCTAGTCTGGCGACGGTCGGCAGACAATTGGAGGGGCAGCGTTGATGGGCGTCAATGGTGGGGGAACAACCTGGTTCGGTGTCGTGGTGTGCTTGTGTTTTGCGTTTGCGTTTGCCGAATTCGGACGGCAGTGTTCTCTTCAACTTGGGCCAGAACTTCAACAGCGCTGGCGCAAAGACAGAGGGAAAAAAGTCAGGCCGACACCGCGTTAAGTATATTTCAGAAATCCGCAGCGATCCCGCTGTCCGGGCTCCATCGACGCCTCCTCGGCCCTCGACCTAGGGTGAATGGATCGCTGCTCTGTCTAGGATCCGGGGACTCTCTCTGCTGGCTGAGAAAACCGCTAGTCAGGCACGTCTGCAACGCTCGCTAGACTCTTCAGGCCGGGAACACTCCACTCTTCCGAGGAAAGCCGCCCGCCCCGCATTTTTCGCTGTTTCGCGGCTACTTGGGCTACTGTTCAGCTAGAAGGAGCTTGGGAGCCAAGGACTGGCTGGCCAAGTCGGGTGGGAGAGAGGCAAGTTCCAGTTTCAAAGATGGCGCTGGTGCTGCCCCACACACTCAATCCAGGCTGCGGAATTATCCGTCGTCATCACACCGCATGTCTCACTCACCCCCGCTCTCACCTCCCAGCCTCGGCGCACCGAAGTACCTTGATGGTCCTTTTCAAGTGGGTATAGGGGGTAACTCCCCAGCACCATGACAGTCTTTCTTCTTCCCAGGCTGCTTATACAATTATATAGGTACGTGCCTTATTTTATTACGCTCCATCCTTTTGAGCCAATTCCCGCACCACCCGCGTTATCAAGTGACACAGGCCGCCTACACATTCCCTAACCACCAGACCGAGTGTAGATGGGCATCATCAAAACGCACAAAGAACACTAAAAACTCCGTATCCAATGCAGTAATGCTTCGAAAGCCACAGACCCAAGCCTCCTCCGTCCTGTAACCCGCACAGTCAGCACCATCACGACGCCTCGGTGCTCTCCTCCCCCAATAACCCATCCTCCTCATCTTCGACCATAACCCCCCTCCGTGCCCTCCTCACCCCAAACAGCTCCCCGAGCGTGTGACTCAAACTCCTCGCCCGCCCCCTCACTCCGCCCTTTTTCCGCTCGTCAATATCGTCCTCTACCAACGGTCGGTCCACCGCGCTGACCGTCTCTCGCAGTCCCTCATCTTCTGGCTCCTCACAGTCGTTATATACCTCGTCCTGCGGCACGAATAGGCTGTTGCGCAGGCTCGGTCTGCTACGCCGGGACGCCACGCGCCGCATCGTCGGGCTGTCCAGGTGTACCAGCAGCTTATCGGTTACAACGGCGCTAACGGTCGACGAGAAAGGGGACGGAGAGATGACGGGGCCGCCGAAGTGGTGCGAATGGGGTCGGGATGTGGAAAGGGCCGTCCGAGTTGGGGGCGTGACAGGGCGTTCTATTAGTGGTGTGGATGATGTGGTGATGTGGGTTGTGGGAATATCCATATTTGGTTGGGCCAGTAGTTCGTCGTCCGAGACTGCGGTTGAGGCGATGGTAGGAACCGAGTCTGACGATATCGTGTGTGTCCCTGCACCAGGGTGTGGTGGTGGCCCGGCCGCAGGGTCTCTCCACAAGCCACTGATAAGAGGCGCATCCTCGCCGTCATCTTGGGCAAATATTGGCCTAGAAGTTGCCAAGGCGATCGGGGCCCGTAGTGTTGGGAAACCGGTCCCCGTCAAAGCTGCCAGGGGCTTATTGATGGTGTCTTTGAAGCTGACCGACGCCCTGGACGACCGTCGTGAGCTCGTCGAGTTGCTATCCCGGCGAGATGGATGATGGGGCATCTGGGCCCCCCCACGGCCTTGCTCCGAGAGGTTGATAGTCTCTTCAATACCCTCAGCATCCGACAGGGTGTCTTCATCCTCGTCATGCCGCGGCCGGCCGCTGGTGATGAGGAAAACACCAAAGAAGGTAAGGAAGCAACCACCGATGAATTTAGCGGCTTGTTCGGTAGTTGTGCGCTCAAAGTCTCGGTAAAGGACAGCGCTGCCAATGATGACACATAGAGTGAATGAAACAAACTGAATGGGTATGACCTGGGTGGAATCGAAGCGCGCGAGCGCTTTGTTCAGATATCGAACCTGCATTACTGCGGTGGAGAGTAGGATAAAAATCAAGGCATAAGTAACCGGTGTTGCAAACGCCCCAAGCAGTGTCGATGAGAGCATAGAAGAGACACCCTTGGTAGCAAGGGCCGTATAACCGCCTTTACATGCATAGTTAGAAATCAGGTCAGTACCACGGTAGGAGGTCTGAGACATACCAAATAGGCCGACAAGACCCAGATCTATGAGAATTGTCCGGTTCCCATATCGCGGACTGAGCCACATGAGAAGCGCAATGAGCGAGCAGCTGACGCCCATATATATCTCGAACGCCATAGTCGTAATCGCGTCCCACACCTCGTGCGGGCCTAGCTTCGTCTCCTCCTGTTTTGCGCTCAGAACAACGGTCACAGCACCCGTGATGGCAATGATAACGCCCCAAAAATCCCGCGGCCGGAACACCTCCTTGAAAAAGATAGGGGCGATGACGCAGTTGGAGACGAGAGCGACAACGCCAAGCGGACTGACGATGGACGCCGGGGCAAAGCCGTAGGCCAGAAAGTTACCCATCTCCCCAATGGTGATCAAGACCTGTCCCAGCCACCAATATGGATCCTGCAGATATGTCGATGTGGCCTTCTTGCCTTCGTCTTCGGGGAACTCAGACCAGCGCGAGTCGCCGGACTGGAACGAGCCGGTGAGCGGCTGTGTCTCCTGCGCAACAAGCGCATCCTCGTCGAGCCGGTGGCCATTGTGCCTCGTCCCATTTCCATTCAAATCAGCTGTTGACGAGCCAGTCGACCCATAGCTCCCCCCTCTCCCCTGCGCACTGGCCGCGTTCTTCAGGGCCTGCTTTGCGCGCTCGCGGACCAGTGCACGTTCGCGGTGGAGGCGGATGTGCGCATATCGCTGGACATTGAGCGCTAAGGCGATAATGACGTTACCGCAGATAGCCGTGATGATGCCGATGAGCGACGACCAATTCTGCAGCTCGTCGCCCGGCTCGCCAGCGGGGTTGTTGTCGAAGACGGGCCACAGTCCCGCGAGGCGCGGTGGGGGGTCTGCGGGAGTGTTTGGTCCAACGCCGGCTAGATACATGATGGCTTCGGCACGCTCGGTGCGATCCTCAGGCGGCGGTCGTGGACCCCAGATAGGCACATGTGGTGCACCGTTCGGCTGGATCGAGATGGCGGGTCATGGGCATCGACGGAGCACCGTGTTTGAAGACCAGGCACGCTTCGGAGGCGTCGTTGGGCGTCGGAGAGGCTCGCTCGATGGCGAAGGCCGATGCGCGTTGGGCGGCGGCAGGTTACGTCACAGCGCAAAGAGAGGAGAAAGAAGACGCAGCGGTTTCAGGAAGCGAAATGCGAGAAAGGACCTGACACAGTGAACATCGGTTGGTGGGACTGTGGATTGAGAGGAAGGAAGACGCAGCAGCTAAATTATGGATCTCCAGATCTGGTGTTGGTTTCGTGGAGGAAGGATGCCGCCCATGCCGCCCAAGCACGCAGCGCCCAGCACTGGGGCGCCTTGTCTGCCCACTGCCCGCTCCCCACCAGCCTGCCCGGCGAACCTGGCTTCCGTCATGCAATCCACCCCTGCTCCAATTCGCTAGCGCGATTTACCATTGAGCAGGGGTCGTTTTTTTTTTCTTTCTCTTTTCGGTTCGTCTTGTCTTCGAAATCGGGACAGTCACAGACCGGATTGGAATAACTAGCGAGAGACGAGAATGAGAAGCGGAAAAATGTGCTAACACAATGGCCAAGAGATTGCTGGCGGAACAAGACATGTCTCTCTTTTCAGTGTGAGTTTATACTGCATAACTAAGTAGCTGAACAGATAATATGTTTCTTTGTATCCTTGCCAAGCAAGTGTCCACCTCCATGAAGTGACGACGGGAAGTTTTAAACCAGGCTGTGTTATTCCATTTATATATTGCATTTAGGCAGTACAGAATCTCAAGCTCAAACCTGCTCTCAATTGACAGGCGACGATATCTTGAACACGCGCGGCCCGGATTCGGCACCCATCTGGAGAGCAACAGGAGGTACGGAGTAGGCCTAGAGACGTCTTCCGAATCTGTAGCTCCCCGCTTAGCCACGGATAGGCGGCAATGTCTCAAGTGCACCACCATGTGGGGACTAACTAGTACAGCTACAACGAGTACCTTGACCACGCATCGCCAGGACGGCTATCAGCAGCGTGTACCTGTAAATACTTATGCATCTCGAATATTTGCGTGTCGAGGTCACCTGCCTCCGCTTAGCATGGGCATTGCATCCCAACAGCCATCTTCCAGGTGGCAATGACAACGAGTGCTGACAGGTCAGGTTGAGGTACCGCAAGAAGCAACCACAGCTTCCATACATAGTATGCCTTCCACAACCTAAGCTGGGGTTCCCCACCGCGGGACAACCCAACAGCTCACCACCACTCATCATCAACCGCTCAGGCCACTCAACACCGGCCAAAGCAGCCGACAACCACCACCCTCAACTTTCCCACTCCAGACTCCCTATAACGCTTCCCATCCATCCCATCACACCAAACTGAGCCCCCAGGAGCACACTCATCAGCCAGCACCCAAAATGACCTCTCCAGACCCCCCACCAACCCCTTCATCCGCTTCAAGCACCACATCGACGCGCATATCGCCTCGGGGCTACAATCCCTACTCGGCCTGCCCTCGGTCGTGACGCGCAACTTCGCCCTCTCCCCGGCGCCGCCGGCACCTTCATCCGACGTTGAGGCCCGCCTCTCTGAGCTGCGCGGCGGCTCCTTCGCCGACTCCCTGCTGGCCTGGCACCTCTTCGCGACCGCCTCGCCCTACTCCCCGCTGCGCCTCGCCACCTCGCTGCCCTGGCACCCGACCCCGAAGGACTGCCCCGCCGGGGTGGCTGCGGGCGAGTTCGGCTGGGTTGACGCCTTCGAGGACCTGCTGCTGGTCAGCGCGGGCCGCGGGCTGAGCGATCTCGAGGAGCGCCATGTCTACAACAAGGTGCTGGAGCGAACGACGGGGGCGCGGGCCACGGTGGGCAGCGGGGTCGTGGGAAACGCCGATGCTGTGGTTTTTGTCGGGCGGCTGCAATTGCTCGGGGTTGCCGAGGTGTTTTTCCCGTTCCGGGATACGTGGACGGGGTATCAGAGTCCGAGTAACGCGGAGGAGTGGAGAGAGAGGAATCGCGGGAGGGTGGGCTCTAAGGGTTTAGGAGATCGAGAGGGGAGGGGGGAGGAGAGCGGCGAGCTGAGCCGGGAGTTGCAAGGGGCTGTGAGGATGCTGAGAAGGGTGCTTGAGGACGAGGATTTGTTGCGGGGCCAGGGACGGTGGTCGAAGCCCACGTCGAGCCCGGAGTCAACCGAGAAGCCTGAGAGCAACGAGGGTCAACTGACCGAGGAGGATCTCTATCGCGCATTCGCTCACTCTCAATTTGAGAAGGCGGAGCGGTCTATTTCCGAGTTCTTCAAAACATTTTCCGAGGAAGAGTGGGAGGAGGCTAAGCAAGCTTCGGAATGGGAAAAGCTATCTGGTCGCAAAACTATTTTCCTTCCTCCCCCCGAGGAGGGCTACACCGAAACAGTCACCAAGAACGAGTACGTGGATGCAGAGGGAAATATCCACGTCAAAACTGAAGTGTTGCGGAAGAGCGCACAGGGTTTCGAGATCATGCGAAGGGTCAACCATTCTATACAGTCCCCTCCACACCAGAACGATAATGCAGAAGAGCGAGTGGTCGAAGTGCCACAACAAACCCCTAAACGAGAGGCAAAGACCAAGGATGAGCAAGGGGTGAAGGAATCAAGCGGCTGGTTCTGGAAGTAATCACATATCCCGCATGAAATGGGGGGAACTTGAGACTGCGGATTGCATGTGTATATATTCAACCGATGTCGCCGAGATTGTATCTTGTTGCCAATTAGTCAATTATTAATTGTTGTAAGTCGGCACCTTGCCGACATCACAACTCGTTCGAGGGTCTTGTGTCTTTATTTTAGCACAACTCTCAGTTTCTGAGCCTCGGCTGAACCAAAAATTTAACACTGATATTCGCGGCTCGGGTAGCTGACAACCCAAAGCTGTCTATGCTCGTAACTAAAGACACCGACACAACCCTGTGCAATTACTTTCCCGCCCTGGTCACCGCCTTCTTCTTCCTCATCATTCTCTTCCTCGAAATAATCTTAGTCCTCATAGCCAGCTTTGTATCGGCGTCCTTCTTTTCAGCTTTACTGCTCGGCTCGGCCCCACCCTTGGCACGACCACCGCTACCACGGCCACCACCACCACCCTCTTTAGCCAAGCCCTTAGTACTCTTATTCCACTCCTTTGGCTTCACCTTCCGTCCCTTCTCAGGAGCCTCCTCCTTTGCTCCCTTCTCTCCCTTGCCCTTGCCATTCATCCACTTCTTCCCCGCGGCCCCCTTGAACCCCTCGGGCTTGGCGCCCGAGTGGCCCGCTCGCTGCTGCTGGACCTGCCTCTCCTCCTGCGTCCGCCGCCTCTGGACAACGTTGGCATTCTCAATGGCGAACTCGACAATCAGCCTTTGCGACTTGCCCAACTCGTTCTTCATGGCGTAGCCGTTGAGATAACGCAAGCCCATGAGAGCCCAACGATGCGATGAGTACTCGATGAAACCGTAGCCTCGACTCTTGCCGCCGCCCACCTTCTCGGTGATCTTGGTGCCGTCGGCCGACTCGAAGACGACCTTGGCCTGCGTCACGACACCCTTCTTCTTCTCCTTTCTACGGTGCTCGGCCTCCTTGTCCGCCGCACCACCGCGCGTGTTCTCCTCCTTGGACAGGGGCTCCCTGCGACCCTCCTTGACGTCTGTAGCGAAGCCGACGACGGCTTGACGCGCTAGGGCCTTAAGGTCTTTCGAGTCGAGGTTGCGCGGGAGGTTGCGCAGTGCGAGACGGGTCAGGCTGAGATGCAGACTGGGGTTGGTCTGGATCATCTTCTTACGCTGTTTGGCGCTCGCGTCTCTCATTTTGATTTCCGATTCGGTCAACTTGCTGTACATGGGTGAGTTTGTTGAAATCTGTCCTTCGGCTAAGAGGAATAGCCTTCTCTTGTCCTTGTCCTTGCCGTTGCGAACACCCTCAGCAGCTAAGCGAGTAGCCTCGTCCTTGCTGACGGCTTGTGTGACCGCCAGGAGTCTGCCTTCGAGCGTATACTTGCCCTCTTGATCAATTGTTTCATCTTGCAGGACGGAATGCTTGGACAAAGTTGCTGCAGGTTGCTGGCGCGGCGCGCCCTTCAAGCACGTCAGGAAGTCCTCTTCGTTGAAGAAGCATACGAATGCTGTGCCAGCGGGGCGGTCGGTAGCGCGGTCCACCACTGTCCTGGCATATCGTACTGGGCCGAAATGGTTAAAATGTGCCTTGACAGTCTCGTCGGTCGCCGTATATGGAAGGTTGCGGACGAAAAGGGTTGTGGAGTTGTCTGCAATCCTCTTTTTCGGGGGTAGTTTCGTGCCACCATCCTCAGAAGCGTCATCATCTAGATCCACGCTTTCCAGATCGGAGATGTCCTCATCGCCCGACTCCTCGTCATCATCTTCCTTCCCTTCATCCTCATTGTCCTCATCCTCATCGTCATCGTCCTCCTCATCGTGCTCCGACTCTGATTCCAGGTTCTCTTCGTGGTTCTTGAAAAAGTTGGCAAGATCCTTGTCCTCCTGGGTCATGCCGGCCTGATCATCGTCTTCCTCATCCTCCTCGACCTCTTTTCCATTCTCCTCGTCCTCAGACTCATCCACAGGCTTAGACTTTGAAGACTTTTTGGCCTTAGATTCCTTCGCAGGTTCCTTCACCGAGGCGTCCTCAGACCTTACGATTCCGTGCATCTCATCCCAAGCCTGCTTCTTTACCGCGTAATCTACAGCTAAGGTCCGGCCATCAACGACCTTGCCGTTGAGGTTTGCCATCGCCTTATCCGCACATCTCTTGTTCTTGAGCGTAACAAATCCAAACCCGGAAAGCTTGCCCCTGTCGTTTGGTAGATCGCAAAACTTGACCTTGCCATAAGGCTGGAACAAGGCCGACAGCTGTTCCGGAGTCTTGATGCTCCATGGCAAATTTCGAAGAATGAGCTTAGGAAGGACGCGGGCCTCTGCCAAGGCCTCATCGCGCTTGCGCTTCTCCTCGACGAGTTTTTGCGAAGTAGCTGAGCCGACTTTGCTGCCATCACGTTGTCTGGGCTGGGCAATATCAAGCTTCAGGCGGCGTCCATCAAGGACGTAGTTGTTGAGCTTCTCCTTAGCCTCGAGAGCATCGTCCGGGTCGGCAAAGGAAACGAAACCAAAGCCTTTAGAGGCCTTGGTCTTGGGGTCAATAACAACTGTGGCATGCTTTACGGGGTAGTGCTGCGAGAAGAACTCGGTCAAGGACTCGCTGGTGGCGGAGGCTGGGAGCGATCGGATGAAGAGAGACTTGTTGGTCTCAACTCGGGGCCGTTTGTTTTTTGGTGGTTTCACGGCGGCATCTTGCGCAACGGCCTCTTCGACAGCTTCCGAAGCATCTTCGGGGTCGCGTTGGCGCTTATTGTCTCCGGGTCTTCCCATTGTCGCAGTCTTGAATACCAATTGCGGTTTCAATCAATGGGATCAAGGTGGATTAGCTACTCGCAATGCAGAAAAAAAGATTTGGGGGAGGTACGATAAGAGTCTTATCGGGGCGATGGCAATGTGGGGCGCAGAAATGAGTGCTGCACGGGCAGCTGCCGCTGACGAAGAACCCCGCCAAACCAATAACACGCCACGCCGAACTAGGAAACCACCAGGTAAACAAACAATTCCATTTCAGGGTGGCCCTTTCTAGGCGGCGCCCAACGATGGACTTTCCCCTCCGCCTCCAATTTCGCACCACCCAACTAACCACCGGCATCAGCGACTAGACGGAAAGGCAAAAAAGAGAAGAAATACGCAATGCCCGCCAGAACCTCGACGAGGTCGTCTCGGACCTCGACGGCCGTGTCGCACAAGTCGTCTGTTGCCAGTTTCAATCCGCGCGCATCGACAACATCGCGCGCGTCCGCATCCTCAGCCAACCTCGACATTCCCCCCGAGACCCCCGACAATGCGCTACGCACCCAGGTCGCCACAGTGTTCCGCGAGGCCCAGCGCACCACAGCATCCCACCGCAAGCTCGCCGTGACGCTGCGCAAGATCCAGGAGGCCTGCTGCTACGAGCCGACAACCGCCAAGAAGTCGGCCGCTTCCGACTTTGACGAGGATGACTTTAACGTCGAGTTTGTGCGCTGCGTGCTGCGCGTCATGCCCATCAAGAAGAGCGAGGGCGTCGGCGAAAAGGCCATCCGCTTCATCGGCCTGTTCCTACGCCACTCGGTCGACAAGGACAACGAGGTTCTCGGCGAGGTTGACGAGGATGCTAGCACTATGCCCGAGACTCCCAGCACGCGTCTGACTGCCCATCTGCTGGACAGCGTCCTCCCGCTACTCACTGCCAAGGACAAATTTGTGCGCTACCGCTCGACACAGCTCATGTCGCACATTATCAACTCGCTCGACGCCATTGACGACGACCTGTTCCAGAAGCTGCGCTCCGGCCTCCTCAAGAGGATCCGCGATAAAGAGGCCATGGTTCGTGCCCAGGCCGTTTTGGGACTGGGGCGCCTCGCTGGGAACCAAATTGAAGCTGGGCCAAACTCGGATGAGAGCGACGATGCAGACACTGGTGTTGGCCTCTTGGAGAAGCTCCTGGAAGTCCTGCAGAACGATCCGAGTGCTGATGTGAGGAGGTCTTTGCTGGTGAACCTCCCGATCTTGCCCAATACTCTTCCATTCCTCCTGGAACGAGCCCGGGACCAAGATGCGCCCACCCGCCGTGCCGTGTATTCTCGCCTTCTACCTGCCCTTGGCGACTTCCGTCACCTTTCGCTCTCTATGAGAGAGAAGCTTCTCCGTTGGGGATTAAGAGACAGAGACGAGAATGTGCGCAAAGCCGCCGGTCGGCTTTTCCGTGAGAGGTGGATCGAGGACTGTGCCGGCACCCCTCCTCCTGCTGAAGGCGGTCAGGCTGAGGTCTCGCCGCCTAGCCTCGATGCGCTTTTGGAACTTCTGGAGCGTATCGATGTGGTAAACTCTGGCGTCGAGAATGGTGTTGGACTCGAGGCTATGAAGGGCTTTTGGGAGGGACGCCCAGACTACAGGGAGTTCATCACTTTTGATGACAACTTCTGGGAGACCCTCAGCGCCGAGTCTGTCTTTGTAGCCCGGAGTTTCAATGACTACTGCAGAAACGAAAGCAACGGCAAATTTGAATCGCTGATTGAAGAGAAGCTACCTGAAGTCACCAAGGTGGCCTTCTACCTCGAGCGGTACATCAAGGTCCTGATTGACGCCATTAGGAGGGCCGAAGAGCAGCAGACCGAGGAGGATGACGAGGAAGAGGACACGGTGGAGCAAGAGTTCATAGTCGAGCAGCTGCTCCATATCGCCCTCACCTTGGATTACTCTGACGAAGTTGGACGCCGTAAGATGTTCGCCCTTCTGCGTCAGACGCTGTCGATCCCAGAACTTCCCGACGATGTGACCAAGCTCACCGTCGAGGTCCTCCGAGACATTTGCGCGCCAGACACCGCGGGCGAAAAGGAGTTCTGCAGTATTGTGCTCGAGGCTGTGGCAGACGTTCACGACACCATTGTGGACGATCTTCCGGGTGACGATGCGGACGAGAGCTTCCATTCAGCAAGGTCCGAGGTCAGCTCTGACAGCACCCCTACTAAGAGGAGGGGCAAGACCCCTGAGCTCTCAGAGGAGGAAGCTGCCAAAAAGGCCATCAAGGAGATCTTGATCAACATGAAGTGCTTGCATATTGTGCAATGCATGCTTTCCAATGTCGCAGGTAATCTGCAGCAGAACGACCATCTTGTTTCCATGTTGAACAATCTGGTCGTCCCTGCTGTACGCAGCCACGAGGCGCCGGTGCGTGAGAGGGGCCTGGTCTGCCTAGGTCTCTGCTCGCTCCTCGACCGCTCGCTAGCCGAGGAGAACCTCACGCTATTCATGCACTTCTTCAGCAAGGGCCACACGGCCCTGCAGATCACGGCGCTGCACATTCTGACTGACATTCTCAACGTCCATGGCGCCCAGCTGCTGTCATCTAACCCAACCCTACTCAAGATCTACATCAAGGCTCTCCGGTCCGGCGCCAAGTCGCCCGAGGTGCAGGCGGCTGCCACCGTCGCCGCGTCCAAGCTGCTACTCGGCCGTGTGGTCAGTGACCACGTGGTCTCGGCCGAGTTGCTCAAGACACTCGTTGTGGCCTACTTTGAGCCTGCCAGCTCTGGTAACCAAAGCGTGCGGCAGGCACTCAACTACTTCCTGCCTGTCTTCTGTTACTCACGCTGTGAGAACCAAGATCTCATGCGGGCGGTGGCGCTCGATGCGCTGCACACGTTATACAACGTGCGCGAGGGGCTCGACGACGACGATGCCGATGTTGAGGATGAGATGGTTAGCCTGCCGACCATCGGCGCGTGCCTGGTGGACTGGACGGACCCAAGGAAGTGCTTCTCACCCGGCATCTCGGCGGATGCGCTCGAGAAGAAGCACGTCAACGCCGATGTGCACTTGGATTTCGCCAAGGACATACTGGAGCGATTGAACGGGAGCCTGAACAGTAAGCCCCCATCCATCCCTCTCCTATCCCAGACTCAGCAATACTAACAACCCCACAGAGGAAGAAAAGAAAACCATTGCCGCTCTCCTCGGCAAGCTTTACATCTCCCCAACCTCCTCCGAGGAGAAGACCCGCGACGTCTATCTCGACGTCTGCGATGCCGTCGACTCCCAGCTGCTCGCCGATGCCGCTGGCCGCAATGCCCTGTACAAGATTCACGTCTCCCTGGGCAAGATCGTCAACAACCTCGACGCCGCTGCTGCCGAGGCGGGGCCGGGCGGTGCTCTTGCGCCAGGGGGCTTCCGCAGGAGCACGAGCCGTAGTGTCTCGGTTGGGGTTGAGGACAAGACGATTGTGCAGGGAGACGAGAGGACTGTGGTGGTTGACGCGGAGATCAAGGAGGAGGAGGAGGAGGAGGAGGGGGGGGAGGAGGAGGATACCACCGTCATGACGGTGGCGACTAAGATGGAAGGGGATTCGTTGGTGGATGATCTTTTGACTGATGAGGAGGAGTTGTAGGCTTGGGGGTGTGATGATTGATGTATGGGATACCAAGGGCATGGGACGGGTGTTGGGTATTGGGATTTTTTTTGTGCTCGTAGGTAATGGCCGGGGATAATAGTGGATATGGTCTTTGGATGGGCTGGGAGGGGACGATATCTCAATTTGACTGCGTGTGGTGTTCTTCACCGAGTGTGTGCCATTTGCCTACTTGCTTTGGTGGATGGATGATCCTGATGACTATCAAGGAGTGGTTACACCATTTGACGATAACGTCTCAAAACAGCCGGTGCGGTTGTAGGTATATACACAACACAACATACCTCACACCAAAGTACACACCGCACGTGAGGCTGGGTGAGATGTCGAAGATCTCAGGCCGAGTCACCACGCGCCGTAGACACCAACCGCCCCGCGGCGGCAGCCACATGTCGGTCCGTCCCGGGTCCCAGGTGACGACCTGAAGCCCTGGCATATTGCGCGTGCGCGCCAGGGACAGGTCCGCCGCCGAGTGCGCGTTTCGTCCGAAACATATAAACTACTCGCGCGCACCCCTTCCCAACAGCCCCCGCTTGGCTACCTAGGCCATGGTCAAGCGGCAGTGCTGGTGATTCGAACCCCAGGCTCAACTCGATGGGGGAGAGCTCGTGGGTTTGATTCACGGTAAAGTCGCCCGAACCCCCTATTCGGACGCGAATAGGTGCCAGAGGGGGGTGCCAGAGGGGGGTGCCAGAGAGGGGGTTTCGTCACCAGGGATCGACTGGTTACCTGGTGAGCTTTTTGTCATTTACCTTGCATTTCTTATTACTTACATTTCCCATACCATATATAGCCTCCCAGTCTAATGTTGGTGATCATGATGATGATATTTTTGTCTTGCGAGGTATCTCCGCTTTGCAAGTACCTGCCATGGCAAATATTCTACAAACCTAGCTTTTTAAAACAACACGACGCTCGCCCTTACCACATTACAGCAACCCATTTTCTTCTTTCTCATAGTACTTCAAGCAATGTGTCCAAAGCAATGTGTTCAAGTAATGTGGTATTGATATTCCGAGTTTGGTGTCTTATTTTATTTTCTCTGTACCTCACAATCTACAACCCCAACCAAAACAACACCCCCCCAAACCCAACATTCATCCCCAAATGCTGCACCATAGCCCACGCGATACAGTATAGATACTTTGGCGAAAACACGGTCCACACAAACAAGTGCGTCCGGAGCACCGTACACGCCGCCATCACCGCAGCCGCACTCCCCGCCGCAAACACCGTCAGCAGCGCCACATGTCCCCTGAACACGCCCGCTTCCCTCCTCTCCAACAGTAACAACGTCCCCGCCGACACCCAGTAGACGGGCCCCGCCCAGTTGCCCACGAACGTGAGGATCCCAACGGCAACGGCGTCGAAGCCGGCGATGCCGTTGTACGCGTTGGACAGGTCGACTGACGAGATGGCGTTGGAGCCGCCGAGGGCGAAGAAGGACGTGTATTGGAGCAGCAGGGACGAGGTGCCCAGCTCGACGGGGCTGAGCACCTGGGCGGTGAGGAGCTTATACTGGAGGTGGAAGAGGAGGAAGAGGGGGATGTTGGTGGTGCGGGACTGAGTTACGGCGAGGAGGGTGTAGAGGTGGTGCAGGGTGTGAATTGCTGGGCGTTTGTTAGTGTCTGTTTGTTTGGGGGTTTGGGAGAGGTGTGTACCTGGAGAGGTGGTGGATAGCTGTCTTTTTGTCAGGAGGAAGAAAAGAGCGACTGCCAGCGCGAAACCAAGACCGGCGAAGACGGCCCGCGCCCGCGAGATCAGCGAGTGACCCTGAGTGGGCTCGAGTTCTAGCACTCGTTTCGCGAGCCCAATCACAAGTTCGGGCGCGTCTTCGTTCGTGAATGCAACCTTGAAGGTGAAGGCGGCGAGAAGTAGCGCAGTGACACCAGAGTAACTAAAAGGCTTTGGGATGCCGTTGAACCCGTATACCAGCTCTCGGTGTATCCATAGGTAGGTAGCGCCAACGAGGCACCAGAGCAAGGTCGGATTTGTGTACAAGAAGATCTTGACAATGTCCGGCTCACCCGCAAACTTCTGACCGGTCTGATTCCAGGCCCTCACCAGTCGAACAGTGGTCAGCATCAGCACAACTGCCAGTCCATGCTTTGCCTTCGACGTGGTGTCCCTAATCGCATGTTAGTTTAGTTTGGTTCAATGATTTAATGATTCGATGGAAGCGGATAACCCCTACCTCTTGGAGAACCCTTTCAAGCCAAGAAGAGCGAACCAAGCCGTCGTGGCCCAGTACCAAAAGTGTTGCTCTTCCTCAACATAGCTGCTCGCAAACATCATGATTCCATAGGTGACGACGATCCCCGCAAAAGGGACGAATTCTGCGGCCTTGCCATCAACGAGCTTACTTGCGGCTGCGAGAGCGCATGCCACGGCGATTGCACCAACAATTTGTCCCAGGACTAGTCTGGAGACATCGTAGTTGCTAGCCATGCCGCTCATAAGACTTTGTGCCTTTCGGAGCCACTATATACCTGTTAGCCTTTGATCAAGGGGTTGGTCTGCAGGCACATTACCTCGACGGTGGCCGACGTCCACTGGGGGCCAACCTCGTCTACCGAGCTCGTGGGTCTAGCGAGCTTGGATATTTCCAGCCATTCGCATACGAGCTCTTGGTAGTCGGCAGTGGGACCAGAGCAGACGTCATCCGTGGAATTTGACTCGAGGATTTGCAAACCAAACGCCGCAGCTATAATATCGAGGATCTGATGCGCGTTTCGTAGGAGAAGCTGAGACTGATCATCTTCTGAACAAGTTGAGCATTAATATCCAAATAATTGGTGGTTTGACGCTAGGTGCGCTCACCTTTCGGCCAGAAGGGGAGGAACTCTGGAATCAAAGCCCCTAGATTATTCTTGGGAATTGGGAAGCCCAATAACGCAGCTAGAGTGGGCGCAAGATCGGACTGCTCGACAGTGCTGTAGTACTGAAAGTCTTCAGCTCCCGGTGCAGGCGCCTGGAAGTTCCCCTGAATAGCCTTGAACTTTGGCGACAGGAAAACCAATGCCGGGGATGTCTCCCCGGGCGAAGAGGCACCATGATTGCCGGCGTCATTCATGCCATGGTCTCCACAGACTACAAACAGGGTCGACTGGAGATGGGGCTCGGATTCAAGAGCGCTGTAGATATCTTTGATGATGCCATCCATCTCTCGCTGTTTTGGGACCATGTGAGGGCTACGATATGTTAGCACGAACCAATGAATCCGGGGCGGAGGTTTTCCTACCTCCTTGGGCCTCCCTTGTGGCCTATATGGTCCAGGCCAAGATAGTGGAGAATCATGGTGTTCCAGTCATCGTTCCTGAGCTCTTCGGCAATGTGTCGAGTGACGTTGTTGTCCACTTCGGTGAAATCCTAAAGGCATCAGCTGTTGGACTGTCATCGCGGAGGAATCGTGCTCTTTACCGAAACGAAGAAGCTAGTAGTTCCGTCGGCGCGATCAAAGGTTCCGGGAAATAGCTTCAACCATGTATCATCCCCGTACATGACCAGCTTCCCACCGTCCTTTGTCTTCATCTGGGCCAGCCATGTGTCTTGGTTTGCCAATGTCGATGTCTCATCCCCTTCGTCGAGATTCAGAAGGACATCGAGGAACGAGGGGATGGAGCCGGTGGTGATCGCCTTGAGTCGGGGCATCGTGACGGTTGGGGAGGTCGCATGGGCCGTAAACGGGATCGCGACACCATCGCGGATTAATCTGGATGCGCATGTCAGAACGCGCAACATTCTCCGGGGAAGACTGGCGAAACGGGCTTACGATTGTGTGTATCCGAAGCCACTGTCGGCGGTGTAGACAAAGTCACTGTGGAAAACAGGGGCCGGTCAGTGTACAAGGACACAGCAATAGTGAGGGCGACCGGAGATACCTTCGGAGTGCATCGATCACCATAAAGACAAGGCGGTCAAAGGGCGCTTCTGGAGGGGCGCCATAGTCGGGCAGCGTGCTGTACTCCGCCAAACCAGGCAGGATTGGCTTGTATGGGAAGAAGCCGGTCGCAAAGGTCAAGATCGCAAAAGGTATCAAGAGGTTTGCGACGACAAGCAGCACCGTGGAGGGGAGACTGCCATTGCGACGCGGCGTCATTTCACGCACGCGGCTGCCCAGCAATTGAGCTTGGCTTGATGCTGCTAATGTGTTTTATTGGGGAAAATTGCGCTCGCAAGCCATCTTCAGTGAAGAATTGGCATCTGGCATCTGGCTTTGCCCCGAGGTCTTGTGACAGCTCTAGAGAAAAGTGGAATGGAGGCAGTAATCTTGTCAGAGATGGAATGTGAATGTGTTAAAGAAGCTAAGCTGGAAGCCAGCGATTCCTAACGGTTCCAGAGCCTTGCATCAGGGCTGGCGCTGCTATTGGGCAGGCTCTAATGACCCCTGATAGACCCCTTGCGCCAACCCCACCATCGCCTATCGCCACGCCGCTATCGAACATTAAATGAGCCGGATGTTCAGAAGATTCAGAGCCTCGATCCTGTTGCTGTGAGCTTCACATTGCCCGCCCGGGTAGCAGAAGTGTGGACGTGTTATGGTTGGGAGGTGTTCTAGTCTCACCCTAATGTTTTGCCATGAACTCGTTACTCATAAAGCCAACTCTAAGACCAACCCTTCACTTCTTCTTCTTGGAAAACTTGGAAGAACCCTTGTGCTCGCCGTACTTGGCGAAGACGATTGGATTCCTCTTGCTCCTGCGCTTCTCAATCCGTGACCGTCCTTCCGGCTTGGAAGAAGCTGGCTTTGCTCCAGAATCCACCTCCATGACTGCATCTTGTCAGTCCATCATAAGCTCACTAGGTCTGCTGATGCAAATCAACTCACCTTCCGTCTTTTCGGCCGTTGCATCCTTGATCTCGGCAGTGGCATCTAGATAATCGATCAGTCGTCTGTTTGTGTTGCAAATATCCGAGTTTATTGGACGCACCCTCATTCACAATCTCCATGTCGACATCCCGCAGCGGCTTGGGCTGCGCAGCGATCTCTGTGAGTTTTGCTGAGATACGCGCCAAGCGTGCCGCCTCGATGGGCCCAAAGACATTTCTCTTGAGCTTCTGGTTGTTTGTCTTGATCTGTGACGATCGCGAGCTTTTCGCCATCTTTGCTGTGTGGTGGGGGGGTGTATTTGATTGGTTGTAGGGTCCAAGATTGTTGGGCTTATAAGATTGATATCCCAAGTCTTATTTCAGATATGATTCTCGAAAATGAGAGTTGGCTGTGTGAAGGTTGTTTGTTAACCACACCAGCAGATGGATGCTTGAATTTTTCTTTCTCGATGCAGACTTCAGCCACTAACTCCTGTCGAGCATCGGCTTGGCTGTGGGGCTGCTATCCATGTTCTGCAGATGTTTGGCGGGGCAAGCCAGCAGCCGAAATGGGTGGACAAAAGCGTGCTAATCATAATCAGCAGGCTGCAGCCCTTATAGAAGCTACATTGTTCTAATGTGATTGGTCATTACCTATTTTCTATGCTACCCCGGCGCAGACGCACCGAGCCACGAGCTATGTACCAACAATAGGTTCTTCTTTGCAAGGCAGCATCATTTCTGCCGCGCGTCGCCGCCTTTTCCGTCGACGACAACTACTCTCACTTTCTCGACAGCGGGGCTGTGGAAGCAGAGTGCGGAGAGAGAGAGAGAGGGCAGCCCCGCAGAGAGAACCCGAGATCCTCTTTTTTGGAACGCGGCGAAGTGCCTTTATTTCTTGGTTTACTGGGGGAAAGAGTGTGTCGTGCTGCTGTGGGTGACGCTGACGAGGGAAGCCCAACTGAAGAACTCGAGATCGAAGGTGTTGTGCGCCCCAAACACCACCAGCACAACACAGTTCCGAGGTTGCCAACGACCAGAGGTAAACAAAACTTGGGGTGGGAAGGTGGGCAGCCTCACGCGCCTTCCTCACCAGAGACCACTGGCCGCGCACCAACGATCCCACCTCTTCTCTTTTCTTTCTTGCGTCTGCTCAAACCTGATTCATAAAGGCCTGGCGGGGCATCTCCAAGGAAATGGATCCTCGTCGCCCTCCTGAGAAGGAAGTCGCGTACCTAACAGCCTCTGTGCACATGCCCTCGAAGCCTATACTCCAGAACATCTGCACCCTGAACGGTCTGCCCAAGACTGGCAACAAAGTCGACCTCCAGGGCCGTATCATTCGCCGTGGGTCCCCTCTCATACCACCTCACACAACTTCTTTTCTCTCCTCCTTCATCCCGCCGGCCGGCCGTCTAGCACCCTGAACCTAACCTTTTCGTCCACAGTCATCAACGACTGCATCGCCCAAAGTGACTTTCAGCGGTATCGCGAGATCTACCAGAGCGTATGCAATGTTCCAGCGCCTTCTGGTAGCACGCCCACAATGCCGCCCCAACCCCAATACTACCCGCCCAACTCGGCGCACACCCCGTCCCAGCCACGATTCGGAGGCTCGTCATACAGTCCACCTGGCCCTGCCCCGTATTCCCCCGCCAATGGATACCGACAACCTAACACGGTACCTCTCCCGGCAAGCGCTCCGAGCTCAGCAAGTCGCCCTCTGCCCCGACCTCGACTTCTCAATCTAGCGCCGCCGGCGTTTCAGTACAAGCAGAGCCCCTTCTTCGAGGTGAAGTACCAGCTCACCGAGGTCAAGACGTGTGAAGGTAAGCGGGTCTTGGGTTCTGGAGCACTGCGCAGAGCCCGCTAACCGCAAAATCTGGACAGTGATGGCTGCACATAGGAACTCAGTCTCGCTCACGCTCTCGGCCCAGGATATTGAGCAGTGCGCGGCTGATAAGACGATGCGCGTCATGGCCTTCTGCGCCGGCGGCAACACGGGTACACAAGACATAGCATTTCCTCATCAGTCAGAGATGAAGGTGAACACGGCTGAGGTCAAGGCCAACCTGCGCGGTCTGAAGAACAAACCTGGGTCTACTAGACCCGTTGACATCACGGACTATTTGCGCATGAAACCTTCCAACTACACGAACAAGATCGATTTTACATACGCCCTGACCAACAAGGTGCGGCCCTCTGAGGGACGAGTAGGGAGCGCAGACGGGAACGAATGGTGTTAAACTAGCTAACGTATAGTCACAGAGATTTTACCTATGCTTGTATGTCTGCAAGGCAACCCCGGTTGAGGCGCTGGTGGGAAAGATACAGAAGAAGATCCGGAAAGAGACTGTCGTCTCCGAGAGTAAGACCCGTTACCTATCACACGCAGCTTAAATCGGCTTGCTAACTATTACAACTAGTTGCAAAAAAAGCGTCGGATCCCGACGTGATTGCTACGTCGCAAAATCTAAGCCTGAAGTGTCCTCTGACGTACATGCGACTCAACCTCCCCTGCCGCGGCCTTAGCTGCAGTCATATCCAGTGCTTCGACGCGACGTCGTACTTACAGTTGCAAGAGCAAGGCCCTCAGTGGATCTGCCCAATTTGCAACAAGTCAGCTCCTTTTGATCAGCTAGCTGTTGATGAGTACGTTTGCTAACTGTTGTCTTGACGCGATCCTGCTAACTCCTATATAGGTACGTGCGTGAGATCCTTGACAATACCTCTGATACAACCGAGCAAGTCACAATCGAGCCGGATGGAAAGTGGGCCGTTCCGGGGGCTCGGAAGATGCTCGAGCCCAGGCCTTATGAATCCAATTTCGTCGATGACGACGACTTGGTGGTTTCATCAGTGTCGAAGAGCGCGAATTTTCACACGCCCACTCCCACGCGAGCCGTACCCTCCATCGCACTGCCCAACCCTAATTATGGCACGCCGACGAATCAAAATGGCGCCTCCCGCGACAGCTCGACGGTAGTGAGATCCGGGAGCAAGCGTCCGGCTCCCGAGGTCATTGATCTCACCGGCTCTGACGATGAGGAAGATGACTACCGACCGGTCAAGCGCGCCAATATTGGCCAAAATGGCTATGGCTTGCATTAGAAACGTATTGCCAAAGGGGTGCGGCGGTGATCCACTCGCAGCTCTACATTTTTTTAATTTTTTTCAGCAGCCTGGCCATGGCGTAATTTTCATTGGCTTTGATATCTGTTGTACAGTACACTTTCTGACGGGCATGAAACGGCGTTCGAGGAAAATCGGGTCTCCGAATTGCAGAAGCAAGGCAAGAGCAAGAGCAACACAGCACTGGAGTTTAGATGGATAGGGAGTCGGGGAAGAGAAGGTATACGTGCCCTATGCCAGCGCTCCCCCGATGTGGAATAGATACCAAATGGCTTTTCGAGGGAGCCTCCATCTCTGGATTGAGTTTATCTGGAGATTAGAGAATAAATCATTGACACGATGCTGTTGGTGTGATATTGCCAGACTTGTGTTTGATGTTGTATTAGTTGCATATTGGCTATGCGCATATTACTGTAAGCTAGAGCAGGCAAGCTCCCATGTAAATATGAACAAGCCGCGGGGCAGCCGTGCTTCCGGCTCTCAACACACTATTCAAGGCGCAAGCAACATCACCACGCAACGTCCCAATAAATACCGATTGTGCCGGCCCAATTCCACTCGTGTCCCCTGCAGAAATTCAGACCACCTCGAGCCTACCTCACCCACGCGAGCGCGCACCCGAGACAGACCCGCCAGCTGCACCCCTCCCACCCCTCCGAATACCTGCCCGCAACGCAGCAGCAGACGCCCGTAACCCACACACAACCCCGAACTCGAAGAGAATCCCCCTCCCACCCATGCTCACCGGCCCCGCACCGCCGCCACCATGTCCTTCGAAGCCGTCATGCCGCCGTACAACGCGTCGGACCCGCACGCGCGCTTCCTGAGCTCGTCGACGCTCGACTTCCTGCTGATTGAGATCGTGCCCATGGCGTACCGGGTGACGCACGAGGTGGAGGCGCTAGCGCTGGCCGAGGGCGGCACCAGCGGGCTAGAGAGCGGCGAGGCGACAGCGGCGGCGGCGGCAAGGAAGATGGACGAGGACGAGGAGCGGGACGCTGTATTTTTCCGGCTCGAGGGGCTGGGGTACCGGGTCGGGCAGGGGCTGGTTGAGCGCTTCTCGCGGGACCGGCCGCGGTTCACCGACACGCTGGACGTGATCAAGTTCCTGTGCAAGGACTTGTGGATGCTGGTGTTTCGGAAGCAGGTGGACAATCTCAAGACGAATCACAGGGTATGCGATCGGTGGATGGGGCGCACCCCTCTCCCCCTTAAGCAGGACGAGGAATAACGCTGACGGAGAAAACTTAGGGTGTGTACGTCCTCACAGACAACGCCTTCCGGCCCTTCTCCCGCATGAGCACCGAGACGGGCGGGCAGGCAGTAGTACGGGCGCAACCGGTACGGTTGACTCCCCCACCCCATCCCATTCCAGACGGCTAACGAGCCCCCCCCGGTAGTTCCTCTGGTTCCCCTGCGGAATCGTCCGCGGCGCCCTCGCGGCTATGGGCATCAACGCCTCGGTACAAGCCGACTCGACCGAACTGCCCGGCGCCGTGTTTCAAATCAAGACAATACCAGCAAAGGCGGCATAAGACCAGCTGTCAGCAAGGAAGGGAACCAAAACAAACAGTCAGGTCGTCGTTAATGCTACCTGACAAGTAACAGACGGCAAGCCAAGCGTCAAAGGAGACCGAGAGCAACATGTCCACAATAGTAAGGACATTCATGGTCAGGCCACGGGGGCGAGGAAGGGCGACATTTTGCATCTAGACACCTACCGCTAGCAGGCGGCGGTTCACAGCGACAGGCGTTGGGCGGACGGAAGGCGGTGCTCTTTGTGGAGAGGCAGATTTATGTCTATACCCACACAACATAGCATTTGATAGAAATAAATGCTTTCTAATGATCCCCTTGACCAGACCTCCCGAGAGACAAGAAAAGGAGATGACCAGTTATTTTGATTCCTATTAGGTCCAACACGTTACATCCCTTTAAAAACGACTTGGGGGAAACCGATAAGATATACATGAGTTATATAGGTATACTAGCGTTAGCTAAGCCACAAATGCTTGAAGCCTAAGGATAGGCGCGTGTCGAGCTGCCGAAAAGACGAACAAAGGGGCAAATAAGGTATTCCTAAAGGCCCTTAGGGCCACGGTTTTACGCCTTTCTCTTACAGCCTAGGATTGGAGAAGGGATTATCAGCCACATAAACGTTGCAAAGCCTTTCTTCTATTTGCTCTATAGTTCTCCCTGTCTTTTCGGCTCTTGAAAGAGCTACCAAAACACGTCCGAAATACAGCCACCTAGAACAGGGAGAAGGGGGGAAATATTGCCAAAATATTTGCTGGGGATGATTTACTTCTGGGCAGGGGTGTGGGCAAAGGTGACACCCTTCTCGATGTTGCCCTTCAGGCCCTCAACGGCAGCCTGAAGGAGAACCTTCTCCCTCTCGGTGATGTCGCCGAGGATGTCAATAGCCTTCTCAGCGCCATTGGGCTAGGGGTTATTGTTAGCTTAGTGGGCCACAGGTGAAGTTAAGGAAGAACGTACTCCGAGCTCAATGGGGACGGAGAAGAAGTCAACGCCAGTCTTCTCAGCGATCTCCTTGCCGCCGGGAATACCGGGGAGGTAGACGTAGCTGGGCTCAACGAGGCCCTTGGCCCCCTTAATAGCCTTGAGGAGCTTCTCAGCGAACCTAGAGACATTGTTAGGTTCTTACCCATTCATGCGCTGGCTTTAGTGACTTTACCTGTAGCCAGCATAGGCCATGGAGAGTGTAGCTGATCCAAGACCATCCTTGGCCTTGACGACCTCATCACCACCGAACTGGACGCGGTTGACAAGAGCATCGTACTTGTCATCCGAGATTGTGACAGCAGGGGAGATCTTGCTGAAGAGGGGAACAATGGTCTCGCCAGAGTGGCCACCAATGACGGGGACGGTCAGCTCCTGAGGGTTGGCCTTGCCTGCGATCTCGGCGACGAAGGTCTCGGCGCGGACGATGTCAAGGGTGGTGACACCGAAAAGGCGCTGGGGGTTGAAAACACCCTTGGACTTGAGGACCTCAGCGGAGATGGGGACAGTCGAGTTGACGGGGTTGGAGATGACGAGGATAAAGGCGTTGGGGGCAACCTCAGCGGCGATCTCGATCAGGCCCTTGACGATACCAGCGTTGATCTTGAACAGATCATCACGGGTCATGCCAGGTTTGCCTGCGAGTGTTCGTGTTAGCAGACCCTCAAGACACCGGTGTCAGGTAGCACGTACGGGGAATGCCGGCGGGGATGATGATAATATCGGCATCCTTGAAAGCAGCCTTGCCACCATCATTGGGAGGAAGATAGCCAGTGGTTTTCTATCGTAGCTCTATTAGTTGAGTCCTTGATATTCGTGGACGAGATCTAAACACTCACGGCATTAGAGGAGATGTGGGAGAGGTCGGCAGCGACACCGGGAGTGTTGACGACATCGTAGAGCGCGAGCTCGTCAACGAGTGGGGACAGCTTCAGGAGAAGCGACAACGGCTAGCAAATAATGGAGTCAGCATCGCAGAACAGCCGAGGTACTCAAACGGAGCGCGGACCTGTCCGATACCGCCCGAGGCGCCGGCAACAACTGATAACAGTGTCAGTCTGGAAATCTCGCCAAATCGCGCAAGCAATAGAGTGTTTTGGCATGCTCACCGGCTTTGACCATCTTGTCTGTCTGAACCGCGTGAATTGGTGAAAGCGGGGTGGAGGGGTAATCTAGCAAGGGGAAGTCCGGTATCAGCTTCGCAGTCGATAAGTTGAGGCAATCAATGGCTTGCACGTGAATAGTAGAGGAAATCCGTCGCCGGGTCGCGTAGAGGGGTGTATTACCTGAGAAGCGGTGTGTCGAAGTTAGACGGGATGTAGAGCAGATGGTGTTGGAGGTGGGATGGAAAAGAGCTCGACAAGGTGGCTTAAGTAAATCTGGCGGGGTCGATCGCGGCGTGTCAATGCCGCCAAAAAATATGCAGGAGCTTGGCTGCCCCGCGTTTCGCGCTTCCCTCTGGCCTCTGCTAGCATGAGGGCCCGGAGGGGGTGTAGTTGTGTCTCTCCTGCCGCACAATGGCGCAATTCCCCCAATCTGCCGCTGGAGTCGACAACACCGGCTCATATCGTCGCGACTCAGATCCAGTTCTTTCTTCATTCATGTGCCAGAACCGCCTGCAAGTGAATAATGTCCACCGCCCTGGCCGAGGGGCCCCGAGGCCGCAGCCCGCGAGTTGTTTCCGAGCATGTGAGCTTCCGAGGTCCGGCTCGGGTCTGGCTAAGCGATCGGACAAGACCGGAACTACCTACCTTGATGTCACCAACGCTGTGTCCATTCATCAAGGGGGGTAGTTGTGATTAGGGGGGCTCGTTTCCAGAGTGACGGTATTCATCGCAGCGTAGCAGTCCCACCTATTACTACCGCAAAAAAGCTGTTTTACGCAGTTGGTTGCCAAAACACTTTCGGCATAACGGGCTGTTCGCCTCCGCCACAACGCATACTCAATGCACACGGCCTCCCTGGCTGCTGTTGAGAGAGGAGCCGGTAATGCCCCTGTTTGAGTGATTGATTCTTTTTTTTTTGGATATCAGATATCAAACGCCGTGGCCATTGCTGGATGAAAGATTGGCAATCCCGTCATGTCCTACTGCCCCTATTCGCCCATATCATTTACCTCTATATTGAGGGTCCTGGGCTCAGCACAGAGACATGTCCCTTTCCTCCCACCGTTCTTGTCGGCCCAATCTACTTCTCCTCGGCAGCCCGCTTGGCGGCGGGGCCCCTGAGCTTCTTCTCGGGGGTGGCCTTGACGGGCCTCTGGGACTTGCGGATGGCGCTGGCACGAGCGACGGCGACTTGGCGGAGATCGGCGCGGTAACCGGACTTGGCGGTCTGGCTGGCGACGCCCTTGTAAGTCCTAGTTACCAAACATGTCAGCATTCCCTTCTCTTGGCCTTCGGTCCCGTGGGGAGTTCAAAACTGACTTGCGGGCAGTCTTGTTGCCACCATACGTGACGGTGTGGGTGCCCGCAGCGGGCTTGTTGGCGAAACCAGCCTTCTTGCTGATCACGGTGACACCACCCTTCTCGTTGGGGGAGATACCGATGGCCTAGCCCAGCTGTGTCAGTCCAAGGTCCTGCTTGCGGTTCCGTCGGTGAAGAGTAAAATGTACCTTGTCGTTGACATAACCAGCATACTTGCGCGAGTGCACGTTCAGCAGGTTAAGGGGGTCCCGGGAGAACTGGGTGTGAGGGGCGGTCTTCCGCGACACCAGGTAGGCGTTCTGGGCACCTGTAAAGCAAATTGGATCAGCAAAAAAGAGCGCACAAGCCGTGGATTGCCTGTAGGACGCTACATACGGGTAACTTCCCAGATAAGGTCGGCGGAAACGTTGGGGAGAGACATCTTGACGGGATATGCGGTGTCGTGAAAAAAGAGGAAGAAATCGGGTTGCGAGGTCGTCTACACGCGCTGCGAGCCTTGAATTTCGGATTGAGCACTATGGATTTTTGTCCGCACCCCTTGAATGTGGGCTCGTCTAAATTTCCACTTGGGGCTAGCTCAACACCTCACCAGCTTCCGTCGTACCCTTGTCCCTTCCATTGGGGCATTTCGCCGCGACAGCCACATGTGGCGCCCTAGTCTGTGCGTCACTCGTCACTTGACTTGCGCGTCCGTCATAGCCGGGGCTGACGAAGAACGTTGGCGTGTTTTAACGGTGTCTTGGGGCATCACGCCAGCGTGATCATCGTCGACTCCTAGCTGCGCAAGTCCCAAAACTCACCATCTCCATGGAGCCGCCCATCAGGTTCGCATAGGATGCCCACGTAATTCCACGTCCACTCGCAGCTGTATCAACTATTCACTTTGTCAGCATTCACTTCAACACCTCGCCATTCCCAACTGAACCCCCAAACCCCCGAGGCCTCCGAACGAAATTCACGGTCTCTCCCCCCCGCCCTCAACCAGCCGCCCAAAATGTATCTCTTCTTCAGTCTCTTCGTCCTGACGATCGCGACCGGGACGGCCCTGTACCTGACCCGCGTCCGCTGGGGGCCCGCGCTACAGTCCTTCCTCTCCACCACGACCCTCCCCGGGGGCGCCTACCTCTACTCGGCCCTGCCCTCCTCCTTCCAGGGCGACATGGAGGCCGGGCTGTCTTCGTCGACATTCGACCTGAGCGGCAACGTCGCCAACGGCAGCGACACGCGCGCCGGGCTCGACGGCCCGGCCAAGCGCGAGATCCTGCGCATCATGCAGCGGCGCCGGCTCAAGTTCGACGAGGCGCGCCGGGTCTACATGGAGGAGCGGTTCGCGGCCAACGGCATCGGGGCGGACGGCCGGCCCCGTGATCCCAAGTTTGTGAGCTTTTCGTGAGCATATGTTTAGAGGATGGGATAAGGGTAGGAAGAGGCGGGGAGATGTCTTGATAATGGAATAGGGGCTGGGAAAGAGGAGGCTGTTTTGTTTGCGGTTGGCGCATTTGCGCTTCGGATTACCCAGCAAGCGGGAAGAGACATTGATGGTCTGGGACATATCGCCGATCAGTCCCTCGTTGCCATTTTATATGGATTGTTTCCTTGTGTACTACCTCATTTCATTGGGACGGCATGGCGTTAAAGGAGGTTATCTCCATTTGGAGAAGCGTATCATCATTACGTATAGGACGGCAAGTCGGGTCGATAAATACCCGCATGGACACTTTTACCAAACCGCAAGCACTTTTTGCCAACACGAGTCTCAGTATGCACTTCGACATTACAATGAGTGTGTGTATATGTGCTTATCTAAAAATTCACAATGGCCCTAGCTACCTCGGTGTGCATCGTCTCCGGCGGAACAATGCCAAACTTCGACGCTTGTCGTGCCCCCTAAACGCCACCGCTCAGTCGCCCTCTCCATGATTAAATACCCTGAGACAGAAAAAAGCATATGTACAAGCGGGCACCAGCATGATGACTGACAATTCGAGTCTAGCCATGGTCCCCGTGTTTCGCGATATTTCACTCCTTTCCTGTCATCCTCCATTACCTCGTAAGTATCGTCTTTTCCTTTCCAACCTAATGATAAGGCACCTATTGCGATTTCTTCGTCTCATCGCCGTACTCGCGGTCGTCTTCGCCCTCGACCTCCTTGAGCGTATCCTCCATGATCTTGGACTGCTTCTCCCACTGCTTCTTACTCATCTTGGAGTTCTTCTTGAACATCTCCTCTTCGGGGCGGCGGTAGCTACCACCGAGACGGTCCCACAGGGTCGTGTACTGACCGTAGTTGTAGTTGAAGGCAAAGTGATGGATGCTGTGGCACGCGGCGCCGTTGATGATGGGGTTGTTGGCAACGTATTCGCCGTCATGGATCATGATAGTCCAGAAGTTCACAAATACGAACATGCCGACAAGGGCCAGCTTCTGTACTGGGAAGAGGAAGGGGAAGACGTGGTAGGGTACGCTCTGAGCGAAGCCGTCAAGGGGATGGAAGGCGTGGCTCGCGAAGGGCGTCGGCATGATCCACTTGTGATGCGGCTTGTGCAGTGTCTTGTACACGAGTGGGTGGTGCAGGCCGCGGTGGATCAAGTAGATGAACAGATCGGTGAAGACGAGGAACAGCGGGAACTGGAAGAAGTCATACCAGAGGCCGGGGCCATCCGCCGTCGTGTCGTAGACCTTGCTGTACCCGCGGACCTCGAGCAACAGGGCCGGGAAAGTCAGAAACGCCATGACCGGCAGCGCCTGGTTCGTTTGCTTGATCTCAAGATAGATCTGGTTCTTGAGGAACTTGGGATGAGACAACGTCTTCTTATCAAAGACAAAAATGTAAGAGAGTGTAGCGAAGACGTAGTAGACAAGAAGACCAAAGAGCCTAGTTCGACGCGGATTCTTGTTAGTGTCTCGCATCTTCAGCGCGCGCCGTTTGACGGCGTCGCAAAGGAGAGGAGTGTTGGATTGGGTTCGGGGGGTTCATACCATAGGATTAGGAACAGCGAGAGGCCCTGGCGGTAGACATTGTCCCTAGACCATGCGCTTGCGTATGCGGCCTGTGAAGGCTCAATGGAGAAGAGCTTCGTCGAGGGTGTGTACTGCCATGAGGAGAATGCTTGTGCACTCGCATTGGCGTGCACCTTGTCTGGAAAGTCGTATGGAGCGGGTGTCGCGGGCAGGACCCAGGCGTACATGTAATCAAACATGAACGTGTCTGTGACCTCGAGAATAACATCCATCTTGAGTGGTGGCAAACGGTGTCTGCAAAAGGCAATGGAAGTGAAAAGGTCAAGATGAAGTCAGGGAAAGAGGTGCAAAGATCCCTTCCACCCAGGCAATGGGAATTGGGGTTGTAATAGGAATTGGGAGACGGGAGAATGAGATTTTTTACCGCGACTCCCTCCCTATTTGGGGTCAAGTCGTGGTTTCCCAGGCGCAATTTCGCTCGAATTTCGCTGGCTTCCACCTCTCGGGAACCATGGGGCCGAGAGCAGGGGACCTCACGCCAGAAACGGCCAGACATGCACAGGGTTGCGCCAAGACGTCGAACGATCGCGTCTTTCTTTCTTCTAGCTCTCGAATTCGCTAATTGTTTCGATACGAGTTCGCAGGCAATGCGCTACACGCTGCACAGCAGGACCCTTCTCCAACTGTGCTTGGTGATCCAGGGGAACGGACAAATGACAAACGAGGGGACGCAGCTCCAGTCTCATCTATCAGCGAATTATCGACAAGTCGCCCCCGCCTGGATCCTATCAAACGGTATCTCCCCTGAGTCTCCTGGGTCCAACCCAGCACGACTCTAGCCCGCAATGAGTCGAAAGGGCGGACTGGATGGGATGGCACGTCTTCAGGCTGCTAAACGCCACCAATTCTTGCTGCGAAAGCCCTCCATCCTAACCGGCGACCTGGGAGCAATACTAGTATCCAAGTCGGAGTGCTTGCAGCCATTGTGTTGAGAGAGGCAGCATGCCAACCCAGCAATAACCTGCGCAAAGCGGAACTATTGTCCAATCCCAAGAAATAATTGCATGTTGCAGACCCCCACTCCGCGCCGGAGCGAGCCTATGATTCGCTGCGTGTCACTAGCTGCCTTCGCGGCATCTCGGGTCGCAGGAGATGCGATGCAGGGAAAGTGGTGCAATTGTCCCTCAACCGCTCACCGTACACCACCAAAGAGAGCCAAACCACACCACAATGCGCCGGTTGGCGGGCGCTCCCCCAAAGGCCGACAAATCCGAAGAAGGCCGCGTCGGTAACATCCCTCCAACTCGGCTCAGGCCAGGCACATCCCAACAGTAAGAGACCAACCGGGTCACGTCCAGCTTCCAATGAAACATGACCCGTGAATCCTGCCGCAGCCACTTCCGCGTATCCTGGATACTAGTGTTCGACATTTTTATATTCCGATACTAGTGTTCGACATTTTTATACTCCGATACTAGTATTCGGAATCCGAGCATTAACAGGTCAGATCGGAAAATGCGGCGCATCGGACAAAACAATGTCCAATAACACATGACCGCAGAGTATCGCAAATCAATTTCTTCAACTTGGGGTCATACTTGCGTCACAATTTCAAAACGAAGAGCTGCCTCGTCACACCAACTAACATTTGGGCCGGATGCATACCCGCTATGTACTATGCTATATACAAACATCCGCTTTGCGGTCAAACACACTGTAGCTAAATACACATGACACCTGCTGCAAAGGGGACGAAAAAAAGGCTGACAAGAAAAGCCGCTGCCCCTTACCAACGAGATTTCGATTTTTTGTATCAACAATTTCTAGCCCTGTCAACTACTTGCCGTTGGTCTTCTTACCCTTGTGGTGGCGAGCCACGAGCTCGGGGGCATCGACCTCAGCAGAGTCGACATCACGCTTGCCGTTGGTCTTCTTGCCCTTATGATGGCGGGGCTCAACGACCTCACGCTTGCCATTGGTCTTCTTTCCCTTGTGGTGGCGGGCTTCGATCTCCTGGACGGCCTCCTCGTCGCGCTTTCCATTAGTCTTCTTGCCCTTGTGGTGACGGGCTTCGATCTCGTGGGTCTCGTCATCAGCGTCGTCGATGGCATCCTCATCCTCATCGTCGTCAAGGTCGTCGGTGGCATCTTCGACGTCACGCTTGCCATTAGTCTTCTTGCCCTTGTGGTGACGAGCCTCGATCTCGTGAACGTCATCGTCGGCCTCATCATCGTCCTCTTCGACGTCGCGCTTGCCGTTGGTCTTCTTGCCCTTATGGTGACGGGCTACAAGCTCGGCGGCGTCGACCTCGGACTCGTCACGCTTGCCGTTGGTCTTCTTGCCCTTGTGGTGGCGAGCCTCGAGTTCAGGGGCGTCGCGCTTGCCATTGGTCTTTTTGCCCTTGTGGTGACGGGCTTCGATCTCCTGGACGGCCTCCTCGTCGCGCTTTCCATTGGTCTTCTTGCCCTTGTGATGGCGGGCCTCAACGACCTCACGCTTGCCGTTGGTCTTCTTCCCCTTGTGATGCCTTGCCTCAATCCCGACGGCAGCATCGACAGGGGCAGCCGCGGCCGAGTGAGCGATGGCGAGAGCAGAACCCTGGGCGAATGTTAGATTGACGATCGTGAGTAGGGAGGTGAGTATCTTACCACCCGAAGGAAGGTCGAGGCCTGGAAGGCGACCGCCGATGAGGCGACTATGGCGCCGACGAGGAACTGAGCAAAGGTAGGGGTATGCATCTTGCTAAAATAGGCTGGCCGGCAGCTAAGGGTCTAAGGAATACAAAGAATGGAAGGTAAACGAAGGAAAGATTGACAAGGAAGAGAAGGCAGATGAGCGAAAAAGTGGAATCAGACGATGTGAGCGAGTATGAGCTCTATATATAGCCTTGGCTCTGGAGATCGATGGAGACTGAAGAGCGAACCCGTAACCCATGGTCCACGACTTCGAAGCGACCACTCGAGCCGCAGGCCAGGGTCGATGCGAGTACGCATGAGACGATGACCCTTAGGCTGGTGCCCCGTTACTATCCATGAACGACTCGGGTCAACACAACAACGATGAGACGCAAAGGCGCCGACTCGCTCCCGCCGATACTCATCGGACGCTCCCTGTTGAAGACATTTGTCTCAAGATGCCAAGCGGCCGACCAGCCACTGGGCCTGAAGGGGCTCGATCCCCTGAATAGGAAGTCGGCGAGCTGGCATGGGTAGGCATGGACAGGCGGTGCTGGATGAGGACCACGGCGCGCTTCGACTGGTGGAGTCTTGCGACCGTCGGCCCCATGTCAGCACGCTCGTGAAGCTCGTGCTCGCGTCCCAATCACCGTTAGCTGGTTTGAAGACGCCGTGATCTACGCTTCGTATGCCAAGAGATGCAGGCAGGGGGTGGGCGATCTGGGCTTCCCCAGATCATCTGCAAATGCGGCTCGGCGGCTGGACCTGCCTCGGTGTTCTGTGCCAAGCACGATCTCCAATGAGATCACCGGGAATCTGGCGGTCGCTGGAGAGCAAGTGTACAAAGGCGATTGAGGTGCCCTGCAATTAGCCTCTTGGCCCTCTCAAACCGCTGTAGTCTTAGCTGAGGCATAAACCAGCACGGCCTGCTGCAGATCACGGGAGTATCGTGGAAACTCTGGACTTTTCGACGAGAACAACAAGATCGTGTGTCTTCGGCTCGCCGCGCCTTGTGTCGCACAGGAGCCTGTCGCTGTTTCCCCATTCCAATTGTCCACGAGCGGCCATCAGCCTCTGGAGCCGCCAGGGGACTCCTTATCTTATCTGAGACGCCACACCACCGACTCACCTGAGCGCGCTAGACCAAGACAGATGGCTGAAACACCCAGACCCCAGACACCAGGTGGGCGCAGGGATTAGGCGAGTGTTTCGAGCATTTGGGCGAGTCGATGGTCGTCTGTGGTGTCTCTGGGTGGTGCCGTCACTGCCGACTGCCGCCTTTCTCTTGGCCTTCTGGTGCTCCCTCCCCTTTCGATGGCGTGGTAACTACCAGGTTCGACTGCCCTCGAGCCGCTCAGCTCTCACCTGCGCTTGCGCATGAAGTCGTTACGTGATCGAAGGCCCGTGGAACGCTTGCCTGTCAACAGCGTCTCCTTCGTCTCTCTCGTCTCCCTCGTCTACACTAACCCCGACTATGCCATGCCATCGTGTCCACTTGCCAAACATTACATCCTCAAACACCTAGTGGCGTCACGAGCGAGCCTCTGGCTTGTGCCCCCTACGTGTCTCATGGCCCGCCAAGTTTCGAAATGCCAAGGATACCGCTCTCCCTGTCCAGTCGCATCCACATGCCCCAATGGCTTATTCTTGCTTGGTTCTGATTTTCTGCTTGGCCTCGAATCCCCCATTGGCGATCAAGGCTTGTCTTTTGTCGCGATTCCAGGCAACTGGTACCTTTGCCCAGCCTAGGGTAGCAGATCTCTCTTCTCTCTCCTACTCTCTTCCTTAATCCTATCTTACAGTTATCCTTCTCTCTGTGCGCCCTTGGGCTGCATTTGCACACAGGCACCTGGTGTGCTCTTATTTCCTGTTCACTGGTGAACTTGTATTATCTTATTGCCCTCGTCATTTCCTTCCTCATTTCCATCATGCCCAAGTCCAAGACCTACCGTCCCGTCCCTATTGACGAGGAGGGGAGTCTCGAATTCTACCAAGACAAGAACCCGTCTCAGTGGCTGCACCCTGAGCTCGACAGAGAAGCACCACGGAAAAAACCATCCAGACTAAAGAACCACTGGGCATGGCTTGCCCACGCCGTCTTGCTGTCAGCCTCTGTGACATTCTTCGCGCTGTCGCTGTGCATGAAAAACACAACCAGCGCCTCATTACCAGATTTCCTCCCACAAATCGCAACATATTGTAAGCCCCGCCCACCCATCGCCAGCATATGACCGCATCACTAAAATCCACCAGCCCCCCTCTTCCCAGCCGTCGCGTATGAACCGCAAAAGTTCAAGCTTGGCCCTATCGTCAAGGACTCGCCCTACACGGGCTACGGCCCCAAGGTGGACAAGGCGTGGGACTACATCGCGAACGACAGTAAGCCCTCCCCCCCCCCCTAAAATCGTAAGTTTGCTCTCAGCTCTGCTGACATGCCGCCAAAAAAAAAAAAGTCGGCGACATCATGATCACCGAAGAGGAGCGCCAGAAGCTCGGCTTATCACCCGACTCCCTCAAGATCCAGGACCCCCGCACGGGCGAGTGGGGGTACCGTGCCGGTGTCGAGGTTTTTCACCAGCTGCACTGCCTCAACCTGCTGCGGCAGGCCGTCTACCGGGACTACTACGGCCGCAAGGAGGTTGGCGGGGATGTTGGGGATGCGGATGGCGTGGAGGATCTGATGGGGCATGTCGGTAAGTAGAGTGCTGTGGCTTCTGTTTGTTTTACGCGGGTTGTTAGTTGCTAATATTGAGCGTGTAGACCACTGCATTGAGGCTATCAGGCAGAACCTCATGTGCCAGAGCGACGTGAGCGTTTTTACGTTCAAGACGTTCCCCGAGCTCGCGGACGAGGGCATCGAGGGCGAGTGGCCGGACTTCGAGATAAATCATATGTGCAGGAACTATGAGGCGGTGAGGAGGTGGAATAACGACCATGTTGCGGCGTGGGATCACAATGTTTGATCGGAGTTGGTTGGGCTGCCAACGCTTTGTATATTTTGGCAGGTTGCGGGATGTGTATATAGGGGGAATTCACTCATCGACATTACATTGACTATCTAGACAAAACGCAGCTGATGGATTCTACCTGGGTCAAGCGACTACGGATAATTCCCGAGCCATCCTCCCATTAAACCAACCAGCCCTTTTGTCAGGTGCCATTCGACAGGCAAGGCAAACAGAACGGTTAGATCGTCGAATGAGCACACTCCCAGAGTCGAACTGAGGACCTCATCATATATCAGTAGACATACCATAGAGATGATATACTAGTGATGCGCTCTACCACTGAGCTAAGCGGGCAGTTTTTTTTTTTTTTGCTGCTTGTTGTGTTTGGGTGCCGCTCTCGGCTCGGTATAGGGTGGATCGGGGGGTTGTGGGGACAAGTGTTCACGTCGCACAAGATTACCGCCGCCCCGGAGCAGGTCCGAGTCCATTATGGGGGAAAGGATTCGACGGCCGTGAGTCAAGTGCTCCAAAGACCGCAAAAAGAAAAAGGAGTTTTGCTTTTTGTCAAGGCCCTCGTTGCAGCTGTCTGGACTTTCCGCTCCAAGTTGAAGCTCGGCCCTTCTCGGGGAACTGTGGTTACCGAGAAGGTGTGCTCAAGGTTTCAAGTGAATTTTCGGGATGGCTGCATGAGAAACTATATTATCCAGAAATAGGGGAATAAGCTCTACCACTTTTGAATCCAAAGGCGAGCATGGGTTGATATCTTGGAGCAGGTGGAACATATTTGGTGATTACAAAGCGTAAAAAAACGAGTGCCTCACAAAGGCAGTCGTGCAAAATACTGGCTTGAGGTGCATCTCTCGATGATACCCTCCACCCAGGAGGCACAAAAAGAGTCCTACCCGGATTCGAACCGGGTTCATGGGAAGCTTTGGGAGTCAGAAGGCTATTCAGAATCCTATGGGATAACCAACTACACTATAGGACCGTGGTTTGTGGTTGTTGATGTCAATGGGGAGCGGAAATTAGTGTAAATAGAGGCAATCGGAGCTACATTCCCCCCTGCCGCCAAGAACTGTGTGGGATGCGGCTTCTATGGACTACACTGCGGCGCTCTTGAAGGGCTGCACATTACAACATGGATCATGTCAAGGTGCTATTATCATGAGTACCCCAGACGACCCTTGTCGGGAAGCTCGCCGTCCATAGTGCCCGGGGCTGGTTCAGCGACACTCAACACGCAGAGAAAGAACATGCGAGAGAGGACTTGGATCGCAAGTACCTCTGGGGTGAGGGACTTAAACACCAATCCGAATTGGGAATCGTGCCTGTTGGTATCCTATTTGTTGAACTCTCTGCCCATGCAATCAATCTGTTTCTCTAGCGGGAAGGGTGTTCGCACCAGCGCTGTCAGCCGTACGCACAAGCCGCATGCACCAAGCCGCGAGCCACGAGCCGCAAGCCGCAAGCCAAGACCAGGCCTGGACAGCCAGATCGGAGTGGCTTCCACGTGGGGGCCGGGGCCCCTAGTGATACGGTACCTTCCCGACCTGGGGAGAGGCAATCCCACCACACATCCATGCCGAGTGGAAAACACTTGCATTTAAAATCGTTCTGCTCCGTACGGTCGCCCTGAGGAGACTACACTAGACAACGAACATTCCTTTCACGAAAATCGTTGCTTTGCGTTGCTACAGCACGGCATGCTACAAAGTCAATTCATCAAGCGGAATTACAGAGATACACCCGTCTCTCCTACCGATCCACCCAAACGCCCAAGACCCCTCCATCCTCTACACAAACTACTCTACATAAAGGCGTACAAGAGCCACCCAGCCCGATGCAATAGTACAGTACAAGCCCACAAGTCTGCAAGCTAATAACAGTCCTCTTTCCTTCCTCATCCAATAGCCCGCACAAAATAGTCCTACAATATATTCCCACAAACCAACAGGTCATGAACCCTTCTTCCTTTCTCTTGCCTGAGAGGCCCGCCGCCCTCTACTCATACTCATCCCCTCTGCGAAATTCTATCTTCATCTCCTCGTCACCCTTAAAGTCAAATTTGATTTTGACCTCGGCATCTCCACCGTCACCTCCACCGAACTGGCCTCGAAACTTCACCGTTGTGTCAACCTGAAGCCTCTAGCTTCTCGACAAACTGAGCAGCCCGCTAGCAGCACCTCCCTCGTTCTCATCACCCGCGCCTACAAACTGGTGCCTGCCACCGTTGCCCGCTGCGTTCCTCGGATCTACGCCAACACCTCCACCAGCATCCGCCGCTGGCTGTCGCGGGTACAACTGCGGCAACCTAGGCAATGCCTGCCCCTCACCTCCTTGTTGCTGAGGCTCATCCGGCGTCGTATCCATTTCTTCTTCAGTTTGCTCGTCGTCCTCGTCCTCCCCCTGTGCTCCCACGCTCGGCGGGGATGGTCTGCGCACCGGCGCGCCAGGAAGGGGTCGTCTCATAGGACCACTACCGCTGGGGATACTCGAAACCATCGGCCTACTCATTTCCGCGGCAAATGGCAGCACGGCACGCCCGCTCCTTGCCCCAGCATCCGTACGGGGGATTGGTCGCATCTGCAATTGGTCCAACGGAACGTCGGTTTGACCCGTTCTGACCTTGTAGTTAGCGAGGCCGAGCCGGAGACGAATGATCTCTGCTTTCTGTAGTGATGTTAGCAGTGCTACAGATGCTGAAGAAAAAGGCTAGGAGCATACCTCGCGTGCCTCTTCGCGCGAAAAACGCGGTACACGGGGCGGGGCCGCGAATGACACCGGTGTGGAGTTGACATCAGGCTCTGTCACAGTCGTAGCTTGCGACGTATCGAGCGCCGAGTTATCAAAGACTGACGACGCAGCGGGGGAAGCAGGAGCAGAGTGGTTGCTGGTGTTACCGCCAGAGAGGGTACATGATCGAGGGGACCGAGGCTGAGACGGAGCATGACGGTCAGCTTCCATACCCCCGAGACGCGAATAAATATAGCTCAAGGGGAGGGGGGCAATATCATACTTCCTGGCCTGCATCGCCATCTACCCCGAAGCGGGGTCTCTTCGCCGCTGGTTCGTCATCGGCACTTGGCGCCATGCTCACAGGTCGTTTCAGCGCCTCCGGTTCCGACACCTCCGGCTCCGGTGTTGTGTGTGATATATGGGTGCGGGGGACTGATATGCGTGGTGCAACATGGTATGCCGACTTGTTCGCCTGCTGCTGCTGCTGCTGCTGCTTGATATTTGTTTGGTGGTGGGGGGATGGCTTGGGCGACGCGTTGGGGTCTAATGCACCTAGAACGCGTCTCTTGATGGGGGACGAGACGTCCATTTCCGTTCTTCTGTTGCTGCGTCCGTCTGCGGGCGAGATGCAGTGCGGATGGGGAGGATCCAATTGGGTCCGTCCGGCTGGGTCAAACAGACACACGCGCAATGAATTTGACTGCAGCTGATGTCGAACACCGTGTGTGGGTTGGATGTCTCAGTACTGATTGGTGTACAACGCAGCAGGGGGTCGGGATATAAAACCGAGCATGTGATGTCCCCGATGCACGCTCTGACAAACTGAAGGGACAAGCAACCGACAAAGTGAGCTGTAACGACGCGTCTGAGATATTGAGAGAAAGTGAAAAGGTCGGAGCTTGTCGAGCGTGGGATGGTGGGTAGGTGGAGTTGCTATTAGAGGAGGGGAGGAACCGGGGGGAGGGGGGCGTGACGGCGGAGTGAACGCGTCTTGGTGGTGTCAAAGTGGGTTTCAGTGGCCAAGTCGCGAACAACACCCATCTTTCAAAAACATCGCCTTGTCCACAACAGGCAAATTGTAAATACGGTCAACGTATATATAAGTGCCCGTCCCGTATCCTGGGCACCCCAATTTCGGCGCTGCAGGGTGGTGGATTACAGGGGTCCAGCAGTGCCGCTAACGCATCGCGCATGTGAAGATCTTGGGGCACACCCCACACACCCAAAGTCAAGCAGTTCTTGGACCAACGCTTACCGAAGTCGAAATAGACGCCAGGAACTACGGACACTTGACACTTCACACGATATCTACACTAGAACTGCCAACTTATTTTCGATACTTGAATAGGGACTAACTAGCCTTTTCCTTGCGTCAAACATCTTCGTTTTCCTCTTTCTCACTGTCAAACTCTGCTAGGACCTGACAGGTCTATCCATCACCGTGAAAGAATACTATTCGACAGTGACCACGATTCCCCTCGCCCAAACCCAACAACACTCTAACCGGAACCCACACCTGGCCGTTTTTGTGAGACCACCAAGACCCGTTCCCACTAATACCTCCTTCCTTTCCCCTTCACACCTCACAGCCACGCCAGAATCGGCGGGGCATATCCCGGGTACTCACACGGGGTTTGTGGGGGGGATACGCGATGCCATCGAGCACGTAATTGAGGTGGTACTGGGGCCTTGATCAACCGACATCACTATAATTAATGAGATTTGTAGCTTGGAGTGTGGCGGTGACTGGAGTATATACCATGATAGCTGACTGATTTTGTTGAAACATTAACTTTCCGCAATCAACACGGCACACACAAGACAACACATGCCGAAACATACATCAACACACACCATGGGCTCGTGTACTTGGTACAATTCGAATATACGTATTTGCCGCGAGCGAAATCGCATCCGCGCAAGGCTATATCCACTGGCGCTGGAAAGGGGAAGCAATCGATCCGCTCCTCAAAATACATGTCCGCATTTCCTTCACCCAAAGCACAAGCGTCGTTGTTATAGACCGATCCGTCAATCAGAGAACCAGAGAAATCCTGATTGATGCGTGTGTAAGAGTTACGGGTATCACCCCATGGCCATTCCCTCGATATGTCCCTCCGCCAAAACTCCGTCCCAGATACAAACACGGCCAAAGCAACCACAGCCATCTAGCATAGCAAAGAGAAGTCCCCGCCCCAGGAGCACCAAGGCTGCGGGAAACAACGAACAGTCCAATAAAATGTGAAAAGAGAAAAACTGGGTTGAGAAAAAAACCAATAAGGGCTTCCCCGATAACCCGAGAACGCCACGACCAACTGACCTTTTCCGGCTTGCCCCCCGCTATACCTGTCCGTCCGTTGGTAGTCATTAAGCCCTGCTGGAGCGCCATTGCCTCCGGCCGGGCCCCGTCCATATGCCTTCGTATTCCATCGTGTCGCCGAGGTAAACGCCTCCAAGAAACTTCCAGGAAATTGCACACCGCCGTTAGTTGTTCAAAACAAACCAAAAGACTAACCACTCCTCACTCTCTTCCTACCATCCATCCCTTTGGCCTCTTTAGATTGTATCCATCGAGTATAGTGACGAGTCGAAATGGAACGGCTTGGAAAAGTCGTTTGACATGTCATCCAGGCTGCCAAATGGCATCGACTCGGCCCCCATAAACTCGCTCTCCAATGACTCAAACCCGTCTACGCTGATGTTGTTCATATCCAAGAGGACGTCCGTGTCCATATTCTGCCAGCTTAAGTCGATGTCCAGTAGCATTCCCTCCGAAATGTCGCTGTTGGGTTCCGACGCTCCGCTATCTTTGCTCGATTCCGGCGTGTCGTTTGGCGTTGAAGATCGATAAGCGTTAAAGTCAGTCAACATGTTTCCAGCAGCCGAGTCCAGAGGAGCGAAGCCGGCAAACAGGCTCTGCGGGTCAATTGTGTTGGCCCACGGATCCTCCAACATGCCCATTTGCTGAGAAGTTTCGAATTCTGGCTTGGCGACTGGCAGCTTACTGTCCCCGAGTCGCGGCGTGTTCTCGCTCTTGATATTTCTGCCCGGTGTGGCTGTGTTCTCCGACTTGCCACCTGCGGTGCTGCCATGCCGTCTCATGGATGCGTCTCGAGACATGGGAGTTGCCGTAGACTCTGCCTTGGTCATTGGTGTCTGGCCTTGCTTTGACAGGCTGGAGCCCATGGCCGGGGCCGAGGGATTCCCGGCTTCCTGCCCGCCGACCTTGGGAGTTGATTTCGGGTTGCCATCGCTGTCCAGACCCAAGGCAATTGCCAAATTCTCGTGCACAAACCTCATGGGATCCTCATTAGGTTTGATGTGCTCTTCCATATTGTGAGCGTCACGAGCCTCCTCCGTGGGGAAACCCGTCGTGTGCGAATCACAGTTGGGATCTGGACACGTGAACATCTTGGGCTGTGGCTTGACTGGCTCCGGGGCCGACTGTCTCTGAAGCTCGGGGGATGTGACCTTGGTATGAGGCGAGGCGCCGACTTGTGGAAGTGAAGGAGACGAAGTTTGCGGCTGTCCGGTCTTGACCTTCTTCCGGGCAGGTGGGGGATTCAACGTTTGCTGCGTGACTGTGGGTTTGTTGAAATATGTTGGCTCGCCTGTCGGCGACTTTTGTGCCCCGAATGGGAAGGGTGGCTGCGAGGTCGTAGGTGCAGCAGGAGCTTGCCCGGCCCTACCACCGGGGCGGTTCTGCACCTGCTTGAGGGCCTGCGTCTGCTTCTCAAGGGTCGCTATATTCGCTTGTGGAGCTAGCTGCTGAGCGGATTGCTGATTCGTCGATTCTGATCCAGAAGGGGGCGCTGGCGGTCGAGCCGCCGCCGAAACAGCCTGTTGCATATCTCTCATAAATCCCGACATTAAGATGCTGAACTGGTCCACTTCGTCCTTTGTGATGGTCAAAGTGTCTCGAAGCAAGGTACAAGCCTCTCTGTCGACAAACTGCCCAATAACCTTCAGGCGCTATTTTCCTGTCAGCATACCAACAAAACAAGCTTGAGCTTCTTTGAAAGGGAAGAAATACCCATTTGAGGAACTGTCTGGCTTTTGTATCGTCCTTGGAGATATGATACCACTTCGCGAGATGGGTCGTCATGTTTTTCATACCGGGTATCATATTCTTGAGCCTTTGCCGTGTCAGATTCATGTCCTCCTGTGACATGGTAACAGTCTCCCACTGTTCTGGATGAGCAAGTTGACCCTCTTCTTGTCCTAGCCTTTGAAGCCACAGAAGTTCTTCTGGGGTAGCTTGGAGAACTTGGCTTGACGTGCCGCGAGGGAATTGGGCTTGGCGGTTTCTCATAAACACTTCGTACTGCTTCTTTTGCTCGGGTGTCAAGTTAGCTATCTGCTCCGGCTTCAGCGGCGGTTGAGGCTGGCGACGACCATCAGGCTGAGAAAGCGGTCGTTGCCCGGCATTGGCAGCTTGGGCAGGAACGTCAGCCACATCATCAGAGTTCGGTCGCTTCAAGTTCTTTTGCGCTGTGGCAGGTGATGGGTTGGGAGGAGCGGTCCGGGCTGGTTGGGGCACACGAGCGTTCTTGAGTGTCGCGGAGCTTGGTGCTGGAGTGTCTGGCTCTGTCTTCAGTAGAGCGGCATGGCGTGCGTTTGACTGGACCGAAATCGCTGGTTGAGGTGTCGGGCCCGTAGGGACCTGAGCCGGTGGTTTATGATCTGTAGAACCACCGGGGATGCTGCTCTGAGTTTGCTGGTTCTGCGCGTCTTGCCAATACTTTTGTGCGAAGGTGTTTTTCTTTATACTGATGATGATACTGGCGAGCTGCTCGTCTGTCATGTTCCTAAACCTCGCGTTCTTCCGAAAGTTTTCCAGCTCCTGAGGTGAGACATTAACAACCTGAGGTGGGAAAGAAACTCCGGGAGGTAGTGGAGGGGCCTTCTGCTGTTGAGCACCAGGTATATTTGAGGTCGGCGGGCCCCCAGCCATTGGCATTTGCTTGTTCCCGGCTGCTTGCGCTTGAGTTTGTGCTTGGGCTTGAGCCGCCTGGACCTGGTTCTGCTGGGCCTGGATCTGAGCTTGAGCTTGAGCCTGAGCCGCCTGAGCTTGAGCCTGAGCTTGAGCCTGAGCCTGAGCCTGGGCCTGAGCCTGAGCCTGGGCCTGAGCCTGAGCCTGGGCTTGGGCCTGGGCCTGGGCCTGAGCCTGGGCCTGGGCCTGAGCTTGAGCCTGGTTGTGCTGGGCCTGGCCTTGAGTTTGTACCAGTGCCGCTTGATTCTTGCTGTTCTTGTCATATAATTGTCTGAACTGTGCAACCTGTAAGTTCAGCAATTGCTGCTGCATGGTGGGCGGTATTTGGCTGCCAGGTTGCTGCATGAAATTCTTTAGCTGGCCCCATTTTCTTGTTTCCTGTGGTATGCCACTGCGCAGCTGGACGAGGATAGCTTGTGGCACGTCCATACTATCCATCATGGCCCGGGTTTGGGGTTGCTGCAGCAATTGTTGCATCCGATTATGTTGCTGCTGCTGTTGTTGCTGCATCGTGCTTGACGGGTTTGAGGGCGGGATCGCGCCGCCGGGCTGCTGAAGATTCCCGCCCATGGTAAACTGGCCCGCGCTGTTCATCGGCCCGGGCTGGTTTTGCCCAGACATGCCAATCATACCGGACATCTGGGCCTGTTTCGGGGCGCCTTGGAGTCCCCTATTCATCGGGTTATTGCGCACTGACTGCTGCCACTTCGCCATCACTTCCTGGATCTTAGCCTCTGGCAAACTAGTGAGGGTTGCGCGGGCGTCGGCACTCATACTAGCCAACATCTGATCCATAATCGGGTTGTTCATATTCATGCCCCCCTGCATCGACGTTGGCCTCGCGTTGGCCTGATGGCTGAAATTGGGATTGAGATTCACGCCAAGCTGTTGAGGATTGTGGGCCCCTGGCTGACCACCAGATTGGCCCATCGGAACAGGTAGCTGTCGCATTGGCGCCGTGAGGGTGTTCATCGCCGGACTCTGGGAATTCGGAGGAGGTCCGGCAAGCCCTCCAGGCTGACCTTGCATGGATCGCGCTGCATGCGCCGCTCTTGCCTGAGCCTGCATTTGAGCGGCCATCTGATCCATCTTGGCCGGTTGCATGAACTGTTGCTGCATTTGAGGTGGTCGTGCCCCTTGGCCTGGCCCTTGCTGGCCATTTGGCGGTGCCTGTACCGAGAGTCCATTCATCGGCCCTGGTGTCGCGTTTCGACCGGGAGGGGGGTTACCCGGTACCACCATCTGTCCGGCTTGCTGGGCCATGAGCCCCATCTGTTGCTCGTTGCGGATCGTGTCTATGGTCGGGGTAAATAGCTGGGCGTCAGCAACGCCTGGTTGAGGGCCAAGGCTGTTTATCAAGGCCTGGTTCATTTGACCCTGGTGTTGTGCCTGTTGGAGAGCATTCGTTTGTAGGCCTTGTTGACGTGCTTGCATCATCCTGTTTTGCATGCCTCGTTGGAAGCTGAAGAAGGCCTGGTTCTGGAAATACAGCAAGGCAGGATCTCGATTCCCTGCCTGGAATTCCCCTAGCTGCACTGGCGTCATCTTTGACTGCACCATGTTCCGAATCTGGAGTTTCTGGTTGTCGGGAGTCTGCTGGTAGAGCTTGGTCGCTGCATCCATCACTCTCGCCTTATCCTGCGGGCTTAGCTGGCTAATATCCGCGGGAAATCCCTGCGGTCGCTGTTGTCCCATATTGGGGGGCTGGAACTGGCGCTGTTCTGGACGATTTTGGAGCATACCGGGATTGCCCATGCCCATGCCCATTCCCATGGGGTGTTGTGGTTGCTGCTGCTGCTGCTGCTGCTGCTGCTGCTGTTGCGAGATCTGCGAAACCTGCATCGGATGCTGAAGATGTTGGAACCCATGCTGGCCCTGCTGGCCCTGCTGGCCCACCCTGGCTGCCACCATCTGGTTCATCATCATTTGTTGTTGCTGTTGCTGTTGCTGCTGTTGAGCCTGGAGCTGAGCCTGGCGAGCAGCGTCCTGGTTGAGCTGATTTTGGAGGCCCGGCGCGTTGGCCTCTCGTCGTTTCACCATTTCGTGAATCTTCGCTGCCATTTCCCGCTCGTACGCTTGCTAAGTCACGCCCGGTTAGTACATCATTGGGTACGAGGTGCCGGCGGACACTTACCCTGTCTGCGGACTGGAGGAAGTTCTTCTTTTCTATATCCATGCCATACGAGGCGGCCTTTTGCCAATCGGCAGTAGGAAGGGCGAGGATTGTGTTAGAGATACTGAAAGGAAAGTTAGGATATAAGCTTTGGTTTGGTTGAGGGGTGGCTCTGCCAGCACAAAGGATTCCCGAAGCCTATTAAAGTGGGGGTCTCACAGATTAAGCGTCTTTCCCAGTCGCTCTTGAACTGACAGACTAGCCTGCCACCCGTTTTGCGGGGCGGATGAAGAGGTGTTTGCGAGGCTTGCATAAACCATTGCTTGCAGTTGCCTCTGCTGCTGGAGCATTATCTGGCCATTCCCGGCCATCGGCATATTGGCGGCCATCGCCGCGAAACGATGATGCAGTCAATCCTCGGGGTACCGGCGCTATCGCAACACGTGGAGACGGTGAGTTATCCGGCGGGATGCTGAAAGGTGGGCGGGATAACCGCGTTGAGGGGTCCGATGCAGACGGGCGGTCGAGCCAAGCGTAGCACAGCGCATGCGACGACCAAGGAGAAGTATCAGTTATTTCCTGGCTCTGAGCTGAGGCAAGGAGCCGTTAACTGGCTGCAAGTTGCCTTAGCGTAACCCAAAAGCGTCCATATAAGAGCGTTCGCTGGTGCAACCGAGAGTCGCTATTGGCAGGCTGCGGATGGCAAGAGTCGCACCTCGGGCGTCGGATGGGCTTGTTGGGCGTGGTAGATGCTAGAGGGCTGGTTGAGCACAAGTTAGCGATTCGCGCTCGCTTTGGGACCCGCGCACGACGATAAGAGGGTATGATATGTCTGCACCGCTGCGGTATGCGTCCCCCGACGACGAAGCCTTTGAGGGCGGTCTCCGAGGTCAAGAGCAAAAGACACCAAGACACAGCAGATACAGAGACAGAGGTCAGAGGGGGGGAGAGGCTGCGGTTTGGAGAAGAGAATTTACCCTGCCGCGTCGCCAGTCGGGCGGATGCCGACCACCACGGGTTGAAGGCCTCGTGGTAAGTCCCTCGGGAGATGCAATACAGTACCGGGCGAGAATGGTTACAAGTATCTCGAGCGCTGCTGGGAGGAGATCTCGTCAGACGTCGATGGGAGAGAGCGGCGATGTTGGGCTTGAGCGTAGGAAGTCGCTGAATAACGGCGTCTTTCTATCTGTATGGCAGAAGGCGATTGCCGAAACGGCGCGCTGGGGTTTTGGGTTTAAGTCGTCGCTTGGGCTGTAGCCGTCGTCCTACGTGTGTCTCGCGAACCTTGTTCGCCGGCGGGGTTGGAGGTTGGAGGTTGGGCGGTGGGTGCGAAGGGCGGTGGTAACGAGCGCAGTCGTTGTATCGAGGGCGGCGGAAGGTCGGCCAAGAAGGGTGTACCGTGTAGCAGGAAGAAGACCCGGCTCTGGTGCAGCACAACAGAAATGAATTGCAGTAAAAGGAGGGAAAGAGGGCTAGCAGATGCCAATCTTGGTAAAAATGGCGTGCAGCACCAGATGCGACAATATAGAGAGGGCGTGAATACCTATGCGAACAATAGGCCGTGGACACCTAGGGGGGGGATGAGGTGGAAAACCAAGGCGTGGGCGTGTGAGAAGGGAGAGAGGCGGTGGTGTGCCCAGGGAAGAGATGGGAAGGGGAGAAAAGAACCTAGAAGGCGATGGTGGATGCCGGTCGACAGCCAGTGTCAGACGGCTCTGGTCTCGAGGCGGAACCCAGTGACTGCAAGTGCCAAGTGCAGCGAGTACCTAGGGGTACTGCCTGGTACCCGAGGTACCGCTGCCCGCTGCCCACCGCTTGCAACTGTTGCGGCTAGCGCTAAGCAGGGCGGCAAAAAAGCCTGAGGGCCCAAGGTGGGCAGAAAGGTACCTCCCCTGCCCTGCCTTACCTCCATTTGCCTGGTGCCCGCGCGCACTTGGTTGCGCAGGGACTTGTCGCGCGAGCGCGAGCACGCAGACAGCCCAAGGTGAGAGACAGGAAGCGCCCAAACTACAGGGACACGCCGAGAAACTGAATTGAGCTGCGGTGGGCTTCTTCGGGATCATGTGTGAGCGCACGCGAACTGGGTGGACAAGTGCAGCCACATCCCGATTCCAAAAGTCGTCATCGTGGCGGGCCCAGCCTGTCCCAAAGCCCACCTGCAGACGAGAACCCAGGAGCCCAGCAGACAGCAGACAGCAGACAGCAGAGCGAGAGCATGGCATGAGCGCCCTGGGCCCTGAGCCCTACCCTACCCTTCGGCCGAGCTAGGGGAACCTATCTTGTCCCCTCACCGTCAACCAACCTAGGTCCTGCGCGACACGAACGGGCAGGATGAACTACTTGAACTGGGACGACGGGCACGCGAGGGCAGATGATTGCCGCATCGCTGCGCACTTGCTACAATTGCAAATTGCACCAGAAAAGTAGACAAGCCTAGCCTACCCAACTCATGCTGTTATGGCAACCACACGCTGAAAACGAGATGCGCCCGCCTCTTCTCGATGATCAACTCAAATCCTCTGCTGCCCGACAGCAATTGAGGTTGGGGAGGTGAGGGAGGGTCCGGGACGTGCCCCCCCCTGGTCAGTCGTGGCTTCAAAGGGACTCCCAAAGGGACTAAACGACCAGGGGTCCAGGCAAGGTGGGAGATGGAGGTCTGGAGGTCTGAAAGACGATGGCGACGTCTCTCAACTACCTCGGCCGCCGGCTACGGTAGCGATACTAGGTCATAACGCGTCTTCTAAAGCGTCCTTCTCCAGCCCAGCACGATCCAATTCCGCCAGAAAAGCGTAGAAAAGTGTCGTTGCGCGCTGAAGCAGTGCAGGCGGTGATATTGCCTTGGACCCTCGCCCAGTGGGGAGGGCGGGTGCCTCGACCCACTTTGTCCGGGTGGTGGGATAAGAGGGGCACAGAGGTGGTACCGTGTCAGTACTGTGCGGTACATCAGGTACCAACGGGGGCGAAAGGCAGGTGCGAGGTGCGACAGGCTGGCAGGCAGCCCGCGAAGCAAGTGCAAAGTGCAGAGTGCGCAGAGATGTGCCAGAGATGTGGGAGCAGGTCTGTCGTCTGTCTCCTCCGTTCCCTCGCGGTCTTGTATGTCCCTGACGGTGACATTGCCGGTTCACCTCGACTGTCACGGTATTCTAGACTTGAAATTCGAGAAGAATGAAAGACGATGGGGATAATCAAAAGATTGCTGAATTCCCCGGAATAGCTCGGCGACGAAGCATGCATATACAAGTATACATACTTTTCACAAACGCCCACCCCCACCACAGCAGCGGCGCTCGTTGATGCGGCAGCCAGGACGGAGAAGATGCGGTTCCGGAACAGTCTCATCAGCGTCCAGAGACCCGGGTACGCCAGGCCTCTTGCGACCTCGCGCCTTTGCTCATGGGTGCCCGATGATGAGGCTGATGATGACAGCAGCAATTGGAGCAGGGCGCAGAACACATGAGCACTGGCATGTAAGTGCCTCTCCGCCTTTTCCATGCCTCCTTGCACCGTCCTCTTATAGAGGAGATGGCAGAACACAAAACACCATAAGAATTTCGCCCTCCAGCGCGCTCCAGCTGCACCACCCTACCTCCTGCGCAGGTAACCCAAAGGACGTTAGGTAACATGGCTCCGTAGGAAGCAGGCGATGGCGGGAGCGGGCTCCAACTATACAGGCATGGGGAGAAGTGCGGCACGCTGCACTGCGAGACCCAGAGTCTGTGTGTGTGGGCGATGCAGACTCACCACCTCTTTCGCCCTCTCTGGCCCTGCCCTCTCGTCCTTGCCCAACTTTGGCCAACAAGTCTGGGTTCAGCCGGGGATGACCCTGGCTCAGCCACTCACGCCCGCATCGAGCCAGGCCCAGTCGGGATCCTCGAAGCTCTAATTCTTCCTCTCTTCGCAAACCCGTGTGGAAGAGCATTCCACAAGCCTCAATTGCTTATGTTCACCCTTACTCGTAGGCGCAATGGGCTCGAGAGTGCTAAGGTTCCGGTTAAAGTTTCAGCGACATAACGACAGGCTCTACTACAGAAGGGGGAGTCAGACTATGAGACGCCGCTGTCGGAAATCCCACCAAAGCTCTCTCAGCGAGTGGGGCCTCAACGGGTCTCCTTCGCTTGCTTGACTCCACCAACCGGCGAGGGAAACCCGCAAAGAGAGCTCGAGGAGGTCTGTGCACAACCAAAGAACTGCTTCTGATTTGGTGTCCTGCCACCTATGCGTATAAATGAGCGCAAGAGAATAACCTTCAAGAAACCCCTCATCGGTCTTCAGCTTTCCTAAGGCGGAGCAGCCAGAGAGTGGTCATGTTGACTTGCAAAGAGCGGCCTGGAATGCCTGCAACATGCAAGAATCCAGGGTGTCGCTTCTCCAGCGTGGTGATAGGTAGGTGCCAGGGTAAGGTAGGCAGGTGGCTAGGCCATGGCCCGTCCCCTTGGAGCCAACTGTTTCCAGGGCACAGGGCGGCGGCGAGGTCAATTGAGTGAAAGTCCTCAACTCCCAGCCAAGCGGTCTGTCAGCAGTGCATAGGTTGTTGTCTCTTTCGCTTGACCGGCCAGCTTTTCCCTCTTGGTAAATTCACTTCCATTACTTAGTAGCAACTTTATTCTCAGCAGTCATCGCCCCTCGTGCGGTGGAGTGCATGTGTGTATGTGAAGTACCTACCCCGGCCAGGCCAGCTTCTGACAGCCGGCAGTGGGGGCGAGGGGCACGCCATCGTCGCCATTTTAGAAATAAGGTGCGTCTCTCTCTTCAGGTGTGTCTCTGTCGATTGATCTGGCGTCTCGCCTCCAACGACAACCTCTCGCAAGCCCGCCCATCAACCTTGGTACTTCATCGAGGCCTATGCTCCTCTAGCACGGCCTCAAGTCGGAGTGAATCGATGGCGTTCACGCTGAGGCCATTCTGCTCCATCACGAGAAACACCCCAGGTGAACCGAATCTTTCGCAAACTCGCATGTGTTTCTAAGGATTGTCGACCGTCCACTTCGGGCGTAATACTACACAACTCTGGTAGGTGCATTTCCGTGCATAGAAACCCACTCAGACCAAGTCATAGGCATACAGCATACAACAACCTATCCCACTCTCAGATGTGTGACTACACTCGAAAAAAAAAAAAAAAAAAAAAAAAAAAAAAAAACTCTACACGCGAGGGCTTGAATGGCCAGGCTTGCCATATCCCACGCTTCCATCAGGAAGGAAGAAAAGAATTCTCAGCTGCCAGGTGCCCATTCGAGGCCGCAAAGTCTGCCAAGCACTCAAGTGAGCCTATCCTGTGCCATCCTCGTCATTTCGCTGGCCAATCCCATGGCCTCGCTAGCTTCTGGGATCCTCGTCGCAGAGCCCTACCAACCCTGCTTGCCTGCTACGCCAGGGGGTGGGAGATCGAGGTACTTAGCGGTACGTACCGAGTTCACGACTTACTTCGAGGGTGGGGAATCTCGAATTGCCACCGCACTATGTCCGCAGGGCCAGTTCGTCGCACAGCTGCAGCAGCGCATTCCAACATTCATCTGTCTGTCTGCTGCATTCTGACATGGCGGGTTTTCTATAGTGGTATTCGTATCACCTGCTTGTCCCTTCTGCTTCTCAGAGTCAAACAATAATGGATTTGGGACGCCTTGGTGAGCTTCGACAAAGGCTTGTTCACTGGTGGCTGAACTTCCCCGCGTCGCGATGATGCAGGGTCTAGAGAGAGGGATCTCAGAGGATGCCAGTTGCAGCCGTTCAAGCTACTCCCGAGCACATAGCCTCTAAACCACGTCTAATTCACCTCCAAGCCTTGGCTTTCCATCTCGATCTTGATCGGCGCCCGCCGCTCCTCTCATTTTATCAATTGACTTTCTCGGGGCCGGGCTGTATTGTGAGGCGCACGAACGACAAGCCTCTCCGGGCCGACGTTAAACGTTCCCCTCATACGATGGATACCTCGTCTCAGGAACAAACCGCACCTGAGGGGAGACCTCGTGGCCTGGTTTGCAGACCGTCCCCCTCTTCCCCATATACAAACGAGGTGATATTATTGAGACTAGCATCCATCCACCTCCGCATCCTCCGCAATTGACCAAAAGAGCGATGATATATATGCGGGCGGGACGTTAAGAAAACGGGTCAGGCCAATGTGTTACAGCTTCTCATTTAGCCTGCGCGTTTCCTGCCTCACATCAAATGGGGGAGATGGGAAAAGCAGCGGGAACAAGCAAACGAACTAGATGTTCCTGCATGAATGATGGGGGGAGGGACTGGGGGAAGACATAGCGATCCCATTTCCCTTGTCTTGTGGTCCCGCCTAATCCTGACCATGCTGTGAGCTCGACTCAAGTTCTTTGCTGAAGGCTGTACCGTCCCTCCCACCCCGGCGTTCCCAAACTTTGCTCTCTCGCGGCATCCCCGACCTGGATCCTGGGAGTCCAAAGGGATCAAGATGGGAGATTGAGCACATCGCACATCTCGGCACATCATTCACATCAATCGCATCACGCCGCCCCCGGGAGAGATAGAAGGGACAGCTAGTGTGGGGGTTCTGTCGCCATGAGATCTTCCCTTGACATCGGGCCCCTTGCGTGCAAAACGTCTATCCCTTCAACCGCCCCTATCGAGTGTTTACGGGAGGTTGGTCCCTTTTTCACGGGGCTCTCCCACCACAGCGTCAACTAACGCGGAAAGAACCCTCTTCTCCCACCTTGCTGTCGCTGTTCCCGCACCCGCGGTTCGGAAATAACCTAGGTGGGTACGCGAAGGTAAAACAGTAGGTAAGGCAAGGCAGAGGATCCTGCCGCTGCCGCTTCTGCTCCTGCCGGCGTTTAGACGTACCACTTCTCTTTTCCTGCTGTCGCCATGCAGTGTCGCGAGCCATTTGCCTGTGCAGTTCAATGATCCACGAGAGGGCAAGCAATACCAAGACGGCCAGTCGGCCATGTATCTGTGTGACCGGAGCGACCTACTGAGGGCTCGCTTTTGTCTGCCTGCCAACTGTTGAACAGTCAGCTCAGCAGCAGAGACAGAGAAGAGGGGGAGAGGCGCAGGTAGGAGTGAGGCCAAAGGATGGATGCCAACAGACCTAAAGCGACATGTCGGCTAACGGTGGTGTCCATGACTTGCCTGCCAGGGCGGGAGATGATGCATTGGATTGCATGGGATGGATACCATTGACGAAATGGGGGGGAGGGGGAGGTGGGTGGGGCACTAGGAGCATCGCAGTCATCTGCGGGATCACTAACTAATCTTGCGGTGAGCTCTTGCCGACCGCGTTAGCAGCACCACATCAGTCCACCCCGCTTCCGGTTTTGGCCCTTTCCCATCGTGCCCACTGGCAGCGATCCCCAACCGTCAACCCCCCGAACGAGAGAGAGTCGGCAGCCCAGGCGAGAGAATCGTCCCGCCAGCAGGTCATTCCTGCGGCTAGCAGCAACGGCGTGCCGGATGCCCGACATCAGAGACTCTCAAAGCCCCCCTTCCTTCGTTTGCCGGAAGAACAGCTTCTGTCTTGAAACCGTGCGACGGTGACAAGGAAGTGTCCAATATGTGTGTCGTCATGTCGGGGTGCTTGCCGGCGGCATGCCATCACCAGCACGCCGACGGATAGGCACAGAATAGGAAAAGAAGCAGAGGAACTGAAGCAGCACGCAAGCCAAAACTGGATTCCATTCTCCTTCCCGGAATCAGTTCGGGGTTTGCGACTCTGCAGCTCTGCAACTTTTGCGACTTCTGCGACTCTGCGTGGGATCCCACACAACTGCGCTGCTGCACTGCATCAGTGCACCCACCTCGACCGCTTGGCTTGAGCTCAAGCTTCCCCCGGCGCGGCGGCGGCAGTTTTAACACAGCAGCCATGTGTGATCGCCGCCCAGGCCAAATCGTCGAGTTTATTGGGTACCCACAAACAACCCATCCTTCCATCTTCAGTCTGAAGCAGAAGACCAAAGGGAACAAGAATGGCTGCCAAATTTTTGGGGTCCGCCTCGAACGGCATTCTTTCTTCCGTCTCGTCGAGAACGACAGACCCCAGTTTCTTCACCCCAGTCCACCATCCACAGCCGATCGTTCCCCTCCCCTCCATCTTGTTGCACATTGCTCTTCTTTGACTTTTCTCTCTTCTTCTCCAGCATCCAGTCAGCCATGCCCGTCATTGGGCCCCAAATCCTTTCAGGGTGTTCTTGCCCCGCGTTCTTCCTCCCCTCCGCTTCCTGTTGGCCGCCTCAGGCGACACGATGACAACCCGCAATGCGCTGGGGCAGCGTTCAGCAGAAGGCCAGGAGACACACGACGTCGCAAGTGCTCAAAGGGTGCCATCCTATACCGCGGCGGGTGTCGTGTCTTTCCGTCCGTCCCCTTTTTTTGTGCTTGCCAACACCTTGGAGGAGGAAATGGGTAATGAAAAGGGTGGAAAGCAAGCGGGTAGCCCTCTCACTCTCGCTCACTCACTCTCTCATCAAAAGACGGACTATCGTCGCAGAGCCAGACGAGACATCGGGAGGAGGGGCGTGGGTGGTGCTGCAGAGCCGACACGATTGGCCGCCCGTACGACGCCACGAGCCAGGATCCTGGTTCCCATCCCTCCCTGACGAGGAAATCGTCAATGTACTCTTGGCTTCCCTCTTCTGTACCGCCCCCGCGTCAGCGCAACCCATTGTATACATGCAGCGACATAGGCCGCGGTGAGAGCAAATCGGTTGCACCTCTGGGTCTGCTTCTCGTCTACTGCTGCTTCTTCTTCTTCTTCTTCTTCTTCTTCTGCCGCCGCCGCCGCTGCTGCTGCTGCTGCTGTTTCTGCTGTGCTGTTCTGTGTTACGCTGCGCTGGTTGCCGGTGCGGCCTTGGGCTGGGCGAGAACAACTTGATTCCGCTCTCTCTTCCCTGGAGTGATCTCCAATGCACGTAACCCAATCCCTGGCCCGAGCCTGTCCCTGTTTTTTCTGGACACTGTGGTAGGGGGTAAGGTGTGCCACCCTGTCACTCTCTCTCTCTCTCTCTCTCCCTCTCACACACACACACACACACACCAGCATGACAAAAACAACACTGTGTGTGTGTCTGCATGCGGGTTTTTCTCTGTTTTTTTTGTCACGAAATTTCATCTGAGTTCCAGGTGCAATAAAATGATGCCTAGCATGCCTGTCAAGCGTAGGCTTGTGTGCGGTTCCAACTCTGTTCTGACGTGACATGCTAAGGTATGTATACATGTACCTAAGCTAGAGGTCGCTCACCCCTCCCCCCAGAATCTGAAGACTGGGAAGGGAAAAATCAACCAATGCCAGCGGCTGAAGAAGCAGCGACTCATAACTCACGACAAAAAACTTGAGGCAGGATCTGATCCAAGCTCGGCCCCGTAATACACCTTGCGGCACGACACCTCAAACAAGAGGAGGAAGGAGAGAGAAAAAAAACAACAGAACCAGTGCACGGCCGCTACGCCCCAAGCCTTCCCGTGCGGTTTCCGTCACTGAATCAAAACGAAAGGACAACATCTCCGCACTCCTGCGCGGATGAGATGGCTGCTGCTGCTGCTGCTGCTGCTGCTACTGCTGCTACTGCTGCTGCCGTCGACAATTCATGGGGGCGGCCCAGCAGCAAAATCCAGCCCCATGAGGCCCATCACAAGCTTAGTAGCCCCTCTAATATGCTGCGAACTGCAAGTGCAACCGCAATGGGGGAAGACATGAAGACCCAAGCAACAACAAAAAAAGCACGCAGCAAGCAAGCAAGCAGTCCCTTACTACTAAGGCGCCCAAAATAGGGCCAGGGAGCCCCAGCACTTCGGCTGCTCTCACCGCGTTGCCTAGCCTAGGTAGAGGAAAGGTAGGGAAGGGGGGTCATCGTAACCGTAGGTAACTATTTGGGGGCGGTCTTGGTCCTGAAAAGAGTGTTGCGCGCGCTGTGGTTCAGAAGCGTTGCTCTCTCACCGATTTTGCATAGCCACACGTACCTGACCTACCTGACCCTGACTCCTCCATCCTCGTGCTGCTGTGCTACTGTGCTGTGCTGTGCTGTACTAGACTTTGCCCTTTCCCGTTCCGCACGCGAGATGATGCGGGCAAGGCAGGCAGGCAATATTAAATTTCCCACACACGCTGGCCCGCGAGTTCGGGGTGAGTAATGATTCTGGCCCCATGATATGATTTTTTTTCTTGGTCTTGTAAAGTGGTCGGGAGATTCCGCGGGTATGGGGGAGGAGGGCTATGTCATTAGGATGTTCATGTGTTTCAAGAGCTTGCTTGGTGTGGGTGTGTGTGTGTGACCACAGACCTGACATGGACAGTACAAGCCCAACGAGGCAGGCGGTGTCCCCGGTGTCAACCTGTTGGCCCTAGCTCACCGAGGAATAAGACGACCACATCCATCTTACAGATGACAGCTTGGACGTACAGCCCAGGGCGGACAGACAGAGAGGACGACGGACAGTGCCCCAAAAAAAAACATCTCGCACAGCAAACAATCAGTCGCATGGGCGGGCGGGACGTTCAGGGCCCCCAGGGGTAAGCCAGCACCCCGGCCCAGCTGGCCCAGGGACACTAGCTCGCCCTGGCGCACAACGCAACGCAACGCAACGCGAACGCAAGGGGAAGGAGGGGGAGGGGTTCCAACAAGGCTTGCCCGCCCACTTGTTCTAGCTTGTATTGTAGTGGGGTTTTGCTTCTCTTCTTCTTCTTCTTCTTCCTCTTTGCTACTGCGGAAGGAAAGAAAGGGAATGTGGATCGCTGCTCGCTTTGAGGGATAGAGGACGGGATCAACGTGGGAGGGCAGGGTGGCGCAACGCCCGGATCGGACGCCTTCGCCGCGGGGTGGGCCGGGGGGAGGGGACGGTTTTGGGGTTGGGACTGCCCCCATTGCTGCGATGCCCATCCGGCATATATCTGTTAGGGTTAGGAGATTGAGTTAGTTCGCTCTCGGCAGCGCGGGTAGGCAGCATGGTCTTTTTTTTTCCGGCGATGATGCTGGAGACGGAGATGGAAGCCGTTCAAGGGGGTAGACACTCTGTCATCGGCCTGCATGACCGCCCGGCCTGCCAGGCCGGGTTTGATAGAGCAAAGACAGCTGGCGGATTAGGATATGGTTTGTGATATTGGGGTTTTCTCGGGGGTGGAACATGGCGCGAGTAGGAAGTACTACAGAGTGTAGGGGTAGAGAGGTGTTGGAGGGTTTCGCAGTCAACACTGAACAGGCGAGGACGATGGCAGGCAAACAATTAGGCAACTGGTGGCCGTCGTCTGCGGCCGACCTCTCTTTTGCCTCTTTGCGTGTGCGGTGCACACGGCAGGACTGGCAATGATGGTTCAGTTTGCGGCGCGCAGATTGCCCCTCGTATGTGATGTGCGTCTCGTCTCGTTGTCATGAGCGGCCGCGGCTCTGGCTGCAGGCAAAGTCTGTATGCAGACTGGAAGAGTAGCATTTGTAGCACTTGTAGCTTTTGTAGATGTTGGTATATACTGTATCGGTGGGACAAGGCTGACGGTAACATGTGGCTCGGCCCAATCCGCGATGCCGCTGTGCCATTCGGTGTGGACTTCACACGGCAGACCTGGCCGGGAAAGCTGGACAACGAACCGATGGGCCATGGGACCCTGGGGTTGGGCTGGCCGGGGAGCGAGTCGGCATTCGAGGTTTCCTTTTCGGTTTCATGATCTGGAGCTTGGGTCCTTGACTGCCTGCTTGCTCGTCGAGCTGGCACCTCAAGTTTCTTGCTGCTGCTTGCAGCCAGCGACTTTCGGTTGGTGCCGTCCAGCAGGGCCGCCAGCAGTTGGGAACCCGAGGAACCTAAGGCCGTGGATACCATGCACGTGCCGATTGGGTGTGTTGTTCGACAGATGAAAATGCAGAAAAAAGTGCAGAAACCACTGACACCGTGTCTGCGTAGCCGTTCGTGGCAGTCATCATCAACCGAGTCAAGTCGACTTGAACTCTCCATCAGTATGAAGGCGTAACAAAGCGCTGCTGCCGCGCGTGGTTCATCTGACGCCCAAGGCGTCCCGCGGCATGCTTGCAGGGCTTGATCTGTTAGCAGGGCACGAGGGCTTTGCGCCCGAGGTGGCACGATGACCCCTGTCCGAGCTACTGAGCTAACGAAGCAACCCTGCAGATGCGTAGTGTAAGGTGGAGGAATTGCAATTGCAAACGAGATCCATCTCATGACTACAACTACTGCAACGGCTGTAATTGAATGCAGAAGGTGAGAGGAGCGCTAGGCTACTACCCCGCCATCGTTGAAGCAGCGAGTCAGGGCTCGGGAATTCCTTTTTGAGGCATCTCATATGCTCCTGCCACTCAATGTTCTGCAGAGCGGCCTCCTTTTTTTCGACCACGTATCACTATTCCCTGACTCTCCGCAGCCCAACCTTTATCACCGCCGCCAGATTCATCACTGCCGTTCCTGTGACGCGCTTTCACTCGTCCACCCGCGCCCCCGCTCCGTCGTCACTCCGCACCCGTCCTCCCGCACCCGCTCCCGCCCGCGCAAGGATGGCCCCGCCCCAGTCGGCCTACGACTTTCTCGACTTTGTCAATGCCTCACCCACCCGTAAGTGTTCGGACCCAACCCCTTTTTGGTATGCTTGGCTGACAAGCTACCCCAGCCTATCATGCCGTTGCCACCGCCGCCACCCTCCTCGAGGGCGCTGGTTTCAAGAATATCAAGGAACGTGATAACTGGGCCTCGATCGTGAAGCCCGGCGGTAAGTACTACCTGACGCGCAACGGCTCGACCTTCGTCGCCTTCGCCGTCGGCGCCAAGTGGAAGGCCGGCAACCCCATCGGCATGATCGGTGCCCACACCGACTCACCCTGTCTCCGCATCAAGCCGGCGAGTAAGAAGACGGCCAATGGTTTCCTGCAGGTCGGCGTCGAGACGTACGGCGGTGGCATCTGGCACAGTTGGTTCGACCGCGACCTGAGCGTCGCCGGTCGTGTGCTGGTCCGCGATGGCGCAGGCAACTTTGTCCAGAAGCTGGTCAAGGTCGAGCGTCCCATCCTGCGCATCCCCCACCTGGCCATTCACTTGAGCCGGGAGCCCAACTTCAACCCCAACAAGGAGGACGAGATGTTGCCCATTCTGGGCCTCGCTGCCGCCGAGTTGAACCGGACTGGTGGGGCTGCCTCCCCTGAGACGGCCAAGGAGGAAGCCGAGGGCGAGTTCAAGCCTCTGAAGGAGATGACGGAGCGCCACCACCCCTATCTCATCGAGATCGTGGCCGAGCACGCCGGTGTCGAGGCATCTCAGGTTGTTGATTTTGAGCTCGTGCTCTACGACACGCAAAAGTCTTGCCTGGGTGGTCTCAACGAGGAGTTCATCCTCTCGCCCCGCCTCGACAACCTCAACATGACGTACTGCAGCGTCGCCGGCCTGATCGCCTCAGTCAAGTCCACCAGCCTGGACCAAGACGCGAGCGTCCGCCTGATCGCGGGCTTCGACCACGAAGAGATCGGGTCCCTGTCAGCCCAGGGCGCCGACTCCAACATCCTGCCCGCCATCGTGCGCCGCCTGTCGGTACTCCCGTCGGGCTCCTCGTCCACCTCGTCCGACGGGTCCTCGTACGAGCACGTCGAGTCGGCCGAGGGCGAGGGGGCGACGGCGTTTGAGCAGACGCTGAGCTCGTCATTCCTCGTGTCGGCCGACATGGCGCACAGCGTGCACCCCAACTACGCGGGCAAATACGAGAGCAACCACCGGCCCGAGATGAACAAGGGCACCGTCATCAAAATCAACGCCAACCAGCGCTACGCGACCAACTCGCCCGGCATCGTCCTCGTCCAGGAGGCCGCGCGCCTCGCCGGCGTCCCGCTGCAGCTCTTCGTGGTCAAGAACGACTCGCCCTGCGGGGGCACCATCGGCCCGATGCTCTCGGCCAAGATGGGCGTGCGGACGCTAGACCTGGGGAATCCGCAGCTGAGCATGCACAGCATTCGGGAGACGGGAGGGAGCTATGATGTGGATTACTCGATTCGGCTGTTTGAAAGCTTTTTGAGTAGCTACGGGGAGTTGGAGGCTAAGATTTTTGTGGATTAAGGGGCGGGAACACCTTTTTAAAAAGGCGCTTTTGGGAAGCCCCCCGCGAGTTTGTCGCTTACAAACATTATGTAGGTCAAGACAGATTGAAGATGGGGCACTGGGGTAACATAAGAGCAATGTTCTTGAAACGCTAGGTATTCGGGCAGCAATAGGGAGTTTGCATATCTGACTTTGGAAAAACAGGTTGATGTCGGAGGTGGCGCTGCCGCTAGACGCCATGCTACCGATATGTTGCGAGGGACGTGTCAATCGAGGGATGACAGATATCGTGTGCTTTGATAACCTGGACAGTGTGTATGTATATTGTTTTGCTCTGTCACACAAATCGCCACGCCCCTTTGAAGGTGTCTCTGAGACGTTCCAACATAGGTACCCTATTGGCCTAGAGCTTAACCAATAGCTGCAGGCGTACTTCACAGGATGTGAACGCTACAGTAGCTCTCAAGGGAATACACGCCACCGTCTCCCCCCGGGTTGTTGTTCCAAATCCCGGGAGGCGCTAGGTATGACTGCCTCTGTTGAACTTTTCCTAACTCGAGCCAGCAGAGAAATCTCTACTCGGCCCAGCGTAGAGCGCCTTGGGTCCCAATTCTAGCAGCAATCTTTTGGGTTTAACGGCGGAACGGCCTCGTCTTTCACATCAACGCGGAGCAAGCAAAATGCGGTCATGTCTTCAGCAGCTGGCCGACCAAGGTGGCCGAAGGTGGGGCCGAAGGCACGGGAGTGGGCGTGTCAGGCGGCTGGCTTCAAGTATTGCAAAGCGGAGGGGGTGTTGCCCGTCGGGTTCTAGCTCGACGGATGCCGGGGGGCCTGCTGGTGTGGGAACAATGTGAGTCGCCACGCTAGCAGCTGACTGCGAAGACGGCGACTAAAGAATAAGAGCTCGAACTGCTTAAAAAAGATTGCCTCGGACTAACTGCTTCACACGTCGCCGACGGCAATAAGACCAGGGCTCCGCGCCTGGAGCACTGGACTTCGGCCTCGCACGTGGTAAGTTTAAAACCTCTCTTCTATATCTACCCCCTGATAACGAGAAGGGTATGGTGTAACTAGTCTCGCCTGGTGCTGAGGGTAATGTTGGCTGGAATTTGAATACCAACACACTAACATGCTCGTGGTTGCCGCATTGCCATGGTGTTTTCAGCTTGTTCGCGACGGGTTGCACCTTGGACTGGCTGCAGGACTCGGCTCTTGGGCCTCCCACAAATAGCCTGGCAGTGTCCAGGGCGAAGACGACGACGACGACGAGCAGGGCAGGGACCGTAATAGTGTCCCACCAGTCCATTTTCCCCAGCGCGACAGGGTTCAACACCAAAGGCGATATCAACCAGCCCAGAAACCCAACACAATGTGCCATGTTACAATTATCAAGCACACCCTCAGGTGCAACGTCCTCCCGCGGGACACCTGGGTCCTGAACGAAACTTCAAGTTGTCATAACACGGTATGCTGCAGCCTCAGCAGATTGAGGGCGACGCTCTTGTTATGTTGGTGAATCCTGAGCAGGGAGAGTGAGAGCAGGAGGCAAGGGCGATCGTAGCAGATCAAGTAGTCTGCCGCAACACATGGACTTGGAGGAATCAAAAATGATGCTTGTCCAGGAGCACTCGACGCTGCATATTCGAAGAGCAAGGATGGGACTGGCCGGATTAATTTTTTTACTGTAGCGGTACTGTCGGGAGTGACGGTGTAGGATTTTGATATTTCTCAGTGTCGGGCACCCACGGACAGATTTGAATGGGTACTCATGCATGTGTCTCCGCAAGCCGCCCAGAAATCTCAGGTCCCGCGACGTGACCACTGACCATGGCATAGCGTTGCATGCAATGCACCACAGAGTTTGCGTCGACGACCGCGACCGAGTTCCAATGGGGGGTATGATGCCCGGGTCCGATGATGGTGCGGCCGGATGATGATATGAGCTACGTCCATCCTCGGCTTCATCACCCAGCTCGCTAGCTCCATTATGATCCTCGACGAGCCCGCTCGGAACCAGCCTGGGCCCTACATTTCCTTCTTCTCCTCGGTGGGTAGTGTCAGTCTCCCCTTTTCCAGCCTTTTCAATACAGACTTGAGGTCTTCTATTGCCAACTCCATCACCTCCTTGTGCCTGAAGAGCGCCGCGTTTGTTAAAATGGGAGGAATAAACTGCTGGGGTAAACGTCCCCCCGTCCTAGATAGTGCCCCTCGGATGAGAATGGTGAGTCATCTTCGGGTGGGAGGACCCCGAGGTCCCTGTCCAGGACCCTCCGGACCCTAGGTAGACAGGGCGGAGCGGAGATCAAGAAGACGTAGGAGGCCGAGAGGGAAAGGTCCGCTGGTGTTGGTCGCACTTGGCCGGACGTGGCGACACCATGGTACAGAGAACCCCATCCCCATCCAAGCCATTTCCAATCTTGAGTTAGACTTGGATAGGTCGCATTCAAGTCGGCCGGGCTTGAGCACACATGCCAGCCCCAACCATGCTATGTCCCCAATGGCGGGCCCGCTCAACCGGAAGACGGGTGTGGATAGCAAACCATTCTTGACGGTAAGCACCGTCGCCAGATCGCAATGGCAATACACCATCATCTCGCACAAACCCGAAGCCCACGCCGGGAACAGGGCCTATCTCTCGGCGTGGCGTTTCCTTGCGTTTGCCTTTCTCCCTTGAATCTTTGCCAGCCATTACGACCGTCCGACTTCGACATGGCCCCTGCCGTGAATAGAAAGGAAGTCAAAGGGCTTTGAGACTCTACACCAAATGGCCAAGCGTCTGAACAAGATACCTTATTTGACTTCACCACCTCCCGTGGAAGTGTTCCTTTTCATGTTCGATGACCTATCTGATCCAATCAACACTGAACATCACAGCAGGTCGTTGCCCTCGGCGTGAACACCACGCCTCCCACACCTCGCGGCGCAGCACCAGCGCTCTGACATCCAGTCGAAAACAGCCCACAACCCATCCCTCACCACGCTAAAAGGGCCCATCACCTCCCCCATCCCTCCCCCTCCGCCCTAATCATCTCCCTTAACCTCCGCCTCGCCACCTCCAAAATCCCCTCTATCTCCTCCCACTCGTCCCAATGCCCGCCCACGACCTCCCCAATCACCCGAGACACGAAGCCCAGGGCCGCCACCTCCCTCACCGCGGGCGAGCCCCCCTCGTCGAAGAGGAGCAGCGCAAAGTGCTCCAGGCGCCCGAGGAAGCGGCCCGTCGAGAGGTAGTGTGCGTGGAAGGGGCAGAGGCGGTCCGGGTCCGGGTCCGGATGCGAGGGGGTACAGTGCGTACAGGAGGGGGTCGGGGGGTAGGGAGGGTGGGGGGGGATGTTATTAGTCGGGGGTCAGTTTGGTTTTGTTTTGACATGAAAAGGGGGGGGGGGGGCGGTTAGAAGGTTTGAAGCATATGAAAGCTCGACTTGAATGGAGAGAGAGGGAGGGGACTCTTACGCAGAGTTTTCATTTCGGGTAGGGACGTCGTTCTCTGGCTCCCCTGAGCCTTTACATACCTCCCACCTCCAGCATCGACGATAACCAGCTGACGGGGCGTTGGCCCGAAGTCTTCAACACTAGCACCCACATCGCGGCGCGGCACCATCTCGGCTGCAGAGCTCCCCCTTGGCTGAACACTCCCACCATCCCCTATCTTGGACCCGACGGCCAAGTCCGTCGACGAGACACTCCGTCGACGAGACACTCCGTCGACGAGACACTCCGTCGACGAGACACTCTCTGACCGGCTCCTACTCCCCGGCTCGTAGGGAAGCACCCTCGGGTTGAGCTTCCACGTTGACTTCCTGTGGGAAATGGGAGAGTACCTCGCCGAATCGTGACTCGGAGGGGGTATACGGATGGACAGGTCCTGAGGGGGTTGATGGACCCTCTTTTTGTGTTGCTGACGCCCTGGGTCGCCAAGGCGCTGACGTACTGTGCTGGGAAGGCTGAAAACCGGGACCGACTCGGGGACCACGGGGATCATATACCCGTCTTCAGGCTCCATGCAATTGGGAATATTGGGGCTGTGGTATCTCACGATGGCGGCGTGGGCGGCCTCGATGGCCCTGGCCTCGAGGTAGTCTCGGGTACCTATAATTGGCATTGTGGCTGGAGGAATGATAAACTGAGTCGGACTTCTAAAATCTTGTTATTTTTGTTGACGGAAGTGATAGTCGTGAAACCGCTGTTGGCGGCGTGGGGATAACCGCAGCACCGCCTTCAAATGTTGCAGCTAGCAGCCCATGCGAAGCCTCAAATCCTTGACCAACCCAAGTCTAAAAAGTCTCACAACTACGAGAAGACCGCCCTGTGTTCTGTACCCAACACCGAGTGCAACATCCGCCGCCAACTGACAGTCTTTTGGCAACCGTGGAGTAAGAAAGGTATCGTGAGACTTGAAGGTTTAACTTCCCCAACCATAATTTGCCTTCAAACAGCCCTGGGGAATCAAGAACTCAACTTGTACGTCAAGTCATACCAAAACGACAACAGGTCGTCAGGCACCGAGATAGCACCCACGGTGCGAGGGTCCGTCTCGGTCGGGGCAGCGGCCTCGTCGTATTGGTATCCCAGTTGACTTTGCCGAAGATTAACTGTCGATGCGTACACCCAAAACCCACAACTCTCCTGCCCTTGTCCTTCTTATACCTCTCCTCACCCATAGCCCATTCGAACACGGCAGCCGTCACCCAAAGCTTCTCAACCGTGGCCAGAGCATCATCCCAATTCCACGGAACCAAGCCATTCATCCCGCCTCCGCCAGTTGTCAGCCAGTGTTGTGAAGCCCTCAAAGCACAAAGCTCTTCATCGCCAACCCAATCACAAGACCCAGCTCTTTGAACCCGTGTGCTTCCCCACAACCAAAAAGCCATGTCGCACGGTTACCTCGCGAAACACAAAGGCCCCCCAAGAAAAGGAAGCAGGAGCTAGAATCCAGGAGATGGTCCAGAAGGTGAGCCTGTGAATCGGGTGAAACAAGCAAAGCAAAGGCCATCCCATCAAACCAAGCCCCTTTTCAACTGCCTACCCCCTTCACCCGAGCAACATGGCGCCACCCCTAATAACATCATACCACCACACATCACAACTCATCCGGAATACAAGAGTAGAACCCTGATAAAATACCGCTTCTCAAACAACATTTACTCAATAGTATCTACCTCTGCATCCGTCGTATCCATACCCAGCTCTAGCGACAATGGAACTTGTCCCGACCATAAACATCCACTCGTCACCCAGCCTGTATAAATCCACCGCTGCCAGCTTCAAAGGCTGGCTTCACCTCCTACCTCCCATCTCCCTCATCTTTATGTGTCCTTTCCATTCCCTCTCCCTGCGGCATATCGCATCTATTTATCTTTCTCTCACGTGTAATTTTGTGTGGCAATGGCGCAGTCAGTCTTTCCGCCGAACTCCAGCAATGCACCAATCACATCCCGCTCCGCCAAGATGCAAACAGGAAAATGGAAGAAAAAAGGAAAAAAAAAACATCAGTCCTTATTTGCCACCCAGTCCAGTATCGAGTCCAGTTCCCTTCAAAGCCATCTACCTAAAAGCTACCTACCTGCGGCTCTTAAGAAGTTGCTGAATATAGGCCGAGATCGGCTTCCTGTCTGCTGCTGTCGTCAGGACACGCAGGTAGTCTGTTCCGTCCATGCCAATCTGAGGAAACGTGACTGTCTGCATGTGTTGGATGAACGTATCGCCAGTCTTGGCGTAAATCGTCTGCTGCAGGCCCGAGATCTCATTCATAATCTGCTTGGCCTGCGCATCGTTGAACGGTTTAAAGTTCGCATCTTGCATAACCTCCCAGCAGGCCGTGTGGAACCTGTCGATCATAAACTGGTCGAACCCTGCAATGGCAGGAGCCGGCGCCCCGCTGGACCCTGGATTTTCGCCAATAATCACGATGTCAGGACCGCCCCATTGGGAAGCCATCCGCGTAAGGCAGTTGAATCCGATGCGGCTGGCAACTAGATTACCGTGCGACATCGTCTTGGATATCGTGATGATGGACGACACGAGCGACTCGAAGGCACCCTGGTTTGCCGCGCTCACCAGCACACCCCCAAGATCGTTGACAAGAATGACCTGGACGAACGAGACGTATTCTCGCCTGAGCTCCTGCAGCTGTATCTCGTCGTCCGTCCCACTGATCGGCTCAGACAAGCCGCCAAAAACCCGCTCGAGGAGCGGAGTCAGGAGAAGATCCAATATGTTGTAAATCTCGCCCTTGAAGTTGTATACTACCTGCTCAAGCAACCGGAGGAACATGGCCATCTCGTCCTTGCTAGAGCTACGAGATAGCAGGCCTTCGATCCATTGGGGGAGCTGCGGCAAGACGGCGGCCCCCAAAACACCGAGCAGTCTGGAGAAGGCTGAACGGCAGGCGGCACGAATCTCACCGTTAGTGTTGAGCTCGTTGAGTGCGATGAGAATGGCCTCGGCAGCTCTAGAGAACTCGTCCGAAATGGCTTTGGGCGGCGGCGGCCGTCGGTTTGTCTGGTTGGCACTCCAGTCGGCAAATCCAATGGCTAAAGTACCTAGTGCCATGACAATATGGTGTATCTGCAGGATTGCTTGGGCATCACCAGACTTTGCCTGCGGTAGGTGCACACTCATGTTAGAGAATAGCGGCTCCATTACTGAGCGTGCGTATAGCGCCTGTTCAGCTTCCGGTGTGGCGATAGTCGAGGAGATGCACCCCACAGCCTCAAAGAGGTAGAGCTGGCTATTGAAAACCGCATCCGCCGAGTGATCTGACTCGTCAGAAGACATGTCATCGTCGGCATCGTTGCTAGTCACCTCTGCCTTGATGGGCAAGAGGTCACTGATGGACTGAATGACCGTTCCAGCCACATTCCCGACCATCCCCCTCAGTTGCTTGACGAACCGAAGGAACAGGTACCAAGACCGAGTTCGGACTCTAACGTGGTTGTGGTGGACCAGCCGCACGAAATTCTCAAGCACTTGCGGAATATAGCGCTGTTGAGCCTCGAAAAAGGCGGGAAAGCGAACACATATCTCCATGTATTGCAGGAGAATGGCGGGGTGGGGGAAGTTGGCAATGCCTGCGAGATATAAGCCGGGGATGCCACGGGAAACAGAGAGGTTGCAAGGGAGAATTCTTACCTGACTCAACCATTTTACTCATCATAGCCGCAAGTCGCTCAGCAGCAACAGCGCTGGGCTGGCTCTTCTGAGTCAGCCCGGCATTTGGCAAGGCAAGCTCCCCAAACAGGTAAATTTCGTAGAGGGCAAGATCGAGATCTCTCCAATCCATCTGCGATCCTTGTTGCTCAAGGTTGGAAAAAGACCTTGCCACAAGATCGCTCAGATAGTCTATGTAAAGGTTTTCGTCGACGGCGGAGACGCTCTTCTGAAGAATCTGCAGTCGCTTCCGCAGCTCTTGGAACTCGGCCTCGTCGGTTTGCTCGTCCTCGTTGCCCCAAGAGGTCGTCTCGTCGTAACGCATCTTTGAGACAATAGCATTCAAAATTAATGGAAGCATGTCAGAATAAGCAGAGGGGAGGACCTCGATCTTTCGAAGGAACGTCAAGATATCAGTGAGAGATGGGATGACGGTCGAGCAGATCTCGTCATATTCGTCGGAGAAGAGACGCAGGAGCGATGGCAGGAAATCTTGGAGAAGCTGTTCTGCCTTGCCTCGGGTACCATTCTCAACCTTGTTGTCCTCTAGAACACGAACGATGTCTGCCATGGTTGTATTGACCAACTTCGCGACAGCCTCGGCGAGGTCTGTATCATACCGGGCAGTCCCCTTGAAATTGCTGAGGGGAGGGCTATCGAGGAGTTGCGACACAATCTCGCGGAGCCTGAGGATCTGTATCAACTCCGTCTTGTCGCCTGGCCTCATTTTCTTAGCAACAATCTCGGTGAAGGTGTCAACAGCCGCGTCCCGGATCTTGTCCTCGCCTCCAGTCGGGTTCGCCCGTCCAACGAGGGGCAGCAGAAGGTTGAGCATGCCATCGTTGATTACCAAGGATATGTCAATCCAGCTGACCCACTTGCCCAAGACCCTCAAGGTCATCTCGACCACGTTGTCATTATTGGTGCCGTGCCGGGCAATAATCTCCTGCCACGACCCCGCAATCTTCCTCATATCTCGCTCCCGAATCAAGTCCTTGAGATCATTGTTGCGTTGGGCATAGTCTCCTTGCCGGGCGAGCATCACATCGGCAATTTCATCGTGGATTGAGCCGAGAATACGCAAGTACAACACCACGCCAGGGAGGTTGTCCTTCGGCGTGGAGCTGTTTGGCAGCGTCGTCAAGGCCAAAAAGTCATCGATAAAGCTTTCCCAACCTTCCTTGTAGAGGGAGGTAAATAGGCATGTCAAGGTTTGGGTGAGTTTGTTCTGGATGTGTGGAGGGTCGGGCTGGCTCTGGGCATTGCCACCGTACATCCGACGAGCGTAGTCGAGGAGAGAGTTTCTGAGGTAGATGAGGCTAGGACCGTCAAGGCTAGGACCGTCAAGGGACTTGACGGCATTGTTGATAATTTCGAGTGAGACATAGCGCACGATATCGGATGGCCTGGGGTCCCGTGTGAAGAGGGTGGTACATATTTGCCAGCTTTGGCGGTCGGACCTTAGCTGGTTAAGGAAGTCGAAGGCCTGGACCTTTAAAGATTGCTCGGACGAGGGGTTCCAGGCGATTTCGATCGCGTTCTCAATCTGGACAGAGACAGCTGTTAGCAATGATACCGGCAGAATGTTACTGAAGCGTCGATTATTTTGATTTATTTTCCTGGGGCTCTCGGGCGCCACAACCCGCGCCCGGGCTTGGGCGGCGGGGTTGGGCGTCCTGGCAGGCAGGGATTTGACGACGACGAGAAGGGTGAAGCATACCTGGGTGTCCATAGTTGGAATGGATCGGGTGGTTGTATGTTTTTGGAGTGTGGATACGCAACAGCAATGGCAGGAGATATTTCCTTGTAAAGCTGCTATAACCTGGGCAGCCGTAGTGCGAAGCTATTCAGCATACTTAAGAGCAACAGCTGTGGCGTTGAAGACGCATGCTTTCTCGGCGGGGGACCTCTAGTTGGCCGCCATCTTTCTATTAGCTTCCTAGTTTTGGGTAAATGTGCAAGAAGAGCCGGTAAGGTTGGCTTGAAGCAGGGGAATCGTTGCGGTGCAATGCTGTTCAGCGGTGGTCTGTTGTCAGCAAGTCTGTTGGGCAAGAACAAAGACGACTTGAGATGGGCTGCAGGCTTCCGGAAGATGATGCGAAGGCTGCAAAGGCGGCGGTGGGGCTGTGAATGAGATCGAAAAAGTCGGGCAAATGTGGAGCAACAGGCGGGGCTCCAGCAACCGCTGGCCAGCTTAGCGTTAGTGGGGTAGCTCACGTGCCGCCGCCAGGGTGCTCCGGGCCAAACTGCCGCTAACTACAGAGCATTTGACTCTGTCAACGGTAAGGTACCGACGAAAGTATTACTCCTGGTACCTTAGGTAGGTAGGTACCTTGAGTATATATACTACCTACCCAATATCTAGTAGGGGGTTGTTTTACCCATCGCCTTTCCATCGTGGAAGCTCAGGAGCCCTCACATAGAGGGTGGCATAAGTGTGGGTTGTGGCCGGTGTCGAAGTTGCACTGTGCAGTTGTGCAGGCAGACACAGCATTGTAGCTCAAAGTGAACATAATAGTCGCAAATTGGAGCATGTGCTGTATCCAGGGCGCCGTGCTGTCACTGCCGTGCACGAACCATTCATAATCGTTCTCAATATTCCGCCTATCCATCAATTCAGCCAAGATTGATGCCCGATTTCCTCCAAACGAAAAACCACGGCACTTTGTCCCCTCGTCTCACTCTCCGGTTGGCTGCCAGAACATCATATTTCCTACAGTACATTGTTGGTGTCATTACATTTCCCAAAACGCCCAAACACGGCCCCTGCAGTCATCCTCCTTGGTATCATGGTGCCCGGCGCGCTGCCGTTTTTGCTCAGGCCGTCTTTTTCTTCTTCTTCGGCGGCGCATCCTCATCAGGCTCCGCATCGTCATCTTCCTCATCGTCATCCACCTGGTTGTCCACATCGCTCTCATCGCTGCCGGAGCCATCGCTCTCGTGGTTGCTGTCGTACTCCTCTGCAACGTCGCTGTCAGATTCGGCGCGGAAGTCGTCGTCAACGCTCTCGTCGTCCTCGTCAGCCGAGCCCCGGTCTGGCGCCGCAACAACCTCCTCCTCGGAGCTATCCATGACCTCTTCGCGCATGGCTGCAGCAAGGAGATTTGCGTCCTCGTCAATTTCGTTCTTAACGCGTAGTCCCTTGAGCTTGAAGAAGTCTTCGAGAGCCTTCAAGTCTTCACGGTTGATGTTGCTAAACTGAGAGGAGCCCGCGCCGTTCTTCAGTAGGACTGTAATGTCAAATGTCGACAGCGCTGAGACGGCCCCACCAACTCGCGAGAAGGTAATCGACTGTGTTTGTTCGTAGGAAATGTACGTGGCTGGCTTGGGTACGAACATAAAAGCCTTCTCCAAACAGTACAAGAACCCCTCGCTCGCCTTGATTGAGCACTTGATGCCATATTGCTGGCGGTGACTGCAAATCGGTTAGCCCAAGAAGCTGCATGGAGTATCTATCAGAACCCACGTGGTAAAGTCCTTGGCCGGCGTCGACACCTTTTTGTTCGCCAGTCCCTTGAAGATGTACGCAACGACTTGGTGAAGGGGTTGCTCGTAGTGTGAAGCGAGCTTGTCCTTGTACTTGCCGTTGAGCTCCTCTTCGGTGATGTTGAGGTCTAGAGTAACTTCTTCGTCTTGCTTGAACTGCATGACAATGAAGGGGTATCGTGTTTGGCCCTGGCGAAGCGGCGGATCTAGTCCGATGCAAAGCATGCAATGGAGATCGTCGGGCTTTGGGAGCACCATAAATTTCTTGATGGCCTCGTACTGGATCTTGTAGTCGTACGTCTTACCACGGAGACGGAATGATGCATCGTACATGTCGATGTCGAAGCGTCCTCTGGGAGAGAATTAGCGGCCGACAGGCATAACGGAGTTGTCCCTTGACGAACCTTGGTGTGAGATGCAAGACGTCTAGGAAGGTGGCGATGGTGTCGCCAGCTGTCTCGCCAATCTCCGCCTTTTCGATCAGAGTGTCGTAGAACAGTGTCACGGCGTTCTTCTCTTCCTCGTCGGCTCCACTCCCTGCATCACCGCCCTCGGCCTCCTTCCGTGTTGTCGTCCCGGGGATGTAAAATCTCATCTCAACGAGCTGATCTCTCCCGGCAGAAGCCTTCTTACCCTTTCCTTCTGCTGCGCCATTGTGGCCGTTGGCCTTGCCCGCCTCGCTGACGGCGAATTCGACGGCTATTTCGTTTCGGCCAGCAAGATTCGTGTTGGAGATCTCTGAGTAGGGCACTTCAAAGGCGGGCCGATTTTGCACGTTGAAGGTAAGTTCCGCCTTCCCAAACTCGGCTTTCCCCCAATTCCAGCCGCGCAGGGAGTGCTCCTTATTTTCAAGATTGGTGCTGTACCAGTTTTTGAAAATCTTGCTGAGACGCTCGTAATCCTAGGTCGAGGTCAGTGCCACAGCGCGCCGCGCGAAAATCATCTGTCCGTACCTCCTGTTGAAATCCGTCGAGCTGGATAATGCCCGAATTTCTCTGCATAACCTTGACCTCGTAGCCTTTTGCTGCTCGGCTCCATTGTGCGCCGCCGATGTTGCTTTGGTCGAGGGTGAAGGCTTCGCCGCCGCCCGCAGGCTTCCATCCTAGTCCCGTCTCGGCAAATCGGCACTTGCCATTTTCCTTGGATAGGTCAAGGTAAATGTTGTCGAAACTCTCGCTGTTGCGGTTTTTGGTTAGCTGCGACTCAATGCCCACGATGCGCGGCGAGTATCGAGGAAAAGGCTGGAGAGGGTATTTTCGGGCACAAGAGAGGCTACTCACATGGCTGCCATGATCAGTAACGCATCCGTGGTTGTGCTGATAATTCGGTGTGGAAGAAAAGGTCGCGCTGTTGAGAGAGTTGGCGCTGCCTAGGAGGTAGGTCCCAAAAGCTGGGTCAAGACTTTTGAGTGCTGCCAGGTTCACAGTCGCGTCACGATCCTGCTGTCGCGCACTGGCACCCCAGTCCGTAAATTGGGATTCTGCCGGGCGGTGTGCTCAGAATATCTAGGGTTAGGGTTGTACGCACATCGCGCCTGCATGCCGAATTTACAAGGCTCTCGTCTGCCTTGCTCAACTCGCTGGCCCTTTCCATTTCCTTCTAGTTTTCTTCTAGGGATGGGCGACTGCGAACTCGCAACTTACCATTTAGGTAGATTTGCGCCTGCATCTCCGTAGATGAGCAGGCCCAGACGGGCAAGAACTTTTGGAGCGTCTAGAATTCCCAGGGCCTTTCCGAGCCCACGACTTTTTGCCATGATGAATTCCTGTCCACCCATTTTTGCAGCTCTAGCTATCTCGTTCTTCCACACGTCACAAATCCAACTACGCCACCACCCATTGAATGATACCGCAGCCATAACCTACGTCAAGACATCAGAAGACTTACGCAACAGCCTTCCAAAAACATCACCATGTCTTCGGTAACCCCGTCTCCACGCCAGCGTCCGCTTTCGCCGCCATATTCCCTGAGCCCCGCTGCGCTGCGTACGTTTGCTCTTCATCCTCTATGGAACGCAGAAACAGACAGCCATTGGAGATCGCCAGAAGGCTCGGAGAATGAGTGGGTTTGTGACGTCGTCAACCGGCTTGAACGACTTCGGGCTTTCGAAGAATCGATTCACAAGGCGGGGCTCCTGGAGTTCAGGTTTAGCTTCTTTGAGATTGCGATTTTTATGACTGGCGACAAAGATTGTGTGTTGTCCAATACACCTAGCAACATCGAGGTGGCTACCAAGGCCATAGAGAATATCTAGAAATTATGTAAGTTGCAACCATGACATTGAGGCTCAGCAGTTTTCTGACCCACGGCAGTTCGCATGTCCCCGAAGGGGAAACACGCCAAGGTATGCACAATGGGCTTGACAAAACCCTGGCTCTGACCATGCCTCTTGCAGTCGAACACCTCACAAAACGTAATCGTAGCTGAGAGTGAGGCCCTCCTGGGATACATATTCCCCCAAGAGATATTCGAAACAGAAAAGAGGCTTGAAACTCTGAGGAAGGCTCTGCCCTCCCTGACGATGTGGTTCTCCACCGTGGAGTGCCTTCAACTCCAATTTCTATTTCTGTCTGATTTAGAGGAGGTTGGCCGGCTTTGGAACCAGCCCTGGTATGGTTACCCGTTGTCCCGATGGATCATGACTGACACCCCTAGGAACTTGATCACCCTTCCCCACAAGATAGCTGCCAAGCACAAAGGGATGAGACACGCGCTCCAGCCCCTGAGCCTCTCAGACTTTTCCGAGGTGGCAACAATTGATGAGTTGATGCACTACAAAGAGCAGGGAGCTTTATGGAAATCCAAGTGCCCTCCCTGGTTGCATCCGAGATACATAATCGGCGAAGATGGTAACAAAGCAGTGAAGCCAAACGCGCCAAAACTCTATCATATGAACATCGAGATCGAGTGGCGGATGGAATTGTGCTTGGAGGATCATCTTTCTCATTTCAACAAAATCGACCCAGAATCAGACTCGGGTGCAATCGATTTCGATTCAGGTTTCGGCGAATTCATCGAGTCTATGTGGGACGTTTCATCTCGCCACGAGTTCAAGATAATCGTCGACGAGGAGGATATATGGCCAATGCGGCTCGCCACGCGCCTGCACTATTGGTTGATAATGTTGGATGCCATTTCCGGTGTAGACAAGACTCACCGATTTGTGTTGGAGAGCGACAACAGAGTTCGCCTTGTTCCCCTTCCTCAAGACCCCGAAGACGCCAAGCTTGACGCGCTAGCTTCTCATATTGGGGGCATTAGCTTCTCATCTTGAGGGCTATAGTTTCGGCGGGGTGGGCCAGACTCCGGCACACGCAACGGCACCCATCGTTCCCCTTCCTGAAGAGCCTGAAGACTATGGCGTACCAGCTTCTCAACTGGAGAGCTTTGATGTCAACGAGATGGACCAAGATCCGACACGCAACGGCACCCAGAAGAAAAAACCGCACCCATTAAGAAGTCGGAAACGAGACTGCAAACACGCAACTACCACCATCATTCACCGACGCCGTTCACACTTTTTTGTTGGGAGATGCAGCTGACTCGGCTAAGTTTGCCAAAGGTCTAATGTTTCAGAGACTTGCCAAACACTGGTTGCATGCAAATTATAGGCGACGAAGATATCCAGCGGTTGGGCGGACGACTGTTTGGGTGGCGGATCAAAGGATTTTGAGACGACTGGACAAGTATCAGCGATTTGCATTTGTATACCTACATGCGTGGGGAGCCACTCCTTAGAGAGAGAGTTCAAGTCAGCGATTTGGCGTATTATTAAATAAAGCTTTTAACAACCCAAGGTACTGCTCATGTGTTGGCGCGTGAGACACACCTACTGCAGGAAACCCAGGAAAGGCTGGCATTCTGACAAAGCCACTGACATCAAAAGTGCCTTGAAAGGCATAGTCGGTTACAAGGCCCTTCCCGTTTCCAAAATGCGCCATTGGTACCTGAGAATGAGATTAAGGTGTCTCTGTAGAGGTTTCTCTGGGGCAATGAGGTCAATCTTTCGGGACCATCAGATGTTGCTTCGGTATCTGTCAGGGCCACGATGGGTCATGGCCCCATTGCGGAGAACACACGTGCACTATAAATTGGCTATCCGATTCCAAACAGCAAAAATAGCAAGACTCGTGGGCCCCATATGGGTTTCAAAAGTTTGGCTCTTGTCGGCTGTCGGCACGACTTCAAAGTTGTGCGATATCAAGAAGCGGCGTTGGGGTGTATATGCAGTTCTGGGGCTAGTGAGTCGTTCTGTAACGAATTGAGGGTTTAGATGGAGTCTTTTTGCCCTCTAGAGTTTGCATGGATGATGGATGGAGAGACGTCTTGTGAAAGATGGGAAACACCCCAATCTCATCATCCGATTCTTGCCGTCTCCGATCAAATGGCAAAGTGATGGGCCCATGCTTTTCCCGCCAGACAGCTGCCAAACCCCGCGCGGCCTTGGGAGTCAGATGGAACTGACTGATCGCCATGCCACGAGGCAAAGCCTGGCGGGTTTTAGCCCATCCACTCCACCTTCTTTTGAGAGCTCTTGCCCACCAAGCTGCTCTCCTCGCCTCCAGCGACAACTTACAAATCTCTACACCTGCGCATACCTCCACAGCGGTCAGCTCACCACGGCCAATCGACCTCCCATCCAGCACTCTCGAGAAACCGACACGAGACAGGCAGCTGAAATGGTCGACCGACCCCTCCACGGTGGCTGCCACTGCGGCCGCAACCGCTACGTCATACAATTCCCGCCCACCTCACCACCCCAGATTCTCTTCGACACGCGCGCCTCACACCGTAAGTGCCCCCCACCCCCACAACTCTCGATAAGGTAACTCACCCTCGTTTTGTATGTGCCTGCAGGATCGGCCCTCGCTTCCCCCCTCTCGGCGTACCTGCGCGTCCCGCTAGCCTACGTGCGCTCGACAACGCGCCCGTTCTTCCCCGACGAGACGACCACCATGATCCATCGCGTGTACACCTCGCCGCACGCGACGCACACGATGCGCCACTTCTGCGGCTTCTGCGGCACCCCGTTGTCGTACTGGTCCGAGGAGCCGCGTAGTGAGGCCGACTTCATCCAGCTGACGCTGGGCAGCCTGGAGCCCGAGGACCTGGCCGATTTGGAGGAGCTAGGCTGTTTGCCCGGCAGTGGGGCCAGCTTGGAGGAGGCATCGGATCGAGAGGGAGAGGGGAAGGCTGGCAAGGCTGGCAAAGGACGGGAGATGGTTGGTGCTGTCCCCTGGTTCGATGCCCTTATGGAGGGCAGCCGCTTGGGCACGATGCGCAAGTCCAAGGGGCATAGTACGAACAACAGTGGGACGGTGAGATATGAGTGGGAGGTTACGGAGTGGGTGGAGGGTGATGATGGTGATCAGGGAGGGGAGGAAGTCATCGACGCATCACGCAGCGGCAAGCGGAAACTGGCTGACCACGAGAACGCCATGGAGGATGTCCAGCATTGAGATTGCTCGCGCTTGATGGGGGGTCAATTACTGCGGATTGGCATGACGACTCTGGCTCTGGCTCTGGCTGGTTCTCGACAAGATGGGTTTGCATCCGGTCAGCACATAACAATCGCTATCCCGGGCTACTGCCGGCCATCTGATACATTACGGAAAGCTCTCTGTTATTTTTGGGCGTTTAGGTTGGGTGTCGAGTGTGCTGAACAGATGTATGGAAAATCGGCGTGGATCTTGGCGTTCTTCGGGCTAGGAAAGGAGGGTGGGTCGATTCGGATGGCCGGGACTAGGATAATCGAGGTACCTGATTGCGCCTGAAGTCGAGATGGGCAACAGCACGAACATAGGGCGACGGGTAAGCAGGGCAAGCAGCATGAATACACGTTTGTACATGAATATGGAGACCGAAGACGTGCGGTAGAGTAAGCGGATATGCATTGCAAGGCAAAACAGCTCAAAGCAGTACGACCCCTTTAAGACGACTGCGAGCTAACTAATAGTAGTACGTTGCCATGGCCACGACCAGCTCGGAGAGTGGATGTTGGCACACACTTGGTGCCGGGATTGCCTGCCGCCTCTGGGCACCTCTCGTCCCACCGCGGCTGGGAGCAGGGGCGGGCCAAAACGTGGCTCGGAAGTTTACACCGTTCGTTCCGTCGCGCTATCCGCACACACCAGTCAGGAGGCTGTTTCGGTCTGCGGGACGGCGGACTGCACAGGGGGACGCTCACCTTGATGTTAGTTCACCCGACGATTAGCCACTATCGGCACGGGCGTCCAGATCGCCCTCCCCCCAGCACACCCCGCCGGCCGTCCGCCTCACCCCGCTAGGGAAAGGAGCAGAGAAAGAAAGAGGACGACACGGGAGGTGGTGGACCTGGAGATAGCGTCAATGCAAGCATCACAACCAACATGCCGCCAGAATGATGCGGCCAGCGCAATGCCACGCTGAGCGGGCTGACGCCTTCACTTCTCGGCGCAGGCGCTGTGCTGCCGCATCCAGCAGTCCCGCGATGCATCGTGATGCACGCTTGGGCAGCACCCAGCTAGCAAGATGGGCTAAGATAGCTCCAGACGCTGCCCCCAATTTCCCCATTTGCTATGCGACGCTTTCCCGGCCTTGAATGATACGAGGCTCATTCGCAGGTTCAGCCGAAGTTCTGCCAGCCGGCGTGAGGAGAGCATCCTTTGCGGGCCGTGGATCCGGCGAGGGACAGCAGGGACAGCAAGCACCTGCTCCATTGTGCACAAAGTGGAGAGTTGATTGAAAATCACGGCGGCCACCTGACGGCGGGAAATGGCGCTGGCCGTGGGTGTTTTGGGCATTGAGATTGGGCATGCTGGTGTCTGGACAAGTCGTGGGAGCAGGTGCGGTACTGGATCTCGCAGCATCTGGCCCAACGCCAGACCTAGAAACAGAAACAGCAACCGCAACCTAACTCCAAGCGACGGGCAGACAGGGTTACATGCGGTCCCCAACAACAGCAACCGCTCATCGGCCGTACTGCGTACCCCGCGGTGGGGGTCCTTGGGTCCTTGTCGTCTGTCGTCTGTCGTCTGTCGCCTGCCGCCTGCCGCTTCCATGTCCGTTGCAACTTTCCATGTGTCTGTTTCCTCCGCCTTCCTGCCCCTGTCCCGGCCCTTAGGATAGCTAAGTGTGGTCAGTATACTAGGCCGCTCACTCGTGCCCACACTGGACACTCGCACACGGCTCGATGGGGGGCCCAGCCCGCCCGCATCTCAGCCTATGCCTAGCTTTTCTCGGTGTCGACGGTCCGAAACACGGGAGAATGGGGAATAATGGCATGAAACCGAGACCGCCGCCCATCTATAAGATGGCACAACGCCCCGAGCTGTCCGCTCCGAAGTGTTTAGTTGCTGTATAAATCATTATCTCCCTTCTCTCCCTCTCCTTCTGCAAGTCTCCATATACCCCCTCGCCTATCCCTACCGCTCCTCTTGTTGCCCATTGCTCCGCCAATTCCCCAGATACCCAATCCCGAAATTGGCGCCCGCCATGTCTCTTCCCAAGGATTTCCTATGGGGCTTTGCTACTGCCTCGTGAGTCTGCCCCACGTCCAAAAGGGGGGGACTGGGTGTTTGCTGATCCCATCTAGATATCAGATTGAGGGCTCTGTCGACGTCGACGGCCGTGGCGCGTCCATCTGGGACACGTTCAGCGCAATCCCCGGCAAGATCGCCGATGGCAGCTCCGGAGCCGTCGCCTGTGACTCTTACAAGAGGACCGACGAGGATATCAGCTTGCTCAAGTCTCTGGGCGCCAACTCCTACCGCTTCTCCATTGCCTGGTCGAGAATCATCCCCCTCGGCGGCCGCAATGACCCCATCAACCAGGCAGGCATTGACCACTACGTCAAGTTTGTAGACGACCTCCTCGAGGCCGGCATCCAGCCCTTCATCACCCTCTTCCACTGGGATCTCCCCGATGGTCTGGACAAGCGTTACGGTGGTCTCCTGAACCGCGAGGAGTTCCCCCTCGACTTTGAGCACTACGCGCGCGTGCTGTTCAAGGCCATTCCCAAGTGCCAGCACTGGATCACGTTCAACGAGCCGTGGTGCTCGTCTATCCTGGGCTACAACACCGGCTACTTCGCCCCTGGCCACACGTCGGACCGCAGCAAGTCGGCCGTCGGCGACAGTGCGCGCGAGCCCTGGACGGTGGGCCACAACATCCTAATCGCCCACGGCCTGGCCGTCAAGGCGTACCGCGAGGACTTTAAGCCCACACAGGGCGGCGAGATCGGCATCACGCTCAACGGCGACGCCACGCTACCGTGGGACCCTGAGGACCCGGCGGATGTTGAGGCGTGCGACCGCAAGATCGAGTTCGCCATCAGCTGGTTCGCCGACCCCATCTACTTTGGCCACTACCCCGAGTCGATGCGCAAGCAGCTGGGTGACCGCCTGCCCACGTTCACGCCCGAGGAGGTGGCCCTGATCAAGGGGTCCAACGACTTCTACGGTATGAACCACTACACAGCCAACTACATCAAGCACAAGAAGACACCGCCGCCCGATGACGACTTCCTCGGGAACCTCGAGACCCTCTTCTACAACAAGGCGGGCGACTGCATCGGCCCCGAGACGCAGTCATTCTGGCTGCGGCCCCATGCGCAGGGTTTCCGCGACCTGCTCAACTGGCTCAGCAAGCGCTACGGCTACCCCAAGATCTACGTGACCGAGAACGGCACGTCGCTTAAGGACGAGAACGACATGCCGCTCGAGCAGATTGTCAACGACGACTTCCGTGTAAAATACTTTGACGACTACGTCAACGCCCTGGCCAAGGCCTCGGCCGAGGATGGTGTCAACGTCCAGGCGTATCTGGCATGGGTATGTATCTTTGTTCCGTAAAATTGAAGATATAAATACTGACGTAAAACAGAGTCTCCTCGATAACTACGAGTGGGCCGAGGGCTTCCAGACCCGCTTTGGCGTCACATACGTCGACTACGTCAATAACCAGAAGCGCTACCCGAAGAAAAGCGCAAAGAGCTTGAAGCCCCTGTTCGACAGCCTGATCAAGAAGGATTAGACGAGAGAATAGAAGTGACGACGCAATGGCTCGGGGTGGGCGCAAAGGAATGGGGGTGGCAATCTGGGATCATTCGGCAGCTTCTGTCCGAAGTTTATCTAGAATGTTTTGTTGTAACTTGATGGAATGTTTTATGGCATGCATGTTGTGTGTTTTAGTGCAGTGACGGAAGAATACGGGGGTGGTGGTGGTGGAGAGGGTCCGTGCGTCAGGGGCTGGAGACGAACGCAGCTTTTGTTGGATTCTGCGAGATGGGGACTTGGGACGTCCTTGTCTTAGGGGAGGTGCGTTATTACAATGTCAGTCATGATTAGACTATACCCTGCCCAGCGAAAGTTGGGCGCGGAAGGAATTGCAGTCACCGAGGTTGAAGAAACAATTGCACGAGACCCCGGTGATACCACCAAACCGATCCGGACAACAACCCGATAACCAAGTCCCCTTTCCCTATTCAAGCCCTTCTACTACTGCCTGGAAAACTTAAGGAGAAAGGAAGAAGGAAAATCATGCAGTAGAACGAGTAGGTATCGCAGTTGCGTGCACGCCTTTCTCTTCCGTATGTCCAACCCCCAGCCTCGGGGAAGTCGGCGATGAACTGCGACGATGCGCTGCAGTTTTGGGTGAAGTTGAGCTTTTTGCCGTTGAAGCTGAAAGCTGTCAGAGACATGGTGGCTGCGGTTGTATCCCTGACCATACATACCTGGCAGGCAATATGAGTCGGCCGAGGCTGGGGAGTAGACCATTTAATGTGTGTGTCTGTCCTGTTCCTCCGGCTTACCCCGTCCAAGTGTTCGTTATGACGGAGACGTTTTGATCGGGTTGACCTTTCCATCTCCTGATTGCTGGGCTTTACAAAGGATGGGGCTACACAGCCAGCGCCCGGTGCTTACCTATTGAGTCCATGACCTTCAACCTCCATCTTCAAGATGCAGGAGAGATGCTCGCGACCCTTTCTTATTGGTCAAGTGACATACAAATAAATATCAGGCAGCATCAAGTGTGCTCTGCTCTTAGTACGGGGAAAGCACAGGATAAAAAGTGTTGCCATTCGTTTGGAATTCGGTGTTTTAGCGAGTTATATTAGATATCTAAGCCAGACACGACGAAAACCTCGTAAGGTGAAGTTGAATGCCATTCGTAGGCTGTTCGGATACATAATGCACCAGACTCCACGGACCCAATGCGAGAATGGAACATCTAGTGCCGCTTCGCTTCGGCGTCTTCGATGGCTTTGTTCTAAGCGCAAGAGAGGCCAAGCTCTTGAGACGTATTTGCTTTGGAGTGTTCGTGTAAGGCAGAGTATTCGTTGTAGGGTGATAAATCAACCTCTCGAGCCCTCCCACCCATCCAAAAACCCCTCCAGATCCACCCTCACCCTCACCCCCCTCACCCCCATCAACCCACCCACTCCCCTAAACTCCTCCCCGCCCAACCCCTTCATCCCCTCCAGATAAATCTCTCTCGACCACGGACACGCCGCGACGGCCCGGTAGAACACCTCCCGCCCGACCTTGGCCCCCAACTCCCTCCTCCCCTTCCCCAGAGTGCAAAACCGCAAGTACGCCACCCAGACCTCGATGCTGCCTCGGCACGCGTCGCTCTCCAGCGCCGCCTCGAACGCGGCCCGCGCGGCGTGTACCGTACCCGCGCGCGCCTCGTAGAGGATCGCGAAACGACGGGTGCCGAGGCAGTCGTGGGACGTGGCCAGGGCGGTGGTTTGCAGGGCGGTACGGACGGGGTCGTTGAGCAGGAAGGTCGCCTGTTCGGCCCAGGCAAGGAGGGTGAGGAACAGGGTGTTGCGGGGGACGTGGGTGGTTAGGGTGTGTAGTTCAGTGCGGAGGTAGACGGGGCGGTATGAGCCATGTGTTGCGTGGTGGTAAAGGAGGCGTGCCGCGGTTTGGAGGAGGCGTTCGTGATGGATGGACTGGGCTCGGTTGGCGGAGATGAGTTCGTTGGTGAAGGCGCGGATGCTTTCAAGCGCGGCCGTGATGTTGCCTTGGGTGGCGGAAGCTGGTTCGGTACCGCCCTCGGCAGCCAGGTATTCGAATAGGGCCTGGCTTTCGGCATAATGGATGGCAAGTTCTAGCTGCTGGGAAGATAGGGCGTAGTCCCGTGTACTGGAGAAGTGAGATCTAGCCTTGAGCAGCAGCGCAGGGGATACTACTAAGTCTTCGAACTTTCCGTCCACTGAAGAACACAGCCGAGCTAGGGCCATGTGCTTTTGGCCGGATTCAAGGTGAATCCATGTCCAAGTATTCCATAGTAGCTGACTATCCGTATATGCAGATGACTTTGTGACCGTTAGCATTCTTTCAACTGCTCGAATGGTCGTGATACTTACTAAACTCTGGCTTGTCGCCGAAGACAAAACCTTTTCTGAAACCCCTCCATTCTGATTTGCCCATTCGATAAGCGCGTATGCATTGTACAGCCTCAAACTGGTGCTGTACTGCTTGAGAAGCCCCTTGGCCACCTTCCTAGCCCCCTTTGGTTCGTTCAGCCACTCCATCGCTAGGTAGTACTCTGCCAGCTCCTCGACCCTGGAGGTTCGGACTAAGTGCTTGAGTGTGCCAAGTACCCAGGAGACATCGACCTGATCAGCGCTTGGCGAGTATACGTTAGACCATTTGTCAAGGTATCGGAACCACGTCGTCCCAGAAAAGAGAAGATCGCCCGAGAGAGCCATATTTCCGCCCTGCTGTTTGAATTCTGGTGTCTTCTTCCCTTGCTCCAAACTCGTCTCGGGGGATTCATCCTCAACATCAAACTCAAACGTCTCGCTCCGGGGAGCAACAAACGGGTCATGCTGGGCAGAATCGACCAATCCACCTGTCAAGCCTGCCGTAGGAAGCCCACAGAATAGCAAGAAGGCATCGACTAGCTGAGGCCTGACCCAAGGCAGAACCGATGTCGGGAACCAAACCAGGAAATCCTTGATGTCTGAAACCATCACGACCCGAAAAGGGTCATCCTCGGTCCCTTCATCCATGGTGCGGGCGGGCATACGCGATCTGGATGTCACTCCCTGCTCGACAGCAAGCCAAGCCTTAAACGCATCCCCCGTGCGAGGAACATCCACAATCGGGTTCTCCTTCGCCTCGGGTGCATCTTCCATTGCCCCCGCCGCCTCGTCAAAATGGCGCCACCCCTTGGCCCCGTCCTCCCCAATGCGGGGAACCTCGCTCTCCCAGAAGTCAGCAAACCCTTCTAATGCCGCCTCGCCATCGTCTCCCTGCCCCTCAGGCCTCTCAAACCCCATCTCCAAGACCGCCTGCCACGCGGCAACCGCTAGCTCGACGTACCCAGCATCCCTCAAAAACCTCGTCAGCCGCAAAAACACATAGACCGTCTGCCCACACACCTCTGCAACCTCCGCGCCCTCTTTCTCACAAACCTCCCTCAACCTCGCCCCCAGCCCTCTCAACTTCTCTGTCATGAACCCCCTCACCCCCTCAAACGTAAACGTCGCCCCCCTCCCCATCTCATAGTCCAGCCTCGCCCGCCACAGCACAAAACTCTCGCCCCCATCCGCAGCCATGGCCTCGTCCCAGCGCCTCGCCAGTGTCAGCGGGTCCCACACCCGGGCCCCCTCACGCATGATGCCGGCGCGGAGCCGTTCCCGATCGGCGCGGGCCGTGGCGTGTGGGAGGGCTTCCTCGTAGAGGGAGAGCTTGAGGGCAGCGAGGGCCTGGGCTTCCTCTGGGGTGAGGTGGTGGTGGTGGCGTGGGGAGGCGTTGTGGTGGTTCTCGCGGAAGAGGGTGTCTTGGAGGCTGATGAGGTCGAGCCAGGCGGGGATGTCGGTTGGGTGGCCGCGGACGCGGCTGGAGAGGGCGATGGACGTGGTTTTGGTGGTTGTTGTTTCGGGTGCTGGGGGGGTTGAGGACGTGGAGGACTCTGAGTCGTAGTCGGAGTCGGAGTCTGGGGGCGACTTCTTGCCGTATATTGAGCGGTAGTCGGGCCGGGATTCTCCCTCGGAGTCGCGCTTGCGCTTCCGAGAGGATTCCAGGGCGATGAAGTCCTCGGGCCCGGTTAGGGGGTCGATGGGGTCGGTGGAGGGCTTGATGCGCTTGGGGTTGGCCTGAAGGCCGGCTGCCGTGAGGAGAGCGTGCCTGTCCCGGAAGGCTGAACCGCCATTTTGGTGAGGGCCCCTGAGGGTGAACTGCTCGTTCGGGCCGTCACGGTGGATGGTGAGGTAGAATTTGGAGCCCATGACTTTGCCGGCGCCGAAACGATGGTATGTGGGCACACGGCCGCGCTCATTGGTGCCATATCTGATAATCAGCGGGTCACCGCGCTTGTCGATGAAAAACACATCATTTCCAGAGGTTTTATCCTGTGGCGGTGTGTCCTTACTTGAGGATTTGCCTTGGAGAAGCCCGTCTCTGCTTGATGTTTTGGTGGCGGGTGGGGACCTCTCGCCTTCGCGTTCACGATGCCGGTGATGCCCACGCTCCCGGTGAGAGTCACGTTCACGCTCACGCTTGCGTTCGCGCCTACGGTCATCATTCTCTCCTTCGTGGCGACGAGATATCTTTTCCTTTTCAGCAGGGTTTGCAGGCGCCTCGGCTGGTGCTACTTCAGGCTCTTTTGACTTGAAAGAGCCAAATTTGGGCACCATGAGGCGCTTCTTCTCATCCCTCGACGACATAATGACCTTGTCAGATAAAGAAGAGCAGTCTCGAAGGCGGAAACATGATCGACCGGCCCGCTTCTGCGTGCCGTGATCCGCTGCTGGTGTTTGCTGTTCATGCACGTCGCAGCTGCCGAGACATCAAACAGTCGACGATGTGAGGGCTAATTGGTGATCGACAATGCAGCACACACTGAACACACAGTAAACGCTCAGTGCCAGCAGATTGGCAGCTGCCAAACGGCCTAACCTAGAGACACCCGCAGCAAGCTTGACGTAGCCCTGTCTCGGCTGACAGGCAGTACCCTGTTGTGGCTGCCAAGGGTCCACCCAGAATTATGACCGGCAAAATGCCCCCAGCTTCCGCAGTTTGCTGCCTTCCCCGAAATCACATTGCAGCCAATTTCTAGTGTTTGGAAGTCGGGCTGCAGATGAGATAGCCATTTTATGGCTTCGAACAATACAGGCTATCGAGGCATTTTACGTGCATACGAGTTATCAGCTATCAGCTATCAGCTATCAGCTGCGCGGTTTTCTGCGGTCCAAGTGGTCGAGCACAGATGGGCGTTGGGGAGGGCAGCAGTGTCAGGAGGGGCATCTGACTGGCCTCGGGCGTTTGAAATGACGACAAGGACGCCTGAGACAGCGCTGCCCACCTGCACGTGTGGTCGTCCAGTTCCACATCTCACCACCGGGAGTGGGCGATTTCGCTCCCACCTGCCACGAGCCCTCGAGCCACCATCCTGCCCGGCCTCGAGACCGGCTCCCAAGGCCTTGGGAACCTGCAGCAGAAAACACTGCTTTCATTTCTATCGTATTGAACTTCTATGGTTATAGCTCCTACTGTTTTCTTTGCATCCAGTGCGGGCATGCAAGAGAAACTCCCTTCGCCCATTCGCCGTTCTCATCCATGGAGTTAAGACAACGCGCCGCCTTCCGTTCCCAGTTCTCTGGCTTCCATGTTTACAAGTAGATTGATCGCGACCGCTATAGACCGTTCCAGCGCCTGATACCTTGACCCTGTCGGCGACTTCTTGTTCTCCATTCATCGCTCGTTACCTCTTTACCCCCTATTCGTCCATGGCGTCCAGAAAGCACGCGCCTCGCCTGCGCGAGACTCGCGAGTCCTCGGTAGCAGCAGCAGCAGGCGGCTCCGCCGTTCACGACGACGACGATGGCCCATCCAACATCGACTCCTCGAGTTACCTCTCCCTCCCGCCCTCGCCCACAAGTTTCCGACGACTACCTCCGAATATGAGCAGAAGACCATCTAATCCAGAGGCCCCCGATGAGCGGACCTCGCTTCTCGGCAACTCGCGATCACGAGTACGGATTCACAGCGCACACGGCTCCCCTAGGGCGCCGCACCTGTCGAGGAACCAGAGCTATGCCGGTGAGTATGCACAGGTTGTACCGCATAAATCCATTGTGCTGTACTATTGAGTTTGTGGTGCACCGCTGAACAGTTCCCAGCAGATAGCGTCAAAAGCGCTCGCCACCATAGCCGAGTTAACTCATGGGGTCAACGTCTCATACATGCCCTCGCCGATCGACAAGACTCGTCAATGGCGGAATCAAAGGGCTCCATCTTTCCCGACGACCGTGTGTGGTACGACCAGTTCACCTCCACTGATTGGGTCCACGACAGCATTGCCGATTCATACCGCGTCAAGGCCCTGCGAAGCCGGAAGGACTTTTGGGGCCGCGTTTATGTAACGTTTGACGGCGCACAAGGATGGATACTCAGCGCCCTTGTCGGGTTCATCGTTGCGGTATTGGCCTATATCGTCAATGTGACCGAGGCCACGGCCTTTGATTTCAAGGACGGGTATTGTACCCGGTACTGGTACCTCACCGAGAAGGTGAGACAAGCTTCCCTCTCCCCCACCCAGGACCCCCGTGTAACCTTGACTGCTGTTTGGCTAACCTTTCAAGAAATGCTGCCCCCACGGCCCCTGCACTGACTGGCGGGACTGGGGCGAGGTTCTCAACGGCTTCCCTTTTGGAGAGATGTGGACCGACTACATCGTTTACATCGGTGCTGTGATAACGCTGGCGAGCTTGTCGTGCCTCCTCACCCTGACTACTAAGACTGTTGTGCCTTCGGCTTACCGATTGACGACCCTGGACGAAAATCTTGCTGCTGTACCTGCGGAACCACATGCCGACCACGAGGCAGATGAGGTCAGTGTTAGTCCTCGGCGGCAAGCGCCCGAGGCACCAACCACACCTCCTATGATATACTATTCAGCTGCCGGTAGCGGTGTCGCCGAAGTGCGTGTCATTCTCAGCGGCTTTGTGCTCCATGGTTTCTTGGGTCTGAGGACTCTGATCATCAAGTCCGCAGGCTTAATCCTGAGCGTCGGCTCTGGCTTGAGCCTGGGAAAGGAGGGCCCCTATGTTCACATTGCTACGTGCGTGGGCAATATTGCTTGTCGGCTTTTCTCCAAGTACGACCGCAATGATGCCAAGAGGCGTGAGGTGCTCTCGGCTGCTGCTGCGGCTGGTGTTGCCGTAGCTTTCGGTGCACCGCTCGGGGGTGTTCTCTTTGGATTGGAGGAGGTGGCTTACTTCTTCCCGGCAAAGACACTCTTCCGCACATTCTTTTGCTGCATTACGGCTGCTCTAACCCTCAAGTTTTTGAATCCGTATGGAACACACAAGATTGTCATGTTCCAGGTCAAGTATGTCATTGATTGGGAGTACTTTGAGCTTGCTAGCTTTATTCTCGTTGGCATTCTCGGCGGTGCGGCCGGCGCCTTGTTCATCAAGGCCTCCCGTCGCTGGGCCCAGACATTCCGTCGGATCCCGGTTATTAAGTCGTATCCCCTACTCGAGGTTGTCCTGGTGGCATTCATCACTGGTGTTATTGGGTATTGGAATATATTCACAAAGCTGCCCGTCGCGAAGCTCCTCTACAACCTGGCCGCACCTTGCGATGATCGGGATAACAACTTGGAGGACCTGGGCATTTGTCCCGAGTCGTTGGACGAGATTCCCCCGGCACTGCTGAACCTTTTCGCGGCCTTTTTGATCAAGGGATTCCTCACCATCATTACTTTTGGTATCAAGGTACCTGCCGGCATTTACGTACCGTCCATGGTGGTTGGCGGTCTCATGGGCCGCTTGATTGGACACCTGGTTCAAATGGTCGTCATGTCTTATCCTTCGTGGGGAATATTCGGGACCTGCGCCAAGGTGTCAGCCTCCACATGTATCCAGCCAGGCGTATATGGGCTCATTGCCGCCGGCTCGACCATGTGTGGTGTCACCCGTCTGTCGGTCACACTTGCGGTCATTCTGTTTGAGCTCACAGGAAGTTTGGACTATGTCTTGCCGTTCTCTTTGGCTATTCTAGTCGCCAAGTGGACGGCGGATGCCATTGAGCCTCTCAGCATTTACGTAAGTCTCTGCTGTGTGGTTATTTGTGGTGAAACTTGCTAATGGCCCGTAGGATCTCCTCACGGAAATGAACTCGTATCCCTTCCTCAACAACAAGCACAAGCCCATATTCACGTCTGATCTAGCGGATATTGTTCCCAGGCTCCGAAAGGAGAGGGTCATTGACATCACCAGCTCGCCAGTCGTTCCCGCTTCCAGCCTCCGGACCAAGCTTGAGCTCCTGCACAAGGCGGGTGAGCTCGATGGTGGGCTGCCAATCATCCGCAATGACGTTCTTGTTGGCCTGATCCCGGCACCTGATCTGGAGTATGCTCTGGATAACCTTCCCGACGAGGGTTCGGGGATGTGCCTTATGGCGCATGTTCCAAGTATTGACGACTCGGACGATGGGCTCCCCGATCCGAGTGATTTCACTCCTTATATCGATCCGGTACGTGCTTGCTCATCACCTCTTGGCTGTTCAGAGTGGGATTTAATATTTTATAGGCACCTGTCGCGTTAGATATCAGGTCGCCAATGGATCTGGTCTACGAGTGCTTTGTCAAGCTGGGCCTGCGGTATATTTGCGTCCTTCGTGATGGGCGCTATGCAGGCATGGTGAGTGAAGTCCTCGACTGTTTCTTTGGGCAGCTTGTTAACCGTCAACCAGACGCACAAGAAGACTTTCGTTAAGTATATGCGGGAATTGGAAGAGAAGGAGGGGAGGCATTAATTACGCTTTACAAGAATACCTCGATGGCATTGGTTCTTTTCTGGGTGGTGTTTTGGCTTTCTGATTCATGGTCGTACATGGGCGTGGCGCGACGAGCGAGCACAATGGCATTGCTTGTATTATTTGCATATTGTCGACTTACACAAGGTGCATCGGGCTTTAGGGGACGAGATCCGGATAATTCAAGACTGTATGGACTTCTATTTTTATATGATGGCTGGGCGGGCTTCTACTATTGTAAATACAGCCTCCTTTGCTGCATCTTTTTACTGTATATCATAGAACTTGGACTACTAAGATCGTAAATGCTGACCTTGTTCAATTATATACAGCGAGTATCCACTAAGATCTATACAAAAGGAAGCTCAACCCCCAATCTGGAACCTGTGTGTTCACACAACTTCAGCAACACACACACCCCTCCTCGCCTGTACCCTTTTTATATGTACTTGTAGGGGTTCATGATGCCCTTGGGGTCATATAGCCCCTTGATCTGCTTCATCAACCTCACCATGCCCTCGCTCCGGCTGTAGCCAATGTACTTCTTCTTAGCCAGGCCGAGGCCGTGCTCGGCGCTGATGCTGCCCTGGCGCTTGGCGATCCACTCATAGACGAAGGGCTCGAGCACCTTCTCCACGCGGGGGTCGAACCGCCGCGTCGAGATGTTGAGGTGCAGGTTCGAGTCGCCCATGTGGCCGTAGCCGACGACGGCGCGGACCGGGTGTGTGCCGTCGGCGGAGTCATCCAGGAGCCCGGCCTCGGCGACGCGCGCGCGCGTGTCCTCGACGAGCTGGTACATTTGCGCGAGTGGGATGGACACGTCGTACTTGAAGACGCCGCCGAGGTGGCCCAGCGCCTCGGTGATGCCCTCGCGCCAGGCCCAGAGGGCGCGGAGCTGAGTCTCGTCCTGCGCGAGGGTGCCATCGGCGACGATGCCCTTGTCCATGACCGACTCGAGGAAGGTCGAGAGCTTCTCCGAGTCGTGGTCGGCGTTGGAGCCCGACGTCTCGACCAGGCAGTAGAAGGGGTGCGTGGATTCCAGCGGCCGCTTGAAGCCCGTCACGCGGTGCACTAGCGCCTGGCTGCCCTCGTCCATGAGCTCAAAGGCCGACAGGATCTCGGAGAGCTGGCCCTTGGCCTCGCGGAAGGCCCGCTGGGCGTGCTCGTACGACTCGAGGCCGAAGAAGGCGACGTTCTGGGCGGCCGGGCGCTGCGGGCACTGGATCGAGACCTTGGTGATGACGCCGATGGTGCCCTCGGCGCCGATGAAGAGCTGCTTGAGGTCGTAGCCCGTGTTGTTCTTGCGCAGGCGGCTCAGGTCATCGACGACGGTGCCGTCGGGCAGCACGGCCTCGATGCCCAGCACGGTGCCGTGCAGGCTGCCGTAGCGCAGCAGGCGGAGCCCGCCGGCGTTGGTCGACAGGTTGCCGCCAATGTGGCACGAGCCCTTGGCGCCCAGGTCGAGCGGGAAGATGTAGCCGCGCGCGGCTAGGTACTGGTCGGCGACCTCGAGGATGCAGCCGGCCTCGGCGACGAGGGTGCCGCTGACGTCGTCGAACTCGAGGATCTGGCTCATGCGGTTCATGCTGAGCACAATCTCGTCAAAGACGGGGACGGACCCGCCGACCAGCCCCGTGTTGCCGCCCTGCGGCACGACAGCGAGCATGTTGTCGTTGCAGTACTTGAGGATCTGGCTGACCTCGGCCGTCGACGCGGGTTTGAGCACCAGCTGGGTGTGGCCGCGGTACTTGCGCATCCAGTCGCTGTTGAAGGGCTCGAGGTCGTCGGCCGCGGCTTCGGCGTCAGTCACGCCGTCGATGAGGACCGAGTTGCTGTCGCCCAGCAGGCTGCGGAAGTGGGCGACATGGTCCGGCGTGAGGCGCGCGAAGCGGTCGTCCCTCTTGATCCCGGGGTACTTGGTGCTGGTGAAGTCGTCCTCGGCCTTGCGCCTGGCTGGCGTGGGCTGAAAGGGGCGAGGTTGTGAGCTGCTCAGGGACCGCGACCCGCCGGCGGCGGCGGCCGTGCGGGCGAGCGAGAGTGCTTGTGGCCTCGATGCCTGTCTGCTCAGCTCAGAGGCTGTCCTTGCCAGCCGCCTAAGGACGGGTGTGAGCTGGGGGCGGCAGGCCATCGTCACAGTTTTTGTCTCAAGGGGCGCGGAATATATGGCGACTATGAGACGTTGTGAGAGGTGGCGATCAGCAGGCCGCAATCAAATTGTATTATCACGAAGAATTGATAAATTGGTGGACTGAGACTGAATCCTGCTGGTAACTAACTTGGTCCCCTTTCACTGAGACAGCCAGACAGGCTATCCTGAAATATCTTGAAATCGCATCAGCGGCCCGGCGAATGAGTGAAGGACGGCGCTGGTCAACGGAGGTCACACAAATTTCTAGTGCCAGGTGGTGACGGCCCGCCAGGACACAGGGGCCGCGCAAGACTATACAATACAGCCCTTGTTTGTTTGTTAGCATCGGACTTTAAAGCAGGAATTGGCTATGATAATGCGTCGATTTGGCCATGGGAAAGGCATTTTAAAATACTAGAAACGCCGTTTTGATGCCGGTAGCCCTTTCCAGGCTGCCAATGCAAGATCACCTTATGGGCCTTTAAGGAAGGGTTACGCGCTACCCAAACAGCCCAGGGTTAGGGTTGAATTGTAAAAAGGAAGTTGAGTAGGCCCGAGCTTGGGGAAGCTGTCAGCCTGTCCCTGCCTGCCCTGGCCAGCCGCGTAGGAGCTCGTCGTCAGAGCTTCGCAGCCTGCAACTTGCAACAGGCCAAACACCCAACCCCATCAACGACTCTGATATCCATCACCATCCACATCGCGTCCCGCACACTGTCTGCCCGAGCACAGTCGAACCCCAGCACACTAACGCCACCCACCACCGCCAGCAATCATGGCGTCCGGATACGACAGAGCTCTCTCTGGTAGGTTTGGCCCTGCCCCGTCTTCTGCTGAGGCAGACAAGACGCAGGACGCATTGCTAACGCGCACTCACCCACAGTTTTCAGGTCCGTCGCAATCACATCGCATATTGCATCGCATCGAGCGCCGCAGCTAACCCCGCCATAGCCCCGATGGACATGTGTTCCAAGTCGAGTATGCCGGCGAGGCAGTCAAGCGAGGTGCGCGCACCCATCCCACCCGTCGTCCCGTAACAACGGCCCAACCTAACCCACACTCACAGGAACCTGCGCCGTGGGCGTAAAGGGCAAGGAGGTGGTAGTGCTCGGCTGCGAGAAGCGCTCGGCCATGAAGCTGCAGGACACGCGCATCACCCCGTCCAAGATCGGCCTCATCGACACCCATGTGTGCCTGGCTTTTGCCGGGCTCAACGCCGACGCCCGCATCCTGGTCGACAAGGCGCGGTTAGAGGCCCAGTCGCACCGTCTCAACCTCGAGGACCCCGTGACGATCGAGTACATCACCAAGTACGTGGCCGGTGTCCAGCAGCGCTACACCCAGAGCGGTGGTGTCCGCCCCTTCGGTATCAGCACCCTCATCGTCGGCTTTGACAACGCCGGCAAGACCCCGAGACTGTACCAGACAGAGCCCTCGGGCATCTACTCGGCATGGTGCGTGCCCACATCCGCATCTGCTCCGACGTGACGGTGGCGGCTAACAATCACGCAGGAAGGCGAACGCGATTGGACGGTCGAGCAAGACGGTCCGCGAGTTCCTCGAGCGCAACTACAAGGAGGAGATGGACCGCGAGGCCACCATCCGGCTGGCCATCAAGTCGCTACTCGAGGTTGTGCAGACAGGCGCCAAGAACATCGAGATCGCCATCATGGCTCCCGGCAAGACGGTCGAGATGCTGCCGGTAGAGGACATCGAGGGCTACGTCAAGAACATTGAGCAGGAGAAGCAGGAGGAGGCGGCCAAGAAAAAGACAGGCCGGACTCCCGGCACAGGAACGGCCGCTATACTGACCAGGAGCCAGGACGAGTCTTAGGAGGGGCAGGGACAAGGGCATGGATAGGACTACGAGCCCAGTCGGGCGGGCAGCTAGAGCTTCCCCTGCGATAGACCAGCAACTGTGTAAGATAAAAATACCACGGGATCATGGAGAAAGCATGTTTAGAGCCAGAGTCTAGACGCATGCCGTCCTCAATGCCTTTATTTGTCGTCTTCAGCGGCCTGGGTATCTTGTTCGTAAAGCCGTGACCAACTCGTCTATCATCCACCCCCTTCCTCTTGACCCCTTTCCATTTTATTATCCAAACCCCGTCCCCTCCCGTACTTAACCAAGCTTATCAGCATCAAGATCTGGATCGAAAATGGTCACGTTGAACTTGGCGTCGGGCTTGACGCGGTCGTCGCGCAGCATGCGGTTGTCGACGCGGGCGTCGGCGCCCTCAACCGAGATGGCGGCCTTGGGCGTCACGGCGTCAATGACGAAGTGGTTGTCGCAGTGCGGGCAGTACTCGTCGGCCTCCTCAAACTCCTTGGCGTCCTTGCGGAAGCACTTTTTGCACTTCTTGCACGCAAACACGAGGTCGAGCTTCTGAAGGAGCGGGTGCGTCTCGGCTTCCTCGTGGCATTCGATGCAGTCGAACCACTTGCGGCCTGCGGTGATTTATGTGTGTTTAGGGGGTGTTGTGTATTATTGGGGGATCGGGGCGGGTGGTTGCGTACAGCATGGTGAGCGGATCGAGACCTGCGCGTTGAGGACGTGTTTGCTGGGAGGAGGGTTAGTTTGGGACCAGGGGACGGTTGGATGCGCGCCGGGCGTACCACATGGTGGAGGGTCCCTTTGGAGGTTTGGTTTTGGTGGTATCGTTCGAGGTCGGCGGTAGGTTTTATCGTAGCGAGTATAAAGTTGCCGGACCAGACAAGAAAAAGAGTGGGTTAGAAATCGGAGATACGTTGCTGCTCTCTTTGGCGGTAGGTTCGCCGTGAAATTGACGATGGACCAGGTTCGGGCCAGTTCTGGGGGTGGGGTGCTTCCCAGCGGGGTGGGTGAATTTTTAGGGTGGAGTCACAAAGAGGCTGAGGACCCTGTTAGTGCGGGTCGTTAGTGCCATGTCAAACCTACCGGAACATTCCCGAACCCTGTTTAATGAATAATCCTACTTAACAAGAGTGTCCGTCTCACTTCCCTCTTTCTCCCCATCAACCTAGCAGACAAGCAGAGCAGAGCGACAATCCTCCATCGCCACATCAGGCAGCAGCGCAAATACTGACCTCGATCGAGCATTGCGTGTGTCTTCTCGATCGACGTTTTGGGGATTCCTCAATTCTGCAGGGCAGGAAGGGTTCATAAATTCAATAAAAGAAAAACAGGCATTGTGCAGCAACGATGCCGCCCAAGAGAAAGGCTGCAGCCGCCACGGCCGGCGCTGCAAAGGCCGGTCGGGCATCGGCCATGTCAACGCCAGGCCCGGCGACACCCCGCAGCTTGGACAGCTCAGTCATGTCCGAGGCCGAAGAGGACTTTGATGAGGATGTCACCGAGGCCCAGAAGAAGCGCGAAGATATTCTCCACAAGGAAGCCGACGAGTTCGTCGACAGCTGGAAACTCGAGAGCAACCGGTTCCAGGCCAAGGGCAAGAACACGCACTATGATGCCGCCACCCATTACTTTGGCTCTGGGAAGCGCGATTTCTCAGACCTCCAGCTCAAGCCGGACCACAGGAACCGGCCGCTGTGGATTGATCCCCTCAAGGGTGTCATCGTCCTCGAGCGCTTCAACCCGCTGGCTGAACAGGCCACCGATTTCCTCACCACCATTGCCGAGCCCAAGTCGCGTCCCACCTTCTTGCATGAGTATGCACTTACCACACACAGCTTGTATGCCGCCGTCAGTGTCGGTCTGCGACCACGAGACATCATAAACACGCTGGACCGCTTCCTCAAAACGCACCTCCCTGTCTCCATTCGCGAGTTCATCGAGTCTTGCACCCAGAGCTACGGCAAGGTCAAGTTGGTACTTAAAAACAACAAGTACTTTGTAGAGAGTGTAGACGCCGAGATGCTCCAGAAGCTGCTCAAGGATGAGATTATTGGGAAGCTACGCCTCCACGGCGCCGAAGAGGTCACCACCAGCTACGCCCCAACCATGGGCGCCCTTGTCATACCCGGTACTCAAAACGCCGCCGGTGTGCATCAGGCGAACCTGAGGAAGGCCGGCAAGGCGGGTGAGCCCGGAGAGGAGACTGAGCTATTTGCCACCCTCAACGCCGAGGAGGATGATGAAGACGACAAAGAAGCCGTTCATGCCTTTGAAATTGCCGACGTGAACGTCGAACAAGTTCAGAAGCGCTGTCTCGATCTCGGCTATCCTATCCTAGAGGAGTACGACTTCAGAAACGACGATGTCAACGCGACATTGGACATCGACCTGCGACCCAACACCTCAATCCGACCGTACCAGGAGAAGAGTCTTAGTAAGATGTTCGGCAATGGTCGAGCCAAGAGCGGCATCATCGTTCTGCCCTGCGGCGCGGGCAAGACACTCGTTGGCATCACGGCAGCTTGCACAATCAAGAAGGGAATCATCGTCCTCTGTACAAGCTCCATGTCGGTCGTACAGTGGCGCCAGGAATTCCTCAAGTGGTCCAATATCAACCCAGATGATGTCGCCATCTTCACCGCTGAGAGCAAGAACAAGTTCTCGGGCAACACGGGAATCATCGTCACGACGTACTCGATGGTTACTAACAATCGGGAGCGGTCACATGACTCCAAGAAGATGATGGACTTCCTCAAGGGCCGCGAGTGGGGTCTGATGCTCCTCGACGAGGTTCACGTCGTCCCGGCTGAAGTCTTTAGACGAGTCATTTCGTCCATCAAGTCACATTCCAAGCTCGGTCTAACTGCGACTCTACTCCGTGAGGACGACAAGATCTCGCATCTCAACTTCCTCATCGGCCCCAAGCTGTACGAGGCCAACTGGATGGAGCTGTCGCAGCAGGGTCACATCGCCAAGGTCCAGTGCGCAGAGGTATGGTGTCCCATGCCAACCGAGTTCTACGACGAGTACTTGAGAGCATCTTCCCGCATGAAACGAACCCTATACGCCATGAACCCGACCAAGTTCCAGGCGTGTCAGTACCTCATCAACTATCACGAACAACGTGGTGACAAGATCATTGTGTTTTCGGACGAGCTGTACTCGCTCAAGCAGTACGCCCTCAAACTCGGCAAGGTTTTCATCTACGGTAGTACCGGCCAGGCCGAGCGCATGCAGGTGCTTGAGAACTTCCAACACAATCCCAACGTTAACACCCTCTTCCTCTCCAAGATCGGCGATACATCACTCGATCTACCCGAGGCCACCGTCCTCATCCAGATCTCATCGCACTTCGGCTCACGTCGTCAAGAAGCCCAGCGCCTCGGTCGCATTCTCCGGGCTAAGCGCCGTAACGATGAGGGCTTCAATGCATTCTTCTACTCACTCGTCTCCAAGGACACCCAGGAGATGTACTATTCCTCCAAGCGCCAAGCCTTCCTCGTCGACCAGGGCTACGCCTTCAAGGTCATCACCCAGCTCGCTAACATCGAGAAAACCCCCGACCTTGCTTTTGCCACCCCCGCCGAGCGCCGCGAGCTGCTCCAGCGCACCCTCGTTGACAACGAGAAGGGTACCGAGGAGGACGTCGAGACGGACGACCTCTTCGGCAAGGTCCGCGGCAAGAAGAAGGGCGGTGCCTGGGGTAACGGCGTCCGCCGCACCGCCGGCACCCTCGGCGAGCTCAGCGGTGGCCAGGACATGGCCTACATTGAGCAGAACAAGGCGGCCAACCGCGGCCTGACAAAGAAGGCCCAGAAGGCTGGGCAGAGCGCCTTCTTCAAGAAGATTGCGCGCGAGAAGGAACGCAGCAGGGTGGGAAAGTAATGAGAGCATATTTGGAAGCTTGGCATGTGTGGGCGTTTTGTTTTTCATTCTGCTTTTGGGTTACTGGCGTTTGGGACTATTATCCCAAAAAAGACAATGGCGTTGGCATAAATGGGTTGGGAGGCAATGATAAACCAGCCCTGGTGTTAATGGCTGCAGTGATAGGCCGGCACAAGACTGGCAGACAAGGCTGAAAGGGATAGGTTACTACCAATCAAAACTGATATATTTATACTTGTATACACAATTTAGTATTTGACAAGCATATACTACTTGCTAACCCGCCATGATGGGGGTTTGCATGTGGCTGTGGTTATGCTAAAACATGAAATATACACCTTACCAAGGTATCCAAGGTTTTGTCCTGTCTTTTTTCTGACTCCTTTTCGCCCGTATTCAATAACAGCGCGTAGCAGCACAACGGCTATTCATCAAACGCCCACTATGTAGTATATATAGCCAAGCGGAAACAGAAATATGCACGCAAAACAAAACCAGAAAACACAAAAGCCTCCCGCCATATCTAAGCCATCAAGTTGCGCAATTCTAACTATTTTCAAAGCTCAAATTGGAGCCTCTTTTGCTCGCTTGTGCGCATGCATGTAAAAACTCATGCATGCCAGAATGACTATTCCTTCTCTTGCGCCATGCTTCTCAAGTCTAACCAAACGAAAATCATAAATGTAAATAACGCTCCTCCTAGTAGCCGTGAATCACATCGGAGTCGTAGCGGCGCCGCGCGGTCTCTGCGGCGGCGGTACGGCAACCGAGCTTCGTCTCCTAGACGTTACCCCAGCCACGCAGTAGGGTTCAGAGTCCTCGGCTGCCGGATCTGTGCTTCTTCTGAGGAGGGCCTCCTCGCGTACCGGGCCGGGGTGCAGGAACGCTGTGAATATTTTGCCAGCACCACGTTCGCCGCTGAAGCTGCGACGGCGGCGAGCCACTGAACCGGGTCGCAAGCCATTCGTCGCCGCAGATGCATGCGACACTTGCCGTGCCATTCTCGCCTCGGCGCCAGCTACCTCCGTTTCATTGAGCGCTTCGCTGGGGAGGAGGATGGCACGATCCAGACCGTAGGGCAGACCACGGTGTCTGCCACGGATCATCATAGCGATGATGATGAGCTTGCCAATGACGCTAAATTGTGACGAGAGTGACGCATTGACGGTCGGGTACCCGAGACTCATGCCCACGGTGCCGTACGCGCTAATAATCTCGAAGAGGACAGCGAACATGGTGAAGTCATCCGCCATCAGTCGGGGGCCTTCCGTGATGGCGAGAATGAAAAGACCGACAAAGATGAACCAAAGATCGAAGGAAAGCTGCCGCCGCAAATGAGCTCCGACGTAGGATAGGTCGTTACCCGAGCCCGCACCGTGATCCTCGGCTTCGTCGCCACCATAAATGCCGAGAGACTGCTCCTCGTAGACGTTTGTGCGACGAACCGAGATAGCAATCGGGAAGACGGAGATGTACATCATGATCATGTACGAGACCTGTACGGCGGGATGGAGTTCTGCAAGGTTGATGCACGAGAAACCGGCCGTTCGCGTTGAGGCTGCCTCAAAAAGACCATTCAGAAACTTGATTCCAGATGACAGCTCGGTCACAGGTCCGCTTCCAAGCTGTAAATAAATATTAGCAAAGCTGAGCAAAAAATGGCGGTGGGGAGAAATACATACATCGAGAACGACGAAAAACATAACGTCAAGGCCGTTCATGATAACCAGAATGAAAAGGAGCCACCAAGTAGCGGCCGAGGGAAAAAGCAACGTGAAGCATCGGCGAGGGTGGTCGAGTAAGAACCGTAACTCCTCGTAGATACCAGTGCCCCGGGGCACAACCAGTGACATCACCCATATGATGAAACGAAGCATGACCGGGAAGCCAGTATTGCCGATAACAATGAGGAAGCTCATGAGAAGCAAAGGGAAGACCGCGGTGTTGAACGAGTTCATGCTGTCCGGCGTCAAAGTGAACCCCAGATCCATGAAAGCAGAGCTGGGGGTAAAAAACCCCCACCATACCCTGCTCTGAGAGGCAGCATCAACAACCGCACCCCATCTCTCGGTTTTAATGATCCAAGGCAGCAGGCAAGAGATTCCGAATAGAAAGAAGCCCCAATAGTACCACGTAAGTACAAGAGCGAGCGTCTTCAGAGACCGGTACTCAATACCACCAAGTTCTTCTCGCTCTTCTTCAGTCAAGTCTGGGAACGCTGAATTTCGTCCGAGGGTTGGCTCGAAGCTCAGATACGGTGTTCCTTCGTCCTTATCCCTTGAAAGAGCCGTCTTCAGTGCGTGGAGTGTCCCTCGCTTCCGATGGACGTGTACCGCATCGTCATCGTGATGAACTGTTTTGTCCTCCTCATTCATCACCCGGGGCTTTCTGAATCTCAGAAATGACAACACCTTGAAGATGATTTCGAGTTCTCCGTAGATGATTTGCCAGAAAGTGGGGTTACGCTCCGGCAGCTCATCAGAGTCAGAGTCTTTGGCGGCCTGCATCCGTCGCCGATCAGGCTCCTCAATAGTGATTGCCTGGTGGCGAGCTTCGGAGACATGAGTACGAGATGCCTCGAGAGCATTGTTTACCTCCTCGTCGCCACGCTCGACCCTCTCCGGACGAATGCCTCTTTCGGCGTCTCTGGGGCCAGGAATTCGCAACACTTCGCCGTCACACCTCTGACGCTCGAGAATAGCGAGATGCTCTTCCTCGGACCGCATAGGTGGAAGCTTAGCAACGTCTTCTCCATGCCCGTCGCTTTTCTTGACCGTTTGTGCAAAGGTAATGCCAGATCGTCGGGCATCAGTCGGACTGCTGGGAGTTTCGACTGCCCCAGCTGCGTCACCACTAGCGGGTCCGAAGGCATTTCCCACTCTCGTATCTAGCAACATACCGTCGTTCGCCATACGAGACCTCTGGTCATTGTGCATGACAGTGATACTCCTTCCGCCGACTCCCCTCTCAGCATCGTCGAGCTCACCTCGAGCTTTGGCCTTGGACTTTGAGATCGTGCCCCTCCGTAGTCGGGCCTCAGTGACGATGTTCTGGAAACGCCTCTCGAACCAGTAAAGACGGAGGAATACGACAAAGGAGTTAATAGTGATCGGGTTGGCCATCATCGGAATCAGAAAGCAGACGATTTGCTGTGCCGTATTCAACGTGTTGAAGTCGACCGTGTTCAGTCCGGCCTGAGTACTGGCACCGGAAGCGAAAAAAAGAGCATCAATGTACCGAAGACCGTTACCTCTGCTGGAGGCATAGATGATGACTGATCCGGTGAGGCTGAGAGTAATAACCCAAATATCTAGTTCGCGGTTAGAATCATCTTGTGGCCAGAGCCGTCGAAGATGCCACGGGGGGGCAGGATACTCACAGTGCATAGAAATAAAGTTGAAATGATGATGCTTCTTGAATATACTCGGCGTCAGGCTCTTGGCCTGGGCCGCCAGCCACTGGCGCCATTCAGGCATGGTCACAACGGCTGTTGCGAACCTGCGATATGTCGATGTATTGTTTGGCCGGAAATAGCGGGATTATGAAGTGGGTGGAGATCAGTATATATGATTTGTGGAGAAGAGGATGAGGCAAGGAGGTAGCAAGTCGATGAAGGTGTCAAATAGGTTTGGCGAAGCAAAGATGCCGGCGAGTCGAGGAAATTGGCTGAGTCGTCGATGAAGGGGCGCAAGAGCAGTGAAGGTTTATTTTAGCTTATCGACGCTGGGATTGCTTTGCTGAAAACCGCAAGGAAGGCCCAGCGTGGAGCAGGACTAAACGGAGTCTGCCAAAATAAGCACCAGAATGCAGTCGCGAGACTAACATGACGGCGGCGGGGGGATCATGCGGCCATGACCCAATTCGTGGGCTAATGCAGAGGGGTAGAGATGGAAAGAGAGTCGCAAAAGAATCAGCTGGTTGTCTCGGGCCAACAGGGAGATGCGATAGAAGAGTGGGGGAAGGCGGTCCTGATGCTGTGGCGCCTGAGAGCAGAGGAAGAGGTGAGGGTAGAGAGGGTAATGGATATCGAGCTGTGATGCAGTGAGACGGTTCCGTCTGAGAAGTGAGATGGCACGAGGGAAGAAGTAGCAGGTGCAAGGCGGGCTGCAGATGCGCTGCGATTGACGTGGACGCGCTGGTGAAAAGGTCAGAAAAATTTCGTTCAATACAGAGACGAGAGGCAGTCTTCACTAACAAAGCGGAGGCCACGCGCGCGCAGGCACAATGTCGATGCGGTGATGAAAGGGAGGGAGTCGACTTCTTGATTTGGTTCCCGAAAGAGACTCGAACAAAGCTTTGGCCGCGGTTGCTGTAATTGATGCAGGACCCTGACTGGACTGGCAGCGCCCTCGACAGCAACCCAATGGCGATTGGAATGGCTTGCATGGCTTGTCAATGACTGCAATGGCTGTCTGCCGTGATCTGTTCCCCCCCAGTCGACGTGCCAAGTCTCAGATGGGCCTAGACTCGCAGCTCTCCCGAATCGAGAGAAGTGCCAAGGCCGTGGGCCCGGGGGCGCCCGGTAACGTCAATGGCTCTTCACTGGCACTTCACCATCCCCGTCACTTGCACTATTCAATGGCAGTCGCAAAGTCCACAGCGTGTGGGAGGCACGCCTGCGGGCACGTGGAGGGAGGCGCAGCAGGTGAATTATCTCAATCATGCCGATAGTCGCAGTGCAGCCGCTACCACCCTATATTGACGCTCTAGCACAGGCACGGGAAGTAGCGAAACGAAGCGCAGCATGCTGACCTCGACGACGTTTGGCACCGTGAATGGGACCTGCCAAGCCCGATAATCCGCAACCCATGCTCACCCATGCTATCTGCTGCATGGGATTCACAGATGCCGGCCCCCAATTCGCTGCCAGGAACAAACCAACCAACCGGACGGCAAGCCCCTCCAGCGCTCGAGCTCCCAGCGAAAAAGAAGCGACAGGCCAGCTCAAAAAGCACACAGACGTCAGCGACCCACAGGTCGGGGAGTTGCTGATAAGACACTTCGACACGACACCGACTTGACACCGACTGCGGCGGCGGACGTCCCGACGCCCCAACACCCGCGGGAGGTGACGAGACATCGCCAAACCTGATTCCCGTATCCTGTTTTTTTTTTCCGTCGCCTTCTCGCCGACTACGTTAGTAACGGCACTTGAGCGACAACGCCCATCAGCCCCATCACACCACTGTCGCGTCTCGGCACACCGGCAGCTGGCTGCCACTGGCCACTACATATGTTTTGCTTTTGTTCAGGAGTCGCTTCGACTTCTATTATTGATATACGCAGCCGGCAGCGTATCAGTACACAAATACGATTGCTTGCTGGAAGCCCATAATCACGCAATCTGACAAAAAGCTGCATTCTCCATTGTGAATCACAACATGAGCGTTTTCGCAGAGGCCTCGCGTTCTACAATCTGGAAAGGTATAACTTGACATGATATAGGCAGGGTAGCAGTCTGTCAAGGAGAGGATTGGCCGATTGTTTCTGATCTCGATGTTTGACCGCGGCCGCTTCCCGGTTGTGCAACCTTAAACACGCTGACCCCGAATGCATGCATGCTCCCATTCTTCACGTGCAGAAAGGCGGTTAGAAGTCGCATATCTACCGCAATACGCACTTCATTCCTCGATTTGGAACCAAATTAGGTGTCAGGAGCGGTCGCATTATGGCCTGCAGCGCTCAGAGGGGATGCTGCTATCCCCGACGCACAGTTGGAAAAGGTCTTTGCAAAGTTGCAGTAGTTATCTACACAAAAGCTTCCATTCGTTCTTCGGATCCTTGCTGCATCACGAAAGAGCAATTATGCTGGTGATGCCATGCACCCCAGGCCCCTTCCCTTGATTGCATCCCAAATGCCTTTTCACTGGCAAAAGGCCTTTCTAGTCTTACAAAACACCTATCATGGTGCATCTCGAGCCTCCTTTGCTGGCCCCCAACGAGGTCCCACGATATCGTTGACTTGGCGTTATTGGTCGGTTATGTAGATGGCTGCAGCTGGTATCAGTAAGGGGTTTGTTTGTTTAATGTACGCCATCCACCGACTTACTGCACGTCTTCCTAAGTGGTGGTGTTCATGCGTCAAATACGGCCCCCGTGGGGCAGCCGTCCCGGCCCGGATCGATGAAGATCATTGAAGAAATTTTCTATGAGATGGGCAGTTAGGTTCGGAATCGGGAACGGGTGAGTCAGAGCAGCGATGGGGCTTGTTCAAAATCAGGAAAGAGGTGTTGTATCTTGGCTATCTGCACGCACGGGTCGCCCTTTCTGGTAATAACCCGCCAGTTCAGAGCATCTCTGACTAGCTCGTGCCACCCGGTGTCAAGCACACCAGGTGACGTGCTCAGTTTCCTTGTCTAGGCGGTGCTTGTACGTGGCTGGATCAAGTGGAAGATGTTTGTGAGTGGGGTTTGTCTGGTTACTGTGATGAAGGGACGGAGGGCGAGAACCGGAGTTTTTGAAGAGCAAGTACAGAGGGCCGAACGGCGAGACTGAGACTTGGTTTTCCACAGTTCCTGAAATCAGGGCAGAGGGTAAAGACTTAAGTTTCTGAAGGATGCGAACGAAACGCCAGATAGGTGATTTTTGTGACCTAGCTTTCCACAGTTCCTAGAATAGACCCAGAGGGCTGAGATGGGAATGGATGGGAAGGGGCTTATTTATCTCGGTGGAGGATAACCAGAATGGTTAAGAGGGCGACAGTTTCGAGTGTATTCGAATATTGCAGGGCCCGACTTCCTCGAGGACCCCCGAGGACCCCCGTGACTAACGCCAGCGACGTCTGGGAGCGGCGTGACCACGCACCTGAAGGTCTGACCTTCGAGAGAGGTATATCTATGAGTTCCAGTTTCTTGCCAAATAACACCCCTGTCACTGGGGTACAATAGCCCTGCGGCGGGGGTGCCGGCTAGACGACAACTAGACTCACCAGTACCGTTAGCCCTGATTCGCCAGGCTATGAGTTCGATTCACGTTCGAGGAAAATCCATCCGGGGATTTTGGTAACCACCACCTCCCCTGGCTCGCCCTCTCTCTCCCAAGAAGGAAGAGAGGGCCGTCCAGGGGGGCTGGGCAGGTGAGCTTTTGATTTTTTTCTCTTTTTTTCCTCTTCATCGAGTACCCACCAAATCTTGAAGGGCCAAGATGGTTTAGGTTCTAGAGAGAAAAAGAAGGTGTGGCGTGCGGAAGGTATGGTACCAGGTGAGAGAAAAAGTATAGAGGTAAAACCAACTTTTCTGCTGAGGTCAAGGCCAAATGCAGATTCAGCAGTGAAAATCTATCGCACACACTTCCCCAAGACGCTCTGGTTGAGAGACGCATCTAGAGTAGAACCGTCAGAGATGTACAACGTTGTAAAAAGGTTGATTTCACCGCGATCGCAAGCTCCAAATCGAGGTCACGGTCGCGATATTACAACACCAGACAGCCTAGTTGCCGACGCGACTGTCCGTGATGTTGAACAGCGAGTCTAATAAACTTGATCGAAGAAAGGAGATTATGGAAGGGGTGCCGTGTCTGGGCGTCGAATCTGCCCCTGACGTGTCAGACAGCGACGAGACGATCGATAATGCGTCACAGGTAGCGGTAGAAGACAGCGAAGCGACTGTGGAGCAAACTCCAGAGGCCCTTTCCAATAGCGACAGCACAGCTACACGATCACGATCACGTCCATTGAAACGCCGCAAGATACAACGCGCCCTCCCATTGAAATGGCAGCTAGAAAGGTTAGATCATATATCCATTCCGACTCCCCTGAACCCCTTAGCCACGACTAACACATCCACACAGGGCCGGACACAGACTTGCTCGGAACACCATCCGTACCGTTCCAAGGGAGATAATCGCGCTCATCTCTAGGGCACGCGACTCCGAGAGCTGCATCGAAGCCTCCGTCCTGCTTGAGCGCACCGATTCATCCAACTGGTCGTACGTCCCCCAAGCCCCCAAACCCATCCTAGCCAACACTGACAGCCGAAACCCCAGACCCCAAGCCCTCCACCTGGTCACACGGCACCTGCTCGTCCACCCCTCCCACACCTTCACCTCCGCATTCATCCGGGACACCCTCCTTTATCACATCCGGCGCGCCGTCTTCGCCGCTCTCGAAGAGAGGGGCACCCAATCCGACCCCGAGTCAATTCGCATCAACCCCATCCTCTTCTCCACCCTCATCGAATGCGCCAATACCCGCCCCGACTCGTTCTTCTTCGGCTACATCTTCGGCCTTGTCAGGGAGGGCTGTAGCCGCCACGACGCCGAAGTAGCCGCCGCGGTGATCAGACGTGCTACGCTCCCCATGGTCCGGGTGAAACATAGGTTGAGCAAGGAGGGTCTTGAGGATGACGACGAAACTGAGGATGAGCTTGGGGATGTCCCCACGGGAGCGACGTTGAATAACTGGGATATATGTTTGGAAATGCTGTGCGAGATGGGCGTTGCGGCGGAGACGGGACAGGAATTTATGAGCGTCCGGAAATTTCCATGCCCGGACCCTAAGGGATGTGTTCGGGCTATCTTGGAGGCGGTGTTGGAGAGGATGAAGGAGTCTAATGTTGAGATGCCGGCCGGGGCGGTGATGGGTGTACTTGAGTACTTGTTGTGCTGGGAAAGCACGTGGCCGGTTCCGGGTGTATTTCAGTGGTGCCTAGGCACCTTTATTGACATTTACAAGCGGGAGTATGATGGCAAGCCAGACGAGAAGGTGCTTGATGGGTTGCAGTCGCTTAGGTGTACAATCAATGAGTCAGTAGCTCATGAGTACAGCGGCGAGTGGCAGCGCGAAATGAAGCTGAAGAGACGGCCGAGACGGGGTTAGGCGGTCCATGTTTAATATTTGGCATACCAGTTATTGACATAGCGCCGCTTGCTGTTTGATTGCAGTTGCTCGAGCACAAGCAAGGAAATGTGCACATACCCGGCAGGCTGTGCTGTTTGTTTATCGGAAGCATACACTTTCTGCGGAGAAAACAGGGGTTATCGTTAGGGAGGCAAGAGAGCTAGATTACAGTAAATGGCGACATATCCCTTAGTATGGCCGAAAGAAAGGGGTTTGTTCCCCGGCTTGTCCCCGAAAATGGTTGTATGATGTTACATAGCGACCCAGCGACGCCGATACCCGGGAAGCTCTCAATCCCAAGCACCGCTCTTCTACACCATCTTTGGTACATGATATACAAGCTTGGTCGTCTCAAAAGCCCTACTTCTTCTTGCCCTTCGCAGCAGCAGCGGCAGTCTTCGCCGCTGCTGCCTTGGCATTTGCCTTGGCCGCGCCCCTCGTCGTCAATACCTTCCTCGTCTTCTTCCACGCGTGCACCAGATCTGCCACACTGCCCATGTCGTGCTTGGGCTGGCGCATGTACGTCAGGCGGGCTCTGCGGGCGCGGCGGGCGCGCCTCTTGATGATCTCAATGCCTGCTACGTTGCGGTTGTAGATCTTGTACCACATCTCTACACCAATCTTGCTGAGATGGTTGCGCAGCAGGATAGCCGTGTCGATGCCCGCCCGCCTAATTGACAGGCACACACCCGCAAAAGGCTCTCCTCCACGCCTATGGGTCACCATCAACACATCGCCAACGCGGGCCGCATTGCGCGTCTTGGCGAAGAGGGCGGTACGGGCACCCGTCGGGTCCATCTTCTTGATCTGGTCGGCGTGGAGGAGCGGCATTGGGTCTGGGGGTACGACCACGAGGCCGGAGACCTTGCCGCCGACGGATGCGTTGGGAACGACTTTGTCGGGCTTGCTGTTCTTGCTCGTTGGCGTGGGAGGTCCTTTCAGTGCTATCGGGGGGGCGTAGACGGCGAAGGCGGAGCGGAGCTTCTTTGTCTTCTGATCGATAAGCCGGACTGTGTGCATAATGTTAGAAACATGAGCGCCACACCAGCATATTGGCAAGCCTGGTCAATTGGAGAGGGCATACAGAAGTTGTGGTCGGGGACGGCGTCAGGACTGGGCTTTTGTTTGCCCTTCGTAGCGACAGCGGTCGCCATTGATCTGTTGAACAGCACCTTTTGTTGCCTCACCTGCCGCAGACTGGCCTTCAGGTAGCCTAACGGCCGCCTGGAGAGTGGCGTGGCATTCATTGTGTTGATATTTCGTCCCCTTTGAGAATCCGCAGATCGGGCCAAACGGTGCTCGCTCAGCCGGGGAGCCGGCCTGAAGCTTTTTGGTCGACGTTGAAACCTCGAGCAATTGCACCGTCTCATTGGCCGCAGTGGAGAGAAATTCAGCGTTCGGCCCCATATATTTTTGCTGCAGTCCAATCAATGCAGCCGACATGAGCAGGGGTAAATTTCGCGGCAACCCTCAGCGCGGCTCCAATTCCTCGCATCATCGCCCGCACCTTTGCCTGCTCGACGCCATCGACCAAATCTCGAGCTATGTCTAGCATAGCCCCCACAAACGCCCTCAGGGCAGGGAACAAAGTCCTGGGGGCCCTCTCCAGGACGGCCGCCCTGCAGCGCCGGTGTCTTTCCACATCTCAATCCCGTCAAGGTACGCTCGCTCCCAGTCAATGAGTCTATCTCAACGCTGGCTCCCGCTGACTGAATTGCCCCTGACAGCCACACATGTCATCAAATTCTCAAAGACCAAAGATGACAAGCTTAACGAAATACTCGCAACCATTCGGGACAAGATTATCCTCCCGTCGTACTTGCCCCTCGACCAGCAAAAGAGGTTGTACAACGAAAAGTACAAGGCGGCACTCGAAGCGGATCCCATCATCCTGACCATTGACGGCGAGGAGCTGCGCTTCAGCCACAGGAACCGGCTGTCCGACCTTCCCAACACCAAGAAGTCCTTTAAGATGGCGGTCGATGCCATGACAGCCATCAAGGACTTCCAGAACCTGTCAAAACTGCTCGAGGGCGTCACCCAGCACGCCGGGCGCAAACTCGACCCGGTTTTCTATTCCATGTTAGTGCGGAGGGCGGGCCAGACTGGTAATATCCAGGTAATCCTCGATGCTGTCAGAAACGTCAAACGTACCGGCCTCAAGCTCGATCAGTCGGCCACCATCAACGAGCTGCTCGTTTGGATCCAGAAGGAGGCCGTTGGCGCCGGCTGGCAAACAAGGGCGCTCGAGTTGGCCCTGAAGAGGACGCAGCTTGTACTCGATCTGCTTGAGGGCGAGCCGAGACACGCGCCAAAGCGGGCGCGCGGGCCTGAGATTAGGTCGTTTCCCTTTTTCAGGGACCCCCAATTCCTTGCAATGAGGCTAAACCTGGCGGCTGCCCTGGCCATCAACCAGAAGGGGGGTAAGGGTACAAAGGAGAAGGTGGTCAAGTATGCTGAAGAACTGGTCAAGCTATGGCCTAAGGGGGCGGGTCTTCTGGACCTGGAACCTGCCGAAGCCTACAAGTACCCATTTGAGATGGGTTACATGTTGAATCGTAACGTGTATCTGTGGGCTGCCGCCCCGGTACTTAGCGGCCTCACACTCGCGGCCAAAGTTGTCGAGTCGGAACTTGCCAATCAGCTTCTGAAGAGAGCGAAGCGAGTGGAGGGAGAGGTAATCACGGCTTTGGAGACAGCTGAGGCGGGGAGGGGCGTGGTGCTATATAAGCAGATATTCGAGGAACAACCGTTTGAGAAAACGCTGAAGGCGGAGGAGTCAGAAAAGTTAGAGAAGACAGGGCATGTAGAAGATATTGAGAGGGCAAAGGAGGCAGCATAAGCCCCATAAGTCAGTAAGGGAATGGGGTAACGGGGTGTATATGGGCTATGTACGGTATATGTATCGTATCTGTAACATTAGATTTATAAACAAGCCGCCAATCATGGCAAGACTATGTATTTGTGTAAACGTTCAGGGACAGCTGAGAACAGTTTCTTCTCCTCGAGCCACTTCCTCGAGAACAGGCGTTCGGCGTAGCGATACGCGCCATCGCATAGGATCGTCACAACAGTATTGCCCTTGCCTAGCTTCTCAGCCACCTCCTTGGCGGCCACGACGTTGAGCGCTGAGCTCGCGCCGAGGTAGAGCCCCTCCTCATCCAGACAGCGGTAAACCATCTCGATGCTCTTCTCATCGCTGATGTGTAGCGACCCGTCAATTACGCCGACTTCGCCCTTCAGGTTGTCGGTGATGCGACCTTGCCCGATACCCTCGGTAATGCTCGATCCAGACCGATCAATTAACTTGCCGCCCGAACTAAAGTACGAGTGCAGCACGCTGCCGGGCGGGTCGGCTAGGAAACACTTGACTTGGCCCTCTGAGACATCTTTGAGGTAGTGGGTGACGCCAGCGAGGGTGCCGCCGGTGCCGGTGGCGCAAGTGAAGGCGTTGACCTTGCCGTTGGTCTGGTGCCAGATCTCGGGGCCGGTGGAGAGAAGGTGGGCGCGGCGGTTGGCCGTGTTGTCAAACTGATCGGTCCAAACTGCGTTGTCGAGAGTCTCGGCATGGCGCTTGGCCTGGTGGTTGTAGTTCTGCGGGTTGTCGAAGGCTACGGCGGGCACGGGGTACACCTCGGCACCCAGCAGGCGAAGCAGGTCGATCTTGCCCTGCGACTGCGTGTCGGGCATGTAGATGACGAGCTGGTATCCGAGACTGCGGCACACGTGCGCGAGACCGATGCCCGTGTTGCCGGCGGTGCCCTCAACCACGGTACCGCCCGGCCGCAGCAGCCCCTTATTCTCGGCATCCCGGACGAGGAACAGCGCTGCCCGGTCTTTGACGGACCCGCCCGGGTTCATGAACTCGGCCTTGCCCAGAACCTCACACCCTGTCTCCTCCGAGAGCCGGTTTAGCCGGATCAAGGGCGTGTTACCAACGGCATCTGACAGGCCCTTGGCGATTCCCTGCGCCTTAGAGATGGCGATGAGTTGTGGGTTGATGTGTTTGGACCCTGCGACGGGGACAATGTCCATCCGCCGCGCGCTGGTCGCAAAGGTGCGGATGCTATGGCGGAACATGGTGAAGGTAGTCTCTGGGGATGAGCGGACAGCGCGGGATTAACTATGCGTAGAACAAGACCCAATGGCACAGAAAACCACCCCAAATGTGGGAAAGAACTAAGATCAAACCGCCAGACCGTCAAAGGGCGCGATCAATGATGGCTGGTGGGGTCGATGGCGCCATTAGGTACTAAGCGCTAAACCGCTAAAACCCGCCTGAAGGGTTCTGCCTGCCGGGTGCCGCTGGTCCTCTTGGCACTACGTTTGGGGCGACACCCCCCTGACCTGCCGCCCCGTCTCAGCCGCCAAGTGACGTGCCCAGCTGGGGTCGGGCGATGAACTGCGGGCTGTAGGCCTCGGAATTTTGAAGTTTCCCATGTTTGTCACAACCCGCCCCGACCAAAGGTCTTCCATTTACGACACACTTGACGCGACATTGCGCCAGCGCCTTAATTTCTCGAATTTTTCAAGGCTTAATAGCGTTCAAGAATCTGTTTAATAATCGAGGATACAAGTTGATGACTTTACTGGACACGCCACACGTGTCCCGATGGCGACCAACAAGGATGAGAGCAAGATCTCTTCGCTCTCCGACATCGATGTAACGGCCAGTAGCGATGACGACAGCGATGCAGGCGGGGGTGAACAGGTCGAGCGGGTCGAGAAGATTGAATGGCTCGCAACAACACGCACAAAGCGATCTACGGCCGGAAACCGCATGAAGTCGATGCTGGCGATCGAGGCACCTGCCGATGACGACGATCTCGAGCTTCTCTTCGCCGAAGATGAGGACGACGCGGGATTCACGGACGATGCAAAGGATAACGCCTCTGACGTGTTGATGGACTCGTCTTCTGACGACGAGGATCAAGGAAGGGACGCGGATGATATGGAGGGTGAAAAGGAGCTGGAGCGCCAGGCACGGGAGAAGAAAAACGCCCAGCGGAAACGAAAGGCGCAAGAGGCTATCCCGGCCAAGTTCAGGAAAAAGGTCCGCATCGAGCAGCCAGCCGGTGCTGCCGACTCAGCGAGTCCAAGATCAAGCGCGCCTCCGCCTCCACAACACCCCGCGCCCTCGCGCCCAGCGCCCAGGCCAAAGAAGAAGTCGGAAAGAATGAGCTGGCTCCCATCGACAGCGGAGCTGCCGACTCGAGCCTCGGACCGCTCTACAACGAGGATAAGCAAGCAGCAACTGCACGAGAAGATGGTCCAGGATGAGGTCAGGCGCAAGAAACAGTTGGAGCGGATGGAAAAGAATGCCAAGAGGCTCGAAGCCCTGAAGAAACCGCCGATGACGCAAGCAGAACGGCTGGCGGAGGCTGCTCTTATTGAGAAGCGGAACTCCAAGAGCTTGAATCGCTGGGAGGTTGCTGAGAAGCAGAGAGAGGAGGAGCGTCTTAGGAAGATCGCCGCTCTTCACAACCGTAAACTTGACGGGCCGGTGGTCACATTTTGGAGTGGCATCCAACAACTGGAAGAGGGTCAGTTAAAGCACGTCGGAAACCTGGTTTCAATCGAAGAGAAAGCGCCTAGAAAGAAGAGGCAATCTGCCGCCGTTGCCGCTGCTTTGACAGCGGCCCCGGCAACTCTCATGGCGGCAACTCCCACGGCGCAGGAGTTAGAAGGTGGGAGGGTCGAAGATACATCAAAGCCACCATCACCAACTGAGAAGGCAGACCCAAAGCCGGGCAACATGGTGCCGGAGATCAAACCGGAGGTATCCGAACCAGCGGGGCTACCCCCGCCGTTCCCATCAGCCGGCACACAAAATCCACAACCAGCCACACTCCAGGATTCCTCTCCTAATCACCCAGTTGAAGAAGCACGGTTTACACCTACCCTGACAGCACCTCCGGCTCTAGCTATGGCTCCACTTTTGACAACGGACACACCTCTAGCTACGGCCCCGGTTGCGGCTGTGACTTCACCAATGGTCCCAGCCTTACCTCTGGTCTCGACTCCTGCTACGGAGGCTACTCCCGCCCCCGTTCCGGCTCCAGCCCCAGTCTCAGCTCCTGCTCCAATTTCAACTCCAGCGCTATCTGTAGCATCAATGGCGCCTCCCCCTCTTCCTCTGTCACCAGATGTCAAACAGCACTCCTCAGCAGTCCTAGCTGCCCCTATTCTTGCTCCGCCTGTGGGCCTGGCACCTCCCATGCTTGGCGGCCGGATGTCTATGCTGGGCTTTTCAGCCTCAAATGGCACATCCAACTGCCTTGCACCCCCTAATACCTCACACACACCATCACCCCTCTCCCTTCCCCCGTCCACTCCGGGCATGAGAGCCCCGAAGGCGCCAAAACCTACAGTTATAGTGCCCACGGCATCTGCCACACCATCACCAAGCATACTTACTCCTCCACCTCCACCTCCACCATTACCACCTTCCACGCCACTACAACCTACACAAGGAAATGCGTCGAGACTCTCCAAGGGTCCCGAGACACCACGGGATGCACAGTCCGAGCCTCCCCGTGAAGGAAAGGTGACGCGCAGTTGCATTATCCTGCAGAACTTTGACGAGAATGCCATCAAAGACCGCCAGGTGCAGACACAAATCCTTTTCGGGAGGAAGATGAACAAGCTCGCGAGTATGTCTAACCAGGAAACCCATCCACAAATATTTCCCCAAACCCAAGGCTAACATTTTACCAGAACCCGCCCATGCCCCTCTGTGTGTCATTACCAACCACCCAGCCAAGTACAGAGATACCAAGACAGGCTTGCCGTACTACAACAGCTATGCCTACAAAGAGATCCAGCGCGTATACCGTGGTGACTACAAATGGAGTCGACTGCTCGGCGCGTATGTCGGGAGCGGAAACTACGCAGCACGGGGCGTACCAGACCGATTTCTCGACCCAACCAAGAAGAGGTCGACGCCGAGGATGGCTCCTGATCAGGAGCAGAAGGGTTCTGTTCTTGTGCCCAAGGAAGATGCTGACGCGCCTACGCCGCCAAAACAGGCTGAAGCTCGGTTAGAGCCAGTTGAGGATATCAAAATGGAGGAGAGCGGCCCGGGGGTAGCAATACCTGCACCAGTAACCCAGGGCCCGGTTTTTGCCCCGATTACCTAGCCCGGAAACGTATGGAGACAATGTTGTATGATACAAGCCTGTGAGGCAGTCTCGAATGAAATTGAGAATTGGAAGTGCCTCGCCGAAATTAGCGCGTCAGGCCCCGGCATTTGGTAACCAACGTTGACTGAACATCAAGCCTGCTAGCCAGATTGCCCCGACCCATTTCCCATCCATGCCATAGATATATATCCACTCTCCCAAACGCCCAACTCCACAAAAAGGTATCGTTACGACTCATCCATCTTATCCCCCCCTTTCCCCTGCGTCCCTCCCCCCAAGACGCCAACAACCCCCTCCAAACCCTCCACCTCGCCTTGCCCCAAACTCCTGCCTCCACCATCCCATTCCCCATCCCTCACCTCCCCGCCCGCGCCTAGATCCAGTCCACGCACGTTCTCAAGATGCCGTCGCGTCGCCGCTTCCACGTACTCGAGCCGCTCGCGCCGCCAGCTACCCTTTCGCTCCTGCTCGTCCTGGCCGCCCGCGTCGCGCTCGGCGAGGTCGGGCAGGATGTTCCGCAGCGAGGTCGACAGTGCGCGCAGCGCCTGCAGCTGGGAGAGGGTGAAGGCGGTGGTGGTGGTGACGGGGGCGTCAGCGCCGCCCTCTGCGAGGGCGCCCTGGCTCTGTAGGAAGGCGAGGGGGGCGGGAGCGGGGGAAGCTTCTTCGGATTTGATAGGAGAGGGCGGGGCTACGAGGGCGCGCAGGGACGCGAGCAGGGAGGCGTTGCGCGCCTTCTCGGCGTGCAGCATGCAGCTGAGCTTTTGGCTGGCCTGCAGGCGCCGGCGCAGCCGGCTCACGCTCTCGAGGGAGGGGGTGTCGGCGCCGCCCGCGGGCGAGGGTGCGAAGTCAAGATTCTCGTAGTGCGACAGCCGGATCCAGTCCCGGTCCGAGGGCCGCACGCACAGGATGTTGCGCATCACGTAGATCTCGAAGACGTCGAAGTTCTTGTCGATCGAGGCGAAGAGGAGCGTCTCGAGCTGGTGCGTGCCCGCCTCGATCTCGTGCCGGCGGGCTTCTTCAGCGTTGGGAAGGCCATCGGCCGCCGCGTTTTTGCTCTTGCCCTTGGATGTGGTGCTCGCTGAGGGCTCGGCTGAGTGTGTGGGTGGGCGGAAGCCGAGGGAGGCGGGTGGGGCGTTGAGGAGGCCCTGCTCGATGCTGTTGACGGCACGCTCGGCGAGGATGTTGATACTGTTGATTATGTCGTCGAGCAGGCTCTGGGGAGTGCGCGTGTTAGCCCAATTGGCACATTTTGAGGGGTTTATGCTTGACGTACGACTGGGGGGTAGCCGAAATGCTCCGTCAGGAGCTCAATATCGGATCTCATTGATGCCGCCATTTTGGGCCGTCGTCCTGTTCGGTGTTGATTTGACTTCTGCAACGCGACGACGGAGACGCGATTGGGACGGGGATCGATAATTTGACGCGGGGAACTCTTTAGCTGATTGCGGCCTGAAGCGCAAGGCAGAAATCCCTGCAAATAAGTCCCAGTCAGCGATCTCCCGCCTTACGTCACACACCACGGGCCACTAAGACTTCATTGCTGAGCGGCATCTTTTGAGTGGAAACCGCAAATTTTTAGTGGTCTATCTCCTATCAGCTGCCGATAAACGGCAATCGCTTGTTTTATTTACTTCATCTGTCCTCCGACCTCAAAATAACACCGCCGCTTCAGAGACGTCATGGACGGTTACAAGGATAAGCTCAAAAGCAAATGGAGTGAGAGACCGGCTGTGGCCATGCCGTCGTCTATCACTCCATTTGGCGTGAGAGACAAGGCGGTACGCTAAGTTGTCCTCCGGTGTGAATATCAGCCGGGAGCTAACATGCTTGATGTCGTTAGAAAAGCCTGATTGGCCGTGGTGGTGACAACAACGTGGGTCTACCTTCCCAACAGCCATAACTGAAGATCATATCCTCTAACCGCCCCCAGGCCGCTCGAGTCGACCACGTATCACAGCCGCTGTCGTCTCTCAGGGACCCCTCTTCCTTCGGACCGCCTCCCAGGCGTTTTGGTACCGGCTCCTCAGGCCGCATAGATTCACCACCGCCTCCACCGTCTCGGGCCTCGTCCAACACACCCTACTCCTCCCAACGCGACCCGTCCCACTCCGGACAACCTCCACAGTACGAGGAAGAAGCACCGCCCTCTCGGCCCTACCGCGCCGACACAACCGGCCTGACCACCTCGAACCTCCCTCCCCCGCCCCGTAGAGACGGCATCCTCCCCCCACCCTCTCTCCCCTCGGGACGCCCCACACCGCCGAGCCTTCCCCCGCGCCTCCCACCGCGCTCAAACGCCGCCTCCCCAACCCTCCCAAGCCGCGCTCCCCCCCACCCGAGACCACATCATCCTCGATGATCCAGCCGAGCAAGCTAAACCAAAGCGCCATCCAACGCCTCGGCGCAGCGGGCATATCGGTCCCGGCCTTCGGCATCGGCAGCCGACAACCCGCGAGTACACCTCCACCCCCGCCGCCGGCCCGCTCCCCAGCGCCAGCCAACCCCTCGCAACTCAACGAGTTGCAATCCCGCTTCTCCCGGCTCTCCTCGTCGGGAGCCCCCCCGGACCAGGGGACCACCATGGACCAGAAGCGCGCGGCCCTCCAAACGGTCACAGCTCTCCGCCAAAACCCCAGCTCCGTCTCCGCGTCCGACGCTATGGCTGCCGGCTCGACGTTCAACAACTTCCGCCAGAGGCATAGCGAGCAGGTCGCTGCAGGCGTGCGCAGCGCGAACAATCTGCGAGAGAAGTACGGAGGGCAGATTACTATGCATGACAATGATAATACTAGTCGAAGTGGGGGCAGTGGTCAGGGGCAGGGGCAGGGGCAGCAGGCCGTAGCGGCAGCGGCTGGGTTTATGGGCAAGAAGAAGCCGCCTCCACCGCCGCCGAAGAAGTTCCTCACGAATCCAAGTCCGAGAGGAGGAGATGATCCGCCGCCGCCACCGGTGCCGCTGGCGACTAGGCCCCAGTTTTGAAGAATGGGGTTGTGACGATGGAGCAGGAAGAACGGGAATGTGGTTATCGGTGCTTGTATAACACAGGCTCGGGTTTTAAAATGATAAAGGGATAACATGGCAACAACGGACAATCATTATCATAAGCAGCACGGGAACAGGGACCAGTAATAAGGCGTTTAATGCATCAATAGCGAGGCTCTCTGGCTGAAGGTATCATGGAATGGAAGAATTCATAGTTTGCTGTATATGTGCCCAACCCGCCACCTCTTTAAATAGGTCGCGTTTATGTCGAGTGATATGGCAAACGTGTGCGTTAAGGGTGAGGTTGCTTCATCTAACCATGTTGTTGACCGCTCTAAACCTTCATCTCCTTGAGGCCGTGCTTCCAGACCGTGACGTAGGGGGTGGTACCATCCTCGCGATAGTTGAGGAGAACGGCCCTGTTCAATAACGTCAGTTCTTAGGATCGTTTAACAGCCGTCAACAGAAATTGTACTCACATTCCATCGGGGTTACCAGACTCGCCGGTGTAAAACTCGTAGTCCTTGAATTTGCCAACTATCTTCTTGGCGAAGGCTTGGGCCTTGGTCTCGAAGTCCTTGATCTCCTCCTCGGACTTTTCATCTTCCTTGAGCTTAGCCTTGATAGCCTTCATGTAACCTGTGATGTTTTAGTACCTTTGAGACTTTTCTTTGGGATCAGGGGCAACAGAATACATACCCTTAAGGTAGGTCAAGTACGACTTCTTGTCGAAGCTGGTTGACTGAAGACGGAACGAATTGAGGACGTTGTTGACCTTCACGGCCGTGTCCTCAACACCCTCCTCCTCCTCCTCGGCCGAAGCATTGGCACCAGTGTCTAGATTGAAAAGACCCGCGTTAGTAACTATCCACACCTCTCGTACCTTACCTAAGCGTTTGACTCTCGTCCCCGCAAGGGTTTAAATTGGCGAGGCGCAAAATGCTACACATACCAACATGGACAGCACCCTCAACGATCATGGCGCAGTCGACCTCGTAGGCGATGCCATCGACCTCGATCATGTCGTAGGAGTCCGAGATGATCTCATCGTCGGTAATGATGTCCTGCAGGAGCGGGGTGGTCTGATTAGCGGACTGCACGGGCTATGCGATAAAGCACAAGCAATGTGGGTGCTTGATGTCATGCAGAGCGCGGTTACCTTGAAGATAATCATCTTGGCGGTTGGCTGAGAAGAGAGGATGTGTGGGAGGTGATGCAGTTGTTTTGTCGAAGACGATGAAAGGAATGAGATCGCGACGAAGTCTGAAGGCAGCAGAGGATTGAGGGGTTGAAAATAAAAAAAATGGGCGAGAGGCTTCAAGGAGGGGTCGGCGGGGCAAGTTTTCGGTATGCGCTAAGCCTTTTCGGAAATAGCGCGATAAGAAAACCCCAACGCTTCCATGGAAGGGCGACGCAGCGGGTATAAAAAGTGATGCAGAAACCTTATGTTTGACAACCATGGAAGTTCCTTGGAATCATTTTTGCTACCAGCTAAAGGTGCAAGGCTATGAGCTCAAGCTGAAGTTTCGGGCCTCCCTCGTTGAGGGACTGCTGAAGAGAACATGGCTATCAAGATTTCTCGCTGCTTTGTGATCCATCATGCCAATCTCCTTATCATCCTGGCCGTGATCGAAACTCCCCAGTCGCGGCCCTGCTGACATACGAATCATGCTCAGTAACCTAGATAGAGGGCCCTGCCAGAATGTCTCGAAGGCCTAGTTATCCTAATCCGAGTCATCATCACTGTCCTTCTCCTCAGCCACGGCATGAACTAGTTTCATGAAGCCTTGAAAGTCAAGGAGTCTGGAATCCATATCGGTGGTTGGATCCTTGACCCAGTCCTCATTGTACGTCTTCAGTCATTCTAGGATGAACGACTGCATGAATCTGTTGTCAAGACAAAATCCCGCTGACTCCAGGCGCCTGATCGCATGTGTCAACTACCATGTAGGAAAGAAAATGACGAATTAGACGTACCAGCGCAGCTACATGGCCCTGTCAATAAACTTCCTGAGAGTATCGAAGTTGACCGTGTCGATTTTGGTCAGCTCAATGATCAACTCGTGAATGTGTTCTTCCGAGGCACCGAGGAGAGTGTGGCTCGTGATCTTGTCCCAGAGGCTGTGAGGCTCGAAGTCCTCCTTAACCACAGCCTCCAACAGACTGAAGCAATGTATGCAGGAAACTTCGACCGTCAGTTCCTCCACAGACGGAAAGTATGGCAGAAGTGGGCTGGAAGGCAGGGTTGGGAAACTGAAGACATCGCAGCCCGAAGGAGGTAGGTTCCACCAAGAGGAATACTAAAGCCCCGATGATGCCTTCGCAGCATAGGAAAGACATCCGTGGTATTTCACCAGGCCTTTCTAGGATAGGGAAAGGCCTGCTAAAAATACCAAATATGCCTTTTTAAATGCGGACGATGCTGCCGTTTTTACTGCTCGAAAGCCCTTCCAGGGCTTCAATACCCCCCTTGGAGCCATAGGAGAAGATCCCGCGCTAACAAACAAACCAAGGTTGGATTGTACGTGCATTCTAGAAGTTCACTCTCAACTCAATTATCCAGCTTCCTTCCCAAAATATCGTGATTGAGAACGCAAGTTAGAAAGCCACAGGGCTCACAAACCGTACTCATATCTATCATGCTTCTTTCTTAAGGTTCTATATCTGCGTTTGCCCCTCAAACACTACAAGCACGCCAAAGACGGGCGAAGCTCTAGATCTAAAGTAAAGCATGATAGGTACTGGAGAAAATTAATGACATGATGGGGAATGCACTTCTTAGCATGGTCAACAAACATCAATCTCTACCGTTTCTAAATAGCTTTTAGAGGTTAAAGTGGAAAAAAGACGCTTCCTTATTGTGGATAGTGACGTCCTCTAAGAATATATCAGTATGAAGAACTTGTTGCTAAGCTGTCATTCTATGGATAAACTTGCCTTGCCGAAATGTTGTCGTTGTTAGCCCGCAAAACTTATACGTCCATAATGGCCCTGCTCGGCTGCAACTGCGGAATTTCGATGAGTTCACTGTTGCATCTCAAAAAAGCCTAAACAGTAGATGAAAAAGAAATGCTGGACTCTCCCGAGCACCGAATCATCAGGTCAGCTAGTTTTGTGAGATTATGATGCCCTCGCCGTTTGAAGTCGGGAAGTGGAAGTAGGTTGAAGGAGATCAAAAGTGGGGGCTGACATCCCGGTTCCGTTCCGATGTGTGCAATCGTCCGGACCCTCCACTTCCATTGCGGAGGTGGCTGTACCGATCCCAGGGGGGCTGCATGTGCCTGCCAAGCCCGGAGGATCGGTGTCAGCACGGGATAGACCCGCTTGTTTGTCGAACGCTTCCCGAAAAGGGGCTGAACGGCTTGGTCGAGTGACTAAGACCATTACTCATCCCAGAGACATGCATCTGTCAATGAAGCTCCACCAACTGTGCATAGCTAGGGCCAATTCGAGCGGGAGTTAAGCTGGCGGGAGAAGCAGCTAGATTTTCAACACGCCTGTCGCGGTTCACGCGTTGGTGGGTTGTTGGTGGGCTGTTCCGGTGGCGGCATGCAAAAAAGTCGAGCGATCGGTGGCCAGACTCTGCAGACGAATCGGCTGCCGATTCAGGACAAGCGAAATTGATAAGGCCAGGCCAAGACCGTGCACCCCATCCGCACATCCGGGCTTTTTCGACAAACCGTTTTCCCGACGCTCCATTTCACCTTATTATAGGTACCGGATAGCAGTACTGTAGCAAACCCAAAAAACATCTCGCCCGCCGAGCCCCTTGTGTGACGACCTCCTCAACTATTTTCGTTCCTTTGCCGGCCCTGCGAGGGAGGCGAGCAAAAGCAAGCTTCGCCGGCCGCGTCGACGCGCGACACCCGACTGCGACGCCCGGCCTCTTGGTCGCACACAACCCACCTCACCACCGCGGACCGCGCATTCACGACCGCGATGGCGAACTTCACGATCGCGTCGGACCTGCCGCCGCTGCCGACCTACGAGACCCGCCCCATGCCCGACTACCTTCCCTTCATCTCCGACTTCTGGCTGTCACTCATTCTCCCCCACATCGCCTATTGGGCCGTGTCGATGCTCTTCCACGTCATCGACATTTACGACCTTTTCCCGCAGTACAGGCTGCACACCCCTGAAGAGATCACGCAGCGCAACCTCGCGTCGCGGTACCAGGTGGCACGCGATGTCATCCTCGAGCAAATAATCCAGATCGTCACCTCGACCGTCCTCAGCCTGACCGAGCCCAAGCAGATGACGGGTATGGAGAACTACGAGGTGGCTGTCTGGGCGACGCGCATTCGTCTGGCACAAAGGGCTGTCCCCTCGCTCCTCGGCTTGCTTGGCCTCAACGCTGCGACAATCGCCAAGAACATGGCCACATCGCATCCGCTGCTCGCCGGTGCCCTCGCTGGTGGTTATTATCCCCATCTCACCACACAACTTAATGGCGTCGCTGGGATTGAGGTGCCTGCGTTCGCGACATGGGAATTGCTGGTCGCCAAGGCCATTTATTGGCTTGTCGTTCCAGGTATTCAGGTCTGGATCGCAGTATGCTTCCTTGATACCTGGCAATACTTCTGGCACCGCGCCATGCACATGAATAAGTGGATGTACAGTAAGCCATTGCCCCTCCCTATGCATCAACTACCACCGCTCGATAGGCTTTCTAACTTGCATACCCCCACAGCAAAATGGCACGCCCGCCACCACAGGTTGTATGTGCCCTACGCCTACGGGGCCCTCTACAACCACCCGGTCGAGGGCTTCCTGCTCGACACACTCGGCGCCGGCCTTGGTTACAAGGTGTCATGTCTCAGCCCACGACTGGGCATGTGGTTCTTCACCTTCAGCACGATGAAGACGGTTGATGACCATTGTGGGTATGCGCTGCCGTGGGACCCGCTGCAGCACATCACGAGCAACAACGCAGCCTACCACGACATCCACCATCAAAGCTGGGGTATCAAGACCAACTTCTCACAACCCTTCTTCACCATCTGGGACCGGCTCCTGGGCACCATGTGGAAGGGCGATGTTACCGACAAGTACGCGCGCACCCGGGCGGCGGCAGCCAAGAAGGCCGTGCCCAATGGCAAGGCTGAAGTGCCAAATGGGAAGGCTGTGCTGGTACCTAATGGTAATGGCAAAGTCGTCGCACCAAGGAAAGCGGTCATGAAGAATTGAAAAATCGTGATCGAGGTATTTGGCAGCCTTCCTTCTTTTTTGGCTACCGCTACCACAGCTGCTTCTTCCGTGTTGTGAAGTTCGCGGCTTTACATGTATTCTCTCGCCCTGTTCTTTTCTTCGTCTTTATTTCGGCTTTACGTTGGTAATCAACAACATTCGCTGGGCGTGTATTACTGCGAAATATCACCAATCTTTGTGTGCGTTTTCTTCAAGGGGGGATAGTTGGATTCACGAGGAGAGGGGGAAATCCAAGGAAACAACTTAATTTCATGGCATTGGGAAGGCGTCTATGGTGGGATTCTAAATTTTTTTTTTTTTTGGCTGCGGTTTTCGTCAACATCTCCGCACACTCTGCTCATGGCTGGATTTGGGTTCACGGGGATGTCATGGGAACGAACGGGTAGGGGGGGGAGGAGGGAGGGGGGAAGGACAAGACAGCGAGAAGGGCAAGGCAGCGAGGTTGTCTATAGTCGACACGGCCGCTCGCCTGACAATGTGTGTGTTGATTTGCTTGTATTGTACAAAGAAGACACTGTCATGACCTCTCCCTTGTATACGGGCGAGGGATGCCGGGAGATTGAAGGCTGGAAAGGCAAGCAGGAGAAGGGGTAGGGATATGACACGGGGGTAGAGGTGTCACCAAGAAACATGAAGACTGGGGTGCCCAGTGGTGGAGGTGTCCTGCTTCTATAATGGTAATGCCTAAGAGAAGAGAGAAACGAAATCTTGCTTCATTGGAGGCGCAGTCCGAGTTTTGTTTTGGCCGGTTCAATCTGATGTTTGCTTTGAATGGTGGCTACGTTCGATGCTGACTGTGCCCGCCGCAGTTGAAACTTGGTGCTGCAAAGGAATACCTATCTTTGCAGCAAAACATGTCAAGCATCCCCAAATCGTCCGCTGAGAAAGATGACTAGCTCTGAAACAAAACGGACTGCCTCATTGTGGAACCACCACATGTGCCAGGTGTGGAGGATAATGCGAGCTGGAGTTGTGTATACCTGACCGCAGTGGAGTCAGGACGCGGGATGACAGTAAGGAAGGCTGCGTCTTCCAGGAAATGAACTCCGAATCAAGGGGCGTTGTCTCGAGATTTCGTGTAACTGTTTTCATGTCCCACGAGAACGGTGAGAGACGGTGATCGACGACCTCTCACGGAAGTATTATCGACATTGTCTCCGCGGGGCGACCGAGGGGTTTTCGTTTGTCTGTTTTCTCTCCCCACCGAAGCCCCTTTGCAGCGGGCACGAGGACATGGCGGTTGGATTACAGTTCCTAGTGGACGAGGACAAGGTGCTTATGTGTCCGGAATTGTAAAGTAACACTGGCATTGCATACCGGACAGGCTGCACGACAACGTCTCGTAAAAGGGATGAGGGAATTGTTCGAGAAGATTGAACTGCACCTGCAAAAGTTCACTGCTGGTGGATGGCTTAGAGTATGCGTCCGAAGGTATGTCTCGGTCTCGCCCACCCTACTGCCGGGTGGCTGCTTCATTGAGACCGGCTGCGAACACGCGTTCATCGGCAATTGTCATTGTAATTATCACTGTCAATCGTGCCATCAGTAGCTGTTGCGGCCCACGCGGCGCACGGCTCCGCCTTTATATGAGAAAGGGAAGCCGAAGGAGGCGGTGAGAAGGTTGAGGACACTGAGAAATACGGCAGTCATGGCGGAATGTCGTCGACTCTTCACGGTTGCACGGCGTGTCGTTGGTTCCAGGTGTAACGTGGAGGGTCGGTCAGTCCCGTGGCTTGCAGCTGCCCGGGGGCGTCCTTTCTGCGGGCTGCTGCGGGCAACCGACAACAGCCATCACTTGGGTCGTGGGTCCAGGACTTTGTCCGCCTGGTTCCCAATCCCAACCTGGCCTGGCAATCGAGGTCGCACCGTAATGCGATGTGTTGTCACGGCCGCATTAAACCACTGGGCGTGTGATTCGGTCGCGCAAACAGGGCCAACGACCTCCGACCTCTGAGTGCCTGGCTGCTGCCTGCAAGAGGGATGGCTGTACAATCTAGCCCTTGTTTGTTTGTTAGCGCAGGACTTTAAAGCTATAACAATGAGAGAGGATGCCTCGTTGCGGATACGGGAAAGGGCCATTTGAATTGCTAGAAGGCCTTGTGAAATACCAAATATGCCTTTTGAAAATGCTAGAAACGCCGTTTTTGATGCTGCAAAGGCCTTGTCAGAGCTGCAATATCTCTCAGCGGGAGTGTCACACGCTATCAAGCAAACAAGTGTTGGAATGTAGGAGCGCCCTCGCTTTCCAATCGTGTGTGGGCGAGTTAGGGAGAGAATGGCGTTCGTCCGTAGCAAACGGCGATCGCGAATCTATCTACACCCCAAACTTGGACGCGCAAGCATGTATGTCTTGGCCTCTATTATTTCTGGCATCTCTTGCAGCTCGGGCATTTCTAGGTGGGAGATGAATATTGAAGGGCGAGTGGTCGAGATCGGTCCAGACTCGAAGCTGGCTGAGTTGGGAATAATTGGGAATGAGCTGAGATAAGCTGAGCTGTTTGCTCTCGAGATCTGGCTGAATCTGGGACGGGACGACAGCAGGCGCATTGAGGTGATTTCAGAAGCTGCGATGGCGTAATGTCCATTGGCCAAGGGTGTTCCTGCCCTGGCTAGCCAGTGCGTTTTCCTGGGACAACTCTTCCTCTCCGCCTCTCACCCCGGCGATCCCATCGCATCGCCAGGGAAACCCCAGATGATTTCCAATTCAATTGTTCGATCTCCCGACGCAGCCACGGATACGAATGCCAAACATGGCAGCCATTCTGGGGGAAACCAGGCTCGAGGATGAGACACGCATTCGGCAAACAAACTAGCACGAACGATTTGGGGCCAGTCCATTCAGACCATTGTTCCTGAGTTCCCGCTGGGTTCCCGTTCCCGACGAGGGCCAGTGGTCCAACCCACGCCGGCCACTCCCTCATGCTGAGACGTATCATCTCCCTCGCAGCTCGCCGCTGCGATCTGTGACACTGGAGGTTCATGGATGCTCACAGGATGCTTGCAGCAATTAGAATTCGTCCGTCTTTGGATGCTCGTGCGCCAACTGGTCGAGTTGTTTGTGCTTCTGCGTCTGCTTCTGCGTCTGCTCATCCTGCTGCACTGCACATGCAACCCATCCCCATTTCGTCCCATTTCATCATGCCCACCGCCATGGTGGACTGGCTCGACTGGTTCAGCTGAATGCGTCGTGGTCGCGGTGGCCGTCATCCCCATGCCCCTGCTAGCCCCCTTGGCTCGGACTGGGACGATCGATTCATCATGGCTCCCAAACCCTGATATGGCTGCGTCGCTAGCCAGCACCGAGCCAGCTTCTCCGCACAACACCAGCCCGCGATACCTCATCGCGCTCGTCGTCTCATGGCTAGCGTGCGCCCTCGGGCGGGGCTACTTGTATAAGTCGTCTGCTACCCAGTACAGTGCGATGCCATCTCCAGTTGCACCGCGTCCTGACTCGGAAATACCATTGTCGTGCTCGCCCCTGTGCCTCCTTATAAGAGATTCTCCAGGGTCCTGGTGATGTGCAAACCGCCCGTGTTTTCAGTCCCCCGTCCAGTGCCAACAGCTCAGACGAGAGCCGGGTCCCGATGCGACAGCACCACAGGAACACACAGGAACAGCACCACCCTGCGGCTCACTCCTCCTATGCCCACATCCCTGGCCCAATCGAATCCAATTGTCATCCCGCATGGTCGACAGGGTCTCCCGGCATGGCTGAGCCCTGGCGAGATTAGCGGTGCATGAAGTGTGTCCAATCCCAGCGACAGATCGCCTGCAAGCCGCGCCCCTCGAAGCCCTCACTCTTGCGCGCCTCGAGCTGGCGGCCAAAGCGTTGGTCTTCAGCCTGCCACAGGGCCCCGGCTTGCTCCCTGCTGCCCACGGGCTGGAATCTTGGGAGCTCTCAGATGAGGCGGGCCGGCCTGAAATAGACCTGGTACGCCGCCTTGTCCAGCGTCGTGGGCCATTCAAGCATCGGGGTCCCCCCCCGAGTCAACCACCAGGAAAACATCGAATCTCACTCTCCATCTCGAACCTCGCAAATCTCTGTCGCCAGTTGACGAATACGGCACGGCTCCCCTTTTCCCCTGAGCTGGTGTGCTGGCTGGATTTGGCAGAAACGTCAGCTTCTTTGGGAAACTCGAAACATTGACCCTCGTCGTCGCCGCTGGTCGACTTGTAAGCGCCGTCCACTCACATCAGCGGCCCTGCTTTTTACCTCCTGCGTCGCTCAATACTACGGCGCCTACAACACGAGCCGGCCGCCCTCATTGGCCCGCTCGTTCGCTCCTTCAATCCCAGCGATACAACACAGCGGAAGGCACGCAATATTCCCCAGATTTCTTTGTTTCATTGAAGCGCGCTCGATTCAGGGCGAGACGCAGCCGCCGTTGAAACAAATTTGGCGCGCTCGGCTTATAAGACGAAGCTCCCTCCCACCTGCATCAGACTCGCCCGCTCAAGCGCGGCGAGTCAACCTCACCAACTCGGCATGGACCCGACAACCACACTCTTTACCTTTATGCTGTGAGTTCTTTTTGGACGTGGATATTTGCTTTCTATCTCTCTCTCCATGAGATTCTCCTTGTTTTCTTCGTCATCCAGTTTGGTCCTGTGCATACTTTGTTGCTCTATCAACTACCGCTCCTTTCTATTTCCGGTTCTGTTATATCACACCTACCCATTCACACGCAAATATACCGTACGTGTCTGCTGCGATCTACCTTCCCCCGTGCTTCATTATGAGAATTGGGTCCCATTGGTTACTTAGATGCTGGATTTGTCGCAGTGTTGTCTCTGAGAGGGCGCTGGGTGATGGTTTGCGTACCAGTCCTATACAATAATCAACCATGGAATTGTCTGAGACCAGGCAGCAAACCAGGGCGTCGGTTGTTATGGACCGGGACAGTCCGTGCTATAGCTCATACCCATGCTTCAGCTCTCATTCAGCAACACCTGCATCACCATCCGCGATGTAACCTCACATCACAGCTCGCTTGGCAGGATAGCTAACATGCATATAGACAAACAAATCCCTCCGTCCAAGCGGTCCACTTAGTCGGATCTTGGGATAACTTTGGCCAAGCTTACACCATGGAGCGTGACATTCGAAGAGACCGTGGTCAATGGCGAGGATGTTACACATTCAAGGACATCATCTGCGACGGTGGTAGTGGCAGTGTGCCGAAGCGAAATGGGGGTCTCAAAATGGGTCACACGTACTATTACTATGTGAGAACTACTAGTCTGTTGTAAGACATACTGTTCCTAACCGAAACCCGCAGTACGAGCTAGACGGTGCTTCCGAGACACACGACCCATCATTGCCATCAACAAATACCTGCCCATATCTTCCCGGCCAGACCGTGAACACGCTTTGGGTCCCTGTCGAGCAGCCTAGCAGGCAGCGGAGCGCGTCGCTGAGCTCGATGCGCAAAGATACCTACATGACCATGAACCCAGCCGACAAGTTTGTTACTCCTCGGCCAGCTCCGATCCCCCCAGAGACACCTGCGCCGCGCCGGGCTGGAACTGCCCCATCACGAGTTCAGCACACCCGCTCGGCAAGGTCTCTGTCACCAGGATCCGGATGGACATTCTCGCCACGGAAGTTATTCAGCCGCAGCACGAGCTCCTCCTCCCTCAAGGCAGAGGCTGAGGCTGCCACAGTGGAGGAGGAAAGGAGAACTATGTCATCTGAACCAAGTCGCTCTAGGGATATATCTCCCGAGTCCTTGCGCAGGTTTCTATCAGATGACTCTCTACCGGCTGGGGAGCATGAAGGGAACGAGTGGCCTGCAATCGCCATACCCGAAGACATTGTCGAAGAGAACGAGGACGATGACAACTTCGCTACCTCGGCCGTATCGGAGAGCTTGCCTTTCACTGGCCTGTCACCACCTCCCCAGCGGGCTCTCTCGCCCTCGCCTTCGCCGCCGTCTACGATTGTTCCCTTTACGGCTACTCTGGTTGAAGAGCCAGTAACCGAGCCCGCTGGGTCGGTTGTTGAGCCAGTCGTTGAGCCAATGGCCGAACCCGAATGGCCTGCCCCTGCTCCGCCAACACGATGCCCTCCCCAAGTACCACACCTCACCAGCCTGCCAGCTGTAGTCATGACATCACGATTCTCTTTCTCGGACGCCAGCTACTACTCGCCGAACTCACCTCAGTCCCCCGATTCCAATTCTCTGCCCTCGTTTTACCATTCCGAGGACGACGATGACGAGGACAATGATGTACTATCCTCCAATGAAGAAGATGTGCTGAACCTACCCAGGATTGAATCCAAAGCTAGCGCTCGCAGCTCCTTTGGACGGGATCTCGACGCCGCCCTCTCGTGCTACAGCCTCCCCCGCTCCCCTATCCAGGACGGCGGGAAGCTCAGCGTTGTAACGCAGCCCTCTCTCGGCCCGCTCGGCTCACCCGCCCTGCTTGCGAGAGACGGGACTGACGTACCCGTTGGGGACACTTCACTTCTTACTAGTCCAATCCCGAACTCGGGTCTCGAAGACCTCTTGAATGAGCTGGGATGGATGGCCGAGGTCATCCGAGGGAAGGATGCCTCGCCGATGTGATTTTCCCTTTCAAATTATTTTTCTCTTATTTTGTTCAGCTGCAAAGCACTGGGTCATAAAATCGGGTAGACACTCGCATAGGCGGGTATGGACATACTTCTGCTTGGGTTTTTATTGCGACGGCACTGTACATAGCGCGCGCCGGAAGCGATGGGAAACGACGGTGATTTGCGGAGTTTTTACTTGCCTCCATCTTGACGACACAAGTTACGTCCTGGGAGATGTCGGCTGGGCCCCTGCTTGCTGGGTTACCGCTGAAAGGATGTCGGATTGATACATACATATATCCTCTATGGAAAAACTTACATGCAACAGTTGTGCAACTGTGCTACCAAGAAAAACGTTATTTTGAAACGCCGGGTATAACGTTCCAAAATAACCGTCCTTTTGGTAGCAAGTTTTGACATATATATACCCCTTGATTGTTGGCGGGGGCGAGTCTGATGGCTGAGGTCATAGAGGAGAGGATAGATACCATACTATGGGTAGAGCCCCTGGAGATGAGGAGTATATACATGAGGATGTGGAAATGCAAGTTTGTTTGTGGATTTGCTGCTTTGATGTGCTGTTTGTTATCTGAGCTGAGTTGCAATGGTGACTTATGAGACCAGCCTAGTGGGAGATGTCGATTAGTGTAAACTCAAAGTATAACTAGAAACATATCTGTAACTACCTACAATTACGTAGGGAATAACATGCTATTTTGTAGCAACATTACTCCTAGGCTATTGCCTAGGTTAAGGATATTTCGAGGGCTAGGGGTAGGTTGGCAAATAGCTTCTGTTCATCTCCTGCCTACGCAACCTTACTCTCAACCTCATCCTTCATAGTGCAGCAGAAAATGTCCCCTTTTATGCTGTCAATACCCAAAAGAGACGACCTTGAAAACTGTACGCACAGTCTTCTAAAAATGGCATTCAGGGAGTCGACAAAGAATCCATGAAGTAGGTGCCACAACTGGTGCCACAATTGCAACAACACCTTAACATCTCTCCAACAAACCAGGTCCGCTGGCTCAATGGTAGAGCGTCTGACTACGAATCAGGAGGTTCCAGGTTCGAGACCTGGGTGGATCGAGTTGTATCTCCGGGTGGAGCGAGAGAGTTTTTGCCGTTCTTGCTCCACCATCCACAAGACTAAATACCCAACCTTCGTGATAACAATACAATTCGCATCTTTTAAATTACAACAAGCTGGCCTCCATCCGACATCACAAGTCCCACCGACGCCAACTGCGCTGGCGCCAACAGCCCTTCCTTCCATGCCAAATGCCAGAACCTATGTTTCCAAAAGCGCATAAGTTGGGCGCCGTTGGCCTGGGTGCCGTGCACCTTTTCATTCGCCTCCTTGATATTGAGCGCCGTCATGACCAGCTCCTTACCCGACTGCTCCCGACCGTCGTAGAGCAGCGCCAGCAACAGGTCGTGCAGCGTTGAAAACGTGATGTTAGTGCCCGACGCAAACACCTTCTGAAATATACCCCACGCTCGCTCCGTCTCCCCAACCTGACAGTACCCCTTGATGACGCGCTCCCAAAATACGCGGTCGATGTCGCGGTTGTTGTGCAGCCGGCGGTTTTCAATCAGCGCCGTCACGGCAGCCGCGTCGGGCGGATCACGCGAGAAGTAATGCATGGCGAGCATGGTGTAGATGTGTGACGACAGCTCGAGGCCGCGGCCCCAGATGTCTGCAAGCACGGCCTTGACGGCGCCGCCAGCACGGTCGCCGCCCTCTTTCAGCAGGAGGTAGATCATCTTGGCGTACGTCTGCATGTTGAGCTCAATGCCTTTCGTCTCCATGTCGCGTATGATGCGCGTCACGACCTCGACCTGCTCATCCGGTGACTGCACCCCGATATCGTCTAGCGCACCGTCAAGGAGGATGGTGAGGGTGGCTGCGTTGGCTTCAACGTTGAGCTGCTTCATCATGTCGAAGATTTCGTGTACGTCATCTGTCTTGCCTTGGCGCACCGCTGGTCGGAGAAGCGTGTTAAATGTGTATATGTCGGGCTCGACGCCCTGTCGCCCTGCCCAGGAGAGCACCGACGTGGCGGCCGCTGTCCGGTCAAGGCGCAGCAGACCTGCCAGGGCCGCATTGATAGGTTCAGTGGTCAGCTTGACGGCTATGGCAGCATTCTCTGGCTTGTCTTTCTCGCGCCATATTTGTGCCATCTCGTTCAGTGCAAGGATGCCTGCCTCCGGGTCGCCGCTGAAAATCAGCCCCGATATCCTCGCTGTCCATATCGCTGTGTCCAGCTGGATGCCCGATGTCACCAGTCTCTCCCAAACCGTTGCTATTCCGGCAGCATTCTTCGCCATAGTGCAGCCCCGGAGCATCGAGTTCCAGGTTCTTATGGTTGGCTTGATTCCGACCCGCTCCATTTTGTCCCACACGTCGATGGCCTTTTGGGTTTGGCGCAATCCCATATACGCCAGGATAAAGTAGTCAAATATCTGGGGGAGCACTCGCAGTGAGCCGATTTTGGAAGCATCTGGTTCTGCTGCCTTACCCCAGAATTCCTCCTCCCACGTGCGGTCCAAGGCACTCAGGTTTCTTCCTTTGATTGCTTGTCCCAGCATTCGGTGAATGAAGTAAGACCGAATTTGGGTACTTGTTCTCACAGGCATAGCACCCTTTTTGTCCCGCACGTCGAAGCGATGTAGAGCGTAGCGCTGGAGGTCGGGGTAGTCATTAAAAGCAAGTTTTATCCTGTCAGAGGACGGGATCTGGGCTTGTGGTAAGAGCCGACTGATCATTTGACGAAAGGGATAAGCCACATCCCTGACAGATCGGTTTCGATTGAAAGGGTCAGTCAGCAATAAGTATGTCGCAAAGGCTGCCCAGCTCGGCTGGAGCAGGGATGGGCGCGCATAGTTGGGAAATAGTGACGCGAAGGCTTCTTGGAAGTTGGATATCCGGCGACGACTCTTTTCGCCGGGGGTCTTGTGTATTAATAGCTCGGGTGTGCGCATTTGCTCGATTTTGCGCACTAGCTCGACTTTGCCTGTGGAAGTCCCTGCTTCTGTGGAACTCGCTGACTCTGTGGACGTCGTTGCTTCTTCGGAAGAGGCTGCTTCTGTAGCTATAGGATTGGCAGATGTTATCTGATCGGTGAAGACCTTCCAGGCCCCTAGCAGGTCGTGGAGTAAGTCATCGCGCCGGGCCATCGCGGTCTCGTAGTTCTCGATTGTTGTATAGTCGTCCGGAGAAGTGCTTAGTTGGCAAATATACTGCATGAGGTGCATCACGAGGGTGGTCCACTGAGCTACATGAAAGATGCCTAGTTCGAGCGAAGCCTCGGTAATGCGTGATACGGAGGGAAGGTCGGACGATGCAAAGTCTTTGGCTTTCTGAGCGTATACATCTTTTTTAAAGGTAGATCTCAACTGCACCTTCTCCTTGCTAGTTATTTTTATCCCGGGTTTGGCCAGCTGGGGAGATAGGGTCTCGTCGAAAAAGTTGAAACCGGCTGCTACTCTCCCTTTACGTAACTCATATCTGAACTTATTGACGTCATTTCGAAATCCGAAATTGTTTGCGATGGCATGCAGCTTCTGAAACTGCGGCACCTGTTCTTCGACGATGCTTTCGGACGTGGCGAGCGAAGAAGCCTCGGCAGGAGCAGGACGCATGTTCTTTGATGGGATCGTCGCCAGCCCTGGTGGCTTCTTCGACTTCTTGTGGGTCCTGAGAGCCCCCCCAGCGGTATCAGTCATCCCAGCTGTATCCCCGACAATGCTTTTAAAAATGGCGAGCGAAGAGGATCCGTCGACATGCATAGGTCGCCTGCCCCTCGACGGGGCTGTCGCCAGTCCGGGGGTCTCCGGATTTTGGTCGGTCCTGGGAGCTGCCCCAAGGGTGTCGCCGAACTCGAGTTGACTCTCATCTCCTTGCTGCTGCTGTGCTGCGGTGGCCTCGGTGGCGATGCTTTTAAACATGGCGAGCAAGGAAGAACCGTTGGTAGGGGCGGGTTGGTAATCCTTGGATGGAGTTGTCGGTAGTCCCTGCTTCTTCTCTGAATTCTTGCGAGGCCTGTGAGCCGCCCCAGCAGTATCGCAGGGATTGGTTCGGCTCCCATCTTGCTGTTGTTGTGGTTGCTCTTGTTGTTGCTGTGTCGCGGCCGCCTCGGTAGTATAACTCGAGGTTCTCGTGGTGGTTGGGGAAAGGAGAGAGCCTCGGGATGCGACAAGCAGTTTGCACGTCAGACAGACGTGGCCTAACTTCCTCATCGCACCTTTGTGTAATAGCTCTAAGTAGGCGTTCGTTGCTATTGGTAGCGGCGCAGGATATCGAACATGGTCGGTGGGGCTAGGGCGTGAGTTTGTTGTCGTCAGACTTTGTTTGTCAATTAGCAGTTCAGCAATTTTTTAGAGGTCCATTGAGGTTGACAAGCAGCGCGGCTAGTCAAGCTTGGCAGCCCCGAGCTCCTCACCTAACCCTTCGTTGTGCGGGTGTTCAATGCAGGGGACCGCAGGAGCTCGAGCTCGGGCTGCATAAGTACCCCACATACGTCATTGCAACATTGCTGAGCTACGAACCCCCTTAGCAATCCTTCTTCCCATCTTTAACTTTGCTGTTTGCAGCCATTAAATTGGACGCAGACCCTCGAAATCGGAGCGCCATCACACCATGTCGACACTCATCCCACGGAAGCCGTACACCGACGATGAGCTACGGCAGCTCTATCCTGACGGCCTGAAGCTGCAGCTCGTACAAATTCTCATGCGTCACGGGGAGCGCACACCAGTCTCAGCCCGCTTTCAGAATGCCGGCCTGAAACCCTTCTGGACCTACTGTGCCGCCGCCCGCCAGATGAAGTCAGCAATCCTAGATCATGGCGGTGAGCGTGGCGATGCTCCCTTTACCACGCTGGAATGGAGGCGACGTCTCGAAACCTTTGGCGAAAACGACGAGCCCGTCATTGCTGCCGGGCCCCAGGGCCAGGTCGATGATATCTGCGACATGGGGTCCCTGACCGACCTCGGCAGACAAAGTACGTACAAGTTGGGGCTGCGCCTACGCGACCTCTACGTCAATCGTCTCAAGTTCCTTCCCTCCACCATCAACTCGACCAATTTCCTCTATCTCCGCTCCACCCCCATCCCACGAACTCTTGAGTCGCTGCAGCAGGCCTTCACAGCCCTCTATCCTCCGTCGAAGCGAGAGCCCGGCGATGATGGCAAATTTCCAACGCCCACGATTCTGACGCGTGTCCCTGGTGACGAAACCCTGTTCCCAAATGACAGCAACTGCCGGAGGTTTGCCCAGCTTTCCAGAGCCTTCGCCCAGCGGGCCGCGGACAGATGGAACACGAGCTCAGACATGGAGTATCTCAACAAATTGTACGGCAAGTGGATGCCTTCTGAGAAGCCCCGGGTTGCTGTTGACTCGCGACCACGCCTCTCGGGAATCATGGATTCTATCAACTGCACCCTGGCGCACGGCCCAGAAACAAAACTGCCGTTTGAATTTTACGACAAGAAGGGCCTGGAGATTATTGAGAAGATCGGGGCTGAGGAGTGGTTTGCAGGCTACAAGGAGTCTCTGGAGTACCGCACGCTAGGAATCGGTGGTCTCATGGGAGATATTGTAGGTCGGATGGTCACCAGTGCCGAGGGGAATAGTAAATCCCGCGTCACATTCGGCCTAAGCGGTTGCCATGATACCACTCTCGCCGCAGTGCTTTCAAGCCTCGGCGCTTTTGAAAACAACAAGTGGCCGCCATTCACCAGTCATATCGCCATCGAAATGTTTCACAAGACCCCTACCGGGGCCACGACCCCATCCCTGGAAGCAACTGAGGCAGTCACAGCCGGACCAAAGGCAAATTGGTGGAACGGCCTTTTTGTAACGTCCTCTGCAGCCACAGCAACCTCAGAAATTGGGCGGAAATCTACGACCGAACTAACGCCAGTTGAAAAGAGGCAGTTGGATGGATACTATGTGCGGCTACGATATAACGACGAGCCAGTTACCATTCCTGGATGCCGCACACCAGGAAATCACCTTGACGGAGACGAATCGTTCTGCACATTGGTAAGTCGCTGCCCAGTTTTGGGGGTTGCTCTCAGACTAACGATTCGCTTCCTTAGGCCGCCTTCAAAGAGATCGTGGACAAATTCACCCCGCGAGACTGGAAGGATCAGTGCCTGGTAAAGGACGGCACGCCCGCAATCTCGATAGGGAAGCCTGAGTGGTCGGGTCGTTGAGTAATGAAAGAGGTTGCCGCAGCGGGCGGAAGAAACACTGGGGGGGTGACTAGAAATGTCTTCTAGGCATTGGCTAACGGCGACAAGACCGTCTAGTCACGTAATGATTGGCTTCTTTGCGGATGATGATAAATCCGCACATGCACACACGTCTCTGGACATATCCATAGACTCGTTTGAAGTTGTGGGAAGGTAGATAAAAATCCGCAAGCTGTGCGGGAGTCTCAGCCCTGGCCCGGGGGTGTGACTCAATAATTAGGGGTTCAACCATAATACATAGACATCTCGTTTCCGTGTGACTGAGATCGCGATAGGATCAGCCTTGCTACTTAAACGAGGTGATGCGCGCATATTATAGCGAATCATCATCTTCCTCAGTCAGGGGCTACGTAAAATCCCTTCCCCCGTCGATCCCTGGACCTATCTATGACCATAGTTATCAGATGAGAGGGCTTGTATTGACCCAGACCCCAGGTTTAAGGCATGACATGCTATCACGGCATACAGCAGGGTCATCCATCACCCAGCCTTCAGTCCAGCAGAATCGTACGAACCACCCGGGTATCACGAGAACCTTTTGGCGGACCCCATCACGACGAGAGAGCGAGGATCAAGAAACAGCGGCACACACGCCCACCAGCAAGACCCCTCGCCCCGCCTCAAGCAGAAACCACCCCCTGGCTAGACTTAGTCGTCTCCGCCGGCGGGATCTGCTGCTGGGCCTTCTCGGCCGCCGCCTCCGCCTTGGCGCGCTTCTTGCGCGCCCGGCGCACCGCGAGCTCGACGGCGGCCATCGCGGCGCTGACGGTCGCGAGCTGCGGGAGGAGCTCCTCGACGGCCCGTGCGGCCTGAGTCTGGGCGTGGCGGAGGGGCATGGGGGTTAGGATGCCGAACCAGCGGAGGGGGTCCGGGGGCGGTTTCTGTTGGTATTTGGGGGGTTCTTCTTTCTCTTCTTCTGGGCCGTTGGTGGTGGTGGTGGGTTCTGGGGATGGGGAGGGGGCGGCGTCCCCTGCTGTGTCGGGGCTGGTTTTGGAGATGATGCTGAAGATGGGGACGCCGGATGGGGCTGCCACGGCCACCCTCCGTATCGCCTGCATGCGGTCATCGTAGTAATCCTGCCCGTAGCGGATGCCGCGCTCGGCTGAGAAGTTGGCCCGCGCTAGGTCGTGGTAGATGCCGCTCTGGACCGTGTTGAGAGCCGCCCGCAACCGGGTGTATTCATCCAGCAACGTTAGGTAGCGCTGCAGCAGGCTGTCGATGTCAACTATTGTGGAGGCCATGACTGCCAGTACTTTGAGGAGGTGTTCAGCCGCTTTGATGCTGAGGTTGAGATCAGAGGTGACATGTCACATGGTGTTGCTGCGTGTCAAAGTTGAGACCTGGTCAATGCTTCCCGTGACGCAATCTTTTAGCCTGCTTCAACCTCGAGGGTTAGGTTACTGTCGCACAGAACACAGCCCCTCCTCCATGGCTCCCAGAGCAACAGCACTTGGGAATTCTTAGAAATAACCTGGGAGCAGCTGTGCTACGGGAGGAAGGAAAAATAGGGAGCTTCCGTATCAGTAAGATTGGCTATAGCCTGCTTGCGGAGATCCAGCAGGAGTTCTTGTTCTGCCGAGTCTAGTCAGCTGTTACCATGCAAAGCACTTGCTGGTAGCTGAAGCAGTCATCTGCATTGGCAATCTAACAACACTACACAGCGGCCTTGGAGCTCGACCAACAGCACCCTCCAATTGAGGAAATACACACCTCATACACTTCAGCAGCGTGGTGGAATCAGAACCCAACCTGCCCCTATCTTTGGCTTCTCTAGGTTCGTTTCTGCTCATCGGGAAACAAGAAACACCTCAGATGCCGAAAAGGACACCAAGTTTCACGCTTGCGCCTCGAGCTTCCCAGGCCCTGGGGCTGTCTTCGGAGCAGCAAGCAGCGTTGCATCCGTATGCATGTTGAATTAATGTCCAGGAAGGAGATCACCACCCAGGGCTACCCTTGCCACTCGAAAGTTGCTGGCAGCACAAGCAGCCAGCAGCAGCAGATCGCGAAAGAAAAGGCAAACATTTGCCGCTGCAGCCATGTGTTGGTCCGCAAACAAATGTTTTTGGAGATCCTCAGACATCCATACAACGTCATATCACAGATCAAGCACTATCGTGCGTGCCCGGCAGGCAGAGACACGCAGGTCGAGGCTGGTGAAGCGGGAGAACTTGGTGCAGGACATCGACAGCTTACTGCTAAAAAGGGTGGCACGGTGGGCAACAGAAACCCAGCAATGGTGCAGACGCCAATACAGCCGGATATTAGACTGGGGTTCTGTATGGTCGAAGCCGGATGGAAGCATGAAGAGAACATGCAGACACCCTTCCCCGCCGAAGCCTCCCTCCCACCTCTCGCACTGGACCCCCTGGCAGCTAGAGGGGGTTTCGGCTATGGAAAGATGGAAGCCAAAGCTGGGCAACTGAATGGCGGTCTGTTCGGCAACGCTTGCCTGCGGCTACCCTGGGCCTGGCTTGTGTAGGACTTCTCCAGGACTTTTTGTGTCCGAGGGTCGTGGACTCGAGAGTAAGTGAGGTTTGCTCGACGTTGCCAATGGATGTGTGTGTGACTGTCTTGGTGATTGTTTCGTCCCCGCTCGTCGTTTTTCATTGGTGTCTGGGTGTCTTGATGGGGGGTGCGGACCTCGAAGATCCAGGCCTGGTCCGTTATGCAATGGCGTCGTGAGACATTCCTCATCACCTTTGGCCCAAGACGTTTGGCCTCGACCCAAAGCTGCCAGTGGCCTGGTGGCTGTGTGACACCTTGCGCGGTTGCACCCCGCCAGATGCCCCCGTGGATAAGATGGATAGCAGATGCAACTGGCTCTCTACACTAGCAATGAGAGCTCGGCGCCAACGGCATCCCAATCTCCAGCCTCCCATCTCTCAAGGGAAGGGCGCCAGTGGGTTTTACTTGCAGGAAGGCAGCGAACCCAAGATCGCTCAACCGGCGTCCGATAAGTTGACGTGTACACGCCGAACCCAGCGCATTCGCAAAAATACCCCTGCTGTCCAGGACAAAGCGGACTAGCTCGGCAGCAAGCGAGCGCTTCCCAGCCCTGGAGATCGTGAATTCATGAGGTGGCAGCTGTGTGGTAAGCCACCGCTGCTTGTCTGCTTGGGCGCAACGGCTACCCTGACCGGCCAGGTTCAAAAGCAAGACAAGCTCGCAGATTCACAGCCGTCTCTGCTGCATCGACACTACACTATGCAATGCGCATATACATGGCAGCACGCAGCCCGCTACGCTGCACCAAGTAGCAGATTGCAATGCAGTTGTCTTCAGACTGCTATCAGGACGTCCGTGTCTGCGTGTGTGTGCACTCGATTGACCATTGAGCCTCGGGGTATGGCCTGAGAGGATGAAGGAAGCGCCCGTGTATGATCTTGAAGGGCCCATTCCCGTGAATGTCATCCCAAGTCCCTGTCACTGTCGTGGGTGGCGGTTTCCTAGTCCCGTCTTTTTCCCTCTTCCGGGAGGCCAGCTAACCTCCAGTCGGAAGGTATGTAATTCAGGTAATTGACGGGCGCAGGTGTGCACTGTCACTGGTGTGCACTGGGCTCGTGTGCACTGTATTCTGTATCCTGGATCCGTATGCTTTGGTGGTGCCGTCCCATGGGCCATTGAAGCCCTCTCGAGCGCCGGCATGGAGATGGGTGGACAAATGGGCATCGGCAGGAGGAGGGCTGGCTGCTGCGCATTGGGAGCATTGGAGCCTGGGCCATGTAAACTCCAAAGCCGGCAGGCTCTGCCAGGTTTCCCAAAGCTCCCCGTAATCTTACGAGACTACTCCCCAGCTGCATTCTGCACAACAAAACCACCACCACCCCTAATTCGGAGACCGTCTCTCTTCCCAATTGCTACTTTACCCTTTTCATGCTGCACTTGCGCACTTGCACACCTGCTCTATACTAGACTGGCACCCAGCCCCAGTAATTTTCACTTCTCTTGGTGGTTCTCGCTCGTCAAGTAGTAGCCAAGCTCCCGGCCGCATCTTTTTTTGTTTCGCTCAGTCGCCAAATATCCATTCTCAAGTGTCCATCTGCGCCTGCATCCACCTGCACCATTCACCGACCCCGTTCGTCATCGGCTCGAGGTCCCGCCCGGCGCCTCTTTCTTCGCTCAACCACCAACAACCGCCGCCGAATCCCACCCCCATTTCCAGCTCCGTTTCCCCCATCCCCCGAACCTCCCACTCCGCTCTCGCACCCTCGAATTGCCGACAGACTGCAGCGCTCGCGATACGGGACAGGCAGATTGAGGTGCACTCGATTCACCAGAGGAAAAGAGGCAGTCGACAGACTGGTCAGCACACAGTGATCACAGCACCAAGGCACGCTCTGCCCCCCTTCACAGTGCCCTCTTTGAAAAATGGTACTTGGAACCATCAAGTTCGTCTGCCCTTCCCCTCCATGTCTTTTGACTCTGTTCCTGCCCTGCCCTGCTTCTACACCCCCCTCCTCGGGCCTCGCCGCGCATCAGGGGCCCAGCGCCTTGTGCTTGTGCAATTACGCCTCATTGCTCAACGACATACCCTACCCCAGGCTTTACCTCTTGCGGACCGCGTTTGGTTGGAGCATGCCATCCAGACGCGTCTCCGCGGCGCGATTGATCGATGACGTCTGAACCACATTCCGATGTAAACTCATGCTAACTACTCGCCTCAAGGTGCGTGGTTGTCGGCGACGGTGCTGTCGGGAAGACATGTCTCCTCATCAGCTACACAACCAACAAGTTCCCTTCGGAATATGTGCCAACAGTGTTCGATAACTATGCGGTCACAGTCATGTACGTCTGCACAACCCTCCCACTTGCTAGCTCTCTGCTGTCGAGCGAACCTCTGCTGGATATAAGCAACATGCATTTCCTCTCTTTTATCCCTGGAAAGTGGCTAACACAAATACCGAAAACAGGATTGGCGACGAGCCGTACACCCTCGGACTATTCGATACGGCTGGGCAAGAAGATTACGACCGCCTACGGCCGCTGTCGTACCCCCAGACAGATGTGTTCCTAGTCTGCTTCAGCGTCACATCACCTGCATCGTTTGAGAACGTGCGCGAGAAGTGGTTCCCAGAGGTGCACCACCACTGCCCCGGCGTTCCCTGCTTGATTGTCGGCACCCAGGTGGATCTACGGGACGATGCCCAGGTGCGGGAGAAGCTGGCAAAGCAAAAGATGCAGCCGGTGCGGAAAGAGGACGGCGAGCGGATGGCACGGGAGCTTGGGGCCGTTAAGTATGTCGAGTGCAGTGCCTTGACGCAGTATAAGCTCAAGGATGTCTTTGACGAGGTATGTCATTTCCCAATTGCTCAGACTGCGTGGATATCGGAACATAATCAAACTAACCCGGCGGGATTCAGGCTATCGTTGCGGCACTAGAGCCGCCAACACCCAAAAAGAAGTCGCACAAGTGCCGTATTCTTTAATTGGGCAGTTTTTTATTTATTTGGATTTTCGTCTTTTCTCCTCAGCGAAACCGGTTCTGCGGCCCCATCCATCGAATTTCGTCTTGTGCGAAATGTTGATGCCATTGCCGCATAAGGATGAAAGTAGAGGAGTGCGGGCTCAAGAATGTGAAAGAGGGGGTAACCGAGAGGGATTTGAGCGGCCATCTACCCTATCTCGATTCTGGTTTTCATTCCAGCCGGCGGAATCAAGGTGTTCCCCCTTGGGAGTTTGTTTTAGAGAATGCGAGCAGGAGGGCAAAGCAAGGCGAACACGTTGTCAGCGAAGCCACAACCCGGCATACCCGTTTCTGTATCGAGGGATTGAACCGAAACTGCCCAGGGGCAGAGAGAAATTTTGCGAGCTGGCCTTTATCTGCCATGGATAGCGGCGGGGCAATGCTTGGTTGCTTGCTTCCTCTTGGGCTGGATAGTGTGTGGGGAGGGCGGGTGATGTTGAGGGGTCGGAAGCAGCGAGTACCTCGATACACAGCTACTCAGCTCTCTGGTCACCTGGTTCATCTGGCTCGTGCTGACTCGCTCTGATGCCTGCTATAGAACTAGGCATTAGGTCTCATTATTCTCTCTGGGTTCTGTTTTCTCCCTTTTCTTGGCTGTAAAGGGGCGGGATTTCTTTGCCGTCAAATGCCATGCCAGGTGGGCTGGGACTCTTGCTTTTATTTACTTTTTTTTTTTTTTTTTTTACTATTTTCTATTGCAATTCCATAGGACATAGTTTGGCGATGGGGAGTGCAATTGAAATCAATTTCTTCTTTTTTTTCCTCTGGTCTGATTTAGTGTTGGGGTTCAATCGGGCTATACTTGGGGAGGAGGGTTGAATGGGCAACTTCATGGGGTTGATAATGCCAGTGGCTTAGGTTGGTTGGGTTAGGTTGTACATACATCCAGATGTAGTTGAGCTGGGAGGAGCTAGTTAAAAGCTTGTAGGTGGCTTACTGGTGTTTCATCAGCCCCCTTTTCTCGTGTCCATTGGTGCAAAGGTAAGGGAAGTTGGCAAGGAAGCCCGTAGACAGGATGGGACTCTCCGCCTGAGCCTACTTGGTCTGATGACATCTATGTACGGCTACCACCCTACACTAGATGTTCCATATGACTAGTAGGTTCTTTTGCCCTCCTTGTTCTGCTCTACATTCAGCAGACACCGCATGCTACAACACCAATTTGGTGTGCTTGTTTGAGGGGACCGAGAAACATCGTCGCAACTACCTACTTCAATCCATCCAAACCCATCCCCGATCTCCAAAGGGGAAGGTCGGGTCCCTCCTGCCCAGAGAACGGGCAGGCGGCGGGAAACCCGAACCGGGCGCGGCGGGAGGACCCGCAGCTACCTCTTGGAGGGGGAGGTTCAACTCTGGGGATCGAGCCAATTACGACCGGGTTGCGTATCGGCGCATGCTGCATGCCGGCTTCCCAAGTTGCCGGCCCGGGCTCGTTCTTCTTTGGACGGGGAGGAAAGAGGGGAATGGGACGACTCACGGATCGGAACCTGCTTTGTGGAAGGAAAGGCACTTCGACGTCGGGGACGTGTACCGAGGACCTTGCTTATTTCTGTTCAACTCTTGGCCTGAATTTTCAACCTTTTGCACTTACCATGAAACTAAGCTTGATTCCGGCGATGGCGGTGGCCATTGCGGAAACCATCGGGGTGGTGGCGGCATGTGACGGACACGGTCATGGCCAACAGCGAGATTGGACGCCGGATGAACTCGCCGAGCTGGAGCGGAAATGGGGTTCCGAGGTATGCGGCCGCCATGCGCCCTGCTTGTATCTTCATGATCTGCCCACCCCGTGCGGCGCTGGGAACGTTTTGTTTGGCCCGGTCCGGATCGGCATTCCTGACTAGGCCTGGGGCATCAGGGTTTTTACCTCATTGGTGTCTCCTGGCTTTCCTGATACCTACCTGAAAGAGCATCAAGCTGAGACTAACATGCCATGGTGACAGTGGCCTTTTACCGGCATCGGCACGTTTGCCCACCTTGAATATGCCAAGTGCCTCACGAACCCCCGCGAGCTATACGATATCGCCATCATCGGGGCCCCATTCGATACGGCAGTGACCTACCGCCCAGGTGAACCATCACAGCCCCCTTTCTAAGTCTTGCTTTTATCGAGACACAAGCTAACTTGGACTCATAGGCGCCCGCTTTGGCCCGCGGGCTATCCGCCAGGCGTCCAGTCGGCAGACGTCGGTTGGTGGCTTCAATCCTCGCGCGGGCGTCAACCCGTATAGGAGTTGGGCCAAGATTCTCGACTGCGGAGACATCCCCATCACGCCCATGGACAATGCCGTGGCCCTGGCTCAAATGACCGCCGCCTTCACCGAGCTCGGCCAGAGGGGTACGGCCTCCGACGTCATCCAGAAGCCGAGGCTCATCACCCTTGGTGGGGACCACAGCTTAGCTCTCCCAGCGCTGCGGGCGCTAAAGGAGATATACGGACAACCTTTGCGGGTTCTTCATTTTGACGGTACGAGCTTACCACGATATCCTATACAGCTCCTGAGGCATCGAGAAGCACCCAGCTAACAACCACCTCAGCACACCTCGACACTTGGCACCCCGAACGATACCCCTCGGCCTGGCCGTCCAAGCAGGGGCACTTTAACCACGGCTCAATGTTCTGGCTGGCCGGTAACGAGGGCCTGATCGCCAACGCGAGCACACGGCCCTCGGTGCACGCGGGGATCCGCACACGGCTCGGGGGGACCGGGTGGCACGACCACGACGAAGACACGAGGCAAAACTGGTTGCGCCTCAGCGCCGACGACATCGACGACATCGGGGCCCGCGGTGTCATCGACTTCATCCTGGACAGCTTCTCCTCGCCGGACGGAGAAGATCAGCAAGATCCCGTGTATCTCTCGGTCGATATCGATGTGCTGGATCCCGCCTTCGCGCCCGGCACGGGCACCCCGGAGCCAGGCGGGTGGACGACGAGGGAGCTGATTCGGATCCTGAGGGGGATTGAGAGTCTGAATATTGTCGGCGCGGATGTGGTCGAGGTGGCGCCTGCCTACCAGGGGGTCGGTGAAGAGACAGCGCTCGCAGCAGCACAAGTTGTGTATGAGATTCTGAGCTCGATGGTGAAGAAGGGGAGGGGGGAGATGGGCAGAACGGGGGCGGGGGAGCATGTCGACAGCCATGATGAGCTGTGATGAGTCCTCTGAGGACAGTGAGTCACGGCTGGGCTCTTTATTTAGTGTCGTAATCCATGGTGGAATAACGAGTCTGGCGGAGGCGTGGCCCCGAGATAGGGAGGGAGGATCGACTCGGGTCTGAGACGCCCCTGAAAACAGATCAGGGTTGCTTTTCTCAATGTAGACTTGGGTTGACAATCAATACAGACAATGATAACTAGGCTTGAAGCTTATCGCCCTGAGCTGAACGCCTCTCTGCATTGGCATCCTGGGATCTGTCCAGATGGCTCGAGCGGCGGCCGAAGTTAAGGTAACTTGTTGTATCCATGTTGCCAGGCGTTCCGGGTTCCTAATGCAACGGGAGAATGCGAAGTGCGGCTTCCAATGTGCTGGGGTGCATGTACTCCGCTAGAGCAGCCGGGTCTTTGCGCTGTGTCGCGGCTCAGTGTGAGAGAGTGAGAGCCCTCTCAGTGTGAGTCACCGAAGTCGGTGTCCCAGCTCAAACACCCCTCTGCCCCGCCAACTTTTTATTTCCTAAACCCCGCCGTCCGACTCATACGACTCATAGCCAGCATCGACAACTTCAAACCCAATTTCTCGTCGCAACTGCAAAGACTGCAATTGACGGCGCAGAAACACGAATAAACATGGCCGCGGTCCAGGAACTCGCCGAGCGCGCAAAGAGCGACGCAAAATGCTACATTGACCCCGCTGTTGGCAAGGACGACGAGACCGCAGACGGCTCCAAGGCCCAGCCCTTCCAGTCTCTCTACCACGCCCTGCTCCAGAACCTCGATAAGCCCGCGCCCGCGTACCTGATCCGCGTCACCCCCAAGGAGGGATCCAGCGATGGCCCTACCTGGGAGGAGCCCGCCAAGGCTGCCGTAAAGAAGGCCATCGGCCGTGTCGACGCTTACAAGAAGAAGCTGGTCAAGAACCAGCAGGCCGCCAACAAGGAGAAGGAAGAGCAGCAGCAGCGCCTCAAGAATCTCGAGGATGCCAAGAAGATTGCTCTCAAGGAGGACCCTTCTCTGCCCGCTGCCGTTCGCATCAAGCTGAACAACAAATCGGTCGAGCTGGGCGACGACACGAAGAAGGGCACCCGCGTCAAGGTCTTTGGTCGCATCCACCGCCTCACAGTCGGAAAAAGCGCTACCTTCATCAGGCTCAAGGATGGGTACGGACTCCTCCAGTGCGTCCTGCAGGCCGGCGATCTTACCAAGACCTACGACGCCTTGACCTTTGCGTTGGAGACTTCCATCGTGCTGTACGGCGAGCTGCGCACGGTGCCCGAGGGCAACACGGCCCCCGACGGCCGGGAGCTCCAGGTCGACTACTACAAGGTCCTTGGCGCCGCGCCGAGCGATCTCGACGCCATCACCAACAAGGTCTCGAGACAGTCGGATCCCTGGGATGCCGCCATGCTTGACAACAGGCACCTTGTCCTCAGGGGCGAGACCGCCTCGTCTGTCATGAAGCTGCGCGAGTTTGTCGAGCTGGCGTTTATCGATACCTACCGCGAGATGCAGATCACTAAGGTGTCGCCTCCTGCTATGGTCCAGACCCAGGTCGAGGGTGGCTCGACGCTCTTCAAGTATGATTACTACGGTGAAGAGGCCTACCTCACACAATCTTCACAGCTCTATCTCGAGACAGTTATCCCGTCGCTAGGCGACGTCTACTGCATCGAGAAGAGTTTTAGAGCGGAGCGGTCACTTACGCGCCGCCACTTGGCAGAATATGCCCATGTGGAGGCCGAGCTGGATTTTATCGAGTTCGACGACCTGCTCCAACACATTGAGGAGATTATCTCGCGTGTTGTTGACAAGGTTCTGGCGGATGAGAAGGCGTCCGAGTATATCAAGACCCTGAACCCCGAGTTCAAGAAGCCGTCGCGACCATTCATGCGTATGAAGTACGAGGAGGCGATTGAGTGGCTCAACAAGCAGGACCCCCCAATCCCGAACGAAGAGGGCAACCCGCACGTGTTTGGCGACGACATTGCCGAGGCGGCGGAGCGCCGCATGACGGACATCATCAACCGGCCTATCCTCCTCACGCATTTCCCTGTAGAGATCAAGGCGTTCTACATGAAGAAGGACCCCAACGACCTTCGTGTGACCGAGAGTGTGGATGTGCTGATGCCCGGCGTCGGCGAGATCGTCGGCGGCTCCATGAGAATGGAGGACTGGGACGAGCTGATTGCCGCGTACAAGAAGAACGACATTGGACACGAGGCCTACTACTGGTACACTGACCAGCGCAAGTGAGTTTCTCCCTGCCGGCAAGTTGCTGCCTCTGAGATATTAACCAACCTTTAGGTACGGAACCTCCCCTCACGGAGGATACGGACTGGGGCTGGAGCGGTTCCTCGCCTGGATGGCCGGCCAGCACACGGTGCGCACGTGTACTTTGTACCCGCGCTTCATGGGCCGTTGCAAGCCTTGAGAAGGCCTCTCGGGGAGTGAGTAGGGGAGCTACGGTCGTAGGGCTGGCAAAAAAGCGACGGATGCGACGGAGTTTGGGTGCGGTTGTGGCTGGAATGGATGCTACCACGGGAATTTATTAGATTTGCGATGCTGAAAGGGGGTTGGCAGTCCAAGGGAGAATGTGAATTTAAGAGTAAATCGAATCCCTCAATGATAGGAGTGATGGAAGCATGGCTTGCCTGTGTAACGGTTGGTGGGTTGTTGACCCAGTAGCGGAAAAGGGGATGCCAACACGAGCCCCTTTTTGACATACCTAAACAACCACCACACCGGTCAAGTAAACATATCTCGTTAAAAAAAAACGCAAAACAGAAACGGAACCTCCGACACTGACCAGCAAACTAACTAATGGCGACCGGATGGAACATACTACTACACACGGTACACTAGCAAAAAGCTACAATAGGTCCAACGTTCGACCTCGGCGGGTGGTGTGTAGGTGAGACACCGGGCGGTCACGCTAGTCGGGGCCCGCCGCTGCTGCGTGTTTCCGTCCGGCGGGGCGGGTTCCTGCAGAATGCAGCCCCCATAGCTCCCCGGGCCTGACCTACCTAGAGTACCGAAGGAGGCCAAAAAAAAAAAAAAACAATTCACACTGTGAAAAGGTTGGCTCGATGGGCATGCGCTGCGGTTCGGCTTGGCGGGTCGGGGGTTTGTGTGAGACTGCGCTTGAGGAGGGTGGTGTATGGCGAACCTCTTTTTGTCATTTCTTTTTTTCTTTTCTTTTCTTTTTTCGTGAGGGTTGGGTGAGGTGGGCTGGGGATGGTGAAGTCGATGGGATGGGACAGTGTGGGACTGGGGATGTAGCGCACTGTGGTGTGGGTTTGGTGGTTCTCCTCTCTCCTACCCCTGAGTGAATGCTGGCGGATGCGTGCTTACGGCGTTCTGATATTCCATGTATTGGAAATTGGGACGTACGTAGACTTTTCAGAAACAAAAGACTCAGGTTCCGTGCCTGTGTATTTGCAGTTCTCTCGCCGGACAGTGAGTGCCGTGTGCAAAACGGTGTCACATCGTTGCACCTGTCCGTGGCCCTTTTTCTCTAGCTTTTCTAGCGTCCCCCTGCAGGCCCGTGTTTCATCCCAAGCGTCTGGAAAGCCGTCGACTATTTTTACTAGCAGTTCGCTGGACCCCGAACCGTGGATGAGACGGGCAGTGGGGATCGCTTCTGCTTTGGTGGTGCTTTGCTGGTTGTCCTGGGTTTGTCGTGCACCGCCCTGCGTCGGGCCTGGCGAGGACCCTGGGCCCGTCCCTCCTGAAGCCGTCGTCGATCCGGGCGGTGCGGTCTTGTTGGGACTGCGCGAAGTGGGAAGCTCGCCTGGAGATGCCCCTTGGGATTTTCCGCTTATTCTGCTGCTCCCCGAGGTCGAATCCAAGCAAAGCAGATCGTCAGCCAGGGCTTGCTGCTTTGGAGCCCGACCTCAGATGATGAGCCGGGTATTTTGCAGAGACGGGAGGGCGACGGGAGATGGACCTGGCCCCTCTCCCTCTATCCATCTCTCCATCCATCCATCCATCCACCATTCAGCACCCCCTCATCACAAGACGGAGGATATTATACTCGGCCATTGGTGGGTCGCTAGGCGATGCAGGGCAATAAGAACAACGCGGAGGTCGAGTCTCGGCAGAGAGTCAGTGAGTCAGGAATCGGTCACACGCCCTCTCCCCCGTTCCGGATCTCGTAGAGGAAAAGAAAAGAACAAGATTGCGACGGGAGGGTGGTATTGAGAGATCGATGCTCTTTGTGCGACCACATGGAAAATAAGGCGATCCTGCCGTCGCCTAGCGAAGCGCGCTCGTCTCTCCCCACGCCCACGCCCACGCGCAAAATCCAGAAGGCCTGGCCTAGATGCCGCACCGCACACCACGACTGCACGACACCCTTACTGCGGCCGCAGGGGGCATGCAGCGTGAGATAGACTCCCGTCGTAAGGGTCCTGTCGCCTCGTATGTAGTGGTGATGGGGGTGCATGTGGTGTATGTATTTGTATGTAGTGTATAGAATATCCCTTATAGCAGCCCCGTACGCAGCACCTGCCTCCTGCTCCCCTGACCTCCCTACCTGAGTGTCCGGTAAGGGGTTGATGCAACTTCGCGATCGCATCACGGTCGGATCTCGCAGGACCGCGGGTCGGGCTTTGGGCTGGTTGGTGCAGGGCTGGGAAGTGTTGGTTACTCGCGGCGGGTAAGGTATTGACGACTGCACCGTCTGCACACACACTCACACAGCATTGGCCGGCCTTTGGCAGCTGTGGCAGCTATTGCAGTTTGATGTTCCCTCGTGGGGATAAATGTGTCTAAATGTGTGGAGTGTATGGCATCCCTACTCAATAATGACCTGGGACCGTTGGTGGTGGTGTCTGCTTCGGGTCAAATTGGGCGGGGACCCTTGGGGGAGTCCAGCCGGCCTAGCGGTCAGCCGGTCACCCACGACTGGCAGGCACTGCAAAGGGAGACCTGAGTGCAGATGGCCTGCACGTACCGCGGGCTGAGCGCGTTGTCCACCGTGGTTCCTAGTTGTCCCTCCTGAAAAGAGAACCCCCCTGCCCAGCAGTAATTAAAACTAGCTCGTCGAGCCAATCCCATTTAGGGCCGCCTCCTTCGCATCATCCTCCACCCTGACCTCCCTTCTCTCTCCTTGTCACCGATCCCTTCGCCTTCCTTTTCTCTTTTCCTGCCCACTCCCTCACTCATTCGACGTTTTGTTGTCGTCCCTCGATATATCCCCTTTCCCTTCTTCTTGTCTGCCTTCTGCCTTGCCGCCCGCCCACCGATCAAGTCTTCGCCCTTTTCCCTCCTCCTTCGTCGGCCTGACCGCCGTGCCTCGCCAGGCCTTTTTGCCTTCCCTCCGACACTCGTTCCGAGATATATCGTCTTATAATTTTTTATTATTTTACAAAGTTACTTGACAACCGCTATTGGTCCAGCTTGCTCGCCCACTCGTTCGGCCTGCCTCGACCCCAAAGACACGACTCGACCTCGTCTGCTCGTCTGGCTCGAATAAGTGCTGTTCCTTACGGAAGCCAACCCTACCCCTTCTCGACGCTCGCTTGAGAAAAAGCTCGATTACGATAGCTTGTTTTAATACGGAATACTAGCAGCCCCCTTTGTTTGGGTCCGCACTCGACGCCTTCCACCAGCCAATCTCGACCCTTACCGAGTCAATTATTCTTTGCTCTCGAACGGGACAGCTCGGCCATTGACACGCCTCTTAAAGGAAACCCCCTACATTGACTGTCAAATATTTTTCTTCTTTCTCTGGATCCGGCCTGTGCCATCGCGGCCCCCTTCTTTTGGACCTTTGCTCGCACCAGTGACGCTCCGGACCCTTGGACCGCGCCTGCATATTACTCCGATCTACAAATCGAGTCCTGCACCCTTCCTTCAGACATCGTTTTGTCTCGACGTTGCAGGAAACAGCTACAATAGGTCGGGAGGTTGTTTGAAGGCGCCCTCTGCGCGGTATCTGCTTGCCGAGGTCGCTTGATATTCCGTGCGAATTCCGGCTACATTCCAACGCGCCTCTCTCCACCCACTCGTGCCTTTTACGAGGCACGTTCAATCCGCAAAAACGGCTGTCCTATCCCACGTCGCTCGGGACTCTCTTGTCCCTCCGCATCTTCTCGGGATGCAGGATATGAACGGTCCGCAGCCGGGGCCCAGCGCCCAAGGCCGTTTCGGCCATTCTTCAAAGCCCTCCAACAGCGACACTGGTTTCTCCCATGGTGCTTTCACTTCCAACATTGGAGGCTTCGCCGATAACAGACACCCTCGCCGTGGCAACATTCCGACCATCAACACCCAGCCCATGCAACAGCAGAGTCACCACGGCAACGGCGCCGACCTGACCACCCCTGGTACCGCCTTCGATATGCAGTTCACCCCATTGCTCCCGTCTCAGCTGCTCCTTGGCAGCCCATTCCAGCCAGGAACTCCTGCGGCCTTTGCCAACTCCCATTTCCAGAATGTGTCGAGTTATCAGCATGCCCAGCAGCAGAGCCTCCAACAGCAGCAGCAGCAGAATGGTGCTACAAGCCCCGTGCAACACCAAAACATCTCTCCCCAGATGTATCAGTCCATCGTATCTCCCTCGGCTTACGGCGCGCCCCAGTTCTACTCGCCGCAGTCACCCACTGCCTCCTACAATGGTATGACAGGCCAGATGCAGGTTCCCATGCAGCCGACGTCACCAGTATCCATGACGCCCGGTATCGTCACCGGCACCAGCCGCACGGTTTACCTAGGCAACATCCCTCCTGACACGTCGGCCGAGGAGATCCTGGGCCATGTCCGCAGCGGTCAAATCGAGTCCGTTCGCCTCCTCCCAGACAAGAACTGCGCTTTCATTTCGTTCCTCGATGCCAGCTCCGCCACACATTTCCACTCTGATGCCATCTTGAAAAAGCTCTGCATCAAGGGCCAGGACATCAAGATCGGCTGGGGCAAGCCGTCACAGGTGCCCACGTCTGTCGCTCTCGCTGTTCAGCAGTCTGGTGCGTCTCGTAACGTCTATCTCGGGAACCTCCCCGAGGAGATCACCGAGGAGGAGCTGCGTGAAGATCTTGGCAAGTTTGGCGCTATTGACACGGTGAAGCTTGTGCGGGAGAAGAATATTGCATTTGTGCATTTCTTGTCGATTGCGAATGCTATCAAGGCGGTCTCCCAGTTGCCGCAGGAGGCTACGTGGCAGTCGCCTCGCCGAGTGTACTACGGCAAGGACCGATGTGCTTACGTTTCCAAGACGCAACAGCAGAATGCGGCCCAGTACCTCGGAATTGCCCCTGGCTACGCCCACATGCTGACAGGTGCCGATCGCGATCTCATCTCTAACGCACTGGCTCAGCAGTCTGTTGCTGCTGCCGCAGTGGCCACTACAGCTGGTGGCATCAACAACCTTGGGAACCGGACCATCTACCTGGGCAACATCCACCCGGAGACCACGATTGAGGAAATCTGCAATGTCGTCCGAGGTGGCCTTTTGCACCACATCCGATACATCCCCGACAAGCATATCTGCTTCGTGACGTTCATTGACCCCACAGCCGCCGCCTCGTTTTATGCTCTGAGCAATCTCCAAGGCCTGATGATTCACAACCGGCGGTTGAAGATTGGCTGGGGCAAGCACTCTGGCGCACTTCCGCCCGCAATTGCGCTAGCCGTCAGTGGAGGTGCTTCGCGTAACGTATACATCGGCAATCTCGATGAGTCGTGGACCGAGGAACGGTTGAGGCAGGATTTCTCAGAGTATGGTGAGATTGAACTTGTCAATACTCTGCGTGAAAAGAGCTGTGCCTTTGTCAACTTCACCAACATTGCGAACGCCATCAAGGCCATCGAGGCCGTCAGGGGCAAGGAGGAATACAAGAAGTTCAAGGTGAACTTTGGAAAGGACCGTTGTGGCAACCCTCCCCGTCAGATGCAGCAGTCGCAGTCGCCGCGGGGAGAGCAGGTTCCCTCGCCGCCGCCGCAAGCATCTAGCCAGAATGGCAGCTCGCCCACTGGCTCTGGTCCCCCGACTGCCCCTGCTCTATTCAACACAACAAGCAACCCGTTGACCTTGTACCTGAACCATGTATCGCATCAAGCGCAAGCCCAGCAACACCAGCAGCACCAGGTTCTCGCTGCCCAGCAGGCAGCGCTCTTCGGCACAGCAGCTTCATCGCCCAACGACCCTAACCTTACCCTCGAGGTTCCGCAAGGCCCGATCTCGGGACACCAGCAGTCGGCCAGCATATCCAATGGCTATGTGACAAATGCTTCATTCTCCGGTGCCACGACCATCGGTGGACTGCTCGCCCCCGGCCGAGCTTCCCACAACCGAGCTGTGAGCTTGCCTGTGTTGGCTCCTGGCTTTGAGAATGGTGGCACTAGCCCGAATAGCCTCCAGGGTAGCTCCGGAGGCAGTGACGGCGAGCGCCGTGGACATCAGTATCAGGCCAGCTTTGGTGGTATGGGTGCTGGCTACGGCCTGGCGATTCAGGGAAACCTCAACGGGTGGGTTGAAGAGGAGGTTGCCAACTGAGTGTCACGGCGGCTTCGAGGCCAGTGTCTGAACTGGTGAATACGCGTGCGGGAACGGTGGTGAGAGACGTCGGGACAGATTGGCTATTGTTGCTATTGTGTTTTAATTGTTGGGTTGTCGAGTTTTGTCGTTGCTTATCTACTTCCTTATTTCACTTTCAACTCCCCAACGGTTCTTTTATTGTAATAGCGGAATTTTCACTGTATGATTTGATTATTATCGCTTTTCTTTCATTTCACCTTTCGAGTTCTGATCCCGGACATCATCAGCGGCTTTCCTGCGCGGCAATGCCAATGTTTGGTCTGAAAGCACGGAAAGAAAAACAGGAAAGGGAGCATACCGTGTATACCATATATGGGAGCCCATATGCAGTTTGCTTGCCTAGGGAAGGGCATGGTGGTTGGGGATGAAAAAGAGTGGGCATGGTAGAACGGAGGGAATACAGTGGAAGTACATGGAAGCCATTTTGCAGGATTCCCATGAGCAAGGTGTGGAAGAGAGCGGCTCCCCCGGGTCCGAGGGGGAAGGGTAATACATACATGCGGTGGCGGTTGCCGGGTCTGGTCAAAGGGGTGGAGATGGATGAGACTCGGTCTAGATAAGGTTGGGGTTGGGACAGTACGACGTGGTCGTATGTGGCCCACGGTACCTGTGACGAATGTTTGATGGAATCACTTGCATAGTCGTCTAGTTGAGCCAAGCGAGAAGGTCTGTGGAACTACCCTAACTGCCGAAAGCTGTCGCCACTGGTGGTTGAGAAACGTGTTTGTGAAGTTCAGTGTGGTTGTCTGCATGGCGTATCGTTCAATGTAGCACCTTTTTGAGTTTATTCCCAGAGTGGTGGGCCGGAGCATCTCGGTTGCTCAACGCGTCTTAAACCGGGTGGTTGAGGGTATTCTTAAACTTATATGGCCGACTGTGGAAGCATGATGTTCTTTGGTAAGCAAGGACTTCGTAGGGTCCTATCGAGTCAGTCCTTGATTACAGAGCTCACATGCCGAACATCGCGATAGCTCATGTCGGAAACATATCTCACCAAGCATTTCTTGCAGGTTGAATCTACACTGCGCTGCGCACGACCACCCGACAACCGGCTCACCATGCACACTCGTTTTACACTCACGTCAAGTCAAGCCGCAGCAGCACCTATCACCAGCAACACGGCAACGACACTCTTTAATCGGGGGTCAGTATTATGTATGTATTCACACATTATACAACTCAGTCCTAAAAACCCAACAAAACACCGTTTGTATGCTGATGCCAGACAAGTAAAACCCAACAAACCCCCATTATCCATTCGTCCCGCCGTTATCCCCCCCACCCATGATAGGATACCCGTAAACAGTTTCCCTTAAAACACCGTTACACCGACAACCGCCAACCGATCCCGCCCCGAAACCTTACATTAAACTTTGCATGCTTCGAATCATTTCCATCTTCCCCCCACAACTCGTTCCACCAAACCCAACAAGTAGCGTCCGGTTACTTCTCCACATAAACGGGAATGCCGTACACGGCGACCGCCGCAGCCGTGACATAGCGAAAGCGACAAACATCCCTGGCCTTGGCCACCGCCTCGACCAGCGAGACTTTGCCACTATTATCCTGGCCCTTGAGTCTCCTCTCTGCCGCTGCCTTCCTCATCATGCTCTTCTCCTTCTCCTCGAAGGCGCCGACGGGCGTCAAACCCCACTCCTCAAACACGCGGCCCGCGAACCGGTCGATATCGCGGTCCGTCACATCCCACAGCGTGCCGACGACCGCCGGACACCCGGCCATCATGTAATTCCACGCGGGGCCGTACACCTCAAACTCGCCGGCGTCGGTGAGGTGTGCGCTGCTGCACCCCATGAGCAGCACCGTCGCGCGGCACCGGTCAAGTCGCCGGATTGTGCGTCCGCGGATGTATTGCGCACCGCTGCCGTGGCCGAAGTAGAGGAGGATGTCTGTCTCTGAGAGGGCCTGTTCAAATTCGGTCTCTGTCGGCGCCCGGCCGACAATTTGTTTCCAAGACTTGCTGGGTAGGTGGGTCGCAAGGGGCTGGGCGAAAGCAGTTTCAGTCGTCTTGAGGTCCGCGCCGGGGTTGAGTATATAAGAGCCAGAGCGAAACGACGCATGGTGGCCCTCTAGCGGGGACCGAGGTGCATCGCCTGGCTGGTCGTTGGACGGTGTTGCGGGAGATCCTGACGCTGCTCGCTGTTCGTGAATCAAGCGCCGGAGACAAGCCAGTGATGGCATGCGTGAGACGGCGCAGCCCTGCAAGCATGGAAGCGACTCCCAAGGGAACACATGCAGCGACTTGTCCAACATTAAGATGGTGTGGATGCCCGCACCGGTAGTCTCGTTACTCTTGACAGCTGAGTGATAGGATTGGAGGGCATCGAATGTCTCCACCGCCATGGAGTCAAAGTCAATCTCATCGTACGCGTTGGTCTCGCCGTGAAACTGCAAAATATCGATAACAAAATAGAGCAGGTCGGTGAGCTCGTCGTCAAAATCGCAATCCTGGGCTGTCGCATCACCGAGTCCAATAAACAACTCTAACACCCGTGAGTCGAGTGTAACCTTGGAGGCTTGGGCCGTCTTCGTCTTTTTCCCGCGGACCTGCCGACGCGATGGGAGATGCTTGTCAAGAATGTTCAAAAAGCTCTTCTGGAACCGACAGAGGAGCTCCGGACGCCTGACATGTTGAGAGAATACGCCCCTAAACCCGCCCAGCCAAATTTGCTCAATATTAACCAAGAGGTCTTTCAGCCGATTATCCAAAGCCTCCCGGTCCGCCCACCAAGCCGACTTTGCACCCTTGACAGTCATGTCCCTCTTATCGTGGCACGTCTTGTTGGCTAACTTGATGATGTCAAGTAGCTCGCCCCGGCCCTGCTGAAAGTTGAAAACCTCATTATCCGCATCGCGAGAGCTGGCTCGCTCGAGCGGGAGACGAATGACGAACGGACTGTGGCCTGCCTGTAATTTGGTGATGCATAAATCGTGATTATTTTCGCTCAGTGAAAGCGAGATGACACTCCAGGGCCTGGGGATGATGTCGATGAAGTCCCTTTGGAACTTACAGAGGTCGAGAGTGAATCCCAAACTTGAACGCCTCGCCGTTGCAGAGCTGAGGGCGGGCGGCCATTCCTTGTCGTTGAAACTAGGCTTGTTCTTCTCCAACACAATCGCCTTCCGTTCACGCCGCCATATGAGATTGCGAGCCAGCTCGACAGAGTACGATGCATGGCCTGTTTGAGTGATTGCCCGGGCTTTGGCCGAAGTCGCTGTAAGTAGGAGACCAATGTTTTGGAGCATCCCTGAGATCCTGTGGACCAAACCAGCGTCGCTGCTAAGTGTTGCGACTGCATGAGCTTGGAGAAGATGCTCTTGGGCCTGTCTGAGATTGTCGACGTAGACACGAGCAGGTTCCTTTGACGCTTCTCGGCTGCTTGATGCAGCCGCAATACGGGTTTTCCTGGGCGGCGAGGCCTTCCCTGGCGAGTGTCGGTCAACCACGGTCTTGTCGTGTGGGGACGATATCGCAGGAAAGGAGATTGTAGAGTCTTGAATCACCGAGAACACTGGATCCCGAGACATCTGTTCCATGCTCATCCCCATAAGACAAGCCGCCATGGCCACCTGCTCTGTTGGGAACAAGTCGGTTGACCTTGATGCATCTGTAGCCTGCCCAAGTACTGCGAGGGCTGCCGCCCATTCTTTCCTTCCCAGCATCGACACTGCCTTCTGAACCATGATGGACGCGCGAAGCTTCGAGAGCTGAGCATCTTCGGCAACGATAGCTGGCTTGGGCGGCGCGGCAGCCTTGGCTTTCGCTATGGTAGGTTTCGTGGGTCTCTTGACTGCTGCCTGCCTGACAGTTCTCCTCGTGACCCTAACCGGCTTGTCTTCAATCTTCAAGTTGGCTACCTTTGCTTCTAGAGCAGCAATGTCGGACGCTTGAGTTGAAGGGCCCGCCAGCGGGGTCATCTCCAAAAATGCCTCGGCTTTTGCCAGCATAATGTCCGCACCTTCCACATTCCTAAGGTTGAGGTACATGGAGCTGATCTGGCAAGCGAGAACGGCAGAGAAGTACGAGCGCTCATCATCCGGTAGAAGCTCTCCCGCCTCCTGGAGCATCTCTAGTGACTTCTTTGGGTTGGCCGCCTTGGCGAACATGGATCCCATCCAGGCAGCGCACTGGGCGCCGTAAAGTTCGGAGTCAACACTTTTGGCAATCTTCTGTGCCTGCTCTGCATAGTACACGGTCTCCTGAAACATGCCTAGATGAGCATATATAGAAGACAAGCGAAGAATGTTGCGATACAGAATGTAAAACAGCCGCCAAAACTCCGGTCCGGAGCTCACTCCAGCAGCCTTGCCCTTAACTTCTGTTGTTGACATGTTGAGAGTGGCCTCGGTGGCCGTGGATGTGTCCGGCGAAGGCTTCGGGGCTAGTTGAGATTCGAGCTTCACCCAGTCTTGATAGAGACTGCGCACGCTTTCTCTCGAATAAATGAGAGCATGGTGAGAGTCACCCTTCTCGAGGGCGACTAGCGAATGAAGATATGAAGCATATGAGACAAGATATTTTCTCTGGCCACGGACAGGCCGCACCGCAGCATCAGAGCTAAATGAGGCTTGTGCTTGGACAAGATGCTCTTCGGCCTTCTTGAAGTTACCGATCGCAACAAGGTGATCAGCGAAGGAGAGGTGGAAATTGGCCACAGAGTCACCTAGGACACGGCTAGTTCCCACGTATTCCTGGGCCTTCAAAAACATCTGTTCGGCCTTCGATGATTGGCCGAGATTGGTGTACTGAAGTGCGAGAGATGAGTTGTGGTGCAGTATATCTCCCGCAGTCGGCCCTTCCATTACCCGGGCGATGCCTGCCGAGAGCTCAAGGACTGTGGCAAGCATGTTGTCCTGGCCCTTCATGCGGAGAAAGTCGGCCACCGACTGCAAATGATCCAGCAGCCCAGGGATGTCGTCAATGGATCTCTCCAGCGCCGTCTTGCCTTGGCATCGCTTGACGATTGACTGCCAGACAGAAAGGGCTTCTTGTAGAGTACTGGTGTTTCGACACGACTCAGACAGTGATGTCAAGGAGTGGTAGAAAGCCTTCATGTGAGGAAGAAAGCTTGCGAGACCCGAGTCTTCCCCTAGTTGACCATGCTCTTCGAGCTGTGCGGCGTCCCTAGCGACCGCCATGAGCTCCGATCTGTCGGTATTTCCGACTTCTGAACATAGCAGATCGAGGAGGACCCGGAGTCTTCGGATGGGAAATCGGGTGGGTATATAAGTGCGAAGTATGGAGTCGACTGTCGGGTGTTCCAATGTGATGCTTTCTGTCTTGCCGCCTCGTAGCAAAATAAAATGGAGCCGGTGCTCCAAGGCAGCAGCCTGCTCGGGTTCGGGCAAGTCCACGGTCCAGTCAACCCATACCTGTTCCAACTTGGCGATGGAGGAAAGTGCTCGGGAGAGAGTCTCAGCCTTTTCATCGCGAGTCCAGGCAGCCCGGATGGATTCAGTGGAAAGGGCGCGGGCAACACCCACAAGAACACCTTCCTCGGTCAAATTTGACCTGATTGTTCGCAAAGCACCCAGTGCCTGGTCTGCTCTTCCAAGCGCCCTGCAGACTTCCGCCATCTTCTCAAGCTTCAGCAACAGCTGTGCCTTTTCCCTCTCCGCACTGGGCCGATTCTTCACACACTCGATCGAACTCCGCAAAGCTCGCATGGGGGTGGGGTCTTTGAGATCGGTTATTTGTTGCCGCAGAGCGTAAAACTGCATGTAGTAGAAATGCGACATTTTCACATGATATGAGCTGCCAGAATCAGAGGTTACCATATTGCCCATGTACTCCAAGAGCGTGGCGCAGTCGGTGAGAATAGAGCCCATAAGCTCCCAAGTGAGACGGTTCTGGTCCAGGCCTGTCTTGATCGTCATAAAGGCCGAATCGAGAGTATGGTAGATCGTCTCCTGCATGAGCTTCCGCCGCTGTTCGTAGCGAAGGTAGTCCTTTGTGCTGCTTGTCGGCCCCGGGGGCTTGCCGAGCCATCGTAGGCAAAATCGCGGGCATTGGAGAACCAGAGTCTCCAAGAGTGTTCTCATTGCAGGTGAAGGAGTAAACGCTTCACTTTCGCTGCCCTTGCCGAGGCTGAGCAGCAAGTTCATCGTTGCCCTGCGCGCTAAGCACACATTGGTCAAAAGCTCATCCAGCTCCGTAGCATCTCCCCGTAATGGCCCTTGGATTCCAGTGACAACTTCGTTGAGGAGTTGATCATTTTGGAGGTACTTTGCTGGGCTCTTGATATGTAACGAGAGCAACTGCGCCGCCTGCGAGCAGATCTTTGCTACTGGTTCCGTCTTGGAATCCGTGACTTCTCTCAGTTTTGTGGCCCAGGATACGGCGTCTGTCAGTTGCCCGGACTCCCTTGCTAGTGTTGCCAATGTTTGGTAAATCGCCGACAATGCGGATTTGGAGTCGCCGACGTGTAGCCCATGCTGCTGGAGCTGTTGATTGATCCGGCTAAAGGTGTTGGAGCATGCGGTGTAGACAGGTCGCCCCTTTTCCTGAGTACGCCGAACGTAGGTCGCGATATATCTAGAGAGGGGGAACACAATGTCCTTTTCAACATTTCCTTCATGCTTGGCAAATTTCCACCAATGCAATCGCGCTTCCAAGCCAAGTGCTTGTAATTCCAGACCGGAGGCGGGGGATATGCTTAGCCGTGCTTCCTGTCCAAGCATATCATCTTTGAAGGAGATACTGGGCGCGAGTGCCATGATATAATATGCGACTTGCTCCATCTGGCGCGTGAGCTTCCCCTCGTCCACGCTCTGCTCTCGCGCCAAGGCAAGGATCAGGTTGATTGGTGAAGAAATGTGGTCATGGCGTAAATGGGGAATGGCCGCCTCGGTGGAAGATGGCTTGTTTGATGCCGCCAACACCCGCAAGACCTGGATCTGCGTGGCGACAATCAGGAGCTGCGCCTGCCCCGAGAACACTGCTTCCCTAAAATCCAAAAGATCTGCTACAGCCGGTATCGCATTTTTGAATTCTGCGCTGGACGTTTTCGTTGTCTTCCCGGGTTCCGAATTTAAGGGGTTCTCCAGTCTCTTCTTCAATATCCTCAGCTCCCTGACTGCCTGGTCATGTAGACCGAGGCCAATGAATCTAGATATGAGGGTCGACATGCCCGTCTCCAGCTGCAAAGGCGGGATTGCCATCTTCCCGGAGCTGTATACCTGGCGCAGCGCAGCCAAGGCTACACGACCGCACTCGGCGGCGGCGAGCAGATTCGGATTGATTGTTGGTTTCGGAGGGGATCGCGCGTTCTTTGTTGCGATGGGGGATGCAGGCAAGCCATTGGCAGATCGAGGTTGCAAGGGAGTCGCTGGGGCCGAGAGTGACCGCCGGAGGGCATTTCGCGTCGCTGTTTTGACGAGCTCGGTATCCTGGGTGGGCTGGCGGGTAGGGGATGTAGGAGGTGCTGGGGGCCGTGGCTTTGCGGCGTCACCGAGGGTTTTGAGGAGGGCGTTGATGACCTGTGTCGCGAGAGCTGCCTTCTCTCGCAGAGACAGCTCCTTCTTCTCGCCGGGCACGGTTCTGGCTGAGGGCGTGATGGCTCGGGGGCGGGCCTTTGCGGCCGATGCATCGTCATTGGGGAGCAACAGGCTCTTGAGCAGAGCAGACGTCGCGGGGGTGCACGTCGAGACTGACGCGACCGCGCTGCGCACAGCGTCGCTTTGGGCGAGTAGCGTATCCATGAAGATGTCTAGAGGGCTGATTCCTAATCATATCATCGCCGATTCATAGGACATTATCCAAAAGCAGCTGATAGTATTGGGGGGGGGGGGTTTGAGTGTTGGGTTATCGAGGTATGCGAGAGGCGAGAAAGCTATGCTCGGCTTGTCGAGATGAAGAATTCGAGACTGCAATGAACGACGGTTGACAGGGCCCCGGACGGAGGTGCAATGTTGCGTTTGCCGATGACCGATTCCAGGTTATGCCTTCCTCGTGTCAGTGCTGGGGTTTGCTAAGCTTTGCAGACAATATTGACCCAACGGCAAAAGCTCGGTTTCGGTTGACAGGGCAACACTCCACCGTCCACGGGTGCCGGGAGACCCACTAAAATAAACGCCGGCCTCTCGGCAGGCAATAGAGCAATTGAGCAACGGGCACGCTGTGGAAACACAAAACCTTAGCGCATCTACTAGTCGAGGAGGTATTCAACATTTTCGGGCTCGACACCTTGACATTCGAGTCTGTCTTCGTCCTCGGCGCAAACAAAGCCCACGATCTAAGCCCACACCCCAAATTTGAGTCAAAATGAATCGCATTTTACCACCTCAACGACTGCTCGCAGCCACGGTGTCCCGCGCTGCCCTCGTCCAAAGGCCATTGGCGCGATCCGCGCCCGCCGCAGTTCGCGCTGCCAGCTCCGTCCCGAGGCTTGCTCGATCCTCCTTTTGGAAGTCAATGGTGCCCAAGTTTCTGCGAGCTGAAGATCCCGCAGAGTTTCCCTTTGGAAAGCCGCCAGGGAAGGAGAAGCCCAAGACCAAGGAATGGAACCCGGCGACATTCTTCATCGTCATCTTCCTACTGATCGGGTCCATGTCAATACAGATGATCTCCCTCAAGAAAGATTTCGAAGCTTTTACCCGCCAGTCGGATGTACGGATAGGGCTTCTGCGCGAAGTGATTGAAAAGCTGCAAAAGGGAGAGAAGGTGGATGTGGAGAAGGTCCTGGGCGCCGGTGACCCAGCCATGGAGCAAGGATGGGAAGATAGTTTGTCAACCCCTAGTTTTGTGCTTGTTGATGAAGGCATATGTTGACAACCGCCAAACAGTTCTCAAAGAGATTCAAGAGGACCAGGTCGTACGGAACAAGCAGCAAAAACAAGCAGAGTCCAGTCAGAAAACTGGGCCTGAACCAACGCCAGCCCCAAAGTCAGCTCAGGAGACACCCAAGACAGGAGGACCTAGCCAAGCCTCCTTTTTCTAATATGCATGGCATCACTGTCTATTGTTTTACGATAGCATGTCTTTAAATAGAGTGCCGTCACTTGGGCCAGGCGGCAGGGCAGTAGGCGCGTGATGTGTCGCCCGGGTTCCAGACCGGCTCAGCTCCTCCACCAGAACTGGTAGCAGATTCTCCGTTGACATCCCCACTCTCACCCCTTGACCACCCGGCTGGCGAGGGTCCAAATCAACAAAAAGCACATCCTCGCCTCTCACACCACCAATGTTCACTATTGCTATCGGCATCCCTCTGTCTTTGGCTCTCTTAGCTAACCGCCACGCGGAATACGTGGCGAGAGATGTAGCGAGGACCAGAAGCCTTCCCGCGTCGTCAATTGCATCTTCGGCCCCTTGCTTGACCTTTGCGCTGATGCTCTCTCCAAACATGACGACCGCTGGCTTCAGCACGCCAGCATTGCTCGTGGGGCTCCACGCCCCTTGGTGATCAACCTCGCACACACCTCTGGTCCCATCAGCAAGCGGCGGCGGTTTGGCTAGGCATTTTGGGCATGCGGGATATCGGAACGTAGAGTAGGGCGCGTCTGGCACATCCACATCGCCATCAGGGTTCATGCGGATCCCGCGAGCGCGCTTCGCGCCGGGATCTTCGGTATCCAGGGCCCCAGACGCGACCGCCTCGCGGAGGAAAGCGGCCCAGATGGGGTTCAGCCGGGCCAGCTCATGCTGGAAGGTGTCGCGGGGGAACTCTTCCCAGCACGATGTACATACAGTCGATCGTAGATAGCCATGCAACTCGAGCGTCGGGATCTCCGGGTGTGCCCGTGCGTGAAACGAGTCGACGTTCTGCGTGATGACGCTCGACACCAGCCCCAGCCGGCCCAGATCCCGCACCGCGTAGTGCCCCGCGTTCGGCTGCGCCCTGTGCAGCGTCGACCACCCCAGGTAGCTCCGCGCCCAGTAGCGCTTGCGCGCCTCGTGGCTGGTGAGGAACTCGTGGTAGTAGATTGGCCGGTACGTCTTGTTGACCCGGTATGTCCCCTTGGTGCCCCTGTAATCCGCGAGCCCGCTTGCGACGGACAGCCCCGCCCCGGTGAGGACGACCGTGGAGGCCGGGAGCCCGGCAGGCGGCGGGGAGCCGAAGAAGGCCTGGAGGGCGGCGACGGCACCGGGGAGCGTCCGTGCCGCGGGTGGGATGGTGGGTGGATGGGCGAAGGGCTCCGTGTAAGGGATACGCATGAGAGGTGTGCGCATCGGGACGGGGGATGGGTGGGGGGGGGAGGTCCCGCCCTGTTGAGGTTCGTTTGGGGTAGGTGGGTGGTGTGAAGAGATGGAGGGTGGAAGGTGGAAGGTGGAAGGTGGAAGGTGCAAGGTGAGGTGAGGTGAGGTGCAAGGCCGTGTCCCGGAGGATGGCCGGTCGTTGGGTGGTCCGGGCCAAGAGGAACCAAGCCGCGCGATCTTCGTCTTTGTAGCCGGATTAGGTCAGGTCTCGCCGGGCTTCCGGGCTCCCCGCGGTGTGTTTCTGCTCAGCGCGGAAGTCTAGGCCGCCCCACTGCCTCTGTATCTTTGTTGCATTCAAATGCAGCCGAATGGACCCTAATGACATCTTTACAATTGGATAGCTAGGGGGCGGAAGAGCTAGTTGCTAGGTGTTTCAGGTTCCACTTGCAGAGGTGGTTCGTTTTTTCTTCTTCAGTTTTTAGTGCAACATCCGGTACTTGTGACGTCTGCCTTTTTCCCCCTGGAGTGAGCAATGGATGGTGGCTCAATAAGCTGCAGGTGGGAACAAAAAAAATAATCCGGTCCAGGCACCTGGGCGCATCGCATCGCATGGTTCGCATCCATCAATTCGCTTCCATCCGCTCCCCAAATCCGCAAAGAAGACGGCACGGAGGGCTCGGCCAAGTCTGCTTTAAACCTATCGCTCTCTTGATGTCCCACACCCTGCTGCCAGCGTCTTGCACCGCAATCCCCTTTGATGCCTTCGCTTTATTGCAGCCGGCGATGTTCGGGCCCTTTGGTGCGCCTCTGTGCAACGCCTGGCGGCTCTCAGCTGCCTTCCGGGGTCTTACTACCGAGATGGGCACGGAGCCAGCATGTTCCATTTAACCCAGCGAGGACACATCATCCACAAACCTTACGCGTCTACCAGACATTTTCGGCCGGCGCATCCCAATCCTTCAATGATCGCTCATTACGAAGTTCCCCGCTGTCCTCGTCCCCTCCATCCTCACTCGTGCCCACGTCCACACCCACGCCCACGCTGCACCGGCCACGAAGCGCTCGAAGCACGCGACCCGCGACCAACATCATGACGACAGCCACCCAGACGAGGGGCCATGGCGGCCACTCGCACTCGCACCACCACCACGACAATGTCTACCTCACATCCAAAAACAAGAACGATGCCGGCGTGCGCATCACCCGGATCGGGCTCTACTCCAACTTGGGCATGGCCATCGTCAAGGGCGCCGGCGGCTACGCCTTCAATTCGCAGTCCATGATCGCCGACGCCTGGCACAGCCTGACGGACCTGGCCTCGGACATACTCACGCTTGCGACCGTGTCCTGGAGCCTCAAGCCGCCGAGTGACAAGTTCCCCATGGGCTTTGGCAAGGTCGAGAGTCTGGGGTCGCTGGGGGTGTCTAGCATGCTGCTCTTCGGCGGACTCTTCATGTGCATGAACAGCTGCACATCGCTCTACGCCCACCTCTTCCTCGATGCAGATGCGGCGGCGCACTTGCTCGAGCATAGCCACGGGCACAGTCACGGGCACAGTCATAGTCACGGCGCCGAGGGTCCCAGCCTGCATGCGGCATGGCTGGCCGCTGGCACCGTGGCGGTTAAGGAGTGGCTGTACCACGCGAGTAAGTCTCGGGTCCGTATCGGTGCCCATCACCCCTGGATGCTGACCCTTTCGCAACAGCCATGAAGGTTGCCCGCGAGCGCAAGTCCTCCGTCCTCGCCTCCAATGCCGTCCACCACCGCGTCGACAGCCTGACGGGCATCGTAACCCTCTTTGCTATCCTCGGCGCAAATTTCCTCCAGAACGCCGCATTCCTGGATCCCGTCGGCGGCCTCCTCATCTCGCTGCTGGTCATCCGTGCCGGGTGGGGCAACACGCTCTCGGCACTCTATGAGCTCGCCGACAAGGGCATCGACGACGAGATGCGGCTGTCAATCCGCCGGCAGGTGACCAAGGGGCTGGCGGTTGTGAGCGAGGGGCACGAGGTCGAGCTGCGCGACGTGACGGGCGTCAAGTCGGGCCAGAATTACCTGGTCGACCTCGAGCTCGCGGTGCCCAACATGTGGACTGTCGAGGATGTCCGCGGCGTCGAGGATGCGGTGCGCACCCAGGTCGGTGCCAAGGTTCGCGGGGTGCGCAAGGTGCGTGTGCGCTTCGTGCCAAAGGAGGCGGCTGAGACCTTTAACGAATTCATCCCTGGTGATGTGAGCCAGAAGAGCAGCCCCGAGCTGGAGGAGGCGGAGCACGACCATGACCATGACCATGACTCCAAGGGCAATGGACACCACAAATCCCATTAGGCTCTCCTTTTTGAAGTGCGCGCATTCTGGCATTGCAGTATATACCACTGTTTTCCTTTTGGGTTTTTTTTTCCCTACCAGTTAAGAAGTACATACCCATGCCTCGGGGGATGACCTAGAGGCTTGCCAAGCATTGAAACGGCGTTATGGTTTTGAAGGGAAGAGACCGTCATTCCGCGGGAATACCTCTTGGTTGGTTAGGACGGCGGCTCGGTATAGCCTGTGTCACCAATTATATATATTGTTGAGGCCTCCTTAAATCTGACAGGACAGCGCGGTCAGCTGCTCTTGAGGATTCACGAGGCCCGTCAGCCCGTGTAAACCAAAGTCTATATGTGAGGCCCACAAATGGTGTAGCAGTGAGTCTTTGCCGGAATCTTGATTCATAAGCCGGCTGTTGTAAAGCTTGCGACTCAGGACTGCAACCGAACGTTTCAAAATACGAAAGGGTGATGAAGGTGATGTCATTGATAGGTTTTGCGAGCCCCAATTTACGTAGTTTTGGATTGCTATATGTCAGCCGATAAGAATAAGAAAAGAGCAAAGTCATCCTGTAGATAACGTATATAAACCGTGATAGGGCAAGTGCCAGCATGCAGGCGTGTGGCTGCATGGCTGGCAGGGCTGTAAGTTGAAGATGGTGTAATCATTCGGGGTCGGGGAGATGGGGATGGGGATGGGGAATGGGGGTTCGAGCTCCACGTTCCCGTTCCCGCGCCCCGTGGCACTCTGCGTTGGATTGGGGCCGGCAGGGCCAGCTACAGGGAACGGGTTTAGGGTTACTGATGACTCCGGCCGCCCGGGGGGGGGGAGTCTGTGGTGCAGTCTTCGGGACCGTGATTTGACAGGAAGCGGGAGCGGGAAGCTACTACGGATCCATCACTAACTAGGGCGAACAACCGCGTGTCTTGGCCTGTACTGGCAAGCTCGACGGCCTTTCTAGGTTCTTTTCGTAAACTGGGGACTCGGGGAGAGACGGTGTGCTCGCTCGGACCTCGCTGGCTCGAATGTTGGCAAGTCATTTGGCCAAAAAGGCCAAAAGATGCGTAAAAGGGCTCCATGACTGATGCCGGGTCGCCGTATTATAAATGCGCGAGATGGGCGCAACTGGCGCTGTTTCGCCGGCGGCGGGCGGCCATTGGACGACGAGCGAAGCGTTGCGGTGCGTTGAGATGCGTGCCGATGGTCGCTCGACATTGCTGGGCACCCCAAATCTAACCTCAGTTGGGGGGATTACGGTGTCGCTTCGGTTTCGTGTCCAATCAGCCGCGGCCGCGGCCGCAAACCGACCAGGCCCCTGAATGCGCAAATGCGGTCTGAATGCTCGCTTCAGCCCTACAAGGCTCTTTGCATTTTGCTGTCTTTCCTTGGCCGCTCCCTGGCCGCTGCTCGCCCACAACGGCACACAACCACACCTCCATGCTGCAGATCCTATGGGATTATCCTGGGATTATCCCATTCGTATAGGAGCCGTTGATTACGGCGCCCGCCAATCGTCCAGTCGCCGGCCACCAAACACTGTAGAATAGAGAACGGGAATGCTCACCCTCGCCCAGTGCTCACCCGCGCCGACCGCGGTCACCGCGCCCACCGTGCCTATCCCGCGAGCTGCCCTCCGTGCCTAGTTCCCGTGCCTAGTTCTAGTCTACGGAAACTATCGCTGCGACATCTGCACGCCCGCCCATCCCTCACCCCATCATTTCCCACCCTTTCTCTTCCCCCCTCCCCCCCACACACAGCCGTCCCGCCGAGCCAGCCCTGTGCCCGTCGTCGTACCTTGCGCCCTTCGTAGTATGGGCTAGGACGGGCTAGCCGGTATGGGCCGGGAATTCGCGACGGGTCTTAGAGTCTAGGGTCTTGGTATTGGTGTCCTCGGGTCTTTCTAACACGGTCTTCTAAGTTCTGGCAGGTCTTTCTGGTCCCTAGCCTAGTGTGCGGTCATGGCGTCACTGTCTGCCTGTCTGTGCCAGAGTCCGGGACAAGTGTCTCTGGGCATCACCAGCGAATGGAACGACGTGGACCACTGGCCGCCGCGAGATGAAGCTGCAGCAAGGGCTTGCCGAGATTCCCTCGGGCCACAAAATCTTGCAGCGACGAGTTCCACGACCTGTTTCCATCGTCTCCCTACCAGTCGTTGCCGTGTTGTGTGTCGTGTGCTTGACTTTGACTCCTTCTTCTCGAAGCCCCCCTTCACCCCCCAGAGCCGTTGACGGGTGCTCCTCCCGCCCTAGCCAACCAACCATGGCCGTCATCGCAAATGACACAACGGTCATCTTCTTGACTTACCGTCTTTGACCATATCTTTCACTGCTTCTAGAAGGTGAGGGAGGGGAACACACATCTTCGGCCCGCAAAATTACACCCACCTGCAACCCGCGTGGGCAATGCCCTAGTTCTAGTAACCCATCCGTACCAAGGTCACTAAGGCTGCCTCTCCTGCCTTGATTTACCGCTCTTGGGGGGGGTGCCTATACCGCTCGGTATTTCACTTCGTCTCCCCCATAAACCCTTCTGGCAGAGCGAGTCCTGACAGCCCTAACCCCCCCCCCACTACCAAAACCCCCTCCTTTGGCCTTGTGCTTATCTTTACCCCTTTTATCTGTACACCCGTCATCCGTCACCGAGAAGCTTGGCCACACCATGGTTGGCGTGCCAGGAAAATATCGCGGTTGCGAGACGTGCAGAAGTCGTAGGGTGAAGTGCGGTAGGTCATGCTATACTGATGCCTCTGGCCTGGCCTCCGGGCAGAGCAAAGAACTGAGAAACCCTTCTTCCCCTGCAGGAAACGAACGGCCGCATTGCAAGCGGTGTGTCGACAGCCATCGCGAGTGCACATACGAGCGCGAGACGGTATTCATCGTTGCTTCCATCGAGGATGGTGGACGCTGTGAGTAGACGTCCCTGGGTTTACATACCAGGGCCATGATATGGAATAACTGATTAGATCACAGGCTCCTCACACCCCCCTCGAAAATCAACGAAGAAGAGTAAGGCGGTAGCAAAGGTCCTGGAGGAGGAGAGGTTAGAGCTGGTTGTGAATGAGCCGCTATTGCCGGCATGGAACGACTTGGTTTCCGTTTCGAATCGAGGAAAAGGATACTCGCTTCAGGTTGCTGTTCTCAACACAGTCTTGCAGTCCGTTTTCAGTGGGGGCGGTGATGAAGACAGCGATGGGGGAAGCAGCAACAGGTCGGCCGCCATCTCCCTTGCCACCTACGAGACCCCGGTTATCCAGCCATCCCTGAGCGACGACGACTTCCAGTTAAGATCAAGATCGATGGTCCATTTTTCGCCGCCGGCGGGTATGCGTGGGGAGGAGAGGATACAAGCCGACGGGATTTTTTTGTTTCTCTATGAGGTAAGCCAGGGTGGCGAAGGGTGACGCTCGCAAGCTGTCCAGATGCTGACCGGACTTATTAGCACAACAACTCGATCACTTCCCCAGCAAACGTAGCCCACTGGAGAGATGTCAACAGCGTCAGGCGACAGGGGCCTGGAAGCTATCGTTTGTTTCCCGCCCACCACTTCTTCGTTCGAGTGTACCGACACAATGCTGCAAGTCCCCCTAATCGTTCGGTCGTTCACACGCATCTCCCCTCGAAACTTCGCTAACCGGTCGTTCAGATCTGCACCGCTCTCCTCAACCGCAAGCCGAGCTTCCTTGCCGAACCGGCATGGACTGCAGGGCCATGGGAGTTCCATCAGAAATCGGATTTCGACCACCTCCTCGACACCATCGCCCTCTTGCCAGGCACGCTAGCCAGGGCAGATCGAACATTCACCCAAGACCAGACCCTCGCACGGCGCCTGATGGCCCAAGACCTCCTCAGCAACTGCATCAGCATTGAGTCTCTGTTCGATCGCTGGTACGGCGCCGCCACATCAATGCCCGACGTGCTGTGGATCGAAGACCCCGACGGAACTGACGCGCAGATCCCCTTCGCCGACACCTTCGCCTTCCGCGACAGCCTGACGGCCATGGCCTTCATCTACTACTGGATGGCGCAGCTGCTCTTCTACCCGTGTATCGAGCGGCTGTACTGGACCATCTTCGAGCCCGTCGTCGACGGCCCCTTCCCCCAGACCATGCCGGTCCTACCGGGCAACCTGCAAATCAACCCGCTCAAGTACTCGATGAAGGAGGTGCGCGAGATCGCGAGCAACATCTGCCGGAGTTTGGACTTTGCGCTCATCCAGACGGCGCAGCCGGACATGCTGGCTGTGCCGCTGTATGTTGTCTGTCAGTTTTACCAGCATGTCGGGCTGGATGTGCACGGGGGTGGGGACGACGAGGTGTTCGGGGACGGGAGGCTGGAGCTGATGTGGTGCGAGGCGTTCCGGGCGCGGCTGGCGGCAAAGGGCCGTGATATGCAAGAGGTGGTGCAGGCAAAGCAGTGGATGGATTTAGCATCGTTCTAGTCGTCCAGCGTGATCGATGGCGAGGGCTGATTGCCGTTGGTTTTCTTGGCCATCGTTATGCATTTTCTAGCATGCGTCGACTTGTGCGCTTCAACTTGACTTCAGCTGGTCTGGAGACTCGGTTTTGGATTCGGGTATGACATAGATCAAGATGGGTTTTGTTTGCGGCACGCCTGGAGTCTAAAAGCCTTCCATTTTCTCTTCTTTGCAGATATTTATGAGGTATCTCGACTTTGCTTAGGGTTGGTTAGTGTGTGGGGAAAGGCAACTGTTCCAAGAGAACCACTGAGACGCTCCGAGTCGCTGCCGTTCAAGTTGTCCGGGTGGTTGTTGCTGAACTTTGTTCGGGGACTTCGGTTAGGTAGTCGTCCCTGCCGCGGGTGGTGCTTGGATGGATGTATGCCTCACCTTACCTTGTGAAGGGGCAGCACCGTCTCCTGCCTCCAAGATGCTTGACTGCGCCTTCCATACCACACTCTTTCACACAAACACCCTGCACTGCTGATCTCCTAGTGCCCACACTCCATCTCAAAGCACTCTCTTCTCCACTCATTCCTACCTAGGTATACTGCTCCTCCCACATTTGGTGATATACGACGTATCACAAACCCCTGGGCATCAGGCTCCATTCAACACAAAGCTTGTTACCCCTCCATTGGCTACGAGCCTGTCGTATCATCTGCCCCGTGGCATATCAATTGGAGATTCGGTACATATCAGATCCAACAGCCATAATTCTTTTCTTTCCCTTTGTCCTTCAGTATGCCGTCCCGGTCTACACCCGCCCTCACATCTCCCGAGCGCCCAATACCACCAAAATCACCGGACTTGGGTCGACACAGCGCAAAGAGTTTCATCAACACGATTCAAAAGGGGGTATGGAGGGCTTTCCACCCTCGTCGCCGCGGCTTCTCTCATTCGATGGTACACCCGGAAGGTGAGGGTGGGCTTTTCAAGGGGAGACAGATCAGCAGCGCGAGCGTTAGTGAGTCTCATGTAGGTCGCTCTCTTTCGCCCCGGCGAGGGTGATTGTGAGAAGTCTGATGTTTCTTTTTGAATGCAAAGCTTCACCTTATGTCGCAAGGCGGGCGGTATGATGGTAGTGTATCTATAGGGAACTCACGGCGCCCATCAAGATCCACCGGACCGAGCCTGCAGGAGCATATTTTGAATCAACAAAACCATATGCCGACGAGTACGTCTCCCCCCTTTCCCCTCACCAGACACCTTCTCTTTGCCCTTTAAAACAAGGCCCATCCCAACCTTGTCCCCTCAAGCACCATGACGCAGACAGCTAAGCTGATATGACATCAACCGTCTTGCCCACAGGCGGCTACTCCATGTCAGAATCAGCGTTCTCTCTCACGAGCAGCTTGATGGAGTCGAGCCTGTTCAGCAACCCCAAGGCGCTGCTGGAGTTCTCGGATTCGGTACGCCGGTCTATCTCTGAGAAGAGCCGCTTCGCACCCCCCGGCCCCGAACTCGAACGCCTATCACTCTTCCTCGAGACCGCCCTGGACGAGGAGACGCGCGGCGTGCCCACGCTCGACTTTACCGCCATCAAGACGGCCCGCCTTGACAAGCTCGTGGCCGACATGATTTCGTGGGGAACCCGTATCACTACGGTCTCGGCAAAGTCACGCGCTTTCATTGATAACGCTGCGAGGCTTCAGAGGGCCTGGCGCACACGCTTTCGCTCGCTGTACTTTATGATCGACGAGATACGTACTGTTGACCTAGCAACGTCGGGATCGCTCAGGGAGGTGTCGTTTATCACGCCGACGAGGACTGACACAGCGGTGCCGAATGCGTGGAGAGCAAGTGAGATGGAGCCAGTCTCTAGTATCGAGGGAAACCTACACTTCAGGGTTGGGCAGTGGGTATCCTGTTGCTTTGGTGATTTGCTGCGGCGTGCTGACAACTACCTACTTACCTAGATGGTGGCTGAATATGGCATGCGCGCATCGGGACGGGATCGTGGGTAGTGAGCTAGAAAAGCCGACCACGGGGCGGTACGACAACTCGGCTTTACCCCTTTTGACTGGCCGAGAGGAGCAGGTCGGTGAGGGGAGGGTCAAGTATCATCGCCAGGGCAGGCTGTTGTCAGATATGCACGTCTCCCTTCTGTGTCATACGGGGAGGAATATTCGAATTTTGAGAGGCTATAGACTGAGGAGTAGCTACGCTCCTCGCGCAGGAGTACGATATGACGGACTGTAAGCTGTCAAACTGGACTACTATATATAGTATTGGGCTTACTGACAACGACGATGTATTCAGGTGGAAATTAACGAGTTATAGCCACAGACTCGACACCCCGACTGAAACTTATTCTCTGGAGCTGGTCCTTGAGCGTTCCGAGGGGCAGTTGCCCATGGAGGACGTCATGAAGATCCCCATGCCATCACAGCTTGATGACTGGCGCCTGTTCGAGAAATTAGAGGCTGAAAATATAAGGCAGACGACGGGGGAGCAAGAGGCGCTCGAGTGGAGGATGCGAAACGAAGAGGATAGACGAGAGAGAGAAGAGTGGCAGCGGGTCCGCGAGTTTAGGTCGAGTATCAGCGCTGGCGCAGCAAGACAGGCGGCGGGCCTAAGTCCGTTGACTGTGACCTTAACTGCCCCGGTTCAGAAGAGCGCCATGAAGCTCAAGCTGCCACCCGAAATCCAGGCAAAGGCGGATAGGGCTGAGAGGGAGGCCAAGTTGAAGAGAGCGGTCATCGATACGAGTCGGAACGAGGAGAGATATCTTAGCAGAAGTGGAGAAAGTACCACCCCTGAGCATTCTTTAAGGTGATGGGGATGCTATCGGGTGGCGACGGCAATGGGATTTGGAAGGGGAGTTTATGGTCTCTATTGGAGCGATACCCACGTTGAGGATCTGGTAGTGTTTTGGAGCCTTTTTCCCCTCGACAGATAGCAATTGGTCCATTGAATGCTGCCTTGAGCTTTCCAAGCAGCAATTTGCAGCTGCTTCTGAGGTGCCCTAATACCTAGTATTGTTTTTGCAAACTACATGAATATTATTTTCGCGTTGGCTTGTCGGAGGCAAGCAGATGTGAAATAATGCAGCAGGTAGATTATCAGCAGAAGATAAAAAGAGCAAAAGGAAAATAAAAATATTAAAAGAAGTAGCCCGGCCAAGATTGAAACTGGGACCTCCCGTCTGAGGACCACCTTCATTCGCCGAGGGCCTAGTTGAGTAGATCGGAACGACTGATCCAACAGATGGTCATGCTCTACTACATGTAAGAAGCAGACAATTGCACCGCCGGGCATCCTACTTTTCATCCGGAGTGACTGCAAAAGTAAACTGTACAGTGAAGAGCGAACGTTTGGAGCCAGCGAAAGTGCCGGCATATCTTTCACCCTCTACTAGCCCTCCGTTGACCAGTGTAACATCCATCTTATAGTTGCACATCGCCCTCTCGGTTATCTCCCTCCCCAATGCTCTCCTCGGAGCCATCCATTGTCAATTCACTTGTCGAAAACGCTGACGAGGTTAGGGACCATGCCGTAACCTTGATCGGCAGTCCCGCCAACGTACACATTCATTTGCCTTTGCAAGGCGGATATCTCACAAAATATACACGCCGCTTACATATAGCAGCCCACATTCCAGAGAATCTCCATCTGCCTCCCGTGAAACTCCCAACCCTTAAACAGCCCCAACACCCTCCTTCCACCCGATCGGAATCAATGCCGCGGCAACATCATCCACCCCGCGCTCCGTCGCCAGCAGGTTATACTGGGCGGCGGCGTTGCGCGTATCCGCAATCTCGACACGTATGCCGAGCGCACTGATAGCCCTCCTGGTCGCCGGACTCAACGGCCTCATCTCGGGGCCTAGCCCCAAAATCAGCAAATCTACCCCCTTCCCCATTAGCCCACCACACACTACCTCATTAACCACTAGGAAAAGAGAAAGAGAAACTCACCAGGCCTGGGCCAAACCAACCCCAGCACCCCTAGCCCCTCGGCCGACACCTCCCACTGCGCCTTGTCGTTCACCAGCCGCTTGGCCGCGCCGTCCCACGGCCGCCACGCAAACGCCTCCCCGCCGACCAGCAGCGCGCCCGCGCCGCCGTCGATGCGCACCCCGCTGTTGAGCGCGAAGCCGTCAGCGTGGCAGATGTCGATAGCGGTCGACGGCACGGGCGCCGAGCTGAGCACGTCGAGCCGGTCAAAGTCAAATGTGTGCGCCTTTTGGGCATTTTCGTCCTCGGCGGAGGCCGGAGGTTTGGGCGGCGGCCTGATGGCGAGGCGGGCGGTGGTGTGGAGGGAGGTGGAGGGGATGAAGGTGGTGGGTGTTGGGCGGCGCGAGGGGAGGGTGAGGCGGGTGCTGGAGGTGGAGCTTTGCGGTGTCGGCGGGATGCGCCTTAGTGTGCGGAGGACGGTCGAGAGATGGAGGGATTGGCCTGGGGTGGCCATTGTGACAGCCGTAGGCTAGGCAGGCGGTACAAGATCCTCGCGGGGAGGGATTTGTCGTGGTGGACAATTGGGTAGTTGTTTGTTGTTTAATGGATGGATGCATGCTCGGGGTGGAAATTTTGGGCCGGGATTCGACGTCATTTTCCGAGCCCGCTTTCGCAAGCACATCATGCCTACTACGCTATAAACACCACAAAATCACACACGCAACAACAGACATGACACCACGCAGGTAATTGGCATACTCGTAATATTGCAGTGTTGAGGTCGTCAATTCATCCCGCATCGTTTTAGATACCAGGGCAAAGTCATTGCAGCGGCTCTGCTCAAATCACAGATTCGCGGTACTGGCCAGCGTCCAGTTCATGAAAGGCACGGCTTGAAGTCCATTTTCATTGCGAACCCCATTCCGATAGAGAAAGCATCCCTAAGAACGAGACAGCCAAACCCCAGGCTGTGTGTATGGCGTGCAGCCCTTTTCCCTAATGAACACCGAAGCAATGAGAGACCGTCAACCTTGCCAATCCGTCCCCGAAACCGAAAGCGAGCCATTTTACTTCTTCTTCTCAGACTGGCTCTGCTCCTTCAGCACCTTCTTGACAATCTTCTGCTCCTCAATGAGGAAAGCCCGCACGATGCGGTCCCGGACGCAGTTACCGCATCTTGAGCCACCGTACGCGCGCTGGACGGTCTTCTTGGGCTTCGAGAGCTGGGCGTACTCGCGGGGGCGAAGGGCGGGGATCTGAGAGAGGGAAACTCAAGTTAGCAACACTGTACCTGAAGGCCTGCCACCCCACAATCGATCCATCCTCTTGACTGTGTTGGCTGCGGAAAGGGCGGGTGTCGTCGGAATTGACGGTGTTTCTGAAGGTGTGAAGCGAAATCGAGAAGGGCGGTGTTCTTTCAGTTGCAGTCGTCGGGGGCGAGAGTTATCGTCATTTTGTCGGCCGGTCGGTCATGTCCACCCGTCCACCACTCCTATTCCCAGTCGATTCCTCCAATCTCAAAAACAAAGCGTAAAAAGACTTACGCCGGGGAGCTTGATGCCGCAGTCACCGCACTTGGGGGCGGTTCCGCGCTTCTTGATGTGAAGAACGCGGAGGTCACCACCGGGGGTCTTGATGATCCTCGTCCGGTTGGAGGTGGTGTTGTAGCTGCGAGAAGGTCGAGTTAGCCGACGGCCCATTTCGAGCAACGGCAATTTGCTCTAGGAAGAAGAATTTTCTAGGAGCTGTGTAGAGGCACTCACGGGTTCCGGCGACGGTAGGTTACGCGTTTAGTGGCCATTTCTGCGGTATTGTCGATGTCGTGACGGGATGCTTCAAATCGGTCACTGGGTGCGAAATGTAGATGAATTTTGAGGTTGGCTTAGGAAATTTCTGTGTGGGCGCCGAATGCGAGCCCCACTGCGCGCGCACACGGCAGGGTTGATGGACGCCACACAACGAAGAATTTGGGTCCCGCTTATTCCGTATCTTGGCCGCTCTAATCTGTGGCTAGTGGGACGGTGGCTGCCAAATTTCAAATTGGGTCACGTGGTGTCCTGATTCACCACGACCCATCCCAGCCATGATCTGCATCCCTCACGGCGCTTCTGGTGGATTCTCAAGGTGTCTTGGGAAGACAACGTCGCGTGCTGATCCGTATGCGGTTCTCCCAAAATTCCATGTTTGCTCTTGCCCTCAGTCAAACTATATCGATGCTCTCGCAGATCTACCATCCCGAATGTGGCCAAAACCATAAAGCATCGCGCCTATCCGCCCTGCCAATGCTATTGCCAATCGCGTTTGAGAGGCCTTACCGTTGATCAGTACGGGTATTAATGATCTAACCCAAAAATTCCGAAATGCAAAATATCCACGCCAGCCCCCAACTCCAAGCCCCCCAAGCTGCACTTGTTGAGGCGTACTTCAATGTAGGGAGAAATTACATGTCATAGTCGGGGCTTCTTACTTGGCCTTCCCTGTGGGTTGAAGCTCTGTGAGCTTCTGCCGTTTGCGCGACGTCCACTCGGGGTCGTCTCTAGCTCTCCACGGCTTGATGCCCTTTGGATTTGCCCGTCGGCTCTCACTGGCCTTTTGGAAGACCTTGCGGCTCTTTTCGCTAGTGATGGCTTCTTTGAAACTACTTATTTCCTTTTGTGTGCTCTCGACGGACTTCTTAAATGATGTAAACAGCACTTCCGCTGTGGTTCATGTCAGTTTGTGTGGGCGAAATAACTTTGGAACTGAGTAAGGAAACATACGAGAAGGCTGCTTGATGCTCATCGGCGCCAGCATGCGTGGAAGCGCAGGGCGGAGCTGCCGCAGCTGGAATTGCAGGTTAGCATGATGAAGAGGGGCGATAGAGTATATACGGCTGTAAACTTGCCTGGGCATGCAGCTCACTCAAATGGTCGAGGGCGTCCTCGAGACGCTCCTCCTCCTCCAGGCTCTCCTTGGCCTTTGCGAGTGTCTGGTTGTTTACCATTTTGGAGAAGGTTGGATACGCCGTCAAAAGCAAACACGCACGTTGGCAGATAAGGAGAGCCCCAGACTCGGAAGCCTGGAATGGGTGTGTCTTTACAGCGATGATGGGCCAATGGAGCGATAATTGGAAATGACTTGAATGCAGCCGATCGTACCCAGAGACTATGGCCAGCTTGCAGATGGAGGGAGGACGCGGGGGCGGTTTCGGGGCAGTTTGAAGCAGCTGTTTGGATTGGACGCTGGGGTGCTGGGGTGCTGGAAGCAGCGATATGGCCAGCTGGCGCACGGATCTTGGCACAAGCCGAATTGAATGGAAGCTGGCCTAGGAATGGGAGATGCCGTTGCCTGCACGCACGCCTTGTGAAATTTGATTGACCTGAGCATGCGCGGGGACCCGCTAAAGCCAAAGCAGGCGAGTTTGATGGCGGATACTGTCCGGTCCGGTGGTGGGTGATAAAGAGCCACGGGAGGCTAGGGAGCGGATAACCACAGCGCTGGAGCGGATAGCGGAGTGAGGGGCGAGGGGAGAATGGCGTGAATGGAAGCTAGGCCGCGGATTGAGGCAGAATGTGGCTGAGAGCGGTGGATGGTGAGTGGGCGCAAGGGAGAGTTGAGCGTGTGGATGCGAGAAAAGCTAGAGCTCGGGCCAAGCTGCTCTGCGCCGCAAATAACATAGTCGAGGGCCCACGCAAACTTCGAACAACAATCTAACAACCGGTGCCTGCAAATGCACAAACTGACGTCCCGCCGGCGGATCGACTCGTCCTTGTGCGCGCAGTGATCGCAAGTGATTGCAAGAACGCAACACATCGATTTTGCCTGCGAACTCACTCGGCACCGACAGCGTTACCCAGCCTGGGCGCGCCCATCTTCCTGCCTCTCAACACAGTGCTCCCACTGTCCCACAGGAACCCAGTGCCAATTCGCTGCCCACCTGTTTGGTCGCTTGCATTTTTGGTGGACTGCGACTCACCCACTCATCCACTCGAGCTATCGGCCACTTCTGTCAACCACGCCCAGCCAGACCGGGCTACCCGTGGACCAGGACCAGGCGGACCGCTCGCTCCTCCCAAACAGTGCCAACCAGTGCCAATACCGACCACGCTGCCACCAAACCCCATACTACCAATCATCATGGATCCTCACCCGCAGTCGCAGCCACGCTCGCGCAAGCGCCCTCGCAATCGCGCGTCGGAAGCCGGAAATACACCAAATCCCGCTGCTGTCGCGCCCAGCTGGGGTCCCGCCGTCACTGCACACTCGCAAGCCGTGCGCAACCCCCATGGCGACACAGTGCAGACTCCAACGTTTCCTTCGCAGCAGCTCGACCGATCGCACCAGGTCCAGGTCGCCGACCCCGATGCATTGATGAACGTCAACGGCTACAGCGCCCCGCAGCACAGCCAGTACCCAGAGCCGCCCTCTCTTGTCTCCGCCGCCCAGCCCGACCCTAACAGTCTGGGCAGTCTTGCTGGCAATCTCAACAATAATATCGGCAGCGTCACTGGTGACACCGGCGCCCATTCCCACGCGCACCACCATATACAGCAACAGCAGCAGCAGCAGCAGCAGCATCAACAACAACACCAGCAGCAGCACCACCACCAGCAGGTTCAGCAGCAGCAAGCGCAAGCCCAGGCACAGGCCCAGGCACAAGCTCAGGCACAAGCTCAGGCACAAGCTCAGGCACAAGCTCAGGCACAAGCTCAGGCACAAGCTCAGGCACAAGCTCAGGCACAAGTCCAGGCTCAACAACAGCAGCAACAGCAGCGGCCGCCTGCCGCCACCGCTAACAAAACGGACCGTGTTATTTATCAGCAGTACGGCGCCGCCCACCCCCCGAACGATCCCGCCCCCGCGCCTGTGGCAAACTCAGTCGCCGCCGGTTCATATAACATCCCGGGGTGGTCGGCCCCTAGCGCGACCACTCCGACTGCCATGCCGGCACAGTCACCCGCGTCGACAAGGCTAGCGCCGCCACCCGAGGGTATCTTCCGCTCGTTCGAGGACTTGCTCGCGACTGTACAGAAGACAGCTAAGGACCAGGGGTACATGATCGTGAAGCTACGTGCCAGCAATTACCGTGAGGGTAGACCGACGCGGTACGACTTGGTCTGCGATCGCGGAGGCGTTAAGTACAGCAGTACGGCGAAGAAGCGTACCCCGACCACGCGCAAAGTCGACTGCCCCTGGCGCGCAAAAGCTGTCTGCGAAGTCAACCTCGGCAACCAATGGCGCTTCGCTGTTCAAGAGGGCCGGCATAATCATGAGCCGCGTGTACCGGCTGCTGCTCCGGGCCAGGAGAACACCCCTCTCGCACAAACAATGCGCAGTATCAGCAACAAGATCGATCGTATGGCTCACGATATGTCGACGGGTTTTGGCCAGATCGGCACGCGTCTTGAGACAATCGAGAAGCGGCTCGAGACACTGGAGAATGACCGGACTTCAATGCTGAGCGGAAATGGAGTACAGTCTATGGGTGGACCCAATATGCCAACCGCTAACATGGGTGGCGGCGGCCTGGGAAACGGTCCGTTGACTAACGGTGGCATGGGATCCGCTATGATGGAAAACCGGTTGAACAACATCGAGGCTAGGGTCAATGCCATGGAAAGCCGGAACAACGGCATGGATGGCATTCCAATGATGGACGACGACCCAGGCCGTCTAGCCATGATGGTCAGTTCCTAGGCCCGGTGTGACAGCATGGTAGTCGTCTAACCTCCAACGTCCGGGGACCGCTGAGTGACACGGGAATACGGGCGTGTGTATAAGGGACCCATTTTTTAACAGGGTCGGCCCGGGTCTTCTCACTGTTCCATATCTTGGGATTATCACAACGGCACCACACATGATGAGGGTACATAACGAGAGTGGGAAAGGAATGGGATGGGGTCAAGGCGCAGGGATAGGGATGGACTATTGGCTTTTGTTCGTTGTGGGTTTATTCACCTCATCTCTCTTCAGTGTACAGGCTCACTGCGTTCTGGCGTTTACGGGTATTATCCCCACACAAGGAAGAATCTGTGGAGAGAGAGAAAGAGGTTGTGTAGGAGTGTTGTATATATTATATCTTGCTCGCGCGGAAGAGTCTCTTTTCTTTTTTTCCCGACCTGGCGGACGGACTGGCGGCGGGCCGGTGGGGATACAACCGCGGGGATCTTTCTGGGATGGATTGATAACGGAATGGGTTTTCATGGGACGGACCGGAAATAGGAGTCGGGATAGGGCGAAACCCCTCGCGTTGCTTTCTTTTTTTTTCATGTTTTGTGTTATTTTATGGGAACTACCGCCCACCTGTTCCGACCCGAAAAAAGGAACGGCCGACTTTGCTGGCAACAAGTCGGCCGACGGCCTGCTGGCCAAAAAGATGATGGACTGAAAGACACGGGAGATAACTTTTCTCTCGAGCATGACAAGGGACACATTTCCAGCAGCTACTAGGCCGTTGGAACTCTCTTCTTGGCTAGTCGTTGCCGCTTTGTCAGCGATTAAAGAAGGATATTTCAAGATAAAAATTGAAATCGACGAAGAGAAAAGTTGCCAAACACAAGTTTTTTTTCCCCCTTGTTCTGTCTCTCTCCGAGAGGCAGAGACAGGCAGAACAAAGAGGACCCCTGAACCCTGGGACGTGTGAATGTGAGACAGCTGTGTTCAGATCGACATCTGATATAAATTTCCGGTTGGTCGGGGAGTCGCCTGTCAGATAATGGAGGGCAGTGATTAGTATTCCGGGCTGCAGATACTGACATGTGATTCGGTCAGGTCTCCCTGCTGGGAAAGGTGAACGCGAGGTGAAGAAAGCGGGCCGGGGCGGGTGGCACGACATGCGAGTTGGCACAGAGGGCCATGTTGTGGTCACAGTCTGGGGCTGTGATTTGTTGGTTGACAACAACGGAGTCTCTGGGACTAGGGGGGGGGGGGGGGGTGGAGCTTGAGGCTTGCATTTTTATTGTTGTTGGGTCATGAGTTGCGGGATGGTATTGACTGTGTCACGAGGGAGAGCCACGCTCAAGAGACTTGGGAGGTGAGGAGCTCGGGGGGTTCACAACCTCCAGGTAGAGAGGGATGTGGCTATTATTGTATGTAGCCTTTGCCGGTAATCTCAGGAGTATTGCCTATACGAACAGAACACAGCTACATTGAATCTGCTCCCAGTTAATAACTTCGGCATGTTCTTTTTTATACCAACATCACTGCAGTTTTATAAGCTGTGGCTAAACTAACCAAGATGATAACTATTCGGGGTGGCCAAAGCCCAAGACCACAGTCACATATCCTCTTTAGTAAACGTAAACTCTCATACATGTGAGCCTAACAGCAAGAGCACAAGCCAATGTAGCAAAACGAGTCAGACATGAGAGGGAAATCAATTGATAGATTGGTTGCTACCAGCAACTCTTTGTATCCTATCATACACCCTCCGCCAGCTAAGCTATTCCTACTTCGAAGCAAGTATTCCACCATCTCCTATACCAACATAATCCCCCTCCAAAATTCGTTCTGAATAACACGTTCGGTATCATCGGCTAAAACATTTTTATCTAGGTTTCCCAGTTCTCGTCCTCTTCCTCGAGAACGACCTCAAAACTCCATTTGCTTGCTGAGAGATAAAGAAAACACGGGGGAAAAAAAAAGATGACAAAAGTATGAAATGACACAAAAAAGGTAGAGTAAATAGTTGAGAACATGTAGAATAAATCCCGAGGGATATTATGGTGGCCTCCGGTGCCGTGCAGCAACAGACCGGGAGAAATCCAACCTGAAACCAAACGCATTCAATAGTATCTAACGCCTCTTCTCCGTGGCACCCAAAATCTTATGCAAATCGCATCATATGCAACGAGGACCAATCCACCTTGTCAAGCTTGCTCAGCAGGTGGACCGATAGGAATTACTTAACTCGCAGTGAGGTCAAGAGAGTAGTAGAGTAAAGCGGTGGTAGGAAATAAGGATGTCCATCATTAATTCGTACGTAAGGCGGACGTAGATTCGTCAGGGATAAAAATGACGACGGCGGGTATCATGCGAGAAACATTTATAATTCTTGGACCCAGACCTGATGAACACGTTAGTTTTCTGATTTGCGAGAGTGTTCAGGATTTTACTCACCTCCATCTTACCGGTGTCGAGCCTCTGCTTCTTGGCAGTTTCTGCGACACTGGCCATGATCATGTCAAGGTCATCCTGGTCGCCCATGGTGACCATATCGCCGTCAGGTGAATCGTCATCCTTGACCTTGATCTTGAACCGGCGGCGGAGGCCAAACTTGGCCTGGATACTGCTGACGAGGTCGGGGAACTCGATGGCCATGCCGACCATGATGTATCGTACATCACCAGCGTGGACCTTGACGCGGACCTTCGTCGGCGCAACCCGCTTGGTGGTACTCCGCCTCAAGACACCGGATACGGACGCGGGGGCCCTGCGGTTTGAGATCATCTCAAATTCGCCCTCGTCGAATGACGCATCATCGTAGTCGCTTCCCTCCTCCTCTTCCTCGATATACCGGGCGTTGCCACCACGGTTGCTCTTCCGCCCGCCACTGTTGCGAGAACCACTACCACCCTGGTACATGTCATACAGATCGGGATAGGCGTCTTCGTCCTCCTCCTCGGACCTTCTCCTCCTCTGGGTATCACGTTGCGAGTAACCACGGGTCGGGTTGGCCGAAGCCGCGCGTTGCGGTCGTGGCCGTGATGCCTCGTCTGGTGAGGTCTTTTCGTAGCGGTCGTTGGGCCTTGCCTTGTCGAGGTTGAGCTTTCCAGGCACAGGCTTGGCTCCGGCACGCACAGAGGCGCCCCGGCTGACCTGGGCCGGCCTGTCGCTCTCGGGTGGCGGCGTCGGAGGGAAGACGTTGCGGCTGTTGGGAGGCTCCGACTGCTGCCTCCTGCTCTGCAGGCCGGGCTTGACGAGATTTGTGGCGGCGAAGGAGAGAGACTCAACTGGCCTGTCGTCCTTGACCTCACCCTTGCTGGTAGCCTAGATATGGGGGTTAGATTTGTCCGGAATAGAGGGGGGGGGGGGATTCCAATGGCTTACGTTCTTGATCTCAGATCCAGCAAAGCCCGTGAAGGCATTGGTGCGATCTGATGCGGCGACCAACCTCGCCTTGCCGAGGTAGTCTTTCGTCTTTAGGTTCCGGACCTTGGCCTCATTTGGCCTGTAGACGACACCGACGGGGATGGAGAATACTGTGTAGCCCTGCAATTTGTCAGTCATGCTCAGGGGTTCCCTGGAGAAGCAATCTCACCTCTGCCTCCTCCTTGATAGCCTCCTCAATCACGTTGTGATCTTCAACCATCTTCTCCTTGGCTGCGTATGCTAGATCCTGCATACCGGCCTCTTTCTGCTGGAGGTAGATATAGCAGAGACCGCGGTTGAAGAGAACCTCGCAGGAGTAGAGTTTGAACATGAGTCCCAGCTGGTCGTAGTTGATGGCCGTGTTGCCGCGGAGGTACAGAAGCGTGTCGTTGAAGTTGGCAAGCGCCTCCTCGAAGTCGCCGAGTAGGAAGTTGGAGACTCCCTGTTGGAAGTAGGCCACGGCGAGATACTGGTCTAGCCTGACAGCTCGTTGGTAGCATCCGACCTGAGGGAGAGAGTTAGAATGCTTGCTCTGGCGCTCTGGCTCTGCACATCGGCAGTGTACTTACGGCCTTGTCGTGCTCCCCAAGAGTAGCATGGATCACGCCCATGTTGAAGAGGATCTTTGATGTGTCTGAGATCTTCTCAAACTCCTCCAATGCGGCCTCGAACTCATTGTTGTCGTACTTCTCGAGAGCCGTCACCCACGTTACTATTTCCTGCGCCGGTGTGAGCTGGGGCCGTGGAGAGGACAGGATAGGAAAGCGGTGGTTACCTGTTTCAACGACATGGTGGTTCAGTGGTGAGGGTAGTTGTCTAGACAATGTTGCAACTCTCGCGAGAACACACCACAGGGTGTTGGACTGGTGTTGCGGGCGGCGAGTGCGGATGTATGGCAGACAGAAATTGGGCGGTTGTGTGTGTCGACTGGGGACTGAGGGGTTGTGGCAGGTATATAGGTGCAGCCAAGTGCAGACGGGATGGGGGGTGGGATTGGGCTCCGTGGGCACTCAGCGGGCTTGACGCTAAGACGGGCTGGCGGCAGCCAGGGGGGGCTGGCTGGCCGAGTCAGCGATGTGCGAGTGGGCTTGCAGGGGCCGGTGCTGGAAACGGCGATATTTCCCCGCTTCTTCGTGGGTCCAATTGCTCCAATTGCCCACCCTCTCTGGCCCTTATTCCTTGCGGTGAAATAAACGGAAAGCGCAAACTGCGAGTGTCGTCCAGTAAATCGACAGCGAATTAGTGGCACCTTGGCGTGTGATCAAGACCCGCTGTGCTTCGTCGTGAGTGCTCCGTGCTTCGTGCTTCGTGCCTTGCGATGCAGGTATCATGGCCCTCCGTTTCTTCTTACAGGTTCCTCTCCCTCCCGTCTTCTCTCGGAAAGACCGCGTGCTCGTTCGCACACTTGGATATCCCAGCACTACTGCAGGTGATTCTAAGCCCCGGCGGTAGCGGTTGTATCGGTAGTAGTGTAGATTTCCAGAACCTCAACTGCAGGTGGCCCAGGTGCAGTGCTCCCGGGTCTGACTGCGTCTGGATGCGAGTGAGGCTCGTCCTTCCCCAACGACACAGGTCCAGGTTGGCCAGCTAGTGCAGTTCCTGTCGACTAGTATCTTAGGTGGGCAGCGAATGTAGGTACAGCTGGACTGTCTGCAGCCAACGGCACCACCTTCCCAGCCAGCACGCGCCAAATCCAAGCCCTCGGATTCCTCTTTTCGAGTCGAGGTGGTGAGCAGCCTGCAACCCGATATACCGCAACCTTACAGTAGTGCCTCGGTCGAATTGCCCGTCCCGGCGGAAATGAGCGGCGCAGACTTTGTCTGGAAGGTCAGAGAACCAGATAATCGATAAATCGGCGATGGAGCAACAACGAGGCAAATGAAAGCAGCAATTGGGCAAATGAACCGGTACGGAGTATGGGATCGAGAATAACGGACGGAAGGACGGGTCAAACGTGAAGAGCGAACACCCCCTAGCCTGTGGATACATGTAAGTTACGAGGGCACGGCGGCAAGGGCAGACCAGGGGCTTGTGATTCCCACTTTGCGAGCCTAAGCGAGCTGTCGGTTGGTGGGTTTGTTTGGGGACAGAGGGCCTGGGGTAAGGTGATCATGCAGGCCCGCAAAGTACTTTGGGGCTTGCCAGGTCCAGCCTGGCTTCGCAAAACGTGAATGACGCCTGTGCGATGGCTCCGGGGCCTGGCAGCATGGACAGGGGTTGCACTCGATCTGAGCCTCCAGCCCCAGCAGTGGAGCATCATCCGAGGACATCATCGCGGGCAAGGGGGAGAAACAAGACTGCAGAGCTGCTCAGCTGGCATACGGCGCAGGAAGCAGACTTTGGGGTTTCGAGTTGGCTCCCCAGACTACCAAGGCAGGTTCCAACCCGTCCATCCCTGGAGTCTTGGCCTAACAATGGGAAACGGACGGGAGGGTGGAAACTGGCAGGACTGGGCCGTTATCGAATGTTCGCAGAGCCATCATCGAACCACCACCGGGCCATCGCGATAAGAAGCACTCGCTCCTGCTAGTATACCAAGGCCAAGAGGACACGGTGGATGGCACCAGGTATCGAACGGTGCTCCAGAGTTCGTGGTTATTCCCTAGTGTCCGCCAATGTCTAGCCCTGCCGGATCGGCAGGGCTCGGAACGTCGTCCGCGCTGCCATCTCAATCTGACGGAGCTGCCATGTGTCAGGGTGCCATGGTTGCAGGCCGAGTTGTGGGTGGCAGCGCACCAGCCCTCGTCTCCGGCTTCAGACTGCGACTGCGAACAACTGATAGATAATTGTCTCTAGCTAGCCGCTCTCCGAGCTCTTGGGGACCTGTGACTGGTGATTGTGGCTCCGAGAGGACAGATACATTGGATGGCGATATTGATTGAAGCTGTTGGCGAGCTGCTGAATGAGCACTTTCACAACTGAGAAGTGATCAATTCGAGTGGCACTCTGGAGGGCACTCTGGGACCGTGGATGTTGCGCATGAGCGTGCCGTCCCCAGAGTTCCGTTGACAGCCAGTGAGCCAGTGGCCGCCAGTCTTGGCCCGGCGAAGTCTGAGGGTGAGACTTCAAAGGGGTTAATGCAATGCGTTTCTCTGTCACAGACATCGTGGAACCCTTGCGAATCAAAGGCCAGGGTTCTCATGCACATTGTGTTCCAAGACTCGATCCTGCGCCCTGATTGGATAATCTGCACGGCCACTGCGTTGGCTCCTGGCACTTGCGTAGCAGGGCGCCTATTTCAACCTCGACCCTCCTCGGGGACCCTGACGACGCTGCCACGACAGCCACTGGCCGTGGACCGTCTGCTTGACCGTCTGCACTCTCTGGCCCTCGAAGCCGCTGTGCGACTGTGGCTGGCCCCCGGCCGTTGTAGAAGGCAATCTGAGATGCTGGAATACGGCCGGATATTGGACGTCGACCAATATTGACCTCATATTCATCATTGAGCCGCCGTCTTCTTCACGCCGCCGTTATCCGATCGAATCGACCGCCGAGTCCATCGCGGCAACAAGCGACAAACGACAGGCGACAGACGACAGGCGACAGACGAGGCGCATCATGGCTCATGGCTCGTGCAAGATGGCAAAGACCGAGGCGGCCTCGCAAGCTGCCCCTAATCTCGATCCACGGCCCATAGCCGTCTGTTCGCCCACCCATTCCACATTCCCATATCCCTTTTGGGCGATCTCACATCCAATGCAGCACCCCAGGGGGGCCACCGCTCCATAAATCTTGTTTGGTCTTCGGTCTTGCGCCGTGGAGCAATTCTCGGATTGTGCTCTCGTCCGGTACGGAGTATTACGCTCTTTTTGATGAGGTGCCACCAACAAGCTTTCTCATGGAATCCTACCGAGATGCTATCGGTGACCGACAGACGATATTGGTTGACTGCATAATATCCGTGATAGTGACAGTGACAGTGATGGTAGCGATGTGGTTTGCATTCTCGGCTCACAGCGCGGCTCACGGTCACACCACTGCCCTACAGCGCTGGGTTTTTGGTAGAGTGGTAGTAGTGCCGATGTTGCGTTATTCCACAGATTACAAGATGCCTGTGATGGCATTTTCGAACCTACATGGGAAAGTATGCTGAGCCTGGCTGTCGGGCACATGTGCCATCATAGCGTAAGCCACCACCCTGTTCTCGACATGCTCACTGGCAGAGACCAAAATCCATGATGCAGCGTGTAGAAAGAGGGCACTTCCGTTCGTGGGGGCTTGAATCCTTCAGCGCTTAAGTCTGTGCTCGACATTTGTGGGTGCTGCTGGAGCCAATGGGGCCCAAAGAGGAAAGGGGACTTTCTGTCTGGTGCGCTTTTGGGATTTCAAGCGGATTTTTGAGGACAGGGAGGAGCAGCTGGATTGAGAGCCCATCGCTCGGCCCCTCCCGCGATCGGCAGCGGCGTCTGGTTTTTGTGGAGACTCCCTGGTGACGTTCCCCAGTGGACTTGGCCAGTGGACTCGACTCCACCATTGTCAAGTTTTAGGAGAGCTGCTTCGAAACTCGCTTGTCCTTCAGCCTGTAATCCCGTATTCCTCAAGCTCAGACTCAACACTACCACCGAGCTGCCATCCAATATCCGTATCCGGATGCCCGCCCACCAAACGTACCAAATGCGACGATGGAAGCATTCCGGACCTGCGTCGTCTCCACACTACAATGCCGCCGCCCATCGCGCCGGGTCGTGAGAGCGCCCTTGCAGGACGGCGAAAGGCCGAGCCTGTTGGTGCGGTCCAGGCGGCTGAATATCACCAAGAACCACACCGCCGGCTCCGGGCTGCATACCTACCTAGCTCGTCGAGCCTCCATTGGGACATCTGGCGGCAACTTGCACCAACTGGCCATTCCACAGTTGAAGAACGTGGCAACAATACCAGCGTGAGGTAGCATACAGTACCGAGCACCGCAGGTCGGTAGGCAGCAGTTTTCCACCCTTACCGGAGCCATTGGAACCTTGCAGAATTACCTTGGCCAGGGATAGGCTCTCCCCTAACCAACTCAATACATCTCAGCTTGAAGCCTCAACCCCAAAAGTCTTGGCCCGGCTATAGGAGTTGAGATGCAACATCTCGATCTCAATCCTGGATCTGGGTTCGGCACCACCAGGGCGCCAGTGTCTTTTTCGTCTCATGTGCTGGTCTCTGCGAGGGGCACCGTTTCCGTCTCTGCTCCGGTCTGATGCGTGGGGCCATTTGGTGTTGCCACGACAGGCTTTTATCGTGTGTTGCATGATCTGCGGCCAGAAGACTGAGCACCCCAAGCAACCAACCTTACCCACATACCTGATCATCATCTGCATAGAGAGCGCCCGGCAGAATAGACAGGTTAAAGAAAAAAGAAGCATCCGTTATTCTTCTTTACGGTCTCTTTCTTACACTTCAGTTTGCATCAACGGCACGCCTGCTGGGCCCCAACACCCTGCGTTTCTTGAAACAACCGCCCACCCTCCACGACCAGACGGCCGCCCAACGCTCTAAACGCAGCCCCCAATGGCACCCGATTTCTTCAACTGCCACGCTGGCTCCCGTGTCTGGGAGTATGGCATCGTCCGCATTTTCCATGCTCATCTTTGGACCCAAGTAGCACCGGGACTGAAACCGAGGAATATGCTGCGGCCCCGGCCAGGGGGATTAAGCTTAATCCTCCAAAACTCGAAGTTTCATGGCAAAGGCGGCCATTGGATGCCTAGCTACGTACTTCTCACAGCATACCCTTGGTCACCTCGTCCGTCCTCTCCTCCCACAGGGTCTTGCCTGTACAGGAGCACACCGTCTTGTCATTGTCCCACATGCCCGCACTCCGTGCAATGACACCGACAACCGTGTTCTCGTCGTTTTGGGGGGCGGCCCCATCACTCTCGTCGTGAGGCGAGACCACCATGGCATGGCCGATAACCTCCCAGATCTGGAATGGGTGGTTGAAGAAGACGCTGCCATGGCCGCCCGGCCCAATCTCCAACGTCCCCAGGGCACCACGGGGGGCCTCAAACTCAGACCCAGCCTTTTGACTTCGGCCCGACCAGACAGGCCCAGCCGATGGGGCACCGTCTTTGAGGTCTCCAAACTCACGGATTGTGGCACGATACGTACCCGGAGCAACACCGCGGAGGGTCAGGTCGACAAGCGTCGACGTAGGGCTGACTTGGACTATTCTGGCCAGGCCCCTGACTAACCTGTCACTCTCGCCATCAGGGATGATGGGTGCAGGCCCATCGGTAGGTTTGTGAAAGGTCTCAAGGATACTAACTGCCGCACCTAAAGCAGGCAGGCACAATCAGACGAACAAGTGTCAGCCATGATTTCAGGTTTGGGACGGTTCCGCCTTCACAGGGATTTTGAGAGTTTTTTTGGTGATGAAGAAGAAAACGCGTCGCGGCCACGTACTGTTTGAAGCCCCCGATCCTCGTAGGATGGCGTCTCTCCCAGTGGCCTGGATAGTCTCCACGATGGCAGACGGCGGGGCTGTTATCACAATCATCAGCGAAACCGTTCTCGCGCAGTAAACATGCCTTGGCATCTGGCCCCTTTTCTCATGATGCGCCGCAATTGGGCTTGCGCCAAGAAGTTTGACAGTCGCAGCTCGTACATACCTATGCCTTCAATGGCAACGAGCTGCTCGACGAGGTTTGCCTCGACTTTGCTGATCCCCTGAAGCTTGTGCAAGGCGCCTGAGATATCCTTGACGCAACCGTCGCAGGTCATGGGCACGGCAAACAGCGTCTGTTTCACGTTTGATCAGCTCAGCTCTTGGCCCCGGCGCTGCGCGTTGCACGCTCCAACCCCCTCCCCCACTGACGAAATAGCATAGCGGAGGTAGTCATAGTGTTTTATGAGGATGAAAACGAATAGGGGAAGTAAGGGCAAGTAAGGAGGCGACGGACCTGGAAAGGGGTTGTCGCGGCCATGTTGGCGGGGTTCTTTGGAGGGGCAGGTTTTGGTCGTGCGAAATGCTGGTTCTGGCGGTGCCAGGTGTATGCGCCGGCTGAAGCAACGACAGCTAGACTGGATATGCCAATAATGTATTTGGTAGTGGCAGATACGATGGGAGACATGCAGGGAAATGAAAACGGATATGCAATGTGAGATGAGAGCGAGTGTTGAGAGACTGAGGGTTGGTTGTCGGGTGGAAACTGACGGAATCCAGGTCTCGATAGGAAGTGAGAGACGGGGGGAATGGATCCAGCCTGTGATGCACGGGGTTCCTGGACTTAGTTCAACTGTTGGTAGTGGGTTTATGGTGATAAAATAAGGTAGCTAGCAGCGGGTTCGGACTCGGCTCGTCAGATTTGCTAACACTGAGGTTCTGCTTTGAAATCGCTTTCTCGATTTCCCCCTCCCCGTCGCCCACAGCGGCAGCTCCGGTTCGGCCTAATGGCGCAACTTGAACCTTTTGGGTGCTAAAAGTCGGGGCTTTTCCAGGCGGCCGGTGAAGCTTCGAGGGGTTGAGCAGGCGAGCCACGCTGACGCAGAACGCGCTGTCAGGCGGCCTAGCCTGTGGCTGTGCGGTGTGGCGCGTGCACCTCGAATTTGCGCGCCCAAAATTTTCCCCTTCCGGCTTTGAAGCTCCATCCCGTCCACCGGCCCCGAGCTCGCCATCAACTTCAAGCACCTCCAACGACGCCATTGCCCGCCGAGACCCGATTCCCACACTCCTTCAGCCCTTGCCCAATTTAGCAGGCCTGCCAATTGGCTGCAACCACGGCGCCGTTGAGGGACTCGTTCCCACCGCTAGCTGCTGCTTCTGCAACCTAACCACCTCACATCCACCGTCGCCATGTCACAAACCATTGGCGCGGTAAGCTCCCCTCCGACCTGTTCAGATTCCAACCCTCCTCCCTTTTAGTACCTCACTAACATCCCTCTCAGACGCGTCTCGCCTACTCCCGGGTATGGCACCAAATCTCGGCCTCGACGCCCCACCCGACGCTCTCCACAATCAAGGCGCCGCCCGAGGCGGTGACGCCGCCGTCGCTGGGCCGGCTGGCGTCGCGCATCGCGGTGCTGCTGATGGGAAAGCACAAGCCGATCTGGGACCCGTCAACCGACTGCGGCGACTACGTGGTGGTGACGGGGTGCGCGGCGCTGTACACGACGGGCATGAAGAAGTACCGCAAGAGATACTTCCGGCACAACACGCGGCCCGGCTCGCTGCAGACCATCACCATGGACGTGCTGATGGAGAAGCACGGCGGCGCCGAGGTGCTCCGCAAGGCCGTCAGCGGCATGCTGCCCAAGAACCGGCTGCGCGACAAGCGCATGCTGCGGCTCAAGGTCTTTGAGGGCGAGGCGCACCCGTACAAGAAAAATATTATCCAGTTTGGGGGCAAGACGGTCGGGAGCGACGGGTGGGAGGCGGTCGTCAGGGCGGTGAGGGATACGGACAAGGCGACGATAAACTAGAGATGGACAGTGTGGATCTTGCTCAGGCGGGAGGGTTGTCTCTGGTGCGAGAGGCGGCCCGGCTGGGTTCTTTGACAGGTTGGGCAACGATGCCCCTTGCGTCGAATTACATCAGGCACTGCATTTGTAGTGCAATACTCCAGTCCAGGTTGGGACCCATGTATCGATAGAGAAACTCATATGTATATCAAGCATCACGGCAGCATACCACAAGGCATTGAAAGGCTAATAACTATGTTTTCCTAGCCATGTCTAAGACTCACCGCGACAGCTGTGCGGGTTGTTAGCATATTAGGGTCAAGACAGGACAGCAGAGTATGGGCCAATCAACCCTTAGCAGTCAGGGGTAGGGACAAATTGTTTTGTAAATAATTGTTTTGGTATTTCTTTCCCTTGGGATTTGCTAAAACGAGTATGCCTGTCCACTCAATGGTGTCCCAATAATGCTAATACGTGTCCCGATGCCCATGCAGTGTTTTTGTGCTAAAGAAATAAAAAGCCAGGATATCCGCATTCGAGTCCGAGTCCGAGTCCGAGTTCGGGTCCAGAGCCCTGTGCGCCGTGGTAATGGATGGTAGTAATGACGATTCTTGTGCTTGTACAACCCCCTGCAGCTCGTCCCTGCCTATGAGCGAGAGACCTCGCAGATGATGAGGCCGTTGGGGCCTGACTGGGGAGCGTAGACCTCGGCGTCCTTGCCCGTGTTCTTGAGGCCCTTATGCCAGCTCAGGTCTGTGATGCTGTTAGATATCTGCTGCCCCAGATGAGAGGTTGTGACAACTTACCAACTTCAAAGTAGTGCTTGTTGGGCAGCGAGTAGCCAATGACCTCGGTCTCGGGCACAGCCGCAAGGATCTGCTCGCACATCTTGTACATGGTGTTCTGGACCGAGGCGCTTTCGTCGTTGGCAAAGGTCTTCATGGTGATGTTGCGGGCCGCCTCCCACGCGGCATCGAAGCGCTCGACGCCGTCCTGGACGGCGGCCAGGGTGGGGAAGAGCTTCCACTGCCAGGTGCTGTCGACGTCGGTTGACAGGATGCGGTCCCAGGTCTCGGCCAGCGTGGTGTACTCGTCGCGCACGAAGCCATGGAAGGCGGATCCAGTGCTCTTGAGCACCGTCAGACCGCTGATGCCGCTCTTGAGCGCAATGCCCTCGCGCGTCACGCGCGCCTCGACGGTGCGCTTCTCCTCGCCGTCGCGGAAGAAGCTGTGCTGGTGCGGCACGCCGTCAATGACCATGCGCGTCCACCGGTGCACCGTCACCTTGATGTTGGCGACCAAGATGTGGGCGTAGCGGTCGATGAAGTGCTGTCCCAGGAAGCTGGCATACAGCTCAGGCGGGTTGACGGGGTGCTCCTTGGCCTTGACGTAGATGGTGTTCTTGATCGAGTCAGTGGCAACGACGACGCTATTGTCGGCCTCTGTGTATCTGTCGGGGCGCTATCAGCAGGGGCACTTGAGATGCAGTCTGTGCTGGGTGGCTCACGATGTCTCGATGGCTCCCTCGAGCAGGGCGCAGACGGTCATCTCGGTGACGGTCTGGACACCGGTCGCCTCGTCCTTCTGGACCTTGTAGACGCGGACATTGTCCTTGCCGTAGCGAGCAGAGGCGAGAGCAGGCATTGTGCGGGTAGGGGGAGAGGGGGGTTGTGGGCGGTGTTGCGGTGTTTACTTGGAGGAGACACTTGGAGATGCACTCGGCTTTTTGTATTCAGGGGCAGTGGGGGTTTTGCAACAGGGCTGTAAGACAATGGCTGGCTGCAAGTGGAAGGTGAAGCTGGTGATGGCGATGCTGTGTGGATCGAGAGCACCAGACACAAGGCTGGGGACGTACAGATGCTTTATATCAAACAAGCTCAGCCGTTTCGTGGACTCAGCGTGCCCCGGAAGGCGCCAGGCTTCGGCATCATGTCAGTGGCGCGGCCTTCCGCACCGTCACCACCTCAAGCAGCGGCAGCAGCCAGCAACCAGCAGCAAGCCGATAAGGCCAGAGATCGACGGCTGGCCGCTCCAATGCAGCGAAGTCTGTGGGGGATAGCATGGAGTGGAGCCGTGGGGAGCGGGTGGGCCGCCGGAGTCCGCCGAAGGCCTGGCCTTGACCCCTCCATCGCGCCGGATGTCGAGGAATCCTGCCTCTCGCCTTTGCCTAGGTAGGCACGTTGGCACGGTAGGCCTTTCCAATCCAGCCCGTGCCGAGAAAATATTTTCTCTCTGGCCGTTTCTTGTTCATTGCAGAGCCGCCCTGGCTTCAATTGAGTTCCGAAGACCGAAGACGCGAACGGAGGCATTTTTCTTTTACACGTGTAATGGTAGGTTTTGCAGACGGCAAGTACACAAGTGCTCTGTTCCGCTCGCTACTCACGCCCGGCAGCGATGGAAGCCCGGGGTGCACCGCATTGCGGGGTGGCCCTCGCCCGTTGATTTTGGCTTTTGGGTGGGTTATCAGTATCATCTTATCGCCATCGTACGACTGGGTCAGGTAGCACTTGTGAACCCGGCCTGTGCCGTTCCTCCGTAGCAACTGGCTTGGTGTATTAGTCGCGGCAGACGGCTGACGCTCCCAATTACACCAACCCAACAGCTTCGAGTCCTATTGTTGCTGTCTTACTATTCAAGAACCTCCCATCTTCTGCGATTCAAGGCCGGGTGAGACATAAATATATTATAATGATGTTGGCAGGGTTCTGTGCTCGGTTTCGTTGAACCAGTCTGATCTCTGAGAGCCCCGGTGCCCAAGACGGTACCAACCCCCTTACCTTCGGCCAACAAGACCATTTCGCTAAATCAATGCGCTTGGATGGAAGGAGGGATGGTCTATGCCAAGGTGAGAGGTGCACGCTAGATATCAGCACGAAAGTGAGAGTTGAGGCGCAGGTCGTCTCCGTCAGCTGCCGCCACCTAAATTATTTAGTTGTGGCCATGGGATTGGGAGGAGGTTGGTCCGCTGTCCACCAAAGCAAGAGGAAGATCCCCACGTGTTTTTCGAGCAATGTGTGTTGTTTGTTTATTCGTTAGGTAGCCTCTGGATTTTGGACAGCGCGTGAATGTCCAAGGCCATCTTACCTCACCCAGGCAAAGAGTTACCAAGCTGGTACTGCAGGTCAGCACTTGTCCCTGCAAAGAAGCGCAGGGTGGGCTAGGCTTGGCACGCGACTGGGGAAAGCCAGCACTGTGCACCGACCACCGCACCGCACCGCGTTCAACACCACCAGGGCCACAGTGCAAGTGATACTCCACATCTCAGCTTGGCTGGCAGGAACTCGAACCCCATCTCGATTTCGACCCCCTCAGCGCCATCGATAGACTCAGGGCCCAAAACTTCAAGACACCGAACCTACCTCCACCCGGCACCGCGGGGTTTGCGATGACTACAACAGACTGTCTCTGCCACTAACCAGGGGGATTGATGCGCTGCGCGGTCGAATTGGCGAATCGACAGAACCGACCGAGTCGCCTTCGAATGTGCGTCTCGAGCGTCTCCAGTGTGGGCAAATGGCCGGGCCATCCACCATGTTGAGCGCCTCAGCAACCCCGACCCAGAAGTCGTTCTCTTCGCAGCAATCAACCAACCCCGTTCACATCGCCAATGCTGCCTCGGGTCGCCCGAGCCTTGATCGTGATGGCCTCCAGCCGCCAGCCCCCGGCGCGAACGGAGCTCGCAACCTCTCCACCTCAGCCCTAACCTTTGCCCCCCGCGGCTCCTCTCTGAATCCATCCCCTATGCCTGGTAGCTTCAGCTCCGAGCTCCGCAGCCAGCTCAACATCTCCCGTGCCGGCTCCCGCGCCGATATGTTCGCCCTCGAGAAGCTCGACGAAGATGACTCCTCCCTCCAGGAACAGAACCTGGCATATTTGCGTGATGCCTTGAGCCGCGAAATGAAGATCAAGGAGGGCAGTGAGAATATGCTTGAGGCACTTAATAGCAAGAAGGCCAAGCAGACAAAGGAGCAGCGCATAAGGGTTGAGGCTGAGCTGAACTCGTCCAGCCAGCGCATCAAGGATTTGCGCCAGAAGATCACCGAGGCCCAGAGGACGAGGGCAACGCCCACCACCCCCACAAGATCGAGGACTGACGGCCTGCTCCAGAGCACAAATGGGTTGCGCTCACCCCCAAGCGCCTCGAGGAGTGGTGCTGGGTCTGATTTTGACGAGCCAACTGAGTCGCCCACTTTCGTGCTTGCCGAGATTCTGCAAGCGCTCGAGGTGGTTGGCATGACACCGGACTACTACGTCTCCAGGGCCAACAGCCTTGTCGATCTCTTCAAGAGGCATCCGACTCTCAAGTATGACCTTGTTTGGTCAGTCTTTGGGCTCCGCATGCAGGTCATGCTCCTGAGTGACAGCCGCGAAGTCGTCGCCGCCGGATACAGGATGATACGATATGCCATTTCCGATATAGCGTCACTCAAAAACATCCGTACTCTCAATACCGATTATCTGGTCACATGGTAGGTTCCGTGTCACCTGCAGCTACGTTGAGCATCCACTAACCCAATGGCATAGGTCTCTCATCAAGGACCGCAAATCCGACGTCGAACGCGAGCAGGCTCTCAAGTTTGTACGCGCCTTCCTAGATGTCAAGGATGGCGTGCAGGAAATATCACGAGCGATTGTTAGGACGATAGGCGCCGTCGCGGAAGAGCACGACGAGCGACTGCGACCGATCTGCATTGAAACTTTGGCAGAGATATTAGTTCGAGATCCCCGCTTGTTGATAGCGTCAGGGGGGATAGGTCCCTTACACGAGGCCCTAGCCGATGGCTCGTACAAAGCCTCGGAAAGCTTGACAGGCGCTTTCCTCTACCTCTTGGACGCCCCACAGAGGCGGCAGTACCTGCGCGCGGGCAACGAACTCGAGGTCCTGTTCACTGCCTTCACCGATGACCTATCTTCTACCGAGCGCTTTCTCAAGCAAAGCGCGAAGGCCGTCACATCGGCACTCAGATCATGGTCGGGCCTCATGAGTCTGTCCATGTATAACTTCCGTGCCATCAAGTCCATGATTCACAGCATGGTGGCCCAGACAGGCTCTATTCGAGAGACCGTCCTGGACCTGCTGTATACGCTGTTTCGCATAAAATCACCCGCCTGGGCAACATCATTCCTGGCCGGTAGGCGGCTCACAACATATGGCAGAGTGTCAAACCTCAAATCGACCGCCGGGAAAGCCTCACCGAGCGATTTCGAGGAAGACGGAGGAGAGCAGAATTTTGTTGAACATTACACGGCCCTCCTGCTAGCGATATTCATCAAAGCCGGAATGGTGCCGGCCCTTTTGAAAATGACCCAAGACACCGAAAATCCCATACTCAAGCGGAAGTCGACGCTTCTCATTGGGGAGGTACTGAAGCTCTCAAGCCGCCTTCTTCCGCCATCTTGGAGCAGCCAGCTACAGCTATTGCCTGAACTGTTTATAGCAGCAGCCCAGCTCAGAGAGGAAAGTCACTTTGCCGCGACGGGTGTCATTTACCAAATAAGCAGTGTGAGCAGGACGTTGTACAGGTCATCTCCGTCATCATACATCCCTTCCGTCATATCATCCAGCACTAGCATGGACCTTGGGATCCTCGACGAGCATCCCAAGAGCAACACATCCGTAAACTTTGACGATGCCACATTCCGACAGCTTCTTATCGACTCGGCCGTCCTGGGTAGCTCAAACTACACAAAGTGGAACTGGGACATTATCCTCAGACTTATCGAAGGTCCACTGACCAACGGAAAGAGGCTCGAGGAGGCTGTCAAGGTGTCCAAGTTTGTCAAGCGAATCATGAGCTTCTACCGCCCGTTTAAATACAAGTTTTCGGAGATCAAGAGCTCGAGGAACACGCAAAAATACGTCAGGGCTGGATGCTCCCTGATGCACTCGCTACTACAGAGCCCCGAGGGTGTCAAGTATCTATCCGACAACAAGCTACTGAGGCAGATTGCCGAATGCCTGGCCCAGTGTGACCCGACGAGCGGTCTCACGGCTCAATTTCCCATGTTTTCAAAAGACCGCCTCACCGACACCTTGTGTGGGGGCTACTTCCCCATGCTTGGCGTCCTAACTGGGGATGTCAAAGGCATGCAGATGATGGACAGGTGGCGCATCTTCAACATGATGTATCGAATCGTTGACCTTAAGCAACGACCCGATCTCATAAAACTGATGCTCTCCAACTTTGACTATTCGCTCCAAGGACATCCTCGGGTCCTTCTTTCGAAAGCCCTGACAGCAGGAACAAAGGACATTAGGATCAATGCGACAAACGCATTGAGGAAATACGCAACACGCCCACGTATGACCGCGCCAGGCCAAGAGCCTGCGGACTCCAAGTGGGCTATCCAGCTTTTAGTGACACAGCTATATGACCCAGAGGTTGAGGTGTGTGCGACCGCGGTTAAAATCCTCGAAAAAGCTTGCAATACTAGGAATAACCTCGAGTACATTGTCGAGTGTCGACCGGCGCTGGATCACCTAGGCGAGATAGGAGCTCCCTTGCTCTTGCGCTTCCTCTCGACATCGATTGGCTACCACTACCTGGACGGCCTGGACTATATAAGCAATGAGATGGACGACTGGTTCCTCGGCCGAAATGACTCCTATGTGAGTGTCATTGAGGCTAGCCTGGCACGCTCCTTCATAGAGCACCAAGACGACCATACAAACCGAATTAGCGTATTCGATGACGAGCAGGAGATGGAAGCCGAGAGCCACGTTCCGCCGCACTTTTATCGCGAGCTCACCCGGACACGAGAGGGCTGCAAGCTGCTCGAAGACAAGGGCCACTTTGCCGAATTTGCCGCCACGATCCGCGACTATGGCATGCAGTCAGACGACCCGGAGATGGTTGTCAAGGTCAAGGGCTGCCTCTGGGCTGTGGGCAACGTCGGATCTATGGAACTGGGGGCGCCATTCCTTGAGTCGTGCGACGTTGTCGAGCACATAGTCAGGATTGCGCAGGAGCACGAAATTATGAGCTTGCGTGGCACGGCCTTCTTTGTCCTCGGCCTCATCTCAAGGTCTATCCACGGCTTGGAGATACTTTCGGAGAACGGTTGGGATGCCAACACGAACGTGATGGGCGTTTCTCTAGGGTTCTGCATCCCCGCAGACCTATCCAAGCTCTTCTCGCTGAAGCCATGGCAGCACACATCAGTCACGAGCATAGAGTTGCCAGCATCGCAAAAGACGGAAAACGCCAGACTCCCCCCTGTCCCTTCCCGTCCACGGTCCGAGTCACTGATCAAAGCAATCCAAGCCGAAGAAGGCATGGATGGGGCCGAGATCCGCCGCATCGAACTCGACCCGGATCCGACTAATCACCGCATCTTGGAGCTCGTCATCGACATGGCCAACATGGTGCTCTATCGGCGCGCCCGGGCCGAGCTGATGCAGATCAAGACTGTGAGAAAAGCCGAAGGTTTTGGACAACCACGCCTCTTCCGCCGCGTCATGGCCTTACTGGAGTGTCACCACTATCGTCTTGCGGATCGTAGCATGATCGTGGGGCTATTTGATAAGATTGTGCTGCGAGCAATCATCTTTGATGAGGATGAGGACGAGAGCGAAGAGGGGAAGGGAGGCCGGGTGATGGGCGGGGTCACGGCTGTTGTTGAGCGGTTGCAGCGGCCACTAGAAGAGGAGAGTGATAGCGATGAAGATGGTGATGAGGAAGACGACGACGATGACGACGGCGACGATGATGACGACGACGATGATGATGACGAGGGTGGAGAGAGGAGGAGGGAAGAATTTGATAGCTCGGGGGATGAGCAAAGGACGGAACGGCAGCGCAGCATTAGCGACCCATCGGAGCGTAAGAGGCATGCGATTAGGGGTTCGTTTGGTGATAGGTGAATGGAGCTCATGGAAGGTAGATTTCTGGATATCATCGTCATCGTCATCATCACCGTGTCGTCGGGATTGGTCTCGTCGTGGGGCGACAAGACTTCTTGTATTTGTATCGAGAAGAAGCAAAAAAAATCGGGGGCATCAATGTGCAGGCAGTATTTTTTTCTGGGAGCAGTTTTTAAAGCCGACTTTTGCATACCTATGGAATGGGATGGCGAGAGGGTTGGGACGGGATTGGGTCTGGTTGGGATGTGATGGGCGGGTGGATGGGCGAACTTGAACTGGGCGAACTAGGGACAGTCGTGGGCAGGGTGGAAGGGCGGATACGGCGTTTAGATATCATGGCAATTGTCTATTTTGCATGTACAGTATAGTTAGTACCTTGATGGAAGAGATGGGTTGGGATATGAGCGGCTTCTTGGCGAATAGGTGTAGTGTCCACTGAGATGAGATGAGAAAGTGACGGTGTTGCAATTCGAATGTAGATGCGATGGCTTGAGATCTGACGTTGGGGACATTAAGAGAACAGAGGAGTACTGAATACCTGACCTGCCAGCTACGTACACTAAGTATGTGCGTGATGAGTGAATTTTACAACACGAGATCAGAACAAATGGAAACCCCACTATACTCCCCACCCACCCTGCCTGCCTCTTCTGCCCTCCCTTGGCCGTGCCTGCATGGAACAGCCGATGTAAGCAGCGACGACATCTCCGAGGTGAGGTCGTCTTTTAACCGCGATATTCCAGCTCTGTCACTACGACACACACACACACACTCCAATAGCATCTCGTACTGGGATCTCCAATATTGACTAAAATGGTTTCTGGACGGGTTCTGGTTATTGCCGGCTCTGATAGCTCCGGTGGAGCGTGGGTTTCCCCGTCTTGTATCACTTGCTCGTTGCAGTCTGGGTGACTTACACGCCGTATTGAGCTTAGGGGCCTCGAGGCCGACCAAAAGGTTATCGCCGCCCATGGGTGCTACGCCATGACGGCCACCACGGCCTTGACGGCGCAAAACACAACGGGCGTCTTCGACATCCACCATGTTCCGGCTGAGTTTTTGAGGAAGCAAATTGATGCGTGTATCAATGACATTGGTGTGGATGTGGTCAAGACTGGTGAGTTGCCTGGGCGTCCATGAAAACATGAGCGCTCACACTACCCCCAAGGCATGCTGGCCTCGGCCGCCACTGTCGACGCCGTCGCCACGGCACTCGAGGAGCACAAGGTAAAAACGCTCGTCATCGACCCGGTGAGAGCCCCCCGCCCGCCCCCTCCCTCCTGATCCGGGAATCTCACCGTGTGCCGAGTTCTAGGTCATGATCGCGACTAGCGGCTCGCAGCTGCTCGCGCCCGAGGCGCTGCAGGTCCTGCGCGCACGCCTCCTCCCGCGCGCCACCATCCTGACGCCCAACCTGCCCGAGGCCCGCCTGCTCCTGGCCGACGCCGGCTACGGCCACCTGCCCGTCGACAAGGTCGACGACCTCGAGGTTATTGCCAGTGCCGTACACGCGCTCGGCCCCCGCTGGGTCCTCGTCAAGGGCGGCCACTGCCCCTTCCGTCGCAACGGCACGGCGGCCGGGACGCCTGAGGAGAGGGAGATTGTGGTGGATTTGCTGTTTGGCGGCCCCGATGAGCGCGCGTTCAAGATCCAGACGCCGTACCATGAGACGAGGAATACGCACGGGACGGGGTGTTCTTTGGCTTCTGCCATTGCGTCTAATCTGGCAAAGGGGATGGATATGCCTCGGGCGGTTAAAGCCGCTTGCCGGTATGTCGAAGCCGGGATCAAAACCGCGCCAGGCCTCGGAGCAGGCAGCGGGCCGCTGAACCACTTCCACTCTATCTACACCCTGCCGTTTTCACCGTACGTTTCCCTTTTCCATTTCTAGGGAACGAGTACTAATTTAGCCAAGGGGCCATTTCGTCGACTATCTGTTGGAAAGACTGGACGTTGCTCCGATATGGGATGCGTTTGTCAACCACCCCTTTGTCCTCGCCATGGGAAATGCAAGCTTGCCGCTGGAGTCTTTCAAGGGGTACTTGATCCAGGATTATTTGTATCTGGTTTGCCTCTCAGATCCGAGCAGCTCTAGAAGGCTTCTAACTGCAACTTTGAGGTTCAATTTGCCCGTGCAAACGCTCTCGCTTCGTATAAAGCCAAGAACATGAAGGAAATTGCTGCCGTGGGTCTCCTCTCTCATTGACAAAAGTACAGATTGTAGGCCTTGAATACTGACGGTTCAACAGTCTGCAGCTGTCGTCTCACAAATCTTCAAAGAGATGCAACTGCACATTGCATACTGCAACGAGTTCGGCATACCAAAGGAAGAGGTTGAAAACACGCCAGAGAAGGAGGGCAAGTACCAAAGAGCATTCCCCATTTTTTGTCTCGCTCGCTAACAAAGTAAGTAGCCTGCACCGCCTATACAAGGTACACCGCTATCGAGTCTGGTAACCGTAGCTCCTGCTAACAGACTGGAGATATGTCCTAGACGTCGGGCAATCCGAGGATTGGATTGCCCTGCAGATAGCCCTGGCGCCTTGCCTGCTTGGGTATGGCGTTATTGCCCAGCAGCTGCACAACGACTCACGATCCAAGCAAGGGGGAGACAATCCGTACTGGCCCTGGATACAAAATTACGTGGCCGACGACTACGTTGCAGCGGTGAAGACTGGATGCGGTACGTTGTTTGACAGATGGAGACGGTCTGACAATGCGCCAGCTAACTGCCGATGCTCTAGACCTCCTTGAAAAACACGCGCTGCTTCAAAGCCCAGCACGGATAGAGGAGCTTGTCAAGATCTTTATCCATGCTACAAAGGTCAGTGAGGCTGGGGTGCATTGCGTGCCTGTTTAAGGAGAAAGCGCTGATAAGGTGTGACTTGCAGATGGAGATTGCGTTTTGGGAGATGTACAGCTCAAGTTAGTGTTGGGTTTTCTGAGCCTGGGTGTAAACGGCAGGTCGCTGTGGCTGTGGCGAAGTTGAACTCAGGCACGCCGAGCTACTGGAGTCAAAGCCAAAACACGGATGACATGCATGTCGAGTCGGGCTCCTGCGATTGCGTTCAATGTATCAGTATTTGTGGCTATGGGGAATACCATTGAAGTGCGCCTTGTCTTGAAATGCGGTCGTTCTTGCTGTGCATGTTATTCATTGACTATTGATGATTTGGTGAAATTCATTACCGGACTGGTCGAATCGCCGCAAAAGGGATGATAAGGATGATGTAATGCAAGGGGTGCTGCTATGCGCGCATTGATGCCTTGTTTTTGAGGGAGAAGTCTTATCTCGCTTATCAGACCCAGCCAGGCCCGGCCAGACCGCTGCCAGGCGACTGCCTGCAAGAAAAAAAATAATTTTCTAGCCCGAAGCGCCTCCCGCCTAACATTTTAGCAAAGAAAAAAATTCCTGAGAGGCGAGTCGAGCACCCCTTCTCCCTCCCACATTCAAAAAGTTTTTCGCGTCGCCGAAAACTTGTTCTTCTCAACCTCATCTCTTCCACCACAAGACCTTGCCCATTCCGCAAGGTGCCCATTCGCTCATTTCAAAAGAGTTTGTGGTATTGAAGTCGAAGAGCAGATTTGTATCCCACGCGCATCTTTGCTCGCCTAGAAGCCACCACCCGGTTTCTTCGGTATTCGTCTTCTCGTGATACCATCTCACCACAGCCGTTGGCATCTTCGCATCGCGTCTCACATACCAGAGACCCGATATAGCACCCCGTCAACTTTTAACAGCGTAATCGGCTCGATCGCGCACCCCCCCTCAATCTACACGCCCTCCCAAATCATCACGACACACTTTGCACGCCAACAGGCACTCATTTCTACATTACTCTAATAGCAGTATGTCTTCATACGGCGGCGGTGGATACGGCGGTGGCTCCCGCGGCGGAGGCGGCGGCGGCGGCTACGGTGATCGCAACGGAGGAGGTGGTGGTGGTTATGGCGGCGGTGGCGGTGGCTATGGGTATGCCCAACCTTTCTATTGCATCCTGCGATCGCTCTTCATCGGAGCGCGCCCTATTCGCATCTTTTGTCTTATCAATAATTCAGCTGGCTAACATCTCGCTCTAGCGGTGGTGGCGGCTCCACTAATGGATTCTCCGGTGGTGGTGGATATGGCGGAGGCGGCGGCGGCTATGGTGGCGGCGGTGGTGGTGGCTTCGGAGGTGCCGGTGGAGGCGGCGACCGCATGTCCAACCTCGGTGCCGGTCTCCAGAAGCAGTCTTGGGATCTCACCACGATGCCCAAGTTCGAGAAGTCGTTCTACCAGGCGCATCCCAACGTCGCCAACCGCACCCAAGCTGAGATTGACAAATTCAGAGCCGACCACTCGATCGCGATCGCCGGTACCGACATCCCCAACCCCGTCGAGACCTTCGACGAGGCTGGATTCCCTCGCTACGTCATGGACGAGGTGAAGGCTCAGGGCTTCCCTGCGCCTACTGCCATTCAGTCTCAGGGCTGGCCCATGGCTCTCTCAGGACGCGATGTGGTCGGTATTGCCGAGACAGGCTCCGGAAAGACTCTCACTTACTGCTTGCCCGCTATCGTTCACATCAACGCCCAGCCTCTGCTCGCCCCCGGCGATGGTCCCATCGTCCTAGTTCTGGCCCCCACTCGTGAGTTGGCTGTTCAGATTCAGCAGGAGATCACCAAGTTCGGCAAGTCGTCCCGCATTCGCAACACCTGCGTTTACGGTGGTGTGCCCAAGGGTCCCCAAATTCGTGACCTGTCTAGAGGCGTCGAGGTCTGCATTGCTACCCCTGGTCGCTTGATTGACATGCTCGAGTCTGGCAAGACCAATCTCCGTCGCGTCACATACCTCGTCCTCGATGAGGCTGATCGTATGTTGGACATGGGCTTCGAGCCCCAAATCCGCAAGATTATTGGCCAAATTCGCCCTGATCGTCAAACCCTCATGTGGTCCGCCACATGGCCCAAGGAGGTCCGCGCCATGGCTACCGACTTCCTGAATAACTTCATTCAGGTCAACATCGGTTCCATGGACCTTGCTGCCAACCATCGCATCACCCAGATTGTCGAGGTTGTCAACGAGTCCGAGAAGCGTGACAAGATGATCAAGCATCTAGAGAAGGTCATGGAGGGTAAGGACAACGAGAACAAGATCCTCATCTTCACCGGCACCAAGCGTGTTGCGGATGAGATCACCCGCTTCCTCCGCCAGGACGGCTGGCCTGCTCTTTGTAAGTTGCTTCATGCAGTACTCGCGATGACTTGTTTGCTAACAACCCTTGCAGCCATCCACGGTGACAAGCAGCAGAACGAGCGCGATTGGGTCCTCGACCAATTCAAGACCGGCAAGAGCCCCATCATGGTTGCCACCGATGTGGCTTCTCGTGGTATCGGTATGTATCTGCCCCCCCCCCCCCCCCCCCAAAGCTCCCCCCCTCCCTCCCCAAAATCGTGAGCAACTTTCCAGCATACGTGCGTGCTGTGCTTTACTCTTGTGTCTAGGGGCTCTCTTCATTGCGCGAACTTGCCAGACCTGGTGTCTACATGGTCTTTTTGAGTGGGGTCTTGGGTTCGTGACGTAGCAAAAGTCATCCGCCGATGCTACGCCCGTGATTCTTCTCTTGTACCGTTTTTTCTACCGTGGTACAAGCGTGGAGTAGGCATTTCTTGACCCTGATCAAGCTGTCTCCAAGATTCCCGGAGCCCGAGGACCTGGAGCTTGGATCTCCCACCGGCATATTCTCCGCAACGGACAGCCCACCTGCCAAGCAGAGAAGTACTACCAAAGGATCACAGAATATACTTAAGACATCCGTGTCATGCGTATCATCCGTCACCCGTTCATGCTGGAACGTTGCTATACCCAAATCTTGCTCTCGCTAACCAATTCCTCACTAAAGATGTGCGCAACATTACTCACGTGCTCAATTATGACTATCCCAACAACTCTGAGGATTACATCCACAGAATTGGTAGAACTGGTCGTGCTGGCGCCACTGGCACAGCCATCACGTTCTTTACCACTGACAGTATGGTCCCTCTCCCTCGGTTACTGGAATACATGACTGACACATTTCCAGACTCCAAGCAGGCCCGCGATCTTGTGAACGTCCTCCAGGAGGCTAAGCAGCAGATTGATCCCCGTTTGGCCGAGATGGCTCGCTACGGTGGTGGCGGCGGCGGCGGCGGCCGCTATGGCGGTTACCGTGGCGGCCGCGGTGGAGGTCGTGGCGGTGGAGGTAGGCGCTGGTAGACGTCGCGCTAAGTTGGGTGATGCCCAGCTGACCACAGTCAACTCAGGTCGATCTGGCGGCGTCGGCGGCGCTAATGCCTTGCCTATGGGTAACCGTCGGTGGTAAATCAGTCCACTCGCTGGGGTTCCATCAATCACTGCTTAGCAGCGAACGAATCAGATGCCGCCGAGGTGCCATACTGACCCCTTGCATGATGGGCCTCCAGTGGCAGCATCACGATCTCGGACATCATCATGGCGTTTTCGGTAGAGGGTTCGGTCTAGAGGCTAGTTTTATTGCTTTTGGCGCCGACGATTTGTGTCGCGTCGTCTTGCCCACTAGCCATAACGGTTACGGCTCATATTTTTCTGCCTTGCGATTTCGCAGCGGTATCGAGGAAAAACTCCCGGGAATCCGTACGCCCGCAGCGCATACCACATATTATCGACTCCTAAGCCGAGCACATCCTCGGCCTTTTTCAGCATCGACTTAGCTGATAATTGCTGCAAGGGCGAACGGGTTTGAGTCAAGGATAACCGGTTCTTTAATAATATTGCCCGTTGTTTCGCCTGTGATCCCGGCTATGTCGACACTCTTTACAGTTCATCTGTATAGTAGGATTGCGAGAGGCGCCCGTCAACCCACTGGCTCGGTCAATATTAATCAGGTGTGTTGCAGGCTTAGATTTCCTTTCTTTTGTGTCACATTTCCTGCATGGAGTTTGGCATTGTAATTAGCAGGACAGAAAATAAATACCCGCGTTTATGTACTTTGAGTTGTGCCGCTTTGTAACATGCGAGTGTTGAGTCCCATTGCGAGATCTTTTTGGGATGTGACCGGATAAGGGTTTGAGGCTCTGTGTCGTACATGCAAGCGATATCATGATATTGGTGGGACATGATAAAGTGCATATCTGTGTTTATTTGCTCTTGAAGACTTATGCAGAAACAAAATATTATTGAAGCAAGTAGGTACGTGTAGGCCGTTCCGGGGTTTTCCCTTTGTTTCCATACCAGTGTGAGTATCCTCGTGGTCTACAAACTCAACGATCATCATTGGCGATGGCGATGATTCCCATAGTATTTGTATTTGGGGGGAGTAGCAAATTAAAGCTAGTCCTTCCAAGGGCACCACTATCTGCGCTCTACGTTCCTTCTCCATCATTACCTGGCGGCATACAGGAACTCGCACTCACGGCTGGAAAGCTCAATCCGTCCCTCTAGGGAGAGAGCAGTCCCCTTTTATCACATCTGAATTGTGATATCACAGGACGCAGACAAAAAGGTCTCGAGAACACTCGACGCCTGAGAAGGATAACATGATCTATCAACTGCCCTCCCGCAAGCGCTTATCCGCCCTGCCTTGCCCCGGTAGGTAGCTACCACAGCGAGACTACGCAGCAAGCAGCCTGGTCTACCCGATCCCGCCCTCCCTCCGCTCTCGAGTCAGAGGAAAACGCCTCTAGGAAGGAAGCCGCCTCGAGGAGGGGAGCCGACACAAATCGAACGTGTAGCACTAACATGGGCACGCAACGAGACTACGCACGACCGATCGATCGGCGCCGGCTTCTACTGCTGCTGCTAGTCTCAACCACACAAGCTCTGGAAAAAGGCTGTTGCTCCTTCGGTATTTCTCTCCTTCCAAGAGGAGAGAAGGAAAGTAAAGAAGGAAAGAAAGAAGGAAAAAAAAAGGATACAGGAACAGAAGTGGCGAAGAGAAGAAGAAAGCAACCGAAGTCTCCCACACAAAACCCACCCCATCGTCGGCAGCATTCACCCGAGAGGAGGCAAAAAAGCACGCAACAACCACGCAGAACAGCATCGATCGGAAGAGCCGCAAGCCCTCACCCGGGGGCCCATCTGTCTGTCTGTCTGTTGGTTCTATTCGCCTCCCTATTCCCAGCTTCCAACTTCCCATTCCCCCTTGTGCCTGTGCATAATCAGGACCTGTCAGAAACGAGGCCTTGGCGCATTGAGAAAGAGGGGGCTACACAACACAGTTCCACCCCAACCAACACACACACTGCATCAGACCCCAAAAAAATCGAAGCATGTTTCTTCGAGTTCTTTTTCCTTGTCGATAAATGCGGCTAACCGGGGACTATTTGCCGAGCCCATCTATTGAGAACGACTGGGGACCCGCCCGGTCTAGCCAGAAATGGGGAAGGCGGGATGAGCAGGAATGGGAGCAGGATGGATGTGTGTGTTGTTGTGCGTGGTACATGGTGGTGGTGTGGAAACGTGGGACTGGGGTGCAGCAACGTGAGATTTTGATAGCTTCATCCCAAGCGCAGAGACCTTTCTTCTCGCCATTTTATTGCTTCTTTTCATGCTGCTCGTTCCTTCAGCCCCATCGTGCCCCCCCCCCCCCCCCCCAAATCCCATGCACAACGCTAGCTTTTAGATACACCAATCTGCCCTGGTGTGGTTTAGTCCCCCTCCGAGTCCCCACCCAGCAGCCTCAGCTGCTGCATATTGCATTGGGCACTGGTGAGACTGGGATCGGTAGCAGATGGGCTAGGTCCTGCAACTCCCGCGGCCTCGCTACGACCCCGAGGCGCGCCCGCTGTCAAGGCTCGGTTCAGCTTAGGTCTGATTCAGACAACAAGCATCGACAAGCGGGCAAGGGGGCGTGGCATGGTAGCATGGCGAGCTGGTCAAGGCAGGGAAACCTCGGGCGCAACAGGGCTGGCAGCGTGCTATTACCTGCCGTAGCGCTATGATTTGGCCCCCCTCTTCCTTAGCACTACCGCTTAGGCCTGTGGCTGATAAAACTCCCGAGGAAAAGATGGGACGGCGAATGTCCGGACAGGGGAAGGAGGGGGGTGTGGAGGACAAGCTAAGCCCCATATTCCGCTAGTTGACCGTAGGATCACCGGTGGTGGCCGACAATAACACGTAAACTCGGCGGTATCCTATGGTTGAAAATAGAGATCCGGACACTGGGGTCCTGGGGGATGGAGACCTTGAGTCGTTTCGGGGATACGAGAGCAGAGGGGAGCAGAGGGAAGCGGAGCCGCTTTCTAGGCAGCTCTAGAGACCGAATCTAGAGGGCGGGAAAGGCAAGATCCACCTCATAGTGGCCCGGCCAAGCTCTTGGCCAGGGAACAGCAGCTGAGACCTGCTTTGCTCCTCCTGCCAGCACTAATGCGGAGCCTATCTTCAGGGGTACTGTCCTCGGGCGCGTTCATCTCTTCTCAGCAGAGCAGACGGACGAGCTGGCGCAATGACAACAGAGTAGAGTAGGAATGGAAGTGGGAAAGCTGTAATCATCTGTGCAGTAGAACTGGGGAAAGGGGCGCGGGATGTGGGAGTGTCGCAGAGAAAGTGTGCGTGATCGAGATCGAGTTCGTCTCCTTGCTCGCCCACAGGCCCTTCTATCTTCTCCACGGCTCGTGATCCTATTATCGGCCGAGTGCATCATGTTCGATCCCCCCCCTTTTTTTTTTTTTTTTAATTCCTTTGGATTCGCAATTCATGAGATCCCGTGTGGCTAGTGATGCTGCCTTTTTCTCTTCGTTGGATAGTCTCCACAGTGCAAAAAGAACCGTGAAAACGAAAGCCCAAGCTCGGTACCTTAGCTCTGGCACTGGATCGACGAGCCCGACCAGATTCGTGGCTGGTCACTAATGCGTGGGTGCCAGATCTCCAAGCCCATCTCATGCTGCAGTAGTCAAAATGTAGTGTGCTTCTGTCCAAGGGACCATCCTAAGGGTGTCATTCGGGCACTCTTGCGCTTGGTCTGTCTCGAAGCGCCGATTTGTAGTTACAGCGAGGGGTGCCTGTTTGTTTCTGACGACAAGGCGGCAAAAACTCTGATGAGATATGAACTAAAGACGAGCTTATCAAAGGATATCGACAGCCGTGACGTAACCAGATGACCCTCAGCGGCAGCACAGTTACACATGGTAGAGGGAGTGGATGCCCGAGCGAGTGGTGGAGGTTCGGGGCTTCAACTTGGAGACCTGCAGGAAAGGGGGGAAGAGTGGTGGAAAGGCAATGGCACGTGAAAACCAAATTCTGTCGCCCTCTTCGAGGTCCTTGCCGTGGCTAGGGGATTGGATTGGAGTAAGAGGAACCAGTGGGAGGCTCGACGGCGTTGCAGGGTAGGAAAGAAGGTGCCTGAAGGGCCTTTGATGGCCGGGACTCGGATGCTGGGCATCTCTTGAACCACACGCATTGGCCCGGGCGACTTCACGATGCTTCCAGTTGACGGCCCGACCAGGACTACCGGCGGAGAGGCCCAATCGTGGTACTGTCCATCAATTGCTGCCGCGACTGGCGCGTGTTACTGGCGGTGTATCAGGAGATGCCCTCCGCAAACCCCCTCCCCAACGTCCGGGCATTTTGTCTTCGCCCAATCCTCAAAAGGGGGGAGCAATGGGACCTGGGGGATCTGGACCTGTGGACGGAGTAGCGGCCTCGGACGGCTGGGAGGTTTACCAACCGGGTTGCCAACTACAGATGAACCTGCCTCTCGGTGCTGCTCTCGGGTCGCGCCCCCCTCTGTTTTGTCAGAGCTGCGAGACAAGCAGGGCGAGCTACTTTTCCTGCGTGTTTTTTTTTGTTTTTTTTTTTGGCTTTGCTTCTAGGGAGGGGGCGATCCGGCACAAGCTGGGGAGCGCGATGATCGCCATGCCGGTGTTGGCACCGACACCGCATTGAGTCATTGCCTGCTCTGGATCATATGATAGTCGTTGGTTGAAATGCTAGCCAGACAGGTTTCCTATAGCCGCCGCCGTGCGACTCTGGACTCTGGGTGCCGTGTAACTGAGTCTAGCAGTGGTCCGGGCAGGACAGGGTAATAAACGTAGGCAAACGCAAAGCAGCGCGGAGAGAGGCGTGGCAACAAGCCTCGGTGTTGTGTCTCGGCTCACGTTGCGTTGCCGTTCAGCTTGCCGCGCAACCGTGATGCGGTGGCCAGCAGTTCGTGACGCTTCATCCCCGCGATGGGGTCTCTTGGTCTTGATCCCCCCTGGGGCTCGGGTCCCACCACGCCGTTCGCTGTCCAGGATGCATGGATGCTGGGAGACGGAGCCGAAGAAAAAAAAAGATTGCCCCGTGTCTTATTGGTGCGGGACAGGCTCCGGAAAACTGGGCTGGTGGAGGGCGGGCATGTTACGCCAGAGGATGACGCTTGTCAGGAGGAGAAAGTCAAAGTCCAAATTTCACGTTGGCTCGTCGACCGAGAGTGCTTAGGCTGCTGCTAGGTCAGGGGCATCACAAGATGGAGCGCTCCAGCTGCGACGTCAATGTCAACTGCAGCTACAAGCTGCACCGTACCTGCCAACTGACAACTGACGGGCAGCGAGGAAAGAAGACTGGCGTATCGGCGACACCGCAGCAATACACACACACACACAGTACGGGTATTATTACATGAATACTGTGTGCTACTTCCACCAATCCCTGACTCTTGGCATCTGTCGCATTCTGGTGCTGGCCTTCGACTCGGCAGGTCTGGCGGATCCAGCCCCAGAGCGTTGCAGACGTTGCGGGCGTTGCGAGCGCTGCGCGCGCACAATGTCGCGAGTGGTTGTGATCTGTGGTTGCGCATTACGTAGTACATAGTACGCTATGCGAGACCCGATGAAAGCGACACTACCAGAGAAGAGGCAAGACGAAGCGATTGCGCGCCGAGATCCCCACAGTCGTCGCCTGGAGGGGGAAGCAGGACACCCAAGCGGCCTGCCTAGCCCGCCGAATCAAATCTCACCTCGCTTGGGTCTCACGGGCCCTTCTAATGGATCCCTGGAGGGGCAGATGGGGCTGTCGTCACTTGCCAGAACAGAGACAGCTCCCCGCCCACTTCCCTTTGCCAATCCCGGGTCCTAGGCTGGGTGCAGATGTGGTGGGCAGGGATGGTGGCCTGGATACCTGTCGACGCAGCACCAGGTGTGGGTTGATGGGGGGCAGGGATTCCATTTAGATTCCCTTGATATTCCCTCCAGCCACAAAATCCACGGGTCGGGTCACCGCCTTGGATTCTGCATCCATTTTTTTTTTTTTTTTTTTTTTTTGCAGCCTGCGGATTAACTGGTTGCCGACCTTGCCGACCGTCTTGCTGGAGTAGAGGGAGGGGGGAACCTGGTAGAGATGGAAAAGCTATTGGACATGCAGCCCGCAGCGGCCACCCCCTCAGAATGTGCCTGAGCGAATACGGTGCAATATTGAATTTGTGGTGCACCGTACGAAGAACGTGGAGCGGGGGGGGGACGAGAACTACTGCCACACCGAGCATGACGGTGGTCGGTGGTGGGCGGCGGCGATACTACTCAGCTGGGACATTGGACCGTCGACAATTGCACCGCTCTGATATCGTAGCACTATGGGAATGCCCTCTTTTTGGAAGCCACGCGCAGCTGCCAGTCTAGCAAATGCCATCACGTGTGGCGCCGTCGCTGCATATGGCGGTTGCATGTGCTACTGTTCGAGTATATGTGGTACAACTACACGCGCTAAGCTGCTGAAATAAAAAATACAAGCATGTTCGTTGCGAAAAATAGCCTACGTCGATGCCGGACTGCATTGACAGGCGAGGGGGACCGCCCCCAACCTGGAGGCGGCTCTAGAAGGCTTCTTTTTGGGGGAAGGGGGGGGGGGGCCTGGGGTGGTGGTCTTGGGGGGCTAGGTAGCTTATTTGAAGCCGCCTTCCTCGATGACCAGTACATCCTGATGGGAATGATGCTGCTGGTCGCACCCATGCGTCGTCCTGCGCCATCCTGCTTGGAGGATGCTTTCACTTATTCGTCAACGCTTCCCAACATCTGCATCGTCAAGTGCATCGTTTGTGGCTGACATGGCTCCGTTTGTCCCTTTCTTTTTTTTTTTTGTCTTGGTCCCCCCAACTAACACTCTGGCCTCTGCGTCGTTAACTTGACTGACAGCGCACGATGCAACAGTAAAACATGGCGTCTAAGGCCTGGATGTCAGGCTCCGGTTTGCCCTTTCGAGATAGCCGGCTGCATCTCAGCGCCCTCGCCCTAGTCCGCCTGCAGAAAAGGGGGCGGGTGGTGGCCGGAAAGGGCTGTCTTTTTGCCTTGACAGGGTTGGTGGCCAAGGTTGCAGACTGCCCGTGCTCTGACGCGCCGCCCTGCCTTCGGTCGCTCCCAGGCGCTGTGAGAAATGTCAAGCAAAGGCAAGGTACGGAATCGGATACGCCCTGTATCGAGTCCCGTCAGCGCGTGTGCTATCCCCTTCTGTCCCAGCTTACTCTATGAGCGCTATGTGATTTTGCAAACAATGCTCCATACCAATATATTTATAAAATTTAATTTTTATACTCCGGCTGGTGGCTCTGCCGCTATTCCCGTCCAATCGCTGACCAGCGCCATGTCTGCATCATCGCGTACCCCCTCGCGGGCTCCGCAAGTTCTGCGTGGGTTGTTGTGCAATGGCTGTGTCGGGACTGGGCCCCCTCAGCAAGTCCCTCCCGTCTCCTCTTGTCATGTGGTCTAGGGTCCGGCTGCCGCGGTAAAAGATGGCCCAGCTTCCCGAGTTTTCTCGTTCACCGCAACGTCCCTCTCTTCTGGCCTCCGCCGAATTGTTGACTGCCCAGATGCGACTGGTGGGAGCATAGCTGTACATTCCCAGTTAGTGCTGGCCTGCATCACCATCTGAGTTGCCCAGGTGGACTGTTGCCGCTCCCTCCGGCCTTATCAACCTATCAGAGATGCGATGCGCGGTGCTGCAGCCACATCCTTGGGAGATTGCTTGCGACACCCATCATGAACATCTACGCTTGACCACTCTCGGGAGAGGGCTGAGTCGAGACAGCAACAGAACCAGAAGAGCGAAGGGCAGGCCGCAGTGCGCAACGATGCACTATCTATGTAATGCGGTTGACCTTGCAAGCGGCATCCCGGCAGCCGGGTTTGCAGACAGTAGCCGTTGCGTAATTTACAGGCCGCTGTATTGGTGGTGTGTTGCTGTTGCAAGGCAGGCAGGCGAAACAATCCGGTTCGGTGTGCTGTGAAGGTTGCCTACACCAAAAGAGGAAGTACCGCACAGCAAGGCAAGCCATACGTACTCCGTAGGGAGTAGTGGGGAGTAAATCGGCAATGGGCTTTCTGGGCAGCTTCTGAGCAGCACGGTGTGAGCGGGAGCTCTCTTTCACTGTCTTAGGGTCCCACAGTGACACTGAAACCCCTGCTTCCGGCCCTCACTCGGCTTAGGGGGGTGGGGCGCCTCTTGGCTGTTTCTGGGTTGCTTGCTCAGACTTCGCGTGCTGTGATGTGTGTGATGGATATTTGGGTGTCGTGATTGAGCTAGCTGGATTAGAGGTCAAAATGAGCCGGCAGGAACGCGAACCCCTGGCAGCTTCTGCAATGGTTTCCGTGAACGGAGGTGCTGCGCTGCCGAGTCGCCGGCGCGAGATTCGTGACTGCGACAGCTAGACTTGGCCAAGACTATGCATTAGTCAGGAACAAAAAGGGCGGGTGGACAGCCACTCGCAGGCGATACACTAGGCTTCGATGGACCTCGATGGACCTCGATGAACCCCGATGAACCTCAATGGGCCTCGGGCCCTGAGACATGTCGATGCGAATGGGTGGGGGGTCGGGACAGACTGGGGACCGTCGGTGAGGTGGAACCTTTGCTCCGGCCCTTCATCCGGGCCCGTCATGCCGGCCGGCGGTGCCGTTGAGGGCGTCGTCGGCTCCGCCAGCAGGGTGCCTTCGGGCTGCAGCCGATGGCTGCCCTGCGACACCCCCGTCCCAGAACGCTAGAACGTGACTGGCCTATGTCGGTGAGCTGTTAAGGAAAGCAAGCACCGACAATCATGTGTCCCTTCACAGATTCGTACATGGCAGGCTAGACACGGCGGCAATCCAGGATCCCGAGTGGGCGACCGGTGGATTGGCGCATGCAGGTGTTCAACCTTGCAGCAGTGAGAGCCTGGATGGGTAAATCCGATGCCTCCGCGGTACGTCGGCTTGCGTTGAGTGAGGCGAAGGCGAGAGCGGTGGTCAATGGTGGTTGATAATGGCCAACAGCGACGGTCGTATCACACCTTTTAGTCAGTTGCTGTGTGGACGTGGGCGTGAGCGAGAAACGAGTAGTAGCTTTCTGCGGTTGATACCAGACATATCAGAATGCCGTGTTGATGCGGCCGTGCCATTTTTCGCGCGGCGTTTTCTCGCCGTGGTCGGCATCCGACGAGGGACTTTGACATTTTGGACGTTGACGGGTAACACAAGATAGCAGATAGCAGGGAGCATGGAGCATGGAGCATGGAGCATGGAAGATGGAAGGAGCGTCAAGACGCTGATTGCTGCGTGTAATACATCCGTGGACACCCACGTGAGGCGTCGCCAACCAGCGGCCTGCTGCCTGCCCAGCACGTGGCTACCGATTTTCGTGCAACGTCGACCTCGAGCATTCGGGTGAGGTCATCTCGACTTCTGTGGTCTTCTGTGTCACGGCGCCGCGACCCGGGTCGTGTCGTCGTCGTGCAACACAGAGGCTAAGGGTTGCCGTGCGATTCGGGTGTTGAGGTTGTGTCCCTCCGCAGAGTTTGTCGGCGAGAGTGGGAGGGTGCGCGCTGTGCACTCGACTCTTAGCATTTGTCGTCGTGTGAGACATCACAGTCCAGTGGTGGACGGTGACAAGTCAAATTATTTATCCGTATTATTTGTATATTCTCCGATGTTCCCCATCAAATTGGAAACGGCGGGCGGGCCAGCATCTTCCCCGATAGCTTTGACGGCAGCCATCACCTTAATTGCCTTACGACTAGTCAAAGACTTGCTTGCCTCAATGACTGTAATCGATGGGCTTTGGACACTGTGCTCCTCCGCGGCACAGGCGAAACGCGATTTTAGTGTACCAGGGATCCGGGTCGCCAAATATCTGTCAAGGCCGCCAGCCCTTGGATGGATCACCTAACTCAAGATCCATTAGCGGCATCTCCAGCACTTCAGCCGCCCGTCTTGAGGCTGACCGGGGTTCAACCTCCATCGAAGATTCTCCCGCCTCGCATTGGGTTGTGAAGTTCACTTGAGACTGCAGGTGCTCTAGCGATGCGCGCAAAGAACTTTTGTTTCCGCCTTCGCTCTGGGCTTCGGTGGTGCGCCCCTCTATTTTCCCTCCACCACCGTCGTAATGAAGGTACGTACTGCTGTATGCCCCTACCTACATATGCGCACCCGCCGCTATACCTAAAGCTGTTTGCTATAGGTGGAGCCAAGCCGATTCGGGTAGACAACTCGTAGCCGACGTACGATAGTACAAAGTACAAACACTGCTCGCGGATCTCGGAACACCGCACCACCATTTGCAACATCACGCTGGAAATAGTCTCCGGTGGCATTGAGGGTGTGCAATGTCCCAGGCTGGCGGGGTGCCCAATAAACTCTAGCCCTGTAGCTCGGGGACAAGTAGCAGCAACCTGGGAGCTGCGCTTGCCGTCTGGTGATGCAACTCTCGCCCCCGTTATGGAGCGGTGTAATGCCACAGCTGGACAGGTCTTCCAAGGGCGTGCAAGGTATTGCCGTCGCACCTGTGTTTTTCGTTGGCGAAACATCACCTGGGCGTTGATCATCGCCACTGGCTTGCTTCCGGTGCCGTTTGCCGCTTGCCGTTTGCCGATTTTGGTAGTGTAGCGAAGCCCCTTGGCCCCTCGCTCCATGGGCTCCCCGTCCGATGCTGTCTAAGCTAGGTACGCGACGGCGTCGAACCAGTTCGTCCTCTACACTAGTGCAGAACGCGCCGGTTTTTGAGCGATCGTGACTAGGCCCAAATCCCCCAGATTTCTAGTGCTCAGCGTCCAAGGTCAAGCGCCAATCAACACTAGTTCCATCGCGTCGTGGACTGCCAAACCTTAATTCAACCAGCACCATCACCGCAGGCGCAAGACAGATTCCAGGCACCCAGGGTCCTCTCCGCCAAAAAAAAAACCAAAAAAAAAACCAAGAGGCCGAACGGCGCGGGAGGCTTTCTGGTTGTCACCCGTCCCACATTGCTGCTGCCTCGACTTAGACTGCAACTACGTCACGTCGCGCGTCTCGGGTTTAGAAAACGGACCACCGGAGGGGGGCTCACTTCTTTATCCCAATGTCACCGCCTCATCTCTTTGCCTCACCGATGCCAATAATGCCACGAAGGTGCAGCCTAAAGTTTCTGGGTCCGTCAAAGAATTGCAAGTAGCATCAGTGAGTGGCAATCTTACACGGCACATGCTTTCAAGATTCTTTCTTGGCCGGGCCAATACCCATACTTAGCTGGGATCCTAAAGGGGGCGAGGTGAGTGATGCCGTCCGGCGAGCAGCATCTTGTTGCCCGTCGTCGCTGTCCATGTGGCATCCTTAGCGGGCAAGGCGGTGGGTCAACTTGGGAGGGCCGCCGATGTGCCGATACAGCCATAGGGTCCTTTCAGCTCGGGATCTGGCCTATGGCCCGACATCGCATCGCAAAAGTCCTCGAGAGGTCAAGAAGAGGCCGGTTCCTAAAACAGGATGCGGAAGCGACATTTCAGAGACCGCAGACCAGAGACGCAGAGACCGCCAGCACTGCAGACTGCAGACGACGGCAGGCCCGCCCACACGCACAACCCCACCACCTCATTTTCTCGGCGCACTCTTCCCTGTCGGAATCCCTTGGCGTGCTGGCGCATCACTTCATCTGGGTCGCGTTTGACTGGAGCTAAGATCCCAGCCACAGTACCCAAACTCCAGACTCGATTATTCAATTGACCAGGATCAATCAGGATGGATCAGGTTAGCTTGGAAAAGCACGCAGATCACCGCTCCAGCCACGGCATCCCTGTCGGTCGGCATGGTGGCCCACACGGTGCCGCGCCGTAATTGTCTGTACGGGGTGACGGGGACCGCGCTCTCTACCTGTGAGAGGAAATAGAATCCGTGCTCACGGAATTTGTTCTCGAACACGAGTCACCTGCTCATCCATCTAATGTCGATCCGCGCGTCTTTCTCGCCTTTCTCGAGACCCCCATACGCGAGAAGATGTTGGAATCTGTGTGTAATCTAAGGATTATCATTGTGCTGAGGGGTTATGGTAGCGGGTATCCCTCGGCGAAGCAACAACCTTCCATGAGGCTTTTGAGTGCACAGGTGTGTCGAGGTCACCCGCCGAGTCACCTCAATGCATACATAGCCTTTCAGGTCCTACGTTCGCCACAAACTTGCCTGTTTTATCAGGCTGCCCTGCGCTTCGCAACCTTGGGAAGTGTAGCACGTAGTTGGCGCCGCCTTGTAACCTACAGTTAATGTCCGCTTTCTTGTTTCTATTGCCTCTCCAGACTCTGTGAGTCCATTCCGCGGCTCCATAGGCCCCACACTTGCAGCAGGGTCAAGTGCAACATCCGTTTGTGGTATTTATGTGGTCAGTCTGCTAGCTGATTTGTCGCCACGCCTTATCTGCTTTTCAGCGCACTTGCCCCGACCGCCACTTTTCCGTCTCTCCCTTTTCCGTTGCCCGCACTGCGCTGTACCCCCGTCAGCGGGCGAGACGAGCGAAGAAGAAATTACTGCGTAGGATCCCCCTCTCGACTAGAAGGGCCTCCCAAGAATCTGGGACCTGGGACGGCTTGGACGGTCAATTTTTTGGTAACAGCATCATCTTGGCCCCTATTTCGCACACACCGCATCCCCAGCGTGTCAGCGTCCCACAACCCAGCGAACTCTTCACTTAGCGTGTTCAAGACGCGTGAATCATATCATCACGTCGCAACAGCCGAAGAGTTAGAAGGGGTGGGAAGGTGAAAGCATACGGATACCTGAGTCCCTCTACACCTCTCCTGTCTTCAGCGACCTGTGACCTGTGTTTGTGTATCCTGCAGCAGCTCCCTGGGGCACCTGTCGCGACTGCTGGGGTTCGCGCGCGAGTCATAACGCAGCCGGCACCGGCGTGGGAACTCGGCAGGAACATCTCATCTTGGCAGGCAAGTCCACTTGTGTGGCTTCAACAGGCTGACAGGGGTTGGCGCGCGATTGAATAATCGCCGGGATTTAGCTGAATAACGACCAAGCTCCCGCTTTCGATAAGACCATCTTTCAGTTGTCGGCGCGTGCGTAGGGACGGACATATTGCGACCCGGGACGCCTGAAGGTCGGTGATTTGTCGCGGGGTAGAGTTGAGCGAGCATCCCAAGATTTATAACATAGGTTTTTTTTTCTTCTTTTTTTTTTTTTTAGTACCTGTGAGAGAAGCCGAGATCAGGTTCCCGGCCGTCGCGAGAACTATTATTACATCAGCTAGCCAGTCTTCAGTCGGGTGCTGTCGGCGGTTGAATCGCCAGTGTTCGTCGTCTCTGTTTCTGTGCCTTTCAACCTCGGCCCCGTGGGAATTGCACAAGTCAGAGCACGGGCACCTCCACCTCCCGGGCAACCAGCGAAAAGGCACAGGCAGCGCGTAGGTACACTGACCAGCCGCCACACAGTCCAACCCAGCATTCTCCTCAGCCTCCCAGGTTCCTTCTGCCAACTCCACACTCTGCGAAGCAGCGGACAAATCACCACAGCCCTCCCCCTCAGTCAACCTGGATGGTGGGCACCGTGGCCCTGGTGAACAAGATACCGCACGCGCCGTGCAGGAGACAGCAGCAGGACACAACCCCGGAAGCGGAATCTTTTGCCTTCTGCGCACTGTCTCATACCTAATTCTACCCCATCTCAATTTCCTCCCACCCACCCTTCGCTGCCAACCCAGGTGGGAAAGTACTGGGCCCTGCCGTGCATGACTGGACAACCCAATCGAAGCCCACTCTCGTCCGGCTGCCCCAGCACCACGCACCAAGGCGGGACCGCCATATAAATCACATCCCACCCGCACTAAACTCGATCTTCTCTCGCCTCAAACCTTCGTGACGGTAGGCCCAACTGCACGTCACCTTAAGGACCCGGCTAAGGGAAGCAGAACCACCAAGTCACCAAGGGCTCACCGCGACGACCTAAAGACTAGAGAGACTTGTGGAACACTCGCGGGGATTGGGAGCTCAAGAGTCATTTTGGCCAATTCCGTCGCCCGTCGCCTTATTACTGAGTCCCAACGCAGTACTCTGCACGCAGTCCAGCCCGCTGTCGCGCCGCTGCCACCGACTTACACATACATCACCGCTGCCCGCTGTCTCCCGCCCGGCGCTCGCTGGGTTGAGGATCACCCTGGTTCTTCTGGATTTGGCGCTAGCTCGCTGGTCTGAGCAGAGCTGCACCGTCTCTGCAGTGAAGCTCTTGCGCCAGACCACCACCACCAGCAAGGTCCAGCCCTCTCTTAATTCGGCTGGGCACTAAAATAGTCTGGCTCCCCTCTCCCCACCAAATTTCGCACCAAGCACCAGAGCACCTCTTTCCTCTCTGGCTCCTTGGCTTTCGTGGAGCGAGCCCCAGTCGGCTGATCCCTGCCGCGCCTCCCCCCCCCAATCGATCTCCTCCCCCTTCACGGGCCAGACAGAAGTGGCTTGAGCTCTTGGAGACGAGTCTCCATTGAGAGATCCATTTAACTCACCACGTCCCTGGACGGCCAACCCGGTCTCGCGCTACTTTCTGCGGCCATCACATCTACCGCCAGACCTGCCAACCCGCTGCAAGTCTTGGTTCCCTGGCTTGTTTGGTTACATGACCTGCTGCCGTCCCCTTCGCCCTCGCCCCTCTTGAGGGATCAGGCAGGACACCACCACCGGACACGAACCGCGCAGATCGCCTTGCAGCCGACTCTCGCTGAACTGGAAGCTGGCTTAGTTACCTAAGTTCGGCCGACAGCCGCCTCCCTGCAACGGCCCTTTATCGCGACGGCCTTATTATGTTTCTGGAGTCGGCAACACATCCCCCCTACGTTTCTTCACAGACGGCGCAGTCCCGCCGCCCCTCCGGCGCCCAGCAGCCGGTGAAAAAGGAAGGCCCGGAAGCACCAGCCGCCGCCACGATTCGGTCCCCCCTTCCTCCGGTCGGCAGCTCTATGGAACGCGGTCCCGAGTACTCGCAGTCAGGTTTGCCTTCGCCCTATCCCAGCAACTTCGGCGACTCCCAGTCTGAGGCCTCATCTGTAGATCACGCGTCTGTTGCGCCGCCTTACACGACCCAGCAGGAAGTGCGATCCACAAATTATTCGGCCTCGGCCACGCCCACATCAGACTATAACGTGTACCCGTCATCAGCGCGCTCCAGCACTTTCCCAGAGCATATCCAACGCTCATACCACCCGGCGGCTAGCACCCACAGCGGCAGCAGCGGAGGTATGGCGCAAACACCAACAAGTCCGTCTGTGCCTTTGTCAGATGGACGCAACCATCACCACCCACAGCAGGTCAAATCTGACAGCGAAGTACCTATAGATCCATCCATTGCAGCACCGAGTCCCACCTATGCCCACGGCCAGTACTCTCCGTACGCCGCACCTCCTCAAGACATGTCGCACGCCTACCCGGGTCACCCTGGAAGTGCCGGCTTGTATGCGCAGCCTCGTCCCGACTGGTCAGGATATGGACAGACGCCTGGAGGGCCCATCACGCCGGGCCATCACGTCTTTCCTCAAACCCCAACATCGGCGGCTCCCCAGGCTCGGCCCAACCAGGTAGGTTTATGCAGTCAGATTCTCAAAGGTCCCCCAACAGATCGATCGCAATGCATCATGGAAGTTCTGCCGCCCATGTCAGCACTCTGTGATGCGGTGTTAGCAAGATTTGTGTCCACATTCAAGAAAGAGTGGTTTGGATTGGGCTTGCTGACAACAATTACCTGTTGCTGGTTTTAGGTTTATTCATTCGTGCCGATTCCTGGCGCACAGCAGCACAAGAGGCCTCGGAGAAGATACGAGGAGATTGAGCGCATGTATAAATGTGGTTGGAATGGCTGTGAGAAAGCCTACGGAACTCTCAATCACCTGAATGCGCATGTGACCATGCAAGCACACGGGCAAAAGCGAACTCCTGAAGGTATGGATAGTCTACACTTGCACAGACAGCCGACTGCCTCTGGGATGGCGGGGGAGGGGGGTTATGGATATACCTGCAGGTCAAGGGAGTCACAGGCAGTCACGGGCATCCGCCCATGTTATGTGCCATCCGAAGCTTCTGTACCAAGCCCTCCCCACCACTGCTACTACACCCGTTGAGTTTGGCAGCTGTGAACTATTTTCCGGGTAAAACTGGCAGAGGCTGTTTTTGGTTCACTAGCCTAGTGCGTGCCGCACACACACTCCATGCGTCTCCCATATGCTGGTTGGTGTTGGTGCAATCAAGCGCGCTAGCGGGCCGAACCAGTCTGTCGGGATCGTACAGCATTCTAACCAAAGAGTGTCTCGCTAACACGTGTGGCGTCGTAGAATTCAAGGAAATCCGCAAAGAATGGAAAGCACGCAAAAAGGAGGAGGAGGCTGCTCGCAAGGCCGAGGAAGAGCGACAGCGCCAAGCCGTAACCACCGCCGCGGCCCAGAATGGCGGCCCGGATCCGCAGGCCGCTGCCGACGGCACCCAGCCCCCGGCTACCTACCCAGGCTCTAGGACGGTCCAATTGCCCCCCATTGGATACCAAACGGCGCAGTATCCTGCTCCTCCCTCGGCCGGCATGCAGAACTCAATTCCCGAGTACGGCGGCAGCCACGTCTACCCGAGCTACTCTCCGGCATCGCCCTACGGCCAGCCGAATCAGCAAATGTACAGCCAGCGTAGGTCGGAGCTTGCCTCTCCGTCCTCAACGTCCTGAGAGCGGTTCCGCTAACCGCGCCACAGATAACGGAGGACAGTCCAGCCACTAATCGCGGATATTTGGTCCCAGGACACCCGCCCCTCCCACACTATCCGGCAGTGATAGCCTCGGCTCACTGCCGAGCAACGTCCTTCGGCTAGGTTGCACCGTAATGAGGGCACAGGAAGGCCATCAGGGCCCCGATGAACAAACCCCGACGGCTTCGTGAGGGGGTTCCTCAAGGGGCCGTGCCCAGCATGGCATCCTTGGCGGATGGATACCGTTCATTTTGCGGCGAGGGCAAACCTAGACAAGCGGCGCAGAGAAGGTCACGGCATGACGACATTGGTGGGAGGCTGTTGTCTTTTCTATTCTTTTCGTGTTGATATTTGTTGAAAAGGGGGGGGGGGGGGGGCGTGATCTCCTCACAAAGCTACCACCCCAGGTCGTTCTCTCTCTGCCATTCATTCCCTCATTCCCTTACACCATTTCTTTTCTCTAGCCACAACTTCTCATTTTCTCAGCATATTGCATTGGACGGCTTGGTGGGGGAGGCTTGCATCTACTCTTCATATCGGATGGCAGAGGCGTGGTGGTATGAGGAAGCTGTCTGTTCTGCACGAGCCAGATGCTGTCAGGCATTCTAGCGCCCTTTGCCCTTTCTCTTCTTTCCGTCTGGCTCTATTGCATCTCGGTCGGTATACCCAAAAGAAGGAGTGTGGTTATGCAGCGGCATGGTCGGTTTTGGCGTGTGGGGGGGGGGGGGGGAAGGGGCTAAGGTGGGAGAGGAGGATCTTGATGCTTGATGCTTGGGGGGTTTTTTTTTTGTCGGTGACGGGTGATGGATGATGAAGTTTCTGAGTTTGTTCAGGGCCAGACGGGAGGGGGGGGGAATTGGCTGGCCGGAGTGATGAATACGAGGTGCGGTGATATCAACCCTGCGATTGATCGAGCCGAGTAAGCATGTTTTATCTGTGTCTGGCTTTGCTCCAATAATCTTCTATTGTAGGAGATTATTGCTTTTGCAGTATCATGTTTTCATTAGATAGAATGATACCCTTAACAAAAGGGGTATATCGCCCGCCATGTACCTAAGACCATATGTCGTGGTCGATAGTGCGATAGCTGGATGCAAGACATATAAGTCGGCGCCCCCTAAAAAGCGTTGAATATTCTTTTAATTGATTTATTCCGGTAAATAGTGCATAGTGCACATGGATAGACTGCACGGGAGAGTGGGTGGTAACACGGGCAAAGGTGCAATGCTGGTGCGGGAGAGCTAGTCTGTGTGCCTGGAGGAGGTCTGGGGGAGGTCTGGGGGAGATCTGGGGGAGGTTTGGACTCTGGGGAACTAAGGTGTGATAGTGTATTAGGACCTGGGAAGAAAATGGAAATCAGCCACATGGGAGGAACCGACTCGCCCTAGCTCCCTTGGCCTGCGGTACCACCCGAGCGAACCTTCATGATACAGCGGCACTGTATGACAGAACAAGGTAAGCTTTTTCGTTTTCTTCCGAGTGTGGTTACACAAAGCTAAAGCACCAGGTGCAGTCAAGGTATGTTTTGCAGACCGCCACGCGCGCCGACTACTATGTAAAGCCTCCGCCCACGCCCGCCCCTCCCCCCCCCCCCCCCTGCCCTTCGCACGCCCCTCCCCCTGTGCGACCCTGCGGACCGGACCTTTATAAGGGGTCGGGTCAGGCCCAAGTCATTGCCAGGAATCACGGATCCTCCCGCTCCTCTCGACTACCTACCACCTACTGCCCTCGAAATATCGTTCGTGCCGTGCCACCTGATACCACCGCCTTGGTGTAGTGGTCGGGTGCGAGATAGATGAAGCCGTTCCCGGAATACCTTGCGGAATACGAGCACGGCGGGACGGTTGGCCTTCAACAACTCTCTCTTTCTTTTCTTGTCCTATGTGTCCATACATACATCGATATCATTTTGACAAGCGCAACATGTACTATCCTCCTTGCCGCCGTTGATGGTTGCAAGCATACCAAACAGAACTTCGTATCATATCAACTACCGACCTCAGTCGGGCAAGCAAGCACTCCGGCCTCAGCAGAAACTCCAGCTTCAGGTCATATCATATCCTTCATCCATCAAAACCAAAGTAAGCAAAGCAGGGCGTCAAGGATCTCTTCCCATCTGGTTTTTTTTTTTAAAAAAAAAAAAAAAAAAAAAAAAAAAAACTAAACAAAATCACAATGCCTGTCACACATTCAGTTGCGCCAAGTAGGCGGGGTGAAGTCTTGAAGTCCGTGTATTCAACTGTGCAAATTTAACTGCCATCTGATTCCGGGCCGGAGCTTCTTCCTGAACTTGGGCCAAATAGGCTGGGTGAACTCTCGGCGCGTGTGTCGACGGGCTCTTTCGGGTTTGCCGGCTAGCCCCAGCCAGCTCAGCGACACCCCCTCCCAACGCTTGTTGACGCTGGCGGTAGGCGACCGCTCGCGAAAACGTGCTCTTCTGACGCAGTTTCGCGTCCTTGGTGACCCGGGGCTTCCGCACCGGCTTGGTGATCTTCTTCTTGATCTCAGCCGTACCAGTCGAAGTAATCGGCATGGCGCCGCGGGCCAGATTATACCGAAAGCTGGAAAGATCAAGACGCTTTCTCCCCGAGTTTGCCGGGGTGCGGAAACGCGGTCTAGACAGAGGCCTGAGCCCGGCCTGCACCTGCACCTGCACCTCGATCCTAGGTGTTAGGCTCTTTGATCTGAAAAAGGCGGAGCGGCCTTGAACGGTCGAGATCGCCTCCCTCGGGGTTGAACCCGAGTTGCCTTCGTCGCTGCCGCTGCCGCTGTCGCTGTCGCTGTCGCTGTCGCTGTCGCTGTCGCTCTCGACGTCTGCTTCCTTGCCGTCATCGCTCTGGCCATCACTCCCGGCTCGTGCACCAACTACATCACCCGCTCTTTCAAGGAGCCCCGCTTGATTATCGTCACGGACCACCGTACCGATGCCCAGGCTATCAAGGAGGCCAGCTGCATCAACATCCCCGTCATTGCCCTCTGCGACACCGACTCTCCCACTGAGTTCGTCGATGTTGCCATCGTCGTCCTCGTCCTCGCCCTCGCCCCTGTCGGGCAGTGCGCCGCTCATGTAAACGAAGGGCTGTCTGAAAAGCTCGGGGACTTCCTGCGCGTTGAGCTTTTGTGTGATAGGCTTCGCAAGGCCAGGGCCATATACCCGCCACTGTTATAACCATCGTCAGTAAGCTTGGCTGTTGCCGGGGCCGGGCGAATAAAACGTACGGGTCTTGGGGGGCTGGTAACCGTCAATCCTGGCTTCTCCCGTCGGTGGCCTTTGCGAGACGGTCCCACGGGTTGTGCGGTGTCTGGCTCACTATTCTCGCCGTCGCTGAAGGGGCGTTCACTAGATTCGTTTCCTGAGTTGCTGTCAGCCGCAGTCGTCACAGCCACCGCGGCCTGGTCGCCATGGCCTCCTGGGATCTGGGCATAGGCGCTGGGGGTGACGTTGTTGAGCGACCTCTTTGATCTCGACAAGGAATGTATTTCCTCAGTACAGAAATCTATCGAGGTGGCTTTTCGCACCCGTCGGACGAAGTCATAGCACTATTCAGACAAGAATGAAAGTCAGCCGCCACTCATTAGGTCAAAGAAGAGTAACATACGTTACCACAGGGGTTGTGGTCGAGAAATATTTTAGCACCCTTCAGCCGCTGAGGAATATCGGCACAACGTAGCTCCCGCAGTCTCTTGATATCATTGATCCCCAAGACGGCTTTGAGGACCTTTTCCACCCACCAAACCACCAGCTGCTTCTCCTATTACACTGTTAGAAATGCCAGAATGACTTTTTTTTTTTTTTTTTTGGAAATACATATATCTCTTGGCGAGAATGTTGCGCGCTAGCAAACAAACCAGGGTTGGATTGTATCTCCGTCTCGAGAACAGAGGACTCTGGTACTTACAACATGGGAGCAGAAGAATCTCCCTTTGTGTTCGGGAAGGACGGGTTGAGCGCCGTTGTCTCGAAAGTTGTGTGGGAGTCTGAACCCCAAGACTTCAGCAACGTTCTTGGCCCGTGCAGTGTACGTCCCATTGTGGAGTACGTTTGGGTCGCCAGTCGCATCGGCTTTCCAGCCGCTGACGGCAGTCATTCTGATACCCGGTACTGCCGTGGACGCGATGAACCCAGACGTTGCGTCTTTCAGGTTCCGTCCCGGGAAGGCAAGTGAAATCGTTTGGAGAATTTCCAACCTACGGCCGTTCCGGAATATGTATGCGGACGATAGCGGGTGATTACCTCTTTCTTGGCTGTTGATATGTCAGTGAGATGAACCATAGTGATATTGGAAGGCTAGCACAAACCTGGCACGAATTGCCTCCGGCCTTCTCAACAGTCTTCTTAGCCTCAGACGGTCTTTTTGTCCATTTCTGGACATTCGGTAGCCCAAGTTCTCGTAATCTACCACCCTTCGCCTCGTGAAGGCGCTGTCTCGGGCATAACTGAGAGTAGAATGCCCCCCATCATCCCGAGCCTCTAGGGAGGCATTCTTCCTCAAAAGGTAGCGTGAAATCTCGTAGCGTCCCATCAGGACCGCCAGCATAAGTGGCGTAGCCCCGTTTGTGTCATGGGCATCGATGTTCGTGCCCGCCGAGTTGACGATGACCCGGACTTGTCGCGGGTCGTTTCGCAGCACAGCTTGGTGAAGGGCCTCGGGACCCAAAGTAGACGCCAGTTGCGGTGGCTCGCTAGACATCGTGGCTCAAAGGACTGTGGGTAGGCCGGCTCAGCGTTAGGATGTCTTGAACGTGTTTCGAGAGGCAATAATCGGTGTGATGGGGAAACGGAGGAGAGAAAATGGAAGACGGGAGATGAAGACGGGTAGTGAGAGAGGAAAAGTGAAGAAGGAAAGTGAAGAGTCTCTGGGGGTCGTTAGGAGAAAGGCCCTCGTTGTTTTCAACTCGGACGTTTCCAAAACTTCCCAAGGCAGCGAAGAGGGAAAGAGGAGGAATACGTACCACAGAATCCAAGTAATTCGAGGAAGCCACCCTGATATCGGAATGACGGGGTGAAACGAGAGAGGAAGATAAAGGTGTAGGCTGTGGGAATTCTAGTTCGGGATGTATGGAGGTGATGGATAATTATCAAATGCGATCAAGAAATAGTCCCTTCACGAGAGCAACAGGAAGGTGCGAGGGCGCATTACAAACCTAGCGAGAATGTGATTCCTGGCGAAGAGTCGAAATCTCAATGGGAGATTCGCTGTTGCCAAATTTCGAGTCAAGTCGGAAGCCTGTATAAGGTCCCCCATATTAGAAGAGCAGTATTGACACACGGAAGGAATATATGGCTTGGACTTGCGAGGTTGCGTGACGAACTTGCTCGGGCGGATAGATGTGAGTAATAAATAGAGGGAGGCTGGAAATATGTTCTCATGAACTGGACTAGTGAAGAAAAGAGGTGTAACCCATGTGGCAGGAGGTCGAATTATGAGGGGGTTTTTTTTTTTTTTTTTTTTTTTTTTTGGCAGGAGAGACTTTGCAAGACATATTATTTGTCACAAAAGAGTATGGGAGATACTGAATGGGTGGGAAGGTTGAGGCATGAAGAAGCAAGCCAGCAATCCATTTTTGACGCCTAAACCTGATGCTACCGGGAATCTAAACCCATGCCTCGAGGGGCCCTCAGCTACCAACCCATGTCCCACCCTTCGCCAGAAAATCAAGCCCTGGCAGGTATGAGAGTCATTCGTGACAGAATTTACTCGTCATCCTCCTCCTCCTCATCGTCAGCCTCAGCGACGGTCTGAGCAATACCTATTGTCGTAGTGTTAGAACCAATCCCGTGTCCCACTAGCCAAGCACATGCAACTTGTCACTTACGGTCAAGATCACGCTGTCCCTGCTGAGTGATGCGGCGGCCACCCTTCTCCTCGTCGATCTCGAGGACCTGGATCTTCTCGAGGGCCTGGAAGATCTTGCGATCAACGCTGCCACTGGCATCGACGTGATGCGAGGGACGGCTGCCACGGTTCTTGGCGCTACCGTGGACCTTGCGGAGGCGGCCAACACCGACGGTCTTCCTCAGGTAGACGTGGCGAGCGACGGAAGCGGCGCGGACGTAGAACCAGTCGATGTCCTGGGGGGGCATCTCCTTGGCGGGGCCGGTCTTGACGGTGTCAACCCAACCTGCACGAGGTTTGTGTTAGCCGTATATGCCCATGTTGGCGGCGCTGGAAAGGAGGTTGCTTGGGGGGGGGCAGGAGGGCAGGAGGGGCATCGTCAACTCACCAGGGACGGGCAGCTTGCCCTGGCGCTTCAGGAAAGCCGAATACGCCGCCACAAACTTGTGGGCCTTTGATCAAAACCAATTAGCATTATTCCGTCGTCAGAGGTCTTTCGACCCCCTCGCGCCTGCTCCCATGGTCTTTCTCAGTGCCGGGCTGGACTGGCCAGCTGTGCATCATCGTCGGCCAACTCGAGCTTCGAAGCCGAATTGGCGGCGACTCTGATGGCGAAAGAGTGTCTGGTTTTTGGTCGAGGAAGCCGTCATGACGGAAAGTTGTTTAAACCTACATCGACATCACGAACGCTGACTCCTCCAGGCATTTTGGCGGATTTATGGGGTGATTTGACAGTGGGAAATCAAGATGATCGTTCGTGGTGAGAGGCTCCGATTGATGCGCGCCGGAATTTTGCTGGTGCTGGTGTGAAAGAAGCTTGGCAGCAAGGCGTTGAAAATTAGGGCTGTGGCCCTTGCAAGGTCAGCCACTTCTGGATAAGGAGAGATAAGAGACCCTAACCCTGAGTATTGCAGCACCAGCTGCCAGACCGCCAAAGCGCTCGTCGTTGAAGGACCTCTAGGTTCGTATACACCCCTGCACCAACACTTCCTACAATGGAAGGGTGTTGGTAGGGGGAACCCTCTGGAGGACCTGGCCGCGGCCTCAACGCTGGAAAATAAGTGGAAGGCCCGCCACGAGGAGGAAAGGAAGCGCCGATTGCAGTGGTGGGACGGAGCCCCCCGAGGAAGAGGAGGCCCTGGCCTCGGTAGACTGAGTAGAAGGTGGCTTTTCCCCTGAGTGGGTTTTTATGTACCTTTAACACGCTGGGTAAGTAAGCCGGGGGGGGGGGGGGGAAGCAGACCCGGGAGCGGCAATTTTACTTATTGTTACGGGGTTCGGAGCTCGGGAAGGGGCACGGCATCGTTGGACCGGGGCACGCTTACGACCCGGGCCAGGTCCCCTTGCGGGTTTATGGGGACTTTGAGAGCCCCACCGTGCGATTGCCCCTTCGCTAAAACCCAGCATCGCCAACGGCGAAAACCTTGGACGTTGAACCGATCAATCAATCAATCAATCAATCTAGGTTCATGTACAATCCAATCCTGGTTTGTTAGTTAGCGCGTGATACTCGCACCAAGAGAGGTACAGAAGCCCCGATAGAGTCTTTATAGCGTAAGAAAGGGTATGTTCGGCGTTCTACAAGGCCTTTCTAGGATTGGTAAAGGCCCGCTGGAAACACCAAATATATGTTTTTGAATGTGTAAAATGTGATGTTTTTGCTGCTCAAAAGCCTTTCCAGGGCTCCTCAAAGGCCGCAACAACCGAACACCAAACGTCGGCCCTTTTACGAGAATAATTGGCTCACATCCTACTAACTCGCTCCCCTTCATGGGTTTCCCGGTGTTTTGCAATTCTGCACAGACCTCTGCGCAGTGGGTTCGGGCACTTTGCAGCTGCTAAGGTACGGAGCATGCCGTGGGCTTTGCTCGCGATCCAAGACACCAGAGCGGCTGCATCTTGAAGCCCGCTTGGCTCAGCCCACCTGGCCCGGGCTGTTGTGTCAAGCGACAAGCAACCTGGATGTCAACTACGTCGTGCGCACAACCTCACGGTGAGGCCGCAGGATGGCCATCCGAGACATTATCGGTGATGGTCTAGCAATGGCCACGAGGTCGACGCAGCATGACGCCTCTGAGCTTGCTTGGGTTGCCCCTGCTTCAAGCTCTCCGAGCTCTTGTCGACCGACTGCATCGAATCTGGGCGAGGGATTGTGGAAGCGAGGCGGCTACACCCGAACTTGGGCTCAGTGTTACAGCTGCTTGCCTCAATGTTGCTCGTCTGATCCAAGCTCACAAGGAGAATAAAACAACTCTTGATGCTCTCAAAAGGCAGCTCCCGCCATTGCACATCTCCACGCAGCATTTACCGGCCTGGTGGGTCTTGAAGTCAAGACATTGCGCACCGTTGCCGAGAAGCCAAGCGACAATATGCAGAACATTGACGAGCGGCGGCCAACCTTCGAATGAGACGAGATCCCCAAGTAGATCTATCTCTACGATTGATATGGGGAAAAGGGTTATCCTGCTGCGAGTTTTTAGGTGCGCCATGTGCATCTGCGACACCCTGGGGACCCTGGGGACCCTGCGAGGGGCAGCGAACCGGGGGTCGTCGTCTCAAGTCTGGGGGCCGTTGCAACCCACAACCCCGATTCTTGGCACCGCCTCTCACAGGTACCGTTTCACCATCGCCGCCAGATCCCCGTGGCCAGCGACCGCAGCCAGCAGCCACGGCAGGCGGCTGCGGCCAGCAACCCAGGAACCTGGCCAATTCTTTGATCAACGCGATCCCCAAGATGCGCCGCAAGGATGGCCTCTTCGCCTTTTCGGTCCAAACAACCCCCTTCGGCTCCCGCTCAGACTCTGCGTGTAATTACAGTTGCTCCACAGAGCAGCAGCCTCCCGTCTGTCCCACCATGCTGGCCAACAGCTGCCGCTTGTGACCACCAACCATTGCTTCACGCCCATGGTGCCTTGGGCGCTCTCCAGCCCCCAGGAAATAGTCGACTCAGTGGTCCGCGCTGCCCGTCGTCGGCAAACCTGGTGTCACAGGTCGTCGAGCTGATTTCACTGGACACCCCCGGACCCCTGGGATGGTCCGTCTGTCCCTAAACGAAACGGCAATACACATGGGAGCTACACCCTGACTGAAGGCTTGAAACCGAGTGAAAAGAACTAAGTCCCATTTCAGCAGGAGGAGTCGAAAGATCCAGCTCCCCGTAGCCCTGTCCGGCGGCTACCCCATGCCTTCTGCCACCAGGCAGACGAGGGTGGAGAGCACGGGGCGGCGAGGAAGGATGAGGGTATCGTCAGAAATAAGTAGCCCGCCCTGCCCAGCCGCCTTGTCCGCTGCCGCTCTTTTCTTGGCTCGACTGTTCTCGCCTCGTGGTTGCGAATAGCCTCCTTTCGTTCTCTTCCATCCTCTCCTTTTGTGTCGTTCGTTGTTCTTCCTGCTCAAGCTTGCTTGAATTTCCCTGCTGAGCGGGTCGCCATTCTTTTGAACAAACATTATCCACATTTTTCTGTTCTTCAGAGTCTGCACTAGCTGTAGATCTCCCCTGCCTTGCCATCATGCTTACCAAGTTCTCTTCTCTTCTCGCCTGGGCTGCTCTTGCGAGTGCTGGCTCCTTCCAGCCACGAGCTGTCACCTCGCTCAACGAAGCTGCCACCGCGGAAGCGCATCAGCGTGACAATGATGCCACTAGGGCACTATCCGACGTCAGGATCAAGGTATGGCTCGGGGTATGTGATGAAGTGGGGTGGCGTGTACTAACCACCGAGGGGACAGACATCCGATGGTAGATGCCTATTTGTCGATAAGTTGTCGGGCGACTTTCGGGCAAACCTGACACCGGTTCAGGTTGCAACCTGTGGCTCTACCGATGGGCAAGGATGGGACATCATCACCAAAGGCACTCACATCTCGGGTGACAATGTGATGTTGATCGTGAGCACGCTTACCCAAGCTTGCTTCAACTTTGATGAACGGAGAGCGCTCGGCAACCAGGTTCTGCTTTTCTCCTGTGGTGGTCGAGCTGATGGTGGTATGTGGCCACGGCATCATCCTACTTGGTCTGCCCAGATTAACCCGTTATAGGAGGTGCTGTCACCGATTCCCAGGTATTTCCCTTTAATGGCTCAACCGGCCCACTGTCCCTTACGCCTCAGAACAAGGCTGGATCCTGTCTTACTGTGAAGGGCAATACTGTCGATATTGCTGGTTGCAGTGTTGGGGATGCAAGTCAGTCCTTCACTTTTGGCAACGGGGACACAAACGGCGACCTGAAAGCCAAAAGAACCAACAAGAAGGCTTCAAGCTCTACGAGCTGTACCAAGCGAACTCGGACCGTTGTAGCGGCCGCGGCCAGCACTTCTAGACCCGCTTCCGTTTCTCTTCCCGCCTCTGAAGCTGTTCTCTCCAGTTCTGCAGCGGCTCAAACCACAGAGTCGTTGCCTGATATCGATCTCAGCGCCGCAGGGACCGGTAAATTCGCCAAAAACAAGAAGGCAAAGAAGCCAAAGTCGTCCACGGGTTCCGGGGCGATAACTAAGGCCGCAGAAGTGACAACAAGCGCTATTGACACAGCCACTGCCTCTGCCATTGTGAACTCGCTGTCCGAGGTTGATCTCAGCACTGAAGAAGGGACTGCGACTGTTACAAGCGCTGCAACGACTGCCAAGTTCACCAAAAAGGGAAAGAAGGTGGTCAAAACAAAGTCCACCAAGGTCTCGGGGGTGGCAACCACGGTTGTTGAGACAGCCACTGAAGCTGTGACTGACGGAGCTGCTTCCTCAACCGGCGTTACTGATATTACCACAACCTCCGCCTCGGCCCAAATCACCGAGTCCCCGTCAAGCGTCGACCTTGGCATCGAAGACGAAACCACCACCATAACTGGTGCTGCAGGGACGACGACCAAGGTTACCAGGAAGGGAAAGAAGGGAAAAAAGACCAAGTCGAGCAAGACCACTGCGGCTAGCACAGCCAGCGTTGCGGTGACGGACCAAGTTGCCGCCTCAACTACCGCCGCCGATACAAGCAGCGTCGCCGCCACGGCTAGTGCCACAGGGGCAACTACCAGCTCTGCGGCGGCGGTAACAGGAGGAGCTGGGGGCATATTGAGCGCCAATCCCACAACCCCAGTCCCGGTGTCGCGGGCCGGCGGCACTCTGCAGCCCTCGGCGGCGGCGGAGGCCCACCAACGGGACGGCACGGCGACGAGGGCCTTCAGCAACGTCTCAATCCGGGCTCCCAACGGGCAGTGCTTGTTCATCGACCCGACGGCCGGCGACTTCCGCCAGAACCTGATTCCTGTGTCCATCGTGGACTGCACGGGCGCCCCCAACGAGAAGTGGGATATTATCACGGCGGGCAAGCATAATTCCGCGACAAAGGCCACGCTTGTGGTCAGCACCTTGGTAAGTGCTCGCTCTGGGCCGATGCAAACCGAGAGGTGGCTGTAGCTAACTTTGGGACCCCTTATCCAGACTCAGGGGTGCATCAGCTTCGATGGGCGGCGCAATGCTGGTGACACGGTCACTCTTTTCTCGTGTGGTGGTCGTGCCGATGGAAGTATGTTACCCTTTCCTCCTCAGAGCTCTCTCACGGCTGCCAGATCTAACTGTTTCCCTCATAGGCGGAGGGACAAACTCGGACCAGATTTTCCGCTACCTTGGGCAACTTAGCTTCGCATTTGCGCCGATAGGAGAGAACAATAAAACTTGCATCCTCCCTGGGGATGCTGGGAGACTGGATTCGGGGCCTTGCCCCACGGATGGGTCTCAGCTGTATTCCATTTTCCCCTGATCGAAAAGGGGAGTCTTTGAGAGGGAAAATGGATTGCTGTGACGTCTCGCGCCGTATGGATGGCGTCAGGGGAGCCTGTGGGTGGTGGGTTCCCTCTTGTATTGGGCAATTGCCGCATTTCGTTTCGACCTGTACTATTACAATTTATGTGCCAGTTTACGACGACCGGATTTAACAAGTTTCTTGGAAAAGAATAAAGATCATCAACCACGGCTGGGATGAGGAGTTGTGAGAGTGTGATCATGATGAAATGCTGTGTTGGTGCCGCACCCTATGTATGCACCCGCTTTGTCAGCTGCCGGAATGCGGGAGTTGACATCATTCCGAAATTTCCACAGTGGGCTGGGCAGTTTGCGACCTCGCAGCCACCAACCCGGCACAACTCCATCATCGCTCGCCCCCCTAAACCCTCAGAAACCTCGACGCCGATGTCAAACGACAACAGCCCTACAGCAACACACACCCAGCCACCCGCAACATCTAAAACCACACCGCCGCCATGCCTCAAATCCGCTGCGCCAACGCGCCCCGCCCCGCCAGTCTGTTCATCCAGCTGAGCATGCGGCGCCACGCCGTCTCGCCGCTGCCCGTCCTAGTTGACCTCCTGGTCCCCTCCCGCACCCGCTCCCCTCTGACCCCTTACCGCGCCTTCACAACACCAACAACCCACCCCTCGGCGCGCCGCCACACCGCGGCTGGCGCACGGCGGGCGTTCAGCAGCTCGCCAACGACACGAACGACCCACGCCATCTTCAATCCGCAGCGGGACGCGGACGGCAACGAGATGATGTTGGAGATGACGGCGCGGGCGGCCAAGGTAAGCAATCCCCCCACGGCCACCGCCCACCAAAGCCAGACCTGATTGATTGACTGAACTGACAAACACGGTGTCCAGCGCCTCTCGGAGATCATGGCCAAGGACGCCAACCCCTACCTGGCGCTGCGCATCCAGGTCGAGAGCGGCGGCTGCCACGGGTTCCAGTACCTCATGAAGCTCGTGACGCTGCCGGCGACGCTGCCAGAGACGGGCGCGTCGGAAGAGGAGGACCCCGACGCCCCGGTGCGCGAGGACGACACGATATTCACCTTTGCCGCCGACGACGGGCCTGCGCCAACGGCCGACGCTGCCGGACCCAAGATCATTCTCGATTCGCCGTCCCTGGACCTGCTTAAGGGGAGCAAGGTGGATTTTACCATGGAACTGATAGGATCCCAGTTCAAGATTGTGGACAATCCCCTGGCGACGAGTAGTTGTGGGTGCGGCACAAGTTTTGACATTAAAATGTGACATGACAAAATAAATCAAGCGGGCGGCATCTGTTTAGAATAGGCATTGCAAGGGGGCTGGGACAACATATTTCATACAGCATGGATAGACACAATCGCAGACAAACATCTCGGTTTAATGACCTCGTAAGATTCGGTTACGTTGTGGACGATTACGAGTAGGCTAGATCACGATTCCATCGGTGAATTGGATGTGTGCGAGAACGACAACATCCTTGGTATTCATTCCCCGTGCCACCATGGCTTCCTAACGCCGTCCATCCATGCGCCCGGTTCGACTGGTGCGACCGGTGCGTCCGCAACCCCAGAGATAAAAGTCCAAACCAAAACCCAAGACCTAGTTTTAGTTCATCTGTCTGATAAGAGCGTTGATGTGGTCCTCCCGGTTACCAAGATCACCACCCTCGATGAAGTGCTTGAACTTGCGGGGGCGGAAACCACCATTGGGGTTGGACAGCTTGAAGGGCCACAGGAAGTTGGAGGCCTGCTTGAAGTTGGGGCCGACGGTGAAGATCTCGTGGACGAGATCCTCCATGCAGATGATGCCGTACTTGCCGAGGCTCTCCTCAATGATGGAATTGTCAGTGAGGGCAATGCGCTGCTTGTTGACCTTTCCGTATCCACGCTTGTAGACCAGCTCCTTGACGCTCTTGAGGTTGGGGTAACCATAGGCGACCCACGGCTCGACGATCTTGATCATCTCAGTGGTGGCCTTGGTGACGCGGACGAAGACACCGTTGTTGATCTGAAGAAGACGGAGGAGTTGCAAGATCTTGCGGGGCTTGGGAGCAATCTTGTTGATACCCTTGATGCGGATCAAGAAGATCAACTTGGCCTCAGCCGGGATGTAGAAAGAGCCATCCTGCTTGGCAGCACGAGAGAGACGAATCTTCTCACGCTCCTCCTCGCGGTACTCCTTGACGTACTTCTCAGCACGCTTGAAGATGACGCCACGCTTCTCCTTGTTGGCCTTGAAAAGATAATCGTCAGTATAGTTCTTGGAGAGCAGCATGAGATATCAATGCGAGTTGTTGAAGTGGCTCAATCAGACCCGAAAGATGGATTAGGCGACAGCATCGACTTGTCTAGTCGCGTAAATGTGTTATGCATCATTGAAACCGGGGGGTCATGTGAAAGAGAGAAAAAAATCATCTACACACCTTCTTCTTCTTGTCATTCTCGGCGAAGCGCTCAGCGCGAGCCTTCTCCTGAGACTTGCGCTTCTTCAGGAGCGTCTCAGGGACGAGGACGTCATTGTGGGTGGCGACAGTACTGTGCAATTCAGATTAGTACGTGGTCCGACATACCGAGGTATGTGGTAGAGCGCCGGTGGAGAATTGCTGCTCAAGTGCGGCATTCTCTCATGGCTGACTCGAGGTTGTTCAGTTCGCCAGTGGGTGGCATCTGCAGGCAAGATCCACAATGTGGGCTGCAAACGGCAGAACGCATCCCCAACTGACAACAACCGGGACAGATGTCCCAGATAAGGTGCACGCGTCAATGTCCAGAACCCAAATGCCACACAGGTAATGAAGCGATTAGGCACGGGGGTTCCGGGCTAGCGGCATGAATTTAAGGGAGAAGAACAGGTCTTCAACCCCAACACCCCGTGAACCGTCTCTCAGTCTGCAAGCTGTGTTCCAAGCCTAGAGGAAAGAGGGAGGCTCTCGGGAAAATTCGAGCTGGAGGCGATGCTAGCTTCATTTCCGAGGCAGGCAAAGCTTTCCAGTGAGAGGACCACGACAATCTGCAGAATCTCGAGAATGGCACCGACGATACCGCTGGGGAATCAAGGGGAAGAGTTGGGAAAGCCATACGTGGTCGTCATTTTGATGCCGTTGTCGAGAGGGCGTCGAAGATCGATAGGCGGATGAGTTGTTGCGAGGTTGGAAAAGAGAAATCTCGACGGCCTTATTTAATGGCAGCGAAAAAAAAACCAATTCGAGGTGGGGCCTAGCCGGAAATTAGGAAGTGGGATTAGGGCTTGGGCAGGAAAAGTGCCCAGCCCCACAACCTGCCATCCTTCACCGCCATATTCGGTAGGGCATTCTGCACCCGCACCAGCAAGTGCCACCAATATTTCGTGAAGCTCTGCTGGAGACCCGCGCACTTCTGAAGAACATCCCCAAATCCACGATCAACCAACAATCGCCGAAATGCCCCCGAAGAAGGTCGCCCGTCCTGCGCAGGAGAACATCTCTCTCGGACCCTCAGGTTCGTGATATTCTTAAATTGCAGAAATGGCGAAGGTGTCTAAGGAGGGGCTCCGCCTCTTCTGGGACTCCCGACGCCATGTCTTGATCCTGGGTTCCCTGACTGACATTGCAATTTCTAGTCCGGGAGGGAGAGCTCGTCTTTGGCGTTGCTCGCATCTTCGCCAGCTTTAACGATACCTTCGTCCACATCACCGATCTCAGGTTCGTAACATTCTGAACGACACACGACGGCGGGAGAAGAGGAGGGGCATCATGCGGCTCCTTGGAACCCCCCAAAAAATCTTGACATTTGGTTCTGAGGCTGACATTCTGGGTGATTCCAGTGGCCGCGAAACCATCTGCCGTGTCACCGGTGGCATGAAGGTCAAGGCCGATCGTGACGAGTCCTCGCCCTACGCCGCTATGTTGGCTGCCCAGGATGTTGCGCTCCGCTGCAAGGAGGTTGGCATCACTGCTCTCCACATCAAGATCCGCGCTACCGGCGGTATGTACCCTCAATCTGCCCTTCAGGATATCACATACTAACTTCAGCTTGCAGGTAACGGCACCAAGACCCCCGGTCCCGGTGCCCAGTCTGCGCTCCGCGCCCTGGCCCGTTCCGGCATGAAGATCGGCCGCATTGAGGACGTCACCCCCACGCCCTCCGACTCTACCCGCCGTAAGGGTGGTCGCCGTGGTCGTCGTCTGTGAGAGACTGGCGAATCTTGGTTGTGTTATGGACTGGGAATGGCTCTCATCTGGGTTTCGCTGGGGCGTTGACAAATACGAGGAGAACGGCGTAGAATTGCCTGGTCTCCATATCCTTCGGCTTGTCACATGATGCTTATGGCACATCTGCAGTAGATGAATAGAAGAATCTAAACGACCGGCGCTACCAAGGTAGCCCAATCCCAGATCTTGCGCATCTGTCGCCTCACTCGCGTCCATTTGTTTGCTGTTGTGATTTCATGCATGTTATTGCTCCTGCGCCTTTGATATCTAATGGACTTAGCCTCTGAGGGGTTGAGGGACTCTTAAGGGGATCTCGTCAACAGTTTGGCAGTCTTACCACCCAGTCTGTGCTTTGCCAGGGGAATGGTGCCATATTGATCATATTGTTCATATTGCTCATATTGCTCATGTTCTCAACCAGGCTTTTGAAGCTGTCCCCTTCCGACTCACAGAAATGCTCTAGGCTACGCGTCTGCTGCCTTTTTGTCGGCATATGGCCAAGAAGCCATGGTTCGAGACATGAATCTTCACAAGTCAGCCAAAGAGACTCAGTAACATTGTGTTGATGACTTGAGTTGGCCATTCTTACATGCGTTGTGTACATAACCGATTGACTAGGAGATTTGCTGGTTCTTAGCCAAAACAATGCAATTCGCTAACAATCACTGGTGTTAATAGTGGTACCTTGTAAGCGGTAGCAAAAGAGAGGCATGGCGTCATGAAGAAATAGCCTTGAAGGAGCACCGATGATGGTTTCGATGATAACGTAAAAGCACCATAACAAGGAGACAGTATAATGACACATTGAACGCCCAGACAACGTAGTGACTGATCCGTATCTATGATTCTCGACTACCTTCCGCTGACCTCTTGTGGCGCATCGCTTCCAACACCCAAGACCATTCTTTTTAGTAAAAGACCATGCCCAATGCAAGAAAGAACGAAGAGCACACATCCTTCCATAACAACTCACGCTTAACCACGGACAGCAGCGCCCAGAGCGCCACCCGTGAATTGCGTGCCACCAGCTTGTCGCTGGGTATTACCACCTGTTCTCGCTCCACCTCTGCCACCCCGCTGGCCACCACCACGCTGTCCGCCCCTTCCGTCTTTCCGGTTGAAGGCGTTGGTTGAGCCCTGTGTCCTCTGTTCCAGAGTCCGCTCGTTTGTCTCGATCAAGGCACTTGCCTTGTCTGAAAGTGTCAGAGCCAAGCTCTGGAGGCGGCTGAGCTCGACACCCTTGCGGAAGATGACAGTCTCGGTAACCTGGTCAAGAGCCGCGGCCAGTTCTTCGTGGCTGATCATCTTGCTCACCACTGCTGAGACCTTGCGCGAGTCAAGCTCGAACATCCCACTCAGAGTCTCGACGGCCAGGGTGTCGTAGAAGGGAGCATAGGTGAAGAGATAAGTCCGGAGACCCTCCTCCTGGATCTGCTTGGCAAGCATCGCCTTGATGTCGTCCGTGTCCGGCATCAATTCCCAAATCTTGATGCTGTGAATGAAGTGGGTGGCCTTCTTCCACTCGCCAGCCGCAAGTGCCTTGGACGCCTGCATGACATGGTCGCGAGTGTTCTCAGGCGGGCCGGTGAAGATTTGACGCTCATGGTACTCAAGCATGCGGCGGTAAGTCTTGCTGATTACCCGCTTCTTAACATCGGGCGAAGAGCCGGTTTGAGCAAGGAGGGGGATCTCGAGAAGCATGCTGCAGGTGAGGTAGACACATTCCAGCAACTCAAGGTTGATGTGCATGTGGAAGGGCAATTGTCGCTGCTTCTCCAGCCGCTCCTGTTCTGGGGTTACTTGGCTGTACCGTTGGATCATTACACCCTGTGCGAGGAGCTCCTTTTGACGTCCACTACCGCAGATCTCCTGGAGTGTGTTTTGGGCATCATAGACGAGACCCTTCCGGAAGGCGCAGAGGCCGACCTGGACTAGGGTGCGGTTATAAAGAATCTGGCTGTTGATGTCGAAGTTGGCAATGCTCTCCTGCAAGTGAGAAGTGAGCATCATGTCGCGGGCTCTGTAGTAGTCGTCGTGCAGCGCCAGGAAGTAGATTTGGCAGAGCATGGCGCGGGCACGGATAATGCCTTCGCTGTTCTCGAAAAGGTAGCTGCAGACAGTGTTGATCAGTTGGCCAGCATCGTTCGTCTCGTTGCGCGGGGTGATAGACGAGTCGATGTTGCTAGGGACCTGCTTCCAGGAGTTCTCCTCAAGGATCTTGATAACTTGGGATGGCTGATGCATCATTAGCAAGTGTCGACTATGCACTCGAGGGTGGGAAAACATACCTTGAAGTAGATGTGGTCCAGGCGACGCTGGATGATTCTGTTGAGGCTGTCCTGGGGCACCTCCAAGGTGGCATCCTTCCGGAGCATCTCATAGTAGAGGAGCCCCTGGAAGATGATGTTGTACAGGGAGCCCTCGTCAGTCAGGCGCTCGATATACTCCGAGGTATGTGGATCGATCGCCTGGAGCGAGCGGGTGAGCTCATCGTCGAGGCGCTCAATGAACGAGACAATGCTGCCGGGAACCTTGATATACTTGGCACCCCCCTCAAGAGTAGGCGGCTTGTCATCATCCTCCCACTCCTCTGCGCCCTCAATGACGATGTGATCCTTCTCCTTCTCGAGGATCTGGAGCAGCGTCGAAAGCTCTCTCTCGGAAGCCTTCCAGTGCTCCAGCGGCATCGAGGTAGCCGCGCCTGATCCGAGGTCGAAGCGAGCCGAGACCAGGGTCATCAGGACACGAATCTTCTGGTAGGGGGTGACGGCAACCTCGAACAACTTCTCCATAACCTTGATTTGCTCCAGGCGATCGGTGTTCTTCTTGCCTCTGGACTCAAGGATGGTCCGGAGGTGCTTGAAGATGCTCTCGGGGGTGAAGAGAAGAGCGCGGCCGCCCTTGCCGACAGTCGCGAAGCCCTCGTCGTCCTCCTCGGCTGTGGCATCTAGAGCGAAGTCCTGGAACCTGACCTTTGGCTTCGGTGCGGGCTTCTCCTCCTCCTCGTCTGACTCCATGAAGTCATCGCTGTTCTTCCGGAATGCGTCGATCTGGGCTTGGTAGTCCTTGTTGTTCTTCTTGATGCGCTGCTTGACGGTGTTGAGGCCACGGGCGTTTGTGGCGTTCATCTTCTTCGGGGTGACCTTTTGCTTGGCCTGGGTCTCGTTCATAAAGTCCTCTAACTCAGCAATGCACTTGATGTAAGCCTTGGGGGCCTTTCCGCCATCGAGAAGCTTTACGACCTGGCGGTTCAGCTTGTCGAACTCTGGCGCGGCGTGTTAGCATGGCAACTGGCAGGGGGGATTGGGCACAACCAAACCATTTGCGATAGAACCCCAATCGTTGATCTTCTGGCCGTTGAGGATGAGGGCAATGGTGGCATCGAGTTCGTCATGGCGCTTGTCCTTGGCGCTCTTGACCTTGGTGGTTTCCTCGGCGTCGCTGTTTTCCTCTTCGGAGGATTCCTGGTCGAGTAAGAAACGGGACAGGCCTTTCTTCTGCGCGCCAGCATCGGAATCGCTGGAATCGGAAGCCTCCTCCTCCTCATCTTCCTCTTCAGACTCGTCGTCGGAGTCCACGGCCACGTCCTTGGCTACCTTGGGTTCCGCCTCGTCTCCGGAGTACAACTCCTCCTCGTCAGAACTGCTCTCTGACGAGCTGTCGTCGCCGCCGCGGAAGAAGCGAGACATGGTCGCGGTCACTCGGTCAAAGGTGCTCGAAATGTGGGTTCCAGGAAGTGAGGGCGGGAAAAATGCGATGCGCGAGCGGTCGTGACTAGCTGGTGCGGTGCTCAGCAGAAGGCTCAGCAGAAGCGGAGGGGCTCTAATTATTTTCGCTGAACGCGATTTTGTGGTGGGGGGGGGTAATTTGGGGCTAGCGAAGGAGCACACTTGTGAGTCAGTCTCCACTAATGGGACTGGTCCCTCTCCACAAAGCGTGTGGGAAAGACGCATGCAGCCAATCGTAAGACTGCCCGGTGCCTGCCAGTAGTCAAATTCAACCCTTCTGCCGTTTGAGTCGTTGTGGCATTCACCATTCCTCAAGCAATATGAGTTGAGATGATTCACATATACTAATGCAAGTATTCTTTGCAGGTTGTCCTTCCTCAGCATCTTTCCCGCTCCTTCCTGCCGAACAGCAATTGTATTAACCACTTGACAACGATATGTTTTAACACCATCTTTGACAAACGACATAAATGCTACCCAAGACAGCTAGACCCAGTTTCAGCAGGGGGGCTGCACAGTTCATGGAGCTAGGGACGTCAAGCACCGTCCAAATGTCTGGAGGACTCCTCCGGTCCTGCAATGCTGGGGCCCTGCCACTGGCGAGAGGGCCGCGAGGCAGTTTTCTGGTTGGCCCTTTGTGTAGATTAATGCTGGATGACGAGATGTTCATTGATACAGATTGACGCTTTGTGCTTTTGCTCTCTGTGAGAGGTCAGCTGCTGGATCACGTGCAGCTACTACACCCGCCTCTGCATACCGTAGCTACTTTAGCGAGTACAGTGAGTTAACGGGGCGATGCCACAGTGGGACAGGGATTTGCGCGCTAGCAGTTTCGCGCGACCTCATCGTCGCGAAGCCAATCGAGTTTTTTCCCATTCAGGCGACCAGCCAGTTCTGGCTTCAGCACACCACCACGACACATCCGATCATCGCTGCAATTCCCCGCGAGATCTCATCCACCAGCGCATCGACCTGGATCAGTGCTGGAAATCTCGAAACAACACTATCTTCCCCGACCGACGCCCCACTTGACGAGCTTGGTTAACGAGCGCGAAGCAAGCCGCCACTGCGCCGGCAGGCGACAACAGGCGACACTGGCCAAGTCCTGAAGCTCCATATTCGCCCTCTCTCTGCTTTGCCCCATCTGCAACCGGCCAACTCGATTTGCGATGTCTTCATATCCTCCGCCTCCTCCTCCTCCGGGATGGGGTCCTCCTCCACCTCCGCCGCCGCCGCCGCCTCCCGGCCCGCCGTCCTCCCTCCCCCTCCTCCAGCGACCCCGGCTCCGCCACCACCGGGCTACAGACCACCAACCGACCCCCAGATCGCCAAGTTCGCACAGAAGAAGAAGGAATGGCTTCGCGCACAGCGGCAACGTTTCGGGGAGAAGCGGAAGGCTGGCTTTGTGGAAACACAGAAGGCTGATATGCCCCCTGAGCACTTGCGTAAGATCGTCAAGGACATCGGCGATGTCTCGCAGAAGAAGTACACCAGCGACAAGCGCAGTTATCTGGGCGCGCTAAAGTTCATGCCCCACGCCGTCATGAAGCTTCTGGAGAACATGCCCATGCCGTGGGAGGCTGCGAGGGAAGTCAAGGTTCTTTACCACGTCAATGGCTGCTTGACCCTCGTCAACGAAATACCCCGGGTTATCGAGCCCGTCTTCTACGCACAGTGGTCTACCATGTGGACTGTCATGCGGAAAGAGAAAAGTGACCGAAGGTTGTTCAAGCGCATGCGGTTCCCACCCTTCGACGATGAAGAGCCCCCGCTCTCCTGGTCGGAGAACCTGGAGGATGTTGAGCCCCTCGAGCCCATTCAGATGGAGCTTGACGAGGATGAGGAGGCTGCTGTCTACGAGTGGTTCTACGATCACCAGCCACTTCTCGATACGACGCATGTCAACGGTCCAAGCTACAAAACATGGAACTTGGCTCTTCCACAGATGGCCAACCTCTACCGTCTGAGTCGACCGTTGGTGACAGAAGTCGTCGACAAGAACTACTTCTACCTCTTTGAGTTGAAGAGTTTCCTGACAGCGAAGGCTCTGAACGTTGCGCTCCCAGGTGGCCCCCGTTTTGAGCCGCTATACAAGGATATCGATCCCAATGACGAGGATTTTGGCGAGTTCAACGCCATGGACCGCATTATCTTCAGGAATCCCATCAGAACTGAATGCCGCGTATCATTCCCGTTCTTGTACAATGCGCTGCCTCGAAGCGTGCACTTGTCTTGGCATTCACACCCTCAGGTTGTGTACAAGTCAACAGAGGACCACAATCTTCCTGCCTTCTATTTCGATACCAGCATTAACCCGATATCTTCTCGCTCTGTCGCCCCAAAGAACCTAACGATCAGTCACGAGGACGAACTTTTTGGCAAGGGTAGTAACGAGGAGCCCGAAGAGGAAGCATTTGAGTTACCCGCGAATATTGAGCCTTTCCTCGCCGATGAAGACCTCTACACAGATGACACGGCATCTGCCATTGAGCTGTGGTGGGCTCCCTTCCCCTTCGATCGTCGCTCCGGACGCATGGTACGGGCTCAGGATGTACCTCTGGTCAAGCATTGGTATTTGGAGCACTGCCCTCCCAAGCAACCGGTGAAGGTTCGCGTGTCGTATCAGAAGCTCCTCAAGACCTATGTGCTCAATGAGCTGCACAAGAAGAAGCCAAAGGCTCTCCAAAAGCAAAATCTGCTCAAGACTTTGAAACAGACCAAGTTCTTTCAGCAGACGACGATTGATTGGGTGGAAGCTGGTCTGCAAGTTTGCCGCCAGGGCTTCAACATGCTCAACCTCTTGATCCATCGCAAGAATTTGACTTACCTTCATCTTGACTACAATTTCAACCTGAAACCCGTCAAGACCCTGACGACGAAGGAGCGGAAAAAGTCCAGATTCGGAAACGCGTTTCACCTTATGCGTGAAATTCTTCGCTTGACCAAGCTCATCGTCGATGCCCAAGTGCAATATCGTCTCGGCAACATTGATGCTTTTCAGCTTGCCGACGGCATTCTTTATGCCTTCAACCATGTTGGCCAGCTGACGGGCATGTACAGATACAAATATAAGCTCATGCACCAGATCCGCTCCTGCAAAGATCTCAAGCATTTGATTTACTATCGCTTCAATGCTGGTCCTGTCGGCAAAGGCCCTGGCTGTGGCTTCTGGGCGCCGGCTTGGAGAGTTTGGCTCTTCTTCATGCGAGGTATTATTCCGTTGCTGGAGCGCTGGCTTGGGAACTTGCTTTCACGCCAGTTCGAGGGCCGCCACAGCAAGGGAGTGGCCAAGACTGTCACGAAGCAGCGTGTTGAGTCGCACTTTGACCTAGAGCTTCGGGCTTCAGTCATGGCCGATTTAATGGACATGATGCCCGAAGGCATCAAGCAAAACAAGGTCAACACTGTTCTTCAGCATTTGTCCGAGGCCTGGAGGTGCTGGAAGAGCAACATCCCGTGGAAGGTCCCGGGCTTACCTGCTGCCATCGAGAACATTATCCTGCGATACGTCAAGTCTAAGGCAGATTGGTGGATCTCGGTTGCCCACTACAACCGTGAGCGCATCCGGAGAGGTGCTACCGTCGACAAGACCGTCGCCAAGAAGAACGTCGGAAGACTTACTCGTTTGTGGCTCAAGGCGGAGCAAGAGCGGCAGCACAACCACATGAAGGACGGGCCCTACGTCTCATCCGAAGAGGCCGTTGCTATCTACACGACAACAGTGCATTGGCTGGAGTCGCGAAAATTCTCCCCCATCCCATTTCCCAGCGTTTCTTACAAGCATGATACGAAGATTCTTATCCTAGCCTTGGAGCGTTTGCGAGAGGCTTATTCCACCAAAGGACGTTTGAACCAAAGCCAGCGTGAAGAGCTAGCCTTGATCGAACAGGCTTATGACAGTCCCGGCACTACCTTGGAGCGGATCAAGCGCTTCCTTCTTACACAACGAGCCTTCAAGGAGGTTGGCATTGACATGAACGACAACTACAGCACCATCAACCCAGTATATGATATTGAGCCAATCGAGAAGATCAGCGATGCGTACCTGGATCAATACCTCTGGTATCAGGCCGACCAGCGCCACCTGTTCCCTGCTTGGATCAAGCCTTCTGACTCCGAAGTGCCGCCCCTCCTTGTTTACAAGTGGGCCCAAGGCATCAACAACCTTGACAAAGTCTGGGAAACCGCCGACGGCGAGTGTAATGTGATGATCGAGACGCAACTGTCCAAGGTTTATGAAAAGATTGAGCTTACGCTGCTCAACTCGCTCTTGAGACTGATCATGGACCACAATTTGGCCGATTATATCACAGCCAAGAACAACGTCACTCTGACCTACAAGGATATGAACCACGTCAACAGCTACGGCATGATTCGCGGGTTGCAGTTCTCTGCATTCGTTTTCCAGTACTATGGTCTCATCCTTGATCTGCTACTTCTTGGTCCCCAGCGTGCCAGTGAGATTGCCGGTCCTCCTCAAAGCCCGAATGATTTTCTTCAGTTCCGGGATCGCGAGACCGAGACGAAGCATCCCATTCGACTATACACCAGATACATTGACAAGATTTGGGTCTTCTTGCGTTTCACTGCGGACGACTCTCGGGATCTCATCCAGCGCTTCCTCACTGAGCAGCCAGACCCCAATTTTGAAAATGTCATTGGATATAAGAGTAAGAAGTGCTGGCCTCGAGATTCTAGAATGCGTCTGATGAGACACGACGTGAACCTCGGGAGGGCTGTGTTTTGGGATCTGAAGAACCGACTACCAAGATCGGTGACCACGATCGATTGGGAGGACACATTCGCCAGCGTGTACAGCAGAGACAACCCCAACCTTCTCTTCTCGATGTGTGGGTTCGAAGTCCGTATCCTGCCTAAGATTCGTAACCAGAACGAGGAGTTCCCGGTGAAGGATAGCGTCTGGTCGTTGGTCGACAACACATCCAAAGAACGAACTGCGCATGCCTTCCTCCAAGTCACAGAAGAGGACATTCAGAAGTTCAACAACCGCATCCGCCAAATTCTGATGTCTTCTGGTTCCACCACGTTCACGAAGATTGCCAACAAATGGAACACTGCCCTGATTGCTCTCTTTACGTACTATCGCGAAGCTGCGGTCTCGACTGTCAACCTCCTTGACACCATCGTCAAGTGTGAGACAAAAATACAGACCCGTGTCAAGATCGGCCTGAACTCGAAGATGCCGTCTCGGTTCCCCCCCGCCGTGTTTTATACCCCCAAAGAGCTGGGTGGTCTGGGTATGATATCTGGATCGCACATCCTGATTCCCACCAGCGATAAGCGGTGGTCTAAGCAGACAGACCTTGGAGTTACACATTACCGTGCTGGCATGTCTCATGACGAAGAGACGCTGATTCCGAACATCTTCCGCTACATCATCCCATGGGAGGCCGAGTTCATCGACTCGCAGCGTGTCTGGACCGAATACTCACAGAAGCGGCTCGAAGCCAATCAACAAAATAGGAGGCTCACGCTTGAGGATCTTGAAGATAGCTGGGATCGCGGCTTGCCCCGTATCAACACTCTATTCCAGAAAGATCGTAGCACCTTGAGTTTCGACAAGGGCTTCCGCGCTCGTGCCGAGTTCAAGATTTACCAGCTAATGAAGAGTAATCCTTTCTGGTGGACGAGCCAAAGACACGACGGCAAACTTTGGAATCTCAACGCATACCGTACCGACGTCATTCAGGCCTTGGGAGGCGTGGAGACTATCCTTGAGCACACTCTCTTCAAGGCAACTGGATTCCCGTCTTGGGAGGGCCTTTTCTGGGAGAAAGCCTCAGGTTTCGAAGAGTGAGTCTACCCGTATATGCCTTTCAATCCCCCTCCGCGCCACATTACAGAGCTCATACTAATCATTGTTTTAACCCAGGTCCATGAAGTTCAAGAAATTGACCAATGCTCAGCGGTCTGGTCTCAACCAGATTCCCAACCGCCGCTTCACTTTGTGGTGGTCCCCCACCATCAATAGAGCCAACGTCTACGTCGGTTTCCAGGTGCAGCTGGATCTTACCGGCATCTTCCTTCACGGCAAGATCCCAACTTTGAAGATCTCCCTCATCCAAATTTTCCGTGCCCATTTGTGGCAGAAGATTCACGAGTCGGTTGTCATGGATCTCTGCCAGGTCTTTGACCAGGAACTCGAGGCACTAAGCATCGAGTCGGTGCAGAAGGAGACAATTCATCCCAGAAAGTCGTACAAGATGAACAGCTCGTGCGCAGATATCCAGCTCTTCGCAAGCCACAAGTGGAATGTGACTCGGCCGTCACTTCTCTTTGATACCAAGGATGTCATCGAGTCAACCACAACAAACAAGTTCTGGGTAGACGTGCAACTCCGCTATGGTGACTACGATTCTCATGATATCGAGCGATATGTGAGGGCCAAGTATCTCGACTACACTACCGACAGCATGAGTCTCTATCCGTCCCCAACGGGCCTCATGATCGGCATCGATTTGGCCTATAACCTCTATTCAGCCTACGGCCAATACTTCCCAGGCCTCAAGCTCCTAATCCAACAGGCAATGTCCAAGATCATGAAGGCCAACCCGGCGCTTTATGTCCTGCGCGAGCGCATTCGCAAGGGCCTGCAGCTTTACGCCTCCGAGAGCAACCAAGAGTTCTTGAACTCCCAAAATTACTCGGAGCTGTTTAGCAACCAAACCCAGCTTTTCATTGACGATACCAACGTCTATCGCGTCACCATTCACAAGACGTTCGAGGGTAATCTCACCACAAAACCTATCAACGGAGCTATCTTCATCTTCAATCCCCGTACTGGTCAGCTCTTCTTGAAGATTATCCACACGAGCGTTTGGGCCGGACAAAAGCGTCTAGGACAGCTTGCCAAGTGGAAAACTGCCGAAGAAGTTGTCGCTCTCATCAGATCACTGCCTGTTGAAGAGCAGCCAAAGCAACTCATTGTCACTCGAAAGGGATTGCTCGATCCTCTAGAGGTCAACTTGCTCGATTTCCCCAACATCTCCATCCGCGCCTCTGAGCTCCAGCTTCCTTTCCAAGCTGCCATGAAGGTTGAGAAGCTCGGTGACATGATCCTACGTGCCACCGAGCCTCAGATGGTTCTCTTCAATCTCTACGATGAGTGGCTGAAGAGCATATCTTCGTACACAGCCTTTTCTCGTCTGATCCTCATCCTGCGTGCCCTCCACGTCAACCAGGACAAGACAAAGCTTATCCTGCGGCCAGACAAGACCGTGATCACACAAGACCATCACATTTGGCCCTCACTGTCGGACGAAGACTGGATTAAGGTTGAGACGCAACTCAGAGATCTAATCCTGAATGACTACGGAAAAAAGAACAACGTCAATGTCTCCAGCTTGACGAGCAGTGAAGTGCGAGACATCATCTTGGGTATGGAGATCTCTGCACCTTCCATGCAGAGGCAGCAGGCGGCCGAAATCGAGAAGCAGCAGCAAGAACAGCAGCAGCTCACTGCGGTGACCACCAAGACCCAGAACGTGCACGGCGAGGAAATTATCGTCACCACGACTTCTCAGTTCGAGCAGCAGACATTTGCGTCCAAGACTGAGTGGCGGACCAGAGCCATCGCTACCTCCAACTTGCGCACGAGATCCAACAACATGTACGTGTCGCCGGTGGATAGCGATGTGGATGACATCACATATGTCATGCCCAAGAACATCCTCAAGAGATTCATCACAATCGCGGATCTCCGGGTACAGGTTGCGGGCTATCTCTACGGATCATCACCAGCCGACAACGATCAGGTCAAGGAGGTCAGGTGCATTGTCATGGTTCCCCAAATCGGCGGGCTGCGCAACGTCCAGCTACCTCAGAACCTGCCTCAGCACGAGTTCCTCAAAGGCATGGAGCCTCTAGGCATAATCCACACCATGTCTGGCAACGAGTTGCCCTATATGTCGGCAATGGATGTCACAGACCATGCCAGGCTCCTCGACCTTCATCCGACATGGAACAACCAGAACACCTTGACGGTAACGGTGTCGTTTACGCCTGGCAGCGTATCGTTGTCCGCCTGGGCCCTTACACCACAAGGATATAAGTGGGGAGCAGAGAACAAAGACGTTGGCAGCGACCAACCTCAAGGGTTCACAACAGCAATGGGCGAGAAGAGGCAGTTGCTTCTCAGCGATAAATTCAGGGGCTTTTTCCTGGTGCCCGACTCCGGGAAATGGAATTACAGCTTTATGGGCAGTGCCTTTGGTGGCTTGGAGAAGAAGCCAATCCATGTGAAGCTGGATACGCCCATGCCCTTCTACAGTGACCAGCATCGACCGATCCACTTCTCGAGCTTCAATGAGCTTGAGGACATTTGGGTCGACAGGCAGGACAATTTCGCCTAGACGTAGCGGGGGGCTGTGTGAAAAGGGGGAAGCGGATGAGAGGAAACATGCAAGACGGTTGACGGCGAAACGGGGAAACGGCGGGATGAAGCGATGTGGCAGAAACGCGCGTGCAGGCGGGTTAGCGAGGACCAAGCATCGGACGATGAGCGTGTTCGCTTTCGGGAGCAGCTGCAGACTGTTTGATCTGCTCCCCAGGGCTCTGGTTGGTGGTTTTCCGCTGGGACTAGGTCGTTGGTTTGAGATATGCTGCGCTTCGGAAGCTGGCTGTCTCGTGTATACTTTAGCAAAAAAGATGTCATTTGTAACAAGAGAGGTAGAGATAGGAAGTCGACGACGCGTGCAATGAACAGCTTGTAATGGATGTATTTCTTGGCCATAAAAATCACGACTATTGCAGTAATGATCCGTACAAGCACTCCCCTTGTTATCCCACGTTGCACATTCGCAATGAGGAAACCTCCTCGGCGACTCCCAAGATCGCGTGAAAGCTGCAAAGTGTGCGGGACGAGGACGATCGGACACGGGAACACCAGCGAGGCGGGAACCGAGCCTTGGGGGCAGCAATGTGCAGCTGAGCTGCTCGAGCCGAGCAAAGACGAGAGGAATCATCAGGTCTGAATCAGCAATTGGCAATGGTGATCCCAAGAGATTGTGGTTAATGCGTTTATGCGTTGGGTGGTGAGAATGGCAACCATGTTCGCCGATGAGGGCTGAAAGTATTGAATGCCCCGTACCCAGCTGGGAATGGAGGGGCACCGTTTAGGTGCGCCTCTCCCAAGATCACCTGGCATGGATGTTAATTTCAAGCAGCTGGACCTGAAAGCTGGGTGCTTGAGCGGGCGCCCTGGCCAAATCGGAGAAACAGACCCCTGGCGACCTAGACAGGCGGCTGTCTACCTCGCCCTCCGTATATACTAGGGCCAGGGACTTTGCCTGGCGTGTCCTCTTGGTGCACTGCCGAGGGGGCTCTTCGATTCGTCGCCCGCCTGCCCACTCCCCGGACTGGGCGATGACGAGATGTTTGATCAAGACACTGAGTATAGCCTATCCGCATGGACCTCGCATTGGAGAAGTCGAGCAACGACACAGCGACATCTCTCCGGCGCTGTGTTGCCAAGACTTGGTCTGCGCTGCAACAGCAACGACACTGGCGGCTCAACGTCAACTGTCTCGGACTTGCTAGCCCACTCCCTCAGGCGGACGACCCGACTCGAGGTTTTGGCTTTTTTTCCTGCCAGGGCGTGCACCAGGCGGTTCGAAAGTCGGGAGGGTTCGTGTAGCGCGGACAGTCAGACCAGGGTTTTCGATACCATGTTCTTTTCTCGTGCAGATTCCCGCTTGCCCGCTCAGCAGGGAGGAGGGAGACCCGCACGCCTCGCGGCCCAACCTTGTTCTCCTTCTTTGCCTGGCCCTGCGCACGCTACGGCAAGCCGAGTCCGGGGTGCCCGTTCGCTCCCTGGCCCCAACTCAAACGCAGATCAGGAGGCTCGGAAGCTGGGCCGAACTTCGAAGCGTTGCATCCGCGAGCGCCGGGAGGGAGAAGGCGAGGCAGCTGGGTGGGACAGAGAGGGGCCCTCAAAGGCCCCAGAGAGACAGACCTGCGGCCCCGGACCGGATCCTCGTAGTACGGGGCTGCTCAGTCTGCTGCTGGCCTGCCGGCGCTGGAGCCGCAAGACTCCCTGTGCGACGTGAGCTTCGACGCGGCTGGAACACGAGCATGGGCACTCCTTGCCTTGCGGTCTGCTGGGCGATGTGTTCCGCCGCCAGCCTCATACCATACCCAGCAGCAGGGCAACAGGGCATCGCTGACGTCGTTGTGTGCACCCTGCCTGGGACTGCTCATGCTTCATCTTGAGCATCCTCGGTCTCTTTCCGAGCCTTTACGGGCAGGATTGGTGCCAGATTGGTGCCAAACCGGTGCTGTCTCCCAGTCTGACTGTTCATCTCTTTTGGCGTCGGCCAAGGGCTGTCTTTCAAGCTGCCGCTATATGCTGTTGTAGGTATCTTGGACTTGTAAAACCGAATATGAAATTGCACAAAATAATGCTGTCGCCCAAATCGATCTTGCGCTTGCCGTCCCTAGCTGCTAGCTGCATGTCTCACAAGACGCAATTAGACCACATCCCACGCGCTTGTGTGCGTGGGTCTTTACGTCTTGCGCGCCTTCCCCATCGACGGCAGAACAGCCGAAACCGACAACCGACTTAGTGGGAAGGAAGCGACGTCTTCTCCTCGATTGACTCAGCCAAAATGTCTTTAAAAAAAATGCCTCCTCTCTCTGCTCGTATCTGCTGTATGTGTGACTGACTACCCGCTGCCTCTGTTGCCCCTGCGAAACAAACACCGTCCCCCAAAACTTCTAGAAACACATCTCTGCTCGGCTCCCCAGTCTATTCCTACCATGTCACCCTCTGGCAGCGTCTCTACCCCGCCGTCGCACGCTCAGGGAGTAGAGACCAGGTTCCCTCAGCCCGACTACCGCAACAACCTTGACATCGCGCCTGGAGCCTGGCGTTCAGCTCGAGCCTCGGCGGCCTTGCGCGCCCCCAGAACCCCCCCCCCCCCCCTCCCAAGAGTCACCCCCAGCTTCGACCTAGAAGCAATTTGCGATCTTCTAGAAGCTGAAATCACGTTAATCTTGCTTTGGCGCGAGCATAACACGGCCTTTAATTGCAAGGTTCGATTAAAACACGTTTCCTTCATGCGCACCGCTGCGCTTTGTTGCCAAGAGTCGTCCGCGCCGTCGCCCTCGTGGCCCCTCAGACGCTGCTGTCCGTGTCCTGCCGTCTCAAGATGCTCCCCGAGGAGCTCTGTCGCTGCGGAATCGTCGGCGCTGCGAGTCTCTGCAATTGTCTGGCACTCTCTGCTCGTGCGAGTGTTGGCGACCAGGAATCCATCGCATTGAGTTACGCAATCTTGGAGTCACCGAGATTGCCGCGCCTCGCAAGCCACGCTACCGCGATGCCATGCGTCTGTACGCAGTTAGGTACACGGCCGACAGAAGACTTGGTTCCGCCAACGAAGAACAGCGGCAGCGTCATCTGGAGGATTGCCGTTCGGCGCTTTAGTTCCAGCGGTTCGTTCTTGGTACCCTCCTTGTTACTGATGATCGGACGGAATACGACGGCACAGGAGGTAGAGGACGCTCTGAACCTTGCCCTCTGCCCCTGTTGCATCCCAGCATTGAGATTCACTGTCGAGATCCTTTCTTGGGCGAGGGCTTCTTGCGGCTACCTCGCCGTTGGGACGAGAATGATCTCGACCCGGAGGCATTTTCTGAGGAATAGCTGGGGGGTGTAGTACCAGGTACTCTCCTGCACCCTCGTGTTCCCAGCGCTCTCCCACGCGCCCTGTGGAGCTCGATTTTGCTTCTCGTAGCAGTCTTCTAGCTAACTTGCGCGTTGGCTGTTCTCCGATAATTACTGATCTTTCAACGATCTTGCAGCGAAATCTCGAGAGCACGGTGCTCATATACTCACAAGGTAGCCGTCTGTTGTCGACAGGGCCATTGCCCAGATGTCCCCTAGCATCGCTCGTTATTTTCCCAGTTCGGTAATCTGACAGCTAATCATGGTGCAGCACTCAACTTTCTTTCCTCCGGCGCCCTATGGCGTGTCAGGGCACCCGATCGCTTTTGCTTGTCTGATATAGTTACCCCGGTCCTGATATAACCTCTTCCAGACAGGACTGGGGCACACGCCCACCTCACAGCGCTTTCTCCGCTTGCCACCCACGGCATTCCAGCATCCCGATGTAACCCCAGCAAGCCCTCGAGTACCTCACTTCTCCTTTGGTACCTTCAAGTACCTGCCCCCGGTCCGCCCCCGGTACACCCCCCAAAGAGCTAGGTACCTCTGCACCGTTTTCTCTCCTGCAAGCACTTACACTTGCGTGCCCGTCTTCGCTGCTCGTCTGGTTCCCTCTAGGCCCCTGCGGCAGGTGTGCCAACAGGCCGTGGCTGTCTGTCAGTCAGGCTCTGGCCCTTCACCCTTCCCAGCCTCCCCCCTCCCTTCGTTCCGTTCCTCGAGATCACTCGCAGCAGAACGGCAGCGGACACTGCTCGTTACCGGCTTTTTTCTAGCGAGCGAGGGACCACCGCTGTCGTGATCTTAGTATCGACAGCACCCCATAACTCGCTTGTTGTCATGCTGCTATCCAGCTGCATGGTAGGCCCTGTTTCACATTTTATTCTCCATCTGGTCTTCTGTTTTGCATCCTTCCATGCGTTTTCCAGGCATTCCTCTCTTTGGATCATCTGGCTTGCCCAGCGTCCTCTTTGGGCTAATCCGCCCGGGGTTCTCGAATTTGATAATTTGTTCCACCAACTACCCTGGCCGTCAATCTGGGCTGCTAGCTGCTGGCTGTCATGCCCCTTCGATGCATCATTACCTGACGCCGGGGTCTCGTTTCTATATCCGGCAGACAAACCATGGCATAAGATCCTCAAATTATGCTACCGTCATTGTTGGACAAGGCGACCTGAGCTCCACACTTCTCAGGAACAATCTTCGTCTCGCACATGGCAAATCGCTTATGTGCTTTAACTTGGATGAAAAGACCTACGAGAGTAATAAACCTACTCCCTCCCCCAACCCGTCGGAACTCGCAGGTCCTTGTTCTTCTACCCTATAGTGAAGATCAGACGATATAATGCGGCCCTTACGCATATACACCTGCCCAGAGCCTTGACTTTTCTGCTTGCAATCGTGCAAAAACATCCAGCAAGGGGGGGAAACGCAAAAGACACGGCTCGACGCCCCGATAGCTCAGGACAACCGGTCCAAATAACACCACTCAGAGAAACGGCAGTCACACAAAAGCTTGGGCAAGTAATGAGGTGCTGAGGAGGAGCCACTAAGATTACCGTCACCGTCCGCCCGGCCTTTTAGGGAACCAACCCTTCACCTCGCGCAATAGCATACCCTCCAACTACATACAACCACTGTCACACCCCCATACCGCCACCACCTCGATCGAGAAGCGCTTCATCACAACCACATGCGGTCTACTTTGACAGAAGCACCACAGCTGCCCAATACCATCTTACCAATACTATTAGTGCCAACAAGAGGCTTTGCGGACTGCGCCGAGCCGAGCAATACACCACAGTCTACCCCGACGCAGCCCCGCGGGGCTCAGATTTAACCAATTCTTTCCATTCAGAGCCCGGCGACCAGCCAGAGCGGTTCGCTCTGGCGGAACCCATGTATCGGAGGCACGCTGGCGGGCAACTACCGTGTAGGAACGGACTACAATGTCGACTACTCACCACAGGAACCGCATTCGAGCGACCAGGGCCAGGCTTCGCACGCCTATGATACGCACCACCACCGAGGGTCGCTTCAACATGGCGGCCCCTCGCCGCTTCATGAGCCATCGGCCCATCAATCACATCATGGCTTGCCGCAACACTATACCACCGCTCACCATCCTCACCCGCTCCTCACGGATCCGTCACACATGGGCGGCCATCCCGGCGCCCGGCACATGGGACACCCAGGGCCAACGCACTACGGCGCCCCTGGCCCCTCGCCGCACGCTGCTGTTGCCCCTCTCTACCCATCTCTAACCCCAACCCACGGGTCAAGCGCAGGCGTAAAGAGGCAGCGACCTGACGATCTTGACCTTTCGGTGCCGGGGCTTCCTGACCTTGAGCAGAGCGACCTGGAGTCGATGCAGCAAACGCCTATGGGTGGGGGGTATGGGCAGCCAGGGGCAGCACCAACGCATCATCATCACCGGCTCCCGGATACTGGGCCGCCCACAAAAATGATGCGACGCGATGGAGACGGAGGCGGGGGCGGAGGAGCTCCGAGTGTGGTCGGGCAGGTTGGCATGCCGGCCCCAGCTGCCCGTCCAAGGGGTCCTAAATTAAAGTTCACGCCAGAGGATGACCAGCTCCTCATAGACCTGAAGGAAAACAAGAGTTTAACGTGGAAGCAAATCGCCGACTTCTTTCCAGGAAGGACTAGTGGAACTCTTCAGGTGCGGTACTGCACGAAGCTCAAGGCCAAGACCACGCAATGGACCGACGAGACGGTTAGTGAACCCCTGCTTCTAAAACGTTAAGCTGTTGCAGAGAGCCGCGCTACGGGATGAGTTGCAAGCTGGATTTAGTAGGCTAACTGAAAACCAAACACAGGACCAAAAGCTCAGGACAGCACTCCAGGATTACGAAAATGAGAAGTGGCGCATCGTTGCCAACAAGGTTGGGACAGGCTTTACGCCAGCGGCATGCCGCGAGAGGGCGTCTGAGTTGATCGGGGAGAACTTATAGCAATCAGTGTCCCCACCACGAGCTTCGGCTCCTACGTCAGGGGACACCACCGTTTATACTTCGCAGCTCCAGTGATGAGCCTGCGACACCCTCGACCCGACATAGCGATGACAAGAGAGCGCAGACACAAAGGCTACACTCGCACCCGTTTTCCATCGCGATAGCAGGAGAGGCTATCAGGTTCGATTAAACCGAACCGACATATCGACAATACCCGCAAAGGCACATCAAACTACAACCGGGATCTGGGCGCAACCACGGCTCCTTCATATCCGGTCCTCAGTTGCGTTGCGTCTCCTTGGGCTTGAATTACACACCATCATTGTCTTCTTCAGCGAGGCGCATGGTTGCTGGTGACACCTTAGAGGGGGTGGATAGCATCTAGGCTTTTTTTCTTCCTTTCCCTTCCTTTCTCGTTTCTTTTCTTCTCTCCACTCGTTACATGCTATTCTTTATTTCGTTTTTGGCACATGTTTTGCTTGTTTGTTGGCAGGCGATGCGCAGCGTGCCAAGGGAACTTTCGGCAAGGCGGGATAATACTAGAGATACCCCGAGGACCGCCGACGATTGGTTTCCCCCTATTAACTATTCCCCTTGTTCAAGGTTCACATATGTGTTGGCTGGTTTGGATAGAGGTGGGGCTGGAAGGAAGAAACGATACACACGATAACCGCTTTCACACGCAGAGTTGCACGGCCGAGTGACGATGACGATTTTCTTCTTCCGGAGGGGTGATGGGATATGCCGGACGCAGCCGAGCTGGTTGTTGGATGGCTGGGTGGTGATGGTTGTGGTGTACCCTCCGCTCAGTCTCCCAATTCGCTGAGGAGAAGAAGCTCCCGGGCAGGGGCCGTCAGGAACCACAGAGAGAGAATTCTCGGCGCGGCAGAAGAGTCATGGGAAGGTCAATATGTTTTTGATATGGCCAGGAGCCGCCCCTGGGGGCGGTAATTTACACATGGCGTCTGGAAGCATGAAGATTTGGAGGGGACAGGGGATCCGCATACATTATGAGCACACGCGCGCACACACGGTTCCGGCATACATCTTGTTAATTCCCCATTCCCATATTTCCTTTTCCCCGTTACCGACTACGTCTACTATTGTTTTCTCCTTGGCTGTTCTCTTGTGTGTGTGTGTGTTTGGTTATTTCCTAGAAAAGAGTATTTGTCCTTAGCAGCATGGCCACGTTAGAAGTGTCACCTAATGCCTGAATAGGCTGGTCCTGATGTCTGCAGGATGTATTCGTCTCCCGTCTCCCCTTTCCCGCGGTTGGCGTGAGGGTGCAGCTGCAAGACATAGCTGAAGAGTGGTTTGGTGGGCAATTAACTTGGGCAGCCACCAATAGCAGATGGCCAGTATCCAGGTCCCGAGCTCCCCTAGCAAGCCGGTTACCTTATCCAGTCGAGCCAGGCTTCTGATGCTAGCTACCTACCTATGTCAAGCTTGACGGGCGAAAGCCTTGGGTTGCCCCCATGACGTGCTGCTGCCGCATCGATTGCAGGAACAGATTGATTGATGGAGGTGCTTGTGATTGCGCCTGCTTATCCTGCCTCGTCCCTTCTTGCAGCAGCTGCATGCCATATGCCATCCGAGCGCATGTGCTCTTCCCACCCACCGCTTTTGATGAAATACGGATGGATTTTGGACTGTTGCTGCTAGGTTTGTGGTTGCCAAGGTCATCCATGTCAAGAGCGACGTCGAGATTCAGTTGGGGGCAGTTGCAGTGTCAGTGCAGTGAGCTTCAACGGCCAACGGTCTGGCTGCATCCCTCGATCTGATCTGGGGTGCTTGGTAAGGGGCCGTCAATTGAGCCGTGCGCTGCTAGGCTTGCCAAGACTTGTCCTCCAGCGCTGACTCACAGACCATCCACTGCCCGGCTCCAGGGCTTCTCGTCTCTCACCCCATTCAGAACCACGGACAGAGCTCTAGTGAGGGTCCTGGCAAGAGAGAGGGACGATAATGACCAGCCCATCATTTGGGGCATGCTCGTGGTTTACTCTTCTTCAAGTCGCCCTTGCGCGTGCATGTGTGGTCATTTCTGCCGACAGACACAGCATCGACGACATCAGCCCTGCCGGCATGGGTAGCCTGGCCTGTCTGGCCTGGCCTGGTCTCGATGACTCGCTTGTGCTACCGGAACACGGCGAGGGCACGGCGAGCTTGGGCGACACGGGTGACAATCAGCAGCCAAATCGAGACGTCAGCCAACCCCGAACCGCACCGAACCTGCCTGGGGGCTGTCAGTTATGAGCCTAGCGCCTCCTTCGTGCAGTACCTAGCGCTGCTGTCAAGCGCTGTCAAGTCTTCCATTGTCGTGTTGCGCACATGCCGCCTTCTGGACCACTCGTCTTCCTCTCCCTCGGTTCGTCAACCTCTTGTCCTGCCGGCGGCGCTGTCTTGCTGCGAGGCATCGAGACGACAGGAAAGAAAGAAGGCTGGCCAGGCACGCCAGGTGACTCGGTGCTGCGTGATGTGCAGCTGAAACCGCATTTGCCCGGCCGGCTATTGGCCGGTCGTCGGCCTCAAGCAGGCCCGGAACACTTCCCACAGGCCAAAACCGTGACCAAGAAAAGGGTCAGCCTTGTTTCTGAGCGATTGTTACACGGCCCACTGCAATCGTTCAAGGTTCAACAATCAGCAGGCCCGGGCACGGTGGGGGGACGGTTACAACAGGCGACCTCGTACAGGGGAGAGGCAGGCACTTTGTCCAGCCAACATGGACTGCGAGAGGGAATGGCCAGGGCAGCTACGCCCCGGCTAACCAGGATATAGGGCCAGATGTAACCATATACTGTTGCTGAATTTTCAGACGGCATTGGCAGCCGCTGCCATCACAGCCATCACGCCGATCTCTTCCGGCTATCGCTTGCTGTAAGTTGACGACAGCAGCGTCCTAGACCAAATCCCGCTGGAATGTCAAGGGACTGGCGAGGCTCTCGACGCCGCGCGTCTTATTTTCTCTTCTTCCTCGAGCGCGGAAAACCACCCCCGGGACGCTGGGCTGAGTTGAGATGAGATGGGCGGGCTGGCGCCAGCTCTGAGCTGTAGTTTGCCGACCCTGCTCATCACCATACACGGTCCGGCGAATCTCGGTTCCCGAGCACGTCCAGATGACGCCAAGTTACGGACGCGTCGGGGCGGCAACACCCAAAGGTCTACTTCTTAACCGTGTTCCCTTTTGAGCAACCAAATCATGGCCGGGAATTGGCCCTCCGGCGAGCCCAGCCCACCGATGGGTTAGATACCTCTGACGATGCCATCAGTGAGCTGCTGGGGTTCCCCGTGTACAAATGGCAGCTCAAAATTTGCAGAGCTCAAGCGAGTTTTGTAGGCTTGCCTCCAGTGCTACCTCGCGCGGATCTCAGCCCAATCGGAGATTAATGTCCAATATATAGTCTCATGCTGATATGTATTTCACGCTCTTCCCCTTTGTCAACCAGCAGTACTTTCACCTGGTACTTCGGCTGTTCTGGCTGTACAGCAGTGTACTTCCCACACTGGATGATACTTGCCCCCCCCCCCCCCCCCCCCCTAAAACTGTGGCTAGTTCGTAGTCAAGCCTGGCACACCACCCCAGCTGCTGACCGACACACGACGGTCGCGGTCTTCTGGGCCTGGAAGAACTCTGCTGTCTCGTATAGATTGTTACTGATTGCTAGACAGGTCCCTTCCACTCCCCCAACACACGTGCCTCAAAGTCGAGTTGGAGAGAGTCGCGCCCTTGGATCGCAGCTTGTCTTGCGGCCCGGCCTGCTCAGAGAGGAAGCTCGGATCCCACAAAAGACTGTCCCTGCCACGGAACGGTCGGCTGTCGTGATCTCGCAGCAGGATCCCGCATTGCTCGCGGTGGTGAGCGGTTGGCTGCCAGCTGACGGTTTCTGTCTTTGGAAACTCCGCCAATTCTCCTCTCGACGCCACCTTGATCGCCTGACAGAAAGGTTTCCAAGTATTTAAGCTTGGTAGACGGGCAGATCCCCCCAAGCGGGGAATGCTTCTCGCTAGCTGCGGGTGATGCTGGGGGAGGCTGGGATCAGAGCCTGCCGAGTGCTGTAATAGTGGGACATCCTATGCCAGGCACCCGGGCTATATCAACCGCTATATATCAGACATGATATATCGTGCTTTTTATTAAGCACCCACCACAGCCGAAACATGGGCCAGAAGTTCCTCAAGCGAAGGTGCAGGCACCGATCGGGAGAGGCGGGTTGAGAATAGGTATCCCGCCCGCCGTGGATCCGGCGCCGGCACTTTTGTTTAGAGAGTGTTTCTGCAGCTTCGGCGGGAGAGCGGAGGGCCCTGCAGCAGAGGGATGGGTAAGTCGAGACCAATCCTTCCGCGCTGAAACGCGACGGGCATACTTTTTTTTCTTCCCACGAAGAGCGGTGAGCTATACGATAGGAATGAAAGGGGGTGAGAAGAGGGGTGGTGGAGGCGCGAGCAAGCACAGCGCCGCGATCCGCCCCGGTCAGGAAGACCATCCCCCCCCCCCCAATTCCCACGCGTGGCCGACCCCAATTGGGCCAGGCTGGCAGCTACCGCTTTAACGTGTTGATGAGTTGGTTTGATGAAGGGAGTTCAAGATGGCCAAACATGTTGGTGAGTGGCCGGCCCTGCAGCTTTCTCCTCTGCCGTTCCAAGTTTTGGGTTCGGGGTAATACGCAAGGTAGGGTAGATGGGTAGGTGTGTGTGCACGTACGTGTACGTCCCCCCCCTTCCCTTCGGTTCCCCTCCCCCCAATCTCGCCCATGGGATCTCTCGTCCAACAGCAGCTCTGTGTCTGGTCCCGACCAAGTCTGGTAACGGGGATCTCTTCCTGGTCTCGCCCCAAAAACACTCTCAAGAAGCCGCACCATCCTCCCGCGCGCGTTCCTTTTCTCCAGGATCATCCTCTGGAATATTTTCCTTGTACAACGTTGCAGTGGGTTTGTGTGTTTCCGGCGATCAGCCGCCCCTTCCCCCCTGCCCCCTTTTTTTCGTCAATAAGGTTGAGTGGAGAAGGGGCAAAGGGTCAGTGCCTTAACCGGATTCCGAGATATTGCACGGTTTGCCGATAGCAACGCCGGTGAGGGTCGAGTGCGTACATCTGATCTGCCGAGCTGGTGCGGTTCCCTTCCACGAACTGGCCCGAGGGAGGCTGTTCGTTACGCTGTGCATCATCCGTGGATACCCTGCGATGGGGTGGCGGCCCTGTTCCTGCGTTGAGTGAGGTGGAGTGGATGCTGCGGTAGATCTGCCCAGATCCTCCCTCATCTCGGGTTGTTTGGGCGGGACGTAACCTTGTGCGCGCTGGTGGTGAGGGAGGTAGGTCCTTTGTTTCCTTTTTTTCTTCTTCTTTTGTGTCTTGGCCGGCGTGCCGGAGGTGGAATCGGGCTTTTGGGTTTGGGAATTTTGGGCTCCAGCTGCTGCTGTTCATCCCGGACCAAGGGGAGGAGGATGGGGGAAATGTTTGTCCGGCGCAGCTTGGATCCATCGGGTTGAGGAGGTCTCTCTGCTCTGCTCGGTCTCGGGTAATGGCGGCCTCTTTGGAGTGTCTGGATCGTTTGCCTATTTCTGTCTGCGGTCTGCCCCTTTGGATGTTTAGGTCTGGTGTCTTCGGGGTTACCATGTGGACGTTGTCACTCATATACTCCAGTCCTGTTTTTCTCTTGTTCGCACGAAACACTCGAAGAGAGATGTCGAAATCTCGAAAAGGCCCTTGCCGTATCTGGAAAAAATGTTGCCAGTATCTAGGGATGAGGTCGAAAAGCACTTGAAGAGACTAGAGTGGTGCAGCAGCAAGATATTTTCTACTCATTGTCATGGCTCCTGATCACGCGTTGATAAATGATCCGGGGTTGGATTGTAGAGTCTTTGTGATCCTAAACATGCGTCTCCTGCCAACTAGTACCGCTCTTGACAACAATTCTGTTGACTGTATGTCCTGTTAGGAATTTATATTTGTTTCTCGTGAAGGGTATCTCTATTCTGTAATGTATTCGCTCCACAAGACAGAACTCATTCTAAGTAGGTCTTGTTTGACCTGTCGCGAGCCACGTCCTGATGCTTTCATATCGTAGTACTCTTCTAGAAACATTTGCCGGCCTCACCAATTCATTCGCGTTCCTGGCCAAGTCATCATGGTGAGACTTTGGAAATAGAGAAAAATTTCAGCGAGATTAGAGGAAATATTTGAGAGGAAGAATTCCCGATCCACAGGGTTTGAAGTTTTCTGTTCCTTCCGTTTTGGTTCACCAGCAAGCAAAGGCACATTCCCAAAATTAGAGCAGTACAGCATGGAGTCGTGGCCTAGCCTAGCACCGTGTTGAACATGGATCGGCTTATGGTATTTATCGTCCGTCTCCCCAACCCGATCTGACAACCAGACTCGGCAGCCTTGCGCAACCAACGCTCACCATCCCATCATCTTGATCGCCGCCGGAAACCACCTTTTCTACCCCACCAGACTACCGCATCAAGCGCCACTGCCCAACATGTCGACCCTTGAAGAGCTCGACGATCTCGACCGCCGCGAGAGCGACAATAAGAAGGACAAGAAGGACAGGAAAGATGACGGCAAGGATAGCAAGGGCGGAGATAGTGACGCTGATATAAAGGACGCCGAGCCCGAGGAGGATGACGTGCTCTACGAGGAGATCCTCAGCCTCGACACCCAGGACATCCTGACGCGCAAACGGCTGCTGGAAAACGATTTCAAGAATCACGAGGAGCGAGGGCCAGCGATTATCACATGAGAAAGTTCACCATGGCCGAGAAGATCAAGGAGAACCAGGGGGAGATTGCGAACAATCGGTAAGTCGGCACCGCGGCCTTGTCCCTCTCTTGTCATTGCTGACAATACCTAGACGTACGGAAGCGAATGGTGCCTTACTATAAACGCAGCAGAGGGAAGAAACCATCTACGTTGAACTTGGCTTCTGACGTTTCCTTGCAGGTACATGTTCCTTTTCTAACCTGCCGTCTCATCTTTTGGTTTGTTGATTATTGGGTGGTCGTAGCCATTCTCAGGGGCTTGCGTTGAGCCCAGACCATCTGCAGCCGGCGCAGGTGGCAGGAGTTTTGGGGCGGCTGGCAGGCAAGAACGCCAGGCAGCAGCGGCGCCATCAATTGAAGACGGCGTGAGTCACCTGATACCGTGCAGCGCCACCAAGACTCGGTCGCACTCAGTCGCGATTGACTGCGTCATCCTTGTTTTCCATCCTCTTGAGTGGCGGACCTCAGCGACACCTCTCTCTCTCGCTCTGTAATCCTTGCAGAGGGCCCATTCACTTCCCCAAAGTGTAGACCGGCTCCCAAAACCACCACTCCTGCCGTCGCTGATTTCCGCACAGATGGTTGCAGTGCTCGGACCTAGCTCGGGCAGGCGCATTAACTTTCTTTTCTGCTGAGTATCCATCTTTTCCTCTTGCGAGGCAACTCGTCTCGCTGCCTCGGCTTTGCTCCTTGCAATTCGCAGTTCGATACTCATTCCGCCATCCATCCGGCATCCCATAGTCTGCCGCCCATGGCCTCGCTGCTGAGAATTCTCCATCGAAATCTACAATGAACTCCGATACCACCTCCCCCTCCCCCGCCGGGGACCTTCTCGATGCCGTCCCTGCTAGCGAACCGATGCCAATCGACGATGCCTCCCCCGCACCTGAGCCTACCGACACAGCAATTGTTGATCTCGATGAAGAGTCCGCCCTCAAGCGTCTGACCGAGAATGTCCGGAACCAAGACGACCTGGAGCGCGACATTACCATTCAAGCCAACCGTGCGTTCATCGAGGCGGAGGACAAGCGAGATCAGAAGCGCATTGAGAAGGCCGAGCAACTTCGCGTCAGACTCGAGACCCAGCTCAAAAGCCAGCAGCAGAAACTGAGCAGATCATTCGCAAACTCGACTGTAAAACTGCGAATGCGACAGGAGATTGCGCGGATCAAAGACGAGATCGAGCTATGCGCGAAAGACATCTCCGACTTCAACGAGCGCATTGAGAAGCGCCACCAGGAAGGCGCTGCTGATGAGCTGCCCGCAGCAATAGGCGGCAAGTTGCCCAACGAAACCCAGCGTGAGTATCTCATCCGAACTGGCAAAATCACACCGTTCGCCAAGATTGGCGGCCCTCGTCTCGAGGGTGTTGAGGGAGACCTCGCCAATGCTATTGTCGATGCCGAGGATGAAGCTGTCGCCGAGGAGCTCGCGCAGGCGGACGCCGATGGCCCTCGATCACACCGGAACTTGAGACTACCAGGATTTGCCGAGGACAATGATACCGCCGCTGCTGTGCAGGGACAGTTCTCCCTCCGCCCAAGAAAGCGCCAGAGGGCCCGAGAGACGGCCGAGTCTTCGGACGAGTTTGCACCAGACGAGGCCATCTCGGAAGCGCCCACTCCTGAATCATACGAGTCGGGTGACAGCATTGATATGACCGACATGACGCCCAAGAAAAAGAGAAAGAGGGCTGCCAAGGCTAGCGAAGACAGAGTCGATCTAAGCGGCATTGATGATGGCAATGAGGAAGTCTATCAAGGCAGATTGGAGGACTGGGTAGAGCGAAGAAGCCGAGCGAGGCGCCACCACCAGGAAAGCCTCGGCCAGCCTGTAGACGACCCTGCAGACGGAGAAAAGGAATGGTTCAAGCCTTCACCAGATCATCCCGATCACCAGTTTGATGGTGGTGGACTCAAGCTTCCTGGTGATATTTTTCCTTCCCTTTTTGACTACCAAAAGACCGGTGTCCAGTGGCTGGCTGAGCTCTATGCTCAACAGGTTGGAGGCATTGTTGGTGACGAGATGGGACTCGGCAAGACAGGTAGGTCGCACTTCGGGACGTTGCTGGTATGATACTTACAGGCTCCAAGTGCAGTTGATATCGTTCGTGGCTGCTTTGCATTACAGCAAAATGCTGTACAAACCCGTCATTGTTGTCGCGCCGGCTACTGTATTGCGAATGTGGGTTAACGAATTTCACCGCTGGTGGCCGCCTCTTCGGGTATCGATTCTGCACTCGTCTGGGAGCGGTATGTTCAACGTCCGCAGTGAAGATGCGCTCGAGGATGTGGATGATCTGGGTGAAGGCTGGGATAGGAAAAGGCCCGGCAAGTCCAGCAAAGCAGCAAAGCAGATTGTCGACCGAGTGGTGGAGCACGGCCATGTGTTGGTCACCACCTATGCTGGCCTGCAAACCTACGGCGACGTTCTGATCCCAGTCGAATGGGGCTACGCCGTCCTCGACGAGGGCCACAAGATCCGAAACCCAAACACTGCCATTACGATATACTGCAAAGAGCTCCGAACACCCAACCGGGTGATTCTTTCCGGCACCCCAATGCAGAACAACTTAACAGAGCTCTGGTCTCTCTTTGACTTCATTTATCCTATGCGCCTGGGCACTCTCGTTGCTTTCCGGACTGACTTTGAGATTCCCATCAGGATGGGAGGCTACGCGAACGCGACAAACCTTCAAATCATGACTGCACAGAGATGCGCCGAGACGTTGAAAGATACGATCAGCCCATATCTCCTCCAGCGCTTGAAGGTGGATGTGGCTTCAGATTTGCCCAAGAAGAGCGAGCAGGTGCTCTTTTGCAAGCTGACAAGACCTCAGCGGGAGGCTTACGAAATGTTCCTAAAGTCGGACGATATGGCATCGATCATGAACAAGACTAAGCAGACTCTGTTCGGCATTGATATCCTCCGCAAGATCTGCAACCACCCCGACTTGCTTGACCCCAGACTCAAGAACCGGCCCGGCTATGCATGGGGTGGGGTCGATAAGTCGGGCAAGATGGCGATTGTCAAGTCATTGCTGCCCATGTGGAAGCGCCTGGGCCACAAGACGTTGATGTTTTGCCAGGGCGTCCAGATGCTGGACGTCATTGAGGAGCTTGTCAAGAAAGAGGGCTGCCTCAGGTACATTCGTATGGATGGCAAGACGCCCATCAAGCAGCGTCAGACGCTCGTCGACCAGTTCAACAATGACCCGGACCTCGATGTGTTCTTGTTGACGACAAAGGTAGGCGGGCTCGGCGTCAACCTCACGGGGGCGAATCGGGTCATCATCTTTGATCCTGACTGGAACCCTTCTACCGATGTCCAAGCCAGGGAGCGAGCTTGGCGTCTGGGCCAGAAGAAAGAAGTCACTATCTACCGGCTGATGACGGCGGGGACAATCGAGGAGAAGATTTACCACCGGCAGATCTTCAAGCAGTTCCTATCAAACAAGGTGCTGAAGGACCCCAAGCAGCAGGCAAGCTTCAATCTTCATGACTTGCATGACTTGTTTAGTCTCAGCTCCTACGAAGATGGCATGACCGAGACGGCCGAGCTGTTCAAAGGCAGCGAGGTGAAAAACTTCAAGCCAGCTGGACCCAAGCAGCTCATCCTGCCTGGATACGACGTCGGCCCTGTCCTGCCCACAGGCGCAGGTGCCCCCAAGGAGCAGGCGCCGAGCGCGGGCGTTGATAACGCGGCCGACCTTGTCGGTGTCAAAGGCATTGCGAGTCTCGAGGAATATAAAGAAGACGACGCGGCACCACCGAATGGGGAGGATCGTCTGATGGAAGGCATCTTTGCAAAGTCTGGTGTGCACAGTGCTCTTGAGCATGATAAGATCATGAACGGCAAGAAAACGGTCAGGGCGGACCCCAAGATACTTCAGCAGGAGGCCAACCGCGTTGCTGCTCGTGCGGCACTTGGTCTTCGCCGCGCAGGCGTGGCAGCGCGCAGTGTGCCCATCGGCACCGTGACTTGGACTGGCGAGTTTGGCGAGGCGGGCCGACCCACCAATAATAATAGACGGCGTGGACAGGGCGGTCCCAGCTCGGCTGGCATTCTCGCGGGCGTTGCAAACCGGCAGGGCCTGGCGCCGAGCGGTGCGGGCAGCTCGAGAGCGGTGACGCCGGCGACTCCCGAGCGCAATCTCAAGGCTAAGGACTTTGAGAAGATGATTCCAGCATTCATCAAGCGGCACGGCGGCCAGGTACCGAGCAAGCTCTTGGTAGATCACTTCAACCAGTACTGCATCGGCGGGAAGCAGGCGGCAGCGGAGTTCAAGCAAGCACTAGGCAAAGTGGCCAAGATGGAAAAGGCTGGATCGAGCATGCGAGTGGTGTGGGTGCTGCAGCCGGGGTACTAATATCGATACAGGGAGTGGCTGTCAGCGTGTTTTCGGTGAGTGATGATCTTTTTGTTTGGATTTATTTGTGCATAGCGTGGGCATCATTGGGGGCGTCTAGGAGGCTCTGAAGACAGGCACGGGGTAGTAGCCGTGTCCCAATGGACGGCGGGTCAAGGGTCATTAGGGGTGGCATACGAGCCAGAATAACAAGAAACTAGCCGTGATGAATTATGTGCGAGTCTAGCTTGAATGTGACACGGGTACATAGTATCCCGTACAGCATGCCCCCAGGCGGGAGGTTCCCACTTGGCCTAGAACCCAGAGCCGCCCAGAGCCCGGAGTGAGGGGCACCCCTGCACCCCAGCACCCCAGCACCCCAGTTGCCCAGCACCCCAACACCCGACCCCAGACCCCTGACATCCCGCGCGGCTAAGAGCCTCAACCACACCCTCGGGCAGGTCTTCCAGTCCAGGACCACAAGCTGGAACAAAGGGCTCTCTTGCTGATTCGCCAGTGTGTAGTGTCGTGGCTTGTGAGGAATCTGACAAATGCGGAAGCAAGCTAGTTCCGGGCTGACGGGCGCTCCAAGGTATCCTCTGTCTTTCTTTATAGAGTGCTCGTCTTTTCGTCCGTCTCGATTGCCTTGGCTGCTATTTTGTGAGAGTATATGCGCTGCTCATGACGCCCCTGGCTCTCGCCTGTCCCACGCCACCAGCAGATTTATTTGCAAAGCGGCAACCCGGCCGCCCAGCTTGCCATTCCGCCATTTCGCCGTTTCGAGACTGTCTTGGGGGGGACGCGGGGAATCGCCATCAGCGGCCGACATATCGAAGTAGTACCGTGGCAGAAAGAAAAAGGTTTCGACAGCGAGACTCTACACAACATCGACGCAAATGTCCGACACAGAAATCCCCCCCAGTAGCGGTGAGGTCTCGGCTCCAGAACCCCCGCTCGAAACACCGAACCCGAGCGGATGCAGCACAGAGAGCGGTCCTTCCGCCGCCGCCGCCGCCGCCAAGCCCGAGCCCGAGCCAGAGCCCGAGCCCGAGCCCGAGCCACCCACCCCGGCCGCCGCGGCCCCGCTCCCACCGCTGACTCCGGCGCAGTTCCGGGTGTACAACCGGCTCGCCGAGCAAATGGAATATTTTGTAACCTCTTCCTCTCCTATATCTCCCATCCCACACCAAACTGATTGAACCACGCACAAAAAAAAAAGCACGACCACTTCCGCCAATCCTGGAACACGCTCTACGGCGCGTGCGCCGCCGGCCGCCGCCCCGCCGCCCTGTCGCTCAAGCAGTTCCTCAACGAGGGCCTGCACCTGTGCGCGTACCTGACGGCGCACCACCGCATCGAGGAGACGCATCTGTACCCGATCCTGGGGCGCAAGATGGCGGCGTTCCGTAGCTCGGCCGGGCCGCCGCCTTCGCGGCAATTTAAAGGACTCGTAGGGCAGGGAGGCGGGGGGGGGAGGGGAAGAAGGAGGCGAACGAGCTGCTGCGGCAGCACGAGGCCATCCACGAGGGGATGGACGTCTTTGAGGCGTACCTGCGCGAGTGCCGCGCGGGGGAGAGGGAGTTGGAGTTGGGGGTGTTAAAGGGGAAGATGGATACGTGGGGTGAGGTGCTGATGAGGCATCTGGACCAGGAGGTCAGGGATTTGTCGGCGGAGAACATGCGCAGGTACTATACCATTGAGGAGATGAGGGCGATTCCGATCTAGGGGTCGGGAGTTGTGGGCTGGTGGATGCCAGAAAAGGCCTTGATGTCTTGGACTGGTTGGTTCCTAAATTACCAAAGCATCACCACCAATTGAACTGGTAGCAGGCACGAGTTGATAATCATTCCACGCTGCGTATCTTGCTACAATACCAAACAGATAGTCTCGAGTAGTAACAAGCCCCCAACCTCCAGTACAGTATAGGATCGAGTATGCCAGGCTGATGTCCAGAGTCCACATGTCATCTCCAATGCCGCGTGCCGCTACTATGAGCGAGCAATCCACAGGACCCATCCGAGCCCAGGCCTACGCTTGACTATCCGGTAGCCTATGGCCGCACAACAATATCAACAGTGCCAGACTCGACTGCCTCCTCAGTTAAAGCGACGCCACTGCCTGCGGCAAAGACGAGAAAGAGATTTTCCTCGGGCGTAGCATCCGGAAGCGGCAAGCTGCAAGCCTTCGCAAAGACTTCGCCACTGAAAGGCAGGAAGAGGCCGACATCACACATCTCCTCGGGCTGGTACGGAACACGCGTGAGGACGGTATATTGGCCGGTTGCGGTGCGGCTGATGACCTTGCTGGCTGTATCGACAGCCGGGATGGACGAGAATACCCGAGCTCTTACTGCCGGGTTTGTCTTGAGTGAGGATGGGCTTGAAATACCGTCAGCTTTTAGAGGCACGGGACATCAGGTTAGAGTAGCACACACCTTCGCCCGTTGTAGGTCGGGACCTCGGGTCCAATGTTGAGAAGCTTTGCTTCATCAGCCAACGCCAGCACACCTTCATACTTAGGGATTGGTGTGGGGGGCGAAGTCCACGGGGGCCGGACGACGAGTTCCTCCTCGGGAAGAATGCCGGCAGGCGTCGTAGCTGACACATCTTCCTCGTCGTCGCAGGAATGGTCGGCGCTGACCTCGTCCAGTTGTAGGCGGGGCGAACGAGGCAAGTTGCCACGTTCATCACCGGCCTCATCAACTGAGAGATCACTGATCGTCGAATCGCTGGACGTCGAGTAGTCGCTAGAGCTTATCTGCGCCGCTTCTAGATGCCCATCGATGATTTCGATTATCCGCGAGGTGGAACCCGATTTGGATATTTGATTCGCCAACCTCCTGGACGTATGGCCTTTGGGCTGGCCTGGGTTAGTTCGAAACACGGCTGCAGAGATGCGTATGCTGCACTCACCATAGGGACCGCGCGGTACCCAAGGTTCTTCACAAGGTCAACACGGGTGACGGGTCTGCGTCCCAGAGGGTTGAAGCCAAAAGCCGTTGCTGCATGTGGGGGAATGTAACCATCCAAGATGCCGTCGAGTCCGAGGAAACTCTTCTCCTTTCCGAAATGGTGGCAAGAATGGCAGATCTTGTACTGACACTCGAGGCGTTCATCGGGAACCCATGGTTTACTGTCATCGGGATATTTCGTCACGGCATAATGGGGTGGATGGCCAGGCCGATGGCGCTCCTCGGATATCGTCGTATGAACCTGAGAGACCCGGTTAGTATTTGGCGCGGTATACGTGAGCGCGAGCTTACGTTGTCGCGCTGCGAGAGGACGATGGCGAGCTGGGCCGGGCTGTAACTTTGGAGTTGCTCCGGGGTGACCTCGTTGAGGAAGCTATACTTTCCAAGTCGAACGTCTGGGCCACACTTCCCAAGCGACATCTTGCTGGAGAAGAAAACCCCTAGCTCGTCGAAAGCGACCTGTTCCCAGATTTAAGCAAACACCGGCCCTGATGGCACATGTGAATTGTACGCACCTCGTGTCCCTCGTCTCGAGCAGCTATGATCAAAGGGTCGCGATCCATGGTGCACCGGTATAGCCACCCAAATTTACCGCTTCGTCCGCATACTTCACATCTGTATCCCGGGTAGTAGATGCGTGTCATGTTAGTGTGGTTGCACTTTGGCTCCCAACGGCGTGCACTCGAGGACGGCCGCGGGCGCGAGTAGAACTTGGACTTTGGGAGGACGAGTGGTGGCGATGGGGTTGGCGGGAGCGCCGGGAGGGGGCGATGACCAGGCGGATCTGGATATATCTGTCTACCCGACGATGTGTTTGGATATTTCCGCCTATCCACGAGCTCGGAAATGTGGGTGTTGCTCTTCTCATCAGGGCTCGCCATGGCGTTGTTACTGTCGCCGTCGCTTGCTGTCGCAAAGGTGTTGACCTTGAGGATGGGAGGGGTGGAGGGCAGGTACGGAGGCCTTCTCTCAGCGGGTCTTGAGCTGCTGGGGAGCAAGAAGGTATGGAGGGTAGCCCGAGGGCCTAGTGGGGCTTCTTTCGAGGACTTGCAGCCCGTTCAAGAGAATGGGGTTGTTTTTTTTTGTTTTGAGTTTGTGCCTCTTTCACTGGGAAGGAGCGAAGGACAGAGTGATGAGGGTGTTGGGCAGGACAGAGTTCAACGGCGGCGGCGGCAGCTTGCAGCTCGCGGCGCTATACAAACTGCCCTCTGAACACGACAGCGGCATACACACAGAGAGGAGCAGCCAGGCAATGACAAACAAACCACACCGAGAGTGAGAGAAGAGGCAAGCCATGTTGATGTCACGAACATTTGCAACATCACGACTTCCTCTCCGGTTTGTTTGTTAGCGTGCGACTTGGAAACTTGTCAAAAGGCGCCTGGCTGAACACAAACGCTGATTAAAACCCAAACTGGGACTCCGCCCTGTTTTACTTCTTAGAGAGACGTATTGAGATAACGGAGATGCCCTGCCAGGCTCTCGAATTGCATCGCCGAATTGAGTCGTCAAACACACAGACATTTTGAGCTAACAGACAAACGCGCACGGGGCTGGAAGGATTTCCGAGGCCTCTAGAGAAGGAGATGAATGGCCATAATTGAAAGTCGATTTTGATGCATTTGTGTATAAACACAGAAGGGATAGATATATATCAGCAGAGGTGGTCTCGACGATGCTCGCCTTCGCCATCACGGACCACCAAGCTATTCTATGCGAGGGTTAAACGTCGTGAGGCTCAAAACCGCAGGCGTTGCGGTGCTGTCACCAATTGACTTTTCCGGGGACGGCTGGCGTGAGGGAGCTATGGCACCCGATGCTTGCAACAGCTTACGACAGCTTGCTCCCGCTTGATTCGGGGCGACGGGTCGTGGGCAGCCAATGGAGAGATGGATGCTCGACATTTCTCGAGAATGAATGTGGATGGCGGACGACGGGTGGATGAGTGGCCCTGAGATGCAGTCGAGAGCTGCAGCCGAGGTGGCCAGGGGGAAGAACAGGGGTGGGTGCTCTTGATGTGTTGTCGTCTCACAGCTTCAGCAGCTCAGGTCGGCCAGGGCGTCCCAGGTTGGCCAGGTTAGGCCGTGGGGGAACAGGGGTAGGTGGCCTGCGTGAGGCCTGAGGGGAAAACAAACCTCGGCCATTGTGCGCCATGGGGTGATGCAGCCAATCAGAGGCGGTATTCGAGGCTGGCCATTCAGGTCTCCACCCTCGTCTGCCCCCCCCAGCCGCCAGAGTCGCCCAGTCGCCTAGTCACCCAGTCGCCAGTCGCGACGCTGAGATGAGCTCTCTCCCCCCATCAAAAAACCAACCTCCTCTCCGTTGTCCACAGTCCACCTCTCGCCCCCCGAACCGTGCCCAGCGGATCTCGAGACGAGAGCTCGCAACCCGCAACCCGCAAGACCCGCATCCCCCGATCATCCCATCGCCGTGCTCTCTCCTATTACCGGTGAGTCTCCAATCGACGCGTTTTTTTGGTCTGCACAATTGGCGAAACATCGTGACGTCGACCGCCCCGGTTCCCCGATCCACGCTGTAAACAAAGCAACGAAAACCACACCCCCCCCCCCCCCGGCGCAATCCTCGCACCGCGACCGATTCGCGCCCTGCCCAAACCACTCAAACCGCTCAACCCACTGCCGACTGCGAACAGCCGACTGATCGGTTCTTATGTTATAGATCCAGCTCCACACTTTCCTAGATGTCGGTTTGACCGCCTCCAGCCATGTCGCTTAAAATTGAGCGGGACACGGTCACGACCGCTGTTACCGAGAACGTGAGCAAGGCCGTCGAAAAGCACGTCGGCCATGGCGCCATCGCAACCACCGCCGCCGCGGTGACCGAGGCCGCCACCGGGAACCTGCCCGGAACCAAGGGGCACCACCCCATCGCCGCCGTCGTCGGCACCGCCATCACCGGTGGCAGGCAGAATGCTGGCACCAAGGGCTATCTAGCGGTATGTTGTGCCACCTTCTGTGTCCCCGGCTCCGCCTCTGCCCTCTCCCGGCGCCGTCTCCCTTCCCTCCCTCCGTGTCTGACCGGCTGTCTGTAGACCTATATCAAGCAATTGGAAGACCACCCGATGCGAACCAAGATGCTCACTGCCGCCACCTTTGCCGGCTCTCAGGAGCTCATTGCGTCGTGGCTGGCCAAGGACCGGAACAAGCATGGCAACTACTTCACGGCGCGGGTCCCCAAGATGGCCGCCTATGGCGCCCTGGTCAGCGCTCCGCTAGGTCACGTCCTGATCTGGGCTCTGCAAAAGGCCTTCAAGGACCGCAAGAGCCTCAGGTCCAAGATCCTTCAGATCCTCGTTAGCAACTTGATTGTATGTAGAAACACGGCCCTTCATCCCACCCTCCAATGGCAAACTGACCACCCAAACAGATTGCTCCCATCCAAAATACCGTTTATCTCGTCGCCATGGCCCTCATTGCCGGTGCCAAGAATTTCCACCAGGTCAGGGCCACCGTGCGCGCTAGCTTCTGGAAGGTGATGCGTGTCAGCTGGATTGCGTCACCCGTCTGCCTCGCCTTCGCCCAGAAGTTCCTACCCGAGAGCACCTGGCTGCCCTTCTTCAACCTCGTGTCGTTCGTCATCGGCACCTACATCAACACCGTCACCAAGAGGAAGCGCCTGTCGGCCCTGCGCAAGAAGCACTTTGGCGACGGCACGGGTCGCCCCGCCGGCGGGTCCAGCCACACCGGCCGTCCCGAGGACTACCCACCCATCGGTCCCAACCCCCAGTATTAAATAGAACCCGAGCAGAGAGAGAGAGAGAGGATATGAAAATGTCCCCGACAAGGGCAAGCACGAGTTTTTACGATCAGTGCAACGCTGGGCCATATCCAAATCCAAAGATATCCTCCCTGAGAGATTTTGGGACTTGCAACGAGGAGTTGAACGACGGAATATCGCGTTGGCAGGGCAGTCTTCTTGGGGAACGGGTGGGCAGCGGGTGAATGGGCTAGGAAACAACAAAAGTAGCCCACATATGCAGGAGGTCCATTGAAGGGCGGGCTATGGGTGGCGATGGTCTTTGGAGGGTGCCTGCGCTGTATAATCTCTCTTGTTACGTTATTGGATGTCAAATATTTCTCTTGCTGCTACCAGACAGGTGGGTAGATAAACAACTTGGACTAGCTCAAATACCTTTTTGCCACGGTTGCCTTGCAACTGTGAATTGTAACATGCCTACGGCGGGACGTCGCCTTGTGTAGTATTGACTAGCTCCTCTCCCGAGTCTTGTATCTATGACGAAGCGGAGCCTTGACATCAACCTCCACGGTATGTACGCACTTGTGCTGACATGGGATGCCTAACATCCTGAATCCACTCAGATACGGCCACCCGTCCACACTTGAACCTACTAGAAGCAGACACTTTTATTAAAGAGCGGCTATAAGTATAGTAGTCAGTATATCTCATTGTGGCTGCAAAACAGCGCTGAGACGACGCCAGTTCGATCCCAGCTAGCCGCATTGGTCATTCAATTCTTTTTGGTGTTTTGGTACCGTGCTTGTAGTGAGGGTGTTGGTTTTCAGTTCTCCCCAGAGTGTTGAGGCGGGGCGGAATTTTGGCGGAAAAGCATGCGGATGGTGATGACTTGTGTGTCTCGCTGTGGTGGTTCCATAGTCGTATGCGCGGCCGCGTGGTCCTGTCGTGACGGAAAAGTTTGAGCTAGGCATTTTTGCCAATCCCAGCATAACGAGCTCTGCTGGGCCGCGGCCATGTCATGATATTTAGTGGCCTTCGGCTAAGTATACCCTCGGAGCGCAGGAACCTTTGGATGTGATTTGGGGACGAAGTGGTTCATCCTGCCCCGCCGCCCAAATCGTGGCCCTCTAGCATGAAGCCCGGGCTCCAGTACTCCCACTCCTCACTTTGCTTGTCAACCCAAAGCATGCCCCCGCCCACCAGGTCCTCGAGGGCGGTCTGGGAGCGTGCGCGCGTCCACCGGAGATTCACCATAAGCATCGACACGCTGATGTAACCGAGCACCTGGACGGCCTCGAGCACCGCGCTCTGGTCCGTGTTTAGCTCTTTGGGCACCGAGCGGATGTAGGGCTTGCTCCCGACCTTGATGACCGAGTACGCCGAGCCGAGCGGCTTGAGCGTGCCGACGGCGCGGAGGATATCATCCCTATCCCTCATTCGTCAGCCACTCTCTCTCTCTCTCTCTCTCTCTCTCACACACACACACACACACACACACACACACACACACCACACACACACCACACCACACCTAGGGAAGAAAGGGGGGACATACTCAGTAACCTCGCTCGAGCCCTCCATCCTGCCCAGCATGATGCGCTCGCGCACCTTACGCACCTCAATCAGCCCGCCGTTCTCGCCGCGGGTGTCCCCGCAGACCTCGACGACCTTGACGGCCAACTCAAAGTAAAAGTCGTTGACGCTGCGGCCGAGCAGCTGCGCCCAGAGGGATCCCCCACCGCCGTTCTCCCCGCCACCACCCTCGCGGCTGCTCGCTGCCAGCGGGTCCACCCCGATGGCCGCGCACATGCGCGCGAACTGCGCCCGGAACGTCGGGTTCGACCGGATGTCCTTGGCGTGCGTCGCCGCGAACTGCTGCAGCAGCGAGCGGAACACGGAGAGCTGTGTCTCGAACACCTGCGCGTTGCTGCTGCGTAGTGATGACCCGTGCGACGCGTACTGCGCCGAGGTCAGCCGGCTGCGGTCGAAGGCCGCGAGGCCGACGCCTTTGCGCGACATTTTAGAGGGGTTCTGTTGTGGAGCGGGGGGTGGTGGGTTGAGGCGGTGATGTTGGAGGGTTGGAGGGGGAGGCTATGTGATGGTAAGTGGTAGTGGTGGGATGGCAGGGCGATAAGATAACGTTTTGCTCAGGCTGCCCAGACACAACTCCTCAACTTACCATGTTGTCGGTGCAAACACCCAAGGTGGGATAAGATGAGCAAAAGTAGTTATGAACAAAGTAATTCTCACATCAGATTCACTTGAGTAAAGATATTTCGGATACAACACCTACTCTGTAAAAGACCATCTCACAAGTCTAGCAAAGTAATCATGTCGGGGAATGCAAGTCTTGGACTCAACCCCAGCTTAAAGAGTTCTTGGCTGAACATCCCGCAAAGGCCGGCAAATTGAAACAGCTCAACTTTGCTTTGATTTATTTCATCGGGTTGAGGTGTTTGTGGTGTTTGTGAACTCTGTAGCCTGCGTACACACGGTATCATCATGACAATGACCCGATTTCTACACTACGATTCAAAACCGACCTCCTATAGAACCATGATAATATCACCATGTAACGTCTGAAGTGCCTGCCTTGGCCGCCCACCGTCTTCACGCATAATGCACACGAACCTGGGCCAGCTGGGATACATTGCCTTCATTTCAGGACGAGTACTGGACTTCGAGTCCCAGATTCCGAAACGGCTCGTCCAGCCGATGCAGGTCTATGCCAGAGCCCAGGCTAAAGATGAGCGACTTGATCCTCCCCTCCCAAAGCAGACCGATTCTGAGATTCTGGTCGAGCCTGGCCTTCAGCACGCCCAAGTACTTTTCCTTCTTCTGCTGGCCGGCCCCGGCCTCGGGGGCGCGGGGCGCTGCCGTCTGGGGCTCGGCATCATCATCGTCGCGCCGCCACTCCAGCTTCGCTTGGAAGCTCCTCTCCTTTGCCCTCGGCCTGCCGGCGGGCGCCGCCGCCGTCCCCGTCCCGGGCTGCTCCTCGGCTACCGCCCCGAGCAGGAACCCCGCCGGCCTCCGGTTGCTCCAGAGCTCCATGCCCACCGCCCAGTCGCTCTCGTAGCTGTACACGTTGAACTCCATCCGGGTCGCCAGCGAGCAGTAGTCCTTGGCCAGGACGGCGTACGTCGCGTTGATGTTGCCCATGAGCGGGTTGATCGTCAGCGTGGCCGTCAGCGGCGTCCCGCGGTACGACGGCAGCGTCGCGAACCGCGCCCCCAGCGATATGCCCCCCGACTTGTTCAGCGTGCCGTAGTACAGCTCCGCGCCTGCGCTGAACCGGCCGTAGATGCGCTCCTTCTCCCCCCCGCTGCTCTGGCTGGTGCTGGTGGTGCCATTGCTGACGCTGCTGCTCTCGCCACCACCGGACGAGGTAGCGAGAAGCGACCCCCCCGGGTGGTGGCTGAGGGTGCTGGCAATGGTGTTGGTCGAGGCCGAGGCGGCGTCTCCGCCAAAGTTGTACAGCCCGCGAACGCCGAGGAGCCCGCCGTCGGTGGAGGCTAGGCCCTCAACGCCGTAGTTTCCCTGGTCGTACTGCACCAGCCCCAGCAGGGTGCCGCCGTTCCGCAGCGACTGCGCGCTGACGGCCGAGAGCTGGACCTGCAGCGCCGGCGTGAGCCGCTTGACCACCAGCCCCTCGAGGAGCGATTGGGGGAGGTATAGCCGGCCGTAGAGAAGGGAGCCCCCGTCCTTGCTCAGGCAATGGGCGGGGGTGGTGATTTTGTCCGCATCGGCTGCGGCGGGCTTCGAGGTGTCACCCTTCACGCTGGTGTGGGCGGGCAGCAAGCCCAGCACAGCCGGGGCGCTGGCGGGTGCTGTGCCGTGTCCAAAGCCGTGGAGTTGGCGGTAGGACCGTAGAAGCGTGGATAGCGGGATGCGATCGGATGGGGACGTGACGTTTGCGAGCGGGACCGACGAGTAGAGGTAGGATATGGAGCCGTCGACGACGCCAACGCTGCCGAGCTGGTAGCTTGTCGCGAAGTGGGGGGTGGAGAGCGACGAGAGGGCGATGCGGAGGCCCGCGGGGAGCGGGAAGTCGATTAGCTCTGTGGGCAGTTAGCACGGCGTGGGGAGGGAAAGGGGAGATGCTGGGATGGCAGGATGCATTACCCCTTGCGGTAGCGTTCAGCTCCTTGTAGGTGTTGTCATCGCTCCAGCCTGTGGCGCCGTAGAAGGCATTGGTGACGTAGTGCATAAACTCGCGCATTCTCGTAGTGGCTCCAGTGTCGAGAAGCTAGCATATTAGGTCACCTCTGGGGTATCATTTGGGGGGGAAGGGGGGGGGGGAGGGGGGTTAGAAGCCGGTTCGAGGCTTGAGGTGTCGGTTATCACGATGGTTGCGATGTCTTGTCTTTTGCGATGCGCCGTTTTGCCTGCCGGCTGGTGGGTGGCTAGGTCATGCAATCTGATAAATAGCAGGCCCGAGCGCCCAGCTTCACCGCCCCGACCGTCGAGGACTCGGGAGACCTTATGACCTAAGCTTGATCTCGGGACACCTGGAATTTCCGAACCAGCCACATAATTCACAACTAGGACCTGGTTTGTTTGGACTTGCCGTCTTTGACATTTAGTTTTCCTACACTGTGCTTGAAAACACTTTGGCTTTCCAAAGGCCCGCGGGAGAATGCCCACGACGCAAGGCCGCCTTCCCGCTCCAATGCGTCAAGCCAAAAGATCCCAACGACAAAGCCAATCTCGACCCGCTACCTGGCCCTACGCCTTGGCCTCATCGCCAAAGTTGTCGCGGCCGCTGGCAAACACCTCCTCAAAGTTGTACTCGAACCACCGGATGTCGGGGTTGAGGCCGGCAAATTTCCACACGCCGTCCACCTTCTTGTAGTAGTGGGTGTTGTGGCTGTGGGCGTGCCCCTTGACCTTGACCTCCTTGAGGGTCGCGTCCGTGTACACCTGATGGGGCACACGGAGCTGGTGGTAGCCGATGACCTCGGTGTCCGACACCTTCTCCCACTTGTTGGCGCCGCCGATGAAGTGCTGCGTGCGCAGGAGGGGGTTGCCCAGGACCGCCTTGTCCGAGATCATGGCAATGAACTCCTCAGCCGGCATGGCCTCCCACAGCTTGTTGAGGAACGAGCGGTAGTCGATCTGCAGTCGGTCAGGTACCCGGTCAGCCATCCGTATCCCCGCATTCACCAGGTCCGAGGGTCGCACGAGGGGCAACATACCCGCAGGGTGGGCGCGATGCACTTCCGCAGACGATCCCAGTCCTTGGAGTCGTAGCTGTCGGCCCACTCGAAGGCGGCCTCGGTGATGCCGAGGTAGTCTGCGCCGGTCAGTGTCTCGGATCCACCATTGGACTCGGAGCGGGGTACAACCCACCCTCAAACGAGATGGTTTCCTTCTTAGCAGCCATTGTGATTGATGTTCTTAGTTCTCGGGTCTAGACGAGACTGCTCCAGCCTGAGCCTTGTGTCGCAGAGCGGGGGAGTCGCTTCTTATCTGTCCCCGCGTGTTCCTAGCCCTGGGCTAGACAGCCGCAGTATTGGGCAGGGACCCGGCTGAAACGGCGGCCTGATGGTGCGGATGGCAGTTCCCGATTCCCCCATGCCGGAGTCCGGATTTTGGTGGGGATGTGCGTACAACCTGGGCCGGACATGGCCTAACAGGACCGGCGCGGGGGGCGGCTTGCGCCTCTTCACTCCTGAGCTCTGCCTTCAGCCGACCAGGAAGGAAGCTTAGGTTCCCATTACGTGCTATTCTGAGTCGCGCCCCGCCAGCATCGCCCAGCGTCGTGTTGGATCGTAGACCAGCGCTAAAAAAAAAAAAACCCCCCCCGTGAACCCCTATTTGTGCCCGCTCGTACCTGGGACCGATGCAGATGGATGCATGCGATATTCCGTACGCACACGCAGAGATCAAGGGCCGGGAGAGTCTAGACCTGCGGGGTCAAGCCAACTGCTAGCAAAACTGCTAATTATTGCGGACTCGACGGCCACCGGCTACGACCTGTCAGTCTACGGCTTCCGGAGTCGTACAGATGGCGCCGCCCAGCTCCCGCCCGTGCCCGTTCCTATTTGCCCGTCTCCAAAAACACCCGGCCGTTTGTGTCACAGCCCCGGATGGCCAAATATGGTGGCTTATTACCGGCTTGCTTCGATTCCCGCGGAGCGAGAGATGCGCGAGGGGCACGAGGATGTGCGAGCATGCGCGGGACATGTCCGCGGAGCAGGCTCTGTTTTCACTCCGTTTTTCACGAGCCCCTCCCCACCTGCTCGCTGCGGGATGGCTTCCGTATGAAGCGCCTTCAGTCTGTGTCTTCACTCCAGGCGCTCCAATCACTCTCGCCACCATCACTGCCGCCGTCACCGCCTTCACGGCTACTGTCGTCCGAGATGACAATGTAGACCCTCTTCTCCTCCCCGGCCTGGCCCTCCCCCAGACCTCCCGACGCCGCCAAAGAACTCCTGGTCACTCGCCGTGTTCGCTCTGGAGAAATCGGATGGGCCGTGGCCTTTTTAGCCAGGCCAAACAGCATGCCCACCGACCGTCTCTTCCCAGCGGCCGTAGGCACCGGCCCGCGCTGACCCCTATTTAGCTTGCCCGTTCCTGTTCCTGTTCCTGTTCCTTTTCCTGTCCCTGTGCTAGTCTTTTGCTTGGGTTTCTGTAGCTTCTGTGGCTTCTTCACCCCGGCGCCGTGGCTGACCGCCCGGCCTCCCCACTGCCTCGCGACCTCATTGAGCTTGTCCAAGATCTCGCCGCGGGCGTCGTCTCGGCTCATTCCGTGACTGAGAAACCAGTCGTAGCTGGTGTGGCAGTGGCGGATGTGGGCCCGCACGGCGAGCTTGACCCTCTGCTGCAAGTCGACCTTGCCGGCCCTGCCCACGCGCCGGCTGTGCTTCTTGAGCGCCTGGTTCAGGATTTTGGGGATCTCGCCGCGGGGCGTCTGCGGGAACAGGCGGACCAGCTCCTGCTCGAAGGTGCCCTCGAGGGCAGCGTCCCGCTTCTGCACGGCTGACGCGCGCTTGGCGGCCGTCGCGCGGTGCTCGGCCACCACGGCGTCGTGCACCCACGCCGGACACCGCAGCCCGAGCGGCCGGTTGGCCTTGTCGAAGACGACGTACAGCGTCTGGCCCGCCGCGTGCGTCTTCTGGCGGCAGTTCTTGGTGATGTAGACGTCACCCTTGGGCACGAATTGGTAGCCCGACGGCATCGGGCTGAAGAAGCGGACTTCTGGCTCGGCTGCCATGCTGCGTGCGTGGTGGTGAGACGGAGACCCCGCTATAAGTGGTTTTTGCATGCGGGTGGGAGGGGGGGAGAGGGAGATTGCGGTGATGGTGGTGGGTTTTGGTGGTCTCAGCCCAGACCGAAATTGCTGGATTGGGTGGGACTCCGGGTGGACTGGTGTGAAGCTCTCTCATGCATTTGTCATGCCGTCAGCCCTGTGTTGCAAGTCGGTTCGCCTGTGGAAGTGAGGTTTGTCAGTTCTGATGTCGCGGAATCGAGGTTGCGGGTTGCTTGCCAAAGCCGGGATGAAGCGTACCGTGACGGGCTTGATGTGGATGAGAAGTGGGTACTGATGTGTCGACGTGGCACCTCGACAAATGGAGTTTTTCGGGGACCCAAAACAGCTGGCCGGAGCGCTCTTTTGTCACCGCAAAGCCGGACTGTGTCTTTGTCGAGGAGAATTGAACAGCCGGCTGGCCCGCGCCATCGAGTCTGCTTTGTTGTTTTGTTTGTTGACCGTTTTCACAGCGCTGTCTCGGCCGTCCGTTTCTGGCGCACGGTCTTTCTCCAATCTTGAATCATTGGACGGACCATTACGGAAAATAATATCACCTTCGCCTGCCTCACGCGACCACCGCGGCCAAGAGTCTGGCTGGTGTTGATGAAGACATCCCAGCTCAGGCTGCAAATGTTGTCTTTGTACAGAAATAACACACACGCGAGACACAGCCCGACTTTGAAAAGATGCCGAATACTCATCATTGGTACGTATCTCATCTTCGTACCTACCATTTTAGTATTATTGAATTTCTTCAACAAAGCTTCTTTCGTCACATCTATTGGTACTAGCCTACTTGAATTACGTACTGTCTCTCTTTCAATCGCCGTTACTTTGCAGGGTAAACTTGTTACGGATTCGAATGAATAATCAACAATCGCCTTCAAGTTCCTGGTAAGTACAGCTCACCCCTTTGATATACAATCATGGCTGCGTTGTTCAACAAATACCCTCACGTTCAACATCCTACCTGCCTTGACAATTATACAACACCAAGCCCCCAGTGCTTTATTCAGACTAGGGAGCTTCCCTCAGCCTTGACATCAGGCTTTGCCCCAAACCAGGCCTTGGTAAGCCTGTCTTTCAAAACTGCCAACTCCTTCACCCACTCTTCCTCATGGCCCGCAATACGCGGCTCGCCAAGCGGCTCGCCATCCCGGTTCACCCAGTCAACCAGATCCTTGACATAGCCGACCTCGCGCCCCGTTTCCGCGAGCGAGTGGAACTTGCGCCCGACGCCGCGGTCCTTCACCTTCGCCTGGTACTCCTCCACCATGTCGGCCCGGGCCGGCAGAAACGCCCGGCCGCTGAACACCCGGGCCAAGACCTTGGCCTGGAAATCAAACAGGGCGAATGTCACGGCATGGTACGGCACGCCGATGAAGGCCAGCGTGGGGTCGGGGATGTAGAAGATGTCCTTGTGCAGGTTGTGCGCCATGTTGCCGTCCGAGGTCACCAGCAGCTCGGGCCCGGCATCGGCCGGCGCCACCGTGTCCGACTGCAGGTGTGGCAGGAAGGGGTACGAGGTGATGTAGCCCACGGCAATCACCACGTGGTGGATGTCCTGGAGAACCGTGCCGTCCTTCAGCACGATGGAGCCCGGGAGTGGGGTGTCGTCGCCGAGCTGCTGTTCGTCGCCCTCGACCAAGGAATCGTTCAGCACGAACCTATCCACCTCCCCGATGCGGATGGTGCTTTTCGGGAGCAGGTGGGCGGGCGTGTCGTACAGGCCCCCGCGCACGCTCTGGTAGACCGTGCTGGCGATGCCGGCCGTCTCTCGGCAGATGTCGGACCCCGACACGCCGGCGCCGATCACCAGGATGTTTTTGCCCCGGAACTTGTCGGGGCGGCGGTACTGCTTGGACACGGTGACGCGGGCGGGGAAGGCGGCCTTCCACTCCCTCAGGCCCGCGAAGTCGGGCACCCGGGGCGTGCTGTAGTGGCCCGAGGCCACGGCGAGCAGGTCGAACTGCCGCGTCCGCTCGATCAGCTGGGGCCCGGCTGGTGCCCGCCGCCACTCGAGCGTGACGGTGCGCACCTCCCACTTGGTCCCGTCGGGGCTCTTCCGGGCCTCGTCGACCCGCATGTTGTACTGCGTCACGGCGTGCACCCCGTGCTTCCGACTCAGGCCCTGGATGTAGCTCTCAGCCTGGTCCTGGCTGACCTCCAGCGCCGTGCCCTCGGGCCACGGGCCGAGGCTGCTGACCAGGATACTGGTGGGGATGTTGTTGGTGAGGCCGGCGTAGCAGGCCCCCGGCGGCGCGAAGCGGACCTCGAGGCTCGTGCTGTCCGCCGTCTCCAATGCTTCACCACCGTCGTCCTTGCGGCTCTCGCCGTCGACGGGGGAGTCCGGGGGCGGTGTCGCGTAGGCGAACTCGCCCGGCTGTGAGGGCTGGTAGTCGGCCAGGGACGGGAGCTGGCTGGGATAGGGCGGGTCGTCGGGCACGCGCTCGTCAAAGTGCCAGATGCCGCCGGCCACGTCGGCCCGCTCGAACACTGTCACGGATAGTCCTTCCTTGAGCAGGTAGGCCGCCGCGGAAATCCCCCCGATGCCGGCGCCAATCACGGCCACGGTCCGGCCCGGGGCGAATCGCGACTCGGAGGCCATGGTAAAGCGTCAAACTGGCGGTATAAGCATGTATGTTGGGTAAATCTGGGCATCTAAGGAGGGAAGAGTTAGTATAGTCCGCCGCGGTTGCAATGCCAAGCGAAACGGCGGGAACGGCACCGGGCGAGGCTAGGGTTAAGTACCCAGGTTCGAGCGGGTGCTCTGGTCGGTGGCCACCTCGAGCTCACGGCAAAATGATAGTGGCAATAAGAATGGGAATGGGCGTTTGGTGTCGCTGACCAACGCTGCAGTGGCACCCCTCCTCACCGGGGTCGAGCACGCCATTCGACCGTCAGGATGGCGCAAATCCGATACCAACATCGGGGTCGGCCCTCGGAGCGACTCCGCATAGGCTATCGTCGTCGGAGTCCCAAATGTCACAATTCGTGGACTTGTAAGGATTGTAGAGAAGGGCAGTGGCCATGCCTCTTTCGGTCGCCTGCTAGACTCAAACCATCGTAAACTCTCCAGAGCTCAACTCGAAGGCACAACACGCCGCGGAGCGGCACTCCGATTCGCCGGCTGCCTTCTACAAACGGAGGTGCAATTATGCACCGGATATGGCGAATTTGATACCACGGGGACGTGGGGGTTTGCCCTCTTCGTGGGGCGAATCCGCCCACCGACCTGACAGAAAATCGGATAGGTCAGCCCCGACACCAAAAAAAGACTCGACTTGGAAGCTATTCGGACGAAAACGCCTAGGTCTTACAGATGATGGATACCCATTGCATGGCCGTGGAGCTAGCAGGAGCCGTGCACCAACAACCCAAAAGTGAGGCGCCGCCAAAGTGATTGAATACAAGTTGGTGAACGACCCCGTTTGCCGCTCTCGACATTTGGTGCTATTCCAGGTCAATATTTAGGAACCAGCATCTTTAAACTCTACAGACAGCCCATTTGATGCGGGAACAGCATCTATGGTTCTGACAAGTAGACAAGTAGATAGATAAGAAGATGGGTAGACAGTGAGTGGCTTCCTCATGGCCCTAGCGCCCGCCTGGGCCTACATCTTGGGCCTGGCCGGGGACCATTCCTAACCTTAACCTCTTGACCTAATTTACTCTACGGAATATAGCACAATTGCCAGTATCTATGTGAATTGAGTCGGGATCGCCAAATACCCCTTTCAAATTGGTACTACTAGGATGCTGATACTGATCGAATATGGCTACATGGATCCCTGGCGAGTCGCTGCCTGGATCTACAGCACTGTGGAACGCCAAGCTAATGTCCTATAGGCTACACACCCTCCGAAGCACACGTTAACACAGCCGCTGCACCGTCTGGCTCCTAATCGCGCACATAGCCACAGCCTTTAAAGTCGCGGGTAGCAGCTAGGGAGCACGCTGCGCTTCATCACATGCCCTGACCAGTATTTCTTTCTTTCTTTCTTTCTTTCTCATCGTTTTCCTTTCCGTACGGCCTGTTTATGTACCTGCATACCACTTTGTACGCTTATTGGTGATAATACTAGCTGCAGGCAGCTGTATGGCAATAACTCGCCCCTGCCTGTTTCTTGTTGAGAACATCTCAGCATAGCATTGGAAGTATCGGCTAGGAAAGAATAATTCAATGGACATACTACAACGATGTACTTCTACCCCCGTAATCTCAATAGTTCTTTCGTCGATGCCGCCCGCCGTTTACTGCGAGTTGACGAGCAAACAATCGTTGACGTACGAATTTGATTCAACAAAACAGTCGCTGTATGCCGTCTAGCTAGGTATTGGCTTATCTGTTCAAACGACGGCCAAGGGTAGACTCCTGTCGTCAACCACCGTCAACTTTGGAAGGATGTCCTGGTGGGTGAGAGAGACTACATAAATAAGTCTAGGATGCCTGATTGGGCTCAGATATGTATGCTTGGCATAAGGCGCTCGCTAGAAATGACGTTAAATCGCTCAACACCTGGTCTCGAAATACTCTCCTTAAAAACTACCACTACTGGGGACCTTTGAGGACCTTTGATGACCTGTATTTGGTTCTTTCAATATGTTTTCATGATTTCCTGTTTTCACTTCGTACCCTTTTCAAGAAAATACTACTACCCCTCACTCTATTTTTTCTTTGGCGAGCTCTCATTGGTCGGTCAGAAAGATAAGAAGCTGGCGGTTTGGTGGAGGTGGCTCGTGCTTTTCATTGCAGAGCTCCACGTGAGCTCCAATGGATGGGCACCTGGACGTCATCGTGCAACGTGATAGGAACTAGGAAGGAAACCGCGCGATGCGCCCAGTGCGCGGCCGATGCGCCTTTACGCCTTCACGGCCTTCCACAATCACCACGACGAAACTCGAGTGTCAGATTGTCTTGCCAGCTTGTCCCGTCGTGCCCGTCAGCTTCCACCAGCTTGCAAGCTTATCGCCCGCGAATGGCAGGGCTGAGACGCCGGCCCCCTGCAGTTTACGGTCAGCCATAATCGCACAGCGTCCGCGACGCGCCCAAGCTGAATTGTCTTCTCAGCTTCTTCAGGTTTCCCATGCTGCTGTCTCTTGCCTATAAACATTCGCGCTCCTGATCGGCGGCCGGCAGCGCTCTTCACTCTTGCTCGGCTTCAATTGACCTAGCTAGCGATCAATCGACGCCATGTCCGACATGTCGCTTCCAACTGACGAGGGTGGGCGTCCATCGCCTTCGCATCCGCAATCGCACGACTTTGCGACCGACATCTCTTCGCCTGTCACCGCTACGCCCCCAGCTCCCCAGCCGGGGGCGACGACGCCGGATGTCTCCAGACCTAGTCCGCATGTCCATTATGCCCTCAACCCGATTGATACCAGCGTTGGTGGTGACCATACGCTTGAGGGCGGCAATGGCAATGGCAATTCGACCAGTATCCCCGGCCGCGCCTTTGGTCGCTCTAACACTGACCAGAGCGCCATCACCCCCATTTCGCGTCGTCGCACCCGTGTAGGCACCTTCAGGACCGTCGAGGACTTTGATGACTTTGAAGTCCGCCCTGGCTGGCATCGTTCGTTCGCCTTTACCTGTCCCTGAAACCCCCCCCCCCCACCTGATGCTAATACGCCCGGCCGTAGCTGGTTCTGAGCCAGGCGTTGACCCGAGCAAACCCGATGGCGGCCACGCCTCCATGCCAACCCTCAGTGCGCCATGCGATATCACGATTGTCGATTTCTCCCAGGACAATCTGTCTATCCGCAGACTTGACAACGAGACCCTGGGCCCGTTTCTCACCCTCCCTCAACCAAAGTGGGTCAAATGCCGCTGGATCAATGTCAACGGTCTCAGCTGGGACGTGATACAAACTCTAGGGCGACACAAGAGTCTGCACAAGCTGGCTATTGAGGACATTATGAATACACGGAACAGGACGAAGGCCGAGTGGTACGTGGAGAGCGCTTACGTGAGTAGGCCGAGTTGTTGATTGCCCTTTAGGTTCCCGACACATTCTTTTATGGTTTTGACCCTGCAAAAACTTGTTCATCTCTACGACTCTGACGACGATGACGACGATGACTATGGCTCAGACGCCGACGTATTAAGTCAGCCTGGTAGTATTCGGAGTGGGCGGAGCGGTCGGAGCGGGCGCAAACGATCCAAGCTTTGGAGAAAAGTCCGAAGCTTGTTCGACGGCAACGGCCGCGGTCCGACGGAAACTATTGAGACGGGAAAGCCCCCGTTTCCCGGAGATGTTGCACGCGAAGCGCAAAGGCAATTTAGGTCACACCCGACGGGATTTTCCGACGTCTTCGACCCCAGTCAGGTCCGGACGTTGCAGAGGTACCATGCGTCGCCGAATGACCCCCGAACCTTGTTCATGGAGAAGAATTCCGCCTTGAGCCGTAAAAAGCTCGCCGTGACTTGCGAGCAGGTATCCATGTTCATCACTCAAGACAATACCATTATCAGCTTCTTTGAGGTATCGGCCCAAGATGTTGAAGCGCCTATTGTCCGGCGTCTTCAGACAAGCGACACCATTATCCGGCAGTAAGCTATGCCGCCCTCGTGGCTCGATCTGCATCAACTGATCATCCCACTAGGTCTTGCGATGCCTCCATGGTTGGGCAAGCGATCATCGACGCCATAATTGATCTAGCCATCCCCGTGACGGCTTGCTATGGCGATGTGATTGGTGACCTCGAACTTGACGTCTTGACAAGACCAACCCTTGAGCATACCAAGAGCCTTTACGTTGTCATCACCGAGATCAACAAAATGCTGAGTTTCATCAACCCCATCATCACACTCATCAACGCCATTCGTGATCACAAGACAGAATTGGGCCAAGATGCGACCATGCATATGCTCCAAGACCCAAGCAAAGGAGTCATCATCACGCACATCACCTACACGTATCTCGGCGACGTCTTGGACCATTGCGTCCTCATCACCGAGTCTCTCAACCAATTGAAGAGCTCGGCTGACGGCATGATTGGCTTGATCTTCAACACCATCTCTGCCTACCAGAACGAGTCTATGAAGCAGCTTACAGTGGCTACCATCATCTTCCTGCCATTGACATTCTTGACTGGGTATTTCGGTCAGAACTTTGAGCCGTTCACCGTCTTGAAGGAAGACGTGGGCTATTTGTAAGTGCGAGGGGCTTGTTTGCGACGTGCGCCCAAGCTAACATTTTTGAAGCTGGAAAATCGCAGTCCCCGTGGTAGTCGCCGTCATCCTCATCTTGTTCAAGGATGTCATCTATGACTACTTCAAGTTCCTGTCTCAGCGGCGCTATATCGTGCACCTTAAGAAGACCCATCGAAAATCACGGAAATTGAAGCGGTTTTAGGGTTAGACACTGGAAACCAAGTGTCTCAAATCGCCTTTGAGAATCTTGGGGGTCTTTGTGTACCCGTGTCCTATGTCCCCCCGCATATCCTGTACCGCTTTCTCCGCAACCCCCTACCTTCTCGGACCTACCAGCCGATAAGTCATAGGCATTTGGGGACCACTGCCGAGAGGGGGGCACATATTCCCGCCACTCAATCAATATTGGGGAGGCTTATGCGTTCCCCCCCCCCCCCCCCCCCCGCATCCTCTGGACTTCAAGATGGTGGATTCGCCCATTCAATCAGAGGCTCGTACGGTGCTAGCGACGAGGCAGCTATACAACACATCAAACATTGACCGCCGCCCAATACAATAATACAAGTACCACCAAACATCAATGGCTACCCGTACCGAAGACATTATTGCTCAGCCACAGCTCTTGTTTATCGAGGGCTACCAGGCTAGTTCCGACAATGCCACCTTTCCGGTGAAGAACCCAATGACAGGCAATGCTCTTTACGATTGCTCTTCTGCAACCATACAAGACTATGCACTCGCCATTGAGAAGGCACATGCGGCCTATCAGCTCTGGTCCAGGACGAGTCCTTCGGCCCGGCGCCTGATTTTCTTGAAAGCCGCCGAGATTTTGGAGTCATACGTCAATAGTGAAGCACCTGAACTCCTATCGCAGGAGGTTTCGGCGACTAAACACTGGATCAAGGTCAACATGCATGCGGCGGCAGGCACCTTCAGGGAGACGGCAGGCCTTGTCACGCAGATCAAGGGAGAGATTGTGCCCGCGGACCGGCCAGGGACGACGATTCTGGTGGAGCGTCAGGCAGTCGGCGTGGTCTTTGCGATATCACCCTGGAATGCTCCTGTTTGTTGCCTCCCCATGAGTTTGCATGCTGTATGTGCTAACGCGGGGAGCAGGTGAATCTCACAGCGCGTGCGATCGCCTGCCCCTTGATTTGCGGTAACACGGTTGTCCTCAAGCCATCGGAGCTCAGCCCCAAGTGCCAGCATCTCGTCGTCAAGGCATTGACTGTTGCTGGCTTGCCGCTCGGCTGCCTGAGTTTCCTTCCTACTAGTTCGGAAAGAGCGCCGGAGGTGACCGAATATGCCGTCAAGCACCCCAAAGTCCTGCGTGTGAACTTTACGGGCAGCGACCGAGTGGGAAAGATCATCGCGGGCTGGGCAGCCACATGCTTGAAGCAATGCGTTCTAGAGCTTGGTGGCAAAGCCCCCGTTATCGTGTTTGAAGATGCGAATATCGACGATGCCGTCGAAGCGGTCGTCTTTGGCGCTCTTTCGAATAGCGGTCAGATATGCATGTCGACGGAGCGTGTGCTTCTGCACCAGTCGATCAGCCGAGACTTCAAGGCGAAGCTTCTGCAAAGAACGGAGGGCTTGAAGACAGGAAGCCACCTGGAGGCACCCGACGTCTCGATTTCCGGGCTGATCACGCCCGCTTCTGCCACCCGAGTTCTGGACCTGATCAAGAATGCCGTCGAGGGCGGTGCCAAACTGCTGACCGGGGATCTTCGGATCACCGGGCCGAACAGGACCATTTTGGCCCCCCATGTTCTCGAGGGCGTCTCGCGAGACATGGATATCGCGCACAAGGAGGCATTCGGCCCCGTCATCATCCTTTCCGAGTTCGAGACGGACGAGGAGGCCATTGCATCAGCCAACGACAGCGAGTTCTCGCTCTGTGCCAGCGTGTTTTCGCGAGACGTCATGCGGGCAATGGACGTGGCTAGGCAGGTCAGAGCCGGCAGTTGCCACGTCAATGGCCCGACGGTCTATGTCGAGGCCACACTGCCAAACGGCGGAACCGGTGGGAGCAGTGGCTATGGCCGTTTTGGGGGGATGGCGGGGGTGGAGGCGTTCACGGAGAGGAAGATCATCACGTTGGCTAGGCCGGGGTTGAGGTTTGCTTTTTAGGACGTTCTACGGTAGACTATGCCTTGTTATGTCAGTATCGAGAGATGCAGAGGACTTTTTGTGTATCTCTTAACCTGCCATGGTACTACGATCGGAGATCTCGGCCGCTCCCGAGATGCGTCCGATTTTTGTCCGGTTTTAGTACATCGCCATGAATTATCGAGACTAGGGCTATCACTTATACCCAGACAGCAGACGGGTGGAATACTAAATGTTAATTGGAGCAGGTGTGGGTTTGACCAAGTTCTCCGGGTTCCTTCGTCCAGTCTTGTTCGACAATCCACATACCAATCGAGGATGCCGAGACATATATATATATATATATGCAGATAGGACAGCCCTAACTCCACATATAACCAACTTCCAGAGGAAGTCTGGGTCAGTTCGCCGACACCAAGCGCTGCTTTGTAGAAAGATTGCCTGGATACTAAAGGTAAATGCTAGCTTTTATCTAGAGTGCATCCATAACCCGGCTCCCGAGCTTTGCCGTTAGAGTTCAGAAACAACCTAGATCAAAACCTACCAAGGGTGAAAGAGTCTCACTTTCCTCAAAATCTCGCTTTTCCTTTCCATTAGGACACGGTGCGGAGCTGTGGCAGATGCGATACCGATTTCTGTTTCAACGTTGCGACTCAGGATGTGCCTGGGAAACAACAGAAGGGGTCTTTCTGGGTCGTTACGAGGTGGAGGAATTTGGGAGCGGGGGTCCAGCATAGCGACCCCTTTTGGCTAGCCCGCAGTGGGCATCGCATGCAAGAGCACCGAAGCTCGAGGTCAACGGAGCTGCTATGGCCATATTCGCGGTTTGGGGAGTATGATCAACGGGCGAGTGATCATGGGAGATTGTGATACACAGGCCGGATATCTCGCAAAACGCATTATCCTATGCCCGCGCTAGTAAGTAGACATTTGAGGCGGTGGTAGTTAAGAAATGATAACTAGGCAGATGATAAAGAGAGTGTAAGAGGTAAACCTATATATCAAACCGATATAAGTTTACTAATAAGAGAGGGGACTTTACAAGGTACCCTTTCAATTAGCTATTCAAGGTGGTTATGTGACAGGTCCGTAATCAGCCTAATCAACCTGTTTTACTTCAACACTAAATGTGTGAGGGCTGAATGTGCCCCGCATGCTTTCAGTCAAGATTTCTGTAATATACAGGGCAAGCACAGGAATACGAGACATCAGATGACGAACCGGGGCCAGTGGCCCACCTACACTACGATCCTGTAAACATCAGGGTTGCTTGTGGTAGCCGTGAAATGAGACGGTTACTCGATAATCTCCCCAGTGCAACAGCGCGGTCGATTCGCTTCTGGGATATATAAGGTTCAGGCCGTCTCCGGCTTGAGGTTGGAACATGGCCGTATGGTCAAGCTCCTCACCACACACCAACTCCGATCCAACCCCCCATCACTAACGACGACGCCATGGCTTGGCTCCCTCTCTTGCTCGCCACCATGCTGGGCCACGGCAGCGGCGCCCCGGCCGCCCTCAAGACCTGTGGCCAAAGCCTGTACGACGCAACCGAGGTGCGTCACCACGTACCCCCGTGCCAGGAAATAACCAAGGGACCTCACTAACAATACCCGTCCCCTCCCCCGCAGTACATCTGCCACGCCGACAACTTCCTCTGCCGCATCACGGCCGGCGAGCCGCTGTCGGTGTGTGGCGGCGCCTGCTACTCGACCTTCCAGTACGCATGCAGCCCGGGGGGCACGCTGGCCCTGCTGCCGGCCGCCACCGCCGCGCCCTTCACCTTGGCCGTGTCTAACCCGTCCCTGCCGGCCCTGCACGGCCAGCCGGTCTCGGCGGCCGGCGGCTTGCGCTGGGCCGTCGGCGGCCCCACCGCCTCCTACTGCCCCGCCTCCGTCGTCGGCCCCGACGCCTGCCCCCCCGGCAACGCCACTGCCGTGCTCCTCGCCGCCGACGGCCGCGCCGCCATGGCCGTTGTGGTTCCTGGTGGCCAGGAGGTCTATCTCGCGCCGGACTGGTCCGTCGGCTACACCCAGGCGCACTCGGCCGGGATGCCGGCCGGGAGTGTGGTCGGTGGGTTCGGCGCGTATGTCGGTGGTGGGTTTGTTAATCTGAATGGCGATGGCTGGGGTTGGGTCGCGTGTGCCCCCCCGCCGGGCGCTGCGGATGACGCCCGCTGGCGGCTTGTGGGCAGGAATGCCACCAGTGCGGCTGCCCTAGCGGGGTGTGCGCCTGTTAATTTGAAGGTGGTGCCGTTCAATTCGTCGTCGGTTGGGGCGTGGCAGTATACCTGAGGGATTTGGTAAATGGTGATTACGCTGGCGTGCGGGCGTGGGACGGGGACGGGGACGGTGAAGTGTGTGTGGTATTTATTGCCCGATGTGGCTTCCGGGTCGGACTTGTATTCTCGCGTGCTTACCTGGAAGGGATCTTGGGTATTTTACCTAGTTATAGCCTTTTCAAATTCTAGATCTTTCACGGCCTGCCCGCCGTGGTCTGCTTCTAGGCTGCGTGCCTGCCGCCGTGTGCCTCTGAACTGCGCCCCTCGGGGGCAGGAGCGAAGATGCATTCCTTCCTTGTGTGATGAGCACAAGCCGTTTTGTGGTCGGTTGTGGTCACAAGTCGCTATTGCTACGCTGTTGGGAAAATCAAATCTAGGTTTTATTCCCGCGGTGCCGTGGTTTACTAATAATGCGCCCTAACATAATAATTGATGTTGGAAGAGAGACGCATCCATCCATCAGAAACAAGCTCATGCCAGACCAAACCACGAAAGGACCAGACATATGCCAAGGTCGAGTCAAATCGGCACATTGATCAGCAAATGATCGCGTTTGCTCGTATGTATGTGCGTATCGTATGTCGGGTCGAGAAGTATTATTACCCCAACTACTGACGACCCATCTGCTGCTACACACGGCTAACAGCAATGCAAAACAACAAGGGGCGGCGGTTACACCCGGCTGGTAGACTGGTATGCAGGCACGTTGCTGACTGATGCTGGTTCCTGCTAGCCGGCTAGCATCTCGATGTCGGGCTCAAGTTTCTCCCCTTTGATTTCCAATGCTGCCGCTAGCACGAAGGATCAAGGCGTCAGGGCCATCGCGCGCGCCGTTCGAGAGCCAGACTATAATAAGATGGACAGTCCGGGCAGTAGCCGGCGGCGCTGTCCGATTAATCTCGATACCACCAAGCCGTCTCCGACTTCACACTCCAACACCCACCATTTCCGCCAAAATGAATGAGCTTGTCCTCCATGGCATCCCCAGCTTCGCGGCCCAGCTGCGCAAAGCTGATATTCCGTAAGTGGACGTTTCTGAACCAACAGATGACCATCTAACCCTCTTTCCAGGAAGCCCGGCACCGACGAGGTCTTGATCAAGGTGGTTGCCGCTGGCCTAAACCCCAAGGACTGGAAGGCAAGCCAACGCAGCCCCTGTCCCGTCTTTTCGTTGCCCGCTAACCGAGTTTGGCCCACCCAGTTCACAAGGAAGCTGGACGAGAGCAATGCACTCAATGCTGGAGACGACATTGCAGGCGTGGTAGAGGCCGTTGGGAGCACCGTCTTCGAATACAAGAAGGGCGATCGCGTCGCTGCTTTCCACCGCATGGGGGAGCCGCATGGCGCTTATGCCGAGTATGCCATCGCCCCGGTCTTGACCACATTCCACCTGCCACCCAACATCTCGTTCGAGGCAGGCGCCGGGCTCCCACTGTCTGCCATGACAGCGGCCCTGGCGCTATACCAGCACCTCGGCCTGCCCCTGCCCACCGTGCCGGGCAAGAAGGATATCCCCGTCCTTATTTACGGCGGCGCAAGCGCTGTCGGGGCTTATGCTCTTCAGCTGGCGAAGCTGAGTGGGCTCGGCCCCATCATCACGGTTGCTGGATCCGGGATCGGCTTTGTCGAGTCCCTCGGCGCGGCCACACACATCATTGACTATCGCGAGGGGAATGTGGCCCAGGGAATTCTCAAGGTTCTTGACGGGAAGAAGCTCCACCACTCCCTCGATGCCGTGTCCTCTGGCGGAAGCCACGCCGTCATCACTGAAGTCCTCGTGGCCTCGGGTGGGGGAAAGATCAGCATGCTCGACCCGGTCCAAGACAAGGAGTGGAAGTGGCCCGAGGGCGTCGAGCTCAAGTTCACCTACGTCGCCAGCGCTTACTCCCTGAAGCACGCCTTTATCAGCGAAGAGGGCGCTATCGCTGATGGTGAGTTTGCCTACTTTTTCTACCGCTACATAACCTACCTCCTTGCCAAGGGGAAATTCACCCCCCACCCGCATCAAGCCATAGCCAACGGCCTCTCTGGAGTAATCGAGGGAATCAATAGCTTGCATGAGCACAAGGTATCAGCCAAGAAGCTGGTTGTAAGGTTCGTGGCTCAGCGCTACATACCGAGGTGGAGGACGACCGCTGACACACTCACAGAATTGCAGACACTCCGGGAATCTAGAGGGCTGTTTTCTACAGAGATGTGTGACGTTGGCGGTCGCACGTTTTCGTACGATATTACACGACTCGCTCGACCACCAATATATAGATTGTTGGAGAAGTAGCCTCTGAAAACTGGCCCCCCACACCGGAATGGCTTTGGGTGTCCCTACCCATATGACGTAACTGGCTTTGATGGCAAACGAATCAAAAGTCTGGCACACGTTGTCTAATATATTTTCTGAGTTCATCTCATCCCCCTCATCTATGGAATATTCATCTCTGATCGCCCTTGTCGCATTTTACCTGGTAGCTCACCCTCCAACATCTTGACCAGCTCTTGGCTTCAGCCAAGTCGTGAGGGCGCGGTATTATTGCGTATATTCTTCTCTCGAGAAATTGGCCATGGTGCTCATGTCATACCATTTCATCTACCCCGTCATCTCTTTCACAAAGCCGGAATAGGCGAGCCGTTCCACAGCTGACGCTCGACCTGGAGGCGTTATCCGTTAGCCCGGTCCGGTTATGTCGAGCTGACTTTGTCTTCTACTGACAAAGTGCCATAGGTTTTTATTGCTCCCATTTCCTGGTGCTGCCCAGCGCGGCACCGGGGCGAGGTATAGTGTCAGTGTGAGGACGCAAAGACGGCGGCGACCCACCACCGCGTAAAGGCAATGCGGCGATATTTGGCTCAATTTCACTTGAGCCGGCACATCTGGACGGAGTACTCCGTTGATACTAGCCGTAGGCCGATGGATATCTCGACCGGAGATTCGATTGGCATGTCTCAGCCGCGCCTGAAGGCCAGGGGCGGAATGCCTTTAGCCTGTAATCATCCACTGCACTAGGCAATCTCTGCCCCCGTGCACCCATTTGCACCCATCTGGGCGCCACCCAGAGCCAGATTATACTCTCCACTGCACGCCGCGATACCCGTGGATGGTTGCCAGCCATGGGGTATCTTCTCCAATGCGGGGATGCGCCTCCATCCTGGGGGTTCACGAGAAGACGACGAAATGCGACGGGCTCTGGTTGCGGTCCTGATTCACGAAGAGAGGGTTCGAAAAAGGGGAATCTATAAGCGGCCATACCCTCCCTCTCCAATTGATACTTTGTTGGACTGGTACCGGCACTGGCCGTCGGCTCAGGGGCAACACTCGCTTTGCTCGGCTCGCATAGCGGCGTCTGGATACAACCCTACATGAGCCCGAGGCTTGGCAACTCACCTCGTCATCCCTTTCTCCGCATCCCGGAGGATTGGGCACCCTTCCTCTTCTCCAGAGACGTCGACCAAAAAAAAAACGGCTTGGTATTAAACCCGGGGAGACCATGCCGCGTCTCCGCGTCGGCACCCCACGAACCGCTGGCGAGCCGCCTGCTGCTGCTGCTGCTGCTGCTGCTGCTAGACGAGGCCCGAAGTAGACGGCCAGACGTTGCTCCCAGCACGCGATGGGACTTTGTGCCAAGGTGTCGAGCCCGAGGGGGCGGTATATCAGGGCCAGGGGCTGCTGCTCTTCCCGCCATCCAGTTGGTCCAACGTTGGATCGGATAACCCTGGTCGGTCGAGCAGATCCTAGCCCAGCTTCCAGAATCGAATCGACAACATGAGGCTCCAGATTGCCCTGTCGATCGCGTCGGCAGCCGTGGCGGCAGCCAATCCGCTGGAGAAGCGGGCGGCCATCGACGACTGCCTCAAGTCGTCCAACGTGCCGGCCAACGCGCAAGGCTCGACCGAGTGGAACAACGACGTCCGGCCCTTCAACCAGCGGCTCGCCTGGAAGCCCGTCGCCATCGCTGTGCCGACCACGGTCGAGCACATCCAGGGCGCGGTGCTGTGTGCGGCCAAGGTCGGAGTCAAGATCACGCCCAAGTCGGGCGGCCACAGCTATGCGTCATTTGGTCTCGGCGGCGAGAACGGCCACCTCGTGGTCGAGCTCGACCGCATGAACAAGGTCACGCTCGACTCGTCGACCAACATCGCCACCGTCCAGGCCGGAGCCCGTCTCGGCCACGTCGCCACGGCGCTGTACAACCAGGGCAAGCGGGCTTTCAGCCACGGCACCTGTCCGGGGTGCGTCTCTCTCTCTCTCTCTCTCTCTCTCGGTTGCGTGAGGTTTCTTGTTGCTGACGTGTTTTTTTTTTTTTTGCAGTGTCGGTGTTGCCGGCCACTCGCTGCACGGCGGGTTCGGCTTCAGCTCTCACACGCACGGCCTGGCCGTGGACTGGATCGTCGGTGCTACCGTCGTGCTTGCCAACGGGACGGTGGTGCAGGCGTCGGAGAAGGAGAACGCCGATCTCTTCTGGGCGCTGCGCGGGTCCGGATCCAACTTTGGCATCGTGTCGAGCTTTCTGTTCAAGACGTTCGCGGCGCCGTCGCAGGTCACGGCGTTCCAGGTCAACCTACCGTGGAACAGCGCGTCGTCCATCGCCTCGGGCTGGGGCGCCCTCCAGGACTTCATGACGTCGGGCGGCATGCCCAGCGAGATGAACATGCGCGTCTTTGGCAGCCCGTCGCAGACGCAGCTGCAGGGTTTGTATCATGGCAGCTCGGGCAACCTACGGACGGCCATCCAGCCCCTGCTGAGCAAGCTCGGCGCCTCGCTCTCCAACGCGCAGCAGTACGACTGGATGGGCGCCTTTTCGTACTATACGTACGGCGGCACGGTGGATGTCTCGCACCCGTACAACACGGTATGTCGTCCCCGGTATCTAGGTACCTGGAGGTGAGTAAAGAACGCCGAGGCTAATGCTGTCCAGGTCGAGACGTTCTACTCCAAGAGTCTGGTGACTAGCGCGCTCCCCTCGGCCGCGCTCCAGGCTGTCGGCAACTACTGGATCAGCCAGGCCAAGCGCAACACGCGCGACTGGTTCATCATCATCGACGCATACGGCGGCAAGAACTCGGCCATCACCAGCGTGCCGGCCAACTCGTCGTCGTATGCCTACCGCGACCAGATGTTCCTGTACGAGCTGTACGACCGCGTCAACTCGGGATCGTACCCGTCCAACGGCTTCAGCTTCCTCGACGGCTGGGTCAAGTCCTTCACCGACAACCTCAAGAAGGAGCAGTGGGGCATGTACATCAACTACGCCGATCCTACCATGAGCCGCGCCGAGGCCCAGGACGTCTACTACAGGCAGAACCTGCCGCGCCTGCAGCAGCTCAAGGCCGTCTACGACCCCACCGAGCTGTTCTACTACCCCCAGGCCGTCGCCCCGGCCAAGTAGTGTGTCTGCATATTGCCTTTTGGCTTGGCTCGTTGTATTATGTTGAGAAAATAGACGCATGGGATTCAGGGAAACCTCGCGTGAAGTGAAGGAAAATAAATCAATAAAATGATGCATCTAGCACATGCATGATTCGTGTGACCATTCGTCGCTGAATTCTAGTCTATTAGAGGTCTGGGGTTTGGTTGTCTCTCGAGGCCGTTTTGCGGACAGCCGACCAAGCCCCTTCCAAAAGCCTCCTCTCCAGCTCGGCCGCCGCCTCCTCCTCGCTCACCTTGAGCCTGAGCCAGTGCTGGTTCCGGACGCTGTCGTCGTCCACCCACACATTGGACCCGTTGGCAGCGACGCGGTTGTATCCACCCGGGTTCCCATACTCAAACACATCCCCCAAGCCGTGCATCGCGTAGAGCACGGTCAAGAGATCCCACGAGGGCCGCGAGGTATTGTACGTGTAGTAGGTGTAGGCGGCCCGGACCGGGTCGCCCGGCGGGCCCTCGGCCATCAGCCGGGCGCCCGTCATGACGTCCACTCCCAGCTCGTAGCCGGCGAAGACGATGCGGCCCTCCCAGCTGTTGACGACGTGCGCCGCCAGCGACGCGTTGCCGCCCCAGAAGTTGTACTCGTACCCTGCCGGGTACGCCCCGCCCATGACCACCAGCTCCGACACCTTGGCTGCGATGAGCTCCGGCCCGCTTAGGGGCGAGTGCTCGTCGGCCGTGGAATTCAGGAGTCCTGACAGCTGTCTCTCATCAGCCCCCCCCTTTTCTAACCACCACCACCACCACCACCACCAACCAACCCTAGGTGCCTACGATGGGCATAACCTAGGTAGCTACGGCAGGCAACGGGAAATCTCGCACTCACATTATCCAAAAACCCAATCGACACCACCACCACCCCGTCGCGACTCCCCGCCAGCGCCCGCCGGTACAGCCCCACCGCGTCCCACGCCCCCTCGGCACCCCCCACCCCAGCGTGCCCCCCGCCCACCCGTGCGCCACCTTGCTCGCGTACTCTCCCAGCGCGAACGTCCAGCCGTCGAAGAAGGCCTCGTCCGTGAGCGGGCGCGTGGCGCCCACCGGCGTGGTCGCTTGCCCGTAGTGCGCGAGGATCGCGGAGGCGGCCAGGGCGGAGTAGGAAGATGGGTAGTTGACGTTTACGGCGAGGAGGGAGATATCGGGGGTGGTACAGGCCAGGAGGAGGGCGCCGGCGTCGCTGGAGAGGGTTAGTGGGAAGTTCTTTTTTTGAAAAGGGGGGTTGTGAAAAGGGAAAAAAAACGGGGGGGGGGGGGTGGGGGGGGTTACTCGACGTCGCTGAAGAGGTCGGTGTCGATTATTAGGTTTTGGAGCGCGTGGGTGAGGAGGGGGAGGAGGGTGGCGAGAAGCGGTTTCATGGCGGGCGCGGGTGGGTTTTGGTGGTGGTAAGTGAGTGGCGACGTGCCTGCCGCGCTGTTGGAGGGTTGGAGAGGTGAAAGTGGGATTTTTGATGATGAGGTTTCGCAACAAAGTTTTGACCACCGTGCTTGCTTGGTGCCTCAGGTGACGCGAAATGCCAGCCTCCCCGCATTCAGCCTCCAACACGGGAAGCTGCACATAATTGGCATTGTCAGATTTGTGGGTTTTAAGATGCAGTATCATTGTGGTATTATTATTTGTCCCACGATAACGGTCAATCGCCAACGAAAATGAAGTAATCGAGATTGCCTCAATATACCTTGCAGTAGTTACGCCAGTCTCACAAGATTAGGTGAGGAGAGATTGAAAAGCGATTTAGACTTGTGGTCTGAGGGGTGAGACGACGGAATTTGGTCGCCGAGCCGAACTTGCTGGTACGTTATCTTACTCTGTTTTTGAGTTTTGTTGAGACTCCATGCTTCACGAGCCTTCTTCCAAGCCTTGATGGAACAACCACTCCTGTGACGGCCAGCTCTCTCAAAATTGGTGTCTGCTATCATCCTCAATTCGATCACTCGACTCCTTGCTCATTGAAGCACTGGACAGCCTCCCGAGCAGCCCGAAAACCCCGGATGACTGTGAGAATATTCTCAAGATCCCAACCAACCCGTGAAGTCTTGCTAAATAACCCAACCCCAAGCGCTGATCCACTCATTGGTTGGCACCCAGTGGTAACCACAGGGAGGATGTTGAATTGGCTGAGCACTGGGACCAGCTGTCCCGGAGACTCCGAACCGCGATTGAGCAGCTGTCCAAGACAGCCACCCAGAAGCTGCGCGGCGCTAGGATGCAACCAGCCGTCCGCGCCGAGCTCAAGCAGTTACTTGCTGAGCTGGAGCACTTGGCCACGGGGCTGCATGACCTTCTCTGCCCTGGGCGGAAGCGGTTGCGCACTCGGCTGAGAAACTTGTTCAACTCATAGTCTGGGGCGCTTGCTCACTGGGCTGGGCCATTTGTGAACCGGGCTGAATCTCTTGTTGGCTAGGCTGGGGTGGGGCACTTGCTCCCCATACTAGAGCTCTTGTTCGAGGTACTGAAGCTTTTCCTCGCTCTTTCCTGCTAGGGCAAGTCACAACCATCTACCTCCTGGTTGGTTGGCCATGGATGCGGCCACAAATAAGCCACCTGTAGTTCAACTGAACATCGAGCTCTCATTTGCCGCCCCCCCCCCCCCCCCCCCCCCCCGAGGCCCGATGGCCGCCGAGAGATCGGTTTTCAGCTTGGTCGCACACGAATTCACATGTAAGTCGGCCAGTACACCCTCCCGGGCCCCCACCCGAGACAACAGCCCATGTGCCGGGGCGAAAGTTTCCGGACCCGTGTCTCGCTCCTTTTTTATCATTCGCTGCCCTCACGAGGCACAGCAGATCCGAAATCTACCTTGGGTATCCTTGGCGTCACCCCGAGCTTCCATCCACGCCCAGCAAGGTCAACGTCGGCTCATCCCTATCTCGTCCTCGCCCGATGAAATCGGCGAGGTAGGCATGGTCAGACTAATTCCGGCCCCGTCGCCACCTCGCGGGCCAACTGCTCCGACCGCTTTCGGGATTATGCTTCGGCGGGAGCAGGAGGGGGTCGCGGGGCGATCTCGATGAACCTCTCCAGCCAGCTAGTTGTTACCTTACCCAGGGTGGCTGCCCGATGCCCTTCGGACCCAGCTCCAGATACCACCGATGCTGATGCTGGTAGCAAAGGCCGAAGCCGGTGAGACTCACCCCAACATGCCCCAGGTGGGCAGTTACGCACGAGGGCTGGGTTGGTCTGGCCACCTCTGCAGGAGCAGCAGCAGCACCAGGTAGCGTCGGCATGGAGAGGGGTAACGTAACGATGGTTAGCTGGCTCAGCAAGAGAAAAAGCAAGCCCCCATCGGAGTCAGCCAAAGCCAGCCTGGTTTCGGGTAGTATGTCCGCAGGTGTGTGTCGCGATGCAAGATGACTCCCCCCAACCTTTGCCGGCTTCCCCGTACCTTGCTCTGGGTAACGATGCGGATGATTGTCTGACCTAGGACGAGATAGGCAGGTGAGATGAGGCACTCGCTGACGGATCTGGCGATAACAGCGGCCGACAGTCGTCCACCTTACTAGAGAGCAAGAGCCCCACGAGATGGCATGCAGACCTGAGGTGACATGCAGCCCCCTCATCCCCCTGTCTATGTGCTAGGGACAAACCCGGTGTGAGTCCATCATTTTGCCCGCTTTCGTCTACGGTTTCCTGTTGGGTCGTTCCCTTGGTCCGCGATGCATGGCGGCGGGAGGAATACCCACGATGGAAGAGGGACAAACAGATAGACAGACAGACAGACAGACAGACAGACAGACAGACAGACAGACAGACAGACAGAAAGAGGTGAAGCCCGGAGTGCTCCCAAGGGGCCTCCCTCCGGCTCGGGCCAGTGGAGCGGGGGCTTGGCGCTTCATGCAGGCGGCTCCAAGTCGTTCTGGGCACGGTGGGCTCTCGGCCCCTCCCACTCGCGAGGTAACAATTTTTTTTTTCTTCCTAGGACAGCAGCAAAATGTTTTCATTTTTCCACTGATGCTTCAGGCAAGCCGATCCGACCGGGCGGGTTTGCGATGCAGGTTCCGGGATGCAGGTTGGAGACGAGCCAGTTTACGCGCCGGGGGCCAGCCATGGCTGGTCAAATGCGTTGCGTACCACTTTTCTCATGTAGGGTAGTAAGGTAGGAATCATGTAATGTGGGACGGACACGGAGACGGACGCCAGAGCCAGAACTGGGAGTTGCACGACCCAAAGCAGACGCGGCCCCCCCCGCCCCCACCACGGGTTCCCGTTGGCTCTTGCCTGTGTGGTGGCCAGTTCCCAGAGCCGCCCCCTCCATGCATGACAACCCCGGCAGGGGGGCCTGTTGCCCTTCCCAAAACGGACACAACTGGGCACACTGTCACTGTGCTCAGTCTGGGCTGCGACCGCGACGAGCTGCGACACTGCAACCTACACTTGTAATCCATGGCTGCGCTGCGCAAAAGTGGGCGCCAGAGTCGGCGGAGCTTGCGCAACCCAGGTACGCACGCCAGCGCCCCGCGTCTGGTAGGTTGTTAGTGCGTGCCGGGAAACCTCGTTTGTTTCTCCGAGGTCCGCTCTCGCAGGGCCTGGCCGCAAGGATTAGCAATCCATGGCCGTGACAGTCCACATTTGGTCATGGATAGCTCCGACTAACGCCTGTGACATGGCACGATGGATACAGGAACAACGAAAAGGCGGCAAAAATAGCGAAATTCCAGGTTCGGTAGGGGGGAGAGAGGCGCTGACAGGCAGGAGAAGGCTGGAGTGTAAATGCGATGCTGTGATTGTGGACAGAGCAATGTCTTGGATGTGATACATGTCACACACGATCACCAGTACAGGTGTGTACTGGTACTTGGGGCTTTTCGGATCCGCACTCACCCTAGTCACCTTCAGCTCGAAATTCGGATCGCGTCCTGCCCCAGGGGGAAACACACACGCCGTGGACAGCCATGTGCCTCTCTTTTTTTTTCTTCTTCTTCTTCTTCTTCTTCTTCTCTTCTTTCCCATTCTGTCGTGTTCCGGCCTCACATAGAAGACGGTGCGAACCTCTTCTCACTCTTTTTTTTTTTTTTTTTTTTTTGCTTTCTTTCTTTCCCAACCTGACACCCAGTGTCTCAACTCACACTCAGTGCGACAACCTCATATCCATTGCCCGCAACGACACCCACTCCCCCCAAATCACGCTGTCCACCTCACACAATGGGTAACCGTCTCTCGCTACCAGATCGGCCCAAGCCACCACCACCATCATCATCACCATCACCATCACCATCACCACAGGCCCTAACAAAAGTCACCATCTTCGGCGCCGGGTACCTCTCCCCTCCCCCCCTTTCCCATCCCACCCTCACCAGCTAACATTGGCCAGAATAACTGGCATGGCCATCGCCACCCTCCTCCCCAAGACCTGCGCCATCACCATCGTCGCGCGCGACCTCCCCGGCGACGCGCCATCGCAAGGCTGGGCCAGCCCGTGGGCGTGCGCCGGCTGGGCCGCGCTGGGCGGCACGCCGCGCGAGCAGGCCATGCAGCTGGACGCGCTGGCGTGGTACCGCGCCGTGGCGGCCGCGCACCCCGAGGCGGGCGTGCGGCGCGTCGGGATGACGGATCTCGGGGTGGCGGCGGATGCCTGGTTCCACGGGCGGGTGCCGGGGCTGCGGGAGGTGGACGGAGGCGTGGGGTACGAGAGCGCGGTGCTGGATCCGGGCGTGTTTTTGCCGTGGTTGCGGCGGGTGTTGGAGGAGCAGGGGGTTAAGTTTGTGAGGGTTGGCACCGTCAGGTCGTTGGGCGAGTTGGCGTATCTCGGGGGTCATGTGCTGGTGAATGCGTCGGGGTTGGCGTCGCTGACGCTCAAGGATGTGAGGGACGATGCGGTTGTCATGGACCGCACGTACACGGCGCTGGTCAAGTCGGATTACCGCGACGCGTTTGTCCGCCGCGGCAAGACTGAGTACAGCTACTACTTTGGCCGTGGCGACGGCACGGCGGTCCTGGGCGGCATCTCGGAGCCGGTTGACAGCGTGGTCAGGACGGTGGCTGAGGTTCGGGCTGATGTGAGTTTTTTTTTCCTCTTCTTTTTCCTCCCCCTTCTCCTTCTCTTTCAATCCGCATGTGAGAGTCGATTCGTGTGTGATGGTGTGAAGCTGACGGCATCACCAGCTTATCCGCCGGGCGCATGAGAACCTGCCCGACTTCTTCCCGTCTACCCGGCCCGAGGACTACACCTTTGTCCGGGACCATGTCGGGATCCGCCCGCTGAGGCCGGAGAGCGTGCGGGTCGAGCGCGAGGTGGTCGACGGCCAGAGGGTCATCCACGCTTATGGTACTACGATTGGCGGGTACATGCTGAGTTTTGGGTTGGCGAGGGAGGTGGCGCGGCTGTTGGATGAATACCTGTTTGAGATGTGATGTAGTTGTAGTCTTGGGGTGCGGTACATATTTGAAGCTAGTACAACTTGATACCCTTCTCTCCAAATCTCCCCTCACAGTGCTCAGATGGTGGGTAAGGTGTGTGTGCAAAGGTGGTGTGTGGTGTGTGTGGTGTGTGTGTGGTGTGTGTGGTGTGTGTGGTGTGTGTGTGTGTGGTGTGACTGAGATGGTGCGTGCTGTGCCGCCAGTTGGGGGGAGGGGGGGGCGTGAACACTCCCTCTGTACCTGTACCAGTACCTGTACCTGTACCTCGACGCTTTCATCCCTCCCCCTATTCAAGTTGTCAGGTCAACTTGAAAAGATTATCCAGACAGAAATGGATTTTTCCAAGACACACATTACTCAAGCTGCAAGCACGCAGAACCACAGACACATTTGGGGCTAAAGGTATCAAGATGTAATTTGAATTCGACGCTGCAAGACCCCTCCCCGCCGCAACTGGCCGCACTGCCTGCACCAAAGTACCTGTACCTATGACACCCAGGGTACGGTACCTCTCGCGGGGCGGGCGCGGCCTAGCATTTGGCCTCTGCATATGCACCCCTCTCCCTCCCGGCCGGATTTCCGGCCCTTTCCGTAAAGATGACTGGCAACGGGGCCGACACAGTGGTGAAGACGTCCTGCTTACCGTCGAGGAAGGTATCGGGACAGTGTCCGGGGGCGATTCGCACATCGAACCGCCAGAGCAGCTCGGCCACCAGCCGCCGGATCTCTATCAGCGCCAGCCGCTTGCCGACACACCCGTACGGGCCTGTCTGCGTCAGCTGAGGTGCGGTGAAAAAGAAGGGAGGGTAAGGAAAAAAAAAAAAAAGACACATACCGGTATTGAACGGGATAAAGACGGATCGGTCCCGGATCAGCTCAGGCCGCGTGGTCCAGCGCTCGGGGATGAACTCGTTGGGCTGCGCAAACGCGCGCTCGTCTGTTCACGGATTAGCAAAGATATATTCCCATGAATAAGCGGGAAATAATAGGCCACGCCAACGCACCCCGGAACACGGTGTACGACGGCACCTGGACAATGGTATCCCCCGGGATGAAATACCCGGCCTTGCCGCCGATGCGCAGGCCCTCGGGCGGGGTGACGCGCTGGGTGCCCGAGGGCACGGGCGGGTGCAGGCGCATGGCCTCGTTGATGACGGCGTCGAGCAGGCCGATGGACGCAAGCCGGTCGTGGGCGAGGTCGGGCAGCGCGTCGAGCTCGCGCTGCAGCGTGCGCACCAGGGCCGGGTCGTAGGCCAGATGGAAAAACACGTAGGTGAGGGTGGCGGCCACGCTGTCGCTGCCCGCGATGACGATGAGCTGCGCGTCCCCGTGCAGGTTGTACCGATCCCGTTTTGTCTGCGGGCTCTGCCGGTACGCGTTGAGGATCCACGAGAAGATGTCGGGCCGCGCCGGCTCGTCGGCGCTCCGCTCCTCGACCTTGCGCTGGATCCAGTCCCAGAACTGCAGGTAGTTGTTGTTAAGCAGCGGCGTCCGCTTGAGGAACGGCAGCAGCCAGGGCAGGTGGGTGAAGAGGGCGATGTTGAACATGTCGGCGCGGATGGTCTGGAAGATGTACGTCTCCTTGCCGTCGCCCAGCATGTTGGACGACTTGTTGAAGGCCAGGTCCTCGATGATGTCAAAGGCAAAGTAGGCGAACCAGTCGTTGACGTCGAGGGCCCGGCCCGCGCCCGCGTGCTGCCGCACCACGCGCAGGAACTGGTCGATGGCCTTGGTGATGCGCGGCTCGTAGCCCTGCAGCGCCTTGGTGCTGAAGCCCTGGTCCCACACCTTGCGCCGCCGCGCGTGCTCGGCCTTGTCGCGCGCCATGAACAGCGGGATCCGCGGCTCCAGCAGCGTGTACCACGGCCCCTTGGTCACGGGCGACTGGCTGCCGTAGATGGCCTTGACGGCCTCGGGGTCGGCAATCGACAGCTCGCGGGGGCCTGGGAAAACGAGTTAGACCCCATCCCCCCCCCTCCCCCCCTTTTCCCCCGACTGCGTGAGAAATTGAGGCACTCACCTAGCCGGACGACGTCGCCGTACCGGACATGCAGCTTCTGCACCTCCTCAAACATGTGCAGCCGCTTCATGGACAGGGCCGTGATGTAGAAGTTTGTGAGTCGGGCTAGCACGGGACCCGGGTACCCCCTGAGGCGATGGAGGAATGCGCGGTAGAAGAGCATGCTGCCGTACAGCCCGGCGCCGTGGCAGCCGCTCAGCCGGGCAATCTCCAAGATGGGGACGCGGAGGAGCTCGAGGTGGGACGCCAGCGCGCCAGCCGAGAGCAGAGACACATAGGTCAGGAAGATGGAGGGCGACGTTACGTCCCACTCGCCGATGCGGAAGACAAAGACGTGGGCGGCCACGCCGCTGGCGACGGCCAGCACGGCGGCGAGGTTTTCGAGCACCATCATTTTCTGTTGATGGGTAGGGGAGTCTACAAGGTGGAGGAGGCAATCGAAGTGACAAAGATGTTGGAAGAAGGGGGAGATGTCTGGGTTCTGGGCAGCAAGACTTGATATCAAAGCAAATACCAAGGACAGACAAGTCGTCACACACAGACTTGTAGGTGATGACCTTGGCAGACGACATCAAGATCCCCCCCAATCTAATGCCGACAGGAACCCGACAGGGGCTCGTAGAAAATCACAGGAACACAGGAACACAGGAAATCACAGGAACACAGGGAATCACAGGAACACAGGAAATCACAGGAACTCCCATGTACCAGTACCAGTACCAGTACCAGTACCAGTACCAGTACTCTCCCCCCCCCCCGCACCCGACACCGACTGGACTCGGACTCGATAGCCGATAGCGAGGCCACAGTCAGCCACCGTAGATCGCGGTTGATAATCAACTTGTCAGAGATATCATGCCATCGGGTCATCAGGTCATTGGTTTGGCAATCTCGAGCACAGAATGGGGGCAATGTGCAAGGCAATGTGCTCAACCCGACATGGACCCGACACACGGTGTAAGTGTGCATGGCCCGGAGGCGCCCAGCTGAGCGGCCAATCAGAGCAAAGGTGACAAGGATGCCGACGGCGGGATATATAAGACAGGGCCCCCCCCCCCCTGGCTAGCGGCGCCCGCATCCGGCTATCGACTTTGGGAGCAGGTCGTTCCCCGGAGTTTCGGTTCGGCCGAGGGTCTGCGACCTACTCCCCACGGTTCCAATCAGACCTTGGCTGTTCGGCTTGGCCTCTGGCTGCTGGTGCATCGCAACGTGGCAGGGGTGGTGCCCCCCTGATTCGCTGAGGAACTAAGTATTCGAGTTCTGCTCTAGCCAATCTCTAGCTCTCTTTAGCTGCGAGCTCTTTTAGCTGCGAGCTCTTTTAGCTGCGAGCTCTTTAACTGCGAGCTCTTTAACGTTTTAGCGCATGGAATGGCTTTTGGGGCACGTAGACAGACGGACGGACGGACGGACGGACCCCTGGCGGCTAGGCAGACACTCCCCGTGTAAGTCGGGGAGCTTGGCGCCCATCACTGCTTTTCATTCCCCCCTGTCGCTAGCATATCCCAGCATGTCCCCAGCACGACCCAGCCCCCCTGGGGGGGGAGGGGGGGGGGGGGTGTGTGTCCCTCGCGGACCTGTTCTCGATCCTGCAGTTGTGACTGCACTCGAAGCGTCGAAAAGCACCGAAGAACTCAAAGTGCTCGATGCACTCGCTGCATTCACGCACGCTGCCCTCACCGAGACCCCGTGACGCCTTTTGCGTCCCTGCAGCACAACGGGGTCTCGCCACCGAGAGTCTGAGACCCCCCACTCTTCTGGAAGTGCGCGAGAGCGAGACTCGAGCGCTTCCCGCGGTACAGCCTCAGTTCGTGCCCAGTTCGTGCCCAGTACGTGCCCAGTTCGTGCCCAGTTCATGCCAGTACGGACTATTGTTTTGGTCACACAAGCGGGCGAGATGCATCCTCCGGAACGGATACCAATTGGTTTGTCACAGACTCCCATCGGTTGATGTATCATGTCTTCGGGGCCAGACCGACTCTGACCAAAAGTCAATCACACGCAGCCAATCACATAACACGCAATTCCATGCCTTCTACGGCTTGTGACAACAGCGCTACGACATTATGCCATCGGGGGGGGGGGGGGTTCAGGAGAGGGTCTCGATCACCCCATCCACCACTGCCGTAGCAGCCACTCCCGCTCTATCATGGCCAACCCGACATGATTCGGGTCCACGTCTGAGTGTCCATAAGAGCGCGGGTGCTGTGCCTCTTTGAGTCCTCACTCTCAGTTTCTCTCACCAACAACACACTTGTACCGTCAGCACCATATCCCGTAATAATGGCTGTCGGCACCACCCCCTTTCTCCTCTCCGTCATCCAGACCTGTTTCTCGTGGATCAAGGACGTCAAGAATGCCTCCAACACCAAGCTCAGCATCAATCTGCTCCGCCGGTCCTTGGGCACGGTCCCCAAGGACCCAAAGGACCCCGAGAAGGCGTCCGAGTCCTACAAGACCGGGCCCGTGGACTCGCCGGCGGAGCGGAAGAGCATCGCCATCAAGCTAAAGAAGCACGATATCAGTCTCACAGTAAGCATCCCCCATCCGCCCCCCAATCCGCCGCCCATCCGTCGCCCATCCGCCCCCTCTCCCCCCCTCCCCTCCCCCCCCCCGAGTCAGCACTAACCCAGGTCACAGCTCCAAGTCCCCGAGTTTGGCGACGCTCGCCGCCCGGCCGAGACGGAAGCCTCGGCGCGGGTGCTGCTGGCGCACTCCGAGTTTAAGGCGGCGCTGGTGCCAGGCGTGCTCCCGACCGACGCCTTCTACGACCAGTGCGCGGCCGAGGTGCAGACGATCCGCACCTTCTTCCCGCACCTGGCGTCCGAGGCCATCCACACCGTCTTCGCGGCCTGGCTGACCTTTGTGTGCACCATGGACGACATCCTCGAGACGCTGCCGGCGGCCGTGGGCGAGCAGGTGCTGGCCGAGAGCATCCAGATGGTGCAGGGCCGGCCGCTGGACAGCGCCGTCCCGGGTGCTGCCAGCGACACGCGCATTCAGGGCCTGACGCGGGTCCTGTACGCGCACGCTACCGCGCTGCTTTCCCCGGCCGGCGCGCGCGCCTTCTTTGGTGCCGCGCAGGCCGTGCTGGAGGCGCACGTGGACGAGATACGGTTCCTGCAGGGCGGCCTCCCGCGCGACCTGGCCACGTACCTGGGCATCCGGCGGCGCACCATTGCGCTGGCGCCCTTCTTCGAGGTGCTCAAGAGCGAGTACCTGCCGGCCGGCTTTGCCGATGGCGACGCCACCGCCTGGGCCCAGCTCCAGACCGACGTGTCGTGCGCGGCCGGGCTGCAGAACGACCTGATTGGGCTGGAGCGCGACCTCGAGGGCGGCGAGCAGTTGAACGCCGTCGTCGTGCTGATGCGGGGCAGCAACCCGCACGCCGGCAGCGCCGCCGCCGTCGACGAGGCGCTGCTGACGCGCTGCGTCGGCCTGGTCGCCGCCGAGCACAACAAGGCCGTAACGCGGTCGCTCGCCCACGCCGCGCGCATCCTGAGCACCGCCCGGGACGCGGCCCCCGCCGCCGCCGCCGCCGTCGCCGCCGTCGCCCGCCACATTATGCTCCTGTCCGAGACCCACCTCACGTGGTGCGCCGGCTGCAAGCGCTACGACATGGCCGCGGGCACCCCGCCGCCGCCGCCGCCGCCACTGGCAAACGCGGACCCAGGAGTCACCGCCGTGATGGGCCCGCAGCTCGCCCCGCCCCGCGGCATCTACCACGGGCTGCCCACGTACCCCGCCAACGCGCCTGCGCTGCGCGGCCTGACGGCCCTCGTCACGGGCGCCACGGGCGTGTCGGGGTACCAGATGGTTAAGGTGTTGGCGGCCGCGCCCAAGCGCTGGGCCAAGGTGTACTGCCTGAGCGCGCGGCCGCCGCCCGATAACTTCTTTCGTGATCTCGGCGAGGGTGCGCGGCGCGTCGAGCATATCGCCATCGACTTCCTGGCCGACCCGGCGCTGATTGCGCGCCAGCTCAAGGACAAGATCCCAAGCGTGTAAGTGGTGGCCCCTCGGGGAGTGTTGTCGGTTTTTTTTTCCGGGGGGCATTGCTAATCTCGAAGGGGGAAAAAAAAAGGGACCATATCTTTTACTTCTCCTACATGCAACCCGCGCCAAAAGGCAACGTGCTCGACCTGTGGGCCAACGCCGACGAGCTGGCCACGGTCAACTGTGCGTTCCCTCCCCCCCCCCCCCTCCCCTGAACGCAGTCCCAGCTCACCAACACCACCACCAGCAACGCTCTTCACCAACTTCACCACGGCCCTCCAAAAAACCCAGCTCCGGCCGCGTCGCTTCATGCTGCAGACGGGGTCCAAGCACTACGCCTTCTACCTGGGGCCGGCGGCGCTGCCGGCCTTCGAGTCGGACGCGCGCGTGGCGCTGGCGCGCAACTTCTACTACGAGCAGGAGGACGCGCTGTTCCGGTACTGCGGCGCCGTCGGCGCGCGCTGGACCGTCGCCCGCCCGTCGTACATTGTCGGCGCCGTGCGCGACGGCGCGCTCAACCACCTCGTCGGACTCGCCGTGTACGCGGCCGTGCAGGCGCGTCTGGGCCGCCCGCTCGCGTTCCCCGGCGATTACCGCGCCTGGGACCGCGAGCAGGTCCAGAGTACCGGGGGGTTGAATGCGTATTTTGAGGAGTGGCTCGCGCTGGCCGAGGGGGTCGAGGATCAGGCGTTCAATATCCATGATGGCCTGTCGTTCACCTGGGGGCGGCTGTGGCCGCTGCTCGCGGGGTGGTACAGCGCCGCGTGGGCCCCGCCCGAGGCCGATGTGGCCAAGTACCGTGCTGTCACGCTGCCGTATCCCGAGACGCCGAGGGGGTGAGTTTCCTTTTTTTTTTTTCTTCTTCTCTTCTTCCGTTTGATTGTTTGTGGCCATTGGGAGATGGTGGCTGACCTGGTCTGCTGTGTGCTAGTCACGGCCCCCAGATGACGCTCAACTCGACCTTTAGCCTGCTCGAGTGGTCGCTCCGGCCCGAGGTCGAGCAGACCTGGGGCGACCTGGCGCGCGAGCACGGTCTGGTGCTGGACCCCTTCCACGACCGCTACCGCGCGCGCATCTTCTCCTTTGCCGACTCGGCCGTCATTGGTGACGCCCCCATGACTACCAGCGTGCGCAAGGCCCGCCAGTTTGGCTTCTTTGGGACTGTAGACTCGTATCATTCCATTTTCGATACTCTGCATGAGCTGGCGCAGCTGAAGCTCGTCGTCGCCCCGGTCGTGAATCAGTTTGATTTCGCGTCTTGATATCACAACTTACAGGTCACAAGTGGCGGGGGGGGGGGGGGCAAGATTGTATTGATTTTCGGGATCTGGCGTTGGTTTGGCTTGTTTCGTCTGTTGGGCGGTTAGGTATTGCATGTAATTAGGTAGGCCCGGCCGTGTGAATGAATTTCTGTCTGATCCAGATGTGATGAGACTTAGTCTCGCCCCTTTCGGCCTTTTTTTTGGGTGACGGCACTTTACACATCACATCACCCCCCCCTTCACCCCCCCCCCCCCGCCGCCGAGAAATAGGGCAAGCGCGGAGATCGCTGCCAAGTGCCGGCCAGATTCGACAGACAACCCCCCCCCCCATCTGGTTAGCCTCATCAACAAAGGGCGTTATCGGTGGCGCGCAGGGACAGGGCCAGTTGTCAAAGGCCGTGGCATCACACCGCCCAAAAGATAAGGTGAGACACCCAAGGTAAACAAATCCCGCCATGCTCATTTCCCGTCTGCTCGAGTGCTGTAACCTATCGTGGCCGTTGTTTTTTTTTTTTTTTTTTTTTTTTTGTGAAATTATTTGAGGGAATTTGAAATGGACCCCAACTGCCCGTCCATCTCGCTGCCGTGGCGGTGGGGCAACCGGGGCCCAAACTCCAACCCGGCGTGTCTCGCGTGCGGGTGGAGCGGCGACGACGGCCGGCTGACCGAGGACTTCCCCGGGTGGGCCATCCCGGCGGGGTCGGGCAACGCGCGCATCGCGCGGTCGGCCAAGCGCGGCTGCCTGCGGTGCCAGATCATCGTCGAGTGCTGGAAAAAGGTCGGGCCCGACGCCCGCTTCCACTACCACCACCACCACCACCACCACCACCACCACTACCAAGCTCCCTGCTGGGAGCTGTTCCACGTGCCCGCGCCCGCGCCCGGCCCCGCCTCCCGCCTCGCCGGCGTCACCTCCTACGACGCCCTCCCCAGCGGCGACACATCCTCCCGCGCCGCCCTGGCCTGGGCCGCCGCCCAGCTGCGCCGCTGCGACCAGAAGCACCGGTGCCGGCCGCCGCCGTCGTCGTTCCGCCCGTCGCGCGTGGTGGACGTCGGGGCGTTCTCCGGGACCGGGGCCGGGTCGCACGACGTGGTCGTGGTGCCGGGCAGCCGCATGGAGAGCGGCGAGTACGTGGCGCTGAGCCACTGCTGGGGGGCGCGGCGGCACGCGCCGGCTTGCGCGACCACGCGGGCGTCGCTGGGCGAGCGGCAGGCGCGGGTGCCGTGGAGCGCGCTTCCGCCGACGTTCCGGGACGCCGTCGCGCTGACGCGCTGGCTCGGCAGGCGGTACTTGTGGGTCGACGCGCTCTGCGTCGTCCAGGACGACGTGCACGACTGGCTGCGGGAGGCCCGGCGCATGCACGGCGTGTACGAGGGCGCGTGGCTGACCGTGGCGGCGGCCTCGGCGCCCGACGCCCGCGCCGGTCTGTTCGCCGCCGACCCCCCGCCCGCCCACGTCGTCACCCTGCTCCACGGGTCCCTGCCCTTCGCGCTCTACGCCCGCCCGCTCCGCAGCCACATCTTCGGCGGGGCTCGCGGCGAGACCGCCGCGCGCGAGCTGCCGCTGCTGACGCGCGCCTGGGCCCTTCAGGAGCGCCGACTCGCCCCCCGCGTGCTGTACTTCACCCAGCGCGAGCTGGCGTGGGAGTGCCGCGAGGCCTGCGCCTGCGAGTGCAACCGGTTCCAGCAGCCGCCGCCGCCGCCGCCGCCGCCGCGGCGCCGCAGCAGCCCCGGGGCCGACAGGCATGCGTCTACCATCCCCGTCCCCGTCCCCGAGGACGACCCCACCAGCCGCTGGCACGCTGTCGTCAGCGAGTACACGGCCCTGAAGCTGGCGCGGCCCGGCGACGTGCTGCCGGCGCTGGCCGGGCTCGCGCGCGAGGTGGCCCGCACCCGCCCCGGCGAGACGTACCTGGCCGGGCTGTGGTCGGGCAGCCTGCGGGCGGATCTGATGTGGTTCTCGCGGCGGGCGCTGGCGGCGGGTCGCCGGCCCCGGCCCCGGCCCCGGCTCTGGTGCGCCCCAACGTGGTCCTGGGCGTCGCTGCCGTCGTCGTCGCCCGGGCCGCCCTCCGAGGCTGCCTTCTTTGACTACTTTGGGGTCGAAGGGACGCCCCTGTTCCATGTTGACGACGCGTCGTGCCAGCTCGTCTCGGACGATGTGTTCGGCCCCGTCGAGGGCGGCCGGCTGGTGCTGCGCGCGCGGCTTCTCAGGCGTGCCGTCGCTAGGCCCCATCCCAGGGTCCGGCGCGCCACCAACTCGCCGTGGTACCCTGAGTGGGTTATGGAATTTGGGGCGGTGGAGATGGAGTTTGTGCCGGATGTGACTTTGGTCGGCATGGGCCGCCATGTGGATGGTGTTCCGACAGTCTCTAACCTCGTCCTCCTCGCTGGCGTCTTGGCGACGAGGAAGGACGGGCTACACCAGACGGCCCCCAAGTACCATCTCTCCTGTCTTGTCGTACGCGAGATGGAGCCCGACACATATGAGCGTGTCGGGCTGGCGAGGATGCAGGGGCATGACCCGGCGGTCATGAAGGAGTTTTACCGGCAGTTTGGGGAAGATACAAAAGTCGTCATGGTTTGAACATGATGTTATTATTTACTGTGGCCCATTAGAAGGAATGTAATTAAAAGTCAAGAATACATACCAGGTCTGTCGATGTGGACAAAACAACTTGCCCGCCATGTGGCCGCCGTTTATCGTCGAGCAATTCAATGCATCTGTGTCCCTGCTGTAACCTGTCGAGACGGATACACGCCCAATCAGGGTTTCCGCGTTTACGAGGTGTCGTTATCGCTTCGATTGTACGCACGCCTTGTCATCGTTCCCCGCGTCAAATTTAGTTTGGCCTTCAATAACGGTTGAAATTTGCGTCTTTGGGAATCGTACCCTGAGCCCTTGCCCGGGGCGAAACCAGTGACTCACCGGCGAGGATTTTTGATCCTCAGACTTGCCGACCTTTGCGTGTAGGCCGGCCTCTCAACCACACCCATTTGTGCCATGTTTGATGGCACGGTTCAGCATCATGCCTTCATCTGTCTTATGCCAATTCAAGTAGACCATTTGCACCCCGTATCGCCAGGTACATGATCGGGTCCGGGTTGCTGCTGTTGACACGGAGACCCTACTAGGGATAGGACTCGCATAAAATTGCCGTGGCTGTGTGGTCTTCTAGCACACCAGTGCCGCCTCGAGTCAGGGCGTCGAAGGTCGGTTCGCTTAGGTTGAAAACATGGCTAGGACTCTGCAAAGCTAGGGGGAGTGGCGGCCCTCAAAGTGCTCGCTGTGGGTATAGGTAGATAGCCAAGGCGGCGAAGCTTTTTGCGAATTGGCGGTTTGGCCTGGGTCGCGGTGCCTTGGCTCCGAAGTGTTCTACCGCGTTCAACCTCGTCCCCTGCCGGGGAACCGCTGGCCGGCCGTTTCACCTTGACGAGGATTTTTTTTTTTTTGTGTGATATAGCTCTTCCAGTAAAGGCTGCCTCTCACTTGGGTCGCAGCCAGGGATGGGCTTGTCCAGCAGAAACCGCGCCCATTCCTCGTCCATAATCCGCACCATGAGTCGCTGTTGATTGGTAAATTATTGTTTTCAAACGCGCTCTCCCGAATGGTGCGGCAGACATCCCGAAAGGGCACCACTGTTGTCATAGTGCCGGGGTGACTCACGAATGGTTCCCCTCGCATCCCCGCCGTTCGCACAGTGTAGAGGTCATTCAACCTATCGACGAGGACCTTAGGGTCGAGGGTAGTCGATTGTGGGTTAGTGATGTCGTCTAGCCTTGTAGCTCTCGAAATTTTAGTGAGACTCAGGTCGGAAGCTTTTGTGAGAATACCGTCCCAAACCTCAATCTCGACGAAGCGGCAATTATGGCTCAGAGCCTATGCAATATTAGAAGTTGCTCTTGCGTTCTGTTATTGGAAAACCTACGGTGGCGTATGACTGGGGGCCAAAGCCCTTGACGAGAGCTGGTTTCCCTCTAGGAATGTAGTGTGACTGCTGCGATTAAAGTAGTTGCTGATGGGTTTATCCGTCTTGCCACCACCGAAGGGTCAAAGCGTGCGAATAGCGCTCCAGGCCACATCGTTGGTGGTCCTGGTCCCACACGTCCAAGAACTCTGAAAAGGTATAGAGCTTGGACATGGGGTATAGTAATTCGGAAACTTGTCGAGCATCCAATTCTTGGGTGTGTCTCTCAGAGAAGCGTACAACCTATCGTGGGAAAGCTTTTGATCTCCTGCGAACGGTTTACCGTAGACATATTTTATATGTTTCAGAAAATAGATCCCCTGGCTGTTGACTTTGGATTTCTCCCAGTTATAGCCTTTCGGACTTTTGTAAATGTACTGCGGAAGGAAAAAGGCGCCTTCGGATCCTCGTAGGAATCTGAAGCCGCCTGTGACCAAGATCGGGTCGGACGGCGCATCAAAGAATCGCCCTCACTGATGATCTTGGAGAGAATGAGGATGGAATCTATCCAAGCAGGACGGGGGAACCTAAACGCAGCCTAAACGCAGGTCAGTGCCGGACGATAAGCAGCTGGCTGTGGCAACACACCATGGGCTGACCATGGACCAGTCAGTCTTGGCTGCTGTTTCTGGAATTTCGTCCACTCGGTCATAGTTCTCGGGCTGTTTCCCCTTGTCCAGATATTCGTCTGAATCCTCTGCGCTTTTTGCATCGCTCGCCCTCCGGCAGAGTCCGAGGCCGAGAGGGTGGTAAGTTCCTTGGGGGCGTGGAAATTATTGTTCAAGGGATCTTGGAAAATGGGGCAGACCCAGAATTAGATGGAGGATGCACTTCCTGGTGCCAAACGACACCATGCCGCGTTTGCATGTGCTCATGCCATGCTTTGAACATGGCAAACAAGCTTAGCGACTCAGAGCACTTATCGGAGATGCTGCTAGAGCCGGCCCTAGCGGCTTACGAAAAGACAATGCGTTCACCGAGGTCGACTATGGACCTTTGCCAGCATATCGTGCAGCCCCTCACTGGCAACTGGATACAGGTTTTTGACAACGCTATGCGCTAGCGTGGTGAAAGCTCTGGATTCGGATATGTCGGCTGATATCCTTCCGATAAGATTCCGAGTTAAGGACTGACAGATAGCCATACTGAGGCGGCTTAACTTGTCAATAGCTATATCGATGCGTTAGAACGCTCGTCTCTACCGTTAAGACATGATGGTGGCGCCCCCTGTCGGGAAAATGTCGGGATGGATGTCGGTCGTGCTTCGTAACTCCAGAACTGCGAAAAGAGGTCAGGTGGAAATCAGTCGGAAGGATGCGCTTGATCTCACGCCGCAGAAGATTTGTCTTTAAAATATCTAAGAGGCGGAGGGTGAGATCCTGCAAATCAGGATGTCGCCTCAGCCTGTAGTCGAGGCAGACAGTAGGCTAGCGAAGACGCCCAATTATCCCGTCCATGCCGTAAATCGTTGCTGGCGCTCTTTGAAGCGGCGGAGATGGTCTCTTTCGGACGAGGAAGAGGAAGCCTCGATGAGGGGTCGCCCCTGCCGGAAAAGAGTCTCGCAACCTTCGGCCACGTCAACAAAGATGGGCTCCGCGTTATCTTGCTCGGGCACTTGGCAACTTGGAGCGGCCATGTTGGCCCTGTGACGCTGTGGTGCTCGATGGCGATCCAAGCGACGTGGACATTTGGTCAAGGCTCAGTAAAAATCAAATGTGGGTTTGACGGGGGAAGGACTGAAGCCCAACCGAGGCAGGAGGCTCGAGGCATGTCGGCGAACTGACCCGCCCGCCAATTGGCCTGATTGGGCTGCTCCCTCTTCCCTCCTCCGCACTTGCCCCTTTGTCCCATGCCCCCTCACGTGCTCTTCCCTCCAAACTCCTCAAGTCTTCAATTCCGATGGAACTGCACCCGAATACTCGGTATGGAGCGTGTACGAGTGGCAAATTATCCGGGGGATTGGATTCGGTGTTTTGTGAGATGAATCTGGGCTCAGGAAATTTCCATTTTTGTATCTTGCCCACGTGACACTGCTCACACTGGCGCAGGCCCGGCTCAGTCTTTGCTCAGGATTTGCTTAGACTTGCTCACCTTTGCTCACCCTAACTACCGTTTTCGGCAGGCTGCGCCGCAGCATGCTGAATTACTTTAACTATGGCCAAGTGGTTTTGCGTTGTGGATAAGTTTTCTGAGCCCTCCTACTTGTTGGCGTGGCAGGGTGTAACACTTACGATCTCAGTGATCCGCCCCTCTGCACGCTTAGTTCCAACCTAGTCACGCCCTTGGCAGCCTCTCAAGGTGCGGACCATCGAGGTCGTCACAACCTTGTTCGTGTGCCCCATCATTATTACCATTCTCCAGCGCAGTACAATCGTCTCACCCGAGCTACTACTCTGGAACTGTGATATGGTTGGTCTAATCCCCATCCGTGCTGTCAAAAGCACAGCATAAAAAATTACACGAGATAATTCGTTCGTTGGTCCAGCTTCCACTGCTATCTCTGTCCGGACTCGTTGAGAGATATAGGTACTACCTCGTCTACGGGAATCATTCTCACTTCTTAGATCCCTCTAGTTGCTACAGGCCCAAGCGTGTCATTATCTAGGTAAGGCTAGGTAAGTTAAGGTAAGGGAGAACAAACGATCACTAATCTTCAGCTCTTCTGTAACGTATATAATACATTTATCGCCTCCTAGTTCATGAGACGGCTCAGTTAAAGAGGACTGACTTCTATTTATACCCTTTCTCTTTAAGGTATATGCCCCATCTGAGCGATTTGGCTAGACGATAAGGGCTTCGTATCTGCAAACTTTAAGATACGCTTTGTGCACCATGCGAAATGACTTCCTTGAACCATGTCCCCACTTTTAATTACTACATTAGGCAGGCGGTCAACTCATCAATAAGACCCCAAGCCAACTCAGTTTGAGCCTCGGACACCGACACCTTTACAGACGTAGTCAATTGAAGACTTTGTGAATTTAGTATCTAGCTAATCCTACGCCTCCGATTGGCTTAAATTCCTCCTAGACCCACTTATTCGTCTGCCTTAGCGGTGCTAGCTAGCAACAGTAGCAGCGACACTGCTTTCCAGACGGCTGGACTGACGTGCTGGCAGTCTTCCTCGCGCCGCGAGCGGCCTGGCACGTGCCAGTGGTTTTGGTGATGCCACCCATTATGGCTCGGCGTTGAGGCTCTCGTATGCCCTTATATAGGCTGTGGATGGTTTTTCGAGGCTTGCGGTCTGCCACGTAAAGCGGTGATCTCGAACTCTTGGTACTACAAATAACAATCCTCGTCATCAAGAGACCTCCCCATCCACTAGAATGGGTGAAAGCCCTCCTTGACTAACGGAATCTTGGCTTTGTGGCGGTATAGTAACTCGTGACTACAGGGTAAACTATACTGCCTCGTGAAGGTGGTGTATACGCGGGGCTCGAGTGACAAGTTGCCTCAGCAGATAATGGGCCAATGAGAGAGTCTTTGAATGTCGCAAGAAAAGTCGAAAAGTGAAAAGGAAAGAAAGAGAAAAGAAAACAGCCAATTAAAAGTTTCAGCACAATCAAGAGAAGTTTGGTAAAGAGAGCTCTCTTCAGCTTCCATTGACAGCACCGTGAGCGAAAATAATCCGGGGTTGTCAGCCCACAATGGCGCCATGCACGCCAGCTCCGCCGCGCTATCGCTCCCCCCATCGCCTTATGTCACACCACAAGTGGCTAGAGATCAAATCATGGAGCTCACCGCGATGGCGCATCAGAGGGTTTGGGAGCCTGGTTGCCTGGAAAGCTTTGCAAGTGTTTGATTTATTAACCGCCTGCACGCCCCTCGCATTTTGTCTTGAAGCATTCATTTTGCATGTATCGCATCAACGCCACGTCACAGCTTTTGAAAATCGTCTCCAACTGACCGCCCAATCACATCCAACCATGCACCCCGCCGCTCGAGCTGCCATCCCCGCCGCCAGAGGCGCACCAAGCATTGTCATCCCAAGCCTGGTAGTCGCCGGAGCAGGTCCGTCCCCCGCTCGTGTACTGACTGACCCTCTTATTTGAAGATCGGGATGCTGACGTTCGGCCGTGTCGCAGTCTACGGAGTCATCTCGTACGTCCGCTCGCAGCTCGTCAAGGAATCGGAGACGATGAATCGCATGTTTGCGCAGCAAAATACGCCGAGCGTCATGGAGGCGAGGAATAAGAGGCTGCTGGTCGAGACCGAGGGCGATCCCAGGAGGTCGATATACAACGTCTTGAACTGGTAATAGATGTAACTATGGGTGTGGGGGGGGGGGGAGGGGCAAGGAGTTATTTGTTTTGGTTGCCGGAATACCCGTTCTGTGGACTTGGTCTGGCGTTGTTGAATATTGAGAATATCATTTACAAGATTTCATCCATGGCGCGGTTGGGTCAAGTACAGGTGGCTCATCGTCATGATCATTCAGCAATAGTATCTGCTCTGACTATTTTTGGGACCTCGTATCTTCTCTTTTCCCCTAGTACAGCTTCTGGCTGCGGCGATACTTGAGGCCCTTCTTGTACGTCGACCCGATCTCGCCCCACTTGATGTTGCTAAAAGTGACCTCGGGGTTGGGCTCGACCTTGACGACGGAGCTGGGGTTACCCTCGGTGGTGTTGCAGGGCCCGGCCTCGCCGGCGTCGAGCCAGGTCATGTTGCCGCCCTCGTCCCACCAGATGGAGGTGGCGAGCACCATACCGCGGGCGAGGGCGTCACCCATGCCGGGGGTGCCGCCGAGCCGGAGGTACGAGTCGGACTTGGTGGCGTTGCAGAAGGCGTCGTTGAGCGCGCTGACCTCGGGCAGGCCGGCCGACTTGACGACGTAGTTCTCAATCACCTTTCCGTCCTGCACGTAGACGCGGTTGATCTCCTTGAGCCGGCCGTCGGCCCCCGCCGGGAACTGCGTGATGACGGTGAAGGGCCGCAGCGTGTTGACCTTGAAGCCGTCGCCGCGGCCAAAGACGTTGTCGATCTTGACCCGCCGCGGGTTCCACGCGCACCCGTTCTTGTCGCACACGCCCGCCGACTCGCACTCGGCCCCCGTGCACTGGTACAGCCCCGGCTTGCTGCACGTGTGCGGCGCGATGTGGTTGGACCGCGAGTTGGCCTCCCAGATGTCCATCTCGTTGCAGCACGAGCCCTTGCCCTCGATGTTGCCCTGATTTCATTCGGGTTAGCACTACGTCCAAGGTGAATTCAGGAGGAGAGGGCCTAGGGGTGAGCACTTACCACGCCGTTGATAAAGGGCGTGACGAAGCACTGCGCATCGCAGTACCCGGTGCCGTAGTAGGCGCCGCCGGTGTTGAGGGCGCTCTTGCCGCCCTCGGCCTCCATCTCGGACAGGTACAGGGCGCTGTTCATGCCGCAGGGCAGCTTGGAGGCCTCGACGTCAAACGCAAACTCGCGGCCCGTCAGCTGCAGCATCTCGTACTTGTGCTCGCTCGCATCCAGCAAGTACACGCGCGGCGAGACCACCTTGCCGTCCAAAATATGCTGCAGCCGCAGTGCCGACCCGGCCGTGGTCACACCGTACCGGCTGTAGTCGGCCACGCCCTCCATGACGCAGTTCTGCTGGCACGTGGCGGCGTCGGGGCACGCGGTCGCGTTGGGCTTGTTGCCCCAGTCGCCGCACCCGCGCGCCGCGTCGCCCGCCTGGTGCACCGGGTGCGCCAGCGCGTCCAGCACAATGTAGTTGGTCGCGTCCACGCACCCGCCGCTGACTGTGCACCGCTGCGTCGTAATCTTGGGGTGCACCTCGAGCGTGCCCGTGCCGGGCCGCTGCGCGCCCGCGAGCCCCGCGAGCAGCGGGCCGAGGAGGAGGAGGGAGCGGGCCATGGTGTTTGTAAGTAGAATATGCTGTGAGGGTGGGTGGGTTGTTGGCGGTGACGTGATCCGGCGTGGTTGTGGTGGGCGGGCGATTGTCGCGTATAAGTACTCCCCCTCCCTCCCTCCGAGAGGCCATTCACATCCGCTCCTCGGCCACTTTGCGTTCCCTACGTCTGTAGGTAGCTCTGAGTGCCCACCCGTGTCGGCAGGGTCCCGGAGGGGCAAGGAGCGAGCGCATTTCCCGCATGCGATTGGCGGGAGCTGGGCCGCCGCCGGCTGGCTCCACGATTGTTGGTGTGCGGGGCCAGGCGATGGGGCCCGACTCTCCGCCGTAGAGAGCCCCTCAGCGGTTTGGCCTGATTGAGCGCATCTTTGGCGGATGTATAGCCGACTCTGACAGAAACATCGTCGGCCAAGACGGCCAAGGATCACTGCGGATATTAACCGCCCGAGATTTCCCCTGCCGGAACGGGCTAGGCCACCTCACCATCCGTGCTTTGAATGGGACGGAAGCAAGGGCAAAGTTGGGGAATTGCCGGCATCCTTGAAGGACTCTCAGTGATGAGAAATATCATGGGAGTGGATTCGTGTTGACTGGAAAGGGGGGCAGCCAAAATTCGAACCGAAATCTGCAAAGACGGCCATCAATATGTCATGCAGGACCATCTCCCCTCTCGCGCAACAGGTAGTGGCAGGGAACTTTTAATGACGAGTGAGTTCTATGAATAAGCCCTGTCACATGACGGCTTCCAAGTCGTGTCTTGACTGCCCAGGTCATGCCTCACATTCTGAAATTGCTGTTGGCTGTCCCCGGATACACCCAGCGCTGTTTTCTGGAAAATTACCTGGGTGCTCAAGACACTATAGACGCCACCAAGTTTTGTCTAGAGTGCCTCCATGGAAACTCAGCGCCCGATCTGTCTCTCGTCAATTTGCATCTGTCTATTCGATTTGGTGCCGTGGTTGGACTGGGGCGGCCCAGCATGCATATATACTAACGGGTCATGCAGGTACTGCTGTCGAGAGGATCACGCTGGGTCCATCATATATCGCCCGCTATTTCCCGGACTGCCTAGACCGAGCATTTCTCTACCCACCTAGAACACATTTTTTCAAGTAGGATTGCCGGCAAAGTTAAGCTGGCAAAGTTAAGCCGGCCCGCAGCCCTCAACTTATTTACTAGGTGCCTACTCTCCTATTTTTCTACAAGTCAGGTAAGCATAATGCAAAAGTAGCGAAACCGCATTAAGGAGCAGTAAGGTTAGTTTTGTCAAATTGAATTTAGTCTAGTGATTAACGAGACCCTATGCCTAATGCCAATCCTAAATACTACCCGGGCCGCCGCGACCCTAGACAGAAAACAAAAGCTAACCCACATATGCATAGGTTGGCGATGCCGCTGTCGATCGACGCAAGCTCGGCATTGGCCGCGTCTCCCGACTCCCACCAATTCTCTCGGCATCAATCTCGTCTTCCTTCCTCGACCAAACACGGTCTAGAATCCAGCGTATGGGTATGCAACGTCCAAGCATGTGCCGGCCCGATGTCCGGGTCTGCATGTGCGACTCTCCAACGTTCTGCCGCAATCCCATATACCTCTGCGTCGTTGCCTTGTCATCTAAATCACGCGCCCTCTCTAGGCCCGACTCCCACACGACCCGTCCGTCGGCGGCGGTGCAGTAGAGCCGCGCGTGCGCGACCAGATTGCGGGAGAGCATCTCCTCTGTATCCTCCTTGGAAGTGTCAGTCACCCTTCTTTCCAAATTTGAAAGTGCTATTCACAGTGGTCAGTGTTCGTGGAATATTAACCACATATCTCCCCCTCCGGAACTATGGCAAATCGGGCAGCAGTCAGCAGGGCGATAACCAAGGCTCCGGGGCTGGCTGTGGGGCTCACCGAAATCCTCGCGCCATTTTGTGGAAACGTCTCGAGAAAGGACCGTAGGTCGCCGGGTTTCGTCGCCGCGTCAAAGATGATGGTCCCCATGATGCGGACTAGAGGTAGCGGTAGGGAAGATGTTGGAGGAGAGAAGGTTCGCGACAGCCTGCGAAACCCCTGCGAAACCCCTGCGAAAGCCTGCCTCATTAGAGAGACTAACCTGGGTTAGGTTGCTGCCGTGTAACCACACGTGTGCGGGGCATGATCCAAATCAGCTTGGAGGCTGCATGATGAGGACGCCCAAGCCTTAGTTAGAGCCAATGGCTAGGTAAAATACTAACCTGGGCACCCCCCCCCCCCCCCCCCCCCCCTTCCCATCGCTCTACCAGACCAAACTTCACACATGACCAAAATCATAACGGTAGTCCCGACGCCATGGAGCTGATTACGGCTGAGGACACGTTGGTATGGCGGGACGCGCTCGCTCACTCTTTCCACCCCGTCCCGGACGCTCCTGAAGACAGCTGGATAATACGCTGCACCGACAACGGCTTCGAAGTCAGAGCGCTCACCGACGAGGACGACTGGGACACGCTTCAATTGCAGGTGAATGGATGGCGCACGACGCCGGGGACCCACGTCTTGTAAGCGCCCGCAAAAGGTACTTGATGGAACGCACGTCTCTCACCACGCCAAACAGGCTCATCAGCTCTCACGAGAGCTTACTTGGTTTGCCAATGCCCGAGGCGCGCTTCGGCCCAATCCTCCGAGAGCTCCCTGTCCACGGCCACCTGATCCAAGTCCTCGGACGGCAGACGTCGTCGTACTCTTCCGTGGCCAAGTTCGGCGGCAACCTTTTGTGGACGGGGCTCTGCGCATCGGCGACCCAAGATGGCCCGTCAAGCCTTGCCTATTCGTCAATATACCACGCCAACCAAAGCTCCATCTGCGCCATCTTCTTTGGGTGTAACTGGCTGGACCGCCTCTTCGCGACCGAGCGCCTCGGCCAGTGGAGTGCAGCCAGACGGCATCCGCTGCTGGTGCCGTGTCTGTTCCTCGAGTTGCAGCGCGAGCGGCTCGATAGGGTCATCGAACAGCTCATCGACCGCGCGGAGGCCGCCAACGACCAGCTGTTGGCCCTCCGCGAGGCCCATCGGAACGCCGTGCCTCCTGAGCTGTCCAATCGGCTCAACGACCTCCGTCGAAGCTCTCTCGTTCTGCAGTCGGAGCTAGAGTGCATCACGCGCGAGGTGGAAAAGATAACCACCTTCATTGCCGGCGAGTCTGGCCCCGGTGGCGCGCTCAACGACGCTGCGGGGGAAGATTTTGTGCGGTATACAAAAAGATTCGAAACCCGGCTGAGAGAGATGTGTGCATTCTATCAGGATAGAGCCACGTCATGCCAAATCAACGTCGAGACAGCCGTGCGCGGGAATGAGATGGTATGTCTTGTCTCTCCCGGCCGTTTCGGGTAATTTATACTAACCAGCAAGCTCCGGACAGCTCATGAAAGACATTGCAGACAGGCACGAAAAGGCAGTCCGGGGACTATCATTCGTTGCCATGGTTTACCTCCCCATGTCTGCGCTGGCGGTGAGCTTCCCTCTTCCAGACGGAAAATACAGTTGCTGAGGTTTCTTGTCGCCAAAGACAATCTTCGCCATGCCTGTTTTCGACTTCAAGGCCGACTGGAAAGACTTTCGTGGGCACCCGGCCAACACTAGCGATGAGAAGCCCAAGGACGGCGGTAGCGCGACATCTTCTGATATCGACTTAATACGGAAAGCTCCCGAAGTCCATACAAATACGCCCGGAGCTAATACAAACACGATCACGCCGTCCGAAGCTGATACGTCAACGGCGTGGTCGGAAACTCTACCCTTGGTCTCGAGCTTTAGTGCGAACTCGGATATACCGTTCCCCTCCGTGACGCCGTCTCTGTCCAAATATATGTCCGAGTCGTCAAGCCTCTCGCAAGTATCTCACTTTTCCTTGCCCCCTGCGCCCTCACAGTCAAGCTCGGCAACCTCGCTGGCCCTGACAGCCAGCCCGGCCTTTTACGCGCCGGTAGTGTCGGTCTACCTCTGGCCTTACCTCGCCGTTACCGCCGCCTTGACATGGCTCACCCTTGAGGTATGGTGGATCTTTACATCCGATAATGTCGTCTGGGCGGAACGGTCGATGACTCTGATATTTATCTCTGCTATCACGAGACCGGTGAGGCGGTGGGTTTCGCGTCTTTTTGGGTAATCAGCGGCAACAAAGGGATCGCTTCAAGCATCGCTCAAGGCACCAAGAACCACCGGAAGCCGCGTTATTGACGAGGACTCTTTGCTTCGCACAACAAGAGGTGGAAATAATTAATATTCTCGTTTTCATGCCCAGGCAAATGAGGTTCTAAATGGCATTCCCTTTAGCGCTAGTAGTACACCGTGCACATTTGATGTGACGCTATATTTGTTCTATGAGACGAATCTGGACTTACGAAATTTCCTTTTTCCTACTCCGCACAGGTCCATGCGTACAGAGGTCCATAGCTCAATTTGTATAGAAAAAACCCAAATCAGCCATTTGCCCCGCGCCCCAAATTTTCCAATCAGCCCACCCCACCATAAACTATTCTCACGCCTCAAACCCCACCACCCAAACTCCCTAGCCACAACCTTTCCTCCTTCCTTACAACCTACGTTGTAACCGTTTACGCCACCGCAGCCCGGTCCGAATTGTTTCGGCTCCGATCTGTTTCGACCTGCTCGCATTGACTGCTTAGTGGCCATTTTTATCACGATAGCGTAGTTTATTACCGCCGGAGTCTTTCTTTCCTAAGTAGAGAGTTTTAGCAACTAAGCTATAGCTTCTTTAGCTTTAGCTTTAGCCATAGCTTCGGCTACTATGATGATAGTCTCTCTTCTTCCTCCAAGGGTTTTTACTGGGACCTTCTTTTTTTTCTTCTTAACTTTGTTAGCATTAATTTTCTTAGCCTTCATTAGTTCCATTACTAATATCACGTTTCGGGCCTTTGATCCCACTTTCCTACCTACCTTAATATCCTCTCTTCCCAAAAAGAGGAGATAGTCTTCGCCGTTAACTTTAGGCCTTAGGATATAAGCTCTTATATTATCTAGCTTACGTAGTCCTAGGTAGTTTAGATATTATGAAGGGTCTAGGTACTTATTGGTATGTTCCTCATGGATATACCTATTGTATACTACTTTAGTTGTATAGTTCCTATCCTAGTAAATCTATGATAGGTTTTACATAAGAGGATCCTTCTCTTCAGGGGTACACGGAAACTACGCTCCCAGTATCTGGCATCTTTATGATAGGTTCTCGTCCGCGTAGACCTACGTCGTGGGCGTACTATTCTTGATCGGGTGGCCGAATCGACGCCGTCTCTCCATGGGAGCGTAGGGCGTAGATCGTGGTTTTGTGTTGTGTTGTGTTATTCTCTCGTCCGTAGCGAGCATTTAAGTTTTGAGAGTTACACTGCCTTGGTAGGTACTTAGGTTCCTTTTCCATGACCTGTTTCCGTGTTCAAGAGAGATTCAGCTCTCATGTTCAAGTCATGCTTGTTTGCCGCGCTCTATGCGGATTTGGGCACATCGCCAATTGGACATGCAACCTCGAGAAATACCCCTCTGCTCAAGCTTTAGGACGCTGTAACACGGAAGTTGGGTGGCCGCTGCGTACTAAGATTGTTGGGAGGTTTCCCATCACGTGAAAGGCGCATTCAATGTACCAAAACGTAGGAAGCAAGTAGGTGGTGTGGAGGCATGCAGCAACCTGAAGCGGGGTTGATTTCGACTCCCTTCCATCCCAACAACTCCTTACCATTTTCACCGACCGTAATCTAATCCCACGCAACACCATCGAGGCCCCAAGAGAGCGGTGCCAAGGCTCTCGCTGTGGAGGCAGTAGGCTTGGCAGCAAGCATCCTGACCTTCATCGACGTTAGATGCAAGGTTGCCAAATGCGCATACGAGATTCACCACTCAGGTTCGACTGACGAGAACACGCGAATCTTGGCCCTGACTCAAGACTTGGAGAAAGCGGCCATTAGTCTCAAGCACGACCCGCTACTCGTCCAAGACTATGAGCTATTGGATATTTGCGCAAAATGTCGAGAGGAATCGAAGAAGCTGGTTGCCTTGCTCAATACACTGCAAGTGCAAAAAGATGCGGGCAGGTTTCGAAAACTGCAGGTCGTCGCAAAGGGACTTTGGAAACAAAAGAATATCAAAGATGCTGAACACTCCTTGGAGGAGTATCGCGCGGCGATTGGCATGCGTCTGTCTGCAATTCTCTGATGCGTTTTCAGGTCATCGCTCGGTCCTCAAGTACCTGACCTTATGTTGCTAACCCCACATCCTGCAGCAAGGAGCAGTCTTCCACAAGAAATCTTTTGAATTCCATCCTGAGGAATGCAAAAGAAATGGCAAACGCCAATGGGAGACAACTTGAAAAGGTCCAGAACAAGGTCGGCGAGTCTCTTGGCCGTCTCGAGAGCCTCGAGCAGTCGGGCGACGAATTAGCCCGGCAGCTGAAAGACCTCCAAGCTATCACGGAAGCGACGCGGCAGGGAAATTACATTCTTCGGAGGCTCCACTTTGCTCAGATCTGTCAGCGAGAAAGTGATGTCAAGGTTGCGGAGCAAGACACGTTCGGATGGATTGTTGGTGATCCGGAACCCCGTCGCTCAGATACCGCCCGATGCCGTGCATTCAACAGTCTGCGCTGCTTCTTGCAATCCGACGGCTCCATCTTCTTCTTCTGTGGAAGGCGGGATCGGGGAAATCAACCATGATGAAATTTCTCAGCAGACACTCCGCTGTCCGCTCAGGTCTTGAGGAATGGGCCGACGGTAAAAAACTCATCATGGTGACCATGTTCTTCTGGAACGCCGAAAGTCGACTTCAAAGAACGGCCGAGGGATTCTACAGGACGATTATCTTTCAGACGCTCAGCCAGTGCCCAGAGCTTGTTGCCGGTGTGTTTCCGACCGAGTCGCCCACGAAACCCACCGACCTCGCAATCATCGCCCCCTTTCCAGTCGGGGAGCTCGAGGAAGCCTTTGACCGACTTGTCAAGTTGGGTGGCACTCAGAACGACTTTCGGTTCTGCTACCTCATCGACGGTCTGGATGAATACGATGGTGATAACCAGAGTTACCGTGCTTTAGCCAAACAACTTGTGAGGTGGTCCAGTCTCGACGGAGTTAAGATCATCTGTTCCGCTCGGCCGTATACTGTCTTTCGGGACGCCTTTCGGGACGCTGGTACCACACTCGAGTTTGACGAGCTTACCCGGCAAGACATGTTCACCTTTGCGTCTCGGCAGTTTGCACTACACCTCACACATTCCGTGCCGCCGATATGTCGGGATGCCTGCTTAGCATCCGTGGACCGGATTGTCACCCGCGCAGACGGTGTGTTCTCATGGTCCAGTCTCGTGGTTCGCTCGCTTATCAACGGGGCTCTGGACGAAGACACGGTGGATAAACTGGAAGAGCGGCTTGAGGAGTGTCCTGACAAGATTGAAGACATGTTTGAAAAGATGCTTTCCAAGGTCGACCATTCTCCCTCGGTCCGTCGCTGGTCCAACACGATCATGTATCTTGCCGCGTACAACCCCATCCAGTCGGCCCTGAACGCGCTTACGCTTACTTGGCTCGATGATGCTTCCTGGTTCGAAGATGGGAACCTTGGCAGCTTTCCTTTCAACCAGCAGCCCCGGCCGTATACGGAATCCGAAGTTGTCGTGAAGCACGCCTACGCTCGGAAACTCCTCCACTCACTGACGCAAGGCCTGCTAGAGCTCAAAGAGGCGACTTGTAGTGATCAAATCCAATATTTTCGATACAGTATCGGGTTCTTCCATCGATCCGTCGTCGATTTTCTTCGAGGCCACTGTCGCGAACCCTTCGGATGCCAGTCCACACTCGCCGAGGTGTACGGTCGTTTGCGCGCCGCCGAGGTCAAGTTCCTGAGCTTGGCTCCCGAGGAGGATTCTCAGCAACTCAAACTAGCGCCCTCCGTCACCTACTTATACGAGTACACATTCTTTTGGCTTGGTGAACTTGCTCGAGGATGCCACTCCCTCTCCTCCTCTTGTCTTGGGGAATTTGAGCAAGCAATCACGTCGAATGTTCCTCGGATATCGTGGGGTAGCCCAGACAGTGTGGTTTCACCTTCAGGGGCTTTTTGGCTTCTCGTATTCAGGGGAACGATGCGCATTGGGCGTGAAAGATCGTACAGATGGGAGATCTGGGACAGAGGTGCTTGGCCTATGATTGGGTGCTCGTTTCTGCATTGGGCAAGCTATTGGTTCCAGGGACGTCACTTTCGAGACCAACTTCGCGCCTGCGACGTCTTGGAGGAGCTCAGCATTTTGCTCTCGTCATCGCTCGCATCAGATGTGGAGACAACAAAGTTTCTCCTAGACCAGGGACGACGCCCAACAGATCGCATTAGAATCCACTGCTCCGGCGACAAGCAACAACGGTATTCAGTGTGGGCGGTATTTCTCAGGGACTTTGCGAATCTCGTTAACCAACATGAGCGAAAGGAGAGAGCCCGCCGGGAGTGGCCGATCTTCCTTGACAGCTCCTGGCTCAACAGACTGTCAGCTATCATAGAGCTGTACCTTGATCTTGGAGCCGACCCCGACGCGTATTTTATTGTTAATATTTTAGAGGATACTATCGGAACTACCCTTACAGCCGTGAGGCGGAGAATTCTCCTGGTAACGTTGGTACAAATGCTGGAGGTGTTTAAACCGGAGAACTTGTCCAGCGTTCAGAAGCTTCTAGGCGGCACGCAAGTATTCCCGGGAGAGGCGTTGTTGCCCTCCCCTCAGCTTCTTGAGGAGGAAGACTGGCACATTCTGGGTGTTATTTTGCCGGGCTGGGATGAATCTCTGAGGGACCACTTCCAAGTTCGGGTATTTTGATTGCCATCTTTCCCTTATCCAGGTATCAGAAATACCCTCTCCTACCATGTCTTCACGAAGCACACGTCGCGTCCTAGGACGGTCGTTATGTATATCGAATATGTTGCCTATCTGCGGACCCTCTCTCGGACACCTGCAGTCGAGCATTCTGTGTGGTAATTTGCGTTTTGTCACCTCGGTTGTAAGATCAACCTGATCCATCTCCCTTTACCTGATCCGCGAAAGAGTTGGAGCGGAGTTGTATATAGTTTTGTCCGATGTCGCATGGCTAGTGGGGACACGAGGAATGTTCAATGACACATCGTGAATTGACCGCCAAGCACAGCGCAAAAAAACCCAGTCATCGATTCTCATGGATTATCGAGCTGGCTGTCTGTCTTTCCAGTCTCGACATCATTGCCGTTGGTTGATACGACTACCATACGGCTAGCTCAGATCTTATGGTCTGTTCTATACAAAACGTACATATCATGTCTATGTGTATTTACTCCGAGTGGTATGTGGTGTATTAGAGGTATTAGGTCTATGAGTGCTCTATGCTATTACCCGTGGTTCTGCCCATTTCCCATAGCCCTGTCTATTCCTTATGCCATGATAACCCTATCGTTAAATAGGTCCATCGTACCGCTCACATATCTCCCTCCTCACGCTTAGCTCGCTCTGAATATGTTAGAAATAACTCAGAAGATAGAGAAGAAGACATACTGCCCAAAATGGTACGAAGACCATCCTTTTCACCCAGAACGTAAGTAGCCGCGCTAATAGCCATCACTGACAACGCCACAAGGCCCGTAGACCGAATTGTAGTGAATGGTAGCACGTCTAGCCTAGGCTAGGATCAAGCATTTGTCGTTAATTTGGGTATTTGTGTTATGGGTGAGATTGTTTTGGGGAGTGTTTTGGGGAGTGTTTTGGGGAGTGTGTTGTTTTGAGTGCTTTAGGTGCTTTGGGTAAGAGCCCAGTTTTGTTTTGGGAGAGAAAAGACACATTAAAGAATTTTTAGGATTTTATTATGTTTTTTGGTGTACGTAGACGGTCAATGCTTCTTGTGTGCTGGGGTGGGGCTCACAGTTGGCCATTCTGTCGTGATCGATGTTCGTGATGAATTTCGTAGAGTCGTGAATTTGTGGACAAAAGTGTGAACAAAGTTGATAAAAATGTCTAAAACTTAAAGAAATATTAATGATGTTACGTACTTTTGGAGAATGGCGTGTATTATTATCGAGTGTTGAGTCCGTTCATGTCCTCATTTATCATCATTTATCATCGTTTATCATCGTTTATCATCGTTTATCATCGTTTATCATCGTTTATCATCGTTATCTCCCATTATCTCTTATCCTCGTTATCTCGTCTCCCAGACAATGCCAGCTCAGATAATTCACATAATGTCATTAATGCTGTCCACATATTGGGCCAGAGGGTATATTAGGTCGAGTCTATGCGTCCTTTTCTCTATCCTCTATTACCGTATCATGCATTCTCCCATTCCCTTGCCATGTCATCGTGGTCCCGTGATCCCGTGATCCTACCCCTCACTCCTCCTTGCGCTCAGTGGGCTCTGATTATGTTAGAAATGAAGAAAAGAGAAAAGAAGGAGACATACTGCCAAAGATGGTTCTTACGAGCTCTTTATCGCTCGCAAGATACACTGCAGTACCGAAACCTAGGACTGGTAGGGACAACAAGCCCACAGACCGCATCATCACGCGTTTGGCGTGAGTTACTTGAGCTGCCTTCACTAGATCGGCAGCTAGTTTGGCCGTGGTCTCATTTTCCATGGCCTTGGACGTGAACTTGATAGTGTCACCTCGCTGGACAATACCAAAGCCTTTGTCTCCCACCTCTGGCGGGAGAGTACGCGGGGCGTCTGAATCTGTTAGAAATGAAACGAGAATAATATGACTTACACTTTAGGGTTTCACTTACACTTGAGGGTTTCAAAAAGCTTTGAAATCATTTTTTCCTGATGCTCTATGATGAGGTAAATGTCGTTGTGGTGCTGGGTTTGGAGACCACGGTTTTTGTTTGGGGGGAAGAAGAAATGCGCCATGGTGAAAAGATTATAGTTTGGTACGTCCTGGTCTGTGCGCGTTGACGGCAGTGTCAGGTAGTGTCGTCCAGTGTTGTCGTTAGTCGACGGCAGTCTCAGTCTCGCGATGTCAATCGTGGAGTCGTGAATTTTGGGCAAAAATGTGAAAAAGAGGACAACCAATGTGCAAATCTCAAAGAAATACAAGGAATTCAGCACGAGCCATGTCAAATCCCGCACAGACCATGGGAATATTCACTCGACGTGAATTTAATTAACGTTTACGGTGGACAAAGTGTTTGTTGACAGTGTTAGTTACAGTGCTAGTTGTAGTGGAAAATAAGGCCTTTAGCTGTGACAGCATTCACTACTATAATCGGCTCTAATAAGGTAAGCTAATATAATGAGAGCGTAACGGTGCACTATGAAGATTGTCACTTTCCACAATGTACTTCCATTTTCACCTCACTGCCTTCGAGTCACACAACTAGCAAGGCCTGTCACAGTCGCACTCAATTGCATACAGTCAATTCAATATTATTGCAGCGATTTGAATCGCTCAAATACATGAAAAACGCAATAAAAGTTCCTAAACACTATAACTATGCACCGGCCCTGCCACGGGCCCTGCCACGGCTGGCACGAGGAGCGCTGGACGGCAACGCCACCACAATTGCGCCAAGGACTGTGGAGTCTGCCTCGTCATTGCCGTTATCCGCTTCTTCGTGGTGCAATTTGCCGTTATCATGACCATGATCGTCATTGTCGTTCAAGTCAACGCCCTCCCATTGCGACTGGTGCCGCCGAATCGAAGGAGCTAGTCCATCTGCCTGCGCTGTTGTTGATCGCGCTGCAGGCCCGGGGCTGGTCTGCACTCCTTGTGATCCCTACGCTCCTTGCGATCCTTGTGCCCCTGAATTCAGGGGCGTGCTCAGCCGTGGAGCCCTTGGATCCAGCGCCATGGCAGTAGAACCACGCGGTCTGTCACGTAGCTGCGTTACTTAGTCAAACTCTTGATACCGTAAGTACTCTTCCTCATCATCCAGGCTCCGTGCCAGCCACTAATATGGGTGGAAATCCTGTTTAACAAGGGGTAGTAACTCATCTGTATTCCTCCGCAGCAACTCGTGAGAGCAAGGCATGCCATACTGGGCTGTAAAGGTCCCGGTACAGGGTTGAAGTGGTGGAGGGTTCGGCTTGGCTTCTTCAACGCTTGGAAAGGTGTGAATCCCCTCAAGGCTCTCCTGCGGGCACGGTATCCATAGGTGCGTAGTTGGCTCTGCGTGAAGAGGATGGCAGGGAATTACTTCCGAAGATCTACAGCCACTTCGCGATTCGATATGCCAGGGCGATCGATATACTGCTCAATCAAGGCCTTCTGTTCCGCTGAAAAGGAAGCCCGCGCCTGGAACGCGCCTCGGAGCGCTGATCAGCCCAGTACCTAGCCTGAGATGGAGTTTTCCATGCTGTTACTTGTAACGACCTAGATGGGGATGCAATCCAGCGTATATTTTTTTGCGTGAGAAATCTGATCTGGTATAATTGGACCGCCATTCATAAATCCTATACGCAGTGGGCTTCTCACCCCAATTGCCATTAGCTACCGGCCTTTTGAGGGTCTCCATTATCTGACACTAATCTTAAAAGAATTCAGCCGGCCGTGGCTCGTCTGGCGGCCCCGAACTTCGAATTCCACCCCGCCCTCAACCACAAGTTTTACATGTTTCGACGCCGATAGCGCCGATAAACTTCGGTCATCCCAGCGATAAGCCTGAAAAACTTGATTGTGGCGGTTTCTGAGCTGCATCTCGAGCATCTGAGCGGCTCGGGAAAACCACGAGCAGTGACTCAAGCAAAGCCTTGTACCTAGAAAAGCTTAAAGTCGACCACAAAGGTAGATATATAAATTAAATAATCCCCAGCGCTCATCCCGTCGGCTGAGTTGATTCTGCCCACCACTTTCTCACTTTTACTCTTCAAACCCATCAATAATCCCAAACAAGTCTAAAAACACACAGCTCTTGGCCAGCTTCCTCTCAACGGCCGATTACCGAAAACATCACTACTCCTTGTCTACTATCATGTCTTCCATCTCACCCTGCAAGAAGCAAAGATGGGATAGCTTACCGGGAGAAATCCGTCTCCTGACCCTCAAAGCCCTGATACAAGGCGGCTGTAAACTGGCTCACTTGGCCACAACTTCGCCCGAATCAAACTGACACCATCGCGCCTCGCTGATTTCAGTTCCATGGTTCATCGCAACCGGGCTCTCGTCGGCTATATCTGGTTCTGCTTGGAGCTCGATGACTATAACTGCACCAAGTGCGCGCGCCTGGTCACGGGTCGCTTATGGATGAAGATGAGTTGGCCGAGGCAGTTGGTATCAGCGATACCGATAAGTGTCCTATCACGGCATCTTTCCAAAACCTGTTCTCGATTCTCAGTACATGGGATCCCAAGAGCGATTTGGTACTCGATATGCCGCCCCGCCTCACTGGGCATTCCTCAAGGTCTTCCATGCGGTTATGGAGGAAGGGCCATTCAATAGTGATGATTTAAAGTTTGAATGGTGGGATCAGCTTCCGTCGGTCTCGGCGGTAACCAGCTTGCTTCTCCGGCAACAAAACCGCCGGAGATGGAACCCTAACGCGCTCGCACACATGTTTGCCCGTCTTCCTAGGCTCCAGCAAGTTCACTATGAGCTCTGGAGGAATGGAACTGGGTGCAGAGGAAGACCGACAAAGGTGAGAGAGTATGGCTGCCAACCTGCCCAAGTCTTATCACTAATCATCCGCCTTTATTATCTACCTACCTACCTAGATTTCCATTATCTTTTCGAGTCCATCCGGCGTTCCAACATTCATCTCAAGAGGCTCGAGGTCTTTGAGAACTTTAATCAGTAATACCCGGCTATTCTGCAGCGATTCCAATTCGGGGAGGAATTGGAAGGATGCGACAGTACTCGCAATCCACACGCAGCCGTCGGCCGGATGGTCGCGCTCGCCAGCCTCCGGCTCGAGCACCTTGCGGCATCCTTCCTCGTAGGTGCTAGGCACTTCTTCGCCATCGAACCCTCTTGGGAGTGGCCGAACCTAACCTCGCTCTTGCTTACCTCAAAGGTGCTGAGGCTCGGTGAGGATCCCGTCGAGATTGGGGCGATGCTTCACGCAGCGGCAGCAGCGGCCATGAGAATGCCACGATTGGAAACAATGGAGATTTAGAACGGAAGTGGCTGGCGGCAGTCTTCCAGTATCAGACGTTGCGCAACGCACGGCAAGCCACCATTACTTGGAGAGCCACGTGGGAATGGACCATGGAGCCTTCATTAATCCGGGCTTGGGAAGCCGTGGTATATTATCGATATGATGATAGTTGGAGCCTCGGTGTAGTGCAAGAACGGCTGGATATCGCTGCTATCAAGTCTCACGGTGATGCGATTCCTAGCCTAAGGCTTTCAGGCCAGGTCATTCGACCTATCTCGTTACAGCAGATTCAGATGGAGCAGAAGGCTCGAGAGGGCGCAAAGACCGTGTAATTATAAAACGATATGTTTCACTCGTCAGAGGAAAATAAGTCTCTGAGTCTGTATAGCGGCCGCGAATAAGATCACCCTAGTTCAGGGAAGAATTAAGGAAAGCTTAGGATAAATCAGCTATAGCTGACTCCAGCTCACCCCAGCTCTACGAACGAAAAAGGGAAATGTCTTGTGCCCAGACTCGTCTCATATAACTAGGCTGTGCCAGTTCAGCTGGGGATACCGTATAAGTATAATAAGGGCTCTCTGGCGAAGCCAGATAGCGGGAGGAGAGAGAAGATAAGCAATGCAATCACACGATTGCAACCCCATCAATTCCACCGAATCCGGTTTGCCGTGCATCTGATACGAAGAGCCAAATATATATATATATATATATGGCTTGGAGGGCCACTTATCCTATTAGAGGCACAGGATCTACTGGATTAGAATCCTGTGGGTGAGCAGATAACCCAAGAAATACGACACAACGGTAGTGGTGTAGGGGGGGTCTCGTGCGAAGAATCGGTGCTGTAGCGTGTGCGGCAAGCTTGGCCACAATGCACGCACCTGTAAGGAGGCTGGAGAATCGTCTAATTCATCTATTTCTAGTTCGGTTATTGTTATTTCCTAGTGTAGTGGTAGTATAATTATACATAGTTGTGGTGGGGTAGGGAAAAGTGTTCGGCTCGCTTATAACGCACGTTAGATAGATGTAAAAGACGGGATAAAAGACTACGAACTCAACAGGAAAATCAAAATTCTAGTCATAATCGTGGCTGCGAAGATAACAATGGGTTTAATAACCAGACAGAAGAGGCTGAGAAGAGAGGTTGCCATCAGCCAGTTAAGAGCGAGGATGAAAAGTGGTCGCCATTTCTGGAACAAGCTTGTTGATTGGCCAAGACTAATAAGCGCCTACCAACTACTGGGCTGGCCGCCCCCAAGAGGGGTCAACTGACAAACGGGCCGCGTTTGGGATCTAGGCCTACAGAGCGCTTAAGGGAAAATACTAGCATTGGTTTCAATATCAAAGCCCCACGACTACAAAATGCCAATGCGTCTAGGGCCACCTAAAGCTGGATGCAGGCCGGCCAATGGAACCAGAAACAGCCCAAACAGACCGCGTGGTGGCAGAGAGGGCCGTTCCAAATTTACCGTGGTGGTTGAAACGAGGATGATTGGAGTTGGCAGCAACGCTGTCTGATACGGGCTTGACAGCAACTGTTCCTGTTCCCACACTTATAAGGACAGCGATTTTCCGATGCAGCAGTCTTTTTTCATCAAGCATTCTAAAAGTACTCTTAATTCTCGACAGCCAGAATTTCATTCCCAAATTTCAGCATTTCCCAGGACCTACCTACACCTTTCCCAACAGCGAATAGCACGCGACTTACCTACAACCTAACTCACAGCCCCGCCCGGACCGTTTCCGCACCCTCACAATGGACACCTCTCCTCCGTCCGGTCGGGCTACATCGGCGCAAAAGTGGTACACTCTCTGCGCCTCTAATTTGCCCCCTGCCATGCTCGCAGGTGATCCACGTCTCTTCCAGGAGATCCCCGATGACTGTAGCGTGGTCACCGAGCCCGCAAACTTCTCTCCCCTCAGCGAGAGCCTCTCGCTGAAAGACCCGTGCCCCAAAGAAGAGGCCGAACTTTTTGAATGTGCGGGCAAAGATATCGCAATGTCTGTTATTTCTCGGGTCGGGAGAGTTGATATCAAGACTTCAGCATTCCACCAAGAATCCGTCGTTATGGAAAGTGGCGTCCCTCTTTGTGTGGCATTGATACGCCCTGAGGAGGTGCTTCCCGTGTCTCTTCGGATCATAAATCTGGTCTCACGGCTTCATGCCAAAGGCATCGTCCACGGGAATGTCACCCCATACGCTTTCCGGTGGAACAGCGAGCGTCAACTCCTCTTTTCCGACTTTGCCAATTCCAGGCTGGCAAATCAAGAGTATGCCAAACCACGCCACCGGTGTTGGGACGGAGACGAACAGTACTTATCTCCCCGCCGACGGTCCAGCATAGGTCTGGGAAGATGCTTTCTCCCGACCGAGTCAGACGACCTTTTCGCCATGTCCGTCACCATCTGGTGTATCTGGGCTAACTGGGCCAGACCCGGCGACGAGTTCAGCGGGAAGTTTCGGTGTCCCGATCTCAGCATCATAGAGGACGATGGCGTTCGCAGACACGTAATCGACGAGCTGAGGCGAGGCGGTATCAACATGGAACCGCTTGCGCCATGCACACACTGGGGTCGAGGAAAGTATCATGGAGCAAGGGAGCTGCCTATGCCGGAAGGGACTCTTGCCTGCGGTTGTCTTGGCCAGTTCGCATTTTCCCAACCACCGAGTCCACAGCCGGGAGAACGCGAATGCCTCTCGTTGAACGTGAACTACAAGGAAGAAGGCGGCCATCACGCCGAACTCCCAGAAGATTTCCCGCCGACCCGATCCCCCGAACCCGTCGCCCTTCCGGTAAGAAGCTCCTCTTACCCGAGCCCCCCACACCCCCAAGCTAATTGAATTCTCCTCCGCCACGGGTTCCTAAGTTGCTCAACCAGCCCCCAGTTAAGAGGTGTACCTCGTCAAGGAAACAGCGGGTACCAGGACGAAAAAAGGAAGGTCGAAAGTCTGGAAAATCTAAAAAAGGTAGGAACCACGGCAACGACGGGAACACAAACCCGCTGGAGGGAAAGGGAAAACAGACGAGGAGTGAGACGAGATATAGGCCTTGGTAGGGAACAACCGGATTTTTTCTCTTTTCATTTACTATTTCTTGTTTCCTGTTCGGTATTCTCCTTGTAAATTTAGCTTCCATTTGAATACTAAGCTTAGAAAATGCCAAAATCTCTTTCCTTGACCGTATGTGACGGTCCCAACCCCAGATACCCCTTTTCTATAACAAACAACCTCGAGCAGGTACGGCAGCGTGTATATCTGCGCGTCGAGATGGTTGACGGCGGGCCTGTGGTCACTGAGTCCTCGCCCTTGGTCATTCCGCACACGACAAAAACCTGGCCGTTGGGGAGCACCACGGCGTTGTGGAAGGTGCGCGGGTGGTTCAAGTTGCCAGTGGGAGTGGAAGATGGAGTTGTGCTTCCATTAAACCCATACGTGATTGTCGGTGCGGTACTCCGGATACCCGTCTGTCTTCGTCCGGATGGCTGTAGACTTACAATCAAGGAGCGGCTCCCATTGGTCTGTGGACGGGTGGTATATATCGCACGGCATGTCAGGCACCTGGGACCTGTCGCGCTCCTGCACTCCCCAAGTACCACCGACGACAAAGATGCCTCCATCCGCCGAGGTCACCGAGCCCTAGTATCCCCTCGGATAGTTCATGTGCTTGAGGCTGTAACCCCCTCGGGATCGGCGAGGAGAACTCGGGTGACGACAGCATCCTGACATCGGACCCTGCGTTCTACCGCGGCATGAAGAGTGATGGCCTCATGAACCTCAAAGACGCCGGCTTGGCGAATTGGGACAGCCTCTTCCAGCAGGAGGAGATGCATGGCGTGCTCAAGGTCGCTGGCAGCGATGAAGCTCAAGTCGAAGACCGGCTTAATCAGATCAAGGGTGTGCTTGGCTACGGCACAAGCGTCATTGCTATCTCGGGCTAATTCGATTTGTTATCCATCGGGAACCATCGGACGGGCGAAACCATGCTGCAAGTGGTAGCTACGTGGAGAAATTCACGGGAGGATCATTACTCTGTTATGGAGAGAAAGTCAGAGTTGCTTGCGGAGCTGGGTATCCGCCTCGGGAAGTGTGAGTAAAGTGCTCGGCTATCCCTTCCTGGACCCGTTATTAAGGGCGACAACTACTCGCTCTGAAAGCCTTCAGAAACCCAAGAGCAATTAACGTGTTTTATAAGCGAGCGCGCCATATAAGCGAGCGCGCCACTTTTCCTAACCCAACCACAACTATCCACAATTACACCACCATAACACTAGGAAGTAACAATAACTGAACCAGAAATAGATGAATCAGACGATTCTCCAGCCTCCTGACACGTGCGTGCATTATGGCCAGGCTTGCCGCACAGGCCACAGCACCGAATCTTCGTGCGAGAGCTCCCCGCACCACCACCATTTTGTCTTGTTTCCTGGGCTAACTGCTCACCCACAGCCTTCTGATCTAGTAAATCCTGTGCCTCTTGTACAGTAAGAGACCCCCCAAGCCGTAGACGTGTTTTTTTAGCCCTCCGTCGCTTACTAGGCTCCTCATTGGCCTTTCGTAGTGCTGAGACCTTTGTACGTAACAGAGCTACCTCATGCATTACAGCCATCGTACCTTTGGCCAATTAGTCCACAGCAGTCAGCATAGGTGTTGGAGAGCTGCCTTGGTGGTTAGATATCCGGCCTTTAATAAGGTCTCTCTGTGAGGTAGCTTCTCGGGCGTTGTGTGGTGTCTGAGGTAGCCAAGGTGATGCTGTATCTAGATCTAGTTGTGAGGTTGGTGGAGTTAGAGTTCGAAGCCGAATAGTCATCTTAGAAAGTACCCTATCTGGATCATACGGTATAAGGCCAGCTCCGGCAAATGCTCCTTGGATGTTTTTGTCCATAAAGGCTGTAAAAAAAGCCTTTTTAAATGCACAGAGAAAATCTACCTTAGTAATATGTGTGATGTACATCCGCATCAACTCCTCGATTTGATCGCCATAAGCCTTCTTCAATGGCCCAAAACAGCCAATATCTAGTGGCTGGACTAGATGTGAGGAATGTGGAGGCATACAGAGCGTGATAATGTTATACTTCTTACAATAATCCTCGAATTCTTCGGAGTGGTGGCTTTCGTGGCCGTCAAGGACTAAAAGCCGATGTGTCCCCTTCATACGAGATGTTGTATGAAGATCGAAGTGTTGGATAAAATTTAGGCCTTTCGCATTCGTAGTCCAGCCGTTGTCGGTTACTCCAATGTACCAGGTCTCTGGAAGGCCACATTGGTACCAGCCCTCCTGGTGGTATTTCCCTTTTAAAAGGATAAATGGTGGGATAGCCCAGCCTTGAGCATTTACCGCCTGGATAACTGTAGCCCACTCACGATTGCCAGGTTGTACTTTTTTAGCCTTCCCATAGCCGTCAGAGGTGGTAACAACCATTCCAGTAGTAATCATACCCATCATAAAGCCAGTCTCATCGAAGTTGTATATATCGTCGTCAAGGATGCCGTATTTAGCCTTAGTATTATGCACAAGCGTAAACCACTTCCGAATAACCTCTGGATCTTCGCATTTAGCCCTCTGGTAGTCGTATCTACGCGAAAAACGCGTCCGGAGTTCTGGTTGGCGTTTGACGAAGTTGTGAGCCCAGAGCTTGCCGACAGGGGGCGCCTCGCGTTCGCGTAGCAGTCGGTTGGCCATATCTTCCACAAAACGAAGCCGAGGAAGAAATGCACGCGTACATAGCTCGGAAATATACTGAACAACTGTATGCTCCTCAAGATCCGTAAGTTTGCGTGAGTTGGCTGGAATATCGCGTCGTGCAGGCCGGCCGGCGCGTCGGAATCGGAGGGTATCTTTGTCAACCTCGTAGATCCGAGCTATAGCTCGGACTTTAAGTTTTGGGTCTCTTTGAAGAGCTCCGAGGGCTAGGTTTATCCTAGCCTCGTACGAAGGCGTTGCCATCGTTTGTTGTGGTGGAACTTGGTGGTTTGTATAAAGGTGGGGTGTCGCGTTGAAAAGTGGCGCGCTCGCTTATATGGCGCGCTCGCTTATAAAACACGTTAATTCAGTCTGTAATCAAAGACGTGCGTAATGGGCTCTCCCAAAGGAAGGCCGTAGCCAAGTACGGTAATAGGGTTATATAGTGACCTTGACTCAGATCACGCAGGTACTGGCAATTGTGCTGTATTTGAGGCGCCCCCCTCTAAGGCTAGGAAAGCCAAGGAATACTTAAAGGACTGGGATCGGATATGGGACAAGGCCAAAAAGCTCCGAGTCTATCTAGGCAGTCTTAATAATTTGGTGTAGGGCCGGGTTGGATTCTACGACACAATCCACCCAAGCACAGACAGCCCGGTATCTCCCTCGCAGCTCTGAACCGCTGCTTCCATGCCACTTGACGGGATGCCTGTCTACTGTGTCACGCCGACCTTACCACCGCCGTGGAAGGTATATTACAGGTGTGCAGGTGCACAGCAGCATGGTCAAGGCCCTGACCCCAGGGTTTTTGTGTGACTTCACCACCAGAGAGGCGTCACGTGGCCCTCATCACATGTGGGTTGGAACCCAAACCTGACCTCGAGGCAAGAATGGTACGAGTAGAAATAACGAGCTCATACAGCTAGACTGCTCAATGGAGTGCTTCCTACCCCATTTCTGCCCAGTCCCCTGGCCTGGAAATCTGTTGGAAGAGTAAAATGGCCTCGAGTGAATGGTGGCCTCCAGTGAATGGCCTTCCAGAAGGTGTAGCCGCCTCTGATAGGTAGATAGCCTAGCGTGGTTCTGGTGCGGCCACCCACCCATAAAAGAGGGCCAGAGATTTCTCTGGGCAAGAACCACCACTGATTCCTGAATATCATCACCTTCATTGTGTTGCCCTCCAACAAAATCTCCAGGTCGACCGAAGGAGGCCCTCAAGCCAGCTGCCCTTCCTGCCTTCCCCGCTCAATTTTATCTTCAGCGGTCAATGTCCGTCCGTTTACCCCCCACCCCACACCACTTCAAATTTTTTCAATGCCATTTTTCACACAATCTTTATTTCATCAGGGCTTCTAAGGCGCTATCGGCCCCAATTCTGATACGAAAGATAGAGTGACTGCTGCTTCCTGCGACAATCTCACTCGCGCCTGAGCAGCCTCGATAGGTGCAATTCATCCCGACCTCTGTGATGGCCCATCTATCTACCCAGAGATAAATCCAATCGCTGGGCATGCCTGATTTTTTTTTTCTTTTCCTCTCAGTCACCATCCCACTCTACCTCCAAGACCTGCGAATTTTATCCCCAAGCCCGACAAACGGATCTTCGCCAGGCCGGCCGCGCCACCAAACGTTGGAAAGATCCTCTAAGACCTCCCCAAGGTTAGCTCCATATTGCGCCAATCTCCTCTCATGTTTTTTTTTTTCTTCTTCTTTTTTTCTTTTGCCATTACCCTTCAGCGCTAACACTTCCCCCGCGTAGAATATCACCCTCAAATGGCTCCCGAAAATTCCTCCTCCGGTGAGTCGGAGGCCTTTGAGTGGCCCCCGTCGGAAAGCACCGTCAGTGAGGTGATGAAGGATGCCGTAAATGGCGGAGTTTTCATTGGCCGCCGAAAGATCGTTGTACCTGCAGCGATATGCGCCTCCCTTCGGGGAAATAACAGAAACTTGTTCGTCAAGTATCTAATGCAACTTGAGCATGCTTGCTCAAGAACGGAGAAAATACGCCCTACGCCGGGTTACCATGCCACTAGCCAATCCGACCCAGAGACGGGCCTTGTGGTGTCGAACAACCGTTGGCGTTGTCCCGAGTTAGAAGTTCGAGGCGCTTTCAAGAAAGACGAACAGGGAAACCACATCCCCTTTCTCTCCACGGTCATCGCTGGCAGCGAAGTGTCAGTTGACCTGGCCGACGCGGTTTTACTTGGAGAGACATATACAACCCTCGGTCTCTTGGTCTCCAAGTTCCATGAACATTTAAATCCGAATGGGTCCAAGCAGCACAAGTGGTGGAAAGATGCGAATGTGGAAGCGGCTATATACCGGGCGCAAGGCGCACCAGTTGTCTTGTCTAGGTCGACAGTGGCCTTCAAGAACAATGTCGTTGTCGACGGGCAGCTTGACCAGCCTGTTTCATTCGACCGGGTGAACCTAGAGACATACCTTGGGTACCCAAAAGATGGCGGCGTCAATTACAACTACCTCCCACCCTTGGGGAAGGTGCAAAGTGCCATGAAGCAGTACCTAGCTACGGATAAGCCAACCGCCGAGGTATTGCCTCTCTTCATACCTTGTAAATGGACCGAATCCGTCATTCCCAACGCCGTGGTCGTCAAGATGAGCTCTCCTACGGCGGCCACAAACGACTGGGAGCAGTCAGATAGACAATTAGCGCAGCGCCTCGCTGAATCCGGCGTTGATAACAGAAATACCGCCGGCGAAGAGACCGAGGATGAATCCGAAGATGCAAAGGGAGCAAAGATTGCTTCTAAACAGGTGGCATACAAACGTGCCAGGGCTGAGATCCCCAACAATGCCACTCTGTTAGGGGATGTGCAACGAGAAATCGACATGATGATCACGACTGCCTACAAGTACCGCGCCTATTCGAGCCATATGAAGATTCGTCAGATGAAAAAGACCTTGGGCGATCTGACCAAAGAGTTAAATAGCACGGCCAAGTTTGACGCCTCCCAACTGCCCCCCAAGGCGGCATTGCTCGCGACGATTTACTGCCACCCCGCTGGCAATATCAACGGGGGCATCGCGAGCCGTCTTAAAGAACTCGGGCGAAGCGACCTTATGCAAGCCCAAAGCCCTGTGCTATCGGCCGATGAGTGCGAAAGCATCCAGCGCATTGCAGACCTAGAGAGAGTCATCAAGACAATGCAAGCTACCTACATGACGAAAGCAGACCACGCTGGCGACCAGAACAAATTTATCACTGCAATCAAGCGCAACTTCCCTACTCTAAAGGTGTTTGAAGAGCATCTTGAGCAGACCAGAAAGCTTGAGAGCAAAATTACCCAGCTTGAGGTTTTATGCAACCGAGTTGGCCGAGAAACCGATACTCGCATTGCCAACCAGGAAGTTGGAGTTGATGTGTCCATGCTCTCTAGCCGCATTCACGAGGTCGAAGCTAAAAGTGACAAGGATAGCAAACAGATCGAGTCACTTGGTGAGCGCCTTGACAGTCTGGCCACCGCTGGTATGAGATGTGTCGAAGAGGCCTCGGGTCGTATTGCCCAGCTGGAAGCCAACAATGCCACCGACAAAACCCAACAAATCGAGGCCTTATCTCAGCGCTTAGGTGCTCAACTTGAGGCCCTTGTCGAGAAGACCGAGGGGTTTTCCGGTCGTATTAGCGAGTTGGAGACCAAGAGCCAGAACGTCGAGGCCTCAACTAGAGGCTTAGATGCTTTCGAGGCCCTCGTCAAGGAGACCGAGGGGTTTTTCGGCCGTATTAGCCAGTTGGAAACTAAAAGCCAGCAGGTCGAGACCCTAGCTGAGTGCTTAGTTGCTCTCAATGAGACCGTTGACAAGAACTGGAACAAGGTGCTTCCCAGCTATATCGACAATATCAAAGCCCACATGGCCAAGTATCGCCAGGTCGTCGATGCGCTCCGCGAGCGCCACGAAAAACTTGCCGTGAGCGTCGAAAAAAAAACAAGCCAACAATAGCACGCGTCTCGACGACATAAAGGACCACCTGATCTTGTCGAATAAAAAACACGACGATAAATGGTCAAGATCTTATAAGGTCTACCAAGACTTTAAACAACGCATCCAAGTCATTGAGGCTAGATTGGAGAGCCGTGTTGGAAACCTGGAGCTTAGGTTCACAAAAGCGTCCCAGTCGACGACCCCGTCACATACGACGACGACTCAGAGTGGTAACAGCGGCGACGAGACGCTTACCATGACCGATGCCCCGGCTAAGAAGAAGAACAAGTCACGAAAACGGGCCACGCCAGATGCTTCTAGTCCTGAAGGCCCGACTGTGGAGAGACCATCTAAGCGCCAGTCGCTTGATCTTCCACCGGCTCCAGGTGATGATATTGAGCATTCTGGGGGCATTCAGAACCCTGTAGGCGTCATTGAGCGGCAGAACTCAAGCGTGGGCTTTTTCGACGAGGGAAAATCCCCCGACCAAGTAAAGACATTCCTGCCGAGCGTAGAGGATTACGAAGATCTTCTGAGGGCGCCCTAAGTCTCGAAGCGAAAATCCCACTCAGGGGTTAAGGGGGTACCATGAGTTTGTCATCACAAGATATCTCGGGTCTTGTTTTGAAGGTTAACCTCTTGTTTTCATCGTGTACAATAACACATTCCCATCGGTCCTGGATTATTTCTCGCGCGTTACTTGCACTATGGACATTTGACCCCTGAGTTCACACGCCTAGGTTAGGTAACTACCTTGGCTTAGGTAAAGAATTTAAACCCGCCGTGACGACTCAAATGCACTTTGCCGGTTTGTCGCTGACGGCACCGTTGTTATCATCGCCATAAGCCTGCTCTACCGTCCTCTTGATTTACTTCTCATACCCGTTAGCAAGAGGCTAGGACTTGGTAGACGGTTCCGGAGCTGACGGGACCAGTACTGGAAAATCAGAGGTTATATGTTAGGCAAGCCATATGTTATTGCGGGGAAGCGTGCTTTTGGAAGATGGACTTGAGCCGTTGCTTTACCGATGAAGGGGGAAATAAGATAGAGGGAGAAGGAAGCAGCGAGGACGAAGAAGACTACGAAGGAGACTACGAAGAAGGCGACGAGGATCGGATCCGGGGACTATCGTCGCTATCGCGGGCGGTGCCCCCTTCGCCCACACCCTGCGCACCGTCCCCCGACAATAGGTTAGGGCCTAAACCACCCTACGTATTCTCGCCCGTGGCGAGTGAAGCACACGCCATACTTCCTGATGCGCCGAATCAGGCGTGCCCATGGAGCAGTTCAGTACGAAGACAACCTTGGGAATCCTTGGCTTCACGACGACTAACCGGTGGCGGGTCGGCACGGTAAAACGAACGGTTCAGACTTGGCAGTGCGTAAGTACTTTTGAGCTTTGATGAATAATCTTAATTAGTTCCTGCGGTTTCTATACAGGCAAATAGAGCGCTGTTAATGTTGTCTATTTACACCTGGGCGTCGGCCGCGGAGCAGCCGTCTACGAGATATCGAAAGATATGGCCAAATCCGCTTTGAGGGAGTTAGGACAGCTCAAGCAGCACTCAACTCAGTCAATTGTTCATGAGCTGATCACTGCAAAGGTTTATGGAAGAGGGCCGGGATCCATCAAGCCGAAGTCCCGAATGTGACAGTGATAAATCAAGGGCCAGCCTTACCAAGCGAAGCAAAGCGGCGCGGTCAATGTGTAGACCTTTTTCACCCCTGCGCCGTCATGTGCCAGCCAATTAGCTATGACCCGTCCTAGAGACTAATTGCGGCGTTGAACTACGCGATGTTACCCCGCACCTACACTGAAGCTGTTTAATATTGCCTCTTGATATTCGTGATCTTACGTAAAAATTATCATGTATGCGTGAGCGGTGCTGGAGCACAGGTTGGACCAGACCTCAGTGAGGAAGAAAGAATCACAATATACTGTACATATGCTTCCGTCGTCTATTTCCTAGCCAAGGACACTCACTCAGGATAAACAAATGCTAATAGACCTTGCCGGGGTCACTAACGTCCTCCGGTACCAAGCTACTCGATTGCGGCCACGGTGCATTGTAAAAGTGTTACGAGGGTGGTTACTAAATCCAGTAGCCGCATTGATGCGATAGTTCAATACACGAACCAAGCGCTTCGATATTTGGTCAGTTGAGAGGATTCACTCGAGGACCACGTGGGCTAAGCTGCACGACTACCAGGGAACCAGGGGTCCTTTATGATGCGGTGATGCGGCTCGACCCTCGTTCATCCCGTTTTATTACAACCCTGTGCCTCCCCCTGAGCACGTCGAAATATCACGCGCGCACGTATGTGATACTCCCGGGGTCTCGGAGGTTAAGCACTCGCCGAAGCAGCAAAAGCAGCAAAAGCAGCAAAAGCAGCGCCAGTAGAGCGTCATTCAGTCTAGAGCACACGAGGGTTGTTGCTGAGGTATCTATAAGAAGGGCTGGAAATCACCCCTCTGTCCCTAGTTTCGAGTCCACAAGTCCACCATCAACGAACCAATCAAGACACTTTGAACTTTATAAGCTGTACTTCTCACGACGTTGTTTTCTGACCTCTAAAAATGCAGCTCACCACGACTTTCACCGCCATGGCCGGCATCCTAGCCAGCCTTGTCTCCGCCACTCCTGTTCAGGCTGGGGCCGAGATCATGGCTCGCCAGTCGCCCACTGGGGCGTCTGTCACCGGCTTTAGTGCTGTCCGCAACGCAACTCACATCAAGTAATACAATTCCCCTAGATTCACCTCAACCCCCATCACACTCGCCATCTGACACAGTCTACAGCTATGCGGCAAACATCACTATCGCCCCCGGCGGCAGCCCTGTACCCTACACGCTCGCCACGACGGGCACCACCGTCCCAACCAACAGCGGCTTTTGGACGAGCTCGAACCCCAATGCCCAGTTCCGCTTCAACAGGGTCCCTCTTCCCGCCCCCGGTCAATACCGTCTCGTGTTGACCGTGGCTCAAGGCGGTACCTCGTTTAACTTTGCTTACCTTTCGCCCGTTTCGGATTGGGCTGGCACCGGTACGACCGTCTACACCGGTCCGAGCAGCTTCAGTCTTGCTTAGATTGAACGGGGGTGTGCTCATCAGTGTGCTCAGATAGGGGGAAAGAAAAGAGGGGGAGGCGATGCGGAGGATCTAGTAGGGACAGGAGGCAATGAGATTAGGACACTGAAAAAGGGGAAGAAAGGAAAGGAACCAAGACAAAGATTTATAATTCTATAGTCTGTCTTTTCTGCCCGTTTAAATAGCCTAGGTGAGATCTAGTTTGGTGTGCGTCTAGCAAATTTGTCTTGGCAAACGTGATCCCAAAGTGACAATAGAAGGAGACAGGTGTAAAACCTTGAAACTAAGCTATACGGGGGCACTCGATATCCAGTAACTCACTCACATTGATACCAGCAGTGGGGGGGGGGGGAGGTCCTAGAAGACAAAGACCTGGCATACCTCTGTCGTGGACTTTATTCTACTTCAAAAGAGACATGTTGCAAATCGGCTTGAGTATGTTCCTTTGCTTATCACTGGACCGTCTGTCGTGCGGAGGATCGAATTTTGTTTCTAGCTGACCAACCCCAGGCAAAGACCCAAGAATAAGCTCCCCGGATCGGCTACCTTATTCGAGCTTAATCCTTCTTCGCGCCCGGGAACCACTCCACATGCGAATCACCCAGGGCGCCGTGGTACACAACCTTCTGGCCAGAAATGAAGCAGTCATAGTCCACCACGCCAGCCCTCACGGCTGCGTCGGAAAAGTCGTGATAGTTGCCAATCGTTCCCGCCTGCGCTCCTTTGATGGCCGCCTTCAGTCCGGCTGGATCCCACTTCATTCCCGCGGTGCCTGTGTGCTTCACCGTCAATGGGGAGACGTAACTCTCGCCCGTGTCGTCGAGGTAGGCGGTCACGGTGGCGGCGGTGTAGTCTGCGCGATATCGGGTGACGCCCGCGTCGGTCAAGGCGGCGACAGTGGCCGGGAAGGGGAAACCCCCGGGGGAGTGCACTTTCTCCCAGACGGCGCGAATGGCAGCTGCGGTTTCGGGCTGCATTTTCTTTTTCTGTATAGGTGGAAGGAATGGATCTTGCCGGTGTCGATCGAAGGAAGTTGGCACTTGAGCGGTTTGATGTGAGGGGAGAACCGAGGAGCAGTGAGGCCCGCTGCAGGTTGAGGAGAAACATGGTTGCATAGACTAGACCCTTTTAGGCATCCCCCGCCCAAGTCGGTTGCTGCCCAACAAGCCAAGCTCAACAAACGCCGGGTTCTGCACCTCCCTAGTCCCCGCTCGGTTGTATGTGGTTCCACCCTCTTATTAGACCTCTTCGACCCTACAACTTTAATGACAGCACAGAACCCGCAACCCGAATTCACCTCGAAGCAGCCACCATGCGCCTACTACACTGTTCAAAGCCACCCGAATTCACACTGTTCGAAGCCAGACCCCGACCAGCCACTCCAAAAATCCGCCTTGAGGAATTTGCGACAGACATTCCGCCGTACGCAATTCTATCCCATCGATGGAGAGAAGACGAGATTTTGTTCCGTGACAGCCACGGCCTAGAACAAAGACATGACGAAAAGTAGCGACGTCTGTGCCAACAAATGCGGATTCCAGAGGATGCTCCGGGACTACTACGGCCTACAGGACACGAAAAGTACTGAGGTTTTGACAACACACGCCTCAAAAAAGCGCCTCATTCACCCACTCCGTCTTGAAAACCACCCCACTCCTCCTAAACAACTGCGTAATCGGACACCTGCGGTCAACCTCGGCGGCAAAGTGCTCAAAATCCTTCCCCTTGGCATCCGTCTGGACCTTGACGGTCAACGTAACCTCCTCAAAGTTCGGATTGCCCTGGGCGCCGCCGACCAGGACAGCCGTGGGCAGCAGCGCGTCCACCTTGACGTCCCAGCGGCCGACGGCGATGCCGTGGTCCTTTGCCACCACGAACCCCGTCACCTGGTTGCACGAGCTCAGGCTGGCGAGCGCGTACGAGACCGGCGAGGGCGACGCGTCGCCGCCCCCCAGCACCGTGTACGTGTCGGTCGCGATCGTGTAGGCCTTGCCGGGCACCGTGATGGTCTGCACCGTGCCGGAGCCGGTGCCGTGGATTTGCAGCGGGAGCGAATGGGCGGCCCGCGGCGTGGTGGAGAAGGCCCGCGCGAGGAGGCCGGGCAGGGTCCGGGCGAGGGGCGTGCGGAACATGGTGCGGGATGTTGGGTTTGGCCGGCGGGGATGTAAGGTTGATTGCGGTTGTGCGGCGGATGTAACTGTACGGTGGATAGAAGGTGGGAAAGGAGATGGAATGGCTACATTGTGCTTTTATGCTAGTAGGGTAGGGGAGGGGGGGGGGATGTGGTGGTGGTGGTGGTGGTGGTCCCCATCTCGCATTTCAGCGCTAATAACTTGCTTCCTCCTCCAACAGCTCTCTTGCGCCATCTTTTTCAAAATGGCGACAACAACAACAACCATGCGGGGACCCCAATAACCCCCCAAAAAGCCAAGATATCTTTAGTCTAGCGTTTCTGGTCTTGGGGTCTAATTGGACATCTCTTGACTAAAAAGACTTGGCCATTGAATCATCTCAATCAAGCTTCAGGTACGGAATCTACTACGGTATCAGCTACAGTCATCTTCATCTCATTCTTGACACCTAAACTCCAGCCGAATATGGTACAGTGAAGCCGTCAACCTATGGCGACACAGCGGCGAACTTCCTCCACCACTGACTCTCGCAGCTCAGATATTGGCCCAGGTCGTTCAGACCGCTTGACGGCTCCTCCCCAAACCCAAGCCCAGCCCTCTTATTGAACTGCGCGCTCGAGTACAAGGCAATAGCCGGGGCTGCCAAGAAGATGCCGGCGAACGCGCCGGCACCCACATCCAGAAAGTAACCCGCCCAATGGGCCTGCCCGGCGCGCTTCCTGCCGCCGTCGCGCATGGGCAAAAACGAGTAGCTCGCGACCATCCAGAAGAGGGCAAAGACGGGGTAGACACCGGCCATGATGATGACGGGGAACCCGCCGCGGCTGGCACTCTTCAAATCTAGCAACCCCTCCACCAACAAAACAGCGCACAGCCCGCCCTGCAACAGCGCGCTGAAGCTCGTGGCAAGATTAAACACGCTCGCGCGCCACGCGCGGCCCAGCGCATCGCCGTACCGGACACGACAGTCAATGCACAGCGGCAGTGCCGTCACCGCCACCGTCAACCCCTTGACAATCTTGGTCGCCCCGATGTCGTGGCGCGCCGAGTTGGCCGCGACGAAGAGGATCTGTGTCACGGGCGCGAACAGCGCCGTGTACCCCCAGCTGAACCACCCCAGCGCCGTCACGCTGTGGTCGAGCGCCGTGGCGCCCGGCCCTGACGAAGCCAGCGTCGGGTGGTTCTTGGCCCAGACCCGCGCCGCCGCCGACACCGCCGGCTGCTCCAGCCCGCGCACCATGGCTGCGCGCGGCCACATGTTCGACCATAGGATGCCGGACCTTCCTGGCCCTGTGGGCAGGTGTGTGGGCGGTGCGCCCCACATGGGGCCGTTGGAGTAGCCGGTCGTGTGGTTGTTTTGGTAGGCCGGGTTGGGGTAACCGGTCGGGGTGTAGTTGTTGTGGTAGTTGTTGTTGTGGTAGTTGTTGTTGTTGTTGTTGTAGGTCGGGTCGGAGTAGCCGGTTAGGGCGTAGTTACTGTTGTAGGCCGGGGGGGCCATGAGATGGTGGGAGGCTTCCGTGTCGTCGCCCAGTGGGGCAGCGCTAGCTTCCGGCGCGAGAGCGTCCTCGCTTCTGTGATCCGACCCCGGCCCCGGTCCCGGTCCCGGTCCCCATGTGTTTGTCGCGGTGCGGTAGAGCATGTACAGCCCGCCGAGTAGGACGCGGAAGATGGCTAACCAGGCGATCCAGCCTGTCATAAAGGCCACGAGCCATCCCGATGCGAGGCCGTTGATGACGGAGCCGATAAAAGCCGAGAGAATGGCGCTGAAGGCGCTGGCCGACGGCGAGAGGGTGCATCCCGATCGCGGGAGAATTTCGGCCGCGAGCGATTCCATGGTGAAGTGTTGTTGTTGTTGTTGTGGTTGTTGTGGTGGTGGCGGTGGTGGTGGTGGTGGTGGTGGTGCCCGGAGGGGACACTGCATCATGTGGCGGCCCGGAGCGGCGATCTGACACTTTTTATGACGGCGGGGATTTCGCGATGAAACAGCAGCCAGCGCGCAGCATTAAGCACAGCACGCCAGCACAGCCGCATCCTACCCAAGGCAGCCAACCAAGCACAGCAGCACCCTACCATCAGCCCCTGCTGCCGCTATTTTGGGTGCGGCTATTATCCGAGCGCCAAGCCGAGGTCATGTTAAGCAACCTACCATTATTACCACCAACTTCGCTCTATTGCAGCGACTCAAATGAGCCAAAACTATTGAGAAGGGCATAGGTAGGTAAATTCATATCATCTGCCAGCTGAAGCTCGACGATGTTATGGTTGGTAGTGCAGCTGGGTTACAGACTCTGGGGTGTTGTTTACAGGCGAGAGATAGTACTGCCTGGGGCAGAAGTCCGAGGAAACTAGTAGGTCTCAAATAGAAGGACCCCTGTCTATAACGCTCACCTATGCCGATCTTTATGGCCTCCTACGTCATTTCCTGTAGTTTTCGCTGGTAGTGCAAATCTGTTCATCACTGCAGCCACAGTAGATTCGGACTGTAAGTGGCCTCTAGAGGCTATGAAATCCTTCCAAGAGAACGGCTTCCGAGACAGTGGTCTATCAGCAGAGGTCGGAGCACCGCCAAGATGTCCAGCCAAGGAGCGACTGATGAGCTTTGGCAACTGGGTCTGGAATGGAGGGAAGGCGACTAGGATTTGTGACGCACAGTAGAGGATTCTTGTTCCTGTGCCATCGACTGCCGAGGCCAACCAGCCCTACCACAGCGAGCGCCGTATGGTAGATCGCTACAGCAACGAGCGGCCTGCCATGCACTCCTGTAGCCACGACATGAATATGGCAGCGCTCCTGGCTGCCGCCGACCTTCTCAAGGCCGCTATCCACTGGGAAATTTCGCTGGCGAGGTCTATCGGAAGAAGTCACAAATCCCAAGCTTGAGAAATCTCGCTGATAAGATCTCAATAATATTGAGCATTACCGCCGTAGCACTACGAGAGTGTGTACGGCCCACCATGATGCAATTATGGTAACCCGGGCGCCGAGATGCCTTTACTGGTTCGCGCTACTCTTCCATGTCGGGAAAGTGATGATATCCTGCCGAGTCGCCTAGGTTCTGTGTCGGGCCACGGGTCAGGGGAGGGGTGCTATGGTCCTGGGTATTGCTGAGTTGTATAGTAGTGGGCTTAGCGACCTGCTGTCCACTAGGGTGAATTCTGCGACGCTCCGTGTAAGAGTGTGTATGCCCTCCGGGATGGCGATGCAGCAGACGGACTCATTACATCGGTGGCTATCTTGAGCAGTCTGCTGCAGGTGTCGGGGTTGCAGGTGTCGAAAGTAACGCTTATTCGATAGCAGATCCGACAAGGGAAGAGGCGCCCGCGGCAGGGCACAGGGCGAATCTAAAGGAAGCTCCCGCTTAGCTGGGTCCGACGAAGTGAAGCGGTGCGTCATGTACCCATTCGCTGCACCCCTGCTGCCGAGAACAAGAAGGGCTGTTTGATGCGCTGAGATATCTTCGGAGGAACACTAAATGTACCAGATGCAGTTCAGACGGTGCTTGTTGCATTAGTATACACGGCCGCCGCACTTTCGCCCACCCCTTTTGCCAGCGCAGGCCAGCCTGGACTCGCCATTTTCAGCAGGCTTAGCTACTGTAGGCCGCTGACTTCCCCCCCCCCCCCCCAGTGCTTTTCAGCTTGCTCGCTGGCTGGAGGGCTGGCTTGCTAGTCATATGACAATGTGTTGGAGGTGGTGCCCCACCTCGCCTAGCTAGTGCCTTTGGGCCACACCTAGATAGCCGTTGCAGGGCCAGGAATTCCTGGCCCACAACACCACGCTCTGTCCAACCAATCGCTCGATCTCCCGAACAGGATGCTTTTTCTTGCCCTCGCTCGTCAAGGCACCGGTTGGTATTCCACCCCACAGCTTCCTTTGAGGACGTAGGGATCGCTGGGTGACGAATATCCCTTGCAGATGACGAGGAATTGGGTTTTACGCCCCAGCAAAAACCACAGATTACTGCTGTATGCAATGCCAGCCAAGTCCTCCTCCTCCCGGTTAGACTACTGCAATTGACTTTGGCTGCAATTGACTGCCTTCTAATTGACCAGGATTGATCATTGCCTTGCCAGCTGGGGGCGGCGTGAGGGTGGTGGGTTCAACATCGAGAGACAGTGGGATTCAGAGTTCTCGAAAGCCTCGTTGGGAGAGGGCGCCTGGAACAGCACACCCCCCGCGCTGCCTCGTTGAACTCGTCCAGCATGGGTCTGCTCGGTGAATGTCTCTGGTCTGCACATCTCTGGTAGGGTACCAGACCGCACACTGAAATGGGGGCCCGGCAACCTCACCGACCTGAACACCATCAGGGACGGCGACACTGACGCGATTGGCAAGACCGACACGACATGGGCGGACGTCAAGTCGTACAGACCCCTATCGCCCTCATCTCGTGCACTGGCAAGGGTTTTGGGCAGCTGAGAACCACCCCCGGCTCAGTGCGTGCCAAGTGGATTCCAGGGCACATGGACATGGAGGGAAGATGGCCTATGACGGCAGATATCGTGGGGGCCTTCCATATGGTCCACAAGCGAAGGATGTAGGCAGGGAAGATCTACAAGATGTATTATGTGCTAGGAGTGCGAAAAAGGAATTGATGTCAGAAGAAGATCGTTACCGCCATTTTGCGTGATTCATGCAAATCAGCTCTATCTCCCTAGCGTAAACCATAGGGCTATGTACCCCCCCTCCCTGCCTGATACGGCTCCCTGTGGCCTAACGTCTCACACCACACCACGTCTTGAGGCCTGGACTGGTACCTTGGGGGTCACTCCCCGCCTGATGCGGCTCCCTGTGGCCTAATGTCTCACACCGCGTCTTGAGGCCCGGGCTGGTACCTTGGGGATCAAGCGATTGGTTATATTGCTAATAGAGTTAATTACTATTACTCGGTTAGAAAAGCTTTTTAGGTTAACGTACCGACCAGTCAGTCGCCAGATGGCGAGGCCCGCAAGACCGCCGACCACAAGTGGGATCACCACGGCGACAGCAGCTGACTCCATTTCTGTTTTTCGAGCTGCCGCGCTCACCCGGCGTAGCTCTTCAGCTGATGCGGACACCGTGGTGAGGAGATTGGTAGTGGCTGCCGCGTCGAATGAGTCTTTGACTCTGGCTTTGACGGCCACGTCGTTAGCCCGAGCCACCAAATCAAATTGCTGATCAAAAGAGTCAGGTGCGGAGGGTGTATCTATGATTGAGTTAGAAATTTTTTCCCATTGGAAAATGAGCAAAAGAAGCAGACAAACATTTCAACACGGCATCAATTTTCTCGGCAATCATTCTGCCCTGTTCTTCGGTGATTGTGAGGAGATGGTTCTGAGGAGGTTTGGATTGATGGTTCTGAGTTCGGATTTGATGAGGGGTGAAGAAGTTGTAGAAAGCTGCCATGTTGAGTGGAAAAAAAAAAATTCTTTGGTGTAGGCTTCTACGTGTCAGTGCTCTGCCGGTCAATGCTCTGATGATCAGTGCTTAGACTGATTATGTCGTCGATATGGTGATGATGTCGTCGACGTGGTGATAATATCGTGGAGTTGTTGATGTGAAATTGTGGATGCTCGGCGTGCCTGGTCTTTTTGTAGGATAAAAGCAAGCCATGCACGGGCCACATACATGGCGCACGCACCACGTCAAACGGCGCACACACAAAAGTCGACAACCTCGTTCCTGCCCACCCCAGCTAAACCTGCCATTTATAAAAAATGGAAAAAAAGAGCTCGTCAAGCTGCACCGTCAGGGTCGTTGACTTGCACCCGGTATACCCATCCACCTCACATTTTCCACACCACCTACCCAATTAGTCGTTCTTCCCACACCGATGGCGGGGACCCAGGGGGCCCGTCATGACCCCGCCCCCCCCGAGCCTTCAGACTCTGATTCCACGTACAAAAAAAGAAGAAAATATCCTGCATTTTCCGGACACATCCAGGTGACTCTATCTCTCACTCCGAAGTCTAGTTCTCTGCGATGCTTGTTCGCTTGTACTTCGTGCCCCCCCTTTCGAGCGCGTAACGCCGTACCATAGCGAATGTCACAGTCTACCGTAGTCCTCATACATAAAACCTGGTAACACGCGGGCCCAACCCTGAAAACCGCAGATCGATTGATTTGATTTGATTTATTTGAATTGAATTTGTTTAACGTCCCGGGTTTTCGCTCTTGGCGACTCGGACGTGCCGGGGCCGAGGGCCCCGACAACGGCTAACTAACGCAAGGAGATCCTCCTGCCGAAAAACCTAGCCCAATACATGCCCCTGTTTGCCGTTTGAGGGCCTCACCAACCCTCACAACTCTCCCCCCAGCTAAGGTACATAAAAACTCCGTAGAGAAAAGCCACCTTTAGGAAACAACACCCTCTAGAGGGAAGGAAAGCACACTTGCGTATCAAACTGTCTCGTGGCCGTGGGCCGCCGCCCACTCCGTTTCTTCCTCGTTGCTCGGGATATTTTCTTCCCCCTTTTCCAGTTCTTCCTTTGCCGCCATAAACGCCCCGAACGCGGTCAGCATCTTCTTAGAGCTCGAGGTAAGGAGCTTCGGTGCCCATACCCCCGCCGGCAGCGCCTTCGCCAGGGCGGCCGCGCTATGTATGCACTTCAGGAGGTGTCCCGGGGCCTTGGTGAGCCCGCACCTCCTACAGGTGCCTTGCCATATTTCCGGATCGTGCCCCATCTTCTCATGGTAGGCCTTAAAGTCCCCATACCCTGTCCTTTCGGCGAGGAGGGTCGCCAGCCACCGCCTCGGGAGCCTGAGTTCCCGTAGGCGTTTCTTCCGGACCTTGACCTTACGGTACTTCGGCTTGTTACCCTCCTACCAGGCTTGTAGCTCCCGGGTGGGGTCATACATCCCCGGTAGGCCCGGTGGGGTGTCCTTCGTTCCCCGTGGCGTCTTGGTAGAAACCCTTTCCCTGACGCATTCCGCCCCGCGTGCCGCGTACCTACGGCATGGTCTTAGCTCCCCCCAGTCCCTATCGCACTTCTCACGTCGCCTGAAGCAGTTGTCGCACGAGGTGCCCGGAGCCCGGGTGCCATCTTGCTTCCTGACTACGGCCAGCGGCACCGGTGGGGTCTAGCCTTCCTTTTTTGCCATGGTTTCGAGGAAGGTCGCCTAGGTCCTCCCGGCCCTCTGGCCCCTGCCCGGAGCGTGGGCTAGACGGCTGACTACGGGGTGGCTGATCCCTTGCTCCCTGAGATTGAGTACCCTGGTCATGTAATCGTGGGCCTTTTTCTTGAGGACCATGTAGATCGGGGCCTACCTTGCCTCCACGTAGAGGATCGCCTTAGGTGTGGTCTTATAGGCCGGTAAGACGGCTTTGAGGCCAAAGTTAAGCACACGTTGTAAGCCTCGGACCGGAGCTTCCCTGCCATTTTACCACGCTTCGGAGACGTATGTTATTCTGGGGAGCGTTACCGCCGTGAGCCCCCGTGCTACCAGGTGTGGGGGGAGGCCTCTGCCTAGGCCGCCGTATATTTGACGTGTTCCTTGAACTGGAGCCCGGAGTTGAGCTACACACCTAGCTACTTAAGGAGTAGGTTATAGGGGGCTTGTACCGTACCTACCTTGAGGGCGGGATGTTTTCGTGGGGTAGGCGTTCGTTCCTCGTCTGAGCCTGAGTCCGAGTCGGGGCTAGAGCTGGGGTTAGGATCCTCGCCTATCTTTGGTGCCGTCCTGTGTGGTTTGAAGAGGGCGTACTCGTATTTAGCTAGGTCGAGTAAGATGTTGTTTGCCCTTCTCTAGGTGTTAATTGCTATTAGTTACCTCGTGAGATTAGTCCTTACTACTACTTCGGAATTTCCTTTGGCTACTACGAGAAGGTTGTCTACGTAGAGGCTTTAGCCTTCCCCTTTAGCCAGTAGCTCTAGATATAAGTTAATGAGGATCGGTAATAGTAGTGAGCCCTATGGTAAGCCTACCTTTGTCGGGTATATAACCCTATCTAGTCTAAGGGTTACTCTCTTATCTGACAAGAAGCTTCTAACAAACCTTATAAAAGTCGGTTATCTTCAGACTACTAGTCTATTAACTAGGTACTTCCTTTGGACGTTGTTAAAGCCTCTATTGATATCGCCCGTTAGGATTTCTACCGTCTCTCTGTTTTTTATGGCTGTGACACAGGCCAGCCACCGAAGGTCTGGGGTGTGACAACCACAAGGTGAGATATCAAATGGAGAATCAGACTGCAGAGCTTTAACCTTCACGACTCTCGACTCTACCGTTCAGCGAACCACCCCGACAATTGCTGTTGGTCTAGTTCAGAGCTTTCACACGACGAACTCAGGGAGTTGATCTTCGTAGGGCTAATAAGCACAAGGTCCGATTCAGAGCTTTAGAACGGAACGGTGAGGGAGTTAACTGTTGCAATGCAAAGTGGTGGAGAGCCAGGGAGAAGGAGGTTCAGGGAGATGGAATGATCCGACAAAAGATAAGACACAATGTTTCGTAGTTACAAGTCAGGAGAAACAGAAGGGTTCACAAGGTTGTATTACCCCTTAGCTTCACTGAAGTTCAGTTGATAATCTTTCTAGGTTTGTCCAAAGAGAACTGGGGAGCTTCTTCCTCTCGAGGATCCGTCGTAGCGCACCCGTCCTTTTATGGAAGGCTATGTACAAGATACAAAGATACCAAACTACCTGAAGGATCCTCCTAGCCGCCCGTCGGTCCCGAATCCCCCTTCTAGCCGCCCGTCTCTCGTGCCCTACAATTCCGTGGCTATAAGCCAAGTAAAGCTGGCCTATCATACGTCGGTCCACGGCCGGTGTTAGTACTTATCCATACAACTCAAGTGGCATGGTGTCTATCGCTGTAGGTGTTCCTTCACGTCTTTGGTACTTTCGTTGGCCACAGTGCTGTTAGGTCGATCCCATGTCGGCTGTCACAGCAACGGTTCCCTTCGTGACTTACACGCGAGGGTCGCGGCCACCTGTCACCACTGAAGCTAGACTCCGGAGTACGTCGGGTTCCAGGTCTTCCAAAGGAATGCTAGCGATAGCGGGGAGGTCCGTGATTCGAAAGACTAACTGTAGGACCTTGGCTGACAATGTAGGCCCTGATCACGATGCTGAGGTTGAGTGGCTTGTCTATGACAAATCTGAAGTCTGATGACGTTGCCTAGCGCGGGCGAGATCCGTTGTACGGCTGCTCTGGCTTGTGAGTGGTTCTGGGCATCCCGTCGCAGCCCGTGGGTGCTTAGGAAGATCCGCTGACCCGTGCGCCGGCTGAATAGGCCATTAGCCACACGTTGCTGAGGTTGAACCACACTGTGGCTATCTCTCTGTGATGGTTCCCTTCTCCACGTTGATCCATGATGGATATCTGTGGGTCAATGGGTGTGTATGGTTTGTGCCGGTGGTGTGGCTCGGTCAAGGAGGTCAGTGACCCTGTTGACCTAGGTGAGCCTACCAGTGTGACAATGGCATCTTAGAGGTCGTGGACTACTTCGGTAAGGAGGTCCGTGGCCGAGTGTTTAGAGACATCTTCTACTTAGTTAGGGCTAAGGACTTTATACCATAGTACCGCCTAGCTTAACTTTCTTACTATAAGCCGTTCTAGCCCTCTATCGTATACTGGGATGAGGATAATCGGCTGGAGTTGTTTCGTTGTACCTCGTGGCTTGTTGGGTTTAGGTAATAGTATTACTTTTGATTCCTTCTATACGTCCGGGTAGTATCCTAGGGCTACGGAGTAGGCGTATATGGCATAGACTAGCCTTGCTAACGCCGAGCGAGACTTCATATCGATGCCGTTTTCGACCTTCGTGTCCTACCAGGCAGCTTTGAGTATTACGGTCGTAGTTCCATCCGGTCCTGGTACCGTGGTTTTTACCTTACTACCTATGAAAGCTTCGTCTACCTCTTCTAGCTCCGGTTGTAGGTCTAGGTTAAGTTGTGACGTCTCCTAGGGTCTAGGTTTTAGTTCGGCGTCCTTTCTAGGATCGAAGGTTACTAGTTCTTTAAAGACTAGCCTTACCTTGTCTTCCGTTGTAACTACCTCCGGTCCCCCGCCCCTAGGTCGGAGTGGTAAGACCGTCTAGCTTTGTAGCTCTTTTTCCTATGTTATGACTTTCTACAAAGAGTCCTTTGATACTTTACTTATTACCTTCCCGTAGTATTCCATCCTTACCTTCCTTAGAGTCTATCTATATACCTTGGTCCGAGCTCGGTACTATCTATAGTATAGAACCGTTTACTAGCCTCGTAGCTAGCGTTCTACTACTTGGCTTTCTTCGGCCTGTCTTATACTTTCGTTTCGTGGCGTCTAATGGCTACGTCTGTGATCTTAGTAAAGACGTGGGCTACCTCCTCTAGTTCTAGGCCTTCTAGCTTTGTATAGAGTAGACATATCGATAGGGTAAGTTCCGTTAAGGTTCTGCCGAACGTCTACCGGTCTAGTGGTTTTACTACCTACTTCGGCTACCTCTAGACCCCAGTGACCCCCTCCCGCCATATACGTATTGTAGAGTAGTCTGACTTAGTCTAGAGGTTTGAAATAATCTCTACTTTTAACCTATCGATATTACTAAATACTAGGTCTAGTACTCTCTCTAGGTTGTGGGTAGGCTTAGTGATAAGAGGTAGCGTTCCTTAGGCTTCGGCCTATCTTACGACGGCCCTGGCCTTAGGCCCTCGTCTTCTCTCTTTTTCTGTCCTAGCCTATAGGGGGTGATTAAGGTTGAAATTGCCTACTACTATAAGCCTTCGTCTCCTAAGGGTAGTTACCCTGTTTACCGCGTCTTTTCTAACCTTGTTATAGACCCCGTAGACTTCTAGGTAGCTATTAGTAACGTCGACTACTCCGTCTTCTATCCCTAGTAGTTACTTCTACTTCCCAGCTCTTATGTAAATTATTAAGCTAGCAAAGTCTCTTAGGTAGTAGATATTGTATCTGTAGGTGTGCCGGGTACTACTAAAGCCCTACCATGGTTCTTAGGCTAGAATATGGTCTGTCCTTTCTCCTATTACCGACGTTAAGAGGGAGTCGTGGTAAGCCATGACCCCCGTGATGTTAGCTTGTAGGATTTTAAGCGTTATTTTAGGTATTCAACGCTTTTTCCGTGAGCTTCCTCACTCTACTCAGCCTTAGGAGGCCTAGTAGTAAGGGGGAGGCGGGCTAGGTAGTACCGGGTAAGGAGTTCGAGTGTCTGGCCCCTAACCCTCCTCTAAGGAGGTTCGGAGGCTCGGTCTTAGTTAGGCTACCCGGGGGGGGGGGGGGAGGTTAGGCCTATGAGATCTATTACGCCTCTCTTTTCCGTTAGACGTTAGAGCTCTGCCTATACCTAGGGGTCCGTGTCCTAGGAGAAGGCTCGGCTATCTCCGTTACCTAGTAACGTGGCGGCCTATGCTACAAAGACACCTTCTTATACCTTGTAGACTTCTTCCCTTAGTCGTACCTCTTTGGGATATTACTTCTTAACCTTTTCTAGTTTCTCTTTCGTCCTCTGGAGCTAAGTCTTGTTAGCTTATGTCTCCGAGTTAGCGACGTCCTCTAGGGCCAAGCTTAGTATCGTTTCGTATTAGCCATTTCCTAGGCCGGTATCTTCTATGGTTTTGTCAAGCGGTACTTAGTCCTCGTAGCCGCCTAGTACTATGGTACAAGTAGGGGGGGTTGTTAGCCGGGCTCCCGCCTCTTTCCCGAGCATTTCGTTTACCGTATCCCGTACGTTCAGAACTACTACCTCGGCTAAGATCCTACCGTAGGTTATAAGGATCACGGCTTCGGCTTTCTTAATTCTCTTTCTAAACATGTCAGCCGCCTAGTCTACCATCGGGACGTCTTAGTAGTCGAAGTACTTATACGCTTCCGTTACCTTATTAAGGAGGTACTTAAGTAAGGTTATGTCTATCTGGTATTAGCAGATAAGTACTCTAACCTCCTCCGGGGTTTAGGCCTTACCTACCTAGGTAGGGATCGGCGTGGGGGGGGGGGAGTGGCGCCATAGATGTTAGTTTCTACCGACTCTAGGACTTCTCTAGGTAGTAAGTACTCTAGAGAGATACTTACGAGGCCTCGTGGGAAGGAGATCTTAAGGGGGGTAGTTTAGCTTCTCCCGTCCTAGGTAGTAAGGCTTATGTAATAGGTATTGGGGACGGTATCTCTCCCGGTGATATAGGTCCCCTAGACCTAAATGCCCCTAATAGGATTATTAAGGTTTAAGAAAGTAATCTTTCTTTCCTTCGCCACTTTGGCAAGGCCCTACTACTTAATAACCTCCTTATCTACCCGGGCCTTAGTATCCTCTTATACTTTGCCGATTTCTATGTTCTTTAAGTCGACTGGCATAATAGACTTCGATAGTCTCAGTAACTCCGCCTTAGGTACTTCCTTCGTTCTAGCCACACGCCTAAACTGGTCCCGGGCCTTTATGCCGGCTACCTTGGTAGCCTTTCTCTATTCCGTCGTTAAGAACATGAGGCTACCGTCCTTAATCACTAACCTAGCCGGGTATAGATACTACAGTTCCGGCTTATGTAGTCCTAAGTAGTTGGGATATTAAGGGAGCTAGATATGACTATCTGTATACTTGTTCTCTTATTACATTTCCCGTAGTATAGTTTGGACATGTAGTTCCGTTACCAGTAGAACTCGAAGTATCCTATATAGTTAAGGACTCTCCGTTTTGACTCTAGGTAGCGGGCTATTATCGAGTTAAAGATCTTAAAGAAGGGGGTCTTCGGCTTTGTGTCAAATAATATAATCTAACTGCCGTAGGTAGTCTTGACAGCCTTAACCGACATAACCCCCGTGGTAATAGTAGCCTCTTAGCGGATTATTAGCTCCGTTACGGTTGTCTCCGGCCTCTGTAGGGTCAGTACCTTCTCGGAGACTTTACCTATGATATAGGAGTCCTAATCCCCGCCCTTGGCTAGGGAGAGGCCGGCCTTAGAGACCTTCTTAATAACCTTGTCCTTATCTTTACCCTTCTTTAGGGTGACAGTCTATCCGTTTTCCTTTACCGTGGGATGGACGGTCGTTGGTACCGTGCCTAAGGTAGTACCTAGGCCCTATAGGACCTCTCCCACGGAGGCTTTGTTCCATGGGTAGCCCTTTGAGGCCTTAAGTACCAGCCTCTATGGCTAGGGCTTAGGGCTTCTAAGGCCTCGGGAGGTCGTGGCCACCTTACCTACGGCCTTAGGGGTTAGTGTGTAGGTAAAGTCTACTACCTTAGTCTGATTAGTAACGCTAGCTACTATGCTGGCCTAACTAACCTTCTTATAGCCCTTAGCCACGACTATCTCCCATTCGGCTTGTACCTTCTAGTTAGACATGGGAGTACTCGGGCCGAGAGCCCGGGCACGAGAGAGGGGCGGCGAGGGTGTGTCTTCACTTAATATGTCGTCATTGGCCGTAGTACGACGAGGGGTTAGCGATCGTGGCCTCCTTTCGGCGGCCCGTTGTTAGTATGCTGGCTCCAATAGAGCCGTGTTTTATGTCAGGCTTAGGAGGGCTTCCCAGCCTGGGATTTTGGGGGTCTGGCCCATCGCCAGACTATGTAGGATCTCCTAGAGACCCTGTGCGATCGGGTTCGCGTACCTTTCGTATACTTTTCCCACGGGAATTTGGCTGAGGCCCTGATCCAGGGCCTTGGTCATGGCTTCGAAGACCGTGCACATCGCGTTATGCTTGGCCTCGCGTTCGCGTTTGAGCTGTAGGAACAGACTCGTAAGGTTGGCGTTGGGGGGGCGTTACTCGGGCGCCATTTTGTAGGCTTGGTGTTTTGGGGTAGTAAGTCCCAGGTGTATGATTGGTCCGTTTCTTTCGAAAAAATAAAAAGAGGAGGAAGAGCTGATTTGATTTATTTGTTTAACGTTCCGGGTTTTCGCTCTTGGCAACTCGGACGTGGCGGGGCCCTTGGCCCCGCCAAGGCTACTTGGCTAAGCTATACCGTGCCGTTCATAGAATCCCCCACGGCTAGACTTCCACGGAATCGCACACCAAACCGGGTTTCCTCCTCCTCCTCAGACACTAGCCTCCCACTCGAGGCCATTGCAACTAACATAGACAACTCCCGGGATCAAGAGTAGGTTTTTTAAGCTTACTTACATAACGTAGAGAGATACTAGCTTCGGAGTCTCCTACCTTAGCCATAGCCGTCTGGTCGTCCGTTTAGTTAGACGTTACTTCTAATAAGCTTACTTTTCACCCGGCGTTTTAATCTCCGGTTAATTACTCCGGGTAAAGAAAATCCTCCTTTCGACAACATAAGAAAATATAAGGTTAGCCAGAGACCTACTCTCTCAGCTTTCTTTAGGACTCTCACTCCTCTCCCCCGTTAAAAACCTTAATAGGAAAAAGTAAGTAGAGGAAATGACTTTTGTTAGTCTTAACTAGTAGTAAGTACTAGCCTAGGCTAACTCGGCGGTCATATTAACCTCGGTACATAACTAACCGTTTCTGCCTATGTAACTAGCCTTAGTAAAGGAAGGTCAGCTCTTTTTAAGGTACTTAGGCTAGCTTTATGAATAGAGGCCTAAGGTATTAACGTAGCTCGGTAAGGGACCTATATCCGAAGGTAACGTATGTTAGCTTAGTAAAAAGCTAGACCTAAAGGTAGTAAGTAAGGTTAGTTTTATAAATAAGAGCTTGAGATTATTGTTTCTAACTCTCAGTAGCTAAGTTTATAGAAGGCCATAGAAAGGTTATTAGTACCCGAAGGTACGTAACGTGTTAGGAGAGTAGGCGGTCCCCTCCCTCCGAAAGCTTGACCCCGAGGGGCCTTACCGTTGCCGTGTCGAGATAGAGTCTTAGAAGGTCGAGGCGGCGGTCCGGCAGATAAGCGAAAAGAATCGCCGGCTCGTGGTCGTGGTTATAGTCGGGGCTCCGAGGGTTGCCGAAATAGCCTGTCGATGAGCGGCCCCGCACGCTCCTAGAAGGTAAGAAGGAGAAGAAAGCTAGGTATCTCAAGCCCCTAGAATCCCAACCTTGCGAGAGATGCCGGGCGTACAGCCATCAAGGACTACCTTCCCCAGTGCCGGATTCCACGGCGCCAGCGGCGAAGGGTACTGGCGCGGTGTACCACGGTATCGCCGGCTATGGTATCAATGATGAGGATATCGGATAGGTAACTCTAAGATCCTCAACCCAAGAGAAGGAGAGTTTCAAGAACTAAACGTTCCCAAAGGTGGTGGCCAATACTGCAACATGATTGGTCAGAGCGTCTTTGAAAAATGATGTTCGGGAGAAGTCTGTCTAGATCGATTGATTTGATTTGATTTGATTGTTTAACGTCCAGGGTTTTCGCTCCGGGCGATTCGGACGTGCCGGGGCCAAGGCCCCGACAGTGGCTAACTAACGCAAGGAGATCCCCCTACCGAAATCCTAGCCCAATACATGCCCCTATTTGCCGTTTGAGGGCCTCACCAACCCTCACAACTTTCCCGCCAGCTAAGGTACATAAAAACTACGTAGAGAAAAGTCCCCTTTACTTAGGAAAAACGTGTTTCAAACTGCCTCGTGGCCATGGGTCGTCGCCCATTCCGTTTCTTCGTCCTCACCTGAGGTATTTTCTTCCCCCTTTTCCAGCGCTTCCTTTGCCGCCATGAACGCCCCGAACGCGGCCAGCATTTTCTTCGACCTGGACGTTAGTATCCTAGGTGCCCACACGTCCGGTGGTAGTGTCTTTGCCAGCGCCTCTATACTATGCTTGTACTTCAGGAGGTGCCCCGGGGCCTTCGTGAGGCCGCACTTGTCACAGGTCGCCTCCCACGTCCCGGGCTCGTGGCCGAAGCGTTCGTGGTACGCCTTGAAGTCGCCGTGCCCTGTTCTCTCCGCTAATAGGGCCGTGAGCTACCTCTTTGGCAGCCGTAGTTTCTAGGGCCTCCGCTTCCGGACCTTGGTCTCGACATACTTCCGCTTACTGGCTTCCTACTAGGCCTAAAAGGCCTGGGTTGGGTTGTAGGTCCTTGGTGTTATCGGGGGCGGGTCATTGGCTCCGCGGGGTTGTACTTTCTGGCTCCCCTCGAGCACTCCAGCCCGCGCTTGAGGCACCGCACACACTACTGTCCCTCCACCGCGGGGGCGACGTACTTCGTCTTGGCCTTATAGCACCTATCGCATGAGGTGCCCGGGGCACGTGTGCCGTCTTTTCGCCTGACTACTGCCAGTGGCACCGGCGGGACCTACCCTTCTTTCTTGACCATGGCTTCTAGGAAGGTTGCCTCGGTCCGGTCCGCCCTCTGTCCCCTGCCTTGGGCGGTGGCTAGTCGGCTGACTACCGGGTGGCTCACCCCATTTCGTTGGAGGTTCAGGATCCTGGCTGCGTAGTCGTGGGCCTTCTTCTCGAGGACCAGGTGCACCGGTGGCTGGCCCGCCTCCACGTGGAGTATCGGCCTCGGCGTCGTCTTCCACACTGGGAGCGTGGCCTTGATGCCCGCGTTAAGGGCCCTCTGCAGGTCCCCTACCGAAGGTTCGGTGCCCTTCCACCACGCCTCCGAGGTATAGGTCATCCTTGGGAGAGCCACTGCTGCTAGGCCCTGCACTGCGAGGTGCGGCGGGAGGCCCTTCCTCGTGCCGCCTAGCCTGCGGATCAGTGCCGCTGCCTTGGCGCCCTTGGCCGCCGCCCGCTTGGCGTGGTCTCGGAACGTGAGTCCTGGGTCGAACCATACGCCTAGCCACTTCAGCTGGGGGTTGTAGGGTGCCTGTGCCGTGCCTGGCTTCAGGGCCGGGTGCTTTCACTGTGCTAGGGCCGGGGCCGCCTTGGATTCCCCTTCCGTTCCTGAGGCCTCGGGCTCGGTTGGTAGATCGATTGGTGTTTAACGTCCAGGGTTTTCGCCGTTGGCGACTGGGACGTCTGCAAACGGCAGAAAGGTTACATCTAGGAATACTGCCGCCCTGTCAAAAGCCCCACACGACCCAGACGGGAAGGGTAGGATCCCTACACCCTTCGCCACGGTTATCACAGCCCTCTACGCGGAGTGCCTCCACGTAGCGTGCTTCCCCACAGTAAGAGAGCTTCGCGAATAAGTTACTAAGAAGAAATTACTATACAGATTAATGATAACGAGGAAGAGGCCTTAGCTAGGGCCTTGGCAGAATGATTAGAAGGTAAACGACTTTTCCCCTGGGAGGGGGGTTGGTGCCAATCTACCCATCGGTCCGCCACATGGGGCTGGATGGACCAGTACTTAAGAACTTCACCAGTTAGCTTAAAAAGACCTCTAGTTATGTTATTAGTATTACTGATAAACTATAAAACAATAATGGACTGTCTCCCATAATAAGTGAATCTATACTACTTAATTCTCCTTTTCCTAGCTAACGGTGACGGCGTCGTCGACGTCGTCGACGTCAAACGAGTGGACGGGTGCCGCTACTCCCACTGCGGCCATAACACTGCTGCATTGGGGATATCAATCAAACTCTTTGGGAGCTGGATCGATCAGTCCCAGGATTCAGATGCAGATGGTGGATTTGGCCTCCCCCCCTTTAATACCGTGGCCGAAATTGCGCATTCCTATAAACCGCCTCCCTCTCCGCCAACGCATTGTTGAACGCCGTCGTATTACTCGCCACAGAAACCAAGTCGGCCCGAATCAGGCCGCGCTTCTCGGCATGAGCAAGCCCCATAGCTGTTGAAACAAGGTTGCGAATCTGCCGGCCGTTGAAGGAGGAACGTTTGCCGTCTTCGGTCACCCATCGCGTGATGGGGCCCCACTCGTCAACAAGGCCTTGGTGCTGCAGCTGGGCGAGGAACTCGGTGAAGATGTTCTCACGCTGCTCCACCGAGAGATCGCCGTATTCGATTGCAATGTCTGAGCTGTTAGCAAAAGCCTCTGCGGTATGGGGCAGTAGAGTAGGTGGTACATACGGATGCGACTTTGCACGGCAATGTCAAACGACTTGAGCCGGTTAGTCGTCAGGAAGAGGATTCCCTCGTAGTACTCGAGCACCCTCAGAAGCACCGACACGATCGTGTTGCGCTGGATGTCCGACTTGGTCGTGTCTCTCGCCTCCAGGAACACGTCCGCTTCGTCGAAGAGCAGCACGGCCTCCCACAGCCCGGCAAGATCAAACACCTTCTGCAAGTTCGTCTCAACCTTTGAACCCTCTAGCCCAATGTCCGAAACCCCGACGCTGAACAGCGGCTTCCCCACCAGAGACGCAACGCTCTCGGCCGTCAGCGTCTTACCCACGCCCGGAACACCCCATAGGAGGATCACCAACCCCTTGCCCTTGCCGGTGGTGTAATCCAAAATGTTCTGCTTTCGGTGAGACTGCACAGACTTCCAGATGAGTTCTTTATGGTCCGGATGGAGCTGCAGCTTAGTGTCGAAATTGGTGCGATCAGCCAGGTCAGCTACCTTCAGCGACTCGACCGCAAACTGCATCCACTTCTTGTCCTTGAGAGAGTATCCCAGGACGCGGGGCGGGCACAGGAGGTACTGCTCGTCCGTCATCTCCTGGTCAGGCGGTAGGTTATCCCAGCTGTAGCGGTAGACGTCGTCGCGGTGGTGTTTGCAGTCATCGCAGGAGCACTCGAGGCTCTTGTCGTAGCGTTGCTGTTCGCCGAGGATGGGGGCTGTTGGGGGCTGGTATTCGAGGAAGGACTTGAAATCCACGACAACAACTCCGCGGGTATTGGCCTTGACGATGGGTGGCTTCTTGTTTCTCCTAATGGAATAATAGCGGCTCGACGAGTCGTCGTAATCCGACCCGAATAAGTCGCCGCCTGCTTTGTAGCACGCCATGCCGTCGTATTGGAAAGTCTGCTTGCCACGCTTCGCGATGCAGTAGTCCCTATAGTCCCTACCCCTTTCCCGAAGGCTAGCTTTCAGCTTCTCGACCTTGTCGCCATCCTGCGCACCCTCGTCCCCAGCTTGGTGCATATCAATGGGATAGATGGGAAGCTCAAAGATGCTCTTCTTGTCTTGGAATTCAGGGATCCTGAACTCGTAGGGAACGCGGTTGAAGAAGCTGCCGTCCCAGTCGTAGCTGTACACAACGATATGGAAGTTGGTCTCGGGTGCCTCGTTGTAGTATGAGAATTGCGTTTCCGTCTTGGACTGCTGCACAAAGAATACCTGGGCAGTGCTAAGAAACGGGCTGGACACGGCCAGCGATCCCGGAGGGAAAAGGGTCCACAGAGACTCAAAGGTAATGGTTTTGGTCTCGTTTAGAATGTCCTTTGTTTTGAAGAAGCGATCCAGCGCCTCATCGCCAGATGATGTTGACACCATCTTCATCAACTCCTTCAAGTCGGCCCTTGCCATCTCGACGTCCTCCTCGTTGTCGCCCTCGTCGAAATCGGTCCGGTTCGCTTCGTCGGAAGCCTTCTCCCAACTGAAGATCAAGGCCTCGAACGGGGATTGCAGCACCTTGGTCGGGCCTGTCTGAGAGTACTTGCGCAAAACGCGCTCGAGCAGCGCCTGCAAGGGCGCAAAGTGTATTTCGACTTCAGAGCCCGTGGCCTTGAGGAACTGCTCGCCGTCACGGCCACGCTTCACGCGGAGGCGTTTGCGTAAGGTGAAGGCTTGGCTCTTGGTCTCATCATCAGCATTTTGGAGCGAGAGCTTGTCTTTGTACTCGCCGCTGTCCGAGTCGAGCCGGTTGATGACAACGCGGTAGCGAGATGTCTCTTCGGTAGTCGTACTAGCGTCGGCCTTTGGTTTATCATCTGCCTTGTCGGGCTCGGTCTTTTTCTTTGGGTCTTTCTCGGTCCCAGAGTCTAAAGTGGCCGGTGTAGGAACGACATTGGTGGAAACAGAAGACACAGTTGTGGTCCCATCCTCGAGAGCGGCGCCGATGAGTCTGCTCTCAAGCTCGGCAACTCTTGCCTCCAACAGTCTGGTGTATTTCTGTTCGAGCTCGCGAATTTGCGACACGGCGTCCTGCACAGTTGTCAGTACGTAGTGGTGGAGCGCAGGATACGTTAGGATCAAAAAACCATTGTATCCAAAAGAAATTGTGTTTTCTGGTGTGTTTTCTGGTGTGGGTGCTGGTGTCGATGGCTGGATAAGCGGCCTCGCTCTTGAGATGGCTGAGGGAAAGCCTTGAAGGAAGCGAGCGCTGCTGCCTCTTCACATGGCTGCCCGTCAAATATGAGTCTGTGCTGTTGGACGGACTTTAGCGGACCTCGGGAAGGAGTATTGTCAACCAACACGGCACCGAGCCACAGGATTGGCCGCAAACCGCGTTGGGGCCGATCCTTCGGCCAGGAGGGGGGGGGGGGGAGGCTTGGATGCGTCATTTTCATTTGAACAGCAGGCACCTAGGCACCTAGGCACCTACCTGCTGCTGCCTGGCGCGCGCTAATTTTTTTTTTTTTTTTGGCCTGGAGAAGAGAGAACAGATGGTGTTCGCACAAGTTCCCTGCGTCAAGGCCTCCGAATCCTGCGCCGATCACACACACACTGCCGGACATGTTGCATAAATATCACCCAGCGCAATTTTCAGCGCCACCATGGAGGCTGCGAAGCATCCAGCAGTCGGTAACATGTCTGATGCGAAGCGCACATTCGACTGGGCGGCTTGGTTTGCGACAGAGGAGGCAAACCTGACGATAAACCAACTGAAAACTACGCAGCAAATCAGGCCCCCCGACGTCGCAGACCTAGGCCAAGACACCATTCGTGAACTTGGCAGCATCAAAAGACCAGAAAAGCAGAAACTGAACGAGTCCGAGCTCTACGAATACTTGGGCTCGCTCACTCTCCAAGATCTGCAAAGTCATGTTTCTGCACATGCCAGTGTGCTTGAGGGTGCCCAGGCCGAATGGCATCAGAAGCGGAACACGGGGTGGAGGAGATCCAGGACGGGTGCCCAGGAGTTCGCAGTGACTTTTGATCAGTTTCTCAAGTCGTTTTCCGGCATCGTCGAGATTGCCAAGATGGCCGATGAGTGCTATGGTGGAGCAGCGACGACGATCATGTCGCTATTCTACGCGGTATGTTTGGCCTTCGTGTTCAAAAAAACCATTTGCGACATGTTGCTAACGTTAGCAGACAGTCAAGATAAAAGCGGACAATGACGAGGCCATCCTGTGTGCCATGCAAACACTCGCGGATCGCCTGCCGGACGCCAAAATCTACGGCCAGATATATGCGGACCACATACTGGCCATGATGCTGGCTGAAGCTTACCGAGGTGTGCTCATCTTTGCCAGGACGGCAACTGCTTACTTCCAAGGCCGGGGGATCTGTGAGTGCTTAGAAGGCCAGCTATTAGGGAGCCAGATGGCTGACATTCGAGACAGCGAGGACTCTAACAAGCATCAGAAACCCTGTCAAGTTCCCCGACATGAGTGAGTCGTTGGTCAGGAACTTTACAGGCATTAGGATTAGAGCGGAGGCGCTTCTTTCACAACGAGTTGCATATTTGGCCGTGCAAAACATGGACCTCCTCAGGCAGGTGAAGCGTAAGACGGATCCCGTCACCAGGCTGCTTCCGGGGGCTAACAGCTCACAGTTCTCACCGACGGACAAAACACCGACAGAGTGCGGAGGATGCAGAAACTCTTGGACCTCCGCCAGTCCGACAGCAAGAAATTGCGGGATGATCGCCTCTCTGAGTCTCGGCACTTTCTCTCCCTCGTCTCCACGCAGTCACCTAGGGAACTTGGCCAAATGTCCCTGCAGGGTCTCCAGTGGCTTTCCGAATACCAAAAATGGGCCAAGGCAGGCTCGAGTCTTTTTTTCCTGCACGGCTGCAACCACGAAAACGAGACGATGCCACAGTCCTGGCTATCCCTTGCTGTCGTCGACCTCATAACACACCTGCAGCAAGAGCCTAGAGCGAGCCATCTCGTGGCATACGAAATGTGCTCTCCTAAACACACAATCATAGATGTCCTAAAAAGCCTAATGTTGCAACTGCTAGAGTTGCAACCTGCCGTCCTCGGCGAAGCAGATGACGAGCGAGAGATAGAGCTCCGGATCTCACGCAATCAGGACGGCATCCGCGCAAGTGAGGACTTCAAACAGGTGTCGCTGGGCGATTACTCGTGGGCCTTGCGCCGGATCATTGAGCGGTGTGACTCGCCTGTTCACCTTGTCATCAGCCGTCCTGAGAGTTGTCAAGGAGACGACTTGTGGGATTTGATCAAGCATCTGCTTGCGCTCGTGAGGGACTCTGCGAACACTGTCAAGATACTCATGTTGGTGAGAACCGAGTTGTGGAGCATCGAGGAGAGGCTATTGGATATTGACAGGGGTGTTTTCGATTCAAGCCAATTGGTTGTATCACGACAGGACCAACCCGAGTTGGAGGATCAGGGGTATTAACTGCCAAGCCCACACCAGACAGATGCGGGAGAGTGTTTATCATTTCCCGCTTTCTCACATTTCCACCTTCTCACATTGTTCTATCCATTCAATTAACATCAAACCGCAACCGGGGAAGATTGTTCAGCTCACAACCACCAAGACGGCCCATCCGTCCTTGCATACTACTTTACTGTCCAAAGCGGCCCCTTTCCCAGCCTCCTCCTTCTCTAGCCTTTTCAACGCCTTTAACTCATCTACCGCTGCCGCAGCCAGTGAACACTTATCTCACAACACAATTCGCAAGGCAGTTACTTCACAGGGACTACTCATCCTCTCGCTCGCAGCCAAGCCCCCAGTCCCCCAGACCAAAACAAATCGATTTTCCAACCACATCCCTTCCCACACCCAGAAACATCCACTTCCCACCCTCAACTTGTAACTCCCACTCTCAGCACAGCTCAGGTCCTCCCAGCAGAAATAAGCATTCTACTCTATCGACGTATAGATGGCTGGGGGTGTCTTTGGGACGTCGAAGTATGGACCCAAGGTAGTGAGGTTCCCTTTGGTGACTTGACCGCCCCAATTGATGAGGGTTGCTTTAGCGGTTAGAGTGGAGCGGTGACAGAAGGGGGCGGTAAATTTTACGTGGAGGACGGGGGAGGGAAGGAGGGGGACCAGAGTTGGTGGGGGGAGGTTTCGGAAGGGGGTTGTACTAGGAGGGTGCTGTTAGAGGGGGGGAGGGGGGGCGGGGGGGGGGGGGAATGTTGCTGGCTGTTGGAGTTGAGTTAGGCCTGAGCGATGCTGTTTGAGTTGGATTGGGCCCAGTAATGTTGGGTACTTGATTGGATGCCCTGATAGAATGAAGCCGTTGTTGGTAGAATCGAGGAAAGGAATTGCAGATTGAAGCTTGAATGGCGAGGTGAATGAGGGAGAACTGTGAGGTCTCCTTTCCGGATAAGGTTGGTCGTGTCAGAAGCGCCCAGGCAGATGGCAACCTAGTGCAACCACACCGAGTGCCAAACGCAAGTGCCAGTAGAAGTGTGGCTGCAAGATAGCCTTCGGACATTGTATTACCCCGCTTTACTCGACTGGAGGGTGGACGCTCGGTAAGGGACTAGGGCTGTTTCCTGATTGAGACGCGCCGAATTTAGGCTATTAGCGTCTTTGTCGCTGTGTGTTTGGGTGGCTTTTGTGGTGTCTGGTCTGTGGTTGAAACATTCCAGAGTACCTTGAGCATAACGAGTTAATTTTCCATCTGATATCTGTTTCTTTCGCCTCGTGGCGTGGTTTCAAGACCCTCCGAATCCTGTCATGAGCTGAGCAGCTTTTACCATTTGCTTCAAATTTCCATCAACCGCAAGAGTCTTTTCGCTATCCCCAGATGCTAGATCCTTCGCAACGCAACAGCTTCCGCCCAGTTGGGAGGCTCCTTTGTCCTGTTCGAGTCCGCCACATGCACGATTACAAAGTGGAACTAATTTCAGGCAGAGACGCGCCTTGTCAGCTTGAAGCCCTCTCTTCACGACACTGCCTCGCGGTGACCTACCTGAAGGGCAGGTAGAATGGCTAGAGGCTGAATAAAAGCATCCTCATCATGCCCCGGCCACACAATCTCCCTCTCTTATGCACGGCTCTCACACACCGAAACATAATACACGCCCCACGCGGCAAAACAGCACCGCAGCCATCACCATGTTCGCCCACAAAACCCCTGACTCACAACTACATTCCCAATCCGTATCGACGAGATCGTAAAGGCAAATCCCACATTCGGAAACACAAAGCTCCACCAACATGACGGGAAAAATCAGCAAGATCCACGCGGGCGTCATAGCGCTTACAACAAGGCGTCGTTCCTCCTTGACGGTAAATTGGAGGTGGTATTGAACGATGGACAGCGCGAAGGTTACGGAGATGTTCTCTGTCCTCCCCAAATGTATAAATTTTATCCAATCTTCTATATGCTTCCGTCTAGCATACTACTTTCTGCCTCTATACGCCCTTCATCCCACTTCAAGCCTACCCTCAGTCTCGTCTGCTTCGCCTGCTCTTCCACTGCCCCCCCTACAGATTAGCACCTAGCAGAGCGGCCAGCTCGTACGACTTGCGTCGTGCATAGTCTTGGGCGTTCCGGATCAGCTCACGGCCCCTGTTGGGATAGGCAAGCAGACTCTCGATAGCCACCAGGCTCTGGTGGTACTTCCCGCCCCAAAAATGGTGGGTAAACACCTCGGCCACCTTGCCATCAGTCACACAGGTGAGGACAGCTGTCTCTGCGGCAGCTTTGTCGATGGCGGCGGCGGCGGCGGCAGTACCACCCAGTACGTTAGCTCTAGCATGAGCAAGAGCCCGGTTCCGCGCGTAGACCAAGACAGCACCATCATAGGCAGCTTGGCAGATGGCCTGGCGTAAGTTGCCATCCAATCGCTTAAATTCGATTGCAAGGTGGCACAAGGCAAGAGAGTGATGGCCGTGGAGAGTATGGTCATGCAGGTGATGGGGGAGAGTATCGGTGACGAGGTCGTCGAGCAGGTCGGGTTGAGGATCTGATAAGCCCCTGTTGAAGTCTCGCTGGGGAATCTGGGTAATCGCTCGACTGGCCGTTTTTTCATAATGCTTGTCCTCAAAGTCATCAGAATCTTGGAGTGGAGGAGCCGGGTTACATTAGCCTCGTTGAAGGAGATGGAGATCCGGCGCGAGTATTGCTGATGCTCATGCGCCGACGGCTAGGCGTTGCCGCGGCGCCGGTCGAGATAGTGACCGAGGGTGCCGAGGTCGTGTGGGGCTCTGGAGGCGGTGGGGCCCAAGATGCCGTTCTCGTAGGCCTGTTGCTCGAAGGCGGATGCCGTGGTGGAGATAGGCATTGTATCGCTCTCAAAATAGGCACTGTCCTTCCTCTTCTTGCTATCGCCGTTGAGAGCGTCGAGGCGAGCCAGGTTCTTTCGCGTGAGGGGAAGTTGGCTGACCCAGTTCCTGGGCAAGAGAAAGAGGTGCTTGATTGGCTTCTTGGGTGAGAGAAAGAGGCAGCGGATTGGTTTCCTGCATGAGAGGAAGAAGCAGCTGATTAGGTTCCTTGGGCTTGGCCATGATGTCGGTTGTAAGCGGAAGAGGTGGCTCAATTGTACTCTCGAGCTTGGCCATGGGATGTCTCCCTGGCTGCGGCGTCGTTGTTGGTCTTGAGCTCGGTCATGTTGAAACAGCAGTGGAAACCGGAAAGAAAGGAGAGAGAGAGAGAGAGAGAGAGAGAGAGAGAGAGAGAGAGAGAGAGAGAGAGAGAATGAGTCGTGCTTTGTTGTAAGATAAAGAAACTGAACGGGCCAAGGTAGCCAATTTGTGGTTGCAGCCTAAATCTGTAGTTACAAATTGGCAGTCCAAAATCCGATGAGACTGGCGAACCTTGGGAGTTGGTAGTTGGCGTTGAGATACCCAGTCTTATGTGCCTTTGTACGTTGCGTCTCTGGCGCTCGCGTTCCTCGCGTTCGTTGCGGTCGTCATGTTGGGCTTTGTCGGCCGCTCGTAGGCGTTCGCTCCGTTTGATCGAGGGATGCGAGTGCTCTCGAGAGCTTTCCTTGTTGGTCGAGGCCGTGATACGTTTCTGGAAGATGGACAATGGCCTTGTCGAGCGGCTCAGACTGTTTGTTAATTGTCAAACACAACCAAGAAAGGGCATAATTGAGAGAGTTGCAAGTGTGTGTTGTATTGATCAAGTTGCAGCTCCTGCACGGAGTCTAAAGTGCCATCACTGGCGCCTTGGCACGCAGCGCTCTGGAATTAATTAATCTCCTGCATCTTGACAATGACAGTGTCGAACGAATTTGTTGCACGCAGTGAAGGGTTTTTTTCTTCTTTTTTTTTCTTTTCTACTCTACCTATGACAATGCTTCCTTTCCCTGAAATATAAACACAATGCTTGAGCATTTAGCATGTCTCTACGAGCTTCCCTCTACAGAAATCCTGTGGGCGTGTCCACAAGGGAGCCCATATATTTTTTTCCACCACTCCTTTCAGCGGCGGACACCTCGGAGGCAGCGCACCAAAAGGCGGCTCCAAGGGGTGATCGCGGCCTTGACCGGGCTCACCACGAGATGGGGGCCGCGAGAAATAGCAGTACCTAGGGTACGCTGGTAGCCATAGGGCATGGGGCGCTTGACCACATGTCCACCTACGAGAGTCGAGAGGGATTGTCGCTTGTCGCCGGGGCTGAATACCCCGTTGGCCACAAGTCTGCCTGCAAGAGTCGAGAGGGATTGCTTGTCTCCATTAGATATGGGGCCACTTGCAAGCGTTGATAGGAGTCGCTTGCTGCTGCCCAGCATGATGGAGCTAGGCGCAGTAGCCCTGGTTGTGTTGATGCTGGCGTTGCCATGGCCGCTAAAGTTATCATATGCCTTGTGGGCAGAGGCGATGATGGTGGCATATAGAACGGTGATATTGGGCTGGTGGCAGCTAGCCCTGGGATAGCAAAGTTAGAGAAAGTGGGATAATCCTTAGCGATACTAGATGAGAGGGGGGGGGGAATAAAAGGAACGTACCCGATATGAAGGGGTCGAACAAACTCATCCGAGAGACTCTCACGCTCCTTGACCAAGTCCGACAGCCATAGTTTAATCTCGCCGCCCGGTGTAGAGAGCGGCTCCTGTTGTACGACCGTCTTGATGACCCCATCCATCATAGTAAAGACTGAGATACATGAATTTCGGGCCAGGCGCTGTGACTTTCTCTTGCTGTCCATCCAACCCGGGAGAGCAAGCTGCACAGCCACCACGGTTTGGGCATCGTTGTCAGCGAGAAGTTGGGCGTACTTGCTCGCGCCTGCGTGATTGCCATGGAAGAAAACGACAAGACGATTGGGGGTCTTGTCCTTGCCAGCGTTACCGAGTTCAATGGTACTAATGGATGCGGGGACGTCGACAAGCCCTATCTGGACATCAAGGGCTATCAGGCCAGCGGGCTTGTCAAGTTGACCGAGGGATTCCAGGCCGTTGCGCATAAGGTGGTAAGACTCATGGCTGATGTTGCACACGGACGATGAATAAATAGGAGCAGCCATAGTCGCAAGCTTTCCGGTTGACGGGTCAAATTCCTGTAGGAAGCATGCTGTTAATATAGCTCTTAATATATAGCTATAGATAGGTAATAGAAAGAGCGTCAGCTGTTACTTACAAAAGGAATCACCCAACTTGTGCCACGGAAACCCAAGAAACCTTCGCCGTCGGCCGCGGTAAGCTTTTGTAGTTCAGGAAATCCGTTTTGGATACGATGGTGGTCGTCGCGGTTGACGGTGAACTCGAAGTGGAATGCGTCGTAAGCTGATGGCGGCGCCACCTGAGAGCAGTGGAGGGCAGCGAGGACTTTATCAAGAGGCTCTGGCTTATCCGGGTCAAGACCTGCCCAGAAGGGACGAGTAGAGCGCATTGGGGCCGCCTAGTATTTATTTATATTAGTTCCTGTGTGTTTGGCTGTCGCGTTGGCTTTATAGTAATATATGACTTACCATGATGCCTTAATCCATTTCAAAGGCACGATGTTATAAGATGTTGTTGGACTTGGAAGGGAAGATAATGTGTGTTAAAGGGCACAATGTTTCTGAAGGAGAGAAGGAAAGGTGGAAAGGTGGCGCGCCTTAGTTCCGTATCAGTGAATGCTGATCTCACTGAGCGCGGGTGCCTGTGTGCCTGCACGGGCTAGTTCCCCCCTCCCCCCCCCCCCCCTTGCTCTCAAGGTGCTAGCTGGGTGGTGGGCCAGGTAGAAGAGAATGTTGTGGGTGCCATAATGAACCCATAAGGGGCTTATCATCATCCGTGAGGACTTTGATTGACTAGCCCAGCGACAGCGCACAAAAATGCGTCTTTATTTGAGAGTCGGGGTACCTAGGCTAAAGGTAATTGCAAACTGTGCTGCAGCGCAGCAGATAATGACACGTATTTTTCTCTGGTAGCTGGATAAGGGGCATTATTTCGCTGTCGGAGCCTTCGCCGCTCGGTGAGTGCTGCAAGTGACCATTACCGCCTCAGGTGGGCCGACAGTTGGCACCCTCCATCGTCTTGCCACTATGAGATGCGGGCAAAGATATGGGGGCAATGGTGCGCACATCTGTTTGTAGACAGTAAGCTCCACTAGCCCATCGAGATGAACAACTTCTGCTGGCGCTCAGGAATCGCCCCATTTCCCTCCTAGGCATTCAAAGAGGTCAGTTAGATGGGGTCTGGCGTGGAAGCAGCAGAAGTCATGCAGATGCACTGCCGTGGTTGTTTGGTGTTGTTGTTGTCGTCGTTGATTGTGTTATCGCGGTCAAGTCCTAGCTGCCCTATTGGTTGGTTAGCGATTGGCTGTGTGGTTCCTCAAGCCGGTTGCGAGGAGACGTGGGAACCTTTTGGGAACGTAGCGGAGACAAAGGTACTTTAACTAGTATGAGCACCTTCATGGCTCGGCTCGGTTGGATTTTGCCCATTAAGTTGGAATGAATTAAACAGCTCTGCACCTATCTCTCCCTCGCTCTCTCTCCCATTTCCTGCATTGTGACCAGCCTTGCTAAATAGGCCGCATTGCGGAGTTAGGATTGGATGGGTTAGAATCCGAGATGCTGAGTTTGTGACCATACAAAGCTCTCACTAACCTAACCCAGCTGAAGCCGGATGAAACACAAAAGGGTCAACTTTAGCCCCAACCGCAGATGAAACTTGGGACGCGACCCCAATCCCTCTTTACCACACCACATTTATGTGACAAAAGCCCTCAATCAGCTTTCAAAATGGCATCCACCACTTGTGTACGTCTGCTGGGCTGCGGCCTGTGGCCACAAATTCCAAAAACATCCCTCTATGTACAAGTGCCCTTCAGCGACGCAACATCTGAGATCAGGCTCTTGACCGTTCAGCCTGCAGCGAAGCCAGCGGCGCCGATAAGATGCCAGCTCTCGGTCGTTGATCTGGCCCACCCCGGCGATTACGAGGGCTTGTCGTACCACTGGGGGGAAGTCACAGACGATTACATTTCTGTCAACGGCAGGAAAATCCTTGTCGGAGGCAACCTCTTTAACGCGCTGAAGCATCTCCGCTATCGAGACCGACCCCGGGTGCTATGGGTCGACGCAATATGCATCGACCAGGAAAGCAACGACGCCGGTGGGGAAAAGTGCAAGCAGATCCCCCTGATGCGCCGCATCTATCAGCAAAGCACCCAGACCATAGCCTGGTTCGGGCTCTACCACAACGTCCACATACTTTCTCGCTTTGTGGAGAAGCTCCTCCAAAGCAAGCGGAGATTGAGCCATAAGCTGGAGAGTGGTGCCTATTACCCCACCCCAAGCGACTTTGAAGAATATCGGATCCCGTCCGCAGACCACGGTGGATATCGAGCCCTTGCGGACTTCCTCTCCACGTCCTGGACTGAGCGTGTATGGGTCATTCAGGAGGCAGCCGTTGCCCGCAGAGTCACTATCCAGTGCGGAGACCACGCCTTTCCCTTCAAAGACATCGCCAGAGCCGCATTGTTCACCTTCACCTTGGCAATCAAGGACTTCAATCCCGGTACGCAGTTCAAGTCAACCTGGGCAGAGTGTACAAAGCAGAAACTCGGCCAGCGCGGGACCCTGTTGTCTCTCGTGATGCGCCACTGGCTGAGCGAAGCTAGCAAATACCACCACGACAAAATCTACGCCTTGTGCGGCCTGGCGCGGGATGCCGGGCCGGACGGGCTGGACATCCGCTTCGATTACACCAAGCCCTGGGAAGAGGCGTACACAGACTTTGCCCGTTCGGTCCTCGCGACGTATGGCAACCTGGATATCTTTTCGGCTCTGACGACCATGAAGCGGCTGTCCTGGGAACTCCCCACATGGACTCCTGATTGGCGTGTGGCAAGTTATAAAAACAACACGCTCATCTACCGCCGCCCTGAACCGCCTCCGGAACCGGGACCAATCCGAGTCCTGTTCGCCGCCGCAAAGACGTCGGTTTCATGCCCTCAATTTAGCCCCGATGGTCGCCGGGTGCGTCTCAGCGGCTTCATCTTGGACACAATCGTGGCTGCGGGGGATATACGACCAGACAAATTCACACCGTTGAAGATAGTCAGAAACTTGACTCACTGGCGAGACTACATCGCTCAGTGCGAGACCAAGGAGCACTACCAACACACAGGACAGCCAATGACGGATGCCTTTTACGAGACCATCACCATGAACAACGCTCGAGGCTTCCTCCAGGACCCACCGAGCGATTACTCGACGTTCAATAGGCATCTCAACGCGCTCAAGGTGAAATCGGAATGCTGCCAAGACATCACGGAAGGGGGATCCAACCCTACCTGGGAGGCGTTTGTCAGATCAACCGTGATCTCGGCGTCGGGTGCGAGTGTGAATCGACGGCTGGTGAGGACGCGGAATGGGTATTTGGGTCTTGTTCCGGAAGAGTCAGGAGTTCTGGGCCATATCGCTCTGTTCGAAGGGGGCGCGTTGCCAATCGTCATTAGGGCGTCCACCCGGGTTTCTGGGTGCTGGGAGGTGGTTGGGGATGCCTATGTGCATGGTGTTATGATGGGTGAAGCCTTTGACGAGAGTCGCTGTTCGGACTTTTGGTTTGTGTGATATTCTCTTGTTTAGTGATATTCATGACTACAACATTCAACGCAAATCATTACCCAGAAAAATCCCTTCTGAAGGTTTGAGTCGCTGCAACTCCACAAGAACCTTTTCCAAAGCCTGGCTAACTGCTGACCGCTCAGTACCCAGAGAATCTTTGGCTAATTAGAAAACTCCCCTTATAGTCTCCTGTGCCTGAGAAAAGACTTGGCAGGGCCTATGTTACGGTGCGCACTGGTACGTGGTGAGTAACTAGGTAGTTGGAGCTTCAGAGTCCTGCGCAACAAACAAACCAGGGTTAGGTTGTACATACCTAGGTGCCTAGGCTGTACTGTGAGAAGATTGTGCCAGTGCTTGTGAACGCAAAGACCGGCGACAAACCTCTTGTGGCTATTATGCCCAAGTTGGTGTCCCCTGAACTCATACAACTCGTGTCTCACACCACTTCCATCCCTGGTAATTCATATCGCCAATCTTCTACGCTTGAGTCTCTACACTGCCAGAATCTCGCTGTACGCTGTTACCGGCGAGAATGTTATCTGTTATCAATATGGACGCTGATATAGGAAGAGTGGGCACCGATTGGTAGGTAATCCTTCCGGAGCCGAGACGCCTTCACCTGAACACGAACGCCTAGAATAACCTAATGTAAGCTACGTGTTCGTTGCGGCGGATATTGCCGGGAGAGGATAATTTAACGACGCAGATACCTCGCCTGGGCCCCTGCTGGCCGTCAGGTGTGTCCTAGATGCCATAATGGTTACTGAAGAGTTGGGCTGCCTCGGCCAGTATTCCATCTGTGATATCCTCCGACTCGAACTCCTTGAAGATTTCGGTTGTCATCTTGGGGCGATACTCACGGGTCTCTCGTCTATTAAACTGAACAGCGGGATCCAAGGTCACCCTTCCGGACCGTACGGCAGAACTGGCTATTTCATCTCTGAGAGACTGTTATGCAAACCGACCGGTGGTGTCTTTTCCGTACTTCTAGATTCTAACCCCGTACCTTGAATAGATGTAGTAGGGCAGCCAGGTGCCTCAACAGAACCACAGCAGCCCTGACAGAAGGAGGGAGCTGTATCCATGAGTGGGTAATTCTTAACACTATGCCGATCTAGTTGATAGAGAGGTAACAACCACATATTTGGTAGCATCCATCAAATTTCGTCCTCCTGACACGACGGGTAGACATTTGCTGTAGGTCGATTGTCTCAGAAATGCAATTAAAGAAGATATAACTATTGTCAGACACCATGTGTGGTCAACTGGTTAGCCGATGTGGTGGTCGATTCAGTGTGTATTATCAATTTTCTTTTTTTGGAACTAACTAGTAGTTCAGTTGCGCCCTACAGAGTCTACGCGGTGCGCCAAGTCGCTAGGAACCCCGATACTGTAGCGGGAAGCGCGAGAGGCGATGGCCTGGTAGATGCTGCCTTGTGGGATTGAGGTCCTCCGTCGTCGTCGTCGTCGTCGGAGCTATCGGAGCTATCGGAGCTCTCGGTGACGTCGTCAATCCCCGTAGAACTTATTCTCGGGCCTGCTCCAGCACTGTTTCCACGGTGTCCAGCGTTGTCGGTTCCTCAACCGTATCGCCACAGCTGGGGAGACATTCTGTTACGTCGTCTGAGTCGTCCTGTCGCTCGTTTCCAACGTAGTCGAGCGAATCAATATCGTCTATCCATGCGGCGACCGTTCCCGCTTGGTCCGCTGGTTATGGGCTGTTTAGCAGCAGTGGCCGAGGGCGCTGTCACGGCCAGGTAGGATGAGAGAGACGAGGCTGCTGTATCCCAATCTAGATTGTGGAAAAACAAGCTAAGGAGGGAGAGAGGAAGCAGAACGAGTGGTGGCCGGACTCTGGGCTTTTGTAGGAGTCCTGGGCCGCTCGGGCCTCTCGTTCTTCCAGTGAATGGTCCACACTGACACTGAATGGCTATCTCTCTGGTGGGAGGAGTTTGTGTGCCAGCCATGCCAGCCGTCACAGGCGCCCCGAAACGCTTTCGCTCTTTTGTCATCTTCCGCACAGAGAAGAGCGGTATGGCGCCCTTATCTTTGTTTACCTATCGTTATGGATAGAGAATCGAGGCTCTGCGAAGCGGAATTGGGGCGCTGTGAAAAAAATATCCAGCTGAGCGCGAGACATTGTATGCGAGGTGCTTGCGTACAGCCGCGCTTGTGTTAAGTACCATGGTAATTGAATGGAAATCAGATTCTTTAATGCGTAAAAAGAATAAAAATTCACCATGTGTTTCCTAGGCTCTTCTCCCTCTTGCAACACCGGCCAAACCAAGTCTCCACCGCCGCTTTACAGCGAACACACAAACATCTCGACCATGGAGCGCAGCAACGACGGTCCCGAACGTGATCTCGAGCTTGGCATGCTCCTCGACGGCGCTCCTGCTACCGCTGCTACCGCTGCTTTCGCTGCCGCTGATGTGTTCGGCCAAAGGACCGACCCCCTTGGCAGACTTCTTCGTTTTGCGTCCTTCCTGGTTGTATTCCTCGCCAACAAAAATTGCGTATGTATACAACCGGCAGTCCGTCTTCGCCTTCTTTGGGAATTAACACATGAATTTTAGAAATTTTTTCCATGGCGTCGACCATGTGAGCAGAGACTTTTTTCGCGGCGTCAACCATATAAGCAGAGACTTTTTCACGGCGTCGACCATATGAACAGAGACTTTTTTTCGCGGTGTCGACCACATAAGCAGAGACTTTTTTTGCGACCTGGGCCGCATGATTCGGTATGTTTTTTTTTTTTTTTTTTTGGCTTAATTAAAACACTCCTTTACTAACCTCCGGTGTAGGGCAATTCTCAGAGTCCTCGCGGCTATCATCGTTGCTCTCTCGATCGCATTTCTATTCATCGCGCGTACCAAGCGTGACAACACGGTGGATTTCAAGGCAAATTAGATGACAATGGGCCTGATGGGGGCGGCATCACGGTAGCAGAGGGGATGTAGCAGCACGGCTGCAAACCCAGAGATGGCGCTGGCAGTGGCACACGCATCACACGGGGGCCATCCGATTCTGCCTCAGTGGATCTTCTCATTAGCTTTGCTAAAGATGCTATCACAACAGCACATCCAGAGGGTCTCGTTAAACCTCATTGCTAGCCACCCCAGCCGTTATTTAGTTTGAGTCAGGCACTGCATGCATCCTAATAATTAAGAGGCCGTCACTGTCCACAATAAGGAAGTGTCTTCTTTCCAGTATAATGCCATACATAGCCGTGAAATAACCCTGAAAACGGCAGATTGATCGATGTCAAACAGCCAAGTAGTTCAACCAATCCGACAGCTCCAATTGATGTGCACGTGTGTTATATTTCTTGGAGTAGAGCCTGCACGCAGAGCCTGTTGTGTTGCTGTTAGCGCATTAGCTGGCGTGCTCAATCGCTCTGAGCGCTCCGCTTCGCCCTGGGACACAACCCGGCCCCTGACGAACCCAGGGGCGGGGGTCGGGTCCTGTGTAGATAGCCGTGTATAATTTTTGTCACCAGGTAGATACCTGGGCGCAGCACCTCGCATTATCAAGCCAGGAGACAGGGTATTTCTACCGCTAGACTTGAATGCCAAAGAGTATATATATAATACAAGAGGGTGTTCCCGGATGTACCTTTTCTACGGTTTTCAGGGCTATATATGGGGAATACGGTGAAAAGTGACGATAGCTACGGTGCACCGTTACGCTCTCCCTAAAAAAGGCGTGTACTGAGCCCCTCGGAGCCTCCAGTTACAAAGAAGACTACGAAGGCTGGGGCAATGGCACTTTAGAGGGCAGATTTGGCAGTTTCCAGGCCCAGGCCTGCGTTGATGATGCTATTATTATCATGGGGCTCTGTAAAGTCAATTGATAGGTTGTATTTGTGCGATTTTGTATGGGATTTCAGCAGCTGGCAATGTACACGTCGAAGGATTTGAACTTATGGCGGGCAGAATCATTTTAGCATGGGGGTCAGTACTGCCCCCCCCCCCTTAGCAATTTAATGCTCCCTAGCAATTATTTACCCCCCACCCCCCCCCTCCAGAACTTCAAACCGGATCCCTCACGCCTTCATCTTCCCAGTCATACCCCTCTGCCCCGCGACAATATCCGATATGTAGTCGGTGCCCAAGCTCCGCGACTTGAGATACCAAATAACCCAGTTAGGGATCTTGAAGCCCATGGCCTGGCCGGTGCCTCCGTCCTTGCCGATGCTGACGCCGAGCATGTAACCGTCGGTGGGTTTGTACTCAGCGGCCTCGTCCGCGCCGCCAGCGAGAAACACCTGCAGCGCGCGCGCCACGTAGTTCATCTGGTTGTCAGTGAAGAGCGCCCGCGTCTCCTCGAGGTCGCCGGCATCGCCAATGACAAAGACATTCTCGTATCCCTCGGCCCGCAGCCGGCGGGTCTGCTTGAACTGCCCCGACGTGCCTAGCAGCCGCGGCGGCGCAAAGGCCGTGTTGGGCCGCACGCCGAACGCGGGTAGGTACACGTCGGCCACGAGCGTCTGTGTAGCCCCGTCCTTGGTGGTGAGCTCGAGCGTGGTAGTCGACCCGGCGGGGGTGGTGGTGGTGGTGGCGGCGGTGACGCGGGCGTTGGGGATGATGCGGACCTTGCGCTTCTCGAGGGCGGCGCGCACGGCGTCGCGCACGGCGGGCTTGGCGGGCGGCGCGAGCGGCAGCGCGTCGGGGATGACTAGCACCACGTCCTTGGCGCCGGCGGCCGAGAAGACGGCCAGCTCGCCCGCAATCTCAACGCCCGTGGCGCCCGCGCCGGCCACGACGATGGTGCGTGCGGCGTCGATTTGGCGTCGTAGGTCCTGCAGCGCCTGCTGCGTGGCCGCCGTCGAGCCCAGTCCCTTCCACGGCTGGCCCTGCGTGTCGCTCGACCCCGTGGCCACCACGACGGCGTCGTAGGCGATCTCGCGTGTGCCGCCGTCGGGGAGGGAAACGACGACGGCGTTGCGGTCTGGGTCTAGGCTTGAGGCTACCCCCTGCACGAACTCGAACTTGTCTCCGTACTGCGCGAAGGCGGGCGCCATCGGGAGGAAGAGCTTGCTGGAGAATTCCTCCGAGAGGATGGCGCGCGGCGAGGCCAGGTTCCAGTAGAAGTGCGTGTTAGGGCTGACGAGGATCACGCGCAGGTTGGGGACCTTGGGCGCCGTGAAGCGCAGCACGTGGTGCGCGAGGGGCACGCCGCCCACGCCGGCGCCGAGGATGACGAGCGTTTTTGGTGTGCTTTTGGAAGACATTGTTGCGTGTGCGAGGAAGGTGTTTTTTTTTCTTCTTCACATTCCATCCGGGGAGCGAAGGCTTTTAAGCAAACAGCGAGAGTGGGCCACCGAGACGTTGTTGTGCTACCTGCTAGCCGGCCTCGTCTACCGGCCGGGGCTTGGTCGGTACGGCACAGGGGACTCGGATAGGGGACTCGGATCAGGGATTCCTCCAACCCGGGCTGGTTCGGAGACATTTTCACAGTCAGCATCGCAATGTTGACATGTTAGTGGTAATCGCGTGTGCCGACTTTTGTGGTATGGACACTCCCGCGCGGGAGCTCAAAAAGGTGGGGAGATGATGGTTGCGGGCCGCCGAGCTTTTGGCCAATGAGCGGCCTTACCGCCCGGAAAAACGGGTCTTGACTCGGCGCCATCATCGACTTGAAACGGGTTGTCGGTAATGATACTTCAGGCACCCTAGTTGAATCAAGGTCAACCCCCACCCACCCCCCCCCCCCCCCCCCCAAAACTTTTTAAAAAAATAAAAAAAAAATTTAAAAAAATACTGATTAGCACACGCTATATATGTTCTCCGTAGCCGACTCTTTCCAATCTCTGCATTCGGCGAGAAGTACTATCCTGTAGTGCATACAACTCGAAATAGTACCTCCTACCATGAAATCTGATAGGATGTCTCCTCGTCGGCCATGGCCTGATGCCAGTCACACCCGCATTTATGGGCACACCACTGGCATTACCCTTGGTCCCCCCAGACCCCCACCGGATTCGAGCCCTTTGTAAGCAGACTCGGTGTCTCTCGTCGCCTAGTAATGATATGATACTTGGATTGGCACACCGTCCAGTGATAATCCAATGCAATGCCTCTCTAGCTCAGAGCCTCCTTGAGGTCGTCCCAAACGTCTTTAGACTCGACATCGAAATCGGAAGACCTCTAGTCGATTTCGACACCGCCCAAGTCCAACGTGAATGTTTTCAAATTCGGGGCATATTGAAACACGAGGTTCCAAATGTCCCAGACGAAAAACGGGTTTGCCTCTTCTATCAGCCCCTCATCAAGAAGTTCCGACTGATAGGCGGATGTCTCGAGGTTGGTGAAGACGCGGAAAATTTCGAAGCTCGCGGGTGGCTCACGGAAACACAAGCTGTTTCATTTTTTTTTTTTTGAGCCCATTGCAGTAAACGGCCGTCAGGTTGGGGGGCGCTCTGAGTAAATCTAGGATTTGCCAAAGGTCTATGCTCTGCCAGGAAGCTTTGACAGAGACGGTCAACTTGCTCAAGACCTGCATTGCTTGTGGCTTGCAAAACTTGAACAATCGGGGGACGTCGTAGGAATCGGATCCATCGAACTTGAGGGTCAAGTCGATGACGGCCTCCAAGCATTTGAGGTTTGGGCACAACGCCGTCATAAATTCAAGACAGGCTTTGGCGTCGCCCGCACCCAACGGCTCCAGAATGTCTTTGAAAGTTTCCCAGCACCGCTCGCCGCGGCAGAGCTTGCCTGACTCAACAAAGGCCGTAGTCTCGTCCGGAAGCATCTCGTCCGGACCGTAAAAGTATTCCAGAGACAGCTGCCTGACGAGAGCGGCAATATCTGGACGGCTGGTGAGGGTCCTGGCGAGCAGCCACCAGGTGGAGCCGCCTCCCTAAGGGCGGTGGTAAAGATGTCGCGTCGCCATGTTGTTAAAGCGCCTCGAAGTCAAGCAAAGGCTCCAGAGGGTCGAGAAATCACCCCAGTGGTTCGCATCGGGACATGGCCCAAGGGGACAGCGCGCGCAGAAAAATGAAGCAATCTCATCAATGAGCTCAGTAGGACGCCTGTTGACTGCCGACATCTCTCGTTCGATAGCAAAAGGTGTAGCCGAGAGGGGAGGTTGTAAGAGGTATTGGGCCGAAGACATTGGGTGTTGTGGGGTTGCGTGACTCATGCCGACTTATATTGGCTGCATCGACTTCGGAACCTGGAAGCCTGCTGCTATAAGAGTGGGAGCAAAAGTCGTTACGGTGAATGCACGTGATTGAGAGAAATGTCACTTTAGGAGGATCACCCCTATCACGGTCATATTACACGTTCGGTAGAAGAATTAAAAACCACCTTTAACATTCATTCCCAAATCCAGCTAGAGGCGATGGCTCAAATTGATAATCCTAGACTTTCCGAGACCAGCATCATGCCGTCAAAAGCAATGATTGCTCGAGAGCGGCCGCAGCGTCGATATTCGCTCTCACAGCGTAGGGTTTCGGACGCACGCCGTCTTCGTCGCCGAAACCGCCATCCTCGCACTGGGGGAAGGTCTCCAGGCCGCGGAGCCCTGAGACTACTAGAACTTAGTCCAGCTCCGGTGCTAGCGACTCGCACAGCGCCGCCAACGTCAATCAAGGACCATAGGAGGGTGTCATAGAAGGAGACGATTATTCAAATTAGCAGGAGGTCAAATATGGTGATAGCACGCGCAGCCCTCCCAGGTCGTGCAGCCTTTCAAGACAGAACGAGTTGGCGGAAAACGGACGATTGCCCAATCGCATGGCTTTCAAGTCATTGGTACAAGAAAGGAAAATCGCCAAGACTTGCGCAGGCGTGGAGGTGACAGCCAACTCCGACAGCTTGAAGAAGATGGATGGAATCACCGCGCTAGCGACAGGAATGACAAAGACGACCATATCGACAGAAAATAAAATTTTTGATGGGGTTGTAAAACCCTCTGTGACAGGTTAAGATAATATGAATGGGAGACCTACCAAGTTACTTCAATTCTGAATGATGTCTTTTGGCACCCTACTCCTCTCAGCCGCACCAATCTTGGCCAAAAGAAGTTGAAATCAATAGATAGTGGTCTAGACCAATAGCTACCAAAGCCTTGCCATATTTATTGGATCTGGCGCATAATCAATGCCGGTTTCGGGCCAATTTTGGGCCAATTTTGGGATGGCTGTTGCCCTAATAGTCCCGCATGGGGCGTAGCAGGTCATTCAACCTATCAGATATAAGGTATTCGGCAGTTCCTCCCTTATCATCACATGAAATTCAGATAACACTTGTTGGGTGGGACCGCCCTCCACAGAGGGATGGCTAGCAGGTGTGCCTTTCCCAAAGTGAAGCGCCCCCATGCTTGTTTTGAAGTTGAGCACCACCACACGCACATATAAAACCGGACCTGGCAGAAACAACGCCAAGTTCCCGCAACCACTCCCTTACTACCTAACCTACCTTGCCCTACAGGACATCCACCCAACAGCTCAAAACCAAGGTCCCTGCCACCTGGTTCACACACAGATCCCGTTGATACCTCGAAATGCGTAACACAAAAGGTTTTGCAGCGGCTGACGACGCGCTCCGCTCGAGCTCCCGACAGCCGCCGCCGCTTGGGACGATGGAGGAGCTTTTCCCCGACTTTGAAGATATCGAGGCCTTTGCACATACCGACATAGCATAATTGGCCCCCTGCATCCTGACCGACACGAATAGCCCGATGGTTAAGATGAGCCGCTTCGTGTACTAGCGTCCGTACCTCTGGTCAGTGCCGCCGACTCCGTGCGGCGGGTGAATCGGTGAATCCCGTACTGGTAGTATTGGTAATTCTATCTGTATTTAATCGCTAGGATAACTAATTAGAAAAAAATCTCAAAGGACGATGCGTTGGACGTTGAGATGCCACCTTGGCCGAGTCAAGTCGTCATAAAAAGCTACGTGGAGCACTGCTACTTTTTACCCATTGGTGGATCAGATTCTCAATCTTCTTTTTGCGGTGTTTTGTTACCAACCATCCAGGATTTTACCCCTCCTTCGAAAGCGGGTCTCCCATGCTGGCAGGTCCCGGCTGCCGGTGGATCCCGTTGGCCAAGCCTGACAAACTACTGCTGCGCACCCAGCAGGGCCACATCACTTCTCGCTTCGCTCATGTGACATTAGGCGCGGCCGTGTCCGAGCTTTTTGAATTGTATGTTTGGGGGTTGGGAGCGAATTGCTACCAAGACGCGGCTCCACCGCTTGGCGTTAATATCGGTGCGCCATCAATCGTGTTTACGGAAAAGGAGACTGGGCGACTCCTTTTTTTTTTTTTATAATCCTTCTTTCGTCCACTAGGACTAATCCCCGTATTTCGGATGCTGGCGTGAACGATACGCCTGTGCGCCAAATGAGCGCTTCTTATCCCGGGACGTCGGGAGCCCAAGCTGAGATGCAGATACGGGAAAGTCACGCGACGCAATGGCAGACCAAAGATTCTACAAAAAATGCACTGGCCGAGAGGGAGACAGCGGCGAGAGCACTGGCGACCGCGGCCATAACCCCATCCGCAAATGAACGTCCGGCTCTCTTGCCTGTTCGCCCAGGGATCGAGAGACTGAATACCCAAGGGACGAGCAAGTCGCAGAAATCAAGGGAGAGTCTCTCGAGAATGGGCTTGCGGTCCAAGGCCACGGGAGAAGGGAAAAGCTTTGGAAAGACGGATTCTGCAAAATTTGTGCTAGAAGAGCCGCAGGTAGGTTTCTTCAGGAAAGACTCGGTCCCTAGGTCGGACCTTGACGCGCGACTGCGATGCTGATCAAATAAATACAGGACGTCACCGAGTCGCGAATCGTGCTTCTACATGACCCCCCGGCTGCGCCTCGGGTGGATATCATTGCGGTTCACGACGTTGACGAGTCGCTTCAAACGGCCTGGGTGTACCGAAAGAAGCCAAGACGACGGGCGGGCAACTTGCTTGGGGTGTATACATCCGGCGGTATCAATAGCCATGACGGAGAAGGTGGTTTGGGCACCGCCGGGAGCCCAGCCCCCGGTAGCCGCAAGCAGAGAAGGCCGGCGGCGAGTCCCACTGGAAAGAAAAAGATGGCTGACGATTCCCACAGCTCTATCGAGCGGTGGTTAACGGTCTCGGCCACGTCGGAGGAACAGACGCCACGGGACACTCCGGGCGAGACACCTCTGGACGACCATGGGCCGACTAGCCCAATCTTTGCCCCAGCAGGGGAGCACGAGTGCGGCGATTCATCCATCCTCGGCATGTTGGCATCAGTCCCGGAGGATCATGACAATATTACCCCCTCGCAAACCCCAGACGACATCTTTTGGCAGAGGCGCGTCCGGGGGAGACCGACCCTCTCCAGACACAGAAGAAAGTCGGCCGCTGGCCGTATCAGTACAATCAACGAAGAAGAAGCGGTTCCTAGCGTTGGTGATGCCAGTGATGGTCGGCGACATAACGCCGATGTTCTCTCCGACCGACGGTCCTCGCAGGACCACGGGGTAGAACGGCGCGCCAACTGGCTGAGCGACTTGGACATGCTGCCGAGCGAGATACAGGGCACCCGTTCCATGTGCTACACATACAGGGGCATTGAGAAGATCCCCTCTGCATGGCAATATCTGACCGAGAGGGCTGAGGACTTGGTCAAGCAGATTATTCAGAAGAGGACGTCCGACCACATCGACTACGGTAGAGTTCCCATCGTTCTGATAGGGCTCGGCTTTGGCGCTCTCATTGTGCAAAGAGCCATGAACCTCATGGCGATCCCATCTAGAACCGACGCGAACCCGACTACCGATCTTGGCATGGTTGCAGGCGTCATCTTGCTAGACGCGCCCTCCCCCAGCCAAGACAGAGAGCAGTTCCCGCGCAGCCTCAGCCAGGAGATAAAGAAGACATGGACCCAAGACTGGCTTGGGAAGACGAGCAAGACCCCAACGGGCCCCTTGGCCAAGATCGACACCCTCTCCATGTGGCACAGGTTCTCTCCCATCGCTTCCGCATACAATATCCCCATTGTATGGCACTATAGCCCAATGCTACCAGCTCCAGGCAAGGTATGCTCTATCCGGGATCTCGAAATATATCCTCATATATATATATATATATATATATAAATTCCACCGAGTCCACGCTAACCGAGGTGAGGACTAGGCTGCTGTAACACCCAGAAACCTCGACGTCTCGTTTGTCCCAAAGCAGTCGTTGACGGCACACCGTCTCAGCCGATTCGAGAGCCCCAACGACGTTGACTATCGCTCCATCGTGGACGCGGTCAAACGATCTCTGATAGTCAAGTGCTCCACAACCATGTCGGGGAAGCTGGCCATGTCGCTCGCCGACTTCCTCCGAGACGGGTTTCCGGTCGACCTGAGAGATCAGCTGCTGCGGACCCCCTTACATCTCGCTGTGAAAGCAGCTAACCTTGACGCCGTCAAGAGACTGCTGTACCAAGGCAAGGCGTCGGTCACCAGGAAGGACAGCGAGGGGAGGTCTCCGCTCAACATTGCCGTTCAGGAAGCCGCGCACAGGACCTGGAACCCCGGGGGCCCGCCTGATTCAGACCTCCAAAAGATCTACACACAGATTATCAACATGCTGATAAAGAACAATGCGCGGGTCGACGACAAGGACAATGACGGGAAGACGCCGTGGTCGTATGCAGAAGGCGACGGAAACCAGTGGATACGCAGGCTGAAGGACAAGTACCTCATCATGGGCAGCTCTTCGGTAGCATCGGGGGGTGCAGAAAAGGTGCTTCCTCCGCAGCCCGGCCCGCAACGAGAGGCCTGCAAGGCATTCGACATGATTCTCGCCGAGGTGTTCCTGCAAAAGAAGCGTGAGACCTTCTCCGAGGTCTTCAACTTTGACTTGGCGTCTGTCTACGACATCATCTACAAGGAGGGCTCGAGCATAGCGCAGATCTTGGCTGCATCGAGACCAGAGCAGCTGACCAGAGACAAGGTCCGGTGCCGCTGGATACACGTCCCGTCCAACAACGAGCAGTGGGTGCACGATCTCATGATCAGCATGGGCATCCAGGACAGTTCCATGGGTGGTCAGCGGCATGAAGGGTCTCGGCTCATCGACCGCTACATGATGCCCCAGGCGAAGAGATATAAGCATTTTCGCAGAAACGCCAATACGGCGCAATCCGAGTCCAGGCCCAAGGCAGACCGCCTCGGCAGCCACGACAGTGCCACTACCATCGTCCTCGGATCAGACGATTTTCCCCCGACCCCTGACGAGGCACGGACCAAACGGGGCGTAACGGTCGGGGAGACGTCGTTTGTCCTGGATGCAACAAGGAAGGAATCGGACGCCATTGTGATATTCGTAAGTGTTGAAAGGGGCCTATCTTTTTCTCGTGTCAACATGTTGGGGCAAGCGCTAACCAACACCAACAGATGCCCATCTTGGGCTTTGAAAAGCACCGTCATCGAAAGTATCTCAGCCAGGCGTTTTGGGAAGCCGACAGCGCCATACAGAGGGTCCGCGCCCGGGATGAAAGCCCGGATCCAAAGTCTTCTGCCAACCCCGGGTCCGCGTCCGCGGGGGGCCGGAAGAAGGCGGAGAGCTCCGACGGTGGTGACTCGAGTTCTGAGAAGGGGTCCAGCCGACTCTACCCGAGGGTCAGGCCGATCACTCGGGCTCGGGTACCGGTCAAAACAGGTCGGGAGGCTCGAGTGCTCAGCGGCTACTTGGACTCGAAGCAGGTGAAGCCGGTCCACTGCCGCCGGACGCTGGACCAGTTCTCCTACTACATGCTGAACTCGACCGAAGCACGAGACAAGAGCCAAGTCGCGTATCGGTGGGCCAAGAATCCCACCGTCTGCGCCGACGCCAAGAATCGGCCTATCGTCATGGTCGACCAGCTCTGGCTGTGGGCGTTTGATGATGGGACCGTCATCACGGGCTCCCCGAATACGTGGAACGGGCAGGAGGAGTTCAACCTGAGCAACGTCGTCGTCAAGGAGCTGAGGTACAACAAGGACAGATGCATCATCAAGTCAGTCGAGGACCTGCTTCACCTCATCCTCAAGACGAGCGTCGACTTCTTCAAGCGAAAGGGGCCGGCCAACTTCCAGTTTCACGAATGCTTTCAGTCCTCCATCAACAACGTCTCGGAGCAGCAAGGGCGGCTCTTTGACAACTTCCGGCACACCACCAAGAGGTTACACATTGGCAAGCTGGATCCGGTCGAGAGGAAGAAGGAGATTGAGTTTCTCTTCAGCTTGGACGAGGAAACCGAGCTCATGGTGGAGATAATGGACATTCAGGACGAGCTGACCATTGTCAAGACCATTCTTGGCCAGCAGCAGGACGTGCTCGAGAAGCTCCTCCGGCTGTACCCCAAGAAGGCCGAAGAGGATGCCGAGGACGAAAACAAGACGCCGCTGCCGGGCGTGGGCAAGAGTGAGCTGATGGTGCTGCGGAACCTGGTGCAGCTCCTGAGAGAGCAGACGGCGCCGACAGAGCCGCCGCAGGCGCCGCCATCGAGATTCGCATCTAGGAACGGCTTCCAAGAGGGCTCGCCTCCTCCTCTAGGCACTCCCAGTATCACACTAAACGACGAAGAAAAGCCAGGCGCACCGACCGAGCGGGAAGGCCAGTTTCCAAAGAGGCCGAGGTTGAAGGGGAAGGAGATGGAAGGGTCGCTCAAATTGGCCATGACTATACCGAAGCGACCAGGAGTGCCGGCCAATGCCAACAACATTCTACAAAACCGCGATCTCATGTATGAGACTATCGGGATCGTGGAGAACAATATCCGACTCGTCACGGATATGTTGTCGTACGCTGAGAAGGTGGAGAGTTCGGTACATGTTATATCCCCCGCGCGCGCGCGCACACACGTCAATGGCGTTTCCCACTACAATTGAGCGACGGGCTAACGAGGAATATTAGCTCGAAAATCTTCTCGACTTGAAGCAGAAGCACGCCAATGGCTGGGAGGCTCGATTCGCCCGTGAAGGTTCCGAGGAGACGCAGCGTCAAGGGAATGCAAGTATCTCTGGGGGGAACTCGTCAAAAACGCCCCGTGATCGATTGGCTTACAAAAACGCGCCACAGATCATCCTCGTCTTTACTCTCGTCACCGCCGTATTTGTAAGTAATAATAATATCCCCCCCCCCCCCCCCCCCAATCAACATGACCAATCCAATATCGGGCCTGGTGGCTAACTTATTACACCAGCTGCCACTGTCATTCATCACCAGCTTTCTCGCCTTAGGAGTCGACATATTTCCGAGGAACGATGAAACAGGTGAGCTGAACTGGCCCATCAACCAAGTGTCCAGCTATCTTTGTAAGCTTTTCCAATCCCCCCTCACTCAGCACGTCAATTCTCCGTCACAACGGTACGCTAACACAGCCCGACCAAACAGTCGGCTTCTCGGCCCTCATCTCCATCCCGCTCATCGTCCTCGCCCTCTACGTCAACAAGCTCATCGCAAACATCAAGCAAACCTACACGCAGCTCCTCAACGCCCTCAAAGACCCCGGGACCATGCTCAACCCCGAGCCGGAAGAAGGGGACAACAACGGCCACGACTCGGACGAAGAGCGCACCTATGCCGATGGCCGCGCCTCCCTCGCGCAGTCGGACCGGTACGGCCTCGACGGGACCAGCAAGTCGGTTCAGGACGACGCGTCCGACGGTTCCGACGACCAACACCGAGCCGGGAGGTACGCGCCCATGTTGGGCCGGTGCCATTTCCACCGGCATGTCCCCCTGCTGCGGAACCTGTGGCGGTACCGGCAGTACCGGAGGCCGGATGCGCGACGCAAGGAGAATCGCTGGAAGGATACGTACGTCATGGACTACCCCCTGCGTCACTACCGTGCCGGGCTGAACATGTGGTTCTTGCGTGTGCTGGTGGCGGTGTTGGCGTACTTTGGGTCGGAGAAGCATAGACGGGCGCGGGCAAAGGATAAGAGACGGAGGCGGGTCAGAGCGGGAGAGGAGGACGAGGACGAGGACGAGGATGCTGGTTCGGAGGAGTCTTCTACTACTTCGACTGGGAGTGCCGATGATAAGGGTGTCGCGACAATGGATTTTGGGAGAGATGAGAAGGGGAGAGCAGTCAGAGGCAAGGGGGCCAAGAGGAAGAAATCGATCAGCTCGGGATACTGGAGGCCTGGTGCGGGTGGGAATATGTCCAAGGGGGACGCGGATGAGATGGGGAGCATGGAGCGGTGGTCGAATGGGACCAGGTCGAGAAAGTCTGTTCTCGGAGGCGGGCATGAGGGTGGCCAAGATGAGAGGATGGGAGCTGGGAGGGAAGGGAGTAGTAGGTCGAAGCTGAGTTGGTTAAGAATGAGGAGGGGGAGAATTAAGGGGGGGGTGGATGAGGAGATTGGGCAAAACGTATTAAAGGGGGGGATGGTGTTACAACCTGTGCCCGGGGTATCGGAGTGACCAGGTCGACAGTTGGGGGCATTCTTTTTGGCTATGGCGGATTTGAGGGCGGCTGAGCAAACGGTTGTGTGTGCAATCGAAGCCGTAAGCCTGCCGGTCGCCAGGAGCACCTGCACTGAGCTCCGCCGAGGAGGAGCGTGGAGACAAGATCGATTACAATCACAGCAAGTTGGACGACGACTGACACTTTGTGAGTGTTTTTTAAAATAAAAATAAAAACCTGGTAGTAAAAGTAAGATGGAGAACCTTTCACAGGAACGAATCGAATACGACTGTCCTCCAAACCCGGTCCAAACCACGTGCCACCTTCGAGTCCTCTTCCATCGCGCCAGTTGACCAACACCGCTCCTCCGTACATTGGCTGCCGAACAAAGAAACACAAACAACTTAGAGAGAGTTCTTGAAGGCTGAGGGATATCTATCTTGGCGCCTCCCCGTCCGGACCAAATTGGGGTCCACGGCTGCTTGCTGCTGTCTCGCCTCCCTGGCATAGATCCAAGTCTGGGCGCCTGGAATCCTAAAGGAACTAAAAGTATGTGCAGTCCCATGAAAGTCATACTGAGCGATGGAGTGAGCATGTATCCACGGCGAGGTAGGTACCTAGGAAGTAGCCTCGTAGTTATACGTACGAAGGACGAGTTTGTTGGATTACGTCGGGCGTCTTGGGTTATCCCGGTATTTGAGGCTGGGCTGGATGCATCGTCAGGGTTATTAGAAGCCATCGAGGAAGCAGCAAAAGAGCAAATCAGACAGCTCTGAAGTTTTTGGTAAGAACAATACCGAAGAGGTAAGGTGAGAGTAGGGGGTGGGGGTGAAATAAGAGCGAGGTTTTACTTCAACTCGATCTCTCGAGCAGGCTAGGTATGTCCAGTGGTTTATATTTTTAACACGATAGGTCTACACTGCACTGTCCCCGATTCACCTACTACCCATTCATTCTAAATCGCGCTACTTTCAGTGCGCATCCTATTGTGAAGGCCGACTCTGTGACGATGGCGAGGGCCGTAAAGCTCCGCGTCCACTCGGTGGTCGGTGTGTGTTTCGGTGGGATACCGGGGGGTTGGCAGGCGGCGGAGCGGACAATGGACGGTGGGCTTCCAAGCGCCAATGAGGGCATCCGGTGTATCAGGTTGCCCACCCAAGGCATGAATAACTCACAAGTTTGCCTAGGTAATACAGGGACAAGCGACGGTTGGGGCTCCTAATAAAGAGCTCCTAATAAAGAGCTCCTAATAAAAGGCGCGCATACATCCTTTGTCTGCCTACCCTACCTGGTCTAGCAGCCTTACTCTCCCCGTGACAAAGAAGGAGAAAGCTGCTATAGAGTTCTGGGACCTGCTCACGGCAGGCGGAGAAGATAACGACAGCGAAACTGTGGCTGCGACTGTAAAGGCTATAGCCAGCTTCATCCGAGACGGGCCCCGGGAGGAAGGGGACCAGGGCTATTGCGAGCATGGAGGCGGCCGAGGTGAGATATAGTGCCAAAAAGGGTCGGGAAAGACTGAGAGAGAAAGGATGGGCGAAAGGATTAGATGGGACGATGCAGGCTAGATTGGATCCGCCAAGGTTGATAATCTTTGCTCTCTGTTTCTTTACTATCGCATAGGTACCTAGTGACCACCTTGTCATTCCCGTAAGCACCCTGAGCCCCATGTGCCACCCACACCTAACAAACACTACTCCATCGAGACGTATCCTTCAGTTGCACCTCATGGCTTGTGGCCGCTGCAATAAGCCGCGCCGTCAGACGAGCAGCAGCACCCGCCCGTGTCGCTGAAGCAGCACCCGCCGTTGTTGCTGCAGTAGGCGCCGTCGTTTTGCGAGCAGCAGAACCCGCCCATGTCGCTGAAGCAGCGGCCCCCGCGCGTGCTGAAGCAGCATCCGGGTGTACTTTCGAGCTCCCGCCGCCGGGCTGGGCTCATGGGGAATGCGCCCATCGGTTCGGGGCTGCGGTATTGCCGTTGCGACTGCAGTGGTTCGTGCGACTCGGAGGAGCTCAGTGTGTTGCTTGAGCTTGAGGATGCTCTCGTTGCGGTGCGGGATGGGGTGGGAGGGCCGTTGGTGGAGAGAAGGGAAGGGACTGAGGCTTCGTAGGATGGTGGGCTTTCGTTTGGTGTTATGGATGGATGCTCGTCGGCCATGGGGACTCTCTGAAATTGACCCATCCGGTGGTGGTGGTTGTTTGAGTTACTAGAGCCTTTGGTGTCCATTGTGTCAAGCTGTGGTGTTCTATGTCGTTTGGAGTGTATTGGCAGAGAGGGTTTGCGGAGGGAATATGGGAAACCCTCAGCGGCGGCTCGATCTATCGCCCTTCTTGACGAGGGCGGCAAGATGAGGGCGGCAAGATGAGGGCGGCAAGATGAGGGCGGCAAGATGAGGGCGGCAAGATGAGGGCGGCAAGATGAGGGCGGCAAGATGAGGGCAGCAAGATGTGGTTTGCTGCGACATGTGTGGTCGAAAACCGGGTGCGAGGAGCGGGGTTCGTCTACGACTGAATCACCACGTTACCGGTAGTTAATGCGACGTACCTGGGAAGGCCGCCTCGCAACATACTTCCTTTATTAGACCGCTCATGCAAATATCGGGCGCACCGATTGTGATTGACGCCACCTCACAAAGTATCCCCCAAAAATCATTGACCAGTCAGACTGCTCAAGGCCGGGCCAACGTCTTGCCGCGCTACCATCAGCTTGGCTTCAAGCTTTCTCAGTCTATCGTCGTCTACTATCCCCAATTCGCTCTTGATCTGTTCCAAAACGGTTGTCCTCTTCCACATTGCTTCGCCATTTTCCTTCCAATATTCTTTCAATCTCCATCTGCAGCTCGCTCAGCAGTTATATCCGTGGTGACGTCCGGCGGATGAAGCATTTTCTCTGGCTTAATAAAAACTCGCCTCTTATCAACCGACTCCAGTTATTACTTTCTGGTTGAAGAATCCGTTGCTGATACTTGCCTTCCCACAAGCCTCTTGTGTCACATATGGGAGGCTGTGGGCCGGCTGTCTGCTGCGCCTTGCATTGGGCCGCTGGGTCCTGCATCAAGCTGCAACTACTGGGGAATAATGTGTGGGCCTGCGTTCTCTTTTGGACCAATCTCTGGGAACTGCTGCTCATCTTAGCTGCCCAATACATGCACTGCTGCCGAAGCCTGAGCTCGCAGGCAGTGATATTGGGGAAACGACCACGGAGGTACAGGCACATACATTGCAACCTCTAACTCGCCCGAGTTCTCGTTCATCAGCATCCGCGACGATGCCTCGAGCTGGCCGCCTCGCGTTTCTCACTCTCGACCTGGCAACACTTCGAGCCCGCTTGCCTCTCGACAACGACCGACCTACGCTCCCAGCGCACCAACCCCTCGGGGCTCTAGCCGTTCTGCCGAACGAACTCCTCTGCGAAATCCTCGCCAACGTCGATATCGCCGCCCTAACAACATTCCGACGAGCCAACCGCGCCGCCCGTGCTGCCGTCGACAGCATCCCCGAATATGCGACCCTCGTCAAATCCCACCCCGACGTCCTCCGTGCCGTGGTAGCATCCTCTGCCACCTCATACACCTGCCGCGACCTCCACGCCGAACTCCAAAACACCAAATGCCGAAAGTGCAGCGCCGAGGCGACCCATGTCTACCTCATCACTTGCCATCTCGTCTGCCGCCGCTGCTTCGGGGGACCCTGGCGACGGGACGTCCCGCCCAAACAAGGTATTTCGCGTGCAAGCCGGGCCAAGTACGGCGCAGCATACCCGTACCCTTCGCTTCTGGATCCGAACAGGTGGCACCCGGTCCTGGGGCTCCTGAGAGAGTTTGAGGAGTACGTGCCTCTCCAGGAGGAACACGTACTTGAGCACTGCAAGGGTATCACGAGCGAGGAGCTAAAAGAGGCGCCGCACATCCTGTCGCTCCCCGCGTGGTATTGGGACGGGGACCAGGAGGTGTCGACGGGGCCGCGGGTGAAGCTGTATGACGCCGGGGCGCTGCTAGCCAGGCACAAGCTGGAGGAATGCTATTGCATGAGGAACTATCCGGACGTCATGAGGCGCTACCAGGCTGTCATCGCGCTGCGTGAGACAGAGGAGGAGGCGGCGGGCGATGTCCCGATTGGGGCAGTCGGCGATCCGTTCGCGCCCTCGTATCGAGACTATCATTGGAACTGACGGATACACGCATCTGGATTCTCGCGCGGCGGACAGTCTTAGTTTGTCCGGTGGGACTCGATGACCGCGGCTCGTACGGCGTCGACATATTGCCCCCGGCCTGCGAGCCCGTAGACTGCCGCCCCCGCGTCAAGGAGGCCCCTGTATCACGCGGTAGTTAGGACCGATGATGGGCTCTCTCATCCCTGGCCGCTGTTATCAGCGCCATGCCGGTGCGGGCGCCCCTGTGTATCAGAGCCCTGCAGAGCTCCGCGAGTTGCTCTTCAGTTCCTTGGAAATATGTGATCAATAGCTCAAGCAGAGTCTTGGGGAGGGGGGGGGTCCCTCCTTCCTCCACTCTGTTCAGGTTATGTGCGAGAGGTTCTCGGGGACGCTGTCGGCACGTGCTCCAGAAGTGTGCGAATCATCCTTGCCGAAGCTCGTTTGTCTCTTATGAGTGCCGCGACCTTGAAGTGGCTGGGGACGTCTCCATCGGCGGCGCGCATACGTGCTGTCCGGCTCAAGGTCGCAGTCTAGACTCGGAAGAAGACGCACAATGTCGTCGCGGCCACATCGAAGAGCCCACGAAAAGACTTGGCTGGGACTTCTAATTGCCGCTAATATCCCTCGCCGTTAAGGTGTGCTGACCTGGATACTCCTCCGGCATAGTCCGGCCCAGCCCTTCAGTCGCCCATATGCCGTATTCTGGGCTTCCAAAATGGCTGCTCTGCATCCCGACTCGTCCCATATGTGGCGGTCAAGAGACTCACAACAAGGCCCAGACAAGGCCGCTGTGTCAGAACATCGGTATGAGCTCGAGATAGTGCAGATTCCATGTGTTCTCCATGGAGCCGCCGTAGCCGCCCACTGCGAAGCCTAGAAGGATATTGTTTGAGCATCACCGCTACTATGGAACATGGGGGGTTGCGTCAAAACGTACCGCAGGCCCCAGACCTAGCTAGAGAGGCCAAAAATTGGGTCCAAGGGCTGCCACAATCCAAAAAAAAAAAAACATCGCTGTGCGAAGGGACGGGACTGCAGATGACGACTCCATCAGGGGGCTCCGGAGAAGGGGCCAAGCTGGGTCTGGGCCCATCGGGAACTTGGAACGGAGAGTAAGGGCAACATGACGAGATACCTCTCTCTGAACTTTATCCCGCGGGACCATGACGCCTCAGACATAGACGTCGCCTCTCTTGCCGGCTCACTTGCGTCTCCCGAGGATGCGGCCCACGGTGCGCCACCTGTGCTGTCCCATGTCGTTCTTGACTAGGCCCCATTGCCGCAGCTTCTTTTCAAACGAGGATTTATTGTCTTGGAAGGTTAGAGACAAGGTATCCGCACGAATAGAATCAAGCTTACCTCGCGCGGAAGCTTCTCGTCGCCGCGAGGCATTCGACCACTTCCGCGAGAGCCTTGTCCTCCAAGACGTAGAAGCCGCTCGATGTCGGCGCGAAACTTCTCCTAGTCATGCCTCGGCATGGCGAGATATTTTATGTTTCAAGAGGGGCAGGAGAGCAGCGTGCGGTGAGATTGGGATTTGGGTTGCGCCTCGATCGAATATTATGGGCGAGACAGAGCAATGGAAAAGTGGTGATGGATTGGTGGTGTTGCGGGCCAGGATTTTCCTGGCCCTGCAACAGCTATCTAGGTGTGACCCAAAGCAAAGGCACTACTAGCTAGGCGAGGTGGCGTGTGCACCCCGCACCCTCGAGGTGGGGCACCACCACCAACAAATATTTGTGAGCTGACCGGAGGGGTAGATAACTTGGGGCAAACGTGGAGTCCTGGCACGTCTTTCATTCGATTCGACCGAGAACAAACCGTAAAGTGTTGGCGATTGGCTGTTGACAATGCCATCGAGAAGCGATTAGCTCGAGAGAGCGTCTGCTCTGCGGGTCTGCGTCCTGGGCTGTTCCAATCTTTTTGCATTTTGACGCGCAGTCCTCAGAGGTCGAGATAGGCCATGACGGCCCCATAATCAGATCGACGTATTGGACTTGATGTCAATTAGGGCTTGTGTGTGCTATTACATGACCCTACTGCGAGTAGCGTCTCTACTTTTGAATCTACTACGAGGGACGTCCACATGTACCATCCATTTATCTCACCACCCTGAAACCGACACTAGGAATTTCCCTTTCCTTCTTCAGAACCGAGCAGTTGCCGCCTTACCCGCAAGGGTCGGGATAGACAACACCCCAAGTCATCCGCCATTTCCCCGAGCCGACTTTTCTCTTCACGAAGGCAGAGACTATATCGGCTGACGGCAATCGCAAACTGTCGACTCGAACAGGTCGCTATCCCCCAGCACTCTCTTGATGTTGCGAGACCAAAGATACGGTCTGAGTCCGTCTATTCCAGCCATCCCCTCTTGTCGCAGTGCAAAGAGTTTTTTGTACCGTTCAGCAAACGAAGGCTCCAGATCGGGCTGTGGCACCGACAGAGCAAGCAAAGGAGGCTCAGGCTGATTTTGTGGTGGCTCTTCCTGCTCTCGACCACAAATGAAAGTCAAGGACCTCCAGGCATTGCATATTATCTTTCGCATCCTTTTCCAGGGCTCTGATGGATGTTCTTAGGCCCAAAGGTGTTTGAACCAACTCGCCTACGGCTCGGAGCACACACAGTCTAAGTTCTGAGCAGCGTTCGAACAGTATTTGCTCTCTCTCTCTCTCTCTGCCTTCCTCTATGCCTTACTCTCTACCTTCCCCCACGTCACACACCCTACAGACGCTAACGCCAAAACGCAACGTTGTCATCCTCGCCGCCGTCAGACAGTACGCCATGCTCTTGGACTTCTACATCTCCGACTCGTACGTGGACAAGTTCAAGGCGTGCTCGCTCGGCGACTCTTGCATCACTTGCACGCATTCAATTTGGTGTTTTCGAGCGCAGCGAGCAGCCCGCCGCTAGGTGCCCCCGGAGGGCCGCCGGAGGCTTCACCAAGGGAGCCAGGAGACGAGAGCCCACCACGCGGCTTGCCGTCGGACTTGATCGGTTACAGGTGTGTCTGGGGTCATAGCGAGATGGCCAACGAAGCTGGTAAGGGCCGAGACGCACCATCCGATATCGCCACGGCGATATTATTGTCGGCTAAGCGCTGTTCGTATTTGGGTGTGCCATTGCATAAGCCCCGCACTCCATCCCCCTGGGTCGAGATATGACTTGGCTGGCTTGGCCTCGTGTACCTGTGGGTGTGGTGGTCTCTCTCTCGGTAGCCAACTCCTCTTTTCGCGAAGTTATTTCTTTTTCAGCTTTTAAACGGGCCGCTCAATTCGCTCTAGCAGTGAGCTTTATTCGCAAATTTTAAGGCGCGTTTTGTTTTAGAAGATTGTGAGCTTTTGCGGTGTCTTTTTTTTTCATTGAGGCAAAAAGATAAAGGTGTGATGACAAGGCTGGGAATCGGGTGGTAAAGCGAAAGTTGGTTTCGACACCTCAACCTTGTCCCGGAACGCAGCCTAAGATGCTACTCCACGCCCACGCCCTCCACGGCACCGCCACCACGTTTACCACCACTACAGGAAGCGGCTCTTGACTGACCCAGCTAGCAACTGGATGGTGTTACCGCAGGCGGAGCGGAGCAGGCTGAGGAGGGAGCGGACTGGTCAAAAATTCGTTATCTTCTCACTCTCTGATGGTCAACGGGATTCTGGTGCGTGGGGGACCCAAAATGCCACATGTGTTGTCAGCCTACGACCATGTTCCGGGGATGCTTATAATGTACATGTAGTCTGCTTTCGGACTCGGGAGGATGCCAACGCTCCTACAGAATCACCCCTGCCACCCTGGCCCCTCCCACATCAGCTGTGCAGAATAAATCCAGACTCGACCTCGAGAAGGGTACGTGTATGTCTGAAGGGAAAGAGAGGCTATCATACCTGAGCGCGGACCCTGTCGGGATCGTCGGTAACTGGTCGGTGCGACCATCTTCGCAGTTGTCTTTAGGAGGGTGGCAGCCTTGGTCGCTTGCGCCTTCTCGTCCAACTGGGCATTGGTGGCACCGGTCGCCTCGGCGGTCTTGTCCTCGAAAATCTTGGTACGGGGTGTTTTTTTTTTTGGTGATGGTGGGGTAGTGCGGACGTTGTGCGGGCAACCAAGAGTGCTGCTACCCCGAAATTATAAATTGTCCCGAGACGGAAAAAAGTGAAAGACGAAAAAGAGTGATAGACTTGGTGTCATGTAGAAAAAAAAACACTTGATAATGTCCCGAGGTAGTAAATTACGACTCAGCTAGGAGGCTATCTACGACCATCTAACTAGGACATTCCTCCTGATTTGTGGGTCCGGTTTGCCTGCAAGACAAGGAATCCGAGTTCGCGACTGCGCCTTTTCACTCTGTCCCAGGCCCCTACGCAAGCGTGACCTTGAAGTTTGTGTGGCCGAGTGACTGTCTCAACTTTGCTTCCACATGATGCAGGATAACCTGGATCGGCGTAGCGAAAACCACATGATCCAAGACGATGCCGTCCCGCTCGCACTCTAGTTTGTCCAGACCTCCCCAAATCATGAATTGGCCGTCGCCATGGGCGCCGTAGACGGGTGCGCCCGAATCCCCGTGCCAAGCAAAGTGTTGGATGGGCGAGCACGGGGTGATGACAAGCTCGATGCTATGGACAGCCTTGCCGTGGTGGAAGTCCTGAACGGAAGCCAGGCAGTCGTTGGCGATTCCCGTGGTCGATCCGGTAATACGGCCCTGCTTGAAAACTATGCCGCGTACTGCCGCGTCGCGAGGGTCATACCTCTGCGCAAAAAGTTTGTCGAGTAGGCACGCCGGTGCTTCCTGTGTGCTCGTGTCAGGATAATGCTTTGCGCTGCTGGCCTGATTCACGCTTCGGCATTCACGTTGGAAAGACTTTCTAGGCCACCTGGAAAACGGGAAGGCTCAAGCGCGACGAGAGCCCAGTCAAGGAGGCATTCGTCGTGGAGATGCGTCATGCCAGAGCTGAGACGGACCGATCCGATGTGGGGCGAGAACCTCCGAGCCGTTCCCAAACGCAACTCGTCCGACCGTCCGACTGTCGGAGCATTGTAGTTAACCTTGGAAGAAAAGAAGTCATGTATGTCTGCCGAGTTGTAGAAGGCCCGCGCCAGCTCGGCCACCCAAGCATCATGGTCGGCTTGGGAAGGGCTGTCGATCTTGATAGGAGGGTCCTCGGGGCGGACCGGAGCTTCTTCACCTGCCAGTCCCAGGCTGTTAGCAAGCAAATGGGAGGAGGGTCTAGGATAGGAGCAGAGCACGTACCTGGGGCGACGACATGATGGCAGGTCAGGGCCAGAACCTCGACGTGATCTGGATACTCAACCTTCAGGTAAAAGCCGAGGCTGCCCATCTGACTACTATCGCCAGCGGGACTAATACCCATGCCCAGCATCGGCTGACCGTACGTCTGATCAAACGAAAGAGCTTGACCAGGGATCTCAAGGTCAGAACCAAAATGGGTCACGGAAGAGGCGCAAATCTCGATTCCCATAGAATCCACGCCAAAGCTAAGAAGGATTAGTTCTGAAAAAAATAAAAATAAAAAATAAAAAAATTTTCAACAAGGGAGAAAATATGGTACCAAAGGTGGACCTGATAGAGTTGATAGATAGCTTCTTCTGCTGCTTCGTAGGAAAGCGACGAGGGCTTGACGGTGACGACGAGATAAGCCTCGCCGTCCGTTCCTTCGTGGAGAGCGGCATCGAAGGGGCAAACCATGGTAAAGGCAATCTGCAGGGCTTCGAGGACACGAACCACAGAAGCGTGTAGGCCGTCGCCGTCAGCACCGCCATCCGTCCAGGCAATGGCAAGCGGGTTGTCGGCTGGGACCGGACGCAGGTGTCTCCGCGGCTACCACATGGAGACGGGTGGGTTGATGGGCACAGGGAAACCAAGCGGTATGATACGTGCCAGGCAGCCGCCGACACCGGCGATGCGTGGCGACTCAATGCGGGCTCAAATAAGATCCATGCCGACGTTGGTCATCTTAGCGATGTTGGCGATTTTGGCCGTGGTGTTTCGTGCCTCCATTTTGTTGGCGGGGTGCTCCATTGTATTTGGTGTTAGGAAAGTTAGCTGTGGCCCGAGCGTCAAGTTTGTGGCCCGAGCGTCAAAATAGTCCAAGCGCCTTAAGGTGTGAAATTTCCCTTGCTGATCTAAGCGCAGATGCATGTCATGTGAGAGCAAATGACGTCATAGACACTCACATTCACTGGTACTCTTGTGCACTCATGTGACAGCGAGGATTTTCCGATCGAGGACGCGGGATTTCACAAATTTCTACAGTTATAGGGCTAACCTTTTGAGCTGGTTGCAGCGCGTCCTCATGGACCAAGGCGCAGAATCTCTAGATAAAAATCTTGTCTTGTTAAGAACTATCAGGAAATACATATCTGGTTCCTGCTCCTTGCCTATCATCGCCCGTCTAAGTGCATGTCTGTGTTGCAGATAGTTGGTATCTTATCCAACTAATTTATCATCGTAATAGGTACTTTATGGAGACGCCTACTTAGGCTTTCGACCGTGATGCGGGCCATGGGCCGGGGTGCCCTGCTCAGTGGTGACCCCCACGGAGGGAGGAAAAGGTCAACGGTAGGAAGGAGTTGATGGCAGTAAAACACCAAAGACCACAATTCTAGAACCACTCAAATGTACCGACCAAAAAGCTCAGAAAGTTAGGGGAGAAAGACGTAAAAATTCCAGAAAGAAGAACTGCTTATTTACCTAGGTAGGCAAGTAGGAAGGTACTAATACTATCAGGCGCACAGGATATTTCACCACCCCAAAATCGACGACCACCCATGCGTATAAACGTGATCCTTCGTCACCATTGATCAGTCCCAGATCAGCCCCGGCTCAGCTTCGGCTAATATCTACTCATCAAACAGCACAGCTTTGTGTTGAGAAGCTTGGTGCTTTTACTAGAGCTTATATTGTACTCGCTCCGCGTGCTGGAATACCTAGGTCAGGTATGTGTGAAGCCCCCATTCACGCGCCGCCGTATTGTAAATAAGGGTTGCAAAGAAGACGGCGCCCCCGCCACAAAACGTGACCCAGCACATGCATATACACGTAAAAGCTAGGGCTGCCACCCACCATGACTAGTTCAATGGCTTGGTACCTTGCCAATTTGCACACCCCGAGGAGACGTCGTACAATTGTTGAGCCTCATTGGCGATCGATCACATCAAGTCCCTGCCAGTGAGCCCCCCCCAACGTGGGATGTGTTGTCCTTTTATCTAGATGCCATCCCTGACGGCGAAATGGTATCAAGATAGATATACCCTTTTTTTTTCTTTTTTTTTTTTTTTTTTTTTTTTGCGCAGGCCTCGTCAAAGGCCGTTGTTATGCAAGCGGTAGAAGTCAGTCCTTGTGACCGGAAATCCCCGTGTGGAGCCATTGATGGGACTGTGGTTGTCCTGAAAAGTAAATGCGGTGATGTTTCCGGTTAGGTCTTCCCAAATCGCGGCGGTGAGCCTGAAAGCCAGCTTGTAATGGTACGCTACACAGACCTCAAAATCACGGGCGCCAAATTTGGCTCACCGCCATCCTGCCTCCGCCCACGGAGGCGTCGAACCCGGATGAGGCAGTCGTCCGATGTTGAGGGAGCTACCAGAACGAAGGGGGTTCTGTCCAGAGGCCAGAACACCATGGAGGTGTGGCCCCAATTGAGCTGAACTCTGGTGTGGCCATCTAAGCTAACGTCGTCAGTTCAGCTGGTGTGGGCCACCAACTTTTGCCATTCTTCAAGGCTATAACAGAGGCCCTCTAGCTTTGCCAGAGAGCCAGAGAGAGAACACACGCAATACAATCACGCAGTTGCAACCCCATCAATTCCACAGAATCCAGTGTGTAGTGTTTCTGACATTTGTTTACACTGACCCTCCACCGCCTTTTTCCGCGACATCATCGCCGAGGCAGCATGCGGAGCCGTCTCAGCCATGTTGGGCCCTGCAGCGACCAAAAAGAGCCATGAACAGCGTAAGGATATCTTGATGCCAAAGCAAAGTGTTCCCGACAGACCGAGTCGCAGTCTAGGTGCGATCGGTACGTTACCGCTAGCGAGCTACAGCTTTAAACTTTGGCTTCGTCATCCCACCCACCGTTGCTAATAAATAAAGCACTGTACCGATCAGGTCCATCGCCCGCGGAAGCCCCGCTAATAACCGAGACAAAGTCAGTACGTCTGACATGCTTCCCTCAGCACCAAGCTGTCCTATGAGGCGAGTCTGGCCTGGCTACAGCCACTCTGCAGCTGCGTGCTTTTGCTGAGAAGTTAGAGAGCTTTTGCGTTGACGTCCGACGGCTGTGCTGCACTGCCGCGATGGGGCGCTTTGACCGCTGGTCTGGGTTTGGGGGGATGAGGTGCGCGATAATTCGTGAAGCGCAGCCTGATCCCGATCCACCATTCTCCGTCTTCCCCTCGCTACTTGAGGGAGAGCTTTCTAGGCCCCAATGCCTTCCTAACTTCAGTGACTAGTCACTAGCAGCCGTAGTGCGCTCTTTGCAATGGCCGCCGACTATCGCATGTTTGCCAACTTTTGCATGTTGCCTACCTTTCCCGACAATGTGCCCATTCCGGTAGACTTGGGGGAAATCCTCCCGAACACGCTAACTTATCGAAGTTTGTTATTTTCCGTGCCCTTTCTTGACATTGCGGCGGCTCGGAAAATTCCCATGATCGTGAGTTTTGTGTTGCAGAATCGCGGTTTCCAAGAGGGGGTCGCGACAGCCCTCGCCGGTCGCGTTCCGAACTTTCCCATCCATCTTCTCGAGCATCTTTACCAGACAACCACTTGGGGCCGAGGCACGGTTGTGCTACCAAATCTGGCCAAGAACAAGGGTAAATAAAAACTGTCTCGAACGTCGTTTTGAGCAGCCAGCCACTTACCACCTTCATTTAGGACTTGCATTCCTTGTGAACTATCCCCAGGTCAAAGCAAGTCGAGCGCCAGGGGGTCTGGACACCGATGGGGAGGAACCTGAACAGATCAAGTTCCTTCCGATCCTCTGTTGGTGCACCTCTATCGCCCTAACGCGCCGACCGCCCGCACAGGGCCAACCCTCTTCCACAACAGCCAGCCTGGCTAGCCCTACGGAAAGGGAAAGGGTCCCAGTGATAACATTGTTCAGCTTCGACGACGTGGTTCCGCGAACGATGGCCGAGTTTGGCACCAAGAGCACCGACTGGACCGACTGTGGTTGTTTGAACATTGGGCTTTCCTTGATCTCGCTTCAGTATTTTCGCAGTGGCCCGATGTCTGGACTCGAGCGCGACTGGAGCTCGGCCGCCGCCATGCTTCAATGTACTCAGCCGCCAACGCAGTTGTCGACTTGGACACCACTCGTGTAATCCACCAAGATACATCCAGCATCATGGCGCTGCGAGAGGACCTCCGCTTGTTCATTGCCGCTTGCGAAAAACATGCATAACCTCCTGGGCCGGTCGTTCCCTGGGGCCGACATAGCACGGCTCGACAGAAGGTGGCCTCCTGTTCAACATCACCCCATACCACCTGAGAAGACCAAGGCCTACGACCTCCTCGAGGAGACGGAGCACCGGTTTCAGGACATCATACGGAATCACCAGCACCAACAGGAGACATCCGAAGTCATCCTGCGCCAATTGGAAAATCTTTTGAGTCTTGTGAGTTTCTCGGGCAGCGCCCGCGAGAATCAGTGAATTGACAATAAGCCCTCAGGCTTTCAACACGCAAGCAATTGCTCAAGGACAGGCAATGGCGAGTCTAAACGTGATAGCCGCCGTGTTTCTTCCACTCTCCCTTGTCTCGGTCAGTCAGACAAATTCTTTTACCACCGCATTTGACTGATGTTTGCGTGGAGCTAGAGCATATTTGGCATGACGCAGTTTGACATTTCGGCTATTTGGTGTCCCCTTGCAGCTATCATCGTTCTCGTGCTTGTCGCTGTTTTGACGATTGCCTTGCGATACTTCTCAGTAGACCTCAATATCACTCGTCACCTATCACCAGTTGGTCCGAGGTCTGCGCGTCGGCCCGTGTTTGAGCTCGCGAACTCGGCCCTGGTTGGCGGCAAAGGACGAGCAATTAGCGACACAAAGGCTCCTCCAGGCTCATCCGGCACTGTGCCAGAACCCAACCAGCAACTCAATGGTTTCCCAATCCACGGCCCCAGCAAAGAGCAGGATTCACGAACGAAAAAATTTCTTACGTGGATATCGCTCAAGTCCAAAGGCGAACAGGTGCGTTCGCCATCGCCAGAAGAACTACCCTTACCGCCGACTTTGCGCGGTCCGAACCAAATTATTGGACGATCCCATCCGTATCAAGGCTGGGCTTTGACAGGCGCAGGTATAGTGCCAGCTGGTGCGAGAGAGGGGGTATGACAAACATACACCGTAATCGGCAGAAGGGAAAAGAGGGCCGGGGGGGTCTGCATGGTACAAGGTTTATCCCCTCAAAGGAGGGGGCACGCCTAGACAGGAGTTTAAAAAACAAGGGAACATCCCCAGCAATGCTCATCGATTTTCTTTCGCCAAGACAAGGCAACCAAAGACAGAGACGTCATGATGAGCTTGTTGGGAGGAAGTGTCATCCTCCGTGTTCATGTTCATGCACAAATCACGAGAGGCAATGTGAGGAAGGAGTGGAGACAGAGTAGCACTCGGCGGTGCCAGTCTTCAGTTCGATGTCCTGAAACTAGTTTGTTCAGGGCTGTAGTTGCCTCTGAACTCAGAGCGGCTGCAGATTAGGTTGGCGAGGGTTTGCATCAGCTCCAGTGAGTTTACCGGTTATCCTATGGTGACCTTCTACCACGTCCGAGACACCCCAGGACGACTTCTAGCGTCACCGTGATACACAGAGCCGGCCGATTTGGGAACGGGTGGGAGTGCGTGATGAGATGTATTCAACAGAGACTCCTCCTCCATGGTTGACACTTGAACTGGCGACTCTCCGAGCGGGCTGGGCTTAGGCCCCCCCCCCCCCCCCCCAATCCTTCCCAACACTATCTCCACGATCAGCCGCAATTCCAACTCCTCCGTGCTCATCTGAGGCGTATCTCATAATCATAGCGTCCGCATTCTTGTCCATTTCTTCAACAGTCAAACGGTGGTCTGGGTGGGACACCATCCACTTGCTCCCTAAACCCGTGAAACAACAAAGGCAACGGCGAAGACTTCCACGCAGACGATGCACCCTTGTAGTACGCCGTCCGCAGAACCGACGCCACCATCAGGCCAAGTACGACAAGTGTCAGGCCGATTGGCAGGAGCAGCTACGGCTAGTCAAATTGGATGCACAGCTCGTCTCGCTTAACACCAGAGACAAACCCTCGATCTCCCTCTTCCAAATCTGCCGTCCACGTCAGCCCAAAAGACCTGAACCGGTTGGTCACGGCCGCATCCACATCGCCAAACACTTTGTCAGTGCTGTCGAATGTCGCGCTTCCATTTCTCCAGAGCGACGATAACCACCACTGGGGGCAGTACGTGGGTTCACGGGGCAGCCATGAATACTTATACGGGGTATGCGTCTGGCAAGCCCCATTGAAGAGTTCCTGAATCCTCAGCGCAATGCCCTGCATCCATCGGTTATCCATTTCGTAGATGCACAGTGTCGGCGCCGACGGTTCAAAGTCACCCGAGACCGTTCCGTTGATCTTTGTCCACGCCGTATCGGAAACCGGCGAGGCTCATGCTGGGGGAGTCGTATATGGCGCCTTCGATGAAGCAGGGCTGGAGATGCCGACGAGGGATGGCGCCCCCCAGATTCCGAGCCGGTTGAGTACCAGCTGGGTGTGGTTGCTACGACCTGCTCGTTGAGCTTTCCGGCACGGACAGTGCCTTGAAAATACTTGATACACGGCTAGAAGGTGAATCTAGCGCCGACTATTGAGAAGCTGAAGTTGTCGTTTCTGAGGCCCGGAAGATTGACGTGTGTGGGAGCTCGGGGCAGACACCCTTGCCATACCGCCTGTCACAGCCATCGGAGGATCGAGTGAGAACCGAGACGTTGACCGTGTCGCAGGGCACCCTTGGTAGACGGGCAATGTGGAGACGTTAAAGGGGTAGTCGCTGATCTGCCGGATTTCGGCTTTTGATGGGGAGCGAAATGCCCAGATAATTCCAGTCCAGTCCGGTAGGGGTTTTGGCATCAAGGGAATACCGTTCAGTCAATCGTTCCGTGTCGATAGTGTGATTCCTGGGGCATACCTGCATCGATCAAACAGCCCACTGTCGTGAACCTCTCCAATATTACCATCATACCCTATTGTAGTGTGAAAATGTTGGAGGTGGTGCCCCCCCTCGAGGGTGCAGGGTGCACACGCCATCTCGCCTAGCTAGTGCCTTTGGGACACACCTAGAGAACCGTTGCAGGGCCAGGAAATCCTGGCCCGCAACACCACAATCCACCACCACTTCCCATTGCTCTGTCTTGCCCACAGAAAGTGATGAAGACAAGTCGGGAGTAGGTATGGTATGATGAGCTGTCACTGCTGGAGAAGAGATGTAGTTCTGCCTGACAGAAGTGCTTAAGCTTCGCTTTTTCGCAGCCCAACGCGAGAGGAAGGCGGTACGAGTCGTCTCTATTGAGAAAGCGGGAGCCTGAGAATGCGGGAGCCAAAGAAAAATGCAAAAAGGAGATATTAATGTATTATTATATAATTGCATATACTACGGCCCTGATCGGCAGCAGACTGGAACAGTCTGAGGTTAGCAAAACAGTACAATGTGGGGGCTTGGCTACTTGAAGCTAAACGCGATGTACCGCACCAGGGCTAACTGGCCCCCAACCAACCTTTAGCACGTAAAATGCAGGCAAATCCACTTTTCCTGGCCCATAGATAAAGAGATAAAAATCTTTGCTGGCCTAGTAGCCACCGTCCAGGTGCAATGCCAAAGACGTAAAAACTGCAGCCAAAACACCACATCATGGCATCCCATCAAGACAGCAACCGCCATTTCGAGGGTATTCGAAAACCCCTAGCAAGAGGACCTGGCTGACTGAGTCCAGGTTACACGTGTTCCATCGCAGCCTAATCGTCTTCTTGACGGCGCCGGTAGCAGCCTACTCGAGGAGCTTCCCACGCCTGAATTCCCAACTTTGCCGTTACCTGGCTCCAGCCTTCGCCCTGGCCTTCACCCCAACCGTTAGCGTGGCCGCTGGGGCTCTGGCCTATGCGCTGGCAATGGCCGTGGACGTGGTGGTTCTGGCCGTGGTTCTGGCCGTGGTTGTAGCTCTGGCTGTGGCCGTGGCTCTGGCTCTGATTCTACGCCTCGAACCTTCTCAGCTGAGCCCTCACAGCAATCGCAAGACTCTGTTGTTTCTTCCCAGATTCAAAGTGAGATAGAACTTGGCCCTGAATCGCCTCTATGGGTGTCTGGCGAGGAGGTGGAAGACGAAGACGATCTGGATATGGATTCAGACTCTAACTTGGGAGAGATCCCGCCCTCGAGCCAACGGTCAGCGCAGCCTAACAAGAGAAAAAGGGGGGGGCAACACACTACCTACGCCTACGCTTACGCCAATGCTAATGCAACCTAAAAAGACTGTCAAATTCAATGCCGCAATCACAGTACAGATCATGCTGTGGTTCCTTGAGTGCGTTAACCAGGGCCTCTTCAACAGTACCAAGAGGAAGGATTACGGACCTGCGTGGGCTTTCGTAAAGGAACGTTGCGAAGAGAAATGGCCTCAGTTCCTATGGGCCGAAAAGATTATTGTCAAGTACAATACTGAGCGACGCCGTCACCAGGCTCTCGAAAAACTTTTAGAGTTCTCTGGAACAGAGTATGGCGAAGAATCAGGGCTTGCATTTGCTTCCCCAGAGGTCTAGACTGCTTTCGAGGCACGCTAAACTAAGGACATTGCTGGTTCAAGTACAAACTTGTTGGGGACCACGCCATGTATCTGTCGGTATTCCACCGCGATAAGGCAACTGGAACCCAGATCGCTGAGTCTTGTGAACTCGAAGAGGAGGACAGCGGTGGCGTTGAGGCCGAAGAAGACGGCGAAGAAGACGGCGATGGATGTGGCGATGGTGACAACGCTGTCGAGGTTGAGAGACCTGCGGCAAAGAAGCGGTTAACAGAGGCTCAACGCCATCGTCAGGCAACTGACCCAGATAACCCGCTGCGCACTGGGACATGGTTTGGATTGAGTATGGCGATGAAGAAGAGGTACGTTGAGCGATGGAAAGTTGACGAATAGTCGGCCGGCAAGTAGGGTGGTAGAAAAGTAGGTAGTTGAGTAGGAAAATGTTTAAAAGAAAAGTGAATATATATGTGGTTTGCTTTCCTAGTATTTTTCTAACTGAGTCCTCGCGCTCTGACTGGCCAGAATAGTTATATTCTACACGTACTCATCACCATCGCGCTGGGCCGCTCTCCTTGCGGCTCTCCTCCGCTTCAGAGCCCTGTCACGGCGTACACGATCTACGTCTGTTTCTTAAGGCTGTATTCGACCGGGCTTATCCTCAAGACCTTCCAGACTCTCCTCACCACGCTAATAACCTACTCAACAGTAACGCGGATTCAAGCGTGGCGTAAGTTGTACAGCTCCTTCGTATCTTCCGGCGGCCATTTGGCGTTCTCCAATCCTTAATATGATATCTAACAGCTGGATAGGGGGCCACGACACCATCACGGGCATCAAACCCCGCGTCGCCAATATAAAACCGGCTTTCTGGGACTCGGAATGATCTCCCATGAGCCTGCGCCATCAAGCTGGCGTCGTTGATCGAGCTCTCTGCGCCAGCCAGTGCGTAACTGATCGACCAAACGCGCCGTACGGCCATCAGCACGTTCTGGGTAATGTGGCCTTTCCTGTTGAGCCAGCGATTCTGTCGTTTGATGGGGATGTGGGCGGCAATGTGAGTTCCATCGACTGCACCGATACAGACATTGAAGGCTTTGTTCTTTGGATCTAACTCGAGCTCAGGGTAAAGTCATTCGTCCTCGTGTGGGCGTACCAACGCAGTGTGGAGGGACACAAGCTTTGGGAGGCGGCCCTTGACCATCACCGATACCGTCGACTAAGATATCTGGAACTTGTAGGCAGTATTGCGTTGGCTCTCGCCCTGCGCCAGGATTTAGAGTATTACCATAACCTTCTGCTCGGTATTATGGGACTGCGCAGTCTGAGCGAAAAGCCGCAAAAAAAAGCGGTCATTTTCGTCGTTTTACGCTAAAAACTCTACAAAACGGCCTTGCAGGAAAAAGATACATGAGAGCACGGCCTGGTTCTCACTCAACCCGATTTTATACCCACTTAGGCTGTGAATCAAGTTGAAATGGGAATAGTTACAAGCGTGCTTTCAGGTTGAAAAGTGGGTTTTCTCGGACTGTTCCAATCTCCCGCCGATCAGGGCCTAACTGGCAATATACTATTAGTAGATGTTATCCTTGGTATCATGAGCAGTGGGAACAGTTAGCTTCGCATTGGCAACAGCTGTCACCATGTAAGTATCCGCTCCGGTCTGATCAAGCAACCCGCAAGTCCCGCCCGACCACTTTTGACTAACTTCTTACTATCAACGCCGACATGATGCTGCTGTGTTGGCGGCGTCTCTCCTGGTCCCGATTTCTCGGGTTGCAGGTCCTCAAGCTCGAGCGGCTGCGAAGGGTCCTGAAGCCTCTCTAGCAAAGTCGCTATATCCCTGGTGACGGGATGTTCGTGTGTGATGCGCATATCAGTGCGTTCCAGGCCCTTTCGGGGGGTGGCGAGGGTTTCTTCCCGCCTTCTTCTCATAATTTTTTCTTCGACATGTTGAGACGGTAGCTATGTCGGGATACCACAATGGGAAAGTGAGGAGTGATGTGGAAAGTGGGGAGTGATTCGAAGGTGCTAGTTAGGAGACGGGCTGTCGTATATAAGCCTCTACCTCGTTAGGGATGCGGGTGCTTGCAAAATGCGACAATCATCAACATATTCTACGGGAGAACCAAGATAAGTGAAGGCCGCGACAATGTCTAGCCTGTCCCGTAGGCAAGGCGCCTCAACTGCATATGCACGCATGGCAAGGTTACCAATTTGTTCTTCAACGTCCCCGACCAAACCATCAAATCGACCTGCCCTCCCTCGCTAATAGACACAAAAATTGAATCGACCCCTTTTTCTGTCGGGCGAACCGCGAGTGCCTGGTCGGCCTGTGCTTGAGTGTACCTAGCCACCGCATCAGCTCTCCTTGGGCACCGCCAGTCTCCCAAACCATACCCTACGTAGGTAAATTATCTTTCACTTCCAGGATCCAGACTCAACGCTAGTTACTACTCTCCTCCTGCACGACCTGGTGGAGAAACTAGGGAAACTCGACCACTCTGTTGAATTACCACCCCCTTTCTCAAGCGTTGTGTAGCGCATCAGACCCCACCAGGGTCAACAATGATGTTTCACTGTACGCCATCTTCGTGGGCTGAATTAATGGGGGGAGAACCGCAACCCTGATTCCTTGCAGTCAAACTCCAGCTTCCCCCCGCAAAGCCAGTAACTGTGCGACTGGTAACTCCCTGACACGGCCATTTCTGGTTGATGGTGAAGATGTGTGACCCGGTATCGAACGTAATCTCAGGAATCGGGGCCAGACCCCACGTACGTTCCTTAGTCTCTCGCTGAGGGGGTTTCATCCCAAGACCCCGTCACGTAGCCCCGGTAGCGACTCGGCTGGTCAGGAGGGCGATGTAAGCTTTCACCATTGGTACGTAGGAAGATGCCGTTCTGGAAATGTGCCATGTCTTCCTATCCTAGGTAGCATTTTGTGCAAGAACCACCGGCCAGATTTAGGAGGTCGAACCGGGCTTCGGTGGGCTAGTATGCACTCGCTTTGGGCCAGTTCCCTAGGGGGTTGTAGTAGAACCATATCACCTACCAGCTGGGAGCTTCGGTGGCGTAGTCGACCTTCTGTGATGTTGGGTTGGATGGTGAGACGGGCGGGGACCCGAAACGATTGAAGGCCGCAAATTGTTGTCCCCCGGCCCCGGCTCCGGGCGTGCAGCTTGTTCTTTCACCCTTTATGCAGTCGTAGTAGCTCACGTCAGGTGGAGACCCGACTGGGCTGCGTAGAGGTGGCGGATGACGCCGTTGTTGAAGGGAATGTCCAGCCCAGTGACCTTCACAGTAGCACCACGGCGTGAGCACAGTAGAAAGTGCGGCATTAGGAACATTGAAATGCATGTTGCAGAGCCTCGAAACCGGCTTGGACGGCACGAGGAAAGATACGAGGACCACGGAGCGTCGGTCACTTCGGGAAAAAGCAGAGACTCGATGGGAATTGCCAGTTCAAGCCAGTAACTTCAATATCTCACCTCGTACCTTCCATCAGATCAATTCGCTCTTGCCTGCTCTCGGGACCGGTGCCCACTTCATGCCAACTGCATCTCTGCCACTCGTCTGCTGCCCCCCACCGGAGCCCCACACCAGAACACTGCCGCGCAAAGCGCTCCGCTCCTTCCTCATTTGTCTCAAAACATGTATGTCATGGACAAGGTCCCCTGGCCCGCTGGTGTCTATTTTGTCCACAGACTTACTGCTTTAGCCCCCTCATCAAATCACGCGTCCACCATGTTTTCGCCACACGCCGTTCAAAGTATCTTTTACATCCTCATGCTCGCGCAGACGGGCCTCGTCGTATTACAACACACAACAGCAATAGTTGGTTCGACCATTTTCAGTCGGGATCAATTCGCGTTAGCTCCCCAACCTCACAATGCCCTTCAAGAGAATCCGCATCGCGATAGGCCAGGATATCGAAAAATGCTATCCTCTGCTCGCTGCCATCATCGACAATCCCGAATTGGCGCTCTCTGTCCAAGAGTTATTTGTTGATACTATGGCATGGTACATCCGACCGTACTATTATCCAAGTTTCGGCGCGCCCGAGGTGCCAGCCAAGCCAATATCTGTCAACATGGCCACGCACGCGCGCCTCCAAGACTATGTGCGCGGCATCGGCCTGGATCAGGCCATCGCACAGCAGATGCTGGACGCCTTGGACTGGAAGATCGCCGGGGGGTTACTTCCGCGGGACGAGACAGGGCCCGGCCCCGACACGGTTGCGAGCACCGTTACCGTTCTGCTGCTGTCGCTCTGCAAACACATTTCTGTCCTCCACGGCTATGGGTTCGAATCGGATCGCATCATCACCGAATTCCTCCTCAAGAACAACTACAACCTCCTCCCTCAGCCAGCCCTGCAGGAGCTCAAACACGTCCGGATTGCCACGGCACACCCCGAGAATGGGGCGTGGTACGACCGGGCCGAGGTGCTGGAGCACTTGAGGTTCTTTGGCCGCCTTCCCGCCATGGAATTCCTTGAGGAAGCTGGCGTGATGGAGTACCAGATGGAGCGCGGGACCGCCCCGCCCGGTACCTCCAACATCCGGAAAATACACCTCATTCACGTCGACATATCCTCGATGAGCATTGCGTTCATGATTCGCGCGGCGAGGAAGTTGGACGAGTTTAAGCTCTCCTTGGGGGGTCTGAGCTGCTTTGATTCTGCATCTAGTGTCTTGAGGATAAAGACATTGGGAAAGGCCTTGCTAGAGCACAAAACCACGCTCAGGAGCCTAGAATTGGACCTCGAGACTGGCCTGAATCTGGAATGGAAAAGGACCAGCGACTACGACAAAGAAGACACCCTGGAACCAGGTGAAGACAATGATGATGATATCGACTCGTACTACCGCCTTGACGAGGCCGCCAGCAACAACCGGCCCCTCTGGACCGAGCACCTGCCCAACACGCGCGAGTACGGCTTGACCATGGGATCGCTGCACGACTTGGAGAGCATGACTCATTTGGCTATACCCATCTCGGCCCTGCTTGGTCCTAGTTCACACCCTGCCCCTTTCCGCTTGGTAGACGCTCTGCCGCCCAATCTCACTTGGCTGCGTTTGTATGGCTATGAGCGGGGATCAGATAAGGTGCATGATGAGCATGTCGACGAGCTACAGGAACAGCTCGAGGAGCGCTTCCCGCTGTTGGCAGAGTTGGAGGGTGTTGAGGAGCCCATTATTCTTGGAAGAACACAAAGGTTTGGTGAGCCTCGTAGCAAACCTACCAGGGAAGAAATGGAGGAGCTGAGGGAAAGCTTTACCCTGGACTTGGGCTGGGTAGAGGCGTAAACAAAGTGGGACAAGAGTCGCGCAATCGAGAGCGAACAGCTTACCTAGTCTCGAGTACGAGTATTTACTCGGTTTGAGAAGCCTGCCAACCATGCGCGACAACACGCCAGCTCGGAGGGGTGCTGTTGGAGAGACTGCCTTTATTCCTGGCACCGACTGTCTGGAGTGGTGCCATGCTAAACTCCGACCCAGCTCGGAAGCTGGTGCTATCGGTACACAAACACCCGTGCATTTATCTTCCTTTCGAGACTGGCGCCGCGAAAACAGCAACGATAGTATGAGCACATTCCAGAGTGGGCAGATGTCGCACTGGGAAACCGCAAAATGGGCTCGGGATCGTGGGGCAAGTATCGAGGTTTAGGGTCACTGCCAAGGATCCTGCTCAAATGTGCTCAACCAGCCCACATCCATCGCCCACAAAAGCCGCATCTAGCCAATAACATCTCGGAGTGGCGTTGTAGAAACGGCTGCTTTGCGTGGTTTCGTGCCGCCGCTAGGGTTCAGCTGGAATACAGAGAGCCGTAAACTTGCTCTGCCAAGCAAGTGACTGAACACCACGGGTCAACTGCGACTTTTAATAAAATGCCAGCTGTTTTTCTCGAGTCGAGCTGGTGGTGCACCACTGTGTCAGCTTGTCCCATTCAACCTCATTTTATATGACAGTGCACTCCCTTGGGCGGGGCTCGCTCAACCATCTTTATCAAAATCCGAGTTCTCTCACATCAACATGGACCACGAAATGCCCACAACGACCAGCGACGGAATGCCCGCATCAACATCAGCCGCTATGGGCGGCTCGGACAGTATGGGTGACGGTATGGGCGGCGGCAGTTGCAAGATATCAGTATGTTGTGTCGCTTGGCCCATCCCATACCTCGAAAAGGAACAAGCCTGACACTGGACCAACAGATGCTCTGGAATTGGTACACGGTCGACTCTTGCTTCATCTCCTCGACATGGCAGATCCGCTCAGCCGGTATGATGGCCGGCTCCTGCATCGCCGTCATCCTCCTCGTCATGCTGCTCGAGGTCCTGCGCCGCGGAGTCAAGGAATACGACCGCTTCCTGCTTCGGAAGCATGCAGCGAGCCATGTCAACCTCGGCAACATCATCCCGAAAGCCGGTTCTAGCAACACCGAAAGTACCGCCCACGGCGTTTGTCTCCCGCAAGCAGAATACCGGCCGACGATTATCGAGCAGGCTGTGCGTGCGCTGCTGCACACGTGTCAATTTGCCGTGGCATACTTTGTCATGTTGTACGTCCGCCCCATTTGTGCGTGAAATGAGATGATAGCTGACCTTGAGCAGACTGGCCATGTACTATAACGGGTACATCATTATCTGCATCTTCATCGGAGCCTATCTGGGGAGCTTTGTCTTCCAATGGGAAACTCTCGGATTGTGAGTCCATTCGCCCACGCAGAACCCGGTCTGGTCTTGATGCTGACTCGATGTGAAGAGGTCCTCATACTTCTGCTACCAATGAGGGGACTGTTTGCTGCGGCTAGGAAAGACGGGATTGGTACACGAGGTCCTTGCGTAACCATGTTGTTTTGAACTGATTGTGCCCAATGGCTCTTAGCAATGTGGCATGGATTGGGGGGTTTCGATTGTGATATATATACAGGCTGCCGCTTGCTTATCAAGCAGCCTCCTGCATCACGGCATTGTTAACATTCGCTGCTTAACCTCCGACCCATCCACGGAGCCAGAGCATATGAATGGCGCTTTGATCAACCGATGAAATGACTCGCTGCAAAAAGAACTCGTTTTGCGGTTTATGTGGATCGAACACATGACTTTCAGATAGATGATGAAGTGTTGCTTCAGTCTGACGCTCTCCCATCTGAGCTAAACCCGCTGGTCATTGAAAGTTGAAATTGAATCTCGCATCAATGATTTGATTGGGGCGGAGGAAGGAGGGGGGGGGGGGGGGGGGGGGACCAGGACTCCTAACCAATGTTGTCCGTGGCTTTCTTGCCTACGAGTCGTCGTAAATAACACGAAGCGTACATGATGTCTTGGACCCCTCTGCAACCACTGCAGCAACCTCAGTCAGCGACTTGGTCATTTAGCCAGATTTTGTACCGCTGCCACTAGGCTACTCCTCCCCGACATTATGAGGTGCTGTCAACAACCTATTTGGGCGTGAATAGCAACCCTCTCCATTCACTTCGGGTATCCCCAAACATGGACTCATCTCCGGGTATGGGAGGGGAGTCAATCGAACACAAAAAGATGAAGGGGCGCACCTTTTCAAGTTGCCTGCCTGTGTATCTTACCCGTCTACTCATCCTTGAAGCCGTTGAAGCCTCTATACGCCCAAATCTCTCAACATGGCCTTGATAATGTCCTCACGAGTTCCAAACACAAAACGAGCCATCCTTCACTTCCACTCACATCATCCAAAGACGGCAGAGCTGGGGTACTCTTCGTCCTATTTGCCATTTCCAACGAATCCCGACCATTCGCGGCACTCCCTACATCCACCCCTCCAACCGGCGAATTTGGCCGAGATGGAATCGCTGAGTGGGTCACTGGGCACCGGACCGGGCAGTTCTGGGCCTTTAACTTTCCCAAACTTCCAAACGAAGGCCGAGGAGAGACTGGAACCGCCTGGCATCATGGTCGGAAAGTGGGTTTCCTCGATGAGAAAGCCAACCCTGTTTCATAGCTGGACCTCAAGTCCTTCACGTCGCAAATATTATTTTCAGACAGGCAACCAAGGACAGATGGAAAACCGCAAAAAAGGGTCACGATAGGACTGTTATCTCAAGGGTTCGGGAATAATTCCGCATGGTCTTGAATTATCAGCACACTACACGCTCGGACAAGTCGTTTGGCACTCCGCCGAGAAGAACATGGAGAATGAACATTCTACATCACTGCAATGTATCTTGGTACTTGACCGAATTCTACAAAATGACATAATCTTACATCTTGCCTCTTACTTATACTACTATGTTATGATGGACAACAACCACGCTCGCTTGTGTTATCTCGCACAATTATGAGAGGCGGATAACAGAATTAAATGTGAGTAGGGGAATTAAGAGCTCTATGTATAGTTGGAACAACGGATAACGAGCCAATCCAATGTAGATGGGCGTGGAAGATGAGCAAAGGGAGCGTCACTGTGCACTACCATAGAAAACGTCTCTTTATCCTAGGTAAATTTCCGTTTTGACTCAGGATAAGATGCAATTTGACTCTGTGCCAACATTTCGTGGGCCATCGAGATGGCTGATTTTGAGGTTGAAGTTTGGCAATTTACGGCAACTGATGTGTAGAGCGGCAACTGGTGGGGCACAAGGAGGTGTCAGACCAGTCGACCCATTCAGGGGGTGTTGGCGCCTTTCGGGCACAAGGTCTGGACGCAAGACTTCATTTGCGACTCGGCTGTGTGGAATGAGCATGCGCTGGGGGCTGGCTTCTATTTATCACGATCACTATTATGTGCCTCAAAAACATGCCAAAAACAATAGCAAAAATAAAGGGATGCGCCACGTGCACCGACGGCCCCCAACAAGCACAAGCTTTGGGCTCTGTCTAGCTGAGTTGGGGAGCTCCCAGTTTTGGGCAGGTGCCGAGACGGCATCCCGCGTGGTTAATATCGACCGTTGCAGTTTTATATATGGGCTTTGCTTGGCGTGACTTATCCGGCCCTGCATCCAAGGCGACATCTGCCGACTAGACCCCAGGAAGGACAATCACCCGCCAATCAGGCCTGTTTCGTGCAATTGTCCCACGATATTGCAAATGCTTAATTCTCGGAGCACTATCGATGCTGGCTTAGCCTGCCGCGCGTGCCCATCTCATACGGAAAGAGGGCGCCTCGCGTTTATATAACCCAGGCTGCAAGGAGAAGGCGGATTCGACAAGTTATAGCACCCCACAGCCACTGACCTACCACGTCGACTGGATTACGCCTAGGTACCTTTAGGACAAATCTCGCAATATGACGAAGGATTCCCTGCCTCGAGGTTAATAAAGCTTGCCATACCGTGATCTTATGCGAACAATGCTAGTTCATCACAGATATAAAACCCGGTCCCGCTTAAGTGCCAGAAGCATTTCTCCGAGCGACATTCTCTGTGCTTCAGTGGTCTCACAACACCCACCAAGAGGATCATTGCCACGCGCCAAGTATCAAACTTCAAGATGGTGGCACCACAGCTGACCATTGCCGCCGCGGCCATCTTTCTGCCGTTGGCATTCGGCAGGGAGATGCCTGTCAACATGCAGCTGAAGGCAAAGCTTTATGATAACGGAGCGCGAATGGGGCAAATTCTCGCACTCAAGAATGTAACAGCTAGATTTATTATGCCTTACTGAAAGTGTTGGCGTTGCACTTGGCTGACATGCAAACAGCAAGTATGGGACGAGCAGAGGCAGCTGGGCGTCTTTGATACAACACAATATCAGCGCTTACAAACGGAGGAGCCCTTTATCGCCTGCAAGAACGGCACTGCCGCCTACGTTGCCGGCGACCCAAAGTACACATTCAAGTGCAGCAACATTGATTTGTACGACTTTAAGGCGCATGACGAGCTTAACTCCACCGGCAGCGGCGCGGGCTCCTGGGGGTGGACGAGCCCGGCGGGGCGGGAATTCATCGCCATCGCACAGGAAGACGGCACCGCCTTTGCCGAGGTGACATCCAAGGGCAAGCTCGTGTACCTCGGCCGCCTCCCGCAGTACTACAAGGCGGAGGAGTCCCTCTGGCGCGAGATCAAGGGCTACAAGAGCTACATCATCATCGGTAGCGAGGCTAAGGACCACGGTGTTCAGATCTTTGACTTGTCCAAGCTTCTGACTGTCGATCCGGCAAAGCCGGTCCTGTTCAGCAGCGAGCACGACTTGACCGCTCACTGGACCGAGGGGCTGCCGGCGGGGCGTTCGCACAATGTGGTTACCAACGAGGAGCTGAGTTACGGCGTCGCCACGGGGTTTTCGCCGCGCAACGGCACCCTCAGGGCAGGCCTCGTCTTTTTCGACCTCACCGATCCCGCCAACCCCAAGACCATTGGCGGCACTGGCGCCGACGGCTACGTCCACGACGCCCAGTGCCTCGTCTACCGCGGGCCCGACAAGAAATACTTTGGGCACGACGTGTGCTACGGCTACGACGAAGACTCGCTGACCATGTAAGTCCGCTTCTTTCCGACTCCGAGTCGTGGCGTGCCAACTGACACTCGTTAGCTTTGACGTCACGGACAAGAAAAACGTCGCCATCATCTCCAACACGTCCTACACGGGTGCCAGCTACACGCACCAGGGCTGGGTGCTCGACCCGGCGTGGCAGCAGTTCCTCATCACCGACGACGAGTACGACGAGGTGGACGAGGTAGGCGACGCCAAGGATGGGTACCCCATCAGCTACATCTGGGATATCAGCTCGCTGGCGGCGCCCAAGCAGACGGGCCACTACAAGGGGCTGCGCCGCGGCATCGACCACAACCAGTACGTCAAGGACGGTTTCACGTACCAGAGCAACTACGGGTTAGGGTTGAGTGTCATTGATCTGCGCTCGGTTCCGTCCGACCCGACCGGGAAGAGTATCAAGGAGGCTGGATTCTTTGATATCCACCCCGAGGACGACTTCTTGCCAGGCGGTGGCAATGTGACCTTTACCGGCACATGGAGTAATTACCCCTTTTTCCCCAGCGGGTTTATTGTTATCAACACGATGGACAGGGGAGTGTTTGTTGTGAAGCGTACTGCTTGAGCCAGGGAATGAGAGCATATAGTAGAGAACCTATCGCTTGATACCATACTTACTTGGGTTTTCATCAGCGTGAGACATTGTAGGAGCAAGGGCTAACACCAACTTGAGTGGCTCGCTTCTCTCGCTTGAGGTATGCACACTCTCTCAAGGTAGGTATCGGGGCAGGAACACGTTAGAGCTTGATGACATCAAGTGCCTGCACAGGCGAGGCGAGCCAGATGGGATGGGATCGGAAGAAAAAAACCCGAACCTGAATGTGAAGCTCGAACCAGGAGTCATCGACATACCTACATCAGACAAGCCACAACTCCCGTTCCTATTCGCCGCCCGCGAGCGAGGAGGAGGAGGTGCGCAGAGGTCGACGTCTTCGTGCGCCGGCAGCACATGCTGCTTGTCTTGGGAACGAGAGCCGAATTCATCAAGGCTTGTGAAGTCACCGAGGCCGGCGCGGATGAGGGGGGGGGGTGTGGTGCTCCGCGACCTGGTGTTTTCGCACCGCGAGGAGCTGGATTATACTTTGGACCGGAAAACTGACAGCTACTGTCCCGTCGTTACGAGGCTTGGGCTCCACTTCCTCAAGCAACATGTTGGACATGAGCAGCCTCTCGCGACGCACCTTCCTCCGCCGGACGTTTGGTGCGATAGACCGCAGGGTCAATTCAGAAGCACAGATCCAAGTCCAGCGCAAACAGCCGAACCTGCTGCCTGGCATCGAACCTAGATACACATTTCTTGCCCACGACGACTTTCTATTTAGCAGTGACCCATTCGGACTTCTCGTTGAGCAATAGTCAGTTACGAAGCACTCCTGCGAGAGCTCTAAGCGACCTCGTATCCGAGGCATGGGGCGGCCCCGAGGAGGCGGGTCTCCTGCAGTGCCTTGTAGCCAACGACGTGATTAGACTGCGGGAGAGAGGTTGGGTGTTCTGGGATCGGTCTCGTTTGTCTCGGATTGTGAATCTGAGTGGGCGCTATGGACGGGGGGGGGGGGGGAGGGGGACATATGACCATATGTCGAGATGGTTTTTCGAGGCAGAGGGTGGTGCCCCGCCTCAAACATTGCACGACTACCTTGTCAGTCTTGCGAAAGAAATGCGTGTCAACCGTACGAAACGGGAATCGCAGATCCTCCCCGAGCTCCGGAGCAGTGCGCCCCAAGAGGAGTGGACGAAGATCAAGCTACTAGCTTCCCCTTGCGCGCCAGTTCAGCAGATCATAGATCGTAAGCAGGAATATCACGATCGATCCACTGATCAACCTCATAGCAGCGGGGTTCCCCACAGCCCCGAGTCCCGCAATGGCCAGCGAAAGATGGTGAGGGGAATAGGGGGACACGGGGACAACGAGACAAGGTGACAAGGTGGAAGCCATTGACAACTCCTTGACCAGTAGCGGCCTCGGATGCGAAAGCGGAATTGGAGATCGGATAAGAGCGGCTCAGGAGCGAGCAAGGGGATTTGGAGACTTTATACACTCTCGCACGTTGGACAACTTATGCTTTGACCCCTCGCTTGTGGAGCGTTCCGTGTCTTCGGAGCGGTGAGGAGGCGTAGAAAGCAAACGAGCGAAAAAAGACAGGCGATGGAGTGCAATTGATGAGAAATCATTTGAAGCATCAATTTGCAAAGTCCTTCTTCAAAATAAGTGCCGGGGGAATGAAGCAGTCGATAACGGCCGGCTGCGGGGAGAGTCTCTTCGGCTCGATCCCCCAACCCGGCATCCGTTGGTCCTTGGCCCTTCGACCCGCCTGTCGCCGAACTTCGGGCGACATTGTCACAGGGACAGGCGTTTGACGCTGTTATGTAACTTGATGTCTTCCAAAAAAAAAAACAAACAAGAACACCATCCAATTACCTGGCAAGAAAAGACATGGGCGGTCAAATCCTGATGGCACAGACGTCATGCGAATTATACAGCCCTGACCTTAAGCCGAAACGCTCGGGAGGCTCGGCTGTCCAGAAAGCAAATAAATAGCAGGTTGTCAGCACCAGCTTGTTCTTTCTGTCCCAATGCTTAATTTCCTGCCCTTTGTTTGTCACATGCACCGCCTTCTGCTTTCAGATGCCATTCTTGTCGACCGGACAGGGATCTGGCAGCGCAAAAGACAATAAAGGCGGGAGAAGGATCGGGAACCCAGGATAACAACGTCCGGTTCGGGATTCGGCTGGGGTGAAAGTCGAGAAACCAGCATCGGGGATAAGGCATTCTCCAGCTGTGCCGTCTCCATTGCCAGGGCCAAGTCGGTTTGGTGGGTACAGCAGGGGACGACACCCATACGTCAATAACTCTCACCGGTGGGACCACCCTAGAGCCTGCCCGCAAATCGGTGCAGTTGCCCATTGGAGGGAAAGGCAAACTACCTTGACTTCTCCATCCCACGTTTTACTTGCCGCGATGCCGCTGTTGCGGGCGACCCCGCCTCGAGCGACGTCCACCAGGGTCACCAAGACCTTCCAGTCGTCTCACTCTCCCACATGCCGCCGTGCCGTCTCCATAGCGGCGTCATCTGGGACCGGGGGAGCTGCACCAAGAAAGGGGCGTTGGCTCCTGTCGTCGTCCATTGCAGCATGCCGACCGCAGGGTGCTGGAGTTATTGGGCCGGGGCAAGGCACGGCTCTCATTTACCCGAGCAGCGGCAGCGGCAGCGGCAGGGGCACCAGAAGCTTGATGATAAATTCCAAGCACATGGCCAGCGCGCTTGCTTCTCAGGGTACACGCGACCTTTTACCACGACAGTCTGTGCCCGGGGATAGCTTCAATTTACCGCACCCAGGCCAATTGCACAGCAGCAGATCGGCACCGACCCGCGCTCTCACAACACAACACTCCGAGGGGCCTCCGGCAACCAAGTCCAAGATGTACACAACATCATTCGCCTTTTTCGAGGCGCTATGGGCCGCCGGCGTCACACACTGCTTTGTGAACCTGGGGTCAGACCACCCGAGCATCATCGAGGCCATGGTCAAGGGGGCGCGCGAGAAGAAGGATAGGTTCCCGCGGATCATTACATGCCCCAATGAGGTAACTGGCCAACACCCCACCTCGCTGGTATTCGTGGGTTTGAGAGGACGCTGTAGGGAATGCTGACATTCAAGGCAGATGGTCGCCATGTCCATGGCCGATGGCTATGCTCGTCTCACAAACAAGCCGCAGTGCGTCATCGTGCACGTTGATGTCGGAACTCAGGGTCTAGGTGCCGCCGTGCACAACGCCAGCAGTGGACGAGCACCCATCCTGCTCTTCGCAGGGTTGTCGCCGTTTACGCAAGAGGGAGAAATGCGCGGGTCGCGAACCGAGTATATCCACTGGATCCAAGACGTGCCCGACCAGAAACAAATCGTAGCGCAGTACTGTCGATATTCGGCGGAGCTCAAGACGGGCCTCAATGTCAAGCAAATGGTCAACCGCGCGCTGCAATTTGCGCAGTCGGCACCCCAAGGCCCCGTCTACCTGTGCGGCGCACGGGAGGTCATGGAAATGGATATTGAGCCCTACGAAATTCGCCAGGAGATGTGGAAGCCGGTTGAGCTGGGTGGGCTGCCGAAATCGGCCGTTGAGGACATTGCGGAGGCGCTCGCTGGTGCCAAGGAGCCGCTGCTCATCACAGGATATGTTGGGCGGAACCACGCCGCCGCGCCAGCACTTGTTGATTTGGCGAACACAGTCAAGGGTTTGCGGGTTCTTGATACTGGTGGCAGCGATATGTGCTTCCCGGCTGACCACCCGGCGTGGCTGGGACTTCGGTTTGGTAACGAAGCCGCGATTCGGACGGCAGATGTTATTATCGTGCTGGACTGTGATGTCCCCTGGATCCCGACACAGTGTAAGCCAAGGGAGGATGCCAAGATTTTCCACGTCGATGTCGACCCGCTGAAGCAGGTCATGCCCGTGTTTTATATCCAGGCTCAGGCCCGGTATCGCGCCGATGCCATTACGACAATTCAGCAAGTGCTCGAGCAGCTGAAGTCGAACGAGGCCCTGAGGGCTAAATTGGAAAACGAGGAGAGCGACAAGAGGTGGAAGGCGATGGAGGCATCTTACACAGAGCGGCTGCAGACGATCGCGTCCAAGGCACAACCACTGGAAGATGGCGGATTCGGAACCGGTCACCTCTGCGCTAAGCTGAAGGAGCTGTGTCCCCAAGACACCATCTGGGCCATTGAAGCAGTTACTAACACGGCGTTTGTGCACGACAACCTCCAGCCGACAATTCCCGGATCTTGGATCAACTGCGGCGGCGGCGGACTCGGCTGGTCTGGCGGCGGCACGCTAGGCATCAAGCTGGCGTCGGAGTACGAGGCCAAGCTAAAGGGTGAGAAGGGAAAGTTTGTGGTTCAGATCGTGGGAGACGGCACCTTTCTATTCTCGGTGCCTGGCAGTGTGTACTGGATCTCACGACGGTACAACATTCCGGTCTTGACTATTGTCTTGAACAACAAGGGTAAGTAAAGTTCGGGCCTTTTTTTGCTGCGGGGCTTGACGGCTCTTCCACCCGCCATCCGTCGCTTGGAATCTCTGACTGACAGTTGCAGGTTGGAATGCGCCCCGGAAGTCGTTGGAGCTGGTCCACCCTCACGGGCTGGGGTCGCAGTCGACGAATGAGGAGATTAATATCTCGTTCGACCCGGTACCGGACTACTCAGGCATCGCTAAGGCGGCGGCCGGCGGAGGTCTGTATGCCGCAAAGGTTGACAAGGCAGTGGATCTGGAGAATGCGCTGGCGAGAGCGATCGAGGCGGTTCAAGGTGGTCAGACTGCCGTGTTGGATTGCAAGGTTGCGTTGGGGTGCTAGTTATGCTGCTCCGCGTCCTCTTCTGCAGAGTTCCGTCTTCACTGTACTCGTTCGAGCGCAATACATAACGCGGTCCTTCCTCACTGGCGTGCCAATAGTCTAGTTGCGTGGGGGTGATCCATCCAGCACACCTATGGCCCGCGAATGCATGCTATTTGCTGCCTGTGTGCGGGGAATTATCACCATCCAGGCAAGGCGTGCGTGCTACCCGAGACACCACAAGACAGCCGTCAGAATATCGAAGTGTGGCAAGCAGGCAAGCCGGGCGTAGATGAATTTGTTTGCCGGAGGGGGGCATGCAGTAGCTCGACCCGTCGTCCGCCTCGGGCTGACGAGAAAGACGGATATGGTCCTATGATATGCCGATGATCAACTGCCATTCTGTGCGCTCCGCCGAGGACTCGGTCGGGGTTGAGGAGTCTCGACGCTTGGCCCCTCGGGTCCGCATGCGCCAAGGGTCCTCTACCGTAGTAGGGGTCTTTGAAGATGCCACATGTGCCAACAGAGCGTGTGCCGTTGCCCCCGGTTCGGTCAATCTTGCCCTGCGACCCCTGCCAGCCGGCGCGACAACCGTTAAAACAAGCTGAGTCTGAGCTAGGCTCCCGCGGTAATGCGGAAACTGACATTCTGCCGCACATACTTAAGCTAGACCCATCGCTGGTCGCTTCGATAAAAGGGCCTGCTTTCTTCTTCTGCTGAGTCTAGGCTTCCTGGCGCGATCTTTTCTCCCCGCCCGTGGCCCATGTCGAGAGCGAGTGCAGCACAGGCTGTGCCTCAGCCAGATCGTGACCCATTCTCACCGCTCACCGCCAAGAACCTGCCCTCGGCCGGCAGCGTATCTCAAATTCGCCACCACTCAAAACTCAAGGCTCTGGACGTGGACTCTGGGACATGCCGGTTTGGACAGGCCCCCTGCACACACACGCATTGGGGAACTGCTGTGCGGCAGCCGGACACGAATAGGCGGGACCCGATCGAGGCAATTGCAGCTGTTTGGACGGATATCACGGCGGGCTGAGGCGCCGCGAGACGCATCTCGCCGTTTCCGTCGTGTCGATAAAGCACGAAGAAAGGGTGCAGACCACGGGTTGGGTGTAGGGGCCTTGGGCTGCAGGACGAGAGGTGGTGGGGATTGAATTTGGGGATCTGGGATTGGGATCTGGGATTTGGCATTTTCAGCAGATTCGAAGAAAGTTCGTTGGCCACGCACACACCACACCACCACGCACGCACGCGCGCGAGCGCACAGACCAAGAGGGGTCACGACCTGGGCAACGCGAAAAGAAAAAGAAAGGAAAACGGTCAATTACCCCGCAGTCCCGCAGTCAGCTGGAGTTTCACAACGGCGCCTCGCCTTGCGTTACTGCGCCGTGAGTGCGACGCCAGAATTATTGACAACTTGACATCAGCCCATGCCCATCCAATATATCGCGCCTGGACCCGTCTTCCCCATTTCCTCCGTTGCAACCCACGAATCACCTCGACACCTTGACCAAGTGCCTTCGACGTGCTCGTTCCAGGTGTTTAGGCGTGCTGGTCCGCATTTGAGATCGCCCCTTGCGGTTCATCTGATCGCCCAGTTCGCCCCTCTCCTCCATTTCCAGCGCAATCTTGTCGACCACCAACACGCACGAAACAAGCGAAACCTCGCCTCACGCGACACAGGGAAGCTTTGTATTGGACCGAGCCGGAAAAAATCGACGAGAGATCATGAGACTGGTGGCGGCGCGCTTTCGGATACACAAAATCGCAGAGCCGCCCTGGCCCAGTTGAGCCCGCTTCCCGCCTCTCGCCTCGTTCGACGCCCTGCCCTTGCACCTCATTACCTAGCACTCCCCACCATTGCATCCACTCGGGCTGAGCAAAGTCTGAGACCTGCAGTGGGATCCTAGACCCCGTCCAATTCTCTCGCGTCTTTACCAGACGCTCCAAACCGACTTTCCTCAACTTCCGTCCGCCCAGCGATTGAGCCAGCGTGGGCAGTGAGCGCGGCCTTACTCAGCCCTCGGAATGGCACACCCGCGGGCGCAGAGCGATGCTCCAGCATCAGAAATCGAAAGCGCGAGCGACACCAGCGCCATCCCCACCCCTCCTCCTCCCCCTAATCCCTCGGCCGATCCTAAGCTACGATACCTCGCGAGTCCCGACAGCGACATAAACTCTCCCCGTCTCGCTGCCCAGATCGATGACATCTTCAAGGTCTCGCCGCTGGCCGCCCTGAGGCTGCTCAGTGCTGGAATAGAATCCTTGGTAGACAGGACGGGCGACATTCCTCCCACACCACCGCCCCGAAGCCCCACGATACCCCATATGCGAGGCATGGAGGCGGAGAAGAAGAGCATTGTGCGGTCCAACTCGGAGAAAAACCTAGCTCGGCTGATGGGGCAGAGCGCGACTGCTTCGCCGCGGCGTGGACTCTCCCAGACGCCCTCGAAGCAGACGTCGCCAACCGGTACGCCACAAACGCATGCGATCGATGGCGTGCATCTCCGAACACCGAATCCCACGCCACCGCCGGCTTCCGAGGACCAGCCGCAGCCACCCCTCGAGCCCTACATCATCGTTGGCGAGAACTCGCAGCCGCTCAACCTGCAACACAGCGCCATCACACGCAAGTTCTATTCGAGGTTACCACCCCCCATCTCGATAACCGACTACCTGCTGCGCATGCACCGCTTTTGCCCCATGTCGACTGCCGTTTATCTAGCTACTTCACTGTACATACACAGGCTGGCGGTCCTCGAGAGGGCTATTGCTGTCACAAGGCGCAACGCCCATCGGCTGCTGCTGGCCGGACTCAGGGTAGCAATGAAAGCGCTTGAGGACCTCAGCTATGCACATAGCAAAGTAGCCAAGGTCGGTGGTGTTAGCGAGGCAGAACTCGCGCGTCTCGAAATCAGCTTCTGCTTTCTCACAGGCTTCGAACTTGTGGTTACCGAGGAGATGCTGAGAAACCAGTGGGAGATGTTGAGGAGAGGCAAGGAAACCTGGGAATTGCTAGAGAGGGACCCGGAAGGTGTGATATTGCAATTGCCAAAGCCACCAGTGCGAGGGAGTGGTGTGGTTGGAGCAGAGGCTTAAGGAGAAGCAAATGTGACAGCGACCTGAGCGGCTCGCCTATCGATGGATTGTGGACTGGCTACCCGCACAGGAAAATTCATGGGCGTGGATGTTGTCGATCGGGGAACGATTGTCTGTGGAGACAAGCTCCGAATAGGGTATGGCACGCAGCCTTTGATGCTCGAGATTGTAGCGCTGCCATACGGCAGACTATGGGGACTCGCGAAGAGGAGGGGGGGGGATACTGCACGATGGGCACTGTACATATTGTGGACTTACACAGTCGGACTCTAGCATTAACCAGCATCGCATCAGCGTCAAGATACCCAGGCGGCGGGCACTGACGGCTGGGATTCGAAAGGACTGGCACTTGAGCGTCCCAGCCACGACTCAGGCAAACTTTGGCTTTGAATCTCGGCATGGCCGCAGTAACTGCATTTTTATAGCAGCAATAACTTGCATAATTCATTAACTACTTGCTCATGAGCCTCTCTTGTGTCTAGATAATGTGCTATTTCCTATTGCTTTGCCTTGCACAGAGTCCCCGCGCAACCCCAACTTTTGGCGTACCCCGTTTTCATTTTCCATGTTTTACAGGGAGAGAAATCAAGGCCATTTCGGAGGTTGTTCGGCTGCACTGAACGCCTATTGACGGAGTGATTCCCCGGGGGGGTAGGGATATGAGAAAAGCCAACGAACGTGTTGCCTGCATATGCTGAGACCGTTGTTACTCATAGCAACATCATAGCCGCATACATGCCCCGTTGATTGTTGATCATCGCTTCTTATCGGCCGGGCTTAGGGCAGATCGGCGTTAAGTGCCCTGGGCCCTTGCGATGCCCCGCCATTTAGCCGTGACCGGTGGGTTGGTGATGCCCCGCATTGAATGGATGGTCAGAGCTTCCATCCCATCCTCAGGGCAGGTGCTCAGCGACTGAAGCTGCTGCTCCTGGTTCGCATCCCACATCGCAGGCGTCATCCGATTTCTCCTCCTCACCTCCGCTCTTCATGCAATATTTTCGCTCCTTTTTATCGTTCCCTCGAGCATCCAGAGCATTTTTTCCCCCCAGCCGACGGGCCTTTAGCTATCAGCAGACTGCCAGGATGGATCACGAGACAATTCTGAAGGGCAAGTACCCTGCGAAGCAGCACGCGAAGCGCGTTGTCGACTACATCCGCTCCAAGGTCCCCAATGCCACGGGCGTCCTGTACCTCGAGAGTCGCATGGCCAAGTTGATAGAGGACAATGACGAGAATGAACCATTCCGGTATGTCGCTTCTTCTGTCAACCCAACCGCCAGCACTCCCCTTTCTGCCTTATCGTCCCCCGGGGAGGAGAGTCTGCTGACCGGGTGCAACAGCCAGCGCCGCTTCTTCTACTACCTCACAGGCTGCAACCTTGCCGATTGCTATGTGATCCACGACATGGACACAGCCAAGACCACCCTTTTCATCCCGCCGATTGATCCCGAGAGCGTGATCTGGTCGGGACTGCCAGTGTCTGTCGAGGAAGCCAAGGCGCAGTACGATGTCGACGAAGTCAAGTATACGACCGACGTCAACGCGACACTTGCCCACATTGGAGTCGAGAAGCCAAATGGAACTGTTTATGCCATCCCGCACCAAGTCTCCGAGTTCGTGACCTTTATCGAGTTCGATCACAAGAACTTTTCCGTCCTAAAGGAGGCAATCGAGGTGTCTCGCGTGGTCAAGAGTGAATTTGAGCTGGCTTTGATCGCAAAGGCAAATGCCATTAGCCACAGTGCCCATCTCAACGTCATGCAAAAGGTCGCCCATGTCGAAAATGAGCGCGAGCTCGAGGCCGTCTTTATCGGCGAGTGCATCGCTGCGGGGGCACCCCACCAGGCATACCACAGCATCGTGGCGGCGGGAAGAGCGGCGGCAACACTACACTATGTGCACAATAATGCGCCGATGGCCGGGAAGCTGAACCTTTTGCTGGACGCCGGTGCCGAGTACGACTGCTACGCCTCGGACATCACGCGGACATTCCCAATCAACGGCAAGTTCACCAAGGAGAGCAGGGCCATCTATGACATTGTTTACAAGATGCAGCTGGACTGCATTGCGGTGCTCAAGGAGGGCGTCTTGTGGGATGATGTACACCTGCTGGCTCATAAGATCGCCATTGACGGTCTCTTGGCGCTGGGTATTCTGAAGGGAGACAAGGACGAGATCCTGGCGGACCGAACAAGTGTCGCGTTCTTCCCCCACGGCCTGGGGCACTATTTGGGTATGGACACCCATGACACTGGCGGCAACCCCAATTATGCCGACAAGGACACCATGTTTCGGTATTTGCGTGTCAGAGGGACACTTCCTGCGGGGAGCGTCATCACTGTGGAGCCCGGTATCTACTTTTGCAATTTCATCATCGAACCGTTCCTGAAGGACCCCAAGCACTCCCAGCACATCAACGCGGACGTCCTGGAGCAATACTGGGACGTCGGAGGTGTTCGGTAAGTTGTTTCCATCGCTGGCGCAAGACCAAGTATAACCAACACGACTACAGGATCGAGGATAATATCGTCATTACAAAGACGGGATCGGCGAACCTGACGACGGCGATCAAGGATCCTGATGAGATGGAGAGCATCATTTCAGGGCGCTAGTAGCATATGCCCTTTTGGCTGAGCTCCTGTGCACTAGGCTCTGGCATAGCGGTCTGAGCTGTGTGACATCATGTATGCTGTGTAAGTTCTCTGTGGATGGGCCGGGCCGCCCCATGACGCCCGAGCTGACACTAGATGCGCTATCACCATGACTTTTGGGGTCCCTGACCGGGTAGGCGATCAAGCTTCAGGAACGAGGGCATCGATGTATCTTTCTCCTTCCTTTTAGACCTGAGTCCCGAATCGCGCCTTTGGGTCCGCGTGTAGCTTTTCGTTCGCCTCTTTTCAAGACCCTGTATCTGGTTGTGATATGGACACATGCCATTTGTGATGAGGGGCCATGGCTTGAGTTTCCAGGAAACTGTTGAGCTCTAGGGCAAGCCACGCCCACTTTGGCTGAAAGTAACGGCAACAGGTGGCAACCGAAACCGGAATGACGTGCGGTATATAAGACAATGACCTGTGCCCTCATCCGGCAGCCCAGCAACCACTTTTCCGTCTCGACATTGGTCTTGGCCCAGACCCCGGACTACCATCATTCCAGCACAAGCACATCTCCCCAAAAGCAGACACCATGCAGATGAGTCCACTCCTCACCTGGGCGGCCACCGTCTCGACCCTGCGCGTCCCGCCGACGCACAACGTGGCCGGGGCCATCTTGGCGCGCGTCCCGGAGCCGAGCACCATCGAGATCCACCACGACACGGCTGCCGCCGCGGTAGCGGAGGACGGCGTCTCTCGGGCCGCTGTGGGCGTGGACCCCGTGGAAGAGCACGACGTCATCGCCCACGCCGCCGTGGGTGTGGACCTCGTGGAGGTCCGTAACGCGGCGTACCGCGTGCCGACGTGCAAGCGCAAGGACGCCAAGCTGCACTTGCAGCGGTAGTGGTCCATCTCGTATGACGGCGATGGTTTGTTGAATGGATATCTGCACTGCGGGCAGTCGGTGCATGAGGAGGTGAAGAAGCATTTCTTGTGTCGGCCGGTGACGGATTAATGAGTGGTCCCGGTGGGAATAGGGGGGGAGGGAGGGCTAAATGGAGGGGGGTAAGACGTGTGTTGCGAGCGGAATCCCCCGCATGGGCGGGGTTACGGTGCAGCTCCATACGCCGAGGAAGTGCCGCGACGAGAGTATCAAGACGGCGGTGTCGAGGGGGACGAGGGGGCGTGGTACAGGGGCCTTAGTAGCCTACCTACCTTCATGTAGCCCGACCGGGATTTTCCCCCGGTCCCAACCTTACACCTCCACACAACAAAGTCTCCCAACAGCCTCACAGATCACAGAAGCACAGAGGCCGACACTCTTCCACCTGTAGATTCGCCTCCATCATCAGACTCTCTTCAAGAACATGTCTGGGGAATGAGGGGCCTCTAGAGTGCTCACATTATCATTCTTCAGCTCGCCTGTAATTAGCTGAAGCTGGATTGCCAAGATTTTCTTGCTCTCTTTCCGTCTTTTGCTTCGGGACAAGCGCGGGCCTCTATGCAAACGTACTTAGACCTAGACTCAGCTTCGGCCAGTCTCTTCTCGAGGGTCGCGAGCTTTAAGGCCAGTTCGGGTGGCTTATCCTTCCAGCAGATCTCCCAGAACCGGCAGTCCTCGGGGGCTCCATCCCACCAGTGCCACTGTAGCCGGCGCTTCCTTTCCTCCTTGTGGCGGTCCTTCCACTTGCCCTCCAGGGTAGCGGCCGCGGCTAAGTCCTCCATCGGGGTCTCCTTTCCAAGATAAAACATGTAATTCGTGCTAACTAAGAGAGATATATACGTGGGAGGGCGGCTAACCCCTCCCTAGGGTCAGGAGGTAATCCCCTGCCTATCTTACTTTGTACCTTGAGCCCTCATACACAGAGGAACCTTCCCGTTACGTCAAAGGGTTCTCCCCTTGTCTACCGTCCGCGTCTTACCCTACGGATACCTAGGGAGAAGCCGGCTATCCCACGAAAAAGGGCGCCATATCGTTCCGACCCGTAGAACTAACCATGCTCCTCAGCCCTCTCCTCGCCGGCAAGCCGATCTCAGAAGAGGAAGAGACACCGGGGTATCCTATTCCATGTTGAATAGGTTGGATGGTTCTTAAGGAAGTTCCCGGTCCGATGTTTTTCTATCCTCCCCAGGCTTCTTGGCGGACTACAAGCTCCGTAACCGCCGTTTCCGGCCCCTATAGGGTCGGCACCTTAGTAGGGACCTTAACTGTAATATAGGATTCCTAGTCCCTGCCTTTGGCCATAGAGAGACCGGCCTTAGTAGCCTTCTCGGTAGCCTTTTCCTTATCTTTACCCTTTTTTAAGATAACAGTCTATCCGTTACCTACTACCGTAGGCCGTACCGTCTTCGGTACCATACCTAGGGTAGGTCCTAAGCCTTATAAGACCTCCCCCACGGAGGCCTTGTTCCATAGGTAACCTTCGGGGGCCTTAAGTACCAGCCTCTACGGCTGGGGCCGGGGGTTCCGAGGGCTTCGGGGGGGGGTAGCCACCTTGGGGGCGGCCTTGGGGGCTAGTGGACGCGTAAGGTCTACTGTTTTGGCTTAATTAGTCGAACCGACTATAACACTAACCTAACCAACCTTCTTCTAGCATTTGGTCACGACTATCCCCCATTCGGCCTAGGCCTTCTAGTTAGACATCGGCAGGTCTGGTCCACTAGCCCAGGGCCGGGTTAGGGGGGGGTCGGGGGTTCCTTCGCTACCACTGACTATGGCCCGTCGGGGGGTTGGCGATCGTAGCCTCCTTTCGAGGGCCCGTTATTATTGTACTAGCTCCAATGGAGCCGTGCCAGGTATCAGGCTTAGGAAAGTCTCCCAGCCTAGGATTTTGGGGGTCTGGCCCATCGCCAGACTGTGGAGGATCTCCTGGAGACCCTACGCGATCGGGTTCGCGTACCTCTCGTATACTTTACCCGTAGGGATTTGGCTGAGGTCCTGGTCGAGGGGCTTCGTCATGGCTTCAAAGACCGTACACATCACATTGTGTTCGGCCTCACGTTCACGTTTGAGCTACAAAAACAGACTCGTGAGGTTGGCGTTGGGGGGACGTTGCTCGGGCGCCATTTTAGGAGCCGCGCGGTAAGGCGTGAGGTTATTAGCGGGTGCAGAGGGATGCCCGAAGGCGAACAAAGTGATGATAGTAGGCTTAGTGTTTTGGGGTAGCAAGTCCCAGAGGTGTGATTGGTCGGATCTAGAAATCAGGAAGAAAAGAGGAGGAAGAGCTGGACTGATTGACGTATTTAAGGGATATTGTGCAGGGGTTTTGCCCCGAAGGGGCAGAACTACATGGCCACTCGCGTGGTTAGCTACAATGCCAGGCCGCTAACTAGCCTATAAAGGTAAGGAGATCCACCACTTTTAGTCCACCAATAGGAAAATCCTGGTCCGGCCACGGACCCGGTCGCAAGCTGTCCCGGGCCACTTGCGTTCCCGAACCGACAATACCCCTGGCCCTCCTCGGCTCTCCGAACCCCGTGATAACAAGGAAAAGTGCCGCTTCCGGGCCTCGACCACCCGGCTCGCTTACTCAGTCCACGCTAAAGGTACATAAAAACCCCCATTAGGGGAAAAGCCTCCTTTCCATTAGTCTGCCGAGGTCCCGGCCAGGGCCTCCTCCTCGTCAATCTGTGTGGTATTTTCTTCCCTCGTTCGTCGCCACCAGTAGTTTCAAAACGGTGAATATAAGGAGTCGATTTTCACTATACATAACCCTAACCCTGCAGTCCCAATAGTGCCCCCGTATCAAAAGGGTAGTGCCCCCCTATCAAAACTGGCTCTTGGGCACCTCTATTGATCAATAGTCGGCCCCTGGGCTTGGACTTGATTATCAACTTGGTCCTAGGCACAGTGGGCATCGCGATCGCGGCCATAGTGTTGTTGTTGTTGCTGTTTTTGTTGCTGTTGTGTTGGAGGTGCAACACAACGAAGGTAATAATATTCTGTGGTGGTGGTGGTTCTGGCCCACCTTTTATGGGTGGCCACACCAGAACCACGCTAGGCTATCTACTTATCAGAGGCGGCTACACCTTCTGGAAGGCCATTCACTGGAGGCCATCATTCACTCTTCCAACATGTTGTTATTGTTGTTGCTGTTGCTGTTGTTGTCGTTGTTGTCGTTGTTGTTGTTGTTGTTGTTGTTGTTGTTGTTGTTGTTGTTGTTGTTTGTCACGGCAGGTCAGGATTGAGAGAGGCAATGCTGCAATAACCTATCTTTGATTGTGCAAAAATAAGCTAAGGAGAGAGAGAGAGGAAGAAGAACAGGTGGTGGCTGGGCTCCGGACTTATGTAGGGGTCCTGGGCCGCTCGGACCACATGTTCTTCCAGTGAATGGCCTCCATACTGACAGTGAATGGCTATCTTCATGGTAGGAGGAGTTTACGTGACGGTGTGTGGCATGCGTGCCAGCCGTCACATTGTTGTTGACCCACTTGTATGCCCTCCTCTTCATCTTCATCCTCTGACGTGTGGATTGGAGCTTCCATGGCACCAGATCTGGTATTGGGAATAGCTTCATCGCTTAGGTTACGCTCTTAGTTAGAAAGTAGGTACCGTACGCTTGGCTATATGGGCCTGGGAGTGTTATCCTTACCTTTGGCACGCCTAGGCGTTGAGCGTGGTATGCGTGTAGTAGTGTGTATGGTATGGATTAGGGGGCATCAGACACGTAGAGGGCCTCCGGCACGGCAATAGCTGTGTTTTTTGTGAGCAGGGTGACAGTTATCATAGTTCAAGCATAAATTTTAGACGAAGCCTATTCTGAAATCTCTGATACTCGGTGGCCCCACCCCACCAACTGACTAGATTGATGCCCGATCCCGCCCCTACGCGGCATGGGTCTGCCCGATTCTTGTGAAGATAAGAATCCGTGACAAGAGAGGGGCTCGGATGAGATGGAGGCGCACGGCACACGGCACACGGCACACGGCACACGGTGCGGTACGCGACGCATTGCTAAGCGTGATGTCCCAGCTCGACGAAGGAGATGAAGCATGGTTTAACTAGTTCGAGCTGACAACCTTGGAGACGAGCGTGAGCATGCATAGGGATGAGAATCACCCATTGGCACCTGTCAGATGGAGCAGGGTGGAAACTACTAGAATTGAGGGCGTTAACATTGCCACGATAGTGGCAACAACAGTCAACCTTAAGCAAGGCAAATAGAGTGGCTGTGTGGCTAGCTAAACCCACTCTATAAGGCTTCTTCTATGACAAGGAGCTCTATAAAAGACAAAGGTCTCTGGCTCTGTCAGAGACCACACAGCCAATACGATGACACAATTGCAACCCCTATCAAAAGTGCAGTGCTTCTGATATCAGCATCTGTGAGGGTTTGGGGGGTGCTGGCTCTGGGTCAGTTGTAACTTGGCTTTTCTGGCGAGGTTAAGTTTTGGGTTTTGTTATAAGTCTTCTGCCTTTTGGAGGTCTGCTTGTTGAGACTATCTGCTATGAAGGGTAGAATGCAAGATGCAGGAAGTGGGTCTTGCACCTGCACGAGGAAATTGAAATTGGTGGTGGGCTGGAGCATAGGCCGCGGAATATATGGTCCCTGCCATTGAGACATTGGCCCATATCACGAGGCAGGGCATGTTTCCACCGCTGCGAGACTTTGGCTACAGCCCTGACGTGAAACTTGGGTTGCTATCGCCATCCTCCTCCAGGCTGATGGAAGCCTTTCACGTAACAGAGTTTGAGTGTGCAGGAGAGCCCTGGAGGTTTCACCCCCCCCCCCCCCCCCTCCCCCCTGAGTCTGCCCCCTGAGTCTGCCCCCTGAGGGACAGCCTCACACCAAGACATATTATTGAAAATTGAAAATTCAGCATGTATATATTCTTATTACCTAGCGCAATGAATACAAATAGAAACCAAAACCCCAGCCCTACTGCCCCCGCCTCTTCAGGGTGAAGCGGTGCGACCAGTGCCCCTTGATGTCCGAGGCAAAGATGCGGTTGGCCACGACGTCGTTGGAGTCGATGCCGCCCTCGATGATGCCGGCCTGCACGGCCAGGTCGGCGTACTTCTTGGCCTTGGCGTCGAGTCCGAGGTAGTTGTAGTTGAGGGCGGCGTACTCGTAGCCCTCGGCCAGCTTGGCGTGCAGGCGCTCCTCGTCGAGCAGGGCCAGGAAGCGGTCGATCTTCTCCTCGGTGATGCCCTTGCTGTCGTGGTTCTTGAGCTCGGCCAGGATGTCGGTCAGCTCCTTGACGCGCTCGTCCGACGCCAGCAGCTCCTCGGCACTGCCCTTGGCGGTGCAGGCTTGGCACCCACACGGCTTGCCGAGGCCGCGGTGCTTCTGCACCCACTTCTGGCGCTTGTTGCGAGCCAGCAGCGGGTCGATGTACGAGATGGTCAGCTCCTCGCCGGCCTGGGTGCGGCGCGCCACCGTGGCCCGCAGCGCCAGGTGGTTGTCGATGTAGGCGGCCACGTTGGGCCGGCAGTCGTGGCCCAGCACGGCGGCTTCGGGGTAGTTGACGTAGTGCTTGGCGTGCTCGCCCGCCCGGTCCTCGTACCCCAGGTTGATCTCCCACGGCGCGCCCAGCAGGATGTCCTCGATCGACTTGCGCTTGCGGTCCTCGCCCGCCGACAGCCCCTGCGTGCGCTGGCGGTCGAACACGGCCCGGGTCGCGTCGGGCAGGAAGCCCACGGCCGCCTCGAGCAGCTTCCGCCGGTCCTTCTTCTTGACGTCCTTGAACAGGTCCTTGTGCACCACCAGCACCGGCGACCACGACATGAGGTTCTTGCCGCGCCGCAGGTTCTTGCTGGCCGTCAGCCCCGTGCCCTTGTCCACCACCTCGGCCTCGGCGAACAGCGACGGGTCCTCGAACTTGTTCTCGCCCTTGTTGATGTGGTCCTCGACACGCTCCATCTTCTGGTAGTCGCTGAACTTGGACACCATGGCGAGCCCGCGCCCGTTGGCGATGCGCAGGTTGGTGTAGACGCAGTACGCCCCCGAGCAGATCTTGGACTCCCACCACCCCTGCACCGGCGGCGACACGGGCGCGTTGATCTTCTTGGCCGTCTTGGGCGCCGCTGCCACCTTGGCCGCCTCGGCCGTGGCGTTGCCCGTGTAGACGTCTGTCTTTTCAATCGCCTCGTACGCTAGACCCTCGGACGAGCCGGCCGCGGGGGCGTCGTCGGCGCCCCCCTCGGCCTCGGCGATGGCGAGCTGCGCCACGAGTCCGAGGAGCAGCACCCGGACGAGGGAGCGACGTCCCCAAGCCATGGTGGATCTCTGGCAAGTCAGGGGCCGATTGCAAAGGGGGAAGTTTGGTATCGGACAGGGCTCACACAGAAATTGAGATATTGGTAGAGTTGTTTGAATTCTCAAGTTCGCCAACAACCCACGGGGAGCGGCGGCTTGGTGACGTCGAGGATGAGGGGACAAGATGTATGCACATGAAAGCACCTACCGCTCTGCTTCCTGCAACGTGGCCTAGACACGCGCCATAACGCCGGATGCTGATCTGCTTTCTTCCATGGGCATCTGGAAGCCGGCGTTGCAGCCATTGGCAGTCTCAACTGCCTAAATCTTGCCGCCGGCGGTATTGTCACACTTTACCCGGCCCTGCTAGCTCCAAACCCCATCGCCATGCTGTGGACAGGACAGCTTGCTGGGCGCGGCTAAATCTGGGGCAAAGTTTCGCTCCACTATCCTCCTTGTCCTGTATTGGGATCTTGGGGAGTCTGGGGAGACTGGGCGTTGGTTGATTGGAAGAAAAAAGCTGGAAGGCCGCTGTTGTGGTCCTCAAACACCTTGTTCGCCATGCTCTTCATCGCCATGCTTTTCATTAGCTCCATTCTCTCATGGAAGGTAATTAGATGGGCGTTTTTGAGTCTCCTCATAGAATCCGCCCGGTCGGGGATGTGTTTGCGCAGAAAAAGGGGTCATGTAAACAAGCTGTTGCGCTTCCTCCCACGTCTACTAGGGCGGGGTCTTAGTCCATGTTTTAACGCCAATCTGGTAACCCATTGCGGGTGTTCGCGGTGGCAAGGCCACAGTAGCTCCGTTATCCCAGTGGAAATTCTCCTTGCCTTCCCGATGTGCCTGCACAGACTTCTTGGATAAGGCGCAGCTTTAGTAGGGGCACAATACGCTGAAGAGGGTCAGGTGGTGGTCGTCGCGGAAGGGGTAGGCCGAGTCGGCCGGGTTGCGGTCCATGACCGCCATGGTCGAGTAGCTCTACTGCAGGATGGCGGTCCCGCCGACCAGGTTGGACAGGGCGGCGATGCGGCGCCGGAAGCTATAGGCAAGACAGAGAGCAATGGAAAAGTAGTGATGGATTATTGTGTTGTGGGCCAGGAATTCCTGGCCCTGCAACGGATATCTAGGTGCTGACCCAAAGGCACTAGCTACGCGAGGTGGCGTGTGCACCCTGCACCCTCGAGGTGGGGCACCACCTCCCTCCAACAGAAGCCCTCGTAGAGCTAGTGCTCGGCCGTCAGGTCAGCCTTCAATGTTATCGGTGAGTCTACGGATATCTCGCCTTCTGAATAGTATTACCTGTCATGGCTGAGGTGGTATTCGCAAGACGGCACCCGGTATTCTGATTGGCTTGACTACGCCACAACGACCTTGGCCAAAAGGTTCGGGGCTTTCGGTCAACGGGTCGGGTCTGTAAAACCGGTGGCGCAGGAACTTGAAGTGGCGCAGGAACTTGAAGCGGCGCAGGCGTCTGCTACTATTGAATCGGACAAACATTGAAGTCAGACTCCTTTCCGGACAGCCTTTTGTCTCGAAAGTATAAGTTGTTCTGCAAAGAGCTTAAGATTCTAGACAATAAACATGACATCTTACGTGAGGAAACTAACAGCAGTTCCTCACAGCGCCACCAACGGCGCATCTCCATACTTGAGTTAAACTGTAGAGCTATGATTCCCGTAAAATGAAATTTAGTGTGGCTAGATTCGTCTCATAGGGCAGGGACGGCGATTATCTCACCCCAGACATGGTGCAGCAGAGCGACGAGCTCTGGCGGCCAAACACAGTGTTTCCGGAGCCCAACATACTTTACAGCGCATCCAGCAACCCCATCTGGCTGTCCTCCACTTCACGGGCTAAAGATTTGTGCTAATCAAGTCTGCCTCCAATTGAGAACTACGTTCAGCGCCCCCGCGCTTGCCATCCCGCCCTACCTCTTTCAGCACAACGTCCATGTCAGAAGAATTCGCGAAGCTGCTTATGTTACGCAGCCATGAGTTTGCCGGAGAGAGGATGCAATCGGTCGGGGGGGACAGAGTAGATTCGGCGACGAAGCAGTAGACTTATTTCTATGGACAAACGGCACCCAAGTAAATTGCTAGGGCCTTTCTTGCAACGCAACGGCCAACGACGGCCTCAGCAAGAGAAACGGGATCTTGCGTTCGCAGCACCATACAAGACTTTTAGCAGACGACAGGCCGGTGGTGGTCCACGCAACCGAAGACCCCAACCACTGGGAGTTGGACGCCTATGGATTTTGTATCTTAAGAGCCGAGCTCCACCTCGATCTCGATCGGGTCGACTGACACAGAAGTGAGGTCGAGAAGGCTTTCTGGCATGACATTGAGGCTATACTACACGAGAATTTCCCGCAGTACTTCAGGATTGCGGCCTACGATTTCACGGTTAGTAGTGTTTGGACTGTGATTTTCTTTTCTCTCATAATGTTACAAGTACCACTTACTAACGGGAAATTCATTGCTCTATCAGGTGAGAAGAAGGGAGCCCGACTTCCCGCAACGGGTCAAGCAAAGCTCTGCTCTTTTCGAGGCGTCAAAAGGTCGAGCAAAAAGTACCAGACACTGCATGCGTTGCCAATTATTACCGCACCTTCCCATGTTCTGCTGGATTGAGCGCTTTTCCGGAAGGTGCGGAACGATTGCATTCGCTTGTGGTCTGGGGAACCGACCCTCTGCTGAGGCAAACGGTTTGATCCTGAAAAATATGGCTGCCCAACATACTACATACACACTTCTGCCGAAGCCACCAAAACTGGGCGTGGATGGCATTGTGTGACCAACAGAGAAGCAGGGTACTTGTTCAAAAAGATAGACAACAGTGACAATAGCGTGTTGACACCTCGCTTTTGTACTACTTGATCGTTCAACGTCCGGTGCTTTCGATGCTTGGGGGGCAGCGTCTACACGGAGCCTCGAGCAGCCAGCCGGGGGCACACAGTCAGGCAGTGAATAAGGCGGCCTCCCGAGTAGTGACCACTATCTGTTTACCCCTCTTCTGCACGTTTCTCGGAAGTCACGGATCAGTTGCGGCTGCTCTTTCCAACTCAGGGAATCCCAAGCACACGACTTGGTTTCTCCAGTCCTGCTCAAAACCCGACACCACGATGCACTTTCTAGTTTGACGTGCCAACAACCGACCACGTGCAATCCCCATACCTGGCATCCACAAACGTTCTGGGACTGTGGGTCAAAATGGAGACTGTTGAACTGTGGGTTGCACTTGCAGCCTCCTACCTCATTTGTGGCTTCACTGTGAAGGTATTCTGACTTGCGGGCTTAGGGAGCCGTTTTTCGCGAGAACTTGGCTGGTGGCGGCTTCCAAAAGTTCTGAGGGACTGGTTTCCGATGATCAGGAGACTCTCGAAGAATTCAAATCATGGGAAGATATCCAGAGCCGCCTCATGGGCGACCTTTCCCCTTCAGTCTCGCTGGTTCAGCCCGCCCTAGGCCATTTGAGGGAGTTCATCTAGTTTTTTGAAACCAAGCTTGGGCCGAAGCTAGACGCCTCAATCGTTTGGGGTACCCTTGCGTGTCTGTTGCAGGTGAGTTGGAGCCGGGTAGAGAGCTTTATCCTTCGTGCTGCTAATGCTTTGACAGATATCATCAGAAGATACAACTGTGCAGGAGAAACTTCCCCGCATGCTCAAATCACTAGGGCACAAAGCTGAGGCTTTCAACGGGATTTGCCGGCAGGCTCCAGTCATTAGCAACAATGTGAAAGAGGCTTGCTTCGACATGCAAATCCAGCTGTTGGATTTCTTTTCCAGCTCCATCAAGCGCATCCACGACGCGAATGAAGGTGGAGCATACCATCACGGTCAGTGGCCCAACACATGCTATCCCGCTCCCATGACGTTGTTTAACATGAAAAAGTCGAAACTCCCGTCCAGTACATTGAGCGGCGCTATGCCACAACGAATCAGGAGCTTGGTGAGGCCGTGGCAAGAGTGGAGAAACTGATGGGCATCGATCTTGTGTCGCGGCCCCGGCTTCCTCAGGTTCGAGGCGCTGACGGCGCCGTGTCCAAGTGCCTGATGCTCCCTCACACAAGACTGACTTGGTGCTTCGATTGAGTGGACGTCTTTGAAGACCTTGATAGGGCACTGGGTCCGGCCACAGGAGGGTCTTCATTCCGCTCCGTGGCGCTCTATGGCCTAGGTGGTGTAGGCAAAAGCAGCATAGCCTTAACCTACGTGGAGGCGCGGCATAAAGACAACACCTACGACGTCTGTCTCTGGGCGCGGGGGGAGAATACGGCATCCCTGGGGCAGAGTTTCACCGATATCGCGTTGAGGATCGAACTCCCTGGTGCACAAATACAAACTCCTGATGACAATCTCATGCTCGTCCAAGATTGGTTTCAGTCTACAGGTAAGGGAGTCTCGACTCAACCAAAATTTGCAATCTCTGCTTACCTGTTCGCAATTCGCTCGAGCCAAGGAAGGGGAGGCTTCCGAGCTTTTGGGCTGCAGGGGCGCCACCTCCCCTCCGGCAGATTATCGATTTCTCGACTCCAGCACTCCAACATGAGCACCGTAACGTGGACCAGTGTAGGTATAGACCAGAGCTTACACCCGGCGCCGCCGTTTAGCTAGGCTGGCTGAAGGGAAATTCCGCCTCACTCGCTCCGTCGGAATAATCCCAAGTGAACGCGATGGCAATTCCCTGTCAGAATCGCTCCCGATATTTAGGATCGGGCTGGGAAACAATACAACATCAGCCTGGATGCACCCACGCAGTACGGTCTCCTCCCCACCGTTACAGCTCTTTGCTTTTGTCTTCAGGTCTCCCCTTCTGCCCTTCCTCTCTGTCGTGTTTACAGTGCACACACTGACACCAGATTGGTGTCGCTTGATCATTGCCCAACATGCCACAGATGCTCGCCCCTTACAACAACTCGATGCGGCTTGGCTAGGGGTTCAACAGCTATACGCAGCAGATCTGCCTCGACAAGGCTGTCCTAACGAGTAAAGCTAGGGCTAGGATGGGCTGCTGATCAATTAGCTGCACGAGAAGGCTGTCCTAACGAGTAAAGCTAGGGCTAGGATGGGCTGCTGATCAATTAGCTGCACGAGAAGGCTTGCCCAGTGCCTCGACTCTGGGGGCGAGACTGTAATCAGGATGCTCCATGTTCTGCGCAGCCTCCACATTATGAATTTCAGCCCATACAACTACGGCCAGTAGAGGGAAGCTGTAAATGCAGCAATGCGCTAGGAAAGTCGAGAGATCGAGGTGAGATCGAGGTGAGATTTCGAATAAGTCCAAGCTATTAGAATAAGAGGTTCGGACTGCTTGTACATAGTGCGTACCATCAAGCTAGCCAATGCGAAATGATGACCTGCCCTAGATACCTTGTTGGCGATGGCCTGTGCCCACAGAGGCCTGTGCTCCGCCGCCCACCTATTTCTCCAGATCCAGACAGCCAACTGCCTTTTCCCGGCACCGCGCACCACACATACCATCTATCCCTCACCTAGGTAGCAATATCATCACATTGCTCCCTACATACCTACCTTTTTACTCACGTCCCCTTGTTAGCGTGAGCTTTCTTCCGTTCTTCACCGATGAGTCGCCGGTTCAGCCAAGATTAACCTCCAACTCGTCCAATTTCAAACGATCCCAAATCTCGAGTGACACCCTCCCTATCCCCCGCCGGTACGCAACCCCGTCTTGCCAGCGAACCCAGAGGACATTATAAAACTCGTACGTATTCTCGATTCGATCTCCCGAGGGGTGCTCGTCCAGCTCCCACTCCAGCAAGATGCCTTTAGCCCAGTTCCAGTCGCGAACCCTTGTCATCGATATCGCGATGAGCTCACACTGAGTCTCGGCGTGATGAGAAGGCAGCCCTTCTGATGCTTCACCATCGAGTCCGTCGTCGCACAATACCCCGGCCCATGTCCCCTGGTCGTTACGCAGTGTGTATGTGCGGTAGATCGGACACTCAAGCCAGGGATGCCGTTCCAGCTGCTCAGCTCTCGTGAGCCACGATCTCTTAGCCGCAAAGGTCAAAACGGCGTCATACATTGTCTCTGGTTGACCATAGCTTTCCTTTGCCCAGGCTACCGCGGGAAAGGGGTTCGAAAACGTTCTGTCCGCGAAAGCTGGGTGGGAGAAAGAGTAACCGGTTTTGGCCCTGCCGGGTTCCGGCGTCAAAGACCATCCGGCTGGCGAGGAAGAATTCTCATCCGCAGTTGAGAAAACATACTCGCCGGGCACTAGGCGCCCATCCTCCCGCATGGTTTTGCGCCAGCGAACGAGCGGGACAGTCACCCTCGGATCTGGGACGGGTAGACCAGCGGCGTAGAAGTGCGAGCCCAAGGAAGTCCACATGTCCAGATATAGAGAGCCCTTGACGCTCACCCACGACCAGCTTGGCAAGCGGATATCTTTCCCCTCGCGCCGCCGCAGTGGCCGTGGATTCCGTCTATCACCCTCCCAGAGCAGACAAACGTCAAAGAACATCTCGGGTAGCCCAAAGTGGAACCCGGGGCGGAAGGACCGACTCAGGACGGCCGTGGCGCCCGCGAACGCGGCGAGGACGTCATCGTCATACGTTAAATCTCGCTTGGCATACTCGATAACGAGACGGGCGAGCTGCATGATATTGGGCCAGTCCGAGACGTCCGAGATAAACCCAGGCGTCTCGTGGCTGGTGTTCGACGCACCGTGCTCGCACGCCATCCACTCCTCGCTTCGGAAATTGCGGCAAAACCAACTGACTGTCCCGTTACACACGAGCAGGCGACGCGAGAAAAACGCCTCCTGGAATGTCCAGGCGCGCGTGGACCATGGCGTCCCCGCGCAGATGCTCCTGGCGGCGTGATCGTTGATATGCTCGGTCTGGAGGACAGCACCGGGAAATACCATGTGGCGGCAAGTAATATTCCGAGGCTCAAGGCCCGGGCCGCCGTCCCGACAGACGCCTGGTATGCCGAAATCTCCGTGGGGTCCCTCGCCGGCGACGATGGTGAAGTAGGCTCGGGAATAGATAGATGCCATGGCGTTGATGAACATGGCCTTTTCCGCGCCACCGTCTTGGACGATGCAGAAGCAATCGGTCCAGAAGAACCGGATCCCCAGCCGGGATGCCAAGTTCATAGCGTCCTCTATGGTACGCGTCAGACGGGCGCCGCCGTCCTTGGAGAATGTCCGAGGTGATAGAGCTCCCGGTTGTTGGAGCCGCCCTAGGTTCTTGGTTGTCGTCTTGGGAATCGCCACCCGGCCCCAGACGTAGCTCAGGGCGACGTAGCGCAAACCGTCCGCGGAAGAGCCGGCAAAGGGGACCCGCACTAGGCATTCCTGCTCGAGATCAATCAAGTACAGGAACGGAAGGCTGCTTTGTGTCAGCAGCGACGCCGCCATGTCGGTATGGGTTGTCGCATCTCGGTGGAGGCGGTCACAGGTCTCGATCCACGAGCCGATCAGGTCCGTGTCTATCCTGTTCGCATCCATAGCCCTTCCGTATTTTACTCGAGCTAGCCGCTGGGCGGTGTCGGCAGGCTCTGTTTGGATCAGCATCGGGCCACGCCGGTCGCTGGGCTCCTGGCCACGCGGGTAGAGGTCGCAGAAGAAGTTCATGCCATCGAACCGCAGCCGTGCGTCTAGGCTACCGAGATCAGGCTCGGCAACCTCCTTGACTCCGGTGAGGGCAGAAACGATGGACTGGCAGCCGGCACAGTCTCGTACCACCCTAATGGACTCGAGGTTCCCCAACAATACAGACGAGTGTGGTGACAGCTCGACCATACCCCGTGAACCGATGATTTGGACACTCTCTTGGATAAAGCGTCCGACTTGGCGGCATTTTTCACAATATCGCAACGGCCTGTCCATTGCCGCGGGTGGAGACCTCGTGCAGAGCCCACACAGACCGACTCTGGACACAGCTTGGCCCATGATTTTTTATACGTCGTTGAACGTCTCGGGGTACATCGTTGGAACGTGGAAACAAGTCTCGCACATTTGGGTCTCGGCGGGTCGAGCCTAACTTTTGTTGCCGTTGGGAGATGCTGCAGGGCTTTCATTGGGTGGGGGAACCACTGCAAATCCCCGACCAGTTACGACTCGAGTCCATCATGGAGGTTGGTCGCAACAATTCCCCTGGAGTTACGAGATTCTCGCCCGTCTCCCCATGCGGAATGGCAACTTGGAGAGTATTGCTCTGTCGTGTTCACAAAGCTACATTACCTACCTACCTCCCTACCTACATAGGTCAACCCCCCTTCTAGAGACAACTGTCCTCGCTTAATTATACTTCTCTCCCTTGGGGAAGACGCTGGCCACGTCGTTCCAGAGGTCTACTTCCCGCCATTCCCTGCCGGTCTTGGGGTCCCGCCCCCTCCTCGTCCCATAGCGGATGCCGCCGATGGTCCCTCGAATGCTCTCGGCCAGCTCCTTGCCAGGATCGGCACTGCGCCCCCTGATCGTATTCATGGCGGTGCGCAGCAACCGAGCAACCGAGAGAAAGCTGTCGTGATCGCGCACAGGCACTCGGCGGGAGTAGCCAAAGACGACACCCACGGCCAACAGCTGTCCGACCAGAATGGCGCCGAGGACGCCAAACCCCCTCCCCCACTTGACCTCGAGGCTGGTGACGATAAAAGGCTGACTCGACGCACCCTGCTCGCGCGTCACGAGCGGCAGCTGCCGTTCGGCACCCATGATTGCCAGGATTGGCAGCCGTGCCGCTAGATGAGCTGCGTACAGCTCGTACGTGGCCGAAACCGGGGTGCTGTACCAGCTCTCGCCGAGCTCGGCATATCTCATGGCACCGAGCCCGTTGATGAAGTGCATGCTGTGTTCCTGGCTGCCGTATTCTTTGGCACTAAACTGGCCGGCCGAGTATCCGTAGCGACGGTCGAACGGCCCGAAGTTGAGGAGGACGCCGGCTGCGTATGGGAGCTTGGCGGAGGGGAAGTTGAAAAACAAGCCCTGATCCAAGCCGGGGTTCCCGTCGCGGCGCTTCAAGCAGGTGGTGCACTCGAAGAATGTCGCGTTCCTCTCAAACTGCTTCACGAAGCTGGGCCACATTTCGTTGTGCAGATCTGACGACGACAAATCTCGTTAGCAAGCCGAGATCGACACGGCGGAAAAACCAGCAAAGCTTTCTTACAAGTCGTGGCGCAAGCCGACAGGCTCTCTAACTCGGCATAGTCCCAGTTCTTGGCCCAGATATAGTCGGTCGCCGGGTTGTAATACGCATAGATGCCGCCCAAGACGTGGAGGAACTCGGGGCTGCTGTCCTCACGACCGCTGGGAATGGGAAGGTTTGCCACCCGCTTCCCCTTCTCATAGACAGATCCATTGTAATAGTTTCGCCCCAGGCAGCTTGATGAGCTTTGGACGACTCGGTCTAGCGATGAGTACTCATCTAGCCCGCGGTGTTCCCGGAGACGGTACGTATAAGTGACTTTGTCCCCATCGACGTTACGATCCAGGCCCAGCCCGCTGATGTTCTTCATGTTGTAGGCAGATGGGTCGGACTGGTTGTACATGGTGCGCACCGTCAAGCTGGCCAATGCGAAATTGGTCACCTCCCCTACTCACGTCCCCTTGTTAGCACAGGTTGTTGGCCGTGTCATTCGGAATCCACACACACCTAGATTGCTATCCGGCCCATCCAGCTGCATCCATCCCCGAGTGCCAAAGTCGGGAAGCGTGACGGGATATTCGACGCCGGCTTTTTCATTGAGGTCGTAGGTGAGACCAAAGATTGCAACGCTCAAACGGCCGATAATGTTGACGACGAGGTAGGCTAGCACAATCACTGTCGTAACTGACCACTTCCCGTTCCGACCGCAGGCATGCACGATCAGCTTGAGCGACCCGGTGGGATTGGGCATGCCGAGGATGAGATCCACGTCGCGCGGGGTATGGCTCCGTCGCGCCAGGAGGGGCCAGCGGAGGACGGCACCGAGAAGACCAAGCAGCGACCCCAGCGACAAGCTCACGAGCGAGGAGGACAAGATGGTGAGCGCGTTAAACAGGCGGCGATCCCACGTCCCCAGGCTCTCTCTGCCGGAAAACGCGTGTAGAATGACCATGATGAGGACGCTGAAGACCGCCGAGCAGAGTACACGCCACGAGATGCTCCACCAGGGGAAACGTCCATGGCGAGCCTCAGGGGCTGGCGTGTGCACAGGACCAGTACTGGATTGGGCCCACGGCCGGTCTTTGAGCAGCTCCTCTGTATCGTCAACGTGACGGTAGCCCGCGTAGTACGTGTCTTCGCCGGGTTCCATCTTATCTTGATGGTGAAAGAGAAGGTTCCCGACAAGCTAAAAGTTTGGATAGTAGCCTTTGCCTTGAAAGGTCAGTGAAGGGTGACAACGCACCGATCACCGGTCGAAGCGCGGGTTGGGGGGGTTGCCATTACCTCAACTCTCTAGACACAACAAGGGCCGCATCTCCGACGGCAAAGTTCCCCCCCTCTATTGCTGCATTTTCGGCAGTCCTCTCTGAGCTGATGTGCATCACGCAGCACCAATCTGCTCCAAGATCCGGAAGCCACATTGACAGCCACGTTATGCAAAGCATGGACTGATAACAGTCTATCTGAGCCAACTGAATTGGGAGATATTGCTCAGCAGAGCCAAAGTCCGATCGAACCCCGATTAGATCAAAGTGTCATCACCTTTGCTTTTCTCAGGGCTGCTACCGACAAGTCACAACCGCGAAAAAAAAAAAAAAAAAAACATTTCAGCCCCTGCAGCCTTGTGGGAACTTTGGTGAGATAGTGATCTCGGCGAAGTGGCTGTACATACAAAGAGCACCAGAGACATGGTGGAAATGGCATTTTGGAAATATTTGGCCATCGCCGGGTGGGTGCCCGGGCAGGGTATTCCACGTTTATCAGAAGTGGTTGGATCAGTATGGTATAGGGGCCCGGGCAAACTACTGATCGACGAGGCGGGCATCGACACAAAGGAAAGCTTTTAGGGCCCCGGTGACAGCAATCACCCCCGAAACAGCCAAGTATGTCCTGCACCACCACTTTTGCCCTTTTCTCTTGTCAGGCGGAAGTTGGGCGTGAGTGACCCAAGTCATCAGTGCCTGTCTTTGCACATTTCAATGCAGCATGAGATTCAGGGTGTTGCGCGCCTTGCATCCGTGCCTAACCTGGCTTGCGATTCTTGCCCGAGTATCGCTTTGGCCTTGTAGTCTTCGCGGCGGGATTACAGTTGAAGGAAAGAACGCGCATGTTGGAGACATATCAGGTAGGAGGTCGCGCGGCCAGGGCGTGCCATCAGAGGCCTCCCACGTCCGGATAGGGTGCCCTCCCAAACCAGCAACCAAGTCAATGCTGTCACTTGTTAGATTTCTCCTCAAAGCATTTTCATATAGAGAATATGTACTCTGCTTGGAGTATCGACCGCACTGACCATTCAGTGTCCCGAACTGTTGTCAAGGAAGTCACATCCTCAATTTCATCATCCATTGACTCCGTTTGCTGGTGTTGCGGTTGATCCTTCAATTCAGTAAGGTGTCTGGCATTTCGATGTTGCTAGCATTTGCAGCTTGAAGTGTCCAATGAGTTGAATTGGCCTTGGCTCCACACAGATTCACCCGATTTTGATTCTGAGTTCTGCTTGCCGAAACGCTGTTATGATTTACATCCATGATATTATAAAAATTCCCCGCCGTGGCTTTCAAACTCATGCACTAACGTGCGACCAAGGCCACCTGGCCATTTCGTGGCTAGTTGACTCCAGTAGAGCCAGCTGGCCAGCTGATGGCGCTGATCCGCAAGCTGCTTCCGGGCTTGGCCATGGAACTGGTGTCAAATGCGGCCCGAAATTGAAGCTCACGCCGTAGTGTTTACCTTTGGTGTAAGCCAGCAGTGTCAGTGCCGTCCTCGTGACAAGGACCAAATTTCTTTCGGGATCATGGATCATGCATTGAGGCAGACGACTGAGTTTCTTTGCGCATGGAATGAAGGCTAAGGCAGGTACCCTTAAGATAGTACGTCCTGTACTTTAAAGATCCCAAAGACCATAGCGAAGATATGAATTAAAAGTTAGAGTGCAAGAGGTGGAAACTGTCCGGATTGAAAGTGATGTTGCAGCTCAAGTCTATGATGGCCGGAATTCACGGAACAAAGGTATTAAGGAGCCTAACAAAAACACATTGTTAGTTTTGATGATGCAGTGACCTCCAATGGGCTCAATCACGCACCCAGGAATGCTCGACCGAGTTTCAGATCTAAAACTGATATATAAATGACGGGTAAGATTTCATTTCTATCCCGATGAACCCCCTGCAGAGCACACTGGACAGTAACAGGCTATATATTTTACTTGTTCCTTATGGTGTTCCTGCTAACGGAGTGCAGAAATATGTGAGTTTTATTCACCAAGACGATGTAATGCACTACTCGTCAGGGCTCCAAAAGCGCCCTCTGACCCACATACGCCCTGACGAGTAAGGCCCAGATCGGAAGCACACTGCCCAGTGGGCAACTGGCCAAAAAGATGACAAAATTAGTTCCACACTAGCCAAGATGTACTGCAGTAGTGTATCCTAGCTCCCGTGCCCACACCGCTTTCGGAGTAACCCCGGGTAAGCCCCTGAACTTCTGAATCTAGCCCTTGAATCTTGACTGCAACACAATTCGAAGTGTTCTAAATTGCCGAATTGTTACCTAAATTGGCTGTTTCCAAGGCACAACACAGGGCACAAAGCAGGCCATGGCTGCAGCAGCCAACACAGCCGATACTATAGAGGTCCATCCGCCATATATTCTGCGTTATGGCACCTTTGCGATCGCGGTACCGGACCTGGTCCCGCAGAGGAATATGTGCCGCAGTATGCGTACCATCAACGGCGCCAATACAACCGTTGAATGCATTGGTCTTAGGGTTCAGCTCAACATCGGGATCAAGCCAGTCGTCCGGTGGTAGGCGTACAAACGCCTTATGCAAAGACATAAGCCTTGGAAGCATGCTTGTCATGATCTGCGATACAGTGCTCTGGCTGATCTGGAACTTGTGGGCAGTGGTCCTTTGGTGTGCGCCAATTCCGAGGGTATACACGGTCACCATAACCTTCTGTTCCACAGTCTGGTGCTGCGTGCCGCGAAGCCCTGTATGCCGTTGTAGCCACCGTACCAGGGCGTGGAAGGTATGCTTTTCCATGCGCATGAGGTCCTTGAATTGCGTATCCGAGCCATAGAGAATAGTTTCAACTATCTTCCTGGCATGCGCAGGCCCGCCTGGATGGATAGTATCGTGGTTGCGGCGCCTCCGGCTCCCTCTGCCCCTGAAGAGCACACGGATGGCTGTGATAGCGGCTGCAGCGAAAGCGGTAATGTTGATTCGAACCGGGTCAGTCGTTTTACTTCTCCGTTACAACAGGTTTTGGAAGGAAAATACTAATAAAGCTGTTCTGCAGAGCAATTCGAAGGCATGACGCAGTTCAACAACACCTTGGCCATTTGCTAGCAACCCCGAATTCTAGCTTTCTAGCAATTAGGCAAGGGATGGCAGAATTCGTCAAGATGGACAGTCTTTTTTACTGAATCAGGACAGGCGTGGTGGCTGCATTAGCCTGTACATTGGAACATTGCACGTTTTGCTGCATAGATGAAAAGGAGCATGACTTTCCATATTCAGGGCGGTAATTTGGCCCTAGCGTGCTTGAAACCCCGTATTTTGCAAAATTTTGGATGGCTGGCCACTGTTAGAGTGTGGTTCCGATCTGGGCCTAATCGTTACGACAGCACTGGAGCCTATTCTTGACCGGCAACATCCTTCCCTCCGGCACTCTCTTCCAAGCCACTGAGAAAACCCCCGGAAGCGTGGATCTTTTCAGGAAAGTCGAGCAGGCTGAAACGCCTTTCAGGTACAGCACGAAACTACAGATATTTCTTAGATCGTCCACTTCCCGAGGTATTACATATTGAGTGACCTCGACCGGTGCTCTGAGTCTGTCGGCCTTATGGACTAGCGTCATCTCCCCCAAGGAGAGACATGGTGGACATGTCGTGTTTGGGTTAAACAGGTTCTCGTTGTTGTCAATGCAATGGGAATCGTCAGACTTCCAGCGCGAATCGGTCAGTACCAATGATAGATATGATCCCAGCATTTGGACTGACAGGCGGATTTCTAGATGACATCGAACGTTATTGCCGATATACCGCTGATCGTTATAATTCTACGCACAATACAAGCTCCCCCGTCGTCTTCAATGACTCGACTTGGATGCATACATAGATTTCCGGTGGTTATAGATAGGGTCGTCAAGGAGATAGGGGTGGCTGTCGAGCATGCAATGATAAATCAAGGGATTCCTAAATCAATCTTGGTCTAATCTTGGCTGCAATATGTACACGGGATCCCTATGTACACCCTCTCAATTGCACTTCAGGCCCGCTCCGCTCCTACACGGATCAGGTACGAGCCCATGCCAGCCATCTTCCCCCAGCTCTGGTGAGCTTCCTTCAGCCCTTCAGCTGTCAAATCCCAGACAGCCTTGATCGGCACCTTGATCTTGCCCTCCCTGAGCAGCTCAATGAGGGCCGCCAGCCCGTCCTGGCAATCCGCCGTGCCCGGCTTGATGTAATAGAAGCCCGTCCGCTTGCCGGCGAACGGCAGCATGCCCCTGACCACCAACTTGCCCATGTACGGCCACAGACTCCTGGCCATCTCCTCCTCGCTCCCGCTCAACGACACCTGATTCCCACCGTAGCCGAGCAAAAGCCCCTTGTCCTTCAGGATGGAAAACGACTCATCCCACGACTCGAACCCCAGCGGGTCGAACACGGCATCCACGCCGCCGACGGCCTTCATGGCCGCGATCCAGTCCTTGTTGGTGTACTCAAACACGTCCCGCACCCCGGCCTCCCGCAGGGCCGCGTGGTTGCGCTTGGATGCGGTCCCATACACGACAGCGCCGCGGAGCAGGCACAGGGCCGTGAGCCCCTGGCCGACGGCGCCGCTCAGGCCGTGCACGAAGACGGCCTGGCCGGGCTGGACGTCGGCGCTCCGGACGCCGACCAGGCCGCGGCCGCCGGCGCCCTGCACCATGCCGTAGGCCGTGTTCCAGTCGAGCGCGAGCGCCGTGACCTGCTGGAGGAGGTCGTCCCTCGCGGCCACCTCGGCGGGCACGCGCACGAGCAGGTGCTCGGCGACGTTGGCGCGCTCGGCCTCGGCGCCGTAGACGGTGACAGCCGCGACGGTGTCGCCAGGCGCGAAGCGGGCCGAGGTGCCCGGGCCCAGCCCCACCACGGTCCCGACCAGGGCGTAGCCCGGCGTCAGGGGCGTGCGGCGCTGCAGCGGGTAGGCCCCGTGGGCCATGTTGACGTCGGCGCCACAGAAGCCCGAGTACAGCACGCGCACCTGCACCTGCTTGCGCCCCGGCGCTGCGAGGGATGCCGAGGTGAGCGTTATGTTGGACACGTCGGTCGGGGAGGTGGCGAGGTGGGTGATGACGGCTTTGCGAATGGTGGTGGTGGCCATATGTCTGGATTGCGTGTGTGGGATATTCTGTGGTTTCGGCATCGGAAGGTGGATGCTGCCTGCACACTCGAAACTAGGCCTAGACTGCGTCATGGTAGATATATATAATATCTCTCTCTCCATATGATTGTAACCTGTTGGCAACCGTAACATGCTCCATGTGCTTACATGGCCGTTGCGCCGATTTCGACGCCATTTCATTCCTGGCAATGCATGCAATACCACCCATTTCGTACGATCGGGGGAACAAACGCAACCATCTTCCCATCTCCAACATGTTCATGGCCAAATCACGATATCGCTTGATGCCAATATTGGGTGGGGTGGCAGGATTCGGGCGGAGGTTAGCCCGACCGGCATGACTTTATGACACACACCCCATGCTTCAATCGGGTGACGATTAAATAGACTTGCCGTCCCGTCAATAATACCACGCCACCATGCAGCCCTGTCGATCCAGCGGATCGGACCAACCGCTCTCCTCCTCTCCCATAATACATGTGAGCTTGTCGCCGTGCAAGTTGTTCACAACAGGTACCCGAGTTATTTCTGTCTAGTCTAATCCAAGATGCATTCTATGCCCCCCCCCCAAAAAAAAACAATACACTCTGCTCTGCATGGCTGAGCTCCAACCTAGACGGTGAGCTTGGAGCCGTGGTAAATCCGCTGGGGGTTGAACCGCCAATAATCCGCACGCTTCGGGTCCATGGAAAGGGACTTGATCTCCTCGGCGGTCCTGACTACACCATAGTCTCCATCCGTCCGCTCCGGGAAGCCCTCAAAAGACTTGGCAAAGGTAGCAACCGAGTGAGCGACCAACTATCCCATCATTGTCAGGTCAGCATGTCGTCATGGGCACTTGAGCTCTCGAGAGACTCACCTTTGTGTTCAACTCCCACGCCGTCAAGTTCAAGTTGTGGACATTGTCGCACAGCGCATGGTAGCAGACATCATAAGGCACGCCATCCTCACCACCGAACATGGCCACCTCCCTCTCCGTCTTGATGCCCTCGGCACCCGTGGCAATGCCGCCGCCGGGGATGCCGCTCCTGATGAAGCCGTCGTAGTCACTGCGCCCATCAAACGGGATGAAGGTGTAGTTGACGCCCTGCTTCTTGTACCAGTCGACATAGAGGTCGCGTAGCTGCTCCGACCCGACGGGGTTGACGTTGTTGCGGGCATCGTAGACCTGGTAGGCAAAGTTGGGGCTGGCCAGCATGTCGTAGTCCATAAACAGGCGGATCTTCTTGTTCTCCTCGGCGGGCAGCACATCGACGTAGTAGTCGGACCCCAGCAGGCCCTCCTCCTCGCCGGCCCACCAGGCGAAGCGCACGCAGTTGTTGACGGTGAAGTTGGTCAGCTGCGACGCCACCTCGAGCAGCGTCAAGCTGCCCGACCCGTCGTCGTTGATCCCCGGGCCCTCGGGGACCGAGTCGGAGTGGCCGCCGAGCATGACACAGTTCTCCGGGTCGCCCTGGGTGGTCTGCGCGATGATGTTGTGCGTGATGACCGTCTCGACCTCGGCGTCAATGTACGCCGTGGCCGGCACCCTGTCGCCCGCCTTCAGCTCGGCAATGTACTTTGCCGCCTCGGTGCCCGACAAGCCAAACGTCGCGACGTGGTGCTTCGAGGGCGTGCCGAGGGTGCCGGCCACGGGGCCGTGCTCGTAGTTGTACACGACGGCGGCCACGGCGCCCGCCTTGCCGGCGAGGGCCGACTTGGTGCCGAAGGGGCACACGCCGCGCTTGATGAAGGCGATGTTGCCAGCGACCGCCTTCGGGTAGTCGGCGGCCTCGCAGCCGTCGTTGGCGACCAAGACGAGGTCGCCGTCGACGGGCTCCTTGTGCTTGGTCGGCGGGGTCAGGGCCATCGGGGACGCCGAGCGCGGCACATCGCGGTCGATGATCAGACGGGACTCAAAGACGTTGCCCGACACGGCGGGGAAGGGCTGGCGGGAGAGGGTGTAGTAGCCGCCGAGCTCCTGCAGCGACTTGTAGATGTACTTGAGGGTGCCCCTGTGGCCCTTGCTGCCGATGACACGCGTCGGGTGGTTGTACTCGTCCTCGCCCAGCTTGGCGATCTTGTAGAGGTGCTTTGCGCGGGCGAGCAGGGCGGCGGTGCTGATGGTGGACTGGAGAGCCTCCGAGTCAATCAGCGGCTTCTTGGACGCGCCAATTCCAATTGGCGCCTGCTCCGCTGTCGCGTCGTTGAGAATGGGCTTTTGCTGCAGGGCCGAGGCACTCGCAAGAGCGACCAGGCCGCTGAGGGCGAGTCCTTTGAGTCCCATCGCGATATCTTTGACTTTGACGGAATTGATGGATGACGGGAAAGGAAAGCGCGACGTCGGACGGAGGTTGAGCTGGACGGCCTCGCATGGGGTCGAGCTTTCGAGACAAGTCAAGTCACTCTTGTTGCCGAGCCGACACAAGCAAGCGATAAGCTGCTTTGGGTATGGTGCGGTACGTGCGATAAGATGCGGATCAGATGCCGATAAGATTGGCAAATGGGCGGCAAATGGGCAAAAATGGGCAGATTGGCGATGGGTTGTGGAGGCAGCCAGTGGGGCGCAGACTGTGCCCCTCATGTCACCCCGCCTCCCCCTCACGTTCAACCCTGGCCTGGCCAAATGCAGGGGAGGCCGCCATGAACAACCAACGCTCTTGCTCTTGTGGGTTGGGATGATGAGCCTGTGCATTCCCGTCCCCCGCTTGGTGTCGTAAGTTTCGTTTCGTCAATGTCGAATATGTCTTGGATGTCACGCGTGATGCGACTGCTGCCCAGCTGGAGCCTGTAGCCTGGCCACTAATGCAGGGTTCCTAGGACTCCTGCACTACCGTTGATGCACCACGAACTCTGCAGCGCAAGACAGATCGACTCTCATAGGTAGGCTGGTTGGCTGGCAAGTTCGCAGGGGGGGGGGGGGGGCTAAAATTGCAGTGTTCCCTCCGTTTCCCGATTGACTGCAGCGGAACATTTTTGAACCCCAGGTTTAGCATCAATCCCCACATCGAGGTCAGGGCTAAAATCGCAGTGCTGAAAATCACCAGTAGTGAATAAAATATCAAATCGTTGGGGTATCTATGGTATTTTGTAGGACATGGACCAATCTATGCGTAATCCGTCCGGCCCGTCTATTCCAGCCTTCCATAACCTGGGTATCACTAAAACCTGCGCAGATGTGCGCCGTAACCCAGAACCAAACCAGCCGCCCCAAAGCCAAGCCAGCCACACGCCCCCCCCCCCCTTCCATGTCCCACATCACCAGAGCCCAGAGTCTTCCGAGTCCTCAACCGTCGCGTGCATCGCGCGATTTCCCCTCACTTGCAGAGCCTCAAAATCGGTCCTCAGATTTTGGTAGCGGACCTTCCACTCGTCCCGCTCTCTGGCCACTTGGTCGTCCCTCTCGGCCATCCGCTTCCCCCTCTCCCGCTCCTGCTCCCGATCGTGCCTCAGGCACAGGTCCATCTCCCCCTCCTCCTCCTCCTCCTCCTCCTCCTCTTCCTCCTCACCCTCGCCGTAGTGCACGCTCAGCCTCCCGTGCCGACACCCCTCCCTGACGCAGGCATGTCTCTCCCCGCAGAACCCACCGCCCTCGTACCGCGCCACCAGCCCGCACTGCTTGACGCTGCACGCATGCTCGGAGCAGACCGACCCCTTGCCGTCGGCGCCGCGGTTGGTGCACGACCCGACGGGGCAGGCGTCCGCCGACTTCTCGCGGGGCGGGCTCTGGTCGCCGTGGTTGCCGCAGTAGAAGGACGGGTTCCTGCGCGCGTAGACGCATCCGACGACCCGGCAGGCGTGGGCGGCGCAGAAGATGGAGTGGATGTCGTCAGGCCGCGCGATGGGCGAGAAGCACGTGTCAAAGGTGCACTTGTGCACGACGCACAGGGTGCCGCCGCCGGGGAAGCGCTCGCCGGCGCAGCCCGGCAGCCGGCAGCCGTGATCGAGGCAGAAGGCGTCGGCCGGGTGGAGCTTGCGGCTGCCGCAGAAGCACTTGGAGGCGCGGCGGGACAGCGGGTGCTCGGCGCACCGGTTGTTGGCCCGGGCCTGGTTCGGGCACGCGTCCACCCCGCACGTGTGCTGCTTGCAGTAGCTGCTGTCGGCGTCGGCGTGCGGCGCCGATGCGCACCCGACGGCGGCGCACTCGACGTGGGCGCGGCACCGCTTCTGGAGGAGGTCGTAGATGCCGGACTTGCAGTTGGCCTTGGTGCAGCGGTGCGTGTCGCAGAACCACGGGAAGGCCGCGCCGTCGTAGTAGCCCTCCTCGCGGCACCCGCGGGCGGCGCACGTCATGTCTGTGAAGAACATGTTAGCTGGGGTAGACCAAAAAAGAGGTTAAAAAAGGTCCGACGTACGCTCAATGCAGTATTTTTCCCCGCTCTCCCGCGCCATATTGCAGTGGTAGCCGTCCTCGAGGGAGACGGTTCTCTCGCATGTGTCTGGAGCCGTGTTAGTCTACTAGACTCGCTTAGAAATTAGGGTGCGGGGTTCGTACGGTCGAAGCAGAATCGCGAGTACAGCTTTTGGCCCTGGAGGCGGGCGTGGCACCGCTTCTTATGGCAGCCATTCACCTGGCAAGCTCTGATCCCATCGGATGGGGGTGCTGAGGAGTAGGAGGTGCCGGAAAAGTAGGTCGCTTCTGACTGCGGCATGTGTGTGGTCGACAGCGTTGCTGATGTGGGGTTGTTGTATTGGGGTCGCGGGTGCAAGATGGGCTGCTTGCGATGGAGATGGAAAGAATGGTCTACGAATAGGCAATCGATACGTTTGCGCTTGTTTGCGTGCTTGTTGTAGGCCTGGTAGTAGACAAACTTGATATATAGAGATCAGTGCATCGCAAAGATAAGATGCGGATAGCCTCAAGACGGCAGCAGAGGGGCCTGCTCTTCTTATAAGACGATTGATGATAGGCCTTTGGCCTGGGCCGACAGAGAGGTCAGTCTCGCTCGAATCGAATTGAGGCAGCCACCACGGGTAGCTTGCAGGCAGTGTGCACAAGGGTGGGGTGCCTGATGCGATGCGATGCGATACAACGGGGGGCTTGCGCATTATGCTTGGCGGGTGCCGTGGGGCAGCCTGGGGCCTGGGGCCTGGAGCCTGGGGCCTGGGGCAGAAAGCCTTACCAGCTTACTGCGGCGGCAGCGGTGCGGAGTTTTCGCTTTAGATCCCAAATTCGCAAATTCGCAAAGTTGGTGGCTGTGCCCACTCCATTTCCTCTACCTGTTGCAAGCCCCTCTCCCTCTCACCGAGCCACTCGGCGCCATGTTTCGTCCGAACCGGCCATGAAGTCATGCAATGAGCCCTCCCATGACCCAGAAACTGGCGCCAACACCCGACATGTCCTGTCTCCTGAGCGTCGTGTTGTCTTTCAGTCCAGGTCGCTGCACTACCAACACGGGCCCACCGCAATCCGGCGTAGGACGAGACGGCAGACGGTGTGTTGCGTCAGCTCGACGCGTTGGTCGCTCCTTCGCCGACAGGCTGTTTTTTTTTTTTCATATTTTCGTGGTGGCACAAGACACAAGCACAAGTCGAATGGAAACATGGAATCGTAGCAACCACCAGCAGGCAATGTCGCGAGGCTGTTATGCAGCAAACGACCACGGCATCGCAACGGGTGTGTTGTGCTGAAATTCCGACTGCAGCCAGCGATGGCCGGAACAACATGACCACGGGAAGGACTCGGAAGCCGAGAGAACCAAATTGATCGCACACCCCATGGACCCAAACGGTCAGAATTCAGCCGCAGCTGGATGCCGTAAAAGACAAGAAGAGGGGGGGTGAGGGTAGTAGCCAAGGAGCAGGACAACAAGGCTGTGGGCGGCTAACGCGACTGAATTTGCACGAGTTGGGTGTTGGCTGATGATTCGTGGCTGTTAAGCCTCTCGCATTTCATTTGACCTTGCTCGGTCTGCTCCGGTGTGTGTCCTGCGTCGTCATGCAGTTCTTTGTTGAGAACTTGAGCCGGAACCAAGCTGTGTGGCGAGTTGATTCAACAGCAGGAGTCAAGTGTCGGCCGCCGTAGGTGGCCGAGTCGCTCGGTTGCCTTGGCTCAATATCCGCAATTGCCGACTCCTCAGAGGGTCGGGAAGCAGCACAGCATGCCAAAATGTGATAAGTCAGGGGGTCGTCGCAAGGCTCTGGACGGCTTCGCGGCAGTAAACCCGAACAGGACCTCTCCGCCACAGAAGCTGCCATTCAAAAATTTCTGTCTGGATCCGCATGTGTACGAATCTGACCACATCAAGGCTATGTTGTGGGAGAAAACCCTAATAAGAGAGGTTGAAGCTTCCGAAGTTTCCTGTTACAGGTTGGAGGTATGCATGTACCTTATGTAGGACTTGGAGCTAACAAGGGGATTTTGCCATCTTATTAGTATGAGGCATTACACGCCCGACGCTTCCGGCGCTTCTCTCTTGCTTTATCAAAAGAGAACCTTAGGTCTCTAACAACACCAACAATTAGGTACGAATGAGATCCAAGTGGCAACTACCTGTTTAGTCACCCCCCACAACATTTTCTGACCAAGTCCGCATTAGTCGCAAAACCTGAGTAGGGGGTGAGGAAAAGCTAGCACCTCCCTGAGCCGAGGTGAGTTCGGCTATAGTTACCGTGATTCAAAATCGGGCCGCTCCTGAACCCAGTTTTGGGACACCAGTCCACCAAGTACTACCGTTTTCCTTTGTCCCATACAAGCAACCGCCGTTAACAGACTCACCGAAACTACCGCTCGTTCTCAGAGCGTAGCTCTAACGACCCGAGTCACCCTCTCAGTGTGCACAACCAGCTCGTGTCTCTGGGATAAGACCCAGTCTAAGCTCCCAACAATGTCGAATCGTACTCTGATCTGCAAATCAGAAACTTCGCGCAGATGTTGGGGGAACCAACACGCAGGCTTTTGCCTTGCCAGTTTGACAACTCCACTGCCCCAGAACTCCGACCCCAGCCCAGTTTACCCACAGAGGTTGGGCAAAGAAGACATGCGCTCGCGACAAAGATCACCAATCGGAGGTACACTGAACAGCCCCTTCTCGAATTTCAGAACTGTTAATAACTGGCTCTAGCCCAAGATCATACATAATCGCCACACATCCCTCCTCTTTCGCCGCCGAGTTAGTACTCAGCTCCAAGGATCCGAACTTCCAGAATCTCTCCCCCTGACTGTTGGATGATGCTCTTGAAGATATCCTCTATCGGGGTCACGAGAGCATATGGTCTGCCGTCAACCTGCTGAGGCGTGTTTCCAGTAAAAACCAACCCCAGCACGTGTCCGTCCTTGCCCCAAACTACTGAACCGGAGTCGCCCCTATTTGCGAACAACCCATCGTCATGGATACGAAAGAACATGAACTCCGTAGACTTTAGATTGTCAGCGTTCCGACCCATGTACTTCTCCTCTTCAATGATGCAATCCATCTTGATATCGGTCCATTGACCAACCGTAGCTTTTGTCGAGGCTCCATTCTTGAAAACACGATCGACGGGCTGAAGATCTAGGTAGATCGACCTGAGTTGAGGCTTCAGCTCAGCTCCAAAGGTATGGGGACTGGGCCATGTCTGGGCATTGTAGCCGTTAGAGACCCAATCCGCCTTCTCCGGAAGTTTGTTGCCGCCGATACGATCATCGGAAATGGGTTGGACCAATGCCCAGTCCAAACGGCCGTTGGAATCTGTACGATTCAGGTAGCCGGAAGCAGAGACGACATGGCCAAGATACTCTCTACCACTGTCAAAAAAGGCGAGGACGTCGTTAAGTCCTACTTTGACATTGTCACAGGGGTAATTATGCCTCTCGTTGTTCGCAATCTCATACTTCAACTCGTTGACCGTGAAGTTATGCTTCATGCGGGAGGGATGCTCCACTCGCAGGGTGTCGCGATGCAAGCCGTCAACGCTCAGCCCAAAGCGGTCAGCATTCCATAAGTCAGAGTTTGGAATAGGCTTGCTGGTTACTGGGCGAATGGCTACCTTACCGGTTGTCTCCTCAGGTATATCAGGAGCTGGAGCAAGTTCGACTTGTCTAGAGAGCAGAGTATATCCATCAAGACAAGGCCGGATAACATGATAGTTGGTAAGTGCCATTTTTACCCAGCCTTTACCCCTGACATTAACCTGGAGCCAGCACCCCAAGGTACCTACCATGGGATTACATCGCTGTCCGTCATCGCTACGAGTGATGTAGTGTCCCGCAGAAATGTCATCTCCAAGCATGACTCCTGTCTTGTATGGAGTGTTGAGCATGTAGTCATAGTCTTTCTTTCTTTCATCGATCTCTTGACGGCTAAGGTTGGGTGGTAGGAGGTTGAAGGCGTAATGTCCCATGAGATTATGCTCGAGATGGACGTGGAGGCCAAGCTGGAACTTGTCCACCTCTTCTTGCATTTGCTTCAGCACAATCGGCCAAGTTTTCTGGCGGGATGTATAGTCAACCGAGACATAGACAGTCTTAGGGTTTCTGCTATACTCGTTGAACCCAAGCTCGAAAAGGGCAATAGCTGTCATGCGGCCTCGGGTTGAATCGTATCTCTCCAAGAGGTCGTAAATTCTAGCTTTGATCTTGGGCCACTCTGACTTAATTCTTTCGTACGCCGGATCGGCGGTATCCAAGGGCGCGCAGTACTTGAGCCTAAGCAAGTCCCGTGCGATCATCTCAACACTAATGTCAATAAATCGTGCACCGAAAGAGCTAGAGACTCGCTCGTCTACATTGAAAGGTTGTCAGTTGTTTACCTACAGATTACATTTCATCATGTCACTTACCGATGTAAATCTTCAGCCTTCGCACGACCTGCTCCCATGTTTGTCTCGAGGCTTCCGTCCACTCGTCTACTACAATCAGGACTGTAGGCTGAGAGTCCCACCGGTCATCACGGAATTCTATACATTTCAGTTTTCCACGTAGCTCAGGTATGATTCTCGGGCTTTGGTTAAAACATACCGCGCGCTGTGATAGAAACACTCAATGTTTCGGCGGGGATGTCGCACTGCATTGCGAATTGGATGGCCTGTTGCTGAAACTCATCCCCAAACTCGGTTTTGATGCCCATGCACTCTTGGCTGCCGGCGAAGCTGGTGAGAGGCAGAGGCCGCGGCGGCGTGACAACCCTAAGATCGACGTTGGAGATGTCGAAAGTGCCAATGTTGCTCTCACTCTCACTCGAGGCCTCTGTCCGGCGGGATCTTCTCGTTGAGCCCGAGGCCGTCGAAGGGGGAGTGGGTAAGCCACTCGGGTCTCTATTATGGCCGGACATAATGGTTTCTCTCGTTGGAAATGGGGGAGGGGAATTGAGGGAGAAGGAATGGTCAGAAGGGGGAGAAGGAAATTGAGAGAGAAGGAATTGTTGGAAGGGGGGAGGGGAATTGAGAGAGAAGGATCCGTGCACCACTGCGAAAGATTTTTCCCAGTGTGGGGCTTAAGTTGTTAGAAATTTACTTTGAGGGCACCAAGCTGTCGCCAGAGGATATTGAATTTTGGGAAACAAACAGGCTCGACCTGGTGGAAAGAAAGGATAAGTTTATCAAGAGGAGACTGACGACAGATGATCTGGCCGGCCTGATTGATCGCGAGGGCGGAGGCTTGCCTGCGCCCGTCATCATCCCAAGTCGTCGAACAACCCCACCCCCAATGCAGCTCGGTGAAACTCGACGATAAAACTGTCGATGAAAAGGTAACCGAGATGGAAAGCGCTTCTGATTTGAGAGGTGTGCCATCAGGAAGTTCGAGCTGAGCGGAAGGAACAAGTGTTGTGCAAGGCAACGTAATGCTAGGATAATGCGAGATATAGTGCCCACCCCCAGTTGGAATAGGAATAATGATCTGCCATGGACGAATCGCGCCTTCCCTTTCAGTTTCCAATTTTCTTTTCCTGCAATCGCCATGATGACAGCTACTACTTAGAGGGCTGTTTTCCCCCTTTTCGCAGTGAACCTGAGTTAGCCGTCTCCGCTTCCCCTTCTCCAATTCCTTGGCTCCTATTTGCAGGAGCACAATCTCCGCCAACCCCAAATGCATGACATCAGAATGTCGTCGACATGTTTTCTTTGTTTCGCGCCGCGGTCGCAACACCACCTCCACTTGCCCTCGGTGCCTGCAATCGACGGGCAGATCACCTCCGGCCTGTTGGAACAACGAGCAGCATGGCCCTCAACCCCGCAGTCCACCGCTGGTCCATCCCCTCGCCCCCTGCGACAATCCACCACTCGTTGACGTCATGACCTGAAGCGCTGAACCAACGATCCAAACACCACCTCGTATATATCCCGCCGTCTACACTTCCAGCTCTGCAAACGTGTTTAAACCCCTTTTCTCACCACACCTCTCTCTCACCACACACTGCGACTACATGGCCGGCATCATCCCCGACACGTTCCACAAAGCACAATCCGCAATCATGGGTTCCAAAGGCGACAAGATCTCGGACCTCAGCCAAGACACCAAGGAGATGTCGGAAAAGGACCGTTTGACCACCGACTATGGTGTCAAGCAGACCAATCCGGAGGATTGGCTCAAGGTTGTCAGCGAGGACAAAACAGGACCCATGCTCCTTGAGGACTCCTTTGCTCGCGAAAGGGTGGGTTTTGGCAATCGGCGGTCTACCACTATTCAGAAATTGACGTTGCACACGTTTTAGATCCATAGGTTCGACCACGAACGCATTCCCGAGCGCGTTGTTCACGCCCGTGGCAGCGGCGCCTTTGGCAAGTTCAAGGTTTACGAGAGCGCCGAGGACGTTACCTTCGCCCCTGTTTTGACCGACACTTCGCGAGAGACACCGGTTTTTGTCCGTTTCTCCACCGTTTTGGGAAGCCGGGGCAGTGCCGATACCGTTCGTGACGTCCGCGGTTTTGCCATCAAATTTTATACGGAAGAGGGCAACTGGGACATTGTGGGAAACGACATTCCTGTATTCTTCATCCAGGACGCCATCAAGTTCCCCGATATTATTCACGCCGGCAAGCCCGAACCGCACAACGAGGTACCGCAGGCGCAATCGGCGCACAACAATTTTTGGGATTTCCAGTTTAGCCACACCGAAGCAACACACATGTTTATGTGGGCGGTAAGTAACGACCGCGGCATTGGAGCGATTCAGGGGAGCGACATGACTAACTCTAGACAAAGATGAGTGATAGAGGTATCCCACGCTCGTACCGCATGATGCAGGGCTTCGGTGTCAACACTTTCACCCTTCTCAATGCCAGGGGCGAGCGCCATTTTGTCAAGTTTATCTTCACCCCTGAGCTGGGCGTGCATTCCTTAGTATGGGACGAGGCCCTGAAGCTCGCAGGTCAGGATCCTGATTTCCACCGCAAGGACCTCTGGGAGGCCATTGAGAACGGCGCGTTTCCGAAGTGGAAGTTTGGCATCCAGGTCATCCCTGAGGCCGACGAGCACAATTTCGACTTTGACATTCTTGATGCCACCAAGGTATGGCCTGAAGACCTGGTGCCCACCCGCTACATTGGCGAGCTCGAGCTTAACCGCAACGTCGACGAGTTTTTTACCCAAACCGAGCAGGTTGCCTTCTGCACTAGCCACGCCGTCCCGGGTATCGGCTTCTCAAACGACCCCCTTCTCCAGGGCCGCAACTTCAGCTACTTCGATACTCAGCTCTCCCGCCTCGGTACCAACTGGCAAGAACTGCCCATCAACCGCCCGGTTTGCCCCGTTATGAACTTCAACCGCGACGGTGCCATGCGCCACACCATCACCAAGGGCACCGTCAACTACTGGCCCAACCGCTTCGAGCACGCTAAGCCTGCAACGAACGAGGAAGGCGGCTACGTCGAGTACGCCGAGAAGATGGCGGGCATCAAGGCGCGCGCCCGCAGCACCAAGTTCAGGGAGCACTTCAGCCAGGCCCAGCTCTTTTGGAACAGCATGTCCCCAATCGAGCGGAACCACATCACCAACGCGCTCGCGTTTGAGCTCGATCACTGTGAAGATTCCGTCGTGTACGAGCGTATGGTGAATCGCCTGACGGATATTGACCTCGGGCTAGCGCAGGCCGTCGCCGGGATGGTCGGCGGCGAAATGCCCACCGAGGCCAACCGGCCGAACCACGGCCTCCGGGCGCCCGGACTCAGCCAGACCGAGTTCCCAGGGGCCACGCCAACAATCAAGTCGCGCCGCATCGCCATCATTGTTGCGGATGGGTACGATCCCGTCGCCTACGCCGCTGCCTACAGTGCTATCTCGGCCGGCATGGCTATTCCCCTCGTCATCAGCACCAGGCGCAGCAAGATCACGGCGGCAGGAGGTTCCTCATCGGTGATGCCACATCATCACCTGGAAGGATTCCGCTCCACCATGGTCGACGCACTTTTCATCCCCGGCGGCGAGCAGTCGGTTAACACCCTGGCGAAGAGTGGCCGCGCGATGCACTGGATCCGCGAAGCCTTTGGTCATCTGAAGGCGATTGGAGCCACGGGTGAGGCAGTTGAGCTGGTGAGGTACGCAGTGGCGCTGCCGCAGGTGACGGTTTCGGCCTCGGGTGACGTCATGGAGAGTTACGGAGTTGTTACGCTTCGGCAGACGATGCCGGAGAGCTTCAAGGAAGTAGTGCAAATTGCCAAGGGCACCAAGGCGTTTATGGAAGAGTTCTTCTTTGCTATTGCGCAGCACAGGAATTGGGATAGGGAGTTGGACGGTTTACACAACCAGGTTGGGTTTTAGGCACTTGGTTGGAGGCAACAGTACCGAGGTAGGGTTTGGTGATGAAATGCAGTGACGGCGATCCAATAAACATCAAGCCCTGCCCGCCTGCACTTGTTACTGATATTCAATGTCGCCGCCGAGCTTTTGTGATTACGCATAGCTGTCAACAACCATGGGAGTGTTTCCATGATCTTGTCTCATTGCATTACAGCATTGTATGACTGGAATAATAGGTAGGTGTCTGCATCCATCTCACAGATCAAGCGTATGTGCCTGAACCAATCAAGATTGAGACTTCGTGTCTGAAAGATCCTGTCGCCGTTCAGGCCCAAAAGACATTACCATCCCTCTTCATTTTCGCTGCCCCTAACTAGGGCGTCTTCCATGGCGATGGCGACGAACGTGGCGACACTTCCAGATCGGAATTGCCAACTGCGGCGCGGTTGAGCATGGTGACTGCGTTTACGAGGCCACGCTCAGAGGGCTTCAACCGCAGCTCGGCTCTGGCGAAGAAGCGCTCGCCGTCTGTGGGCATGCCGTCGCAAAATCCATCCATTCCAATGGCCGTGCCGCCGTGCCGGATGTGATCAATGACAGCGTCACATGCGCGGTCGTTTCCGGGCTGGATAAAGTAGGAGTCGGTGATGAAAAGGGTCGCGGGTGGGTTGGGCGGGCCGAGGACGCGCACCAGCGCGCTGGCTTTCTTTACGGACTGTAAATTGTAAGAGGCTTCGTGGACTTCGAGGATAGGACCGTGCCATTGGTAGAGGGAGTATCTGTCAGTTTGCGTCAAGTTATTATCGAGAGAGACACCAAGAGCACGCGGCTGTTGTCTAGGCCGTTGACCGTCGAGGTGTAAATCTTGTCAAGCGCCATGGATGGGTGATGCTTGGTTTCTGACAGGCTGTGGGATTGGAAGGAAGTTGCATCCAGGCCAAGGAAGGAAAAAAAGATTTGGCAGGGCAGTACAGCGAGTTCTCAGGAAAGGGAAGGCGCGATGCCTTGCGAGACAAGAAATGCGACTGGCAGCTGCCTGGCTTCGGCTGTCTACCGGTTCTGTCTTGGCACGAAAGAAGTATATCAGCCACTTGAATCCTTGATTTAGTACCGCATTCTGGCGATATACCCGAGACTTGAACTGTTGATATTGTCGATCTGTGTTGGACGAGGTGTGTTGGACGAGGTGGTGGCATAAGGGTTAGGGTTGGATGGTGCTAGACCAGGATTTATTTAGGGGCGTTGGCGCTGTCATCACGTGAGGGAATGGCTTGAGCCAAGAGCGACGACGTCGCACCTGCTTGAATTGAAGCGCCCCTTCCGTTAACCAGCCCGCAACGCGCCCGCTTGCCAACGTCATGTCGACTTTTTGTCGAGTCGCGTCTCGGCAGAGACAAGGCTTCCCGCCCAACAATTTTTTATTCAGAACCAAGCCGTCGGCAATGGCCTTCGGCACAGCGTCACCCCGCCGCGCACCGGGACGACTCAAGAGCTGGGAACTCGACGAGGCGCGTCTCAGGCAGCTCAAGGTCAACCAAAACAGGCTGATGGACGAGCTGCACCACACCTGCCAGTGGGGAACTGGCGAGCGCTGGGGCCCACGGGACACCGAAACCGGCATGCGCCGTCTGTCCCTGTCCGACGCCGATAAGGAGGCCCGCGACTGGTTTGTGGATGCCACCAGGGCCCTGGGGTGCGACATCAGCGTCGATGCCATGGGTAATACCTTTGCAGTTCGCCCCGGCCGAGAACAGGGGCCCGCCACGTTCGCTGGCTCCCATTTGGATACCCAGCCGAGCGGTGGGAGGTATGACGGGATACTGGGCATCCTCGCCGGTGTTGAGATGTTGAGGGTGCTGCAAGAGAACCGCGTCGAAACTGCGTTTCCCGTTGGAGTCGTGAACTGGACCAAGTGAGTCTGGCACTGTATGGATCGGCAATCCGCGGCCCTGACAGAGTGACAGCGAGGAGGGAGCCCGCTTTCCCATCTCCATGATGTCTTCTGGCGTGTGGGCGGGCGACATCCCGATCGGTCATGCCCACGCGCTCCAAGAAGTTGGAGGGGGCACGGCGACCGTGAAGTCGGAACTCGAGCGCATTGGTTACCTGGGATTGATCCCCACCAGCTACGAAGCGATGCCAATGGCAGCTCACTTCGAGCTCCACATTGAGCAAGGGCCTATTCTTGAGAAGGAGGAGCAGAAAATTGGAATTGTCAAGGGGGTTCAGGCATATCGCTGGTACACTGTCGAAGTCATTGGTCAAGGTCAGGAGCTCTTTTCCTTTGGCCCCAGGTTGACTATCACTAAACTCCCTGTTCCCCAGAGGCGCACACAGGGACAACTCCCTTCGGATCCCGAGCTGATGCCTTACTCGCTGCTTCCCGGATGATATGCGCCTCTCACACCGCTGCCGCCGACCACGGAGCCCTCGCCTCAACCGGAGTCCTCACCCTCTCCCCTGGAAGCGTCAACACGATTCCAGGCAAAGTCAAATTCTCCCTCGACATCCGGGCGCCTTCAGATAACATCGTAGACAGGCTAGAGAAACACCTCAAGTCCGACTTCGACGCCATCGTATCAACCGAGTCCACCAAGGCCCTGCCCCTGTCCGTCACCTGGCGAACCGACAGCGTTTCGCCCGCCATCCACTTCCACAAGGACTGCATCGCGGTCGTGCGCGCCTCGGCCAACTCGGTCCTGGGCGGCGAAGCGCTGTTGCGCGAGATGGTCAGCGGCGCTGGACACGACTCGGTGTATGCGTCCCGGCGGTGTCCTACGAGCATGATCTTTGTGCCGAGCCGGAACGGCATCAGCCACAACCCCAAGGAGTATACCAGCCCCGAGGACTGTGCGATTGGGGCCGAGGTCCTGCTCCAGAGTGTTTTGCGATATGACGGGCTGCGATCAAACCTGAACAGTTGATTTTGCATGTTTCAATGTACAACTCAACCCTGGATCATTTAGTAGGTAGGAAAGCTTGGCGCCATTCAGTGGCGTTTGCAATCGTGGGTGTGCATTATGGGGGATTCCTGGCCTGCTGTTTGGCATCTCTTTGTGTACGGGTGGTGCCTGCTAAAACAAGTTTGTAGCATTCATGATAAATCTTGCTAATCCCAGATATTCGATCATATAAAGGAGCTTGAAGTGAACTCACAGAAATGTGTCTCACCTACCCAGGTAGGTAGGAAGAAGAAACCCAACAATTCCTTCAATATTCACCTTCAACAAAGTATCTTAAACAGCCATGGAGAAACTTCTACAGGAAATTCTTGACATGAGAGTGTCCCAGCTTGCGGCCTTCATTGCCGCAGCGCCCAGGGTGTATTTTGCGAAACGCAGAGGGTGCAAAAGGCGGCGATCGGTTCTGACCCGCCTCCCACACTATGTCGCCATCTCAGAGAGATGGCAGGACGCCATTGAAAGGACTCTGTTCCACAGCATACGGATAGAACCTCTGCATCCTGTCGGATTTGACTTGGAATGGAATACCCTGAAGGATGCGATTTGGGGCGCACGACTGGGCGATTTGAAGGCGCTCGACTTTGTAATTTTTTATCCCCCTCGATTCTAAAATCTCAAATTCTCCACGAGTGGAGAGCTTGGAAACGAGAAACCGAATTGACGACATATTTCTTTTCTTTCAAAGGAGTCCGGTATGCTCCCCGATGAATCCCCCCACCACTGCACAACAAAGCTTACCGATCGGCACGACATCTAGAATTCAATTTTTTTTTGGGGGGGGGGTTTTGTTGAATGGACGAGTTCGATAAGGTCTAGGATTTCAGCTATAAGAAGTGGTACAGCTATCCTTCCAGCACACATCCTCTGTCCCGTCGGAACAACGTCTTAGATCACCAGTCGGGCCGAAGCGATCTTCAATGAGCTGCAAGAGATCAAGCCTCGGAATTGTGCAAATGGATTCCAAGACACGGTGAAGTTTGGACTGACAATCTCAGTTTCTAAACATAAAAAAACGACAAAGGTAATTACCAGTTGAATGACTGGCACAACAATTCACAATATAATTATATCCCTGCGCGCAGAACGCTGTGGCACACGCAAACACCCTTTATCGTCAATTCGTGTTCTCACTTAGTGTGTCGGGTGGTGCTGGGGGGATGGCTGGTTCTGGTTGGCGAGGCGATGGGACGGGCTTGGGCTGGCGGGTTTGGGGGCTTCGCAATTGGTAGGCATACACATACGTTCTGCTGATGAAGAAGAAAAGAGAGAAGAGTTCCAAGTTCCGGTCCGCGACCAAAGATAAAAACCCATCACTCGCAGCTGAGTTCTTTCCCCCGTTCCATCTCTCTCTGAGCTCTTTCCCCTGTGATGCACTCCGGTTTGTTGTTGCATCGATCCTCGGGCGGCTGTGATACCTCCCTCCTTCTGGCCTGAGACCTACCTATGGGGCTCAATGGTCCTTCAAACCTGGATCGGAGGCAGTCGAGCTCTCCAGGACCTGAAAGGTAGGTCATGGTGCATGCCTCCGTTCAAGTACTTATAGCTCTCCTAGCCTTGTAACTCTCCTTCCTGTGTGCACGCTATCTTAGCCTTGTAACGCTCTTGCCTGCGTAGTTGTCCTGGGCTTGCGATTGTCCTGGGCTTACAACTGCCCCGCCCGGGCTTGCAACTGCCCTGGGCTCGCAATTACCCTGGCCCTGCAACTGCCTGAGCACTACAATGCTCACCGTGTTCAGTAGGATAAGTATCCCCCAAGCCACCACCCGGATACTCCCACAAAATGATACCTGGCTATCGGTGACACGAGACTTTGATTCTCTCTCGTGTTTTCCGCCGCCAACCTGAGGGTGACTCAATCCTTTACCGTCATCCTCCGGGACGATTGAATCCATCGGCCAGAGCCACCACAGATCATAAGCATCCGAGTGGCTACGGAAAACATCATTCTTATACTTCCCTGGGTTATTGGCGTTAAAGAAGAAAACGTCGTTACCCGCATCGTCGGTAACCGACGCATAGCAAATCAGCTGCCTCTTCAATTTCCCCAGGCGAAACCAATCCAACGTCTTCGTCGAGTGCGCAAAAAGGATTATACGTCCATTCCAGCGGGACTCATCGGGATGTCTACCGGGGAATTCTCCGAGTTCCCAAATCCGAATCTTTTCTTGTTTCCATGGTAATTTGTGCTTGGAACTTGGGATCAATGCTTTCCAGGAATTCAGTTCCCCGCTGAGGAGCATGATATTTTGCGTTGTCCAGGAGAGACCCTTCTGCATCATGGCCAAGTCGATTCCTTCGAGCTAGATCCAGACCCCCCATGGGGCGTTGTTGTAACACACGTCGGTATCGTAAGGTGAGTCTGGTGGGACCATCATGTATGAGATGCCGTATGTTTGGCCATCCGTGGGTGGTGAGATGTGTGATGCCTCCATAGTATGGTATAACGTGTGGTGGGTTACGGTGTATGTGGTGTACCTACTACGGAAAAAATGGCTGAGGTGATGGGTATAAATACTGACGTGTCTTGTGCCGTGACGAATAAGTTTTGTGGCCTTCCAACGCAGGCCGAGCCAAACTCACAGTATACCCGGACCAATTGGATCGAAGGCAATGGGATTCATTCATTCCCAACAAATGTATTTTTAGATTTACCCTCTTCTTCATATGCGCGCAGGCCAAAGCCCACAAAAGAGGCTTTCTCTGGAGTCTAGCTTTGTCGGGGACAATAGGTCGTGACCTTCACGCGCTACCCCCATGGGGTCCCTACCATTTCCATCCTACCCCGCTGCCCTTCTTCCTGATCGCAGGTGACCAGTCACAATAAGAGACAGTGTCTCCCCCCCCCCCCCCCCCCTTCTGGTTATGTTATCGTCCCCGACGATTAGCAAGGTATAACGTGGTATTTACTGCCCCCAAAAACCCAGTCCCACCGATACCTAACAACTTACACAGACCAGCTGCTTTATCGTATTAGCAGCTTCTGTAACCCCCCTTGTTCTTTTGAGTCCCCCGTGTGCTGCCCTCAAGCCGGACGTGCCCCTGTACGGCCCCGTACACTTGTGGGAAATTGTTTGGCAGACACTGTTTTGTGAGACGAATCTAGGCTCACAAAATTTCCTTCTTGGTACCTCGCCCACGTGGCATTGCTCACTCCGGCTCAGGCTCGGCTCAGTCTCTGCTCAGGATTTGCTCAGGCTTGCTCACCTTTACTCACCCTAATTACCATTTTTGGCAGGCTGCGCCGCAGTATGCTGAATTGCTTCAACTCTAGCCGAGTGGGCCCAGAATTTGTCCCATATATAAAGATGGCCAAAATAGGACCCCATTTTTGAAAATGAACACTTTCGCCTTTACCTCTTTTAATTTTCGTGTTGCTTACTGTCAGAAGCACTGCACACTAGATTCGTTGGATTTGAAGGGGTTGCAATTGCTTGATTGTGTTGCTCCAGTGATCTGTCCTGTGGTTCTGGCTTTCAGCCAGAACGTTCTTCTTTATAGACCTTTCCGTAGGATTTAGACTTCGTCACTGTAGTGGCTAAGACTCACTGGCACTCTGGCAGTGCCAGGCGTCCAGTCAGCTTCGCTGGCTAGATGGCCAGGGCCCCCTGAACCCCTTTCTTTCTAACACTTACCTGACCGCTGGAGACTTAAGTCAGCCTCTGCCCTCCAAGTCTCGCGCCTACACCTCCTGCAAACACTCCTACTTCCGTTGTTCAATAGACTATGTGGTAATAAGGTACGAGACAGTGCCGCTTACGGAGCCCTTAGCTGTGTTACCGTAATAACCATTAGGTAGGAATTCAGCTACCGGAACGGGGAGGTAAGCGCATTAAAGGACGGTTCCGAGCTGGAGGAAGTAATTAAGGGTATAAGGACTCTCATCCTAGACGCTGAGAACCTTTAAACCACGGCACACACCACTTTAGAACTTTAGGGGTTAGTTTAAGAGATTGAAGGAGTGGTATAGGGAGCATTTATTATAGTTAAGAAAAAGTTTTGAACATTATTAGAACTTTAAGTCCGAATGATAATAAACTAGCACAGCTAAATAAGCAAGACCAAAGTCTTTTTACAGCCTTTTCCCCTGGAGTAAAAAACGGTTTAAACGAACAGAGTAGGTCAAAGATAGTGAACTGGATCGCTTACACGTAGACAAACAAAACAAACTCCACAGCTAGAAAGCTATGTTCTATCTATATAAATATAGGTACTTATAAGTCTTTCAACCTACCACCCTGTCATCTGGCTATCAGAGGCTAACACATCTTGCTACGGTCAAAACGACCGCTTTGGTAAGTGTTACTTTGGTGGTCCTTCACTGAATACTAATATGACATATTGTATGGTAGTGTAAATAAATTGTAAAGGATGGCCCGTTGATAATCAGTCTGGAGGGCGCACTGCCATTATATGGTAGTGTACCAGGCCCTGTGCTCAATTGAGCGTAGGGACTGTGTACAATAGACTAACCTATCTGGGCTATCTACATTCTACCACGTCACACATCCAATATCCGTACTACCACAGAATCTACCAAGTGGTTAATAGTCAATTATGAAATTCTTACCCAGCTAGCCTTGATTAATTACTTAAATTCTTTATGACCCGATAATATTCGTTCCGTACGAATATACTACTTAGTATTATGCCAGTAGTTCTTAATTACCGACAAATCTAACGAGTCTAGTATATTAAAATAGTGCTTCAAATGGTATATTTCCTTCTAAATCTTAACGATATTCCACGGATTTTATCCTATTCTATACCCCAAATCGCCATCTTCCTCTGGAATAAAATCTTAACCTGATATAAACCATAGGTTGACCATTTTCTCTAGGATCTTATCACGATAAACCTATAAGCTTATCTTTCCGTTAGTATTTGACGGAACCTGGTAGAAAAATAATTCGGGTTTAAAATTCTATTTAACGGTGGTCTAGACATGAAAGTGGTAAAGTTCAGTATTAGTTTTAGAATCATCTTGATACTAGATATAATCTAGATGATAGTATTCGTCCGGTTTTCGACTAATATAGATTTTACCTTCTAGGCTAACGGAAAAATGACATTTATCTGACTAACGGATATTATGTCAATTCTCTGGATTTGGGCGATATTGGAAGGTGATTTTGACGTCATGAACCCGATGTTTGGTGAAAGAAGTAGAAACCTAGCCCTTATGGTAGGTGACACATTTTCGATATTAAAGCGTACCCATCATGTGTATAATCGTTTAGGTAGATACTTAAATTTAACTAGCTTGGCAAGGCCCTACCAGGTTAAACTACGTACCTGGAAGCCATACTACCAGATGATTACTTCCATTTTATCTAAATCTTCTGCCGAGATAATAGGCTTCCGGCCTCGGGTTTCTACCAAAGGACGCCGTCGATCTAGGCCATCGTGTAAGACCTGCCAGCCACGTGTCTTACTAAAGCCGAATTCGCGGAATAGATCAGCCTTAAAAAAGGGAATATGGTAGCTTTCGAGAAAGTGAGCTGCGCCAATAAGGTGTGCTTTTGCCGGTGTGGTATGGTGCGGTGGCATCTTGATTATGTTGGGTTGGGAGGGTTGGAACGTTGGAGGGTCTAGGAGCGGAAATCTGTTAGTGGCGTGTTAGCTATTGCTAGCGCGTGGTAACAGGCCACCTCGCCACCAATTTACGGTCCCTGTTAATATAAGAACCGCTTGTGGACTTAGCGGGCCCCATGTGCCATGCCCCTTCGGGGCAAAATCTTGCACAATTCTCATCAATCAACCTCAGACTTCTCCTGAACATCATTTTTCAAGGACGCTCTGACCAATCATGTTGCAGTATTGGCCACCACCTTGGGGAACGTTTAGTTCTTGAAACTCTCCTTCTCTTGGGTTGAGGATCCTAGAGTTGCCCATCCGATATCCTCATCATCGATACCACAGCCGGCGATACCGTGGTACACCGCGCCAGTACCCTTCGCCGCTGGCGCCGTGGGATCCGGCACTGGGGAAGGCAGTCCTTGATGGCTGTACGCCCGGCACCTACTCGTGAGGTTGGGATTCTAGGGGCTTGAGATGCCTAGCTTCCCTCTTCTTCTCACCTTCCAGGAGCGCGCGGGGCCGCTCATCGACAGGCTATTTCGACAGCCCTCGGAGCCCCGACTGCAACCACGACCACGAGCCGGCGACTCTCTTCGCCTACCTGCCGGACCGCCGCCTCGACCTTCCATCTCGACACGGCACCGGTGAGGCCCTCGGGGTCAAGCTTTCCGGGGGGGGGGCGCCCCCTCCCCCAACACGTTGGGTACCTTCGGGTACCAACAACCTTTCCATGGCCTTCCATGGACCTAGCCACTGAGAGCTAGGAACGGCAATCTCGGGCCCCTATTTGTAGGGCCAGCCCCATACCGCCGCCTTCGGGCACTGGCCCTTCACCGGGCCACGCCAATACCCCGGGCCTCCGTTCGCGGAGCCGGCCCGGGTACCCCAAAAAGAGCCGACCCCCCTTTACCGAGGCCGGCCACATGGGCGGAAACGGTCAGCTACGTGCCGAGGCTGATACGACCGCCGAGCCAACCCAGGCTGGCACTTGCCGCCAGCCAAGACCTACAAAAGTCGCTTCCTCTACCTACCTTTTCCCCACTGGGGTTTTTAACGGGGATAGAGGAGCGACAGCCCTAAAGAAAGCTGAGAGAGCGGGTCTCTGGCTAACCCTGCATTTTCTTGTGTTGTCGGAAGGAGGATTTTCTTTACCCGGAGTGATTGACCGGGGACCAAAACGCCGGGCGAAAAGCGAGCTTGTCGGGAGCAGCGTCTGACTGAACGGACGACCAGACGGCCATGACTAAGGCGGGGGACTCCGAAGCTAGCATCTCTCCACGTTGTGTAGGTAGGCCTGAAAAACCTACCCTCGATCCCGGGTGTTGTCTATGTTAGTTGCAATGGCCTCGAGTGGGAGGCTAGTGTCCGAGGAGGAGGAGGAAACCCGGTTTAGTGTGCGATTCCGTGGAAGTCTAGCCGTGGGGGATTCTATGAACGGCACGGTATAGCTTAGCCAAGTAGCCTTGGCGGGGCCCTTGGCCCCGCCACGTCCGAGTCGCCAAGAGCGAAAACCCGGGACGTTAAACAAATTTAATTAATTAATCAATCAACCTACAAACCCCACACATGCGTGGGGGGATTGGGCAAACTCGCTCAACTTCTGTGAGAAAGAATTCGAACTCATGGATGCTCATGTTCAGAAGTCTGATCCCATGCCCAGAGATTGTGCGCGAATGGAGTAAGTCCAAGTGTTGAATGAGCAGGGATTGGGTATCTAGGCGTGCAGATCAACCAAATAGGACACGCCAAGACAGCTTCCCCAGCACTGCCATTTCCACGTCACCGCCACAAAACATCCAAGGCCTCCCATTCCGTGATACGGGGAGACGATCTACTAACCGGCTGACCAGAAGGAGCAGCGGATGGCTCTTTCCTCGATGACTTACCATACGTCTGCGTTGGTCTCTCGGAGTCTGCCCTGTGCCTTGCTGCGCATGGCCGCTCGTTTTGTGGCCAGCAGTTTGAACGCAAACCACTCGTGCACAATCGGGGCCCCTATTACAAGGCCATTCAATTATGCATCCGCGTTAGGCATCCAGAGTGACATAGCCACTCGTCGGCTAGGCTCTGATAGTTCCCTCTGCTGGCGAAGTTTAGGAGGGACCGCTGAGGTTGATGAGAATCTTTAAAGGCACTTCATCCTTCTCGCCTCTTCCTAGACACTATTATCTCTACTGAAACAAGAGCTCGCGATAGCCCCGCTCAACAAAGCCCCTACATCACCGCTACCTTCAGCACGCACACCGATAAAATGCCGTCGCCCCAAAAATCCAACCTATCCCCGAGCCAGGAAGCCTACCTCGATCGTGTCAGGAAGCAAGCCCCCAACCGCTGTGAGATATGCGACGTCACACTCCCTACCTTTGAAGACCGCACGAAGCACGTCGCAACGACTAAGCACTGCGCTTGCTTCGAGTGCAAGCGCTACGTCCCGCCGGGGTGCGTCTATAGTCACTGGTGCAATATGCACAATGACCTGGCCTGGAATGACCACCAAATAAGCGGCGGTGACGTGTCCACGCTGCGCAAGGCGTTGCCTTGGGTGCGCGAGGCGTACCAAGCCAAGCTGCCAGGCGTGGATGTGGACGAGTGGCTAGGCCTGAAGCCCCCTAAGCCGCCGACAAGGAGGGTTGTAGGAACGAAAATCATTGATGGATGTTTGCATATAGAGTTCGAGGATATACCCGTGGCGGAACAAGAGGCAAATGCGGGCAGCGCAGAGGCTGGAAAAGTGGGTAAGGAAGATGGATCGGACTAGGACACGTTAGAAACCGAAGAGGATGCTGAAGAGAAAGAGGGTGATGAAAAATTGTAAGATGCGAGTGAGACTTGGAGAAGGCCTCTGTTGGCCGCCCGGGAGAGATATGGTACCTGTTGAAGGGCCTCCAAGACCGACCTTGAAGTGAAGACCTGGTCAAAAACATGAATAGAGAGGGCCGGTCCTTAACGAGACCGAGATGGTCCGGTGTGGTACGCGACCCGGTGGCCTCAAAGCATGTGCCAAGTCTCCAGTTGATAGCAGAATAAGACGATCCAAGATTCCTGGGTACCTTAGCTATGGAGAGCGAACTTGAGGTGGCAATATTCCCAGCCACACTCAATGTATCCCTCGCTTCCCACCTCACGGTCTCCTCCGTCCTATCCATGACGACCAAGCCTCTAACTCGCCGACCGCTGACTCCAACCGAAGCTCACGCTCCACAAGAGTCTGTTGACAGGAAAGAATCTCCAGCATTCTGGGTCTTCACTTTTCCAGGACAGTGAAGCTACCTATTTTACATGACCATTCACTCCCGTTTTCTTGTTTATCCAAGTCCGTCATAACCATCCCAATACATGATCGCGTCGCCACATGACCTTGATTACTTCCATCTGCCCAATAGTAACTGAACTTTTCCAAGCCAGAGACACCATTTTTTATATTTTTTTTTTTTTTTTTTTTTGGCCGCAAGAAATCACCCTCCCAAAGGAATCAAATCCAACCCTTCCAGAATGATCATATACCTGCTCTCACGGCGGGTAGGCCATATTGACCCGTATCTTCGCAGTGGCGTAAATAAAAAGACAGAAACAAACTAGGACCAGGCCCGGATTGGTTGTATTCCGCACAGGGGCAGGAGGAGCAGCCAGCGCCTCAGTGCTGGCAACAGATCCAATCTCGTCACGCAGAGTCTCTCTGGTACGTTCGGACCTAGGCATGTAGAGCGGGACTGGAACGGGATCGATTGTTGCAACCGTGAAATTTTCAAAGTTGCTGCCATCTTCCAGGGCGTAAAGGGTATTGAGCGCCTCGACATCCGATATCTGTATACCGGTGCTGTCCTCGGGCACGAGGGATGTCATGATGGAGTGCGGGTTGGGGGGCAACAGCCGAACCGAGGGATTGTAATCCTCATCTTTGGCAGCGTTATCATGGCGAAGACCGAGGATATGGCCGAATTCATGGCGCATGATGTTGGCTAGATGAGTGTTGCTCACTGACAGAGCGTCTGCGTAGACACGCAGTCTCCGTTTGCGGGGCGCGGAGTCGGGAAAGAACGCTTTCGCATATTTTTGGACGGCCGTTTTGTGGTAGTTTGGATCGTTTTGCTCGCGTTGCTCGTTTTGCTCTCGGGTTATGTAAGCGATGAAGAAGAGAGGGCGCTCATCATCCCTGGCTACGCGCTGGAATTGGATGCCGAATGTCTTCAAGAATCTGTTCCAGTCGCGTACAGCATCTGTGACAGCATCGTCCACCCGTCGAGCCTCGGATTGGGTATCAAAGCTCTCGTCGAGAAGAGTGAAGGTGATGAGCGAGAAGGGCTTCCACCGGGGGAGGCGCAGGTTTCCGTCATCGCATCGCCGTCCGGCCTGGGCGAGAAGGATTCGTTCAGAGTTGCCGTCATCTTGTGTGGAGCAACGGAACAGTCGGCCCTTGGTTGGCGTGGGGCATTGGGGGCCATCGACGACGTGCATGCTAGCCGACTTTGAGGGGTTTGACGGATCGAGTTGGTGAGGAACAGGGGTAGACTCGGCTCGATGAGCGACTGGCCGAGTGATACCAGTGGTGGTGCTCTTGCCCTGCTTATTGCGAACCGGCACGGTCAATTAAAATTGAGCGCGAGCAGAGAGAGCGTGTGGAGTGAAACTTGACCATCGACGCGTGCTGGTGTGCGCAGACGGAATGGGAATTAATATAGTGGTAAGTACCCAGGACGGTCCTCCGTACCCGGACCAGGGGAGGTGTCGTTCCATTCGACAGACAATCTCAATGAAGAAGGGGAGGGGCTCTTCCTCGCAAGCCCCCTGTGGAGGCCACAGGAAGGCACTCTCTCGTGATTAGTACACCTGTCCTGGGGGGTAATGAATGCTAGCGCGGCAGGGGGGGCCGCTGTTAGAATTTTGACGCAATTTCTGCAGCGCCACAAACAGTGGGCCCTTTGTCACACTAGGATTCATTTCTCCGGGAGAGGATAGGTAGAAGAAATCTGTAACGTTCGGGCGGGGTTCAAGCCTCAAGTCACAACAAAAGGAAAAGAAGACCGTGAGTAGCCGTATCCCTGTCATGCCCCCTGGCAGGCAGATGAAGATTCGAACTAGAACCCGACTCTCTGGTCACCATCCTCTGCTAGGGGCTTCCTTTGCATTTGCAATGAGTGCATCCAGTTGTCAATGAACTAGCTAACTTGCCCACTTCCCAGAAGCACGGGTGGAGCATCCGTACCGCAATTACCCTACAGATTTGGTGGGTAAGTATAAGCAGATTGATTTTGCAGAACAGGATATTCATCAATCCAGGTTTCGATCAAGCATTTTATTTTGAGCGCGTAATGAGGTACCATAGAGAATGTCAACAACCTACTGTATACATCCCCAATACCCACCTTTTCCGCACGCTGCCTTTACTATAACTGTCCACCTCTGACACCTCTCAGGGTGTCGGCCCTGCCACCAGCCTTGTGCTTGCTCACAGCACTGCGACCACGCACTGCGATTGCAAGTGGTGGGCAAGTGGTGTGCAATTGGCATGTGGGCCTTGCAGTGTTGTGGTTTGTGTGCGTGGCTGTTGACAGGACGACAGTTTGCCTGGATCGTACTTTGTGAAGAGGCCGCATCGCCGTACGACAAGGAAGCGTCTTCTGCACACTACATCTCCATACGTAACCCTGAAATAACCCTGAAAACGGCAGATTGATTGATTGATTGTTTAACGTCCGGGGTTTTCGCCTCTGGCCCGCGGCCCCCAGGGAGCTAATCGTGGGCTACGGGGGAGCCCTGATCCGGTCGTGGGCCCGGTCGCAAGCGGTCCTGGTCTCATTGCGGTCTCGGACCGGCCCCCCCTTGGCCCGCCTGGCTCTGGTTATATAACAAGGAGATCCTCCTACCCCGAATCCTAGCCCAGAACATGCCCTTTGCCGTTAGAAGGTCCCGCCCGCCCTTCACAACTTACCCATCACAAGAGGTACGTAAAAATCCCGTAGAGAAAAGCCACCCCTTAACAGCCAGCAGGGAAGATAGTAGGAAAGCCAGCGCCCTCCTCTTCGCTGAAAACGGCAGAAATGGTACATCCAGGAAACTGCTGCCCTGTCAAAAGCCCCACACGCAAGCCATACCACTGTAGGGCCCGCATGCCAATTGTCCACCACTTGTAACCCCGGCCCGCATGCCGATTGTAAGGCCGGCCGCACCGATTGCGCACCACTTGTATAAGGCTGGCCAGCGTGCCAATCTCGCGATCCAATTGCCAACCACTTGCCCTGCAATTGCATGCAAAGCCAATTGCCCACCACTTGCATTGCCCTCCACTTGCATTGCCCTCCACTTGCATTGCCTTTCACTTGCATTGCCCACCACTTGCATTGCCCACCACTTGCATTGCCCACCACTTACATTGCCCACCACAGTCACTGAGCGCGATCGGGCCAGGGATGCATATTTACAGTGTTGATGGATCTTTTGTTGCGTGTTTGATGTATTTGAGCGATTTAAATCGCTGCAGTAGTGTTGAGTTGGCTGTATTCAATTGACTGCGATTGAGTGCGACCCGCTGCGGCCATGTGTGTGTGGCCTTCACCGCCTTTTTTGCCGACGGCCGTTGACGGCCTTTGACAGCCTTGACAGGCCTTACCACTTGTGGCTGGAAGGCGGTGAGTGGGGGAAAGGGGGAGGGGGGGGGGGGGGGGGTGGAGAATGTATATAGTGTGCAGAAGACGGTTCCTTATAGTGCAGCGATGCGACCTCTTTGTAAATCACAGCAGGTCCCAACACTGATCAGATTTGCTCGCCACCGTGCTTAGCAGGTTTTCAACTGTCTCCACAGCCGAAATGGCTTCGTTCCCATTTGCCCTCGCAATAGTAACCCAGGGTACTCACCTAATCAATACAACTGCTTAGGTTTTGAGATGTTGCTGCACCCCCTCCCACCGTAACCGGCGTCGACGCAGGTACACACTGTGACACGCTCTTCTTTCATCAAGATGCTGACACCCTCTCTTGATCTGGCTCATCAAAAATGTTGCAAAGCATTTTATGGCGCTGCATATTTTATGTCTCTAGCTATCTTACGATAGATTCTAGCGACGATGGTGTAAGGTCTTGGCTGGCATCAAGCAAGCGTATACTCAGTGCCGCGACGGTCGTTCCTTCATGCCGAACAATTGGAGTTGCTTAGGTGTTCACGTTTGGGTCTTCAGTTTCAAGTTACCGATAGTTGATGGAAATTCTGCTATACTTGACGTGTGCGAGGTAACCGTGCTTGCTGCATGTAATACGCGAAATCATTAGGAAATGTGGAAGCCGTTTAGTAACCCCCTCCCAAGAACCGAGATGAACAAGACCCTCCTTGCGGCTGGGTATGGGCAAGGGGATCACTGATGTAACATTCCAGATCGTTGCAGGTGTGCCAGTGATCGTAGACGTATGAACTCTGGGCCGAGTCGCCCACCCCAGCGGTGAGTGACGTCGGCTGGACTGAAGACGCCGAAGAAGCGGGGAATGAAGGACCTGGAGATAAACTCATGTTGTCTCGCGGCGATAGCACTTCGCCGGACCACCTCGGTCGCCTTTCCACCGCCGGAGTCACTTCCAAAGTGCGAGTTCGAGTCCCATCCGAGTTGTTGGAGGTGAACTGCAACGTTGATATGAATTCTGAAAAAACCTCCTCGATCGCCCTGCGGCATGGCCCAGTCAAGGCTCTCTTGATCCTACTGTCAACACCGCGGAAAGTTCGTCTCGGGATTTCCTCGAGGGCGTGCGTCTTGAAGCTGTGCAGCGTCGGCAAGTCGCACGATGGGAGGGTGGTAGCAATCTCGTGGTCTATTTCTCCTCATTGATCAGCACCTCAAATTGACGGGATTTTTGAGGTTGCCTTACACGGAGAGGGGATTTGATGCTCGGGGACATCTGGGAACACGACCTGAAAGACGCCGACCCAGCGCTCGTCGTCCTTGCCCTTCCGAACGCGTTTTCGGAGTTGCTGCTCTTGCTCATAGGTGATGAAGAGAACCTCGTCTCCCGACGAGGTGCTCAAATCGCAGGGGATGTTCTGCCGGAGGTGGCGATCCAACTGCTGCTTTGTTGGGAACACTTCTTCGCATCTGGCACAAGCAGAGCCGGGCTGTAGGTGAACCCGATAGATATGTTCCCTTTGAATGGCGTCATTTGTCAGCCCCGCCCTGGTGTGCAATGGTACTTGGGGGCGTTTCAACTTACTTCACACGGTGCACTGAATTCCAACCCGGTCCAAGGCATGCCTTGGACAGCTTCTTGCTGTTGGGAAATCTCTTGAAAAAAACGCAGGCGAGTCCCCCTTTGGAGCAGTTTCCAAGGTCCGACACCGACTCCTTGTTCATGCCCTTGCCGTCATCATCGTCCGCCTCGGAATCATCCTCGTCGCCATCACCAGCTGGCTGCTGCCGAGAGGTACCGTAGCCGCTCGGATAATGCACATGATTCCACATCTCGGGTGTGAAGCCTGAAGCTGAGGACCCGAAGCCAGATTTCGATCCCGCGGGACACTGCCGCGCCCCCTGTGGATGCGCCCCCACCGACTGTAGTCTCAACTTGATTCGATCGTCCATCTTTTTCGTCATGCATATCAGAACAGAGACGAGTTGAGGGGTCAACGGTGTGTTTGAGGCCAGAAATGTATCGATGAGCGATGACTCCGTACGGCTACTAATATCCGACATTCTCTCGCTCTCATCAAAGCTGCTTTCTTGACTTCCACGCCGCGATGCTGGAGTGTGAGCCTCAGCTGCCCCAACCGCGCAGCGGACGGCCAGCACCGTGGCAGGCAGAGCCTTTGATGGGGTAGAGTGTGAGGCGGGGTTCTGTGGATCGGAGACGTCGTGTTGGTACTGCGCAGTTGATACCTGCATCGTTGGGGGCACTCGCAGTGCAAAGATGCTCTCATTGTCGGACTCAGACTCCGAGTCGTCATCGCCGGGCGCACGTGTATGCTGAGCGGGTCGAGGTCCAGAGTCTATGAAAACCAGAATCAATAACTGTTTCGACTGATTCCATGGGCAAGACCCTTACCGCTGGTTGGGACGTCATTGCGGCGATTGTTCTCACCGGCCATGGCCAAGATGGAGCTGTGGTCTTCCTGGGGTGTAGAGGTGATCAGGCCTGGTGGGCTGTGAGACCGACGTTGTTCGGGATCAAGGGGAACCTCGCGCTCTGGCAGATCCATTTGAACAGAGATCAAGGCGGTGATGGGATCGGTCGGAGGGTTGCGGTCTGGTTTTGAGGAGAGGGCTAAGAATGCCTAGGGGCATCTCAGATAAAATTGATAGATAGCAGCTTCTTCAAACAAATGTATTTGAGAAGGCAGAGTCACACCAGGAGTCGCCTCTGAAGATCGTGAATGGCCTGTGTTACTCTCGGGCTTCGGCAGGAGCCTTGGGGGACTCCCCCTTCTCCAATAACAACAGCTCAGACTTTATTTGCGCCTGCATGTTTTTGCGCCTGCAAATGGTCAGCGTTGATGCGCCTATCAACCCTTCGGTGCTCTTTGGGCCCATCGCCTTTCGCGCAGGCCATTGTGCGCTTGCGCAATAGGCCAAAGTTCAACAGCATGGCAGAAGGTAATGCGCAGGGCAGTAATGCGTGGTAACCCCCACACGCGCATGCGCGCTGGGGACTTCTGCAGCCATTGTTGTGTCCACAGAATGCAATCATGAAGACTTCCGGGTTCCATTGGGGGAAGACTGATCTTGACACGAATAAAGTGAGGCACCATTGAGTTAATGATGATTGAATCCAGGAACCTTCAGCTTCAGCCAAACCATTAAACATCCCAGGTACCCCTATTCATGCGTCTTCGTCTCACTAGCCGTTTTTCTTCTCCTGCAACTTGATAAAAATCCCTACCTTCGATTTCCTGTAAGGGGGGCCATTGTAGGTACCGCATGAGTGGCATCTCTACCTACCTTTAGCGCAGTCGTCGAGTGTGTCTCGGCCTGAGGCTATCCTCCCGCAGCAGCATTCGACATGGGAACGTCGATGCCGCTGTTCCGGGAAAAGGCGCCCTGATTGGGGCTCAAATAGTCTATTTCCTAATTTCCTTGTGTTTAGCCCTTTTTGAACCTCGAATAGCGCCTGTTGCTGGGGAAAGCAATTATGATAAATATAGAATTATCCAAGTAGATAGGTCTCTATAGCCTAGTCTTAAATGTCTTTGATGAATCCTACATATCTGTTTCATGAAACCCCGAGCCACCTGGCTCGTCCATGTCAGCGCTGGAGCCGACCAGGCATGACACCCTAAACGCCTTCCCCCACAAACAAAATGTGCATATGCCAGATTAAGTCCAAGTCTCAAGATATTTCGGCCTGCCCCTCGGCCAGCGCGTCCCTACATATTCAACAGCTGCCATTGGCGCAACAGGCGGGACCCTCGCAACTGTTTTCATCGCACACCTGGCTAAATATTAGAAGGCGGACACTTATGATGAAAGAGAGCAAATGGTACTGACGCAGATGCGGCGGTTGTTGGCCTCTTCTATACTGTGATCGGGTACCGCTACCACCAGGGCAATGCAGAGCGCGGCGATGAGAGGCGTGAGACGCATTCTATTCAGGATGAAGGGTTCTGTTTGTTGAGGTAATAGCCGATCGGGGGGTGTATTATGTCAAGTCCAGGATGGACTAGGAGAGGTGTGTCGAGTCCAGGATGGAAGGAGTTTTGCATCAGCCAAGATACCTAGGTAGGCTGGGAAAGTGTTGTGGTTATAATGGCTTCCCGATTTCTATATTTGGTCTGTGGTCGTGTATGAGGCCGCTCCTCAGTGGCTGCGGTCGGGTCGTGGATGCGCGACCCCAGGGCGGGCCACTTGCAAGCCGGGGATCTCGCATCGCGCGTGCGTCTCGATACACTTTGATGTGCCCAACCAAGACTACATGAAACGGGTCGCAGTTGCTAAAATCCAAGATTTTGTAACTGTTCGAACATGGTTGGTTCTTTCATTGGGCTCAAACTTGGCGTTGTCAAACCCGCGGTCGTGCAGGAGCCGCCAGCAACGCGTCTATTGCCAGCCTTTCAAATTAAGCGCCGGCTGACATGCATGGCTATCCGTGAAATCCCTTTCATTTTTATTGTCGTCGATTGATTGATTGATTGATGGTGATGATGATGATGATTGGCTTAACGTCTAGGGTTTTCGCAGGTGGCGACTGGGACGCGCCGGGCCGGAAGGGCCTAGCGATGGCTGTTGACTAAGGAGATCCGCCTCCCGAAATCTAGGCCCATAACATACCCCGTTTGCCGTTTGAGGGCCTTACCTGCCCTTACAACTCTCCTACCGTGCTAAGGTATATAAAAACTCTGTAGAGCAAAGCTAACCTACCTTTAACTACCTGAGGAATCTATCTCTTCCCTCTCCTCGTTCAGCTCGCATACCTATCCCTATGTCATTTATTCGTCGATTTACAGGATATTTTCTTCTCCTAGTATACCCCGGTATTTTCTTCATAAGGTAATTCTTCCTATCAATACCTTATATAGAGCGAGTATTTTCTTATTTCGGTATGTAAACTGTCACAACAAGCCTCCCCTTAGTAAGGTCGGTAGGGCTCCTAAGTTAAGTAGATACTCAAAGATATACCTGGTTTCTTATTTAGTCCCGTAAGCGTAGGCTCCTTAGGTTACCGGATCCTATCTGAACCTCTCGTAGTAGGACTTAAAATATCCGTGCCTTATCCATTCTATCAGAAGTATAGTTAGTTACTTCCTAGGAGCCTAAGCTCTAGTAGGTTTTTAGTCGGTTAGCTTCTTACTACTCTTCGCTAGCCTTAGCGAGGTTCTATTTACCCAATAGCCCCCTTACCGAGTCCTAGTAGCTTCTTAGGTATTCAAGGGTCTCGGCCCTTTGGGTTTATTCTAATCTCTATTTTACATATACTTTATGAGGTAGACCCTCTACGCATTACCTATGTACGTTAGTATATACCGTAGACTATGCCTAAGATCTTTGATCCATCTTTCTACCTCTCGGCCTCCGCCGGTATTAGTGGGTTAGGCTCTGGCGCCATGTACGGCTAATCGTTCACTGTGTAAGCCGCTGGACGGACAAGTCGATACATCCCAACCCACAGGGAGCTCATACATCTTGACTTCGTCCGTCTTCGTCCGTTTGTCAAAGCAAAGCAGATGAAGATGAATATGACGTCCAAGGCTGCCAAGGGCAGGGCCCACAGCCGGAAGGACTTGAGAGTTCGCCCGACGTCAGCAAGCGTCGCGCCCAGGCTAACGAAGGATGCGAAAATGGAGAGGATAGGCATGGCGGCGGCGCCGCGGGCGCTCGACGCATAGGTGGAGCTGTCGCCGACAAGGTAGTGTGCGAGCGTGGTGTTTCCGTACGCGTCGTTCTAGTTTTCGCTCACAGACTGGGCACCCGAATTCTCCGGACCATGATCAAGGAACTCATTGAGGAGATACTGCGTCGAGAAGAGCGGGGGGAAGCCGTACCGGCATGACGACCTGGCTTGTCCCTCGTTCTGAAAGCAGATGCCTTACCACAAGGGAATTAGAGCTTGATTAATTTGGAAGATTGTTAATTGTCGCTCATGATTCGTAGTGAAAAACCGACGTACCTGAGCATCCCAGAGCCAGAGACTCGGTAGGCTCTGATGGAGATAGTATTCGATTGGATTCTGTGCCAAGTATGGTATCGTGTTGGCCACGATTGTTACATTGACCCTATATATATAGAACCGCGCCGTTGGGATGGAAGCGCAGCCAAACGCTATTGCGAAGGAGCAGATGAGTGAACCTTGAAGTCGGCTAATCAATATATCATTATTTCCGATCCCAGAATGCGAAAAAACGCACATGTATAGATAACAGTAAACCATGACCACTGGAACGAGCGCTGCTTAATAAGTGCGCAGATTTTTGAAATTGTAGACATGATTTCAGACTAAGCAGGAAAGGTAGTGATAGTTTATCGAGGTATCGGAGAGGTAGCTTGGATGTAATCCGGCTACCGCTTCCGTGCTGGGCGTTACTTGTTGTCGTTTATAACCATCCGTCCAAAGCCAATACGGTTGCCAAGGCTACCAATTGCGCTGCTAGGCTCTCATGACCCTCGCTTTATCTCCTGGATCCTGTGGGGGTTGGCCCTGGAAACCTGGTGGAATGCCTAGGCTGATGAGTAGAGGAAGGTTTGCGGATCACGCTGACTGAACGCCACAGATAAAACTCTGCTAGAGAGAATACAAATCGCCTGATTCGCCTGTAGCTGGGGAGTTACATGACAGTATATCTACGAAGAAAAACGAAGCAAATGCACCGGAACGGACTTAGTGCTACGGTCTGGAATGGACCACTTTCGTGAGTATCATTTTGGGTGGTCCTTCACTGAACACTGACTGACATATTGTATGGTAGTGTAATAATGTTGGAGATGCCCCTGGAGGTTGCCCCTCCACTAGTGCCCACGGTAAGCGAGGCCACTCACTAGTCGGGCCACCATCTGTGCAGGATCTGCAGGGCCAGGGCCTTTCCTTTTTCTTTCCACACACACACAAAATACACACATTATCTAGAGTTTGGCTCCCTTGCGTGTGTGTCACCCAACAAATAAATTGTGAAGGATCACCCGTTGGCAATCAGTTATATGGCAGTGCACCCCCTGTGCTCAATTGAGCGCAGGGACTGCGCACAATGGACTAACCTATCTAAGCTATTTACTTTTCACCACGTAACACTTGGAACAGATACACAGTTCATAAAGATATATTTTTCACGTTAACGGATACCGTAATGTCAGAATTCTGTTCTGAAGATGCGTCCTTGTTTAGCAGTGCTCAAAATGGATACTAACGTATAATCTGAAGGATTATTAGAACCTAGATAGTCGCTCGACTGTTTAGTATGCATCCCCTCTAATTGGCCAAGAGATTGGAAGTATTTAAACGTTGTAAAATAAGCTCTAGGAATAAAGAGTAGTATTTTTACGTTTATGTGCCTGGAGCCAGATAGATGTCCCAAATTCTGGCAAGTTGGAAAGTTACGGCCTAATTTCGGGACCGTAGGCATATCCTAGTACATAATGTGAGATAGTGCATAATATCCTAGCTAAATCCGTAGCATAGTACGTTGTTAGAAGCACTGCACTTTTAATGGGGGTTGCAATTGTGTGATTGTATTGCTTGTGCGGTCTCTGGGAGAGCCAGAGACCTTCGTCTTTTATAGAGCTCCTTAATGTTGTAGAATGAGCCTTATAGTGGCTTAGCTAGCCACAGAGTTCAAGGTTGACTGTTGTTGTGACTATCGTAGCAATGCTAACGCCCTCAAGGGTACGACCTAAGTGAGGAAAGGGAAAGATAGGAGTTGGTTTCCTTAAAGAGTTAGGGTAGCTTTTCTCTTCAGAGTTTTACGTACCTTTGAGCGGCGGGAGAGTTATATGAAGGACAGGTGGGGCCTTCAAAACGGCAAAACAGGGGCATATATTATGCTGGGATTTCGGCAGGAGGATCCCCTTTTAGTTAGTGTTAGTTAGCAGTTGCGGGGCCCGCATGTCCTCATTACCAACGGCGAAAACCCTGGACGTTAAAACGATACCATCAATCAATTAATCAATCAATCAGTCAGTCAGTCAGTCAATCGCCATATCACGTGCGTGGGATTATTAAATTTTTCAATAAATCGGCCTTTTTTAGCAAGCAAACACACGGGCTACGTGGCAGGTCACGTGTGTCATTTTCGTGCTAAGCAGGGGCAGGGGTCCGCAAAATTTCCCAGCAAAGCTCAGCTGTCCGGACTCCGGAGCACGAACCTTCCTCAGCGATTTTTGCCATTTCTCACCTCGACCTGCCAATCTACTAATTTTACTGCACCACACCGTACCGCACCGCACCGAACCGCATCTCAATAGCATTCAGCACGCGCTACACTCCCATCACCATGGCGGCTCTCATCAAGGCGGCAAACGCAAAGATCCGGTCCAACCCCGTGTCCAACTACTTCCTGTCCACGCGTAAGTTCAAAAGTTCAAACTCACTCTGCTGGCTCTTCGCGTCTCGTATCCCCGGTAAACTCCGTGCACGAGACGCCCCAACCACGCGGACCCCCAACACCCCCCAACCTCAAGATCGCAGCCAAAGACTCACCCCGCAGACTTTTGGGGTCCCGCGTCAAACTTTGGCATCCCGATCGCCGCCGTCCTGGACACGCAAAAGAGCCCTGAGCTGTACGTGTCCCTTCCCCCCTTCCCCTGCACTGCCCGGCTGCCCGGTTGTCTAATGTCAGATCGCCCCGCAGCATCTCGGGCCAGATGACGGGCGCCCTGGTCGTCTATGCCTTCACCTTTATGCGCTACTCGCTCGCCGTCACACCCAAGAACTACCTCCTGTTTGCGTGCCACTTCACCAACGCCGGCGCGCAGCTCACCCAGGGCTACCGCTACATGAACTGGCACTACTGGGGCGGCAAGGACAAGGCCGTCCCCGCCGTGGCTGCCGTGCCGTCCGCGTAGAGGGAAGGAAGTCGTTGTTACCGTTGTGCCCGGGCTTGGGCTTGGACGTGGGGGGGGTTGATAACGAAGCATGCATTGCAGTATCTAGCATACAAAGCCGTGTTCAGTCGTGTACAGTACCTGAGCTAGAAAAGAACTAATAGACTAACCCATCAATCCTACATCTGAACCCATGCATGCCCTCCAGAAAAATGTCCCATATCTCAACATCCCCTCCCCCCTCCCCTCCTCCCGAACCCGCCAATGCCGTGGTGTCCAACCACGGGTCGCGGCCCCATCATCGAGCCAGGCCCGCAGTGTCTCCGGCCGCCCCAGCCGGCGTTGTAGCTGGCTGGACACCCGTACTGCTGTGTCATCATCACGGGGCGAACTGCCGGTGCAGGGCCGTATCCTGGTCCGCACCTGCGGGATCGGAGACCGAAGCACATTTGTTTGTGAAAGTTGTTGGATGTGGACTAGTTGGTAGATGCGTTGCCCGAGGTTGATGGCGGCCGTTCCGTGTATACGTGGTATTTTGTTTGATGGCTGTTGAGAGATCAATGAATTGGTGGTGTTGGGGTGGTCTGTTTTTCTGGGCGGGTGGGTGATGAGGAGTTGGGGTGCCAGCTTACCTTTCAGCGCTTTGGTTACACGGATGCATTCTATTTTACGTTTAGAATCGCCCCCAAACATCCGGTCATATCGTGCTCTACTAGCGTCAGCGTGGCCAAAAATACGGACGGACGGACCCTGAAACCGATGCAATGGAGTCATTTTTAGCATTCGGGGCCCAAAGAAGAAAAGGAGTCAATATGCTAATAGAAATCGATATATATCTCATTTGTAACCTTGTATGCAATAATTATAGAAACCGCTCCATGCCTCTACGCCTCTACCATAGCCTCCTCACCGTCGACTCGTACTCCTCGGCCTCCATCTGCCCTGGGTTCAGGCTCCTCTTCAGCCCCGAGTCCAGCTTGGGCAGGTACGGACTCGTGGGCTGGTACTTCCTCCAGGCGTTGCAGTTGGGCTGCATCTGATCCAGCTTCATCATCGCCTTGATCTCGGCCTTCCGCTCCAAAAACTGAATGCCCAGGCCGCCAGCCACATGCCAGCCGATATGGCAGTGCATCAGCCAGATGCCCGGGTTGTCCGTCTTATAGGCAATCACCAACCACCCGGCACCGGGCATCTGCACCACGTCCCGCCGCGTCGGGTTGTTGAAGTCGAGCTGGCCCATCATGGTGGCCGCGTTGAACGTGCCGGACCCGATGCCCAGCGTCAAAAAGTCGTGGCCGTGCAGGTGGATGGGGTGCGGCAGGTTGAGGTCGTTCTGGATGACCCAAAACACCCACTTGTCGGCGCCGGCCACCTCGACGAGGTTGATGGCGGCCGGGAACGTCGTGTTACCCTGCAGGATGTACTCGAGCACCGGGTGGTCCCACTCGACGTTGATGGGGGTATTCCGCACCCGCCACTCAAACACCTGGCCGCGCGGCGTGTCGTGGAAGGCGAGCGAAACGGGCAGCGTCGAGGGCGCGAACTGCGACGCGCTGAGCGACCGCGTGACGATGGGCCGGAACCCCTTCTCGCCCACGCACGTGGCGACGAGGGGCGTGCCGCGGTTCGTCGGCAGCGCCGTCGTGCTCGCCCCCGAGTAGCTGAAGATGGCCGCCGGGTACGGGTTCCGCGTGCGCCCGCACGCGTTGCCGGTCTCGAGCGTGACGTTGAACCCTACAAGAATATCAATCAGTTACTACCTTGACAAGGGGTTGGTGGTGGTGGTGGTAGTGATACTCACAGTAGTTGCCGACGGCTTGGTTGGCTTCAACAATGACGTCGTAGCGCTGGCCGACGCCGAGGAAGAGGGACGAGCGCACCACCGGGGTGATGGGCACCAGGTCGGTCGCGATGACGGTGAAGTTGTGGCCGACGAGAGAGACGGTGAGGGAGTTGTCGACGCTCGCGTTGATCAGACGCACCAGGTGCTTCTTGCCGGGCGTGAGCACGAGGCGGTCGTACGACCCGCCCGATCCCGTGGGCGCCTTTGCCTTGCCGCGGAACACAATGTTGTCGCTGTCAGGGGGACCGCCGTTGGCCGAGAGCTCCGCCTTGAGCGTGAGCCGATCAGCCGTTTCGTAGTAGTAGTCGTTCATCATGTACGGTCCCAGATCAATGTCGTAGTCTGCTGATGCTGGGCCGTGGACGATGAGGGAGCCCACCACGCCGTTGCCGTACTGGTTGGAGTAGTGGCTGTGATACCTGATTTGGTGTTAGAACGAACCTACTTTTGCCAAAGCGAGCATCACGCCAAGTCTTCTTACCACGACGTTCCGTATTGCGTCACATGGAAATCGTAAATCTTGCTGGAGCCGGGCGGGATCGGGCACTCGGTGACGCCGTTCGCACCATCCTGATTGCTCTTAGCTTGTGCTCACCCCGTTACGTTTTACCGTTACCGTCAGGCTTACCTGGTTGCTCTCTCCGAATTGTCTAATGCCGTGCCAATGTATTGACGTCCTGGCTCATTGTTAGCATTCGTTGGTTGCAGTTGTTTGGGATTAGCAAACTTGCCCATTGTCCTTCAGGTCATTGTACACGGTGACTTGGATGTAGTCACCCCAGTCTGCCTCGATGGTGGGCCCAGGAAATTGACCTAGTCATGTGAGAAGAGTTCCCGGGCTGGAGTGAGCATGGACTTACCGTTGATCAACATGGCGGGCTTCCTGACTCCGTCGGGCCCGAGCCAGTTGGTGACATTTGTGATGCGAAACTCATACTGGAAAAGGGGGTCAGCGTGATTCAGGGGGCCAGTGTGACTCGGAGAGCAGCGGTCACTCGGGTCAGCTCACTGTCTTGGTGTTGAACGCAGGTGGGTTTGTGACTTCGTAGTCGGTCTTGACAGTCCAATTGTTCTTCCAGCATGCTCGGTTTGTGGCAGTGTTCTGACCGCATGGGCTGCCACCGGGGATGATTGTTTGTCTTGGCGCGAGGCCTATGACTGGTGACGGCGCAAGAGGCTTGGCCAGTGATACAGAGACAAGGAGGGCCAACACCAAGGCGCAGCAGGCCGAGGTGGTCTGGCGGAAGGATTGTCTCATGGTGAAGAAAGGGGGGGGTCTTGCTGGACCGGGAAAAGATCCGTAGATGAAACAAGATGCCCTGAGACCACTTCGGAGCCCGGATTATGGGAAACCATCGGCAGGACGGCAGCTTTTATACATGGAAATCAGACAATGCAGCTGTGTGGTGAACCCCAAGCGGCCTCAGCGATCAATGGCTGCATGTGGTCCGGGCTTGGTTATCTTGGACATCGGTCCCTTGTCGATGCATTGCTGGGCTCATCTGGCAGGAATGCGCCAGGCAACTGCCTGTAAGCGTCGAATATGAACGGGGACTTGGATTAGAGTTGTGGTCAAGCCGCTCCCCAGCCCTCGGCCATGATCTCCGCTGAGCCACAAGTCGAGAGACGGGACGGCATGTGGGCATGGAGCGGAATCGGGTCTCGGCCCCGTTCGGCCGCTCTGGTGCCTGGTACCTCCCGCCCACCCCCCACCTCCTCCCCCCGCCCTGCTCAACCACTTCCCAGGTTTGGGTGGTGATACCACGCTGTCGGCCGTACAAGTAGCAGCGAGAGGTGGCCGTCCAGACATCCGAGTAGCTACTCGCACCCATTCCGACCTGTCAGAACCCCGTGTAAGCGAGAGTGAGGTTGTCGCAGGGGACGATGCAGGTGTCAATGGCATGCCGTGAGGCTGAGGGCTGCCGTGCCTGCATGGTGGCGCTAGATTGGACATGCAGCGCGGGGTAGACGGCGACGAAGGTGTTTGCTGCTCGCATGAACTGGCCGTATATATCGGGGGATACTTACGAGCAGACGGGAGATAGGACGAAAGAGGGGGGAAAAACGAAGACCGAGCCCCAAGGTGAAGCTCCGACGGCCTTGTCGAATATCCCTCCCCAAGCACGATCCCGTCTTTAATCGAGAGCCGCAGTGTGCCTATTGCCCATATTGGGAGAGCCGGCAAGTTATCGTCTCTTTCGAGCCCTCTCGACGGGCCCGAGGGCGAGGATAGATTGCCCGCCTCTATTTTGGGATGCTCAATCGTGGTGCCTTGGGAGCTGGGATTTTCCCCTGGCGAGCGATGCTGGACCATAGGCGAGTTTCCCGCCCATGGCACCTATCCTCAGCCCAGTAGGAATTGATTGCTCTCTGAAATGCCGCCGGTTCATCCGGCCTGCCCCCTAGGCCCGACCACTGGACACGGTTTCAAGCTGTCTCGCTTAATGCAGACTTTGATGCTGGACACGGGATATATATTAAATCGAGGCCCGTTGTAACCGTCGGTGGCATTTTTAGTTGTTAAAATAGCGAGACACACACACACGACAGGGTGTGTGAATGCGACTAGCTGGCCTCGTGTCGGTGCTAGTCGTTGTCAATATTGTCACCGACGACCAGAAAAGGGCGAATGGATTGCCTCAGTTGACGCCAATACGACTCCTCTGACGTAGGCCAAATCGCTGTGCGCAATCCCCGATAGGCCGCCGGATTCGGGTGTCTCCTCGAGCCAAGGATGTCGCGAGTTGACATTTATCCGTCCCTGTTGGGAGGGGAGAGCCCATTTATCCGGACCATCGAACCGCCATGTTTGGTAAAGGACTAGAGATGCGATCGTCGTTTTGACAAAAACCTATGACGCCCATTCGGGCAGCATTGCCCGCTGTGTTGTATTGTTGCTGAACCACCAGTCGCGGTAGGAAAAGGGGGTGAGTTGGTGATGACGATGCAATCGGATCAGACGATAAACCAGTGCCGATGAAGATGAGAGCTGGCGTGGGAAGAGCTGTAAGCTAGGGTTAGACAACTTCAAGTTGCCAAAAAAGAGAGATGGCACGACAAAGCGAGAATACTACTGACCGTTTTTGATCCGCGCCAATCTCCAAATCGCGTGCTGTATCAAGGTTGATCGCTTGTGCCATGCTCTCTCTCGTTCTTGTCAAGCCAGTTCCGCAGCGGTCTCAAATACATTCCACACACCCTCACCAGGTTTAGAACAGCATTCCAGATATTTGGCAGCTCCGATTTTGTTTGCCACCTCTTGTCCCTGTGGAAGTATTATTAGCATTTTACGTGGGTTCCGTGAGTACAGGATGGATTCCTTACCTCCAACGACATCATGGTTGGCGGCCACATCCGCTGCAACGACGTGCGGGTTCTTATGGCTCGTCTGTCAAACTTTAGGGAGCCCCGGTACTTATTACCTCGACATAAAATGTTGCTGCAAAACGCACTGTCTCACAGATGCTTAGAGCCGACGCTGTCGTTTCCACACTCGGGCATGCCTCAGATGCAGAGGGATTGAGCTCACACAAGAATAGATCTCCCGATTTGATAATCGCCAACAATGACAAGGGTTCTCCTTGCCCCGGTTCTTGAGGTGAGCTTAGGACTTGGCTCAGCACCAGGTTCGAATAGTGGATGATTGAGAAAGAGGGGCCTCATCTGTTGGAGGTGGTGCCCCACCTCGAGGGCGCAGGGTGCACACGCCACCTCGCCTAGCTAGTTAGTGCCTTTGGGCCACACCTAGATAGCCGTTGCAGGGCCAGGAATTCCTGGCCCACGACACCACAATCCATCACCACTTTTCCATTCCTCTGTCTTGCCCACACCATCCCATAACTGTCGGCCTCATGGTCATTGAAAAAGAAGGGCCCCTTCCCTGGCAGCTTGTTGAGTTCATCATGATCTTCTTTTTCAGATCTAGCAGCATTGGAAATTCATCAAGGAATTTGTCAAGGACAGGCCGGGCTCGCAGATACGCATCAAGGTTCTGTTCTCCAGCCGCCCTTGGGGCCCCGGCTTCGAGATACATATGCACACAAAGAGCGATGTTCGGATGGTTTGCGCGCAAATCATACAACCTGGCGTCCTCGGCTTCCGCGAGATCCAACGCCTGGTCGGAGAGATTGTGGCAAGGGCTAGGGGTATTTTTCTCTAGGTGAAGTTCTTGATCTACGATTTATCCCGCCGCGCCGACGCGCTCGTTTCAGCCGGGGCTGACCGCACTAGCCTTCGGAAAGGCCTCTTTCATCCGCTGAACAGGATCTCTGTGGACTTACTCGACTACTACGACGAAACCATAGCGCGGATTCCGCCAGGCTTCTATAACATGGATCTAAACCACAAAAGGGGTTCATTATCCCCTTGAGCTTTCGAATGATTCGGGTAAAATCGAGACGGTGATAGGAGAAGTCACGGGCGAGGATGTCCATTCGCAGCTTAGTAGCACGGCCATCCGTAGCCTAAAGACCACTGTTCGCAACATCCGACGCTACCAAGGGCCACGAAGGCGTCAAGCCACCTCCAACTCGTGCACCGAACCAGCAGTTCTCAGGCCACTCGCGCACATCATCCTGGGGAATGAGCGGTTTCCCTCCAGGGGTTGGAGGTGTGTGTGCTCAATCCGCCTCAGTCCATGGCCCCAGCTTTCGGAGAAATTAGCCCAGTCAGGAGCGCGCAGCAACAAAGACCATCCCACAGTTCCCAGTGCAGCTTGTGTCGGGTTATATGGGCTGCTGGGGTCATCTGCGGAAGTAGCCGGCTTGGCAACGGCTTCTGCCAGCAGCAACAACAATGCAATCACAAACTATTATAACAATTGGCAACGGGTGCTACACTAGATTCTGACAGGTTGCATTTCAGCACCCAAGCCGCTGGAGCCCGCCAGTGCACCCCCCACAGCCTCAGTCCTAAGTTGACGTGTGATCGCTGGCGCCAGTCCCTCATTTTCTGCCTTGGAGTTCGCCCGATCTGCAGCCGGCTTGTCGCCCCTGGAGATATTTTCGGGTCACGTCACCAGTGAAACAGAGGAGACTCGGGGTCATGGACGCCCTCCAGCGCCGCGATTTCCGACACGGCAATTTCTTCGTCTCGAGAAAAACCAAGCAGCACGAATAACCCTAACCTTCGAGCTCCACCACTTCCGGAAGCCAGCTTCCCATCAATATTCGGCACTTTCCCGCTAAATAAATGCACGAGGTTCGTTTCATTTCATCCTCCCTCTCCAGCACCTCGTGTGCGCCACCGTTGAAGGTCCAAGGCGTTCTCGTTGGTCTGTCTGTGCTCATTAGGCAGACAGCTGAACCTGCCCCACCGCCTGGCTTCAATACTCAATGCTGACTGGACCCCTTTGTATTTCAGCCCACGCCAGGTGCTCAGGGGTCTCTGCCACCTGCAGACGATAAATAAATGCGCAGCGTGCTTTGCTGTCGACCTGTGTCTTTCTCATGCCCTACTGGCGATCCATACGCTCAAGTGATGCAATACGCCAATCGGACCCGTTCATCGCGAACCTGATGCCTGTCGCTGCTCTCCACGGCTCTTGCGGTAGAACTTCGCCGAGCTGAGCACCCTATCCATCTGTCTCTGTCTTTTTACATCAATCAGCCTGGAGCTGTTTCTTCAAAGACTAGCCATCGTATGGCTCTAACCTTGGATGCATGTGTTCATCTCAGCTTTCGACAGCTCCCCTTGGTCTTGAAGCATGGCCACCCATTACCTCACGGTTCCCGGTTCATCTTCGACACACAAACCCGGGGACAGGCTTCAAGAACAAGCAGCTCCCTGCCCGAGTCAACCGCCCTTCGGGCGTAGATGGGGTCGCATATTCTCGTTGTCTTCCTCTCTTTCTCAACAGCCCGAGCTCGTTCCACTGCGTCCACGCCAGGAGCTGGCAGAGGCGACGATAAGACCCTTCGAGCTGCCACTATTGACGCAAATAGTCACCAATACATACCCGCCCGACCAGCGTCTCTCGGAGCCGAGTGGGGAGGAAATTGTCGATTTGTACGATGACCGCGAGGAACCGCGCGAGAAACCGTGGCATGACGAGGCGGCTAGCCCCGGCACTTGCACCCACTCTGACCCCCCTCGCAAAATTGTTGGATCGGAAGTGGATAAATCTCAAGCCCTGTTCTCATCTGTTCAAAGTATCCTCACAACTCGAGGTATCTTGTTCCTGAAGATACTCCAACACCAACTAGGGTCGGCTAGGGATTCCCAACCATCCAACACACCAAGCGGCTTTGACCAAAGGCTCACACTGGGCGAAGCTATCAAGTTTGCCGATGCCCTCGACGCCCATCCCGAGCTCTTATCGTGCGAATCAACGTGGCTCAAGGTATGTGACATGTGTCATATCCCAAGGTTCCAAGGACTCGGGCCTCCTCCTTTTATTGACGAAGCAGGACTGCCACCCTTTCTACGGTCCTTGCATCAATCCCGAGACGTTTTCGACGAGTTCCATTCCTCTTCGCTTAGCCCTGCGCCATGTTGCTCGCAGACAATCTGTGACAGCTGCTACGTACAGGCAGTTGCCGAGAGCTTCGCGAGAGATTATTGGCACGACCTTGACTCCCAGTGCTGGCTCAGGTGTCCCTCCCGAACTTGTCCATCACGGCTGCCTATACGGTACAATGTCGAGCTCGCCGGCATGCTCCGCTCGCTGGGGGACCCTCAGGCCATCGACCACGGCGTGCAATACGAAAGAGCTAGCCGATACAGAGCTGCCCTCGGGGCACTGGAACCCCGCCCAACCGCAGCGGCGCTACAACGCGCCGCCGAATTGCACGCACATCTACATCTCCACGGCCGCATGAAGAATTCTCTCGACCCCCACCAGCCCCTCGACGTAAAAATCGACGTGTTGCCAGTCGACTCCGCTGACGGATCCGAGGTCCTTCAGGTTCCAATCTTTGTAGACCTGATCGTTCCGAGCCAGTCGTCCTCAAACGGCCGCGATTGCATCGTCTGTGCGGAGACCCTCCCCGACATCACTGACGGGACACCTGAAGAAGAAGCTCGCTGGGCTGCAACCATCTCGGACTTCCCGGGCGACTGGACCCATCTCGTCCGCCCCTTCATGCCACCCTCGTCCCTTCCCGCCTGCAGCGCAGAACACGACCTGGACATTTGCCGTGCTTGCCTCTCCCGCCACCTCGAAGCCCAGCTCGAGTCCCGTGGCCGCGCCGTCTCGGAATCCCTCACCTGCCCGTCGCTGGGTTGCGGCCACCTGTACACGCACTCGGAGCTGCGCATCGTCGCGTCGCCCGAAACATTCGCACGCTACGACAAGCTCCGCCTGCTCTCCCACCTAGCCACGCTGCCGGACTTCCGCTGGTGTCTCCGGGAGGGCTGCGGCTCCGGCCAGGTGTACGCCTTCCCGGCCTCTCGGCTACCTAGCTTCCCCGCCGACATGCAGCTTCGACAGCGCAACCGCGTGCTGTGCGAAGCGTGCGGCTTCGCCATGTGCTTTGCCCACCAAACGCCATGGCACGAGGGTCTCGACTGCGTTGAGTACGACGCTGAGCGGGGCGACCCCCAGCTCGCGGCCACGCGTGCGTGGATATGCGACAACACCAAGGGCTGTCCCGGGTGCGAGGCGCCCGTCGAGAAGGGGCCCGGCTGCTTCCACATGACGTGTCATGTGTGCCATTTTGAGTTTTGCTGGGAGTGTCTTGCCGACTGGGCTCAAATTGTCAACGTGCACCCTATCACGTACGTCAGGAAGTATCGGAGGGACAGGCACGCGGTGGGGTGTTATTTCCGGTCCGAGAATGCACCCGAGGCGACCATGGTTGCGGGGCATACCGTGCAAGAGGCGTTGTGGTGATCTTGGAGTTGCAGGCCTTGCGCGGCGTCAATCCAAGCTCGGTTTCTGCCATGGTGTGAAGGTACGAAACCCAGAAATCTGGAAAATCTACACCTCGCTCTAGCCGCCCATTTCTGCTGAATGACCGCGATATTCGACGGATCCTGCGTTATATAGACATTAGCCTACAACTGCGTAGGGATGCTCCCCTCAGGGCTCATAATTACTTGGGAGCTCAAGCGCGGGGGGTCATTCTCTATTAGAAGACACATGGATGATAAGAGTGAGCGATGTACTTGTTGCAAAACGCCTGAAATTTACCAGATTCCACCTACGGAAACCCCTTTCTTAGTGGAAGGAAGTGAACAACTGTGTCGGATGAGTCCACAGTTGCGCGTAGCCAAGGCGAGTGTCAGGGCTGGGTTCTCTGCCATGAATTTACATCTACCCTTTTAAAGCGCCTTATATTAATATCACTAGAGTAAGTGACTTTTATCTGAGAATGCCTAAGGAAGAAGTTAAGCCCTTATACAGTCGCAAATGTTTTATCAGGGCGCCTTCAGCTATAGTATATATACCCCTCTGGTCCCAATAATGGGAGACCCTAAAACGAAGTAGAAAGGCGTTGCCGACCAGGTTATGCTTGAGAAATTTCAAGTACTCCTTCCTATAATCTACTCTGTCTCCGTAAGCACAGGCAGGTTACGGTCGCGAGGATAGCGAAGTGTGTGTATCGCGTTGGGGATCATGAGCAGATGGGAAGGATTCAGATGCGTGAGGGAGAGGTGCTCAAGTTGGCGAGTTTGGCTGACTCGCAGTTCTCGAACAAATCCTAAAGGCAGACAAAACGACATCTGATCTAGCGGTGCATATTTTCTCATGGTTTCTCATCATGAAAGAGCCCCTGAGTTCAGAAGGACTTGCCAGCGCCGTGCCTACTTCCACTGCTCCAGGGGATCCCCATGAGATATCACACCTATGCTCCAATCTCGTCACTTTCGGCACGAAATGTAACGCCATATGCGGTTTACCCAAGGAATTTGCGGAAGCATGCGAGAAAGGCGACGTGTTGACTGTCTCGGTGATTTTGGGGTCCCCATACCTGGGTTACCTCACGACAAACGACAGACTTGGCGATGGCTTCTTGACAGCACGAAACTGAACCGATTCGAGCTGGCCGAGCTCCTCCTCAGCCATCCCCGCTTGGAATTACGCCTCCTCGATAGATCGTAAGTCGTTGGTGCCATGACAACGTATGTAACAAAAGAGGGGGAAAAGAAGCTCCCGTCAATACCAGAAGAGACAGCTTTACTGGTAAATATAGATAGCACCTCGCCGAGAAATCTTGCAGGGCCATCACCACCAGGGAAGGGGAGTGATGCTCCTGCGGCAAGGAGGCGAGAGACGATAGGGGCTGCTTCAGTCTCGCGTAGGGCGGCGTGGTGGATGGGGAAGCGGTGCCTGGTTCCACCTGCGTCAGGCGGAGGATATCGTAGTGGGGGTGGCCACCTAGGAGGTCGACGTGTTGGATGTGTCCACCTGAACGAAGGAGACAGGGGGGCGTCGTGGAAGAATGAACTTGTCGCCGCCGTCATCCTTGTTAGGGGTATCCTCGTCTTCACCGTGGTCAGATGTTCCGTAGCCCTGACGAGGATGATACCTCTGATGAAAAACGTCCATGGGCGGTGGCAGTCCACTGCTGGCGGCCTTGACTATTTAGATGCGCGATGCCTTTTCTCAGGAAATTGCACGTGGATGAAAATCAAGCGCAGATGGGGCGGACGGACAAACCTCGACGGCATCGACATCCACCACTTACACCCCGTGCTGAGTACAGCACTTCATCGCGCCTATGCCAAGAACGATATCGAATCCGCTACCCAGCTCCTCGCTAACGTCGACACCCTCAACGCCAAAGCCGAAACCCCTCTCACTTTTTCAGCGCGCGCCTCCGTGTACATGCCACCACCCACGGTATGGGACACCGAAAGATAGCCATCTCTTTCTTAAAGCAAAGTAATTCAACCGAGAAATACCATTCAGATCAGAATGGCCGTCCTGTCTTCGAAACCTTCAAATGTTGCCCTACACCTGTCATGACCCTCGCCAAATTCCGCTCCTCTGCAACACTGAAAGGAGCCTAGGCGACGACGGGCGTCCCGCTGTCCCGCCTCCTCGAGAAGCAGACCTACATAGCCTGGCGATACGCTCTCCTCTTCGCCTTGGTCCTCGAAGAATTCCGCCAATAGAAGGAGCGACAAAACCCTCCCAGGTCCAACCCCATCTTCGGCGTCCAGCGTCACGACCACGGTATGTCTTCCCACTCGAATTTCCGCGCCATCCGAGCACCAGTCCAAGTGGACCGAAGAGCCCAGCGCCTTCATAGCCCCTCTAACAGTAAGAGACCCCGAAGCGACGGAATCAAATTCTCCGCCAGCGTAGGCCGGCGTGACCACAGCACTCAGGACTTCACACCTCGTGGCTCTAAGATGGTTCTGATCGCTAGGATGCGGTGCTAAATACGCGACTGGCGAGTCGATAGAGGCCCACGACCAGGAAGGGGCCCTGTACTCGGCCGGCGGCGGAATGCGAGGGCTGTCACCGTGCATGGCGGGAACCCAACAAAGTCCCAGCGGAAGATCCTCCTCCCACAAGCCCGCCAGGTACTTCTTGCCAGTCTCTCGGTGGTAGACCCGGGCGATAGCCGACAGTGCTCGCAACTTATCAGACCCGAATGTCAATCGTCGCATAGAATAGCCCTCGACGATATCCGACCACGGCGTGGCCGAGAGCGAATAAGGAGGCTCGGGGACGCCGCTGGAGTTTCGCAAGAGAGTCGTCGGCTCGAGGAGGCCGTAGGAATCAGCAAGCGTTCTACAGCTCCACTCCAGCAAGGTGCTCCGGTAACTCAGGACGCGGGGAGACAGGGCATGTTCCTGGAATGTCCACGCACGCCAGCCGATGGGTTCGCTTTCCCAAAGCCTCTTCTCGTAGGCAAACGCCGCGACACGCCCTCCCGACTCTGTCACCGCCTGGAGGCGTACGGGTGGGCACTGCCGATACCAGTGCCCACGCGGAAAGAGGAATCCATCGTCGGCTTTTGTCGACGATGCGGCGCTGATGGTGGCGGTAGCGTACTGGTAAATCTCGGGCATCCGAGAGAGCTCGCTTCGCAGATCTGCCGGGTCATCTTGCACAATACAGAGGGCATCGATCCACAGGTACGGGACTCCCAGTGCTCGGCAGACCCGCACAGCATCCCCGAGGGCCTGGGGAAGGCGGTCGAACGCGATGCCGTTGTAGTGTTTGTGCAGCGATGCTTTGGTGGTCTTGACGGGCTGATCGCCGCCCCATACATAGCTCAGTGCGCACCATTGATTCTTGCCAAGATCAAAAGACTCGCGGAGCCTCACAACCTGTTCGTTGACTTGAAGGACCCGCGTGGGCATGAATGGGGATGGCGGCGGGCGGCAGAGCGGATGGGACGAGGCGCATGTTGAAACCCAACTCCGAGATAGCTCAAATGCCGCTGGGGAGGCGGGATCGCAATCTAGCGAAGCGGCCGGATCGTCTAGAGAGTTCCGCATTGTCAGTCGTAGTAGAGCCAGGGCAAGGATTGGAGTCATGGATGTAGAGATATGCAGTTACCTGAATGGATGGAAACCTTCAGCATGTTCACCAAAGCCATGCCACCGAGCCTGTGGCTGAGCTTGAGCCCTCTGTCGGTAAGCGAGCCGTAGACTGTCCCGGAGCCATCAACATCCAGCATGGCAGGGGATAGCTCGGGGTCATCCATCAGCTCGCTAAGAAGGTATCCGAGAAGTGGGCAGTTTGCATCCCGCGCCCGCAGTGCATCTGCGAGGTTGTCGGCCAAGACAACGTTGCTAGCGCTTGAAAGCTGGTCTGCAAAGAGGTGCTCTCCATCTCCCTTGGCGCCGACATCGGCTTGGTCAAATACGATCCAACTACAGTATTGGCAGCTATGAAGCTCGTACGTGTGGTTGTAACCCAGTTCCCGGGCTTTGCGTTCGGCGTGCCGCTCCATGGAGGATTTTGGGCACTGTACCAGGGCGGGAATGTGGTTCGGACAGCTCACTATATTATACTGGGCACCCTTGGCAAGAATGAGGAAACCCTACAGAATTGTGTCAAATATCACGTGTGTCAACCACAAAGGCACAATCGGGAGTGTTACGTGTGTGTTCAAGTGCTCCCTGACTGGCGCCAAGGCGCCAAGGCATCTTGGCCCGCGCTCACGCCCGCGCGCAGACCGCGCGCCGCAACCTACGATAACAATCCATGGAGCGCCCAAGGTGACGAGGGATCACGTGCCCATGAGAATGGGTAACCGCCGTTAATAGACACATTGAAACTACTGTTGGTTTCTAGAGCGTAACTCTAATGTACCCGAGCTAAATTTTAGTTCTGTTGGCAGGCTACCTATCCAGTGGAGACCCTTACCTCGGCATTTGCAAACAGACTGCGAACACTTATTGCTATCTTTCTTTTTTTTTTTTTTTTTTCTGTTTTTTTTTTCTTCAAATGACGCCATCGGTCCAAGTCCAAAGAAAAGAAGAAAACGACCATCAATCTGCTCCGGGAGCGGTTATCTCGAGCCTTCCTATCCCCTTCTCGATACCATCTTGGCATACACGCCCTTGCTGTCCAAATCCGCATACGCCACGAAAAAGTCACGTTTACACACAACGTCGGCAATTGTGGTCCTGTACATTTCCCAATCGAACCGTCGAATCAGCGTTGAGGCCGCGAGATACATCTCGGCGTGTGCAAGGCTAGGGCAGGTAATAAGTTAGCTGGCTGTTATAAGTAGGTTGAGAATCGAAGTGTGTGGATAAAGCACCTACTTGATCCCGAGACACTGTCTTGAGCCTTTTCCAAACGCAACAAAGTACTTATCCAGACTGTTTCCAAGCTTTCCTCTCTCGAGCCAGCGCTCAGGCCAGAACTTGTGTGGCTCGGGGAAGATGTCCGGGTGCATGAGGATGAAGTAGGTTGTTTGGGATACTGGTGTCTACGACATGTTGTCAGCCTGCAGAACAGGAGCACAGTTGATTAAGCTCTTGTAAAGGGGGAGGGAGCAATACCCCGGCCGGAATGACGTAGTCTCGGTACTTGATATCCTCATGAGCGATCCGAGGCAAACGAGTCGTGACACCGTACGAGAGTCGAATGGCTTCGCGGATAACGGCCCCCTAATTTCAATCAGACCGGTAAGTAATCAGCAACAAAAAGTGCGCGTGAGTGACGCGGCGGTAAAAAAGGAGAAGCTTACCAGATACGGGAGTGTTTGCAACTCGGTCCACGTCGGAATCGAAGAAGGGTCGGGAATGGCGGCGTCGAGCTCTGCTCGGAGCTTCTCAAGAGTTTCCGGCTCGTGCTTGAGATAGAAAAACAGTCTCGTGAGCGCTTGCGCCGTCGTCTCGGAACCAGCCCCCGTCAAAATTTCCCCCTCGTCACACAGTCGTTCCAACGTCTTCTCCTCGGGCGGCAAGGCACTCTCGAGCAGCTCGTGGAAGATGGTGGTGCGCGACTTGGCCTCGACCTTGTCGGTCCCCGCCAGGATGGGCTTGACCTGTTCTCGAACCAGCCCCTGCCACTCCAGGAGATGGGCGACGACGGGGTTGATGGCGGCCACGACCGGGTGTGGCAAGCGTTTCATCAGGGGCAGCATCCAGGGGAACTGGCGACCCAAGGCACCGCCCTCGAAGGCGCCCATGATGGTCTCTTTCCACAGGAGTTGGAAGTCGGGCGCGTCGAGGTAGCAGCGGTCCCTGGCGAAGGCGTAGTCGCAGATGATATCCATCGTCAGAGCCATAAAGGCCGCATCTAGACGGAACGGCTCTTGGGTTTTGGTCAACGCATCGAACCGCGCCGACAGCTTTTCGATCTTGGACTTGAGCAGCGGTTCGAGGCGGGCGACGGACCGGACCGAGAAGAAGGGATTGAGAGCACCGCGGCGGAGACGATGCAAGTCGTGAGGGACCGTCGAGAAGCCGCTCCCGTCCGCCCCGGCGAGGTTGGTCCACCATCGATACTTGTCGAGCTTTCTGTTAGAGGCGTAGAGTTCCGAGTAGAAATCGGCGTCCAGGATGTGGAGTTCATACGGGTTGATCCTCACGATGGGGCCTATTTTTCCCCCCCTCAAGACACGACGTCAGCTCCGGTTTGCCATCACAAGTTGTTACGACCGAAGACGATTACCATATTGCTCATGCATCTCTTGGATCTTCCAGATGAAGGTCCCGCGACGCACTACGTCCCAGTAGAATTCGTTCCATAACGTCAGCCAAGCCAGCTTCGGCCCCGGGAAATTGGAGAGAGGGCTGAACCAGACCCGCCTCACGCCACCAACAACTGCCCAGACCAGGGCTGCAACCCCAGTCCACAACAGGGCTTGGCCTAGCCACGGGGATGAGAGGGCAGCTCGCACAATGCTAGAATCCATCACGGCGGGGTTGGCGGCGATGGCAATATCCGGGCTGGGAAGTGAAAGTTCATGAAGAAGCAAAAGTCAGGGTTTCCCATTTCGAAGCTGACCCCGCCTTCCATCGGTGCTGGGGACGAGATAAGGTATGGGAGGTACATATGTAGTGAGTGAGTGCAGAGTGAGGCCTTTGCAGCAAAATCCAACGATGGCCCGGGGTTTTCGCAGGGGGCCCCTCGGGGGGATCAGCGCTTGCATCCGGGAGCTTGGATTTGATTGGCGGCCGGCGATCTTGGCCTGCAGGTGCCAAAGTGCTTTGACCCCCGCGAGCCCAGACCCCGAGAGACCCAACACAACACCTGGCACCTAGCACCTGGCACCTAGCACCTGGCACCTAGCACCTAGCACCTGGGGTTGGGGGAACAGCAGCTCGGTGGCGGGCTCTGCTCTCTCCTTGTTGCATTCCTATTCCCTATTCCCTATTCCCTCGCAACCTGCCTTCGTTCGCTGGTTCCAATCTATCGAGCATCTTGCATCAACAAGAATGGGCACACTCAACGACGAGATCGACCCACCGGCCCACCCCGAATACCACCAGCCTTCCATTCCCACCACCACGCCCAACACAGGGGCCCCGGCTCCAGTTCCATCCTCGCCGACTGTCGAAGCCGATGTGGGTCTTTCATCTCCTTCATTGTCGGCCCGAGGTTTGGATCCAGCTGACGACAAGCAAATAACTATAGCCCAACGATGGCGACCAGGACGACGATGCGACCTCGGATTATGAGAGCGACGTGTCCGACACGACGAGCCTAAACTCGTCGCTCTTCCACTACCAGTACGAAAACGGGCGCACGTACCATGCCCACCGTGCTGGGCAGTACCTGCTCCCCAACGACGAGCTCGAGCAGGAGCGCCTAGACATTACGCACCACCTGTTCTCGCTGACGCTAAACGGCGCCCTGTGTGTAAGCAAACTAGATGCCCCAAAGCGCATCCTCGACCTCGGCACCGGCACGGGAATTTGGGTAAGTCTCCCTTGGCGGGACCCTAGGTGGGGGCATGCATGCCCAACTGACCTGACCAAACAGGCAATCGACGTGGGCGACCTGTACCCGGCGGCCGAGGTGATCGGGACGGATCTCAGCCCTATCCAGTCGCGTTGGTTCGTCCCGCACCCAACCCCCCACCCCTTCAGGGTACCTAACCCGAGAAGGGATACTTACCCGCCAGCTCACAGGGTCCCTTCCAACGTCCGCTTCGAGATAGACGATGCAACGCTAGAATGGACCTTCCCTAGGGCGCACTTCGACTTTATCCACGCGCGCACCCTCGGCGGCGCCATCGCCGACTGGCCCGCCTTATTACGGCGATGCCACAAACACCTCGTCCCCGGCGGCCAGCTCGAAGTTAGCGAAGGCCGTACCGACTTCTGGTGTGATGACGGGTCGCTTCCCGCCGACAGCGCAACGAGCAAATGGCTCACCGAGTTCCGCCGGCTGGCCCGGCCGTTGGGGTTCGATATCTCGCCGAAGCTGCCGGGCATGCTGAAGGAAGCTGGGTTTACGGATGTCGAGTTTCGGCAGCGAGTTGTTCCTTGTGGGACCTGGCCCAAAGACCCAGCGCTCAAGGAAATCGGCCGATGGTTTCAGATTCAGTTCCTCGAGATGGCGCTCGAGTCCTATAGCCTCGCTCTCTTCACGCGCGAAGGAGGGTGGACGTCTGAGGAGACGCAGGTGCTGTTTGCGAAAGTGAGGTATGCTATTGTTCGACTTTCTCCGGGGGACTTGGTTTCGCCGAGAGTTGACTAACGTCGTGGGTCTTGAATTCAGGAAAGAGCTGAGATCAAACATGTTTCATATATATACTTACACGGCATTTGTTACCGGAAAGAAAAACTAGGGTCTTCATTTACAAGTAATCGGGGGGAAACTGGCCTCCGGGTCCTCTAGCAGGAAAATAATCGCCAAGAATCTTTGGTCGGAAAAGGGTACCTCAAAAAATGCAAAAAGGGAATCGGGAAGCTCATATGACGGTGTTCAGTTCTCTCACCCCTTTCCTCACTTGTCCCCACAATAATTGCGCTGTTTAGCCCGGGTACTTTCACCCCCTTTTCGTCACCAGTCTCATATTTCTCCCCCCAGAGCTTTCTTACCAGTCTTCTTCCCCTGCGTCGATAACCAATAGCCTTGGGAGCTAGCAAGACATCAACATGTGCCGAGGTTGCTAGGTTAGTGTTCCTCCAGCCGGTGAGGTAGATGTTGCCGCCCGCGGGAGCGGCGGGATAGCCCAGATCGAAGTTGGTCACAGCTTCGATCTTGGCAATCTGCTTCTTGTTTGGTGAATGTTGAGCGCCTCCATGTTTTTTATTAGCTGTTTGACACTTCGGACCCTAATCGTCGGAAATACCTTCACCGCCTTGGCAAGCACATAGGCAAGTGCGACCGCGGTCGAGCTCCCGACACGCGCTGCTGTATCTTGATTTCTGTAGCCAAGGACAATATCCTCGACATAGACGAAGACCGGTATTCCATCCTTCACGGGGATACACGGCTCGTGTGGAACAACCTGGAAGCCTAGGCTTTGAAGCGCTGTTGTAAGCTCCCTTTGCCATAGCAATGGTGATTGCCGTAGTCCGTACAAGGCTCTCTTTAGTTGTAGGACTTTGCCGGGTGACCTGTAGCCCGTAGGCATACGCATGTAGAGAGTCTCTTCTAAACTGGCGTTGACAGATGCGTTGACTGCGCCGTACTGCTTGAATTCAAGGTCGAATCTTGCAGCCAGTGCCATCACTATGCGGAAAGATCTAGCGGCTAGAGTTGCTGCATAAGTCTCTTGTTTTTCTGGATTTGTTGATCACCCCTGACAACTAATCTTACCTCGCAATTTTTGAAGGTGCCGTTCTGGTTGAATTTGAAGGTATACACCCATATACGGTCCAAGATTTGTTGGCCCTGTTGTTGTAGCTCTTGCTTATCAATCTCGATCCAAGACTCCATTGTAGCGTGGCTTTGTAAGTGATCATTTTCAGCTTGTAGAAAGAGGGCACCGAATGGGTGGTTTTTATGCTGATGGTGTGATTTTGGCGGTAGTGGTAAATCCTGACCATTGCGTGTGCTAACTGGTTGAATTAGTCCACCTGCATTCAAGGCTGACATCTATGGTTCAAAGGTGTGTTTGGCTTCGACTGTGTGATTAGGTTGTTGAATAGTTGCTGCTAGTAGCGCTGCTACTGGAGAAAGAGAAGGGGTAGGATATGACTCAAATCTTGAGCAGGTGTACAGAAGTTGTTGATCTTCTTCCTCTTCTTCAGCTTCTTCCTCTTCTTCAGCTTCAACCTCTTCTTCAACTTCTGAAACATCTACTACTAGCTGTTCAACTACCTTTTCTCGTGCTGTTAGGCATGGTAGTTCGAGTTCTGATAGCTGGGTAGTGGGTTCCAGATCCTGTAGATGTTGGGCGAGCTATATCTAACAAGATAGCCAATCCAAGCTTTAGGATTCAGCTTTGGGTTCCAACGTGGTATTGGCTTTGGCTGTTGATTCGCCATCAGACCTCCGCATACAGTTATTGCCAGGGCTAGTTCTGGAAAGGCATAGAAGTATCTTACCAGACGGTGGAACTGGCCGTAACAAGGGTATGTGATTATGGCTGTGCTTAAGGCCTTCCTTCGCCAATTTTTAGGTCTGCTTCCCTCTCTAGTGGTGTTTTTGGCCATGCCTAAGTCTGTATTTAGCCTCTTTTTAGGTCTTTCGCCTCTACCAGAGCGGCCTTGTCGTCTTTTTCGGCTATTATTCTGCTCCCCCTCATTGCTATGGGATACGATTTCGCTGCCAAGAGCGTCCTCTTAATAGGTATCTTTACTTTCTTTAGCTGCAAAGGAGGGGCCAAACGAGCCTTTAGCTACACAGGTACTAACGGGTACCCGGGTCTTCGTCTGTCGCCTAACCTCCTTACGAAATCGCGGTAGGTTGGAGTTAACCGTCCGATCTTATGCTGTTATACTAGTTCGTACGAAGCGACCTAGTTACCTATTATAGGTTATAATACGTTTATGAAGTCGTTAAACTATGATTTGATCTTGTTGCTTCTGCTACTCCTTTATCTTAAGCTATTAATATGGCTTGTTCCCATTGTTCTAACTACTTAAGTTGGTCCTTTTGGGGTTCGCGTGAGTGGTTTTATAGCTAGCCGATACACTTCTTTGGTTGGCTTATAAGTGGTATGTTGGTAGTGTGGGCTGACGGTCTTAGGGTCCATTGCTTCAGCCGTTCGACTTTGTCGGCTTGTTGGGTATATTCTTTTAGGTTGGCTTGATAGATAGTCCATTCTAAAAGGTCTTAAACCCATCGGCGGTTAGGTCGGCTATCGCAATAGGTCGAGTAGCTAGGCCAGTCTCATCGTCGCCGGCCACAGACTCGGTAGCCAATCGAGCCGTTGCAGTTGACGAGCTAGGGGCCTTGTGCTTATGCTGTGCAGGAGTAGGAGCCGTAGGCTTTGCCGATAAAAGGGGTCGCCCCCTGAATCTGGCTCCAGGTATCTCCGGCTACAGCCTAGGCTTGGAACTCTAGGTCCCAGGACTCCCAGTCGTCGGAGCTGGCCAGTTAGGCAGTATTGTCGTTGTTATTGGTGTTGGCTAATCGACAGATTGAGCGAATGAGACTCTTAATTGTCAGAAGCACTACACTCTTTGATCGGCGTTGCAATTTTTACCTAGGTACCTAGTGTAACGGCGGGCGCCGTATGCTGATAGTAGTACCTTGTATAACCAACAATCTGCATTCCGGGTGCCGACTTGGTATTCCGCCGTCCATTTTGGAAGTACTGCGCAGTTGGGTTGTAGGTCAATTGCTCTGCCGTCACATACAGGATGTATTTTACCGGGAATATCCTTGGATGAATCGGTAGGCTACCGGGCTATGAGGGCCTTGTGGGAAGGTAATTCTGCTAATTTGGGAAGGTCTTAAAATCGGTGTATCCACTCGAAGACTTATTCAACTATAGTAACTATATGGCCATTACGCTGGACGAATCATTCCAGCACACCCCACCCCCTAAGCTATCCAAACTACCTCGCTGGGTAGCTCGCCAACCCACTGGGACAGCTGTGATTGTAACCGATCTTGATCCTCTTGACTCATGTCATTGAAATTCTCGTCACAGGTGTAGCGCTGATAAAGTGTCACAAAGCCAGTTCTTTGGTATGTGTCGGGAGCATCTCCTGGCGCTAGAAGGAGACAGTGATACCATTTCTTGAGTACACCGGCACCTGAAGACCTCCCATATGAAACAAATCGTGAATCATGCTGTAACATGAGCATCGTGACGTCGACCTCTTCGGACAGCCTCACGTCGACGTGAGGCAATCGTTTGACTGATCTTATTCCGCTCTGGGTAGTGAAGGGCCCAAGTGAACTGTCGATCCGAACAATAAAGTCTATAAAATGCGGGAAGTCAAAGTGGTGACGTAGGGAGACGGTCTGGTCATACCCCCATTCTAGAAGTTTCTTTGGAAGCTCCATTATGCACTTGAGAATAGGGCCGCAGACCGACATAATTCCATGCAACATCCTCCCAAATGGGTTGATGTCCAGTGTTGGGACGGTGTTGATAGTTAAGACTCTGCTGGTACTAGTATGCCACGGGTCTGACTCGATACAGAGTTGAAACCTAATGCGTGAACTCCAATATTTGGGATTGACGGAAGCCCATGAGAAGCTAGGGGCAACATAGTTTTTGGGGCAAGAGAAACTGGGACTCGGATTATCGTCGTCGTAGCTTTCCATGACGGTGACACAATACCAGCTCAACTGCGATATGTCGGCCAAGGCACCGCCACCCCAGATGCCAGCGAAGTAGTTGGTGTTCGTATCCCTAGGGCTTTTATCCAAGGGTGACAAATACATTCCGGAGTCTTGCGAAGCGTAGCACGTTCGGACATCGGGCGCCAGCCGCCTTGCCAAGCTGGATATAGCCAAAAGTTTGTCCGTTTCAACACTAAAGTGCCGCTGCGAGAAGTTGCCGACAATGCCGGCCCAGCGATGGATGAAAGGTGTTCCAGCTTCGGGGCAACCTTGCTGTACCAGATATCGATCCATAAAGGTTTTATCTGTCCGAGCACCACAGAAGCATGCAGTCCCCGCGTTGCACTTCCATTGAATGTCGCCGCTCGTGAACCTAATGTACCTCGAGGCCAACACTTCCTCCTGGAAGGTCCACCCGCGTTTGTCGATCGGGTCCATGTTGCCACCGTGTTGGTCCGATGAGTGAAAGCCTGAGCGGCTTTCTCGGTGGAATGCAAACCGGTATGGGAGCGGAAGCGAGGGTGACTTCGGCGGGGAAAGAGCAGATGTTTCGGGCAGAAATCCGCTCTCGTAAGATGTGGAAGAGGCCGCGATAATTGTAACTTTGGCCATGGAGTAGACCATCTCCATCTTGGCTGCCTCCGCTTCCCAGTCGGCTGGTGAATCTTGCAGAATGCATAGCGAGTCGATCCAGATGTACTCGATTCCGAGCCACTGACACACCTGCACACCGTGCTGGAGCGTCAACGGCAGCTCTGAAATTGGGACACCAGCGTACAGTCTCCCTAGTGTTGTCGAGTTTGCCAGATGTGGCTTCGGATGGTCTTTCTGCAACTTGGACTGATCTCCCCAGCAATAACTCAAGGCCGCGTACTGACCCGGAATTGTGAGCGGGTCAAACGCTTCCAGGATGACGACACCGTCGGCGATTCTCAAAATTCGAGCCGGCCATGCACCGACCCTCTCGTCGCCCACAGCTTGCTGGACCAGCGGCGCACAGCCGTCGTGGTGTGGATTGCTCAAGCAGTTCGCCATTTGGCTCCGGATAAGGGACGGGATGTCTGATGGTGACGATTGAGTGGCATTACCGTCTGGGCAATCTAGTGCATTTTAGTATTTTGTTTCTCAGGTGTCAGTCGGTCTCGAGAGAACCCACCTTTCTGAGTTCGCATCACCCACCCGGGCGGACGGCAAGTATTCCAGGTGGGAAGGTCCCAATAAAGCTGGTCCGGGCCGCGGAAAAGCATTGTCGATGGGTCCAGGTATTCAATTTCAAGGACATCGAACTTCCTCGCGCGTGATTTCGGATCGTCCAGCACCTGAAACTCCCAGGGCTTCCACAATTCAAATGAAATCGCAACGTTGAAGACAACCTCGCAAAACTTGCAGCCGAGTTGCCTGCCTCGGAAGTTGTCATCGACCGAGACCTTGACGTACCAGCGATCATCCGTGGAGCGCTTGATGCCACTGTCAGGCCAGACGGGGGCCGCTGGGTCATGGCTGCGATCCTCGGTGACCCCAGACAGCAGCTGATGGCAGGCGTTGCAAAGACTGGGATCCCACTGTTCTGAAAGAAGGGCCCAGGTCTCACCACTGTGTGGGAACCGCACATATCGGCTCGCATCGTGGCGTCTCGCGGGTGGGACTTTGGGCACGTCCATCATGGGCGGGGCTCGAGGAGCGGTTTCGTTACAGACTCGGAGCCCAAGCGGAGAGGGTGCAGATGGGGGTATCCGGCCTTGATATTGCTGCCTGGAGAGGGGGGACGCTATACCACACCGTAAAGGGGCGGCCCGCATGCCAATTGCCCACTACTTGCCCACCACTTGTAATGCTGTGCGCGGGTCGCAGTGCAGTGGGCAAGCACAAGGCTGGTGGCAGGGCCGACAGTTTGAGAGGTGCCAGAGGTGGACAGTTATAGTGTTAATGGGCCTTTTATTGTGTATTTGAGTTATTTGAGTGATTTAAATCGCAGCAATAGTGTTCAATTGAATGCAATTGACTGCGAAATGTGCAACCGTGTGTGTGCAAAGGCAGCGCGTGTGGAAAAAGTGTGTATTGGGGATGTATCCGGTAGGTTGTGACATTTTTTACGGTACGGCGTTACGCACTCATAATTAATGCTGTTGGGTGAAGACGTCGGCGTTAATGGGGGTTGACAACCTGACAGTGTGCTTTATGCTATCAAACTCCGAATTAGCTCGCAACACAGCAAATTAGACGACCACGCATGTTGCAGGTTGAGGTGATTGACATTCGATTCATCCACGATCTTTCACGGCTTACACAAGTCAACAGCACACTGCCGTAGCTGACTCGTGGTTTCAGACGCATCATAGGTTACCTCATGATAACGCTCCCTCTTTGCACGTGCATGCATTATGGCCAGACTTGCCGCACACACCACAGCACCGAATCTTCGTACGAGACCCTCCTATACCACCATCATTTTATCGTGTGTGCTTTCTGATCAAGTAGATCTTATGCCTTTTATATAGTAAGTGACCCTCTAAGCCGCATACGTGTTTTTTTGGCCTACGTAGCGAAGAGACCTCTTCACGAAGAGCTACCTTGTATATTATACTATTGCTCCTTTGGTGAATTGGTAATAGCTCGTATCAAGGTTAGAGACTGAATCCGTAAGTTTAGGTAAATTGGTTGGAGTATCGCGTAGTGCATGCCCACCGTAACGTCGGCGGCGAAGTGTTGTTTCTGGAACGCTATATATATATAGCTTGGCTGCGGTTAAAACATTGAGTTTCTTACTGCGTTGGATAGCCTCAAGTGCTAAAAGGATTCTTTCTTCGTTTGATGGGTACTCCATGGTCTTTTTAGGGCAGAAATCTGACGTTGAAGATAGGGGGTGCGCGTTACCGGGGAAATTCGCCATTCGCTTGTTTTCGCCACTCATTTAGGGATCCCCTCATTTATCACGCACCTTATGTCAAAGTATTGTGATGATAACCTGGTGTCTCAACAAGTGAATATCTTAGTCTTGCAAAGCTCGCAAGAGAACGATGTAGAGTAACACCCGTGACCCCTCGGCACTTGCCCATCCTCAATGGGTTGGGGGCTCTTCAGCTTTCCAGTTCTTGCTAACTTCATCTTTACCCGTTTTCTGCGTAGATATGCTCCCGCTTTCCGCCTCCGACGGGTTCGAGGAAGCCGACATCTTGTGCTTCTTTGATAGACGTGGGAAGGTGTCCGGAATGCCGTCGACCACACCCGATTGCGTCGCACGCGTGGTGGCTAAGCGCAGTTTCATGTAGCTTGTTAGACCTGTGGCGGCTTTTTTTCTTTTCTAGGAAACGGCGAACAAAAGAGGAAAGTAATACTAACCTGCAGTATTAGTGACTAGCATGAGGAACTGGCCGACTCCGTCCGCGACAGTTTTCCACTGATCTCTGTTACAAGCAGTCCATTTGAGATAGGACTCACGACACTTACACCTGAAGCTAGTAGTCCCATGATTGAGAAGAGGATGGGATAATGGGTGATGTAAAAGGGGATGTAAAAGTGCTTATTTAAGGGATCTAAGTTACCTTGGGTATGTAGTCATGCGAGGGGGCTCGGAACTTGTCCACGGTAAATGTGTGGAGGAACAGCTGTCAATGCAACTCTTTATGTTGGATTGATCTGTCCACCAGTTAGTCGGCAGGGGGATAATTCCTCAGTGGCAGGTGGTTGCCCAATTGCCAAGAATAGCCACCGAGAGCAAACTCGCGCTCTCGCAGGCCCAGTCGTCACCGAGTCACAAAATGAGACTCACCTGCAGGTGGTGCCTATGTAAACTCACACACACTTGGTGACATTGGACTCATTGGATCTATATAAATGAGGTCTTTTTATTTGATTCCAACCATGCGAAAAACGGCGGGACGCACTATCGGAAGCCCATGTCGTGGCCTGACGACGTAGTATGATTTAGCCGCTGATATTGGGAACAAGGGCGAACCACTGCATCGGGTCGCATTCTTTAGGAAAACCGGTCTTGCTACGACATTCTTCCCAGGAAGAAATGGCCAATTTTGTTGGTACAGGTAGCTCGGTGACGGGTCGGCGTGTTATCTGCCAAGCCACTCAAAGTCCCAACGGTCAACTCATCAACCCGCAGGAGAGTGGTTCTGAAGTTGGCTTGTGAGATGCTTCGTGAGGCAATGCACTGCAAGCGGTAAAAGGAAGCTAGGGTCAGAGTGAAAAGCGAAAACTGACATGTATTGAGCTGCTACTCACAGCTGTTTCTAACTCGAAGCTCGCAGGATAGCAGCTCAGAACCAACAAACTCCGTGTCAATCTAGGTCTCAGAAAATTCCGTATTAACGTAGGGAGTCTGGTCTCTTGGTTGGATTCCTACCTACCTTGGTATGAACGCACAGCACTAATACTAGCCTCCTCATCAATTCCATTTCCATCCTGCCCATGGTTTTGGTTCATCTTACAACATGCGCTTTTCTCCCCTCGTTGTGCTGAGCACTCTCCTTTACTGCGTGGTAGCCGACTACAATCTCTGGTGGCGGAGCTGCACAACGGGCTTCGGTGACATGGGAGGTGATTGGCGTCAAGCCACCGCTTCGAGTGACAAAGATGGCCACTGCGGCGGGTGCAATGTCGGTGGAGATGTAGGGGCTGGTCACGCCAGGGGAGGCAACCCGGTAACTAAACCCCGGATTGATGATGGCGGTTTTGCTCCCCTCCCCCCTTTTCACCGCTTACCTTGACGTCAAGCCATTTTCTTCTGGACGGCCCCAGCTGATTTGTTTCCAATAGTGCAATGACAGACGCGAAGACGAGCTCATCTACCGTTGGAAAGGTAACGACTACGATATCATTGTCGCCGGCACCGGTATCAAAGTCGGGTTTTGCTACCGCGAGGGTGGTCAGCAGTCCTGCAATGAGTGGAATTTTTCTTGTGCTGTCAAAGCTCTACCGTTGCACCATTTATTATTGTCACAAACCTGTCAAGCGGGGGACTGAAGTACATGGTATGCATCTCTTCATTATCCTCAAGCTACCTGGACCATGGACGCCGTTGCGCCTCACTTCCCGAGCCCGCTACTCAGCCAGAGTTTTTGTACCCCTTGGTTAAAGCTGAGCTCGATGTCAGCCGCGCCAAAAGCTAGATCGCCATATGCACTACCTAGCACCAGCATAACCTATGCAGTCTAAAGGCTAGCAGCTTTCAAGAGTTTTTCCCAGGCCTTCTTGTGTTGCGCTTACCGACGAGGTTGGTATTAAGGCCAGAGCTTAAACCGCCAAGCGAGCGATAGGGATACTTGATTATAGTTGGTATATTACGTTTGAGAAGGGCTAGGTTTCCCCTTCTAACGCTAAACGAAGGGTGAAAGATATTAAGAAGACACTATTCTACTGTCCAAATAAAGAGGATTAATGGGATAGTCGATGATTAGACAAGTGCCACTTTACTATCTACCGGGAAAGAAAGATCCGAATCATCCGAAAGCCAGACGAAAGATAAAGCAATTTATTCAAATGAATGCTAGTATAACTGGCCCTGGATTGAATGACCTTGCTCTGGTCGGCTGGGAGTAAATTCCTCAGCCGGCGATAAATAAAATGATGGATTCAATGGTAGTGCGAATGCACCATGTGTTAGCCGGCGAGGGTCGGATGACTAGATGGTAGGACGGCTGTAGGGTGACTGTACAATAGAGTACCTGTGTTGAAGTAGAAAATTGGCCCTGTCGCAATGTACTGTGAGGTAATGCGTCCCGATTTTTTTTTTGGCAAACAGCTTTGGTGGGCTTGCAAGCATTTGAGCGACGAGACAACCGTCCGATCCGAAAAGCGGGGTAGAAATAAGCACAAAGAGCCGAGGACCACAGCCAGACGGTTTTGTGCGGAACAGAACTCGTTTGAACCTGACAGAATCCATCGTTGCAGCTGACAGTTGTACGGCCAGTGGAGAACAAGCATCCATCCCTGCCCAACCACTTTCTTCTTCTCTGGTCAGCCTTTTAGGGATCCAGGAATTAGACTCGCATCTGCGCCTCGGCATGGCAAAAGCCTCAGTCCTCTATCTTGGGGAGCAGCGAGAGGGGAAATGTCTCCAACTCCCACTCAGCAATTTCTTGCAGAGCCCTCGATTGTTCGACAATGCAGACAGCTTCCCGCGCGGCAGATATCAAGGGCCTGCAGTCTTGTAAGTCAACCAGCCCTCTCAGAGCGAGCGCCCCGGCCCTGATCGGGACATGCCCGTTAATACCGCCCGACGGCTTTGCCCTCAGGGTACTTGAGGAATGCGACGAGCATAAGGCGGATGAGATTCGCAACGCTATCCTCGAGCTTCTCAGGCCAGAATGCCGCGACAGCTATCCCTGGGATATGACTCAATTGTTGCTCAACACGCGCGACTCAAAGATGCCCGACTATATAAGGCATACCACATCTGATGACCTATGGTCCGTCATCAAATACCGTGGGAAGAACGATTATACGCAAGAAGGCCAAGAATGGCTCGCCAAGAACGAGGGCCAGGTCGATCTCAACGAGCTCCCTGGCCTGAGACGAAGGATCAACCGTCTCTTTGGCACTAGCACTCGAGTCGCTACGTGGCTCTGCTGCGAGCCGCGGCTGGCAATCGGCGAGCGGAGCGTTAGATTGACGGCCCTTGTGGTGCTGGTCTTTGACAATAAACCGCACAGGAGCCGCAGCAGCGCGAGGTCGCGTGACTGTCTGGCCACTCGCCTTCAGGAGCACTTGGGGCCAGTAATGGGCAATGGCATCGCCCAAGCCATCGAAAAACACCCGCTCACCATTTACGTCTACTTGTACTCCTGCTTCAACAACTTTAGTTCCATCGTGAAATGCTACGAGTATCTCTTCAAGATCGCGGTAGGTATTCTCCGTGAGACCCGGCTCAGAACTTGTTGGTGCCGGCACGAAGCTGACCCGACCAGACTTCCCTTCAGGGGGGGTACAGCTTTGGGGTCCCGGAACGTTCTCTCCTTCTCAACAGGGGCCTTGTCCAGATCTCGTTCGGGCTCCCAGACATCCTCCAGCACCGAGCCGTACTCAGGCAACTGCGCAACTGCAACAAACGCCGGGGAAATGACGAGGGTCATGATGTTACGGATGTGCAGAATCAACTGGAACAGTTCTTCGTCTCAATGACGCACGATATTGACGACTTTGACCGCCATGTCGATATGTTTTGCCAGCGCTTCCAATCATCGCTGGAACTGGTATGGAACCATGCCTCCAAATATCTTGGCTTGGCAGCGGAGCACCAAGGATGCTGACGATGCTGGTCCCTCAGGAATTTAACATCTCGGACGAGAAAATGAACTGGGTTATGATGTGGTTCACATTCGTAGCCATCATCTTCACTCCCATGGCGTTCGTAGCGGTACGTCTTTGCTCTCATCCTCCCGCCAGGCCACGCCAGCGAGGCTAATGCTTGGCAACAAGTCGATATTCGGAATAACCACCGTCGAAGCAGACCCGGTGTGGTTCCTGGTTGCCATCGCCCCCGTCTTCTCAGTGTCTCTGGCCATTTGCTTCTTCATCTTTACCAAGAGCCAGCAGATCGACCGCGGGCTGAGACCGCGCCACATTCGCAACCTGTTGACCCTCATGCCTTATGCCGAAGTGACTTCCTTCGCCGGGCTGCGGCCTCGACCAGTGGCAAGAAACGAGAGAAGTAGCGCTGTTCGCGACTTTGAAGCCGAATCTGGCTCGGAATCCGACGCTAGCATGTCTCGGCCTCCGTCTCCGCCGATTGGGCCACCCCTGCGGAGGCATCGACCGTACGCTCCACCTCCGCCTCCACCTCCGCCGATGGCATGGATGCCGCGACCCCCTATGATGCATCAACAACCCAGGCCACCGCCTCCACCCGGCCATATCCCCACCGCCCCTAACATCATTGACGTAGAGCCGATATTGCGCCATCGACGACACAAACGCGCCTCGCTCACTCCCCTGACGTCGAGGCCTGGAACCAGCTCAATGATGAGACCGCGCAACGAGACGAGCACTACCTATGATACACTGCGCATGCCTGATTTCACTCCAAGCCGGCCCGTCGAGCCCAGCCACCGTCGCAGCGATGCGGCAGCAGGCCCGTCATCGTCCAGCCATCCGGCTCCGCCGCCTTCTAGGCCTCCGGGGCCCGGCATCGTCATCCAGCATCGACACAGCCGCTCATCAGATAGCACGAGCGACGAGCGCTCCTAATAACCAATAACGCGGGAACCGCTTTGGATCCGATTGACTTGCTATTGTCTTGTGACTCAGGGCACCTGAAAGGTACGGTGTGGTAACCAGCAAAGTGAATGATCAAGGATCAAAAGGGACAGACGACGTAATGATAAACATAATGCTCCATAGTCTGTAAATCACAAAGGTTAATTACCCATTAGCTTTACTTTTAACTAATAACTTTCTAGGGCCTATTTCCGAAAAGGACGAGGGAGCTTCTTTCTCTCGACGATCTATCGCGGCGTATATGTAAACCAGGGGTATGCCTGAGGCTCTGTTACTGTATGTGAGGGTGTCCTGACGGATCTGGGGTCATACCCCACCTTCCTTATGTACTGCTAACCTAGGTTAACGCCTATTTCCAAGATTATAGTCATGGTTGTGTTTATAGATCGTACCCATGGTCATAATGTGGGTTCTTGCAGTTGTCATTTACCGGAAGTTTCAGGGCGTCTTTGTGGCTAGGGGCCCTTCCTTCACACCTCACACCCAGCTGGGAACACATTATATGATACTATTCGATGTACTGCCTGTCAACTTTCAGATGGCCACTCCGGCTTCTTGGTACCTCGGCTCGTGTGATCATGCATCTTGGTAGCTATTCTACTACCAAACCCCGGCTCTAGGACCTCCGGCAACGAGCCCTAGAGCCGTTGTGCAGCCACTTCGACACTCCCGGTGCGGTTATTCCCGAGCTCCCAAAGGAACCGGGCGACCTATGAGAGTCACGAGTTGTTGATTCCGCGATCTAGACCAATGGCACGGTTCAAAATATGTTGATTCGTTGGAACGTCCGCTATGGCGCTGTTGGAGGCGTGCTTGGCGCTTGTCATGGCGCAGCCGATGAAGACGTAGTGGTCGCAAGCTGAGAGAAACTCGTACTGTAACAGGCCCCACACAGAAATCGATGAGACACTGAGTGGCATGACCACTGCTCCTCAGCCGCCGGTAAGCGCCGTTGGAAAGGGAGCGTAAAATGCTCAAAAGCGCGTCCCTCGGCTGTCTCCTGTGTGCAAGAGAGCTCTTCATCCTACAAGACTACTTCCCACGCGAGATATGAGGTACCCGTGTCTCTGACAGCCCGTAGTCTATCGAGTTTTGTCGCTCTCGGCCATCCACTATTTCTTTTTCTCAGGGCTAGCCATAACATAATGAAGCCTACTGTCTTCCCGCTACTCCTAGCCGCAGCGGGCTCCGCTCTCTCGGCCGATGATAGGCCCCAATCCAAGCGCCAGGGTCTTGAAGACATTACAGATCAGTATCTTTTCAGTCTCTCCCTGCCCCAATTCACGGCGAAACACAACGCCCGCGACCCGGCAGCTCTGGATTGGACCACCGACAACTGCACACTATCGCCCGACAACCCGCTCGGTTTCCCCTTCGTTCCGGCATGCCGCCGCCACGACTTTGGATACAATAATTACCAAGGACAGAACCGCTTCACAGTAGTCGGGAAGCGCAGGATCGATGAAAAGTTCAAGACCGAGTATGGTACCCCTCGAAATGCTTCGGTGTGGAGTAGTGCTAATCCATCGTAGCTTATACTATCAATGCAGTACTGAGGTGTTCATGACACTATGCAGAGCTCTAGCAGAAGTATATTACGCCGCTGTGAGGGCATTTGGAGGATTGGATGCAAGTAAGCGCGATGAAGGCCTCATCCGGGAATACGAGGAAATGGTAGCCGTCTATAATGCTCTGGTAGAGGTGGCGCAAAGGTACGGCGACGTGGCTGCCGGAACTGGGATGATTTGAGTGAAAGATTGTCAAAGTATACCCAGCTCATGATGAAATCCTTTGGTTTCCCTTTACAGTAGCTTCATAGCATAGGTTTAGGAGCTCTTGCGGTCAAGACTGTTATCTGCAAAGGATGCATCGCTAGCTACCACAAAGCCTTCTTTACCCCCTTTAGCCTACGTGTATTGTGTAGGTAGTATAATACTTGGGGCGGCTAAAGGCCAGTCTACCCAGTTGGCGGGGGGAAACGACAGTCCATCATCCATTTTTTGAAAACTCCCGAATGAACCGTGACCCAAAGACAGGCTCCCAGTCCGTGTCCACGTCGGGGCCATTCCAGTCGAACGAGCGCCAGGTTTGCTAAAAGTATTCGCCGGTCGCGCGGCAAAAACGTTCCGCAGTAGCATAGAGGCCCCGGCATAGATTCTGGATGTTTTTCTGATCCGTGATGAAGACGTTTTTCGGACTGACATGGAAACCAACGATATCCTTGCTTTCTAGCGCCTTGCTGACAAGCCGAGGGCATTAACGACTATTGAGAGAAAGGCGCTAGATCTAACTGTTCTCACCTCGTTCTCGAAAGGATCTGACCCATATCGCTCATGTACTAGTACATGTTGGTGATGTACGGAATCGTGTCCCTAAGCATCGGGGGTGGGGTTGGCCCCCCGGCAAGACAGCCCACATCGAAAGGTACGGCGGGGAGGTGATGCTGCTCGCCGCCATGAACTATATTAACGTGACGGTACTGCGGTCGCGCGACGGCTGGCGAACCGCAGAGCAGCTGGGTACCATCACGTCCAACTTGCCAGCCTTCTTCTAGAGGATCATCCCGTCCACGGTGTAGGTCGCCCAGAGCTAGTTCATGGTCGGACAGGGCTTTCCCGGCGCGATCGTGCCTGGGACTAAAGGGGGCAATCAGAGCAACTTTCGGTTCTTTGACATTACTGGGCAGGTGGAAGCGTTACTGGCCTCGATGTGACTCTCTTGCAATAAGAATGTCAATTTTTTTCCTAGGCCGTCCCAGATCATAGCGCACGAATCTACATCAACAGATTGACGAGCTGGATGCCCAAAACACCCAGGACCCCCCCTGCTGGGATCATGATAGCATTTGCGCCTGACGATCCCGAGGGTTTGCTACTCGAAGTCGTACCCGAGGTAAAGCCCGCGCCGGACGCGGCATCGGTCGGGGTCGAGGTAACACGGCTTGAACTAGAGTTGCTGACCCATCAGCCTCAGGACCGGTACGGAGGAGAAAACAGAAAACTGGGATAACTTGAAATCATACCTTGTGGCCGATGCACTGCCAGAGTCACTGCCGGAACCGGTACCAGAGCCGGCGCCCGAGCCTGATCCTGAACCGGAAGACCCCGAACCAGATGACCCGCCAGACCCTAGCCCTCCGCCCGCAATGGCCGCGGCGTTGCACTGGTCCTGGTAGATGTCGGGGTTCATGTAGGATTCCGCGCCGGGGCACAGCTCGGCCGGGAAGAATTGCGTGCAGTAGTTATACCACATCCGCGCCGCGTTGGCCGGGCTGTTCACGCCGGGATCGCAGCTGGTGCTGGTGCATGTGACGAATTCCGTGTCGCCCACACCCCCGCACATGCACTCAGCGTAGCTGCGGTCCTGGTAGAAGCCCGGGCAGGCTAGGAAGGCGTTGTCCAAACAGGCCGTGCAGGTCGGATCCGAAGGGCTGAACCCAAAGATGGCGTTGGAGGCGAGGACGGCGGGCGAAAGGAGGGTGCTCGCCAGCCCAAGCGCGATTATCAGGCGTGTCATGATGGTCACAAAGGACGCAGATTCAGCTTGTGAGATGATATAGAGAAGTTGGCGAGCGAGGATCTGCCCGCTTGCCCCCGGAGGAAGGGGGGGGGGCGACGCCCCAGCCTTTAATAAGTGCTACTCGCCACCGACACCAGCGCCAGGTCGTTCCGGCTGGGCCGAAACGAGACAGCGCAGGTCTTGGCGCAGTAAGGAACCAGGAGAATCTTGGCGAGTCTAGGCCTGGCCCGCTGCTCAGAGCCGCCGTGGCGCTACATTTCCCCTGCGCTATTGAAGTTTGGTCCGCTGTGTCGGGTCTAGCTCGTATCCCCTGTCCAATGCCAAGGCTGCTACTCATGTTTGAATGGTTTCAAGCTTGTTAGTCTCTCTCAGCCGCAACTGCTAGCCTGCAATGGCCATGATCACCCTAGCTTGTAAGGCTATGTGAGGCTCTGGAAACTCGGCAAAAGATGCCGAAGGATCGGGAAACTTTCTATCCAATCATGCATTCTTACCATTCGCTTTTTAGATCTCACACAACCTCAGGCCGCAGCCTCAGATTGGGACATTTTCCTAATTTCCACCATACTTATCTGCTTCACTTTCTCCAATTCCGTAGCCAGTTCCTTAGATACTGCAGCTTAGAGATTGTTATATCCAATAAAGAGTGTCTTTGTGACCCCATCGTCAACTTAGCCAGGCTGAATACCCTCTCGCACGCTATACTGGCGGCTGGAATCGTAAGTATGTTAATTGCCATTCTTGAGAGTCTTAGAAAACGCTCCTTATTGGCCAGCTACCACCCTCAGGGGGTAATCCATATCTTTTGGTATAGGCTCTAATAGGTAGTCACCTACTTCATCCTCATTCACTAATACTATCACACGCTCCCTATATCATAAGACTTATAGGTTTAGTAATAGCCTTCGATACTTTTATCCTCCCGGATCTAAGCTTCCCCATTTGGCCCTGGAAATTGGAAAAAATGGACCCAATCCAAATCTAGCCAAATCCAGGAGGTCCTGGGTTTGGCTTACCTTGGGTTGACTTGGCTTGTGTCATGCGCTGCCACCGCAAACGATATTTATGGGCAAGACAGAGCAATCCCTTTACGTGTAAGGCTGCCACCCGATGCAATATCATCCACTGCCCATCGTCAGCCCCACCCAAAGAGAGGCAGTTCTCAGCTGTTCCACCTTTGAACGACCTTTGGCTAAGCAGATCGATCACACGCGCCTCTCCCAACCATACACACCATAAACACCACGCCAAAAGAGCTGGCCTAAGCTGCAACACTGAAGGCCGAGATCAGACTTGCACAGGCACCCTCCGAGTTCTGTGCCAACCTTGGTGAGTGCCGGTTGCGGGATTTCAAGACACTGCAAACCGCGTCACCACCCCAAGCCTCTGATGTGATTAAGCTCACTGAGGAGGTCGACCGTCCATGGATCCTGGCGGCATTATGCCACGAGTATGGCATTGATTCTCGACAAAATTCAGACACCGTCCTGTGTTGGCAATTTTCTGGTTGCATCTTCCCAAAAATATAATCGCGAGTGGTATATGGGCGACCGTGAGTCTCTTTGGGTGTGAGTTCCTCTACCGAACACCCTATTACGCAGAGTGGGCCCCCTTCGACGCTTACCGAGCTGAGCACAGCACCCCACGTCCAGCCAGGAAATGCTGCCGATTGGGACCTCATCTCCATCCTTCAAAACAGTTCGGCGACTATCCTGCTGTGCGGCGGTAGGCTCCTCGAGGTCGACGAAGATCGTTTTATCCACCACTCTGCGAGCCAACACTTGACTGGAACCCCTCCAGTGCATGAGAAGGGGCTTGTTGGGACCTACCGTTTTCGTGGGAGCGAAGCCGACATCTATCTCGGGGTCCGTCTGCGTCACACATACTTGAGCTATAGCATCTTCAAGACGGAATTAGCCCCGGCCGCGCCCAAGATGTCCTTCAACTCACATTACCTCGGAAGCAAGATTACAAAGAGATTGAGCCTCCATGTTCCAACCCTCTGCAGTAAGATGGCTGATCCACCCTCCAGCAAGCCCTGATCGCACCGCGCCCTTTGTGGTTACAATTCTAAAGAGCTCATTCCAAAATATCTTTGGGTCCATTCTGTTAAACGGGACCGTAAAGGATTTCAAATACTATTTCTTCGTAGCTGACAGCTTGATAAAGGATGGACACAAGTCATTTGCCTGTTTCATGTCGAGCCTCGTCCTCTCTCTCGGCCGAACAATATCGAGCTACACTCTGCCATCACCGAGAACCACCTCCAGGCTGCTGTCCCTCTCGGAGGAGCATCAGGCCTGCTGTGTATGAGAGACGACTCACTCGCGCTCTGGCATCGACTCATTTGTAGATGCGTATGGTCTTGGCATGGCTGGGCACGCCTTTGCGCAGCACGAACAGCATCCAGTACCCCGGCAGAGTGACGCCTGCGCCGCTTGGAATATCGGCCGTGTACTTCCTGTCGGCGGCGTTGCCTTGCGGGACCAGCGTCAAGTGGATGCGTCGCAGGTCGTTGTTCAGCGAGTGCGTCGTGGCGCTGTACCGAATGAGGCTGGCGTCGTCGACCTCTACGTCGGTCAGGATGGGGATGGTCAAGTTGGGGCCGAGTTGGTATTCCTCAATATTGGGGGGGTTGTCATTCGTGATGGTGGGCCGCGCGGCCGTGGTCTCGGCGTCGGGCGCGAGGTAGTCGGACTGGTAGATCTGGGCGTCGTAGTGGTTCGTCTTCTCGTGATCCTTGTTCAGGACGCCACCGCCGACAAGCACGCTGGCGTCGGGCAGCAGCAAGGCCCACGAGTGGTACGCCCGGGGGATCGAGTGACTAGCCGCGTCTCGTCGTAAGCCTCCTTCTTCCACTCTTTCGGAGCCCTTTGTCAGGAAGAACCAGTTCATCTTCTTGGAAAGGCAGGTGTGGAATACGCTACCGTCCTTCCAGGCAAACAGCCACGGGTGGTGTTGCCGCCACTGGTCCTTGACGCAGCCGCCCGCGTCTGACCACGGCTCGCACCGGCTCTTGTCTATCCTGATGGAGTCTGCCGGGATCTTGCCTTTCAACAGAGTCCAGCCGCCCAGTTTCGGATCGTATATCTCGCCGTCCTGGTCCACGTCCGAGTCATCCGGCCAGGTTCCCCCGATCATGAAGGTTCTGCCATCGGGCAGGTACGTCTGGCCCTGGTATCCTCGCGACTTGTTGACCTTGTTGTTTGCCGGCATTTCCCATCCATTGTCGGGGTTGTAGATGCTGAACACATCTGCCGTGGACCCGCCCGTGAATATGACCTGACCAATCTCATCCATCGACGTTCCGGGACAGAAGACATCGTGGTGTGTTTTGTCGACTGTTTGTTCCGTGATGTTGTTTCCACTTGCTGGATCCCACTCGGCCAGCACGGTTTTCCGCTCTCTGTTATTCGCCTGAAAATGATTGTATGCATAGGACGCCACGGTCACCAGCCGGCCGGTTTTTGGGTTTAGCCATGCGGTGACGGGCACCAGAGGGAAATCTAGCGTGTAGCTCTATCTTCCTCCCTTGTCTACAGCAACTGGAATGTCGGGGAGGGTCCAGACGTTGATGTCGCTGATTGCGACGAAACCCACGTCTCCGTGTGTATCCACGACGGAAATGTTAACAAACCGGGCTAGACGAGGCTCAAGCATGGCAGCTGGAATGCCGAGCTGTTAGCGCGCTCATCATGGATGAATTCATTCCTGGTGGGAAATATACGCGTACTTCCGCCACTATCTCTCCAGGCTCCAAGCGCAACGAGCTGCCATTCTCCCGTCGTCCCACGAACCTCGACCCGGTGTTTCCGGACTGCGCCTTCGTCTTCGGAGCTTTGGCTCGGTATCACGGCGAGGCTATGTATGATGACTTCCCTTCCAAGATCGATGGCGATCCAGTGAACGGCACCCGGGCTGGTTGCGCTTTTCCAATCCGTCTCGCCTCCGCGAGCGTCGATTGCCTTGTCGCACCCAGCCGTGCTGTCAGCCTGGTTGCTGCTGCACGTAGGTTTCCACCCGGTACGGTCTTCTATACGCGTCGCGCCCCAGGGCGTTGCTGCGGGCAAAACGGGCTTGGTTACCGTGGCCCCCTGGCCAACAAGAGGCGCGCTGTCGTGCCAAGGAGCCGCTGCTGGTCCGACAGCAACAGGCTCAAGCACGCCGCCCTCCAGCAGCACCCCGGGCGCCTCACCGTGAGCCCTGCCGCACTGCAGGACGACATTGTACGCCAGAGCAGCAAAGTTGGCAATTGGCTGCCCAAAGAAGATGGTAAAAGCCAAGACAGATGCCAGGAAGAGCACCTTGACGACAAAAAAGGGTAGCTGTCTGAGCTTTCCTAGCGTGGTCTGCGGCCTCGGCGGGGATGGAAGCCTGGTTTTCTCTGCATCGTTAGAGGCTAAGAAGAGTAGATTCTCCGAGTCCGACGTGGCATCTGGCTCGGAGAGGGCCACCGCCTCGTAGAAGAAGCGGCCAAGATTGAACATTCTGCTTCACTGGGTGCTGGTATCAGCGGGCTACCAGGCACGGCAACTTGTCTGTCCCCTCTGTCCGCTTTTCCGACCAGCCTATGGCCCAGCCGTTGATGGGATGTAGCAGTATGGCAGGAGTCGTCAAGGTAAAAGGCTATCTATAGCTAAGGTAGGCACAAGGAAGCGCTGCTCATATTGTGTCCAAGAGACTGAATAAAAAAAATAACAAAAAGTACAAACAACACAATAAAAGAAAAAAAAACAAGCAAGAGTTGCTGTCAAGCCGTGTTTGCTCCAACTCAGGGGGCGGCGACCTCGGTCAAGGTGCCTTTCAAGGCCTTGATGGACGGCACGAAAAAGTATTCGCCACCCCTGAAAGTCACCAGCCGCGGTTTGATTAGCACCGGTTGTGCGCCCTCGGCGAACAACGTCTTCATAGCATTTGGGTCACCCACCTGGCCAACGATGGGGTCGATACCAAGGTCGATGCCAGAGCCGGTCTTGGGGAAGCTGCTCGAGTTGCACCAGGCCAGCTGCATGTGCTGGAAGCCGTCCTCGATGTAGCAGGCAAACAAAAGCCCGCGCTTCAGTCCGGCATCTTCACCTTCTGCGTAGTCGGGCCCATAGGGGATCCCGCCGCGGATCATATTGGAAAATTTGAGCCCCTGGTCAGCGCTGTTCGAGTTCCACTCGTCGAGCCGCCGCGGGTTGGTCTTCCGGATGTGGGCGGTAAAGGGGCATGCGCGCCCATCAGTCTTGTCGTAGCCAAATTTGTTCATCTCTTTCACCTCCTCGTGGTCCGTGGCAGGCGCGTCGGTGGTGTGATAGGCCGGTAGTGTAATCGGGGCACCTGTGGGGAGGAACCCGTCAGCAGACTACTCATGAATCGAGTCGCGATAGGCCCTGCCTGCGTATAATAGTAGTCTAACTGGATACGGGGCGGAAATAGTAACTGGCGCGTACCGCTCGGCCACCGCCCCATGAGTTTGGCACCCATGTGGCCTTGGCTTTGGTAATTATACGTATTGTATTTCTTTGTGAGGTCTTGGAAAGCCTTGACGTCCTGCTCGAGCTTGCGAAAGACGAGGAAGGACCCCCAGTGCATCCAGACAGAACGATCCGGGTTCATTCGGTGTGTGTCTTTCGTCACCATCAGGATGCTTGGCTCAGTATCCATGGTAAACGTGACAAAGGCCCCTGGATCCGGCTCTAGGGGCGTATCATCGATCCCATACATCAGGGGCTGTGAAATGCCATCCCGGAACCCGAAACTGCGGTTGAGAGACTACGTATAAGCGCCCGCAACCATGGTCGATCAGAGCCAAGGTAGGTAGGTAGGTAGCTATCTTACTGCTCTTTACCACGGTTAGGCTTGTCTCTAGTGGCGCCGTCTATCCGACCCACAGTACCCCCAAGCACGTCTTTGATGACCGTATCCCACCCCAGAGCGTCTTGGATATTTTTCAGGCGTTCGCTGACCATATCCTTGGAGCTTCCGGCGACCTTGAGCAATCCGTGGATTCCGTCGGGGTGCGCGAACAGAGGGTCCAAGTCAGTCGTCGGATCGCTCAGGGCTTCGCCGTCTGATCTCATGCCTTTGGAAAAAGCCGGGTCAGTTTTCAGCATCTTTTTCAGCCCCAGATGGCCGGGCGAAAGGTCGTTTTCGATGTAAAGGCACAGGTTAGCGTCCTGGTGGCGGATGCCGCTGGGTCGCGGTACTCACAACCTGCAGGCCCTTGTAGGTAAATGCAATCAGGGCGTTTGCCATGGGCAGAATGTTGGGCTCTACTCCAGCTGCTTCCGCCCTTTGTTTCTCCTTGGTGATTTTGCCCTGGTCGTCTATCACCGTTGTCAAGTTCGAGATGAGACTTGGCTGCTCCGTAACCATCTTCCTCAGGCAGCGAGCAAAGGTTGACGCACTTCCTGGTGCGATTTGGAACAGGTAGTATGTCTCATTGTGTTTCGGAAAACCCTTGCTCCAGATATCACCTTGAATGTCGTTCAGCTGCTCGGTTTCCAACTTCTGCTCCGGGTGCATCCACTGGTAACTTGAAGGCGTGGTAGGGGGCTTGATAGGAGGGATGGTGGGAGGGACGACAATGGTGGACATGTTTGGTAGAGCAAACAGGATGCTAGCGAAGGACTTATGTCGGGAGGGTTAGAGAAGGTTGAAAGCTTGGGGGCTAGAGCAAGCGCCGGGCATTTATTCGTCTTATAAGCTCTCTGCTGGAGGGGACACCCTAGCTACATCTTGAGTTACAGCGTGTAGGCCTCTCAAGTATATATAGAGTGTGCCCCCAATTTCGCCCCAACACGCCGGCCGCATGCTACTGTTCTCAAAAGGAGCGGTCCGTGGCTTGCGCGGCCAGAGGACATGTGAGCCTGCTCTATCAGGAGCTGCGTACGTGGGAATAAGGGAGGCTGGTCTAGACGGCATGCGCCTGAGGAAAGACGAAGATGGGGATACGGCGTGACAAAAGCTGGTCTGAGTGAGAGCTGCAGGAATACCCTGACGAGCTGCAACGCCACCATATGAGGTCTAGACTCTCCGATACGGAACTCTCCGCAGCAGACCTGTCACCCATTGGTCTATTGGCCTTAAGAGTCTTGCCTCATGCATGCGGGTAGCAGGCAAGAAGAAGCGGGGCTGGGTCTGAAGACACCCGTCGGCAGTCGCCCACTCTGCATCCTGGTGGTCTCCATGGTCTCGAATCAGCCGTCTGAATTTTTGTCGGAGCCTCATCATGTCTCTCTTGTTCACAGCTGAGGGCAGTTGAAGTCGCGCTCGGGAAAATTACCGTGGCTAGATCTTACAATAGTTGTATAGAATACGGGCCTGTGAGCCAGGTTCAAGCGAACGCAAAAGCCCTGGGTCCTTGCCCTCAAGAAAGGCCTTCGCAACAAGGTTCAAGATGTGGGCGAAGCAGCGAACGCGGCGTTCGAACTTGATGGCTTCGGCGGTAAAGGAATCGGGTGTCGGGTATTGGAGACCGATAAAGTGGTCCACGCAAGTGTCATTCGAAGATGCGCTGTCAGACTGTAATAAGTAGCCAACCTGCTTGATGCCATAGTCGTCAACCTCGCGTTTTAATTCGGTGGCGATAGCCTCACCGCTGTGCACACCACGAAGGCGTCGTAGGCCTGGCAACTGGGTCTGGAGGATGTGCTGGAGATGTCAACATAGTGTGAATTTATCCCTGGAATGGACATGTTGCTGGGAGAGGTCCAGCAGTCGATAGAGAGGCGTTTTTTTGTATGGAGATAACGCCATGTTTTTCTTCAACTGTTCCCGGCCTTCGTGATGTTTTTTCTGGATCCAGTTGGTGATAGTCTTCCTGGGTCTCAGGCATCAAAATGTCTACCATTTCGGCGTTAAGAAGCGTAAGGGTGGTGCGGAAATCAGGGTGTGGAACCGTTGCGAAGGATATGTCACAATCTACTAGTATCTAATTGAGGAGTGCCTTCCTAAATCGCTCAGCTACGGAAGGTGGGAAATCGCAGACCTGGCGGCATGCTCTCGCACCTGTTCGACCACTGACTTCCGTTTCTTATTAGGCGGTGGTTCGGATCCGGTGGTGGCACCGCTATCGCAGGTAGGGTGGAATACTCGCAAGTGCCGGGCCGCGTTGCTAGTTGACGTGGCATCGAAGATACCGTCATTACAGTATCTGCAACACCAAAAGAAGTCTTTGACTATATCGCCATCCACCTCGGCTAGCCAATAGCCATGGGCGCTGATCCAGGATGTGCGGGGTCTCCGCTTGTGAAGCCAATCCTCCAGTATGTAGTGTAGTGCTTTCCCTTGTGCTTCATAGTGGGCATATCGGCAATGCGTTTGGGGATGTTGACGCGGAGGGTTGCGTAGCTGGCTTGCGTTGCGATGCCAACGGTTCGATCCATGGTCAAAAAGGTCGGGTTCGTAGTACTGGATGAGGCCCTTGTGAACGATGTAAAGGATTGTGCATCGCTATTGACAGAGGTGTGGTGTCGGAGTAGTCGGTGGTGTCGACCATGGTGGCGATAGCGGTGGCGGGCCGAAGATGTGGAAGAAAGGTGTGGGCCGAAGGTGTGGATTGAAGATGTGGAATGAAGGTGTTGGACTGAGAAGTGGATAATTGCATGTGTGGAAAACCGCGTAAATGGCTGCAAGTTGACTGCGGGCCAGGGCATGCAGGTGGGAGCTTTTTTTTTTTTTTTTTTTGGATTAATGGGGCGTCCAAGTTCAGGCCCATCCATATTGCCCTGGAAACCAAGAAAAGTGGGACACTTGCCAAATAATGCCAAATCAGATACAAGACCTTATCTGATTTGCCAAATCCTGGATTCTTCGTTATCTGATTTGTATCTGGCCAAATCTGTTTGGCTTGATTTGGCATTATCTGGCTTAGGTAAAGCGCTGGGCATTGGTGGGGCGGGAGTTATTCGCTTGGGATGAGCGAGCTATCCCAAAAACCCCACACCCAGCACAATGGTATTGTCCTATTGTCCCATTGTCCCACTGTCCTATTGTCCCATTATCCCATTGTCCCACTCTCCTATTGTTCCATTGTCCCACTGTCCTGTTGTGTGAGTGAAGTCACCTGACCCCACTAGCCCATCCCACCGAAGGAGGCTCACCCAATTAATTTAACCGAGGCCTCACCAGGCTTTAAGCGAGGTTCACCCGACGTCACATAAAGAAACACCAATCATCACAAAAGGCTCTCTGTAAGACATACTACCCACTCTCAATTTCGATTACATCGCTAATATGGAGCTCAAAAGCAATTCTCCCCCACCACCATATAACATGGACTCCTATCGTCAAACCGACGATATTGAGCTGCCCGAGGTCCACCACCCGGCCGAGGCCAGCAGATCGACCAGCGCCCAGCTTGCTGAGGCTAGCAGCACTACTATGGCCTACAGCACGGCCAAGACCCAGGCGCCATCTTGCGCCATGAGCTGCGGCCCGGGAACCATGGTGTTCACATTGATGGTCATCTTTGGCTTGATCATCGCCATCGTGCTGGTCGCCTTTGTCGTAGTCCGAAAATAAGCTTCGCTCCATTTGTAAGTCAGCTTCAAGTTCACATGATACTTGGTCTAACAATGAATAGCCCCCAATTCGACAAGTCACAAACCCGATACATACAACAAAGCCATCTACTCCATAATATCAAACCTAGGCTGCAGTTCGGTGGAATTTGGGGACGGGGTATGGACGGGAGTTTGGGGACGGGCTATGCACGGAGTTTGGGGACGGGGTATGGACGGGAGATTATTAGAGGCATGCGATGCTGCGTATGAGGCCACAATAAAAACTTGTTTTCTGGGGCATAACTGGTCATGACTTTTGTGACCGAGATCTTCACCGACAGCCATGGGCAGATTGTCGGAGGCTGTCTGGCAATCCCTTAGGACGCGGGGAGCCAGAACCTTATGCACCTTCTCAAGCATCACACCACGGGAGCCGCCGCCATCGCTGTCGCCTGTGAAGACAATCGTTCGAGTCACGGACGGTTTGCGATGTGTTGTTCGCTGCGCAACTTCCATCATAGCGCAAGGTGGACAAGGTGGACTTGGAGTTTGACCTGGGCGGGCGCTGCTTCTGCTCGTGTCCCGAAGGGTACCGCCTAGCGCAGCAACGACACTGCATCTCCAAATCGACAGCTGCCTTTGCCACGTCACATTTCACTTTGACCCCGTGACCTTGCCGAGTTCAGCAGAGCGCAGACATTTAAACCAAAGTTTCTTCCACGCCGTCAGCGCTGAAAGTTCGGTCTCAACCGCAACAGATACCCTGCAAGTTTAACACCATGGAGACGTCGCAGATCTCGCCCCCCGCGAGCGACTAAAAGTCAACCATGGCAGCTAATATCCCGGGTCGTACTGACAGTGGCTTTACACGGCGTCCACACCGAGATTCGACAGGGCGGAGCAGTGTAAGGGGCGTCAACAGGCCATTGTTGTACCCTAAAGTTGCCCTCAGCAATTTCCATGTTCGTGCGTGATCCTGAGCCGCTCCTAAGCTAGGGTGAGCTATGGGTGAGCCTAGCTTGCACAGCCGTGTGGCCCAATTTTGGACCCTCGACTAAAGTTGCCATCCGGAGATTCCGGTGCGTTCCTTGGTTTTATGCTAACTATACTGAATAGGGTGCACGTCAGCGGTGACGTTGCAAAATATGATCCGTTTGGCGTGCATTGAAGCCTGGGCGTTTGATCTTATGTAGTGAGGCGAAGTGAGGAACGGGGCGGAGGAAGAAGTGTCCTTGATGCCAGTCCGCCCTTTATTTGATTTGAAGCTTTGAGTATCTGACTTCTCACTCGAAGGATGTTTGCCCCGTCGGAATTACTTCAATCAGAAGGTGTGACAGGGGAATTCGAGGTTTGGAACGGAGACCGCTGGATTACAATTCAGAGCTTAGGAGGAAAGATAAGGCGCAACAGATCTCAATTCAGATAATAATCTTCTTTGGCCTTTTGAAAGTTTGTTAGAGCAATTCCTCCCTCCGCAATCCTTCTTAATACTGTCAGTCCTTGATACCAGCTTTCCACTCCTTTGATCCTCGGCCCACCGTTAGTCCCTAATGGACACTTCAGCTTACGTAGGCGTTTGACACGTCACGGAAGGTCACCCTCTAATACCTGATTGCAGGAGAAAGTTGAAAGGTATAAGCGGCCACGTCAGCAATCAGAGCCCCTGGCGTGCTAGCAAACCTAAGCCACCACAATTCCGTTGACTCAGTCTTGTGAATAGATTTATAATGATACAGTTCCCTGGCATACCAGAGAGAAATACACTTCAATCACTTTTAGCACACTTGCAGTGCCGTGTTTCTGACAAGCCAAAGATATTCCTGCCTTGTCAGTCTTTGGAATGCTCCCTTAAAGTCCAGCCAGAAAGGAACGTACTGTTTAGCTTAGGTAAGGGAAGAATTTCTTGTACTAGCAAATAGACAGCATCTAAAAATTTTAACATTAGCTTGCCCACTTGTTACACACTGACCAAGTGTTGAACTGCGCCGTCATACCATAAAATGAGACCACCAACCTTGTTTTGAAGGCGGTGAGAAGGAAAGCGGTGAGCTTAGGCAAGTGGTGAACCCCCAGGCAGCGAGAACAAACTAACACGAGTTTTTCCCAGGCAACTTTCAGTATCAGCCTTCATTACGAGGGGGTTGATAAGCGTGCGAAACGGTGAGCCGTACAAATTAGGCAAGCGGTAAGCCTGTAAACCCAAGCTGAGAAATTTAGGTAGGCGGTTAAGCCATGCAAGCCAAGTACGCGGTGAGCTCGTCCTAGGCGGTAAGACAAATTTACCCGGTCGCTCAACCTGGAGCCCAGATCTGGTCCGCGCTTAATTCATGAGTCGATTTCTCGGCGGTATGGGAAAGCCTAGGGAGCGCCTCAAAGCGGTGAGCTAGTTTAGGCAAACGGTAAGCCTGAAAACGGCGAGCTATGCTTAAGCAAACGGTAAGTATATAAAACGGTAAGCCATATAACTTAGGCAAGCGGTATACTCTCAGGCGGTGAGGACAAATTTACCCAGTCGCCAACGCAGAGTCTAGATCATGGCCCGGTAAGCCGATTTCTTGGCTCATGACGAATGAATTAGAGCGAGACAGTTTTTAGTAACTTGGTGACCCGAAACATAGGCTTTATGCTATCAGTTTAAATATTAATTGACGCCTACTAATTAGTATTCTCTACCAGACTTATTAAAGTAATTTTTATCACTAAGATACCACCAACGAGACGAAGTAATGCTGGAAGATGATAGGGAAGGGATAAGTGCCGTGAGAAGCTTTCAGAACATATTCGTATAGATATAACTCCTTAGTCCCAATACTTTACTAACATCAGCTAAGCCAAAGGTTAGGCATTAATATAGAGCCTATAAAAGTTCGTCTTAAGCCTCGAATAAAAGATCTATATGCTTAGAAAGTTCTACTAGGTAAAGAAGAGTTTTTCTCTAGGATATTTGCCACAAACTTGAGTAAACATTCTATTAGTACATACCGAATCCTCTGCCGAGAGGTTGGAAAAATCTTCGAAGCTGTACCTTCTGGTCCGGAGTTTTTAACATTAGATGTTATTACCCCTATAGGTAAAGCTTTTCGTTACCTTTTACGGTATGATTAACGCTTTATAGCTATCCTTCTCAAAACCTAGTTTTCGAACAACGATCGAGAAGCTTAAAGAAGAAAACTCGAACCATTTTTAAGAAATTCATCGTCTAAGGATTAATAACATTACAGAATCAAAACGAAGAGAGCTTCTAGATGTAGAAAACCGCCAGCTTTACTTTACAAAGTTGTAACTTTAGTTAAAAATATAAAACTACTCGGATACTGTCGACTATTCCAAGGGTACTATGTTAAAATATATCCTTGGGCTAGATAAATTAATACCTATACTAGAGAAATTGAGAAAGGAGGTATTACTAGACGAGACTCCTATCATGAAGATATATAATAATTAAATGAATAAGAATATATCTACTTATAATATAGAACTAAGGTAGCTAGTATACTTTTGTTAGTATTACTATGTATTTACTAACCTTTCTAAACGATATCTCGATTATCGGCTTATAGTCTAAAGCTTTACGTGGGATCTCTCTTAAAGGACCTCCCAGGAAGGTTAACGCCGGCCGACGGTGCCGAGGTAGTACTTACTAGCTCGTTAGTAGCGCTAGTAGGTGAGAATAGGAGAAAACCGTAGTATAAAGATGACGAGGGCAGCTCTTATGATAAGAGCGACGAGGACGGTAGGAGTACCAGTGTATGAGGCTTAAAAATACCCCTAAGGTAAAGAAGCCCAAGGCTGTAGCTACGCCGATGAAGCATTTCCTAAGGTTACGCCGCTTATCAAGTAGAAGACTGTTACCTACACCCGCTAATTTTTACCAACGGCTTTAATACTACGTAAAGGTGCCTTTTATCGTAGATAGTAGGCGGTGCCAGATCGGGGTCAGTTACTAAGATAGAGAGGCGTGACACTGAGCTTCAGGTACCCTACGCTTATGGCTCTACCCCCTGGGACGGACGCGCCCGGTCTAACTTCGACGTCTACCTCTAAACTATCTGAACTATATATGAGTAGACCGGTGGGGCGGGCTAAGCGAGACCCCGGTACGTCACAACCGGCTTGAGCGGTGACCTTTTTCCAGCTCAGGACATACGGTTACTGCCCGGTCTTAGTCTTATGGGCGTGTCGTAGATAAGTATGCTTCGTAAATAATCTAAGGGGATGATGACTCAAAATCCGTCTGCTGTCACGACCCTCATACAGGCCGAGGCAGCAACGCCACGCCAATTACTAAGCTAGGGGTGAAGTGACAGTAACGTATTATGCTGCTCGGCGAGTCGTTACTTATAAAGAGGAATAATAGAATGTAGAAATACACTTAGAATTTATAGGAGGAAGGCTAGACGAATGTTGAGAATGGCACTGCCATTAAGAGACCTGTTAATATTTATTCTATGGTTGAGATTGGTGTTAAACCCGCCATTAGATATCCTGCTGAGGTTTCTCTAAAACCTAATAAGGATAGATTTATCAGGCTATATGGAGAAATTAAAGATAGAAAGGTATCCGTTAGATTTTCTCACGTTAAGGCTATAGTCAGTAAGCCTTAGCGTAAGTCTATATCAGATGTTAACTTATCTAGAGGAGAGGCTTATAATAAAACCTTTCAGCGTCGGTCTATCCTAGTGTACAGCACGTAGCTCAAAACATTACTATTTAGCGAGCTATCTAAGAAAACCCCGATAGAGTATAGCAAAGCTGATAAGAGTTAAGACTGCCAGAAAGCTCAATGGTACAAGTGTAAGGGCAAAGAGAGTGTGACACTGGCGAGCATAATCCCTAACACCGGCCTCACCAAACAAATGCTTCTACCTCTTCATACGTAGTATTATAACAAGCTGGAAAGTCAGAAAGAGGGCGACGGTTACGATGGCGAGAAGGTTACGGTATACGTTAGGACGCTTATGGGCCGTTTCTAATCCGGCAGTCCATACTCCTAAGAAATATGGAAAGACAGCGAGGGTGATAAAGGTAATAGAATTGACTATAGCCGAATAACAAAGAAAAACCAAAATTATGTGGTACCGGCGTGTATCTTCATCTATATAATAAGTACTAAAATATAAGCTCCAGCGTTAGGGCTATATTATAAAGTAGGTAGTCCTAGCTATCTCTCCGCCGAAGATAATAAGTAACATAAAAAAGACATATAATTACAGTTTCTCCATTACGCACCTCTACCGATAAGTATTAAAAGAATCGGGATTACTCATATTAGATATCCTCTACAATAGTTCTTTATAAGATAAAGGAGATAATAACCCTATATCTAAGTTCCTATGAATGTGCCTAAAAATTGGCATCAATTTCTATATATAGGAATAGCCCGAATTTAGGACGCGAAACAGCGAAGCGCCGAAATTCTGGCTATTATATACTTCTAGGTACTGACTAACCGAATTACTGATTACACGGTTTTGATACGCTTCGTAATATTTTTGTCTGAATAGTTTTGCCCTGAGAACGAGGTTGACTTTAAAAAATACATCCAAACAGCGGAGGGGTAATTTTCAGAGTAAACTAACACTTAGAAAACATTTTATCCAGATAAAACTTCACACGTACTGGTTACTCCAATCACTCTGGACGCAGAATTCCACAGCATCATCCATAAGACCTAGGCCGTCTACATCGTTGATATCCAGCTCCACTATGCCCACCTTAATCCAAAACATCCATTACCCTCCCTATATCTTCATCTCGAGGACCTTTTCGGCCGGTAATTCTTCGCCGATGTTACCAATTCTCAAATCTCCGCCTTCGGTTTCCTCGTCCTCTCGTTCTGTGAAAAAGGCACTCCATTCCCGTCGGCTAAGCATCTAGAGAAAACATCGAACTTCGGAGCTTTGTTTCACTTGGTAGTAATGTACCTAGATAGGAGACTCTAGTCTAACCAGAAATAGGAATTTACCATCCTTTTCGATAGTACTTTGAATAGTCGGCTTAATCGGGGTCTTTAAGCTAGCTAAGATTTCTATAGAAACCGCTGGTGTCTAATTTAGATAAATGTTCTTATAGCCCTCCGTTATAGTAATAGTTGACGAAGACTGGGGCCGAAAAGAAACTAAGAAGCCGGTCTTCATACCTTTAGGCGATAGTCTTTTAGTTAAGGTAGGTTTAAAGGTAATAGTTTCGGTATCGCTATTCTCAGTGTCTTCGGTATCTGTAATATCGTGATTATCCGATTTTAGGTAGCTACTATTCATAACACCGATAAAAGTCTTTTACCCGTATCCGGTAGAGAAGAACTTATTGGGAATTTTACGCTTAGGTGAGTGCTTTGCCCGTTATATGATGTATTTTGTATTCCGATACGTTAAATGGGATAGCAGAGCGGAAAACGGGCGGGGAAGCTAAAGAAGCAACTGAAGAGGTTCATTAAGTAGTTAGAGAGGAGTCTGTCCCACGGATTTCCCACTACCTAGGTGTAACAGCTGTGATAATACAGCCACGATGTATAAGATCAGCCACCTCAAGACTTCCAGGCATAACTACTGTCAGGGAAGTACATGGCGTAGCTCTTGAATCTACTGAGCTCCTCGAACTGAATCTGCCTTACTACGTCATCAATTTATCATGCCTTCTCCGTCCCACGCATATATCTAATTGCCCGGGGCATGGATATAAACGTAGGAGACGCGTATACCAAGACCCAGGGTGGATATAGTCCTTATGTGTTAAGATCGACTAATACAAGATCATTTTCAAGTCGTTTTGCGGTGTGATTCTGGATTTAACAATGATCTAGCACTATTTTCCAACTGTGCCACAAACCCTTTGATTACGTACAGATTACCGCGAGCCTTCAAGTGCCTCAAATCTGGAAGATCCATACATAGGCACACTTGGGATCTGTCACAGCATAGTACAACATAGATGAGGTCTAAGGCAGCCTACAGCTTTCCATCGGTTGGCGGAGTCATGCCCTGGTAAGTCGTAACCAACAAAGTAGAATTTTCATACATCCAAACAGGGGCCCATAAGCTCTATAACAGTCACAAGAGTGTACAAGTTTAACGGAGAGTACGTAGATTATGGCTATCACTCTCCAAGCCCCGTGAGACCAAGGGGCTGAAGAGAATATGAACAAGCACAGCACCAGGGTAACTATAAGTCCTTCAAACTATAAAAGGGGGATTCCCCTCGAGTTTTAGCACATAAGAATCGATAAGCATATTACCAGAAATCAAGAATAAAGATCACCACATATCCACCCTACCGTTATATCTACGATGGTATATTCAGCTCCATTGAGCAATCAGGTTCGTCATTACTTCATTTCATTTACATTTCCCAACTTCAACTTCAAAAAATTCTACTCTCCTTACGGTTCAGTATAAAATTTCGTTAAGCTCCACACTACTAACAAGTAATAAGCTTTCCTCCTCGGCCGCGCCTCCCGGAGACGATGACCCACTTTATACGCGGCACTCTACTACTAAGGCCAACGGTGCCGGGTTCCTACTTAACCTCGAGGATACCTTTACGCCCGACCCTGGCACTAAGGACATGTTTATTATCCCCAATAACCCATTTACCTTCAGCCCCGGACAGCTCTCCAAGCTCCTGAACCCCAAGAGCCTTGACGCCTTCTATGGCCTTGGCGGCCTAGTCGGTCTTAAGAAGGGCCTCAGGACAAATCGTAACACTAGTCTGAGCGCCGACGAAACGAACATCGACGGCACTGTCGATTTTGAGCATGTTACGCCCAGGGGCACCCCGAAATATGGCGCCAATGGTGACACGGTACCTATTCCCAAGGGCGGTAACCTAGCTACGCTGCCGCCCCCCACGAAGTACCCCACGGGCGTGCCATACGCGGACAGGAGATATGCCTTCAGAGAAAACATACTACTCGAGAAAAAGAGTAAGACGCTTCTGGAGTTAGCTTAGATCACGTATAACGATAAGGTCTTGATCCTGCTTACCGCGGCGGCGGTCGTATCGCTTACGCTGGGTATCTACCAGACCGTCGGTGTTAAGCATATAAATGGAACCGTAAAGCTCGAATGGGTTAAGGGTGTGGCTATCATCGTCGCCATTATTATTATTATTATGGTAGGCACGCTTAACGATTGGCAGATGGAGCGCCAGTTTAACAAGCTAAACCAGAAGTATAACAACCGTACGGTTAAAGTGATCCGCTCCGGGAAGTCAGCCGAGATCTCTATCTTCGGTATCAACATCGGCGATATGATATACCTGAACCCGGGCGACCTGGTGCCTATGGATGGCATCTTTATCTCCGGGTACGCCATCAAGTATGATGAATCGTCTACCATAGGCGAATCCGATTTACTAAAAAAGGTTCCCGCGGATAAGGTGTTTGCTACTTTATAAGAGATCGCCAACGGAGGTAAGCCCGCGGGAAACCCGAGAAGCTCGATCCCTTTATCATTTCTAGAAGTAAGATCAACAAGGGTACGGGAACCTTCCTGGTCACCGCGGTAGGCGTTAACTCCAGTTATGGCCGTATCACCATGGCCATATAGACCAAGTAGGAGGACACTCCTCTCTAGAAGAAGCTTAATAGCCTCGCCGACTAGATCGTAAAGCTTGGTGGTGGCGCCACCCTGCTACTTTTCCTTATCCTGCTTATCAAGTTTTACGTAGGCCTCCCGAATAACCCCGACACCGCGAACCAGAAGGGTCAGACTTCCTTACGACTCTTCATCACCTTGGTCACTATTATTATCGTCGCTATTCCGGAAGGCTTACCCCTAGCCGTGACGCTAGCGCTTACGTTTACTACGACCCGTATAATGAAGGATAATAACTTAGTTCGCGTTCTTAAGACCTGCGAGATAATAGGTAATGCTACTACAGTATACTCGGATAAGACTGGCACGCTCACTTAGAATAAGATAGCCGTGGTGGCCACGACTCTCGGTAAGAGTACCAGTTTCGATGGAACCGACATAACCTTAGAGGAGCCGAACGAGAAGCCTTAGGTTAAGAATACTATTGTTACAACCTGCACCCTTAGGGGTCAAATGACAGATCGTAAGGGGTGAAGTGATTACGGGTTAGAGTGACAAGAAGATCGGTCGGGAAGGCAAGTATCTCAGGAAGGGGGTTCACACTCTATCAATCAGATTACTATCATCAAGGCAGTAGGATACTTTAGGATACGGGGAATGTGAATTACTTACGTGAGGAACAGGAATCCTCACGCTCCATAATGCTAACCATGATGGACTATATAATCCCTTTTTCTCAGGTAACTCGTACCATACCCTGGGACTCAGGATGCCCTGGCCCGGGGCATCTTTCACGCAAGAGCAACTAGATGCTCTCGATGCTCTGTTACTCTATGCCAGAGCGCCAGGAGCATCGGGGCATCACGCAGCGCACTTGCTGATTGGCCGCAGCCCAGGGCGTGGTGCGCGACGGAGTCCTTATCACATGACAAGACCCCTTATCTAGCTTGATTTGGCTTGTTTCAAGCGCTACCCAGGAGGATCCTGGCCCGGCACAGTGGATTGCTACATCGCTGGCGGAAACTGCGGCGCACTAACGGCCGGACGATAACCGTCCGCAGACCAATCGAGACTGGGAAGACTAAGGTTAGATGGTTTCTGTTTCGGCGCCGGGCAATCAGCATTGTAACCAAAGGTAACTGTTGGAGTTTGATACCGCTGTTTGGAGTTCCGTGGGGCAATTGGGACCGGTTGCTTCAGTGAAGGTGGCGGATTTGGTACGGTAGATTACTGCGGCGTTGGGGGAACCTGCGGCGCGCCAACGGCCGGCGCCGGTGTGGAGAGTTGGTCAAATAGTTGTGGGAACACCGGGCGGTTGAGGCCTGTAGTGGTACTGGGTACTTCGTAACCTGGGGCAATGGTCGTTGGCCATCGATACTCGTTCCGCAGGATATGATATCTTATATGACCGTGGAAGGGTGAGTCACGCCTGGCGGGTGTGGTGAGCTAATCGCTGCTATTGACTAATGTTGGCAGCTTTTCCAGGACCTGTGAAATCTCCTGTGAGTCCGGTGGCGCCGATCCTACATTCTGATGTGCGATGGAAACGTTACCGTTGTGCGCATCAACGCAATCTCCAGCCCGCACTTCAGAATCAGCTATGTCTTCGGATCGTTGGACTACTGGAATGGGCTGTGGATCTGGGTTCTGATAACTAAAATCTTGGCCTGAATGTTTTCGACTTGTTACTGTAATGAAGGAAACACCTTGTGGTGCAGAACTGCTGGCCTTCAAGACTGCGGATTGGGTCGAAGCCTCCAAAATACTAAGATATCTTTCCTTATAGTATATTAGTAAGTCCTCGAACCTGTGAATATCGTGCTTATTGGGGGGGTTGAGGCTAAAGTCTGAAAGATCTTCAAGGGGAACCCATCCAAGTAAGCCATGGTCATCGAAAAAATAACATGGATACTCCCGGCCTGCAACGGATGGGCCCCCGTCTTCGAAGCCGGCTGCCCAGCATTGAATCCGCTGTCGGTTTCCGTCGATGACGGAGCAGTCAGGAATTTCGAGGTTGGTGTCGCTAAGGAGTTTTGCCACTTTTGGATCTCCCCAACCTAGTATTTTCACCGCATAATACCTTTCATCCTCCGGCCAATAGACAAGATAGAGTTGTCAACAGATCTTATCGTCTGCTCAGCGAACCTGGAATAGGGGACTTCCACCTTTTGGTGGCCCCTTAGAATGCGACGAATCATGTTTACAGTGGCGGTCTTGACGAACTGTGGGTAAACAGGGCGTTTTTAAACTTAATTATGGGAGAGTTATTAGTGGTTAGGGCGACAGTTCTGACCAAGCTGTATCTATAAGTGATGATAAATGGCAGTGTGCATTGCTATATGGCAGGTATCTGGACACATATAGACGCATACATGGGCTGGAGAACATGTCTACACGGCTTTGCCCTAGCAAATCTTAGATGAGTTATGAAACCACACGTTTGCACAGCAGACGTGATGAAAGTGAGCCGAGAACTTGAAAGTCGCCTTAGAGATGTCATCCAAGTCGTCCTACAAGTCTCTCAGCGCCTGTTGCAGCAAATATTTCAGCCGCATAAAGCTATGGCTGTTATGGTCATTGACAACATATTCATTTCAACAGCCACTTCTCTCCTAGCGTTGGTCGTGACTAAAAGGCCATTGGCCTGCTTCCAAGACGTGTTCGGTGAAGGCGTCCATTCTAAGGTGTTGCTAGCTCGTGTGCTACTTGCCCCGAGGCCCCGAGGTCGCCGCTGACGAAGACGACCAAGACAGCCGCATATCTTGAATCATCAGTCAACATGGCCTGTACTAAGCATTGTTTTACTTACGCTGCGGTGGATGCAAAGACCTCTGATCTTTTTGCATTTGTCATCAAGCCCGTGCTGGCTGCGAACAGAAAAGTGAAGAGTCCTATAAGACCGAGTTTCAGGCCATCCGCTTTGACCTTGTGCAGGACGAGAATTGCCCCAAAGAGCAAAAGACCGGCGAGAATCGTGCTCAGGTAGGCTATAAAGTTGGCAATCCTTTGGCCCGAAGCGTAGCCGACGAGTGGAACACTTGATCCTCCAGCAGGTGCTTTTTCCTGGGATTCGTTAGTTTGGCCCGCCGCGATAAAATGCGATTGCCGACACACCTGAAACAGAAACCCAAAGTTGTCCCTGACAAAGACGGTAAGTCTATCAGGTTGTTCGTCGCTGTGCAGAGCAACGAGGTCGTTATCATCGTCGTAGACTGTGGCGCTGTGGCCCCCCATCATCGGAAACGCCTGAGGATCGCCGGGGCGCCCATGGAAGAAATTAAACCGAAAAGCTTTTAGCGTCTTGCGGTCTGGCTGCTGTATTTGAGCGAGTGTGCTTTCAAAGATAAGAGCCTCCCCTGTTGTCAAGTTAGCACAGATATAGAGATGCGCGAGAACCACATACTGTACTCCCGCATGGTACTTCTTAGCCGTGCCATCAATTCCATCCTCTCGGTTTCACCTCTTTCCTTGTACGCCTTCCAGTTTCTCAAATACTGCATCGTTTGTAGATTCTCTTGATCCTCTCGGTCATACTGATCCAACTGAGCTTCCAACTCGGCTAGCTCACTTTGCAGGCAAAGCAAGTTTCTCGCGGCAAGACGGTCAAACCGTTTAAAGATCATGGCCGTTTTGTCCCAATCGCTTGCCATGAAGGCAGCGAGCGATGGGAAGCCATCGACATAGGCCCCCTTTTCTAGGGGTTGTGACGGCATCCGATAATAATGAAGTTGGGCTTTATTTGGGGGATATGCAAATATGCGACTGGATAAGGGTGGATGAGGATTTTTTTTTTGCAATGCTAAAAGGGATACACTTTTGTCGTTGTGCCTTACAATACCATCCAACGTGTCCCCGCATTCGGCTCCGTGTGGGAGACGGTGCGAACGCGCAGAATGTACACAGTGATGGGCCTGGGGTACAAGGCACGGTGCTGAGCTGTGCTTTGTGGGTCACATGTATTCATACCAATCACAACCCGCCAGCGATATAAGGCAACCTGCAGCTAGAACCAATCAGTGAGGCTAATCGGTAGGTTCTGTTCACTACCCCGTGGAGGCCTCTTGGAATTTTCCGTTATTACCCCGCATATTTTTCGAATAGATCAGCCTCACAAACAATACGAATATTTAATGTCGGTACGGGGCAGGACAAAGTAGTTTTTGCAATGGCGACCCAGCCCCCCAAAACTCAGCCTGATGAATACTTTGCTGATGAAGACTACCTCCCGCCAGGATCTCCAGGGCTTCAGCCTATTAAGGTGAATTGGTATGACGATGGTATCCCGGGAGCCAGTGGGAGGAGCAAACAACTCTCCGGTGTCTGGAATGCAGACGAGGAGGAGCTAGACTTTGTCAGTTCACCATCTCTCAATGTTTATCACTAAGCCGATGACTATACTGACGCTCCTGTCAATAGGACTCGCCATGGGTGTCTGAGCTGGTGCCTCGCTTTCTAAAAGCCCGAATGTCCCAGAACGATGATGACACCGATTCCAGACGTGGGAGAAATTACCAGGTGACGATGGCGCTTCTCAACCTCATGGGAAGTGGAAGGAACTGGAGTCTCAGCGATCCAGGGTCTGAAGACTTTGCAATCAAATGGCGGTCCCTGCCCGGCGAAGATCTCGACATCCCAGAGCCAATCTATCCCGAGCCAATCTATCCCGAGCCAAATGACACGCCTCGACCGGAATTTCCTGTAATTCCCCTGATCAAACCTGTTGTGCCGCCAGAGTCGGCGCCCTCCTCGCCACCCATTTCACCGCACAGCTCTTGGACGACTATCTCTAAACAGCTCGCGAACCGCCGCCTGAAACATGAATCTCCGATTGAGTCTCTGGATTCGTCGCCCTACTCGCCCCCTTCGCCGGGGGGCTTGCCCCCTATACAAATTGTTAGTCCAAGGGAGGCCTGGTCCCCGCTGCCCTCAATAAAAGAATCCCTATCCATGCCCCCTCCGTTGCTAGATCAGTTTCAAGCAGGTCGCAGCCCCATTCGGCCATATTCAGGCTCCGACTCGAATAACAAGGCCAAAATTACTGCTCCCTCGCTTGCTGCGGCTCGGGCGAGGACTCGTCCGAAAGAGCGGAAGCGCTGGGGGCTCCCCATCATCATCATCGACGGCCAGGGCGGTTCCATCACGGTTACTGCCTCCCCAGATACCGGGTCCGACGAGAGCATCATCCCATTTGAGCTGGCCAACCGTCTTGGACTTGAAGTTAAGGTGGTTGACGAAAAAGAGATGTTCTTTGCATTGGCAAACGGGAAGGTAGTCAAGTCTCTCGGCGTTGCCGATATCCGGTGCTCTTTTGGAGCTCAGAGTCCGGCGGCCTCGGGGCCTCCAGAAACGATGGAGTTCATGGTACACGTTTTCGAGTCCCTGGCCGTACCTGCCATCCTCGGTGCCGCGTTTCTCGAAGAAACAGAGACTTTCACTAAGCACCGCGATCGTCTAGTCGAGGAGCTGGTACCGTCGATGCAGTCGCTCCGCGTCTGCAGCGTGGGAAAGCCCAAGCGGGGGCTAGTATGTCGCCTCGACACTTTTGTCGGTTGCGCCAATGTGGATACAGGCTCAGATATGGACCTGGTTAGCCCACAGTTCGTGCAGCAGCGAGGGCTCAAGGTTCGGGACGGCGATATTGAATTGCTCGAGTTTGCTGATGGCAGCACGGGAGAAACGCGCGGAAGCATCGACATCAGCTTCGCTATCGGAAACGTCCACGACGTGCATGGCTTTGTCCCCCGAGGAAACGTCTTAGACCTCGAGTTCTTCGTCCTCGACAACCTCACGTCCGATATCCTCGTTGGCCGGGATACACTGGAGGAACTCAAGGTACCCAGCGAGAACGGCGACCTGATCATTGACTCAATGCCGCCGCCCGGCTTATCCGACTGCAACATCATCCGACACATTGGTACAGTCGAGAGCACTGTCAAGTCGGCTTTGAAAAGAATCAAGAGTGTTTTCACCTGGCCAGACAGCCCTAGAAGCACTTTTACAAACACAGGGTACGATGATTCAGAGGACGAACTGACCGCGATACAACGGCGGAATGCGCAGCTTGAATCAGAAAGCCTGGGGAGTCTGTATGTGTGCAAGTTTCAAGATTGCACTGCCCCGCCTTTCGCAACGCAGTACCTCCTCAACGCCCACGCCAATGTTCACTCGTCGGCGCGACCCCATTACTGCCCGGTAAAGGGCTGTCCTCGGAGCGAGGGTGGAAAAGGCTTTAAGCGGAAGAATGAGATGATAAGGCACGGCCTTGTGCACGATTGTCCAGGATACGTATGTCCATTCTGTCCCGATAGGGAACATAAATACCCTAGACCCGACAACTTACAACGGTACGTACGCCCGGTTTCTCAGGGCCGCCCCGTACATCCTGGAGAAAAGTTAAACAAGAAGCTAATTTTCCGGTCTCACGACTGGCGTCTTCTAAAGACATGTCAGGGTGCATCATGTGGACAAGGACAAAGATGACCCTCGCCTCCGAGATGTTCTTGCCCAACGCCCTGACGGACCGAATAAGGGCCGACGACGGCGCGGAATCCAAGGCTAGGCATCTTGCATTACATATATGGTTGTTTGCGCTCAAAAATACACCCGTACAGGCGAAGCCAATAGTAGGATTCCTGCGTTTCGGCCTTGGGGGGGATGTGTGTGTAAGGAAAGGCAGGTACGCCAGCTCAAGGTAGTCACAATAGTGGCAGCCAGCAAGAATTGGGGAAGGTGTAAGATTTCAACCTGGCCTGAGTCGAGAGGTGGGCGAGGACCGTGATTTAAATACAAGGAGGTGGCGTGCTAGGGTGTGTGGTGTGCAGGGTGCCAGGGTTTTTCCCTACATCTATATTCCAGTGCAACACAATGCGGGGCAGGAACCATTACGCCAACAATCAAAAGATCCATCAGTGCAAGCACTGGGTGCTTGCACGCCTGCCAATTGAGCCCCATATGTGCTGTGCGTTGCATCCAGCCAAAGATAAAGCATTGGAAGTAATTTCGTATGGTTTGAACGATCGGCTTCCCGTTTGGATCGAGTAATCCTTTCATAGTGGCTATACATTCGGCAAATTGTTTCAAAGTTTTTATCTAGGCTGTGTGGAGTGGCTTTTGGGTATGTCGTTTTATATCTTGTAGATTATTAGTACTTGGGGAGTGTCTTAGTTCGAGATTGTTGAGATGGTGAGGTTTACTTATTTAGATAAATGAGAATAGGAGAATAGAGACTTAATGGAGGACATAAACTAGGTTTTATGTGACTCTGAGGGGAAGGGAAGAGGAGGGTTAAGGGGGTGGTGCTAGGGGAACGTCCCAGTTTTAGGCCACCTGTGTCCCAAAAGCTGGGACCTCGCCAAAAATTGCCATTTGAGCTGCAGAGTACTGCCTACTCATCTAAACCATTTTGAAGGTTTCTCTGATCATTTCCTGATCAATTCCTGAGTAGTGCCTGAGTAGCGCCTGAGCAAGGTGGCTAGGGGTGGCGCGGGTGACTGGGGCTGGTGAGGGCAACTTTAGGGTAAAACAACAGTTTATGTCCGCGGAGCACTTTAAAGCTGTCACCTATTCCGGTTCTCAATTCGCAGATTTTTTCCGTCGTGAGCTCCTTTTGGCTTCAGGAATATGTAGCCTATGTATCCTGCAACAGCTTGACAATGGCCACACGTTCATTCTCGCTTTGCAGATCCATCGCCAGCTTGAAATCCATCCGTGTTTCGCCAAACCCTTCTTTCGCATGCTTGTTGGTAGTCACTACAAGGAGCAACTTGCCCGTGCATGTGACATGGAATGGTCAAGCGTCACAGGCGCAATTTGGTGTATCCTTTCTAGGTAGTTGCCGATTCTAATAAGGGGCAAAAATATCGTGACGAATCCAGAGTCCCCGCTTACGATAACCAGAGAACGGCAGCCCCATTTTACATGACAGAACAGCGAGATTGTAGACCTCCATGCATCAATGACAAGCCTGTTGATGAGTTAACTAGGTGGGTAGATTTGAGCGGGCGTATTCAACGGGGTGGCCTGAACATTGCAGCCAAGACGCGGAAGAAACGAACCTTCGAACTGAAAAGTAAGCATCCGTCTACAGAGGTGAAGGCGAGCAGTCGCCCCCACGTCAAGGTGGTGGTAGAGGGTGCTGGGTACTCACAATAATATTTTGCAGCTTCTTAAGCTCTTGTTCCCGGCGAGCAAGCTTCCCTTGCAGCTCCCGCTGGCGTGAGTGCCATCTCTTCCACTCAGTCCTATGTTCGGAAACCTTGTCATTCCTATACGAGGCTGGAGGGCGAGTTTTCCCGTGCTTGCAGATCTCGTCTTCGAGTATTAGTATTTTTTCGGTGATTTGACCCTCGAGCGTTTTACCGGCCGAGGTTTGGACGAGGCGTCCTTTTTCCTTCTTGAGCTCATTCTCCAACCGAATCTCGGGCTTTCCCATCCTGTCGGCAATTTCTATGATGGAGCGAATGATGGCGTGTGCTGATTCTTGAGTGTTGTGATGTTTGACGTCTGCGGCCCCCTTGCTCTTCAGCTCGTGCCACACGCCCCCTTCAGCGAACCGGCTTTCTAATCTCTCCTTGACAAGGTTTTCGTTAACTATGTAGTCCCACATGGTTGTGGCGATGAAAACGCGGTTGTACGCGCCCGGTCCTAGAATCTTCTCGAGCAGTTGTGTACGGCTCAGCTCGGATCCGCCCGCCCTGGTGAGTGTGACGGGGTGTAGGAAGATTAGGCCGTCAAGCATCTGCTCTCCCATGTAACCCTTCTTGGCCATCCAGATGGCGATGTCTTCGAGAATACGGACGTCAGACCGCTTATCATCATCGAACCCGGGCGTGTCAATGAGGACGATGGTGCGGTCGTCCATCTGAAACTCCACTGATTTCGGATCCTGCGTGCCTGGTTTTTATTTCGACAGACGTCAGTAAAACCGCTGTCAGCCAGACAGGAATCCGAGTCACCTACAAGGTTTGGCGCCGTGGCTTATCTTCAAAACCTCTCTACCACATGCGACGTTTATGAAAGTCGATTTGCCGGCGCCTGTGACGCCCAATAGCGCGATCATGACTTTGCTGTTTTTTGGTTTGGGCCCCTGTGATTGGGACTGCCCCCCGGCGTCTGTCTTGTCCATTTAGCTTCTCCGGGGGTCTAAGCTGAAGGTTCCACGAAGTCCTGGTCAAAGAGGGATGGCACCAAGAGAGGAAACAATCCGTGCCCAAATAGTTACCGGTCTCCCAGGTTGCAATTAAAAATGGCGAGGGGAAACACACCACCCGCTCCAGATTAATCCTGAGCCGGCTTGAGCAGGTGCCCCGGGTCGGGCCTGCGGGGTGGGGGCTGCGTTGGGTATCAACCGGCCGCACTGCCGGAGGCAAGCCCAACACACACAACCAGCCCACCACCTTGGAGAGTCTGGTCCAATGACTTGCCCTCAAGGCGAACCCACCAGCGACGCACCACTTCGGGCGCCCAACCCTCCCCCCCCCCCAAAAAAGTCGGTTCTCCAGGGTTCCATCTGATCTTCCCCGCATAGGCATCTTGTGCTGAGCCGACTCGTAGCTGGGCCACCGACAGAGAAGTATCTATCTCAACTTCCTCCCAATCCTTGGACGTCGGGTGACAACAAGTCGCAAAAGCACCGACCCGGTACGTATCACCACATGCGTATTGGGTATGCTCTAGAGCCACAACTCGATCTCGACTAAGCATTCCAAACACCTATCCAACGTGGCGGCCAGAGAAACCTAGCAGGATGTCGGCACAACAGAGAGAATTGGTTATTCTGCTCATCGGTCCTTCCGGGTCGGGCAAGTCCTCGTTTGTCAAATCTCTGACCACGGAAGCCGTCCGAACCACCAACAGCGAGAAGCCCTGTACGTTACTAAGATTCCTACCGGGGATATCAAAATACATTGCTTCCCCGACCACCCCAACTTGAAGTCTAGCTGACGACAGGCGCGATTCCGGTATCTAGGCACAATTGACTGCAAGGCCTACAAGGTTGAGCCGACAATCAATGGCCACCGCAAGACCTTCATCCTGATCGACACACCCGGGTTCGTGGACTCCCCAGGCGAGAACCTCAAAATCCTCAAAAAGATCGCCGAAGCTGCGGCCGGCTTTGCCCCAAGCAAGGTTTTTGGGGCCATTTATTTCCACAACATCGGTGAAGTGCGAATGAAGGGCACTAGCATCTACGTCCTCGAGATCTTCAAGGCGATCTGCGGCGATAGATTCTACCCTCATGTAGCTTTCGTTACGACAATGTGGGACAATATCAAAGAGCAATATTATGGCAGGCTCCAAATCACACACGATGAGCTTGAAGCTGGACCCATGAAATTACGCGACGCCCCAAAAGTCTTCAAACGGCTCCGTGACGACGGCGAATGCTCCGAAGCAGTGCTTGAACATTTTGCACGTCTAGCCAAAAAAAGGCCTACACCTCCTCAATTGCACCTACTCAAGGAGTTTCGGGGAAGCGCTGGAGAAACAGCTGCAGGGCGCCAAATCCTCAAAGAGAGCCGCAGCGGACCTTCCATTTGTTGCGCAGTGATGTAAGGCAAGCCAACTAGGCATAGGCGTAGTGGGAGGATCGCGAGGCCGGGGATCCATCTGTTGATCGTTAGAAAATCCGCAGTACAACATTCAACCCAACCCAGCCCTTCAGGCGCTCGAAAGTGAGGTCCTGGTCAGAGGGGTAGATCTCCTTCAGGGCCCGATCGCTGCAAGACGGTAAGCGATTGGCCCGTACTGAATCTGCACAAAAGTTCCAAAAAAAGTAATAAAAAAAGAAATAAAATTGCATGGGAGGTAGGGCGTCCTGCGTTGACGCTTCCATCAGATAGGTGAGGTGCCTACATTAGGCGCTAATGTGGGAGGTACGTATGGAGGACAACCACTCTGAGTGGCTTATGCCGTTGCTGAGGCTGTTGAAGCACTACCTAGAGTACTCCTGACAGGTGAATAAGATGGAAGTTGGGCTGCAAATTTGGGCTTCCCTGCACTACGTGTGCTGTCCCAGTTTCCCCAGGCACCATCACAAACAAGGCCCAATTTGGGCCACCCAAAACTTGTGGGAGCCCATGTCGAGCTCGTTGTCGAATTGCGAACAGCATTTATATAGTTGAAGAGGGACGCCCGCGGTCAAGTCTCTGAAATTCAAGCACGCTTTTTGGGCTCGGAACTCCACCTTTGGAAGGAACCAACACCCCGGCTAGCCCACCCCAGGAAGCAGTAACTTTAGGCACGCGGAGCAGCCCGGAGAATTTCACTCAACCAAGCATCTTCACCACCACTCGACAACACACCATGGCCGGCCCCTTGCCTGGCCCGACTGTGAGCATGCCCGGCAATCACGATGCCCCGCCCCGTCGGGAGCTCGACCCGAATGTAGCGGGTGATCTCACGGCGATCCGCGCCTTGCTTCAGGCCATCGCCCAACACAACTTGATCGAGATTCCGAAAGAGGCCAGCTCCCTGGCGATCTCACGAAGTACAGGTGTTGTTGATCCCAGCGGGAGCCATTATGACGAAGCCGAGACCATCGACTATCACGTCCGGCAGCTTTCCAATTGGGGACTCACTCTCCATTCCTCGACAGGGGGGGACAACAACCTGTCCTCGGAGCCGGGTACGGCAGCAAGAATCTTTCAAAGTAAACAGCTTGGACAGGGTATCTCCAGCAGCTTGTTGTGGATGTCCGACACGCTCCGGCATGATCGCCACGTCGACTACGACGAGTTTGGCTATGACGGGAATGGGTACCCTTGCAGCCTTGGACACCGCGATGCTGTGCCCATGCAGGACACACCCCGACCAGGGAGCACAAGCTACGCGCCACAACGCCATGAGATCAAGGAGCACATAGTACGTACGATACCGATCCCTTCGTCCCACCTTACCTTACGAATCCTTAGTTCAAAAAGGCAGACGGCCAAATCCTGAACCCACCATGGGCCGGGCAACACTTTGGTAAAGAATGGTAAGTATCGCCGGCGGCAAAAATAGAGGAATTCCGACAGGTGCTGATGAGTTTTTGCTGTGTGGACAGGAATATCGGGTTACACGGGGCCGGTGACGAGGAGGTTTCCTCGCTTGTCACCTCCCAGCTGTCCTGCCGTGCCGACGAGACGGCGCCCAATACCGGGCACCACCACCACCACCACCTTGTCTCGCCGAGGCCCGAACTAGCAATCTGTTTTCTCAATCAGTTTGAAGGCAAGTGGGGCTTGAACTGGCACTCATGGAGCAGCTCCGAAGAGTGGGGAGGTGGTTCCATGGCGCCGACAATGTCCCACAAGGAGGACGCCCTCTTTCAATACCATATGCGGGTATTCACGACCCAGTCTGGGCGGCGGGCCTGCCAAGGGAGGGTGTCGGGGAACCTCACCGTCCCGAGCGATGCGAAGCGGAACCTCGACATCCACGAGATTCGTTACTCTGTCGGACTGAAGACTACTTGGAAGTTCGACCTCCCCGTATTCACCTTGGTCACAATGACAAACTCATTTTCTGGGCTGGAAGACCTTGGGGAGCTACACGATGCAAACATCTGGAAGGCCGTCAATATTCGCCCGTCGATCCGTGCAACGGGCGTTGCGGCGTTTGCTTTCCGGGTCCGGTCCTTGCTCCCGGGCTGGGCGGATCAGTGGACGCGCCTCCTCGACCAGATTGACAGAGTCCTCAGCGCCGATGTGAGTGATTTTTCTCTATTATCAATTCCCATTCCCCTATCTATCTAACTACCTTGAGTATTTTTTATTTTTTTTTCTGTTTGGCTGATAACGAGACCTGCGGTGTAGCTCGCCAATATTCTCTCGCCTGAAAGCCGACGAGAAATCATGGTGGATGGGAGCGACCTCCGACTATCAGAGTTCTATCCAGCCGTCTTGCAGATCCTGCGTATCGCCGCAGACTGGATACAGGAGAGCATGGATGACTTACGGTGGATGGTGGACGACACGCAGCGACTCTACTTCTCCCCAAACACCCATGCCGATTCCTTCCCCACGTTTCTTCCTCCCATGCTTGATGCCAAGGACCAAGACGCAGCCATTGCGGTTTTCAGGCAGAACTGGGAAAGTGTCCAGTCATACCAGCAGCGTCTAGGCAAGTCGCTGTTGATCCGTATTGCCAGGAAGCAAGAGGAAGTGAAGAATCTCAAGGACGGTGTAGGTTTACTTACTACCACCCCATTCCCGGTGCCAGCCAGATCCCCTGCTGGATGGCTGATGAAGAATGTGTTTTGTGTAGATGTTCAATGCGACATCTGTCAACGAGGCGAAAAAGTCGACAAAGTTGAACCATTACATTCTCGTCTTTACTGTTGTCACCATCTTTTACTTGCCCCTGAGCTTCATCGCTGTAAGTTAAACCCATGAAATCCCACCACCATCCCCCCCCCCCCCTCCACACTGGCAGCTGACCAAGAGAACACAAAAGACCCTCTTCGCCCTGGGACTTTCTACATGGGAAGACCCGAGGCAGTTCAGATCATTTACCGCAACAATCACACTTGTGGCGGCCGGCACCTACGCTTTCTCCGGGTTCCTGATATGGTTTACACAGCGATCAACGATCAAGCTGAATGCGGACTTGAGGGCACCTATGAAGTGGTTTCAGCGCAGGGCCTCGGTTCCAAAGAATGGTCTACATGCCAGATAAAGACTCTAAGAGGCAGGGAAACTGGGACATCACTTTGGTTTCGTAATCGGCCTTACCACCACTTCCAAGTTTGATAATAGGCCTTCTATGAATACAGTCCCTGGCATGGGCTAGAGACCGCCACCAGAACAGAATAGATCACAATAGCAGTACAATCACACACTCGTCATGTAAGGCGTGGTGTTTCTTACCGCCTGGGGCGGTTGCGGACCAGGTGGCCAGGTAAAGAGTTTTTTTTACTCTATAATGTAGGTTGTAAGATGGGAGCTGCCGCTGAAGCTCCAAGATATACATGGGCAGTCCCTGATATTGGCGCGGCGGTACCACACGAGAGCCTGAACTTGGTAAACAGATAGGTAGGTAAGTAAGTAATTGAAGCGCCGCACCGTACGCTTGGTTTGCTGTTTTTCTACTTGATTTCATATACACTTTTAGTTCATTATCCCCCACCAATTTTCGTTCTGAATACCTACCAATGTCACCCCTAGAGTGTCCTGTGCTCTGCCAGAGGGCCTTTGAAATACACAAATCAGCGTCATCCACGCCTGTATTTTCGATTTTTGATTTGATTTTGTCTATACTTCACAACCGGCATGTTTCTTGTCAAGTTGCGCCTCAAGTGTATGCAATTGTTATTGTAATCAGCCTCGGGAGACCGGGCCGGTACATGTCACTCTTCGCTTCCTCCCCTATCCGATCAGGTCCCCCAATGCGTCGAACGCGAAAGGAACGCTTACAAGTTCTCTCGCAGGTCGATGAATGGGGTGGAAATTCTCTCGAGGTGAACGTCAACGAGCAGTTCGCCGGAATTGAGTTCTAATCCGTGTACATCGTCGTGTGCTTTCTTGTCGTGTGGCTTATTATCCCCGGTATCGGCTTCCTGTTCGGCGGTCTGACGCGTCGCAAGTTGGCCTTGACGCTGCTCTTCCATGAGCTTTGTGGTCGCGGCTACCATTACATTTTAATGGACATTCTAGGGTTACTTCCTGGCGTAATTAGATGTCGCATAACTGTGGTGGGTGTGGCACAACGCTCTGGCGCAGCCACAGCTGTGGCTGCGAGCGCTGGCTGTTGCAGAGGAGCTCACGCTCCTCTGCAAGAAGCCTAGTGCCTTGGCAGAGCACCCTCTCTTTTGTATATATTCGGCGCTCACGCGCCTTGCTCTCTTAGCTGGAGCAGACTCAATTCAATCTTCTTTTCTCTCCATTCCTCAGCTCCAGAAGTGTCAGATTAGAGATTTGGCCAACTTTGGCCTCCGGGGTGTGATATTAGCTCCGTCTATTAGCAGTTCTGCTCTTCTGGATATTTTATTCTACTTTTATTAGCCGGTCTTCTGGTTATGTGATGTCGTTTAATGTTGGTGAGGAGTATGTAACTGATATGTATTAGCGAGGTTCAAACCTTGAGACTCTTTTAGGAGTCACATGGTAAGTCTATCTTTTCTTTCCAACGCGTGTGCGGGGGTTGGTGCAAGATTGGCGCCTTGATCTCCTTCTGGCTACTGGGAGATGACCTGCAGCGGAAATCGCTGGCGCTGCTCCTCGACATGTTGAACTTATCTCTTCAACAACTCTAATACTCTCTCGACCTAGCAAGATGCCTTTAAATCGAATCGTAGCTACAAGACTGGAAGAGAGACATTTTCTTGGCACTTTCCTTCTTACTTGTCGCTGTAGTCAGATTGGTCGGCAGCATTGTTCTGAATTAGCTCAAGGAGATCCTGACCCTTTGGCCGTAAAGCCCTACCGGCAGCGTAATTAGGCTGTTACCAGGTTCCGTCATATCGTCAATCGTGATAATAGCCGCCGCCGAGGGAAGACGGTGGCCCGTTCCTCTGGATGTCGGCGGCTTTGTCAAGTTGAGGCCTACTTGGGCGCGTTGTCTCCCTAAAACTTGAAACAAGGGACAAGAATCAGGTCTCGGAACGAGCTTAGCGTAATACCCCATATCTGAGCTGATCCTTAGCGGCCTCTACCTGTCTTTCTCAAATAGTTACCTTTATCTCTCAGGAAGTTAAACTGATGTGGATTATTGTCGCAGCATTTTTTAAGATGGCCTAAGTGTGATATTAGTAAGGTTAGTAGCAGGGCTAGACTCACCTCTGCTCAGGGAGGTGCTCGCTTTACCTCACCTCCTGCTCAGGCTCTGCGACTAATCCTGACTTGGTGAGAAAATGTTATGGGAGGTGAATAAGCAGGTAGGTAGTCACAAGATACTCACTAGCCGTTGGGTCTTGGATCAAGAACCTGTATACTGAGCATTAAAGAGGTAGTCTGGCCTACACCAATGCTGGATTGATTCGAGCGGACCCCTCCCTAGTGCCAGACCGAAGTCACGCTCTCAGTATGGCCTCGACCTGCTCCGTGATATCAAACATGGGAAAGTCGGTCCTGTTCCCTGCCGTCGTCCCAGGAACAATAGTGCCCGGAAAGTACTGGCCGATCATGTACTGCCTCCTGGGCCCAATCTGAATGGTGCTCGGAATGATGGTCTCAAAAAACTTTGGAAACTCACTCCTCACCGTCCCCAAGTGCTCCGCCGTTGCCCACCCATCCGTCGACCTCAGTACGGTAGCTCCCAGCAAGTCCTCGGCCACCAGCAACACCTTCCCGCCATACGCCGGCGGCAAGTGAATCTTATCCACCTCCCCAATCGGCGTCCTCGGCGTGCGTCGCACCAGCACCGGCGTGCCCTTCTTCAGGGTCAAATCAAACCGATAAATCTCGCTGCGGCCCTCGGCGCTCGACTCGGGCACCCCCTCGTTGTCCACCACGAGCAGGGTATCCCCGACCGCCGCGACCCCCGTGTACCCGTGCACCGTCGTGTTGCTCGTCTGCGGGAGGTACCACGCCTCGACGCTCCGGCCGTGCTTGTCCACCTTGAGGATGCTCTTCGGATACGTCCCAATGACAAAGGAGTTGCCCTTGGTATCGACCGCGACGTCCTGGAACCCGCCCCACAGGCCGCGCGTGACGGCGGTGAGGTTGGCGCGCCACAGCTCGCGCCGGTGGGCGACGTCGTATTTGATCAGCCAGTTGTCGCCGGCCACGTCGGCGCCCTCGGTCAGGAAGGGCTTTTCCGAGTCGATGACGATTGACAGGAGGTTGGTGCGCGCGTCGTAGTCGATGCCGCTCGAGTGCTGGCCCGGCGCGTGCGTGATGCCGGGGAAGGTCAGGATCGAGGAGAAGCGGTCTTGGTAGGGGTCGTAGACGGCAACGCTGCCGTTGAAGAGGGCGCTGAAGTAGACCACGCAGTGCTCCGTGTCCCAGAAGGCGTTTTCCGGGTAGAGCTGGTACTGGCTGATGGTGAAGTTTCCCTTGTTGAACGGCGGGCAGGGAGGTTGGTGCCCATCAGAACTGCCGGGGCTGCTGCTGTGCGCAACTGCGAGGAGGCAGCTCGCAGCCGTAAGGCGAAAGGCCTGGGATTTCATTATGCTGAGCGAATATAAGCTGGATCTGCAATGTTGTAAAAAAACGAATGTATTCAAACCTCCACAATGGGGGAAACCTGCTCTGTACCTAGTAATAGAACACACAATTTCAGCCGTGCCTCAACCTCATTGCCGAGAGCCTGCCGTCCCCAATGGGTTGAACCACTATTACGTGCCTTGCACTAGCACCTGGGTGTAACCCCAGCCGCATAATATTGGTGTGCTGATCTGCTAACAACCCGGAAGCAACGCGGTGCGTTGAAAAATTCATGGGCCTAACAAGGCGTTGGCTGCTCCCGCTCCCGTCCCTCCTTCAAATGTTATTCGCTGCGTCATAATAGTGCGCGGCAAGTACCTACCCAACTCGCAGGCGACGTTGGTAAAGCAGACAGATTGAAACTCGAAACGATTGAAAAGCCAAACATATCCAGCAGTACGCGACCCACACAGCATGTTGCTCGCTACTTCTCAGGTTTCTTCCCCCACACCACCTTCTGGTAGTAGTAAACATGGTGCTTGAGTGAGCGGAGCTCCTTTCGGAGATGCGCAATGTAGACGCCGGTCTGCTCTTTAGTCCAGCCAAGGGTCGTGGTCAGGAATAAAATGAACCCCTCGACGTCGGACTCGACAGCGTGCTGCGCCCAAATGCCAAGTTCCTTTTCCCTGGGATCCTTGGACCATCCGCCGCTGGGAACCTGTCCACAGATGTCAGGACCCGTCGCAATCAAGTCTTGGAAGTGCAGGAACTTACCTTGATCATCCTCTCCTTGATATCGACAAACCCGGCTTCCTCCATCGCCTTTCTCTGGACGCCGTCGTCCACAATCGTGAAGCTCCTCCCAATGGTCTTGCCGCCGTTGATGAAGAGCGGGCCCCACTGGGCGATGGCGCTGGTAGGGGGCAACGTGTTGTCATCCGAGTAGACGTTTGGCGAGCCTTCGTAGCTCTCCAAGTATCCGCCCGGCTTGAGAGCGACGAATGCCTGCTTGAACAAGTGCGTCCAGTCTGGGATGCATCCGAGGAGGTAGCGGATGTGAACAAAGTCGAAATTGTCGGTGCCGAAAGTCCAGTCCTGAGTGCAGTCGTCCATTTCGCTACGGCAGGTTAGTGACCATTTCCATTGCCGCCGAGGCTTTAGGGTAAACTGACAACTTGAGGTTCGGGGGAATCCAGCTCGGCTGGATGGGTGATATATCGGTCCCGATGACCACACACTGGGGGAATTTGTCGGCAAAGTCACTTGATGGGATGTCAGCGCGGCAACGTCTCCAAAAGCGTTAGATCAAAGGGATGTATATACATGGCCCAAATTCCTATCAAGGTTCACACGCGAGTTAGTTACGCGGCTGCAATGTCGGGCGTGCACACAACTACCAACCTGTTCCTGTTCCAATATCCAGCGCCTTCTGGGGGTTCGAGAGGGGTGCCAGGAAGAGCTGGTCATCAAGAGTTAGTGTAAAGAGATGGTGTCTGAAAGCGGTCAGCTGGAGCCACCGAGGGATGCCGTCGTCACCGCGCTTCTCACAAGACATCTAATGCCTCATTGTGGCGCTCATCATTGGCCCCCCTGCAGACGTCAAGATTAGGCCGCGATCCACCAACAAATGCATGGAAAATACCAACCAGTACTGGGCATTGCCGATTTCGCTGTGGTAGGTCCGCCCACGGATGGTTCTGTACCGTAGGATCGTCGACGTGATGGACGCGGTCGAGGTTGCGGCGTCGTCGCCAAGGGTCGAATCGGCATCGTCGTCATCGGCCTCCTGAAAATACGGTATTTTGTAAGTCTCGGCCCTCCAAACATGACAGCCAGAGGGGATATACCAATGCAGTTTGTGTCCAGTGCTCCGGTGGGAGGACCACCGCTGGGGCCTGGGCTGGTGAAGTTGGGCTGCTTGCGGCGGCCGCCGCAGCACTCGTCTCAATAGGCTCGTTGTTGCTCGTAGCGGCCGCTTGCTCAGATTCGGGTTTGGTGTCGGCCATTGCTGAGTAGTTGATTTTCTCAGGATCAGAGAAATATTGAATTGGAGACGCAGTGGAAAGAGGTCCGCTGTTTCACTGCTGGGTGCATGATGGAGGTCAGACGGCTTATCAGTCAAACGTCGGCGGTGGGGTTAGGGCGGAGCGAGCCTATCCGTATATGCGGTTGGCATCGCAGAAGGTCAGGTAAGGTGACTCGGGACAGTATGAAGAGGGGTGGCGCACACCGGGGTTGCTGCCGCATCATCCCCGTCGAGCTTCCATGACATGGGCGGGGAAGAGCGGAATCGACGCTGATTTGACGGCGAGCCAGGGCCAACAGCATCTCGCATCTGCGAGTGAATGCATCAAGCAGCCTTTCCGCTCTTCGAGCCACATGTCGGCGCATAATATCTGGCGAGGGAGCCTAGAGGGGAAAAGGAGACTTACACACACCACATGCACTCCCGCCAAATCGGTAATCCCTCCGGCGCTCTCAATGGGCCTTGCAGCGAGGGCAGATAATGTGCGCGTCCTCGACAAAGCCCTTCGATCCGTTCTTGACATTGGATGTTTTGGCGCAAATATTGCTCTGGCAAGCGACCGTGTCGCCCCAGTTGCGGTGATTGCAGACGCAGCATTCCCACCGACCCCGAAGGTCCAAAACTGCGCAACAAGGGCAGAGGGCGTCGCCATGCCTATTACGGTACGGTAAATTATTATGGACGGAGAAGTGACATGTCTTTTTGTCCTTGCTGGGGTCTGTCCGGCGGCAAAGAGGCTGGCTTCCGGCCCAGCTCGACGAGTCGGCTGCCTCGGGTGCTTCGTCGCAGTGCCCCCAGCCATTCCACTCGTGCAGGAATCCTTTCCGGGGCTCGTACCAATGGCTGCCGAATCGGGCCCACCGGCACATGGTTGCTCTGGAATGGCCGTCGACGTTTCTTGGCTGATGAATATCCGAGTATGGCAATTCGGGTTGCGATATTCAATCTGAGCTAGCGGATGGATGGATCAAGTCTGCCAAGTTCGACACGAGGAAAAAAAGAAGGAACAAACCTGGCATCTCCATGGGGGTTGTATTTAATTCACGCGGACGAGGTGTTTTAATCATGTCTGATTAAACCGGACCAAACATAATTGTTGAGCCTCGCGGTCCAGGCAAACGGCTGGACCCGTCTTGGGGTCGTCGATCATGCCGCCTGACTCGGTTTTTAGGAGTGGAGGTCGTGTGGTCTTCAACTTCACTCCACCTGCTAGTAGGTGACGGCGACTGCAAAGTCATGACTACTGGCAGCCCTAACACTCACCTTGATAGGTATCCGTTTCTTAATTAGCGTAAATCAGTGCGCCTTAGAGTGGGGCTAGCGCAAGGCAAGGAGCTAGTAGCAGGGCTCAGCAACGGTAGGGGCGAAGTTGGGCTGAAATGGTGAATCGAGTGCTACGTGCTACAGGAGCGGGAGGGAGATGCACTGTGCCTCGATCAATTCCGTCCTTGGATCTTGCTTCGTAGCATGCATGTCTCGTGTTACTCGACATCATAAATGAGGCCTACTGGCTACCTAGAATTTCTGAGGGCCTCAGCGCCCCGGTTAGAAATCAGCATTGCTCCCGATGGTCTCACCACCATCAAATGCCTGGAAGGGGAGATCTGCGCTAGGTGGTAAGAACGCAAACCGCTTTTATTAGGTACCTATCTCCCTTGTTTCCCTAGGATAACACGGCAGCCCCTCACTCTAAACCCCAACAATCTAATGAGGCAGTGGCTCTCCAAATTCAAAACCATCAAACCCCTCCTCCGCAAACGCCACGCAGCACCCGAAAAACCCACCACTACCACCACCACCACCACCACCACCACCACCACCTCCACCATGCAGCCAGAATGGTTCAACGCGTCCCTAACGAGCACCGTCTCGGCGCTGCGTAATACAGAAACCGTGGTCCCCGCACCGCCCACCGCCCCGGTGCTCGTCTTCCCCCCCTACGACTTCACCTTTTCCTCGCATGGGCCCAACGTCCTCCTGGTGATCCCGACGGCCAACGCCGACAAGACGCGCATCCTCACCTCGGCCTTCGCCTCGCGCCTGCCCGCGGGCGCCGCACTGCACCCGCTGACGGTGCCGGCGTCGTCCAATGTGGGCGAGCAGCCATACAACGAGGCGGGGCCCGAGGGCGCGCACAACCGCATCGCCAACGCGCTGCGGACGCTAGCCGACTCGCCCGAGCAGCGCGCCGTGCTGGCGCAGCACGCCATCGGCACCGTCATGGCCGCGTCGATTGAGAACTACATCCAGGAGGGGGCGGGCGGCGATGGCGGCCCGGTCGACTACGGCTTCGTGCTCATCCACAATGCGAGCTCGGGCAGGACGGCGAGCGCCGTGTCACGGGGTACCACCGTCCCGCGGGCCTACTACGAGTACGCCCGCTCGCTCGGGACCGACGGCGGGGATGATTACGGCCGCGTGACTGCCGGCGAGGTGTTGACGGCGAACGTGCCGGGGCTGGACAAGGCCAATTGGCATACGGTTGTTGCCGATGTGTCGAGGTATGATTTGTTGACAGAGGCCATCAACGGATTGGAAATTCCGTGGTAGGGAGGGGCTGGGGTGGAATGATGGCATAGACGCAGGATCATTTTGATGACTATGTGGGAGAAAGGGGCGAGATAAATGAATGTGCTCTCCTAGCAAGGCAGTCTACGATTTCCCAGCTTCGGCGTCTTTGCTCGATGACTCAGGCTTCTCCCGGCTCGTGAGTTTTCCCCCGGCACGCTTGCAGACGCCCAGGAACTGGCGTGGGAGCGCTCTCCAAGACAGGGCCGTCCGATCCCCTGTTGGCAGCCACACGTACCACAGCAAAATGACCAAGATAGTGACGGGGACGACCGTAGCCCAGTATATCCACAACTGCCCAGATACCTCCCACCTCGTCTCGCCGTAGTTGAAGAAGGTGGTGCTGAAGACGGCCTGCAATACCTCGAGTGAGCCACGGCTCTACATCGACGACACTTCTCAGGGCAAGGAGGGCACATACCGAAACAAAAGTCGACGGGAGAAAGAACATTGTTAGGAGAGTAATCGATTTGATCAAGTTGCTGTCCTGCCGCGTGAGATTGTTGAATGCCTGCTGCTTGTGAGTACATGTGTTGCGGGTGGCTTGTCAGGGGCTGCCCTACAAAGTTGATCTCGTCGGCTAGTCGGGCCTGGTTTGAGTCGGACCGAAGCTTCAGGTTCTTCAGCACCGAGACGTGGAACGCTGCGTACTCGCTTGCTTGCTGCACATATGAGTAATCCAGCTCCTTCTCGAGACTGCGGTAGATTTCGTTTTGACACCGCTGCATCTCAGTAGCGGTGCACACCGCCGATTCGAGTACCTCCGACACATGAATGGCGTGGCGTGTATGCTCGTGGGTCGGCTTGAAGACGTCTCTCGACGCTGTGCGAGACTACCCCAAGGAGAGAATGTCAACTCGTATGAAGTGCTTCAAGTTGCCTAGAAAGGGCGATTACCTTTTCGAGCTGTCGCACGGGATCCCGTACCCTCCAGACAGAAATGTCGTAGTAGACGGTAATGCGGTCCCACAAGGCAGCATGCATGGCGAACGGGTCACTGAAGTTAAGAGGTTCTGTCCGCTTCATAAGCGCCTTTCGCAGCTCGTCGCGGATGTCGAATGGAACATCGACGCAGAGGACCTGGCATTTCTTGTTGGACTCCCAGCGGCTGAAAACCGATATTTCATACCACCGATAATCCTTCTTCCCAGGTTCTACATACTCGCCCCCGTTTTCACTTGGACCACTCTCGACTTTCCGGATCATCTTGATTAAACATCGGAACCAAGTCGCTGGGGCAGAGGTACTGTTGTTAGTCGATGGGTTCGCATTTGCGTGGTAGCATGGATGAACCTACTGCAGGTCGTAACGCGCTTGTCGTTGGAGGCCTCGCGGTCGCTGTACGTTGGCCTATGACCGAAGAAGCCGTTCAGCTCAAAGCACGTCCGGTTGGCAACAAACGCGGGGACGCCGAAATACGCAAGCAGTGCTTCACGGTCGTCACCTTCGGGCGGATAATGACCTCTGGTGAGGAAGCTGGGTTGCAGTTGCAGCGGTGGTTAGTAGGGCTTGCCAGAGCGACTTTGGGGGTGTGCCCATGGATTTGCAGCAACCTACGCATAACAGTAATCAGGCAGTTTCGAGACCTGGGGTTCCATTAGCCCTCGGCGATGCTAGGAATGATGAATACGTCAGACACTCACTTCTTCAGTGCATGTTGCGGCGTTACATCCCACATCCTCCGCTTTCCACTCCCGAGTCGACAACTCGCCCCGCATAACATCTTTGTGCGGCACAAGAAGCTGCATTGGACCTTCGTCCTTGGGAGCCATCTTGTAGGTTATGTATGCGATTGATGATCCAAATAAGGCACCTAAAGCTTCGATGTGGGAGGATGCGACTTGAAAGAGGGATGGAGGAGCTAGGGGGGTCGTGACACAATGCCTCTCCTCGTCTATATCATGACTCCAGTGCCGGTCCACGCTCGTTGTTTTTTTTTTTTTTTTTTGCCAGCCTTGCGAACGGAAGAAATTAGGCATTAGGCATTAGGTATTAGGCATTGCGGCACATATATACAGGTCTGAGCCCCGAAACAGCTGGTAGGCGCCCGCACCGACCGGGTCTTGGCCACGTCACAGCCCCTGTCGAGGTTTGGTTGGACGCCATAGGTCTTGGAACTGGATTAGCGGTAGCTTCCGCCACATGCGCAGGTGCCACCAGGAAAGGGCGCGCTGCCCTGCTGCATGTCCCCGCCCACTCGGAGCTGTTCTGGTCATTGCTTTCGAGGACCCAACACCTTTGTGCTCCCTAGCCTCGACGGGCAATTTGGTTTGAAACAAGGCTTTGCTGTCGGCAGCAACTGGGCGGGCAGACACGCCCTGTCAAAAGGATTGACGGCTACGCTTTTTCATCGTGCAGTACTGCGCTTACTATGGGTTCCATAGTGGAAGACCACCAAGGAAAACCCCATTTTGGCCAAGAAGCCTCGATGATGCAAATTTATTGACGAAGAGACCAAGCACCGACTTGAACTTACTCAACTCCAGCTCCAGCTCCAGTAATAAGTCCACGGCGTGTCAAACCAGGGGTAACTGCCCCACGACGAGCGCGGAAGTATTTCCCGCGTCCTGCCGCTCTCGAAGAGGCTCTTGAGAAACAGTGGAATGGTGACGGTGTTGAGGGTGTCGGCAGACCGTGCTATTGGCGGATGATACGACTCATTATTCCCCCGCCGAGCAGTGGTTATCGAGGTGTAAATCAGACGTGGATCCCCATCGCCGACTTTGCGTAAGCTGGTGCTCCGGAGATTTGGCGCGAACAACTTCAGATCCCTTGCCCAGTCTGCTCGTATTTGTGCTTCGAGCTCCTTCCTAAAACGACCCACTTGTCATCCTCACCACGGAAAACACCCCAGCCGTCAGCGATACATACTGCAAAGAATTAGCAGCCACAAGAAACAGCACACTCAACCACACGACGGTGCCGTAGAAGTAGGTCACCGCAGCGAGAACCTCGATAACACAGCCGTACGCAAGCAAGCCCCTGCACCACGGCGCTCGTAGCATTTCCCAAACAACCTTGATTCCTTGCAACCCTTGGCCCTCTTGGCTAGAGCGCAACGTGTACGGTAGGAGCTACACCTCCCACCGCCGGTACGTGACCGTGTTGCCCGCCAGCTCCTCAAAACGCAGTTCGGTGACCATTGAATGAAGGAGCAGAAGAGCAACAATCACCCAAAACAAGCGCCCAATCGCCCAGGAAAATGCCATGACTAGTGTCTCGCATTCTAGGGAATCATAACAGCTTTGTTGATGGTCAAAACCTTCCATATGGTCACTCCGGTACAGGTAATGATGATGATATCCCCGACGACTTTCACCAGCACGTAAAAGCCACAGGGCGCGACTCAGCACGGCAAAGTGGAGCTCCCATTCCACAATCTGAGAGCCTCAGACAGCGCTGCCCAGCGTCGAGGGGCGTAATGGATCGGATTGTATCCATCACACAACACGACCCATTGCGGTAGGAAGGCGGTTCCTGCCCCAAGATCGCGTCGGAAGACACCGGTCATGGGTCCCGGGAACTAGATCGCCAGACGGCGCCGATGACGGCGAGGACGAGGAAGAGGAGGGCGAAACGAGACGCGCTTTGTGGTGTTAGCTTGACACCCATGCTAAAGACAACAAGCAGTAGACCCTAGACAGGTAACGGAGATGGTTCACGTCCAAACTTGACGACAGTACGAACCGGAAAGGTGATGTCATGTTACGCAGTGTCACCCGAGAAGAAGTTTGTTGTCTCGGAGGTGAGAAGGCTGTGGGCAGCCAATATGGGCAACCTGAGATCATGATATGACCTGAACGGAGACCATCCTTATCGTGAGACACAAGGAATCGACTCCTGATTTGCTGGGAAGCTGCCGACCAAAGTGCGAAACCGGAACTAATCGCCGTGCTGTTTGCTGCCTGGTTACACAGCCTATCCTGCCAATTCTGCATCTTCGGTGTTCTCGAATCGATATCGGATGCTTGCCTTTGCAAAAGCTAAGTTATCCATCCAATCACAGCCTCTTCCCCACCTCCGCATCGAAATGCTGGTATCGGCTATGCTGGAACACAAATGATTGAGTCTTTCTCTTCCAGCTACAAAATAGTTGGTTTCGATATATCGCAACGCTGGATAGACGGACTGCGAGTCGAGTTCCGCGGTAGAAACAACATCAGGTTCATAATTTGCAGAGGCGACCTCAAAGAATCATCGCATTTCTTGATATCGATCCCGACGCCACTCAGCAATGACAAGTCGGTCGACCTTTCATGGCTTTAGAGCGCCCTCGAGACTGTATCAGCGTTGGCGCGCCAGGGAGCAATAGTCGTTATCGAGAGCCCACTCACGGTAGGGGCGACACGCCATCTCCTCGGACCAATTGGCGCGTCTCACGGTCTCTTTGGGGGGATGCCACCGGAGGTACAGCCCCTGGCAATAAAGTACATCTGAGCGGGACAAAACTGACAGCCTGCATTGAAGAGTAGACGCTGGGAGGACAAACCCCTAAATTCACTGCATTCCCAAGGTGGTGTTAGGCTTAGATGAGGCCTCGCTTTCCGCCATTGTCCGCTTGTACGTCCCCATCTTCGACGAGCCGGTGCGGGTCTCACGCCCAGAGGTGGCGGAGATGGTGAAGTTGTACGAAAACTGTCAACGCATGATGGGCATCGCCTTCGCCAATGAGATGGCCGACGGGTGCCTCGCACACGGCATTGGATTTGGAGGAATCGATGTCATGTTTGCCGACTCGCTCGTCGGGGAAAAGACGATCCCGCAAATACGCCGGCTGGCTGACGCAGATTGGACTCGAAGCACGCTCGAGGGGTTCGACATGATCATTGTTGCTTGCAGACGAGTTTGGATGGATTTTGGCGTGTTGGCGGGGCTCCAAGGTCTTGTTCGCGTCGAGATGTGGTGCTAATAACCATTTTGTCAAAGGGTAGCAATTGGAGGCAATTGGGCAGGAGCGAAGGAGGGAAGGTGGCAGAGGTAGTACATGTTGTAGAACTCAAAAGGAAATTAGTAGCAGAGAAAATACTATATAAATAAAAGGCGGTTCAGAGTTCGGTTCGATACAAACTCGGACGGGATGTCAAAAAAGCAAAGCACACACTCCAACCGGGGAGTTGGAGAAGGAATGGAAGCTGTGTGCCATGGCGCGACAGGCCCTGCCGAGCCCGTAGCGTATTATGGCCTGTGCTGTGGTGCTGTGTCATGTGCCGCCCATAGTTGGGTCTCCCCTGGAACAAGCCGGGCGTTGCCGGGCTCTTTGGACGTCTCTAGTGCATCTAGTGCATCACTGCTCGTTGTAGCAGCTTGGCTCCCGCCGCAGGCCCGCATCCGGTAGGTACATGGACGCGAGACTTTCGGACCTGCTGGTCATTGTCAAAGGATCCGATGCCCCAAGCACGCGTGTCCTTTCCTTCGACAGCAGTGCCTCGCTGCGGGATACCCGCAAATATCTCGCTCCTGTCCGGCCCGAAGCCAACCACCCGAGAGCCTGACCTAGTCTTGGCCTCCCGCCGCGAGATCAGGACAGCCTGGAAGGGAAAGGAAAGCAAGGCCAGAGCCTAGAGTAGGTAAGAAAATGCAGGTAGCTACATATGCCTACGGTGTGAATATTTGTGGTCCGCCATGTCAATGCGCATGTTCAGATTTCCCGCGTGCTGTCTGAGTCGGTTTTCTTTTTCTATTTTTCCAGAATGTTGACAAGGACCCGTCGTGCTGATACCCACGGCTACGTCGACCCGCCCCTCTGATATCCCCCGCCCCGGTGTCAGATGCTGCCGGTCATCAGTAATAATCATCCTCGTCGTCCTCCTGAAATGTGGGAAGTGTAAAATCGGTTCGTCGTGGCTTGGAAAAGGCGGCAGACGCTGTGTGTCTGAGCATCGAGGTTCCCATGCGAGGTTCAAAGTAACGGATGGGGTTGGACGGGCAAGTCCAGTCGGGACGACAATAACCGTTGCACTCATGCTGGCTAAAGAATGAGCTGATTCCTTCCGATCCAAGGTCTGTCACACCGTACTCGCGATTCCGTGAGAGTATGGCAGGGTCTGACAGGACAGCTTCGCTCTGGTAAATACCACCCTGGAGATCACAGAGGACGTAATTTCCTCCCGAGATGTGGTAGCTAAAGTGACTCAGAGCCTGCATGGCTTGAGACCAATTCCTTGTCGTGTCGGTCCAGCCGGTATTGCTGTTGAACTTTTGGTAGTTCTGGATGAAGGGCTCCTGCAGAACCTTGACGCCTGCCCGGCTACAGTTCTTCGCAAAGGTCCAAACCTCGAGGACGTTAATCTTGATAGGCTTGGATACAATATTCAGCTGGTTGAACCGATTGACAAGCTCGAGGGCCTTGTCGACAGCCTTGATGTCAAGTGTAAAGTAGTCCGCCACATAGATACTGCCGGACTTGAACCACTTGCAGACACAGGCTTGGCCCGCGCGGCTACCACTTGTGTATTTTCCCTTGGCAACCTAGCGGAAGGACCCGGAAGCAAACGGGTTATCGAGATCGTCGCCTTGGTATTCAGCTCGCGTCGATGCATTGTAGCGACCGCTGCCTGATGGAGCCGAATTGGCCGAGTCAGTGTGGTGTCCGTGGACGCACCCAGCGCATCGAGACAAGCCCTCGCCCTTGGAGTACTGGTTGCTCGTGTAGGATGTCCGTGGAAGGTCGCGGTGACAGTCGGCGCAAACTCAACCTATGATGGCTTCTGTGCGGGAACTGAGACGATGCTAGCATTAGCGAAATACCCTGCAATGGGCGGCCAAGTAAGATATCTACCGATTGTGCGGTGCTCTAGCACATGGCAGCAGAAGGTGTGCGGCGAAGGACCAAAGGTTCGTTTGCCGTTTGCTGAAAACGAATTTACAGCTGGGACCGCGCTAGTCCGTGCGCACAATAGTGGTCGATGTTGGGCGTGGAAAAGGATACCAAGATTGAAAGGATATGCAGAAGCTAGGATCACTTGCATCCGTGCGGGCAAGTGCCAGGCACATGCTAGCAAGTGGGAGCCGGAATGGCGGGTCGGTGCCGCATTTTCACCTACCTGTTGGTCAACATGATCTGCACCCGAGGCTGTGCTCCTTTTTCCTGTAATGTGCTCTGGCAAGTTCCCGTCACAAGGACGGATACGACTATTCATAGAAAGAACAATTGTCGTTGACCGTGTTCACACCACAGGCAACAAAATCTGCTTGGTGAGACCATACTGCAGGCAGGGTCTAGCACCCCATATCTGAGGTGCAGCCGCCCTACCAGGACCCATCGGCATGCCGTGCCTGCTTGCTAAACTAAGCTTTCCTGTGATCGATGTGGTTGAAGCGCTGAAGTGGGCAAGAACAAGTCACTACTATTTTTACCATTTTTTACACTGAAGAAGCTGGCTGCGGAAGGCATGTAAAAGATATGAATTGTTTATCCGAGTAGTAGCTGGATAGCACAGGGCGCGCGAGAGCGCGACTACTTGTGGCAAAGGAGAGTGCATGCGGAGGGTCGCGCTCCAGAGCGCCAGTGCGGCGGCCCGGAGAACTGTTTCCAGTGCAAAAACATTGAATGTTAACGAACCTTCCAAGCCAACAACCTTCTAAGCCAACAACCTTCCATTAGCCTCCCTAAGGAACACCGTCCAATGGGTACCGCATTTATGCTCCTTTAGCCTTCACTCTCAAATCTCGATCCAGCCATGGTTTGTCAGGTAGTTAGCGGCTAACACTCGCGGTAGGTGAGCCTATACAGAAGCCCCAAAAGAGCATTTGCAGTGTAATGAAAGGCGTCTTTGGTGTTTCACAAGTCCTTTTATTAGTATTAGAAAGGCCTTTTAAAATATTGAATATGCGTTTTTTTTTTTCATGCGAAGAAAGCATTTCCAGGGGTTCAACATCCCCTTAGCACACCCTCTTCCACTGGCAGGATTAGATTCTAACCTTCAACCTGACGCCCACAATGGCTTCTCGCGGAGAGCTCAAGTACCTGGCCGCCACCCAACTTACCTCACTGCCGGATGCTGCCATCATACAACGGTCCCTCCGAGTCAGTGTCAGAACAAGTTGTATCTACCTCCTCTTCGTTTGAACGTCGTTTCCAGTTGGCAGTTGCAAGCCCCGACCTCCAGGAGATGGTGCAGATTGGAGCAGGGATGTAGGGTGTGGTATTTGAGCAGGTTGGAAATTCCGCCGCTATGAATCCACTTCCAGCACCGAGCCCTTGGGTTATATCTCCTCGATTTCGGCCAGTGCGATTCGGTCGACTTTTCGGATGACGAGGACGTAGTGTACCAGGCATTCAAGGGTGCCATGGTTACCTGGCGAAAGCCAGCTATCCACCCCAACACCTTGAGAAAAGCCATGACCTCTTCGCCGCATTCAAGGCGGGTTATCAGAGCGTCGGGAAGTTCATACTCCGGGAGAGGGGGAAGGAGAAGAAGTTTGACATTGGGCGCGCTTTATGGAGGAGTATGAGGAGTACGCTCAAGATTTCCTCTTCTGATCATCTGTACCCAAGGTAAGGTACCTTGGTCAAGTGCCTGTGGTTGCAGTCTTGGCGGTTGCGGCAGCCGACTCTGAGAGCAAGATTCGGGAGACACAACAGGTGAGATCCTCTTGCCTGCGAGTCTCGACCACCATATACATGACACCATCAGTTATTAGCAAAAGGTCTCTGATTCTCAATCTTCCTGTTTCCTCAGGTAGCCGTGTCGAAGACCACTGATATTGGTACCACCCCATTAAACCCAGCACCCTCCTGGTCCAGGCCACCATCTTCCACCCGGGTCTCCTAATATCAGCTGCCTATCAGTTCCAAGTACCTCCGAACTTGGCATATGGGACCCAAATCTCGCTATTCCATGCCCATACCTGCCTCAACCACACCTTCCTCCACTCTCAGCGTCGCCCTTTGGCGCTCATCTCCATCGATCGATGGCGGTCCGGTTACTTTGACTGGTTCTTCTTCCTTTCCTTTGCCTTGTCCCTGATTTGGCCTCGGCGGCTCTCCTTCGCCTCCGGAGACCCACGAGACGAGTTCGAGTTGCTGCTGGATGAGGGACGACCGTGCTTGCGCCGGCCTTGCTCACTCGACGTACCACCACCCGCGGCCTTCTCCCGGCCTCCCGCATCGGAGCCCGAGGAACTCGCCGGAAGAAACTGGCTCGGGGATTGCGACTTTCTTGACCTGTGGTGTCCCCATTCCGAGGGACTTTTTGGAAGTTTATCCAAGGCTACCTGGCGATACTTCCTCTCCATCTCAACAAACAAGACGTGTCGTTTTCCTATCTCGTCCAAGTACCTCTGGCTTTCCTTCCCTCCACCCTCCCTCCAATACTGCTTTATCGGGTTCTCCGTCATGTACTCCAGTACCTCTTTGTTGATCTTGCTAATGACCTTCTCGACTGCGGCTGATGCCAGATAATTCTCGGCATGACTTGTTGCAAAGGCTGAAGGTTGGTGGTAAGCGCCAGATTTTGTTCTCAGAACTTGGGTATTCACCGTTGCTTACGTATATATTTTTCAGTGGTTGGTTCGCAAGTCGGGCAAATCTAGTGCGTCGGGATTTTCCCGTCCTCTCCAGCTTTCTTCTTCTTGACACCAGACAGCTGGGCGCACATGTCGTTGCCGCACCAATATTTCTTGATGTTTGTGTGGCCGCAGTCGCAACACCTCCAAATGGGGCCTATTCCTTTTGCCATGGACGTTGGGATCCTTGTGATAATAGCAAAGCGCTGGTCTTGGGCACGGGTCATCTTCGCCAATGGGAAACTCGAACTTGACGGGTTTACCCTCGCTGTCCGTCTCGGTGTGGGGGCAGTCTTTTCCCTTGTCGGATACGGGACTGCCGCAAGGCTCCCAACGGCAATTGGTGGATTTATGATTGCATATCGGATGCTTGTTTCTTCCGTACCGGCACATCGCACGTAGGGTTGTCTCGGAATCTGGGATTTCCCTGTGTCGATCGTGGGGTGGTCGGTCACCGTAGGATTGGGGGGGAGGGGGGGGGCGCATGTTGGAGGTGTGAGTAAAGACTCAGAGGCTTGGCCTGCATCAGAACCAAGGGCAGCAGAAGCGGCATTCTTATACATCAGAACTGCGGAGGTGGTACACCTTCATGCTAATCTTTGTGTTTGCTGGATACCCGAGGTATCTAAAGTCGCTGCTCTTTGAAAGTGCCAGTGTGTGTACAACGAGGCTGGAATTCCAGACGGAATTTCACCTGCAGCCATCTTGATGTTTGGTGTTGACAAGTGCGAGTTGTTTCACCATCAGACTTCTCGCGCCCATCATATGACACAAAACTCCATCTCCCTCCCCACGTGCTCCTCAGCCACGGCCTCACCATCCATCAGCCCGTGCATGTAGCAGTCGCCAATGATCCGATAGCTTCCCTTGAGCTCCTCGTCTTCCCTCAATACGAGGGGAAATTTGGCACCGTAAAACACAGCCACGACATCCCCCGGCCGCGTGCCATCAACGACCCACCCGTACCTGCCCCCCTCGGATTTGCAAAACCGGCGGGCAAAGCACCACTTGGAATAGGCCCCGCTGACCATCTCGTACGCCTCCTTCTGCCGGTCGTAAAAATCAGCTGCTTCGTCCTCAGCCAGCCCGCGCTCCTCGGCCTCTTGGTCCGCCTTCCTCTGCAGCACGCGTGCGGCCGACTCGCCGTGGATGTGGGACGCCATAAAGGTCTCGAAACCGGCCAGGACGGCGCCCGCTTCAGGCACCTCGTTGTCGCGCGTGCGGCCGCACATCATCGTGTGGCTGAGGGCGCCGAGCTCGCTGCAGCAGCAGCCGGCATGGTGCATGTGGGGCAGGGCGATCTGGAGCAACTCGCGGTGGGTCTCGTTGTCGTTGAGAACGAGAGCTTCGTCGTACACCATGTTGTGGTGGGCCGGGTCCGGGTCGAACTCTGGCATGGGGCCTTGCTCGGGGATGCGGCGGCTGTACTCGAACCGGGTTTTGGGGATTTGCTTCTTGACACCCACCACCTCGAGGGTGTCGAGGAGGCGGCCTCTGATGCGGAGGGTACCGGTGGGGAGGTCGGTGGTCAGGCTGGCCGTGGTGGTGCCGCACGCGTTGGCCCGGAGACCCCGGATGTAGAGTGGCTCGACCCAGCCGCTGGTTGTCCAGTCCGGGACCCAGGAAGGGAGCTCGAGGGCGGTGGGAGGCTTTCCGGGCACGTCGACGCAGTGGCAGAGGATGTCAAGTGAGCCCGAGTGGAGGTACTGCGCGGCTAGCTCGATAAAGACCTGTTCCGAGGTCTTTGTGTAGTCGACTGCCATCTTGTGTTTGGTCATTCCGACAACACCGTAGATCTTGTCGCTCGCAATAGTGCTCCTAAAGTCGCGCACCTCTTCGAGGAGGGTAAGCAGAGGCAGGGACGAGCACTCTAATCCATCCCCGACCCTTTCTCTGCGTAGCATATCCATCACGGCGATCGCTTTGGCGCCCTTGTAGTCGCTAATGTGGCCGTCGAGACGGAATTGCCTGAGGCCCGTGAGGGGAACCACCATGTTTTCCCACGGCAACTTGAACTGGCCTATGTGCACCGTGATTTCTCGAGCATTGACAATCTCCTGGATTATCCATGTGCGGTGGAACTGCGTGCGTGAGTCAGTCATTGTTGGGCGTGGGAAATATAATGGAAGGGAGCAGGAGCAAACCCAAGCTCGGTCGACCAGCTCAGCTAGCTTTGGCCACTCGATCTGCCGTGATAATTCCTCTCGAGCCCAGTGGGATTGGATCTCGATAGCAGAGGCGCCGCGCTCCAAAAGGCGTCTCTCGACAAATAGCTCGTCGAATAGTTGGTTGATAATGTCGAATGTCCTCATCAACTCGACCTCGATGCCAATCTCCTCGCCCAGCCAAACACGCACCCGCGCCGCATTCTCGTAGACGACGCCCATCATGCGCACATGCTCGTTGCGCTCGGCAAAATCTAGCTGATTGATGCAGAGGGCGTCGACCCAGATGCGCAACGGAAAGTCCTCACCCCTCAGCCGCTGCAGAGCCCTGCGCAGCTCGCCGCTGATCGTGACCTGGACCCCGTCAATGATGATGGGCCCTGGGGGAAGGGGAAGGCCCTGCCGGATATAGGTGGATGCCCAGTAGTCATGGTCCAGCATGTCTCCGAGCGGCATTTCGTAGGTCAAACTGATAGTGCGGCCGTTTTCTTTGCCGTAAACGGCGCCTTTCACTATTTGGTTGGGGTCGGCCGGCATCTCGGTGACGACGCTGCCGCTCCAGCAGTAGCTGAGTGCGTCGTATGGCTCGTGGTCGCCCTGGGATGAAATGGGCATGTGGGACAAGCTGCAGATGAGTTCATCGTTGAAATCGCCGGGGGATACTGTGAGAATGCGGGTTTCTATCGGGAGGTCGAGGCTTTGGTACGGATAAGCGGATGTGTCCATGATTTTTTTTTTTATTCTTTTTATTTCTTCTTGTCTTTGCTTGGGGATCAAGGTCCAAGTTTCGAGATTTTGGCCAGAGGTTTTGAGCACGGCCAGAGGTTTTGAGCACAGCCAGGTCTGCCTATTAATGCAGTCCCGCTTTTAGCTAGCAGCAGACGGGACGGTGGAGGCCGCTGTTGTTGCCCTGCACTGCCACACAGCCACACAGCCACACAGCAACCATGCCATGATTGGGGCTACGCTGGACTCCAACAGAGGATTCCTAGCGGGAGAATGGAGCGGGTCGAGGCAGCAATTGGGGGACAGCGCAGCAGTCGTTTAAAAGTTACAGAGCTAAGATATTGCGTGGCTTTTTTTGGGGTTTTTTTTTGTTTTTTTTTCGGCATCGTCTTGATGAGAGTACGTCACCGAACTTACACATCTCACAACTCAACAGAATGCACACAGAATTCCAAGCAAGAGTTTCTCCATTTGACTCTCATCTACTATGCATGAGGGTATAGTTACCACATCCACCGCTTGACCACGACATAAGAACCCCGTCATTACCACCCCTCTAAGCCTGTCTATCCGCCGCCCAGTGTGCCCGCCGCCGGGCCGCCGATCTGGAACCAACCTAATCCCTTCTGTGTCCCAAGGCCGTTATAAGCACACACACACACACAAAAAAAAAAAGGGAGTTTTTGGAACAAAAAAGAAGATGGAAGTCGGCCGCGCACACGGGGCACCACATAGTAATACATGCATACTACTAAGAGACCACGCTACGGTAAACCCGACGCCCGCCGTGAGAAGAGAAGTCGCCGCTCATCACCAAACCACTTGCAGCCAACCAACCCGTACTCACACCCGGAACTTGACGGAGCGCATGGTATGCGCGGGCGGCGCCGGTGCCGGGGGTGGCATGGCATGCGCAGCAGGCGCGGGCGGCGGCTGGTGCGGCGGCATAGGGGCGTGGGCCGGAGGGGGCGCGACGTGGGCGGGGGCAGGCACGGCGACGAGGTGGGGCGGAGGGGGGGCGACGACGACGACGGGCGGCCGGCCATGAGGGTTCAGGCCCGCGGGGCGCTGGTGCGACGGGGGCGGCATGGCGTGCGCAGGGGGCGGCATGGCGTGGGCCGGCGGTGGCATGGCGTGGGCCGGCGGTGGCATGGCGTGGACGGTGTTCTGCGCGCACTCGGCCGCCGCGGCTGTTACTGTGATGTGCACCGTCTCGGTCTCGGTCGCGCGGAGGGAGGGGTAGTACCCGGCGCCGGTGCCGTAGGCGTACCCGCCGTTGCCGAGGGCGCCGTTGCCGAGCGTTTCGGTCACGGTGACATGGCTGGTCTCGGTCCGGGTGACAGTGCTGGCTCCGTTGTTTTGAAACTCGGTCTTGGTCACAATCATCTCGTTGTTTTGGAATTCCGTCTTGGTGACAATCATTTCCTTGTTTTGGAACTCGGTCTTGGTCACAAACATTTCGTTGTTGCGGACTTCGGTGACGGTCTTGATTTCGGTCCTGGTCATGACGTTTGCCGTGTTGTCGCGGAACTCGGTCTTGGTGACGATCATCTCGTTGTTGCGCACCTCCGTCTTGGTCACGACCATCTCGCGCACTTCGGTCTTGGTGACGACCTTGTCGACGTTGCGGTCGCGGAACTCTGTCTGGGTCACGATCTGGTTGACGACTTGGTCCTTGGTCTCGATCTTGGTGACGGGGATGGTGACAGTCACGACCCTCTGCTGGACATCCACCTTCGTGACCACGGCCGTCAACACCTTCTCCTTGAACTCGGTGCGTGTCACAGGCACCGTGACGGCCACAGTCACGACTTGCTTCTGCACGTCCACCTTGGTCACCACCTTCTCCTTGAATTCGGTGCGGGTCACGGGCACCGTGACAACCTGCTTCTGGATGTCGACCTTGGTGACCACGGCCGTCACCACCTTCTCCTTGAACTCGGTGCGCGTGACCGGGACGGATACGACCTTCTCCTTGATCTCAGTGCGCGTGACCGGGACGGACACGACCTTCTCCTTGACCACAACGCTGGTGACGACATTGTTCCGGACCTCGGTCTTGGTGACCAGCTTCTCCTTGAACTCGGTCCGGGTGACGGGGATTGTCACGGCCTTCTCCTTGACCACGACGCTGGTCACGACTTGGTTGTGGACGACCGTGCTAGTGACAACCTGGTGCTTAACCTCGGTCTTGGTGACCAGCTTCTCCTTGAACTCGGTCCGTGTGACGGGGATGGTGAGGGCCTTCTCCTTGACCACCGTGCTGATGACCGTGCTCGTCACAACCTCCTTCTTGACTTCGACCTTGGTGTATGTGACGGGCACCTCCTTTGTCTCGAACTTGGTCTCAATCTTGGTCTGCACGTTATTGATGGTCTTGTCTTTGAGATCGGTCTTGGTGACTGTTATCGTCTGGTGTACCGGGACTGTGACGTGGACTGTCTCCTTGACGGTAACGGGGGGGCCGGCCACTGTGACATGCATGGTCTCGACGACAGTCTGCGTGATGACTTGAGGCTCGGGACATACTGGCGCCTGTGCTGGCGGTGCCCCGCCTGGCGGGTTGGCGGTGGCGGCCGTGATGAGGAGGGCCAAGGCCAGGGGGAGTGATGTGGAGAACTTCATGATGGAAAAGAAACGACTGAAAATACTAGACAAAATTGGTTGAAGGAATAAAAGTTGCTATGTTGTCGTCCAGCAAGCTTAAAACAAGTAAAAGTGAACGGCTCGCGCTCCAAGAAATGAATGACAAACTAACACACACGTCTCAAACGCAGCAGCACCCTTGTAAGAGAGAGATGCGTGCTTGGCGGTGGTTGAAGAGAAGCGAAAGAAAACAGAGCAGAGAACGGAGGAGAGGACGGAAGAAAAGGACTCAGATAATGAGGAAAGAAACGCCTGGCCGATCAGTGCAGTGACGAGGAAGATCCAGCAGTTTTATCCAGGTGGTGATGTTCATAGCTTCCGTCTTGGCTAAGGCTCGGCAACTACCCCAACACCTGGTTCGGCGGGTTGTGCGGGCTGGGCGGGCTGCCGTGACCGCCTTAGGGGGTGGGCTGCTGCAAGGGGTTGCCGCAGAGCCCTGCACGCCAAGCCGTCCTCGGGGCAGGGCCTTCAGACGTGCCAAGGCTGCCAAGGCTGCCAAGGCTGCTGGATGCTACCTTTGGGGCTGTAAGTCGACGATACGAACGGTCTGGCTGCGCGGCCGAGCATAATGACGAGCGGAGGAGTGTCTCTTCTGGTCGCTCGAGGGGGCCTTGGAGGATGAGAGAGAGGGGGAGAAGAGACTGGACGACGGCTGGGAGCCTTCCCTGTGGGCCCTGTTGGGCCCGCCGGAATATGCCATCACCAGGCTTGGGTCCCTGAGTTGGAGCCGTCCCTGATTGGGGTTGCCTGAGTGGAGGTCAGCTCGGCCTCGACGAGAGCAGCCCGGAAAAGACAGAAAGCTAGGATGACGCCACTAATGGCGGCTAGCAAAGCTAGTAGCAAAGCCTGTATGTTGAGGCCCTCATATCGCTGGGAAGGCACAGTTCATGCTGAAAGCTGGGGGCGGTCTTTTGCGGCCAGCGCGTGCCCAGCGCCAATTGAGCCCCGACGAGAGACTCCGCACAGTACCTCATCACAACAATTCGCGAGGTGGAGAGGTGGAGAGGTGGAGGGTGGCACAGCAGGAAGAAGTCCATCCCGAGTCCGAAACGTGGACTCGTTTCCCTGGCGGCGCTCCTCATTGGACGCGACGACAGAATCACAAACAAAATACCAGTAGGAGCTCAATGCTTGGCGCTGACGGGTAGCGACACTGGCAGCCCCTCCACCCCCGCCCTCGACCCCTCTGTGTGCGGTGTCTGTGTGCTTGTTTGTGATGCTCCAGGGCTCGACTCCCCCTCCGAGAATAAGAGATTAGAGGCACCTGGATCGACGAAGCTCCGGTATCCCGTTTCAAAGAATCATTCGACTTTTTTTTTTTTTTTTTTGTTTCTGCTCTCGATCCCTCTCGAGTCCTAGCAGACATGGGGGGACCTGGCGGGGTTCGCTAATGCGATAGCGGCCGCTGGCGAACCTGGAAGGTCTCGGCGCCGAGGCTTTATTTTCCGGGCATGACCAACACCGTTCCCTGGCGTATTGTGGCGATCACGTACCGGCGACAGATCATTGCTGCGATCATTCCTGCCATCCCCGGGCAATGGGACGATTTACAGTGCTTTGTTTACATCTCTTAGAGTTGTTGCGCAGCGACCATCATGTCACCCCTCTACATCAGAGTTCAAAAGTGCTTGCATCCATCGCTTGAACACCACCGTTGGGACCAATCTCCAGAATCAAGTTCCTGAATCCCAAAAACTTCAGCTGTGTGGGTGTGCATCGGGCCAACTCGCTGCGTCGAAACACCAAAGGATGCAGGCAACGGCGTATCATAATCAGACACAGACACGATGTGGAAGAGAAAGAGAAGAAAAAAGACACCCCAGGTGACAAGACCGTCTGGAATGTATGCGGGCGACCCCGTGGGTTGCGAGCTGAGGTCCAAACGCTGTCTGAGACGAAGACCCCCCCGTCCTGTACCCCAACCAGCTAGTCTCCGCACATCCACGATTGGCATCGTCTAAAAAAAGAGGGGGAAAAGGTCAAGGGACAGTGACAGGGCCTTGAATCGACAACAGACGAACTCTCAAAATGGGTGCATGACGGCCGTTGATGGATGCTGACATCCCGTTGCACTTCTTTTTTTCTTTCTTTTGTTCTTTTTCTATTCCGCATGAATCCGACAAACTCATCCCACCAGCACCAACAGTAGGTGTAGTAGCCCTGATGTTGCTCGCTCAATAGCTACGATTAGCACTGCGGTCGGCAGACAGAGAGCAGACAGAGATTCGCATTCGGCGCAGCTCACAAAACAAGCTTAAAAACAAAAAGTAAATCAAGGTGCGAGCCCCACTGGGACAGGTCGAGGTCAAAGAGGTCGAGACCGCCACGGGATCTTGGTGCTTGGAGACGCACCAACGCGACGGCTTGGCAGCCAGGGGGCGCAGCGCTCGCCAGGGCCCTCTACCCGATTCGGTCACCTACGACACTTGGAAGCCCCTGGGAATACCACATCAAGACTCCCAAGCCTCCTCGAGCCGTCTCAACGCCCGGTCAAAAAGGATAAGCATAAAACCAGGCGTTACTACGCCCATGTCCTAGAGGCAAAGGGGCATGAAACCAGCCCATCTATCCAATGGTCAACCGGTATTTTTACTCCCATGATTGCTACCATGATTTCTCGCACCTTGTCAACGTCTCAGCCATGGCAGTGGCCAGGTCGGACGGCTTTGCGCGGCTTCTGGTGACTTCGTGTTGGTCAATGGAAGTCTTTGCAGGGGGCTTGACCTGCGAGTTGAACGCCGAACTGGCGGTTGGTAAAGTAGTAGGCCACCGTAAGCCAGGCCCGTAGGTCCCACATTCGACCGCTTCCACCGGCCAGAGAGAGCTCCGCACTTGGCTCCAACACCACGGGCTCAACTCCCGGGGATCAATTGCATAGCATTCGCCCTCTTTTTTTTTTTTTTTATATGACTCGCGCAACTCACTCGGGGGCGATTTATAAGGACTGCATAAATACTGGGCAGCGATCGGCAGCATTTCATCATCATCTTTAACAGACTTGAAGCCTGAATCCCCAGTGCCGAAAGCACTTATCACTGCCACCCGCCTAGTTCACAATGCACCGTGCCCCCGACCCTCCACAATCATCGGCATACCCGTAAGAACAGCAATTCCCCGATGGTGAGCACTCAAAAATGTCGTGCAGTTTTCTCTTGGTCGTGACAACATACGAGCCATCGCTGCGCCAGACGCAGTTGCCGCAGACCGTCAGTTGCTTGCCCCGGCTCTGGCACTTGCAGCTGTTGTAGTCGCATGCCCTCTTGGTTACGTTGATGCTCTGCTCCGGATCGACGAATGCTTCGAGGAGATCCAGCGACGAAGTGTCGGTCGGCGTGGGAGTTGCGAAGGGCGTCAACAGCAGAAGCAGAGCTAGGGGGTTGGTGAAGTGCATCTTAGCAACCGAGGGGCTGTGGACCTTATAGACTGGAATCTTGTTATTACCGTGGTTGATCTAGGGCTCAAGGGTGAAAGTCCATCGAACTCACAGAGCGTAGAATTATCGTTTTCTATTCGCGTTCAATTTTTGCCGGCTTTGTCTCTCTTGATGATATTGCCTTCAGTTCGAATCATAAAGGCCATATTTATACTTGCACCAGACTTGGACTCAAACCGTGATTCGAGGTCCTCTACGCTGCAAGCTGAAAGCGTCCAAGTCGGTGAAAGAACATGCCCGTCTGACGCCAGGTCTAGCGATCAACCTTCCTAGCGAAATTGTGCTACATTACAGCGCATACTCAGTTTCAGCTGGTGACCTAATTTTGAACTAAACAAATCTCCAGCTTCACCGGCCGTTGGCTCTTCTCTCGGTAGTGGCTATCAAGCAATATACCCGGCTGGTGCTATATACCCGGCTGGACTTGGCTCTCTGATACTCTAAAATGCTTCGAGGGGGTCTAGGCACGGTAGCATTGCCACGAGTGATATTGCAAAGAAATTATAGACATAAGAGACTCAAGAGCAACTGCTTTATTATGAAGCTAGAACGAGGAAAAGCAGTACTACTTCAGGCACACCTGTCACTTAAACGGGCAGCAAGGGGAACGAGAGACGCCTAATGACCAAATTGTAGAATCAAGTCACCCAATCATGTTGTCATTGTTCCTCGTTATGTTGCAACCGGTAAATATAGTGTATGAAAAGAGCCATGCTCGGGACACGACAATTCCCAGCGATTCCACACCACGGGGAAACGTCTCAACTTTACAACACCGCTTTCATCGGTGAGCAACGTAAATTCAAAGACATACCTCATATCTTTCAGCCATGTCATCAAATTGGAGCACCCCATGCCAGCCACCTTATGTACCTAAGTAGGTACCAACAGACACGGTTTGTCAGTAATGATGACTACCTAGGTACACGGACTACCTAGGTACACGAATGGAGCAGTCGCGTTTCAGTACCATAGCCAGACTGATGTTGGAATGTTAGGAGGGCCAAAGAAGTCGAAGACTTGATGGTCGCTTCTCACGCCAGCCCTTGAATCCGCTGCCTGAGAGGGGTATCGCGTTCTAACTTACACTGAATGCATTCTGGGTTAGATTCATTTGCTGTCTTGGGAATACTTGCCTAATACCCACCAGGGCAAGAACCCCAAAATAAACCCCTACTTGGGTGTGGGAGCATTACCAGGGCACCTTGGAGCACTGTGCATGGATCCCACTGGCAGCCAGGTTCTACATAAGGTAAGTAGGCAACTTCACTGCATCTTCCTTCCAACAAAACTAGGTGGCTGGTGGTCTATTTGGCAGCCTCTCGCCTTTCCATGGATCTTTAGCTACCCGTTACAGATTCCCGATACATACTAGTTGGGCAATTCTCCAAAGTCATTAACAACGGGTGTTAGAGTAGCGACCACAGCGACTGAGTAATCGGGGCTGTTTCCGGTTCTTCACATATGAGGGTAGGGTCGCCATGAAAACACCTTGGTGTTACTGACAGAACAAAAGAATAAAAATAAAAAAAAATAAGGAAAGCAAAGACTCCTCGAGTCCGGCGGGAGATGCCACAATCCCCCGCAGCATAAGTACAAGTTTCCTTAAAGCTGGCCTTTGCCTTTTTTCTTCTTTTTTTCTTCTTCTTTTTTGAGACGTGGACAAGAAGATTGACAGTGTTTTATTTGCCAGAAGTGGAAAGTATGTACAAGAAAAACTCATTACAGCCAACGCCGTCACCTCCTGAAACCTATCGCAGACCAACCTCCAGATTCGACAGTCAACTTTTGCACCAAGCCCCCATCCCCTCACCATCACCCACTTGAAGTACTCGTCTGACTCGGTGCAGCGCTCGACTGTGTAGCAGAACTCGAGGGTGCCGCCGTGGTCGAACTCCCTCCCCCACCACCACCGCCCCCTCCATTCCCATCCTTGCCAATCACCACGGCCTGCACCACCTGGCCCAGCGTGTTGGTGATGATATTCACCAAACTCCCCAGCGCATCGTATTTGTACGTTTTCTGCGTCAGCCCATTCCCCAACTCCTTCTGCACCCCCGTATACGTCATGTTGCTCTGATAGTTGCCGACGATCGAACTGACAATACTCCCCGCCTCCCCGACAACCTCCTGGACGATGTTGCCCAAATTGTCAATCAAGAAATTCAGCTTCGTCCCTCCCTGCAGGATACTCCCCAGCAGCCCATCCACCGCGCCCACCACGGCATCCACGACATCCGTCACCTCGTTCAGCAGATTGATCAGCAGCGGATTCAAATCCAGCGACGCCAACGTGCGGTTGACAATCTCCACCAGCCGGCCCAGCCGGATAATCAGCTCGAGCTCGGCCTCGACGTCGGCGATGGTGATGTTGACCTTCTCGATGCCAATCTGCACGCCCGCGTTGATGGTCACGAGGTTGGCAATCTCGGCGGCCAGGTTGACCTCGGCCCGCAGGTTGTCCACGTCGAGCTCGATGCGGCCGACCCGCAGCTCTGGCACGCGTAGCAGGACGTCGGGCGGGCTGGTGGAGCTCGGGTTCGACGGAGCATTGCCGCCGCCTCCGCCGCTGCTGCGGGTGGTGGAGGGGGTGCCCGAGGAGGAGGGGGTGCCCGAGTTGGAGGATTCCGGTGGAGGAGCGGAGGTTGGGGAGGGGTTTTGGGAGGCGCTGGATTCCGGGGGAGGGTTGTTTGTCGTCTCCGGGGCTTTGTCTGTGGTGCTTGGGGGTGCCGCATCCGAGGTGGTGGGATCTTGGGCTGCCACCAAGACGACGAGCATCAGGAGGGCGAGAAGCCTCAGGAGGGATGATATACCAGGGCTCTTCATCATCTTGGGTGGTGGTCTACAACGAGTGAATTGGAGCGGCATCAGAGACCACTTGGGCGGCGGCAGCAGAACACGTGAGGTCGAGGTCGCGTGCTGAGGCGCGAGGGGAGGAGGGCGGCGTGGACTCTCTGCGAGGAGGCACCCTGCGCGAGGGATATAAGGAGGTGCAAAGATATCGCAGCCAAGTTTTTTTTTAACGAGCGCCGCAAAGCGACATGGGACGTTGCCAGTCTCGGAGCTATCCTCCTGGGAAACGGAAATTTGTTGGATATGGGAATTGCCATAGTCCAAAGAAGCGAGGCTAGCTACTCCCATCCAAGGATTATCTGGTTCTGTGATATGCATCTCACCTTGATTTTCCAAATCTTTGGCAGAAAGCTGCGAGTAGGGTCGCATTCACATTCATGTGCCGCTCGGCTCGCAGGACTCGCAGGGCCGCCAAGACGAGCCTCGGCGTCCCTTTGTCGCCAGCCAGTCGGACGCTCTCTCAGGCGCGTCGGTGCAACGCTGGCAGTGAGATGCTGCCAGGGGCTTGCCATGCTTTGGGCTCACGCATCGCCGTTGTGATTGCCCCTGGCACTCTACTAGGGACAGAGCGCGGCGCAACCTACTCGTGCCTTGGAAGTGCCCTCGTCCATAGCGCGGCTATTATGACCTGTTAATCTGGCGAATTCAAGACGACGCGCAAACGTGACATTCTGCCGTCTCACATTGCAATGGGGTTTTCAGATAACCAGTCTGAACTCGGTCGGAACTCTGAACTCCAACCGCTCATTTTCCTCGGCTGCGTGTCATCGTTAGACCACCCCCCCCCCCCCCTTCCCCCCCCCTCCCCCAGGGGCTCGTACTTGTACAGTACCCCATCCGCTCCCCCCTACCGTCGCTTGTCCGACCTCTTGCGCCGCCACCGTCCGTCACCGGGGCCCAACCGTTCACTTCCTCTCATTCGTTTCGTGGCCCGTCTCCGAGTCTCTCGCTAGCTCACTTGATATACCGGAAAGAGATGACGGGTTCATTACGCAGAGCGATTGCTCTGCTCCTGCTTAGCATCTCGCCCGCTGCCCTTGCCCAGGACCGCGGCGATGGCTATGTGGGTTACCGCCTGGAGCAACGCGGTGATCCGGACTCGTCAGGATACGGAACGGCAGGCACCGAGGTCGGCGTTCTCGCCCAGGAGCCGGACGTCTACCTCAACGCATCTGTGTCGGTGGGGTACATCGGCATCCAAGTCGACAACATCACGGCCAAGATCAACTTGGACGCGCAGGTGCTGAAGCTGCTGCACTTCAGCGCCGGCGTGGACGCGAGTATCGATCGTGTCAAGCTCACGATCGAGAACGTGAGCGCCAAGGTGGAGCTGGAAGCGCGGCTGGAGAACGTTGTCGCCATGGTCGGCAACGTACTGGACAGCATTGATCTGAACCCCATCATCGCAACACTCGGGCAGAGCGTGACCCACATCATAAACTCGACCGTGGGAGCGCTGACGGAACCCTTCAACGCCACTAGCGGTGGCGGGGGCGGCAACCAGAAGCGGGCCGAGCTCAGCTACAACCTCGAGCACAACGTGCTCTACAGCGTCAACGACTACCAAGGCAAGACGCACACCAACCGGGTCCTGGCGCAGAATGGCAGCATTTTTGACGAGTTCATGGACAACGACGGCAACGAGAGCGGGCGGGTCATGGTGGGCTACTACTCGCGCGACATGACCTTCAATGGACACAACAAGACCATCTCAGTTGACGGCGAGGTCAAAGAGTACGAGCTGCAGTATCTGTACACGCCGTTCCCGGGCATCGAAGCGACGAGCTGGATCTACCTGGACCCGGCTGGCAGGGTGACGCGGACGCAAGTGATTGCTGAAGCGCAAGGCGGCGGTACCAGCACCATCAGCAACGACTCGGATCTATGATGGAGCTGTGATGGAGGTGCGATGGCGCAATCAGCGAGGTCGGGAGGCGTGCAAAGTTGGCGACGGGGCGACGTTCGAGGGCGAGTTTCGGCTGCGGGGCTTCCCAAACCCACGGCAAGGGTTTCGATGCAAATAGTTTCTTCCTGTACATAGCATTAACGCAATGATTACCTATATTTGATAAGGCAGACCTCAATCAGCAACCGAGTGTTGGTGGTGTGTCGGAGCCGCGCGACACGGCTTGCAGGTGGATGAGTTTTCCCCGCAGGCTCAATTGCCCTGAGCGATTGCCCTGCCCGACCGATGGCAATCTGTGTTTCCCATGCCATGGATACACACACCAAGGTAGCGCGCGAGCACCCCTGTGCGACCCCTGCCTGGTGAGCGGGCAGTGGTCCATGCGGCATGGCTCCTTGGCTCCCCCACCACAGCGTAGGAGCATTTGCCCCGTGTGGGTCTTGATTGGTGGCTGCCACGACTTCCCCAATTTCCGACCTCATGCCATCCAGCGCGTCAGCAAGCGTGTTTCCTGCGGTTCCTTCCGTAGTTGATGCCGGCGACGACTCGACGAGCAACTCTCAGCTTGTTGATTTTCTAGCGGCATCGAATTGGTAGATGGCGAGCGGGGAAGCGCGGACAACGGGAAGGAAGCACTGATATGGCTGATGGGGCGGCTGGGGGGTGTAGCCACAGCTAGTTGCTACTCCGAACGAATTTCGAGGTCAATGCGAGCAAACGACGAGAAGCTGCAAATCGAGATCAAGACCGAGATCGTGACGAAGGGTGTGTGCCTAGTGTAGAGGCCAGAGAGCCCTGCAGGGGTTGTGTTTCAAAAGCTCAACAGCAATGTCATTCCCCACCCCACCTCCCTACCGACCAATCAGCCACCAACACATGCTCGACATCCCAGTCACAAGTCACTCACGGCTTTCGCAAAATCGCAAGACACTCACATTTTCTCGAGGCCTGCCAGACGGCCGGGTGAGAGGGGTTTTCGTATTTTCAATTCCTGCCAAAGCGTGGACTCGCACGGGCAGGTCCAGTGGATATGAATCGGGCAGAGGATATGACAAATTGCCCAAAGGAGAGCGAGGCAACGACCGTGCTGTGGGTGCTGTATTGAGGATTGTTGTGGAGGCAACTATCACCCTCAACAGTGTACCACGCGTCCGTAACTGCTGACACAAGGAGGCGTCAAGAACTTATCTTATAGGTTTAGGCCATCCATACACTACCACTGCGAATTGCCCTTCTTCCCGGCATGACTAGAGAGGCGAGGTGGCAGACAGAAGATACATCTTGGCTTGCTGAACGAAGAACGAACGACACGTTGTCTAAACGGGAGGGACATTGTGGATGAGGTGGGGAGGCAGCGCCTTGTTATGAAGGAATTCGGGGGAGCTCCTTTGTTGTAACCATGTCTGTGTGGCCGGGACTGATGTGACTCTACAGCTCGATGGGATCCATCGGGGTTTGCAGCACATTTCCCCGGACTCGAGCAGCAGAACGGGTACTCGTTGCGTTTTGCAATTTCCTAGCTTCATCATGCATGGTGCTAATTTTTTCAAGCGTGCTAAAATATAAATGGGGTTTGCCATAGGGACTAGTTCGCCTTTTGCCTCTGAGCGCTGTCAACGATTCCTTGTGCCTTCTTCGCCTTGTCTTCCAAGACCTTCTTGAGCTCCTCCTTGGTCTCCTCTAAAAGCTTGTTGCCCTCAGACGAGTGGTTGTTGACGACCTCGGTCAACACCTCAATGTTCTCCTGAATCTTGCCACTTCCTCCACCCAAGAACTGGCCGAGGGCTGTGAAGCCGGTACTTCCCATCAAAGAACTCGCGCCGTGTCCCGCCGTTGAGGACTTGGTCTTCTCGACTGCCTTCTTGACGTAGTCCTCGAGTTTGCTGGTATCCCCCTTCTCAACAGCAGATTTCACCTGCTTGAAGAGGTCTGTCGCGTTGCCCTTCTTGAGAATATCCTGGTTCTCCTCAATGAGCTTCTTGACCTGGGGGTTCTTGTCGAGATAAGGCTTGGCCTGCTCCATGCCCTTCTCCCACACCTCCTCCCCGAGCTCCTTCAGCTTCTGCGTCTTCTCCTCGACCAATTTCTTCACCTTGCTCACACTCTCTGCTGAGAATCCACTCGACAGCACATCGCCGACCTGGTCCCACGTCTCATCCGCCATCTTCTTAGCTTCGGGTCCATACTGCTCCCCCATCTCCTTCAACTGCTCAATCGGCCCGCCGACCTTCTCCTTCAGCTGGGGGTGGTTCTCCAAAATCTGCTCGGCCGCGCCTCCCGCGAGCTTCGTGAGCCTATTGCTAACCTCGCCAAGCGCCTCGTACACCTTGCCCGCCGCCTCGACGCTCAACCCAGCCTTGGCGATGCCCTGAAACCTCTTGTATGTCTCGTCCACCAGTTCGTCCACCTCGTCGCTGCGCTTCTCCCGTATCGCCGCGACATCCTTGAACGCCGCATCGACGTACGCCCGACCGCCGGGCACCCAGGCCACATACGAGTAGCAGACCTGCTTGAGGCGGTCGACCGCCTCGTCGGTGCTCGGCGCCTTGTCTTGGAGGGTCGCGGCGGCGGCTTGGTACTTGTTGTTGGCTTCGCGCGCGGCCTGGTTGATTTTGCTGGTCATGCGCCCGGAGGGTGTGAAGAGGTAGATGCCATAGAAGAGCGAGGCGCCGGCGAGGCCCCCTGCGAGGCCCGATGCGAGGTGGGATGAGTTTGGCGGGGGGGTGGCTTGAGAGGATGTGGTGGTTGATTGGAGACGGCGAGCGGGTTTGGAGGTGCGGATGGTGCGGGCTGCCCTTGGGGCGCCGCGGGCGAGGGCGCGGGTGGTGAACATTTTTGCAGTGTTGGTGGTGGTGTTGATAAGGCAACGAAGGTTGAGTCAGGATCATACGTGTCGTGACTGTTTGAGTGCTGGGTTGGGAAATGCCCGGGAAGATGGTGTCTGAACAGTGGTGTTTGGGAGAGAGGAGGAATGGCTGCAAAGATCGTGGTCTTCATAAACAGAACGGAAAGAGAGGTATCCACGTGTCTGGCATGTGTTGACTGCCCGGGCAGCTGCGATTGAGCAATGGAGGGCAATGGAGCACTTGAGCATCCATGACGTAGCTGCAAACATTTGTGCGGGGCGCTGCAGGTACGCGACCTCTCTGATTGGCCGAACGAGAGCAGCTACTCCCCCTTTGTCTCTACAGCGTGAATGACGTCCACATGCTACCTTTTTGATGATATCATTATGCCGAAAATCCATTTGCCAAAACACGGCTTTTGGGTGCAGCCCACACGTTGCGGGTTGTACTTGGAAGTCGATGACGAGTGGTCTGACTGACAATGAAAGCTCAACGAGCGTCGGGTCAGCTAGCCAGAAGGGGGCAATTGCGCCTGGGAGAACAATTGGGAGTTGCCGCATCTGATCTGCCCTTCCAACCCGAGCCCTTATTATACAAATCATTCAACGCGCCGACAAACAAGTACCCCGCCGTCTTCCCGTCGGTACCCCTGTTATCAACGCTCATGGTGACTTGTGGGGATTGCACTGGCGCCACTGCCTAACCGTGGCCTTGGGATGAGCGACGCGACGGCACTGAAGGCATTCCCAATGCTCAAGTAGTGGTACCGCGATGTGCCCTTGCTCGTTTTGGTACGGGTGGGCGGCGTGCCGGTGCGCCTAACACGCTGCTTGACGTTGTATGGACGCTCTCGGTATGTGGCTCGATGGGCCTGCTTGACGGTGCGGTGGACGTCCTGGAGCTGTTTGCCAAAGTGCTCGAGTCCGTACAAGTTCCTGACTAGGTTTTCGATGCTGGACGGCTCTAGCGTTGCGTCAACGCCCTCCCAGCCATCAGGCAACCTTCCGGCGCTCGTGGTGAGCGCCGCCACGAGCTCTTCGTGGCAGCGCAGGTCCTGGCGAAGCATGGTGAGCTTGGTTGTGTCGTTGCTCACGGCGCTGGCCTCGGTTTCGAGCTTGATGAGCTCCTCTAGGTACTCGGCCGTCGCGTCGTTGTAAGTAGCGATGCTTTTGGCGCCGAGGTAGGCGCAGAAGAAGGCGGCGGCGCGCTTCACGTAGTCGTACTCTTGGCGGTATTCTGCCACCCGCTGCTGAATGATGTCGAGAACGCGCTGGCGCAACCGCTCTTCATCAGCATTGGTGTTGAGCTGCCGCTGTACTTCCGGGTCCGTTTCGGTTTTGGTGTACGGGTTGAGCTCGTACGTTACGTGCATGTGCATCTGCCAGTGGTGACTGCAATGCTTACAAGTGCTACCACGCATGGCCGCGCAGCGAATCAGGCCCGACTGGCCCACGGTCTCGACGCGGACGCTGCTGAGGTGGCAGGAGGGGTGGCAGTGCGTCTTGTATACCGTCACTTGCTGGCCACTGTTGTCCTTGACTTCGATGCAGTCGCGGCTCGTGCACACAGTGCGCGGCCTGGGGAGCTGGTGAGATTCGAGATAGACCTTTTGGAACCGCAGCCGCTTGCGCAGGTCGTTGCCGGCCAACCGGCGGTCGGCGAGCGCCTTCTCCTGGGCTTGGGACCGGGCGATGTTCTGTTGGATCAGCTGCGAGATATCGGCCATAGGCTTGGTCAGCCCCAGGATCAACTGCCGTGTGCCGTTGAGGGAGATGGTTTTGGTGACCAGATGTGGCTGGCGGGAGCGGAAATACTTCATCAGCCGCTGCGCTTCCTCGCTGGAGTGCGCCCACGAGCGCCGGAAGCTCTCCTCGTTTTCCATCTTGACCCCGTTCCGTCTCGCCGCGAGGTAGCGAAAGCTCTCCGAGTCAAAGCAGTACGTCGTGTCACCGTTGAGCGGCAGCTGGATGTCGGGGTGCTGTTCCAGCAGCGCCTTGAGCGGGCCAAAGGTGTCGCCTGGCGTGTAGTTGGAGATGCGTGTATTGGTAAAGCCAAAGGCAATGTTGTGGAGCGCGTCGCGGTGCAAGTGCGTCAGCAATTCTTGGATGCAGAACCGGAAAGTCACAGTCAGGCGCGCATTGTTAGACTTGAGCAGGATGATGATGCCGTGCACCTCTTCATAGCTGTTGATGGTGGCCAGAATGTCGGCCATGTTCTTCTTGTCTGCCTGTGGGCCGCGTGTGTCACCTACACCGGGCGTGTCAATCAGGCGGATCGTCTGGGCCCCAATGTTGATGGGATAAACCGATGTTTGCTGCGTAGCCGAGTTACCGCGGCTGCCGTCGCTTTCGTCGTCGCGATTGCCAATGACAACGCGGTGCTCGGTGATCTTGCCTCCCGGCTGGGTGCGATCCATGACCTGGGTAGAGAATGCGCAGGGGATGACCCAGTGCAGCCGGTCGCTCTGCAGCGCGTCGTCCAAGCTGTCAAACGAGATATAGTTGATGAAGGCGTTGATAAACGTTGATTTGCCCACGCCCGTCTCGCCCAGGAGGAGGATGTTGACGTAGTCGCTAGAGGGAAGTGCCTGCAATAACTCCTCGAGCCGCTGCTGTTCGGAATGAGCTACAAAGGAGGTACGGTGCCGGGCCGCGTTGCTGCACCGGAACACAAACGTATCGGAGGGGCTCCGACCGCACTCGCAGTATATGAAGTTGTCCGTGTAGCCGTATTCGAGCACATGATGGCAAACCGCACAGATCCACGAGTGGACGCCGGCAGCACCGCAGGCTGGGTGGGGGCAGGGGATGCGGACGACGCGGCGCGCGACGGGCGGCTGCGCGTCGCGGGTGTACGAGGAGCGGTCCGCCGATCGAGCAAGGCACTTGTCCGCCAGGAACTCTTTCTCCTCCACCATATCGGGTGTCACCTCCCGCGTGCCCCTGTACATGGCAAGACGTGGCGCGTCGGGACGCCGGCCGTCCATCGTGTCAGAGTCTATGAGGAGAACTGGGGCTTGGGCGTCTAGTTTCTCGAAGACGAGCGCTTCGTTGCCGACCCAGCCATCTTCCTGAAGCATCCCTTCGAGGCTGAACCAGAGCACGTACGTCTCGCCATTGTCTTCCTTGCTGCAGCTGTTCCGGGCGAGGACGGATGGCAGATCCACGTCTCCGTCGAGGTAGCCAAGGTACCTTGCGCCCCTCTGAACGGCGCGCGCAATGAACTCAACCTTGCAGCGCTCCTGGCCTATTACTTCGGCTTGGCTGTCGAGGTGTGCAACGGCCGTGACGGCCTCCTCGCAAAACTTCCGGAACGTGGTCATGGGCTCCCGTCCAGCACGCACCTCACGCAGTGTCGAGCCATATCTGCGCCTGAGAGACCCGGCCGATTGTTCTAATTCTTTGACGAAGGCGTGCACTGCCGAGACGTGGCCGGCCCGTGCGTGCCGCTGGTGTGTCTTGAGAAAGGTCATGTATTTGACGAAGCTCCGGTGTATAGCGAGTAGACTCTCAAGTGCGGCGGAGAACTCGCCGAGGCGACGGTGACTGATCTCCACAACTTTCGGGCCAACAAACTTATCTTCGGAGCTGTCATGGTCGTAAAAGAAGCCGTCCTCGTCCTCATCTGCCTCAGTGCCGACAAAGTCCCTGAAATCATCAAGAGGCAGCAACCGGTATATGATTGGCCTAACCCTCTCCCGTTGCTGGATGCCCGAGCCGACACCTTGGGAGGGGTTTGCGGCCATGGCGGCTGTCTGACGGATCGACTTGGCTGCGTCGTCCAAATTATTGACTCTGATGATTTTGGGCTGAATGTTGCTGTAGATGGTGAAGTCAAGAGCCTGTCCGGCAGTGGGTGCCGGCGTCAAGGACCCTTGCGTGTCAGGCTCCGCAGCGAGGAGGCTTCCGAGTCTGAGTTGCTCGGCTGCCTTTTGTACAATCTCGGCGGCAGTGGCGCGGTCCTTGGAGTATCGACTGTTTGCGAGATTGATGTTGACAATGGTCTCGACGCCCCATTCGATGGCGACGACAGCATGGGTGGCGGTTGGATGTCGGAGCTGATCGCGGTCGATGCTGTGGCCCAGCTCCTTGGATTTTATTTTGATACTTTCCGAGGCGGCCAGCGACCGATGGAGAAGAGCGGCTTGCGCGTCGATGTGATCACCGGGGGCCGGCTGGGTCAAGAAGGCAGCCGAACCCGAGCCACTGCCGTCCAGGTCAAGCAGGCCACCCAGAAAGCTCGCCCCAAGGTCAACCGAGGCACCCAAAAGTTTGAGCTTGGCTCCGTAGGTGTCTGTGATGGCCTCCGTTGTGCCGGACTCGCGTGTGTTTGGGCGGACCCCAACAACGCCCTCATGTGGCCGGAAGTTCGTGGCGAAGAGGGACTGCTGGAGGAAGCGGTCATTGACGGCATCGTACAGAGTACCGATACTGGCGACCTGGCCCAGGGCGGGGCGGGCTTTGGTCTTCTTCGCGGACATGGCCGGTCGTGATTGGTGAATCGGGTCGGGTTGGCGTTTATGGTGGCTTCAATGCAAGGGCACTGGTAGCAGACGCCGAGCTTTCGTGATGAGAGAGAGGAGCCTCGGGCACCTCTAGTCAACGAGACCATCAATTTATCACCGACCGACCTCACCTGACCTTACCTATCCGATCTGAGAAAAAGACGCGGTTGATTCGAGCCGCCGTTATCCGAGCGAGTTTGCTCGCGGAGCTCGCGTTGGGTCGCAATGCGTTGGGTATAGCTGGAGATGGTTTGGTATTTGCTGGCTATTGGCCTCAGTACATGCATCCAACCGTGGCCTGGATCTTGTGGCGCCAGCCGGGGATCGGTTTCAATTCCATGAGTCTGTGACTGCAGTTGCGTGCGCCTTGCCTTGGACCGTCGTATTCGACTCAAGCTGCTGAGGAGCAAAATCGGCTTGTTTCCCGATTGACTTGACTCTCCAGTCACTGCGTCCCAGAATCGAACTTCGTCGGCAAGCTCGGGCCTGGGGGCTCGCACTAATGGGCAGCCCTACCCAGCACAATGGTATTGTCCCATTCCACCACCGCACAAAGTGGGGCAGTGGTACCTGTGGGGCGGCCTCAACACAGCTTCTGTGGCCCAAAGCCACTAGCTAAGGCGAGGTGGCGTGTGCACCCTGCACCCTGCACCCTCAAGGTGGGGCACCACCTCCAACAGCAGCTTCACATTTCACATTCTTGCACTCTCAGCATTACCTCGGGACCCTAACAAAGGCGCTCGGACGTTTTCTGTGCCAGTGGTATCACTCAAGAAGACGGCTCGGGCTTTTAGAAGTTCTTTCCCCTCGTTGATTCGATTTTTCCTCCATCACTTGGTTACGCCGCACTCAGAGTTTCCAAATGGCAATGACGAACCCCTCAGCCCTCTGTGGGCAGGAGGACAAGCACAGCGCTGACCCGATATCTCAGAGCTTTTTAGGCAGTCCCTCGTTCGATGAGGTTGTCAAATCCATCGCCGACGTGATCGCTCGTGAACCGGAAGACGGATTTCGTCTTTGTTTTCGCTAGGCGGCCGACGACCTCGAAAATTTCCATTCTGAATTGTCACAACTCCCCGAGTACGACACCATCTCGCGATTCGAATACGACTACCGATCTGGCATCGTATCTCTCACCATGGACGAATCGAAGGGCCATTCCTTGTTAGGCCTGTACCTCTGCTTGGTAGCCCTCCAGAAGGTCCGGACCATCGTCCTTACCACATGCGACGAGGCAGTCCGTGAGGTGGCAAACAAGATCATCGCCATTAGTACGGCCGATATCAAGGTCAAGGGAGAGTTATGGAACCAGCCTGATGCCTCTTTTGCGTTGTTGGGCGATGCTGAGCCAACTTTTATCGTTGAGGTGGCGTGGAGCCAGTCTCAACAAGACGTCGAGGACAAGGCTGAGAACTACATCAGAGGTACCCATGGGAAGGTCCAGGTTGTTATTGTCTTGAATGTCTTGTATCCGGATCTCGAAGAGGCAGTGGTAAGCCTTTTGGTAGCCACCCACGACGATGGCTTCCGCTGGGAGCAGCGCAGAAAAGTCATCCACAGCGATCATCTCGAGCAGCCCGACGGGGTAGTGGGATTGTACCTCTCGGACTTTTGCGGCCCTGCTGGCCTGCCGGCAGCGTATTGCCGCCCTCCAGCTGGAGTCTCCCGGTTCGTTTTCATTCATCTTTTTCTTTTTCTCCTAGTTGTTAACCCAAGTATCCACATAGGAATCCCGTCATGACCATCTCTTACCGAGTGCTAGGAGCGATTTTCCGTGCAGCCCGGCATGCCCAGTATCCTAAGAAATATCAGCTAGAACAAGAGGATCACGATATCTTATCGTCGCTATTGCCGCAGGATTCTGAGGAACTGCGTCACCACCTCCAGGTAGGTAACTCGATAAAGCTGAGCGGGAGCACCAGGAAGCTAATCGTCAACGTCAGGAAGCTAAATGTCAACGTGAGGAAGCTGAGCGCTAAAGTCGGGAAGATAAGCGTCAACGTGAGGAAGCTGAGCGCCAAAGTCGGGAAGCTAATCGTCAACGTGAGGAAGCTGAGTGCCAAAGTCGGAAAGATAAACATCAACGTGAGGAAGCTGAGTGCCGAAGTCGGGAACTTGAGCAGCGACTAGCCGAGTTGCAGCAGCAGCTAGCTAACCGTACATAGCTGTTAGTCGGCGCGAGAAATAAGACTTGTGAGACGGAGAGGGATAAACTTTAGGGCTACAAGGTGTGTAAGCGGGCGAGCTGACGTAAATGCCCTCTTTATGCTATAGATCTGACAAATTTAATATCAACCGTCATAATCATGGTCCTCATATCCCACGTAGCTATCATCATCATCATCAGCGCTGAATACCCTCTATGAAGAGATTCTCTCTGAGCGCCATCTGGACATTCTCGACCATAAGCTTTGTTGAGGGTCACAGAGCACTTGGAAGATGGAGTCATGTAAAAGAGCAGCAAAACAGTGATGGTATTGATAGTTGTCTAACTGGTTTGGAGAGTGCGAGAGAGCCTCTATTATAGATGTGTTGATTGATTGATTGAAATTTTATTGTGCAGGGTTTTGCCCCGCAGGGGCAATCGCACAGCGAGGCTCTCAAAGTCCCCGCAAACGCCTGAGGCACCCGGCCTACTACGGTAAGGAGATCCTCCGCCCTAAGTCCACCGATAGGAGAGTCCTGGCCCGGGGTCCCCGGGCTGACAATACCCTGCTCCTCCGAGCTCCGGACCCCTTTAAATACCGCTTCCGGGCCTCACCTACCCGGCTCGCTCACCTATCAGCCTAAGGTACATAAAAACTCCCGCGGAGAAAAGCTATCCTTTCTCAATTCGCTGAGGCCCCGGCCAGGGCCTCCTCTTCAGTGTCAGTCTACGCGGTATTTTCTTCCCGCTTTCGTCGTTGCTAGTATTTTCTTCTTAGTAACTTATCCGCGAAGCCCCCGAACAAGCCGAGCCATTTCTTAGACCTTCTCCATACCATCTGTAACGGGCTACCGTTGTAGCTGGGTAGCGTTCTTACGTTCAGTGAGTACGTGAACATATGTCCTCGGTTCTTATGAGTACTACATTCGCAGGGCCCCCAGGTCTCCGGGTCGTGGTTGAACCGTTTATGATACTCCTTGAAGTCCCTATGGCCGGTCCTTTCCACCAACAAGGCCACGTGGGCCTTGCGGGATAGGGCCAGTTCCGGTGACCTGTCCTTCTAGTAAATCTCCTAGTACCGGTAGTCCTCGGGGGCTCTGTCCTACCACTGCCACTACAGTCGGCACTTCCTTTCTTCCGTGTGGCATGCCTGCCATTCTCTATCTAAGACGGCGGCCGTGGCTAGGGCTTCTATCGGGGCCTCCTTTCTAACTCCTTTAGTCTGTAGGAAGTCGTCGTATAGGGGGGGCGCCCCTCCCATACGTTAGGCGATCTTTTCTAAGAGCGTGTCGCTCTTTTTACTAGGGGTACGTAGCTTATGTAGCTTTCGGATTATTAGATACGTCTAGCCTAGTCGGATAAGCCTTCTTACAAAGGTATCTTTCCGAGCCTCGACCAGGTGTTAGGCCGTGGGGACTCTAGACTCTAGATATAGTACTATGGTCCTTATAGTCTTCCACGCCAGTAGCGCCGCTCGGAGGCCGTCGTTAACTACTACGTCTAACGTGTTGTTGACGAAGTATTTGCCACGCCGGCTATACCACGCCTCCGCCACATAAAGTAACGTTGGTAAGAGGATCGTCTTAACTACCTAGACCACGAGCCTTAGAGCTAATCCCTTGATCTTACCTAATATATAGTCTAGGAACGCGGTCGTTAGCTTACCTCTCGCCGTTACCGCCTTTATATACGCCTTAAAGTGTAACAACGGGTCAAACCATACTTCTAGCTACCTAAGTACCTCCTTATATGGTATCATGACTTCTTATATGAGGATGTCTAGTCTTAGGCCCTTCTTTAATGTAAAGAGGATGTATTCACTTTTCGTACCGTCGAAAGAGACTCCGTTACTCTTTTCCTAGGTTAGAAGCTCCCTGAGCCTCGCCGTAAGTTTAACCTAGACCGATTCTTCCATCTTACCTGTCATAATGACCGTGATATTGTCCATATAATAATAGGTCTGGTCGTCCTTTACTATTACCGCGAGATATAAGATAAAGAGGATAGGCGAGAGGAAAAAGCCTTATGGTAGTCTGTCCGGTATTAGTTACTAGGTTTCTGTCGGGTCTCCCCTGATCGTAACGACTTGGTCTGTCAGGAAGGTAGTATAGAAGTAGGCTACGGTATGGTCTTATCCTATCTCTATAAGCTTCTATTTTAACCTTCGCTTTTATATTATATTAAAGATATCTTTTATATCGGCTGTGACTATCCCTATAACAAGGCCCCTTACTTACGTATCTTCTACGTCGTAGATTACTACTGTCAATAGGTTCGTTACCGACCGTTATAATATCTTACCTATGTACTATGGGTAGATAAGACCCTCTTATATAGTTAGAACGTTTATTCTTTCTACTACTAGCCTCTCTAGGCCTTTCTTAGTACATAGTAGGAATAAGATCGGTCTTAGGCCCTTTGTAGTCGTTCTAAAGTGTCTTATTTTAAGGATGGGTACTACTTCTACGACTTTCTATACCTTAAGATACTATCCTATCTATAGATACATTCTATATAAGGTAGTAAGTACGACCGTAAGGATTGAGAAGGTCTTTAACTACTTCTTTACCTAAGCCTATTATCTCATCGTATTAAGTAGCCTTTAGTATAGCCGTCGTTACTTTGTCCAGCCCTAGTACCATCGTCTATATCCCATAGTATGTTCAGTAAGCCTCCTTCTCTATGACCTTGGTACTTTACGGTATGTACTGTGGTAATCTAAGCTATAAGATGCCAAAGTACTTAGTGTCCGTGAGATCGAAGCCATACCGTGGTATTACTAGTTTATCGTATATAATAGCTACCGTATATGCTACCGTATAGCTAGCTAAACCCCCTCCCCTTAGAGTAAGGCTCGGTAGGGCGTCCGTTGGTACCTAGCGTTCCTACTATCTTATTACTTTTTATAGGTCTCCTAGTTTAGTTACCTTTTAGGCCTTTTCGTACCAATACCTCGTACGGATTGTCTTAACCTTTCTTCTATATACTATGTATATTAAGGCCCGTATCTTTTCATCTCCTTAATCCTTAGCTACTTAGAGATATGTCCTTGCCGTCTTAAGTTTCTTATTTTACCACGGCTACCTTTTTCCGTCAGACCATCTCCTTTTTCTATATCTCCACAGTAGTCACTCTAAGGCTTCCTAGAGTTTTTAAGTAGCCTTTTTTATTTCCTATCTCCTACTTACCTTTATAAGGAGCTCTTAGACTATCTTCTTCACTCTAGTAACCTAGTCTTCTATCATAGGTAGGTTAAGCTTCTATATGAGGTTCTTCCGGCTAGTTCTTCCTAGTACTATCACCTCTAGGGAAAGATAGTCCGATTTCGTAGCCTTATCTTTCTCGATGTTACTGTAGGCCTGTGGGTCTGTATAAAATGTAAGGTCTAGGACGTTTCTTCCCTGGGTTAATATATCTTAGATTAAAGAATATAGTCTCTCTCTATTTACCTATGTAGCTATAGCTTTTACTACCGGTCCTGTATGTCTCTTAGCTTACTAAAGTAGATATCTTATGTTAAAGTCTCTTGTAACTAAGAACTTCTTATCTTCCCTCTTTATCTTTAAGACTTCCTAAATGTAAGAGGGCTAAGTTCTTACGTTCTTATAAACTAAGAAGACTTATAGTCTCCTATTTTCGACCTTTACTATATCTTTTGATCGGAAGTTACTTGTTAGTTCTTAGTCTTAGTCCTTAGTATAGTATATAGTCACTCTCGGCCTACCATATGTTTTGTTTCTTACTACGGCTACATAGGCTAGGTATACTCTCGTCTTATTACTCTTTATTATATATTATAGTTCTTAAACAAAGACTAGGTCGTACTTACCTTAGGTTCCTTAGTTAAGTAAGAAGTCATAATATATAAGAGTCTTAGTAATATTTCTTATAAGGACTCTGATTATTCGTATATGGGGGTACCTAGTTTTATCCCTTTTTATTAGGTATTTAGTAAGGAGGGGGATAGTAGTTATATAGACTTAGATAGGGAGCTGGCTTTTCGATACCTTTATATGATTAATAAAGAGTTCTTTTATAAGATCTAGACGTATCTCTATTTTTAGAGGTTAGGTAATATGTTCCTAGAGAAGATATCTTATATAATCGGAATTACTATTATCTTATATAAGGTTAATATCGGTAGTAGTTTCCTAGACGAGATATCGTTACTAAGTAATTTTACTAAAGGTTCTCTTAGTCCAATTACCTTTTTTATTAGTCTTATCTAGTCGTCCTTTCTTACTATTTACTTCTTAGAATATATTCTAACATTTTAGAATAGTTTTTCTCTCTATTACTATACTACCTAGTAGATTCTTTAGATATTCTCTTAGTTTATGTTCTCGTTGATTTCTATAACCTCGTATATTATCTAGAAGTACGATTTAAGGTTAGTCTCTATGGCTAGTTTTCGATTCTTTCAGTCTTAAGTTACTATCATTATAGCCTTAGTTATTAATATCTGGTCGACCCTAAGGTTATATTTCTTAGCTATTACTTAAAGCTTTTTTCCGTGAGCTTTTAATATCCTTAGCTCTTCCTCGTTATAAGTCTTAGCCCTCTTACTTATTACTCTTATGGTCTCTTAGGCTGTTTATTCTATAGCCTCTTTAGGTTATTTCTTTACCGTAATCATATCGATACTATATATAATCAAGATCTCTAAGATATTAAATATTACATTACTTACTAGAGTCTCGATATTACCCGTAGATTTGGAAGCTTCTGTTATTTCTTTATCTTTAATAGTCGGTAAGAAGATATCTTCTAGCTATATAGTAAAGGTTAGAATAGAAAGAGTAGTTCTATAGATATTTATCGACTTTGTTTTTACCGAAGTTTCTTTATCTTATGTAAGTAAGGCGATCTATATTATTATAACCTCCTTAGTTCTAACTTCGGCCTTAGCTTCGGCCTTTAGAAAGGTTTTTCTCCTTTTATCCCTAGAGACCTTCTTTTCTATAACTACCTTAATTATAACCTCCGCTTTCTTCGTTATCTTAGCCTCCTTTTTTTTCTTAGGTAGTTACCTTGTCCTTATGGGCCTTAGTCTCTATCTTCCTTTCATTTTTAATATCTACCTTATTAGGAAATAGGAGCCGTTTCTCGTTCGTAACCCTCGGTCTAAGAATATATATACCTATGTTATCGGGCCTATATAGTCTTAGATAGTTAAGATATTATAGTAAGTCGAGATACTTATCTATATATTTCTTATAGCTATACCTATTATATATTACCTTCGTTATATAATCTCTTACCTAGTAGAACCTATAGTATATCTCGTATAATAAGATTTTTCTTTTCGACAGAAGTCTTCTCGTAATTATAGATCTAAATAGCCTAAAGGTTTTTGTGAGGATATAGATATCGTTAAACGATACTAACTATATTCCGTTCTTAGTCCGGGTTACTTTTATAGGTAAGATCCTTATCGAGGCCTATATCTCTTGTTTTATCATGACCTCCGTGACTTTATGAGGTCTTTCTAAGGTTATAGTTAACTTAGGTACTTTCTTTAGGGTATAGATAATCTACTTTACGTTTTCCTAGAGGAGTATTCTTACTACCTTAGTCTTCGTTATAATATCAGTCTTCTTATCTTAGTCTTTCTTATATAGGAAGACTAACTATCTATTCTTTTTAATAATTACTTTGACTACCGCCGATCTTATTTCTATTACATTAGATAGTCTTAGACTTATCTTACTAGCCGTTACCTAGGCCTATAGATACTTAGTCGGTACTATGAGTATCAGCTTATTAGGTACCGGTGAATTAGACCTGTCCCTCTGTCCGGTATTAGGTTTGTTATTTACTTTAGGTTTTATACCTAGGTCGATATTGATTGGCCCTCTTAAGGCCGTTATTTTAGAGGCTTAGTTCGAGATCTTCCTCGTTAAGGCCGTCTTCTATTTGTTAGTTAGGATAGTAACCTTTGTTATGGCGGCCCTTGATTAGGCTTGGGGGGTAGTATCCTTTGGTTAGGTTATCTTGTCGGTTAACGGGGCTAGTAGTAGTGTTATTTCCGGCTAGGGAGTTAAGTTAGTCGAATAGGTAGCCCTGTCGTTCCTTGGTGTAGGTATTACGTAAGCTCTCGGAGACGGTATCTAGATCGAGTCGTTGTCAATGTTTACGTAGGGTAAGGATATAGGTGAGGGCTTGGTATCTGACGTTGTCGGGGTCTTCGCTTTTCCTATGGTCCGGTAGATTACCTCTTTAATCTTAAGGAAGGTCTTTCTTCCCTAGCGGACGTAGTATTTCCCGTTAGAGATTTTTACGAAGCCTTAGTCTAAGGTTTTAGAGAGGATCTTAATAACCTCCTATTTCGTTAGGTACTCAGCGTCGTGTTCGGCTTATAGCTTCCTGGCGTAGTTAGCTAGGTTGGTATGTGGTAGGTGTTGCTTAGGTGCCATGTTAGGAGTGTGTGTGGGCTGTGTATGTGTTGTCAGAGTGTAGAGAGGTACCTGAAGGCGATAGGGAGTCGTGATTAGGTCATGGTGTTTTGGGGTAGCTAGTCCCGGCGTTGTGATTGGTCCAATTCTTTCGAAAAAATAAAAAGAGGAGAGAGAGTTGTATTATTGATTGATTGATTGATTGATTTATTGTGTAGGGTTATGCCCCGTAGGGGCAATCGTACAGTAAGGCTCTCGTAGTCCCCGTAAACGCCTGAGGTATACGGCTCACTATAATAAGGAAATCCTCCGCCCTAAGTTTACTGATAGGAAAGTCTCGGCTTAGGGTCCCTAGGCCGACAATACCATACTTCCCGAGCTCCGAACCTCTTAAAATGCCACTTCCGGGCCTTACCTACCCGGCTTACTTGCCTACTAGCTTAAGATACGTAAAAACCCCCGTAGGGAAAAGCTATCCTTTCTTAATTTGTTAAGGTCCTGGCCGGGACCTCCTCTTTAACGTTAGTCTGTACGGTATTTTCTTCCCACTTTCGTTGTTACTAATATTTTCTTCCTAGTAACTTATCTACGAAGCCCCTAAATAGGTCGAGCCATTTCTTAAACCTTTTCTATACTATTTGTAGTAAGCTACCGTTGTAACTAAGAAGCGCTTTTATGTTCAGTAAGTATATGAACACGTGTTCCCGGTTCTTATTAGTGTTATATTTGTAAGGTCCCTAGGTCTTTAGGTCGTGGTTAAATCGTTTATAATACTTCTTAAAGTTCCCATAGCCGGTCCTTTCCGTTAATAAGGCTATGTAGGCCTTATGGGATAGGGCTAACTTTAGTAACCTGTCCTTCTAATAGATTTCTTAGTATCGGTAGTCCTTAGAGGCTCTATCTTACCATTACTACTATAACTAGTATTTTCTTTCTTCTACGTGGCGTACCTTCCATTTTCTATCTAGTACGGCGGCCGTAGCCATGGCTTCTATCGGGGCCTCCCTCTCGATACCTCTTATCTGGAAGAAGTCATCGTGTAGGGGGGGTGCCTTATTAACGTGGTAGGTGATTTTCTTAAGAAGTATGTCGTTCTTCCTACTAGGGGCCCATAGCTTATGTAGTTTTTAGACTATCGGATATGTCTAGCCTAGCCGGATGAGCCTTCTTATGAAGGTATCTTTCTAGGCCTTAACGAGGTATTAGGTTGTGGAGACTCCGGATTTTAGGTATAATACTATAGTCCTTATAGTCTTCTATGCCAGTAGTACCGCCCGGAGGCCGTCATTAACTACCACGTCTAATGTGTCGTTAATAAAACACTCGCCGTGCCAGCCGTACTATACCTTTACTATATATAGTAACGTTGGTAAGAGAATCGTCTTAACCGTTTAGACCGTAAGCCTTGGGGCTAGCCTTTTGACCTTATCTATGATACGGTCTAAGAGTGTGGTCGTTAGCTTATCTTTGGCTGTTACCGTCTTTATATATATCTTAAAGTAAAGTATTAGGTCAAACTATACTCCTAGCTACCGAAACGTCTCTTTATATAGTATAACGACTTTTTATACGAGAATATTTAGTCTTAGGTCCTTCTTTAGTATAAAAAAGATATATTTACTCTTCGTACTGTCAAAGGAAACTCCGTTACTTTTTCTCTAGGTCAGAAGTTTCCTAAGTGTGACACAGGCCGGGCCACGAAGGTCTGGGATGTGACAACCACAAGGTAAGATATCCAATGAAGAGTCAGACTACAGAGCTTTAACCTTTTCCTAACTCTCGACTCAACCGTTCAGCGAACCACCCCGACAATTACTGTTAGTCTAGTTCAGAGCTTTCACACGACGAACTCAGGGACTTGATCTTCGCAAGGCTAATAAGTACAAGGTCTGATTCAAAGGTTTAGAACAGAACGGTAAGGGAGTTAACTGTCACAATGCAAAGTGGTGGAGAGCCAGGGAGAAGGAGGTTCAGGGAGATGGAATGATCCAACAGAAGATAAGACACAATACTTCGCAGTTGTAAGTCAGGAGAAACAGAAGGGTTCACAAGGTTATATTACCCCTCAGCTTCACTGAAGTTTAGCTGATAATCTTTCTAGGTTTGTCTAAAGAGAACTAGAGAGCTTCTTCCTCTCGAGGATCCATCGTAACGCACCTACTCTACTTATGGAAGGCTATGTACAAAATATAAGGATACCAAAATACCTAAAGGATCTTCCTAGCCGTCCGTCGGTCCTAAATCTCCTTTCTAGCCGCCCGTCTCTCGTGTCTTACAAATTAGTAGTTACAAGCTAAGTAAAGCTAGTCTATTATACGTCGGTCCACGGCCGGTATCAGTACTTATCTATATAGCTTTAGCGGCATGGTATCTATTACTATAAGTGTTCCTTCATGTCCTTAGTACTTATGTTGGCTATAACGTTGTTAGGTTAATCTCTCGGTCGGCTATCATAGTAACGGTTCCCTTCGTAACTTATATACGGGGGTCACAGCTACCTATCACTATTAAAGCTAGACTCTAGAGAACGTCGGGTTCTAGGTCTTCTAAAGGAATGTTAACGATAGTAAGAAGGTCTATCATTCGAAAGATCAGTTGTAGGGTCTAGGCTGACTATATAGGCCCTAGCTACGATATTAAGGTTAGATAGCTTGTCTATAACAAATCTAAAGTCTAATGATGTTACCTAGCATAGGTAAGGTCCGTTATATGGCTACTCTGGCTTATAAGTAGTTTTAGGTATCTCATCGTGACCCGTAGGTACTTAGGAGAATCCGTTAACTTATATGTCGGCTAAATAGGTCATAAGCTACGTGTAGGATCATGTCCCGAGATTAAGCTATGTTATAGCTATCCTTTATGATAGTTCCCTTATCTATGTGGTCGTAGGTCGATAGGTATGTACTTCTTATGTATAGTTTGTACCGTTAGTATGTAGCTCGGTTAAGAAAGTTGATGACTCTATTAACCTAGGTAAGCCTACTAGTGTGACACTATCCCCCCTTCTAAAGAGACTTATCTCGAGTCCCGGGGTTAATAACCCTAGGGTCTCTTAGCTTACGTAGGTACTTAACGTAGAAGTCCTAAAGTTCCTAGATATTAAAGAAGTACTCGTATAGTTCCTAAGTCTAATCTTTCTCTTCGGGGTATCTATCTTATTTTACGAGATATTTTACTACCTCTTTCTTAGTATAAGAGTTTATGATTTTCTTTACTATAAATTCCTTAGGGTAAATGTTTCCTACTTACCTTAAGACCTAAATAAGATCAGAAATCGGCTAAGAGCCGGTTCGGAAAGGTTTAATAAGAGAGATATAAAAGGTAAAATAAATCTTCTAACGTTTCGGAAGTTTAAGTTTTACGGCTATAGGAAATATTATCTTAGAGATTTTAAACGGGCCAAGTAACTTCCTATCTAGCTTTTTAGAAGGTCTCTTAGTCCTAATGTTCCGTACGTTAAGTATCACTAGTTACTTTTTCTCAAAGGAAGGTACTTCCGTCTTCTTTCTATTTATATACTTCTTTATCTATTTCCGAGATTCTTTGAGGGTTTCATAAAGGTTCTCGTAAACTGTCGTCATCTAGTATACTATGATTTTATTATATAGGTTATGTGTAGATTCGTTAGGTAGATTATTTATGGCCGGATAATATCTGTAATTAGCGTAGAACGGGAAGCTACTAGTAGAAGTCGACTTGGTATTATTCTACGTAAATTTAGCTATGGGTAATAAAATATCTTAGTTATTTATTTCGTAGTTAATAAAGGCCTTAAGGTAGGCTTCGATATACTAATTGAGACATTTAGTCTAGTTATCTGTTTCGGAGTAGAATGAGATTAATATCTTTAGTTTGACTCCGACATGTTTAAAGAAGTCGTACCATAGGCCTATGTTAAACTAGGAATCTTAATCGGAGATAATACTAGTGGGTATGCTGTGATATTTCTAACATTCATAGGTAAAGATTAAAATCAAGTCTTCTATTTTCTTAGTATCGTCTTTTAAAGAAATGAAGTGTGTCATTTTAGTAAAGGTATCGATAATGACCTAGATAAAATTATATCTATTAGAGAAAGGAAGGTCCGTTATGAAGTCTATTAAAATGAGCCTTTAGGGAGAATATTCTAACTTAATAAAATAGAATAGACTAAAAGGAAGGTGACGTCTTAGCTTGTTACTTTGACACTTATGATAAGAGTGTACAAAGTTAGTAACGTCCTTCTTAAGATTTTGCTAGAACATGTGCCGTCTAATAAGTTTAATGGTCTTATTTATGTCTATGTAGCTTACTACTTTGGTGTCGTGTTCCGAGTAGATGATTTAGATCTTTAGTTCTTTGTTATTAAAAATCTAAATACGATTCTTTATAAATAAGATTCCGTCTTTATTGGTTACGTTCTTCCTAAGGGAAACTAAAGCCTTTTGATATGTTTCGTCCGTAGGAGTAATAGCCTTAATTTACTTAAAGAATTTTTCGTTCTACTTTGGTGTTAGAATGTTATAAAGACGTACTTTTGAGAGTATAAACGTAGAAACTTTAAAATGTAAAAAATGTTCTTTGTTTAAAATAGAGGTTATCAGTTAGTTTTTATCCTTCCTTTTCGGAAGGTACTCTTCGTACCGTAAGAAAGTATTTACCTTGGCATTTTATATGCCGGGACAGAAATTAATAACGAAATCGAAGGTAGTAAGCTACTAAGCTTATCGGGCTTAGCGGCGGTTAAGAACCTTAGTAGTTTGGAAGTATTCTAGATTACGGTAGTCCGAGAAGACTTCGATGTAGTACTTAGCGTTCTCGAGATAATGTCTCTAACGTTAGAAGTAATCGACTATTGTTAGGAGTTCCTTATTATAGATCTTATAGTTAATTTCCACGGAGATTAGTTTCCTTAAGTAAAACGTTATAAGATATATCTTACCGTTATCTTATCTTTGTGACATTATCCCTCCTAACGTATAGTTCGATGTGTTAGGTTTGATAATAGATAGTCTATTAGAGTCGAAATAGATTAGAATAGGAGCTTCGGTAAAGGCTCTTTTTAATACTTTAAATGTCGTGTTTATCTAATTATTTCATATCTAGGTTTTTTAAGTAAGGTTTATAGAATTAGTAAGTAGCTTAGTAATATGTAAGTAGTCCTTAATATAGTACCTATAGAAGTTTGTAAATTTATTAAATTACTAGACTCCTTTTACCGATTTTAACTATTCCTATGAAAGGATATATTCTATCTTATCTCTTGATATTATAATACCTTTAGTATTAATAATATAACTTAGATATTTCAATTCCTTAGTATCCTATATACATTTAGAGGGGTTAATAGCTAGATTATACTTTTAAAGTCGTTTAAGGACTTTAATAACAATTTTGTTATGTTTCTTTTTAAAACTCGTATAAATAAGAAGGTCGTCAATATAAAACAAGAGGCCTTAATCGATAAGGTCTCGAAAGATATGATTTATTATACCTTGGAAGGCCATAAGAATATTAGTAAAGCCGAAAGATATTATGTTAAACTTAAAAAGACTGTAATAAGTTTGAAATGTTATTTTCTACTCGTGACCTTCTTTCATCCGAATTAAATTAAAGCCCGATTTTAAATCTATCTTTATGAAGACGATAGATCCGGCGAAGGCGTCTTAAAGTTCGGTAATCAGAGATAGTAGGTAACGGTTCTTAATAGTTCGTTCGTTAATCTTTCGGTAGTCGACTATAGGACGGAGATTCTCTAAATCCCTTGTAGCCACTTTTTCTAATGATACTTCCTTATCTATAAAGAAAATAAGCGAAAAACATAGTAATTTTAATTTCTATATCTTATCCTCTCTAAGTATTTAGTCTAGTTATTTACGAAGGATTTTCTTTTCTAAAGGTGATATAGGGTAGAGGAGTCTCTATGGAAGTTTCTTATTTCCGATAATATTAATTATATAGTCCCAAAGCTAGTAATTTAATAGCCGTTAAGCCGCTTTAAGAGATACCAAAGGGGTAAAGATCTTAAATCTTTCGGGGATATTTTAGATATAGGACGTCGTAACATTTATGATAAAGCTTTTATTTCCTAAGATTATAAGGAAAGTATAGTTTTGTCGATAGTAGTCGAAACTAAAAGTTACTTTCGATATGTCAAGGTCCCATAGGTAGTCCGGCTAGTACTATTATAACTACTAGTATAAAAGAAGGATATTACATTTTATGTCGAGGGAAAAGATTTCTAACGTGATACGAGAGAAGTGTTCTACTTAGTATCGTAGAACGATTTCCTTAGTATACTCCTTACCTAATTTAAGATTGACGGTTCCATTGAAGGCTTCTAAGGATTTTAAGATCGTTCTATATTTATAAGAGATATTTTATCTTTTAACAAGGTCTTTACTTATGACCGGGCTAAAGATACTAGGATCTAAGAGTACTTAGATAAGAATTTCCTTAGTTCCATAGTAGACGATAGTTATAGGGACGATCTTACAAGGACCGTAATATAGTTCGTAGCTTCACTTAACCTTCTTATAAGAGGGTTCCTCCGTGTTATAGTTAGTACGTTTTCTAGTAGAGGTTACGGCGTATTAAGATATAATTTCCGATACCGTAAGTTTCGGGGTACCTGTTAAAAATCCGATGTATCTTTACTGTCGGATAGTTCAATAATATAAGAAAAGAGTTTAAGATAGTCTTTTTTTATTATTACAGAGACCTTAGTCTTTTTCGATAGTTAGGAAGAAGTATCCTTATCCTTATCTCTTTCGTATTTAGTCTTAGCTTTGGAAATCTTACTAGGTAGCTTAGGAATATCCTTACTATTCTTAGTTTTCTTATTATAACATTTAAGAGTATTATAGCCTTAACGTCTATAGTAGTAATATCTCTTACTTACCTTATACTTATTAATTTCGGCTTGTTCTATTTCGGTAATAGCTTCTTTATAAGTTTACTAATATTTTGTTTAGGTAAATGCCGAGGGGTTATCCTTCTTATCTTGTTACTTCCGTTTTAGACCTTTCTTAGGCTTTCCTTTCATAGGTACTAGATATAGATAGGAGCTAGAGGTATTGATTTTCTCTTAATAACTATTTCTCTTCGAATATTCCTTATTATTCGAAGTAGACTTTTCTTTTCCTTACCTAGCTTTACGATTAATTTCGCGGTTCTTTATTTTATCTTTATAAATTAAGCTAGTAGTAACGACGGCTTCGAGAAAGTTAGTATCGTCGGTAAGGAGATATTTCGTATACGAATAGATTAAGTCTATTATGGCGTTAGGAATGATATTAGTAACTAGTGATTATAAGGCCTGTTTACTAAGATCGACAATATGATTTAGTTCTTAGAGTTTTGTCACATATTCATTTATATCTCTATCATAAATCAGAGCCTTTATAGCCTCATAGTCCTTAGCTCTTTGTGTTAGGTCACGGAAACGTTTGACTATGGTAGTAACATAGTTGTTCTATTGATTTACTAGGCTAAGCTTTTCGATCTGAGTCCCTCTTTTCTAATACTATTCGAGGGTAGTACCTTTAGTAAGAGTATTAACAAAACTAATTTTAGCCTTGTCGTTAAGGAAACTTCATTTATAGACACTAAAGTACTTCTTAATAGAGTGCTACTATGTCTCAAACTTACTTTTGTCCTTTCTATTGTACTTTTTAGGTTTTATTATGATTACGGTAGTATCCTAACCGTGAGATTCCCAAATCATATTAATATTGTTATAAATTAGGTCTTAGTTAGTTCAGATGAGGTCGAGAAGGATTGTCATAAGGTTACGTGGAGATAAAGGGCTTTGAAAACCCGGACCCTGAGGTCCTAGGGATCCCGGAGGCCCTGGTAAGCTTCCTGGTAGTCTAGGAGAACCGGGAGGTAGACTCGTACGATAAAGATCGTTATTAAAGTCGTTATTATTATTACCGTTACCTAGAGAAGGTAACATTCTTATCTTGGTATAACAGGAAGGTAAGTCTCCTCCTATATTTCTACTTCTTATTTTAATATTAGAATTTTACATACTATCTACTTATCTTCGGGCTCGTGCCGAGATTTCTTAAGTAGCCCTTCTTTAGAGGTTACGGTCTAAGAGAGGGTCTTCGTCTTAGTCGAAGTACCGTGTAGAGGTTGATTTTTTAGACGGTTATGACGGCTATCGTAAGGGTTTAATAGATAGGGTTTTTTATAAACGTGTCATAGCCCTTTAGATAATCTGTTCCTTATTATAAGGCCTTATCTATGTTAACCTTAATACGAGAGCTTCTTTAACAAGGTTATTAAAGTAGGCCTTAAGCTGATTGAATAATTTTTAGTCCTTCGGAGTTCATAATACTTCCGGTTATTAAAGTACCATAAGAGAATTAAACTAACTTTAGGCCATAGTAAACTAATGACCGAATTCTATATTATAGTAATTTTGTCGAGCTTGTTTCTTCTCTTAGATACGGAGAAGTTCCTTAACTCTAACAAGCTCGGCGTTTTATTCTTAAGCCTACGTTTCCTATTCTTAGGTCTGTCGTACTTAACGTAGCTTTTACTTAGCGATCTTCTTACGGAGGGCCTCGGTATATGTGATAATAAGGTTAAGGGATTTTTTATATTAGGCCGTCTAAGTAACGAACTAGGCTAACTTTTAGTTAACCTCGATACCGAAAGTAATATAAGAAGCTTCTAATTCTTACTGAGTACTTTTAAGAACATATTAGTTTGTCTTAACATGTTATATCATTAACTAGTAGTTAGTAACTAAGGTAGTAAATGTTAAAGTGAGTAAATCGAGCCTTTCTTTATCTTCGTATATATTATTAACAAAGAAATAGAGTTTCTTATATATTTTAACGACCTGATTATAAAGATAAATAAACTATTGAGGTAGTTTAGTAAGGGTTTCGGAACTCGATAGGAGTATAGGAAACTTCTTAATAGTTTATATTTCTATTTTAGGAGGTTCCTAGATTATAAGGTCGGTCCCAGAGTTAAGTTTAGTTTCCCGGCCCTGGAGTATAGCCAAATATAATATAGGATTACCGGCTATTATAAATGGAGTAGCGGATAAAAGAGTTATTCATAAAAAAGAAAGATTATCTGTAACATAAGCCGGGTTATAAAGGTCTAAGGTGTAATAATCATAAGATAAGATATCTAATGAAGAGTTAGACTATAGAGCTTTAACCTTTTCTTAACTCTCGACTTAACCGTTTAACGAACTATCCCGACAATTACTATTAGTCTAGTTCAGAGCTTTTACACGATGAACTTAGGGACTTGATCTTCGTAAGATTAATAAGTATAAGGTCTGATTTAAAGGTTTAAAACAGAACGGTAAGGAAGTTAACTATCGTAATATAAAGTAGTAGAGAGCTAGGGAGAAGGAGGTTTAGGGAGATGAAATGATCTAACAGAAGATAAGACATAATACTTCGTAGTTATAAGTCAGAAGAAACAGAAAGGTTCATAAGGTTATATTACCCCTCAGCTTCACTAAAGTTCAGCTGATAATCTTTTTAGATTTGTCTAAAGAGAACTAGGAAGCTTCTTCCTTTCGAGGATCCATCGTAACGTACCTACTTTACTTATGGAAGGCTATGTACAAAATATAAGGATACTAAAATACCTAAAGGATCTTCCTAGCCGCCCGTCGGTCCCGAATCTCCTTTCTAGCCACCCGTCTCTCGTACCCTACAAATCAGTGGTTATAAGCCAAGTAAAGCCGGTCTATCATACGTCGGTCCACGGCCGGTATCAGTACTTATCCATATAGCTCTAGCGGCATGGTATCCATTGCTGTAGGTGTTCCTTCACGTCCTTAGTACTTACGTTAGCTACAGCGCTGTTAGGTTGATCCCCCGGTCGGCTGTCACAGTAACGGTTTTCTTCGTAATTTATATACGGGGGTCGCGGCTACCTGTCACCATTGAAGCTAGACTCCGGAGAACGTCGGGTTCCAGGTCTTCCAAAGGAATGCCAGCGATAGCGGGGAGGTCCATTATTCGAAAGATCAGCTGCAGGGTCTGGGCTGACTGTACAGGCCCTGGCCACGATACTGAGGTTAGATAGCTTGTCTATGACAAATCTGAAGTCTGATAACGTTACCTAGCGCGGGCGAGGTCCGTTGTACGGCTGCTCTGGCTTGTGAGTGGTTCTGGGTATCCCGTCGCGACCCGTGGGCGCTTAGGAGAATCCGCTGACCTGCGTGTCGGCTGAATAGGCCATGAGCCACGTGTAGGATCGTGTCCCGAGGTTAAGCCATGTTGTGGCTATCCTCTGTGATAGTTCCCTTATCTACGTGGTCGTGGGTCGATAGGTATGTGCTTCTTGTGTGTAGTTCGTGCCGCTGGTGTGTAGCTCGGTCAAGGAGGTTGATGACCCTGTTGACCTAGGTGAGCCTACCAGTGTGACACTAAGTCTCGCCGTAAGTTTAGCCTAGACCGATTTCTCTATCTTACCTATTATGATAATAATAACGTCGTCCGTGTAGTAGTAGGTCTAGTCGTCTTTTACCATTATTACGAGATATAGGGTAAAGAGGATAGGTAAGAGAAGGAAACCTTATGATAGTCCCTTTGATATCAGTCGCTAGGTCTCAGTCGGGTCTCTCCGGATCGTAGTAACTTAGTCTGTCAGAAAGACGGTATAGAAGTAGGCTACGGTACGATCCCATCCCATCTCTATAAGCTTCTATTCTAACCTTCGCTTCTATATCATATTAAAGGTATCTTTTATGTCGGCTATAACTACTCTTACGATAAGGCCCCTTATCCGTATGTTCTCTATATCGTAGATCATTACTGTTAGTAGGTTTGTTACTGACTGTTATAACACTTCGCCTATGTACTATAGGTAGATAAGACCTTTCTATACGGCTAAGATACCTATCCTTCCCACTACTAACCTTTCTAAGCCTTTCTTAATATATAGTAAGAATAAGATCGGTCTTAGGCTTTTTATAGTCGTCCTAGAGTACCTTATCTTAGGAATAGGTACTACTTCCGTGACTTTCTATACCTTAGGATACTACCTTATCTGAAGGTAAGTCCTATATAAGGTAGTAAGTATAACCGTGAAGGTTAAGAAGGTCCTAGTTACTTTTCTTCCTAAGCCTATTATCTAGTCGTATTAAGCTACCTTTAGCATAGCCGTTATCACTCTATCTGGCCTTGGTACCATCGTTTATATCTCATAGTATATCTTATAAGCCTTCTCTTCTATAACTTCGGTATTTTATGAGATATGTTGTAGTAACCTTAGCTATAGGATGCCGAAGTATTTTACATCCGTGAGATCAGTATCATACCGTGGTACTACCAGCTCTTCGTATATGATGATCGCTACCTACGTTACTATGTGATTTACTAGTTCTCTTGTTCTTAAGGTAAGGCTCGGAAGGGTGTTTACCGGTACCTAGTGTTTTCGTTACCTTATTACCTTCTATAGGTCCCTTGGTTTAGTTACCTTTTGGACCTTCCCGTACTAATACCTCGTATAAGTAGTCCTAACCCTTTTCTTATATACCGCCTATATTAAGGCTCGTGTCCTTTCGTCTCCTTAGTTCTTAGTTATCCGGAGGTATTTTCTTACCTCTTTAAGTTTTTCGTTTTATTATAGCTATCTCTTTCCGTTAGACTACTCTCTCTTTCCGTACTTATGTAATAGCTACTCTATGGCTTCTTAGACCTTTTAGGTAGCCTCTTTTATTTCTTATCTTCCGTTTATCTCCGTAGAAAGGTCTTAAGCCTTCTTCTTTACCTTAGTTATCTAGTCCTCTAACATATATAGACTGAGCTTCTATGATAGTTTCTTCCGTTTCGTTCTCCCCGGTATCGTCACTTCGATAAGTAGGTAATCCGATCCCGTAGCCTTATCCTTCTCGACGTTACTATAGGCCTATGGATCTAAGTAAAATATTAGGTCTAGGACGTTCCTTCCCCGGGTTAATATATCTCGGATTAAGAGGTATAGTCTCTTTCTATTTACCTATATAGTTATAGCTTTTGTTACTAGTCCTATGTACCTCTTAGCCTACTATAGTAGATATCCCGTATTAAAGTCTCCCGTGATTAGAAGCTCCTTGTCTCTCCTTTTTATCCTTAGGACTTTTTAAATGTAGGAAGGCTAGGTTCTTATGTTCCTATAAACTAAGAAGACTTAAAGCCTCCCGTTTTTAACCTTTACTATATCTTCTAATCGGAAGTTACCCGTTAGTTCCTAGTCTTAGTTCTTAACGTAGTATATAGTCACCCCCGGCTTACCGTATATTTTATTTCTTATTACGGCTATGTAAGCCGGGTATGATTTCGTCTTCTTACTCTCTATCGTATACTATGGTTCTTAGACAAGGACTAGGTCGTATTTATCTTAGGCTCCTTAGTTAAGTAGAAAGTTATGACATATAAAAGTCTTAACGATGTTTCCTATAAGAACTTTAATTATTTATGTGCTAAGGTACTTAGTTTTATCTCTTTCTATTAGGTACTTAATAAGAAGGGAGATAGTAGTTATATAGACCTTAGTAAAAAGTTAGCTCTTTGATACCTTTATGTAATTAGTAGTAAGTTCCTTTATGGGATCTGGACGTATCTCCGTTTCTGGAGGTTAGATAATATGTTCCTAAAGAAGATATCTTATATAATCAAAGTTACTATCGTCTTATATAGGGCTGGTATCGATAGTAGTTTCTTAGATAAGATATCATTATTAAATAATTTTATAGAAGGTCCCTCTAGTTTAATTACCTCTCTTATCAGTTTTATCTAGTTATTCTTTTTTACTACCTACTTCTTAGGGTATGTCCTAGTACTTTAGAACAGTTCTTTCCTCTATTACCGTACTACTTAGTAGGTTTCTTAGATGTTTTCTTAGTTTATGTTCTTATCGATTTCTATAACCTCGTATATTATCCGAAAGTACGATTTAAGGTTAGTCTCTATGGCCGGTTTCTAGTTTTTTTAGTTTTAAGCCGTTATTACTATAGCCCTAATTATTAATATCTAATTAACCTTAAGACTATATTTCTCAGCTATTATCTAAAGCTTTTTTCCATAGGCCTTTAGTATCTTTAACTCTTTCTTATCGTATGTCTCGGCCTTCTTACTTATTACCTTCGTAGTCTCTTAGGCTATTTGTTCTAAGGCCTCTTTAGGTTGTTTTCTTACTATGATTATGTCGATACCGTGTATAATTAGGACCTCTAGTATACTAAATATCATATTACTTACTGGAGTCTCGATATTACCTGTAGGTTTAGAGACTTTTGTTATTTCCTTATCTTCGACCGTCGGTAAAGAGACGTTTTCTAATTATATAGTAAGAGTTAGTATAGGAGAGGTTACTCTATAGATATTTATTAACTCTGTTCTTACTGGAATCTCTCTCTCTTATGTAAGTAAGATAATCTATGTTATTATAACCTCCTTAGTCTTAGCTTCGGCCTTAGCCTCAGCTTCTAAGAAGGTTTTTCCTCTTTTATCCCTAGAGACCTCTTTTTTTATAGTTACCTTAGTTACGGCCTCTACTTTCTTTACTTCCTTAGCCTTCTTTTTATCCTAGGTAGCTATCTTATCCTTATGGACTTTAGCCCTTACCTTCCTTCCTTCCTTAATATCTATTTTACTAAGGAATAAGAGCCGTCTCTTGTTTATAACCCTTGGCCTTAAGGTATATATACCTATATTGTCGGGCCTATGTAATCCTAGGTAGTTAAGATATTATGGCAGGTTAAGGTACTTATCTATATGTTCCTTACGGCTATACCTACTATATACCACTTTTATTATGTAGTCTCTTACCTAGTAAAACCTATAATACGTCTTACATAGTAGGATCTTTCTTTTCGGCGGAAGTTTCCTCGTGACTATGGATCTAAATAGCCTAAAGGATTTTATAAGGATATAGATATTATCGAATAATATTAACTATACCCCGTTCCTAGTCCGGGCTACTCGTATAGGTAGAATCTCCGTCGAGGCCTATATCTCTTATTTCATTATGACTTCCGTGACTTCGTGAGGTCCCTCTAAGGTTATAGTTATCTTTAGTACTTTCTCTAGGGTATAGGTAATCTACTTTATGTTTTCTTAGAGAAATATCCTTACTACCTTAGCCTTTACTATAATATCGGTCCTCTTATCCCAGTCTCCCTTATGTAAGAAGACCGACTACCCATTTCCTTTGATAGTAGCTTTTATTACCGCCGGTCTTATCTCTATTATACTAAGTAGTCTTAGGCTTATTTCGCCGGCCATTACCCGGGCCCATAGGTACTCAGTCGGTACCGTGAGTATCAACCTACCGGATGTTGATAAGCTGGACCTGTTCCTTTATCCCGTACTAAGCTTGGTGTTTACCTTAGGTTTCGTACCTAAGTTAATGTTAATTAGCTCTCCTAGGCCTGTTACCTTAGAGGCCTAGCTCGAGGTCTTCCTCGCTAGGGCCGTCTTCCATTTGTTAGCCGGGTTAGCGGTCTTTATCATGGTAGCCCTTGATTAGGCCTAGAAGTTAGCGTCCTTTAGTAAGGTCGTACTATCGGTTGACGGGGCTAGTAGTAGTACTGTCCCTAACAGGGAGGTTGGGTTAGTCGAGTAGGTAGTCTTATCGTTCCTTGGTGTAGGTACCACATAGGCTTCCGGGAGTGGCGTCTAGATCGAGCCGTTATCAATGCCTACATAGGGCGAGGGTGTAGGTAAGGGCTCGGTACCCGACGTTGTCGGGGTCTTTGCTCTTCCCACGGTCCGGTAGATTACCTCCTTGATCCCAAGGAAGGTCTCCCTTCCCCAGCGGACGTGGTATTCCCCGCTAGGGATTTTCACGAAGCCCTGGTCTAGGGCCTCGGAGAGGGTCTTGATAACCTCCTACTTCACTAGGTACTCGGCGTCGTATTCGGCTTGTAGCTTCTTAGCGTAGTCGGCTAGGTTAGCGTGTGGTGGGCGTTGCTCAGGTGCCATGTTGAGAGTGTGTGCGGGCTACGCACTAGTTGTTAGGGTGGGGAGAGATGCCCGGAGGTAAAGAAAGGTCGTGATTAGACTGTGGTGTTTTGGGGTAGCTAATCCCGGGGTTGTGATTGGTCCAGTTCTTTCGAAAAAATAAAAAGAAGGGAGAGAGCTATATTATAGATGTGTGTGGGCTCGCTCGGCCTTCGGCCATTAGTACCCCAGTTATGTTGTTTTATAGGGTTAGGGTTATGTGTGATCTTATGAACCCACTTATACCTAATATAAAGTCTAGTAACGTACTAAGTATAGCCTAGGTTCAATAGATAGGCCGACTCGTCTCATAAATAGTGTCTAAGATCCCGGCTTAGCCTAAGGCTTAGCCTAAGGATTCATTGACCTATACGTGAGCTTAGTTTCCACTCCTTTAGGTCTTATGAACCTGTTAGTATGGATCTACTAGCCCTAATTATATTTTATGTATCTGTCACACTGGTGGACTCACCTAAGGTCAACAGGGAGGATCACCCCTTTGACCCGGGTCCACCGTGATGGCCACAACGGTGGCCACATCACGGCTCAACCTGTGGACACGCACACACACCAAAGCCCGGGCGCGACCAGGACCCCCTGGCCCGCACGCAGGTCGATGGGTCCTCGGCCCAGGCCGGGACCCCAGACACCACTCACAAGTCGAGCCAGCCCACCACAGGGGCCTAGCTCGTAGGCTACAACATCACTAGACCTCAGGTTTGGAACGAGCAGCCACACAACCTCAGCATCGTGGTCGGGGGCTGCATTAGCTAGCTAGGAGACCCACATGATGTTTCAGCAGGACTTTCAAGGACAGGCCTCCTAGTTATCGCGACCGTTCCAGTGGACGACCTGAACCCCGACGTTCTCCGGAGTCTAGCCCAGTGGTGACAGGTGGCTGCAACCAAGCCTAAAAGAGTCATGAAGGGAACCGTCGTCATTCGACGTAAGTACCAAGGACGTGAAGGAACCTCCGTGGTTATAGTCATCACACCATCGGAGTTAAGTACTAATACCGCCCGTGGACTACCGTAGGAAGAGTCAGCAACACTTGGCAGAAACATTGATTGGTAGGACGCGAGAGACGAGCGGTTAAGACCCCGGGCCGGCAAAGCAGCTAAGGAAGGACCTCCATATATTTCCGTACCCTTGTATATTGTATATAGCCTCCATAAAAGAGACGAGGGCCCTGCGACGGATCCTCGAGAGGAAGAAGCTCCCCAGTCCTTTTTGGAAACAGCCTAGAAAGATTATCAGCTGAACTTCAGTGAAGCTGAGGGGTAATACAACCTTGTGAACCCTTCTGTTTCTTATTGACTTATAACTACGAAGCATCGTCTGCCATCTTCTTTGTGATCGTTCTATCTCCCTGTATCTATCTTCTTCCTCACAACTACTAGGACTTTGGGTTGCGAAGATCATCTCTCTCACCTTGTGTGAAAGCTCTGAGTCAGACTAACACTATTGCTGGCCTGGAGTAGACGGTTGAGTTGACCTAGATCATAGCTCTGCAGTTCGGCTACACTGAAGGTAACACACTTTGTGATTGCCACACCCTAGTCTCGGTGACTGGCCTGTGTCACAGTTTATTTACTTTTGAATTTAATTCTTTCTTTTCTTCTTAAATTTAAAAAAGCTAGGTAATCTTTAATAAATATTATTTAAAGATAAAAGACTATCTATATTATATAACAGCTATTATTCTTTATCCTTTATATTGAACTATATATCTTAACCATAACTAAGATATGAAGTAGGTTTAGCTAGCTATTTAAGAAGTTAAAAAACTATGAGAGGACTTTATAGATAAATATTTCATTTTGTTAGTCTCATTACTTACAGAGCTAACAAAAGATCTTGATAATAATTACAGTATCTTTACTTGGAGTCTTTAAAACTTCCTATAACTACAAAGTAAAGATAATTTCGAAGAATATATATTAAAGCTTATAATTCTGATCAATAAGTTAACACTTACTTATTTGTTAAATATATAATAACAGCAATGGTAGCCCCTGCTTTTATGGTTATAATTAATATTTTATCAATTTTAGCAATAAGTACAGAGCCTAAACAATTTTTTTCAGGGGCTCGTCGTACAATATCTTAGGAACGGATAAGATTAGGCGAGAGTACTATTGAGATACTTAAGTGTTTAAAGTATTGGAAAAGGTCAGGGCTGGTTAAACAGATTCGGATTCAGGGGATATTAATCAGCAATAAGCGAGATTAGATATTTCCTATATTTCGAATCAAATATTTTTTGCCCACCCTGGACGATCCCAGACCATAAAATTCCCAGACCGACAAATAGCTACATAATGAATTTCCGTGCAGAACTACCGCAGCGGAAGCTCGGCAACGCGGCTGCTTCTTCGATATCATCTCGTTCAGCTGGCTTGCACCACCGTGTTGGGATACAGAGCTATCTGAAGCGTTTGACCATTTGTCGCATATGGAATATGGGGTATTATATAAGTGGTCTAGCTCTGTAGGCAAGAGGAATTTCCTTTTGCAAAAAGTGTGACACCATTTTACAGCATGTGAATGGTTCATCGACTCTGATAAGACGCAGCGTGTCTCTCATGCGCACGCCATGATGGAGGATTACGGTGGGTTGTTTATCAACGAGGAATACCATACTCGACACTGCGCTGCAATGTGGCTGAAGATGCAACAAGTGGTCTTGGGGGTGGGCAAGAGGGCAATTGATAGTTATATCGCTGAGATGAGTCATACGGATCATTCCTTGAAGGTGCTTTTGGAAAGAGAATCAAGGTTGGATGTGTTGGACACTATTATCTTGCTCAGTTTTCCCCATTGTAGGCTTGTTTGAAAGTCATGCAGAACCCAAATTTATAGAGAAGGCTGGAGAAGCCTCAGATATAAATGGGGGGGGGGGGGGGGGTGATAGCCTTGCGGATAGCGCGTGTTGGATGCCGAGACTTCAACAAGATCAAAGAGTATCTAGGTAGGGAATTGAACTCGGTCTTTGGACGTGCCGTTTGCCACCTATGCTGGGCGAGCAAGTTTTTCGAATACACTGGCTAAACCCAAACTCCCTGTTTCTGCTCCATCATCTCTAGCAAGATTGAGTATGAGTGTGTCGACTAGGTTGACAATAGTTCCAAGAGAAAACCCATCCCCAACTCAGCGTCCGTTGGGCTGAGCCACTTCCTCATCCGCAAGTTTGTGAGCCCCGCCGTGCTTCGCAATAATCCTGAGATTCACCCACTGATGAGTAGTGTCCTGCACCCTCGATCCGTCCGAACCAACCTCCGGTGATTTCCCCAAGTATTTCTTCACAAATGGCTTCTTCGCGCTGCTCCATGTCGAAGCGCAAGAATTCAATACAGCGCTCCGTATGGCCCTAAGGCGGCGCCTAATGCGGCCTAGGAAGAGAGCAATTATGAACGTGATGACTAAAAAGCCGAACAAGAAACCTAGGAATTCCCCGGATCCAAAATAATCGGGCAAAACCTCGTGCTGCACGCTGAATAGAGCCTGGAATGTGTGAGCACCGTTGCTGTTATTGGGATTGCGGGGGAAGACGTACTACTGCGAGGCTCAGCGGAAGATACGCGATGGTCATCCATGTAAGTAGTCCAATGTTCTCGTTCTGTTCGATACTGACGACGGATCCCATCTGTGGCAAGTAGGTAGGTGCCCATGTTAGTAGAGATATCTTCGTAATGTTCTTGCTCTGTGGTTTCACTTACTCCATCTCGCAGTCTCGTACCCTGAGAGATTCTCTCGTTGATGGCATTATGGGCGTTCTTCAACCGACCGTATCGCTTGTTGAACTCCTCCCATATCCGGTCGCTTTCTCTTATCAGTCCTAGAGGGCGCAGCTCATGGCCCTGAAAGAGGGTTTCAAGTTGTCAGCTGGGAAGGGTGATAGTTGGCGCATCGATACACATAGGGCAAGTCGTACTCACCCACTCGATGGTTGACTTCATGCTTGTCCTTGCCTCTTCTATCTTGCCAATGGCGCTCTCAAGTTTCAGATCAAAGATGCGAAGCGCCTGCAGGCCCCAGAGCATCTCCTTCAGCTTCTGGACCAGCGCGTCCGAAGCCATCCATGGCACCCCCTTAAGTAGCACCGTTCTCTGGAGCATTGTTAGCGGTGCCGACCCGACTAGTAGTACCATGGGGCGCGCCCACCTGCAATCCCATGATCTGGTCAATCTGGCTCATGAACCGCTCGCACTCCAGCGATAAGCTGCGACAAATTTCGCCCAACAGATAGCTAAAGACCAGGGCTCTCCCAGTGTACTGCTGGTGGATAAAGTGCTGCAGAATCTTCTGCACCTCTGCCGCATATCGAGCCATCATTCCCTCGTCCATCAAGTCGCACACCAAAGAGCAAGTCCAATAGCTCCCCATGCCATCGCCCGTGATGACAAGCGATATCGCCTGCTCGCTGATGCTCGAGATGAGGTCGCGTTCTGGATCGCTGGCCCCCTTGACTCGCAAATCCTTGACCGACGCCGGTGGGAACGGGTCGCCCTCGGCGGGACCTGGTGCTTCCGTGTCGACTTCGTCGCTGGAGTCCCAGTCGTCCCATTCTTCCTCGTTTCTATCCGCTTCCTTTGCCTTCTCCTTTACCATCTTTTCGGCAAATTCCTTGCGGTTATCTTCCTTGTCCTTCAACTCAATCTCCACCTCAGCCGCGCTGATCTTGCTCTCGAGCTCGCTCTGGGGACGCCAGTGCGCAAGGGTGATGCTGGTGAGCCACATTTCATCGGTCGTGCCGGCTGATTCGGAGTCGGAGAAGTGCGAGAGGCTGCCGAGATGGTCGTCGAAGGTGTCGATGCCCTCGGGATGCCACATGTACACGGCCGCTTGGAGGGTGATAGGCGGCATGCTCTTGGCGAAGCTTTAAACATGACAGAGTTAGTGTGACAGGCCTGAAAAGGAGGGACACATCTTTGGGGATTCTCACATGATGCGATACTTGGTACCGAGGTCGACAATCTGACGGGAGACAGGCGATATGTTAATGTCGTCGCAGCACCCCAAAGGGGGGAGAGATTGGACAAGTGGGGTGGGACTCACACTGTCATGGAGGACCCGAAACAGAGATTTCCTATAGCGATTGAGAAAATCCTCTCTCAGGAGCTCAGAGCCACCTAGGAAGCGTTTCTGATCTGGCGTAGGACGGAGACCGGGCAAGCCATCGATGTCCTTTGTTCCAAGGAAGAAGAGATCCCACAACTCCTGCCGGCGGTTCAAGACTTTTGCGGGATTGGGCTCTGTCGGCGTATCCATCATACCGTCACAAACGTTCCATCGACAGAATGCTCGTCCGCGGGCGGATGAGATGACTACTTCGGGGATTTCCGGGGTGCCGCCGAGAACGTAGTCAATGCAGCTTACCCACCGGAGCTTCCCTGCTACCAGACGGTTCCCGATTGTGTCGAGGGTCCAGTCGGGCTCTGGCAAATAGCAGTTTCTTATTAGCCTGTTGAGGTGAGGACGTAACTTGATGTCCTTGGTCTGCTTCAGCTGGTAGACTTGCGGCGTGTCTTCAAGGGATTGGACGCTGCTGTCAGCGTGGTATCGCAGCCGAGGACGTCGTTTCCTCCAGTCGAAGCCCTCAATGTCGTCGGGCTCCTTGCCTCGCCATATTCGATCGAGCAACTTGGCAATCTCCTTCTGCATCTGCTCCGGCTGCTGTTGTGTCTTGGAGATCTCTTGTGTCTTCAAGGATGGTTTTTGGCCGTCAGCCGTTGTCTCGGCGACCTTGGTATCACCATTGACATCGGCGCTACTCTCCTTCGGCCGAGTGCCGCTTGTCCCGGCGGCGGTATAGCTCTCCAGAGTCTTGGCGGCAATGATGGAAGACGTTGTGAGATCCCACCATAGGCCCACTACCCCAGCAAGACTGTGGTCCCACGATGGAATGAAGGTGTGATCGGCAAGGAGGAACTCCCCACATTCCTTCATGCATTCTGTGTCCGAAGGAGTCGGGGCTACATCGAGATTGACTGTCAACTCATGTTAGCATCGGCTTTGATACGGCTGACGGCAAGAGAGGTGAGTGATTGCCTACCAGGCAGGTGGTGGCCCAGGCAAGATAGCTCCCATGGTGCTGGCCGCGGCATGGCTGACTTGACGCTATGAGACGCATCCCATCTCTGGACGTCGGGAGCGCCGAGCTCCACCTTTTCTGTTTCCCTCCGAGCCCCAACGAGTTCCTTGATATACTCCAGACACGGCAGGGCGCCGTCAGGTGTCATTGCATCCTCTGCCCCGATCTCTGGGCGCAGAGACGCCATATTAGCGATTTCATGCCCGATGTTCTGACCAGCAAAACGTCCCTGACCGTAGAGACGGACTACCTTCCCAGCTTTTGCACGCCAGTGATTGGAAAGATCCTGGTGGTTTGGGAACTTGACCGATTCGTCTCCCGTCTCTGGCTCCGGCGTCCCGGGGCCTGAGGTGTTGTCAATGTCGATGCTAAGAGTCTTGGCCATTTCCATGATGCAATGGCTGTGATACCATCGGAGAATACAGCCAAACGCGTCATCCGAGGCTACTGTGTCGGCTTTGCTGTCCGAGTTGCTCAGCCGAGCGAGGAACTCGGCCTGCGTCCGTAATGACTTGGCTTCAGCAGCGTTGCCGAGGCCGTAGACGAAAGGCGCGTTTTTCATCATGTACCATATGATCAAGGTACAGTAGAACCGGTGGTGGCTGTGGACCCCATCGCGTTTAAAGGCCACAAGCCAGTCCCGACATGGCCGCGACGACCATTGGCAGTTGACCGAGACTCTCCCATCTAGCCACGCCGGATGGCCATCGGTCAGAGTCGGGCTAAGCCACAGAATCCACGCGAAAATGCCACGGAGCTTCTGCTCGAGGCCTCTGACATACTCGCGCTTCATCATCTGGAAGCGCTCTTGCAGGGATTTCTGTTCCAGACGCCGAGGGCAGCAACTCTTGGACACGATGTCGTACGCTCTGATGATGAGCCGGATGTGCCACCTAAACTGGGGTCAGATTTCCCATCTTTCTTTTGAGCTGGCAGGAGACTTACAGAGCGCTTGCGAGATCGACTGACTGGCAGGTGACGATATTCTGGACGAGTGCGACGGGCCTGACATCGGCTGAAGTCCATGTCCTGCCCAGTTTGGACAGCGGGACGGGCACAGTCAGCACTCCCAGAACCTCCTCCAGACATCTCCCGACCGTGTTGAGGCAAAAGGACGCCGGGTCGCCTCCGCTCGGCTTCGGGGTTTCGCCCAGGATTAATGACCACAGCCGGTACGGAGCCGTCCACGACTCCCACCCGGCTACGGCGTAGTCCCAGACCCCGAGGTAGTTGGTCAAGACATCAGGGTCAACGTCTTCTGTTTGGGGCACGCGCGTCTCTGCAGAGCCGCCTTTAGGGATGAGCGAGAAAGTTGCAATGATGTTGACTGGTTTCGTCCAGGTCATATCCAGTTGGTGTTGTGCGTAGAACGACGAGGCATGCTGGAGGGAATGGCCTTCGTTCTCGTCATCGTCGACATGTGTGGTTCTCTCCATATCGAGCGGCGGCTTATTCGTGAGAGGAGTCGGCTTCCCATCAACCCAGAGACGAAGTTCAAGCCGACAGCCGTGGCTCTCGCTCTCACAGGACAGACTGTAGTTGCCCTCATCCCCTCCAAGACACGACCCGTCGAAATAGCGATCGCGAAAGGTTTTGGATAGGCCAGTTGGAGCTATATATCGCTTCTGTGCGCCGCGTCCACCAATGGGGATGCGCTCTGGCTGTTTGGACGCGGGTTTGGCGACGCAAGTATTGGCACAACCCATCCGGATCATTCCTCCGACTTGAACAGTAACTTCTGAGTTTGTCAGTCGGACCGTCGCCGTGATACCAGAATTATATTCAAGACGTACCAGGTAACGGCGATATGCCACTATCCACAACAGAGGAGGTTTCGGAATTGGGTGGCGTGCGCAAACACTGGGCTGGAGTGATACGCATGATTTGGTATAGAGTTCCCTCCTTGACAAAAGAGCAGACGGATTGATGGCCAAAGACGATGGATTTGGGCGGCATCTGCGATAGGTCTTGGCGGACGAAATTGAAGCGCGTATAAGGCCATCGCATGTTGATGAGGCTCTGGACGGCCGGTTCGAGCACATACGGCGACGCTTCGTCAATCTTCGCCTCCAGGCCGAAAAGGCCACGCTGATTCCGTCGCTGGGCCCGTGCCAGGATCGAATCAGGGCTATCGGGAAAGTCGCCCCGAACAAAGATTACGCCGCACTCGTTGTCTGGGGCTGTCATCTGCAAGAGTTCGTGCCAGGCGCTGACCGATCCCGTCACACCGTCCCGACCAAAGTCCAAAGATTTGGTAGGCATGGTCTTTGTATGGTCAAGGGGCATGGCGCAATTGTCTCCGTCAATGCTCTCGAGCCATGCAAAGTCCGTTCGGGGATTCTGCCCGGCACTTCAATGGGTTAGTTCAAGCAATCATTCGCCTTGCCATTAATGCCGTACTCACCTGCCAGCTTCTGCCTCGGCTTGAGGCGGCACGTTTGCCCCAGGCAGCGTCTCTCTCAACACCTCGAAGTTCATGTTGAATGGTGCAAACGTTCTTGTGAGACGGTCAATGTTAACCACAATGGAAGTAGATCTCGGGATTGAATGCGTTAGTCTACTGTACATCTTGTGGTGTACTTTGCGCCAATATATATCCCCGGGAGTGCAGTTAGTTGATTGCCAGGCAATCTTCATGACCATCAGATGTTCTGAGGCAAAGTAGCACACAACTCACCGCAAGGGGAATTGGTGTGGACGCCACAAGCCAGGACCGCCAATCCCATCGCCGAAGCTGATTCACCGACACCTATCATCGATACCACAGCTGCAAGCGCGCCGTGATGGTCTGATACAAATCATGGTCTTCGGCGGGGCTGCCGAGCTGAAACCCCCATCTTGACCTGGTAACTACTTGTTTGGCGCCAATAGTCTCGTTTCTGGGATGCTTTTCCCGTGCCGTCGATGAAGTGGATATGTACACCCGGGATAGGGCCTGTACTGGTTAGTAGGGGGCAGACAAAGAGGTGAGAGGTACCTTAAACTGCACATCGAATCACAACTCTGTTGGTCGATTTATTAGTTTTGTAGCCTTGTGCCATCCATTCAAGATGGCTTCACCACAGCTAGAGTATGCGGTGGCTGAAGAGGCGTAATAGTGCTGGAGCACTTGGGCGATGGTGCCTAGCAGGGCGGTGAGCGATATTGCCAAAGCAATCACACCGAGAACATCTCCGGTGCTGCCCATTTGGTAAGGCAGGGATCGGGAAACAGAGCTGGCAAGTTAGTAGATGGAGTCTGAAGGAAGGATAAATTGTCTATGAAATTTTAGGCAGTGGCTATTGCGGATTCGAATGTCCTGGTTTTGGGCCTCTTGCACGGGCACCATTTTTGGGCTCTTCGGCAAATATTGCACTTTCTAGCAAGGCTGTGCTGTGTGCTGTGGCTTTAGTGAGCTGATATCAGCCGAAAGGTGACGAGGGATCACATGACTATGAGAATGGGTGGTCGTCGATATTGGGATGACATAACAGCCTCTCCGCTCTCACCCCCGCTCCTCCTCGGACAAATAATCATCCTCTCACTCCTCAAATCCAGACCGTGAGTCACGCCCCCCTTTCCTCAATCCTGCCAGCCTGTTGTGGGGAAGGCCGCCCCACATATACCCATCTTCCACCCTTTTTCCCTACCATACAACACACCTTTCTTCGATAGCAGCAATTGACTGCTTTCCACACCACCAAACCTGTGATATAGCCTCATCGGCCATCCCTGCCACAACATGACTCCGCGGATAGTACGCAGGCGTCATAGAGCCCCTATTCATAGGTTGTTGCCATCTCCTATTCATTCAGCTGGGAATTCACTGGCTCTTAACGAGGGGCTATATTTCCAGGCAAATATGATAATACCATCACGGCCACGGAAGTCAGACACTTGGTTGAAAAATCGCCATGAGATGTTGTGGAACCTTTACTATTTAGGCAGACTCTAGGTACATAATTAATACATATGACATAGGTATTAGAAAACGTAGGATCCCGTCTACTCTCCCATAGATAAGCCGGAGACTAGCCGACTTCGAGGCTCGGCTCAAAACGATATCTGTACCTCCAGAGCCCCCCGACCCTGACCCGCTCCTCATACGACAATTGTCAAGGGCTTAGTTAATCCAATAGGCCTATAAGTGGCTAGCCAGACGACTAAAGCCACAATATAGAGCCGGAGGCCCTATAACAGAACCACCAAACCCAACGCCAATAGAAGAATCAGCTGAGGTAATAGCAGCCTGGGTGGCCCAAGCAACATAGGGAGGAGACGGAGACAAAAATAACACAGATGAAACCCTCCCAGTAGCCTGGAAGGCCCGCTGGGAAAAAGAAGCCAGGACCACCACACAGAGACCCACCTTTACATACGCAGCCCTCAAAAAACACACAGGACTCACGGAAGCCGAAAACTCCTACTAATCCAAGCACACACGGGAGTAATAGGCTTAAAAGAGTTTCCATTCAGAGTGAGGGTCCCAGAGATCACCACACCGTATTGCAAGTGTGGTATAGGGAAGGAGACAGTAGAGCACCTGGTGGTTTGGTGCCCTACACCACTGAAGCCCCGGCCCAGCCGGGCTTCAATGATACGGTCAAGGAAAGATCTTTTTAAGGCCGTAGAAAGGAGCGAAGAAGTTAGGTATGACGGCTCGGCCCAAGAGTGGAGCCAGTACTACGACATGGAGCTTTGAGTCCGTAGAATATCTTGTCGCTACCGATTTAGCTTGACCACCATGTCTGAGGAGAGAGGTGCAGCCCGGAGTTGGGATTTGTGAGTGAGGCCAGCCTTGAAAGGACTTGATTGTAACATGGCTGAGCTTCTACTGCTCTTGCTAGGGACAGGAACCCAATGTGTTGGGACAGTGTAATACATGGAAACAGAGGCAAAATGATGGATTGATACACTTGACGTTAGACATCTCATAAAGTAGAAATTATAACGACGTTCTATCACCCCCAGTCTGCTTGCGCTGGCAGTGCACAACTGTTTTCAGCACTTTCAGTCTCGCTATGGCTCCCTTGTGATTACCTAGCGAGAGAAAGAGGGGTCACTGCCCCCATTTCCGGGTTCTAACATCGTGGCCAGATTGGCCAGGCCAGTCGACAAACTGAAATTGGCATGTCTTGGAGTTGTAGACTTGGGCATTTTAAGAAATATTGAAAATTTCCCCCAAATCCAGGGACATTTCCTGGCCCACAATCCCTGTAGCCGTAAAATACAGGATATGTAGCAGGGATCCTTTTTCAAGACTCAAAGGGACTCATTTTGTTAGGATGGCTCTATTGACATAGCTTGACATGCTTTGGCATTCATGAATCCCCCCTTCTTCCCCTCTCTTGTACATATCCTTTCAAACTTTACATCTCCAAATTTGGTAGATCAGTCTACTTCAACATGGAGAAAAGCCTCAACCTAGTTGTCAACAGCATATCTGCTAGAATGTTGACATGCTGACCAGAGGGGGCTTCTCCGGTTACTAGCAGGTAGATATACCAAACATGCAGCCTCCCACATCATCAACACGATTATGTCTCTCATCAATGTTGCCATCAGCAATTTCCTTAGGCATGCATACTCCTGAGCTTCTGCTACCTTAGCCTGAGCCGTAGTAATCCCGGTGTGGGTGGTTGCTGCACAGCTTCTAGGCCTTGTTTCGGCCACCTGGGCTAAACTTGCCATTTTTTAAGGGTACTAGCAGGAATCTTCGTTTCACGTAAGGCATGCAATTTACAAAAATAGAAACCAGGCTACGCATTTTAAATTCCTAACTTGGAACTGATTAACGGCGGTTACCGATTCCTACCTAGCTTTCAGTATTGTATGGAATAGGTCGCTTTCGTCTGTTCCACCTTAAGTATATCCTAGTATCACTACTACTTTTAATAAAAAAGCTTACCCTATCGGCCCCCTCTTATCTTAAAGCCCGATCTCGTACTCATAGTAATAGAATCAAAGTAGCCCTTACTATACAAGTAACGACGCTAAGGATTAGTAGTATACGTTATTATAGTTTAGTAAGTTATAACTTATAAGGTACTCTGACATTTCTGGAGCTGAGCAATGGAGAAAAAAGAATATTGAATTGAGTCTGCTCCAGCTAAGAGAGCAAGGCGCGTGAGCGCCGAATATATACAAAAGAGAGAGCTGTGCCAAGGAGCTAGGCTCCTTGCCACAGCTGTGGCTAGGGCGTGTGCCACACCCACTGCAGATATGCGATAGCTACATTATGTTATATTAATCATCCTTTGGTAACTCGTCCTCTTATAATGTTCTAGGTATTTACGACACGCTAGAGATGCGACCCCACGAGAAGGCTATACGCTTCTGGCAGGCCCGTGAAGTACGAAAGGCGCCGAAAATCAAGACATGATAAAGAGTAATTAGTATAAAGTTACTAGATAGCTTCCTTTTACCGTTATTATAGTCACTCTATCTCTAGTATTATCTTTAGTATCCCGTATCGTTCAAATCCATAGCATTATTACTACCTAAACATAGCATATTTACCTTAATTCTTAGCCTAACATCCAAGTCCTTTTTATAGTGAACCCCTTTCCGCCCTATTTAGAAAGAAGTTTTAGAAATTATCACTATTAAAATCTAAGAAATGGCCGACCGTAAGATTATTTCCGTCTTTAGCGCTACCGGCGTCCTAGGCGGCTCGGTAGCCGACATCTTCCTTAACGGCCCGAAGCTCAAGTCCGAGTAGATGGTCCGGGCCGTAACCCGCGATACTACCAAGGACGTAGCTAAGAAGCTATAAGCCTCCGGCGCCGAAGTTGTTACCGTAAGTATTTCCAGCCCCCAACACCAAAAAGACGGAGACGAAAAAACATTAACAATACCCCCAGGCCGACCTCAACGACAAATCCACGCTGATACCCGCCATGACGTTAGCCGCGGCCGTCTTCGCCATAACCAACTACTGGGATTACATGGACGCGGCGGTCGAGATCACGTAGGGTAAGAACATTGCCGACGCGGCGCAGGCGGCGGGGGTAGCGTACCTAGTCTTTACGTTGCTACCCAACCTAACGGAGCTAACGCGGGGGGGGGGGGGGGGGGGGGGCGCTGCCGCACGTATACCACTTCGACTCCAAGGCGGCCGTCGAGGCGGCGTACACGCGGGCCGTCAGCCTCCCCGCCGCCTTCTTCCTACCCGCCTTCTTCATATCTAACTTTATGCCTGGCAAGGGCATGCTTCGCCAGGCCGCCGCCGACGGCGTCTGGGAGCTGGCCATGCCCGTGCCCGCTACCGCCCTCCTGCCCTTCTTTAAGACTAGGGATACCGCAAAGTTTGTTAAGGCTGCTATGCTACATCGGGATAAGCTGCTCGGTAAGCGGTCACTGGGCGCGATGGGGTATACGACCTTTGGTGCCGTCGTTGACGGGTTTAAGAAGGTGTTTCCGGAGGCGGGTAAGAATACCCGGTATATCCAGCAGACTCAAGACGAGTACAGGGGGCAGCTTACCAAGACTAGGATGCTAGAGGCGATCGCGCAGGAGTTGCTCGAGAACTTTCTGTTGTTTGACTATGTTGGGTATTATAGTGGTAAGAGTCTGGACGAGACGCATTCTTTCGTCGAGGACAAGTTGACCACTTGGGAGGAGTTTCTTACGAACAGTCCCAAGTTTGCGGGGCTACAGTAGAATGGTTAGATTACGAGGTGTTGGTGTGCTAGGGGGTTTCACTTCAACAGTCGCTAGGTGAAACCGGCGATCTGCACCAAATCGGAGAAATATCTCAATGGCCTCCCAAAACGTTCTGCTAGTATCACGCGAAAAATTCCGCAGCACATCGTACTTTGGGTCGACGGAAAAGGCGAGAGCAAGAAACGCGTGCCAAAGGCTGACCTGAGAAGAGCTGAGATGAATGGTCCGGGTTGGGGCCGTTGCGTTCACCCACACGCCATTCTCAAGCAGGGCAAAGAGGGCCGAGTTGTCTATGGTCGGTGAACAAACGTCGACGAGACACTGGAGTAATGATGCCCCGCATTTCCCCGTGGCTAGACTTGGGTCATGCCGGAGCCTGAGCACGTTCCTCGCTCCCTTGAACGAAGTTGTATCGGGAACTTAAGCCTTGGAGGACTTCTGTAGCGTCACCGATCATTTTTTTCATTTCTGCTGCGTTGTCAAATCTGGCGCACTTGACCTGTGCGAGTAGCACGTGGTGGATGGCGAGGTCGACATCAAAAGCTTCCACTTCAACCCTTGTAAAAAGACAACTTTTCAGCCATTCGGGTACCGACCGGTGGATGAAATAGACCGAGTCCTTATACATGGGCAGTGTGCCGAGGTCGGAGTGGCTGTTTGGCCGGATCTCAACAAGGCAGCTACATCGTGCGTTCAGCTTCTTCCTAGCCGCATCCAATCGTGAGTCAAGCTCGGATTGCTGGAGAATCTTGCATGGGAGATGCGCTGCAAACTCTGGGTTTTTTAGAAACTGGAAGAGCAAGCCATAGGAAAAATAGAGGCCAGCCGCCGCGTTCCGAATCAACCAAGCGCAGGGTCACAGCCAGTGTGCGGTATGCCTCCTTCTGGTAAATTGGGTCTATGGAGTCCAGCATGTGGCGGAAGAATTCACCCAGCTCCGAGGGCAAGTGCTTTAGCTTTCGCCGTAGCATGTCGATGGAATCACCGTGCTCCAGTACTCCTATCCGCAAGGTCCTCGACACCAAGTGAACCCAAAGAAAAACGCCCTCGGCTCTGGTGACAATTTCTTGAATTAGGTCCTCGTATTCCGCAGTGCCCCGATCGCTGCCACCTTCGGCCGTTTTTGACCCAGGTAAGCACATCGGTGGAAGTCAATCAACCGCGGCAAAAGTCTTGGCGCCCCACTCGGATAAAGGAGTTCATTCTAGTTTGCTTGTTGTTGAAGGCCGATGAGACCTTTCCACACCCATAATGTATCCCGCCATTTTCACTGCATTCCCGCATCCAATCCTAGATGGGCACTGTTTCCCCATGTTACTTGTCACATATGCTCTTGAAACTGGCTGATGTTCGACCCCCTTGGGTGGTAACCAAGCCATGACTCCTTGACGCTCAGGGAAGATTCATCAAGCGCCAGAATGTCGCCAGAAAGCCAATACTATTAAGTTCCTAGACGAGCCAGCAAGGTGTTGTTATTATTTGTATTATAAAATGGAGCAGGACGAGGATCGCCCGCCAACCTTCTTCGACTCAACCGCCATCTGCTTGCTAGCTTCCGTCTTCCTGACGGCCCTCGAGGGCCTCCTCTCATACCGGTATCTCTTGAGCTCCTCTGCAAACAGTAGCTGGGGTGGCACAGTCGTTGCGATGTTGGCTTGATTGACAAAGTGGTCGAGCACTAGTTCGTGACTTTTGCCGTCGTTGAGAAACCTGAAAATTCTGGGGCCCTTTGGTAGGAGCTTCCGGCGCTCCAGCTCGAGGTCGTGGTTTATGGTCTCGTATTGCTCGCCAAAGTTCGTGTGGTCAATGCGGTCCCAATGGCTTGTGACAAAGGCCACATGAGGGAAGAAAGGCTCGCCGCACATCGCCTTGAGGATTCGGATGTTGGCTCTGTCGACTGCTCCAAGACGTATGTTCTTGATACTGTGAAAGTAGATGACGCCGTTGACGTGTTCCTGACCTATTTTTCCGAGCTGATGGGCGATTTGTTCCAGAATCTCTAGGTTTTCCTCATGTGTGTTCTTGTCCGCAAGTCCTGGAGTATCGATGATGGTGAACTGCTTCCCTTTATACTTGGTCGCATATCTTTTGCAAGTTCTGGTAGCTTCGAGGACAGGAATGCTATCAGCGATACGTGTCGGTGTGGGGGGTCGAGACATCCATGATAGACGTGAGTCCATTGCAGTGGAGTCAAACAAGGCGAACCAAGTACCTGTTACTACAGGCGATGACACTTACTCTCAATGACTCCACCGGTGCGACTAATCTCTACATCGGCCCCTGTCACTGCTTTGGCGAAGGTGGACTTTCCAGATCCGTGAAGGCCGATGAGTAGAATCACGATATTTGACATCGCCATTAGGCCACGAATTGTGCGCGGTGTGGTATTAAAGTAGATTCATAAATGGTCGCAGAGATGAGAGTGGCAGTGATTCCGTTGGGGGTGTGATGGGGGAAAAGATATGTTGGATGCACGACCATCCCGGGATTGATCAGCGTCCGGATATGGGTTGGGTTAGCACGTGGTGTGCGAATTCTGGACCTTCTCGGACACCCACTAACATTTCTACTAACATCTTACACCAAGAATCGTTGTGAGAGGGAAATAAAAACGGGGCTGATTTCGCACACCACGTGATTGGGTGGAGAGAGAGATGCATGTCCGGATGCTGGCATTGAGTCATTGGGTCGAGAATTTGACGTGGCGGCTCGCGTGTGACGTGGCGGCTCGCGTGTCCAGTGGCTATTTTTTTTGGGGAGGGAGGGAGGGAGAAGGGGGGCCATATCCGATCCAGTGAGCGGTCCCGGCCCGTATCTGCCCGACCAAACACTGTGCATCATGTCGCCCAACGACACCTGCTGACCAAAGCGGGAACCCAACGCTCGCCCCAATTTGCAGAGTGAGCGAAGATGAAGCGGCCAGCGTGATTGACGAAGGGAGAGATAACTGCGGGTGCCAGGGTGCCCTTGTCCTTTTTGTACTCTCACCCACCTCTTTCCCCTTTGGCCCCCGGACTCACTCTTCATTGCAATCACGCGAAACTCGCTCATAGATCCTAGCAGGGGAAAGCAACCAAGATGGCATCCTCAAACGAAAAAAAGAGCCGCGATGTTCTGATCGCTTTGCTAGGAATGACAGGAGCCGGCAAGACGACGTTTGCAAGGGCTGCATCCGGTAACGACGAACTGCAAGTTGGGCACAGCATATATCCATGTCAGCGAAAAGTTCCACATGGTCCCTAACCCTATTTCCCCCCTCATCCTAACCCTTCATGACGATCACTTGAAGCGCTGACTCAACATCGTGATTGCCTTGCAGGTAGGTACGCAAGATCCGCAAGTTGTCCGTTTCAACTTGGATAATCACCCAATCCTCTTGATCGACACCCCGGGCTTTGATGACGACGACCGAACTGATGTGCAAATTCTCGAAGACATCGCCAAGTGGATGGCCAAGGAGGGGTATCTGAAGGGATCAGACCAACTTGACGGCCTTATTCTCCTGCACCCCGTCACAATGCATCGTCTTGGCGGGACCGAACGGAGGCGCATGCGGCTCCTTCAAAACCTTCTAGGCCAGAACGCCTACAAGCGCATCATCATTGCTACCACTATGTGGGAGAGGATCAAGGATGAGAAGGATGTGGAAATCGGGTTGAAGGGGCGGGAAAAGGATATCTGGCACGACCTCATCAGCAAGGGTGTAAAAATCAAGAAACATTATAACACCCGCGACTCGGCGCATAAAATCATCCGGGAGATCATCCGGCTGTCGGAAAAGTATGGAAAGCTCGAACCCCTTATCCAGGAAGAACTGGCGGAGGACCCGCGTCTTGTTGAGACGACGGCTGGCAAGTCGGTGAAGAAGGATCTGGAGGCCGACATCAGGCGAGCGAGGGATTTGCTCGCGGAGCACATTGCAGCCAAACCCGGAAGGGACAGGTATGCAAAAAGGGGGAAAGGATATAAAGAGTGGCAGGACGAGAAGAGAACGCTGGAAAAGAGGGTCGAGAGATTGGAAGCCAGGCTGGTCAAGCTAAACAGTATGCAGGTAAGTTGCCGACCCTAGCTCCTTTCTTCCTCAGCCCCCTAAGGCATGCGGCTCAACGTGGAAGTGGATTCTCCGGTGGGCGCATGAAAACAGATAGGACTGGCTGAAACCGTTCACTAACATTCCGCCTCCAAATAGTTCAAGTGGAGCAGTTTCTTTTCCAACCTTTTTGGTCGTGCAAGGTGATTTACCGCAGTTCTCCCAAGATTGAAGGATGCATACGGGATTAATTCCCGCTCTGTGGTGATTTGAGAACCGCATGACCCGGGTCGCGAGAATAGTATTTGAGGGGGCTTTGGCGAGCTGGCGCACGAATTCGAGGCCGAGGCCACGATTGGTGCCGGCTATGCAGTGGCTGAACGGTGAAATTGACGCTTCTCGAGAGGGCAGTGGAAAAAATGAAGTTGAGAGAAGGTTATCATCCGAAATGGGAAGTGGAGTGGCAGCATGCCGTCATTGAGGGGCGGCCCCACATCTCAACCGTCCCACAATTCGGAGTGTCCCGGGCTGTATCCTAGGCGGTCTCCACACGAGCTCTGGAGCCAAGCTTCAGCTTTTTCATGTGGCGTTTTCATCTCTAGCTGACCGTGGGTTGAGGTGCTCGGCAAGCCAAACTGAATGAGCGTTCCCGGGATGGGATTCTTCCTTGTGCATGCAATCTGGTGTCGCCGGATTAGGCTTTATGATGGAGTGAGGATTCGCAGTGACTGCCGAGTTCTCGTCCTCCGTCAAAATGTGACTCGAACTAAGTGTCAGCAGTAAGTCATCACCAGGCCCCAAAATCCGAGCACATTTGAGGGTCCGGCGAAAATCGTAGGGAAGGCTCAGACACGACGAGGCCGTGACATCAGCGCTGGGAGCCACTCACTTGCTTGCGGGTGCTGCCCCTGAATTAAAAGCAAGCCCAGGTCGCCTCAGGCTTGGGGAGCGCGGCGGTGGGGACGGATAGTGTTCGACCACAATGCACTCTGAGACGGTTCTGGCATGTCCTTCAACATCTTCTTGTGTCGGAGCCTGACGGTTGGGGGAGATCAGGAAAGCATTCTTTGAGCGCCGATGACGGCGACGACGAAGGAAATGGAACATGATTGACTCGAAAGGAGGAATGAGAGCGGAGAGGGAAAATGGGACTTAAAACGGAATACCGTCAATGAAGCCAGTGTGATAAATTGCGCGACAGCATCCGATTTTGGAAGGCGGAACCGTAAGTTTTAGTTGAACGTGATAACACATTGAAATGGGAATCGAGAGCGGTGGTCAAATTCAAGCAGGAACTCTGGCCATCGCTGTTTGCCTCGCCAACCAATCACAGCACTGCCTCATATGGCCAGCTGGGGCAGAAAGCGGAGTTGAAATTTCCGACATGCAGCACTCAGCTTCCCCTCACTCTACCGAAACGATGGGTTCGTCAATGTCCACTCTAGAGACAAGCCTGGGCCGTAACAAGGCTTGTGGGGATGGCCATGTTCGGCGCACCTGTAAAACCTGCCGGTCCATCATTTCCCGAGATCTCAAGCTCCCGCTGCAAGCACCAGTTACACCCTCTTACGGAAACGCCGGTGTTCTCGTCGCACCTTCCCTAGGAACCCGGCGACAAATTGCTTCTCGTCACTGCAACCTCTGTTCATCCTTCCTCAACCTTACCGATATACCGACGGGGGACACAGGCCTAGACCAGCGCCTCGAGCTGCGGGCCTTTCCCTTCAGCCTTTCATGGCCCATCTACGCTCACGCCTTCGCACAGCATCAAATCGCCAAGGGCCACCTGCCTCATGCATGCCTGTTCACCTGTCCGAAGGGGTCGTCGCCTACAAACTACGACGTCCGCAAAGCACTGGAGACGCAGATTACCACCAACTTGAAGGGTCTCGCTGTGCTCGCACCCAGTACCATCTCGCACATGGTGTCTGCACCATCCAGGCCACCGCAGTTTTCCGTCGACAAGGCGAAGATATGGATTCAGAGTTGTTTGGCCGATCACGGGGCACTCTGTGGTGAAGATGGCGGACAGGCAAGGATTGCGGTCCGTGGTATGAAGGTCATCGACTGTGAAACGCTCATGATTATACCCGCCACGGCCAATACGCGATGGGTTGCCCTGAGCTACGTCTGGCGTCTCGCCGTGCCCGACATACCCATCACCAACATTTTGCCCCCACCTACAGAGCCCAACAGCTTGCGACTGCCAGACCTGATACCTGCTCTCATCGTCGATGCAATGACGGTTGTGAAGAATCTTGGATACCGGTACCTTTGGGTGGATCGATACTGCATCAACCAGGATGACAAGGATGAAGTGAGAGACCAGATCGCTCAGATGGACCGCATATATCGTGGAGCCGACTTCACCATCATCGCCGCCGGCGACTCCAACGGCCTCGCCGGCGTGGGTGGGAACACCAAGCGACCCAATCTGGACGTCTTCAATTTCAACGCGACCACAACACTCTACGAAACCGACCCCAATCCTATCGCCGAGATCCGCCGATCTCCGTGGTTTACCCGCGGCTGGACCTTCCAAGAAGCCATCCTCTCCCGCCGCCGACTATTCTTCACCAACAGCCAAGCCCTCTTTGAATGCACGACCAGCACATGGTGCGAGCTGGGTGATCTCGGCGACGAGACGCAGCACACTGCGTCCCATATTACGTCCTTCTCTCTCGAGGCGCTAGTATACCCCGAGATCCCTAGGTTGACGCAGCTTCTCAATTCGGCTTCCAAGACTAACCTACCTCCCGATCTTCAAAGTGCGGTAACGCCGCTAGATGAGTATCTCGAGGAAGCAACGGCTTTGTTGATGCTGTACAGGAGCAAGAAGTTGACGGTGGAAAATGACACCCTCGATGCTTTTTCCGGCGTCCTCAAGGTTCTTGAAGAGACGCCGTACACGATCGTACACTTGCAGGGCATTCCTTACCCAGAGCGCCACACGGAACAGGATGCGGATCTTGTGGGGCTTCAGCAGCAGGCTTTCGCGCTGGGACTCACCTGGGTCGGCCAGGGGTCGCGTCGGCTAGACTTTCCGTCGTGGAGTTGGTCGGGCTGGGATACCAGTCGTACTACGGGCTTGTTGCCGGTTGGGAAATCGCTTGGGCGGTTTGAGGGGAATTTCACCTCTTACGTGCAAATTCGAGGCGTCAACTGCAAGTGTGGCCAGATTTGCACAACTCTTAGCGATGCGGCGACTGGTATTCCAGCAAATCACAAGGTTGAAGCCCTGGACGTAAAAGGGAGACTCATACCCCCGGAGTCACTCAAACTGCGGACCCACGGAAATGGTTCCAGTTATCTCGAGACTGCGGGTCCAGAGGAACTGATCTATAGAATGGAGAACCGCTTTCCAACCAACATGAGTCCGGAGGACCTGCTTGCCGGGTTTATGGACGGGACATTAATGGGGGTTCCTCTAGGAGAAGAGGGTACGTCTGTTACGCGGAGCTTGTATGTTTTGGCTGTCGAGGTGACAGGCCACTCCAATGGGAAGGTGAGTGGGGTGCGGAAGGATTTGGTGCTGCTTACCAGATCCAAGAATTTCTCGAGGGAGGAGCCATTGTTCCAGGAAACATCTGGTTTGAAGACTATTGAGTTTGTGCTCTTTTAGGACGCTATGAGTTTGAGCTTCAATCGTCTTTCAAAAATCAAGACACAGCCCCTCTCGCGGTATGACACGTAATGATGAAAGCCACCACCTCTAGTTGGCTTGGTGACGATGAGCGTACTGCATCGTTGCCATCATATATCGTTATATGCAAGCATCCTAGGCTCCTCCTCCCTGCAAACCAACCAAGTCCACACGGCACCAGGCGTATAGCTCGTCAGGGTGGAATAAGACCGGCCGTAATCGGCCCTCGCAAACACAGTCCCGGTTGCGTCGGATTTCTTCATTCGGGAGACGTTATCCGGGGCAGCAACGCCGAGGAAGTGTTCTCGCTGAGATCCGAGGGGCAGAGTCCTGACATGTAGATTAGCATTCCGAAAGGGGGGGGGGGGGGGGGAGCTATTGTCAAGCATACAGCGCATTCCCAAAAATGCCGTGACAGAGGTTGGGCTCTTTCTTCAAGAGGCCCTCGGTCCAGACGCACTCTCTCCCCTTTCTCACCGCCTCGTCGATGCGGTCCTGCAGGGCCGGGAAGTGCGGGCGCAAGCTTAGCAGCGAAGTGACGAAGCCCGGGGCACCGTGGCAAAACTGCACCAGCCCCTTGCCATTCTGGCCGGTGCCCTCAGCACTGGGCCAGTTGCCGTCCAGCAGCTGCATGTTGAGCAACCTATCAACAACAGGCTCCAGCTGCGGCGCGAGCTCGGGCGAGGTGAGGACGAGTTGGGTGACGATGCCGATGTCGCCGTGGACGGCGCCGAGGTAGCGACGGCCGTGCCACTTCCAGAGCGGGCCGTGGGCGAGGATGGTGTTGGAGATCTCAGCGATGGCCGAGTTGACGAGAGGGTTGCTCTCGGGCACCCAGTGGCGCACCATGCGCAACAGGTACAGCGTGCCCGCGCGGCCGTAGAGGTTCTCGTCGGGATACTCCTCGACGGCGAGGATCTGGGACACGGACGAGACGAACTCGCGCACGTGGCGCAAGTCCTTGGAAATGGAGGCGCGCACGGCCTCAAAGGCCAGCTTCTCGTCGCTGATACCACACCCGTGGGACCCCAGACGCAGGTTGTGGCCGCGCGAGCCCGAGATGTAGGCCTGGGCCCAGTGGCTCATGGGTTGGCCGCTGATGACGAGATCGGGCTTGTGTGTGGCGACCTGCAGCAGGAGGTAGGCCATGCCGGTCGGACCGCTCCAGAGCCCCTGCAGAGCCTCATGAGGATATCGGCTGCGTGGAGGGAAGTTTGACACAATCTCCTCGAGGGCGGCGACCATGTACGTGTCGATGTCGCCGCTGCTGAGGAGACTCGGCGAGTTGAGGACGATGTATCGCAGCTCCATCACGAAATCGCTATGGCGATCTCTTCGGAGCATGGAGGGGCGGGATAGATTGGGGCTCGGGACCTGGGGATGGGGGCCTGTGGATCGGGACCGGGGCTGGAATGCTGGCTGGTGGTGAACGTGGTCGCGGATCGTGATGCGGGTGCGATCGCCGATCGGATCAGGCACTCGAATCGGACATCAAGCAAATGAGGCAGGAAATGAACCGGAAAATGAAGCTCGACAATTGAGCTCTCCTGAGCCCGAAACAGCCAGACAGGATCAATTGCTGGCGGGTGAAAGCCACAGCGACAACGGCCCCGCGAGCACCTTAGCTTGTCGTCATGATAGCTGCAAGACTGGTCCTTGGCGCCCTGCGTCGCTGCGAGAGAGAGAAATGCTGAAATGCGGGGGGCCAAGCTCCCGCCAAACCACCCGCAAACTGCCGCACCATTGCCGCACCGCTGCCGTCCTGCCGTTGGCCGTTGGCTTGGTGTCGCCCCCCTTGCTAGCTCTTTCCGTTTTGGTCGCTCGCGCCTGTCATTTTGCTGTGTCACCCGTTGGCAGCTGCACGTATCATCAGCTTTATCGAGAAACGGGGGGGGGGGTTAGGATTTGCTATGCCCATCCTCTATCCTCTGATGCAGGGGTATCGTGAGAAAATGCAGCCATCACCCCGACCATTTCTCTCTCTTATCTGTCTTAAGGGAACTCCCTATTGGCAGCTAGTCATTAAGTTTGCCGTGACACCAAGGTTGACATCGCCATGACCCTTTGATGACATCGGCCCGAGCGTTCCTTATCGTTGAAGAAGGCCCTGCTATTAGTTGTACTAATTGATCTAGAGCTCGCCAATAACTTTGCCAGCCACCCATGGTAATTTTCTCCATTTCTCCATCCAAATCAATCGCAATTCCAACCCAACAGAATCAAACTAAAGAAGACCCCAAAGCCGCACGCGGCAAGACGGATGAGTCGAGCTTCGAAAGAGCAGCCCCCTACTCTCCAGTCGACTACGGTGCGTTCTTTCCACTAATATTTGCTGCATCCCATGGAGAAAGCGTTAAAATTGCAGTAGGCTACTCCCAGCTCAACAGCACCCCGAAAAGAGACCCGGGGCTCGCTTCATCGATGCATCGTGAGTCGGAACAGACCACTCGGGACCTTTCGAGCCAATACGACCCGCATGAAATCGGCGAGTCGTTTCCGCTGTACTGAAAAGGGGAAAGAAGAAGACCGAGAATGTTGTGGTCTCCAAAAACACTCTTGAACACAGAGTAATCGGTTACGAGTATTATCCGAGTCGCCCATCTACATCGGGTGCAATCAATGGCAAGATGGTCACATGCATTGCAAAAAGTACTGCAATATTGTCTAAATTATTGAAATGCAGAAACCAGTTTATGTACTCGATACCACACAAGGACCGTGGCCCCTGCATGTTTTCTTCCCCGCAAGAATCTTGTCTTACAACTAGGTGTAGAAATAACCCCTTCTGTTCGCCATCCCTGCTTTGAACTCCTTGCGCTAGTAAAAGGTACATCCCGAAACGAAGCCCCTTGATACTCGTACACATCAAGGACATTCAGTAAACACGGCCCTTTAGTCGACAACGCCAGTCGGTGTCTGGCAGAGCAGATCCTGTCCCAGGACCGGCAGTACGCAGCAGCGGGCGCGCTGGCCAATGGCGGAGCAGACGGCGCTGAAGTCAGTGGCATTTGCGGGAGGTGTAGGAGCTGGAAAGGATTTAGCCGAGGTATATTCTTGTTACAAAGGAGCATACTCACGATTGCCGCAGTCTAGGTCTGCAACGCCGAGGACATCGGTGGCACAGCACTGCGAGGTGCCGTAAAGACCACTGCAGGGCGCGTAGGGCACCTGGCGGTCCTCTACCTGGGCTGGCAGGGCCGCGGCCAGGGTTGCGCACAGGGCAGTAATGGCGGTAAGCGTGAATTGCATTTTGACGGCTGAGTAGTGGTAATGTAGTGTGTGTTTGTAGTTGAAGGCCTTGGTAAATGAGTGGAGAGTATGAGAGCTGTGAATGTGTTTGATGACTTATACTTTCAAGCTCACGATGTTGGGCGGAGGGTTGGTTCATCATGTACTTATAGGGAGTGAATCCCGCTGTGGCCTTTGTAAACAAGGAGGCCTCGTCAATTTCTAACAGTGCATGGAACTGAGCCAGTCCGTTGCTGAATTGCTCATCTAGCCAAGTCAATTGCGTCACCAACGGGCTTAGAGGGTTACTGTCCTGTGGTAGCGGCTGAGAATCAAGAAATGGAGTTACCTTGGCCGTTGACGATCTCATTCTTGGAGTCGCGGTTATAGCCTGGGGCTCTTGCTATAGGAGGCAGCTTAGCCAACGAGATACCCGGACTTCAATGGAAGTGGCGAGCCCAGATCCCGTCCGTGCCATTGGCAGACTGGAAGTCACAACGCTGCAAAACTATGGGCAGTTTCCCTGTTGGGAACGTGGAAAAGCTGCAAACTGCCCGAACGTCATTCCACAACAATGCCTTCTAATTTCGGAACTCGCCACTCCAGGGGGCCCAGCCATTCACCGCAACACAACACCCGACCGCCGATCGATCTCGTTTTTCTTTTGCACCCGTGGCTACCATCGAAACCCTCATACTTGTTACCTGAAGAAAGACTATCTCGAGTCTGAGCACAAGATAAAAAAAAACAATTGAATGGAAGAAAAAGCTTAATCTGTGAGAGGCAGCAAAGCGCACCCGTGGAATTCAGCCTGGCAATGTGATTGCGAGTTATGACGCAGTAATTTCGAGCCGGCTAAACGCAAAAGTCGCCGCCTCAGGTACGAGAATCCCCAGTGCAGGGATGGATTAGTTGGTGGCCACTTAAAGCAACTGGGATGAGATCCGTGGTGGTGGGATTCCAAGTTTTAGGCCGATAGAACGCCATGGACCTGCGTCAAGCCGATCGGTCCGTCCACCTATGGGCAGCCAGGGGGTCCGAGGGGAAATGAAGGCAATACCACCTGACCTTCCAGCCATCTTTCTCTCGCCGTATCAAGGGCCCGTCCGCCCTACCATCCGCGCCAGATGAGCTGAAGGCCACGGGTATATAACCACCAACACCCGGTCAGTCTTATACCCGATGACATATGCGGCGTTGCTGTTCTAGAGCCAGTGAGACGCAATGATGTCTTTTGAGGAGACCGATGACAACATTCAAAGTCCCAGCCCAACTTGGACTGTCAATGGAAAGGTACCTTACATCATCACTATTAGGTAGTATCTAGCATTCTTTTCAAATCAAAGCGGGTTTTCATCCATGTCACAGGCGGCTGGAGAGATCGCATCCGAAACTATACCCAGCATGCCGCAACAGTGCAGTAAGTGACTTCTATCCGAAGAATTGAAGCTGAATGCAAACATGTCTTTCGTTTGATGCGTCTTCTAATAACTATCACGCCAAACTTGAAGCTAAGCTCAGTCCCCTTGGCCAAACCTGGGCAGCCGGAGCCTGAAATGAAATACCAGGGATCCTTCAACATCAAAGGTAGTAATATGCAGCCCCATTATCTGAATACTCTTCCCCCTTCACTGGCGGCAGCATTCCCAACTCGAAACGGTCCCTTTCTCAAGGTGCCGCCGTGCTGAAGATGGCTTGGCCACTCGTCGTCATCGCCGAGCTAGCAAGTTCGGGTCTTGCGGTAGAGCTTACCACGCTTGACGTCTTGCTCTTCTTCTTGCACTTGCGGGTCGACGACGGGGCAGATGATGCAGCGGAAGAGGCAGCTGATGATGCCACTGAAGAGGCGGCCGAGGAAGCTGCTGAAGATGCTGCGGACGAGGCAACTGACGAGACAACCGACGATGCGATTGAAGAGGCAGCTGAAGAGGCAACTGATGAGGCTGCCGACGATGCGGCCGAGGATACAGCCGAGGACACAGCTGAAGAGGCGGCTGAGGAAGCTGCTGAAGATGTTGTCGAAGAGGCAGCTGAAGAGGCAACTGAAGAGGCAGCCGAGGATACCGCCGACGATGCTACTAAGGACGCAGCCGACGATGCGGCAGAAGAGGAGGGGGGTGCGGTAGACGATGCCACAGGCTCCTCAGAGCACGTCTTGGTCGAGGTTTCGACAAGGGGAGGCTGGCATTCCAGCGGCTTCATTGCGATCTCTCTGATCTCGACGACGGCATCGTTGGGGTCGTTGCGCCAGGTGATGGTGAATACAACATCTCCGGTGAAATCGGCGGTAAAGCTGAGCGAACCGAACGTGACCCATCCCGCCGTGTTGCCAGAAAAGATGTTCTGGTCGAAGAGTCTGCGGTTCCTGTCGAGGGTTTCGACGTAGACCTCGATGGTGTCGACAGCGTTCCGGACGTTTCGCATCTGATACAAGACATCAAAGTCGTACTCGACACCGTCCTGGATGCTGACGACCTGGTTGAGGAAGGTACGGCAGTATCCGCTATGCGTCTTGGGACAGGTGCTCCGGATATAGTAGCCAATGTCCTCTTCGTAGCGCATGTCCAACAAACCGTCGCCGGGAATACTGTCGGCCTTGCCCCAGTTTCCTGCTCCCTTTACGGGGGCGTAGTAGTTTGCAGGAGCGAGGTCGCCATTTTGCCACCGGCTATTCGCGATCAGGGCGTCTTTGCAGTCGATGCAGTCGGCGGCAACCGTCACGGCCATGCACACCAGTGCCGCGAGTCCCGAGAGCTGGAGCTGGAGCTGGATCTGGAGCTTCATCATGATGGTCGAGGCGAAAAGAGGATGAAGAAAAACAAGAGAAGACTGATCGGGACAACACGAAGGAGGGCGATGGATGGTGCTTTGCATATGGCCCGCGTCTTGACTCAACATCTGCATAAGGGGTAAAGGCTGATAATCTTAAACCCCCAGCATAATTTGCCGTAATAGTGGACGCTATTGATAGTAGTATTATGGGTCTGAAGAGTAGAATCGGTAACCATTGGTCCCAGCCGGGATCTGCTACAAGGGACCACCGTGAATGGCAGCAGGAGTTACAAACTAGCGCTGATAAAAGGGATGGAAAGCCAACCCGCAGAGGATTAGTGCCTGTGGAGCAAAACTCGAAAAGGATTACTAGTGCCTGTCTAGTCCCCATTGAAATCACTCGAGCGATGATGATCCTGTCGGGCAAGATGCTGGGCATCGGCAAATGCTCTCATATTTTCTTGAATAGATGCTAACTATCGACTCTTGATTCCAGTCTTTTACGGCTGCGCCGGCTGTTGCGACCGCTGGTACGTGAGCTTGGAATACCGAGTGACGGCGTCCTCGGGCATGCCGGAGATGATCAGAATTCCACCCTTGATCAGAGTCAGGTTTCCGTGCTTGCCAGCCCATCCGTAGTTCTTCCGTCCGTCGGTGCTGCGAGCCAGCTCTTCGGCCACCTCGGCCGCACAGTACTCGGAAACGCCGTAAATGACGGCCAGTTTGTGCTTGGTGTCCAACGTCATTTCCGTACCCTCGGCGATATACGGCCGGCAAGCCGTGTCGAAGTCTTGCCAGCACGGCGCCGGGGGGTAGTATCCATGTGCGACTTCCGGGTCGCGTGCCGGAGAGCAGCGCTTCGAGAGTTGTGAAGCGAAAGCGCTGGAGGCAAGCGTCGCAACAGAAACCATTGGAAGGAGATGCATCGTAGCGTGCTAAATATTGTTGGATTGATGGAATCCGGAATGGTGCGAGTTATGTTCAGTACTGGGATGCGCAGCTGTGTCTGCAAATACTACAACTCCCACTCGGTCATGAACACTAACACTGCCGTGGGCTTGGCCATTTATAGTATTTTGCCAATTTCACACCTTTCTAGCCCTCAAGGAGACAAAATCGGAGCAGGAGCGAATTGGATCATGAAAGCAACGCAATTACTTTATTTATATTGTGAATGGCAATCTAAAAGCACCCCAGCCTCACATTCCCCGCTTGAGTTCTGACGCCAAGTCTAATTTTAGCGAATGCCATCGTGCTACCTAGGCGTGATATCTCTTGGCGATGGCTTTCTTCAGCAGTAGTAGGAATACTCAACCTTGCCTTATCTGCACCATTCATGAAACAAATAAAATCCTTACAACAGGGCTATCAATACCAATCCAATCGACCATTGCCCAAAAGTTGATGCTGCCTTTCCGTAGGTACCAAAGGTTCTCTCTAACCCGTTCTGCAAACTCATCACGAACCTTACCTACAGGTACCTACCTACCCTATCTACATCAGGACACCAGAAAATAGCGCCCCACTTCATCGGCGACTGAAACCCGCGGAGACGACCCGCAACACGATACCATGACTGGGACAAACCCATAGAAGTATCAACATCGGCTACTCCGGGAGATACGAAGCCGTCTCAAGGATAAGCTCATATGTTGCCTGAACCGGGGCGACGACGGTTTCGTAAAAGGCGCGGCGAAACTCGGGATTCTCGAACCTCCGCTTGGTCTCGGACATTGGGAAGACAAACTTGACACACCGCTCAATGGCGTCGCCGTAGTTGTCGCCTATCTCGCTCCGAACTTCCTCCACTAGCCCCTTTACCCCCCATGCGCGGGATTCCCCGGGTATCGTCTCACAGCCGCCCGACTGGGCGGCTCTATATGCTGCTCTGAGATTGGCAAATGATGATTTCAAGCAGAGCTCGATGAGAAGAACACCGAGATCAAAGACTAAGCTGCGCATCACATCATCGAATCCGGCCCGTCGGTCTGCGGGTGTAGATGGTGGCGGTGGCGGTGAGGGCAGGAGGCAGGACACATAGGGATAGCGGGACATGAGGCATGGCCCGCCTGAGTCTTCTGCACTCGTGGCTGAGAAGACCTTGGCTTGCCAAGTGTCCCACCCCTCACCAACCCAAGGACTCCCACCGAGATGGAGGACGGACCAGCACAAGGCGGCCGCGATGCCGTACCTGTGTCTCATTGAGAGCGCCGGAGCGTCCATGTTTTTGTCCTTACCGATCAGGGCCCCTAGCTCCAGCGGCCGAGCAGCAACGGATAGCTGGTTTATCGCGTCGCTCAGCAAAAATCGCTGCTCGTCCCCTTCGCTCTGTGGATCATGTATGTATCCGGAAACCGCCCGCGCCCGTGGATGGGTGTGCTGCTGCGGCTGCAACCTGATTCGAGAGCAAATACCACTAATCAGGGTCGATACTGGCGTTTCATAGCCGCTCGGTGTTTGATGAAAGACATGTCTTGTCTCTTCCATCTCCCCAAGTCTCGGTACAAAAAACTGCATCTTCCCTTCCGGCGGAGTAGGCGGCGTTGTCTCGCTGGGTGGAGATGGCTTGAAGAGGACACCGATCTTGGAAGCCTTTGACCGGACCCAGGTCCTGGAAAGCCTGGAGGGTGGTGGCGAAGGTAGCTTGAGCTGAGCCACAGTGTCGGCCATCGTGATGTTTTCCACCCGTACCTCCAGCCTTCGCCAGACACTCACTGGGGAGTTCGTCCCGCAAGAAATGGCCATCGGGATTCTCATGCTCGATTCGGCTTCGTAGACAGACCAGTCGAGGCCGATGACAACCTCGTGTGGCTGCAAACAGATACAACCCATGCCGGAGCTGAGTGCACGATAAAATGAACTCATTTGTCCCCGGATAACGTTGCATCTCTTGGGATCGAAGCGTCTGATCAGACCCTGGGCCGCTTTCCCGACGCTTGTCGACGGGACTTCGGGCCGGCCTTGAAACAGGTCATCGAGCTCCCCGTTCCATTTTCTCAGTCCATCAATCAGCTCCCTGCGCCGACTTCTCTTGAACGTTCGTTTGACCTTTCGCCAGTCCGACCGAATCTTATCAAGGGGTTTCGCCGTCCTCTTTTTCTCTCAGCCATTTGATTAGCAATCGGCTACCTGCAAAACATATTTCTAAGTCGGGCAGATGACGACTAACCTCACTTTGCTTCAGCATGTCGACATCTAGATTTCTATGCAGCTCCGAGGTGATGTGGCCAATGCAATCAAAGATGTTTAACAGTACGGTCTCCATGTCGGAAAATTTCTCCTTGATCGCAGCCTCTAGTTCTCTCCGGCTCGGATTGCTTCCCAGTGGCAGTCCCATACGGTCTAGAGTGAGCTCAAGCCGTCTGAACTGCAGTGTAAGGTCTGTTTGGAAAGTCTTGATCTCGAACTGGTCGCCATGGAAGGCGTCGAGGGCTTCGGAAAACTTGCCCAACGCCCAGATGGCAAGCGGTATGCCTCCGAGAACTAGGCCTACAACCTCGGCCATGACTCTCAAAGCAGTCAACTGGTACGTAGCCTCGGGTCTCCCAAAGTGCACTGTGTAGATGGAGGACTCGGATTGCATCAGGCAGAAGTTCACGTCAGCGGAACAGTCGCTCTAGCGGTTTTTGGGTTGCCATTGAGATGGTGTTCCTGCCTAGGTAGGTATTATTCTTTCCTTTGGTGTTGGGCATTTATGTCGGGCACACAAAATTTCCCCTCTTCAGTCCAATAGACTGGCGAGCTTTCGACCAAGACCCCTCTCCAGTCTCTCAACCGCTCCGCACCGCTCAACAACCAACCCAGCCACACACACACACACACACACACACACACACACCTGGGTACCTTAATCTTTGGCGGCAACGCTCCCCTGACCGCCTGCGCTGCAATGTCAGAAGTCCCAGTTCCTGCGTCGGGCTCAACCGTGTCTGAGCTGTTTCTTCAATGCATCGACTCTTTTAGCGCCGTTCTCGTGGCCCTTAGCGCGCGAGACTGCCTAGCAATCCGACTGGGACAGGTCTCGAATGAATCATTTCTGGAGCAGTTTAACAAGTTGAGGGTGTGGGGGGACCAGACGAGCGCGACTCTTCCCGCTCAGGCTCGCGGATCACTCGACGACACACTCCGCCATGACAGCGAGCTGAAGGATGTTGTCCTCGGCATTCTCCTCAGACTCAAGACACTGTTGGATAGAGGTACTACAGTTCGGAGAGCACTGTTCGGAGCGCCGAATCCAATCCTTCCATCTTTTCCCTGCCACTGCTGAGAATCGCTCTAAATATCTAACCATCAATTGCAATTGCAGCCATTCCGATAGCCGAAAGAAAGTTCGACGGGTCTCGCGGCTCGGATCAGGACTCGGTCAGTAGCGTTACAGACGACTCCAGCTCGGAAGACGACAACGACAACGACAACGACAACGACAGCGACAGCGACAACGACAACGACAACGACAACGGCAACGAGAATGGCAGCGAGAGCGGCGAGAGTAATAGCAAGCGCCAGCGCCAGCGTCAGTGCCGGACCATACCCAAGATTACGTTCTTCACCCGACTCGTATTCGATCAGATACGGTCGCTCTATGACTTGTCGGCTCTTCTCCGCCGCCCAACCATATCAAGCAAGTACATCCGTTCTATTGCGAAGCCGGCTGTGGATGTGCCAGAGTCTGAGACCATGATGTTGAGACGGGCGTTCCGTACCTTCGATTACAGGCACATCACCGAAAGATTTCTCCAATGGCGCGGCCAGACGAAAGCGGCTCAACGGATGGACCCGGAGAAAGAACGGCCGAGGGCGCTGGAAATCATCAAGAAGAGCGAGGCTTCTGCCGAGGGGGCCGCGTTGGGTAGGGGGGAGGACGAGACGGTGGTGGGCTGCTGTGAAGACACTCTTTGGCTATGCTGGCGCTTCACAGAGGCCAACATGAGACGGAGAGAGCAGATTAGATACTGGACGGAACACCCTTACGACCCCAAAGACGGAAAGCCAGCCATTGCCGGCTCAGCAGCAGAGGTGGCCATGGATGGCGGCCAATTCCAACCCGAAAAGGCTCTGGTTGTGCCCCAGACGAAGAACACAGCCAGACCACCTGTTGTCGCCAGTGTCCTCCACCCTGCGCAGCCAACATCCACGTCGGGGGCATCAAAGCGCAGTTTTTTCTCTACCGTCCCAATAACAGAGATCCATGAAACTGAGACCAATAACACCAGGCCACGAACTTTGTATACGCCGACAGAGGCCGACATGACTGACAAGAGAAGATGTACCGTGGTACCCAACCCTCCCAAGTCCTTCGAGAACAGATCTTCTTTCGAGTGCCCTTACTGCGGGACAAAGCTGAGCACGAAGAAGATGCAAAACAGACAATCGTGGAAGTAAGCCTTGGCCCGCTTTCTGGCATCTTTCCTTGGATGCAAGCTAATCACCCCCTTCCTCTCCTTTATTACAGGCGCCATGTTTTCCGGGACCTTCGCCCCTATGTTTGCACCTTTGAGAACTGTCCGAATGCGGCCAAGCTATTTCTGACTCGGAACGACTGGGTGTACCACGAACTCCAGATGCACCGCCAGGAGTTCGTCTGCCGCGAGTGCAATGCCGTGTGCCCCGACCGCCCCAGTGCGCGTCGGCATCTCGAGGGCCACTACCAAGGCGCACTGTCGCCGTCACAGCTCTCAGCCATTTTGGACGTGTCGAGCCGCCCACCAAGCGAAACCACCGAATGCCCTTGCATCGTGTGCGGAAGGAGTCTCCCACTTTCCGGGTTGCAGACACATCTCGCGACACACATGGAAGAAATCGCCCTCTTCGCGCTACCCATGGCTGCGGCCGAGGTCGGAGAATCCCTCGCTTCCGGAAAGGCTGCAAAGTCGGCCTCTGCCAACTTACCGGATACAAGCGAGACAGACGGCGGTTCACGAGGCAACGATGCCGGAGATGACGTCCTCGCTCCCAATCCCCCAAACACAGATTCTCCTAACACACACACCCAAGATTCTGCAGTCCCACAAGGGGGTATTACGCAGACAGCAGTAGACTTTGAGAGGCTCCTGGCACAGAGAAACGATGAGTATGCTCTACGCGGAGGTATAACTTCATACGAGAACTCGGGCGTCAAACATGACTCTCGGCACATCGTCGTTGCGTTGATCGGTATGACCGGGGCCGGCAAAACGACATTTGCTAACGTTGCATCGGGCCAAAATGACCTGGTAGTTGGACACGGTGTTTACCCCTGTAATTGCACCTTCTATTATTCCAACCCGACACACCCCTTTTTCCGTGGTACCTACTGCCCGGACTGACGAGAGACGCAGGCACCAAAACCACACAAGAAGTTTCGTTTCAGCTCGACGGACGGCAAGTTACTCTGATAGACACGCCGGGGTTTGACAATGATGACTTGAGCGATACGGAAATCCTAGAATCCATCGTCGACCATCTCGTCAAGGTGTATAAGCGAGGCTGGCTCCTGGGCGGACTCATCATCTTTCACACTCTCACACTGAAGCTCTTTATTAATTCTCGTGCAATGAAGGAGTTCGCCAATGTCATTTGCAATATGCTCGAGGATGAAGAGTACAATGCAGTTGTAATTGCGGCAACCTTTGGGGAAAGACTCTGCGATCCAGATTTGGAGACCGAACGGATGGATCAGCTTCAGCAGCCGGGAAGTATTTATTTCACCATGTGCGAGAAGGGGGCTGTCGCCACGCGCCACAACAACACCCAGGCATCGGCCCACGCCATCATACGCTATATCGCAAATCGAGAGACAACCCTACGTATAGCGGAGCGAAGTCCACTTCTCAAGGCCGAGCGGGACAAGGGCTGGACAAGCAAGTGGGCAAACATAAGAGTGAGCTGCCTCATTGACCCATCTCACTTTCTCAATTTCTAAGCTCCTTCGGTGCAAAAGTGGCCGGCTAATTCATCACAAAGAGGTGGGCAAGCTAGGTACCAGTTTCACAGGGCGGTGGACTGCCGGAATCAACTTTAGGTATCCTAGAAAGAGATGGAAATTTGAAGGGTTCAGAAGCATGGAAGGCAGCTTAAATTACCAGTATCATGCCTAGAAGATCCATACGTACCTAGTAGGCGCCGGGCTTCGAGCCACACCGGGAGGCCCCGGAGGCTCTACAGGTGTTATAAATTTGAACATTGGGTGGGCATAATCAATTCATAGGTAGGTAGGTAGGTAGGTAGGTAGGTAGGTAGGTAGGTGGGTATTCAGTCAGTACCGGCAGAAGAGTTCGTCATGCTGTGCCAAACGTTGGCGGGGCACATTGACATGTTTGAACTGGGCGGAGATGAAACTTTAATCCCTTCTCGACATTCAAGAAAGCCATGAGATATGTACACGTTAAAAATTTCCCTCAAATACTTCAAGCTGTTCCAAGCCGTGGCTTGAAGATCTAACGGAAGCAGTCTTGATGCCCATGGACCGAAGCCTGAGAATGCATGTTCTCCCTCCAATGATATCGCATCGCTAGGCATTGAATCACTGCTAGTGATTTATTGTCAGTGTATGTACTATCAAAGCAGACTCTGAGCAATGGTAATTCTCATACAGGTGGGTACCTTACCTAGGCGTGGCAACATTTGGGACGAAATCAGCAATCCGAGGCGTAGCTTTGTCGCCCGCAGCAATCCTTGAAGCTGTTGGTGCCTCCCGAGGGGAGGGTGGTGTAGGTGCAATCGTCGAGATAGAAATTCCCTCCGGCAAAGCCGCAGCATGAACGGGTGGCGTCTACGGCATTGTAACTGCCGGACTTGCATTTACAGGCCAGCGCCGGGCTCATTAGTGCTGCCGTGATAGCGAAGACCATGATGTTGAATAGTTGCATCTTGTGCCTAGATATTGGAAGGTAGATTGAACTTTGAAGAGACGGTGATTGATGTGTTTGCTGGTCATGGAGTAAAAGAAAAGTCTACTTCTTGGAGAACGCTTCTTCTTAAATACTTTTTCCTGTGGTTCAGTTGATTTGGTAATGCTGCACCTTCATCTTCCTCCAGCCTCGGCCATTAATGAAGACAAATTAGAACAGTTACAATGAATCGGCCTCAGAACATTCCCATCTACCGTCTAGGCTACATCATGACCATCGGAGTTCGTGATTTACGAAGCTCCGTACCTTATATTAGTTCGGCCAGAGAATCGGCCTGAACATATGGTACCAGAAAGCTCTCGGTTAGGTAGGTACCTACGAAAGACGGATGCTTAGTGCCAAGCTACATATGTGTTGCTAGCGGACTATGGGGAAAACATGTAATCGGAACATTAAGCCGGTGTCTAATCCTAGTTAGTACTAGTATTCTCCATCGTAGAGTCAAAGGTTCTCTACCTTATCTATATCAAGCTCTATATACTTACCTCGGTAGGGAGTAGCTTCGTTGTGCCTTGCAATATGCCTTGCAATATGCCGACTCTCTATTGTGATTAACCCATCCATGACACAAAGTGCATCAGGCTACCTGCCTCAGGTACCTTAAACATTAGGATCCCTAATTCATTTTAAGGTCCTAACAGAATCTTTAACAAAGGGGCGCTTAGAAATGAAGAACTATGTCGTCGCGTAGCATACCTACCTTACCTAGGTACCTCAGGTACTCTCCAGTCATATCAAAGTATTCTTGGCAGGGATAATCTTTGCCTATTTACTGACGTTATTGTTAATGGCGGGTGTGGAACGAGCCCCTCTTGAACATCGCCGTACAGGAAACTGGACACTTTTATGTAGTTGGAATCTAATTTTCATCCTTCTTATATAGTAGAAATCTTTCAACTCAATGTCGATACTTTATTGAAAATCTTTGGTTCACCCGACCCCACAAGAAGAAGATTTGTCTGATCGGTTTACATAAAACTACCCAGGTCATTGGTCGGTTATAAAGCTTGGTCCTTGTGCACGTCATAGAAATTCGTCTGCAGGCACCTTACATTGAGCATAAGGTAGGCACATGTAGCTTAAATACATCTATTCTAGGCAACAGAAATCCCAGGAAGTTGCCTTTTTCCGGCATAGAAGAGCGGAATGTCGCGCTAAAATGCGGAAAGGTAAGGAAGGTAGCTTACAATATGCGACAAGAAAGCGCGCCGCCGACCCAGTCAGCTTATCTCTGTGTGTAAGTATTCCACCTGAGAATTCACCATGTTGATCAATATACTCAAACTTTAGAAAATGTTGTCGATGACAACATGAGCTGACGAAATGGCAACAGAAGGAGGCAGGTTAGGGATTAGGGCCCGCTAGAACTACCAACCTACCCAGTACTTCCGGATGCCGTGGAAGGGAAGTGCAGCTAGTAATATCTGAACGGCTGAGTCGGATAGTGGCAAATCTCTCCCGCCCTTGGCCCCGCCCTTGATGCAGCATGATAATTTTGTCTCGAAGCGTAATATTGCTACGCAGGCCGTTCTTGGTCATCGCGTTGCCCCGCGATCAGGTGTATATTGCCGTCAGGCGGTGTAACCAGAGTCTGATGCAGAGGGTCTAGCTCCCCATGAATGCACCAGACACTATATATATAGCGCCACGTGAGAAAATGTATCGACGAGATGGACAATTTATTTCCAAGACAGACTCGGGGCAATTTTTATCCCTCATACGGTGGGTTATTAAGGTAGGCGGAGGCTCGGCTTCTCTGTCTCGGTGGCGTAAATCCGGTGGCTTTGCCTTCATTGATGATGCCGCATGACCGTTGCAACACGTTTTGGACTTGTATAATATCAGACTTGGGAATGCAGGCGAGCGACTTGGTGCCAACGTCCCTCACCAAGGCTGCGATAGGTTTGTGGCCTACTTGTGATGCTCATCAGACCTCTGCCTCAGAAACACCATTTAGATGCTGACATTTCCTGGAGGTCTTGACATTTCAACACCTTGGCTCAAGCACTCCGATTTGCTAAGGCACCTTACTAGGGGGGTTTAAAAGGATATTGGGCGGCTTGAAACAACCAAGGTCCATTTGTTTACTTGTCCTCGGTGAAACATCGAGGACCAAACACTTTAAAACACGCCCTTGGTATCCTGTGAGATGATGGACCTGCAGCCAACTTCGATTAAATTATTGAGCTGATATACGATTACTCTAGTGGAATATCTTAGTTTCATCTTAGGTTGGCCTGGAATCAATATTTGCCATCAAACTGGCTGTGCTGGCTGCCGTACCCGATTGGCGGCCAAGCAGACGGAGCGCTTCCACACTCCGGGTCTCCCTCCGTCGTCCATCCATACCTTATCCCTCAAGACCGCCGTTCCCCCCACACTTCCGGCCGGAGGGTAAGGTCAAAGATGCAGAATGCAGTAGCTAGAGGTGCTTTGACCTGGTGTGAGGGGTCCAGGCCTTACTTTAGCTCCCAACGAGGCGAAGGATGCGTGACAGTGACCAGGGCCGACCGCTGATAATAGAGCACGCAATCGCACGTTCGCGCCCCATTCTATCCATGATAGGTCGCCACGATTTGGGACGTCGCTTCGCGCAGCTTAGATTTATCATCATCTGCTCGGTTCGAGACCGGTCTTAAATCGAATGCTAGCATTCACGGTGACTAGCGCATCGAAATATGACCCGGGTGCTCTCTTATCAAGACGCCACGCTTCTGTCACTACGCGATGTCGCCATGCCAATCTCCGAAGACGACACAGATATCGACTGAACACCAACGAAAATGACCTGAGCATGCGAGTGATAAGACGGCCCGGTACCCGCAATGGGGAAGCGACAATGAGCTGCCAGTGCGCTTTCCCACCATTTTGAGGGACTTTGTGCACCAACTGCAAACATGTCGCAACCTCAAGAGAAAGTTGTCGAGAATGGCTCCTCTTTGGGCGAGAAAAGGATCAGCACTCCCATAGTGGCGGACTCCTCGACCTCGGATGGCTCGGGCGTTACATACGTCGAGTCTAAGAGGACATGGAAGTCGTTTTTCTGGTCGTGTAAGTCCCTCCAAGAAATTGAAGACGCGGAATTCGACACTAACCGAGCACAGCACTTGACGTCCCTCCGGCAGAGGCCCGCTTTCTCACAAAGCTTGACTTGACCCTTATCTCGGCATCGGCTTTGGGTGTCATGTGCCGCTACCTTGATCAAGTCAACATTACCAATGCGTTTAGTATGATAATTGAGAGAACTGATCTTTTGAGACTCGGTGCTGAGACAATTCCCAGACAGCGGCATGAAGGAGGACCTCTCGCTCTACGGAAACGAACTCAACTATGCAAACGCCGTATGGAGCGCTGCATATGTGATTGGGCAGATTCCTTCAAATCTGATTCTCACTCGGGTGGGTGATTTGCATCACTGATGCACCCGAGCCAATATTGACAAGAGTTCAGGTTAGCGCCCCTCTTTACATTGCCTTTCTCGAACTCTCCTGGACTGTTTTCACATTTGCAACTGCTGGTGTCAAAAATGTCAACCAGCTTTATGTCTTCCGCTTCTTGTGAGTAGCCTTCATTCTCCGCGCCCCCCCCCCCCCCCCCTTCTTGATTGCTAACATGCCGATAGCGTCGGCTTGTTCGAGGCCGGTCACTTTCCTGGTGTCATGTACATCTGCTCAAGCTACTACAAGCCTCATGAGCTTGCTCGGCGTAACACGCTGATACAAGTCTTTACATCGGTTGGACCCTTGTTCTCGGGGTTCTTAATGGCGGCTGTATTTGCCGGGCTGGATGGTGTTCAGGGACTGCCGGGATGGCGGTGGATGTACATGTAACGTTCCCCTGAATTGTGAACTAACAGTGGGACAAAACTGACATCCACAGCGTGTGCGGTTGCGTCTCCTTCCCTTGTGCTGTTTGGTCCGCATTTGCGATTCCCCAGCTACCCGGCCGTGCAAAGGCCAACTGGTTTGTCTTTGTCTCGCAGTTTGGAAAGATGAGGTCAGGAACTGACCTTTGCTAGGATCTTCACCCAGGAAGAAGTTGAGCTGGCGCGCGCTCGGATGCCCACCGAGGTGAAACCTCTGACTGGACTTTTCAAGTGGAAGGACATCAAGCGCTGGCACGGAACATGGCATGTGTATTTGTGTAAGTGTCCCGATTGCTGCTGTCTGGTTGGGTTTGGATGCTAATATGGTGGAAAGTCCCCCTGCTTTTTGCCTTCATGTCTCAGTTCGGCCAGCCGACAAGTTCCAGTAAGTCGCGAGGAAGGGAATCTCCCGATGCTTGCATATTGACCTCAAGATAGTGATCTTTTGGGTCAAAAGCTACAACGTCAAAGGGCAACCCCCTCGATTCACTGTCCCGCAGATCAACATTATTCCCCTCGGCGTACGTTACCCTTTGGCCGGGAGAGAAGAAAGTAAAGCTCACTGCAGTCAGATCAACATAATTACCATCACTTGCACCCTCCTCAATTCGTGGATCTCGGACAGCTTGCCTCGCTCGGCCAGGTGGCCGGGCATCGTGTTTACAGCCGCCATGGCCATCATATTTCCCATCGCCCTGGCCGCTACGCCCGTCCACCCTCCAAATATTGCAACGCGATGGGCACTTTACTGTATGCAGCTGTTCAATGTTTTGTCTCGATCACGAATTCTGACGTTTCTTTAGACCTTGGCGCCCTCATGCTGACATCTGCCAGTATCACTTGGACCTTTGTGAACGAGGTCAACCGGCATGACCCTGAGAAGCGAGCATATGTCTCCGCCATGGTTTGTGCTGCCTCCCTTGCTGTGTTTATTAGGAGCTGATCATGCTTTTTTTTTTCTTCTTCTTTTTTTCAGATGAACGCTTTCGCCTACATCTTCACCGCCTGGGTTCCCATTTTCACTTTCCCAACCTACCTGCAACCCTTCATCGTGACTGGCAATTACATTACCGCTGGGTTTGCTGGAGGCGCTGTCATAACCGCCCTGGCTATCCGCCATTTGCACCTGCGAGATGAGAAGGGCAAGCATGGTCAGCGTTCAACATCGCCCGAGGACAGCGAATCACTAAAGTAGGAACAATGCAGTAATTATTGAGTAATTATATCATAACAATGAAGAGAAGCTACCTACCCACCACCAGATCCCTATTCTCTGTGCTATATCGACTATCAAGCTATGAGGTGTGCGAATTACCCGGTTAGGGTCGCAGGCGCACGCACACCTTCGGCAGAGCAGAGCCCTGTCCAGAATGCTACACTGGTAGGCAAGCCATTTCTGACCTGACGCGCCTCTTTGCGCTCCGTGAGGAGACATCAACAACGCTGGACAGCGTTACTAAAGTCCGAGGAACCCGGATTGGTGCGGCTGGAAGGCGATGTGGTGGTGCAGTAGCCATGACCCGATGGTGCGGGCTAGAAGCGCACCACTAGAATACCCGTACGGATAGTGGTTCATCAAAACAAGGTTCACCTTCCCATGATCGCCAGGTCCTCCCCGCAGTGCTGGGATGGAGTAATTGGGTATGGTCGCATTTCCCGCCCAGCCTAGGTCATCCACATTGGTGGAAGAATACGCCTGGACTACGAAGCCGGAACACCGCTTCCATAACACATGTGGAATAGGTATGCGAGCTGTTTTGACAGGATGCTCTATGGTATAAAATCGGAGCCCTAGATCTCAAGCTGCGTATTCGAGCGCAAAGGCTGCATGCATTGCCGGTAGCCAATCCTGGAAGGTGAAAGCTTGACAATGAAGTTCTCCCAGTTTCTCGCGCTGCTCGCTTCGGCGGCGTCATCGGCGGCGCAGACAGCGACGTGCAGTCTCCCGTCAACATACAGCTGGACCTCGTCGGGCCCCCTCGCAAGCCCCAAATCTGGCTGGGTTTCTCTCAAGGACTTTACCACGGCGCCGTACGACGGTCAACACCTCGTATATGCGACGACGCACGACTCGGGGTCGAGCTGGGGATCGATGAACTTTGGACTGTTCAGTAACTGGTCCGACATGGCGACGGCGAGCCAGAACAAGATGAACTTTGCCACAGTCGCGCCCTCGCTCTTTCACTTCACCCCTAAGAACGTCTGGGTACTCGCTTATCAGTGGGGCCCGACTGCTTTCTCATACCGGACCTCAGCCGACCCGACGAACGCGAACGGATGGTCAGCCGTGCAGACGCTCTTCTCAGGCACCATCTCGGGCTCAAGCACGGGGTGCATTGACCAGACGGTTATTGGCGACGCTACAAACATGTATCTCTTCTTCGCGGGCGACAACGGCAAGATCTACCGCGCGAGTATGCCTATCGGCAACTTTCCGGGCAGCTTTGGCACATCGTCAACGGTAGTCATGACCGACACAACCAACAACCTGTTCGAGGCAGTCCAAGTGTACACGCTGAAGGGACAGGACAAGTACCTGATGATCGTCGAGGCGGTGGGTTCAAGCGGGCGCTACTTCCGCTCCTTCACGGCCACTAGCCTGGGCGGAACCTGGACACCCCAAGCGGCAACCGAGAGCCAGTCCTTCGCGGGCAAGGCCAACAGCGGCGCAACTTGGACCAACGATATCAGCCATGGCGAGTTGATACGTGTCACGGCCGACCAGACCATGACCATTGACCCGTGCAACCTGCAACTGCTATATCAAGGACGTGCACCCGGATCCGGTGGCGATTACGGCAAGTTGCCATATCGACCTGGTTTGTTGACGTTGCAGCGGTAGTTAGGTTGGCATGCAAATAGAAGAAAATCAAACTTATCCGAGTCTGACTTCGATTCTATGGAGCTTGGATTCGAGAAAATGAGAGAATGAGGGGAGAAGGAGCGGTTATGGTATTGCATGGACTTTAGCGTGATAGGTCATCAAGAACAAGGAAACGCCCTCACTTTCCAGTCTTCCCTCAACTCCGAGTGCTCTTCCCCAAAGTTGTCAGGTCTTATCGTAATGACTCCACTTCTAGTGCCCCGCTTAAACTCAAGTTTAACCGACCAGTGAGGGGATTTTGAACACTCAGCTCAATCTCACCTTGAGGACAGCACCTGCCTCGGAATGAGTGGACAAAATTCCACGGGTCACTACGCACCTGTTGATTTGGTGCTCGGAAGAACCCCAGATAATTGCATCAAACAACCCAACCAAAACTGAGCCATCCATCCCAGGACCGAACTCGCAGCAAAACCACAACAATGCACTACGACGCCTTTACCGCCAACGACGGCACCCGCCTCGCGTTCCAAACCTCCCTCTCCCTCATCAACCCCTCATCGCCAAAGCCCCACCTCCCCTACACTCGGTGCATCCTCCTCCTCCACGGCTTCTCAGGCTCCTCGACCTACTTCATCCGCAACACCCCGACCCTGTCCACCCACCACTGGGTTGTCGCCCCTGACCTGCGCGGGCATGGACGCTCCGGCCACTCCGCCGGAGGCTACCACGTCGCGCGTTTGGCCATGGACTTGCACGAGTTCCTAGAATACCTCCGTATTGCCACCGACACTCCGAATATCGAATTCATCCCTGTCGGCTGCTCCATCGGTGCCGCCGTCTTGTGGACCTACATCGAACTCTTCGGCGCCAGCACCCCCTTCACGGGCATGGTCTTTGTCGACCAGGCCCCCCTCCAGGATCGATCACCCTTCTTCGGATGGCACGAGGGTCGCGCACACACGGGGTGCTATGATGAGGCGACGATGATGAATGCCCAGAGTGCGTGGATTGAACAGCCCGCGGCGGCGGCGCGGGGACTCGTTGCCGAGTGTCTTGGCTATAGGTTTATGCCGAGAGAGGAGGACCCAGTTGGGGCCGAGCAGAGGAGTGTCGATGAGGAGTTTTTCGTCGAGATCAGCGGGTTGTGTGACGGACAGTGGTTGGCGAGGTTGATTGCGGATCATACAAGATACGATCACAGGGAGGCGCTGGAGTTGATCACCGTGCCCATAGTGGTTATGCTGGGGAAGCAGAGTGGATGTTTTACGCGCGAGGGCATGTTGGAGACAGCGAGCAGGGTTAGAGGGGTGAAGGGGATGGAAGATAAGGTGGTCGTGTCCGAGTTCAAGGGCGGCCATTGGCTATTTTATGAGGAGGCGGATCGTTTCAATAGGGAGTTGCTGGAGTTTGTGGACTCCTTGGAGCCGTAATCGTTCGCTAGGTAGAGAACTGCGAAATAGAAGTAGCAAATTGACACTGTTCCTGACGCTCCCGAGCTAGCTTCCGATTGCCGCCACCCGATCGGCCCAGCGGGGCTCTATCGTTGCTCGGCGCCTGGGTTGGGAAACTGTCGACGAACTGGGGATTAAGTCGAGTCCCTTATTGCTGAAGGGCTCGCGGAGGCTCGCGGTGCCCTCTCCAAGATCGAATTCAGTCTCTTACTTAGAAGCAACCCGGCGCTTGACCAGGCTAAGGTAAGTAGTGATGGCCTCTCTCTTGGCTTTGATGCCTGCGCATCAAGCTGCTAACGTCTCCTCAGCTGTGCACACAACAGAAGCTATATCACCCGTACGGACTGGTCGGTGTATTGTTTGCTGACTTTTCGGTTATACCGTACTGTATGTTGTTGGCCTGACCATACAACTACTAGGGGCTACCAAATACCAACGTGACTCCAGTTTCCAGGCTGCATCTCCCTTATTTCGCTCGCGTCCTATTGTAGTGTGTCTTTTTGCTCTTCGGCAACGAAAGCGCCCAGGGCGGCGGAGAAACCGAAACCGACACGCGCCCCGTCCAATCGCGCCCGGCCTTCAGCAAAGCTCAATTGTTGGTTTTGGGGAAGCTGCGGTATTTTAGATTTGTGTGTCGAGTTAGATTCCCGTCCCGCAACCTGGAAGCTAGATATTGGGTAGTGGGGGGGGGGGGGGGGGAGGGGGCTCACTAACGCCGGACTCTAATTGACCCCTGGCTCTCCCGAGTTGCTCCCGAAAATTGCTCCCTTCAACCCCAGGCTACGCCTCCGGCTTGTATTTTGCCACAACATGCAGCACCATATCGCGTCCGGGTTAAAGACGGCACATGATTGGTCGAGAGCAACAACGGACAGGCCGCGCCTAAATCTACAACCCGAGTTAATCTATGTGCAAGCAGTTTTGTATATTGCCCTGGAAGTTTATCAGCATTCGAGATGGGCGCTAGAAGGCTGATTGCATACAAGAGGGGATTTGCAGATGGGGTGGGGGGCCATAATCATGAGAGGGTATAAGTTAGGAGCCAAGGCCCGGAACTCAGGTCCCTGTCTGCGTAACGCAAGCCACTACGACTGCCCTCAGTCTGAGCTCTGCATCGTTCAGGTCACAATGGCACAGTGGAAGAATCTCTTCCTCGCCCTGGCGGGGCTCCTGAGCCAAGCAGGAACAGTCTCAAGCCAGGAGCCAGGCCCATTCGATCCCGCGACGGCAAACATCCCCCCCATGCTCCGATTCCAGTGCTCGCAGCTCGTCGTTGAGCGCCTGGACCCTCTCGTCAACCCGGGTTCGGTCCCGTCTCCCCATCTGCATCAAATCGTCGGTGGCAACTCCTTCAATGCCTCCATGGATCCCAAGACACACGATCTCGTCGCCAAGTCGGGATGCACCTCGTGCACATTTTCCGAAGACTTCTCCAACTACTGGACCGCTGTGCTGTACTTCCGCGCGCGCAACGGCACTTACAAGCGTGTCCCGCAGGTCCCTAGCGAGGGGCTCAAGGGCATTGGCGGCATCACCGTATACTACATCCCTCCGCTGGGCCAGAACAAGACGACGGCTTTCAAGCCCGGGTTCCGCATGCTCGTCGGCGATGCCGCCCTCCGGGGTCCGGCGAGCAAGGGTAAGGTCGACCCTAAGGTGTGCCATCGGTGCATGCCAAAGACGGGAGATAATAATAATCTGAACTGCGCGCCGCCTGATGGTATCACGCTGCCGACTAAGTTCTGCGCTGGGGGTATTCGAAGCGTGATCACGTTTCCGACGTGCTGGGACGGGGTCAACTTGGATAGCGCGGACCACAAGAGCCACATGGCGTATCCTATCGAGGGCACGATTACGGACCACTATGACTACGATGGCGGGGTTTGTCCCAGTACTCACCCTGTCAGAGTCCCGCAGGTCATGTATGAGGTTGTCTGGGATGTAAGTCAACAGTCTGGTGGGATGTTGATAGCTGAGCGGGCTTTGCTGACAAGAGCTGTTTATAGACGACTCAATTCAACGACCCGGAACTCTGGCCCGAGGATAAGACGCAGCAGCCTTTCGTCTGGAGCACCGGCGATGAGTAGGTCTCCAATCCCGCCCAGATGCTGGCAATGATGCTAACTCTGCGATACAGACACGGGTATTCCCAACACGGCGATTATGTGTAGGTCCATCACAGTTTCCTGTTTCAACTGCAATGTGCTGAGACCCGTCTAGCTTCGGATGGAAGGACGACGCCCTCCAGCGCGCCATGGACAACCGATGCCTCGGCGATGTTTGCAAAAGTCTAGAAACGCAATCCCCCGAAAAGGCAGCCGAGTGTACATTGGGTAGGACCGTCACCGAGGATATCGATGCGTGTAAGTTATTTCTCTCACCCCCCCCCCCCCCCCCCTCTCTCCCCTCCCTCTTGGCGATTCGCCGGCTTCTTCTAGGCCGAGCTGGACTGATCATGTGAACTCTCACAGGGCTGACCGAGCTTCCCGGCATGGAAAATGCGAATAAGTGAAGGACCGCATCGATGTGTTCATAGGTTATCTTTAGATATCATCCATAGAGAGTTTGAGCATGTTCATACCTCCGCCACGTTTCAGATCTCATTGGGCAAACCCGCGAATTCTGCAGGGAGTTGCCCAAAATCTAGGACTCTGTACTGGTACTACGGTAGTTCCTTCACGGTAGATCTCCCAACAAGCAGAGTACCCAACTTTGGGAAAGTACAAGCCAAAAAACTGCAACACTCAGCCGTTCAAATCTCGCAGCCTGAGGTCGGTGAGCCCTGACTTCAGCCTTCTACTCTACCTCTCCAAGAAAACCGTGGGGGTAGGAATGGTGGGACGACTCGGATGCTGATAGTGAAAGCTCGATACTACTACTTCAAGATCGGAATCGAGGGATACATCCCGTCCAGGGCCGACGCTGCGCGTACAGGAATGAAACTTTGAGTTCATATTGTCTCGGCCTGTCGGCTATTGTTTTTCCCTTGTCGCTCAAATTCTCCCTTAATAATTCTCCCGTTATAAAATTACACAAAACCCCGCGTTCACCTTCTTCATTACCTCCTTTCCCGCCATGGTTTTCTTAACACCCTTCCACCTAGGATCACGCACCTCCTTTTGGAGCTGGAGCAGGCGGTGGCTGCCGCGAGGATAGCGCACAAAGTAGCTGAGCACATCAAAATACACATCCGGGTCGCTCTCGTTGAGATCAAAAACCGTCACGCTCTTCCCCGCAAAGTTCATGTGACTTTCCCTCAGCTGTTTGCTCAAAGACTCGAACGCCGCGATCTTTTTAGGTTGAATGTTGTTCCACATAGTGGTGACGCAAACCATGCGTGGGTAAAACTCCTCGCCGCAAATTGCTTTGAAGATGTCAAAGTTGAACCTGCTTGTCCCCGTAAAACGCTTGTCGGTGATTCTGTGAAAGTATATAGCGCCGGTGACATTGGTATCCTGAGCCTTTAGCTGTGCTGCGATCTCCTGAAGAGTTCTGAGGTTCGCTGCCGCGGCTGCCACGTCCTCTAGGCCGGGTGTGTCTATGATTGCGAATTTTGTCCCGTTGTGCGTGACCTTGTAGACTTTGCAACGTAATGTACCTTGGGAAAGGCGGTCAGTAGTGACTCGGAGCGGCTGTCAAGGGGTGACGGCGGAATTGTCGCTAGATGAGGCAGGGAGGGGGGGGAGGGGGGGGGGAAGGGGTAGTTGGACGCACAGGAATTATTCCCATTCCCGATTTCGATGTCACTATCACTGAGACGGGCTACTCTCTGAACGAAAGAGGACTTGCCTGACCCGGTGGGTCCGATGAGGAGAAGGGTCGCCTCTGGAGACGCTGTAGTCGCGGCCATTGTCAACTTCCAGGGGACAAGGATCAATGTTGTGCAGACTCGGGCCCGTCACGTCCCGTCCCCAAGAGGAATTTGAATGGGGAAATACGGACGCCACGCTCGAAGAAAGTCCAGGCTTATGTTGGTAATTTACGATGAGCCATTGAGCAATCGGCGCGTGGAGAACATCAGAAGACGGGAGGGAGTGGTTTCGATTGTGGGATGGGGGCCGCCTTAGACTGTGACGTTGGTTGGGAGCTGGCAGCCCTCACTGGGTCGCGACGGCAGCTTGCAGACGTTACGCGGCGGAGGGAAGCAGCGGCCAGCAGCCAGCGCACCCAAAATTCTCCGACGTGTCGGCTCAACGTTGGAGAGTGTGGCCCAAAGGCGCCCAACAGATCACCTAGGGCAGGGTCGAGAAGAAGTGCGTGGTCGATGCCCAACACACCAACCGCACCGCCTTGAGCTTGAGGGAATGAATGTGCACTCGTCGCAATTCGAATTTCCAAAGCAGAGCAAAAACCAAGTTCGACCAGACAGGAACTCCGGACGCCGGGCTCCCAGTGTGCATCAATCCATTTTTCTCTTCATCAAAGAAAAGCCCGCGGCTCGGGCTTCGAGTCGGTTTCGTTGGACTCCCGATTCTCTCAAACAAAAAAAAAAAAAAAAAAAAAAAAGACTCCTTTTCCCCCGCATTGCATCATTGGTTGGTTGGTTGAGCGAGATGGAGCAAGGGCAAGATGTCTTGATTGGCCTGATAGGCGTGACCGGGGCTGGCAAAACAACATTTGCGTCGATCGCGTCGGGCCAAACAGATTTGAAAATTGGAAACACGCTGAAATCTTGTGGGAAAACAATCCCAGCCCGTTCGCCCGAGACAAAACTAACAATGACATGACTGCAGGCACCCAAGAGCCCCAGGTCGTCAAATTCGAGATCGACGGCCATCACATTATCCTGGTGGACACGCCGGGATTCGACGACGACGAGAGGTCCGACGTCGAGATCTTGGAAATCATTGCGAAGTGGCTTTCACTCCACAATTATGGGAGACAGCATCCCTTGCTCGACGGTCTCATCCTTCTCCACCCCATTACGGCCAACCGGGTCGGCGGCACCGAGCGGAAGCGAACACGTCTCCTCCAGACGATCCTGGGCGAGGATGCCTACAAGAGGGTCATAATCGCTACCACCATGTGGGACGACCTTAGGAACGACGACGATAGGTTCACCAAACGGATGCAGGCCCGGCTGGAAGACGGAGAGGTGTGGAGCGAAATGTACTCCAAGGGCGCCACCGTTCTCCGTCACGATAACAACAAGAGATCCGCACACGACATCGTCAGGCGCATCATCCAGATGTCCAAGGCCGAGAACGGCGGCGTTCAGCTTCAGCTGCAGAAGGAGTTGGCCGACGTCAAGGGGAAGGTTTCGAGGACAACAGTTGGGAAGGAGGTGAAGCGAGATCTCAAAAGCAAGCTTCAGATGCTCAACAACGACCTCAAGGATCTCGACTCCAGCAAACCCCAGGGCCAGGTCGGCGACCTTGAATCCAAGGAGATGAGGGAGTGGGAGGAAAATAGACAGGATGTTATGCAGAAGATTATGGATGGCGAGAATCAGTTGCGGAGGCTGAACAAATTAGTGGTGAGTGCCAGTCTCCTACTGCACCTTCCTCTGGCACGCCACATGGGCTCCATTGCATGGCATCATCATCATCGCTCGGGTCCAGAAAAGTAGGTGCGCAGGGGGGCATCGCGTCTGCATTGCACTTTGAGTTATGTACCTAGGTACCTACCTACCTTACCCATTTGAAGTACTACTTACTGCCTTCCTACCTTACCTACTAACCATCTCCTTGAGTTTCAATGAGATACTAATACAAAGCCGCTAACTCGCCATACTTACCTCAAAGGTCCGGATGAAGAGGCTCTGGTTCAAGATCTTTGGGTAATTTGAATACAATTCCGACAAAGGATTTCAACGGTGCAGAACGGGCCCCGGCGTCACAATGTACCTTAATTTATTAGATGGACCAAAACAGCAATGTCTCTTCTCCGAGGTGTAGAATTACCTTTCTTTTTTCTCCTTCTTTCGAAATTTTCCGTCATCATGTAGGAGCCTCAAGTAGGTAAATACTGATGGGGTACTAATAAGGCAGTCCGCCACATCCTGAATTAGCTTGAATACCTAATAAGGTGGTTACCCACACCTCAGGGTACCTATTTACTCGTGATTAAATCCAATGCCACCTCGGTCAGATTTCCCGTGTCTTTCTTCCACCGTGATAATGAGAACAATTGGGAAACAACGAATAGTTTTTCAGACAATATATGCAGGTTTCTCCTGCGCATGGCCGCGAGAGGAGGAATCTGGCTGAGATCTTGGCCGTTGTTCAAGTTGTTGCTGCTGTTGCTGCTGCTGCTGCTGCGAATCCCCGTCCAGGCCTCGTGACACTGTGTCATTGCTGAACGGGACGGCAGCTAGCAGGGGCAATGTTATAACGAATACAACCGTAAGCACGGCCTTCAAGCCGTCGTCTACTTGTCCTCGGCCAGCCCAAAGCCACACCACGGAGCAGAGACACACGAGAACGACTCCGTAGACCGAAGCCGAGTGGAGCAAGACACTCCAGATGACAAAGTTCATGTAAACTCCCGAAGGTACCGGCTGGCCCTTGGGAACCTGGCTGTACCCTCTTGCGGCCTGCTCTGTTTTGCGACTGATTCTGCTGAATATCCTGCTGTTGAGAAAGAGGCGAAGGACATAGGCAAGAAAAACCGTCAGAGACGCGACCAGGATAAAGGTTGTCAAGGGGGGTGGTGATTGCAGTTCTTTGACCTGCATGCTAAAGGTGCTAGCGACAAAGGAAAGTGGGACAAACACAAAGGCCAGCTCGGTCAGCCTTGTGACGCTCGACGATTCCAGCAGTTGTTTCCGAGACTCCAAGATGGACAACTCGGCCCGGAGCGCCACATCGACCTCCTCGGCTCGCTTGATAACGGCGGATATCCTCTGGCGCGCTCGGGAAACAAGCAACCGACAGTCGTGGGGCAATTCAAAGTTACCTGTGTCGGATGCGGGCCGGAGGGGCCAGCCAGATGCGTGATGAATGAAGTCGGAGATGGAGGCGTCTAGAGCCGGAAGACGCAGCTGCGCCTGCAAGAGCATCAATCGCCACCCGCCAATCGAGACCTGGAGCTCCGAATCCTCTAGAGATGCTAGTCTGATTTGTTGGAGAGTATCGTCGAAAACGTCTGACAGCGTCATGGTGTCGAGGAAGATGATCCGAAATAAGGCCTCGGCGGGGTTGGTCAAGGCCAGAAGACACGGGTTGTCGATGAGGCTCTCGGGACCTCCCAAGCATTGATTGGTCATCCAGCTTAGCATATCCATATGTGCTGTCCTAGGCTTGTCCGGGTAGCTCTGCGACTCGGAGGCCGACTGGGGACGCGACCCGTCGCGCTGATATGTCCACCTCGAGGCCTTATATCGGTAGGGGAGCTCTGGGCTTGTTTTCAATTTCTTCTGGGCCGAGTTGGGACCGGAAATCTGGGGGTTGAATCCAGTCCCTCCTCTCGCGTTGGAGCTGATATTTCGGGCCGCCGTATGAGCACCACCAGAGACACGGAGCTTCGGGAGTGGGTCTGTCAAGACGATGACTGTTCCCGGACAAGGCGGTCAGAAAGGAGAAGAGAGAAGAGAAGCCCGCGTCATGTTTCTTGACTCACCAAATTCAATCCCTCTCCTGGACTCGCGGTAAACCGTGACCTTCTCCTCCCACGCCGTGGGAATACTAGTAGTAGTGCTGGCTTGACCGTCCGTAGCCACGGCCGGGACGCAAGCGCTCCCTATCTCCCACGCGCCCCGAAAGATGTTTGTCTCCTTTTCAGTGTCGATTTCCCTAGTACGGAACCCCTCGAGGCGTCGCACGCGCAATCCGGGTCCATCCCCCGGATCCCCAGTCGGCCACGGGTCGGGGAGCAAAGAGAAACCCTTTTTCTTCTTCTGTTCCCCAATCAGCCCGCTTACGGGTCGATACCACTGTGCAGAGACGATATGGGTGCCCAGGAAGGTATCGGGGCAGTGGCTCCCCACAAGTGGATTGAGAGAGTCGCGATTGACGCCGGATCCTTTGAGATGCTGGATGAATAGGAGGGGGTCTAGCCCGAGGGCATGGCCAAGCAAGTCAATCAAGTGGCCCGAAATATCCTCGACTACCACCAAGCGTAAATGGCAGGCGTCGGTAGCGCGTTCGCCTTTCCAAAATTGCCCAAGTTGGTCTGCGAATGAAATATCTTGTAGATCTGCGGTCCACATGTTGTGATGGAGCAATTCAATCTCGTACCGCTTGCTGTCCGGAGTGCATTTTGATATCTCGTAACAGTAGACCGTGCCGTTGTTGGCGAACATGTGGTCCCTTGCCAAGATGGAGAGGCATTTTGAGGTTGGGGATCCCTGTTTGCTGCAATACGTGGCATCGCCCATCGCTACATTTGTGCCGAGCAGGACCCCTTGGTTGGAACCCATTGGGAGACGGATTGTTGGAGAACTGCTGGTGGATTCGACGTCTTGAGCCATTAAAAGGTACAAGTCCCATGTTGGGAGCGGGAGCAGGAGCAGGAGCCGGAGCCGGAGCAGGAGCCAGGTCAGCAGAATTCAACGCCCTTGAGAATTGAAGACTCGGGCCCCGGGAAGTGTGCGAAGTGTGGGGATCACCGAGGTGCAACGAGCTGCAAGAGAGGCAGCGAGAGGCCGCAGCACCTGCAGGGGCCAGTGGTTCGCACGTCTTCGCTCTGGTGGACCCGACTACTAATACCGATCGTCGATTGCTGCCCAACCCAACTCAATGCGTTGCGCACCGCTTCTCAACCTCTCAGTTCCGTTCCAGGACTGCTGCTTGCATTCGGCACCAGACCCAAAGGTACTTGCGAAAGAAAAAAAGAAAAAAATCAAGGAAAAGACCTCCCAACTCAAAAATTGAAGCCCCGGTGCTCGACATTGTGGTACATCATGTCAATGCTGAGCAAGTTTCCCAGCATTTCTTTGCCTTTTGAGGAATAAGAGCTGATGAAAATGAAGGAGGCGCGGTTACTTACGTTGGAACTCACCGTGTTTTGATGATCATAACCATCGTATCAACAATCCTCGTGTGTAAGTCACATCCTTTCAACACTAGCACCTGCCATCCGGGGGAGAGAGACAGGTCGGTAGCTGACATCCCTGGCGGCCGGCCCCAGCTGTCCTCCTTGCCGGCTGTTCCTCGCCGCGCAATATGAGTTCTATATATGTTCTGGCCTTGTCCTACCAGAAAGCAGGCCAAACTGTCTTGCGTGGAACTCTGGCGACTGAAATCTCGACCTCCATCTCGAAAGCGTTGGAGAGCTCGACCGGCATCGAAGTCCGCGCTGGCTGCTTCAGCCTATGCGTCCGGCGAGATCATGGAGGAGAGTGGGAATGCAGCCGAGACGCCCAGGCTTTACAGACCCGGTTTCTTGACTCGGACCCGCTTAGCCTGGTCTCCTTGGCGAGTGCTGTGCGAGACGACATCATGATTGTTTTGCCGGGGTTCTTGTATGTGCAGCCCCTTTCCCCCCCCCCCCCCCCTCCCCCCCCATTCAGTTGCGCCTCTTAAAAAAAAAAAAAAAAGAGGAGATTGGCAGTACTAAATGCCAGTCAAGGATAACACAAATCGGCCTTCACTCCATCGCTTGCATTGCCCTGATTGCCTTCCCGAATTGGTACGACGAGGCGACCAAAGGCTATCTTTTCCCGAGCCGCTCATTCGCTCGGGCCGCGCAGTTTGCATCCGGAGCCGCAGCCCTGTTCGGGCTTATATCGGCCCTCTGGCAGCACACGGCAGCAATTGCGGTAAGATCAATCATGTCCACCGCTGGTTACGGTCATGTCATTTCGCGCGTTGGTACGGCGGCCGTAACTCTAGCCTGGGCATCCTATGTCATGCTCATGTTGGTTTTTGTTGTTATTTTGAGATTGAGGTCATTTGTGCAAACCTTGGAAGATGCAGACGAAACGGAGGGTTCAGAGAGCTTGCGCGACTAGGTACCCTACCTTACCTTACCTCACCTTCCATACTTATTAGGTGCCTGTGCTAAGTACCTTACCTGCCAGCTCAATGTGCTATTCTATACAACGAACATGAATGGGCAATGAAACCCGAGCAGTACGAGAAATATCCAAAACACAAGGGAACAAAGATTGTATGTACCGGTCTGCAGGGTCAGCATACAGAGGAGCTGGTCGGCCGGAATAGGGACTGGATTTGTAGTTTAATTTGATCGGGGCTCCGTGGAGTCATGCCAGTATTTTTCTCTGAGCGAGGTCTCCAAAATAGAATTCCGGATGCGACAAAAGTTCATGAGAGAAGTACTACTACTAGCAGCTGCCTAATAAAGTTGGGCTATAGTTCTGAGTCAAGTCCTTCAGCCACCCGGGGGGAGGGGGACTAAAACTGCGCTGCCCTTAGAATATTGTACACGGACGGTCGGCGCTTACTTTCTCCATTATTTTCTTTCCCGCTGCCGTTTTCTGTACTGCCTGCTTGCGGCCATTCCGTCTCATTTTGCGCCATTCCATGGCTAAAGCTAGCTCGGGTGCTTCCTCAGTCTTTGCCAGCTGCGCAAAGTGCTTGAGCACCTCCCTGCTGCTCTCCTCGTCGTCGTGGAGCCTCTTAAAGATTGGGGGTCCGGTCTCAGACAGCCTCAGGTGCCCATTGTCAAGCTCGTCAAGTTCTTCGTTCAGGATCTCAAAATCGTTGTACTTTGCGCTGTCGATGGTGTCCCACATAGTCGTCATGGCGGCCACACGAGGAAAGAAACCTTCGCCGCAGATGCTTTTCGAGATGGCGAGGCTGGTCTGGGCGACGCCCATGAACTTTTTATCGGTGATGCGATGGAAGTAAATGGCGCCACAGATCTTCAACTCGGAATCTCTCTTGTCGAGATAGCGGGCGATCTTCTCGACGGTATTCAGGTCGGAATCAAGCTCTGGCGAGGCATCAAATCCAGGCGTGTCTATGATGGCAAAGTGTGTGAAGCCATCAGCGAATTCTTGTTCGACCATGTATGCCTGGCATTCCGACGTAGCTTTGTTGGGTTGGTGTTAGTGAGGATTGAGAACTAGCGATTAGAAAGTTAAATGTAGGTGAGGTAAGATAATCAAAAACGTACAGGGCCTCACGCCGTGCACAATCTCGACATGCTCCTTGGTCAAAGACTTGACGAAGGAAGTCTTTCCCGACCCGGTAGGACCAATTAGTAAGATGGCGTGTTGGCGCGGAGGTGTCGGAGAGCTCCGAGTCATAATTGCAGGTCGATGCTTTCTATTTCCTTGCCGCTCCATGTTCTTGGGCGAGTTTTGTTTTCTCGGGTAGGACTTGATCAACTTCAACAGAAAAGCGATGCGGCGCGCAGGGTAAATCAGATGGATCGGGGCTCGATCTTACATCCCAGGTTATTCGCTGTTTTTTTGGGGGTACAGAGAAACCACATGCGCTAAATATTCGAGGACCAGCGCATCTGCTCTGGCTGGATAGGTTCCTGGGGAGGTAAGGTACCTGTTTGTTGGGCAGATGGCCGAGTTTGAAATCACTGCAGCGTGCGGGGTTGGGCGGGTTGGTTTCCGAGTCATTGCTGGCAGCATCTGCCTTGGGACCACTGCCTTGACTTCCCGGGCGTTACTGCGGCTGCTGCATCAATACGCCGGACGTGTCTGGTTGATATTGGCCGGTGCGACCTAGCGATGCCCGACGGAGCCCAGCAGAACCCAATGCGATGTGCTCTGCTGGCCCGAGTCGGCTCGCCGCGTTTTGGGGGGTGGGAGTCTCTGGATTTGTCAACACCTTTTTAAGCCAGCGACCTGACCCGCGTGTGAAATTGCGGGCTGTCCACGGGGTTTGCCCATAGTTTCCCAGATTCTCTCCAAACCGGGAAATCACTCGTCGCCATGGCCACTAGCAGCCCAAGACACGTGAATCGAAAAAGAGATGGCGAGGTGATGATCGCCCTGTTGGGTGTGACGGGCGCCGGCAAGTCGACATTCGCGTCCATCGCATCGGGCAAGCAGTTGGAAATAGGGCACGGCGTGAAGCCTTGTGAGTGAATTCAGAGTCAGCTACCATTATCTACTAACAGGTACTAGGTACACAAGATCCACTGTCGGTCAAATTTGAGTTGGACGGCCGCACGGTTATTCTGATCGATACGCCCGGGTTTGACGACGACCAGCGGTCTGACGTACAAATTCTCGAAGCAATTTTCAAGTGGATGACTAGAAAGGGGCTCTTGAAGAACCAGCTACTAGACGGACTCATCTTTCTCCACCCGGTCACGCTAAACCGTGTCGGTGGCGCCGAGCAACGGCGCACTCGACTCTTTGAGAAGATCCTGGGTCCCAAGGCCTACAAACGCGTCATCATCGCTACCACCATGTGGGACGACCTCAAATATGAGGAGGTCGTGCGTAGCCGGTTGAACGGCCGGTCTGGCGAAGGAGGTGTATGGCATGAACTGTGCAGCAAGGGTGCCGTCATGAGGCGACATGATAACAACATAGAGTCAGCACACAAAATCATCCGAGAGGTTATCGCCACCTCTGACAGATACGGAAAGGTCAAGTCTCTGCTGGAGAGCGAGTTAGCCAGGAACCAGGGGCGCGTCGGTAAGACGTCGGCCGGAAAGGAGCTTAAAGCGCGGTTAAAGGAGGATATCCGCCTCCTCCGGAGCCAATATGATGATCTTTTGAGAGATCCACCCCCAGAACCCCCGAGGACTCACGGAGGCCGCCACGAAAGGAAGGACGAGAAGTGGGAAGCCTGGTCCCAGTGGAAAGACGACATGCGCGGACTGGACAAGATGATCCAGACGAAGGAATTTGAGCTCGAAAAGGTGGACACTATGGTTGTGAGTAAAAAAAACACCGCCGCCGAGCCAAGTGAAAACTTGTGGCGTCCACGCTGACTTGTATGTTTGAAGTATAAGATCAGAAGTTTCTTCAGTCAGTTTTTTGGTTGATTCCAACCCTGGATGTCTGTCGTGCTGCGGGAGGGCATATTAGGCTAGTTTCTTTGGGCGGTGTCGCGGATGGGTGAATGTTTTCTCAAGACTTGGCCTTCGGCTCCTATCCTATGCCTACACAATCTCAAATATGGCGATGCTCTTGATCAACGGGTTGCTAGGAATTGTTGGCAATCTCCTCCTTCACTGATATCACGTATCGTGGGAAAAGTGTAGGTACTTTACCTACGGTCTACCTACCTTAACTTCTCGCTACGCTTTCCTCGTTGGAGAAAGCTGCGCCGATGACACAAGACTTCCTTCTCGGCCTTGCATGCGCACCGGACGTTCGCATTTCCACCTAGGAAGACGACCATTACGTTGCCCCAGTCCACGTGTCGGCAGCTCGGAGAACTGGATGGTAGATTTTCTATCTTGCCGGAAGTCTGAGCTTCACAAGAAACTAGCAGGACCCAATTGATCATCTACATATTCGCTCAACGGTATTGCACGTGGAAGAACACCGCGGAGCTCTCAGTCAGAAGCCATGCGCTGATAAGCGGCAGAAGCGGCAGATGGCCGCCAAGGCGGGAAGATTGGGGTCAGGCCTCCAGTGACCATTAGCACTGGGAGGGCTTGGCAGCTGCAGGCAGTTGAACTGGGTGTCATGGGGCTGAGCCGGGCCACCTGCAGGCAGAGACAATCCGTCTAGAGAATCGAATTGGGCGAGATGTGATCCGTACGGAGTACCCTCACTACGTATGCGATATACTTTTTTTTTTTTTTTTTTTTTTTTTTTTTTTTAGGCGCCGTTAGCAATGACCGTGGTGACTCCTGTTGGAATGGAAGGGAGAAGCACAAGGTAGGTAGGTTCTGCTGGGCGGTGCCCTGACTCTATCAATGGCCAAGGATTTCATCCCACTCCCTCCTCTCCCCCACGCCGCTTTTCCCCGTCTCGAAATGGGTCAAGCGCACTCCGATGTCATCAGATGATGACATTGGGAAGGAGGGTGTTCTAATTCTGCCTCGCATGCCCCGCACCAGATAGGGCGCCACCCCAGGTTGGAGATGCGCCGTGAAGGTGTGAGGGAGGTGTCGCGGCGTGCCTAACACAGGCTGGGCCAGCCTGGCAGGCAAAAACCATGCTCGCCCTGCCACAATCGCCATATCCGTCCCCCATTATCGCGTATCGCTCACCGTGAGTCACCAGCACGGCACACCAATCGCGCAGCTTGCCAACCCTCCACGGCGTCATCCCATCTTTCCCTACTAGTGCACTTGCCGGCCTCACCACACAGCCCATGACTCCAAACCGACCCCAAACGCGGCCAATAAGCTCAACCGTCTGCCTCGGGGCGCCCTTGACTGTATAAGAAATCCCTCCTTCTCCTTGCTTCTCGCGCCTTCACATCTGTTCCGCCACCACGACCACATCACCGGCGAGTCCCCCCGCTGTCGCATTAGCGGCCAAGTTGTCTGCAGAAAGGCGCACGCCCATGCGGTTGTGAATATCAATTCGACTCAACAAGACACATCACCCAAACACCAAAAACATAAAAATAAAAACCCCGTATAAAAACCGCAGCCACTCCATCATGGACTTACACGACACCAGCAACCCCATAGACTCGGGCGTCCTCGCCCACAAGCACCTACCCGGGCGCACCGGGGCGCACTACCTCCACGAGCAATCCCGAACCCCGCGCCGGCCCTTCCACTGGTCGCAGTCCAAAGTGCGCGCGCGCCACGAGAACTGCGTCGCCGCCCTCGCCGACTTCGCCGACGCCAACACCCGCACCCCCGCCCCGCACCACCTGACCCTCTTCGCCGCCAACGTCGCGCACCACCGCCGCCCGGCCTCGTTCGACGGCTGGTCGCCTACCAACACCCACCGCGCACGTGCCCGCAAGCCTTGGGCCGGTGACGTCGTCGAGGGGTGCGTGCTTGCGCGCGAACCGGGGGTGAGGTTGCCTGGCGAGAGGAGGCGGCCGCCTTCGCTGGAAAGGCAGAATGCGTTTCGCGATGCGCGCACGGTGAAGAGGGGCGGGTTGAAGCGGGGGTTTAGTGAGGATGGGGCCGACGAGGCCGAGTTGTATCGGCTCGGGCTGTTGTATGACGATGAGCATGAGCGCGGGAGCGCCTTTTCGCTGAATGCGATTGTGCATCAGGATCCGGGGTGGAACGTGAAGTTCACGGAGGGGAAGAGGGGGAAGAAGAAGCAGAGGAAGAGGGATTTCGGGGAAGAGATGAGCAAAGGCGAGGTGGTGAATCTGGCGCTGGACCTGGCGCTGTCTTTTGCGGCGTTTGGCGACGACGAGGCGCTCGCTGCGTTCCTGATTGGGGCCGACGAAGCGGAGGGTGCCGAATCCGTGTTCACCCACCTCTCGAGCCAGGGGTCCAGCCAACGGTCTGTGTCGCAGGTCGCGGTTAGCTACGACCTTGAAGAGAGCGCTGAGGAAGATGAGGTGGGGGGTGCTGGGGTGGACGAATCTGCGGTGGCCGAGACAAGTTTTCCGGACCTCGTCTCGAATGCCATCAATTGTTATCGGCATGCGCACGAGGAGGAGGACAACGGCGAGTGGGCGTTTCTGGATGAATCTAACAGCGTAGTGGAGATTGACAACAGCGATACCACAGCCAACCGCGATGGCGACACCGACGCTTGGGTGGTGCTGGGCAGCGACGGCTCGTAACAGGTCCGCCGATGAGGTCCCCGAACCCCCTCGACCTCGGCCGGATATTGCAGCTGCGGCTGCCATCGGACTGGCCCTCTTTTCTGCCAGCACACCTGGGCGTTGGTTGGTTGGCTATCAGGGGCGGGTTGTATTGTGATCAGGGAACGGGGGGCCAGTTGTGTGCTCGTCGCCTGCCCCGCAGACGACTCGAGCTCACTGGCTCTTAGGCTTGGGTTGTGGGGGATGAGGTGGGAGCTGCTGTATCAGCTGCTGTATTTTTTTGTACAGTCATGTGCCACACTACCTGTATGGGAGTCGCTGCTGCGATGATGTCATGGAATGGAGCGATGCATCTCGTTTTTGGGTTTCCTTTGTTGGCGAAAGTCGATGGGACTTTTTGTGCTACCTTGTTTTGCTATTTAGACTAGCCAGTCTTGTTTGGTTTATTGATGAATCATGATGATTGTTATTTTAGACCACTGTATGACTGACTGACTGACTGACTGACTGACTGACTGACTGACTGACTGACTTGCATGTTGTATCGTTTAGAGACCCTCCAAGACCAGCTTGAGGTCAGATATGCAACGCCATCCTACCACTCACATCTTCACACCTCATGTCCTCATGTCCTCAGCGCCTTGTTCGCAAACCCGACCTGCATCTTTCCCAAGTCAAAGACGACGAACTGGGCCTTGAGCGCAACATCCCCAAACACGGCAAAGCCAATCCCCTCGGAGCTCTGCATCCCCCCAAAGCAATGCGTCTGGTTGATTTGGCCATAGCGCATGTACCGCCCCGGCACCGTGCCCCGATACGTCCCCAGGAAGAAATTCCAATCAGGCAGCACGGCGTGGCACGGAAAGACGCGGCCGGCCCAACCCGCATCGTACCCGCTCCCCCGGACCTGTGAGTAATACCTGGCCACAATGTCATTCGGCAGCAGCAGCAGCGAAGTCCCCGTGTCGGCAATCGCGCTCCAGCCCCCGCCCATCCTCGGCCCACTCACGCCCACCTGGTACCCGGTCGCGCTGAACTGCCACCAGATGCTGTCCTTGGGCGTGACCGGGACGTAGCCGACGTGGCCGCGGTACGCACTCTGGTTGACGTAGCCAAAGTCGTACCGCCCGGGCCGGCCCCGCTTCAGATCGGCCGTGAAGACCGGGGCCGCGAGCCGGGGTAGCATGTTGTCGACGAAGGTCTTGGCGCGCGCCGGCCGGATCGAGTTGCCGCGGGAGAAGCCGAGGCCGAGGAGGCCGGAGCAGAATGGGTCGGTGGTGAAGGCGCGCGAGACGCGGGTGGCGGACCCGACGAGCTGGCCCGGGGCGGCGGCGCTGCCGAGGGCCACGACGTCGCGGTAGACGATGCCCGAGGCGCCCGAGGCGTCGCCGTACGTAATCTTCCACGTGTAGTTGGGTAGGAGGTACGAGGTGGACGAGTTGAGCGGGGTGTAGAGCGCCTGCGTGGTGACCTGGTGGCGGGGCGTGTCCGAGGACAGGACCCACAGGTCGGCCGAGCCCGTGTCGATCTGCACGTTGACTGTCTGGGGCGGCGTGCCGATCTGGACGGGCGAGAGGTACTCAAAGTCGTTGTCTTGGGGGAGCGCGGTCACAGACCCCGTCGCGTTGCCCCCTGCACGCTCGTGTTAGTGCGCCCTCGCACCGGACGTCGGGGGCAAGGATGGCTCACGCTTGTCCAGGTCCTCGCGAAAGACTGGGTTCAGCTTGATGGCCGTCTTGATGGCGGGCGTCATCTCGGCCCCGTACTTTGCGTAGGCCCGCATCAATGCTCTCAATCCGTTGCGCTGGCTGTTGTCGTTCCCTTCGAATCCAGGGTTGCGAACCTGGGTGATGCTGAAACCACCCGTCTCGACTTCTCGGGCAATCTTGGGCTCAGAGGGGGCGACGGCGATGGGCTTCGAGGGGTGGCCCCCAAACGGCCGGGGAACCCGCCGCGCCCTTTCTGCCAGCTGGTTTTTGGCATCGGCGATTTCTCTGGCCTCGACAAAAAGGCCTGTCCCGTTCGTTTGCGGGGGCACCAGACTGTCGGAAGCTGTGGTAGCTGCGCGAGTCGCGGTTGTCAAGGTTGACGAGTCTGTTGTGACAGTTGGGAGTGAGGTTGCTGGTGCGGTAGCTTGAATGAACTTGGTCACCGAACGTGTGACGGCTCGGGTGCGAGTAGTGATCCTTGTGATTCTAGTTTCGGTCGTCCATGTCCAGTTCCCAGAGCCGCGATCCACCCTCGCGGTTGACAGGCCAGTGGCACTAAACGGTGGCGGAATAGAAGGATTTGGCGCTGTATTGTTGTCATAGGTTGCCGAACGTACGGGGACCACCCACGTGTTTGAGCCCCTGGGCCTGCCCAGAGCTTCTGAGAAGCTTGCAAGGAAGAGGGGGAGAAGACATGACACCGTCGATTTCATCTTGACTTGCCAGAGCGCTGTGCCCTGCACTTTGGATGGGAAAAAAAGAGTGGCAAAACACGAAACCGGTCATGATTTTGCAGAACACGCAGGACATTGAGGATATTTACCTGTGTCTGGCCGTACCCTCGACCTACCGACAATCACCAGGCATATTATCTAGGACCGAATTCACACCCGGGGCTGGCTGAGACAGCGACTCAAGTCGAGGCGCGGCCGTTCGCAATTTACGACAGGCAAGGCGCACCTTAGCCCCAGGCAAAACGCGCTCCATGATGCATTTCATACGCGCGCTGGCTGGGTGGATATGTTTGAGACAAAATACCGGTCCTCGGAGGCAGGGGAATCCGTCGAGGAATTCCTAGGAGAGGTAAGTACCCGCTCTGCGGATTCGGAGGTCAGGCGAGTATAGCGCTAAGCGTCTACATTCCATGAGGCTCGTTTGGGGTGGGACCGACCCCAGTCGCGCTTTTGCAGACATCACCAAGACACAACTACCAGCCACTTCAGGTCCACTCTAGGTTGGGGTGGTATGGTACCTGCCTACAATCTCGATACTCCCGCCGCCAGTCTAATTCTAGTGTGCTGCAGCCAACTAACCTCTCGCAATAAACGGGAGCCAAAAAGTTCGCCGTTACCTGTTTTGATGCAAGGCAAGACAATGCAGTCGTCAACCAAACACCTTCACATGGAGACTTTGTCTTTCCTTTACTACACAAGGAAGTATTCCACTCTAGGGAGATACGTACTTCAGGTAAGCAACGCAGCAAAGCTCCCACAGACACCTAGAAGCAGGACCTGGGCAAAATAGACTGACGCAACAGCTCTTTCCTGTCCCTCCAGGACCCCCCCCCCCCCCCCCCCCCTCCCCCGGGACAGAACCTCCATATCATGTGTCCGTAAGGCATAAGGCATTCTGGGCACAACGGAGGGAGTACAGTGAAGGCCACGGAAAACCACGGCAAAGGTAGCGCCACACCCCGCATGAAAACGCAAAGCCGACCTCCACAACCTGTTGGTTAGATTCTGTCAACTCCCACACACTCTATCATTGCCCTACATTATCTACTGATGCCATTTGCTTTCCATCCGGGAAGGTTGGCCGCCATGATTGGCGTACATACATACATGCCCCCACCCCATTTTCGTTTCGTGGAGCCGATTAGGTATTATAACACAACATGCCGTAATCAGCGCATCCTTCCCGCCAAACTCGGGTTCTTCCGCTCTCTAGCGGTGGGGCTTATTGGCCGCTCGGTCAGAGACCAACTCTAACCACTGTGGCCTGTACCCTTTCCTCTTTTGCTCAAGATCAATATATACATGTCAACGTGTTGAGAAAAGGGGGTGGGCGACCTTCCGCGCGACGTATCTGTATGTATATGACGAATCGGTGGACGACTAATCTTATTGCCCAGCGGGCGATATGCCTTGTGGGGGCCGCATCAGCTACTGTTACTATACCCACATGGAATACAGACATTAAGACGTCGCAGAAGGGGAATAGGGAACTATCCGCAGAGTTGGGCGCCGTCACCTACCTAGGCAGTTAGTATCCATGGCGCAAAATATTTAATGATCATGACTAGAATAGAGACAGCTTACCCCCCCTGGCCCGCCTCAGGAGTTGACTGAGTTGGACCGAGTGTCCATCGAGACGCTCAAATCCTGGTACCCTACCATCGTGGTCATCATCGGGACCGTCGGCGCCCAGATGACCTTTGCGGTGGTCCTAGCAGACCTTCCCGACACCGCGTCCGAGGTTTTTGCCAAGGATGATTTCAGAAAATTCGTGGTCGCAAGCTGGTCCATGTTTGTTACGCTGATATTTTCGGGCTTCGCCGGCGGCCTGCTCGGTATGCTCAACGAGCAAAAGTTGAGGGACGGTTGGTTTAAAAGCCACCGACGTTGGCTGCGCGCGGCCATTGCCTGCAATATCATCCTCATAACCGTTGGCTTTGCTGCCTTTGGATGCATGGCCGCAGCCATGACCGCGTACACCAATGCTGGGGTTGGAGGATTTGCTGCCTGGCAGATTGGCGGCGGTTACCTGATCACAATCTTGGCAATCTTTTGGTACATAGCACATTTGATAGAGTATAAGTACAATTTCTCAAATATTCCTGCTTATTGAGATTTAGCCCGAGACGATGACTGACTGGCCATGCTGCGTCTGATAAAGGATAACGTACTGCTTCTTTTTGGCTTCAAATGGACATTTCTCTTACCTGGTATCAATTTCGAGCGCTCAAAGCTCCAGAAGACATGAGTCCCAAGAGAATCAAGTTGAGGTGGTGATAATAGCCCCGATCATGCGAGGCAGACTACCGGCTGGATCGGCGATTTGGGGGGGGGGGGGTTACACTCATGGATAACTTGAAATGACGTGATTGATTGCGTTAATGTGAAGTTCTGCCGGGCCCCTGGACATTTTGCAACCCATGATATGTTCTGAGCACAACAATTATCAAACTATCCGAGAGTTCTCAAAGTCAGCAATGAGTTTCCCCACACGCCCTTTCCTGTACATCCGTCGGGTCCTACCAGTGCCGGGAACTGCCGGCACGAATCTCGAATTGGACTCGCGCTCGTTCCCCCAATGACGCTAACCCGACACCAACACCGCAACATGTCAAATCCTCGGTCGCCGTCGGCCCCGAAGAATAAGACGGAGGAAAAGAACATCAACTCGAGATGAGCCGAGTAGCTATAAGAACCCTCAAACCCTTCCGAGCCTGTTTCTCCCTCTCACCGTCCACAAACCCCCTCCGCACCGCGCCAGCCCAAAAGCACGACATCAACTCCGCTCGCCTCCCCCCAAACCATCACCACCACTCCCTCCACCACAAAACATCACCATCCTCCCCACACCCAACAACAACCCAGCCCTCCAAGATGCCCCACCCCCTCGCCCCGCTAGCCACCACCTTCAAATCACTCCACGCCCCCGGCCCCCTCCTCCTACCCAACGTCTACGACGCCACCTCGGCGCGGCTCATCGCGTCCCTCCCGGCCACCAAAGCCCTCGCGACCGCATCCTACGCGCTCGCGCTCGCGGGGGGGACCACCGACGCCGAGCTGACGCTAGACCAACACCTGTTGCTGCTGCCGCCCATCGGCGCCGTCGCACGTAGCGCCGGGTTGCCGCTGACGGTCGACCTGCAGGATGGGTACGGTGAGAGACTCGAGGAGGCCGTGCGGGGGGTTCTCGCCGAGGAGATTGGGGCGGTGGGGATAAACTTGGAGGATTCCACCGGGGGGACCTGGTGGACGTGGGTATTGCGGCCGAGAGGATCAAGAGGGTGCTGGAGATTGCAAAGGGGGAGGGGGTGGAAGACTTTGTCGTGAATGCGCGCTCGGATGCACACTTTGTAGGCGGGACGGTGGAGGAGGCGATTGAGCGCGGGAAGAGGTACCTTGAGGCCGGGGCGACGACGGTGTATATCCTCGCGCCGCCAGGCCAGTTGATGGGAGAGGGGCATGTGAGGAAGATTGTGGCAGAATTGGGGGGGAGGGTGAACCTGGCGCCGAGATGGGTCAAACCAGACGGGAGCAAGTTCGAAGGGGGATTGACCAGTCGGGATTTAGTCAAGTTAGGAGTGGCCAGGATTAGTGTCGGGCCATCATTGTACTTTGCCGCAGCCAAAGCCTTGAAAGATGCTGCTGGGTTTGTGTTTGGAGAGGAGGACTAGGCGCGACACGATACGATGAGAAATGTACCTATTATTTTGGTTGATGTTGCTAGCTCCAATCGCCAAGTACGTCGTATATCGTAGCCGTAAAAGAAAAGAAAAAGAAAAACTCCACTTTCCCTTCCTGGTATAATCCCACGACTCCACGGCTAAATCCTTGCCATCTCAATTTCGACTCCAAGTGTCAATCACCCCTAGACTCAAACTGGTGACGCACACCCGAAGCTGGTGGCGGCGCTTTTCCCATTGAACGCCGCAATAAGTTGCTCAACGCTCGAGTACACACCCAGCACGGCAGTAACAACACCACCTAGCATATAAAGCAGATTACACGTGTTGTAAATCGGGCGCTTCATGTACCCCCTGATCCACCTCTTCACACCCGTGTCGGCAAAGTTGAACGTCTTAGTTGCCGGATCGAACTGCTCTCCCTCGACAATTGCGTCCTTCTTGATCCAGAACCCCATGGCCAACAGCGCCGGTAAGGTGTAAGTGAAGCTCAAGATAAACAGGGCACTGATGAGCCCCGAGATGGCGAATAACTGGGGGATAGCGGCGGCGACGATAAAGGCAATAGCCCAGTAGATAGGGATCAGCGCCGTCCACAGCCACTTTCCGCGCGAGACGGTCAGAGGTGGGGCGTTGAAGACTTCCTGCAAGACCTCAATGTAGAGGACCTTGAGGCCAATGTTCCCGTACAGCGCGGCGGCGATCAAGCTCGTGACGAGCAGGATGATGTTGGTTGCGGTTTGCCAAGCGTAGACCGACAGGCCCTGGCCGACGGGGGTGTACGTGTATTGGCCCTGGAACGAGTAGACAAAGATGCCGAAGAAGATGTACACGACGTAGATAAAGACCTGGGCGATGAGAAGCGACTTCCAAAAGTCATGAGGATGGCGCATCTCGGACAGAAAGGCGGCGAAGACCATGCAGCCGCCGTAGGAGTAAACGGCCTGGTTCAGCCCGTTGAGGGAACCGATGAAGCCTGAGCCGCCGCTCGCGAGCCCATCAGGCGGAGTGCCGGCGAATGTAAGGACAGGGCCAGGACCGAACGTCTCTCCGAAGGACGCTTCAGTGGCCGCAAAATTTGGGAGCGTGTTGACCACAACGCCCATGCTTGCCATCATGTCAGTAACAGCTCTGGAACCCAAGTAATGCAAGACTTACACAATAAACATGACCAACAAGTTCAGGTAGACGGAAATGTGAGCGACCCAGGAAAAGCGGCGCAGACTGCGAATCTGACCGAGGCCGAAGCCGGCAACCATGAAGATGACGAGACAAGCCACGAAGCAGATGCCGGCATTGCCATCCGGGCCCTGGGAGATCTGAGAAATAGCCTGGCCATTTGCGAGGATAATGACCGAGACCATGAGAAGCAGCTGCAGGCCCAGTGCGGTGTTGACCAAGTGGCGCGAGAGAGGCCCAAAGACACGGTAGTAGAGGTCGCCGTAACCCTTGAGCGGGTGCCGGTCCGAGTCGAGGCCCATAAAGACCTTCCAGATAATCCATCCAGAGCTGATAAAACGGTCAGCACACACGGATCTGCGAGGATCGGGGGTTAGAGTTGCGCACTAGTACGACATGGCACCGAAGACGGTGTACAGTGCAATACCTGGGCCGTAGCCCATCTGCGCAAAGGCCCATCTGTTACACCTGTGTTAGCCTGGCGTCTCCACGATTGTCCTTTTTTTTTTTTTTTTTTTTTTTTTTTTCCGCCATGACACCGGGGATCCTTACGGGGCTGAAAATGGGCCGAGAATATCTGTCGTGATGAGGTAGAAGATGCCACCCCATCCTGCGGTGCGCATGGCGCGACTCGCCTGCTTCCACTCATTGTCCGTTACACCGGTGACTATAAGATCCGGGCTGCTTTTGCCGTTGGAGTAGGCTGGGGGAGTTGTTCCCGAGATGCCTAGTTCGGACCCGGTCTTCTCGCTGGCCGAAGCATCGCCGGTCGAGGTGGGCGGGGGATACTTTTCCTTGGAGAATCGGCTAGCAACAAGGGTCTTGATGGTGGAGGGGCCGCGAGAGGAGAGATAGAGTGCATTGGCAGCTTCTTCCTCCTTTCTGGTGATTTCGGCCCAGTAAAGGTACTCCTCGAAGGTGATGGAGGGGTCGTGGGCGTTGGCGGTCCGCAATGGGTCGAGGGGTGGGACGGCTTGGACGACTTCGCGATGGATATCGCCAACCTCCTCGCCGGCGAGCACGGGCGCGGTTGTGAGCGACATGCCGTTGACGATTCTGAGAGGAGAGGGCAGCTTGACTCAGGTGTGGGGTATTGACAGGTTGACAGCGGAAAAGGTCAACAGCTGGAAAACAACAGGATCGCGGGACGCGACTTCCTCTTGGCAGAAGCTAGAGCGCGGGAAAGAGCAATGGGATGCACTTGACACCTGGGTCCTTGCACTTTATCCTCGACTGACGGATAGATAGGGACCTAGACATGGATGGAAGTGACTGTGGTGATCGGACAGGGGCTGACGGCCAGAGCGCAATCCGTGTGAAATGTAACACACCTGCGCACCCGTGACTCTGGACAGCTAACACAAACGTCGGTTCCTTACTCTGATCTCTCCCCTCTCTGATAATTATCCTAGCAAGGTGCCTTGGCTGACTGCATATTTCATGTAGTCGTGCATGTGTTCGAATTGGGTGACATGGAGCCCGAGATTGGCTCCCACAGTGGTTCAATCGGTCCTTCCGTCTCCAAGTCCCTTGGCTCTCACCGACTCGATACCACCACCAACAAAAGGCTGTGGCGGCGATGAAACGCTCGAGTGCTCCCTCGCCATGCCGCTTGGCATGCTCCTTGGCGTCAGCGGCCCAGTGCCGTGCCGTGTGGCACGACAGCCACGGTGCGAAGGATAGCCTCTGACAGCGGCTGTAGGGCTGGCGGAGATCATGGCGTTGCAGGCAGTGCCGTGGTGCTCAACAATTACTTCTTGTTTTTTTTTGGTTTTTTTTTTCACCGGCTTATCTGTCCTGGTTTGAGCTCTATAGGATAGAATTGTATCCGATCAGTGAATGTGTAGCCACAACAACTCGCTGCTGCGCTTTGCGCATCATGAATGGCCAGAGAAAGAAGGCGAAGGGGGCGGGGTGGGTTGTGTAACGGTGCAGTGAAGCAACTTATTTGCCGCTGTGATTTCTGCAGTACTTCGGCACATGCAGCCAAGCTGCTGCTGTCAGAGTCCGCGCCACCTGGCCAGTTCTCATATATTGCTGCAGCTTTACAGATGGAGAAGTATGTATGGGAAACCGAGCGGCGAAGATACCATTCTCGGGATACCCTTATCAAGAACAATCAATACATGTCAGGAATCGGCACCACATCCGGGACGTCATCTCTCCTGTCGCGTACTTCTCGCCCAATTGAGTTCTGACCATTGACAGACCTGCATACTCGCATCTGGGTCTTACGCTCAAGGGCTGCGCGGCTATCTTATTGGTCTTGAACCGCCCCCCGGGCTGCCTCGTCAGACGGCGCAGCATCGAGCGAAGGGCGCATGAGCAGTGAGATGCAAGTGGGGTAAAGAATTTGCGTATGAGCTACATGATGGAATCTTGACTCGATGATAACCTGTACTTCGGCTAGTCCCGCGCCCGGCAGCCTGGCTCGCATGGTTCAAGTGCCAGGCTTGGGATATCTTGCTAACCATAGGCAGCTGTGGTTTCGATAAACTACATGGCATGAAACAACCGCGATGTCCATGTTCAACTGCCCCCATCTTAGGCAAAGACCTCAGTTGTACGTTTCCTCGACGGCCGTCTTCTCCCGCTCTAGAAACTTGTCAAAAGTACCCATTGGAATGCCCCACGACTTTGCCTTGTCCAATTTTGCAAATCTTTCCCCATCGCGGAGTATCAGTTGAGCGACAATAAGCGGGTTTGTTGCGGTCCCTGCCCTGATTTCCTCGTCGGTATAGAACTGGGCTCTCAGCTCGCGCCCAGTCGCTGCCGATAGCATCTCCATCACCTGGATTGGCGTCAATTTCTCACCCACAAGTTCGATGCCCTGCTTGTCGAACCGCTGTGGATCTTGGAATGCTGCAACTGCGAACTTGGCAATGTCTTCGGGATCGATCAAGCTAATTTTTGTATCGGGTGTCATGGCCGTGAGCCAGGTGTTGCTTGCGAAGATTTCGTGATACATGCGGACTTTTGGGTCCAGGAGGTTCGACATAAAAAAGCCAGGACGGAGGATAGTCCAGTGCTCAAAGCCAGCCCGCTGCACCAGACCCTCGACAATGTTCTTGCAGAAAAGCATCTTTGCAAGGAGGTGCTCCGCCGGCAACAACGTTCGCCTCTCTGGGGCGTCAGCGCTTACAACGCTAGTGTAGACGACGTGTCTGACACCCGAGGCCTTGGCAATTCGGAGGATGCGTTGGGCCCAAATGCGCTCGTCGTCCAAATCTCTGTAGTTCGGGACAAGGGCGAGAAACAGCAGGTCGCAGCCGGCGAGACCAGTCGTTAGCGAAGCCTCGTCGTCCCAGTCGCCAATGTTTAGCGTGACTCCGAGCTTGGCGAGCGCCTGAGCCGGGCGCGAATCGGTATTCCGAACCGTGGCGCGGACATGCCAGCCGAGCTGCCGAAGCTGGCGGCACACGGCCGACCCCTGAGTGCCGGTGGCAGTGACAACGAAGACGGTTGGGATACTGGATGATGACATGATGCTGGGAGGATCAAAATTGAGCTCATGTACTTGGTGAGGGGTTTGATCAATGTTGGCTGGGACTGCAACATACCCCCCGAGGTACACGGGAGGTTTTAAATACGATATCCCTATTTACCTACACAATTGACAGGTTGGTTGCGGGCCGGGCATGCTAGCGGACGGCGGAGAGCGGCGGAGGATGGCGGAGTTCCGCCGTTGCGTTGTCCCAGGGGTTGCTGCCCCGCTCGCTTGGTGGACGACTCGCCGGAATCGCGCCTTTTGCAATCGACGCGCCGGAGCAGAAAAGCGGTCGGCATCATTTACTAGCCCAAATTTTGGTCTGCCAGTCTCGATCCCCCCCTCCCCCCCCCCCCCAATCCGCAGGTGGTCGGCATACCCCATGCCGCGCTCTTTCACGTCCATCGAGCGGGACAACCCGCCCTCGCGGCGGAAGTCCTGTCTCGCCTGCACCAAAGCCCGCCGCCGCTGTGACCAGGCCATTCCCGCATGCCAGAGATGCGCTCAGCGGAGTACCGACTGCCAATACCCGCAGGGTACGAGGTCCAAGAGGAGCCTGGTGTCGGTTTCCTCGACCGCCCACGCGTCCCAGTCTGGCACCGAGCAGCAGATTGAGTCTCTGTTTGATCTCGCTGCAACACCTCAAGCATCGCTAGACATACCCAACTCTGTCTTGGAACCCCCCGGCTACTTTCTCGGTGATTTGTTTTCCACTCAGGAGTATGATGCCGATACCACTGTGTTCCTCGATACAACCTCTCAAGCCTTGATAAGCCCGGCGCTGCCAAGGACGGTTCTCACCACCTCCCAAATCAACAAGGCCATCTCGTCTCGACTTCAGTATGCCTTGGACAGGATATCAGCATCGACCCGCCAGATGTTTCTCGAGAACCAGACGCCTTGGTGCCATGCCCATCTCTACGATGATGGTATGCCGCCGTCGATGCAATGTGTGCCTCCAGCCCCAAAACAAGCTCCTCTCAATCTGCATCCATCAGCTAACCAAGTCACAGACGCCCTCTCGACCGCTGCCCTGCATGCGGCCAGGAATGACGCTAATAACAGAGTGATTCGTGACTGCATCGAGAGCCGGGTGCAAGATCTGCTGTCCAGTCCCGCGCCAACCGCCCCGCTTGATCTTATTGCACACGCACATGCCCTCTTCATCTACCAGATCCTCCGCCTATTCGACACAGATTCCCGAGTTCGCCTCAGTTGCGACGCCACCATGTCGCAGCTCGAAGAAGCAGCCTATGCCCTCATACCGCACGTCAAGTTTCACGAACTTACGGCCTCGGGCCAGACAGGCCAGGCACTGGATATCTTGCCCTTGTACCCAATCTCGGCGACGCGTGACTTTTGGAACTCGTGGGTCTTTCAGGAGTCGGCTCGGCGGACGTTGTCCGTAATCCTGTTCTTCGTGCTTGCATATCGATACGTGAAGGGCGAGCTGCGGACAAAGTGCAACCAGAACACGTGCATCAGCCGCTCAGTGACCCTGTCGGCGCATCTATGGCAAGCAGACGACCCTGTTGACTTTGCCATCGCGTGGAGGAACAAGAAACATTTCGTCGTGAACGGCGAAGCGTAAGTCGCATCCCTTGTCCGAAGGCGCTATGCGGTGGATTTGTGTGTGTGTGTGTGTGTGTGTGTGTAGAGAGCCTAACCGACGAAACAGATTGGACTCTGTGACAGAGCTCATGGAGGACGCTAGGAGTGATGACATAGATGAGTTTGGCAAGATTATGCTGACTGGGCTGATGGGTAAAGACGAGGCCAAGGGCTGGCTGGCCTTGAGAGGTGTCGCACTATGATTGCCCAGGTGGCGTGTCCTGGGAAGGCGCACTGGCGGCTGGGGTTGAAGCGAAACATCGTGAGTCAACGCCAAGACCCAAAAATCCACACAGTGGGGTGCAAAAACACGCAACAACAAGAAGAGAACGATCAGGGGAATACTGTATATCCACTCAGAGTGGAGAATTCGAATTTGAGGGCCTTGCTGGGGCTTGAACCTAGGACCACTTACACCCAAAGCAAGTATGCTACCACTACACCACAAGGCCTTGTTCGATTGATGAAAGCCCCTGCTCCATAATGTGACTTGGTGCCTGGTGGCAGTGCCACACACTGGGCAATCGTTGATGTTGGTCTTGTCAAGTCGGAGAGGAATGCGAGAGCGGCCTGTGTGACTCGGACAAAACACAAATTCGCACCTGCCCTTCGACCCCGGCCTAGCAAACAAATTCCAAACAGCCAAAATCATTCCACGGTTCATAGACTCGATGTCCTTGTATTTTTCAGCTATTCTTTTTGATTGAGCACGCAAAAAAAAAAAAAAAACAAGTTGTCATTACTTGGGCAACCCTACACGCTCAGTTATACTCACACACATTGACTCAGTTGCACTGCTTGATGGCAGTCCCATCCTTCAGCTCAGCCAGCATCTCGTCGCTCGCCTTTTGCGAAATCATAAACGTCGACACGGCCGGGAAAATGCCGGGAATCCTCGCAAACGCGCTCGCATCGACTACGCGCAGCCCAGCGACGCCGCGGACGCGGAACTTGCTATCCAACACGGCCAGGGGGTCGCTGTCGGCGCCAATCTTGCACGTACTCGTCGGGTGATGGCCAAAGGTCTGCTTGTGGATCCAATCGACGTCCTCCTTGCCGCAGTACCCATCCGCGTCGGGCTTGCCACTGCACGGCGGCTCGACCGTGGTGATTCCCACGCGGGCGTAGATCCGGCGAATCCACGCGACCGTGTCCTTCATGGCCTCGAGGTCATACTCGGACCCGACCGCGTAGTGATTGAAGTTGATCTCGGGCGTCTCGGTCGGATCCGCCGACTTGAGCTTGACCCACCCCTTGTTGTTCACCGACGAGCCCTTGACCATGCTCACGCCGTACGGCTGCCTGGGCTCCGCCGGCGTGCGCACCGGGTTATCCGGCCAGAACCCGCGGAACAAGAACCCCTGCCCGCCCATGAGGAACATGTCACGCTCCCCGTGCGCCGGGTGCTTGGTCTTGTACATGGCGACGCCCGCCTGCCCGTTACCGGCACTCCCCGATCCCACAATCGGCATCTCCTGATTGTCCATCAGATTCTGCCCCACGCCGGGGAGATCCTTGACAACCGGGATCCCAAACTTCTTGAGCTCCGTCGCGTTCCCGATGCCGCTGAGCTGCAGCAGCTGCGGCGAGTTGAACGCGCCGCCAGAGATGATGACCTCGCGCCTGGCAAGGACAGTCCGCTTCTGCCCCGCGGCATTTGCCGCCCGCCGGTTGTCACCCGCGTACAGCGACTTGCCAAAAAGGAACTCGACGCCCGTAGCGCGCGGGGTGCCCGCAACCCCACACTTGGAGGCGGTGGTGTCAAAGAGGACCTTGGTGGCGAGGGAGGTCAGGGAGACGGTCAGGTTGGCCCCGGCCTTGACGGCGGCCTGGATGTAGTCGCGCGACGAGTAGCGGTTGCCGTTGGCGTACTGGTGCGTGACGAGGCCGAAGAGGGACGAGGTCTGGTCGCGCGTGGGGCTGAGTTCGTTAGGGTCGCGGATCAGTAGGTTAGACATGGACATGGTCAGGTTCAGGTCCTTGGCATAGGCGCCCATGACTGTGTTGCCCGCGAGGGCCCCCTGGCGGGACTGCGTCATGAAGCCCATGTTGGTTTGGAAGAAGCCATCGAAGCCGTGATTGGTCGCGGTCTTGGCGGCGTAGTTGTTCTTTTCGATCTTGGTGAAGATCTTGTGCATGTTCTCAGCCCTGCGTGCGGTCAGTAACGGATCAGGCGGGGGGGGGGGGGGGGGGGGGGGAAGGGGGCTAGAGGTTAGGGTGGCTTACTTCCAGCTGTCGTCGCCCGTCACGTTGGCGTGGTAGTTCCAGTCACTGTCGGGAGGCAGCCAGCAGACCATGGCGTTGATCATGGAAGAGCCGCCCAGGGTAGCACCACGCGGATAGTAGACGCCCAGCAGCTTGGACCCTGCCGGGGCGCCGTTCTGGCCGACCCAGTACTTGCCCTCGGGAGTCAGCCAGGTGAGATGGCTGTACGTGTTGTCGCGTGGGTCGCCTTCGGGGTAATGCTTGACATAGAAATCCCAGGTCACGGTCGGTGTGTATTGCCCGAAGCCCCGGCCAGGGTTGTCGTCGCCCGCCTCGATCAAGAACACAGAGTATCCAGCCTTGGCGAGGTTGACGGCGAGCACGCCACCGCCGGGTCCCGTCCCGACCACTACATAGTCGTAGGTATCGCCATCGGCAGCGGGCGCAGCGGGTGCAGACGAAACCGGGTCCAAGAGAAGCAGGGCAACCGAGATCAGCTGGGCGAAGCTGCTGAAGGCACCGCCGGCTCCTTTTCCTCGTAGCAACTTCATGGCGAGATGATAAGAGAATTGACTCGAGGGGCTGCGGCGAGCGGCAGGCGACAAAAGACAATGAGACTTCGCGCGGTTAAGAAGGCCATCGAGACTCCCAACTCCAACCTCTTCCCCCCCCCCTTCTCCCCACTCCCCTTCACCCCAAACGCCCCCCTCGGCTGCCCGAACCGAGAGCGCCTTCACGAGACAGGGTCATCTTGAGCGCTTGGCGTCGCGAGCGACTTCCAATGGGGGGCGTCTTCCATATATGCCAAGGCCGACTTCATCATCGGCTGGATATCCGAAGCCAGAGTGCCAATATAAGGAGCCATGGGCTCTAATAGGTTCTGGACCAGACAGTCGCAGAGAGCATGCCTGGTAGTATCGCTGGGCCCGATCCGGCTCCTTACCCGGAGCGGTGGCGTGCGGGCGGTCGTGTATTTACCCCACACCCGGAGTCTAGAAGGTCGTTGTCGCGTCGCCGAAAGACATGTGCCGCGGTATTGGCCTGAGCTTGTTTAATGGGGACATTCTGCCGCGAGCCTGTAACGGGGTGTGCCTGGGCGGCTGGGGCCGCGGTGACTGGCTGCTGGGGCTTGACAAGAATTAGCCGGAACGAAAATAGTTGCAATATCGACCCTCATCAAGGATGATCAGAGCTTTGGCGTAGTTTCCTCATTGAGGGACTCGGGAGGTATACCGGCGAGGAAGACCACCGATTTGCTCGTGCGGAGCTACGACTACCAATCCATGGCATTCTCTGATCGCCAGCGTTGCGTAAGCTCAAGCAGGGTGTCCGGCAGTTGTTAGGCAGTTTGCTGTGACATGACTAGGATCGACATGATTCGCAGTCTCAAATCCTGCCAGGGCTGCAGGAATGTCCGTAATGGTGAGAATGACTTGGGTCGTAACAACGAAACCGTGACAGGAACTAAACTCTTCCATTCCATCTATAATCGACGGTTTTGGCTCCGAATTAATGCTTAAATTTTTTTTAAAAAAACCAAACACCGCTCGCAATGCCCGCACTCCTGGGTATTCTGGCCAAATCCCAATGCCTCCAACTGAAAATAATACAGCCCCTTTTTGGTATCCAAAACCCATCAACTCCCAAGCTCATACCTCCTCCCACCCCCTAACTCCGCAACCCCGGGCGACCCCAGCTCCGCCGGCCCGGGCGGCAGCGGCTTAGCACTACCGTAATACCCGCCGTTGGGCGGGGCCGTGGCGCTATACATCTCGACCGGGGGGGCGGCAGGCGGCGTGCCGTACCCATTGTCCCGGTACTGGCTCATAGTCGAGGAGTCCCCGCCAGCAAGTTCGTGTGTCATTGAATCCGCCTTGGTTTTGCGCCGCCGTAGCAGGAAGTAGACGAGCCCCCCTGATGCGATAATTGCAAGGGGGATGCCGACACCGAGACCAACTTTGAGGCCTGCCGTGTTTTCTGGTTCGGCAGTAGTGGCATTGTTGGGGTTCGAGGACTGACTGCTGGCCGGGGAGTTAGTTCCTGTCGTCGGGGAGGAGCTTGGTGGTGATGATGCTGATGTTGATGTGGTGGAGGTAGAGGGGGTGAGGGTGAATCGCTCGGTGCCGGTGCCCGAGGGGGGGTAGCTCGTGGTTGCTGCCGTAACGCGAGCCTTGACCACATTCCCGTTTTCGTCGAGGAATATACCGCGGCCGTCCTGGCAGCATTGTGGATCCTTGTTACAGCAGAGGCTGCCATCGTTGCAGGGTACGACGCGGGGCAGCACGCCGTTGCCGAACTCGGTCTCATCTAGATATCGTGTCAGCAGGTCTGTAAACCCCAACTATCTGCTCGGGTTGCGCCCGTACTGTAGAGGCATATCTGCCCGCAGCTGTCGTCCCACGGGCTCACAGCGCAAGGCCCGCGTACCCACAACTCGGGTCCATCATTGGGATTATGGCAGAGCCGGTTCGATAAACATGTTGCGCCGACTCCACAGCAGGCATTCGACCCCGGACACCGAGAATTGTTGGTATACGCGCTTCCGCTGAGCCCGAAGCACACAATGCCTGTTGTTTGCGCGTCCGCCGAGTGCGAGTACGAGAGCAGGAGAGCCGGTAACGCAGTGCAGAGGAAGAGCGACCGCAGAGCAGACGAAGACGACCAGCTGCTCGCCATTTCGAAGCGTGATTCTGCCGCAACTTGCACGGAAACGAGGGTGTGTGGTCAGAAAATAGTGTTTTGGAGAGATTCGCTCCTGGACCCCAGAGCAGAGGGGAAAAACGGGGTGAACCCTTTCACGGGATCTCGGATCCTATGCGCACTCGGACTTGTGTGTGTGTGTGACGGTCGATCATTGTGATGGTGGCTTATGATTGGTGCCACAACACCAGCACCGTGACGTTTGCGCAGGATTCCTAGTTCCACATAACTAGTTAGTTATGCCGGGGGGGGGGGGGGGGAAGGGGGGGCATGGCGCAGGCCTGGCGCAGACGGGCAAGGCATCATCGCCTGGGACGAATCCTTCGCCACGCCGTATTGCCCGTATTGCACCATGCGTGCCGTGCTTGAGACGCCGTTGGATGCTGTTTTTGCTGTTGGGGGAATGCAGGGGATCATCGCCCCTGCACTGCTTGCCTGGCTTGTTGTAGAGTGTTGGTGGGGTCAATTGGCGCTCGCAGCTCGGTGCTAGGTTCCCCTTACAGCTGCGGTGCTTGCGTGTAACTAGATTTCACGTCGGGAAGGCGGCACTGGAGGCAGCTTCGGGGATTGCGGTTAGCGGTTGTGTCAAGCGCCGGGCGAGAGCAGATTGGGTCGTGGTCCTGGCCCACCCAGTCACACCTGATTGAGATGATGGACTGGATCCTGCGACCCTGGGAGGGTTGGCTGAAACGCTGGTTTGATGATCATAGCCACTCCTTTTCTCTCCTTCTCCAAAACCAAATCGAGTTCGACTGTTGATTGAGGTCATTCAGCTTCGGAGTCCAGTCCAGCCAGAGTCACCTCGACCAAGCTCCGAGTCAACTCGGAGGCTGTTCGCGATTTGGGAGCAGCTGAGAGGGCTCAAATAGTGATGACCCCCACATTCTAGCCGCCGTTTTAGCAGGCGACTTTCGAAGAACCGTGCAGCTGGGGGAGTGAGGCCATATCGACCTGGGATTATTCCTCTAATTGCCGTTTGTAAGTTGTCACCCCCAAGGTGACATCCCGTCGCCCCAGAAGCTGCGCGTGCACTACACATTACACGATTACCCTTCAGTAACAGCAACACCCCCCTTGATGATATCCGCTGCCCTCTCGGCCACAGCATACAGCGTCGCCTGCAGTCCCGCAACCGGAATCAGCGGCAGCACGCTGGCGTCAACAATTCTCAGACCTTGGATGCCATAAACCCTCAACTCCTCATCCACAACCCCCCCATACCCTTGCGGCATCATTGCCGCCGTGCAGCACGGGTTATTCCCGTGGGGCTGGAACAAACTCCCCCGCAGCGCCTCCTCCACCTGCGCATCCGTGACCACCGCCGCGCCAGGACTCACCTCGGCCGGCGATAGCCCCTTGAGCGCGGGACTCCCAACAAACTTCCTCCCTAGCTTCACCCCGAGGACGCCGACCGCGGTATCAAATGGATGCGCGAGCGCCCCAAAGTCCAGCCGCGGCGCCGCCTCCTCGGGATGCGGGTTGGTGCTCTCGATGAGCACCGTCCCGCGCGACAAGGGCTTCGCTGCCGCGAAGTTGATGCGCGCGTCGCCGGCCCAGGAGACCTCGAAGAGACCCGCGTCGCCGGCGATCATGCGGTTGACGATGAAGGACTGCGATTTGTAGCCCTCGATCAGGTCCGGGTGGTCGGCGTAGTACTGGGGCAGGAAGGTCTCGGGGCCGGGGCCGTCGTAGAGGGATTGGATCAGGGACGCGGACGAGGTGGTCAGGTTGGAGAGGGAGAGGACGGCGCGGGTGTTGCCGTGGGCCGAGGTGAAAGGGCCGGTGCGGTTGGTGAGGAAGGCATCGAGGGCCGATTCGGAGGGGAGGGGGTCGGTTTCTGAGGTGAGGGTGGATGGGTTGACTGAGCTGGGAGAGGTGAAGGAGAACTCCATCTTGATGGTCGGGTGGTCTTGGTAGTTGGCCCCTACGCCCGGCAGATCTTTGGCCACCGTGATGTTCAGGCTTTCCAGGAGATCGGCTGCTCCGATGCCGCTCAGCTGGAGGATCTGAGGGGTGTGAATTGCGCCGGCCGCGAGGATGACCTCTTTGCGGATGGGCAGTGTGATATGACGCTCCAAGTTGATGCGTGCGATGATGTCAACGCCGACAACTTTCGAGTCCTTGGTGTTGACCCGGGCAACGTAGTTCTCGACCAGGATATCCAGGTTCGGCCGGCTTGCAGCCGGATCGTAGTAGGCCGTACGCGCGGATGATCGTGTGAGGTTCTTTCCGTCTGCGCTGATGGGCTTCCATGATACTCCAATAATCCCGCCGTCGGTCCCGCCGTCCTCCCGGATTTCAAAACCCAGATCCTTTGTCCAGGCATCGTTCAGCGTGTCTGGGACCGCAGTCAGTAAAAACGCGGCTTTTTCTTGGGATTCGAGATACTCACAAGTATCTGGCCATTGCCAGGGCGGGAAAGTCGCCTTGACGGGTCCGTTGCCGTAGCTAGCGGTGCTGAATTTGTACTTGTTCTTCGCCTTTACTTCGTCGCTCGGAGCATCGAGGGTAGTCGACTTGGGCATGTTAGCGATTTCAGTGAGAAGAACACGCACCCACATCGCCTACCTTCTTGAAGTACTTCTGGAGACCCGCCCACCCCCAGCCCGAGTTCCCAAGCTCTTCCCATGCATCGTAATCATTGGTCTGTCCCCGAGTCATATACATTTCATTGACGGCCGAACCTCCTCCAACATTCATGCCCAGCGAAAGAGTGAAGGTCCGGTTCTCGAGATTCTTCTGCTCCGCCGAAGACTGCTGAAACATGAGAACCTTGTTTTGCAGCTGGTCGGCGTAGTAGGGGATCGCCGTGTCCCAGCTGTCGTCGAAATCGCCATATTCGACCACCAAGACGGTAACTGAGAGTGCCTCTTATTAGATTTTGGCATGACCGTTCGGACACACAGCTGTCACATACCATTGGAATCTTCAGTCAGCCTGTTTGCGACAACAAGTCCGGTGAGACCTCCGCCCGCAATGATGTAGTCGTAGGAATCCCTCAGCAGCTGGTAGTCGTGATGGACACCGCCCGCCACCACCAGAGGAGAGGAAATACCAGCAAACAGAACCCACGCCGCCAGTGGCGACGTAAACATGTTTTGCCAACTCGGTGACATTTTCCCTACCGAAAAAGAAAAAAAAAAAACAAGGCTCGACAGCCGTCACTTGAAATGCGCGCAGAAGGGGATCATCTTGAGAGCATTTATTCTACCGCCACTAGCAGCGCATCCCGAAATCCGATGGCGCATATTGGGTTGTATATTGCAACTCCCCTGCGCGCCCAGCTCTTCTTCCCTACGCCCTCGGATATAAATGAGTTGTTTAATGTCCCGATTTTCGTACCTTACAGAGGACATCCGTCCCGCCCACCCATTCAAGCACGGCGTGTCCCGGCAAACTGGGTGATTCGCCGTGGCAATTGACCCCTTTTGTGTCCGCTTTCCATTTACATACACTTTAGCCGTGTCTGTTCCGCTGCCACCCCGCAGCACTTCAGGCAATTGATGTCGCTCGATCGAATGCGCAATTGAGATATCATGGTAAGTGCGCCAGGAACAAATCCGGCGAGAGTGGGTAGAAGTATATAAGATTGTCGAGAGCGCTGTGAGTATCGAGTTTTGATGGGTTTTGATAATAAAGGTCTGTGTAGCGTCTATCGAGTCTATTGCGTGATTGTGCCTCGCAGCATGAAGACAGTCGAGTTTACGCGATCCTTCAGCATCGTCAGCTCCAAACAAACAAATGACTGAGTCGATTCGTGCACAAAACCTCTGCGAAAGGCAAAAAGTTAACGCTGTGGGCCTTGCTGGGGCTTGAACCCAGGACCACTTGCACCCAAAGCAAGTATGCTACCACTACACCACAAGGCCTAGTTAATGTTTTAGATGATTCTCTGCGCTCGAATAAGCCGCTAAGATGCGCTGGAACTGACAAGGTTGATGGATGGGTGTAAATTGGCTGGGTTCGATTGGCTGCCGAGGTTGTGCGAGTAGTGGGTTCGGCTGTGTCAATAGAAATGTTGGTGTTGAGGGAGCGGATCTGTGGCTGTGGCAGCCTCTATTTTGGGTCTGCATCATGGCGTTTCTAAAACGAGAAGGGTGCCGCTGGAGTGACTTAATTACAGATGAGTGAAGAAATATTTTCGAAAAATTTGTCGAAATCACAGGCAAGGCACATGCCTCGAATCGAGGGCCCATTGTCGCAGAGTTGATGAACGAGGGTTAGGGCTGGGGCTGGACTGACTTGACACCCCGCAGATGGTTCTTGGGTAGACTTGGGTGGCTAGGCTCGATAAGAAGAATAGTGGGGCATGCAATGCATGCGATAGCATTTCTGGCCAAAAATTAACGATTCGACGGCCAAGTGCCCACCGTCGAGGTTCGTTCTTCCAAAGTCAAGTAATGCGACCAATCCGCCAATTCGCAACATGGCAGCCGACGAGACACCTTCTGCCGCTACGGGCGCGCCCCCTACCGCGTCTGCCGCGTCTGCCGCATCTGCGCCATCTGGCGGGGAGCACCAGCCGCGCGGCGAGAACAATGGCGACAGAGAGGGTCGCGGCGGGCCGCGAGGGCGAGGCAAGCGCGGGGGAGGCCGCGGAGGTCGCGGAGGCCGCGGCGGCAGAGACAGAGGGAACGATAAGTCGCATAAGACGAGCGGTTTTGGGTCTAACAAGTATGTTTTCCCTTGGTCTTTTGGAATTCTGCATGACGCCCCATGCCGACTCTGACCAGCTCGCAGGCGCGACTTGGCCGACAAGCGCGAACAGGTCCAGAACACGCGCAACGCCAAGCGCCAGAAGGTCATTGACGACGACGGCGGCGGCAATAGCTACATGAGCATCGGCTTCACCAAGGAAGAAATCGCCGCCGAGGAACGCCGTCCCAAGCGCAAGGTCGCCGTGCTGATCGGCTACGCTGGGACTGGTTACCACGGCATCCAGATCAATCATAAGGAGAGAACGATCGAGGGCGATATCTTCGCTGCATTTGTGGCGATTGGCGCCATTGCCAAGGCCAATGCCGACGACCCCAAGAAATCCAGTCTGGTGCGCTGTGCTCGCACCGACAAGGGCGTCCACGCCGCCGGCAACGTCCTGTCGCTCAAGCTCATTGTCGAAGACGAAGACCTTGTCGAGAAGCTAAACATCCACCTGCCCGAGCAAATACGCGTCTGGGCCATCCAGCGCACCAACAATGGCTTCAGCTGCTACCAGGCCTGCGACTCGCGGTGGTACGAGTACCTGATGCCCAGCTACGCCCTGCTTCCCCCCAAGCCGCAGAGCTTCCTCGGCAAGAAGCTCCGGGATGCTGCGAAGGACAAGGGTGTATACGAGGAATACCAGGACCGGCTAGACGATGTCAAGACCTTTTGGGACGAGGTCGAGAAGAACGACATCTTGCCCATCCTGGAGAAGATGGACCCCGAGATCCGCGCCGAGGTGGTGCGCATCATTAGCGACAATGCCGACAAGGAGCTCAGCGATGAGACCGCCGAGCCTGCGAAGACAGATTGTAAGGCCGGGGCCGAGGATGTTGCGATGAAGGGTGTGGAGCTAGAGCCCGTCGAGGCCGAGGCCGAGCCCTCAGCGGCACCGCCGACAACTGAGGCCGCGCCTGACGCAGAGCCCGCCGCCAAGGTCGAGAGGGAGCTCACACCAGTCGAGCTGGCCGTCCGGGAAGTCAAGGCAGCCTACATCGCGGCTAAGCGACGGTACCGCGTGACGCCCACGCGCCTGCAAAAGCTCCAGCAAGCTATGGACCTGTACCTGGGTACCCACAATTTCCACAACTACACGGTGCTCAAGTCGGCCAAGGACCCATCGGCGCAGCGCCACATCAAGTCTTTCCAGGTCGACACGAAGCCCATTCACATGGGCGACACCGAGTGGCTGTCCATCAAGATCCACGGCCAGAGCTTTATGATGCACCAGATCCGCAAGATGATCGCCATGGCCGTCATGGTGGTGCGCTGCGGTGCGCCCTTCAACCTGATCAGCGAGAGCTACGAGAGCAGGCGCATTAGTATTCCCAAGGCGCCCGGGCTGGGTCTTATGTTGGAGCGGCCCATGTTCACGGAGTTCAACAAGAAGGCGGTCACGCTGGGCCGCGACCCCATCGACTTTGCCAAGTTCGAAGACAAGATCCAGGAGTTCAAGGACCAGCACATTTACAGGAGGATGTTCGAGGTGGAGGAGAAGGAGAATTCGTGAGTGTTTTCTGCTATTGCTGTGTGCGGGATGAGTGCTGACATCGGACAGGTTCCATCTTTTCTTCAACCAGGTTGACAACTTCCGAACGGATTACTTCCTATGGGCCACGGCTGGCGGGCTCGAGGCGTCTCATCAGCGGTCGGATCGGACGGGAGAGAGGATACCCAAAGCGCTGCAGGCCGAGCTTGGCGATGATGCCGATGGTGTGGCGGAAGAAGCCAACTAAGTGGCCTTCTACTGAGTCCCCTCTGGGGATGTTGGCTGAGATCACGGCGATTGCCAGCTGCAATAACCAAATCAAAGCAACAGTTGGCACTCGTGAAATGGCTGGCACTCGTGAAATGTGTAGACTATCATCGGCCATGCAATTTAGCGCCGACACAACTGCAGAAAAAATGAATCATGACATCTCCGTCAAGGCATGAACTCGGGTCAACACGGTGCCCCAAGGCCCCAACCCATGTATTCCCACGCCTCCCAGTGCATTGAAGAATCCCTTCAAAGCTCACCCGTGGCCTCTAGCTGTCTTGATCTTCAGCAACCGTCTCAGGTTGGATTCCGTCCTCGATAACCTGACCGGCCTTCTTTGCCCCCCCAGCCGGAACCTTGACAATCATGGCAAGCGACGAGTACGTCATCAAACCCTCCGCCTGGTTCCCGTACTAGCACATCCGTTAGCATGGCGGTAACCCAAAACTAGATTCCGGCGACTTACGGCAATCCACGAAATCTGTGGCTCCTCATGGCCGAAGTCGTTTAGCCAATGCACCTGCCCAAAATCAATAAACCCCGGCCTTGGTCCGTCCCCCTTATCCTGCCGCGTCCATTGCTGCGGATCCTCTCCCGACCAGGTTGCATACATCTCCGTTTGCTGGCTCTCGATCTCCCCGTGCCACAACGTCAGCCCCAAATACTCCCCGATAAGCGGCGGGGGCTCGCGTTCCTCCCAGTTCGTCTTCACAGGCTTGCCACTCTCATCAAGTTCCTCCGAGTCGACTTCTACATATTGGGTATACTGCGGGTCGCTGACCACGGGTCTGAAATGAATCTCCAGTCCCAGAGAGCTGAAGATCTCGTACACGAGCATGTCGGCGCCCTTGAGGTTGTCGGGCGCGACAAAGTTGAGTGGCGACTTGGTTGTGTGTGGGTAGACGTGTGCACAGTTGAAGCCGATCCAGCCCCCATTTTCCCACCCTTCTTCGTCGTGCATCAGTTTGTGGATCGTCTGGTACAGGGGTAGCTGGCGTGGATCGAGCACATTGTAACCCCCCAGCTGTCCTGCGCCCCGTACACAATACAGATTGTACGTTAGCGTGACCCGGTGGCCGTCGGTGACGGGCAGAACCTCGTGCTCGCAGTCGCTGTAGAAAGCGGCCCAGGAAATGGCAGCAGTGTTGTTGCCCCAGTCGAACGAGAGGGTCTTGCCCTGATGCCGAACCTCCAGGGCGCCGCCGGAATGGGCGAGGGGGAGGCTGATCACCAGGGAGCCGAATTGCGAGGGGGACCGCGGGGTGTCGACGTGGGATTTGAACTTACCCGAGGGGCCCGAGTAGATGTTGAGCTTGTATAGCTCAGCTTTGACTGCTCGGGTTTGCTTCGCGTGGCGCAGGGAGGGGAGGAGGGCTTGGGAGATGGTGTCGATGATGCCGAGAGTGTAGGGGTTGAGGGTGGACGAGAAGCGGGTTGGGTCGAGTTTGAGGGCCTTCCGGTAGGATTCATCGTACACGTCTTTCCCACCTAGACCAAATGTTGCGGGTTGCATGTCCTGGAGGAGCTGGTCCAGGTTATGTTCGTGGGTTGGTTCAAGAGGAAAGGTAAGTTTGGCCTGGCGTGCTGGGGTGCTTCCATCGTGGGGATCCCATCGCAGGTCAATTGGGAGAGATGCAGTCGATCGTAGTTTGTCCGGATCAGAGCTGGTTGGCTCGGGGGCTGCATCCGGCAGACTCGAGACGATGGGGATAGTGCCTCCACAGCCAAAGGTAAAGGCGATAGTCTCCAGCGCAATGGACTCGCGGAGTTCCTTGAACAAGGGGCTCTCAGAGATCTTCGAAGGGGGAGCAGAAGGCATTTGTATTTCCAGCATGTTGGATGGAGAGCGGATGCTGAGCTTCCTTCCGTCCACAGGTGGTGTTGAAGACAGAGATGGGGAAATGGAAAATGATCGGGACAGATGTGAGCTTTTGTAGTGAGGAAGTCGTGTTGAAATCCCCACAGCTAGGCAGCGCCTGGCAGCGATTGCCATTTTAATTCGTCTTGAGTGGGGCTGTACAGTGTCGTGAGTCTGTGAGGGGCGAAACACAGCTCAAATGAACATCGACGCACATCGTCTGTCGTTTGCTGGGTTTCGCCGGTTTTGACTGGCGGTGGGAGGGGGGGGTGCCAACACTGCAGGCCGCTGTTGCCTGGCCAACCCATCTCAAGACGAATAGGTCATCATTGGGCGCACAAATACCCAACATGTCTTGCTGAAGGTGGTGGACAGCTAACAGTCACCATATAAAACTCTTGGAGGCCTGGGACTGAATGGTTGAAGTCGAACGGATATATCAGAGACGTGAAATCCCATGTGTCCTTCAGCTCGGAATCAGCGCTCGCATGCAGCAAGATCTTCACAGCGTGCGAGAACCGGGCCTCTGTTGCCAAGTGAGGACATCGAGCTTTCCCCTAGACCAATCCGTCTAAACATTATTGGCTGTGTGCGCTTTGATGGCGATGTGGATCGCATGAAGCCGGAGAGAAGGCTGGGCTCGAGGTTCAAGTATTTATCTGAGAATCTTCGAGGACTGGCTAGTCAAGAACGTAAAAGCCACGGCAGGTGCATATCCCCCCGCCGCCAGCGTTCTTGCCTCTCACCCATACCTGCCAGGACAACAAGCGGCCCCTTGCCAGCTGCTGTCGCAGAACAGCTACGATTCTGATCCTGGCGAGTGATTGTCGCAGCATTTCCACTTCGCTGCCAAGCTCAACCACCGCCCTGTCGACGGGAAATCACCAGAGCATCCATATCGCTGTCTCGTTTTCGAATATCCCTAGAAGCATTGGGTGTTTCCACTCGTTTATTTCCATACGCAATCCGTCGATGGGATACATTCCTCGACTCGACACGCTCCCCGACAAAACCGGCCGTGACACGAACGAGAGCAACCCCGACGGGCTATCGCGAAGATGAAGGCCGCTGACAGGATGGAGCACAACGCCATCAGCCTGAGGGCTTTGGGTGCTCATATGTACAGGCTGATGGTATGCGCACGATCTGCCTGGACTTGGGCTGAGCAGCTTCTGGCGACAGAGGACATGTTTCCGCGCGCCCCTGGCCGTCGGGCCATTGCGCCTCTCATCAGTGTGCACGGCATGAGATACAAGGTCCAAAGCTGGGAAAATATATATATCAAGCTGCGTGAAGACCCGAGATTTCTGGCTGAAGAGGGTCCTCTCTGGACTGTCTTCTTCGTTATGCAAACTGAGATTCCTTGCTTCTTGGCGTACTGGGATATTGTCAAGCGTGCGAACAATATCATGTGCTTGACAGCCTACGTCAGCAAGCATAGCTGGGGTGATCCGAGGACGGGTCAACCTGCGTGTCCGGAGTGCAATCCCCCTGGCGACAAGAAGGGGAAGAAGCGGTGGAAGCCCTGCCCCGATTTCGGCCACGACGTCAGGGAGACAGCGCTAGTCAGTGCTATCGTCAACAAGGGGTGGGAGTGGTACCGGGTGTTCCACATGACGGCTGAAGGGTGGGAATGGGACGGCGATATGAGTTGGCTCGCCACTATCTACGATACAGAAGAAAACAAACGGCCGCCGCCCGACATAGACTTGATCATACAGCAAGACGTCACCCAGCCGACCACCCTCGATAAGGACCGCACATTGAGGAACATTGAGATGGCTTCATTCGGCCTGGACGGCATGTGCGTATCTGTATCGCTCCGGCGACTAGTCGATGTAGCAGAATCCCCACTGCACAGATTGGAGGATGGCACGGCCCCGAGAATACGCGTCATACTCACTCACATCTTCAAGGGCCAGGATAAAAAAGTTGACCGGTTTTTCAGCACACTTCAAGAACAGATGGGCAGCCGCAAAGTCAAAATCATGGTCGAGTACGCCGACTCGCCGTTTCTCACCGGGCCCATGTCCGCAAAGCATCTCAAGGCGTGGAAGGATATTCCGCTTTACTCAGACACTCCGTACGTCCCACAGTATGTTGAGACACAGCCTGTCTCGACATATGGGCCGGTTGTGGAGAACCAGCTTCTCCCAGCGACTTGGGCAACTCCCGTCGACCAGCTTGCCTCAAAGGGCAAAACACTGTTGCAGAAGGGGCCTGCGTTATCCACCGGGCCTCTTGGGATCAATCAGGCCAGTCCGGCAATCCCACATGTGAAACCCGAACATCTGTTTCCCGCTGGGCCTGAACCCTCCCGGGTAGCTATGCCACCTTTCCCGTCGACTGCTGAGCCCGCCATGAAGTCGAAATCTATTCCAACAATCACGATTCAACCTGCCACACCAACATTGCCGTCGTCTCCGGAACGTCAGCCTACCCCGGCCCTGGCTGGGCCAACGTTCTTAGCCCCGCCTTCTTCAACAAGACCGGCGAAGAAACCTCCAGCGACTACCCCGTCTCCGGAGCGCCAGCCTTACCCAGCCCTGGCTGAGCTATCGTTCTTCGCCCCGTCTTCCCCAACTACTACCCCGTCTCCGGAGTCTGCATCTGGCCGGGCCCCGAAGCCTGCAGCGAACCTGCCGTCAACCCACCCCGCCCCACCGTTCACACCGGACCCGGCGCTTGCGGCTCAGGCGGGTGGTCCCGCACCGGAGAAGCAGCAACTGCAGCCATTCATCCCGGACCCACAGCCTCAGCACCACCAGGCGCCCGCGCCAAGAAGTCACCCTAAACAGAATCCCCCCAACCCTGGCACACAGTGGCACGACGGGGGACCATCGGGTCAGACGCCGGGTCAGATGCCGCCCGCTCCCCAATAGTATGGTGGTAGGCCGGAGGGTTAGTTGCCACCTGCAGGTCATGGTCATGGGTATGGTGGCGGGCCAGAGGGTTAGATGCCGCCCGCGCCCGTGCCGGGAGGGTTTCCGAAGCAGAACTTCTTCCCCCTAAACCCCCGTGCGCAGTCGTTTGACGGCGGGCCACGGGGCCAGATGCCGCTCGCAGGCGCGCCAGGAAGTTACCCGAATCAACCTTTTCCCGGGACCAATTGGGGGTCGATGCAGGCATCGGGTCAAGGGTCGCTCCCAGCCAATTACACAAAACACCTCAATCAACAGCGAGGGAGAAGCCCAAATTGCAATCCGAATGCGCCCTTGGTAGTGTGTGGAAGCTACCCAGTCCCGATTCCTCCCAGGACTCACCACGCGGATGGCGGAGGGCCATCAAGTCAACAAAATCCGGCATTCACACAGCAAGCAAAATATTTGGATCATGCCTCACGTACCCTACTAGGGATTCTCAAGGGCAAGAGGGATCAGGCTACGCAAACCATGCCAATGCAAAATAGCAAGGCTACACAAACCGAACCGATGCGGAAGGATGCCGGCATCCCCGACGTTGGCCCCCTGGCAGCGAGGGTGAAGAAGAAGAACCAGGGCTGGACGCGAGCCGGAGGGATCCCTGACCACGGGGAACCTACATATACTGCGAGACAACTGATGAAGGGAAAGTTCCCTGAGCGCGTCCTTCCTGAGCAGAGTCTTCCTCAACAAGTCTCCCCTGGCACGGCGTCCCAATTGGTGCAGGATGATGGCCATATTTTGCCAGATCCGGAGGTGTTTCAGCAGTTGTGGGATGAGGCGGAACGAGACACCATACACCACGACTCGTCCCCCGCGCCCCCGCATAAAGCATCGCCGCTGCCCTACGAGAACCAGAACGCCGGCGACGACGGCGACGACGGCGACGACGACGATGACGATGACGACACCGCAATCTAGAGAATCGCGGAGACTTTCCCCGTCCCCCGCAGCCGCGCCGGCTATGACCTGGTCTACGCCGTGACGACCGCCGGCGAGGTCTGGTGGTACCGGCCCGACGCGCGAATGAAGAAGTTGCTGAACGAGGTGCAGATGGCCGAGTTCGCCGCCTTCTACCCCAGCTGGGCAACAACAGCGGCGGCGGCGGCGGCAGCGGCGGCGGCGGTGGCGGGTAATCGGAGCAGCGGGGGAGACATTCCATGGCCAGTGCCGACGGCGCCAGAGGTAAACACTGGGTCGCGGGCTGATTCAGAGCTCGCGCTGATAAAAGAGGTTGTGTATGAGCAAATAGGGTACGCCCCGCTCGAAACCGGCCTCGAGCCCATAACCCCAGTACCGCCAACGACGTCATCGTTAGTTGATAGCATGAAATTGTCTGACGGGTGTGAAATCAAGGGAAAGTATTTGTGTGTGGACGCGTTGATTCTGATGGCCCTGGTGTCGGATGTCAATCACGGAACATGCAAGCACCCAAGGAAGAACAACCCCGACGCCATGAAACATTTCTCGCGATGGCTACTTCCGGCACTGTCCTGGAAGAAGATTATTTGCACACAGAAATCCGCCGAGGAGTGTTTTCGCAGACTCGAGTACTACGGCACGTGGCGCGAGCGCCTCCGAGCCTTCTTAATGTTCGGACTCACTTGGTGCAGGCGTTACCGCAAGGATTGGACCATTTTTGAATTCCAAAAGTATTCAGAAGTCGAAATCCCCGACGCAGTCCAGTTCCCGATCGGGATCGTGAAGGATGGGGACTACCCCAAGGGGATGAAGCCTGGAGAACAGGCCGCCATCATCGATATGGTGCAAAGACTCCGTCAACACACAGACGCCCACATCAGCCACGAGGGGAGTATGGCGCTGGCGCTCGGGTGGGCATGCGGCACTACCACCCTGACGGGCAGTCCGGCGCTATTCTTCGTCACGATCAATGAACTAGGGCTGATCTGGATGGCGACTCAGCTTATAAAGCCGAGGCTCATGGGTTATGAGTGGGTAGAGGAGGATGGGTGCGTATACCCCGAGGTAAAAGGAGACCAGCCGGTTGAGGTGAAAAGTCTGTCGGAGAAGTGGTACAAGGTCTATGTGCTGGACGATGAGAATGCCGTAGAGGATGAAGGTGATGAGGAAGGTGGCGAGAAGAGCGAGACCGTGGCAGAGAGTAGCAGCACGGCTGCGGGGGATATTTTGAATATGGAGTAAGAGTCTTCTATAACGAGGATGAAGATTGGACAGAGGCAGCGACACTTGAGGGGTTGATGAATTAGCGAGACAACAGCATGGTTTGAGGATACAAGATTCATCAATGTAGAGACAATTGACAGCGGTAACTCCCTATTAGAGGCTCAGGGGTGTCTCGGTTTCATATCTTGGGTTGCTTCTGGTGATTGTGGGACAATTACTTGGTTGTCAGTGACAAACACGAAAGTCCGCCGGGGCAAGACAATCACCGAGGTGCCATACAAGCCAAGTAAGAGCACGGTCCTGAAGCAGACAGGCTTCAAACAAACATCCCAACTTGAAAGAAGAAGGGGTTCTTTTAGAAGCCAACACCAGCCGGATGATGAGCAGCAACCGCTTATTCCTTGTTTCTGCCCAACTATAGACGGTACGATAGAAGCCTTTAGACCCTAGAAGTGCAGAGTGTGCTCCGTTGTTTTCTTTCCCTCATTGTCGTCATCATGTCCGCAATCTAGTGTCCAATATTGGGCAAGCGTGTGGTGTGGTGATGGCTCCCATCTGGTCTCTCGCACCGTGCTGCATCTATTAGCACTGTTTTCACACGGCCCTTTGGCCATTCACTGGGAGTGAATGGGAATGGACTGGACAGTAGGAAGGTGCGTTCGGTCTTGACACAACAATAGCCCCAAGATGCTGGCCACCTCATGAAAATTTTCACTTGCCTTCACTTATTCTTGGTCCCCCCCCACACAACACCCATCCTTTCCGCCGATCTCTTACAACAACCAACTCGACACCATCCAGCAGCGGGTACTGAGACCATTGTCACAATACTCACAAGGAAGCCACGGCATCTTTTAACCAAACGTTTACCTCACCTTCTAGCGGCGAAAATGCGCAGGCTTAGATCGTCAGACGACCCACGAGTCGATGTCGTTCGCAGGAACTTGAAGGAAGGACGGCCGATCACCAAGGCCATGTTCATGGCCCTCATCAACGTATACCATACCTTCGCCAAGACCGGGCATACTCTGCGCACTCGGCTGATCAACTGGTTCCGAGCCAACCAGGCTGAGATACTAGCATGGCTGCCCGACGTCTTCCAGGCCCAACCCAATTTCTTCGACAACCCGGCCGGCGCGAGAATGGTCTATGCGGGCTATAACGACATCGTTGCCCTCGGCTTGGTGGGTGGCCCGGCGGGCCACCTAGCAAGTGTCCCAGCGGGTGCACCAGGCGGCCCGGCTAGTGCCCCGGTGTTTGGTTCAGCGAGTGGCTCCGCTCGGAGGACTTCCACCCCCGACGGAGCATCGCCAGCGCCACTAGCGCCACCTATGGCGACAAGTCCGGCGACAAGGGAGGGCCCTTCGGTAGTTAGAGACGAGCGTGTATCTCGCACAAGCTTGCTAACCTACAGGCCCGGCGGCCTGCCTCCTCCCCCTCCGAGCTACCGACAAGTGGCGAACGAGCCTACCGGCCCAGTCGTTGGAGCCCAAGGGACCCCATTCTCACGCACCGCCGTCGAGGCCTTCCCACGCCTCATGGGCCAAACACAACAACAAGTTTGGCTCAACGATGTCAACAGGGCTAGAGAGTCATTTCGCAGCACTCGTGTGTCGCTTTTGAGGGCGGCGCAGGCGCTGGGTCAGGACGACTCTCTTCGGCCGGTCCTCCTTCGTATCCGGGAAGAGATCCCATCCTTCGGCGATGAAGCTAGGATCGCCCAGATGTGTGTGGACTCGACCACATTGGTGGGAGCGCCGGTGGCAGACAATCACCAACGGCGATCAGGAGCCACCAGCTCCTTTTACGACACCACCGCCAGTCCCGCCGCCGCCAGCCACGCCGCGCCTACGCCTGACCTTGCCCCTGTCGACCAAGCCAGGGGTCCTGGAGTGGCCGAAGTCGACACCCTGCGTACGGCTGGGAATCCACTCAAGCGCAAGAGGTCCGACAGCCCAGACGTGGCTCTCCCGCTTCCCCCCGACAGCAGCAGGGCTGTGCGCTCGGAGGACCCCTTCTTGTCCCTCCCACCGGTGGCTAGGCAATGGGAGTCCAGCCGGTCAGATGGTATGCCGAATCCGCAGCGACTGAACCAGCAATGGAACTCGGAGTCTCCCGACTTCAACTGGGACTACAATTCCGGCATTGCCCCGCCAACGCGGCCCATACCTGTCACGGTGCCGACGTACAGCCCTCGTCTCCCTCTCCCAGCCAGTGCACGGGAGAATCGGCCTCTCACCTGGTCTCCATACTCCAGCCTCTTGCCCAGCCTGAGAATGATGGAGTATGGAGACTCGGGCCGTATAGAGACACACGGGGTTGGACGTCGGGACCCCACTACACCGGCTAGCCGTCGTGATCCTGTCGGTCCGAGCACGGGCGCCTCTGTTGGCAGTGGCCAGGAGGTTTATCTCACTCCCGAGGATGCCGTGGAAGAGTCGGATTAGCTGAACCGGGAACTGCTATGCATTTGTATCTTCTTCAGACCGGCACTCGTTTAGCAATGTTTCTCGGCGTTTTACGGACGGATGTATTGGCAGGCTCAAGGACGATACAAGGATGGTACTTCATCCGGGTATAGGTGGCGACGGGTTGGGTATAGTTAGGGCTACATCTTACGTGGGGGTTCTGGTGTTTGATCAGGGATTGGGAGGCGAGAGAGGTAGAGCCCACGGACGGGCATGGTCGAGGGATTAGGAGGGATGATAGGTAGCAAAGATGTCTACTTAAATGCGGAATTACTACCCCTTCTGCCCTGATCTCCAACTTCTGGCATCATCTGTGTGCAGTCCCCGACAGCGATCGGAGCTCGACGTTCAATTTTCAGGCATAACGACTCCCATTTCAATACGACTGGTTCTCATCCCCGGGGGTTCTATCGAATGTGGCACAAGTTACCTTCACCTGGGTACCTTACCCTACTAGGCTCGACCGGACTTATTATTGGAGGACAACACTCCAGCCGTGATACCTGAGGGCAGGGCTCTGGTTGTGTTTATAGATCGAGGGCTGAGCCAGTTAAATCAACTCAAATCAAGCCGTAAGATCAAACCGAAAGATTCAGCAAGCAGAATTCCTGTTCATGGCGAGTGGCACAAATAACTTTTGCCATCATCCCTGTAATAATTGTAGCTTGAGGGGACGGGGCCCTATTTTAGCTCCGAGACCACCTGTGCCAAGCTTGGCAGCCACTCGCTGCGGCAGCTCATATCACGAATGCCCTTTCCCCCCCCCCGCCCCCCCCCCCCCCTGTCGCTCACTTCGCTTATTAGCGCTTGATAACGAGCCTGTCACTTATTTCAAAAGTTTGTTTTTCTTCATGTCCCCTCTCCAACGCAAATTTTTTTTGCTGAATCACTCAAACACTCAAAGCACGGTAACGGGTGTGAAGAAGGAAGCCATGCCTAGTGATCCTCGCGTCCACCAAGTCAATAAAGCCCTCAGAGCTGGAGATGATATCTCCAAAGCACAGCTTCTTCGCTTTCTCGAGGTTCATCCCACCGTTTATCACGCCTCCATCACCACCCGGGATCTCCTCCTCAAGTGGTTGAAGAAGAACTCTAAGCAAGTACACCAGTGGTTGCCTGATATTTTCAAGGTTAGTCCAGACTTTTTGGAGAACCCAGTTAGAGTTGCCCTTGGTTTGGTGGATACTCCCACGGCAAGCATCTTGACTGGCGAGCCTGGACCTGGCCCCTCCGTCGCAGCGAATTTCACCAAGGAACTCCCCGATTTGGGTCATTTCGGGAGCAAAACACCACAACAAGCATGGCTCGATGATGTCACCGAGGCCAGGGACTGGCTCGATCACATTCGCGGCTGGTGCGCCAAAATGGCCGAAAGTTTTCTGGAGGCCGGCGATGAAATAAGGCCTGCATTTATCCGCACCAAGGACCAAATCCCCAACTTCTCCGACAAGGTCAGATCTGTCCAGACCTACATTGATAGTGTCAAGAAGCAGCAGCAACTCGAACATGAGGCACGTGAAAGCAGGAAGCGGAAACGATCGATGGTGCCCAGTTTGCTAGAGTTCATCGCCGCAACCAATGCCGCCGAGGAAGACCATGATGCCGACGAGCACGGCAGCGACGGCGTATCCGTCGGTCGCCCGGAGAAAAGACCCCAGGTCCCTATGACCGAAGAATTCAACAGCTTCATGGTCCAATTTGCAAGGCCGGCCGAGGATCTATCCGAGGAACACACCGAAGAAGAGCCCCAAGTGACACAGACTGAGCCGATGCCTGGCGTCGTGAGTGCTCGCTGCTTTCTTTTTTTCTTCTTTTTTTCCTCTTTTTTTGCGGACCCCCCTGAACCTGTTGGTAACACGTATGCCCTAAAAAGATGCACGGCCAAAATCCGATCAGAAGATCCCTCCGCGCGAATCACCGCAAGCCGTCGAGGTACCGCAACGGTACGGTATACTCGTCAGAAGATGACGACGACAATGACGACGACAATGACTCGGATAGAGGGGCTGACCCTGAGGAAGGGCTAACAATGGGCCCATCAACATCCCCTAACGGCGCGAATGAAAACGCCAATGCCCACCCTGAGCGGAATATTGCGCGGCCTAGGCAAGGGATCGAGCTCGGTGTGGCTCGACGCCCACCAAGCTCAATCCCGGCACGAGATAGTAACGACTCGGGCCAAACCCCCGGCCACGGCCCCGCCAGTAACGACCATGCCCCCGATAGAGACAAAGAAGGTTTGACGATTCCTTGGTCCAGTTCCCCACCCGGTCGGACATGATGCTGCGTCGTATAGTCTGTCTCGAGAGGATTTACTGTATAGGTACGGTTTCGAAGTTGAATAGGGAGATTGTTGAGAGTATAGGAAAATGAAGAGGGCTGTCGGGAGGGAAAAGTCAACCAGTTTTATTCGATATAGTTCCGGGACCCCCCCTCCCCCCCTCCCCCCCCCCCCCCCCCCCAACACACTAGTTAAATTGCACATCTATCCATAGTCCTAGCCTCTCCCCACACCACCTGGGCCACCAGGTCTCGCCGCCCCAGCACCCGACCCCTGCGCAGCCGGACCCGCCACCGCCTCAGGCCCCTTAGGCATCGGCACGCCCTCCATCGGACCCTCACGGTACGTCATGCACCCGCCCGTCTCCTGGGCTGCAGCCGACCGCTCCTCCCTCCGCATCTCATTCATGAGGGAAAAGAAAGCCGTCGCGTCCTGCTGCACGCCCAGCTGCACCGCGTCGTCGCCTTCGCCGGGCTTCTTGAGGGGGCCGACGACCCACAGCTCGCGGAGCTGGCGGGTGAGGCCGAGGAGGTCCTCTGTGGATTTTGTCTGCGGGAGACCAGTCGGTGAGGGGCGGGAGGGGGTGGGTGGAGCGAGGACCTACCAGGCCGTTCATGAGGATCTCGATGGCCATGCTGTTGTAGGCGGCTTGGCCTGTGGAGGCGGTACTGCTGACGCGGTCGGCGCCATGTTTAATCAAGCCGCGAAAACCCGAGAGGATTTCGGCGATGAGCTTGTTTTCGCGATCTGGGAGCTGTTAGTGTGGGGGCTCTGGGCAGTTGAACTGCTGAATGAGTGGACGCGCGCCAAGGACAAATGGAGGGAACAAATCGGGGAAGGAATGTATGGCGCTTACCAAAGAGATTCTCTGACGCATTCTGATCACGGTCCATTTTTGCATGTCGGGTGCGAGGCCACTTGGTTGCAAAAACTAAATGTGGGGGAGGTTGCTTTTTTGCGGTCGAGAAGTGCTTTCGCGACGTTTGACGTCCAAAGAAAGACGGCGTAACGGTGGGACTGTGCGAAAGGCTATTTTCGGGCTCAGCTCGTACTGTCTTGGCAAGACGTCTGTCTTGGCACAGGAGTAGTCTCCACTTTCAACCTTCGCCAGCACTTCACAACTTGTCCACTGTCAAGAATCCCCCAAAAACAGTCCCCCACGCCATCTTTCCCCCAGAGCCTACTGCCAAATGTCAGCCCCTCCTTCCCCACACCAACTCACATTCAACTTGGGAGGGTAGAACAACGAAAACCGCCAAACCTCGGCCGGCACCTCCCACAACCAAGGGAAGCAGCAAACAGCCACACTTGACACAACGACTACCCGGGAATGATCTGCAGAGGAGACTGACCTTTATGATCAAAAACTTGGGACCGTTCCCTCAGCCAATGATTAGAACCCCCTCCCAAAGTTTCAGAGGACAAAGTCCGCTGCTAAAAACGCGGACGGTATTAGCCATTATGAGGCAGACCGATGAAGGGTTGAAAGAGTCAGTAGGCCAAGTCGTCTGGCAAAACGGCCCTCATTCCTTATATTTTTATCTGATTGTTTTAGCCTTTTGAATCTACGGAATTCTGTTAGCTCTCGAGGTACCGGGTACCTCTCGATAGGTACCTTCTTTGCGCTTTTGCTTACTGGTGCAGCGGTCACAATGGGGACGTCCCAACACTTGACGAAAATAATATTATTTCGAGTCCATTTAGGGACGAATTCCTTTGCATCCCGTGTTGGGGTAGCTCGACGCGCAAATCCCAGGTCCTTCTTTGAGATTTTGACACGACACGCCCGCAGAGTTTACGGTACCGCTGGCAAACCTCAGTTATCTGCCCTTCAGCAAGCTACCTTACCTAACTTTGGATCCGCTTCCATTCGAACTTTCCAGCCAATCTTATCTTGGCAAGCAACCTTTGCAAGCAGACTACGGCCTGCCTCAACCCAACCACAAACTCAGCAAGCGCAGCGCTCACAAGGCAACAAGGAAATACCAAATTCCTCCAAAAAAAAAAAAAAGAAAAAAAAAATGCTGACGCGGCCTGGAGTCGCCATACATCGTATCGACAAGAGAAATCTGCCAAGTTATGATATTTTTGAGACCGCTCCTGAGTCAAACATGATGTCTGACTGGGCACAGTGCAAAGGTGATCGTGAGCTTGGCCAACTAAACAGTAAGGGCGGGAACTACCCTGACCATGGGCACGGCACATGTACCAGAACTGAGCCGTGGAACGCCAGCCACAGCGAGATTATCCAATCACAAATCTTATTCCCACCAACCGTCAGAATAAATACTGCAAAGAAGAGAAATCATGGAGACGACCGGAAGACATTGGCAAATGAGGCGAGCCCCAAGGTGAATTAATAATTACGTGAATATCTAATAAGTCGCGCACAACTTGACAACTTGACAACCCGCTAGAATCCCATGCCGTGCATCCGTACCAAGCATCATGAGCATATCATTGTGGTACACCGAACCCCATCCGATCTCCAGAACAACTATCATAGACAAGAATTTTGGGTTACCAGTCCGAGCCAAGCGAATAGCTTAGAGGAGAAGGGTGATCAGGGGGTGGAGGATGCCAGCAAAGCCGGTAGTGCACTTGGTGATGTCGCCAGCGACAGCCGTGATCTGGGCGACAAGGCCGGGGACCGAGACGGACACGCTGAGGGCAGCAACGGCAGACAGAGCGATCTGGACGATGGGTCCGGCAATGGGGCCGATGATAGCCAGGCAGGCGTGGAGCTCGACGGCGATGACGGCGAGGACCTCGGCGCTGACGGTGACGACCAGGTGCTTGAGGCAGCCCTCGATCTCGAGGAAGAGACCCTTGATCTCGAGGACGAGCGACAGGATGGCCTTGAGGTCAACCTCGACCAGCAAGCTGAGGACGAGAGCCTGAAGCTTGGGCACGCACTCGCTGAGGAGGACCTGGAGGTGGAGCTTCAGGGAGATGATGGCTTGGAGAAGGGCCTGGACATCAATATCGACCTCGGCAACGAGCTTGTCTGTTTGGGGAGGGGAGTGTGTTAGTATGATGTGCCAATGAGAGTGGAAGACGGAATGGCTTACTGATGAGAGCGATATCAGCCTCAATAAGGACCTTGACCGAGACAACAATGGTGATGACCGTCTCGCAGACCTCGACGACATGGGCCTCCTTGGGAGGCTCAGGGTGAGGCACGGCGGGGACAGCAGGAGCAGACGGAGCCGGGACAGCAGGCGCAGCCGGGGCGGCAGGGGGGGCGGCTTGTGTATTGGGAGCAGCAGGAGGAGTCCAGGCAGGAACCTCGGGAGAAGGGGGCGCGACGGCCGGGACCGCAGGGACTGCCGGAGCGGGGGCGGCAGGCGGCGCAGGCGCATGTACTTCGGGGGCAGGGGGTGCGGCAGCCGGGACCGCAGGAGCAGCCGGGGCAGGGACGGCGGGAGCGGGAACAGCGGGCTCAGGAGCCCAGCCAGTGCCCTGCTCGTGAGAGGGGGCCCAGTGGGCAACGGGTGCGGGAGGCGCCGGCGCCGCTGGCGGTGCGTGGTCGCAAGACGGGCCGGGGATCTCAGGGGTCGGGGCCGGGGCCGGTGTGGTGATGCAGTCCCGAGCGTTGAGGGGAGCAGCCATTGCAGAGCCGGCAGCGACGGCGGCGAGAGCAGCAGTGAAGAACTTCATTGTGGCGACTTGGATATTCTAAGGGATGGGTGTCGTGTGTGGACGAATTAGGTCGGTCTGGCAGATCAAGTGAACGAGAGACTGTAGTTGGATGCTAAAGAGCGACTGTTGCAATGAATGCGAGTTGGAGATGATGCGATTGAAGCTGCTGATGATGAGAGAGAGGTCTGAGAGGGAGCGAGCGTGCCGGGTATTAATACTCGACTTCGTCCTCGTCGGTCCGGAGAGGCTGGACGAGAGCGAGCTGCAATGTTGACTTGTGGAGCCCATGGCGATGCACATTTCCATCTCTCCGGGCCAAGAGGCAGTCAGCGTCGTGCAGGCAAACTGCGGCCAAAGGCTGTTGTCGCGGTGAGACTCTCCGTCGCTGCCGAGCTCGCGGCCAGGGAGTTGCGGCCCTTCTCTCGCTGATCTCAATGTTTTTTTGTTTTTTTTGCCAAGACCACGCCGCCTGTGATCGCCCGCGTTATCTTCTCCCATCTTTTTTCCCCGTCACGGCTCCTTGGCGACGCCTCCTTGCGCCCCCCTTTCCGACCTCAACCATTCGGCCGTTTCCAACGCTGATGGGCTGCCGGCAGTGGGGGCGCCCACAGGCAGTTGCAGGCCATGACATCCCCCGCCGTTGTCGATCGCTGCACCGTCCCATCCCCTGTTCCTCGCTGTCGGTGCGGCAAGCCACGTCAATTCGCCCCAGAGCCCCAACGACTCGAAACGATGGCTTTGTGTTGCATTCTAGTGTAGACATTGCCATTATATGGGGTATGGGGCAGCGGTTCTGTGCAGCGTCCCTCCGGTGCTAGCAGTTATCCAGCGAGAAGAGTTTTATCGGCAATGATAAACACCAACATTCGTCACAAGCACTGCTAATAAATGAAATCAGCAATGCGATTCACAAAATGCGGTAAAAATACCCGGCAGTTGCCAACAAATCGCCGACCTCCTCCGCTCAATCCGGAAGTGATCGCAACGGTAGCATCCATCGTGATCTACCGAACACATGCGGCCAGGGAATAAGCAACCAACACCACGAACGAACCCTGGCTTCGGGTTGACGCCTGCAGGTGCCAGCCAACCGCCAAATTTCCATGCATTTCCTTTGCAACAACACCAACGCTTATGTCTGCACAGACAGTCCCAATGTCCATGTCCAAAAGGGGCTACAAAGAAAAATTCTGCATTTTGCTGTGTCCCCTGTTTTACGAGTTATCATCAGGATTCAGGACCCCAATCCTCCATCCCAGGTGAACTCCGAGTCCTCCCATCATCAATGCCTCCTCAGTAACCAACCTCATCTCTCCTCGTTGCCTCAGTCAACACTAACCTCCAACACCGTGCAAGGCCAAACCTTCGGGTCCCTTTTTTTGTATTGATCATCCACCCAAACCCAAAAACACCAGGTGTCCAACATCCCCGGATCACCACCGTTGAACCTCAGCGGCTCGGTCACACGCCCCCTCCCTCTGTCTGAGACTCGCTGTGTGCGTCACCCTAAGGTTTCAATATCCAACGATTCGGCGCTCCTGCTCTTCATTGAATCCGGCATGTTTCTGCTTTCACACTGCGCACGCAAAGGCTCGACTCCGCCCCCATGTTGAAGGATCCAGTCCAGAGTCGCAGGATTTTGAACCGAGAATCAGTTTGACAAATGAACTCTTTCTCATGTACGCTCTATAAGGTAAGGTACCAGTCGTTTGTAATCGTTTTTCATCTACCATACACATTGAACATTAACCTCCCAAGTCCGAATCCTCACCGCCTCATCCTTCCCCTCCGCCCCTTCGCCGCAGAAAGCACCCTAGTAGCCCCTCTTGCTAGTTCTCACACTCCGCCTCTTAGGCAGCGTCGCATACGTGATGGTAAACGGCACCGTCTCGGTGCTGTCATAGTCCTCCGCCTTGTCGGGGTTTCCAAAGATCTTGAGCGCCTTGATGACGACCTTGTACCTTCCAGCCGGCACGTACGAGCCATCGGCAAGCTGACCCTCCCAGCGGACGGCAAAGTCGCCTCTGGGGTTTAGCAGAACCGGGAACTCGTTGATCTGGCCGAGCGTCTTGGTACCGAGGACAAGAGTGGTGTTGGCCTGCGCCGACGTGTCGTTGCTCAGAGGAACGACGTCGCCGCGGACGAGCGCGCTGCCCATAGCCAGCATGACGGCCACCTCGGGCGCGACGGTGCGGTTGCGGTAGATGGTGTCGTTGGCGTGGCCGGGCGGGGCGAGGGTAAATGTCGTGTTGGCGGGGACTGGCGCAAAGGTGCGGTCGCTGGATTGGCTGAGGTGCGTCTGGCTCTTGTCGAGGACCGTTACCGACCTCATGTCTCCGGCAACGCCCATATACGGCAGCGAGAGGGCCGCGCCGTCGGTGCCGTTGACCGTGATGTAGCCCGAGTAGACCGGAAGCAGCTTAGCATTGAGGCCAGCGGGGGGTGTGAAGGTGACCGTGATGATCTTGCGTTGGCCGGCAGGGATGGTGATGTTGCCGCTGGGCGAGAACGCGACAGACGCATAGTTGGCCACCAAGGCGTTGGGGAACCCAGCCGGGGTGATGTCGCCCTCGGCGGCATATGTATACGCAGTAGCGGCGCCCGCACTGCCCAGGGCATATGTGATGGCCGTCTTGGCCGTGTTGGAGATGGCGAACTCGTGCTTAGCAGCAAAGTGGTTCGTATCGTTAAGAGCAAGGCTCGAGACGCTGAGCAGTGTCGTGGCGTGGGCAGCATCCCAGGCCTGGACTAGACCACCACCCTGCTGCGGAACGGGGGCAAGGAGCTTGCGGGTTGAGGCAGCAGTACCGGTGTTGAAGAAGTTGGGCTTTGCCGTGGCCGAGATGGCGTTCTCCAGCACGCGGGGGTCCTTGGTGCCTCGGACGTTCATGACGAGGGCATAGATGCCCGCGGCGAGGGGGCAGGCCATCGACGTCCCCGAGAGCACGCCGTACGAGCCCTGGTTCCTGGGGTAGGTGGACAGAATCATGCCGCCGGGGGTGGAGAACTGGGGCTTCACCTCAAGATCAAAGGTAGGTCCCCAGCTGGTGTAAGTGCTCAAGAACCCAGCAGAGGCCGTGTTCTCAAAGTTGGCCAGAAACTTGGTGGCACTCCCCGAGTCCGGCAGGCTGACCGAGACCTTGGACCCGGCCTGGAGCGCCTTGACCCACGCCGCGCCCTGCTCACCCGTGACCATGGCAACTCCAGAAACGCCGGCCACGCTAGCCGATACCGCCGTGGTTCCGGCGGCGTTGTTGTAAAAGACAACATACTTGGCGCCCTTGGCGACAGCATTCTGGACCTTCTGGACGAAAGTGCAGGTACCTCTGCGGACGAGGACAGCGTAACCACTCAGGTCGGGGATCGATGCCGGATAGGGGTCGCAGCCGTTCGCTGGGTCAGTCGTGTCGAAGCCGATGGGGTACAGGGGCAGGCTGGCGCCGTTCCAGAGAGCCGGGCTGCCAGGCGTGAAGCCGAAAGAGCCGCCGGCGGCACCGTTCACAGTGAACGAGGCATTGTTCAGGAGAGCAGGTGATAGGGTATTATCAATGGAACCAATGGCAGTGACACCCCGACCATCAGCAGCCGTAGATGCGTAAAAGATACCCAGGTCGCCCTCGTTGCCAGCAGAAATCAAGCAAGGAACTCCGTTCTTGACAATGCGCGACACAACAGTAGCCCACGGATCATCAGACCAGCCCGAAGGCCCACCGATCGAAGCCGAGATGATGTCGCTGCCGTCCTCGTAGGCCTGGTTGAATGCGGCGATCAGGACATCGTTACCAACGTCACCCTGGCAGCCAAAGACACGGTACGACCCCAGAGTCACACCCTGCGCCGCTCCGATAATTCCATACGGGTTGTTGGACTGCGCTGCGATAATGCCAGCAACGTGGGTGCCGTGGCCCTGGCACGTGTCCATCGGGTCCGCATCCGGAACCGGCGTGTTCGAACCGTCGTAGTTGTCGCCAACAATGTCGCGGCCGTAGGCAACCAGGCACCCGGGTCCAAAGCAGCCGCCGAGCGCGGGGTGGAGGTAATCCGTCTGAAACCAAGTGTTAGCACTACGCCTACTGGCTTCTAGCCCGTCTACGATCACGGGCCGTCGCCTCCTAGTTGCTCGCGATCCGGCTTCCGCCGCAACCTCCCCTCCCCCCCGGAAGACTTACACCCGTGTCGACAACACCAATCTTGATGCCCTGTCCTGTAATACCGGCATCCCTGAACTTGTTCACCTGGGTCTGGAGGTGAGGGCTGAAGGTGTCGGTGCCGTTGCCCTGAAGCTGTCGCTTCACCATCTCTGCCGCAACCGAGCTGCCGGTGGAGTGGACGGTGTGCTGGGGAAGCGGGTAGCGCCTAAGGGGCCACACGTTCTTGACCTTGGGCATCGCAAGCACCTTTGCAGCCGCGTCCTCTGACTTCTCGACATTGGTGAACTGAATCGACGCGCCCTTGAACAGCTTGTAGCGGAGATCCTTCCGCAGCGAAGCATCGTCGTCGATGGAGTTGATGAAAGAACCAGTGTCCTACAGTCGCGAGCCGGGTGAGCATTTCGATCATGCAAACACCCTGGGACAGCTCCCAGTTTGCCTTACCTGATCTTCCTCATATTCGACAATGAATGCGCCGGGGACAGTTTGCGGGGCGCTGAGGTTCGCCCGGGCGAGGGCAGCGGCCGCCAAAAGCGCCGCCGACAAGGTAAAGCGGACCATAATGCTGTTCTTCGCAAACAGACAGGAATCCAGCCAAGGGACGTGGGCTCAAAAGAGGACAGAAAGCGATGGGAAGAAGAGAAGAAAGTGAGTGACTAGGACGGGCTGCGCAGCCGGCGAGCGAATTACACACTCGACACAGGTTCCTGCGATGGCCGTACCGAACTAAGACATCTCGTCAATGGGAGGCGGGCTGGCGGCGTGGTATATATATATATATATACAGGCGCGTTTTATTCTCCGGCAGCATCGCCGACGGGCAGTGACCAGCAGGCTGGCAACCCCGTTCCCATGACTTGGTCCCAGTGTGAGAGTTCGTGGGCGAATTTACCCAGATACGTATGAGCGGGACAAATTGGCACAGCCCATTGGGGGAGGCGCACCAAGCTCCAGGGAAAGGCAGTGTTGATCTCGGCGCAGCTAAGATTGTACTGCGGTTGTCCTTCTCGACGAGGCAGGTCGGCCAAATCGCAACCGTGGAATGCGACCCCCATTGGGCGACCCGGGTCTTTAGCCAAGCACTATTAATTTGGAGAACCGCTGCCCGCGCCATCGCCTCTTGATGCAAGGCAGCACCGCAGGGTCTGCGGGGATTTATTAAGTGGGTGGGGGAGGACCATGGAGAGGACCTGGAAGGACGGATAGACAGAGAATCTCACCGTGTACCGCATACTACGTGTACCGCATAACACTACTAGCGATGAGGGGAGAGGGGGGGGGAGGGGTCCACGTCGAAGAGAGACGTAGAATATGCCGCCTGCGGTGGCCGCCCGGCCATTCGTTCGTGTTGAATCTCAGTGGACCTCCAATGGCTGTTGCGATATCCATTGCCCCATGAAAAATCCTTATGATGCGATGGAAGCTTTTCCTGCACGCGACGCGCGAGGTCGCACTCTTGCGAGCCTGCCCCTGATTGGGGACAGCGCGAGGGGAATCTTGTCGGCGTTGCTGTAGCTTCAGCTCCCGGCTTGGCTCTTCCACCTCCCTTTCCAGGCAAGGGGGAGCCAGAGCGAAGCAAGGGGAGGCCATGGGCGACAAGGGGAAAGCGAGAGGAAGGCGATTGGGCTGTACCGCATCAGGGAGGTCAGAATTCGGCAGTCTGTCTATTCCGCCATCCAGATATCCCTGTGCTCGCCAAGACGCGCCGTTGATGGGGTGCGATCGGGCATGAGAGAAAAGATAGGCTCGGATCGGATCCTCCGCAAAGAGGCGGCGGCAACCTGCCCCGCGGGCAAGAGAGGGCGCAACCTGCCGCGGAGCGGCGCGCGACGTATTTGCGCAACTTGCAATCCAGCGCCACTATCGCTCACGGGAGCTGACAAGTGGAAAATCGACAAGACTGAAAGGGCTCTGGGAGCGTCTCGTCTCCTTCCTCGCCAGAAGCGGCATCCAGATTTGACACCTGTTCCTGTCCCTGCAGAAGGAAGACTGAGTGCTACCCCGCGCTGCTACCCTGCGGCCCCCCTTGTTTGCTAGAGTGAGGTAAGGTACAGGACAAATCCCGCACGACACGGAGTTTAGCGGGCTGTTTGTCTTCGGCCAGCAGTGCCGACGATGGAGGATGGCCCAGAAAATGCCTATTTCGGACGCGGTGAACTTGGTTGAACCCCCGGGGTCCCAGATGGTTCGCAGTGGGCAATGCGGATTCCCGCAGATACCCCTCGATCGACTGCAATGGCGACGGTGTTTCAAAACATGCTTGGCGAGGAGCCGTGGGAGATGAAGGCCAGCCTCGGAACACATCCGTCAACTCCATCAAACAAAAGCTCGGGGATAGCAGCAACCTGGAAAGAAGCCAGCCATGTCGACGGAAAGCAACCGAAAAGCCCCCTTTTCAGCGAGTGCTAAACCCAAGCTTGGCCGATAGTCTCCTTTTGAGGCTAAAAAGAGTGATTGGCTAGGCATACTGGGGATGGACTTCATCCGGTGCAAGCATGCCTCATCGTACAAACAGCGGCGGGCCATCCCATGATGGCACAGTAGGATTGTGTGTGAAACAGGTAAACTCCAGACAAACAAAAGACGGCAAACAGCAAGAGCTGCTCGCAAGGCAAACCGGCCGCGGCGTCACCTAGCCTGCGTCGGCGGCGACAACATCCGGGCGACGGCAAGTATTGCGATATGTACGGGCGATCACCTCTCACCTTTGGGTATTTCCACCATGTTGCGAATAAAGTGTCACTGCGCTCGTTTCCCTCTGGCCTCGCGGCTGCAGTGGATGATTATCGCTATGCCTCGCTGGGATGGCTGGGATCCAGAGGCAGTCCCAGTCTCAGGCGCAGGGCGGCTGCAGTCCTTCTCCTCGACGGTCTACCGTGTCTACCGTGTCTAGTCCCACGAACCACCGGCTTCCTAGATAGAATACGCATGTCGCCAGGTGTCAACCCAGCCAAGAAGGTGGTGGGGACGGTACGAGGTAGGTTCCTTTGCAGCAGCTTCGTCTGACAGGCACCAGGTCCTTACGGCTAGCGGCAGAGACTGCCATGCCATCTGATGAGGCCGACAGGCGAGAGGTGGTCCTGCATGTGTCTCAGGAAACGTGCCCGGCGCGACTAACGGTCCGGATGTGACCCGAGAACTTGTTGTCGAGGCATTTGCGTATCGTGCTGAACTCAACCATGCGCATCCGTCGTTAGTGCATGTATCTAGATACCTTGTATCCGCAAAGGTGCGCGAGGCCGAGGCTCTCGTCGATGCCGCGCCGGGAACTTTTCTGTTGGAATCGGTCGGGCCCTTGGGGAGCTAGTAGTCCGTTCCTGACCTATTGCACCGAGCCATGTTCTGGATACCGAAAGTCGGCCGCTTGAAACACCGCTTCTTGCGGGTTGGCCCCTCCTTGGCAGCGATCCGATGATGATTACCCCCAGGATCGTGCGCAGCAGATCTGCGGTCAATAAAGCTGGATACGGAGGGTTTCGTTTTACATGCCATCGTGGGCAATGTTCCCTCCATGGCGAGGTAACTCCAGATGGGTTGCCCTCGACGGCCACAAGCAACGGGACACCCCGACGGGTTGGCCACCTCGAAACGTGGGCGTCATCGTGGCACGGCCGCGCGACTGGACAACTGGGCCCGCGAGTGTCAAGTCCGGATGGTGTGGCTGCCAAAGTCGGGTACCTGGGGTCGCGGGGAAAGAGATACTACACAGTGAAATTGGATGGAGGAGAAAGGAACATCGCGTCATTCAGGTCCTGACATCTGAACAGCGATTAAACAGCAAAAGCCACGAATCGGACCCAGCCGAGGCAGGAAAAGTGCGGTGTAATGTCGACTGGCGACGGGCCCGCATGTTGGGTCTTTTTAGAAGTTCTGGAGCTGGCCAGGACAGGAAGGCACATTGCTGTAATTGCGATGCTTTGCAGCTGAGTGACTGAAGGTCGATGATAAGCAGCGAGTGGGTGTGGCAAACACCCGCCGCAAATTGCCATTTTGCTGCATTGTGGTCTGCTGCCGTTTTGGATGAATTCCCCAGGCACCAACTCCAGCGCTCGCTTCTGCCCCGCTCATCTGCGCAACCAATCAGGCCATGGCAATTGACCCCCCCCCCCTAAAAAAAAAAATTGCATGCGCCGTCTGGCGCGCTGCTTGCAGTGCTCCAAGCTGTCCATCGAATAACCTATTGCACTGTGACAAGCTCGACAACCTCAATCTCAAAATCACAGAATCCCAACTACCCGCCGCAACTCTGCACCACCACGACGCAGTCTAGACCCCAGCGCCCAGACACCATGATTTGCCGAACCTGTTTGCGCGCACGCGCAGGCCTTGGGGCCGAGGCAACCCGGCCCGCGGCGAGACGATTGCTCCAGACGATTTCGACTGCGACACGAACACAGCCCTTGTCCTCGAGCACCTCAACCCACCCCCCACTCTCGCAATCGCCGCCTCTAGCTTTATTCTCTCGGCTGCAACCGCTACTCAGACAAAGAACGGCTTCGCTCCCGCCGAGCCGCAGGCCGTTCTCCTCGTCCCGGGTAGCAGCCCAAGAACAAGAAGCCTCGCCCGCCGCCACCCCCGCAACCTCGACGCTCGAGAAGCCCGACTCTCTATCAGACGGCGAGGCCCAGATCTGGGACCGCCTGGTGGGCGAGCTTGAACCCGTAGAGCTGGTTGTTCGGGACATTTCGGGTGGCTGCGGGTCCATGTACATGATCGACATCACGTCGGAGCGGTTCCGCGGGCTGAACATGCTCAAGCAGCAGCGCACCGTCAACGCGGTCCTCGGCGACATGGTCAAGGAGTGGCACGGCGTGCGGGTCAATACGAGGGTTCCATAATGAACACAAAACGGTGGTTATGTTTGGGGACAAACTGGTGTTGGGTGGGGCGAGGCTTTGTATCACTGATCAGGTTTCAGGACTTTGTGGAATCATGTTCACGGTGTACAAGTATGGCTTGGCGAAGGTTGTGTAATTACTATTATTACCTCTCCACTTATTCCCCCCGCGGCTGGGGTTGCATGGTTAGCTGTCGCGGCCTGGGCGAGACGGTTTCAGTCGTCGAAGCCTCGACAGATCCAACCAAGCCTAGTTGCCTAGGAGCATGGCTGGCTTGCCTGTGTCCGATTGTCTCTTCGGATCTTGGTGATGGTGCTCGGACGGAGTGTGAGACTTGGTGGAAGCCTTCAAGTCGACTTAGTCTTCTCCTTTTTGCCGTCCTCGCCATCCTTATGACGAGGGCAGTTGCACTCGCCAGGCCGCTTTCGCATAATGGTACTGGAGGCAGCCCAGCAGTTGCGTCTGGTCGCTTCGGCTTTCTCGCATGGCTCGCGCCACGGCTGCTGCGCAGTGCTGCAGCCGCAGGCGAAGGTGTAGTTGATGTCGATACACATTGTGGGCAAGAGATGGAAGTCTGGGCAGTGCTAGACTAGGAGGTGAGGATACCATGAGACCTTGGGAATCACGGTGAAGGTGAGGACATTAACCTATACTAGGAGTCGATCCCATGTTGTTCTAGTCTCAACTGTGAATGCCTAACAACCACTAGGCTGTTCACTGGAAGTTTACTGTCGGCCAAGGAATGTGAACTGTTTTCGTTGATAAGTAATATTGTTCACCTGGGCAGACCTAAATCCTTGGTGGAGCCTTAGGTCTCCCCTTCGTTTGGGTGATGGTGAATCATGAAGGCAGTCTTCTTCTGCCTTGGGTTTTTGTCTACTGGATCACTATTCTCTCTTGTAATGCCCAGCCATAGAGACACGGGACTATGTTCGATTCTTAGGGATCCATCCACCAACCACCTAAATAAACCTCAGCTTCCCATGGCAGTTTACATTGCCCATCATATACGGGAAGCTGATATGCCACAGCTAGTCACGAGTGCCACATCTTCTACCTATCCGGTGACTTCAAACAAACAGAATATCCCTAACATAGCATTGAGGTAGCGAGACGGGCACATCGAAACCCCAGCCCAACAATAACCCACACTACTGTAACTTTACATTCCACGCCATGCCATGTCCACCTATTGACAAGCCTTCTCGTTACGACTTAAAGGTCTATCTAAATAAGGCATTTATACCAGTTTGGATTAGGCAACGCAGACGAGGACGTGTAGTGGAATGAGTTAGGCGATACTTTATGACGACCGTAAGTGCGCTGAGTGTATACTTGCTGTATGCCCGTGTTCAGAACGGTGCCATGGAATAGTTACCTCAGAAGAGTACATGGGAATGACCTGTAGACATATCTACCCCTACCTCCATACACTGTTTGTTACTGTGTCCCCCTTCTGTGTTGTTTGACTATGAACCACTAACCAGGTAACTAGATGTTTACACGAAAACACTGGACTGGGGAATTCTGTTCAACATTCATTGGCTCACAGCCCGAGGTTTCGGGTCACAGGCTCAACGTCCGACAGGTCCATGCCTAAGCTCCCATTCTCTCTCATAACGACTGCCAAGGCCGCTGAGCTGACGAACATCTTACGTATGTCCTGAGGATCGTCTTGGTAGTTGCATCATCGTGGACTTGGGGACTAACTCCATATATTTCTATCATCAACTTCACTTGTGGTGCTACTTGGCAGCTGCCGGAGGGGTCGGTAAAACACCCGACCCCGTTCTATTGCGGTTTGGAGAACGCCAACCGGATTTAACAGGGCATTGAGCCACTGTTGTATCTGATCGGCCAACAAGGACGGTAAACACAGCGTAGATTATGTGCTTCGGCATTGTGCTGGGCGGGGACTCGGAATCGGAGACAGGTTGCCATTTAGTCCGCTAACGCCAAACCCCCTGAACGGGGACAGAGAGCGTGCTTCATAAAGTGAGTCGGATCAGAACGATGTTCATTCTAATGAGGTGGACAGCATCAAAGCACGATGAAACATCATTCAATTCTACCTTCAAACAGGCAAACATCACATCGAGTCAATATGGCCTCCAAAATCGCTCTCGTCACCGGCGCCAACAAGGGCATTGGGTATGACATTGTCAAGGCTCTGCTTGAATCTAGCAAGCCCTTCCATGTCCTCCTTGGGAGTCGCTCCCTAGTGAGGGGCGAGGAGGCAGCCGACAAGCTTCGCGGCGAGCGTGCGGGCTCGTCCAACACGGTCGAGGCTCTCCAGTTGGACGGACATTGCCAAATGATTCGTCCATCAACAGGGCCTTTGAGACAGTCAAAATAAATCTGGCCGCATTGAGGCGCTCATCAATAACGCCGGTATGCCGTTGTCCTGCTTTTTTGTGAAGGCGCATGTGGGCACTTGCTGACACTTTACCCCGTCGCTAGGCCTTACCAAAGACATTGAGTTTGTCAACAACCGCACCTCGCTCAGGGACAGCTTCACGGGGGCCTACGACATCAACGTGGCGGGCACACACGTATTGACTTACACCTTCCTCCCGCTCCTCCTGAAGTCGGCGGACCCCCGGCTCGTCTTCGTCAGCGGGCTGGACATGTTTGTGAACTGCGCCACGGGCGACTTCCCCCTACCGCCAGACCCCGAGCGCGGGTGGTCTGAGAAGATGGCGTTTGAGACGGTCGGATACCGGTGCACCAAGGCGGCATTCAATATACTCATGCTCGACTATCACTGGAAGCTGCAGAAGGACGGAGTCAAGGTGTGGACAGTACTGCCCGGCTTCCTGGAAACAGATCTCGGTGGCGGTCGCGAGTTGGTCAAGGAGATGGGGGCGGGACACCCGAGTCTGGGAGGCCAGCTAATGAAGAGGATTGTTGACGGTGAGAGGGATTGATAAAGGATGGTGTTCACGAGTTTTAGGTTCTGGGCGCGACCACACGCGGCGCGTGGTAGCTTCTTTGGAGTCGGATTTAGTTCGGGTCGGATACGAGAGATGAGAGATGGCGAGAAGAGAGTTGGATGAGATGAGACTGGCATGGCGGGTAGCGATGAAGTCAATTGAGTACGGGCTTGTCTTTGTCAAGTTTCGAGATTCGTATTGCAAAGCGAGGAAAAGTTGTGTGTGGTTGTAGGATGGCAGCCGGGATCAGATGGATTTCGGGCAATTTCCTTTCCGTCGTAGCTCCCGGGCCTCTGGGTCAGTTGATTGCTGGCTCCACCCACCACCTTCCATCCTTGCCGGCGATCAGGACGTTGAGTGGTCGCACACGTGTCTTGGCGGCTCCCCCTGTCTCCCCTGAACAGCCGCGTTTTGCTGCAGCACCCGCGTCTCGAAATGGCTCCACCGCCGTTCACACACTCACCTGGTTCACGTCGAAAAACGCTTTTGACGCTTCAGACGCCCGACCCATCACCATCGCCAATGAGAGCGGAGAGGCAACAACTCACTCGCCACGCGCCTCCGGGGACACGCTAGCAGCCGATTGACTGATTGACCGTTGGAAGCTAGATTACGCGCCGGCCAACGCCTTCCGTCAAGTGGTCAAACGCCCTGCGGCGGCGGCCTCTGCAGACTGCAGCCAAACTCACCCGCGCGCTGTCATCGCTGCCCACTTCAATTCACAATCCACAATCCACAATCTCAATCTCGGTCTCCATTATCTCAGCATCAATTGCCGACCCATGTCCCCCGCAGGCGAGTTAGCGCCAAACGCCCCAACGCGATGCAGAACCTCCACCACCTGGACTTCAACTTCTCCGCCACCAAGCAGAAAGCCATTGAGGATGCCAGGAAAGCCCAGGCCGCCATTGTGAGGGAGTGCGCCGATGCCGGCAAGGAACCGCCCCCCTATCTCCTCGCTGAACTCATCGGCAAGGGCAGTTTTGGCCGCGTCTACAAGGCCACCGGCACCCGCACAAAGCCCGGCCAGCTCGTCGCCGTCAAGATCATCAGCATCGAAGAGGGCGACACCCTGAGCCCTGGCGCCGCCGACACATTCAATGATATTCTCAAGGAGGTCAACACCCTCAAGCTGCTGAGCAGCGGCGGCGCGAGGAATATCAACATCGTCGTTGATTCTCTCCTCGTCGGCCAGTCGGTATGGATCATCACGGAATACTGCGCTGGCGGTAGTGTCGCCTCACTGATGCGCCCTACCGGTGGTTTGCCAGAGAAATGGATCATCCCTATCCTTAGAGAGGTTGCTGAAGCCGTTTACTGGGTCCATCGCCAGGGCATCATCCACCGTGATATCAAATGTGCCAACGTCCTGGTCACAGAAGTCGGAGGAGTCCAGCTCTGCGATTTTGGCGTCGCCGGCATCATAGAAACCAAGTTCGACAAGAGAAGCACAGTCACCGGCACCTTGCAGTGGATGGCGCCCGAGCTTTTCGACTCTACCGTCTCGTACGGTATCGAGGTTGATATCTGGGCCTTTGGGTCCATGGCCTACGAGGTTGCCTCCGGATTGCCTCCAAATGCTACTACCCAAATCGACATTCCCCAGTTCGGCTCATACCTAAAGCAGTACTGCCCACGTCTGGAGGGCGACAAGTACTCCGAGCAGCTGAAGAGTCTCGTGGCTTTTTGCATGGTCGACGACCCAAAGAACCGACCCCCGATCGAGCAGATCCAGAGACATCCGTATATCTTCAACACTGAGGGAGAGTATCCCACCACCTCACTTTCCAAGCTCGTGAGCGCCTACAGGCTCTGGGAACACCAAGGTGGCAGCCGGCGCTCCCTCTTCTCCGCGGGCGGTGCTCAGGGAACAGCCGACGAGGGAGACCAACCTCAAAATCTCAATGATGAGTGGGACTTTGACGATGGCGGTGACGATGGTCAGATCATTCTCGAAAACCCTGAAGACGCCCAAGCCGTGTACGATGTCTACGGCCTGGACCTTGGCGTGCCACCCCAACCGACTGCGACGCAGAACCGCGCCCGTCGCCGTCGGCCGCCTCCGAATATGAAACAATTCAAGGCACCGCTTGAAAAGGTCTTTGATCCCAACACACTCACCAACTACGGCGACAACTCTCGCGCTTACTACGGCCGAGAACCTCCACCTTCCCCCTCAAGGTCCGATCTACCCCTCCGCAAAACCTCGGAGCACTCGACCGTCCGTGAATCTTTAATCGATCTCGATGCCATGCTGGACGGGAACACGTCCAGGTTTGGCGATCTTGAAACAATCAAACCGGTTGCAGCCCGGCCAGTGACTAATAACTTTGGTGAATTTGATCGGCGCAAGACTCAGGACTGGACCTTTCCGGCTATGGCAGCCTCTATGTCTGCTGGTTCAGACACGAGTCGCTTCCAACCCGCCAACAACTTCCCCTTGGTCATTGAGTCGGCTCCTCCAACACGTGTATTTCACCCAACTGAAGACCCCTCTGGTAACAAGAGCCACCGCATAACCCTATCAGTCCCTGCGCCTCCGCCCAACAACCGGGCGTCTAGCTTGAGTCTGATTGACCTCGATGCTTGCGTGGTGGACGAACCAGAAATCACGTATTCTTTCACAGCCGAGTCCCAGGGCACTTCGTTCAGTTCAAATTCATACGGCAATGAACCCAACTTGAACACAATGTCGTTTGATTCCAATTCATTCGCCAGCGATTCAAACGCTACGTCGTTCGATTCTACCACCTTCGCAACTTCGAACCGCGAATCAAATATGAGCTTGATCGACCTCGACGCAAGCTTCGCGGACATCACGCGCCCCTCAACGGCTGGGTCGTACACATTATCCATCGACACTGCCCCGATGGGACAGTCCAACAGGACGTCTAATCTAAGCCTGATAGACCTCGACGCCAGCGTAGTCAGCTCGGCAGAAGTCACCCGTCCCTCCACTGCTGGCTCGTACACCACGTCCCCAGGCTCGGCAAACGAGTCGACCCCGTTCGACCTTGAATTCGAAGCCCGCTCTCTCACCCAATCCTCTCGTCGAGAGCCGTCCATGTACATCATGACCGACGACTCCCAGCCTAGTTATCGAGAGCCCTCCATGTACGTGATGGCCGACGACCCACAGCCTTCGTACCGAGAACCGTCCATGTATGTCGTGGCAGACGACCCCCAGCCTTCTTATAGAGAACCATCCATGTACATCATGGCCGACGACACGGCCAACTCCTCCACCACCGACCTTACCCAATCTCTGGAATCCCTCCGGGATGACACCACCCCCTCCCCCTCCCCACCACCCAGCCCACGAACGCGACAACAACGATTGCAAATCCCAACCCTCAAGCCCATTCGAACAACGAATCTATCACGTGCACCGTCCGTCTCCGAGCCCTCGACAGCGAACAACCTCATTCTCCCCGTCCGCAACTCCAGCTTGAGCGCTGGTGCCTCAAGCATCGTGCCGCCGCTGCCGCCACTCCCATCGCCGCCCTCGGCAAATGCCCTGCAGGGCCTCGGGTCGCGGGAGGAGCTCAAGGACGAGCTGCAGAGCATGATTGCCAGCCTCAATGAGCACTTGCAGCATACGGCAGAGTGTCTGGGGGCGTTAGCAGCGAGACAGACGGCTGAGAGGGCGAGGGTCCAGGGCCAAGTACAAGGGCAGGGGCAGGCGAGGAGGTGGGGGAATGGATCTTTGGCTTGGTAATCTGAGTGGGCAATCTGGATATAAAGTAGTTGAATGGAGATTGGATAGTAGTTTGGGCCGGAAGAGGAATCACGGCGCGGCTTTTTGTACTAGTAGTCTGTAATGAGTTGGATGAGTGTGCATTTTCATCTCAATCTGGCTGATTTCATAGCAAATGGAGACCCTCAGGATCCGCCCCTCTTTCCCACACCCATGACGCTCACTTTCTCCAAACCCTCTCCCACAACTCTGACAACCCCGACTTGAGACTCTACTGGGTACCACGTCAGCTCCTTCTCATGTTGTCAGCAAGGGAATGTAGACAAAAAAAAAACCCTACCGCCTCCCCCTGGCACTCGGGACACTGGCCCGCGACCAATTTGCTCTTGTTCTTGACGTCGGCCGGCGTCGGGTCGCACGGCACGCGCAGCTGCAAGTACGAGTCGAGGCAGTACTGGAAGAAAGGCTCGCCGTGCTGTACCGCTTGGCCGCAGGCGTGGTAGTGCAGGTGGGGGATGATCTAAACGCACATTTTGGCAGTTTGCTGTGTCTGTTTGGCGTGTGGCTTGTAGTGGGAAATGTATGTGCGATGGAGTTAACGTGGAGATGGATTGCTGAGTTGAGTGGTTGGAGGGGGCTAAAAGGGGGTTATATAGATATTTAGTTTACTGCGAAAGCGGGAAACCACGGTGCTGGTGGATGTTCGTCGAAGAGCCTGGTAACGGCGGTGGGACTTGAGTCAACTCTTACTTTTTGTTGGAAAGAGATACAGCATGGGTAGATTTAGATGAATGGGCTTTATTCGAGATGGAGCCAATGCTTGGTCTCAGTCTGAGGGGTGGTTTCCGGCCAACAAACATGTATTATCTTGCTCTGTAATGGACTAAAAGCAACGCTACTGAACTCCTGAACCAGGGCATAATAAGCTCGCTCCAAGACCTCTCATCTAACTGGATTGTCGTGCTGTGTTCCCTACAATCGCAGCGACATAGCAGTCGGAAACGCCTCGCTTACCCAAGACAACCGTGCAAGCCCAGTACAAAGTATATTGTCTCAAATCCACACCCTAAACCCTCTCCTCCCATCGTTCATAGTCTGGGAAGTAGGCATCATGAATCCGGCCGGCATACTCCATGATGGTGGGGAACTCCCTAACCATCTTCTGCATCTCCGGCGCCCTGCACCACACAATTAGCACCCCCTTCCCAAACTACCATCAAGACAGCAACACGGGGAGACTTACGCATCACAAACCAAAGCAGCAATCACGAACCCATAAACAACGGCATCCCCCTCAGTCGGCTGCGTCCCGCCCAGGACCCAAAACGGCCCGCGCTCCGTCCGGGCCTCCCGCAACAACGCCTCCACCGCCTCCCACACCTCGCGCTTGAACCCCGCCATCTCCTCCCTGTCGAACCGGCCGGTCCCCTGGCCATACAAGACGGCAACGACCTGCCTCCACGCGAGCAGCCCGATAAGCGGGCGCAGCAGCCACGGTACGGACCACAGCGCGCCGGCCCGCATCTTGTAGTAGTTATCGACCCACCGCTCCTTGACGAGGTAAAAGTACATCTTGTCCTCGAGCAGGGCGCGCACGGCCAGGTCCCGGCCCCTGTCTGCCGGGGTTAGTGCCGCGTTGAGGTCCGGCAGGACGCCGGCGCCGACAAGAGTGCGGGCGATCAGGGTCGAGTCGCCGAGGACTTGTGCAGGGGCGTCAGCGGGTTGGATGGCGAGGTAGGGGAGCTTGCCGCGGGGAGCGGCTTGCTTGGAGCCTGGTTCGGCGCGGTATGGGACGGCGGCGAGCCGGAGGCGGGTCTCGAGCTTGTTGACGAAGGGGGACCAGGCGTAGGTTTGGGTGCTGGGCCAGCCCCTGTAGAGCGTGAGAGCAGGGAGGGGTTTGGGAGACATTGTTACGGTCAAAGTGGTAAAAACTGGGTGGGATAAGTGTCTTGGATGATGCTGAATGGATGGAGAATGGAGAGAGATGATGGGAGCCTGAAGGATATGGACGTGGGTTAAAGTATCCGGAAGGATTGAGCATACGGATACTCTATCCGTCAAGACTCCATCCCCAATGCAACGTCCAGCAACGCCATGTTCAGCCTCGCCATAGCTGCTCAGGGGTTCTCCTTCTTCTGGCGCATGCATGGGTCTCGCATTGAGGCAATGCCATCATCCAACAGTCCAATCAGCATTGAGGCAAGTAGCGGAAATGCTGCAATGGAATTCCGTCCAACAAAGAGGGGTGCGGTTAATGGTGTCTGTGTCATCTGACCGCGCGCTGAGCTCGCGTCTCGCTTCAATCTCGCGTCTCGCCCCAATCTCGCAGCGCGGGGCCAGAACGCGCTCACCGTCGTGACTGCTCATGCAACCCGGAACCACTTGGTACCGATGGGAAACCGCCTCAATTCCGACCAACATGACAATGCAAGAGCAAAAGCTATTCCAGGCGCTGTACGGAGTAGGAAGGATACCCAAAAAAAATAAAAATAAAATAAAAATAAATAAATAAAAACTATAAAAATAAAATAACGTATTTTATAAGCGAGCCGGACATATAAGCGAGCCGGACACTTTTCCACACCCTATTACAACTATCTACAATTATTCCACCACAACACTAGGAAATAACAATAACCGAACCAGAAATAGATGAATCAGACGATTCTCCAGCCTCCTGACACGTGCGTACATTATGGCCAGGCTTGCCGCACAGGCCACAGCACCGAATCTTCGTGCGAGAGCCCCCCGCACCACCACCATTTTGTCTTGTTTCCTGGGCTAACTACTCACCCACTACCTTCTGATCCATTAGATCATTTGCCTCTTGTACAGTAAGAGACCCTCCAAGCCGTAGACGTGTTTTTTTAGCCCTCCGCCGCTTACTAAGCTCTTCATTGGCCTTTCGCAGTGCCGAGACCTCTGTACGTAACAGGGCCACCTCATGCATTACAGCCATCGTACCTTTAGCCAATTGGTCCACAGCAGCCAGCATAGGTGTTGGAGAGCTGCCTTGGTGGTTAGATATCCGGCCTTTAATAAGGTCTTTCTGTGAGATAGCTTCTCGGGCGTTATGTGGCGTCTGAGGTAGCCAAGGTGATACTGGTTGTGAGGCTGGTAGAGTTGGAGTTCGAAGCCGAATGGTCATTTTCGATAATACCCTGTCTGGATCATGCGGTATAAGGCCGGCTCCGGCAAATGCTCCTTTGATGTTTTTGTTGGTAAAGGCTGTAAAAAAGGCCTTTTTGAATACACAGAGGAAATCCACCTTGGTGATATGTGTGATGTACATCCACATCAACTCTTCGATTTGATCGCCATAAGCCTTCTTTAATGGCCCAAAACAGCTAACATCTAGTGGCTGGACTAGATGTGAGGAATGCGGAGACATATAGAGTGTAATAATAGAGTACTCTTGGCAATAGGCCTCAAAATCGTCAGAGTGGTGGCTTTCGTGGCCGTCAAGGACTAGGAGCCGGTATTTCCCCTTTGTACGAGATGCTGTATGAAGATCGAAGTGCTGGATAAAATCTAAGCCTTTCTCATTCGTAGTCTAGCCGTTATCGGTTACTCCAATGTACCAGGTCTCCGGAAGGCCACATTGATACCAGCCCTCCTGGTGGTATTTCCCTTTTAAAAGGATGAATGGAGGGATAGCCTAACCTTGAGCATTTACTACCTAGATAACTGTCGCCTACTTACGATTACCAGGTTGGACTTTTTTAGCCTTTCCATAGCCATCAGAGGTAGTAACAACTATCCCAGTAGTAATCATACCTATCATGAAGCCAGTTTCGTCGAAGTTGTACATATCGTCGTCAAGGATGCCGTATTTAGCCTTAGTGTTATGAACAAGCGCAAACCACTTCCGAATAACCTCTAGATCTTCGCATTTAGCCCTCTGGTAGTCGTATTTACGCGAAAAACGCGTTCGGAGTTCTGATTGGCGTTTGACGAAGTTGTGAGCCCAGAGCTTGCCGACAGGGGGCGCGTCGCGTTCGCGTAGTAGTCGGTTGGCCATATCTTCCACAAAACGAAGCCGAGGAGGAAATGCACGTGTAATTAGCTCAGTTATATACTGAACAATCGTATGCTCCTCTAGATTTGTAAGTTTTCGTGAATTGGCTGGAATATCACGTCGTGCAGCCCGGCCGGCGCGTCGGTCAGAGAGGGTTGAAGGCGGTATATTGTAGATCTGAGCTGCATCTCGAAGACTAAGCTTTGGCGTTTTTTTAAGAGCTTCGAGGGCTAGAATAATCCTGGATTCGGTTGGAAGCGAATCCATGGTTAATTGGTAGTATGGTTGGTAAAAGAAGCTGAGGGGTCACGTCGCGTCGGAAAGTGTCCGGCTCGCTTATATGTCCGGCTCGCTTATAAAATACGTTAAATAAAATAAAATAAAAAAACTAAAAAATCAACACGCTTCCCTAAATCCAAGCTAGGCCAAACAAATTTATGCATCCACCTGCTGTGCCGGCAACGGCCAGCCCGCCACACTGCCAGCGACAATGCCCGCCATGACCGTGGCCGGGACAACGCTTGACGCCGACCTTGACCGATGGATGCTGGTGCCTTGGGAGCCACTGCCCGCTCCCAAAAGAGGCGTCTGCTCGCCGGCCACCAAGTCCCAGCTCGAATGCGACCGGTCGCACCACGTTTTGCCTTGCACAAAGGCCGAGACCTGGCGCCGGATTCTATCCAGCCGCGAGCTCCGCGGCTGTCGAAGCAGCACCAGATCACACCGCACTTTGTCAATCGCATGGTTCCACGTTTTTGCCCTCTCAATGTCATCTTCGCCAGTCAACGAGTACTGGATTTCCGGCCCGTCTGATGCCGTAGCTCTCAATCCCAAGAGCTTGCGGATTGCATTGTCGGGCGTTAGCCGTATGAGCATCCCCACAGGGATTGACATGAAGCCGATCAGGAGTGATATTCCCCACTCCGTCAAAGTCAGACGTGTCGACGACAAGGCGCTCCCGCCGAACATAATGATCGAAACTTGCCCGGCGACGATGATGACATTAATCGCAATAAAGAAGGGATTCTCCAAGACTCCTTCCAGGATATTGAGCTTGTTGTCGAGCCGGCGGTTGCTGCAGCTTTCAGTCAGTGCCCGTCCTCTTCCACAAAGCAGTATTGCCAAACTCACTTGTACAGATTGAAGAACTGCATCCACACATACGCGTTGAAGACAAGCGTTTGGAGGGCATCCTCTCCGCCGTCCCTTGTGTCTTCAATGATACCGGCTCCAGCAAACCTTAAGGCTAATGTCACGGTAAGCTGGTAGATAGCCTGCCCAATGATCATCTTCCAGCTCGTGAAAGAGACCAGCGGCGCCGTCTTCCTCTCCGGCTGTCGATCCAACACACTTGGATTTGGCGAGTCGGTGGCCAAAGCCAAGGCAGCAAATGTATCCATAATAAGGTTGACCCAGAGAAGCTGGACCGGCGTGAGGATGCACTCCTCAATATTGTTCGTAATTGCCGAGACAAAAGTGAGGGCGACAGCGGTTATGTTGACAGTGAGTTGGAACTGCCTCGCTGTCAGTTCTCATGCCATGCTGGGACAACTTCATAAATCTTACCTGGATGAACTTCTTGATCACATCGTTCACCGTCCTGCCCCACTCAATCGCCTTGACGATCGATGAGAAGTTGTCATCCATCAGCACAATCGACGATGCTTCCTTGGTGACCTCGGTACCCGAAATTCCCATCGAAAACCCGACATCGGCAGCCCTCAGAGCTGGGCCATCGTTTGTGCCGTCGCCTGTCACCGCCACAGTTTCGCCGAGTTCCTTAAGCCTTTTGACAAGCATCTTCTTGTCCTCTGGACTCGATCTTGCGAGAACCTGCAGCCGCGGGAGAATGCCATCCCTCTCAGTCATTGTCAACGTCCTGAATCTTGGCCCTTCCATTACAATGCCGTCTTCGGTTAGAATTCCGCTTGCGGCAGCAATTGCTGTCGCGGTTTTGACATTGTCCCCCGTAACCATCCTGACGACCACACCTGCGTGCTGGCAAAGTGCGACGGCGTCCTCTACACCAGGCCGGAGCGGATCCTGAATGCCCATCACGCCCAAGAAGGTGAGGTCGCGGACTACACAGTTGATCTGTTCATCCTCCCCAACGTCGTCCGCGTAGGCTGGCGCCGAGGGAGGCCAGAACTCGAAATCGCGATAGGCTAGGCCAAGGGTGCGCAGCGACTGCGAAGCGTATTCGTCAATCGCATCCATCACACATTTACGACGCTCTTCCGTCATGCCGACTTCTTCGATCGAGCGCATGGGGTCGGCCACAATACGGACGCTCTTCTCGAGCAGTATTTCAGGGGCACCCTTGACATACATACGGCACGAGTCGTTGTGGAGCCTTACCACTGTGGCCATGCACTTCCTGCGCGAATCAAAGGGGAAGATCTCAGCTACGTTGGCGTTTGCGCGCTCCTCTTGCAGGCACGTCATGCCTAGCCGTTCCGTCGCGAACGTCAACAAAGCTGCCTCGGTTTTGGAGCCGATAAAGGCCGTCTTCCCGTCTTGCTCTCCTTGGAAAGCGGTCGAGTTGATGGCTATGGAATCAAGAAGAAGCTTGCGTGTATCTGATTCGATGGAAGAAGCGAACCGCGGGGTTGGTATCCCTGACAAGCCGTTGCGCATTGATCCTCCGAAGCTTTGGCTGGAGCGCATTGTTTCGATATTAGCAGAAGACGAAGGCTGATCCGGAGTCTCGTCTGGGTCAAGCCGGAGGGGGATGGAAAACCTCGTCTTCTGGTTTGCAAACCGGCCCGATGTGCCAACGATGCCGGCGGTGACCCTCATCTTGTTCATGGTCAAAGTACCAGTCTTGTCGGAGCACACAGTGGTGGCATTTCCCATGGTTTCACATGCTGATAGAATCCTCACGAGATTGTTGTCCTTGAGCATTCTCGTCACGGCAATTGCGAGCGCAAGCGTGACGGCCAGCGGCAATCCCTCTGGGACGGCAATGACAACAATTGTAATCGAGACGACGAAGATGCGCAGGAATGTTTGAGCCTTTTCGAAATCGGTGTCGTCTCGGGTGGGCAGTTGTATGAAGAACTTGACGGTCAGAACAAGGAAAAGCACAATCGCTACCGTCACGCCGGCCATTGCGATTCTGTCGGCCACAATGGAAAGCTTCTGCTGCAATGGTGTTGCTTCGGTGCGTTCTTCCAGCCCCATCCTGAGCCTTCCATGGGTGCTATTAGTGCCAACACCAGTAACGAGGTAGGTGCCGATCCCCTCTAAAACCTTGCTTCCGGAGATGATGAAGGGGTCGGCGTCCTTCGAGCCCCCGTCAGTATCCAGCCTCTGCAAGGCTTCCTCGCCTCCGACTTTTGTTACCTGATCGGATTCGCCGGTAACAGAAGACTCGTCGCATCGTACCTTGTGGCCGGATACCAAAATGCCGTCGACGGGCACCAGGTCTCCGGGCTCCAGGTGAACAATGTCTCCTGCGAGAACATCATAGACAGATATAGCACTGGATTTTCCGGATCGGATCACATTGACCATCCTGTCTTCTTTCTGTGTACATGGTTAGCCACTCGCTCTCAGTAGGTCGAAAAGGTGGGGGTGGGCAACGCTTGGATTCTTACTTTCTTGGCCAGGCGCGCAAATTGCCTCTCTTTCTGGTAGTCGTTCAGTGCCCCGGCGACAACGACAATAATGACAGCGACCATTATGGTGACACCATCAACCCACTCTACGCGCTGTTGGCCGGGGGCATGGGGCAGCCAAAATGCTTGGTACAAGCCCAGGGACAGCGAGATGACGGCGACGACGGAAAGAAGGATGAGGACCTTGTCGTCAAGGAGAGCCAGCATAAGCTCAAAGACATTTTTGATCTTTTTGCCAGGAAGCCTGTTTGTCCCGAATACAGCCCTCCTCTCTCGGTGTAGCCTCACACCATCAAACAGATGCGTGTGGTCATCCGATGGGAGCTGGCCTGGTGTTGGATCGTCAACACTGGTTTCGTCGAGGCTCAGCCCCGCCTGGCAGTCGGTTCGAAGACCCCTTGTAATTCCTGCGAGACCACCAAGAGCCTGGAGCTCGGCAAGGCTCTTTGAGGCGATCATCTCGGCCAAAACATCTGGCGAGATAGAAAATGCCGGTTCGTAGTCGATGCCCAGTCCGGGGGCGGCGGCAGCTGGGGCTCCATCGTGGCCAAAGACGCTCGCTTTGGTCGACCTGGTCGGGCTCATGGCGGAGAGGGAGGTAGCTATCGTGGATATTTCAGTGCCGTGGGCTGAGGGGGAGTGTATCGAGTGCCCACAGCTGCCGCTAGTCGATGTGGTCGGCGACGAATTGGGAATTTCGAGAAAGAGGCCAAGGGCTGGCCTGCCACGAGTCGGACACGCGGCGACGCTGCAATCATCGTGGGCAGTCGCGTCGGGGCTCAGAGCCGAGCGCAATATCGGAGAACTAGCACTAGCTGCTTCGTCCTGTCGCGGTGTCAGAGTTCATTCCCATACTTTGTCTCGCAGGGCACGAAGGCCTCCTCACCACATGGTCGACAGGGTCGACAGAGTCAATAGTGATTTCAGGGGCCCGAGCTCGCTGCGGTGTACCCCGCGCCCTCACCCCTGCGTCAACATGATTGTGCAGCGCCGACTCCCGCATCAACCCCTCCATCTTGCAATTCCAGCGCGAGTCTCCAACACAAGTGTGCTGTTCCGGCCGATGTTTCGATGGATGAGCCGAGTCACGTCGAGTCTTGCAAAGCAAGTGGGAAGTCGACAGAGGTGGTGTTCCATTGAAGGCTGCAAGTGACTGACTCTGTCGACTCCGTGCGATCCGTCGCCCATAAAATTCGCAAGTCCTGGCCTCGCTCACCACCAAAGTACCAGCGGCCCAAGGTTCAGATATGCCAAGGTTCGAGCCTGGGCCGCTTCGACGCCTCGGGGCGGTGCATGTCCACTTCGGATGCCGTGGGGTCAGCGGCGCAAACCTTAGCCGGCCTCGTGTCTGAGAGTTTTCCATTCTTGAGGTTCTGTGGGAGACTGGAAAGGTAGTTAGTTGGACACTCACACACTCCAAGCATCAAAGCCCCCCCCCCCCCCCCCCCCCCGCCAAGCACCATCATGCCTCGCGTCCTCCACAAAATTGAGGCTTAGGTGGCACCCACCGAGACTCTTTGGATCTTGGCGGCTCCTGTCAAATGGCACATGTGCCTCCAGCATCTCAGCTGTTCTCAGATGTTCTCAGATGTTCTGGGTGTTTTTCACCGGACACCGCCATCATGGTCTACGTCCAGGTGCGCTCTAGGGACAGATCTAGGCCGCTCCGGGCGACATAGAAGCCCGCCGGCTGCGGCTTCAGGACTCCAAGGTGTGGAAGTTGTGCCCAAAGCGCCTCGCTGGTGAGAGAGTTGCCCCCGAGATGCTGTCCGCGAGGAGCCAATGACGTCAACCTCCTGTTCTGGTCAAGGTGTAGCTGTACCATGGGTCGCTTACACAGGTGGCACAGCTGGGGCGCCTACCTCGGCAGCTAGAGATATCTATGATGCATCTCGCCTTCATCTGCTCCGTTTGTTGCCGGGTGCCTTTTCGGGCCGCCCCGTCTACCGCCAAGATTAGCAACACCTCCTTTTCGACATGTTCTTTCCGAGATGTGGTTATCACCTGGCTCTTGGGTCCCGAATTCTTGTTTTCCCATCCCACCCAGGCCTCTCTCGACAACCAGGACTCAACATGGACAGGACAAAGAGCTGGGTGATCGAAACCAAGCCATTACCGTCATCGCCCCCGAGCCTTGACTCCTCCGACACCCCTCGATGGTCCGATCCCGAGGCTGGTGCCGATCCGCCATGTCCTATCCCACTGTCCGATGCCCCCGTGTCGGCCCTGACCTTTGTTAGGCGGAGAGGCCATTTTCGCCCCGAGAAGCAGGTCAAGCTCCGAAACAGTCTCCTCGCTGCCATCGGCCTCATCGAGCTGGCCAACGCCGGCGACTTTCCTGCCAATGTCTGGAATATGGCTCCCTTACCTGTCTACGCTATCGTCCTTATGGCCATGGGTGGCACCCTAGCCCTTGCCATGATCTATTTCGTCGTCAAGGACGCCATTCTCAGCTGGCAAAACCTCTCTGGCCTCCGCGCAGAGCGCCGATACCTTTGGCGATTACGCCATGAGAGCCAGGATCGCCACGACAACGCCAGTGTCCGGAGTGTAGACTGCTTCCTCCACGTCAACTTTAGGGAAATCGGCACCGAGGTCGTTGACCGTTTCGGCATGGACACGCTCATGGGCTTCGGTGCCCTTGTTGTTGGCATTGGGACCTACATGGCCATTGGGGGCTCTAACCCCAAGATTTTCCTTGCCAGCAACCTTCTCACTGGCTACATTGGGAACTCTCCGTGCGCTCTCTACGGCCTGGTAAACCTTAGCTGGTCGGGCTTTGTCTGGATCAGAGCGCGCCACCACACGAGCGCCACGCTCCCAGGGATCAAGGGTACCAAGATTGAGCACATGATGAAGATACGCGCCATGAATATCAAGATCCACAGCTTGATGAATGGCCTTACGGGAGTCGTTGCCGGCGCCGCATCCCTCGCTACCTACACCCATTGGTGGGCCTACATCATCCTGCTGCCCTGTCTGGCAACCTTCTTTACGGCCAACATGTTTTTCAGGAAACGGGTGGGATACGATCGTCCCTATGTGCAACACCCAGTACTTGTCGACGAGGATTCTTTGATTGCTGCCCTCCGCTATGCCAACTCTGGCCGTCAAAAGACCGAGGCTACTTCATACTGCGACGCAGTGTCCGTGTTGGTAGGAAAGGCTGCTTCCTTGCCCGCGGTTCTCGGTTTTATCACCAAGCACAGTCTGTTTGAAGACTTTTGCCTCCGCCTTCTTCGCGATGATGCTCTAACAGCGAAGCTGTTTCCCTCCTCGCCGGACTCCGTGACGGTCGATGCTCAAGGTCTTGCCACGACGAAGGATGGAGAAACCGCCCGCCAAATTCTGGTAATTGCAAATGAGGTGGTCAACGAAGAAGCTCTGAAAAGCTTCAAATATCAAGAGCGCTGGCTGCTCGAGGCCTTGGGTTGCTACATGGCCATCCCGGAAATCCCGGACAACTCCAAGGAGCGGGCAAAACTGCAGACGCGACGGCCCCGACCCCGGAATGTCAATACGGATTGTGGCAGGCACACTAATTATTGGCTATTTCGAGGCTTCTCTGCGAGAACCACAGTGAAGAGCGCTGCCACCCAAGAAAAGCCCCAAGCTACGATGTAATTATGCTCTGAAATGACGGATAGGTAAAACACAGGGATACACAACTTGTAGATGAGCTCGACGATCATGACACATATATAATGATATTCACTTGCCAAAGGACTATGATGGATCTCTGATTATTCAAGGCTCTCCGGGACTGGTCTTTCACTGTTGCAAAATAAAAACATCGCCCTCATAGGTGGAGAGTACACCCATCAAGCAAAGAATAGGTCTTGGTGCTCATACTAGCATTACATGATACCTCAGGAAAGCTTCCCATAAGTAGGACTTCGAAGGGAATCTCTCTTCTCCTTAAACCTCCTCAAGGCCCCTCAACTTTCCACATAATGTTATGTCTTCGTCCTCGCTTGGGCAATTTCCTGTCTCAAGAAAATGTGGGCAAAAACACCGGTGTATATAGATCAGAGCCGGCTCGAGTTGTAACATTTACCCCCTTTTATTTTCCAACAAGTTGCCTTTTCGACACATTCTATCCTCCTTTGCCTCAAGATATCTTGGGCAATGCATCTCTTTGATACCTGATGTAGCACACGCACGGAGGTCACCAGGGTCTGGGTTCGGTCCGTGCCTGTTGCACCCGGTTTCCTTTCCCAGAGTACCTTTCCAAGCCCTTCTATTATTCCTTTTACTCCTGCAGCTTCGCCTCACCAAAGATTAGGGTAAGCACACATCTGAGAACCCCCAGGGTTTATGTTCGGCCTCATAATGACTGCGGCATACCTACCTGCTTTCTTCTTGCTGCGCTCATGCTGAACATCATCTCATCAAAGCGGACACACTCAGCCCTCTCAAGAATGGCAATGCTATATGGCTATTCCTGTATATTTTTTTCTCCAAAGTAACTATTTAAGCCTCTCACACTTTTTAATTTTGGTAGCTACCACATCTTCGTCTTGTTCACACCCGGGACATCACACACACATGGATTCTTTGGCTCTCAGCTCTCCAAGAGGTTCGCCGTTCGGTCCGTGTCCTGCCACTTTTTTCCTACAAGAGCACTTTACAAATTCTCTTTACTCTTGAAGAAAGGTGGTCGAGATGAGAGCTTCAAACATCTGCGTGTGCACCTTCTTGTTCAATAATTCTGATGAGATGGAGGGGGCCAAAGGACCCTCGCGCATTCGCGTCCCAATAGCACACCCTTGCCAAAACCTCCAGAATCCATTCCTTCCTATCTTGCTTATCAGCGCCACACCCCTTCTTTCCTAACTTGCCAGCACCACACCCCTTCTTTCCTATCTTACTTCCCAACGCCACACCCTTCCCCAACGCCACACCTTTCACAACGCCAAACATTTGCCAACGCGCCACCCTTCCCAACGCCCCACCTTTCCCAACGCCACACGCTTACCAACGCCACATCTTTCCCAACGCCACACCTTTCCCAACGCCACACACTTACCAACGCCACACACTTGCCAGCGCCACACCCTTCCCAACGCCACACCCTTCCCAACGCCACACCCTCCTCCAACCCTCCTACTGTCATCCATTGACACGCTACAACATCATCAACCGTCATTTTTTCATATGCTCACGTAACCAAGGCAATAGCAGACGGTCAAGCTAACCAACACCAAACGTGGTTCTCAATGCCCGCCAAAATGCCAAAGATTCACATTAAAGCGAGGCACAAGGCAAAGAAGCACAATAGGAACTCGTCTCCAGGTATGGTGTTTAGTATCTGCTTTTCTCACACGAAACATACTCTTCAACACCTCCCGCCGTTCGTTCTTTCAAATCTTGATAGACCCAAGGCAGGCACATGCGGGCAAGTCGTCTTAACAGCTTCACACGCTCTTGTGGGTCTTCCGTCCGCCCGTTCACATCCTACAAGCTCCACAAAACCTTTAAATCCATGTCTTGTCGTCTATTCTTGACGTACTCTTAGGACGGCAAGCTCCCCAGTCTTTCGGGCACCATTTCATATCTTACCGGCGCCAATACTCTTTAAATTCTTCCACAGTCCCATTCTCTTACGCTCCTGTGGGGCTACACACAATTCGAGACTATCCTTCCGTCCCTTGGGGCTAGCATTAGGCCAGCTTAGACGATGCCGGACGAATAGTCGAGCACGTGACATCTTCTACTGGGTCAGCTACACCCTGCCAACTCAACCTCAATGGATATGAATAGTCCAGCATGTGACATCCTCCTTGGAATAAGCATCCACTGACCCATACTCTAATTCCACAGCCCTGCCTCGTACTCAGCACGACTCCTGCAAGACCCAGCGCAAGAAATGGCGCAAAAGACGAATAGCCACGATTGATCCACGCTTCCAGAACACCCCGCAGTATCGTCTTGTCGTCGAGGGAATCAGAGAAATTCGATTCCGAGATGTCGACAATACAGGGAAGCTGGTGAAGCCGGAGGTGCTGTCAAGGACCCTCCCATATACTCGCTTGATACGGCTGCTCAACCAACAGGAAACGGTTCCAGCCTATCTCGCTGAGGCAGTGAGAGTGATTTACCGAGGAGAATTCCCGCACGAATTGATCAAGAGATTTGAAACACATGGATGGGACCCCGAGAAGGTCACCAACCCACGACTTTCAGACGAGGAACGCCGGATTTCGCCAACTGCTAGGCTTGTGAAGTCTGAGAAAGAGTCGGACTCGGATTCCGACACAGACTCGGATGATAGAGCGTCGACTATAGCTATCAAAAGCGACCCGGAGCCGGTCAAGGAGGAGCTGGGCGGCCGGCTCCTCAACCGGGTCCTTGGCCGGTTCCCCCGTCACCGTCTAGGCTCGACGTCCCAGCAGCCTATCAAGCTCGAGGACGAGGACGAGCAATACCGCCCCCACCAGCCCGCTATACCGGGACGCGGAGGTAGCGTCGAGGTCACTCTGGCACGGCCCGTGAATCGCCCCATGGGAATGCCGCGCCCCGACTCCAAGTCAAGGTTGATCGCTCAGCCAGGATGGTATCCCACCATCAAGCATGAGCCTCAACCGGCGGTCCGCCCAGAGCTCAAAGATGACCCTGAGGCCGGCGCCGTGCAAGCTGGCCCCTGGCCCCCCCTTCAGCCTTCCTCTCGGCCGCTCTTTCAGCGTGGCCCTCGGCCTCACCCCGCGCCTGCCCCCCAGGTGCTGACGCAGCGGGAAACGATCGTGATCGAGGATGAGGACGATCTTGCCATTGTCAAAAAGAATTCGTGTTGAGCACGCGGAGCACCAGCTAAGCAGGCTCCGAATGGACCTGATCAAGTGCGAGGAAGAGCGGCGCCAGCAGCCCCAAGGAAATATGGGAATACACTTCCACGACAAGATCAGGCGCCTAACGGGACAAATCGACAAGGCGAAACAAAATCTTGAGCGGTTGCAGAAAGGGACCTGAACTAGTCTGGTCCACGCCTATCAGACCAGACGGCCCAAGTAAGACGGCTTCGACTACCAGTATTCACCCAGTATTACTTGTCGGATTCAGTGGTGATAAGAGACGGAATAGAGGAGCGATCAGAGATTATCAATACGAAAAGGGGGGAGTCAGCTCTTCGGTCATATGACATCGGTGGGGCCTGGATTCAAAGGACAACGGCATACCCATCATTAAGAGAAGCATCCCAAGAGGGACATTCAAATCAGGTCGTGGCTTTCAGAGTTAGAAGGGGGGGGGGGGGGGGTGGGGGGGGGGTTGGTCTGGTTTCTTTTCTTAGCATTGATACCGGTATTTCTTACGAAGAAGAGGCTATTCAATTTTGTTTGGTACAGGCAGCAAGCCGCGGCGACGGAAATCGGGGACATGGGCGGCAGTAGAGGCCGATAGCATATTGTAAGCTCCTTTAACACCACGCATATGGAAACATACACGAGTAGTAATGCATTACCTCTTGACACAGTATATTCGGACTTTCCAAAAATGAGCCACGTAATGCTCGACATGGAAACTAAAAAATGTAGATTTATCCCGACGAGGAAGTTGACTACCTCGGTATCGAACTTTGTTGACTTGATTTCAGGGGAACCCCATCCCTGAGCATGCATGCATCGACAACCCTTGATGGAGTAAGCAATCTGATCTGGTAGCGCGGCTTGCAGCGTGACTGCCGTCCCTTTCCCTTTTTAGCGCGGCTGATCAATTGGATTGGTCTGGCAGCTCAAAGGAGCGATGAAAGTTAGCTGCTTTGATGGCTCCATTGCCAAGCGGGTTCGCGTTGCGTTCCCGTCTGCGACGTGAATTGAGTTTCGACCTTGCTGCTTGCTCGTAAACTTTTTCTGGGGAACCCTGGGTTCGTCTTGGCAGCCGCCCGCCGATGGAATGACTAAGCCGTGTCGCGACTCGAACGGCAGCTGCGACGGCTGCGATTGGAGACTGGGGAAATGGGACCCTCGCCCGCTGGTCGCTGGCCGCTGGCAGTCGCAGGAGGTCTGGTGGTGGTGGTGTGGTCAGGCGCGAGGCACACATACTTTCCGGTCCGGATGAATTTCCCACTTTCCCTAGCACACGGTTGTTATTAACTGACCCCAATCCCAAACGCGCCGCGACACGGCCTCTGAACCTCCCTCCCCAAAACAACAATCGCCCAAACCTCGCTTCGCCCATACCACCGCGCCCTTCATCGCAAACCGCCCAAGATGGTCTCGACACGCTCCTCCTCCCTCATGACGCCCCGCCCCAACGGCAAGACCCCGTCGTCGTTGTCGTCGTCCCCACCACCGCCGCCGACGACGCTCACCAAGACGCGTACGCGCGCCACCGTGACCGCGGTGCCGGGCTGGTCGCACACGCCGTCGCTCCTCACGCTGGCCTGGCTGGCTGTGTCGGTGCCGCTGGTGGCCTGGGACACGGGCTACGTGCTGCTGCGGCCGCTGTCGATGCCGGGCGGGTCGCTGCACTGGCCCGTGTGGGCGCCGTACGCGCTGTACGGCAACGTCGACCACATGTACGGCTTCAAGCAGTGGAACCTCAACAACGGCTTCACGGCCGCCCAGTCGGTGCTCAACGTCGTCGAGTCGCTGGCGTACGTGGTCTACGCCGCGCTCTGGGTCGCGCATGTGCGCAAGACGACGGCGGCGGCGGGAGGGTCCGCCAAGGCGGGGGGGCTGACGGGGCGGACCGGCGCGCTTGCTGTCCTGGTACTTTTTGCGGGCGTGGTCATGACGCTAAGCAAGACGGCGCTGTATTGTGAGTTTTCGCTTTAACCCCACTAAGTCTCGGATTGGGACGCGTGGCTAACGTGTGTTGCGCCAGGGCTCAACGAGTCGTTTTCGGGCTTTGACAACATTGGTCACAACGAGCCGTTGCAGCTCTTGTTCCTGTGGATTATCCCCAAGTAAGCATCTCCTCCCCCTCCCCCTCCCCCCCTACATTACCCTGGCTCTCCGGCTTGCGTGCTGACGCATTCGGTCAGCGGCCTGTGGCTCGTCTTTCCCGCCATCATCACCTATACCATTGGCTCCGAGATTGTGGAAGGGCTGGTGAAAGCCTCCGCCCCGGTCTCTTCGCGCACCATCAAGGGCGAGTAGCTGCGTTCCTGGCCTCGCTCATGATGCTTGCGCTTGCGACTCCAGGGGCAGCCCTCGAAGGCAGGGTAAAAAAAGCCGCCACACGAGCATCTAGAGAAAGAAGCTGGCTCTTCTGGACATCCCCGACGTACTAGTAGTAACTACCCACTTTGGCAATGTGTAATATTCCGTGTACATACTTTGGCACCTAGCACAACGATTTTACGGCCACGGATTGATGACGAATGGGCGGCGGGACATAGCGGCGGACTTCGGCTTCGGCACGGACATAGTCTCTATTTCTTTACCGGTATATACCCGCATATACCCCCGACGCGCGCTTTTCCTTGGTTGCGCTTCATGACGCGAGATTTGGGCTGCCGTGGTTGGCTTAGTTATTCCAAATCTGATGGTATGTGCTCGCACTTCACCGCAGCACCATGACTACGTCACTCTGAACGGCTCCTTTGGAAACCCATCTCAACTGGTGGTATTACTAAACTATTTTCTCTTTCCGCTAGGCGTAACGACATAACTCTTAAAGCTCATAAACAAATTGTCATAAAAATACATGCAGCCGCTTCTTATATAGCCAGAACCCGCGGCGAAGGGGATGTAAATGAGGGGATGGGCCAGCCGCACCGCTAGCTCTCTGGGTAGGGAGGGTATCATCCCGACCAGGGTCATCCCATCATATATGTGCCAGAGCGCCGCTAAAAGTGAAAAAGAAAGAAAAAAATGTCCGCAGGGTATCTAAAGAAAGAAAACGTTGCCGGGGGATGCAATTGCTCCCCCGCATGACATAACATGCCAACAAATGAAAGCAAATGGCGTGTAGCCCGAGTCGGACGCGCTGATGTCCGCCCAGTGTATGTCGCTTCGCTCGCATAAAACTTTTTCCACCCATCAGGCCACTGCCTCATCTGAACCAGTCGCCTTTTTTTTCTTCTGATCTGTGACGGAGCCTTCGGTCTCGTGGGGTGGGGGACCAACCGTGCCCCGTGGGCGCTTACGACTTCGCCTCCTCCAGCACGGATGGGTATGCGAACTCGGTGAGTCCGCCAACATCGGCATACTGAGCCCACACATCCACAGTCCTGTGGCCGAAACCACTCCCACCCGCCTCCTCGTCCGTCTCTTCCTCAATTAATGGCTCAGCGACTACGATAGACGTCTCCATCTCCAGCCATCCACTCATATCATGCGGCACCTCCCCCTTGGCCTTGACTGAGTCCGGACTCTTCTGAATACGCAGCGGAACCGGGTGCAGTTCACTCAGCAGTTTTCGCCGGCTGTTCCTGCGTGGTACAGCTGGCGGTGATATCTTCCTAAACTCAACGGGCACCATCGAGTCTTGCGAGTAGACGCTGCTAGCCATGGTCCAGGTCGAGGCCATATGATGAGGAAGGCTTGGCGCCGCCGACACCGCTGCCGCTATCGAGACCGTGGTAGCAGATGAAGCGGCTGAAGTACTGCTCGCGCTGCTTTTAGCCGTGCTGTTGGTCGACGATGTCGAAGACGTCGAGGGTGAGCGAATGGCAAGGGTTTGGGGATTCAGACCGTCGGTCTTCGTCTCTTGGAAGGGATTCGCCTCTGCAATATCCATGAGATCCAGTGCCACGGCGCCAAAAGTGACCTCGGGCACGCGCTCCTTCTCTTTATTCTCTAGTTTGACATCATTGGTCCCGTTGCCGTAGCCCTGAACCAAGATCTCGTGGTAAGATGTGCGGCGGGATCCACTGGCGGATGCTATTTCCGTCGCCGGCTGGCTTTGACTGGGAATGAATAGCTGGAGAGACCGCCGGAAGCTCTTGTTCAGGCTGCGGCAACGAGGTGGAATCGATGGCGGAGATACCGGACGAGAGGACGAGGGGGAGTCATCCCGGTGCGTGAGAGCAAAGTAGTCAATATCAGGCTTGATCTCGGGAGAGAAAACCGGGCTTGTAGGTCGTGTGGGGATGGCAGGCATGGCTGGGATCGACATCGACATGCCCCAGCTTCGAGCGGAACTGTCTGTTTTGCGATAAACTGGAGTTGTTTTGCGGCCATCCCTCCAGGGCGGGAGGTTCGCGGTGCTGACGGCAACGTTGTATTGAATGTCGTCCGTCTCCCGGCATTCTGCTGGGGTGTCTGCGCAACTCCGCAGCACCTGGTAAACGGAATAGATGAGGATCCAGCGGATTTTGCGGGCGTCCACTTGCGAAAGCTTCTCCTGGCGATCAGCCTTTTGAGGGGCAAAGATCGAGTCTTCTTCGAATTTTCGATATGCGAGAACCAGCCGGTTCTTCATCAACGAAGTTCTGTGCTTATTGGTCGCCTTCATAAGTGCCGAATGTGTAACAAGCCGCTGATCCGGCTTCAGCTTGTCACACTTGCTGAGCCAGGATATCCGACGCGACGACGTGCTAGACACTATTTCTGGGAGCAGGGGCAGAGGGTGAGGTAGCGATGCATACTTCTTACGGATATCGAAGCCGTGCACGCTTTGCACCGCACAGATTCCACCTTGAGCCAGCGCCGGCATTTCCTGCGACACATCATAACTCTCATCGACGAGATACTCGTATAGGGCGTGGAAGTCTTTTCGCATCCTCCGATAAATTCCATGCTCAAAAATTATGCTCCGTGGATCTGTAGAATTAGGGGGGTAGTAGCCGAGTTTGGTCGTGAAGTAGCCGAGGAGGAATGTTCGGAACCGATCGAGGTGCACTCGCCCGCCCGCTGCAAGCCCAATGTATGCCTCGGAAAGCTCGTCCTCCAAGAAATTGCGAAGCATTAGGCCAGCATGCCCAAGTCTCAGGTCCATCTCCGCCCTCGCTTGCCTGATGAGCTTTCTTGTGGCCGAAGAGACAACCTATGTGGGTGTTAGACGGGCATGGAGAGCGTGGGCTGCCAGCAAAACCTACCTGGTACTCGGGAATGGCGAATAGCTGCTCGGACATACCGACACAATGCGTAAAGGCATCGACGTAGAGATCCTTAAGCTCAAAGGACTCGGCGAAGTGGAGAAGGGCGAGAGCGTGGATTGGCTGGTTTCGAAAATCGAGGTATCCCTCTTCATCCATATAGCCAAGCAGGTCGTTCAAGTTCTCCTCCCCAGGTCTTCGAAACTCGTTCATGCTGCCTAAGAGACCAACGAGAGCCGAGCCGAGATGCTCACCAACCATCGATCTTCTGAACACCCAGGCAAAGAAATTGCGAGTCGCGATATGGTACCGTAGTGAATCTTCCTTGTTCGCCTTCGGGGGCGGTGGGATGTACAGTTCGATCTTGTGATCCGAGTTGGCCAGCTCCAAAAAATCGACCTGTCCCTGGCCGTGATGGGCTATTGGCGAATCTCGTCCGAGGAATTTTGCAATGACAGGATGACACTTGGCCTCCAGGAGGACGTCGAAGGGCACCTTGAACGCCGGGCCCCTCCGCGACTGACCCTTCGCATACAGATAAACAAAGCAGTTGCCGTTTCGGAACCACAACTCTGGATCCTGGGATGCACGTCAGTTGAGACTCTTGAACTCCGCTGTGTGGTAGTTAGGACCTACCCGTCCGAGGCTGTCCCAGGGGGCACACGCCCTCGCCGCACCGTCCCATCTCCTGATGTTGAGCATTTCGGGTATTCGAAGCTCCGTCCAGCCACTGTACTTTCTTGGCCTCCACGAGGCTCGAGGCCAGTACGGAATATTGGATTGTGTTGTTGCTTCTGTCAAGGCTTGCCTTGCAGATAACTGTTCCGCGAGGACATCTGGCGACCAGTTCGGCCCCTCAGGGTGCGGCAGGCTCGGCATCGGGTCTGTCAGCGCTGGAACGCGACAGAAAATGTTCTGGTCGGCACTTTGAGTAGTGCAGGCCGACTCAACAAGGTTTGGTGGGGGCAAAATCTAAGCCGGGCCTCCCGAGATGTCACCCGGTGCCTTGGGTCTTCCCGGGTAGGATCCGTGACGAGCCAAGAGAGGAAACCAGCCTGCTTGCTACCTTACCCAACTTGCTTCTTAGCTCAGCCGGGAGCGAGGAAGCAGGCTGAGTCTCGGACTTCAAGGTGATGGCTGACGCCAGCGGGTGTCCTAGCGAAGGGGAAGGGGTTCGACGGACGGCTTAGTCCCTTGTTTCTGGGAGTCTGCAGTCTTGACTGACAGTCTTCAGATGATTTCGCGAGTCGGACGTGGAAACATCGCTGGCACCCGTGTCGCTGGCGTGGCGTGGGAGAGAAAATATCAAGCGTAAACTCTCTGAGTGTTGCACGATAGGAGACGCGGCTGCCCCTCCACGTATATAAGACATGCGTCGCAGCAGCGCCATGTCGGGAGAAGCCAATGCGCATCGTCAGTTCCACGGATCCACGGTCGCAAATTCGCAATCGCAAATCCAACCTCCGCCCTCCGACGCCTCTGCCTCACCGTGCCCAGCCATGTCGTGGCTGGCATTTTCTACCCTGGCCGAAACCTTGGGGCGGATGTGATGATGCACAAGACACAGGGGTCGTGCCTAGTCGTCCCACGGTGGAAGAGCCGGGAAGAGCCACCCTGGTGGTGGTTTTCGCCCCGGGAGCCAACCAGAGGCGGCGGCACAACTCAGCTTACATCTGCGCTGGCACCTCACGGCTGGATGCCCGCTGGATGCGGAAAAGGCATCTGCAGCCCAGGGAACCGGCAGAGCTGAAAGGTGCCGTATCAAGATGCGGCATCCAAAGCCCTCGCTAGTTGGGGGACGTGATAGGTAGCCGTCCTGGCGGCAGAGGCAACCCTTGATGAGTTTGCTGCTGCGTCATCAAGCTGCCGAACCGAATGTTGATATTTTGGTGCTTCACAGCATTTGCAGCATTCACCGATGGCCTTTCTGGCAACAAATCATCATGGCTCGCTGACGACTGAAGGCCGAAGGGATGGGGATTGGGGGATCGGCGGCGCTGCAGCCTTCGGCCTTGGACTGCAGCCTCTGACAGGCCTGGCGGGAGTCATTGGGCGCTTCCCTTCACTGTCGGCTCTTGGCTCTTGGCTCGGACCGCATACAAGGCTAGTGGAAGCCACATTCAAAAGATGGCCCGCTCGAGCTCCCGGGTTCTGGTTCGAAACAGAAAGTCTCACCGCGCTTTCCTGCGATGGGCATGGTCAAGTCTAGAGGGTCTGGAAAAGTGGTGTACTTAGTGGCCGCCATCGGCACATCTGGGACACTGTCTCTGCGTAGACGTTGAAGTAGGTTCCGACTGGGCGGGTGCTGGAAAGGGCCGTTTAGACCCGACACGATCGCGAGTTGTGACACGAGAACGAAGAACGACGACACGGGAGGATAGTATCCAGTCTGTGGCAGCTGTGGGAGGTCGCCGGGGCCGGGGCTGCCGAAGCGACACTTCCGTCGATGGCTCCGGCCTGGGCCCTTTTTGGGACATTTCTGGACGCTGGACCAGGCAATGGAACTGGCAGAGGGACAGACTGTGCTGAGACTGGGCAGGAATCAGGATTCATGCCGGCAAAGCGTCCACTTGCAGGACATTCCGCCATTGTCGCCATCTTGCCGCGCAGCTGCCGCGCTCTTCGTCAGCCCTGTCATGGTTGTTGTTCAACGCAACATACAAGGTGGAATCGTATGATAAGCTCCTTCGACAGCCCCGCCAAACCCCGCCTGCACGCGAAGCTCGAGACCCATGTCCAGGCTTGCGATCGGTCCAATGCTGTCGATGATACCGGGCTCCATCGAGACGGCGACCTTTGGCCCGGCAGCAGCCCCCTCCAGCCCAAGCCAATGGCCGGTCTCGTCAAATCTCTGGTTCGGCACCGACGACCGCAACCGATTCCTGTTGGCCTTGCGCGGATCAAGGCATGAAGTTCCATGCGCAGAGACGCACAGAGCGGTGCGAGAGATCAGACCAATCGATGAGGAATTAATTGTTTGGATGACGAATTGGCAGTGCGGAATCATGCCCGTTCTCGGCGAGATAAAGTTTCAAATTTTCAAGATGGGTCGGGGAGCGAGGTTAAGCTTTGAGAGGCTTCCATTGAAGCCTAGCAATTGAGATTATGAGGTTGTGCGCACCAAGAGCTGCTTCGGATGCAAGTGTAAGCCGCTGTCAAATGCTTCGAGTGCTTAGACTTTGGGTGCTTCGCGACGGCAGCTGTCAGGGTTAGGGCTCAGATAGCAACAAGACAACGCACGGGCTTATCAGCCAGACACCAATCGCGTCGGCGCGCGTCAAAGCTGTAACAGCTGTGCTGGAGCTCCTGAGTGGCAGACTGTCTAGCCTGGGAAATGCATCGCAGTATCGGATTTTGAGAATCGCGTAGCAACAAGATGCGGTGCCCACAATGGCACCATTAACACCGTACACGTTCATACAATGTCCCTGCTCCGACCCGTCAACCCTCGCTCGCTCAGGCGACGCAGCGCCCTCAGATGTCGACGACGATGGCCGCACCTTCGATCCGCGTGCGCCCCGCGCTAACTTCAGCCTGTACCCCCTGGAGTATCTGCTGTACTGCGAGGACTGCCACCAGATTCGCTGTCCGCGGTGTGTCGCTGAAGAAATCGTGACTTACTATTGCCCTAACTGTCTGTTTGAAGTGCCAAGCAGCAACCTTAAGAGCGAAGGGAATAGGTGAGGGCCCTCTTTCATCTTCCGCGCCCTCCCCCCCACACCCCTCAACCTCTCTTGGCTGACCATCTTGTCTTTTCTGCTCCAGATGTACACGCAGTTGCTTCCAGTGCCCCATCTGCATAGGACCACTCTCGGTTACAAGCCTCGAGTCCCAGCCCGACTCGAGCCTGCTCGCCGCCCCAGACCACACGGCCGCGCCGCAAGCCGGCCCCTACATACTCACCTGCTCCTATTGCAACTGGAGCTCGACCGAGGTTGGCATCAGGTTCGACAAGCCAAACAGCATCCATGCCCAGCTAGCCAAGCTGCGGAACGGCGGCGAGGTGCGCTTGACGGCCAAGGAGCGTAAGGAGCGACGCAAGGAAGCACTCCAAAGCGGTCCCTTGGGGGCGCCCGCTGCCAGCGAGGGCGAGAATGAGGATCTTGATATAGAGACCCAATTCGCCAACCTCAAGACCTTTTACCAAACCCAACTTGCCGACTCCAGCCCTGGCGGTAATGGGCTCTCCCTGGGCGATCTGGGCTTCGCCTCCCCCAACTCGCTGACTCGTATCATGAGCATCTACACAGGGGGCACTCTACACGACAAGAAGGCCAAGTCACGAGTGGGCACCATGCGGGAGGCGCTTGACAGCGACGAGGGTCTGCAGATCGCAGACCTGGATGAGATGGACGCCATCAAGATGCTTCACGAAGAGGGCTGTGACGGCACCCTCTCCACCGAGCAGATCAGAAACCAACCACCACACCTGGGCGAAGTCCACCTCCACGGCCGCAGCCGCTTCACCTCCGAGCTGCGACCCATACCCTACCTCCTGCGCACGAAGCGCTCCAAGCGTTGTCCCATCTGCCGCCACATCATCAGCAAGCCCGAGCCCAAGATGCAGTCCACTCGGTTCCGCATCCGCCTGGTCGCCGGCAGCTACATCCCCAGCATCACAGTCCGCCCGCTAAACGTGCCGGGCGGCACCCCCACAGCACCGCCCGACACCCTGCGCCCGCTGCAGCCCGCGCAGTTCCTGCTGACGTTCAAGAACCCCATCTTCGAGACGGTGCGCGTGACGCTTGCCACACCAGCCACGACGCCAGGCCGCTTCGCCAGCAAGGTGACAGTGCTCTGTCCGCAGTTCCACATCGACGCCAACACGGACGTGTGGGACGAGGCGCTCAAGGACAACGACCGCGACCGGCGGCGGCGCAAGGGCGACGACGGGCCGAGTCAGAGTTCGAGCTCCGCTTCGGCCCAGCCGCAGGGGCAGGGGGGCGTGCACCAGGCCGAGGCAGGTAAGATCTGGGAACGGGGCCGCAACTGGGTCAGCATCGTCGTGGAGGTCATCCCGTCATCGCTGCGGCTCGATCTGCTGCCGCTGACGGCCAAGCTCGTCGGCGGCGGGGCCGAGGCGAAGGTGGATGTGAGCCCCCTCAAGGAGGACGAGGATTTGCTCGAGATACCCATGTTTGTGCGCATCGAGTGGGAGGTGGACGGCGGCGGCGACGAGGTCGGGGCCGCACCCAGCCGGGACCGCGAGGCCAAGGAAAAAAGGGAGCTGGCGTACTGGTGTGTGCTGGGGCTGGGGCGGGTCGGGCAGGCATGATATGATACCAACAGGCATGGACTAAGTGTATGGCTAAACATTTCTTCTACGGAAGGATGACAAAAACAGAGTAGACTTGCAACGTGATGAACTAGCAAGCGGGCTAGATTTGACGTCCCATTTTCAGGTCTTTTGTCACATGTGACTCAATGTTGTTTACGCCCCCTGATAGAGGCTACGATCCTACCTGCGGTCATTAACATAGTTGACTTTGACCCCTCTATTCAGCTAAGGACGCAATACAAGGTCATCACTCAGCTTCCAGTCGAAGCACAAGACATAGCTAAAGACACAACATGCAGAGGGAGATTTGGGGTTGTATTGTAAGATGTGATGTTATCATCACGCCTGTATTCCGGAGCACAAGCTAGCTAGACGCCGTTCCCTTTTGCTGCCGTGAATGCATTGGAAAAATCCCGAACCCAAATACCAAACCCGAATCAACCCTCCGTGCTCCAGCGAACCAAACCCAACCGAGACATCATATAATCTAGTACTCAGCACCAGTCTGGGGGAACTCGAAGATGACACCACGGCCTGTGAGTCTCTTGTAGACCTCGGAGTAGGTGTCGAGTCTGTAGTCAACACCGCCACGCTCCTTCTCGTCAAGGATGACCTTGAGGGTCTTGGAGCCGTCCTCCTTGGTGCGGAGACGCTTGCCGACAATCTCGACGGGGTAGACGAGATCGGTCAGGATGGCATCGTGCACAGCAGTGAGGGTGCGCGAACGGGGGCGCTTCTGCTTGAGGGTGTTGCGCGAGCGGGTGGAGCGCTTAGGGCGGGGCAAGATGCGGCGCGAAGCGAGGATGAGGACGTGGCGGTCAGAGAACTTCTTCTCCAGCTCGCGGGTCAGGCTAGGGCACTGTCAGCAACACTTTGATCATCAAGCTGGGGGGGGGGGGGGTTGAGGAGGTACTCACCGCTGCTGGACTCTGTGGAAGCCCTGCAGGGAAGGGACGGGGACAAAGATGACGATAGCCTTCTTGCCGTGGCCAACTTCGATCTGTGATCAGATCCAAAGTCAGCATGCGAGCTCCAGGATGACACTGCAATCCATGGACCGCTTCCCGTCCTATTCCGCGTGCTGTTGTGGTTATTTTGATGTTATGGCCGTTGGGCAGAGCCAAGCAGGCGCCGACACAGCAACTGGTAGCACACTGCTGGCTTGCCCGCCTTCCAATGTGCAATCAACTGTCCCCAGTCTTGCGACGCTCAACTGACGGCGAGAACACCGGGTTCGCGCTCCCGCTGCCAGTGGAATAGGATTGTCGGGTGTATGTTCGCAGATTGTGTGGTGTTGGCTGTTCAGTGGGTTCTCACCTCGCGGGCAGAGACGAACTGCAGAGGGCGCAGAGCGGTCTTGAGGTCGGCCGTGTTGGTCTCGAGCTCGTAAAGTGCGGTGGCAATGCTAGTCTCCAGCTCAGAGGGGTTCTGGCGAGACGGGCTGTTCGCCGCGATCTTGTTGAGAGAAGGCGCACTCATGATGGCGGTTGTCGATGTCCGGTCGGTCGATTGGGGAAGAATGCTTGGGTTCGCGCTGTGGGATCAAGTCCTCGTCGAGGAAAAGGTAGGGCAGAATTGAATTTTGGCCAAACTGCACTAGGGTTTGCAAGCCCTCAAAATTTGGGGAAATTTCTGTGGTAACGTAAGCAGACATTTTGACGCTAAGCCCCACAAGTTGCAAAGACAGTGGGCTGCGGCTAAAGAACGGGTAATAGACAATTTTCCCCGAGCTGGCCCAAGCTCCTTTTGAGACGAGCTCTAGGCAAGATGTTACACCACCATCAATTTGCACCACTTCTCGAGCACATCACAATTTCGCTGAACTCTCGCCTTCAGTTGCCTCGCCAGTTCACACCGCGTGCCATTGGACTCCCTCTTTAGGTATTCCAATAGTCAAAACTTCCAGCATGGCTCCCAAGCAAAAGGCTGTGGGAAAATTCGCCCTCCCCTTCATCTACCGGGCTTTTTTCCTCCTCATCGAGCCAGTCTCGGCCCTTGTTGGCGCATACTTTGCGTATTTCGGACAGCCAAGATATCTCGAGCTCACACACGCCGCATCCGCCCCCTCGCCAATCCCTCTCGGAACTACCATCGTCATGTCCCAGCTAGCCAACCTCTACCTCTTCTTTGCCATCAACGAAGCTCTCGTTCTACGATCAACCTCCGACCTCCGCGTCTGGAAGAGGGTGCTCTTTTGCCTCCTCATCGGCGATCTCGGTCATCTCTATACCGTGCAGGAACTGGGGCCGCAGATATACTGGAGCGTGACCCAATGGAACGCGATTGACTGGGGGAACATCCCCTTCGTCTATCTTGGTGCTTTGCTGCGGATTGCCTTTTTGGCCAACGTCGGTCTGGACGTCAAGAGCACAAAGTCGGTAAAGAAGACTACGTGATTGGGTTGAGGCTTGCTGTGTGCCCATTGATGGCAACCCAGGCATCTCGGACTATAACTTCGTCCTGGTAGGAAGTTCCAATTTGCTGTCTAGCGAGCAAGCACTGCTTCCTCAATGTGCTTCTTTTATCAGGGTGCCTAGGGGCCCTCAACTAGCCGCCGCACTCCGATTTTCTTCCAAGGTTGCGCAGTCCGTCAGCCCAAGCGTCTCGCCCTACAATGCGAATGGTATTCTTGGCCTGAAGCCGCGATCATCAATCTTAACTCTCAGCTGTCTATTCAGCATGTTGTGCATTTCTCGGCGAGTGTCGTCTCCAATTCGAACTCCAGTATCTGATTTTACCGATTGCTATCATTGGCGGTTCCCGTTTGATGTGAGCGAAGCGTCGCGCTGGATTCGGCGCCCCTGCCGAGCGGCAACTTATTGCATTTGCTCCCGTCTCCGCTTGCTTCGCTCTGGCAAGACAGGCATCATAAACGTCTCTGATTCGTGGGAAAACCGGCACTCCCTATGGATTTTCCGCTTGCAGGGGAAGTTCCCCCAGGGCAGAAAGCTGCCATCATCGAATCCCACCAGCATGATCTCCAAGACGAGCTGTTGCGGGGCATGGCGGGGTTATAGAAACGGGGGGACGATGCATTCCCGCCTCCAACCCAAACCAGTTCCCGCTCTCAGCGACAACGGCCGTCGCCCCGCAGAATCCAGCTCGGCCAAGTTGGTGGGAGCGTGGTTTTGAATGGATAATACCCGGCGTAAGGGCTTAGACCGCCCCTCACAGCCAGTTCCCGATGAAAAGGGGGCTGCTCTGCCGCAAATAAATAGGCAGGGTGCTCCAACAGTCTTGTGCCTCGTTGACAGCGCTCCTGTTTCGGGTTCACTTTTCACCATTGCTACCTTTTCCGACGTTGTCATATTTAAGACATTCTCCCTGAGTGACTTTTAGTTTCAAGACCACAGCTTTCCCGACTACACCCCCTCCCCTATTTTGTTCACAACACGTAAAATGCCGTACCCAGAGCAATTTACGGGCTTCCAGGTCAACGGACCCGACACCTGGCTGGAGTTCCACAAGAACGAGTTCCAACCGAAGCCATTTGGCGATTACGATGTCGACGTCAAGATCGAGGCTTGCGGCGTTTGCGGTAGCGACGTCCACACCATCAGCGGCGGTTGGGGCGAGCAAAAGTTCCCTCTCGCTGTCGGGCACGGTACGCCATTCCTGCTCCAACAGCCATTTTGGCATGCCCGGCGCTGACAAAGGCTTTCCAGAGATCGTGGGAACGGCAATTCGTGTGGGTCCCAAGGTGACACTAATCAAGGAGGGCGAGCGTGTCGGCGTTGGTGCGCAGAGCTACTCTTGCCTCAACTGCCGCCAGTGTAAAAACGACAACGAGACATACTGCAAGGACCAATTGGACACATACGGTGCTGTCTGGCCCGATACTGGCATCGTTTCACAGGGTGGATACTCCTCCCACGTCCGAACCCACGAGCACTGGTACGCTCCCCAGCCGGTGAACACTCTGCCACATCATTGCTGACGCCGTCTTCAGGGTCTTCCCCATCCCCGAAGCTCTCCCCAGCACCGATGCGGCGCCTATGCTCTGCGCCGGCCTTACCGCCTACTCGCCGCTGGTACGGAACGGATGTGGACCGGGCAGGAAGGTCGGCATTGTGGGACTGGGCGGTATCGGGCACTTCGGCGTGCTGTTCGCCAAGGCACTCGGCGCTGAAGTCTGGGCGATCAGCCGGTCGCACGCCAAGGAAGCAGACGCGCTCAAGCTAGGCGCCGACGGATTCCTGGCCACGAGCGACAAGGACTGGAACGTACCACACGCCATGACGTTCGACCTGATCATCAACACGGCTAACAGCTTCGAGGGCTTCGACCTCGACGCGTACTTGAGCCTGCTCGACGTCCACGCCAAGTGGGTCAGTGTCGGGCTACCCGAGGGCGAGGAGGGCATCAAGATCCGCAACCAGACGTTCCTCTCCAACGGGTGCTTCTTTGGCAGCTCGCATCTCGGCAGCAGACGCGAGACGCTCGAGATGTTGCAGCTCGCTGCGGACAAGGGCATCAAGCCGTGGGTAGAGCAGGTTCCTATCAGCGATAAGAATCTGGCAGACACTCTGACAAGGTTGCACGCGAACGATGTGCATTACCGGTTTTGCATGACGAACTATGCAGATCAGTTTGGGGCTTAGGCTTTATAGCAACTAGGCAACGAGCATGGTAGCGATGACAATAAACCACCACTAGCACCATTCGCACTATGAGAGCTGGAAAACCGGATGCCCATGATTGAAGATTATACCTTGAAATATTGGCCTGATCAGATCATTTGAAAACTAACAGATAATCAGCGTGATATAAGTTGGACGACGAAAAGATAGATGAACCCAATCTCATCTAAGAATGGTCCCTCCAAGGCGGGAAGAAAATTGGCACGTCTCCGAGTTCCTGCAGCTTGGGGGAAACAAGCTTCTCCAGACAAACTACCCGCCTCTCCACATCCCGTATAATACTAAAGACTAGATAGCCCACCATAATATATCGCAGGTTCGCTTAGGCGTCTGCAAAGCGCTCCGCTATATCATACAAGCCCCGGTCACGAACTTTAAGAGTGTCGCAGCCAAAGATACCCTGAACCTGGATATACAACGCCTCCAGTGCCGTGAGCTTCTAGATGTACGGTGAGAGCGATCCAGTGTAGCCGTCAGACGTCTGCCAAAAGTACGTGCCACAGTAGATGACCCGCAGGCCCTGGAGCGTCGACCCGGCCTTCTCGACGAGAAGACGGAAGACGATGTGAAACAAGCTGCGGGCGCGCAGGGCCCATATGTCAACCTCAACCGTCCGGAGGAGATACGGCGAGTCCGAGGTCAGCAGGATGTTGTCGTTGGCCCCGGCCTCGAACCAGCCATGTCCCAGGCGCTTTTCGTAGCGTTCATATTCAAACTTTGTTTCCAGCACTGAGTATCCGAGGACTAGCGTACGCAGACGGAGTGACCTCATACCATCGCCACCAGTCTTTTGCGCATAGCTGCTGATGAGGTCGCGCCAACATGTGTTCTAAGGGCCTGGGTCTGAATTGAAGTCCACCATGGGAAAGAACGCAATGTCCAAGGTCTTGAGGTTCGGTGACCTCGCAAAAAGGCTTCCAACTGCCTCGCGGTACAATTCCCAGCGCATCGTATGAAATCCGTGTAGGGTGAGTGCTGTCAGGTTCTCTAACCGCAACAGGGTTTCGAAGTGGGCATCTTCGGTCCATGCAACGAGAGCTAGATGCAGACCTTGATATTTGGGCAATCGTCGGCGAGGTGATTTAGAGTTTCTGGCCTGAATGGTTGATAACCTCTGCACTGTGATTTAGCCTGCGATGAGTGCTTAGAGATGATGTGCTGGGACCTACCGTAGCCTGAAGCTCGTCAGGTTTGGGAGACGTTGTAGAATTGGCAGAATCTGTTCTTCTTCTGAGACATCCCGCACACGCTCCCGTGTGATGCGTAACGAGCGATCATCATCAAAACAGCCGTGAGTGGTTAGCCATGTATTGAAATCAGTCTTAAAGCGACTGATAGGGATGTCCAACTGGTACAGGATCGGTGTGAAAGCGCTGTGGAATGTCCAGCCCGTAAGGTATAGGTTGTATAGACGTTTCTGATCAAGGTTCTAGGTTGAGTTAGCCTGATTCGAAACACCTTGGTGTGCCGAGAGACTTGCCTGCTCCCCGAAACAACGCTTCAGGTGGATATTGGAGAAGAAGCGGGTAGTAGCATCGGATGAAATTTTATACCAACACCTCTATAAGATGCTAATGACACTATAAACTTTCAAAGGGAGTCGTAGCCTTGCCAGGGGCTTTGCAGTTCAAGAGAACTTGAAGGCATCTCGAGTTGTTGGAAGAGGGGTTGTCTCAACCAAAAGCGCTTCCGATTCCTGCAGAGACTTTGTTGCCTTTCCCATCATCAACCCTTGCACGCTGCGGATAGTACATACCCCCAATAATTTCCACCATCAATTCCTATAACCTTCAATTTCTACATCATCAAGTTCATACCATTTTCCATTTCCCCATCACTAGTTGCCAATTTCCCAACTGTATTCCATGATCCTGCATCGACGGCGTGTCGCATTTCTTTTTCTGTCGGCCCCCCGACAGCTCATGTGATATCATAAATAGAAGACCAATCCGGCATAGCGAGAGTCAGACATTGGCGTTAGCAGTGGAGCTGAAGCGATCAGCTGATGCGCTAACAGCTCGGACCCCTAGCCCCTAGCTCCCCTGTTGCCCTGTTTCTGCAGTGCCCAGCGACGGAGCACGCAGACATAAAAGCTTCATGAACCCACTTGTTTTGTCTGCCATGAGCTCAGACCACGTACCTTAACCCCTCCCTTCTAGCTCCTCACGCTCATTCAACATGAGCGCGCAGCACCCCCGGCCCCTCAACATTGCCATCTTGCTGAACTCATACCGCTCGCCCTTCATTACCGAGATCCGGGACTCGTATGTACGCTCCCTCGCCGCCATCTCCCCAGAAACAAAACTTTCTTTTTTCTACCCGGCCGAGCACCCGGCTGGCCACTTTCCCGATCCCGATGCCTTCGACTTGATCGTCATCGGGGGCGGCAACGCCGACCCCCGGAAGAAGCACCAGTGGATCCTCCGCGTGCACCGCTTCATCCTCGACGTCGTCGCCAACCACCCGCGCAAGAAACTGTGTGGGATATGCTGGGGCCATCAGACCATCTCCATGCTTTTTGGCGCCGAGGTGGTCGACATGTCGAGTCCAGAGGTGCGTCTCTCCCTCAACCCCCGGCCCGGCCCGTGCCCAGATCGCTAACCTTCCTCTCGCAGCTGGGCGTGACAGAGGCAAAACTGACCCCGGCCGGCCAGTGCTTCCTTCCCCGTGTTGCCCAGAGCAACAATGGTGTTGTCCGGCTGCAGCAACACCACCGGCGCGCGGTGGGGACCCGGCCCAACGGGTTTCACGAGCTGCTAGCAGGCCACCAGGCCTTCCTTAGCCACAACAACGCCATCCTCACCTTCCAGGGACACCCTGAAAAGGACGCCCGCGCTGCCAAGATGAGGATCCGAGATGCCTCCCGCTGGTTCGGCACCGACATGGCGGACCAGAGAGCCATCACCGACTTGGTTTGCCAAATGGAAATGCAGCATGACGGAGCCGTGATCTGGGAGCGTGTGCTGCGGTGGGTGAGGGAAACTGTGGTGTGAGTTGGATAAGGAGAGAACGACTCAACTAGAAGTCACGAACAATATCAAAACAGCCTGAAATGTGACCAAGTGTTCAAACAATATTTTTGACTGCAACTCACGAGGACCCGTCGTCAAAGCTGATGCTACGCTGGCACTGACTCGTTTTGATTGGTAGCTGCGACCACTAGGCGATGAAGAGTCAATGCGAGTAGTACTTTGTGGTACCCGGGTTTAGGCAGAAGGTTAGATTTACACTTGTTACTTCTTAGGTCCGCTGAGAACCTAAGGTAAGGAACTTAGCCACTGGATTGTGCTGGCCAGGGTAATTACTCATACGAGTGAATGACACATCCTATTCAAAACGACCTACCTATGATTGATTTGCGGGATACCCTCTATCACATTTTGCAAACACCACGAGTTGCCGGGAAGCGCGTTGTCCCACAATCTTCTCCGGTGGCGGCCTTCGTGTCAAGGTGGAAATCTCTCCCGCGGCCTAGCTCTGGCTTGGTTACATGGGGAGTTACACCATGAAGTCCGGGTCTGGCCAGCAGCGGGAATATATATGAGAGTTGCACTTCTCCAGTACATACTACTAGCATGGTGTGACGGTAAGTCTAGTGGTGCCCCTTGTTCGTGATCAGTACCTAGGTAGTGAGACGGCAGCAATCAGACGAGAATTGAACCGGAAGTCTGTCAATTTGGGAAACATTGAAGGGGATGATGATACCAGTGCAATTTGGGGCTCACGACGTGAGGGTTGACCGCAAAGGAAACATATGAGGGTTTAGAATATCTTTGCTGCTGCGCAGTAAATATGTACCATACACGCCCCCGGGTTGACGGTGCTGAAGCTTGCAGGTCGCAACGCCAAGTCAAGTTTGTGTTCGATGATGCTTCTCAGTGCCATATGATGCTTTACCCCAAAGCACCTTTTGATCGGTACACGACTAGGGTCCACGTTAACTTCAGTACCTACCTCACCTATCTTTAGTAATTTGACAGCTGCTGGGTTAGATGCTTGAAATTTCAACATCAACACCTTCAACCCTCGCTCAGGCATAGCATGATTGGCTGGTACAATTATAAGTGTGACATGACAGAGGTGTTGCTATGTCGCTGAGCTGGCGGGCCTGGACTGCAGCCCCTGCCGCTACATGCTGGCAATCTATGTACCTAGACGGTCGCCCAGTCATGTTGCGATGCTATTATGAGGGGTAATGACCAAAGGCTTGACGGGCACGAGGGACCAGAGGAGCGCTATCAGCCGAAGTTGGGCATCAATCTCTGGTTCGCTGCCCGTTCCTCCCCCACGATCAAAATTGAAGCCACAAAGTAAACAATTTGACGATAATTTGGCAGCAAACAAATACTAGCAACCCCACACTGTGGAGTTCTACGTGGCAACATGCCTGGAAACGCTACTACTGGTTACGGGGTCATGATATTGGCCATACTGAACCTTCTAGATACAAAACTTGAATATCAAGGTTGCTTGGCCAGGCGAGCTCGTCGGTTGGACGGTGTGTGCTACCTCACCAAAGACATGCGCGGTGCAGCAGCCACTGTCTGCGTTGCCTGATATTGTATCACAAGATCTTGATCCGACAGGATATGTTGCACTGGGCTGGTGAGAACAGTGGACCGTCAGTAGCACCAGGACGAACATGCAACTCGGGTGACGTGAGCTGTGGAGTCTAGGCGGCCACGGAGGCACGACTATCGCCGGGGCTTCCGTGTATTGGTGGTGGATTAGGCGGCGGGTTCACCCGTGGCGGCTTGGGGGAGAGGCTCAGGCGCGTTCGCGAAATCGGCGCCTCGTGTGGGCCCACGGTGGCGGCGAGTGAGATGACCCGACTCGCAGTGGCTCGGTTTGCTTGGCCAGCATCTCGATGATGCCGGTCGAAAAGTGCATTTTATTGATAGTGTAAGGATGGGGGTGCCAAGCCATGACTCGGAGTTTAGACAGTGCGCCGAGGGTGAGTCGCATCCTTTTGTACGGCAACTTGGCATCTGAGCGGTTGATACACCCGAAACTGAGGCTACAAGAGGAACATGGCGTGCCGTGTCTTGTCGCACGACAGCCCGACCAGGCAAGGCACTTGATGATCTCTTAGATGTTCGGTGGATGTTTTGGAAATGGAGATCGTGTGGAACCTGTGAACTAACCTCATCTTCGGACTTGCCAGAAAAAGATAATGTTGCAGCGGTAATATAGCTTTGGGGGGTTGCAAAGGCAGTCTGCCGCCGCATTTGTCAAAGACGAGGCTGTCGACGAATGTGAGGTTTAGAGTAGCTTTGGTATGAGGGGTTAGGGTACATATCGTTGTAAATGTTGAATTGGGGGGGGGGGAAGGTATCTGTCGAAACATGGGTACAAAGTACGAGTATGGTATACATACAGGAACCTACCGAACCTACCAAGGTGCTGAAGGCACCTCCTTCTCCTCTCGCTTCCGGTGGAGGACCCCCCGAGACCCTGGATCGCCGGGGGATTTACAGACGCCTCGTAGATCCCACAGCGGAGGCATTGCTGATAAATTAAAAACATGCCCTTCCCGCGCCTGTGTGGGATGCCTCTGCCGACGACTGGACAGACCAGCATGGCACGTGTATGGCTGACATCCAAATTGAGGCAGCAGGGTCGCCGCCCTTTGGACCCGGGTTCCGTCTTAGATAAGAGGGTGGGTGGGTTGGTTCGCCTCTTGTTGAGCCTCTAGCGAATGTGTGAGGGTATTGGCTATAACATTTGCTTGGGGATAGAATTCCTTTGCCACTGGTCTGTCATGAAGGCCAATCGATGCGGGTCAGCAGCATGGGCCGAGGTGCGGGCAGGGGGGTGCGCATTGTTACGACATGCATCATACCTGTGAGGGTAGCAAATTGGGCGAGTCGAGGTAGCGAAGAGGAAGAAAAGCCGTGTCGCGAGGCTCTAGTGTAATTCTTGTGCTTTTTGTTTGTGGTGGGACTTGGCTTGCTTGAAGCATGTCGGATGATCTATCTGGGGATATGCAGGGTGGGTTCTCGCCGCTGCTTTTTGCAATGGGAGGCCGGCTGTGTTGAGCGCGGAACGGTGAGTGTTGAGTGGTGAAGTGCAGGATTCAGGGATAGCGACAGACTTGCGTTAGCCGGTTGTGGTGGTGACCTGGCAAGCTTGGGTGCGGTGTGCAACACTGCCAGTTGTCGGGAAATAAGAAAACCTGGAAGAACCTAGCATTGGGGGTGCATACACAGGATCCGGATCAGCAGCGGTCTGGGGTGGGAGAGGCGAGCTTCAGAGGGACCTCAAAGCAACGCCAGGAAATACTACCGCGCCGCCTTTCAACACTGTTGATATACGCTGCTAGTTGGTGGTCGACAAAACGATGGAAGTCAAGTGCATAGGTGCTTCCGGAGAGGTCGAAGGCAAGTCAAAAGTACAGAGAGGCCCATGCCCAAGGTGCAGAAAGGGAGGTCGAGAGGCCGAAAAGGCGGGGTGGGAAACGAGGAAGGTGGGTGGATGCGCCCCACGACCTCTTTCAAGTCCTCGCCGGCACTCAGACCCACTGAAGCCCCCCCCCTCCCCCCCCGCCAACCCACAGCCAGCCCACAGGCAATGGAACCTACCTAGGAACCCACCAAAAAGCAAAACGGTTGCCAAAATGTTGCCAAATCGAGCGCCGCCAAAATGCAAGCGCCAAGGGCATAAACCCCCCCAAATACCATTCGCATTCTCGACTGGATGCTGTGACAAGCCACCGCCTGCCCTGCCTTTTGCCTGCTACTATGCAGTAACCTGCTCCTTGACAGCAAAAGTTCAATGCGCCATGCACACTGCATGTACACGTGCCCGTACATACATCTACCCATACCTGCGCTACCTCACGGATACAATCCCGCTTCCTCGGCCAACACACAGGCTACAACGGGACGGACTAGACACTGGACATGACCGGAGATGCCACAGCGCGACTGGTTCGCGCCGCAGAACCCGGGAGCACAGTGGCAGCACTCATGAACCACTGGATATCTTTCGGTAGATCATCGCCGGGTACGAAGCAATCATGGCCAGGACGGGTATCCGACATCCGATGAATGGCACTTGAGCTGCCCCTATCCATCATGGCCTTTATTGTTTGATCCCGCTCGTGGAATGGGGGACGCAAGGACGCACTTGGAAGGACGCACCGTGGTCCCGTTGTGCTGTTCTCGCCAGTGGACGAGCACCCCGTCCGACTGCGCACATCCCGCCCAGAGTAGCCTGGAACCAAGGCGCCCCACGGCTGCGCGATCGAATTCGTACCCCCCCGTCCACAGCAACGAGCCAACGCCTGCAATGGGAAGATCACCCTCCCAATATAATTCAAGATTCCAAACTTGACCCCGGGTTGCGAGCGGCGAGCTTGCCAGCTGCTCAAAAAAGGCGAATTAGCAAAATGCGAAGAGGGCCTGGAGCTGCAGTGGTGTCGGGACTCTGTGAATCTGACGCCCTGGACCCTGGACTCTCAGATCCCGCCGTCCACCCCACTCTCTCCGCCCGTCAACCTGGAGGCGCCAAGTTTTCACACGGATGGTGCTCCCTCGCTCCCTGGTTGCCTTTGTGTGTCGGCTGAGCCACTATTCCGAACCAAGACAGCCTTACCTGGGCCGACGCCCGCGCCAAAGGTACACCATGTACGGATGCGCATGCGGATGACACTCGACAACATGTGGGCGGCCTGTGAGAGCGTGCTTCGCTGCCGCGCCGTCCTGCCCAATCACGAAATTAGAGGCAATCCCGCGCTGATGCCTTGGGTCGGTGAGTTCCAGGGAGCCATCACACTCGCTGTGGATGCTTGTCTAGCTCTTGGCTGCCCAGTCAGCGAAGGCAAGGCTGCCACCAGCCTACGCGGGACTCGGGAGGGTCCTGGGGTGTATAATATACACGTCTTCCATGGCGGGAACTGATCGCCATCCTCCCCTCCAGTTTCCAATCGTCGTTGTAACCCTCCTTTCTGCTTTGTTTTGTCCCTTTGTTAGGCTTGGCGCCCTGTGTATGTACGACTACAGTAAGTGGCTCGGTTGGTTTCCTGCGCTGTGCGTTGTCGTTTCAAGGGTTCTTATCTCGGCGAGGGACCGGAGCTCGTCGATCGCTTCTAGAACATATTTTCCGCCACCGCCCAGCCATCTGGGGCCGGCCAGCCGGGGCTCTAGAATCCCCATCTCGAAATAGCCCCTGACCCCTTTATTCTGCTCTTTGTCTCCTCGAGATTGCCGAGTCCTTGACTCACGTAGAAACTCAGACAGATATCTCTTGGTTCCCTTTCGGCAATTTCCTCCATCTCCTCCCCTCCCATTTACCGACAAGCCATTCCCATTCCGTCCGTTTCGATAGCTCGCCCAACACACCGCTCGATCGCAAGGGTTCTTGCGCCTTCGAAACACCGACCCATATTGCGCGACAGCGGACTGCCTGCCATCATGCACGGCTATTCTTCGTCGTCTGACACAGACGATGAATACAGCTATCGCAAGCACAAGGGGACGGTGCCAGCAACGACGGCCTCGAACGATGCCAACAAGAAAAAGAAGAAGCGAAAGCTGCCGCCGCAACAGAGCATCAACCGCATATGGAAACGATTCAGCAACAAGAGGTTTAACAAGGCACTAGCCGTCCTCCCCTTCGATCCTGTTCTGCCACCGACTATTTCCGAGCGTTCCAACGAGCTGCTCAGCGCCGGCTACGAGCGCGCTGCCGAGGAATGTCGTCGAAAAGTCAGAAAAATCATACAAGAATGCAGGAGGGTCAATATGCGCTACCGGGACCCCGGTTGGGATCTTGTAAGTGCTGTCCCGGTGTTGTTTGGAGTCCGCTTGCGCTCTGTTCTGTGGGCCAGCTCCGTCTAGTCGCAGGGCAACCCGCATGTCGCTGCCGTTGGGGTACCTACCACCTATGGGCCGCCACGCAGCGCGATTGATGTGTGGATCACTGGCTGACGTACCTTCGTACCTATAATAGGATTGGGATTTGAAGATGGAAAAGGGCCACTGTCTGAATACCCTGGGTCGCACAAAGTTCGACCTCAGCATGTCAAACATGCTGAACCCGAGCTCCGTTGTGCCAAAAGCTGTCAAACGAGTTCACGAGGTATTCGAGAAGCCGACTTTTATGGGCAAGATCAGCGGCTCCGATGTCAAGCAGGGCAGTCTGGGTGACTGCTGGCTGATGGCCAGCCTGTCGGGATTGGCTAACGTGGATGACGGCATCAAACGCATCTGCGTCGAGTATGACACGAGAATCGGCATTTATGGCTTCGTCTTTTACCGAGGTGGGTTCAATATGCCGAGTGCTGGGTTTGTGTCGCACCAAATTCACTGCTAACGCTGATGCAGACGGCGAGTGGATCTACTCCATCATTGATGACAAGTTGTACCTGAAGTCGCCATGCTGGGATTCTCCAAGCATGCAACGCGACCTGCTACAGCAGATCGACCGCGAGGATGTCGAGCGCGTCTACCGCAAAACATACCAAACAGGGTCCAAGGCCCTCTTCTTTGCGCAATGCAAGGACCAAAACGAGACATGGGTGCCGCTCATTGAGAAAGCCTATGCGAAGGCTCATGGCGACTACGCATCTCTGTCTGGTGGGTGGATTGGCGAGGGATTGGAAGATCTCTCCGGCGGTGTCACGACAGAGCTCCTTGCGTCCGACATTCTCGACCTAGACGGCTTCTGGGACAACGAAATCAGCAGAGTCAACGAAGAGTTCCTCTTCGGATGCAGCACAGGTTTATTGGATGGTGGCTATGGCGACCGCGATGGCATTTCCGAAGGCCACGCCTACGTCGTCATGGAGGCCAAGACACTCAAAAACGGCACAAAGCTTCTCAAATTAAGGTGAGTCTGGAACAATGAACCGTTGTGTCATGCAGCACTGACTCTGTCTTCTAGAAACCCTTGGGGTAAGAACAAGAAGGGAATTTGGGAAGGCGCCTGGTCCGACGGCTCGAAGGAGTGGACGACCGAGGTGCAGGAGGAACTTGGCCACCAATTCGGCAGCGACAGCGTCTTTTGGATCTCGTACGAGGACCTCCTTCGCAAGTACCAGCACTTCGATCGCACGCGTCTCTTCCGCGACCCGGATTGGAGGTGCTGCCAGAGGTGGATCGGCGTTGAGGTGCCGTGGAAGCCACAATACAACGAGAAGCTCCACATTCGGTTGACCCGCGAGTCTCCGCTCGTGCTGGTATTGAGCCAACTTGACAACCGGTACTTCAAGGGGTTGACCGGGCAGTACTCTTTCAGGCTCCAGTTCCGGTTGCACGAGCAAGATCGACCCGACCCCGAGGATTACATCGTCCGCAGCCATGGCAACTACCTGATGGACCGATCTGTTTCCATCGAGTTGCCTTCCATGCTTCCTGGAAACTATAGCGTTTTTATCAGCGTGGTTGCGGAGCGCGACACCAAGGTTTCCAGCATTGAGGAGGTCGTCAAGCGAGAGTGCAAGGAACGCGCCGAGAACGAGAAGCTCGCCCAAGTCGGCTATGCCTATGACCTCGCCCACAGCAAAGCCGCTGCCCATCTCGAGGCGGTTAAGAAGCTGCGTAAGAGGTCTGACCAGAAGAAGGCCAGCGATGCACGTGTCAAGGAGCGGCATCGTCTCTGGGAGAAGCGCCACCTCAACCGCGAGATCACTAAGAAGCAGGGCCGCAAGAACAACCAGAAGCTTGAGGCTAAGTCGGCAGCGCGCGAGGAGAAGAGGCGCAAGGCAGAGGAGCTGAAGCCAAAGGACAAGGCCGTGCAGACCGAAGATCCTGCCAAGGAAGAGGGGAAGCAAGATGATGAGCCGGCAGCAACGACCCCAGAGCCTGACGCCAAGAGAGACGAGAAGGTAGTTGACGAGCCCAAACCTGCCGCTGAGACAAAGGACGAAGGGAAGCCAGACGATGAAGCCAAGCCCAAGGAGGAGAAGGACGAGAAGACAGACGAGGCGAAGTCAGAGGACAAGCCGCAATCCAAGGATGAAAAGGAAGGTGACAAGAAGGTTGAAGATGGCTCCGACTCCAAGACTGATAAGAAAGATGAGGCCAAGAAAGAGGACGAAAAGGCTACAGATGAGTCGGACCAAAAGAGAGATGCCGCCGAGGGTGAGAACAAGGGCGCCGAGGATGAAACACCTGAGGGCACCCCTATTCCTACACCTGCCGAAACACCTGCCGGGTCTCCTTCCGTAGAAAAGACAGAGGATCAGGCTTCTGAGGAACCCAAGGGCAAGTCTGAAGACAAAACTAAAGAAGGGTCGGAAGATAAGAAGGACGACCCCTCTGCTGATAAATCCGATGCCAAGTCTGGAGAGAACTCGGAAAAGGCTGACGTTCCTGCCGAGAAGTCTGAGGACAAGCCTAAAGAGAATACTGAGGACAAACCCGAGAAGTCTGAGAAGCCCGAGGAGAAGCCCGAGGAGAAGCCCGAGGATAAGCCCGAGGAGAAGACCACAGACGGGAAAGAAGCTGCGCCTTCCGACAAGCAGGCCGAACAAAAGTCCGAGGAGAAGACCGATGACAAGAAGGTCGACAACTCAGACGACAAGGCAAAGGGGCAAGAAGATGAGACCGCATCCGCGGGTAGCTCCGAGTCCTCGGGTAGCCCAAAGGACACACCCAAGAGCGACGCATCGTCGACACCTGCCACAGACGGCAAGGAGAAGGAGAAGGTACCCGTGCCGCCTGTCGATGCCTCCAAGGTGTCGGGCGGACCACCACCGGCGCCCGCCACCACAGCCCCGAAGCCGACTCCACCGCCGCCCAAGCCAAGCTCAACAGCCAAAGCCCCGCCAGCGAAGAAAGCCCCCAACATGTACGTCACTTCAGACGGTGAATCCAGCGCCTCGCCGATCGAGGAATGGGAGGAGCTGTACAGCAGTGACGATATGACGCGCAAGCCGCGGATGACTGCCCCGCCCCCACCTGGCACCGCCGTCGTGAGTAAATATCGCGATGAAACCGACGATGACAAGGGCCCCGACCCGTGGAACGCCATCTGCGTTGTCGGCCTGCGTGTGTACTCCAAGGACGAGGATCTGGAGTTGCGTATCGTCATGGAGGGCGGTGAGCTAGAAGAGGGTGGCATGGGCGAGAAGGGCGGAGTTGACATTGACAATGCCCAAGCCAACGCCGGTGGCGCCCGGGGTCGCAAAGACAAGAAGGAAGAAGACGATGGCGCGTATGAAGGTGACAGTGAGGTTGACAAGAAGGCGAGGAGGGAGAAGAAGAAGAGAGATGGCGGCGGGAGCGGCTCCGAGTCGGAAAAGGACGATGGCCGCGCTTCATATCCCGTCATCGTGCAGAAGGGCGGCAAGGGCGAGGATGAGTATGAGAGTGCCGCCGAACCCCCGAAGGAGTAAATCCCCCCCAAGGACTCGTGGACGACAAATACTCCCTGATTTTTTGACAGGACAGCATGATTTTGCCGCGACTTGCACGATTGTTGATGGTGTTTGGCGACACAAGAAAGAGGCCCGACACCCACGAGTTGAATGATTTTCGCATAGAATGCGCTGGTATTTTTGTAACGCATTCTAAGGTACGCATTTGCACTGCATCTAGACGGACGTCGCGGACTAGGATACCATTTTGTTGCGAGTGTTCACACCCCCCATGACTGGAGCCGGACTCTGGAGCGTCATTGTATACACTCTTCTCTGCCTCCCTTTGATTGGGCCTGTAGCACACGAGGGATTTTCCCACTCATATTCAGTTTGATATCCATCATCAGTATTCGTCGCTTTGATCGTATTTCTTTCCAAGTCGTATTTGGTCATTTGGAGCGTAGGGTTCCTGGCGTCCGGTAGGTTGTTCGTGAGTGTTGGTGGTGTGGCTTACGTTGGATACCGTTTTAATGTGTAGCGACTGAATGGGACTTGATCCTGGTGAAATTTGGTTTTTTAGTTGTGTCGTGCTACGTGATGCTTTGAAGCTGTGGTGGTGTCCCGAAGTGTGCATGGCAAGGGGGCCATGAGGGTGAAAAGAGGGTGAGACATCCACTCAGCAACGAACCTTCAAGTTCCCCTTCCGCCATTGCCGCCATATCACCGAGATGCAGGGGAGGAGTTTAGAAACGTTGTGCTTATGGTGACGTTCAAGCCAATTAACCGCCGCCAGAAATGTCATACAAGTCCACAATCGTACAAACAATACAATCCGCAAATATCTGATACAAACTCAGCGCCTGGATATCACAACCGCCGCCCAGCCTTGAGCCCCGTCCCGTGGTATCATTTCCGCCATATCATAACCTCATTCCGTCCTCCCCTTAGTTGATCTTCTTCTGCCCCGCCGCCTTCACATTCCGCGCCTGCACTTGGCCCTGCTGCGTGAAGCGCAGGTAGGCATACCCGCCGGCCGCAATAACGCCCAGAATAACGATATTGCCTAGTACACCGTTAGCACCTGCACCCGGATCCGTGATAAGAGGTAAAAGGGGGAACCTACCAGCGACAAACTTGCCCAGCCCGCCCACGACGTCGAGCACGCCCTGGAAAATTTCGGCGATGAAGGCAAAGAAGCCGACGAACAGGTGCGTGATGCCCGCGAAAAAGGATGACACGATGGCGTAGATGCCGCCGATCAGCGAAGCGAAGAGCTCGTAGATGGAGGCGACGAAGTCGGAGACGGCGGATGTGATTGCCATTTTTACAGTATTTTAGTACTGAGTTTTAGGTGAGGTGTTGTGATTTTGTGGAGATTTTTTTAGTGGTAGTTTGGTAATGTGGTGGAATAAGAGGTGTGCTATCGCATGTTTATATGTTGGGCGCATGGGATGTGAGGTGGGTGGTGGTGATGACGTCAGTGGGATCAAGCTGTCAACAATGGATCGACAGCCAGGTTTGGAGCTTGTGCGGTGCGCCTGCAAACAGAACAATGACACCTCCAGGCGGAGTGCTTTCTCCGGCTTCGTGAAACGCCTTGTTTTTTTTTGGTTTTTTTTTTGGCGCTATGAAAGGGCTCAGGCAGCCCCAAGCAGCTTGGGCCAAGTTTACCCTGCAATGACGTTGCACATACACACAGACTTCAGCGTGAACCAGCCGGAGCCTTCAGCCCAAATAATTACGATTAAATAATAATGCTACGATTGGCGCCGCGTCCGCGTCCGCCTACGAGTGGTCTAAATCTACATTTGTCATCCATTCATTTCCCACCAGATGCGGCAGGCTCTGCTGCCGACTTATCTTGGACCGTATCCCCGCCCTGAGAAGACGCGTGCAGTGCTGCTGGATTGCTGCCCGCTGCTTGAGCGGCTGGCTCAACCTCAGGCTCTGTAGCCTCACGGCCCGCTACTCTATTGTTCTTGCTGACTTCGCAATGGACTCCGGTTCTGCTGCGTCCAGTGATGCCGACAGATCTGGGAGGTCTGTCTTGTCTGCCTCGTCTGCTTGACCGTCGGTTACTGTCTGGGCATCTGTTAGTACAGCCGTGACGGCCTCCTGCGCTGGCGAGATTGGCGGGATTGGCGGCACCAGCAGCTTTGGCGGACCAAATGACGACACCCAAAGGCCCCTTTCAGCTCTTTTAGGGATTGGCGGTGCCTTTACATCCACTAACACTAGAGTCTCTGCCTGCTCACCACTCAAAGTCTCCGTCAATTCTGTGAGGTTATTCTCAACCTCTCCAAATCCCGAAACCCCACCCTCCGTTTCGCAATCCGCAGCCGAAACCGGTCCCCGCCGCGTCGACGGTCTTGAACACTGAGCCGGCAAGGAAAGAGGCTTGGGGGGCGCCCTGCCCTCCTCAGCCGCTTCTGCGTCTGCGTCCTCTTCCTGGATGGCAGGAAGCCCGACCCGCCTCGCCATATGCGGGCCGATGCCGCCGCTCATCATCACGATATATGGTTCCGAGTCGGAGCCCGAAGATTCGCTCAGCTCCACGACCGCTAGCCTCTTTCTCTGCCGCCGCTTGTGTATCCCCAGAGCTGCAAACACAAGGCCGAGGATCAGCGCTACCGCGCCAAGTGCTGAGAACACGCCGATGACGATGCTCTGCCAGTATGGCGGATCTGTATCAACGTTGGCAGCTGCTGTTGGAGCTGGATATTTGGGGTCAGTCATAGTCTCGCTGTCGGGGGCTTCCAACGGGGGAGTATCGCATTCTTCGTGCTTGCAGTCTTCCTCGCAAGACCCGGTGGCACAGTACAGCTTGGAAGACGGGACGTGCGCCGCATAGCTCTCAAAAGTGATGATGCTGGATGTTCTCGACGGGTTTGACGTGGCAGCAGATGCATACTTGACAGGTGCGAGGGCTATCTCGTGGTTGGCAACGTCAAAGACCAAGTAGGAGCGCCGCAGAAACGAGCTTCCGAGGATGAAGTAGGTTGCTGTCGAGGCCGCCATCCCTTTTGGAAGGCCATTTTGGAGGCCAAAGAGACACGTGTTGTCTTGCTCATGGAGCTCCCCCCAAGATGAAGCTCCCTCAAACTTCTCCATGTATGCGGCTTGAGTTACCACCAGGTCGGCGAGGCTCACACTCAATACTGGACCCCAAGACCCCTCGAGCTCAAAGAAGAACTTGGCCGAATCATCTCTCTCGGCGTCCTCGCAGTCAATCACAACACGCTTCAACGTCTCGTTCCAAGTCGCCCCTGACAAGGCCATAATATCATCCACTATGCTCGGCGGGAGATAAGAAAGCGTTTCGGCGGGATTGATGCTCACGATGACTGGGAGATCGGTGAGCTCCAGAGTGGACATGATAGACTCGGAACTGCTGTGGTTGACACGATCGATAACTACGTTGAAGGAGCCGGCGTAGGCGTTTGGGCGGGATGCTTTGAGCCGAGATAGATCACCCACATATTTCGACTCATCAATGGCGCCAAAGAGCAGGTTCCCTGATAAGCCCTCGGGGTCGTCGAGCCAGATACTGTATGCCGACGTGATGGCCTTGCCGGATGAGACGATGCGGTCCATAAAGGCGTCAAGATGACCGAATGCGTCGTTGGACCCGAGCCCTAGTACCCCTACAGCCTGAGAGCTAGATGTAGTGAGGTCTATAGGGTGGTCTTCCATCTCGAGGTCACCCAACACCAACCTATCGGTGAAGCTTTTGCCATCCGTCCAGATCTCATATGCGTGTCTGTGGGAAACCCGAGTTGAGTTGGCATCCGAATATGTCGTTGAGGCCGAGCTGTTGTCTAAGAGGCTGGCATCAGCACCCACGGAATTAGAACACGAAGGGTGCTAAACTTACAGGTGCCCCAGATACAAGGAGACCGCTCTATGTGCGGATCTCTATCACGATAACCTATGTAGAAATCTGGCTGACACATGTTTGCGTCAGTGCTCATCACCCACGAGTCGGCAGTCGACGTCGAGATGACGAGCTCGAGCGGCTGGCCAGGGGTGCCGACGGTGGCGTTGACAACGTAGGCATATCCGGCCGATGAGATGGCGACAGATGAGATCGCGGGGGCGATATCTCGGCGGGAGAATGGAAGCAGGAGGGGGGAGGCGGTCGTTGTGACACAGAGGAAAGCCCCGAGAACGGCGGCCGAGAGAGCCATCAGGCGACGGCCCGGCGTCATGGCTGCCATGGTCGCGTCGAGTGGTGGGGGTGAAGGCGCTATCGCGAACCGAGTGTTGCGTTCATGGCTCCCAGAACCAGTCAAGCACGCGACGGCGAGATATTTACACGGAAGTAGAGAAAGACATCGGGAAAGGAGACGAGATGTCAGGCAACAAGAGAAAAAGCTCTCGATGGCAGTATTGAGTGCTAATGAGCCTTCACTCCACCCAACCACCAATGGTTACTCTGGCTAATCAAGCTAGAATCACGATCCATTGAGCTTGTGTCCTTTCAGGACTAGGAGCTGGCCAAGAGCTACCAAAGGTGGGCCTGAACTGGGCCATTGACAAATTCCAGCCTCACCCCACCGCAAACGAACCAGCTTGGACTAGCCGTCGAACCTTGGGGGGAGTGGATAGAATTGCCAACCGAAATGGCGCCCAAAACGGCGATATATCCTTTCAGAGAAGCTTCCTCCTAGAGTTGCGTCTTTGCCCTCCCCTGAGGTGGTGAGAGAGAGGGTCATCCATGGAGAGGGGGTTTAGACCTATGCAAATTTGATCTGGCAAATTTGATCTGGCACTGGCTTGGAATTAGCTGCTTGAGAGGAATTATTTCCTTGGGAGCATTTGTTGGGTTTGCTGAAAAGCTGTGACGCTAATCCTGAGCTTGTAAGGGTCAAGGTTGCACTGGGAATTGACTGCTTGCATGGGTTCGAGATTGATTGAGCTGGGGAATGGTGCACGGACCCCACAATACCCCGCGGGTGTTTGGCAGCTTGAACTCGGCAACCCCACACGAGCATCAACCAGCATCCAGTGTTTCAGCTGCCTAACGCCCAACGCCCATGGACGCCAAATTCAACGTCGTGCTCCAAGTCGCCACCGTCATCTTCATAACCCTCCCGCAAGTACCTTCGAGATGCAGTCCGGAATCACCGCCTCCCAGGAGCTGGCCTCCCAGTTCAACACGCTCCTCGGCTCTGGCGCGCACTTTGGGCTGCTGGTGACAATTGCGAAGGAGCAGCTCCTCCCGCTCGCGCTGCTGACAGCGTCGTCGCCCGCCAGCTCGTTCGCCTCCAACATCACGTCGCTCCTCACCCCCCACGTCAAGACAAACGAGGCCCTCTACATTATCCTACGCCGCTACTCCTCCGCCCCGGCCCTGGTGGCTGTGACCTACGTCCCCGATGCCGCCCCCGTGCGCCAGAAGATGCTGTTCGCCGCGACCCGCCTGACGCTCGTGCGAGAGCTGGGAAGCGAGCACTTCCGCGAGACTATCTTCGCTACCCTGCCCACCGAGCTGACCCCTGCCGGCTTCGAGAAGCACGATGCCCACAACGCGCTCGATGCCCCCCTAACCGAGGAGGAGCGGACGCTGGGCGACGTGAAGCGCGCTGAGCAGGAGGCTGGCGTTGGTACTGGCGCCCGCGAGATCCACTTGAGCAAGAACTTAGCCATGCCCGTTACCGAGGAGGTGCTGGGGGGTCTGAAGGAATTGGCTGCTGGCGGTGGGACGGGGTTGATCATGCTGGTAACTACTTCTCTAGCCCCCCATTTTGAGACAAGTTTAACCACGGCGCTTGTCAGAAAATAAACCCCGAAACCGAAGTTGTTGAGCTCGTCCCCTCCTCCGCAGCGCCCTCCTCCATCCCCGAACTCGTAGACACCATCTCGGCAACGGAACCTCGCTTCACCTTTTACCGCTATTCGCACGGCGCCGACAGCCCTGTGCTGTTTTTCTACACCTGTCCCACCAAGGCCGGGACCAAGGCCATCAAGTTTCGCATGATGTACCCCCTCATGAAGAGGGCCGTCTTGGCAATTGCGGAGAAAGAGGCAGGCCTACAGATTGAGAAGAAGTTCGAGGTTGAGGAGCCCGCAGAAATCACCGAGGAGAGTGTGCTCGAGGAACTGCACCCTAAGGTTGAGGCAAAGAAGGTGTTCAGCAGGCCCAAGAGACCAGGCCGTTGAGCCGGGGCGGGTTTCTCTTGTTCAAACTTAGCAGGCAGTCGATACTTGACAAGGAATGAAAAATATTCAAGCTCAGGTAAGAGTTCTCCACGCTGCTCTTGAGACAGTTTCGTTTTATTCGTCCCTGTCAATTCTTGTCAAATGTCAATACCAGAGGCCGCCATGATGTAACGTATACCCCCACCCCTTCTTCAATGGCCATTCCAGGGTGCTCATGCCCCATGTCACAAACGCCATCCATTCCCCTTCCCCTCCAAGACATCAAGAGAACAAGGTCTACTGCCTAAAATAATCCAATCCCCTGCTCCCTCCCTTACCACACCACTTGGCCAATTCCAACATAACTCCCCCACCCATTCGAGTGCCACGCTGAGGGAACGTAAATACGTCCAGCAGAGGCCCTTGAATGGCTCTCCAGCCAAAGTCCAGAGCAATCATGGATTTATTCCAGAGTCTTGGGCCGGAGAGCTCCCCGACGCCTTTGCCGCATCGGTTGTGGCAGTAGCGTCGGGGAACTCTCCGAACTCAATGCTTTCTGTCGAAATAACAGGAACTTGAGTCTGTAACATAATGTCGTACTCTGGACTCACGCAGTAGCGGTGGGTTTCGCGGTCGTAAAGGAGTCCCCCCTTGACACTTTTTCGGCGCTGGGTATCCAATAGCCCAAAAGCAAGACCCGAATCTTTCGCTCCTCGCCCATCGAGGCCGCCTCCAAAGCAGTGACCCCGCTTTGACAGTGGCGTTTGGGCTGTGATGATATACAGCCGAACGTATTTAGAAACAAGAGATTTGCAACGTATAAACATGGTGAGCAAATGCTCCCAAAGAAAAGAAGCCAACTGTCAAAGGGCTGTTTGGAGCGGCAACGTCGCCCCGCCTCACTTACTGCTGACCGCTGTTTTAGAACAAGATGAAGACCAAAATAACGTGACAGTAGGGGAGGATATTCGGGTTTCTAGTCGCCTAAGAATTTCTCGTCATCCTCTTATCGTGGAAAACCATCGCCTTTTCTTCCCGCGGAGGAACATTCGGGGGTTGGCGCTGCCTAGATGCCCCCGAGGCACAGAAAGGCTCGCAGCCCTTGGGCTGCAACATCGTCATCATCATTTTGTGAGTTGGGGGTAGAATTACCGGTGCTGGGACCGTTACCGGTATTGGGGCCGCTATTGCCGGCATTCGAGCCCGTGCTGGTGTTCCCGGTGTCGTAAGTGTTCTCATTTCGGCGGCTCTCCTCGTCGCCCCTGCCACGGAGCTCGGCGCCGCTATCGTCATCGCTGTCGCCTTGATCGTTTCCGCCAAACACCGAGTTGATCAGGGCTGACTCTGCGTTCAAAATCCCGGCTACGATAGCAATGGTGGCAAACACCAGGAAGTCGTCCAGCCATGCATTGGTGTCACCAGTTTCGGCGAGGGCCGATGGGCCTCGCCTGAAGAAGACCCATAGAAAGGCGCCCACGCCCAGGGCGGCAGACAGGAACAACGTCTTCTTCCTCGAATATGTGAGGAAAAATAGAGGGTACGACACGACGGCGACGACAAGGCCCGACGAGCACGCAATCCGGAGGCTGAAAAAAATAACATGTGTTAGGGGCACCAAAATTGGTAGAGGGGTGAACTGGCAACATACCACATCTTGTCGAACTTGGTTTGCTCCGGGTGCGCGTCGCCAACCTCGAGGAGAAACGAGGTCATGCCCGTGCCAAACGACGACATGATGGACCCTCCCACCACCATGGCCTTTTGCACCCTGTATGGCGTGTGCTGGGCACTCACGCCATGGACGAGTATCTGTGCTACCACGAAACGGAGAAACCAAGAGAACTGCCCGCTCAGCTGTATAGCTCCGGACATCATTCGCATCCAAGCCGGGGGGTTGTTGGGGTTGGGCTTTGGAATGGGCTGTTTGTCGCCATGCATGGTAACGAAACCTCGCGTGTTGTTGTCACCGGTGACACTACGGCTGATGCCCCGGCCAACTTTGTCAGACGAACTGCTGGTGCCCTGAGCTCTTTCGCGGTTCCCCCGTTCCGACTTTACGATTCGCCACTCGTTCGTGGCTTCATCCTTGTTGGGCAGGGGGAAGTTCCGTCTGTCGTCGATCGGACCCTCGACGAGCCGCCTCCAGAATAGAATTCTTCCCAACCGCATACGCCGCCTTGCCATCTGCATGTGGGAATACCGGGCACCTGAGCGTACCAAGTTGAAGATCAGATTCGAATCGCTTCCATATCCGACGAGGGCACAGCAGTTCGAGATCCCGATATAATAACCGGCTCTCAGGAAGCGGCGACTTGACCTCTCAATGTGACTGTCAAGGGAGTTAAGGAGCTCGTCTAAAGAATCCTCGGCCAGCTCTGGCGCCTTCTCGCTGAGCCAGATTCCGTGAGCTTTCACAAAAGCAAGCTCGATTGGGGCCAAACTTGATGATTGGCCTGGGTGTGGAGCTATAATAGGCCCGAAGAGCGTCATGATACTATCGCGAGCAGACGTGAACGGGATAGCTACACATAACGACTTGGTGTAATAGAAAAGCTGCTGTACTGTATCTGGCCGGGCAAGAATGGCTAGGTGGTGGTAGAGTCTCCCTGTGGTGGGAGCTTTGTCGGACGCTTTGGAGTACCATTGCTGGCTGATAGCGGTCCAGACTTCGCGGTCTTGTATGTCATCGTCTTCGATCGCCATGCTGTTGGGGTAGGGTGTTAGTGTAGCTCAGACCTCGCGGGGTGTAATCTTTGGGCAGGGGTCGAGCCACCGTCTGGACGGGCAGGGGGCGTGTGAGGAGGTTGGCAAGTCAGAGAGGGTAGGCTAGGTAGGAGAGTAGGGAGAAGAGTGTGGGAACGGAGAGGTGGCGATAGTGAGTAGGGTGCGGGAGGGATTGTAATAAGTGATCAGAGGATGAGGAGAAGAGCCGATGACGGGGTTATAAGGGGGAAGACGGCAAACAAGAACGGACGGTAAGACGATAGGACCGGGGGATTGGGGGGGGGGGGGGGGGCAGAGTTAGGATGAGAGGGGAGGGGGTGGGCAGGAGGAGGGGACGCCACGCAATGACAGGCTTATCGCTTTGCCCTGTCGAGGGGACGGAAAGAGCTTACCGGTACCTCCCTAGGTCACCCAGGCACTCGATCCATGTGTCTTCAAAAGCTGGCACTGTTTCGTAGAGAAGGGCCATCATTGAGTAGGCAAGATATATGAAGGTAAGCATGTGCTCCAGGGAGGCGAGCAAGCGATGTCGAAGAAGCTCTAGGAAGGAGTGGATGCCATGCCTCCACATTCTCGCGGGCATGGCATACTTGGACGCCAGTCGGCGGAGGGCCGGCGAGGCGGAGGGGTGCTGGGAGGCCAGAAAGAAGTCGTGGTGCTCATGAAGCAGTGCCCGATGAAGAGCGACCAGTGCTTGCCACTGCTCGTTGTTGAGCTTGTTCAAGTCGGCCGAACGATCTTGGGTGTTTTGAGCATTGTCAACCTCGATACACTTGTTCTCAACCATAACGAGCCCTGCGTAGATGCCTTTGACCTCGGCTACCAGCTGTTCCTGGGAGATGGGTCTCGTCTCGGGTGGCTTGATGAGCGAGCTCGAGTCGTCCTCTTCGACAGGGCGACTGGCTCGAGAGGCAGAAGGCTGGGGCAGGCGGTGGCTTCGACGCTGTGATGTTGCGGGCAGGCGATGGTTTGCGGCCACATTGCTTTTGTTGCAAGACCTGGGGCGTGGGTGTGCAGTGTCGTCGTCGTCGTCGTCGTCGTCGGGGTTCCATAGCCTGCCAGCGCTCTTGCTTTGCAAAGGGCCTCTATCAAATTCGCGGCTTGGTTCTTTAGGGGGTTTGGACCGCTTAGGCGGAGAGGCAGACCGTGGCCTTGGTCCTTCCCGCTTGGGTGAGCTAGCTGGAGACCTTCTGGAAAGAAATGAGTGTCTGGCGCCATGCGAAAGATGCAAGAGATTGATCTTACTCTGTCCCTGGCTTAGACAAGGGGCCATCGAGAGTGCTTTTTGGGGGCTTCTCAGGCTGGGCTCGGGGTATAGGTCTGCTGCTCTGTTCGGGATGAGAATCTTTTAGGTGCCGTTTGAATACCCCAAAGTCCAACCCGAAGCTCCAATGTTCTCCGCAGTGAGGACACGCGAAGTTGCAGGGCTGCGGGTTTATATTTATCGAGGATCTTTTACGCAGAAACTGGGTCCACGATTCGGTGACGTCGCGGCTCAGTCCGGAAGCCATGTTCAAATGCCCCTCGCGGCCCGCGGGGTCGAGTAAATCTTTCGGACTAAGAGTAAGAAGTGGGATGGAATGGGCGTATACGTGATTCTAGTCTAGTCAGAGTCGTCTGGGCATTGCAGGGCGATGGCGAATTTTTGTCACTGGCGGGCCATCGGTCTTGGAGCCGACTCTCGGAATGAGGTGGTGATGAAAGGTGTGGTAGGAGGTGGGAGTCTTCGCTCCTCGTTCGCTCTTCTTGGGCCCCCGAGCAGCTGTCAATTTGACAAACCAGCCCGCACTGGGGCGTCGTGGGTCGCGCACCAGACGCAAGGCTCTATCTAGGCTGCGCAATTGTTGGCCAGCCCGGCCACGCAACCATGCACGCACGGGCTGCCTCAGCTCGAAACAGGCCACCAACCCATTGCATCGCAGCCGTCTGGGCGCGAGTTTGCGGAGTTGTCATCCATGATGATGATGGCAACTTCCCCCCGATCACCATCATCCCCGCCATCCCCGCCAACACATCTCGACACCATATCTCGACACCATTTACTGCCTTACCTATACTTCAGACCCAGCACAAGATAGGGCCATGGGGCCACAACTCCCAGAATGCCAGACAAGGTATGCGATTTTCACAACATGCCCACGATGGGCTTGCACGCTGCGGGGTAGAAGCTGATCTTTGTTGCAGTGTCGACCATGACCACGACCCTCATGCTCCCGACGCCGAGTCCCAACGCTCCTCGGCAAGGCCTTTAACTATACCGGAGGTGGCATCTGCCCGAATGTCTTGCGAAGAAGCTCGGCAACTTCTGTCCGAATACACAATCTACCGATGCAAAATAACCGAATGCTCGGATATCTACGAGGCACGGTCTGGGGAAGGAGGCATGACTGATTCCGACATTTCTGCGCTCAAGGTTTTCGCAAGAAAACAAGATTCCCCAAGTCCAAACGGCTATTCCGCCGAGCTCAAGATGCTCGAAAGCCCTCAGACCTCTCGCTCCCTCCGCCTGTTTTCCCTTCTACTTTCTCTAGACCACAGATGGCCTGAAAGCCTTTCCTTCCCTCCGTTTATGGGTCCGGAGGACGAGCCTGACATCCAGAGGCAACATCCGCTTCAGGGCCCGAAAGCTCGCCGTCGCTGGCTCTTTCATTCCCGACGGCGACGGCATCTAACCCGAAGTCTTGGGGACAAAATGGCCGTGCTGGACTGGGGCAGCTTTTGTGCAGGAGGCGCTGCAACGCTTGTCATCATCTACTACGGCCGGGCAGTCGCTGCAGGAGAGCGTGAGCACAATACCCCCAAGGTTATCAAGAAAGACACTGACAAAGTAGACAGAAGCCTGCTCAGGCCCTGAAGCCAGTCACTCATGGCCCATACCCCTTTCCCTGGTGGGCCACTTGGCAAAGAGCCTCAGTTGCCCGAGCCTCCTTCTATACATGGCCGCGTCTTGCATCTACATGGCCGTCGGACTTCTCCACATGTGTCGACCGCCTCGCTACTGGGCCGACTGCGGTATCGTCGCTCTCATCACCTCCCTCCTCATTGGTGCGCTATTCGGGAGCCGCGCTATGCTCGAAGCCCTCATCGCGGGTGGCTTCCTTAGCCTGCTTTGTTGCAAAGTCCTCATCCCTCGAATACTACGGCATCCCAAAGGCAACCACAGTGGTCGGACAGAGAACTCCGAACTTGCCCTTACCAATATGCACACTCAGCAGTGCCTCTCAAAACAGGGCCACAGTGGTAGTCACTGTGAAGCATCCTTCAGATGTGATGTCGGGTGCAAGGTCTCAACTCCACGCACGCGTCGCTAAAACTGCGACTTGGAAGCCCCCCTCCTCCTTCGCGCCTCCGAGGGATGAGGCGTAATAGCGGCCTTTGACACAGCATCTCCGACTTCACCTACCAGCTTTTGCTACCCTCAACATATTTCGCGCATCCTTTAACTCTTTACACACGCCGATGGCACGGTACAGCCCAGCGCCGGCAGCATCAAACCTTCTGACCTGCTTCCCATGGTAACCTGAGTTGACCATCAAACTACCTCTCGCAGAAGCGAGCTAGACATTCTACTTTTCTGGACTTTTGACTTCAAAGGCTATCTCAAGTTGTCGTAGGTACTGTGACTTCAGACGGGTGAACCTGAAACCTGAATAAATGGTTACATCTAGGGATTGCCATTCTTTTGGCGCAGGATTATCTGCGGATGTCATGGCGGGGATCGGAATTGGGTGGTCGGGCCTCCATGGTGGGCGCGCACAGATTTTTCTCGCAATGCTAGTGAACTGCGCGCTCAACAGGCCTCAAGGGCATATAAGAACTGTGAAGGCAGGTTCTCCGCCTTGAACCTAGCTAGATACATCCTTCTTTTGGTGTTTCTAGTGTATCCTACAGTCAAGAAACCGAAATATAACAGCTATGATCAGCATTCGTATGCCTCCTTCCCATAGCCGTTCGTTTGTGAACCGAACCAAACAGTGAATCTAGATCTCAATGACTTCCTAAGTAAAAAGTAGCCACATCCACGATTGGAACGCCGGTAGACGACGCTGTCGAATTCTCAGCGCTGCGTAAGTCATGAAAAGTGACCTAATTCATCAGATACAGACTTGATTGCCGGTACTAACGATCCAGTAAAGCAGTGGTTACTGGCTTGATCTCTGATGACCAGTGGTGCTTAACTAATAGCTGAGACTGCATGTTATGCAGGTACTCTGTCTATTGGTAGTGTCAAGGCATAACTCAAGTTGATCCGCTCTAGCCACGCCCCCATTGTCAAAAGCGTCTGTCTACCATCGCGATACCCGCTCCCAAAACATCAACAGCGCCACAACAACTCAGGCCGGTGGTTCTCTGCAGCAAAATTGGCACCGGTAAGTGCAATATAAGTTTGCACACTTTGGACATGCGCCGCCGGCTGGCTTCGCACCCATACTGCCAAGACAGCGAATGCACGTGAAAGTGCATCCTCGGTCGCTGGGGGGGAGGTTTTTGAACTGTTTTAGGCCAGCGCACTCATGTGCCGGTTGTTGTTCGGGCGCCATGCCTGCCGACATCAACAAGCTACCAGCGAGTGTCAGCCTAAGATCTTCTATCAAGGGGGTGAACACCGTACTCGAGGTGCTAGTAGTACTTGGGAGAACTTGCTGTTTTCGGGGCCTGTTCCGAAAGAATGGCGAGAATCGTTGTACACCAAGGTATGGAAGAGAGCTTCTTTGGGGCTACAGAAATCTCAGTCGATTGCCTGGGCATGCCCGGTGACTTATTTATCTTCTCCAGTGGGAGAGACATTCACCATGTAGTAAGTATAACATGCCTATACCTAAGTATTTTCGAGCGCAATACAGCTTTCAGCAATATCAATCACGGTACTTCACATGATCTTTTACAATACGGCCACGGTCAACCGCCTGTGAATGCAGGGTAGCTGATAGTAACCTTCGGCAGATCTGGGCTTACCATGAGTTCTTGTTATAATGTTATGCTTCAAAGTCATTTGTTGCCGTCGCAGGTTCCCCTTTTTGACCAACTAATGGTCAGGAAGTTTTACTGGAGGGGGCACCACGCGGAACAATCTCAGGGATGGCGTGCACCTGATAGTAGTCCCTGCACTGAACAGGTCGGCACCCCACCCCAGGTTTGTTAATTCGACAGGCAAGCTGGGGTGAAATTACAAAGTCGCCGGGCGAATGATCATAAAGAAGGGATTCATACCTAGGTAGGCTAGAAAATGTACCGAGTGACACGGGATCTGGGTAGGTATACTTTGCCCTGAGTAAACTTGGCCAGGTACCTTTTCTTTCAATATTCTCTGGAACTAGTATTGGGGGCAATACTAGATAGTAGCAATCTCCATCTGTCATTACACTTGATAGGGATTCCGTCGGCTGCACTCTCTCCGGCATATTCTCGTGCCTTAGCCGCTGCATCTCCCCACTGGAAGATCAAGCTATCGGCTTGCTCAAAGATCTGAGGATACCCAGCCAAGGTCCCCTTTGCCTCCTCTCGTACCGTAGCAAGGGCGTCGGGTGCGAAGAGAGACGCTGCCACTTTTGCAATGCAGGCGCTGAACTTCTTTTGGGTTTTTTCGTCGAAGGTGTCCTTCCGGCTGTGTGTTAGTCGAGTCGGGGCCGCAAACGAAGAAGCTGACATATGTCAGCGCCGAGGTTGACACCCGGAACCCAGCATTGCTAGGCAGCCTTAAGGTCTTGGTCGGGGTGCTGCTTTTGAATCTCCTCCATATGCTTCGCCATGTAAGCCAGCTACTCCTCGCGGCTTAGTTCGTTGAACGCCGGCTGGCTCATTGTGTGCACTCCGTGGACAAAGATAAATGACAAGAGTGGAGTGTAAGTAAATGGTTGTGAAAGCTAGAAATTATGCCAGCGGAAGTGTTGGTTGTGAAGGGTACTAGACGTAGAGTTAAGGCGGTGGATAGACGGCATCTTTGTACTTTACCAAGGTTTCCTCAGTGACTGTACATTTGTTCGCGGCCTTGTGTCTTGTCAATTTGTTTACAAATAACGCCTGTCTGACGACCTGCGGTTGTATATCATCGACCTTTTCAGCGACCCCCCTAACCACCTGAAGGCTCGATGCTGCTGGGTGGCACAGCATTGACCGGCTGCGGCAATCCGTAGATTCCGCTAGTACAATTCACCAAGCCACCACACCATCTTCAAGGTACTAGTAGCCATGGCCGTTTCGGCAGTCGTAGTTGATCTGCCCTCATGGTACAGCGATGGCCCCTTTTAGTATACGTGTCTTTATCGACAGCTTTTATCCCCTATGTAAGCGGGTCAAAAAGGAGCAAGACTCCTGATCCCAGAACCTCTGTGGCATGACTCATTTTCCCTATATTGGAATCTTTTGCCGGCTTGCATAACATTGTAGCCGGAGCCGCAATTTCCTCCTATGTGGAACAGAGGATGTGAGAGGATCTCGATCTGTTTCCCAGCGCTACAGAATATCCGGAAACGCTGGGCAACATCTCCTGAATCCAGTTTTAGGACTCCCACCACCACCACCACCACCAAGCCGCGCTTTCCTTTACTCCAACGATAGAGAAAAACTCACCCTGTAATTTTTTAACACGTTGATTGTCAGAAAAGAAGGGTTTACAACTGGCTGAAACTGTGGATTTGTAATAGTGGCCTTAGATGCGCAATTGTTGCCACACAACTTGCCACTATTCACAACTAGAGCTATAGGAAAGGCTCTCTGGCTAAAGCTAGAGAGATACGGAGGACAAGTAATACATTCACGTGGTTGCAACAACATCAAGCACACCGAATTCAGTGTGCCATGTTTCTTATACGTTGTTCGAAAGCGTATCCCGTAGATGTATCTCCGCTCGCTGCAATTACAGCTATTCTGCAAACTGTTAGTATAGCAGACTAATTGCCTTATTCCTTAGTGGCACACTCTAATACTTCTTAGGATCGAAGGGAATGTTAGCGACGATTCCAGCGCCAAGATCCTTATAGCTACTATCGTACTAGTAGTAGCGAATGTAGGAGTGCCTGTGGAAGCGTACTATCTTAAGGCCTCAAGTTCCCATTGCGGTCCGGCTAAGGGATTATACTAGGAAAATGGCAATTGCTGAAGAGGGTTTTTTTCGTGATACAGTTCTCTGCCGAACACTTTATATGTATGTGAGAGAGAGAGAGGGAAAAGTCTTTCATAGAATGTGCACTCGCACTGAACAGTGGCCCTTACAGCAACACTCCTTCCGTAGGCACCTCAAGCCGGGACTTCAGGTTACCTGCTGACGTGATGTTGGCCAGAAAACAATCCCGAGGCAATGAAGAAAAAGAGCCGAGGGCCGCCGAGGACTCTTGGCCGGATACGTGTTTGTAGGTAGGCGATTGGCTCGCGGTTGCAGATCCCAAATAGGGCGCTTGTCTCAAGTGAGACGCGTGCATGAGGGCAAGTGAGACGCTCGATTGGTGTACTGCAGGCAGGCAGAGGTTGGGCTCCATTACGATGTATGGGCTACTCTACGCTCATTATCCCTCAACCCAGATCCCATCCCCAAAGTACACCTCGGACAGCTCATTTCGCACTAGCTGATATTCATCGAGTTCGAGCACTCTCATCAATTTTCAGTGAACCCAGTCATGTGCTGACAGCGCGACCGACCCGTCAGCCTCCCAGCCTGCACCCCCGTGTGGCAGCATGTCGGATAAATCGAATCATGATAACCGGTCTCGTTGGGATCGAGATGATTCAAGCACCGCAGACGATCTCGGGGCAATCCGCGCCCTACTTCTGGCGATCGTCAGACACCACTCCATCGAGATTCCAAAGGAGGTCACCCCCCTCGTCAGGATCAGCATGGATCATGTCGACCCCAAAGGGAGCCGTTACAATGAGGACGAGACAATAGACTATCACATCCGGCAGCTACTTGTCTTGAAGCGTATGGGACTGGGGTTGGCGAGCCTCGGGTCCCAGATCGATCTACACGTACAATCAGTTGCAAGGCGAGACCTTGGAGTAGACGTGTCCACTGTGTTGTCATGGTCAATTAACTTGCCCAGTGTTCTACACCATGGAAATGTAGACTATGGTGAATTCGGCTACGACGAAAACGGTTATGTAGTACCTTTTGATACAGGGGACAACCCTCAACTTGGACTCCGCAGCGTTCGCCAAACCAATTTAACTTACTCGCCACCCCCCTCACGTCTCGACATCAGGGAACATATTGTATGTTTTACTCTTGGTCTACTTGGAATAAAGTTCGTAGAGGGCTGCTAATCAGGTCGACATGATAGTTTAAGAAACGAGAGGGGCAGATCCTTTCCTCGCCATGGGCGAGACAACGCTTTGGAAAAGAACTGTAAGAGCCCAGCTCGACCCTTTTGGCACATGGGTACCTACCTACCTACCTACCTGCTAGTGTAGCTGATATGTTTTTTTTCTTCTTCTTTTTCTTTTTCCTAGGTACATCGGGATGTATGGTAGGTACGAAGACGGGATTGATCCCTTTGTCATCGCCCAGCTGTACTTGAGCGATGCCGATGATACATCAGCGACCAGCCACGACAGCCACTCAGCAGCCTCGTCGAGACAACGGCTAGCTACAGATTTCTCAAGTCAGTTCACAGGAAAGTGGGAGCCAAGCCGACACTCGTGGGGCAGCTCGGACCATAGGCGAAGTTCGGACGATGGCTGGGGGACTTTGATGGCGTTCAGCAAGCCCCGTCGGGAAGATGTCGTCTTTCAATACCACATGCGCGTATTCACCACCCAGTCTGGGTTGCCGCGAAAAAGCCCCGGTCTTCAGAGAGATTCCGGGACTTTGACGGTCCCGGGTGATAGTAAACGAAATCTCGATATATACGAGATTCGTTACGCTGTCGGGCTCAAGACTACGTGGGAACTGGACCTGCCAGTTTTCTCCTTGGTTACCATGACCGACTCTTTCCCGGTTACTGGCCTAGACGACCTGGTGCAGTTATGGGACACCAATACCTGGACGACCGCAGGCATCCACCCATCAATCCGCGCAACAGGAGTAGCGGCGTATGCTTTCAGGATTCGCTCTATGCTCCCGGGGTGGGAAGCCCAGTGGTCGCGCTTACTCGGCGAGATTGACAGAGTTCTCCGCGCTAATGTGAGTGACCCCTATTATTCCTCCAGCCAAGGGCCGGCGCGTGGTCCCTAAAACTGACCTTGAATGTACATAGCTCGCTCACATTCTCTCACCGGATCGTCGGCGGGAAATTATAGTAGATGGCAGCGACCTTCGCTTGTCAGAGTTCTATCCCGCCGTCTTACAGATCTTACGTATCGCCGCCGACTGGATACAGGAGAGTATGGACGATCTCCAGTGGATGGTCGATGATATGGAGCGGCTGTATTTTTCACCCAACACGAGCCGCTTCGTGACTTTTCTTCCTTTGGAGGACGAACCTAAAGCCCAAGAAGCAGCCATCCAGGTTTTTAGGCAGAATTGGGAGAGTGTGAGATCGCACCAGCAGCGCCTTGGCAAGGCTCTGTTGGCCCATATTACAAGGACGCAGGAGACGGTTGAGAGTCTCAAGGACGGGGTAAGTTCAGCACGCCTCTCTGTGACTTGATACTGACCGGGGGGGGGGGGGGAGGAATTGCTTATTAGATGTTCAACGCGACTTCTGTTAACGAGGCGACAAAGTCAACGCAGCTGAACCACTACATTCTCGTCTTTACTATTGTTACTATCTTTTACCTACCCCTGAGCTTTATTGCGGTAAGTCTCCAGTGCTGCCCTGCCGTCTCTGGTATTGACGACTGATAAAGCTTACGTGATACATAAGGCACTCTTCGCGTTGGGGTTGTTTGACTGGAACGACCCAAAGCAGACCAAATCCTTTGTCGTGACAATCCTATCTGTGGCAGGCGGCACATATGTATTTTCCGGACTCTTGATATGGTTTTCACGACAGCCTGCACGATGGCGGGTCCTCACGCATGCTTTCTCCAGTATGGGGAGATGAGGGCTCCTATGGACTAACCATGGCATAGGCTCTCGGAGGATTCGGCAAGCCCATGATCCGTGATAGACCGATGGTTAATAGGTTGTACCCAAGTCCTACTTTACTTTCAGGAATTCCAGTCTGCACTCTTTCTATAATGTCGCCACCACCACAGAAGGCATTCTGTCACCACCTTATAACACTACACAGCAACGGGGTTCCCCAATGTTTGCTCCCTTTTTGATTATTTCCCGCCCTGCGGTTGTTGACCGTACGTTGATGTGTCTCCCCGACCCGATTTGCTTGATCAACTGCAGTTGAGGAGGAGTTGGCCGGTTTGTAGAGAGTCCCACAAAGTGCTCAAGCACCCCCTTAGAAGATGCTTCATCATCGCGGAGTCTCTTGAAGATGCCGGGGCTGCTGCTGGACAGCCTCATGTATTTCGCTTCAAGATCGTCGTTTAAGCTCTCGTGTCTTGGGTAATCGCCATCATTTATGGCGTCCCACATGGTTGTAACAAAGGCCACATGGTCAAAGAATTGGTCGCCGCAAATAGATTTGAAGATGGATAAGATAGATCGAGTGGTGCCGTGAAATCTCCCGTTGATGATGCGATGGAAGTAAATGGCACCGTAGACCACCTGCGGACGCATCTTGGACAGCTTCTCGGCAATGCTGCGAAGGGCAATGAGGTTGTTTTCTGGAAAGTCCTCGAACCCAGGGGTGTCGACAAGGATGAAGGTCTTGGTACGGCCGTTGATATCCAGCTCGATCAAATAGTCCTTGCATTCAGTCGTGCCTTGGGATTGAGGTTAGTGAAATTCGCATTAGCCATGGACTAGATGTTATGAGGTGGACCGCACAAGGTTTTTGACCGTTCACCTCAACTTTCTCCTTGGTCAGAGATCTGATAAAGGAGGATTTGCCGGATCCCGTAGGGCCAATGAGAAGGATCACCATTGGGGCATTGGAGCGCTGGTTTGCCATTCTTTCCCGTCCTGGGTTGTGTTAAGGTGGATGAGAGAGTCTAAGGAAAAGAGGGTCGGGTTCGCGCAAAAACAAATGACACGAGATGCTCGACGAACTTGGTTATTTGAAGTATTTGAGGTTGGGCAAGCGAAATGATGCGGTGCTGGTGGGATTCGCATCGCTGCCGGCCTATTGGATACGAATCTTCCAACGTGTCACGGTGGCGTGGTGGAGGTTGGGCAGTTGGGCCGCCAGGCTCGGCCAAGCATCGTCACCTGTGGTCGTACGCACCCGCCCACCCAAGCATGTTGGCTCGCAGATCCCTTTAAACCTTTGGGAGCCCACCCGCCCCCCCCTTCCCCCCCCCCCCCCCCCCCCCACCCGACGGCGCTGGTTATCATCTGCTCGCTCACACTCCCCCCCCCACTGCCTCTTCGATCAAGAACTTGTCTTTGCTATTTGCTATGCTGTTGAACTTCGACAGCGACATGAGCAACCATCACTCGAGGAGGGAAAGCAGCAGGAATGTTCAACTTGCAAATAGCAAGCCTGAACAGGACTCTAGGATCATGATCGCGATGGTGGGTGTGACGGGCGCAGGCAAGACAACATTCGCATCCCTTGCATCTGGTAAGGAGTTGAAGATTGGCCACGGCGTCGATCCTTGTGAGTCTACCGTTCATGTTCGTGTCTGGTACGCTCCATGCCACCTGACTCACCATAAGTCGGCTAACAACCGAGCAATACCCAGGCACCCGGGAGCCGATGGCTATTGAGTTTATGCTGGATAGCCGCCAAATCGTCCTGATCGATACACCCGGCTTCGATGACGATATGCGGTCCGACCTAGTGATTCTCGAAGACATTGCCAAATGGATGGCTAAGAAAGGATACCTAAAGAACCATCTGCTCGACGGTCTCATCTTTCTCCACCCCGTCATGCTCAACAGGGTCGGTGGGTCTGAACGGAATCGTACGCGACTCCTGCAGGCGATCCTCGGGAAGGACGCCTACAGTCGCGTTATCATTGCCACAACCTTTTGGGGATCTATCAAATCCGAAGAGGAAATCAACAGATGGCTGGATGGCAGAAAGAGCGTTGGGGGTGTGTGGCACGAGATGATTCAGCATGGAGCAAAAGTCATGAAACACAGCAACGACGCAATGTCGGCCCATAATATCATCGGAGAGATCATCAAGATTACCGACGAGAATGGAAAGTTGGAGCCTCTGCTGCGAAAGGAGCTCAAGAATCATAAGGGACGAGTCATCAAGACGTCGGCCGGTAAGGAGCTCGAGAGGCAAGTCATGAAGGATATTGTGTCGCTCGACAGGAAGCTCGAGGAGCATGAGAAGGATCGTCCCCCAGACTCCGATGGAAGGGACAAAGATCTCGAAGTCCGGGAGAAGTATAAAATATGGCATCGCGACAAGCAGATGATGGAGGATAGGCTCCAGCGGAGGAAGAAACAGTTGAAGAAGCTGGGAAGCTTGGTTGTAAGTATCCCATATTCCACTACGCAGGGCGCTCCGTACGACGCTGACTTTTCAGTTTGAAGATTCGAATCAAAACTTTCTTAGCTTCTATTTTTGGGTGAACCGCACACATGCGGCCCTAGCTTTGAGATAGTCTTTCGGCAAGGTCACCATTCTAGTTCCTGGCGTCACGTCCTTGACTGTCCCGAGGGTACTTGGCTTGCTAGAAGCACCTCGCAATATCATTCTAACCCACGTTGTATCCTCTTGCGTGAAAAGGTTGTCCCTACCGTTTCTCCCCCCTTGTATTCTTGACAGAATACTTTTGTCCACCCAATTGCTTGTCAAGGCGGAATGGCCATCTTGCTGAACCGGCCGCCAGTCACATCTGGAGCTTTCATAAACTCGCTACTATCCACAGTAAGACAAGGAGACTACAGGCACTGTCTATTTCTGCACAAAGAAATAGAGAGGGAAAAATTCAGGTTGGTCGTCGGGGCGGCCAAGTGCAGCCGACAACTGGGTAGCCGGGCATATATGTCCTGTAACTAATGCGCCGCCCTTCCCACAATCCAATCCTCCATCCTCTAGGCTGGCGTGCGCCCCAAAACAAAAAGGTACAATCTCGAACAGCATAATGTAGGGCCGGTTCAAAATCCACCAAGCCCTCTTCTTTTACATCTCTCCTTGCTGGGTTATCCTAGCTCCTGGCACGGGAGGTTGAGTATGGTAAGCTCGCGTACCGCAAGGATCTTATGTCATGACCTGCAGGCCGCCAATTTCGCCCCCGTCGACCCCCCCTCCCCCACCTAAATTAGTAGGACGTAGTGTTAACAAGGGATCCTCCCATTAACGATGTCGGCCCCATTTTGCAATGTCCGCCTTTCTTCTAGCCGTTCCCAGTTATGGTTTCGAAAAGTACCCTCGCAGTCGCGTATTCATTTTCGCTTTCACTCCCCATCGAAGCTCTCACCTTCAAAAATGCTTCTAACGGTGTGTTGCTTTGTGAATCACGGCAGTTTGGGCTGATACACTGCAAGCCTTGGTGGTGCAGCCCGAAGAGACGTAGCGTCGAGACAGAGCTGTATCGCGTAGCATAATGAAGCACCGTCATTTTGCTATTGTCGACAATGTCTAAGCGTGCGCCATACTCGAGCAAGAGTCGGACCATCTCGGTATGATCCCAGTATAAGGAAATAAGTAATGGGCTTCGGCCGGTCAGGTCTTGATGGTCTGGGTTAGCGCCGTACCGGAGAAGAAGCCTTGCATGCGCCGTGTTGTTGGTGCGCGCAGCAAAGTGAATGGGTGTCCGGCCTTTATACTCTTCATGTTCGAGGAGGCCACGACAGAAGTCGCTCACGTTGGGAATGCGATCCACGGACCCACTCCCATCATGATCCGGGTCCGAGTCTGGGCCAAGTGTCTTGGTGGCAAGATTGTCACAGATGCCCCGTTGAGTATCATGAGGACCTTCAAGGCTTGCCGCTGCTTCGAGGATGAACTGCAGGCTCCGGTAGTGGCCCGTCTCAGCCGACAGGTGGAGGGGGGTCTGGCCTCTGGTATCTGGGATATGGAGCGCGGCGCCGTAGCTTATTAGCGTCTGTATGTCGTGGTAGTCGCCTGGTTTCTGGGCGGCCCAGCAGAGTGGAGTTCGTCCGAAAGCGCATACCGTGTCGATACCTGCGGAGTTGGTTTGAAGGTTGTTGCTCAGGTTCAGCCGAGATATTCCTAACACAATGAGATGGAGAGTAGAAAAATTGCTGTTTTGTAAATCTTCGGTCTCGTCAAGCAGGTCGGCAAATATCTCCCTAAAAGCAGCGTATACTGGTTTGTCGGGGTCTTCTAGGAGATAGCTCCACAAGGTATCAATAACCGACCTAGGGGATCCTAGTCAGCCGCCAATAGGGCAAATCGTGTGCTGACGTCACCAACATACTGAGAGTACTTATCCTCCATCCTCGGATCTGCCTTTTGGGCCAGCACAAACTTTGCCATATCTACCTGACCGGCAGTAAGAGCAAACTGAAATAGAATTAGCGTAGAAAGCTCAGGGGGAGAAGGGTTGTGGGTCCTACATGCAAGGCTGAACGGCCCTCGTTGACGTTGACATCGAAAACGGATGCTTTTCCCTCCGAGAACAGCCTCTGCACCCCTTTTATGTTCCCCTTCTGCGCCAAGGTGAACAGGTGGGCCGATGCCGGGATGACGCGTGGAAACTTGACGTGGAGCTGGTGACCATCAAAACTATTCCATGAGTCTAGCAATGACACCATACGACCAGCGAATGGTGCCCAATTAGGGAAGTAGTATGATGCCTTGGGGATGCCCTTGTCGGCCCTTTTGCAGAGCCTCTGTGTGCACGAGGCTTTCCCGGTGAATGGGAGTATCGCTCCAGAGTATTCGGTAAATAACGAGCCGAGGATGTTGGAAACCCAGGACAGAGGCTGCACATACGAAGCCCTGTGGCAGCGGCAAGTACAGAGTCGCGCCTTACACGGCCGTGTGACAACAGTGGACGTAATAACCTGCATTACGGTCCCTCTTGTCCCGGAGCCTGATGCTTGATTTGTAGCCTGGACCAGTGTCCTGCGCGTTTCCGCTTCTCCCGCCACACCCTGTCCATCCTGGTGTTGTATCGCCCCAGTAGTCGATAGTGGGGGTAGTGGTGGATCATGTTTGGTCTCATTGGCGGTGGTAGAAGGGCTCTGGTTCGAGGACTGTCGAGTAGCATGATCGATGTCTGAGATCTTGGCGTGGACTTCGCTTGTCAGGATCCTGACTTGGCGCAGCTCGGTGCGAAAGATGGTCACCAAGGACCAACTGTTGTGCTTTCTTAGCCAACCGTGATCTGCGTGGCAGGTTGGTAGTTGGGCTGCAAGTGTAGGTGGCTTACGATGAAGCTGCGATCAACTCGGCGCTAATTTGTTCGCGGAGACGCCGAATTTCTTCTTGCAGCTTTTTAACCTGGCGCTGTTTTCCTACCCATGACCTCTTGGAGAACATAATTTTGGAGGGTTGGTCCATGCCTGCCGTTTCGGCGTAGTTCTTTATCAGATGATCCTGGAGCAAACTGCGTAGCTGCTCGACAGGTGCTGTGGCACGATCTTTGATTTTGTTAGTGCCGCAATGTACGGTGCGCTCCCCTCTTCATTCGCAAGCTTGGTGATTACCAGGTCCATCTTGGCGACCGTAACTTCAAAGTCTTGTAGCTGGGAAGCCAGGCAGGTAGTTAGTATACCCGACACTCAAGAGTAAAGTAAACAGTCTTCTCGCAGCCCATCAAGATATGCCTGCATACCTCGTTGGACAATTGAAAGAGTTCTTGGGGCGCGTCGGCCAGGTGGATGAGTCTCCCGACAATCTTAGTCGTAGCACCGACTGCGCCAAGTAGTGAAACAACTCCGACCGTGATGGAGAATGGGTCCATGTTCGCTGCAAGCAGTGATGGTAGGCGCTGAGGAAAAAGACGGATCAAACACTACTTTGCGAAGTGCGAGTGCGACTCAGCGTGCCTCTCACAATTGGGAAATACAGATACGTTGTAATTGACGGGCTGCAATTAATGCAAATGTATATGTATCCTCGTTGCATCCAAGAGGGCCTGTTTTCTGACTGCTTAAACGTGCGCTGCTAGGGTTCAAATACACTCCATTGGGGGCGCAATGCCTCTACGTAGAGCCGCAAGGTAGCACTGAGCGCTCTACGCGTGAGTCGCGTGTGCTAAGTTGCCCAACAAGCAAGGCAGCGCTCTGCGTTGCAGTTGCCGGCGAGTTTATTACCCGTACGCCCCGTTTCGATTGCACGTCACCCGATGGGTGCGCTGTGAAACGTTGACAAACTGTCGCGTGTACATCGGAAAGGTTGTCGTTTGTCTTGGAAAGGTCGTAATTTCAACGCAGCTGGCATGTGGTTGCACGAAAGATAAGGTCGCCGCAAGAACCCGTAGCCACTCCTAATTGGCTAGTGACGCAGTTTGCCTTGTATGTGAAGTGGCTGTCAGAAAGACTGCACTCCTTTGGATGGGGGTTACGATTGTGTGATTGTATTGCTTGTTGCATCACTCTGGCCGTCCACTTATAGGAGTTTAAGATCGTCCTTATGGTGGCTTAGCTAGCGACACAGCCACTCTATATGCCTTACTCAAGGTTGACTGTTGTTGCTACTATCGTAGCAATGCTAACGCCCTCAATTCTAGCAGTTTCCACCCTGTTCCATCTGACAGGCTCGCAAGATAAAGGGAATCCACAAGCTACTCAAAGGCGAGATTTTCCGAGCGCTGTAGGAACTGGATATGGGAGATATGCTGATGAAGATCTAGATAACGAAGAAGTAGAGGAATCTATTACTGTTACACCTTCAATATGCGCCTTATTAAAGATGTCCCCTGAAGATGCCCGGGCTAGGAACAAAGCAAGCCGAATCGACGAAATCTACAGTCGCAACTACCACGGTTAGCAACGGCCAGTCGGATATAGTCAACCGGCAATTAATAGTCAACCGGCACTTACAAACCACATCTATTAAACCCACTTCAATCCTGGCCATCACGACAGTGGTATTCGATACTGTTGCAGATGCGCAATCGAAAGAGCGGTTGCAAGATGGCAGAAAAAGGCCTCTCCTTGCCATGCCCTGGCCATGCCCTGGAAAGAAAGAGTGGGCATACCAGGGTCTTGGGCTAGTCAAGCAATTGCAAAGTGGTTGCAGCGAGGCCCTGGGGCGGGTGTGCGATTTAACTGGCTACTAAAAGAGGTGGCCAATAGGGCCTTGGCGGGGCGCTCCGCTCGTGAAATCCCGCTCCGAGAATTGTGTAGAGCTGTCCGTAGAGTGTGTATTGAGAGTAAATCGCGGATTATTATCATCATAGGATCGTTCGTGCATGATAGTATAAGGATTCTTTGGTAGATAGATAGGGGCCAAGAATGAGGTTCTCTAAGTGCGGCCTGGCGTAATTCTGCTAGCAGAAAAAGGCACGCAGCCTGAGGTGGCAGAAACAAGATCTGGGCTTGGGGTAAGAACTAGGTCGTTGTGACCTTCTACGATCTTTCCTTACATTCCTCGAGAATCCCAAACACTTCTTCCTCACATTGCTTTGTCATGGGGAAAGGCTGGACGGCTGCCGAGAGAGTTGATGGAAAGAGGACTCCCTTGCCTGGGTTCGTCGAAGCGTATTTAGCAAGGAGATATTTCATGTCTTCAAGTGCTCTGTATGGCATACAAAGGTTAGCGTATCGGTGGCAAAAAGTTAGTCTAGGGTGGGTGGGTAGGTAGCTAGGCTTTATGCAGAAATGAAACCTGCCTGTCTTTCGTTTTGCTTCCTTGTTCGTTAATGCCGTACATGAGACAAGCCTTGACTCCATACAATCTGATCCGATCATCGACTTCAGATGCCGGATCAGACGGTCCATGATGCTTGAAGTACTCGGTGCAATAGTCTCGAGAACTCATCTTATGGTGTTTCGTCCTCCAGTACGCCAATTCCATTTCGTGGTGACCGTAGTATCCGTTGGAGCCAAAAATGTAATGTCTGCCACTCGCAACCTCCTTCCCAATGTTCCCTTCCCACAAGTCGCCGTGGATGAAGCAGGGCCTGATTCTCCCCACAGATCGGTCGAGATGGCCAAGGAGTCTCGGGACCAAAATACCAAGGGTTTGAATGACGAGGATATTGCACTCTTCGGAAAATCCGTTGATAGACTCATCTAACAGGTAAACCTGCCAGAGCATCTTAGAGAACAGCACGCTCCAGTCCTTTTCCCAGCCGTTCACATGACAGAATAGACCATCGTACATAGGAATTGGGGAACCGAAGGCATCCGAGGCACCCATACTAGATATATGGAGTTTTGCAACCGTTTGGGCCGTTGCGGAGATGTCGGGAAGTTCCAGGGTTTCAAATTCGATAAACGAGGCGAGGTAGAAGTAGGCCTCTATCTCCGATGTGGAAGGAAGCTGGAGCTTCCCCCATGCCGCATAATTGAATTGAAAGGTCCTGGGGCCTGGAAACGCCGAACCTGTAATATTTGACGTGCTCTTAATATAAGAACCGCTTGTTTGGATGCATCAATCGACCAAACCCAAAATTCTGCCTTGGGGTAACGAGTCTCATCGTCGTAGTATGACGGCGAATCGGGGTGATGCACCAAGGCGTGTTCAACACATATCTTCCCCCTCTTTCTGTCTATGAGCTGAGTTTTATCCTCTCCGTCCATCGCTGTCACCTTTGGTGGCAGGCAAACTTCTACCTGGTAGTACATCTCGTAGTCGCCTGCCCTAAGCTGTAACCCAAAAATGGCTCAGCCCCCATTCTCAAACCTCCAGCTCGTCGAGCAGGTTGACAGGTACGGGACAATCCCTCCCCTCCGTTCTGACTACATCGATTATCACTCGCAGCAGTCCTGACCTGAGATATTAGCTGGCCCTATTTCACCAAAGACCCCGATGCCTACAAGAAACATATGCTGGGTTATCACTACTTTTTCATCCAAGGATATTCACAGCCCTTCGGATATGTCCACAACCGCTTCGTATCTGCAATGGAGTGGCCCGAGTACTGGTAAATCGACCCGGAGAAGCGCTACCTGACCCTTACCACCGCGACCGACTTCGAGACGCGCAGCCGTCTGATGAACGAGACGCTCCGCTTCAACCACGAGAGCCAGAAGGTTCCTACTCTCCGGCACTGGGCGAATGAAGAGCTCCCCATTTACACAAGCACAGGCGAGCATGTTCTGGATTTCGACGGCTGCGGTGTCGACATGTTTGGCATCGTGAACTACTCTGTGCACATGACAGGTTGGGTCATGACGGCTGAAGGCATCAAGATATGGGTCCCGCGTCGAGCCATGGATAAGATGAGCTTCCCGGGCATGTTGGACAATACGGTTGGAGGGAGTCTTGCGACTAGGGAGAAAGCCATCGACGGCATAGTGCGAGAGTGCGAGGAAGAAATCTGCTTGGCGCCAGCATACACCCGATCCAACATCCGAGCTTGCAGCACCAACTCTTTCCAGTTGACCGTTACAGACTTGCTAGAGCCGGCATGCCAACACCAAGTGCAGTACTTGTATGAAATCGAGCTCGGCCAAGATATCGTCTCTAAGATCGGGGACGGCGAGGTTGGAGAGCTGAATCTCCTGTCCATCGAACAGCTCTTGGCAGCCATGAGGAATGATGAGGTTAAATTGACCTGCAATATGACATATCTCGCACTTCTCGTTCGGCATGGCTACATCAACGCTGAGAACGAGCCTAACCTTGTCGAGATTTGTTCGCGCCTACACTGCCGCCACGAAGCTCTTCGTTGTCTAAGCCCTGATCCGCTCCACGGCCGGTGGTCCTCAGGACTTTGAAAGAGTGACTTCAGCTAGGTGATTGACGTTGAAATTGTGCGGGCTTTTGCCCCGAAGGAGCAATCGCACATGGCCACTCGCCTAGTTGGCCACAACGCCAGGCCAGAGCTAATGTTAGAGGTGGTGCCCCACCTCGAGGGTGCAGGGTGCACACGCCACCTCGCCTAGCTAGTTAGTGCCTCTGGGCCACACCGAGATGCTGTTGCAGGGCCAGGAAATCCTGGCCCGCAACACACCAATCCATCACCACTTTCCATTGCTCTGTCTCGCCCACAGCTAACTAGCCTATGAAGAAGGAGATCCACCACCCTGAGTCCACTAATAAGGAGATTCCTGGTCCGGTCACAAGCGGTCCCGGGCCTCTTACGTTCCCGGGCCGACAATACCCTAGCCCACCTCGGCTCTCCGAACCCCGTGATAACAAGGAAAGTGCCGTTCCCAGGCCTCACCCGCCCGGCTCACTCACCCAATCAACGCTAAAGGTATATAAAAAAACCCCATCAGGGGAAGAGCCTCCTTTCTGGTTAGTCTATCGGGGCCCGGGCCAGGGCCTCTTCCTCTTCGTTGTCAATTTGTGCGGTATTCCTTTCCCGCGTTCGTCGCCACTAGTATTTTCTTCCTAGCAACTTATCCACGAGGCTCCAGAATAGGTCGAGCCACTTCCTAGACCTCCTCCACACCATCTGTAGTGGGCCACCGTTGTAGGTAGGTAGTAGTGCCGCGTTCTGGGAGCACGAGAAGATGTGTCCCCGGTTCTTATGGGAGCCGTAATCGTAGGGCCTCAGGTCTCCGGGTCGTGGTTGAACCGAGGCTCAGCATGACAAGCAAATAACACTTGATTTCAGATTCGCAATTCAGGAGGACCATTGACTCTGACCTCTGAACGCTCAACGACGGCAAGGTGCATAACCTGGAAGAGCTCATGCAATCCATGCGCGACAATGTGGACAAGGAGATGCCGCCTGGTATGGTCGCCTGAACGCCCCTATCTAAAAAAAACTAAAATAAACCTCAAACGTCGTTTACTGATGTATGATTTGCCAGAGTCTCCAAATATGACCCGCCTGGAGAGCGCAGCTGCATTCCCACTATCCGAAGAGGGGTACCAAAAGGCGCTCACGGACATGAGAGACTTCGGTCGCAGGCGGGCGGTTGACGGGACCCTCCAGTCCTTTAGTGTTGACGTGATTCTCGGCCCGGGAGACAGCAGGATGAATGAACTGTACGCTACCGCGGGCTACCCCATGGTGGTCATGCCTCTCTCCTATGCCAAATACAACGGCCGGCCGCTTGGCGTCTGCGCTGTCTCCACAGCCAATCAGGAGGGCCGCCTCATTCAGTTGATGAGCGCTTGGGAAAAGTCATTCAACACAGCGACAACTACCGAGCTGGATTGGCGGGGATCCAAATGCATCCCCGAAGAGTGAGCTGTAGGACGGCGATGCTGATCCGTTCCGGCCAACCGAAAGGTCTCGTGGGGAATGACTTCCAGGACACACCAAGTCAGCCTTCGCACCTTCGGTGTCAAAAGGGCAGTGTAGAAACGTCAAACGCGGTTCTGCACTCCCTGGTCCACTCAAACTTGGTGTCTTTCCTGGTATGGTTGATAAGCGGCCTAGCCACACGCCCGTAGCTGCGGATAAACCGCCGGTAGAAGTTGCAAAAGCCGGGAAAGACTAGATGTTCAGGTTCCCGAAGACGTACTCACTGCAAGTCTCCAGCTCTTCCAGTGTCATTTTCCGCAGTGCGCTGAAGCTCAGGACCTCCGGGTTTGCTCCGTCCTTCAGGACGATACGGTAGTTGTGCTTTGGTCGAAACTCGGAGAGGATGTCGGAGTCTAGCTTACTAAACACGTCGCGATACTTGCTGTACGCGTCGGGACCTGCTCGTCTATCTTCCTCCGTAGTGATTCGTCGTCATCGGCTAGGGGATCGAGGAGACGGCGCTTGTCGTCAATCAGGCTGTCGAGTTCCGCCAGGCCGGTAATACCCGAGTCGTCCCCCTCACTCGTGAACCGTAGGTACGCCGTAGCACCGACGACAGCGATGCCGGGTGGACGCTCCCGATATCAGCCGATAGAGTGTCTGGCCAGGAGGTACCGGCCCCGTGCATTGGCGAGAGGATACAGGCCTTTCGGCTTCCCCTTTCGTGGTGGTCGGGGAGCATCCTGGGATGGAGACGTCCGACCATCCAGTTGTCGGTGCATTTTCTCGGTCTCTGCGGTACCGTCGTCGTGACGGGGTGGATCTGGTAAGGAAAACTTGACGCGAGTATCCGAGGTGGGGCAGCAGTCCTGGTCGGCTGCTTGCGCTTCGAGCCCCGTAATACGCTGGAGCAGGATGGCTCGGTCGGCCTCGAGCTTTTCCCACGAGACTAGCTTCTGTCGCCGGGAATCGGCTAGCATGCCATGGTAATCTAGCCATTTTCCTGCCTACGATTATGTCGTAGGGGCCGGCATAAATAAGGGCCCATTCGTTCTCATATCTGTCGTCCTGCATGTTGAAGTTGGCCTGGATGGACTCCTCGATACACTGCGAAGCCTTGCCATCGAAAGCGCCGAGAAGAAAGTCCAGTTTCCCCGGGGTTGTTGGTTTTCCTGCTGTCCAGCGTCATCATCCGTGGCAGCCGGTGTGCTCGATTTGGCATTTCTTTCCGCCACGATGCGCTCAGCCAGGGCCTGTAGTCGAGCCTCTCTGTCGGGTCCGTTGTTGCCCTTCTTGGTCGGGCAGAAGCGAGAGGTGTGCCCGAGCTCCCGACAGGTGAAGCATCGTCCCTCGGAGAGAAAACTTGTTCACCTCCTCGGTAGTCAGGCTGTGGCCCAGGGTGCCCCGGCCGGTAGGCTGTCGGCCAGAGCGGCTCGTGTTGTCAGTTCGGGTGGATGGGGTAGCATTGCCCTTGTCTCTGCCCGCAGCACTGGCTGCGGGCTTGTCTCGCTCGCGCTCGCGGAGATTCAGCGCGATAGAAGAAGCAAGACGAGCGAAATTCTCAAACGTGACACTGTCATCGAAGGGAACTGCCAAACTGGTCTTCAATGACGTAGGAAGTCGAAGTTCAAACTCATCTTTCCATTGGGCCTTGGGGAGGCTACGCTCTCCGGCGAGGCGAACGAACTTATGCTTGAAGGTAGCAAAGTCGCCGGTAGGTTGGAGAGTCAACTTTCCGGGGTCCCGCCTTCGACAGGGCCGGCAGTCGCTGGGGACGCTGCGCCCGTGGCCATCACGCCATGTACTGTTGAGCGGCGATGCAAATCACCGCGATCTACGTTGCGGTTCTTGACGCGAGCTGCATCATCGAGTGCTGCGGTGTCGAATCGCACCTCTTGGTGAGCGTTGTCGATTGCTTGGGCGAGGCGCGCGGCGCGCTCCTCTGCATCGTTGGCCATCGTGGTTCTTGTTGGATATTCTGACCTTTGCAGGTAGGCTTGATTGAGCTTCTAGTTGTCACGGTGGTGCCATATATGGGAGACTGAGCTGCAGATACTGGCTGTATTAGAAAACTGGAAGCTAAAGAAAAAGAAAAATGGAAAGGAAAGGATCGCGGTGTGTGGGTGTGGGGTATAGAATATTTCTAGATTTTATGTGCTCCATGCCCCACATCACGGACCCACACATCGCTGACAGTAAATAAGTAGATTATACTACCAAGCCGGTTATGTTACAATCCTGACTCTGGAGGGTCCACATGTTGGCTGCAGGTGGGCCAGGTGGGCCACAGAGGTCTGAAGGGTTGGAGTGTTGTGATTGAAGGCGACTTATACGAAGGGTAAAGACTTGAACAGGAGGTTCATAGCTCGTATCACAACAAATAATTTAGCCTATGCAATCGCCGCTGCTTAGGTAGCTCAGATTAAGTCAACAAACGCTGAGGGCCATGAATTATACTCACAGAAATTGCCGAGAGCAACGCTATAGAATCGCAAAATGCCGCTTATCATACATACAACTTGAAGTGACCCACAACCAGGAGGGGGGGGGGGGGGGGAATCTGGTATCAATGACTCCACGAGAACCTCCCCAACCGTTCGCAACTTCTACCAGTGTGCCCTGTCACACACATCGGGCTCCTTGTATTGCCAACCCCTGGCCAACCGTGCTGTGTGGTCTGCTGCATCCACCACCTAAAGCTGAAACGTCTCAATAAACCGAATAAGGTCCGGCAAGAAGCCGAGGAACAACAATTCGAGAACTTCTCCAACGAGCCGTCGCTTCCAGATCATTACGATTATTCCAATAGTTAAAGCTAACTTAGTCTTTAAACTCTGCTACGAACTGTCTGTGTAGCTGACGTCCGGATCCGAAGCTGTCTGTGGCGTCTCGCGCGGCTCCGACTTGTTGGCAGAGATACATTGTGAAGGGTTCAGGGTGTCCAAGGCCGGGGGACTCGAGGTCTGCGGGCACGACGTCTCGGAGGGTGTTGGTTGAGCTGTGGGAAGTGCTTCTGCCTTCTTGTAGGTGTAGGTGCATGTAGAGACGCACAGGCCATCCTCGGTGAATATCCCCATTGCTGGGTCTGTAGACTCAGGACTCCTAGCGGCGGCACGATGATTGATGACCTCGGTTTCGGCATGGGGTGGCTCGTCGTCGGTAGACGCCGTGCCCACGGGCGCTACAGCTTCTAAGATGGTGTGGGCGAAGCAGAGCATGTGGAAAAGGTGGTGATGATTGTTGTTGTTGTTGTGGGCCAGGATTTCCCTGGCCTGCAACAGCTATCTAGGTGTGGCCCAAAGGGCACTGGCTAGGCGAGGTGGCGTGTGCGCCCTGCACCCTCGAGGTGGAACACCACCTCCAACAGATGGTGATGGTGAAGAACGTCTCGGTTGCGACAGCGGCGCGGCACCTCAAAGACGATGGCTTGGCTTGATTGAAAGACGACACATCGCGCGCGTCGGGGATCTCGTTCTGCAGGCTGGGGCTGGCTGCTGCTGCCATCCAAATGACAAACTAGGCGGGATGGCGGATGTGCATCTTGAATTGTAATGATGTTGCTTGTCCTCTTGTGGGGGATTTGCTTGGCCTGCGGCTGGGTAAACTGCAGGAAACGGCTGAGTTGGGATGAGGCGCACGACGAATATTTTCAGGGCGTCTCTCCTGGCAGTTTGGTCGGTATCGAGGGAGGGGAAGGAGCACTCATCGCTTGAAGGATGCTCCTTATCACAGTGACCTCCTTGTTGTTAGGAAGCTGCCAGGGGTCACTCTTTGATACCTACCATGCCACCCCCCTATTACGTCTGTATCGAAACGGTGATTTTGAGGCCTCAGAAAGTATTGATAGAATTATAATGAAAGTTATTATAAACATTAAAACCGCCCATTTCCCAACCGAGGACACCGACTGCCATCGTTTGTGTTTACATTTTCTGACCACCTTTTAATCACGTACCCAGTTCATGGAGAACCAAAAGATGAACTCCAAGGACTCGAGGTCCGACTCTGTGTATCCGATGAAGGTTTGGATAGCACGCTCCCCAATGAGTTTGCCAATCTTGCAAGTCTAGCCGCTCTCTCGGCTGCGGACTCGGGATTCTGTTGTAGAAGACGATCCTGCACAGAAGAAGTGTCATAGACGAAAGCGCCCAATGTGGACGCTGTCGGGCCTGCCGCACTTTTCGGGGTTAATGTTAGGGCTAGGGGTGGGTTAAAGAAGAGAAACGAACCTAGCATAGAAGGTTGTCTGCTGTGACTTCATGGTGACCTTTTTGTATGAGAAGGCTTTGACCAATAAGATCAATAGTTGTTGCTGTAAGCTTTGCAGTTGTAGAGTTGTATGTGTTATGTGCCTTCGAGACGATTCGGGATTTTAGTAGTCCTCAGGACCATAATATACCAACCTTGGGGGGGTCTCATTGTGACTCTCAAGACTTGACGTTGTTTTGGAAACATAATCTTCAAATTCTGGCCTCTGCTCCTCAGGCAGTGGTGCGTTTCCCCAGATCTGGGATTCTGAAATCTGGGGTTTGGTGTTGGCGTCTGGGGGCCAATCAGCGGCGTGCCTAGGCATCCATGAACAGGGGCTGGCTGAGCCTGGATTTTGGCGCCCGAGATCTTGGGAATGGAATCCTAAGCCAATCAAGTGGCCCAACTCGACACCCCTGTCAGGGGTAATGGGGCTTGATGGTTTCGCCCAGAGCCTTGCGGGCTTCGCCCCGGTTGTCGTCGCCCCCCCAGGACGGAACGCTGCGTCATGCCATGTCGTGCTGCCCTCTTGTCGAGTTACAACTCTAACCGCTTTCCTGGGCCCATTGACGGCGCCCACTGATCCATTAATCCACTGATTCATCGATCCATCGATCCATTGAGGTCGTCGCCGATTCACTCCTGCAAAAGGCAACTAGGTAGGCAGGCAGCCACCATTGTCCGCTTGATATGGAGATGCAAGCCGGCTTCGCTCCAGACGCTGCTTTGGTCTCTCTCGCGTCCCGACACGAAAATGAGGGCCGTACAACCCCATCCGGTCTGCAAGGACCCGCGATAATCGGCCGTGCCGATACTACCAAGCTCCGGAAGCATGATAACATCCCCCGTCGTCTCTTGCTGGACCACTCCCCGGCCTCACCATCTCGATCTGCGACGGCTACCCCCTCCCCAGTTCCAACCACTCCGACCATCTGGTCCTTCGGCCCCCTCTCCCCCAGGAGCTTCAGTTCCAGCATGCAAAGTCCCCCCTCCATCGCCGGAATGAGTTTCTCCCACAGCAGAGACTCGTCCTTTGGGACATCCGTACCGTCGACCAGCGAACCGAGGCCTGTATCGAGAGGTTCAACTCGCTTACTTAAGGATCTCCCGCCAGCCGAGGGGGCCCATCGCTGTGCTGCTCCCAGCGTCGACCTGATAATAGGTAATCGACACGGCCGGCAGTGGGCCGAAGCGAAGGACCTAACCCAGTGGCGGCGGATGATCCTCGACGCCGGAGGTGCGGACCTTCCACCCGAGCCAGAGCCCGAGGAAGACAATGCCGACCTTCGCGCGTACCGTCAGGGAGATTCACCACCGCCGCAGAGCTTTGTACACGATGGTGCAAGTCCGGACGAGTGCGATGCGCTTGGGCTACGAGAGGTGAACTCATCATTGGAGTGTCTGAATATCACGGCAGATGAATATCTGGATGTGAGGTAAGACGTGCCTAGATTTAGGCATGGTGAGCAGTGGGCTAAATGGGCACCAACAGATCCGAGATGATGCGTGACGACGAGAGACCCCAGTGCGAAGGGGATACGGTCTTCCAAGCGCCCGAGTCAACACCGTCAGTCACTGACGACGACGATTCGTCCAAAGCCGACCTCGACAACGACTCGGATATCACTCTCCAGACGGAGAGAGTGACACGGAGTATCTTGGATACGGAATTCGATCTTGATCTCGGGAGTTCGGAGCCACCATCCGATGTGCTCGAAGCCGTCCGGGCGTGCTTGGATGAGATATCCCTGACTCTCCAGCACGCTCGCGGAATGGGCTTTCTACGGGCCCCTTTCCACTCGGCCGCCCCAAGCTCCGAAACCTCTGCATCGTCCGCATCGGCCCTGCCGTCAGATCTAACATCGTGCAGATCGGCCGCTAGCAAAAAGAAGCGCGCGATAAGGGACCTAGGAGATGGCGATGGCGACCTGCAAGAAGAGTCGGACGAAGAAGGGGACACGGCCGCTGAGCAAAGCGAGAGTGGCCAGCGCAAGAAGGCAAAGTCCGAGCAGTATCCCTGCCCCTTTCGGAAGAGATCGCCCTACAAGTTCAACTGTCGAAAGTGGGAGTACTGTGCCAAGGCCCCCTTTAAGAACATGACCGAGCTGAAGTGAGTCAAGTCTCTGGTTCCTTCCTCGCTCCACTGCTAACCACAGCGGCTGTCTAGAAAGCACATCCTCAAGTACCACCAAAGTAATCATGAGCAAAGGCAGTTTGCCTTCAAGTGCATCCGGTGTCACGCTGGGTTCGTTCGCGTCGAAGAGCTGCACTCGCACATGAGGCTAGAGGGCGAAGACCTGTGCAAAGTCCAACCCCCGGCTTCGACCGGAGACGTGATCAGCCCCACGATTGAAACACAGCTACGCAGCAGAGCAGTCCACTTTGACTGGGTTAGCCTTTGGAGAGCTCTGTTCCCCGAGGATAGCCACGTTCCTGATCCAGGTAAGTCCACAGCCCGTCCCCATGCCAACGACAGACTCCACGACTTACACGACGCAGAGTTCGAACCGATCGTCGAGCTCCACGAAGTCGACCACGAATACAAGGCCGGCCTGCCCGAGTTCGAAGACCAGCTCTCCTCGACCCTCATCACCCTCCTCCCCGCCGGCGACGCCCAGTCGCACTACGTGCTCTACAACAGCCTGCAAAACGTCTTCCAAGACTTCCTCGCCACCATCTTCCAAAACGCCCAAGCCCACGCAGCCGCCGAATCCAACCCCCCGCAGCCACCCATCACCAGCCCAGGCCCGGGACCCACCAGCACCCAGCCCCGCAGCCGCAGCAGCCCCCCAAGCCGGCCCCAAAGCCCGGCCGTCCGCCCCATCCCCCCCAACCTCCTCCGCCAGCGCCTGAGCACCCGGTCCTCGGCCTCGTCCAGCTCCCGCCGCTCCGCTAGCACCCTCAGCCGGACCTCGACGCGCCCGACCTCGACGGCCTCGGAGAGCGTCGTCTCCGCCCGCAGCAGCGTCCATCCGCCGCTCCCGGCTCTGCCGTCCCGGCCCGTCGTCGCCGCGGTGCCGGTGCAGCATAAGCGGCAGCGGGTGTTGGCGAGGGAGGAGAGCGGGCAGCGGGACTCGGGGATTGATGTGGACGGGGCGCGGTGCGGGGCTTGTGGTGTGTTGATGAGCTCGTGTGGGTGTAGGCTCGGGGAGGGGTTTGGGGCTAGGTTGTTGCTGGGGTCCCAGGGGGGGCAGGGGGGGATGGGTGGTGGGCGGATGGGGTGTATGCGGACCTGGGGCCGGAAGGTATGGCGGATTCGTTGCTGGGGTTGACGGTGTGGAGTACCGACGGTGCGGGCGCGGGCTCTGCGATGGACTTTTCGGTGTTGTAAAGGCATGGAAAAGGGGGCTGTGGATGGTGGCATGAGAGGCGTTTATCTTTTCTGTAATTAAGGGGTTCGGTGTAAGATGAAGCCCGGAGCGTAATACTCCCATACCTGATGCATTGACGTCAGCAATAATTGCCCGTAATTACCATAATGATTCCCACATTCTCCTTTTGGGGAGCTTCATCTCAGCCTAGTTATGCCTGCGATGGAAATAAAAGTCCCAAGATCACAAAAGGTAACCATCCACAATCTTTTTGTGCGGCACAGGAAACTCGTGACCTGACCGGGAGCAGCGCCTGGTTATGATTTGAGGGCTCGGATTACAAGGCTCGGACAATGCCAAACTCGTCACTGGAAGGAGATGAGAAATTCAATAGTCCCAACAATTGAACTAGTTTCGGTGTCGATAAACCCTCCTTGTGTAACCAATATACAAACTCATGCTAGTACCAAGGTAGACAACTAACTCAGCCGGGCTTGTTCAGCAAGTAGCTAACAGCGATATCTCAAGTATATAAGCAAGAGGTCATAAGCAAAGAGACCAGTCTCATTTATCATCCACAATTCATCATAATACATCTCCCCTTGACATAAGCCTCCATCAACTCAAAGCATCAAAAACCCCACCGTCACGATGCATTTCCTCCAAGCTCCCCTCCTGGCGCTCCTAGCCCTCCCCATTCTCAGCACCGCGACCCCCGCCCCCGCCCCCGCCCCCGCAATCGCCAGCTCGCCGCTCGTCGAGCGCGACATTACAGGGAGGATCACATTTTACGACCCCGGCTCCGAGATCGGCGCCTGCGGCAAGAGATATAGCTCCAACCAGCACATCGCGGCCCTCGACCCGACCCTATTCACGTCGGCACGCTGTTTCAAGAGCGTCCGCGTCAGCTATAACGGCAAGAGCGTCGACGTGACCATCGTCAGCGTCTCCTACGGTATCCCTTCTAACGGGCTCGACCTGAGCCGGTCGGCCTTCAAGGAGCTGGCGCCGCTGGCGCTCGGCATGTTCAATGCGACTTGGGTGTGGTTGTAGAGGGAGCAACGACGATGCCCTTGCCCTCAAGACTTAGTCCGGTTGTTGAAAAGGGCATGGCTTGAAAAGGGGCTTGCATGGAGCCCTACGATGAATGGATTATTTACTATTTCGCATTCGCCCCAATTCTTCCCCGGTCTAACAGTTACTAGGAGCCCCAACATGCATGCCAAAGCTCCATGTGTAGAAACCTTAGGTTCACCATTACTACGAAATCAAAGCGCTCTGGTCGTATGCTTGGAGAGCCCTGGCTTTGTGTCTGTTGGGGTCTTTGAATTGCTCTCTCGTGCTCATACCTGTATTCGTTCGATTTTTTAATCGAGCTGCCTAGGACAATCATAGGGGCCGATGCTGGAGAAATCCCCCCAGAATGACGATATGCTTCTCTGGTGGCACCCAGCGGATCACATCCGTGCTTCTGTCCTCGCTTGTGATCAATAATTTGAAGGCCGCCCCGAGCTTCTCATCCCCAGCGATGGCAAGCAAGCCCCTGGCCAACTGGCGAAGAGCTTCACCCCAGTCGTTTAAAGAGCCCTCGAGCGCGGATATGTTGTCGATGATGCAGTACACCGTGACACCCGGACGGACCTGCCGCACCAGGCAATGGAGAAGCCACACCAGGGTGCCGACATCTCGTCGAGCGAGCTGGGCGAGGACTCTGTCGTCGACGAAGCCCAGACTCGGCTCGGGCGTGTCTGGGTACTGCAGGAGCTGGGTTATCAGGCCCCGCAGGACGCCCTGGGGGCCACGGAGGCTGTCCTGCGGCGAGAAGTGCTGGCCGCAGAAGTGGTGCAGCGAGATGGTCGACGGCGTCGTCAGCAACAGCGATAGAGCCAGGGACGCGCAGAATACCGACAGAGGCGAGGTCTTCCCGACGGCGAAGGCGCCGCAGTGCCCGTCCACCAGCAGCACATCGGACTGGGCCGGGTGCCCGAGCCAGTTGTGGAAGGCCGGTGTGGACATTAGCCACCATCCGCGTTGGAGCGCTTGCGTCGTCATGGTGTTTCCCACGTCGACAACGCGCTGCAGGTCCTCTGTGTGGCCGGATACGGGCACGTCGAGAATGCCGAGGATTTGGACAAGCGTGACGGAGCTGTCCTGCGCATCCGCTGCGGACCAAGGGTCTGGACCGTTCTGGAGAGCACGGACTGGGCTGCCAGACGACTGCTCGTTGGCGCAATCGAGGGGCGCGTCTGGGGTGGCACCGTAGCCGTAATGGCTGTCCACGACGAGGAAGTACAGCCCTTTCTGGAACGGGGCGTATATCCAGGAGGGGATCGAGCTGGTGGCGGATTCTTGCTGCTCCTTGACGGCGGCTTTGACGCTCTCCACCAGATGAGCCTCGAGTTCTGTATTCCGCCGCGCAAGCAGGGTGTCTAGCTTGCGCCCGTTCTCCTCCTCCTGCTTTCCGAGGCTGCGGAAGCCGGCGGGGATCGTCTGACGGACGGCGTTGATTGAATAGTTTGTCTGCGTCGCGACGCCATACAGTGCTGCAAATGCTGCGTCCCAGAGGTGGTTTCTGTACCTCTCGAGCAACCGCGAGGAGTTTTTCAATCTTTGGACAATCTCGTCGATTTCGGACGCTTCTTGGTATGGAGTTGACGCCAGGATGCGAGCGGGAACTAATGTCAGTCAGATTCATTAGAGCATGGCAAAAGCGGGCTGGGGTTGAGATTCGCATACATTTCAACCTGTGCTTGTGTGCAAGGTTGTCGATGAGCTTTGGTATGTCCTCCAAAAGTTCAACGTATAGCTTACGAATCTTGTCCTGCAACTCTTGAATGGGCCGGACAGGCAAGGTCTGACAGAGTTCCTTGAGGTCTACCCATGTTTCGGTGATCCGCTCCAGCGCGCTGAAGATATTTTCCCTGTTCTCTTCCCGCTGGGATATCGTCTGCAAAAAAAAAAAGCATTGGCTTGTCTTTCTCTGTAAGCGCACTGCATCGGCTTACCTTGAATACGACACTCAGACCAACGCGCAAGATGTTTAAGCCATATTCGTCTGGTATCAGGTCAAGAAACATCTCTGCTGCACCGGCAATGGCCGTTCCATGCCTCAGGAATCTTCTAAGCGGGTTCTTCTCTGTCTTGTCATTGTACTTCTTCTTGGCCTCCCGCATCACATCCAACACGTCATCCCAAGTGCAGTTGGTCAAGTTTAAGTTGGTCTTGTTTGCAAATTCCGGGTCTTGGGAGAGGCGTCGCAGAAGGTCTTCGAGTTCCCTGTACAATTATTCGTCAGTCAATGTCCCTCACCAACTCGGCCGAGCACCAATCTTGCTCTATGCACTCGTGAGCAGGGCCAAGAAAAAACAAGGTACTTGTATGGCAGAGGACGCATAAACTCGGCACGCTGCTTGTCGAAGACGGTAGGCACTTGTAGAGCCGGGTGAAGGGTTGCACCTTCGCCCATTTTCCATTCCATAAATGGTTCCAGCTCGGACGGATCATTCACGGCCTCTCGCATCCGAACCGACAAGTCTTCTTCTGACATGCTGCTGTAAGGCCGGTTTGTGAGAAGATATAAGTCTTGAGACGTAAGTTGTTATCACAACAAGGAGGACAACACACTTTCCCGGGGCACACATCATTCAAAAGCAAAAGTGCGAGGTCCGAGGCCTTTCTCTCTGCGACCTTTACACTCATCACACCCATCACGCGATTGAGCCTCGTTGAGAATGTGGCGCACGCTAGCCCTCTTATATTGGGCACGCGCTGAACCAGAAGGGGTTACAGCGAGCACCTCAGCTTTGAAGGGCGGGAAGAGAAAACAGAAGAGGAGTGACTATCAGCTGATTGTCAGTCGATAAAACGGTCACAGCTCATGATGGCAGCTGATGATATGTAGCGGATCCCCTTGATTGCATGTTACGTCTTTCATGTTTGATATTCCTCCTTTTTATCAGTGCGTTTTTCCGTACAAGTTGACAAAACCAGACCTCCCTGCTCGGCCATCCAACTCTACGGTTCAAACCATGGCAATCGACAACCACTCTCAAGACAGCGATGCGACGATGAAGGGAGACATGAAGGGAGACATGACAAAACAAGTTGACTTGCCACGAAAGCAAACGGATGAACCCAGCACCACGAACAACAACAAAGCAGGCTCAGATCGGGATGTCACAGATGCCGCCGGGTTTGGCGAAGGGAGCAAAAGTCCCAGCGTCAACAGCCCTCTGCCAATGCCCTCGAGTCCTCGCCCCCAAGTGCGGCAGTGCACTTGGCGACAGTTCAAGAACAGGCTCCCGGATGAGCAGCCCTGTGTTGTCGAAGTGCTGCGGGGCGGCAGTGACTTGGAATGCCAAGTCCTCGACGATTCATCCCTCAGTCGCAGGAACGGAATCGGGGGAATCGCGCAGGCGGGTGACGAACAGACAACAAGGAGGATCTCGGCCGTGGCCTGGGACAACAGCACTACCGAATGCATCCAGCGCGTCCGCATCCAGTCTCGCGCCGTGGTGCGAGTCCTGGCCGCGGTGAGCGGGGAGGCTTGGGACGCCGACAGGACGCACACCTTCCTCCGGCCCTTTGGGTACTTGATCCACCACCAAGACCGAGTCAGAGCCGAGCTCGAGAGGATGAGGGCTGGCGCAGCTGCCGGCCAGAAAGGACGGGACGGGACGCCCGGGGTCCACAGCTACGTTATCGACTCTGATTCAGCTGCTGCCTTGGAGTCAGCATTGCGAGAGATCAGTTGCTACGCCGATTTCGTGGACAAGTCCCTCATGCCGTTGTATCACCAGTTTGAGGACTGCGACCTCGGGCAAACCCTAGTCTCATTCGACGACCTATGGTACCTCTTCCGGCCGGGAGAGTTGGTCCATCTGCCCCCTAATCCTCGCGCCAACCATGCGACATGTTGGGGAGCCAAAGCATTCGCTCTGTCGGGGCAGCAGTCGATTTGGAGGCTGGGTTCGATCCACCCGCATTACAAGTCGGTCCGCAACAAAGTCCTGTTTAGCGACCCCTCCGGGACGGCGGTAATGCCATCGGGCAATGGCAGCGAAAGGCGGCGACCAGCCAGCCCCGGCCCAGACTCGGAGGAGTCCGCAGTCGCCCCCAGGGGCTCCTGCGTCCTGTTCTGTTATTACCTCGATTACAATGGAGATAGCATAATTCCAGTCTGGAATAACCGGATCTGGATCCAGCCTTTTAGGGGGAAAAGGAGGATCCAGAGCCTCGCGGCGTATCCCGCCCGCTTCCTGGATGCATCGCAGGAGGTGCTCCGCCAGTGCAGAGACCGGGGTGACAAGTTCCTCGGGTGCATCCAGAGCAAGCGCATGATGTGCAATGGGTGGACCATGATGCTGGAACCCGACGGCTGCGACCTGATCGGCAGTGACGGGAAGCCAGATCTGGGGCTGGAGCTATTCGAGGGCGAGGTCATCATCGATGTCAAGGAGGCCTACGACCAGAACCCGCAGTGGAGAATACAAGACCCCGGGTGCCAGCCTTACGGCCCCGAGACGCTGGAGCAACTCGACGCCTTTAGCGTCGTTTTATGGTCGGACGAGGAATGCTCGAGAGCAGAGAAGCAGAATCTCGAGCTCGTCGTGCTCAACGACGACGTCCAACGCTACGAGTTCAACCGGTACATGCAAAGCGACGCCTACCTCCGAGGGAAGACCGGGGCTATCCCACCCGACAAGGACAGGCTGTCGCAGGACGACCTGGCCTTGCTCCCCCGGAGACTGTATGTCTTCTCCCTTTGCAAGCGCTTTTTCGGCCCCATGGATGTCTCGTACCTGCGGCCAATCTGTCCCCAAACAGACGCGTTTGAGAAGCTGCAAATCGACGATGACAAGAAGAGCCGGATCGAGTCGATGATCGACTATCATTTCCTGCAAAAGGCAGCTCGGTCGGTCAACCGGGACATCGCCACCCAAGACTTTATGCGGAGGGGAGGATGCGGCCTCGTCATCCTCATCCAGGGCGCGCCCGGTGTTGGCAAGACGGCCACGGCGTCGGCAGTCGCCCAGGCGTACCAGAAACCCCTGTTTTCCATTCAATTTGGAGACCTCGATTTCCGAGCACGGAAGCTGGCTGCATTCTTTCGGTGGGCCGAGCGATGGGACTGCATTGTTCTCATGGACGAGATCGATGTCTTTCTCACGCAACGAGACCGGTATACCGGCCTGGACTCCAACATTTTTGTTTCCCGTACGTTTTTGTTTGGCAACCCTTGCAATCCACCCCGTACTCCACTCGGTGCTTAACAGGTCCTAGTTCTCCTCCGGGTCCTCGACGAGTTCAGCGGCATCCTCTTCCTAACCAGCAACCGACCGGGCGTGCTCGACGAGGCCCTCAGCTCCCGGGTGCACCTCAACCTCTGCTACCCCAAGCTCTCCCTGGAGCACACGCGAGGCGTGTTCCAACTAAACATTGACAGCCTCGAGGAAAGCCAGCGCCAGCAGCACTCGGCCACGGGGCAGCCGCCGCTGTGCATCTTCGCCAAGGACATCCTGGCCTTTGCGGAGCGGCACTACGCCGCGTGCGAGCCGCACGACGGGGTGGGGCGGTGGAACGGGCGCCAGATCCGCAACGCGTTCCACACGGCGGCGGCGCTGGCGTACCACGCGGTGCGCGACACGCCGGGCGCGCAGCCGCAGCTGCGGGCGAGCGACTTTGAGAAAGTGCGGGAGCTGGTCGCGGCCTACGAGCACGCCCGGGCGCGCATCCTCAACAACATGTCCGACTCGCAGATGGCGCTCTCGCGCTCCGAGCGGTACGACGGCGACGGGCCCGAGGCCGGGAATGTGCCCCTGACGGCCCTCTATCCGCAAGTGCATCCGAGATCCCTTGCTGAGCTGCTCCCTGCTGGGAGTGCTGGCATGGGTGTGCCGTCCATAATAAGCCGGATCCCAAAAGGGTCTGGTAATACGCACGACGAAACGTAGGGAGCGGACTGGCTGGTATGGCGAATAGCGGAGATATGGCAAACCGCTCGCAGAGGCTCGTGGCAGGTTGTCCGTCATATTGTTGCTTCCACAAGCCCATCTGGCTGAAGCCTCCCCGTCTTCCCTTACAATGTATCTCCAAGATCCCTTGGACCGTTGCTACGCCGCCTACCTAGTCTGCGTGGCCGTGACTGTAGCGCGGCTGCGACCGCAATCTAAAAGGTAGCAGTCTATTCCTGAGTTTTGGTAGAACCTTGCATGATGATGGACTGGGTATCTGGGTCCGATCCTTCCATGATAACCTCAGTATAAAACACGAGGTGAAGCTTGTATGACGCATCCTAAAAAGTCCCGAAACCAACTCCAAGTTGCTCAATTCCTCAGCTGGCCCCTCTCAACGCTGCTGCCATTCATCACTATCATCCACAGCATCACATCTCACAAAATAGCACCAACAAAGTACTTCAGTGTGTTCACAGCCCTCATCGTCCTCACCGCCAGCATGGCAACCGCGCGACAACACGGCGTGCGCGCCGCAGCCACGGGCCCATGTGACGCTTGGAACGATCCATGCCGCACCCTCCTCAACTCTGACACCTGTCTTGCGGCATACGTTCCGACAAAGAACATGTCACACAGCTCCTCATGCGTGTCGATGTCCTGGATCCTGTCGAGGCAAAGACTGAGTGAGGTAGGCAACACCTGAAGAAAATAAATTACTTTGTACTGACAGGGTGGGTTAGTTTTGCTAGTGTGCTATGGATGCTATGAGGATGTAATCTAGGAGTTTGCGATTGAGACATTGGGGTGTCCGATACCATCGGGGCAGTGAAGGCGTGATAAGAGCAGGCCATCCTGGTTTACATAGCAAAGGGCTGGCTTGACACGAGAATCATACAGACAAGTGAGAATATGATTAGAGAAGAATGCACTTCAAGGACATAAAACCAAATAGATATCCCAAAATATACCACAAGAGCCAATCAACTTCAACCCCTCGCTGGTCCCGGCTGGGGCGCCCCTGGCCAAGCTCCAGCATGCATACCCGGCCAACCGTGATTCCCCTGCGGCATCGAAGAAGACGCCTGTGCCCCACTATTAGACGGGGGTGGGAACCCGGCCGGCATCTGCGCGGGATATTGCGTATTGTGGCCCATAGCTTGGGCGAAGGCATCCGGGTTGCTGTACATTTGCATCATGCTATACGGGTTGGGCGGGAAGCCCGGGAAGCCGCTCATTCCCATTCCACCAAATGGCGGATATCCAAATGGTGTTTGCTGCTGGGCCGCCGCTTGGGGTGTTGCGGCCAGGCTCGCCTCGGTTTGCGGTGTTGTTGCTGGTTGTTGTGGTGGCGCGCTCGTCGGCTGGGATGCGGGTGCGGTGGAAGGGCTCGGGGCAGCCACAGCAGCTGTTGGCGGGATGAGTGAGCCCGTGTTGGTGCGTTTTATCGAGGTTGCGCCCTCTTCGTCTTCCTCGTCGTCTTCATCTTCGGAGCGGTTGTCTAGTTCTCGGGCACGGATTCCGATCTCCTTGGCCCTTCGCTCGGCGTCCCGGCCGTAAACCTTCTTAAGGTAGCGGATGAACTCGAGGTAGGCATTGGAGACGATCGTGAGGTGTCTGGTGGTCAGCTTGACCTCGGCGTCCTTGACCTTGATGCTCTCGTGGCTACCACCCTGGGCATCGAATTCTGCGAGAGCAAGCGCAGTTTGACAGGCGTTGCGGATCTGCCGACCGTTCCACCGCATCTTCTTATTTTCCTTCCAGTAGGTGACGGCGAACTTGATGATTGCGTCATCTTCAATGTCAATCTTACGACCCTTGTCTTCGAACCTCTTGCGGATCAGGCGTAGGTTAAGCTCAAAGATGCTGCGGGTCGATGTGCGACTCAGCGGTGGGTAGTACAGACTGACGTGGATCCGCGACGCGAATGCTTCGTCAAAGTCACCGATGCGGTTTGTCGTCAGGAACAAGATACCGGCGTAGTATTCGAGCACGCGAAGGAAGACTAAGAAGATTAGAAGGCAGCAAGGTCAGGGCAGGATTCGAGACGCACCAGCAACTAGGCCGTTCCGGATAAAGTCCTGGGGAGATCGCTGAGCAAGGAAAACGTCTGCCTCGTCGAGAAGAAGAATGCATCCCCATCGATTAGCGAGAGCAAAGTGTCGCTCGAGGGCGACCTCGACTTCGCTCGCGGTGGTTCCCAAGTCTCCTGTTAACGGAAGTAGCGAGTTAGCTCAGTCGTATGCAGGCGTTGCCGACAGACACTTCTTACCGCATGTGATTTGGAGGAGTGGTTTTTTGAACATTTCGGCAACACCCTCTGTCAAATCACCCCTTAGCAAGTACACACTGTTGGTTGAGATCAAAGTACTACTAACCGGCCGTGGTTGTCTTGCCCACTCCAGGCGCACCGTGAAGCAAAATAATGAGCCCCTTTCCTGGAGGAGTGTCAGCAAAACATTCGGAGCTTCAAGCCCAAGCCGGAAACCGACCTTTTCCGCGAACAATATCCACTTCCTCATTTTCATCGATCCTGGCCTCCTTGTCGCGGAAATGCTGGGCAATGAGACACTGGACCATGTCTTTGTGGCCGGTGGGGAGGACGAGCTGGTCAAAAGCTGTCTCGTGCTTCTTGCTGCCCGACGTAACAGGGCTGAGGTACTTCAGATCAAGCTTTGCCCACTTTCGGCTGCGCAGGACGTAACCAAAAACGCGGTATGTCATGATGAGCAAGTCATCGTCCGTCAGCGCGTTGTCAGGCGACTTGGTGTCCTTTAGAGCGCGCGGGAAAATGGCGACCGACGGCTCTCGGGTAGGGTCTTCGGGCATCAAGCTCCCAATGTAATCCTCGTTGCGTTTCCTTTCGGCGTGGTCTTTGTAGACGAACTCGCCCTGGCAACAATTGGCGGAGCACTCCTCCGAGGTATACCTCGAGCCTAGGTCCTGGCCAATCAGCGATTCAACGGTTGGCTGCCACTTCTCCTCCTCGCTTGCCGTGGCCGCAAAAGCCTCGGTGAAGTCGATCATGACCTGGCTGTCGACTTCGTCGCGGGTCTCTAGGGTAAAGCCGTTGTAGTGCATGTGCTTGACGCCGGCAACGTCGAGAAACATCCTGCCACGCGCGATCAGCTGCTCACGGAAAGTCTCAACCTGCTTGCCGTCCTTGATAGCCTTGCGGTCTTCGGCAAAGCGTAGAGGATACACCGGTAGTGATGTCACCGCCTTCTCGCCGTCGTAGCGGTCGATGACAAAGTTGGCCACGACGGGACCCAGTTGCTTGCCGTCGAAGTCGATGTAGACACAGCTCAGAGTGACTTCACTCGTCCTCTCGGCACTACGCTCCCAGTTCCGCCACGGAGGGTTGACCTTATGCCCGGTGCTCGAAACACTGATGACGCGATAAACTTGGCGCCGACCCTGTCCAACCACCTCGTCGCCCGGCTTGAAGAAGTACCATATGTCGTTGAAGGATATCTTTTGGCATTTCTCGCTAGCCAGGTATCGTAGCTTCGACTCGATCTCTGTGTCCATGAACTCGACGAGACATCTCAGGTGCTGGTATGCCGTTGGCGAAAAGGTGTACTCGTTGAACTTTTCCTCGTCATCTTCCTTTTGCTTGTTGTCCTCGGTGGATAGGTGCTCGCCGTCTCCGCCCTCCGCTGGTGACTCGGGGGCAGCTGATGGTGCTGCTGGCTGGTTTGGCTGCTGAGGCTTTGCGATTTCCGTTGGCTCTACTGGTTTTGCTGGAGTGTCTACTACTTGCACAGGTGACACAGGTGACACCGGCTGGGTCGGTTGTGCTGGCGCATCAGCCGGGGCTCCTGTCTGCTCGCTGTTCTGGACCAGGACCTCGCCTGGTTGAACATCAAATCTCGCCTTCAGCTGCTCGAGCTTCTTGAGAATCTCTGGGCGGTAGTAAAAGAGGCCCTTGTACGGACGGACCATGACAACTGTGTCAATCTCATTGGTTGATGAGGATAGGGACTCGCCGCGGATCTTTTCGAGGATCTTGACAACGTGCTTGGAGTGGATGCGGATCCGCTCTGGCACGGGTGCTTGGCCGGGGATGGCTGCTTGTCGCCGGCGCAACACCATGTGCTCTTCGGACACGCCGCTGTCCTCCTTGTCCTGGCGCTGGGCCCAGCGCGAGAACCATATGTTGGACTGGTTGAAGCTCTCAAATGTGACGACAGGCTCCCCTTCTAGGACGTCGATGACATACAAATTCTTGGCGCGCGACATGGGCATCTTGCGCAGGGAATTGCCAATGTTCTCGAGGGCGCGGAGTGTCTTGAATGTCTTCCACTCGCAGCGGTAGAGTTCTGGCTTGGCCACGATCTTGTGCTCGTCGACGGCTGCATTGTCGTTTTCGTCGCCCTCCTCCTTGCCGTAGCCTTCGGGGCGAAGCTGTCTCAGCTCTTCCTCGAGCTGTTCGCGGTGCAGAAGCCATTCGCGCTCGCGTTGGAGCAGCTCGTCACGCTCCTTGGCCAAGCCTCCGGCAAAGTCATCAAAAGCCTGGATGTAATAGAGCTCGTCGCGAATAGACCACAGCTTGGTCCGCAGCGTGTAATTGCCTCTTTCGTATGTCTGGTTGATTTGATTCTCGACGATTGCCAGCATGTCCTTGGTCGAGCTGCCCCCGACCGGACGGCCGGGCGGGCCGCGCAACTCATCCTCACGGAGCTTGAGTTCTTTCTCCAATCGTTCGCGCTCTGAGGACTCCTGCTCAATTTTCTTTTCGAAAACGGCGAATTTGGCCTGTAGTCTGCGCAGCTCGTCCTCCATGCGCTCAGATGTGTGGCCCGTGGGAGATGTGCTGGCCCCGCCAGAACGAGAAGCTGTGAGACTGGTGTCGGCTGATTTGGCGAGAAGCAGCGACTCTGGGGTGTCGAGAATGCCCGGCACCATGGTCAGCAGACCGTCGCCCCCTGAATCGACCATCTTCGACTTCCAATTCCAAGTTCCTTCGACAGAAGTCGACCTGCAGCGGCTGGATGCAGTGGCAAACAACTTGAAGGATGCCAATTGCCGTTTTGCGGCGCGGATGGAAGCGCGGTATTTGAGGGTTGGTGCCCGACAAGGCGCTCTGCCCTTTCCACGGATCAGCTCTGGATTCGGCCCTCTCATCACACCGTTCAGGCGGAGCGCTTCCCTGGCTCCTTCCTTCCTCCCTACCCATGCGTCGTTTCGCAGGCTTCGCAGGCTCCCCCAGCCTCTTCCCCTCACCCCCACCCCCTCACGTCCCACAGGAAACAGCACTGCTGTTGGTGCAACCATCTCGAAGCATGGTCCAATCACACCGGCCTATTTGCCTCTGCAACATGGTGGCTTTGATAGTCTCATGCAAAGGATATCCCCCCCCCCATGCACTGCCCTGTCACTCTTCAAGACGGGTACCACGTTGGCGTCCCGTCCCAGGCAGCCATAGCCGCAATTCGTTTCGAAACATGAGACGGACAGATCTGACACCGAGAGCTTTGCTTCGACATGACATGAGGCCATCTCGGTTCTCGATCGCTATCCGTGCCGCCTGCAGCTACCTAAGCTACCTTCCATAGGTAGCCGGCACCTCCCGCCCCTCGTCACCCAGGCGACTCCAATACCTATCTCCAGTTCCCAACATCGTCATCAGCTGTGACCATGGCAAATGAGCCACGGCCGATACCGCCCATCCACCTGCAGCCGCCGTCTGTTGATTTCATCGACAACAGGCTGCCAAGCTATCACGATGCCTTCCAGCACCCAAATGCCCGATTTGATACCGCCTTGCAGCAATTCGTGTCCACTGTAACTAACCCAAATGCCTCAAATGACGTGGGCTCAAGCACTGCTGGTGGCCAGGCTCCGAACTTGCCCTCTCGCGGGGAGCTCGAGTCTGGCGGCAATCACGACCCCACAGCATTCTGGGCCGCCATTTTCTCAGAGGCCATGGTCGAGTTTGTAGCCAAGTACCCAGAACCAAAGGATCGCGCAAAGTCCGGATACCATATTCGGACACAGACCACCTGGGACGGCATCAACGCTCAGCTGCAAAAGGCGCGGGAAGTCTATGATGGCACCAAACAGGGCTTCAGTGGCCGGTGCAAGCGTGCATTTCGCAAGATTGGCGACAAGGCAGTCGACCCGGCAAAGCAGTTTGCCAAGGCCCTGCCAGAACTTGACTACACCTCGCCCGTGCTGGCAGCTGTGCAGTTGCTTGCTGATGTGTGTGCATTTCATCTTTCCCTCATCAGCGTCAGCATATGTCGGCAACTGACTTGGTGACACCAAAAGACCTTCCAAACAGCATCCGAAGTACGGCAACGAGTCACTTCCAGTTTTGAAGAAAAGGACCTCGAGGAATTGTTTGGTGACATTGAGGTGTTTCTTGCCACGTTTCCTGACAAAGACAAGATCCGGGAAGCATCAATCACGCTGGTTGTGTCGGTCATGAAGGCAGTCGAAGATGCAATCGGCTTCTTCCTTTCCAACCAACGTATGTCAACATCAGACTTGGGTGCACGGCTTCACTAACAGAGGCGATAGGGTCACGAGCCATGTCTGCTCTAGGCCGTGGCAAGGCATACCAAAAGCCATTGCTTACAAGTCTCGATGAAATCCAGACAAACAGCGAGAAGCTGATCCACCAGGCCCAGAATGCCCATATCGCTGAAACACAGGAGGGGCTGAGGGCCATCTGGGATCGTACGTATCCTCGACAAGAACCTCCCCTCTCTAGGTAGCAGCTAACCAAGCCTTCCAGAAACGGGAAAGCTCATCTTCATCCAGCAGCAAGCTGGCTTGGCCGTGGTGTATATGATGGACAAGGTCGACTCCATCGAGCGAGCAGGCCTACGCATTCTCAACGTCGTCAACAACTTGCTCAACGACGCTGCCGACAACAAAAAAGACCTTGCGCAGCTGACAAGCGCCGTAGCCCACCTGACGGAGAAAGTCGTCGACCTCGCCTCACGGGGATCAACTCCTCAGCCAGAACGTCAACAACTCGCTTGGCCTTCCCCCGGGCTACCCGCACTGCCATCACCATCGCCATATCACACCCTGATGTGGGTTCCTCATCAACAACAACTCCCCGCCCCTCCACAGCAACTGCAAGAGCAGCAACAACACGAATACCCACCCTCATTTCCCCAAATTCCCGGAGCGTACGCCTCCCCGCCGTACGCCTTCCCCGGCTTCCCTCCCCCCACCGCACCAATGCCCCCCCAACTCCAAACCACCCTCTCCGAGACCCTTGCCCCCCACCTCGGCCCCGCCAACCTCGACCTAGCCGACATCCTGTACATCTCCAGGTCCACCTTGGAGATCCCGCTCCCCGACCGTGCCCGCGCCGAGCGCGTCGCCCAGACCCCGCAGTTCCGCGACTGGCTCGTCAAGCCTGAGTCGCGCGAGCTGCTCGTCCACGGCGACTTCCCCCGGCCGGGCGGCACCTCCCTCCGCGTGAGCGGGCTGTCCCTGGTCTGCGCCATGGTGCTGCAGGCGGTCAGGGCGCGGGAGGGGTATCTCGGGCTGGGCTTCTTCTGTGGGCGGCATGTTGAGGAGGATGATGAGGCGCTCGGGGGGCGGGGGATGGTGCGCAGCTTGGCCAGGCAGCTGTTGTGGGGCCTAGGGGAGGTGAGGGGGTGGGAGGGAGATGTGGAGGGGGTCAGGCGGGGGGATGTCAAGGCGTTGTGTGCTTTGTTTGTGTGGTTGGTGGTGAACAAGGTGGAGGAGGGGCAGACGGTGGTGGTGGTGGTGGATGGGGTTAGTCACTACGAGACGGACGAATGGGAGAAGGACATGCTGAGGGTTCTCAGGATGCTGTTGGCGCTGGTCAGGGAGGGGGTGGGGAGGGGGGTAGTCAAGGTCTTGGTCACCAGTCCGTGGCCGACGGATGAGGTGCAGGAGCTGTTTGGGGAGGATGATGAGGAGGGGTTCATCTCCATGGCGGAACTGCCGAGGATGGGGAATAGCTTCAGCACGATGAGGCTGCAGTCTTCGCTGAATCGGCGGGTGTCGGGGGGTAGTGACTCGGATGGGGATGGGGAAGATGACGACGGCGACGAGGACGAGGACGAGGACGAGGACGAGGATGATGATGATGATGATGATGATGATGATGATGATGATAATGATGATGATGATTAGGCGGGGCATGACAGTGAGGCGGTCCATGGCTTCGTTACTCAACAATTCCCATCGTTTTGATGAGATTTTATGCACATTCAGATTGCACAGCGTGTGTTTACTGCGGTACACGACAACATGGCATTGCAGATTCCACACCTTCAACTTGAAATGAGGCTAAGAGGGGCTTTTCCATGAGCCCACACAGTGTCTAACAACCTCAAATACGGAGTTTCAAGCAACACCGATGTTGTGGCACCGCGTTGACTGAGCCTTCGAGGGCCCTTAAGGGGTGACGTGGCAAAAGGGGCTAAAGCCCTCAGGCATACAAGTAATGCTGCTAATGCATGAACATCCAGTCAACCTTTGACTTTTTTCCGACATATCTTAGGTCTGTCAGACTGGAACTGCAACGGCTTCTGCCTTTTTCTTGCATTGGCGCAACTCAAGGTATTTAAAGCAACCCCATTGGTCGGCGTCGAGCTGTTGGTAGGCCTCAGTGGGACGGCATTCAGTAGGCCTCGTGCATACAGGCTGCATAGACCAATCAGAAGGGAGGGATTCCGATGGACACATTCGTAGCAGGCCCGGGCAGAATCGAGGACCAACACCAACATGACCACAACCTCTAGATGAGGCTCTCGACTGTTGAGTATATTATCTTGTCATCGTAGAGAAACTGGTAGCTTTCTCTCTCCAGGCCTGCCGACTCTTGTCTCTACCAGTAATTAAGGTCAACATCAATCGCAACTACTCTTCGATCACTCTTGGAGCTAAACGCTAAACACCTTATATCTGCAACCATGTCTTCTCTAACAACGTATCCCCTCCCCATGGAAGATCACATGGCATTTTACCAGGGGAAGTTAGTCCTCTTTGAACCGACAACCAAGAAAAAGATCTACGCCGTCGCGAAAGGGAAGATACCCGGATTTTACACCACATGGCGGTATGTCCATCCCATCTAGTCCTCTGCCATGGGTCTCGTCCATGTCTAACGCCCCATGTTTGATTTGCAGAGAATGCGAAGCCCAAATCAGTGGCTTTTCAAAAAACTGCTACCAGGCCTTCTCCACATGGGAGAAAGCCTATGACTTTATGAACGGAAAAGAAATTAAACCTTCGGAATGCATACCTAGCTGCCCCTTATTCGGCCCAATGTCAAAACTCACCGTGGAAGACAACTCTTCAGACAGCGACGATGATTTCAACGGTGGCAGCTCAGCGAAGTCAAAAGGAAAGAGACCTGCCCGTAACAACTTCACTGCCAAGTCGGAAGGGGCCAAGTCAACCGACGGCGACACGCCTGTGGAAACACAGGAAAAGAACCCAACTCGCGATAACGCCCCTGCGAGTAAATCGAAACAGACCCGTGAGCCGGAGCCAGCCCAGAACTCGACAGAGAGTGATGCGAAGGGCAAGAAGGGGAAGGGGAAGGGGAAGGGGAATGCGGGTAAAGGCCCGCACAAGCATAGATATAACACCAGGAGCAAGAAAGCGATTGAACAGATGCCAACGATGCAAGTCAATGTACAGGTTGTGTCTTGATTGTGTCTTAGGCTCAAGCCCCTAGGTTTAAAGCAGCTGGGCCTGTGAATGTGGGGAGTGGAGGTTCAGGAGTGGGAGAATAGGGGTTTTCTAGTTAACATCAACGGTAAATGACTTCACTCCCTTATCATAATCCTCAATGTAACACCGAGAACATAGATATCCCAGAATTCCACGTCTGGCCAATCTGATCACTCCCCATGCCGCCACCATGTCAAGGTTGGTACATCGTTGGGCCTCCCCCTTCTCTGACCAGGAACGGAATACGAGTGCCCGACGCATAGTCGTTCGTCCTCCATCTTGCTCCAACGTTCATTCCAACTCTTATTTTCAAAGAGTCCTCCAATGTCGAGTGTTCTACCGCCCTTTCTCATCCTCATTCAGGCCGTTACCCGTAGATCGAATAGAGTCCCCGTGTTGTTCGAGCATCTTTCCCTTCTTATTCTTGTCCTGTGACGCCACCGCGACGCTCGGTCTCAAAAGATATGGCGCTAGTACTGCCGGAAGGCCGGCTGGGATATCGAGTCGTGGAACTGGCATGTGGATCTCCTCTTTGCTCTCGGCGTCATGTGTCATCGGTGCTGGTGAATCTATTTGACCGTCTTTGTACCATCTCTGTCTGCTGTTAGCAATATTGCCCTAAAAGTATAAAGCCAAGGCTTACCAAAACAAGGGTAGCGCGGGAACTTGCCCCCGTTCTCGCGATACTCGCGATCATAATGTCACTCCAAGAACTTCCGTTGGTCAAGCGATAGAGCTGTTCTAGATGCAGCCGCTTAGAACTTGATGCTATTTCATTCCACAAAAACGAGCCGTCGGTAGGCGAGTCCTCGCCTCGTTTTGCATACCTCGTTGGCATCTCGTTTTCCCTCGTAGACGACGTTCATTAATGCGACGTCTTATTTCATGGGAACCGTCTATATCAGCGCCCCCGATCCTGTTTGTATGGGTCTCACTCGTCGTCCCAAGCGGGATGTTCTTGTCGGGTGAATCCGTGGTGACGTGCGGTCGGATAAGGTACTTGGGTGTATTGGGCTGTGACATGGTTGAAGTCCTGTGTTTGGAATTTCCAAAAAGCCCTTGCAACAGCCATTCAGTCGGGTATTGATGATTCGATATCTTGCCAAGCGCTGCTCTTCCGTCAGCGCCTCGATCTTTGCCTCTAACGACTATTTTCCATCGCCTTCGTCAGCAAAGTAAATGGTCAGGTCCATCTTCCAGCGTGGCTGGGGAGTCTGAGCTTTGTCCAGCGTGTCGATCAAGTCGCGGGCGACGTCCGACAAGCAAACAAGGAAAGATTCCATCGGAATATCGGTCGGCGGGTGACAGCTGCACACACCATTGAGGAAGCCATCGTCAATCTATCATGTTCAAATTGCTTCATGAATATATCATCACTCGTCTAGTTACTCTAGCTGGAGGTGGGCGTGCTCCACCGATGCAAAAATGCGATTGTAACTCGTCACACCCTCCCCCCTCAGGCCATATTCGACAACAGATACTTGACCCCGGCATAAGCCTCCTCGCCGCTGGGCACAATCTGGTTCGCAGGGAGCACGAAGCCGTAGTTGCCCGTGTCGCGCAGCTCGGCGGTGAAGACGTAATCGGCACCCACCACATCGTTAACGTAATCCACGCTGCTTCCCGTGGCCTTGTAGATGGTGGAGCAGATGGGCCCCGTCTTGAAGTTGGTGCCGTGCACCGCCTTGATGGCCGCAGCCGCCCCCTTGGCCAGCGACTGCAGCTCCGTGTTCTTGACCGCGACCGCCGTGCACGAGTACCCGTACGCTGCACCGACGATTAGCCCCTAATTACCATCCATTGCCCCCAAAAGAGGGGATTGCGATAAAAAAAGAGAGAAGCAGAAGGAAAGGAAAAGAAACTCACGCGTCATGAAGAGCTGCGAATACGCATGCCAGTCGATAAACAGCTTGACGCCCTGGCTCTCCTTGGTCGCCTTGAGCCAGGCGGCCAACGCCGTCGCCTCAGGCGTGTCCGACTGCGCCAGCCCCTTAAAGTCATCGGCGCACGGGCTCGTCGAGGCGCCGCCCGTCACGGCCCACTGGAAGGGCCAGTTGCGGTTGATGTCGTGGCCGATGCAGGTGCTGCCTGAGGTCGACTGGCGGTTCTTGCGCCACATGCGGTCGCCGGTTTGCGTGTAGAGGAAGCCTGCGGCGGCAGAGTTAGAATGGGAGATGGTGGGGAAGATAGAGAGAGAGAGAGAGAGAGAGAGAGAGAGAGAGAGAGAGAGAGAGAGAGAGAGAGAGAGAGAGAGAGAGAGAGAGAGAGAGAGAGATAGAGAGAGAGAAAGTGAGAGAGTGAGAGAAAGTGAGAGAGAGTGAGAGAAAGTGAGAGAGAGTGAGAGAGGATTACCGTCGGGGTTCACGACGGGGAAGAAGATAAAGTCGTATTTGGCTAGGAAGGCCTTGGTCTCGGCCGTGTCGGCAGTCAGGAGCGTGTAGGCAAAGTACTCGACCACCATGGTGGAAATCCACTCGCGCGCGTGCACGGTGCCGTGGAAGATGATGGCGGGCTTGCCCTTGGCCCGGTCGGCGCCCCAGAAGTGGAGGCCCGTGATAGGCTTCCCGTTGAGCGAGTTGCCGGCCGTGACGACGGCCGACTGGTTGGGGTACTGGGCCTGGAGATCGCCCAGGAACGTGAGGTGGTCGTTGTACGCATGGTACGAGTTGAACCACGTCGCGTTGGCGGACCCGGCTGCATCCACTGTTAGCAGAATAGCCAAGACCCCGAGGCAGACATCGCCGTACCGGCATAGGTGCTAAAGGTCGACTCGGCGGCAATCGACGCGCCCAGGTCCTCGTGCATGGTGGTGGCCTCCATGCCGGCGATCTCGGCCGCAAAGGCATCGAGCTGCGACGGGGGCACGACAATGTCGGACTTGGCGCCGGCTCGGGGCGCGCCCTTCCACGTGCTCAGGCCGAGCTTGCTCACGATGCTGTTGACCTTGGCGGCGTCCGGGCCGACGGCGACGCGGAACACCTTGTATCCGTCGTACGACTTGCGCTGCGTCGACTGCGACTGCACGGCGGCGGCCGACGAGAGCGCCAGGAGGCCCGACAGGGCGAAGATGGAGGATTTCATGGTCGGAGCGTCGTGCGTGTTCAGCTTCCGCAAGAGAGTGTAATCGACGAGGGGGAGGGGGGGGGGGGGGGGGGGGGGCATCACATGGCGCTCTTATACGACTGCGTGGATGGCGGTGTCTCCTCACTGGGCCGGTTTGGGAAGTCGAACGGCCGTAGTGGCATGTGCGACGGCGAGGTCGAGTGTCGGAGTCATTGGTCACTGGACGTCGGTTGCACGAGTGGGATGGGCGTGGGCGTGGACGGCGGCCGTGAGGTATGGGGGTATGTACGGCCAGCCAACTTCCGCATTGGGGAGGGCCGCGGCGCAAGTCTCCGTGCGGATCGTCGGGGGTGGATGCAACCTTCCCGGGACAAGCAATGCCACCTGATGATTCGAGCGCGCCATCTCTGATCTCGCATAAGCCCAAGGCACACGGCCAATAAGTCGCGCTGATAAGCCACTGGCAGGGCCACCAAGACTCGGTTCCCAGGGGGAAGGCGGCACGGATAGTGACACAATTACCACGCTTCCGTGCCGCCCAACCCCAGGTGCCGAACCGGGGTCGACCGCCGCCTGCCAAGCCCAGATTGCGACGAACTCACCTTCTACGAATGGCCTGCTAGACACACCTTCAGATCGTGGGGGACCGGCATTTGACACTTGGCGCCCTCTGCCACTCCAAAACCAAGCAGCGATCAGAGAATCAATAATTACTAACGCCCCTGGGGAATGTCTTGGGCCACTACATCGAGTGTTTCTAGTGGCGTTGCTCTGTCGCCGGGCGGCAGTGGGCTTGCCAAACAACAGCCTAAAATGAACAACTCCCTCCGAGTCACAGTCCATTGCATCAACGCTTGGTGCAACCCCAAGTTGGTGTTGCACATATATCCCCCACGTCGCGCTTCAATTTCAACCGATTGCAGCTAGTGATGAAAAAGTACTAATGTGCCGCGGCAGTCATTCAAAATGATGCGAGACATTCTGCTGCAAAAGAAGAGTCATGACTGCGAAACAAAACCACACAAGGTATTTTCTCGTCGAGCAATGTACTACTCGTATGTTCAAGCGAGATTGGATTGCCGCTATCGAAACCCCATTCCCAATAATGCAACATACGATTGACGCCGCCCGACCAAGCACTGAGAAAACTACCGTCAAAATGAACATCCCATTGTGCTCACCATCGAGTTCCTCCAAAGCAGGATTGCTGAGCCTCCGCTTAGCAACCAGCACCGCCATGCACAACCCAGAGAAATCTGAGTATTCGGTGCAAACTTGAGCTTTTCTAGGCAGCGAGTTCCATGGTAATCAAGTACTTAACAGTCCGTGCCTCTTGACAGGATTCTTGTGGCACCCTGGTTTCCGGGAACCACGTGGAAGCTCCGCTGGGGACCATATGGTGTGCCCACTCAACTCCGCGGCACCTTCCTCTTCTACGGAAAACCAAGATTAACAACGATGTCGGTTTCGCCGTTGTAGAAAACGAGACGGCACTGCTCGGCCCCACACGGCGCAAGAATACCTTCAGCCGCGGGACCCAAATCCCGCTCCGAGTGCGCCGGGGTTGGCGCCGGGAGGATTGTTGTTGTCTCTTGACATCCAGCCATTGGCTGCGAAGCAGGAAAGTTAGGTACGGAGTGACCACTTAGCACTGCAATTTTTAGCCCCGTCAGAGGGGGTCCAAGTTCGCCCGTGACGCAAATAATCTAATACTGTAATTTTAGTCTCAACGAGACCCAGCTGCTAACGCAACATCCCTTCCGGCGGGGCTAAAATTGCGGTGCCGACGTATGCCAAGGTGACTACTTGTCAACGTTGATTCCAAGGCCAATCGAGGAGGTGGATGTATGATTCAACCTGGTTTTATAATTTATTCACGCCAACTTGAACTTCAGCTGCTTCGCACCAATTCCCGTGCGACTCCATTTGAACCTTAACTTGTAAACAGCACAAATACATCACCAATATCGCCCCATGTCTTACCATCGCCCCAGTAAACCACGCCGAGGTTTTCAAAACGATGCCGTCGACCCGTAAACGCCCAATCCATATATGCACGCATATCCTTCACCTCTTGTGACTCCTTACCAAAGAAGAGTACCAACACATGCAGGCTTCATCAATATAAATTTCTCACGGGAAATAAAACTGCTGCTGCGGCTGGCCCGGCGGCGGATGTGGCAAGAAGTCAAAGTTCATGTCGACCCCGGTATTGAACGGATCCGGTGATTCTATCCCTGTCGTTCATTAGCATCCCCCAAACCAGGTCAAAAGCATGGTGGACAAACCCCAAAAGATGGAATCGTACAAGTCCATCGGGGACATGAAGGTGGCTGGGTCATACGCCGACATTTCGGGCATGACACCTTGTTGCAAAGGTTGGCCGAATGGCATGCTGTGCCCCTTGTTAGTATTGACGAAAGGGGTTGGAAAAATGAGGCGCTCGTGCCCTGAGAAGTCCGGCATGCCCGCGGCAACGCTCTGCTGCTGCTGCAATTCTGCCATGGCTAGCGCCGCATTTTGATGAGGATCAAGTCCTGCTTGAGAGCCCCTGGTCTGCCCGTCATGGTTGACTGACGTGCCGTTGGTAAGAGCAGCCGCCAAGGGGTCAAATCGTAGCGGCGTGCGCGTCCCTGAGGCGGGACCCGATATGCTCCCCTCCCGCTTAATCGCCGGCCCAATGACGCTCCCATGGTCATATATGTTTTTGAGCGCCGTTAGCGCCCTCGAGAGTGGCCCAGAAAGCTCAATATCATGGTCTGACTTTTGAATGTGGGGCTGGGGCGATGTCTGCTCCTTGGCGGCCGTTGCTGACAGAGCCGATATCAAATCCCCTTGCAGCTGGCGAACTTCGGGGTCGGCCTTGGTCTCTCCAATGATTCCTAGCAGCACCGCAGACGACAGCCCATGGTAGGTAAAGGCCCACGATCGCGTTGGAATGACAGAAAGCTGGTGCATCGCGAGGAACATGCGGACCGTCTCAGTCAGATTTTGCTTGCACCTGTCGGCCAACAGCTTTTTCTGTGCTGATTCCAGCCGGGTCCCTTCCCCGCGCAGCAGGGCTGGGCGGCAGCACACAGATATGATGAATGAGGTGTGAAGTCGAATTGCAAAATGCTGTAGCCGATCTAGCGCGGACTTGCAGGCGTCTTTGCTGCGCAATTGACTCAGAAGTTTGTTCCGAATATTTTCGACGGCTTCACAGTTTTCTAATATTTGGGGGTACGTGGCAGCGGCAATGGCATCGGGATTAAGCCGCTCAGAAATGATTTGGTTAAGATGATACATAGCTTCAATGTAAGCCCATCCTTCGGTTTCGGCTGTTGGGGAGAGTGGTATTGGGCAACACGGAATGTTGGTCATGGGCGAGCTTTTGAATTGTCAGCTCATCTATTTCCCTCCGAGACGAGGCTAGGACATACCGATCAAATGATAAGGACGTAAGCGTGTCATGCCAGACGCAAGTCCACCTGTTAGGAGTTAGCGAGTTCAAAGCTAGGTCCAATCGATCAGGCACGCACCATAACTTCCTCCTCGCCATCTCCTTTTTCTTCATCTCAAGGCTTGAGCGGCCATCGAGAGTTTGGGTTCGGTGGAGGCCGAGCGACTGAGCTAGGCGGCAGGTCAGTCCAAGCAGAGCCCACGAGGCCTCGGCTTTCATGTCGTTGAGCAGCACAAAGCCCGTCATGAGGAGGGCTTGTACTGAGTCGAGGTTGGGTCTGAGTGGTTGTTAGACACTAGTAAGTCACTCCCCCTGAGCACGCCTGGACATACCTGAGGAGGAAGTTGCCCAGCCTCAAAAAGTGGAAGGATATTTGTATATATTTTTGGGAATCTTTCGTTCGCACGTGATAGGGAGAGTCATGGTACTGAGAGCCAACAGCAAGCACGGCAAAGAGGATGGCGAGCCATGACGCCGAGACAGGTCTGTTAGACTTTGTGGAGGCCCTGGCGTTCTTTGCGCGGTCCTCGAGATAGATCATTAACCTCGACTCGAGGTCGTCTATGTCGATGACAAAGCCCCAGAACGGTTGTGGGATTTCCTTGTATGTCCTGAAAAGTCTAGACGCGGGTAAGCAAGCGCGACAGGCGCGACAAGCGCTTGTGGATAGCTACACATACTTCATGACCTCCCGATCGGAGGGCAGCTCGGCGGATATGTCATGGGTGAGCTTGTTCAGGTGGCGCGAGGACATCAAGGGGAATGGAGCCGAGTTGTCCAAGCCGAGGAGGGAGCGCATATCTTGACGGATGACGCTGGCTTCCTTGGGCTCATCGTTGCCCGTCTGGTCTCTCAGGAGGGCGGGTATGCTGTTCTGGCCGACGTACCTCGTGATCTCGGCGGCTTCGGGCTCTGAGGAGAGGTCAATGGGCTGGCGGCGAGGATTTGCAAGGGAGTCACGCACCATACGCACTGATCGACTCGCGGGCCTCGTTGCTCAGGCTGCGGGTTTCCTGGTCGTCCCTGTCGGGAGAGTGTGGTCTCTTTTTACCCTGCGAGTTCGAGTTCTCGGAGAATGAGCCGGTCTTGCCCGTGGCGGAACGGTTGGGCTTGTAGGAGCAGAGCTGGGGGTGCTCTCGCTTGACGCAGTTCTCACAGGGGCTCTTATTGTCACATTTTACTTTGCGCTGGCGACAGGGCCAGCACGCGGTACCTGCGGGGAGGTGAGCGAGATGAACTTGAGCAGGTGCCATCGGAGCGACGAGCCATCGATTGGAACAAAGAAAGGCCTGGGGGAAGAATCCAAAGATGCGTCAAAGATGCCGAGGGATCGCCACGAGGCGCGCGCTATGCTGGGCTGGAGGAAGAAACATGACTGCTCTCCCAGTGCACCACCACACCACTGCACCTGGCTGTGGGAGGGAGCGGAGCGGGGTAGCAAGAGGGGACCAGAGACAAACAACAGACAGACAGACAGAGAGCAAACAGGGTAGCAAAGCGGAAGGCGACTATAAGGAGACGACCCACTTACCGTATCGCACCTTGCGATGGGAATGGATGATGCGGCTGGCCTCCTCGGGGGTGAGGTCCTCGAGGTTGGGGCTGTCGTGGGCGTCCGACATGGCGATGCACAGCCAGAAAGCAAGAAACCCGCGACCAGCGGCCAGCGACCAGGCGACGGGCTGATTGAGCGACGAGGTCCGGGGCGCAAAAGTGGAGCCGCAAGGGCTGCAACAGGAACAGGAAGGGCAAGGGTGTCTCTTGGATGCGGCTATCGACTCCAAAGCAGGGCAGCAGAGCAGGGCAGAACAGGGCAGCAGAGGTTGGCGCTGATGTTGAATACCGATGCAAATCCGAAGACAATGTCCCCTCAATTGAAGAAGCCGAGCGACCTGGGCTCGTCGAATTTTAAGGTGGGGGAATTCGGAGACGACGGGGATGCGTGGCGTGGGACCACTGGGCGGACCTGGGCGCTGACTGAGCTTGATACCCCCCACTTTTTCACCTGCCCACCAGCCCCGCCCACCTCGCACCGCAACGGCAGTCTCCGCTAGTCACGTCTTCTTTCCTCTGCAAGTGTTTTTGCCAGAAAATCTGGATCTGTTACTGATTGTCCTACCCCGTTCTTGATTTTCCTTGCTCCGTCTTTTGTCATTGCGTCAGAGTTTAGTAATGCTTGGAGATACCCTGGGAATTATGACGGAGATGCTCAAAATAGCCTATGGATGAGAGTAAAAAAGGACCAATACGGAGTAGCTACGCGACTCGACAAAGCTGCGAATGCTTCTTCATTCCCAACTCGCCGTTCATTTTGAAGATCCATTGATCACAGCTGAGCTAGGTGGCACGTGCGACATCCGAACGTGACGAGCCACAGGATCTCGGCAGCTTCCGCTCCCAGCCACAGCGCACAGCCAGGGATCCAGCGTCTGCGAGCCCCAACCGGCCGCGGTGTGCGGCGCTGGACCCTGCGGGAAAAGACAGCCCTACCTTAACCCGTCTCGTGCAAACACAAATTCAGGCATAAACTAAGGTTCAGCCATGGACTCTGCAGCACACCAAAACGGCGCCATTACTTAGTATCAATTACATCTATCTAGTCAGAACTGAGACTTGCTGGTTGCACGAGATACAGAGAAACTAAACAAAGAGTACATTATATAAATGACTGACATCGAATAAGAAAGCAAACATGAGCACGGATCAACTGGTTCCCCGCTGCCGATGGGCGAGGGTGGGCACCAATCCCAAAATGGCGCAGCAACCCCCCTGAGGCATCTTTCAACGTTCAGGCATCCCTAACACGTCGGGCATTGCCAGATTCGCCAGGGTCAAGATCCCCGTCGCCAACCCCATCCGCCTGCCGTTGGAAGGTGCTTGGAGGAAAGGATTGTGCTGCATAAGTATGTCTCTTTTGCATGTTCTCCGGGCTCTCTGCCCAATTGACCTCTCTTCCTCAAGTGCCTCGTGCATTGGCGCGGCAAGTGCGGAAAATGGTGCAAGGGTGAAATGGTGACAACCTCAAGAGTCGCCCACAGAGATTGCATCAATGAAAATTCTGAAAGTTGGCATATTGAGAATGAAGGTCCGGGAATTGAATTGTTGTTCGTTCGTCATCTTATCTGTTGTGGGGGACTTCAACTTGTCATCGGCATCAGACATTTCCACATGGATTGGGGCTTTCCAGAGCAAAGGATATCTTGGGTGAGCAATCCTTGTTTATTGACTCTTTGATTTGATTAGGACTTGGGTGATTGTGTTGGTGTTGAGTAGTTCTGAGGGCGGTGTTCACTCAAACCCTGGTGGGAACATCACGACCAAATTGAAAAACTCGGCGCACCTCTCCGGTTCCACGGTTCCGCAGCCCCACAATACATCGACTGGGATCCTGAGCAGCAATCCATTGGCTTGAATCTGGAGTTGCCACTGAAGCTAGATGGCACAAAACGTCTGGTTAAGACACCACGACATCACCCACCGGCTTACGAGAGTTGTCTCTAGAGTCAATTGGCGCGAAGCATCAGCTTAGGGCAGGCAGGTAACTTATCATTACCGGCTCTCAGTTTACTCGGTCCTTACTAATTGCTACCTCGATGCAGATCCTATCACATATTTTCTGTCAATCTAGCTTTGGACGGCACCTCTTCATGTCAGACCGTCCAACTCCAGTGGTTAACCTGCTCTTGAACTCATATAGAATCACTCATCACCATCTGGACTATCAGGCAGTTTACCTCTTAGCAACACCTGGCGGACCCGTGGCACCGCCTTTGTCTTCTTTTATTTTCTCCCTGACATTATTAGCTCAGGAAGGCAACTTCAGCACACAAATTTCCCAGAACCACGACGCCCTGACCTTCAAGAAAAATTGCCTTGGACCGCTGAACCATCTCCTGGCCCCTCCCCCATCTAACTCTTTCCCACTCGACTTATTTCCCTTATCACCTCACGCGCAATTGACGTGTTTCTTTCACACCTCCCCCGACGTATAAGTGGAACCAAAGCGTCACTCCCACCATCTTTCCAGTCCGAAACGACTCGATAAGTAGCCGCGTCGCGCGACGTTTCTTGCCGTCGTTTCTCGAAGGGAAGATAACGAGAGAAAATGAGGACAGTGTGAGGGAACTTGGTCATGATCGAGGGCCAAAACACGCCACACTCCTAGCCACCCCCCCCCCGCCGTGTCTGCTTGTGGCGCTTGCCTGCAAGTATTCTCTGCCTTATCCACCATCTTCACTTGGAACACCGGTGGCTCTCGCCTCGCTTTGCTCGCCTTCGTGAAGAGCATAGGGGAAAGCGCTTGGAGAGGCGTCGAAGCCTGCTGGGCCACCCCCTTGTACCGCATCTCCCTGTGGTACCCGCCTCAACCTTATCCATCGTTTTTTTATGGCCTTTGAACTAGGTTATAGGCTGCTCTTACTTTGGCTAGCTCGCTTTCAAGAACGCAGACGACTAGGAAAGCACCTGGACACATACGTGGACGAGAAAACGCCCCACATCACGCCACCTCCTTTCACTTCATCTATTATTTGTGGCGCACCCCCTGAATTATTCACCATTCACGGCTTTCGTCCACGGCTTCCGTCCGAGTTGCGGTAGCTCCCGCATCGCTGGAATTCACGTCCCTTTCAGCCAAGGTATTCATTCACTCCCTCCTCATGTGCCAATCTACTCGACTTATACCACACGACAATTCGACATTCTGCACAAAACACCTCGCCACACCTTGAACCCCAGAGAATCTTTACTGACTGCCTCTGTCTTTGCCTAGAACCTTGTGTCGATACCTTCAACAGACCGATTCAGCACACATTTTTATTACTTTGGGCACATTTGCTTCACTAAAATACCTGAGCTCTGCACATACTAATATCTGAATCGCGCGAGCAAAGAAATAGGAAACCGACAAAATGCTTCACAACGGATTTTCCCCAGGCGTTCAAGGCTTTGGCCCCTCCACACCGCAGAAAGACAATGGCGCCGTCACGAGTATCATCGATTCCCTAAACCGCCAGTACAATCTTGGTATCCAGATCCCGGATGGTATCCTGTCTCCGTCACAGAGCATGCACCTAGGAAGCCAGAATGGGGACTACAATCGCTGGCGCAAAATCAAGAGCGTCATGCAATTTTTGTATTACAAGGACAACCAGGGTCTTGAGGCCTCTCTCCAGAGCTTCTCCTATGAGGCCAAAGCTGACAGCGAGACGTGGATCCCGAGGCCCGTGTTGAACCTAGATGGGACGCCAAAGGCGCAGACACCTGGACAAAAGCTGAAGCTTCAAGAAACGCTTCTTAAAGTTCTCGAATCCCGGAAAATGGACATCCAGAGAACGACGAGCGTGCAGTCGGACCGAACAGTCAGACGGCTGTTCACCGACAACATCGACAGTCCGCAAGCTTCCAGCCAACCGTCCTTCAGCCAGCTGATTGCCGAGAAGCCTCAGTATAGACCGACTGTCCCAATACATGCTCGCGCAAAGGGACCCTCGCCAAAGCGACCCTCGTTCGGCGACGAAGAAGACGAGGAGTCGCCACATTTATCCAAGCGCCTCAAGAGCAAACAGCCTGGGCCCAAAGTGCCTTACGCGGGTCCAGTCAGGCCAAGTGCGAGGGCGCTCGACAGTGTTCCGAGCCGCCGACGACTGGGTGATGCTAGCAGTGACGGATCTAGGGGAAGTGGTGCTGCCAGCCCCCATTCGGCGCAATCTTCAAGCGGTTACGACTCCTTCCACAGCGCGGGAAGTAGCAGGGACAGCAGCATCAGCCGACCTTCGGCCACAGACAGCGCTGTCTTTAGTCGTAACGGCAGCAACCTTGCATTCACCCAAACTACGACTCAGACTACTGCCGAGCCACCGTCTCCTTCCGGGGCCAGGGGAAACACCACGATGACATCGCAATCCCAATTTAGTAATGGCTTCAAACCCCTGCATGCCATCACAACAAATTTTCCGGCAGCCGACTCGCAGAGCAGTATTGATGAGATCTCGCCATCTGAATTTGTTAGCAGCGTCAGCATGCGACTTGCAGCTCATCCAAACACGGCAGCCGGCAGAGCCATGACGGCAGAGCCCCCTGACTTCCTTGCCACGATAACGACGGAGGAAGAGGAGGCTCTGGCCGAAGTGGCCGATGAAATCCAGAATGCTAGGGCCCTCGAATTTCGCCCGATTGTTCAGGCTGGGCTCCCGCCTCTCCCGGCTCCTCCCCAGGCCAGCAATCAGATGGACAACGATTCATCCCCGGCCACCCCTCTCGGCAAACGCCCCGGCTCGAGCTCTTCTGGCGTTAGCACCGTCTACCAGAGCTTACCAGGCAGCGACACCTTCCCGACGCCTCGTCCCCAGGTCCCGGAAAGAGATGACGCCCCGACCTCGCTCCAGGATCGGCTCAAGAACGTCTGGCGTGAGTTCCCCTCCCCTTGGTAACTGGACCTGACAGTGAGGGTTTGTGAACTGTTCTGACGTGAGAATTTGTGAACTGTTCTGACGTGAGAATTTGTGAACAGCGCGATGCCCTCGCTTTCTACGCGATGCCCCCCTCGCCATCATTTGGGAAGTCACACGAATTTCGATGCACTGCAACATTGATCTTGACACCCTTTCGTTGAGGTATAACCCGGAATCTTGGCAGAAGGGCATCAGCGAAATCTGGAAGGACCTCCGCCAGCATCCGGCATTCCAGGGCAAAACCTTTCCCGAGAGGCCGTCAGCTGACGCCTTTGCCGCGGCATTAACCAACTTTGAGAAAGGAAACAACGCGGTCCTAATGTCGGTGAACTTGGACTACAACCCCTCGGGAACCGGCCCGCTGTACTTGGTCGACATGAAGCCTCTCCGGTTCGATCAGTCATGCCGACTTCAAAGAAAGTTTGGTGGCGATAGGTTCTTTGAGATCCTGCTGCCTTCACCTACGGCCATAGGAACCCCAGAGGTCATCAAAACGCCTGGCGGCGCGGAGGCGGTTATACGATGGCTGACCGAAGTGCAACACGTCTTTTGCTTGCGTGGTTGGCGCCCATTCTTCACAAAGGATGCCGGGTACCGGAAGCCAATTCGGGACTATTCCCTAAAGGCCGACGCGGTGAAGCCCGTGTTCAAGGACAGGGTGCACTTCTTTGCCGAAACCGGCCCCGATCTCGCCCCCAAGAGCCAGATAGCGTCCATGAAGGCGCCCCACCACAAGCTCCGTCCCGAGCTCAAGGTCAGCGAGATGCTGGACTGGCTCCTGAATATCTCGGGCTCGCCCAAGAACCAGAGCCAGCCGTATCTGAAGTTCTTTTCGCGCATCCAGCTTGGCCTCAGCAAGACGTGCCCCGCTTTGGTGTTTGAGCCTTGCCAAATAATTCATCAGGAAGAGGACCTCCGCTCGCCAACCGGAATGGTTATGAATGACGGCATTGGGCGCATGTCCCGCGGTGTCGCTCGCAAGATCCGCGATTCTCTGGGCCTTACCGACCTCCCCACGGCTGTGCAAGGCCGTATCGGCTCGGCCAAGGGCATGTGGATCATGTGTGTGCAGCACACGAGCGACGAAATCTGGATTGAGACGTATCCCTCCCAGCGCAAGTGGGAATGCACGGAGGATGACCCTCTCCACCGGACGCTCGAGATCCGAAGTATGGCGTCCGAGCTAAAGTCGGCGGGCCTCAACCTGCAGCTGCTGCCCGTGCTCGAGGACCGGGCCAAAGATAAGGCCCAGATGCGGTCCGCCCTGGCCTCGCGCCTCACAAACGACCTCAAGAAGGAGTTCGACAAGCAAAAGAAGGCTTTCAAGAACCCCCTCTTGTTCCGACAGTGGGTCGCCGAGTCCAGCAACAACCGGACGAACCGCGTCAAGCATGGCCACGTGTCCAATCTGGGGGGCTCCCCGAAAGCAAGGAGGAACAAATGAACCTCATGATCAACAGCGGTTTCGACCCCAAGAGGCAGAGCTACCTGCAATCCATTGCCTGGGATCTTCAGATGAGAAAGTGCGAGACGCTCAAGACCAAGATGAACATTACCGTCGGCCAATCGGCCTACATCTACATGGTCGTCGACTTCACGGGCGTCCTCGAGGAGGGAGAGGTCCACATGGGCTTCTCGTCCAAGTTCCGGGCTGAGTCGGATGACCTGTCCTTCACGCTCTTGGCCGAGCGAGACATTCTGGTGGCCCGGTCGCCCGCGCACTTCACGAGCGACGTCCAACGTGTCCGGGCCGTCTTCAAGCCCGAGCTCCACGCTCTCAAGGATGTCATCATCTTCTCCTCCAAGGGCAACGTCCCCCTGGCAGACAAGCTGTCGGGCGGTGACTACGATGGTGACATGGCCTGGGTCTGCTGGGACCCCGAAATCGTCGGCAGCTTTCAGAACGCCGAGGTTCCGCCGCAACCGGACCTCTCGCGCTACATCAAGAAGGACAAGACGACTTTCACTGAATTGGTCCAAAAAGCGAGTGCCGCTAGGAAGCTCGACGATGCCGTCTACGAGATGATCTCCGAGAGTTTCATATTTGCGATGCAGCCCAACTTTTTGGGAATTTGCACCAATTTCAAGGAAAAGCTGTGCTACCAGAGGAATGACGTGGGCGACCAATACGCCGTAATCCTCAGCACGCTCGTTGGAAACCTCGTGGATCAGAGCAAGCAGGGCCTGACGTTTACGGAGGACAGCTGGTCGAAGCTCCGCCGTGAGATGCTGGGCAGCCCCATCATAAAGGGCGAGCCGGCCTACAAAAGCGACCGGTGGACCGGTCCACATAACAAGAAGCACATAATCGACTTTCTCAAGTTCGACGTGGCCAAGCCCGCCATCGACGCCGAGCTAGCGGCCTTTCACCGGGCCATGAAATCGGCCAAGGCCGGCGCTGGCCAGGTCGAGGACGGGGCCCACTTCTGGGACTACGACCTGGTCGGGCCGCTCAAGAGCTTTGAGAAGCAAATCGAAGACCACGACCTCCCCCTCCTCAAAGACCTGCTCCGCGCGCTCAAGGCCGCTATCGAGGACGTCAAGCGGGAGTGGAACACCATGATGGCGGGCGGCTCCGACTCGTACAAGCCCCCCACCGCCTCGGCCAGCACACCACGCAAGGCGAAACCCGGCACCGCCGCCGCCGCCGCCGCCGACCTGTCGTACACGGAGAAGGTCAGCATCCTGTACCACAAGTACCGCGACATCGACATCGCCTCGCTGGGGATCTCGACCGATAGCTTCACGTCCTTCATGACCGACATGCTCGAGGAGCGCTGGCTGGCCGACCCCGAGGAGAACTCGCGCTGGGCTCTGCTCAAGGCCGCCACCGCCTTCAGCATGTACGGCAAAGACAGCGGCAGCCCCAAGTTCGTCTGGACCATGGCCGGCCGCCAGCTCGCGGCCATCAAGGCCATGGCGTGCAAGGGGAACTCGTCGTCGTCGGCTGGGGGGGGTGCGGGTGGTGCGGGTGGTGGTGGTGTTGGTGGTGGGCGCGGCGTCGAGAGGGATGGCGCGCTCGTCACCATGACGCCGCTCATGTACGCTGGCATGGGCCCCGATCAGCGCTTCGTCAAGCAGTACGTCGCCATGCAGCTGAATAACGGGTCTGAGTATCCTGATGAGGAGGGAGATGAGGAGGGGGAGGTGGTTGGGAGTGGTTGGGGGTTTGGAGGGTATGATGACTACTAAGGTAGCCAGATTTTACGGAAAGGTTGGGGGGGGGGGGGGGAGGGGAAGTTTTTTTGGTTTTTTTTTATTTGAACGATGAGGATGGATGGAGAGCGTGGATTCGGCATGCTGCTCAAACGACTGGAGGATTCCGTGACTGCTGTCAAGAGTCGATAACCAACCCCCACTCGGCTCCCCCTCGTGGCGCAAACCCAGGATCAAGCTCGGTATCAGCAACAACAACAACTTGAATGATTACGAAGAGGGGAGGTATCATCAAGGACGACAAACATCTGCTTGCAGCCGTGCAGAGAGGCCCGGTCGAGGGTCGAGGAAACTTGATGGGAAATTCTAGTTGGGTGGATAATGACAGCGCATCTACTAGCTCGAGAGGATTCGGAAGGAGATGTGGTTCAATCTCTGGAGAGCCCTTGCTTCGGTTCGGGCTTTTGGGATCCTTCCTACATATCCCCTCTCCTCGTGGTCTCGGGTGGAACAGTTGGGAGTGTGGTCAGAGGATCCGTTGGGATCATGTGGAAAGGGATGAATTGTCTTCCCACCCCTCTCCCGCTCGGATTTTTAGGTCTCTACTTTACTTTTTTTTTACTTTTGGGGTTTCGTTCTGTTTTCATCTAGTTATCTGGATGTGGTTGACCCAAGTGTCATGATGATGGTCGGATTCCAAGTGCGGTGCACATTTTCCATTTCATATCGAAAACATTACGATTGGCACAAGCTGCATCGTAGCGCCTCGCTGCAACTGCCGCCATGATGGCAGGACTGCAGTTGTTGGCAGCGGCGGCAGCTTCATTACAGCCCGCAGCCGAAAACTTAGAAGGGATTGTCGGGTTGACGGACTCGAGGAGACTTGTGTTCGACATTCTAAAGTTCCGTCTTTCTATTGTTCAAGGCAACAATAGTCGGTACAAAGCGTTGTAAGGGCTGCTGATGTGCTGCCGGGGCGGCTCGAGCACGACAGAGTTTAACAAAGGCTGAGAGGGTCGCACCGGCCTAAAGGGATGCGGTCAGATGGGCAATGGGGGAACTGCAAACGTTTCATTGTTTGCAATTTTGGTGGCATTACCACCTCCATAGTCGACCAATCGGCACAGAAGAGGCCCATCTGAGTTGTTGAAGGACAGAGTTGGTCCAAAATTGCAGCAAGAGGAGCGATGGGATCGGACCATGGATACAGCACTACTGCTTTTTTTTTTTGTAATAGTTAGGGACAAAGCTGCATATGTTAGACTGCAAAACATTAGCATCGCTTCCCGACGAATACATCCATATTTAGTGATGAGATCGCTTCGTAATTCGCTTCTATTTATTGTCTAGTTGGCTAGTTTTTGCATATTACCGAAGCTAGCTAATAATCAGGCTACCGTGAGGTATGTAACCGACTTAGCCATCATGTGTTAATGTTAGTATAGCCTGTTGGTGATGGTAAGAGACGTGAGGGGGTTACGGCATTCCCAGACCATCGTCATTCTCACACAATGACATTCAAATAGCGTCCTGGACTTGGCGGCCAGCCTCAACCCAACTTATCCACCTGGAACATTCCAGGTGTGCCGTGGAATTACGCTGGCGGGACTGCGCAACGGCTTTTGCGGTAGATGTGCCATGACTTTGCCTATGGGCATATCAATCTTACTCTCGTTGATGCCATCATCTTCATAACCAAGGGTGAAGGAAACCAGGCTGTAGGGGGCGGGGGTAAAGGGGACGAGGGTAAAGGAGCCAAGGGGGTAGGACAATGTAAGCTGTCGCTATTAGTAGACGAGGGTATGTGTTGTGCGTCTGGATATATGTAGTAATTTCTAATCTGCAATATTAGCTTCATTGCAGGATCTTAGGCATCGAAATGGATTCCGACAAGGCGTATCTCATCCAAACAGTCGGCGGGGATACTGGCACGGATCAACCAGTGGCTACGCCTGAGCGACTTGGAACACGAGGACTGTAGTATAGGGACTGTAGTATAGGCTTTGCCAGGCGAGAAGGTCGAAGCAATACATTGCTGCCTACACGACTCATTGATGTTATCAGAGAACCAAAACTCTCCATCACTGAGGGAATGCTTGGATTCCAAGGACGATTGGGCCCATGAGTCCTAGCTTATGGGAGCAATATATGAACGGCCTTACCTGGCAATTATGGCGACAAATAGTATCGATGGGGATACAGGTCTGTTCCCCCTAAATCAAACGGTAACATGGAGGCTGACGGTACCGTTGATGGGTGTAGGTCTGTTTCCCAGCAGTGAAACAAAGAGTATACCTACATATCTCAAGATCCCGTGCGATCCAGCATTACCCGAGACGGGGTCTGTGTATCTTTCCAGCCGAGTTCCCAGACTAGAGCTCCCTAGCATGGTGTTGGAGCAGAGTCCGCCCAACCAACGGGGCTGGGTCTTCCAGGAACGTTTTCTCTCCCGACGCACCATACATTTTATGGCCCGCAGGAGCCAGCCTATCTCGGAGCGCCCTGGATGCACGCCGAGTGGCATGTCTTTGGAGGAGGAGACTGCGGGATGCATCTTGTGACACCGCTTGCTGGATTTGGTGGCGCGAGCACGGCGTGTTCCTCACCGAGGTTGATATTTACCGGCCTGCTGAATGCTGCTGTGAGGAGCGAGCAGCTCCCGAATGGCCGGCTGTGGGACAGCCGGGGGGGATCCCCTGCCTGGTTTTGGAAAGGCTGGTGTCCTCGACGGCTGTGGCAGTCGAGGAATATGAGCGAATTGGGTTTGCTATGATTTGCGGCTGGCGACGCACCACAGCCAACGGTGCCCATGAAGAGCTGGAAAGGGTCGCTGCTGCTTCGTGGCTCGAGAGTTCAACAAGGCAGATGTTTGAGCTGGTCTGAAAAAGAGGTCTCAGTCGGAACGCCACGGGATGGCACCTGGCGCTGCTGGTGGAGGCATTTCGTCCCATCCCATTTCTAACACGGTTTCCTCTTGTCTCGAGCTGGGGGATACAAGAGGATGACGCCCTCCTCTCCAGAGACACCGTCCTCCCCAAAGAGCGCCGTCCTACCCAAAGAGACGCCGTCCTCCCCAAAGAGCACCATCTCAAAACTCGGTAACTCAACCACAACCCAAAATCTGATGAGCTAAACTCCCGAACTAAGCTTATCTCTCCCAAACTTGGGGTCAGCGCTTCACCCAAGCCAAATAAGCTAAATCAGGGCCTTTAGTTTGACTTGCGCTTGACGAAAACGAGAGCATTTGACAGGCAAAATGGACCATTTGACTTGCGTTTGAGTTAGCTCAAATCGCCTGCCAAGCCCGGAACAATAAAAATTTCCGCCCCAGTTTTCCGAGAGTAAAAATGGAAGGTATTCGGGGTATGGAGGAAAAATCGAAAAGCCACTATTTTTACAATACGAAAAGAAAATGGCGAGGCGAGCCCCGGCCAGGCACCTAATTTTCCCTAATGAGGCCACGTGAAGGCCAATTGAGGGTTCATTTACGGCCTTTTTACTCCCGAAAATTACCAAGAAAAGTGGGTCAAATGATACCAAACCAAATTAAAGTACGGATTTGATTTGACAGATGCTACTTTTTCACGAATTTGATTTGCCATTTGGCTTGATTTGGCTTATTTGGTTTGACTAGATTTGGCTTGGGTCAAGCGCTGCTTGGGGCCCTCCCTCGGACTTGAAGAATTCTTCCCTTGGCTAAAAGACATCTCTCCAGTCAGTTAAATATTAAGTTAGACAGCAGGCAGTGCTTCCTACCTATTCACACTTGGCCTTCTGAGATCTAATAAGGCTACTAGCCAAAGATGTGTCAAATAGTCCGATATAATTGTCGCTGTGGGGTAATTAGTAAAGCTTGGGGATGTAGGCCGTGCTTGTGGGACTGTACATACGGCCCGGGTGTGCAGCCAGAGCTCCCCGAATCGACGGGCGGGTGCCTGCGGCTGTAGATTGTCCTATTAGGCACGCGGCTGGAAGGTATCGCTGAAATCGGCATCGTCGTTGAAGTTGTTGCACCTCGCGCGTGCGCGCGTGAAGCCATTGCTATTTCCAGTTATTTCCATTGAGCGCGCACAATTGAATGAAGGTTACTGCGTTGACGGCGTTGCGATAAATTGCGTTGTTGTTGCGTGGAAGGATTTAGCAGGGTTGAAAGGTGGAAGATGGGAGTGTTGGCGGGCCTTGTAGTGGTGTAGCTTGTGTGTGTGTGTGTGTGTGTGTGTGTGTGTGTGTGTGTGTGTGTGTGTGGCTTTTGACAGGCAGTTTTCAGGATTATACTATGGGGTTACGCTCTCTTTACAATATCGATTTGATAGCGCGCGTAGTAGTGCGCACAGGTCACCCGAGGAGAGCGCTAACCAGAACCACAAACAACTGGGAACCATTTACAGCGAGCCTGAGCCAAAATAACATTGTCTCCCATCTATCATTCATGGAGCGAGTCAACACCCAAGTGCAGCTCATAATTTTTACATTTCTTTCTGCATAGCCAAATCAAGCCACCTCGCGCAGACTCTCCTCGTCCCGCTCATCCCGGCTCTCGGGCCGCGGCACCGGTGTCCTGTCGCCTCCCACGCGCTCCACGTGCACATCGACGTGCTCGTGGACGTGGATCTGGCCGGGGTGGGCCCCGGACTGGCTCTGGCGGTACTCGGGGCCCAGGATCTCCTCGTCGCTGTGGTTGTCGCCCTTGATGTACGTCACGGTGGTGGGGCCGCGGATGCCTAGCTTGGGGTGCGCGCCGGGAAAGCCCCGGTTGTTCTCGACGTCGACATCGGCGTCATCCGTCCCGCTCGACGACATGTTATTGAGCTTGATGCTGTCCTGATGGGTGCTATTGTCGTTGCCAGTGCCGTGCTTGTAGTAGCCGTCGGAGTTGCCGGCCGAGTTGTCGGTCGTGATGCCGCCCTTGATGCGCCGGTACAGCGGCCGCAGCACCGGCACGCCGGCGCACACCATGGTCACGGCGAGCTCCACGGCCGACCAGATAATCAGCGGGACCGTGTCCTCTGTTGGGGTGTGGTTAGCCTTGGCGGGGAAAAGGGGGCCCATGAAAAGGGGGCCCATGAAAAGGGGGCACTGACCGGTGTAGTTTCGGCTTGCGATGCCGCTGAGGGAAACGGTCCGGATGATACCGGCGGCGCCAGCACTGGCACAGCTCAATGTAAGTACCTTCCCATGTTTTGTTGCCGTCCCGGAGCAGAACTTACACCGCACCGACACTCATACTCGCGGCAATCGTGACCTTCTCCTTGTACTTCATGTTGAGGTTCCAGATGAACACCCACGGGAAGGCAGCAAAGAAGAAATCGGCAACGATGCACGCCACGCCCAGCAGCAGCGAGAACGGGGCAATGCCGAAGCCGCATGTCCCCTTGACGCGCGGGTCGTACAGCGACCTGGGCGGCAGGCACTGGGTCCAGAACAGGACGCCCACAACCACCGACACTGCCAGGATCAGGACGCTGGCGATCCACAGCACCACGCGGTGCCATGTTTTGACGACGATGCGCATGAGGAACAGCCCGAGGGACACCTTGGCCGTGGCCATGCCGACCACGGCAAACGTCTGACCGATCATCTCCCACTCCACCGCCCTGACGGCGCTGTCGAGATCCAGTGCCGCGATGGGCCGGCCGAAGCCATAGTGCGACGAGACTTGGAGGAATACCGAGTAGAAGAACAACATGAACTAGGAGAGCGCCCAGTTAGAACCAGGCAACCAGACGTCCCGGGCGGTGAACGAACCCCGCTGACGACGTAGACATAATCGTCCGAACCGAATGACCGCACCAGGATGGCACGCGTATAAACACGGAGCACAATAAAGACAACTGTGATAAAAGTCATGGTCCACAGCACCGCCATGGCCATGGGCGCCTGTCCTCCCATCCCGCTCATCTTGGCGGGTCGTGCTCTGCGAAGACAAGCTTGCGGTCGGATTCGATAGGTGATGGGTGGCAGCGCAGGCAGAAAGGAGGAAGCCCAGTGCCAAAAAGACCGCAAAGAAAGCTGGAGAATGGCTGACGCTAGACGAGAGCTAACCGAGCAACTCGCAGCGCAGGCGTCGATATGCCTTGCTTTAACCAAAATCTTTGCATCTGCTCCTCTTCAGACGACATCAGACGAGAAAAAGGCTTTCTCCGGATTTACCCTTCCCCCCCCCTCTCCCCTTCCTCCCACATGCAATTCAGACTAGACGGAGGGTGGTCAATCTTTACTCAGCCCGCACGCCTACTACCAATCTACCGTCAGCAGAAAAGTTTTCGCAATCGGGCAGGGGTCCCGGGGTGGAGGACGAAACATGCCGGCGGCGACGAGGATTTGTTTTTTTTCTTCTTCATGGCCCATCAACAGAAAAGAAAAGAGATGCTGCACAAGAGTTCCTCAGCTGGGAGTTTATGCAGGCCGTTAGCAATGTGAGGATCTCAGGGGCGCAGTCACTTTCTGTGATGTGATGTGTAGCTTGCACCGTTGAACCCCCTGAATCGGGATGGGGCTGAACGGTGCGCCCCCACTGGCTGGGGGAATGCTCCGTCTTCGCGATCGGCACCTCGAGGCGTCCTGGGCCCAATGACGACGGATTTGTTTAACGCCAGGTGGGCACATGGCGGAAACGGTCGCACGCCACAGGCCCATCATACGCACGAGTTGTGAATGACTTCCGTGGCATCCACGGTTTGTTCGGGAAGCTAAGAATGTACTTTTCCGACTTCTGGGAGCAAACATTGGCTTGAAGGTGTGACCAAAACGTGATGGCAAGTTGGTGATAACGGGTGATGAGATTCGCCGTGTTTGAACCTTTTTTTTTTTTTTTTTTTCTGTCTTAGTGACACCGTGACAATGTCGGTGATACCGACGGGTATTCGCATCCATGGCCTCGTCCCTGGCATCTTCGTGTGACAAACGGTTTCCCCCACACTCGTTTTTTTTGGTAACACCCGGGAAGAGGTTTTGGTGCCGGGGTGATTCGCAATGGCTGACGCCCATTTGTCTGTGTGTGAGCTTCTGTGGAACATGACATCTTCGCCAAACACACGGCAAGCACTAATTCCACCAGGGTGGTAAGAACGCTCGTTGGCTGGTCATTAGGACTACCCAGTAGCGTCGCCATGTGTCAATGTTGACAGAAATGGAATCCCCCCTATCAATCGCCCCAATCGTCCTCTGTATCTAGATTCCGTAGTGATGATAACGAGAAAGGAAGAAGCCGTGTCGTCCCTCCGCTTCCACTTCCACCTCCCGAATGCCCCACGGCCCCTGAAGAACCCCCCCCCCCAACCCCAGGTCAGAACCAAAAATCCTGCCAGGCAAAGATAATGAATCAGCCAACCTGCTCGCGGTACTGGGTGCATGCAGCTGGCAAGTGCCCGTCTGCACCTCTGCGGCCCGCCTCCCTCCCCGATTGGCCTCGTGCCGGTGAGCGGAAACTAATAGTGGCATCAAGAGTGGGGTGTGCTGCGGACTATATCAACTCCAGGTTCGGATGCGAGCATATGGGATAGGTCGTTCGTCAATTTCAGCATTCTGATATCAAGTATAATCCCTCATCGGGATGCATCGTCGCAGAATCCTTCGCGCAGTTTGGGGCGAGCTCTGCGTCTTGCAGGACTTGTGCAAGTCGTGGTAGGCGGACGCGAGAAACAACCATGTCTCGATGGCTCCGATGCGTATCTGCCATACAAACCAAGGGGGTTAACCATGTCTTGAGCGATTGCTTTTTGCGCGACCAGCCCGGCAACAAGCTCCACGCTCGCGAGCTAGCGCTCAAACACACCCCCTCGCACCCGGTTCCTGGACCGACAAGGGTGACCAGGGCGGGGAGAAGAGACGACTGCACAAGCCCGTGGGCCGAGGTTAAATAACACGCGCCTTGTGCGACGGAGGTGGATGTTGTCGTCTGCCATCTCCCGTCATCCAGTCTCTGGAACGGAGAGTACCGCCATCCCACGAAGGCGGACTTTGCTCGAGTTCACCACGTCCGCGGACCGCCGAGTCGCAAAGATGAGCTCCCAAGCCGTCACCCCGTCCCTTGGGGGCTCCCCATTCCAGCTCTCCCTGGTCGGGACGCTGCTTGCTTTTGTCGTCTACGTCGTGGGGTCGTACCTCAACTCCCCACTGCGTCGGTATCCGGGGCCCTTCCTGGCCAGTACGTGTAGACGCCAGAGACCTGCATCTTCTGCGCCCCGCGATCTGGAGAAGGTGGATCAGCTAACCAGTGCGAGCAGGGTTCACCAACCTATGGCGCATGTACCACATCTACCAGGGGAGCTTCCACAAGGTCGTCGACGGCCTCCACAAGCAGTATGGGCCCATCGTGCAGATTGGGCCCAACGTCCTCGACGTTGACGACCCTGACCTGATCAAGACGGTTTTCAACGTCAAGGGTGACTGGAAGAAGGTGAGCCTCCCCGCAGCCCACCACATATCCGGTAGACCGCTGACAGACGGCAGACCGAAGCGTACCTCGCCAGCAGCGTCATGGTCGAGGGCCACATCATCTACAACCTCTTTAGCAAGCTGGACAAGGCGCAGCACGCGGCCGAGAAGAAGCCCATCGCCAAGTACTACTCAGCGGCGGGCGTGACCTCGCTGGAGCCGCACATGGACAGGACCATCACGCAGCTCTGCGCCGAGATGGAGATGCGCTTCGTCAACGCCAGCACGCCCTTGGACCTCGGCCGCTGGATCCTGTACTACACGTGGGACGTGGTCGGGGCCGTGACCTTCAGCCAGCCGCTCGGCTACCTGGCGGCGGGGCGCGACTTTGACGGGACGCTGGGCAATGCCGAGAAGGCCATCGACTACTTCGCGCTCCTCACGGCGGTGCCGGCGCTCGACCACGTGTTCGACAAGAATCGCTGGTTCCGCCTCGGGCCGCCCGGCTTCGGCGGCGTCACGGGCATGGCCATCCAGCGGCTGGTCGACCGGTACCAGAGCAAGGACACGGCCGCGCACGACGCGGCCGTGCCCGACTTCCTCGACAAGTTCATCGAGGCCAAGGCGGCCTTCCCCGACAGCGTCAACGACAACCAGATCGTGGCCTGGCTCATGATCAACATGATCGCCGGCGCCGACACGACGGCCATCACCATCCGGTCCGCGCTCTACTACTCGCTGCGCACGCCGGGTGTGTGGCCGCGCCTGCGCCGGGAGCTGGCCGCGGCGGGTCTGTCCAAGGCCGACACCCCCATCTCCTACAAGGACGCGCGCGCGGTGCCGTACCTCGACGCCGTGGTGCGCGAGGGCCTGCGGTACCTGCCGGCCGTGTCGCTGGGGCTCGAGCGCTACGTGCCGGCGGGCGGGCAGCGGCTGGCCGACGGCGGCGTGGCGCCCGAGAAAACCATCCTGTCCTTCAACCCGTACATCCTGTGCCGCAGCCGGGAGGCGTGGGGGCCCGACGCGGACGAGTTCCGGCCCGAGCGCTGGCTGCAGGCCGGCGGCGAGGCCGACGATGCGTTCCGGGACCGGCTGCAGGGAATGAACAATGCCGATTTGAGTTTTGGGGCTGGGAGTCGGGTTTGTCTCGGCAAGCATATGGGGCTGATGCAGGTGTACAAGGTGGTGGCGACGCTGGCGGTGCTGTATGATGTCGAGCTGACGCATCCCGAGAAGGAGTGGACTGTTATCAATAGCTTCTTTCCCAGGCAGGAGGGCTTGGATGTGAAGATGTCCAAGAGGAAGGATTAGGTTGTATTTGCTTTTACCAAGTTGAAGTTGAACCGTTTCCCTTTGGGAACCTTTCGGTTTGTGATCTTGTTTGTTCGCGCGGTGCTCTTTGGGTGCATCCTTCCTTGGCGAGTGCCCAGGTCGTTCCAATTTGCCACGAGCAATTGATGGGTGGACTTTCTTTGTGTAGCCACTCGCACCTTCCTACCTTCCTTTCGTTTGGGATGCCGGTGACTGCCATGCCGTGCCCAAAGCCCAAGCTTGGCCGTGCCACGGTTGCCAACCTTTCAGGAATCGCACCCCAAGTATTCGCTTCCTCGTACACAAGCAGAAAAGGAATAAAAGTCTTGGAATTGAGAAAGATGAAATCAAAGGTAAAAACACGCAATCCGCCATTTATCATGCTGCCATGCCATGCCATGCCATGCCATGCCATCTATGCCAAGTCCAGCCCGCGCCAACCGAATGCATGATGCTACCTTCCATGCCTACAAAACCCAAACCCGCCTCCCTCCCTCTGCAATCACTCATGGGGGCAGGCAAAGGTGTACCCCCAGAGACCGTTCGGCTCTGAATAGCAGCCGGAAGCGCCGAGCTGCAGCCCTTTGCCAGCGCAGCTAGGAGTCCCGTAGACACGGACTAGTAAATCCCCAAATCAGCTTCATCGAAGACGGCATCACAGATCAAGAAAACTTACACTCGCACTTGCTAGAAAGCAGCTCCATCTTGACCCCGAAGATGCCCGGGACAAAGGGGACGCAGGCGCCGGTGGCATCCTCATGCTTGAGCTGCGTCACGTCGGACGAGTTTTCGCAGACGCCGAAGCGGGACATGGTGCGGAAGCCCGCGATCGTGTTGGTGGTGGGGGGCACCGGGACCGCAGGGCCGCCCGTGGGCGACGGGGTGCGCGCCTCGATGTGGGCTGCCTGCGGGAGGGCTTGGGAGCCGGCGGCGAGAGCGGCGACAGCGGTGATGAAGGCGGTGATATGCATTGTGGTGACGGTTGCTCTGGATTGGGTTGCAGGGCTGTGTGGATAGGAGAGCGAGAGATAGATAAGTTCGTTGTGGGAGATGATGCTCTGTTGCTTTGGTGGTATCGTTGTAATGATGAACAGATTCAACTTCCAACTCTCCATCCAGCGGAAATTCGACTGTCTTTATATTTTGGCTGCCCTCAAGGCAACGTCCATCAAGCTGGAAGCCATTTCGACGATGCCAATATTATCTCAAGGCTGAAGCATCATGGCGGTGACGGTCCGACAGCGTGCAACAAAGCCGGCCCATTGGCACCGCTTTGTCTCTGGTGTGGTTCGGTCGGCGGGTTACACCGCCCCACGGCACTGCGCCGGGGCTGGGGGGCAATTCAGCGCACCCGCCAATCAGAGCGATTCGGGCTGTACTGCCGCAGACACCCCGCCCATAGGGCTGAAAGATGCCCCCCCCCCCATCTGTTCACTCGGCAAGTCCCTCTCAGCATTGGGCTTCTCACAGCCCCAGGCGATAGCTGAGCTTCGCCCTGTTGCCGACCCTGGCCAGCAGCTGACCGGCCCGACACGCGTCGAACCATTTCTATTGGGCTTCGATGGGCAGATGTCTGACTCGGTTCTGGACATTGGCCAAAGGAGGTAAATATAATCTCGATCTGCTGGATATCGGGATAACCAGATGAATCTCAGCCCTACCTGGTGCCCGTCTATACAGTCTCCACAGCACCATAATATTCTCGTATCACTGAGACAAGCAGCTTATCCTGAGCGCAGGACGAAATCGGCCCGACGACAATTGTATCCCGATTTGTATATATGTGTGGCAAGATAATAATAGTATTGATTGAATGTTGTAGCCACAGCTGCCTCCAAAGAAGAAAAAAACTTCAAAAGAAATCGAAACTCCAAGTTGCGCCTCATGATGATGGCCCGGCCTGCCCATGGTCCGACGGACTAAACCACGGCGACATTTCCACATCTTGGTGAGAATCAACCTCCATACCAGCCAGAATGGCATCGATATCATCGATCAGGAATGCACCACTGAACGGATCAGCGGCAAATGGGTTGTGGGGTTGAGAACCGAATGGCAGGAGATTGCTGGTAAAGTCAAGCCCGAGGTCTGGCAACGACGACAGCCCTCGGCTCGGAACCTCGACGGTAACAGCTGGTGTTTGGCTCAAACTCATGGGAGTATTAGCTGAGCCCATTTCGCTTGAGCCTTGTGTCGGCGCGGTCGTCGCCGGCGCGCTGGGCGTGGGGTGAGAATTGGATGATGGGTCCACCGTTCCACCCTGGCGTGTCCATTGGTCAAATATGGCACGGAATGCTTCCCCAACTGTGCGCTGTATGAAAGCGTCGACATCGCGCTCGCCTTGACGCGCATGAAATGTCGCGACCCCGCGAGATTCCAAATATTCACGGAGCATATGAGCCCCGCCCTTTTCAAGATACGCCTGGTAGGCCGTCGAGGTTCGAGACAACGCCTTGTCCATGTAAGGCGATAGTGGTCTCTCGCCGTGCTCGGGGAAGAGAGTGTCAAAAATCCCGTACCACTGCTCCTCCTGTGTTTGGTTCGCTGGCGACTTCTTAGCCAACTGCCTCTTATTCGCCTCTGTTATGCCTTCGGGCTTTGCATGAGGTCGTTGCGCACACCTAACATCCCGAACGTGAGCGTCTCGTTGGTCCTCAAGCTCGAACGTCTCAATGCAGCGAGGGCAGTAAATGGGCATTGAGTGTTTTCTTCCCAAATGCTGTTTGACGTCTCGTATTCTCTTCAGCGCGTACCCACAGCAGCCTCGGTGAGCAACAGGGTCTTTCTTGAGGAAGGGACAAGCAAAAACAGAGCCGTCGACTCGGGGCCGCTTTCTGGAACCATTTGGCGGCTTTTGAGGGCCCTCGTCCCCCTCATCTTCGTCCTCTTCCTGGTCGTTATTTCCTTCAAGGCTGCTTCTCGCCCGTTTTTTGCCGGGACCTGCCTGGTTCCTGATCGAACCTGCCTGGCTTCCGTACCGTGACATCGATGCCGACTGGCTTGCACCTGTGCCACCACCGCCAGCTTCCACCCACATGCGAAAGCGCCGCAAGAGAAAATTCACCGCGACTCCACTTAGCTCGAGGAGGGGGTGGTCCAGTGGGAGCCGATATACCTGGAACTGGTCGTCTGGTAGCCATGCGAAAGCCGAGTCAGCCGACTCAGTGTATGTTCCATAAGACCAACTTGATATCACATCCGATTCGCAGCTCGGAGGAACGGAGAAGTGGATGGATGAGTCCCCTTCAAGCTCATCGTGGTCTCCGTCGTCTTTCTCGACAGAACCATACTCGTCATCACCGGTGGATCGCGCCCTGGGCGGGCCCGACCCAATATCCGGGTTTAATGGGTCCTCTTCCAGCCTTTGTTCCTTTGCCGGCGCAGGATGCTGTAGGACGAGATCGTTGCTGCCGAAAGAATTCGCACTTGGGTCAACCGCATTGGTGTTGTCTGCAAGGTTCTCAGGCTCACCGCTGGATAGCTGGGGCGTAAGTACAAACTCGGTGCTTTTCCCAGTCGTCGCTCCATCGGTATTAGCGTCTCCTTGTTTGCTGTCGCCGGCCTGAGGTCGAAGAGACGGAGGTCGCGAAGGGCGCAAGGTGTTATTCGTTGGCGCCTTTTTTCTTCTCTTGGGAGTAGAAGGCGGTCTCCGTGTCTTGGGCTCCGTGTTTTGGATAGCGTACTGCTGATGGTTACGCCTTGTCTCTGCTCGCGGCGACTTGTTAGCCGGTGCCTTGACGTGGTTGTAGCTGGACCGTGGCCGTTAACTAAAGGTCTGGTTCTCAACGCCACGATTAGTGCAGCTACACGTACCCAAGATATTTTTGCGCTTCCTGATACAAAGGCATCAGAATGGCAACGGTTGCATACTCCAAAAAGAAGACATCGCTGGTGTCGAGTTCCTTGATTTTGGCGTCCCGTCTGTCTCGATACTGCTGAGTGATGCAAGCGCTGACCACGTCTTGGAAATCTGGACTGACGGTCTGAGCAATGTACCGTAGTGACAAGAGCTTCCTCGCCGTGAACAAGTCAAGCAGCTCGGGGTCGTAATTCTCAGTCTCCTTTCTGTTGAGAAAGCCTGGTTCCTCTTTTCGTATGTCCGAGAGAGTTCGGCCGAGAGCAAGTTCGACGAGAGCAAGCCCGAGCTTGACTAGAGTGGGCTCCCTAGAGGCGATTCTCCAATTAGATTCAGTTAAGGGTGTTGCCTTGGCCAAATCTCGATTTGTATGCAAGTTTCGAAGGATAAAAAGATTTGGTGGCTCGTCATTTTGGACACTGTCCGTTGCCACGACCCAGTCATTGGATTTAAACGCCTCATCGGCCCAAGGCGTACCGATGAACTGCAGGACGGCCGAGCTGAGCCGAAAAGCCAGGGTCATCCGCTTGCTCTGGTCAAGTAGCGGTTTGTGACTCCGTGACAAATCATCGAGGCTCATGAAAGTCTTGGTGGACCCCTCTGCCACAGATGTGGGAAGTGCGATTTGATTGTCGGCTCCAAGGGATAGTGGTGATACACTCAGATTCACAAGCTTTCCCTCGGTTACCAAAGTGGCCAGAGGAGCATCCTCAGCTAACCTAGTATTGGTTTGAGAGCAACTGCAGTTGTTTGTTAGCAAAAGTCTTGAGTACCTCATGATTTCTTGCTCACTTCTGCTCAGCCGCTGACTGAAACGCAACCTCAAAAGCCCATTCATCCGTTCTTGGCTCAGGTTCTTCAAATCCAGGGTTGCACTTTGAGCAGGCACAGCGAATTCCTGCGAGATGGGGGCCCTGGCAGTCGCACTTCAAGTTGTGCGCTGTGGTGATGGCTTGGATTGCCTCGGCCGGCTTCTTTCGATCGTGGTGGAAGAAGGACTGGACGTTTGTCGCGAGTTCTGGCTGGCCTGGGAAGGACAGCGGCACTGCTTGCGACGCAAGTAAATACGTCGCCAGGTCCATGTTCAGCTTGGACAACCTGTCCAGACGTTTCTGCAGAGCTGTCTTGGGCGCGTTCGACCGGGCACTTGGCTCCCTGGGCCCCAGCTTGTCCAGGAGTTCCTGTTTTTGCCGTTAGCCTGGACGTAGTCATTAGATTCGGAGGGGAAGTATCCCACGGTGCCGCGACGAGTGTTGGCAAGGTCGGCCATGAGAGCGCGCAAGAGGCGCTGCATCTCGTTCAAGCTTGCGGTGAGGAGTTCCGTCCTCCTGGGGCCTAACCATTCGGCGACGTGCTGTTGCAGGCCATCGTTACGGATCGATGGCGGATTAGATAAAAGGGAGATTCTGGACGCGAATTGGCTGTATAGAGTAGCCTCACTTGTGAGACGCCTGGCAATGTTGCGAGATTCTCGGTCGTCTTTTGCCGCCTTGTACTTGTCCACGGCGGCCGTCACATCAGGAAACAGATCGAGGATATCCCCCAGAATGCTGCAGTCAATCATCTTGATCAGCTGCCGAATTCGATCAGGCCCGATGGAAATGTTTGATGTGTGATGGAAAAATAAAACCTTGAAGCGGAAAGCGAAGTGAGGTGCGGGGGTGACGAGTTGAGGGGTGCCTAAAAATATGGAAAGCTCGAGGCCAGCCCACCTTGAGGTACCAAGTGAGGTAATAAACTCGCACCGCATTTCCAGGGCGAGCATGCGGGGGAATAGGATATCTACTGACCCCCAACCTCGCAAACGGTTCCCCCGAGAAAGTCACAAAGTGCAACTTTCTCAGGCTTCCCGCCCAGAAAGTTGCACTTGTGCTCTGTCCCGCCTTCTCTTCCCATTCGCCATCTATGAGAGCGCTTCCTGTTCATGGTCAGGCGGCCCTGTTTTTAGGCTGGCTGGCGAATGGTGGCCACGAGCACCCCACCCCTTCGTGACAGCCACCATGCCCCCCCCGTCAAGCAATGTCGCACCTACGAGGCTTGCACCCCGATTCTTCTCAGACGCAGAGCTTCCAAAGAAAGACGGGGGATAAGATGTCCACACAACCGTGCGCAACAGACGCTCACACACTCCCGCAGCCTAGCCCATTTCCCAGCGTTCACCTCCGCCCTTAGCCCAGACCACCCCGCTTTCGCTCACAGTCGACCATCCTCAACGCGACGGAAGCGGCGACGGCGACGACAGTAACGTCACTCCCAATTCACAGCAATTCAAGATGCCATCGGCCAAACCCAAAGTTGACCGGCAGGAGCTGACCCGCGGATTGAGGGCCAAGGCCCCTCTCGCCGCCCAGTTCGAGGATTGCTTCCAAGCCTCGATCCAATTGACGGATGCGCTCCAAGCAAACCGGCCGCATTCCGACGAGCTTCAGGTCCGTCGCCTCGCTCAGGACTGCAAAGACAAGCTGAGGGTCTGGGGCGACGACAGTGGGGCATCGTCTCGCGCTCTTGACTACGCCTTGAAATGCTCCCCAGCTGTCGTGCGGCAGACAAAAGATCTCCTGACCGATTTGGACAAGGCCCTGCATCAAGCCAAAAATTTGGTTCAACCCCAGCTCTCGGAATCCGTCTTTGAAACAGACAGCCTAGCAGACGAGGAGCCCGCGACGGCAGCAGACAGCCGTGTTGCTGTTGGTGGTGATGCAGTCCCAGACGATCAAGACGCCGATTCTGGCTCCGAGGCCTACGTGAGGGAAGCTCTTGACGTGGTCGCCTGTCTCTTTAAGCTTCTTCCAACGTTCCTTGCGCCGATGGATGAAGAGGACCAGGAGTCAGTTATCCGAAACTCGGATGCTTACAATAGCTCGGCCACCTGGCACCTTCAAATCGCCACCGAAGCCTTTCCCTCGGCGTCCGAGGCCCTGACCAATCGACTTGGGACGAGCAACTGGCGGAGGAGCCAGTACCTGCGCCGCCTCCAAGACAGACCAAGGACGGCGACAATCACTGCTCGGCCTGAACTTGGAAACCACGTCAACAGCCGCGCCGTAACTCGGAATATGAGTCTGCGTGGGCGGCCGACAACAGTTGCCAACTCTAGGCAATCATCAAGACAGGCAAACTGGGCCGATTATTCCGATGCTGCTACATCAACAGTCGGCTCCCACGTGCCCAGTGTCATTTCGGTGGTCTTGCATTCAGATCAAAATTCTGCCACCTCCATGTCCGAGTCCCAGCAGCCCTCTGTCCTGCAGCACCTCGTTCTACCGGAACCGCCAGTCGATCTGGAGACAGCACAGGAGTTTGAGTGCCCTTATTGCCACTTCGAACTGCCCCTGACAGTCTCCCCCCACGGCATGACACCAGAGGAGTGGATCGATCATGTCCACCTTGACCTGAAGCCATACATGTGCACCTTTGATAACTGTAGTTGGGGCAACGTGATGTTTGGTGTCAAGAAAGATTGGTTTCAACACGAGCTGGAATTTCACCGCTCTCGCACCGTGTGGTCCTGCGGTATCTGCCGGTCGGATTTCGACGCTGAAAGCGACTTTATTGCGCATTTGGTGGACTCGCACCAACACCTCGAGGGAAGGAACCTGTCAACCATGGCGGACAGCTGCAAGCGGTACTCCCAAGATGAGCCATCCGCAGTGTGTCATCTCTGTGCTTTGTCATGCGGCAGCTTGGCGGAGTTGGAGAGCCACACCGGCGGCCACCTCGAACTCTTCGCTCTGGCAGCTATCCACGATCATGACTTCACATCGCCGGACGACACATGCTCCGAGGACTTCAATAATATCGATGAATACCTTGACGAACTCGATCTGCCTGTGACCGAGGCTAAGACGATCCGAGCAGCATCGCCTCCTCCGCCCCCTATCGGCGACGATGTGGCCATCATTCGCGTAGCAGACACCAGTGACGCATCAAACATCGATGACTTTGACAGGGAGATAGCCCGGAAACAGCTGAGGGGACCCCAATGGACCGCGAAAGTGAACGAAAAGGTGCAAACGTTCCTCAAACAAGCCGCCCAGGACCCCGCCAAGACCACAAGATGCAATGTCCCCGACAGAGACAAGGACTTTCTTGGCAGAGATGATGATCTCGAAAAGATATACAAGTGCCTGTCCGTGATGGGCCAGATCTGCACAGTCACGGGTCGTGGAGGTATTGGCAAGACAGCTATTGCGAAGGAGTTCCTGCACCGCTATAGCGCCGAGTACGATTTCATCTTCTGGGTAGAGGCAGAGAGTCCTGGAACATGCCAGGAAAAGTACAACATGATTGCCGAGGTTCTCGACACGGGCGACAAGCCTCTTCCCGATCAAGGTGGCCGCACATACGTGGTACGAGAGTTCTTGACGAAAGCAGACAGGCGGTGGCTGTTGATATTTGACAATGTCACCACGTGGAATGACATTACTCGATACGTTCCCAAGGCTCTTGCCCGAAGCAAAGGTTCCGTCTTGATCACAAGCCGCTCCACTGGCACGCCTGGTCTGACGGGCCTGCCTTCATGGCAGCACCAATTCCACGTTGAGTTGGCTCCTTGGTCTCTGGATCACAGCCGCGAGTTCCTCCTGACTTCGATTTCCAAGGTGAAGAGTAACAACCTGCGGGCACACGAAGAATATGACCTGGCGGAGAAGGTGGTTGAAGTGGTTGAACGCCTACCTCTTGCTGTGAATATGATTGTGGGTTACATCAAGGTCTCGCGCTGCACTCTTTCCGACTTCCTCGAAATGTGGGAAGAGAGGGCATCGAGAAGACGGCCTAAAAAGCGGCGGGTCGAAGCCATACAGGCGGGGATAGACAACACGATCGATTCTCTCTGGGATATTGGCATTGGAGAGGTCCGGGCGAATTGCAGGAAGCTTCTTGATGTCCTGTCATTCCTTGATCCCGAGAACATTCCCAAGAGTCTCTTGGTCGGCGACCACGACGAGGAGTATCTGGACTTTTTACACGTTGACGAGACTCTGCGGTACGATAATTTGCCCACCCGGCGACACTTATCCTTTTAAAGAAGCTTTTGCTAACGATCTACACCCCTATAGGTACAGGAGGATGATTGAGCAACTCGACCGCCAGAAGCTCATCTCCATCAAGATGAATGATGGTGAGCCGGCCTACAGTATCCACCGAGTTCTTCAGCAGAAGATCCAGTTCGACTTGGATGATTACAGCTTTGCCGACGCTTTCCGTAAAGCGTTTCGCCTGATACGAAAACGATTTCCTCGCGCCGACTCACAACAGGTCCCTGACCCAGAGGACATGGAAGAGTGCAGCAGGTACATGCCGCATATCTACAACTTCCACCAGATCTTCACCGAGCACTTCAAGGATCACATGGCTACCCCAATGGGCGGCGTGCAGCCCATTGAGCTTTCCGAGCTCTTTTACGATGCCGGCTTTTATGTGTGGGGAGGGCAAACAACCGCCTATAAGGGTCTGCCATTCCTAGAGACGGCCGATAAGATTCTCGACGACATGAAGGCCCAACCCAACGATAAGGTTCGAGCCGATATCCACTGCATGACTGGACTCTTGCTGCTCAACATGGGATACGAAGAGCGAGCTCGCGGCACCAAGCGGCTCAAGGAGGCCTGGGAGATCAGAAAGGCGATCTACATTGAGGACGGCACCCGCGACAACGATGTCCTGTCCCAGAACGCCGCCAATGACTACTGCCTATGCCTCATGAACAGTTACCGCTTTGAGGAAGCCGGCACAATCCTCAAGGGCTGTTTGGAGCGGTACCAAACAGTGTTCGGACCCGAATCGGAGAATCCCTTTGAGTACTCCAAGTATTACGGTAACTTCAGTATCATCCTCCTCTGGGAAGGGAAGATCGAAGAGGCAACCCAGTCGATCGAGAAGAGTCTAGTCCTGACCGAGAGATTCGGCGGCAAGAATTCCCAGTACTACCGCCGGCTCTTCATGCTCGCGTGTACCTACTTACAAGCGGGAGACACTCAAAAGGCCTTTGACATGCACTTGAAAGTCTTGGACGCTCGGGTGGAGCTTCAAGGAAAGCACCATGAGAATACCATCTTGAGCATGTATGCGGTGGGAGCCATGTACCACTATCTAGGAGATGTTGACAACGCCATGTAAGTGGTGCCCCCTTCATCTCCCCCATAGCCCGAACCGAGGGAACTAACCGAGTATAGTGAATATATCAAGCAGTGCATCAAGGCTGCGCGAGACTCGCAGTGGTCGGAAGAAGCCCTTGGGAGGGCTCGCTACCATCTTGCCCTCCTGTATGAGGAGCGAGGCGGCGAGGAGGAGACGGCGAGGCCGTTGATGGAGGAGGCTAGAAAGGTACTGGACAAGTTTAGACACTACGCACCGTGGAAGATTCGCGAGGCAGGTGATGACATGATGATCTTTGACGACATGCAAGGTACATTTACGGGCCGGTACACGGGACGGAAGTTGTTGAAGCATCTGCAGAACCGGGCGAAGCGGCAAGAAGAGCAGCGACAACGAGAGCAAGAGATGCAAGTGTGAGGAAAGTTGTCTAGCAGAGTCTTTTTTGGTTTCCCACTCTATTTGGATTCTTAGTCCTCAATTGCTCGGCTTGGGGCGGTCTCTATTGAATAGAAGAATCGTCCACCTCTGTCGGCCATGTCCGGTGCGAGGCCCAGCTGGTCGAGCTCCATGGCTCATTAACGTATTGTTGAATTTCCCCTGCCATTCGTCGCAAACCCACCGCATCGAATGCGTACCTCGTGAAAAGAACATAATCTCTACCGACCGTTTTGCTAACGCCAGTGAAATGCATAACGCACCAACTAAACAAAATGAAGAAAAAGAAGATTAGCACTGAATAGTTGGGGGGAGGGGAATTGCGACGGCGACATGAGACAGGTGAGGTCGAGGTCACCGCACTGCAGTGACCTACCACAACGGTGAGAGAGAGAGGGTTTTTTTTTTGGGGGGGGGGGGGGGGAAGGAGACTCACGAACAGGAAGAAGACTCTTTTTAGGCGGCCATTGAGCCCTCCCCATAGCACACCTTGACGCGCTCGTCGTAGAACATGACGGTGTCGGGGCCCTGGGCGAAGCTGGCGTCGTCCTCGGGGTCCGCACCGCTGAAGTGCACCTTCCACGGCTGCTCCAGCGTCTCTTGCTGCTCCTGGATCGCGAGCGCCCAGGCGGGGAGAGCGTTCTTGAGGGAGGACGCCGGGTTTTTCTGGCGCTGTTGCTGCACGAACTGGCTGCGTACGTCGCTGTTGCTGCCAGCGCTGCTCGTGGCGGCATTGGTGGTGGTGGTATCCGTACCGGTCAGCGGTGGCGAGGACGGCCGTGACGAGGGCGCGCTGGTGCCTGGGCTGCTGCCGCAGCCGCCTTGGGGGGTGTACTTGTAGGCCATGGTACCGACCGGCAGGGTTGTGCAGAGAGGATGGGTTTTGTGTAGATGATGGGTTGTGCAGATGACGGGTTCTGCAGATGACGCAGATGAGGGAGAGAAAAAAAAACTTGGTAAATTAAATTATTAGGTCAAGATCCTTTTTGCTCGTGTGTGCACAGTTTTTGTTCTGCTCCCTGGACCCTTCCTGCCCGATGGGAACGACGACGGACCTCCTCCTTCTAAGTAAAGCCTGGCGCTCGGATTACAAGTGGAGAGAGGAAAGCTACCATAGAAGAGGGGGTAGGGGTACATAAAGCTACATGCGGGGTTGGGAGAAGTTTTGGGAGACCCCAGCGCGGTGCCAGCGGCAGCGACCCATGATGCGATGCCATCGGATGGTTTTCTCAATGTTCCAGATGGGCCCCGGAAAGACTCGGGAAAGAGATTCGCAGTCATTTTACCTTTTTTTTTTTTTTGCTCCGCCTCTTTTTATATCGTGACGAGTTTTTTTCTGGCGCGGCATGCGTTCGGTGTTTCTTTCTGGTCGGGTTTCACACTCTGAACGCTGCTCTCGACAACCACCTCGCTCTCCACAAATTATCGCCAAGACATCGCTTGTCAGGACCCACCGAGCGCGAAGCATGGCTTGCGGCACAGCGACGGCCGAGCTTCAGTACCTCAAGCGATTGCCCCTGTACACCAAGGAGAAACCCTTCCAGCTGTTTGTCCCGGTCGACAAGGATGCCGCCGACACGAGGAGCACAAACCTCGAGTTTGAGCCAAAGGAGCAAACTTTTGAGGACATACGGGGGCGGGAGGAATGCTTCTCGCTTGATGAGCATGGCTTTGAGATTGGGGTGCATCCGACGAAGCTGAGTCCCGCATCGTTTGGAGACAGGGAGATTGTCGAGTCAAGATATTTTGAAGAGGCGAGGGAGATTTTGAGGGGCGTTGAGGGAGGGTATGATGAGGTTTTCTTTTTTGATTGGAGGGTGGGTTGTCTGAACAGACCCCCTTTCGGAACGTGGCTGACAGTAGCATGCAAGCTCCGGAACTCTGCCACGCCAAAAGAAGAGGTCATGTTCGATATGAACGACCTCACAACATGGCTCAGGCCTTCGCCGAATGTCCATGTTGGTGAGCAAGCACAGCCTGAGGTTCCTTTGGTCGTTACTGGTCTCTTAACAACACAACAGATCAGAGCCCACGAGCAGTGCTGCATCGAGTCCTTCTTCACCTCCCAGACAAGGCCGCATTCCTCCTGCAAGGTAGAGTCCGAGTCATCAACGTTTGGAGACCAATCGACAACGTTGTCGAAGACTATCCGCTAGCCTTTTGCGACCCGAGCTCGGTGCCCGCTCAAGACCAGGTAGAATGCGACCACGTCAGGAGGAAGTTCAAGGGCGCCAACATGTATTTTCACTTTGGTGCAAAGCACAAGTGGTACTATCTTGGACAACAGCGGCCAGACGAGGTGTTGCTGATGAAGATGTTTGACTCGGACTCCTCTGTCAAGGCAAATTGTAAGTGCAATTGTTGTTGCGATGGCATCCATCTACCTGACCCCTTAGCTAACCCAAAAGCAGCGTGCCCCCATGCCTCGTTCCACCATCCCTTGTCGCCCGCAAACGCCAGACCCCGAAAGAGCATCGAAGTCCGTGCCTTGGTCTTCAACTACCCCTGATAGAGCTACATACTATCGTAATGCCCGATTGCCTGTACAATAACAATACAAAACCCACCAATAGTCAAGGCTCAATTCCCACCCTGGTATCCATACTTGAAGTCGATGTTTATCCTATCCCAGCTCTCGTTCGCCGGCACCCAGCTCGGCCAGGTCGTGTTATCGTCTGTAAGTGACTCAGCCGCGTAGTAAGATGTGGCCGGGTAATATGGGGGCTGGTTGGCTATCCTCTCGGTAATTGTCGGTGGGGCCTCAAGATAGCTGTTGAGACAGGAGGCGTGAGATAGACCGCTTAGGCTGCGTTTAGTCAGGCTGGTCGGTCGGGTCGGGTCAGTCGCTAGTGCTACTAGGTTAGGGGGCAAGCATCCGCCACATACCGAGCCGCAGCCTTGCCTGACTTTTTCTTGCTGGTTTTAGTCGCGATAGACATGGTTTCAAATTCGCAAAAAATAAAATAAAAAATAAAATAAAATTTCAGGTTGCCTATATCAGTCTGAGAGTAATTTGTCTTGTTGGGGTTGGTCAGTCTACGGGAATTCAGTGCGAATGGCCACTTTAAATACGCCTAGATTTGCGCGGCTCCCGACTCAATAGACCTCCGCCGTCATGTTCGATCATTCTCCCGAAAGCCTCACTCTCATAAGGGCAATTCATACCAAGTCATTCTTGCTTTCATGACACTATTTCGCCTCGTTTGTGGTTGCGCCATTTACAAGGTGTGCGGTGGAGCAGCTGAGACGACTACCGCAGTCGTGCTCACCGTGCAAGGCGAGGTCACTGGACCAGAGTCCACCGATTGGTCCGACCAAGAGCTGCAAAACCGAAGAGCACAGTTGTGCTCTCGACGTTGAAATGCAACCGCCGCAGCTGCGGCCTCTCGTCCCGAAACTTTGGCGCCCGCCAAGACATTTGCAAGTATTGGTAAGTACCACCTACACACCACTTCGTCCCGTAGCCCTCGCATTATCGCTTCATCAGCCAACGCGCCGCCATCGGCTTTATGATTAGCGAACTCGCGGCAATTCGAGATAATCGGGAATGCCTTGGCTATCCGATTGCAGGATGCTGACTTTAACCAAGTAGGCAAAAAGTGGTAGCACACATACTCATAATCTGTCCAACCTCTGCATGATCCAGCCCTTGTTTGTTTGCCAGCGCGCGACTTTAAAGCTGTAACAACTGACCGACTGTTACCTCGTTAGATGCGTGCCACCATCATATCTAAATCCCATTGAATGGTGGGTTTCCGGATACGGAAAAGGGCATTTTGAAATACCAAAAACATATACCAAATATATATCTTTCCAAATACCAGAAATGCCTTTTCAGGGCTTCAATATCCCCCTTTCAATGTGACGCGTTGAGAAGGGGAGGTGTGCTGGATCCATTTTTGGAAAACATGGCGTTTTGCCTGGCAGTCATGAATTTGTCTTTAGCGCAGTCTTCGTCACCCAAGTCGTGGCAGTCATTGGTTACATCTGCCGCCCCGCAGATGGCAGCAACACACAACAGGTCCACTGCGTCTCCAACAAGTCTAGCTAGGTGAATATCTCCTTGGATTTCTCTGCTGGAGGATAAATGTCTGCCTAGTCCGGAAAGGCGCTTTGATGGGCGAGGCATTCGCACCGGTTCTGGTCTGTCGATCCAGCGCGTGGATCGATCCGGAAAACACACAGGTATATTCATCTCGTGCTTTAACGTATTTTATAAGCGAACGTATTTTATAAGCAAACGTATTTTATAAGCGAACGGATAATTTTCCACCACCCCACCACAACTGCCCTCAATTACACAATCACAACACTAGGAAATAACAATAACTGAATCAGAAACAGATGAATCAGATGATTCTGCAGCCTCCTTGCACGTGCGTGCATTATGGCTAGGCTTTCCGCACACGCCACAGTACCGAATCTTCGTTCGAGACCCCCCTGCATCACTACCACTTTGTCGTATTTCCTGGGCTAACTGCTTACCCACAGCCTTCTGATCTAGTAGATCCTGTGCCTCTTGTACCGTAAGTGACCCTCCAAGCCGCACACGTGTTTTTTTAGCTCTTCGTCTCTTACTAAGCCCCTCATTGGCCTTGCGTAGTGCTGAGACCTCAGTACGTAGAAGAGCTACCTCGTACATTACAGCTATTGTACCTTTGGCTAATCGATCTACAGCAGTTAGTATTGGGGTTGGAGAGCTGTCCTGATGGTTGGAAATTCGAGTTTTAATAAATGCTGACTGTGAAGTGGTTTCTCGAGGGTTGTGTGGCGTTTGGGAGACCCAAGGTGGTGTAGTGGTTCGGCTTAAGGCTGGGGGTGTTGGAGTTCGAATGTGTACATCTAGCTTAGATATCATCCTCTCTGGGTCGTACGGCACAAGGCCAGCTCCGGCGAAGGCTCCTTAGATGTTCTTGTCGATAAAAGCCGTAAAAAATGCCTCTTTAAACGCACAAAGGAAATCCAACTTGGTGATATGTGTGATGTACATATGCATCAACTCCTCGATTTGATCACCATAAGCCTTCTTTAACGGCCTAAAACAACCAACATCTAATGGCTAGACTAGATGTGAGGAATGAGGAGGCATACAGAGTGTAACAATGTTATACTTCTTACAGTAGTTCTCGAAATCCTTGGAATGGTGGCTTTCGTGGCCGTCAAGGACTAAAAGCCGGTATTTTCCCTTTGTACAAGATGCTAAATGAAGATCGAAGTGTTTGATGAAATCGAGGCCTTTCTCATTGGTAGTCCAGCCGTTGTTGGTCGTTCCGATATACCAGGTAGCTGGAAGACCGCAATCTCGATACCAACCCTCCTGGTAGTATTTTCCTTTTAAAAGGATAAATGGTAGGATAGCCCAGCCTTGAGCATTTACTCCCTGGATAACTGTAGCCCATTCACGATTACCAGGTTGGACCTTTTTAGCTTTCCCATAGCCGTCAGAGGTAGTAACAACTATCCCAGTAGTAATCATACTTATTATGAACCTAGTCTCATCAAAGTTATACGTATCTTCGTCAAAGATGCCGTACTTAGCCTTAGTGTTATACACAAGGGCAAACCACTTGTGAATAATCTTTAGATCTTCGCATTTAGCCCTCTGGTAGTCATATTTACGTGAAAAACGCGTCCGGAGTTCTGGTTGGCGTTTGACAAAGTTGTGAGCCCAGAGTTTGCCGACAGGGGGTACGTCGCGTTCGCGTAACAGTTGGTTGGCCATATCTTCTACAAAACGAAGCCGAGGAGGAAATGCGCGTGCACATAGCTCAGGTATATACTGAACAATTGTATGCTCCTCTAGATCTGTAAGTTTTCGTGAATTGGCTGGAATATCGCGTCGTGAAGGCCGACCGACCGACGCGTTGGTTGTAGAGAGTAGTGTAAGGAACAGAATAGATCTTTGCCGTAGCTGAAAGACGGAGTTTTGGGTCTTTTCGAAGAGCTTGAAGGGCTAAGTTTAATTGTGCTTCCTTTGAAGGCAGTGCCATATTGTGTGGTGGAGGAAAACGTTGCGAAAGGTAGAGAGGGTGGGGTGGCGGAAAATTATCCGTTCGCTTATATTATCCGTTAATCTATCGTCTTGTTAGCATTCTGTTCAATAACTCTAATAAAGGATACCCGCACAATCGGACATTTATTTCAGCATGCTAATTAATTCATCAATAGGACGGCTTCCTAAGTGGTGATAACAATTGCCGAAGGCGAAGTTACGATGAGCGACAAGTTCGACATCGTGATGTTGGCGTGGGGGCGACCTTTCGGAAGATCAAAGGGGAAATAGAAGCCCATGGTAAAACATACTACTGGGGCAGGAGCTTGTCTTCTAGTTGGCACTTGAGATGGATGGAGTCTTGGATGCCCGGGGTTGGCGCGACCATGAAGCAGGTGGATGTCGTTGCGTTGATGGAAGCCGTGGACGTGAGGGAAATGCAGCGTAAGTCATTGAAGAGGCTGTGATGCTCGTCAAGGTAGGTGGTACACTTGGCGACGGGCTCAAAGGTTGGAGGGATATTGTGTACGGCGTAGCGTATGGTGGCGGGGTTGACCTGGTAGCGAAAGCACCGAGGGCCTCACGACCCTATCGAGGTCGGTCGCCGCAAGATTGAGCATTTTATTAGCCTTTTCTGGCCCCATTGGAGCTAGAGGCTTCTCCGTTGGGGATTTATTCTTGGATGGGCGGATCAGCAATGGCAGAGAAAGAAGAGGATCGAGGCACGTAGTTATAGCCTAGAGGTGAGCTACAGGTGGTGAGCTGAAGCTGAGTCGAAGTTGACCCGAGGTGGAGCGAGCAGAACCTTGATACCGCTGGCATGATAACTACCCCAGGTACCTTACCTTACCTACCTTGTGTACCTTACCCACCCAGGTGGGCAGCCTACCATATTAAAGAAAGAGGGTTCTTCACTGCCTATCATTTCGAGATATCATGATGGCCGTAGGCATGGTTTGGGAAACAGTCTAAAGTCGCACTGGAGAGGGAAGAATACCTACCACGAGCGGCCTTTGGACTCGAACTTGAAGTGTCGTACTGTGTGGGACAGGGAAATTCACCCATTGCCTTGCTCAGCGTTACCACTCTTGTGCCAACATGCCACTTTTATCATGAGAGGGGACTCAGGATGGGGAACTGGGGTTTCATGTGACAGTTTACTTCCAAGAAGCTGTGCCCGGGCCTCTCAAGCCTGAGACAAAGATGTGCAAGTATTGGTTGCAGGCTTTTTTTGCGGATATTTGGTCACTCTCTGTGAACTTGAAGAAAAACAAACGAAAATATTTGCCTACCTGCCTAGTACTGTCGCGGGGAGTATCTGCTGAGGGTTGACCATTCCATATTCCGAGTGCTTGCTAGTGGTGATCCAAGCATTAGTGCCTCCAAATGTGCTTTGGCTCTTTACCAGGAGCTCAAACTTGGGACGGTCCCTCGATTCTGAGTGCAACTGATATACGTCGGGGTAGATGGTGATTTCCATCCTCGATGCCATATCGAGAAACCCCCGACCGGTGAGAAACGGATTGGGGGAATCATCTGGTACTTTTGGCCGCTTGTGGCTCACCAGCGCATCACATCTCATTAGACTAGCAGTGCAAGTACCGAACCCCTCGCCTGCGGCTGGACTGAAGTAGAACTGAGCACTGATAAGACGCAGCCTTGTGAATGGCTTGGCACCTCCAAGCCCATCCAGCAGCCAATCCCAAGATCTCAGGATGCAGTGATACCGTCGGCAACTGGCATCGTGACCTTTCCCCCAAGGCTCTGAGATAGCCATGTTTTTTTTTTATCCATTTGTAAGACCGTCTCGTAATGGAAGCTCGAGTAGTAGAACTATTATCTCCCGGCAAATCGGCACGCCAACGCAAATTCAACTATCGCCAAAGGACGGCAATGGGACAGAACACAGCGAAAGCGTCGTTCACAAGGCATTCGAGTTTCGCAGCGCCATCAACGGCCATCAATGGCCACCAATCCGCAACGCCTCTTGGTATCCCGCGCCGAGCGTACAGAAACCGTGACGGAGGCCGAGAAAACCCAAGACATCTAGGTGATCGCAATCCGGCCTCATCGATCGATCAGAGCGAAATGGCATATCAAAACGCCAGCGACTGGCCGTCACACGACCCTCATCAGCCCGGGGTACCCCGACCCCGCGCTGCAGCCGGCTCAAGCACCCCAGAAACCCATCGGCCTCTCATCCATCGCATCGCATCACCCCATTCCATGCATGATATCACCTCCCACGCCGGCGCACCCAACCAGTCGCACCCATGACGACAGCCAAGATTACCCAAGACTTTTCTCACACCAATCGCCGCGCCCGCCGCTATCCGGTAGGACAGGGCGCAAAAACAAGCTTTCTCTTGGCCCCACGCCTCCGAAAAAGCCACATTTTTCCGAACGCGCAACGGGATGACGCCCGGGAACGCTTTCCAACACGCTTCTGCGCCTTCGTTCGTCGCGTCTTGGGGCTTCAGGCCCTGCGGGAGCGAGGTGTCCAATAGTGATGCGCAAGCTTATCTTGGGAGGGTCTGCCGATCCCTGAGTGCCCCCAAAGAGGGGTCTCGGGAGGAGGGGGTCCAGGCGGATCGTTTCGCGATCGTCGACAACACAAGGTGGATGTTCCCGGCGCCGTGCTGGGATGGGAGACCGAGATAAAGGGGGAGACAGCGAGGGAGACGAAAACGTGGGAGATTCGAGGTGGGTTGCTACGGGATATATAGGGGCGCACATCCCGCTCTTGACCGAGGAACTCTCGCTCTCGAACCGACTTGCACCCCCTTCTCATGTCTTTCTGAACCTAACAAACAATACCGAATCACAAAACTAGTCCACTTGACCAAAAATCAAGCATCGGGCTAGGGAACACACCAGATCTCCATGGCCACCGACATCGCAATCCCACCTGAGATGAACCCCGCTACTGAAGAGTATCGCAACCGCCGACGCTCGTTCGGTAGAGGTGGCGCTGGAAATATTCGTATGCCAACTTCTCCCATGTGCCCATGGTCTCTGAGAACTGACAGTCGCGTCTCCCTAGGTTCCCACGCTGAAGCAACTATCGCCAGCTTTGCCCACGACGGCGAGGGCCACCCGCGTCGCCGCAGTAGCGTGTGGAGCACGTCGAGCGCCGTATCGACCTCGTCGACGAGACGGTCCAAGCTTTTTGGAAGCATCAGGAATCTCTTCAGCCGGAGCCCGGAGCAGAAGGAGATTGAGGAGGAGGAAGCCTCATAGGTCGTCCGAGTTGGTGCCGGGGTTTGGTTTGCGCTGTGTGATCAGGAATGCGGTTGACCTGCCCCCAAATCATAATAATTTGTCAAGGAGGATCCCGCGAAGTCACCAAGGCCGGCCATGACAGCCCGGGAAGGAGTAATATCCAATGAATATAATGTCTTGTTCACTGCACACTTTAACATGTGTCCGACCCAAGTCGGGCCGGAGCTATACAGCTCGCAGGCCTATCGAGGTACAGTTGAGCCCTCTGACAGGTACCGTCGCGCCCCCGTCTGTTGACAAGTCGAGCTGGAGGCCGCAGCCTAGCCAGTGATTTGCCGCCTCTGTCGTGTTTGCTGCGCAGCTGAGGGAGCCGCCTTCGTTTAAGCATTTCACAGCTGCATACCCACCATTCAGCAATTCCAGAACGCGAGACTGCAACAGCCAAATACTGCTACTCTGCTCTCTCGTTTCTACTGCTGCGATGTATGGCCGTTCATCCTTGTCGAGGTGGCCGACAACGCACAAGTGGCCACTCGCTTCAACACTAAACGAGCTGGCCAAAGACCGGGCGCTAGTGAACAGGAATCCACTCCCTACAAGACTGAGAAACCAGCCGTCAAATTTGCCGTCGAGCTGCGAAACCTGTAGAGCGAACGGTGTTGCGGTCTCACCACAGCTTGTATCCATCATTGGTGTTGGGCTGGCGGTCGGAGAAGAGGTGGTATTCATCCAGCGGAAGGTTGTAGTAGCGCTAGTCAAGACAGTCGAATTGGGCCGATGGACAGATGTTGTGTTTGCTTGGATAGTTGGCACGGCTGTGGTATTGAGCCACCGGCCGGTCGTCGTGTTGGGTGCCAACGTCGGCATGGAGCTATTGAGCCATATCGGTCTAGTGGTGTTCAATAATAGCGGGGTGGCAGTTGAGGCGTTGAACCATTGGCCCGAGGTCGTGTTTCTGAAAGGCTGGCTAGTAGTCGCCGTAGCATTTGGTCCAAGGGAAGTTGTCGCATTGATTGGCCACGTAGTGAAGGCCACCGATGAGTTCCACGAAGGCGCGGCCGTGCTATTGCTGAACGGTGCACTGGTGCGAATATTACTTGACTTGATAGAACTCGCCGTGTTGCCGAGAAAGGCAGTAGCTGCCGCTGAGGTGTTCCACGACGGGGCAATTGTGGTGTTGCTGAATAGCGCGCTCAAAGGAGCACCACCCGGTTTGAGTGAGGTGGTTGCATTCCTCGATAGCGTAGTCGTTGTATCATTTACAAACCCAGTGAAGACCGCGGATGCGTTCCAGGAGGGCGTGGCGGTGCTGCTGCTTCCGAGAGATATGGGGACAGAAGAGTTGGCCCAGAGAGACTTGGCTGTCGTGATCACCGTTGTGGCATTGACAAGATACACCACTGTGTCGGTAGCAACAGTGGCCGGCGCCTCCGTACCCTTGAAGTGGTCTGTTGCGACATGGCTCTGTAATGAGCTGTGGGATGTTGATGTCAATTTCGACAACAGGGTGGAGGTTGCAAGAGAGGTAGCCTGTTTACGGGAGGAGTGTCGACCCGGACTATTGGTAAGAATGGACTCTTGGGTCAACTGTGAACCATTAGCACGACTGCTGCTGGTAGACTTTGATGTCACATTCCCAAGCCGCCCCGTCAGGCTATTCCCTAGAGAGCTTGTGGCGTTGGAGAGAAGTGGAAAAGACGCCGTATTGAAGACTGTCTTGGTGGTCGTCAGTGTTTTTGTTGTAGATTTAGCCACAGCAGTTGTTGTTGTGCGCGAAAGACCGAGGCATGAACAAGCTGACGAGTAGGCGGCGACCGAGGAGCAAGGCGATGCGTAGGTTGGGGTGGATGCCGCACTAGCGGTCAATCGCCGCTCTTCCAGAGCATTTCCATATCCAGGCCCACCAAAGGCTTCGAATTCGAGGTTTCGCGGCTCGCGGGGCGCAGGAACTGCCGTCGCAGCATGTTGTGTTGTTTCGGTGCTGCGGCTTTGCGAGAGCTTCGAGACGGTCGAGGTCACGGTGAGAGTGGTCGACAAGGTGCTAGAGGTGGTGCGTCAGAAGGCCCCGCATCCCTTCAATCGACGCTGAAAGGAGTTTTGTCTGCCATACCTCGCTGCTGGCGTCACGGTGAGGCGAAAGAAAGAAAGACAATCGGCAGTACCGTTTCTTCCTCTGGCAATTCGTTGGACAGCTGAGAAGCTCGAGTCAGCTCCAGTTGCAGTTACGAGGTGGTGGCCCGGCTCCACCATTGGGGTGCCTTGGCACTCACCGCGGAGACAGTTGTTACTGGAACACCCCCGTGACCCTGCGGCACTTGCAATCCCAGCCAATTCCAGGCCCCACAACCCGACGGCGACTGCAGGAACAATCCGCATTTCTCGTTTTTCGCCTGTCGCGACTCAATCCATCGTTAAAGGACTCGTGAGTTTCTCCCGTGACATCTCGACAGCGATGCGGTGGCTTTTACGTGAGCCACGCGCCGGGCCGGAGCATTCAAAAGCTGCAAGAGAACCTCCTTGATTTCGCGATCCAGACTTTTTGGCTCGCAAAAACCGGTTCCAAGGTGGTATTTCGCCTGTTTCCGGTCCCTTGACTGAGATTCCCATACCATTTCACGGAGATTTCATTTCCATGCCCCTGCCAACCTGCCGACGATCCAGGGGCACTCCTAGATTGAACCTTGGAAGCAGTCCCGCTCCGCTATTTGGGTATTCCTATCGGCGGATCATTGGGCGCCTAGGAACGGAAACTCCAGATTGACTACGTCAGTGTCCGAGTCGCGGGTGTTGATTGAGACGCGGAGTGCCAGCGAGGGGACAAGCCTGAACTTGGTCTTCCTTGGCACCCCTCAGTACTGCATTGCGCCGCACACAACCAATTCTCTTTTGACCACCACCACGCGCATCTTGGATCTCAGATTGATGAATAATGATTTCCTCCTGCGTTGCGGGGGTATCACGACATGCCCCTCAGCCATCTCCCGAGTCCAGCAGACCTCCCATAAAGCGATCTGACAGCTCGCTTCCCCTATTCGCGCCGTCGAGTTGCCTATTCAGGACAGACCTCAACGCTGCCACGCCGTGCACGCCCACCATGACAGCCCCATCGCGTGGCAAAGGCCCCGGCAATCCGTGGGGTTGGATCGATGGTTCTGGACACGCCTGCATGGCCTCGATTGTCTCCTCATCCTTTTGCGTCTTGGCGCGGACATCGATCTCGGTGTGTCGCCGTCGAGGTGAGGGCCCGTGTTGATTGGCGACCACGGCGGCTGCTCACGATAGCGCAGCCGTTGGCCTTGATGGCTGCCGCACTCGTCGTGGCCTGATGAGTGACTGGGGAGAATTGGGCAACAAATCGGGGTGTGTGGTGGATAGCATGTTGTCGTCGGTGGTGGCTTCATGCTGTTTCCTGCTGTTGACAGCTGACTTCATGCCCCTCGGTACTCCTTGGTGCTCCTCCACGATGCACGACCGTCCGTGAGCGCCGCTGTGCCCTCGTGCCATTCGCCAATGCCCCGCGGGCACGGTTTGCTGTGACCCCTCGAGCCGTCGCCCGCCGGCCACCATTGCGACCTGGGAGGCGGGACGCCGCTCGTTCTGTGGAGAAGACGGTAGCCGATGGACGCCCACCCCCGCACCCTGAGGTGCCGGATCGGGGGGGGGGGCGCCAGGGGTCCTCTGCCGTCCTCGGGCTTTCCATCTCCCACATCTCCCACCTCTCTCGACAATTCTTGTGGATAGCCTTGTACGAGGTTGGCCACGCGCTGCCATAAGGAGATGTAGGACTGTGCGTTCGCAGTAGCCTGGCTGCACACAATCCAATGTGCAGCACTCGGCGAGTATCGTGTGCATGGGGCGACTGTTGATACTTTGCGAGCAACGAGGCCTATAAGACCCAACCCGACGGCATGCCGGACCAGGTTCACCCCGGTGCTGGTTGACTGGTTGGCAGCCCGATCCATATCCCATCATACCTTCGGGCTTTTTAGCCCCTAGCCGTTGCCAGCATGGAAGCTCCCAGTGACGATCAAGGGCCTCGAATCCTCATCACAACCTGGACCCTCACTGGGCTCTCTGGTACCTTTCTCGTCGTGCGCTTGTTCTGCAAGCTGCACACAAAACGGCGCCTCTGGTGGGATGACTACGTCCTCGCCTTGTCATGGGTACGTCCCATTACTCCAGGCCATGTTGTGATCAGCTCTTAATAACTCCAGATCATGCTCCTGTCCTCCATCGTCCTCGTCACGGTGAGCGTGACTCACGGCCTCGGAAAGCACGTCTACGCGGTGCCACCAGAAAACTTCCCCTTGCTCGGCGTGGTCGGCAACCTGACCGGGACCTTCTCGATCCTCGCCGCGACATGGAGCAAGACGTCGTTCGCCCTGACTCTGCTGCGACTCATGCAAGGACGGATGCGCATCTTGCTTTGGTTCATTATTGCTACGGTTAACATCCTTATGAGTCTTAATGCGGTATTTATGTGGGTTAGATGCACGCCCGTACAGAAGACGTGGAACCCATACGCTCCAGGGACGTGCTGGGATCCAGAAGTGTATCCCAAGTACGGGATGGCGGCTGCCGGTAGGCTTTGGCCATTATGCAACTGGTGGTACCCGTGGCTGACCTGATTTTCCCAGGATATTCCGCCGCGGCCGAGTTTGCGCTCGCGCTCTTGCCGTGGAAAGTGATTTGGAAACTTCAGATGAAGCGCAAGGAGAAGTTTGGTGTTGCCATGGCCATGAGCATGGGCATATTGTAAGTTCCTGCAGTCGCGCAAACATGCCTTGAAGGGGATGCTGACACGCGACAGTGCTGGTGCGACAGCTGTCGTCAAAACGACCGAGATTCCATCCCTTGCATCTGCCGACTTTACCTGTGAGCGCGTCTTGCCGAAAACCACTCACTCACCCTGCCTGACTAACGCGTCGCAGATGTATCCGCACCCTTGGTCCTTTGGGGTGCTGCCGAGTCAGGCGTCACCATCATGGCCGCCTCGATCCCGGTGCTGCGCACGCTATTCCGCGACTTGAATAACCTGAGCAGGAGGTACTACATCGCTGAGAGTAAGAACGCAACGCAGAACTCGAGGGTCGCTCCGCGCAGCGTCAATAACACTACTGTTGTTACTATTTCTGGCGGCGCTCAGTCTTCTTTGGAGCTGGAAAAGACGAATAGCACGAGCGATAAAGCGCCGCTGCGAGAGTCGTGTGGCCAGATTTTCCAGAGCACCGAGATTGTGGTTGCTGTTGAGCCCAGGAGGGAGGATGATGATGGTGATAGAAATGACCATCTTCCGTTTGTGCAGATTGGGGGGGCCTTGTAAGATACCAGATAGAGTTTCATGGATGTCTTATCAATTATTGTCTTTTACGATGTCGCAAAACATTAATTACCGTCAGACACATTGATCCAGCTCGAGTAGATTGTGGTGAAGGGCAAAAAGAAACTCTCCCGCCGGGAATTGAACCCGGGTCCCGAGCGTGGTCCGGATGGATGACAAGCTCATATACTGACCACTATACTACGGAAGATGTACTGATGTTGACATCAGCTGTAGTGTTGGTTGGTTGGGATTGCCCCCTGGAACTATTGCCTATACCCTTTTGCTAGCCCCACTCCACATCCCTGCTTGCTCCACCCAAATTTCACACATCACGATTCATTGCATCACAGCAATCGACCACAAAATATCTAGACAATCAATTCATGCTGCCATGAAGCCGTTTCTATTCCTTTTCGACATAATATGACAATTTAGAAGCCGTCTCGCCCATTTGCATCATCCACCATTGAATCTCAGTGCGAGAGTATTTAGTGACTGAAATTGTCCAAGCAGTTTCGTCGCTTCAATTTCGAGTCGTTCAACCAAGATTTGGACAGCACTCCTTTCGATTTTATTGTCAAAATCGCTACTTCATTCCTCTAACTGAATTGGTACTTTACACCCCGTCTATGAGACCCAACCGTTCCCAACTGTCATGCTCAACTAAGCTGCAAGGACCCGAGCCCAGCTGCTCTGCGCTAATGTCGTGCAACGCAACTTCAAGCCTCAACAATCATCAATGCTTCTTCCAGTTACACCATAAGCGCAATATGTTTCAGTTCACTGCAGTGGCAGGTTAGCCCCAACCTCACTCGATTCCAGCAAGAAGAAAAAAAAACATACCTCTGAACCTGCTCTCCAACCTTCATGGGCAGATACTCAACCTCCTCCCCCTCGTCCTTCCCGAGGTTGAACTGCTGCACCCTAACCTCCCTCGCCTGCTCGGCCAGCACAGGGATGGGCGTCAGGTCGTGGTCCGACGACAAGTGCCAGAAGAACGTCGACGAGATACGCACGAGCGGGCGGTCGGGCAGGGCCCTCTTGCGGGCTTCAATCACGGCCAGCGTCTTGTCGTTGACCACCACCTCGTGGAAGCCCGCCTTGATCAGCCCGCCCGTCATGTGCTCGAGCTGCTTGCCGGCCTGCACCAGCAGGTTGTTGCCGGACGGGATCTTGACCGGGATGCGCTTGCCCGTGTTGCGCGCCCAGATGTGCAGCCCCGGGTAGCGCGACCGGCCGTGGATGGTCAGGAAGTTGAGGTCCGTGTGGAAGCCGGCGAGGATGGTATCCTGGTGGCTGTATTTCACAAGGTCCGAGGCGGTCGGGGCGAGGAGATGCGGGCTAGGATGGGGGGTAAAGGGGTCAGTGTTAGGTTGGGGGTGTGTGTTGGGGGGGGGGGGGTGAGAGGGGGGACTGCGTACCCGTATCGCCCGGCGTCTTTGAATGTTCCGGCTGGGAGGCCGAGACCGACGGCGGCCATTTCGGTGAGACCCTCGACGCTGGACTGCTGGTTAGTACCGGGGCTTCCCGGGGGGGGGGGGGGGAGGGGGGATGGGGGTTTGGCTGCGACTCACGCGTCTTTCATCGATGTGCCCCACTGGTTCATGATCGGCCCCCAGCGCTCCTTGATATGAGGCGCCTCGGGGGTGATGTTGGCGGCATTCAGACCGGGAAATTCGGTTTTGTACGGAGGGGTCTCAACCATCCTCCAGAAAAACCTGCATTTCGGGTCTGGGTCGTGGGCGGTGATATCGAGTGGGCGCTCCGAAGGCTCTAAGCGCTCAATCACGCGCAGGCACGGCTCGTCGACGGCACACTTGGGCTTCTCGGTGTTTTCGAGTGTCACGCCAATCTGGTAACTCAACTCGGGCCGTTCATCCTTCTTCAAGTCTTCCTCTGGCTGGGCGAAATAGTCCTCGAGAAGATCGAGAAAAGTGGAGTTGTCCTCCTCAGACACGCGCGAGTCGTGGAGCACGAGGGCGCCATACGTGATCAGGGCCTTGGCTGCCTTGACACACTCGGCCTGCACCCCTGGAGAGCCGCGCGGATGGTTGAGGAAGACGTCGAGATCGACAACGGGCAGGTCCATGGGGAGATCCGCGGTAAGATTCTGAGAGAGGACCGTCATCTTGAATGTCGCGCTGGGGATGGTGAGTGGTGGGGTGAGGGTGAGTGAGGTGAAGGTGCAACGGTGATGATGCGGGGTTCGGAATTGCAAAACGCTGACGGCGAGATAGCTGAGACGAGTGATAAGCCAAGAAGCCGACCACGTCCGACGCCGTTATATATTGGGATTTAGGTGGGAAAAAACTGAACGAGGGAAAAAGCCAGCAAAACAAACACGTAGAGAGGCAAAAATGCAAAATTTGACTCGTGATAAAAAGCCGAATGAGGAAGGTCTCTGGCAGCGCCAGTCTCGGGACCTGGGCAAGCTGGGCTAGACTGAACAACCAACTGGTAAAGCGACCGCGGAGGGCGTCTTCCTGAAAACGGCATGTCGCGAGGAGCTCTCACATGGGGCCTGTCACCCGCCACCCACTGCCAGGCTCCGCACGGCCGGCACGCATGATTAGAGGGGCACCTTAGCAGGTGGCCATCTTTTGAAACAGCCCGATCAAACGGCGTCGGCTCTTCTGGAACATCTTATAATTTAGTTCGACCCTTTATCAATCCTACAACTGTTATATCTCTTCGTCGACTTCAGAGACCTAGTCGCCGTTTCCAACGTACCTCATGCACGGATATCCATCCGTAGGTACCTACATGGGAGGGTGCACGGATGAAAAAGATCGTCGTCACAAGGCACAATTTTAGCCCCCGTCCGAGGGGAGAGAGATCTATCTGCCCTCAGTTGGGGTCACAATGCGGTCTCCTTCCAGCGGCGTGTTGCCGTGCTTACGGATCCTCACCACCGCCTCTTCTCCTTTTCACTCTTGCCTCACAAACAAACACCAAGCATAGTGCAATTGCCTAGGGAAATATGGTGAGTAACTGCACTCAGCATTCTCGTTGATCCCGTCCTGGGTGAGTCACTACTGGGGGGAATGCGAGGGTCTTTGACGTGGGTCTCAGGCCCCAGCTGCCAGCAAAAATCTCCAAAACTCGCCAATTCCATTTGTTGACTTGGTGAGGGGACCACCAAAACGACGGGTTCTTGCGCCCCGACAAGATTGCTGTTAGGTTAGGCATCACTGGCGCTACACGCATGTTGCCGCAGCCCCAAGGCAGCAGCTCCAGTCGCATTCGTGCCGCCACCCAGACCGTCACTTTGTTTCGGTGCTCAATGTCGAGCTCTGTCAAGGGGTTGGAGGTTGGGATTCACAGATTATCAGGCACAATGATCAAACTTCAAAACATTAAATATCATGGATGGCATCGCCGCATTTCTCATCTTGCTAGAGTATCCAACTTGACGCATTCGAATCTCATTGTCCTCTGTTTGCTAAATTCGCATCCACCTCCACCGCGCTCAAGCAACCTTCAGCATGGCAGCCACTATCTCCAAAACCACCGTCCAGAAGCTCTTCAAGCATGAGTGTGAAGCTGGAAGCTGTGCCGATCTTTGGTCCGTCTTCTCGGACCTTAGTGAAGAGCAAAAAGATGTCGACGAAAAAGTCCGCAACCAGCCGATTGTCCACCGCCACTATTTCGACTCCAAGAAGTGGAGGACGGTCAATTTTACCATCAACTCGCCTGACATGAGGGCTCTAATGGCCAAAGCCCTCGAAGACTATCAAGATCTCGACTTGGAGCTGGAACGCTGGACGTTCTGTCCGCCCTTTATGCCCATTGTCCACCGCTGGGGCCGATTCCAGGAGCTGCATCGGGAGGTCAGTGATGCCTCGCCTGACTCGCCCGACTCGCCTGGAGCTGCCAAGAAGGAGGCGGTTGACGACCTCATGGATTTCTTGACACCTCTGCTTGCCCCTTCTGTCGACGCACTCGGTGATACTCGTCTGAGCGGCTTGATCTCGTGGAATAGTATCTGGCAGATATTCCCCCCTGGTGAGCTGGTCATGACCAAGCTCTACGGCGTGGAAGTTGTTTGCCGAGTGGTCGAGCATAAGGAATGGCCGGGGGCTTATGAGGTTACTATGGAGTACCTCGATTGGAACGGCGGGCAGTGCGGCTTCACAAGCACTAAACGGAATATCAGTGCCTATCAGGGCATCACCCACGTCACCTCTCTCCCCGTCTATCCCCTGTCCTTCGCCGAGGACTCTGAGGCTATCAAGCGCGCTCTCACCCATCGGGGACGTCATTTTGAGGCGCTAAGGGGGTATCACTTCCGCACGTACAGCGGCCACAGGATCTTGATAAACTCCAATGATCAGCGGCCTGTAAGATGACCTGGTCAATGCGAGCTTTCGCCTGCTAACTCCCGCTTTTGGAGGCGGCTGGTAGGGTGGTGATTGATGCTTACTCCTACTATCGGAGTAACAACCTCGTCCAGCCCGAATTGAAGTGGCTCACTGGCAGCTCAAGTACGAAAATCCCGAAAAGTAAGGCTAATAAGGACGACTCTGACAGCCCCCCAAACCTATTAGCGGGTGCGTCCGAGTCATCCAAGTCTCCCAGTCTTTGGCGCGAGAATCCTGAGGTTAAATAAGCTAAGAGTTTTGCAGAACCGAAGAAAACCCAAGACGACCAGAACCAAGACGGAATGGTCGCCGTGGGGCCCAAACCAGTCTCCGCCGATCGCTTCGAAGACCTGACGCCGCTGTCGGACGAAGAATGCCTCCTTGCCACGCCGTGGGTGATCGGTCTAGATCTCAAAAACAAGGAGTGGGGTATGTTGATATATGAGCGAATCGGTGTCCCGAGTTTTGCTAACTCCCGTCATCAAGGCCGGTTTTTTATTGACAACCTCAAGGACATTGTGTGGAACGACAAGGCATTTGACAACCTTGTGCTCCCTGGAGGCGAGAAAGAGCTGGCCTGGGATTTTGTTGAGAGCAAGGCATACTCGAAGGAGACCTATGATGACTTTGTCACCGAGAAGGGTTTGCTCCGCCTCCCTGGCTTTTTGCTCCAGTGTCAACCGCTAACCAAGACGTAACCCAGGCCGTGGCATCATCATTCTCATGTTTGGGCCACCCGGCGTTGGCAAGACGTTTACTGCGGAGGCTGGTAAGACAAATCCCGCCTGCCCTACTCTCCCGGTATGCTGATATCAAGTAATTCAGTCTCTGAGAGGGCCCGAGTTCCGTTGTACTCTTTGAGCGCAGGCATGCTGGGCACGGATCCGGCCGACGTGGAGGCGTCTCTGGAGCGGGCACTTGAGCTCTGCCGCATGTGGAACGCCATGCTCCTTCTCGACGAAGCCGACGTCTTCCTCGGGGCCCGAACCAATGACGGCATTGCTAGAAATGAGCTTGTGTCGAGTATGTACCCAACTCAACCCCCCTTTCCCAGCACACGCTCTGACAACTCCACACAGTCTTCCTCACCAAGCTCGAGTACTACCAAGGCATCCTCTTCCTGACAACCAACCGCGCCTCGACCATCGACCACGCCTTCCAGTCGCGCGTCGACCTCTTCCTGCCGTACCGCTCGCTCACCGACGGGGCGCGGAAAACGGTGTGGCAGAACTTTATCAACCACCTGGGCTCTCACCGGTTCGATCTCGTGGAGGCGGATCTGGACAAGCTGTCTAAGCTGAAGCTGAACGGCCGAGAGATCAAGAACTTGATCAAGACTGCGCAGCTGCTCAGCTTCCGGTCGGGGGGCAAGGTCACTTCGGAAAAGCTGTGCATTCTTGCTGAGAAGCGCGTGGAGGCGCTCTCGCAGCTGGAGGATTATTAGGGGGAGGGTTTTCAAGGGGTGAGGGGGGGGGGGGGGGGGGGGGGGGGTTGACGATGTCTGAGCGTTGCGTGTGCTACTGGGTTTGGTCGGATTAGAATATTCAAGGGTTCGATAACTGCCATAGCGGTAGCAAGCGGTCCGCGACTCCTGTTCGAGTCGGGTTGTTGGCACTTTGTTTGGGACTGGAGGTTAGGACCTGGGGGTACACGATAGCCGGGCTGGATCGGGGTGTTCAATGGGTCGATACGCCGCAGCGTGCAGCAAGCGCCCTGTGACCTTCAGGAAGATTTGGCCTAGTGACAACAAAGCCCTCATTTTCTTCAATTTCTTTTCTCTTTTCTTTTTCAAATATTCACACAGAATAAACCCCATCATGCCTATTCCGGACATCAAAGTGTGTTGCCTGGCCGGCAGGGCGGATAATAGGGGCAATAGCGCACAAGCGCGTCATCATCATCCGGGCCATGAGAGGAGCCAAGACGGCAACTGCTGGCAGTTCGGGAGATTACCAGTGCCGATAGACGATCTTTGTCACAATATAGACATCTAAGAGATGGCTATTACCGCGAGCCACTCAACCCCAGGACAATCCACAGCCGGCAATTTACGAGGCAGGCTCTCGAGAGGAGGTTGACAGCTGGAAGCATACCCCGCCCCTGCCATTGAGCATATAATGTCTCGATGGTCTCCCAAGTCTCTCACTGTGTGGAAGTAACGCCTCTCCACATACCACGATGCGTCTGTTTGGTATCACTGCAGCGCTGGCCCTCGGCCTCGCCCAGACAGCATCAGCAGCCTGCAACGAAACAATCCTGCGTCTGGCTACGGACAGATACATCGCGGCACAGAGCACGGGAAGCTTGCAGTGGATCAGCGAGATCCTCAGCGACAACATCACCTACGTTGAGAACGGAAAGTTCCTCGGCATTGCGAGCAGCGCGCTCGTCGAGTCGCTGCGCATCGACCGCAGCCACAGCATCTTCGACCTGGTGCAGTGCGCCTCCTTCACGGACCTGATCGTGACCAACCCGGCCAGCCCGCGGGTGGTGGGGGCGCAGCTGTGGGTGGCGGGCGACAAGGTGACCAAGATCGACCGCATCGTGACGACGACGGGCGACTGGCTGTTCAACGCGACGGGCACGCTGCACTACGCGCTGCGCGAGGACTGGGGCGTGATCCCCCCCGCCCAGCGCGACAGCCGCGCCGTCATCAAGGCGGCCGCCGACGCGTACCTCGACGTCTTCAAGAGCGCCAACGTCTCGGTGCCCTGGGGCACGCCGTGCGCCCGCCTCGAGGGCGGCGCCTACACCGGCAAGGGCCTGCCCTCCGACTCGTGCAACCTCGGGGTGATCCAGTCGTACGATATGCCGAATCGACGCTATGTCATTGACGAGACGGTTGGCGTTGCGAGTTTGTTGCTGGAGTTTGGGAGCATCGGGAATGCGCCTGACAGCCACCAGTTCCGCATCGAGGGGGGCAAGCTGCGATTTATCCATACCATGACTTATTGCGAGAAGAAGCCGAACTGCGGGTATACGAGCGGTCCCTTTGCACCACCATAGTGGCATGTGTAGTATCTCGAGTACAGACTAAAATGCCATGTATGGTTTTACCGTGTCGTGAACGAGACTTGCGTGATGCCAATCGCTTGGCTATGGGAACTTTTCTGACCATCTCCGCTCTAGGTGTTCCAGACGCCTTCTCTGTATGACACCCAGCGCGCGACGGATGTGCTGCTGGTGCTAATAGGAGGAGGCACGGTTCAATAGCTGGAAAGAAATACCACCACCGCCAGATCCGGGAAATGCTCCTCAACCCGCGACGACTAGAGAGCACCGGGGAAAGTGCACTCTTCAGATGCCACCCTGAAGCTGTCCTGGGTGTTCTAATCGACCAATCGCTCAGGACTTGTCTTCGGGATGCTGAGGCAGTGAGTGGTAGTGGATGAGGGGGATAGGAGTAATGGTTACTAGACCTAGACCTCGAGCTCGAAGAAAAAAAAAAGGAAAGATCGCTACATTGCCGCAGCTGCCACTTGATAGACGAAAAGAGTGCTTCTGGCAGTTCCTAGATTTGTTTGTGTGTGTCGAAGTTGTTGATAGCAGTAGGTTCGGGATGGTTCAAATACCTACACGCTTGTCTATAATCTCGTGCACATGGATACCTAGATTTGGACAGGGCCCCCAAACAGGATGCTAGGTACCTACCTAATCACAAAATAGGTAGGTAAGCGGGATGACAGAAAAAACCGAATAGCAAAAGGCCAGTGGTCCGTGCCAGTGGCTGCGCACTAACAGACCCTACTAAATTTACAACATTTCGATTACCTTCAGCTCATACCACCACTACACCACCACCACCACCACCACCACCACGATGTAATAGGTCCGTACCACCTTACGCCAATAAAAGTATACCTCCTTAGAATGGCTATGTATTTAGACACCTACACCGCGTTCCGTTCTTTAAGGCCAACCTACTCTAGCAGTTCGGTATCCGCAGCAGAACATAGGGTTAGGAGATCCTTCGTCATAGCAATAACTGAAAAGAGAAAGCGATGCCAAGGAGCTAGGCTCCTTTCCACAGCTGTGGCTAATGCCAGAGCGTTGTGCCACACCCACCGCAGGTATGCGATAGGATTCTATGGTAAGGAGGATGCAAGATGTGTTAGAGGGCGAGGGTCAAATGAATGGGTAGTGCAATAGGAGTATATAGTGGTACTTGGATTTATATGTAAATTTGCTTTGTAGACTTGTAGAATAATGCGAAGTGATATGTTTTGGTTTTTTTCTGGCAACCGCTTGGTAAGTAGGGCAGGGCGCACCAGGCGGGCTCACGCTAGTAGCGTCACAGCTTACATCCACAGCACAGCCCTCCCGATTGGCTTCCCCCTGGGCCTGGTCTGGAGGAAAAGCACTGCAATTTTAGCCTTCCGCAGATAACTCCAACAATAATATCTGCCCGATAATCAGTATTACATTAGAGCCAAGACTTGAGGTACAGAGGTACAGCTGCAATACAGTCTCACATCTCAGAACTAAATCAGATAACATCTCTACTCCACTCTCTCCTTTTCGTATCCTCTTAACCCCAAACCTTGCTTTCTCTCAAGAATTCAACACAATTGGACAAGAACGTGCCGCATGGCCCCATCCGCGATGCCGGCGCCAGCCAGCAGCGGCGACAGCTCTGGCACAAGGCTCTCGACTCGCCCCACCCCGATGCAAGGGCGAATCTGAGCCTGATCAAGACACACAAGCGAGACGTGCCGGCTGCCGTGTTGAGAGCAGCTGAAGACTCAACGTTCCGTTGGTATCCACACTTTCCCCGGGAGATTGCAGCTGGCTAACTCCAGTGCCCAGTTCGCTTCGCCAAGAGCCCCTTTCGTGTTGCGGACAGCGAGCCAATGCAAAAGATACTCGCCCGTGGTTGACGAGCGGGACGGGGTGAGTGCGTTGCGTGAGGCGTGTGCAGGGCTGTGGCCCGGGGTTGTGAGGGTGCTGCTGAAGCGGGGCGCGGATCCGGACCGGGGTGAGGGCGGAGTGACGCCGTTGTTGGCGGCTTTGGGTGGGTGTGCGGCGCCGCTGCTGGGGAGGTTCGGGGGGGGGGGGGGGTGGGTGGGGGATTACTGAGTTGGTGGGGATGCGTCGTGCTGTGGTGAGTGGGCATGTTTTGGGCGCGTTGGATGAACCTAGGGGGAAGAAGAGGCGAAAGAAGAGGATGCCCAGCAATATGACGTCTTGAATGGTTTGGTATCTCCAAATAGCTCCGAAAAGGACTCAGAACCCGAAACGGCGGTTTATAACGGCAGCCTCCACGAGCGCGAGACGGAATCCACCATCTCCTTTAAGCAAGCATCCGACTGCGCCACCATTGTCCAGAGCCTGATCGACCGCGGAGCCACCGCCGAGACAATCTTCACCAGCTCCAGCACGGTCCTGCACCCAGCATCCTTCATCGGGTCCAGGCGAATCGTCCAGCTCCTCCTCGACAGTGGCGCACGCGTCAACAGGCGGCGTCTTCGGATCGGCCCTGTTCGCGGCCCTGATTGGAGACCACCTGAACATAGCCCAGCTTCTGCTCGACCGCCGACGTCCACCACGTCCACCCGAAGCACGCCACCGCTCTGCACTACGCCTGCGCCCAGGGTAGGGTGCTCGCGGTGAAAACGCTGCTCGAGCGCGGTGCGGACCTCGCGGCGCTAAATGCCAAGGACGAGACAACACTCACGCTAGCCCTAACCAAACAGTAGTTTCGCCCCAGGTCGATCATGGAATCGAACGCCAAGCCCGAAGAGACGATTCTGTATTGTTTTCTCCGAGCCGGCGGCGTTCAGATGCGCCCCATCTGCAAGATAACCCCTGAGATCCTGGACGCCCAGACCGGGCAGGACACCGTCAAGCTGCTGCTCGAACACGACCTCGCCCGCTTGGGCACCGAGCCCACCGCAATAAGAGTGCTTGAGACGACGGCCTACAACCCTTACTGGTGGGAAAAAGACGGGAAACGGGCGCTCGAGATGCTGTGGGAGTGGGATCCCGGTCTGCGAGTTACGAGTCCCATGCTCGAGGCGGCGAGGAACTCGCACGATCTCAAGTTTCTCTTGACACAGGATCGGGCGAAGTTGCCGGTTCCGAACGTGGCCATGAGGAGGGCTATCGAGACCTTGTCCGACGCGCCGGAGAAGGTGGGCTTGCGATTGACCCACGACCCAGACATGGAGCTGAAGCCAGACACCAACACGCGGGTCTTTGAGCAAAGGATATTTTGTCTTACCTCACTCGAAACAGACGGCATTTCCGGCGTTTCAAAAGGCTACGGTATTTTTAGCTTGTTAGGTGGATTTGCCTGCTCTAGGTAGACAAAATCCACCTAATAGATGAAATCTACAAACATTTTCTTACACTTGATGGCACTCTTGTTTCTTTCCATAATTCTCTTCGGTCCCATATCGTCCGCGGGGATCCGACTGTTCCGCCGAGTCAGCCAAGGGCCGCTTCCGAGTCCACGATCCGAACATCGGTCCGGGATGGTTGTCGACCTCGATGTTTTCGGCCGCATGCTGTATTCCGCCAGATTTACCAGCTTGTCTTCCTGGTGTGGCAGATATGCGTAGTTCCGTGAGAACTAAAGTCAAATAGCGACGTCTATGCCACTTTTCACAACGCACCTTGGGTATAAAGAAGTGTACAGCAATTAGCTCACGACGCAGAGCGACCATTTACTCATCAAAGCACTACTTGTTAGGCACCCAGCCATGTTTACAAAGAGAGCAAGATGAAAGAGGAGCGACCACTTCTTGATTCTACGAGCGGGATATAAGACGATGTCTAATCTGTGGATAGCTAGCTGGTACTCGAGACAGGAATTTCCCAGTGAAGCTAGCAACTTATAACTCATAGAGGTCCGGTTCCTCTCAAGAACACCTCGTATCGTCTCAACTGTCAAAGCCAAAGCAAAAAAAAATCGTCCACTGTCCCCATGGACCTTTGGACCTCCACCACCGTGCTTGTTGAGCTACGCTGCACCTTGTGCGAAAGCGGAGGGCGCTCGAGACGGAAACTGCTCCCCATCGTCTTCGCGGCCAATCTGAAGCTCGAGACGGGCAAAACCTTTGTCCGTTCTCTCGACCACGTCTGTTTAAAGCGCGTGCGGGCGGCAACAAGATACGACCTCCGTGGGATCGAACCTGTCGTCAACTACGAGATGGAAGCCTCATTTGTATGGCAAGGCCTTGAAGAAGCCAAGCTGGCGATTGTCAGCCTGACGGAAATGGAAATCAGGGACCAGTTGGACTTGATGGCGAAAAGGGGCTACCGCGACTCTATCCTGGTCCAGATGGTTGTCGAGGTTGGCGAAGGGGATGGAATGAAGGAGGTGGAGCGCGCATGAAGCTGGGCTCAGGGGCGGGGAGTAATCCAACTTGGAGAACGAAGCGGAAATACGACAATATTGGAAGGATATGGAGGTTCTTTCCAGGTGTTGTCCGATTATATGGAAGGACGGGAAGGAAATACCCGGGTTCAAGGCTCAGACACAGTTTCTGAACAGCTACACCATCCGACCCCTGAAATCAATCTTGTCAGAGACATTGTGCGGATAGCTTTGGCAAGTTCAAGGTATTGCTGCCCCTCTTAATGATGACACATAAACCACATTACGACTCGCGACCTCTTCGGGAGCTTGTCCAGCGACAATGATCTCCTCCAAGTTGCTGCCTGGGGGCTTTGAGGGCAATTTCAGGCATCACAGCATTACTCCTTTCCACCTATTGCGTCAAAGGTTGCCTTTGCCATAATAAAGCCCATCCCCCGTGTTACCGAAGCTACTACATTGGCGGAAAAATAGGGCGGCAATGGGCTTTTGTAGCCTCTACCACTGGCCCTGGCCCTCTAGACCCTATGGACTTTTGGCTAGAGAAAAGGGGCAAGGCTCACTGGAAAGTAAAATTGCATGTCCATCTGCTACACTCTCTAGCACGCCCAGCCCCTAAGCGTCTGCATGCGGAGAATTGAGAATGCATGGAAAGGGAACTTTGCATGCGAGCGATATTACCCCAAGGGCTCGAATGGACATCTGTGCTCGCTTGGCATGGCGCCATCGATGCAGGCAGATGGGAGGCTGCAGCCGTAGCAGTGCCGTAGGGGGCAATCAGGAGGGCGAGGCTTTCCAACAGGACGTGAAGAATGCAAGCAAAATGAGCTATCACTTGATGTATCATCTGAGATCGGGCGTTTTTCAAGCCTTGTTTTGACGCCTGACTAACACAGTAATTGTCCCTTTTTTTGTGCCCTTTTCTTTTGTTGCTTTTGCGGGCGAAAAAAAAAAGGGGACGAAAAGGGGGCAGCTGCAAGATTGAGGTGGAATGCACCTAGTGCAGCACCTTCCGGCAGGTTGACTCGAAGGGAAGGCAGGATGCCTTGACAAGCTGCCTCCAGGCAGGTGTTTGTACGACCTCACGGCCACCATCGGCAGCCACGACCCTGCCCTGGCCATGACAACTGTCAACTTGTCAGATGGCATGGCGAGATGGCATGGCATGCAGCAGGCGCGATCGGGTTGTCTCGGCTGGAAGCAGCACCTGGCATGACCTGGCATGGACCTGACAGTCTGGAATATCGCGGTCGGGTCTAGGGGCACCCCTCTCTGGCGGGCGGGCCATGGTCATGCATCGACCGCGGGAGCTCTACGATTCGCCAACCGGCCCGCTCCCATTGGAGTCAAATCAAGAGAGCCAGTCGAGCCCGTCCGGCGGCCCTGTAGGTTTGCCTGGGCTTGCCTGATGCTCGCCGAGGCAGGAAAAAAGTGCCAAAAGTGCACCAACTTGCAACGAGTGCCAAAACGGTCCCCGAAAGAATTGCCTCATGCCCATTCCCCAAACCTGAACCCCAACTTGCGCGGTCCCCCATGCCACCACGACGGCGATAAAGCATACCGGGCACACGCATCACACGCATCACACGCATCACACCCAGCACACCACGCCGACGCACACCACACACATCCTGCACCACATCACACATCGCACACCACGGGCAATTGAAGCCGAGGGTGCAAAGGGGGCCAAGGGGTGGGCAGGGATGACACTCGAGATCCTCTAAACCTCCGACTTGGCAAATCGGAACATTAATCCCTCGACTATGAACCGCGGAAATCGGTACCGGACCGCCAGTCCAGATCCCACCGCGCCCACCATGCCGAAGCCACTCGCCGGTCCGAGTGCGCCCCAACGACTGGATCTTGAACGGCAGCAGCAGCAGTATCACCACCACCACCACCACCACCACCACCACCATCAACAACCACAACACCAACACCAACAACAGCACCAACAGCAGCAGCAGCAGCAGCACCAGCACCAGCATCAGCACCAGCACCAGCACCACGGCCAGGATGGCCAGCAGATGCAGGCACAGACGCACCGAAATTCGGGTGGTGCCGTCCCAGCCACCATGCCCCAGCCAGGCGCAGAACGACCCGGGGCCGGGTATGCTCCGGCCACGACCCCAGGTAATTACCATGCTGGCAGCAGCGGCGGTCCCGCGGCACAGCCCGCGGGATCCGCGCCACCCTTCGGCAGAATGAGCGGTCACGGTGGAGGGCCCGGGTATCCAGCAATGGCGCATTCGGACATGGCACCCCTGGCCGCATATGGCGCGACCATGCCCATGCCACTACCACTGGCCATCCAACCCATGCCCATGCCCATGCCCATACCCATGGTCGGTGTTACTCCAGGAAGCGGGATGGATCCCGTGGAAAACAATAACAACAACAATAACAACAACAACACCAGAAATACCACCAACAACACGCCCACCATGGCCGAAGGCCAACAACCCCTCCCGGGGCTGCACCGGGAGAACAGCGGCGGCGGCGGCGGCGGCGGCGGCGGCGGCGACATGATGCCGAGACCGGGATCTGGGCCCGGACCTAGCCCGAGCGGCGCCGCCGCCACCGGTGGTTCCGAGTACCCGCAGTCGGCGTACAACTACGGGACGTGGACGGCGGCCGACGACCGCACGCTGCTGTCGGCGCGGGCGCGGGGCCAGCACTGGGCGGACCTGCAGCGGGCGCACTTCCCGTCCAAGACGGCCAACGCGTGCCGCAAGCGGTACGAGCGGCTGATGGAGCGGCGCGGCGTCTACGACTACGACGCGCGCAAGCTCGAGCGCATCGCCAAGGAGTACATGACGATGCGGCGGCAGATCTGGTCGGGGCTGGCGGCGCGCGTGGGCGAGAAGTGGCACGTGGTGGAGGCGCAGGTTTGTGTTTTTTTTTTCTTCCGTCGGTTTGATTATCTTTGTTGACACGGGCGGCAGTGCATGTCGGCCGGCCTGCGCACCATCCAGTCCAACGCCCGCTCGCACACCAACCGCTGGCGGCGCGAGACGCGCATGTCGCAGAAGTCGCGCCTCGAGACCGACGGCGTGCCCCCCGGGCTGGGGCCGGGGCTCGCGGCCCCGCTCGGCCTGATCAGCCCCGTCGAAGACGAGTTCTCGGGCGGGTTCGCCGATTCCCCCGACGCCACCACGCCGACGGCCCACGGCCACGGCCACGGCCACGGCCCCCGAAGCAGCGCCGAGATCATGCCGCCGCCCTTCCTGCCGTCGAGCGGCGGCCCTCCGCTGGCGTCACCTCTGCATCCCACGCCGTCGGGGGTCCCGCCGGTGCCGTTTGGCGGGTATTTGAATGGTAAGTCGACCAAGGCGAGCGCTGGCGGCCGCGGGCTGGGAGGTGCCGTGGGACAAGCTGAGCCGCCGAATCTCGGTCCTGGCCCTGGGCCGGGACCCGGACCCGGACCCGGACCCGGACCTGGGCTGCTGGAGGGGGTTTGGCAGAATGCGAATCTGAGAGGCGGCTACGTCAATCAGTCGAGCCATCAGCAGCAGCAACAGCAGCAGCAGCAGCAGCAGCAGCAGCACTATGGCTGGGGCGATGATGATGGGAGCGACACACTGGATGAGGGATCGGGGCGGTAGTTGCACACTTTGGCTGTGTAGTTTGGACGCAGAGATTTGAAAAGATTCGAGAAGGCCTGGCGAAGCTGTTTACGTCCCAAGCTGCTAGGGGCGCTGCAATGTGAGTGAATGACTTATGACAGATACGAAGAGCGATACAAAACCAAAATATAAATAGATATAGATCCACTCGCTGTGTTTCGCTGTTTCGAGCAGGCAACGGCGTCCGTCCAGTCCAGTGGTAGGGAGGCATGCCACCCTGCAGGTTGTAACTTGGCAAAATCCAACTGCGGGGTGGGTTTGATTCAGTTGGCCAGAAGATAACGAAGCGTCACACGCCCCCCCGCCAATCGCTATCATGTCGCAGGAGAGTGCGATGAGGGAAAACCGAAAGGATTACTTATCGGGGGCCAAGTGGTTACACAAGGACAAGACGGCCGGGATGAAAACAAAGCTTGATGCAGTGACATGGGCCATCCCCCAGAGCCTTGTCGCTGGCGCTGGCGGGGGACTCGGAGTTGAAACAGCAAAGGCCTGAAAAATAGGCCGAGGCAGATTTCATGGGCAGATAGCGGCAGCCCAAGGTAGCTCGCTCGGTGGCCGTGGCGGTGCCTGCGGGCCGCATCGAGCGCGGCCCAAACGACCACACTGTCGGGAGCTCGAGCGGGTGCCCGCGAGCACCCGTGGGCCTAATAAGGTAAGTAAGGTTAGTAGGTGGTAGGTATGTAGGTAGGTAGGAGGTATGTAGGTAGGTAGGTAAGGTAGGAGGTATGTAGGTAGGTAGGTAAGGTAGGAGGTATGTAGGTAGGTAGGTAAGGTAGGTAGTAGGTATTTGATCTGCTGACAGCCCGCCCAACGAAACGCCGGGGTCCCGAGGTTTGCTCGTTTTCCCCGCATAAGGTACGATCGCAAACCGACGCCTCAGGCCCGACGCATTTCGCATCCAGGATCATCTCAATGTTGCCAGTGGCGGCACGATGCGGCTCATCAATCTCAAGACGCTCAAGCTGGACGAGTTCCAGGGCCACGACGTGCCCGAGTACGCGATCCTGTCGCACATGTGGACGGACGAGGAGATAAGCTACCAGGACTACGTGTGGATGGACGAGTTCCGCGACGACGTGGCCGACGGGCTCGTCGACGAGATGCCGCGCAAGACGCGCAAGAAGCTGCAGGCCCGGTACGCGGCGCTGACGCGCAAGGCGGGCTACATCAAGATCCAGCGCTTCATCGAGTGCTGCCGCACCGGCCAGGACCACGAGCGCAAGCAGGGCAAGCCGCCGACCTTTAGCCACGCCTGGGTCGACACGTGCTGCATCAACCGCGAGAGCAGCGCCGAGGTGGCCGAGGCCGTCACGGCCGCCTGGGCCTACTACGCCGACACGGCCGCCTGCATCGCCTTCCTCGGCGACGTCGGCGGGTCCGAGATGCCCAACGCCGAGTTCTACCGCAGCCGCTGGTTCACGCGCGGCTGGACGCTGGCCGAGCTGCTGGCCCCGCACGACGTGGCCCTGGTGAACCGCGACTGGGACGAGATCACGGCCCGCAGCCTGAGCGCGCGCGTCATCGCCAAGGCCACCGGCATCGACCCCGAGTACCTGGCCAAGACGCACGACCGCGCGCCGCCGCGCCAGGCCCCCGTCGCCACCAAGATGATGTGGGCGTCGACGCGCAAGACGACGCGGCTCGAGGACGAGGCCTACAGCCTGCTGGGCCTGTTCGACGTCAGCATGCCCGTGCTGTACGGCGAGGGCGCCCACGCCTTCGAGCGCCTGCAGGAGGAGATACTGCGCACGTCGCCCGACCAGTCGCTCCTCGCCTGGGGGTACGGCGCCATGCTCGACGCGCGCCAGGGCGTCGGCCTGCTGGCGGCGTCGCCCGGCGACTTTGAGTACTGCGACGCCGTCAAGCCGCTGCGCGTGCCGCGCAACCTGCGCCTGCTCTTCGACGACGTGCCGTTCCGCCTGACCAACGCCGGGCTCGAGATCACCACGGTGCTCTTCAAGCTCTTCCTCGGCAGCGTCGGCCGCACCCGCACCTACGCGCTGCTGCCGGCCGCCGTCAGCGGCTTCGTGCTCGGCCTGCCCGTCGGCGGGCCCGACGTGGACGAGAAGCCGCTCCTCGGAATCCACGACGGCGCCGTCCTCTCGCGCGCCTTCGCCGAGCACCCCGTCACGCCCCTCTTCCACGCCGAGGGCGGGTCCCCCTGGCCCGAGACCATCGCGCGCCGCCGCGTGCTGATCCGCGCGTCGGCGCCCGCCCGCAACGACGGCGCCGCCGCCGGCCGCGCCCCGCTGCACGTCACGCGCCCCGAGCGCCCGCCCTTCTGGGTGCTCAACCTGCAGCTGCAGCGCTGCGTGCAGCTGCGCGAGACGTGGTCGCCCTCGCTCGTCGTGCAGGACGTGCGCCGCGAGGTGCCCTCGGGCCGGCTGGTGCTGCGGTTCAAGGGCAGCGTCGCGCACGAGGACCCGGCCGGCCCCGGCCCCACCCACGTGTACCTGCGCGTGTACAAGCACCAGTTCGGTGGGGATTTCCACGCCGAGGTCGTCATTGTCGTCTCGGTCGACCTGCGCATGGGCAACGTGTTCGCCGTCGGCACGTACGAGTGGGACCGCGTGCGCCGCCTCGAGCAGTCGTGGGCCCCGTCTCTGACGGCCCTGTTTTATACCGCCCCCGCCATGCAGGACGTGTCGCGCTGGCCGTCGCAGTTTGACGAGTGCGTCATCGAGACCAAGGCCGGCGTCGAGACGGCCCGCGATCGCGACCCCGACGTCGTCCAGGTCTTTCGCGTCGACGTCAGCCACCCCGGCCGCTGCAAGCAGGTCCACCACTCGGGGAGGTGTTCCAACGGGCGCTGATGGTTTGTTGTTGTTGTTGTTGTGATACCCGGGTTGTGGAAACAGGTCACATTGGCGTTTTGTTTCGTTGGTGTTTAGGAAGGAGTTCAGGGGTTCGGGGCCTCTCGATGAAATGCATTTCTGGTTACCTAGAATGGGAGCGATTAGAACATTTTAACGAAACGAGTAATGAGATATTCATGATAATATCATTGGCATAGGCTCACGGGCAGCTTGTTGGGGGTGCTATCCCCCCCTCTGTGACAGTTAATTTTGCAGTGCTCATGCATGCCGTCCCAGAAGCTCATTGGATTCCTCCAGGTATCCACTGGAACAAAAAAAAAAATTATGTAGGAGAGCACACCCCCCAGTCCGGCCTTGATCCCTCCGCGGGGGGGCTAAAAAAGTTGCAGCGCTCGATGCCAAGACCAGTTTTTAGCACCACATCACGGCCCAAAATACCATGGAAACTACTACCTAATCCCGGATCACTGGGTACCCAGGTATCCAAAGCAATCATGCAATATTAAAAGCAAGGGATCAACTCGGAGATACGAAGCTGAAAATGGCTTTATGCCTAAGCATACCTAGGTAGTAATAGATACCGCGCATTATTCTACTATGTATGTAGTATGGGTAAATAAGAACCAAAGTCGATGCAATCCATCAGTTAGGTAGGTACCTAGGTAGATTTTGCTTGGTTAGTGGGACTTAGTCGAGGTGGAATAATTGCCATAATTAATAGAAAGACTGGCATCCACCTCCAATAGTTCCTTCTGCCTCTAAGCTTGTAACTATCCCCTCTGGCAAATTTCCTAGTCCTACTGGCTAACAAATAGCTACCGGTCCAAGGTAACAAGACAGTACAAACACCCGGGCATCAATACAACCTAAACGTCTTTGTGATATCATCCAGATTCAGCCCGCCATCCCTCGCATTGTCGATCCAGGTCCCGTCCATGAGCCCATCGCAATACGTCTCGCCAATCAAGACCGTCTTGCCGTCCCGGTCCCCTAAGACGACGGGGATGTCACACCCCCACAACACACAAACCACATCACCCATCTTGGCGCCGGGCGGCAGCATCAGGTACATGCCCGAGCTCGACAGGCCAAAGGCCTTGCCGCCCTGGGCGGTGCGGCGCAGCTGGATCATGTACTCGGACGGCAGCGCCATCTCCTCCTCGCTGCTGAGGTCCTCGTCGGCCACAAACTTGGTCAGCGTGCTGAGCTCCATCCCCTCCCACTCGTCGGGTGCGCTGAAGAAGTAGCCAGTGGGGAAGGTGTCATAGACGAGCGTGCGCCAGAAGGCGCCCTGGCGCCACGGGATGTCGGGGTCGTTCAGCCCCGACATGAGCGCCTGCGTGCACCACGACCGCACCTCGACCAGCAGGTCGTCAAAATCGGTATAGAGCGTCCGGATCCCCGTCCGTGCCGGCGCGTGCGACCCCGCCACCCGCGTCACTACGTCGACGAGGTAGCCCTTGACCTTGAGCATCTTGTCCATGCGGTTGAACGAGTATTCGGGCTCGAGGTTAAGGCTCGCTGTGAAGCGGTTGTTTGTCAAGTCGTCAATCGACGTCTTGATGGTGTAGTCGCTCCAGTCGGGTACCCACGACGGCATGCCGCGCTTCTGCGACGACGCATGCGACGCCAGACACAGCACATTCAGCGGGCCATGGGCGCGCGTCATGGGGCCGTTTGCATTTGCCGCCGCCGACTCAGCCGTCTCGGTCACCTCACCGTCGGGGCCGACGGCAAAGCTCATGGTCACCGTCACCATGGGGGCGTGGCCCGTGGCCACATCGTGGGCCGCTTCGGCGCGGCGGGCCGGCGGGATCAGGAACTTGAGCGTGTCGAAGAAGACCTTTCGTATGTCGCGCTTGTAGTCAATCTTGAATGACTTGCGCACCGAGGGGTCGAGCAGGCCGAGGAGCGCGTAGACCTTGTCACGGGGCTCGGTCGACTCGAAGCAGCGGTAGCGCTGGAGGGCCCCAAGCAACCAGCGGGCGTCGCGCTGGGGAGCCGGGGAGGAGTCCGCGCCGAGCTCACGCCGCTCTGCGTGGAGCAGGAGTGGGAAGCTGTCGTCCAGGAGCGGCCACAGATGCAGAAAGTAGGTCGCACCGGGAACCCGGTCTGCTACCATGGCGTAGATGGACCCGATGACCAGCTCGAAGTCGGCCCACTTCACCTCGTCGTTTCCACATAACACCACTGGGTTTGCCGACACAGACAGCTCCTGGATGATCCACATGCGCGTCCAGTAGTTACGCGCACACAGGTGGAACATGGCCGTCCACAGCGGAAGCCACTGGGGTTCCCGCACCGTGTCTGACAACAACAACAACAACAACAACATGTCGGTTAGTCTGTGCCCCTGGCCACGAGTAGATCGAAACACATACAAAAGTAGTCGTTCTCGGTTGTCATGCCTATCCAGCGGTTTTCCATGGGATTCTTGGACCGTTCCGGTTCCAGCTCCGCATTGGCCCTGATATACTCGATGACGGCAGCACTCTCGTCCGCCTCTAGGCCCAGCCACACCACCGTCTTGTTGGCGGTGCGGTAGATGTCCTGCATGAGCTGGAGCTGCACCGCCTTCTCCTTGAGATCGCTCTGGTTGATGGAGATGGCGTCAATCCATATGTCGTACTTGACGTCGGGCTTGCGCAGCCGCCTTAGTGCCGCGAACAGCGACTGGCTCACCCAGAAAATGCGGCCATCGAGCGTGATGGGCACCCTTACTCCTCCACCGCCCCAGCAGTAGGAGAGGGCGTCAAACTGCACAAAATATGGGCTGCTGCGGTCCAATAAGAGATCGATCTCTTGTCGCGTATGGCATGCCATTACATCAGCTGGCCCCCCTGGCAAGATGGTTACGAGGCGTATCGCATTGTCCTGCTTGATCTTCTCGTACTTGTGCTTGGACTGGTAGAGTGTTGCGCTAATCTGCATTTGCAGGACCTGCAATCCCGTCATGGGGGTGGTTTCTTCCATTGTCGGTTTTGGTGGTTGTTGGGGAGGAGGGGGAGGGGGGGGGGGGGGCTTGGAGCCTCCATCCCAGATTTGGGGGAGATGATAACCTCAAGTACTCCCCAGCTAGATCGAAAAAAAAAAAAAAAGGAACTTCAAGCAACGCTGGAGCTGAAGTTCGCAGAGCCTCAAACCGCCATGCCCAATCTCAGCCGCGGCACGCTTGATCCCCTGATTCCTTGGCAAATATCGAGTCCTTGGCGGTCTGCTTCCGGCTAGCAGTCGATCCTCTTAATCCCCTTTGATACCTAATATTGACACTAGTTCTGATCAGCCGGTGAGAGTAATAAGTGCGCTACAGCGCAAAGGGCCGCGGGGTATTAGATCCAATCTTCCCCCTCTCCATGAATGGGCCTTGAAGCTTGTCTGATAAACAGCCCAGGGGTTCATTTCAACTGGGGTTGAGCTTGCCCCTAGCGTTCCATTTGAGCATGATTTGGTCTGACAAGAGAGGTCTCTGCCCGATAGGAGTGGACTGCTGTTATCCCAGAAGCGATGATACTGGAATAGACATGGGTATCTCGTTGAAACCGAGTCAATAGAATGGGCCCCTGATTGGCTGTCTGCGAGGCAGAGCCTCCAAGTCGGCGCTCCGCCACCATCGGTAAACCGTTTCATCGCTTCTCTTCTCGAACCTGCGCTAGACTAGCATGCCCTCAGCCACTCCCGGCAACCTCGGCCATCCCACAACTAACAGAGCGGAACCATCAGGAGGAGCAGTAGAGTATTAACGGGTACTGGTTGACAACTTTCCTGTTCTGCTGCCCTGGCTTGCGCGAGCGCGCATTCCAAATCACCGCGCGGAATTGCCGCGAGATCTACGCCGGAATCAAGAAAGACCCCCATGATCTCGGCTGCGATACCAGCCCTCAGCTTGTGACTAGGCCATGCGGCTACCAAGTTGGCTTGATATTGAACCAGAACGTTGGCAATATTCCGATGTGTTTGAAGCGGTTCCTCGTAGCTCTCACTGGACATGATGCTCCGATGGTCATATGCCGTATTTATGGTCGTCCAAGGGTCTTGGAGAAGGCATTTGACCGTGTCGATATATTCTGCGGCTGCGGCAATATGGAGGGCCGTTCGTCCCTAGTGCCTTCCTCGGGCCTGTTTATATCGACATCTCCTCGCTTCATAAGGGACCCCCTCTGTTTCGTGCAGAAACGTCTCGAAGAGTTGGCCCGCGATGGGATTAAACCCATCGCCTCTGAACAAGCGCACAAGGCGGATCGAGTCCGTTGACGGGTCGAGGCGGGTGTATTGATATTTGTCGAGCGCCGTAGTGGGTTCTTGTGCATTGCGACTGAGGCAAATCTGAGGTTGGCGGTTTTGAGATGATGGCAAGTCCAAAAGGGCCGGATTGGGGATGATCCTTTTGCGAATGCGAATAGGGTACCTAGGTGGCAGGATCAGCCGGGCCCGTATTTTCTCCAATTGCTTCCATGGACGCTCTTGCCCTTGCTGCCTAACAATAGGTACCTAGGTAAAGACCACACATTCTGGAAATGCCAGGTAAAAGTGCGACGCGAGGATGAACTTGAAGGTGAGCAAAGCAACATCGACTGGCACTGGCGACATGGCCGCGACAACTCCAAATGCTCTTTCTCTCTCTGAAAATAATCGGGTATATTTTTTCTGGTAAAAAGACGACCTACCACATGGTCGGTGCCGTGCCATGATACACAAACAACATATTCTCCGCCCCCCTCGGCAAGAAAATCTCCTTAATGTCCGTCCCTTCCAAGTTACCCTTCGGCCTCATCCCAGCCTGTTCTTTCGGCCCCCTCGCAGGCGTCACCACCGCCTCGGATCCGGCAATCTTCCCAACACACACGCCGCCAGCGGGGAAGATGACCTCGCCGAGCCAGGCCTCATAGCCCCAGATCTGGTTCCTGCACTCGGCCCAACCGGCGCTGTAATCAGCCAGGCCGCGGCCGCCGCGCGTCATGTCGCTCATGGCCCAGCGGCCGGCATCGGCAAAGTCCTCCTCGAGCGTGGCGCGCGCGTACGGCGTAGGCACGGCCGTGTCGTTCTGGATGGCCCACTTCCACAGGTGCGTGCGCGAGAAGGGCGTGCCATCGGGGTACCCGCGCGACGCCACGGCGCCCTGCAGCGCCACCATGTCGAGGATGTGCGTGAACTCGTGGAACAGCACGCCCAGCCGGAAGTAGGACGGCGTGAAGGCCAGGATCGACCCCCGCGTGTACGCCGCCGCGTCCTCTAGCCCCGGCGCCGGGCCCGGCAGGATGATCAGGTTGGCCACGTGGCTGCGCATCCCCACGGGGACTTGGCTTAGGGTCTGCGGCTGTTAGTGACGGGGGGGGTGGCAGGGGATGAGGGGTGGCAGGGGATGAGGGGGAGGGGGAGGTACGTTGATGATGGATTCCCACGGTTCTTTGGCATTGTTGTGTCGGCAGATGGTCCACGCTGCTACGCAGTCTTCGTACCAGACGTCTCGGACGGTAAAGTCAGCGGGCGAGAGCTTGTTGCTCTCGGCTTCTTCCAGGCAGTGCTTGGGAATCCAGTAGTTGCTCCATTCTTGGTACCTCCATCGGCGATATGGGAGGTTGGCCCGAAAATCCTTGTCTTGGACCGACTCGGAGAAGGGCGGTTGGATGGCGGGCTTGTTGATCTCTGCCGACCTCGGCGAGATGTGTGGTGGGAGGGTGACTGCTAGTGACAGTGGCATTGCACCGGCCAGGATAGCCGGAAGCATCTGGAATGAGCGCATACTGAGGGACAGGGCAATGAATGGATGGTGAGTTGAGATCTGCTTCTCCATGGTGCTCCGGGCCTCCGGGCCTGAGTTTATATTATCTTTCTCAAAGCTCGTAAGGAGCAATAGGGGGAGATTTCTGTCGTCTCCCCATACATTTCCATCTTGCCGCTCCACAGCAGACATGTTCCGAGTCAGTCATAATATCATTGCATCTCCTATTCCAGCTGTAAGTAATTCTGCTAGAAGGTTGGATGGTGTCGGTGGTGTGCTTGTTCGACAGTGTCTTTGGGGCCAAGATTTCGCCTGTTCAGGTACGACCTGGGGTTTCTTTCATACTGACTAGCCCCATACCGAAATCCCCTCAAAAAACCGCGCCGTCTCTGCCTCCCAGCTCGTTGTCGATGTACTCGCCAGCCACTTGGCCTAAACCATGCATGCCCGGTTTCTGTTTCTCAGAACGAAACAGCGCCCCACCCTAGGCTGATTCAAGCCGAGTCTCCTGGGATTTCTAGTTTCTTTGTGGATGCTCTCCCCTGAACCTCCGGGTGTTAGAACATTTCTTCTTGTGGCGGCTTTCAAAAACCGCCCGCGAGTCATCTGCCACAAGTCACAGTCACGCCGACCTAATTTCCGGTAAAACGTGTCAGGCGAACTGCCCGCTAGTAAGACCCGATCCTTCCCGGGCGCTTCCAGCACCATAATTCCTTGCTAATCCAGGTATCCGTCAAGAGATCGGGTGAGACCACTGAAAAGAAGTCCACCATGGTGGGTCGAACACGGGGCACGACATGGGACAACTAGCACCGATGGATATTGAGATGGGATTTGTACTTTTGCCCATAACCTTATGATAAGTGGCTTGTTGGTGGCGTTCACCGGGGTTTCTCTTACGCCTTGCTGGGCTTCGCTGCGGTCATGGCTTTTTCCGCTGCTACCGGGTTAGGCTACTTCGAGTTTGGCGCGCGCGCCTGGAGCACTTTGGCGCTGGTGAGTCTCGCGGGAATCTGGAGTTTTTCTTCTTTGATGTATTGGGCGAGCTCGCCCCAGATTGTCATTTCCCCAGCTGTCTTAGGATCAAGTGAGGGTGGCTTGCAGCCAACTCGCTCTTGACCTGAGTTTCGTCGCCCGCGAACCCAAATACGCCCTAAATATCAGGTAACCACCGTCAAGTTTCGGTTTCCATATGGAAGTTTCCGACAGGTGGATGATGATGAGCACCAGTGGCGTGGTGACAGCCTTATGTGGCAGCAACGGCGGTGAGAACAGCGTTGTCTCGAAGCCCCTCTTCGCGAGACCGTTTTTTTACTGAGGCGAAGAGCGTCTTGGGGGAGGATTGGGAGAGATTCCGGACGGAGGATACTGGGCCCCTGTACTTTTAAACAGGCACATACATCTTCCTTGACCTAGGTATGTTCGGTCGCCTTTTCGATGGACTCTTTCCGGTATTCCGCCCGGTCGATAGCTTGGGTTTTTTTCTTTTTCTGTATGGGCATGGATTTGAGCTCAGGGGTTCAGACGCTCGTGTTATGGTTAAAGCTCCTTTGTCGCACCGTGACTTGGACAGAAAAAGGCCGAAATGGGGCACCCCGCACGTATCAACAGTTCCCTTGACGTACACATGTCCCTTTACCACGCGTGTGAGGTGTGTGCACTGTAATACTGTCCAATCGAACTCTTGTCTATTTGTTAGCGCGGGACGCGAAAGCTGCAACTATGAGAAAGGTCTTTCGAAATACCAAATGCACCCTTTGAGGTGCCAGAAATGCCCTTTATGATGCTGGAAAGGCGCGGTGTAGGCTCCACCTAGCAATACCTTTCCTAGCGGAGTGTTCCCCACTAACAGAGAAACTAGGATTGGAGTACAGCATCACACCAAGTATCACTCTCTGAGTAGTATTGACACGACTGATATGCACAAGGAGATGAAGCCAAAGGCTGAATGGCTTAGATCCTCTTAGTGCTTCCCACACTGTATCTGATGGGCTGGGCCGCAGCCCCGTCAAACATTGCTGGGATGTACGGGGTCGCCCCCAAATCGCGTGTGCCCCTTTTACCCCCGACGGTTTTTTTTTTTTTTTTTTTTTTTCCGAATCTCCCTGCTCCGTGGCCACAACACCTCTCTCTCTGTAACCCGAATGAACTACAAACTCCAGCAATCCGATTGTCAATACCAGTGCAAGCGGCATGGCAGAGGAAGCCTATGAGATGCAGGCCTTTGGGCAACCAGAAAGGAACTCTTCTCTTCTCTCAGCTATTGGGAACTTTTTCGAACGCGTACAGATCGTCGAGAACGAGATCCATGGCCTCGTGGCCGACCTGGACCGTATTGCCAATCTCCACGGGTGTGTCCTCGGAAGGCAAGAAGTCGACGTCTCGCTCTACCAGGCGCTTGATCAGGCGGTATCTGCGAGCTGGCAAAAGCACACGACCATCGCTAGCCAGATCTACGGTCTCAAGGCTGACGCTGAAAGCATGGGCGGCGACAGTAACAGCGCTGTAAAAAAGGACCTCGTGGAGTCCCTGGTTGTGGAGTTCAAGAAGACAGTGCTTCAGGCTCTGGAAGAAGAAAAGGCCTACAAGGCTTCTTGTCGCGACGGGATGGCCCGGCAGTATTGGACTGCCAACCGAGACGCGCATGGTATTGCTGATAGGAAGTGGGACGATGAGTTGTGCTTTCAGACCGCAGTGAGCTTTCTTTCTTCTTGCCTGTGCCTAGGTAGTCTGTCATTATGATGTCAACACAAACGGAGGCACATCACTGACCGAACCAAAACAGCCTCGCATCAACGGCAACTGGAGCGGCCCCGTATCGCCAGCTTTGAAAGCGGCACGGCTTCACTACTACGAGTTGCAAAAGGTTGCACGCTCAATCGAAGAGCTGGAAAAGCTTGTCCATGACTTGGAGGGGATGGCGGTTGGCCATGAGCCTGTTGCTGAGGCCCGACAAACCGAGGGGGTCGAAGCAACGAGACGAGCTGAGATGCCGAATCGCAAGACTCGGCACTCAACTGCGACATCAAAAGAACCCTTCTGGTTGTCGCTGTTTTTGGGGTGGCCGCCGTTGTCGCGGCACTGGTATACTTGTTTGTGTCATTGGGAAGAGGCAGGCGCTGAGAGAAGGGGGGAGGTGAGAGATGAGGATCCTCTAGGCTGGAGTTTACAGTCCAGCTGATTGCCCGCATGGAAACTCCCGTTGTTGGGCAGGGCAACATATTGATGAACGTGATGAAAACCCTAACCCTAGAACAAGGCAGCTAGGGCTCCAGTTGGCGCCAGCTGCTGCAAATTCTCCATCATTTCCATGACTGCCTTCTTGATGAGCGCGCGCCCTTCGCGTGACTTCTGAGATCGCGTGTCGTCACACAAAACAGGCACCTTCCCCACTGCGATTTCGTCGGGACTGTCTGCTGATGCGCGTCTTTTTCAGCAGCATTTTGCATCTACACCTTGCATCATGACTGCCAACAGTGAGCCGTCATCCCCGCTAGGACTCGCCATCAGACCCCGCAGCCCAAATGAGGAGACCGAAGAGGATGGGAAGGACCAAAAAAAGGACAACAGCAACACACTCCCTGAAGGCGCCGTCCTCGACCACTGTTTCGAGGCTCTGATCACACAATGGGGAACCTGCATCGAGGAGCTTCGCCAGCTTCAAGCAGCCGCCAGCCCATCGGCTCCTATTCACGGCCTTGGCAGTCTCCTCAAGGTCCAGCAGCGCGCCCTGGACAAAGCCCTCCAGAAAAGAGATCTTGGCCTTCTCTCGCCAGCCAACTATTTTGGAACCAAGAGCTGTTGCTGGGACGACAAATGGGCCATCGTAAAGAAGTACCGCGGTCTTGTCTCCATCAACAAGGACTTCCCAAGGAGTCCCCGAGTCGCGGTGCCCTCTGGCGCCGGTTGGCTGGCGTACAAGGATCGCCCCTTTCAGGAGAAGCCGGTTGCTGTGGATGCCGTTGTTGATAACGGAGCCACTTGGCTGAAGTTCGTTTCCATCACGCCCAGAACCCTACAGTACCAGGTTATCGCCGAGGGCTGGGAGAGCGAGGATGACGATGAAGAGCCTGGTGATGGGCTGGGCCACACTGAGTTCGCTGATTCCATCAGGAAAATCGTGCTGGCCGCGCGGTGGAACCACTGCCACCATATTCACCTGCTGCTCTCCGGACTGCGCGAGGGCGAGTCAGAAGTCGTCGATAAGATGCTGGCCTATTTGAGGACCAAGATCGGGGGCGACGATGTGTCCATCACGATCAGTTGTGCTAACAGCTCGCTTTTTACTACCGAGCCTCCCCCCTCGCAGACGGCACTGAATGCGCTGCTGGGCAGCCGCGACCTCCTCGTCGGCGAAGACTGCCGCCGCCTCACACAGACAGTGAACCTGGACCCAAGTGCTCTCGCCGCGCTAGTCACGGACCTCCACCACGGGCCGGTAGCCCTCCAGCCCAAGTCGCAGCAAGACATCATTGCCAAATCCATCGTCGACCACGAGACAGCCAACAACGAGCTAGTCTCCCGCCAAGACATCCTCGCGACGGTCCTCTTCCCGGCTCTCCGCGGCCGCAAGCTAGTCTGCACACGCTTTGCTGCCAGCTACTTTCGCCAACTCATCGGCGCCATCTCGACCCACTCGGAAGAAGTCCGTGCCTCCCTCATCCTGCCTCCCTCCTCCTCCCCGCCGCCTTCTCGGGAATCCCTACTCGCCTCCCTCCAAGAATGGACCAACGTCCCGCTCCCGGCCGACCTCCTTCTCCCAATTGAAATCGTCGACGATATCACCCTCGCTGATGTCGATTCTCTCATCGCCGCCCAACGCCTCCCTCCCATGGCCGCTGGCGTTGCGGCCGACCTGTCCCGCCTCAACCAGTCCATCTACCTGTACGGCTGGGCCAACCGGGTGACCACGGTCATGGGCCACCGCGGGATCGAGCGGCAGATCCAGCTGTCGTTGGCTTCGCACTGGACGCCGGCTTCCGCCGGAGGCTGCGATGAACGGCCGCCGGATATCTGGCACAGGCATTTGGGAGGGTATCTGGTGCATCGCGACAAGCCCAAGGATTGGAGGGAGATGATTCCGGCCGAGGCCGGTGATGAGGTGGAGGTGCCGGCCGAGGTCATCAAGTGGACGTACCCCTGGATGACATGGGGCCGGGGAATTAGTACCTACGGGGTCCCAGATACGAAGACGTGGGATGGTGTTGGGCACGAAGACATGCTCGGCTATGGGAGGAGGACGGATCGGAGGGAGCGCGATGCGAAGGGGGAGGAGGATGTGGAGGACATGGGAGAGCAATCGTGATGGGTGACCAGGTGGTTGGTTGAACTCGTCTATCAATCCATGTCAATCGAGGTGGTGATTGACTCACTTGGGCCTAGCTCTCCCATATCTCGGATAGACTCAAGTGCCGATTTGATGCTGAAGGCGCTGACGGCTCGTCACGTGGTTATCTCACCCCCTCTTCCCACGTCCCAACGGCTTACGAAAATCCTACGCCCATCACAGACAACAACATCTCGTGTTCATCATAGCGACGCAATAGCAAGACCTTCTCAAACGGTGCATGATGACAGCCCTAGTAGACTACGTCAATGACCCGCGATTCAGCCAAACATTTGAGCTCCCTGCAAACCCACACGCAGCCAGGGGCGGCACTGGTCCATTCAAGGTCACATATGCCGACTTTGGCTACCATCACGAGGGCCATCCCGAGGAAGATAATGTGATTCTCTTCTTTAGCCCGCTGATGGCATCTCGCCTAGTCCAGATTGCCAAGGACGAGCTTGCAAAAAAGCACAAGATTCGCGTCATTGTCGCAGATAGGCCCGGTTTTGGGGGCACCGACGACATCGAGACAAAGGACAAATTGAGTCGATGGTCCGGTGAGTTCAACCCACTAGCCTTAGCCACGGTGCCTCGACAACCCCAATGAGCGCCCACGCTGACCATCCCCCCCAGAGGTCATCCCATCCCTCCTCGCGCACCTCGGCATCCAGCACGTCTCGGTCGCCTGCCACAGCGGCGGCACCATATGGGCCCTCGACCTGCTCCTGCACCACCCGCACCTCCTGCACCCGACCCGGACCTACCTCGCCATGGGCGCCCCTTGGATCCTGCCCTCCCACTCCAGCCTCTTCGTGCCCTCCCTGCTCAAGGTCCTGCCGGCCGGCCTGATCGGCCACACCGACAAGTTCGCCCGCCTCTTCAACAACCACATCGCGCCCGCCTTCGCCTCCTCGCTCGGCCTCAGTCAGGCCCTGGGCGCCAAGCTCTCGCCCGCGTCCGCGCCGGCCACAGTCCCCAGGTCGGAAGGCGGTGGGCAGGGCGGCGATGACGACAACGGCGCGCCCGAGGGCGCCCAGTTTGAGGACGACGTCTTCCCCAAGATCATCGAGCGCATCTACGCCGAGGGCATGAGCGGCATCTCGTCCGAGGCGGTGCTGCTGCTGCAGAAGGTCGAGGGCATGGCGGGGTGGGGGGACTGGGCCGACTACGACGAGCTGGTGCCGCGGCTGGTGGGGGCGCTGGGTGCGGCGGGCAGGCGCCTGCGGGTGGATGTGTTTTACGGCGAGAGAGACGTAATGATTGGGGATGCGGGGTCCAAGGGCCCGGCCTGGCTCGACCGGTGCTGGGGCGAACTTGGCGGCAATGTGGTGGACTACCGGAGCAGGGTTGTCGAGGGGGCGGACCACGACGGGGTGTGGAATTTGAGATGGGGTGCTGTGCAGGAGGTGTTTGGGAGGGTTGCCAGTTTAGGTGAAGCAACATAATATATTGTGTTCATGGTAAATAAAACATTAAAAAGAGAGAACAAGAAATCTGACTCAGAATCGAACGTAATGGGCTTGTGAGGAAAGCTCCTCTGATTTAGAGATTGGTGACACCGAACCTAATGAGTATTAATGTGAATCATTAAACCACTACGCTACTGAGCCAGAGGGGTTAGTACTCGGTTGAAAAAAGGCGACGAGATACTTGCTTATCAAAGAGGGGAAGGCGGAGAGGGACTTAGAATATATGGTAAAATTTAAAAAAAAAAAAATATGGACTCTGGCTTAGAGTCGAATTGGTGTGTTAGTCGTGAAGTAAATCTCCTTGAGATTCGGGATTCCCTAGAATCAAAACCTAATCTAAACACATGCCCATACTCTTAACCACTACCCCACTGAGCCAGACCTCGGTTGATAAGTAACTGTGAAATAACCACTGAAGAAAGAGAGAAGTCTAGGAAGGAGGCAGCTAAAGTAGGTTAAAAAATGAACTCTGGCTAGGAGTCGAAACGGTGTACTATGTAGTTGTGAGGAAATCTCCTCGAGTTTTGATATTCATAAGACACAGAACCTAATCTAAACACAGGCCAACGCTCTTAACCACCACACCTCTAAGCCAGAGAAATCAATGTTGGTTAGAGAGTAGCTGTATATATTACATGCTTATCATGGGGGGAAGGAAGGCTAAGAGAGGTGGATGAAATATATATAAAAAAGAACTTGAGGCGTCTCTGTCCATTGCTTCCTACTTTGTTGACGCGAGCTCTCTCATGGTTTTGGGCATTCGTGTTTTCTGGCGTTGTGCCCCAAAAGACGTTCGGCTCATCTTCAGTCGCCCACATTCGCATTCATTGCTGCACCCATAATTTGCTACTGTTTGCCCAAGTCAATGTCTTTTTTTCTCTCTCTCTGTCGCCGTTCACCCTGACAACCGACAACCGCATACCCTCCTTGACCAGTGCCATTCCCGCCCTCGAACACCCTCTCGGCCAGCTACCACCCCAGCCGTCATCCTCAGCAAGGCTATTCCCGTCCTGGGCGAACAGTGTACGTTCTTCTCACCTCTTTTCCTGCTTGGTTTTATGTCTAACCCAGTCATCCAAAGGCCCGAAGCGTTATTTCTCCACGCGTCTCCCGAAGCCGGCGAGGGCATTGCAGCCTACGAGAAAACAATTTCTCTTCGTTCGCGATCAGTTTGTAAGTCGCCTTCTACACACCCACAAAATCGCACAGGGCCCAGTGCTGACCAGACCACATGTAGTTAGCCAACAATGGAGAACGCGGGCAACGTCACCATACCTGGCCGCTCAAGATGCATCTTGAGCTTACCGGCCTCCAGTTTCCGCCTGGGCCTTTTCCGCCTTTTACCGAACTTTATAGAAGGGCTGAATGCGAGCCGTATTCCGCAGTCGACGAAGCTGGACATCAATCTATCGCACCCGATGACCTATATCCGAAGTTGCTTATTTCCATCGCGACACCGTCACGCCGCCAAGGCTCCAACTCCCTTGGCACGATGATTGCCCGAGCCTCGTTATGGCTCTCTGCCATTTTTGGATGGCTCTTGTGTGTGCATGTAGACGTGTCTACTGAATGCCGTCTCACCACTGGCATCGTCTCAATCCGAGATCAACCCTGGTGTTTTGTCCCCGGTCAGACAATGCTTGTATGCTGGCTCGCTTTCCAGATGCCCCCAATGAAGCTTTCACCCAGTTAGTCGCCCTAACGCATTTACATTGACGATTAAATCTCTCGCGAACTAGCTCACAAACATATTTACCACCTTGAAATGCCCTCCATTCAGTCCTAAAGCTCTTCACTGGGTCTCGAACAATACGGCACTAGCCTACGTTGCAACAGTTACTACAATACCTGTTGTGTGAGACGTGAAGGAAAATCTGACGAAGCTGTTCCCACTTCGTGCGTCGCACCCACAGTTGATACCAGCAACGCGGGCCAGACTATCTCGTTCCTCTGATCAGAAGGCGAATGCCACCTCCTACGCGTTTCTTCCTTCTCTTCTCCTCAAGTTCACTGTTCTTATAGAGTTGCCAAGATAGTTACAACATACCACCTCTGAGACGGAGTCGCTACCCAGCGTTCTTAGTCCGAGCAGAGATGTATGTTGCCTGAAGACGACATCACAGCGCCTAGAAAGGCTACTCGTATAGAGAATATTGGTGGGGGTGCGATGAAGTGTGACCGGATAAGTATATCGACATATTAATACTGGCATTTACAGCTTCTGGGCTAGTGTATCAGGTACAAGTATCTTAAATATACTAGTATGCTTTAAGCTGGGACATTATGTACTGGTATTATCAATACTGTCCCAGTTTTGGAGCCAGGATACTAGGTACTATGCTACTGAGTAAACCAGAATGTCATGTACTATCCCACACCATGTATCAGTATATGCTAGTGGCCACAAATTGGGCCATCAATATCTTCCAACCAGAACGGATCCGGAGAGCTTCGGACTCTTCTTGGCCCGCACTCCACAGTCACCGGTCCGGACCACAGTTGCCACAGCCGCTGGTGAGAGCTGCCGAGAAACACAACCGTATTCCCGCTGCCATATAGACTCTACCATGCCCGGCGACGGGTAGGTTTAGGAACGACATGGCCAGTCATCGTAAGCCTTGCTAAAGGCCTCCTATGCTCATATTTGGGGAGTTCAAAGACGTGATTGGGCGCAATGCTCCAATATGCTGCGCGGTGTGCTGGAAGCAATATCCCCCCCCCTCCCGATTTTTTTTTATTTTTTTATTTTTTCTGGGATAGGCGCGCATCCCTAGCCAACAGACAATTCTTCCTTTCAATAAATCTTCCAGGTCGGTCTAACCAATCAGCGCTCGAAATTACTCGCCCTGAAAACCTAAGAACGGTCTTCAGTTAAACTCGTTAAAACTTAAAAGGGAGGACGTCTCCCCTTCTCGCGGTTAAGGATCTCGCAAGGGTCCTTCCAATATTCTCATCCTCAGCCTGGATATGCCTTGCTCCAGGAACGCGCGTGACCTCGTTGCCCCGGAGCGTGCCATTAAATACAACGCTCCTTTAAGATTTCGTGGGGAAGCCAATCTACGACACTCACACAACCTCAGCCCGGTATCGTCTTGCGCCGGGGAGTTCGCGCGCCTCTTTTCCAAAAGGCGTGCCCTCAAAGACGACACTCGTTACCCTTCCCATCCCCCGGAGCACAATGCCTTTTCTCCTCTGCTGCAAATATTGCTGGGGGGACTGGCCCTCAAAAGTGTCAAAATTCAAGCTGGGTTATTCATCCTCCAAGATACGCATGCACAAAGCAATGATAAGTTGGAGGACAAGAAATGCCAAAATTCGCCAGCGACAAAGTGTACACGTCTTTCGTACACAAAAGCAGATGCTTAATACGGTGTATTCAGTGAAATTCAGCCTTCATTGCTTTGTATGAAGACCTAGAGAGCCCTAGGGAAACGCCCATTTATTGTGTGCGTGTAACCTCTTGCGTCCCTGTAACCCCTGTTGTCACAGCTAGCAGAACAACCTGTGGTATTGCCCATCCACCTGCTGCAACTGCAACAGAACCATGCTCCGCCAAAGGAGGAAGATAAAGCCTGGGCAATTCAAGCTTCAGGTTGGGGTAAAACCCGCCGATATGCTCAAACTGGCCTATCGTGCCATCGAGCATCTTTCTGCGATCTACCCTCCTGCGCCGATTCTGACTGCCATTCCACCAACCCTTGACCATATCATCGCTACGACCGGGTAGCCGCCTGGCGATCTCAGCCCATCTTTTGCCAATCTCGTTTACGTATTGCTCGATGAGAATTCCCTCCTCTGGTGTGATAGGGGCATGATTGAGAGTTGGCTTCAATGTCTGATGATACCTTTCACGACACTGCTTCGGCGTCCTGCTCCCCAGATTGGTGGCTACTCTGACCCAGTTGAAGGGCCCTCGAGTCTGGACAAGACTCATTAGATAACTGTCCTGGGCCTCCGACCAAGGACCCCTCCTGATTCCCACTCGGGTTGGTCTTGAATTTGGGGGGGTTGTTGGAAGAGGTTCAGGTTGTTCATCGTCTTTTCTTTTGTCTCTGTCTTTGCCTTTGTTTTCATCTTCACCTTCGTCTTCATTTTCGTTTTCGCGGGTTACCCCTTCTAAAGCCTCTTCCTCGCTGTCACTTGATCCGTTTTCTTCTTCGACGTTGGCTGAGAAAATGGTGAGGGAAATTTCTTCGAGATGTCTGGCGAGATGCGATATCTTGTTGCTGTGTACCTCGTCCCGGCAGAGCGGGCACTCCATTGCATCCGACGCAATGATAAGATGTTCAGCAGCAAGGTGATCGGTCCACGTTTGTTTGTCAATAAACTGAACGGAGCTGAAGTCGCAGGTCGGTCTGATGCAAGTATACGGTCGAAGGTCAGAAAAGACATGTTTCCTACCAATCCGGGTTGTCAACCACTAGTAGAGGGGGATTGTAAGCGGGATGCACGTACTTCCAAAGAGACTTGGCATGTTTCACAGGAATCTGAAGTTCGGCTGCGCAGATCTCGCAAGTGAAAGGCTCTCCCCGAAGACCTTCCGCGGGGGTCGGTGGAATGCGAATCGAACCGCCATTTGACCCTTGATATGATAGCACAGTCTCAGCATACCATGAAGTGGGAGAAGTCATTGACGTTCCAATTCCCGAGTCATGATAGTCAGATGCAACAATTGACCCAGAGACGGTGTCCATTCTCTTTGGTCAACATCCACTTATAGGACTCTGAAGCACCGAGGGCGTACTTCTCTGCGGCAACGACAAATAGACATAAATATACGCAAAGCATCGTATAGGTTGCTATGTGTGGAGACACGGAGGCTGGAGAGCTTGGTTGGGAGGCAGAGGACGTCGTTAATGTACGACCGCTTCTCTGCGTCAGTGGTCTTGGCCCAGTCCTTGCGCACCTTCGGCGTGGCGCATTTCTTCTGGCGCGGGGCGAGGTTCTCTGAAAGTGGCCAGTACCAGACAGTACTCAACATCTCGCAAGCCTGTCGGCCTTAAGCCTCTTAACAAGCTCTTCTCACTTTAAACGCCATATTTCATCGCATGGCATCAAACATATCTCTTATCATCCATCCACTTATTCTTCTCGATAACAGTTATCACACCCAATATACGCGTACACTGTAATTCGAATTGTTGCCTAGGGGCCATTTCTATGGATTACTCGTCGCCTACTTTCTATCGAAAGGAATTTTAACCGGGGGACTGAAAACGGGACTCTGAGGCTGTGCAGCGGCCGCGTATTGGATCATACTAGCTCAGGGAAAATCAGCCACAGCTCACCCCAGCTCAGGACAACGAACCGAAGAGGAAATTTCGTGTGCCCAGATTCGTCTCATACAACCAGGCTGCAGTCGACGGGCTTCGATATGCTACGATCAAAAGTATCTTTATTAGGGTGAGCAGGATTATGGTTTCCTTCACATAAACAATAACATTACATTTGTATGGCAGTGTGGTTGTATTGTCAAGGATTATCTCTTGACCCCAGTCTGAAAGAGGGTGCCGCTGTCATATGGTAACTCACCCCTTGATCTCATTTCAGAGAAAGGACTACACAGAACAGACCAAACCAGCTAATATACTGCAGTTGTCATCTAAATCGTAGCAACAAGCTTTCCAACGGAGGCAGATAATCTCGGCACTTCGCCCGTTTGCTCAATAGCCAAATGTCTTGAGAGCAAACATTCCGGCCCAGCCAAAAGCAAGCACCTCTGAGAGCCCCGTGACAGCGGTTGTGTGTGAGATGGCGTCATTGTAGTCGTCCATCAGGGGCACATTGCGCTTGTCGCTCCAGAAGGAGTTCATGTACCGCACAACGCTATACTCGGCAGCCGCGAGGAGGGCGGCCCACAAGATGCCATAGGTACTCGTCGTAAAGACCGTGTAGTAGCAGCTACTGACGAGTGAAAGTAGAGTCTGGGAAAGAGTCAACAAACAAGCGGCGCGGCAAGGCGTCGGGGCTCGGTGCACGGAGAAAGGGGCACCCACCACAGCAAATCCAGCGCCGACAGTGTACCGCGTGTCCCAGAGACGCTTCTCAGCGACGTTGCTCCATTCTGCGGCCTTCTCCGCCTCGGCCTCGTACCTGCGCAGCTTAGGTATCGACTGTGCCGAGTAATACAGGGCGTAAAGACTCCCGGCGGCAATGGCGAGGGCGAAAATAGTCGAAAACAAAGGCATTTTCGATTGTGTTGGTCTGCTGAAAATCCCGCTGCTGCTCAATTGTCACCCCATTTCTTCCGTGTCGGGCTACTGGTTTTCCTTGGCTCGAAAACTTCTCCGCAGTGTGTGACGTCATTGCAACGCATCGTGGTTGCGCCTGGCAACGAGCAGTCAATGCAAAATCATAATAAATGGCGGTGTTTTTCTTATCAATTGCCATTTAAATGGACTTATGCACCGGCCATTGAGTGAGTGGCGGATGGCCTTATGGCTGGCTCCCTGGCGGAGTTGAATTCGGAAAACGCAACTAAGCCTTTCTGATTTCGTTCCTGTGTCACAAAGGCAACTCCACACAGCATGGCAGTAAATTTCGAAATTTGAACAATTTATTACTACCTAGTGATTGAACAACCGCAATTGGCTATTTGGGCAAGCCACCAATACAAAGCGGATCCTGTAACAGTCGTGTTGGTGCAGGGGGCGACAGACAGACAGATCTTTCCCCTTCGACAAGCTATGTTGCATCCTCAGTAGGTTATCACTCAGGGTTTCTCTTGCACTTTCCATTAACACTCTTCGATTTTTAATTTGCTAATGGAATGAATGGCCTAGCTTAATGTCGCCTGCATGTCAGCATGGTATGCCTTGGCCGTTTGCCACAACAGAGTGGCCGAAGTATGGTTGTCAAACAGCTGCGAGCCTTGTGACAAAAATTGCGCTTTGCTAAGCCCCTAGCTTCTTCCGATTTTGAATCGACCGTGTTGCTTGATGGGAACGAGTTAGCGTAATACCAAATTTCGATGGTTCTGTGGCCCTCAAAAGCCATCAGGCTGCCGTTGACAAATCGTGTCACCACCTGTGCGACAAGGCCAATTCCGCTGCCCAAAATACCATGACGCCTCCTCAACAACACAGGCGTCCCAGGTAGCTGGCCGAGATAATTCGGGGTTAGCACAATCAACATCCAATAGACTGACCATTCATCGAAGATAGCGTCCGCTTGGGTCGATTGGGTCACCGACATAGCGATAGCCACCGCGTGCAGCCTCTCCGCAGCAATGCCTAGCCCGACTGGGCCCCGTCTCGGTATATCGATTCGGGGCATCGGGTCCATCTGCAGTGTCAGCCTGAGCCCATTCCGTCTCTGTTCGCCCAGCGCTCGAGAATCTATCTGTCGTCTGAATAGACTTGGGGCGGGGAACCCTGGGTGCAGGGATCCCCATTCCAGGGCCCCTGGATTCCTGTCTCTTGAGGCTGAGAGGTTATACGCAAGAACGGGGGCTGCAGTCGAATGAATTGGGGATCGGTCGGTCGGTCACCAAATGTGGCGCATGGTCTTGCGCAGGTCCAGGTGAAGTTGTTTGCTTGTTTGCCTGGGTTGGTTAGGTCACTGAGCGTGTCTGCCTCACGTGCTCACCTGGATCTGAAATTGGTGCTGCGTAGGAGCTGAGGTGGGACCTCGCACAGCCCGCTCCCCCCACCGCGGCCAGGGTCACGCATTCGCAGCGAACAGCTCAGCCATTCTTCTTCCGGCCAGTGCTTCCCTTGCATTTTCCCCTTTGGCATCTTGAGGCGAGACTTGGTGGCAGCAGAGGTGGCGCCGCCCCAACGGCCATGCCGCCGCAGCCGTCGCTGGCCGTCCGTCCAGGGCGCGGGCCTTCTGCTATTAGGGCCGGAAAGTGTTGATAGGAACATCAACGACCTTCCTCATCTGCCGCACCCGCATTGCCTTGGCGGCTTGGCAGTCCCGCAGCTAGGCCGAGCAACACCAAACAGCCTCTTATCGCTCTTCCCAAGGCCGCCACAGATCTGGGGCTTTGCGCCATGGGTGCTTGTTTTTCTCTCCTTCTCTGGCCATTCCGTCGGCAGCCGACCGATTGGGATACCGAACTTCATCTGCGCCCAGCAGCAAAAACACGCCGGCCCACTCGCGCTGGGCAGCTTTTGACAGCGTGACAGCTTCCAGGGACCCAGCAGTGGCGAGGCAGGCACGACAGGCCAGGCTCTGCTCTAGCAGATCATTGCCCCTCACATGCCCCTCTGCCCGCTCCCCCCACCTTCGCTGCTTCCAAGTTCCCACACGCATTCAGGCCCCATCGCCAGGCTGCAGGGAGCCAGCGGCGAGGGTGGCTTGCACTTTGCCAGAAATGGGAAAGAGCCATACAAACGCCACCCGCTCATCGACATCACGGCATCCGCAACCGCTCGCGCGCACTCGTCGTAGGGAAAGAGGAGCACGAGGAGGGGCATGTCAGCCAACACGGCCAATATTGATATCGCGCGGGGGATACTTCCTCATCTGCGCTATCTTAACTTTTTTTTTTTTTTTTCGCGTTCGGGAGCAGGGGCAGGAGCAGAAACCAGGTTGGCTCCCTATGATTGTTTGCTGTAGCCCGGCTTAGGGTCCTCTCCCAAATTCATCCGAGACATGGCTCCAGCAAACACGCTTACGACGTACCACCCATTACACCAATGAATTGATCCTCCCATCCCCCGCAACTTCTTCTGCTGCAGCGCGGCATGGCCCCGGTCGGCGATTGCATGTGCGTCCCATTTGGCACACCGAGCCTGATTTAAGTTCAGCGCCTTGATATTAACATCCCTGTTCCTCGGCCCCCTTCTAGCCCTCGACTGGCCCTCTCACACATTCCTTGCTTCCTACTTGTACCCTCTCCCGCGTCCAATTTTGCGGCTCCTACTCTGCTACTTTGACACCACTGTCCCCGTCCACGCTCCACGCTGCCACCTGCTCCCCCCCCCCCCCCCCCCCGGCAGAGCAAAGCGCCCTCAACGACGAACCCGATCGATCGAGAGCAGGCGTGGCACAGCGCAGCAAGGTCGACGACGATGGCGCTGTTCCCCTTCTCCAAGGACAGCAAAGATGAGAAGCAGGCCGAGACGCCCCCGTACCAGGGGGAGGTGTCCCCCGTGGGCGGCTACACGAGCGACGAGGGCATTGTCGACGAAGCCGAGGACGACCTGCACCGTGGCATGAAGCCACGGCAACTGAGTGAGTCCCACTTTCGGCGGTCTCGGCCCGTTAGATCGCGCAGCGCTGACAAGGTCCCCGCACAAAATAGACATGATGGCTATTGCCGGCGCGATTGGAACAGGTCTCATTATTGGAACCGGTAACGCGCTCAAATTCGGCCCTGGCTCGTTGTTGATTGGGTACGTCCTGATGGGATTGACCGTCTACATCGTTATGGTTGCCCTCGGCGAAATGGGCGCTTGGCTCCCACACAAGAAGGCCTTCTCGGGATATGCGACGCGCTTTGTTGATCCAGCTATGGGGTTCGCAACGGGCTGGAACTACTTCTTCAAATACGTCATCGTGCTACCGAACAACTTGACCGCGACCGGCATTCTCCTGCAGTACTGGCTACCCGACCTCAACGTATCGGTGTGGATTACGGTGTTTGGAGTTGCGATTATTTTGCTCAACGTGCGTTTCCCTTGTCGCGTCTTGACTTCTCACATACGGTTGCTGATCTCCGACAGCTGATTCACGTTTCCTTCTTTGGAGAAGCCGAGTTCTGGATGTCGCTTGTGAAAGCGCTCGTCATCATCATGCTGATCCTGCTCTGCTTCATTCTTGCCATGGGCGGTGGCCCCAACCACTTCCGCTCCGGCTTTTACTACTGGCAGAACCCCGGTGCATTTGCGCAGTACGCAGTTACTTTGGGAGATACCACCACGGTCATCCCCGGCGATACAGGCCGTTTCCTGGGTGTCTGGGCTTGCATCGTCCAGGCCACCTTCGCCTACCTTGGCACTGAGCTGGTCGGTGTGGCTTTTGGTGAGACGCCGAACCCCCGCAAGAATGTGCCGCGTGCCGTCAACCAGACCCTTATGCGCATTGTCTTCTTCTACATCGCCGGCGTGCTGGTCCTGGGCATGGCCGTTCCATACAACAGCCCCGAGCTGATCAAGGCGACCAAGTCGAAGCTTGGTGGTTGTATGTTTCCCCCTCCCTGCATGGTTCCCCCTCAACTAATCATAACTAGTGGCATCGCCCTTCGTTGTCGCCGCTAAGGAGGCTGGTATCGCCAAGCTCGCTGACGCCGTCAACGGCCTGCTCCTCGTCTTCACCATCAGCGCCGCCAACTCTGACATCTACCTGGCGTCGCGCACGGCTTGGGCACTGGCCAAGGACGGGCAGGCCCCCAAGCTGCTTCTTCGCACCAACAAGCGCGGCGTGCCCATCCCAGCGGTCGCGCTGTCGTCCCTCTTCATCGCCCTCGGCTACATGAACGCGACCAAGAGCTCGGGGACCGTGTTCGGCTACTTTGTCTCGCTCGTGACCGTTTTTGGTGCCCTCAACTGGGTTGCGGTGCTGGTGTGCTACATCGCTATGCTACGCGGCATGAAGGCACAGGGCATCCCTCGCTCCGTCATGCCGTACCGCAACCCGCTACTGCCCTACGGCGCCTACTTTGCGCTGGGCATCACGATACTTGTCATTGTCTTTAGTGGCTACACTGCCTTCATCCCCCACTTCCAGATCGACAAGTTTATGACGAGCTATATCGGCATTGTGGTGTATTTGTTCAATATTCTGTATTGGAAGCTGGCCAAGAAGACGAGACGGGTTAGGCCAGAGGAGATGGATCTGGCCACAGGCCGGAGAGACTTTTAATTTTATTTCATCAAGCTAAAGGATGGGAGGCTTTTTGCGATGGTTGCATTTAGAGATGCGGTGTTATTAACGATGACAGACGATACCATAGCTCAATACCAAGAACAATAATTCAATAAGCCAGCGTGCCCGCAAGTGAATTTGCTGGCCCGATCTGGAACCGTCAGGCAATCAGCACAGCGTACATCCCGGCCGCCATCGCATCTCTGCCTCCGCGATGATCGGCAGTAAGCATCATGATCTCCCACCCCGCCCAATGCAGACAGCTACCGCTTTAACCCCAGGCCCTCGCTAGTTCTTTATCGCCCAACAGTTCCAAAAAGGTTGACCCGCCATTCCACATCGGCCGCCATGCCGCAGTCAATGCAAAGTTCGCAATGCAGCCCCCGCAAGCGGATAAACTCCTCAGCAAACCCCAATTCTCCCCCAACGAAGACCAGCTCGATAGATTGCGCCCCTTCCCACCAAAAGAGACAAGCCGAGTCCCGAACCACTCCAGCGGTCCAGCCAGCGGCCGACCGCTCCACCGCGGACCCATAGCATTGCGCGCTATGGATTCAGATTGACGAGAAGGCTGACCTGGTTCCCGCCCACAAACGTCGTGCCGCGCGCGCGGTGGCGATCTGCGCCCGGGTTGCATGTTTGTCCTGATTGAGGCCCTGCTGTGGGCTTGCGATCCCCCCCCCGTTTTCCTCGGAACGGGTACTATATGATGGCAGGGAGGAATAACGGTGGCCATGCTGCTGGGGACTGTTAGATTGTTTTCCGGTGGCGGGAGGGAGTTGGCGGGTTGAGGCTCCTTTGGGTGGTGGGGGTGCGTGGTGAGGATGGGATATATAAAGGGGCGAGGGGTTCGAGGGAGATGAGGTGGGAATTGAGGCAAGCAAATCGTGTGTTTATCTTTGCATTTTATTCAGTTCAACAGTCTGCAAACCGCTTCGCTCAAGATGAAGAACTGCCGATCTACCGCTGCTGCTATCGCCGTGCTGGCGCAGTGTGTGTCCCTGGTAGCCGGGCATGCCTCGTTTCAACAGGCGAGCAAAGGGGCTACCGACTTCGGCACCACTTGTGCCAGATTACCAGTACGGGCTTGCCATTCTGCCAGCCTCACCTTCTCTCAAAAACCTAACAGAGTCTGCAGCCCAACAACTCCCCCGTCACAGCCGTCACCGGTGCCGACATGGCATGCAACGTCGGCGGCGCAAAGGGCGTAGCAGGCGTCTGCGAAGCCGCCGGTACGCCCCCCCTCTTTATCCCCCTTCCAACCAACCCCAGTATCTAACAGCCCACAGCCGGCGAAACCTTCACAGTCGAGATGCACCAACAGCCCAACGACCGGTCGTGCACGTCCGAGGCCATCGGCGGCAACCACTACGGCCCCGTCATGATCTACATGAGCAAGGTGGCCGACGCCGCGGCCGCCGACGTCTCGGGCCTCTCGTGGTTCAAGGTCGACGAGGAGGGCTACGACGCCACATCCAAGAAATGGGGCACCGACTCGCTCAACGCCAACTGCGGCAAGCGCACCTTCAAGATCCCGTCCAAGATCCCCCCGGCGACTACCTGGTCCGCGCCGAGGCCATCGCGCTGCACTCGGCGTCGCAGGTGGGCGGGGCCCAGTTCTACATGAGCTGCTATGTGAGTTTCTCTCTGTCATTGTGTGGGAGACAGGCGCTGATCGGGAATGTGTTGTGCAGCAAGTCAAGGTGGCTTCGACGGCCGCCGGCCAGGTGCCCGCTGGCGTCAAGATCCCCGGGGCCTACAGCGCGACGGATCCCGGTATCAAGATTGATATCCATGGGAGCGGGTTCAAGGAGTACACCATCCCTGGGCCGGCTGTTATAGACCGGAGCTTCTTTTAGAGACTGGGTCTGGAGAGTGTATGAGTTTGCTGCAGCCCCGAACATGGCCAGAGAGGAAATACCCATTCGTTGTAGATGACAAAATAGAATCTGCTTTGAAAGCACCTGGTTTCCATCGCATCTCCTATGGACAAGGATGGGGAGTTGTATTTTTGTCATTTGCCAAGGCTGCCATGGCGGTTTGTCCGTTGGTTGTTCCCAACAACAAAACTTGCATGCCGCAACAAAGGCGGGGGTCCCGGACTCTTGTTTTGTATCGGAATTGGATAAGAGTACTGACGACGCCATCAGTTCCCTAGCAGAGGTAAAACAAGTCGAACAAGGCTACCTACCCGAAAAATACTCGGCGATGCCTTCTTGATGCGGTAGCTTCGAATAGGGATAACGAATTCATCCTCTCCGGATATCGGTGAGTGAACCTCGATGAAGACTCATGTCGAGAGTACCAAGCTGAGTAGCTATAGCCGAGCCTCCTTCTCATACATCACCTCAGCCAGGAGCATATTTCGCTTGCACAACGAGACTAGTATTCTCACATCCCTGCCGCCCAAACGGCAAAACCTCAGCTTCTGTGCTAACCTGTTCACAACCAACATCTGGTCCCACCTACTGGATGCCCTCCTCTTCGCCGCCCTTTTCGTCCATTTCGCGCCCCTGCTCAGGCTCCCGGACAGTCCAAGATTCCAAGATGGCGTTTTGGTCAGCGTTTATATCATGGGCGTCGTCGTCTACTTCACCCTCTCAACCGTCTTCCATACCTTCTCGGATCACAGTCCTCACATGCGCAAGTTTGGCAATGGGCTATACCACCCGGGAATCGTCCTCGTCATGTGGGGGACAGCTGTTTCTGGCGCCCATTTCGCCTTCTATTATCAACCCGCCGTCCGGAACACGTACATTGTTCTGCTTACCGCCACTGTTGCCGGCTGTGGTGTCTTTACCCTCCGGCCAGCCTTCAGATAGCCTACGTATCGGACTAGACGATTCTTGATGTATGAAGGGTCGGGCGTCAGCCTTTTTACTCCAATCGCCCATGGACTGATCCGGGTTGGATGGGTAGTGCTGGACGATATGATGGGGCTTCAGTCGTTTTTCAGACTGGGTCTGATCAACTTCTCCGGCTCGCTTGTCTACGCTACGAGGATACCTGAGCGCTGGTTCCTAAGGACCTTTGATCTGCTCGAGCAGAGCCACAACTGGATGTATGTGCTCGTCCTGACCGGCGCGCTTGTGAGAATGGGGGGGGCTGCTTGGGGCTGTGAGTCGATGGCAGGATCCGGGTACTGCGAACAAAGCGATTGATCTCCTACACTATATTTGTTGTCCATACCTCAAATAATATATAATGACCCGCTATCCCAAGCCAAGGACTTGGGACAAAGGACGTCTTGGCTTTACCTTCACAATTACCGTCCACGAACAACATCGTTCACGAACAAAACCATCCACAAACTACACCATCCACAAAACTACCTACACCATCTCAATCATGAATGGAGACAAAAAAGCCTCGTTTCTCAAGGCCTATGCTGCCACCATACAGCAGAACGACGGCCAGCACCCCCAGGAGACGGAATATTACATCAATTGGGAGCTGCTTAGGCCCAAGAGCCCCAGGGTTATCAAAAACATCGCACCCGATGACCAGTTTCTGGACGATCCGGAAACCAGCGTGGGCAACCATATGACTGGTGACCACTACGACGGCCAATACAGGTTGAAGACACCGCCTCCCGCGCCTCCGAGACGCTGGCAGCGAAGACGGGGGGGGGATTTGCCCCTTCCGACTCTCCCGATCTCACACCCTGTCCCGCTCCTCACCCGCCCAAGCGAGAGGATCGGCTTGGTGAGGCATCTCAGTCTACCTACCACAAGCGCCAGGTGTCTGACTCGGACAAGACCGACTCGGACAAGCGAGAGGCTGTGGCGGAGGAGGTGCCAGAGAACAACGAGCTTCTCCTGAAGCATCTCATCGAGCGTCTCTTCCCAGAATTCGCTCTAACCCATTCTTTCAAAGTTGAAAGGGTTCGATAGCCCTGAATGTAACATTAGGCGAAAAGTCATGAGGACGACGGATGAGAGACGGCTTTTCTAGCCAAGGTAGATGTAGTCGAGGAACTAGTTCAGGTGCCGCGACCTTGCTCAATACAGGTAGGTAATGGGTAATTAGGGTAGCCGTCACATAGACTAGGTAACAAATGCTACCCATATCTTCTAATAGCATTTCAAACGTTCCAGAGTGAAAGTAGACTCGAATCAAGATCAGTGCCCATGTAACTCACAATTCAATCAATTCCCATTTTCACTGAATCAAGCCAAGGCTACAATAAGCCCAAAATAATTGAGCCATTGTAGTAGTGGCCTCTTATAGACTAAAAGAGCAAGAATTCAGTATTTCCAAACTTTATCCAGCGTCCTACTGCTTCGGGCCTTGAGCTATGGGGTAGTATTTCCAAGCCTGATACGCCACAGTAGTCTGGAAACCCCCAATTACCAATCCCAGTAGCCCCAAAATGACGGCGATTCCCACTCCTACCAGTTTTGTCTGTGGCGAAATGAGCTACAAGTAATGGAATATAAAAAAACTTGCAGGAAACTTATACAATGTAGCTATCTAAGGAGAGTCAAAGGCATGGGTTCGCCCACCTTAAATGGCCTTCTGTGATTCCTCTGGATGCTCTATTAAACCTTTTTGCTTTTCCGCTGGTTGTCTGAAGTCTTGTATGGTACTGCGAACGCAAGATCCCAATTTTCTTATTGATGCCGTTGTTGGCCGTTGCGTTGCAAGGAGAGGCCCTGGCAATTGACTTGGGTGCCGTTGGCCCACATTGTCAATATCACATGTCGTGTCTTGCTTTGTTGTTCAATCTAGCTCCTAATGATTCCCCTCGGTGTCGGGTCCTCAACTTTGTCGTGTAACCCTTTTAGTCGAGGCCCCCAATATCAGTATATGATGTGGGCGTCATCGGTACGATGAGCTCTCGAACTCGAGAAAGCTATGAAGATGCCGTTCGACCTGTCTGGCAATATTTGCAAAGGGAAAAATCATGTCTACAAGGTGAGGAGAAAATATAGAAAGTTTTTTAGAAGATTGGTGGCCTGCCCCGAACCGGGTCCGTATTGGACTTCAATGAATTAGCGACGTATTCAGTGTGGTTCTGAGTCCTAGAGTGAGGCAGTGACTAGGTAGTCTTATGAAACGCTACCGTAAGGCCTTGGACCAGCGTTTATAGCCCATTTCACTAGCCCAAGACCGATTGGTGCGTATTAATAAATGAACCCATTGTGCCAACCAATTACACCAGCAGGCCACCAACCTTCGTTTTGTGATTGCTTGTCGATAATGGACCCAAGTAACCTGCGGGGTTCGATCCCAGGTACCATGCATTATAATCTTTTTTGTTGTCACGCAGGCACTGACATTTAGTTTAGAAGAAGCTGGACTGACGGTTCTGTGGTGCTGGGAGAAGCTCTTTGGCCTAATCTAAGCGACACCGACGACTTGAATTCAGTCAGAGACTGGTCCCGGCACCAAGGTATGCTTGAGTCTTCCCCGAACTATGTATTCTTGGCCGAAAGCCGGGGCTTTAGAGCAGAGGTCTTGGTGGTTCCGCATAGCATACGTCGTATCAGGCCCGATGAGCTCAGGGACACAATGGGACTGCGAACCAAAGGTCAGGAGGGGGATATGGATCCATGTTAATGAGTAGTCTTTTCAATTCACTGTGATTTCTTAGTATCAATGGGAATTTCCACTTCGTCTCAAGCCCAACGTAATACAGCTGAAGTGTTTGTTTGTTGTCAAATGGGGATGAGAGCCAGGGCTGGCTACATGGGACACACTGATAAGCCACCAATCAAATCAGCTGAAAAACATCCCCCGTGGCGCAATTGGCTAGCGCGTCAGACTGTTATCTCACAGGCATCTGGAGGCTGGTGGTTCGAGCCCACCCGGGGGAGTTTCTTTTTGCTCCAGAGAGATACTCTCAAATAGTCCTTAGCATTCGAGTGGTTCTCCAGGTCGTTTTGCGCAGATGCAGTCTCATTCGGAATGGAATCATGGCGCTATCCGTAGAGCGTGGTGCTGCTCAAACTGCTCAAACCCTAACCCGCGCTCGCCATCGTGCCGAGGCGTGGTAAACCGCTGAGCTTGTTTGTCACTGCTGACAACCACAACTGATCGATTTCACACTTTAACGACATCTTCCTCATACAACCAATCCAAACCGGCTCTTTGACTTTCGAGTGCGCATGCCTGCCGTCGCAAATACAGCACGAATTTTGATCCCTCCCTCCATCCAGGGCCACCAAAATATACATGCGAGCAGTCGTCTCCCTGCACTCCGCTTTCCCGACGACCAACCCCGCGAGGCGGGCACCACTCACTCTCGCCAAAATTGACCCCTCGCGCGCCTTCGCCATGTCGCACAAGACGCAGGAACCCGTCATCACACGGGTCAGCGACCTGCCCCTCTCCGAGGCCAAGTGGGTGACGCTCAAGAAGGTCGAGTACGTCGACCAGGTCGGCAAAGCGCGCACCTGGGAAGTGGCGACGCGCAAGACGCGCGCCGAGAAGGCCGGCGTCGACGCCGTGGCCATGGGCAACATCCTGCTGCACCCGCGTCGCGCGCCCGCCACCCTCATCGTGATCCAGTACCGCCCCCCGCTCGACGCCTACACGGTCGAGTGGCCCGCCGGTCTGGTCGACGCCGGCGAGACGGCCGAGGAGGCCGCCGTGCGCGAGTTCAAGGAGGAGACGGGCTACGACTGCAAGGTCCTCAGCGTCAGCCCCGTGCAGGCCGCCGACCCGGGCATGACCAATGCCAACATGCAGCTCGTCATGGTCCAGGTCAAGCTCGACGAGGCCACTGACGAGCCCCCCGAGCAGCGGCTCGAGGACGGCGAGCACATCCAGCGCGTCATCGTGCCTCTGTCTGAGTTCTACGACAGGCTGGTTGAGTACTCGAAGAAAGAGCGGTTCATTGTGGCGGCCAAGCTGTTCCACTTTGCGGCGGGCATGCACTTTGCAAAGACGGAGACGTACGGCATATATCCCAACTAGACGGAATCTCCGGGTTTGGCTCTATCCTATGCTTTGCGTCGAGGATAGCTGGACGACTTGAGCTTCAGTGTACCCAAAGCGCTACTTGTTCCACACATGCCAGAAACGGATTGTGTTAGAGTTAGCCATTGGCCAGGTGAGAATCAAAGATTGCTAGTCCAGCGTGGGACTTCTTACTAATTACTGCTTATGATTTCTTGGGACTATTTCTGATACTCGAAGGCGCTGTTTGCTTAGTTGCTTAGGTAGATTACCTCGGGCTGGTTTTCCATATGATGATGATATTTCAGGCTGCAATTCCGCTTCCAGGAATGTGGGCTTTGATTGCTGTTTGCTTTCCAAGTAGAAAAAGAGGCCCGTTGTTTGCCTCATTGACAACAAACTATGTACCTTGCGTAGATATATACCGATACCGACAGGGATTCAGATAATGAGATTGTCAACAGCTTATAGCCTTAGTCATGCTGTCACATACACGTCTTGAGCCATGGTAGAACCCTTCAAGTGGAACCTACAGAGCCGTAAACGTCGAAGGCATGTTCAACGTAGAGGCTGAGTCAGAGCAGCAGAGGGAAAATACAAAAGTAAGTAATTAGCAAGCTTGGCAGCTTCATGCTCGAGATTGTGATATTGGTCAAGGTCGTCGGCTGTTGGCAGGTGGCAAATCCGTCTTCGCGCATGACAGGAGTCATTAGAACAGGCCCAGATGCGAACGCATGAGTGAATAGATAACCAGTTCTGGCAAATAGGAGCCGTTTCACATCTACTGGATCGCAAAAATGGCACTGAGCTGCCAGTGGTTGGGTGAGCCGTGCTCCCGCGACCAAAAACAGAACAATGTGTGTTCGCCGAGGGCCCAATTGCGTCCCTGGGTGATGACGTTGGCCTGTGGTGGATGGAATATATGGATGTGATTACTTGGTCTGCGTCTGCTGGAAGAAAGAGGAGAAAGCCAAGTGGTGCTGCTGTCGCAATTTGTTTTCTAATGCTTTGAGCAAAGAGTGAAACATCCGGGTTGAGGTGCTGTGCCATGTGCAATCGAGCGGAGTAGCCAATTTCGAAACCGCTCTGTTGTGGAGACTCAAAGCCCAGCACAAAGTGCAGCAGCGGCAGGTCGCGATAAAACAATCCGAATATTCATCTGGCGTGGTGGAAAAGGACGGAACCGAATATCGGCAGTGCTGCAGTCGCAGTCTGGGCGATTACCGGCCCCAGTCGAGGAAGGAAAAGTCCCAGCAAAGTTGTGCGGTGCAGCCAAGTGCAGCGACGGTGCACGGTTGCCAGGGCGGCAACAAGTGGTTATTGCTAGCGCCATGCGACGGCCAGGGGAGACACAGACGAGCGCCAAGGAAAACACCCGGCCTTCGCCCTTTTTGGAGGGCTTCTCTTTCCTCCCACATCGACGACATCCGACAACGACGACGACAACGGCCGCACATAGGTAGGTAAGACGGTCGCCGGCCCGGATTCCACGACACCATCGCCCAACGACGACAACGACCCGACTTCCCAGGCCCTACGTCCCCACCGGTTTATTAATTATTTTTTGGACTCGCCGAGCGCTGCGACGCCCCTCGGTACGCCTCCTGCCTAGATCGCGACCAGCCAATTTGCCGAGTCTTGTTGATGCTAACTCTGCCGCCAGCAGAACCGCATCACGGGAAGCTACGAACGACTAACGACCACCCCTAATTCCTAATAATTCCACTCGAACCCTATCGAGCGACGCACGACTTGCATTTTCCTTTGTTGCGACCGACCATCGACACTCCCTCCAATATACTTTTCCTCTGTCAATCACATGCAGAACCGCGCAGTCCGGCGAGTCGCGACGTAAACAATCCAATCCAACATGGCCGAACCACCCTCATCGCCCCCCAGCGCCGAGTCTACCATCGAGGAGGCCCTGGCCTGGTACAAGGCGCAGTACGAGATCCTTGAGCACGAACTCTCGGAATTCCAAACCTCCAGCAAGGAACTCGAAGCTGAGCTGGAGAAGGACCTGGATGCGGCCGACAAGCGAGAGCGGGACCTGCAGGAGAAGGCAGAGGCCCTCAGCTACGAAGTAGAGGAGTGGAAGGTATGTTGCATCTCTTGTCTCGACCATCTTCCCCGCCATGCGGCCCCCCTTGCATGCGAGGCGGTCAGGCTAACACACGGACCCTCAACAGAGGAAATACAAAGAGTCCAAGGCCGAAGCCAACGCTGCCCAGGGTGTACTTGAGAAGGAGATCACTACCCTCCGCGACACAAGCAGGACCCTCCAGCTCAGGCTGCGCGATATAGAGGTGGCCAACGATGATTTTGAGCGCCAAGCCCGGAACACCACATCGTCGCTGGAGGATCTCGAATCCAAGTACAATGTCGCGATCGAGAGGAACGTCATGATGGAGGAGGAGGTCAAGATCGGTGAGCAGGAGCGGGAAAACCTACGCGTCGAGGCGCAGCGGTTACGTGAGGAGCTGTCCGACCTCAAGATCGAAGCCGAGATTCTCCAAGACAAGATCAAGAAGCAGGAGTCCCGCCACCTCTCGGCCATTTCGACCGACATATCCATCCCCGAGTCACCCACCTTTGACCACTCGCCGCAATCGACTGCAAGCTCGCCCATGGTCACGACACCGCCAGATACCAAGTCCCTGTCGACGGCAGAAACCATCTCTGAGCTCCAAGATCCCCCCTCACCGCCCATGTCGGACGCCTCGGCGCCCCTGCCCAAGATCGGTGCCTCCAAGACGCCAATGTCTGCGCAACGGAAACTTCGCCTGCCGTCTTCTGAAAACAGCGCGACTCCCAAGCCTAAGCAGTTTGTTTCTACTGCTACTGTGCGTGCACCAGGTGCTCGCGTTGCTACTACCAACGCGCTGCGCACACCCGCCTCCACGAAGCCGCCTGCTCCCAAGTCAACTCGCGCCGCCTCGCACCGGATCCCGCCTTCCACATCTCTCACGCATATCCGCACGCTCACGGCCCAGATGCAACGTCTCGAAGCCCGTGTGCACTCGGCCCGGTCCAAGCTTCCAGCGCCGGTCAATACCCCTCCGAGAGCGTCGCCCCGGTCTTCCGTCAGCGTCCCGTCAACCGTCACGATCCGCAGTCGCAAGCGCACCATCGGGTCAACAGCGGCGTCTAGCGTGGCATCCAGCGTGGCGGGCGGCGACGAAGCAACCCCGACGCAACCTCGCCACCCGCATCACCACGCTCCCTCGGAGCTCCGCAGCAGCATGTCGTCATCCACAAGCAAACACGTGCCGCGCCTCAGCACATCGGGCGTCTCGCGCCTCTCTTTTGGTCCGCTCCCGAACCGCAACCCGGGCGGCGACGTCGAGTCGGGCTTGTCGCGTCCTAGTAGCCGCGCGAGTGTCTCGAGCTACGCGCGTCCGGCCAGCCGGACAGATTCGCACAACGGCGCGGCCGCGAGCGGGATAATGCCTCCGCCACGGCCGATGAGCCGGGCGAGTTTGGGCGGGGCACGTACGCCACTCGGCAGGCCGCGCAGTAGCCTTGGCGGCAGCATGCACGGGCATAGCCAGAGCGTTAGTTATAGCACGGCCGAGGTGGATGAGTTCGCTGCGGGACTTGATGGGGCCAGCGCGGATGGTAGGAACGGGGATCTACGCACGCCGAACCGCAGGGGGACGTATAGCCGACTCGAGATGGAGGCGATGGCAAGCAGTGGCATCCCGATGCCGAGTGGGATCCCCGCGCCCGGGAGGAGACAGAGCGGGGGTTCGGTGGCGGGGAGGAGGACGAGTTCCGGAGCAAACCTGGGTGCGGGACTGGGGCAAAGCATCGGCCCTGGGGGTAGGAAGTTGGAGGATGTGGGGGAAACGTACTGAGACGTCTTTGGATGTGGAGGTTCAAGTCTATTATACCTACTGCCTTGCTTTGCCCCTGCGGTACCTGCTTATTAGGTTGGTGCACATAGAAAGCCTGCTTTTCGTTTTTCTACATCCTCTACTCCCCGAGCTGCGTCCGAGATTTGGCGTTTGGGAGATGGATTGGGCTTTGCTTTGGGTTGCTGGCTTGCGGAGATACTGCAGCATGGAATTGGCCGGGGTGTGTGTGGAGTGACTGGTGTTTTGTTTCTTGACCGTGATGCGAAATACCTGGGGGTTTCTTTTGTCAATGGGGTTGGTGGCGGTACATGGATGTCTGCGATGGAGCGCTCGCCACCCGGTGCTCCGTACTGAGGGGATCGAGGATGAGTGGGTTTTAGCTGACTGGTTGTGGAAGACGCCGTGTGTTATTTTCTCTCCAGGTATGGCGAGAGACATTTTACCGTTGGCTTGTGGTTTCTGTTGCATGATTACCCCCGAGATGACGGAGGTCAGACATTGAGGAGCATGAGTGGTTTTTTTTTTTTTTTTTTTTTTTTGGCTATTCCCCGAGAAGATATCAGCAGGAGAATGAGTATGTGTTTAATACCCCCAATTCATTGCCCTTCATCTTGTTTTCTCTCTTTACGTGTCATGTCTAGATTAGTGGTGTCACTCGTATGTACATATACATACCATAGCTACTTGTATGGTGATGAGCTGGGGAGACAAATGTGAGCTAGGTCTGGATCTGCAACGGCTCAATTTTGGATACGTTCACATCCATGATGTGAGTACCATGGACCTGGCAGCATACACACACGCGCGCGCGCGCGCACATGGCCCATTCAGGGAGCACGCGGGATTGAGCGGCTTGCAGGACACATGACATATCTAGACTACGTACGACCTTATCCTTTTTTTTTTTTTTTTTTTGGGGGCGGGCAGCAAAGCACCTCACGGCCCCTGGTCCTGTCGACCTATCTGCGTGTCGACCTGCCTTTCCGTCTTCCCCTCACGTGGCCGCAGCGGTTGCCTCCTCCATGTGTGCAGTATGGCGGATGCGTGTCGTGCTGCACTGCGCGCACGCCTGCGCATCTCGACAGGGCTGAACAGGGTGATGTGATGCTGGGTAAGGCGGGAGACAAGGGAAAAGAGGGCTGGGGCGCGTACCCGTGGAAGGGGCCAGACCGAGGGAGGGGGGGAGGGGGACGAGGAGCAAAGCAAAGAAAAGTCGTACGATTCTGATGTCAGGAGGAACCACGGTGGGGGGACCATAGGGCGGCGCCCTGCTTGTGGTCAGTGTGCGAATGATGATTTATTCCACTCGGAATGCCAGCCGAGAGACGGGTCGACGCTTTCGACATTGATCCATCGCTGTTTCTTTGGCACGCATGCCCACACACATCTTAGATCCGATCTGGCCTGGGTTGGGTTTGCATCTGATCTGGAACTGGCTGGTACCTAGTTAGTGTATACAACACGATGTGGGCGGCCATGTGGGGATGGTAAGACTATTTTGCGCTGCACCATATCGCGCCGTACCTTGATGACGGCGATTGGAACCACGATAAACAGAAAGTTATCGCGGTGGTCGTGGGCAGCATTTCCTAAAAGCAGCAGCCCGCGTCGCTTGGGGAGAGTGGATGTCTACGTGGTCACTTGGGGGACTTGGTATCTCCCAATCTCGAAATCACTCAGAGCGAATCTACGGCTGCCTTCGCCTAGGCGCCTTGCTACCGCACTGGGAGATGACGGCCGGAAAATAGATGGGCGGACAAAGGGGGAGTCGTCAGCGCAACATGTCGCTGTTCAGCCTGCACACTTCGTCGGTGGCGGCGGGATTGCACATGAAGCGCACTCGGCTCGCCCCGTACGGGAACCGCGACGGCTGGTGGGTTTCCTGGTGGACGCCTAGCGGACGGATGCTGGCGAATCCGAAATGTCGATGCGAAGGTTCAATCCAAACTTCAGACGGGGGAGGAGAGGCTGCTCCGTGGCGGCAACAGGAGCAGTGTTGAGCGCTGGGCGCTGGAGGAAGCGGCTTGTGCGAGGCTCAAGTCAAGCCCAAGGAAAAGCGACGCGGGCGTCCAGGGCGACGCGGCCAGGATTTCATCGTCGCGGACAAGCTGTTGGGGATCTGCGGGTCCGGGACCCCTGCACTAACAATTCACCTCTTCTTTTTTTGTCGATCACCCTTGGAATCGCCCCTCGAACGGGAGCCAGGGGTGCCGCACCAGCGCAGAAACTCAACAATTGGGGGGTCTCTTAGGGGTGCCTCTTTTATTTTATTTTTTTCTCCTGTCTCGTTATCGCGCTGGCCACGCCCTTTACCCGACGCCTCACCTCAGCACCGCATTCGAAACCGGCACACATCAATTCGGTAGATGCGCATCGTGATTGTAATTGCTTCCGCTCTCTGTCACGAGCTGGACATGGTGGTTTCTTCGGCAGGACGAGACTTTGCGAATGCCCATCTAGGCTCCGCTCGGCCTGTCATCGACGCGAAGAAGCTTTCCCCGGGTTCCGCTAGGCCAATCTCGGCATGGACGGGCAGGCCAGCAAAAAAAAGGGTTGAACCATCTTGTTGAGAGGCTGCTGCTGTTCCTGCTGTTAGTGCATTCGGAGCCGTAGGTACCCACTCAGAAGTGAGACCACAGGCCCTGACGACAACGACATCGAGATCTGGAGTGCCCTGATGGAGCTCTGCTCCAACTCTTCTGGAGACAGCACACTGTCGACTGCCAGAGCATATTAAAGATAGGGTCCAAATATCAACGTGGCACGAAGCTATCCACAGCCGGACTACTAGAGGGATGCACGCGACCCATGGCACATTGAGTAGATAGTTATATCGCATGCAGCCCCAGGCCTAGTCTGGACAAGTATGCGGCAGTATTTCCTTCGGACGCCGTGTGGTGTGGGTGCGGTGCGGGCGGTGCGAATGTCGGAGTCCCGGGATGGACGTTCCCTGTCTTGTCGGTTCCTGGGTGCTGGACTCTCATCTCCATTTCGGACTTCTCACCTTCAAGCCGTCCAGCGCACCTCCCAAGGCGCAGTGCCGCACGACAGGAAGCGGAAAGGATCCATCAGGGAGACGCATGGGGGGGTATGTACGATTACCGGATTGGCGATGCGTCGAGGATCGAGATGGGACGAATGGCGGATTGGATGGCTGGCGGCCAGCTGGTGGCTGAGGGCGATCGAGTAAGTGGCCGAGTTTCGCAAGCCAAAAAGTACTTGGAGCTGCAGTGTAAGAGCTGCATGAACGAAATGTATTTTGAACACCGAGGGTCAGCATCGCCATGTCGCAACCACCGGGCCTCTCGGACCGAAGGTACCCCCACACCACAAAGCAGTAACGGGAGTACTTGGGCCGGCGGCTTGCTGACAGCAGCAGGTGAGCCTGGGGGCCCTGGCGACGCATGCCCTGCAGCCTCGGGTGTCTTGTGCGGTTCTGCAAGCTGACGTTTTTTTTCTTCCCATTTCGCGCTGGCCCCGTCGCGAGCCTCTTGGGGATTTGGGAATTGGGGGCTTGGGCTTCCCCAACGTCCCGGCCACGAGCGCGATGATTGGTCTGATCTAGCTTTCGGGCTACTTCGCTGGCTGAATTCACTTCCCCCTTCGCGCTCGATTCTCCATGGCCGCTTGCCGCTCCATACCAAATGTCCCCACCAGAATCCAGATGGCCCTAGCCCTGGCCCTGACCCTGACGGCTCAAGTTGCCCATGAAAATCCCCTCCGCAATTCCGATTCAGTGTGTGAGCTGGGGTGGACTGCTGTGCGTATTGTCGGTGGACTGTGAAACCGCAGGTGGCTCTGGCACCGGACGCTGAGCTGGGCAAGGTGGGCGAGTGGGTGAGCGAGGTAGCCTGGGGTGAAATGGGTGGAATGGGCACGGTGGGATGCCGGGATGCGGGAGAAGCAGACGGAAAGTGCAGGGTTGCGGCTGCCATTGCCAGATGGGCCCTGTAACTAAGGCGGTAACTTTTTTTTCCTGCGCCCTCCAGGCTCGGATCCAATTTGGGTCCCCACCTTCTCACCAGCTTCACGGGTTTCGGGGGCGCGCCTCGACAGAAAGTCAAGATTGCCATTCATCTATCTACCCCGTCTCCGCCTGCTCCCCCCCCATTCTCCTTCCTCCCTAGAATTCTCTCTCCTACTCCCCATCCTCTCCCGAAGAATAGACTCGGTGGCAATCACGAATTTCACGGGGCACACGATCGAGCCATTCCCTTCTTGTACTTTGTTTTGCTCTGCGGCCGCCGCATTCCAAGTAATACTCTCGACGCCTCCGTCCGCATCCGCCTCCCTTGCAGAGATACCCCCGTGCTGTCGTAATATTGCGGATTTGACATCTATCTCGAGCCCAGCTGGACACCAAGGCCCCCCAGCTGCCCCTACGACACCCAATTGGCATTTCTCCCCAGCCTAAGCTCTCGAGTTTTGCTGGCTGCGCAGCGTCGTAGTAACACCGCACATAAGCAAGTGCACCCGCCCCTAATCCCCCGAAATCATCGGACTCCGAACTGGGTAAATATCCTCCGTCTTTCCCCCGAACCCACCAAGACCCAGCCAGATTCAGACCCAGTACTCGAATCTCGACAACCGCCCCGGTGACGGTGTAGCATTGATGCTGCATTTCCCCCAGACCTCGTTTCTGACAGCTTCACCTCCAAACAGTAGCAGCCATGGGTGAGACCAACGGTCACAGTGCCGGCAACGGCGCCCGGAACGGTGTTGTTGTTCCCCAACAAAACGGCAAGGCGAGCTATGCCGAGAAGTTCAACCTGGCCGACCACTTCATCGGTGGTAACAAGCTGCAAAATGCGCCTCCCTCCAAGGTCAAAGACTTTGTCGCAGCCAACGATGGTCACACCGTCATCACAAACGTGAGTATCCTGACGCAACAGGGGTGGGGACGGCTTGGCGCCTCGAGACACTCGCTGACAGTTGCTGTGTTTAACAGGTCCTGATCGCCAATAACGGTATCGCTGCCGTCAAGGAGATTCGTTCCGTGCGAAAATGGGCCTACGAGACTTTCGGAGATGAGCGGGCCATCAAGTTCACCGTGATGGCCACGCCAGAAGATCTCCAGGCAAACGCCGATTACATCCGAATGGCTGACCACTACGTCGAAGTTCCTGGCGGCACCAACAATCACAACTATGCCAATGTCGAGCTTATTGTCGATGTTGCCGAGCGTATGGATGTCCACGCCGTCTGGGCAGGATGGGGTCACGCCTCGGAGAACCCAAAACTACCAGAGTCGCTCGCCGCATCACCAAAGAAGATTGTCTTCATTGGACCTCCCGGCTCGGCTATGCGCTCTCTCGGTGACAAGATCTCCTCCACCATCGTCGCCCAGCACGCCGCTGTTCCTTGCATTCCTTGGTCAGGCACTGGCGTAGACGAGGTCACCGTCGATGACAATGGCATCGTAACGGTTCCCGACGAGGTTTACCTAAAGGGCTGCGTGAACTCGTGGCAAGAAGGTCTCCAAAAGGCCAAGGAAATCGGTTTCCCCGTTATGGTAAAAGCATCTGAAGGTGGTGGTGGCAAGGGTATCCGCAAGGTGATATCTGAAGACGGATTTGAGCAGCTCTACAAGGCGGCCGCTAGCGAAATTCCCGGGTCTCCAATCTTTATCATGAAGCTGGCGGACAGCGCCCGGCACTTGGAGGTTCAGCTCTTGGCTGATCAATATGGCAACAACATTTCGCTCTTCGGCAGAGATTGCTCTGTTCAACGGAGACATCAAAAGATTATCGAGGAAGCGCCAGTAACAATTGCGAACGCGACGACTTTCAGGGCCATGGAAGATGCCGCTGTTCGCCTGGGCAGACTTGTGGGTTACGTCTCGGCTGGAACAGTCGAGTACCTCTACTCGCACTCCGACAACAAGTTTTACTTCCTCGAGCTCAATCCCCGTCTGCAAGTCGAACATCCCACAACCGAAATGGTCAGTGGTGTCAACCTTCCCGCAGCACAGCTCCAGGTCGCCATGGGCTTGCCGCTGCACCGCATCAAGGACATCCGCCTGCTGTACGGCGTCGACCCCAAGACGTCGACAGAAATCGATTTCGAGTTCAAGAACCCAGAGAGCGAGAAGACGCAGAGGAGACCGACACCCAAGGGTCACACCACGGCTTGCCGTATCACCTCTGAAGATCCCGGTGAGGGCTTCAAGCCTTCAAACGGTGTTTTGCATGACCTGAACTTCCGCTCCAGCTCAAACGTTTGGGGTTACTTCTCCGTCGGCTCGGCTGGTGGTATCCACAGCTTCTCTGATTCCCAGTTTGGTCATATTTTCGCTTACGGTGAGAATCGCGCCGCATCGCGGAAACACATGGTCGTCGCACTCAAGGAGCTCAGTATTCGTGGTGATTTCCGAACAACTGTCGAATACCTCATCAAGCTTCTCGAGACCGAGGCGTTCGAGGACAACACCATCACAACGGGCTGGCTGGACGAGCTTATCTCCAACAAGCTCACCGCGGAGAGGCCGGACCCCATGCTCGCTGTTATTTGCGGTGCCATCACCAAGGGCCACATCGCCAGCGAGGATTGCATGGCCGAGTACAGATCCGGCATTGAGAAGGGTCAGGTGCCTTCCAAGGACATCCTCCGCACTGTCTTCCCTGTCGATTTCATCTATGAGGGCTATCGGTACAAGTTCACCGTCACGCGCTCGAGTGCGGACAGCTACCACCTCTTCATCAACGGCTCTAAGTGCACGGTCGGCGTTCGTGCCCTCAGCGATGGTGGTCTCTTGATTTTGCTCAACGGTCGCAGTCATAACGTCTACTGGAAGGAAGAAGTGGCAGCCACCCGTATTTCCGTCGACAGCAAGACCTGCTTGCTCGAGCAGGAGAACGACCCCACTCAATTGCGGACGCCCTCTCCCGGCAAGCTCGTCAAGTACTCTGTTGAGAATGGCTCCCACGTCAAGGCTGGCCAGACCTTCGCCGAGGTTGAGGTCATGAAGATGTACATGCCTCTTATTGCACAAGAAGACGGTATTGTTCAGCTCATCAAGCAGCCCGGTGCCACGCTCGAAGCCGGAGACATCCTCGGCATCCTAGCCCTGGACGACCCCAGCCGCGTCAAGCAAGCTCAGACCTTCCTTGGCCAGCTCCCAGAGTTGGGTCCTCCCGTCGTTGTTGGCAACAAGCCCTCCCAAAGGTTTTTCCTCCGCCACATGATCCTGAAGAACATCCTCAATGGCTTTGACAACCAGGTCATCATGCTCCAGACTTTGAAGGAGCTCATTGAGGTCCTTCGCGATCCCAAGCTCCCTTACAGCGAGTTCTCCGCGCAGTTTTCTGCACTCCACGCTCGCATGCCCCAAAAGCTTGACGCGCAGCTTGAGCAGGTTCTGGAGCGCGCAGCGCAACGACAGGTCGAGTTCCCCGCCAAGACCTTGGCCAAGGTATTCCAGAAATTCTTGGATGACAACATCCCCTCGCCAGCAGATGCTGAGATGCTCAAGTCGACGCTTGCTCCTTTGACAGAAGTTCTGGACCTGTATGCCGAGGGCCAGAAGGTCCGGGAATTGAATGTCATTGTGGGCTTGCTCGAGATGTACGTCGATGTTGAGCGTCTCTTCTCCGGCCGTCGCCTGCAGGATGAGGAGGTCATTCTCAAGCTTCGCGAGGACAACAAGGATGATGTGCAGAAGGTTGTCCAGACAGTTCTGTCTCATAGCCGTGTTGCGGCCAAGAACTCGCTGATTCTCGCCATTCTTGAGGAGTATCGCCCCAACAAGCCGAACGTTGGCAATGTCGCCAAGTTCCTCCGCCCTGTCCTTCGTAAAGTGGCTGAGCTTGAGTCACGTCAGACTGCCAAGGTGTCACTCAAGTCTCGCGAGATCCTCATCCAGTGCGCTCTCCCCTCACTCGAGGAGAGGACCGCCCAGATGGAACACATCCTGCGTTCCTCAGTCGTCGAGTCTCGCTACGGCGAGACCGGCTGGGACCACCGGGAGCCGAGCTTGGATGTCATCAAGGAGGTTGTCGATTCCAAGTACACCGTCTTCGATGTCTTGACCCTCTTCTTCGCTCACGAGGACCCGTGGGTCTCTCTGGCTGCTCTTGAGGTCTACGTTCGCCGCGCATACAAGGCTTACGTTCTCAAGAAGATTGAGTACCACACCGATGAGGTTGACACCCCAACTTTTGTCTCTTGGGACTTTGCCCTGCGCAAGATTGGCCAGTCGGAGTTTGGATTGCCCATCCAATCCGCCATTGCCTCGTCCCCGGCCACCCCGGTTGATCACAGCTTCAAGCGCATTCACTCCATCAGTGACATGTCATACCTGACCCAGAAGACGCAAGAGGAGCCCTTCCGCAAGGGTGTCATCGTGCCCTGCAAGTATCTCGACGATGCTGAGGAGCTGCTGTCCAAGGCGCTTGAGACCTTGCCGATTGCCGGTGCCCTTCGCAAGAAGTCGCCGAGTGGCCTGATTCCCGACCTGAGCGGTAAGCGCCGGCCGGCACCCATCGCACGCCTTGACAACATTGACGAGCTCTCTGCCGTCGTCAACGTTGCCGTCCGCGATGGCGAGGGACGTAGCGACGACGAAATTCTGAAGGACATCCTGCCGCTGGTTCACCAGTACAAGGACGAGCTTTTCGCCCGCAGGGTGCGTCGTGTCACATTCATCTGCGGTCGCAACGACGGCTCGTACCCGGCCTACTACACTTTCCGCGGCCCAGAGTACATCGAAGATGACAGCATCCGTCACAGCGAGCCTGCTCTGGCTTTCCAGCTTGAGCTGGGACGTCTCTCCAAGTTCAAGATCAAGCCCGTCTTCACTGAAAACAAGAACATCCATGTGTACGAGGCTATTGGCAAGGGTGTCGAGACTGATAGGCGGTATTTCACTCGTGCTGTCATTCGGCCCGGCCGACTTCGGGATGAAATCCCGACTGCCGAGTATCTGACTTCGGAGGCAGACCGCGTCGTCAATGACATCTTCGACGCTCTTGAGATCATTGGAAACAACAACTCGGATCTGAACCACTTGTTCATCAACTTCACACCGGTGTTCCAGCTCCAGCCGGAAGAGGTTGAACACTCACTTCAGGGCTTCCTTGACCGCTTCGGTCCCCGCGCCTGGCGTCTTCGCGTTGCCCAGGTTGAGATCCGTATTATTTGCACGGATCCGGTCAGCGGCATGCCGTACCCCCTCCGTGTCATCATCACCAACACATCCGGATATGTCATCCAGGTGGAGATGTACGCCGAGCGCAAGTCGGAGAAGGGCGAGTGGGTATTCAACTCTATTGGTGGCACCACCAAGATCGGCTCCATGCACCTGCTCCCAGTCTCAACCCCCTATGCCACCAAGAACTGGCTGCAGCCCAAGCGGTACAAGGCTCACTTGATGGGTACTCAATTCGTGTACGACTTCCCTGAGCTCTTCCGCCAAGCTATCCAGAATAGCTGGTCCAAGGCCGTCAAGAAGCACCCCGCCATGGCGGAGAAGCAGCCCCCTATCGGCGAGTGCATCGACTTCAACGAGCTTGTCCTCGACGACCAGGACAACCTGGCCGAAGTGTCCCGCGAGCCTGGAACCAACACCTGTGGCATGGTCGGTTGGCTCATTCATGCTCGCACGCCCGAGTATCCCAAGGGCCGCAAGTTCGTCGTTGTTGCCAACGATATTACCTTCAACATCGGCTCGTTCGGTCCTAAGGAAGACAGCTTCTTCTTCAAGTGCACTGAGCTGGCTCGCAAGCTCGGCATTCCCCGCCTCTATCTCTCAGCCAATTCGGGTGCTCGCCTGGGTCTTGCCAATGAGCTTATGCCCCACTTTAGCGTGGCCTGGAAGGACCCGAACAGGACCGAGGCTGGCTTCAACTATCTGTACCTGACTGAGGAGCTCAAGAAGCGCTTCGAGAACGAGGTCATTACAGAGGAGGTTGTTGAAGACGGTGAGAAGCGACACAAGATCGTTACCATTGTCGGCGCCGAGGATGGCCTTGGTGTCGAGTGCCTGCGCGGCTCTGGTCTCATTGCTGGTGCCACCAGCAGGGCCTACAACGACATCTTCACCTGCACGCTCGTCACCTGCCGCTCCGTCGGTGAGTCTTGCCCCAACACCTCAACTTCAAGCCGCAGAGTGCTAACTAAATTTCTAATTAGGTATTGGTGCCTACCTTGTCCGCCTCGGTCAGCGCGCTGTCCAGATTGAGGGCCAGCCCATCATCCTGACCGGTGCCCCTGCGCTCAACAACCTGCTCGGACGTGAAGTCTACACTTCCAACCTTCAGCTCGGTGGTACCCAGATCATGTACCGCAACGGTGTCTCTCACTTGACTGCCAACGATGACTTCGCTGGTGTTTCCAAGATTGTCGAGTGGATGTCTTTCGTCCCCGACAAGCGCAACAATCCGGTTCCCATCAGCCCTAGCGTCGACAGCTGGGATCGTGACGTTACCTACATGCCCCCGCAGAAGCAGCCTTATGATGTCAGGTGGATGATTGCCGGCAAGGATGACGATGGTGGCTTCCAGCCCGGTCTCTTCGACAAGGACTCCTTCGTCGAGACCTTGGGCGGATGGGCTCGCACTGTTGTCGTCGGCCGTGCTCGTCTGGGCGGCATCCCTATGGGTGTCATCGCTGTCGAGACTCGCAGCGTTGAGAACATCACTCCCGCTGACCCTGCCAACCCAGACTCTGTTGAGCAGATCACCAACGAGGCCGGTGGTGTTTGGTATCCCAACTCTGCCTTCAAGACGGCTCAGGCTATCAACGATTTCAACTACGGCGAGCAGCTCCCACTCATGATCCTCGCTAACTGGCGTGGTTTCTCTGGTGGTCAGCGCGACATGTACAACGAAGTCCTCAAGTATGGATCTTACATTGTCGATGCTCTCGTCAAGTTCGAGCAGCCCGTGTTCATCTACATCCCGCCTTTCGGCGAGCTCCGTGGTGGCTCGTGGGTCGTCGTCGATCCCACCATCAACCCCACCGCCATGGAGATGTACGCCGACGTCGAGGCTCGCGGTGGTGTCTTGGAGCCTGAGGGTATCATTGGTATCAAGTACCGCAAGGACAAGCAGCTCGCAACCATGGCTCGTCTGGACCCTGTCTATGCCAACCTCAAGAAGCAGTCGGCCGAGACAGGCCTCACCAAGGAGGAGACGGATGCCATCAAGAAGAAGATGACTGCTCGCGAGCAGCAGCTTCTCCCCGTCTACGCCCAGATTAGTCTGCAGTTCGCTGATCTCCACGATCGCGCCGGCCGCATGAAGGCGAAGGGCGTCATTCGTGAGATTCTCGAGTGGCAGAATGCCCGTCGCTTCTTCTACTGGCGTGTACGCAGAAGGTTGAACGAGGAGTACATCCTCCGCCGCATCTCTGCCTCGACTACCGCCGCCGGTATCCACCATAAGGCGACCACGGCTTCCACAACGCCGGCGACTCGGACCCGTCATCTTCGCCTTCTCGAGGCGTGGTGTGGTATTCCCAACTTTGACAAGAGCGATCGCGAGGTGGCTGTGTGGTACGAGGAGAATCGCAAGCTGGTGCACGACAAGGTCGAGGCGCTCAAGGCTGAGGCCATTGCCGCTGAGATGCGCGATCTCGTCCGCGTCGGTGCCTCAGCGACCAAGGACGCAACTGAAGGCCCCGCGTGGAAGGGCGTCCGCGAGATGCTGCGGGTAATGCCGGTGGAGGAGAGGGAGAAGATTCTCGCGTACCTGAAGCAAGTATAGAGGGATGACCTGTGCGGATATGTGGAGGGAGTGTCTGATAGAGGGGGGAACTAGTATGGGTCATCTGTTTTGATTTCAGCATGAGTAATATTGGCTGGTCTGATGGTACACTGGAGTTGACACGGGTCTTTGTTGGCGCAACTTGCGCGTCAGGCAAGACTTGGTTTCTTTTTCGAGTCTTTGGGTCATTGGGCAGTACATGTAAGGGGAGTCTGCAAATGGTTATGTTCTTGTGCTAATATCTGCCAGCGATTGGGTTTTGCGAGTGTTCATGGATGGCGGTTAGATACTGGTAGAGGTATTTACTTGTTCGTTACTCTTACGTCTTTGTGTGAATGATGTGACTGTGCTGCTTTGCTTGTCTGCTTTTAGACGTGTCCATACTACAGGACAAAGTTCATTTCCATGGCGTATGAGGCTGAGGTGTCGTTAGCTTATCGTCCAGCTTGGGCAGTTGGCGGTTGACGAGCTGTAGTACCGCTTTGGAACCAGCCGACCAGCCAACTAGGCTTGGGTATACATAGCAAACGCCAGCGTCAGTCTGTCACATACGACCACACCTACTGGAAAACTCGGGATCCCGTCCGCTCTCCCATAGATAAGCCAGTGAGGGCCAGACTAGTAGTTGGGTCGGTGACGACCAGCGAATCCCTGGTGTTGTATGTCTTTTTGCCGCGTTCTTCTCCATCCACCTTTTGAAACCTCGGGTGGGTTGGACATTCTTTGAGCACCATGGTCAGTGTCTGCTGTTCAAACCATTCTAGTGGCGCTATTAACGTTGTGTCAGCGTCGTATAGGTAGGAAGACCTGGATGGGCTGCACCTGGGCAGCGATATAAATTACAGCCTCTCCGGAGAAATCAGAGTCTGAGATCAGTCTGATGCGAATACACAGTAAATGTTGGATGCCGGCAAGGAAATGGGGGAAATGTGAGAATGCCAAGCTACATTCGATTTCTTCTGCTCTTCCAAGCTCCCACCGAGAAGCTGAGCCCGCCGTTCCCTCCACCTCGCTGCATGTTTCTCAACTATGGGTACTCGTCCGCGGCCGCTGCAGAGTTCGGCCAGCAACGAGCGTCAGTACTTACCGACATTCAACCAATGATGGATTCGTTAGCACTCCTTTCCTGCTTCTGGACGCCTTGTTTATCTCCATATTTCTTTTTCTTGACACCTCGATACAAACTTCAACCTCTGGCTCCAATAGAGACGAGAAAAGAGCAGACCTTCATGATCATCGTTCCTGCAGCCGGAGCCTTTTCCAGTTGATAAGGCTAGGGTGGCCAGTGACGTGGCTTCTTGGGGCCGGAGAAGCTGAAACAGCACTGCGGTGCACCAAAGGTGCCGACGCTGTACAGGTGAAGAACATGATGCAAGCCCCAGAGCCCCATCTTATGGCCTGCCTAACCGCCCCCGGCAACAAACACGAGCAACTTAACCCCCGGGAGGTTACCCCGATGGGTGGTTGTGGGGGGAATCGGCGACAGTTCCGTGCAGGTCGGTCCTGTGGGAGCTTTGTGATCCGAGACAACTAAGGTTGGGTTGTGCATCCCCGGATTGCGATGACGCCGGTTGCTTGAAGCACAAAGCGGTAAGGTGCAGAGGCGAGGTGGTTGGAGACTTGGAGTATAGCTTCTGATGTCTCGTCCTTCGATAATAGCACCACTAATGGGAAAGGTCCCATGGGAAATAACACCGATGGCGCATGGCATCTTGTGAAACGTCATGTGCAAAAAAAATTCAAAAATTTCTAGGAGACTCAGAGCGATTTCAATGATGCGGGTTTAACTTGCGACCGAGGAAGCAAGAGACAGGAGAGCTGTGTGTGCTTTCGGGTGGAATTTGAGCGAGGGATATAACTCGTTTGCGACATCTCGCCCTATCAGTGTGCCATATTCACTCCTATTAGTTTTTTTTTTTTTGTTTTTTTTTTTTTTTTACATGCACCTCACCTGCACTTGCAGAACATTAGCTTACCCAGTCCAGTGTAAGTTCAAGACTGTGTGGCCAGGTTGGTGCTTTTGGAGCCGCGCTGCTGGGAAAAAGGTGGCGTCGTGCTCATAGGTACGTAGTTATCCGTAGTTAGGGTAAGGTATCCGTATTATGACTGGCTTGTGAATGGCTGGCTTGGCATTCCTTGGTTGTTGATCCCTGGCTTCCGTACCGTATTGCTGATCGAGGTACGTGGTACTTGGACCCCTGAATCGTCAAATTCACCGAGCCATCGAATTTGCACTGGCAGGGGTTCACCTCAAGACTTTGTTGCGCCATCGCCATCACCACCACCACCACCGCCACCACAACGTCGCTTCACCCACCAGCAGCTCCATTTTGCTTTCTTTTTTTCTTCTTTCCTAGAGCCACCCCTTTGGCTCCCTGATGCCCCCCAAGAACCCACCTGCAAAGAAGGCTTTTTTTTTCTTGGCTAACCTGAATCAGTCAGACTTCGACCGTGGCCGCAATACGATGCGGTGTTGCATAACACGGGAGTTCCCACGTGTTTATCAATATGGTGATCTCTCAAGCGGTGGTATTTCCCGATTACTGATCATGAGTCGGCCGGATCGCAACATATCCGGGGGATGGGTGTCTCTCGCTGTATGCACAACTGAGGTGTGGCGCACACTTCGGTCCATACCAGCTCGGATCTCACCGAGCCGCAGGCGATCTGTTGAAGGCGACAACGAGGAATCCCAGAGCCTGACGCCATTGTGTCTGCAGCAAGCGTCAACTACACTACGGAGACTACTAGGTATGTGCCTAATAGCCAAGTACCTCGATATGTGCCAAGTGGCGTGCCAATATCATCGGCACCGAGAAGGGCAAGCCAGGGCTAACAGTTCCAGCACCCCGGATCAGATGGGATGGAGAGGTCAGCCCAGCTGATATGCCTCCTGGCCCACACATCGCACCGAGTCTCCAAACTCCCTTGTCGGCCGCCACTAGTGTCCTTTTTTCCCCTCCCCTGGCCACCCACATCTATTGACAAAGGATATCTCCGTCTCCTGACGGGGAAAGACGGTCGGAACAGGTACCCATCGGAAGAATCCCGCGGAGTCGAACAAGAATAGGTCATGGGCTCGTCGAACAAAGCGTCCGAGGAGGGTCAGGGGTGCCGCTTTCATGGGGGTCCCAGAATATTATAAAACCGGCGCGAGGACCTCGATACCCTCCTCTCCGGAACAGCAGAAAGCTCACCACAGCTATCGCCAAGTCCACCAGCAAAGCTAAATCGCAGTTATCAGCCATCCGGATACCATCATGTCATCGATTTGCGTCCAACCACCCAGCCAGGCAACGGTGGGCACCATCCTGTATCCTCCCATCGTGGGCAAGTTTGATTCTGCTTTCCTTGAGGGCCAAGAAATCACCACCGCGTGGGGTATCTTGACCCTCATCGACGGCTCCGGCCAAGTTGTTGATTCCGAGTCGACGGTTGCTGGCCGCAACAGGCCGACGCTCGACGGAACGCCCAGCGGCATGGGAATGTACCTATCGGATACCGGAGGAAGTAGACGGGGCGGAGGGAGCAGCAGCAGGAGCGGCAACCCCTACTCCCATTTCTACTTCAAGTTCGACAGGATCCAGATTAACGCGCCCGGTACCTACTCTCTCATGATCGGCGTGTATAGGATGAGCAACATTACTGGGCTGCCGGAGCCGGTGACTACAGCTGAGACTGACAGAGTCACGGTTCACAATGAGCAGGTGCCCGCAGAGAGGCCGAGTAAGTGAAGCGTAGCTCGCCACTCTTGGACTCGTACAGATAGATCTCTTGCTAACACGACTTTGAAATCTCAGGCGCGAACGAGCAACAGATCTTGAGCGACCTGCGCAAGAGCTTTCGCTAGGGGATATTCACAGTATCCCTGGATCCTTCCAGTATCCCTGGATCTTCCCAGTATCCCTGGATGTTCCAGCAGGACCCCTCGAAGCTTGCTATCATATATCAGGGCATGATTCTTTTTTGGATTTTTTTCTGGAGGGACAGACTGAGGGTGTGACACTGGAGGCGAGAATTGTTTGGGCGTTTTGGTAGGGTATCGCGGTATCCTCTTGCTTGTGTTTGGCACGATGATTGCTGGCTCGGATGGGCCAACATTGGTGCCAAGCCCGTTGGCGGAGGAGGATGGGAGAATGGAGCAGCAAAGAGTCGGATTTCGTTGACTACCCAGGTACCCAACAATTCTCTCAGCTACCCAGCATGAAAATTGACACGAGCCTACATTTGATGATCTGTTCTCTCTCCCAAGATGTGATGACTACCACCAGTAAACGCCTGCGTGGCCCCATCGCACAACCACATGACCACATGACCACAGCAGCATCGCACACACAAAATCTGAAAAGATGGCAAAACAACTCGCCCTGCTATTTGGCGCGCTACACCCAACGTGCCGGTACTATACAATGTACATATGAGCACTATGGTATGGTACGTTGCACAGTGGGTTTGTGGACAATGCACAGATCCACCATCTCGCGTTGGGCCTGCTGTTGTTCACTTGTAGCCCCTGTCCAGTCAAAAACGGGGCGCAATTACCGCTGACGTAGGTGTGCCCCTGAGGGAAAACGGCCAAGCGAAAGGGGACTGGGAAACAGGACCCCCTCATCGCATAGGCAGTGGCGCTGGCTGATTGGGTGCAGCCGTTGTTGTCTCATTGGCTGTCAGCCCCATCTTGACTCTGCTCGAGCTTCTTTTTTCCCTTTTTTTTTTTTTTTCAATGTCACAACCACCCAAGGGCAATGTCCGATCTCGAGGTACTGAGCATGGGGTCTGGGGGGCTGGGGATCGGGGGGAGCGCACACCCTTGAGAAACTGGGCAGCTAAACTGGGTTGAGGCTAGCTTGGGGAGGAGGGGGGGGGGGGGGGGGGGGGGGGGCGCGGCTTCCTGTCTCGCATGCCCTGACCGTTGGCTGGACTGTTTGCGCCGATCACATCGTCACACGTTTGGTTCGACGACAGACGACAGACGACGCCACATTTTGGCCCCGGCACTGCAAGGCTGAGACCAAGCCTCTGTCAAACCAAGAAGAATGCAAAAAGAAAGATAAAAATATCCCCAAGATCAAGATATCCCTTCAACCGGCGCACGCTCCGGCACGGCAGTACGGCTGCTGAGTGGCCACAATGGCGTGCCAAGAGCTGATTGATGACCTCTTCTGGACCTGGTTGGCTCGTTTTACTCGAGATACGGATAGCTACACAACCTTGGTCACCCCTGGTGTTCTTTGCCAAGACGACCCCCATCGGGATTGACAGAAAACCCCCGAAACTATCCACGGAACACTCGACATCCGTCTTCCAAAAACAAAATATCATCTCGCAGCCTGGCTGCGTCCTCGCACCTGGAGAGCTCACCGCTAGGGGGGCGAGCAAACCAAGAAATGCCGGAATACCGAGTCCAGCCTCGATGGTGAGAGGCACCGCGCTGGATGGCCATCGAGCGGCTCTGATTGAACGAGGTTGTATTGCCATTGAGGAAGCAGTAGATGCTTTGCACCGCTTAGCTGGAGACTGTTTTCAAACTGGCTTCCGGCCCGCCTGTGTCTTGCGGATAATCGTTGAGATTCCGGTCGAGAGGGACTATGAATTAGGACTCGCGAAACCTTGTCTCCAGCCTCGTCCGTGACATCCACCGGCGTACCATCACCATTTCCAACAGGCGGGCAGATGCGGAACGGAGTCGACAGTGCCGATGCGAAGGTCCGAATTCGGGGAGGGGGGCGGTAACCGGACTTGGTGGTTCAACTTCACTTGGACCAAACTAAGATATCGACACACCAATATATATCTGATTACATGTATCAAAATGTAAGAGACGATATCGAGTATCAGCGCAAATTACGAAGATGCTACGTGGCATACACGGAATAACATGTTCGAACCATCTCCTGTTCAATCCCATTGTGAAACTTGCAAACAACCCGCGGCACTGCAGAGTGCTTGTGTAGGTAGATATCTAGATAAGGCAGGCAACTGGAAGATGAAGTAGAAAGACACAAGCCGGCAGCCTCCACTGGCACCTCGGAAAACCATGCGGGCTGTATACAAGGGGGATTTAATGTCGTGGAAAAACATAAGCGTTTGATATTTAGTCATGTTGTCAGCCAGAAGAGGACATTTGAGCAAATAGCATGATGTAAGGTGAATCACGGATAAGGCAGCACCCGGAACAACTCTCGTATATTCTCCCCGACCGAGGGGACCCACAGCCCCGGATTACCCATGCCGGACCTCTGTGTTCCCATGCCGGACCTCTGTGTTACCATGCCGGGTTCCAGAAATATTGCTCCAACCGGCTAGCCATCCAAGATGGGTACCTCACTCGAAATGTTGTCCATCACCCACGACTCAACGTATCGTCAGGTATATCACGCCCAGCTCGGGTGGTGAGACACTGGCTGCCCACTCTAACTGGGATTGGTGAGACGCGGGAGAACTTCGATTTCCTCTCACAGATCCAGTCCAACCAACCCTCAGGGCTTAGGTGCCGTCTGCCCGCTGGGAAAAGGATTGGATGGGACGAGGCACGAGGCACGAGGCACGAGGCGTGGGGGAGAGGACACCAGCCGCTAGAACCACTCCATGTCCAGATAAGACGGCGCGACCCGTGTACGGCTCTGCGCGCCACACGCAATCCGGAGGTCCTGATGCCACATCCGATCGTGTATGCATCAAGTGGATGGATGCTGTGCCATGTTCACCGATATCTGCGGTAGATTTCAAAACTGGTTAGTTAGTTTTCAAATGGGTTGGTCGGATTCGACAAATAACAACATGGAAGAGCGCCAGGGCGAAAGGTGTAGAGATGGCGCAAGAGTAAGTTGGGTGCCGGGCCACCGAGTTGTCGGGACTCGGGACAGAACGACGCGCACAGTGTTAGTTGGGAGAATCATAGCTGGGGAATCATGGGACCCGGCAGAAAAATCTCTGGAGGGGGTGCTCCGTCGGCTTCTCGCGGGACGTCAAGTTAACATTGCGATTCGAAGGGCAGTAGGGAGGTTCATTGGTGGAACGTAGCTTCCGTGGCAGCGGGTTTCGCCTGCAACCTACCAAGGCGCCTCCTTAGCTTCCACCCAGCTCCCAAGGATCTAGCGAATCTCCCGAGAACGCACCCTTTGATGATGCCCGAGTCTTGTTGATGGGTCATGTGGTGCCTGCTTCGAGTCGTTCTTGTCCTCGTAGGGATCTGGAAGGCGGCCTTCGTCAGGGGCTGTATTTATTTACTTACCCCTGACCAAGGTACACCAAACTCAAATCTCAGACAGTGAAATCCACGGCTGCCTTCCCTCCTTGCTTCCAAGACGTGCCCTTCGGGGCGCAGGACAACCCATCGCCCGCAGGTCCCCCAAAATGCCAACCGACGACCCCTCGCCGTCGCTTCCTCAGAAAACACAGCAATCCCCCGCCCCACTCTCTCAAGCTCGCGGCCTCCCCATGTCCTTTCCACGCGCACTTCGAGCGCTCGTTCGCTCGCCTGTGTTGCTCCAGTCTCAAGCCCGAATCTGATGGCGGTGCTGCACTCGAAGCCGCCCGAGCAATCTCGACTCCGCCCCTCTCGCCAGTCCCGCGCACCCTGCGGCGAAATTCACAACAACCCAACCTGACAACACGACACGAGATATCAATAGGGCCTCCAGTGGTACCGAAACAAGGCACACTAGAGATCTGGGGAAGCCGGGGATCTTTTTTCTTCCAACAAGTCAGAGCAGACATCAGGAATCAGAAAGATTAATCTCACAGCTGTAAACATCTTCAAGCCTTTGCCCAACGGCCAGAAAGCCCAAATTGAGAGCCGCCCAACACCTCACCATCCACGGGTACTAAAGCATCGCAATAGGTTGAGTGGAGATCCCACTGCCCTCATCCACCGGGAGCGCAAGGCCCGCCCTCAATCCGTTCCTTCCCTACGGCGAGTCAGAGTAGGATTCGGAAGGAGCGACACAGACACACCCCGCCAACGGCGGCGGGACAAAGTGACTCCAGCCATCTCCGCCGGCGGGTGCAACTTTGGTTGATTGTGGCTAAAAAACGGTAGGAGCAAAATGCTATAAATCCCCCAACCTCGCCCGTTGGATTTCAACTTTATTCTCTCAGCCCCAGACTGCCGGCCAGTTTCAAGGCCGCGGAAATGTCTAGAGGGTAAAATAATTGCCAGCTCCGTCATATGACAATTGCTTGGTGTATGAGGCGTCGGGGTCGGGTTTGGTACCTCGACGCGTCGGACGCTTGAGGCCCCTTGTTGAGGGGCAGTGTATGTCGTCTCGCATCCAGTAGTCCATCTGAAGAACCCATTGCAGCCACTTCCAAATGTAGGCACAATACGGAAGAACTCGAGTCCATTACGGCTTGTTTCTTTTTGGGGGGGGGGTTCTTTTATACAAATACACGGGTATGCCGCCGGCCCTCTGCTGTGTCAAAACCATCTGCCGAGAAAAGGCCCCAAAGTTCGCCTGCCTACCAGTCATCCTTCCTGATCATTGACCCAAATAAAATCGTGAGAGTATCCTTCCCAGTAAAAACTCCTTTCCTACGCCGCCCAGTTCTGTCAATTCTGTCAGAGTATTTGTTCCCTAGATGACCCGTTTCCCCGAGTAGATATCTGCCTGCCTCATAATAGGAGGCCAAGCACGGAACACTTTTACTGGCCCCAGATGGCCATCCACGTCCGTAAACCCATCTCTTACAACTCCTCTGCGCTGATAGACCACAGAAGCCACCGATACGATACCGCCAGGGCAAGCCCATCCCAACAAGAGTTGTTGCAGCCACGCCACACCACGCTCAAATGCAAACAAAAAGAGGAATACCGGCTTCGAGCCCAACAAATCACTTTCGAGCCGGTTTTGACCAGGCCGACTCGCTAAGCAGTGGCAGTGGCGGTGCTGCTGTGGCGGGGGCGCTTGCGGGCGCTGCCCGGGCCGGGGTGCATCTTCTCGTTGCGCTCGCGCTTGAGCTTCTCGTCGAGGACACGGGCTGGGAGAGGGAGATATGTTAGCATTGGCTCTGCCGTCAATCCTAGTAGATAGAAACTCACTAAGAACGTCGTATCCGAACTGGGGGAACTCCAAGCACAAGCTGCGGAACTCCTTCTCGGCCTCGGAGCGCAGCGTGTGGCTGCGCATCGCCCAGAAGTTGGCGACGGGCGCGCGGATCGATATGTCGTCCTTGGGGGTGTACTCATAGACGTAGCGGGCGTAGGCGATCTCGCCCTTGGCCGTCGAGTTCACACAGTGGATCTTGCTCGAGGCCAAGTCCTTGAGGTGGGTGAGCCCGAACTTCTCCGCAAGCGTGTATACCTTAGCGTGCTTGAGGAGCTGGTCGCCCGTAAGGTCGACATCGGGGATTGACGGATCCTTCTCGAGCGTGCGCTGGCCGGGCACCTTCTTGGGGAAGTAGTCGCCCGTGTAGAGGAACTCGAGGAAGCAGCCGACGGCGTCAATGTCCTCATTGGGGAGGTCGACTTGTTGAGGCTGCTGGGCCGCCGCACACGTCTTAGCTTCAACACGGGACACGGGGTGATTGGGGCGGGAGAGAATGGACATACACTGCCATCATCGGAAAATTCGGCGCAGGCCTCGGCGAAGAAGGTGCTCTGGGTCAGCAGGCCCTGGTGAGCAGTCAAGATGGTCTCAGTGTCGCCGGTGCCGATCAACAAGGTGACAACAGGGCTGGAGAGGTATTGGAGGAAGCCGATGCGCGGAGCAGGCGGATCTTCTGGACTGTTCTCGTCGGAGGGTAGCTCGGCGCCGTTGGCATTTGCGGCCGTCTCATCGTTGCCGCTTGCGCCCTCGGCCATCTCGACATCAGCGCCCGGAGCGGCAGACGCATCCTCGAGCATCTCTTCGTTAACGCTGTCGGCCATTGTGAGAGCTGGCAATGCCTATTGTTAGAATGTGTGTGGGTGTAGAAGCGGGTGCGGAGGCGGGTGCGAACAGGGCCCTCGGGAGCCGTCGAACAATGGCTGGATTATTGATTGGGGTTCGCGCGGGGAACTTGACGAGGATGTGGGTGCTAAACTGGGCGGGCGGAAAGGGGAAAAAAATGGGGGAAAAGAAACCCAATTGGACGTTGGGCTCAGTTGAAGGAGGGCGAGAATGCGGAAATGATCGCGGTGATACTGTTGGCTGATGATTGCTGTGGGGAGGCTCAAGTTTGCGACAAGACGGTCGTCGCAAGATAAATGCTGGTTCGCGGCCAGGGAGCTCAAGCTCGACTTACTTACTTTTACCCTTGGCAGTATGGGCTGTTCTGGTTGGCCCGACCAAAAAGCGGCCAGGATAAGCTTATTTCAGATGGCCCAAGCTCCACATTCCTTGAGCTGGCCGGGGGGCAGGCCACACCGAACCTTCTGCAATGGCCCCGAGGGGGATATCGAAGCCCCAGAAAGGCTTCCCAGCAGCAAAAACAGCATTTTTCGTACTTGGGGTATATTTGGATCTTGGAAAGACGTTATGAAATACCAAAGATGCCTCTCCTTATGCTACATAACCTTCATAGGGGCTTCAGTACCTCCCCCGGTTTGGTGGGAGTGTCATGCGCTAACAAACAAACCGGGGTTGGTTGGATTGTACAAAGCGCGGTTTCCTTCAGGGCCGGCATCAACGTTCAGGACCTCCCTGATCGCAAATTTCGATTTTGGGTGTGAAAGCCGCGATGATACGGACTGGAAATATATGCCTCACTTCGAAATGTCCTCAGTTCGATTCATTGGCGTTCCACTGATTAGATTTCGCCTGTATTGCCCCGTCTCTGGTCGGGGCAACAAGAGGGCAGATATACGAGCTAGGTAAATAATGTACATGCGAGAGCCGCCAAGAGACCATCTCGTCTTCAATTCCTCCTCGCTGTCCCCAATGACCGATTGAACTCCTTGGCTGTGACAGCAGCAAAACTCCTCCCTGTGTAACATACATACACCATGATCATCAACCGCCATTCGATGGAATAAACACTTGAGCCTGCCACTATGGTAACCGCTGGACGGATGATTCCCCATTTACTGAAAGCCAGCCTGGAGAAACCTGAGCTGAAGGCAAAAGAGACGCAGGAAAAGAAGAAGAAAAAAAAAAACGACTCCTCGTCTCCATGAACCCGCCAGCTCCTACTCACCAACGATCTTGGCAGTCGCCTTCCTAACGCGGCCACTACGCCGAAGGCTAGAAGCGCTGCTCACATCGTCGTGACTATCCCGGGCCCTGGAGCGCCCGCGCATCTCAGAACTCTCCTCTTCATCCTGTTGCATACCATCCTTGCCTGTGCCCAAGCGCTGCTTCCAATGCTTCCGCCCACGAATCTCAGCCTCCTTCTCCGAGCCTAGGAAGCGGTTGACTTCTCTGTGGTCGAGGATCCGCTCCTCCTTGTCCCACTTTCCTGCGGGCTCCGTCTTTGGCCAGATGTAGCCATACAGCTTTGAGTGACGCTCGCAACGAGGGCAGTTCGCGCGGGTGTAGTATGCATCTTTCTGGACGAAGGCAACCTTGCAGTTGGTGCATATTATCCAGGCCGTCATGGGTTCCGAGAGCAGGAGCGGAGTGAGCGTGTAGTCGCCGGGAACGCGCTCTCTGGCGGTTGACTTGCCTCCCGCCTTCGGCTTGGCTGTGGATATTGGAGTAGCCGGCGGTTCCATGGAATGTGTCTCTGGCGCCTTTGACGGGGCTGCCTCGTCGTCGTCGCCGACATTCTCTGGGCTATCCACGTGAATGGCGTCTGGGAGCGAAATGCTGGGAATTTCGGGGGTGGGCTCCAATGACTCGTTCATGACGGCATCTGTGGCCGGAAGAACTGTCACATTCTCCTCGGCCTTGGTGCTTGCGCTACTCAAATCTTGCGAGTGGAGCGCCGTCTCAATTGTGGGAATGGGCGACGAGGTGAGCCCTGGAACCTCGATCGAAATCTGGGGGATTTGCTGCACATCCACTTCGTTGATGCCCTCCTCGCGCTTGAGCACTTCAGCGGGTTGTTTAGATGGCGTCAGATCGGGAGACAGAGCTGCAGGGCTAGGGCTGTCTGCCTCGGGCGAAGTGACCTCAGTAAGGCTACCAGTATCAACCTCCGACAGCATAGACACCTGGCTTGATTCAGCTACTGAGCTTCCTCTAGAACTAGCGGATCCAAGCGGAATCGAGGGAACTTCATAATGGCTAGTCTTTTGCCTCTTCGCCGGGGTAATTGGGGGCGTATCCAATGCTGAAACATTTCTCTTTCGCTTCTGGGTGAGCTCGACAGATGGCAGGTCCTCGGGGGCAGCAGAATCAGTTGTGGATGCTCTATCGCCGAGCAATTTTTTACTTGGGCGACTTTTAGGAACTCGTGGCCGGATGTCCGGAGTGACAGAGGGGGTCCGGGACGGTGCACCTGCGATGCTCTCATCACGCCTTCGCCGGCGAAGTGAGTAAGGCATGGCAGCGCCAACAACGTCCTCTTCAATGCTCTTCTTGATTGACAGGCTGCCGTCGGTGGGCTTCCAGCCGTTCACCAAATTGTTCTCGCAAGTCTGGCAGAGACACTCGCAATTGTCGTCGCCAAAGTAGCTATCGCTATAGCTCACCGTGATCTCCTCGCCAACCTCAATATCCCTGTTTGAGATAATCTCGATCCCTGCCTGACCTCTAGTAACAAGTCTGGCATTCGCCTCGCAATCATGGTTAGCGAAGCGCGCAGGACCCATAAACAAGCTGGTCGACTTGCTCCTGCTGCTCACAACGAGACTGAAATCCTTCTTGCGTCGCGACAATTCGGCATCCTCCTTAGGGGTGATCACGACCTGAATGCCGGACAGATACTTGATCGTCTCGTTGCTCTTGATGAAACGACGGGCCGTGATGCTGGCCTCCACCGTGAAAATTGTGTACCGGTTCGTTGCGTTCACCTCGAACGGGCAGTCGGCGAGATAGATGGACATGTAGCGCCGCAGGTGGGCCTTGAAATCCTCCTTCTCCTTGGGGGTCTTAAGGCCAGTGTAGAATTTTCGGAGGCCATCGGTCTCGAGCAGCTTCTCCTCGGCGACGGCGAACTCGGGCTTGACAATGAGATGATCCTGGATGATTTTCGCGACGTCCTCCTCTCGGATGTGGCGTGAGGGGTGGTATGAGGGCCGGTTCTTCGGTATGGAGGTCCAGTAGTAGGCCTGTGGCTCCGTATTAGCTCCCCGTGTCGGCCACCGAGCCCATACGGAGCGAGAAACTTACATGGTCAACTAGCGCATCTGTGAGGATGTCGTCGTAAGCAGCGAGCTGGTTGAGGGTCAGCCGCTGCCTCTTCGCAACCGGGCCTGCTGGGCGAGGCATGGCGGCTACGGATTCGAGGGCCACCGTGGTCGCAAGTCGAAAGGAGTGACTTTGTGGTCGGATGTTGGTCGAAAAAGCAAGACGAAAGAAAGGCAAAGGAGGGATGGAAGCAGGCCGCTGAGGGTATTATCGGATTGGTGCCGCCGTGAAGAGACAGGAGGCCACCTAAGAAAAGCTGCCAATGAAAAAGAGTGGATGCGCAAATGCAAATGCGATGTTGCAGAGTGACAGGAAGGAATGGACGAAGGTCAGCGCTGATGCGAGACCTCCTTCATGCGACCGACAGGGCCCAAGAAATTCCCGCGCCTGCCAAGGGGGAAAAAGGAGATGCGACCTGAACCGACACCCAGACGGGCGGCTGGTCGATGTATGTGGTGAGACGGCGACAGAGGAGCAGCAGCAAACTCAGCCTCCAGCTGCAATTGAAATGCGCGTCTGCAGCGGGAAGAAGTATTGGGGGCACTCTGGAATGGTGTGGTGGGAGGACTGTCGTTGCGGATAGGTCGTTGCAATTCAGCGCAGTCCAATCGAGTAGGAGTCCGTCAGGCCTGCTGTCGTCATTCCGGGGTTGCGACTGGCCGGGTATCGAGTACTTGCAAGGATGCCGGGCTTCCCGCTGCAAACTCAGAGATTGGTCAAAGACCTGCGAGAATCCGCGCTGGAAGGGAGGAGACAAAGAATCAAGGGAGGAGTTTGTGCCGCGCCAGCTGCCCTCACGCCCCGTCGATAGTTGGTCGGTATTAGTCGGTTGAGAGGAGGAATGGAGAAGAGAGTGTGCAGCATACCGAGCATGCATACAAGACCGGTCTTTCCCAAATCTAATTCGAGTTGCCGTGGAAATTCGGGGGGTTGGGTGAATTCAATTCAGCCCCGGTTTACCTGTTAGTAGCCGGCATCACGTCCAACACAATAGACAGCGAACCATTCCACACCAAGGCGCAGTTACTACTGTGCGATGCCTCGGCCAATCCGCTCCGCACATCTTGCAAAGCTAGAAGCTCTGTTCCCAGCCATTGTCCAGTCCTTAGGGGGCGCTAATAGGCCATACAATAGAAGCTTTTCGGCCCCGCGAGCTAACAGTCCAACCAGTATTGACTGTTCACGATAAGCCTGGTGGGGAGAGCACTGACGGGCCAACCTAGCCGTGGGCGTTGCGCGAGCCCGTCCATTGGACCGTGTCAAATGATGGTGGTGGCCCGGGCTGAGGGTACATTGGTACTAGCTAAAGAGCATGCATGTGCTTCCCGATCAGACAGATTGCAGGTGTGTGACACTAAGTGCCAGATTTGGGTGGCTTGATTACATAAGCGAATCAGTGAGCAAGTGGCCGGCGCGAACTTTTTACGACAACAGCTCGGCGACACAGGAAAAAGGGACACAACGACCGACCAGCACCGCAACCCTCTGCATCCACCCCATCTCTTCCACACAGCTGCACGGCAAAGGGTGCCCGGCAGGAATTGGGGCAGACACGATGCTCCAATTAAAGGTACATTGGTCCTGGCCCCCGGCCACAACAGGCTTCGCGAGGGGGGGGGAAAGCTAACCTCTTCGCCAGTCGTTGCTCAACTGCATCGACAACTCCGGCGCAGCCATTGTCGAATGCGTCATGATTGTTGGCCAGAAGAGGCTCGCCTCCATTGGTACATCACCGTCCGCCCTGCAAAACCCCGCCCTCCTTTCTTTCTCTAACCCCTCTTCCCGCCCGCAGGTGACCGGATAGTTGTCGTCGTCCAGAAACAGAGAGGCGCCCTCGCCGAGGGCATGTCCACCTCCACGTCCGCGAACAAGGTGAAGCGAGGTGATATACGACACGCCGTAGTAGTACGAACGAGGCAAAAGGTCACGAGGAGGGACGGAAGTTGTGTGCGGTTCGACGACAACGCTTGCGTGCTCATCAGCAAGGCTGGAGACCCCATCGGGTCTCGTATCAACGGCATCGTGGGACAAGAGCTGCGCAAGAAGAAGTGGAGCAAGATTCTCAGCATGGCGCCTATGCAGGCGTAAGGGAAGTATCTTGGTTGGCGTTGAGGAGTAAAGCACAGCAGAATACAACTCAAGCATTTTGTTCACCAGCAGCGGGGCGATGTTTCAGCTAGGGGATTCACCAATGAAGCAGTTGGGACTGAGCTAGGGATGGCATAAACCACTCAGCCTGGAATGTACCATATCACGATCGTCACCCATGGAGCCATCGCCCGGTTCACGATGTGTCGAATCGCTGTATCAATGACAAATAAACAGTTAAATCACATTATGACGGCGAGCACAGAGTGGGAAAAGCTGAGGAGTGCCGTGCAACTGTGTCCGTATTTTCCTTGCCGAATCTATGCACACAAAGAATACGCTGAAAGAATGCCAATCCCGCGCCCCCAAGATCCTAATACGGATCGCTGTAAACCAACCCCCCCTCCCCCTAAACTCCGGCTTCATGCATAGCGTCCTTGATGGACAGCTAACAACGTAAATTCTGGATATCTTCGCGACTCTATTGGAAGATGTTACCGCAGGCGCAGCAAACGTAAAATAGTTTCTAGTCCACGGTTAGAGTCCGATCAATGAGACAAGAAGTATCAATGTTCCTACCATTCCTGTTTCCGACGTGCGTTGCTGCGACTGGAAGAAGACGGCTTCTTCGTGGTTGCAGACAGGGCAAGTCTTGTTTGACCGTGGAAGCTAAAGCGACGAAGTCAAGTCAGCTAGCGGTCCAGATTTAGGTATGCAATCCGTATTCTGCCAAGACAGAAAAACAGTCACTCCTTCTCTATCGCTGCCGAGTAAGAATGCGCCAGCTTTGGGCCAACTATTGGTCACGTGATTAATCCGATTGCGTAGAGTCCGAAAGGTGATCGTGTTGTATAATATTCGTCAGTCGTAAAATGGTGTTGGCCAAAGGTATTGCGTTCAGAATTACTGAAGAGTCAGGGCGCGGAACCTGTCGCGGTGTGTTTCCTGGGCGAAGGACTGAGCTTATCCCTCTCGCTCCTCGTCCTCCATGAACTATTCGATGTGCTCCTCCGCTTGAGACATAAAGGACGCCATGTCTTCGGGCATCAGATCGATGGGGCGGATGTCCATTTCCTTGAGCCCCATGCTGGTGTCGGTGCTGATGGAGGGAGTGAAAGAGGAACGTAGTGCAAAGTCATGGGCAAGAACGACCGCGTAGTCGTTGTAGCAGCACTGACACTTGACGAACTGGCCACAACACGCGCAGTAGATGTAGGCGCTGGGGTTTAATCCAGAGGAAACATGCATCATAGCATAAACATCAATAGAATCAATGCGGAAAGATGCACCCACCGTTGGATCGGATCCGACATCCTGGGTCACGCCGGCCGTCTCACCAGCTGCGTTGTTGAGTACGTTGCGGAAAATGCAGGACGAGGTGGCCTCCTCTGAGTAGCTGCAAGTGCGGCACGTAAACAGCAACTTGTGCTCGGCTTCATCTTCCTTGGGGTACAGCATGTTGCTGCATTCGGAGCAGAAGCGGAAGGTGATTTGCTCGAGGGGCTTCTTTGCGCCGCCAGAGTTGGAGGGTGCCGGTGACGACATTTTGTGCTGTGGAATTTATGCGAGTGATTGCTTGAGGATGGTAGGAGGTGCGAGTTGGGGGTAGACCGAGGACGCCTTCAAGAAGCGTGCAGGATTGAGCCCGAGGTCTGAAGTGTGATGGTGTCGGTAGCTATCGGGTGCCGCAATGGTTGAAGAGGTTGCGTATTTTCCGCGCCGCACCGGGTAGAAATGTTGGAAATATATCTCGGGGATTCTTGAGCTTGAGAAGTGGAGACCTTTGGGGTGTGGTTGAGTTGAGTCGGGTTGTGTGGTTGAGGTTTGGCGAGTGAATGAAGATGACGCGAAAAGACGTGGGGCGGAACGCCACCAGCCCTGTTTGCGGCGGTGAGCCACAATGAGAACATAATAGCCAACAGCCCACCCCGCACCTCTCCGTCCCTCGTTCCAAGTTCCCAGACCACCACCTAAGGCGCAATATGATCACCTAATCGATTTTCACAATACCTAAGTTCCTAGCACAATAGACATGTAAACACCGCTTCCCAATAGAGCTGAGGCTCACACTATCCTATCACCTGCCCGATATATGATGGTATTAGCCGTTGGGCAGCGGCGGAGTTCATCAGGTGCACACACTCGCACATCTGGAATCCTTTGTGGACACTCCCGAGACAATAAGTAGCCATGTGGCAGATGAGAGGCAGGGTCCCTTCGACACACCTTCTAACCTCACTGCATGGCACCATGGGCATGTATTACCATGCAAAAACTCTCTAGTGTGCTGCTATTGGTGTGGGGATTGAATGCCTATCTGCTTGCGTTGCGCCTGATGTCGACCGAGCTTTTCAACTCGGTTTTGCATGAGGCATGTCTTGATGCCAATTGTCGAAAGGACGGGATGCAGTGATCGGCTTCGCAATCAACCGCTCTACCGGGTTTCTCAGCTGCTGCCGTTGCACCGGCTGGACTGTTTGGGTTACCTCAGTTGCCGCAGCAGACCCCTCGAACCCCCTCCCCTCTGGCAGCGGGCTGGTACCTCGTGACCCACCGCACATAAAGTGCCTGCCACACCGCGATCAGGAAATCGCAGCAATCGCAGGAATCACCAGGCGCTAGCAACCGGTTGCGCAGTGGGACGGGCAACAGCTAGGCAGTGACACGGCGACACCAGAAGAAGCTTTGATGCGTTGGGGATCCGTGCCCTAGCACCCTTTGATCCCTCGGCGCCGCGCTAGAACCAACAGGGCCCAGGATTGACCCCGCCCTCCCGGCAGCGCCAGGGCGCGCGCTTCTTTCCCGCCAACCCGCACTCGTCCCATCTGCATCCCATAGGCCACATAGCAACCCAGAGTAGCGCCATACATCCTGCTACAATACTTGGTCACCCTGTGACATTGTCCCGTCTCCCGTCATCCGTCATTCCGCCGGCCCTTACATATACGATTCCATCCACTCCGCGACAAGATCCCGCCAGTGAATTTTTGGCTTGTCACCAGGTCTTGTTCCGGCTTTCTTCTACCGCTTTCTCCCCGACGTGGTCGCTTGTCGCCTTCTTTCTCTTATACCCGTGTCTTCCTCAGGGGAATCTTTGTTTTTCTCACCTCAAGTGTTCCAGTATTGCGCAAACCACTAGCACGCCAATTTCCAAGCATATCATTCTACTAGCCATGGCCGACGTAGGTCCCTTTACCCCTCCTCTCCCCTAATCTGCCGTTATCGTCATCGCAGCAGCAACTGACACGGCCGTCTCTGCCCGCAGCAACCCGATACCGGCCTCCCCGCCAACTGGGAAGTGCGCCACAGCCAGAGCAAGAACCTGCCGTACTACTTCAATGCGGCTGAGAAGAACTCACGCTGGGAGCCGCCTGCGGGCACCGACACAGAGAAGCTCAAGCTGTATATGGCCAAGTACCATAGCAGCAGCTTAGTGGCCGAGGGCGCACAGCCGGGCAAGATTCGCGCTGCGCACTTGCTCGTCAAACACAACCAGAGCCGGCGGCCATCAAGCTGGAGAGAGGTTAGTAGCCGCTCTGCTTGCCATCGTGGCCAATCCACGAATGCGCTGCCTCAGACATGCTTTGCAGCCCGCTAACCGTGAGTCGGGACAGGCCGAGATCACACGTTCCAAAGCCGAGGCCGAGACCATTATCCGGGCTTACGAGACGCGCATCAAGAACGGCGAGTCGCTTGGGATGGTAGCATTGACTGAGTCAGACTGCAGCAGTGCTCGCAAGCGCGGTGACCTTGGCTACTTTGGGAAGGGTGATATGCAAAAAGAGTTCGAGGAGGCCGCTTTTGCCCTCAAGGTTGGCGAGATATCTGGCGTTGTCGATACCGCAAGCGGGCTGCACTTGATTGAGAGGTTTGTGCTGCCCCTATTTTCTGGGATACCGGGGTGTGTGATGCTGACGTCTTTTCCTCGCTAGGCTCGAATAGCGGGATACAAGCTGAGAGAGCCAGAGGCGTCGAAAGACAAGTGGGATAAAACCCTGCTAGTTTTTGTTGTCATATCGAATGCCATGTTCCAGCCATGGCATGAGGATATACATACAGGAGGTATTTTGCAACCAAACAAGGAATATCAGTTGTATGGCTAGTGTGGCGAAGTGAAGCCAAGGCAGAGCGAGGAACACTGGATTTTGGCATGGCATTGCTCATCGTCTGCTTATAGGTACAGCAGCAAAAAAAGTCACGGCCCCAATCGTGTGGGCATCAACCGAAAAGACATCTTTTTTTTTTTTCGTTCAAGAGTGCCGATGCCGTGTATCTCGTCCCTCTATTTCGCCATCATGAACATACATATGTGAACTCCGTTTTCGTCCCTCGGCCAACCTTGAAGGTTTAGGGAATGTTTATCCACTAGGAAAGATGAAACGATAATCCGATAGTAAGAATGATTGATCCCACACGGGAGCCGGTGCTCGACCGTCCGTCTAGAAAAGGGGGGTATATAACTAACTGCCTGAACGCCAGATGAAAGAAACCCAATTCCGTGTTGGAGCTAATGTAAATCGTCAGAAATCGCTCCCGCATTTTGGAATCCCGGTGTTTTTCGCATCCCCGCTCTGCCTTCGGCTCACCAGGAGCCCGCCAGTCGAGATGCTCTTGTCATTTTTGTTGCGTCATTTGCGGTCATATCAAGTCGTCCGATTTGCCCTTCCTAGTTTGGTAAGAATTGCCGATGCCACCACACCCTTTTTGGCCTCTTGTTACTCTTCGTGTCGTTCGTCACTCATGCATTGGTGGCGGCAGAGGACACATGCTCAACGACCCAGTGGGCCAAGGGCTGGATAGTCGAAAACACCACCGTCATGATGCCCAGCGCCATCATGGACAGGGCCGAATACGGCGCCGCGTCGCTCTTGACCTCGTATAAGTACGCCGTGCCCATTGCCGCCGCGTTGATGCCAATGGTCACACCGGCCGCGACCGTCCGGGGATCGTCGGCGTGATCGCGGCAGCAGGCCGCCGCCGCAGACGCCCCCCAGGCCTCCACATCCACCGCGTCCGCACCCCCGGTCCGCCCCCCCGGTGCACTGCCCCCACCCCGCCTCGACAGGACCCCAACAAACCCCCGAACCCTCCGCTCCATCCACCCGCCCACGCCGAACCCCAGCCCCATCTGGAACACAATCCCGCTCACCACCACTATAGCCGCGTTCAGCCCGCCGTCGCCCCCCAGCATGGCCATGACCGGGCTGCCCAGCGCCAGCGTCACGCTGCGCGCCGCGAACGCCAGGTCCCGCGACGCGGGGCCGAGGCCCACGGCGCGCGCTAGCAGCGGGCCGAGCGCCACGTTGCCCAGCGCTAGGAGCGAGGATACGGAGAAGACGGTCAGGCCAGCGCGCGAGAGCAGCTGGGCGCGGTACTCGTAGAGCTTGAGGCCCCAGGAGACGAGGCCGGCGTTGAGGATGCAGAGGGCGATGTCGCCGGCGGCCATAGTGGGGACGGGACGTGGGGTGGTGGAGGTGGTGGTGGCCGAGAGGATGAGGTCCGGGAGGGTCATGTTGGTCTGCAGCGTGGCGAGGACCGCGTGTAGCGGCTGGCGGGAGGCGGCTGACTCGGCGAAGGCTAGGGCAATGAGCGCGAGCGAGGTGCAGAGCACGGCGTTGGTCAAGCCCGAGAGGAGGGTGCGCAGGGCCGGGGGCAGGGAGGTGGTGGTTTTGAGGTGGGATTGCAGAGTTAGTGTGGTCAGCCAGATGGCGGAGAGGAGGGTTGTGGAGAGGACTGTGGTGGCGGGGGAGACGAGGCGAAGCGGGAGGCCGACGGTGAGGGTGAGCGTCCAGCTGAGGAGGAGCATCGGGTAGTTGAGGGCGAAGGTGAAGAAGCGGGCAAGTTTGGTGTGCGGTTGTGCGTTGGCTGCGTCGGTGACGTTGAAAGATTGCTGCCGATCTTCATCGGGAGCAACCTCGGGATCGAGTCCGACGCTCACGGAACTTGATATGGATGCGGACTCGTGGAATAGCCTTTTCTGCCCCTCGGATTCCGAAACGGGCCCACCTACCCTCAACCCTTCCGCTTTGGAAGTTTGCTTGCCACAGAACCGCTTGTCCCAACGGACCATCAGCCCCTGAAGGGGTAATGATAGGGCATATGTCGAAAAGGTATTGAGCACACCGGTGAGAACTGACGGACGGTTAGCGGAAAGGGGTTGTTGCACAGGCAAGCCACGAACGATCTGCTTACCGAAACACAAAATAATAAGTCCGATGGTGTGGGGACTGGCAAGTGGGTTCCGGCAAATCATGACGAATGGGATGGTGAAGCCTATCGACATGTGGCGGTTGAGAAGATCGGCCTGGGCGAAGTCAGTGAGGGCTCTGGGGAAGCAGGGGCTCACGGGGTTCCCTCACCGGCTGCCGGAGGTGCCGCATGTAAAAGAGCTCAACGCCTGGCAGGATGCGGCCGCAAGCTAGAAATACCGAGAAAACGACTGCCATGGCCAATATAGAAGGGGGGAAGTCCACATTCTTGTTGAGCAGATATTGGATCCCCGCTATGAGGAGCTGGGCTAACAGGGCGATGATCACAGCAACCAGTCCGGTCCAAAGTCCCGCCCGCATCTGTAGTAACGGGGGCCGGGGGAGAGCGTGCCGAGTTATTGCTCCTGTCCTTTCTGCCGTTGAATCTGGACTTGAGACGGGAGGCGCAGGGAGGGCAGAATCGGGGACTGTTCTACTGCCCACGGAGATCTGAGGCCCGGTGGGTGGTGAAGACGCCATGACCATTATCGGCTCAGGCGGTGATGTTCCGTGGCGGGCGAGGCGTGTAGATGAAGTGGTGAAGAGGCTGAAGGTCTTGGCAATTAGACAAGAGGGAGAGAAACAGGTGGGATGAGCAAGCTTGCAGCACGCAGCGAGAAGGAGAAGATGGGCTGGATTCTAGGGATCAACCAGGCGAGTGTTTGCGTTCTCAACCTCAAGACACAACACCCAACGGCGCATATGTCAAGCAGTGAGACACACAAGCAGAGTAAGGTAGCCAAAGCGAGATGTGGCAGTTGGAACGAACAGCAAGAGTACCAGCAAGGCGTGGCCACAGCGGGACTTAAAGGGGGCTGCAAGTCATCTGTTGACCTCGTGGTGTCTGGGACATACTCTGTCTGCAGGGCCCTTTCGACGGGTGTTAGGCTTAAAAGGTCTCGCGTTTGTACTCCCCGTGCCATGTGGTTGCTCGTCACGGCACCGGGATCGCGCCTGCTTCGGGCCTTGCAATGTTAAACCTGGTTTCCGACTTCCCGAGCTCTCGTTTTCCTCATGTTGGCGGTGACGAAAACCAGGGTCGCTAGGATAGGCTGAGAGCTCGAGGGCTGTGTTGTGATGTGCTGTTTCCTGCTGTACGGACGACTGGGGTAGATGCTGTGCCATTGCTGATCAGGGAGCTTTTCGGTGGTATTATATCTATGATGTTGCCATATCCTTGAACGTGGCCTTGAGGAGCTGGCCTCGTAGTCGCACCGTGGGACTTATCACGCCAGTTGCAGCACTTGGATCGAGCGAATAGGGTGCATGGGAACGTACATCGCATGTAGAGAGCGTTTGTCCGGCTAGACCCACAGCATGGGAGACACGTCAATGTGTCGGTGAGCAAGACTCTAGACACTGGGGCAGAAGTAGCATCAAAGGTACAGAGATATTTCTGGGAGCGGCTCCATCTGGTCCCTAGGCGCATATCCGCCGGGCCGCAGAGGCCTGCAGGGTGCGGTCAAACAGACCAACATCGCTTGCTGGAGTGACTTTGTATGTGCAAACACACGCGAGGACGAGACTGCGTTTTCTGGTATCCTGCCCACGCCATGGACTGGGGCGGGAGCGGGAGCAACACAAGAAATTCCGGGGTCCGTGTTATGAGTTATCATCACGCCGAACTGGTGGCTCGAGATGGGGAGAATACATGGTGGTGTTTCTCGGCCATGATTATATCTTCCGTATCCGATTGGGCTATCGCAAGGGAGGAGAGGGATGGGGAGAGGGAGAACACCCCGGGTGGAACAGAGACAACCAAGGGCAAGCGAAGCAAGCGAAGCTCTGTCTCGATGGTGGATCTAGATCTTTGATAGCAATCCACACACAAAGAAACTCTACTCTGTCCTGCTTGGGCCTACCTCGGGTCTCGGGAATAACTGGTATCTTTGATAGGGGGAGTTAGCTATTCGACGCCATTCAACGCCCCCGCGACGCCCCCCGCAAACGGCTGCCGGTAAATGAAAGCAACAGGGCCAGTCAGGGCCACTTGCTGAGCTGTGGGAGAGTCGGCGTTGGCTCAAAGAAGGCAAATGGGGTCCGGGGGCGACATGTGTCAGATGCTGGGGAGATGCCCAGATGCCAAATCGGGAAATGCAGAGAGCTAGCCAACAAGTCCCTGGCAGCCTTTCAAGATGCCACTTGCACTTTGGCTCGCACTTGCAGCTGCCTTGCAGCTGGCTATGGCTATGGCAAACGAGGAGGGTATGCCCAATTACTAATAGTCAAAACGCTGGGATGTGGCGGTGGGCATGCGCGCTCCCGTCTCCGAAACAACGGATGGCTGCGGCCAGAGCCGCCCCCTGGCCAGAGTAAGGCAAGCTACGTTTTGTCGAGCACACACAAAAGGAATAGGATTCTTTCCTGGCTTTTGCAATAGCCATGACAGGGCACGGAAGGACCGATTGGGCCTGGTTGGGCTGAGGACGCCGAGTAGGTCATCGGGAGAGCCTGGGAGGTCTGACGCTCCACGCTGCTGTGAAGCACCGGCTGGACATGCTCCTGTTCACAGCACCGCGTTTGTGCTGCCTGGCGATGTTGATTTAGACGATCGCTCCTCTTTCGAGTGGACGAGTCCCGGCGAGCTGAGCAAGGTTGGCGATCTGATCTCTCGGGCGACCGCCATCAACCAGCATGCTCGGGTTCTCCATGGTGACGGCGCTGCGTGTCGTGTCGAATGGGAAACATGGCCGTTCGTCCTTCTCCATTCCCCATCCTCAGGGAGGTCTGATACAGCAAGCACTTGCTTGCCATGCAGACAGCTGTGAGTCTCATACCCTTCCTGCAGATAGACGCCAGAAAGGGGTCAACAGCAGGCCAGCAAGCCGGGGATGTTCCCCGCGGGAATTCCCCCCTGGAAGCCGCATCATCCCTGCCGGGCAGTCTGATCCGGGTTGGTATTGGAAGCCGGAACATGACTGATCCGAGATTGTCTGTCGGCACCGTGCCGGCAAGTGATGGAAGACATCCCGCCTGTTCTTGGCGATCGGCTCTGAAAAACACATAGATAGCGACGCCCTGCTCCGAGCCATGCCAATAACGACTCGGCCAAGTGTCGGTGACGGCGACGCTGTTGCTGTCCGACTGCATCCAATGACAATGGCCCTGTTCCTTTCTGTTCTGTCACGGCCGAGGGGGAAAACCCGAGATTGGGCTGCTAGGCAATTGGGCGATTACACAACTGGGCGATCGGGTTCCGGCTTCAGGGGAAATGCGACGGCAAGATGGTCAGGAGCGAGGGAAAGGGAAGGAGAGCAGCTCCAGTGACGGCACCGTGTTTCGCGTTCCGCTGCTGGTTTGTGACGCCGGAGCTATGCCCATCAGGGCAAAGTCTAGGTTCGCAGCTTGCAACGCGCAACGCAACAAGGTTTGTTGTTTGGACACGACGTGAAGTAACCTCCCGAGGATGCGATGTGATATGTCGATGCGATGTCGATGGATTATCCGGGCTGCCACCTTGCATTCCAGGACGTAGTTGCGATACGGACGTAACAAAGGGTTTCCAACCCAGCAACGGGGTCAAGAAGATGGAAACCCAGGAGCTTGTTCCGACAGGGTCTCCCAGCGACTAACGACCCCTGGAGCCAAGTGCCAGCCGTGCCAATCCCAATCCGATCCAATCCGTGGAGCCCAGCCCGTGCAGCCTGCATGCCCAGGTGGGGCGATGGGGCGCCCGTCCAGGCGCGGCAGCGGGGAGGCGGGGCAGCCAATGCAACCAACGCAGCCAAAATTCAGCAACGGCCAAATCGACGAACGCAACACGACAGACGACGAGGACAGACAGACGACGACCAAAACGTCAAGGCAACACAGCTGTCGGGCGCACAACCCCTGCGCCATTACGCCCTGGACTCGCTGGATTGATCGGAGGCCATCTGTGCACCAAGCGTACTCGGTAGCACCTAGTAGCTCTCGCCTTCTTTTTCTGGCATGTCCCGGCCACCTCAGACATAGAATGGATTCCGACGCCCTTGTCAGGACCCTGCGGGCATACGACGCGTCTGTCGATGCAACGGCGGTGAAGGCGGCGCTTGACGACGGCCCTGATGCCTTCAGGGACTGGGTTGCACTCCACGTCGCCCCGGACACGCTGCTCTCGCCCGACGAGCTCAACCAGTAAGACACCAAGATCCTGGCGCATCGCACCGTCCATGGTCGCCAGTCCGCGAGAGGAAGAGAGGAGCTAAACCCAGGCCCCAGGTACGCAGCTCTCGAGAAGGCCGGTTTGACCGAGAGGCTGGCCAAGGCCACGGATCTCGCTGCAGTCCAGTCCCTCAGTGAGCAGGAGATCAAGGACGCCATCCAGGAGCTCAATCGCTCTACCGAGGCCATCTCCAAGCAGACCGAGACCCTCAAGCTGCAGCACGAGGCCCTGGACCGTCTCGTCAGCGGCACCAAGAAAGATGTCGATGCTCGCGCAGGCCTCGAGTCTACCCAAGTCCAAAGGTGGGAGACCAGGCGGAGATCCCTTGTCCAAACAGTAAGGGCACCTACCCACCTCGCGTCCTTGTCACGACGTTTGTTGACCTTGGTCTTTCAGGTTGAAGAGCTGTCTCAACGCCTGGATTCTAGAATAACCGAGCTCGAACAGCAGGGCAAGGGCGACGGAACCAGCATCCGGCAGACTGTCGATACCCTTCTCCACTCCGACGACAAGCTTCTGTCCAGTCTCCAGAAGCTGGGGTGGGAGTTGGAGACCGAAGATCCGGAAGAGCAAGACAATGTCGTCATGCTGCGTGAGACATGCGCCAGGTGAGCTTACCTTTCCCAGTTTGACAAGAACCAAGAAATAGGGGACTGATGCCCGCCATAGGCTGATCAAGTTTACCGTTGAGGGGCTCCGTACAAAACTCGATCGCACCTACCTCGAGGCCCTCGAGTCATCGATGCGATCGGGTGCCACCAGACGCGTTTCCCCCAACGAGGTCTCTTCCCTCCAAGAAGAGTTGGAGTCGCTGTATGCCGAAATCCTCCCCGTCGCCCAAATGGCCGCCGAGCAGCAGTTTCTTGAGCCTGCCCTCAAGAACCTCGCTTTGAAACACGGCCAGGGCCTCGCCAAGTCGGACGAGGCCATCGCCTACGTAAGAGAGCATCCCGGACGCCAGGGAAGCGGCCATGGCTAACCGTTCCAACAGATCCACGACTGCCTCGATTATCTGCTCGACCACATCAAGGAGCTCTCGAAGCGAGTTGAAGCCTTCCAGGCCTACCAGGTCGCCACCACGGCCCTCGTTGACGTCGCCAAAACCGAGCTATCCGCCAAAGTTGAGACACCGCCAGGTAAAGACCGCGCGGCGACCATGCCCGCCTCCCCGTCCCGCCCCAAATCCACCAGCTACGCCATGTCTCCGGTCCGCCCCTCCCAAAAGTCCCGGCCGCGCCGCTCCTCCGGTCTCGGCGGTCTCTCGGACGACTCGCCGCTTGACGAAATCCTCAGGGGTCTCGCCATCAGCCTCCCTCCAGACGAGTGGGGTGCGGGCGAGGCCCAGGTACAGATGCATGCTAGGGCACTGGCATCTATCCTCGCTGACCGTCAGGCCAAGGCCGGCGATGTCGCTAGGAATGTCCAGGAGTCATTTGAGGCGGCGGCGACCAAGCAGATTGCCGATTCCAAGGTTGCCGTGCAGCTCGTGCGTGACTCGGTTCTGGCGGAGAGTCCGTTTGGGGAGGTCAGATTGGTGGATCCAGAGATTGAGGGGCTGATTTCGGTATTGACACAGGAGTTCCATTGTGTCAAGGAGCGGTTGGAAGATGTTGATGTTGGCTTGGCCAAGGTCAAGGGGAAGAGTATCAAGAGGGACGAGCTTATTCAACGGTGGGGGGCGTGATAGGGTTAGATCATGGAGTCGGACGTTTTGGCCTGGGGTTGGCATGTCGCAGTAGCCGAGTGCCGAAACCCCCTTTTCACGACGACCTAACATGGCCTTTGGGTCGCGCTTCAACGGCTGATAACATGCTGCCCACACCATGACACTGTAAGATCCCCTTTGATGAAAAACCATCTGGGTATCAATGTATGCTATGCTTAGAGCCGCGAACTACGTGGACGCTATGGCAAGGTAGTTAAGTCGTGATCGCTAACGCCTGATAGAAGGGGGTCAAGCTTTTCCGAATACTTCTCAATCCCACATCAACCCGTTTTGATTCGCTTCCCCTTCCTTTCTTTTTTTCGTTTTTCCTCCCTCCTCAATCAATCCATCCACATCCTTGACTTAAAAATAGCCGGGGAAAAAAAAAACCAAAGGAAGAAACCCAAGGGGATCATGGGTCCGGGATGTCTCTCCGGGGCCCTCGGCTGCTCCTGACAACGCCTCCCCATGTTGCCATGGATGCTCACTCTTGCAACTCGGGCAACCACATCCACCGACCCCACGACGACCTCTTCGCCTCGTCCCTGCCCCACTGGCACGCGACATGGGCAACCAACTTCCCCCGGATCACTCGGTTGACCATCCCCATTCCCTTCTCCTTGCGGGCGTAGTGTCCCGTAATCTCCATGGCGCGCGCAAACGCGCACGCGTCGCACACCCCCGGCACTACCACGCCGACGCCCCCCATCTGCGTCTCGGGCACCCGCATGCACGCCTCCAGCTCGGGCTGCAGCCGCGGCAGCGACACCGGCACCCCCCGCATGCTATGCTGGCACTCGCGGAAGGCTAGGATGTACCGGCAGGTAGGGCACGATGCCCGCGCGCGGCTGGCCCACTGGTCGCGCGACACGGCGGCTCGGTTGTGCCGCTGGCGCACGTACTCGTCCATCGAGAGTTCCACTCGTTCTTGTCGTTGGGCTGGTGATGGTAGCGATGGCGCGCGGCTGTGCAGATGGTCCTGCATCAGTTGCAGCCGGTGTAGGTAGCTGGGGAGGGACTCCCGCAGCGCTTCTTCCCAACCTTCCTGCAGTTGGGGTGGTGGTGGTAGGAGCGGGGCTATGCTCACCTCGCCGATCATGTTGGCCGGCGAGGCTTGGGGGTGGAGCCATGGGGCGAGCGTGTCGAGGACGGTGGCTTGGTTGCTTGGGCCGTGTGCCGTGCTGCTTCTTGAGGCGACCTCGTTGAGATTGGGTACGGTACGGGGATCGAGTTCACGCTGCAAGCGGCTGCGCAACCGGTTGCGCACCATTTGCATGCGGCGTGAGTACTCCGAGCTGTGCATCGAGACTGCCTCTCGCCCTTCTTGTCGTTGGGTTGGTCGTGATCGTAGTGATATTGCCACTAGCTCGTTGTTCATGTGGGCTGGCGGGGCTCGGGGGGCTCGCAATGGTGGGAGCAAGTTGGTGCTGGTGGCTCGGTTGCTGGGGCGGGGTGCCGTGCTGCTGCTCGAGGCGGCCCCGTTGGGAGCGGGTGCTGTACGGGGGTTGAGGCCACGCTCCGAAGCATGCGTGCCGGCGGCGGTGCTGGGCCTGTTCCCCCTCGCCGAATTTTCCAAGTGACTTATGATCCGGTCCGCGTCGGAAGCTCGCAGTATCCCCGTAGACAACAAGTCCTGGATGTCGTCCGGGATTTCCAGGCCCAATTCCTCGATATATTCGTCGTCGTCGACCAGCTCGAAGCTACCCCATATCCCACGGATGGTCCCTCCGGGGTTCAGCGTCATTACCAAGTGGGTGTTCATGCACTCGTCGCAAAAGATGTGGGCGCAGGGGAGCACGACGCCCGGAACGGCAGGCCCGAGGTCATGGAACGCCGACACCGGGATGCCGTGGACCTGAATCTCCCTGTAGCAGATGGGGCACGTCGGGAGGGGAGGCGTGCCCGAGGGGGAATCGAGGTAGGCCGTGATTGGATGCCAAACCGAGACCATCTCGCGATCCCCGTCCATGTCGATCGCCTTGCCTTTTCCCTTGTCCGCTGACTTGTTGGTACTACTGGCACGCACGGCTGGCATGGCGTGCCTGTTGTTGACTTCGATGATCTTCAGGTAGCCGTCCAGCTGGTGGTCGAACTGGGGACGGCACAGCGCCGCGCTGCCGGGCTTCGTCATTTCGAGGACACTCTCGAACGTCGCCTCCAGGCCGTGATTGTGCGTCAAGAAGGCGTCGATGTCGTGGAGTCCGTCGGTGTGCGCTGCTTCTACCACCCCATTCACGGCGCGCAGAAAGTCCGCCCCGTCGACCTCGTCGCCCCCATCGTCGTATTCCTCCAAGTTCTGGTACCCATCCGGGGTTTGCGGCAGTGCCGGCCCACCCCATGGCCTCTCGCTCATTGTCGATGGAAGAAAAGAAAAAAAAACGACGGCTGCTGGGAGAAACTAACGAGCCGCCCTGCTGGTTGCGAGGGCTACCTTGGAGTCGACTGGGCGGAACTTGAGGAATTTTGTGGGCTTTGAAATGGTTGAGATGTACATAAGCATGCTTTCTAGGACTTAGGGCATCGCTATGGTGGTCTTGGGGGTTCAACGTTTTGGCATGTGAAGGATGTTTGTTGGATGTTATTCAGAGCTCCGAGAGGGCATTGATGAGGCCTTGTTGGGCAAGCTTCTGGGGCACGTGGGAGGTAGGCAGGAACGCCTCTAGGTTTGTGGGAAGTACCGAGCAGGTGGAACTTACGAAGCTACTTCCGAGGAAGGAAAGCCTGATGCTGCAGGACCGAAGGCGTTTGCGGGACGGGCGGGAAAGTAGGAAGCACGAATAGGGGTTTCATGAAGTTTTTGAAGGTGTGATTCCCGTCGAGTTATTTTTATCATTCGTGTGTAGGAAGGCCGAAAAAGAAATATTCCTCTTCTGGCGACAGCGTCAGGTTGGATTTGATGAGATCATCCCTTTGCTCTTGGGGGTTCCAGACGAACTCGCTCACCCCGATGCAGAGGGGGAAGTCCTTAGCGATAAAGTAGGCGAAATTGCTGCTTTGACAGCCAGATGTCGGTCAGGTTGTTGCCTTCTGTGATGGTATCCACTTTCCATGATATCGTAATTCCCGGCGACGAGAGATTGAGTTTCTGGTTGAAGTCGGGCCCGGTGAGTTCAAATGCCACCAGTCCGGGGACTACGGCCGCGAGCAGAGCGAGAGAAGTAACAACATGGATTTTGGAGTGTCGTTTAACGGAGCGACTGAGGTGATGCTGGTGTTGCAGAGGAGCCCGATGAGGAACCAACAACCCTGATATGCCCTTCTATATACAACATGGCTCCCAGCCGAATTGCGATTGTTACCTGGTGCTAGTCGATGGTCGATCACAATAGCGTGGGTTAGCTGTTTGGCTGCGCCCCAATATGGCACTCAAGCAGCTGGTACAAGATTGCCAATCAGCATCACTGGGCCATTCAAGTCCCACATAATAATTGGGATGCCTGAAGGGGAAGCCGCCAGCCGACTTTCGTGCGACTGGCACTGAAGCTAAGGTCTTAAGGAGAGCCCAAGGATCCTTGGCAATGTAACCTACGTACGTAGAGCTGGGAGTGCAGTCCTGTTTTCCGATTGCCCTGATGTTGAGTCTTAAGTTCCAAGCTTTCTTTTCGCGCTGCACAACACTGTGACGGCCGAAGAAAGACCAAAACTTGGAATTGTCCCCTGCTCCACCATCAGCCCTGCTGGAGTCTACAATACCACCACTTTGGCGCCTGCAGCGGGCAATCGTCCTCAAACTTGGTTAGAGGTTGATTAATCGGCACTAAGGTATTGTTACTCCACGGCTTGCCTAGTCTGAGTGGGCTACTTGAATAATAGCCTTGTCTGGATGCTTTCAAGTGTCTATGGGTTTTCATAGGTAGGTATCCGAACAAAAAGCATCGTTTAGAACAAAGACTGGATGAAGGAAACACCCAGCTTCTGGACTAGTGTAAAACAACAACAGATTTTACTGCTGTTTGAAAAGCACGAAATTGGTTCGATATGTGTATATAAGATTCTCGTTCCTAGAGGCATAACACACCCCCATATTATCATCTTGTGCAAACACCCTCAACTAGAGTCGTGTTTTTCAGAAGTAGCAGGTCGTATTCAGAATAACTCGGCACAGGATCTCATCCCAACTCACAACTTAAAGATCCAACAGTGTAACTTTGACAAGAGTAACTTTGACAAAATGCAACTTCTCAGTCGTTTCGACGAAGTGAGACGGAGCCACTCGGAATCTGATGAGACTAGTCACATGAATGACTCGATAATGAGTTGGAGGGCAAGAATGGTGCTCAGCGACCTCGAAGACGGTGACGAGGAACTCTCAGGGGCAGAAAGTGACACGGATGACGAATCAGATGAAGACCGCCCGCTTGAATCTAATGAGGAACTCTCAAAGGCAGAAAGCGACACAGATGACGAGTCGGACGAAGACCACCTGGACGACTCGTCGCTTTGTGACTCCTGCCCCATCCACACTTATCCTTCATTCTTGAATACTATATTTATAGACCAGCCGAGGGCCTGCCTCCTGTGCGGTGCACATCCTCGCCGCCCAGACATGGCCCGAGACAATGTCTTCGCAGACGGCATCCTGGGAGTCTCGCATGGCGAGCCCCACCCCGGGTCCAAGATCGTCGTGGAGCTGCCGTGCGGCGACATGGTGTGCTGGGACTGCTGGTTCGACCTGGCCCTCGACTACGAGGGCCGCATTGCGCACGACAAATGCCCAGTTTGCGGCTTGGGGCTGGTCTTCCTTGGCGTTAGGCCCAACGGGACGACACCGAGTAGATTTGATTATCACGGGCTCGCGCTTCCGATCATACGCGTTGTCCGCTCGGATCACAAGACGATGCTTGATCGGTATCGCCATCCTGCCGAGATTGGTGAGCCTGGTTCGGATGAATGGGAGGTGATCGATCTCCACTGAGCCAAGTTCGTAGTAAACCAGAAGCACTGTGAGTAAGAACAGATTCCAGCTCGGAATGGTCCCTTAGCTCGGAAATTAAGTCCGGCTCTGGATCTCTAGGATTGATCCGAGCAGGCCCGTGAGGGGCGGCCCGGCGCGTGCACCAAACATCTGCGAGAGCGGCTAGCTCCGTATGATAAGGTACCTTACCTACTTAGTATTATTGATATTTATGCGCATTGCAGGTCTCTTCCTACCAGTAGCACTGATTGACAATATCAACGACGGTATATATATGACTTGTCACCCTGAAATGAATGTGAAATGAGCCCGTAATAATCTACTATGCCCACCAGTAGGATAGGTATATGGGGGTGAGTGTAAGAGTAGCCTACTAAGCCGTGCAGGGAAGAAGGATTTACTTTCGCCCAAAAGTGTGACACTACCATAGGTACATACCTAACTTACAAGGCCTTTACAGTATTGAAAACGGTGTTTCTTCTAACAATTCGAAAGGCATATTTGGCCGCTCATAAGGCCTTTCCAGCATTTTTAAAGGCCTTTGGTGGCCAAGTTTCAGTCACCTCGAGAAGCTATGACACTACCTATTCAGAAGCATGTTCACACACACACAGGTAGGAAGGTAGTTGCAGCTATTTCAAACTGCTTGCTAGTTACCAGAAATTAGGTATCTGCTGGTATGGTCAAATGATAAACTATTTACATATCTATCAGTGTGACCCGTAATGGTTTGAAGGCAGTTTCCAGAAGTGGGATCCCAATTCTTAATGGTCTTATCGTATGAGTACGACGCAAGCCGGCCGTCTGGTGAGGATGCGACTGAGTTAGCTCCACCAGTGTGACACCACGGTCGTGACCTTTAATTGTGTCTGAGTGGCTTCCGAGGGTAGGATCCCAGATCCCGATGGTCCCATCGGATGAGCCTGATACCAACCGGCCGTCTGGTGAGAAGGCGATTGAATAAACCTCGTCATCATGACCCCGTAACGTCGCTAGGCAACTTCCAGAGGTAGTGGGGTTTCAGATCTTGATAGTCCTGCCATCTGAGCCCGACGCAGGAAGCCGGCCATCTGGAGAGAAGGCGACCGATTGAACCCAGCCTTCATGACTTTCTAATGTCGCTAGGCAAAGCATTCCATTCCGTATCTATGCCTGGTGTTGTGCTAATCTAGTCGGGGGCTTCTGCTTCGAAAAGTTTCCTGATCAGACTCCCAGTCAATGCGAGCACCAGGGCTGATGTGTGCGTTTTTGAAACGGGGCTTGCTCTACGATCGATCTGAAAGACAGTGCAAATCCATGTGCATCTCGGGCGAGAGCTGCTAAGTGCGCCTGACCAGTTCGTCCCTGCGTGCTTATTAGTTTAGTTGTCTCGGCGTTTGTTGGTTGTATACTCACTCGCAGCAGGGCCTCGAGTCGTGTTGTGGCAATGACACCAGCGGGCATGGCTCGGACAAGCCAGCACAGGTATTTCGTCTTAAGAAATTCGTAGACATCTCCGTCATCCTCTAGAAGATTGTTCGAGCCCGCATTCGTACTGCAAACCGAGCCACAAAGGTGGTAAATCCAGTAGACGCACGAATACCGCACCGTCGTTAGGGGATCCGGGTTTGGCACTTGGGCGCTGTCGATGGAAGCCCTCAAGTTGCCTAAGCGGTACATGTCGCGCGCCAACACGGCAGACATCCCCTCGAGCGACCTAGAACAAATGGTATTATGCACCTCTTACGTCCCAGACGGGAGGACCCAGCTGAAAGCCATCTTTGGCTCTTCGTTGGAGGCCGTGCCGAGCAGAAAGTCCTTGGCCGACTGATGGACGAAATAAACTGCCTGTTCCCGAAGGGCCAGAAACGAACCGCAGAGTTGGATGATCCTCTTGAGGAATCGGGGCTCGTCCGAGATTAGTTTTGGTACGTCAACTAAGATGGCTAGCTCTCGTAGTGGAAGAGGTTGATGGACGATGGTGGTGACAGCGAGAATCCGTTTGCAAATGTCAACATCCTTCGACTCGCCAATTTAGAGTATCATCCGGCCGTAGAGAGAAAATTGAGCCCGGGTGGAAAGTTCTGCAGCCCTGTCTCTATCTGCGGCCAATTGCGACTAGAGACGATCCATTTGACACGGGAGGACTTGGGCAGCTTCTTGGCAATCAACGTGAGAAGCTGTGACAGGATTGTCGTGCATTCGTCGAGCGCGTCGATAACCAGGTAGGTCGTCTTCAGGGTGTTGTCGTGAAGAATGTTGCTGAAGATGTCGGACAGGGCAACCCAGGTATTTGCATCCTCAAAGACGGTTTTGCCTGCGTTATCGTGCCTCTTCCGAATGTGTGAGACGAGTGATGGTTGTTGACAGACAAGCATGTAAACTAGGTCGCGCAGCACAGCGGTCGCGTTGTTGACGCGGGAGTCGGTGGCCTGGCAGAAGAAACAGGCCAAGTTGTAGTTATACCCATCCATCGGCGAAAGTAGTTCGCCCCAGCTCGTATATGACGCCACAGAGCAACATGGTCTTGCCTTTCCCCGGGTCGTCTTCTTGCGCCGGTCGAGGAGGCTGACATGCTTGCGTCTAATGCCGTGCATGTGCAGATGTCGCTCGGAGTAAACGGCTTGATTCTCAAGGCTGCTCGGCGGACGATGCCCGTGCCGAGCAACACGACCCAGCAGGACTAGACTTCATCCACCGGTGTCCTGGCTACTACGCATGCAGGTCTCGCCGGTGTCGACAAGGTTATTTCCTGCTTTCCCCCGCAGTTGAAGCGCTGATGAACCTGTCAAGGTTAGGAGTTCACTCCTAACGGTTTGTAAGATGTCAACTTGATTATTAGTAATAGACCAACGTCGTTACCTCTACTACACTCTCAGCGAAACCTGCGTCTTTCAAGTCTCTTACGACCCATCGTGGTCACCCCCGGCCTCACCCACACCCACACCTTCCGGGGTCTGATAGGCAATAATTAGGCGAGCTGGTGGTCAGTATGTGCCCTTCACGTACAAGCCCGAATCAACCCTTAATAGTATCATGTGGTGGACAATTCAGCTCGATGATCCGTGGACCTGAAGGCTGGACTATCCATGCGTAGGCTCGCGTGATCTGACAAGCTTTGGGAGCCTGGGTGATGGGGGCGCTCGAGTGGCTTGCACAGCTACGGCTACACTGAAGTCACCGCTCGAGCATTGCCTCATTAATGCCTAGCTTTTGAGTAATGCATAACCGCGAGGTGTAACCGCCATATCGGGGGCAGAATAGCGGCGAAGTGGGAGGGTGATTGGAACTTGACAATAGAGACATGTGTCTTGAACAATAATCATCCAACCCGTTGTATTTCGTGCTCAGCTTTCTCAAAGATGAATGTATGTGGCTTGGCATTTGTCACTAACATGACCAAGATGATACTGGTCGCTCTCTGTTGCTAGTCCAGGAAAGCGCTCATCTAATAAGCCACGAGACCAAAAATAGCGGACGCTATCATCTGCCCTTGGTCGATCATGGTATGAGCCATGTTCTGCAGATCTGACGAGACAGCTCGCCGTAATTAGCAACACCTTTTATAAAGAGGAGCTCATGAATTGCCACGAAAATCCCGGCAAAGTCAGCCCCCAACTCATCCATGTGTGGGCTTACATGGCTTAACGACAAGCTTTTGTGGGGGGGGGAGTTTGGGGGCGCTCGGATGGCTTCAGCATGGACCAGGTTCCAGAAGGATGCCGATTCGAGAACGGCCTCAGCGCCTCGCCGTCGTGGGTATTATGCTCGGCAGGGCGTCGAGGAAGTGTGGACGCTCGGGGGTAAACACCAATTGTCATAAAAAGCCTCGTCGAGGGCGGACTCAAGCTACAGAGTTCTTATCTCTGTGCGGGTTTTGCATCATGGTGTAATGCGCAATTGGAATGTCGACAGTAAGCTTCGGCGCATCGACTTTGACGGCGCCTTCAGATTACTCGAATCTGGGGCTTCAGAAATCGAGGGATTAATCTTCAAGTGCGAAAATTACACGCTGAGATGCAGCTGTTGGGATTGGGCCTGACTGAGGGGGGGCAGACAGGAATGGCAGAAATGACAGAAGTACAGGAGCGACTGAATTGGACAGCCCCCACGCCAATACTCGTCGATAATCATCGCGCAAATGCAGGGGAGATCCGGGAGACCCAGGCCCGCCGTGGCGGTACGTACACCGGGCTAGTCCCTACGCACTAAGCAGGTTAGTACACGCTGCTCAATGGGGAAGTCGGCAGGAAGCGAGGAAATCGGAAGGGGAGCTGATCGTATTTGGCAGTCATTTTTGAGATTGCGATGTGGGAGTTCGAGAATGGCAACAATCTCAACAACACGAAAGCTGCAACTGCACCGGCCGAAGAGAACATGAACCCACCTGATTGTGGACGCCTTTTGGCCGAAGGATTGTTTTTTCTCGCGCTTGGCTCGCCAGGATCTCGTCTCGACTCCGCTTTTCCATGCCACACGTGACATGGGCCCAGCTAGGCCTGGCTGGGCCTGTCTCAGGTGCGATGACGAGCTTGACCGGCAGTCGGCCGGCTCTCGGGCGCCACCAGATTAGTCCCTGTTGTTAGGCCGAGCACGTCACTTTTGGAGAAGCAGCGCGGACCCGGGGGGGCACTTGGGAATAGTCGATACCCGCACAGCGCGCAGCGCGACCTTATCACGTTATCCTGTTGCCCATGCTGGGAACATTTGAAAGGCGCACCAGGACGGCCTCTAAATCTTATTTAAGATCTCGGGCACCAGCCATGCCAGATTCAGCACGGCGAGACGTGTTGCGAGCAACGCTATGTAGGCTAAGGCGTGGTGCCTGAACCCGTGTGCTAGTTCCGCCTCTGTTGAGGGTGTGTTCTTCCCGCAATGGGCGGCCGCTAACAGCTGTAACTTCCCCGCATGCAAAAACATGCAAAAGGTAGGGGCCAGAGACCCAGCTGACGAGCGATAACGCCATTTTTGGGGCAAAGCAACAAAGAAACCCCCCTCCCGTCAAGCCTTCTTGCATCGGCTGGAAATCGGAACCCACCTGTCCAACAATATGACTGCAACTCGTTCCGCTCCACTCGACGTCGATTTCGCCATTTTGGCCCTGTCTTGCACCAAAAAGCGACCTCAGGTCCTCCCTATCTTGCGCTACAACGCCGGTCACTGTCTGCCAGCACCGCTCTCCGGTTCTAGGGGGGGGGGTAACATTCTGTTCCGGTTGTTGGCGATATATTTGTCTCATCAAACAGCATCGAGCAGCCATTCTGGGCACCGGGCACGACACCCTCGACGGCGAATCCCAGCGATCACAGATATCCCGACGCAATCTGCAATCTCGCGCCAGATACGCCAGATACGCCAGATAGTCGCCCGAACCGTCACCGGCACTTTGCCATCCCCCGTTGCTTATTGCCCACTTTCCATTGCGAGTTGGCTCTGCTGCATTGCGTGCGCCCCTGCCGCCGTGCCTCCCACCGTATCTGACTGCCCTCCGGCGGCCCCAACGCCCACATCGCATTGAGGCCGTTTGTTGCCAGTCCAGCCCCAGACTACAGACCACAGCAGTCCATTCGCAGGCCCCCCTTGTGCTGTCAACATTACCTGCTCCAACCTGGCTGGCCGTTTGACCGCTTGACCGCTCCGTGTGCCGCCTGTCTCTTACACAGCCGAGCCCTCCAGCAGGCGCTCCCTGTCAGCACGCAATCGCGCAATCGCACCAAATCGCCCTCAGCCTGACGGGCGCCGGCAAGCGAGCCCAATGCCTGCGGTAGGAGCTGCCACCATTTAACTCGTCGACGACGCAAGTGCCGCGGGTTGCTTGCGTCTTCGCCCTGTTCCTCTCATGGAATCTTCCCGCCGTTCCGCGATTACCAACGGCCTGCCCACGAGTCGACGTAACGGAAATCACTCTGACAATGACACCGATGCGCTCTCAAATGACGATGCACCGGCATACCACGTCCATGTAGGCCGCCTCGCCCACTCCCTCCACAAAAGCACCCCCCTCTCCTCGACTGGAGACGAAGACGGAGACGACGGAGCGACAGGAGGGTTGTTGAAGGAGGACAAGAGTTGCGATCGTATACGGTCGGAGGAGGAGGAACGGCATCGCTCCCTTCACAGCGTCACAAACATGTCTTCGATACTGATCGGCAAGACGGTCACGCCATTCCTCAAAGAACACATCCCAAGCCTCTACGCTCCGATCGGCAAACCTCGCAATGAGGAAACTTCCAAACAAAAGGACCCAAACACTAGGTATTGCTACCGGCACCGCCCTGACTCCAAGTGTCGGAGGGCTGCCGACGAAGCAAAGATGATAATGATACAGAGAGAGCTTGACAAGCTGAGCTCGGCTGTGAGTCTGCCTTCTGTGTGTCTCCCGCAATGCGGCTCCGCACTTGCCATGTGGCTGGCAGTAATTTGCCACACACCACATCCAAAACACTAACCATTTTCCAGGATCAACAAGCCATCACGCATGTGTGGTCTCTGTTTTCTGCCGCTCCCGCCCGCCATCGCGAGCTGATGCTGCAGGGTGTCCTCGCCCAGCTGTGTTTCCCTCAGCTGTCGCTGGTCTCGCGAGAGGTCAGCGAGGCTCTCAAGATCGACTTCATCACCGCCCTACCTGTTGAGATTTCACAAAAGATATTGTGCTACCTCGACACGGTGAGCCTGACCAAGGCAGCCCAGGTCAGCCAGAGATGGCGACTGCTTGCAGACGACGACGCTGTGTGGGTGCGTATGTGTGAGCAGCACGTAAACCGGAAGTGCACCAAGTGTGGATGGGGACTGCCCCTACTCGAGCGCAAGAAGCTACGAAACTACACCAGACAGCGACAGCTTGCAAAGAGCAGCTCTCAAGGGAGGATCCAGGAGTTGACCGACGCGTATCGTGCCGAGGAGGCCAACCTGGCCCTCCCACCCGGAAAGAGAGCTCGAACTGCGGGCTTCTTGGAAGACAGCCCGGATGGAAAGCGACAGCGGTACAATGGCCTGGTGAGCCGCGAAGCACCGCCACAACAAGAACGCAAGACTCGGAGCTGGAAAGCCGTGTATAGAGACCGGTGGCAGGTGAGTGCAACATTAGTCATCGGTTGAGCTGGGCTCCCCTCCTCTAACTGTGCATGGCAGGTCGGATACAACTGGAAGTATGGGCGGTGCTCGGTCAAGACGCTCAAGGGCCATACCAACGGAGTGACATGTCTTCAGCTTGATGACAATATTCTTGCATCGGGGTCTTACGATGCCACCATCAAGATTTGTAACTATGCACCGCGCACTATGATATGTTTCTTAGTCATCACGTCCACTAACACGATTTCGCAGGGAACATCGAGACAGGAGAGGAGATTCGCACGCTGCGCGGCCACACACGAGGGATCCGTGCCCTGCAGTTCGACGACTCCAAGTTGATCAGCGGTAGTCTCGACAACACCATCAAGATTTGGAATTGGCACACGGGCGAGTGCATCTCGACGCTTCAAGGCCACACGGATGGCGTCGTCAGCGTGCACTTTGACGCCCAGCTGTTGGCGAGCGGCTCAAGTGATAAGAGTGTCAAGATCTTCGACTTCAATTCCAAGGAGGCATTCTGCTTGAAGGGCCACAGCGACTGGGTAAACTGCACCCGGCTCGACATCAACAGCAGGACTGTCATGTCGGCCTCGGATGACACGACCATTAAGCTATGGGACCTAGACACCAAGCAAGTGATCCGGACCTTTGTGGGCCACGTCGGCCACGTACAGCAGGTCCTCCCCTTGCCGCCGGAGTACGAGCCTGATGAGGAGTTGACACAGGGAGTCAACGGGTCTAGTGACAACACAGACACGGTGTCGGTCACGAGCGGGCGGGGTGGAACACCAGCTGTGTCCTTCGCACAGGGAGACCGTGCGTCGAGCACATCAACACCCCGCGACGAGGATATACGAATGCTCTACGGGTCATCATTTGCGGCGGACCCATCGCGTCCGTTACCACCACGCTACTTTTTAACGGGCGGCCTCGACAGCACGATCCGGCTTTGGGATAGCGCCACGGGCGTCTGCTTAAAGACCATGTTTGGCCATCTCGAAGGCGTGTGGTCACTTGCGGGCGACACAATTCGGGTCATCAGCGGGGCCAACGACGGCATGGTCAAGTGCTGGGAGCCGCGCAGCGGGAAGTGCGACGCAACTTTTACAGGCCATCGGGGCCCCGTGACTTGCGTGGGCCTGAGCGACAGCCGCATGGCCAGCGGTAGTGAGGACGGCGAAGTGAGGATTTATTCTTTCAAGGACGTCGGCAACGGCTCGGATAGCGGAACGCCGAAGTAAGAGGACGTCTATGGCAGACGACAACCGGATTGGAGGTGCATTTTGTGTGTTTTGGGTGCCTGGGATGAGAGAAAGGGAAATATTTGGTTTGGCCGCTCGGACCAGGGCAAAAAGGGCTTGTTTTACTTTGGGATTGTTTTGGGGGGGGGGAAGGCGGGGGGGCGCATTGCTGTGAATGCACATCTGCATCTGGGACAACCTGGATCTCAAAAGTAATATAGAAAGGGCATGGGGACACGGGCTACGGAAATGGGAATAGGGACGGTATGCGGCATGGATGCGGGATGCGGGATGTGGGAAATGCCGGAATGGACAAGAGGCGATGGGAAATGGAATGGCGGGCATTCATTAATCAGGAGAGAGATATACCCTTCACAGTGATTTAATTTAATGGATGCGTTTCTTGTCTGCCCCTCTGCCCCCTTCGCACGATACGATAGATAGCCTCGGCTTCGGGACCAACCCGGAAGCATCCGAGGGCGGTTGTCGAGACGGGTGTCGAGGCGGCTGGACGGTGAGCTCGGCAGGGGGGACTCGGGGGACTGGACTGACCCCACTATTGGCTCCCCCGCAAAATCACAAGCTCGGCTTGGGGTCGGTTATGGACCTTGTCCCGACCGGGTACGTCACTTGGGAAGAGATCACAAGCCTTTCCGGCCGGCCAGCTCTCTGACAATGGCGATGGAGCAGTCACGGGGCCTCGTTCCGTCGGCTCTACGACACGGCCAATTGGTCTCCTGTTGGATTGGATTCCAGGACTAGGCGCTGGCGAAGCTGTCAGATGCCAATTGTCGACTGCTAGGCCCTGACGACTGTGGGTTTTTTTTTTTTTTTTTTTTTTTTTTGGAGAGCTCCGTTGCGCCGATGGAGGGGCCCCGCGTGTTCTGGCCGGCATGTTTTTCTGAACGTCTTTGCCCCCCCCCCCCCCCCCCCCCTTTCTCCACACTTTTATGCCCGTCGCACCGTCGTATCCCGTCAAGAAGCTGAAGCACGCGGTCGGAATACCGCGCGGAATGCCAGCATAGTAGCAGTGCCAGCAGCGCCTCGCTCGGCCGCGGGTCAAATGGAAGCTGCCTCCCCCTCCCCCTCTCCCTCTCCCTTCTGACTCAATGCGGTCGGCTCGCGGTGGGGATCATCTCCCGTGGCCATGCAGTTTCCCGTTTCCACACGGTTCCCCAGGTCTCCTGGATCTGGATGCCGTGCGGGCATCTCCAGTCTATATATCTCGGGCTGGTGCCGTCATGAAGACGGAACACATCTTTACTCGCACTGGCACTTTCTCCCTTCCCGCCTCCTCCGCACGCCTTGATCCCCTACCCCAACCAACGGCAGCGCCCAAGACACCACAGCATATACCGTCATTGTTTGTTCGACACATTGTTCGCTTGCAGCCTATTTAATTGTCTCCCCGTTCCAAGACAACAGCGAGTGGATCCGATCCGGAGCTACACTGCTTCCGCCCTCTTTGTCGAGTCTCTATAGTTTTTTCCCTTCTCGGCCTTTCGGCCTCCTTGACTCGTGTTAGTCCCGCTGCCAGCGTCCGCCCGCTTTGCCGCCGTTGCTGCCGTCCCCACAACCAAGAACCAAGGCTACTTACTGCCAGGCCCCCCTTTCCCCGAGCGACTCCGACCGAACAAAAAAGCCGCCTGTGTTTTCTTGTGTCGCAGTCGAGCCAATTGAGTCAAGTCAGGAGACAACCAGGAGACCACTGCGGCCAGAGATCGAACAAAAGCGACAACAAAAGAGGGAGACAAGACCTCGGGACAACAGACGGACACACGCGCACCGCTTCGTGGCGATTGGCATCGAAGCGCCTCCGAGAGAAGACTACCACACATACACACACAGCTCCAGCAATGTCGACAAACGTCAACGGCGGTGGGAGGAAACCGCCATCCGCGGCGACTAACCTGATCGGTGAGCTTTGCCTTGGAAACACACCATCTGCCGGCACAATGCTAAACAATGCCCACGGGGCGATACAGCTGGCGGAGGAGCAGGCATGATGGAGGCATTGGCGTGCCACCCTCTCGGTACGTGACCCCCTATTCCGCCCATTGTATCTATTTGCTAAGACTAGTCTCGCCTCAGACACCATCAAGGTGCGCATGCAGCTGTCCCGGCGCGGCCGGCAGCCCGGCATGCCAAAACGCGGTTTCCTGCGCACCGGCATCGAGATTGTGCGCAAGGAGACGCCGCTGGGCCTGTACAAGGGCCTGGGGGCCGTCATGACGGGCATAGTGCCCAAGATGGCCATCCGCTTCACCTCGTTCGAGTGGTACAAGCAGCTGCTCGCCGACAAGAAGACGGGCATGATCTCGGGCAAGGGCACCTTCCTGGCTGGCCTGCTGGCCGGCATCACCGAGGCCGTCGCCGTCGTCACCCCGATGGAGGTCATCAAGATCCGCCTGCAGGCCCAGTACCACAGCATGGCGGACCCGCTCGACATCCCGAAGTACCGCAACGCCGCCCACGCCCTGTACACGGTCGTCAAGGAGGAGGGCGTCGGCGCCCTGTACCGCGGCGTCTCGCTGACCGCCCTGCGTCAGGGCAGCAACCAGGCCGTCAACTTCACTGCCTACACCTACTTTAAGGAGTGGCTGCGCAAGTGGCAGCCCGAGCTCGAGGGCGCCAACCTGCCCTCGTGGCAGACGACCCTCATCGGTCTCGTCAGCGGTGCCATGGGTCCGTTGAGCAACGCTCCTATCGACACCATCAAGACGCGCCTGCAAAAGACGCCCGCTGAGCCCGGCACCACGGCCATGCAGAGGATAAGTAGGATCGCAAAGGACATGATCAGGTTTGTTTCCTCTGCTTTTTGTGACTGGTAGGGTTGGTGCTGACAGAAGCGAACGCAGACAAGAAGGCATCCACGCCTTCTACAAGGGTATCACGCCCCGCATCATGCGTGTCGCGCCCGGCCAGGCCGTGACGTTCACCGTCTACGAGATCCTTAAGGAGAAGCTCGAGAGGAGCGGACCGGCTGCCCTGACGGGGGAGAGGTACGAAGAGTGAAGAGGAGGCGAGATGAGACGAACGACCGACCCAGCACAACACACGAAACCCCCCTTCCCCGCGTGTCGTATTATATATATATACATACCATGGCCCCGCTTTTCCATGGGCTTGATGCATCGTTGGAATAATGTCTTTCTTTTTCATGTGTCATACGCGAGGAATCTTGGATTACCTCATCGATATATATATATAACAGCATACTGATCGGATTCCCTTTTGCGTCTCCCATTTTACAGCAGTCGCGACAAGCAGTTCGAGACTATGGAGGCTAGAGTCTAAGAAGGAAGCGGCGGTGGAAGGCGAGAGAGACAGGGGTAGAGGCTTGGATATAGAGAAAAGAAGCTAGAGATAATTGGGAGGGGAAGGGGAGGGGGGGGGGGGGGGGGGGAGGGCAGCTTTGTTTATTGTACCTTGGCTTTTACTGCTTCTCATGCGCTCATCATATTGCATAGCATTAGACAGTCAGCACCTGATCTTGCTTCGCGGCATAGCTTAGCATCGGGTGGCGCATTACTACGGGTTTCGTTGTGTACATAGGGGAAGAGGTGCTATTTAAGAGACTCGTAACCGAACTGAGGGACAGGGGTTGATCATTGTGGTGCTATGGCAGATATGCATCTCGAGTGTATGTACATGGAGTTGTTTGTGGATGCTGGGGAACGGAAAACAATCTGGGGCAGCCAAAAGGGTAAGGGGCAAAAACATACAACACCAGGTATTCCCTGGTCGTCAGCGACCCAACTACTAGTCCGGCCCTCACTGGCTTATCTATGGGAGAGCGGACGGGATCCCGAGTTTTCCCACAAGTCCTTCTTTTATGTACAAAGTATGCAGAATGCGGAAGCTCGGAAAACAGAACGCCGTTTTTAGCTAGTGCGGACCCGCCATTCTCAACAAGCTTAAGTACCCTACACCCCTCCAATAGCTTCCCCACGCATCCCGCTTCATCGGCTACTATGCCTACTTCTGTAGAGTCGACGCAAGATAACGACCCCCCAACCGTGCGATTTACCAATGTGCAAGATCTCTCTTCGACGTAATTAATTACACTACTGGGGATTTCCTTACCGTCACAAGTATGGCATAACCCCCCTCTTATTTCTATATAGTATGCTAATTATTTAGACGTTACTCCTAGTCATCAAACCACAAAGTTAAGATTATCATCCTGGCGAAATTCGACCACCGGCAACACCATATTTTGATAGAGAAATGGGAGGAAGAAATCGGCATATTTGACCCCACCTAGAGCCCCACTTAGTAAAAACACGACCATGAGTTTTCCAGTAGGTATGGCCGTATGTGGCAGAGAGGTTAGGAGTTTTGCATTATATCGTCCAACCAGAGTTGGGCTTATCATCTTGGTTCTCCTGAACGTCGACAATTGGAATTGAGGTCCGAGGAGGACAAAATACCAGATGCATTGAACAACTCCGCCCCCCCGGGACAGGTAACTACGCAAAATACAGGACCCTACCAGATTCACCCCAGCAAACCTCATCGCTCACAGCCAAGTTCACAACAGAAGGCGGCCGTGTAGGAGCCGTATGAATTGGGGTGCCTCGGTACTCAGCTGCTTTATTGTAACATCCCCAAGTCGTGCTGGAGCGGGAGGCGCAAGAAATGGTCACGGAACAGAGAGAAGTGTAGATCAGTTTCGCTGTCAGCACTCTGTTCAATCTGAGCGAGTGGGTTGACCTTACTAGAATGAAATGCTATAATGGACATGTAATGACTGTTAAACCCCCCGTACGGAAACCACACGACCTAAAATGACATCTCCCTAATACATGCTCTAGGGGCATCTGGACACGGATAAATGTCAACGTCCTTCGGTAGACGGATGCCATTTGGCGGGTACACCAACTTATTTTCCCCAGAATTCATCCACGAAGTCTCGGATATCATCCCACAACACGTCAGGCAACTCAAGAGCAGGAAAATGACCTCCCTAATCAAGGGGAACCCCCCCCCCCCCAAGGTTAGCGTAGCCTTTCAGTTGGGTGATCGAGAAGTCCAAGACGTACCTTGTCATGCTTGCGGTACCAGTTGACCTTGCCCATATGGTCAATCCACACCTTGGGCGGATTGAACAGCTCCTTCTTGAACCAGGAATATCCCACTGGCACGTCAACTGTCTTCCAGCCATCCATGCTCGCTCCAGGGTTGTCGACGACCAGTTGGTGGTGATATATCGACGTCGGGTAGCAGCCCGAAAACCAGTACAACGCCACATTAGTCAGGATCAGGTCTTTCTCTGGCGTCTCATCAGTCCACGCAATCATCTTCTCGCCGAGCCAAGCCAGCAACGCTACCGGATTGCTCCCAATCAAAAAGCCGGCTGTCGAAGGACGCCAGCCATCGAGCTTGAGGAACGCCGTTCCCCTCTTCATGAATTCCCCGGTGCCCATCATCGACGCTACCTCGTCAGGCGTGTATTTCCCCCCTCTCATGTCTGCCTCCACATCGGTTCCGGGCGGGGGCGCTATGTTCAAGAGGTTCACGTGGACGAGCTTGCAAGCCGGGTCGATGCTGGCGATGGCCGGCGCTGTCATCGCGCCTAGGTCGCCGCCTTGGACGACGTAGCCAGAGCTGGCGAAGCCCAGGGCGCCCATCATCTTGGCCATCAGGCGTGCGTTGTCGACGTACGTGAAATCCCGATCAACCGGCGGCGGATCCGAGAATCCGAAGCCGATGAAGTGGGGTACGATGATATGATAGGGCAGGGACGCCGGTCCCGAGGAGGCGTATTGGGAGCGTAATTTGAGGAGTAGTGGCAAGAACTCGAGGATGGAACCGGGCCAGCCGTGGAGGAGCAGGATCGGGACTGCGGACGGGTTCGTGGAGAACAGAGAAAGGAAGTGGATGTTGTAGGGTATGGAGTCGTCATCGGAAACGGTGATCTTGTACTGAGGAAACGAGTTGATGGTAGATTCCCACTTTCTCCTAGACAGATTCAAGTCAGCAACAAGTTGGGAAAGGAGGTCTGCTCGTTCTTATTACCAGTCGTATTCATCCTGCCAGTACTTGGTCAATCCAACGAGTGCTTCACGTGAGATGCCAAAGAAGCCATCTTTGCGCGAGTTCTCCCGATTGGGAGGCGCGATGGGGGAAAGGTCTAGGAGCACTTTCAGCCTTTCGATCTCCGCATCTGGAACAGAGATGGTGAAGGGTGTGAGATTCGCCAAAGAGGCGACAGGGTGGGGTGGTGTGCTAAAGGGAATCACTGCCATTGTCAAAGGTTGTGCTTTGCAGTGGGACTTGGGATACAGGGCACTTCTAGCACGTTCGATATATTCGCCACACATCGTCTTTTTTAAGTAGAGAAGTCATGGATGTAGCAGCTCCCTGAGACCGCTCAACGGGGTCGAGAATGACCCCGAGCTTGCATTCTAGCATCTTCTAGAAAGATGATCCATCACGGTACAGAAAAGCAAGGAGACGAACTGTGGGTGTAATGAACTGTATTGTGTGCCAGAGCCAGCGTGGTAATAGAAGGCTGGTGTCGTATTGTATTGAAAGGTGGTGTAAGAATGATGATTTCGGACAGTCCCTACTAGGCCACAAATGCCCTGAAATACCGAACAGACATCTTTGGTGGTTATTCTCGGTCCCGAGCCTACGTTCTAGCATCTTCTAGAAACATCATGCCCCTCCAAGTGTGCGGCTGTTGCGTTTGCCAAGCCGTCCGAGCTTCTCTCAGCGTGACCTTGTCAGCAGCTCCCAAGAGAGACAGTGGCTTCAAGACCGGAAACATGGCCTTCTAATTAGCCTTACAAGCCTATGAGGCCCCGTCAGCTCCATAACGCCTGTGTTTCGTAAAGCCTTACTCTCAAGCACCGCCAAAACAGTGATTTACACGAGAACAGGGGAGGGGGGATAAGGGGAAGGATTTGTCTTGGTGAGCGTAACAACCGCACACTCAAGAGGGAGTTACAAGCTGTTAAAAGTAGAAGTGGGGTTCTTAAAGTGGACAGCGACGTTATTGGTTGAACACAACCTGAAGCCCAAAGAAATCCATTCGTCAAAACGCCAGATGCGCCGAGCAACTCCCAACCCCCTCCCCTCCCCCTCCTCCCCCGCTGTAAGCACCACAAAGAACAGGCAACAGAGCAAAAATACAGGACCCAGCCAGATTCAACCCAGCCAATCTCACCGCTCCGGCAACTCATGCAAATACCTCACGTCCACATCATCAGGATTGAAGGAGTAATATGCTACCAGAGGTGGATGACGGGTGCCGAAACAGCAGGGGCAGTTCATCCCGACCTGCGGCTTGTCCTTTTTCTTTCTCCAGGGAACGACCCCGGTGAGACCCGGGGTCCGACTCCGGGTCCGACTCCGGGTTCGACTCAGAGTGCGGCTTCGACTCGGAGTGCGGCTTCGACTCCAACTTCTGCTCCTGCTCCTGAAGCTTCGGTCCTTGCCCTGATTGCTTCTGGAGCCTTTGGTGGGGCTTCGGGTCCGGCCGCGATCATCTTTCGTGGTGGCTGAGAGAGAGTCGGAGTTTTGAGAGGTGATGTAGCGACTACTGTCTTTTGTCGATTTACTTTTGGGCCCAGCCTCGGTGAAATTGGAGGGATTTTCTGAATGGGTTTTCCGTTTGGATTGGTGTTTGGAAACCATTGCGTCGTCTTTGGTGATGTTGTCAAAGTTCTTGAATGAACCGCCAGTTAGTTATTCCCCCACATCTTACTAATGATATTTGAAGTGAGACTTTGACCTAGCAGGTTTGATCGAGCGCATGATGATTGTTATACTAAATATGTAGAGTCACACAATTCTCGCTCCGCATCGAACAGTCGAGGCAACCAACATGTTATACCTTTTAGCCAGACAACCAGACAGCTACAAGCATGCAGCCAGAACAGTCATTCAGAAGGATGAAGGTTGCCGGCCAGCGAAGCCGACCACTTATCAGCCGCACCAGCAGCCATCTTGGCGCAAACAACCTGACCTCGCCATGCAGTCACAGTCCATGTGCATTTTGCCATCTCTATGCGTGACCTGCACACCACGCCCGCTTTGGTTGCAATATTCGTAGCCGACTTCTAGAAGGTATGACAAGCCGTCTGCATCACCCCACGACCATAGAACCGGTGCCAATCATGCGGCTTCTGCTTGCATGCAAAACTGCATTTTGCTGCATTCCATCATGGGACTGGGCTTGGAGAACGTGAATTGATGGCGTCCAATTATTCGTCGACGTGGGCAAACATGCTGCTTTATTGCACAGCCCGGGTTCCTGGTTCATCACGTCGGCACCTGGCTGTGCTTGAATTGGCAAGGCCTTTTCGCAGCCACGATTGCCGCCTGGAAGGGGACGTCCGACTTCCGACTTTTCATCTCTTTCAAACACAAATCCTACCCTTTATCAAAATGCGACTTCTCAACGCCCTCACCCAAGAATTTTGAAGAGTTCTTTGAACCCGCCATACCAAGCTACGCCATCCTGTCACACACATGGGAAGTATACTAGGAAGTCACCTTTCAAAGAGTTTAAAGATGCATCGTGCCAAGCAAAGTCCGGGTACACAGAGATCCTCAAGACGTGCTGATTGGGCCCTTCGAGATGGATACTCCTATGTCTGGGTGGATACGTGCTGCATCGACAAGAGCAGCAGTGCCGACCTGTCCGGAGCCATCCATCTGCTACGCCCTAACTGGCAGATGTGAAGCCCACCGGGAGCCGCTCGTCGTTTTCCAACAACATCGAAGCAATGCTCTCATCGGTGAGCATCGCGCAAAAGATGGTGGGGCCAAGTCAGCCGTGACCATCTTGAGGGATTCCGGAACCGAGATGGTGAAACTAAGCAAAGGAGAAAATATGTACCATACGGACGTTGCCTCTTGGGTTCGAAGCTGTGGTGCAGCCCTCGGAGGAAATAATTCCTGCTGGTAGAAAGGGGGCATCGCCGTGGGAGTGCGGCGAGGAAAGGAATGTGCAGATATCCCTCCTCTTGTCCGAGAAAGGGTTGAACGTGCCCATGACTTTTGGGGCTCGGAGACTCAACTCGTCGAGCTTATTTTCACTAATTTTTTTTTTGGACGAACTGCCGTTTCCACGGGACTACCTCGACATTTGTCAAGCTGGGAAATGGCGCACTATACGCCAAAATCGATTGGACAGCGGTTGTTGGGGGAAGCCAGTGCCCCAAGTCGTTGTTGATATAGAGCGCTCGACAAATTTCATGACCATTCTGTACCTGCGAATAGTTATACGATGTTTTATGCGAGTTATTCGTGGTCCAATTTCTTCGAGCTCGTGTCTCATCCCAAGAGTTCTAGAACGCACTCGTTCACTCTACAGACCAAGTCACAAATTTTGTGTATCTCTCAGTTGGCACAAGACTATCCCTCGCTTTAGAGCCTCTCTTGGGAGAATACGCCCCCAGTGCCTGGATATGGCTCAGATGGGTGGTTAGTTCCGGTAGCATCCGTAGCCCCGCTCTCGCTGAAAGATTTCTTTTATCCTTTTTGGGTCCTCGGCCTTTTGTTCCTTTTGGCAGGATTGCTCCATTTTTAGACTCAGGTACAGTCCAACTCTGGTTTATTCAAATCTCTAGGTAGCCCGGAACACTCCTACCAAGAAGGATATTGAAGCCTAGAGAAGACCTTTACCAAGCATAGTCATCTAGTATTTTAAAAGGTCTTTCCCATTTCCAAGGTACCTGGTTGCATATGAAATCGTGCGCTAACAAACATACAAACCAGGGTCGGGCTGTACATCGGTTCCTAGCTACCTAGGTAGCTTACAAAATCAAAAAACCCCCGAATCAAGCCACGGCCTCACCTCCCCTTCACATAATCCCGAAGCTGCCTCCCCACATCGCGAAGCCGGACCGGAGCCCGTCTGCGGCCGCAGGCGCTGCACCACCCGTTCCGGTCCAGGCCACCGCGGTGGGCGCACTGGCACTCGGCCGCCCTGGTACTGTCGTACGGACTCGCAGACGTGACGTCCAGCTCCCCTTGGGGCATCACGTAGAGGGCGGTCCTGCGGCCCTGCTGGTGGAGTTCGATCTCCGAGATAGACAGTCTGCCGCCAGGGGCGACAAACACCACCGCATCCCGCCCCGCCAAGTCCTGCCTGATGGCATGTGCGAAGGCTATCAGAGTCGATTCTTGATGGGAGGACTGTGGTTGGTTGTATTGGAAGTTTGGTGGTGCGTAGGCGGCCAGCCGGTTGTCCATTCGGGGTACATCGTGAACGGCCATTCTGAGTGACGAGTTCTATTAGATAGGGAAAAGGGGGGATGGCATGCTGGCTGGAGCGCGGTAGCAACTCACGATATATCTTGAAGATAGGGGCCTGGTTGGGGCATGCCAATTTGTGCAGTCTCGTACGGGCTCATCCTCGCCGTGCTTAGTAGGTGTGCTGTTATGACGTTGAAGGGAATTTGACCTTGAGGACTTGGAGATGAAGGCTTTTCAATAGCCTACCCTGGAAGAGAGAGAGAGAGAGAGAGAGAGAGAGAGAGAGAGAGTATGAGACGGGGGTTTATATCTCGACTCTCTTGTGAGTAGACAGGTCCTCGTTCACCTGCTGCTATAGGCTCATGCAGATCCATACAACCGGCGGATATCCATTGGGTCCCCGCATCTCCAACCCCATTCGACTCTGGCCAACACAGGGCGGGTCGCAGAAAACCACGTACCCTACTGCACAACCACACAATGTCATGATCAATTGAAAAGCGCCACCGAGCGCCACGACACAAGTTGGGTTGGCATTTCGTGAGAGTATGCATGAAGGCCACAAGGCCAAGTCAATAGAGAGTATGTCAGATGAGCGAAAACACAGGCAAAGCAAAGCCTGAATTACTTGTACCTGGATGGGCCGGGATGTATGTGCTGTATTGTCAGCGCGCCACGAAATTCAGGTCAGGTCCGGACGTGGCAGGCCGAGGTATGTACAATAATAATGCAAAGGGCAATAATACCTTATCTGGGACGAATACTGCCCAAATACTCAATCAACCTCGACTGGTGAGCGACTTGAAGTAGTAACACAGGGAATACCTGGACATGATTCAGAAGTCTTTGAACGGCTGAGAGACTGATCTTAAGTGATACCAAAAGGTAGCAATAAATGTGCAGCTGCCAGCGAGGGCTTCTCTTGGGGCGAAGGCACAAAGTGGGGGATAGTTGCTGTAAGTGTTGGTGTTCATGGTACTCTCCGTTGTTTGAGGGGTTGTTTCACAAACCAAACAGCGGGTAACCAAGTGTGCTGGGCGGTATGTATTGATGTAATACCTACATTTGGTGTTGTGGCTGGAAGTGAGACTTGAGGCTGGCGCTTATATAGGCCAATTGTTAGTTGCTAAAACATGCAGTTGGTTGATGCAGCCGGGGGGGGGGCCTAAACCCGTGCGGAAGAGGTGCTGTCAGGCGTCCACAATTGACGATGCCTCTTGAAAAGCAGGCTAGAAGGGAAAACAAGTCATACACTTCCAAGCAACCCAAAAAGTATTTCTGGCAAGTATTAGAGAGTTTGCGCTAGGGTGTTGACATTGGCCTAAAAAGCGGCGTTGATGGCGCTTTACTAGAGACAGTCTTCCGTCACTGTGAGCCCCGATGGCGCGGCAAACACTCTGGCCAGGGGTTCTTCAGGGGCTCTCAGGGATGTTGAATTCCGGCCGTGACAAATGCCGCGTCCTGCCCATCAAGGTCCCAAGAAAGAAGTACCAGATGAGGGTGCCAAAATGAATACGTATTTGCGTACACATGTATATTATATATGCAGACAACCAAAACCCACCGGGCGCTGCCATTTTTGCTGGCGCGAACCTTGGCTTCCTCTCAGACGACCGGGACATGTGAACCCGCCAAACCTATTCGGAGGTCTCGTCTCTCCTCCCTGTATAATCGGGAAGTCGTCGTTAATCGCTTTGTATGTAGATGCTATTCGCGCACATAACGCCCTTCCGTTCCGTAGGCATGCCATCACTGTATCCAAACACTCTTCTCGTACACACCCCTAGTATTTCCCTCTCAAGGCGGCGGTAGGATCCTCTCTACTCTGATCGTCTCCTTTGGCCGCGGTAATATCCCGTTGCCGTTCAAAACCGGGATTCCCTTCTCGGCCAGGCCTGCCCTGTCCTCATTGTCCTCATCATCAAAGACCCTGTTCTCGAGCCACATTGTTGCCCTGGCGCACGCCGTGTCGACCCATTTCATCCATGCCCACGCCGCCATGTATGTCAGTGCGGTAAACATCATAATGGCAAGCATCTTGTGGCTCCGCGACTTGGGCTTGACCCATTCCTGTGGCATCGGCGAGCCGTCCTCGTTCGTCCCCGCCTTCTCCCAGGGCTGGCCGCTGATTCCGTAAGTGACCCATATGCCGACCGTCCGCAGAATCGTACCGTGAGTGAGGTATACGGCAAAAGAATGATGTCCCAGCCAAAGCAGCCAGCGGTGCGAAAGCAGCTTCTGGAACAGGGGGGATACGAAGATAGAGATGGCGGTGCAGTGGATAAAGAAGGCCGAGGCGCGGCGGTGCACATTGGACCCCTTAGGAACAATAAAGCTGCCCCGCGACTGATCTCCCTCGGGATCTACCAACCAATTGTGTAGTTTCTGGGACCATTCGGTCCAATCTTCATGCTCCTGCGGGTAGGAGCCGACCCACCCGCCGATCAAGAGCAGCATCGGGGCGAGAACGAAGGTGAAAAACTTCTGGTATTTGGTAATGAAGTTTTGAGTCGGACGGTGCTGCGCAAGCTCGGCAAGGAGCGTGCCGAGGGCAAGGCTTGCGCCAAAAGTCTCTATTGGTTTGTTGTTAGGTCTTGATTGCGGGGATTGTGCCATGTAGGAGTCAAGGGAATAAAGCATACCTGTGAGGGCTCCAACGTTCATCAGCCAGTATGCGATCATCAGAACGTGGACCAAGATCCTGTACTTGAAGCGCATCCCAACTGTCGCCGCCAACACAATGTATACCTGGAATGCGCCGACCAACAATGGCCGCATTGCCCACTGGTGCTTGTCGAACTGGTTGTCGGTGTTTGTCCATGTCGTGAGAAGCGACTTGAACAGTCTCCTCACATTCTTGCGAAACGGTAGATACTCGGGGGCGTCGAAACGGACCCAGAAGCTGTCGCAATGGTTCGAGGCCGTGTATGCGCCAAAGCATGACAATATGAAGCTGAAAATAGTCGCGATCATGGCAGGCAACATGAGGCGCGGCGGCCGCCGGAAGGCGCTCCTGGCGACCGACTTGAGGGAAGCGGGGACATTGCTATGTTGGTAAGCCAGCTTCAGGGGCTTATACGCGCATACGAAGCCGGTGAGGAAGGCGAAGATTGGTACGCCAATGCGCCCCTGGTATGGTATGCGGAGGTAAGGAAGCTGCATCAACCTCGGGGGTGTGTCCGGTTTGTCGGCTGGCCAGAACAGGGGGAAATCGAGGGCTCGCGCAAGATGGGTCGTGATGACGAGGACGGAGGTGATGCCTCTGAGGCCCTGCGAGAAAACATGGTGTCAGCAATGAGCGCGTTTGGCGATGGTGGCAATTCAGGTCTCACCTCGACCCATTTGATGTTCCGCTGGCTTGACGGCTTGCTCATTGTGTCTTGCGTCCGGGTGCTTCTCCCGCGAAAGAGGGGACCGAAAGGGCGCCACAAAAGCCAATTCCAAACTCTTTTCCCCTATCCCTAGCGAACTAGCGCCGAAGCCGGATCCAAGAAGTAGAAGCAAGCTGCCGCGGTCAAGCAAATGCCAAGCGGAGAGTTAAAATCGAGTAGTGAGGTCCAAATGGTAAAAAATGCAAGATATTAAAGAGGCCGAGTGGCGCGGGGAGAAGGTCGAATCGAAGGAGAGAATGCGAAGTCGGCTGCCCCGGGCATCGAGGGGTTGTGTCCAAGCAGACGAGGGACCGGATCGGTCGTGGAATGTTCGCTTTTGACGGAGCCAACCTGAGGACTCGAGAGCTGGGTGTTGAGGTGTCGAAGGGTCGGAGTGAGTGTCAAGACTAGGACTCAGGTGACGCAGGGGAGACGGGACGGACGCAGTCGAAAACTTGACAGCGAGGCCGGTTGCATTTGCATTGGCAGAGTGCCAAGGACTTTTGCGCGACCCAAATCGTCTTTTTTGTCTGACCTCGGTCGTCTGGCTACGTACAGCTAACTGTAACTGGCAACTGGCACGGCACCGCGGGCTTTGCTGGTCGTAATCCGTATGTTGCACGTCGCACGGGTGGCACGGCAATCGCAGAGAGCGCGGGGGAGGAGGGCGACGGGAAGTTGGGGCTTTAGAACGAAGAGAGTTCTTCGCGATGGGCTTCCATGTGTTTTTGAATCGGCAAGTCGGCACCGCAGACCAGCACTGAACCGGACGGGGGGACAGGGCGACCAGCCTGCGGAGGCGGCAAGTTTCTGTAGTTCAGGGTGCCTAAGTGGCCCGAGGTGGCTTGGAAGCCAAGAGCGGGCTAAAAAAGGATTCCACTGTCAGCGGCCCCAAGGGTTCCCCCAGGCGAGCTAGCGCGCCAATCCGCCGCCTTTCTCATTTTTTTGGGCGCTGCCATCCGCCTGTGACAATCTGCGAAGGCCGGGTGGTGCGCCATGCCAAGAATGCCAAGGCCTCTGAGCACAGAGCCCAAGACCGTCCATCGACAAGGACCTTGACTGTATCGGACGTGGTGCAGCGTGCTGATTTGACCCTCTGTGCTGACTGTCGATGCTCTCAAGGCCATGTGAGCTGACAGTCTCGTCGAGCCCGGCCGTGTCTTGCACCTGTCTTGCACCTGTCTTCCAGCTGTCTTCCAGCTGTCTTCCACTTGTGTGTGTTATCTGGCTGATCTTGACTTAGAAGTTGAGACGCTGGTGGCCAGAACAAAATCACCCAAGCCCTAACCCTTGACATCGAGGGCGATTGCAACCTACGTCACAGCAGCGATCCTGCCGTTCCTGCTGCTGGCCCAGGACCCTATTTCAGCCAAGGCTTTTTCCAAGTCCCGAACAGAAGGATGGGGGTATTGCGATTCCCGCGCCTCGACATGCTGAGTCGCGGGGGCGCACAGTGCATCCATCCCCTACTACCACTGCTACCCTACCTAGTGTAGGTAGGCTCGACCCTAAATGGCCACGAGGATAAGCCATCCCTGATGGAAGACTTGGTAGAGGAGTTATCATAAAGGGGCCGCTGCTGTCCTCCGCCCTTCCACGGCACAAAAAACAGGCGATGGTTGCCAGTCCTCGTGACACAGCAATTTCTGCTTCCCAACCCGTGAAAACAAGTTTTCTCGGCCTTCTGTTGTGCCCACGTTTAGCGGATCACCGCACCGTGATGCGGCGCTTCGGGATGCTGTGAAACACCCTTGGAGGGAGCCCGCTCAGGGGATTACAGTCCCTTCCCGCCGTTACGTGCAGCGACGATCGCTCCTGTCTGTTGGCTCTGCTTGTCAGGCCTCGGAAGGAGGACAAACTAAAAAACTCAAATCCATCAGTCTTCACCTACTTACTAGGCAGAAGACATCGTGGAGCTTCTAATCACAATATTGCCTTAGCTGCTTCCTTTGGGAGAACTACAAGTTATTCCTTCCCTTCGAGATGGGCTCTAACCCAAACTAACCTAAACTACTACTCGGCCAAAAGTGCTGAATGGCGGAACAGGCTCAATTGCCCCCCAAGGTCGGCCGGTCGCTTCCATGCGTTGTCTCGACATGTGGTAGCACCAGCCATCAAACAGGACGGTTGCAACCTACATGGGGAATTGTGGGTTTTATCCATTTTTGATGATGATGACGCCTTCATTCTGAATGCTATAGATTCCGCACTCTCTGTTTGATCTGTTTGCGTGACTGCTCCGGCTACGGTCTCCGCTCCGAGTGCTAGGTATCTGCGAAACAAAAACGGCAGCTGGATGCCACTGCATCCATCCCCGTCGCCGAAATAGGAGACGGTTGTAACCAAGGCACAGTACGCTTGGCAATTTGCCGACTTTGCCGGGAAGACGCTGTCAACCAAATCAACCCCCTCTGGCTATTCTTGATGAGCGAGCTTGGCATGCTCTCTTGCAGTCCTGCTGTTTGGGGATTTCTTGGAAGTTGGGATTGCCAGGAGCGCTTGGGGGGATTTCCTTGCCGGCTGCCAGCAGATTCTTCAATTGGCTGACGCGTCACCGTCACATCGCTAAATGTCTCTCGATTCAAGCGATCTTTCTCCATCTTTTGCAACGATCACCATGGGGCCTCGGACACCACAGTCCCGCTCCGGCCTCCACAGCGGAGCTCTCTCACCCTTCAACCTCCGACTAAGACCGGATTTCATGCCGCCGATTGTTTTACCCTGACCGGGGCCTTCGCCGTCAGAAGAACAACGTCGAAACAACAATCCATCCTCTTCCCCTCCCAGCCCCCGCTCCACATTCGCGTGCCTTTTCGTCGCTCAGGGTAAAAAAAAATATGGACGGGGCACCGGGGGAGTTGGCGTTAGCGTAACTTGCCAGCAGGAAGAGGCCAAAATGTTCCGATCAATCCATCAAATCGCCTTAACAAACCCCCTCCCCCCCTCCCCCTCGGGCCCCTTATCGCAACATCGTGGGGCATGATAAAATCGATAAATTTTTCATCAAAGGCGGCAAGCACTTATTTAGCTAAGCCTCGGAAAATCCTTCCCCTTTCTTTTCCCCTTTTCTTGCACTCCCCGTTCCAAAGACAAGTGCACCTAATGCATCACCCGATGCGCACCCAATGCTCAACCCCATCGCGAACCTTCCTTGATTGCCAAAACAGGACCTGCTGCCGACACCTGCCGACACCTGCCCTCCCTGACTGTGCTGCTACGCGACCCCGCCGCCCCAGCGAGCTGGAATTACACAACGCACATACCAACTTAGCTTCATTGGGCAGTTTGCCCACGTAGCATGGTGGGATTACCCATTTTCTTGGTCATCAAAGGAAATAACAAAAGCTGCAAACCCCCCAACACGTAAGCTTATCTCCGAGGTATAGTTAATCGCTATCCTCGCCGCCATAATCCGTTGGTATCTTGGTATCGTCCAACATATCTTGACACATGTCAATCAATACTCGGCAGCTTCGATATGGGAAAATAGCGCACCTGTTTGATTCTCGATAGCGTTCCAGTGGCGTGTCTTGTTTAAATTTATTTATCTACCTGAAGTTGCGTGTGATTAGTATTCCTCCTCAAACCTCGATGTCGAGCAAAGAGGGCGAGTGATCGCAAAGCATTGGCCCATCCCCATGTTTCACTCGCCTCGGCCCCTGTCGGCCCCCCTGCTCGTGATGCTCTGTGTGGGGATTAGCTTCCTACTCCCAGAGGAGTGCCAAAGTACCTCGCAACCAAAAAGCCTAATTGTTCGAACGCGTGTCCCGTGAACGCCGCGTTGCGCCCCTTTGCGGGGATGGCTCCCTTTTATTTCCCAGGTGGTAAACGAACCGTCCGGTTGGAACGACTGGAATGTATTTAGTGCATGGTGGATTTCCTGTGATGTCAAGATCAAAGGTACCTGAGACCGCCCCTCGACGCGAATCAAAAGTACCGGATCAATCACTTTCGGCCACCCGTAAAATTGATGCATGAGCCGTATCCGGCACCCTGGTTCGAGTAACGGCTTAGGGGTAGTCAGCCGCGTCAGCTCGCGGTACCATGGTTAATTGATGACCCGGCACCTACCTATCTCTGGGACTTAATACCCATTGTTAATTCCACGTCGTTTGGGGACTCTATATGGAGTTTCAAGCGGAGTTGTGTTGCACCAATATCACAGATGGCTCTGATACCTATTCGCAACCACGAGGGTGTATTCGTAACTGCTTCTTACTAGATTCTACCGAGGCTCCCGCGAGAGGGGTGAGTGTGCCGTGAAACCGAAAGTTCCCAGTTATGGTACTAATTCCGGTAGCTCCAACGGGGCATCCAAGCATCGTATTTCAAAAGGGATCGCGATCGCCCATTGTGTGGCTGGAGAACACCATCCCAGAGTTGCCAGACATGATCAAGAGCAGCTGAGAAGTAATGTAGCAACCCATGTCCAGATGCTGGATCTACACCCGCAGCACCCTCTTTCCAGGTAGGAAAGTCAGGTAACTAGGTAGGGTGGTAAGGTAGCGAGTGGCGTCGCGGCCGGCATCGATTCGTGGGACGGGATGTCATCAGAGGGTCCGGGCTCTCCGTGTCTGTGTGCGCCTTCCTTCCTGGATCTTTGATCACACTGGCCAGGTTCATACCAATGCCATGTGATGCATCCAATCTGAGACATTCAATCTAGGATTGGCAGGTATGTCTTGCTCCTCAAATCTCATCCACCAAAAACTCGACCCCCTTGAGCCCAAACGCCGCCTTGACATCCTCAAAGTGAAAGCCGATGGGTATCCCCTCCTCCACCATCCAGGTATACGGAATCTTGACCAGCAACAAAACCTTTTCCAGCTTGGGCATCCTGTCCCTAAAGTCCCTCGCGAACTGCGTCAGCATGCGTATCGCATTGGCCCGGTACTCCCTCTGCTGCCGGTAGTGGCTCAGCTTGTGGACCGGGCCCCAATCCTCCATCTCGTCGTACACATCCAGGTTAAACCACCACCAGTCCTCGAGCGTCAGCTCCACCAGATTCGGCGGCAGCAGCTCCGCCAGTGGCGTCTCGAGCGCCGCCGGTGCGCTCCCGTACAGCACCGCCAGCTGGATGCACAGCTTCTCCAGCTGCTCCATGCCCGGCAGTGACGCGAGCCGGCCGTCGGAGCCAATCAGGCTCTCGTAGCCGTAGGCATCGAACCACGCAATGTCCAGATGCCGCAGGTTCCGCGCGTGGAGCGTGAGCGCCACGTCTAGCGCCTCGGGGTGGGCGTGCGTCGAGTCTCCGGGGTCACCGCGGTCGAAGGCGTCGTCACGACGCGGGGTCATGTAGAGCGTCTGGCAGTCGGGCGCGTTCAGCAGGATATGGAACAGGTTGCGCGGACACGCGATGCTGTTGTGCAGGTAGATGTGGCGGATGCCGCGCAGGTACGGGTACGTGGAACCGCCCTGCAGAAAGGAGCGGTGCTCCTCGACGAGGTTGACCCAGGCGCCGTCGTCAGTGCTGACCTCGAGAGTCGTCAGCGCCGGCAGACACTCAAACACAGGCGCGTACCGCCGCGGCTGCAAGCCCCACACCTCGGGCACCTCGCAATCGCAGTCGTCACCCTCAAAGTGCTCGAGGAGCTCGGGGTCCCCCTGGAGGAGCAGAGTGGATATCTTTTGCAGGGGGGTGTGAGGCGCAGCGCCGTCTGGGTCGTCGGCAGCATAGGCGGCGAAGTGGTTTCTGATGGCTTTCAGCTTGACGAAGAGGGACGTGTACTCGACATGGTCGTCGCAAATAGGCACCTGCATGAGAAAAGTCTCGAGTCTTGTGAGAAACATTAAGATGAAAGACATAATGACCTGGGGCACCTCGTCAAAGTCGCCGTCCCGGGTGCTAAGTACGGGCAGATTGCAGACCATGACGCTGAGGGCACTGCGGATGGGGTCCATGAGAATAGCGGGCTCGGTGACGGCGTTGAAGGTGCGCAGCAGGCGGCCGACGGCGCGGCGCGTCTCGCGGATGACGGACTCGCGCGTCAGAGTGAGATGGCATGACAGGTAGCGGGTCCAGGGGCCGTAGTCGGGGCGGTCGGTGAGGGTGCGGAAGAAGAGAAACATGGAGTCCTCATCCAGGATGGCCATGGTGCGGTACAGCAGCGGCTGGGCGAGAGCGAGGTAACGGCGCGAGGCGAGACAAAGGCTCCATAGGCCGCGGCGGCAGCGGGTGAACTCGAACCACGGCTCACCGGGGACGAGCTTCTCGTAGTCGACGGGCCGGGTCTCGCCAATCTCGGGCGGCTGGGGGATCAGAAAGTCGAGGATGTTGGCCAGGAGCTCGGGCGGCAGCGAGTCAAGGAGCAGCAGCTGCTGGGGGCTGCACTGGGTATTGGTGTTCAGGCCGCGGTCACGGTCACGGTCAAGGTCACGGTCCTTGCGCGCCATGGTTCGCGGGGCATTGCGCGGGCCGCCGTGCCCAGAGCCAGAGCTGCCCGCCTCGATGGCCTCCATCGCTCTGAGCATTGGGTATGTGTATCCGGGCCAATGCTGTATTCGGAGGCACAGAAACGAGTCGATCAGCAGCAGGCATTGACTTTGGTTGGGATTCGGACGAGAGCTGGCGTCTGGTCTGACGGTGGGGTTCATGCGAAACGAGGTTGGACCAAGGTTTCGGCGGCGTCTGCCGACCCCACCATCCCTGAATCGTTTTCCCATTTCCCGTTTCCCAATTGGCGCAAGGCGGGACCCTAATCCTAATTTGGGCCTAGCACATGCCTCATGATGTCCGGTCTTTGGACTCGAGCCACGATCGATTTGCTCCGGACAATAGGTGCTGTTTGTCAAACTTGTCAAGCTCAATTCCTGGGTATGAACCTGATTAAAAGAGGAAAGTGGCCCGTCGGTTTCCATATATTGCTCAACACACAGCATTCTGCTTGCAATCGCCCCAGTATCAACCACGAGAGTTTACCTCGACTCAATTCCTTGTTCGGGAACAGTTATATTTGATACACAGGCGTTATGTTTGACTCTTTTTCTTTCAAAAAGATGTCAGGTGCCGTCCAGGATATACTTGCTCCCACCCAGCTAGCTACCCTCAGCCGGCTGGAGGACGGCGACCCGGACTCGCACTACCCACAACTAGAAAGTGCCCGGATTGCAAGAGAAGGTGACCTCGTTCCCTCTGAGACTCAAGAGTTGTGAACTAGCACTAGAGTTCTCATCTCCAAGTAAAGACACGCTCAGCAGGACCTTAGGCAGATGCGTCCTTTGCAAAAGGAATTCAGCCACTCCTGGCCGCAAAGTCTGTGACCAATGCAGGACCAAGAGAAAGACTAAGAGAGATGCTAAGGTGCAAGCCAAGCAGACATGGTGGTCTAGGCACTCACGGTAGCAATGGCTGTGTCCCATGCAAGACCCAAGATGACTGCTTAAAAGTGTGTGCGGTATCAGGTCGACCGATCAAAAATGGCTCGGGCGGCGGACGATGAAGCCGTTGTAGAGTCCCAGTCTGAGTGAGGACTGGGAGTCAGATGCTGAGGACTCAGGGTCAGACGTCGAGGACCGCATCGAGGTAGTAGAGGAGTTAGACGGTAGGTAGTCAGATATGTTGCATTCTGGCCATGACTGCATTGTCTATCATCTACCTTGGATACTGAATGACCATTATTGAACTACAGCAATGGCCATGGAGCCACAGCTGATGAGCGTCAGAAATAATCAATCTCCATTAATCCAATGTATCTCATGACAGCCTCTGAAGTGTGACCACGGTAAGTAATAAATAACGTGATTGATATCGATCAACAAGGGCCCGGGGGATAGGAAAGGTATCCACACATTCCTCTATTATTACTCTTTGGACACACCATTTTTCGCCGTCTCTAACTTACCTTACTATTCAACCAAGCAAGAAACCTAGAAAGAAAGAAGAAATACAAGAATAAGGTGAACAACACACATATGGGAGGAGAGATTTATATTAAATTGTATTCGCGATTTAGGGCAGGCTACTCATAATAACTTGAGGTTATAACAACACCAACACCATGGCAGTTTCTCATTTAATTGAAACTAAGTTGATACATACATGTATTATTGTGTACCTACCCTGAGGGCTTGAAATTGATCAGTTAGAAAACATTGAAGCACTATGAGCTCGATTGGAAATGTCGTCGCCTCCGCGTCCAGTTAGTAGCCATAGTGGCGTTCTTGCTCTCGACCTGCCGTATTGTTGCCGGTGGCGGGTCCGGACCCTTCATTCCGGGATAAAGCAATGTGATTTCTGCGTTGAGAGGAAGCGAAAACGTCAAATCCAGGTATACGCAGAGCGTCAAGGCCGTGGCAGATGCGTTAAATGTGGAGACGCCTCACCTGGAACCATTTACTGCAAGAAGTGCAGTGACATAGCGAAAAGGAAAATGGCCTCTAAGAAAAAGGGAAAGAGCAAGGCAGACACGGGTGCATAGTAGGGGAGTACCTGCCCTACCTCTCTTCTTCCCATCCACACATGCCCACATCCCGTCTCGACGGGATGTGGCCCATCTCAACCTAGACCAAGACCGCAACGCAACCAAGTCAACCAAATTAAGTAAAGCCAATGTTGTCATTACCAAAAATTAAAATTTTTATTTCAGCGCTCTTATTTCAAAGCTCCAACTCGCTCCCAATCTCACACATACTCCGTGCACACAAACGCCCCGCCCAGATCCATCACGTCCCCCACTGTCGTATTCGCCAAGATGCCCGCCGACCATAACCTGTGACTTAGCGTCGTGATATTGCCTCCGCCGTCGCCAAAATAGTCGGTGAGCCCGCGGTTGAGGGGCCTGTCTGCCCCGTGGCCGAGCCTCGCACCCGCCTCGCCTCCCAGCGGTGAGGTGCACGCGGCCGTTGTGTTTTGCGCGTCCGGACTATCATTACCAGTACTCCCAGGAGTCGGAGTCGTGCTGCCGTTGGAGGCGGTGCTGGGGAAGGCGCCCGGCAGGTTGGGCCCCGCGATCTGCACCAGCCGCGTGGCGGGCTCGCGCGACTGCCACTGCCACCAGAGCAGGTCGAGCCAGGCGTGGTGGAGGAAGAAGAGCGGGTCGCCGGGGCTGAGGAGGGTGTTGGACATCTGTACCTCCTGTTGGTTTGTCTCCCCCGGACGGGCTGTGGAAGGGAGGGAAACTCACCGTACCCCCTACACCCCAATGTCCGGCGATGTGCGGCTTCGCTTCCAGGCAGTTGCGCACTTCCTCGTAGCTCCTGGCCGCCTGGCAGGCATCAAGGTTTGGCTGCGCGGCCCCGGTGAATAGGCACTCGCTAAAGTTTCGTGCTATGCAGTACCCGGAACTTTCTACTGTCAGGTCCTCCTTGAAGTGTAGTCTCGTGGCGGCAAAGGGCCCGTCTGCGATGCAGCGGTCGGGTCCCGCTCCGTCACCACCAAATGCTGATTCGGGGCCGAACACGGCGGCTTTCTTGAGGTTGAGCTGGTCGCTAACTTCGCTCCAATAGCTGGAATGAGTAGGGGAGAGAGTCAGTAACTGGTCTTGATGATACAGGATAAGAGGTGGAATCACTGCAACATACGGTATTGGCCCTCTGTATCCGCATGCATCCCTCAATAGAGCGGTATGGGCAGCCAGGTAGTAGCGATGCCATGGTAGAAAAGCGCCAACAAAGTGAATGTAAGCGGATTGATAGATGTGAATGTACTGTAGTTCGTCCCAAAGGGTCTTGGCTCCCGGAATATCGTGTTTTGCTGGGGTACTCATCAGACACAGCGTTGCATTTATGTAGCTCCTTCTTTCGCTATTACTGAGGTTTTGCCTGCGCAGAAGTTAGCTCAGTTGCTATTTTGCATGTCCCGACTAACGACAAAAAGGTTCTAACCATGGCTTGCGCTGTGTTCGAGTCGAACAGGTCCCCTCTGATTTTGGACTCAGGGGGAGTCCCCATACCACAGTTAAAAGTCCCAGCAAAATAGGCAGGAGGTTATGCATAATCGCAGCTGCAGTACAACCAAGAAATAAGGAGCCCCGGATCCTTTCCTTCTACCCACAACCTTGGCAGCTGGCCCGCGCCGTCTTATACGGGCATGCAGGACACATTCCAGGACTCGTCGACAAGGTCATGGACAAGGTCATGGTAAGCGTCGCGGCGGCCAATGTTCCAGGTTGATCAACATGCACGACTAAAAGTCCCTTACCAACTCCACGTCAACGTTGCTTACCACCAAGTTTGATGGGCCGGTCCAGGCCACTCACTCTAATGGCAATCTAAAAGGGTGGTATACCGGTGTTGACTTGATCTGCGGGGGCGGGAGATCGCACGGCTGCAGCCAAGTGCTTGGAAGGCCGGTATATTTTTTTTTACCTTTCGCTTCCACCAGTGTCCTCTCAGACAGCCCCCCCCCCCCCAATAATGCCGTCGGATATTGGTTTGGGGTAAGGCTTGTTTGCACCCTAAGATTAACCGGCCGGGGGGTCGCTAGGAGGGGGTGACGACTCTCGACCATCACTGGCGATGTTGGAGGCTAAAGTCCCGGAGAAGACAACTCCCGATGCCGACAGCTTCTCTTCGCTTTCCAGATCGAGCGAATTCTACTTATAGGGGCGGTGTTATTTGGTCCGTAGATGCTTCTCAAATGACGTTGGCGATGCAAGCCTCGGCACTCTCCTCTGACGCTCCCCAGACCCTGCGCGCATCGCTAAGGCGCTTGGGCTTATGTGCACGGTCGATAAGCTGACTTGGGATTTGATATTGCTGCGTAAGGCTTCTGTTATGCTATATATTAGAGCGCCCCTCGCCCCGCCCTTTGATGGTTCGCTGAGGTCCGCCAGCCACGCGGCCCTTCGACTGACCACCTCTACTAGGATGGCACCGGCTTGATACGATACATCAGTGTTCACTAGATAGATGGCCGTGTCGGACATCTTGGGCTCGGCGCCCGTGACGTCGTGCCAGTGCTGCCAAACAAACACTCACGTCAGATCGGCCAGATGGCGACTGCACCTCTCACTATCGAGCATGCCTCCGTCCAGGCCACGCTCGCTCCGACCGGATAGATTTCTTTACGAGGGAGTAGGGGTAGCAAATGCCGGCACAGCCGTCGCCTCGCAGGACGCCGTCTCGAAAAAGGTGCCCCAGCCGGTGTAGCACTGGTAGCAGGGCGTCTTGGTCGGGCAGGCTGTGATGGTTGTCGTCTGGATGGCGACGCGTGAGCAGCCACAGGGTACCGTGACGGCGGCTGGAGATGGTGTTAGTCGGAGTTTGGCTTCCTCGGGACCAGACCTACCATCAATGACGCAAAATCCGGATGAGCAAGCCAGTTCGCACCCGCTGGTCGAGTAGAAAGTTTGCGTGACCTTGGTCGTGCACGAGTCCGGGATCGCCGAGTCCGAGATGGTGACCGCTGTCGCCGTACTCAGGGTCGTCCGGGGCGGCGGCGGGTGGCAGGCCGGCTCGATTCCCTCTCCGCCACCGTCATCCTGCGCCAGTGCAGCAGCGCTGTGGTTTCACGTCAAAAAAAAAGCCCCCAGAAAGCGTGAGCGATTGGGACTGGTGCCACCGAAGACATACCCAAAAAGCAGAATTATTGTCGTGGTAAACCGTAGCATTTTGTCCCCGTGTCTTCCAGGTTGTTACTGTCGCCAAGGACTTGCATCTTGATAATACTTTGGGGGAATAAGCTTACTTTAAGTAAGGTACGGGCTAGATTGCGCCGTCGCCGTTATGGATTTGAACTTTCCTCGGCTCCCTGACGCCTCGTATCTCATAGTCAGCCCAGTTGTATTCTCAAATTGAAGTCGGGTAGTAGCGAGCGCGCCGCAGGGTGCTCCCCCCAAAAAAAAACAAGAACATAAAAAAGCTGCTGCGATTGACCCTATTGGCTCGGTACCAATATTCGTAGCTTGGCTTTCACCGGTACGGTCGCGCATCGCAGCTATCTGCTGTATATTTTTGGGATGCCAACGGATAGCTTCGTCCCGCATTGCGGGGTCGCAATATTCGTGCAAATTTTGGATGGTCGGTTTGCGCCCAGCGTTCCATCCAAGTCGTCCACTCTGTGGTGCATCGTTTGCATCGCCGTCGCCAAGTCCGTGGTGTGATGAGACCCTCAAGTCGAGGAACGGGGTTGCTACAAGACTTTTTAGCTTCTCTTGGCCCAAAGCGCCGAGTTCTTGGTCGATGTCCCCGACAGGGGTGGCAATCCCTTCCGACTGGGTGGTTTTTCTCAGCTGAAGCCAAGAGTCTTGGCCCAAGCCTGCGGCTCTGAACAGATCAACTCTATTTCGAGCGCTGTATTGCACACGAGACCGTGACAAAAGCTTGTAGCAGGTTGACAAGAGATATAACCTTCCATCTGCCTTTGTAATGGGCGAAACAAAGGATCGATTCGGCAGGCCATTTTATTGACTCATTGTTGGTAATCATCCGTATCAATTGAGCAATGGCATTATTGTCGTGATCAACCGCATCACCATCAGGAGAACGACTCGGATATAAACCATGCTTCTGAACCTTTAATGAGGGTGACACTACCATACATAAACACACCTCTTCATCACGTCACAGGTATCTCTTCACCACAGGCATCTCTTCATCACAGGTAAGTCCCAACCCCCTCACCTGGTACTACTAACTTTCGCAATGGCCCACCAGAACCAAGAAGCTCCCATTCCCCCGCCCTCCCTCGAGTACGAGGCGAACTCAAGGCGATGCGCCCACTGGAAGCCTCCGAGCTGACCCCCGGGCTCGACGCCCTCCTCCAAGACGTCCGGCTGGGCCTTGCCGAGGGCATCTACACCGACCAGACGCTCGGCCACGCGCGCGTGGCGGCCCGTCAAATCGTGGACGAGATCACTAACGAGCTCCAGAACAGGATGACGGTGTACCCTGTCCGGCCTCATACGAACATTGGGATGCGAAGTGGCTGAACATGAATCCTCGTATGGATGGCGTGGAGCACTTGCCTGGCCCAGCTGTCGTTAAGCACTACGTTTCTAACGGCGGAAAGGATGAGGAATATTTCAAAGCTTACTGGATTGAAACTGAGTAAAGGTACGTACACCTGATGAACCTGCAGTGCCAACTTGAAGAGACGGAGCAACAGCACATGGTAGTCTAGGTTCAGGTAAGTAATTTAAATTCTCCCTTGGTTTGCCAACACCCTACATCATGAAATAGAGAAAAGAAAACAAAACAGATTGAAAACTTATATGTATATATGCCTTCCCGCTGCTGAATGATATCATGTTGACGTGAGGTTGCGGTCAAACCACAGCTGTTTGACCCAACTAGACAGGAAGTATGTTGATATTAGACGTGGTGATTTGAATAGGCCAACCCATGCGTTTTTTTTTTTTTGTGAGGGAGGTAGAAGATACAAGCTATGCGCCAATCCAAGAATTACAACGCCCCGATGCTGTGCAACGCGAAAAGACCAACGCATTAAACGCCCATAACCGACCCTCTTAGGATTACAATCAAGTTGGGAGTGCCCTTCAGAGTCAAAAACAGCTTCCCAATAATATCGCCAATGCTGTGCCCAACCGTGACGCCAATGATCCAATGCTTATACCCTCAATCTCCGCCTCCTTGTCTTCTTCATGACGAAGAACGCAATCCCCACCCCGGCTACTAGTAACACCGGTGTCCTCCAGCTCTTGGACTTGCCCAGTTTGACAATCATCGCCGCATCGTACGAGTGCCACGAAGAGCTGCCCAGGTGATCAAATATCGGCGTCGACACGCGCCCGTTGAGGCTGTGCAGCTTGAAGTTATCCCCGGTGCCTGCTAAGATCTTGAGCTCGCTTCGGTTTCGCTGGTAGGCGTGTATCATCCTGGCAAGGCATGTCAAACTCTGCACACCTTCATACTCGGTGGCCAGGGGAACTCACGATGCGTAATGGCACCCCGTACTGAACATGACAGTCGGATACGGCAGCCACAGCCAATGCTTGTTATACCTTTGGAGGTCGCGCACCAACGCCCCCACAAACTCATTCTTCTTACTAGCCATCATGAAGCCGACCGAGAAGCCCGTGGGGTGTGCCGCTGGCGCGACAAAGTCGAATCGTCGGAGAGGGCCTAGCGCCCGCTTGCACTGAAGATCCATGTCGAGAATGACACCTGTCTCAGCCATCATCAGTCACCGACTCTGCTTGCACACGCGAGCCCCGGAACACGCACCTCCATAGTGATATAACACCATATACCGCAACGCATCAATCTTTTGAATCGGATACCGATACCCCCTCCACATGGCGTAGAGCTCGGGGTAGTAATTGGCGACGAACGTGTCGGCCGTCTCGTCGGTCCACAGATACGCCTCCCATTCCGGGTGCATGTCTATGCAGCTCTGCCTGACGTCCTTCCACCTGTTCGTATGGTCGGCGGCACCGGCGCCCATGGCGACATGGTGAATCACGGGCGGGATGCGGTCATCCAGGGGCGCGGCGCTGACCTGGTGTATGCTGTAGTTGGCAAAGGTGATGTCGAAGTCGTCGACCCTGGCCGAGATGAGAAACTGGTCGGCATTGTTCCACCATATGAGGGGAAGGGCGGCCAGCGTCCACACCTCGGCGAGCAGCGAACGTGCGCACCACAGGCCGAGGAGGGCGAGAGCGAAGCAGCAGGCGACGAGGTGGGTGTGTGTGCGGTGGACGCGGTTGGGGAGAGTAATAACCCCCATACTAGTTGGTCCTATGATGGTATCATGGAAAGGGGAGGAATGTAGCAACAGAAGCCAAGCCAAGGGGGGACTCGGAGGAGGACTCCAAAGATCGCCAAGAGGGCGGGTGGTGGGGAATGGAAACCAACTGGTTTAAGAACCAAGGGGGGAAAACGGTGGGGGCAGCAGGTGGTACTGTACGTACCGGGGCGGCGGGAGCTTCTGCATGGGGGGGGGGCATGGGATGAAAATGAGACAAAGGACAAAGGCGAGCACCGAGCACTCCCAAGGGGAAAGAGAAGGGATTCGGGCTGAGGGCAGTTTGCAGTTTGCGGTAGCACTCGAGTCACCCCATGTCACTCGGGCTGTTTGGTCAGCCATCTTGCACTGTGTATGCCAGTTTGGATTGTGCCCGCCGTGCGCAGGCCAGGTTGCGCTGCGAGACATGGGAGACAGTAGCAGTAGGCTGCTGCGTTCCATTCCAGGCCAAGTGGCGTCGCATTCACCGTGGTTGCTGCTTGGGCGGGGGCGTGCGCTCCTGCCATCGTTGGCCTTGTCTTCCAACAGGGCGACGGCCTGAGTAAGGCCCAGAACGGTCCATAAAGCCTTGCATACGGCGCTATGCCTGGTGGATGCCAAGTCAAAGCCAAGTTGTCATCGGTACCCTGCTGTCGCGATGCCGGGCGAATCAGCGTTAGTACCCCCCGATTCCCGAGACTTGGCAGTTCGGGACCGTCGGATCTGTTAACAGACAGAACCACAGAGAACGGCCACAGAGTCGCGTGCATCAGTCATCAGAAAGGGGAGAGAGAGAGAGAGAGAGAGAGAGAGAGAGATAAAAAATTATCAATTTAGCGGTTATTAGCTGTGTAAATTGTGCATCGGCTCCTCAACCGCCCGGGGTATCCTCTTTAGGTCGTTGAACCACACGTATCGACTCAGAATCATGTACAGGTTCCTGTCCCAGGTGTACTGGCTGGGGTGCTGCGCGAAGGCTTCGCGAGTCACGAGGTAGCGACGCCAGGTGTTCGCGACTAGCACTCGTCCGCCGTCCTGGGGGTCTGCTGTCTGTGCGGGGAAGGATAGCGCCTCAATGATGCGCCAGAGGAAAGGTAGCGCCGTCAGCGGCAGGTCGCCGAGAACCGTGTACTTGCGCGGGAGAGCAGTCGTCGTGAGGGCAAAGGCAACCGGCGCTTGTGGGTTTGTCGAAGCGTAGTTACTACCCGAACATGTGCGGTCAGCAAAAATCAGCGAAATGTAACGAGGTTGAAGACGAGAGACGAGACGAGAGCGGCAGCACGCAGTTGTGGTCCATCGCCATTGGACAAGCTTTGGCGGGGTCATTCCAGCCTCTTACCTGACAGCAGCACTGACCGCTCGGTGGTTGATGTGCCCGCTAACCCCACCTTCGTCGAATGTGATGATCTGCCCGTTCGATTTCTGCGTGTCAGTTTCCCCGTTCGCTTTCGCTCTCTCGTTCCTTCAGCCCCTTGCACCGGCAAGACCAAAACGGAAAAGGAACATGTGATGGATGGTGCGAGACGAACCGCATCAATCTGCCACTTCCTCACGTGCTCATGCACAATCCTTTCCATCAATTCAGTGTCCCACCACACGTGCGGGTTGTCCTGCAGGTCGGCGTGGTCTAGAGCAATGCAGCGCTCGTCGGCGATTCCCAGGGCTCCGCACGATCCTTTCAGCTCAAGTCGCCTTAGATCCCCAACTCCGTAGTTGTTCCCTGCCATGCATGGGCGTCAGCAAAGTGAGATGAACGCCTTTACAAGATGACCCTTTCCAGGCACAGCAGCGGACCTAGGGGCTTTTACCCTTGGACATGACCAGCAGCCCTCCGACGACCGCCTTGTTGCGGTCCAGCACGCCCAAGATGCTGGGGGCGAAAAAGAGACATTCGTCATCGGGGTGCGCCGTCACAATCAGCAGGTTCTTGGCTGACAGCAGCTGAGGAGGGAGGAGTCGGGCATCGCTGCCAACCAGATACGCGATGAGCCACTGCAGCAAGAGAGGGACCACGGCGGCGAGCACAGCGAAGCGGATGACCCAGCGCCAGACACGCCGTGGCACTTTGCTCAGGGGCCGGACGAGTCGCGCCAGCTGCTGGATGGGCTTGGCGGCGAGCTGCAGCATCTCGAGGGCATGGGGAATGTTCGGGGCTGGCAACCGAACTTGAAGCGAGCTCAGGGAGCAAAGGAGCTGGGAGGATGTGTGTGTTAACTATGCGGGCACAGGCGTGATTATGTCTGAGGAGGATGCTCGGGATGTCAAGTCAAGCCGGGTGCAGCTGGAGGCTGGTGGGCGCGCTGGCGAGCGACGTCAGGCGCAACGGATGAGGCACAGGGCGGCGGGGCGGACGCACACTGTGTACCTTCCGGTTCTTGCATCGGCGGGCAGCCCTTGAAAAAGCCATGCAATGCAAATTGCTCCAATGGGTCGCTACCTAAACCGTGAAGACACAGATGCCGTGTTTGGCGCGGGCGCCGTCAACTGGCTTGAGATTCGTCCGGCGCATCCGGCGCATCCCGCTACCATCCATTCGTCTGCCTGCCTGCTTTGCCTGTGCGCCTCTCTGCAGTGCGTCATGAGATTCCCACCGGGGACCTGCTTTTTCCAAGACCGCCTCAGGCCCTTATGTGACGCCGTTCGGGCATTGAGGGGCCGCTCCCTGCTCTGTTGGCCCATCTTTTCCTCCATGCCAGGCACCGCACTCTCGCCAACACCAACAACTCCACATCTCCAACATGCTTGGCAATGCAAAAAGGCATGAAAAGCATGGAGATCTCCATCGGCCCGACGCGGGGAGCTGGGCCTGGGGAAACTGGAGACATGGCCAGGCCTCGGTCCAGCGCCTGTCTCTGATCTTGGTGAGCCACCTTCCCACATTCCAGCCCTTGGAGGCGGCCAACTCGGCTCACATTTTGCAGCTCGTCCTCCAGAATTCCGTTCTCGTCATGTTCATGCACCATTCGCGGAACAGGCCAACCGGACAGCAGCCACGGTACCTCGCATCAACTGCCGTTCTCCTGGTCGAGGTCATCAAGCTCGTCGCCAGCCTGATTATTGCCATCCATGATACATGCAAATCACATCCCTCCAGCTCGCCCTCCGAAATCACGGGCCTCGTTAGGCGCGCCGTCTTTGCCTCAGACAGCTGGAAGCTCATTGTGCCCGCCGCCCTTTACACCTTGCAGAACTCGCTGGTCTACACCGCCATCAGCAACCTCGACGCCGTCACCTTCCAGGTCACCTACCAGCTCAAGATCCTCACCACTGTACTCTTCAGCATCCTGCTACTCGGGACGTACATTTCGGCGCGGCAGTGGCTCTCGCTCGTCCTGCTGACGTGCGGCGTTGCGCTGGTCCAGGTCGCCGGCCCGCTCGGATCCGAGACATGGAAGGACAAGCTTACCTCCCTGATCCAGGGTGACGTCGCGCTACTTGCGCCTGCATCGAGCGCCGCCAGAGGTCTAATGGCCGTCATCGCCGCGGCGCTCATATCGGGCCTGACCTGTGTCTATTTTGAGAAGCTCCTTAAGGATTCTCTCGGCTCGGTATCGCTTTGGACTCGCAATGTGCAGCTCTCTTTCTTCAGCTTGTTTCCGGCTCTCTTTATTGGCGTGCTGTGGCAAGACGGCGCTGCCGTTGCGAGGGAGGGATTCTTTTCCGGCTACAACTCTTTTGTGTGGTTGACCATCGCCCTGCAGGCATTCGGTGGCCTTGTTGTAGCCGTGTGCATTGCGTATGCCGGCAACGTAGCCAAGAACTTTGCTGCGAGCCTGAGCATTGTTGTCAGCTACGCAGCAACGGCTGTCTTATTCAGAGCGCCCATGACGATGCCGGTAGGCTTTTTCTCATTGACCAAAGCCCTAATTGGGAACTTGGCTGACATCTCCCTAGGCCACAGGAGGTGCGGCTACCGTGCTCCTCGCCATGTACATGTACCACAGCCGTCCCCCACCAAAGACCTTACTGCTTCCGTTGAGCAAGGAGAGGCAAATTCACGAGAAGGCGCCAAGGCCACTTTTGTATCAGTTGATGCCGCCGAGCAGGTAGCATCTAAGAATAATATGCATTTTCGCGTTGACCAATGCTGCCCGTTGATTTTGTGATTCAGGGATGACCCTGGAGAATGGAACAAGGGTGGTGTATCAGGTGCACATCATGTCGTGGGAAAGTAGCTGACGAGGTAAGAGATTCACTCCCCACCAACACACCGTCTTCCAAATATATACTCGACTCCACCCTCGGACACAGGTATACATTTGATGCAAAGGCGCTCTGTAAATGGCTTCGAGCTCTGTTTCGTTTTACCCCTCACCAACAACACAAGGAAGTCGTTGGGATGCGGGTAGAGTGACGACTAAATACCAGTCTTGTCCTCTCTTGACCTGTCCTTGAAACATCGGCGGAACCGCACGGACAAAACACCAATATTCCACGGTCCCAGCCATCCCAGCCAAATGTTCCCCAAAATCCTCTCCCTCCTCCACGGCGCCGGCACCTCGGCCGCCATCTTCCAAGTCCAATCCCGCGTCCTCGCCTCCCGCGAGTCTTCTCCGGAAGCTATCCACCCCACCACCTCGCTTCACAACCGCAACAAACACTAACCCCCCTATCTAGTCCTCGCCCCCCACTTCACCCTAACCTACCTCGACGGCACGCTCCCAAGCCCCGCGGGCCCCGGCGTCCTCCCGACCTTTTCCGGCGCCGCGCCCTTCCGCAAGTGGCTCGAAGACGACGCCGAGATCGACGCCGACCCCTAGGCGGCGTTTTGGACGAGCTCGTCCGCGGCGAGTATAAGGCGTGCGCAGAGGTACATGCCAGAAGAATGATTGAGCCGACCGTGTTTTGGGAGCTCCCGAGATGGTGCAGAGGAACCTTGGTCTCTGGGCTGCGCAGGCCGAGCATCTGGTTGGCGGTAGGGATATCAACGTAGCACCACGCGTAGTCCCCGAAGCCGGGTGGTCGCTGGGTGGATGTATCTTGGTTATTGGGGGTTCATAGAAATAGAATTGCCAGTTAAAGTAGGCGGTTGATATCATGGCAGCCACAAGAAAGACGGTAAGAAGAGCTATGACGAAGATCCTGACATTTTCGTTAGGAGCGGTGGCCCAGCTCATTTGGGTATTTGCGTAGAAAAACGAAGCCGGCTTGGTAGGTTGTATGGGCATTGCAGGCGACATATACAGCCACCTTCCAGTAGTACGTCGTAATACCCGTGCTGAGTGCGTCGTAGGCACTGACAAGAGTCCTAATGCCTGTCAGCGTTTTGGGCATCAGATAAATTCACGACGCACTGCTCCTTACATGGTTAGCATTGACTCTGTTGCCGTGGCTAGCAGCGCAACCGGGATTGGATCACGCACCTTGTTGGGGGCGTCCTCAGTCGCGCCATGGCGTCGCGCATAGAGGGGAGCCTGATTAGGGTTGAATGCAAAAAGGTAGTAAGCCGTCATCGTTATCATCAATAGTGTTGAAGTTCCGAGAAATCCTACGAGAACCTGGTACCGTTAGCTTGAGGCTTAGGAACCCCGCAAGAGGAGGTCCTCAATTAGGTCCTCACCCTGTGCCCGATATATCAGGATTAGGCTTTATTGCCCTCCTCTCGCTATCACTTTTCAGACCCATTTCGAGGCAAAGAGCCAGCAGGTTTGGAGAGGAAAGCTCGGCCATAATTGCTTCATCACGGGACTTGGAACATCACGGGACTTGGAATCCTAGCATTGAATTTTAGCGGACTTTTGTGCGAATTACTACGAGGGAGGTGATTTCCCCAATCTTGTCAATATCTTGAAACGACGCTGGGTTGACGCTGAGAAAAAGGCGGCGTGGAACGAAAATAGAGTGTTTGAAAAAGCACGGGCAATTTGGGCTGCAGATTTAGGCTGTGGTTGAATGGTTATGAACCACCCCTACATTGTATTTAGGGGGTGAGTACCAAGGTACAAATTCAATCCAACCCTGGTTGCTCTTGTGTATCAGCTCGAGAAATAGGGGTATTAGCATCAGTGCCGAATACAAAACGAGAACCACAAAGGTAACCGTCCTCAGCCATTTGGGTATCTGCTCGTCGCCGCACGGCCGCGCCATTAGATACCGAGTCGTTGTGGGTGTCAACAAACACCAAACCATGAAAACCTTGAAGAAGCTGAGGGGCGGACTTTTGACAACAGAAACAGGAAGAGCAGTGTTGTGGTGAAGACCACCTGGATCATGGCCAGGATAGCAACCCATTTCACCCCCAGTTTATGTTGGTGAACAAGCTTTGGATACTTGCCAGTGTGTAGTTGCGAGACTGTACAAGGTACTTCCGCTCGCATTTCTTACCCAACCTTGAAGCCAGCCGCTCAGCTTCGCTCTGACACCCACCTCAGCCAGTGCAGACCTTTGCGCTAAAGGTCAAGAGCAGGAGGATCCCTGACAAGATTACGTTTTGGAATCTGCGCAGAGAGCTCACTCAGTTCAGCCAGTCCGCGTGCTGCACTCGACTTGGCAGCAAGCTGGTTTGCTACCGGGATGTTGAAATAACATAGGACGAAAGAGCCTGGATAAGCCGCCTCGGGCTAGTTCAGGTGCTTGCGTAAGAACGTCAACCCGGATTGGTGCGTCAGGTTAGTAGACCAAGCCAGGTAAAACTGCGATTTGCCAGTGATAGGCGGAGATGCCATTTCTAAGGGAGGCATATACGCTGACAATGATGCCAACGCCTGTTAGTATCTGAGTGTCAAAGAGTCCAAGGACACACTGCCGAACTGAGGTCAGCAACAAGCAAAAATGCTAACAGCCCAGGGACAACATACAGTGGTAAAGACCCGGTCAATACGCTCCTAGGAGGTGTTTGGAAATTTGACATAAAGTAAGCGCGCGGGCTGCCAATTCCATCGGCGGGTTAATTGTAGCACGTTGGAGTCGGGGTGATTGAATCTGAAAGGTTGTTGACGCTGCCTTCTTCAATGCCTTGAGGGTCAAAGAGGTCGACCTCTAGATTAAAAACAAAGAAGTAATATGTCGAAAAAATGGCTAAAATCAGTACTGTGGTGTCTAGGAATCTGATTTGGACTTTCAAGGTTGTCAGTAGGCAATTTGTAGTTAGGTAGTCTTGGATAATAGTCCAGAAATATCCGGACTTGGTTCAGGGCTCACATTATCGTCCCAACACATGTCTGGGTACCTAGAAATATCCCAATTTGACTTTGAAGATGGGATGAATAGTCACAAAAGTAGTTGCTTGAACTTCAAATTCCCTTCAACAAGTTCAAAGGATTGATGTCATAGTTAGGTCTGTTCGCTTTGGGCTGGCTATGCGCTTTATTTGAGTGGCGGCAGGTTTCTGTAACTTGTATACCTAGGTATTGATACAGTTCTCCTGTAAAAGAACCCTTGTGCCGGGCCGTAGATATAGTAGTTACTGACAATTCCGAGACTCGGGATGGCCTTTACGAGGCTGTTGCGTGGATTGGTGGAGCCAAGCGCTCATCCGATTCACTCCCCCCCCCCCCCCCCCCCCCCCCAACCTTTCCCATCTTCCCAAGTCGCAAGTAAATGCGCATGAATTCGAAAGTTCCCAATTTGAATCGGAACGTATTTTCATCTTACATGCGGCCTTCAACAGGTGTGGCATCCTTAGCCAGACCCATACCCTTGTATTTCCACCGAATTGCGGTTGCCCTTCGACACAGTAACACGACCCAGAGCCTGGGTTTTGCCCACAAATGTCCTTGAATTTCATGCTGTCCATGACTGGGTCATATACGACCTATAGGTAAGTATTGTCAGCAATTTGTCCATGCATGTATGTACGAAGAAAGGCTGTACTCACTAGAAAACCATCGTACGTGTAGCCTGTTTCGCGGCCATTGTAGCTGTCGTGGATATCTCCCATCCAACAAATTGCCGAGGCCGTTGTGGCCATGTAGAATGGGATAATGAGTCAAGCCTATGGGTTTTCCCACCTTAAAATGGCTCTCTGGGACTCGTCCGATTGCTCAATTACATGTGTTTACCTATCCAGTTGTGAGCTGAAGTCTTGTATGGTACTGCTAACGCAAGATCCCGTTGTTCTTGTTGAGGCCGCTGTTGGCCGTTGCGTTGCAGGGGAACTCCCGGCAATTTTCGAATTGAGTGCCGTTTGCCCCACACATACCTATCCGGGCTGCGCTCTGACATGGGCAGTCAACACTAAGGCGACGTGCAAGTGGATGACGTCTGTTGACAGCTCCCTGCAGAATACACACTTTCTGGGATCATCCGAGTCCCCCAGCGAAGCTCAGGAAAGCCCTGTCACGGACAAAATGGTAGCTATGCATGCATGAGTGTCATTCTTGAGCGCCCGTTCCATAAATAATGTGGCCCGGCACGTAATATATACATGTATTTGGTCCTTGTTTGTGCTCCGACAATTGACCAACAACATTCCGCCCACTACTTCGCACAGCTCTTTTTGGCGCAGACAGTATTCTCATGAATGTACTTGATCTGGCCAGCCTCAACCCTCATAAAGTTGTTGGTCTGCGTTCCCGGGTCGCGGGGGATGGCCTTGTCGAGGAAGGGGAAGTTGTGGAAGATGTCCACAGCGCCCAGCTCCTCGTCAATGGTGTACCGGCGGTTGGTGACATTGAAAGGTGGCGGGAAGTTCAGCTTGCAGTTGCCGCCGCTGATGTACGAGCCACCCTCGAGCCGGGAGCATTGCGGGCTGAAGGGGGGCTTGATGCTCGAGTCGCCCCACGCGTTGATGTAGGCGTCTCCTGCGGCCTTGATGACCTCGCGCGAGTCCCGCTTCGCCGCGGGGATCGGGTCCCAGTTCTCCTTCTTGTTGTAGTCCAGGGAGCCCTTGGCGTTGAAGAGCCAGTCGCCGTCGTCGCAGACATTCGACTCGATCTTGGTAATCTTGTCGTCGGTGAAGGCCAGGCGCGTCCCGATGACGTATGCGTGCTTGCTGGTTGCCACCACCTCCGTGTATGAGGCGCACAAGGTCGTGTCGTAGATGCTGCGGTTGAAGTCGATCGTGATGCCTTGGGACAGGAGGCCCTTCGAAATATCAAGGGCGACGTCGTTCTCCTGGTAGGCGACGGTACCTGCGGCTAGAGAGGAGAAGGACGCCTTTCCAGCGGTCAGAGCCTGGAGGTACGACGCGGTGCCCTCAATGAGCGATGCTCGCGTGCATGCCGCCGAGGCTTGCGAGACAAGGCCCGCGCTCGCGAGGAGAACAAAAGATAGCATGACTCCTGTCTTCGGTCGTTGAGGCCGCCGTTCAACGCTCAACGTGCTATTACCGACACGCCATCGGGGGTCTCACCTTCATTTGTAGACACGGGGCGGAGCGGAAGGAGGGGCTTCCCAAGTTGACCCCTGGCTTGGCCATTTTCCCGGCGAAAATCATTTTAACACGCTCCTGGTTGCGGGGCTGCGACTCCGTCCCGCGGAAATTTTAGCCGTCATGTCGTGGGTCTATAATCCTCAGCCTGGACCGGCGGCAGTTCCACCCACGAATCGTAGCCGGTGAAGCACCAGATAATGCCAGAAACAGTGCCGATCGAGTAGTCGCGACCTCTGCCAACTGCCGCCGAGGTGGTACTGTGGCAGAATGAGGCTCCCTGACTGCATACCCACCAGTTTCTATCTTATATGGGCGCTACCCTTCTTTGCTATTGAATTGACGAGCACCCTATGGACGAATCGCAACCGCATGGAGCTGGCAGCTCAAGATTGTCTTGGCAGCAGTCGTTTGGCGTGGAAACTGAGAGGAGAGGTCAATTCGGCCTTCAGGCGCTTCTTCCAACCCTTCTCACAACAGGAAGAAACGCTGCAATCCCCTCCGACCACATAGCTCACGTGTTTCGTCATCATCCAACTCTAGCGAGCAGTGACCTATCATGGCGATCAAAAAAAGTCGACTCTTTGGCGCAATGCAGCGGCGATTTTGAATCATCGAGTGATTCGGAAGATTGGAAAAGATTGCATTCGAAGTAATTTTGCTCCTTTGAGAAAGAGGAGGAAAATAGACAGCGAGGAGAGAGCGGCGCTTCCTGTAACGTCCAACTCCTGGATGCCCATCTCGACCGGAGTATTTGAAGCTGCAGTGATTGAGGGACACCCACAAGAGTGGTGTCACCAGAAGTACAAGCCCAGTGAAATGGTTTATTGTAACCCGGGCCCCCTGGGTCTCCTCTAACTCGTGGTAAACCCGAGTCAGTGTCGCGCCCGCTTAGGGCAACAATGGTTACCCACGCCGCTGTAAATGGACGCCATCATCTGAATTTGCTCTTGCTTGTGCGATTCGTCGCCTTGGTCGATGCAAAGGGAATCTACCCAAAGGAACCTCTTGCCTAGGTCCGCGGTCACCTTGATGGCGTCCTCAATGGTCTTGGGGGGATTCTGGACGACGGATCCAACACGATATCGTTCTCGTTGTCTAGAAGCCCACCAAGCGTAGGTTAGGGCGACATAGTCCACACGACCTCGTACTGGGTACCGGACGATGGTACGGCTTTGCACATCGACCAGCCGTATCTGGTGAAGTTGATCATGCCATTCCACCTGGCACGCAGTAGGGTGAAAAAGTATCGCATCGGGCAATCCACCTTTTTGCCATATTGGCATCAGATGGCATGGCTAAGTCTAATATCCTTCCGCCCAAGAGCACGTTGGATTCGCCAGATGCTGCAGAGGCTAGAGCCTCAGAGTAATCCACGGTTCTGGGATTGCGATTATTCAATCCAGCATCCTTGTCCAATACTACTCCTCTGTTTTGAAATTTGTGTTCTCTAATATGCAAACTCGGCTCAAAAGATGCCGATTCGGGCGCCGAGAGAGCTGCAACTATATGTGGCCACACCTCCTGGCAGCCGCCATACATTGTGTCGTCATGCTTCACAGCGGCAAGGACATTGAAAGTTCCCTGAGGGATAACCCCCGAGTATCGCGGTCTTGGGCGGCATTTTGTCGTTTGGTGTTCGACGCCTCGACACTACAGACAAATGCATTAATTGTGTTCCGGCATGGATGGCGATCGTGTCGCGTCAAAAGACAAAACGGTACTACGAAATGACAACTGGTCAGCGCGTTCGGAGGGGAAATTTCAGATTGCTATGGGAGAAACATCGTTGGAAGGAGCGCTGGGCGGTGTCGAGTTATGCACCCCGCAGGCAGCAGTGTGCACCAAGCGGCCCAACAGTCAGTAGTATCCCACCGGCAACCCAGGAACGTCCACTCCGCCTTTGGCCTCGCCTTGAAATCTCAGAGCAAGTCACGGTCAAGGCACCGCAAGGCGGTAGAAGCGCTGCGAGCAAGCATCCAATTTTTCTCGATTTAAACTCATACACGCGTCATATCCACGATTATGCCCACGTCAAAGTTCCTCTCTCTATGCTTCCAGAAACAGCAGTGTGTGCTGCGCAAAGAGGGCAACATATTGAAACAAGAAGCCATGGCCGCTATTGGGATACACAATCAGTTGTCCATTGGGCACCTGTTGCTGGAGCACAAAGCTGTTGACGGTCGGAACCATGTAGTCGTCCTAATAAACAATCGTCAGTATGCCCTCTGCGCTGTCACGCGAGAAAGAACAAAAACTCACATGTCCATTTGCCACAAAAACCGGAATCTTAAGCGTCGCCAACCTCGCAAACGACCCGTCCAGCCCCTCACTCGCCTCGAGGCTCCCCCAGCTCCCAATCTGCGCGCCCTGCGCCTGCAAGCCCTTGCCGCCATCGTGGAACCCCTCGCTCAGCCAGGTAGCTGACTCCTCGCCCGACGTGGCCGCCGACCGCTCGTTCAAGCGATCCCACCACTGCCGGCTGGCCGCCGCGCCCTCGCGGCTCTTGGGGAAGAAGAGCGTCTGGAACACGACGATCGACACGTTCTGCGTGCCTGCCCACGTGCCCACGTCGTCGTGGGGCGACTCAACGATGCCCGCGCCGGCGCTCGGCGTCGTGCCGGCCAGGATCAGCTTGCGCACGCGGACGCGCGCCGGGTCCGCGTTGAGCGCGATCAGCTGGGCTACCATGCCGCCGAGGCTGAAGCCCAGCACGTCGACCTCGGTCTCGCCGATGAGGTGGAGGAACTCGAGAATGTCGTCGGCTGACTGCTTGACGGTTGTAGCTACCTCGCCCGTGCTGAGCCCCACCCCGGCATAGTCGACCGTGATGACGGTGCGGCTGGCTGCGAGGGTGTTGATCAGCAGCGGGTCGAACTTGTCCATGACGCCCCGGAAGTGCGTTAGCACGACGAGAGGGGTGCCGGAGCTGGTGCCGAGGCGGCGGTAGGCGAACTTGGTGCCGTGGGTGGTGTCGACATATTGGGTTTTGGCGGTTTGGTGGGTTGACATCCTTGCAACTGGGAGGAGATCTCAACTATAGTGAGGGCTTGCTACTTGGACAACTGGCTTTGTAGGGCGTGCAGGTTTGATGTTTAATGAGGTGAGATGTGATTTGGACATTCGAGTTGCCGACAAAATGCGTTCCTCCAACGCATACAAATACAACAACACATTTTGGATTTGGTGCCCCCTGAATGACGAAGTAACCACTTCCACGACTTCGATATGAGCCTCAAGGTCAGGTTTGTCATCCCTCATCCTTCGATCCACCGACGTTACTAGTACCTGTTTAGTATGTGGTCAATCCGGAGCTGCACTACACCAGACCCCGCGGGAACAGGGTTGATTACTGATCTTGCATCTGATCGTGAGCCCGCAGCAAATGAGAAGCCGAGGGGACACAAGAGCGGCACGGAAACATCCCGGCCGACCGAGCGGCTATGTCACAGGTGTCCGGGACAGAGATCCGATCAGTAACCAGCTGAATAAGGACAGTCCTTGGAAGCCTGTTTCTCTTCCAGATAAAAATCAGCGACTGGAGAAGCCGTCACTTGGATTCCAGAACGCGCAGCTCATCACAGCTACAGCTCCTCTCGTTCGGCGATGACTCGGTTTACCAAAACAATACACTCTTTTTCTGGAATACAATGCGCAACACACGGGCCAAACTCGGAGCCATGCGAACTTTTCCCAATTACACAAGTTTCGGTTACCAAGCAGGGAAGCCCATCCGCCACCTAGACCTCAATTTCACCTCGCAAGCACTTTCCGTGTTGACTCGGCCATTCCCCGAATCTCGGCATCATCAGTTTGCACTGCCGACAATATAGGTTTTCTCTCACTTTACAACTTTCCCTTTGGATTCTGCCACTCTACCGCCTTGTTCTTCTCAGCCCATAATCTCTCTGCCTCACTCTTGTCTAAATTCCAGAGACGTCTCATCAGCGACTTCCGTCCTCGGAGACCAAGCAAACGACTTACGCGGCGGCGGAACGAAGCCATTGACTCTCCACAGCTCCCTGGGCGTCTCATCTACATGGAACTCCCAATCATAGCCCTTGTCAGCGATATGCGGCTTCAGCTTGGTCTCGATGCGCGCAGCTATCCGCGCCTGCCATTTGACATCACCCTCCGTGTGCACAGCAATATGGTCCACCGAAAAGCGGATGAAGGGCTTCTCTAGCGACGGGCTCTTGCCGCCGACATGGATGCTGGAGTTGGGCAGCGAGATGAAGTTGACGATGACGTAAAAGGCCGGCAGACCCACGGCTGTGTATATGGACGTGATGTCCGCTGCGAGCGCCGCCTTCGCATCCGAGGTGAAGATCCCCTCCGGGTGGTAGACGAGCCAGAGAGGCATCTTGGGTTTGGCAGCTAAATGACTGGTAGGTTAGTTGGCGGGGATGAGGGTCACAATGCTTGACCCATTCGAAGACGTGAAAAAAAGACAGTCGGAATTGACGGGCAATGCGCCCTTATAACACACGGCCATCAGGAAAGCTGCCGCTGCCTATATACCCGTAGCCAATGTCAACACTGTGGCGGTGTGACCCCTTTCACGGCAAGCCTGTGAAGAGGGGTGTTGATTTTCTGATAAGTAATCAGGCCCGGCCAGGAGACAACTCATTGCGCTACCAAGCAAGAAATGAGGGGGATGGTCCCACTGCATGGAGACACTGTATGGTATAGCACGCGCAATTTACGGGCGGACATAACTCACAGGCGGGATTGATCGATAATCTTCATCTGGCCTGGTTTGACTTGGCCGAGAGGGTGAACACTCCACGATCGTAGGGGGGACTGGACGAGAGTGGCAGGGCACGGCTCGATGGCGTCGAGAGAGAACCGCTCGCGCCGAGGCATTGTGTCTTGGTCCCTGAAGCATAGGTAGTTGATGCTCCATGGGTATTCGGAACTTGAGAACGTGCCCAACAATAAAAGGGGGCATATCCGCACCATCCAAGGCTCGGAAACTACCACAAGCATCCCGCATTGCATCTTCACCATACCACCAAGAAACAAGGCTACTCCGCCCCCCTTCCCCCCCCCCCAAAAAAAAATGGCAACCCAATCCCTCATTTTCATCACGGGTGGTACAGGCTTCATCGGCTCGCACGTCGTTCACGACACACTCAAGGCTGGCCACCGCGCCCGTCTCACTGTCCGCAAGGTAGCGCAGATTGACGAGCTGAAGAGCCGATTTACTCTCTACGCTTCCCAGCTCGAATTTGTCGTTATCTCCGATATCACCGACACTGCCGCTCTCCGTGCCGGCCTCTCTGATGATGTCCAATACATCTTCCACCTCGCCTCCCCCATGCCCGGCAAGGGCGACGACTTCAAGACCGAGTACCTCCAGCCAGCAGTCAAGGGGACGGAGGCAATCCTGGAAGCCGCGGCAGCGGCGCCAAGCGTGAAGAAGACAGTTATCATCTCGTCCCTACTGGCGCTGATTCCTCTCGGGGCTCTTCAGACACCGGGACTTCACATTCAAGGTACAACGCCCGTCAATGATCTCCCTTTATCGGTACGCCCTGCTAACAGGCATCTCAGAGGGCGACAATACCTCCATCACCGTCAACCCCGACATGCCCTTCCCCTCCGGACCAGCGGGCAACGGCCCCAAGTACTCGGCGTCGAAGATCCTTGCCCACCGCGCGACCGTCGAGTGGATGTCGAAGCACAAGCCTCACTTCTCGCTGGTGACAGTCCACCCGACCTTTGTGCTAGGATATGACTACACGCAAAAGGATGCCTCGTCGCCCAGCGGGATCAACGCGTATCTGCTGCAGTCGCTGACGGCGCCGCCGGGGGGCAAGCCCATCATCCCCGGCTCGTTCGTCGACGTGCGGGATGTCAGCTTGGTGATGCTGCGCTCGCTGGGGCTGGAGGGGGGTGATTGGGGGAAGCCGCTTACCGAGGTCCTGGTGGCGGGGCGCGCAACAACGTGGCAGGAGGTGGTGGACATTGTGAGAGAGAGGTACCCCTCGGTCGAGGTGGCTCTGCAGGGGCCTTTCGCCGCACCGTTCACGGCGGACACGAGCCGTGCAGAGCGGCAGTTGGGGGTCGCGTGGCGGAGTACCCAGGAGCTCATCTCGAGCGTGTTTGATCAGCAGATGGAGCTGCGGGCGAGGGCGGGAAGGGCAGGATTGTGATTTGGGTGCAGTTGTTGTTGGCTTGTCTCCCGCGTTCCTGTTAAAGTGGAGTATTACCCTTGCAAATATACCACTGGAAAGAAGCAACCGCATGTCTAATTTCGATGGCCAACACGAGGACAAATCGAAACCAAAGTCCGGGACGGGGAGACCTTGGATACCCAAATCCGAGAGTCGACAGCGCGGCCAGTCCAGACGTCGCGTCGTTTGATGTTGTTGAAGGCAGGTGCCTCCCGGGAGCTTTCCCCCTCCCGTCGAGAGGCAACTTGGAAAAGACGCCACTCAAAGGCCAACCCTGGATAGACCAAACGAGATGTTGTCAAGCAACAAGCCGCATGGGCATTGCACCTGCCTCCGCCAGATAGAGGGCCAGTGCTCTCGTTGCGGGATCTGCTAACGTGCGTTATTCCAGTGGAATTCTGCATTTACAGATGATGTGCAGAAGGAAGGCGCGTCTGAAGAACACGATCATGCATCAGTGCCCAATCCCCCTTTCCCCATCTTGTTTCCGCATCTCAGCATGTTTCCCAGGCAGAATAGGCCAGTCACGTCCGAGAATCGTCTGAAGACCTCCCCTCTACCGTGTGGCCTCCAGGAAGAATCCCTCCACATCCAAGTCGAGTCCACGCCCCTGAGCGCCAAAGGTGGATATTTGCTACCGGGAGGAGCAGCGGCAGACAAAGCAATAACAGGTAGGTACCTTTGTTTAGTATCGGCCGTTGCATTCAACTTCTGGACAAGAGATGTATTTTCAGATGTAGATTTACCGCTAACCACTGCCCAGCGCCCGCAATCAAGGGCCTTGCAGTAAAGTCATCGTCACTCCCTTGCTCGACCTTTAGTCTTACCCCTCCTCAACTATCCGTTCAAAAGCCTCACGGGAAGCCGCATTGGAACGGATGGACGGCAGGTAAACGCTCTCTCACCTGATCCATTCAAGTAGCAAGGGCTGCAGGGGCTGCAGACGACAAGCACATGGGCCATCGCTGTGCAACGGGTCGCTCCCGATGTGCCGGTCTGCGAGGCGTTCTCAGAACGGCATGGAGAGAGGCCGCTGCCACGCCGATAGCGACACAGTTGGCGGCGATGGCCGAACGCACGCAACCTATCTTTCCGGGGTCCGGCTTCACCCCCATGTCCCCATCGCCATCACCACCACGGCCACCATTGCTTTTGTTGCTTTTGCTTGTCACTCTGCAGGGGAGGCAGCGGCAAGACATTATGGCGGAAAACAAAGCAACAAATCTGACGTCTCTTTTGTTTGCCTTGGGTGCTCGGTTTGTCAGAGACGCCCAGCAGCAGGACCGGCAGTAGCTCACATGTTCGCAGCTCGTGGCGTTGAGCAACCCGGCCTTCGCCTTGACAGCCAACTGACTCACATCCACGCATATTCTCTGCTCTGCGATCGCCCCCTGCAGGTCTTCGCTACCCACGACACTGAGCCACCAATTGAAGCAGTCTGATCTTCAGCTGGCGTGCTGCGGCTGGCGGGACATGCCATGCAGCAAGAACTCGCCTGCTGCATGCACTGTGATCTGGCAAACCAGCCCCGGGCGATCAAGATCTGATTCCCGAATGTGGGGACAGCTGGCTCTCTCTAGGGGCCGCTGAGAGGCCTGTGAGTCCAGGGGGAGAGGCGGGCCCGGCTCCTGCGTCTTGCCGCAAGGCGGTCTTGTTTGCACTCCCCCCAGCACCCCCCTAAAGTTCGGAAACAAAACGATTGGTCATCCATTCAATGAGGGTTTTTGGACGTATCGAAAATTGACCTCGCCCACCGTAGCTATCCGCGACCGCCTCCCATCCCGAACACTCAACAACACGCTCGCTGCTCGCCGCCACTCACTGGGGCCCACAGCACCAAGGCGGCCCCCATGTCTTCACCTTTTGGGCACAGCGTAACATACAGGTTACTACCATATCACTTTGCGCTGAGTGAAATGTGAGCACTGAGATGTGATACCCGCTCTCGGATGGACTCGACACAAGACACGGACGGCCCGATGGCCGTCCTGATGAGTTTTACTGCGGGGACAGAGAAACAGAGAGAGCCGAGAAAGCCAAACCGGTCCACAACGGGAGGAAGAGACCATCTCCGTCCAATTCCGGCAATATGGCGTCCATTTTCAGCAAAGTCCCCGGCCCGGCCTAGTCCCAAGCTTGCTGATTGGCAGGCCCCTTCTCAATCTCCTGTGCTTGGGACAAAGTGACCCTAGAAATGAGTTCAACCTGAGAGCATGGATGATTTGAGGGGTACGGGAGACAACTGCTCACTTATGGTAGTGTCCAGTGTCATGGGTCGATATCACACCACACATTCAAGCTGACACGGGCGGGAATAGAAGAAGGCTTGGACCCGATATTTGATCAGTCAACGATTTCTCACACTTTCCCCACGTACTCAGTTCGTCATTGTTCCCCGCTCCATCACTACTTCCGCGTTTTCAGCTTTTTCTGTTACTTTGAATCTCGGATATTGGAGACACGGCTTCCTATCGAGTCCAAAATAGAGGCCAAGTGTTGCTCGGGCTTCAGTATCAGTCAACCCGACCAGCTCGGAGGACCTACAGTCCAACCTGGCTGAAGTTGGACCTACCAAGACCCACAGAGCTCGAACGGGCCTTCACCGTCTCCGGGAACCTACACCACCGCCTGCATACGAACCAGATACCCACTGGCACTGACCGCCTGGCAGTCCCAGCCCGACAACCATTCAGTGGATTGGGCAGCAGTTCGACCCTGATCTCCCCAACGGTCCAAGCGGGGCTTCTCGAGCGGGCAGAGAAACGGTTGGAGCCAGACAACACCACTACACTGAAAGCACATCACTGCAAGCAGCGGTGGGGGGCCGAGAAAATAGGGATAGCTGGTTACGCACACGTTGGCGCAGACGAGCACAGTCTAGGCGCCAGATCAACAGCCTAGCCAGAGCCTTCCACCAGACGAAGACCTGAGAATGTTTATCAGCGTCGCCGCCCAGTCCCATGCGGCGTGGCCTGGGCCGGACTCCGATGCCTATACCTCCGCTGCTGCTTCGGCCATCTTCCCGACGTGGGAGCAGTTCAATTTCAGTCATTTGGACTTGAGCCAGCTCATCTCAGCACCAACCCTGCACAGTCAAGCATTGTACGAGATGCCCAACGGTTCAGCCTGTATGCCTAACCGGCGTGCCGAGCTGAGGGTCAAGACACAGTCGAGACGGCCACAACAGGAACGCCAGCCCTCAACTCACCAACAGCATCGAGCTATCGACTTGGCTGTCTCTAATGATGGGTTTTATGGCACGCAACTGAGAAGTGGGGATGAAACGTTTATGGTATGTTGGACCCTAAAGAGCGCGGGCTTTTCTTCTTTGTCTCCTTCTGGATCATGTCTGAGGATTTCGGTCAAAAGCTGACGTGACATTGGTGGCGTAGCCAGGGGATGGATATACTGTAATGGCCAGCCAGAATAATTACCCATCATATCCAACCTATGTCTCACACCAACCTCCTCCGTTGGCGTGCTCCAGGAAGGAGAGCCACCATCCCGCCCTCCCTCCCCCTGGTTTTGTTGAGCCAGATGATTTCATCAAGCAGGAAGCTCCGACCCAGGGCTATTGGTCCTCGCCAGTGCCAGCAGACCTGGCCTTTTCTTCGTTTGCGCCCGAAGGTGCTTTCACAAGATGGCAGCCCAGCTTTCAGGAGCTTCAGGATCCAAACGATACTATTCTAGGGTACCACCAGTACGGCCTTGCAACAACGCCTCATGGCCTTCCACAAATACCATTTGAACAGCAAGCAGCTGGCCAGACCATGAACTTGGGGAACATGCCCGTGGAATTCAGGAATTATTCCAATGCAGATTCCGGCTCGGGCTCCACATTTGGGAGCTTTTCCTCGACGGGCGCTTCGGAAATGCTGGAGTCGATGGTTTTGAGTGATGAGCCGACCCACATCTCCTGGCCGGTGTCACCGACTGGGAACACGTCCCGCGATTCAATGACAACGGTGACAGCTACCGGCTTACCACGCGGCAGCTATCCATCTACCAGCGCCACCTGGAGACCTGCGCCGCCTACACTACAAGTCCCAACTGTGTCTCCCAAGTTGCTAAGGCTCCGGCCATCCCCAACCATCACACCGACATCATCATCAGAGTCGATCCTCACAGCCTTCTTCAAGGGATCCCGCGATGGTGAGCAGTCTGGCACACCTGCCGAGCCTGTTGCCGTGGAAACGGAGAGGGAACCCAATTCAACTGCCAAGAACACCCCATCCGCTCGATCCACCTCGTCGGCTACGTCGTCTAGTCCGGCGAAGCTCCGCAAGCTTCTCCCGAGTTTCGAGTCGCGACGGAGGCAATCCCCTCCCATTCGCAGCAAGGACTCTGCTAGCAAGGCCAACACAAACACACGCAAGCCCAGCCGCCATCACCAAAGCTCTCACAAACCCCCTTCACCGCCACCCATCAAACGCAAGACACACAAGCAGAAGCCCAAGCACCCCATAGTGTGCGATTCGCTCCGGGAAGTACCGGAGATTGCGCCGCCGCCGCCGCCGCCCCCTTCAAAGTCAGCAAGGAAGTCTTTGCGTCTCTCAACACGTTCGACACCGGCAAGTTCAGCCCCACCCCCATCTGAGACTCCCGCTGCGGTCTCGGCTCCAATCTTGGCTCCAGCCCCAACCCAAGCCCCGACGACCTTGGTTTCGCCGACTGCGTCGGCCTCCATCACGTCCACTATCCCAGCTCCACTTGCGCCCCTGGCACCGCGGCCAAAGAAAGTCCTGCCTGCCACCCCCTTACTCACGAGATTCGCGCCTCCCAAGCCGCCATCTGCCATTGTGGTAGCGCCAGTGCCGGATCCAATCCCGAGGGGCTTTGAGGATCGTGCCGCCGCAGACGAATATCTGATTCGGAGCAAGAAAGCGGGATGGACGTATAAGGATATTCGCCGCAGGGGCGGGTTCGTCGAGGCGGAGTCTACGCTGCGGGGGAGATACCGGACATTGACCAAGAGTCGCGAACAGCGCGTCCGGAAGCCGGCATGGTCCGATAAGGATGTGAGTACCCCTTACAAATGCCTGCCATCGGATAAATTTGACCGTCAGCGTTCTCGCCTCAAATACTAACACACCTTCGTCAGCTTCACCTCTTGGAAATCGCTGTCCGTATTCTCGCCAAGCCAATGTCGGGGTGTGTGGCAGTCGAATACCCTAGCGCGAGCGTCGGGAACGGATATGGCGTCCCCATACCTGTGGCCGATCTAAACACAGCGAGGGTCCCCTGGAAGCAGGTGGCCGAGTACATCTTCAGCAACGGCGGAAGCTACCGCTTCGGCAACTCGACGTGTCGGAAGCGGTGGGACAGGCTCGCGGCCGAGCAGGTCGCGGCGGGTAAGGATTTGAATAGGCCTTTCTATGAGCAGCCGGGGAAGCCGATCCTGGGGGACAGAAAGCAGGAGAAGGGGAAGAAGAAGAGTGAGAAGGTGGAGGTGGAGGAGGAGGCCGAGGAGGCTGAATATGAGTCGGACGAGAGTGAGAGTGAGGATGATGACGTGGAGATGGATTAGGTTTTTGCAGTGAAGTTCCTGGGCTGGGTCATTTTGTTTGTTTGAGTTGTTTGTGTTTGGGTTGTGTGGAGGAAAAGGGGCGTTTGGGCTCGTAATTGAGCTTGGAAAAGGAATTGGCGTGTTTCAAGTGTGCGTATTGCAAAACTGGCGAGTTATGGCTCTGAAAGTGGTAGTGTTTATGTTTAATTGTCGCATAGATCAATGGAATCAGTTCCCAGACTTGAAGGATTGGTGGTCATCCTGTTGGATAAGGGTGTGTGCCAGGCGATGCTTCCCCGGCAGTTCTCGACCCTAGATGCGGGCCCCCCGATCATCGCTCTGGTTCGGGACACCGATCCTCCTCAACACCTCAAAGACCTGCCCCGGATCCCCCCTCAGCGCATCCCACTCAGCCTGGCTCTTGACGAGCGCCGTCCCCGCCAGCAGCGTCCCGTTGAGCGCGAGCTTCCCAACAACCTCACCCCCCGCCGTCACCTCCGCCCCCTCGGCCATCCTAGGTACGACAACCATAACCTCCCTCGTCATGGCCATGTTGTAACTAATCCTCGCCTCCCCGTCCTCCTCCTCCCCGTCCCACGTCACCCCCGCCGCCGCGCACGCCTGCCCATACAGCCGCAGGTACACCCCCTGCAGCGCCGCCCCGTCCATCCCGGGCGCCACCGCCCCCGCAAACGCCGCGAACGGCAGCCTCCCCCCGTCCTCGGCCATCCGCCCCGCCAGCACGTCCCACCCGCGCCCCCCACCACCGACGACGTCGAGGTCCAGGTCTTCCTGCATGCGCGCCACCGGCAGCAGCTGCACGTGGCGGTGCGGCTGGCTCGCGCCCGAGTGCGGGCCCGAGTTGAAGAAGGCGAAGAGCGGGGTGGGAGGGGGGTAGGCGGCGATGCAGGCGTGGGTGGCGGCCAGGTCGGCGGCGGTGAGGAGGTTGGTTTGCGGGTGGAAGGCGGTGGTGACTAGGAGGAAGTGCTCGGGGACGATGGCGAATTTGTTGAGGAGGAGGCGATGGAGGGGGGGAAGGGGGTTGATGAGCAGGGCGGGGTCGGGGTTAATGAAGGGGTTGATGGGGGTGGTGGTGGTGCTGATGGTGGTGGTGCTGGTGGTGGTGCTGGTGGTGCTGGTGGTGGGGGGTTTGGGCTTGTTGGCGAGGGATGGGGAGAAGCGGAGTTGGAACTGAGGGGGAGGGGGGAGCGGGGGTGGTTAGTGGGTTTATTGAAGTGAGAATGGGACGAGGGGGATGCGGACTGGAATGGAATTGACGTCCAGCAGGGCGACTTGGGTCGGGTAGAAGTTGACGTGGCCGCTGGCGCGCGCTTTCTCGAATGCTGCGCTGACTAGCCCGGGCAGGTCGCTGGGCACTTTAATGGGCGCCATTTCGGCTGGGGTCGATGTCATGGTTTGGAGTTGTGCAGATGCGGAGATGGCTAGTTGCGAGGAGAGGAAAGGACATGTCGGGTAGGAATAGCTTCGATGAGGTCATGCAAGTCCGTGCGCGCAACCCCTCGTGCACATTCACACTGTGCACATTCACACTGTACACTCAAATCGGCGGCAATGCGAGCCCACCAGGAAAGCAGTGGTGACGATGGTATCATTACTCTATACAACCCCGCTATGCTATGCTCATGTCCAACCCTCCTCCATCTATGCATTCGTTCAACATTCAAATGCCCGGCAACCCTACAACCTGCCGTAACGCCGGCACCCATCGCGGGAGAACATAGATGACATAAAGTCCAGCCAGGGCGACCAAGAGCCCAGTAAGCTAGATGATGAGCACGTTAGCGACTACCGCAGACAACGGGCACGGGGGCGCGAACGAACCTTCTCAAACCACGTGTGGAAGTAAATCGCCGTCATGAGCAGCATCCATCCGCTCAGACCAATCACTCCGGCCGCGAGTCCCCCTCCGCGGCCCAGCGCTTCCGTTATCGACACGCCATCCTCTTCCCCGACACCGAGATGCTCCCTCCTCCGCTCAGCCTCGATACCGGCCCCCTTGACAGCGCCGTCGTGCATCACCACGCTCCTCTCCTCCCGGACCACCCGCGCCCACCTCGCCGCGACCCAGCCGACCTCCTGGACGAGGAAGAAGCTGCCCAGCACCAGCAAGAAGACGTGCCCGCTGATGTCATGCCCGCCGCTCCACCGGCCCCCGGTCGACTTGCACGCCGCAGCCGTAAAAACCTCGCCGGGGTCCGCCTCCCCGGCATACACCTTATCCACGGCCACCTCGCACTTACCACCCGTCCAGCGGAACCCCCGATCGATAATCGCCGGACCAAAGAACCACTGGGTAACAAAAACCCACCACAGCGTCACCGCCGCCCAGCGCACACCGGCGCGGGCGCGCACGGCCCCGCCCGCCAGCGCCGGGTGCGTCAGCACAAAGACGAGAAACGCGGCGCTGATCCAGGCCCAGCCACGCTTGACGAAGAGCACGTTGAACAGGTTGTCCTTGCGCGCAAAGTACGAGGGCGCCAGGGCGGGGTCCTGCGAGTGGGCGTGGCGCAGGGCGTCGTAGGGCGCGGCGCGGGTCTCGGGTGAGACTAGCGAGAAGAGGGCGCCAAAGAGGAGCAGCGCCGGGTAGCCCGCGAGCAGGGCCAGCTCGGTCGGGGTCGGGAGGTAGGGCGTGTTGCGCTGTCGGGGGCCCGTCGGGGGGGTTGGGGCTTGTGGGCGGCGTGAGGGCGACATGGCGGCGAGCTCGGACGGTCGGGGTTTGCGGCGTGAGGAGGAGGGGGGGTCCATTGCGTGTGGGTGTGGGTGTGGGTGTTGGTTGAGCTTGTCGCGAATGGTTTAGGGGCAGTGAGGACGGGCACTGCGGCGCATCGGTTGTTGCAAAGTCCAATTGATGCTGCTTAGCCGATAGAGCCGAGTAGTGACAGATGCTGTTGTACAAGAACTGGAAAGGGAAAAAGCAAGAGCGGCAAGCAAAACTTGCGGCGGCGCGCGTGGAGATGGTGTTTGGTGTCCTGTTGTTTGATGACAGAAAAAGGGCCAGGAACTCGAGCTATGACGTTGTCATTTCGCCTGGTGCCGTTTGCGACCCATGCCGAGGTCTGCTGACTCAGCTGCGCTTCCAAACCCCCTTTCAAGATCACTTGACAAAACAGCTTATCGGTAGGCAAACTCCACAGAAACACTCATCAGTCTCCCGATCAAGACTTCACTTTTCTTCGTCATCGTCCGTCGTCATCAAGAAGATAGGATTTTTTTTTTTTTTTTTTAAATTTTTGAAGAATTTCGTATTTGCATTGCAGCCGCTACGCAAACCGCCTTCGGCGCCTCCCGCTAGCACGTTTTACTCTGCCAGCAGGTGTCTGAACTCGGAATCTAATCGTGTATATAGCTACACAATCGTGATCACAACCACAATCAACCCCCTCCCATCCATTTGCCCAGTTTTCCTTCGTGTCTAAAACCAAGTTTGCCGCCCATCCCCCATCCTTGAACGCCGTCATCAAGCACAATAACCACCAGATCCAAATGCTCAACCATCAAAAGATGTGAGGCCAAATGTCCGAAGAGAAGAAGAGAAGGGGAAAAGAAGCAGAAAAGGTTGAAAATCCGTATTTTGCTGCGGAGCTCCGTTTCGGAGCCACCTAGTCATTTATCCATCCACCCAATGACCCCCCCAGAATAACTCCCAACCTCGACCTAGATAGAAGGCGAGGACTGGAATAGCGCCAGGGTGGCACAGAAGTTATTCCGGTTGTCCGAGTCGAGCGCTGCGCTCTTCCCGTTGACAGTGAGCATGTTGACACTAGCCTTCGTGCTCAATCCGAAAAAGTGCACGGCGCTGTCCTCGAGCGAGACCATGTTAGCCTGGCAAGACTGCGTCTTGAGGCACTCCTGGTTGTAGTTGTCGAAGAACGAGTACAGGCCGGCGCCGTAGATGAAGATATCCTTGGAGTTGACCGCACGCACACCCCACGAGCGCTCGCAAGTGCCATTGGTGTCGCCCGCGCACCAGGTCTTGAAGTCAGGGTCTCCGTACGCCGTGTTCACGTCGAACGGCGAAGTCGCCACCGGGTTGCCCTGGTAGTAGGGCGTTTCGGTCTGGATCAGCGCCAGGTAGACGTCGGACGCGTTGTTGAATTGGTAGTTGTAGAGAACCGAGTGCTCCGACGCCGTGGCATAGCCCCAGACAGGTCCCTGGCCCTCGATGAGCACACCGCGTCCGTTGAAGACGTCGATCTGGCCGTTGTTGGCCGAGGGCTCGAGCGAGTGGTCGGCAACCCAGTACCAGGTGTTCTCGAGGTATGCCGAGCCGCCAGGAGCGACGTGCAGCATGAGGAAGGCGCCAAAGCAGTCGGGGTTGACGGGGTTGGTGACGTTGGGGTTCTTGGCGCACTGCTCGAGCTCGAGCTGGGTGCCGGCGTAGCCACCGATACGAGTATGGACGTCCCAGAGCGCGGCCGAGCCTTGGCTCTCGCCAGCAATGTTCCATTCCATGATGATGGCGCCCGGCTGCGGACCAGCGGTCCCGAAGATGAGGTCCGACATCTCGACATTGCCCTTGTCGCCAGGCTGTCCTACTTGGAAGACAGGCTCGGGGTTCTTCTGGTCCTTGAAGGTGCTGTCGCCGCCGGCCAGGATCATAGGCCAGATCTCGCCAGTAATCTTGATGTCCTTGGGCACCTTGACCGTCTTGGTGACAAGGTAGGCGCCGTGGTCAAAGTAGACAACCTGGTCCGAGGTAGCCTTGTCGAAGATGGCCTGGATAGCATCCGTGTCGTCGGTGACGCCGTCACCCTTGGCTCCGTTGGACTTGACACTCACAAAGGAGCTCGCAGGCAGGTTCTCGTACTGTGGCTTGGACCGAGTAAAGACCTTGCCGCTGGTGGAGTCAATGAGGGAATCGGGCTTCGGGATGCTGTTCTGGGGGCTCTGGATCGCCTTGCCGGGAGCACCAGCGCCGCCATCGTAGGTACGTCCCTGGACAAAGAAGTTGACCTTTTGAGGCTTGAGGATGATGGTGCCGGTGGCGTTGCTGAAAACGGCCTCAGAGGTACCACTCAGGTCGACGTTGTCGAGGATGAGGGTGCCGTTGGTTTGGGGTGAATCAGGATCGTAGGCGGTCCGGATGCCGATCGGGGTGTTGGTGAAGACGCTGTCGACAACAAGGACGGAGCCGACAGTCTGGCTGGTGGAGCCACCATTCGCCATGTCGATGCCGACGCCGCAGTTGTTGATCTTGACGTCCTGGAAGGTCCACGCCCAGTTCCAGTTCATGAAGATGGCCGTCTTGCAGTTGTTGAAGGTCATGTTCCGTGTCGTGAACTGCTGGTTGCCGAAGAAGGCACCGAACTTGCCGCCGTTGAATGTCAGGTCAGACATGAAGCCACCGGATCCGTTGTCCATGAAGATGCCTTGCTGGGCATTGGCGTCGCCGCCATCCTCGCGCATGTTGAAGACAAGGTTCTGCAGGCTCGTAGCTTGCGCAACTTGCCAGTGGATACCGGCTCCGGCAGTGAACGGCATTGCCGTCAGGTCGATGTTGAAGTTGCGGATCTGGCGGAAGAAGTTGTTCTGGTTGACCCAAAAGTTGGTTCCCTGGTTGTCGTACGGGTCGGCATCGATGACAGCCATGCCCTCGAACGAAGGGGCTGCCTTGATCGTGGGGACGGAGACGGCATCGCCAACGAGCTGGGTGTAGTAGAGCTGGATGATGGGCTTGCTGACAACGTAGGTTCCAGGGGGGAAGTAGACAAGGGCGGGAGTGGTGGTGCTGGATGAGCAGCCCTCGCCGCATCGGTTGCCGTCAGAGATGGCCCGGTTGATGGCCTCGGTGTCGTCAGACATGCCGTCACCCTTGGCGCCGTACTCGACAACGTTGCGGAACACCTTGTAGTCGGTGCTGTTACCGAAAGGTACTACTCCTTGTCGCTGGATGGTGCTGAGCCAGTAGCTAGAGGCAGCTCGGGGCGCCGGCACCGCGAGGGCGGGAGCCATGAGGCTGCTCCACGCCAGTACAAAAAATGTGAGGATAGATGATAGACCCATCATGGCGTAGTACCAGCTATTCGCAGATGTTTTGTTGTAAGGGATGCTTCGTGATGATAGCCTTTGAAGTCTGAGATCGGTGTTAGTTTTATATGCACACACAGTGCACAAGAATGTTGTAATGTTCGCGCTCCAGAGCCGTGAAGGTATGGCAGAAGGCGATGTGGAATGAAGTGAGGAGAACGTAAGTCGGGGAATGTGGTATTTAATAAAATAAAAAAAAACATGGTACATCTCACCTGCGCAGTGATGCGGCAGATAAGTAGGCCATATGGGAGTGGATGGTGACAATGGTTGATCTTGCTCAAGGGTATTATTGTGCCGCGGATCTAGACCGCACAATAGATTGTCGGTCACAACAATAGGAGAACAAAGAGAGTGTGTAGTGACGCCGATAAACGGCGCAATGCTATTGGCTCCCATGTTTTTTTTTTCCGGCCTTGTTCCCTCACTCGAGGCTCTGCCGTTGGTCTTACAGCGCAATGCGTGACCCAAAGGGGAAAGGGGGAGATGGGTAAGGGGCAGCCACGGATGGATGGGATGGCACTTACAGTGATGAGAAGGTCCGACGAAGAGCTCCTACGACCAGTCGCAGTAGAGGTCGAAAGTAGCGAACGGAAATCGGAGTCGGTCAAGAAGTGAAGAGTGTGGTGTCGGCCACGGAAAGGAAGCCAGTCGACTTGGAGAGGAAGCTTCTCTGAGGGGGGGCTGCAACCAGGGCCGGAGGCATCGAATCTTATATTGCGCATGCAGTCTGGTGTGTCTGGTGTGTCTGGTGTGTGCGGTCTGGTCGAGGCTCGTGTCCATGGTCCGGTGCCCCTACCGACCCCCGTCCCCGTTTGCCATGTTTCTCCACGCGGCAAGGTGTCTGGCGAGGCCTGGAAGCGCGTGCGATGGTGGCGAGCAACCACGGCCTCATGATTGCCATCGCACACACCTGCTGTAACCATGTCGCGATATGAGCCGGGGTGGGGGAGCACTGGCGACTTGTCCCATCCACCCGTGCCAGAGCCGCCGTGTACCTTGGGCGAGACATATCAGCACGCCGCGGCTGGGTTCAGAGAGTTCACGGGGGCGAGTGGACGGCTATGGGGACTTGGCAGGGAAGCGGTGAATTGGCACCCAGAGAGGGCAGAAACACGGGGTTCGCCGGCCGCGCAATTGGCTGCGAGCACCAGAGCCTTCAAACAGGCTAGCGACCAGCGCAGCGCAGGTAAAATGGCCGCGCCCGGGCACAGGGAACGCATTGCAAAGGCCGCGCAGGGGTAAGCTCTTGACAATGGATACGAACAGCACTGCAATACTGGGGAGTGAATACCATCGGACGAAGCCAGTCAAAGAAGCCGCAGGTTCTGGCGGTTGGTACCCAAAGCCCACCAAAACCCACCAGTCGAGAAATCCAGGGGGTCGTCAATGCATGCGCCGATCAAGCGACACGACCACAGGCCGTCTCAGGGTCACTGTCTGCCAGGGCAGCCTGCAAAAATAGACGACGCGCTGCGGGAGGCTTGTCCTTTGGGAAGCTGTGCAAGTTATTGGGCACTTCATCAATTCTTTTCCTGGAAAGAGGTTCGTAATGTGCTAGAAATGGCCAGGAACCGGGAGGAACTGACGTCTGCTTTCCTCATCCTGCGGAATTTGTGTTGTCGCCTTGGCGGCGGAGAAGGCGCGCCCGGGTGGCGTGCAGATTGCAGATCCCCAAGCCCACCCTGGCTGGCACTCACACGGCACTGACGCCCAGCCGTCATCTGGCCCCCAGCACTTGCCAGCCTGGGCGCTTGGGCAATACCTAAATCAGGGCTACAGGGACATCATCAATTAACAAGACGTCCATCCCAAATTGCCTGCACTCCTCCAAAAACTCACCTCGTCACCTCAACTTTTTAGTTCCTGGATTTCCTGTCAGCTTCATTTTCCATGCGCCGCTGTTTGGCCTCATTTGGCTGCGGGTGACCACATCGCCTCGCCAAATCGGTATTCGTGGTCGCAACTGAGTCGTCGGCCAAATTGCCGATGGCAGCGATAAGATGCGGCTTGACTCGCTCCTGAGGGGTCGAGAGGCGTGTTTCAAAGCGATGTGGTGGGGGGCCTCGACGAGAGCTTGCCGAGAGCTTGCACGCCCGTCGACACTAATTGGGAGCGTTTGAGATGGCGTTCCTTGCAGCCGGTTGCGGCACCTGTGTGGCTGTTATTGCTCGATGGTACCTGGGGATACCTCGACTCCAGATTTCTCCGCACCAATCGATTGCCGATCGCCACTCCCGTCTCCACGATGGGCCTCTCAGCAAAATGCTACGAAGTTGTTCCACTCCGAGGCACCGCTGCGTCTGTAGCCGTATCGTTGGCCTCACTTTCGCTGGCTACCATCAGCCATCCCCAGGTCACGACCTAAAACCCCACAGTGGAACGAGGGCCGGCACTTCTCCATCTGCCAGATCTGGCTGACAGCCCAGAGGCCCCATGCCGTGCAACCGCCAGGCCCCTTCGACACGGCACCACGGTCTCCCCTTCATATCCCAGCTCCTACAGCGACGCCTCCACCCCATTGGACGTGGGAGGCGAAGCAAAGACACTTTATTTCCGGCCGTGCACCGTCTGTCAAGTCAGAGTTGGCCCGGCATGGTACCTAAATACAGGCCAACTCTTGCCTCAGATATATTGGCCCGCGCCGCTCCCCTTCTCTCGCTGAGCTGAGACTTTCTCGGCCCAACTCCCCAGTCTTTCGACCTTTGACTTGACTCTGCCAACTGCTGTCACGTTTCCTCCATGTTCTTCGTCCTACAACCATCACCTGCTCTTCACACGATGACCATATGGCATTTTCTCCTGTCCGTCCTTCCTGGCCCTCCTTCGAGACGCGGACCACTTGTGCAACAGTCCAGTATTGTCTTACTTCACCGGTATCGATTCACCATCGTCGGCCGCAAACAGATGCAACCTAGAAGCACGCCGCCCGTTCGCGGCGTATAACCCTTTCTGACCTTAGCCCCTGACCCCCTTTGTGAGAAGCTTTGTAGTCGGGTTACAAACCCGGATTTCGTAAATTAGCCGGTTGCTTCTATGTCCCCTCTGCAGCCCGAGACGAAGGAGCTACGTTGCGGGATCACATAGACTTGGTTGTGTAGTACCAGTAGGCTACTTCTCGTAGGACCGTCGAGTCCTAGCCAGCGGTTCATTGAGCTTTCTCATTCCGTGTTGTTGGCAGTGGCCGCCTATCATTCATGCGTCGCATGCAGGTTCGGCCCCCCTGTGACGACTGGAGAGCCTCGAACAAGCCCCTGGCCCAATCGCCGATGCTTCTTCCAAATGCCTAGACCTGTCTTCCAACCCCAGCAACGCCGGTCCAGAAACACTTATCTCCCGCCTTGTATTACCGGTACAAGCGTCGATCTTATCACTACCGTCTTTGAAGGGGAAATAATTGTCGACGTTTTCAAGTGATCATTTACTCCCAATTAAATATCTCGAGTCATCCCTCATGTGGCGATTCGATCAGCTACCAGTACCAAGCTATTCCTCCCACAGCACGCGGCACGGGAGGCTCCTCCGACTCCTCCGGCAGTAAAACGCCGCGACGTCCCGTCCCAAAAACGGAGACTGTGTTTCAAGAGATGGGATGGACGTCAGCGCCCCGTCGAAACACAAACGTTTCCACGTCCACGGCTATATCGTTCTTGTTTCAACACCCTCTGAACGACATCATCGGTGGTAGGTATTCCGTAAAGTCGCCCCCTTCACTCCGAGTGCGAGGGGATATTTGGCCAAACCTGCTTTTTGAGGATTGCACGCCTAATTACCTTCCAAGCTCGTGGGCAGCTATGGTTTCGTTTAGGCTATCTCTGACTTGAGCTCAAGCTGCTGGGGTTTCACCCTGCGGTGGACATCTTGTGGTTACTTACCCCAAACCTACCTTGACCAAGGAGATGTGTACCTTACTCGGTGGTGACAACTAGCCATTCACCGGGGGGAGGCAACAGGAAAAGGGGAATGGGGGAGGGGGGCGGGACTACAGACTACAGACTACAGACTACAGACTACAGGTGTTGGATGGGCATTATCCAGATTTGGAGCTTCAGACATGGCTAAAATCCCCCAGCTACAAACTCCGGCGCGAGCATCCAACACGCCTTTTCATCCACGAGAACGGCAACCTGAATTTGAGTACCACAAACCGTTTCTCTCTTCCCAACGCTTGCCCCGCTCAAGCCAACAACTCCAACAGCAAGTCTCGCCCAACATCAACAAACCAGCAATCACAAGACAGGGAGACGCCGGTTTACACCAGCAACAACACTCAAAATTTCATCAACACGACTAGCAAGCTAGCCATAACAGTTATATCCTGCCTTTCAGGTCGCCCTGCTCGGCATTCACGCAACTACATACTCTCCACGCGACCGCCATGCCATCAACAAGTAAGTGCCAACTCAAAACACTAAGCCAAAGTCAAACATGCCACTCTAGATGCTTGAAAAGGAGTCCGACATCAACACCCGCTCGTAATGCAAACAAAAGAGCCCCAAGTAGAAGGTGCTAACCCCCACCCCAGAGAATGAGACAAACAAATTAACCTAAGCCGGCTCGCACCGTCTCAATCACCAATGTCTCGCGCCATGAATACGTATATGCGTAGGTAAATCAACGACGAGAAAAAAACCAGGGCGCCAACAAGTCAAGCAAACAGCTCTTCCGTCAAGCGCCTCCTAGCCTCGTTTTCTGCGTTCACCACATGATGCGCGCCCTTTCCACCCTTGCCGATTTCCTTTTTGCCCGCTTTTTTAAAACAACTAAACCAGCCAGCCGAACCCCAAACGTAAGAAGCCAGGGTACTGTAAAGATCAAAGGAAAGCGCATCATGCAAGGCCGGCTCCCTAGTAAGAGTAGGAGCCTCTAAGTTGAGACTAGCCAGCAATCTCAACAACCCAAGTCTCCCGGCGTGTGAAGCGCTTGGCATATGCGATCACCTTGCGGGCAGATAAACCACCAACCCGTAGCGACGACGCCGAAGTTCCTCAGAGTAGTATTAGCATTACCCAGCCATCAGGCTTTCCCACAGTCGTTGATTTCGGCGTCGCCGTTAGATATACCCTCCATCCTCGCCTTTCGATGGTGGCGGGGGCCGAGGCTGGCTCTCGAGCATATCGATGCCCTTGACGCCCGCCCCAAAGTCCAAGATCAAAATTTTAGGATCCTGCCCCGAGCTGACAATCCTCCGGTAATCACTCTTAGCACTGAGCACCCAGCTATTGTGCCACTTGGGAAAGTCCAACAGCGGCTGGCCCGTCTCCATATCCCACACTTTGATGTCCGAGTCGTAGCTTCCACTGATGAGTCGTCCGGATACGCTGTCCACATGCAGACTCCGCACGAGATTCTCGTGCGCCTTCATCTCGCGGACGCACTCTCCCGTGTTGGCATCCCAGATGCGGATTACCTTATCATTGCCTGCCGACGCTACATACCGGCCGTCCTCGGTGAACTGACTGCATGCGAGGCCCTTATTGTGTCCCAGAAACTCGCGGATATTCTTGCCCGTATCAATGTTCCACAACTTGACGCGGAAGTCGCCGCTGCACGAGACAATCGTGTTGCCGCGCATCTGCACTGCGTTGACGGGGCCGTGGTGCCCGCGCAACTGCTTGAGCAGCGCGCCTGTTGCGCGGTCCCATACGCAAATCGAGATGTCCTTGGAGCAGGTCACAATGTGCTTTTCGTCAAATACCAGATCAAGCACTGCTGCACTGTGGTGGCGGAGTCGTCGAACAGGACGGTAGCCGGAGCGGATGTTGTATACGATGCACGTCGAGTCAGAAGAGCCCGTCACCAAGATCTCGTCGTCGTACTGGAGGCAGAGAATCGAGGCGCTGTGGTGTATCGGGGGGCAGTAAAGGGCCGGTGTCGAGGCATGGGCGCGCACCGGGCTTCTGGGCTGCCCATCGGCCGGAGGAGTTGCGTCGAGGCCTGGTAGCGTTGCATAATGCGTAGGGTTGCCGCTCTCGTCGTATAGCAAAGGCATAGAGCAGTCGGTAACAACCTCGGGAGGGCCGATTACCAAGGTACAGGCGTGTGTCTTCATATCCCAAACGCGTATAGTCCTGTCGCGCGATCCTGTGATGATCTTGGACCTAGAACTCAGTTAGCATGCCGCCGAAGTACGGAACGGAAGTTGCAGTTGCTTACTCATCAAACTGCAGGCAATAGATACTATCTGTGTGTCCGTTCAAGTACACCGGCCGCGCCTTGCCCTCCTTCCACCTGTTGTCGAGCTCTGCCTTCACCCGGTAAATCTCCTTCCAGTCGTTGGTTGGCTGGACAGTAGGCACACCCAAGCCGATGCCCGGCTTGACGTTTCCGCTTGTCGCATACGTAGACGTCTTCTCACGCAAGAAGGATTCGCGCCAGATATGCTGGTTTTCGACCGCGCGGCGCCAGCTCTGGCTCACGCGGCTTACTGTCGATAGCATTGAAGCGTCGAGCAGGGCAAGGATCTGGATGGCGAGCTCAATCGGGAGCTCGGAGATAAAGTCGACCTTGACGATGTCTGTTTCATCGTCGCCCGATGCAGCGCCAATGTCGACGTCCGAGTCAACCTCACTGCTTGGGACATATGCCTCCATTTCCGAGCTGGTCAGGGCGATCCCAATCCCGCTCTCGTGGTCATCCAGCCCGTCTTCAGCGAGCCAGCCCGGGCGCGGGACTGGCGAGTTCAACACGTATTCGTATGACTGGAACCCATTGCATGCGTCGGCAGCAGCCTGCCGCGCTGCAGCGCCAGTGCTCCGGGGGATTATTGGTGGCTGCTCGCCGGAGCCGGGTATCGGGAATGTTGGAGACTCGATAGGGCCGAGATCGAGCTCAAAATTGCACCCGCCATAGCCCGTTGAAAGTAGGCGAGACTGCCGGTGAAAGCTGGTCGCCTGCCGCAGGCGGTGCCACGTCGACGGGTGAGCCGTCGTCGGTCGAAGGTTCCCGTGGGAAGCGCCGGCGCTAGACGGGGCAGCAAAGTGGGGCCTTTGCTGGTAGCCTTCGCTGTCGAAGCTCGTCGCGGCTGGGACCGAGGTTCTCCTGTGAACGAATCCCTTGACACCTGAACGAAGCGAGATTGACGCTCGGCGCAGCATACCCTTGATGTTGCGATGATGTTCAGGCTTCGAGGACGGCCCGGGGTCGCCATTCGCATCGTCGCTTCTACCGCCAAACCCGTAGCTTTTACACTTCTCGAGCGACAGGTGGTGCTTCCCCGCATCGGCGTCGTCAAAGAAGGCCGACTTGGGTCGCGCTCGCCACGGCAGTGACATGCTCATGCTCCGCAATCGCAACTGGTTCGGGGGGTCAGTTGGAGGATCGTGCTGCGGAGGCACTTGGTTCGCAGTCGTCGAGGAGCCGTCGCCGGCGAAGATAGACTCTTGGGCGGATGCCCAGTCGCTCATCTGCACAATCCTGCGGACCGGCGTCTCCATTGTTCCTGCGAATACTGAAAGGCGGCAGCGGGCGGAGAGGGCTTTGAGCGGAAGGGTGTTTGGAAAGAGAGTGGCCCGGGGGGGATCAATTGAAGCCGATGGTGTTTAGTCGCGGGACTTTGATGTCATCGAGCCATCACCGGGATCATGTATGCCACGCCGTGCAGTAAATGTAAGATCCACTTTGTAGGAAGCCAGGGGCCGGTTTCTCACGGGAATCCCTAGTTTATTTTTTTTTTTCTCTCTTCCCCTCCCTCGCAGTTCCGGTGGCGTAGGGGCGAGAAGGGGGTTTTCGAGACCCGTCAGCGAATGCGGTTGGCGGCAGCGATTTGCATGCAGGTCTGGCCGTCCGAGAAGGAGGCGGTGGAGCACTGGAGAAGGAAGCGCTGTTCTCTATGGGCGGTCGCGGCCGGCCAAGGGCGAATAGACGGCCAGAGTCCGGAGACAAAGAGGCCGATTCGTGGCAGGGCGATCAAGTCCAGGAGGCCGAGTGATCGAGTGGACTCCGAGTCAGTAAAGGCGTCCCGTTCGAGTTCCGTTCTCCTCGACCTGCATGAAGTGCAAAAACAGACACAAACAACGGGGTCCCGAGAGCGACTGGGGAAGCCGGGAGGCAGGACAACTTAAAAGAGCAGGGTCGGAATCGAGAGCGACAGGCGACAGACTCAAAAGGGCCGTGTGCAGCGGCTCGAGACTGCTGGTCGCAGATGGTGTCGCTGTTTTTAAATCACCCAACCAAGCAACCAAGGAATGCTATCTCCTAGGCCAAAAGGGCCACTCGAGATTCATTCGGGCATTTGGGGGAAGCGGCACAGACACAAGGGGGGTAGGACTGGGGGCGCACGGGTGGGAAGGCCAAGGGCGCCAGGGGTGTTTTCTCTCAGACCACCACGCAGACCGGGCAGGAAGGACTTGAACTTTTTAGCGGAGATGGGGGTCTGGGCTGGGCGGTCAAATCGCAGCTGCTTGCATCCATGGATCCATGGATCCATGCGCGGCCAGGCCGAGCAACGGTCTGGTCTACCTTGCGTCTTTGCGTCCTTTTGTCTTCCATTAGTGTATTCTGAGCGATCAACGAAAGGTGCGGTTTCCCTGGCCATAGGCAACAGGCCGACAGCTGAAAAAATAGCGAGACAATAGCGTCTAGGCAAACCCAACAAATTGCAGCTATTGAGGCTGGAGCATACCGTAACGCAGTATCGATGTGGGTTCGTGCCCCTTATCCAAGACAGCGCAAAATACGGTCATTCGCGAGGTTGAAAAGACGGGGGAAATTGTGAAACAGCCAGTGGTTGCTGCACGCAATGGCTCAAGCCTCAAGGGGCTTGTGTTGTTTTTCTTTTGGGCAAAGCCATGACCTCATGCGGATGGCGCGGTGCGGCACCCCTGCCATGTGCTTGTTCTAACTTCTCTCCAGCCGCCAATCGAAACGGTGTGCGGTATGGGCATCCGTATCTGTTTTTTTCTCTCTCTTGTATTTGTTACACCGAGTGGTGTGTCACAAGTTCTGCTGTCCTCGCTGATGCCAGCTGGGCGGTTCCTTCCGAGTTGCCCTGGAGTTACGAGTTGCCTTGCGTTGATTGACGACTCAATCGCGTCCCGTGATTGGGAATGCTGTGAAACTTCTGTTGTGCCTGCTACTTGCTGCTCGCTTGCTGTTGCTGACCAGACCGTTGACCGACAAGTTCGCACACGCAGCCACCCGGTCCGTCCGAGAGCAGCGGGCTCTCTTCTCAGCACCACCCACACCAGTGCCATAGGTTGTTCCCTCATCCGCCCCATCCACCAGTGCCAGGCAGCTCCAGCACCAGCACCAGCACCAGCGCTTTGTCGGATCTTGCCCAATTGCCGAAGCGGGACAGGGCGGACCAGCTGAGATCAGCCATGCACGCCATGCAACCGCTTTCCCCAGACCGCGATTCTCAGCCGCTCTAGAGTCAAAGGTATTAAGTAGTATGTGAAGGGGCCTAGCAATGGTCGCCAAACGGCGGGTTTCGATCCCCCGTGTCCAGGGAACGACCCGGCAAGCCCACATCTCGATCCAAATAAGTTCTGCTAGCTGCCGTTCAGCGTCTCATTCTAGCGGAGTCTAGGGTTCGCTTGAGGATGACCTGCATTTCACAGGCATCGCTCTCGATGCTTGCCACTTGCTCACAGGAGCCTCGAACGCTGCAAGCTGCTTGCGCAACTTGAAGGCAATTAAATAGGGACTCAATCAATCATGTTCATCACACCCATCAGTGCATCGTGGCTATACTCCGAGTCATCTGCATCGTCGCTGTCCTCCGAGCCAACTGCATCGTCGCTATCCTCAGACCACTGCCCGTTTCGCGGTCCTCGAAATCCGACTCGTCGACCTCGACAAATTCACAATTCATATCTTGAAATCTTATTCTCTCGCGCTTTGCTAAATTCTTCTTGAGTCGTCTCGGAGCAGCGTAATTGATGATGTAGAGCTCCTTCAAGTTGGGGAAATGGTACGGCCAAAGCGAAATTGCGTCCAATACTTGACAGTCGCAGTTCTTATACATGACCTTTCTCTCAGGCTCCCCTACGCTATCCCATCTGTCACTGGTGCCCCATAGCCCCTTTCGGTGAGGTTCCATGACGATGGCTACGCGGGTACATGCGCCATAGCGGGAAAGATGTCGAGCAGTTTGGTAGCATATTCAAGCCAAGAGAGGTTGTCGAAGTATTTCGCATTTCTGGAGCACGGGCTCCCGTTCTCAAATGCTGTATATCGTTTATTGAATATGACTCGGCGTCGACCACGGTCGTACGGCCCCGTGAGGTAAAGAATGTCTCTGACGTAAAGGAAGGGAAGATATGCTGGCTTTCTGTTGTCGGGCCCAGAATCGAGCTTCAATTGAGGGGCTCCTTTGTGGAGATGACCACTGAGATTGTGTCGAATCGCCTCGCAGGCTTCGCCGTCTTGTTCCCCAGTGTGCCACATCCAGTTGTATGCCGAGAACTAGGCGCCTCTCTAAGCCGGGCTCATGCGGGTGTCCGGTATACACAGCCTGAGATTATACTGGGGAAATTCCTCCCTTTCTGGGTCTTCATATTTCCGGGGTCGGATTGTCGGGACTCGGACGTCGAAGTGTAGCTATGCCATATAGAGTCTTAGTTCTTGGAAGATGTTCTCCCATATGTTGAGTTTAGCTTCCAGCGGAAGCTTCTGGTATTGGAGGAACTTTGGTTGCGATGGCACTTTGAGGCGCAACTGGGAGTCAATTGGCTCGGAGATTATTTCTGATGATTTGGTTGCGGACATGAATGATGGGTACTCGAGGGGTATAGATTACACAGCTTAAATGATAGCATTTTCTCCAGTATAAAAGAGAGAGACGAGAAATTCCGAACCTTTGTTCTGCACTCCATTTCCGGTGCTGGCTTCGTTAGTAGTCCTGTCTCAACGGTTGTTTGTCAGTGATCTCCCGTGGTAGTAGGAAGTAAAACACAGCAAGTCATCCTGTGCTTTGCTCTAATTGCCGGATTCACATAGTACACTCAGAGCTACTTCCAAGTCAGGGTACTGAAGTATGTACGATACCTTCCTCTGTACCTAGGGTACCTAGGCATGAAGGTTAGAGCAACGTGGGTAGCCATGTTGGACAAAATTAGGTGATTTGAGTCGTGCAAGTGTATAAACTGATTGTAATTGGTTGTGGCATATCCTCCGAGACTGGATTGCTCAAGCTGGGAAGGTCCTATTCTTTTTGACCATCTCAGCTTAGCCGCCTCATCATTGATATCATCGACACTTCCAGCCGGACCACTGGCAACTTGACTTTGCAGCACCATTCTCCGAGAACACAATGAGCCGGATTGAGGCAAACCCGCTGTAAATCAATGTGATGATAATACTAGAGTAACATCGCTTTTAGTTGCGCTGTTTGTGCTACCACACACCACTCTTTTTTGGGTGGGGTGTGCTCACACTTGGTAGTAACTGTTCTCCCAGTAAACAAGCCTGTCTCACTTCCTCCCCTATTCCTTGTCGGGCTTCTTTCTTCCATCTTGGCGTCTTCTGCCTTCTTCCTCTCCTCCTTTTCTGCCCTCCCCTTTTCTGCCCTCTCCTTTCTCATCTTCTTCAGCTCATCTTGTCGACACATCTCTCCCCACACCCGTCCATCTTTCTTGCCTCTAGGCTCGCATTGAGGGTACTACATCTCAAAGGCTTCCCTTGTCGTCCACTCGAATTCGGGACATTCGAGGTAGTCTCACCTGTACTTTCCGCAGAATTCGAATTTGGTCTGCCCCTGGTCCCGGCGAAAGGGCCTGACCGCCCTCGTTATCGGATCGAAGTACTTGCAACGGGGATCCCCCTTTGTCGCATAGCTGCAGAAATAGTTCACACATTGACTTTTGTACATCTTGAAGTGCTGACCGCTTGGTGAGGGGATATTTGGTGGGAAAGATGTTTGGCGAGAGAGATGTTTAACGAAAGAGATTCTTGGGGAGAGGTGCCTCGTAGTGGTTTTGCTGTGATGTTGTCCTTCGAATGCCCACAAGAGATATCAGGGGATTGATTGCACAATTGAGTGAGGTGTCCTGAAGCGTGCACCCTGGTCACTCTCTTCCAGGCAACCAGCAAATTTGTCCTGTCTAAATGGTGCACCGAGCGCTGACCTTGCGACTTCCACGTCACCATGTCTACACTACCGATGGTCGTTTCTTCCTCCCTCTTCCAGTCTGATAGGGGCAATGGCGAAAGCCTTTGGCGCAGGGGCCGATTCGGTGGTGGCTGTGTCCGTCCTCAGCTGGGGTGTGCCTTCCCCGCAGTGCTATCCCTGACAGGCAGCCCTTTCTTTTGTTGTCATGTATAACTCTGTTCTTGCAAAGTCGAAATCTGGCCAGTCTGGAAATCGCTTGTCACGACCCCAGGCAGCAGGAGTTCCGGGGCCATAACTAGTTGTCGTTTCCCCATCTCGTCGCAGCCCCGACGCCCATGATAGATTGGCGAACCACTCCATCATCATGTCTCTTACTGGTCAATTGAGCAGGATTTTCAAGAAAACCTCCGACTATCCCGTCCTACTTTGTGGTCTCGACGGTTCGGGCAAGACGACCCTACTGTTCAAATGGCACACGGGCGATGGAAGAGACACGGCTGCAAATTGTTCAAATCTGAATGCTGCTACCATTGGTGTTCTCGGCGGCGACAGAATCACATTTCGGGATCTCAGGTCGCATGGCGGCCATGTTGGTGAGGCTAACCTTGATTGCACCTTGATGCCCTTGGGCTTGATGCTGACATCTCCAGCACCCCCACGTCTGCACCAGACTCTCCACCTTACGTCTGGTGATTTGGGACTGCTGTATGTGCATGACGCCAGCAATCCGAGGCTGGAAGATTCCCTCCTGTGCCTCCACCGGCATATTGAACTGCTATTTAGCCATGGCGGGAGAGGCGTTTGGGTCGTGATCAACAAGCAGGATCTCCTTCCAAAGGAGGATCTTGCTGAAACTGTCGCTGGCTTAGAGGCTCGATTCGAGTTTGAGCTGAACAAATATGGCACTAAGGTCCGGTGGCATGTTCTCCATCTTCTCGGCTTCTCTGCCATGTCTGGCGACAAAGTCCATGATGCGCTCAACATTCTTGCCCGCGAACTCCGGGAAGTTCCCCCCTCTCGCCCTCAAGACGCTAAGCTAAGCCTTGGACTTGGTGAAATGTCCAGTACACAAGCAACAACCAAGTCAGACCAGAATCTACCGAAAGACTTTGACTCTTTCTGGGATGCATTCTTGCATGGACGAGTCGCCCCCTGGCGACACATGGACTACCTTCGAGCCGCTTACTTGACCCTTTTGCAGCCGGAAAACAGGGCCAGAGGTTTGCTGGAAGTCGCAGCTGACTTTGCAGCAAAGGTCCACAGCTTCAAGCAGCGAGCTGTACCGTTTCAGTTGCAGCCGGAGTCGAGGTCAGTCACAGCCACCACCCTGGTGGTTACCCAGCCACGGTCCGGTACTTACTTTCTTCCATGCAGGACGTTGACGGTATTTTGGATGTATCACGTCAAACTAGCAATGGACTCTTGCCGGGTGCAACACGGAGGCATGCCGCCCGATTTTCAGCGCCATGGCTTTCAAAAAGTTCTCGAACACATGCCCGAGTTGATGGATGAAACTTTGCCGGCCCTCTACTACAGTCCCGACCTCCTCAACGTGTCGAACGACTCTGAAGATTACTGGATGCTGCCCGACTTGCATGGGCTCGCGCGACTGCCGCGCAAGGCAGACCCTGGACTGGGAAGACAGCTGACCCTGAAGCACCAAGGCGATCCTGACCGCATCCTCAGATTTGTATTCGCCGTGGTCCAACGCTATTTGCGGCCCGATTCAACTCAGCGGCGCAGTTGGTTCATTGACCTCGGTTTTGCATCGCTCGAACAGCAGACCATGCGGCTGAGAACCATGGACCCTTCGGTTCCGCGATATTCAATGACGCAGTCTTACTTTTACCTCCAGCTTGTGCACGTGGCCCTATTGCAACTTTTGGGCTCGGGAAAATCGCCGCAGTTTGTCCAGGATCTGAGCTACTCGGCCTTCAAGGACCTCTTTCACCTTTCGCCCACCGTGTGGACCAAGTTCTACAGCCAAAAGAAGTGGTATAGCCTCGAAGCCCGCGCTGCCTTTGTTCCTCCGGATCTAAAACCCCTTCCTGACATCATCGACCTACCCTCCGGCCCCCTTGAGTCCAGCAGCAACGAAACCTACCGCCGCCAGGGCCTTATCCCCGAGCTTCCCTCGCTCGAGATCATCAACTTCCACGTCGCCGTCCTCCTCAAACAGGCCCAATCCCTCCCCGCCACTATCCCCGCCTCCTCCGTCACATCTCACGCGGCCCTCCTCCACTACATACACACCCACATCATCTCCCCTCTCCCAATCGCCTCTCTTTCGGCGCGCGCAAAAACCCATCTCCCGCTACTGGCCTCCTCTCCCACTCTTTCCTCTACAAAAGCCGCCTTCTGGCTTACCCACGCCCTCGCCGCCGCCCGCACCTCCTCTACCCTTCCCGCCGCTCCTTCGGCCAACCCCGCCCCGAGTAGCCCATGGCAGCGCTACCATAATTGCCCCTGTCATGCGACCCTCCTCCTACCGCCGGCCGCCGGGCCCAACCCGTCCCCAGTGAGCTACCCGCACGACTACCCGTACGACCACGCACCGCAGCTGACGCACCAGTGCTTGTGCCACGCGGGCGAGGACATCGACCACGACGCGTTTGCCGCGCTGTGTGCCGAGGGTTATGCACGGCGCGAGGTGTGGGAGAAGAGGAGTCGCGGGGAGGTGCCCGGGGAGCGGGTGTACGGGGATGATCCATGGGAGAGGTTTGTGCGGTTCAATCCGGTGTTGGCGTGGGAGGGGCTGTGGGAGGTGTTTTATGGGAGGGAGAGATGGGAGGCAGGTGGGCAAGCGGATCGGAGAGGTTGGCGGGGAGAGGGTGTTGATTTGGAGGTTGCTGATGGGGACGGGGGCGGGGACGGGGATATTGGTAGCGGCAAGGAAGGTGAGGAAAGGGGGAGGGAGGAGGGGGAGGGGGAGGCTGATATTGCAGATGGGGAAATGGATGGCGAGTGGGAAGTGATTGGTGTGATGGGATGAAGTAGTGGTGAAAAATGAAATTCTTAAGCGCGAAAAGGTAAACCAGGGTTGGAGTGTACTCAGCTTTGAAAAGCTGTGGTGGGAAATCATGAGATTGCTGAGGCCTTCCACTTAACCATTCTACACGACGATATTTTTACCAACCCGAAGCTCAACAAGTCCATCTTGTCCTCTTTATTTTCTTGATATCGACGTCCAAGCCCAAGACTTCGACATCATGGCAGGCATAACCGGCTATCAGACGCCTTCATCCAGGCACATCCTGCAACCGAAGTTAACTATTAGAGATATTATATAGTCCATCATCACTCAATGCGGAAAGGAGGTTTCAGAAGCGGTACCACTACCTACATAGCCTACGGAAGGGGCCTCACAACCCCCTTCATCAGAGCAAGTCGAAAGTCAGTCAACCCCACCCACCCTACCACCGCCAACCCTCATCGATCCTTTGTCAGATGGTGCCGACCCCCCGAATTAGGACCCCCATGCCCCCTTATCTAGATCGGCTTGGAGGGGTGACACAATTCTCATTGTGTAGAACAAGACCGAAGTGATAATGGCAATAGAGAACATTGCGATCAGTTCTGGGCGTACTGTGAGGCGCGACAACATCCACAGCATGCCCTGACTTCTATCAGGTTATTGAAGCCCCGACAAAGGCCTTTACAACATTAAAAGCGGTGTTTATGGCATCTCGGAAGGCATCTATGGTATTCCACAAGCCGTTCTGGTATTTGAAATGGCATAATCGGTATTCTAAAAAGCCTTTCTCATCTACAAAAGGGGTTGAATGGCACTGTATGCAGACTTTGCAAAATATTGGGCTGTGACAATGATCGCATGCTGGAACTGGTGTGTGTGCGCGGAGGCAGACGATGTTCTCATCATTCATGAATCAGACCCATCGAGTGTCGCTGTCTTTTGTCAAGCGGAGAAAAGACACGACCTGTGTGGTGTGAGTGCAAAAGCACTGAATCCACATGGAATTCAACAAGAAGGCTCAATTCCCAACTAACTTCAAGCTCAGGTGCCAAGGGACAATGTACTTTTGTCCGTTGTTCTGATCACAACGAGCACGACGGTTGCGGGCCAGATCTGATCGTCAGTTTTCCAAGATTCGCCCAAAGCCAAACGACATGGGATGTTTCACGCCAAATCGAGTATACCCGTTCCGACTCTGAGATATAACTCACATTTTTCCTTGCATCATCGAACTAAGTCACCAGCATGAAACCCAGGCTAGCTTCCAAACTGTCGAAAGCTACGCCGATATATGGGAAAGGTCCATTTCGATCCAGGATGGTGGACACAAATAGATGCTCCATAGGACCCGGGGAATATGTGGCAGGAATCGTCAAATGAGCGGGAGAGCAGTTCTGTTCAGTTAGTTGTCGTCTCTCAGGGGTAGACACCACCTGGACGTCACGGTTGGAATGAATGGTGCCTTAACTGAAACGAGGAATGGGAAACGTCGAAACCATTCGAGCCTTGGCTTGTTTTTGGGACCTTTTCCCGAATATTCTTGTGCGATCGTTCGATTGACCAAGTCAAACCGTCTATGATGTTGGAGCCATCCCTGCGAAATCGGCCTTCCTCTCTGCCGAACGCGACGACAGGGGCTACACCGCCGACGAGACGTCAAGCCTAGAATTCTTTTCCATGGCGCAGTCTCTTATTTTCTATTTTCGAAGGCGAATCCATCTCTGTCCTTCAAGCCAAATTGGTCGCCCATTGTGGTTCCTTCCCAAACTGACCGACTTGCACCATCAACCCTCCCCAACACCCACTACAAAGTACAAAACTAAAGCCTCCATCAATCAACAAGACATTCAAATCACGGCCAGCAGAACAGCTTGCGCAAGCCAATCGAGGAAACCAGCAAGCCCAAAAGCAATATTCGCTTGCCTAGAAAAGCCATTGCTGACCTTCAAGCTGACCCTGCTGGCTCTTTCGCTCTTTCCTCACTGCCCTGCACTGGCATTTGAGAAAGAACAGCCAGAAAAGGCCCGTGCTTCCCATTCTTCTCTTTTCCTCAAAGATTCTTACACGATTTGCTCGCAAAGAGTTTGCGGCTCGGACGATTTATCCCCACAACCGCTTCCTGTCCGAACTTGCTTCCCGTCGCATGAGCATCCCGAGTACCACGATCCATCCGCTCTCTGCCTCTCGTGGCCTACACTCGCGCTTGGGAATCATCACGGCATACTGCCGTCGCAAGTGAACTTTTTTCTGTGGGGAAGTTCTGAGCTCGCGCAGGGTCCGATCATTTCACAACGCTAGCCTAGGCTTTCTTTGCCATCAGACCTGGCATCAAGGTATTCACTAGTTCATCGGGTGACGGAAGACTCCTAACAGACGGCTGCAGGAAAAAAAAAAAAAAAACTCTTGCTTTATACTACCGACAGAAGCCTCGACGCCATGGCGTCCTTCCTTAGCCATTTCGGATCGCAAACTGCGACCGCTACCCACTCGCAGGCCCAATTCGGCTCCCAGTACCCGCAATCGCCGGCCCAGTTCCGACGTCAGCAGCCGCAAGTCCGCGTCACCGCCGCTCGCTCCAACAGGCAAACCACCAGCATGCTAATCGAGTCTTTGAGCTCTGCCGCTCACTCTTCCAAGAAGAGAAAGAGCCTCAAAGAGCTGAAACCGGGTGCTGTTGTGGACAAGAAATGGATCAGGCCCATCAACCCGTCCGCCGTCATTGTGAAGCCCAGAGACGATGAGATTGTTGTCATCAGCGACGATGAGAGCGACGAGGCCCCTACCCCCACCAAGCGCATGAAGCCGACGCCCGGTATCCAGCAGTGGAACTACCATGCTCCCAGCACCAAGGCACTAACCGCACAGCCCTCGAGAGCTCTGACCTCGGCACATGCAATTCACCCTTCGGCATTTGCTACTCAGGCATCTGCTCCTCAGTCATCGGGCACCCAAGCGATTCCCATTGCCTCCTTCAGTCAGGAATCAAACTCGTCGAGTATCAACCCATCGTCGAGCGTCAGCCAGCGGTCAGCCACCCAAGCGACAAGCTCCTCAGCACCGCACAATACGGCTCGATACATATCACCGCCCCCGAGCAACTTGACATACAACCCGGCGAATAACCATGTTTGGCAACCGCAGGGCCCGGCTCCACCCCAGCAGCAGCAGCAGCAGCAGAGAATTTTTGTGTCTCCTATGAAGATGAAGCCCATTGATATCGACAAGGAGTCACACCAGAACAGCGATGAAGAGGAGCTGCTCGATCACAGAGGCTGCCAACTCTCGGAGGAGGCAATCAAGGCTGCCCGAGCCTACTGGGACGGCCAGCGCGAGTACGATCACTGCCCATTCGGTGCTCATGCGGTCCAAGGACCCCAACCCTACGACGACCCTCTCCTTGGATTGGCCTGCGCCCGACGGACCTACACCCAGCTTATCTTGGGCCGGGACTGCCTGGAGCCCGGAACACGGACCTACGAGCCGCCGTACGTCGGACCCCTGGAGGAGACTATCCCCAATATCGACGTGGGTACCATGGGCGCCGGAGTCCTGCCGGATGGGCAGGACCGGACCGAGCCTGTTCTGTGCCCCGAGCAAGCCGATATTGTCGAACTTGCTGCGAGTGGCCGCAACATCTTCTACACGGGCTCGGCGGGCTGCGGAAAGTCCACGGTGTTGCACGCCATCCGGAGGCGCCTCGAGGCTATGGGAAAGAGAGTCAAGGTCATGGCCCCGACCGGCAAGGTCGCCCTCGCCATCAACGGCTGCACGACGTGGACCTACGCTGGCTGGACCCCGGATTTCAATAAGAAGCCGATCGAGGAGCTGGAGAACCTGTCACGTTCTAGACGCACCCGTCGCCGGTTTCGCGATACCGACGTCATCATCATTGACGAGGTCAGCATGGTAGAGAACCTCCACTTTGAGCGCTTGAACGCTGTATTGAAGGTCGGCCGATTCGATAACGACGCCTACTTGCGGACGGGCCTCAACACACGCATCATGCCATTTGGGGGCGTTCAGGTGATTGTCACGGGCGACTTCTGCCAGCTCCCACCGGTCAAGCCCTTTGTCCACTGTAGGGATTGTGGCAAGGAGTTTACCATCAAGATGGAGAACGGAGAACGAACCTATTGCTGCACCAAATGCAGGCTCACGTACAACGACGGCGACAAGTGGGCGTTCCGCAGCAGAGCCTGGAAGGAGTGCGACTTTGTCAACTTTTACCTGAAGACGATCCATCGCCAAAATGACAGCAAGTTCATTTCCATGCTGCAAAAGTGCCGGATGGGAGTGCCGTTCGAGAGCGCCGAAGTCGACATACTGATGAACCACAAATCCATCACTACGAACGCCGTTAAGCTCTTCTCGACACGCGACGAGGTCCGTAAGATCAACGAGGAGAACTTTAGCAGGCTCAAGACAGAGGCTCGGCCGTACCAGTGCGTGGACAGATTCATCTGGAACAAGGCCAAGCACCCGGCCCTCGAGTTCAAGGGCAAGAAGAACGCAGACGGCTCGCTCGTGGCGCTCAACGAGCACCGCTTCGAGCGCTTCTCTGAGCTCAAGATCGGCATGCTCATCGTGCTACTCGTCAACCTCGACCTACCCGCCGGACTCTGCAACGGAAGCCAAGGCATCATCGCGGGCTTCGAAGACTACGACCCTTCCAGGCTCCCGCGCAAGGGCGGCCCCGACAACGACTCGGGCACCAACATCATGGGCGCCTACTCCAGCATCAAGGAGGAGCAGATCCGCGCCTTCGCCGAGCACAACCGGGCGCGCGGCCCGGTCGGCTGGCCGGTCGTGCGCTTCCTCAACGGGGTCACCCGCGTCATCTACCCCGAGTGTCAGGTGCACGAGGTGGGCGACGACAAGGAGTACTCGCTGCTGTGCCGCACCCAGGTGCCGCTCACGGCCGCCTGGGCCCTCAGCATCCACAAGGCCCAGGGCATGACGCTCGACCGCGTCGTCGTCAACCTGTCGCGCGCCTTCGAGGAGGGCCAGGTCTACGTCGCGCTCTCGCGCGCCACCTCGCTCGAGGGGCTCAAGGTTGAGGGCGATCCGCAGGGTCTGAAGGTCGGGGCCGGCGGGAATAAGGATGTGGCCAAGTTTTTGAGGCAGAAGTTTGGAACCGTCGTTTGATGGGACGCGAGAGGGGCGAAGAGAGCACACGCTCTGCGAGCCCAGGGTCCTGCCAGTAGGTGGCAGCAACATTACGCCATCAGGACGTGGACATATTTTGGGAACCGCTGCTGGGGTGTCAGCGGGGGTTCACTTGGTTTCTTTTTTGTACCTATAAGACGGGGTAGGTGGTCGAGCTGGGAAACCGAAACAGCCTAGACACCATGCGACTAGGGCTTTGCGTTTGCGGGCTTTTCGGCCGGGTTGACCAAGGAGTGCATCATAACATTAGAGATTTTGAAGCTGCCTCGCGGCCCTCGCTTTCACGCATACGTGGCTACACCCATGTAGCGAGCTTCTATGCTGGAAGAGCATGGAGCTTTGCGGACTTTGGTAGCGGTATCGATTTTCCTTTCTTTATTAACGCGAAACATGATGTTGCTGCTTTGCTATGTGAGTCTTGGTATAGGTTAGGGGGCATTCCTGGAACCCCCCCCAAACCCCAAACCGTGAACACGTATCTACCGACACAGATGAAGCCAAGTTTGAAGCACCAAAGCAGCGGGCCGGGCTAATCGAGCATGAGACCCTTCATCATTACAACGACATCACCAGGTCAGTCCAAATTACTTTTTAGAATCAGCTCGAGCGATCCAGGACAGAACCCGTCGACCTCAGCTTGTCGATCAGCAACGTTGGGCTGCTGCTCTCGCCGTTGCACCCGCCTCGTACTGTCGCGCGCCGTTACCTAGCTAGCATCCCTCTAGGATGGAAAAACGGCTTCGCTGGGCGATTGGGGAGATCAGGACCTGGCGCTGATCTGCATGATGGAAACTCGTCGCGGTCGCTGGCGATTGAATCACAAGCAAATGTCAACATGTCACGGTCAGTTTGGGCGAAATAGCCTCACGCGTCCGCTTTGAACAGAATTGGGGGGGTGGAGGGGTGGTCAAGGTGGGGGAGCTGGTGGTCTTTTGAGAACGGGGTTGGTTGCGACCTGAATGCGGGAGGGAAGCTGTCAATCGCGCCGAGACCGGGTGCATCCGAGATGTAATGGCGCCGCAGGGCCAGGGTGATCTCCCGTGGTTCCTAGTCCCAGATTGTGTGTCCCGGAATTTGGGGTAGCGGGCGGGACTGGCCAGCATTGCGGCACCGCGGGTGTCTCCGAGATGGACGAAAGCGGCATCGTTCCCCTCAGATAAATGGATGATACCCACATTTCACACCAGAATCCCCGGGTTCCGGATTCCACAATGACCGTGGTGAAATGAGGGAAATAGCCTGGTTTACCCGCCATAGCATGTGCTCTGGGCCAGGGGGGGAAGGGGCAATCTAGGGAGTTTGTGACAATAGAGAGACCCATCACGACAGACCCCTCTTTCCCCAAGAAGCATCATGGGGGAGCTTCCATGGCCGACTCCAATGTAACCTTGGTATGGCATATCAGTCAAGAGATCGGCAGTTCTTGGTCTTTGCTTTTGTTCCCACCGTGGTCCGCGTTTCAGACACAGAGATGCTGAACCTGGAAACCGGGTTCGGGGGGAAAGCAGAGACGGCTGGAATGTGCTAATGGATGAACTAGGAGATGTCTTCAAAACGTACAAATTGGCTCGTCAGGAGTTATCTCACGCCGTTAGTGTGATGCGGGCAAGATTGACATGCCCTCAATCAGGATAAATACCGCCCACAGGCCATCGCAATATCGCCCTTTCAGCCTGGGACACACATGTCCTCCCTGACCACCCAACGCCCCTTTCCCTATAAGCTGTCCCAAGTAAGCCACCACAAGAACCGCACCACCCGCGTCTCAGCCGCCTCACCACCACCAACCCGCCATCATGCATCGCCTCGCCCTGGCCTCCCTCCTGCCCGCCGCCGCCCTAGCCCACTCACACCTGGCCTACATCATCATCAACGGCTCCCTCTTCCACGGCTTCGACCCGGTACCAGGACGGGCGCCCGGCAACGCAGCAGACCGCGTAGGCTGGTCATCCTCCAACACCGACGACGGCTTCGTCGGACCAGTCAATTACACCGCGCCCGCCATCGCATGCCACCTGGACGGCGCGTCCACGGCAGCCCACGCGCCGGTGCGCGCCGGCGACAACATCCACGTGCAATGGAACGGCTGGCCGGTAGGCCACCCGGGGCCGGTGCTCTCGTACCTGGCGCCGTGCGCGGGGACGGCGGACGGGTGCGGGAGTGTGGACAAGACGGCGCTGGCGTGGACCAAGATCGACGACTCGTCGCCGGTGCTGATCGACCCCGTGGGCGTGGGCGGGGGCGGCCCGGCTGGTACCTGGGCGACTAACGTGTTGATTGCGAATAATAACAGCTGGATTGTCAACGTGCCTGTTGGCCTGAGGCCGGGGCCGTATGTGCTGCGGCATGAGATGATTGCGCTGCACTTTGCGGCGAAGAAGGGCGGGGCACAGAACTATCCGCTGTGTATCAACCTGTGGGTGGAGCCGCCGGCGGATGAGGGCAAGGTCGTGGTGCCGTTGGTGCTGGGTGGGGTCAGGGCGGCTGAGTTGTACAAGGAGGAGGATCCGGGGATTTGGGTTGATGTGTTCAAGACCATGACGACGTATGTCGTGCCCGGTCCGGCAGTGGCGGCTGGTGCCTCGCCGGTGCCGCATTCGTTGCAGGCGAGGAGCGTGCCGCTGAGGGATGGGACGCCGGTCAGGGTGACGGGGACGATGACGGTGCCGTTTGTGGTGAAGGGGACGGGGGCTAGGAGGAGGGGCGCGGTGGGGGGGTGGACGATAAGGCGTGGGTAGGACCTTCCTGGATTGTCTACCTTCGCTTAAGGTGCCTGCTTGCTCGGGTGGACCGGACACTTATTTATTCATGGAAGGAGATTGGCCGATTTTCCACCGCATATTTTGGGCCATTCGGCCAGTCCAAGATCTGTTCCCTTGAGGAGTTTGGCATCTCCCACTGGCTTCTGGATCAGGAAAGCGACGACTCGCTAGTCAAGCTAGTCAAAGGAGTGCCCAAGCCTCACTGTCCTTGCCGTTCACCACTTTCTCCGAGTTCGGCCGCAGCAGTTATTCAACTTGGCCGACGCCATCCTGAATGGCCAGGCGCCTGAGCTCCGCGTAGTTGAGTTCGTGCTTGCCGTTGACACGCCATTCATGACACTCGATCAGTGGGAAGGCTTCATGGATTTCCGGCGAGGCCCCTGGGTGGACGCAATGTTGACTGCGCATACACAACTTCACTTCCTACCAGGTGATGAATCATGTTTCTTCTCAGGTGGAGGTGGGAATTGTCAGCGAAATTTCTACCCATTGTCCACGATCAGCCGCCGCAAGGTAGCCCCTATCGACGAGGCGGAGCATCGTTGTGCCGAGACGCTGGAGATCCCTCGTGGTGGAGGATTAGGGGACTGTTGCTTCGAAACACTATATTCTGGCCTGACTGGATACGGCGGTCAAGCCTACGATATTTTCGATCTTTTATTCGACTGGGGAAGCGAGGAAGAGGTGGGACTGATACCTCCGCCTGCAGCTCAGGTTGAGGAATGGGTCGGTCCTCCCCCGCAAATCGGCCTCACGGGGCAATTGGAGTACATTGACCCTGAGGAGTGGAGCACGCGTGGGCATCGTTATGTCTCGTACCTCAACTCCGATTCCGAGTCAGACCTAGACCAATAGCTATTGCTACTTAGGTATTGTATAGATGGTGTAAATCTCAAGCAGAATATGAAGATGCTTAGGCCTGATACAAAAAACTGCCCTCTCCTTCCTAATGTACCCTCCATCACATAGGCATGCCATCACATAATCCAACCATGGTTTGTTAGCGTGGAACACTCTCACCTAGAGGGATATATGAAAGCCTCGATAGGCCAGACCTCATTGACGACCGGCGGGCCACTGTTACGCGTTCCTTTGAGGTGACAAACATGGTGTTGGAGGTGATGGTATCCTTCACATCAGGACTAGAGAAAGTAACGACAGTGATATTGGACGTCGTGCCGCAGACGCGGCCGACGACGCCGTAGAAGCCCTGCGACGGGACGTACGCCTCGACCTCGAAGTCGGCCAGGATCGAGTCGCGCGACAACTGGATGTACAGACCCTTGTAGTTGGCGTAGAATTTGGTCAGTAGCGAGATGCGTGCGACCGAGGTGTCGGTGCCGAGGCCGGCCCCACTACACGTACGTGTCGACGTCGCCATCGACGGCGAGCGTGCTGTAGAAACCCGGCGTACCGCCGCCCGTGCTGAAGATGGCTTGGTTCCACTTGTTGAGCTTCTGAGCGCTGGCGCTGGTAGCGAGGAGTAGCGCGGCGGAGGTGAGGAGGGACTTCATGGTGGCGATTTTGAGGGGGATTTATGGCTTGAGGAGGATCAATGGCTGGGGTTGATGACTGCGAAAGACGAGATGCCTTGTAATCATAAACACAGCCGAACTGAAGATTTAAATATTTTCTCCCAATTTGGTTCAATATGGAGCTCGCTCGAGGCTGGGGTTGCGAAGCGGGATAACGCCCAGACAGATGTGGCGGAGGGAGGACATGAAGCCATCCAGCAAGCGCTTCGACGGCTCAAATCCGCATCGTGGCCAAGGTGGATGCCAATTGCGGGTTAATCACTCCGCGAAAGAAAGCCGGCGTGGGCAAAGAATTCACCAAAGTTTTGAGCGGAAAGGATGGCTCAATTCGACATTGTTGCCGAAAACAACCACATCAAAAAGGGGCAACCCCACCTAGCAACCTGATTTGTTGATGGCCCGTGCACTCTGAGCGATCGCCATTAGGCCATTGGCTGCTACATCCGGAAGCCCCTGAAAGCAGTCCAGGCACCAACCAGCCAACTCTACAAGACACAATAACCTGCTCAAATTTAATTAAACATACATTTTTGTAATATCTTTTCTATAACGTACTTTATAAGCGAGTGCGCCATATAAGCGAGTGCGCCACTTTTCCCAACCCAACCACAACTATCCTCAATTACACAACCACAACGTTAGGAAATAACAATAACTGAATCAGAAACAGATGAATCAGACGATTCTGCAGCCTCCTTGCAAGTGCGCGCATTATGGCCAGGCTTGCCGCACACCCCACAACACCGAATCTTCGTACGAGACCCCCCTGCTCCACCACCACTTTGTCGTATTTCTTGGGCTAACTGCTCACCCACAGCCTTCTGATCCAGTAGATCCTGTGCCTCCTGTACAGTAAGTGACCCTCCAAGCCGCACACGTGTTTTTTTAGCCCTCCGTCGCTTACTAAGCCCCTCATTGGCCTTGCGTAGTGCCGAGACCTCAGTACGTAAAAGAGCCACCTCGTGCATTACAGCCGTTGTACCTTTGGCTAGTCGATCCACAGCAGTGAACATTGGGGTTGGAGAGCTGCCCTGATGGTTGGAAATTCGAGTTTTAATAAGTGCTGATTGTGAGGTGGCCTCTCGAGGGTTGTGTGGCGTTTGGGAGACCCAAGGTAGTGTGGTGGCTAGGTCTGGTACTGGGGGTGTTGGGGTTCGAATACGTACATCCAGCTTCGATATCACCCTTTCTGGGTCGTACGGTATAAGGCCAGCTCCGGCAAAGCCTCCCTGGATATTCTTTTCTGTGATTGAAGCAGAAAACGCTTCTTTAAACCCACAAAGAAACTCCAGCTTGCTGATGTGTGTAATGCTCATCCGCATATACTGCTCAACCTCATGACCATACGCCTTCTTCAGCGGCCCAAAGCAGCCAACATCTAGTGGCTGAAGTAGGTGCGAGGCGTGTGGAGGCATACAGAGCGTAATGATGTTCTGTTCCTAGCAGTAGGTCTCGAATTCTTCGGAGTGGTGGCTCTCGTGGCCGTCAAGGATTAGAAGCCGATATTTACCCTTTGTACGAGACGTAGTGTGTAGATCGAAGTGCCGAATCCAATCCATACCTTTTTCATTCGTAGTCCAGCCATTATTAGTTATTGTAATACACCAGGTGGCCGGAAGGTCGCATTCTTTATACCAGTTGGCAAGGTGATATTGCGCAGCCAAGATGATAAATGGTGAGATGGCCCAGCCTTGAGCATTCACCCCCTAGATGACTGTAGCCTACTCTCGATTGCCAGGCTGGGCCTGTTTGGCCCTACCACGGCCATCTGAGGTAGTAACTACCATAGTAGGGGTGATAATGCCCATCATAAAGCCAGTCTCGTCGAAATTATAGGTATCTTCATCAAGGATACCGTACTTGGCCTTCATGTTATGCACAAGGGTAAACTACTCGCTAATAATCTTCGGATCTTCGCATTTGGCCCTCTGGTAGTCGTATTTACGCGATAAACGCGTCCGGAGCTCTGGTTGACGTTTGACGAAGTTGTGAGCCCAGAGCTTACCGACAGGGGTCGCGTCGCGTTCGCGTAACAGTCGGTTGGCCATATCTTCCACGTAACAAAGCCGAGGGCGGAATGCGCGTGTACATAGCTCGATTATGTACTGAACAATCGTATTCTCTTCCAAATCGGTCAGTTTACGTGAGTTGGCTGGAATATCGCGTCGTGCAGGCCGGCCGGCGCGTCGGCGTCGAAGGGTATCTTTATCGACGTCGTAGATCCGAGCTATAGCTCGGACTTTAAGTTTTGGGTCTTTTTGAAGAGCTCTGAGGGCTAGGTTTATCCTAGCCTCGTACGAGGGTGTTGCCATCGTTCGTTGTGGTAGAATTTGGTGTTTTGTGTGAAGGTGGGGTGTCGCGTTGAAAAGTGGCGCACTCGCTTATATGGCGCACTCGCTTATAAAGTACGTTATAGCTTAATAGAATCTATATCCTTCAATTTAGCTATAAATAATCAAAAAAGGTATAACAACATTCACTAAATTCTTATTATATCTAAATTATTTTATCACCACTCATCAATGTTGCATTCTTGTGCAGCATCAAAGCTCGCCATGTATGACTCAAATAGAAGACTGGCAATAAGTTATGCAAGTCGTAGCGGAACCGATGGGATTTTTTAGATTGGACAATCTAGACAAAAACGAGGGAGCCATGGTGAGAATCCGAGCTCACGACTTCGAAGGGTGAACTTGAAGTGACTCGCATGCAAAAGTCCTATTGAGAAAAGGGGCATATACATTTTAGGGTAATGCATCGTGTTCAATTGACTGACAACATCGCCGTTGGGACTGGGGAAATACTGCAACCTCTTGTGCTTTTATTTTGACGACTCTAGACCGGCAAACGTTTCCGCATAAGACACTTTAGACATGGCTTATGAGACTCTCAATGTTTACATCCTAATGGCAACCAAGGCTATGTGGAGTTTGACGAGTCCTGGATGCGAAACCATGGGCGTTACAGACGCAAAGGCAGGACAACAACTGCTTGAGATGGAGGTTATGAAACATTATCGGGGGAGACCCCTCGGTTCCGAGGAAAGACTAACCACCAAATGCAGGATTTTTCGACAAGCAAGGTGTCGGGCCCCCGAAGGCTCGCCTATGTGCAGACCACAGTGCGGAACTTGCTACCATTTCTCATGTACGGAGTACAACAGCTATCTCGCGCCAAGTGCTCCTATCGTTCAAGTTGGCAGCGCTGTGCAACAAAAGTCTCGTTCAGCAGCATACCCAATCTGGGCATAAGAAACTTGCAGTTGTCGACTGCTGAACATTATCAGGGTCTAGACTTTGCTTTTTACCGGGGCAAACATGAGTGTTCAAACGCCACCCAGCTGCATCGATCATCATTGGCTACATCCTGAAGCTGAGGCAAATCCCCACTTGATGAATGCACTCTATCGGACATCTGTTAAGCTCTTGGCAGAGGAGGCTTACCCACTGAGAATTCGAGAATGGTGCCGGAGAGTCTCATTTATCGTCTTTTCAAGCAACCAGAACTGCGTACGCATCCCGCTGAGAACCTCGCGAATTCGTGTCCAATCACAACCTTGATCACCCCGCCGCTGCGATATCGTGCTTGCAAGAATCCCGCGGCTGATAGGCGACAGGAGCTGAAGGATATCGGTGTACAATCTAAGGAAATAACGGAGATAACTTGGCGATCTCGACCTAGAGCCTTGTGCTGCCGTGTGTGATATATATAGAGTATGTCGTTGTTCATCCTCGGTTGATATCGTGTCTCGCAACGCAACAACTTTACAACCCTCCCGAGTTTTACACCCTATTCGCCCTATCAGTATCTGTTTCCAAAGCCTTCTTAAAGACCCCAGCCATGGCATCCCCCGAATCTTCCACCTGGACGGCCCCTCTGGCAGGCAACCTCGACCTAGCAGAGAAACTCCCGGACAAGATCAACGCCATCAACTACTTCCGCCGCTTCGGCTACCTGACCACCGAGGTCGAGGCCCAAGCCGTCGACCTGACACCCATCATCAAGGCCTTCCAAAAGTCGGGCGGCCTGCCGCAGACGGGCGCCTTCGACCAGGCCACGGCGGAGCTGATGAAGAAGCCCATCTGCGGCTACGCCGAGAAGGAGACGGGCGGCGGCCCGCTGGGCTTCACCACTTTCGGGTCCAAGTGGGACCACACGGGGCTGACGTGGCGCGTGGACAGCTGGAGCAACAAGATCAGCGCTGCCGACGCCCTCACCGCCTTCCGCAGCGCCTTTGCCCGCTGGGCCCAGATCACGCCGCTGACCTTCATCGAGGTGCGGGCTGGTCAGGCTGCTGATATCCGTATCCGTTTTGCGCGTCGTGATCATGGTGATGGCAACTCGTTTGACGGCGCGGGTACCGTCCTCGCGCATGCTTACAGTCCGGGCAACGGCCCGGATAATATTGGCGGGGATGCGCACTTTGACGAGGACGAGGGGTGGAGCCTCGACTTCTTGTCCAAGGTCGGCTTGCATGAGTTTGGCCATGCCATCGGGCTGGGCCACTCGGATGACGCGACAGCCGTCATGTATCGCTTCTTCAACAACCAAGCGGAGTTGCAGCCCGATGACATCCGTGGCGTGCAGAACCTGTACGGGCCGCGCCGGTCGGGCTGGTTCAGCTTCAACGTCGATGCGGGCAACACTGTCGCCCAGGGCTCAGACTTTGCCGCCGTCAGCCGCATCCCAAATTCCATGGAGGTGTGGTGGATCGCGCCGAACGGTGCCGTCGAGGATGCGTACTGGTACGAGGGCGGCACCTGGAACCGGTTCCAGCTCGCGCCGCCGGGGAGCGCCGCGCCCGGCGGCATCCTGGCGCTGTCGCGCATCCCGGGGTCCATGGAGATTTGGTGGATCAGCCCGACGGGCGCCGTCGAGGGCGCCTATTGGTACGAGGGCCGAAGCTGGCAGCGATACCAGCTCGCGCCTCCTGGCAGTGCTGCCCCTGGGAGCAAGATCACGGGCGTCAGCCGGATCCCGACGTCGATGGAGATCTGGTGGGTTGCTGGAAATGGATCGGTCCAGGGCGCCTATTGGTACGCTGGCGGGAACTGGACTCGCTATCAGCTCGCGCCGGATGGGAGCGCAGCCCTCCGCGGCGGCATCAAGGCCACTTCGCGCATCAAGAGCAGCATGGAGCTGTGGTGGGTTGCGCCCAACGGCTCGGTCCAAGACGCGTACTGGTACGAGGGCGGTACATGGAACCGCTTCCAGCTCGCGCCGGCGGGCAGCGCAGCCGTGACTTCGGGCATCGCGGCTACCACGCGTATCCCCGGGTCGATGGAGATCTGGTGGGTTGCGCCCAACGGGTCAGTGCAGGATGCGTACTGGTACGAGGGGGGCAACTGGAACCGGTTCGAGCTCGCGCCGTCGGCCAGCGCGGCTCTGGGGGGGATCGAGGCTGTCTCGCGCATCCCGGGGAGCATGGAGATCTGGTGGACGGGGACGGATGGGTCGGTCCAGGACGCTTACTGGTACGAGGGGTCCAACTGGTCGCGGTTCCAGCTGGCTTCGCCCGGGTCTGCGAGAGCGGGCACCGACTTTGCTGCCACGGCGCGCGTATCCAACTCGATGGAGATTTGGTGTGCCACGACGTCCGGGCAGGCTAAGGATCATTACTGGTATGCGTAGGGCGTTAGTCTGGGTCTTGTGTGAGGGACTGTACTCAAGGTGTTGCGTCAGGCCTGGCATGGAGCCTCCCACTTTCATCTGTTGTTGGGAGACGCACTGTGATATTACGTATGAGGGACCAAGCTGGAATGCCAAGAAGGGACGTAGTACCGGATAATCCTGACGGTGGACTGTAGACTTGAACGTCTACCTTGTAAAGTAACTTGTTGCCGACATGAATGTATAATAATACAAGTGTAAAGTAGCACGACATCCGGTCATTCTTTGACTAAAGGCACTGCGCTGCTGGGTGCATTTGTGCCTGGAATGTATTCACGATTTTATTCATACTTCAACCCCCACTAGTATGTACTTGTGCGCATGAATGGCTTACAAGACCAATTGCTTTCCCCCACGGTTTAGTAGTAGTAGTAGCACCTCAGACCCAAGGTGAGGTATGTACGGTTCTCTTCATGAAAGCATCAAACATCGATCCCAACATGCATAATATCATACTTGGGTGATTCATAAAGGCACCATGTCGCTAACCTTGGTTTCCCCAGCCCGACTTATATGAGTCGCTTTTCCAGCATCAATATGTCGCACTATAGAACCCCTGATCGGGAGTGGTTCCTGGCCGCCTGAACTTCCACTAGCTACCTAGGTACCTATATAAGTACTCGCCCGTGTGCTCTCTCCTTATAGATAGACAAATCATTTCACAGATCCGTTTTATGCTCCTTTTTAATGAGGTACAACGTTCACATGCCAAGGTGCTCTGTTTGAAGCCCGCTGGGTCTCGTTCAATGACAACTGGTATCTGCATTTCGTACCCAGAAATCGAGAAATACATATCAATGGAGTAACGTGTGCAAGGCTAATGCCCGCCAAGCTCCCTTATTGCTAGATATATTACAATCTAAACCTTCGTTTCTTTGTTAGGTGGGATTTTAAGGTGATGTGACCATGAGAAAGGATCCTCGTTTTGCACAAAGGCCTCTTGGTATTGTGTCGCGCCGACAACCCAACCAGGACTGGATCGTACATGCAGCGGTCAATTTTAGTGACAAATTCGTTGGCCCCTCCACATCATTTTCATCTGGTCTCGACGTTCAAGCGCGTGGGGTTGTCCAACTGTCAGAATGGAAAATGCCAACACTTCCCTCCACGAGTCCAAGCCCCACATATCATCCCCCACGGGCACAGCTTTTACTCTCCTCCGAGTCTTCCAAAAACCACCACCCGAGGCCTCTTGAGGATCATGACCGACACGAGCCACCGTGGTATTTAGCAGCACGGGAAAACTGATGCCAGTAAGTCCCTACTCATTTCGACAATCGATGATTGCTCTCGATATTGTCTACGATTCTTTTTTTCCGCGGACTAACCTTTATCTTCTCCAGACGGCTGCTCTCACAACACCTTATCGAACGCGGCCACATTTTCCCAAAACCTCCCGGCCGGATACCAATATCCATAATCGCATCCAAAATGACGCCTCACCTGCCAGTGCCGACAGCCCCCGAGGCAACCTACGGTGCTCTCTCTTCCGTGGGCACCCGGCCTATGTCACTTGACAGACCCGATCTCTCGGTGACTGTGATCGTTGACCTACCGAGCGAGATTCTCCTCCACATCGGTTTTTTCCTCAAGGGCGGAACGTCCGAGAAGAAAGACTTGTGGTCGCTGGCCCAACTGGCGCGCACTTGCACGCGCCTGTGTGCCATCGCGAGACATCTCTTATACACCGAGATTGCTTGCTACCAGAGTTGTTGGACAACGGGGTACCGTTATGTCGGGTGCAGGGATGACCTGATACGCCTGCTACGGACAGTCGCGGAAAACAGTCAGATCGCTGCTCTGGTCAAGTCAATTGACTTCTCATCGTGGGGGATGACGCAGTGGGAGGAGCATCGGACCCTCGATGATGATGAATTTGACAACCCCTTCGCTCTCCACAACCCCCTCGCTCACCACAACCCCCTTGTTTTCCACGACTCCGATGATAAAGATGACCCAAACGGCTCGGATAAAGACCTATGGCTGACATCTACCTCTGCCCAAACCCTCTTTGAGATCATTTACGAGGTCACCGGGGTTGATGGAAGGCTTGGTGTGGAAGTACTCGAGGGTAGCTTTCCATTCGACTGGCTGGACACGAGCAAATCCCTTCTGTTTCTCTTGCTCTGCTTGGCCCCCGGCATCTCAACAATGGTTCTCCCACGCGGCGGTACTCGTTGGCCTGGGCCACTCAATCCACGCCCATGGCGGGTGGCGAGGCGCTACCCCTATATATTCCCCTCGATGAAAACCCTTGTAATCACAGGGGATCATACGACGGACGACTGCTTGTATCTTCTCGGCGACCTCCTGGATTACTCTCCGAACCTGGAGAGTTTACGCATCATCGAGTGCTATCTAGCCGACGAACCGGAGTTCCCCATCGACTCTGTCAGCCTACCAAAGCTCTCAACAATTCACCTCAAAGACACCGACATCTTCATTGAGCACCTGGAGCACATGCTGAGCACATGTACTAGCCTGACCGAATTTTACTTCAAGGGGGAATTGAAGACGCTCGAGGATGGGAGACAGCTCGGAATCTCTAATAGCGCTCGCAACCCGAGGCCGGGTGACACAAGGAGCTTATCCCAGGTCTTTCGCTGTCTCGCGCCATCCCGCGCAACCCTAAGAAGGGTCGTAGTCGAAGACGAGGAGGGGCAGTTATCGTTTCGGCGAGTATGGCCCCGTGGCGAGGTTATGCCAAATCTCCTCGACGGCTTCCCCATGCTTCAGGAGCTGACCGTCTCCTACCGATGTATTGGCAGGATCCATGGTCCCCTGCTGGCGGATGTGATCAAGAAGTGCCCAAACATCCAACTGTTCAGCTTAGTCAACATCGGCAAGCTCCACGCAACTGACGTTTCCCGGCTCGTCCGAGTCGCTCTTGCTGGCCGCCACTTCAACCGGCTACGTACACTCAGGCTGGTTTCCTGTTACTCCCAGGAGAAGCTTGTGCCGAGGGGAGAGGCTTTTACCCACGAGGAATACGTGGGCTTGTTCAGATGGTGGAAGCTGATGTGGGCTGTAAGGAAGGCTGCCAGTGGAGACGCGATCCCGTCTGCCGGAGTGGAACTCACCATCCGACTGAGAGGGGATAGCGATGAGGGCGGATTCCAGCGCAATGAGTGGTGTTACCAGGCCCAAGCATTTTCTGAACTCCAGGCAACGGCGTTGGCTAGAAGAAAGACAGCTCTTGAACAGGAGCAGAGGATATTGGATCAGGTTTAGCCCTGTTAAAGACGAGGGTGACAGAGCTAAGCGGAGGCACAGTAGAGGTCGCCGACGTTCTGGCAGCTAAACTGTGACCTTGTGAATGTGCTTTCATTTTTAGCACTACCCGGCATCCGAACGTTGAGACGCACAGCCCGAGGCTTGTCAGGCTACGTCTCAGAGTTCGAAGTCCTGCCACTTAGCCCACTGAGACTATTCCGACGTAGAAACTGCTAGCGGGGGTAAGAAACGCCCGCTCTCGTTGCAATAACAACACCGATTCTCGTTACAGCAACGATACCCGATTCTCGTTACAGCAACGATACCCGATTCTCATTACAACGACGCCGATTCTCGGTTCTCAGACGGGTAAGTCTGCACAGTCTCACTCACATCACGGATTTCGTGCTATGAACATTCCTGACTTGAATCTCTTCAGGTACTCGCTTATCCCACACCACCGCCAGAAGTCTTTGCTAGTGGTTCGGAGTCGTTGCCGGCAATTCGAAGTTGTTGCACAAATTCCTCCATATGGAGTTTTACGAATTTGAGTTAGCAGCGGTACTCATCTGTTCGCTTGCTGAATCGAGGGGGATCATTAATAAACCATTCCTAGCCGGGGTCATCGACATGGGAATAAGGCTGGAGGGATTAAATACCGTTGCCAGAATGTGTAAGGTATTTTGTAGACCTTCAATCCAACCCATTAGTGTCTGACTGTCCCCCTCCAAGGCCTATGGTGATATTTTGAAGCCCTGTCTAGTATCAAGAAACAGATATACTGGTATTTCGAAACGCACATTTGGTATTTACTGAGGTCTCCCCACCATCAGAAAAATACATTCGTGGTATTTAAAAGGCCTTCCCCACGTGCACAAGCTAACACCTGATAACATTTCGGCCTGACTTAGACCATGGCCCGAGCGAAATGGTAATGTTACAAGGACGCCAACCGATGCATCGTTTCCCGTGCTGAGGGCCCTGAAAGGTGCCATATAATCCCAGTCAACCAATTGATCTATGATCTTTGGAGTCCTGATGTTTGCCGATGGGCTAGACACGTCATTAGGAATACTACTTCCTGGTCAGTCGGAGTCGTCAATCGCATCTTGGAGAGAAAGTTTGAAAGAAGCAAACTGAGTTACGATGAGTAGTTGTGAATAACATCCTTTACACCCCGTGAAATTCCTAAAGATAAGAGATGCAATCCGGGAGTACAGGTGGGCAACAGGCAGGGACATCCTCACGTGGAGCACCACTCAAAAATCTCCACAAGGCAGGAGCAAAGATCCAGCTCCCCACCCTCCGCGAGTGTTTGGAAAGTGTTAGCACCTTCGGCTTCCCCATCTGTTTATGAATGCAAAACCAACATCGATATTAGCATCATGGCGCCCCCGAAATTAAAACGAGGCAATGATGGGGCAAAAGACCACGACAAGAACCAGGATCTGCCCTCCTTGAAACCCAGCGTTCCCAAGCGCATGGCCATTGGCACCTTCCACCTTGTCAACAAGGCGGTGCCCTGGCACAAGCTGCCTGCCTTTGCCGGCGCCCTGAATCTCGCCTCGCTGCGCCTTGAGCTCCGCCAGTTCAATCTCCACGATGGGCACGCATCCCCCCTCGCACAGGGCAATGCAAGAGACCTTCCGCTGCCAGACGAGCGATACCGAGAAGCACGGCACTCCGATGGCAAGTTCAACTCGCTCCAGCTCCCGCTCATGGGGTGTGCCGGGATGCGATTTGGCCGCAACTTTCCCCGCGAGTTCACCCAGAAGCCGACAGAGGAAGAGTTGTGGACACCGAATCCGCGAATGATCAGTGACAAGTTCATGGCCCGCAAGGACGGCAAGTTTATACCAGCCACGACGCTAAACTTGCTGGCTGCGGCTTGGATCCAGTTCCAAATCCACGACTGGTTCAGTCACGAACTGGTAGGATTGCCCTCCTGAGATATTGCCTTGGAGACTAACGTCACGGTTGGTTTCCAGAGCGACGAGAAGTTTGACATTCCGCTACCCCCCGACGGCCACCCGTGGCCACATGGGCGTATGCAGCTTCGCAAGACCAAGGAGGATGCCGTGCGCGACCCAAGCGACATCGAATGTCCCGGCTACCGCAACACCAACACGTCGTGGTGGGATGGGTCTCAGATCTATGGCTCGGACGAGGCTAGTACCCAGAGTCTTCGCAGCAAAAGCCACGATGGTAAGCTGGCACTGGACGAGAACGGCGGTGAAGCTTTCCTGCCTCGAGATGTGAGCGGGAATTCATTGACGGGGCTCAACAAGGACTGGTGGATGGGCCTAGAGCTATTGCACACGCTGTTTGCGCGGGAACACAATACCATTTGCGATAGGCTACGGGAAGCCTATCCGGAGATGACCGGGTGAGACCTCCCTCCGGAATTGCGATGAGGTCCGGATAGGCTATTCTGACCTGATATTAGAGATCAAATCTTCGATAAAGCACGTCTCGTCAACTCTGCACTCATGGCCAAAATCCACACGACCGAATGGACACCTGCTATCCTCGCCCACCCAGCCCTCAAGATTGGCATGAACGCCAATTGGTGGGGCATCGCCGGCGAGAAGATCACCAAACATCTTGGCCGCGTCTCCCGCACGAGCGAGATCATCAGCGGTATCCCCGGCAGCGGCACCTCACAAGACGGCACACCCTTCTCCCTAACCGAAGAGTTCGTCTCGGTATATCGCATGCACTCACTCATGCCCGACACCATCGCCTTCTCCTCATCCACAACCGGCTCCTTCATCAGCGAAATCCCCCTCCCTTCGCTCGCCTTCTCCCACGCCCGCGACGCCTTTCTCTCCAACACCTTCAGCATGGCCGACGCCCTCTACTCTTTCGGCATCGCCCACCCCGGCGCCATAACCAACAACAACTACCCCGACTTTCTGCGCAACCTGACCACCCCCGACGGCCAGACCATCGACCTCGGCACCGTCGACATCCTACGCGACCGCGAGCGCGGCGTGCCGCGCTACTGTACCTTCCGCCGCTTGCTCCGCCTCCCCGTACCCAAGACATTTGAGCAACTCACAGGCGGCAACGCTACGCTAGCAAAGGAGCTGGCGGAGGCGTATAATGGGGATGTCGAGTTGGTGGACGCGCTGGTCGGGTCGCACTCCGAGCCTGTGATCCCGGGATTTGGGTTCAGCGAGACGGCGTTTCGCGTGTTTATCCTGATGGCGTCGAGGCGGTTGAAGAGTGATCGGTTCATCGCGGGAGATGCCTGGGGGCCCGGGACGTACACCGAGGTTGGGTTCAAGTGGGTGCAGGAGATGGGCATGAAGGATGTACTGGCGCGGCACTTTCCTGAGCTGGGGGTGGTTCTGGGAAGGACGGAAGGCAATATGTTTGCGCCGTGGGATAAGGTGGGGGGATAAGGGCATCCTTTGGGTCCCTGTTGGCATCCGGCTGGGAGTCCATGGACTGAGACACCCATCAGAGAAAGTGAAGATTGAGAAGTCCCCGTGCACCTACCAACAAACTCTTCCAGCCCAGTACCTACTTAGGCTTGTAATACTACGAGTACAACCTATTTAGAGCTGAGGCAGTCAGGTTTCAGCTGGTAAGCTTGGCGCTTCTCTTCTTTTGACCCGGCTTTCCTTTCGTTTTCTTTCGGGGTCACCGCTTTTTTCCTGGGAATATTATCAAGGAGAAGCTTTCTCCTTGGCAACATGCAATGGCCACGATTGGCATCCCCGCATTTCGGCCGCGCCCATCATAGAGACCCCGGAGGCGTTTCCTATCTCGCCCAATCAGTATCCCTGCTGTGCTCTTCGCCATATCCCTGAGCGGCATGACTCCTTCGGATCCATGGTCAAATTTCTTCAACTTATGGTAAGGTCCCCATCGGAAAGCGTCGTCTGGTCTTGTTCTCCTCCTGCAACTCGGTCTCTTGGCTTGGAAGCACCATCGGATACGTCACAGAGTACAGCATGACGCAGCATAGCCAAACGATCGCAACTGATGCTGTCGAGAAACCGCCACTGCAAGTTGTAAGCTCGACTCCGTACACGACATGGAACTCTCGAGATCGAAGCTTGCTCGTCTGCCTCCTCGGATACTTAGTACTGGCATCCTCGCTGACGGCAAATATCTACTTCCCACTGATCGATCTCCTAGCGGAACAATACGGCGTTTCCACGCAATCGATCAACTTGACAATCACACTGTTCTTTGTCTTCCAAGGCATCGCCCCGTCGTTCTGGTCGCCCTTGTCCGACTCATTCGGCCGGCGTCCCGTCTACCTCATCACCTTCACAATCTACGCTGGCGCGTCACTCGGCCTGTCAATCGTCAGCAACAGCTACCCGGCCCTCCTCCTCCTACGCGCGATGCAGAGCATCGGGGGGTCAGCCGTGCTCTCGCTTGCGTATGCCGTCGTTGCCGATGTGACCGTCCACTCGGAAAGGGGACGGTTCCTGGCGCCCATGCTGACGGCGACTAACATTGGGCCTTGCATCGGGCCCACTATTGGGGGCGGGACGGTCCTTGCTTCCGGAGACCCCAGGTGGTGCTTCCGCGCGCTGCTGATATTCGGTGCATCGGCTACCTTGCTCATCGCGTGGACCCAGCCTGAGACGGCGCGGGCCGTGGTCGGCAATGGCGCCGTGCCTGCCAAGGGTCTCTGGAGGACATGGTGGAGTCTTCTTTATGTGTGGAAGAAGAAGCGGGGGGTCTCGCCTGTTCCCAGTCCCGACCTCGAGGAGCAGCCTCAGTTCGACGTATGTGAAATCGGCACTGTGAAAAACTCTGCCGGAGCTATCTCCGGCATCACGCAAGGCCCGGGGCGCGCGACCGATTTGCCTGCTGCGAGATGTCAGAAGGGCACAGTGGCCGAAGTTGACATCAACACTGGCAAAACCGGCGAGGGAGCTCTCATCATGCCCAACCCCCTCCCATCACTCCGCATCGTCTTCTACCCGGACACTTTTCTCACCCTCTGGCTTGCCGGCGCCCCCTATGCGCTCTGGTTCTGTGTCCAAACTTCGACAACGCCCATCTTCAGCCGGTCCTACAGCTTCAACCCTCTCGAAGTGGGATGCTGTTTCCTAGCTGGCGGGATCGGCATCATCGCCGGGGGCTTCATCACCGGCCGGCTGCTGGACAGGAACTACAAGCACGTCGCCAAGGAGGCGGGCTTCGCAATCGACCGTGTCCGCGGCGACGATATCACACGCTTTCCCATCGAGCACGCGCGCTCGCGGGGGTCCATCACCATCATTGCCGTGTCCATGTGCGTCGTGGTGGGCTACGGTTGGGCGGTGGAGCGGCGGGTCCACGCTGCCGTACCTCTTGCGTTCCAGGCGTACATGGGATGCAAGTGCACCGTCCTGCTTCAGACATACAGCGCCCTAGTTGTCGATGTCTTTCCCGACATGCCGGGGGCGGCGGCCGCGGCTAATAACATTGCGCGGTGTCTGCTGGCTGCAGCGGCGGTGGCGGTCCTGCAGCCGCTGGTTGGTGCCATGGGCTACGGCTGGGTCTTTACGCTTCTTGGCCTGTTTGACGCTACCTCCTGCATCCTCGCGGTCTTGGTGTTGAGGCGATGGGGCCGCGAGTGGAGGGATCGGCGCGGGGAGCGAACCAGGGGGCCGGCGTAAGGGCGCGCATCTATCGCCTGCATGCATACACCGGAGACGCAGCAAACTTGATGTCTCACGGCTTTCTCTGGTCGAGTCCTGCGTGCGATTCTTTTTTCCCTCGGCAGTGACCTGGTTATCGGGCGCCAGGTTTGCCCCCCGCGGGTAGATGGCGGCGAGAAAACGGCGAGGGGGGATTCGATTACGCTAGGATTTCATGGTCGTTCAAAGCTGCACGGAAAGGCCCCTCTGTGTGGAGGCCGCGGTGAGGAGCTTGTTGCGTCTCCCGTCTCTTATTGGCCCCCATACACGCCCCTGAATAGCTCCATATCGTCCCCTCGATGTCCAGGACAACCCGAGTGTAGGAAGGTAGCATTACGTATTCTACTTTCTAAGGCGCCATGGGTTGATCACGACAAAGTAGTCGGTTGATACGTACCTACCTAGGTATAATGCGTCACATACCTACCTATGTAGTCTCACCCAGTACTTTTTTCTGGCCGAGTCCGTATTACACAGTAGTCGCAGATCCTGAGCAAGGGGTGAGTCGCACTGAGGGCCGCCTGAGCCGAGGTGAGTCCAAGGAATTTGCTCCGGCTATGCTTGCCGTGACCATAAATGGGCCGGTATGGGTGCTCTCTGTGCAGCCCCCCAAACCTTGTTTCTGGCCATACGGCTAAACTAGGCATTTGCCAAGGGGCGAAATATTCAGTCCCGAATTTTGGCCCAGAATATACCAGTATATGCCTTGGGGTAGTACATGACATACCAGGACATGATGGTATGTCCTACAATATACTAGCACATGACGGCATATCCCAGAATATACTAGTAGGCCTTTTGTCAGAGGCGAGACCTAAAATCCGTCCCATGTCGCGTAAACTTACCAATTTTCATAGCAGGGTAAGCACTGGGTAGGCAATGGCAAACCGAAGCTAAGCCGGAGGTGAAGCGAGCCTGATTTTAGCCTAACTATTTTCGGACGGGGTCTACTTCTTTTTAGTCTTAGACTGCCTACGCGGTGGCCGCGTTATATCATTCACATCTCAAGTTCTCAACAACTTAAACGTAACAGAAAAAGGGTTTCGCCACCACAGCTAAACTTTATTACTTACTAACATAGGGATTATCCCGAGGAAGGCTTCAACATTGTTGGCTTTACTGTATACGTTATGTAGTAAACTATGCCTATACTTTGCTAGGAACGCTGTTCATCCTGTCTCGCTGTCATTCAACGGTGTGTGACATAGATTGCCGTGGGTAGGAGACCGGCCTAGTTAAGCAACTTGAAGTCTGCGCACATCTCCTAGGCCATGTCGTGGAGATAGAATGCCAGTAGTGGCAGGTCCGCCCAGCCTCCCTCCCTCGTGTCCATGGAAGGGAAGCCACGAGACACGGGTGGGAAATGGGAATCATTTGGGGATGGCGCCCTAACAGTAACAGGCTTCGAATCGCCCTCGGTCATCGATAAAAGAAGCTTTTGCACATGAACGTAAATAGTAATGACTCACTGCAAGCAAAAGTCAGTTTGCCCCAGCTTACACGCAGCCCTCGACATAAAAAGCGGGCGGCTGCAGAAAATATTTGCCCACCCATCCCCCCCCCTCCGTTCTCGAGTTTTTCCATCATCGAACTTTGGTCCTCAGATTGAAACACAATTCCATCACTGGGGACACCCAAACCACTGCACCACGGATAATTATGTTCGAGCTCTGGCGCCCAAAAGACAGGCTATATGCCTAAATTGAAACATCTCAGGGAATGCGTTGGGAGAGGGTAGCTGTGGGTTACATCTGGGGGGCAGTTACGAGCGGGAATTGTGCAGCTATAAGAACCCTCTTCCCCCTTCCCGTAGAAGGCTCAGCGTAACAAGGCCCGAGGGAGACAATGATGAATGGCATAGCGCGGATCGCTCTTGACTGATCCCACCAAGTGACCAAGTGGATGAGTGGGTGGCAGAGCAGTGGTTCCGGTCAAGAGCCAACTGAGTCTCCTCGTTCCTTCTATAGAGATGTTACTTTTGGTGGCACAGTTACACTGTTACATATTCGGTTTTTTTTTTTTGCCTTTTTTTTCTTCATAGGGATGTTTTGTTTGCGCAGGTATCTGTTAGCGCTGGTGCTGTATGTAACACTTGATCGCCGACCGGGACTTCCATTTTGCAATGCCTACCGACTTCTTTTTTTAATATAATAAAGCTAAGGGTAAACCCCTACCCGTTAGGCTCCTAAGCACCCTGAGGACGATTATAGGCCACGAGCTTTGCGACATTGATCACACGGTGTGGGAAGCCGCCCTCTGCCGCTGGCCGGGACCCGGGAACCCCATCGAGGATACCTTCTCATCGAGCCTTCTAGGGGCCGATGATCTACTCGAGCAGCGGTACGGTCCATTACTGCGAGACCGAGATGGTCTGGGAATGCGACACGGCGACACGATGCGAGTGCTAGCCCGCGCCGCGGCTACCAACTAACCGCGTCCTCCGTAGCCAGAGGTCGCACCATGGGCCCGAGGAGGAACATCCCTCAGCGCTGTGGCGCGGCGTCGTCGAGGAGTATTCCGCCCGCAAACTGACCAAGCTCAGCGACCGCCTCCCTGCCCTCGCCGGCCTGGCCAAGAAGGCCGCTGGCCTAGGGTCTACCTCCTACCTCGCGGCTATCTGGAAAGAGCATCTGCCGGATGCCCTCGTCTGGTTCGTTCCGAATTGTGCGAGCAGTACTCGGCGTGCTGCCAAGGCAGGCTGGAGTGAAATCAACGAGGAGTATATTTTTGTGCTGCTACAGCTTATGAGGCTTGAGGGGAAGGAGGTTTCGGTGTCTATTGTTGAAGAAACTCGATGATGAGGACGGTTTTTATCAAAGGGTGGGCTTTGCCATATGGTCTGATATGGGCCTGATGCTTGGTGAAAGGGCTTTTCTCGGAAGGTTTAGCACGAAAAGTTTTAGGCTTGTTTAATTGTTTTCCTCTGCTAGTACCAAGTACCTCCAACCTAGGTAGGTAGGTTGTAAGTTTTCCACAATAACCCACCAATTACCATCCTTCTCGATAGCTCTAGCGAGATATACTGTGACACAGGGTCGGTGAGGACGGTGTGGCTACGGTCAATAAGGTCGACGGTGTTCAGATGCACATGTGGAAAACGGGAGGGATCAATTCTAACCCTTCTGTGACATTGCGCGTACAGTGGGCCCACTTACCACTGCGCTACACACCCAAAAGAGTCGCCAGAATATCAAGGCTGTATGCCTTGCTACTCTGAGTGGGTTATATACGCCCGACAGCCCCGCCTCACCGATTTCCTGTGCGGGCCTTCGGCCACGCCGTTGCTCCCGTGTCCACGGCAGCCTCCGGAACCCACCGTGTGCACAGTCCTCACTACGGTATGCCCCCGCGCGGCGTTGGTGATAGGTCAAGTAACACTCATGCAAAGAGGTTGGTGGCATTTTAGGCGTGGTTGGCTTGATCGAATCACTGCCCGAAGTTAGGCAGACACCTCCTGCGGCATCTATCCCGTCTACTTCGGCAGCAATCTCTTTAGGTTCATACATATTCATAACAAAGAATAAAACTGCTCTGAAACTTCAGCCCCCGGACGACGCTCCACGAGTTAATATGTCTCGTTACAGCTCCACACCCCCGGCATCCTTCAGGTCCGCACGCAACTGTTCAAGATACTCCTCAACTCCAAGCCTATGCTCTGGTGACAGATCATCATCGAGAGCCACCTTGCAATACTCCACTTCCCGTTGAAGACTAATCTTCTCCTTTTCCCGTTTAGCTTGCTCGATGCGTTCGGGTTTACCACCGCTTCTCTCCAGTTGGTCCACTCTGTCCTTGCACACGCTCAGATCCCCCTGGAGCTTGTTCATTCTTTGCTTGTACTTGGAAGGAGGGTCTAATATGGGCAATCGGGTTAGAATCTTGGAGTCTGAAGCTATTCATGGTGGGAAGAGGGTCAGGCCAGCGTACTGTAATCTTTCATGAAAGTTCTTCCGTCAGAAACTCTTTTCTTATCGCCGCTTTTATCCTGGTCGCCACCCATGGTGCTGCGCACTTTTCGGCTGGTGCTTTGCTAGTGCTCGGCAATTATGAAAGGGAGTGGGCAGAGTCCAGCAAGCCTGGTGCGAGATTGATGCAGCGAGGTGTGAACACGCCGTGGATGGGAGATGGGAGTGTAGATTTCGGTGGGGCGAAGAGTTCGGCCGCCTACCTTATATAAACGAGGGCGGAGAACCCTCGGGGGCAGGGTTATTCTGCACTCTGCGCTCTGATCGCCTTCCTTGTGACCTTTCGGTCAAGCACCGAATTTCCAGTGCGGCAATATGCACCTCTATCACACGCTCAGCCGGATAAAGAGGTGTCCTCAGAGCCCTCCGGACATCCCTGACAATGGATTCAGCTGCTCCCAAGGTCGTCGGGAGCAGTCAGGAAGGGGACGGTGTGTGGTTTTAGAACCGGTGTGGGTGGAATATCGAAGCTTCTGCTCGGCGTGTCAGCTAGGTGTGGAAACGGAATTATCGGTTGAATAAAGGCCCTCGCTGTGCCGTCCTCCATGATGGACGCGTCCATGTAAGATCAGTCATTGGCTAGAGGCATATGCAGCCCTCGAAGCTCGCCATCGCCGAATTCGGTAATCTTTGGTTGTACGGCATGGGGAAATGCAACCTTGCCAATGCCTTGTCGGTATGGCTGCCTAGGTGCGGGGACAGTGAGGAGGAATCGGGCGTCGGGGGGACCTAAGGCTATCTTTACGTCGGCAGAAAGGCAGAAAATCTCTCAGAAAGACTTCCTTGCTACATACAGGTCGATTCCCGTAAAGAATTATTTCGGTGGCAAGAGAAAACTATAAATTCCCCTCTCAAGGACTGCTACTGGCCGTGCTGTTTTGGCTTTGCTTTAGGTCTCTGTCGTGAAGGTCAGCGCAGACAAGGCTGTAGCCTGCCGATATCCAAGACAGCTTGATAGGACGATCTGCAGCACTGAGAAAGGTGTGGATGCATTACATGACAGCTGTCGCACCTTGCTGCGCAGATGGCAGTCTTGGGCTCTTAGCTCCTTTCTTACCAATGACTTGATGTCGGAATTGCCGAGGGTGCCCACAATGCATATCCTCTCGGTGACACGACAGAGTTCGACGTAGGCCAGGCCATGTCAGATAAAAAGACCCCTCAATCTTTTTTTTCTTGAGGGAAACTCGAGCCGTGTAAAATGTCACGGGATGAAACACGTTGTTATATCAGGTGCCTCCAAAAACAGATGATGGGAGAGGCTTCGACTAAAACCATCGATCGGCCTTTTGCATGCTGGTATCTTGTCTCTTGCTAATAAGAAGAAATGCTGGTTTTCCTTGTGAGCGCTGCAGCCAACCAACTTGAAGTCTTTTTATCCTTGCGTCCCAGTGACCTGGGAGGCTAGAAAGTGCTGCGCTCTAAAGCCCCAGGTCGGCCCAAGCGGGTCTCGTTAGTGCCCAAGAGCTGGCTGGCTGGATGGTGATTCGAGACAGACAGCAAATCATGAGCAACTTTTCTCCATGTGGTGGAGCACGATATGAAAGAACGGTAACTGCGGCAAATGGGATTGCGATGTGAATGTCTGCATGCTGCGGCGGGGGGGGTTATCCGGCCCATTGAGCTTCACTTGAAGTGCATCTCTGCAGTGTAAGGCAGATGCAATGCACGGTGGCATCGTCATTTATGATGGCATGCCTTTGTCAATAGAAAATCACCAGCAGCAAGTTGAAGAGGGGCGGACCTTGGTTAGACATCATGATTTAATTCCCCGGTCCCCACGAGTACAAGTGAGAGCAAGGTTCAACTTCATCCCAGCAACTGCTGAATTACGACCAGCGAAAGTTATCCCACCACAACAACATCAGCAAACCCAACCACCCCTATGGCGTCCTCTTCATCTACATCTACCTCGGTACCGTCAAGTCCCTTGAGCGAGCGGTCGGGATCCAGCCGTACATCGGCGCCATTGCTTACTGGCAACAACCGACACTTGGCCCGGACCCATAGCATCGGGGAACATGGAGACGAAGAAATAGCAAGATCTGCACCTCCGATCCCACCTTGGGACCCAACGAAGAACGAGGGCGCACCCGACGGCTGGCCTCAGTTAGCGAAATTCATGGTCGAGCGCCCCACCGTCCAGTCGTTTCCTCGCTTCCACGAAGCAAACATGAAAAACTTGCTGTACTACCAAGTTCAGATTGCCAAGCTGGAGAGGGAACTGAAGGACCAAGAGAGAGACGACTGGGAGGATACCGAAAAGATGGAGGAAAACGAGCGGTATGCTTACTACCCAGACAAGATGGTTCGCCAGCCGTCGTCGCAGCAGTGGAAGCTGGTCTTGGAGCTACGGAAATGCCTCCATCAGTACAGTCAGATGAATCCCTTTCTTTCTTCTTATGCCTAGTTGCGCCAATGACCACCCAGGACTGTCTTGCCTAGCGCAACGTGTTAAAACATACCTCCTAACCTTCCTCCCGCGACAGACAGAGCCCTAGTCGAACTCTCCCAGGTCTCAGCGTTGCCTGAGCCTAGCAAGATCAACGTGCAAACGCTCTTCAAGTGGCTGACGGACGAGAAAAAAGGTGGCTGCAAAGTCGCCGGATCCGGAAGCAGTGCATGGGGTGATCAGAACATAGCACTGGAACGTCAGAGCTTATCGGAAATATTTCACCCTTTGATTCAAAGCATTTTTGTGTTTTGGAAAGACCCGCCGGCCCGAACCGACGCCGACCTGGTGGTGCCACGCCTGCACCATGCGGTAGATGGATTTACCGGCTGGGTTGCCGACGTCTGGACACCGTTTTGCTTTGGCTTCAGAGAATACTGGAAGAAGGGCAACAAGGGCAAGGTGAGTATTTCCGTCATCCTATCTCGCGAGTCAACATGTCTTAACCGTTGTGCCAGGATACCTTTGAGACACACTCAGAGAGTAACATGTTGCGATTTACCTCGGCGGTGGCTACCGTCGTGGCATGTCTGCTACCGACGCTAGCCATCAGCATCTTGACCACGGCGCGCGGAATGACCGAGACGCTCCTCTATATTGGCGGATTCACGGCCTTATTTTCTGTTGGCCTGATGGCTCTGGCCACGGAAACGTCAAGAGTGCAAATCTTTACCGCTACTGCTGCGTATGTGCTACCAACTCCTTAACCCATTACTTCTCTCCTCCCCTCCGACGTGTGAAATCCCTGCCAAAATGCCTACAGATACTTGAGCTGACCTTCTGGTCACCCAATTTGAAGCTTCTCGGCTGTGCTGGTAGTATTCGTCCAGAACCAATAAAGCTAGCTTAGGCTTTGGGGCGAGCTGATGGAAAGAGTGCATGTCAAAAGTCGATATTTGTCGCGAATTCGAGGTGAAGGGATATACGAATGAGGTTGGGGGGAATGTACACCAAGGCATACTCAGGAACCAAGGTACATGAGGGACATGACATCGTTTTCCTACTCTAGCCAATCCGATTTATGTGATAATGACCTAGTGGATAGACTCTCTGTTTCTCTGAGCGTTAGTGGCAATACTACCTTCCGGCATCATGATAGGGTCTCTTGCGGGTGGACATCACCCACACGTCTTGGCTGCCTTGCTTTTATGTGAAAGTATACGTGACTCTTTTGGAGCTTCCTCTACAAACTAGTGTCACAAGTTACAAATTTGGGTATGTCAAGGTAGCCCTGAACATATGAGGATAGGGTACAACAACATACTAGAAACAACCAGAGTGAGAAGAATACAGTAGTTAGAATTCTGCTGGCTATGACCGAGGGTGATAGGTGCGTTCAATTCTAGCCTTTTCTGGAAGCCTCTAGCTTTTAGTGCCCCTATTTTATGTTTCTTCTAAACAAAGCCCCTGAACTGCCTATTCCTCTTCCGGCTAGCGCCTTCTTTGTTTCCTTTCTGTTCTTCCACGGTCTGCCGTCCTGAGCCGTTGTTTTGACTTGGCATGGCTATTCCTGGCTTGTAAAGTTCTTCTTAGTTCTTTACAGACTCTTCTAGCACTAGCCTTCAAGGGTTCTAGCCATTACAGTTATAACAATCCTACGGCCTCTAGTCAGACATCGGTACGTCATACGGGTTCGGTGGAGCTGAATTACTGTAAAGCTATTCTCTATAGTAAAATTTAAAACCTGACTCACAGCTATATAAAAGGCTCTAGCCTGAGCAAAGACTGAGTAGGACCTGAGCCAAGGTAAGCAATATCACATAGGTCGAGAGGTAGCGTAGGTATCTAGATTTATCTTATATAATAAGGAATCTCTACGTTTCTCTAGGATCCACGTTCCGGTTCCAGCTGTTGAGTTCCTAGCGAAGTTATTTGCTGTTGTTATTTCTATGTTCTTACTATACACTCTACTAACAATTCTCGAAAACTCCTATCTTCTTATATATCCGGCCTATCCGTCTACTTTACGTTACCTGAGGATTATCTGCTAACGACAGTATACTAGTAAAAGGATACCTAATAGATTCTATACTAATGGCCGATCCATGAGATTAACCCTTATTAGAGTCTTGAGAAACGAAATAAACTCGCCTATAGGTATAACGCCAGGTCGATGGTATAAAGAACTCTAATACCTAATTACGCGAAAGATTAGGAGGAAACCCACCGCCCGTATCCGGCACTCAGCTGCATGCGACCCCTGAAATCTTTCCTAAGCAGTTTGGAGAGATTATAAACCGTCCCTCGGAGCCCGAGCAACCCCCCTTATCCTGGAAGACCGAACTTGACAAGGTGCGGTTCGCTTTCTACATGAAAGGCGAGGTTCGCAAAATCCAAAGCTATCTGAGTGTCCACATTAGGACCATCAACATGATGCTGGCCGAGTATGGCCTCGAGACCATGGACCGTCTCGATGGAGAAGTCGGAAGCCCAGTACCTGCACATTAGAGAGCGGCTCGAGGTAACAAGAGGCATACTCGACCAAGTGCGGTCGAGTGTATGCACAAAGCAGCTCCTGGCCGTTTACAAACTCGCGTTCCTGCTTGAAATGCTGTACCGCCTAGTCGACGGCGGGTTGCGCGCGTCGTGGAAATCGATCTAGAACATGGTAGCTACAGTGTGTGGTAAGTGACACCCGTCAAACCAATCTGCCTTGTCCGCCTTGCGTAGAGGCTAGGAAGGTTCCTGCATGTTACGTGAATCCGAGTGGCTGGGGACAAGCAGTGTCGCAAACACAGGAGACTCACTGTGCACTCATGGAGATTCGAGAGTCCATTCAGGCCGTCCACCGCCCCGACGCCTGTTGAACATTCTCCCAAGATCCGGTCATGCTTGAGGACGCTCTCGAGCGCAAAGTTCCCCATACCTTCAGAGTACGAAATTTCTTTTTTTGGGGCTCGTCGGCCAAATCATCCAATACCAGTTCCAAAACGGACCGGGGTCACCCCAGGCCGGTATTGAGGTCTATCAAATCTTTGATGCGAGGTGTAGGAGTACCACTCTCTCGTCCGGGTCGCACCTACGGCCGAGAAGCTCGCTTATCATGACTATGAACGTAACTGCATTTTTCAAGCCAAATCTGAACGACCAATGCTCTCCCACCTTTGGTTGCCGTTCGTCTGAGTTCGAGAGGTTGGAGGAGGGCGGGGAAGACCTGGTCAGTTTATTGAACGGCTCATGCATTGTCAAAACCGCTGACCTGCGTACGCACGGTAGATGTGTGTGCGGTGTTGTGGTTCACCGAGATTGACCAAATGTTTCCCATGGACTTTGGTGATACAATTACTTGTCAACTTGCCAAAGGAAGGCAGGAGCATCGCCATGCCGAAGGAATTGATCTTCCGAAAGAGCAACGTTCTGCAAGACGGGCTGATGGAGCTGGCCAAAGGGGTAAATGGTCTGAATAACTTAAAACCAGAAAACAGGACCAGCAGGGGATATTCAGAGTACAAGTACGTGGCAGTCACGAGATCTGAACGCGGCGTGATGTCGGGTTCGGAGTCAAAGGACTAGCCCGGGATTTCAGAAAGACTCTTCCGTTTTTTGTCCCAAATGATCCCGAACCCCGAGACGAAGAAGCCCTACAACACCATGCGTGGGATAGCCTCAAGATATACAGCGGACATTGGCCCCTCTCCTCCAAGTTCCGACACATTACGATCCGGTGATACTCCCGAATGGAAGCATTTCTATCCGCCCGAAACACGGCCCGGTTTTTATTGCCACGGGGGCTCTGCCTCTGTCGGACGACATGAATACCGGTCTCAGTTCTAAGCCTGCAGAACGGCAGCATCCTCCAGGGTGAAGATAGCGACAGAGAGGCTTGGATCGAGGCGTGTACCGCCTTTATTCGCGCCACAGGCTCCTGCACGTATTGCCGCCTAGCCGACAGAGAGGTAACAAACATTACCCTTTCCTGTCCTCCCTGCCCAAGTTTTGAAGCAGGAGCCTCTTTTGACTATATGCCTACAGTGTCTTCACTACGACCCAGTCGTCGCCAGCAGCTTGGAGAGGGCGTATTTGGGAGCTTGCATGCAAGAACCCCTGTTCAGTGTCCGGGCCCATATAGGCCCTCATAACATGGGCGGGCTGGGAACTGCCGTTTATGGATCCATCAAGGTGGTATTGCTCTCCTATGAAATCCTGATTTCTAAAATACCTGGATCACTCGAAGAATCTATTGGTGGGCCGGGGGAGACCGAGATGCTCTCTCAGCGTCGTGCCCCCATAGTCATCCCGGAACAGGCCACGGCGCTGCAACTCGGGCACGAGTTTCTGCGTGACGTCGTCTAGCCCCTGGGGTAGGAACGGGAACGTGACAGTGAACCCGTCGGCGCCCTCCTCGGCCAGCCAGATGGCCATCTCGTCGGCAATCGTGGCAGGGGTGCCGACGAAAGCCAGGCCGGCATAGCCGCCATAGCGCTGGGCGAGCTGCCGCACTGTGAGCCCCTCGTCTGCGGCCAGCTTCGCCACGCCGAGGCGGCTGCTCTTGCTCGCATTGGTCTCGGGCAGATCAGTCGGCAGCGGGCCGTCAGGGTCAAACTGGGACGCGTCGGCCCCGAGCGAAACCGACAGCGACGCAATGGCGGTGTCATAATGGACGTACGTGTCCAGCTCGAGGCGCTTGCCCTTGGCCTCCTCCACCGTGTCCCCGACCACGATCAGCGCAGCGGGCAGGATCTTGATGTGTTGGGGGTTGCGCCCCGCCGCCACCGTGCGCGCCTTGATGTCCCGGTACAGCTCCTTGGCGCCGGCCAGGTCCTTGGGCGAGCAGAAGACGACCTCGGCTGTCTCGCCCGCCAGCTGGCGGCCGGGCTCGGACTGGCCGGCCTGCACAATCACGGGCCAGCCCTGGACGGGCCGCGCAATGTTAAGTGGGCCGCGCACCTTGAGGTCGTCGCCCTTGTGGTTGAGCACGTGCATCTTGTCAGGGTCGAAGTAGACGCCGCTCTCGCGGTCGCGCACAAAGGCGTCGTCGGCGAAGCTGTCCCACAGCCCCGTGACCACGTCGTAGAACTCGCGCGCCCGCTTGTAGCGGTCGCCGTGCTCGACGTGCTCGTCGAGCCCAAAGTTCTTGGCCGAGTCGGGGTTCGCCGTCGTGACAATGTTCCACGCAGCGCGCCCGCCGCTCAGGTGGTCGAGCGAGGCAAACCGCCGCGCGACGTGGTACGGCTCGTCGTACGTCGTCGACGCCGTCGCCGCCAGCCCGATCTTGTCGGTGACGACCGACAAGGCTGACAGCAGCGTGAAGGGCTCGAACGAGGTCACGGTGTGGGACCGCTTGAGCGCCTCCACCGGCATGTTGAGCACGGCGAGGTGGTCGGCCATGAAGAAGGCGTCGAACTTGGCCGCCTCGAGCTTGGTGATGAAGGTCTTGAGGTGGGCCAGGTTGAAGTTGGCGTCGGGGTATGACCCCGGGTACCGCCACGCACCCGAGTGCAAGCTCACCGGCCGCATGAAGGCCGTGAGGTGCAGTTTCTTGATCTCCGACATGCTTGCGTTACTTGACCTTTTTGCGTTGGGATGGAAGGGGAGAGGCGTATGGTGTGACTGGTCAGCCTATTGAAAGGGGAATCAGAGGGTCATATATTCGGATGTGTCGGCTGAGATATATACAAAACACATTTTAATTGCGGACAAATGTCCAACCAACGGCGCAACTCAACTCCTCGCGTTGTGATTATATATCAGGGTTAGATGACAAATTAGCGGAGCTCAATCAAGGCGAACGGCATCGCGTCATGCGGGCCGACGATGGCAACATCTAGTAACGGTGTTAGCTCAAGAGTCCAGATCCTATATTACCTACTAGTATTGTGTTGTCGATTAGCGTGCGATTCGGAGTTGTAGCTCTAGAACTGCGACACACTGTTTCAAGAGCATCTCAATGAGTGACCAAGCACCAAGCTAGGCGAGTCGCAGTCCCACTTCAACACGACCCAACTTCAACACGACTTATGCGGTGGAAGACTGAAGGGCCCCCATTGGTCGGTATGCACTCGTCAGCTGCGTCAGTGCGATGGGTCTGAGCCGGAATCGCGGAAAGCGTTAGTAAGTGATGAGTTGATGGCGGGGCGAAAGCCCCTTCCAGCATAGAATCCGAAGAACCACCAAGAAAAGAGACTCAAGACCGGGGCGGGTGATCGAGGTGAGGGCGCGGGCTGTGCCGGCGCTAACCCTAACCCAGTCAGCCTAGGGGTGATGCTGGCGGCGTTCCGGGTGTAAAACGTCCAATGTCAATTCACTCCCGCGCCAGGCCAGACTCACCAGCCCACATTCGCAGTCGCAAACCCAACCAACCCACACCCCTTCAACGAGCGGCACCTTGGAAGCTGTGAAGAACACCACAAGTCCCACGAAGCAATTGCGTCCGGCGCAGTGCCCCCCCCCCTCCCGATCATGCCTCGACAAACCAGGTCCGTGTCCAGAGCTGTCCAGACCCTCCAGACAACCATCGCCACAGCGACAACAGTGACAACGGCGACCACAAGCCCCAAGACAAAACCACCAAAGAGACCGGCGCCAGCACCGGCACCCGCATCACCCGCATCGACACCAGCCCCGACCGCCGCGTCCTCCCTCCCGATCCACCACTTCCCGTCCATGGCCGGCTGGGAGAGCTGGCTGGAGACGAACCACACCACGACAGTGACGGGCATCTGGCTCAAGATCAGCAAGAAGGGCTCGGCACTCGCGTCGGTGACGTACGACGAGGCCGTAGACACGGCGCTGTGCTTCGGGTGGATCGACGGGCAGCGCAAGGGCCACGACGACGGGCTACACTTCCTGCAGCGGTTCACGCCGCGCCGCAGGAGCAGCATCTGGTCGAAGCGCAACGTCGACAAGGTGGCCGCACTCGCCGAGGCCGGCCGCATGCGCCGGGCTGGCCGGGACGAGGTCGATGCCGCCAAGGCTGATGGGCGTTGGGAGCGCGCGTATGCCGGGTCGGCGACGATCGTGGTGCCCCAGGACTTGGAGACGGCGCTGGCGGGCGAGGCGAGGGCGAGGGCGTTTTTCGACGGGTTGAGTCGGTCCAAGAGGTACGCGTTTTTGTGGAGGATCGAGACGGCGAAGAAAGCAGAGACGCGGAGGAAGAGGGTTGAGGAGGCGGTGGCGTTGTTGAAGACGCAAAAGACTTTGTGAGCATGTTGGACTTGTATATACATACGATATTTTGCGAGACGGTGTGCAATTTTACCGTCGGCCAAACGCTCGGTGCTTGGAGGTTTGGTGAGCGCGTTTGTGGCTCTGGACCCTGGATAAGGCAGCGCGTTTCCCTCAGGTTCACGCACCTTGCCCAGGGTGGGGTGCTTCCGGGAGCAGACTCCCAATTGACTTCCAGGGCCGCTGCACCCCGCCTTTCATCCATCAAATTCAGCGGGGTAGTCCCGTCAGCGGGGTTGAATGGAGCTTCCCCAGCTCACGCCGCAATCTTGGTGGGCATATCGACGAGTGACAGTGGAGGTGCTTTCGTGAATGAATACAGGCACTCTTGGACGCATTTATTTTCGGCTGGATATTCGGTTCAATTCTCATTCGGTTCTGTTGCGCTGGCAGCAATATGGGAATCCCCCAGCCCACAATGGGCACGCACTCGAAAAAGCCAAAGGCATCCATCCCTTCAGGCCAATGCAAATACAGGCCGCCGCAGCTCGATTCTACGGGCAGGCCGAAGCTGATTGATTCATGTCCTACCACCCAACGCCCTCTTGCACCCTTCCTGCAAGCAAATGCTCTCTGGTTCCAATACGACGCGTGGGCGATCCCGATGCGCATACGCATCTAGTAGGGATACATTATGCACAGCTACCATTGGCCAATGGCACAAATTGGTACGGCATGGAGTCCCACGAGTCCGTCCCAGAGATCTCCCAGCACTCCATTGCTCCAAGCTGTCGCGATCTGACATGGGGTTAAACTGCCTGCAGCATGTCCATCACCAAAAGCGGTCCACAAACTCCACGCCTTCCTGTACCCAGGCCTCGTCAAATGCGTGCTTGACATCGAACCCATGGCCCCCGGGCAACACGCGGTACAATACAGGGGTTTTAGGATGGGCAATGCGTAACTCACTGACCAATTCGTCGGCGGCTAGCCGGGAAACCTACATCGGCGAGTTCTCGTTAGTCACGACGCACACATGTGCATACTCTACCTATTTCCCACGACTTACAATGCGGTCTTCGGCACCTTGTGCCATCCATATCGGCGGCACCACCTTGGCCTGGCCCATGTTTCTCCTCAGTCGAAGGGACCCGTCGGCCCCTACCATATCTCGAAAGCGGCCTGTTTGGTGGACCGCGAACATGAGATCAAAGTATTCTGGAAACGGGGATGATACCCGAAAGGTCCCAGGTCTAATCCTTTGCAAGTATCTGGTGACAAACCCATCGAGATCCCTCGGCGGGTCATGAGGTCTTGGGCTGAACATGGGGCTATCCGTGTCGATGGCGCAGTATTGGGCCATAATAACCTTGATCCTCGTCTGGGGCCAGAGGAATGACGAATGCAGCGCCAAGGTACCCCCAGAGCCTTGGCCGGCCGCGGCAAGGCGGCTGAGGTCAATTGACACCTGGGGCCATGTGTCCGACACGGTTGAGGCAAGGGATGTGTACACCCAATCCCAAAAGTCCTTGATGTCTTCGAGAATCTGGGACGCTTTCGCCTCAGGGAGGAGGCGGTGACAGGGCGACACCACCACCGCACCCCGAGCTTCGGCGTACTGAAGCATCCTATCGTCAATCAGAACAGGAACGGAGCGCACTACGACCTTGGCTCGACCAAACTTGCCATAGGGGAAGCGTCTGAGGATCCAGAGCCGTTCCCAGGATGAACCCTCCGCCGTGGAAATGGACCAAGACTGGCCTGGCGGGACACTGGGCTGAGACGACCTCCCTTGGCGCTATCACCGACACCTCGAAGGGGATCCCGTCCACGTCTTTGTAGACGGCGTCAATACGCTCAAACTTTCCGAGCTCGATATGCGACATGTTCCCGCCTGCGTTTCGTGTAGGTCATGGCCCGGGAAAACGAGGAATCGTGATGGGGGTGGTCGATGCGGATTTGACGAGAGTTAGGTGAGGGAGAATCGGGGAAGCAGGCAGATTGTATCCGCGCGCCAACTGCCCCGATCTGATAATGCCATCCGTGCAGTATGCAGTGTTGTCCTAGCTTACTGCGTTGGTCGCCATCGCTTCTGCGGCGTGTCAATATTGCGCCTGGCGGACGGACGGACAAAGGACACGCCTTATCATTTCGTTTTTTTTTTTTTTTTCTCTTCCTTCCCGAAGCGCGAGAAGGCGTGAGAGTTAGCGGCCTGCCGCCAGCCAATCGTCACCGCCTCCAACGACCCCCTGAACATCACCATGCCGGGGAGCTTCGGAGGCACAGGGGTTAGCCCTATTACCTAATCTTTGTTCCGGCCTCGCAGATTCGCGGGTGTTGCCGACCTGCGGGGTTCTCACGGAACACTGGATTGAGGATTCGGAAAGAATTTGTCCTTAGCTTCGGGGGCCTACGGACGGCAACACAAGCGGAAAAACGCGGTGGAACACCACAATGGACTCGCCCGCGCACACCTTCATCGCGGAGACCGGACTCCCCGCACACCGGCGCCGGAAGGTGCGTCTCGCATGCAATCCGTGCCGTGCCCGTAAGACTGGCTGCGATGGCAGAAAGCCCGTGTGCACCGCCTGTTCCCTGCGAGGGTGGGAGGACAAGTGCGGATGGCAGGATAGTGTCATGCAGCCGTCCCAAGCGCTGTAAGTGCAATTTATCATGCGCAACGCTGGTGGCTGTGCAAGAACCGGAGGCCCGAATACTGACCTCATCTAGGACGCTGGTCGAGCTGGATAGGCGGATCCAGAGATTGGAGAGTGAGGGTATCAGGGTCGACTCCGGCCCGTCCCGCCTGGGGGGCACACCGGACACGGCCTCGAATGGTAGCAACACCCCACCCCACCCCCCCCCCCTCCTCCCCCCTTTAAATCCTGCGAAGCAGCACCACCAGTAAGTGGACGGCATGGCTAACCAGAGCGCGGGTAGCTGGCCACTCAGAGGCAGTTGGCTTTGCCTACGAACGGGAGGAGAGCCCCGACGAGGGCACAGGTCTGCCAGACGAAGACTCGGTTGCCCACCTGTCGTCAAACTCGACCTTTATGCGCCATGTCGTCGATGCGGCTGGCCAGGACCTGCCTAGAGGCCCCGAATCGGGACCCTCGATGCCGTCGCCCCATCACACCGTCCCCAACTTTGTCGGCTTCTCGGTAGACACCCTCGACCCGTCCTTCAATGTCTTTGACCGCCAGGCCATCACGCTCCCCCTCCAACGACACGCCGACCCACTGCTCCGCTGGTTCTGGCGTTTCGTCCACCCCATATTTCCCATCCTTCACAGGCCGTCATTCGAGGCCCAATACAACCAGCTATGGAATTCCGCCACGGCCCCGCTTCAGGGGAGTGGCGGCTTTGATGAGATTGTGTTCCACGCCATCCTAAACATGGCGCTCGCCATGGGTTGCCAACGTAACGAGGCCATCTCTTTTGCGCAGAGGGAGTACCAAGCAGAGGAGTACTACAGACGCTCGCAACGCCTCATCTCCATCGAGACGCTCGATTTCTCGTCTCTGCCCGTCGTCCAGCTGCTTTTGCTGCGGGGCATGTACCTCTACTATGCGAGTAGGGCTGACCGCTGCTGGCTCATGATGGGAGCTGCCATTCGTGTCGCCATCGGGATGGGTCTGCACAAAGGCACCCCGAAAGGTGCTGCGTCACAGCAAGAGCGAGAAATGTGGCGCAGAGTTTGGTACTCCGGCTGCGTTACGATGGATCAGTATGCTACAAACCCCCCCCCCCTCGCCTTTGCATCACTTTGAGCCCATGCTAACGCGAACCTACAGAGTTATCTCTAGCACCTTCGGTCGGCCCACCATGATATACAAGCAAATTAACTTATGCCCCCTTCCCCAGGCAATTGACGATGAGTATCTATCGACGACAAACAAGGATGGTCGCCAGCCCGAACATACCCCCTCACGTCTTAGCCTCGTTGTCTACTCGACGATGAGAATGACCGAGCTTCTGGAAGAAGCACGAGCGATCATATTCGCGCCACGACTGAAGGCGAAGCAGGCTGGCGGTGCCAGCAAGGAGCCCGCGGGGCCAGACCCGACTGCGATCCTCGCCATCAACTCGAAGCTCGACGACTTCCTCCATGAGGTGCCCGAGCATCTCCAACCCGATCACGATTACAGCTCGTCGGGTCTGAGTGAAGGTGACATTGCTTGCTTTCAGATGCAAGGCGCAGTGTTTCGATCGAGGTAAGCTTAATGACGTTGTCTCGTGAGTGGGCCAATATTCTGACGGGATCAGGATCCTGTTTGTGAGATTGTTGCTTCTTCGACCCTCTCTCCTCGCCGAAGTACAAAGATGGGCCTCGCCGACGCCCCCGCCCCAACAGACTTCGACAATGAAACTCCAGGAGAGACTCCACCAGGAGATATGCTCGATCTGCCTCTCGACAGTCTACTCCGTATTGGAGGAGATACACCGCAGTCTCAACAGCGCCTACCAAGTTCCAGCGTGGTATGCGCTTCACTGTAAGAATGCTGCCCCGTGGCATGCACTTGTTCCGGTTCTGATATCCTGTCATAGTTAGCTTTGCTGCGGCAACAGTCCTCGTGGTTGCGACGCTATCTCCCAACCTCGGAATCCGCTTCGACGTCGAGCCAACCCGCTCGGCGTGGGAGAGAGCGATACAGATTCTCGAGAAGCACAAGGCGCACGTGGCGTCAGCAGAGAAGGGAATCGAGGCGCTTGAGCGTTTCCGCGCCTACATCACCTCGCGGGCGGCGGCGAGACAGGGTGAGTCGGTAGCGCGGTCATTCAGTACGTCGCCAAGTTCCGCTGGTACTTGCTGGTCCTCACACAGCGGCTCCTTAGGTTCATCACGCACAGTCTCGGAGGCTACGAACAGCCCCAGCCCGTACAACAGCCCGAATTACCCTCCTGGCCAACACCAATCCCTACAGGGCCAGTACCCGCAACAACAACAACAACAACAACAACAAACGCCGTACCAGCAGCCGTCGCCGCCCCACCAGTCGCCGCACCCGCAGCAGCTTCATCAGCAACAGCAACAACAGCAACAACAACAACAGCAACAGCAACAACAACAACAACTGCTACACCAACGGCAGCTCCAGCAGCTCCAACAGCAACAGCTACAGCATCAGCAACACCTCGGCCAGCCGACCACAGTGGGCATGCAAAGCATGACGGTGGATATGCAAGGCATGTTCTCACACCAGCACACAGGTATGATGATGGAAGGGTTGGACGAATTTTTGGGTTCTCACTCCTTGGATGAGGCATGGTTGGCGACACAAGATTTTGGGCAGGACGATTGGATGCTGCACTGCTGAGCATGAGTTCCACGATATAATGAACCGGAGTAATGGAAGTGGCGGGGATGTCGCAGCCCAGAATCGGTGGGAGCTGTGGGCCAGGGCGTTGTGTAATCGGGCGCGTCATGACATTCGTTTGGAACAAAATACCTTTCAGGAGTAACGAGTCTTTTATGGCTCTGGAACCGGGGATAAATGGGTCTGGGCATCGGGGTAACGGGTCATCATCTCATACGCACGAAAGTTTGGATTCGGAGACGCATCGGCAAGAAAGTTAAATATGAGGATAGTTTAATGAACCAACTATCAAGTATGGAGGCCGCCAGTCTGACAAGGGTTGTGTGGTCGAGTTGTTTTGTTTTGGGGGAATGCCCTATGGGGAGGGGCGAGGGACTGAGGATTCCATTGTTTACTTTTCGCACTGTCTCCGCCCCTTCCCCCGCGCATCCTCCTCAGGAAGGTCGGTAAATGCTGACATGCTGACCTACCTTGCTCACTGTTACTGTAGGGCCCTCGACTCCAACCAGAGCGCAGCCATGGGTTTGGTGTCGTGTGGTAGGTGCAGGGCCGTCCAGGCCCAACGGCTCCTAGATTGGAAGGAGCAAGGGCTGGCAGCAACCCAGCGAGCAGCGAATGCAAGGAAACGTTTGGCATCACTTTCTTTCCATTCTGTAGGTTTGAGTTTTCTTTCTCAGCAGGTATGACTCCCTTGACAGCGAACAAAACAGGCAGGAGCAAAATACTATAAACCCCTCCCCCCCCCCCCTCGCTTGAGATTCCTCCTCCAGCACCTTCAGTGCCCAGTATGGTATGCTTGGTCGAAAGGTAATGGGGGCGATTTCTTTGCCTTCATCGTTGCTGTTCAATGTGTCCGACTAACTATGCAAATGTCCATACCTCCTGTGGTACACCTTCTCATGCTCAACCACCTCAGCCCTTTGCACAAACTCCCCACCCGCGCCGACTTCGATGTACGGCATCCGAGTGACCTCCAATCTCCATCTCCCCCTCCACTGCACGAACCGCAAGCCCAGCCACCACACAACCCCAATCAGCGGAGCAGCCCAGCCCACCGTCGGACCCACCCAATACGGCAGATCCCCATCCCCCAAGTCCGGCTTGCTCGCCGTCGGGGCCACAAACACGGCCACGAGCAGGAACCCCAAGCCCAAAGTCCCCACGATAGCCGGGAGCGGGTCGAACCACGGCCGCCACTGCGACTTGCGCGTCCACCTCCGGCGTCCCCCGTCTCTCGAGAACCACGAGTCGACCTTGAGGTACAAGAGGCCCGCCACCGTGAAGAGTCCCAACACGCCAATGATTGTAAAAGACTTAAAGAATGTCAGCAGCCCGTAGGCCTGCGACGGCTTCAGGGGAATCCCAACGCCCAGCACCAAGACAACGGCGGTGCCCCAGTGCAGCACGGTCGCTGCGATGGGGGTCTGCTCGCGATGCCGCTCCATGTCTCCCAGCGCCGGGGCGCTGTGCCGATATGAGGACGAGGGGGCCGATGTGAGGCGGGACAACAGCGTGTCGCTCCCCTTGGCGAACATGAGCGACCACGGCAGGATGCCCTCCTTGGCAACTTCTTGCTTGACGCGCGACGCCGTGAATGTCTGCGCCATGATGCTGCCGACGATGAAGATTGCGAGTATCACGGCGACCAGCTGCACCACGCCGTCCTCGCCCAGGTCTCCTCCATAGCCGCCGTCCGTGTTGCCTGATACCTTTTCGAAAAAGGCGATGACTATGTTGGTTGGTAGCGACGCCGTGTCGTCGTACGGGACCACGCAGAGGTAGCTGACGTTGGTCAGCGGGAAGAAGACGGCCACGGCCATGATGGCCAGGGTCGTGGCTTTGGGGAAGATCTTTTTCGGCTCCCTGACTTCGGCCAGAACATAAAAGGGCTGCTCGTATCCGCCGTATGGGTACAGGGCATAGACAAGCGCAAGCACCACGTCACCAAACGTCCCCCCTGCGCCGTGGCCTTGGAAGGTTATGTTCCGACACCTGCTGTCGTGGTTGGAGCCATACCCGATCCCGGCAAAGACAAGGAAGAGGATGAAGAGCATTTTGACAACGGCGAACGCGTTGTTGAGACCGATGGTGAACTTGCGCGTCGATATGTTGAAGAGGGCGCACCCAGTCAGCACTCCAACGGCCCAACCGAGAACGGCACCCTTGTTGACGCAGGAGTCTGCTCCCCGGCATTTTGGGTGTCGGGCCATCTCAACAAAGATGCCGAACTGGATGGCATTGCCCGCTAGATTCCCAAAGACGATAAAGGTGATGCCGAACACGCAGGTGGCGAGCAGAGCGGGCCGCTTGTATATGTACTCGAGCTTTAGAGCGTCAGAGGCAGCTGAGATTGGGCCTAAAAGGAAACCCACGCACGTAGTTCTTGTCCCCGCCGCTTCGTGGAGCCGACCTCCTGAGCCATACCCTGTCATGGAGGATGTTGTAAAAGGGCACCGACATGCCCACCTCTAGCCAGCACACCGTGATGGACAACACAAGGAGCCCAGCAATCACCCACAACACGATGGCGAGCCCGGAACTCCCCGCATAGAGGAGAACATTGACCGGTTGGGCAAAGATACCGCTGCCTATTATCCGATTCATGATGAGACAAAACACGGTGAAGAAGCCGAGCCGCTGGGATGTCGTCGGGGCCACATCATAGAGCTATTGCGCACTTGGTGAGCCAACATCACCTCGTAGCCCAACTGCTGCATCTCGCTTACATTCTTCTCGGCGTTGAGGTTGTCGATGGCCTGTTGAAGCCCTTCTCTCGTCAGCACCTGGTACTCTCTCTCCTCCTCGGCTTCGTCCAAGTTTCGGTCCGCCATCTCCATGGGAGCATCCGCTTTCGTCGGCATGATCTTTGCTTCGCCCACAAGCATCGGCAGGAGTCGTCTGGACATCAAAGTACAAGCCCCAAAGCAAAGTGTGCCTCGGAAACACTGCCGCCGGCCCCTTGCCTTATACATCGACACAGACACCCTCCGCCAAGCCCTGGCGTAACGGTCCTGCAGCACGAAGGGGGGGCGCGCGCGGGCGGATGGGCCACCCCGTTCGGTACCCGAGACAAACGTGGCTCGGTGCATTGGGGTTGTCCCGTTGCCCAATTGCCGTGGCAGCCACCACGAAAACTGGTTTTCTAGCGCCCAGTATGTGTACAGGCTCCCTGACCTGATAGGTGGCTTCCCGTCAGCCGAGCGAGCTGTGCTGGCGAGAGACAGGTGGTGAGGTGCTATTTCGACCCGCGATGACGGTGCGGGTGCTATTTCAAGGTGCGCCACGCGCTGAGCCTGATACCGCGGCGAGGTGCGTGCCGACGCATGGCTATGCCGCATTCTTCCTTGATCGGCGGTGTCACAATGATAAGGGGGCCCAGGATCCCAAGGACACGTTCTCGTCTCCCGCTGTCCGCTCCCCCGGGGAGGGGGGGTTGTGAGTTTTCTACTCTCTCCCGCCCCGGCCCGTTGCATAAATTCATACCTGTGCAGAGCCCCCCTTGTCGCGATCCAACTCCAACGAAGTTTCGTGCAATCTTTGTTCTGGTCAACTGTCTGTCGTAAAATGACCATGGCGACACTGGCGGACTGGCCCAACCAGTTTGGAGCCGAACAGCCAACAGATGTCTTTTTCCTCACCAAGCAACGGCAGCTCTCGCTTTACCGGCACAACAATAGCAACCGCGTGTTTCGTGTTGTCGAGAGCGCATTGTCTGAGGCGAATCGAAGCAGGCTGTTCCTCAATCTCAACACCGACGCCATCTTGCTCTTGTACGCGATCTCGCAACCGCCGCGGACCGGCCATGACATACAAGTTGGATACTTCGAGGGTAAGATGCCGGTGCTGTACTCGTTGCGCGACAGAACTGAAGCCCTCCGGTTCCAGCGGCTCGTGACTGGATTCCGCACGGTGGAGAGCTTCGAGAGAGTGGGGTGCTCCGTTGTCTTTCGCAGCAGGCTCGGCGTTTTTGGCCGTGACAATGAGCGAGAAGGGCGTGGAGAGGTTCAGTTTTGGAGGCCCATGGATACTGCACCGGAACCGAGGGGTCTCCCTCCGATGAGACCATCGACAAGGTCGCTACCGCAAAGCCTGGCGGCACCCTTGACAATCTGCCAAGCTGAGCGGAGATCAAGTGTTATTACCGTGCAGCCGGACCGTTCTGGAGATAGGGAGCTCGTCATCTCGGCCGCAGCGTCAAGGCCCATTCTCATGGTCTTTATCCAAAGCTCAAGCCGGTACACGATGCTAAGGATAGACGGTAGGTGCAATGAAACAGCTGGGCTTGTGAAAACAACATGGAAGCTGACAATAAGCAGTCACCGACCTCGTGTGCAAACACGTGCCTGGAAACTGGATCGAGATCTCGTCGGCGAATCGGTCTTTTGTGATCGAAAGCCTATCAGTCGAAAAGTCGGAACGGCAGCTGTGGAACATTTGCGCCATGGGGATGGGGGCTGAGAATAAGGACGCAGGCATCGAGTTGCTCAGGTGCACCAACCTTTCGTTGGAGTTTCAGGGGCCACAACAGATTGCGGACTTTGAGAAACGGATGCTTTATCTGAAGGTGCAGTGGCTCAAATCGGAACAGCAAAGAACAACAACACTCAACGCCATGAGCAGCGGAAAGCTTACAGCGACATCAGTATCGTCAAGGTTGACGACGAGCCCCGTGTCCTTTCCAAGTATTCCCGCTGTCGCGGCTACCAGGCCCGGGGAGTGTTACGAGCTCGCGACTGAGCCGCTGGCTCAGGAGCTTGATAGCGTCTCACTCAACGACATTGCTGAGTTGGATGGCAGCGGAGTGCACGTTGATGGATGGAATAACTGGGACAGCACGCCCGCGGGCATGCCACGAACGTCTTGGGAGCCAATTCTTGGGTCGCAGCCCAACCTCCCACCGCCGGAAGCCAACTTCACGTCGACGCAGGAAGATGACAGGGTAGACGCACCGGGGCGTAGATGGCGCTTTCTGGAGAGACTTCGCCCCTCGGCCGATAGGCCGCGGCGATTGACAACGGAAGAACTTCCAACAGACCGCGGGTCCACCGACGACCCCGGACTAATACACCAGTGCCCATCACGGCTCGGCTGCCTCCGATAACCTGGTTTCGCTCGGCGACTGACCGGCGGCATTCCTGTCCACCCGCCTCCTCCAAGGTCGGTATACCAAGACAGACCCAAGTCCGACCAGCAAAAACACGCCGCATATGCTCCCCCCGATGACTTCGAAATGGTCGCCGATTGCGCCAACTCCGTCCCAAAAACGGCCCTCGGGCTCGGCAACATGCTGGATCAGGGAAAGCAGCTGGATGATGCCGATGAAGGCTGATACAAAGACGGTAATGCCGGTCAGGACAATGGAGTAGTACATGATGGCGACCACGTCTCTGGAAAAGGCTTTCGACGTGTAGAGCGCCATCATTAGGGCGCCATCAGTAGTATCCAAGAGACACATGCCCGCTGAGAAATCATCAGTAACTGGATGAAGTTGTTCGGCAAACCACTCACCCGTAAAGAGGACCGGAAAGATCAAAATCAGCCACATGCTCGTACCCTGGGCCGCCTGGATGCTTGCGATACCGAGGATCGCAATCTCGGAGCTTGTATCGAAACCCAGCCCAAACAAGACGCCGAGCGGAAACATCTTCCACGGCCTATCCACAACCCTGAAAACCTTGCGAAACACATTCGACAGGAACCCCGCGCCCTCGAGCTTCAGCTGCCCGGCAGCCGCCGCGCCGCCGTCGTCCACCTCCCCGCTGTCGTCCACCTCGCCGCCCTCGGGGTTCCCGGCGCCGCCACCCACGACAGGGGCCTGCCGCGCGGCGCGCTGCTCGGCCAAGAGCTCCTTCAGCCGCTGCACCAGCTTCCACAGCACCCACCCATTGCCCGCGCACAGCAGCAGCAAGAAGGCGGCCGACACGCTCGTCCCGATGATGCCGCCCACGCGCTGGAAATTGTCGAAGCGGTCGCGCAGCGCGCCTGACGTGGCCGCCACCACGACGCACGTGACGATGACGATGGTGGAGTGGCCCAGGCTGAAGAAGGTGCCGACGGCGACGGGGCGCTGGCCCGACGCGATCAGCCGCCGCGTCATCAGGTCGATGGCGCTGATGTGGTCGGCGTCGAGCGCGTGCCGCAGCCCCAGCGTGTACGAGAGCACCGCTGGTGAGATCAGCTTGGGGAAGTACCGCAGCAGCACGCCGGCGCCTGCCCATATCGCCATGTTGATGATGATGAGGAGCCCGATGAGGCGGAGAGCGGGGGTCGGGATCGCCGCGAGCGGGGCCGGGACGCCCGGCAGGCGGAGGGAGGGGAACCGGCTGCGAATGCGGATGTGGGGGAGGCAGAAGTTTGGCATTGTTTTTTTCGAGGATCCCGGCTCCGGGACAGGGGTTGCGGGAGGGATGGGTTGACGGATGCTTCGGATAGGGATGAAGCAGGAGATGTGATTTTGGAGAGGCTCGTATCAAGCTTTTGCTTTTCGTGGTGCTTCAGACAGCGTAATCGCACATGTCGTTACATATGGAAAGAAAATAAAAAAATGCTCGAGTTTGCCAAGTTCAACTCCCTTGCCCGCCACGGCTGCCAAGTTGAGCCATTTGCAAGATACTGAATCTTGCATAGCCTGCGTGGATCCGTCTCTGGTTTTGCTCGGCTTGTTACGTGACGGCAGTTATAAACGCCCTACTCCGCAACGCTTTATCGTAGGGTGGAAGCTTAATCAATGGTGCTAGCATGCAGCACGACCCCTCTTCCTCCACTCCTCTGCTCTGTCTCCTGCAGTGTGATAAGCTGCCTTATCGTTGTTTCGGAACGAGGCGACATTATTAGTAATGAGGCATTGTCGTCGTGTGACATAGAGTCGCGATGGGAAGGTGAGTGATTGACAACACAATGTAGAGGGTCAAGATCGGTTTGATTGAATTGTCGGGTGTTTTGAGACAGTAACGCGTGGGTGTAAATGCGGAATTGACGCAGAAGAAGCTGGCAATGCGAAAAATCAACTCTGATTGATGAAAACTTTTTAAAAAAAATTGATGGTGGCCAGTGTCGGGAATCGAGCTTGTACTTTTACTCGGCTGTTATTTTATTTACTTTTTTGCCCCAAGCGGCTTTGTTTTCCTCATTTTTATTTTTTTGTCAGGGCGTGACACTTTTTGCTGTCACCCAGATATTGTTCTGGGTCTGGGGGGGCCCTGAGTTCTCATGTCCGAGCTGTCCTTTTTTGAGGATGCTGGATTAATTGCTTTCTCTAGCATCTGGCTGTTGCCTCTCTGCCGTTTTACGGCTCTCAGCCTGGCAACTGACTGGTCTAGCTCTCTCTGTTAATATCGGGCGGATATTTTCTCTGCCCTTGTCTCGCCACCCCTGGGGGTGGATGACTTTATTTGCCAATCGGTGATCAGTCGACTATTTTAGGTCAGCTAAAGATTCATGTGAAAGCGAGTGCACTGCTAAATTGACCACTGGCCACCTGTTTTTGTTGAAAGGAAGGTGGGGGCACTAATACATATACCCTAGACTGTCCGGGCAGGCGCAGGCGGGCATTGAGGGTGGTGAGCAGGTGGGGGAAGGAGCAGTGCGGCGGCGAGCAATAAACGACCAGGGTTGTCCTTCTCCCTTGCCATCCATCTTCTCCACCTTGCCCTTGGGTTCATCGCGAAGCCGAGTTCAAGGGTATTAAGCTATCTCAAGATGTATATGTGTGCCCCTGAAATGGAAACAACTGATCCGACCGTCTGCTAATATCCCGGCACAAGCAGCTTGCCTAGGATGGAAAAAGGCACCTGCCAGTCCTGCATTCTGACTCCGGCATAGCCCTTGACGAACCACCAGCCACTGAAGGAGAACCAGCAGAATACCCAGACATACCCGGCAAGCCGGCAAAGAGCCGCACCTAGAGACTGCAGAATCACCGCTTTCCTGGTCGGGGTCACCTCCCCGGCCCCATTCGCGCTGCCAGATGCCACCGACTCGGCATGTCCATCCCCCGAGCTAGCCGGTTGCTGCGGCTCCTTGGGCTTCTGTTTTGTTTTGGAGTCTCCCTGTGCTGGCTGCGGAGCCCACACGTAGCGGCTGAATAGCTTCGTGGCAGCAACCTCGACCATTGTCGCTATTGGCTGGAGCAAGAAGAATATGCTCATGTCCGAGATGAGGCTGGCGAGCGGGTAGTAGCCTGGCGCCACCGCACCGACGCTCAGAACGTGAAAGAAGGCGCTGATGACGAAGGCAGTTGTGAGGTGGATGAAATATGCCAAGCTCGATCGCCGGGGAATGCGCAGAACATTGACGATGGAGTGGCTGATGCCGAGGCATGGCTGGTTGTGTCAGTATTGAAGCCGTGACGATTCATGAATCAAGGGGCTGAAGTTGCTTGGACAAGGAGGTCTTCGACATGAAAGGGGGGGCCCCACCTGACGGATGTATTGGTGCCAAAACTTTCCCCAGACGTTGCTGATGGTGTAACAGTCGGCGATACTTCCGAATAGGGGCGGCCATTCCTGCAGAAAAGGTCAACATCCACCCCCCTGGAAACACCGAGCTATAGACACGACAACATCCCTAGAAGCACTCACCTCGGGCCCGTTCAACCCCGTCGCCACACCAATCGCAGCCCCAAGATTGAACTGCATCGTCATCCCGCAGTACGTCACCAAGACCATCAACAGCTCCGCGAACAGGATCCTCCCGACGACGTCGTGGTCCCACGCCCACCCCTCGGGGATGACGAGCTTCCGCTCGGCAAGGATAACCCCATCCCACACCAGATAGCACCAAAACGCCCTCCATAAACATCCAGCAACAAACCCCGCCCTCGCCACCTCCCCCCGGCGCCTGGCCTCCCGCATCGCGACCCGCTGCGCATTGATCGCCCGACTGCCGAAATTCCAGCCCACCGCCCGCGGCGTGACGAACAGCCGGACGCCCCACCACACCTTGGCCCAGCTACCCTCCTTCGGCGCCCCCCCGGCACTCGGGCCGTCCCCCGCCGCAGACCCAGACGCCGGGGAGCCACCACCATCATCACCCACGCGCCAGAACTCGCGCTCGGGCGTGTGCAGCACCAGGCGCTCGACTGTGGGCAGCACAAAGAGCCAGGTGCACGCGAGGCCGTAGCGCAGGGCGCGCATGTCGCCAGTGTTGGGCGGCCAGGAGGAGGCGGTTGCGCGCCACTGGAGGAGAGCGGCCAGGACGAGGACGAGGGCGCCACGGCCTGGGAAGGGCGGGGGGAAGTAGGCTAGGGCGAGGAGGAGGGGGAGGAGCATGTGCGGGAGGATGCCGAGGACGGTGGTTGTGGTGGATGGGGTTGCTGGGAGGGGGGGCATGGTTGGGTTGGACATGGTATATTGTGGTTTGCCTGGTCTGGGAACTGATTTTGTGATTGACATACAGAATGTGGCGCAGGAATACAGGAGGCTATCACGATGATGGATTGCAGCGTGTTAAGTACCTGATGCTGAGTACATACCGTGGTGAGCGACATCTGCACAGCTCGTCTGTCACCCCATGTCACGATACGCTCGATAATATTCACCTATTTCGTAGACAATTGGGTTGTAACGAAAGTTGTGGCGGACATGGTGCCCTTTGTTTGGGTCGGCAACGGGAAGTGGTGTGATCAACATAGGGCGCCGGCAATTTGGACCTCGGCATGGGTGTTCGGAAGACACCGCGACACCGACCAGCCCTTTTTATACCAACCCAAGTCGCAGATCATAAAAACCATGGCAGTAACACAATCAAGAATTGAATGTTGGACAATCTATCGCACCCTTCATTGTTAGCAGCGCCGTGTCGTTTTTCAGTATGTACACCAGTAGACCCTTATGCCTTCAACATAGATAACGTATCTCCTGGGAGTGCAATTTAACCAAATCACGAATAGGTCGTCCAAACTTTTTGGAAATTTTTTTTTTTATCATGGCAATTGCCGTCGGCCCTCCACGGGTCCGTATTTGCGCCCTTGTCATCACCCGAAAGCAAGACATGGTTCAAAGAGCTTGCCTCACCAGTGCCACGACGCCAAGAGGAAGTAGTTGGTGATGAACAGGTTATACACGTTGAGGACGATAAGCGGGAGGGTGTGGTACCACAGCATGCCATTGAGCAGGCGGTAGGTGACAGCGGCGACCATGCCGCCCATGGTCACAATGGTCCAGAAGGCGCAGACCAGGCGCATGTTGCGGTACTTGTTGCTCTTGTGCGCCTTCTTGTCGCCCGACGCGGCCCACAGCAGCTCGATGCCGAGCAGGCGGTCCTTGATGGCGGTCAGGTAGGCGTACGATTGCAACACCATGACGTGCTGCACGTTGAAGCCGTACTCGGCCTTGGCCCAGTACCGGAACACGATGGAGCCGTAGAGGATGGACGGGATCGCGAAGGCCAGGTTGTAGTACTTGAACCACTCGGGCCGGAAGAGGAGAAGAAGAGTGCCGGGAATAGGCGAGATGAATATGCCGAGCGATACGGCAGAGTAGTAGAGTAGACCGCAGAGATAGCAGATCTTCTGCATCAGGGTGAGATTGGAAGTCCAAAAGTGCTTGGTCGTGAGCAGCGTGGTGCTGCCGCGAGCCCAACGCATCTGCTGGGAGAAGAACGATCGTGGTGTGTTGGGGCAGATTCCCGTCGCCAGGCAGAGCGGGATGTACCTGACTTTCCAGCCGCGGTCGGTGGCATCGAATCTGGGCATCCGCGTGTTAGTAGGCTGGACAGTTGCAGAGCCATGGAAGCTGGGAAACTCACCCGGTGTGAACATCCTCCGAGAACCCAATCTCAGCTGTGCCGCCGACTTCGTCTAGGGCGCTACGGCGATAGACAGCATTGCTGCCGACACAGATGGATGCGTTCCACTTATTGCGGTTCACCTGCACGACGCGGTAGAATAGCTCTTGGGTGGCGCCGGCGCCCTGCTCGACCCAGGTCTGCTCACTGGTGACGCGGAAGAACTGGGGCGTCTGGAGAATAGCGGTCTTGGGATCAGCCATGTGCTCGACAACTGTCTCTCGCAAGAAGTCGGGGCGTGGGCAAAAGTCGGCGTCGAAGATGGCAAAGAAGTCGCCGCTGGTTCTAGTAAAGGCCCATCGGAGGTTGCCTGCCTTCCGGAGGCGAGGGCGATCGTCGCGGACGATGTAGTTGAATCCGTACTTCTCGGCCATGGCACGAATAGGGGCTTGGTTGCCATCATCTAGTACGTAGACGTTGAACTTGTGGGCAGGCCAGTCGAGCTTGATGACGTGCTTGTAGGTGTTCTCAATGATCTCAATAGGCTCAGAGCAGCAAGGTAGGTACACATCGACGGTCGGTGCAGTCTCGTTGTTGATGGGATGCTGCTCCACAATTTGCAAATGGGCCTTGTAGTCCCAATCACGCCCGACAACGCCAACAAAGTACGAGATGATGAGATAGATGTTGAGGAAGCCGACAAAGACACCGTACCAGGCAAAGATAGGGGCGCACATGGCGAATAGCCACATACCAGCAGAGAGCGTGAAAAAAGAGAAGAGGCCGAATATATAAAGCGGAATGCGGTTGGTGCGGATGTACATCAGCTTCTCGTCGTCAGTTGGCCCCGTGGGAAATATCAGCCCTGGCTCTTCTCTGGGGCAGTATGTTCTCCTGAAGGCCTCGTTTATACGCTTGAATGAGTTTCTGCTCTTGCCATCTGGCAAACTGCTCTCCTCGTCGACGGCATGAGCGGTAGGAGTAGTAGAACCTCCTTCATTGTCTGGAACGAGGGGGTCCCTGCCCTTTCGGGGTTCTTCGGTTGATGGAACATGGGGCTACGTGTCGGTAAGTAGATGACAGGTGCTCCCGCCCTACGAGCGATACGTACAACCTCTCTGCAGTCCTGGCCAGCGAGAGTAATTCTTGGGGGTGTCTCAACTTTCGGTGAGATTTCCTAAAAGTATCAGCCTAGAAGCCCATCCTGGCACAACAGCACACACCGCAGATGTCCGTCCTGATGAAGCGCCACCCGTAGAAGAAGCATCAAAAGGATCTTGGAACGGGTCCCGGACCGAGGAACTGCCTGAGGCGAGGTGAGGAGGAGGAGAGGATGCCATGAAGAATGGTGTTTGTGAAAACGAATGTGGGTCTTGTGAAAACGAATGATTGTAGACTTGAGAAAGCCTGTGGGAACCGCCGGAGAAGAAAGTATTTCAGAAGAGTGCCAGGATAGAACGAGCGACAACACATTATAAGGATGGAGAAGTTTGAGAAACAAACCTTGGGAAACCTAGGATCCAAGACAAGAGTTGTTACAATGACACTTTCCTCAGTTCCATTGTGCAGGGTGATTAAGCCCGCAATCATCAAGACCAAGCAGGCTCTTGGGATGAAGCTAGGGGGGGGGGGGCGAACGCCCAACTGCAGATGGAGATGTTGATTTTGCTGATAGGACTACGAAGGTTCTCGGCGTGGGGCTGTTTCCCCGATCGTGAATATTGAAAACACCGAGCTGCCCAGGGGGGTGCAGATCCATGCGGGGGTCCCCGAGGGGCAGACAGGGCGGGAAAGAAAAATAAACCCCAGTGTCATGACATGGATAAAATGCAGGTACCCATACCGAGGCACGGACATGCATCAGTTGGGCATTATGATTAGAGGAAATAAAGTACAGCAGCAACGGTCCCGATGATCGACATACGAGAGAGACAAGAATCGTAAACAGAACGGTGTCCAGCGGATTCAGCGAAAGAGCAAGCGTCAGGGAGCAAGTCGACGACCAGAGCTGGCGCTGGCCCAATCAAGAGGTCCATGTGAAAGTTGCTTGCCGAGAATGTAACGTTTTCAAGCGAATGGAAGGCCTCCGTGCCAAACTCGACGACTCCAATGTAGGATGCGGGGGATATCAAGCCGTTCCGCCACAGATACTGGAGAAGAGGTGATATCTCAGCGGCAAAGCTTGGCTCGCTGGACGTTGCCAACCAGGTAAAGACGTCAGTTTCGCGGTGATTCTTCCCATGGTACAGCACGCTGTTGCGAGTCAGCAGGAGCACAACAGCGGCGGTCAAGTTGCACAGGGGAGGAGAGGAGAGGGGAGGGGAGGGGGGGGGGGGGGGGGGAGGGCGACCTGCAATTTCACATGGCCAACTGTCTGGTTCAGGATGCAGTTGCTGTCGGGGTCGTATCCCAAAGGTTGCGCAGAGCCGACCTTGCCAACCCAGATCATGATCTCAGTCTCTGCCGTCGTTGCGTCCTCCGACTTGGCAGGATTGCGATCGGCGAATATGTCAAAAGCCACGTTTGCAGTAGCGCCGACGTCTGCTAAGCCGGACTCGTTGAGGCTAAGGACGGGAAGCGGCGTCTTGCCGGGTCCCATGGACCACTGGGCCGTGAGAATGAGTGCCGAGATGTTCGACAGGGGTGCTGGTAAAGCGGGAGCCGTAAGTTTGACGTGGGGATAAGAGTGCACCGTCTGGGGTTCCTCTACCCAGGACCATGTGGCATCGAATGTGGGTGGCGAGTCTTGGACCTGGCGGGTGGCGTCGAGTCAGAGACAGTCCGGGGTAAAAAATGGGAGGGGACACAATGTCTCTGTCGCTCACCGAGATGCACTGAAAGCCTTTGCCGTCGGGGTTCCACGCGTTGGGGTTGACTGTGATGGCTGGTGAGCTTCATGCGCGTGGATGTTTTTCTGCAGAGCCAAAAGCAGCTGGGTGGGCGCGTACAAGTCAGGTCGTCGGAGCTCGTATAGCTCTTTTGGTCGCAGACTGTCGCATCGTACTTGGCTGCGACCTGCTGCACCAGCAGCGCGAGGGCCTGGACGCGTGCTGAGAACAACATGTTGGATAATTTGGAGGCGGGGGCGATGGTGTGATGATGGTGTGTGGACTATGGGGAGAACCCTCGATCACAGCAGGGCAGGAACACTGTTGTTAAGGGCACCATGTCCTCCGCCAATGCTGTCGTCTCACTTCTTGCTGCCGCGCCGTCACGGAAAACCAGGGTCTGCTCGTCTTGCTGCTCGCTCCTTCCATCCCGGCTCCTGGGCCGTGAGCAGTGAGCAGTGAGCAGTGAGCAGTGAGCGAGCAACGGGCATGCTGCGAAGCTGGCAGGGTTTGTCGAAAAACACGGGAGGCGCAACTGCAGTTGCCAACGAATTGCGGTGCACTTGCGATGCGCTTGCGATACGTCCGGCAGCACGTCGTCAAGGCCGTCTTGGCGGCCAAATGCGATGCAGGGTTCGAGGGTCGAAAACGCTCGCCGACTTCCGGGGTTGAGGTCGATCGGCCGCATCTCCTGGCCGCGGCTTGCCACGCACGGCGAAGCTTCTTGAGAAGCGGGCAGGGGCATCCTTCTTATCTCTCTGCGCCAGAATGTTCCCCAGATCGCCGCTAGGTATTGCTTGCTCTTGTTGCGCCTCAGGCCACGCAAATCTGAATAGTTTGCCTCTTTGGTTGCATTGGGATCACCCGGCATGCATCTTCAGATCCTCTTGAGCCTCATCGTGGTCGTCACGCCAGGGGGCGTTGGCTTCTCCAGCTGCCCGTCACCACTGAATCACACCAACCCACCACCACCAGCGCCGCACTTGGGGGTCACTCTGGGCAACACGGGGAATTCGGACCGTTCTAGAAAAGGATGGTGCAAGGCATTGCCGCCTTGTCCGGGCGTCACGGCGGTCCGTGTTACCGTGTTCACCTCCGGCTCTCTGCATCCGAACGTGCAATGGCTTGAGGCTTGCATATCGTGCTGGGCTACCGCGTCGCACGGCTGGGTCGGGGCGGATATGTCACACCCAGTATAGTGATTTCTCTGTGGCGGGCGTTGCCGGGCTGCTGTGACGGCCTTCTCCCTGCTGCTGGACGCGGATGCGCGTTTGGGGCATCATTGCCATTGTGATGGGTTCGACCATCTCAGGCTATGGCGGCAAACGGCTGGAATTCGACCAAGCCCGACCATCCGTACCGTCGATGATCGACGATGATTTGCTGCTTTTGCTCCAGGAGAAGGACTGTCGAAATAGCTAATACCACTTTGGCATCGCGTAGATTTGGAAGCCATCCGAGATGGAACGTCGACACCACTTGCCTTGGAACGTGTTCGCCCATTACTTATACACGCAAACTTTGTAGTATATATCCTCAATTGTTGAGCCCAGCCCTGTTGCTTGATGCGAAATCTCTCCACATCCCCAGAACCGAGACACTGAACGATCACCACTCTGAGTCCCGAAGCATACACAGCTGAACCACGTTTGCGTCGTACGGTGTGCGGCAACGAGCAGAAGCGATGGAAAATCCCCACCCTGAGCCCGAGGCACTCCGGCCTACCCTTCCCTTTCTGAATAGCCGCCTCGCGCGGTCACTCCCGAGCAGTCAGTCGATAGCATCGGCGTTGAGTCCCGGGGCCTCAACACCGACTTCATGGGCCGGCAACCAGTGGCTCCGTGGCACACCGGACACATCTCCAACCAGCTCCGAAGCCGGATCACCCGAACTGAGGCCGAAGCTTCGTATTGACGATGGAAGAATATCCCCGGCTATTGAGCCCCAGCCTCAGGCAGTCGTCCAAGTAGCCGGTCCCGTGAAGAGCATTTGCTTCATTGGTGCTGGCTTCGTCGGTAAGTCTCTGGTGCATTGCATCGATTGTGGTGTTTTGACCCTGGCACAGGTGGTCCAACAGCAGCTGTCATTGCCTACCACAACCCCCGGATCATGGTCAACGTTGTCGATTTGAACCAGCAAAGGGTTGACGCCTGGAACTCGCGGCATCTTCCTATTCACGAGGATGGCCTGCTCAAGGTTGTGCGAGTGGCAAGAGACGGCACAGCTGACGCGACGGCATTCCTGCCTGGGCTTTCACGCCCGGTAGAGCTGAAGGCTCGCCAGCCTAACCTGGTGTTCTCCACCCGGGTAATCGAGTCCATCGGAGAGGCAGACGCTGTCTTCATTTGTGTCAACACACCCACCAAGACACATGGTCTAGGCGCCGGCTCTATGGCGGACGTCAGCGCCATCGAGAGCGCTGCTCGCACAGTCGCGAAGCATGCCAAAGCCGGCACAATAATCGTGGAGAAGAGCACTGTCCCGTGCGGCACGGCGCGGATGATCCAGGACATCGTAAGTTGAGCACCAGATCCAATGACTTCGGAAAATGCTGACGCTGATCAGCTCCGTTATCACCGCCCCGAGACCACCTTCCAAGTCTTGTCGAATCCGGAGTTTCTGGCTGAGGGCACCGCTGTCGACAACCTGATGCACCCCGACCGCATTCTGATCGGGAGCGCCCAGACTTTACCTGGGCTACGCGCAGCGGCACTTCTCAAAGATGTCTACGCCGCGTGGGTTTCTCCTGCACGCATTGTGACGGTGAACACGTTCAGCAGTGAGCTTGCTAAGCTCGTGGCCAACACCATGCTCGCCCAGCGCATCAGCAGTGTCAATGCCGTCAGTGCCATCTGTGAAGAGATTGGCCTTGGAGCCGATGTTGATGATGTCAGCCTGGCTCTTGGTAAAGATACTAGGCTGGGGCCCAAGTTTCTACAGGCTGGAGTTGGCTTCGGCGGTTCATGCTTCGAGAAAGACATTCTTAACCTAGCGTACCTTGCGAGCGAGTTACACCTCGATGTTGTGGCTGACTACTGGCTGGGAATACTGAGGATCAACGAGTACCAGCGACAGCGGTATGCGTGCAACGTGGTTCGTGAGCTCAACGGTTCACTTCGGGGGAAGAAGATTGCGGTCTTGGGATTTGCCTTTAAGGATGGGACCAACGACACCCGCAATAGCATTGCTGTCCACATCATCAAGGACCTCGCTGGCGAGATGTCCCGCGAAATTGCGATATTTGATCCTGGCTGTGCTTCGGCCGACATCCTGGTGGAGATCGAGAAAATCGGCCTAACGCAAGATCAGTTCAGCAGAATCCGCATCTGCACCGACTGGAGAGAGGTGGTCCAAGAAGCCAGCGCGATATGCGTCCTGACGCAATGGAGGCAATTCCGTGGGCGTCAAATTAGGGGCCCACAGAAGTCACCAGAGAAGCACACGAACACGTCCGGTAGGGCCATGACACCAATCATGAGAGATGAGGCTCTCACCGAGATGAAGATTCTGGCCTTGGAAGATGTCGCGCGCCGAGAGAGCTCAGTATCGGAAGACCCCCTAGGAAGACTCAAGCCACTGCGTCCGTGCACCAACAATTGTAGGCATTGCGGCGTCAGCCTTGGCCGGCCTCACAGCGAGGACACAGTTGACTGGCTTGAGGTTGCGGCCATGATGCAAGAGCCCCGCTGGGTATTTGACGGCCGTAATGTCGTCAATCATCTTGAACTCCAGGGGTTGGGCTTTAGGGTGAGGGGAATCGGAAAGGGAGCCTGGATGGGCTGAGAAAGCACAAGGATAGTTGACCAGTTGTTTGCCTGCGTTCTGGCATTTGAGCATGCCTTGTTCTGGGAGGAAAATGCCCTGTTCCCTGGTATACTAGCAGTCAGCAGTTGCCCTAGTAGTAATTCTCCACGCTTGGAGCCATTGTCTATAGCACATGCATCTCAGCAACGTAGTGCGGTAATTTGCTTCGTTTTGCTCAACGTACCGGCGGCCCCATCCGGCTTCAATCTGACCATCTCTGCAAACTTGTTCTAGGGCATCATCGCTGATAGCGACGGAAATCGGCCGATGCCTGTGCGACTTGGAAGACTGTCCTGCGTTCGCCGGTGAGTCACTTGGTGGGAAGGGTCTGTGCAAATGCCATTGATGACTCTCTGAGAGGGTTGTGTGTGTGGGATGATGAGCAACCAGTTATAAGATGAATTGACCATCAACCTCAGTTGCGACGACGGTGACAGTTCAAGTTGCATGCATGCACGCGACAGAATTGAGTACCTAACTCGGACATGTGGGTATGTCAGGCAAGTGCGAAGCTCTCAGAACCCTCGGACCACTTCCTGGTGAAGGCTTCCGCGATTGATCAGGAGATACCTGCAAAGCCTGCCAACACAAGGAAAAAGCACTACGCGGCCATTTGCGACCTGGTCCCCAGACCCGTGGATGTACCCTAGAAGCTGAGCTGTTAGTGAACCTTTAGATTTCGCGTGCAAAAAGCACCCTCTCTAGTTACCCCCAAATAACAGAGAGCCTGTACGTAATCCGTAGTACACCCCTCTCGGTGCCCGGTCCTCGAACCCGCGAGCCCCTTGCCGACGGACCCAAAGCAATTGGCACGCCTGATCGAAAACACTGCTGACAAGAAATGTCGCTGCCAAGAACGTCGGAATTGTGCAACCTGCCTGTCGGCTAGCACCCACGAGCATTTTGCAACTTGGCACAATTATTTTCTGGATCGTCAAACAAAACTGTTACACTGAGATTTTGCAAGCACCGCATGGCACCCGTGTCGAACCAACCCCGAATCACTTCTTCGATGCTCGCGATCTCTTCAGGGTACTCCGTACTCGCCAGGGGTCGCTATTGACCTGGGGCCGTCCCCTTTTCACCCCGCAGGGATTCAAGCTTGGGTGCGGTCGGTGCATGAACGGCCACATTTTCCCGATTTAGCGACACTCGGGACGAGATTGGAAGGCGAAGCTTCGAAATGCTGGCGGCCCTGAGCCCGTCGTCCAGCGAAACAGCGACGTAACCCGCGGCATACGTCACAATTGGTTGGCTTCTTCAAGCGACCGCAGACAGCCTTCCCTTTGCTCGTGTTGCTGGCTTTCGCCATTGGCGGGCGAAGCTTTTGTTGACGGCCTTTGTTGATAGGGAGCAATGTTTCGGCGGGTGAGCGCGAGCGCTTATTCCCAGCAGTTCGGCTCTGGCGCATCGGCAAACGGGACGGGACGGTCTCTGGAGAAGCTCGCCTCCTGGCAAGGCTGAGGTTTCGTGCAACCTCCTTAATTTCCGACAACATTCAGCTCTTCGCCCCGACTGGCAGTATTAACCGCTGTCAGACTGGCTAAACTTCCACTGTCGCGCACTGGGGTTGGCCTAGTTGTCCCACCCCCCCCCCCCCATCCAACATCCACGATGACGCTGCTGAGGCCATGATGCCATCTAGCTCGCGAGAATAGGTCTGGAATGACGAAAACTCGATCCTGTGTGACCCATGGGCTCTCTTGACCGAAAAGGATAGCCTAGGCGATGTGTGGCGATTGACGACAGGTGGCCACAGGGCAGACTCTACAGGCAAAGCCGGCGAGTGTGCAACCCGATGCGAGCTATCAGTAATCCGTGACGCAATCCCCTCACCGAGGTGAGCATCCGCTGCCATCTGGCTTTGTTGCCCGCCGAAGACTCATCTGAGACCTCGGATTAGGCACCCTCTGTGGCAACTCGGATCGTCGCAAAGGCAGAAGCCGAATGCACCGTACCACGGAGTACCAGTCACCACCATCTCAGCTGCCTCTCGGGAAGTGGATGCCAGATGGAGCAGCGCGACAGACAGGCAGCTGTCAAGTATGCTCGATGTTGGCCTGGAAAAGCGACCAGGTATGCAAGATTACCGCGATGCGTTTGAGGTCCTGAGAACCGATATTGAAAGCAGTGGCGAGACGGCCACCGAAATGAAACTGGCCTTGCGCCTGGCGGTTCTGCGCGCTACCAACTGCACGGTTCCGTTTCAACGGCCGCTTTTTGGGTTCAATATTCGAGAGAAGGCTGACATCACATCTAGAGTGTCATTGGATCGACATTGCTGCAGGGCCGAGGACCTAGGGCTTGTTACTTGGCCGTGGCTGTGTTGTTCGTAACTGCGGTACGGCCCTCGAGTCTAGGACTGTAGTGTAGAGGCGACGGGAGTGCTCGGAATGCTTTGCTGACCTCCTAGCCAAACTCGCAAAGATCACGGGAAAGCTCGGTAGACAATCCCCGGTAAATCTTTTCTGTTACTGATGCTGACAATGGTTGCCCCTCATCGACTCTCTTCACCCTCCCTCCTTTACTTTCTTTCGCGGGGCGGACAGGCTCAGCCTCGATCTGGCGCGGTGTTATGAATCCATGGTCTGCATTCTGCATTGCCGGTTCCTACCGACAAATGCAGATGCAGTCTTGGCCGCACCGCATCTTGACACGGGCTTGGGACGAATAGGCTGGCTCAGGCGGCGTTCGCGACGGGCTTAGGAACCGCGAGGATGCGGAACACTGGACGGCCGACAGCAGGTGGCTTTTCTGGGGTTCTGCGAGGTGACGAACCACCCCCGACCCACGACATCCCCACCTCTATGAGGCCAGCCCAACAGAGGCATATCCACTATAGCGCCTGCTGACACTGGTCACTGGCGCGCGACGTCAGGACAAGTCGGCAGCCGCACCCGCAACCTGGAAGCCTCTCCCGCATTCGCAGCAGCCAGTCGCCCCGGTCACTCAACGTCTGCGGAGTGACTCAGGTTGCCGACGGAGAATTTGCACCATCCGCATTTCGGTCTGCACTGTCACTGGCAGATAGATGGTGGATGGGCGTGGCATGTCTCGTCGAGCCAAAGGGCTGCTGTGTATCCATCGCTGCTAGTGCAGTGCAGTTTGGGCAGCCGCGGTTCGTGTGTGGATGCCTTCGGGTGCTGCTCGAACTACTGTGGTCTCCCCAACCACAGGGCTTTCCTACAATGGCCTGGCCCATGCCCTCATTGTGCCGGCCCGAGGGCGCGGGTGCTGTGCGCGGATGCATAGGTCGCTTGTTTCGAGCTTTCATTTTTACTGATGCTAAATAAGCAGCGTCTATCGAGACAGACAGACACGCAGGCGAAAGCTGATTTAGGCGATGCTATTTTTGAGTTGACAGTTTTGTCGCCGCTGCGGTGTTCGTCGGATCCAGCCTGTTGGGTGTGGTGCAGACAGTTTTGAGTGCTCTCGGCCAGTGGGCTCCCTCATCTCTGGGGAGCTCCAGTTTCAAATCGTCCCACCCGCAGCCGGCCCTTACCTGACCGCAGGCACACCCATTGACACCCCGGTCGATACGAATTGCGGGACTCTAAATCCGCTCCAGATCCCGTCACCAGGCCCTGCGAGTGCCTGGCATGCCTGGCCCGGGCTCCCTCCTCCTCCTCCGCTCAGTGGTCGTCTCCGCACACACCACAACGCCCCATTCTGGCTGACCTATGGCGGTCACCCGGCCCTCTAGGAGCAAGCTCAGCCCTCCCGGCTGCAGTGGCGCCTCATTGGCCTGCCTGTCTGCAAGGAGTAGGAGTGCCGGTTGTGCTGCTCGCTTGGTCCACCCCCATTCCGTCGCGCCGCAGCCTGCCTGCCCAACCCTCCAAAAGAAGCAGGAAGCAGCAAGAGACAGAGAGGCCTACCACCCCGCTACCACCCCGCTGCCGCTCTGTCCGTCCTCAGGCAGACGCCTTTTCGGGCGGCCGCTAGGCTGGCGCGGTCCCTACGCAGACACCCGTGTCCCGCGAGCGCTCAGCAAATGTCGAACGAGTGCAGGTGCCAGGAAGGTGTGTGCCCAGGCCCGGGCCCTCTGCGAGCCTCACAGGGTGACACTACATGGTACATGGGCGTGCCCTCACCAGAGGGCAGGGGGGGTGAAGGTGGGAGCTTTCCCTCCCTGGCGTCGCTCACCCACTCACCTTCGCATCTTGTATTTAAAACAAAGGACCGCCCACCCCCCCTCTGGTATTGGCTCCATCCAACCCACAGCCCAAATACACACAGCACACATAACACAGCACACATAACACCACCATAAGCATACCTCGTCGGCACACGCTGTATCACATCAGACAAACCTCCCCACGACACTGTCATCTCCCCCATATCCATTTAACACACTGCCGTCGCCCTCGCTCGCCTTCCCGCCTGAGCCGTGAGCATATGTCCTCATGTCTTTGACTACATCTCGGTCCTTCCCCACAGACAGCTTCGTCCCAGACACGGCCGATTGATACTCAGCTTAATCCGACTCAACACCCGGTCACCATAGACAACACACTACATAACCACCGACACAGGTCCCCTTCACGCCGCCACGCGCAGAGGGAGTATCCTAACCACAGCGCGAGACTTGCCGAAGAGCTCGTGTTATCGGAACCACACTTATCGCATTCGTTCAATACCGACACAATGTGCTACAAGAAGATCCTCGTCGACACCTACGCCGACGGCGTGCAGGATGTGACGGAGAAGGCCTACATGTGCAATGAAGACAGGATGTGCCGCGATCCCGAGATCCAGCAGTACTATCGGAACTACTCGTACCCCAAGGCACAACCTGCCCCATACCTCGTCGCGGAGCTGCCAACGCCGCGCCGGTCCAAGTCGCCGTCGCCAGCAAACAGGCGGGATTCGGGCCTCTTTGTGCATGCCGGGAAACTGGCCGACATCTCACCAAGCAGGCATCACCACCACCGCCATCACAGGCGCTCATCCAGGCACGAAACGCATGACCAATCCGACCACGAGTCCCCAAGACCGCCCAAGCGTTCCATGACCAACCCGCACATCGTTATCGTCGACCAGGCGCCAACGCATATCAAGAGCCGCGACGTCCCTTCTACTCCGGCTCAAGCAACCGAAGAGTTTAGTAATCGCCGCCGCTCCTCGCGTGGTCACGATCACGATCACCACGGCCGGGACCGCGACAGCTCCGCCAACGGCCGCCACACTAGCCGGCGGCGGAGCCGCTCGGCCGACGCCCGGCCCTTCATCATTGACGACGAGCAAGACCGCCGGCGCCACCGCAGAGAGCACAGACCCCGCCGCATGTCGACATCCATCTTCCCCGATGTCGCCACCACCTCGGCCGCCGCGCCTGTCGACTCACGTCGCATGCCGCGCCGGTCTAACACCGTCATCCACCAGGGCGGCGACTCGGTCTTCTCCAACTCCTCGAGCTCCGCGGCGCCAGCCCAGCCCAAGGTATTGCGATGGGAGGACGAGGTGGGCGACAGGCGCGCGCGCCAGAACGCTCGGATCGCCAACCGGCAGCCACCCGAGGTGCACCAGGACGCACAGCCCAAGGGCATCCTCAAGCACACTACCAGTGTCAATGAGGGGAAGAGCAAGAACAAGGGAAAGGCCCGGGAGCTGGACAGCGAGGTGCGAGAGCTGCGCCGTGCTGTGGAGCGTATGGAGCTCCCTCGGCGCGACCGGGAGGCCCGCGACGATGTCGAGATTGAGGTCTTTGACAAGGAGCGGTTAAGGGAAAGGTTCATATCCGATGGCGAAGACAGGAGGGGCCGGAGGAGGAGCAAGGTGTGGGTTGCTGGGGACCGGTATCAATACCTGTGAACCGGGATCCAACGGGATTGTCTTGAAGCATAGCGACGGCGTTTTTTTCTTCTTCTTTTTGGATGGCCGCCATAGGCCTTGTTTGGCTTGGATTTGGCATCGGAATCAGGTGTACCATCTTGTCTTTGGCATACTCGCAGAGTATTGCATTTTTTTTTTTTTCTCTCTATCTCTGTAATATTAGGTTGCCATCAATGACAATGCATCATTTCCTGAATCTGCGATACCCGCACAGTCCCCGCGAACATCAAATGTGATGATGAGCTCCGCAACACACCAAATTGACCAGCCTTGTCTTATCGCACCACCCACTTGCAATAGCCACTCGAAGCACCTGTTGCTAGAGTCATTCGGCAATATTCCCCACTTCCAGTAGTTGACGAGAATCATGATCGCTTGCATCTCCCCACTCTGCCTGAGCGAATAGGTCCTAGGCCTGGAGCCTTAATGCAAGGTACGGTTCAAGCAGAGCAAGGCGACTGGGTTCCCGTCCCACGGTGACTCGCGGGTGTCTTGCAGAGGAGGGACAGCAGGTTCCAGATCTGACAGGCTGCCCGCGCCGCGAGCTGCTTGCTGCGTACGGCACTGCGCATGCAAGGTAGTGAGTGGGGGGGGGAGGTGGGGGGGGGGGGCACAGCCTGGCTTCTTCCGACAAACAGCATCGCCGTCTTTTTTCTCGTGCGAGTCTCGCCTCTGGGTCAGGTTAGGTTAGGTCGCCCGCCACAAGCCCGCGTATCCCAAGATGGAGAGACGGTTATAGTTCTGACAGCCTCCTCCCCCATCTCCCTATTTACGGAGGGGCGACGACCGAGTAGTGTCGTGTAGTAGGAGCCCCGTGCAGCCAAACAGGAGATAACACTCACCCCGTCACATCATCGCCGGATTGTTCCATTCGCCTCCCTGGGTCCTAGCCCCCCACACCTGTCCTTTTTTTCACCATTGTCAGCGCCATCGCCTGGCAAGGCTGATGATGTATCCCGAAGCTGCTTCTGCGAGTCGCAGCGGCACGAGCCCCTTCCTCTGGGGCATTTTTGCATTTTTGCATTTTGTTCATGATTTTCTCTGCAGTGCTTCCATCGCCACCACCGTCCGTTATCGTCTGCATTCTTGGTCCCCATCGAGGATGAAGCCACGGATGGTGTGCGACCACAACAACACTCGACAACACCACGCAACCTCCTGGTTACCCTGATGCTACTGAGCCCGGGTGGGTGTTGGCGGTGCAAGACAGCGGTAGGTGCATGATTGGTGACATCGGCGTCGCGGAGCCAAAGTACCGCCAGCGACCCGGCAACCTAGGAATTTATTGCCATCCCAGGGCTGAAGCGCTGGAGCGTGGGATGTCGGCGATAAGTCCTTTACAGTATCTGTGGCCCGAGTTGTGCCAGATTAACCCGCCCGTTACCACGGCCCCCAAATACCCTCCCCTCCCTGCCTTGCGCATGCCCATCTGTGCACATCCCAAATACCCGGACCGGATGTCATGTCCCAAACGAGTCAACGAAAAGCATCGCAAACAGCCGTCGCACATCAACCAGAAAACAGGACCACCCGGGCAAAACAAGAAGAAAAATTAAAATAAATAAAAAAAAGCCCAGCCTTACCAACCACATAACACAAAAACCCCAAAGATAGCCCTCACCTAAACCTCGCCGTCCAGCCAGAACACGAGCCACACCATCCGTTTCTGGGTGCGCCACCCCAGCCAACCCAGTCGCGCGGTGTGTGTGCCTGCCCCATAGCAGATGACCTAAGGGCCCGCCCTCCTCAGCATTGCCGCGTCGCGCAACTGCGCCGGTGTTGCTGCCCAACTCCCCCCACCCACTTCCTGTCCCCCCAGAGCGGGATGAACGGCACTGGCAGCCCTTCGAGGAGCCCGCTGGGGCATCGCAAGCTGATTTGCGCCGGCTCAGCAAATCGCCATGCTTCTCACTGTAACCCCCGTCGTCGTGGGGAGATGGATGAGGTGGTAGGATGTGCTGCCGGGAGGGAGGGAGGGACGGGTCGCGGCCGTAGTTGGTGGTGTTCTTTCGTCTGATCTTTTTTTCTCGCCACTACCTGCTGCTCGCAACTCGCAACTTGCACACACCAGCGAAGAAAGACCCCGGAGTGGGATGGTTGCGATGGTGGTGCATTGTCTGGGAAAATAGGGCACGTGGTGTGTGTCATGTCTCACCTAGGTGCGGGGATGATGCGGCCACCCGGCAGTTGGGTCATCATCCACCGTGGGCTCTCGCTTCGCCTTTGCTGGCGGGACGGGCACCGGACCCCGGTGATTCGGGTCCGCATTTCGGTCTACGGGCGGTAAGCTGGTGAGAAAATATCGCAACTCTTGGCGTTGCTCCGTATCAATCGGATGTTCTTTTCTCTGCCCTCACTCCAATGCTGAGGTTGCGCCCGGCAATATCAATAGCTTTCGGGCAGCGAACTGAACATTGTCTTCGCTTTCTCCGTGAGAACACTCCCGACAGTTCCTACCTCTCTGTTCGTGACATGGGGCATATTTGAGCAGCAGGAGATCTCGGTCAAAGCCAGTTGCATCCCCCTAGCGAGGGGCAAAATTGCAGTGCTCACGACATAAGCTTGCAAATCCTGTGCCCTTTGCTTTCGCGCATTGTGCACTTGTATCCTCATGACTGGAAAGATTGTAGGCGAGCACTGCAATTTTAGCCCCGCGGGAGGTGCTACACCACCGCGACCGGCTCACACGGCAGCGCGAGCCTTTCGCTTCCACACGTTGTGGACTGTATCCTCGTGCCCGGTAAAAGATCGTAAGCCCACAGCCCCCAGCGAGCACGACGCCCACGAGCACATGGCACCCGGCACCTTACTCAGTCGTCGGAACAAAGCCCCAGCTCCCCCAGCACGTCGCCCGCCTGGACATCGATTCCGCCGCCGCGCTCATCTTCGATGCCGTAATGCGAGGAACAATTCGTCATCCACATACCTGTGATACTTGTACCCCTTGGCCTTCCAGCTCGTGGACACCACGTAGAACATGTCCGTTCTCGTATCGTTGATGCGCCGCCGCTGCCCGTGTATCCAGAGCGGCCACTTCGAGATGGCATGCACCTCGAACGGTGGGCGCTCTCGGAACACCGTGACGTAAGGCTCGTACTCGCTGTAGTAGCCGTAGTACCTCTGGTGCTGTACCACAGCAAAATGAACGTATTCTCCCCGCCCGGCCCGCACGCGATATCCGCGCGTTCGCACATGGTAATCCCCAGCGAATTGGTCGCCTGATGAACCCGCTCGTTCTTTGTCGGTAGCCGGGGCAGATACCGCGCGAGACACCTCGCATCCGCCTCGGCGCCGCCCAAGTCCGGCCCGACCCCGCCTTCCCCGGCGGGATCCAGCCGCGCAAACACCCTCCTGGGCACCACATTATAGTGGATGTAAGCCCGCCCCCCCCGTCGTGCCCCCAAAACACCAACCAATTCTTTTCCAACCAGCCATACCCCCCAGGCCGACGCACCTCGGTCGCGACCGAGAACCTCCCCTCCCCAGCCTCGCCGCCGGGTCAAACCCCGGCCTGCAGCCCCGTAAAATCTCGCATCCACGGCCCAAAGCACGTAACCCAGCTCCGCGCGCCAAACATGACATACGGCCCGCCCTCCGGGCCGTGAAACACGTGGGCATCGTGCGACCCTACACTGAGCGCCGGCAGCGCCAGCTCGCCCTCATACAGGCCCTGCGCCGTGGGCGGCGGGGCAGGCGCGGCGATGGGCAGGTCCGCGGGCGGCTCGAGACATTGCAGCACGCGGGCGCCGTCGACGACGGCGAAGGCGGTGGTGCAGGCGACCTCGAAGAAGTGGGCCGATGGATCGCGGGCCGGGTGCGGAAGGATGTTGGGGCTGAAGGCGGAGGTGTTGCTGAAGAGGATGGGGAAGTAGGCTAGGCTGTAGTGGCCCGCGATGGAGAAGAGTTCGTGGTGGGTTATTAGGCTCAGAGCGGCAGGCTTGGCATTGTTGTTCCGGTTGGTTCCCGCCTGTGGCGTTTGGAGAGGAGGAGGAGGAGGCGGATCCAGATGAGGAGGAGGAGGATGATGAGACAGCGCAGGAGTAGGATGTGTCGGCGCTGGCGTCGGATCTCGGGTTGCTGTCTGAACGCGAGCTTGGTCATGGTTGATTGGTGAGGTTTGGCCATGGAATGCGGCGCCGAGATGCGATTGCAGCTGTATCTTTATGTCATACTCCCAGAGGCTGAAGCTGGTTATCAGCAGGACAAACAGGGGCCCAATCAAGAGCCCGAGCCGCTTTGAGTCCCTCACTAACATCCTTGTCTGGCTCAACACCAAGACGATCGCGAAGTTGCAAAAAATGAATCGGGATATTTTGAGGATCTTGGAACTGAGCACCGATATGGTGTCTGCGATTCAGCAAATACCGGGAAAATTGAGCGGCTCTGGGTGGGAAATTAATTAAATGCCCATGACGACGAGATAAGGTTGAAGCTGTGCCCCTATGCGAACCTCTGTCATACACGGGCGACTGACGTTCTGAAGAGGCTGAATGCATGTGTGGCCATGCGGCGCCGTCGATCCTTGGGGTATTTATTGTTAAGTAGACGTCAGTCGATAAAATGCCGCCATCTTCGCCCGCCGTTGCAAACACCCATCGCTAGGACCCGATCAAGAGCCTGAGCACTTGAGCAGCTGTGCCTTAGGTTACGCCGTTGTAACCCTACGCCCTCTATATCCAAGCTTCCCTGGTGTGAGATTAGTGCTCAGCAAATTGCATCTCATGCCATCTCTAGCCCTCACACCGCATAGTACCGAGGAAGAAGCCAAACCTTCGACGCCTCGACCAAACCGTCCCCATCCCACCCTCGACGGGGGACATTATATATGTAAAAGATCTTGAGAGAAAACATCGCGATACTTTTTGCCCCGGTAACTCCCACGGACTCGGCGCCTTTGCCGAGCCGCCCAAACGTCGGTCTAAAGATACTGTTGTACAAAACGCAATAAGGCAAAGACCAAATGCCCGCACCGCACAGCTTTCAGTCCACCACTATGCTAAGGATACGAGAACAAATACGGCTCATGACGAATATCGACACACGGGCTGACACGGACAGCCAGATACGGCCTCATGCCGGCAACCTCTCTGGCCGGCTCGGCGTCGCTCTCCGGAACAACCATCGGGCAAACCTCACACTCGGTTGATCAAACGCCCTCATCGCCAACTCTGCACAATACAGCGTCACCGGCAACAGCACAATATGAGGGACGAGGAAGGCCACTTCGAGCCCCAATGGCCCTGCCATGGGTAGCGGGAACATGTTCACCAAGTCCAGCATGTTTGTCGCCCGGTAGTCATTGACCCAGCCAACCGCAGCGTATAGTCTATCCCCAAGTGTGCAGATGATGAGCCCGTGGATGAGATAGAGGGAATAAGACACGCGGCCAAAGAATTGACAGAAGCGTGTTTCGAAGAAGCGGCACAGCCAGGGTATATGGCGAACAGACACCACGAGGAACGTGGCCGCCCAGAAGAGGAAGAACCACTTGTAGTTGGAAACGACGTGCGGCTTGAGGAACGAGATGTAGTACCAGCCGCCGGGATTTTGACGAAGATCCTCAATGCTGTCCGTCCGGGCCGAGATTCCACCCAGGTATATACTCACCAGAAACATGGCGTAGAATATGGCCTTCTTGTAGGGCTGGAGCGGCCTGAAGATGGGCGGAAGCTCACCCGCACGGGCGAGTAGGTCCAGATCGCAGAGGAGGGTGCCCGAGGTGAACATGGACAAGTACCAGCCGTCAACGATATAGAGGAAGTAAAAGACAAGTCCGGCCTGCAGGCAGAGCCGTGCAGTTTGAGTGCAGGCCGACAGAGCAAGCAAACTCGTGCAAACGACGATCGAGCCGCGGAACTCGATGGGGATCGACCACAGGTGGAAGTTATATAGCTCGGCCTGGGGACCCCACCCTCCTTAAAGACGAAGCTGAAGGTCTTCATCTCGACGACCCAGGCGGCCAGCTCTTCCCCATATGTTGCCTTCGGGTCTGCGCTCGCGATCGGAACCCTGAATATGTGCCAAGACGTCATGTAGATGAAGGTGGTGCACAGTATTGGAATGTACAGACGCAGCCAGCGACGAAACAGAGCCGAGGAGAGGTGATTTGCCAGCTTCCCATGCTCTCCCTGATGTATCAGATCCACGGCCTTGACAGACAAGACGAAGCCCGAGATGACGAAGAAGGTCGCAACGGCAAAGTGGCCGCCGTAGAAAAAGGTGCGGATTCCCGGAAGGGCGGCGAAGTAGTATTGGCCTTCATAACCGTAGGCTGTCTCGAGAAACTTGGACTGCTCCAGGGGCCTTACCCACAGCTGGTGGTGGTGCTAGTAAACAAGAAAGGCAGCAAAGCCTCGCAGTCCATCGAGGTACGCTGTCGGACGGAGCTTTTGACTGGGTTCTTTGGCGATGCTCTTGAAGTGATTTATGAAGAAGACGGACCACCATCGGTTGGTGTTCGCTTCCCTCTTCTCTTCCACCAGCAACGGCTCATCTATATCGCTCGGCATGGTCGGTCTCTCGGCTCGTCGAGCTCTGCGGTGGGGTCTGTGAAGGGCAACTCTCGAAGCACCGATGCGTGCCGATCAGGGTAGGTGCGCGGGTCGGCAGCGTCGATTGCCCATATCCCACAGGTGCTCTCGTCGCGGTCTCGGCTCGTGCTTGTCGAGAATGCACAGCGTGTCTGACTTTTGGAGGAAGGGGATACGAGCTCAGCTCAGGGGTGGATGCTGCCTCGAAAGGAACAGCATCAATTTCCCAATGCCCCAATCCTACCTGCCACGGTAGTGGGCAACCAGGTGTTTGCTGAAATGCCATCCCGCAATTGAAAGTGGTCCGTGCACTCACGGGAGCTGATTGAGCGGTGTCGTCTCTTGGCGGGGAACCTTGACTGCTGACGACCGAGGTGTGCGCTTGCTGCAGTTGATCCATGAGATAGTACTCCGGGGTTTTCCATCTCAGCATTGTTACTGTCCTCACCAGCTGAGTAGCTTGGTATCTCTGAGGTTCTCTGTTCCTCTGCTCCCTTAGATCGCTCGTTTGCCAAGCCGTGTCAGACAAATCGCGACCAGTAACTGACGGAATCGAAGTGGTTATTACTAGTACCTTCCTCTGTTGAGCTCCCGTCGATTGTGGTGCACCTACAGCAGGCCAAGCCAGTTCTCCCTTCTGAAAGGGTTAGGGTTGTTCACACACGCCCCAAGCTCCCTACCTTGTCAATTATTGCCCGCAGAGATAAACTTCGCTGTCCCATGACGACATTGTCAACTTTGACGGAGGGCAGGACCCGGAATTGGCTTCCCTATACGGTATTCAAGGCATCAATCAATATTGACAGAGGACGGTCAGCACGATCACGTCTTCACATGCGACCGAGATGGCGCTCGATACCCCTGCATCCCGCGGCTCAATTGCAGCCCGCTGCCCAAAAAAGCGTAGCGCTCCCAATCCTGCACAACACCATTGCACCATCGTCGGTGGATCTGGGATCCCTAGGAGAGACTGACAGTACAGTCTGCCAACCACCTGCCGTCTCTCCTGCCAAGTCTGGTGACAGCTCGCTCATCCACTGGCTCCTGCTCCCCTGTCTGAGCCCGCCCCCGGATCGTTACTATTGTTCCTCGTTCTAGAGCCCCGATTCAACATCCGCAAGCATTACAAGGCAGAATGCTGGCACATTGCTGGCGGAATGGGCGAGAGGATACCACGATGGAACCACGATGGAACCACGACGGAACCACGATGGATCTGCCAGGAGCACCCGGCGCTTGCGCTTGGTCTTCCCCCGCACTCGAGGCGGCCCTTTCTTTCCCCATGGAGTTGCGGGGGAAGAATGCGAGAGCAATTCTCGGGCTGAGTCTCTCACAAGAGCATCTCCCAGCACACCGCGGATTGGTCACTTCGCGTCACTTTTTCCAGTTATGGCAACTCCTCACTCCCGCTTGCCACGATAGCATCCCGGCCCACCCCTACGCCCTCTTCCCCCCTGGACCCCTTCCTTCATGCCCTCCACCCTCTACGCCCGCTTCTACCTAGCTCTATGCCGAGCTAGTGCAGGTCGGGCACCTGGAGGGGAGGTCCATCATGCTCGTGTTGGGGATCTTCGGCGAGCCTGTCACGCCAGTGCACCTGCAGTCTTCTACCAAGTCTCTGATGTGCCGTCCTTCGCCCAGCCTCCATGCACGTTCCCTTCTCCCGTCTTCCCCACCACTCATTGCCCCGAGCTCATGCCTGGCCTCTACTGAAAACGCGCGAGAAGTCGGAATTTGAGATCACTTGGAAGGCTGCGAGGGCTATGGGCACGCCAATATCGCCGTTCCTCCTCTTTCTCCCAGGATGGGTGCCATTCCAGCCGCTCTCCGAAACCGAATCCCAACACAACTGAGGAGGACGGTCCCGCTATACCTCTTCTGCATCACCTTATTCGTTATCGTTCTCTACGCCAATATCTTCAGTCTGCCTGATTCCACATCTTCCGTGCTCGGGCGAACATCCAAAGTCTTGCCTGCGTCTTCACATACTACCTTCCCAAGGAAGATCTGGCAAACATGGAAGATCGACCCATACAGCTTTGAACAACGAGACTCCAACACGGCAAGGTCTTGGACGAGCAAAAACCCGGGCTACCGTTATGAAGTGCTGACTGATTACAATGACATGTCCTATGTCGAGTACCACTATGGTCCCGAGCGCCTGAACCGCCCCGATATTGTAGGCATGTACCGTTCAATCAACCTTACTATCATCAAGGCCGACCTGCTGCGCTACATGATCATGTACGCTGAAGGTGGTGTGTATGCCGACATCGATGTCGAAGCTCTGAAGCCCGCTAGTCGTTTTCTTCCCGCACGCTACAAGCAATCCGAAGTCGACATGGTCATTGGTGTCGAGATCGATCAGCCTGAGTTCCGCGACCACCCGATCCTAGGCCCCAAGTCGATGAGCTTCTGTCAGTGGACCTTCATGTGTAAGCCACACCTGCCCGTGATGCTTCGGCTGGTCGAGAACATCATGGCCTGGCTTTCCGACAAGGCCGCCAAGCAGGGCGTACCCATCTCCGACGTGGCTCTTGACTTTGACGAGGTGATCCTCGGCACAGGCCCATCGGCCTTCACGGCCGCCGTGCTCGTGGAGATGAATAAGCACCCACACAGCGGAGGCAAGATCACATGGGACAGCTTTCACGGCATGGATGAGTCCAGGGTCATTAGCCGCGTCCTAGTGCTCAACGTCGAGGCCTTTGCTGCAGGACAAGGTCACTCGGACTCGGGAAATCACAACGCTCGCGGCGCTCTCGTCAAACATCACTACCATGCATCAAATTGGCCGAGCAAACACCCTCGGTTCGCCCATCCCGCCTTTGGTGAGGTGGAGCGCTGCAACTGGGATGCCGAATGTGTGAGGAAGTGGGACGAGGATGTCGCCGCCTACAAGACGATGTCTACCGAGGAGCAGCAAAAGAAGATTTCTCAGCGCAAGACTGAGCAGTTGAGGCAGCTCGATGCGGCTAGGAAGCTGCAGGAGCAGGCAGCACAGTTGGAGCAACTGGGGCTAGCGGTCAAGAAGGCGGAGGAGGAGGAGTCGAAGAGACAGTTTGAAGAAGAGGCACGGAGGATGGCTGAGCGCCATCAGGAGACCATTAGCGAGGGGCCGATTCCGCCGCCTCTGCTGTTTGGATCTACTCCTCAGACGGATATCAACGCAGGCGCACCCGAGGATGTGACCGGGGCAGGAGCGGTAGGTGAAGGATTCCCTCTGGAGCAGGCATCACCCTTTGCTGTTGCCATACAGGCCCAAGTAGAAAAGAAGCGGATGGGACTGTGATGAATGAGATATTATAAGAAGAGATGATGGAGACGAAGATTTTCAGGGCTGCCTTTTATTGGTGTTTATGGCAGGGGCCGGGGAAGACACCCTGCGACCGGCGGGAGAGATTACCAAACTTGCCGTCGAGGCTGGTTGATTTTGAGCAAGGTTGATGTGCATAGGTTTGATCAAAGTACCACTGGCAGTAATGGGGGGCAATACCATCTGGAGTTCAAGTTTTAGAAAATTCGTAGATGGTTGAATGAATGCGCTTCTTAACTTTACTGCCATCGCCCTTGGTGGGAACATGAGTCCCGAGCCTGCACTTATATATCATCCAATTGCCTGCACTTATACATCATCCAATTGCCTGCACAACTTGAACATGAGATTGAATTCATTAAAAATATACCCAATGGCAGAAGGTAAATACCCCAAATTTAGTGGCAAGTTGTGTTTACAGGTTTCTTTTCAAAGTGCCGCTTACTGTCCCCGTCTGAGTGGAGAATGGTGATGTTGGTATCTTGATTGGCTTCTCTTCAGGAAGATACCGTGACACTGGAGGCACCCAGATCTACTAGTTACCACCTAACCCTGGTTTAATTGTTGGCATAGTGCTTGACGGCGTAGGTCGAGGGCTGAGCCAGTTGAATCAACTCAAACCAAGCCGTAAGATCAAACGGAAAGTTTTAGCAAGCAGATTTTCCGTTCATGGCGAACGCTTTGCCGCCACCTCTAATTTTATCGCGCTATCAATCATTCAAGGGTTGAATTGTAGTAACATGTTACCTAGTTGTGATCCTAGGTCGTTGTCCTCGCTCGGAATGTTTTTGCCCAATCAGACTTGCAATTTTAGCCCAACTCCTGGTGTAACACACCGTGGAAAGCAGCCTTGTCCAGAAAGGTATTTGATTCAAGGCCTGCAATTGACTCCGCCACAACAAGACATTTCAGACGGCCAATGGAAAGACTTCACGTCATGCAACTCCAACTTGTTGGATTACGACAACACGGCTGTGCCGATTAGGTTCAATACTTGGGAGACACCGAAACAGCTCAAACTCACTGTTTCTGAGTCTTTTTAAGCAAAGACACTTCTGATACACAGGAGTTGCAGATTGTTTGCTCACTCTGCACTCTCCCTCGCCGTCTCCACCCCTTTATGCACGACAGTCGCGTTTACCCGTACCGCACCCTCAAACTGACGGCCATTCGCGCCCAAATTGGCCTTGTACGTAAACAGAGCGGTACCCTCGATAAGAACTTCGCCCTGAATCCCCGCGACAGCAACATTGATGGTTTGTTGCACGGTAATGCCTGGTACTCGCATATGTGAGTCAGTGCAATCGGGCAGGTACCTAGGTAAGGTGCCTAGATAGATAACCGTCCCCCAATCAGGGACCCGGAGTGGAATATGGGTGACTCACTCGCCTGCCCGTTGCCCCAGAGGTAGCGGAAGCTGGGATCACCGCTACATGTTGTCGTGTCATTGCGCAGCGCGGGATCATACAGCCATTTGCAGTGGGTCGTGATGTCGGGCGTGCTAGAATAGTTGGCGTACAGGTCGTGCCAGCGCCAGCCCGAAGCGGCACTTCCGCCGTTGATGCTGATGGACCAGAAACCCGGGTCGAAATCTACGGGGGTGGGCTGGGAGAAGACGCTAGTTGGTGAAAGGGAGGCGATGAGGAGGGAGAGCGGGAAGGAGCAGGTGGGGCGCATGATGCCGGGCGGGACGCAGTCACGATCTTCAATTGCTACTCAGGATCGAGTCGGTCTGATGAATGAGACACTTGCAAAAAAAGGAGACACTTGCCAAAAAAAGGATAGGCGCATGGGAAGTGTGCTCTTTAACTTAACCGCAATGTCTGCTTTGAGACTGAACGCAGGTCCTGGTCCGGATGGACACATGCAAAAGAAAATGGAAAGCCATTCACTTAGATGCGGATGTAACGGTGAGGTAGACAACGTATCGTTAGCGAGATTCCATTTTGGCTGTCGGAGAGATTGAAGCAATATGAATTTCTTGGGTACAGAGAGCTGTTTCAAGTCAACGGGGGAGCATAGGCTATATTCACTTGGCGAAAGGACGCGATGCTTGTAACGTGGTATTCGGCTATTCGTATATGCGATTAAATCTACTGTAGTCCCCCTTGGCCGAATGACTGAGAGGGATAACAAAGTATAAATACCCACTAGTATCTGCTGTTCCCCGAGCTTCTCTGGCCAGCTCTCCCGACGCAAAGTCACAAAGTCACGAGTGATGCAAGTGCCAAGACAGGCCCCTGTAACAAGGCAACAAGCACGGGAGAACCGCTCCACAACACTAGGTTGGGAGCCACGGAGCTTGGACTTGAAGCAAGCTAAGGAGTAGAGTAGATGCAATCAACGAATTGAGTGCATTCGGGACCGCCTTGAGTTCAAGTGGTTGGAGCTAGAAAAGCAGAGGTTCGGCAAAGGAAAGCCCCACTGGTGGCGATTGGGCCTGGCGACGCCAGCGTGAAAAGCAATTACCATTTGGGCGTCAACGCCTCAACCAGGATTTCACCACGTGACTGCGCGAGCGCGAGCCTGGGTCTCTTCCCTTCGCGCCTTCTTTTTCTTTTTCCTGCTCAATTTTCGCCGATCAGCGTTCTCAACATTCCCGGATTTCCCAGCGCGCTCGTCGGCATTGGGATTATTAGCAGCACCTTATCGTGTGTGTATTTGGCTGCTTCCACACAGTACGTGCACATCACATATTTTGCTGGTACTGGATCGACTAGCTCGCGGCCGTTTCGTTTGCCGCCCAGTTTCGCAACCGTCTTGCAACGGGTCCCACTCCTTTCACAGATTTGCCTGTCTTTGAAGCGGATTTGCAGCCCCCCCCCCTAGGCAAATCTATAGGCCTCCAAGGCATCCCTACACCACCCGACGGCCCTTGCGCGTCACTTTGCAAACCTTTTCCGCCCCACCTCCGCTCCTCATCTTTCCTCGGATTCCATCCATTTGTTACCTGGCTATTTCATCCACGGCATCCACATCGTTCGGCAAACCTTACAACATCAACAACACCGCACCCGTTTGTCAAAGTGCGCCCCGAGTCCATCGCCATCATGAGCGGCAGCTACGACGATTTTGACAATGTCGATCCGGCTGAGCCATACATTACGCCACTCGCCAATCTAATTCAACTTGAAAAGTACCGGGCGCAAATTGAGGGCAATATCAAGCATGCTTACGAGGATCTCATGAACAAATACCGCGAGAAGTGCGCAGACTTTGAGCGAGAGAAGCGTAACGCCCAGGTGTGGGAGCGGGAGCAGCGTTTTGTTGAGAAGGAACTGACGGGCATTAAATCTAAACTGGTATTTCTGCTCATCTCAGTTGCCTCGTTCGTTCCCCATCGCTAACCCTGTCCCAGGAAGCATCGGGTTTCGTCTTTGTCATCATTGACGGCGATGGAGTCATATTTCACGAGAGCTTAATCGCAGAAGGTGAAGAAGGCGGTAAAGCTGCAGCCCATGAGCTCTACCAACAACTCAAGCGGCATATGTATGAGACATATAACATGCACAGCGTTGATATTATGGTTCAACTGGTCCTGAGTGTCGAGGGCTTGACTAAGGCGCTTCACGCCTCGAATACACTCAGGACCTTTGACCCCTCCATCCTTGCGCGCTTTGCCCGAGGCTTCTGTCGAGCACAGCCCTTCTTCACCGTTGTCGATGTCGGCTACGGCAAGGAGCAGGCAGACAACAAGGTCCGCAAGGTTTTTGAGCTCATGGAGAAGAACCTCCAGTGCCGGATGCTCATTCTAGGAGGTTGCCACGACAATGGCTACGCCACCTTCTTGGAGTCTTTTCGGAATAATCATAAGGTTGTGCTTCTCGAGACTACACCTGCCGCTGCCGACTTCCGGAAGCTTTCATTCCCTCGACTCTCACTCCCTACCGTATTCCGTTCCGAGCCCCTGCCGTCCAAGGTGGACGCCTTTCCTTCCCGGGCTATCGCCCCTCCTCCTGGATTCAACGGGCTTTCGCGTCCGACGGCATCTCCAGCGCCACTACCTGCCTCGTCCCTTGGCCAGATTACCAACGGATCACCTCGACAGGCGCCGGCTGTCCTTGCGCCCCCAAAGCCGACTACCCCCGTTATTGCTGAACCGACTAGGAGAGACTCGGGCTCAAACGGCAAATCGGCTGGAAGCAGCTGGGCGTCGGTCGGCAGATCCAGCGGCGTGCAGATTATCGATATTTCCAGCAAGAAAGCATCAGCCAAGGAACGAGCTTTCTATCTGCTGAACAAGAATAACGAGCGCATTGATATCCCCTTGCCGAAGCTGGAACCTGCCGCGCAGACTTCCTTCGACAACAAGACGAAGAAGAATAATGGCGTCAACTTTTGCAACAGATTCCATCTCACGGGTCATTGCAAGCAGTCTGAGACGACCGGGTACTGCCCTTACGTCCACGGCGAGCGGCTGAGTGCGGCTGAGCAGGTTTTGCTCAAGATACGCGCCCGACACCTGCCGTGCGGTTCTGCATCTCACTGCTGGGATATTTCGTGCACGCTTGGCCATCACTGTGCAAATGGATCGTCTTGCTTTTTCGGCGATGGTTGTCGGTTTGCCGACACTCATGGCATGGATACTGTGAGTTTAAACCTGGTCCCTATCAAACATCTCTTTCGCCCCATAATCGCTCTCGCCCCATGCTGTGGGTATTTGCTAATCCTTGCAATACTTCTAGACACCCACCATTAAGATCTTTGAAGATGGCACTAGAGAGGTGATTGTCTCGAAATAGGAGCTCTTGAGAAACACAACAGTGACGGTATCTCGAGATACCTTAAGAGCTACTGAAGTTTTTCATCGTGCTCTTGAGGCTCATTATTGATACCCTATTATAGATTGTAAAGAGGGGCGACAGTTGGTAGATGAGAGCGATGATAATAAGCGATGGAACATTCCTGTATTCATTTCATATTTGTGTTTTTGCTAGCCTAAGCGCGATTAAATCATATCCTTATTACTCGGGTTCGGCAGCGGCAAGGACCTTTACCAACTACTGCAACAACTGCAGCTGCATTGTTTGCCGATATTTCGACTCATTTGACGCCTTTTCTTGACTGAAGAGGGATACTACACACTGGTTCCGCCTGTGGCTAAGTTGACACTTTCAACAAGAGGCGTCTTCAACAATTTGAAGCACAGCAGACAGCCTGGGACACTGCATGGTATTCTGCATCCTCACAATGCAAACCAACTACCAACATCCCAATCCAACCGCCACAAATCCGCCCCTGAACCGCTCGAGTGACCAGAAACTTATGCTAACCGGCAAATCATAGTTGTGAGCGAGAAATCCCAATCAATGACATCACAATTGCGACTTTGTTTAGAGGAAGCGCGGGGTGTAACCTTATCACCTCAATGGATGTGGTTGAACAATGGCATTGTCCTATCTCAATCTCATACTCCCCACGTTCTAGAGCATCGATGCCCGCCCCGTTCATCAGATTAGGCACAGATGCCGCTGCCACAAATTTAAAGTGACCATCAGATGGTCGGAACACGACAGGAAAGAAGCAGCCCAATAGCACGCAAACTACATCACCTTCTCTTACCCCAGAATCAGCGATTCCCATCTCAGGAGAAGCATCAACTTTGATGGTCGCGCTTTGTAAGCTGGTGTTGATCAAAAAGAAAGCCTTCTCTTCAGAGACGAGCTGTATGTGCTCCAGAAGGGCGGCCCTTTGATGGATTGCTCAATCAAACTTGACTTGATGATGTCCATTGTGGTGTCACCCTTGTGGTGGCCGAGGGAAAGGGTGGGGAAGAAAAGTGCCTCTTGCGCCGACCGACAACCAGGAGTCGAGGACAAGATACTATGCCAAGAGTGTACAACGTTGTAAATCTCGGCGTAGTATTTGTCGCCGTGTGAGCGGTACAATTCTCGCATTGGGTTTGTATCGCCACACGCAGAAACCGTCCCCGCGCGGAATCCTGTCACGGACATGATGCCTTCTCCCATCCGGAAGCCCACGCTCGCTGGACTCTCGCCAGCAGTGCTCCGAATCGACTCACTCGTATGAGTTTGGATAAGAGACCTCGTAAACTGGCATGTCCAGTCGGGCGCCCAAGTTGGTAGATCGGCCCGTCGAGCCCCGATCTGCCGGCTGAGCCTATCGCCGATCTCCGGACAGCTTACGCAGAGCACATCAAGCTTGGAAGTCGTTTCAACTATGGCCTGAACGGCACCCATATATATGTCGAGAGTGGCCCGGTTATAGTCGACTTTAACACCCGGATGTGACCGCGAAGCCTCGTCAGCGAGTCCGAGAACACCATATACCTTATCACGTGGGTCGGTGGCTAACTTTTGGTGATTGTCAGTTAGCAGCTGGAGAAGGGGTGTGTTGGCAGGATTTCTATTGGCGATTTCGCTGTTACGGAGCTTCTAACAGATGTTTTTTAGTGGGTAAACGGCACTCAATTCAATTGCTAGGAACTTCCCTGCAACGCAACGGCCAACAACGGCCTCAACAAGAAGAACGGGGCCTTGCGAGTTAGTAGTACCATACAAGACTTCAGCCAACCGCTGAATAGTCAAACACATGTAATTGAGCAATCGGAGGAGTCCCAGAGAGCCATTTTAAGGTGGGAACCCCATGGGCTTAACTTGACTCCTTCTCCTAGATAGTAATATTGCACGAGTTTCCATCAAGTCAATTGATATCCTATCACCTTGAGTGCATTTCGCCACAGAATGCAGATAGCTCAGATAGGTTAGTCCATTGTGCGCCGTCCCTACGCTTTATTGAGCACAGGGGGTGTGCCGCCATATAATAGCAGCGCGCCCTCTAGATTAATTACCAACGGGCCATCCTTTCCAATATATAACACTACCATTATAATATATCATGTCAGTGTCAAGGGAAGAACCACTAAAATGATGCTCATAAAATTAGTCCATTCCTGACCGTAGCATTACCTTTACGTTACACCTACAATCTAGGTTAACTCTACGTATAGCAAGTCTCCGACTGATACTCAGCTTTCGTAAACGTAAATATACTTAAGGTTTATTAGGTATATCTTATCTTATTATATATAACTAAAAACAAAAGTCGTGAGGTAATGCCATACCCGGCGTTTTAGAACATTTAACAGGGTACGTGGTACAATCTAGATTACTTCTCAAGGTTGATTGTTCAATGGGTAACGACTTGGCTCCGGAGTGTAGGTACACTGTGGGAACCTTGATCTTAACAACACCTAAATAAAGTAGAATAATTAAGATACTTAAGTTGAAAGGTAAAAGGAATAACGTGTCTGCATAGTGTATGCCCACTCATAGCGTGTGCCCACTTTTCCCATCCTAATTAAACTTTCGCGCGACATCGCAAATTCCTCCATAACAAAACATGCCCGCCGTACGAAATGAAGCACAAGTGCAGCTTGCCGTTCAAGCTATGGAACGCGATAAGGAACTTCACCTTAGAACCGTTACAAAACGGTATTCGGTCGACCGAAGAACACTGAAGCGACGACGGAACGGAATATTCCCGCGAGTAGATGTGATCCCTAGCAATAGAAATTTAGATTCCCTTGAAGAGGAGGTCATTATACGAAGGATCCTCGACCTATACGAGTAAGGATTTTCGCCAAGATACGACTTGGTAGAAGATATAGCTAACTTACTATGTGTGATATGTAGCACGTCACGTGTTGGACTACGCTAGGCTTCTAACTTCGTACGACGATAACTAGAGCTTCGGACACGTTGGTCACGCCCGTACGACTACCAAAGGACCAAATACGAAGATCCAAAGATAATTAGCACGTGGTTTAACCTTGTTCGTAACATAATCACGAAGTATAGAATCTAGGAGTCGGATATCTAAAATTTCGACGAGACTAGGTTTTTGATAGGCTAGATCTTACCTACCCTCGTTATTACCTCGTCTAATGGTCGTAGGAGGACGAAGAAGGTCTAGCTTAGTAATCGAGAATGGGTCATAGTGATCTAAGCCGTGTAGTCGAGTAGCTATACTATTCTTCCGTACGTAGTTATTGTAGGGAAAGTACATCTCGAAAGTTAGTATCTGTCACACTGGTGGACTTACCTAAGGTTAATAAGGCGGATCACCCCCTTGACCTAGGTCCACCGTGATAGCCACAACGGTGGCCACATCGTGGCTCAACCTATGGGACATGCACACACACCAAAATCCGGGCGCGACCAGGATCCCCTGGCCCGTACGTAGGTCGATGGATCCTCGGCCTAGGCTGGGATCCCAAACACCACTCACAAGTCGAGCCAGCCTACCATAAGGGCCTAGCTCATAGGCTGCAGTATTACCAGACCTCAGGTTTGGAACAAGCAACTACATAACCGTAGTATCGTGGTCGGGAGCTACATTAGCCAGCTAGAAGACCCACACGAGGTTTCAGCAGGACTTTTAAGGACAAGCCTCCTAGCTATCACAACGGTCCCAATGGACAACCTAAACCCCGACGTTCTCCGAAGCTTAGCCCCAGTGGTAACAGGTAGCTATAACCAAGCCCAAGGAGTTATGAAGGGAACCGTCGTCATTCAACGTAAGTACCAAGGACGTAAAGGAACCTCCGTGGTTGTAGTTATCACACCATCGGAGTTAAGTACTAATACCACCCGTAGACTACTAAAGGAAAGGTCAGCAACACTTAGTAGGAATATTAATTGGCAGAGTATGAGAGACGAGCGGTTAAAGCCCCGGACCGGTGAAGCAGCTAAAAGAAGGACCTTCATGTATTCCAGTACCCTTATATATTATACATAGCCTCCATAAAAGAGACGAGGGCCTAGCGACAGATCCTCGAGAGAAAGAAGCTTCCCAGTCCTTTTTAAAAACAGCCTAGAAAGATTATCAGTTAAACTTCAGTAACGCTAAGGGGTAATATAACCTTGTGAACCCTTCTATTTCTCATTGACTTATAACTACGAAGTATCGTCTGTTATCTACCTTGTGATCGTTCCATCTCCCTACATCTACCTTCTCTCTCACAACTACTAGGACTTTGGGTTGCGAAGATCATCTCCCTTACCTCGTATGAAAGCTCTAAGTCAGACTAACACCATTGCCGGCCTAGAGTAAACGGTTAAGTTGATCTAAATCATAGCTCTACAATTCGGTTATACCGAAGGTGAACACCTTGTGATTGCCACACCTCAGTCTCTGCGACTAGCCTATGTCACAGTATCATAATAGTTCTTTTCCGCCCGATTAGACAACTGATCTTTCTGATACGGGCTAGATTAATAACCAGATTAGTGTCGATTAGATCAAACATTTCGACGAGTACTCTTACCTTCATACGACAGGTAGAAAGTGTCTTCTAATCCTAGATAGGTATAAGAGCTACTACTCATTTAAGTTTAAAGATTATTATAGGTTTAATAACATTATCACGCTTTATATACCTCCGTACTTATCTTACCTACTCCAACCGCTCGATATTAGGTATTTCGGCGTGTTGAAGTAGTCGTACAACAAGGAAATCGAACAACTTATACGTTACCATATCTACCATATCGCGAAACCGGACTTTTTTCTTACCTTTTACAACGTATTTCACGTAACTTTTTTACTTAAAAACGTACAAGGAGGATACCGAAGGATAGGACTTATGCCATTTAACCTAGAAAGGGTGATTTCCTAACTAGATATGAGGCTTCGTACGCCAACACCCCTGGCTACCTCTAAGATCTCATACGATACTTAGGTCTCTAAGACGCCACAAAATATAACTAAGGCTTCATTTCAATTAATACATATTAAAGATCGTATTACTAGGTATCAAGGTAGCTCTCCGACACTAATTCTTAGGGCTCTTGACCAAATTATAAAAAGTACAATAAAGGTTATACACGAGATAGTGTTAATGATGGATCGTATCCGAGAACTTAAGGAGTCGAATGAAGTACTAAGTAAACGCCGGAGGACTAAAAAAAGACATGTTAAAGTAAGAGGACCACTAACTATACGGGATGCTAGTAATCTTTTGGCGGAAAAGGATACATAGGTAGAGCAAGAGGAACAAATGCGGGCGGAGGGTAATCGTGCGAAGAGGCGCGTAGGAGGTGTGCGACACTGTGGCAACTACGGTAAAACCGGACATAATTCTCGTACGTGCCAGGAGGATGTAGAAATGGATGGAGAATCGGATTCTGAGTAGTTTCAATTTATCATTTCCTTTATGGTGCTGTAATGTCGTGCGAAAGTTCAATTGGGGTGGGAAAAGTGGGCGCACGCTATGCAGACACGTTATAAATAGAGTATTAAAAGATAAAATTATAGATACCTGGAACTAAATACACAGGTAAATCAAAATAGGTGGAAAATACTTAGGGAGAAACTTACAGGTATTTCTTAAGCTTATTAAACTTATATATAACTACCGATAAACATTTCCTTTAGTCGTTTATAATAAATAAGAGTTTACTATTAACTTCTGATACTTAATTTGCTTTAGTTCCCTAGTCCTCAAAAGCATAACGGAGCTACTAAAGGCGAGGCGATATATAACAACATATTTATTATGATGGCTAGAGTATAACCCCCCTTCCTTATACTCTTCTCTTTACATAATAACTGATCACCTGATTTAATAGCTAACTACTCCCTTGCCTCGAGCTACCCTCCTTCAAGGCGGTGTAGAAATGGGGGTATATAGATGTACTACGGTGCACCGTTACGCGCTCTAGAATAAAGCGTATTGTGAGATTCAACACCACCATTGTGATGGCTCGTGAATCCATGACCCCCCTCCCCACATCTCGAGCGCACTTCTCGGCAGGGACTAGGAGTACCTCATGACAAACCCAATGCGAAGCTACGTCGGATGGCATAACTCTTGGAAAACAATTTGCTTCCGTCCTGCAAGTTAGAATTAAGAATCTGGTCGTAGGACCGCTAACGACGAAGTAACCAACTACATCGCCAACGCACCGCGCTGCGGAAGGCCCTAGCCCATGAACTAACGTTCGACGAATACACGACGCCTAGTATCGAGAGTCCATTGTTGGACTGGAGAACAAAAAAGAGCTGTACAAGACCTGGACGCTTGTGGACGAGGAACTTGATGAACCGGCGGGATTCTGTACGTTCTTGCCTGCCTGCCTGCCTACCTACCTCCCTGCCTCCAAATTGCTTGTCGCCTGGAGTCCTTGTTGAAATGTAGGGGACCCAGAAGACGTGCTTGGGCCAAATTTACAACCCGTATCAACGGCGCTGGGTTCGGCTATTAGCTAATAAGAAGACCGGACAGGGAGAATATCGAGCTTGTTTCAAGTATGCTCGACACCAATATAGACTGGAAGCTGTCTCTATCAGGAGTCTTCGAGACAGGCACGCAGGGTACCGCGCCTGCACCGGCCAACAGACCTATGCTCCAGCCCATCGCTTATTTCCTCGCGCAGGGGCAAGCCGACTTCTTGGATCTTGCATCCTGCTCTCCATAGCAGATAGTAGCGATACAACGCATTGCCACTCCAACAGGTTATGAAGCCCTCAAGAACAACGGATGGAACCCTCTTGAGGGAAATCCCAAGAAGACCTAGTTCCGGACGTTCCCCTGGGACCTCCGCGTAGATAAAGTCCGGTGCGCAAAAGTACTCGCCCATCGCGGGGGCGGGGCATATGCCTGAGGCCGCATCCCAAATCCTGACGGTCTTATCGACTGAGGCCGACGCCAGCTGCTTGCCGTCAGGCCAGAAGACGACCGAGTTGACATGGCTATGGCCCTCGGGCGCTCGAAACCGGTACGAAGCGTTCCTGGCGGTCTTGCCTTTGGTTTTGCCGATGGCTAGCCGGAGGTCATCAAGGGCGACGCTGGTTTCTTTGATGTCCTCGGCCAGGTAATGCAAGGTTCCGTTGTCGGAGTCGGAGTGTAGGCTAGCTTGCCGGAGTCCTTCATTGACCTTCTCGTGTAGCTTGGTACAGCTTGGTGCAGCTTGGTGTGGATTGACGCGAAGGATTCGGAGGCGTCCAAGATGTCCGGGCATAAGGGAGGGAAGCTCGCAACGAGATGTACTCGGAAGAAGCCCCCCACCCACAGTGGGGGTTTACGCTTTCGGATCCTGCGCCAAAGGAATTATTCACGGCCAAGGTGGTTTCTCCATACCAGTTATCTCTATTTCTCTGTGCTAGTAACTGTCTTCTAAAAGCTGCATTGGCACACACAAGGCCACTTCCCTCCTGTCCGAGATTCTTTGTTTTCTTCCTCCCAAAGATGTCAACCTGGAGAACCCTTCCCTCTGCTGAGAAGTAAAGCAAAAAGAAAAAAAGAGAAAGAAACAACAGCGCACAGATTCATCGTCTTCCTCCTTCCTTCTTACCCGCGCAACGCTCAAAGCTTGCGAGGAAGCCGCGCCAACAGCCGACCCCAAGAACCAACTGCGATCCTGGCTGGGTTCGCCGTGTACGGAAGGGGGCGAAACACACCGGCACCCTGGCGGCCGCCCAACACGGAGTTGGTGGCGGTAGTGGCGATATTGGTCGTGTTACCGAGGCTAAGCAGTCGAGCAACATGGGCTGCAGTGTTTGCGTTGGAAGAGGCGCGGAAGCGGTAGTGGCCTAGGAGCGGAGAGAAGAGGGAGCCCATCGAGGACTGCAGGGTACGGGAATCGTCGACACCACCAAGACGCGCATGTACGCCCGCCATGCTGATCACATCCAAGATCTCGCTGTACTTGATGATAACCTCGATGCCCTGATCTGAAACGTTACTGCTGCCGCCATCGTCCTTGCCGCCCAGGAGACGCAGGCGGAGCTCGCCATCTCCCTTGGAGAGACTCTCGCAAGTGCTCGTAATGTTGCCGTATTCGTCGCGTCTCCAGGTAAGAACCGAAGAGTGGTCGGCAATACGCTGGACACGTCGCTCATGATGCTCTTTATCGGTGGGCTTGTCCATGGTTAGACCGCCTAAATCAAGACGGACCATGGTATGGGGGCCGGGACGACGTGTTGGAACGTGGGCGAGAGTACTCTTAGCTGCTTTCTTCTGATTTCCGATGGGGATGGGGCTGATGGTGAGAGAAGGCGCATCGACATTACGGTCCGATTGATAGAGAGCAACCAGGGTGTGGGGCACCTCGGACCCGAGATCATCGTATAGACCCATGTCGACTCGGAGGGTATCTGCCGTCTGAGGAAGGGCGGCGATGCAGTGGCGTAGTTTGGTGGCAAGTAAATGCTGAAGCTCGGCCTTGGCCCGTCCGCTCAGGGTGGTGACAGTCATTTCGCCCGTGGTCGGGTTGAAGTGCTACGTAATCCCCAAGCAATTAACCAAGTATCTCTGCAACGTGAGTGCAATATGTGGACTTACCACACTGATGGTGGCGTGAGGGAAGGCTTCCTTGAGCTGGTCCAGCCGTGGAAAGTTGTAGACAAGAAAGCCGCGTGGGTAATAAGGTGGTGGTGATCGACCGGGTTGACAAGAAAGTGGTAGTCCTGGACCTCAACATGGGATCCGAGGCGGGAGTGGAGGGTCGCCATGATCTTATGTAGCCGCTGGGGCAGCAGCTGGGAATCGTCTTGAGGAGTCTACGTCCGTTAGCTTCCGACCGCCGCAATTTGTGACGCGCACGAGGGGATAAAGGACACAAGGACCCAAAAGGAATGGATCAAGCAAAGACCGCAAAAGACTTACCATGATGAAAGAATGCGAGTTGCTTGCGCGGGTGAGGTTAGAAAGGGTAATGGCCCGGGAAGCAACTGGCCCAATTTTGATAGTTTGTGATTTGGGTGTGGTGATGGCGATAAAGAGCAGCGCACCAAGAGAGCAAAAATCAACTTGGAGAGCACGGCCCCCTCTTCTTCAGACATGCCTGACCACCAAGATCGCATGGTGAAACACTCAAGGCGAAGATAAAGAGAAAAGATGGGACGATAAAGAGGGGGAGGTTATCACCAGGGGGGTGGAGGTGCCTGGCATCCATGCGGATAGAGACCACCATATTGGGGCCGTCTAGCGGCACCGAATATTGTGCCTGCGGCGACCGGGCCCGCTGGGTAGTGTGTGTATGTATGTATGTATGTACATATATATATGTAAATATGTACAATCTATCATCATCATCATCATCATCATCATCATCATCATCATCATCATCATCATCATCATCATCATCATCATCATCATCATCATCATCAAAGCTATCCGCCTACAAGCCGCTTTAACTTGCTTCATATCGGTTCAGTGAATATATCTAGGCGAGCTGGAACGCTCTGGATCCAGGCTTCGGGCTCCACCACGGCCGCAAAGCCGTTCCTCAGGGAAAACAAAAAAATAGGATCGAATCAAAGCCGTGATAGCCGCGGGCGAAGCTGGCAGGAGGAGGGGGAGAAAAGGGCCTCAGTGCTTTCAAGCTGTGCGACAACCCGTCCCTGTGTTGATGCCTGACTACATTCACGGCGAAAGCCGCAACACGTAGACAACTGAGGCACCTGCTTGCGTGAGACTGCCGTGCTCTTTTTAGGTCGACTCAGCTGGCTCGGTCCTCCGCCTACAAACGGTGAACACTACAGACCTACTAATTCTGCTATGAACCTGCCATGTCATAGTGATGGAAATCCTAGGAGGGCTGTCGAGTTCGACACCAGGGGCCTTGACCCACCCTCCCTTCTTCTTCAAGCTTGGCATAGTGCCAATCTTGGCGAAGTCGATGAAGTTAGATGGAAAGAACTACAGAATCAGGAATGAAGAGCAGTCAGGAAGGAGTGTCACAACATATACTATATGACATGAATATTACTAGTATTTATTTGGTCAACGTTGCCGATCGCGGCTGATGACGACTTCGAAGCAGTACTAAGCCAGCTAGAGGAGAGGGTCGTCGAGCTTTACAACGCTCTTCTCTTGTATCAGATGAAGAGTGCAGAGAAAGCGCACGAGGCCGTCGTGAAGCTGCTGCAAACGCGCAGTTGCTGACTGTTTATATCTATAGTTTAGAAACTTCAAGTTTAACTTGGGTCGTTAGATTTATACTTTGAGAATGAGCGGTAGTTTTAGTAGGTCTGTTAACGGTGGTTTTTTATATTGGTAAAGGGAAAGCGGTAGTACTTGATGGACTGGTGTCCTAAAACTGGGTTTAGGATCGGCCCGATTTTAAATCACGGTAACTATAGCCAAACTAAGCTCGGCTCAGAGAGGTACTCGCTTTAGCTTAGCTTACCTCTCCTACTTGGGCTCTGCGACTAATCCGGGCTTGGTCAGAAAATATTATGGGGGGAGAGGGGGGGGGGGGGCTAAACAGGTATACGAAATACCAATGGTGATAGCTTTATAGAACGGTTGGAGTCGGCGCCGTTCACCGGAAGCGCCTGTCCCAACGCCCAGGCGATAGTAAGTCCTAGAAAACAAGTGGATGCCATTGACCAAAAAGGTTATATGGGAAGGCGCGAGAAAGGTAGGTTGCCTACTGTGTGTACGATTTTGGTGGGCACTCCTAGTCTAAGGACGAAAAGGGAAATGTCGTGTGCCCAGATTCGTCTCATAGTACCAGGCAGGAATCACGCAATTCATGTTTAAGATTTTTTTTCCAACTTAATTTGTCATTCGGGTGCTGCCTTGGTAGCTGTCGCTAGGTTACGGCAGATTTGCTAGACTGACAAAGTCACGACCAAATATAACTACGGTAATACTGACCTTACCAGACGGGCGACCGCTTTCAATCACTGTTAGTTGTTAGTATCACTCACCGCGGCCACAGACTCCAACTCTTCTTCATCGTAATCCTCGGTTTCAAGGTCCCGATCCACAGCCGCGTCCAGACCGAGAAGGAACATATTCATGGCAATGCGCAGCAGCGCACTCTCCTCAGGGCTATCACCGCCGTCATCCGCAGCCACCTCAAGCGCCTCCTGCCGCTCGATATACGCCACCGTCTCAACATCAGACTCGCCCTCAAAGTACTTGTCCAGCACCCTTCGGCAAGCCTCCTTCGCACGCGCACTCTTCTCCAGCGCTGTGGTGTTGATGACGTAGTCAAAGAGAGTCATGCTCGCATGCAGCCGGCGGGCGTACAGAACCCCCCCCGTCAGCTTGCGCGCGCACGGCTCCGCCGAGTCGAGAACGGCCTGCGTGGCGTAGCCTAGCCGGTACGACAGGATCGGGTCGGCCAGGTACCGCCGCGCCTCGCCCAGGCCCTGCAGAGCGAGGGACCGGCTGACGCTGTTGATGGTTGAGGTACGCATGATTGGGAATACGTACCACGTCCAGGAGCCGATCGATACCGCTGGGTCGAGCTCACCGCGCAGCTTCTGGATGGCGAGGGAGAAAGGGGAGTTGCGGAAGGTGCGCTTCGGGGTTTGGGCTTCCTTGATGCGCTGGAGGGTGTCCATGGTGGGGGTGTCCATGGTGGTTCGCTGTGGGTTAGTAGGTATGATGTGAGTAGTGGAGGGAATACGATGATAATAGCAAAGGTCTTTTTTTTTTTTTTTTTTGTAGGACGTGAGGAATATGATGTCAATTTATATCCAAAACGAAAGCCTGGTGAGCTGGGACGCAGCGTCGTCTTTGTTCCGCAAACAATCAACCTCACCCTCCAAGACAATCGCGTTGATCCCACGGCCTCAAGAGGCAGCCAGACTCAATTTTGACGCCTTGTACACGAATACCACGCAACCCAGCCATTTGATCCTACCCGCTCACAAAAAGTTATCAAACCACCTCACGGCCTGCAAGAACGCCTCCTCCTTGCCAAACCGCTGCACCGGCACCGACACATCAGCGCGGACCCCGAACCCATGACTGGTCCCCGAATACAGCGAAACCTGATACGGCACCTTGGTCGCCCCCAACAACCCCTCCACCTCCCCCCTCCTCGCCGGCGACATCATCGAATCCGTCTCGGCTGCCGCGATAGCCGCAGGCGCCTTGATCGCCTTGATCTCCCCGTCCTCTAGGAGGCTGGGGTGCGCAGCGAACGCGGCATCCCCGCCCTTGCCAGCGGCCGCGAACCGGAACGCGTACCGCCCGCCGAAGCAGTAGCCCGTGAGGCCGATCTTGCGCACGCCTAGCGTGGTGCGCAGCAGCGCCATCGTCTGCGCGATGATCGGGTCCGTCACGTCCGGGCCGTGCTTGGCCAGGAAGGCCGACGTGTTGAACCCCGGCACGTTGATGTCGCCTGACGCGTTCTCGCCGCTGAACAGGTCCGGCGCGATGGTCAGGTAGCCGGCGCGGGCGAAGCTGTCGGCGAGGCTGGGGCCGGGGGTGTTAGCGGGGAGTTTGTTTGTGCGAGGGGAGAGGAGGGAAAAGGGGGGGGAGGGGGGGGACGACGGACAGCTTGTTCGCGGCTAGCTCAATACCGAAGACGTCGGTTAGGTAGAGCACGGCGGTGCCCTCGCGGGCCTTGGTGCGGCTGGAGGTTGGGTCGGGCTTGGTGATGTAGACCCGCACTTGGTGTGGCGTGTGTCAGCACGGGGGACGGCTCCGGGAATGGGACAACCCACGGCCGTTGTGCGTCTCCTCGACGCCCTTGGTGGTGCCGTTGTGCGCCACAATGGAAGCGTCCACGGCCGCACACGAGTCCTGCTGTGCGCCGACCCTCCAAGGCGCACCGGGGGTGGCGCCCGCCACGCCCGAGAGCAGCAGCGCCGACAGCAGCGTTGAGACGGTAGCAGCGCGCATGGTGAGGATTGCGGACTAGACGAGGAACGGTGGGTAACACGGGGTCGGGGGGAGACCCAGCTCAGATATACTCGGGTCGAGTCGCATCAACAACACCGTACGGTCAACCGCGTATATACCCATGTCTTAACCACTCCCTCCCAACACTCTATGCCCCCTTGCATGCCATTTCCCCTCCCGCACCCGCACCGCACCCCGCGATGCTTTTACCACTCAATTCACCTGGGGTCGCAGATTGCCGTGATCCGCGGGAGAAGTCGCCATTTCGAGCCCAGATGGGGTGCCATTGGATCCACGGAAGGATGCCCTCCTGGCCGCGGGTCTTTGGTACCCTATGGGCAGAGACATGTGGGGTGGGGGAGAAGGGACAAAAACGATTACCACCTCCCGTGGCACCGTGGCGGCTAATCAACCACGTCATCCCAAGTCTCCCCTCGCAACCCGTCGTCGCATTCCCCGGCTTGGCGCGCGAGACCCAGTGCCAGGAACTTGAACCGAGAGGACCGGGAACCATTTTGTATTCAACTTCAAGTCCCCGACATACCCCCAGTATTCACAACATCGGGGACAAAGCACAAGAACGCCATTGCTATCCATGCGCTTATCCCGTATACTTTCTCATAAGTCCATACGGTGCCATTCATACCCATCCCGATCCCATACACAAAACCGCCATCCATTAACAATACACACACCCGTGCCACCCCCCTCCCCCCCCACCTTTTTTTTGTACCTCCCTAAACCTCATCCCCGGCCACCGCCTCATATCCACTAGCCCGTCCCGTCCTTGCCCGTCCGCGCGATGCCTCCATCATCCGCGGACTCTCGTACATATCCGTATAATTGACTGTATCCCCGCCGAGGACCGCCGCGCCCGTTTCGCGTCGCCCAAACAGCGGCGCCGGGTCGCACCAAAAGTCCTTACAGTTGGTAACACACCCGCGGCTGTAGGGATTTCGTCTTCCCCTACGTTTCCCACCCTTGCTCGTGGCGGCACCACGGCCAGTAGCCGTCTCGATGAAGGCGTCGACGCCCAGAAGCTTGCCCCACTGCTTGAGGAAGCCCTGGCCGTGTTTATGGTTGTGGCCGCCGTGGCCGGACTGGGCGGTGGCAGCGGCGCCAGAGGGTGGCAGCTGCGAGGGGTCTAGGGGCGCTCCGGTCGAGGTAAAGGTGCTGGTGAGCGCGGCGGCTGAGTGGTGGTCGACGCCAAACATGTTTTCGTATGTCGTCATGGCACGTGAGACTTGGACAAACTGCACAAAGAGGAGCATGGACACCCAGGTGAGCTGTAGGGTTGCCCAGATGGCAAGCAGGAGGGTGTACGCGTCGGCATTGACTACGCGGCAGAGGGAGGCCGAAAGGACGTTGCACTCGTCTGAGGTGTTGGTAGAGATGGAGGTGAGATCTGACATGTTAGTCTTGGGCTTGAGGTGCAGGGTAAACAAAGAGCTCACAATTGTAGACCAGCCAATCGAACGAGATGATTCCGAGGGCGAGGTTAATGAGGTAGAGGAAAAAGTGGCGGTGGTTGTTGACACCGATACAATTGTAGACCCACGGGCAATGGCTGGCATCTGTTGTTAGCCAAGCTCATAATCTGATTGTCAGGGGCACTCTACTGGTCATGCTTGGCGACGCAGCGCTGGCATCTGCGACAATGCTTGCTTCTCAACGGAGTCCTGATCATGCACGTAACACAAAAATTGGAGTCGTCAAACTTCCAAGTCGCAATCAGGTCGTCAATCACAGCCTTTTGTTCAGCAATGCCATTCATCTTGGGCACAAAGCCAGGGTCATCAGTCATGCACCTGACATAAAACCAAGTCGTTAGGGAGATAAAGGCGGCAAAAGAAAGATTCAGCAACAGTGTTCGATCTGCTCAATTGGTCAGCCTGCATAAACATGGCAGAAGAGATGGTCCCAACCAAGGCTTACCGGCACCAAACAAGCTGTGCGGGAGGACGGTAAAGAGCCAATTCAGTGTGCAAAAGAACAGAGAGGCGGCAAAAATGCCAGACATCCAAGGCTGTTGGCGTGGTCAGCAGTGTCTTGATGGATTGGCGAGGGGAAACCTACCGTCCTCTCGAACGACCTCATATCCGGTGGTGCGTATGCAATCAGCTGCTTCCCCACCCATTGAATCGAGTAGGCAATGACGCCGCTTATCGGGATGCCGGCGTAGATGGGCATCCCGGACACGATGAAGACCACGGAATAGACCAGCAGGAACGGCCACAGGTAGAAGAACTTGGTCATGAACCCCCGCCTGTCCTTCAGGATGTAGGTTGCACCCGGCCAGCTCGGGATGACGGCGTTGCCGTCGTCGTCGTAGCCGCACTCGTTGAGCGCCTTGTGCCATGCGCCCACCGTGTTGAGCTCTTGCGCCGTGGTGGAGGGGGTCTTGCCCGTCGTCGTCTTGGCGAACCGATCGGATCCGTACTCGATGAGCTTCTGGATGCACCCCGGGCTGCCCTTGACCAGCGCCCAGTGGAGGGCGGTGAATCCCTGCTCGTCCGTGGCGTGTACGCTGGCCCCCCACCGCAAGAACACATCGACGCAAGCCGGAAACCCCTTGTATGCGGACCACATAAGACCGGTGTGGCCGAACTGATCCTCGACGTCGACCGGGATGCCCTGGTGCAGGAGCAGCACGATCAGGAGGACATTGCCGTTGAAAGTGCTGATGTGTAATGTGTTGTAGCCCTGAGAGTCGGTGATTAGGGGGTCGGCGCCGTGCTGGAGGAGAAGGTGGACCGTGTAGTAGTGACACCGTTGGGCGGCCCACTGCAGCGGTGTCGCGATGCTCTCGCCGCCCTTGCGGTTGATCTCGGCGCCGTGGTCGATGAGGAACTTGCACATGGCGTACTGGTTGTTGATCGCGGCCCACTAGGGAGGCGCAAGTCAGCTTCGACCTTCAAGGTTAGAAGGGGGCAAGGTTGGGCACGTACATGCAGCGGCGTGATGCCCTCATCGTCTGTGTAGGTTGCGTCGTACTCGCCGTCCTCAAAGAGCCTCTCCATCCCGGCGACATCGCCCACCCGCGCCATCTGCATGATGTCGTTCTGGAGAGTGTCGGGGGGGAGGCTGCCCAGCTCCATCTCGTTGTTGAGCTTCGGCGTCGCGGTGCCGGACTTGGAGGGGGGTTGTGCGGGCGCAGCGCTCGCCGCACTGCTGGGTGCGTCGTGTTGCGCCATTGCCTCGGCGGTCGAGAGAGGCCTCAGGGAGTCGGGCGCTTCACAATCTGCGCCTGCTGCGATGGTCGGTGGGGATGCGAGGCCACGGCAGCGGCGGGATCAGCAGGGTCTGGCGTCGTCGAGCGTCAGATTCGTCAGGAACTCATAGGCATGGCGGAAAAGGGGTATCAAACAAGCGGGCAACAGATGCGGTGGGAAAAAGGCACGAGGGAGAAAACCCAAGGGCTTGGGGATTGTCAGCAATTAATGGCGCGGAAGAGCCAAAAGGGCTGCGGGACAAAAGCTCATTGACTGTGAGGTCGAGGGTATTTTGGGATTATGCGAGGATCAGACCCAGGGGCTGCTGCCTTATTCAGCCGTTGTTTCCTCAGTAGGTGCTCGCCAGGCAAGCCCGGTTTGGCACCAGGGCAACTCGCAAAGTCTCGAGGCTGAGCCCAGCGTTTGACGCGTCGCAAGCCACCGCCCCGCCTGATTGGCGAGGGGGTGCACCCAACGGCTCCACCCCAGTTACGACGGCGGTTTTTGGCTTCGGGTCCCACAATTGCGGGTTGCGACAGCTCACCTGTAAAATTCCCATGGGCTGAGGTTGACTGGACATGGCCTTATTCCGCCGTCTCGGAAACATCGCTGGCCGATTGACAAACTGACATCATCCTCATCTGGTTCCGCTATAAGACGGCTTTGCACCCAGCGCAACTGGGCAGCCAACGCAGCGACTCGACACGACTCGACACGCGAACAGAGAGCAGGGCAACAAACGACAAGACAAGGACAGGTCACCATCCACACACATACACACACACACACACACACACACACACCTCCGACTATCGTCATGGCGGCCCTCGACACTCTCAAAGCCTTCTTCGAGGCGTCCCTCAAGCCCTCACCCGTCGTCTTCGCAATCGGCTTCGCCTTCGTCCTCTTCTTCCCCGTCCTGCTGCACATACTGGTGACCCAGAAGAGCACCTACACCACCCTCCCCTCGGTTCTCCTCGTCGGCCCCTCGGGGGCAGGCAAGACCGCCCTACTCACCCTCTTGGAGCGGGGGCCCCTATCGGCACCGGCCGGCGAGAAGCCTAGCTTGACGGGCCCGGCCTCCCCGGCGCCGACGCACACCTCGCAAGCGCCCGCCGCGGTAGAGCTCGCCGTCTCGACGGACGGCACCTCCTCCTTCCGCGACGACCTCGACGCGACAGGCGCCACAGCCAAGCGGTTCCTACTGATCGACACACCCGGCCACGCCAAGCTCCGCCGCCTCGCCCTCTCGCACCTATCCCCGGCCAAGCCATCAACCTCGCCCACCTCGTCCTACTCGGCCACCCCCAAGTCGCGGCTCAAGGGCCTCGTCTTCGTGCTCGACGCCGCCGCCCTCGCCGACGGCGACGCCCTCCCCGCCACCGCCGCCTACCTCTACGATGTGTTGCTCGCGCTGCAGAAGCGCGCGTCGGGCGCCAAGGGCAGCAAGCCGCCGCCCGCCATCCCCGTGCTGATCGCCGCCAACAAGCTCGACCTGTTCACGGCGCTGCCGGCCGCCCTGGTCAAGAGCAACCTCGAGGCCGAGCTGGGGCGGATTCGCAAGACGAGGAGTCGCGGGCTTCTGGACTCGGGCGTTGGGGCCGACGACGATGTGGCCGGGATTGAAGAGGGGGATGATTGGCTGGGCGAGTATGGGAGTGACAAGTTCTCGTTCAAGCAGATGCTGGAGTTTGATATCGAGGTGGAGGTTGTTGGGGGCAGTGTCCTAGGCGACGGGCCTGGGGCGGACAGGTGGTGGAAGTGGATTGGGCAGAGGGCTTGAGGCTCGCACATTGTTGGCGTTGGGTGGTGAGTGGTGTTTTGATAAACATACCGTAATGCGATAAATGTCATTTTACTCCCCTTTACAAATCACACACAAAGCGAGCGAGCGAGCAGGCTTCTTGAATGACAGCAAATCACCAGCTGTAAAAGTTGAGTGTCCGTCCCATTTGCACAGGTTGAAGCTCCTATCTACACCCAAATGCTTTCCCTCCCGATGCGCAGTGTCTGTTCACATTAACCCTAACCCGGTACGTTAAGTCCAAGGCTCCCATATCCAGTCCCGGCCATGCGCCGAAAATCTAAGCAACGCACACAATCGGAAACGCTCAAGCCTTCTGCTTCACCATGTACGTCAGCAAATCGACCTTGGTCACTACAGCCACGGGCTTGGAGCCGCCGCCGGCCTCGGAAGTCTTCTCCGTCACCACGGCCGCGCTGTTCCACTGCAGGAAGCGGCTCAGCGCCGCCAGCGGCGTGTCCATCGTGATCTCGACGAATTTGCGCTTCTTGTCCTTGAGTTCCGACCCGAACCGGCGCGGGTCCGTGACCACCTCGTCGATGCGGCTAAAGTTGAACATGACGTCACCCACGGGGCTCTTGGGGGCCGCGCGGCCGCGCGAGATGAAGCTGAGCATGTTGCCTAGCGTGACCAGGCCCGCGAGCTTGCCGCCCGTCGGCGCGAGCACGGGCAGCTGGTCGAACCCCTTCTCGCGCATCGTCTCGATGGCCTCGGCGCACGAGCTCGTCGTGAGGACCGACGACACGGGCTTGAGGCGGAGCGAGCGCACCGTAGCGCCGGCGTACGGGTCGCTAGGGGTCGGCTTCTGCTCGGCCTCGGGCTGGGCGGCGGCGGCGGCCTCCTTGCCGTTGGTGTTGCTGTCGGTGGGGAGGAGGTCGTTGGCGGCCAGCCAGTCGTCGTCGGCGAACTTGGACAGGTACGACCGGATGCTGTCGGGCAGGATGACGACGACCGTGTCGCCCTTGCCGAGGCCGAGCTCCTTGACGGCGCGGATCATGGCCGCCATGGCGCTGCCGGAGCTGCCGCCGACGAGGAGACCCTCCTCGGCGATCAGCCGGCGGGCGAGGTGGAAGGACTCGCGGTCGTCGGTCTTGTACCACTTGTCAACGAGGTCGCGGTCGAGCACGTCGGGGATGAAGTCGTAGCCGATACCCTCAACCTTGTACGGCAGGTTCGCCCCCTCCTGGTTCAGGCTCTCGGGCAGGGCGAGGATGCTGCCGAAGGGATCGGCCGCAATGACCTTGATGTTCTGGTCGTGCTTCTTCAGGCCGCGCGCAAGACCGGTGATGGTGCCACCGGTGCCGGCGCCGGCAACCACTGCGGTAATCTTGCCGCCAAGCTGCTCCCAAATCTCCTCGGCAGTGCCGAACTCGTGCGCAAGCGGGTTGTCCGGGTTAGTGTACTGGTCGAGAATGTGCGAGTTGGGGATCTCCTTGAGGAGGCGGCGCGCGACACCAATGTGACTTTCAGGGGCATCCCACGCGGCCTGGGTGGGCGTGCGGATGATGGTGGCGCCCAGGGCGCGGAGGACTGACACCTTCTCGGCCGACATCTTTTCGGGGAGGGTAATGATGGTCTTGTAGCCCTTGATCGCCCCGACGAGGGCGAGGCCGATACCACTGTTGGGGCGTTAGCTCACCGCCACATTGACACAGGGCGAGGGAGCAAGGAGAGAAACGAACGTGTTTCCGCTGGTAGGCTCGATCAGAGTGTCGCCGGGCTTGATGCGGCCGCTCTTCTCGGCCTCCTCGATCATGCGCAGAGCTATCCTATCCTTGACGCTGCCGCCGGCATTGAACAGCTCGACCTTGACGTAGACCTCAGCCTCGATGCCGAGAGACTGGGGGATCTTGTTGAGACGGACGAGCGGCGTGTTTCCGATCAGCTCGGTAGCCGACTGCTTGACCGAGAACTTGGGGGCCCCGTTTGTTGCCATTTTGCTCGTGTGCTGATGTTTATCGCGACTGTTCGCAGCGAGGATGTGACCTTGGTGGGGGCGGGGTCGCTGAGACGAATTGGTTGACTCGGAATCGTGGAGGACTCGGAATTAGTGTGAAATAGGTATGTGCAGTATATAGATACCCAGGGTAAAGGGAGAAGAAGAAGTGGGCAATTGGAGAAGAGGGGAGGTTAGAGAGCGTGACCGGTCGGAGATGCAGATAGATGCAAGATGCTTCCGCAGAAATCGTAGATTGTGGAATGGATCTCGGAATGGGTTTGCAGGGGGTGGAATGATAAATCGGTGGCTCCCACACCGAAGCCGATGGTATGCGCCACCGCGCGAGGCCCAGAACGCCGGAACTAACTAGGGATAACGTTGCGTAATTGGGACCCACAATGGCACTAACCCCCACCGTTTTCGATGAGATCTCAGTACAGAACCCTAACCCGAGTTCTCGAACTGGTGTTGTTCTTCTCTCGGGGCAATCCCGGCCGTCACACGACGAGTGCGCAAAGTTTTCCAGAGCCTAAGGGCAACTTTTCTTCTTATCGTATGTCAAAAACTGGGAGCCATGGACTGGAGCAAGACGGAATGCAAAAAAAGGCACTAATGCTAAGAGGAAGATTAAAAAAAAAAAAAAAACACTGCATGCCTATACCTGCACGTGTGTAATCCCCCGTGGGATGATGCATCCGCCACCTCAATGGAGCCTGCCAAAGCGACTGGCTGTTCCTGAGCTTAGTGAGAGGCCTTTGAAGTTGATTACACTATCTTTCTCCTGTTCGCTCATGCGCCCCGCGTACCCTTGGTACAATGACAGTGTATTCGACACTAGCAGCAGCATGTTCAATTGGTAAGTGAATCTCGACAACTACATTTAGATCAGACTAACCCATTTCTCCAAGTTCAGGTGGCCAATTGCCGTCCGTCGATCTCATCGGCGCCGAATTCGCGCTGGGTTGTCGTCCTTGGCCTTGGCCTAGGACCCATCTGGTTTATGCCACACCATCGAGATGTGCCTCTCCAACACCACTTCCGTTCCCTCGCATTCTATTACGTAGTAAAACACAAGGGGCTCAATACCAGCGCGGGGTGGATGCTCTTGATGGACAGAGAATAACTCGCCTGTCCTTTCCATTCGAATCAGCTCCAACTAGGTGGCCATGTCTCTTTTCCGTTTACAGGAGGGACCCTAGTATAGACGCTGCGTTGGTACGGGTGCTGGAGAGGCAGTTGTCAACCGAGTACTAACCCCTCTGGACCGACGCCGAAGGGGTCGCCATCGCTCCAGACGTCGGACCCGGAATCTCGCGTATGGGATGGGTTCCTTTCAGGGGCAAGTCATGCCTGAAGGAGGCCCCCTCGCCTCCGGATTGGCTAGACGGGCTGCTTCCCCGCTGTCTGCATTGTTATACAGGATCTCACTACTGGCTACTGCACACAACTCAGGCACTGTAGGAAGATTGTAACGGTCAGGGGTCCAAAGCGAAACGCGAATCAGAGCCAACAGGCTTCATGACAGATTACTACTAGTTTCTCACGCCTGATAACATGAAGCACAGCCTCGCACTACATAACAAGTTTGGGATACCAACCCACCATACTTCGGAATGTGAAACGCATGGAGCCGTTTCAACCCACTGAGCCGAGCCTCCTCGGTAATCTTGGGGTGGAGAAGAAGCATTTCAATACACTTGAGGGACTTCAAGTTTAATTTTGTGCCTGCATAGTTGAGAGCATAGTTTAGCGGCGAGATGGGGTGTGGTGTTGTTAAGATGTTCACGTCGGTCACTTCATGGTCGAGAAGCATTTTTGGAAATCTTCTCGTTGCCCAGCCTCACGGTGTGATGTAGCAATGTCCATCTCTGGTAGGGTGGCGGTTCTGGGCTTATGAGGTTTGGATTGATGCCTTCGCATGCGAGCAAAATCTCGACCATGTCTACTCGTTGTTGAACAACAGTGGTTGAGCTGGCAATCCGCAGAGGGTGGAACCCCGAAAATCGAGAGTCTGAAGGCGAAAAGGCGATAGGCGCTGCTCTGATACACGGGAGTGACGCGATGGCGGCCTATCTGCTTGACCTCGATATTGTCAAGGGTAGCCCCAGGGACATCAAAGGCAACTCGCTCATCATGCAGGCATGCAGGTCGAATCGCATTGAAGCATTCCCCTTGATGGCCAAGAAGTAGCCCGATTTCGCCAATGAGTCGATAAAGGTCGCCAGCACGGGTTTGAGAGCCGGGGACACAATCTTATGTCTGATGCTTTGCTCGCCACAGAAAGCGGCGTACTGCAGAGCCGTCCGACCCTCGCTGTCTGCCTGATTGATCGACGCTTTGTCGAGATCAAGGATCACGCCCACGACCTTTGCGGGGTTGTTTTGAACCGCGAACATCGACGGCGTCCTGCCAAGTTTGTCCTTGGCGCCAAATTTGGCTGGCGCTTTCCCATTGAAGCCCCTAAGAAGGGAGATTGCAATGTTGGTTCTTCGACTTAGAATGGCGATATGGAGCGGGGTGCGGCCGTTCTGGTCCTTGGCCGCGAGTTTGTGGTTTCTTCCTAGAAGCTCACTAATTGTCTTCTCGTCTGCTATTTCTACAAAAGGCTGGAACCCATCGTCGGGGTGTGCGAGGCAGGCGTAATGTAACGGTGTCCAGCCGAAAATATCCGCCGCTTCTGCTTCTCGGCCATCTCGACCAAGCCTCTCAGTGCTAAAAACATACGCCTTAGGGTTAACGGGAAATGCCTGTTCACCCGCTCGTTGAGCGGCATCATGTGCTCGTGGGTGACCTTCCGGGAGTCCCAGCTTTTTCTTCAGAAAGTCGAAGTCAATGTTGATATTGGCTTGAGCATACGCGTTGAGACAGTCATCCATCTCTACCCCCGGGGGCCTACTTCTCAAGAAGATTTCGTGAAACCTTCTTCTTCGTAGCTGAAGTTCGTACGCAGAAGCGAGCTTTTTCAAGACGTGAGCAAATTTGGGAGAAACAAAAATCTTAACCAGCGCCACCAACCCGGAATTAGGGTCCCCTTGTGGTGTGGGGAAGTCCCCATATGGCTCACAGGCCATGTAAAGAAAATCCATCACATTTACAACAAGGCTATAACAGAAATTTTCTTCCGTTGCCGTTCCGATTGAGGTGTTAAGAAGCCGGCCACGGAACCCCATGGCGGTTGACCACGACGGACGCCAGCGTTGAACTTTTGGCAAGAGTTTCAACATGGCGTTATTCGGTCTGGAACTTCTGGGGCCGATCAATGGAGAAAAAAAAAGATTGAATTGAGTCTGCTCCAACTAAGACAGCAAGGTGCGTGAGCGCCGAATATATACAAAAGAGAGAGCTGTGCCAAGGAGCTAGGCTCCTTGCCACAGCTGTGGCTAGGGCGTGTGCCACACCCACTACAGTTATGCGACATTCGGGAAAAGGTCTTTGAAGCTGAATGCGGGGACCATGTGTATGAGAATATCATTCGTGGTCCTAAGGCCATACACTTCCATTTGGCGAACTACCTTGGTCAGTTGGCGATGACGGAGAGAAGGGCGGTGCTAAGTTTGATCGAATTCGTAGGGATCGAATTTCTGTCGGCCGTCGATTTCGACATCCTCACTACCCGAGAAGCCTTTCTGGAGTCAGTCCCTGGGCAACTGCTCGACAACGGTCCACATGAAACTCATAAAGAGATGCTGCGCCAATATTTTCGGCAAGTAAGCGCTTGCAACCAGTGCCAACTCCGTAGCTCGGCCCTCGTTGTGTTTACGTCTAGGGTCCACTGTAAGGTGAGGATAGCGCGGAGGTTAGCCAAGCTCCACAAAGATTAGATACTCACGAAGGCAGCTCGAGGCACAAGCCGAACTTACCTCCTTCAGGCCGGCCGTTGAATCCAATGATGAGATCCACGCTGTCGTTTCTCGCACGGCTAGGAACCCAATTTCCTCCATGTGTAACTTCGCTGTTGGCAGGGGAAGTGGCAGCTTCAGGGGAACTGGCATTGCTCTGGTCAGTGAGTAGCTCATCGGCCCACCAAGCGAGGTCTCGCTTCAAAACTTCGTCCTTGAGATTGTCTCCCAAGATACGACAGAATCGGTATCCCAAACCCCACCCTGATTCATCTCGTCACCATTCTCGACGATCTCTGCTCTTTTGTGCCCGCTCTTGAAACCTCTTTAGTCTCGTCTGACTGGTTGGTTTCAATGGTGGCTATCTAGAGTCACATGACGGCATCGATCTTTCCAAGATGTACATCTCACTTGTTAGTCTCGGAAGGTCTTAAGCCGGAAATCGTGATCGAATCTCCTTGCTCGTCGGGGGTCGCAGACGAGACAACTGGCCGAAGAGTCTCAATAATCAATTCTACTCTATCCGCTTGCTTGACTGTTGAGTATGGGAGGAAGCTGTCTAAAAAGAAGAGCTCGATTGACTTTGATAGGGCCAGTGCGCTTTCGGAGGCTTGAGGCTTTGGAGTTTCACTTGCACAAATCGCCAAGTCTCTCTCTGACCGGTAGTAGTTGCTGGCTAGTGGCATTTTCGAAGTAAGTTGCCCCTTGTCGCTCTTTTAGTGAGGGCTGGCAAGAGCTTTCTTGAAAGAATGACTCCACGATATTGCCTAGCTGTGGTTTTGATAACTCTGAGCTCCTGGATGTTACTATCTCTGGTTGATCGCAATACTTGTGTACTCGCCAACTCATTGGGATGACGGAATAGAAACGGGGAAGTCTGCCGAGGCTCCGAAATCCTAATCTTCCACTGGTAGATCGATTCCGGCGGTGAGTTTGCTAGATATCGTCGGTTCCCCCCAGAGGGTTGGCTGAAGTTGCGGAACTAGGGGCAAATACCAGGTGTGTTGCGAGAAAGTCAAGCTCGTACCCGGCCAACGCGCGGGAATGACCAGGGATCCGACTAAATCGACGACGGATGACAGCCCTGGTCAGTGCCATCAAGAAAATTCCGACAAGTTGCGCAATGGAACAGGGGTAGGCTAACCCTCGTAACCCGATAAACTGCGCTATAAAGCCGATCCCCGAGGCAAAACCCCCGACAAGGGTAAATAACTCCCAGGTTGCACTGCTCTTCGTGCTGTTATCCGTCTAGAGAGGGGCATGCCAGCGTAAGAGAACGACTTGATAGGAGAGAAGGGATTACTTTGGCATCACTTTTACCTATGGCTTCTGCTGATGGACGTGATGTTTCTTGGGCTCCCCCCCACACCCCCGATCCGACTTGGCGTGACGATATATCGTTTCGGCCCTGCAAGTATGGCGTAAGGGTTGAAGGATTGGTCATTGACGGTCTGGCTCTGCTGCAGCCAGATCAAGCGAGGATAGTGCCTGAGATTCGCGTCAGGCTGGTCATCGCGTGGAAGTACTTCCAGGCGCGCTCTGTCGTGCTGTGCTCGATTGCCAATGAGCAAATTCCCATGTCCACTGAAAGGAGCACGGATCCAACAACATAGGCCGGAAACCCATACTGCTTCGGCTCGGACGAGATCGACTTTCTCGTATCTTTATGGAAGACTGTAACTGTAGCAAGGGCAATCAACCCTGCTTGGAGAATGATGGCTGCGACCGCTGCAAGAAAAAGCTCGTGTTTTTCCGCATCCAATTTTTCTCAAAGTGATCGGAGGATAGGTTGAGCTGTAGATTGGAGGTCAAAGTGTTCTTCTGCCCCGGTAACACCAGGTGACTCGACGTCGACGCTCCCGGCTTTCCGTCTAGTCAGCTTTGTACGATGGGCCAGGCTTTTGAGCCGAGCAAGAAAACGCTCAATGATTTCGTAGCTGTGGCTATGGAACTCGACACATTCCATCAGCCGATTTCCCCCAGGCTCTGCACCTGGCTCCCCGGGTACGGTTGAGGCGGCAGTTCGAAGCGCATGGATTCCGCACGACTTATTGGGGGATGGCTTAATGGTTGTGGCCGTTGGGGCTCTATCTGGGGCGTGCGAGTTGTCGAAGCTCGTGTACTTTGCCTCAAGCTCATCGTAGAGGGCAGGAAAGACAAGAAACTGGGTGATCTTGGGCTTCCCCATAGCTCGGACGATGGAGCGGCCATTGAATAGCTCGCAAACCTCGCCCGAGGTTGATGATGACATGAGCTCGATTTTGGCGAGCGCTCTGTTCTCACGGGCACACCCGATGAAGGATTTGGCGATTCGCGGGCCTTGGACCCGAATTACGCCTGCGATCATTGTAAGGATGTCCAGGGGCACCATGGCAAAGACGAGATGATCGATCCATGTCAAGCTTTCGCTAACAATCTGCCTCGCAAATTGTTCGCCGAAGAGGGCGAGCGTGCTTTTGCAAATTATCAGCGCTGAAAAACTGCTGTAGCCAAGATTCAACATACGGTGCGATATCAGAAAATAGGTCGAATGCAAACTCGGCGTCTCCGTCATCCTCGTTGGCGGCAACGCCAGCGGCTGCTGTCACCAGAAGAATGAGACCGGCCTGACGGACACTGGCCCCTTGTTGCTGATCCCATGGCAGCATCGTGAGCTGTTGTAGAGCACGCAACATATCGACATTGACAGAGTATACTCTTGGACTCTTGGAGTTGGCAAAAGCCACGGATGCCTGAGCGGGGTCATTGACGCTTAATAAATGTGATCAAATTTCTGCAGTGTTGGCTGGCAGCCTTGGGGCGTTCGTAACACTCGGCATGCAGTTGGTTCCATGTTCCATTCTACACCTAATTTCGCAGAGTTGGGGACCATAATTTCAGCCCTAGAAAAGGTCCTCAAAGGGGGAGTTTACTGTTTGGGGAAGCTGCGACACATGGTTCGTGGGTTTGGGAGTTATGGGTTTGCAAGTCATTCCCGCGCGGGATCCATGCGAATCATTGGATCGGATTTTGGAAAGAGGCTGCCAAGACCTAGACTGCTTTCTATCTCGAGCTCTTTGTTGGTCTAGGCGGACAAGGCAGGGGTCCAATCAGCGCCCGGCTGCCTGTTGCGAAACACCTGGCCAATCATGTAATATGGCCTGCCTCAGTGTCAGACGAGGAAATCTTGCCCCATCCCCGTCATCTGAAAGTCCACTGACTCACACTGGCCAAAATTGAAGAGGTACAACCCAATGGCTCGATGCTGGAGATCGAGCCCTCCGTCACGATAAGCCAAGTACAAACTCGACATCGCCGCCATTGACTCTCGCGCGTGGTGCATTATGGCGAATTATTTGCCGATAGAATATGCGGCCTCCTTCACATATAGGTCCCGTTGCTAATTGGCTTTCGAGAAAGGGAAGTTACGAAGCGACAAACTCTCTTGTCCCTTGTTTGGTTCGCGTGAGACTTGGAAGCTGCAATGATGGAAAGGCATTTTGGAAGAATGAATACTATACCATTTAAATGACACAATTGTCCTTTTTGGTCTTGTAAAGGCCTCTTGAACTACCAAATATGCATGTTATAACACCAAAATAGCCGTTTTCTTGTTGCAAAGGTCTTGTCGGGACTTAGATATCCTTTCTAGCGAGTGCTCCGCGCTAATAAACAAACCAGGGTTGGATTGTATTCATCCCCGTCGCCCTTCTGAGGAACTCTTAATGAAATACTGTTTGAGATTTCTCTTGAATCGGCCTTGGCTCTCTTTTCAGCGCCTTTCGAGACATCAATGGACGGGCTACCAAATTTCGTCAACCTACACCACTAGTAAAAATAAAATGACTTGTGCAATTGTGATCCTGCGTTCTGCCTCTTGGCGACCCCTCATGCATGGCAAAAGCTGCAAAGTCAGGTACCTTGCAATTGGTAGGTAGTAACCTGGGACGCCATTTTGACCAATTGAGTTTTTTTATGGCTGGCGAGTGGAGGATAAGTTTTGGCTGCATGATTTCCTTCAATGACGTCATCGGCCGCTTGTTCAACGTCCCACAACCCGATAAGCCCCACGTACCTGCCTTTGCAAAGCAGCAAGGTAAGCACTCCTGAGGACGAGCTCCCTCCTCCGGCTGGCGAGAGGCAACTTTATTCGGTTCTGAAATACCACTTTCTTCGACACCACCACAGACAAGTGGGAACATACGCCAGGCATCAAACGCACCTCGACACACCAAAACAAACACAATGGGGCGGCAGGAATACATCGCGCGGTCCGTGGTGCGTGCCATCACACGTGCGAACGGCATCGAGAAGCGATCGGCAAGCCCACTTGCATGGCTTTTGGCAATCTTTGCTGCTTTCTTCTCGCTCTACGAGCTGACGCTCCGCAAGATCCGCCCCGCCGATTTCGCCAACCTGCGGCGCAAACACTGGCAAGTCGGCGATAATGACTACATCAACTCATTTCAGCCCGGTGAAGGCGGGAAGGAAGAAGTGGCCCTGAAAGCTATAGGGGACATGGGTTTTTCTGGTTCGGTACGTGGAAGCACCTTTTTCCTGCCGGTGAGCGACGCCATCTAATTGAAGTTTGCGCAGACCTTCTATTCCACTGCCGACCAGAAATATCTAGTCAAGTCGGTCCCCAGACATTCCGAACATTCCTTCTTCCGTGAGGATCTCCTCACTCCTTACGTCGAGTACATGGCCGCCCATCCGTACTCTCTGCTTGTGCGCATTTGCGACTTCCTTGGCGCAGCAGGCAGCTCGCTCGGTCGCATCTTCGGTCTTGCCCCGTCGCACCACATCGTCATGGACAACATCATGTTTGGTCGGGAGGAAGCGAAGAAACGGGGCGAGGCCGAGTGGGAGAGCTGGGACCTGAAGCCAACATCCTACTTCTACCCAGAGAGAGACATCGCTGATGGTGCACTCACCAGCGAGGCGACCAAGAGCCAGTTGGCCGATGAGTTCCATGGCAAGATCATTCTCACCCAGCAACAGGCCGATGGCTTCTTTTCAAGCATTGAGGGGGATACCAAGCTGCTGGCCGAACACAATGCGGTGGACTACTCACTGTTTCTTGTCCGCATGAAGACCCCCCAGCAAGACATGGACCCCAGCTCCTCGGCGGCGGGCTCAGAAATGGTACCCACAAGTCCACCATCTGTTCCTCCAGCGCCACCATCTTGGAGGACTGGTATCGTGTCTGCAGATGGGCAACACATATTTCGTGCTGCTATTCTCGACTTTTTTTGGGCGAAGCACAAGATCCAGCCCAGGTTCATGACGCTGCTGATTACCTTGTGGAACCTCCTTATCAGCAGGTCGGGCCACATGAGTATCACAACAACGCCTGATGAGTATCGCGAGAGGTTCTTGAAGATGTGCAGGGGCATTGTGGAGGTGAGGGAGGACTGAGTGGCAGAGTTTGGGCCCGCTTGGCTTGGTATATCCACTTCGCTCTGGTTTTCTTTTGCAGGTGCAGCTTGATAAGATTATTTGGTTCTTCATCGGCTAGGGTCGTTTCTAGGCGGGTTCTAGATACCCGTATGTTGTGATATGGAAGCTTATTCCCGAGCCATGAAAACGCCATCCCACATGTGAACACGACTTGATCCGCGTTGTTGGGCCCGGGCTGGGGTTAGTCTGCGCCAAAAGGCGTTGTGCCTGCCCTGTGTTAGAAGCAGTTATGGATGGCGCAGCCAGCAGAGCGGATCTGCCCTGAGGAAGGGACATCACCAGTCAGGTATTGGAAGGCGCCCCAGGAGACGTCCATATGCCCACTCTCAGCCGGCGTCTTCTGCATCTCTCGAAGCCTTCGCCGCCCGCACCTCCACAAACCGTGCAAGCTTCAATCTTTAGCCGTCAGCATTCCGGACAAGCACAACTCAAGCACATGCATCCAAACCGTCCATTCATTCACAGCACCATAAATATGAAGATAGAAGGGGGCCACAACATGCAGTAGGTTCTATCGTGGTCCAATTTCCCACACACCCAATACCGCCATCTACGACCCACCTCTCACATCAGGAGTTAGGGAGCCAGAATGCCTCGCAAATGGCCGAGCCAAGCACACCATCGCCGGGAGCAGGGACCGATATGAATGGCGACGATGGCATGGCCCCCAAGACCGAGCGAGAAATAGCGTTGGCCGTGTTGTGCGTCGTATCCACCAGCCCAGTATGCCACGATCTCGGTATTGGGTTGGGTGACGTGGTGAAGGATTTTGAAGAGCTTGATGGGCTTGGAAAACTATCCGACCGGGCAGCTGCTATTATATTTCGAAGAGACGGCGGCCTGAGCGACGGAGAGTGGTATCGCGATTTGAAGTTCTGCCGCAAGCTGATCAAGATCAATTCCGATGACGGAATAGACAAGCTGGTGGCAGATACCATGATGAAGACCCTAGGATACAACACGCTCGGAGGCCGCACGGCTGCTCGGGCCCCCGGGTCGTCATTCGAGCCCCCTCCCACGCCCCCGCATTCTCCGCCCACAACTCACAAGGCCCTCCGGGCCTTCCGGGTCTCCATTGCCGCGGCGTGCGAGAAAGAAAAAGCCAAAGAGAGGAAAGGTGGATCTGGGCCCGGGTCCGGGTCGCCGATGGATTTGGATGATCCCGACCCGCAACCCAGACGACAGTCCCAGCCGGAGACCCGGCAGACTCCTCCGGTGGCTGGGTATTTTCCCGAGATCTTCTGCCGAGACCGAGAGCTGAAGGACTTTACTTACCTATTGGACGACGAGCCTAAGCAGCCACCCATCCAGAGTCAGACAACCCCGTTCCTCCAAGATCAAGCAATAGTAGACCCTGACGATCGTAAACCGCAAACAGCCGAGCAGCAAAGGTTTTTTAAGCAAGCCTTCCCCAATAATCCTTTCAGAGTTGGAAACCAACATCAGGTGGAACACGAGAGCGGCTTCCAGGAGACCGGGTGGAGGCGGCAAACAGCTGCGCAGCTAAACTTTTCGGAGCAAGCGTTCTCGCCCAACCCCTTCGGACTCATGGCGGGGGAGGATTTCAAGGGGCAACCGGAACCGCAGAACGTCGCGGTAGATCCGCGAGAACTCGAGTTGAAGCCGAGGAACTTGCCTCGGAATGTGCAGAATATGTTCGATCCGCTAGTACAGCCCTCAAAGGCGGCAAGACAGGACTCACCAAATATTTCACCGCGGACCATGCCAACCTTGTTTCCGAAGACACCATCATCTTCAAGTTTTAGCAGTGTTTCGAGTCTAGGGGGATCATATCTACCACCGCCAGCCCAGCCATCGCTGCCGCCCACAGGGTCACCGTCCCAAATGGACGAGTCGGTCTCGCCGCGGACCGCGCCGAAGAAATTGATAGGGATACTCTCATCCCCTGTTGCGGAACCACTGGACAAAGGTACTCCAAGTCGAGAGGTGGGCGACACAGGTAGAGAGCTGCTGTGGCCAGCCATTGGGTCGGACTCGGGGCTGTCCGCGCCGTCCACGCCTCAGCCCCAGGCCCCGGGCGACAAGCCTGCAAAGCCTGCAAGGATCCAAAAGCCCGCGAGCTTGAATGCTAGGGCGGGAAAAGGCGGTGGGTCGCCTAAGCGTGATGGGGGCGCGAGACGGAAGGCTTAAAGGTAACAACTTGTACTCGCTGAAGGGGTAGGGGTGTGTCTGTGTTGAGGGATCGCTTTGTTTTTGGACTGTTGCTTTGCTTATTTCCTCGAGCTTATTTCCTCTAGTGTGTTTGTTTCAGCGATAAGGGGATGGCGTTCATTATGGAGTGGGTGGAAGAAACACAGCGATACCTACCTGGGGCTGGGGAGGCAGAGGTAGCCAGAAAAGGGGATTGATATCTCCACTCGTAGGTTTGTAGTAGTTTAGTGGTACATAGTTAGGATCTGAAGATCTAATGCTACATGCCAGGCGATGACACTGTACGGGCTGCTGTAGCGCGGAGTGAGTGAGTGATTGTGGCTAGGAGATGTACTACTATGGTAGTTGTCATGGGTGTTTTTACGACGTCGTAACTTGACTCTAGACCTGAGAGGACACACCATTCCATCTGGCCCAATGATTGACGAGAGAAAAGTAATGGCGCCACGTTTGTTTCAGGGACCTACTGAAAAGAGCCGGGGTATTTATGCACGCCCGTTTCTCCAAGCCTGTAGGGTCCCGTATCGTCTTCCCCGGGCGGGCGAGGTACAGTAGACTGGCCGTAGAATACAACGGTTTAGGGGCGAAACAGGGGTACGGCCTCGCCTAACTCCCAAGCCCTACATGGCGCACAGTACACGGTTGCAATATGCCACATCCCGGAGTCTCGATAAGACGATTTCCACATCTTTGAAGAGGGGGTCAGATAACAGCTCGCATCTCGCATCTCGCCTCGTCCGGTAAACCGTTTGTGCAAAAATGGGGCATCACGCCAGAGGGACGTTGCACGGCAGCTTCAGCTGCCTGCTGCACTGTCACCCCCTTCGCGCCGCGGCCTGTTTGGTGGTCTGGGCGAGGTTTTATCTCGCATCATATTTGAGTTCCTGCCACAGGCGAGACGGGTTGCCCCCTGCTTCTCTGCCTCTCTCTCTCTCGCTCTCTCTCTCTCTCTCTCTCTCGCTCTCTCTCTCTCTCTCTCTCTCTCTCTCTCTCTGCGTCCCTGCCCATATCCATGTACACACACACGATATTTCTTGCCATGTGGGTATGCACGCCAGGGAATAATACGCGGGGCTTCGCCGCAGAGACGCGCCGGCCGACAGGGTGTTTTGGGCGTGGTCTCTTTGGCGGTGAGCCTGGATGTGGAAAACGTCAAAGGAATACTACCAAAAGGCCGTGTGCAGCTCGAAGCTGACCGGCAAAACGGACGCGCTCCGAGTCGCCGACGTCCCACTGTAGGGATCTGATCCTACCAAGCCCAGGCTCACCTCACTCGTCTGCGGCTTTATTAACCGGAAACCGGCAGCTGCCGAGCACCCCAAAGAATCCCTCTCTTTGCCATGGGCAATGTGTGGATAGGATCCCGCTGGGTCGATTTGGAATGCTGGCGCGATGCAGATTGGGCTGGCGGTGGATGGGCATGTGTTTGGGAGCGAGGTGATCGTTCTAGCGCCCGGTGATTCGCATTGAGGGATTTTCATATGGGCGGCCCGGTAAGGAGATCCTCTGGCTCGGGCCCGCTACCGTCGTTGTATCCCGTCTTACCGTCATTGGCAGCCCTGTGCGGGATGAGAGGGGAACACAACGTGGTGGTACGACCTTTTTCTTTTGCAAAACAACGATGCTGCAGATGCCGCCGACCCGGACTGCATGAGATCCCTAGCTCCATCCAGAGTCTTCATTCATGGGGGCGATGCACCGTGTTAAAAGGAGGGCGGGAAACCGTACCAGGGGGTCCAGACCGGTCGGTGTTCGAGGTGATGCGCTGACGGGTTCGCCTAGGTGTGCGGTACCACCTACCACGACAGCATGTCATACATATTAGAGTGAGATGCTACATAAAGGACAGGCAGACTCCCGGCATCCACTTCCCCAGGAAGCTTTCCCTTCCCTCTCTACCGCGTTTCTCTGACAATTCCATCTGAGCCAGGATCGATATCTCCTCGCCCCACTCGCTGCTGTGGCTGGTCTGGTCTACACGTGCTCCTATTCTCCGTCGCCACGCGTTGCGTTTGATTTGCAAAGGGAAAGTTACAAGCTTGGGAAATGTCGACCGCCGAGGTTCAAGACGCCCCGGCCGAGGCGCCGGGCCTGCCCGACTACGTCCTCGATGCCAATGCCGTGACCAAGGACGAGGCCAACTGGAGACACGGCCGCGCACCCGACTACACCAACACCAGAAAGGTGTGGGCAGAGAGTATGCGACGCAATCCCCCGTCCCCCGATCTGGCGACAGCAGGGCTAACCATCATGCCGAAGCCAAAAAAGCCAACCACCAGGCAGGCAGCCTGCCCGACCTGGTCGAGAAGCTGGTCAAGAACTGGGAGATCGAGGCGTCGTACAAGACGGACCTCGCCGACTGGCGCACCGTCGACACGTCCAACTACTCGTTCGCCGTCAACGGCGGGCCCCCGCAGACGGGCGAGCACATGCTCAAGGTCGGCACGTACAACGCCATCATCGAGCCCAACGAGTTCTACTGCCCGGCCCATTCCAGCTTCGACGCGAGCCACAAGACGTTCAAGCGCATGATGCCCACCTTTGCCTGGGAGGTGCTCGAGGTGTACAGCGGCCCGCCGCAGGTCTCGTTCCGCTGGCGCCACTGGGGCACCATGAAGGAGGATTATGTTGGGTTCAACGAGTTGCGTTCCGGTCCGGTTCCTGTTTGTTTGCGCATGCTTTACTGACGCCGAGATTAGCAAGGGAGAAAAGGTGTCCATCAAGGCTCACGGCGGCCCGATCGACATCGAGGGTGTCGGTGTCGCGGTCGTCAATGACAAGCTCCAGCTCACCAAGGTCGAAGTCTTTTTTGACCCCATGTCCATGTTCCGCCAGATGGCCGCTGAGGGCAACGTGACGAAGGAGAAGGTCGAAGCCGAGGGAAGACGATGAGCGAGTAGATGCTGCTGTATTGTATATCCAAAGACTCCTCGTTGATCGGACCGATCGAACCAAATCGTAAAATGAGCCTGCATAATACCAATCGCCGCCCAACGTTTCGATTCCAACCTTGCCAGTGGTGGATGGTGAAGTAGTCTGACCATATCTGCAAGCCTTGTGGTAAACTGCCCCCGGCCGAGCACCGACCGTGTTACACTACCTCAAATCATGATTGCGCAGATGCACGATGATACGCTCACCCGACGCCGAGCGCCCGATTAGGCGGATATGTGCTGACCCGCGACATCTTGGTTGCACATACCAGGCCACCGGTTCAAGTCGTCAGCGGCGTCCTGAGTCGTCAAGTCTAAACCTTCCCCCTGAAACTTTATTTGCTGAGGGGCCCATCACATGAAAACCGGACCAGCATTTCATCGCACGTGTCGAGAAGCCCCACCCTCGAGAGTTGTTTGCGCCATAGAACATCGTTGTTTTCTCCCAGGGGAGGTATTCGAACCACAAGTTGAAGCCCATTCCCAGTGTATCTTGGAACCCAAAGACATCCCCGATCCCGAGTATCACCAGAGACACCTGCGACAATGGCACCCGCCGTGAGCGCAAGCACAAGGACCATGAGGCAGTACGTCGCCACCAAGAAGGGAGGGCCCTTCCAGGTCACGACGGGGACATATCCGACGCCGGGGCCCGGCGAGATCTGCGTGCGCAATCGCGCCGTCGGCTTGAACGCTCTCGATCTGAAGAACCTGCACCACGGCCAGACAGTCAAGACGTGGCCCGAGATCTTCGGCATCGACGCCGCCGGCGTTGTCGAGGTCGTCGGCGATCAGGTGACGCACTTCAAAGCCGGCGACGCCGTCATGTTATCAGCCGGCCTCGGTGGCCGCCGGGGCGGCTTCCAAGAAGTCACCACGGTGCCGGAGCACTTCGCAGCGCTCAAGCCCGCAGCCTGGAGCTTCGCGCAAGCCAGCTCCGCCCCGTGCGTCACCCCCCGCCCTCAATTCCACTCACCCACCCCCCTTTCCTACTAACCCCGTCCGCGCCGCAGAATCTGCTACCTCGCAGCCTGCGCCGCCATCACCAAAGGCCTGGGAATCCCGCTCCCGCATCTGGCACCGCTAGAGACGCCCAAGGAAGACCAGGTCGACTACTACGGCGAGAAGAACCCCAAGGTGAACAACACCAACAACGGCGACGGCAACGCCCCCACCCCCCCGGCGAAGCCCCCCGTGGCCGTCCGCTCCGTGCTCGTCCTCGGCGGCAGTTCGGGCGTCGGTACCTCGGCGCTGCAGCTGCTGCGCATGGCGCTGGGCCGCGACGCCGTCCTCGTGTGCACCAACTCGCCCGCGCACAACAAGCGGCTGGTGGGGCTGGGGGCGACCGCGTGCGTGGACCGCAACCTGCCGGGTGGGAAGTTGGTGGCCGCTGTGAAAGCGGCGACGCCGGGTGGGAAGGGGGTGGATGCTGTGTTGGATGCGGTTGCTGGCGTGGGTGGGGGTGGGCTGTGGGATGTGTTGCGGGCGGATGGGCCCAAGTTGTACAGTAATGTGTTTACGGGCGAGGAGGTGACCGTTCCGGAGGGGGTTCGAGGTACCCCCGTGTTTGCGCACATGATGCTCTCGGTTAATAAGGGCGGTAAGGCGGCGATGGGGAGGCTGGGGGATCTCGTCGAGGAGGGCAAGTACCAGCTGCCGCTGGACATCAAGGTGGTCGGGAGGTGCCTGGAGGATATTGGCAAGGGGCTGGACAGATTGCAGGCCGGGGTCAGCGGGACCAAGTTGGTGGTTTCCTTGTAGGGAATAGTGGCCACATTGCTGGACAGGAGCGAGTTGAGATGTTTTTTTTTCCGTTGCGGGTGGCTGGTAAAACGTCTCGTGGGGGGAAGGAGTGGTTTGAAAGTGGCGAATTTTCATTGGACGAAATGAGGGTGGTTCACTGGTTACCTATCTCAGGGGGGAGAGGAGAGGGGAGGGGGGGGGACAAGAGATGTGATGATAAGCTCGAGCACTCCAGCTTCCGTGTAATTTCCCAAGCTGAGCCTCTTCATTCTCAATATCTTGTCCATGTGTTATAATTAGTGTCAATGGCCGTGTGTGTCCTGACCTGACCAATCTCCTTAGCTCAAGTGTCACGGTATCACCCCCATTGTAAAGGGAAAGAGCTGCTGCATCAGCTGCAAGGAGTCCAAACAAAGTCAGTGAATAACCTCCGATGGTACACGTGCGCGTACAAATCAGGTTGATGGACCGAGGAAATCTCCAGTCGGGCAGAGCTAGCAAGTGTTTCGTCTTACACCGGGCCAGGAACAGTCGGGTTTGGCGAGACTCGTTGAGGCGAACGGTAGATGAAGCTGCACCGGAATTTTACTTGAAATCTTTTAGGCTATTGATGTCTGAATGTGCTTCCTCGGGGGTGTACAATGAAACAAAGGTGGAACCGTGGATGTGATTGCTGAGTTCAGATGCGCAACTACCATCGGTTTCAGTGGTAAAGTTCGCTGCAAAATGGCCTTTAGGAAGGAGCAATGATGGCAAAAGAAGGCAAGAGGTTCTCACTTCCACCTGAGCTGAATCCAGCCGACCCGCTCCTCAAGAGAAAGGCAAGGGCCACGAAGTGGAAGCCCCAGGGGTATAAATCGTTGCCCCAGCACCAGTCCCGAGGCAACTCTTCTCTTTGCGCAACAATATTCTCCCACACATCTGTTCGTGGCTGTGATTTCGGCCGTGGTCAGTCGACACTGCAGTCTCCCCAGCAAGTTGCACCGCCCTTCAGCATCCGCCATCTCTTGATCTTTCTCGATCTTGCCGCCAGCTATCCGCAACATTGTGACCATGAGAGCTGCAATATACTCGGCTTTTGCTGCCCTCGCGGCCTCTGCAGTCGGCGTCCAGGGTCACGGTACCCAGGTCCGCGATGTCCAGGGCGGCGCTGTGTCGGGTAAGTTCTTTCTCGGAATTTGCCCTCTGCTTGCGAACACGAATGCTCAGAGTATCATGCTTACGTCTTTATTTTTGCAGAGACTACAATGACGACCATTCCGTACCTCACCATTTCTGTCCCGAAGCCTACCGCCACGATTGACTGCTGGGATCCGGTCAAAGACGACTACAAAAACTACACCTCGTTGAATGGCAAATTCTACCGCCTGGATTGCCAGGTCGACTATTCAGGAAACGACATTGCCCAAGTTTTTGCTCCTACTTACGCCTACTGCGTTGAAGCCTGCTCTGTCGACCCCGGTTGCCTCGCCTTCTCCTACATCTTTGCCTACGATGGGGCCAACTGCTTTCTCAAGAACCCCCCATCGGAGCCCACAGGTCAATCATTGCCAGGCGTCTGGAGCGGAAAGTTAGAGCCTGTCAAGGCCTGGGACACCACAAGCTCGGCTGCTGCCACTGCTGCCCCAACCCCTCCTCCCACTCCCGCCACCTCGGCGCCCGGTCCTAAGAAATCCACAGACACTGGTCCCTGGGAGGTGTCCTGGTATGTCTCATGCAGTGCCTGAAACCATGAACTCAACTGACAGCTCTCGATAGCTACAATTCCGGCTACAAGGCGGCACGCAGGCCACTAGTAGCTGCCATCAAGTTTTTCTGCAAGGGCGGCTTTGACGGCAAATTCGGCGGATTTGTGAATAATAACATATTGACCAACAACGGGTCGCTCGACAGCGGTATTGTCGGTCTCAGCATTAGGCAGGATGTAAACCTCATTACCCGCCTATTTGTTAGGGTCCTCAATCCCGATTGCCAGGTCGACTTTGCAGCGATGGGATCACAGGCCTGTGAGAATCTCTTCAGGGGCCCGCTCGACCGTTGCGACACCCTTGTTGAAGACGGCAAGAGAGGCGGTTATACTGAGGACAACTGCTCACAATGGAGTCTCGACCCTCAGTACGTGGTTTACGACGTGCCTGACTGCACATACGACCCGAATGCCGATACTCCAGACCCGAAGTGTGTTGCGTGGCATCCAGATGAGGAGTTCTGGAGCTCTGACACTTAATCGCTCTGATTTAAGAGGGGCCTAAGCTCAGCGGGGGCTTAGCGAGGGAACAATTCGTCTAGACGAAGAGTATGGTGCCACTAGCTCCACTTGCGAGTTATTTCAGATATTCTTTCAATGATTTTTGCTCGGCACAGCACAATCTTCCTGGTAATTAGGTAGATAGTCGTGGTATACATCTCAGGTAGATGTCAAACTAAAGATGTTGTTGCTGCCTACATTTCTGAAACTGCTACATTCAATGATGTTGTACTTGTGACGGGTCAAAGGCTGGCATCGGGCAATGGGCCGCTTTGAGAGGTTGCATGATCTACCTTATGGAAGGAAAGGAAAGGTAAGAGTAGTAGCCGCGGTCTTGACTGCAGCTCTCATAAAGCTGCTCAGCTGTGTATAGTTACGCACATACTGGAGTGGCAGCTGGGTCTAAGTAGCAACCCTGAAACCCAGATAACATCCTAGGGGTCTAGCCCCACAACAGCACTCGTGACGACCTGTGGCAGTGGAACTGGCAGATTTGAATAGAATTAAGGGGCTGCGAAAAATATGTGTTTTGGAGAAGGGTACGAAATCGAAGTCGTGAGACACCATTGACATCTGGCCGCTGAGAGCATGGTCCTCATTTTATCTTATAAAAGGGCAACCACTGCCGCCCAACCCACCCATTCATTCCCTTAATATCATCTCGCACAGCAGCTCTCCACTGCACCTCTCAAAGCCCCGGACAGAGGCTTTAGCCAACACACAAGGCATCAACATCAACCACAAACCCGACCCGAGTGATAGACCGTGTCGCATCAACCACACGCAAACAAAAAACCAACAAAATGGCCACCAACAACTACATCCTATCCCTCCCGACCGAGGATGACCGATCCAAGCTGTTTGACGTGAACGCCAAGGTCCTTGGCGATGCCCGCAAGTTCCTCGAGGAGTACAGCAAGATATCCCCCGCCGAAATTGGCAACCTGTGCTTCCCCATCGTAAGCCTTCCCCCGACCCGGTCTTCCTTGACATCGGTTGCTACCTCGCCCATGACATCCGCTCGCTGTGCAACGCAGGCGGTGGGCCACGATGTGGACGAGGAGATGCCGTCGCGCCACTGCGAGGGCGTGATGACGTTTCTGCATAGTGCGGAGACGTTCCGGGAGATGATGCAGCTGGTTGGTCGATTGACGGGGACGGAGTGGCGCATCGAGGCTGAGCTGGATGATGACTTTGAGGGGGCTTGTGAATGCTAACCTAGTTTAGCACGACGCTGCAATGTTAACATTAGATGGGATAGATACAAAAGAAAACTCTCAGACGTATTTGCTATCTACTATCTAACCCTAGTTTGTTTGTTCGCCTGTGACATGTCCTCTAGGGCCTAAAGGAAGACATTGCAGTCTTGGAAAGCCTTTCAAGGATTTAAAAAGGCATATTTGGTCCTTACTTCATGGGGCCTTTCTACCATAAAAAGAGGCACTTTCGGCATTTGAAAGGCCTTTCTTGGTATTTTAAAAAAGCCTTTCCCGTTTCCATAACAGGCTTTAAAGTCCTACGCTAACAGACATAGGGTGGGTTGCACTTTTGTTGGGGCTGTGCAAGTTATCTGAATTAGCACTGCAATTTTAGCCCTCGCAGAGGGGTCAACAATTGAACTAGGACCCCTCATGTCATGTTTGGGAACCGACTGCAAGGCACCAACCAATCACAACCCATCAAACCATTCACAGAAGATCGCAAAGACAATGAACAATGGCAAAAGCATTAGCAATATTAGTACAAAGATATCTACAAGTAATTATAATCCGAAACAGCAAACCACATGCAATTCATAACGACGCCCAGCATCATCATGTCAGCGGGGCGCTCAAATCCAACTTCCGGCTGCTCCGCCCCACAAACACCGTCTTGGGGTAGTTGCTGATGACCCAGTCCTGCACCGCCGTGTCCCAATTGCTCAGATCGCGTCTCGTGAGCGCGACCCGGAACTGCGCCGTCTGTCCTGGTTCGATGCGGATGCGGTCGAAGCCGCGCAGGACAACCTTGGGATCGTCCGGCCCGCCGAGGGTGATGTACAGCTGTGGCACCTCGTCGCCCGCAATCGGCCCCGTGTTCTTGATGTCCGCCGTGACGGTGTACAGGACATCGTAGAGTTGGCGGTTGCCACCTGGTGAGCTCTTTCCGGACGATCGGAGAAGCGGCTGTGGCGAGCCGTCGTTTGCGTGTGGCGGCAGGAACTCGCTCGCAGTCTGGCCATAATCGGGGTCCGCCGAAGCAATCTTTGCGTCCGTCGAGTTGAGGTATGGGTAGAGGTACTGGTAGATGTACGGGAACTCGTCACTGGGGAAGAGATAGTCGTTGAGGTCTGTCGAGAAGTTTCCAAACGTCGGCGCCGGGGAAGTCTCGCCCGTCGTTGGTCTGTATGTGTGGGCGTTGGACTTTTCGACCTGAAGGTTGCTGTAGCTGAAGGTCGTGTAGCTAAGTCCGTACCCAAACTCGTAAACCAGAGGCGAGTTGGCCTTGTCGAAATAGCGGTAATCGATAAAGACACCCTCAGAAAAGTCCTGTTGCGGCGCATCCTTGCCGTTGTTTGGCTTGTAGAGAACGTCCGTCCCGTAGCTCTCGCGGGTGGCTCCCCAAGTGAACGGGGTTCGACCAAATGGATTGACCTTGCCATAGAGCACATCAACAATCGAGTTACCAGACTCCTGCCCAGGGAGACCGGCCCACAAAATAGCGGTGATGTTGGGGTTATTGTACCAGTCTGTGACGAGGACAGGGCCGGTGGAGTGAATGACGACAATTGTGTTTGGGCACCAGCTTGAGACGTTCTTGACCAGATCATCTCCATTCTTCCACAGCGTAAGGTTCTTGCGATCGCCCATGTTTCCATCGACATTGATGTAGCCCTCGCCGGAATTCGCATTGACAAAAACAATAGCCGTGACATTATCCTGCGTAACCAGACTCTTGGTCTGCGAAGCGGCGTAGTTCGAGAGGACGCTCTCGTATCGGGTCCCGTCCTTGAGCGCTTGAGCTTGAAGCGCCGAGTCCGGTGTCACCAGATATGGATAATTAGCTGTGCCAGACCCCCAACCGACACCGAGCGAGCCGTTATCACACCCTCTGTCGTTGCAGGAGTTGGGGCCCAGAGGGTTAGGACCAGCATCTTCACCGATCACGGCAAGGAACTTGGGCTTCTTGAGAGGGAGGGAGCCCGTGTTCTTGAGCAGAACGGTACCCTTGGCAGCAACCTCCCGGATGATGTTGGCATGGTTTGCACGGACATCTACGTGCCAGTTGATCTGCTGAAAGCCCTTCTTGGCAGCCCAGTGAATCGGGCCGTAAGTTGCCAGGGACCAGAAGCTGAAGTTGATGGGCTCCTGCTCGACAGCCAGACCGACCTTGAAGAAGGCAGCCATAATACGCATGGCCATGTCGTCAATACGCCACTCGGGGACAGTCCCGTTGAGGACGGAGAGGGTGAGGTTGGCCCCCCAAAAGCTGAGTCCGGAGTTGAAGACGGTGTCGCCGGGCATGGTCATGTCGAGGCCGGCAGCGGCGCTGGCGGCGCCCGTATGCTGAGCCTGCCAATCGCTCATGACGAACCCCTGGAAGCCAAGCTCGTTCTTCAGTAAGTCGTTGAGAAGTTTCGAGTTCTGGCAGGCGTAAGAGTTGTTGACCTGCTGGTAGGAGCACATGACGGAGCCAACGCCAGCGCGTACGGCGTCGGCAAATGGCCAGAGGTAGAGCTCATGCATCGTCTTGTCATCAATGTTGGATGAGAGCGTCTCCTTGATGTCGAACCCGTACCCCTGAGCCTCACCAATTTGGCGAAAGTGTTCTGGGCCCACGTTAGCGTGCCATCGCGCTCAAGGGGGAGGGGCACAATGCGACTTTACCTTGCTCATTGCCGATGAAGTGTTTGGCGCACGCAACCACTCCGGCATCTTGAATACCCTTGATCGACTCGGCAATTCCAACACCGGTGAGGACCGGATCAGACGAGAAACCCTCCCAGTTGCGGCCGCCCTCGGGCATGCGACCAAGCGGTCCAGCAACCGGACCGAGCAGAACCGTGACGCCCTTCCCCTTGGCTTCCTCTCCCATGGCAAAGCCGCGTTTGTACATCAGAGCCTTGTCAAACGTGGCAGCAGCAGTCTGGCCGGAGGGAAACACGGAGTTGTAGTCTGTTCCGCGAATACCGACAGGGGCATCATGCATGCACAAGCTGCGGAAGCCGAGGCGAGGGATCGAACCGACCTGACCCACGCATTGCTCTCCCTCCCAGCTACAATCAATCCTGTTAGCTCCCACAAGCATCGACGTGATCGGTAGGGCACATACCCGACACCTGTAGTCAGATTGACCTTCTCCAAGAGCGTCAGCTGGGAAACGAAGGCCTTGGCTTTGGCATAGGCTTCCTCCCAGCCATCGGCGGCAGGGTCCATCCATGGCGACGGATAGAAGGGGCCTGAGCTTGCGAGGGCTCTCTTGTGCAGCTGTTCAGTGTCAGCGTCTGATGCTCCCACGCCCAAGGTCGACAGCAGAAGCGGCAGCCATTGGGCTGCAGGTGTGTACCGCATGTTGGCTTGCTGGTATGCAAGGTCAAGCAGCGCCGCCGAGGTTAAATTTGGATAAGCGATGGCGGAGCGGGTAAAGCTCCCGCAACTCAACTCCCACTGGGCGCTGGAATGAGATGGGAAAGGGGGGGATGCAAAGGACGATGTGCCAAAAATGGAAAACGCCAAACGCAATTCGTCATACCTGCTCTGTTGGTCGGCCTGCACCCGCAACTGTGGCTGCAGGAAAGCAGCTTGCCACGAGGGCAAGCACGGCAAGGGGTTTCATGACCGTCGAAAAACGTGGCGCGATGGTGGTTGCTCGCGCAAGCTTATCGGAGCTCAAAGAATTGGGAAGACAGGAGATCGCCGCACAGAGAGAGATACAGGGCCCGTGGCAACGGCAGGCTCGAGTCGTGCGGGGAGGCAATATATAAAGCCCTTTTAAGGTTGTCCTGTTTACCTCATCTTGTGGGTTCCTGGATCGAGTGTCGGCCGCGACGTCGCACGGCAGCAATTGTCTCCCGCTGGGGGGGGGGGGGGGAACCACTCAGATGCCGTCCCGCATTACCAAGTTCCGCAGGTGGGTTGAACTGGGAGAGAAATCTTGATCCAGGTGGCAGCAGGACGGGAAGGGGGGACGGTGTCGAATAGAAGACGGCCGAAGGAGGCCGAGGAGCCACTGCCGCGGCGGAGGGCGAAGGGGAACAATCATCTCTGCGGCGAATGCAGGAAATCGATGCGCGTCAGGTGAAAAGCTCAGAGGCCGTAGCATCGAAAACGGGCCGATGCCTGGCAAGTCGCACAACGAAACAGAGGGCGAATGGCGGAGGGCAGGTTTTGGGCGCGCGCCGCTAGGAATGGGCAGGGGGGTCCGTCGATTGAAGGTCATCTCGCAGATGGGAGCTGGGCCCGAGATCTTGGCAAGAGCGGAATGCGGAGAAGCTCGACGCGCTCCCCTTCTGGCACGCGGCCGAGGGGTCGGCAAAATGCTAGAGATAATGCGGTACTTGCGGCCGGGAAGTCATGTTCCCTTCGCCAAAGGCCCTGACAATCTCATTGTTGACAAAGACTTTTTTAAGCTGGGCAGGAAGCCTGAGCTACAAGATCGAAAAGCCCAACATCCTTCCCGCTGCAGGTGGCCCCGTATGCGGCGGGGTACAGACCCCGGCCCGTGGTGCCACCACAACGCCATGCAGCTTCGTCCCTGTGCGACCATAGGAACTGATGGAATCGGAAGGTGACAGAGGCACGCGGGGTTGCAACAGTGGAGACAATCCGGTCACGAAACCCATCCTCGAGTCCAGTTGGCCTGACGGATCCCGCAGGCAGTCGCATATACTGCACGGTATAGGCGTGTCATCAATTGACTATATGGACGCTGCCTATCCGAGTGTTTCCCGAAGATGTCCGCTCGGAAGATTTTGCAGGGTGGCCAAAATGGGAGATGACGAGCTGCTGTCGATCTGAATTACTTTCTCGCGGAACTTGGTCAAAGCGCCGCGTTTGGAATATATAAGTGATTTATTATTGACCCTGGCTTCGTTGTTCGGAATGTCCCACTGCCAGATTGCCAAAGGTCTGGCCATTTGAGATTTGAGATGGCGAGGCTGAAAGAGCCCTCTCTTGCGCATTCTGTCTATGCCTTTGTCCGTCCCCCGAGAAACAATGAGATTCTCAGGAGCTTGAAAGGTGCCCGCTGACTTTTGACCACACCATCTTCCCCGCAATTGTCTCCACACCGGCCTTTTCTGCGCCGCAGCAAAATTCGGCCGCTAGCCCCTGCCGCTAGTGTCGCTCAGATGCCGGCTTGCCAGCCAAGCTTTTGGCGTGCCATTGGCGGCGCTTGGCTGTCGCCCGCGCAGAACCGAACAACGTCAACATTCGACGACAAATGGTCAGGCTGGTCGGGCCTTCTTCTGCCCAGCTGCCAACCAAACGGGCATTCCCACTGGACAGCCAGAATCTCCGATTCCCATCTTCAATGGGCACTGTTACATCATTACCAATCTTGAGTCAGATGTTGCGCGACCTCCTCGTGGCTCATTGCTGACTCTCACTCTGGCGTAACGTTGTTGCCGTGAATGGCTTCACTGAGACATTCAATTTCTCAGCGTGTCACGTGGACTTTATATCCACATTTGTCATTTAAAAAGTCATTGCGAGGTGAAACCAGCTGGCGAGTGATCATTTGAAAAAGACGTGCATCCTCCATTGTACTGTCCGCCGCTTTGAAGCACAATGCCCAATCCATCACAGCTTTCTACTAAATGTAACGTATTTTATATGCGAGTGTGCAATATAAGCGAGTGAGCAACCCGATTTTCTACATGTAGCCCTGAAAATAAACCCTTGCTAAAACCACCAAATCTTAATAAAAAAACTTAAAACTTAGGATATAAGTTATTTGGACTATAAGAACTAACGTGAATCACAAGCGAGCGGTCAATCCAAGCGAGTGGTCAGTATCACCACCCCAATTGAACTGTCGTACGACATACCAACACCACAAAAGAACCAAAAATGCCAGCCAAACAAAATGAAGTACAGGTGCAACTTGCCCTTCAAGCTATGGAACGCGACAAGAACCTTAATCCCTACGTAGCTACAGAACGCTATTCAGTATCTCGTACGATACTTCTACGACGACAAAAGGGAATTCACCCTCGAGCAGATACCATTGCTAACTCTCGGAATCTCGACCCCCTTGAAGAGCAGGTCATCGTACGAAGGGTTCTTGACCTGTACGAGTAAGGATTTTCGCCAGGATACGATATGTTGGAAGATATGGCCAACTTGCTACGTACGACGCGTAGCGTGTCACACGTCGGAAAACACTAGGCTTCGAACTTTGTACGACGACAACCAGAGCTCCGGACGCGTTGGACGCGTCCGTACGACTACCAGAGAGTTAAATGTGAAGATCCGGAGATAATTAGCGCGTGGTTTGACCTTGTTCGTAACACAATTACGAAACATGGGATCGTCAAGTCGGATATCTGGAACTTTGACGAGACTGGGTTCATGATAGGCCAGATCTCGCCAACGCTGGTTATTACCTCGTCTAAAGGCCGTGGGAGGGTTAAGAAGATCTAACCTGGTAATCGGAAATGGGCTACTGTGATCTAGGCCGTATAGTCGGGTAGTGATACCATCTCTCCGTACGTAGTGGTTGTAGGTAAAATCTACCTCGAAAGTTAGTATCGTAACAGCCCTTTCCTACCCGATTAGACCGTTGATCTCTTAGAAACTGGTTAGACGAATAACCAGATTGGTCTTGACTAGATCAAACACTTTGACTAGTACTCCTACTATCGTACGATAGGTAGAAAGTAACTTCTGATCCTCGACGGACATAAGAGCTACTACTTGGCCGAATTCGAGGACTACTATAAAGAAAATAACATTACCACACTTTATATACCTCCGTACTCATCTCATCTACTTTAGCTACTTAATGTCGGATGTTTTAGTGTGTTAAAGTGGTCGTACGGTAAGGAAATCGAGAAGTTAATACGTAACTACATTTACCATATTACTAAGTCCGACTTTTTTCTCACCTTCTATAACACATTTCAAGTAACATTTAAACCTGAGAACGTTCAAGGGGGCTTCCGAGATGTAAGTCTTGTCCCATTCAACCCAGAGAAGATGATTTCCTAGCTAGATATCAAGCTTCGTACGCTAATACCTACTGACCCCCCTCGAGACCTCATACGACAGTTAGGTCTCTAAGACGCCACAGAATTCTACCGAAGCCTCTCTACAGTTAACACACATCAAGGATCATATTACTAGGCATCAAGGCAGCTCACCAACCCCAATTCTCGAGGCCCTTGACTAAATTGTAAAGGGTACAACGAAGGTTATGCACGAGATGGTGTTAATAAAGGCTCGCGTACGAGAGCTTGAGGAGGCAAATGCAACCTTAAGCAAACCCCGGAAGGCTAAAAAAAAGTCGTATCCGGGCAGGGGGACCATTGACTATACAGGATGTAAGCGATATTCTAGCAGAAAGGGATATACACATCCGGCTAGAGGAGGAAAAGCGGTCGGGGGGTGGTCGTATGAGGAGCAACGCAGCAGGTTCACGGCACTGTAGCAACTACGGCAAAACAGGACACAACTCTCGTACGTGCCAGGAAGATATGAAAATGGATGAGGAACCGGATTTTGAGTAATTTTCATTGATTGTTTCTTTTGTGGTGTTAGTATGTCATACGACAGTTCAATTGAGGTGGTAACACTGACCACTCGCTTAGATTGACCGCTCGCTTGTAATTCACGTTAGTGTTGATTTTATTCGTAATTTTACATTAAATATTACCTAGGAGAAATACAATTACAATCTTAACCACATATATTACCCTAAGCGCAAATATTGTTTTCGAAGGTCGGATTGGCTAGCAAGTAAAATTAAACATTTATACTAATATTATATTCTTAAATTGCAAACTTCCAATTCTTAAAAGTTTTTATTAAGATTTGGTGGTTCTGACAAGGGTTTAATTCAAGGGTTATGTGTGAAGAATTGGGTTGCTCACTCGCTTATATTGCACACTCGCATATAAAATACGTTAAATGTTGTACTATCGTTTCGCTGCAAGTCATGATACTTTCTGTCCAATTTTTTTATTTTATCTTCATTTTTGACGCTATTTAGCTGGATGCTCTCACAGGAAGGAACGTGTTAGTCACGGTTGTATTCAAGAGAGTCTATTCTGCAAGATGCAGAGCGCTTGCAGCGCTCTTTATCTGCAGCCAGATCCCTGAGCTCCAGGGAGCACTCTGTCTACTCCTGGCTTGGTACATGCACTTCTGTTTGTACAACAGTCTATAGTTCATGTAGCAAGTGCCCAGATATTCACCCAATGCCTCTGACGTTCATTCTGTGGCGAAATGTACTCAAAGTGATAGGACATCAATTGACTTGTTGGAAATTCGTGCAATGTTACTATCTAGAAGGAGTCAAGCCCATGGGTTTTCCCACCTTAAAATGGCTCTCTGGGACTCCTCTGATTGCTCAATTACATGTGTTTGCCTTTCCAGTGGTTGGCTGAAGTCTTGTATGGTACTGCTAACACGCAAGGTCCCTTTTTTTTATTTTTTTTATGTTGAGGCTGTTGTTGGCCCGTTGCGTTGCAGGGAAGTTCCTGGGCAATTGAATTGAGTGCCGTTTGCCCACATATTCTTCCGATATAACCCCCAACCATGCCGTGCAACAAAGCCCTACAACCGCCAGATAAGCCAACGCCCCCAAACATCAATGATGCTTTCATATCCTCTTGTGGCCCGATACCCCAATAGGCCCAGCTAAATAAAACAAGCAACAACTCGGCACGCCAACAAACACTCTGGACAATCGACGCGTGACGCCATCAATCCAAGCCCGAGTCGGGGACCTCATGATCTTTCCACTTCGCATCCCAGTCTCGGCTCTGAGCCTCCTTCATCTCTGAGAGAACCGGCAGGGTAAACAGCGGCTTAAGTTTGATTTTGTCGCCCTTGCCCAAGGCCTTGTCAAACTCGCCGTCCTGAAGCATTGGCTTATTCCACGCCTGCCATTTGTGGATGCTGTTTAGTATGCAAAGGGTGTCAAAGTCCCTTTTATGCGAGAACGGTGCAGAGCTGAGGCCTTTGCGGAAGGGTATTGCCTTGGCTGGCTGCTCCTCACCGGCCTTGTCATCGGTGTATTGCTCATATCGGAATATAAGCCAGAGGCTCTTGGCTGGTTTGGATATGTCCATGAACAAGAAGAAATTCGTCGAGCTTACTCTGTCGGCACCGGTCCGACTATCATCTGCTCGCGGCCGTGTATGGGTGTATACCTCGCCTAGCGGGACGAGGTAGTCAGGAATCTTGTTTTTTCCGTGAATGTTTTCCCCTGTCAGCCAGCATTCAAAAACATTCATGGCTTTGATGGCCATGTTATCCAGGAAGTTTTGCCGTTGGACCATCTCTCCCTGGCCGCTGAGGTCATCATCGCGGGGGCCGGGGCGAATCGTGTTACCAATAAGCCCACCCATCTTCAAGAAGAAGCTGACTTGGCTACCATCCTGGTCTGCCGAATGCCGAAACAGAGGAAATTCGTATGACATGCTCCCGTGTACGTAAACCCTCAGCCGCTCTAGGTCAGGTGCTGAGGTGCAGTCCATCGCCTTCAGGAAGGCCAGGATGTCGACCTGTCTATGCCCCACAACGGCTGTGGTCGATGCAGGCTGCTGAGTCTCCTGGATCTCGACCGGCTCCGGCCTGTTGCTGACGACCGATGCCACCCTGCCACGGCTACGGCCACGGCCACGGCCACTGCCACTGCCACTGCTTCGAGGGCGACCCCTCCCACGGGATGAGGCGCCCCGGCCCCGCGAAGAGCCCTCCGAGACAATCAGCGCTCCGACTCCTCGCTCCAGCGTCTCGCCCACGGAAGTGAGGGCATACTTCTTGCGAGCGGGGTAGATAGGCTCTGGTGACGGCAGCTTCTGCCAGACTAGTGACGGCAGCCCATGCCAGACGCTGGTCTCGGACGAGTCGACACTGTTGTCTGGGCTGTGCGGCTGTTTCCGCTTCTCTCCCCGGGTCGTCGGGCTCAATACGGCAATGGTGGTCTTCGTCTCGGGCTCTTTTGGCTCCACTGGCTCCCATGATTGGGTGTGAAGTGCTGTGACCGAGAGTATAGGCTTTGCGGTTTTGGCAGCCTGAAAGGCCACTTTGGCGGCGAGGTCGCGGAAGTTCGCCTGCATGGATGCAATCAGCTGTCCATAGCCCATCAACTGCTGTCCCTGCCTCGTGGTCTCGTCCTGAATCGCCGTCATGACACCGTCCCGGGTGCGGAGCTGCTCCTTCAACTCCTGGCCCTGCTTCTGGACCTCACCCCGAAGTGTCAGTATGGCACTGTCCCGGTTGCTGACCTGCTCCTTGAGCAGCTTGATCTCATCCTGGCTCTCCTTCTCAAACTGCAATGATCGGATGGCCATGGCATTAACCATCTTATCCGTGCTCCGCCTCGGAGACGCGACGTCGTTTTGGATGACATCACAGGTGCGAAGAAACTCGGCGGCAGCACGGGCGTGGTATTCAGCTGCGGTCAGTGGGCGCTGCAGTCCGGGACTGTTCCCAGGCTGCTGCTGGGGTTGCGGACGTGGTGGTAGATTTGCGGCTGACTGCTGGGCCTGAGAAGGTTGCGCGTTTGTCGTTGGCACAAAAGCCTGGGGCGTTATGTTTTGTCGCGCCATGCTTGGAGCAGCATGGACCGTCTGAGGCGTGGGAGGAGGCAGGGCATGTCCGAGTCGAGCACTGGCAGGTGTGGAAGTCGGTGGCGCTGGGTGCCCGGGCTGTCTGTGAGCATGAGCCTGTGTAGGAGTGAATGGTCGTTTCTTGGGGAGAGGCATTCGCTTTGGCACTGGAGAACCATTGTTGGTGCCCTGTGGCTGCGCGTTTTGCTGGGAAGGTAGGCCACCGGCAGATGGACGGTGCGTGGGCAAAGGCGTTCGTCGTGGCACTGCCGGAGTGCCATTATCGACATTGTGCGGCTGGCCATTTTGCACAGAAGGCATAGAGCCACCGGCAGACTGAGGTCCGCCGACAGACTGAGAGCCTCCGACAGACTGAGAGCCGCCGACAGACTGAGAGCCGCCGGTGGGCTGAGATGGTGATTGTGACATCGTGTACCGTGTTCTTCGTTCGGCTTGACTTTGACGATATAGGATAAAATCCAAGGACAAAAAGCTGAGAGACAAGAAGTCGAAAGACAAATAGGTCAAGGACAAAATCGAAGATCGGGAAGTCGAGAAAGAAGACGAAGGATACCTGGTACAGGCAAACGACCGCAAGTTAGAGCAAAAAAAGACTGAGGCGCGACGAGGTTAGCCGTGGGCCAAAGCAACATAGAAGATTAAGGTGCCGGGGGCGGGGGAGGAAATACTCGGCGAGGAAGAATGGTTGCAACGCCGGCGGGTATTTGGGGTGGATGGTACGAACCTCAAGATTATGTCGTGAGCACTGTTGATGGTTGCCCTGGAGGAAAAATATCGGTTGCGTGGCGCTGGTGTTTGACAAGGGCGTCGCGTCGTAGGCTGGAGACAAGGAAAGCAAGGTCGCGGTGGTTGAGAGAAAAAGTTGAGTGAAAGGTGAGAAAAATATGCAAGATGGCGCCGAGGAAGGGAAGGTATTGGCGAGGAGAGGTTGCCGCAGAGAAAATGTCGAAAAATTGCTGCTGAGGAAGATGAGGTGTGGGGGAAGGTAAAATGTCAGTGAATGGAAATGGTCAAGGAAATATCAGTCCGGTTGTCACTCTGTCGTGGAGCTTTCATCCCGCCGTCGCGGTCGGGTGAGCACTGACGCGTCTTGCCTTGAAGATGTATCTAATCGTGTATGACTACAAATAAATAGAAGATAAAAAGCCTGAGCATGAGCCTGAGCCTGTAAGGCAACACCCTACCCGGCCTCAACGACGTGCTCTGGTCGTGGTGCTTCACGCCAGTCTAATCGCCGTCCATAGCACGCACATCTATGAGTGAATGTCTATCTACCAAGGCGTACATTTCTGTGACAACAATCATCATTATGTAAACTATTATTACAATCCCTGACGTCAAATGACTCTGAACACCCATAATCCCTTCTCGTTGGGCACATCACTTGGTAGGTTACCCTATCCAAGTGAATTCCCCCGCAAACAAACGCTCCTCGCTGCCAATACCCACTACCGCTAATACCCAACTACCTGTTCTGCCTAGATTCAGAGGCCGATCCAGTCCATCTTCCACTTCTTCTTCAAGGTCTCCTCCACCTGGACGAGCAGCGGAGCTGTAAACAGCGGCATCATCTCGACCCGACCTCCTTGGCCAACGACCTCCTTGAACTGATCATCGTCCAAGACCCCCTTGTCCCAAGCCTCCCACTTGCCAATGTGGTTCAGCACGCGGACAATGTCAAAGACTCTCGTGTTGGTGAAGACGGCACAGGCCGGCTCTCGCAACGGCACCTTCTTGACAGCGTGCTCGTTCTTGGCGCTGGGGTATTGTTCGTAGCGGTAGATCAGCCACAGACTTCTGGCGGGACTGCAGATGTCCATGAACATAAAGTAGTTGGTCGACGCAATCTTGTCGAGGCCCGTCCGGCTGTCCCCGCCACGCGGCCGGGTGTGCGCGTAGACTTCGCCCAGCGGGACGAAGTAGTCGGGGATGCCATTGTCATCCGGGACACCCTTGCCGGAAAGCCAGCATTCAAAGATGTTTGTCGAGGTCGCGGTCGCTGTGTCCTTTGGCTGTAGCACTGTTGCGTCATCGGCCAGCGTGCCGTCACGGGGGCCGACGCGGATGGTGTTGGACATCTTACCCCCCATCTTCAGGAAGAGCTGGACTCTTCCCCCGCCTTCTGTCTTGCGGCCAAAGAGTGGGAACTCGTATGGTACGTCGCCGACGACATAGGCCTTCAGCCGCTGAAGGTCGCGCTCTGACATGCAGTTCATGTCCCGAATGAATGCAAACACGTCGGCGTGTGCGTGTCTTGCGGTAGCCTCCATCGGCTCAGGAATGTTGAGGGTGGGCTCCGAGGTCTGCTCATTAACAGGCTCTAGCATTTCACTGGGAGCCCCACCACCACGGAATCTGCCCCGGATTCTGCCACGGCCCCGGGTGGTCGGCTTCAGGCCACTGCCACGGCGTCGCGCGGAGCTGCCAGAGACCCCCAAACTCCCCATCCCGTTCTCGAGGGATTCACCATGGGAGGTCCTGGCGTACTTCATACGCGGCGACGTCATCGGCTCGGGTGAGGGAACCCGCATCCGTGGCTCCGGCGAAGACAAGGGTGACTGCAGGCGACGGTTCGGATATCCGTCCTGCCGTTTTCGCTTTTGACCCTGTGTAGCGACGATTATCGTGAGCTGCTCTGGAGTGGCTGTCGTGAGCACCTTTGAAGCCACTTCGGTATTGGCTGATGCGGCCTGTGGTTCCGACTCCAGAGTGTGAATCCGGGCCACCGACAGTTCAGGTTGAGCCCGGGCTTCAAGACGATCGACTCTCTCTTGAACTTGGGCCAGGTCCACGATCGAGGTCCCGTCGGCCGGCAAAGCCAACCGAGAAACAAAGGCACCGAACCTCTCGTTCATCGACGTGCAAAGATCCCGCAGAACTTTCAGCTCTTCCCGTTGGCTTCGGATGTCGTGCTCTAGAGCCATGATGACAACGTCTCGCTGACGGAGCTTATCTGCTTGGTCCTGGACGACCTTGACAAACTTGGTTTGATTTCCGATAATGTCGGAAATGATTATGTCCTTCTCCCGGGCCCACTGGTTCAGGTCTGGGACGAAACTGGCGTGGTACCTGGTAAAGTCGAGTTGCCGAGCCAAAATATTGATCTCCGGGTTTATGCTGTTCAGAGGAAGCTGTGGACCAGCAAGGGGAGGGATCTGTGGCACTGGCAGTGGCAGCGGCAGTGGCTCTGACAGCAAAGCTTGCCGCGTAGGCTGAGCCTGGACCTGCGGACCCTGAAAAGTCTGCTGGTTTGGCCATGGAGGCGGTGCAGGTGGTTGAGACATGATGTTCCGAGTCTTTATATATATTTTGGTGTCCCGCGTTGAATTTTCGTTGTCTTGGATACCATGCAGACCAGATACAGCGAAGTGAGAGGCAGAAATCCAGTGACAGAAGGTTGAGGGTAGCGAGTTGAAGAACGGAGCCTCGGAGTGAAGGAAAAAGTCGAAGTACAGAGAGAGAGAGAGGAAGTCGGAAGATAGCAAGCGAAAAATGGGAAAACTGAGAAACAACAAAATTAGCTAAAGGACAAAGAGACAGAGAGGTGACAGGTTGGGAAGCGGGGCAGGTATGAGGGCGGTTTCCAGATAAGCCGCCGGTATTGGTCGATGGGTGAGTACGAACCTCAAAGCTATGCTTCGAGAGCTGCCCGGAATCACGGTTCAGGTGATGAATCTCGATCGCGTGGCCGTGTTGGACTAGCACACGATGCTTTGACACCACAAGCGGGAAGTAAGGGAAGGATGGATGGTGGCCCAAAGATGTTGAGGCAGGGAAGGTATTGAGAATGGGAAGTCGTCGTGAAGAAGTTGCTGACAAGATGTCGATGAGAAGTTGTCAACAAGATGTCGATGAGAAGTTGTCAACAAGAAGTTGTCGAGGAAGGGGAATCATCAAGCAAGGAATGGATTTAAGAAGGGGAAGGGTGAGAAAGGTGGGGTGAGGGGGATGGGAGCGAGTGCGCTAGCGTGCAGATGAATAGAAGCCGAGAATGAATACAAATACCCCGATGGCGAGATAAACATTGAATGCGGGGCGGACACCTGGGTCTGTGCTCGACTCGGAAGGGCAGACATCAGATGAATTGCAGCACCGTACAAATAGGCGCAGAGGACTGTGGCAGCTGTCAAGGCCGACGAAGGTTGAGAGACCCGTGCGGTTGTGAAGACTCATCCATGGCGGTTGTGAAGATCCGTCCAGGGCGGTTGTAAAGACCTATGGCGGTTATGAAGGCTCGTGGTAGTTGTCATAATATAGAAGGAGCAGGAGGATGGCCGAAACAGTATTTACAACAGAGTGCAATCTATTGTCCTGATTATATAGTACCTTCGGTAACACAAATCACATAATAAAAACAAAGAATCCTTGCTGAAGATGCAAGGATGACGGCAACAAGATGAATACCTCCAATCTTGGGTATATGCCAGCGGCCCCAAACCAGTAAACTCCAACACAAACTGCGAAAACCGTCTGAACCCCTGAGCCCAAATCTGAACCCATACAAAAAAAGACAAACAAAACCAAACTACCGGACGGAATGCCAGAAAGAATCCGTCGAAAAGGCAACCGAACACGGGTCAAGGAAGAAGGCACGTGTGTAAAAGCACACAGGCCCATCATTCATCCTCCCAGGATGATCTCTCCCAATCCTCCCCCAAGACGCCCAGAAATCATCCATCATGAAAGCGGTAGCCAAAACACACAGGTTAAGAAAGGTACGTGCTCAAAATGGGAACACGGGCTCATCATCCGCGGTCCAGTATCTCTCCCAATTCTCCTCCAAGAGGCTCTTCACCTCCTTGAACAACGGCCTCGCGAAGAGGGGCTTCAACACGACGCTGTCCTTGCCGCCGTTTCTGCTGCACAAGGCTTTCTCCGCGTCGCCGGTGTCCATCATCCACCTGTCGGAAAACTTCCACATCTTGATGTCCTTCAACAAGCAAACCAAGTCGAAGACCTTGTGGTGAGTGAAAATGGAGCTCTGGTGGTGGGTGGCTGGCTGAACAAAGGAGATGGTCCTAGGCTTTCTGTTGATCCCCCCAGGAGCAAAGGAACTTTCCGGGTAGTGCTCGTATCGATACACCATCCAGATGCCTTTGGCTGGTGTGGTGATGTCCATGACCAGGAACCAGTTGGTCGACTTGACAAGGTCTGCGCCTGTGCCCCGCGACCGCTCGAGCATGAAAACCTCGCCAAGGGGAATAAAGAACTGGGGTATCTCGTCGTCCGTCTCATCCTTTCCGGCCAGATAGCACTCTAGGATGTTCATGGCTATCATATGGTTCAGGTGGTCGGGAATCTGGCGTTTGATGTCCATATCCGTGTGTTCGCGTTCGCCAGCACGTAACGAGCGTCTGAGACGTCCGCCAATCTTGACGTAAAAATCGTTGAGTAGGCCATCCCTCGTGCGCAGCTGAAAGAGCTGCAGCTCGTGTGCCACGGTACCATCGACGTACGACTTGAGTCGGCGCATCTCCTTGACTGAGGTGCAGTCCAGACTCCGCAACAAGTTCGGGACCACTTTGTGGACAGCGATGATCTCACACGGGCCGTTGTTGCCGCTCGGGCCTGCGACGTCGCTCCGAATGTCTACGACGTTATTCAGAACGCCTCCGATATTACTCAATACGCCTGCGTCGTTGCTCGAAACGCCTGCGATACCGGAGCCCATCGCCTTCGAGGTCGGGTTGCGCTGGGCGGGGGTTCTTGCGGCAGGCATTCTGTCAGCAGGCTTCGTGTCTGTCGGCTTTTTCTTGGGCGGCGGGGGTATGCGCAGAGACATAGGCGAAGGGCTGCCGTGAAGGCTATCACGCTTTCGCTTATCGCCTACGGCGCCTTTCGCAATGCTGCCACTGATGTTCGAGGATGCGGAGGCATCAGAGTTTCGTCTACCACGGGCGTCCCCAAACTTGTAGGCCAGCGACGTGCCCAAGCTAGTCTGGCGAGACTCCTGCATGCGATAGGTCGAGCTCGAGGGTTGGCGGGTAGGGTGGGCGGGGGTAGTAGGCGCGGTAGGAGCGGGTCGGAGGGCAAGGTGGGCGGTGATGGCAGGGACAACGGAGATGGTGGGGATGGCGAGGTTGGCGGGGGCGGGGGCGGCGGTGGCGGCGGGGGCAGCAGGGGCAGCAGGGACAGCAGACACAGCAGAGAAGGCAGGTAAGGCGGGCTTAGGGGTCTGCTGAGAGAGCAATTTGCTCTCGAGGACAGAAAGCTTGACAGCCTTCTCCTTGGCATCGCCCTTCAAATCGTTGATGCTGCTTTTTAGGGTACTGGTGACCCGCTCGAAATCGGAGAACTTAATGGTGTTCTCATCAAAGGCCTCCTCGAGGGCTGAAAGCCGGCACCCAAGCCGCTCCTCCGAGTCGTCCATCATCATGGGCCGGTCCTGCCCACCAGCCATCGCGCCCAGCTTCTGCTCCAGGGCCTCGATCTTGGCCTGGAGCGTGGCGACGTCGGGGATTGTGGCCAGTTTATGCTCCATGGCCTGGAGCTTCGCCCCGAACGTGGCGACGTCGACGGCCGTGTTGACCAGGTTGAAGGGTGGCGACCCGGCCGGGGGAAGAGTAACATAGCTGGTGACCCCCTTCAACTCCCTCTCCATCGCGGAGAGGGAAGCACGGAAGGCCACCAGCTGTCCGTCCGTGCTCTTGTTGCGGGTGTCCTGGCTAAGGACATGGTCCGCGACCGCCTTTCTCAAACCAGCAACATCGTCGCTGGCGAATCCCGGGGCGGTAGTGGGCATCGGCGTGGTCGAGTAGTAGGCGCTCGGGGTGTAAGCCCCGGCCCCGTACCCGAACGACGAAGCCCGGTTTGCCATGGGTGTGCCCATGTACCCGCCGGCGTTGTTGTTGTGGTTGCCAGCCGGAGCTTGGCCAACATAGCCTTGGGGTGCCACCCCGGGATATTGTGATGCATTGGGCCAAAGTATTATTGGCCCCAACCCAGTTGCCACCCTGCTGGTTCGACATTCTGCCTCTGGATTCCGAGGTGACCGCCGATGGCTTGGGAGTCAGAATTGTCGACAGAGGAAATATTTTTGACGGACAAAAAAGTTGGTGAGACGCGGAAATAATCCCCTGGGGAGAGGGCGCGCAAGAAAGGGAGATGGCTAGCGGGCTGAGGCAACGAGAATCAGGGCTGGCTTCAAGAATCCGAGCCAAGGCCGGCTTCAAAGTCGTTGCCACCTTGAAAAACAGCAACTGAAGCTTCCACAAGTCAAGGTAGCCAAGGAAGCAAGGCTAAGGCACATACATAGCATCTGCGAGATGGTAAAAAAGTGCCAGCGGCTGTGGGTGTTGGGGGGAAAGCGAAGAGGTGTGATGTGTGAAGGGGAGCAAAGAAGACTTACCCTGACGCAGAATTTATAGGTAAAAAACCTATGGTGAGGGAATCGTCGAGAAACTTCACATAAATCAGGGCTTGGGCATGAGTGAATGGAAGGAGGGCGAAAGAAAAGATCACTACCGGCGTGCTGAACTACCTCGCTCCCACCTAACTTCAGATAGGAAGCAATTCACACGGCCTTGTATCCACAGGAGAACCCACATGGTGCGCGGTGCTGGCAAGAACGGCCCGAACAATCATGATGTGAGCTGGACCTATCAGACTGGCACCATGGAATATGGCTTAGAGCTGGCAACGCCACGGTCTATATCCGGATATAATCATGCTCCTAACTGAGCCTCTCGAACCGGCATCAGCGATGATATGCTACTAGCCAGGACGAGCTATGGTGTATATCCAGAGACATGTTTATCCATCCCCCCCCCCCTCTTGAGCCATGGCGGTAACCTCAGAGGAGCGTTTTGATATTGGCAGTAGCTAGACTGGGCAGCATCTTGACTTCCAGGGGGGGGGGGGGGGGAAGGAGGGGAGGGTGCCGAATTGACTGACCCGTCACCGTGAATCAGTGTGAAGAGCCGACCCAGGGGGTCACTCAGTGGTGACGATGGCTTCCATGAAGGACAATCTGACCTCAGTTGGCGCTAACTCCAGGTAGCGCGACTTGAAAGCTGCTGAGGCGAGTTAGAGATGCCTTGCTACCCCACTGTGCCCTTTTCAGGTTTTCAGAAACGGAAGGGGGCCTTTGGAAGCAGTGAGAGAGAAATCTTTTGATGCAAGAGAGGCATTTTCGAGACTCAAGTTTAAAAAAAAAAAACGACCTAAGGGGCGGACCGGAGTCCTTGGGAAATAACACTTCTAGTCACACAAAGCAACTGACTGCCAGTCACTCATGATTTCTTTGAAGAATGGAAGTTGGAACCACAAAGGCAGCTCAGACAGAACTCACTGTCAGGCAGTCCAGGCAGTACTGGCCGTTATTGAACTTGAAATGCCAGTGAAAATGCATTCTCTTTTGCAGTGATGGCAGAGAGGCTTTAAAATAAGCGATGGAGTGAATAGTGATACTCCAAATCCAAGTACTTCGAGTCACTCTACGACAACTCCTTTGTATGAAGCATGGAAGTTGAGTCCATAAGTAAACGCGGGCAGAGGTCAGGCAGTTCACTAGTATCTGACGTGTCCTTTCAGGTGCTTCTCAATCTCCTTCCTAGACGAGCCGGACGAGATGGGGCTTTCGGAAATGGAAAGGGGGCTTTGGAAGGTGCGAATTTTTTGGATGCCAGAGAGGCCTTTAGCTGAGAAGAACGATAATAACGCTGTCTCCTCGCAGGAACCTGTTCTTTTGAGTTAGTAGATGTTGAGATGCAAGAGGAGGGTCACTGACATCTTGCTGATAAACCTGTCCTTATTTACCGGACGGCCCTTCTTGCCGTTTACCACCGGGGTCTCTGTCCACATCTCTTTCTGGAAGCCGCTGGTTAGCACCTGTCCCTTGAGCCAGTGACAGTGCATCAGTTGACGGCTCATGTACTTACGACGTTCTCAAGAATCCTGTGATTGTTAGCAAGTGACTGACGGCAGGGAAATCTCAAACTCCACGAGCAGGAGGTTTGCACTCACATGTTGCAGTGTCGGTCAAACGCCTTAACGCGCGCGAGCCTAATTCACCCGTCAGCACTTTCCCCCAGAAAGACCCAAACCCCCATGGGCAACACTTACAGCTTGCGGTTTGAGCGGATGCTGATGAGGACCTGCGAGTGGCTGCGTACGGCGGTCTGGAGGATCGACAGCGGGCCATTGCTCATCTCCCAGTTTTCCTGCAGGCGGGGGTCAGCATCGGTGCCGCCTTAGGGCACGCATGAAGGACAACGAGGGGGGATGACGTACGAGCTGGGCGATCTCATATTCACTGCGTGGACACCTAGTGGTCAGCACCTCCGCCGGTCTCACTGCAGCGACAGCGGGGCTTGAGAAACTCACGTGCACTCATTACGAGGCTTCTGAAGAAGAGCTCTGCGACACCAAAACCGTCAGCAAATCATTCGTTACCGGCGTGGCCCTGGGCAGGGAATACTCACTGAATGTTTGCGTCGGCCATGGTTTGCGGGTGTGGATATGCGGGTGGGATAATCGGCTTCGTGGTGTTGTGACGCGTGCCTGGGGTGGTTTTTGGCGGTTTGATGTTGAAGGGGAATCCACCGTGCTGCGGTTGAGTATTTTCCGGCCCCACACCAGACTAGACTGACGTGCAGATCACGTGGAGAAAACGCTAGACCCACTCCCCCATTTTTCAAGAGCTGGCCCCACTTTTTCTTTGGCGCCAGTTTTAATGGAGTCCTAGCGTTCAACACTGCAATTTTAGTCTCAGCAGAGGCGCCATCGTGTTGAATCTGCAATCGCTTCTGTAAAACGGCTTGAATTAACTGAGGTGAATCGAGTACGACTGTCAAGGGCCAGTCTAGAGGGGCGCATGCAGGCCGAAATGGCCGTTTGGGCCTATCGTATTTACATCGATTCCCCTGCGGCACCGAATTTGAAGGTCGCAACACCAATCTTTTACGACGGTTTATTAATAATGCATTTACAACGGCAGGAATATTCCCCGCGATGCTATACTATACAGCGACTCTACCCATCCCTACCCAACTCCCCGGGCGACCTCATGATGAGAATACTCACGCGTCCCAGCCCCTAGTACACATACGGCACAATCTTCCACCGCACAATCTTCTTGTACTTCTCCCAATCCTCGCCATACTTCCTCGAGCACTTTTCGTCGTCGCGCCCGTCGCGGTGCACCAGCAGCACGGCAAAGTAGACAACATAAAAGTACGTAAACAGCATGCCCCACCCCTCGGCATCCCCACCCACCACCTCGCGACCATCGAGCATCGTCACGGCGCCCGCGGCCTTGGTGCCCGCCGACAAGATCTGGTAGCCGGCCAGGCCGGTGGGGAGGCAGTACGGCCAGGCCTGCAGCCAGTCGCCGAGGTAGTTGATGTGGCGGGCTACGCCCCACCAGCCGGACACGAGCAGGCGGGTGCCGGCCTTGGTCTCGATGTACTTGAGGTGGGCGACGCTGGGGTCGGCGGGGTTGGTGCGGAACGTGTTCTTCTGGCTGTTGGATAGGCGGAAGATGGCAAAGGCGGCCGCGAGCACGGCGCCCACGCCCGCCAGCCCGAGCGGGCCGAGCGACTTGGGGTGCACCGCCAGGTAGCGCGTCTGCTGCGTGTACATGAAGGGCACCCAGACCAGGTCGCCGAACGAGAGCATGAATCCGAAGCCGTCGGCGATGATGTCGATGGTCGTGAGGATGGCCGGCTCCATGAACTGCCCGTCCAGCACGTAGAGCGTCTGCACCGCCGTGATGAAGACGATGCTGTCGGTGACGTAGCCGTGGAGGCGCTGCTGCTTGGCAATGTGCGCGCAGTTGAGCAGGATCCAGCCGAGCATGCCGGGCCGCAGCTCCATCCACTCCTTGATGTCGATCTCGCCGATCAGCGGGATCACGATGCGCGGGTTGAGCTCCCGCCCGATGTAGAAGTCGTAGATCAGGTTGCCGGTGTGGCCGCCGGCCGCGAGCGCCCGGTGCTCCCGGTTTCCGGGCTTGACGCTGAAGCTGCGAACATAGACCAAGGTGGCGAGCGCGTACGAGATGAGGATGTTGGCCGTCAGGATCTGAATGTAGTTGTCGGCGATGAAGGCCCAAACGGGAAACTCGGCGCCCTGGGCGACGGTGCCGGCGGCGCAGAGGGCCAGTGTGAACATGCTGGAGTTGAAGGCTTTGCAGGTCAGCACGGGCTTTCTGCTGTACTGTTGGACCACAACTCACCATTGAACTTGTACTTCAGCCGGCCACCGCTCGCCAGCACGGTGCCCTCGGTCTTGGTGCCGGGCAGGACGGCGTAGAGGGTTGCGCTGAAGAGGTAGTAGGCCAGTGTCCAGCCGGTGGCTTCCCAGCTTCCTAGCCCCCAGATGCCATCGTCAGGCCAGCCAACTTCTTGCTTTAGGAGTTCGAGATCGAGAGACTTGGGGCGGAGGAAGGAGGGAGAAGGGCAGCCCGAGACGTCGTTGCAGGCGAAGCTGAAGAGGTAGAGGAGGACTGGGAGTCCAAAGGTGATGCCTGCGGCGCCGAGACTGAGCACAGCATTTGTCAGTCGTGTCATGCATGAAGGGGTTTCGAAGTGGCCAACAACTTACGGTCCGCCAAATTCGTAGCCATGCTTGGCTTCCGCGACAGGTTTTTTTGTCTTTCCAGTCATGATTGCTGCGTCTTGTCGATGCTTGTGATGCGACCGAGAAGGAGAAGAGGCAAGGGAGGAAGGGCGTTTTATTGGCAATCCAGACGCCTTCGGTCGCCTGTACGAGGATCAAAATCCACACCAAATACGCGTATATCGAAGCGACCACTGCGATCCCTCGTTCGGCAAACCGGGTTTCGAATTGCCTGATGTCGATTGGAGCGTCGCAGCGAGACGCCAAGCTGAAAACCGTCGGGCCTCTGCGCGCCGGCGCTCAGGTCCAGGACGAGAGCGCTGCCTCCAAAATTCCCCAATAGCTATACGCGTATTGAAGCTACCCATTTTCAGCTTAGTCATGCAGCAAGAGTGCAGGGCAGGGGTGAAGCTTTGGACATTCTGGCCTGTGCTTCAAGGACATAGGCAACTTGTCCTCGGAACTCGGCTCTATTTTGATAACACCTTGCTCGGGACATCGTTTCTGTCTGATTCAGGTGCAGAAACCGAGCGACAAATTGGAGTACCATGCGTCAATCCAACATATAACTTTGGCAGTTTTTCCTCATCGCTAACAAAGGATTCCGCGGAACCTGCCGCAAAACTCTCTCCTTGCGCAAGCCGTTGGTAACCCCTGCCAAGCCACCAATCATGACCCGCAGCTGCAGCGCCACAGCCGAAGGCCAGGGTGCGAGCAGTTGCCAAGTTGCTGGAACGGGCTGTCATCGTCGTCGACCCACCTCCTGTCAGCAAACGCGACCACCCCTCTACGCATCGCCCTGCCAGCCATCCATCGGCGCATCGCATGAACTTCCTTCGGCTCGATCAATAGCGGCCTCCTTTGCATGAGCGCGCCTCCCTCCGCACCGCCCAGCGCGACACAGCGCCTCACGCCCAGCGAGCTCAACCGAACACCGGCACCCCTGCCACCCCGATCCATCGAATCGACGCGATGAAGATACATACGCAAGCTTTCCTGGCGCTCGCCGCCCTCGCCGGAGTATCACTCGCCGCCGAGGAGAAGGAATCATCCTCCACCAAGGTGGTATCGTCCACGACGTCATCCACCGTGACACCGTGTGTTGCGACGGCCACCAGCGGCGCCTTCTACGACCTGCGCCCCGACACGGCCGTCGTCGTGGCCGAGGGCGCCAAGGCCCCCAAGAACGTGCCCACCGAGGACTACCTGGCCCGGGGCTGGGACTACGGGTCGAATTTCACGCTGAACATCTGCGGCGCCGTCGTCAAGAGGGTGGGCGATGTCGAGGGCGTGGAGAAGGGGTCGTGGAAGAACATCAGCGCGTACTACGAACATGAGGGGAAGACATATTCGCTAGGGTAAGCGTGGCTCTAGGGAGAATCTGGGTGCGAGGTGCGAGGTGCGAGGTGCGAGGTGCTAATACCTTTCACAGTTTGCAATCGGGCACTCTCATCCCGCGGGGGCGCAAGCTTGTCCTGCAGTACTCGGGGGGCTCGCCGTGCGGATTGTCCGATGACAGGAGCAGGGACAGGCGCGGCGGCGTTCATGAGGGTGCAGCCTACCGGCCCTACGACAATGAAGATGACGAGGAGGAGTCCAAGTCGAAATCGAAGGGCAGCGACAAGGAGGTGACTGAGAAGGAGAAGGAGAAAGACAAGGGTAAAGAAGAGACCAAGAAGGAAAAAGAAAAGGGAAAGGAGAAGGCCAAGACCGCTCGCCGCAAGTCTGCCACTATCTCCTTCCTCTGTGATCGCGACCCAGAGATCCCCACGGCGGCATCCTTCATCGGCGCCGACCCCGACGAGTGCGCCTACTTCTTCGAGGTGCGGTCGCAGCACGCATGCGCCGGCGTGGAGCCGCACAAGCCCGGTAGTGTAGGGCCGGGAAGCGTATTCGCCATCATCCTGCTTATCGCCGTGCTGGTCTACGTCGTTGGTGGTGTCTTTTACCAGCGCACCGTGGCACACGCCCGGGGCTGGAGGCAGCTGCCCAATTACAGCCTGTGGTCTGGCATCTGGGGCTTTGTCAAGGTAGGATCCACCCCCAAATACTGAATATGCACTTGTACTGATACTCGGTAGGATGTCTTCATCATTCTGACGTCTTCGTGTGCTCGATTTCTCCCGAGCCGAAGGGGCTACCGCACTCTGTCAATCTCCCCCACAGGGAGGAACAGAAACAGAGAAGACGAGAACAGACTAATTGACCAACTTGATGAGGAGTGGGATGACTGATGACGCCACTTTTCGGGGTTCTATTGTAGTATTATTTTCTTATTCTACGCCACCTTTCTCTTCAGCCTCTGTTCAAGTTGTCCCTGGATGCTCTCTTTTCGAGTGTATCGTAAAGCTGCCTCTCTTTATTGTGTAGTCTTTATCACCGGGATGGCGTTACTCGGGTCAGGCATTTGGACGGGGACGAAAAAGAGCCCCCTCGATGCCGGGTGCACAATTCTGGTACTGGCTGGGTAATAGAGCTATCTTGAATAGAGTCATTTCGTATCTTATCCCCAAACCGCCTCGCAGGGCTTTGAGTGTCGGGTACTTGTGAACATGTGATACGCGACGAACCCGCCCAAACGAGCAACAATTGGAAAGGGAGACAGAAGTGGGGGTAACTTGACAGTCGAGAGCAGGTGTACATGCTAGTTTACAGAACCCAGTTTTCATATATCGAGTGTGTGTTGGTTGCCGTTGTCCACGACGCGTGTGGCGAAATAGGACCATCTGGAATGGTTATGGTTCCAGGTTACCTATCTATCACGTGTGGCTAAAGGGACGGCAGAACAACCTAAACTGGCATCCAGCAGATATTGTATAGCCCGCCGCTAGACCACTCACTGCAGGCGTTATAAGGCGAAGACAGTCATGCAGCTACATCCCCAAAGAGCTGGACAACAGGGCATCGCAGCGCCCAGCCGCTTACCACTGTCTAAGTGAGATCACAATAGATTATATCAAAGTTGATAATTTTTATATATAAGCTTAATTAGGATCGCTGACACGTATTAAGACCTTAATAGCTGCCTCGCCCAGTCTATCCGTGGTAAGGGAACTAAAAATAAACCAAATCTTCCGCTTGTCATAACCTATCAACTTCCCCCTAAAAACTCCCGATCCTCTATCCAGCTTATACGACCTGCGATGTTGCACGAGGTCATCCTCACGGTTAGTGGAGGCCAACGTTAGTGATAATATTCATATCTTGGTATAGGAATCGTCCCGTAAATGGCGGTCCTCATTCGGGGCTCACGGAGGACCTCTTGGGCCCCCGCACTGCCTTCGCACTCACACCGTAAGAGCCGATAATTACGTAGCAACTCGCACGCGCACTTGTGGGCGATATAGGTACCGCAGTAGCAGACCATGGTGTGCCTAGAAGAAGAATGCTACAAGCCGGTGCAACCCTCAAGGCAGGACAGGCGGAGTCGAAATCTCAAGGCAGCCGTCGTGCGATGACCTCCACCTCTGCCTCATATGTCGACCTCCTCCCCCCGAACATCTTGACCGTGGCGTGATTTCTCATCTTCAGTAACCCCTAGCCTTGACCGCCTTCTTTTACTGACAACTGTTGGCGAAACCATGCTATGATGTCCATCTGTCCATGCATCCGATTTATATAGTCAACAAACTGCCGCGTCACTTCTTCCAATGTACTGCCAGCCTTCCGGCCTTATTTGGAATCTGCAAGGCAGGGGATGAGCACCGGAGCACCGGTAGAGCGCGGCAATAGCTTGAACCTACAATGCACGCTCGCTCCATGGCATCATGGCGGCCAGGAGATGATGACTCTGCCTCGCACCTCTCGGGGTCAACAAAGCCTGGGCGTTGCCGGCAGAAAGCTACTTTCAGATGACAGCCGTCGAGAAGCGCAGCTCGGCCTCTCCCTAATGCCCAATGCGCGGTTTGAGCTGCGGCTGATGAGCGTGTTTCCTTCGGCAACCCCTTGGTCATTTCAGCGCCTTTCGTAATCAACACCAATCCTCCCATTCCGCTCCTGATCAGATGATTTCTCGTCCCCACCCTTCACACCCAGGTCACCCTTCAAATTCCCAAAGACATACCGCCTCTCCATCGAACTCACCAGCTTATCCCTCTCCTCCCCCTTCATCGTCGCCAACCCCTCAAAATCCGCCACCATGACCGAATCGCACAGGTAATACATGCACCCCGCAATCGTCTCAGGCTTCACTGGCATCGACACCACCGGCGAACGCACAGTTAACGCCGCCACCAAGACCAGCACCATATATGACAACACCCCGACAGCCATCCACGTGCAGCTTTCGTGCATCTTCCAGGTGACGGTGTTGCGAAAGGGGATATTAGAGAGGAGAATGGGAGTAAACTTTGCGAGCAGGGTTGCGATGGCGATGGCGAGCGAGAGTAGGTCATGAGCAGTAGGGCGATGTAGAGACGATGCAAGCCATAATGGGCTAAGTGAGAAGACGTGTGTAGGTGGAGCGAGGACGATGGAGCGATGCGCAGGCTCGGGTCGTGTCGCCAGGCGGCGGTAGATGGAGGGGTTGGACATGCCTATCATTGAAGGTTGTTAATAAAAAGAATAAAATAAAAAAAGGGGGGGGGGGGTTCCTGTGGTGATAAAATGGGCGTCGTCGTTTTACTTACGCGCGAAGTAGTAATCCCAAAACCCGCTGACAGCGATGCCAAAGGTCGTGAAGAGGATACGGACGCCAAACGACTGGCTGTCCATGAACGCCTCAAACGGGGTATCCAGAGAAGTATTTTCGTAGTAGAGGATCAGTGCGAGCAAACCGGCAATGAGGGCGAGGGCCAGCATTTGGATGCCCTGCTCCCTCCTCGCAGCATCAAGCGGCCACAATTGATTTCGTCTGGGCCGTACAGGCTTTCGCTCCCTCGGCTCTCGGACAGTCAGCCGGATCGACTGTTTACCCTCCCTCTTTTCTGCGGCGCCAGAATCCGCATCCGAAACAACGACCCCGTAAGCACCGTCTTCCCCGTAAGACCCCAGCTGAAAGCGCTCATCCTGCAGAGATTCGGCTGGCCCAGCCATATCCATCCTTTGAAGAATATCCCGGAGCCCGCTTCCCCGTGAGATAAAACTTGCCATGCTCGCAATACTCCACGGTTCAGCCGCGACACCAGTCTGCCATGCCAACAAAGAAGCCCCCATCGCCACGGCAAGAAGCGCCATAACCACCAACAAACCCTCCGCTACACGCATCGGCACCCCCGACATCCGCAGCCCAAGCGCACACACCCGCACATGGTGAGCCCCGGGCCCCTCCGCCGCAGTCCATTGATCATCCGAAACCTCACCCTGGCCGTTGTCACAGCTACTCGCAAACTCCAGCCGAATCACCTCGCTTGAAAGCGGTATCAACACCATCGCTAGCACATGCAGCACCAACCCCATCAACGGCAAGGGATCTCGAAAGGTGCTCAGAAACCGCCAACCAACCGCCGGAGCATCAAGAAAATCCAATCTCCGCGGTAGGAGGAGCGAAAGCTGTGCAGCAGCGCCGCCTGGATGGCACAGTGCGCGGAAGGGGAGAATGGCGTTCAGGTTGGCGCACATGACCTGGATGGGGATGGAAAGGAGGGTGGCCAGCAGGACGGGGACGAGGGAGGCCATGAGATAGCCGGCTTCGGAGCCGAGGTTGAAAAACCTCGCGGGTGCGCCGGGGGCGATGGGGCCGAGGCCCGGCCCTGGGGTGCTGGCTGGGGGCGTGGGGTTTTCGCTGGCGGTCGTGTCGGCTTCATCCAAAGGGGTGGTATTTGGGCCACCCCAGGCGTGAAGTGGTGTTGTTGTGGTAATGGGAGATGCATTTTCGGGAAGGCCGACGCCTTGGGTCTGTGAGTAGCTGGTGGCGATGGACTCGAGGGTTTCTTCAGCCGTGGCTCCCACGACAGACACTACTTGCCGCGTGGTAATAGCAGTAATTGTAGTGGTGGCAATATCATCGACAGACTTGTATGCGGTAGGAGCCTGGGAGTCACCATCGACAGTGCTCGAACTCTCAGATGACCTGGTGGACTGAGGCTGCTGGGTGGTGGTCGCCGCATGTGCCGTGCTGACCGGACTCGCCTCATCAGTGGTGGTAGGACGGGCGCTGCTGTCGCTGCTTATTGTTGCTGTAGTTGTAGTTGCCATGCTGCCAGGGGCAGGAGGAGACCTTGGTAGCGGGAGGGTCCACCAGACAGTGCTGGAAGCAACTCCACGCCTGTTTATAGTGCCCTTGGCAGGGAAAAGGCCGGTATAGTCTGGCGCCTCTGGTTTGTTACCAAATACGTCCCCCGCCGACCAAATAAGAGTCGATTTGGGATTGTACACCTCTACTTCCAAAGGTATCAGTATTTGGCCGTCCAAGCCGGTGGAGGGGGCTGGCCACCGGTACCATTCGGGTGCGTATTCGGTGCCGTATTCGGGGCCTGTGGTGCGTAAACGGTGATAACCAGAACTATCCCAATCCTCATGAAGAGCTGAGATGGACGAGATGGCCCTCAGCATCGAGTCGCAACCCCTGACGTTTGACCTGCCTATCTGCCGCTTAGTCGTCGTCCCAAAATAGGCCCCAGTATATGATTCATTCAGTTTGTACTCGTACTCAAGGACCATCCCCAGATACACTTCGGAAATAATCATTGTGCACGGACACCAAGAGGGGTCGTCTGTATAAGAGATCGGAAACTGTTCTTGCGCATAGTAAATTCCCAGCCCTTTTGTTTCGAGGACTTCTCTGATCTCCAGAACTGACACCGTCGGTGGATGCAACACGCAGTATGTGGTCAGGGTCTCCGCCGGTGTTGGATATGCTCCTGGGTCCGGAATTTTCAACGCGGGGCGACGTGTGATGGAGGGTGTGGCCGTGATATCGCGTTTCATTGATATCCGGGCACTGCTAAAGTTTCGTTCTGCTCTCACGGCTTTATTGCCTTCTACCGTGACGTTAATTCGCAGCAGGGTGAAGTCCTGTGGGGGAAGATTGTGTACTTGGTATTCAAGAAAGGCAAACAGTCCAGCTATAAAGAGAAGTAGAAATAATTGGAATGGCCACCGGAGGGGCACTGGTTTGTAGTCTGGTCGTCGCCGCTGCTTATCACTGGCTCGGACGTTGTGCTTCGAGTCCTGGAGGTCCAGGTTGGTCTCGGAGGGTGCTGTCAAATGCTCGGTGCTGCGCCAGTCTGGCCGAGAGGACGGAAATGTCAGATCCTCCAACTCAATTTCCTCGCCATACGACAGAATGGAGAGTTCGGGGACGCTTTCGGCGACGATCTGTTCCTTCGCTAACTCAACTTGAACCTCAAGGCGCAATGTTGAGGCCGAGCTAGTGCGTCTCCAACTCCGTATCGAGCAAGAGGAGGTGGATTCGACGTCAGATTGATAGTCGAGTTTCATGAGTTGCTCAGTGCTCTGGTTTGGGGCGATCAGGCCACCACCCGCGGAGCGGGGGATACCAAAGGTGGTAACGTCTTCTTCCTCTGGTGGTGCGCTGTCGTGTACTTCAAGTACGCTAGTATTAGTCTCACGGCCATGGGGTTTGATGGCAAACTCCCGGTCAAGGTTTCTGGCCCTGGGGCTCTCAAGCTGTCGTTCTTTACCGCTCGCTTTCATGTTCTAGGTTTCCTGTCGCGGGATTGACTTTCATGAGAACTTCTATCGTGAAGTGGGAAAGAAAGCTGGTGCAAATGGTGTTTGAATGCTCTCTCTGTTATATTAGTATAGGTACACACTCTCCAGATTTCTGTATTTCCCGGATATTATGACAAGTCCCTCGGCTGCAATTCGTCTGCCACGCTATCGTGACGTGCGTAGTCCATATCAGCAAACGCGGCCTGAAGCCATGCACCCGATTTCCATAACATGGCTGCATACGGACGGAGAGTACATTCACCAAAAGGCAGAATCAGGTTAGGTACTTTTGGGACACTCCATTGGTCATGCGTATATTACCCGCCTCAAAGGTCCCTACTTGCCTTTCTTGACCGAGGTCGTGTTACCCCGGTTAAAGAAGTTGTATTGCCCTCTCAACGTCAACCCTGCCAATAATCGGCGCAGTCCAGAGGACTTTATCCCCGCATGGGCCGCACATTTGAGGATGATGGGGTTGTGGCATGGCTTCTACAAGGGTAAGAAGGGCCTACCGAGGAATCTTGGCTCGTTACAAACCAAAGCGGAGCTTGCTCAGATATTCCAACTTTAGCAGGAGATGAACGAGCCCCCTAGCGCCGTGGTAGAACTACCACAGCAAAACATGGTAAACGGAGCATCAGCACTGCGCCAAAAGTCGTGGGATGATATGTCGACATGTTTGTCGACCCACAACAGTCCTGCATAAACTGGTCCATTTCATCGGTGGTCATGGCTCGATCCTTCCGCGGCTTGTCGGCAACAATGACCGTTGGTGTTCCGAAATAGCTGAAACATTCGAGCGTAGGGAAGTTCAGGTGCACCTTCTGGTCGATTAGACCAGCTGGGAGGATGATCAAGGTTGGTCGAAAGATCACGTCCTCTCTAGCATCCCGTCGCTCCACCGCATCCTTGCATGCAAGGAATATCGAGAATAGGTACGTAAATGTCTTCCCTGTGCTGACTTCGTTCATGCGTAGCCAGGACTTGAGTGGGCCCTTTTCCAAGGGAAGCATGACAAATGCATCTGCACACGGTTAGCAGGAAAACGCATATGATTATAACCATGGCCGCGATCATCGCCGGTGGTACGCCACTCACAAGAATCGCGTCGAAATACACCGCAAATACATCACGAGCAACATCGACATAAAATTCTACCGCAATACGGCCGTAATAAATATTTATCCACCAACACAACCACACTACCGATCCAACTATGGGAACCACGCCACCCCACCTCCCCCAGCGTGTCGTGAGCTTATCAATGACATGGGCTGAGACGCCGAAAGAAACATGGCAGGCGATGTTATCAACATGCTAGCGATAAAGATGTATTCGTCGTAACTGGTGGCGAGAAAGTTCAAAACCTCTATGTCCAGACGGCCAATCAGTCAAATGTGGTTGGTGTGAGCCAAATCCTTTGCATAAGAAATTGCCTGCAACTTACCAAGTTGGGATCTGATATGAGCGTAGCACCTCGCAGGTACTTGACCTTGCTCGCAATTGCCCTTGGAAGTCAGGCTAACCAGGCTCATCATGAGCCAGCTATGATGCCTTGCTAACCTGTTCCTCTAGTAAGAGCACAGCTCATAACGGAGCGCTTCATAAATGCCAAAATACAAGGAGACCCAGCAGTCCGACAGCCAGCTCAATTTTTTTGCGGAGCCCAGAACCCGCCCCCGGGGCGGTGTTCTCTGCACTCCCCCCTGAACATCGAGCTCGCTGCACCCCCCACCCCCCCCCTATCCATGTCATGTAGCCTACATCCAGGCACACTACAAATTTTCCCGACGACGGGCCCTGGCCTCCCCTCACCTAAAACTTTTATCATTCCGCGGCATCCGAATCATCGATTTCCTGATTTTACCCCTGATTTGCGTGCGTACCTCGGTATTGGTTCGCCTGCCGCGTCGACCACAGGTGAAGAACCTGAGGAACGTCGCGGGGAACCTACACGATGCAAGGGCCACCAGGACCGTGACGCCGGCGCCCACAGCTCCAGCGATGGCCCCTATCTTGTCCCAATCGGCTCCTTCCTTCTTGTCCGTCGGCCCGGATGTCGTGGCGGGAGTTGGGGTAGCGTCTTGTGTCTGGGTGGCTGTCGGTCCCGGAACCTGACCCCCCGCGCTACCGGGGGCTCGGGTTATGGTGGAGGGCGCAGTGGAGGGCGAAGTAGAAATCGGGGCGGGGGATGCAGTCGAGCTCGAGGTAGAGACGGCGTTGGAAGTGGAGGTGGCAGCCTTGATACCAAAACCGGACGGTAGAGGAGTTGTCGCAGTGGGCGCAGGTGCTGTCCGGCTGGTTTAAGTAGGGGGTCGGTCCTCCATAGCCGCGCGGGAAGTGAGACAGCGGCTGAGGTCGCGCTGCGTGGCGGAAGCGGTCGCCAATTCGCGCGGCCTAGTCACCCTCCATCAAGGGACAAAAAATCACTTTGAATCATTTTTGGCCGCGATGGGCCGCGATGGGCCGCGATGAGCCACCAACGGCGGGTGAAGGGGGAGGGGGGAATCACAACAACGACCGGGGTTTTTGGTGATTTCCACAAGGGATATATATGTATTGCCACCACTCGGTGTCGCAGAACGGATGCAGTTCTTCGGCATGTGCTTCCAATGTAATGGCCGTGCGAGCGCCGTCTTGCCGCTCTATCATGACTATCTACCGGACAATTCCGAGACCTCCCCCATTCGAACGTCAATGACAGCGGCGTACGGCCATTCTCATTATTTGGATAGAAACCAGCCCCGTTTTCGACAAGTAGCTCTATGTTGTGAATTCGCTGTTCAGTGGGGCTATTGCGTATCACGGCCAGCGCCAGAGGTGGTGGCGCTAGTTGGAGGAGCAGCTTAATCGTTTCCATTTGCCCGTCCGAGACCGTGCCTATCCGGGGAGTTGCGAAATCTAGACTATTGCGGGACTCAAGGTTTGGCGCCTCTTTTGACTAGCAGCTCGGCTACTGCGACATGTCCCTCAGAGGAGGCGCGGAACAACGGTGTTGGAGCAGGCATCGGACGTCATCTATTGGTCGGGTCTGTTGAAAAAAACCCTTTTCCAGAAACGACTTGTTGTTGATATATATTAGTCTACAGCAGACTGGCTTGGGACGAGTATAAGACAAGCTTGGCGGAATCGTAATGCATTTAAATTTATTGATCCTTTTCTTTCTCGCGCAGTTTCTCAACGTCGCCAGGCCCGCGCCGGTTGAGTCAACTAAGCTTTGTCTCTAGCATTCCGCAGCTAACGTCCCGATCCCATTCGCACGATCCACTCGGGAACGCTGACATGGTTGCTGAATGCTTGAATCCAGAGACAGAGACCGACAGGCGATATAAAAACGGAATTTCTCGAACGTCCACGAGACTATTCCTGTGCAGAAGCAGTGTGGGACTGTGTTGGATGGGAAATAAAGTGAGGGCAGGGTAGATCTCAGACTTCTTACACAGGGACGACGTTGCTCTCCTTTGACTCATGGCACTATAGCCCCAGTAATTTGCTACGCTACGCGACTCACCACATGAACAACAAGGATTAAATAACGAGTGGTGAATACAAGTCTGTTGATGAGTGGGAACATGGATAACGGGCAAGATGACCCTGGAAAGTCAGAAGCAGGCGATGGCAAAGTTAAATTCATCTCTGCCTTGGGTCACGACGGAAAATCCTCGAGATCTGTGATGAATCCGCACTTCTAAGACGCTCCTTTTGCCCCAGTGAATCCTCCAGCCCCACCGCCATGCTTCCATCCTCCGCAGACTGTGAGATACCAGAATGACGAAAAAGGCCTGCCATCTTCTCCCATCAGTCAGGTCGGGCCGGGTCCATCATATCACGTCATCATGCTAATACATGATAACCCGGCTTTTCTCCCTCACAACCTTGGCCAAGTCATCAAGCGGGCCCGCCGTGCGGAATTCGTAGAGAGTGCAGGGCCGAGTCTGACCCAACCTGCGTATGGCACCCGCAAGCCTGTCGTAAAGGTTCTGCGACCAAATGGGGTCGCATAGGAGCATGGTGGACGCCCCGGAGAGGCTGAGGCCCCACCAACCGTCGGCGAGGGCGCTCAAGAGAACAATGCCGAGATGGTCGGAGCGGTTGTTTAGGCGTTGGATCATATTCCACCGCGGCTCGCCGGTGACGGTGTTGTCGATACGGCCGACGGAGCGGCGGATCGCCTCGTTCTTCCGAAACTCGCGGTCCAGCACCTCAGCAACGGCGTCCAGGAACGCATCCGAGTAGGAGACGACAATCATCTTCTCGTCCGGATTATCGTTGCGAATCTGGATGATGCGCTCGGTAATAGCCTTGGCGGTGGGCTCGTTGCTGTACAGAGTCGCGTCGTCCATCGCCTTGAGCTCGTCGCGCAACTCCGAGATTTGAGTCGCCGATCGCTGGTTGGCCAGAGTGAACCTCTCCTCCATTTCGCGTCTGATCTCGCAGGCCCTCTCGCGGCTGAGGCCGACATGGTTGCTAGCGGAGAGGAGGTCAGAAGCGTTGCTCGGTATAGTGACAGTTCGGGTGGACATGTAGGCGAGGGCGGGCGATCTCAGGGGCGTGCTGGGAATACGGTATGACCTACATTGATTCTTGGCTCAAGCTGTAACCTGAGAGATCAACTCGCAAGTGCGGCGACCCCTAAAGGACGGAATATTGTAACAGGGAAACGAGAAGGAGCGAGAGTTTCAAAATTGGAAAGAGGACTTCGGGGACCTTGTTGGCCGCTGCGATCGAATGAAAACTGTTTGGTAGGCGACTGCCCAGTGGCAAACAGTCTGGACAAACGTGGGGATGGCCGTTATGAGCACCTCGGGCGTGAGACAGCGAGTGGGGCTGAAGAAGACTTCGGGCACTTTTCATGGCCACGCTCTTTTCCTTTAGCAGATCGGTAAGTGGTATGAATGCGCGGGTCTTGTCCATATATTCTCCCGCGCCTGCTCTCTGGGGCCTCAACCCATGTTCGATTTTTGTAAGCTCTAATTTTCCACGTTTCACAATTTTCTTCGCGCCGCAAGCCGCTCGTCCTTGATTCCAGCCCACGTACTGGTAGCAATCGTTGTTCCACGGCCATGCGTAGCCTGGTACTATCCGACAGTGTCGACGGCAGCCCAGCCTGCGAGCCTCTCTCGGCGGGCCCTATGGGAGTGAAACGGCAAAGATCTCGAACACCTTCATCAGTGGCTTGTGTCGTTTGTCTATCATGCCTCACCGCGCTTCCGAGTTCCCCGCTATGCCCCATCCCGGGCCCGGTCAACTAGGGGCGAGCGGCCCCGGGTCCCTATTGCGGCTGTCCGAAAACAGGAATCAGCGTCGCCATGCCGGATCGGTAAATTACCCGTTCGAGGCTCTAATGGGGCTGGGGCATGCTCAAAGCTCACTTTTAATCACGGTATTGATATACCCGCTGGGTAATATTGCGCGTCGTAAGCGGGGATATCATATTTATTTTGACTTCATCACGACCCGTACAAACACCTCATCTCCTCCTAGACTTTACCGTCGTCGTATCTGCAAAACTTGCGGGTGAGCCATCCAGACACCATGCGTGCCATCCATCTCACAGCGGCCCTTGGCCTCCTCTGTCCAGCACTTGCTGCAGCCCCGACAGCCCTAGGTCCGGGCAGCAATTTGGTACTTGCACGACAGGAACCGCTTGACCCAGCCACCTACGACGACGCATGCAATATTGGATACTGTTCGGTCAATGGGGCGTGAGTGTCTCAAATACTGCAAATGACCACCTTTCATGTCTAACTCTGCCCATACTAGCACTCTCGGAGGCTGGGGAGGCAACTACACGACAGTTACAACGCTCGAGGAATTCACCGCAGCTGTCTCAGATCCAGAACCCGCCGTGGTGCTGGTGAAAGGGGCACTGTCCGGAAATGTCAGGGTGAGCGTCAGCTCCAGCAAAAGCGTTCTGGGCTTACCCGGCAGCTGTAAGTCGGCCCACATCTCATCACAAAACAACAGCTGACCGAGAACCCTCAGCCCTCAGCGGCATCGGACTATACGTTAAAGGAAGCGGCGGCATCATCCTCCGCAACCTCAAGATCTCAAAGGTCCTCGCGGCCCACGGCGCCGCCATCACCATCGAAAGCTCCCGCAGCATCTGGGTCGACCACTGTGACTTATCATCGGACCTCGCCCAAGCCAAGGGCTTCTACGGCGCCCTGGTCAGCATCAGCCACGGGAGCGACTACATCACAGTCACAAATAACCTCTTCCACGACCACGCCGACGCAGTGTCCATCGGCCACTCCGACACCAACGCAGCCGAGGACCAGGGCAAGTTCCATGTGACAATGGCGCGGAACTACTTCAAGAATGTGAGCAGCGCGATATCGTACCGCTTTGGGGTTGGCCACATCTTCAGCTCCTATTACGAAAAGGTTGAGAGCGGAATCAACACACGTATGGGCGCCGATCTGTTGGTGGAGTCGGATGTTTTTGAGGGCTCGGGAAAGGCTATTTTCAGCGCCGAGAGTAGCGCGGCTGGCTTTGCGAGTGTCAAGGATGTCGCGCTTGGGGGAGGTTCCAACACGGCCCCCGCCGGGACTTTGACTACCGATAGTCTGCCGTATCCGTATGAGTGGTATGTTTGGGGGACCGAGCTGGTGAAAAAGGGGGCTGTTAGCCAGGCCGGGCAGGCTTTGGAGTTTATGACTTTCGACTAGGTACAATCCAACCAACCCTTGTTTGTTTGTTGGTGTGGGACTTCATATCCCGTTATGGAGGGGATGAAGGGAGATGTGAAAGGCCTTTCAAATGCCACAAATGCCCCCATTGATGGCGAAAAGGCCTTGTAAAACACAAAGTATGCCTTTTTAATTCTGGAAGGGCTTTCCAGGACTGCAATATCCCCCTTCGGGCCCCGAGGACAGGTCATACGCCAACAAACAAACCAGGTTTGGGTTGTAGAAGGTTTAGAGGGGTAGTTCTACGTTACTAATTCCCGGGCCGACCGCCAAACTCATCATTTACCAAAATATCATATGCCTCAGCGGAAATGCCCATGGACATCTGTGACGATGTAAAATCGACATATTTTATTTTCCATGCTTCTTAAAAATGTGACCTTGTTCCTGCGTATCATCGATTCTCCAACGAGTTGCATCAACAGTATCCGACTCACGCGAGATAAACTCAATCTTGTAAAACCAATGTGGCCGGCACCATTGACCACGATTGACGATCTGGTCAAACATCTCGTTGAAGACGAATGTGTCCTCGTGATAGTGACTGAGTGTATAAGATTCGTCGTCTCGATTCTGGAGCTTCATGACAAGCTTTGCTTTCTCTTGGCCTTCTAGTTTCGAACACAATGTCACGGCAATGCAAAAATGATGCGTCTTGTGCCAAAAGGTGCCCGTGTACCGCCCGAGGTTGTCTTGGGGGGCAGCTAGGTTTCTTTTCCTTCTCCAAGACGGCTTGTACGTTTTCCATGGTAGACCTCCATCTCAGAGCTGCGGAGGCGGTGTACTGGCAAAATGGAGGATCGATGCTTCCGCAGAGGTATGCTTCCGTCGGCACCTGCGCGGTCCAGTCCGTGGCGTGGCAATGTGCCAGGGCGTTTCCAAGCACAATGATGCCGCTTTGCAGCTCCGGAAACAGATAGACGGTAGACGAACAACCTATATTGTTGCCGCCGTGGTGGAAGACTAGCGGTGCGTTGGCCGCACCGCCAATGGTTGGGTAGGAATCCAACAGCCCTGAATTGCCGCTGATCTCGCTCATCTGGTTGGGTAGCTGAGTCCGCGCCCAGCCCATGCCGTACGATTGCTCTCGGAGCTAGGCAGGAGCCGGAAGCGGTATTGCTGCTCTGAGAATGGCACCCAAGTCCGCATCCCCAAGGACAGGCTCAGGCGTGAACGTGTTGAACTTGCGTAACAGAGCGGCGTAGAAGATGAGAAGATCCCTCATGCAGCTTCGGATACCCCCCGCGGAGAAGACAACTGTGTCATCTGAGATACGAGGGGGGAGGGGGGGGGGACCTCGCGGAGCTGCAGATTGTAGTCCGGGACGTAGGCCTTTGCAATGTTTTGGTCTGATGTTGGTGGAGGCTTGGTGAACGTGCGGTCCATGTTTAGGGGCCTGAAGATGCGCTGCGCTAGGAATTCACTGTAATTCATCGATGAGACCTGCTCGATGACGCAGCCCACTGCATGGTATCCGAAATTGTTGTACAGAAAATCCTGCCGAGGAGGACGAGTGGCATCAAGCTGGGCGAAGACATCAATCCCTTGGGACTTTGTGAGAAGTAGTTGGTTGTCGGATCCGAATAAGAGGCCGTCTGACCTACATAGCCCACTGCGATGGCTTAACAGGTCTCGGATGGTGAATTCTCCGTTGGGTGTCCCACGCAATCCTTGGATAAACTTGCCGATACAATTGTCCCAGTGGACCTTATCGGCCACAAGACACGCGGCAGCCAGGGCAGTGAGGCCCTTGTACATGGACCCCAGGTTGAATACAGTGTTTGCATCTGGAAATACTTTTTTGCCAATGTCGCGGTAGCCATGATAGCTATCTAGGACTTTTCCCCATGGACCAAAAATCCCAATGGCAAGTCCTGGAGTGCCGGACTCCACACAGATTCGATCGATGGTGGGCTTTGCCAGGCTGAGCGCGTCTTGCCAAGTGACCTTGCAGGACCTGGTAACGGGTTGCGTGAGCCTTGTCATGGAGGTCTTTTGGCGTCTGAGAGAGTGGAATGACTTGGTGATGTGCAATCTAATCGAGTCGTCCCAGTTCCGGCGACAGATGAGCGGGGTCTTGATAGTAGAGAAGTACGAGTGGGGTAAGCAACAGCTTGAATAAAGGCAATTGCTAGGAGCTTGATTAATTCTCCATGCCAGCCAAGTGCCATGCCTGCCATCAAATCCTGAAGTCCTGCAGCCCCGCCACCTTCAATTGCACAATTATTTTTCCACGCAACAACGAAAGCTCGCTATACCCACCCACAACTGCGTTAAATACTAATATCATAGTTATAGATCAATTCTACGGCCTCAAAAGCATCGAGTTCGACCTTTTTATAGCCAACTACTATTACGTGCGCCTACAGGAGACCTTACAGGAAGCCCGCATGATACCTTACAGGAAGCCGACCCCGCGCGCGCGTGAAGATGCCGACTTTCTTGACATCGCGATCCTTGCCGCGCCAATCCATGACCTCACAGAGGAGACTCCCCTCCCTGTATTCCCAGAGGTTGACTTCTCGGATTGGAGCGGCATCTCCAGCTCTAGCGATTCCGACAGTCAAGAGGAAGGACAACAAGATAACGGCGCCAGCGAAGAAGACAGCCAAGAGGAGGAGCAATAAGATGGAGGAAGGCCATGCCGAAACCTACAAAGAAGAACGCTCCCAGGGCACTGCAACAGAGCGTTCAGCGCCGACTATCGGCCTTCGAGCTATTATCCAGCGATGACGAGGCTATTCCCAGTACCAGATTTAGTGCTACAGAAGCTCCAATCTACATATCGAAAGATAATGATGAAGAGGAGGGCACACAAGAATGCGAGGGCGCAGGAACAAGGCGAGAGTATGCTGGAAGGCCAAGGCGTGCAGGGAGGCAGGAAGCCCAGGGGCTGTCCGCGCGGGTCGAAGAACCGGAAGAACAACAACACCAAGGTTGCGATTGCGAAGCCCGCTGAGCCTAGGACCAAGTTGACAATAAAGTCAAAACCCAGGGGCCGGCTGTTAGTCAATGGAGGTGCCCAAGAGCCAACTGCCACCAAAAAAACGGCAGGCATCCGAGTCCTTGGAGCCTCTTGTTGTCCAAAAGACCACTCGTAGCGGTCGGGTGGTGCGGCCGACGGCCAGAGCACTAGGCCTGGATTGATCCTGGGTCCGGGATAGTGTTGGCACTTCAAAGACGGCGGATTTGGCGTTTTCCATGCCCAGGCCTGCGTTATTCAATTGCGCGGCAACGCGGCACCTCAAAGACCGCTTTTTCCTGGCCAGGGCGCTGTGTTGATGATCCTGACGATCCTGATGATCCTGTTGTTATGGAGTTCTGTAGAGTCAATTAATACATTGTATTGGTGCGATTCGACTTTGCATGGGATTTTGACAGTAAGCAATGCACACGTCGAAGGACTTGAACTTATGGCCGGCAGAACGATCTTAGGATGGGGGTCAATACTGCACCCGTAGCAATTTAATGCGTCCGCAGCAATCGCCTTTATAAAGACCATACCACGCAGCTGCGATCGAAATTTCTATTGGCCCGTGACAGCCGGCAAACTCTAGGCACAACGTAGATTTTAGAGGGGGCCGGCCAGCAGTTTCAACTCACAGAACTTGATGGATCGGCGAAGAAAAGAAGGTCCATTTTTGCTTTACGGGCTATTCAACCCCTACGTACAAAGACGATGGGATCTAACCCCGGCTGCATTATCCAATCCAGTCGATTGTACTTACCGTCGTCGTCGTCGTCGTCGTCGTCGTCGGAGAGCGTAAGGAGGAACTGCTCATATGTGACATAATCGACCATGCACCGGACTTCTTGCTCTTCCCGTGATGGTGAAATAGAGACAAACGTAGAGTGCCGAAAATGCTCGAGGTCGGGCCGCTGGAGCAGGCCAGGCGTCCCATCATCCTTGACGTAGTGCGGTTCTGCAACGTTGCCGTCGGTAAAAGCGTCGCGTGAAAGCTTGCTTCTGTGCATCCCCAGAGGCTCGAGCAGGCGCTGTCTCGGAAAAGATGCCCCAGTCGCCGCACTCGCCTACGTTGCCGATGATGCGTGATATGACCACATACATATGGTTGCAGTAACTCCACTGGGAACGGAATTCTGCGACGATGGGTAAGTGCGCTACCACGTGCAGCAAGTCTTTTAGATCCACGAGATTCCTGGGAACGGAATTCTGCGACGATGGGTAAGTGCGCTACCACGTGTAGCAAGTCTTTTAGATCCACGAGATTCTTTCCCGATGCCCCATACCAAGAGAGGTCAACCTGTGCTAACCCAGTAGTGTGGGATAAAGCGTCGTGTTAGGTTGCACAGTTCCCAATGACGGGATTCTGCACCGTATTGAAGGAGGGCAGGCGTTGCCAGGTTACAATAGCGGATTTGGACCCGGCCTTGACAGACTTTTCCACCAATCCAACCTCGGTACAAGCCCAGAATCCTCGTCCCAGTACCACTTCCTAACATCCCACTCCACATCGCCCCCGCCCCCGGAGGCCTACGCTACGGTCGAGCTTGACGTTCCCCGGGAGGAAGACCTAGCCGTGTGCTCGTAGGGACGCTGTCGGACTTGATGCGGCGCTCCATCATCCTCAACTCGCCCTCCATCGCCAACATCTTTAGGATCGCCCTGACCTCACAACTCCCAGCCGTCCACGCCAAGATGGCCGAGTTCATGAAGCCCGGCCCGCACGTGCCGTATGACGTGCTAGAAGCCATCCGCGCCGAGCAGGGTTGGGGCTTCTGGATGACTTACTTCTCGCTGTACGGCTCAGTCGAGATGCTCCCCGCCCTAAAGGAGACGGTCGAGCGGGCCTTCTCGGCGGTCCCGGGCGTGCGGTTCAAATGGCGCGAGTTCTCTGGGGGACCGGGGGCTTTTGTTTCTGCTGCACGGGATGTCTGGGAAGAGGAGATTTCTCATAGTGTTATCCCCACGCTAGCGCCCATGGGCATCGTCAAGAGCCGCGGCGCGAGGGGGCCCATGTCTGCTTCTCGCCTATCATCCCGCTCGGGCCGTGAGCTATATGCTTGGTATCTCACGGCGAAGCAGAGGACTGTCGATGCCGGGTTTGATATGTTTGCTGATTTTCATGTGTATCCGCGCAATGTGAATTCATTGAGTTGGTGATTGATTTATACGCTGGAGGAGGAGGGCTTGGTTGGGGGGCTGTACAAGGACTTGCTGCACGATGTGGTCAAACAGGGGTACATGGAGTATCGCGCACTCACGTCGACCACATGGACGATGTGGCTGCGAAGTTGGACTTTAACGACTTCTCATCTGGACGGTTTGTGGGGTTGCTGAAGAACACGTCGGACCCCAACGGGGTTTGGAATTCAATGCCGGAGCGAGTAACGCACAGCAAGACTCAGACCGGCGTTGAAATGTATGTTTATAAAAGGAAGTTTCCGTGGGAATGATAGAAGAGGTTGCCGCTGGTACCTGGGAAGTAAGCAGGCAGTTGTTCCTGGCTTGGTATCTCGCTCTGAGAGGTAGCAACGACCAAAAAGCTGGGTTGTGGAGGGTAAGTGCGGTTTGTTTTGTCTTGCATCATTTACTCCAAAGCTGAGAACATTCAGTGCGGGGCAATTCTCTGTTGAAAAGGCCACTAAAAACCACCACCTCCCCAACCCCCCAACTAACACCGACAAACCCACCAAACCCCCCAATCCAATCTCACCATGACGACCCCCTCGCTCGACCACATCGTCCTCCTCCTCCCACACACCACCCTCACATCCCTCCCGCCCTGGCTCACCACAGCCTTCACCATCCTCCCAGGCGGCCGACACACCAACGGCGCGACCGAGAACAAACTCATCCTCTTCGCCGACGGCGTCTACATCGAGCTGATCGCCTTCGTCCCCACCACCCCGCCCGCGCAGCGCGCAGCCACCCGCTGGGGCCGCCGGTGCGAGGGCGAGATCGTCGACTGGGCGCTCACCCTGCTCCCGTCTGACTCAGAATCAACGTCCCCCGAAGAGGCCTTTGGTGAGGTGCGCCGTCGCGTGGGCGCGGCTGGCGCCGGGGTGGGGTATGCGACGCCGATTGCCGGCGGACGGACGACGCCCGACGGGGTTGAGGTCCGGTGGGCTGTTGCGGTCGCCGAGGGCGCGCGGGAGGGGGAGGTGCCGTTTTGGTGTCTTGATCGGACGCCGCGGGCGTGGAGGGTGCCGTTTTTGAGGGAAGGGGTAGCCAGGCATGCGAGTGGAGTGGTGGGTGTTGCTGGTGTGGAGGTGGGTGTTGGGGATGTGGGGAGGCTGGAAACTTTGGGTGAGGTGTATGCCGCCGTCTTTGGCGAGGATGGGGAGAGGAGTGCGAGGGGGTTGAGTTGGGAGTTGCCGGCTCCGGTGGAGGAGCCCAAGGTGAAGAGGCGGTTTGCCTTATGGTTGCGAGAAGACGAGGCTGGAAACGAGGGGGCTCTTCAAGTTGATGATCAGGTTCATATTACGCTCAGCCTTTTTACGACTGGTGAGTCGAGGAAGATATCTGGTTTGGTTGCACCGGGGCGAAGCTTAGAGATAAACTTGATGTCGCTGGTCTGATAGTGTGAGGAGGTGGAGATCATAGTTTACCTGTAGTCTCGACCAAACTACTAGTGCTACCGCCTGATCGGCTGATAATGTGCAATATCCTGCTGTATAATGTTTCGTCCGTTTATCCTTCTGTTTGTAAATGATGCAGGGCTCGTGATGGAAGGGGGCCACGGGAGCATTGAGTGCCAGTGGTGTGCTAACTGTGGTCCGAAGGACAACATGGCAAGGCTGTGCATGATGGGAGAAACATATTGGGAACGAGATACAACTTAAATACTACGCCGGTCCAATTCCCGGTGATTTGGCTTTCGGTCAGCTCACCGATGTCGCGGTGGGGGGTTAGGTGAGAGGTGCGACGGGAACAGTCCATTGGGAAATTCGTGTAACCCCCATCATGACGACGGCCATCTGCAAACTATTTCTGCCTATCTAATAAGTAAACGCATAGATTCCATAATGTGTTTTTTGCATGGATAGCCACGCTGCCAAACCTATTTTCTCTTTGAGGTCGCGAAATGAAAGAGCCAAGCGGTTCAAGTTGAAGTTCGCCAGTATAACTAGCCCTGACAACGACTTTGCAGAGTCAGGTAAATATCCACAGATGAAAAGTAAAATGTGTAAACATACATGCAATCCCTTACGGCCAGAGATGGCACTCATGCATCTCCAACTTATTAACGATGCATTGTGGCGGAGGGACATGTGAGATGAAAGACGAGACATGAGCAAAGGCTCAGAGGCCTCAGGCCAAGGTGGCAAAGGAAAACAACACACCAATTGACGCCAGTTATGATACAGTGCATCAAGTGACTGCGAACTGGAGCGGCAGGGCCCGTCGTGGCATCCTTGGTCAAGCAGGCCAATCAGCAGACAAAGATCGGGCTTGTCCAGGCATTCTGGCACAGCGCGGGCCCGAGCGTCGACGCTCTTGAAGCTGTGCGGGTTTGTAAATGGATCACCCAGCAACTGCTCCACACCCTTCTCCTTCCAGTGGTGTCGACATCGTTCCGAAACTAGACCCCTTTTCTCGTGGCAGCGAAATCTTGAATTTAAAGAACATGGTCGGCCTGCCATGCCACTGGCCAAGTCAGCGATCGCTGGGGCGCCGGCTAGCAGCGTAGGGCCTGCTAGCGTCCGTTTCCCTCCTGCCAGATTTTCTGGCGGCCAACGAGATGATCAGATGGCCATCTGCGCCCGCGCTGTGCGGAAAGGGGCGCGCCAGCACACCCCCTCACATTAGGAAGGAACGGGGCAGGAAGCATTCGAGAAAATAACAAAACACATTTCGCTCTCATTGCATTCCCGCGCCTTCCTCATTTCGGTGGCCCGCTTTGCGAGGCCAGAGAGATGGGACTGAGGGCCCTGGTGGATCAATTTCCCCAGCTCCCACTGCTCCCCGCGCGTCGTCATCGCATTGGACGCAGCGGGGTGTGACGCTCATCAGGGCGCAGATGGCCCCATGTCGCATCGTACCAAGAGCAAACAACACACACCCACTCAGCCCACTTGCCGTCCATGTCCATCTTCGACCTGCTTTTCCTGCCGGTGCGCCGGCCAATGGCCACGCCGAATAGCCAAATGATTGTCGCCACCAAGGGTCACCCTCCCAAATGCGCCCCGTGTGCCGCGTCCACCTGTGCCTTGGAACTTCAGTTATAAAGTTGACATCGGAACCAAGCTGGCACACGACTGCGCCTGTTCACACCTCCATGTTTCGCTTTCCTGCTCACTGCCGGTCAAGTGCGGGTTTCTAACCGCGTCCACTCCTTCCTTACTTTAATCCTTTCCTAATCTAAAGGACCCTGATTCCTGCCGCACACGCCCATGTATTAGCCCCTCCTTACCGTACCCACGCCCAGTCCGCTCCTTCAAAGTCCCAAAACACAAAGTCCAACCATCGCCATGGGAAACTCTCCCAGTGCGCTGCAGCAGTGCATCGACGCTGTCGGCAACGGCAGGTCCGGCTTCGCCGGGTACCCGAGCAATCCCCTATACCAGGTTCAGTGGGTAAAGCCTTATAATCTCGACATCCTCGTCACCCCCGCCGTCGTGGTGCGGCCCCAGACGGCGGCCGATGTGTCGGGCATCATCAAATGCGCTACGGCGAATAACGTGAAAGTGCAAGCCAAATCGGGGGGACACTCATATGCGTAAGTCTCAACGCCATCCAACGTGAAAAGGGAGTCCGAGAGCTGATGTGTTGGCGAGCAGAAACTATGGCGTTGGCGGTGAGGATGGCGCAGTCGCCATCGACATGGTCAACTTTCAGCAGTTCAGCATGGACAAGCTCACCTGGCAGGCCACCATCGGGGCGGGCACGCGTCTGGGGGAGGTCACCAAGAAGCTACACGATGCGGGCGGACGGGCCATCGCCCACGGCGTGTGTCCCGGCGTCGGAATCGGCGGGCATGCCACCATTGTACGGATCGTCTGATGATGCCGTTTTGAGAGTGATTGCTGATGATGTGCTAGGGAGGCCTAGGGCCCATGTCTCGCATGTGGGGCTCGTGTCTGGATCATGTTATCGAAGCTGAGGTTGTCACGGCAGATGGCAAGATCCAGCGGGCGAGTAGCACGGAGAATACGGATCTGTTCTGGGTACGTGTGCGTGTCGAATCTCGCGGCTGCGCATCAACTGACAGGCAATAGGCTCTCAAAGGTGCGGCGGCAGGCTTCGGCGTGATAACCGAGTTCGTCGTCAGGACACATCCAGAACCGCCCACCATCGTCCAGTACTCGTACACCTTCACCTTTGGCAGCCAGGCCGACATGGCGCCGGCCTACGCAGCGTGGCAAGATCTGATCGCCGACCCAAAGCTGGACCGTCGTTTTGGCAGCATGTTCATCATGTATCCCCTAGGGGCCATTATCACAGGTACCTTCTATGGCACCAATGCCGAGTACGAGGCGTCGGGGATCCCGGCGCGGTTACCTCCAACCGCGAACAAGAGCGTGGCCGTCAACGACTGGCTCGGGTCCATCGTACACGATGCCGAGAACGAGGGCCTATACCTGTCGGACATTTCAACGCCCTTCTACTCCAAAAGCCTGGCCTTCACCAAGAACAACCTGATCCCGAGCAAGAGCTTCGGCAAGCTGTTCCAGTGGGTCGACCAGCAGGACAAGGGCACGCTGCTCTGGTTCATCATTTTCGACGCCTCGGGCGGCGCCGTCGCCGACACGCCCATGAACGGCACGGCGTACGCGCACAGGGACAAGATCCTGTACTACCAGTCGTACACCATCGGCCTGCCCCTCTCAAGCAAGACCAAGGACTTTGTCACCAACTTCCACAACCAGATCCTGGCCGCTGCCCCGCCGAACACCAAGGGCACGTATGCGGGCTACGTCGATCCCGCGCTCAAGGACGGCCAGCAGCAGTACTGGGGGCCCAACCTGCCCCGGCTGCAGACCATCAAGTCCAAGTGGGACCCGAGGGATGTTTTTCACAACCCGCAGAGTGTCAGGCCTGCGGCATGATGGGTTTTAGAGGAGATACCCGGATAGAGTTTTTTTTTTTTTTTTTGTTGCGGAGACTTGATGTTTTGCATTGCCATTTTTGAGCTACCTGCCAAGTCAAATGAGATGCCTCCTGTGTCATTCATTGAGATCAGACACTTTCACGACGCGCAGTATCTAGCATCAATTAGAGAAGGAGAGTCTCCGTGAGCGAGGGCCCGGTTGGGCATTCTCATCTTCCCATACCACTGCCGAAGCTTTGTCGCAAACTCTTGGCACCGTCGTTCTCGCGTGATGACCCGCGGGAAGATCTTTGTGGTTAACTAATGTCATCTGTGTCTCTTCCAAGCATAATTTCCCTGTCGCTGGCCTCAGCCAAGAGCTGCAACCACAGTCTAGCGTACCACTGCCCTAGAACGCGTCCACAGGCTGATAGATCGTCCCCATGGACGACTCCAAATATAAGTCTCCCCCAGTCTCGAAACACAACAAAGGTCACGTCTGACTACGCTATAGAGGCTGTCCCGATCTCTAAAATGCCACCCAAAACGACTCGAAGCAAGCAGCCCCTCGCCGAGATGGACACAAACGCCATCCAAAACAAGACCAGGAAGACATTAACGGAACCTCCCAAAACAAGGAAGCGCAAATCTACCAAGGCCCCGGAGACCCCCGTGACCCCAGCGGCCGCAAAGAAAGCCAAAGAAGACAGAGCCCCTTGTCGGGTAACACCATGACTGGGTGCCGAAAGCTTGGATTAATCTGAAACATGAAGCATCAGCAAATATGGGTCAGGGAAATATCAGACTAATGTAACAACAACAATCGAGAATGCGGCGCTGCCTTTGACATCCGCACCTCCTTTCTTTCTAGCCTCTGTGTCGTACTACTACTAAGCTATCCCCTGCCCTGTTGAGACAAAGCTTCATGTCCCTTGCAAGTATTCCCGTGACAGGCTCAGCCCGCCCCAGGTCTTTAAGAAGAAAGCCCCCGAATTCCTTCTTCCCGGATACTTCTAATGCATGCTGCAGATCATCATTTAAGTCCTCATTAATTGGGTCATCGCTACCGATCCCTTCTTGATCGTATGCCTCGTTCTTCATAACCCCCTCCGCTAGTTGGAGTACAAAACACGCCCCAATTAAGAATTCGAAAAGAGGCCGTCACTGTCCACAATAAGGAAGCGTCTTCTTTCCAGTATAATGCCATATATAACCCTTAAATAACCCTGAACTAGGAATTCTACCACCCGGTCAATAGCTACGTACGTAAGCCATACCACTGTGAGGCCCGTACGCTAGTTACCCTCTACTTATAAGGCTAACCTACGATTTAAATACCCTATAATTATAAGGCCGATCTACGTGCTAATTACCTACTCAACTACTATAATCGCCACGCGCGGTCGTCAACACACCAATGCCAATGGGCCAGAGGCACCTTGATATGAGGGCTCCCCCATGAGGTAGTGCGATCCCATAACTCTTTCAGATCTGCGGTGGAGTTCAGCCACAGGCTGACGGGGTTTCCAGGCACAATGGTGCACCGTACATACATGCTCGGGCCAGTTCAACTTGCTGGTGAAGGCTGTAGATAGCCACGTGAGTTGTTGGGGAGCCCAGCCGTTCATCAAACGACCGCCACGAGTTCGTTGGGAGGAATAGGCCTGCCATAGATGCGACGAATGTATACGAATTGTGTTTACCTGTTTCGCGCAAAATGAGTAAGTTCTCTTCACCGGTCTACCCTAGGTCCGCCTGTAACTCCGAAGTACAGTATACAGTATACCAAAGTATAAAACTCCTTACGGCTAGATTTCCACGGTATTATACCACTACCGGAGTATCTCCTCCCCAGACGCCGGTACCATACTCGATACCGCCGCGGGGACAAGGGTTCACGTGACTATGAGCATAGATGATTATCGATTTTGGGGTGGTATAACGGCGAATCTAGGATGGGGTCACAACCAGCTTCCAGCAGAATCCACAGCCGAAACAATGGCAGAGTGTTTAGGCGGCCGCGGCGGACAGGCCTCGGAGCTTTCAGTAACCATCTACCGCGCCACGCAGCCGCGCCGCTGCGAATCGATCCAAGTCCTTGATCCGAGCAAGCGGGTGCGGCATGAAGAGAAACCGGATCAAGACTCTTCACTTATGCTTAGCAGCGATGAACAGAGAGAGATATTTGGTGCATCTCAAAAGGGTTCTGGTATCGATTAGGAAGAGAAGGGTAACTCAATACGTTTAGACATCGATAACCTGGGTTGACCGGATTAGGGGCGAAGATAAAAGACTGGTATCCACTCAGCATTGGAGAGGACGAGTCTGCTCAAATTGATATCTACGGGGACGTAGATGAGTATGGCTGGACGGTATTTTCACTTTGACCTCGATCTACAATTGGTATAAATCATGAGGAAGCCATAAGGAGCCACAAATCGGGACCGACGGCCGCCGAGATCCAGCGCATGCGAGTTTCCCCGTGAGGATTTCTTGTCAATGCCCAGTCCCTAACCCCAACAATCAGAAACCTCGAGGCCAGACGCTCCCCGGGTTGCCGCGCGAGAGCAGCGACGAGGACATCCAAGGCGCGCGCAGCCAGGCCGCCAGCTCCGACGCCGAATCGGTCCGGTCGGCGGTGCAGAATCAGTACGAGTCCAAGCACGAGATGTCGGCCGTAGGCAAATGGTCTCCTGAACCCGTCGGCACTGCTTTGCCTTGGGCGGCTCCCCATATGGAGCTGACTTGATGGCCACCTGCATGTAGGTTCCCCCGCCGGAGCGTCCCCAGAGAGCGTACATGACGAACTCGCGGATGAGTTTTGCGAGCCAGTGTAGCCGGAACTCGTCGAGTGGGCGGGGACGGTATTACGCCGGGGCTGCCACTGGGGATGCTGTTGTCGGGGGTGCTGTTGTCGGGGGTGCCGTTGCTGCGGGCGCTGTGGCTTCATATGATGGATGATGCGATGGCGGGTGCTGTGGTGACGGGCGCGTGCTGTGACGACGATTATTGTGACTGTTGCTAAGTGTCCTGGAAACGTTGAAGGCATGACTGCACTCAATAGACATCTAGTAGGTAGGTACCTTAATCTGCCTCGCTAAGAACACCACCAAGCAACATCTTGCCCACATCCCCATCCCAATCCGTCGTATCGGCAATATCGACCTTGGAAAACTCCAAGCCTTGTTTTCTAAAATGCTCCGGCAAACTATCATCCAAATACTGGAGCCTAACTCTCCCACATTCATCCTCCTCGTCCCTTGGGCCGTAAAAGCGAATGAACTGAACCCCCACCTGGTTGCTCGGCTTGTGTTTGTTCTTGATGGCTTCCAAGATCCGGCGGATGACGAGATCCACTCGGCAAAGGTGATCCGGGTCCTTAGGGGCAGCGTCCCACCGGCCGTCGGTGAGGATGTAGATGCTCGCCCTGTTATTAGTCTTTAGGACCTCCTCCACGATCTCGTCGAATCTCTCAAAGATGTGGCACATAGTATTGGAGAAGGTGTGTTCGTCAATATGCTTCTCAAAGTCGCTCGAGTTCTTCCTGGCGAGCTTATCCCTGCTGCAGGTGTAGTAGAGCTCCATCTTGTCCGGGTCCACCTCTCCTTTCTTGAGGAGATACATGAGGACTCGAACCGTCTTGCTCAGCTGGTCCCGGTGCTTCACCATGGACTGTGAGTCATCGACGATAAAGAACTGGTTGGGAGAAGGCAGAGAGTTAGTCAAGACGCTTCCTGGGGTACACCCCCCCCCTTTGGACGCCGGTCCGCTCACCTGATCCCGCCCGTTGCCATAGCCTTTTAACTGGGCAAGGCTTGCCTGTAGTAATGGAAAGAGCTTAAAGGGGTCCGGACTCTTGGAAAACATCTTGTTCTTGGGCTTGATACACCTTGTGTAAACCTCGTTGATTGTGATGACTGGGCTTTCGAGCGTGGTCGACGTGACCACTGCCGGCGATTTTAGGAACTGATTGTGTTCCATTCCAGGACGGATGACGGCCGAAATAGGGGTCTGGGAGATGACAGGCGCAGATTTCCTCCCTGGCAGCAGGGCGGCTTCTGAGTGACCATGGATGTTTAGGCCAGATGCGTGTCGCAGTTGAAAGTTATCACTGACTGGCTGAGAAGGACTGGAATCTCTCAAGATATTTCCTCGGGGATGTGTATAGCGGGTAGAGGTCGGGGTGGAGTGTGCTGGCAACTGGTCCTCTTCAGGTTCGAGGGGCGCATATGAGCCGGATCCGTTCGCAGTAGGACTAAGATCAACGTGTTCAATCCTGTGGTGTCCAACCGACCCAACTCTGCTGACGCGACGCGCGCTGGGCCCTGGACTTCCATTTCGTCTCTGGGCTTGGCCAGCCCTGCTCCCTGGAGATGATCCATGGCCCGGGTACGGGCTACGACGTTGTGTTGCGGTATCTGTGTGGGCTGTGAAAGAAGGGGAGATACTACTTGGCTCCTCCGAGAGCGCATCCTCATCGTGATGTTGCGGCCAGCTTATGCGATGTGAATATGTCGAGCTCATGCTGTCCCTTTTCCGAGTTTGCACTGAAAGCTTGGTGTTGCGCTTTGCTGGAGCCTTTGACACGGACGAGTGAGGCCCCTCGTGAGCTCCGTAATGGCGACTGTTTGTACCTCGGTCATCGTCTGCCTTACTACTTGTCCACTCGTTAAAGATTTCCAAAGCGGGGAAGCTGTCTAGGGGATTGGCAATAAGCATTCGGCCCAGGATGATCTCACTGGCCTCCCGGGAGACAGTGTCGTTTTCATCAACGAACTGGAGCACAGCCTGATGCTGCACTTCGACGATTGGAAGTCGACACTTTCCATTGTGGAAGCTTCCTTCGTGAAACCCTCCTTCCAGGTTTGTTTCACCAGTTACCTTGCAGCGATTATCCTGGTACTTGCGGCGCCCAGCTTCCCCTTGGATGGACCATACAAGCGCCTCGCTCGCGACCGCACCGAGAGACCAGACATCACAGGCAGGAGATTGTGCCTTTGTAACCTTGTCGTCGCGATATGACTCTGGCGAGCCTGCCGAGAGAGGTTAGCAGAGTACTCTAGGTTCTACTCGCACTATTCTAGCGTGGGTAGGAGGAGAGGGGGGACCGGGGGGGGGGGGGGGGTTTCGTTGCAATGCTAGAACTGTGTATATCTGAAACAAGGACAAATAACACACAACCCTCCCCCCCCTTCTTCCGGCTAGATATCCATGCCAGACGTACTGTACATGCCGTTTCCTACTCTCTGGGCTGCCAGGGCATCCAAGCCCCGAACATGGCATTTTCGAACATGCCCAGTTCCGAAATCTGCAAGCTTGAATCTGACGCAATGCTGAGTTTCTGCCGAGGGTGGGAATACAAGGATGTTTTGAGGACGAATGTCCTGATGGGCGCTAGTAATTTTGTGAGAAACCATGAGCAAAAACAAAAAAAACTCCCAGCATCTCGCGGATGGGACTCACCCTTTCAGGACCAAGTCCCTAGCTTGGCTTAAGTGGTGGATTTTGTCCAGTCCAAGCAGAAGACAGGAGAAGCTCTGCCAAAAGCTGTCGCGCTCTGCTGTCGTATGCGGATGGGGCTCCTGGAAGTAGGTGACAAGATTTCCCCCGCTGGCATACTCGAGGATGAGGGTTAACTTGCCCTGTTGAACGACCGATCCATAATATTTGACAATGTGGGTGAAATCTTCGTCGGCAAGGTTGCTGTAAATGTCAACCTCGTTGCTGAGCATCTTGTAGGCATCCGAGGTGGGACTTGTGATTCGATATTCCTTGAGGACAACGTACGAAGGCTTAGAAGAAGGGAGGACATCAGTTTGAGGGGGGAAATTGCAGTGCGCTCGCCCATAGGTGGCCAATGCTTACTGGGAGCGAACCTAGACAGAACCTGTGCCACTGCGCTTTGTAGACAACAACATCGTCTTCTTCTTCATCTGCTGTCGAGTCGAGAAGCTCTTGGCTGGTGATGGGAAGGATGTGATATGGGTTCAACTGTTTTTTGAATGGTCGGCAATCGAGTGTAAGAGGGCAAAACCTCCATTGGTGCTTGGAGAAGTCATTTAAGAATTCCTTGGTGTCGGATTGATCAGTACCATTGATCAGTCTTTCGTCGATGGGAAGATTATCGTCGTCTACATTTAGTTCCTTGATGGTGTCGATCTTTTCAGGCGCCGACATCCAGACCAGAACAGAAAAGACGACGAGGTATTTGTCGAGAAGGTGCTGCGGATCGGTTCGTATCCTCGGACGAACGGACCAAAGAACATCCTTGATCTTTTCCACAGTCCAGAATCTGTGGAGAGCAACGAGGGGAACGAACTCGGCCTTGGATTCGCTGTTGGGGCCGTCGATTGATATGTAACCGAAGCAGTGATGCTCCCTGATGAATTGTTGCACATGCTCCCTAAACGCCTCGGTGGTACTTTTGTTGGTAGCGGCCATGTCGCTCGAGGCTTTCGGAAGCAGGCTCCAAAGTCGCGGGTAGTGGGTTCGGATGGAATCGACCGCCCCCCCCCCCCAGGGCGTCACTAGAGTTATCGATGGTAATCAGTGTGGAGGAGATTGACTGCGTCTTCGGGGTGGAAGGCTTGGGAGGGGGCTGGTCTCTGCACAAGTCGCAAAATGAACTTTCGGCGCCAGTAGATAAGCTAGGACCTACCTTTGCCAAAGACAGGAAGTCGCGTGGCCAAGCAGGTACCCAGATACATTGCCTGGGGCCGTCGTAAGCGAGTAGTAATAATTTGGAGATAAATTAGGTCTCTTTCTTTTTTTTCTTCTTTTTTTTTTCCTCTTCTCGTTTTGAGAACAAAAGTTTGACCAAGATCAGATAGACGGGATAGTGGGGGAAGAGGTCACGGTGGAAATGGCACCAGCCAACCGGCGGACACGTGCATTAGCAAGTAATGGAATCGTTCGCCCACCATGTCCTCCATGCTGGTTGTCGGCTTTCTCAGACTTCCTGCACTGCACTGGGTCCACCTCACAGTTGGTTGCCTTGCCCTGGGGCTGCTATTCTCAATGGCCGCTGCAGTGTCTCACCGAAAGCCACATTATTGACGCCTTGCAGGCTTGATGCGCGCGCGCTCGACTGTTTCAATACGCCAAAACGCAACATTGTCGCCTTGTAAGTTGTTCGTTAAACCAATCAGAGAGACTGGGCTTCCAAACCTGCAAGCTGCAACAACATGGCGCTGCCATGATTGGAGGAAGCTCAGCTGCGGACTGTCAGACCCGTGCAGGCCCACACTAAGTGACCCACCAAGACAAGTGGCCAGAAACTCGACCACACCGAGTCCGGCGAGCAGCATTGGGCATTGGGCATCAATACAGCACTGCACAGCAGTGTGGGGGGGGGGGGAGCTTTGGATTGAGGCTCAACTTAACATCAAGAAATCCGCCAGGACAAGAGCCAGCCAAGGGAGCCGGCAATCTTGAATCGAGGCCGCCTCGATGGGAACATAAAACTGGACCGGCTGCATCTCGGGGCGGAGCCTCATGAGAGCCCCATCTCACAACAGGCACTGAGCACTTCTGCAATCCGGCCATACTAAAAACCTAGGCTAGCCAAAGACGACGACATGTCCCGTGTGTCCACCACGGTCAAAAGCTATGACTTCACAAAGAGAGCCCTCGAGGCTTGGTTGTGTTGGCGATTCGCCGGCTACGAGGTTGGCCCAGTCGTCAGGGTCGGTACCCCCCCCCCGGGCTGCCTCTGGAACTGCGCCTTGTGCCCAGTTCCGGGGCAGGAAACGTGATGCGGTGTGGTGAGCGCCCCACTGACAAGATTTCTTGCAGCCGAAAGACGGAGACTTCAATGTCTTTACCCCTGAAGAGCTGACACTGGTGAGCAACTCTCCCTAATAACAAAGAGTGCACCGCCCATCTGATGTATCGCCTGCCCAGAAAGACAAAAGAGCACTCCGGAAGGCATTGAAGAGGAGGGACTCATGGGAGCCACCCGTTGAGTCGTGGAAGGAGCTGCATGGAACGGATTCAGAAAGGGAAATGCGGTGAGGGTGGCGGGACCAGATTCGGCAGTTTCCCCACCGGATGCCACTCTGGCACTTTCGCACCTTCCCATGGTGGTGGCCCGCATGGAAGGCGCCTTGCGGCTTGCCTTGCCAGAACTTTCTGATTTCTAGGCCTTAATGTCGGCCGGGGTGTGTTTTTAACATAAATCCAAAACCCCCATTCCTCGCCCCTCGCCCCTCGCCCCTCGCCCCTCGCCCCGTCCTCCTCGGCCCTGCCCCTCCACATTTCAGGGCCCTTAGCCGAATGAATCCATTGTACATTTGTAGACCTAAGCCGATGTTATTCTAGCTAAGCACCATCAAAGTTATGTATGGCAAAGATGTAATGAGTGACCGCCGTACTTGGCTGGCTACAGCGTAGGTCGGCAGAATCAGTTCGCCCAGGGCTTTTCGCATGAATGCCTTAGGTACAACCTTGCATTACCGTGGCGTAATCCCCCGTTCAGTGGGAGGACCCCAAACACATTTTACTTGAGTTCTCTAACTACTTATTTGAACCATCTCCTAATTCATAGCACACATCAAGCCATCAGAACTGCTATCCATTTACCGTGTAACACCTTTGACAATCCTCTGACACCAGACCATTTATAAAATTTAGTAGACAAACTCGCCTCATACCTAACAGTCGACGCCTACTACTATTACATTACCGGACCAAGATGCACCGTGGCAAATCTACCGACCAGTTCAATGATGCACTGGCAAGGGCCCCCGAGTATCCAAAAACGTTATTGAGGAGCTTTCTCCCGCATGAACTCCACAAAAATAACCGTCATTTCGAAAGTCTTCGTGAGACTGAGGACGAGCTATTTGACAGTGGGGAGCAAAAGATCGAGATATGGGAAACTGGACAGAACAATAGTATGTTTTATATGAATGAGTACTGACCCAGTCATGGCCGGCATCATGGTACTCACATTGTTCCCTAGGATTCCGTTCTCGCGAATACACTACAACTGAAGATTTGAAGGGACACCTTGACCGAGGCTGCAAGGATCCACAGATTCGCCATGCGTATGTTCTCGATCAGCATTTTTACCCATTCATGTTGGCGTGTCATAATACTACCATCAACTCTGAAGAGTAATTGACACTGCAACCGCATAGGTTTCTCGAATCTGACGATTCTCGATCCCCGATAAATTGTTCCCCCGAAATGTTCAAAACTATTGCTACCAATCATCAGGTCGACGCCTCCTTTCTTGATGCTGTCTCCACTTTTGGGGACCAGGAAGAGCCGAAAGACCTCTGCCTGATGAACATCAGTTCGACGCACACGCTAAAGACCCCTCAGGACAAGCTAGTAGCAATTCCCGAGCTAGGACGTTCTGGCAGAGAGATTCAAGTTTCATATCTCTTAAGATCCGTGGAGACCAAGGAGAACAGAGACTGGCCATGGCAAATTCGTCAGGCCGCCGTACATCACTCCTTTGACGTAGAAACCGGAAGGTCGTTCTGGTTTACGATCAAAGGCAACGACCTATTCAGCACTCGAATCAAGCAAAGCTCATCTCACCTGGATATTCCATCGTCAGCGTCGCTAGACGAAAGAGAAAACTCCGTTACCTACTTCCGGGCTTCGCTTGCCACGCACCTCGTTTATCTCTCTTGGTGCGATGAGAGCTGGCGTCAGTATATCAACCAAGTAGAAAGCGGCACTCGGGGAATCCTGGACTCGGCCCGGAAGTCGCCGATCGACGATGACTTGAAAGAAAAAACGGGCAAGTTGGCAACATACCCAGAATCCCTGAGGCAATCACGAAGCAGTACCATGCGACCGAGAAGCAGATCCAACACCGATCCCTTTGGGCCTAATGGTGGCGTAGGGAGCAGGAAACCGACCTGGGAAGTTATAAAGGGCGCACAACAGTCCGTGATGAGCCTCATCAACTTTGGACTTTTCCGAAAAGGGATGATTCAAGTTGATGTGGAGATGGCCATCCCCAAACAGTCCATGACTGGCGGCCCCCAAGTTCTCGAAAATAGCAGCAGCACCGAGGAGCTCATTGACACACGCGAGGTTCTGGACAAGTTTCGCTTCCGTGACGTACAGACCTTACACACCTTCAGCGACCGGATCCGAAGGGCGATTTTGACTCTGAAACTGAACATCTCGGTTCTTCACGAACTGCACAAATTTTACGAAAGCCTCGGTACCTCCGATATAGCTGCCTTCCAGAACATCAAAGCAGCCTGTAAAGACGACCTCACTGACTTCCTGGCCGAGGTGCAGTCTATTTCGAAGAATCTGGGAACTTGGCAATCTCAGCTTGAATGCCTCGCCTCTATGTTGACTGAAGGAATCACACTAGTGAGTTATATTCAGTTTTTTTTTTTTCAGTCTTGCGCTACTTACCCAAAATACTGACCGACCAATTACTCTTCGCAGTACGATGGGATCCTCCAGCACCGCCAGCTAGATATCGCCCAACGCTTCCAAGAGACGGCTCGCAAATCTGCAGACCAAATGCAAATCATTGCCAACAAGACCAAGCTCGAGACGGCCTCTATGCACGTCATCACTGTTGTCACACTCATCTTCCTACCCGCAACCTTTGTGGCTGTAAGTAGAATTAACAATAATCTGGCTCCCCCCGGCACTTGCTACCGCCTCGTGTCCCAGAAATTTCAAAGCGCAGAACATCAGAGACTAAGACAGGCTAACATCTAGGCCGACTTGATAACGCAGACCTTCTTCCAGAGCGGTGCAATCCAATGGAGTGACGCTCCGGCAGAGATGACAGAGACCTACACGTTCAGCGGAGATGGGCTCAAGTTGTTTGCTTGGTGGTTGGCCCCGGTGACGGTCATGACGCTGGGTGTGTGGCTGACGGTCTATATGACGATGCGGAGGAGGCTAAGGCGAGAGATTAACAACGTTTTGCCCGAGTGACGGTCAAATACCTTGGGTACAGTGTTCGGGTTGTAGCTTGTGGTTTCCATGTCGATTTGGCTGCATGCATGTTCGGCTCTGATGACGGTAATAAAAAAGTCTTTGTATCGGAAATTTGCTTGTTCTGTCTTACTGGCAAGGCGTTGTGAAGCAGTCGTACCACGCTAAGAAAAGAGACTCATCTCGGTATCTTCCCTTTTACCGACTCATCTTCGGATTCCCCGGGATTGCATTGAGCCATCCATCAATATTCTCGCGTGCAACCACCGCCTTGGAGCACTTATTCGCCTGCTCAATCGTCTGCTTCTTCAGCTCCGGACAATCCACGCCGCAATACCGATCCATGGCCCTCTGCAACGCATCCCCCTCCCAGTTGAACAAGTAATCCCCATGCCAGCCATAGCCCGTCTCGTCCCCCATGCTGAAAACAAACGGCTGGCTCCCGTCCACGGGCCACAAGGACTTGTCGTTAAATGCCGACGTATCCCAGATTGCCTCGTACAATATCTGGGGCAGTCGTACCGGATGACTGTTAACCCCTGTTAGCACCCCCCCCTTTCGTTTCCCACCGAAGAAATCCAAACTCAAAACTTTACCTATCCGGACACCTTCCCTCCGTCTCAAAAGTCCCCTCGACGGGATATGCCACATGGCTTTTGTGGTCGGGACTATCCACATTCACCCCATCCCAACATGTCGGGAAGAAGTTATTCACCCTCAACCCGTACGGACACGGCTCCTTTGGAAATTGCCTGGTATCCCACTTTGGGTCCCCAATCCCGGAATTCGGCGGCGCCGGGCCCCAGGGCGTGGTGAAACATCTAAACGCGATGCTTTCGTGCTCGGCCTTATTCGGACTCGGTGTGCGGAGCGACGGGTCACCAATCAACATCCGAAACCCCTATTACGCACATCAGCCATCAAACCCCCTACCCCCCCCCCCCCTCTCCCGGGGGAAGCATACCGGCTTGAATGCCGTGACCTTGGTCTTCTTGTCATACGGTGCCGTGTAGTACACGGTCATGCCGCCGCGCTGGGCCTCGAGCCCCGAGTTTCCCATCAGCGGCACGCGGTGGAACGAGCCGTTGCGGGCGCGGAAGAAGAGCACGGCCGTCCAGTAGTTGGAGCGGTCCTCGGTGAAGGTGCACGTGGTGCACGTCGCCGTGAGGTTCTGCCCCAGCGCGTCCATGGTCGGCGCGAGCGCGTTGCCGCCGACGAATTGGTGGAGGTGCGGCGATGGGATCAGGCCCGGGGTTACCAGACTGCGGTCGGTTGTTAGGGGGCGAGATGGGAGGGGAGAGGGGGCTTACGGGTCGATGCGTTGGATGTTGAGTTCGGAGCATGAGAAGCGGAGGAAGTCGTTGAAGGTTGGGCCGATGGGAGGGGCCAGGGCGCCGGTGGAGGATGCCATTAGCAGGGCTGGCAAGCTCCATTGTGGCCGCATGTTGGCGGTTTGTTTGTTTCTTTTTTTTTCTTTTTTCTTTCTTTGCTTATTAGAAGGGGAAACTTTCTCTTGTGCTTAGATCTCAAATTATCAGGCAATCCGCTTCTTATGACTTAGACAGACGTGATGCCGCGTTTTGTGAACAGGGGACGGAGAGTGGTGCGCATATACCCAAGCCAATCAGACACTTGCACTTTTATTGACAATAAGGGTAAAGTTTCCGCAACGATGTCAAAAGCTTGCAACTTGGGGAACACTATATCATGCAGCATCATATAGATCATATTGATCAAACCAACTCATAACTACCGAACTTCTACATTGAAAGCGTGCCTCGCAGAACTTTACGATTGCGGCAAATCTCTCAAAAGATTTTCAAGTTCAGATGAATGATGATGGCTTTTCCAGCGCTGCTCCTTTACAGCTTTTCACAATCTTCCAAACAGAGACAACCAAACATCTCACTTTCGACACGACTATAATCTCAGCTGTTTTATGCAACTCATCTCACTCCAAACCGGGGTGACCGTCTGCACCCGCCGCTGCGACGCCCATTCCTGCAAAGACTGCATCAAACAGTAGTCCCGCTGGCCAAATAGTAAAGGTGTCCGGGTCGAGACTACTATTTTTGTGGGTGGGAGCCAAGTATTGTGGCGCCTTTGTTTTTTGCATGACTCGGGTCTCACAGAACATGTGCCTTAACAAACTTTGAATTTTATGCCTCGACAGCCAAGCACTCACTTTAGCTTGGAACATTGGATGCCATTAGCAGCTTACTAATTGGTCCTGTGAGACCAATGTTAATTCAGAGACGCCTCTCTAAGCGCTTCTTTGGAAGATCATAGCCTGAGTACAACTACAAAGTCGTCCTAAGCCATCACTTTTTCTTCTTCATAAAGCAAAGATACAAGGCTTCGGCAAGCAGCCACAAGGGCCACGACCTTGTCCGCTCCCTGGCCGGCCATATCGAACTTGCACCAGGCAAATATTTCGAGTCGGCCTAGGCTGACCTTACAGGGGCCCCTCATGATCTCCTGGGGGTATTGAGTTTTAGATGAACCAAACATTTCCATCGTCGGGAAAGCCCGTCTTGGAATCTTGGATAAATCAGAAGTGTCCGCCGGGCAAGGCTCCAACTCGGCGAACTGATCTCGTTATTGTCAGTGAGAAACGCTCATCAACCTGCCCATGCGGATTTCTAGCGTCCATTAAAATAATCTTGTAGTTGGCAACTTCGACTGAATTAAGCGGAAAGAGGACTTCCCTAGCCCCTCTACCGGCGCTGCATTTATCAGCTAGCCACGGCACTGAGCCGTTGAGAGCAGCCTAGGATCAGGACAGTGCGAGGTAGTCTGAGGGGCGTTTCACTTCTCGTCGCCCTAACATCTAGATTCGTGAATTTGGTGATCCAAAATGGCAATAGGTACGTGGTAATCAGCCCATATTCCAGTGTGCTTCACCTATACTCCCTCTTGTAAAATACAAGAAATTCCATAAAGAGAGGAATATCAACTTGTCAAGGCACACATGCAACAAGCCTGAGTCGTTTGGTTATGCGCGCTCACGACCCGAGGGTTGTAACATGAAGAAGAAAAGAGACTTGGATGGAGAAAATAACTGGTGATAGAGGAATGCACATGGCCGAATCAGCTCGTAGGAACAAGTTTTGCGGCCAAGGGTACGCGGCTTTTGATGTTTCGATAGACGTTGTCGTGGATACATCTTGGGAGGCAGTGCGCGGCTGTGACTTGGCGCCGACCAGAAAGCATGGAAATTCGGGCCAACTGGGGCATCGGGTACGGGCGTCGGGTAGGGAGTTGGTCGGTATTTGCAGACCTTGGCCCCCTTAGCGCTCACCGTCAAGAGCGCCAAGTCCCAATTGGGTTTTCTGGCAGCGGGCATATGTGGAGCGGGTCGCGCGTCAGGTATCGGTCCTACGGGCGATCGGCAGGAGTGATAGGCGACCGAGTACCGTGACGACGAAAGCGAAGTGAGCCAACGTCTGACTCGGATTTTGAGAACCCCTCCCCCCCCCCCTCCAATCGCCCCCACGTTGCTGTTTGAAGTCTCTTTTTGATACCTGCGAGCATCGAAAACGACCACGCTAGAGGCGAAAACGCCCTGTAGCTGTCTCAGCTGGTCCACTTTTGAAGTTTCTGAAATGTGATCAGCTCTGACTTCTAGAACGAGATGCTTGGCGCTTGCGAAATACGGGTGTCGGGTGGAGATGCATGTTTTGGGGGCCTGCGACTCCCTGGAGACTAATTACTCGGAGACGGCTAGCAGGCAACAAAAGACGACTGGCGGCCCCCTTGATGTGAGGTTCGTGATGATCTTGGTCTTTGTGCTTCCTTGGTTGTCGGCTGCTGGCAGAGAAAGCTGCACTTAGTCCGTCCTTGAAACCTCTTGTTTTCCATCCCATCGTTTGATTTTCATCGTTTTGAGAAGCGGCAGTAGTCACAGTCACAGTCTAATACCCCGGTCTTTCCGTCTTTATTTGCCCCTCGGTCTTTCTCATCTCATAGATTTGATCACACATCGACTTTGTGCTGGCTGCAGTCCTCCCGTCGCCATGGCCTTCCCTCCTCCCAACCACAACGGCTCCAGAGCTGCTGCCCCGATGCACATGCGCGCGAACTCCGAGGTCGTCGAATTCCAGGACCACCACCAGCAGCAGCAGCAGCAGCAGCAGCAGCAGCAGCAGCAACCACTCCCACCCCAACCATACCCCCTTTTCCGACAACCAGACGATGACTACCGCGCACAACTCAACCAGCCAAAGCGGCAGCCCTCCCATCTGCCGCAGGATTCGTTCGGAGGGGAAACCTACCACGGCGAGTCCTCGCGCAGCTCGTTCGACGCATCGCCCGAGATGTTCCAGGACCTCGAGAAGAGCCGGTCCACCACGTCCCTGACGGCTCTGACGCCCAACCGCGCCAGGTTTGCGCAGAATGACGACGAAGAGAATCTCGCACCCGCCAAACCACTGGCAGCCTCGGAGGCGCCCGACGCGTACTCACCCACCCGACCGATGCTCGGCATCCGGCAGCGCCTGGCGCACTTCACCTGGGCGTGGTACACGCTGGTAATGTCGACGGGCGGGCTGTCGCTGCTTATCATCTCGCAGCCGCACACCTTTGCGGGGCTGCGGCAGATCGGGATGGTCGTCTACGTGATCAACACGATCCTCTTCGCGCTCGTGACCTCGGCCCTCCTCTCGCGCTTCTTCCTGTTCCCGGGCACCTTCAAAAAGTCCATCACGCACCCGCGCGAGGGCTTCTTCTTCCCGACCTTCTTCCTATCCCTCGCGACCCTCATCACCTCGACGCAGCGGTACGCGGTGCCCGAAAACCCGGCCGACGCCTCGCCGGGCCTGCTGTGGGCCATCCAGGCCGCCTTCTGGGTCTACCTGGCGCTGACGACCCTGGTGGCCGTCGGGCAGTACTCGTACGTGTTCGCGGCGCACAGCCACGGGCTGCAGACGATGATGCCGACGTGGATCCTCCCCATCTTCCCCATCATGCTGTCGGGCACCATCGCGGCCGTCATCGCGGGGAGCCAGCCGGCGTCGCAGGCCGTGCCCATCATCATGGCCGGGCTCACCTGCCAGGGGCTGGGGCTCGCCGTGGCCGTCATGATGTACGCCCACATGGTCGGCCGGCTGATGCAGTCGGGGCTGCCGAACCGCGAGCACCGCCCCGGGCTGTTCATGTGCGTGGGCCCGCCGGCGTTCACGGCGCTGGCGTTCCTCGGGCTGGCGCAGGCCCTGCCGGCGGGTTTCGACCACGACATGGACGGGCTGCTCGACACCAGCATCATCAAGACGACGGCCATCATGGGCGCCGGGTTCCTGTGGGCGCTGAGCTTCTGGTGGTTCGGCATTGCCATCCTGGCCGTGCTGCAGAGCCCGCCGCGCTACTTCCACCTGGGCTGGTGGGCCACCGTCTTCCCCAACACGGGCTTCACGCTGGCCACCATCTCTCTCGGAAAGGCGTTCCAGAACGAGCCCGTGCTGTGGTTCGCCACGGCCATGTCCATTTGCTTGCTGTTGACCTACAGCTTCGTCCTCTACAGCCACATCCGCGCCGTGGCGGTGCAGGACATTATGTATCCCACGCGGGACGAGGATTTCGAGGATCACTGAGAGAGCATACCACCTTACTGTTTCATTTGTACTGGGAAATTTTTTTTTTTTTTTTTTTTTTTGGCTTTGCATCTCACCATTGCTGGAGTTTAAAAAAGAAGGGTTGCTGCGCAACACAAGGTAGATGATGGGCTGGTACCAGAAAAACTCTAGACAGGATACTAGATGGCATAGAGAGAGCGGGAGAGGCGTATACTGCATATACGATATACGGTCCCTAGATGGAAGGACAGCTAGAACTTGTATCTCATTGTAGACAAATGTTCCGGCATCAACCTCTGAGCCAGGTTGAACACAAGTCGAATAAACTTCAAAATTCACCCAAATTATCCATTCAGAGAGAGAGGTACATCATGCCGCAGTCGTGAATATGGGGTCCGAGGGACGTATGCGACGGAACTATCGCTCAAGCTTCGTCAGTGAGGGCCACCCAAAAAAAACCCCTGGACAAAACAACTTTGTCGTTGAAATTTCTGCGGCTCCAATAAATGGCGCGGGCGCCTCCGAAGATCCTTGCAGGTGGCAGGCCTAGCTTGTATCAAGCCATGAAACGGCTCAGATCGAAACCGCCCCCCTTCACGGCAATATCCGCCTTGTATCAAGCCACCGGCAAATCCGCCCCCCTATCAGCCCCCAAGCACCAACAAGCACCATGGATTCGGCCACGTTTACTGCCTGCAGTTGTTTCAAACCGATTTGTTCTCAGATGGAATTCTCATTTTGCCAAAGCTCCGTACACGCGTCCCCATCTATGTGCAGCTCGATGCATGCAAGTGGGTAATAATCCGCCAATACGCCCCTGACCCTTGCCCCGTAGAAGCCCATCGTAAACCTTCAAAACGCCAATCTGTGCAGTGCCAAAACCAAGACCAAAAAAAGTAGAGAGTGCGCTGCCACTTGTCTGTGGCTCATAGCCTCGAACCGCCTGCCCTCCACGCACCCCTCGCCCTTGGCGGGCCATTAACAACGCCGAAGTTGTGAAGCCGCTCGCCAATCAGGTACGCCTCATCGCGGATCCGGACCCTCCAGCTGCGGAAGACGCCGATCATGCTCCACAACGTGAAGCAGGTTACGACGCCCAGCGCCATAAACGGGAAGCTGAGCCGGTAGATGAGAACCAAATACGCCCTGTACAATTCTTCGCTGGCCATGCCGTCCGCCAGCACCGTCCCCGCCGAATTGACAATCGCCTCCGCCAACCCGTGCGAAATGGTGAACCGGGCAAACAGCAGCGGGGCCGCCACCGCTGTTGTCCAGAGTGCCATACCGGGGATGACGAAAGCCCGAGTAAGAACCGCGAGGTCGGGGTCGAGCCAGCCGCGACGGAGCACTGCCCTCACGGCCGAAGCCAGCCGTGTGTTGTCGAACCACGTCACAACGATGCGCGTGCTCAGCTTCAGGTAAAGCAACCCCACCGTCCACCCCTGAATGACCCGTATTGTGTGGCTGGGGTTCAGCTGCGTCGCCTTGTCTCCCGACTCTGATGCACCCGCGTTTCCTACAATGAGGCCGCTGTACATGAACTCGTGGAGCGGGATGACTGCGTAGAGCTCCATGAGAGACGCAACCATGAGGGGAAAGAGGACGAAGAGGACGAGGTAGGCATAGGCGACTTTGGCAACGCGGGAAGCGACACCCACGACCCGCCGGACGGCTCCGCGGTTGTATGCCGCCATCGCCGCTGTCGAAGTCCACAGCTTGAGCGACTCATACGTTGCTCGCAGGTGAACGAGCATGTACGTTGCCGAGCTCAGCACGTAGACGCCGATGCTGAAGGCGTAGATGTCGTTGGTGCGAATGTGGCCGGGGATGAGCAGCTTGAACATCTGTCGTCCAAAGACGAGCGGGACAATGGTGATGCCCACGCCCGTGGCGGCAGCGAATAGCCATATGAACAGGATGAAGAGGAAAACCCTGGCCCGGAAGTGCGGCGGCACGTAAACGAACTGGTACTGGTTGGTTGAGTAGATGTCCGTTTCGGGCCGATCTGGCTCCTTATCCTTCCTCATATTGCTCTCGTGGACCTCCATGAAGACTCTTTGTCCCTTGGGAATCTTGACCTGGTCAGATGCCGGGGTGCGGACGAACCGGCCATCGGGAAGTAATTGCTCAGTCTTGACGAGGTAAATCTTGGTGACATTCATCGTGATCATCTCGTCCGTTGGAATGGTTGAGTTCGGTTTTGCCATGCCGCCCTCAAACGTGTCACTCCACGTCTTCGGCACGACCTCGCCCGTTGCGGCCAGCTCGAGAAACAAAGTCTTCCACCACGGCGCCTTTTTGTACGGGGACCCATCTTTCAGGGCAAGGTGGCCCTCCTCGTCTACCCGACGCTCGCCAAAGAGAAACCAGGTGATCCGCAGGGCACGAGCACACTTGCGGAACCACCAGGTGTACATGGCGTGCAGACCGTCGCTGGGTCTGAAGAACTTGACTGCGAGCGGCATGAGGAAATTGTAGAACAAGAGATCAATGGGGAACTCGAGAACGGGCTCGTTCGACGAGTAGTGGATCGGCAGGACATTTGGCAGGGCAAGAGCCAGCCCCCACACCACGCCGCCAAGACAGACGATGACCAAGGCGCCGTAGACGAAGGCCGAAAAGAGAATCTTTCGTAGCTGGGTGGTGACGCTGCGTTCGAGCACGTCTCGGACTGGGTGGAACTCGGGATCATCCGGATCGCGGATGAAATAGAGCACGCCCTTGCGCATAATCTTCCGGCACATGGACACGAAGAGGGCGAAGTGGAACATGTAGCCCGTACCGACAAACCAGTGGACGAAGATGGAGGTGACGGGGAAATTGGCCGTGAAGATGATGCGCGACTTTATCGACGTCTGTTCAAATAGTGGGAGAAGCGCAATATCGAGGAGCATGCCGCAGTATAGAGGGAAAACGAGCATCTCGATACCAATGATCAGAATAACCTTCATCACTCCGCTGGCTTGGTTGAGTCCGTCGATCAGGGTAGCTTCCCACTCTTGGCCGGTCTGGCTGGAAGAAAACGGTGTTCCCCGGCGGAGATAAAGACCAGCCATCATGGACATTGCAACATAGCCACTGGCGATGGCCCAAAATCTGTCCACTCCATTCCAGTACGCGAGTTCAGGGTTCACGGCAGCGGCCGTCTCGGGCACGCTGAGGTTGATCACCCACGAACCCGGATTGGTAAGGATCTCAGGAACGCCTTTCAGCCCTTCCCACACGATCGAGAAAACATTTGTGGCGATATCAAAAGCCTCAGTGCCCTTGGCTGGGTAGTCGCCGCCGAAAATGAACATAATCAGTTGGCCAGCAGCGTAGAAAGCTTGACGGGTGTGGCCCTGAATGACGTGCAAAGCTTCATGGCTGATGGCCGAGAAGTTGCGGACTTCGGAAGGCGAGATAATAGGCATCTCCGACATAAAGCTGGTGGTAATTCTGTTAGCGGCATTGCGCGCCATCGACCACGAGCTGGCGGTGGCCGGCGAGAAGTAGTCTGCAACGGGGGAAACATTGGCCAACCGACCGGCCGCCTCAATGGCGTAAGACATGGTGCACGAGGCAAGTCCGGCCACGATCAGCGCACAGTCTTGAATGAACTTGGAGAGGCTGAAAAGCATCTGCGCAGGCCGCATCGGGTTCGCAACGGTCCAGACCGTTATGCGGCCAATGTTGTAAGGAACGAAAATGCCGAGGAAGATGGTGATGGAGACGAGGAACGCGCAGAAAATAGCATTCTGAAAAAGGCCCGCAACGGGTCCCCGCATGCCTAAAAGCTCTAATATGCCCTCGAGGTCCTCGGCGTCGTCAATGGCTTCGGGATCTAGACCCGCGGGATCCAGACCCGCAGCTATCGCGGCCTCGGCCTCGGCTGCTTCTCGCTCGCGGTCTGCCGCATCCATCAACAGCATGTCCTGGTCCGCAGCAAAGTCATCGTTGTCGCCAAAGTCATCCAAGAGATCAACAGCAGCCAACTCAGCAGGGTCGATATCATCAATATCGCCCCACATGAAATCGGCAACTGAGTTTAAGAATCCTGCAGTCTGACGACGCGGCGGCTGTGCGTCCGTGGCTAGCCGCGGCTGTGCGGCGCCGGCTTCTGGCTGTTCATGACGCGGGGGCTGGGCTTCAGTGTGGTCGTGGTCAGGCCCGGCTTGCACCACGTCCGGATTCTGCAAAAACGCATCAAAGGCGGCTGGGGCCAAGTATCGCTCCACATCGTCGGTGTTGCTGCTCGGCCTGGCATCAGGCTGGAAAGTGGGGTTGAAACCTTGTTCGGCTGGCTGGGACTCGGGAAAATGGAGTGTATTGACCCGAGGTTCACCCTGAGGTTCACTGGCAGAGGAGGGTTCATCCCCTAAACCGGTAAAGGACCAGCTGTTATTCGCCAGAGGATTGAACGTATTGTTGATCATGGGGCCGTCCGTGTTGGCCCTTGGCCTGAGAGGGCTTCCAATCATTTCGGGGAAATCTTTCTCAACATCATCTTCGGGAAGCTTCCCCTTGCCCTTGTCAGAGTTCCACGGCTGCTGCTGCTCGTCTGACCAGACCCAGTCGGAAGATTGGTCAGAGCCCCGAGAGGCACCCGAAGTGCCGACCTGAGCTGCAGTGCTCATCCCCGCCGTGGATTCCGCAAGTTCACCGGAAGCTAAGGAGTTGTCGTCTGCCCTTCTGTCGCGGTCCATTTTGAGCCGAGTCAGCCGAATCCAATATTCCAACTTATGCTCCATGCCCAAATCCTGCGCAATCTTCAGGATCTTTTCGGGATCGCCTCCTGCCTTCCTGTATATGGTCAAGTACTCGTGAACGGTTGCATTTTCGCCAGCCGTGATGTCACGGCGGGGTCTCTCAGATTCAAGAAACGGCGGGGTTTCATTGAGGAAGGAGGGCAACGCGAGCTCGGACGTCGATTCTGCGCTGTCTGAAGGGTGTCGGCCCAAGAAGGATGGCCCGGCATCGTCTGGCCCGGCAGAGTCGTTGTTCAAACCTTCCAGATCTTGGAGAAGTTGCGCCGCGTCCTTGTCATACTCCTCAGCATGTGCCTCTCCGGGTCCAGCTAGGTGTTCAACTTCCTCTGGGCGGACGCCAGGATCCTCGAGCGGAGGCTGGGGAGCGGCGTTCTCCATGGGGGCGAAGCCGGCACGCATGAGGTCGGGTTGCTGCTGTACGACGTAGTCCCGGACCAGAATGATGAGGATGAAGCACACAATAACCAGAATCGTGATAATTTGTCCCTCGAAGATGGCAATGACAGTCCGGTTGATGTAAGCGTGCCTGGTTAGGTTTCGAAGAAAGCCGACATCGCTAAGCAACGACGGATGGGACTTTGTTAGGGGCACAATTTTCTCGATGACGGAGGCGGTGGCATTGGAGATTGCAGTGCTATTGGAAGCGGCCACAGCAGCCGATTTCTTGTCAAGGCCAACACTGCTGAGCAGCAGGCGGAGAATAGTCGAGTACAGCTTGGGGTCTGTGGCTGTGAGGTTGATCTTGTACCAGCCCTTGACCAGCTGTATTGAATCGGCTGGCAGTCCGTCCATCACCCCCCCGACCGTCGCGACGGTGGTTGTTGCAGCGAAGAGGGGACTCGAAGGGCAGGTGGTGGCATACGGCAGGACGGAGACGACGGACCCAACAAGCCCAGTGTTGTTCAGCCTGGCAAAAAGCGAGATCCTGCCACCCAGCCCCTCGTCGCTGATCCAGAACAAAAATGACCAGACAGAGCGCATCAAGTAGGGCAGCCACCCCAGCCAGACGCTTGCGACGAGGGCACCCCTCAGCCAGACCAGCAGGTTGCGGAAGAGGTACTTGGCCATGTGGCTGATGAAGATGTGGAAGGGTAGCGCGTTGGGCATGTCAGGCGCGTAGAGCTTGGTGAAGCGGAAGGGGGTCTTGCACAGCTCGCAGTGCTTCTTCTGCGAATGCGACAGCCACTCCATCAAGCAGTCCTGGTGGACATACTTGATGCTGCCGCTGCATTTGCAGGGATAGAAGAGCGGCTCTTCGGATGTTCCTTCGCCACGACATATCCGGCAGGTATCGGGATCGAGAGCCATGCTCGCGTCGTGGGAGCGGGAGGTTTCGTCGGTGGTAGTTCGGAGGCGGGTGTTGGGAAAGCGGATAGGGTCGAAGGGATCGATTTCGGTGTCTTCGCCCATGGCTGGGGTCTGCGGTGCGGTCGGGCGGGTATCACGGGTTTCGAAAGTAGCAGCGGATGCAACGGGTGCGGCGGGGTTCAGAGGCACGCCATCCAGGAAAGGACTGTCTTCAGTTTCTCATCGGGAAAGGCGGGAAAGGCGGGAAAGGGCGACCTGGTCTCGATGGGGGTGGGCCGGAGGGAAGGTATGGGGGATGTCGTATATGTCGTAAGGTCCGATATGCAGCTCGCGGGCTTGCGTGGCGGCAATCGGAACCCGGGGACAACGATGCCGACAATGCGCGCCTCGTAGTTTGTGATTCGCGATTCGACGGCAGCTGCAGGTTGGTGGTCGAGGAAGGTGCGGACGTGGGATGCGATGTGGGCGAGTCGACGACGACTTTCCGAAATGTAAAAGGGCAGAAAGATAAGATCTTGGAATGGGTCTTGGTGGGACTTTGGTGCCCTGGCCGCCTTCCATCCCGACCCCAAGCGGATTCAAGGAAATGTGGAGATGAGGCACGTGCGACTGCACTGCAATGCCGCCCTGGTTTGTTTGTTGGCGCGTGACATTCCCGCCAAAAAGGATACTGAAGCTCTAAAAAGGCCTTTGCGTATAAGAGATATAATACTCTAGCCTTTCGAAAGGCATACTGAGGTTTTGATACAGCCTTTCTAGCATCTCAAAAAGTATATATGGTATTTTAGAAGGCCTTGCAAAATACCAAAGATGCCTTCTCTCAAGCTGTAAAGGCGCTATCAGGGCTTCTTCAGCACCTCTCTTAGTGGGAGTGTCACGCGCTAACAAACAAAACAGGGTTCTCTCCAGTATCACGGTCCAGACCAAATACAATCCAACGTTATTAGCCCGCGACCTTTCTCCTCTGAGACCCAAAGGAATACTGCAAAAGGCATGTTTGGTATTTTATAAGGCCCTTCTACCATCAAAAATGGCATTTGTGCCACTTCAAAGGCCTTTCTGGTATTTAGGAAGAAGCTTTTCCTGATTCAAGAACGGGCTTTGAAGTCCCTTTGAAGTCCCACGCAACAAACAAACAAGGGTTGGACTGAAAGTCAAAATATCCCCCAGGCTTCCAAAGGTACTATAAGGTACATACTATCTCGAAGCCCTTGAACCTATGAATATGTCCAAGTCTTAGTTGCAGACCCCGGAGAGCCAGCGGTCTGCGACCATCTTGTTTCGGGACGAGATTGACATCAAGCACCACTGCGCATCGCAATCCCCATCGCAGAGTTTTAGTCGAAAGTTGCTGAGGCTGACAACAACAATCTTCTGAAGTCTGCTGGCGCCGGCCCTCCGTAGCCTCAGCACTGATCTATGCGACACCGCCGGTAACCTCTCATCGCCAAGAAGCACTAGAAAGGAAACCAACAGGTGCCACCTCATAGAGGGGTTAATAAGAACATTTTCATTTCTTAGGCCGAAACCGCAATCCGTCTCCAAGATTGGAAACATCCATTCTAGTCTCAAAAAGGGCCCACTGAACGCTTTCCTGTTTGGGACTGCAGTGAAGGATTTACTGTTTCGTCAATTAATCATTGCATTTGCACTAGTAAAGGTTCTATCTATCAAGCGTTCAAACGGGCCCTTTTGAAAACCCGGGATGCGGTTTATTTCCCATGTTCACTACGACAATTAGGATTTGGCTGGGAGTGATGCACATGCCCTACCAGCAACAGGGAAATGAAGCAGCGCTGCACCCTTCTTCGATCGATGGTCTCTTGAGTGAATCCTGGGAGAGTGACTGGGCCAATTAGATGCTGTCTCACTAGTCCTGCATGCAGTTTTCAGCTTTTGGGAAGCCCCAGTTGGATTGGCATCGAAAATGATGCGCCTTATGACGTCTTTGCCAGAGCGCCCTGCCAAAAAACCAAGCTCGTGGCGAGACACTGACGTTGTGCAAGAGTGAACAAAGAAACCCCGCTGTCGGCTTGGCTTCCGATCCTTCAGAAGTGATATAGAAGCGATCTAGTTGGGGCCTTGAAATGACTTGACCAGTCAAAAGGTATCACACCAACCCTTCAGCTGGATTTGTTAGCGCGCTACAATCCTGCGAAGAGGGATATTGAAGCCCCGACGACCTAGACCCTTATATCATCAAATGCAGTAAATCTAGCATTCAAAAGGCTTTAAAAGGCTTCAAAAGGCTTCAAGGGCTTCAAGGGCTTCAAGGGCTTCAAAGGCCTCAAAGGGCCTTTCAAATATTTATGGCGAGATATCCTTTTCTCCTAGTTACAGCTTTGAAGCCGTGCGCTAACAAGTATTTGAGGTGGCTTTGTGTTGTTTCGCTTCCTGCCCCGCGCCAGTTGGAGTCTTGGAGAGATTCCGTGCCGCAGCATCAGCTTTGCTCCTCAGCAGGTTTCTACCCCCTGCATCACTCGCTTATTCTGCCGCAGAAGCTTGTGACAATCGTCCGAGCTTCTTTTGGCCCGTCATCGCGGCAACTGCCACCTTCCATTTTGCTTTTGCTTTCGACTTTTCGACATTTCCTCTCCTCAAGCTTCCATCGGAGGACCTAACCTGCAACCTGTAGCACCCACGAAACACCCGCGACACTGGCACAGCCCTCCAGCATCGCGTTCTCCAACATGGAAGACGCAAACGGGTCGCTCAAAGGCTCCAAGCCATCGCCATCGGCGCTCAACGGCCACGCGGTCGGCCCTAGAAGGAGTGCACCCACCGGGCCTGGCCTTCTCGCCCGCACCTTTAACATCGTCGCTAGGTAAGGAGCAATCTTCTCAATCTCGCCACGCTTATGGCTGACTTGCGCCTTGACAGACTTCTGACGTGGTACTCGATTCTCACCATCCTGCTGCGATGCCCCGCGACACTCGATGCCTGCGACGAGACCTCCCCGCGTATCTGCAAACCCTACTTCCAACTGAAACATACCGTCACCCCGCACCTCGAGCCGTACTACGATGCGTACGCAGCGCCCTACGTTGAGCTGGTGCGACCTTACTACAACACCGTCGACCAGCGAGTTATCGCGCCCGGCTGGGGATATGCCAAGAAGTACGGCGCCCCGCGCGTAGAGCAGGCACAGGCCTTTGGCCGCGCCCAGTGGGAGAAGAATGTCCATCCGCAGATTGTCAAGTGCCAGTCGGTTGCCAAATCGCAGTACGATAATAGCCTGGCCCCTCACGTCAATCAGGTCTCGAGCGCCCTCGGTCCGTACTACGACATTGCGCGCACCAACGCCCTGCAGACCTACCACGAGCTGCTGCTGCCTTCGTACCAATACGTCCACCCGTATGTGCAGAAGACCTACACATCCGCATCTGCGTTCACCAAGAGCACCGCAGTGCCTTCGGTGCTATGGGCCTGGAACAAGACCTATGTCTTCCTGGACGGAACGGTCTGGCCGCAGCTGAGGGTCGTGTACGTGGAGAATGTCGAGCCCCAGCTTGTCAAGATCGGTAAGCGGCTAGGCCGCTACAGCAGCAACAAGAAGTCAATCCCCAAGTCTATCCCAGAGTCTGCCAGGTTAGTATCGCCCGATTATTAGTGCCTCCGTTGTCTCGCTGACACGACCGAGTCCGTCCAGCAAGACCACCTCTTGGTTCGCCAAGCCCACGCCCTCCGTCACGTCAACCACCGTATCTTCGAGCCAGGCAGTCAGCTCATCGACAGCGTCCTCCGCCACCTCCTCAACTGCCTTGTCCGAAACACCGTCCTCGAGAGTCGCTCAAGCTCAGTCGAGCCAGGCCCCCGCCGATTCCGCCAAAACCAGACTACCAATTGAGCCCCCCGAGGTTGATGAGAAGCTCGAAAGCGAGGATCCTGTCCGCCGTGAGGCGAGGGAGACTGTTGCTGCTGATCTCAAGGATTGGCAAGAAAGGTACTCCAAGGCCGCTGACGAAGGCGCCGCCGAGATCGACAACCGTGTGCAGGAAATCTCCAAGAGAATGATCCGACGCAACGCAAGGATCATGGGGAAGTCTCTCCTCGAACAGCTGCAGTCGGCCGTGGTGTCGGAACTGGTGAAGCTCCGGCGGGACATTTTGAGCATTGTCGGTTCGGTAAACAAGGAGGGCGCCACTCCCGAGCAGGGCCAGGAGCAAATTACCAATGTGGTTCGGCGAGCTGGTATGGAGATCAAGGACAAGGCTCAGGATATTCGCACATGGCGCGAGAACTACGAGGCTGAGATGCAAGCGGCCATTACCAAGGCAGCCGAGACACACTTTCTCATCCTCGAGAATATCAAGGACCTCGCTCTGCAGAAGATTGGCATGAAGTGGGCGTGGATGGATGGCGTCACCTATAAGGACTGGGCTAAGTACCATCTCCTAAAGAGCCGCTTCGACGAGTGGAAGGGCGACCTCGAGAACCTTATTGTCACCCATCCCAGTCTCGAAGCTGCCCAGCTCGAGGGCGCCAACATTGAGGACGAGGCCATGAAGATTGCCGCCTCTGCGGCCAGAGAGCTCGCGCGCCTTAAGCAGGTTGGCAACTGGAAGCTCATTGCCGCCGATGAGACGCCCGAATTTGACAGCACTCTGATGCAGCAAGCTGCCGAGGCTGTGGAGTCTGCCAAGAATGCCGCATCTAGCGTTGTTCATGGTGTTGGCGAAGCTGCTCAGGATGTTAAGGATGCGACCGCTCAAAAGGTTGAAGAGGGTGGCAACCTGGTAGTGGAGGCCGTCGAAGGCGCTACCGATGCGATCAAGAACGTCAAGAATGCAGTTGTGGACCAAGCAGCGCGAGCCGTGAAGTCGGCGAGCAGCCTTGTACTCCCTTCGCACGCCTCGGAGCCGGTTGAGAGTGCGGTATCTGAGGCCGCCGAATCCGCCAGTGTCGCGTCTGAAGAGCTTTCAACCGTCATCGAGCCCATATCTGAAGCGACCGCTAGTGTCGAGGATCCCCAAGCCGACTCTGCCGAGACCGCGACCCCCGATCTTGCCTCTACTATCATCTTGACAGAGACCCCAATCATCATCGGCAACACTTCCGAGCTGATAGAAGAAGGCCCCGCGCCTATAGAGTTGCCCATTGATGAGGAGGATAGAGCGTCCGCCGCAGACGATACGGAGGAGTCGCCTGCTTCATCCGCCACAGCTTCTGTAAAGTCGGCATTCCTTGGCGCTGCGGCACAATCCGTCCCAAGCCGTAAGCCTATCATCGAGGATACTTTGGATGATGCCTCGGGCGCGCTGGATTCGATGCGCGAGGAATTGAAGTCTGCCTACTCGGTGGCTGTTTCCCGTGCAAATGAACAATACTCACAGGCACTGTCGGTTATGTCCGTTCAGATTCATGGAACTCCCGAGCCCGCCCACCAAAAGATGCTAGCATCAGTCACGGCAGCCTACAGCCAAGCGATGGCCTCGGCGAGCTCTCGCCTGGATGATGCCTTGCTGCTTGCATCGCAAAAGGTTTACGGCACACCAACCGTGACGAACAAGATCCTTCCCTCGGCGGTACCTACCATTCCCTCAGTCGACTGGGCCCACATCGAGTCCATCGCTGCTGAGAGACTCAGCCAAGGCCGTGCCTGGGCCGAGGAGCAGTACGAGAGTGCCAAGATCGCCGTTGGTCTTGCCGCCCCGACACCCTCAACGCCGGCGGAACACGCCAACAAGTTGTTGGAAAACGCGAGGTTCAACTATTATGCCGGTCTTGGCGTAGCGCATGCCCGATACTCGGAGTTTCTTGCGGCCGCCAGTTCGGCCGTGAGCTCCCTGACAGCCACTCCCACGCCGACGGACCTTGCCGGTACCGCATCGTCGGTTGCGTCAGTCTTCGCCGAAAAGGCGTCCTCTGCCGCGTCCCCCGCAGCTGAGAAGGCTTCATCCGCTGCTTCTGCTGCGAGTGCTGGTGCTTCGTCTGCCGCCTCTGCTGCGAGTGCTGGTGTTTCTTCCGCCGCTTCTGCCGCTGTTGCCAGTGCGTCATCCGTCGCTTCTGCTGCCAGTGCTGGTGTGTCGTCAGCTGCATCCGTCGTTGGCGAAAATGTGTCCTCTGTGGCGGGAGATGTTGTCGAGAGCTGGGACGTCCTTGTCACCAAGATCAGCGTCCAGATCTACGGCGCCCCAACCCCCACCCCGTGGTACGAGAGCGCATACAACGTCGTCGGCGAGTACGCGTCTTCGGCGACCGAGGCCATCGCGGACGGTGCGGCGTCGATCGCTAGCGCTGCGGGCAACTACGGTGGCGCTGCATCAAATGAGGCCGCCGGCCAATATGACGCCGTCAGCAGTCTCATATCGGAGCTGATAGTTGGGAAGGAGCCGACATTTTCCGAGAGCGTTCTCTCTCGCCTCAATGCGGCATATGCCACGGCCGCGTCCTCTGCTTCGAGCTTGGCCAGCGTGGCCCAAGCAACAGCCGCATCGGCTGCTGTAGAAGGGAGCGAGATAGCTCAGAGCGTCCGCGACAAGATTGCCAGCGCCGGAAGCGAGTTTACCGAGGCGGCCAAGGAAACGGCGGGACACGATGAGTTGTGAGAGTTTGGCTTTTGTTGCCGGCAACAGAGACAGGCGTTACCAGAAACGACGGGACGGGTACGAGATAATGATTAATCCGACTTGGGATCAAAGGGTGGACGGGTGCCATATCCCGGCTGAGACATACGCTGAGGAGAGCCAAACAGCCTACGTAGGATGGGGTGGAGGGGTGGATATTGATGGGGCTGGCCTGGAACTTGTATCTTTAGTCATATACCCTCAGCTTCCTTGCGCTTGCTGACGCCCACTTTTTCCTTTTTGTGTCTTCAGGGATGGACAGCGACTCTTGTGTTTGTGTGTGCATGTGAGACTGGAAAGAGCATGTCGGCATTCGTCGCTTTTTTTTCAGTTTTTTAGCGATGGAGGAACATGTGGGAATGGAGAGGGTTGGTATGGTTTTGGATTGTGTACGTGTGGCAGGCGCATGTATTTTTATACAACTGATATACATAGGGCAGCTTGCTGCCTCGGAAGGGGGACGAATGCAAAGCGCAGTAGATATTAGAGACAAAGCCTGTACACGCACCCTGCAAAACTCCAGTTTCCCTTCTAGAATGCCTCCCAAAATCACCCCATCTTGGCCTTGGCCGCCGCCGTCAGCGTCCGGAACTTGGCGCGCACCTCGGCCTCGCTGAACTGCCGCGTGTGCCGCCGCAGCATGTCGGCGCGCTGCGCGAGCGTCATGGCCTTTTGCCGTGCCCCGATGGGCACCAGCGCCTCGGCCAGGATGTCGTACCGCTTCTGGAGCAGCCGGATCGTGATGAAGACGTAGTCGATGTCGTGGAAGACGAGCGCGTCCTGCGCCGCGTAGTCGCCGCGCTGCGCCAGGAAGGACGCCGGGTGGTCGCGCCAGTGCCGGAGTGGGTTGAGGTGGTGCGAGGTGTGGTAGCCGTCGTTGAAGCAGAAGCGGTTGCTCTGGGAAAGGGGGGGTTAGGTGGGGCGGTGTGTGAGGGGGAGGGGGAAGGGGAGGAGGGAAGGAGGGTGAGACAGGATGAGATGTGATCAGATCAAGTGAGATGTGATGAAACATAACATCAGGGGGGTGTGTATGTCGATACGCAACGGGACACATGTGACAGACGACGGGGAGAATATAAAAAATAAAAAAAATAATAATAAAAAACGTACCGCCACATCCACCAACGTCACGCTTGAGCGGTAGTCCGAATCCGGCTCATCGGCATCGACAAACGCATGCTGGCCCCAGTTCCCGACCATGAGGGCGATGCGGAGGAAGAACAGCGGCAGGCCAAACACAAACGTGGCGGCGGCCGCGTTGGCCCGAAAGGCGGCAAACAGCGCGATGTAGCTGCCGATCTCCCAGAAGGCGGCCTTGCAGGCCAGCGCGGTGCGGCCGGACCGCCAGAAGTAGCGCGGCAGGTCGAACCAGACGAAGAAGAAGAAGCGGCCAAGGTACATGAGGAAGTGCGACAGGCTGTCACGCTGGTAGCGGATGGTGGACGACAGGTCGCCGGGGCCGTTGCCCTCGACGTGGTGGTGCTTGACGTGGTGGTAGAAGTAGCTGTTCCACGTGTGGCCCATGAGCGGATCCATGACGTAGGGGAAGAGCTCGTCGACGAGGCCGAGGGGGAAGCGGCGGGCGAGCACGCCGCGCTGGTGAATGTGCTGGTGCTTGAGCAGCGTGTAGGGCCCCATGTAGGAGCCCTGCAGCGCGATGTGCAGCACGGCGTGCAGGTAGCTGAAGCGGGCGAAGAGCAGGGCGGCGCTGGGCACCGACGTGCAAAAGTACAGCAGCAGGTGTGTCACGAAGACGGCGTCGGTCTCGACGCGCACCACGCCCCGCGCCCACGCCACGTACCCGTCGAACAGCCTGCGCAGGGGTTCGGGCGACAGCAGCGCGCGCGCCTCGTCCAGGTCGTACGACGTGAACACGGTCGGCTCGAAGCGCGCGTCGGCCGGGTCGTTGAGCGCTTGCAGCCTGGCGATGACGGGCTCGGCCGCGTCGACGGCATCGGCGTCGCCCAGAGAAAGGTCGTCGCCCAGCTGCTGCAGCACGAGCCGGTCGGGGCCCGTCAGCCGCGCGTGGAACTTCAGCGCCGGCAGTCCCATCGTCGCTGTTGCTGTCGCGGTTGCCATCCCGAAACTCGAACTTGTTCGTTGCAGGTTGGCGGTCTGCCCTCTTTTTTTTTTTTCCTTCCTTTCCTTCCTTCTCCTTCCCTTTCTCTTTTCCCAACCAACAGCTGGCCTGGCCCAGCACTTACCAGGGTCTAGATGGCGATAAGATATCTTGGCGGCGAACAAGCAAAACGAGCAACGCCGAGAAATTGTGCTGCGTCGCAAAGGGTCAACTTATGTCGGCTCTGGCCAGCAGAGATTTATCGCGCTATTAGCACCTGATGCGAGAGACTTGCCCCTGTCGGTTCGCCTATGCAGGCCACTTGCAGCGCTTGCACAAGACACGGGCTCGATGCATGCGATTTGACCAAAGTGCAGGCGTTCGAGAACCATACACTCCAAATCACCAAAAGGCAGGACCAATGCAAAGAGACAGCGGGGAAAAACAAGACGCGGACGCACCTTCCTCCTCTCTTTTCCTTGGGAGTCTCGGGTCCTTCCTCGTCAAGCCAAGCCTGCTCTTTAGTAGGCTAGGGGATTCTGTAACGCCTCGCCTGAAGGTGAGGTGGGCCCGGGCCAGGTCACTGTTTTTCTTCAACTTTGTCTCCAGCGTCGTCATTTCTCAAAAAGTGGTCGGAATAAGCTTAATCAAGGGGCGCATAAAAACAATGAGTGTCAGCATCGTCTGATTAATCCCAGATGCAGAGACCGAGAGGCACTTACGCGGCCGCCACAGGCAATAAATAATTATAAGTGAATGACATGCCAAGGTGCGACACCAACCGTGCCATGCCAAGGCGGAACATGGTGGGGGGGGGGGGGGGGGGGGGGTCTCGGGTCGTACCGAGTTATGGATCAAGTCAGAGTCAGTCTCAACAGCACAATAAATGCAACAATAGACAATAGACAACAGCAGGCAAACAGACAAACACACCAAGCAGAAAAAAGGGACGGGGGGTAGCGCTGTACAGTGGGTTGCATTCAGCCATGCCCACTCGCTAGGCAAAAGGGTATCCTTTTCCAAAAAAGCATCCAAACCTGCTCTACCACTGGCACTGACACTCCAACCCTCTCACCAACAATACTATCCGCAACAAGTAATTATCACAACACCGTCTCGACGTCGACACCGCTTGTCAACTGACCCCCCTCCACCTCCCCACATCCACCGGGACGCCCTCCGACAGCTGCAGCTGTCTGATATCATTAGGAAGATCCACCTCAACGCCGTCGTAAGAATCGTCGTCATCATCGCCGTCGTCACCCTTGTCGCCCTCCTCCTCAACTCCGCGGCCAGCCACTGCGAACTGACCCTCTTGGGACTCTTCCGTAGCCTCCAGCCGACACTGCCCATCACTCACGACCACCTTCCCACCAGGAAGCCTAATCTCGGACGCTCCCAGCGTCAAAGCAATATCGAAAAGAATAACATCCATCGGACAAATGTATGCCACGCGCTTGCGCTCGCTCCATGCTAGTACATGCCCACATAGATTCCCCTGGTGGCGCTCCACCACCCATGCGCCGCTGTCTCCCGGGATTCCCATCGGCAGCGGTCGCTTGGAATTCCCACCGCGGTCCTCTCCCACAAGTACCCCCGTGGACGGCGTGCCGGACACCTGGTAGATCTGGCTAGGCGAGGTGCGGCCGTAAATCTTGACCGACGCCACAGTCTGCGAAATCTGGCCAGTTTGAAGCCCGCTTGTGCGCGCCAGGCACTGGACCTCGAGGCCGGGGAGGCTGGATGTGGCGGCGACCGCGGTAGGGTAGATCGTGGGTCTGCGGGGAGGTGACGGAGGTCTGTTTACGGCTCTTTTGCCCCGCGCCCCGTCCGGTTCTGCTCGGCGGATCGAGTTGGCGTCGGGTTGGCGGTCTTCATGGAACTCGAAGAGCGCCCAGTCAATCTCGTGCACCAATCCCTTTGCTGTGCGTCGCCGGATTCCACTCGACGCGTATACCTCGCCGAGGCTATATGTGTCGAGGTGATCCTCATCTTGGGTTTCCGCATTAGGGTAAAATCCCTCAGAGACATCATCGAGCGCCGGCTGCGTAACAATGTAGCCTTCCCCACACCCCGGCTCAATCCCAGGTATATCCCCGGCCTCGACGTGTTCATCGTCATCTTCGTCTTCGTCCTCAGAGTCCTCGCTGGTAATGGCCGATTCAGAGTACGTGTCCGAGTCAGAATCCGAGAACTCGCACGTGTAGTCTTCACTGCCGCTGCTATCGGGGTCCGACTCGACATTCTGGTACTGCTCAGCATACCAAGCATGTAGATCAGGAAGCCCTTCTGGCCCAGCCATGCTCCGAGAGACGTCGCTCTTGGCAGCCTTGTGGGGATCTTGGTCCGGGTCGTCGAGCATATGGTGGACTGTCATGCCGTAGGGCTTATCATCAACCACAATCAGCCCCCCGAAGCTCACCGGAGGAAGATGGCGGTCACCGATCCAGGCTCCGATGCTGGCTCCGTTCCCCGGCACGGGTTGGTAGCTCGGGTTGACAGCGACGACTTCGTCGTCGCTCTCCCCCTCGGGCTTGGCCATGCTTCGAGTCGGCGGCTCCTTCCGCGATCGGAGGACTTGGCCGCGACAGACCTTCAGCCCGATGCCCGACTTGCCATCGAGCAACTCGCCAAGCTTCTTCTTGAGAATAGCCCGGACTTTGCTGACAGACGTGCAGACAACAAGGACAGTCGGCTTTGTCTTTTGCGGCGACTCGCCGATCGACTCGAGCGAGATCTCAACCGACTCGGCGTTCTTGCGGTAGAAATGCCGAAGAGCGCTGTTGATCTCCGGCATGAGAACCGTATTCCACCGCTCCACAACCTCGGGGGCCAGAGGCACGTGGGGATACAGTCGCGTCTTGGCAGACGGTTCTTTGGTCGGTGCCTCGGTAGCTTCAGGGGCTGCCTCCATGTTAGCTTCACAGCAAAGTCGCGGCCACCTGCGAGTGGGCGAAGCATACCTTGAGCCCGGGCCTGTGGTTCGTCGGTGCTGGCCCGTTCGGTGATTGGCTGGGGGCTGGCCCGTTGTACGAGCCCGGTCCCTGTCGGCGTCGTCGCAGCTTGCGCGTCCGCGAAATCCTGAGAGGCCTCTCGTCGTGCAGCGGGAGATTTTTCGCCCGCGGTATCCTTGGAGGGCCCGGCTGAGGTCGTGGATGCCGTGCTGAGGCGTGACGGCTCTGGGCGGGCCTCGCCCAAGTCATCGCCAAGACGCTCCTCAAGGTTGCTAACGCCATCCAAAATACAGCAAGCCTCGAGATAGCGGCTAGTTTTGAGCTGGACGCGCGACACAATCTGCTCGGTCGTGTAAGAGCCACTCATCTCTTGATCCACGGCGTTCCAGCAGGCCTGAACGGCTTTCATGTACAGTGTGCCGCACCGAATGGCAAGATGGTCGAGGACGGATTCCGAAATTACAGGAGACTCGGGATTAGGGAGGAGGTTCTCGAGTTTTGTCCAAAGACCCACGGAAAGCAAAATCATGGCCAGTGAATAAAGGTCAAATGTTTTCGAGTCCGAGTTCCCGACAAGAGGCGAATGCGAGCTGTTCCTGGGATCGAGGGGGTGTTTGTACAGAGAGACGGGAACATTTTCGTCCTGGGTCTGAGGGTCTGAAAACAGATCGAACGACGACACCAATGGCCTCCTGATGTCAACCTCACCCTGTGTGATGCCGCTGACTTCGGGATCGGTCCCGACCGCGTTGCAGAAGGACACATTGTTGTCGACCAAATTGCCGTGCGTGATGCCCCTGGCGTGCATGTCAAAGACGGTGTTGGCAAGGTTTGCCGCAAGGCGGAACTTGGCCTCAAGCTTGGGCTCAAAGTCGGGGCGGGCCAAAAGATCGGCGAGCGAGCACAGATTGTACAGGGGGTTTTGGGTAAGGTGCTCAAACCGGACGGCGTTGAAGGTCTTTGGGAATTGGTACACCAGGCCAAATCTCGAGTTATCCATGTCCTCAAAATAGCCCAGCAAGCGGGGCAGGCCGGTCCAGGAGGCTGATGAGCGCTGTGGTTCGGCTTGGAGACCAGATGACAGCTTCTCGAAGCGTGACAAGGGTGGTGAGATGCCTGTCATGGAGTAGATGGAGTCGAATGTGGCATACTCGAGGAGCAGTGGGGCGTGGGGATGCCGCCCACCCAGGCCATGGGTCAGCTCGGCGTAGGCCTGTCTGCTCATAAACACAACCTCTCTCGCACGCTCCTGTTCGGCCCGCTCAGTCATGGGAACGGCCTGCATGGAGCGAAGGTTGGTGAGGGTGGTTGGTTCAATCTGTTGGGGTGTTTGCATCCTCGACGACTCGAAGGGACGCAGATCTTCAGCCGAGGCGGACGCCTTGGACAGCCTCTCGCGGGCGGCAATGGACGACTGGGCATATGATGATCTCGTCCTCGACAGATCGTAGAGCGTGTCGATAGATGTTGTCAGGTCGCGAACCAGATCTTCGAAGCGGCTCTTGTCCCAGACGACAAGCTGAATCTTCTCGCCTCGCCTTGGGGGGTGGTCGGGCTCGACCCTCTCGCCGGCCAGGCGGCGGGAGCTATGCCACAGGGGCTCTGCCTCGGCCAGGATGTCCTTGATGGTGGACATGATGCTGCTGACGACCTCGCTCAGGCCGGCCTTGGAGAGGGACGAGTCGATGAGGATCTCGGCCGACTGGTTCTGGTTCGGGTCGGACCATTCCAGCCCCCAGCTGACGAGGCGGTCCTTCTGGATGCGCAGCTTGCGGTGCAGCGACTTGATCTCGGGGTCGGCCTCGGCGTTCTGAACGGGCTCCTTGACGAAATCGGACGACTTCTTGGTGTCGTTGTAGAGCCTGCTCAGCCGGCGCTGGAAGGCGGGCAGCTGGATGCCGCCCATGGGTAATATCGAGTCCATTGTGGGCTGGTGTCAGGATGAGCTTCGCGGAGACGAGACAGGTGAGTACCGCGGAATATCGAGGTCCCTTAAAGGGCGTGGTGGCGATCAACACATTTCTTGGCGGGAGGTGGGCGAGAGGTCGCTGTCGCACGCAGCCAGCTGAACGGCCAATTGGGGCGGGCTGTGGGCCCGATGACACTCGACAGTCGATTATCGCGGGACTGACGTGACGCAAACGGATGCGCGCAGGATGTCGAAAAGTGAGAAGCGAGAGTCTGCCGAGACTGCCGCTGGATCCGGTTCGTCACGATGCGACGAGTTCGAGAGTTCTGGTTCGGGTTCGAGCTCAGGAAGGAGTGTTCGCGCGATCAACTGGATGCCGGGAAGGACTGTTTCGAAGACGGAGAACAAAAGAGGGCGAGGCCATCACGATAGGAACGAGTTGCTGCGATGCAATGGCGCCCAAATGGATTTGCCATCCATTATGGACGTTATGTCGGTGCCTACGCACTTTGGCGGGCGCAGACATGTCGCATGGCTCGCCCGGCTTGGATCGACTGGGATCGTCTGGGAACCCTGGGATAGCGTCTGCGGCCTGCTGCGACTCCCCGCATTGGCCATGCTGGTTGGCTCGCGCCCGGCCCACCCATGTCTCAAAAGCTGCTGCCTGATCTCAAGTCCAAATACGCCCCGCTTATCTGATATCGGTGCCTTGCGCAGCGGGGCCGTCACGTGAGACGCCTCTGCACACGCCCGCGAAAGCAACACCCGACAGCTCCAGGCTCCAGCGAAACGGAAATTGCAGTTGCCTCTGCCGTCGTCCATCACCGCCACTGCTAAAACTCTCACTTTCAACCGCAGGCAGGAATGGGCCGCTTTTGCGGCCTTATTAGTATTGCTGCTCGGGCCTTGTGCGAGGCAATAAAGTTACCCCAAACCTTCCCACTGACCTTCCCACTGACCCTCGTTCACCTCGTGCACTTATCTTGGACGCGATCCATCACCCAACACCACCAGCGCACCTGCCGCACACTGGTTTGCTCGTCACTGTTTGGCAAGGCCTGGATGACCTGTGCAAAAACCTCCGAATTGAACAACACTGATGGCAGGTGCAACTTTCGCGCCAGTAGACCACTAAAACAGGCAAGAGCAAAACAGTAAAACCCCCCACCTCGGATATCATCTTCCCTCCCTCATCAACAAAAACTTCTCGTCGTTGGATTCGGGGACATGATGCCGACCTTTAACACACACTTTGTCCCAAATTCGCAGTTCCAACTGTCGAAGGCGATGCCTCGCAAAGTAGCCAACCCCATGTAGCATCTACCAACCTAGTCTGCCCTCAGTAGGCCTAGTCTTCAGCAAATGTGCTAGCGAAATTCCCTCCCTTGGATTTCAGTTGCTCGACCCTGCTAGTCCGTCTTCAGCAGACTGGGTCTCCTCCTCTGTTCCAGAATCCGAAGTTGGTAAGTAACGAACGACCTCGACCGCATTTGTAGATAAGGTACCGATCCAGTCCAGTCCACGGTCCATCGAAATCAGGCACTGGCAACGAGCCCGGAGCAACCCAAATGTAGCTCGACAGATGGGTCTGGGCCGCTAACCACAGGTCTCTTGTTCGATACGATGGTTAAAAGTTGCAGCCTGGCAGTTACGGGCCAGGCTCTATCAAGCCCTGCATCTTTGGACCTTCGTCAACATATCTTGACCAATTCAGGTCGGAGTAATCCACAGCGTTGCTCAACTCGAAGTCCTCCTTCCCCGCTGTGTTGGCCCGAGACAGCTCGGAGACAACGCAGATGAGACACTTGCCAGGCAGCCGCAAAATAATCGCAAGGCGCCCATAGCCGTGAAAACGACATGGAGGATGACCGCCGCCATCGTGTCCAAACTCACCAGACGAGATGAGACTCCATGGAAGTCAAGCATGCTGCCCCTCCGCCCGGCTGAAGTCATCCGAAGCCACCTGCGATCACACGACATTACCTTACTTTAGATGTGCTTTGACTTATGAGCACCGCATGCGAGAACTGGGCGGAAGTCCGAGTTAATTAGTACCTAAGTAAGAGATATATCATGATTCACAAGTACCTGAACATATCATTTCATACCAAGTACTTACCCAAACTTTCAGTTGCTCTTTGAGACCATGACAAGCATTCGTTGGCAGTATAGCAACCATTCAACAGCCGCGCCGTAGCTCGTGCCCTCTTGGCGCAGTAATAGAGGCGTTAATAAACTGGCAGAGCGGATGTCGAATCTGCAAAGCTCGTTTGTACCTCATTCGTCTGAGCTGTACTCTCCCTCGCCGAATGCCCGTCTAAGCCCGAGTATGCTGTGTCACTGTGAGTACGTGACAACCACTCACGTCAAGCTTCGGATGTCGGACTCGGAGCGGGTCTTACACGCTGCCGTGATAATGCAGGTGGCAGACCAAGAAAGACATACGACTCGGACTATAGGTATTGGAAGGCTCGGGATCCCGTTCAATGACCGGCGTCTTCTAATCGCCAAATTCATGAACGCAAGCGTAGGAGTTATTCACCAGAACGACAAGCTCAGCCTTTTCCAGCATTGGCCGTATCTGATCTATGACATCTTCTCATCCTGTCGTTTCCAAGTCCGCCTGTATATGTTCAAACCGATCATTATAACCTCTCTGTGGTTTTTGATGACTGCTCATTCATTACATATTGCACTGAAAGCGGTAGCCCTCGGGGCCGCCGTTACAGGCGCTTGGGAGCGTGGCCCCTAGCACACACTCTCTTTTTTATTATAACCAGTCGCGTTCTCACGCTCCTTGAGTTATCTAGCTACTACTTGGATATATAATTCATATCATCTTTTACATGCCTTCTGCAGCCAGCTTCTTCTGGATAACATCACACCATTACAACAGCCGAGTATCTGAACCAAATGCCCTGCTTACGGCAAGCCCAGTAACGGGGAAGGATATGATCTTGTCATGTACCCCGTACTTGAGAAGTTCGAGCCTAATTTCACCTTTAGGCGTGGGCCATATCGTGACGGTACCGCTTTGTCCGCGGGACTCGGTTTGTTCCTCTATCCTGACATCAAAGGAAGAGCCGCCAGAGCCGGCGCCCTCCGCACCCGCAGCCGTCGAGTCCTAGTCACCCAGATCGGCCGTGCCGTCGGCTACGCGAACGACCTCCCCAAACAGACGCACCGAATGCTCCTTCGGGTTGTCGGTGTCGTCCTCGGCGGTGCAGCAGCGTGACGTGGTACCGCTCGGCGCCCTGGACGAACTCGCCGAGCCGCCGCATGTTGTCCCAGGTGCTGGGGAGGCGGCGGGTAAAGAAGGCGAAGAGGAGCGGAACCTTGGAGACGGGTGACAGCACGGGGATGACGCCGCCGATGCGGTAGGTGGCCGTGACGATGAGGCCGGTGAAGTGAGCCCTGCTACGCGCCGCCACCCACTCGCCATGGTGCCGCTGGTGCCGTGGAAATAAAGAACTAGGCGGGCATCTAGATTGCCTCTCAGCAGCCTAAAATTCAGGGATTTCCTGAAAGTCTTCGACTGGACCGTCGCTCAATGGTTCTTGTGCAGGTACACGGCGTGGGCCGAGTGTGCGGCGACCATGGCCCGAAGAAGGCCGACGTAGATAACCATGGGGACGCCAAGCATCAGGCAAATGGCCAAAATGGTAGACCGGAGGGCCGAGGGCCCCATGTTGGCTCTGGCGCACAACTGGGAGACGGTAGAGATCACCTCGGCAAACGCAAAAAGTCGGAGGCTGGACTTTTTTTTCTTTTTTTTTCTTCTTTTTTCTGGAAGTTGATTGAAGTAGGTCAGCCCCTGCCAGAGCGCCCATCTCGGCTACAGAATCACTGAACACTTGGCTTGTAAGTAAGGCGTCGGCGCGCTTGTCGGCGAATAACAGCGGAAATGCAATCCTCGCGCCCGAGCTAGGGACTCTGTAAGGAAGACACCCAAGACAAGAACAAGGCCGACGGCCTGGCCAAGCTGACGGATCTACTCCAAGCCCTGTGGTTCACCATGCGGTCGATTGTGCGCATGACGCCCTTTGAGACCATGACGCTAGCCTCGATCCGAGCCAGAAGCAGGACATGAGTATTGCTTGGTACGTGGTCGCGCGCGACTGTCGAGACGACGAGGTTCTCGTCATGGCTCGACTGGAAAGCGTGATCACCAAGTGGGATGCGAACTTGTATATGACTAGGTACTGGCCGCTGCTGTGTATTCTGGGGTCGTCCTTCGGGCCGTCCATTTGATCTCGTGGGGAGCAGTCTTCCCGCCCACGGTCGAGCTCTGGCTGTGGCGGAGCAGCGCACCGGTTTCCGTCGCAACAGTTGTTCTCTGTATTCAATTCAGGCCCATGACCGTCAAGTGGGAGGGCCCCATGTCATCGTAAAGATAGGAAGTCCCATCATCAGTCGAGTAGCGATGGCAGCCGACACATTCGCAGGACTGCGCGCGATGGAAGCAGGCACGTATATGACGTACGAGATATGGAACTACTGGTTTCACTTCTTCTAGTAAGCTTCGTGGTATATACCGCACTTTTGTTGCATAAGGTCGAGAGCTCGTTATTCACCTATTAGTACTTGGCAATCTCGGCTCGCTGGACCCCTTCAAGTTCCTTCAGTTTCTTGGGCTCATGGCCTGAAATGGTGCTGGGCTCGGCGCCAAAATCCGACCTGCTCATCTCGGCCAGCTGGTGCTTTCGTGTGCCGTAGGCAAGTCTGTCCTCGTCATCGGCTTCGGAGCAGCTGTGGATAGGATCGATGTCAAGAGCGGCAGAATCGGGGTGTACAGGCCGTGCGCTATTGGGCCTCGGTGCAGCTAGGACATGCGGGTTTATAGTGGTTGATCGGTCGGAGGGTAGTTCTTGATGCGGTTGTCGCGTAATCACGTCGCTCCTTTACCAACAGTCGGTGAGGTAGGCGGCGAAGGCGGCAACGGTTTGAGGTAGTTGGAATAGTTGAACTACGGCGTTCCGCGCATGACTAGTTCAGCGTGGCTTGCACTGTCCTTGGAGGCCGAACTGTCTTCGACAATGGTCGGGGTTTCTATGTGCGATCCGGGATATATAGCATCGTCGAAACCTTCCATGGTTGTTAACCTGCCGGTATTAAACCTGACGTTTTGATCTGCCTATTCGAGCCATCGCCAGTATGTTGGCCGGTGAGGGACTTTAGCTCCTCGTCGGAGTCTACTTCGTCATATACGTGGCCGTAGACACTAGGGATGTCTTTTCTAACAAGTTGTTTACTGATTTGGCCCTAGATATGTCTTGCAGTTTTTACTTAATACAGGTAGCCCAGAGACTGGCGATTCCGCAGACCCCGTCAAACACCGCCCTTTAGTTGTCGTTTGAAATACAAGCGCTTCGACACCAAACCTCACCCTCAACGTCCGAAATCAGGTCGGTAGGGGCGAACTTTACATGGTCGCTATTCTCGGGATCGTCCTTCAGTTCGGCGCCATCGTCTACTGTGGGCTCGCTACTCGTTATCTCCAGCTGCCTAAAGATAGAAACCCCGTCGCTGATCACGCCTTTCCGTGCACTGTATCCGGGACGTTACTCTTAGTTATCGGCATGCTTCTTTGTGCTCACGTCGTCGAAAGCGGCACCACGGAGAGTATATGGAGGGAAGCTCGGGTCGTCTGGCTGCAGAGATTGGGAACCGTCAACGACCAAGCTTTTAAGCCTTTTGCTATTTTCCCTCAGGACGCACAAGCTCTCATCACTGTCGCCGGCGTATCAGTCAGCATCCTCGGCTTTGTCGTACAATTTACCGGTCTATGCGGCATGCACTGGTAAAAGCCTCGATCGACCAGTTTGGTGCGGTTATTGTTATGACCATTCTCGGAGCATTTGTCCATCGGGATCTCGCCCAAAAACCGGATGCTCTCCCCCTTTCTTCGGGACATGAGCTGGATTGGTTGGCAATGACCCTTGGAAACTACTCGAGAGTTCCTTGGCCGCATCTTTCTAAAGTTGATAACAGCAATTGGTGTTGGAAAATTGCCGCAGCACATCAGGAACCTACTACGGGCGGCCCAAAAACTCTAACCCTGCATGACATAGTGCCCGCGCAGCTAAAAGGAGTAGTGCCCGCCTAGTAAATGCCTTCTAGAATTCTCCAGATATTTATCCCCAATGAAATGGCGATCTACGAATCCCAACTTTACAACGAGTCCGCGCGCAGTGGTACACCTTCTGGGTGGCGGTGCTGGTGCTGGGGCTGACGGTCTTGGGCTTGTGCAAATCTACGCCACGTACCATCCCGGGGGTGGAATGGACACTAAAGACAAGGCAGGCTGAAGGGAAACGGATAGAGCCCGTGGATTGATTAACAAGTACTATGAATCTAAGCTAAGCCGGCGCCGTCTCAGTCTACGCCAGGACCCAGCTCGCCGCCAAGCATCTAAAGACCAAACAGCAAGACCAAATGGGTATAAACGTCCGTCCTCCCAGCCGCGCCAGAAAAGAGACTCTCCCCTAAAGAGTGAAGCGGAACGACGGGTGGTAGTCGCCCATGTTGTTGACCTCCTCCTCGGGCTGGCTCAGGCGCGCGTCGCGCTCGCCGGCCGCGCGCTTGGCGTTCTCGCGGCGCAGGAGGAAGTACAAGGCGGTAGCCACAAGCGTGCCCATCCACATCATGGCGAAGGCGGTGCCGTAGCCGGTGGGGTAGCGGGGGGCCTCGGGCACGAGGAAGATGTTGGTGCCGATGATGCCGGCGACATTGCCGAGCATGACCTGGATGCCGGACCCGAACGCGCGCTTGTAGTGGCCCGACATGTTGTTGGCGAGCCAGGCGAGCGCGATGGGCGTCGACGTGTACCCACCGAGCGCGATGAGGAAGATGGCCGTGTACTTGGTGTCGCGGTTGAGCGTGGCCTGGCCGAGCAGCAGTCCGTAGCCCAGCGTGGCCACCAGCGAGCCCAGCAGGATGAAGATGTACCGCTGCCGCAGCCGGTCCGACGCCCACGCCGCCATCAGCATGCCCGCGGCCGAGACTACGTACACCGGGATCGTGTGCACCTGCGCCGATTCGGCCGTCCAGTCAAACTCCTTAAGGATGGTCGGCATGAAGAAGGTCGTGGCGTAGCCGGTGGTGCCGACGCCCATGTAGATGAAGGCGCTGCGGGGGTGTCAGTGAGAGGGAGGAGGAGAGGAGGAGGAGGAGGAGGAGGAGGAGGAGGAGGAGGAGGAGGAGGAGGAGGAGAAAAGAGGACATACCCCATCCAGATCTTGTAGTCGGAAAAGATCAGCTTGTATGAGAACTTGTTCAGCGTGTCCATCTTGCAATCATCGCTGCCGTCGGCTGCGAGGCGGCGCTTGAGGAGGACCTTCTCCGCTTCGGTGAGGTAGGTGTTTTGCTCGGGCCAGTCGACGATGAAAAAGACGGCAAAGATGGCGATGAAGGCGGTGATGGCACCCTCAATAATGAAAATCCACCGCCAGGCTGCATAGCCGTGTGAGCCTCCGAGCTTGGAAATGGCGTAGGCCAGCAGACCGCCAAAGGCGCCGCCAACAAGCGTCGAGCTGAAGAGGACGCTCATGCGGGTCTGGAACTCGTGGCGCTTGTAGTACATGGACGTCAGGTAGATGATGCCGGGCAGGACGCCGGCCTCGAAGATGCCGAGAAGGAAGCGGAGGGCTACCAGCGCTCCATACGACTGCACGAAGCCCATGCACATGTTGACAATGCCCCAGCAGAACATGAGCCCGCCCAGGTACCACGACGGCCGCACGTAGCGGATGAAGATGTTGCTGGGCACCTCGAGCAGAATGTAGGGGATGAAGTATATCTCGAATCTCGGTCAGTATGGATCAAGCGGTTAATAAGACTCGCCAGGGGCGACTTACAAACAAGGCGATGTTGAACCGGTTGTCGCGGTCCATGTCGAGCTCCTTGGTGAGGCCCTGGATGCGGGCGTTGCTGATGTTGATGCGATCCAGGAAGGACATCATGTAGACAACATAGAGAATGGGGTAGATGGTGAGATCGAGCTTCCAGATCAGCCGCCTCTCGGCGGCGGCGTCGATGGGAGCCTGGTTGTCGCCCTGGCTGGACACCTTGGACTCGATGTCGGCACCGGGCTTCTCGGCGCCGTGTCCGGCATCGCTCGACACCTTCTCGGCAGCCGGCATAGATTCGGTTGCCGACATGTCGAAGTTTTGGGAATAAGGGGGGGATTCTGGAAAAACACAACAAGAAGAAACAGGATGCAGAGTACCACCGACAAGCTAGAATGACTTGGAACAGCAAAGATAGCCAGCTGCAGCCAACAGAGGGAGGAGAGAAGGAGTGGGCTGATAAAGGAGTTCCAGAAGACACTCAGTCCTGGATCACAACACTGCAGCCGAAGACGGTCGACCTGTGGGAACTTTCCCTAGTTTGGGGGGGGGGGGGGGGTGGGAGGAGGAAGGGGAGCGCATGCAGACATCAATATTGCGATGCCAAACACGGCCATGTGGGAAATAATGGGCAGGCCATTCAAGAACTGAGCGTTACATGCAGGCCTCTGTTATTTACGGTGCCCCTAGAGCGCCCCGGGGTTTGGAAACAGAGACCCTGACCATCCGTAAGAACGAAGCTCGAAGGGGTGGGGGCCGGGTCCCTCTATTCGACGGCGCGTCCCAGCAGGCTGGGTATCACTTATCAGACTGCGAAATGCGCATGCAGAAGAAGCAGACGGGAGGCCAGAGGATGGCGCCACTTGATATTCGGGCGGGTCGACGGTGCCGGTCCGTGTTGAGGACGCATCGACTCGGGGGAAGGGTGCTGGATGGGGAAGTGGGTATCCGTGTCAGCACTCTAAAGTCGTGTACCAGTGGGTGTAAGTCGCGGAGAGCAAGGATCGGGGTCTGTCGCAGGGTCTGTTCGTGAAGAGTGACGGGGGTCGGGAGACGTCGGCGGGCTTCCGGGGGCCTCGGATTGGCTGTGGGCGCCCGTTTCCAATGCAGAGGAGGTGGTGCGGGCAGACGGGACGGGGACTGTTTTGGCTGCAGGGCGTGATTGGGCCGTTGGATTTGCAGAGCTGATTTCATGCGTACGCTCTGTAAAACAATGCGTGCTGAAAGTGCGTGTCCAGGATAGGCCTGTCGGCGCTGTCTTGGATCCATTGTTCGAGTGCTGTGCCGCCCTGTAGGATTAGCTAATTGCATATACTAGGTGTACTAGGTGTACTAGGTGCTCCAGGTGGTCGCAATGGCAGAGGCGTCAGGGTATTCCTCCGAATGTCTACCCGAGCCGTGCGTGCTCTGGGTGTGTGTCAGTGTGTCTGTGTCTAGTCGTAGTAGTAGCAGTCGGTGGGGTTTGACCTTCAATTCTTCGAGAAATTGGAAAACCTCGTTCGATCGATCGTGATCTGATTTAGAAATGCAATGCCACTCGGGCTGTCCCGCCAGCACAAAGTTGTGCGTGGTGTCGCACGGTCCCAAGTCGCATGTTTCTTCGTCTACGAAAAGAGATTTGAAGGAAACGAGAATGCGCTCGAAATAAGCTTTGGAGACGCTTTGGCGCGCTTGGTAGCGCACTGGCGGCTTGGTCCCCGCCCTGCCCCCCCGTGGCTTGCGCCCGTGGTTGGCGCTTGCTGCCTGTTTCCCCGTTTTCTTTTCACATACATGCACATCACAGGCGGGGAAGCCGTCGACGATCTTTGCCCTGTTGCGAAGCAAACACACATCGCCATCGAATAGTCTTATTTCAGCTCAGGTGGGACTGCTGTGATATCGGCCTCTCTCTGAGTTTCTCCTCCCCTTTTTCTTCGAGCTCCTTCCGCCCTTCGCATCGTGGGTTTTATTTTATTTTTTCCCCCAACAAGTCGCAGTGCTAGCCGACTTCCCGTCCTCGGGCCCTTTCCACACTTTCAGCGCACGCTAACGCAGGCTCCAGTACAACACGTCCCCAGCACTGGTTCCGCGCCAGTCCCTTCGATCCTTCCGACGCCACTGCTCCTTTTCACTTCACCATCCTCACCATCCTGGCTATTAGAGGTATGCGCACGGATTCCCCTCGCTACACCGAAGACGGGAGTCCCGCGTCATCCTTCCCCGAATTGCCAGCGGCTGGACCGAGGGCTGGACCAACGGCTGGACCAACGGCTGGACCAAGACCCGCCGACACATGGCACAGCGCCTCCTGCGTGCTATCGATGGCACATTGCGGTTGCACCACGCGACGCTAGAAGCTCGGTCGAATACTGCTGGAATGTCGTATTCTCTCGCAGTCTGTCTCAGATATCTTCTCAATTCTGTGTAATCCAGCGAGTCAAAGTTACACAGCAGCTGTTGTGGTGGCAGGTGTCGTGACAGGAGACCAACCGACGCCGGCTCTCCGACACCTCTTGGCGGTGAAGCCAGTTATCAAACGTAGCAGAGTACGAGTACGGCCCAGCCAACGAGAGGACCGCCTCCGAGACATGGCTATCGAATCACATGGCGGAAGCATGGCCCAATGTAGGCCGAGGCTCGTCCGCGACTCAGCGAGTCCAGGGATTTACCTCGACCGGGTTCTCACCGGGAGCCATTGAGGCAACCCCACACACGGTGTAATGCACCGTATGGCGTGTTTGGTTAGCAGTGCCTGAAAGCCCATGTCCCATCCCCAGCTTCAAGTTGCCTTCTTTGGCTTTTTCCCGTTCGTCCCCACCTCCCGCTCGCTTCTCCTTGGGCAGATCGAGATGGGGTATCAGGTCGGCGAACAGTCCGGAGTGAGGACATACTCCAGGTCTCACGACGCACGCAATATCCGGCCCTTGGGTGTCCCTTGGCTGTCCCTTGGCTGTCCCGTGGCTGTCCCGTGGCTGTCCCGTGGCTGTCTCGGTTCCTCCCACTTGCCACTTGACCTTTGACAGCACAGCAGACTTGGCAATTCTTCCAATTCACATGACATTCTCCCGAGAGAGGGTGCCCGAGTCTACCAAGACGTCAGTGGCTCATGTGCGTCCTGGTGCGACTTGGCCGGCCCGTCTTGTGGCTGCATTCATCAGTAAATGAGAATGAATTCAAACTCTGGCGAATTTCACCCCTGCCTCCGCTTTCTGTCCTGGTCCCTGCCGCCCCATGGGCACATGTTCTCCCGTGGCCCCCTTGCATGATCCTCTGGTTCTCCTTTCAGCACCTTGGCAGGGGATGTGTCTTTGCGGATCGCTTCCACAGCCCGTTAGAGGACCGCATATCCGAACCAGCAGAACCAGACGCCACAGCATGTCCACATTGCCCAAGTCTGCGCAGCGTTGCACTTCCTCGCCGCGCCACTACAGCGAGGCTGGCCCGGTGGCCAGTTCCTGGCTCAACGAGCCAACCCCCACTGCCGGTCCCCCTGAATCGGCGTATCCCTCGTTCATGTTGTTCACCTCGACGTGCCACTTTGGGCTGACCAGCTCGGCGACCGCTGCTCATGCGCGATACTCGCCTTCGTTTCCCATGTGAGGGCCCTCGACGGGTACAAGTTTATATCATCTACCCCTCCCAGGCACCCGTCGATCGCCTCCGCTGTCGTGTAGCTGGGTGGCCCAGTCTCTCCGCAACGTTAAGTCACAGATCACCGCCAATCCCTTCCCGTTCCTGATCTTACCCACAGCAAAAACAAAGAAAAAAAGATCCCATTCCCTCCTGCTCCTGCTACACTCCCTTGGCCGCGGTCCCATCGACCCGCTGATCAGCCCCCCCCCCCTTCCCCTTCCTCTGACAAGATCTGTGACGAGATCTCTGCCCGTCATCATGGCGATCGCGCCCAACCTGCCGGGCCCGTCGAATGCGTACATGATCTACGTGCCCGTCATCGTCTTCGCCGTCGTGTCGCCGCTGCTGTGTGGGTTGCGGCTGTGGTCGAGATTCCGCAAGGGCGGCAGGCTGGGCGCCGATGACTATGTCATTCTGGCCGCCCTGGCCTTCTCGCTGGCTTCTAGCGGCGTGATGATTGCCTGTAAGTATCTTGTTGTGCAGCATGCTGTGTGAATGGGTTTGGGCGGCGGCGTGCTGACGGGACGCAGCTTGCCAGTATGGCTTTGGTCAACATATCGCCAACTTGCGGCCTGAGAACAAGATTGAGACATTGATGGTAAGTTGTAAGCCCCCGGTGTTGCTGGTACCGGCGCTCCTTCTAACGGGGCTCAGTACTTTTACATGTGCCAAATCACGTACAAGACGTCCATCAACCTCACCAAGTGCTCCATCCTCCTCCTCTACATCCGCCTCTTCGGTAACGTCCGGTGGATCAAGTGGGTGTGCTGGTTCCTCGTCGTGTCAGTGGGCATGTACTGCGTAGCCTCGGTCGTGGCAACAATCTTCCAGTGTGACCCGGTGCCGCGGGCGTTCAACAAGGCTATCGCGGGCGTGTGCATCAACAACGCGACGTTTTGGTACGCCAACGCGGGATTCAACATTGCGACCGACGTCATCATCCTGCTCATCCCGATGCCGCTCGTGTGGCAGCTGCAGATCCCGCGCATCCAGAAGGCGGCCCTGATGGTCGTCTTCGCCCTCGGCGGCTTCGTCGTCATCACGTCGTGCCTGCGCATGACCACCATCAACATCGCCGCCACCTCGCCCGACTCCACCTTTGACATATCCAGCACCATGTGGACCATGATCGAGATGAACGTCGCCATCGTCTGCGCCTGCCTGCCCATGGTCCGTCCCCTGCTCGTCAAGCTGTTCCCCAGCCTGATGCCCAAGTCGAGCAGCAACGCGCGCAAGTACGGCGGCGCGTCGGGCGGTACTGGCGGTGCCAGTGGGTTCGGGTCCAAGGGGTACATGAGCAGCCACAGCCAGGATCGGGAGGGCGAGTGGGCCGGCCGGCCCGAGGCCAAGGAGAATGTCATCCACTTGTCGAGCATCCGCAAGGGCGACCAGAGCTCCGAGGAGTACATCCTCCACGACGCCAAGTCGATCCCGGAGCCCCAGGAGAAGGGGCCCCGCGGAATACAAAAGACGATGCAGTATACGGTAGCATATGAATAAGGCTGCTGTTTGGGGGGAGGGGGGGCTTTTGGTGTTCAAGTGTTGTCCATCATAATGTTTTCGATTTTTTGCTGTCTCTACCGGACCGGTTTCTTTGAGCGCGGAGCTTGGCGTTGGACTGTGTTGTGCCCGTCTCACGGGGAGGGGGGATGTGTGTATGTACCATGTAACGGCATGACTTTTGGGCTCGGACAAAAAGTACTGCTTAGATTAGAATCATCTTGACTGTACATATATTATCAAATATTTATCAATAACTCTCTTTGTGTACTGGGCAGCTATCATGGATTCAGACTGAATTACTGCCATGCTTGGGTAAGTACTCGATCACAGAGATATGCCAAAGTGGCCGAGTTTTGCGAACCTCACAACCAAGTCTCAGTCAGCCGTCCGACGATAAGCCCCCAACAAAGCGATATTCACTGGATCGCGACCCCCGTCCCGGCGACGCCCCCACATCCTCATCCGGGCGCGACGTGACCTCCCGCGGCCCTTGTCCCAGGGCCTGATACGGATATATTGGCTTGGCATACCCATCCCACGGGGACCTCGAAGTGGAATAGGGGCAAGGCTTGGCCAATTTGCTCAACCCGACCGTAAAAATCCATCCATATTCCAACAGGCCTTAGCTAATCCCCACAGCGGTACACTGCGTAGACCGCTGTGGGCGTTTCTCACACACAGCCACTGTGGGTTCTGAGCTAGCTAGCTGCCGAGAGGAAGGCCGGCAGTTTAGTAGTACTGTTTTCGCCTCGCAGCCGAGGTTGGATATCTACAAAACCCTCCGATGCCTAACCTGACCTGGGGACGGTGACACGCAGGGAGTCTGGTGAGATGCTTGACGCTTTGCGATGCCATATTTGCGTGCATCATCGTCTATCCTCTTGGCCCCCGTAGTATATAACTTTAAGCGCCCAACGCAGCGACGGCGACGGCACGTCAATATGACACGCAGCGGTCAGTGAAGGCCCGTGACATGAAGCTTTTCATTGCTACCCCTTCGCATGGTGTGCGGCAGGCCGAGAACTGGAGTGCAGGGCTAGGACCTGCTTTGGGGAGGTGGTGGGATTTTAGGGAGGCAAAGGTGGTGGTGTATCAGCCGTAGTTTGGACTGGTGGGGTGGGCTCTTATATATAGTTACGGCATACCGTACCTTACCTAAGGTACTGCCGACCTTAGGTGTGCACACCTGCGCAGGGACGTGCAGCTGAGTGCAGGTGGCAATCCCTGAGCGCAGACGATATTCAGGGGCACAGCCCCATAACACGTTGCAGCCAACCCTCCATTCGTCCCTTTTACTCCCCCTTCACATCCCGTTCTCTCTTTTCCAGTGAGGTGGAATGGTGCTGACAGACCTCGGTGTCCAGGTTGTCCAGGTTTGTTTGGTCAGGCAGCAATATACTCTCATTGATTTATACATTTTTAATGAGATTGATACATCAACAGCAAAATCTGGACAAGGCTCTTACATGGTATCTCTCACTTCCTCCCTAGGGCTGAGAATTCTCAATCGGGGCACTTAGCCAGAACCTGCAACTCGTACCCATTTTTCTACCTCGGGTGGCACAGCTCCAATATAGCGTATATCAATGCTAACCTGGTGTGCCTCGGGGTCATTAAAAAATAAATGGGGAGCGATCCGGGAACCCGTTTTAACCGCCGTCTCCCTCAACATTAGTTTGACGAGACGGAGTAGAGATGCCTCACCGGTTTTGCTAGAGCTGCAATCTCGAATGGACTTGGCAATCCCGCCGACGTTACACTCGTAGGGCGAAAAAGGGGTGTCATCATCGCCACTTATGGTAGACGGGGACGGCCGAGCTCGGGCTGGGGGGACACTAACTCATTTCTCACATGCGGCCTCTAATGTTCTGAGTCTTTATCGTCCTGCTGTTATCTATTCTGCAAAAAAAAAAAAAACGCTCCCTCGTCTTTAGGGGTAGATGACTAAAAGGACCGGGCGGGCCCGTCGCTATACTGCCGAGCCTCTCGTCAGCGGTTAAAGGGTTACACTGAGGGAAATGTATTGGGGGCCTTTGTTAGTTTCGGGGGTGTCTTCTACACTATGATAGCCCGTAGCTTGATGCCTCAATAAAAACTATGAGGTTACAAGGTCGCGCTGCCAAGAGGAAGTTCCGGCCCCCGTCACGGAGAGCTACTTCCATTTCAAGCCAAGTTGGCGCCCACCCAGCGGGAACTAAAACCGCTATTGATACTGAAGACTTGTACAGCCCCAGTAAAAGGGTCTATATTCACGACGACATTGTAGATTGATTTAGCCGCTGCATGGCGATTACAAAGCTGACGTGACTATGAAAATATGTCTTGTCGTGTAACCTCTCCTCCCGCGACCGCAACCACCGTCCATCACGGCTTCGGCCGGTCGTGAACGCCTCGCAAATGAATCTCGCCGACCAAGGGTGGCATCAGCTCACACCAGGAGCATCTCACCAAGGGGGACAATATGAGGGATCAAGAGGCTGTGGAGCACAAGACTCGGCAACGAAATATAAAAAGGCGATGGACGACGCTGCTTCTTCCGTGATAACTCCATCATCATCGACAGCAATCACATTCACATCCACCTCATCAACACTACCACGCCCAACTTCCCACCATGGTTTCCACCACCCTCTTCACCGCGCTCATCGCGGCCCTTCCCCTGGCCCTCGCCTCGCCCATCCGCGCGGTGGTCGAGGTGCGGGACGAGCCAACCTTCAACGCTACCCTGGAAGCGCGGTCGGCGCCGCGGCTCATCACGGGCCCGTGGCAGAACTTCCCGGCCATCAGCACCTGGCTAACATTCGACGATATGTTTGAAAAGAATCAGAACTCGATGAAATCAACGGGCAGCACGTGGGACGACATCGGGCGCATCAACGTGGCCATCCGCGAGAGCGCCAAGCTGGGCGTCGACGAGCGCGTCATCCTCGGCATCATCATGCAGGAGAGCCACGGCAACGTGGGCGTGGTGACGACGACCAGCCCCGACGGCGGCAAGACGGCCGGGTTGATGCAGTGCACCGGGTGCCCGGGGTATCCCGGTCAGCACGGCCTGTCGCAGGTGCGTGGTTCTGATCCTCGTCTACCTTGTGGTTCGAACTAACGGTGTCGTGCAGGACAAGATCACCGCCATGGTCAAGGGCGGCACGCAGCACTACAAGCAGAACCTCAAGAACTGGGGCGACAAGTGGAGCGGCGAGTCCATCTACCCGGCCCTCCGCGAGTACAACTCGGGCTCCGTCAACACCAACGACCTCAGCGATGCCAGGGGCGCTACCAAGACCTATGTCAGCGACATTGCCCAGCGCTTCACTGGATGGGTTGACTAAGGGGAGAGAGTGTCTTCTTGGCTTTGATAGACACGGGATGGAGAGTGTAGTAGTAACGTGGTGCCGGAATTTCAAGCCGGTTTGGATGCTTGTTATAGAACCCTGGAGCTGGGAACACTCGTTAAGACTTGACCTCACTTCTCATATTAGCTTATTTATCTCTCCTCTGTCAGGGGCAGAATTCTCCAATTACCTGTGTCCTTTTTGTTTGGGTGACACAGCTTGAATACCCCAAGCCAACCAAACCAGCTTAGTCCCTTTTGACATTGCACAGGGGAGTACCTAAAGGCTACAACAAGCCGAGATGAAATTCAATGTTTGCGCGTCTTTGGCCCTTTGATTATGCTAATAAAGTTGTAACTGCACTATACGATTTTCGCCACCAGCAATACTTTCAGGAAACAATTCCCAGAATTGCTCTAGCATCTTGTAGACGGTAATTTTGGGGGCAGATGGTCTTTGTAGCAAAATGGTGCAACTTTGCCATGTTCTGTTATGGAGGCGGGAAGTGCATACCGTGGCGACGCTGACCGTCATATTAGCGGGCTGGAGCACGTTAGCCTTTATGTTGTATAGGCCTGTCTGGCGATGCCCAGTCCCGTGTAAGCTATATGGCCCTCGGTAAATATATAATGATGTCTACTTGACGAATATGCTTACGACATGATTGGTGCTGCTTAATCCATACTTGATCGGCGAGTGTTAAATACCTATTACATGGGGGGCTTAGCCTAGGCCGGAATTTCGTACACCCAATGCTTACATGCGGGGATTTCGTTCACATTCATCATTATCAGTCCAACTACCGTAAGCTTGTCATGGCTCACGGCGCGTGTTCCAACGGCTGCTCCGATCGCCCGGATTCTGCTACCGTGAATCTAGACATCTTAGGAGTTGGAGTAAGTATATTATAATCACCTATAAACTGTAATACCTATACTAATTAAACTAGGTTCTAATTAGCTGTATTGAAACGGCCCTTATCGTTATTATTTTTACTGTATTCTTCTACCTCGGTCTATTCGATCTAATACGCAACCTACTTTAAGCTAAAGAGAAGGATAGTTAGCTTAAGTTCTAGATATTATCCGAACCTGATTGGTACCACCTTTTTAAACCTACTTTATAATTACAGAAAACTCTACCCTGGACCTAAATTATTTCAGAAACAGATGATTCCGTGATTATCAGGAGCTAGTAGTCCTTATTACAGATTTATAAGCCTCTGATCCCCAAGTAAATTTACACAAACATGACGCCATCAACGGCAACACCTCAGCACCTCATCGCTTTGATACTTAAAAGGGGGTCGCGATGTCAACCGCCACAGTATCACCGGGGCAACCGTCTAACACGCCATATAAAGGGGCCATCAGCCCGAACAGCCCACAATAAAACCACCTGCGCTCTTCAGGGAGCTTGTTACACAAGATTCGGTGAGGAATCTGATTGGAATTGGTGCCGGCTGGACGGCCTGCAGGACAGCACTGCAATTTTGGTCCCAGAAGAGGCCTTCAAGGCTCCTTGTTCCGGCTGGGAGGGTTTGGGTAGGTATGAAAAGGAGAGCGTAACTATGCACTGTAATTCCCATACATAACCCTGACAGCACACAAGCTGACTATGAAAACGGCGGATTGATGTTTGACGTCTACGGTTTTCGCCGTTGGTGGCTAGCACGTCTGAGAACGGCTGAAAATGTACATCCAGGAATAACACCGCCCGTGAAAACTCACACCTGCCCACCACCTCCAGCACAGGCACCACCTACCGCAGGCACCACTACATGCAGCCCTACGACCTTGCGTACCAATTACATAGCACTTTCAGCCTTACAAGCCAACACCTTCGTGGCCGACCCGCCGGGGGGTGCCAGAGGTAGATAATTATAGTTTTGATGGGCCTTTTATTACGTTTTTAAACCATGTTAGCAATTTGAATCGCTACAATAGTGTTAGATTGACCATTGTTCAATTAGCTGTAATTAACTACGATGGAGTATGACCGCGGCTGGAAGGCGGTAGGTGGAAATTGGAGATATACAGTTTAAAATGACATTCATGAATGACAGTGCACATGTTACGCGGTTACGAAAAGGGGCTCACACAGCAGCACCGAGTTCCCCAATTACGTCTGTATCTAAATCAACCGCGCCGGGACACGCCTATTTACGTCACGGGGTGTGACGGTGCTGTGCGGAGACACTTCAGGCCGACGTGGATGGCCAAAGGCAGGGGCTGCAGGTCATCAATGGCACCTGTCACCAGCGATTCTCAGCGCCATTTCGACATGCAGGATGACCTCTCTGCCTATGAGAGCCGACTTGCAACTGTCTGCAGGCTCGTCTTTGTCAATGCTGTGTTACGGGGCTGTGTTACGGGGTAGTGCGTTCTCAGCGACCATGTTCCCTCTTCTCACGGAAAAAAAGTGCAGTTCCATCGCAATCGGCGGTCAGGGCCATTGCGGCGATTACGTTCCCACGAGTTGTGCGCAGATTTCCCACAATAGAAGTAGTGGTCCCAATCGCTTTCAAGGCCGCAGCGCCTTGGAATCGTCGAGAGGGCGCCGCCGCCATGGCGGCGAATGAATGTGTTTGGTTTATTCCCCACACCGGCGCGCCATGTTACAGTTGACACCACCGCGCCCAGGTTGGAGCCGGCCTCAGCTCAGCCCGGCACGACTCCAAGGGACCAGTGAGCCGGGTCGTCCCTCCTTCCTCCATAGCTTGGGATCCCTGGGCCATTTCTACAGTTTTGCTGGTGTTGCAAGTAGGAGGCGTCCAATACCCGAGACATGCCCCCCCTGCTGTCGAGTGGTACCTGGGACCATCGGCCACAGAGGTATGAGATGGTAGAGGCTCTCGGACTGATCTCCATAAAACAAAGGCCTGCCATCCCAACTGGTCGGGTACACACAATTCAATGGAAGGCAAGAAGCAAAAAAAAAAAAAAAAACCCAGACCCGCTGTCCAGTCTCATAGTGGCCACGTCGTGAGAGTTGACATCGAGTCTCGCACTCAGCTCACAGGCGGTACCATAAAGTCTCCCGAGCTTCCTCCTCGGCAAAGTCCTTTAATTACCACGCCCCACCTCTGGTCATGTCACTGGCCGAACATAAAGCAGTGGCACAAGGCGGTTGTTCTGTTATCCTCCCACCAGACCATCCTTCGGTTCCAACACGCCCCGCTCTCTCCGACAATGCCGAACCGGCGTTGCCTGCCGAGACTCTTGAGTGGTTGCCCGATTCGTTACTCCGCTGAAACTGCGTCCATGCAGGAACAACTACCTGCCGAGGCGAATGACCACTCTCAAGCACAGAGAGTTGGCCCTAATGATGCAGGTCCTCGGAGCTCTCAGTGAAGTCATCTTTCGACATTCATCATTGACCTGTGATAGGGGGTTTCCTTTGGTGAGATGATTTCCTCCATCCTCCCGAGATTGAGGACACGGGAAAAAGCAAGCTGGCGGGAGGGAGGTGATATCTGCCATGTGGTTTATAAAAGAGTAGCCGCGAGGTAGTGCAAATTGCCGCCCTGCCATCGGCTCCCAGGTTCAATAGTCAATTTGGAGATTGCCCTGCTTGTAAATGGACCCTTCACAGCACCGGCAGCGATCTTCCCGGGGATCGGGGGTCGTACAGGACTCGCATCTCCGGCATCGCCCTCTCGCACCCGAGGCCCAGGCAATCCCTTCACTGGGCGTTCATGCCTTCGGCCTAGATGCTGTGTTTTCCGAAGCAGACCACCTACCGTACAGCCACCCGAGCCGCAGCAGCAGTGACACCTACTTCGATGGGAGCAGCGATGGTCGTTCAAGCACCTTTACTACCGACTTTGGTGACTCGAGCTACGCCAGCTTTGAACTCACGCAGTGGCAGAGCACAAACTTGTCACCCTTTTTGCCCCCAGGGCGTCAGACCTTGGAGCCGCCTGAGTACGAGCCAGCTTTTGCTGCGGGCTATCGTCAGACGTGGCCGCGCTCGCTACCCATCCCTCCGTCCCGGCCACTCGCTCCACACCCTCCCCTTCGGCACTTTTCCAACGACCACGCAGCGTGGTATCAACGCGCTGAAACCCAAGCACCTCCATCCGGGGATCCGAGACACTTCATTCGAGCTCCAACAAGGGGAGGGGAGCCTATCGACCGCCAGCAGTCGGCATCATTCAGGTCGCCAGTGGCGACACTTGTTCGTGAGGTGGAAGGGCAGCCGTACCGGTGCCAGTACTGGAAGGGTAACAAACGATGCAACTACTACCCGTCGGGCAAGAATTACGCCCATCTGCTCAAGATTCACGAGATGAGGCAGCACAAGTCCTCCCATATCCCGTGCGAAAAGGAAGGCTGCAATATCGTGATCGCCAACGGTCGCCGGGACAATCTCAGGAAGCACCACGACTCGGAAAATTGCGCGGGTTTCCGGAAGAAGAAAAAAGCTCCTGATGTCGCTGAGAAGCTTCCAGTTGACGAGTTAGCTGGGCAACCATCTCCTCCGAGCTCCCTACCATTTACGATAGGGTCGATGGCACACGAAGATACTCTTCAGCCGTTATCGCCAAATCTTCTTCTAATGGAGGATTTTTGTGAAGCCTATCGCCAGATCGAAGCAGGGGAGATCAATGATAGAGCTGGGTTTTACCGTTGAGGCGTGAGATATTGCATACATTCCATCCCAATGTGTCTCTTTTTCCTTTTCTTTTTTTTTGGGGGGGGGGGGGTTGGCGGATGGCCCTCGTTTCGTGATTTCGCGGTCGGGTTGGATACCGAGGGTACGGGGGGAAAAAATGGATAGCGGTCGAGTTGGCATACTCTGGCTCCTACGTCTGTCTCTCGGAGGCTATACGCAAGCAGTAATGACCTAATGACTAGATGACCATCAATGAAATGACTTGCTCTTTGACCATTGCCGGCCCTCAAGCTTTGTCCCGTGTTGGGGTGCTGACCCAAATACGTCGGTAATATGTACCTCAGGGCAAGATCACCGCCGGAACGAGTTGCAATTCCGTCGTTTGGCTTTGTTGTCGACCGACAATGATGGGTTTGGATTGCTGAGCTTGGTAGCATAGCTTGAGATGGCGGGAGGCGGCGGATCGCTCGGCTCTGCGACTGCCTGAGAAAGATGACTCTGGAGAGCCTGGGAGGATAGCACCATACTTTTGAACCAGAGGCTAGGTCAGGTTATGGGATGAAACTTGCCAACAGTATCCTCCAGGTAAGGCAAAAATGCTGAGCGGTAATTTTGCCTCGTGGTCCGCCTGTAGTAGGCGTCCGCCGAGGCGCCTGCCCGAGGCGCTCGCAAGGCTCGGCACAGCCCGTCCGTCAGGGCAATTGCCATCCCGCCCGGCCAACTGATCATCTCCATAGCCTTCCTCAGGTCATTTACAGAAACCAAAAAAAAAAAAAAAAAAAAAAATTTCTTTTTTTGGGTCAAGGTGGACAGAACTGCGCGGGGAGGGGCGCGCAATGCCTTGCAGTGACCAACCGAGGTAGGCGAAACAAGACATTCTGAAGAAGTGCAGTCTTGGCACTTGCTAGGGCGAAACTTGAGGGTCCAAACTATGGCCGCACTTGGAGAGCAAGAATTGCAATGCAGACGGGAAATGTTGGAAATTCCTTCCTCACATCAAACCGACGGTTGGTGCCTGGTTGTTAATGTTGCTTCAAGCAATCATGAGGTAGACAAGTTAAATCGCTCGAATCGCTCAAATACACAATAAAAGGCCCATCAACACGATAACTATCCACCCGGCCCTATCACCAGCGTAGCCCTTGCTTACAGCGCTGCGACCGCGCGTGCAAGTGTTGGGCAATTGGCGTGCAGGCCGGCCTTGCAGTGGTGTGGCTTGCGTGTGTGGCTTTTGACAGGGCAATATTCCTGAATGTACTTTTTCTGCCGTTTTCAGAAGCAACAACCAGGGGGGGACGATGTCACCACCGCCATGGTCAAGGCGGTATGGCGGGACTGGGAAGGGGAGGGGGAGGAAAGAGCACGGGTACTATCCCCGTACGCCAAGGCTATCTGGACCCTGTGCCAAGGGACCCTGTGCCAAGGCTGCCTCACTACCGGGTACTACCCAAAGGCGTGGAGGACGGCGGAGGTGGTTCTCCTGCAAAAACCAGGGAAGGACCCTAGCACGACAAGGTCTTTAAGGCTTATCGCGCTGATTCCGACCTACGGTAGAGGCCTAGAGAGGATGGTAGCAGCTAAGATCTCAGAGGTCGCCCTGGCCGAGGGGGTCCTAGCTACCAACCAGTGCGGAGGTATCCCCAGAAGGTCCGCTACTAGCCTACTGATCGCCCTAATCTACGACATCGAAGATGGCCTACGATGGGGAAGGGTTGTCGGGATCCTCACCAGAGACATAGCCGGGGACTTTAATAACGTCCAAAAGATACGGCTTATTAGCGGCATGAGGAGCGTAGACGCTTCCGACTACGACGTACTAAGGCGACCCCCACTAATTAAAAGGCCGTTAACTGGAAGGTCCTCCTCTTACTTCGTTACCTTTAGCGGACGCTCCGCTTGTATATACGGAACATTAAATAGAATATAGAGTATGAAATTTTCATAAATAGGAGTGTCGGAATCCACTTTAACCCAATGAAGGCCATCTAACTTCGTACTACCGGTAGTTATTTTCTTCTCCCATCTAAGCTAAATAGAAAAAGGGTGCTACAGTCCGGAATGGCCGCTTTGGTAAGCGTTACTTTGGTGTGACCCTTCACTGAACACTGACATGACATTTTGTATGGTAGTGTAAATAAATTGTCAAGGATGGCCCGTTGGCAATGAGTCTGGCGGGTACACTGCCATTATATAGCAGTGCACCCCCTGTGCTCAATTGAGCGCAGGGACTGCGCACAATGGACTTACCAATCCAAGCTATTTACATTTTTCTACGTAACAACTCGACGAGGTCTTCGACGATATTAAGAAGTTCTCGGATAGTGTCTCGGATAGTAAGATCACTTATATACGTATCGCAAAATAGATACATCTGGTGTATCTAGGGGGTATACGGAGGGATTAGAGAAGGGAGGTAGAGATTAACATGAGTTCGCCGTTTTTATAAGGGGGGGGGGTACGAGACATAGGGGGAGAGCTTACCGGGATGGGGATTCGATAGGTCCTTGAACTATGAAGCCCGCTAAGGTGGGCTCGTAGGTAGGGTGTTTTAGGATACCCCGCTAAAAACGGCACCCCAAACAGTGACATAGCCACTCAAGAGAGCATAGGTGAGGAGTAGTGGCACAGCTTAATGCCGGGACGTCTTACGGGGTCATCACGATAGGGGGGCAAGTGCATTTTGGGAATATTTCCTTTCTATGGAACGAACGAGAGTAATTGAAGGAGGCTCAGTTCAAACCGAAGCCCGCCATTGTCACAAACCCGATCAAAAAAACACACCAAACAGCACCATCTTCCATCTTCTATCCCCTACTCAACCAGTAGGGCTGGTTCTCCTCTGTGTTGGACTGCTGCCGCTGCTGATCTTGATGGGTTGTCAGAGTCTCCCCAATTGGTATTGTTACCTGTCCCCTGTGCTCATTTCCATGCACCACGGATGGCTCTGCGACCACGCGTGTCTGGGCTGCTACTTGTTCGGTGACCAGCTCCGCAAGTTTGGATCCTGGTAGTTCTGTCGAGGGTCGTCGAGTAGGCCGTAGCGTAAGTTCGAATGACTCTTGAGTCTCGGGGCGTGGCTTCTAATCACGCTTATGCTCCGTCTGTCATTTTTTCGAGTTCTCGCCCGTGCCACCTTTACCCTCGTGTTCTTGTTCGTGGCGACGCCCTCCCCCAGACAGGGAGAGCATCCATTCCAGTCTTCGAGCTTTCTCTTCTTCGGCCTCATAGAAATGGGCCCGGATTCCTTGACGCCATTGCTCTTCTTCCCGGGTATCCAAGATGTCGATTTCTGTAGCTCGCTCAAGCAGAAACTCCCATTCCTATGGCATGGGCGCGTCTGCGGGCACGTAGGGCCCATAGTCATCCGGCGGAGGGCCCCGAAAGATATCCTCGAGGGCACCCGCTGCAGCGATGCCTGAGAGCATCTTGTGTACGGCAAACTGGATTTCCAGATAGCCCCTGTCTGGTAACGGATACTTTTTCGGGTCCGGTGTCCGGAGTAAAAAGACATCACCATAGTTGACAATCGGGAAATGCTGCGTTGCGCGGCCTTGGTAAGTTCCGTCCTCCTCTCCCATGACGTGAACGCCTCGGCGGTAATTGCCGATGGTACCGTCAAAATGATCCCGGCTACCTGAGACCAACCCGCCCCTCTCGTGCGTGTTCTTCAGCCATACCATCTGGATCCAAAGGTGGCGCGGGTCAGTGTCGGACACATGGTCAATCGGCCGGATTGTAAAGTTGAAGTGATCCCATCTGTAATGGGCCCCAGCTTCAAGCGGAAGGATATTTACCTTTTCGATCTCATCGGGAGAGCAGCGATTATCCCAGTCCTTATCTGACCAAATCATACTAAGATATTCGTTAAAGATAGCATAGTTACGCCTAGCCTTGACCAAGGCCTTGACCGGTATAATATACGCCCCCTGCGCGCCGAGGGAGGGTGCTGGAGAGAACGCAGCGGCCTGCGTACCATTCTAGCACCTCCTTCTGGGCAGCTTTCTCCTTGAGGGTACGCCTATCATCGTTGCTATTCCCGATGGTACGTTGATTATTGACCGTGGGAGGGGGAGTAGGTAGCATAACCGAGTCTACTTCTTTGTCAGACGAGATTTCTAATGTGCCTTGGGCTTACTCTATCCTTTGCTTCTTCATATTCTGTGTTTCTACCCCCTCATCTATCACCTTATTCTTTCCAGTAGGACGAGAAATTACAGCGTCTACCGGCTTATCGGGGTTTTTTATCTTACGGTTATCCCACAAATCTTGAACCTTGTCGAGAGTAGCTTGATATTCGTCGCATCGGCGCTTGAAGAAGTACGTGAGAGAAATGTTCTTCGGATTACGTCCCGTCTTCCAGTCCTCCTAAGATCTCATTCCCAAAAACTCGAACTGGGAGCTAGTATCATGGAGTACCGCTAGTAACATGTACAGTCCCTTCTTCTTGATGGCCCATTGTGTTTTGTCCTGTACGGTAGGGGCATAACTACCCTTATCCGTTCCGACCTGGAGGGCTTCGATGCATTTGTTCACGTAGTCGATGAACCGCTCTCTCAGCTCGCTATCGCTCGTCGGATCAGGCAACTCAGTACCTGATGACTGCGTCGACGGTGGCTGTGACGAATCGGACGGCTGGGCGGGGCTAGATGGATCGATGGAAGATTGGGAAGGCGTGCCGTGCCCAGATGCGCTCGAGGACGATGGTTCTTCTTCGCCAACCCAGGATATGGTCTTGTTACCAATGAAATCAACCGTGATGCGCTGCTGGTTTCGGTATGTGCCTCCTTGCTTGGATGCCATGGCGAACCTGCTGCAGCTAAACCTGTTGGTTCACGTTGAGAAAGAGTTGACAAGTTGGAAAGGAAGGAGAGGTACGAAGATGTCTTACAAGTTTTCGGGAGGTTGAGTTTGGGTGGTCGCCCGGAACAGTGGATAGTGAGTCGCTTTCCAGTAAGACGGGCAAGTGGAAAATAAATAGTTGACGAGGGGAAAGTTGGAAAGTTAAAAGCATGCCCTGCCCAGCACACGGTGTGGTCCACATGCGTGCACGGGCCATGACGACAGCCATTAGAGTTTTGCTTGTCGGCAGCAGCGAGGTGAATCCTCAGTCACCTGACCGCAGGGGAATGCGTGACAGCCAGCTTCTCTCCTCCGCCGTCACTGCCCCGCCGCCCCATATTATTCGTAGAGGACATGTTGTCGCATATGGCATATGGGGTATTATATAAGTGGTATAGCTCTGCAGGCAAAGAGGAATTTCCTTTCCCAAAAAGTGTGACAGAAAGGAAGCGTGGTGGGTTTTGGAAAGACTGGCACGTGTTATTGGTCCGAGTAGGGAGATCCTAGCTGCCTTGTCCTTTGTCCTCCACTTCCTTACCCTGGCGCAGAATCCCCTTTTCCGCTCTCCACTCAGCATACCGCTCCACTCGTTCTTGGTATTCTTGGTAAGCTTCCTCTAAAATATAGCGCCTCCATTGTTCCGCGGCCTCCACGCTGAGTACACCTTCTTGTTGTGCAGCTTCGATGAGCATTTCCCAATCGCCAGGCATGTGTGCTTCATCCCGAACTTGGCCTTTAATACCGCTCGGCGGTGAGCCGCGGAAGATGTCTTTTAAAGCCCCGGCAGCCATCATGCCAGCGAGCAATTTTTGTACGGCGTACCTAAGTCTCAGGAAGTGCATGTTTGGCAATGGGCACGTTGCCTCGTCCGCCGTCACAAGTTCATACCCCCCGACGCGTGTGGCTGGTCGTGAGCTGAGAGGGTTAGGGTTGAAAATATCCTCGCAGTATGTCTGCCTTATGCACGATGCGGTTTCGCCATCAGCGATACTAATGATGGGAAACCCATCCCAGAATTGCTCTAATGCCTTGAAAACGGCAATCGGGCAGCGGGTGGTCTCTGCAGCAAAATATGCCCGACGGCCAAACAGGGACCCACCTTGAAACGCTAAAACTCGGGCCTCTCCCCATTGTCACGCGCCTGCCCTTTTCACGGTGTGACGCCAATTGGAGACATGGACCCTAAACGCGAAGTTGAAACATCAAATTCGACGTTTTTGCCTCGACCTCGCACCACCGAACCACATCTCATCACACACATGTCACACCCATCCAAAGACAACACCAAAAGCCCATCAAAAACACGCATCCAAGAAACCCCGCCAAAATGACAACGCTCCCGCCCACAATGAGGGCCTGGACGGTGCAATCCAACGGCGCGCCGTCATCCCGCACCCTGACCCTCACAACGGTCCCAACGCCCGCCAGCCCGCCAACGGGCTCCAACATCCTCATCAAAGTCAGCCACGCCGCCCTGAACCCAGTCGACCTGCACCTCCTCAACGTCGTCCCAACCTGGCTCCCCTTCCGACGCAGCGCCACCCCCGGGCTCGACTTTGCCGGCGAGGTGGTGGCCGTGGGGCCGTGGGTGCCAGCCGATTCCCGCATCGCGCCCGGCGCGCACGTCGCCGGCGCCCTCGGCGTCGCCCAGATCGCCCTCGGCACCGGGTCCCTGGCCGAGTACGTCGTGGTGCCGGCGCACCTGGTGGCGCTGCAGCCCGCGGGCGTGGGGGCCGCCGCGGCCGCCGGGCTGCTGGGCGTGGCGGGGCAGACGGCCACGCTGATGCTGCGCGCGGCGGGCGTGAAGGCGGGGATGCGGGTGCTGGTGAATGGGGCGAGCGGCGGGGTCGGGTCGCTGGTGGTGCAGGTGGCCAAGGCCAAGGGGGCGGCGGTTGTCGCCGTGTGTTCGGCCGCGAATGCGGACATGGTCAAGGGGCTGGGTGCTGATGAGGCGGTTGATTACGTAGCGCGCGACCCCGTCGAGGAGTACCTCGCCCAGCGCTTCGACACGCAGCCGTTTGACTTCATCTTTGATGCGGCCGGTAGTCAGGCTATCTACCGGCGGTCGCCGGCCTTCCTAAAGAAGGAGGGCAGGTTTATCAGCATTGTGGGCGGCAAGTCGCAGGGCGTCGTGCCCTTTGTCCGCAACAAGCTTCTGCCCGTCTTCCTGGGCGGCACCCCGCGCCCGTTTAGCCTCTTGGGGCTCGCGCCCAACGGGAACAGTGCCAAGGACGTGGCCAAGTGGGTCGATGACGGCTTGCTCAAGCAGGCCCCGATCGACCAGGAGTATGCCATGGAGGATGCGGTGCAGGTGAGTTGTCCCGGGTTGGGGTGTCGTGGGTGGAGTTGCTAACAAATGGGAACTGTAGGCTCTTGAGAAGCTCGCGAGCAAGAGGGCCAAGGGCAAGATTGTTGTTCGGGTTGCGGCTTGAGTTGTGTTTGTTGCCATGATACCATCGTCTTTCTGTATTATCGCGGCCCTTTTTGTGTAGTATTATGAGCGTCCCTCTATCTTTGCGAGGTTACGGGAGTGGCGGTTGTTTATTTTGGCATCGAACAGGAGAGAGGGCAACACAGGCGACGGTTCAAGCCATGGAGAACCCAGAAGCAAAGGAGATGACGATCCGAACATCTATTATAGTGCCCGCAGGGCTCAAGACCAAGACCCTTGCTCAGTCAGGCGCCTCAAGTAAACTGGGAGAAAAACTCCCAACTGTTCTTGGGCGCAAACGGCGTCGAGGAGCCATTATCCGTCTGCGAGGGGTTATGGTCTCTCTTGTGCACGACCTATGTGACCGGATATCCCTCCTTGCACCCTTTGTAAACCTGCCTACACACAACTACGTTCAATGCTAATATCGTTGTTATAGATAAATCCTAAGCCCTCAAAGGTCTCCCGGCTCCATTCAGGCTATTGAACCAGTTACTCGCACAGCGCATGTCGTATGGCAGGAGTTATGTTCGGATCGGGACCGACACGAAGTCGCAGGCGCTGTTGGGGTTCTGAACTAGGCGAGTCTCGATCGGATTCTTGCGGATGGCGCGCATCGACCGAGCTGGCGTGTTTAGGATCCCCCAGTTCAGTTGTAGTGCTCTCCTTCTCCAACTACACCGCGAAGCTGGCCTTGTTCGATGAACTGAACTTTCCTCGCTCTCTTGAGCTTATTTGATAGGCAAATGTTGGAGATCGCAGTGATCGGGTCCTTTAGAATATTAGCGCGAGCCTAGCGCTCTTGCCCAGGTCAAGGCACTTTGTGTTGGAGGTGGCGCCCCACCTCGAGGGTGCAGGGTGCACACGCCACTTCGCTTAGCTAGTGCCTTTGGGCCACACCTAGATAGCCGTTGCAGGGCCAGGAATTCCTGGCTCACAACACCAACAATCCATCACCAATTTTCCATTGCTCTGTCTTGCCCACACTTTGCGCTAGTGGTTGTGCCGCATAACTGCGGTGGGTGTGGTGCAGCGCTCTGCGCCCAGCCACAGCTGTGGCTGGGAGCTCTGGCTCCTTGCAGGAGTCTAGGTCCTTGGCATAAGCACACTCTCTTTTGTATTCTATATATTCGGCGCTCGCGCGTCTTGCTCTCTTAGCTAGAGCATACTCAATTCGATCACTCCCCTTTTCCATTGCTCCGCTCCAAAAGTGTCGGAGGTTGGCATATGCCATATCGTCTGCCCGTATAGTCTTGACTCTTTAGTGCATGCATGCGAAAGTACTGTGCCCAATGTTTATGTGTACTGTTCTCAGCTCCAAAACTGGCTGAAGTTACGATCCAAAATTGAGCGCGCCTGGCGGGATTGGCCCACTTTTACCAGAGCCAGCGGCTCACCAAATGCATCTGCGGGGCGGTGTTGGAGGGGTCCGTGTTTAGAAGGAACAGAGCAGTATTGATACTATTTATTAGGGCCTTGTAGACACAAGAGACTACCCGCACCGCAAACAGAACTTTCGGCCATACCGATATCCACTCGTTCTCCCCTTTTCCCTTTCTCGCATCAGGCACACGGAACAGCACCGCCCCACACGGCTAAGACGGCTGCAGTACCCAATCAGCCCCAACTCACAGTCCCGCCCGCCGCCTGCTCTTTCGAGTAACTGACACCGTAAACCTTGAGCCCCTCGCCATTGAGTAGCGTAATTGTCCCCCCGGCATTAGAAAGTGGCGCACGCGGCACCTCAAACATCAAAGACGCCTCAGCGGCAATGCTCAGCCCCTCCGAAAGCGTCTCGTGCTGGCCAGTCTTGTTCCGAATCCGCCACCCGCTCAGGTCCACCTCCTTAGCCGTGCGATTCGCCAGTGTGACGGTCTCGGGCGCCGTGCTGGGATGGCCGTCCGGTCCGGGCGTGTTGACCAGCGCCTGGACGATGGCGACCGGCGAGTCGGCGAGCTCGTCCTCCTCGCGGGTCGGGGGTGGCACTTCGGGCGAGAGGAAGTTGGCCCAGGTGAGATACCCAGTGCGAGGGACTGGCTGGCCGGTTTCATCGTCTGTGTGCACGGCCTGGGAGGCGAAGCCAATGAACAAGGCCGCCCAGTGGTCCGCAAACTGGATGAGCAATGCGCCGTCCTGGTAGACGCCGTTATCGCGGGCGAAGCGCTGCGGGTTGCCCTGGTTCATATGCACGTTGTGGATTCCCTTGCCGTTGTTGAAAGCGGAGCCGAACAGGTAGATTGTGGCTTTTTGGGCAATGGCGGCGGTGATGGTGGGTTTGAGCTGGTCAAGGATGTCGTTGTCCGGCCCGTCGACGTCGTGTGGGAGGATACGGCCTTCGGTGCGCTGGAAGAGGTTGCCGCGGATGAAGTCGAGGGCGAGTCCTCCGGGGGCTTGCTCTGCCGTGCCGCCGAGGGGTTTGAAGCCGTAGTCGAGTTTGGCAAGGTCGGTGGTGATAGGGTGGTTGATTTTGGGCGTGGACCAGAAGGTGAGACGGGATTCATTCTGGTCGCCCGATTTGATGTTGATGGCGGCCCGGCCCCGGCCGTTTTCGTTGTCGGTGAAGATAAGCGACAGGTGCGGGGACTTGGGGTCCTTGTCGCGGCCTTCGTAGGTGAAGCTGACGGGCCTCGCCTTCCAGACGCCATAGTCGTTGACGGGCATTGTGGTGACAATGTTCTTCAAACTAATAGAAGGCTAGAGGCTAAAATTGGGAAAGCCCAAGAAAATGTGCAAGACACAGGGTAGTAGTGAAGAGTGAGTCTGGGACGGGAGTGGGGAGATACGCAATTAGGCCACAGGGAACTGACGAGGGAACCTGAGTGTTATACTCACGTTGACTCTTGCCACAAATGACTGGTAGAGAAGGGGAGGTGCGATTGTGACGTTCCCACAGCCTTCTTCTCCAGCGACGAAGCGGTCAGCGACTGTGACACAACAAGGCGATGAGACTTTCAGCTGACCACGCACACCGGATGGCGAAAGGAGACTCATCATTTGTGCACCTGCGTTCTAGACCTCGATGGCTTCCCGCTTAAGGTACCCAGCTCTCCACATTCTCTTTTGCCGACAGCTTGCTCCTCAGCCCCGACCGCCACCATGTTGTTTGCAAGCTAATCACGGCTCTGTAGGGCTGAGCTAAAGTGAGTTTATGATGTGCTCAGGCCCGATTGGTTGGGTACTACCATCACCTTTCTTTTGTCTGCAGTGCTGCTATTTTGCATGATGTTGTGGCCGGGGGGGGGGGACATGAAATGAGTTTATGAGGGTTTCATATCGTAATACCTGTCATAACTATATGAGTGTGAAATGAAACCTGTCGGGTGTGTCATTTATTTGTATCTTATTGCGAGGGTAGAACGTAATCTAGCGAGAACCAAAATCCGATGTATATGCCGTAATAACGAAAACAGGATATTAGTGTCACGGAGCCACGGCGCTGGGTCCGTGCTAGGCCTTGAAAGCCAGAAGTCTCCTTCTAATCATGCACTTCTTGGGTCTATCTAGTACGATAGAGGTGTCAAATCATAAAGCAGAGACTATAGGGGGAAAAAATGAGATGGAAGTCAAGTATAGAAAATACTTATCTTCGCGACAAGATTGGTAAGGTTACTGTAGTGGTCACCAACTGGTCTCCTCAGTCATTTGACAGTACTCTCGCCCGCCAAAATATCACGAGACCTTTTCCATCCGTGACCACTTCCGAGGGTGCTGTTCTTCCAGGAACCGTTTGAGGCGAGACACAACCTCAGCGTGACAGCCATCCAAAGCCTTTTCAGCCTTCTCGATAGCATCCTTGAAGACGCTCTCGCGCTTTTCGAGCCCTAATAAATATTCGACAACATCTAGCCTTCCATTCATAGCAGCCGCCGTCAGAGGGTTTTGGTTTTTGGCGCCAATAGAAACCTCGGCGCCAGCAGCACGTAGCAAAAGGATTACTGACAAATCCCCCATGGCTGCAGCTCGAGAGAGCGGGGAAGCAGAGCGCGGGTTTACCGGGTTTGGGCTTGCTGCTCGATCGAGCAGCAGCCTGACGAGAGCGAGATCCTCTCTCATGCAGGCGCGGGCTAGGGCGCTATCCCCTTCGTAGTCGGCCGGAGGGCTTAGCTCGGCTCCGCGATCTAGAAGCAATTCGACGAGCTTTAGGGAGCCGGTCCCCGCCGCACTCTCGAGGGCAGTGGGTCCGAGTTGCTGGCTGGTCTGATTCGCCCTCCTCCAGTAAATGTCATCACTATCTGGTGACATTTTCGGAACCGTCCCTCGCTTGTTAACTCTCGCACCATGATCCAGCAGCATTTCCACAATTAGCCTCGTGTCCTGAGAACTGGAGTCCCTGGCGACCGGTAGGATGCTATGAGTACCTTTGTCTATACCCCAGGGTAGACAAATCTCCTTGCATCGTTCGCATCGAGTCACAGCTTCGCTGGGATCTGCCTGGCCCTCTAGGAGCAACTTTACGGCCCTAGGGTCTCTTACGAGCTGAAGGGATGAGACGCAGCAGTTACGGCCCCTGGAATTCGGGTTGGCATGGCGGTCGAGAAGAAGCTTCACAAATGCAGGGAGGAGGGAACCACTTGCGATGCAAGGAATATGATGATGACAGCGGCTCCGCATCGAATCCGGCTTCGACCATGGCCAGGATACCTGTAACCCCGCATCTTCGGGGAGCCAATCTTAACGCGGTACCTTGGATGCGCCGGCGCTGCGATTCTGGGAGGGGAGACGGAGCATGAAGGTATTCCTGCAGCTCCCGGGTGCCTCTCTTTGCGTGCGAGATGATGCCCGATACGGTTATCGGCAACGTGGGCATCGGTTCAGCGTGTAGAGACCCGCGGAGCACCTCGACGACACCTTCCTGGCCATCCATCAGAGCCTTGTCGAGCAGGGTTATGCCAGAGCCGTATGTATAGTCGTCCAGGGTAACGTTAGCGTCTAGCCCGCTCTCTAGGAGCAACTTCAGCACTTCAAGGCGGCGCTTCCTTTAGAAACTCTCCTTTTCAAGCGCCAGAAGTAGATGCTCGACCGCCGTCATGCTGCAGTAGCAGATATTGAGATCGGCTCCATCTTGAATAAGGATCCTCACGGTGTCCACATTGCCTCTCGTAGCCGCCGCGATAAGCGGTGAATAGGCACGGGATCCATTTTTGAGCGTTCTGTCCATGATGATCAGACTGTTGTAGTCTTTGATATTCGGGGATAGACCGTGTTCGAGCAGACTTGCACAAGCTTCGCCACAGTCGTACCACGCTGCGAGGATGAAGAGTCCTTGGCTGGCCCTCTCATGCTTCAGCAGCAGCGGGGGGTTCGACAACATGTTGGGCAACACAAAGTGATGAATTCGGTGTTGGTTTTGGCCCAGGGAAAATCTCTTAGGCCACACCAGAACCACGCTCAGCTATCTACCAATCAGGAGGTGGCTACAACCTTCTAGGAGGCTCACGCTCACCCCTTCCAACAGTAAAGTGGATGAGCTAGAAAAGAAAAGTGGCTTATGAGCAAGATTTATTCACCGCCTTGAGAATAACAGAACCCTTATGTGCATCCTGACCTTGGCAATTCCCCTGGATGTATGGTGATGTTTTCAGGGCCCAACGTTGATCCGGACTGGCCAATAGGGGTTGCCCAACCCCTCACCGCGCCGTGTTCTGCCCAACGCCATGTCTCAACGTTGAAGCCCAAAACTTGCTCTAACAACGTCCTCTCTCGGCTTCACCCTGTGCCGTTTCCCCAGATGTCGGCAGTCGACAGACTCCCCGCCGAGCTCATTGACGAGATTTTTTCGTTTTCTTGTGCTTGCGTCCTCCGGCGACCAAATCCTGACAGAAATCTGCACCAATGGAGCGGTTGGAGTGATCTCTCCACTCTCTGGAGTCTTTGCTTGACTTCGAGGCAATTCAAAAACATTGCGACGAGACATCTCTACCACTGCCCCTCCGGCGCCCGTGGCGTAGCCACCTGGTGGCTGCTCGCCAGGACTCTCATCGCCTGTCCAGACATTGCCACTCATGTCAAGGGGCTGTACATGGATGCATTTGATGATTTGGGAGGATCCGAACTCCCACACGACATTTCGACCTTGTATTCGTCAGGCCAGCTCGTCCGCGCCGAAGGGAGACCCGGAGAGGACCACTCGTGGCTGTTGGCTCGGTTGATGCTAGGCAAGTCCGCAGCCTGTCTTGATCTGATGACCGCTTTGTGCCCAAACCTCGAAACCTTGGACGCCGTAATCGACATGGAGCTCGACAGCATTACCTTCACCCGCCCCCAGCTGTTTGCCTTTTGCCCGCCAAAATCAATGCAAGCCTTGACGAGTTTGACTGTCTCACCCAAAAATACTGAGGATGGCATGGACCTCGAGGAGATTTGGGATTTGCTCAATGCCGCCCCAAACCTGACGACGATCCGCTGCTATGACCTGAAGGGCTGCAGCGATAGACTAGCCCTAACACTAGGTCGTGTCACGTCGTTGGACCTGAGGTCGAGTGCACTCGATGATGATTCCTTGGCCAACATTTTCTGCACCTTCCCCAACCTGGAGACATTTACCTACCAGTCGGGCCCTACCGCCTCCGAAATACCCTTCTTTATCTGGGACATTAAAGACATCCTCCGATATGCCCTGAAGTTGACAACATTTACGTTAGACTTGGCCGCTGACGAAATTAATTGGAATTTCACTGATAGACAAGAATACTGTGATGAGGATTGGGACGACCTGAAGAAGGCCCTGGGCCAGAGAGGCATTGCACTTGATTATAAATGGCGTGGATCCAGACAGTTTTAGCACAATGTTAGTTGTAGTATTTTCATTTTACAATCTTAACAAAGCAGCAAGCCTATGGCGACACAACCCCGAACTTCTTCCACCACTAGCTCTGACAGCGCAGATATACCCCCGGATCACTCACACCGTTCGAGTCGTCCCCTCCAACCTGCCTCGAAAACTGCGCGTTTGAATACAAGGCGATGGCCGGGGCGGCCAAGAATACCCCGGCAAGCGCAGGGCCGGCAAGGGTGCCAGAGGTGGATAGTTTTTTTTGTTGATGAGCCTTTTATTGTGTTTTTGAACGATTTAAGCAATTTAAACCGCTACAACAGTGTTGAATTGACTGCAATGGAGTGCGACTGCATATGGTCTAGCTCAAAGGCGGTGTGTGGAATAGTGGGTATGGATGATGTAACTATAGGTAGGTTGTGACATTCTCTACGATGTATGGTACGGCGTTACGCGGCCTATCACAATACAACAAGCTGAGAACCTCCTAATATATGTGATTATTGACTCCTTGAACCTTGACCTTTTGTTCTCGACTGTCTAACATAAGTAGCCCTCGAATGTGGGAGCATGGCACTGCGGAAGCACATCGTATGGCAGGCAGTAAGCTAAAGATTAGCTAATCAGAAGGAGGAACTATTACAGCCGTAGTCTTTTAGACCATGTTGCTGCAGTATTAAGCAGCAGGGTGAAGCGAAGCAATATTATCAAACTTGCCCACAAAGGCGTTAAATGCTATAACCTAGTGAGCATCTATCAATGGTGATGCAACCAAAACGTGCCCAGATTGCTTCCTGTCTAATGGTTGGTGTGACGCACAGAGTTCTCTACCGTGAGGTTCAATTTCTACTCCACAATCCCAAAATCCGGGCCCAAAACGGCCATTTCCATCACAACTCGCGACGAGTGGCTCAAAATACCGCCCCTAAGCGCTACACCCACCTGGGTAACTAGGGCAGTAGACCTTGTACGAGTGAACACGGCCATCTGGGTTCCAGCAGGCACCCGGGCCGGCGTCGGCACCGGGGTCCGAGCAGTCCGGTGTCTGGAAGAGAATGACTTGACACCTTGGGTCCTTTTTCAACATCTGGATAGAGCTGAGGGGGACAATGCCTGAGGTCCTCTGCGAGCTTGGGCTACGGCCGGGAGCCCAAGTACACTGGCCGCAGGCTTTCCCGTCGAGAACCTCGACTCTGGCGTAGTTGTCACCGCACTTGTCGTCGTAGGATAGAGTGAAGGTTGCGAGGGTGTCGCGCTTGCTAATGGTGGCGGCGGATGTGCTGTCTAGAAGGCCAGCAAGGGCTGCTAGGGTGATGAGGCTGGATTGTAACTGCATGATGGCTAATGCTTGACTTTGGAGTGTGATTGTGAAAGCCGGAGAAAAGGCTTTTGGGGATTCGTTGGTTGTGGTGGTATGGGTGGATGCAAATGGAGGTTTGGATGGTTCCTTGAATGTCTTGGAAGTGGGACCGTATTGATGAAGGTGGTGGAACTGATGATGATGAATTAGACTGAACAAAAAACATCGGGGACTACTGTATGTTAAATACATCCTATCCTTTGGGCAATCCCCAACCAGGCTTTAGCTCAATTGCTTCTGATAGGTACAGCGTCTCAGCCCCATCCCCCAGCGATTCAATGGCAGAGCCACAACGCCAGTGGCCAAGAACAGCCACTGCACTAGTTTGAGGCTTGAGGCTTGGCTCAGAAGATTCGACGCAATTGGCCATGTTGAAGGCGCACGCTATTAATAGGACATTGTCTTCTCGGATTCGTCGGGGTCTGCGGCGTCACCTACAGCACGCTGCTGTTCTGTTCTGCCAACGTTGGGCAAGTCGAACCACACCGAATGACTGTGTCTGGGGTCTGTTCTGGAAACCCTAGATTTCGGGAGCGGATGATCCACTGGTCGATAATTAAGATTCTACGCTTCGATTGAAGATGTTGCCGAAAGTTTGTGGTGTTTTGAGCACTCCATGCTGGGCAATACTTACAACAATACATGAGGCTCTTGCCCTTGAGGTGACCGAGTATGCTCCAGAATTGGGCTTGAAAGTCGGCCCGTATCTCTGGAAATTGAAGAATCCTCAGAAATGAAAGACATTTTCGTTCGTCGTATACCCTGGTTGCTAGTACTACTAGTATCTTGTGATACTGAGATCATTCAGTGCTATGTGAAGACATTTGGAAGCTTAAGATACTGAAGATTTGAACTGTCGTGATAGGCAAGGTAGGTAGGTAGGTAGGTAGGTAGGTAGGGTAGGGTGATAAACGGGGTAATGGTGGGGTTGTGAAATCTGCTGGCTAATATTGTCAATATCGCTTATCAGACGATATCGATAATTGAATTGAATTATTGCCGATAACTTTGCCTAACTTTATGCTCAATTTTATTGACGCGCACCCTACTCTATATAGGCTTAAGGTTAAAGTAATGTAGAACCGGACTCCTGTATTTCCTGTGCCACTGTGACATCTGCGCGCCGTTCTTGGCCAACCAAGAAGCTACTGCAAATATATTTTCTCTGCAGCGGTTTTTCACGGTGGCTACCGACTCCCCAGTCTTCTTCGCACTGCCCCTATCGGGCGGCCCTCCCCAACGTTATCCTCCGAGGTAGGTTTCTCTGGTTCCGAGATACAAATTGGCGAGGGGCTAGCACATTCCCCCAAAGGCTCTACCAGCTCTACCAGCTCCACCAGCTCTACCAGCTCCACCAGTTCTACCAGCTCCACCAGCTCTAGCTACAGCTTTTGCCACCTCACGGGTCGCCTCGGTCGCCTTTCAATAAGCTTGAATAAGGGTAACCCCGCCATACCCTCCTTCTACCCAAAACAATGAACGGATCCCCCAAAGTCGCCATCATTGGCGCGGGCCTCACGGGCCTCCTGACCGCCCACGGCCTGAAGAAGGCAGGCTTCGACGTGGTGCTGTTCGAGCAGGAAACCAGCCTCGACGCGCGCACGCGCGACTGGCCGCTGCTGCTGCACTGGGCATTGCCGACAGTCCAGACGCTCCTGTCGGATTCCGCGCTCGTCAACTTTTCCCAGGCCGTATGCAACCCCCACCTCGAGTACACGCCCGCGGTTGAGTCTATGCCGTGCATCAACGGCCAGACCGGCGAGGTCATGATGCGCAGCAACATGCCCGGGGCGAGGCGTGTTGCGCGCCAGCGCCTGCGTCGCGTCATGGCTGCCGATCTCGCGAGTGCCGGGATGATTCGGTGGAATAAAAGATTGGACAGCATTGACGTAGGTGGTGGGGGTGTTCGACTTACTTTTGCCGATAGGACAACGGCTGAGGCCGACTACGTCTTTGGTGCAGACGGCGCATCGTCAAAGGTGCGCGAGTGGCTGTTTCGAGGCGATGAAGCAGCCCGCGTCAAGCCCTCTGGGCTCATGTGCGCGACCGCTGTTGTCAGGCATGGCGACGCGGCAAAGGTTGAGGCTGTCGTCAAGGTACACCCCGTCGCGGCGGTGACGGTGGGTACGACGTCGAACTGTGGGGTGTCTGGTACGTGCCCATTATCGATCGTATTGCAATCATTTTGGTGTTTGTTTTGACCATTTTAGTCATGTACGCCGACGACCCAAACGATATGTCCACCTGGGCTATAGCGTGGATCAAGGTCTGGCGCCGTAGCACTCTGCCTGAGCCACCTGCGAAAAGAGGCCCGGAGGCACTGGCATATATCAAGGCGACTTCTGACGACCTGATTGAGCCGTTCCGCTCGCAGATCCAGTCAACACCCGAGAGCGACGGCTGCTTTATTGACGAGATGCGAACGTGGGTGCCCGTCATGTGGGAGACGCATGGCGGCCGCGTCACGCTCGCTGGCGACGCGGCACACCCGATGCTCGTCTACCGTGGCCAAGGCTTCCAGCACGCCGTTGTTGATGCCGAGCGCTACGTTGAGGCCCTTGTGTCGGTACGCGACGGGAGGGCGAAGGCGGAGGAGGCAGTCCAGGTATACACGGCCGATGTGGTTGAGAGGGGGGCTAAAGCGGTAACGCAGAGTTTGCGTGAGGCAGAGCTGTCGATGGACCTGGAATCGGTGGGAAAGATGATTATGGCGAAGCAGGGGCATGCTAAGTCAGCTTAAGACTTGACTGTAACTATAGAAGGAAGGGGGGGGGGGGGGGGGGGGTATCTAGTCTGATATTAAAGACACTTGGGTGAGGCGTGGGCGCGTGAAACAGGTATACTAGAATCGGAGGAATAGATAGTTATCTAGAACCCAATTAAACCATCAACTCCAAAAACGCAAGAGCCCAAAGGCTCCTCTAAAAGGGTGGTTAGGTTGCCAGGGGCGCCAGGGATGGTAAGTTATAGTGTTTATGATGAGCCTTTTATTGTGTTTTTGAGCGATTTGAGCGATTTAGATCGCTACAACAGTGTCGAATTGACTGATGTTCAATTGACTGTGATTGATTGTAATTGACTGCGATGGGGTGCGACCGTCAGCGTGATCCCCCTGTCTATCAACCTTGCTTACTTGTACGTCGCGGTAACACTCTCCCCTATCCGCCTCGTATTCCTAATCGCCGTCGGATCCTGTTGCATTTAACAGAGCTAATATCCAAAAGAGAACTGGCCACGTGTGCGCGGGACGCACACGGCTATAACCGCCAAGGCTACCGCTCTCTTCAGTAGATTTCGAGCAGCGATCAACACATCTTTTCCACTTGCACTGTAGCCTGCATTTTTTCGAGATCACGATAGCATTGCTCGTCGGGCACGTGGCACGGTCCTTGACCTCTGCCGTTCTGTAAGGGGCGCGCGCGTGCGAGACCGGCTTCCTGATCGCCGGCATCTACATTCCGTGGCCGCCAGTGGATGACAACCTAGTGCTGGACGTTCGGCAGCCTTCCAGGAACAACATCTCGGGTCGCTGAATGTCTGGCCCGGCGCTTTACCATTTGTCAACCCATCAGAGTTGTTATCCTCTAGAGAGGAAATGAGATAAGATTATTGATATTTATTGTTTACGGACAATGGGTATCGTTTCGTATTTCCCACGCTGGAAACGGTGTGTCTTTAACATTCTCGCCCTGCTCACCACTATTCCTGGTCAAGCGGTCGGATCCCCTATCGAGGCCACTCCAAACCCAACACTTGATGCTATCCGACAGAAGCACCACCTCCCCGGCCTTGTGGCTGCCCGCATCCAAGGACGGCATCACAATCATGCAGCCATTATTGCTCAAGTTGCTGGCGTTCGGAAGTTTGGCAACGATACCAAGATGACAACTAGCGACACATTTCATCTCGGCTCACTGACCAAAGCCATGACGGCGACCCTCATCGCTCTGCTCATCAGCGATCCGCAGAACGGGTTAGGCTGGAACACGACGGTTTCTGAAGCTCTGCCACATCTCACGGGAATCGCCCCAGAGCATGGCAGCACCAGCCTGAGCATGCTCGCCGCTCACCGCGCCGGATTCAACGACACGGCCCTCATCCTGCAAGACGTGCCATTGTGGATCGCGATTGCAAATGGAACGTACACCCTGACCGAAGGCCGCCGCCTTATCGCGGAGCGGGCCTTTGCGTCGAAGCCTATCACATCCCCGGGCAGCAGCTACTTGTACTCCAACCTCGGCTACATGGTGCTCGGCCACCTCGTTGACGTGCACTACCAAGACGGGGGGTGGGAGCGCTTCATCCGCGAACAACTCTGGAATCCGTTGGGCATGAAAGACTGCGGACTCGGTCCCGTGCCCCAGGAGACACCAGAGTCCATCACCAACCCATGGCCGCACTTACCCGGCAACCCCGATCCGGTCCCGGTACCACCGGACACGGATCTGCCATCCGTGATGGGCCCGGCGGGGACAGCCCACTGCACCATCGGATCGTACGCCAAGTTTCTCTCGCTGCATCTGGATGCGATTTTGGGAAGGGAGACGTCTTTCCTGCCGCCTTCTGCCTTTCACGTCCTGCACACGCCGTATAGCACCCTCGCCGGTAGCCCGCTGACAGGCGGGGTGGGAGATATCTACACGCCGGGAGGGTGGCTTCTTGTGCCCGATGACGGAGTAAATGGCCAATATTTACTGCACGACGGGACAAACTCGATGAATTACGCGTGGGCTTTGGTGGTGCCGGGCAGAAACGAGTCGTATTTCATTGCGACCAACGTTGGAGGGGCTGACCAGGCTATGAGCGATGTTGCAGAGCGTCTGTTTGCGGGAACTTTGGGGCTGTAATAGTGGCAGTTATCAACCTAAATTGTTTTAGCCTGGTAATAATCATCAATGCCGCCCTCGTCGACCCATGCCAACCATACCACACTCGCCGCTTTTTCTCAGGCACCTGCCAGAAGCCGCCAGAAAATCACCGGTGAAGTGACGGGAACCCCATTTATAAAGTCCTCAGGACTAACGGCCCTAGCGCAATCAAGACATCCATAGCAAAGAGTGCATAATCCCGCCTGGTAGTAGCCGAGTGTATTATGTCCCTCGAGTCTAAGTTTGGTAATACGGTTACATCCGCTGTGCAAGTGTGTCCAGACGGGTCGTTAATAAACCCAGGAGACGACGACATATCGGGGCCTGACAGCAATACTTGGCTACAGCTTGAGTTCGGCGAGAAGCTATCAAGTATGCTGGATGGGATTTCCATCTAGATTAAAACAGCCTGGTTGTATGAGACGAATCTAGGCACACGAAATTTCCCTTTTCGTTTGTAGTCCTGAGCTGGGTTGAGCTATGGCTGATTCGTCCTGAGCTTTCCCTGATTTCTTCCCTGAGCTAGGGTGATCCCATACACGGCCGCTTCACAACCTTAAAGGCCCGTTTTCAGTCCCCGGCTAAATTTTCCTTTTGATGGAAAGTAGCTGACGTGTATGATTCATAGGAATGGCTCCTAGGCAGCAATTCCAATTACGATTCACGCGCGTATACTGGGTATGCGTATGACTCGTATCATGTGTGATGAAAATCCCTATTGCTAAAGCAAAGCAAAAGGATCCAATTACACCTAATTCAGATCAATATACTATACTACAGAAGGATATAGTATAGGATATAACCAGCTCCAGCGAGGGGACTTTCTGGGCCGTGCATGCACCGCCATAATTAGCAAGGAGACTTCGCTCAAAGTCGGTCATCATAACCCTGCGGTTCTCCTCACTCCACAGCATGTTGAGAGCCGACACATCGGCGCAGGTAACGCCCATGTCCGTGGAGAGCGCGCAGTGCAGGCGGTGCGTAGATGCAGTTGCAAGCAGTGCGTGAATGCAAGTCAAGCAGCAGTCGCCACACTTAGCCTGAGCCAGCCTGAGCGGGTGTGAGCCTTGTTTCAGGCCACTTCTGGGTCCTGAACCCATCTCTTGGCTACGGAGCCCACCTCGGGCTACTGATCTCAATTTTAGGCCACTAATCCCTTTTTTAGGCCACTCAACCCACTTCTAGGCTGCTGATGCCCATTCCTAGGCCACTGATTCCCCTTTCCAGAAAATCCCAGTACATGCCTTAAGATGATAGATCCCTAGACGATATCCTAGCTCAGAATTTTGGATGGTACACGGTATTCCAGCCCAGAGTTTAGGATGGTACATGATAAGTCTAGCACATAATGGGATGCCCCGCAGCATATTAATACATAATAGGGTGTCTCGGAGCATACACCGACATACTCTGGGATGGTACATAATATTCTAGCTCGGATTATGGTATAGTACATGGTATCTCAGCTGGGAATTTGAGATGGTACATCCGATCACTCAAGACGGTCTATTTGCTGAAACTAATATTCTGTATGTAAAGAACCGCTCCGGTGGTTGTTGGGCCTAGCATTTTTCTAGTGTTGCGGCTTCCAGCCTGTCCCTTCGCCGTGATTGTTTGCGCCCACGTCCCCCTGGGGATGAAAAGAGCCCTCAGGATGCACTGAGCAGGCGGACCATGCGATTCAATGGATTTATACAATGCAATAGCCGACGCTATCAACAGCGGCTAGCTTATGCTTATAATTCCATCCCGCTAACCTATATCCAGAGAAAACCGAGTAGAGCTATTCTTCGTCGACTTGCTTGAATTCTGCTCCGGTACAGATAACGATGCATCGAAACTGGATTTCACAGGAATTACCCCGCTTCAGAGCCAGGTGTTCCTTGGACTGGTTAGCCGTCCGGATCGATTCCTCCCACACGTGAGAAACAGGGATCCAAGAAACGTTGGAAGCTTTGGGACAAGAGAAATGTCGGTTTGTCACTCGCGCGTGGACTCCAGAAGTCGGTTCAGAAGTCGGGCTCACAGACGAGATCGTCCGAATTGGCGGCTCCCCGACAATGGGCAGTTCGCATCCATGACACATTGTGTCGAGCCGTGACTCCCAAAAAGTTGCGAGAACCTCGGTAAATGTCACCGTAACTTGTTGGTGCCCGACGCAGAGTACGAGGTATGGTTCGTCGGTCGCTGTCGAGATAGCATCTCCGTCCGTGTCAAGCGGCCGGAGGGACTGTTACCCGCCGTACCATCGCTTCTGTGACAACTTCAACAACACCGTTTCCAGCCGAGTCCTGAATGCAGCAGCTTTGTCCGCGCCTTCATCGGCGATGATCTGAACAATCGAGCACAAGAACCTGTTGATCGCTCCGCCGCCGTTGTCTGGCAAATCCTGGCTCAGTTGAATGGCAGCTTGCGACAAGTCTGCACAGAGAAGGGTGGAAGAGTCGGTAAGTACCGTAGGTATTCAAGAAGGTAACTTGTACTCCTCGGTAGTGCAAACTGGTCATGTGGCAATGACACGCTCCACGGTCGTCCATCCGCCGCTGAACCATCTTCCCTTCACTGATTGTCGCATTCCAGCTCACGCCACACCATATCTACTCCGCACACTAAGCCCTGTTCGGGAGATTCAGTGCATCACGGAGCATGGCCGCTGAGCGCCCGGTCAGGGTGTGAACGTCTAGACGGGTCTGGAGGCTAGCTGAACTGCCGCATCGCCAAGACCCGTGCATCCCGCGCCTGCGGATTGGACAAGCGTCGTCTTGTGGCTGCTGTGTTACATGGGTGCTGAAAACCTAGCATACGGTTATTGATTATTGATACTGCCGGCGTAAGCCACTCAGCCATCATTTATGCCCTACACCCAAAGCCTCCATTGCACACACTTGACAGACACCAGGAAACCAGTTGTTCATCTGTCAGTGTTCCACCAGTCACGGCAAGCTCCTAGAGGCGACCAGAAATTCCTTGGTGCTTTGCTCGTTAGCCAGGTCGGCGGCAGCGCCGTAAAAATCATCAAAGGTCCATGACTTACGGAATACCTAGTAGCTAATAAGACCATCACCGGTCCACCCAGGGTGACCTCAACGAGAAAAATAACCCCACCCAGTCCCGACCGAAACATCGCAGGTCCTCTCAGCTGATGGACTTAATCATTCCAGCCTTCACGGCTTTTCATGCCCATCGTTTCTCATGACACTAGCTCAGCTGCAAGGTATCGGAGCGATGGTGGATAGCACAGACTTGTGCCATCCAGCCTCGTCGGTCAGGCGCCCCTGCAGGTGCGCTATCAACTACCGGCCCCTCTTTGAACGCCTTTCATGGCTATGACTCGCCCCGGGGTTCTGGTGACGGTTCAAATGGTGCTGGCATTGAGTGTTGCCCACTATCAACGGGCTGCGAACATGGAGGGCCCAGACTTCAAGAGAACCGACCCTCACTTTTTATCCTTGTTATGCACCACAAAACGAAAGTTACCTAGGTACCTACCCAGGTTCGCTAAGGCTTATGCGAGATAACCAAAGTCAACCAGTCGCGTCACTCGGAACGCAAAGCCACGCCCCGTATTGCTGACACAGAACTTGACTGCCGTAATCTCATCGCAGGTTCAGCTTGCCCTCAATTCCGGGGTTTTTAGGTGGAGGGGTAGGAATGTCAGTCTTCTGGACTCAGCCACAGCCCTACTGGGCAATCCGGCACTGGTAGCCAGGAGGGACGGTCCGATAACGACAGCAAAGACCGAATCAGGAATCACAGCGATGCCCATCGAGCGATCACACTTCCTTCCCAATAGAATCAAGGTTGTCTGCTCGGGCTGGCTGAAAGGTGCATTAGTTGTAGCTGTATTCTCGAGGATACGTGGGACGATGAGGATAGCTCTACGAGAGGTTGCCCAACTTGGTAGAGTACGAAGTCTTGGTCATGAGTATAAAGCTGCTACTGTCCGCGGCTCAAGATGGACCTCAGTTCTTCTGGCAAGGCCATCTCTGATCTTCTTGCCTTCATCGATTCCCAGTCCCCTTATACCCCACCTTGGAATACTCCTGAACTCAGCAAGCTCCCCATAATCAATTTTTGATCCAAAATCATCGACTAGGTGCTCAAGATGACGACCCCTGTTCCTACCATAGGTGTTGCCTCTGCAACTGGTGAGTTTCTTCTCCCGGTCAACCTGCACAGGAATCTCTTTTGCTCTAAAAATCAGGTGGAGCGCGGGGTTAATGCGATACATGTACCAATGCAGCGTCAATCCCTGAGCGGAAGGATGTCAGAGACGTATTCAAAAAGGACAAGGTGATGTGGGAGCTCTTTCTCCTGGGGCTCTACAAGTTCCAGCAAGATGGGGCCAAGGACAGGTCTTATTTTGATATTGCAGGTCAGAGTCCTCCCAGCACCCCCATGTCTTGAGTTCCGGGCGCTAACAGAGAGCACAGGCATCCATGGTGAGCCGTACACGGCCTGGAATGGAGTCGACCGCACTGTGATGGGCAAGAAAGACTCTTGGAGCTTGAGGAGGGCGGGTTCCAATTACTGCTCACACTCTTCTGCCCTTTTTGCCACTTGGCATCGACCCTATCTTGCTCTTTTCGAGGTAAGTACCCAGCAATTGTGCTTCGCCCACAATTGAACGCGCACAGGTTGACAGTCCTTCAAGCAAGAATTGCACCGGCATGTCCTTGACGAAGCCAAGCGCTTGGGCGGCAGGTACCCCGAAAAGGCGAGTGGGTTTCGTCTGCCCTACTGGGATTGGGCCATCAAGACGACGGACCCAAAAGAAGCATATCCCGTCCTGTTCGATGACGTTTCGGTGGTAATCTCGATTGATAACAACCTTCGGATTCGAAACCCCCTTGCGGCCTTCAGAGTCGACGACTTGGACGGTTCGGCAAAACGCGAACCGACAACGCTCATCCCTGGAAAAGAGTATTTCCCAGTAAGTGCCTCTTAGGTATTGTCCCATCTACAGGGCTACAACGGGACTCGGATGCGCTGACAATGGGCGCTACCAAGTTCACATATGACGGAAAGGGCACAGTCCGCTACCCAGTGACGAAGGGCAGAGTAGTGGTTGTCAGTGATGGAGGGGCGAAGACTGACAGTGACGGCTTGAGAGGGGCAATCCACAATCTCTCGGTCCGTTCGGCCATCTCGTCGCTGTTGGGCCAAGTGGAATCGAATGGACGCACGCCCGTGCCCAAATACAGCTTCAACGCCGTCTCCACGAACAAGCTGGGCGATGGGGGCGTGGGAGGCTTTAGTAGCCTCGAGGCTCTGCATGACACGATTCACGGCACAGTGAGCGGTGCTGGTGGTCATATGGGCCAGATAGGGCTAGCAGCGTTTGATCCCATCTTCTGGCTGCACCACTGGTATGCATCGACCACCCCCCTCTTTTATACGTGATACATAGCTACCCCAGGTACTAACAAATCTTTTAGCAACGTTGACCGGCTGCTTGCCATCTACCAGGCCCTTTACCCCAATAGCAACCTTCAAGAGTGGAAGTCCAGCAAGGTAACCTTGACCACTGACAAAGGCGATCGACAAGGCAGCGACACCAACCTGTATCCGTTCCGGCGCAGTTCGGGTCAACCAAACAAATTCTGGACGTCCGAGGATATCAAGAACACCACTGCCTTGGGCTACACGTATCCGGAGACGTCGGAGAGAGCACGCCAGGAACACCCCAACTATTTCAATTGGCTGCTCGGTGAGGTCAGCCGACTCTACGGAGCCCCGGGCCTGCCCTCATCGAAGAGGGTCCGAGCACCAGATGCCGTTACTTCCTTCATGGCCTTCCAAGCTGAGCCCGACCTCCCACTTATCAACCCAGGACCCGGGAATCCAAGTTCCGGCCGGGAAGCCGCGGGCAGCCAGCCCGGCGGCGGCGTGCCTAATTCCTCAGCCGAGTCGGGCGACCTCGGGGGAGCCGGCGCTATTACCACGACCCAAAGCAATGTTATCGACGACGACGACGACGAGTCCACATTCACCGTCTGGACCGCTAACATCCGCGCCGAGAAGCACGTCCTTGGTCAGCCGTACAACGTGTACCTCTTCCTGGGCGAGTTCCCCCGCTCGGACCCGTCGGCATGGGATCTCAACCAGACCACGGTGGGCCTAGTCGCCATCCTTGGACGCCCCGAGGACACGGGCTGCGATAAGTGCGTGGCCGACATGGCCGATCAGCTCTGTGTCACTGGCACCGTGTCACTGACAGAGGCCCTGCTCGACTCGTACAACGGCACCATCAATGCCGATGACAGCCTCACTGGCTTTGATGATGAGACGGTCGAGGAGTATCTGACCAAAAATCTGCACTGGCGCGTTGCATTAGGGGACAATACTGAGGTGCCTAGGGACCAAGTGCCGGGCCTGGTTGTGTGTGTGTCATCTGTGAAGATGAGGATGGATGGAAACGGCGTGCCTGTGTTTGATTCGGAGCATACGGTGCACCCCGGAATCACGGATGGAAGACCGGCGGGGTTGAGAGAGGGCGATGAGATTTGAGTGCGTGTCAAGGGGGTTTCTTGATGTAGTTCGAGCCGCTTTCTCGCTCTTGTGGCAGGTCCCAGCTCCCGGGAAAATGATAGTTGTGTCGCATCATATTAGGTTAGAGGTACGGACCATAGTAGCCTGAGATATACGTAAAGAGTCCGGGTTGGTGGCTGTTATCGGCCTTAGGATCTACTAGGTGTTCCTTTCACACTTCTCGCAGATGATTTCTTGCGAGAGACTAGCTGTCTTACATCCCAAATACGACTTCAATATATTTCTCTAGGTGCTAGATTTACCGTTGGAAACTGACTGTCAATTGAATTTGAGGCATTGAGTCGTGCGCCAATAGCAAAAAGCCGCCGCTTATTGACCATATTAGACTAGAATAACAAGATAACATAGGAATAAGATATCTAGATACCTGAATATCCATTCTCGTAGAGAGGTAAAGCGTCGCGGGTGAACGGGCTACTCATCGGACAACAGGAACATCCTGCTGAATCTGTCCATAAAAGGTATTCACGGATCCCTGCGGGCCCCAGCCCCATGCGCCAATATCCGGGCTATCCTTAAACCCCCAGGCGTTCGCGGCGTCAAATGTGAGGGTCCACGCTCCCAGCTCCCTGTAGCTCGCATTCTCGTTGTCGTAGACGTGCGCCTCCATTGTGATTTGCTCGCCCAGGTGCGGCACGAGACGGACCGGCACCTGGCGGAAGACGGGATACCAAGTCGAGTTCGCATAGTCCCTTGTATTGTTGTCGGGCATCCGCCAATCCAGCACGACGCGGCCCCCCTGGCGGACGCGAATGGTGAACCACGTGTCGGTCTCGTCCCACGGGTTTAGCAAGTTGTAGTCGACATTCTCGGTCCGTATCCCGTCCATGATGAAGTAAAAGGGGTAGACGACGCGGAGCGTCTCCTTGCCGGCGCCGTAGACGCAGATGACGCCATTCTCAAAGGGCTGCGCCTTCTCGCCGGCCACGGCCTCCACGGCTAGGGCGTCTCCGGTGGGCATGCCAAGCGGAGAACGTGGCCCACCGAGCTCCAACCACTTGTTTAGGATGTCGCCCTCCAGCACCTGCGGGCCTGTGCTGGGGCTCCAGTAGATGCGACACCGGTCAAAGGCCGAGTACTTTACCGTTCGTGGGACACCGTTCTCGTCCTTGGGCCCGTCGGCGTCGAGCTCGTGCGTAGTCGGCAAGCCCCAGCGGTCGAGGCCGCCCGCCTGGAGGAACTTCCAGAGGATCTGGCCGTGGACCTCGAAGCCTGGCCCCAAGGCCGAAAAGGTGTTGGGCGGTATGTCCCGGATGTACCAGTGGCAGTTCTGGAACTTTTGTCGATACCCACCAGACAGACCCGGCGGCTGGACCTTGGTCCGCGGCTCGAGGGGGTATCCCCAACGGGAGAGGCCGCCGGTGCGGTTGTATTCGTCCCATGGCAGGCCGTAGACCTCGTAAGCTCCCGTGGCCTGCGTCCAGAGGATGGCGCCGCGCTGGAACGTGTTCATGCGCCCCCCCGAACCGTCGGCTGGGATCTCGCCGCTGGTCAGCAAGCCCATGTACTGGGCCATGATGCCGTCAGCGTGGACGAGGTTGTCAGCGATCTGCCGGAAGCGCCGGAGAATGACGCCGTATACCTCGTAGGCCGATGTCGCGCCGGGATGGTAGATGACGACACCACGTTCGTGCTCCTGCGTCCAGCGGTCGTTTCCTGTGCTGATGTTGAGGGCCTCGGGGGCCACAGCCGAACCGATGTCTCTGTGTTCCATCTCGGACCGCGTGGTAATGTACCAATGCGGCGTCTTCATCTGCTGGCTGATGCCGACTAGATCGGCCGCTGTTGGCGTCGCGAACCGCAGCCGCATCTTGACCATCTTTCCCACAAAGAGGTGCGATGTCGTGTCCCTCCCAGCAATCTGGAGATAGCTCGGCGGAGTGACAGGACCCGACACCTTAATGGCCGAGTTGGGTCCGAAGCCGTGGCATTTAGCCTGGTACGTGCTCGCCGAGCCCACCGTGGTCAGGGTGGACATGCACAAGGTGTTTAGGTAGTAAATCACGTCGACGGCAACAAACTGGCCGACGGGAATGGCGAGTCGAGAGAAAGGGCCCACGGCGTGAAGCTCGTTCTCCTTGTCAACCGTCTCTGCCGCCAAGACAACTGACTTGCCATCGCCAACTAGCTTGATCGTGAACGCGAGCCGGGACCCGCACGAGAGGAGATACTGCTCCCCTGTGAAGTTCGTATCGACCGCGAATAGGGCCGTGAAAAAGAGTCCAGGTGCCTCGGCGATTGATCTGTTGGCAATGTCGACTTTGATGGCCGAGGTGTTGCCTGATCCCATCTTGACGACGGTGCCAAATGACTCCTGCACCGTGGAGCATCCCGAGGGTAGCGTTGTCTTGAGGGTCCCGTCGGGGTTCTGGACGGTCATGGCCCGGAACTGAAAGTCAAAGATGGTGCTCATTTTGGTTGTTTTTTTCTTCTTCTTATCTTTGTCGTCTTTTTTTTCTTCTTCTTTAGAGAGGGGAGAGTTCGTTGACGACGTGGTTCGTATTCAAGAGTGACGCGAGTAACGCGAGCTAAGATATGATGAGTTGCCGAGTCCTCGGATAGGTACACTCGACCTTATGCGAGTCTTGGGCTATTTATGAGGGTACTCGTATCGTAGCGCACAAGGCACAAATACATTTTGATTTTCTACCGTATTCTGGTGTGATCACTCAGTTCATCGTCAAACTCAGTTGTCTAATGGCCGTCTTGGTTGCCTCCACTCCATCCGCACCGTGTCCAGGGTATGTTGAATCCCTGTAAGACGTAGAGTGTTTGTTAATATCGTATGTTTATCATCTCAGCCTTGCCTTAAGACGCTGCCAAGAAGAGTTGAGGGATGTGACCCAGGCCAATTGGCCGAGGAATTTGGGACTCAACCTGGGTTGCATTATCTGACAGGCCATGGCCAATGATCATATTTTACACCTGATGATCATGATCTTTTGACAGAGGTGTTTCGGGGTTCTGGCCTATCAGTAGCGGAAGCCCTCTGCGGCCCCACAATCACCATTATATGATATGTCAAGCGACAATCTGAATTCTTGTTTTCGCCAATTGAATTTCCGCTAACACATCTCACATTCGTAACAACATAGAATCAACTCGCCGATTCCTCGTCTCCTGACCTCATTCTCCTTTTTTTTTCCCCCTCAGAGTCAATTGCTCCAAATTTGAACCAATAAATATGGAGTTCTTGATATTAGTAACTGATCATCATGAATTAGTCAGGTCGACGGAATGCTGTAGCGACTTGAGCGGCACTCATCTGGTGATACCCGCATCCGAGACGATCTTTCGAAGTGGATGACATGAGATGTGCGTGATTGTGGCTTGAAGCCCACAGAATATGTCACTCCTCCCGCCCTCCATCATTGGGGCATTACAGCATGTATTACCGCGGGCGCCTCCGGCCCTAATCTCGTAATTCCCGCATGATGTTTCAGACTACGAACGGCCGGGCATTCAAAATACGCAGCCACAGCTAGAGATGGACATTGCCTACATTAAATCAGTGAGAAATTTTCCGATGGTCTACAAGTCCTAGACAGGACCAATCTTACCTCCAGCGTCAATACCTTACAACCTACAACAGAGATTCACCAACATTGGACACAGCGAAACTATGAAGTCCTTGGAAGAATCCGTCTTCCATGCCCTTCTCTGACACTTCTAGAGCTGAGCAATGGAGAGAAAAGAATATTGAATTGTGTCCAGCGCCTTTTGTGACTGAGTCTGGGCCAGCCGCTGCATGGGATGAATGTCTTGAAATATGTCGCCGTCGTTGACGTTAATGTATCCAATGGGCTCTTGCTGCATCAGTTTTGCATATAGCAGGAGAAAGCCCTCGGCGACAAATGTCTTTTTCAGGCTCCTCTTGTCAACAATAGGAGTTTCGAAACTGAGCTGAGGAAGGTTGTCGTCGACGGGACAGTTTTTTCATCACATCATGAGGGTCTTCGTAAAGATCAACACCCCGCTTCGCCTCACAGAGCCTCTGAAAGCGCTCAACCACGGCGTCGCTTGCTACGAGGCGACTGATTTGCTTCTCGAAATGAGTGTAGGAGGAGTAGGGGTTGTCGGTGACTTTCGCCAAGGACAGCTTCAGATGATCCCTTTCGCTGTCTGAGAAAATGAAGTCTATCTACTGTAATCTGCGCTGTGGCAGCCCTTCTCTCTACAATACTCCGCGAGGAGAAGGAGGAGTATCTTGAGTAAATCGGCAACCTCCTAAAGGTCACGCTAATCTCGGCGGTAAGCTCGGCTGCGTACCTAGGTAACTTTCACAGCCCTGAACCTGGTATGTGGGTGTAGGGATATTGAACTTACCATGACGAGTGATGTCCCAGACTCCGAGACAAAGCAAAGCGCCGAACATTATTCATCTCGGACACCCAGTTTGTTGGCCTTGCCTTTCTGCGAGTGTTTGTGAGGTGGAACATTCAGACGAATTCGTGGTATTCCATCTCACAAGTGCGTCAACCTGGGCTCGGTAAGGTACCTACCTTATAGTTGGTATAGTTGGGCCAACGGCACACAAAATAGGGCCTATCAATGGACTGACGCCCCCCCCGCCCCCCCCCCCCCAACACACACACAAACCTGGCCGAGTAGAGGCCGACGGCTACACAAGCCGGGGCAACAACAACACCACATGCGGCGCCAATGATGGATTGAAACTTGCATGAATGTCTCTCTGTCCCCACTGCCTCTCGACCATCTCACATGCCGATCGGGTAGTGGAAAAGCGCCACGATGCATTGTGCGCTAATGGTCAGAACCTCTCAAACGCTTCATGGGCTGAGTCGAATGTATGTATGCCACATTGGCCCTCGCTAAGAAGCGAAGAAGTGCAGTTGGGACTCGAGAGCATGTTGAGTCTCCGGGAAGGCCGTCTCACGGCCACAGCGACTGGCTAATCGAGTTGGCCAGGAAGGGATTGTTACACAACTTGATTTAATTGGCCGTAGTGCAGCGCAGGTAGGTATCGTGCCACAGAAGGGGAAGACGCCTTAGGCTCTATTGTGCAGGAAAAACCTCCCAACTCTCGCCCACCGTCACGAAAGTCGCGACTGATGGTAGGGTTGCTATACGGGAACCTGAACCGCAGCAGGGCCTCCATCGTGGGTTGGTTTTCGAGATCGCCAAGATCGGAACATTCATCTGCACTCCACCATATGCACCCCACCATCTGCAGCCAGTGCTCGACCCACCATCGGCTGCCCGACAGCCCCCGCGACAATCCTCCCTGTCACCATCTGGCCCAAGCGCCTTAGCCTCGAAGCTGTTCCACATCGGGCCATCTCTACGTCATCACACTCTTCTCTTCTCATGGCGAATGGAACCTAGGCATGACATGGTGCCAAAATGCGTCACTTTCACGCCCTTCCACAGCCCAACGGTCTGGTCTGGACAAGTGTGGGCCCAGAGCCTCGTCCCCTTTTGGGGAGATTCTCATTTCCTCCACAGTTGCATCGGCTGGATGCAGCAATGAGAAAAGTGTGGTTGATTTCGGCAGTGTCGCAGTAATCTTGTGGACCACCCACTCTTGGTTCCACTCGGGTTCCTATCCGCCACGGTGGGGCAGCGGTCTAGCTTGAAACGGTCTAGCGCCCACCGACCCTGAAACATTGCATGGCAGCCGTTCGCGGAGTCCCTGTGCCCACTTCTTGTTCCTGTCGCGGGCGACTTGAGGCTCTGCTCCTGAACCCTAACACGTCACATATCACGTGTGCCTGACAAGCGGGAGATTTAAAACTTCTCTGGTGTGAGCGCTGCGGAAGCTAAGACAGTTCTCTGGCTAGCTAGGTGCCGAAATAACTAAATGTGCCAGTGCAGCCGGTGCGAACTTGAGGAGAATATCCCTATCCTGCGGCGGCGGTCAAAAGCTTTCCGAGCTGGCAATAGATTCACCATGCTGAGATGGTACGAAATACGCTGCCCATGTTCTTATTCTACGCTGACGTTGAGCTTCAATCAGGTACCAGCACAAGCTGACAACGCGCCCGGTCTTGACGCAAGGCATTACCACAGCCGTTCTCTTTGCGGTTGGGGATGTCATAGCTCAGCAATATGTTGAGAAGAAAGGACCCCCTAACCACGAGTTTGCCAGGACTGCGCGAATGGCATTTTATGGTACAGGTAAAGTAGCTGGCGCCCGGTACCTAGCGATTCTTCGACCTCTTACCTAACGGCGCTTTTATCTCAACAGCGATCTGGCGTCCTGCCGTCTCGACGTGGTTCAAGTTTCTTAACACAAAGTTGTCTTCCGTAACAAAAATATCGAGATGTTTGCGCGTGTCGCGGTGGATCAATCTCTCTTCGCTCCGACTAGTCTCTTTGTATTCTTGAGCTCCATGTCAATAATGGAGGGAACAAGTCCATCAGACAAGCTAGAGAAGTCGTATACTACGGCTCTGCTGAGGAATTGGATGGTTTGGCCGTTTGTTCAGCTTATCAACTTCCGGTTTGTGCCGTTGGAACAGCGAGTCATTGTCGCCAACACAATTCTACTCGGCTGGAATTGCTATCTTAGCTACATCAACAATCTTGGGGCAAGCTCTTCCGATCCATCTGTGTGATGCTGCTTGAGCGGGGGAGTGCTCTCTTTACGGCGGTGAAGATACTCGGAGCACTGAGGGGGCAAGCATAGCGCCTAGGGTTACTGCTAGTAGAATCGAATAGGAAGCTAGAGACCTGTTAAAATAGATATCCCACTTCACCGTCCATTTCTCCTATCTAGATAGCTTGCAAGATGAAAAGTGCGCGGTTCTGACATTGTGTTCGACGACCGCATGCAAGATTGGTTGGTTGGCTCGGCAAGTTCTGGCCAATCCACTCCCCAAGGTCAGCAGCTCAACGCACCTTCCAACCTTTTCCAGCCGTGCTGGTCCAACTTTGGAAGTGCCGGCGTAGATCGTCACGATACCTTACCGAGACTTCTCCTCGACCCAAAAGGGCCGCGATACCGATAATGTGGTCCACGGCTCAATGATCGTGCGCAGCAGTGCGTGGCGCACACCGCCTCGTCTTTGGTAGGGTGGCGCGGCTTGCCGACTGCTGACGTAATCGCAGAACGTACCTTCCGGCTTGTACCTTCTCGACCGCCTCGAATTACACAGTACATCAGGATCGCTCCCCAAGGAAGCGGCGACTCATTGGACGGGGCCTACCTCCAACCCCCAAAAAGGTTGCGCTCCGCGCGCCATGCAATTCTTCAGGAGGCGCACCTAGCCTGGAACGCGCTGTCGCATCGAACCCAATTAACAACCAGATTAGCCTGGACTCCACCTCTACTTCACTCGAGATCCTCAAGTACTTCCTTTGCCCCGCCAGCTGCCGCTCGCCGAGCCATGAGGGACTTTGTTGGGATGGGAGCGTGATAGTGACACAAGGTAGACGCTGGCGTCGGGTCGACCTAAAAGCGCGTCGACGGGCGCGTCAATGCGCGTGCGGCGCTTCCTTTGTCCCTCGACCCGTGTAGGACCCTTCGCGATCCCTCACATGGTTTCAACTAAAGGGCCTCCACGCTGCCCATCAATCCCGCCTTCCACGACTGGTCAGTCACGGTTATGTGGTGAAGGCAACCCGAGCTCGTCGAGCTTATACGCGGCCATCTCCGCTACGACCTACTCGGCAAGACCACCGCCGTGTGGCTTCGCCGTCATCGCTTGCACCGGTATCCCTGGTTCATGATGTTGGAGGGTACAACCCACCATCCTCCCTCTTCTCTTTACATAATGACTAACCACCCAATTCAACAGCTAATCACTTGATTTATACGCTGTAAAACTCTGCTCCTCTCCGCGCCAGCCTCAACCGCCCTCCCTTATCCCACGCTGCCCTCCGTCCGCCAAATCCTCGACACCGACAATCCTCTACCGTACCCACTCCTTGGTCGGAAGGGTCCCCAACATACGCCACACCACTCCTACGCGACACCGTACCGATCCTTGTCCGCAGCACCAGCCTGTCCGACGTAGAATTCTACAATCTACCTACAACATTACCGCGGGGTAGCGTAACGATAACAACAGCGACGATGCTCACCCCGGGGACGATGACACGTGAGGATGTGGCACGGTTCTTTATTACTTTATGGCCGAGGTCATAATCAGACTTGCCATTGAGGTAACCGCCGGCTCGAGGAGATGCTCGAGATTTGTCATAATGATTGGAGTATATCCCTTCTTCTCCCTCTTTTTGACAACAAGGACTGACCATCCCATTGCCACCCTGGCCTGGTACTGGCGTAGATTTTGTACGATCGGGGTCTTCCCAAGAACAGCTCGGCCACCACGGAGGTAGGATCTCTTGCTAGCCACAGCCGGAGGAGGGCGCTCGATTGGATGGGCGACGGGTCGAACTCGGGAGAACGTAGCCACGTCGCTCCATGCCCCTCCGCGCCGGCTGCTAAAGATGAGGCGATGTTCGAGATATGTCACAATGGTTGGAGCGCATCCCTCTTTCTCCTCTTCTCAATTACATGGAATGACTACCACAACATCTCTTCGCAGCGCAAGCGTTCACCTCGAGAGGCGCGAGAACGGCGGGCTCTACGACGACGTGTCGACACGCTCGTAGTCGGGTGGAAAGGGCGCTTCCTGCGCTGTAAGCGCTCTTTTATCTGCGATCAAGACCCTGGCTTGCCTGGCTCTTAAGAAGCCTAATAAGCTCAATAGAGCGCTCTCGCCACAGTTGGCAAAGTAATATCTTTTTGGCAAAGTTTCTACCCTGTCACCTAACTCTACCAGGGACCCGCATCCGTAAATCCCGGTGATAATAAGCAATGGAAGACTTTGCGCAGGAGCTGCAACTTCATCAATTGACCACACACTTGCCGCTCTCTCAATCACGCCCTTTCTTAGTTGATACACGTGATATTTGGAAATAGCTTCTCGCTAGTGGTTCGAGACCAAGAAGGCTCGCGTCTCACGTAGACGGTTCACGTTAGATCTAGTCTAACCACTTCATTCAGCATCTCATGGCCCTGAGTGCAGACGGACGAGCTCAAATTTTGACAGTGATGTCCATGGTCATGGTCTGGGCCGAGTCCGAGATGCGCGTGACCGAGACGAATGTGTCTTTCTTGGCGTACGAACGGCTGTTAGGCTCAGAATTGGCGTTGAAGGTCACGTGTGTGATTCCGGGGAACGGGTCTCCAGGCCATGGGAGTTGGTCTCCCTCCTTCCACTCGGTAGCTAGCTGATTCTTGCCATCTGCTTGTTCCATGGCGAATTTGTAGTGGAGCTCGTTGTCGTTATCCTCCACCTTGTCATCGACGTGGAAAACTAGCGCGTTGTCTAGGTTAGCATATGCTCAAGATCGATAGGCAGTGGGCACTGGCTTGGCATACTGAAAAGTCCGCTTTCGGGAAGGTTAGCGTCGTATTGCTTCTTCTGACGATTCTCGAGCAGGAAGTACTCGGCGCTGGTCTTTTCACCATTCGTCCAGAGTCGGTGGACTTGGTGCGAGTCCTTGACCTCGAGGAGTTTGATGGTGGCGTTTTTGATGTGATTGATGACCTGCACCCACCCCTGACTGGCCTTGCACCAAGCCGACGGATGGCAGGGTTTTGACACGGGCGGACTGCCCAGCCACGAGCCGCCAGCCATGAGACACCAAGGTCCGAGACCCTCGGTCGCTATCGGGTCGCCGTCGTATAGATCAGGCCAGCTGAAGACGAGGTGGCCAACCTCGTGGACGCAAACCCCCAGCAGCGCATTCTCCGGAATGGTCGTAAATGCAAAGACCCCGGCACCACCGACAAGGATGGGCTCCTCGTCAATGTACCACTGCAGCGACCACATCCCGTTCTTCATATTGGGTCCGCCCTCCTCGGCACCCCAGCCGGCATGGACAATGACAAAGGCGTCAACCAGTCCATTACCGTTGTTATCGTAGGAAGCCAAGTCATGGGTGGTCTTGATGGCATTGACTGTGTCTCTAGCCATGGTCCTGACGTTGGGCTCTGATTTGCCCATACCCGACTTCTTGTTGGCATACTGGGTCAGCTTCTTTGGCAGGGTGAAGGGACCAATGACATCTCCGGTGAACGAGACTTTGCCATTGCTGACTTCGTGGTAGTACTCATGGACGTTACCCTTGGGGCCAAAGAAGCGATGATTGAAGGAGTCGACTCTGTCACTGCCCATCTTCTTGTCGGGGAAGTCGACAAGAACGACAATAGTACTAAGAGTAAAATTAGTCTTGCATTGATCGCCACATAAACCATTGTGTCTAGTAGGACCTGTGCAGGAATTCGTGGGCGGCTGAAAGCCGACCCAAGGAGCGAGTACTCACACGCCAAGACTGTCAGCCAGACTAGACCAGCCCGCCCATAGGACAGACAGGTTGACAGGCACACCATGACCCACCTGCCCACCTTGCAATTAGATCGAGCCTGCTCGGCCACACCAGGGAGTACTTGCTCTTGCTCCTGTCGCTCTCGTTGCTCTCGCCACGCCACCAACTCTCATTCTCGCCATGCCCGCACCCACGCTTTCGCCACGCCCGCTCTCTAACTTTTCATGTTCTCCCGCTTGGACTCTAGTTATTCAATGGAGCCCAAGGGGGGTAAAGATCTATGTCTTTTATGGAATGGTTATATTGCTCCTCGGACTGCCTCGACATCTGGATTGGTATCAGCAACCGCGATCGAGGTGCACCCCGCATAGAAAGCCCCTCATAGCCAGGAAATTTTATCAGCCAGATACATGCTGCTATAGTGTTGATGGAACTTTTATTGCGCTTCTGATAGATTGGAGCGATTTAAATCGCTGCAGCAGTGTTGAATTGATTGTATGCGACCGCTGCGATTGAGTGCGACCGTGTGTCTGTGGCCTTCACCGCCTTTTTTACTGACGGCCGGTAACAGCCTTAACAGGCCTTGCCCCTTGTGGCTGGAAGGTGGTGAGTGGGAAAAAGGAGGAGTGGAGAATGTATATAGTGGGAAAAAAAGCGCTTCCTTACTGTGCGGCAATGCGGCCTCCTATTTATTATCCCTATTCTCAATCCCCGATACCGTAATAGCTCGTGGCAGAATATCTATGCCGTGTATTTTCTATGAGAGGGGTGATGGCAGCCGGTAAACACCCCATACTCACTTACAACTATCGCAGTGATTACAGCAGTTTTTGCCTGAGGGACAGCAGCAACTGCTAGGGTCCCAGCCGCTACACGGGCATTCAATGCAACCTTGACGCTTCATATTACCCACTGACTCCAACCGAGGCAGAAGAAAGAGCGCTCCATCTTCTCTTCTCATAACCTCCACGTCCCGAACAGTAATTTCAGAGCGAGGGGCCTTAGTAATGGGTATGTCAGTATAAGGTTCTTATGTTGTAAATGGGGGCCGAACCTTTGGAGTAGCCCAAGCAGAGCCAAAAAGGGTAAGGCCAAGAGCAATGACCGAGGTCTTCATTTTGGCGGTCGGTGGAAGTATTGTAATTCTTTGAGAGGTTTCTGTATAGGGTTTTTTTAGGAATCGAAAATTCACCCGGCAGCAAAGCCCAAGGGCGACATCCATTCTTATACCTACAACATTGTGATGGAATTAGATGACTAGGTATATAATAGAGTCCGAAAGCTCGTGTTTCAAATATACTGCAGCCCCATCCTCCGTTCCTTCGACTGCAACGGTAACATTTAAGGCACTGATAAGGTCTGAGAGGGTTTGTTTTCGGATAGGTCACGGGTCGGGTAGCAAACAAAGACAAGATTATCCACCACGTGCTTAAAGCCTACGGTAAATCATCCACGGCGAGGAATGGCTAGCCACTAGAGCCAAGACCTGGATTATTTAAGGAAGGATCCGAGAAGTCAGAGAAGTCCGAGAAGTCCGAGAAGCCAGAGAAGTCCGAGACGTCCGAGAAGATCGAGTGGGTGGTTTAGTAATAGTGGAGCCTTATCTGAGTCTACTAATAAACGAGGAACCTGGGAGAAACAACAGAGGCCACGGTCCGAGCTTAAGCCCTATCACCATGAGTTGATCACGAAGCCATGCCGTAACACAGGCCTGCAGCGAGGGGCAGCAAGCACACATGTCTATGCGCACTGGCAGTGGACCTACGGCCCGGCTGGTATTGCAGCGAGAGATCTTCTCCGCAGGGGGGTAACAAGGGGGACAAGGATGTCAAATCGAAGCGTGCAAGACTTTGGCCAGCAGATGAAGGGCCATAAGCGCCGGATCCATCCTTAATTACCAGCTGCGCAAAAAGATTGCTATGCAGGAAAATGCGGCGTGATACGGGTACAGTATCGATGGATTAGACAAATAGATAAGTAGACAGATAAGAGGATGAATGGGCAGTGAATGGCTTCCTCACGGCCCTAGTACCCACCTGGGCCTACATCTTGCGCCTGGCCGGGAGCCATTCCTAACCTCCTCGTCTTCATAACCCAATTTACTCTACTTCACGGAATACAGCACAATTTCCAGTATTTACGTGATATGAGTCAGGGTCGCCAGATAACCCTACTACGGCGACTTCCCTGTGCTCCAGGATTTGTGGGCGGAAAACTGTCTCATACAATTGATTGGGTCGGGGAAATGGCTCTCTACTTTGAATCGAGCTACCATACGCCTGGTACACCTAAGTTTTCTGGGAGAGGCGCCAATGTCGGGAGCAGAGGTATTACTACCGGTATCATAGCCACGTTGAAATCTGGTAATGTCGGCTTAGATCTCCGTGTTCCGCATCTGTAGGTACAACTCAAACCTACACGAACACGGCCGAGAGTGCGTTATCTTGTTGACTGTAAGAGTATCTATGGTATCAATACCCCACATACTATCAGGGAAGGTTGCTCGGCAAGACCCACTTCAGATCGCCATGTCTTTTAAACGACTTTGAACAGCCATCTTAGTTACATGAAAAGAGTCATGGTGCGGGCGCATCCGAGTCCCCACCAGTCCCTACTAGTTCCTTGGCTTGTGCCGACCGAGGAAGTGCCGTTCCTGGAAGCAAGTGAACTATGCTCTGAGTAACGTTGAACATTCTGCGAGGACGCAACCGCTCTATCTGATCGACGAGACGACTTCCACAAGTTAGAAAGTCCCGAAAGACTCGCATTTTCATCATCAATCTCAAGGAGGGAACCGCAATGTCACAGAGAGCAGAGTTCGATGCAACGCAACTAAAGCCTGCCGTTGGTCGTTAATGACGGATTTTTTCGTGGCAGCGTCTACTTTAGTGCACTTAGATTTCACTAATACCAGACCCGCGTAGATTCCTTTTATCTCTGCAACAAACTGCTCTGAAATATTACGAGGCTCGATGGTCTATCAACCAGGCTTCAGCTTTAGCCCTACTTCACCAGGATCTTGATAAGAACAACGGTCAGCCAACTGTACGGGATCTTCCCGGATCGCCGAATTGACCATCTAAAGCAGAACATGGCAACTCTCGACTATTGAAAGGTATAAATTCATGGCCTTATGCAGTCTCTGAATAGGTTAAGTTCAGCCCCGCGTTTTGACAATTATATCCGAAGTTAATAAGTATCTCCTATGTTCTGTCAATCTGGTCGTAAATAGTATTAAAGAAAGATGCTACTAGAGGTGCAGAAGGCTGTACGGCTGATCCGAGCTAGTCGGAGTGGACTCGGAGCTCACAGAGCTGGACTGGCGAAGCCAGTTCGGATGTCGCCACGAAAGGACCGATACGATAGGAGCTCCCTAGTGAAGCCAGAGAGCGAAAGGCAGGCTTCAATTGATCACTTACCCAACCCCATATCATACGAACCCCCATCTTGCGGTGCAACCCCCTATACTCGTCGCCTCCGATGCATTATGCGTTACACTAATATACAACTATAAATTGCAAAAGATAAGAGTAGCAGAATGGTTACACCGTAATTGTGATGGCTGGCCACCCTGGGAACCTGCCTGGCGGTTGCCAGGCTTGGGCTGAGTTTTCTTTGAAAAAGAAAACCTCTGGAAAAACTAATAAAAAATGATGTACTTTACTGAATAAACCAGTTTTTGAGAAACAATAAATGCACTCAGGGTTATTGTAAAGTGATAGGTGATTAAGGAAGATGACTCGCGTGAACTATGAATCACTAGCGATTAGGTGTTGAAGACAAGCTGAATATCAATCACTGCGTTGCTGCATTGGCTGATTCTTGCAGGAGAGTAGTTCTCCTGCCCCCTGTGGTCATGGGAGCCACCTATAGTGACTGCTAGTGTTGAAAAACACGGCACTCTGGATCCGAGCCACAAGATGATAATTGTGTTGCTTGTTCTCTGGCTCTCTGTCAGAGCCAGAGAGCTCATTCTTATGAGCTCATTCTTATAGCTGTGAATCGTGACCAACTGTGTACGCGTCTACATAGTATGGCAACTATTACCAATCCACGGCTACAAATCCACAGTTCTGGCCAGAACCCACTTTCTTTCTGACAGATAGGGTTCCAGTAAGCCGATATGAGCCTTCGACCTACTAGGTCGGTGTCAGGGCACCCCCTTTAGGTTTAATTGGGCATCAAAAAATGGTTCGAAGGCTCCTTCCGCGCAGCCTGACCGCCCCTCATCGGAAGCACGATTATCCGAGTTAAAAATGCTCTGGTTGGCCAAAACAGCTGTGGTGCCTTGTTGACAGCGCAGGCGAGGAGCACATCGCTGCCCAAAATTTCTTCCTTATCCTCACAGTTCAGTTACAGAACTTTGCGCATTGCTCCGGTCATCGCATCGCGCCGGATAGTCCGTCGCGAGAACACGAGGTTCCAGTACGTGCGATTCAATACCCCCTACCTTGTAGGTCCGATCGTAAAATAACGGGAATCCGCTGCTAACCAAAACACACTTCAGCGGACATGCGCAGGTCACCAATTTCGAACGGCAAAAACAAAAATGGCACTGTACCAGCCTCTCGATGCGTCTTGCAAGGAGATTCGCCTGTTGAAAATCACGGGCGAATCGCAAGGAATGATAACCTGCCGGCTGCACACGGTCTCGTTAGCGGACGGGATACCACGGTTCACAGCACTGTCCTATGTCTGGGGCTCACCCACACCAAATACCTCGATTTTGGTCAATGGCGCAGAGTTGAGCATCACTATGAACTTGGCCGACGCTTTGAAGTCCGTCACAAGTCACTGGCAAGCTTCATTCCCAGGCAGCGACCCTGCCGATTTTTGGCTGTGGGTCGACAGCGTCTGCATCAACCAAGCCGATCTACAAGAACGCGGATCCCAGGTCCAGCTAATGAGTACCCTGTACCAGTCGGCGGAGCTCGTCATTGGATGGGTCGGTGCGGCTGAGCCAGAGCGTATCCTTTTGGCCTTCGACACGATCTTGATACTCGGGAAAGAGTTCAACCGACTAGCATGGAAGAATTCTGGGGGATCGATGGCTGCAAGTGACCTTAACTGGCTGAAGGGTTACCCATACCTTTACACACTGGATTCCGAGGGTGCGAATGAGAGGTGGAGCGCTATCTACCATTTGCTTGATTTGCCGTACTGGACTCGACTGTGGATTTTCCAGGAAGCTGTGCTAGCAAGAAAGCTGTTACTTTCTTCTCCCTTCGCATCTATTGACTTCAATATCCTAGCACACACAACCCTGGGAGTTTGCCAAATGCTTACGGTCCCGCAGGGGCAACTGACCACTCCCGTCTCTGAGCTTTGGATGGCACTTCGTCTCAATACCACTCATTGGAAACGCGTCATCTGCATCCAAGCGGCTAGGAGTGGATATACGCCCGAAAGCGGCCCTCGAGAAGCGTTTCGGCGCTCTCCTAAATATTTGGCACACAGACTCGCGTTGGGATCCAATTTGCTGGAAGCTACAGATCCGAGAGATTATGTGTACGGCATGCTCGGTCTCAACGGCTTGCATATTATGCCAAACTACAAGTCAGAGCATCCCTACAGCGCCTGGATGGACTACGTCAAATGCTGGACGTCGATCCCCGGTGGCTGTTTAGATGAGCTTGGTGCAGATTCGATATGTCAGCTTGCCTTCCTAGATTTCTCCGGCATTGGATTCTTCGAGTATCCTCTGGGATGTCCAAGCTGGGTCCCAAACTTTCCTGCGAGGGCAAGAATGATGGTTCCTCGCAATGGAGTAACTAGGAACCCGATTCTCACAGGCAAGGACGACGCTCTAGAGATTTTGGGCAACATCATGAAGGTCAAAGGACTTGTCATAGGACGCATACATCGGATTGCGCTATCAGACATACCCCCGAACGGCGCCAACACCCCGAGAGAATTCGAAGTCGCCGGCTCAATCCTTCAATACCTGGGCGGGCTTGTAGCGCGCTATCCAAAGTATGTCACTGGCATCTCCCCTATTCACGCTTTGACGAGAATACTTCTTGGGGAGGACGATGTCGTCGTTTCGCCCACGACTGCAGAGCTGTTCCGCCGGGGGTTTGAGCTCTTGCTGAGCCTTTGTGGTTTCGTCTTCGCTTCATCAAGCGACTCTTCTGTGGCTACAATTGAAGACGCCGCCCGCCTGAAACTCGGACTTGGTCCGGAGGCCAACCCTATACGCTGGCTGGTGGACAATTTCTGGACCACGTCGGAGATCCACGAGACAGGCATCTCAAAGCTTGAAACCCTGCGATCTGCAGAGCTCTATCTCCAAAGTTTCACCAACGACTTTGCGGAAAGGTTTGTTCAGATCCACAAGCTCTTCCAGGACAGCATTATCCTTGAGACTGAAGACGGGCACGTGGGGGCATGCCCCCGGGGCTCGCAGGTTGGGGATATTTTAGTCGCGTTGTACGGGAACAAGTATCCCGTTGTGCTTCGACCGGCTGAAGAGGGGAAGTACCGCTTTGTGGGCAACGCCTCTGTTTGGGGATTTATGGATGGTGAGGCATTCTTGCCCCCATTCTCGGCAAAACGAGAGCGGAATGTGCCGCCATCGGCCAGGAAGCAGCGTAAGAGCTCTTCTATTGGTCGCAAGGGCCCTAATAAGCCAAACAGAGGGGTCATTCCAGTCTCGGATTTACAGACGTTTGAGGTTATCTGAGGGGTGGATATTTTTTTTAGGTTATTTAACAGTGCATTCTATACGGTGCGATGTATATCTTAATGCTATTTGTTCCCGTTTTGGCACTTGAGGTGACGGGAAGGAGCAAGATGCCTGATTCGGATATTCCCTTCTTCCATGCCTCAGAGCGGTGACTTTGGTCGTGAGCTGCACAACGGTGAGGATGCGAAACGAGTTCAATACCGTGGTGGAAAGCCATGAGCGGGGGGCCTGCGACCCAAAGCGCTATTCGACGGCCGCGCGAGCGGCTTGGGACGTGGCCGCCCCGCTGAGACGGACTGCGCACGGACTACGAAGCCACGATGAGCAGGTTCTGCCATGTCACAGGCACCCGGCCCGGCTCAGTGGTGGAGGAGGCGGTATTCCCATTCTCTATAGTTCAGTTCAATCTAGTTACATAGAGTAAAATGTGGTGGCCAGAGGTGGCCTTACAGCAGTAGTGATGAAAGATATTTCAGAGCTCCCTTTCCTAATACAAACTCGAAGAGGGCACTTTCCGTCTCTACTCCGTATTCCGCCATGATTTCTATTCTGATGTGACAGATTAAAGCACACTGTACGAGATGAATGGGTTCTTTTGGTGCCCCGCATGCGCAGGACTGTAGGCTGTGTTGTGGTATGTTGATCCCATGTTGAAACGTTGGAAGTGCGAGACAAACTTGCCGTGGCCTGTCTTATGTGCTAGGAACTGGGCCATAACTGGCCAAAGGAGCCCTAGGGTAGTAGTTGCAAGGCCTTCGTTGCGCTCTTGGTATCTTTTTGGTCGTGCCTTGTGCCACCAGTCGGTTTTGATCTGCCGTGCTTTCTTCCGGGCTTCAACTTGCACTCGTAGAAGTATAGGAAGGCCTTGCAGGGGGGGGGGGGGTTGGCTGCTCCAGCTTTGGTCAGTTCGTCTGCTCTTTCGTTGCCTGTGATGCCTCTGCGGTCAGGGGACAACACTATACCAGTTGTGCTTCCCCGGCTAGTAAGAAGCTGTCTGCATTTCAAGGCCCTGGCCTGTGATGTATTTGTAGGATGTACTGTCACGGCGTATTGGCTGTCTGGCTGTCTGGCTATCTGGCTGTCTGGCTATCTGGCTGTCTGGCTGTCTGGCTGTCTGGCTGTCTGGCTGTCTGGCTCTCTGAGCATATGTAGACCCGGTACGGTGGGAGTGCTGTGATGGTTCTGGCCGCTGCTTCCATTGCGGTAAGTTCTGCGTCCAGTGCTTCGGCTGGTTCCATAGGTTGCGTACACGAGGCTGTCTCTCTGTTTCCAGAGTACGTGTTGAATTACCCATATTCTAAGGTGTGGCCAGATATTCCAGCGTGTGAGACCGAATCTCACGGATCGGCCAAATAAGCCTCTTCCTTGGCCGAAGGGCTTTCTGTGGGCGACACAGAGCAAATGGAAAAGTGTTGATGGATTGGTGGTGTTGTAGGCCAGGTTTTCCTGGCCCTGCAACAGCTATCTAGGTGTGGCCCAAAGGCACTAGCTAGGCGAGGTGGCGTGTGCACCCTGCACCCTCGAGGTGGGGCACCACCTCCAACACTTTCCCATGAGAACCTGAGGACTCTGGGCAGTCGGAAGGAGTCAGCGAGAACACACTAAAGTCAATTTGACCCCATAAATCGTGTGTATATGTGGTCCAATCCAACAGTACGCTACAAGGGTCCAGCCAGTGCCAGTTTCAGACCTGGATCCATTTTTGTAAATCATTGAGCCAGGAGTGGAATGACCTACAAACCCCTACGGAAGAAACTTGAGACTGCGGGCATATACTGGTACATGGTGTGGGATAGTACACGACATCTTAGTTTAATCCTATATAGTATCCTAACTCCCAAACTAGGACGGTATTGAGCATACTAGTAGGTAATACGGCATAGTACATAGTATACTAGCACTTAGAATATACCAGTACATGATATACTAGCCCAGAACATACCAGTACGTAACATGCCAGCATAGAATATACTAGTATATGATATTCTAGCTTAAAGTATACTAGTCAATATAACATAGTCGTATATTACAGAATAGCTTAGAAGCTGTACTGGTTCCGATTTCGCGAATCATCCGCACTGCCACTAACATAAGAATAGCTTTTCTGGGATACTCTGTGTGGTGTTGTTGGACGGCACCAAGAACCGCGCACTAGCAATGCTCCTGCAAATGGCAGTTGGCGGAGGGCACTTCCATTTGTTGAATCAAGGCATTCTTCCACCTTGGAATGCGCTACTTCCGAAGCTCCTAAAAAAGGTCATCTGGCAAAGCCAGAGGGCCATAAGAAATACAATCACGCAGTTGCAACGCTATCAACTCTACCTAATCTAGTATGCAATGTTTCTAACATTATGCGTTATCTACTTTCCATCGACAGGAAACTTTAGCCGGGTGACTGAAAACGGGCCTCTGAGGCTGTGCGGTGGCTGCGTATAGGACCCCCCTAGCTCAAGGAAGAATCAGGGAAGACTCAGGATAAATCAGCCACAGCTCACCCCAGCTCACCCCAGTTCAGGACCACGAAGGAAAAAGAAAATTTCGTGTGCCCAGATTCGTCTCAGATCACCAGGCTGTAATGACCCCTCCTCTGCACACAGGGCGCCCTGGCACGACTATGTTACCATACAAAGTAAACGCAAAGCATAACGTTACTACGAACCCAAAACAAATCATCCGGCAGACTGAGCCACCACTCCAATCCTCGCCCTTAATCTCCATCGCTCCCCCTTCCCCCTTTGGCGGGGCGATCAGCACTTGCACTGCTCGTTCTGGGGATCCGCATGAAGGCTGTAAGCCTTCCTACCATAGCTCCCCGAGCTCGCCGAATTCTCGTAGACGTCGAAGAAGCCACCGTGGAAGTCTTTATACGAACCTTGGCAATACCCATTGATGAGATGCGTAAGGATGGCATTGCACTCGGCCGTGGCCAGGAAGAGGATACCGTAGCCCGTGTACTTGAGGTACACGTTCATATCCGGTCCCGGCTGGTTATTGACTTCGCTCTTCTGCGTCGCGGCACGGTATATCTGCGTGACGCCCGAGCCGATGCCCAGGTTGAAGGCGAAGCAAGCCGAGGAGACGCCCAGCGTCACTATGCTATCGTAGGCCCAAGTACCGCTGCTGTAGCAGATCCACTCGGCCTTGCGTCCGTTTGTGCCGCCAACAACGGCACCTCGCGAGTCGCGGGTAGCCAGGGCGTGGGTAAGGTCGCCGTGGCCAGGAGCAGCATACCGGGGTACCAGGTCCCGCTTCGCGAGCGCCTGGATCTCGTGCTTCTCGTAGACATCGGTGGGGATAGTGAGGAGCTGGCCGCCCGTTACGTTCTGCCACGCCAGCGGACCCGTCTCGAGATACAGAGACTCCAGCACCTCGGTGATGCGGATGGCGTCTGTGGTATCTTGGCGCGCCGCGAGCCCGCTTTGTGCACCTGGGAAGGCCATCGGGGTGACGCTGGCGCTCGCGCCGGCCACGAAGGCCGCTAAGATCGTAGAGGCTTGTTCACTGTTAGTGGGTACGTTATGGCACACCTAGGAGATAGCACATACCGCGCATTGTTTGGTAGTTCCAAAGTATATCTTTTGAAGTGTAGTTCTGAAGTGAGTGTTTGCGATGGGATGGAGCGGGAGTTGGTTATGATGAGGATGCACTTCTTACCTGTCTGGAGGAGGAAAGGGGGGCCCTTATTTATGTACCTCTTGGTTTTACTTCCCCGTCAGAGGTTAGGAGTAAAAAGCTCTCTTCTTCGTATCTACTATCCAGACGTGGCCTATCGATGAAGCCTGTACATGTTTGGAATCATGCGTACCTCTTCAATGCGATCAAGTGGAATCGTCAGCCACTCCTTGCTGATCAAGCTGTATGGTGTCGTGACCGACGTAGCCAGTCACATCTTTAGGTGGCACCTAAGCGGTACGGACAGGATCGCTGGCGCGCCATAGCCACTTAGGCTTTTTTTTTTTTTTTTTTTTTTGCTAGCATGCGACCATGGGAAAGGGTCCGCATCTTGGCCGAGGCCTGAAGGCGGGCGTCCGTGATGATTGGTTCTGTGGTATTGGCAAGCTTGATCCCACCCGCTTAGCTCTATCATGCACGTATTAGCGTCTAGCGGCCCAGCAGCACATCATTGGTCGAGGCAAATGATTATGGTAGTCCTCGAGCTCGGGCAACGGGGCACTGCTGTCTCAATATGCGATAAGCTCTACATTCTAGCAAAAACGCCGCACATTTGATGTTCGGACCTCGAGACGAGCTGGTTGTGAGGTACAACACTACGAGTGTGAGATTTTAGTTTCCAAGCTCAACCAAGGGACTCACGACTCATGGAGTTGACCGGAGGCTCCCATCACATTCGCCCAACACCATCCCCCGCATTTTGGCATTTCCTTCTACTCGTCCCGACCTCACGCTCTCTAAACCAACTGCCCTCCCAAAACTCCGCCAAATACCCTGAACCGCACCCAAATCTCCAACCACCCCAAAAACGGCTCCCACCTCGGATCGGGGAGGTGCTCGCTTTTTGCCTCACCTCCTATTTAGGTTTTGCGACTAATGCAGACGTGGTCAGAAAATGCTGTGGAGGGTGACTAAACAGGTAGTCGATCAGCACTTATAAGTTTTGGCAACTTTAGTCGTCTATCTACTATCTATCATGATTCATTTGCCTTTATTTTCACCTCCACCTTTCAGTTCAGTTTAATTTCAAGCCCAACATCAGGTAAGGTACCCAACCAAACAAGTTACACATACTCGGCGCACACAAGTGACCCGCCCAGGTCCATGACATCGCCAATCGTCGCATTCGGCAAGATGCCCGCCGACCACAACCGATGATTCAGCGTTGTGACCGCCCCCCCGTCGTCAAAGTAATCCGTGAGCACCGTATTCAGCACCAACCCTCCCTCGCCGTGGCCGAGGGCGGCGCCGCCTGCTCCTCCTAGTGGAGGGAGACATGCGCCATCGGGAGAGGGCACCGCGCCGGGACTGCCTCCCCCGCCACCGGCACCTTGTGGTGGGCCGCCGTTCCCGGACGGCACGTTGACGCCCCCGACTTGGCTGAGACGTGTCGATGGGTCCTGGCTTTGCCAGCGCCACCATTGGAGGTCAATCCAGGTGTGGTGCAGGAAGAATAGCGGGTCGCCGGGGCTGGTGTGGGGGTTGGACATCTGAGAGGAGCTATGTGTGTCAGTGCTACTCACACATGGTAGCTTTGTGAGATATGAGAGCAGCGACAGGAGATGGATGGTAGAAAATGTCAAACTGACCGTCCCGCCGATCCCCCAATGCCCCGCAATATGCGGCTTGGCCTCGAGACAGTTCCACGCTTCTTCGAAGCTGCCGGCGCGTTGGCAGTTGAGGACGTTTGCCGTGGCCGTATTGGCAAAGAGGCACTCGCTCATATTCCGCGAGAGGCAGTAGCCTGATTGGGTTGTGGCCAGGTCTTCGGTGAAGCGGAGACGGAGGTTGGCAAACGGGCCGTCGGCAACACAGAGGTCGGGCCCCACACCGTCGCCGCCGAAGCCGGTTCGTGGGTCGAAGACGGAGGCGCCCCGGAGGTTGGGCAGGTCGAGAACTTGGTCCCAGTATCTTCAGAAAAGCACGTTAGTGTAAGTAAGCGAGGCGGTCGCTCATTCACGTGGCAGGAAACATAGAAAGCTTGTAAATTTTTTTAAAAATCTTTTGGAGGGGAGGGGGGGGGGGGGGGGGCGCACGGCATTCTCCCCCTGTAATGGCACTCCCTTCTGAGCAGGACAGCATGAACGGCGAGGTAATAGCGGTGCCATGGCAGAAAAGCGCCAACGAAGTGGATGTACGCTGACTGGTAGATGTGGATGTATTGCAGCTCGTCCCACAGCGTCCGCGCCTCGGGGATGCCGTGCGTTGCTGGTCGTCTCGTCAGGCACACGGTCGCCCGGATGTAACTCGACCGCTCGGCACTGGTCAGGTGGCCCCTGATGATTATATTAGTACCATACCTCATCCTAACTCGTAACGGTGGGATAACACACCATGGGACCCGCTGTATCTTGTTTCGACAGCTTGCGCCCTGTTGGTCTGGACGGAGGAAAGGAGGGAGGACAGGGGGTGCCGCCCAAGCTGTCAATGGGAGCATCGACAGGAGAAGCGCAACTTTTCGCATCATGACTACCATGTGATTGATTGCCAAAAGGAAGCCTGGTATTCAGTTGATTGCAGATCGGGCCTCACTTGCCACCAGCACATCTTCTCCTTGCCGGCTTTTGTCCATCTTATACCACCTCCTCCTACCTCCTCCGCAGTCACGTAAAGCAACATGTAGCACGGCATTCAACAACAGGAACAGGAATAGGGACTCCCCGACCACTGTCATTGACGCCATCCCCCGCCATTATTATCGCCGCGCCCAGCCACAAAGACGCGCCACGTTCTTGGGCCGCCCCGTACAGGGACTTGGAATTCAGGACTAGTGTCTCGGGACTAGCACCTCGCGAGAGTCGGGTGTACTACCGAGAAGCAACTGCCTACACACGATATGAGACGGCACAGTGGGCATTACGACTGGACGAATCCCAACCTGCGTCCCAGCCAGCGATGGCGAAGGGAGCCAGATGTTGATGGGAGATAAGGCAGTGGACCAATTACAATGCAGCGTTCCTTGCGTCCTGGGGCGGGTTTCCGGCTGTTGTCGTTTTTTTTAGGGGAGGGGGAGGGGGAGTGGTTGGGGGTGCCTCAGCTCAACCCGCCGCCGCCTCCTTTTACCCGCCCCCGGGAGAAGTCTAGTGGCGATGCTGATTAGGGTATATCTCAGCATTTATTGCCACTGGTCAACACCCACATGGGAATTTCTTGTCTTGGGGAGATGTGGTATTTGTTCTGAATTGTTCATTGTGCACTGGATTGAATTGAGTCGCGTTGCAACTTGAGACGAATCTTCGCCGTTGGAGTCGGCTGACTGCTGTTGGCCGAGCGCCCATCCAAATGGGCAAGATGACAAGGAGACGAAGAACAAATAGACAAAGAGTTGGTAAAATGGAGGGAATGAGCTGGATGAAGGCGTGGTTCAGAGCGCTAATCGTCACAGGAGCTCTATTATAGTGGAAAAAGTCTATACATCCCTTAAATGGTAACTAACTAAAGGGGGATCCACTTCGCAGCACAAGCTTGATATCCATCCTAGCAATTTCCGTGGCGTTGAATAAGGACGGAGGGTGGTTAAAAATGACGGCAAACAGCGGCAAACAGAGGACTTACGGGTGTAAGTGCTGTGCATGGGTAAAGACTCTCCAGTTGTGACCGTTAAGCCTGCGGCCAGGTCAGTCAAGTATTGTCCCAGTTAACCCTGCCAGTGTGATGCGGGAGTGGCCGGTATATTCCCCCTTAGAAGGAGTCCCAAACACCTGTTGGGGCCCAGGCCCCTCTAGAACAAAGTGGAAGTACATCCCAGCGTTCCTCGAGAGATTGAGCAAATTAAACCGGGGGCACAGTCAGGTTATGCTCACCCGCTTCGTGGCGAATCCTTCACAGGATACATTTCGCTCAGCGCAGATTCATCAAGACCATATGCCTCCAGGTCTCCGAAGACTGTAGCATAAATACTTTCGAAGAGTCTAGTAACACCGCCAGGCAAATCCAACCTAGTTGAGTCGACTACCTTGGGTATCTAATCTACTAGAGGAAGAGAAAAATAGCACGGCTTTTACACCTGAGCTGCCGGCACCTGGCGGTTGTTTGTTGCGCAGTTGGAAAACTTATTCCTGTGATGTTTACATATGCAAATTATTTGAAGCACAAGTTATCTTGAGGTAATATGGCACTTTGGTTTGACATGTGAGTGGCTCAGACTTTTCGTCATCAAAAGTCTAGACCCAAACACCGGTATTATTCTACGTGACCAACTTGAAGCGTACAAAGCTTTCCGATGCTCAGTCACGTTCCCAGACGTCTGGAGGCTCAACTTTGTGAATCCTATGATATTTTTAGTTCCGTGCTGTGTACTCCGGGCTTGCTGAAATAGGGTGACTGGGTTAGGTACCTTTGTGTGTGGGCAGAGGGTGGTGTTAATGATCGAGAATGGCTGTTACGGTCGATATGATTGGGCGTCCTCTTTTCCGTGGCTTGGCTGGGCGAGATCGGGGGCAAGGGTACCTGCAGATGGCCCATTACTACGCTTATCTCCGTCCCTCGGCGAAAGGAGCAAATTCTTATCTGCTTTTAGCTTGATGGACCGCGATTCTGTCTAGACTCCCAAAGTCCCCCAGATTGTAATTCCATCTTGGTAAAATTATGAAGTGAAAATCGGCTGGGAAAGTTCGTGGCCTCAAGGTTGCGGGCGTTTCCGCGCGGTAACCGCGCCGTCGTTGCGCCCCGCGGGATGACTTGGCCGTAAATCGGCGCCGAAGCTGTGCCTAGATCTTTCCAGTTCTAGGCTCTGGGCGCTGCGGGAATTCTGGGCGCCCCCAACCGCCGCGCCATTTCCAGCCCCATCGTATGATTTCCTACCGCGGTATCGTTGTTCGTCTCGACACTTTGTAGTCTCGCCCCTTTGCACAGCGAACGTAGAGGCTCCACGTTGCCCGTATCGACAAGATCTCAGCCGCAATCTTCACATGTCACGATCATCAAGCGTTTTGCGGTGAGCAGAAACTCGTATTGTAAAGAAGGAACATGATGGTAAGCTGGCCAAAGGTTTCTTATTTAATTTTCCAATTTCCTATGCCATAACCCCCACTCAATGCATCACTTGCGACACACAATTGTCAATCAATCCTATTGTCTTGATATTATCAACACTCTCCTGGTGTTGAACACATTCACCACAACACATCATGGACCCCAAAAAGCAGTGGGATCTCGAATCAGGCAACACGACCGACGACACCGGTTGTGGCACCCCCAAACTCCAAACTTCAGGCACCCAAACACCAATTGGTGATGGCAACACTGAAAAAGTCATCAACATCCATGCCTACCATCCCATCATCCACCAGCGACAACACTTCCTGGCTGCCATTGCCGAGTCCCTGTCAGTCGGGCTGGGCCTTGGCTCCGCCGTCGGCATCTGGGCCTGCATCAACGACACGCTCAAGCCCGTCAACGTGCACATGGCCAACTGGGTAGCCGGCATCCTGATGGGCTTCGTCCTCGCGCCGCTGCTCGAGAAGGGCGCGCGTCTGTTCATGGGCAAGATCACGCCCGTGCTCAAGAAGCCGCGCTACACAAACTACACCCGGCTCCTCGACGACGTGCTCACCATCATGTCGGCGCTGTGGGCGCTCGGGCTCGCCAAGGGCATCCAGCGGCAGTACGGGCCCCTGCACACGAACCTGGGCTTCGAGTTTGGCGTCTTCGTCGTCGGCTTCACCGCGCACTCGTTCCTGCGGACCCTGCTCTACACCGTGGTGCTCAACCACGACTACGAGGGCGAGTCGATGGTGTGCGGCTGGGCCGAGATGCCCGCCGTGCTGTTCTGGGAGTACCTCGACCATTTCCACCACGTCTACGTGCTCGTCACGGTGAATCTGCGCGACTTCCTCACGTTTGCAATCTACCCGTACCTCATGGTCCTGTGGACAGGCTACTGGGAGACGGTGGATCCGGCGGGCGAGTTTGCGTGGGTGTGCCATGGGCTTAACATTGGCTTCTTTTTCTGCTTCTTCACCATCATCAAGGAGGCCACGTATCTGGTTGCGACACCGGTATGGTCGCCAGATCTTCCCCTACATTGTCACCACAGCATATAGACTTTTTTGTGTTTTTTTTTTTTTTTTTTTTTTTTTGGAAAGGTAGCTGCCGCGGATATAAAATGAAGGGCTCAGATAGGTTAGACTTGATACCCGACGACTAATGAAGGAGAAAAAAAAAAGGCTTTTACACATGACGTTAGAGAAAATTTGGTTAGAAAAAAAAAAATTTATTTGATCGGACCTTTCCTTTCGGCCATTGTTTACCTACGTCAACTCCTCGGGCTCCAAAATTAAATAATCTACATGTCCGATCCATTGCTGGTCGAGGAATGTTGCTCTAGCGGTTGGTGGCTGCCAGCAGTCGAACATGAGCAATGAGCAATTAAATCTAGCCGTAACAGGAAAAACATATCAAGCTCGCTTTGACCTCGAGGGTCCCAATTCAGCCTCTTCTGGCTCCTCTCCCGGCTCCTCTTGGGGCTTTTTACTCGAGAACATGACTATGTCCGGGGTAGACTCGGACTTGAGCTTGACACCTCGGCCGTAGCGCTCTTGAAAGCCCACACTGGATTGCTCTACCGCGTCGTCGGGAACCCACGATGCTCTGCCCCGCGAGGGTGATCTGGCTTCTCTAGCGTGCTGGAGACCGGCGAGCGCCATGTCACGGGATACCTGCTGGAGGGATTCGTCGCTGAGGTGGCCCCCGAGCTGCCTTGGCCGCTGGCCATAACCCCGGTTTCTTCCATGTATGATCTTGTCGTTGGTCGAGACGAGGAACTGGATAGCATCGTCGCCCGTAGCAAAATTGTCGAGAATGGTAATGTTTCCGTTCAAGTTCGTGTCCGCCTTGGAGCAGATGCCTATGCACTCGCGAGCCGACTTCCAGTCGGCCTGAATTTCGGCGAGCTCCGCCGCTTCTGCTTCGTCGGACATGGCTGTCTTGGACTTCTTGACAAGGCGATCGATTAGACTCTGCATATTCTCCTCCAGCTTAGCGGCTGTGGTGTTGAGCTTTTCCTTGCACTCCTGAAAGGCTTGGCTGGTGACGGCCCCTGGGTCGACCAACCCGGGGGATCTCTGAGCGCGCCGCGCATTTGGGACCTGTATCTGGTCGATGTGCTGGGAGAACTGAACACAGATCTGTAGGCATTCTTGCGTACTCAGCCGGTCCTCCTTAATTTGCCGAAGCTCGGCAGCGTCCTCGTCAGAGTCGGATACAGTTCGTTGAAATATAGTCTCGAGCTTGGCATCGATGATTTCAAGGCGGTCTTCGAGATTGGCGGTAGTAACCTTGATCATATCCTTATGAGACTCGAGATTTTCGGTGGTGATGGTGGACGTACGGCTGTATGGAAAGATGAGAGATCAGCAAAGCTGCTTTTACACTCTCGGGCGTGCTGGGATACGTGACAGAGATACGTACAGGGTTGCATCGGTGATAGCGATCAGGATGGTGGACTTGTATCCAGCCAACATCCGCCTGAACTTGTCCACATCGTCGCCAAGATAACGCAGCTTGGCCCAGCCTCGGAAGTTCGCTCGAGAGCTACCGGATCGCGACGCACCGCTCAGAATCTTCTGCTCAAAGTCGTGACATGCTTTGCCGCACCGCAGCAGAGAGAGATTGAGCGCGGGGAACTCTGCTCCCGCCGCCGTCTCGGTAAGCGAGTGCAGCGCCCCCTGCAAAGCCTCTAGCTCATTGCGGAGATCGCGGATGGTATCCGAATGGTGCTGGAAGCTATCGATAGTCTGGTAAAGGGCGACGCTGGTTTTGAAGGCAAAAGCGGTCAGCGCGAGCAGCCCAGAAGCTACGCCTATGGACTCCGCCATCTTGATTGCCCTTGTAGATGTAACGAGAGAGATGGTGGGGCGGGGAGCGACGGCGCAGGGGTTGCCGTGAGGACGGACAATCCTCGATCACTTCCATGCCCGCAAGCCGAAAGGAGCGGGCTCCAATCAGGCGTGGAGCGTAAGCGCTGCCAGTGTGCCCAAGGTCCAGGCGGTGTGCTTCGGCAATACCCCGCCAGCTCCCATCTTGATGTTGCAGTGCCCTACTAAAGGGGCCATAGTCAATTAGCCGCTTCCACCAGAGCTATTTTGAGGGGCATTCTGAGGCCGTTGTATACTCGTTCTGTGCGGTTGACTTGCTCTGCTATGTAGAGATGCTTATACTGGCGATCTAGACTAGGCGCCGTTGACGGTGTTGAGGACACCACCGACGTTTTACGTTGCGGGTAAGATATGTGTTACCATTGCCTTGGGCAGTGCCGCTCGTAAGTGCCCCCTTGCCATCTCACCATGTTTCGTGTAGCATATATCTGGTCTCCTGGAACCTCGGATTTTGAGGAGACACGAGATTATTAGGAAGCTTAATCTTAATTATTCAAAACTGTGGTGCTCGCCGTTGGGAAGAATTGTCCCTGATTATAATTCTAGTTGCTATAGACCGGCGGAGGGGTTCATGGACTTCGTACCTTTATAGAAATCTACACTGGGACCACTTTGACTGCTTACGTTTAGTATCTAACCTAGGCGGTCTTCTCTAGTTATGAATTTGTCCGCGCTTTTATGATTAAGTCAATTATCGCTCCGTGCAGTATTTATTTACGTTACCGTAGGGCCTAGCAGCTTATTTATTCAGTGCCTAAGACCACTAAAATATTCTTCTAAACACAACTGCTTGATATTTGCTTTATGGGTGGTTCGTGCGGTAGTGCTCTGCTGCGTGCAGCTCACTGTAAACCCCCATGGCTCGGACCACCCCTTAACATTACGATAGTAGCGCCTTGCAAAACACTGCAAGTACCTTAACAATTAAATGTTTGTTGCTGTTAGTGCCGACGATCCAATTGCAACATTCACCTCCAGTCGGCCAACCTTCTCTCGCCCAACCTTCTCCTTCCCACAAAGCTTTTTCAACAAGGCCGACAGAACCACACATTCGTAACAGAATCACACATTCGTAACAGAATCACACCCGTAATAAAACCATAGTCAAAGAGCGTAGGTACTCGCAACAGGTAGTTACTCGTAACGGATATCTAGCACTCGCAAAAAACCCGTAAAATCGCAAAAGGGCTGTTGCAGCATAACACTGGCAGCCGAAACATGGCGAAGAGAGCCGACACAGCCAACCCACACTTGAAAAGAAGGCATTTTTACCCGTGGATTCAGATTAAGCCTGGCCAAAGGCCGGTACGCCCCCTAGTATTCTTCCTCGAGGTCGGTCATCTTAAACCAAACGTACAAGGGTTGCCTTAGCTCGTGCTATTCTTGTCTGTATGGTATATGATTGGCTGTTAATACGCCCTTCAGCTGATCCCGTGTAATTAAAAGTGCCGCAGCCACAACGCTTGTATGGTCAAAGCCCCGATGCTGCTGTTTCATGGCGCGTTCCCCGCGCGCGCGCGGAGGGCCAACCCATAGCAGAAGAATTCAGCAAAATAATCTTTGGGGACGCCCCAGCGTGCCGATCTGTTCTGGCGAGTAAACAGGGCCGTTGCGAAAGGGGCCGTTGCGAAAGGACCGAAAGCCCCGCTAAACCCAAATTCTTATCCACGTCACAGCTAGTCGGGTCTTCGAGCTCCATTTCCTCTAATCAAAGTCTGCCCCCCAACCTCACCGCCGGGAATATCGATGAACCACAGTTTATGCATTGACGAAATGCGCGGTCCCGCCGGCCATCTTGTCGCCGCTCCCAGAGATGGATCAGCCGGCGCTAGCTATGGTCATAGCACCCTTGAGGTCGTCCCTGGCCTCGATTACGACAAGGAAGTCATTCAACAACCCTACACCCTCCCATCCGACAATCAAGACCAAAACGACTATGCCCGACCTACACCTACCCTAGGGAACGGGGCCGCATGGGAAGGGAGCCGAGGTGTAGCCGATAAAGCAAGGATTCTGGGCATAGAGAGGCGCACCTTCTTCATCACTGCGTGGATTGCCTCAATACTTGCTGCGATCGCCGTGGGCGTCGGCGCCGGCCTCGGGGCCACCATAGGTTCAAGAAGTGCAGGCGCTGTAATAACCAATGCGAGCGCAGTCACTCCATCAATACAGCCTCCTATACCTGGGGCCGATTCCTCTACTTCGACTGGTGCCACTATTGCCCTTGCCTCGGCAACTCTACGCAGCGCATCGAGTACCACCCCTCGACAAACCTCGATAGCCCATTCCTCTACCTCTTCTTCTTCTCTACCGGAAAGCACCACGTCTATAACTCTTGGCGGTGTCGGCGGCCGGTGTTCCAACCAGTGGGGTGGCGATTGCATCTGTCTTGACGAGGGTATTTGCAGGAACAAGTGGAAGGGCACGCCGTACACGGGCACCCCAGATAACTGGCCTTGTCCGAATGACCCCGATAATATTATGGCCTGTGTTGTCAAGCCCTGCCTGGGCAAGGTAGAGCCTGCCCAATGTTTGTGGAAGGAGGCGTGCCGGCAGCTGGATCCAGGTAAGATTTCATGCCTCTAGCATTGGTTTAACGGTCCCTTTGGAAGTTTGAGTTGACTGTTAACCATAAAAATAAATAGGGGCCGACGCAACTCCGATTTGCCCGGGGGACGGCGACTTTGTCTGCTGCGCGCATTCCTGGTAGGCGGTGGTGAGAAACTAAGTACGGAACAATATAAAGCGTATGAGTGGATTTCATGGAGCTATAGTAAAAGAGCAAGTTGTCAGTGGCATCGCACTTTTCGAGTCATGGAGTTGCAAGTGCGTGACTGTATTGCTTGTCCGTTTTTGCTCCAGAGTCTCTGGCGAACCCGGAGACCCCCATATAGATCCAATCTGTTTGCCTTGCATACCATTTGATACGTTAGCGTTGCTGGTGTTTTTGCCATCAAGACGAGCAGGACCTGGCAGTAGAGATTAGAGCTAGGAGACACTCCGACTGTAGAGGCCGGGTTTTAATTAAGATCTCGTATATTTCCTTCTTTCTTTTTGTCAGATTTGATCATGAGATACCTCGATCTTTTAAAGGCCTAGGGATCTTTTCAAGTTGACTTAGTATCCAAAGCCTGACTTTTACGGTCACATCCGCCGTCTCCATCGAACCTTCATGTCCCTATCCGGTGGCAAAGCAGCCGAACCGCTCCACTTGAGATCATCCCGTGCCGGCCGATCCGATTTTGTCTTGCCATCCATGGTCACCCACTCGATGATCTCGACATCGAACGTGGTTACCAGGATGGCCAGGGTCGCCATAATTTCTTGCTTGGCAAAATGCCTACCCGGACACATCGAGACACCGCCCCCTACTCATATTAGCAACTATGTTGAAGAGGGGGGAGGGGGGAGCGGGGAACTAGTAGAAGCGCACCGTAAGGGAAAAAGTCATTTGGCCCCGCAGCCATGGCAAACTCAGCCCTTTCTTCCTTGTCCATGTCTTTAACACGGTTATATCGAATGTGCCTGTACGCCCAAAATTCAGATGCAGAGTGTGCCTCGGTCCCCCAGACTTTGTCACTCAGATTCGCAATCCGAGTCGGTGCTTGAATAAGCGCGTGCTTGGGCAGCTGGTACCCGGCCATGGTGGTCGTCTTGGTAATAACCTCGCGTGTGATGTTGACTGAGACATGTAGCCGGAGGGCCTCGGCGTAAATAGACTGGAGAAGTGGTAGACCTAGCATCCTCTGAATTCTCAACACCCTTCCACCGGTGGCTGGGTCGGTCTCAAAGGCGGATTCGGCTTCTTCTTGGACGGCTTTCCAGAGTGATTGGTCCTTGACGAGCTCAAAAAGGGCCCATGTGGCAATAGGGATGCTGTTTGCGTTGAGTCTGAGTGATGTTAGTACCTCTCTCTTGGTTAGGCGGTATGAGTGACAACTCACCCCAAGAGAAACCCGATAAAATACCCGGCTCGCGTATCTATACCAAGTCCGATCCTTTTTCCCCAGTTGAGATAGCCGCGCATGAACCGCAAGCCGAGCACGGGATGCCAGTCGATCTCGTCGGGAACATGGTCCCGCTCAGACAGGGGATCAAAGTCGTCCTTCAACCACTCAATGCCCATCCGATGGAAGCGCTCCCTGATCCGCCATGGCGCGGGGTCCATCCACTTTGGCAGCGAATACATCAAGCGCATTGTGACGGTATCATAATCCCAAAACGCATCCAGCACGTTCTCTTCACCACTCCGCTCCAAGAACCGCTCCCCCGCCATGGCCTTGATCGCCGCGCCCGCCATCTGCGTCCGCATAAAATACAGCAAATTGACAGTCGTCCACTCGCCCAAGGGATAAACCCTTACTCGCTCTCGGAAAATGTCGTAAAACTTGGCCGTCAACGCCGCCGTGTTGGATGCCAGCGACAAATTTCGAGCATTGTGGTGATGGAATTCGGCCCAGTACCGCGGTCCTTGATGTTTGGCGGCCGTACCCTCCATCGGCTCAGGCAGACGACCCGTCTTGTCGTTGGCAAACTTGGCGTAGTCCTCGGGGGTGAAACACATGACGGTCTCCATAACCATGAGGAGGAACTTGTCGGAACTGAGCGAGTTGGACTTTCGGAAGAGGGCTTGGACGTTTCGGGAGCCCGTCACGAGGTATACTGGCGTGAGGCCAAGAGAGAATTTTATCATGTCTCGCGTGCGCATGGCCAGGCTGTGAGTTATCATGCCAAGTTATTTTTCTCTTTCGTTTCTCTTGTTATTTCGAGGGTGGTACCTTGCCCGAGTAATAAATGATCCATTATCAACCATGTACTGGATGGTATTGCCCAAAACGGGAACGCCCCTCCAGTTAGGCAGAGTCCATGGTTCGTTTTTGCTGGTCTGAACACTGGAAATGACAAGTGCGAGCACAAGGACCAGCGAGACAACTAGAACGCCAGTGGGCGGTAGCGGGACGGCCCGCGGACCGTCTCGAAAGCCACTAGCAATGTCCATCGAGCCGTACGAATAAGTTTTGGGTTGTGGGGTCGTTTGGCCAAAATTCAAGTGGAAATGAGGGAATTTTCTTCACTGAATCCCAAGAGTGTGGGGTCGAGAAGATTCTACGTCTGCATCTTGCTTGCAGGACTCGACCTAGCCGGCTTTTCACGTGTCTCCCCGCTTTCTCTTCGAGGTACGTTTCGACAGGGGCTGGTCTTGATTGGCCCACATCTTATCTAGCGGCTACCGTTTCCGTACATTGGTGCCTGGGATAAAGTAGATAGATACTCAAGTCTTATTGCATAAACCAGGTAGTATTTATTCTAATTAACCTTGTGTTTGACAATTGTCACCATCTATCCCTGTATACCTCCCTCTAACCAGGGATAAGTTTATATGGAGACCTGCCCAACGATGGCTACTGACTAAGAAGATCTCCCTGCCTGAATCTAAACCTAGAATATACCCCTGTTTATCGTTTAAGGGTCTTACCTACCCTTATAACTCTCCTAATATACCAGGGTATACAATAACTCTATAGGGAAAAGCTACCGTTTCCTTACCTAAGGGGATCAAAAAAATTCATGTCAACATCGCGCATGCCAAAAATGCAATAGGCGATAAGCTTACACTGAGACACAGATAAACCACGAGCCGTTTGTATAATCACTTGGATAGTCATCCAGGTTACCTAGACGACGGTAATAACCTTGACGAACAAACTGCTTTATGCTCTTATCTGCGATCTCATCCCCTCGGATGCTTGGTAGGCGCGAGTAGGATGTTGAATCTCTGTAAATCTTCGAAGCCTGAGAGGAATCAAAGCTGCGGTCTTTTTTGCAGCTGAGAGAATATGTCTAACGTCATCAGATGCGTCCCTTCTGCAAGAATCAGTAAATGAAATAAGACCTTACCTACTGTATTCGCTACATGATCACCATATATTCCCCAGTGCTCGAAGGCATCTCCCTTGATCATCCTGCACCTTACACTTACACCTCCGATAAACACTCCTACTGTTGTTCAATCCTGAATTTATCAACATACCTCGACAAAATGCTAAGATTCAGTATGGAACTGGAATAAAAGACGTTAAATTTAGCAGATACCGCTACTGAGGGAGCTGAGAGGAGAGATCTTACAGCAGACCGCTCCAAGATCAACCCTCAAGCAGTTCGAAGGAATCTGAGTTTTGGATTGCAGGATTTAGTTTCTTTAGTGATTCTATGGATCAGGCTCTCTAGAGTCCAAGCCGTTAAGGTGCCGTATGCTGCTCTTTCGGCGACCAGGGTGTGCCAGTGTTGTTTTACCCTAAAGTTGCCCTTACCAACCCCCAGTAACCTACACCACCCCTCGCTACCTTGCTCAGGTGCTGCTCAGGCGCTACTCAGGGCATGATCAGGGAAGCCGACAAAAGCGGTTTAGACGAGTAGGTAGTGCTCTGTAACTCAGCGGAATTCTAGAAACCCAAATGCTAGCATTTTGCAAGGGAACAGTTTTAGGACACTTGTGTTTCAAAACTGAGATCACCTAGCCGGCCCTCTCTTTCTCTTCCCTCCCCCCAGGGTCTAAAAAAACTTAGTTTACGTCCCTTATTAAGTCTCTATTTCCCTTTTCTTATTAAAGGAGTTGGTAAATCTTACTATCTTAATGCCTTTGAGTTAAGACACTTCCTAAGCGGATTGCTTCACCATGGTTTATTCGGTTGCTAAACGTGGCCTCTCTATCTTGACCTATTAGCAGCTGGTTCGGGAAATAAGTCAAGAAAGAATAGCAGAGGGGAGGGGGGTATATGCTAAGAAGAATATCTTTAATAACGGTAATACGGGTGTTAACGGTAATCCTATCCTATGGGATATCGTAGTGTCACGACCCCGCGGTGAGTCGCTGCAGCTCGACGTAGCAACGTACAAACTAATCATTGGGCCAGTGGTGGTAGTGTCCAAAAGCCCCTACAGTAGCTAATCAGGGAAAGCCTGAAGCCAGCGAGGCCCGAGGCCGGGCTGTAGGACACCCGGGCCTAGGCCGAGGCCGGAGTATAGCTTACACGGACTCGGGCTGTAACACCCAGGATCCAGAATCATGGAAATGTAACCCCCGGCATCTAGTTAGGTTGAGCCACTATGAGAGCGTACTCTAGGTCCTATAATAGTTGTATAAGAAGAGCTCTCTGGAAGAGTTAGAGAGCAAAGGGTAGGCTTCAATTGATCATATATCCAACCCCCCAATACTACGCTCTACTATCTTGCAGTGCAACCCCCTATCCTCATCCCCACAACGCCTACGGCGTTACAGTTTACCATACCAACAGCACCACTTTCTCATCCAGGTAGTACCTCAAAGCCTAATTTTTCATATGACCTACATACAGGGGATAGACTGGCGCATGCTGCAGGATGGCGTGACGACCTCTGTGGTTCCGGCCTGCTAGTACCAGGCGCCGGCTAGATTGAGAGGGTGTGTGGTGCGCTCGGGTGAATCACAAGATCGTACGTAGTCAAAGGATACCTCAGTACAGGCATGTAAAGCAGTGTTATTATCGTTGCTGGAGGAGGGAGTGGAATAGTCTATCTGGGCTAGAGTCGGGGCATATATAGACTTCCCTTCGCTAGGCCCGACGCCAAGTTTCCCAGTGCCCGGCCTAGCCCGGTGCCTTTAGACCCGATCCCTCGGGCCCGTTACCATCAGGTCTCCCCTGATTGGCCAACTGTCAGGCGGGAGCATAATTGGAGAGTCAAGGCTGCAACTATCGTGCCTGCATTAGAAGATCTGAAGCTAAAGAGAAGAAAAAGAAAAGAGGAAAAGCTCTGACGAAGGTGTGGGGTGAGGAATTAAGTCCTCTGCCCCACCAGCCGGTCGATCTCCGGGTACGCTAGCCATGCTAGCGTCACACTAGTTCCCCGAAGCAAAGGTTTGCCCTCGGCATGTACATAGTTTTAGTAGGCCGGGGGGATCTCCTTGGTGAGGGACGAGTTGGCGACCGCAACAAGAACGTAACCTGAAAGTGGGTCATCAATATACTCTAGGTAAGTATGCGCTTGTAGAGGTATCTCTCCATGATAGCAGCAACCATCTACCAGCACATATAGTCGTCTTTCATTCCTATGAGTCATAATCCCGACGCCGGTTATGGGGGTTGGGGGAGAACTAACCTTTGCGCTAAACAGCAGGGTTGTCAGAGCGGACCGATTGGGAGCACTGAGACGATGCTTCGGAATAACCTTAATTGATTGCTAGAATTCTAAGCTGAAGGCGGCGGCGAATTCTATGCCATTCTAGAAGTGCGGCTAGGACTTGGTAGGGTCGACGGCTCAATCCATATAAGCGAATGACCCAAGCCCCACACAAAACAACACCTCTACACACAACATCAATTTTTTCCACTATTCAACGTGCGATCGCCATCAAAAGAGGCCAGACTAATCTTGGCCATCAAAGCTCTTCAAAAAGATGTGTTGCAGGTGGTGCTCCACCTCAAGGGTGCAGGGTGCACACGCCACCTCACCTAGCTAGTCTACCAGCCTCACATTGGTGACCCAAACGGGGAGAGAAAGACGTTTTTGGCGACTCAGCTCAGGCGTCATGCCTGACCAATGCAAGCACAAACCCGACACACCCAGGCACCCCACGTGTATATACCTACCATCATCACCGACGGCCGAGCTGGGAGGACTGCTCTGAAAATGCGTCCTCCAAATTCTCGCGCCGGCTCAGTACAGAGCACCAGTCTCATGACTGCCCTCCATGTCTTCAATGATAGCATCCCACGCAGCCTGCCGCCCGTCAGTGAGCCCTCCACCCCAAAAATCTTTTGATCTGAAACACAACTTACCCAATCACATTCGAGGGTCATTCCCTCTGATGGCTGAAATGACAAGTCCTCGACGGACCCCCCCGACACCACGTCGACCGATTCATCGCCAGCCTCACCGGCGGCCTCACCTCCACCCCTCACCCCCCTGAGCATACCAACAAGAAAGCCATGAATCTTCACCGCCTCATCCCCAACGTCCACCGCCTCCGCCCAGTACCTACAAGACACCTCCAAGGCCTCCAAGATCCCCTCGCTCCCCGCATCCCCCTCCTGACCCCCCCTCCTCGCCACCTCCATCTCCAAAAACAACACCATCGCCGCAAGCGCCAACATCTGCCTGGTCATCGAAACCGCATACCACGCGGGCGCAATCCTCTCCTGCAACCCCACCAACGCCAACGCCGACGCGACGCACCGCTCGCGCGACGGCCGGAACCGGGCATCTTCCCTCGCCGCGGCGAGGAACGGGCGGTGCAGGGTGCACACCCCCCTATGATATATGCCCAGCAGACTCAGCCCGACGAAGCTAGCCGGGTCCGCCATGGCCGGCGGGATAGCCTCGTAGGCGGCGCGCAGCGCGGCGTCGGTGGCGAGGACGGCGGCGTACGGGGTGGGGGTGGGGGAGTTGTGCAGGTCGGCGATGCGGGCGAGGGCGCCAAAGAGGCGGGTTTTGACGAGGAGGTAGGTCACGCGGGTGGGCTCGGTGAGGGGGCGGGAGGGGGGGAGGGGGTCGGACGAGAGTTCCCAGTCGTGGAGGTTGCGGGGGTCTTGAGTGTCGGAGGGGGCCGAGGTGCGCGGCAGGCCGCTGAAGAAGGCTGCCATGTCGTCCATCCCGATGACGGAGAGCCAGACGCGGCGGCGGTACTCGGCTTGCAGGGCGGGGATGGGAGGGCTGAGGTGGGAGGGGTCGCGGTGGTAGCCCATGTTGATGGCGGCGCGGACCATGACGCCTGTCGTGATCCACAGGCCGCGCCGGTTGTCGTCTTTGCGGGCCAGCTCGGCCGTGGCGTTGAAGCGTAGGGTCTCGAGCGTGTAGGGCAGGCACTTGGCCATGTCGCCGCTCAGGAGGCACTGCGCGGTGCGCATGCGGTACAGCTGGAAGAGCGAGGCCGAGAGGCCTTGGTATTCAGGGGGCTCGCCATACTGATGGTGGGCCAGCATGGTGATTCCGAGCATAGAGAAGAGCAGGCCCAGCCAGATGAGATTTGTGCGAGATGGGTCCCGCCAGTGCTCTTGGTACTCGCGTCGGAAGGTCGGCTCGTGGAGGATGGGCGGGATGGTGATGGGGAAATTTTGCGTGTCAAAGAATTGCGAAATCAGCCCGTCCAGCTCTGGCCTGGGTGGCAGCGAGGAGAGGATCTCGGTGTGCTCAATGGGCTTGACCTGGTTGAAGAGCAGGCTCGATCCATCGACCGAGTGAGATAGAGCTGGCTCCGCCGGCGCACGGCTATTCTCTTGGCCCCAGGAACTCTTCAGCTCGTCGATCTTGGAAACGGAATCTTAATGCATGCACACAAGAATGATGAAGCAAGAGGCAAACAAACCTCTTGGAGCACAGCGCGCCAATCATCTTCAGAAGAATACACCGAGTGGACCCCATCAAGCACGGTCTTCCCAGCTCCTGCCACACCTGTATCGGATTCGGTGGTTGCAGGGATGGGTAGCGCTTCTTTCCCAGCAGGTGAAAGCGGAGGTTGTTGGCGCTCTGCGAGTAATTTCTTGACCAAGTGTTCCAACCGATCGAGGCGTTGCTGCGTGGCTCTACCATCATTGACATCGCCGGAGGGCCCGGATTCAGCCCCGTTCTTAGCTCCGCGGAAGCTGCACGCAGATTGCTCCCCGCGCGCTGTACAGTTCTGGCATGGCTTCTCACGGTTGCATTTGAGTCTGAGCAGGAGTGGTCAGCATCTCCCGGGCACAGAATGGCGCAGGTTTCGTACTTCCTTGTGCGACAGCCCTCGCACGACAGGGGAAGGCGATTCCGTCGGCGGGCTACACTGAGAGATTGCTGAGGTTGCATGGTGGCGTGGGCACCATGGGCGAGGTCGAGGACTGGGATTTTTTTGGATTTTTTTTGGATTTTTTTGCTTTGCCCGAGATGCTGTTCGGGACTCCGCGGAGGTAAAGTGGTTGATTGTTCGCCAACGGCTGCACGTGACCGTTAAATCCGCGGACATAGCCTCTTATCTTCATGCTGGAACAAAGTGAGCCTAAGTCCGTGAATTGGGGGGAAGGTCATGAAATAAATACTGACCATCCTACCTGGAAAAGCATATGTCGTGTTCCTCACTGGACCTTCCTCATCAACAGCCGCCCTCGCTTGACAACACAGACCAAACATGCCTTCCTTGGCCAACTTCATCCACACGCAGTTCGTCCTGACCATACCACAGCCTTCTGCATCCTTCTCCTCCAAGACCGTCATCATCACCGGAGCTAATGGGGGTCTGGGCAAAGAGACCGCCAAGCATGTGCTCCGTCTCGGGGCCAGCAAGGTGGTGCTAGCCTGTCGGAGCCCAGCGCGCGGCAACCGGGCCAGGGTCGAGGTCGAACTCGCCTCGAAATGCGGCCCCGGCGTGGTTAACGTGTGGGAGCTCGACCTTGAGTCGCCTTCCTCCATCAAGGGCTTTGTCGACAAGGCCAACGCCCTTCCCCGCCTGGATGTCCTGGTCAACAACGCGGGCATCATGGAGGTCGAGTTCAGAGTCGTGTACGGCACCGAGCGCACTGTCGCCGTGAACGACATCGGGACCTTCTTGTTGGCGCTGCAGCTCATCCCGAAGATGAAGGAGACGGCGCGCAGGTTCGGGGTCACGCCGCACATGACGTTCGTGGGCTCGGCGCTGTACGATGTGGCCAAGTACCCGGAGAGGCACGGCGGTGATCTGTTTACCTGGCTCGAGGATGAGCGAAACGTGAACTTGGCAAATCAGTAAGGGCATCTCACAAACGGGACCAGGGATGGCACGCTCACACACGCGCAGATACAACCTATCCAAGCTCCTCCAGCTCTACGGCGCCATCAAACTGTCGTCAATCGTCGGCTCCCCCATCGTGATCAACTCGATGGACCCCTGTTTCTGCGGGACACATCTGGCCGACAGGCTCACGGGCGTCAAAAAGGTCCTGATCAAGCTGCTCACGGCCGCCGCCGCGCGGACTGCCGAAGAAGGGTCTCGGTTAGTAGTGCAGGCCGCTTCGGCGGGGCCGGAAACCCACGGTCTGTACTTGCGAGCAGGTGCGGTGCAGAAGTATGCGCCCATTGCGCTGGACAAGGGGAAGGCTTCGCATGTGTGGGAGGTGCTGTGTGCGAGGTTGGAGAAGCTGCAGCCGGGGGTTTTGGAGAATTTGCGTTGAGGGCGCCGGCCGTCGTTGTTTGGGGGAAGTGTCGTTGTTTGGGCAGTGTACCTATTTTACGCAGTGCGTTATTACCTAGGTTCCCCACCGTGCCTAATCCAGGGAACTTGCGATCCAGTTTGTTCCCTTTGAACCTTCTCGGATTTTCCCGCGACAAAATCGCCATCCTTGCCAACCACCGTCTCCTTCCGGGTGATTTGGTGAGCCTTCTTGCCCTTGGAACGAATCGGTGGTGGTCACCGCGTCGTCAAACAGGTTCGCTTCGACTAGGAGCTTCTTCACCATGCCAATCTGCCCCCTTTCCCTTAACTCCGATGGCATATGGAGCTACCTCCTCCGACTCTCAACCCATGCCATTCTGGACCTACCTCGATAACTTAATTTTGTCTGCCACACTCCCAGACCTCGTCCTTCTTCAGTTGAACTTGGTGACGCTCGACCTTCTCTCTCATAGCCCAAAGAGAGGAGAGAGTATCCTGAATCGTAGTAGTACCCTCGGTGCTTTGAGTTAAACTCACCAGCTCTGGGATACTGAAGTTCATACCCTAGGGCGTGGATAATCTCCGAAGCTAGTCAGTAGGAATAAAACCTAACACATTCTATATCATTAGAAATTACCCTCGGGGGCGTTGTAAAGCTTTAGGGTGAGCTAGATTCGCCCTTGGTAGACATAGAACCGTCCCCTTAACCCGACAAGCCTCCAAAATAAACAAGGGCTCTGATGTCCAGAAATATATCTTCCAAAAGTCCCTACTTAATCCCAAAAACTTTCCCGAAGACCACTAACCTCCTCCTCAGCGACTCGATGGCGTAGGTATACCATCCGAAGGCCTTTCCGATAATAACAAAACCTCTTCCCTAACGACTCGAAGACGTCATCATACTATCTTAACGCCTTTTAGGTAGGATATAATCTAAGTCATTTAGTTGTAAGCTTATAACTACCAGCTAAATGGTCCACTCTCTCTCTACCTACCGATGTATACTTCTCTCTAGACCCCTACCCCCCTAATCCTCCACTGTCATTATTAGCATGGTAGGACGTATAGTTAGTGACGTTAATTAGGGAGCTAGGTAGCCTTATTAATATAACGATTAAGTGGTATTTAAGGGCTAAGGAGCTTACTTAGTTAAGTTATATCTTGGAGGGGTATATAGAAAGTATTTCTAGAAGATACTACCGTGTACCTAGGTATGTGTTACACTACTGGGCTCACTTAAGGTTAATAGGGTAAATTACCTCCTTGACCTGGGCCCATAGTGACGGCTACAACGGTAGCTACATTGTGGCTTAACCTGTGGGACACGTAATACATGACTAGGGCCACTAGACTTATATTGATAGGTTCATAAGGACCTGAAGAAGTGGAGCCAAGCCCATACGTAGGTCGATAGATTCTTAGGCTAAGCCTCTGTAACATAGGCTAGTCATCGAGGACTAGGGTGTGGCAGCTACAAGGTGTGTCACCTTCGATGGGCCGAACGGCAGAGCTATGATCTCACACTTTAACCGTACTACGGATTACCCCGGTAGTAGTATTAGTCTGAAGAGCTTTTATACGGAGGTAAGAGAAATGATCTTTGTAACCTAAAGTAGTAAATGATGAAGGGGGTAGATTAATATAGGGAGATGGCTAATAAGCCCCTACTAGATGGCCACTACACCCTCGTATTCGAGGAGGTGGCTGATAAGCCCCCACTAGGACTGCTGAAGACGCGAGGCCGAAGGCCGACGCGAGCCCACACATACATTTATAATAGAGGCTCTCTCGCACTCTCTAGACCAGTTAGACAACTATCAATACCATCACTGTTTTGCTGCTCTTTTACATGATTCCATCTCCAAGTGCTCTGTGACCCTCAACATAGTTACTAAGCTCTTCTTACTTAATATCGTAAATGAAGTATAATATTATTAATAAAACTTAGAAACAAAGAAGATCTCCAAAGTATTAAGCTCTTAAAGATAGTTAAGTTAATATTTCTATAACTATCAATAAGATAAAATAATATTATATTTGTTATTAAGGAGTAAGACTTTGAAGGAAATATAAAAGAAATAATTTACTTAATACTGTAAGATAACCTCCAAAGTGTAAAACCGACTACTTTAAAGGGCTTTAGGTAAGTATATTAAACTATAAAAAGATGTTATTACTTAATAAGATCCTTGCTTATGATTAAAACTGGGGGAATTATATCTAAAAGCGTATATATAGAGATTTCACTAGTCTTATAGTAGGTGAGGAATACTAAAATTATTTTTCGTTAGTTGTAGGTTAGTTCTTTTTTTCTTTTGGCCGGAGGTTTATTCTTTGTTTTAATAAAGAGGCGAAACGAACCTTCTTTTAAGTAGAAATTATAACAATATATAAAGTAGTTCCTGGGGTTATGATCTCTAAGGCTCTAGTTAACAATCTAATATCTCGGTATTGTTAGATAGTTCGATGATATAGAAAAGTAATTTTAAATAATTAGCCTTCATTATTAATATAATTTTAAACTTTTAATTTAGATAAGAGGTTGTCAGAAGCACTGCACTTTTGATGGGGGTTGCAATTGTGTGATTGTATTGCTTGTTCCGCACCTCTCTGGCCTGCGGCCAGAGTGGTGCTACTTATAGTAGTTCAAGATAGTCATTTTGGTGGCTTAGCTAGCCACACAGCCACTCTATTTGCCTTGCTCAAGGTTGACTGTTGTTGCCACTATCGTGGCATTGCTAACACCTCAATTCTAGCATCTTCCACCCTGTTCAATCTGACAGTGTCCTATAGGTCGAGCCACGATATGGCCACCGTTGTGGTCATGTGACACAGGCCAGTTACCGAGACTGGGGTGTGGCAATCACAAGGTGTGTCACCTTAGGTATGACCGAACTGTAGAGCTATGATCTAGATCAACTCAACCGTCCACTCTAGGCCGGCAATGGTGTTGGTCTGACTCAGAGCTTTCACACGAAGTGAGGGAGATGATCTTCGCAACCCAAAGTCCTGGTAGTTATGAGGGAGAGGGTAGATGTAGGAAGATGGAACGACCACAAGGAAGATGGCAGATGATACTTCGTAGTTGCAAGTCAATGAGAAACAGAAGGGTTCACAGGGTTATATTACCCCTCAGCTTCACTGAAGTTCAGCTGATAATCTTTCTAGACTGTTTCCAAAAAGGACTGGGGAGCTTCCTCTTCTCGAGGATCCGTCGCAGGGCCCTCGTCTCTTTTATGGAGGTTATGTACAATATACAAAGATACCAAGGTACATGGAGATCCTCCTTAGCCGCTTCATCGGCCCGGGGCCTTAGCCGCCCGTCTCTCACGCCCTACCAATCAGGGTTCCTACCAAGTGTTACTGACCTTCCCTTCGATAGTCCACGGCCGGTATTAGTACTAACTCCGATGGTGTGGTACCCACGATCACGGAGGTTCCTTCACGTCCTTGGTACTTACGTCGAATGACGACGGTTCCCTTCATGACTCCTTGGGACCCAGTTGGGCTTGGCTACAACCACCTATCACCACTGAGGCTAGGCTCCGGAGAACGTCGGGGTTCAGGTTGTCCACTGGAGCCGATGCGATAACTAGGAGGTCTGTTATTGAAAGTCCTACTGAAACATCATGCAGGTCTCTTGGCTAGCTACTACAGCTCTCGACCACGATGCTGGGGTTGTGTAGCTACTCATGCCGAACCTGGGGTCTGGTGACGCTGCCGCCTGCGAGCTAGGCTCTCGTGGTGGGCTGGCTCGACTTGTGAGTGGTGTCTGGGGTCCCGGCCTAGGCCGAGGACCCATCGACCTGCGTGTGGGCCAGGGGGTTCCTGGTCATGCCCAGATTGTGGTGTGCGTGTCCCACAGGTTGAGCCACGATGTGGCCACCGTTGTGGCTATCACGGTGGGCCCAGGTCAAGGAGGTGATCCACCCTGTTGACCTTAGGTGAGTCCACCAGTGTGACAATACCCTAACCTTATAAGCTCAGTTTACTAAAAATGTTTTTATCATACTTCTTATATAACACATAAGCCAATTTTAAACTTCCAAAGTTATATACTTAATATTAACAAAATTAGTCTGAGAAATTTTCAGGGTTATATGTGAGATTTTAAAGTGCGCACTTACTATACGTGCGCGCTTGCTATGCAGTCGCGTTATATGTTTTATATGATACCTACTTATAACCTATTTTTCTTAGAATATTCGCGTGGAAATTACTGAGAAAAGAAGAAATGTATTATTCCGAGCTTGGTGCTGCCCGGCGCCGTGTGGGCCTAGCCTTTGAGATTTAGGTCCGGGTCCGAGCCCGGCCATTTTACCGCTTCTTCAATCCTGCAGCAGCAAAAGAAGACCAACATGATGGCCATGGTAGGTAGCTATTTACAAAGACCTGGCATCCGCGTCTGCTGGCGAATTACCCGTGAAACGTTAACCGACAAGGTAAAAGAAGGGCAAAAACCGTCATGGTATCGTACAATAAACCAACACAAACAAAACAAGCATTTCCTGACACAGATACTCTCAAATGACCATCAAAACATGTCACGTCATCTCTCCTCATAATCCTGAGATAACCCAAGCCATTACTCCATCACGGGGTATATGCAGAAAATCCATGAGCCACAGAGGCGGGCTCGTCGCGGCCCCTTTCAAGCATCCTTGGTCTCCTGTTCATCATCGGCCGCGGGCTCCTCGGCTGCAGCCTCCTCGAGCGCGAACGACAAGACTTGACCCATGTGCTCAAAGTGGTCCTCGAGCGGATCCCAATTACTGGCTTCTCTGAGCCAGGCCTCGACCTGCTGAAAGTGCGGGTCCAATCCGACACCGGTGCGGATCTGGGTAGGCCGGGCCGGGCGGTTGAAAATGCGGAAGTTATCGCACGCACCGTTCCGCATGGCCATCATGATAGCCTGCGAGCAGCCCTCCTTAGACCGGAACCTGGGATGCTTGATGATAGCCTCGAGCACGGCCATGTTGTGGCGCTGGGCGGCGAGCAGCACGGCGCTCTGCACCATACCGTAGCCGACGGCGACGTAGTCGATGCGCGCGCCCTTGTCCAGCAGCTCGCCAACGAGTTCGACCTGCTTGACCGCGCGCGCCGCCGCCGTCAGGCACTTGTACTCGGCCCGGCCCCAGCTGTCCAACCCCTCGCGCGACGTCGAGTCCCTGCTGTGCTGGAAGGTGGCGACCAGGTCCAGCGGCCGGAAGCCGGTGACGGACTGGCCCGTGTGGTGCTCGTAGTCGGTGATGATGGGGATGTTGCACCACTCGTATCGCATGTGCGGCGAGGCGCCAAGGTGGAGCAGTTTGGAGGCCACGTCGAATCTTCCCAGCAGGCAGGCGTGGATGAGGGGGGTGAAGCCGACTCCAAGGTCGGCATCGAGGTCGGCACCGTTCTCGGCCAGCAGCGACAGCATGGCGCTACCGTAGTGGTAGTCTTGAGCGGCATACCAAATGGGCGGGAGACCCCGGTGGTCGCGGCGGTTGACCAGCTCCTGTCTGGCGGCTTGCGGGGTATCCAGGAGGCACTGCTTGGCGATTTCGGGCTGCTGGAGCGTCACGGCGTAGTAGAAGAGGTCGTTGAGGTATGAGTGATTGACATCAAAGATCTTTGCGCCCTTTGTCATGAGCAACTCGACAGCCTCGGCGCGGCCCTGGCAAGCGGCCATATGAAGCGGCGTGTGCCCGCCGCCCAGGGGGAGAAGACTGGCGAGGGTCGGGCCCGTGAGGCGCTCTGCCGTGGCGGGATAGCGGCTGCAGGTACAAGCCCTGCTGTCCTCGGCATCGATGCTGGCCCCGTTGTCCAGGAGGAGGTTCATGACGGCCAGGTGGCCTTTTCCTGCGGCGAGATGGAGTGGGGATGCCTCATAGTCCCGTCTGGCCCAGAGGGGGGTTCCCTCCCTCGCAAACCCGAGGACTTGGCTGTGCCCTTGCTCCTCCTCGTCCTTGCAAAATTCCCAAATGTTCGTGTAGCCGCCAGCGACATACTCGGCGGACGACGTTATTTTGTCCTCTCGGACTAGATAATTGTCCTTGAATGTGGCGGCTCTCGGGGCGCAGCGGCGGTTTCTCTGCTTCTCGAATGGGCATTTGAAATGTTGAACTACCCGGCAGTGCCGGGTGTTGACGTCGACCCCTTCTTGGAGGAGTCGCTTGATGGTGTGGATATTGCCACACTCCGCGGCATAGGCCAAGAGGTACGGGTGCCGGATTTTTGCTCTACTATACAGCAAATGGTCTCCTGCCGCATGGAGGCGGCGGCAGGTCCTCGCAAAGGCAGCAAGGTCGGCATCCACGTCGTCGTCGGCGGCAACTTCTCGGGCAATTTTAAACAAAAGCTCGTTGGGGAGCTTGCCGAGCTCTGGGATTCCGAAGGAGTTTGCCATTTTTACTACAAATTCGTTGGTTAGCAAGAGCTTGAGAGGCTTGTAAAGCAACTTGAAGAGGCCTGTGAAGTGACCACTTATTTGTTGTTAAAGGGCGGAAAGGCCTTTGAAGCGACTGCTTGGGCGTTGTTAGGGGTGGAATGGCCTGTAATGCATCTTGAAGAGACCTCCTCTCCACCCTTTACCCAGGCCCATCCGGTTGCTTCACAAGTATCTCCAGCCTGCCAACATGGCTGTGAAGCAACCGCCTAGGCGTTAATAGACGGTGCGAAGGTCTCGAAGTGCTGGGCGCGCGGGCGCGGGGAAGAGGATAAGCAGCCCTGAAAATATCGACGGCACGCGTTGTGAAGACGAGACGCGCGTGAAGGTGAAAAACGGCCCTTTCGTCATGATAATCATGACAGGTGTTGTACATACCGGAGGTTATTATTGGCGGGAGTTGGGGGTGTGGCAGTTGGTGGGCGCGGGAGTTGGTGGTGCGGGAGTTGGTGGTGCGGTAGATGGGAGGAGGATTGCGGTAAGTGAGTGAATGAGGGTGTGGGTGAAGAAGAATATCGAAAATATTGAAAGTAGGCAAGATGGTCAGTGTTGCACTGGGCGTGGCACTGGTGGTGTCCCTCGTGCCTGCCTTGAAATCACAATATAACAACAAGAGAGTAAACATCAAAGTATTCACACGGTGCTGTGGTTTTTATCCCAATTATTAAATGATGATGTGGATCTGGGCCACTTCAACCTGCTCAAGACAAAAATAAATAAACACCAAGGTACTTTAAATCTATCTACGTCGTGATTGCGCTGGGTAAACAAAATCTGGTACAGTACTACAATAACTATACACACGGACCTCCCGAGTTTGTCTTCCCAAATGGGCATCCTCAGCTTTGCCCTCTTCCCCAAGGTAAGGGTAACCAGGTAGCTAAGGCACCCAGCATTTGTCCTCCTGAAACTGGTGTCTTTGTGGGGATATGTGAAGGCCGTAAAAGCTGAAAATCACTGAAAAGAACACATCTAAACATCTAAACATCAAAGGCTGAAAAAAAAACTCAGACACCACTACTTGAGACCTCGAGACCTGTATCGTGCACCTCCCCGTCATCCTCAGGCTCAATCCAGAAGCCACCTTCTTGGAGCTTGCCATTTAAATGGGGATCGAGGCCAGAGGTCCGAGTCTTGGGGGCGTGGATGTTGTAGGCCCGAAATCTCGGGCAAGCCCCGTTCCGCATGGCCATCGTGATCGCATCACAGCCGTCAAAGTGCTCCTTGAAAGCCTTGTGCGAAATCATAGCCCTCAGGGCGGTGATGCGATGGCGTTGCGCAGCCAGCAGCACGGCATCGTGCGGAATATGAAATCTACCCTTTTTAGTGCTTGAAGTTATGTGCCCTAAAGGTAGCGCCCTTGTCCAGGAGGGCCGATATCAGCAAGGACTGGATCGCCTCTCGACCCTTGACATGCATCATGATGGTCTTGTAGTCGCGTGACTGGCGGAACTAATAAGGTTATCTGGCAACCCTGACTCAAATCACGTAGGTACTGGCAATTGTGCTATATTCCGTAAAGTAGAATAAATTGGGTGACGGAGAAAGTTAGGAATGGCTCCCGGCCAGGCGCAAGATCCTGGCCTTCTTTTTCTTTCTTCTTAAGTAGCAATTCAAGCAGTTTGACACACCTTTTGCTTTGATGTTTGTTTGCCATGCCCAACATCTACTTATCTATTTGTCTAATCCATCGATACTGTACCCGTATCAGGAACGTAACGCAGAAATCCAACGGGCGAAATCCCCGTGCGGATCGGCCCGTGTCAACGCCCATCGTCTTCCATCGCTGGGATGTCTTTACATCGTCCGTATATGGTGTGGGGGATGAAGGGCGAGATTAAACTCGCCGGAAATGCATGCATAGATAAGGGGCGTAAATCCAATCCCCAGGTAATGGTCGACATTGGCGCCAAATTCCCTCAGAGTCTTCATTTGATCCACATCATTGTTGTTGTAGGCATGCTAGAACGCCGCCAGTCCCCCGGGACTGTCAGGGCGGTCGACATACCCCTCCGAACCTGCGTTGACACGAAGACAACGCAGAAACATCTGATGGTTCCAAATCTGGCGGCGTGACTCAGTCCGCCGTCGCCAGCGCAGCGCCGTTGGAGAGACATTGTTTGTACCAGGTAGTGTGCCCTGGACATTATAGAGGGTAATAGACAATACTTCGTAGTAAATTCCACACCGGCCACACAGGACTATAAGACTACACTCTCTCCCACTCTTCATAGTAAAATAGGCCATGCACTTTACTACCTTTGCAAGCCGTTCCAATTGCCACAACTAAGCTACACACAATCCATGCCTTCGAAGTGCTCTGTGACCTCTCTAACAGGAACTGATGGACGGAAAGGACGGATCCTCAGGTATCTTAATATCCTTAAATATTATATATAACCTTCTAGATTAAAAGAGACGAGTATAGTTTAACGGATCCTCGAGAGGAAGACGTTCCCTAGTCCTTTTTAGAACAGACCTAAAAAGATTATCAGTTGAACTTTAGTGAAACTGAGGGGTAATATAACCTTATGAACCCTTCTGTTTCTTCTGACTTGTAACTACGAAGTATCGTATTTATTATTGTCGTATCATTCCATCTCCCTATACCATCTTCTCCTCAGATCATAACCTACGTGGTCGAGCCGTAATTGGTCATAGCTCTACAGTCTGGTTCTTCACCTAACTACTTACCTTGCGATTGCCACACCCCAGCCTCACTGTGACTGGCCTGTGTAATAAATTAATATCTACCTTACCTCTTTGTATATAATATGCCATATCTTAGGATTTATTAATTTTTAATAGTTATAAAATATAGGGACAGAATGATGAGCTTAAAATAATGCTTCTTAATTAACTTATTTAATAATAAAAGAACATTATAATAGAGGTCGTCACTTTCCACGATAAGGAAGTGTCTTCTTTCCACCATATACATCCTCCACCCCCCCTTTTCCACTCACCACCTTCCAGCCACATGTGGCGGTGGCTATCAAAGGCTGTTAAAGGCTGTCAAAGGCTGTCAAAGGCTGTCAAAGGCTGCCAAAGGCTGTCAACGGCCATCAGCAAAAAAGGCGGTGATGCAGTCAATTGAATATAGTCAATTCAACACTATTGCAGCAATTTAAATCGCTCAAATATATCCAAACGCAATAAAAGCTCCATCAACACTATAATCATGCACCCCTGGCCCTATGACCGGCCACTTGCCCTAGGCTTACGCACAGCGCTGCGACCGCGCGCAGCTATTGTGGTGGGCAATTGTTGGAGGTGGTGCCCCATCTCGAGGGTGCAGGGCGCACACGCCACCTCGCCTAGGCTAGTGCCTTTGGGCCACACATAGATAGCTGTAGCAGGGAAGGGAAATCCTGGCCCCAGCGAATGACACAAATCAAATAAATCAAATAAGGCCCCCCTATTTGATTTGAATTTGGCAATCAGGAGGCCTATTTAACTTGCAAATTGGCATATTTGGCTTGTTTGTATTATTTGCAAATAAAATGCCAAGCCCGGAACAATACAAATTTCCACTCCGACCAAACCCGAACCGACAGCCACCTCCGCCGGCTGAAATCACGCTACCCCAAAACATCGAATTTCACTGCTAATGCCGCAAACATTGAAGCCTAGATATTGTATCGTCATACATGGCTTGTCGCTGGGTGCTTACTGTCAATTTGATACGACTAAATACCCTTTTATACTCTGTTAAAGCCGGAGGTATTGAGAGGATAGTTATCGCCATCTGCGAGAGCCTTGGATAACGGTCTTGTTATGCTACCTACTACTTTAGAAGGTTATCTATTGAAGGAGGTACATACTTTGATAGGTAGTTACTAAGTTTATCGTCAACAGGTAGTAGTAGTAACTTGTATTAAATAGATCTATATAAAAAGTCGTTACGTGTAGGTAGGTAGATCTGTTCGGCTGGCTCTATCCTCTGAATGGGTTGACTGGAATACTTACGGTCGTACAGCTTATGTACCATAGTAATTATATCGTTAACTTACTTTGCTATCATGTTCAACTCGAGCTACTTCTTCCTAAGCGATAGGTAAAGTACCTAGGCTACCTAATAGACTAGAGAGTCTCGTAACAATTCGATATATCCTTTTAACTTCGTAATCGTAAGATTAAGGCTTTGTTATATGAAGTTAGTACCCTTCTAGCCAAGGTCTATATCTAGAGGTGTAAGCGTAGGTGCTTTAGGGGGTGCCATACTGTTGGCTGGCTTACTAAGCTAGCCGTGTTATCTTGGTAAGTCGACTTGGTAGCTATCTAAACGGCGTAGTAATTAGCCCGTATTTACGTGTTATATACGCCCTGAAGCTGTTATAGGCCTTGTAGGCTCATAGGTTTGTTAGCGTGGTAGTAGCGGTAGCTAAGGGAGGTCTGGGCTAATAAATAACGTGGGCGTGGGATTGTTATAGTAAGTGGTACGTTATATCCGTAGATCTTAGAGTAGCTAGTAGGTAGTAGGAGCTACGTGTATGATATAGGATCTATTACCCTTAAAGACCTTCGTTACCACCTTAAAAAGCTCTAGTATTAACTTTATCACAGTTAATAGTTACTAATCCTCTGTATCTAAGATATCTTCGGTAGGAACCTTCTTACCGGCCGGCTTGTTAGACTATAGATAGTAAAAGGTATCTAACGACTTTCGTAGTACGATTATCCTCTTAATTATAAAAAATACCGAGTTCCAACGAGTATCGTTATCCCCGGTTAACTATAGTAAGCCGTTAAAGTAGTCGTATAGGATAGAGCTAAAGTCTTCCTCCTCTTTAGGCGTTAATTTACCGTTAGCGATACGTGTGAAATCATCACGCCGTTATAAGCTACGCCAAATCTAATAAACGAGATTATATAGTTTCCTAACAAGGCCACGCTTTTTCTATTGTTAAAGAAGAGCTTGTTCCTCTCCTGTATCTATATAGGCCTAGGAGCTAGGCTTAAGCGAACGTAAAAGCCCAGTATCCTTACCTTTAAGAAACGCCTTCGCGATAAGGTTGATGATGTGGCTAAAGTAGCGAACGTGGCGTGCCGACTTTAGGTAGAAGAGTGTATCGTGATCCGTAGCCGGGTGTAACAAATCGATAAGTTCGTCGATATAGGTATCATTAGAGGGCGCGTTATCGGCCTAGTAATAACCAAGTTTTGGTAAAATGTCATATTCTTCGGCGGTTATCTTAAGAACCGATGCTAACAACTCACCAGAGTAGGTGCTAGTTATCCGCTTCATGGCTAATAACTACGTGAGTAACATACCTTGATTGTTAGGATAGTGTATTACTATTCCTAGGAGGGATAGACTGTTAAGAGAGGTTTAAAGATCAAAGGATATGTACTTGGTATAGGGAGATAACGCCATTGTTTCTTTTACCTCCGCCTATCGGGCGTGGAACTTCTCGTCAATCCATCTCGTAATAGTCTTACTAGTCTCGGATATTAAAGTATTAACCATTTTAACGTTCAGAAGCCGTAACATGGTGTGGAAGTTGGCGTGTTATACCATAGAGAAGGGTATGTTAGAATCGATAATCTAGTCGAGTAGAGCTTCCTTAAATTGGTCGGCTGTAGACCGGGAAATCGCAGGCCGGGCCCGGGTGGTTACGGCCTGTAGTTGTTCGAAGATAGATCTAGACCTCTTAGTTGGCCGGGCGGTATCATCATCAGAATCGGAGCTATTGTTGGTAATACCGTGGGCTTGCTTCAAGTAAATACTCCCGTTAGATGTGGCGATAGTGCTATATACGCCGTTATTACAGTACTTGTAACACCAAACAGACTCTCCAACGGTATCATCGTTAAGGAGATGGCAAAGCCAATAGCCGTGCCCTCCAATCTATGACTTCCGCGCCCTCTTCTTATGTATCCATGCCTCCAGTATATAACGCTTTCTCCCGTGTTATACGGTCGGCATGTCGGAAATGCGGTAGGGGACATCTTGGAGCAGGGTTGCACACTCTACCTGGGCCGCGATGCCAGTCGTTCGATCGGCGATCAGTCGGAGTGGATTTGTGGTACCGGAGCGAGCTGTTGTGGTTGTTATAGAGGACTGTGCATCGCTATTGACGGAGGCGGTGTCGGATAGCTCTATTAAGTCGGCCATGATACTAGAGAGGTATGGATTGAAGATAGTGGAAGATATGTGCCAAATGCTAATATGCGCTCAAATGGCTGGAATTGGCTGGAATTGACTGTATGGAAAATTCCACTGTTAGCTGTGCTCAAATTGTCGAAAAAGGGCCACTCAACGGGGAGATTTTTTCGATTAATTGGGCGTCCAAATCCAGGCTTATTTTGCCCTGGAAACCAGAAAAGTGGGACATGTGCCAAATTTGCCAAGTCAAATAGGCTCGTTTTCCTTATTTGGTTTGTATTTGATTTGTATTTGGCTTATTTATTTGGACTTTATTTGACTTATGTCAGGCCCTGCCTGGCCCGCAACACCAGAATCGATCACCGTTTTCCATTGCTCTGTCTTGCCCACAGCAATTGACACGCAGGCCGGCCTTGCAATTATAGGTCAATTAAAATCGCAGGCTGGTCTTGCAGGTGGAGGGCAACTGGCGTGCGGGCCTTACAGTGGTGTGGCTTGCGTGCGTGGCTATTGGCAGGGTGATAGAATTCCTGGATGTCCTTTTCTGCCGTTTTCGGGAAAATGAGGCTTATAAACGGTATGAAGAGGCAATGATGGCCCCCAGGCTTCCTTAGCTCCATCCCTAACCTCCCGGTAGGAAGGCGGGCTACGCTCCGGATGGACGGGGTTAGCCGACGTACCAAGTCGGGGCTCCCACAGGGCTCCCCCCTCTCGCCAATCCTCTTTAGCCTCTATCTAGAGACGCTCGTAAAGGCAGGACCTGGTAGGCTCCTCTACGCTGACGATCTACTTGTGAGAGCAGAAGGAGATTCCGAAGCGGCCGTTAGGGCAACCCTCGCGCGGAGGCTAGGAGAGGTAGAGGCCTGGGCTAGGGAGAACAACACCCCGTTTGGCCCGGCCAAGTACGAGTACACACTCTTCGTAAGTCCCCAACCCCCGGAGGGAGACCATAACCTATTCGGGGGAGGAAAGTAGGCTAGGTTCAATCCCCACCTCAAGTGGCTAGGGGTTTACCTAGACCACAAGCTTACCTTCAAGGGGTACTACGCCAAGGCCGCCGGAAAGGGAGCAAGGATCCTCGGCCCCCTCCGAAGGGTAAGGGGTTGTAACAAAGGCCTACCCCCGGACCTAGGGGTCAGAGGGGTGGCGGCTATGATAATACCCCGGATACTGTACGAGTCAGAGGTATGGTAGAAGGGCCCCGAGGGCTATGGCCAGGAGCGAGGAGAACGGAGGCTAAAGGGGTCCTTAGGGACACCCTCAGGGCCGCCCTCCCGGTCTGGAGGACTACGTCGGCCTAAGTCCTCCACGTGGAATCAGGAGTCCCACCGATCCACCTCGCCCTCGAGGAGAAAAGGCGTAGGTTCGTAGCTAGGGTCCTTAACCTCGGTAGGGCTGGAATGGGCCACCCGGTTGTGACTAGGCTTAATACCGCCCAGGGGAGGGCAGACTATACGGGGAGACCCCAGAGTACCAGGCTCGAAGTCGCGGCGAACGAAGAGAGGTAGAAGCCTCCTGTGTACCCCAAGGCCGTCATCACGAAACGGCGACTGAGCCTCGTGATGATAAGCTGATACATCGGATGGCAGTAACCAGGACTCAAGGCTAAATCTCGTGGCAAACTTGAAGAATGATCTCCCAACCTTATCATCTGATATAGGGATCTTAGTGTGTCAAAATCAAGAATGATCACCCTCTTTCTCAGGGTTTGCAGCAGTATAAATCCTCATGTAACCGCACATTACCTTGTAATTATGTTAAACAGAACGAGTAGCTTGCCCACTCATACCCCTCAGGCTTCTCCTCTTCGGGCTCTCAACCCATGCCATTCTAGGCCTACCTAACCTATCCACCTTACGTTATCACGATCTCAGTCTTCGTCTTTCCTTTGACTCCAGATAGCAGAGAAGATTAGCATGTTGGAGTGGCAAATCACCGAGTTGCCGCGGCAAAAAGATGGAGTTCCTCTTAACCTGACGAGCCTCAAAAAGTGGGTGCGTGAGCAGTATTCAGAGTCGGAAAGTCAAGACCACAAGAACTTTTGTATCGAAGTAAGCAACACCCAGTCCACTCACGCCGTGGCCCCTTCCTGAAATTAATGAAGTAAGTTGAACAGTTGCTAACCTAGGTACCATTGATTCTACCGTAGTCGAGTGAGGATTCAGATATAATCTATCTTTACTCCAGACGAGAGCTTAACCAGGTACCTTGAGATTCCATTTTCACTCTTGGAAAGTTGCCTCACTAACATAAGAACCTTACCTATGGTTACAGGAAGAGGCCAAAAAAGTGGCCAAGACAGCAGGGTGGTAACCTTGAGAGTGCGTCGGGCTTTCCAGAACAATACGCAGATATCTCTACACGCTCAAAACACAAGACGCTTCACTCCTTAGTTGAGCTGGGAAACCGATGAGGAAGATCAAAGACGGAGAAAGGGGAGGGCGACTGATACATGTGGGCTGTGGAAAAGTTGACATAGCAGAACCTATGAATTGCGATTCGCAAGACAACATGGCCAAATAGAGCGCTCCAATTGGCCGGAAAGGCCTACCCCTAAAGGTTCAAGCCATATGCGAGCACCTAGCTCCAATTGTGCAAGGTGTGGGAATCTCTCATGGTGAACATAACAACCGCGCCAGCACCAATGCCAGCGCTGGTATCGTCGGAAATATGGAAGGTGTTTAAGCCCCCATGAATGAAAAGTTGGCCAAGAGCCTCTCCGGTGCCTACACACATTGCGATGGATGTGTAGCCGAGTCCAGCCATCATACCCAACCAAAGGAGCCAGAGCTTTCTCATGATCTCGATGTGCCCACTCCTGCCGCTAAATGAAGGGGGTTAAAATTCATTGGTCGCTGGCCAGTGGAGCCTGACTTTCGCGTTGGCAAATCCGAGTGTTGCGCTCGCACTACGCCTCTCCATGGCTTCCCAGAACTACCAGATGCCAGTATAGTTCCCATCCTGGAACTCTGGCGAGCGGCGTATTGCGTCATCCGATCCCAGGAAGAAATCCCGAAAAGTCGGCGAGATCCCCTCTGCTTACCCTAATAACCTGTCCTGCCAGAGCTAGGGCCCGGAAAGCAAGCACCAGTACCACTGTCACCATCACACTCACCACAAAAACAACCAGAGTAGTCACAAGTGGCAAATCACATCAACCTGCCCAAAAACTCACTGCTAGCCATCACCCGCCAGCAACGCCAGCGCAATCTATTTGCAGCATGCCAAAGATTTAAAACAAGGCACGCAGATAGACAGACATGATCCAACCAGGACGGCAATCGTCAGTGCTCTCTTTGGTCGTCACAGCTCGCTATGGGCAAACTCAGACCTGCCCATGTGGGAGCGCCGCAGTCCGAGGTTCAGCCCCGCAAAGCGGAGCAAAACACTCTGACGGCCACGCCGTCTCCCAGGCGGTTTTTGGCTTTCATCATCCGATTGCGTCCCAGCCATGCTATCTACATCCCGTCTGACCAGTGACAGAATCCCAGCGGGTGTGGTGACGACTTGGATTAGGCTGGCTGGAAACAGTGAAAGCGATGTTCTCCATGTCCGGATCACATGCCTACTTCTTTTTCCTCGACGACGTCGCCACAAGCTTCTTCTTCAGCGACTTTGGGATCTTGTCCTTCCTCTTTACCCGCTTCTCCTCCTTGACCGACGCCTTGTGCTGCTTCTTTTCATCCTTGTCCACAAACCTCTTTCCGCGGGGCGTGCCCTTCTCAAACCTGCTCTCATCATTTTCGCTGTCATCACTATCACCCGACTCCCCCTCCTCGGAGCTCCCTTCAGATGTCTCGCTATCCTCTGCCTCAGCACCCTCGGCCTTTGGCTCCTTGGGCAGGACCACTTGGTCAGCCAGCAGGTTGCGGTACACAAGACCCTCCCCTTGGGCTGTGCCGAGCTTCTGTGCGTCCTTCTCCATGTCGTACACTTCCTCCAATGTCTGGGGGATGTACTGGTTGCGGAAGACCTCGTTGTCGACCTGCAGCTCGGCAACAGCCTCGTCAGTCTCGGCGGCGGCCGGACGAGTCTCGTACAGATGCTCGATGGCCTGCGAGACGGCGGGCTCCGAGACGGCACCCTCGGGCGCGATGATGAAGTCGAAGATGGCGCGGTCTTGCAGAGTGTCGATGCCCTGTCGCCGGAAGAAGTCTCCGACATTCTTGATGTCCATGCGCAAGAACTCGAGGGCGCGGGGATGCTCGTGCTCGACGGACTGCGACACATCGATGATGTACAGCTTCTTGTCGTTGTACAGGATGTTGTACTCACTCAAATCGGCATGCACAAGCTTGCAGACCTGGTACATGCGACGCATGAGGCCCAGGCACTGGATGTAGAGGTTTCTCCACTGCTCCTCCACGTCTTCGCCTTCAATAGGGGCGTCTCTGAGCCGTGGGAACGCCCAGCCGCGCTTGTCACCCAGAAACCCCATGACCAAGACGTGAAGCTTGAGCTTGATGGGCTCGGGGCACGGGATGCCGGCAACATACAAGCGCCGCAGGTTGCGGAACTCCTTCTCGGCCCACAGCTTGACCATCTTCCGGTTGTTCCCCTTCTCGGCACCGCCCTTGAACCGATGCTCGCCTGTGATGTACCGCTCGCGGTCCTTGAAGACAAGGATCGACGTCTTGTAGACCTTGATCGCCCTGTGTATTGATGCACCGCCGTCCTCGGGGTGCAGAACCGCACCGTAGACGTTCGCCTCCTTGCCCGTACTGATAGCGCCATGAATCTCGCTAACAAAACCGCGGTTGATCATCTGGAGCAGGATCATGCGTGTGCGCTGATCCAGGACCAGCTCGCTGGTGGCGCGGTCGGCCTTGTCCTTCTCGCGGCCGCCTCCCTGCTTGACATCGTCGAGACGGATCTTGGCGGCGTGTTTGGACAGGGTCGACATTTGGTCGTCGACGCTGTTGAAGGTGTTGGCTATCGGCTTCTGGGCGTTTGAGCGGGGCATGGCGCCCTGCGAGTTGAGGCCCTGCATCTGGCGCTGGCGGTTGTACGACTTGGTCAGGTCGCCCGACTCGGGGTCGAAGTTGTCGTTGTCGAGCTCATCGGCACTGTCAAAGACATCGTCCATGTCGTCGCAGTCGTAGAATTGCTCTTGGTCGTGGAGAGGGGCACCGCCGGCCAATTCAGCGGGTAATTGCTCTGTTTGCTCGTAGCCCTGGTTTGCGTCGTAGGTGTACGGTGGCTGGTGGGGGCCGACTGCCGGCGTCGTCGTGTCGCCTGGCTGAGTAGAAGCCATTTTGAGTATTCGGCTACAAATGACTTCAAAATAGGCTTCGTTGTGTGCGGACAAGGGCGGAAAGGGGGATGGAAAGTGGGATTTGCTGCTATGCGACATCCAGCCACCGCCTGAAATTTTTGGTGGGCTGAATCGCCATTTCCTTATCTTATCGCGGTACCGCGGGGTATTTCTTGGACTGGCGCTTGACACTTTGACAGTAGAGTGTGGGGAGGGTCTGAAGTGGAGAGTTGGAGATGGACACGTCACCAATCACAGCATGACTATGGAGCTAGAGATGGAGAAGTTTTTTTGCTGCATACTCTCGCAATGGAGAGAGGGTGCTAGAGCTGTGCATTTCTTCTGAAATAGGGTAGGTATGTTGAAGGCGTTGTTGCCTGCCTCATACCAGGGCGACGCGTCCGGAACACGCGTCGGCTTGGCAGAGATGGAAGGACTGCAGCTGGAAGGGGTTATCTGGGAGGCATAGGAGGCTAAGAAATTCGTTGGGTTAGATATCATGGGATATCCCCGCGCGGAAAACGGAAAGCCAAAGTAAGGCGTCATAAGCCGTTTGCTTCAATTGCCAGTGCTCTTGACATTGAGTTTCTGGCTGTGTGTTGATGGGCGGAAGTGGACATATTTTCGAACGGCCAATTCGTTCAATTCGTCCAATGGCGCCCAAGCCGCTGGTCCGTGCATACCCGCTGCCAGCCGGCAACGAAGCACGAAGCACTGACATCACGCCTTGCCCGATAAGCCGATCTGGAGCCACCACAAAGGTGCAGCGGTGCAATGCACAAGCTCTGGGCTTCCCTCACCGAACACCGAGCACTCTCGCCTTGTGCCATCATTGAGTTCCCTCCCACCTCCGCCATCTTTTCAACAAAGATGCCATAGCATTTATCGCGCGATATGCACCGCCTAGCAAATCCACGTCTGAATCTGCAGTTATTGTTTTAGTTTTTTTTTTTTTTTTTGGTTTTTTTTTGTTTTTTTTTTTCCCCTGTACCATCCCCCAACTCCCCACAATCCGCCATCCGGCGACATTTGACATTTGACGACATCGAAAATGGCAGCCATGTCCCCAAGCCCAGCCTCGTCTGAAGAATCCCGCTCATATCACGACCAGAGCCCTGGTCACGATGCCGACGCCTCCGCCGAGTTTGATGCCGACGATATCTCTGTCGAAGTGCTCGTCAAGCACCTCCTCGCTGCCAAGCAGTCGCTGTCGTCCATGACCCTCGTCCTGCGTGCCCACGACCTTGCCATGCATGCCCGCCGCATGCACGAGGAGTCGGTCGTCCTCAGCGCCCAGACGGCCTTCCTGCGCCACGGCATCAACAAGCAGGTCCGCGTGCTTCGCCAGGTGCGCCGGGGCATGACACGCGCCTACGACAGCGGCGCCCGCGAGTTCAACCACCTTATCCGCACCCTGGATGCCGCCGATATCCGCTTGGAAAAGACCATTGGCATGCTACGGGGCCAGATTGTTGATACCATATTCCGTCCCCCCGGGGAAGAGGCAAAGTGCCTGATGGACTTTGTCGACGAGAAGTCGGTCGATACGATGCGGAACGCGCTGAAAGATAGCATCAGAGAGCTACAGGTGAGTCACGGACAAGATCCCCTTCAACTCAGTGTCGCCATAACCACTTCCTACAGGCCGCCCAAACCTCCTTCGACCACGACCTCCTCCGTTTCGACACCGACCTGCGAGCCTTGAACAAGACGATATCCACCGCCGCCTCCCCCTCCCCGTCCGCCTCCTCCTCGACCCCCCACCAACCCATGCCGTACCTCCTCGCCCTCCTGACCAACCACTCCCACGACATGGGCCAGCATCTGGCCTCGCTCACCCGCCACTTCGACATGTGCGTCACGGCCGTGCGGTCAACGGAAGGCGGCGCGGCCCTCGCCCGTCGCAAGGCTGCCGAAGTCACGGAGGGCGGCGACCCCGTGTCCATCTCGGGCGTCATCGCGGAGCAGGATGACTCGGACTCACACATGGCCGCGGCGCTCGACTCTATGGACCCGCGGGAGCGCGCCGAGGTCGTACAAGTTGTGGTGCAGGACGCGTCCGAGGTGGATGAGGTCGTTGCCGAGATCCAGGGCGTGCTGCAGCGCATGGAGGGCGACTTTGGCGCCCTAAAGGAGCAGGCCGATCGCATCCGCGCGGCCTATGTCGCGACGGTGGCGGCATTCCACGTGCTGGAGGAGATTGGGCAACGGTTGCAGAGCTATGTGGACGCCGAGGTGGAGTTTGGGCAGCGGTGGGAGAACGAGAAGGACCTCATCTTTGTCAAGCTGCAGGAGATGGACGACCTGCAGCTCTTCTACGAGGGCTACGCCAGCGCGTACGATAGCTTGTTGCTGGAGGTGGAGCGCCGGCGTTCGGTCCAGGAGAAGATTGCGAGCACGTGGCGCAAGGCAAAGGAGACTGTCGACAAGCTTGTCGAGGGCGACCGCAAGGAGCGGGATCACTTCCGCCAGGAGATTGGCGAGTTTCTGCCGACGGACCTGTGGATTGGCATGAACGGTCCCATGAAGAAGTGGGAGGTGATCTCGGTGGACGAGGAAGAGGGCGATGTCGAGTCGTCGCGCGAGCCCAGCACGCCGACGCTCAGGAATGTCAAGGCTGTTGTGGAGGGGCGGAAGGAGCGGGCGCGGTAGCGATCTTGACAGCTGCGCGGCCGCCAGTAATCTTTTTGGTTCATGAGAGGTTTTCGGGGGGGTTTTTTTGGATGGCGTTCTGGATGGTTATGGTAAGGGATTGGCGGCCTGTAGGACATACCCTTCTTTCTTCGCTTTTGGGTGTATATGATATCTGTTTGCCTTTTTGGGGTCTGGTAGGTCTCACCATAGCTGCACCAATCCGTCATTGTTGAGGTCCTTGCGTTTCCTCTTCTCCAGGCTTGCTGTTGGTGTCTCCCGCAGAAGCGGGCTCTGTCACGCTGGGGCCGTCTTCTATTTCCTGTTCATTCCAATTTCCCATTTGCCCTTTCTCTCTGCCACTGATGACGCTTCTTCCAGCCCTCCGCGGTTTTTTTTTTTTTTTTTTACCACAATACACGGTGACCTGACATTAGTGCCTTCGCCATTGTTAGTAGGGCCAAAGTTAGAGAGGGCTCAGATATTCCTTTTACCCTTTCCAGTTAGTTCATCTTCGATCGTTGCCCCACTGGACAGGTTCGAAGGACAGCGTCACGAGATCCACCCACGTCACTATGTACCAAGCATTACTTCAAACCAGCTGCCACTCACAAGCTTATCCCTCTTACCCTCGTGTGCCCTAAATCATGACCGCCAACGCCTTTCTCCAGTGCACTAGGTGCTCCCGTGCGGGCTACCTGCTCACCCAGCATTCATCTTGCCGGCTCGTTCAAGGCCGGGCTAGAGCTTCGCCCACAACCTGCGGTTTTCTGCCCTGACGTAACTTTTCGGCCGAGCAATACTGCCTCGTTTTAGATTCCCACAAATATGCGCCTCCCAGGAGACACCCATTTGTGAATTCGATTGGGCTGTTGCTTTTCGTGCTACACACATGATTGCACTTGGTAACATGTCAACTCGCGCTCCGTCCGGAACTCGTCCCGTTGGTGTCCAACTCATAGCGGTACGAAGTAATTTGTACGCCCTATTAGGTATCTATTGCGTTTTGCGTGACACGTCTAAGCCTCTTGGGTGCCTAGGGACTGACTAACATAAAATCAAGCCGACTAACCTGCTGATTCATTGAGAGATATTCCTCTCGGTCTCTACTTTGTGAATAAGAATCAACTCCGAAATCATTCTCTCGCTGAGAGATACTTATTAATGAGAGACTCCATGGATTAACCAGACACTGAGAAGCCTGCCCTCTGCCAAGAGAGTGACAATACCTTCAAGTTTGAAGGCAAGTCCCAATTCACCTCTCGAGTCTTACGAAATTGTGTATGGAGCACCCGTCCTAGAGACCCGAAAGTGATAAGCTCACCCTTGAATTGTAGAATCTCCTCCCGCAAGAGACGACCCCGCTTGAGCTCACATCAGATGGCGAATGGACCAAATGGCTTGAGGTCAGTAAAAAAGTCGGCCGGACCTATCACACAATCACTAAGGCTTCTGTGCCTGCTAGTCGCCTGTCTTCAAGCGGGAATCGCTCTCCCAGGTTCATAATGAGTCTCTCCCAAGCCAGGATCGGTCTGGCTACCACATCTTGTGAATCAAGAAGCTGTGGAACCAGCAGTCTTGGTTTTCTGACTGGAACCAAGATTATCCGCGCGTGCCAAGCCTATACAGACAGAGCTAGAGACGATACAGTCCGAACTGTGGATCCTGCCATGGAAGAAAGAGCACTGGCAAAAGCTTGCGAGACTCGTTCCATTTCACAGCGCCATCCGTAGCGCCATCTGGAGGACCAAAAGCTATTCTACATATCTCGTCAGCAAGATTAACAATGAAACTGTGGAAATGCATACGGCCGTCATGTCGTTTGAGCACCGCGATTGGACCGACAATATTGCGATATCTTCAACACACTTCCGGGACTCCAACTTCACCGTAGCCATCATCTACGGGTGTAGCGATGAACTGAAAGATGGGCAACCAAGCGTCATGGACAACATAGAAAGTCTTCTAGCCCGCTCACCTGAGGTCAAGGGGCATCCTTTACTACTGCCTGGACTCTTTGCTGAGCTCCAGCGTGACAGGACTGAAGATTTGGTGGTATGCAGTGCCCAATCGGAGCTTGAACACTTGATGTTTGAGCTAAAGCTTACTCAAAAGAGCGAGCCATCGGACTGGGACGTCAATCACCGGCTGGGAGAGTTGGATTGGTTCATGTTTCGCCGGTTGGGAGGGATCCGCCTGAAGATGATGGATATAGAGGAAGAAGCGAGGGTGTCTCGGGTGAATATTCTGAAGATGATGAAGTATATTGAAGAGCCCACCAGTGGCGGATTTTGGCCAGAGAGTAAGATCCTTCTCTGAACTCACGATGGCCTGATTAAACCAAGGTGTACTAATGCGGAAAGCCACACGCCGGGGATCAAAACGGTCAAAGAAACGATTGGGACGTGTTCAAGAAAAACACTAAGCGCTTCAAGGTCAGATTTGAAGAGTTGTGTAACGAGCTAGATGCTTTCATGGTAAGATGCCGCCGAGGATTTGAGGAGGCGACTTTTGCTAGGGAGCTTGTAAGTTGAGGAATCATCATCCCAACCATATCTCGATCTGACTCGACCCTTAGTACATGGTTGAGATGTCAAAGCGGGAGGTCGAAGTGTCAAGACAAGAGGCTGGTACTGCTAGTCGTCAGACTCGAATCAACACGGCTATTGCCTTTGTTGCAATGCTCTACCTCCCAATAACGCTAGTCGCGGTACGTTCAGCTACTTCGGAAGCGTCGATGCTCTGGTCTAATGCAATTGTACTTCCCTACCTAGACAATTTTTGCCATGCCCGTTTTTGACTTTAAAAATCATTGGACGGACGCGAGGCTTCGCTACGCACCCTCGGATGGGCCCAACCCGAACTCATCCAATTCTTCTCAAGCTCAGCAGACACCGGAGGCCCCGGTAGTCTCGGGATACTTTTGGTGGTACCTCATCGCTTCGGTTAGCCTTACAGTTCTTACAGTATCCCTTTGGTCTTGGTATACCCGAGTCCTAGACCCATTGAAGGATGCAAATGAGAGAGCTGCTGTGGTCAAGAAGAGAGGATCTAGGAATTCCATATCTAGAGCGTCAGGCGGCAATGTCCATACAACACCGTCTTGGAACCCACTGGCACGCTATGGTATACGTCAAGATATCATCATCAGTAATCTAGTTTAAGAAGCAGAGGAATGGAATAGATTTTTACAGTGTGCCGAAATTAACTTTATAGTTTTAACCGACGTTGAATAAGAGGCATGTACCTAGGGTGGCTAGGGCTCTGAATTGGATTTACCTGAGGTTTTAATAGTTTGTGGTATAATATAGCCCTGGTTTTTTTGGGTGTTAGCGTATAGCACTCCCACTAAGAGGGGTGCCAAAGCCCCGATAGCGCCTTTATAGGTGAAAGAAAAGTCATCTTTGCTATTTTACAAGGCCATTCTAAGAGGGGGAAAGATGTTCTAAAGTATAGAATACATTTTTTAAGATGCTGGAAAGACGTTATTAAACTCTAAATATTCCCTTCGAAAGGCTAGAATACCATCTTCTTCTACGATAAGGGCCTTATAAGAGCTTTAATATCCTTGTTAGCGCAAGTCTTCCGCACTAAGAAATAATCTAGGGTTGGAGTGTATATATCAAAGGATTTGCACTTTTAGACGATAAAATGATTTTAGCACTGAGGTTACGGTAGTGCTGCGCCCGAACCAATTGCTTTTGATAACGCCTCCAATAACGCTTTCCTTACTAAAGTCTAAGACCCACCCTGAGATTATAATTTCATAATGCATAAGGCAGGCATCTTAGGTACTGGAGTACTTTAGGTATATATGTTTTGCCCACTACCAACGTACCGTCCCTAGGTAGCTTGAACCCGGCTAGAAGTTGAGAGTGCACGTGCTAGTTCTGAAACTTGTCAGGTTCCGAATCAGTCTGTGAATCTAGATGTAGACTAGTAGACGCAGCCCCTTTTAACGCCACCAAGACCTGGAATAGGGGTCTAGAGTTGCCATGCCTTACTTGCAGCCCCCGAGGAGACTGAGTTTCGCCGCATATTAGCCAACGGCACGAGTTACACGAATAACCAGACTCCTAATCCAGACCATTCACTACTGCCTTGACCCAATCTGTCATCTTTGTTTTTATCAGAATTTCTTTTCGTCTAGCAATGCGATTACTCAAGACCAAGACCAAGGAGCTCGAATTTGAAGAATTCGCAGGTCGTAATGTGCCGCTGTACTCGATCTTGTCGCACACATGGGGCAGCGACGAGATCAGCCTGCAGGACGTTCTCTCGGGCACTCGCGACATGAAGGATCGGGTCGGGTACGCCAAGATCATGGGGACGCGGACGCTGGCGGCAGCACACGGCTTTGACTACGTGTGGATCGACACATGTTGCATCGACAAGACGAGCAGTGCCGAGCTGTCCGAGGCCATCAACTCCATGTACCGCTGGTACCAGGAAGCCGATATCTGCTACGCCTACCTAGCCGATGTTGCAGCGTCTCCCGGGGCGGGCCTCCCGGCGCGGCTCAGCCGCAGCCGCTGGTTTACACGTGGGTGGACGCTACAGGAACTGTTGGCGCCGTCGGCCGTCATCTTCCTCGACGCGGCGTGGCACGAGATAGGCACCAAGTCGGACCTGCACGAGGCGCTCTCTGAGATCACGGGCATCCCCAGCGCCGTGCTGCAGGGGACCAGCACCCCGTCAAGTGCCAGCGTCGCGCAGCGCATGTCGTGGGCATCCAAACGAGAGACTACGCGCCCCGAGGACCTGGCCTACTGTCTACTGGGGTTGTTTGACGTCAACATGCCTATGCTGTACGGCGAGGGCGACCGCGCCTTTGCGCGCCTGCAGGAGGAGATCATCAAGACGTCGGACGATCACAGCATCTTCGCGTGGGACGTGACCTCCAGTGGCGCCGGCGCCGGCGACGGCGACGGCCCGCTGGCCACGCGTCCGGCCGCCTTCGCCAACAGCGGCCAGTTTCTCCCGCTTGACTCGTCCGACCCGCTCGTAGACGCCATCACCGTCGACAGCAAGGGCGTCCACCTCAGGGTGCACCTAATGGACGACCCGGTCAGCTCGCGCAGGGTCGCCATACTCCCGTGCATCACGTGGGCCAACGAGGGCTACGAGCACGGGTTCCGCACCAAGCAGTACCAGCTGGGGTTCAGTGTGGAGGACGTGTCGACGACGACGGGGGCTGAGGCGCTGTTCGAGCGCGTGCCTGGCTCGCTGCGCGTGCAGAGCCTGAGCGACGGCGATGATCTGACGGGCAACCTCAAGGTTATCTGCATCCGCCGCCGGCGCGAGCTGGCGCCGACGAGTCACTACCACTCGCCGCTGGCCAAGGCCGCGGCGCGCGGCAACTGCGCCGTCGCCCGCCTGCAGCTCGCCAAGGGCGTGGCCCGCCCGGACGCAGCCGTGCTGCGGGTGGCGGCCGAGAACGGCCACGCGGCCATGGTGGAGCTGCTGCTGGATGCGATGCAGGCTGAGGGCATCGCCACCCGGGACGTGGATACGCTCCGCGTGGCAGCCGAGCACGGCCACGGCGCGCTGGCGGCGGCGCTGATGCGGCGGGGGCTGCCGGCGGACGTGGACATGCTGCGGGCGGCGGCGCGGGGGGGCCACAGCGGGGTGGCGGGCGTGCTGCTGGGGGCGGGGCTGCGGCCCGACGCGACCATGCTGCGGGAGGCGGTTGAGCAGGGTCACGAGGGTGTGGCGAGGCTACTGATGGAGGGCGGTGCCGCGCCGGCCCAGAGCATGCTGCGCGCGGCGGCGGCCAACGGGCACGTCTGGGTCGTGCGGCTGCTGATGAAGAAGGGGCTCCGGCCGAGTGCCGAGATGCTCCACGGGGCGGCCGAGAGCGGGCGGGAGACCATGGCCAGGCTGCTGCTGGACAGCGGCTTGCAGCCCGATGCCGTTGCGCTAGAAATGGCGGTGCACAACGGCCACGAGGCCGTCGTCAGCCTGCTCCTGGACAAGGGGGCCAAGGCCAATCTCAACGTGTTACTAATGGCCGTCATGCAGGGGCACGAGCAGGTGGTGGAATTGCTGCTGGGGAAAGGGGTCCGGCCGAATTTGTTCATCGTGCGGAAAGCCAAGGAGCTCGGGAATGAGTCTGTGGTACGGCTGTTGGAGGAGGGTATCCGGTCACGGGCAGTAGCAATTACTTAAATAGGCCGAAGACGGTAGGCGTGAGACAATCATAAGAGGATCATAAGGAGCCAGCCTGGTACCTCACGGCGACGAAGCCCCGTGAAAACCCGATACATCGGATGATATTAACTAGGATTTATCATAGTGATCTTGACTACCTTACCAAAGGGCGTCAAAGGGCCTCAAAGGACGCCAGGTGTCCCTTCGCTTTCCCGCCAAGATGGAGTTGCTACTTAACTAACCTTGATAGGTATCATGGGGCTTCCTACCTCTTGTCATCCTATCTATCGTCTTGATTAACCCGTACGTATGCCGCCCAGGGTATGTCATAATGGCGAACAGTGGGCTGGGGTCGCAGCTGAGTCGCCCAACCTGGCCAGGCATTAAGGCAACCCGAGAGGCGAACCTTTCCTACAAATTCTCATGCAAGCGCACAATGCCGGTGAACTCGCGCCGAACAGAACGAACAGCTTGCCAATCCATGCCGCTCCTCACCCTCGGACTCTCAACCCATGCCAATCTGGGCCTACCTAGCTTACCTACCTACCTTGCTCTGTCACGATCCCACTGCAGTCCTCGCCCTCCCCTTGACTCCCAATGTCACAGAAAGCTAGCATGTCAGGATGGCAGATGACAGAGCTGCCGCGGCCAAAAGGCAAAGTTCAACTCTGCCTAGAAAGACTCATAGAATGGGTACGTGAGCAATACAGAGAAGACCCGAGTAGTCCACACGAAGATAGCAAGAACTTCTACGTCAAAGTATGTCCCTAACTTGGGTACCTAGTTTCATACACACACACCTTGACCTCATCTCGAATTTAAAAGAGTCAAAGACACAATGGTCGCTAACATCCGGCTGCCAAATAGTTAAGTAAGAACCAGAACCAAGACATCATTTACCTTTACTCGAGACTTGAGCTTGACCAGGTTTGTAACCTTGTTTATTTTTCCCTTCTAACCTATCGACTCTTCAGGTCGGGTGCCTCGCTAACCTATGGTTACAGGAAGATGCCAAAAAGGTAGCCGCGATGTCGGGATAATGTCTCCTGTTTTTAGTAGGTAGGTGGCTTGGAGAGACTCGGCTTGAAACAAAGTCCATTGGCAGTCAGGAGTTGTCAATGGCTGCCAGCAAAAAAAAAAAAAAAAAGGGGGGGTTGTTGGCAAAAGGGGGGGGAGGGGGGGGTTTACGGTCACACTAATCCTAGCGGTCGCAATCGGTTGCAGTCAATTGAAGAACAGTCAATTTAACACTGCTGCAGACCGCAGGTTGGCTACATGAACCTCTAGCAGGACGCGAGGGGCCCTAGCGGACGACCGGCCGCACTTTTCTGGGTCCCAGCTGGGCAGGAGCGTTCGGGATTTTGTTTTCCTGGGGACGCGAGAAGGCTGAGATTTTTTGGTTTTCTGTAAGAGATATAAGTGATAAGAGCAGCGATACCACGTGGATATGAGGCGGCACAAGAACCGTGAACACCAGTGTTTATCCTTTGCGGCCCACAATACCAGGTTTTCATCCCATCCGCAAAGTCGCATGTCGTGCTCGGGCAAGTGTGCCATTCCCGGGAATTAGGAGAGTTATCTCCGCTCCGGCAATTGCGGCACACTTTGGAGAGAAGAACAATACAACCCTTGTGTTTCTTTGTTAGCGTGTGACTTTTGGGATTCGACCACGAGAAAATATGCATCGTTATGATCATGGGGAAGGTGTTTTAAAATGCCAGAGATGTACCTTTTTTTAATACTAAAACTGCCCTGGGAAGTACTAATCGTGTCAAAAATATTTCAGAAATGCCGTCTTTGATGCAGAAAAAGCCTTGTCGGGCTTCAATATCACTTCGCGCAGGAGCGTTCCGCGCTAACAAATAATCCATGGGTTACCTAGAGTGAAGGTTGCCGTTGCGTGCTTGCGCCCCCCCCCCCCCCCCCCCTTCCCCCCGCCCCCTTGCCGGGCTGATGTTAGCTCGATGGGACGGTGATTAGTCGTACTTTCTCCGTCCGGTTGGGTTCCTTCCTGCTCGTGTTGCCGCCTTGGTCCTTCCAGATGCAAGCTTTGTTAAAAAGCTTGCCAGTGCCCTTTGGCAAGACTTTTCTGCTTTGGAACCATGGATGTGAGAGGAAGCCGCAGACCCAAACGACCATATCCAGACAAACAACAACATGGGTGAGAAACAGGGACGCCGCGCAAGCATCGAGCGCCCGGTTTCGGTATCTGCATCCTCGACCGCCTCCGAACACCACGAGGTCGCGATAAGGCGCGATAAGATCGAGGCCGAGGTCCACCCCGACATTGACCATGACGAAATCGAAGCTGTCGTGGCCGGCCACGAGCTCGACGTCGAGCTCGCTAAGGTGCGCCTCACCACCCCCAAACCCAACGATCTGAAAGGGGCATACTAACCAATGCCAGGCCCGCAACAGCCCCACGTCGCTGCGGCGCATCGAGACCCGCGGGAGCGTCAAGTCCAAGGTGTCGCGCGCCATCAGCATCCTCAGCCGCAAAAAGACACCCCGCGAGCGCATCCCCTTCGCGCCCATCCCGACGTCCAACCTCGACGAGGGCGTCGTGGGGTGGGACGGCCAGGATGACCCTGCCATGCCCCTCAACTTCCCCCAGCGCAAGAAGTGGCTGATTGTCGGCCTGCTGTCGGCCATCACCCTGCTCACGCCATTCGCGTCGTCGATTCTCGCTCCCGGCATCGGATCCCTGAACAAGGAGTTTGGCAATGAGAATCAGATCATCGGGGCCATGACGGTGAGTATCTACCTGCTGGGCTATGTCATTGGGCCGTTGTTTCTCGCGCCGCTGAGCGAGATTTACGGGCGGCGGCCCGTGTTGAGCGCGGCGAACATCTTCTTCTGCGCATGGCAGATCGGGTGTGCGCTTGCGCCGTCGATTGAGTCGTTGTTGGTGTTTCGCTTTTTTAGCGGCATTGGCGGCGCGGGGTGTTTGGTGAGCACACCCCCCCAATCCATTCCCCGGGCGACGTTTGGGCGAGGGAGGGAGAGTGACTGACTGACTGACTGACTGACTTGGGGGTTAGACTCTCGGCGCGGGCGTCATTGCAGATGTCTTTCGGACTGACGAGCGTGGCTTCGCCATTGGCATCTACACGATTGGGCCTCTGCTTGGTCAGTTAAGTTTCATTTGCCTTGAATATGAGACATGTATGACGGACGGAAATGTTGACTGACGCGCATGTGTGTGCGTGCAGGCCCAACCATCGGCCCTCTGCTGGGTGGCTTCCTGTCGCAGACCATAGGCTGGCGCTGGGATTTTTGGATCGTCTTCATCGTCGCCGTCATCATCGTCGGCCTGACGGAAATCTTCAACAGCGAGACCAACCCGCGCGTGCTGATGCAGCGCAAGGTGGCGCGCCTGCGCAAGGAGCTCAGGCGCGACGACCTCCGCAGCTGCTACGACCTGGCCGTCACCGACGTCCATCACAAGAGCCCGACGCGCATCCTGATGAACGGCCTCATCCGCCCGACCAAGATGCTCTTCCTCTCGCCCCTCGTCTTCTTCCTGTCGCTCTACATGGCCTTTACCTACGGCGTGCTGTACCTCCTCTTCACCACCATCCCCGTCGTCTTCCAGGAGACGTACCACTGGAATATCGGCCTGACGGGGCTGGTCTACATCTGCATGGGTCTGGGCAACCTGGCGGGGTGGGCCGTCGTCACGGCCACCTCGGACAGGAGCGTGGTCAAGCTCACGCGCGCCAATGGTGGTGTGTTTGAACCCGAGATGCGCCTGCCCATCAGCATCTACATGTCCTTCACCCTGCCCGTCACCTTCTTTGTGTACGGCTGGACGACGCACTTCCACACGCACTGGATCTTGCCCATTCTGGGGCTGTTCCCCTTCGCCTTCGGCATCATCGGGCTATACCTCCCCATCACGACGTACCTGGTCGACTGCTACCCCGTGTACGCAGCCTCGGCCGTGGCGGCCAATACGGTGCTGCGCAGTCTGGCAGGCATGCTGCTGCCGTTGGCCGGGCCGAGCATGTACGAAACCCTGGGGCTGGGGTGGGGCAACTCGCTGCTGGGGTTTGTGTGTATCGCCATGATACCCGTGCCGCTGCTGATTCACCGGTTCGGGGCACGGTTGAGGAAGGCGGGGCTGCAGTTGTAATGTATGTGTGTGTGTGTGTGTGTGTGCAGAAGAGAGACACACACGAGGGACGGGAGGCAGAGCGGGAGACTGGGATCGAGGCCGCCGCCTTTTGCTTTTTCCCGTGTTCCCGTCGTTTCCTTTTCTTTACTTTTTTTTTTTTTTTGCTGGGGACCAGGGGACAGAGCTAGCTGGAAATCCCGGGAGTTAGCATGGGACAAGGGACGGTGGGTTCATGGCGTGCTCCCCCCCGGCTCGGCTCACCTGGTTTGTAGGGGCCTGGGGTCTGGGACCCACGGGGTGAAGGGTAGGGTTTACCAGTCATTTTTGGGACTGCATACGTGGCAGCTTAGTGGCAGCGTTTGCTGCATTGGCGTCGCGGGAGTGAGGTCCTGGTTGGGCAATGATATGCATCGCAAGATACCAAAAATGAGCAGAGGCAACAAGCACGAAAGAGGGGTATACAAAAGCGACAGGGGGGCCTTCTCATCTTGTCTTTTTCATCATAGAATCATCCCGTCCAGGTCTTAGTTGCAACTTGTCGTAGTAGTAGAATGAGGACCTGTGGTTCTTTTTCAGGTTTCTGGGATCGATCCTTCGCAGCGCCAGCGCCAGCTCCCTCCCTCTTCGACGCAGCAATGACATGATGATGACCGAGCGCCCCTCTCCCGAAGACTGCCACACCACCGGGATTTGTCCAGTGGGCTGGGCCAACTCCGATCCGTCGGATCATGTTCCCTCTTTTTAAACTGCACGGCATTTTTGCAACCCGTCTCCTGGCTCGCCATTGGTGTCCTAGGTCATATCTAAATTAGGGGTTTCCTTTGGGGCGTGTCGGCCTGGTTCCGACTGAGCTGAGGAGTCGCCAACTTTTGGGGGAATCGAGATTCAATCCACGGCAAATGGGACTCAGCATCTCAAAGATCGACTGGCGAGGCCAAGATATATAGCATCTTCCGCACCCTCCTCCCCCCCAATTACCTGCGGGGTTTCCATCTCTGTATTGGGGGGGAGGGAGGAGAGGAGAAGGGGGAGGGGGGAGATGGAACTCCCTGATGGTGATGCCCCAGGCCGGATGCGGCGGGGCCGGCGTGTCGGAATCGCGGTGTGCGTGTCCCCGGTTCCCTTTTTGGTAAGAGAATCTTGGGGCTCATTCCGTACGATGCCTGGCCTAGCCTGGCCTGGCCTGGCCCGACCTGACCCTAGCCTGACCTCGCCGGCTTGCTTGTTTGGGACGGGCCGTCTGGTGTGTTGGAATATCCACTTGCCTTTCGAGGGGTGAGTAACCGTGTGGTCGGGCGGTGGAGGAGGAAAAAAATATCTCGTGTTGCCAGCGACAAACCAATCACCGCGCCAGCCCTTGGTACGCTCCCCCCTCCCGCGGAAGCGCAAGTCGGGCTTCCCTGGTTGCACACGGTGAGCCGGTGGCCTATAAACGCTCCTATAGGTGCTAAAGTTATTGCAACGGGGGCGCGCAAGGATGGCCGCCGAGGCACTTACTTGATTTGCTGCGCTGGCGTGAAGCACCTCATTTGGCTTGTCCATCCTATTATTATTATTATTATTATTATTATTACTACTACTGGGACGTGACATGGGAACTGCTCGACACAGAAACAGGGTACACGGCGCCTTATCTGGGGAGGAGGAGGAAGGGGAGGCGGGGCGTTGAGGCTGATTGGGGCCCGAGAGGGTTCCCAGAGTCTCGGAAGCCGTCCCGGTAGTCGAATGATAAGCCCGGAACGGGCTCTGGGTGTGGTAGACGTGCGGGGCGGGTGCGGCCGAAGTGGGTGAGTGAAACTGCAGACGCACAGAAGCGTTACACACAGCCCCCCCTACTCCCTACTCCCCCCGTTAGTAGTAGGTAGCCAAGGATCAAGGTCGATCCCAGCGCTGGGTTTCGAGGGCGGCGTTGGTGAGGTGGGCATGAGTGAGGTGCGTCTTCCGTTTCGAGCACCCACAGCCCGCTAGCTGGGGGACTGCTGCCCTAGCCCTGCTCTACTTCTTTGTAGTGTAGTGTAGTGTACTAGTAATGTCCAACATGATGGTCTCAGCCGGCCACCCGGCCACCCGGCCACCTGGCCACCTGGCCACTCTCACGCATGGTTGCACAACATCTCTAGGGTGGGAAGAAAAAAAAAAAAAAGGCGCTGGCTTCCAACGGGGCCTGCTGCCCTTACCTTGCCCGAATCTCTGGCGGTCTAGTCTGCTATATAGTGGGCCGACCAAGGTACCTCGCGTGGGTGCCCCCACTTCAACCGTGGTGGTATTCGAGGTTTACGACCCAAGGCGGCAAATGGGCCGGTCACAGCGCGTCCCTGACCGCTCTCGCCTCGGTCCCGGCCTCTGTTGGGATTATTCATGATGATGACGAGTGCGCGATAAGACGGACGGGCCAACAAAAAAAAGGCACGGTTGGGAGAGATGGGTGGTAGCACAATAGCACCTTGACACCCATCTTGACATCTTGTGCTGTGCTGTCAAAAAGCTACTTCCAAGGGGTCGAGTCAGGCTGGCGGGCGACTGGTTACCGGTGGGATGGAACCGGACCCCAATGGGCAGAGAGGACCGAGCACATATATACCTCTTGACCCATCCATCCCCCCCCCCCCCGTCTCGCTTCCACCAAGGCCGGGCCCGCCGCCCACGACTTCCCTGTCCCATGCCTGTCCCATGCCTGTCCCATACCTGTCCCATGCCTGACTGGGTGATGACGGACGCCATTGGCTTGGCCGGCAGATCGCGTCATGCACGTCGTTGGATGGGGGATGGTGGGGGAGCAGGAGCCCCCTTTGGGCCGACAGTGCATGTCCTATATGTGGCGACGCCTGACTTGTTTGGGTCAGCGCGGCTCTCCGTTGTCTTCTGCCAGGGCCCGGTGGCAGTTGTGGAGCGGGACTAGCAGAGCATCGCGAATGATGCTACCTGCCTGCCGTAGCACGAGTAAAACAGCGCTGCATACTGGTTCATGATGTGCGTGTAAACGACGGCGGCGGCATACGGGCGGCATGCTAACGGCCTGTGTTCAAGTCAATGAACGGCGTGGGGGAGGGATAGGATACCGATGGGGAGAGAGGTGACTTCAGGTTATTAGTGCTCACCCTCCGCAGCGCGCCATCATGCGTCTCTCTCTCCACTGGCGCTGACAGCATTTCGAGCGTCAGCTATTATTGCCCTACTACTTGTTGACGCCTGGATGTGGTCCGACACGGCCAATCGAGACAAATGCCGTCTGTGGAGCCGGCTCTGGGTTCGTGCCAAGGGCTCAGGCTTCGACTGGAAGCCCATGACGCGATGGCGCAGGCTCTGGGCCTGCAGACTTGCAGACATGAACTGCAGACCTCGAGCTGCAGAGCTGCTGCAGGCGTGACAACGGCACACGCAACAACTCCACGGCATTTCGTCCTTGCAGTGCGCTATCTTTTAGACTGCAGAATCTCTCCCATCGCCGTTAACCAGCACCATCAGCTCACACATCGACGTGGCTGGCTGCAGCCTCCCACACTCTGTCTCTCTCCCTCTGGCCCCCATCCTGAGCCCGAGCCCGAGCCTGAGCCTCGAGTGTAGTAAGGTGGGAACGGTAGGCCCCCGGTGCTGGGTTCGCGACGTCCCCGCCAGTCTGGCACCACCGCTCCACGCCCGGAGTATTTTCCATGCTTTCCGCTAGGCCCTCTGTCAGTCCCAGCCGTCACTGAAATCGAGAGAGCCCATTCGGCACCACTGCCGGCACCTCATGGCACCACCACGGCCGCCCTTAGTCGCAGCTTATAGCGAAAACCTACCTATCTAGCTCCTCCCTCTTGGCATCACATAAGACGAACGACTCAGCTCGCTTTCGACTCCCTCGTCCCAAGCCATATTCCATCTTGGGTATCTCTGTGTCACACGATAGGGCCTTCCCCTCCCCCCCCCCCCCCCCCCTGGGCCCCTACTGTTGCTGCTGCTGCTTGACTCATGTGGGCGGCTGAGCTCGTCCGGAGGGGCGAGGGGAACGAGGTATCACGGCCACCGGGGTGTACTGGACGGCTCGGGGGGTGGGGTTCGCCCCGATTAGAAGATTTCGAGTGACTGGGTAGTATGCCGTTGCATCGGGCCCGTCACAAGGATTATTACCTTGATCACACACCACATGTAGGTTACTGGTAGTCCGACGATATTCGGACATCCTAGGTCCTAGGGCTGTCTTATCTGGTGAAGGAATGTGCAGACGCCGGATTAAGCCTGAAGGTCAAGGCGGCTGCCAGTGAATGCCGGCCAATGAATGCCGGCTAGTGAATGCTAGACGGGACAAGGTGAGGACTACTCATCAGGACTACTCACCTCGACGGCTCCTGCGATTTCTCTTCAAGTCGAATACTTAACCTCGAAACTCCGCAAACACTGTCCTCCTCCTCCCCTCGACATCCATCGAGCGCAGAGTACTAGCCTGAGTACCAACACCACCTCCCCTTTTGCGCTTTATTTGATTTCCCCCAGCCTCCCTTGACAACCCCCATCCCCCATTTGATACCCCCCCATAGACCGTCACCATGTCCTCCTCCTCCGAGCACGGCCTGAACACGCCCATCGCCATCGTTGGCTTCGCCGGCCGCTTCCCCGGCGACGCCACCAACCCCGAGAAGCTGTGGGAGCTCATCTCGGCGGGCCGCAACGCCTGGTCCGAGGTGCCCAAGGACCGGTTCAACATCGACGCCTTCTACCACCCCCACGGCGAGCGCCAGGGGTCCGTGAACTGCCGGGGCGGCCACTTCCTGCGGCAGGACCTGGCCGTCTTCGACGCGCCCTTCTTCAACATCTCGCCCAAGGAGGCTCACGCCCTGGACCCCCAGCAGCGGATGGCGCTGGAGACGGCATTTGAGAGCCTGGAGAATGGTGAGTTTCTAGCCGTCATCACAAGTCATACCACCCACCTGGCCTTTACCTTGGGTACCTTACCAACACCCTACGCAAAGCCGGCATGAGCCTGCAAGACGTGGCCGGGTCGGCCATGGGCTGCTACATGTCGAGCTTCACCAGGGACTACTCGATGATGCGCGGCCACGACAGCGACGACATCCCGTAAGTCAACCAACCTACTCTTCCCATCATCCCCTCTACTATCCGAGATAACTCATAACGCCCCAGCATGTACGAAAGCAACGGCGACTCGTCCTCGATGCTCGCCAACCGCATCTCGTGGTTCTTCGACATCAAGGGCCCCAGCATCAGCGTCGACACAGCCTGCTCCTCGTCGCTAGTCGGCCTGCACCTCGCGTGCCAAAGCATCCGGGCCGGGGAGACACACTCGGTTGGCACCCCTCCCCCCCCTTTTCCAACACACCCCCTAACAAACCCCCTCCCCCCCGCCCCAACAGGCCCTCGTCGGCGCAACAAACATAATGATAACGCCACACGTCGGGTCCGCCCTCAGTGCGCAGCACTTCCTGAGCCCCGACAGCAAGTCGCAGGCGTTTGACATCAAGGCCAACGGGTACGCGCGGGGCGAGGGCGCCGTGACCTTCGTGATCAAGTCGCTGGCGCAGGCGCTGCGCGACGGCAATGTGATCCGCGCCGTGATCCGCGGCACCGCCGTCAACCAGGACGGCCGGACGCCCGGTACGCTACGCTCCTCCTGGACCCCCCACCCCTGACCTATGTTTACCCCTGATCTATGTTTACCCCTGACCTATATTTACCCCTGAGGGAGACTAACACCGCACACAGGCGTCACCCTGCCCTCGGCCACGGCTCAGCAGGCGCTGATCAAGTCGGCCTACGCCATGGCGGGGCTGGACCCCGGCGATACCGACTACTTTGAGGCTCACGGCACCGGTACGCGAACCCCCTCTCCCCCTTCCCAGCTCAAACTAACCCCTAGTAGGAACCGCGGCCGGCGACCCCGTCGAGACCTCGGCGATCGCAGCAACGCTCGGCGCGCGGCGGTCGCCCGACCGGCCGCTCTTCATCGGCTCGATCAAGACCAACATCGGGCACATGGAAGGCGCGGCGGGGCTAGCGGGGCTCGTCAAGGCCGTGTACGCGCTGGAAAAGGGGCAGATCCCGGCCAGCCTGTGGTTCTCGACGCCGAACCCCAAGATCAAGCTGGACGAGTGGAACCTGCGGGTAAGTCCCCTCTCCCCCCCTCCCTTCCAACCACATCTAACCCCCTCTCTCCGTCCAGGTCCCCACCACCCTCACACCCTGGCCGCGCACGACGGGCCCGCGGCGCGCCAGCGTCAACTCGTTCGGGTACGGCGGGACCAACGCGCACGCGGTGCTGGAGGACGCGCACTCGTATCTGACTCGGCACGGGCTAGCGGGCTTGCACAACACGACGGTCGCGGAGCCGGCGGCAGCACCGGCAACGCGGGACACGGATGGAGCGCTGGCCGTGATGGACGGCGGCAGCGTCGCCAGCGAGGGCCACACTACGCCGCCCTCGACGCCGCCCTCGACGCCGCCCATGTCGGGGGGCATCCCCGGCACGCCGCTGCTGAGCCCGTCGAGCAGCAACTCGTCCGTGTCGGACGCGCTCGCCGACGCGCCCGTGCCGCGGCTACTTGTCTGGTCCTCGAACGAGCAGGCCGGGGCAGGCCGAGTCGCGGCGCGGCTCGCGGCGTACCTGAAGGAACACAAGTCCAGCTACGGCGGGGACGCCCTCCTGCTGGAGAGCCTGGCCCTCACCCTGGCCACGCGACGCACCAAGATGTCCTGGCTCTCCTCGGCGGTCGCCTCGACGGTAGACGAAGCCATCTCGGCGCTGGAGAACCCGCAGCCCCCGACCCGCGCCTCGCAGACCCCGGCGCTGCTGTGGGTCTTCACCGGCCAGGGCGCGCAGTGGTACGCCATGGGCCGCGAGCTGATCGCCGGCTCGCCCGCCTTCCGCGCCAGCTTGCAGGAAGCAGGGGCCTACCTCGGCACCTTGGGCTGCCGGTGGGACCTGCTCGAGGAGCTGGAGGCCACCGAGCTCAACTCGCGCATCGACGAGCCCCAGGTCAGCCAGCCGGCCTGCACGGCGCTGCAGGTGGCGCTCGTCGACCTGCTCCGCGGATGGGGCGCCGAGCCGGCCGCGGTGGTCGGCCACTCCAGCGGCGAGATCGCCGCTGCGTATGCCAAGGGGGCCATCTCGCGCGAGGCGGCGTGGAAGATTGCGTACCATCGCGGCCATCTGTCGTCCGGGCTGTCTAAGAGGGGGGCCATGATGGCCGTGGCGCTGGGCGAGGATGACGTCAAGCCGTACGTCGTCCAGGCTGTGGATGCGGGCGACCTGACCGTGGCCTGCATCAACAGCCCGGCGAGTGTCACCCTGTCGGGCGATGTCGCGGCCATCAACCAGGTCAAGGAGCGGCTCGATGAGAACCAAGTGTTTTGCCGTAAGCTCCTCGTCTCGACGGCCTACCACTCCCCCCACATGCAGGAGCTGGCCGGGCCGTATCTCCAAGCGCTCGCGGACCTCCCCAGCGCCCCAGCGGACGCTCCCGTCCCCATGTTCTCCTCGGTGACCGGCGCCCTCATCCCGGCCAGCACACTCTCTACCGCGGAGTACTGGGTCTCCAACATGACCTCCCCGGTCCTGTTCCTCCAAGCCCTCTCGGCGGCCCTGGTGCTCTCCCCCACCCTCCTCCTCGAGATCGGGCCGCACGGCGCCCTCCGGAGCCCCATAACCCAAACCACGCCCACCCCCGTCGCCTCCCTCCTCCACCGCAAGTCACACGCCATCACCTCGGCCCTGCGCACCGCCTCCCTGCTCCTGGCCCACAACGTCCCCCTCTCCCCCTCCGCCGCCAACAAGACCTTCTCCCACGCCGCCGTCTCCCCACTCGTCAACCTCCCGGCCTACGCGTGGAACCACACGACGCGCTTCTGGCACGAGGCCCCGGCCTCGGCCGCCTTCCGGCACCGCGCACTCCCGCGCCACGACCTGCTCGGCGCGCTGTCGGAGCACGCGTCGTCGGCGGAGCCGGCGTGGCGGAACCACCTGCGGCTGTCCGAGGTGCCGTGGCTCGAGCACCACAAGGTGCAGGGGTCGGTGCTGTTCCCGTTCGCGGGCATGGTGGCGATGGCGGTGGAGGCGGTGCGGCAGGCCGAGGGGGCGGTCGGGGGGGTGCGGCTACGGCATGTTAGGACCGAGGCGGCGTTGCTGGTCCCGACCGAGGGGGTCGAGACGAGGTTCGTGCTAAGGGCGGGACGTGGGTGGAGGGGGTTCTTGCTCGAGTCGAGGAATCGGGCGGGCGCGTGGACGAGGAACTGTGCTGGTTTGGTCAAGGGTGAGAAGGAGCGAGAGGCGAAGGAGGGGTTTGTGGATGAGGAGCTGGCCGAGGGTGACGGGTTGAGGGGGGAGTACGAGCGGCTGAGCGGGGCTGGGCTGAAGGAGGGAAGGCCCGAGGTGTTGTTTGATGCTGTAGGTTGTGGCCGGCCTGTGAGTTGGGCGGGTAGGAGTGCTGACCGTTTTTTTAGTTTGCCGAGGCGGGTGTCGATATGGGGCCGACCTTTAGCAACATCACGGCGTTCCGGTCCAGCGACACCGAGGCGATCTGCGAGCTGGCTATTCCCGACACCAAAGCGTGGATGCCCGCGGGCTGGGAGTCGCCCAACCTGCTGCACCCGGCCGTCCTCGATACCATCTTCCAGACCTTCGTCGCCATCCAGGACGGCGCGACTCTCAAGAAGCCACGCATCCCAAAACACGTTGCAAATGTCTACATCTCGGCCCATATCCCCTCCTCGCCGGGAACACAGCTACTGGGCTTCGCAAAACGCACCGATCAGCTCTACACGGAACAGATCGGGTCCATGGCCATCTCGACCGCCCCGTGGTCCACCCCGCTGGTCATCATCGACGGCTTCAAGGTAATCGACCTCGACACGCCCTCGGTCCCCCACGTCAACAGCATGCTCGCCTCCCGCCCCGTTTGGGCTGTCGACATCACGACCCTCACCCGCCCGCAAACCATGTCGGTCCTCCAGTCCGCCTGGGAAGCCGCCCCCGCGCTCGACGCCACCCTCGACGACGACCTCGAGCACGTCGCCTTCATCTACTGCAAGCGCGCCCTCGCCGAGTTCACCCTCCGCGACGTGCGCTCGTTCCTGCCGCACCACAAGCTGCTGTACCACTACATCCAGCGCGAGTACGTGCAGGCGCTCGAGGGCACGCTGCGCGCGCAGCGGTCCGATTGGCTGGAGGATGATGAGGAGGCCGATACTAAGCTTCTGGCGCGGGTGTCGGCCGAGACCGTGGATGGACGGCTGCTGTGCCGGGTCGGCGAGAATCTGGAGAGGATTTTCCGGCGCGAGGTCGAGCCGCTCGAGGTCATGCGCGAGGGCAACTTGCTGACCGAGTTTTATCGGTCCGCCGACTCGGATGAGCGCACGCCCGCGGTGGCGAGGGAGTTCATTCGGCAGCTGTCGCACAAGAAGCCGCTGCGGATCGTCGAGGTCGGCGCCGGCACGGGCGGCGCGACGAGCCGGATTCTGGCTGCGCTGGGCACTCCAGCCGAGGTGACGGCGAGGGTGGAAAGGTATACGTATACTGATGTCAGCAGTGCTTTTTTTGAGGCGGCTGCCAAGGACTTTGGCAGGTATGGCTCGGTTATGGACTACAAGGTCCTCGACGTCGAGAAAGACCCCGAGCCGCAGGGCCATGCGGTCGGCACCTACGACATTGTGGTCGCCTTCCAGGTGCTGCACGCCACGTCGTCGACGAGCACGGCGCTGGCGCACTGCAGGAAGATGCTGAAGCCGTAAGTTTTATCTCTGAAGCGAAGTGGACGACGCTGACGAGCGACCTAGTGGCGGGTGTCTCTTGCTGTTCGAGTTCACCGGCCAGCGCCGCCGCGGACACATGGTCTTCGGAACGCTTCCCGGGTGGTGGGCGGGCGAGAAAGACGGGCGAAAATGGGGCCCTCTGCTCATGGACGAGGAGTGGGACGCCCAGCTGCGCGGCCAGGGCTTTGGCGGCATCGAGTGGTGCTTCCACGACCGGCAAACCGAGGGCCACTTTTGCTCCATCATCATGTCGCGGGCCCAGCCCGCCCCCCAGGCGTCCCTGCCCTCGCAGGTCGTCCTGGTGACCTCACCTGCCTCCTCTACCCCCTCCGCCCCCGCCGTTCTTTCCCTCGTCTCCCAGCTCACCACCCTCCTCTCGGCCCAGGGCGTCTCGGTCGAACAGGCCCCGCTCTCCTCCCTTCCGCCCCTGGCCAGCAAGACATGCATCTCCCTCCTCGAGGCCGACGCGCCCTTCCTGTCCACCATCTCCCCGACCGACTTCGACGCCGTCAAGAACATGATCTCGACCTCTGCGACGACCGTCTGGCTAACCCGGGGCGGCACCATGACGAGCCCGGTCCCCGAAATGGCCCTCATCACAGGCTTCTCGCGCACCATCCGGTCCGAAATGCCCGACATCGGCCTGACCACGCTCGACCTCGACCCCTCGGACCCCTCATCCGACGCCTCGACGATCGCCCACCTCCTGAGCCTACCCGCCCCCGAGCCCGAGTACGCCCTCCGCAACGCCGTCCTGCACATCCCCCGCCTCTTGCCCGACGCGGCCCTCAGCGCCATCGTCGACCCCGTCCCCGCGGCCGAGTCCCTCGCGCTCGAGCCCATCGGCCAGCGCCCCCTGCGCCTCGAGCTCAAGACCCAGGGCGTGCTCGAGTCGTTCCGCTTCGTCGCTGACGAGGGGTGCGACGCCGCGCCGCTGGCGGAACGCGAGGTGGAGATTCGGGTCAAGGCTGTCGGGCTGAGTCTGTATGACCTGGCGTGCGCCATGGGGCGCATCTGGAGCCCCGAGAAGGGGGTGGAGTTCTCCGGGGTGGTGACGAGGGTTGGGAGCGGGGTGACGCGGGTGAGGGTTGGTGAAAGGGTTATGAGCTGGGCGCCGGGGTTGTATCGGACGTTTATCAGGAACTCTGAGGACGTGGTTACGGTGCTGCCTGATGCGTTGGAGCTGGAGGAGGGCGCCGGGATGCCCTCTGCTTACGGGACCGCTGTGTATGCGGTCGGCTATCTGGCACGGCTGCAAAAGGGAGAGACCATCCTGGTGCACTCGGCTTCGGGGGTCGTGGGACGCGTTGTGATTGACCTGGCGAGGAGTATTGGTGCCGAGGTGTATGCGACAGTATCGAGCGAGGCGAAGAGGAAGATCCTGGTTGATGAGTACGGAGTGGCCGAGGATCATATCTTTAGCAACAAGGATATCGACTTCGCCAAGGGGATCAAGAGGATGACCAAGGGGAGAGGTGTGGATGTCATCCTCAACTCTACCGTTGGCGAGGTGCTGCGCCAGACATGGCACTGCATTGCGCCCTTGGGGAGATTCATTGAACTGGGCATCGCGGATATTGGTAGGTCAATCCGGCGTTTATCAGAGAGAGAGGTATGCTAACGCGGCGCAGAGTCAAACACCGGCCTAGACATGGCTCCGTTCGCCAAGAACACAACCTTCTCATCCGTCATGTTGAGCACTGTCGTCAAAGAGAAGCCGCACATGTATGCGCAGCTCATGGACGATGTCCTGCGCTACTACCGCGAGGGAGTCATCCGCCTGGTCAAGCCCATACAAATCATGAAATTCTCCGAGATCGAGGAGGCTTTCCGTATCATGAACATGAAGAAGCATACAGGCAAGATGGTGTTGAAGGTAGTCGACGGCGACATGGTGCCGGTAAGTGACACTGCATCATCCCATCTCCTCGGAACGCCTCTGACGGCGGTGGTTTGGTTAGGTCCTTTGCGACGCGGGAGTCGAGCCATTGCAGCTGCGCCCCGACGCGACTTACTTTGTCCCGGGCGGTCTCGGCGGACTGGGACGTTCGCTGTCGCTGTGGATGGCCAACAAGGGGGCGAGACACTTTTTGTTCACCTCGCGATCCGGCGCCAAGGACCCAAGAGCCCAACAAGCACTGGACGAGCTATCCCAAGCAGGCGCCAAGCACATGGTCTTTGCATGCGATATTAGCGACGAAGCCAAACTCAAGCATGTCCTCGACCAAGTCGAGAGCGAAGGCTTCCCGCCAATCCGGGGTATCCTCATGCTTGCCATGCAGCTTCAGGACGTCATTTTCGACAAGATGACGGCCGCCGACTTCCACACTCCCCTCATCTCCAAACTTCATGCCACCCGCAACGTGCATAACCTCGCCCCTGCAAACCTCGACTTCTTTATCACCACATCCTCCATCGGTGGAATCATCGGCACTCGTTCCCAAGGCGCCTACGCCGCCGGCAACACCTACCAAGACGCCCTTATGCACCACCGCCGCTCACTCAACCTCCCGGCGACCTCCATCTGCCTCGGCAAGGTAGCTGGCATAGGCCACGTCGCCGAGCACGGCGATCGCGTCGACTTCCTACCCACCGGCGCCCCGATGCTCTCCGAGCCCCAGCTCCTAGCCACCCTCGAAACCGCCATGGCCAACGCGCTCGACACAGTCCAGCCCGTCGTCGGACTGGCTACCGGCGGCGCGCTGCAGCGCGACGGGGACGCGGAGCCGTACTGGTTTTCCGAGCCGCGGTTCGGCGCCCTGAAGGTGTTTGGGACGCAGGATGAAGGTGGAGTGGCGGTGGTGCTCGGTACCGGTGGGGATGGAGAGGTGAAGGGGCGTTTGGAGGGGGTGAAGACGGTCGAGGAGGCTAGGAAGGTTGTGGGGGAGGCGTTTGTAGGGAAGTTGGCGCGCACATTGTTGCTGAAGGTGGAGGATGTGGATGTGGGGAGACCGGTGAACTCGTACGGAGTTGATAGTCTGGTGGCGGTGGAGGTGCGGACGTGGGTGCTCAAGGAGGTGCAGAGCGACGTTTCGGTTTTTGAGATTTTGAGCAACGTCTCGTTGGAGGAGTTGGTTGCTAAGATTACCGAGAAGTCGAGGCTTTTGCCAAAGGGAGTTGGGAGTTAGGGTGGTGAAAGGATGAGTCTGCCGGGTTGCCGGTCTGGTTGTTGTTGTATATAGGGTAATGGGTAATATAGGGGCGTCGTTTGGTCATCACGATTCCCGTTTTTCTTGTCATCAGGCTCCTGGACGGCTTGGGGATGCTGTTCGTCAACCCACCCCTCTGTGAGGGCTAAAATTGCAGTGCCGAAATTTAGAAAAATTGACCAATAGACACGGTTCTACTACGGAGAGCGAAAGTCTTGGCGCATCGGCTGAGCTATGAACCTCCATATTTACCCTCCTCCGTGAGAGGTAAAATTGTAGTGCACATATGAACTCCGCGCACGATCCGGGGCACCGCGCCGGGGGCAGCCCAGAGCATCACCCTGTTCGGAATGGCGGGGGAGGAGGGGGGGGAGGGGGGGCCGCGGCAGCCGTACGCGTATGGGAATGAGGAGGCCAAGTGCGCCCCGACGTCGTCGTCCGAGTGGGATGATCGCACCGTGGCGGTGGGCAGCGGAGGGCCGGGACACGCGGCGCCGCTAGTGGAGAGTGGATAATACTGCAAAATTGGTGGGGTTTATACACTAGGTGCTTTGATTGATGCAGGAGACTAGGTGTCTAAGGAGCCAACGACACGACCTAGTCGATGCCTGAGGCCACCCTCACCGTAGAGCTTACCTGACACGAGGTACCTAGGCGGGTGCCTTAGGTACTTGTCCGTATTATCGTCTAATACGAGGCATGAGGAATTGGTTAGGAAACTAAGAAAGGGACTTGAGGAAAATAAGTACTTCCGTACCATCTTCTTTCACGACCCCTTCCAAGGGCATTCGTTTGCTGCGGTCAAGCAATACAGAGCAAGCTGACTTGTGCGATGGGCATTAGAAAGTCCCAGTGATTTGTCTGACTGTTGCAATCCTGGGCGAACAGCAAAAAGTCGCTCTACTCGCTGAGTTTGTCGGGGCCGACCTCTTACAGGAACAGTCCGGAGCTCTCCGATGGTAGAGGGTCCCCTCTCAACGCCTTTGTCGACGAAGTAGGTGATTTCGTTTCTATGGAAGCGTATTTCGTCGAAATTCAGGCCTTGGTTCTCACTCAGCATTTGGCCAGGCCGGGATAAAGTATTCCGGTTGGGAGACGCCATGTTGTAAGGCGGGCAGGATTTAAAGCATTGGGTTCTCTGTGGCTCCATAAATGTGCTGATCTTCAATTTCTTCACATTTTTATTCTTCTTCAGCTGTTCATTCATATCCTCAAGAGTCAAGTTTTTATCGTGGTTGTCGCCCCTGGGAACTTTCAGCTTGTCCTTTCCGGGAGCAGGCTTTGGAACTGTGGGGTTGTGGCCCTCCGGGGCGGGAGTCTTATGGGGGGGATGTGGTGCCTACACAGCAACTCGGGAAGGCATAAATTGCGCAGTAGATAAAGGGGTGATAGCGGTTTGGAACGCTGAGAATACAAGACACGGCTAAAGTTGCCAGTGACGAAATACAATGGAAAAAAAGAGAAGAAAAAAGGTCCCTTCAGTTGCATTGTTATCGTGGTTCCAACACCCCGCGCAATTCCTTGGTGTTATTCCCGACCGATACAACACCTTTTCGGGTCGGCTAGTAGTGCTCTGTGACTACTTCGATGCCCCTGCGTGTAACAAAACCAGGGCGGCAGTATTCCTGGATGTACCTTCTCTTGCCGTTTTCAGGGTTATTGGTCCTGATATGGCCTCCTCCAAATTGCGCCGGCTCTCGCAGGTGACGACATCCGCAGGTTGTACGACACGACATGAGGATGAATTGACAGCCCAGCGCACACATCTAGTGTTCACACTTCAGCCTCGTGCAGATTTAGCTGCACGTGGTACGCAAGACCGCCATGATTCCTCCGCCACTTGATAAATCCCGCATACTGAGTGTTCAGCCAGCTAGATATCAGCCAGCTAGATAGATGGTGGGAACCGCAGCCTGAGATTCCCAAAGAAGCTTAAGCAGTAGATGAGGCTTAAGCCGCCGTGGACTAGACCGCCAGGGAAAGCAGCTCAGCCGCGTGACGAACAGCACAAAAGCCACTGATCAGTCCGCCTGATCTGTATGCGACGTTTCCCTCAATTCTCTATCTTCACCTACACGAAGGACAGGCCGCCCCGCGCATTGGCGACCCCCTTGGTAATGAACCGAGCCACTCTTCTTCACATATTGACGGTATTGGCGACGGCGCTCTTCTTGGCCCCGGCCGGAGCCATACCGCACGAATTATCAATCTCGGACAATCAGACAGCGGTCGCTGGCCCGCATCCCGAGTATGGAGGCACAGATGGGGGTCTGGCTGAGGCCATTGGTCTTCCCCGGCACTCCGGCTCCGACCTGCGCAAGCGACAAAATTGCGGGGCGACATATTATTGCCCCGACTTTGACGTGTGTTGTAACAGTGTAGGATACTCGTGCTGCTCCAAGACTGTATGCTGCGCGCCGGGATACGCCTGCCTTAACGGCGCATGCTACGCCGATGTCGTGTAAGATGACCTCTGGTGGCCTACACCACAGCTACTTTCAGATGAAAGGATTGCGACGCTAACAAATGTCTCGTCCTTAGATATACCATCTACAGCACAAGTACAAGGTATATTACCGTCACATTCCGGTCGACGGTGTATACTACGGTAGGATCGACGTACTGGAGCACTTTAACGTCACTCTCTATCACCACGCACACCATCCAAGGAGCCGTCGCGACTTCCACCGTGTGGGTAACCGTTACTCAAAATGCGAGGCGGCTCGCGCCTGCTCAACCGCGCGAGACAGGCACTGCGAAAATCACCTCAACACACTCAATGAGCAGTAGTGAAGGGTTACCAACCCCGCTGGCCACAAGAATGGAGATGTCCGGCCCAGCCCGCGACAGCGGCAAGTTAAAACTACGCTGGGCGCTGGAGCATCTGGGGCTGCTAGACAAGCGAACCTCGACCGCCTATGTCACGATCCTAGTGACGTCGACGTTTTCCACCCTCAATTATGCGACATCGACCGTCTTTTCAGTCGCGACCGGCGTTACCACGATCACGGAGACGAGCACGAGTGTCGTTGTGCAGGGCGCTGGATCGACGACGACTGTGACGTCGACCACTACCACCCACCTCACTGATGCTCCCACTGGTGCTGGTAACGGTATCGGTAGCGGTAGCGGTAGCGGCGGCGGGGACAACAATAACGGCCAAAAGGGGCTAAGTACCTCTGACAAGATTGCTCTCGGGGTGGGCCTTCCGGGTGGGCTTGTGGCAGTTGGTGTTATGATTGGCTGTGTACGCAAGTATCTATTTGGAGGTGGCCATAACTAGATCGCAAATATGTAAAGATCTTAATCGAAAAGACTACCAAGAGTCTCCAATCAACCGTACGGTGATATAAACACCTCCCCGCTATCCACATAGTACCGCATCCGAGCCCCCATCCGCGCGTCTCCTTCTCGTCCAATTTCCCAAAGATGCCTATTAAGTCGTGCTACCTTACCTATGTTGGGCATAGGGGAAAGCTAAGCTCACACTAAATATCATAAACTTTACTCGCTGATCCTAGTTAGGGCGGCTGACGGTGCGTTGCATTGCGTGATACTATTTCTAAGCGACTGTTATTCCGAAAAGGGGGCCTCTATGTCAAGACCCAAAAGAAAGGGGTAAAAGAAAACCCGTTTTTCTAGAGGCTCCTAAGATCAACTGAATTTAGAGATCCAAAAACCGAAGGATATATATTGGGAGGAGGAGAGGGGCGGATGGCATGTCAAAGAAGCCACCCTCTCAAAGGTACCACCCTGTTAAAAAGGACTCCCCCTGTAAGCCTTGAATTAAGACAACGCCTCAAGGACCCCAAGTGGAACGTTCGGGGAATCACCAGTAATGTCAACAGCAAGAAGGCAAAGGAGCTCACTTCACTCGCCGGTTTACCCCTTACCTAGCCCGACAAATCCGCCACTGGCTAGCTTCTCCCAAGGGCCTTGTCATCGTCTCGGCCGACATCAACAACCGCTCAAGCATCATCACGGCCGTCGCCGGCGCTCCGACCCTTTGTCTTCAGCCTGTCGCCGTTGGCAGATGCGTCGTCGAGTGGTAGTTTTAGGGCCCCGCACGTTGACTACAAGCAGGTCGCCATGGTTTGGATCAGAGAGAACACGCCCGGCTTGTGGGACAAGAAGACCGAGTTCTGAGCCAGGGTGTATGCCCCGGTCATCATAGACGGGCCATCGCGTTACTGCTGGGTTTCAATGCCCTAGGGGTGGAGTGGGATCTGTGGTGATGTCGGCACAGGCGAACGCATCAGCCCGGGTTCACATGGCCAATCCGGCCGCCTGCAGGCCCTCTTTGCTCTTAACGATTCGCTCCCTCAGGGCGAGCGAGGCGGGTGCCAAGGTTGTGCATTATTAGTAAATGGGAGTCGGTCTTTTCGCCGGTTAGTAGTCGACGTACAGGATCGAGGTGCCACAGCTCATCTTTGCTCGTGTTTGGGGCTAGTGTTTGGGGGTTTGGAAATTGAGGGAATGTTTGGTTATCGAACCCGGTCACTTCGGGCTTTCTGTAGGCCCGCTATGCCAATATCCAATCCCAGCCGTAGCAGCATCAATACTAGACACTTTTCTCCTGAATACGCGCATGCCAACTTTTTCCACGTGAATGCGGTTCTTGAGGTGGACCTTGAAGTCGTTGGCTGTGGTTCCCGGATCAGGTAGGGTTAGCATTCCCGCACAGTCCCAGCAGCGGATGCGGGGCACAAAACAGAACTCCATGTTGGCAGGGATTTTATCATGAGGCGGCAACGCGACGAATGTTCTCAACACCGTGTTGAAAGCGCAGGTACCTCATGACGGCCTCGAGGATCAGATCTGGGTTTTCCATTTGGAGGACCATGAGGGCTAAAATGAGCCAGTCGGGTGCCGGCGGCTATTCATTACGAAGACGCAGTTAGCCCATACTCTTACGCGGGACGCACGCATCGTATGCTAGGACCGTTATGGGGAGATGGGGAGAAATGTCTTGATGTCTTACCGGTTGGTGAGGAGGCAACCCCCGGTGGCGGCGGAGGTGGGGCTTCCACCCGATTCCTCTCAAGCTCCCGCTCAGCCTTCTCTCGGTCTTCCTCCTTTTTCACTCCCTACAGCATCTGCTCACTCGTGAACCCTTCCTCTGATCCTAGGGGAGACCCCCCCTCCGGGTCCGAATCCACGCCGTCCCCTTGCTCTTCTTTCGCCGTGTTTCCTTCAATGCTCCAAATGATGCTGTCGGCATCGCCGGCTCCATTGATTTCTTCCCCGCCGTCGGCATCGCTCTCCTCGACGTCGTACATAGGTGAAGAGACGGTAAAGAGAGCCAGCTGCCCCAAGTGATGACCGACGTGGCGTTGATAATCGCTGGCGCTGGATATGTGCTCTTTAATGCACAGGGGACAGGACCGTCGCGCTTTTCCCGTCTCGGCATCGCTGCTCAGGTTAGCCGGCGCATCGACGTTTTCGCTGGAAAACCTTTGGTCGTGAAAGTCAGACACGTGGAGCCGAAATTCCGTGGCAGTTGGAAATGCGTTCGGGGCACATCCAAGTGGACATGTCCAGGACCTTCCAGTAATTACTCTAAATCCATGTGCTTGGCCCATCCCCGTCGGCGCGAGTACAGGTGGTCTGGCATACGGCAGTCGTCGGCGAGACATACATATGGTCTGAGATCTCGAAAGAAGTGTTTTCTCCACGCGTCTAGGTTCTCGACTTGAATAATCATATGGCAGAAGGGACACTCGAATAGGGCCTTGGCTGTAACCCTTGGGTATTGGGGGCTCTTTCAACCCGTCCGGACCGAACCGGGATGTCGCATAAGAAGTACCAGAAGCGTCGGAAATGGTGTCATCGACGATCAACAAAGGATCCAAGGACGGCACCGAGACATCTTGCGAGTCAGTCAAGTGCTTCGGAATGGGTGAGGCTACCGTCGTCGTCCCGTCAGTGAGAGCATCGGTATCGGGACCCAGCCCCTCGGCAGGGCGCTTATGATGCTCTTCCCTGTATTTGAAGTACTGCCGGCGCCGAGTCATAGCCTTACCGAGACGCTCGGCTATCTCGTCGTTTGCGTCTGCAAACTTCTCGCGGACATGACAAATGTCCCACGACTCGTGGTATCCCGCTTCCACTCCGGCGCTTGATCGAAACCGATCATAGGCAGCTGGATCCCGGGAAGGAGCCTCGTGATCTCACGTCAGTTTTGCTCACCGTAACACTTTACGTACCTTATTAGATGCGTTATGATGCCTGGCTTTGAGGTCGCTAGTGTTGTTCTCACCCTGCTTCCCTTGGCCATCAAGGCTACGGGGTCCTATGCCGAGATCCTCTCCATGCACAAAGTGGCCAAGTACGACCTCGCAAAGTTCGTCCAGGGCCTAGAGACGGAAGAAGCCTGTCTGCGGAATACGTGTGAGCTTCTCCTAACTGGCGTCGCCCCGCGTGCTGCCGTCGACAAGCTGGTCGAGACGCCTTTTGGGCCCGAATGGGAGCCTTTCAACAAGCAGATGCGCCTACGGCTCTGGCACACACATGACCAGTTTGTGAAGCAGGTGGCAGACATGCTAGCAGCAACCCAAGAGCTCCACGAGAAGCTTTGTGTGACAACAGATGGCGAGGTACTCGGATACGGATCGCCTTTCCTTAAAACTGTTCGAGTGTTTGGACGTGGAATCAAACTGTGCGTTTCAAAGCAGAAAAGGAGCCAACCATGTCGACAAGCCAAGCTACATTTGACAGCTCTACCCAGATAATCGTCACCTCAACGACGGCTCCACGGACCATATCCAACCTCTGCCAGGCGGTATTGGGACAGCACCAGAGAGCCCTAGCGGAATTCTGCGGATACATCTCTGATGCCGACAGCCGCATGTCTGGACTATACCCGCGGTTGCTTCCGCAGAACCAATGTCCGGACCGAAGGCTTATTACCCTCCGCCAGGTTCTGGGTGACGGTCAGCAAGAATCTATTGTTGTTATAAACCCTGTATATTTCTTCTCTCATCGCGCCAGCTTCTACCAAAGATGGAAACCCCAAAACACTCAATCACAGTACGGCTTGACTTCTCCCGATTACCACCAGCTGCCACAGTCTTCATCGTTGTGCCATGTGCACGACTTCTCAAACCGCTCCGAGCACCGGGAGCAGTCCAGCGGATGCTCCGGGCTGGACTTCTTCGGCCCGTTGACCAGCACATGCACCATGAACTCCTTGTTGTGGATTCCCTGGCCGACGGCGTTGTGGATCATGTCGTCAAGGCCGGACCGCTTCTGGCACTTGGCGCAGGTCATGCGGGCCACGTTCATGATGTTGCCCTTGATGTGGGCGATGGTGGATTCTGCAGCGGTGGGCGGGGGTGAGTATCATTTTCGTAAGGTGAAAGACCCGCGAGGGTCCAGGTACATACCCTGGACGTCCAAGAGAGTGGCAATGTGCTGGCGCTCGTCACTGGTCAGGATCCAGCGCACTCCGCCATTCGGCAAGACCTCTTGATCCGCGATGTGGTTCATGATTGTGAGTGCTGGCTGATGGGAGTTGATTGAACTAGGTAGTGGTTGTGGTGTTGAAGAGGCGATGGTCAATGTGCAGTCTGGGGGGAAAGTTGGCCCCTTTTATGCTCGAGCCGGCCTCGACATAAAGCCAACGGTGTGCCTTCACATCCAGCTCCTGTGAAATTCGCAGCCTTTCCAGTCCTGCATCGGTCTATCACTGCTCGACACGTCTAACGATTCATTGCGGGAAGTCAAGGGCCTAGATGTCCGTCATCTTCTGCTGAGGCTGGCTGGATGCGGGTGCTTTACGTGAGAGTTGTTGGGTTCCTTTGATCTCCCATTGGGTCAATCCAGATATTCTGCGCGCCTGTTGGGGACTCACCATTGCACTTTAGTCGTGTCTGCTATTATCTGCACATAGTGGCTAGCATGTTAGTCTAACTGTGAATGCTTTGGTGAGCTGTCACAAGGCTGGCTGAACGAAGATGTTGCTCCGTTACTTGATTGTCTGATTGGTGCCGAGACTTCAGGAGCTAATTCTCCTGGGTCGCAGTGCAGCATTATAGTATCTTCAACCTGCATACATTGATATGCAACAGGTTATTCTAGGCGACTCCTCACTGAGCATTCGAGTCTTCGGCGCCGAGACTCTGAACTTCAGCTGAGCCCCGCTTTGCTCTGATCCACCAAGCCGACTGCTCCAGGCTATTCCCTATTTGCTCACGCTATCCGGATAGCGCCCTCTTGCTCGGCACACCTTATCTCTCCAAGAGCCTTGCGGGACGTGAGAAGCTGAGTGAGACCATAATAGCTATTTGTATTGATGATCTGGAAGCATATTGCTTGGTTCGCCTGTAACGACTGAACAAATCCGAACTCGGTGTCCGCGGCAGCTTCCACCCGTGACAGTACGAGTAGAAGCTACTAGGAAACCTTCTGTCCACGTAAGAGAACACACGTTAAAAGGAAATTTGCCGTCCTGGAACTGAATCCAACTTCCCGCTCAATCAACCAATCTGGCACGCGCCGCACAAAGACGGTCCAAGGAAATACAGGCTTAGCACCATAACCAGAAACCAATACAACACATCTCGCCCGACAGACATCCCGGCACACTCAAGCTACCATTCCCGAGGAGCAGCTCAAGGAGATGCCTTCTCCGCCCCCTAAAACTTCTCCCACTTCAGCAGAAGCGCGAGCAGTATCACGGGCACCACGCTGACCAACTCTCCGAGGCCTGCGTATGCCGGCGGGATCCTGACGTTGCGTGACTCGAACGCGCCCGCGGCCAGCAGGATAGCGAAAATATTGTAAATGAAGCTCCAGTAAAAGTTGACCCAAATGCGGCCCACCGCCTTTCTGCTGACGGCGACCATAGTCAAGATTCCCTTCAAGTGCGGGACTACCAGCACCACATCCGCCACTGACTTGGCTACGTCAGCCCCGATGCCCGCGCTACCGCCTTCCGAGTCATGCTGGATTGCGACGCCTATGGTTGCCTCCTTGATGGCGACGGAGTCGTTGGTGCCATCGCCGCAAAATATGACGACGGGTGGGGATTTCTTGCCTGGCAGGAGGCCGAAGCACCACCGTGGGCCGCGATTACTAGCTCCGAGCTTGAGTCCCTTGACATGCTCTTGCTTCATGTCCGGCGTGCATTGGGAACGGATGTTGGCGGCTGGGATGCCAACGGCACTCGCAACGGATTGCACGATGCCATCGTCATCGCCCGAGAAGATGTAGCATTGGATTCCACGGCCCTGGAGAGCGGCGACGGTTTCCATGGCATCATCACGTATGGTGTCGGCGAGGCCAAAGACGGCAGCGAGGCTGCCGTCGATGGTGAAGCAGAAGGCAGAGCGGGCTGAGCCGAGTATCGTTTGGATACGAGGATCCTGGCCGAGATGGAGCCAGCGTGAGTTCCCTGCTTTGAGTTGGAGATTTGTAGGTGTTACCCCGGTCACGCCTTTGCCAGGTAGAGACTTGATCTTGTCCACCTCTAACGGCTCGAACCCCTCGGATCTGAGGTGTGCGGCAACGGCGGCAGATACAGGGTGTTTGATACTTTCCACCAAACCCAAAAGGAGCGCGGTGGAGACTTTTGGGTCGTGGCCTTCCTCGATGAATGTTTTGTTGACGATGGAGAGCTTCCCCTCGGTGAGAGTCCCAGTTTTGTCGAAAACAACATGTGATGCTCGTCGTGCGACCTCGATGCTCTCAGCCGACTTGAATACCACACCGTGATCGGCGGCAATACCCGTAGAAACGACAATAACCATAGGAACGGCAAGGCCAATAGCGCAAGGGCACGATACGATGAGGGCTGCAATGGCGTATGTGATGGCCTGAGTTGCGGCTTCCCTCCCGGATAAGTCATTCACTTTGACTCCAACGGCAAGCCAAATAAAGAATGTGGCCAACGTTATACCGATTATCACAGGGACGAAATAGCTCGCAACTTTATCGGCAAGGTTTTGGATCTCGGCTTTCGATAGATTGGCTTTGTCGACCATTTTGGCGATGGCAGCGATTGTGTTGTCAGCCGGGAGGCGATTAAGCCGAACTATGAGGGGTCCCGAGCCATTGATTGTGCCCGCAATGACAGGCGATCTAGCTTCCTTCTTGCATGGCAGTGACTCGCCCGTGATCATCGACTCATCGACCTCGGATACCCCGTTGATGACGGTACCATCAGTGGGAACGATAGAGTCTGGCGCCACCTTGAAGCGATCGCCGTACTGGAAAAGCCGAGTGTCAATCTCCTTGTCGCCATCTTCGGCTACCAAAATGGCAGTCTGAGTCTGCAACGACCGTACTGAGATGGATGCAACGGCTTTGTGGCGGGCGAATGTGGCGGCAAGTCGGCCAACCATGATCAAGGTAATAAGCAAGGTGCTGGTTTCGAAGAACTGATCCACCGAGAGAGGCTGATCCGAGAGCAAAAGGGCGAAGGTGATGACAGAGAAGATGTAGGCGGCGCTTGTGCTTACAACAATGAGCAAATCCATATCTATTTGCCGGTTGTAGAAAAGGGCCTTGAACGCCTTTTGGTAAAACGGGCCCGCGACAACGACTTGGATAATCGTGGCAAGCGCCAAGGATGCAGCCCCGTAGGCGATGTGGTCCTCAGGAAGAGGGGCCCATGCCATAACAAGAACAGGAACTGTGAGTATGGCGGAGAATACTGTCATCCAGAAGTCTCGTTTGAGATCTTTCTTGCCAGTGGCAATGGTTGGGTCGACAGGAGGCGGTGCTAGTTCCATAGAGCCCCCCCAGCCCCCTTGGACAAGGTCTCTTGCTCCTAGTTTTTCGGGTTGATAGGAAACCCTGACAGTGTTTTTGCTGGTAATAGATACGCGTTTGACACCTTTTGGCCACTGCTCCTTCTCGGCGGCCAAGGCCGAAGGGTTATTGGTGATGAGATCAATGCTGTAATCTTCAATCACAATACGCGTGAATGTATGATTGCAAGTTGTGTGCAGACGTGTTAGAACATCCTTCAGAGTCCCAAGACTGGGATCAAGGTCGAACTCGGCCCGGGCAAGAGTCGTGCTGGTTTGGAGGTTTTTGACCTGAGGAATCGGCCTAAAAGACCTTTTCACTGTATTCTCACATGAAGAGCAGTCCATGCCGGTGACACTCAAAACAACATGTTCCCAGTCTGCTTCAGAGAATCCTTTCTCAGGGTCGCTGCTCGGGCTCGAATGTGGGGCGTTCTCCGAGAGTTGTCTCATGTGGCCATGGTCGTGGTCATCGTGGCCATCGTGGTCATCGTGGTCATCGTGCTCATCCTTGTCACAGCAGGAGTCGGCGTACGAGCTGGGACTAGCTGAATCGCAATCGCCACAGCACGGGTCCTTTGAGGAATTGATGTTTACCGCGTGTTCAGCATTGTGGCCGTGATGATCGTGCGAAGCGCGTGAACTGTGTGAATGGTGTGAACCGTGTGAACCATGCGAGGCCTCTGGCTTTTGAGCGCTGCCGCTTCCACAAGATCCCTCCCCGCAGCAATTGACACCCATCTTCCGAGACAGGATGGACCGGGCAGAGTTTCGCCTTGAGCCGCGCTTTCTATCGATAGAAGAGCGCTCTTTGGGAGCGCAGCAGGATTCCTGGCCGAGGGCAAGAAGAGCGCGACAGATACAGCCAAGAGCGTCTAGGGTGGCTGAATATGCGGCACGGGTGACTCGAGTGTGGTGTCCGCAAGGTCTACCGTCTTCAACTCCATGGCAGGTGGATTCAGAACTGGGGCGAGACTCTGGGGCAGCTTGTATGGATTTTGAGGTTAGGTAATGACCGTCAAGGTAATGTATTGAGGTCGCTGCGTCGTGACACTGGAGAGAAAACATACCCATGGGTGACTCTGTAATTAGGACCATTTCCTTTTCGCCCTCACATGCGCGCAGGGCAAGGCGATCCAGGCAGGAATCGTCACAGCAAGGAACTGTTGTGTCATCACAACAATCAGGGGTGGCGACCCTGTCGAGCTTTTTGGCTGATTCAGAGGGGCAGCAGGTGTCCGTCTTCTTGCTGTCGTGACTTTGGTTGGCGTCGTTTGCTGCCGAGTGGCCTGCACTTTCAGGCTTCACTGCTTGTCCGCAGCATCCATCATCATGGCAGGCGGCAGGCGCAGACTCCTTGGACGTGGTGCCGTCTTTGTGCACTTGGACGGACGTTGCGACATCGCTGCAGTCGCTGCAACAGACGGAGGCAGCGTCGGGTTCCTGCATCGCAGATGGCTCAGGTGATCCGGCCGCCATGTTGGAAGGGGGTGCGCCTGCGCTGTCGGGTGGTGGTCCGCAGCAGCCAGAACCGCAGGCCATCCTTCCAGCTTCGATTGTTTCTGCGGTTTCCCAGACAGTATTGAAGAGGAGACAACGATCGGCTCAGGTATGGTGAAGGTACACAAAGGCAAGAGGAGGCCGGCCACTTTGGTTTCGGGTGGTGGGTGTGACGGAAACTTTATCCTTGCTTCCAGGTCCTTGGTAGGCAAGATCCGGAATCTGGAAAGACGGGAGAAGAAGTGACCAAAAAGGATTTAATCCGGTGGCTAGTGGCAGCTCGATGAAACGCAATATTCCGAGATCCGCTGGGCGTGGGACGTCTCAGATTACCGAGGGCACGGTACTCGCACACCTGGTGTCGCAGGTACTCTCCGTCCCACGAGGCAGGGAGTGCGGGAGCGTGGGTGAAGTCGTGCGCGCGTTCAGATGCCACATTCCAGGATAAAGTAGGAGCCGGATCTCCAACTACTGTCCCTGCCGCTGCCGCTTGTGCTGGCACTCGTTTGCTGCCAGCACTGCACGTCCAGATGCGGGGGAAATGGGGCTTGCAAGTGACAGGTGAAAGCCAGGCAGACACAGAAAACGGGGCGAGACAGGCAGTCCAATGGAAGGAGTAGACGAGTGTTAAGACGGCAGTCGCAGGCACGGACCCGCCAAGGGGGATGTGCCTCCCGGGATCCCATTCGCAGAGGGAGAATGGAACGAAATGGAAGCAGGCATGCTCAGAGAAATAGTGGCCGGCCGCTTGGCATAAAACACGGGCACCCATTACCAGTGAAAGCTCCTTCAAAACTGCCCAGAGCCGAGAGATGCCGCAGAGTGTCGTCAGTTCGTGATGGCGTTCTTAGTCGTTGCCGTCTCCCGAAAACCGGACGAGAATTTAAGCCGCTAGATGTGATCATCGACCCGGCGCGCACATCGAAACTCAATTGAGTGACGATCGAGGGCAATTGGGAGACCGTTGGCGTTGGCTAGGTTTGCGGCAGCCAACCACGGGCTTTCCCGAACGCCGCCTTTCCAATCCACCCCAAACCCTTTCCCACGGCTTTCTCATGATCCCAACCAGAATCACTCCCGCGCCAGGCCACTGGCGATGACTTCTTGTCGCGGCTAGATATGGATAAGCTTGAGATTAAGATTTCCGATTTGCGATGAGCGGTGTGGGCGAGCCGGAACGGCACACATCCGCGGCAGCCACCCTCGTGGAGAGCGCGATGGTTTGCTCGTCAAAGAAAGGCACTGACCACCCCACGGCGTCCAGGTGTCCACGTGCATGTCATCCCGCTGCGAGTTGAGATGGGACAAGCTGCAAAAGCTGGAAAGAGCTGCAGCTTCACCGCTTGCCGCCTTCTTGCCGCGCTGATCTGATATGTCGGGTGCGCTGAGTGGTGCAAAGGTGTGGAAGCATCCATAGCTATCCACGACAAGGCATACACTCCAACTCTGGTTTGTTTGTTAGCGCGGAACACTCTCGCCAAAAAAGATGGTGAAGTTCTGGCAAGGCCTTTCTAGCAGTTCAAAAGATATACTTGTTATTTTCAAAGGCCTTTCTAGGACGGGGAAGGCCTGGAACACCAAAGATGCCTTTTCTGGAGCTGCGAAGGCTCATCGGGTCTTTAGTATTTCTTTCGGTGGGAGTGTAACGCGCTAACAAGCAAACCAGGGTTGGATTGTACTGCATAGAGAGCCAGGTTGGTGCGCAGGCACAGACAGTGCGGGGAGTAGGAGCGGCAGCAAGTGCAACGTTCCGGGTGCATTCCGGGGACCGCAATCGGCGTCAGACAACGTTGATAACTAGCTACCCTGCACCTAGATCATACCCTGATCCAGCCAAGAGAGTCCGGACCGTTCAGATTGATCCCAGAAGCTGTTCAATGAACTGCTGCTGAATTGAGATAAAACACCGAAAAGTTTGGTAGGTCAGCCATACCGCGCCACGCCTTCCCTCGCTACGAGCATCCCATTACAGTGTAGCACAAGAACCTAGCCCCGCGTGACGTCGTGGGAATGCCCGCCTGATTGAGCTGACACAATCAACGATAAAGAGACAATCCCAACCGACTGCAACACAATCTAGAGGCAGGCACGCACACAACAACGCACGGCGCATTGCCGCAAAAATGTGTTCGCGCCCCTCTAGAACTGACGAGCCCTACGAGGGCGAGGGCTACAACCAGAATCCCAACGCTCTGGCTGCCGACTTGACCACCAACCAGGACCTCAACGGCATCGCTAATTCGAGAGTGAACCGCGGTCGAGATGCCCGCACCATTGGCAGCTCGTCGCAAGCCCTCGAGGACGAAGTCGGCATTGGCCCCGACCGACCGCCCATCATCGATATCAGCGGTGGGGGTGAGAAGTCGACCAATGCCGCTCCCTCCATTGGTCGACTTGGGGTGGGACGAGATCTCGATGGCAAGGTCACTGCCACCGAACTACTCATCTCGGCCCCGTCTGGGGAGAATTCTCCCCCGGTAGTGGCAGCCCCCATTGCGAATCTTCTCGTTTCGCCCGCTTCAAGCAGGTTCTCTTCACGTACAGCCAGTTCATTGGCCCTGGCTTCATGATCGCTGTGGCATACAGTAAGTCTAGCTCCCCTCGCCCTGTCTATTTGCACGTCTTTTGCTCCTTGTCTGGGCGTTTGGTTAAGCAAATAAACAGTTGACCCCGGAAATTATGCCACCGATATTGCCGCCGGAGCCAGCTATCGTTTCAAGCTCCTCTTCATCGTCCTCCTGAGCAATCTGTTTGCCATTCTTCTCCAGAGCCTGGCCATCAAGCTCGGTACCGTCACCGGCCTTGACCTGTCCTCGGCTTGCCGCGCCTTCCTTCCGCGATGGCTGAACTATGTCATGTATGCATTGGCTGAGATTGCTATCATCGCAACCGACATCGCCGAGGTATGAGAGTACCATGGTCGTTCAGTCGCACCCCAAGCTAACAGGTCAGGTCATCGGCACAGCTATCGCCCTCAATCTTCTCATTCCACAGATCCCTCTTATCGCAGGATGCGCCCTGTCCATCCTCGATGTCATGGTCATTCTCTTCTTTTACAACCCATCGGGCTCTATGAGAGGCCTACGGTTGTTCGAGTTCTTTGTGTGTCTGTTGGTTTTGGGCGTTGTTATCTGCTTCTGCATCCAACTGTCCATGATCACCGACACGAGTGTGGGCGAGGTGTTCAGGGGATACTTGCCCTCGTCTGCAATTGTCGAGCAACAGGGGTAAGCATTGCATTGCATTCATTTGCTTGCGAAGCATAGCACGCTGACAAGGATCCAGACTTTACCAAGCTTGCGGCATTCTCGGCGCAACTGTCATGCCCCATAGCCTCTTCCTCGGTTCCGGTATCGTCCAACCCCGGTTGCGCGAGTACGACACGCAGCGCGGCCTCCTGCCGGTTGAGCCCAGCTCCGCCGCCTCTTCCACCACCGACGGCATTGACAAGGTCCACTACATTCCTTCGCAAGCCGCCATCAAACACTCCCTGAAATACTCTATTATCGAGCTTGCTCTCTCCCTCTTCACCTTTGCGCTCTTTGTCAACTCGGCCATCCTCATCGTCGCCGGCGCCTCCCTCTACAACAACCCTGATGCTCTCGGCGCCGAGGATATTTTCGCCATCCATGCCCTGCTTTCTCGCAGCATCTCCCCTGCTGCCGGCACCATCTTTGCGCTTGCCCTCTTGCTGTCAGGCATATCAGCCGGCATCGTCTGCACCATCGCCGGCCAGATGGTCAGCGAGGGGCCTTGAACTGGAAGATGAAGCCTTGGCTACGGCGTCTCATCACCCGGCTGATAAGCATCACCCCGTCCATCATCATCGCTGCCGCGGTGGGGCGAAGCGGGCTAAACAATGCGCTTACGGCTTCGCAGGTTGCGCTGAGCAGTGTCCTTCCCTTTGTCACAGCGCCGCTCATCTACTTTACCTGTCTCAATCGTTACATGACTGTCCGGCCTGGAATGGCCCGGTTTCATGTCGAAGCTGAGGATGAGGAGACGGCGCTGTGGGCTAGAAGGCGCGGCGGCCCCTTCATGACTGTCCGTGGTGAGCAGGGCGGGGTGAAGATGGCGAACTCGTGGTGGTTGGCTATCATTTCCGGTCTGGTGTGGCTGATTATTGCGGTCATGAATGTGGCAAACTTGGTGCTGCTTGGGTTGGGTCAGGCCTGAGAGTCGGAATCACGGTGATGAAGCACGTACGGTCGCTCTCTTTTGATATGCTTCATGGGTTGGGAGTCGGTGGGCAACACTCTTTTAAAGCGGCGATGAGATGAATGGGTGCGAAAAAATGGTTCTGAGCGCAGTCACTTGCTGGATTCAACATCACAAGTGCAAGAATATGAGGAATATGGTGCCCCGGGATAGGGCTACACTGGCACTGACTACCAGTGGCATGGCGAGGATCGGGGGGAAAGACTGGACGGACTGCGATCTTTGACAAAGGTGATACTCAATTCGATACACTCGTTGAATCTCCTCCAGGCTGTTTTATGAGACGAATCTGGGTTCACAAATTTCCATTTTCGTACATCGCCCACGTGACATGTGACATTGCTCACCCCGGCTCAGGATTTGCTCAGTCTTGCTTACCTTTGCTCACCTTGAGTACCATTTTCGGCAGGCTGCGCCGCAGCATGCTGAATTGCCTCAACTGTACCCGAGGGAGCCCAGAATTGGTCCCATGGGTCATAAAAACGGCCAAACTGATTCCCATTACTTGGGATAAATAGGTTCGCCTTTACCTGTTTTACGCCAGAAACACGGCACTGCTAACCAAGGGTTGCAAAAGTGGTTATATTATTAGTCCCTGTGGCTTTCTAGCTATGCTAAGAGGGCTATACCAATTATATGCGTACAGATAAATGGGGTTTTTAGTTAGTTGTGGAGGTACCGCCGGCTATCCATTCTGACACTTCCCCTTAAATTTAACTAACTAGTTTTATGATGTATGTGTGGCTAAAGGGGATCGCTGATAGGTAGATGTTACCTGAACGGCATGCCACCTAAACTAGCTCAATCTCCCCACAAAGCCCTTTATCCCACCCACCTCTCGCCGTACATGGCGCTATGTATAAAGCAGTCCCTTACCAGCTGTCAACATGCCATTTTAATATAGACCTTACCGCTAAATGTATCTAGGCTGGATATCACTTAATTGATATCCTAGCAGTGCTACTCTTTATCTCCTCGTACTGTATAACCCGAGCCCTAGCCTACCTCTAGACCCTAGAGAGACTTTTGAGGATGTTTAAGAGATTTCCTGTAAGTGGTATATATCTCCCCTAGCCTCCTACCCCCTTAGCTGTATATCTGTATATCTTACCTATCTTGAGCACCTCACCCTGCTCGGTGCGGAAGCGTTGAGGAAGAGACCATCTCCTCAACACGTTCATGCCAGTAGGACCGTTCGAGGGGGGTCCACGTATACGCTTTATAGAAGGAACATAAGAGGACGTCGATCCTTGTGATATCGAGCTACCATCCTTTATGTTAGATAGGTGTTAAGCTGTCCTCCAGATCACCCCAGTAATAGGAAAGTTCTTCATATTTAAGCCTGGTATTATCCAAGTCCATGGCCTCAAGCGCGTACTTGATTGTACCTATATCCCTACCACTGCGGAGAGCTAATATACGTGTCTATAAGGGCCTCTCGGGAAGCGTATCCTACTTAAACAGCGCCTTATTTAAAGAAGCAAACGCGCTTCCTTTATCCGGATCCAGGAACGATTTCAGCCCCGCTTACCGCTCTATATCACGCCTCAGCTCAGCCATTAACTTCTAGTTATTCCTTCTAAAGCTATCTCGGACCGTGTCCCCGATCGTACATAGGTCCTCTACCGCCTTGTGGAATAGATACTGGGCCTTTTTAATGTCGTCTTAAATGTCGACGGAGTTTGGTGCCTTGGTGACATTGGCTATTACTTTACTTGAGAACCTATCCTGGAAGGTACGAGATATTGTTTATGGATAAAAGCTGAGAGTAGATAGTACAGATAAGTGGCGTTATTTGAGGATGGATCCCCGTGCTATGCGATGTTCAAAGAAATATCCATGTGGGTCGCTCTCTCATTCTCTGCATTAGCGACATGCTTCGAACCAGTCCCGTGTAGCCTCTCCCATGTCAAAACGGACAGCCAAGCCAAATCCTCCTCTAACTGTTGTCCTCCTGGCGGCGCTTCTCTTCTTGTTCGTTCCGTTCGGCGGTAGCAATCTCAGAGACTCGAGCGGAACGGGGCTGTAGCTCCGCAGCCTGATATATACATAAGACGACAAGAGCTCCCCTCGCACGAGCATAAGCCGTAACGGCTACATAATAGGGAGCACATTTGGGGGGGGGGGGGGGGGGGGGGGGCTTTGGCAAAGCCAGCGGTCGTCGAGATCATGACGCCGGAGCCAGTGTATGAGATGGATACAGGTATTTAGGGACTGAGGCCATCACCTTCTCCAGGCAGGATCAGAGTAGCTTGAGGAGCGGGATGGTATAGACCTGGAGACGTCGGGAGCGTACAAAGCCTGAAAAGATATTCGATATATCTAAAACAGCTTGTATCATCTGAAAAGTCGACAAAATCTAGCCTGTACCCAAGGGGTTCCTGATCCCTTCTACCTAGGAAATATCCAAACTATACATAAAGCATTACTCCTTCGCCAATGTATATATCTAAATCCGATCTCCATTGCCCTCACTTCAACCACACATATGCCCACCAAAGAATAATGTTGGCGGCGACGATGGTTTGGAAGCCGACCATCGATCCGCCAAAGTGTCCCAGCGCGTATGCAGTGACGACCAACCAGAAGATGGTAGCCACAACCGAACACTCTTTCACCTTTCTCTTGACATGTACAGCCCTCGCGGCGGCGGAAGACGTGAGGAAGTCGGGGTATTTCTCGGCGAAAGCTTGTTCTTGAAAGAATTGGGGGTGGCGGGACGCCTGGGTCAGCTCGTCTTGCTGTTCGGCGTCGAAAATGGCGACGGCGATCGGCTCGGTGGTTGGGTCGTCCGTGGCTGTGGCCTGTGGTAAACAGTCGCGTTAGCACACACTTGAACCAGATGGAATGGCTGTTGGGGTGCGGAGCTAACGTACCCGTTGTGAGAAACGAACCCCTTCGATGGTGGTGTTGACGAAGATGTCCTCCAGTGCCTGGATAATGGAAACAAGTCGCGGCTGCGTGATCCACGGCACCCAAAAGGGCCGGCACGTGGCTGCCAAATTCATGGCGTCGCCAATGGTGGTGGTGGGATGAACCTGGCGGGTGTGAAGTTCATGTGACCCCCATAAAAGACAGTTGGTGGAGATGATGCGGATGAAGTCTGGGGCGTCGTTGGCTTGTGCTTGTGCCGCCGCCCGGTGGTTGGTGCGCGAAGAATCCGCTGCAGACGCATTGGGTCCGGCATACGGGACGGCTTCGAGAGCGTTCGAAGACATAGCCGAGCCTTTAGCTGAGACTGGGTAGGACAACTCTTGTGTGGCCGGCGGCCGTAGGATGGTACGGTTGCCTTGCGACAGAAAAAAAATATATATATATATGGGAAAGAACAATAAGGGGTGGGTGTATGCTTCCCATATGAGGCGGCTTGCCTCCAGCTGTGATCACAGCCAGCTGAACCCCTGTTGGAAAATGGGAGACTAGCACAAGGAAGCGACCCATTCGAAGGCGAGGGCACAGGAGTGCTCAACTGGCCTACAAAATACGAGCAAGTTAGGATTCAGAAACCTTAGTGTCATACCTCTCATCATACCCCTCCTGCCAGTGCTTGACTGGGATATCTTGTGGCTTGCTGGGGCTATTCCTGAACCCAGATCATTTGGCTCTCTTTCCCGTGTTAAGCCACAGGCTGCCAAACCTCGTCTCTGTGGCGCCACTGGCGCCACATATTCCTCGGGAGGGCGACCCTGGGACACGTGCGACACGTCACACAACGTGGACGAACAGGCGCTGCAAAGGCACAACGGAGAGGATGCGGGCCCCCGGCTCCGTAAGGTAGTTAGCGTAAGTGAGCAGCCTTCGGAGGGCTGCGGCTGCGTTGTTGATTTGGCCAAGCACGTGCTGTGATCACAGCCAAAAAGAAGCACGTGCTGTGATCACAGCCAAAGAGAAATTGGCGGCAACCGTGAGAATAGTTCACCAGATCAAGCTCTCGTCCCATGAAATCTGCCATGGCCCAATGATGACTCAATCAAATTGAATCAAGATACTCCGATATTAATTTTATTTTTATTCATCGCGAGCTGAGCAGCAATATCGATGCCCCTCAGCCCGAGTAAGGTACGTCTCTAAAGGTCTAGTCTGAAGCGGTATATGCTGATGTTGGTGGAACAGACATTGACGTCGCCAAGAGCGACGAGTGCGTGCTCCGCCGGGCGGTTGAAGAAGAGCGACCAAACGTATCAGCTGAACAAATACCTTGAAACCCCACACTTCAGCGATTCAGTTATCATTGGCGGCAGTAGTACATGTCAGAACCCTACATCTCGCATTTCATAGCCATTTATTTCCCTTGCTGACTCTAGTACAGCACCCAAGCAACGAGTTCAAAGCGTCAAGAGAACCATTTCATTCTTCGACAAGGTATTCGGTTATTAAAAGTCATTCAGCACACCAGCTTTGGGGAAATCTCAGGCCCCTTGATTTTCCGCCACCCTGAAGTCCGCAGAGATGGACACAGCCGGTTCGACACGGTTGGATGCATCCCCATTTCTCACTGGCCGCCTAAAATGCCCCTATTGCAACCATGTGAACGGCTTTGCCAATTATGGGCACTTCAAGTACAACCTCGGATCCCCATGCCACCACACGACAGCAACAGCAGCTAATTTGACAATGTTTTGCAGGCAACACGTGATGAAGTCCCACAGTTTCCTGTACAACTGTGAACTCTGCGGTGAGAGCTTGGAAGTAGACAAAAGTATTGGGTACGCTGCGGCCAAATCGAAGCGGGGCAACTTGAAGCACAAGTGCAAGCCAGGGGCACCTCACGGCGACTTGGAGATGGTGAATGAACGTCAGGTGGAGCAGCTCAACAAACTTGGACACGTCAAGTCCATCAACGTTCAGGAGAGATTGCGACGAACCTATGAGATTTTTGGCAAACCAATCCTGGACAGTTACTGTACGTCTCTATCAACTCCGCCTCGAGTTAGCGGCACCCTTGCCGGTTTTCACAATCTTCCCGTACTGATGTTTTTACCGCAGACATACAGCCGGTGCCAATGACAACACTCACACAACCGGTGACAGAAGATAGGTCATGGATCCCCGGCTTTGGGCCGGTTGAAGTGGCCGGCGTGGAAATTCCACCCCAGACGCAGGGGCTCACAGCCGAAGCGGTGAGCTTGAACCAAGACCTCCAAGATCGAGCGGAGAGGTATGCTATCAGTGGAGGTGCCACTGTGCCTGGTAGCGACTCTGGCTATATCACAATGTCTGATCTCTGTATCAACACTGAAACAGCAAGTACCGGCCAGGATCCAGGCTTAGTAAACGCTTGGCGTGGGTCTCTGGTCAATCTCTTTGCTGCTGGTGAGTGGAGTAACCCTGGGGCTCCACCTCCTGATACTGGCCACTCTCTCTTTGACCTCGATATACAAGACGACCTCGTAGAGGATGGAAACATGGGAGCATATTAGGAAGTCTTGTTCTTCTTTCTTTTCTAGTTTTCAACTTTGGTAGTTTGAAGCTACCTTTGCATTATTCGAGTTTCATAACGATTCATCTCAGAAAACGTTTTCCAATATGCCAGTCGTAACCCGGCCGGAGGGAGTGCCCTGTGTAGGTACTATTGGTTAGCAGTGATCACAGCTGGGGCAAGGGTGACTGTTTCCAAAAGCTACCTAGGGTCTCGATGCCTAACCCAAAGACTTCAGCTGAACCACAAACTACCAACGTCGATCGTCACTCCCAAGCCTAACGAACATACATACAAAACAGCTAGCCGGAAACAGCAAGCATCGCCAAAATGCCAGAAGCACTCTGGATAACCTGTTAAGACGTGCTTTCGGCGTTCTTTAACGCCACTAACCTCCACGCCGCCCTTCTCATTCAGTTCATCAGCCTCCTGATTACTATGCGCGTACATGACAGCGAAATACCATTCAACTACTGGTACGGCATATGGTTCAGCTGCTTCCCCACTGGAAATTTATGGCACTCGAAATCGATGTCAAGCTTTGGCGCGCGACCGCCGCTGCCCTGGTTATGGCGCGAATGTGTGTCACGTCCGATTACCAAATGCCAACCCTCGCCTTCTGGATCGTCTACCTGTTCTACGCTACCTTGTGCGAGCGGTGCGCTTTCGTCAACAAGTCGAAACTCATCATGAGGTCACAATGGCACTTTGTGCGGATGGCTGAATGGCACGACTTCTGGACGAGAAAGGAATTCATCGCAAAGTTCGAACCCACCATGAAAGCGGACGGAACTGCCGCCAGCGAGACACAAGCCCCCTCACAAAGTGATTGCCGGCTTCGTCTGTTGCAGCCCAGAACAGTCCAAGCAGACCAACGGCTCCACCAGCTGTTACCACCTGCAGCCAATCACTCCTATTTATCCTGCACAATTTGCACTCGTCCAGGCGACAGAAATCCATCACGTTCCTTCAGTTCTTACACGTAGAGCAGCATAAACTCCTTCGTACACTTTACTCTGATCCTACGAATCCTCTTCTACTTTACTCTACTCTATCCTAGTCTACTCTTCCTTCCCGACATCCCTCGGCGCAAGCCCAGCCCCGGGGAAGCCAAAAGGTCCGCTGAATTTATCTCATCGGCCCATATTGATCGTAAACATGTTGTCCAATAGACATACACAGCATCTGGATACTGGCAGACGATCTTCTCTGCATTCTTTCGATGTCCATGGGGTATACTGAATACAGAGGGGTTCTCTAGGGAGATTGTTTAGTAAGAATCTCCCTGGCGAAACCCGTAGATCATAGCTAACACTAACCCAGACATCATCTCGAAGCCCTCTACCCCCCGGCACCTGAAAGCGCGAAGTCGGCACACACTGACATGTGCACGATCCTCCTCTCCTCTTCACACGCGCACAAGATCTTCCCCTGCATATACACAACCAAAGGTCTCAAGCCCAGCGACCAGTGCTTCTGCTTCCTCCCCACACAACATCATCCGCCGCGTCGCCTCTGTCTTACATCGATACCACACCTCTCACGCACCTGCGCCCCAAACACCAGTCTCGTGATCCTCTGCCACCTGTCGGACCCCATCCGCTCCGTAGAGGAATACAACCTTGACTTCTGGGCCTTCTTACACGGCCTACGCGTGCTGGAAGTGCCGCCACTAGCGTCACCCACGCAAGTATAATAGAGGCTACCAGAGAGTGGAAGATAGGCTTCGATTGATCGTATTCCGACCCCCCTACCCCCGTTCCTCATCATGCTATGCCCAGATTCGTCTCATACAACAAGGCTGTTGCGGCTCGACAATCCTCCCGGGCCACCAATGTCGCATTCACGTCATAATTACACAGACAGGAGGCATGCCTGGGGATTGTGGAATACATACACTAATACCGCGTCAACAGCACCTCTGTTCAGACCATGGCGAGCGGGATGTTTCAAATCAACGGGGCAGAAGTCCAGCAGGCGGTGGCTGCCCAGAATGACAAAACAGCGCTCAGCGCTGCTTCCCGCGCGGCAATGAGTCCTCAGGTCAATGTGACGTCCGAACGGGTGGCTGGCAGCGTCTGAAAATGTCTCTTGTGCTTCTTGGAGCTGGGTGCCTTTCTGGAAAGCATGTTTGTATTTGCACGGGTTGGTATCGATGAGGATGGTCCCGTCGTGGCTCGACCTGGCGAGAGAGGGGGTGTTGCCCTCGCCTTCTTTGTGGCTCCTTGATCGGCGCTCCCAGCATGGCCCACGTATTTTCAGCTATGTCAACTGCTGTTTCTGTCCTCTCAGATGTTTCCTGGGCGAAAGCGATGGCCCTTGGGAATGATTGGAGCTTTGCACTTTCTTGCTGGTGAATTTTCCTGATCTGCCGTTCAAGCTATCGGGGGGCGGGGTTGGGTTGGATAGTTAGGTAGGGGTACCACGTGGGACGGAAGATATCGATGGGGAGCGACTGCCAGATATTAAAGGCATTCGACGTGACCAATAAGGTGCCCACAAGCAGCAGCTTCCAGTTTATAAATACCAATCTTTTCCAGTTCACACCCCCAGTCTTCCTACTTCTAACCACACCACTCCAAACTGCCCTCTACAACGAGAAGCAACCGCAAAACCAATCTTCAACTTATCACTTACCACCACACCAATAACTCCTTACCAATCCTCCTTAAACACCGTCAAGATGCAGCTGCTCGCTATCATCTCGATCCCGACCCTCCTCTTAACCTTTGTAGGAGCGGCCTCACTCCCTGCCCACTCAGACACGTACCTCAGTTCCAAGTCGCTTGCTGGTAATTTAAAACCTCTAGCTCCAACCTGAGAAAAGCTTCCCGCTCCTTGGCAGAGAGCCTCCCACTCCCCTGCAGAGAGCCTCTCGCTCCCCCTGGGAGCTCCAACTCCCTGCAGAAGCCTAGCTCCTTCGCACAGCTCACCCTCTTTTGTATATATATATATATATCTATATTCGTGGGATCCATATTCGTCGCTCACGCGCCTTGCTCTCCCACCTGGAGCATACTCAATTCAATCCACGATTCTTTTCCCATTGCCCCGCTCCAGAAGTGGCAGGCTAACATGTTTCGTGGTCCAGAGAACATAACTGTTATGGGCAATGATCCCTTCGTCCTCCAGAGCTGCGGCGGAATCGACGATTGCGAGAAGCTGTGCGGCGCGCTGAAATACAAGTGCTGGTGGTGCAACGGCGATGGGTGCAACTGCGGCAATGGCGTTTGCCCGTGAATGGGAGGTCTTCGGGCACCGCAGCGTTCGTCAAGCTGGTGGTGACGACTGGCAGCTCTGTGGGCATCATTTAGGAGGCCCTGGGCTTGGGGTTTGAGGCAGTATTTTGCGCAACCAAAGGAGATTATTTCGCGGCTGGGCAAGAGATTTATGATCTAGTATTCTAGTTATATGGCCTGATCCAATCTCGAAATTTGACATTGCCTTCCCAATCCGGAATCTCCTTCAGTGAATCAGTGGCATGTTTGCATTAGGACGCCAGGTCTGGCAAATTTCTGCTTCTCCAAGAGGCCCACGGGGCCACCGCACGGTACCCAGGAACCTGCATCGTTTTGACCTGGGTGAACGCACTTTTCAGGAGGTTGCTCACATAATCGCCCCAACCAAACCGCGACGCGCAAAAAGGCCATGGAGGATGGATCAACGGTGAATTTGACGCCCGTGCGGGGGTCGGTCTGCACGGGAGACTCAACCGCGGTCGGGGGGTTCCGTCCTCCCGAGGACCCAACACAACGAGTCACGGTATTCTCCCAGGTATTCCGAGGGGTTGTTGCATATATTTCCGAACTGTGGGCCTGGTTTCTGTGGCGGTCGAGGTGGTAGAACCGTTGGTCACGGACAAGGCGCGCGTGGTTTTGCAAGGGGTCAAAACGGCCCATTCTGCCGACTTCGGTTTGGCGTCCTGGAAGTCGTAGCTGTCCCAGGGGGGGGGGGGGGGCGGAGAACTGAACAAACCATAGAGCGGTGAGTGGCTCGCGGACTTGTATCCTCGGCGCGATGTGAGGGGCCGTGGGGTTGTTGAGGTTAAAGTCTGTGAGGTTGTCAAGCCTGACGGTGTCTATGTTGGAAATCGGGAAGTAAATCTTAAAACTGACTAGTTCTGTGCTCATATTGGTCCTTTGAAGCTTGATGGAAAGAGCTCCATCAGCAGAATATGATCTCAGCAGCAGCCTGTAAGTCATCTCGTCGTAAAAGATGTCATGCCCGATCGGCGAGAAATTGAGCGTGCATAAGAAATCCTCGGTATCTCCGATTGCCTCAGTCCGGTTCCAGGCTTTGTATGTGGCCTCAAATCTTGCCTGGCCAAACCCGGCGCCGCACCCATCCAGGGGCAGCAGAGCGGCCACATCTTTCACGATGCCGCTATCAACACAAAACTCGAGTGTTTCGAAGCTTCCAAATTGGCAATCTCCCGAGGGACAGTGTGTGCGATGGTCGTACAGCCCAATGTCGTTCCAGGGAGCACCATTTAACGCGGCCATATATTCCGAGTCCGTTTCGGTGCTCGTAAACTCCGAGTAAGGATCCGGAAAGAGTGAGGGCCTGGCTAGCCGCTGGGTCCAGACCTGGTCTGACTCAACAAAACTTTCTCGGCGGTTCCCACGACCTGCTGGACAAAAGGGTCAATAGCCAGGGCCAGTGTCGTAACTATTGCGCCGATAGATGCGGTTGATACAATAGCGTGGCGTCCGAGTAGGGGTTTTGCTGCGCCGAGAGGGCCTTTGATCGCCTCATCAGAGGTCTCAAGATGCTGAAGTCTGCGAGGACTTGGGTTTCCCAATGACGGATGAGACGGAGAATATAAGGCTAGACTTTGAGACGGTGTACAAAGTGGGGATGATGGCGTTGGGGGAGATGTCGCCGAGGACGGCAGAGAACTTGTGGCCGCTGTAGACTCCGCGTATGACAGCAATGGCGATGATAGAGGACAGCGAAAGTCTCATGGAGGACACGTCCCCATATCCATCCGTTATCTAGTAGATCTATATGCCGACGGAATGGCGCCCAGCATTTTCGAGATTGATGCCGAAACGATCTCCAACCACCAATTCGTTGAGGTGCAAGCCCTGGGTTTCGGCACACGCCCTAGGGGCCGAGCAGAGGGCTTGAAAAGGTCTGCTGGTTCTGTAGGACGGGTAAAAGTGGCACTTCCGAATCAGATCCAGCCTCAAGCTGTCGCGAAGCCCCATGGGGCGGGGGTGGGTGAGGGAGCTTCTTATTGGAGTTGGCGATAGGCCAGGGACAGCCTCCATGTCATTGCTCTGAGTGAAAAACTCCATAATGGAACTTCAGGGACACAGGGGCGGAATTCGAGTTTGGTACGGAGTGAAGAAAACAGGGTGTGAGATATTTAAATACGTATGTGTGCCGTGGCACACATCTGAGTCAAACCATTCAAGCCCCTTCGCACCTCGCACTGCGTCCTATCATCGCACACATACAGTGGCACAGAACCCGAGTACGACCAATCCAGCTCGCCGATGCTTCAAGAAAACTCAATCAGCTCCGAGCGAGCCAGGCAATAATTATGCCTGCAGCGGGGAAGAAAAGGCCAAAGTTCTTGTACATTTATTGTTCATTGTGTAGTTCGTTTTCGTTTTGCCCCCACTCCGCCGTTTTAACATGTCCACCACATTTCATCCAGCTTGACATAATTTCTCTCAGCCTTTGCCACTCCTCGACGAAAGTATCCTCACGTCTGGACCGCGGTGGTGGGCCACGATGATGCCACTGAGGTGTTGCCGTTTCTAATTTTTAGCTTGTTGGGCAAGAGCGAAGGCCGAATGGCAGGAAGTTGGCTTGCTGTCAAATTGGGAGGGAGAAAACAGCCCATGGCGGGGGCATCGTGTGGAGTTCGTGGGAAGGTGTGCGCGGGCGGCTGTGCTGCGTGACCAGCTCCACTGCCTGAGAGAAGGCGCGTCCACCGTGTGTGTAACGCGGGGAGGCATCATATAGCTCATCTACCTATGCACTGTCTTGCAGGGAAACCCTTGTGGGAGAAGGGAAGTTGCGACCAAGGTACCTAGGCACCTAGCTGGTGTCTCGGTGCAAAGGAACGTCAGAAAAAGTTCCAGTTTGCAAAAAAATAAAATAAAAATAAAAAAATAAAAAAATAAGCAGCCAAGCCAGGGCCCAAGTTGCTGACGTCGGCTCAATTTATTCAGAAACGGCATGAGTGTGTGGCCCTATCTCGCAAGGCATGTCAGCTTTAAGATTCACCGCAGAGCAAACGTTGGAAGAGGGAACGTCATACAGCCTGCAAACTCCTGCTCCGCTATGTCACTCCGCCTTTAATTCGTCCCACCCATTCCGCGACAAGAAACAAGTCAAGCCCGAAAGAGAAGCGCCAAAAGCCGCAGAGGAAACTTCCAAACAGCAACTGACGCGCCGAAAGAAGTATCTCCCATCAAGGATACCGCCTCATCCCGCCAATCTGCGGATGCCGCGTCTGGCGATACGGCGCATGGCGCTGGGGCGGGATCCTAGGCGGGGCAGGGACCAAGACGGGGCCCTGGCGGACCTGGGGCTGGGGGCGCTGCACGCCGGCCCAGGCGTCGCGGCCCTGGCGGTCGACTACAACCTCGGTGACGTCGTCGCTAGACGAGTCGTCGTAGCCGTACCCGTGCCAGTGGTGGTGCATGTGGCGGCGCGGCGCGGCCGGGCGGCGTCGCAGGCAGCACCAGCAGAGCGGCAGCAGGATGACGACGAAGCCGATGACGGACCCGAGGATGGCGCCCAGCTGCTCGTTGGTGAGGGTCGACGTGGTCGACGTGGCCGGGGGCGGGGGTGCCGCGGCCGCCGGCGGGGGTGCGGGGTCCGCGGTGGTGATGGCGTCCGGCACCCCCGACCCGCCGCCCAGCGTGACCACGGCGGTGATGGTGGTCGACGCCCGCGTCAGGATCTGCGTCACGACGCGGGCTTGCGTCACTTGCCGGATGTCGAGGAGCGCCATGGGGCTCACTGTGACGGGTTTTTCGGATGGGGTCTGAGCGGGTTGAGACAAGGGGGTGTACGATATGCAATGGCTAACCCGGCGGGTTGGGAAGTGGTCGCTTGGGTGGCTGGGATGGATGGGCAGGGAGGCTTCGTTCCGCCGGGCGTGTGCTTTATCAGTTCGAGCACTTTGACTAGAGAGCCTTACGGACCAAGAACCCCTCCTCGAATCCCCATCATGCTGTCACCGCCAAGTGGTGGCCGCATGGAGTCCGCCTGCGGTGGCCCTCTCCCTCCTGTCCCTCTTCCACCGTCGCTGGTGAGACATATAGCTCAATCCTTCGAGCACGCTATTCGACGGAAACGGGCGCGGCGCAGCACCCCTTACCCACGTCTCGACATCAGGCTGCAACAGGTTCCAACAGGCTGCCTTATGGGGGAGGGGGGGGGGGGGGAGCTCTGGACGGCTCGAGAGTGGAAGGGGGGCTGAAAGCCGCTCGGTAGTGGCATGTGGGATGATGGCCCGGACGGGATCAGGGAGGGACGGGGGGGAGGGGAAATGCCATGGGACGGTGGTGAGTGTGGCCTGCTTACTACCCCCAAAACTCAATTGCCATTTGCTATTTGCCCCCTCTCCCGCCTCCATCTCCCCCCATCATTGGACTTATCATGTTATTCTTGCGGCATCTGCCGACAACATCAAGCCAGCCTTTGGGGTAAGGCAGAGAGACCCCTCACTTTCTCTACGCCGTTCAGCTCGGCTGCCTGCCCTTTTTTGCGTCATGCAGACGTGTGACCAAGGCTCCGCGGGCTTCTGGGTTGAGCGGATTACTGCGTAGCATGCGTGCTGTGCAGGAGGTGGATGATGGAGCGCTGGATCGCGGTCCCATTTGTCCATTCCTGTCGGTTCTATCGCTTCGACCCTCGCCACGGGCAGTCCTCCATGGCCTGCAGCCCGCTATCAGCCAATCGAGGCGCAACGGCAACGCCTTTGCTGTAGGGTGCTCGAGTTGTGGCCAATCGATCCCGGTCTAGTGCTGCATCACCCGCATCCAACGCCAAGCTCTCTCGTGTTAGCTTGCTGCCGAAATTCTTGCCAGAGGTCCTAGAGGCCACCGCATGCGGGCTCGTTGTTGGTCCTGATAGTCATGCCAGAGCTCCGGGCTGTGTGTGCTACTACTTGATGCATTTCTCTGAGAGATTGCCCACCGAAACTTGCATTGATCAATGCCACGAGTCGACAGGCAAATGTCTGAATAGATGTCGCCCGACTCACTGACCGTCCTTACAGTAAAGTTGAAACCGACCCGCTATTAGGTAGTGTATTGAACATACAATCTCCATTTTTAAAAGAGCTGCCTTGATGAGTGCAACATGATAATATTCCAAGAGGCAGCCCGGGATTAGCACCCGCGTACTAGGTCACATCCTTCTAGTTTCGAGCTCGTTTGTTATCATCTCAATTACTATAGATTACTCATATGGTACAATATTTTGAGACGTTCCTTTTTCCCTCTCATACTTGCGGGTATCTTACACAGACCGCCATGACTTTCTCGGAACCTGTCCTCTACAACCTTGTGCCAACATCCGGTGGTGCCGTTCTCTTATGCGCCCGCCCTACCCGATCTCGCCCCGAATCAGAAACGGTGTGACATTTTGCCCTCGGAATGCGTGGCGTGGAACACTACAATGTCAAGCGATTGGGAAATTTTGTGTTCGCCTGTGTGTTCTCCAGCGTATTCCGGTGCGCGGCAAGCGTGTGCGTGCTGACCACCATGGCTTCGAGGATTTGATAGATAATGGAGGGCTGGTGCCTCCAGGAATCGAGCTTCAGGAACTTCTTGACGATAGCTGCACCTTCCTCGAGCTCCCAGGGAGCTTTATGGAGAAAAAGACGGCTCAGAATCTCGTAGGTGAGGAATGCTTGTCGTATCCGAGTCAGCCTCAGAAACTCTGCCGCCGCGCGAAGGGCGTGCCCGGCGGTCGGCATGGCCAACAAGGATTGCTGGGCCTCGACAAACCCCCGCGCACACAACCAGCCCCCCGGTTTGAAGAACGGACAGAGGTTCGGCTTCTCTCCACAGCACACGAAATCACGCCATGGCGAGGTTGATAGCTCCAAACAGCCGCCGCATATCGGCCACCGCCTTGGGCTGCGGTCGGCTCCATATCGAAATCCCGGTGTATCGAACCGCTGAAAGGATCCTGGCCAATTCGGTGCACATGGATCCTTCGACTTCAACGTTGTTGTAGGACGTGGTGTAACGGTGGGGATTCGCTCGGATGTTTTCCCATTGTGCTTGGAGGAATCCCAGCTCTCTCTCGGCGGTTTCGATAGCCTTCTCAGGCTCTTCTCCCTCCTTGAGCCAGCCGGGCACGATTTGCTCACGGTAGAGTTTATGCAGCATATCGACCATGGAATGAGGCCTAGATGGGGCCAGGAGTTAGTTTGACCGATACCATTTACGTGTCGACTCTTGAGGCGCCGAACACTGTGGAAGTTACGGCGTAACCTCGAGCCGACGACCTGAAGGTATCATTACTTACTTTTTGTGAACGCGTTTCAATACAACACAAACGACCAGGTCGTTCCAAGTTATTAGGTCGAGCGTATTCCGGATAACTGAAAAGGATATTGCCGTCCTGGCAGCGCGGTATCCGGAATAAAATCCGCGGTAAGACGAGGTCGCCGAATCGAAGTCGTCTTTGTCGAGGTACTCTAGAATTATCGCGAGGATTTCTATTGGAAGCTTCACGATTGGGCTGTTGATGGGAAATGTCACCGTGGGATTATTGCTGTCGAGTGACACGGTCGCCAGCGGAGTTGCCGTAGAGGTTGCTGGCTGTAGGTTGCCGTGACGATTGCTTTGACGGTCCATGGTGTTGATGACACGTAGGGAGATGTAGATATATTTCCCTGGGTGATCTCGCCTTTTCGATGTTTGGAGTCCTGTGTACTGTTGCAAAAATATTAATTTGTGGGAAAGTTGTCGCTTTGGGGGGACACAGCAAGGCATTTATATTGTTTCCCCATTATTTTCACCGCAAGTATTGGGAGGCTGCTGCCGGGGAGCCAATGATCGCCATGGACAGTGTCAATGCTAGTGAATATCATTTTTCCCTACCCCCGCTTCCAGTGATCCAGATCTCTACCCATGATAAATAAGCAAAATACGGCAGGAATGCACTACTATATCCCAGTCTCAATCTCGCGGGTTGCGCGTTCCTTGAGGGCATAGCGTTTGTGCAGCACTCGACGAGCGCCCTTCCTCCCCTTGAACCTATCAGCAAGGACGAACCCGATGGCGTCCCAGGACGGGATTATTTTGAGGTAGACAGGAAACAGCCTTCCAGTTAGGTCTTCGAGCCAAGGTGTTCGTGTTCGCCACCGACCGGTCGTTCAATCACAGGATCGACGCGGGGATGCCGCGGATGTCGTCGGTTATCGAGGTCAGCAACGTCGCGATTTGGCTTGTCGGGTCCATCAACCCGACGGCCAGCTGAGTCCCGTGGTTGAGCTGTACTCTGCCGAAATTCCCGACAAATGTCTCAAAGCAGGTAGCTTGTTGCGAGATGGCTTCCGTCTGGCCTTGAATGGATAACAGGGCCTGGGTCACCTTGGGTGCACGATAGCTTCTTTAAGCCATACGACTTCATCTGTTTAGATGTTTAGTAACCGATCAATTAACAACTCTCCGGTATCTGATGCTTACATGGTGGTGATGAGCAAAGGCATCTTGAGTAACTGGCTGAGTCGCAACACTTCGGACGGCAACTTGTTGACGGCCTCCTCCTCAAACAGGTTCCACTGAAGCGTTCTCGCAACATCCTTGGCGACGCTCCCCGAGTCCCCATGGAAAGACTGCGCTTGTACTTGAGAATATTAGCGTCGCAGTTCCTGAGACGTTGTCGGACCTTCTCGACGTTGCGCAGGGCAGCTTCTCGAACTTGGTCATTCTCGGGCTAGTCGCGGTAAACCTAGTCAACACCTTGAAGGGTCTGGGAGAGGAACTGTAAGCTTTGAAGATCCGCGGGTGTCATTGAGTGGTAAGATGGTTCACAAACCAAATGAACAAAAATGGGCGGTCAATGTGCCCAAGGCACCCCCTAGAATACGGCTTAAATCAAGAAAGCGCTGTTCTGACGGCCGAATCCGGCTGACGCGCATCGCCATTTTTAGCGTCCTCGACAGTGAGGTGCAGGTTGTCACAAGTAAATTGTTAGCCCCTACCCCCCCCCCCCCATTAGGTTCCAAAGTATCTGTGCTCCTCTGAAGCCAACCTTAGCTTTAAACTTTCTTCCCACAACAAGCAGCTTTCTTCCCACAAGCAGCTTTCCTCAAAAAGCATCAATTCCGACAACTTCTACACCGTACTCCCACCCTGCCCACGAGGCTTTTTAAATTCAGAAATTGTTCACCTACCTAACAACCCGCGTTGTTTATCGACACTTTCTCTGCCACCGTCGCCCCATCGCTCCCGCCGTCGCCTCTGCCGTGAGACGAGTCCACACGCACCCACCCACTCCTTTAACTTACAAACCCTCTTAACAAATTCGACAAATTCTTCATATCACAGCCACCAGTCCCCCCCCCCCCCCCCAAGAGGAAATCGTCGATTAATTATCCATCTTTATTAAACCCGGGCTCTAGTATTGCCACTGGTCCCAAGGTTACGATCCCGACCTGATCGAGTAGTAAGAGGAAGGCCTATCAAATACCACTCAATATATTAATACAGCATAACAGGTTAGTTAAGGAGATCAATACCGCCCGTAAGAAGCTTACGCCATGATCGTCATTCGATTCCAAATTTTAGTTAAGTAAGGTAAATCTCCTGACTATGAACTCAGAGCGGATCGGGTTATATATCTTAATACAGTTCCGGAAATACTATAAAGAGGGGGGAAGCCTTTCGAAGGAGTGATGGGAGAAGGTCGACCAGAAGGCTAGAGAGTATATTATGGAGAAGGTTATATTAGCGACATAAGTGAAAATCGCCATAAGCTAAGTTGAGAAGCCGAAGGATAGGGGGTCTTGTTTCTAAGAAATCCGCACCACATTTGTTAAACTGTTTAACTTATCGAAGCTTAGGTTCGGACTATAATAACGAGAGCGTAACGAGCCACTATGAAGATTGTTACAATCCACTATGGTCCCCGTATATAACCCTGGGAAAAAAACCGCACAACCTTCAAAACGGCAGAAAAGGTACATCCACCCTGTTAAAAGCCACACGCGCAAGCCACACACCACTGTAAGGCCGAGTTACCAATTGCCTACCACTTACAAGTTACAACGCCGGTCCGCATGCCGATTGCCTACTACTTACAACGCCGGCCTACGATTTAATTACCCTACAATTACAAGGACGGCCCGTATGCCAATTATGCGATCCAATTGCCACCACTTATAAGGCCAGCAGCCTACAGCTATGCCGCAGAATTGCTGTGAGCGCGCGGTCGCGCGCTTTAGGCAAGCCCCGCGCAGGGCTGCCAGAGGTGCTAGAGGAGCACAGTTATCACATTCATGTGTCTTTTTTTACGTTTCTATACGATTTTAGCGATTAAGTGCGACCGTTACGATTGAGTGCGACCGCTGCGATGGAGTGCGACCGCTAAAATTCCCTGACGGTGGTGTGGCTCAAAGGCGGTGTGGGTTTTTAGCATGTACATAGTGGATTGTAACAATCTTCATAGTAGCTCGTTACGCTCTCATAATAATTATCCTAGAGGGAATTGTGATTACTGCCTACTACATCTTCCCATGGCAGTTAGCTGATATGATGGATTTAATCTTCGGACCTAGGTCACGAGATGAGCTATTCTCCGTTACTAACGGTATCTTTCTCTATACCGAAATTAAGAAGGCGTTTAACCGTGGCTTTTTAGTTATTATTCTAGACATTGGGGTTAACCCGAAAGACCCGTTAGTACCGTGGGAGGATAAGAAAGAACGACATAAGGCTTTAAGGAAGTGGAAGAGATATCGTAGCTACGTGAGTACCGTATCGTAGTCCTTGACCCAACACCAGCTTACATAAAGGAGTAAGTATTTGACGACGAACAAGTATATAAGAAGCTCGGTTTTAAGACCTTAGCAGACCTTGACGGGCACCGCCTAATATTCCTTAACGACACTCACCCAAGAGCAAGATACGTATGGTAGACATTTCTCAGTGCCATCACACAATTATCATGGAAGGGCTCGGTCAAGCACCCAAATTCGTTGATCTAGAAAGAGGTCCTTAAAAGCATAAGATGTTGGGGTGCCATGGGAAGTACGTGAGGAAGAATATACTTCTTAGGTTTATCCAAGAGATTAGATACGACGTCAGTAGTACCGCCGAGTCAATTATAAAACATACGATTGATAAGGACACTCTTATTAAAACAGAAGTAGACCAGACAGGGCTGGTAATTATGGTAAACAATGTCATCCGGCGGGCGTAACAGTACGATAGTGTCGACTATACTGAATTAGAGGAGGAGGAGGAGGAGGATGAGGAGAATGATTAGGTATGAGGATGAGGAATGACATTTGTAAGAAGTGGTAACTACTATTATAAAAGGGAGTTAGAGATCGAGAGCAGAGCCAATCCTCACTTGGAGATATCTCGTCAAGTTTTTACTGGTTAGTCTAATAGTTCCAACATAAAATAAGGGATACCTAAGAGTGCATGCCGACCTACCAAACTCGGATTCAAGAGTGCTTCATCCTACGAGCGACGGGGCAGGACTGGATGCGACAAGCACAGATAAGGAGTATATAATAAGGGCCTAAGAATAGGAGGTAAGTGGGGAGGAGTTTAAGTAATTATAAAGACCTAGATTGCATGTGATTTCAACAGTCGCACCACTGCCTCGTGGCCCTCCTTAGCAGCCCGCGACAGCGGCGTCTGGCCCCAGTTATCCTTCGCCTCGATATCGGCAACCTTGTCGACCAACAACCGTACCACCACCTCGTGGCCCTTCTCAGCAGCCCACGACAGCGGCGTCAGGCCGCTATCATCCTTTGCTTCGATATCGGCACCCTTGTCGACCAACAGCCGTACCACCGCCCTTGTGGCCCTTCTCAGCAGCCCACGATAGCGGCGTCTGGTTATGCTCCTCATACTTTGCTTCGATATTGGCACTCTTGTTGTCGATAAGTAAATCATCCATTATCCTCAGCGCCTCCTCATCCACCTCTCTCTAAGAGCTGTGACCTAGGTAAGTTTTATCCACACTTCTTGATCCTTCCGTAGCCCTATAAGCCTCCACGGCTTTTCGGATATTCTTTTGTCGCCTCTCCATATCTCTCGAGTCTGTTCAGCAGCAGTCCAAAATCTAACAATCTAGTCGCTCTATCCAGGTCGTATAAGTACTGACGCTCTACCGCTGGACATTTAGGCACTTCTCGACTACTGATCAACTTTTCATAGTCTTCTCCACCTGGCGACTTTCTTTGAGATTCATTCCAGTCCCAAACCAGCAATAAATCGGTTAGATATGTGGTTATTGAAGCTGACCACTCTCGCAGATCGTCTGTAACGGGAACCGCAATGATAATGATAGCCGAAGAACAACGACTCCATTGTGACTTTTGGTCGTTGGGGTGAGGGAGGGTGAAGATGGTTCCCAGGGTGACCCTTATCTTGTCGAGGTTGGGAGCCACGCTGTGATGAAATGTTTTTGTGGGTAAGGCCTCACTTGGGGGTGCAGGAATTTATAAATGTTTATTTCCGTGTTATTTTCTCCAAAGTATTCGCGTGAAGCATCGCCGCGCCGGCTGGTCTGTGCTTCCAAACTAGTTTGCTATTTGGCTTGATTTGACTGATTGGAAAAACCTCAAGACACATCCCCAAACATCTCCGCAACCGTCTCATCCCTCGCCAACAACTCCAAGAAAGTCCCCGCCGCCCCCCACGACCCCCGCAACACCCTCAACGCCTGCACCACCGCCACCAAACTAGCACGCATATCCGGCCCGCACCCCTCACGAACAAACCAAGCACACTCGGTCGCCGCGAGGTACAAGCACGCGAGCACGAACGGACTCACCGCGCGCCCCCCCGCCGGCGACCCCTCCCCCTCCCCCTCCCCGGCCGCCACCGTCTTCATCACCACCCGCGCTAGCCCCGCGGCCCGCCCGCTCCCCACCTCGACCACGCCCTGCACCGACACCCGCTGCATCTCCGCCTCGGCCCGCAGCCGCCCCGGCGCCGACCGCACGTCGGGCTCGTTGCACCCGTACAGGTTGTACAGCGCCATGCGCGCCACGCACACCAGCGCCAGCGCCTCCATGTTGGCGTCGTGGCCGGGCGCGTCGCCAAGCGCGATGCGGCTGTCGAGCGCGACCAGCGTGCGGTGCAGCTGGAGGGCCTCGTCGATGCGCAGCGTGTCGTCGGCGGGGGGCGGCGTGACGTCCCTGGCGGCGGCGCGGGCGGACGCGCGGTGCTGCAGCACGTGACTGACGAGGTGGGCGGCCTGGCAGGTGGTGGCGAAGCGGCCGATGGCGGAGGAGTCCGAGACGGTCAGCGACGAGACGAGGGCCGCCGGCTCGGGCACCGCCGTGCCCATGTCGCCCTGGCTCCAGCCAAGGTCGTTGATGGGGAGGAGGAAGGTCTTGGACGGCTCCGGGACGGCGAGGGGGAGGCTCTCGGTGTTGATGTTGCAGAAGCGGTCCAGCGTGAAGATGGCCCACCACGCCCGGCGCTCCTCTTCTCGTGCCGTCCACGTGTCGGCCGGCTTGAACAGCTGCGGCGCACCCTGCCGGTCGTGCAGCCCCATGAGCATGGCCATGCGCGCCGCCCGGCCGATGGTCATGTAGCTCGCCGGGCACAGTCCGTGGCCCAGCTCGTACACGGCGAGCAGCACGAGACCCTGGATCAGCCGGAGCGACACGATGCCCTCGTTCTCGGCGCTCGACGACAGCGCCTTGGCCAGCTTGTACTCGGCGCACGCGCCCGCGTAGGCCGTGTCCGATAGCAGCCGGATGCCGCACAGCACGAGGATGAAGCCCGGGTCGGGGTGGGACGGCCGGATGGCGCTGATGTCCTGCAGCAGCCGCTTGGGGCTCAGGATTGAGAGCGACCGGCTGACGGTCGCGATGTACGTGTGGCAGATGGGCATCAGGTCCATGCCGAGGAAGAGGAGGCACGACGAGAGGATGGGCGGCGTCCCCAGGCTGAGGGCGTCCGCTGATAGGGGAGTGAAGAAGTCGGGGTCGAGGAAGTATTCGCTGGGGAACTTGTTCGGGTTGCCAAACCCTGGCCCGACCGGTGTCGCGTCGCCCGCGCTGCTGGCCGCCGATGAGCGGCTCCCGGGGCCATTGCCAAAGTGGCCAACCTGCCCTGGGGACCCCAAAGACGACAGCGAAGGGCCTGATAACAGGGCGCCCTCCAGCCTTTGAACTCGTGCCAGTAGTAGCGCCCCGCCGGCCTCGGGGCTGTCGATACTAGTCCCGATGCTACCGGCATTTTCAGATGCCGAGTGGGGGCTCCTTTGGGTATATTGGCAGGCTTTGCCCAACCGGATGCACTGGAAAGCCGAAAGGATAGGGGTTAGCTGCTGGCCTGGATGCAGTAGGGTCAGACTGAGGACCGGTCGGTCATACCAGGGAGCAAAAGGGCAGTTCCCGCGTGCACTTCCGCTTCAGCCGCCTGTTTCATCAACCATCAGCGGCATTCGCAATTGATTGGGCGGCATCGATGGCTCCCCCCATCGGCCATGATAATTAATTACCTGCATTGCTGGCAGCTCTGGGGCGCTCGACTTGCGGACATGACGTGGCTGGGCGATCACCGATGATCCTTGCAGCGGCGGCGGCGGCGGCGGCGGGACACGACAGAGCGGACGTGGGGCGCACGGCGTGATGTTTTGGTGGGTTCGGTGAGACGGCAGGGCATCGACTTCTTCGTCATCCACATTAACTAGCATTTTTCTGTCCAATCATAAGCGGTATGCGTGCCAAGGAGCGGACAAAGGCCGCTCAAGTCCGCTCTGGTCCGCTCTGGTCCCGCTGCCGCGACCCGCTCCCCGCTATTCGACCCGCTCCAAGCCGCTCTCAACGGCACCCCGGGAGCGGGCGGCCCACGATTGCCGCCCTACCAAACCGGCGGAGCCAGCGAACGCAAAAACAGGGGATGACATGTGTGCGTTTTAATCCGGCTCGGCGCAGTTTAATCTCAGAGTGCACACCTAGGGCTAGGAGGTAAGCGATGCTAAATCCGTTGCAGCATTGATATAAAGGGTCGGGCTGTTGGCTTCTCCCATATTTGCTTTTACCAGCAACAGCTCCCATCTCACTTTAGACACAACCGCCAGGCACAACCGCCAGACACAACCGCCAGACACAACCGCCAGACACAACCGCCAGACAAACCGCCAAACACACTACCAACGACACCACCAAAGACACCACCAACGACACCACCAAAGACACCAACAAAGAGACTACCAAAGACACCACCGCAACCAACCCTTTAAATACTTCCCCATCTTCCTACCTCACCCAGAATGTCCGCCTCAGAGTCCCTCAGCCCATACGCCTACACGTACGTCGCCAAAACCGGCCCAGGCGACGCCCGACCAACGGCCCTCCAAGTCCTCAAAGACAACAACGCCATCGGCAACTGGGTCGGCCGCGTGATTCTCGTGACAGGCGGTACGTCCGGCATCGGGACCGAAACCGCCCGCGCGTTCCACCAAGCCGGCGCCGACGTCTACTTCACCGCCCGCGACGAGAAGAAGGGCGCCGCCACCATCGAGGACATCCGCCAGACCAGCTCCGGCGCCGGCAAGCTCGAGGCCATCCCGATGGACATGGACTCGCTCGAGTCCGTCAAGTCGGCCGCCGGGACCTTTCTCCAGAGCAGCGGTGGCAAGCTCAACGTCCTCATCAACAACGCCGGTACGCCTTCCCCCCTCCCCCCCTCCCCCCTTCATACCTTTCCCATCTTAGGCTAACCCCTAGGCTAACCCCCGCCAGGCATCATGGGCACCCCGCAATCCACCACGAAAGATGGCTTCGAGCGCCAATTCGGCGTCAACCACCTCGCGCACTACGTCCTGACGGCCCTCCTCCTCCCCGCCCTCGCTGCCACCAGCACACCCACCTTCAACTCGCGCGTGGTCGCCGTCTCCTCCTCGGCGCACCGCTTCTCCCCCGTGGTCTTCACCGACCCCAACCTGTCCGCCCCGGGCACCTACGAGCCCTACCGGGCCTACGGCCAGTCCAAGACGGCCAACATCTGGCACGCCAACTACATCGACCGCGTCTTCGGCGCGGCGCACGGCGTGCACGCCCTGGCCGTGCACCCCGGCGCCATCTGGTCGGGGTTGTATGCGCACGCGGACCAGGCGATGCTGGACGCGTGGGCCGGGGATGCGGGGCTCATGGCCAAGATGCAGAGTCCTGCGCAGGGCGCGGCGACGACGGTGTGGGCCGCGGCTGGGAAGGTGTGGGAGGGCAAGGGGGGGAAGTATCTGGCTGAGTGCCAGGTGGCGGGGCCGGCGGAGAGTATGACGGCGTTGATTGATCCTGGGGTGGCGGAGCATGCGTATGATCCCGAAGGGGAGGATCGGTTGTGGGAGTTGAGTGGGGAGTTGACCGGGGTGAGGGTACGGTTGTGATCGTGGGGTTGGGGGTTTGCTTGGTTTTACACTTTTCAGCTACTTTCAAGTTAGGTTAGCTTTTTTTTTGGGGGGGGGGGGGCTTTTGTACGATCAATAGAACCTATAACTCACTCAACATGCCTTGTTACATGAGTGGAACCACCAGCCCATAGAGATCGTCCTCGAGTAGCTCGCTGTTATCGACAGCCAGTGAGTATATGACGCATATTATCACTGCTCGGTAGATGAGCAAGTCGTCCAGGGGGTGTTGATTTGCTTCATGTGGTAGGAGGAATTTGCTCCCATATTCTCATGCCCGATCCTATCCCCATTTCCCCCTCTTCCGCCCTCGGCCTCCTGTTGCCCATTCGGCCGATCCTCCTTAATCAACTTCATTCTCCAAAGACTACGAATCTTTTTCCAGAGCGTCCGACTCGTGTCGATCTATTTCATCGATACTCTCACGAGGCCGTAGAAAGGGTACGGAATTACCACGTCTCTCCCCAAAGTCAACTGCATAAATAAAGTCAAGTAGTTCGTCGTAAACGGCGGGGGTCCTAAACATATCCGGCTTCAATCCATTGTTTGTGTTGGTCAAGTTGCGGTCCCTGGGTGATTCTCTGATGACGTCTTGGATAACCGACCCGTGGATGCCCAAAGCCACTTGTCGACAAGGGGCGACGGTACCTGCATGCCGTTGTAGCCAGCGATCTATCTCCTGAAGGTAAGATTTCAGTTCAAATTGAGTAGGATAATCAGTAGACGACAGATCGCCGACAGCCAAGTCTAAGCAAGCGCCCCAGGATATCACCGACGCCCCAAGATATTTCACGTCTCCAGCTATGCCGTCGTTCTGCGTTGCGACCTATACGTTTGCCTTGTCTATGATAACTTCATCCAGGTCACCATAAGGGCGTTTTATGGCTGGACTGTGCGACGTGCGAAAGTAGGCGTCAGATTGCATGGCCCAGATGCGGCTTTGGAGGGACAAGGGGCGAAGCTTGTTGAGAAATTTCATTTTCCCACTTGGAAATATGCATGGGTAAGCGGGTGGGATGGTCGCAAAGAGGGGGCATATGGGACCCTCAAGGATCATGTGGGCGAGCTCGTTGTCTTTACAGAGTGGAAGAAGCCCGCAGAATGTTGGCCATGAGGTCGGAGACAAGCCGCAACAAGGGTGCTTCTCAGGGGGCCCATCCTTTTGACGGCAGAGGCAGTTTGACCGGGCGGCGTTCACTATGGTTCTGCTCTGCTGCCGTGCGAATTCCCAGAAATCCTCGGTGTAGCCGATCCAGCCGGTCGAATCGATACGGTGGCCAGTTTGGCGATCAGGCGCTTCTTCGGCCAACACGATATGTATGTATCCAGTCGAGTGCAAGAGTCCTGCCATGGCCTTTCGTGTGTCACGAACTATCCTTCCATCATGCGTGAAGGGGCTCAGTATACCAGAACCTAGACTCAAAGCACTGTGCATCTCGAAAAAGCCGGTAGCGACGAGTAGGGGGTGATGACGGAAGGCGAGGTTGAATCCCTTCGCTTGGACCCGTGGCAGCCTAGACTCCGAGTCGAGGACGATGCGGCACTGGCCCTTTGCGAGGATAACAGCCAAAGCTACAACGGTCCTGATGGAACCGTATGCAGGAACTACTGGGAGCTCGGAGGGGATGTAATCGGCGCCGGTGGATTTGGTTCCCCAAAAGGCGGGGTGATCAAGATTGAGGGCGGTCATGAGGGCTAGCCAGGTCGCGGGAAAGTAGTCGTTGAGGAAGTCTTTCCGGACCTTCTCGCTGGCCATATAATAAAGGTCTGGCGTCTCGCGCCATACTAGTTCGTTTATAGTATCAAAGGCGATGACTGACGTGTGCAATGTGGTTCGATAGCGCAGCATCTCACTCCAGTCAAAGCTGCGCTTGTTCAGGCTAGCCCAGGGGGGCCGATGGCATAGGCACTTGACTTGACACGACCGGGGCCGGCGGCGAGGAGGCCTTGACCGATAGTCAAGGATGCGAAGCAAAGGGCAATGATGCCAATGACGGCGGTGAAGGCGAAGGTGAGAAGATCCTAGTTGTACTCGCTGTTAGCCTGTCGGATTTCATCGAGGATGCCCGCCATGGCCACTAGTATGCACTCTGTTGCGTTGACAGCACACAGTTGGCGCTGCCCGGGGAAGCCATGGTGGCGAGTGTTCAATGCTGTTCAGGGTCGATTTGAGGTATGAATCCTAGGTAGCTGGCACTTGTGTGACTCTGGAACACGGCCTATGGTTGAACCAATATTTCGCGATAATTTCATAGTGCGGCTGGGCATGAAGAGTCAATGAGAGCTAAAAGCTGGTGCGGATATCTGCCTAACCTGCTGTAATGGTGGTTGGGTCAAGGCTGTGCTGCTGTGCCGCTGAAACGCATTTCAGCTCTCCAGAAGCCGTGATGTCACATCAACAGCGCTAACAGATGTTGTTAGTTGAACCTCAATTGATGTATGGGGAAACCAGACTCTATGCTATCCGCGCTAACAGCGGAGGTACAAGCCAACCTGCTGCATGTGGGATTGCGTTCGCAAGCCAACGGAAGGGAATTGGGGTTGAATTGCCTCTTGCTGGACTTCCCTTGCCAACACCAACCCAGCCATCGCTTGTCGCCAAAAAAAAAAAAAAAAAAAAAAAAAAATTTCCCCTTCTCCTTCAGCGCCATTACAACTAACCTCGAACTCCATGAGTTTCCAGGGTCTCAGTATACTCGATTGACTTGTTGGGCGCAGCGGGTGGTGAAGAACCAGAAGGACAGCGAATGGATGCAGGCCGATCCTGACCGATGATGGTCGTGGGGTGGCGCTGGTGCATGACGAAGCGAGGGGCAGATCATTCGCCTGAAGGGGTCTTTTTCGGATCTTCTGGCGGTGTCCAAAGTGCCAAAAGGCGGGTTGCATCGCAGATCGACGAGGGTCTGGGAGGACGCTCGGGCGGGCCGCGCCTTATCGGGCAACCAGGTTTGTGCATTCTTGTCGGGTTGGAAAACGGGGTCCAACTCGGCTTCGGCTCTTTTGTTGACTTTTTATCTTGAAAGTCCCACGACACGTCAAAAAAGTGTAAATTGCGATAGATGGCATATGGGGGGTTTCTACAACACAGCCCTGGTTTGCTTGTTTGTTAGCACGTGACACTCCCACCAAGAGAGGTGCTGAATGGGGGAAATCGATAGCGTTGTTTGGAGAGCCAGCCACCAGAAAAAGGAAGGTGCGCTGCAACGCTGTCGACTGCCCCGCCTTTCCATTATCTACACTCCAACCCTGGTTTGTTTCTTAGCGCGGATCACTCCCGCCAGGCCAGGCAAGAAGGAGATTGAAGCTCTGATAAGGCCTTTGCCGTAAAAAAAAAAAATTTAAGAATAAAATGGCATTCCGGCCTTTCGAAGGGCATATTTGGAGCTCAATAAGGCCTTTCGACATCTCGAAAGGTATATTTGGCATTTTAGAAGGCCATTCCCCATTCTAGAAAGGCGTCGGAATATGCAAAAGATGCCACGGCTTCTCGAGCTGCAAAAGTGCTACTGGCCGGTGATTGGCAGTGGCCGGTGGCCTCACCTGGTCGTGTGTTGGCCTGGCGGCCACTGGCGTTGACGGGCGTGCGGGCGCAGTAGCGCCATCGGAATTAGAGACATGCCGCCGCCCCAAGCTGGGATTTGCCAAGGCAGGTGGAGTCAACCTACCTAGTGGGTTGTTGCACTGGGTCCATCGGGTTTCCTCTGTCATCACCCTCAGCTTCCGTTTCCCATTTGCAACCCCATCTGCCACCTGCCAACGTCCAAAGGCAACACAACGTCGCAAATCGCCAGCAAGTCGCCAGCAGAGGGCGCGATCATGATCCAGCGGCGAGACGATGGAGTGGAACGCGCTGGTCCTGCATGTCCTCAACCGGCGCTTTGTGCGTAAACTCGATTCCAATTTACCTAGACTCGGGTACAGTGCTGACAGGCGGGGCCGCAGAACGAGAGCGACGACCCGAGGATCGGCTCTGGCCGCGACAACAGCACCGGCGGCACACTAAGCCATACCGGCGACATCCTCCCGATTGACGGAGAGAACGACTCGTCGTCGCTGGCGTCGCTCGGCAGCACCTTTTACCCCGTGCTCATCTACTCGACCATTTGTCTGACCGTCTTCGTCGTCCTGCGCCGCAAATGCTCCCGAGTCTATGCGCCCCGGTCCCTGTCTGCCCTCCGCGGCACAGAGTATGTGTGCGACTGCACTCTGTCGCCCCGGCACCACCACCCTGATGACCGCTAATGTTGTAACCACCAGAGACCCGATCCCCCAGCTCCCCGACGGCTGGTTCAATTGGATCCGCCCCTTCCTCGCCATCAACGACAACTACATCCTCAACAACTGCTCTCTTGATGCCTACTTCTTCCTCCGCTTCCTGCGGATCCTCTCCATCATCTGTCTCGTCGGGGGCTGCCTGATATGGCCTGTCCTCCTCCCCGTCCACGGCACTGGCGGTATGCACATGAAGGAGCTCGACTCCTTGACCATTGGCAACATCGAGTTCCCCCTCCGCTTCTATGCCCATGTTGCTGTCGCCTGGAGCTTCTTTGGTCCGTCCCCTCCCGCCTAACGGCTGACAAGTATCTAACCCCCATCCCCAGGCTTTGTGCTCTTCATGATCTGTCGTGAATGCATCTACTACGTGAACCTGCGTCAAGCCTATCTTCTCTCGCCAAACTACTCAAAGAGGCTGTCATCAAGGACCGTGCTCTTCACCTGCATTCCCAAGCCGTATTTGGAGGAGGCCAAGCTTCGGAAGCTGTTTGGCGACTCGGCCAAAAACATATGGATTCCTCGGAACACCCGCTTCTTGCGCGGCCTGGTCGAGGATAGAGAAAGGGCCGCTGACCGCCTGGGCCAGGCCGAGCTCCGCCTGATCAGACTGACCAATACCACGCGCAACAGGTTTCTCAAGAAGAACCCAGCACAACTGATCCCAAACCAGCCCGCCTCGGCCCCCCTTTCCGTGTCCCGGGGCTCCTCCGCTCAGGGTGATGTTGAGAAGGGCAAAATCTATTCCACGGTTCGCTTCGCTTCGCGCCAAGTTTCGGGATTGGACAACCCCTCCAGCCCTGAGCCGAATGAAGAAAATGAGGAGAAGCCCGAGGACCTCGAGTACAAACACCCCTACGGCCTCGACCCATCCTTGCCCGACGTCAGGGGCTCCGTGGCGGCCATGTGGATCCCCGCCGAGAAGCGGCCATCCCATCGACCCATTGCCAATTTTGGCCGCAAAGTTGACACGATCAGATGGTCGAGGGCTAGGCTGAAAGCGCTGAACCGCGATATTTGGAAGCTTCGACGGAAGCTTCGCGGAGGAGAGGGATCGCCCCTGAGTGCCGCCTTCATCGAGTTCGACTCGCAGGCCAACGCCCAGGCCGCCTTTCAGATTCTGGCTCATCACCAACCGCTCAACATGTCGCCGCGCTTCATCGGAATCAAGCCCGATGAGATCATATGGAGCTCCCTGCGTATTCGGTGGTGGGAACACATCATGCGCCGTTTCCTAATGATGGGGCTCATCACCGCCGCCATCGTGTTTTGGTCTCTCCCCTCTGCCTTTGTTGGCGGAATATCCAACATCGACTCGCTCAGCAAAATGTTGCCCTTTTTAAGTTTCATCAAGAAGTTGCCCGAAGCCATCCTGGGTGTGATACAAGGCCTGTTGCCGGCCATCGCTCTCTCCATGCTCATGGCAGCTGTCCCCATGATGCTTAGAGGTAAGAGCATCCTGCCCTTTTAACAACGCGCCGTTTTGCTGACACGAAGTCATAGCCTGTGGAAGGATGGCCGGTATCCCGTCCCACGCCCTCGTCGAACTCTTTGTTCAAAATGGATACTTTGCCTTCCAGATCGTGCAAGTGTTTCTCGTCACCACACTCACCTCGGCTGCCTCGGCAGCACTAACCGATATCATCCAAAACCCCCTCTCAGTCAAGGATCTCCTGTCCAAGAACTTACCCAAGGCGTCCAATTTCTACCTCTCATACATCTTGATCCAGTGTCTGGCGGGTGGTACGGCCAATCTCGCCAACTTCTTTGACCTATTCCGACACCAGGTCCTTGGCAACGCGACAATCGATCCGAGAAAGCGGTACCAACGCTGGCGCAGGCTAACGCAAATCCACTGGGGGAGCGAGTATCCCCGTTTCACGAACTTGGGGGTTATTGGTTCGTAAATCCCCCCCCCCCCCCAAATTTTGCTCGCTGTCGCCAGGCTAAACATCTTTCACAGCCATCAGCTATTCCTGCATAGCGCCTCTAATTCTGATATTTGCGGGACTCGGCATGTACTTTATCAGTTTCACCTACCGATACAACATCCTCTTCGTCTTCAGCACTGAGCTCGACACGATGGGCCTGTTTTACCCACGGGCGCTGATGCAACTAATGTTCGGACTCTATGTGGCGGAGGTCTGCCTGATTGGCCTGTTCGCCCTCAAGTCCGCTTTTGGGCCTCTGCTGCTCATGCTCCTATTCTTCATCTTCACCGCACTAGTCCACATCTCACTCAACGAGGCCGTCACCCCTCTCCTCTACAACCTCCCCCGCACACTCGCGCTCGAGAAAGACATTGGTCCCATCGCCGACGACTCGTCGTCAGAGGAGGAACCCGCCGGCCCGCGACCGGAATACGAAGGTGGCCTCGCTGCCAACTACTACGACACAGAAGAACACTTTGGCGACGAACCCGAACCACCGGCACTGCACGACTTGGATACCGACATCCAGATGCGCGGGATTGAAGGCAGCAGCAGTCTAAAATATGCCTTTGCGGAGTGGACGAAGCAAGCTATTGCCGCGCGATTCAAGGAAGACGCAGAGGAATCGGGGCTCTCAATCGCGCTCGAAAAGATCAAGAACTGGCTGACGCCCGATCCAAATCGGAAACCCAACTTTATCATGGCCTGGTTCCACCCCGAAATATACCAAGACTTCCGGAAACTGCAGCCGAGTGTCAATCCTGGCCCGAAAGACGTCGAACTCCCCGAAGACTATGCCAGGAAAGCGTATCAGCCCCCGGAGATGTGGCGGCCCGCGCCGAAGCTGTGGATCCCCAAGGACGAGGCGAGAGTGAGCAGACAGGAGGTGGCGCACACCAAGGATGCTATCTTCATCTCGGACCAGGGGTGTTGGCTGAATGAGAAAGGGAGGGTCTTGTGCGAGATGGAGGAGTCGCCCTTGTTTGAACCCATGGTGGTATATTAGATTATTATGCGCGTCTTGATGTTTTAACGATGGTGTCAAGGGTAACGACATGTGTTCGGATCTGCTTCTCAGCTAGGTATGGTAACGGGATGGGGGTGTGGTGGGAGGGAGGGGGATGTTTTCGGCGCAATGAGGCGAATTAAATAGGTACTTATAATTAGATGATCACTGGCACTTGGTGCTAATCCGAGTCCTGTGAATTTTTTTTCGGCTCGGTAAAAGGCCTTACAAAATACCGAAGATGCCGTTTCTCTGATGCTGTAGAGGCGGTATCGGGGCTTCAGCACCTCTCTTTGTAGGTGTCACGCGCTAATAAACAAACCAGGGCCGTATCATATACCCCCGGGTCTCGGCGTCCGAGTTCCTTGGGTTTCGGATTTACACTCTAATTGTAAACAATGCTGATTGACACAGACCAAGAGATGCGATCGTAAACCCTGTCCCTGGCGGTAGGTTGCATATGCACAAGGTGTCTTCATGCACATCGCATACCGATCAGCCTGAAGTAGTATCTTCTCCGTGTCTTCCCCTCTCTTATACTACTATAAAGAGCGGCTAGGGCTTCTCTTCGAATAGAGTATTAAGGAAAAGAAAAGAGGAAAAAAGCAGCTTGTGCTATAATCCATCTGAACCAGTGTTAATATCGAACCCGAGTCGTGTAACCCTCTAAATATCACCCCTACCACCAAACCCTCCCACAACAATGCCGCCCCTCCGCCTCCCACCCCGCCTCCCCGCCCTCCGCCGCCTCCTCTCCACCAGCCCCCCACCCCCCCGCACCGCCATCATCACCGGTGCCGCCCGCGGCATCGGCAAAGCCATCGCCCTCCGCCTCGCCCGCGACGGCTACGACATCACCGTCAACGACCTGCCCGCCTCCCAACCCGCCCTCGACGCCGTCGTCGCCGAGATCCACTCTCTCGGCCGCCGCGCCCGCGCCCACGCCGCCGACATCTCCGGCCCGGACGCCGCCGCGCGGCTCGTCGCGGAGTCGGTGGAGACTCTAGGCCCGCTGACTGCCATGGTCGCCAACGCGGGGATCGCGCACGCGGCGCCGGTGCTGGAGGTGAGCGCGGGGGATTTTGAGAGGGTGGTCAGGGGGAATGTGATGGGGGTGCAGAATTGCTTTCAGGCGGCTGGGAGGGTGATGGTGGAGCAGGGGGCCGGGGGAAGGTTGATTGCGGCTGCGAGTGTCGCCGCGTTTAAGGCGAGTCCGGGGCTTGGGGGGTATAGTGCGAGCAAGTGGGCGATTCGGGGGTTGGTGCAGGTATATGCGATGGAGTTGGGACGGTTTGGGATCACGGCGAATGCGTATGCCCCCGGGGTCGTGGATACGAGGCTGTTGAGGGAGACGTCGGCGGTGCTGGCGGGGAAGATGGGGGTGGGGAGGGAGGACATGATGGAGCGGTTGACGGAGGCGATTGCGCTTGGGAGGACGGGCGTGCCGGAGGATGTTGCGGGCGTGGTGGGATTCTTGGCGGGGAGGGAGGCCGGTTATGTTACCGGCCAGACGTTGGCGGTGGATGGGGGGAGTGTTTTCAATTGATGGTTGCCGTCAGGGGCGGGACGTTTTTGTTTGCTCCACCGCAAGTCGAATTTTGCGATGGCTTCCGCAGCAAGATCCTGGTGATACTTGGGCCTAGCCGATCCTCGTGCTATGCGATATGTTGAGGGCTCAGAGGATGAGTCGAGATATCCTTGGATGACAACTTTCCTAATATCATTTTAGGCTGTATTGACTGGGATGTCGAGCAATCTTTTCATGATGGAGAAGCAACCCGTGCAGGCCCGATGACTCGGAGAAGTCGAGCCAGCACTCTCCAGAGGTTTCGTACAGGCACCACTATCCCTCATGTTTCCTGATCAGTACCAGAACATGATGCTGAAGCTTAGTGTCAAGCACACTGCCATACCTTGGAGGAGAGGGGTGGTTAGCGAAAAGTGAGTTTGTGGATTTAGACATTATTCACCGAGATGCAGGTGCTAGCTCTGGGGGTCAAGATGAACTTGTGAAAACAAATGGATGTTTTGTTTAATTTTCAGTTGCATGAACTTGTGATGATAATTGTGCATCGATGCTGTTTGAGGGAGCTCCGAATTGAGGGTTCTTTTCGTTGAACATCAAATCGTATAGTGGACGCTCTCGGCTCTCCGTCTTTATACCTACACCATCGTGTCTAAGTACTGGTGTCAAGAGCCGAATCAAATTTGCTATTTGGAGTTGAGATACCGCTCACCGGCTTTGAGTCCTCAAATCTGTTGAGAGAATATCATATCCAAACAGGACTGAAAACCCCCCAGTGGTGAGAACTCCGAGTAACGTATTCTTCAAGGGGTGTCTATTGGATCTAACAAGGCTTCCTCTACCAACCGCTAGAAGGACTCACAGTTGTCTACCTGCCTATGGAAAGCCAAGAATCATGACGCCGCGAACCTCATGTGGACCACAGGACTCAAAAATTGAGTCCTGGAGGACCGGATAGCGGCAAAACCACCGAGCCGGAAAGTTTCGTGGCCGTCTTGCAGGAGACAAGTACCAAGCATGGCGGAATGAAATTATGCCGAAGCGCACCAGGAATCGAGGACTCAACAACACATTAGTTCCATTCAAGCAATCCCTGCCGGAGTAGGGTCTCTAGACCTGTGCTGAAAAGCCGCTGTCTAGGGCGGCGGTTGCTGATAGCCCGCTATCCGGGCCCATAGTCTGGTCTTTTCTGCCCGACCTTGACAATCGACTTTTCAGAGTCTCACCCCCAATCTGACGTTCCACCATCACATCCAAGCCATCCCCCGCCTGTCTTCGCCGGCATTTGCTCTACTTCCATCGATCAAGTATTTCAAGCCGGCAAGACGAATTGAAGCATTTCTGGGTGGATACGTGCTGCATCGACAAGACCAACAGCACCGAGCTTCAGAAAGCGATTAACTCCATGTTTCGTTGGTACAGCAATGCGGCCAGATGCTACGTCTATCTTATGGATATCCCGGTCCCTGCTATCGACACCGACAAAAAGTCTAGTTGGGAGCCGGCTTTCCGAGCGAACGCACAAATGGTTTACTCGAGGCTGGACCCTCCAAGAACTCCTTGCACCGGTCACTTACACAGCTCACCGTGTCCATCAACGAAATCAGCATCCGCACCGCCGTGGCTACCATCCGCGAGGACACGCGCCTCCGCATCTACGTGACGGCAGTTGACGGAGGCATCCGCGAGACCCAATTCTAAGGCTCCACAGGTTGGACGGGCGGCTTTGGGTGTGGAAGGGCACACGAGCCGATGGATCGACCGAGTTAGGTCGCATTATAGCCCTCAGATTGGGTGGTCGGGGGCGGTCCGTTCCTAGCTAACAACTTTCACAGATATACACCCTCTAGCGAGACCCTAGTCTTCCATTCAAGGTGTTATTCTTGGGCGGTACGAGTAACACGCATACCGCTACACTCCTAAGAGCAGAACGTTGTTGTAACGCTCAAAATCCAGATCAGCTCCTAGTATCTAGTCAGCTCCGATGCCTGGTACTGCCATTCTGGCAGTGAGACTGAGCCATCATGAGGGCGTAGCCTAGAGTCAGCCGTAGTTATTGTATAAGAGTGCTCTCCAGTTTCGCCAGAGAGCAGAAGGCAGTCTTCAATTGACAATTCACGCACACCCCAATCACGCATCCTCCGTTTTGCAGTGCATCACGCCTATCCTCGTCCCCATAACGCCTACGGCATTACAGCTTTCGCCCAAATGATTGGTGGCTGCGTTGCTGCCTCGGGTCGCAGTGCCCTGCTGTTAAGACTGCGGGGCTATGATAGTGCCTTAGTTGGATTCTGGCGAGCTCAAGAGCTAGCCCAATGATAACCTACAGGCCACCCATCTGCCTAAAGCTTAAAAATCTGTATAAGCTAGCACGCGGTCATCATTGATGGGCTTATCTCATTAGCGCGGAATGTCGTGTATATGTCGTTGACCCACCTCTGGATAAGTGATATCCTCTGGTTGGGTCTTTTTTTCCTTGGGTGCGGGAGAGACGGACAGTCAATCGTTAGTCGACGTGTGGATCTTTTCTGTGGTGTGTTTGGGCGGAGAATGTCATCTCGCTAAGCGTGGCTGCCTAGCGGCACCCAGGGTTGTGATGCTTGCCTTGTCGGCTCGTTTGTGGCGGTGTAGGCGTCGCGCGCAAAACTCGACGCCCGCTGAATCCGAGGTTGTATTCGTGCTGGGAACCAGGACGAGGCTCCCCCTCGGGAAAACCCACAGTTTTCGCCTTATTATCATTAGCGATCCAAAAAGGTAGGTAGTATAAGAGTACCGAGGGGCATAAATACAGAAGATCCCGCTGTTCCATCGGACTGTGGACCTGCGATCATGTTTCGCCTCCATCGCGTCCCAGTATTTCGCCGTCTGATACCTTCCCGAGCCTATCCAGTCCGCCGCCATTTCGCCACCATGGATACCATGGATATCAGCTCTGGGGAAGTTTCCTTCGGCCGGACCTGCCCAGGCACCCTCATGCAAGAACTTCAGCGCAACCGTCCAGATCACGTCGCCAAGATCAGAAAGCTCCAAACCTCCCTCAGCCGCTACGTGGTGACGTACCAGTGCCCCATCCCCTGTAAAGACCTCGACATCGTCCGCAACTTCATCACGTCCATCGATGCCGTCGAGGAGCTTTCGGTTCTGAACTACGAGCGCGACGGATCCGGCCTCTGGCCGGCCGTGTTCCACCATGCAAAGTCCCTGCGCAGCCTGGCCATCCATACCCCGCCGCAGGATCGTTCCCACGTCTGGACGCCAACGACTATTGCTGCTGTTGCCTCTGAGCTCCCGAATCTCAAGCACCTGGAGATAGATCTCTCCCTCGAGGAAGCAGAGTCCTGCGTAGGGGGAGCACAATTCGCCGACGCCGACTCGGTCATGGGCGAAGCGTCAAAGCTGCTCAACCTCGAGTCCATCCTCATCAACGTCACCCTCCAAGACGCAGCCAGCTCTTTCGCGGATCAGCACACCTGGAATGCCATGGGGTGCATTTCCTTTCCCCAACCCTACAAGGAGAGCTCCGAGCGCCTAGCTCATACGTTGTTGGGAAAATTCCCCGCCGATGCTGCCCTGAAGCGGCTGGAGGTTCGGCTGACGCGGCGCTGCTGGGATGATCGGTGCCAGTTTTGGACGCTGGCGTATTCCGTGACGGCTAAGAAGGGCGAAGGGGGGGACGTGAAAGTAGAGGGCGGAGAGGGGTGGGGGGAGTACCTGCCGCCCTACCCCGAGTATGGGGGATATTTGTGGAATTTATCGATGCAGTACTAGAGCAATGCCAAGCACCACAAGTAACAAGCGGCGCTGGAGACTGTTTGCTGATTGTTCGTTAGAGGAGGAAGAAATCCCTGCAGTGGCTTAGATATTGGTCCGTTGTTGAATTGAGAGGCATCTGATAGGGGGCACACTATATAATTGATTGATTGATTGATTGATGGATGGATTTATTATACAGGGTTTTGCCCCTTCGAAGGCGCGATGGCACAGCAGGGCTCTCAAAGTCCAAGTAAACGTATAGGCCAGAGCTAACTAGCCTATAAGAGGCAAGAAGATCCACCGCCCCAAGTCTACTGACAAGAGCGTACCCCCTATGCTTGTATAACGGACTAACTAACCTATCTAAGCCATCTACATTCTACTACCTAGTAACTTATTTATAGAAGAAACTACGGTTATAAGTTAGGTTAAAGATCTCCAGGGCGAAGACTCGAGAGGAGGGAAATTATATTATAACTTAGTTATAACCTAACCTTACCTAGTAGCTACTAGTTAATTATTAAGCTTAAGGTGGAACGACCTATAAAGCCCCTACCATAGTTAACCATGACTGGAAGAAAACAGTCCGTCGAGTCCTCCTAACCTCTTTCGCTTTATAGTAAGTAATGCTCCTGCAGGTGCCCTAGATTTCTCGTTAGTAGGTTGGGGGGAATTTTGGCCTAGCTGGGTTATCTTATATCTTTGTGATTTTATAATGGGACACTCGCAACTTCTAACGCTCTCCCCTTTTTCACCTTCCTTCCTAGTCTCCGTTTCCGGTCTCCCGCCTTTCCTAAGGCCAGTCCGTCCTTGCCCCCCAGCGCCAACTGCTAAAAGATGCTCCATTTTACGAAATCTTAAAAACTTCAATAGCAGTTTCGATTGCTCTCCGGCGGTTATTTGAATTATCAAAATTTGCTCTATTGTAGTCTTTGCCTCTCGTCTGTCGTCTCCGAAACAACATTTCTCTTAAGCAGATCTTCTGACATTCTTGACCTCTTGTCCTTGACTTCCATTTTCTCCGAGCCAATTGCCATAGCAGAAGACACCATCCGATTGACCAAATTCAAACTCTACCACACGGCAGCATCCTAATCCTGACTTTGCCGATCATCCTTACTGACTTATGACATATAGAGCTTGTAACTTATACTGAACCCGTTTGTTCCCGTCCCCGGGCCCGGAGACGGCCCGCTACGGGGATTGTGCCCCAAGACCCGTTCCCCGTGTCCTACCCACCAGGGACTGGGGACGCTGAAATTGGCTACGTACCGGGGTTTGTTAGGTCACTCCACCTTGGGTCCAACGATTGGCTATGACTCCTCAAGCCTGGGCTCCACCGTGGTCGCAGGGTGGGGCTACGCACCATCAGGTCGTGACACTTTATCACCTCCGTTATAATCCCGAGTAAAACCCAGCATATTATATTGTTATAAAATTCAACGACCTAGCCTAAACCGTTAACCTCTTCCCTTACATCTATAACGTAATCACTATAAGTATACACTATAAATATACACTATAAATATAGCTGCAGTGTAAATTACGCCTTCAATGTAAAAGCTAATCCTTATCCCCTGCAATAGTACCTACTAAACCTAGAAATAGTTAGCTAATAATAAACCTGCCCACCGTCCTTAACTTTGTAACCTAGAACTAAGCCTAGACACACAGACTAGTCCTAGCAGTCCCAAAAATACAGGCCGTCTAAGACAGCCAATGTGTGTATAAATTTGTAACTAGATGTTATCTGGGAGCTATTCCTATGGATCACGCATCATCTAGGTTCTATCGAAAGGTAACTCTAGCCGGGGGACTGAAAGCGAGCCTCTAAGGCTGTGCAACGGCGATATGTGGGATTACTCTAGCTCAGGGTAAATCAGCCACAGCACAGCTTAAAGTTGACAACAACCACCCCACGAGGCTGGCCCCCTGATATAGCGCAGTTTAGCCAAGCCCCTGATGGATCCGGTGATTCTGGTCGACCATGACGTTGGTCACCACTGTCCGACCCTGGATGATGCAAGTTCAGACCCCCAATTTATGGCAGGGGTCGCGGATGGTTAGCATCGTTAAGTTGGTTCTCAACTAGGATGTATCACTGGGGAGAGAGAATGTTCCCCTTCGGATTGGAGCCTACCTCCCCCTGACACTGGAGGCCTAAAGCCGAAGAATACAGACACAGAGCCCAGAGACATTTGGTCAGATAATCACCACTGTCTCCCTGCTTGCGCTACTGAGCCAAGTCTTGAGCCTACGATCCAGCACACTGAAAGTCCCAACCCGAGAGAAACGGTCCGTCCCGACGGATCGCAGCACCAAGCCACGGACTCCCTTGGAGCCATCATTGATGGCAGTCGGGGCCACGGCTAGGCAGCGAACCACCTCCTCGCCACCCTGCTCGCGTGGTAGTTCGTCGGGCGAGTCCGGTGCACACTGTCCAAGTTTATCTGCCCTGTCGCCGGCTGGATCCCACAGGTCCACATATCCCCCTCTCCATCCAAATCGCACCGCGACATCCCTGCAGAGGCCCCTCAGGGTCACGCTGGCGCCGCAGGCCACAGCGCCGAACGGAACCAGCAAAGACAGCGGCTCGACATTGTAACGCACGAGCTCCACATCACCCGGGTATGGAACCTGCTCGACAAAGATCTTTCGGTTGTCTATGGAAGCCCAGGACCACGACGGCGCGCGGTACGCAGCCGGCCGGCTCGACTTTTCCCCCTTGCGCCCGAAGCCATCGTGGACCTGGCACGCCCACATGAGGCTGCTGCCGAGATGACGCTGCCACAGCCCCGCGAGGTACTTGTCGCCCGTGATGTCGGCATAGTCTTGGGCAAAGGCCGAGACGGCGGGTAGCTTGTCGGCTGCGACGCTGAGTTGGCGGCGGGCGTAGTTTTCCAGGGTGCGGGCCCAGCACCGGAATAGACTTGGCTCGTCGCTGCTAGGATGGGGAAGGGGCTGTTGTTCATCTCTACGTGCTGATCTTGCGGCTAGCACCTTCTCCCGGAGAGATTGCGGTATGCGGCCGAAATCGAGTGTTCGGAGCAGGTTCGGGGCTCCTCCGTCGCTGGCTCGTTTGCCTTGGCACTCCCACCGAAGGCGGTATGAGTCGTATATGAGAAGGCGCGGGGGCAGGAGGTGCTCCTGAAGTGTCCACGCCCGCTGGTTGATGGGCTCTTTCGTCGCCTCGTATCGGGCTTCGGACCGGAGATGCATGGCGCCTACCAGGCCACCGCTGTCGGGGCAGCAGTAGGGGACCGTAAACCAGTCTCCCTTGATACCAAGATAGGGTCTGTCTTGCAGAAACCCATCTTTGACAGCTTTGGCGCTCGCGGCAGAGATGGTGCAGTATGAATCTCGGTAAATGCGTGCCATTTGTCCAATCTCCCTGCTCTTGTCGTCGTCCGAGTCTTGCAAGATGCACAGGGCATCGATCCAAAGATATCGGCAGCCCATCTTCCTTGTGACCGTGATGGCATCTTTGAGAGTCTGCGGTAGGGATTTCAGGGCTATCCCACGCACGTTACTGTCAATTGTCGCCGTCGTGGATGTCAGGGGCTGCGGACCACCCCAGCAATAGCTGAGCGCTACATAACGAGCGCTCTCGCCCCGTGTGATGTAGACTCTGGGATTCTCGTGGCGGTCTAACGGCTCAATGTCCAACACCCGTGTGGGAAGTCTGGCGCTTCCGAGTTTTGGACAACTAGCATGCGTGGCGGTGCAATCTTCCATCCACATCCTGGCCTTGGAAAAGCTTTCTTCTGACGAGACAGCTGGGTTGGCTCGTCGACCGCTTATATGCTTGGCCGCGTGGTCCCCTTTTTGCAAGTCAGCTTATCAGCACAAGGGGGCTTGCTCGGGGTCAAAAAGTCCCGAGAGGAGTATAACGCACCGTCTTCAGCCGCCACCTCCATCTCCAGGACGACCTGCGGCGGGAAGCCACCCTCGTCCTCTTTCCACACAAGGACTTTTGCAACATCGCACCACTCACCACCCTCTCTTGCCACATAGGCCATACGGAGGTTGAGCTCTACGCTCATATCCTCCTCCCCGACGCCGTCAAGTACGCATTCCAAGTACTTGTCTCGACTTGGCTCCAGTTCCATATGAACCGTGTCGCCGCTTCCCCACCTCAGGCCGGTCAATATCGCGTTGCAGAGGCGGCAACCCGCCAGCGCGCCGCCGACCAGAGCGTTGCGAGCCATCTTGTGAAAAACACCGACATCCCCAGATGAGTTGCCGTCGGTGGTTACATCTGTATATGTGCAGAGACGGCGGAGGTTGGCAGGTGTTGATACTATGGAGGCATGGGTAGGACAAAGTTGAGGTAGAGAAGGCATTGTATGAGAGTTTTGGAGCATGTCGGGCTGTACTTGGCAAGCAGGGCTGCTCGTGTGCGGCAACTAATTCTGAGATGCCTCTGAGATATACGAGGATTTCACCGTCGCTTTGAGAGGCGGAAAGGGCCGCCGGCCGGAAAGTCTCCTCGTTCATAATAAGCGGGGTTGCTTTGGGCCGTGGAACCTTGATGCCCAAATGGAGATTTCTCAGTTCAAACTGGGAAATACCACTCGTTATCAGATATAACATAACCTACACCCAAGACAATTGGAACAATGCATTGTGATGGGCTCTTCATATTACACAGTTACACAGTTCCACTGCTATAGGCATCTATCTCTCTTGCCACTCAAACGGCAATCCCAGCGTGCTAATCCGAACGAACCAATGAGGGTAGCCAGGCTCGGGCTGATGAAGCGTGTGTACCAGCAGGCAAGGAAGGTGATTTCAAATGTCCCTATGTCAGTTGAGGATCAGATCGATATCGGCGCGCTGATGAAGGCCGAGGAGAAACCCCCGGGGAACATCTTCACAGCGGCCCTGATGACGGAGCCCGACCCAGGGTCCTTTGCGGTTCTCTTGGATCACGGCCGTGTGCCCCGCCATCCGCGAGCACAGCGGCGCCAACAACAATGAGTACATGCGGGGACCACGGCCTGTCTCTGCTGCTGCAGGCGGGCCATGGGCGGGTCGCTGGAGCGCGACGTCTAGAGCTGCCATCGTGGGTGCCGGTACGGGACACCCCGCCCCTTTCCCCCCTCCCTATTACTCGCAAAATCCCGTACTGATCCCCTCCGCTATCCGGTCCTCTCCACCTCCACCACCAACCCGCGCGCCTCCCTACCCCCCCCCCCCCCCCACCTCCACCTCCACCTCCACCTCCTCACCCCCTACACCCTCCTCTCGCGCGGCGCCCTGCTCGACCGCCTCACGCACCTCAACGACGCCTTCCCGCACCTCCCGTCCCCGGCGCGCCTGTTCGAGTTCGTCGGCAAGGTCGTGCTCGCCGGCATGCTGCTCGGGCAGGTGCTCGGCGAGCAACGGCCGCGAGCTGGATGCCGAGGAGGCCATGGAACTGATGCTGCGCGTGCTGTTCCGGGAGCGGTCGCACGGGTTTGACGCCGGGCGGCTGCCGGCGCTGCGTGTGGGTTTTGCCAAGTTCCTGGCGTGGACGAGGGGGCTCGTTGCCTGGCGGGCGGCGCGGATCGAGAATCCCAGCCCTGAGAAAGGGGGTGAGGAGCGCGTAGCTGTCATGCGTTAGGGTAAGGGTTCGGATACCAGGGAGTGGCGGTTGTTTGTTGATACGGCTTGCACAAGGGCGGGCCGCTTGCGGTTCTGTGCGACGGAGGTGGGGGAGGGAGGGGGGAGGGTATTTTGGGTTGGCGCCTGACCAGGCGAGGGTCGGGAAGATTGAATTGCCATGTGGGATGGGAGCAATGCTGCTTTTGTTCTCCGCGAGAGTGGGGAGGCTGGTGGGAGCTATAAGCCCGTGGGGAGTGGGTATTTCCACGGGCTGGCGGATGATGAGGATCTGGATTCTGAGGGGGGATGGTCGCGAGATATTGTCCTCGCCTGAGTCTGAAACTACATTCCAACTCTCGGTTTCAGCGCGTGGCTTCAAAGCCGTACGAGGAAAATACCTTCAAGTTGTTGGTAAACCTCGACAGATGCTTCTCATCCTCATCCCAAGACACCGGTGGTGCTCTTCCAGACGACTGCGGGAAAGGTCTTCAGGGGCTTCAATATCTCTGTTTACAAGAGTGTCTGTAGCAAACAACAGACCAGGAGTAGGTTGGGAGCTCCTTCCGGCTGCAGACCGTTCATTCTGGTGTTGAAGCCTCGGAAATACTGAAAAGATTCCTCTCTCCGAGGGATTGCCCGAGTTGGGGGGGAAGAAGCAAGACGTCCCGCGGTAAGGGCCACCAAAGAAGCAAGCAAGTGTGTCATGGCGATATGGTACGATGGTTTGTCTGGAGCCTGTAGAATAATAGCAAGATATGATAAACATAACACACATTGCAACTAGGTAAAAATATACAGACACCTTGATAGATTTAGACAGATACATGCAATCTTGTAACCCACCGTGAAACAGTTCATCTAGACGAGCAACCACAATATCCCTTTCCAAACTCAGCACATAATAGTGTTCACAGTAGAAACAAGTTCAACACCGACTTCTCCTGGATCACATCACTGCAACTTGAGTGTGCAATGCGTGGGTGGAAACTTATCAGATCCCTCGTCTATCTCTCAGTGGCTCATCAGTCCCGAGTGATTTCCAGTGGTTCTCAGTGGCTCTTGGTATCTCACTGTAGTTCTCGGTCGATGTACCAATACGCAACTCGTAGCTTTCTAATGTCACCCCCTCAAGCAATTTGATAGCTCAACAACCATTTGCACGTCATAATTACGATAGCGGCACGCCCTGTGAAGTCGACGACGTACGATCTACCCAAGCAACACTTGGACATGCAAGATTATGTCCACCTTGGACCATTGAAATCACAAAAGCAGGCCAATCTGACTTGTCCCAACTTGTGATGCAATTCAGCATCGGTTTTTTACCGTCATCTGCTTGCCACCTTGGCGACCTTGACGGAAATATTCCCTATATCTCCGTCAATCAAGACTATCAATTCGATCACTGAGCGATGACACGTTCAGGATGTCAATCCCTAAAGAGCCTCAATACCAGGGAGGCAACTGATAGCTCGAGATCATCCCAAAATGCGACCCCTGACAAGTTCACAACACAGGCCTAGAGTACCACCCACACACGTCAGGGAGCCCCTCCATCTCGGTTACCAGCGACGCGACCCTGTCTGTTTCTTTTGTGATCTCGATGGTTTCCCGACATCGCAGGCTACATGCAACGTCCTGTATCTGGAATCCAGCTAGCCGCTTCATTACCCAAACTATGATGTGATTCCAGGGGATCAGCGCTGCGGCGTCAATCACCGAGCATACCGAGCGTCCTGGACCCGACGTCGGCTGTGGCAAAAGATTGGATGTCAACAAGCGAAACGGCCGTTTTCAAAACGTCGAATTTAGGCAGTCTATATGCCTATGCCAGGCCGAATGTGCCTCGTACAAGACCCGGCGCCGGTGGGGGGGGGGGAGGGGCCGGAGAATAGGTCTAGCTTAATTTCATGTCGTTTTCAATAATTACGACGGAACTGAGGAATCCTGGGGGAGGCAAAGGGCGAGCCCCTACAGACATGAACACGGAACCTACATGCATACATAACTCTTGTCACCCTGGGTTGAGTGTATCACAAAGTGCCCCTCCCCAGCTGCCAAGCTGCCAGTTGTTGGGAGACGGCGACACGACGGCCGGGGGCCTTCTCCTCCCCCCCCCTCTCTCTCTCTCGTACTTACGTGAGATGCGTGCTACGGCGACGCCTGTGTCTCTCTCCGAGGCGACTGCGGAGGAGGAACTGCGAATGCCTGCATCGCGCAGCGCAGCGCGCCGCGCAGCTTTGTACACACGCCCTCGCTCTCGCCCTCGCATCAACGTCGCCGCCCCCTTCGGTTGCGGCTCTCATTGCGCCGTCACATCTCATGTGTCAACAGAATGACTCCTGACGATGAGTCCTCGATCAAAGCGCCGCATCACCCCCCGGCGCCGTCTGGGAACCTAGCAGCGGGAGCGACTCGAGGGCCTGCAAAATCCCACGCGAAATCCGGGGTACCCTGCATGTGCTTCGGTGTTGACGAGCATTAGTTTACAGGCACGACGGCTGTTTTGGACGCTGTGCAGAAAATGGCATCGCCATCGATCGATCCTCATAACAAACACCGATGAAGCCAAACGACTGCAGACGACGTCCTGTAAAATGCGCTCACCAGTCCCGGCGGCCGAAACGACACACTGTGCTGCTCTCCTTCCTCGACAGGGCCATGTCACGTCGAGCAAGGCAGAGAGAGAGAGAGATCGTGTCCCTTGCCCCCTTGTTGGCGACTTCGGGGACGACCCCATCCCCAGCTTTTTGTCGGACCAAACGCCGATGCACCCCATCGTGTATGATTTCGACGGAGATGCAGATGACGGGGTGTCGGTCAACCAAACAGTGAGCTCACACGACAGAGTATGGACGCCGTTGGAAGCGGCTGGAACGACCCCCCGGTACCCCTTAGCCACGATCGGTCTGTTCGCCCACAAACCAACCCCGACGAACGAATTTGGGGTCAAGGACGGGGTGAACAAGGTTAGGGGGGGGGGGGCACAACTTTTTGGGGTTTTGCGCGACCACACCGGGAGGTGGTTCAAGCCACATCTGCCGGTGAGACTTTTTGCTGGCATATGATTCCCTGGATCGCTGGGGTAGAAATGGGACGGCGTGTCAGCGAGATGCGGTCAAATCCTGTTTCTCGGAGGCGTCTGGGGGAGACGGCAGAAGGGTGTTCATGTTACCATCCATTTCACCCCTTCCTCACGGAAGGGGCTAACAACACCACAAAAACACACCACTGTGGACATCGCGAACCCCTCGGGCTGGTGGAGCTCGGGCTCGCGGGCTTGTCACGGCCGTGAGACAAGGGTCGGGTCCCAGTGCCTGCCGGCGGGGCCCCTTTTGCCAGCTGGTCGACCCCGCCAGGTAAAGAAAGCAAAGGGCAAGACATACAGACGGGGGGGGGGGGAGGGAGGGGCCCATGTTTGGCGAGACTAACACGGCCTTCATTGTCGCGGGGGTAGCAAGAGAACAAAAATGACAGCGGCGCAAATTGATTTCAGCTCTCGTCGCAGAAAAAAAGAGAGTAAGTGTCGTTCGATCCCGTATCGACGCATGGGATGCTCTCGACCAGTGCGTTTTTCTGGTTGAGAGGGCCACGAACCGGTTCGAAAGGAGTTCGTGCGACCCCAGGCGCCTGTCAGGACCAACAACGGTCAGCGGAAAACTGACAAGTCAGGACCCAAGTATGACATGCACCCTCCTCCTCCCCCATATGTCCGAGATAAGTCGGGCTTACGCCTGCCAAGTCTAGACCGCGAGCACCATATAGGCAGTAGTAGGACATAGGTAGATAGTTAAAAGCTCGCTGTTGGGCCCGCGATGCTTGCGTCCATGATCAAGTTTGTTTCACCTCGCTCAACTACGGATCTAGGGCTGATGCGCGCACGGGAGGCGGTCCGCGGCCACGGCTTTTGCGGGCTGGACCGGAGCGGGTACGGAATGGGGCGGGGGGAACCCGGGCGGGTTTGGGAATGTGTGTGTGTGTGTGTGTGTTGTGTGTGTGTGTGTGTGTGTAGTGCCAAAATACTCGGACCTGGCTAGATGAAGAGCAGCCTCCAAGTGCCTGGCCCAACCCCTGTTCCAACTGGGCTTCCATCCGTGGCTGGAAAGAGAGAAAGATCTTCTGCCAGTGCCTCGTACATACCTTACATACGAGGGCTTCTAACCCGCATGGCGCGTCGTGAAATGCAATGCTCGTCCAGGGAAAAAAGCCACGCAGATCACAGCTATTAAACGCCCGCCGCGGCCTGATGTAAGTGGCCGTTTTGGTCCGCTTCCCGGCAGGCAAGGCGGACGACACAAAAAAAAAGAAAAAGAAAAGTCTGCCGAAAACGCGGCGTCCGTGGCTCACGTTGCCTGCCACGAGCACACCGTCCAAGAGGGCAGGGGGTTGATATACCAGGGGTGGCCTGATACTCGGGCCCCGCGCCCTGCATGGGGGTGGTCGAGCGACGAAGAGAAAAATACACAAAACAAAAAAAAAAAATTTCACGCTGCAAGATTCCGAATGCCGGCAGGGTGTGTCGAGCCCGACAAGGCAATCCGGACAATCCGGATAATTTAATGTTGTGAAAAATTTCAGGAGGGCCGCGTTTGCCCGCGGCGTTCCGTCAGCCTGAAAGTTGGGTTTGAGGCCGGCAAGGCCAGAGAGAGGGGGGGGGGGCTGCGCGCATGGATAGATCCGTCCGTGGCGAAGACACGAGAGGCTGCCCCACGGCTACTACCACTTGACTAATACTCGCGCACGCAGGCGCCATTAGTGATCACCTCCCTAGGTAGCCGAGCGAGAGCGAAATATGCGCTGAATACGGCCGGGATACCTTCTAGGACAAATCCGCAAAGGCTGTGTGCAGGGTGTCAAGGGGAGTGCTCGCATCATGCCGGCGCAGCTCAGCTGTTAGGGACTTGCTACCACACCCTCGGGCTGCAACGAGATGCACAACAGCCGCTCCTGACTCTCGGCTCCCTTGGCAAAAAGACCGGTGAATATGCCCTCAGCAAGAAAAAGACTGGAGGACGGCACTCCGCGGCACTCGACGGCACCGGCCAGACCACGGCCGAAACAAACATCCCACCCACCCACCCACCAACAAAGCCCGCCCGACGCCCCGTGGGGTTTGAGTTGTTATGAGACAGGCGGGTCAGCCTCCACTTCACCTAACGTGCGCACACCTGCCCGAGGCTCTCTCTCTCTCTCTCCCCCATCTCCTACAACTGCGCCTGCGTCGTGCAGCACCGGGAAGCGACGGAGACGACAAATCAGGGAGCGAGGACGGAGGTCGGAGGAAGGATGCCCAATAGCCTCCACCACGCCCGCTCGCGTCGGAGGAAGAAACTGGAAACGCGAGTGCAAATAAAACACAATCCACCCGCGCGGCCAATCTAGCGAAGCCATTCCCATTTTGCCTTCTGACGTGCTGCAGCCAGACGAATCCGCCGCTGCAGCCACCAACCGACAGGGTAGGTAGGTGTGTAGTGTAGGCTCCTTGCCTCGAGGCTCCTTGGCTCCCCAGCCATGGGCTCGCTGGCAAGGCCAGGGCATGGGCAGGCAGGCAGGCAGGCAGGCAGGCAGGCAGGCAGGAAGGCAGGCAGAGACAAAGAAGTTCAGGGCCGCCCGGGGTCGCGGAGAGATGCCATCGTATAAACCAGCCCAAGGAGGAAAATTCCAACCACGCCGACCAATTTCCCCCCTGCCCGCCAGCGACTCACACACACACACACACAGAGACAGACTGTTCTCAATCCGGTCCAGCCTGCCTGGGGGTTGGCTGCAAAACCAGATGCAGTGCAGTTGCACTTGCAGTGTGCAGTTGCAGTGTGCAGCGCAAACCCTTCTCTTGCATCGCAGTGCCACAGCCGTCCCTGTCTCAAGCTTGGTAGGTCTCGAACCAGCGAATCTCTATGGCTACGCAATCTGTCAGCGCAAGCTGGGGGGGGGGCTAAAGACGTCGTCGTATTGATTGCGCACACCACACACACAAAAAAAAAACGACAATCTCCTTGTTTGCATGTGAGAAAACTAACCCCCCCCCCCCCCAACCGGAGCGCAATGCGAGAGATATTGCCTCCCCTCCCACTCATCTTCCCTTTCCCTCAGGCACTGGCACTGGCACTGGCACTGGCAGGCAGGGAGGGGGGAGAAAGCCCCACGAAGGGACCTGGCGGCGGCCGAGCATAAGCGAGACGCAGTCGGAGATGGGGGCCATCGTGGGTTGGCAGGCACTTCACGGACACTATGGCAAAGCAATACAGCAAATCTTGGGAAAGCTGCCCGCCGCCGCTGCGCGTCAAGCTGTCAAGGGAAGGTGGGAGTCCGTTGGCGATATTATGGTGGAGGGTCCTGCCCTGGGGGGTTGGGGTGTGTGCTGTCGGATCCGCGCCCGGGGCCGGCTCCCGATCGCGATAAGGGACACTGTTTTGGTTCCCCCCCGTCGCATCTCGCCTGTCACTGCCAGCTGGTTGCGGATTGCGGATTGCGAAACGCTGGAACTCCAAGATGGCGAGGATCCCGGTTCCATTGCGATGGCTACTGCAAGTCGCGAACGGACCCCTCGACAGAAATTTGCTGTCGAGAAATCTGCGCCCTGGTGTATTGATGGTAGCGATTCCGTTAGTCTCACTTGGACGTCCTCCTGTTGTCTGTAGTGCCCGTGCTAGTAATATGTAGCCTGTCAACCTGTCTTGGTGTTTGCTGGTTGGTACACATCTCCAAGTGTATTGTCAGTTGCTTGGTACTGTTGATGCTAAGCTGTGGCCAGCCTATGCATAGCCTGTCCCCCGACGCCCCGCTGCCCGCTGCAACGACACCGCCAGTCTTGGATCCCGTTTTCCGTCGCCCCCCCTCCCCCCCCCCCCGCCTTTGGAAACATTGGGCAGGCCCCACCACGACCACGACGCAGTGACTCGGAATATCAGACCACGCAAAACCAGTCCTCGAGAGGTTACCATGCCATGCCTTGGGAATGCCTCCGTCCACCTCGCTAGCGCCTTTGGTTACTGTGTAGATAAGGCAGAATAAAGAGTGTGTGTGAGCCTGAGTGCTGCTCCGTCGGCTGCGGTCATGGGGTGTGTGGTCTTGCAATTCTGTGGCCTGCGCGCGCACTCTCTGGCAGCACGGATGCGGGTGCATCCAAACTGCCTCAGGCGATTATCGCTGAAGAAGGAGGGGCATAAAGGAGGCACGAGAAAGGGCATGAGGAGGAGGGGGGGGAGGGGCCGATGGAGGGGCAGCGGATATCGGCCCTGGCCCCTCCTCCGGACGAGGTGGTCTCGGTGAAAGGCCAATGCAGTACACTCCATGGCGGCTGCCCAGTCATGCCAGTCTCGACTTGGGCCCTGGCCTTGCTCCTCATCTGCTCCTCATCTGCAACTAACCCTTCTCGCCGCCAGCGACACGCGTGTACCCCATGCAGGTCGTGGCCATGTCCGAGGCGATCGACGCCTCCTGGGACGCTGGCTCTCGACCTGGCGAGAGGTGCGCTCGTCGGGAACCTCATCTCCCCTGAGGCGCGGTACTGCCTCGCGCTTTATTTCCAGGTGCACTGCAACAGGTCCATGAGCCTTAGCGATAATTTTTGCCGTGCTAGCTAGCCCTTTGCATCTCGTATCGCAAATCTCGAGCAGTTGTTTTGTTGAACAAATCGCCACCAATGACGAGGGTTGGCTGCCGAAATAGACAACATGCGTCCGGAACGATAGGTAACTTTTAGGACCCCGGGCCATACCAGTGGCGTCTGCGCCTGCATTGACAGGCAGGCTCGTACCCACACCCTGCCTGGATACAAGACACATGGATACAGTAGTCGCTCGCACAGTCAACAGACGGTGCCTCTACAGGTGGACTGATGCAAGAACCCCTCCGCAATGGTGTCTTCACCGTGAGGAGCATGTCATGGCCATGAGTGGGTACTCTCATTGGCATCACCAGCTGGTCGACCCCGGAATCCAAGGGACCCGGGCTTGCCTGACTCGCCAGTCGTGAGGACGGTATTGCGCCGGCGGCAGTGCGGCCCACTAGACTGCTTGACGGGCAACCCTGTGTATCAACGCACGTTGACTCTTCTTCTGTGAAGTACTTACGGTCCTGCTGAGCAAGTACTCTGCTCAGCAGGGGCGACACTATTTGTCTGAGGCGATCCGGTGCTGCGCTGCAGCTTAAGGGGAAGAGGGTGTCCTGCCATGGTGGCCGCCGGTGGAGCCTCGTTCTTGGCTGTGAAGAAGCCTGGGGCGTGCGACGACACCCTGATAGACAACTCGCAAGTTGGTAGGGCATCCTCTCAAGCCCCCCATGTGACAACGATTAGGCCACCACGCCGCCGAGAAGCACCAAGACCCTGATTCCCCCAGGAACCTTAGAGCATGAATGCACGAAGGGTTGCCCCAGACTCCAACCTTCCAGTAACAGGGGCAGCAGGCACCCCCTCCTTTCTCAGGCATGAGATAAGAGATGGGATCATAGATGCCCAACAGCTGCGAGAAGACAAGAAAGATATCTGCGTCTCAGCAAGCCGCTGTGCAACACATCCCCGCAGCAGCCCCTTTGCGGGGCGAAGGCGCTCCTTTGCACGACCTCCCCCCCCCCCCTCCCTCGGTGCTATGCCAGCCAACAACGGTGACACGGGTGGCCTAGACCCTATGCGGTTGAGGCCAGACTCTACGGCCAAGGCAACCTCCCCATAGAGTGTTGGCCACCAACCTGAGTGCTACGGACCGCACATCCTGTGTCTCCTGCCGCGATATCCCAAGACTGTGATGAACCGCCCGACGCGTCAGCGACTGCCCTCACTGGAGGACCAGACCACACCTGCTCTGCAAGGCTAACGTGTTGAAGTGGTCCTGCTTTTCATACACCCAAGGCTCAACCATAGGGGGTGTTTGCATGGGGGTGTTGTGCCTTCGCGGCCCGACTCTACCCGCAAAGCAATCCTCAAAGGTGTAGTAGGATTGCAAGTCCGGGTCAGCTAGAGAGGATTCAGTCTCATGACAACTGTAAAGGCGGGAAACGCGAGCTTCGATGAGACCCCGTCCAACTCAACACGGCACACCTACTCTGCCATGATAGAGGTTAGGTTCTAGGCCCTTGGGCGGTCTCGCAGGATCGTACTTGATTCGAGGCGACGTGCCGTAGCCGCTTGGTATCCCCTCGGGTGCCTGGGTTGCTTTGTGCTGGTGTTGCAAGCGTCGTGCGTGGAGAGATGGAGGCGGAGACATCTGCGACCAGCCGAGCACATGCCGAGATAGCTACGAGAGTCCCGTTATCTCTCAAGAGTAAGTTATTCTCGGCGCCCCCAACAGTCGCACTCGCGATGTTGTGATACCGCCTCGCCAGCGACAACGGATCAGCGGTTCCGACGTGACACCGTAGTAACCGTGGGTATGAGAACCGGGATGCCCGAAGCCCTCCCGAGCAGCACACTGAGTACACAAGGGAGTGGGATCCAGTCTCTCGACGGCGAGATACTCAGTCATTGATCTGAACTTGGGAGGGACGGCGGGTAAACTCGTTCGGATCGACGTGGTCATTGAAACAATTCGGCCCCGTGGACGCAGTGCACGGGAGTAACAATCCGCAGCGGTTCCGATTGCAGATGGGGGAATGTTGTCTCGATTTCCAGGTGCGTCGCCGGAACGGTCATGTCGGACTACATCTGACGGGCCGTGACGGCATGACTTGCAAGGCCGATCCGGACCCGGCAGCGTGGAGAAGCTGCATGCAGAGCCGCCAGCTCGCTCCAGCTCGGCCAGGGTCTGGTCCTTGGCCCCGATTCGGTCTCGATGCAGTGCGGCGGACACACCAGGCCCAGAGGGGGCTAGAAGGGGCAAAACCTCTTCGCCAATTGCTGTTTGATCGCTGCGCACAATGTGATGAGACCTGGTATAATTGGCACACCGCCATTTAGACAGTCTATTTCCCACCTGAGCTTGGCTGCTTCAATCTCATTGTTGGTGTGTTCCAAGAAGCGTAAGCGGGCAAAAACCTGGAACCAAGCGATTCGCAATGCGGTACCGACCATGGTGCGATCAACTCTCCAGGCATTGTTCTTGTCAGTGTCAGCGGGGGCGCCGGGCTCTGTCCGGATCGAGCAACGACTCGGAGCCATGGCCTTCAGGTTTGCGGCCTTGAACTTTGTAGGCGAGAAGAAAAAGTCGCAATCAGGCCCCGGGAAGGTGAGGCGCCCGCGCTCGAAGCGACGCTAGCTCTTCGCAGGATGTGCGCTCGTCCTCTTGCTCTGGCGAAAACGTGGGGTGAGAAACAACGGTGAACCTTGGAAAGAGGCCGAGGATTTTAGGAATTTTTTTTTTCTGGCGTCGCTGCGCCCCCATAATGAGCTTTCAGAGAATTCCGTTGGTTGACGGAAAAAGGTGAGCAAGGTGAGTAGATGCGCTATGCCGCTTCGCGACTGGTGCATTCCTCGTCGTCCCCAACCAATGTCAGCGCAGCGCTGTTTTGGGAGCAGATCACCTGCCCAGGAGCAGCTGCGAGCGAACGGCACGGAATGTCTGAGAGCCTCCCAGCCAGCCAGTCCAGGATCGCACAGGCCGTTGCCCCATGCCCAGCCTAGTCAGGTGCTGCAAGCCACGTTCTCGAGGGCAATTCAGCGACGTGATTTGCCTGATGGAAAGACATCAAAACTCTTGTGCGAAGGTAAAAAAAAACAGTAAAAGACAGTGCGCAGACAAGTCGGGGTTATCCCTACATAGCTCGGAGCGCGCGAGAGATACGGATAGCAATATTTTTTACTTGAGCTCATGACAAGCGCCAACGCACGCCTAGAAACAATTGGGAAGTCCTCGCAGCTTCACCTTGCGGGCTCATGCTGGCGATCGAGATTCGCGCGGGAGATTGCGAGAGCAAAGGCTCGGCATCTTCCACCTTGAGAGCTCCATCGCGATCCCCAAGCTTCCATCCCACCATTTGTGTGGCCTGCTGGGGTGGGGTCAGTCCCAGTCCGTCATCGACCCATGCTCGACCCATGCTCAACCCATGGCTTGACCGGGTTAGATATGGTCAGTGCTTTGGCGCGCCCTCGGAGGTTTTGAGGTGAGCGCGGGATGACAGACACCCCACAGAGTCTGGTAGCAATGAAAGCAAGGAATCTCTCGTCAGACGGGTTTATTACCGTCTCAAGCGGTCCCTTAGAGCCTCGTAATTTCTTCTCGTACTGTGCAGCTTGGTCGCATCCCTTTGCGAACAGGAAGGGGAGAGTGGGGGAGGGAAGCTCGAGGGAAGGAAAAGTTCGGTGTTCCCTGCGAGGAATGAATTGAGCCTCGCCCACCCACCTAGGCAGAAGGCAGGGCAGGGACCGAAGGCTGGGAATAGTTTCATGTTGGACCTTGACACGGCATCAGCTTTCTCTTAGCCCGTTGAGTGGGAGCATCTCACGAGGTACAGTGCGTTAACCCCGCCCCTTTGCGTCGAGCGTACCACAGATACGGCGGGTCGAGCTGCGTTGACGCGATGCGCTGACGAGGGAGCCACAGAGCAACTTCCGCGGTGCGCTCGCTGAGTTGAGATCCCTCGGAAGTCGCGGTCCCGGGCTGAAAGAGAACCACGAGAGCGTTGCGGCGGGGTTTGCGGGGGCACGAGACCTGCTGGCATGTCACAGAGGACGCCCTTTCGACTGGCAGACCGCTAAATTTACACAATTTTGCAACGCCTGGTTTGCGACTCGGAAGGATAGAAGGGCGTTCAAACTGAGTGGATCACGTTTCGATGTTGGGCCTGGAAGACCGATTGCTGAAACGCAGTTCTACGTCATTGACTTGGGGCCAGAGCAGAGCGCGAGCCTGCCGCTAAACCCAATTTGGGCAGAGCAGGCGTTTTGTGGTCCGTCGCCGCCCCCGCACCCGGGACTTGGAATTCTCGGCTCGCACCATCAGCGCATCCTCATGGCGGTTTTCGCAACTCCTCGCGAGACCGAGTCCGTACACGACGCAGCATAAGCATGCGCGGGATCGCGACCGGGGGCGTTGGTCATGAAACCACCAAACCAAGGCTATTCCGGCCACGAGACCTCGACTCGCATGGAGATGCGGGGAGCATGGACTGCCTTGGGCTGGGGAAGCTGCGAGGTGCGAAGCTGGGAAGCTGGGGAAAATACGGATTAGCTCGTTGTCGACTCGAGCCTCCCGCTGATCCCGAACCTTGTTTCACCACCTGCAATGCCTGGATAGAAGCCAACAAAAAGAAAACAGGCGCGAGGCAACAAGGTAGTGCGGAAAGGACCTCTTTGCCTTCTACCCAGCCAGTCGGGACAGCTGGGATGAAAGGTGTCGTCCACCGAGAACCCCGTTTCTCCACACATGCTCCCATTTTGCGGGGAAAGACAACAAAGACAGATTTCTTGACCGTGCCGCTCTCCCGAAGGCGATTCACGCTCTGGTTGGAGTCATCCAGCCCTCCCGTCTCCCTTGATGCCTTGTTCCGTCTGGTTGTCTGCATTGCAGCAGACATGTGGGGATTCGGCGGTGCACGGCTCTGATAGACAACCAAGGCAGACGACGGGAATACGGATATGAGTGTGGACATGAGATGGAGTCTTTTGTCGGCTTTGTTGTTTGTTGTTGCTACTTCGGAATACCGTCATGGTGGGTGCCGATGGACGGAAAGCCCCCCCCCCCCCCTCCTCCCCCCCACCTAGCCGACCTCCCCATTCTATTCCCTTCAATTTAGCTGCCGCTTGGTGGCACCTCCGCCACCTCACAGCTATCTCGCAGCATACCCCAGCCCATCTCACCTCTTCCCCGCCGGAAACTCTCACCAATAATTTATAGCTTCTCCCGCAGTGGATCCTGGGGGGCATACCAATGTTGCCAGTTGTCACGTCTCCCAAGATGGGCGAATGCTACCATACTCGATACTAGTAGGGTCAGTCCGAGAGGTGATTGGCCTCTTCTCGTCTGTCAAGAGATTGGATGCATGCTGCGTACGGTTCAGCACCAAAACTTGGAACTCCCTGCCTTCCGTAGCCAGACCTGGTAGGGACACAGCGGGGAGCCGGAGCATAATCGGCAGCCCTTTCGCCTGAACAACCCTGCTCACCGGCTGCTCGTGTTATCAGCGTGCACTCAGTAGGCTACGCTAACATCCAGAGCTGCCTCGAGCACGCAACAATGCTCGCAGTAGTTTGCCATGTGTTAGGGCAGCACAGCGGCGAACCAGCCTGTGCTCTATCATGCGCCTCGACGGAGTCCTACTCATACCGAGCGCCTCTCGTCGACAATGGGGTTGATCTCGCACCGCTTGACCTGACCCGGAGAACGAGAGGAGAAGAGGGGAAGGCTCCTTCACCGCGGCGACTGAATACGCGGCCAACAAGCCCCGCCTCAGTGACCGCTTCAAAGCAAGGCGTAATGGCATGCAGGATGGGGAGCAGTTTTTTTCCTTTCCTTTTTTTTTTCTTCTTCTTCTTGCCGCCACTTTACCTCTCACTTCCAAGTTTGCCGTGCCTCGAGGTTGCGGTTGCGGTTACGGCCAGTGCGGCCTACGTGGTGGGCGGGTGGGGGAACAGGGGGGGCAGCGGGCGGGGGGCATGCGCCGGCATCGCATCGTGCCATCGTCCAGATGTCCATACGGATATCGAGCCCAAATTCCCACGGCGGCACACCAAAATCCCATTCTTGCCCGCTGGGAAGGATAGCTATCTCGCATGCCCTTCCAACATCTCTGATCCCCCCCTCCACTCCAGGAAAAAAAAAGAAAAGATAAGAAAGACCCTTCAAGATAGAGGGCGTCCATTTGCCGATCGCGGGGCGACCCTGCTTCTCGCGAAAGACCCTGATCTCCAGGACCGGTAAGGGAGTTGTGAGAAAAAATGTCATTGTTCTCCGGTGTCGTGATAAGGGGGAATCAACAAAGGCTCGGCCATCCAAACACGGCCGGCGTCGTCAGAGGAGAGAACAGCTGTTTTAAAACAGGCCGTGTCGAGTCCGTTCGTATGCGCAAAACGGTGGGGGGCGTGGGTGTAGAGCGGGCGAGAGCCTCCGGCGCCAGTGTCAGTGTCCATCAGCTCATCTGCGCTTTGTCGCTTTTGTCTGGTCGCCGTGTGTCGTGTCCCACTCTCGACATCTGCCCATAATGAAGTGCTTATCCCGTCCAGAGGTCCTGAGAGGTGGTGCAAATGACAGAACGTCTAATTGATACTGTGTATGCCAATGCATGGAGCGCTGCAGGCTCGCTGCGCTGCTCCCTCCTGTCCTCTCCTGTCGCGCGCTTGCACCGTCACATCTGACAATCCGTCGAGGTGCGCGCCGTAATATGAGCCGCGCAAGGACAGCCGTCCCCCCCTACGGCCCCCCTACGGCCCCCTACGGCCCTCTACGGATACGCTTACTGGTCGGTGCTGGTTCCGACGAGCCCACTTCCGACAGGTCCGCATCCACGACCAGGGGGCTGGCATATAAAAAAAATATGCCTACCTATATTGAACCCGGCCAACAACTCATCATACCATTATCATCAAATGAGGTTGCAGTGCGCCGTTCAATATTCTGACCTTCCTATGGGATGCCTTGGCTGGCAACAGCCGTGATGCCAAAATGCCAAAATGCCAAAATGCGGCAGGCACTGCAATGTGCGGTGTTGACATTCTAAAGGACGTCAAAACAAGAACATCACCATCTACTACTAGTGTTCAGAGATCCGAGGATGGTGGAGCTTGGAATGATGATTGTGTCCCGGTAATGCAAAAGCAAACATGGCATTTTGCTTTCTCGAGATGCCGTTTGGGCCGTGCCGCTCAGATTTTTTTCTCAAACTTCATGGCTCTGGATGAAGTCGTATCGCATGGCATGCGCGGCATGCAGAGCATGAAGCGATTAGATGAACATGAAGCCGTTCGCAGACTGTTGTCGGCGTCGATCGCTTGTTTTGGCAGGCCAGGCAGGCGAGGGGGGCTTGGTGCGAAGGAGGGGCAGAACACGCACTGTGCCGTGTGCTCGCCGCCGAATTGACACTGTCGGGCCAAATGCGCCGCCAATAACCCAAGCGGTGGAACGCCGTTGACAGAGAGGCACGAGTTCTACCACGTGTGGTGGTTGGGCCATGGCCCCATACACGGACAAGAAGACTTGTTACAGCCACGGGCTGCGATTGGCCAATGGCAGAGATAAGAAACATCCAACCACTGCCGACCAAGCCCGAGGACAGGGCAAGCTGGAGGGGCAAAGACAAAAAGAGGCGGCACCTTGGCGGCAGGCAATCTCTCTCGGTTGGGGCATGGTGTGGCAAGGATGGGGGTGAGAAAAAATGACGAAAACAAAGCCGAGCTCACCAACGCGGCTTGCTCCGGCTATCGGCTGCTCAGCCTGACTCTTTTACTCCTTCTCTCCCTCAAATACAAGCGACAACAGCAAAAAAAAAAAAAAAAAAAAAAGGGTTTCGCTCCCGCCGTGTCGCTGGTGTTTTGGGATCCGCGATATTGTCCAGACATGGTCCTGATATAGCCCGATAAGAGCTATAGTGTCGCGCAGCGTATTGCTGCGCATGCCCATATCCGTCACAATGCAGGTCAAACTCAACATCAGATCATGTTAACCAGAAGCGGCCAATTTGCAAAAGTCCTGGATCTTGTTTGGTGCACAGACGGCTGGGCGTGGGGTGTGGTGGTTGCAGGGGCAGTCCCAAGGCCAAGACGTGAGGAACATCCGTGGAATCCGAAGCACGAAGCACGACTTCGGCATGAAGCGCGGGTAGCTTAGGAATCTCCGACTGAAGTAGTATGCTACAGCAAGATTCAGATTGAACATGATAGGGAACTGCCGTTCTGTCATTCGCTGTCCAATCTGGCCGCCTGCCTTGGGGGCATGGCGAGACCGACGAGATACTGGCGAGGGTTGCTAGTGATTGAGCCGGATTCTTCCTGCGCCATAGGAACCCCGAAAGGCCCCGAGAGTGTGCAGCCATTGCATCCCGACCCGCGAAAGGAGCGATGGGACCATTCTGACACAGTCTGACGGTGTCATCATGAAGAAAAGTCAGTTGCCATCTCGGCGGTCAAGCTAGGTCGGGATCGAGGTACTGTAAAGCTCGGGAAGTGGCGTGCAGTCAGTCGTACAGGTAGCACCTATTGCCGAGCACGTCTTTTCTGGCCGCAGGGACTCGGAGCCCATCTCGGCATTCAGGTCAGTGGGTTGCATACTGGTTCTCCCTGAGTCGTGGGCACCTTATCACAGCAGTCTGGGGTTACAACATCTTGACGATCCTTCAAGTCTGTTGGACTGATGGAGCCTCAAAAAAGCAACCAACGAGATATCACGTTGTCTGCCCCGTGGGGTTGAAAAGGCAAGACGGTATGTCTGCCGCTTCCGGGTCTGTGCTTGTCGATCCCGCCCGCACGCCGTTCCAAGATCCGGACGACGTAAAAGACGAACCAACATCGAAAAACAAACGAGGGGAAAATATGGGGGAGGAGCGAGAATGCTAATTCGTAAAAGTGAGGCAAGCAAGGTTATTTCTGCAGGGAAAATGCAAAATGCTTTGGGCCAGTTGTCGACACTTGAATCGTCGCCCTGTCGGAAGATGCAGACGCAGGGTTCTGCCGCTCCTGGTTGCTGAGGGAGCCCCGGGCGGGTTGGCGCTCAGGGGTACGGATAGCATTAAACCGAAAATAGTAGCCAAGAGTCGCAATCCGGAGGCGTCTTGAGACAATATGGACGCCATGAACTTTGAATAGCTTCAATACCGGCAGCTGGTGCATGAGACACGGGCATTTATTGATGCCATCCTTCGACACCCTTACGCGACAGCATGACCGAATGACAGGTCCGCAACCGGCGCTACACCCCAGCCTCTGGGCTGCCACTTGGTGACACCAGTCGTGGACGGCGAGAATGGGAGCGCGACACTGATTGTGTATCATCTATGCGAAGCCGAGCGTGGGCTGAGGCAACCTTCAGGTTGGCGATTTTCTCGTCGCACCGGGTTGTGGCTGCCTTATCGCAGAGTCTCCCAGCGGGAGAAGAGAAGCAGAGTCGCATCGCGGAAGGCCCCGGGCTGGGTTTGCTCTCAGGATAGTATGTTGGATGTCAGATCACGTCGGATGTCGTACTGTAGGCTGTGGGCTGTAGGGTTCACCCAATCCGCGAGCCTGCACTGCAGGCGCCGACGAGGCATCCTCTCCTCCCACGGGGAAGCTCAAACGCTGCGTCCTGCCTGCGTAATGTACAGCCCCGAAAAGAGGCAATGGGCTCGCCGCTCGGCACTGGCAGAAATGCTGGTTAGCTATCGATTAATCCGAGATCTGCGACGGCCCCCGTCCAATCCTGTCCGTTCTCGGAGCTGCTTATCAGTGACCAAGATGCATTCGTGTTGGGTAACGAGCGCTGGCTGGGCTGGGTACAGTCGCCGTTAGCTAGGGCATATTGCAAAAGATGCACCAAATGTCACATCTGCAGGGCCGAGTTCAGGACGCAGGACTCGGTGTGTGCAAGGCAAGCCGGCTACAGCCCTCAGCGTCGGAAGTTCTCGCAAGAACCTCAGTCGGCGCTGTGGCAGGATGGGCAGGATGGGAAACCCATTGAGGCCTTTCCCGAGCCGTGCGTGCTCTTCCTCCCTGCGCTCCCCTTGCCGTCAGACCACAAACGGCAGGTCATGAGCTTGCCCGACCTCGGTGCGTATAATAGCATGGTGGAATCGTCCCGAGAATTTCTAGTCCGTTGGGGACCCGCGCAGATTGTCGAGCAACCAGGGACGCAGGAACAGAGGCCTGGTGTAGGAGTATGGAGGAAGGATGACGCGAAGAGGTTGAAACATCATGCGATGGACGGATGCTTCTAGCGGGGTCGTTTGAGAACAGTTGGGTAATCCGTGATCCGCAATCGGCAGGCGCTGATGGCCGAGGGTTAGGGCCCTTGTTCTGGAGGCTTGCATTCCAACGCCGGGGGCTGATGGCTCGAGGGTCGAGAGAGCCCGGCCAAAATTGTCTCGTCGACGGCGAGACGGCGTCCAAAACACAGTGCGATGGCCAGCGCTGTGTTCTTCGGCCTTCTGGAGGCTCCACCACACCGTGCGATAGCTACATTTTTTTCCTCATTCTATGTGGCGTGCGCAATGGCTTGCCTCTAACGCTAACACGGGCCAGGGGGCAGGTTAGCCTCATGCAAGACAAAGAGGCTAGCAGCAGGGGTGGAGACGACAATGAGCCAGGGATGGCAATAGCCACCTGGGCACCAGCAAATCAGCGGGCAGGAGCGCTGGAGATAACAAGACGCGGTGAGAAGAAGCGCGGAGATTTGTTAACCTGCGTGCCTGCCTGCCTTGTGCGCGCAGCATGGCCGAATAGGCTTGGACGGCCGCATGGGTCCAGGAGGGGCTAGGATGTGTTCATATCAGCCCTGCACGTCGTAGTGTGTTGCGTCTGCTCGGCCGCTGCAAACTTGTCTGTTTCTGGAAATGGCGACGACGTCGGCGAGATCTTGGAGCCAAGCTGCCAAGGCCAAGGGAAGGAGGGGATGCCCTCACTTCCATGGATGCCTGAGCTGTGATGTCGACGTCGAAAGAGGATAGTGTCGACACAGTGCTGCAGCCGACGCCAAGACAAATCACACTCCCAGACTCCCTACACTACATTTCCAAGAGAGGGGTGCACAGGCACCAAAAAAAAAAAAAAAAAAAAGAGGACCTGGAGAGGAACGAGGAGCATCCCCAGACTCCCCCCAGACTCCCCATCCCAGCGCCGCCATTGGATCATGGCTATGGAGGTCGCCGTTGTCGCCCTGCATGTCATGTTACAGAGGCGTATCGAGGTGGATGAGGAGGGGAAGCAGACGAAAAAGAAGGAGAAGCGGTCGGATGGCGTTCATTGGCCCTGCGTTGTCGGGGGACGGTCACCGCACCACGGTACCCTTTCATTGGCCTTTGGTTGTTTTGTCTGCCATGGCATAGTATAGCACATCACCGCCGTCACTTCAGCCGCGATGCCAGGCATGGAAAGCGGGCATGAAGCACGCCGCCATCTGTGCTCTCGCCCCGCTCTATGCCAACAACAAGCTCGACTTCGCCCATGTGCTAGCGTCTGCTCCAACTTGATGCTGCTGCGAAGGTGCGGAGCAGCTCTGTGTCTGCGCGCGTCAACACCGTTGACAGGAGACTGGCCGGCGACAGTGGCACGCCGGAGACATTCCGTGAGTTAGTTGTTGATCTAGCTCCGGTCGGGGGCCGATCTACAGACGCCAAAGTGATCCCGGGCGGGGAGGATAGACGCGTTTCCACTGCCGCCCCCTATCTTGGTCAAGTCTCGATTATACGGCTAAGTCCCTGTTGGATCCTAAACGCCCGAACGCATATTTTATGGGGCGACGTCTGGGCTATCGCGGATGCTCTCCCGCCTGCCATGCCACCGTGATGGATACGGGAGCGTTTGGAGCAAGGGAGGGAGCGCGACATCCACTCGAAGCCATGTCAAGCCGCTGCAGACCATCAGGCAGAGAGAGGATGGCGAAATTAAGTCGGCGGCAGGGTCAATATCTGGGTCTGGGAGGTCGATGGTGTGACTGGGGCCTGCCAGTGTCCTGCAACCTCGGACCACTCAATCAGAGTATCATAATTCCATATTGGCATGCTGGGCCGTCGACTTGCGCCGTTACCAGCAGATCCAATATCCACGAACCTCATATAGCAAATCTGGTGTCGAAGGCCGTTAGCATAGTGATCTGTCCAAAGGGGATTGCCATATCGTGCTCGAATGGAATTGTCGGACCCGTCCAGCGCCCTAGAGTCCAACGTGAGGGGAAGCCGCACCACTGAACCTCCAACCACTGACAGCGCCGAGCGAGCGAGTTGAGAAACGCGGGCACGGCGGGCTTGGCTGGCCTCGCACTAAAAATATTTGTTGGAAGTGCACCATGCCGATTGGGCTAGCCCCACCATCACACTTTTCCTCTTTTTGCCTCTCGAGTCACCTCGAGATTCGCCGCCAGCCAGCGGCGCAATCACTCGTGCATACCGCCAAAACCGCTAGGTGAGGGGGATAATCCAATTCAGCTGGGAACTAGAGCAACTTCTCGCGAGAAAACCCACCTCGCCCAGTCCTGTACATAATGGAATCAACTCTGCACTTGGTACGATCGCATGGTCCATCATGTTATGGGGTGCTATTCATCTTGAAGTACTCTGTTGGGGGCATACTTTCGCATTGCTCAAGGTGGAGCAGCCAAGATTGTCTGTTGCTGAGCTGATGCGTTCCACTGAAACAACGTGATAATGGCCAGAGCTTAGTTAGTTTCTACGGCGGCACAGCGAGCAAGATGCTTCCATCCCCGCAGTTGCAGACGGAGGCCAAAACAACGTTTGGGTAATTCCGGCCATTGCCGCCAAGCAAACCGCTTTGCCTTGCCGATCTATTCAGTGTGAAGGGCGTTCTATACAGCCACCGCGCTGAGGAGGTTTCAGCGGACCGGTGCCGGCGATGAACAGTGCGAGAGAAGCATCTGTGCTAAACCTTCTGCTGTAGACAGCTGCAACAGCGCTCGCTGCATTGCTAGTAGAAATGGGTAATTGTGGGAATCACCAAACTGCGTGACTGTACACTGGCAGCAGTGCTATCGGCGGACTCGCCGTTGCGCAGTGTGCTGAGGCGATGCGCCTGGCAATGCGGTATCTTGCTGGTGACTGGGTCGGAGAAAAAAAAACCTGTTGGAGGTCTTGGTCTGCGACTGGGCCTTCTCGGCCTCCCAGCAACTGGCTGAGACAAACCGTTTCTGTTGGCCCAGGCGGCCTGTGGCTGGAACAGGCGAGCATTGAACCGACGTCATAATGGCTGCTGAGTGTACCAAGGATGGAGGTACGAAGTACCAACGTACCCACGAGAGAGGATGCAAGAGCTGCAAGCCTCTCTGGTTGGTGCGCGGGCTGCTCCCATCATTTGCTGCTGGGGCATGGAAGGACGCGGCGTCCTCCGATTCTAGAATCTGCAGCAGAGCTGTCTGTCGGGCAGGCTGGGATTACAAACCGTGAAATAAAGCTCAATTGCAATCAGATGGAATGCGGATCTGGTTGCTAGAAACCGCTGCTATCGTCCATGATTTGACGACGGAGGGTGGATGGTGGGCAGTCATGGGCGGGGTGACAAAAACAAAGCGCCATTGGAAATTCAGGACTTCAGCACCGGCTCTGGCCCGCCCAGACGACACAGCAGGGAACTTGATGATGGCGCCACTTCTGGGCTCGTCTGGTCATGGTCCCTCACCGGCCGCGGAAAACCTTGGGACCTAGCCTGCCGGCCAAGCATCGCCAAGTGGGTGTGAGCACGATACGTTCTGAACTCTAAAGCTTCCAACGGGCTGGCATATCTTGCAAGACAGTTAGCAGCGGATAGCAAGGAGGGGGATAACGGAAATCGGCACACCGGCGGTAGTTTTCCGTTTGTTGCGTCCAGCTGCGACTCGCGTTGCCTGGGTCAAGCTGCACGGCGCCCGCGCTTGCCCGGCACCGAGACGAGGCCATTCTCGAAAGACGGCTCTGCAGCGTCGCAGGCCTCTCAGCGCGCACCAGTGGATTTGGACGGATTTGACGGGCGTGCCAGGGACTGTGTGACGGACTCGCACAGTGTACTTGCAGGGAAGTAGCCGCAGCTTTTTGGCTTGGAGGGGGCTTCTGGCCCAGGCTCTTCACCTCGCCATCGGTGTCCACCACCACCAAAAAAACCGAAGCCGCTAGCATGGTAGGCCCAACATCCTTGCAGGCTCTTGTACCCCCCTGTACGCTAGGCCCACAGTACGTACCTTCATTGCACACCCCCCAGCAGAAATTCTACACTATCCGTGCGCTCCATCTCATCCGCCTGCCATTTTACTGCTCTTTTCGCTGCCTTCATTCACCTCTCCGATGCTGACTCCTTTGCCATTGCCTCCTGCCTCCTCCCTCTCTTCTTCTCGCCAGTCCTTCCAGACAAGAAGCCAATTTCGGATTAATCCTGTAGTTTGTCGCTCTCTCCCTGAGGCTTACATTTTACGCCCTACATACGCTATAGTGCCGCGCAGCCGACTGGTCTGCACGTATTGTCATTGCCGTCTGCGACTGGATTACGAGGTGCGAAGCAGGTACGTGGTACTTGCCCCCAGGCCCTGGCACTGTCTCCCACACTACACCTCACCTTGGCTACACGCCGCACCCCCCCCCCCCCCCCCCCCCGGTCCATGTCATTCCTCAACGCCCCGTTATTCAAAACCAACGCTTTCGCCTCCGTCCCCGTCCAAACACTCCCCTCCATTCCTCTCGCCGCAAGCACCTCGCTGTGTTTACTTCCCAAGACCCTCGTGGCTCTTTCCCATCCCGAAGGTGGTCGCTGACAACAAGAGACAGCCGGGACCAGGACACAGGAATCTCGACTCTCACATTGCTCTCGTCGACGTCGATACCAACCAACCAACCACCCGTCGTCGCCACGGACAACACCGCCGGCAGCCATACCAGAGGCCGAATTGAGTGAGCTATCGGGGAAAATAGGTGGCCCAGCCCCTAGAGCAGCATTGCCGACCGAACATCAGATCCCTTTCACCGTTCCAGCGTGTTCGCAGAAACCAGCCGCTACTCCCGCTGGCCCCTCAATCTCATCTTCCTCGTCGGCTCCTAGTCGACCTGGTTGCTTTCCTTCTCGCCGGTCCCGGATAACCAGTGCGCCAGGCCCCCAGAGCCGCGCCCCGAGCCTTCCTCGACCTCCTAGGTTGCAAGGGCTAACCTCGTTGCTGGAATATTGCCGTGGTTGCTCTTGCCCTAGTTGTCGAGCTTGATATCAGTAAGTGACTTTGAAGCCCCAAAGAGAGTGCACGGCTTGCGTTGAGATCAGAGAGATGTAAGAGGGGGAGGCGGACCAAACACACAATCCTAAGCACGGCATCGCATCATCTCGCCACTACCCGAAAACTTCTCCACAGCGCTGTCATGACACTGCTTCCACACCTGTTTCCTCGCTGAATAAACCATCCCTCTCACCACCACCCTCCTCCTTCCGCTCTCCCCGCCCTACGCCATGGAGTCCTAAGATTTGGCTTCGAGTCGAAATGTCTTGCTGACATTTCCCCTGCAGCTTCTTTGACGGTCCTGATCGCAGCTCCGACAAAGAATCGCCATCAGTACCTATGAGTTGGTGTTGAGACATTCGCCTCGATTTGTCTTTTGACAACATTCCCCTCCAGCCCGATTCCTCGAGCACCCAAATATCCGCAGGAATGCCTTATACACCACCATCCAGCAGGTCCCCGGCCTCGTCGACCCCATCGTCGACCCCGACCTCCCCAGACGTCAGCCGGAGACCATCCTTCCACCACTCACCCAACAGCAACTCTCGGCCTGCCCTCCCCCGGTCAGCATCGTACCTGATGAAACACCGTAGGACACCATCGGCGTCCGGGCCTGTTTCGCGGCACACAAACCAACCCTCGCCAGAAGCTACTTCGGAGGATCTGAAGGGAATGGTGGCGAATACCAGCGTTCGGCAGTCACCTCCCCCAGTAACTGGCGATCGCGGGATGCCAAACGGTGCGATTATATCTCCCCCCGACTCATCCAGCGACGATGACGAGCTTCCCCATCGCGCCGAGGAGCGTGGCCGACAGATGGAAGACTTGAAGGCGCTACAAGCTGCTATTAGCCAGATCCCGCAGCGCAGGTCAAGCTCACCAACCAAGAATGGCACAGTCGACAGCAACTCGCCAGTTGCTGGGGATCTGACCATCATCACGTCACAAGGAAGTGCCATTGACGAAGGTATGCATCACAGCCTTAGCAAAAGTCTTAGCACAACCTCGCTCGACGACCTCGCGATCGTGAGCAGCCGCAGATTCTCTCACGCGAGATCGCTCACCGAGCCCAACATCTCGATCACCCCTTCCACCGAAAACTCGTTAACAGGTTCAGAGGAAGATTCTGACGAAGAGATGCAACGGAAACCCCAGATGGTACGGAAGAAGTCTGGGGAGCTTGTCCGACCCGCACTCCGACCTCCTTCGCGAAGGCGGCCCTCGAGCATGCCGGGCACCCCAACATTCTCCAAAGCTGTGCACTTCGATTCTCACCTCGAGCACGTCAGGCATTTCCTTCAAGTCGACCGGCCTCTTGCCGTCAGCGCAGGCTCATCACCAGTCGAGTCATACGAAAGCGACACCGAATATCCCTTCACCACAGATGATCGGCCCGCTTCCCGCACGCCTCCTTTCGAGTGGGAGATCGTAATGAACAACTTCCCAGTCGAGATCTTGGCACGCAAGGCGCTGCCCGTCCGGTTGGAGCGTGTGTGGTTGTCGACCGACCAGAAGTGCCTGATTGGGTCGATCGCAGTAGCCAATCTTGCGTTCCAGAAATCCGTTACTTGCAGGTTCACGCTCGACTATTGGAAGACAACGTCAGAGGTCACTGCCGAATACATGACTGAGATCCGGCCGGTAGAGACACCCAGCCGCGACAGGTTCAACTTCACCATCAAGCTCTCAGATCTGGCTAACCTCGAGTCCAAAACACTTTACTTTTGCATTCGCTATAGCGTCAACGGCCAAGAGTACTGGGACAACAACGGTGGCACCAATTTCCAAGCCGACTTCCGTAAGAAGATGCTTCCTCAGAATGGCAAAAAGGGTGTCATTGGCGCTGCCTCGCGTCCGGTGGCTGGCCTTCCTAAGAGCACGCGCCGCCCCAATCCCCAAGTTGCCCCAAGGCCGAAGTCGGTGCCCCTTGGCAGTGGTGACTTTGGCGACCACACGAAACTCGATTTTGACCAGTCCTTCCAAGAATACCTCGGCGAATCCGCACCCAGAAGCATCAGACTCAAGGGTGTCAAGTCATCGACCAATATTCCGAGCGATAACCTCCCCAGCCGCCTCACAGCGCCCAGTGGCCAAGCTTTTGCCAACAGGTACGACTTCAGTGCTTCACTCACAGCCGCCATCCAGAATGCCAAGGATCAGCTCTCTGTCAAACCCGACGGCCTCTACATGAAGCCCTCGAAGAAGGTCGCCGCCGCCATGATCAACAACATGAGTCCGCCCAAGAGTGTTCCGACAATCGAGAGCCTTGCTGTCAAAGCCCCGCCTGCCGTGCTTAACAAGACGGTAGCGCATGTGTCTGGCACGGACTCGCCCAGTGCGAGTATCTCGTCGTCTTCGTATGAGGAGCTTGTCCACAAGTACTGCTTTGTATGTATCTCTCGATGACAGTTCCCTCGACCCCGCTGCGACCAGGATTGGACTGGAGGCAAGCTCGCCACCTCTGTAATTGTCTATCTCGCTAACGCAAATTGTCACAGTTTGGCTCCAAGCAATCTGGTCTCCCTAGATTTGATGGTGCCGACGATGTTTCCAAGAGTACCAACAGCACCAACTCCCCGAGTTATGAGGGCAGCCCAGTGCAGATGGTCAACTACCAGCATTACCACAGCGGCACTCAGCACCACTCGCTGCACCCGAAGGACCCAAATCCCTACTTCCACCAGGGCTCGTTTGCCACGATTGGCGCTTCCCCGTCCGAGTCGCCCCTCCGGAGCTTCTCACCCCAACGGATGGACAGCCCTTTGGTAGGGACCATGCGCCCATCGAACCTTACGCAAGCCACCGGACGATCATCCCCACCAGCAACAACCGTGGGCAACTTTGTTCACTTTGCTGGTACGTCGTCGGATGAGTACCCATACCAACACATGCACGACCGTTTCCCGTTTACCAGTCCGGACGCTCATTCCGCAACAGCGATTAGGGGATAACTGGCTGAACAAGGCAGCTGAGGAAAGATTTGGGCGTCAATCATCTACGACAGCGCCATATTACGAGTGTCGTTAGCCGATGTCAGGCATTCCCGGCATGTGCAGGCACGCGACACATTCTCGCTCAACTTCGACATTGTGTACATTCTTCCCACGACTTCATCCTGCGGGAGTCCAATTTATTCACTGGCCACCTCTTGGTGCTCATTCTTCTTTCACAGCATCAGTCGGTGGTTTGGCGTTTCGGATCAACTTGTTTCTTTATTCTTGGCATGACGATAACGAGACTTGGTGTATGATATGACCCTGGCCTGACTTCGCACTGTTGGGGTCTGCGAGGAATTTCTTGGACGTGCTTTTCTCGCCCAAATCGGCTCCGGTACATATGGGAGGCGGATCCTGACATGGTCAAAAGGCGTCGCGTTTCAGTGCTCTTTTTCCACTTTCGCTTCTTTTGCATCACCTTGTCGAGCCTACTTGACGACTTGGGGGAGCATAGTATACGCCCATTTTTTTCTTCTGGTTTCTCGCGCTGTTCTTTCTATACTCGGGGGTTGATTCCGGTGCACATGCGAAACTGTGTTTCGGCATTCGAGGACAAGTTGAGGAGGTTTTGCTGGCCTTTGGAGGTGGTAGCGTCCCGGCAGATTGGCACGACCTAAGTGTGAACCGGCATAACGTACGCGTCTCAATACGTTTTATCCTACAACCAAGATTGTGGACCGCTCGAATCAGCCATGGGATCACCATAGGCTCCTCCTAGGGGAAGGTTGGAAAAGGGTTGGGGAAGAACTCGTTCTCATGGCGCGAACGTGTCCCGTTTGTGCCAGTTGGCGGGTAGTCAGGGAGAATGGAGATCATCAGGACAGGGTTTCAACGAGTTATAGGAGGCAATTGCGCCGGAGGATGTGGGTTATTATCAAAACAGAGCGATAAGGAGTGATCTTTGGTTGCAAGGCGTTTTTGGGGCTAGGTCTGGTCTACAGGACAGTGCAGTTCTTAGGTAGCACATGGTTGGTCTGGCAAAACATGGGAGACTGGAATAAATAAAAAAGAATTATTCAACTTTGCCTTGTCTCGATGAGTGTTCTGTGGTGCCCTGTGAATGTTTTGTGGTGTTGTTATGTTGCATGGGAGGAGTTGTGCTGGGTCGTCGACTTGGCTGTTGTGGAGTTTCGTCGATAGTACGGCTCGAGCCGGAGTGCACTTTTTGGTCGAACTGCTCCGGAATACAAGCGCGGGATCGAAGCTTGACAGGAGACCAAGACCGGGGATGTGATTTGCGTCCAGATTCAGGGATGGGCAGCAGTAGATGGAGAACTTGACCCGGCTGCCCCGGGGGGGGAGAAGGTGTTGCTCGGGTTCCGTGGGTCAGGGGCTGAGGCTTGGTAGTACTACTGAGCTGCTGCTGTGGCTTCTTTTTTGGACGGGGGATGGATGAGTTGGGGTGGGTGGGTTTGGGAGGATGAGGGTCAGGTCGTTCGGATTGAATCCACACTCATTTGAATGTGTGTATATCGGCTATATTTTGTTAGAGTGCGTGGCTTTGCTTGTCTGCGTCATTCGCTTATTACGTTTGTTATAACAATGGTAATCGTAAAAAGCCTCGATTCGTCTCCTCTAATTAGGTGTTGGAACTCAGTCTAGCGGAGCCCAGACTCATATCTCGTGTCATCGTTGACGCTGCAGAGGCCCCGAGGCCGATTGTGTCCTAGGGATCGCGTATAACTTGTCCAAATCGCAGAGCATCTAGGCGGCAAATAAACATCATGTCAGTGTCTACAAAAGAAGAATGCAAGAGAAGTATTACCTGTCTCGTCCCGAAATTCGATGGCCACTTTATCCGCAGCATTCGCCTCCCTATTACGCCGCCACAGCTGGACGGTCTTGCGCTTATTACCCCCTCGCCGCCCGAAAATACCGATTGCAGTGCTATTAGGATTTGTACTTCCAACAACACAGTCGAAACGGCCAACGTTCCACTCGGCATGGAAATGGCTTCGCTCTGTGTCTAGGACCAAGTCTCCCTCACGGTCCCGCTCGGGAGTAGCGAGGAATGACATTGTCACAGCTGGTGTGGGCAATCCATCCCGGCTCCAAATATGGACGACTTGTGACATGGCGAGGCGTTTCTTGTTGCCAGTATCCCAAAAGACTCTGATACTGCGGGTCTCAAACTCAGCCTTGAGGTCCCGGCCGCGGGTGAGACTTTGGAAGAATATACGTTGTTTGATGTTGTGGAATTTGTATTCCGGTCGGTTAACTTGGTAGAGATCATGGCCACCTGGGGTGATGATTGTGATGGTGTGGGTAGCGAGAAAGATGATATCGAGGGAGTTGGTGTCGGTGATGAAAGGGTGATCTCTGAAGGGGACTCTCACGACGAAGTTGGTGTTAGATATCCCTAGTATAGAACTACGGGTGTTTTGGGGGGGAGGGGGGTTTGCGCACCTAGATGTTTTATCCTTGTATTATCATCCTGGCATTCAAAGTGGAGGACTGTCGTCTCGTCGTCTCGTGCTACAACGCGCATGGATTTCAGTTTTAAGGTCCGGTGCTCTCTCGGGACGCTGGAGTCTAAAACCCTAGTTGTGTCCTGTGGTGTTAGTGTGTCCGCTTGTGCTGGAGAAATGATTCGGGTTTAAAGTGAGGTTGTATCTTACAAAGTTGCTTCAACATATCTGAAGCGTGCTTCCGGGCTGTTTGCGTCCCTATCCCGGATGTCGTCAACATTCATTCCCACAATTGACCGGTATTTCTGTAGCCGTTTGTCCATAATTCTACTAGGCCCTAGCTGTGCGATGTCGCTAGGACCTTTCCGTATAGTGCTGCTTGGGTCTTGTTGTATGCCGAAATCGTTTGTTGCTTCTGTCGTCTCCGATGGGTGACGAACATGGCGGCCCTCAACATTCCTATTTTCGATCATCTGGTGTTGCACTGGCGCAGCTCCCCGAATGTTCAGGTGGTGGATACCCTCACAAGCCAGTTGCCACCATAATGGTTGCACAAAAATGGAATAGACATCATAAATATCCTTCCAGCGGCCATCCAGAGGCCCGCTGTTCGTGATTGGCCAACATAGTCGGCGAAGACCTGCTAATACGCTGTCGCCCTCCAATTTAGAGTATTGGTCCACCAAAAATGCTCTACACTCGCGGAGAGCCCCTGAGATTATATCGTGAGTCTTCTGCGGAATGTGAACCCACCCGTCGAGTCCCGTTCGATCTTGGAGTCGCTTGAAATCTGCTTTGAGCTGGTCCAGCAAAGCGTCAAGGTATAGTAGCTGTCTTGGTGCATTTTGAATGCGGCCGAAAAGTCTCCCAACTTGTTCTACGCATGCTGCCACCGAGATCACAAGTCCAGCAATCCCAATAGCGATTTCTGCCATGATTGAGAGCTTTAGTGATCAGTGTTTGGGTCATAAAGACGTGGATTGGTCAAGTAGCCATTTTTGGGCTGAAGAGGGGGAAGATACGCCTGATGGGAAATTTGGTGCTGGGAAAGAATGGATGAAGGTAACCAAATGTGAAAGATATGTGTGTTGCTGACACGACGGGTGTTCCTTTTTCCTATCTTTGCCCCATTTTGTTGCTCACCACCCACCCAGTGCCCCAAGTTGGCTCCCTTGTCACACAAACGCCCCTCGGCGGCATTAGGGGCAAGAGTAAAAGCCTGGGTATAGCCCGGGGCGTAAACATTAGTGTACAGCCAAAGTTGTACAATGGAAGGCGAAATGGGTGTCGCTAAAATTTTAGTTAACTTTTTTAAGGAATGCGGGGTCAGCCTATGGCATTTGTGGCTTTGCGGGTTACACCTGTGTACCGAGCGAGCAATGCCTAACAAGACTCGTTTAAAGGGTGCCTTGCGCCCTCTGCCCTCCCCTTCCTTCCGTCCTAGAGTCAGCGCTCTCGTGTCAGCTACGACTATGACGCCACAGCTCGATGTTGTACAGCGTATCCTAAAAACTTTGCTGCTACAATGATTTGAGACTCAACAACGAATAGCCTCAAGAGCTTCGTGTTTCTACTGGGTGTCCATTAAGGTCTCCCTAATTTTAGAGTCGGGCGAAACCAGCATGCAGATATTATTTGCTAGCGTGGCCGGGGGCCCGCTGTTACCCCTTGGCAGAGAAAGCTTGAGATTTATAACAGTGGGCCGATTGCAACGCTAACCTTTAATATCCCAAAGATGTACCCCACCGATCGGGTCCTGGATGATGATGACCCTGTTCCCAGCGGCTGGCCCTACTGTCGTGGTTGGACAAGCCACCAGTATGCCGGGGTCGCTAGGACCACTTCCCCATTCGACAACGACTGAGCAATTGCTGCGCATCGCGCGCTACAGTCAAGGCTTGGCTTCAGCAAATCAAAGCGACTCTCTACCATGCTAGGAGAGCTTTGTCTCAAATCTGGGATTACAATTGGGCGCCATGGCGCTGAGCTGGTGTTTTTTTTTTCTGGCGTGGAGCAGCGCTTCTGTGGGGCAGGACAAAAGCGCATCCGGACTTGGGCACGGCGCTGCCCAACCGCTACCTAACAGTAATAGATATAGTGCGGTAAAGGTCCCACGGTCCCCGCAGTTTATCTCGAACTTTAGCTGTGTCCCATCCTAATCATGGATCTGCCTGCTACCGGCCAAGTCCCGCTCCTGGCTCTTGTTGCCCTCTTTACGATTGCAGCCTACTGGTGGCTCCTCGCTAGACGCCCGCGCTCGATATCAGAACCCACGCAGCACGACCAACAGCCGCCGAAAGACGGCAGGACGTTTCGCCTCCGCGGGTTGCCTTTACAATGGAGCGCTGGAGACGTACAATCCCTCTTAGAAGAGCACCATCGCTCAGCCGCTCCCATCGTCAACTCCCTCGCCCCCGAGATTGACGGCAAGTTCAGCACTAGCACGGTCACCTTCATGAGCGCTGCCTTTTTACCTAGTTCGACGCGGCGCATCTCGTTACCGAAGCCGCCAGGAGACCAGCGGACTCGCGACGCGTCGCTCGACGATGACTTCTATGGCATCACGACTCTCTTTGCTCCACCTCTAGAGGACCACAAGGTCGATGTCATTGCGATATCCGGCCTTGGCGGACACGCTTTCGGGTCCTTCAAAGAAAGGGGCGGCAACCACATGTGGCTACGAGACGCCCTGCCAGACGATCTCACCAGGGAGAAAACCGATCGCCCAATGGCGCGAGTAATGATTTACGGCTACGAGTCGACCGTCGCTCAGAGCAGAAGCATACAGAACTTGGAGGACCTTGCAACATCGTTTCACAACAGCCTGCTAGCATTGGCCAACGCCCCTATCATTAGACCTATCATTCTGATCGCTCACAGCTTAGGAGGCTTGATTATCAAGCAGGTAGGTCTCATTACGACGTTATCTCGCATCCATAGAATTCTGACGTACCAAGCAGACTCTGATAGCACTATCAAAGTCGAAGAATGAAGTCGACCTCCGGTTAGTTCAGGCGGTATACGGAATCGTGTTCTTTGGCGTTCCGCATGACGGCATGGACACCAGTTCACTTTTTGCGATGGTCGGGGATGGTCCAAATCGCCCCTTTATCGATTCCCTCAGCCGCATCAATTCACAGATCCTCAGCATCCAGCAACGGGAGTTCCACACGGCTTTAGGAAGCGAAGGCGACTCGGAGATTGTTTGTTTTTACGAAACGGTTGAGTCGCCAACGGCCGCCCAAAACACAGATCGCAAGTGGGCAATGACCGGGCCAACCGTTACCTTAGTCACCAAGTCCTCTGCAACACATTGCCGTCCGTGGGAAAATGGCCCTGAGCATGTGTGTGCCGTCGCCCGCACGCACTCGGATATGGTCAAGTTTGGACCGCAGGACCACGAGTATGACAAAGCTCGCGAGAGGTTGAGGGGCCTCGCCCAACGGGCGTTAGGGGTATGGCGTCGAATCCAAAGTTCAAATGCAAAGTGTACGTACTGTAATATATATTGCCTAAAGATGGTTAATTGGTGATACTAAAATTCAATATTTAGTCCTTGTCCCGTATAACTATAATCTCGACTTTGTAGGGCGGTCTGAGATTTTGAAAGACCTTAAGCAACAATTAAGCCATAACCGGCGCCAAGGAGTCATTACGCCGCGGCCTAGAGTAGCACTGCATGGTTTAGGCGGCGTTGGGTAGGTCTCCCTTTATACAGAAATACTGCTTAGTTTAACTGGTCATAGTAAAACCCAGATTGCGCTGGCCTACGTATATTGGCTTCAAGAGACGTGCCCAGATGTGTCTGTCTTTTGGGTTCACGCCAGCAGCGCCGAGCGGTTCCGCCAGTCATACACCTCTATCGCACAAGAATGCCAAGTCCCTAGCTACGATGATCCCAAGATGAATATATTACTCCTAGTAAAGATGTGGCTAGAGAGAAAGGACCGTGGCAGGTGGCTTATGGTTATCGACAATGCCGACGATACACAGGTCTTTTTCAGCCAACCGTCAGAGTCCATAAGTACCGGTCTATCCAGCCCTGGTAGAAACCTTGGACACTACCTTCCCGAATGCACCCATGGCACCATCCTCATCACGACCAGGAACAAACAGACAGGCTTAAGGCTGACACAAGGGAAAGGTCCCATAGATATCGGGAAGATGGACGAGAACGAGTCAAGCCAATTACTTCGTACGACGCTTAACGGAGTCAACGCTACCGCGGCGGAATTATCAACGTTTTCTTCTCGGCTAGAGTACCTACCCTTGGCACTGGTCCAGGCAACCGCATTCATACAAGAGAATACCATATCAGTAAGCGATTACCTTCAGCTTTTAAACAAGAGCGACCAGAACCTCGTAGACCTGCTGAGTGGGGAGTTTGAGACAATTGGGAGAGACTCTGAGACTCCTCGTGCCTTGGCGGAGACATGGATCCTTTCATTTGAGCAGATTCAACGACAGAATACCTTAGCGGGCGAAATTCTGTCGCTCATGAGTCTCTTTGACCGCCAGGCCATTCCATCGAAATTTCTATACAACCAACAGCATCAGGGAGGAGAGTTAGCGGCAGAAATACAGTTTACAACGGCTTTAGGAGTTTTAAAAGCATTTTCTTTCGTTACCGAGGACAAAGACCATAACCTAGATATGCACCGGCTTGTGCAGCTAGTCACTCGGAAGTGGCTCGTCAAGAAGGGCACAATGCCGCTGTTCACAGGACAGGCGTTATTAGCATTATCTCAGGCTTACCCATTCGGCAGCTTTGAGAATCGCGCAGTATGTGGGGCATACCTTCCACATGCATATGCTGTGTTAGACTCTAAAGACACAGGGTCAAAGGATGAAAGGGTGGCAAGAGCATCGCTCCTCCATTGCGTTGCTGGGTTCTTCTCTTTTCAAGGCCAATGGAAAGATGCAGAGAAGTTCCAGTTAAAGGCTGTAAAGTGGCGAAAGGTGGTACTAGGCGACGAGCATCCCGACACACTGACTAGCATGAACAACCTCGCATCAACGTACTGGAACCAAGGCCGATGGAAGGAGGCCGAAACGCTCAAGGTCCAGGTGATAGAGATGTATAAGAAGGTGCTGGGCGACGAGCATCCCTCTACGCTGACCAGCATTGCCAACCTCGCATCAACGTACCGGAACCAAGGCCGATGGAAGGAGGCCGAAACGCTCGAGGTCCAGGTGATGGAGATGTGTAAGAAGGTGCTAGGCGACGAGCATCCCGACACGCTAACCAATATAAACAACCTCGCATCAACGTACTGGAACCAAGGCCGATGGAAGGAGGCCGAAACGCTCGAGGTCCAGGTGATGGAGATAAGGAAGAAGGTGCTGGGTGACGAGCATCCCGACACGCTGACCAGTATAAACAACCTCGCATCAACGTACTGGAACCAAGGCCGATGGAAGGAGGCCGAAACGCTCGAGGTCCAGGTGATGGAGATAAGGAAGAAGGTGCTGGGCGACGAGCATCCCAAAACGCTGACCAGTATAAACAACCTCGCATTAACCTGGAAAAGCCAGGGCAATTTTAAAGATGCTCTAACATTACTGCAAAATTGCCTTCATCTTCGACAACGAATACTCGGCACAGATCACCCTAATACCGTCTTTACTCGTACTACCCTAACCCGTTGGACTAAAGAAGCGACACAGACTCCTTAGCAACTACAGTGCTATATTATAGTATATATGCTCGGCATTATGTCTTCACAATCAACCTCTCATCTTCTCTCATATTTTCTCTTTCATAACGTGACACAGGAGGGGTATAGGGGGATACGTTAATTTATATCTTCTCATAGTTCGCTGAGCAAGCTCTAGCCCCTTCTATGTGTTTCGTTGTTGTTCTACTATAACACAACACGTCATTTGTGTCAGAAAGGAGGGGTATGGCCATGCGAGCTGAGGTGTGGTCATTCGAGCCGAGGTGTGGCCATGGAATGAAGTCAATCCAGGGCTACCATTTGCTACCCACGTTGCCACCATACACAACTATAATAGAGATACCCTGACGAAGCCAGAGAGCTACAGAGAGAAACACAAGCAATACAATCAAGCAGCTGTAACCCCATCAATTCACCTAAATCCAGTATGTCGTTTTTCTGATAGGAAGAGAGAGTGGGGAAGGGTAGATGGGTCAAGTCACCTTTTAGACGAGTCAGCCGTGGACCAGTTTTAGCTGCGTTAGCTATTACTCCCTTGGTACCTCACCGCTACAAGTGCAATCTTGTTAAGCCACACAATCCATAGGCCTTTCCCGCACTCCTTAAAAAAGTTAACTAAATTTTCAGCGACACCCATTTCGCCTTCCACTGTACCCGAGTTGAAACGAGAAGGACTTTAGGCAACCAGCTCATCCAAGGCTCTCAAACTGCGGCACAACACCTTGTTTGCATGAAAGACTGAACACCGCAGCTGTCAAATGCTTGCGCAACCCCTCATGTCTAACTCGCTTTAGGATGTTGGGCGCGACAGAAAAAATCCCAGGCGGCGCCGGAGCCTAAATCGCACGACGTCTCCTGGCCTATGAACGACCCACACTCCGCAGCCAGCCTGAGATACAAACAACGAATCTTGAAGCTGAGGCGAGTCGGATTTAGTCCAAGTGGCTGCTGCATGTGCTCAAGAATTGCCATCTGTCCGGTTCTGGCTTGATAGATTTTATCTGCCTGAATCCAGGAACACCCAAAGCATGTGCCCATCCTAGGCCCTCGCACACAATACACACGGGCATCTCCTAATACCAAGGTGCTTAAGCGGCGGTCAACGCGGTATTAGTACGGCTACCCTCACAACATCTCTCGACGACCCTGTTTTCCCTACGCGCGACTAGTGCTACCTAGGCCACCATGGAGCACCATGAGCAATCTGCTCCCTCTAAAATGCTATACGCGGTTTCCAAATGGCTGGATTTTTGGAAGGGCTTCAGAAACGGGCCACACATCGATTATGAGCAGGATGAACGGAGAGTAAGTTTTCATCTCGCCTCTTCTCTGGAGCCAGTTCCTGTATGGTACTCATAACTGACATTGGCAACGAACAGAGAATCATGAGGATCTAGCAACTGATGGACGACTTCGGCTTCAGCAAGAGAGTCCTCTTCGTGGGTGCCTCGGGCTTTACGGCAACCGCTTATACCCTCTTTGTCCTCAACGTCATCAAACCCGCCCTGTTCTACGTCTACCCCCCTTGTGGGAAATTCAATTCCAATGCCGGCATGGTGCTAGATGAGTTGACTCTCATCGGCTCTGCACTCGGTATGTTTGTTGCTGGCCATCTCGCCGACCTCTGGGGGCGCAAAAAGTTGTACGGCTATGAACTCGCAGCCCTCATGATTGCCACGCTGGGCATGTTACAAGCGTCCGAAGGCTTCCGCTCTCGTGGGACAGATGGTGGCACAAGTGAGTCTAGCATGGACATATACTCATGGCTCGCCTGGCGGCGCTTCATCCTCGGATGTGCCATCGGGGCCGAACATCCTCTGGTTGCCATCATCACGGCAGAGTGGGCAGCAACCGAGTCCTGAGGGCGCATGCTGGCATCTGTCTTTGCTTTCCAACCCATTGCCAGGTGTTTGGCATACGGGGTCGCGTTGGTGGCTCTGCAAATCATTAGCAGTGTTTATGGGCTTTCGCCAGATGATAACGCAAGCAGCGACTTATCGAAACTGGTTGCCGATCTTCTTTGGAGGTGGGTCGTCGGGATCGCTATAATACCCGCCGCATTTGCGGTTGGTTTTCGTTTTACCATTCCTGAGACATCGAGGTATCACGCGTACATTGTACAGGACTTGCTTGCCTCTGAGGAAAGCGCCATGGAGATGTTTGGCGGCGCCGAAGGTGCAGCAGAAGCGGAGGAGATAGCGGAAGCGAATGAAAACGATAGCGGTGGCGGTAGCAAACCCATCAGCTGGAGGAAATGGCGGGAATGGTGGAACGGCGCCTTCCGATATCTCGGTGAGACAAGAGCGGGCTTGCATCTGTTCCTGTTGTCATTCCTCTGGATATTGAGCGACGCGGCATGGTACTGTCTCTCCTTGGACTTCCAAAGCTCCATGTCCACCTTTTTCATTTCCAAGCCATCACTTCCCAATAACAACAGCAACAACGGTACCCAAGACAATTGCCCAGACCTGGGCAACCAGAGATCCAATCCTGACGGCACCGACACGACCGTCTACCGCGAGCTAGAGCGGAACTCGACCCGCTTCATGCTTGTCGTGTCCATCGGCTCCATCCTGGGCAGCTCCATCCTTATTGTCATCATCAACCGCTTCCACAGAAGGAATCTGCTCACGGCAACCTGCTTTATTCTGGCAATCCTATTCGCCATCTCCGGTGGCATCCTCGTCGGGAAGGGTAGCGCAGGACGGATCCGCGGGACGGAAGTTGACGTTTTCATCGGAATGATGCATTTATTCTTCAGCCTCGGCCCCAAGACGCTGATTCTCATCGTTGGGGTCGAGATCTTTCCTACGGTTTATGGAGGAACATTTTACGGCATGGCGGCCGCGATGGGGAAGCTCGGTGCTGTCGTAATTCGGCCCATAATAGGAATCACGGGGAGATCGGACACGGCACTGGGTGTGAGGCTACTTGTTGCAACAGCCCTGATGGTGGTTTGTGTGGGGCTGTCGCCTCTTCTTCTATTGGTACAAGAGGAAGTTCTGGAACCCCAGAAGAATGATGGTCGAACGGAGGGGGCAGCGGTAGCGGCCCTCTCAGAGAGAAAATGTTCAAAGGTTGACCTGTCTTTCTTTCGGCGTCAAAAGAAGCCAATCTTATCCTTACTATTCGGGCTCTCGAAAACGACTCCAAACTTTCTATACGAGTTACAGCCAGCTCGTATCTACGAAATCTCTGAGGCGACCCTCTGACGCCGACGCGCTAACAAACCGTCTTCGCTAACTTGAGGAAATTAACCGATTTAAAAGAGGGCGTAATTCTTAAACGCATTATCGACTTGCCTAGTTTCTGCTGTAGTTCCAATAGGCTTGTGTGGATGCAATTGTAGGAATACTCGCCAGGTTGGGAATTGTCAATGACTTGGAGTCCTATTTTATGGCGGGGAATGTAAACGGTACCATGCATGCTGTATTAAGTCTAGAACTTCAGCAGTCGGGAATCAGAGTATCGGTGACCAGGTTCAAAGTAATGCGCCATACAGAGAATGCCTTTAAATAAGGCAGTTTAACGTGTCTAGTCTTATCCGCCATGATGATGCTGGACTTGTCGATGGCTTCTCACTCGTCTTGCAATAGTTAACAAAGTTGTTTATCCGAGTCGGCTTCGCCCGGCCACGTCAGATCCCCGACCGGGGCATCGTCGTCATTCACGGGAACGGGCTCATTCTCCGACGTCTTGTACGACGGGTCGCTGACTTGGCTTTCGGGCGCGCCCTTTGGTAGGTCATCTAGGACTTTATCATTGGTGTACCTAGGCCTATGCGACTTCGGACATGATAAGAGGGGTCTAAAGTTTCCAAGGTATTTGTAGTCAAATGTTGGTCGGTTTCGCGAGGACGTTGTAAAACCGATGAATGCCTTTCTTTAGAGTTAGATTGTTTCTACCGCCTCGATGATTATTAGTTGGGCTTGATAAACATGCCCAAAGCTGTGAGTTTTGGCTCATGGTGTCAACAGCGTCTTCGTATCATGACGTAGCAATGACATCTATGATATCAATGTTATGGTGCAGCGCTTCCGCCAAAAAATAAAAATAAAATAAAAAATCTCATGGAGGTGCGTCTGGCACAAGGAGGTATCTTGGAGTAATGTTGATGGAATTTATTAGGGTCGTGGTGACGGAAGTGGTCTTGCACCTGCGCGAGGAAAACGGGGGGGGCTGGAGCACTGGCCTAGTGGCCTGTGCAGGCGCTCCTTGCCTGTGCGCCTGGGAGTGGGGCACTCCCAACAAGGAACGGAACAGCAACCAAGCTTCCAATCCAAAACCCCCCCAGCTTGCGATCCAAAACCATGCGATCGCAACGCCGCAAGTGTCTTCAATGCTGTGAGGCGGTTCATTCTCGTAACGGTCTCTTTCGACAACTCGGCAGCGGCTGTACCAAGCGTCACACCCTTGGGCAATGGTTTAAGGAATTTCTGATTTGAAGCTTGCTTCAATTTACGACTTTTCCACACATAACGATCTTTCGTCAATCGCCACTCAATTGCAACACTACGCAACGTACGCAAAAAGACGGAAATCGCCATATTCCAGCATCATGGCCACTACTAGGGCTCCCGGTGGCCCTCCTGGCGACCCAGGCGGACAGGGCGCTGAGCCAACGTAGCCCCGACAATGCGATCGCTACTGTAGATAGTGGCGTAGCTTCGAGCGTAGCGAGTAGCTCCCCGCAGGGCCCCTGCCGGAGGCGCCGCCGGGGGCAAAAAAACCAGAGAAAAAGGGCATATTTGGTAGCTTTGAGCTTGTTTTATGTGCTTCATTGCTTACCTTACCTGCCTACTTTGCGCTAGCCTTGCCACTTGGCTACTAATTGTGCCACTTACTCACTTAAGATATGGACTCCGGCTTCGCTTTAACAGTTTCAATAGGTACTCTGCAGATCCAAATCGCACCTATTGACGCCGTATTTTAGGGGAAGACACTACATTCATCGCAGGGGATGGGTCCGACATCGAAGATAACAACGACAGCGGCTGCAGTACGGACACTATGGACTGGATATTCAGAGGTAATACCACCGGAACCTAGGCACCGGGCACCGGGCACCTTGAAGGGCCGATCAGTGAGGCAGTTTGGCTCAGGCTAAGGCGGCAACTGTGCTCAGTTTTAAAGAAGCAAAGGGAAATTTATCGTGTCGATTTTGGGTGGTGTACTTGTACTGGCTGCTGTATAGGTAACTACTCTAATAATAGGATTCCCGGATCATGAGTCAGCCGCACGGACATGGGCCTACAATTTAGGCAAGAAGGCCGCTGCTTACGTGAGGGCAAATTATTAAACAAGGACCTAGGAGGTCAGTGTGCTATAAAGCGTTTCGATTCCATTCATCCCGTCAAGTCTTATCACCTTTATGGTTTTAACCCGAGAGCAACCTCAGCCCCTAAAAAGACTCAATGCATCTTCTGGCCTCTTCCTACAATGCGCTGCTCGCCACTCTCCCATTCTTCCCCAGTCGTGTCGCGGCAGCCCTTAACCCCAGCTGCCGTCCCGGCGGCAACTTTGACCTCTCGAAATGGGCTCTGGAAACCCCTATCGACAACGGCAACGGACAGCCCCTTGTAATCTCAGCTGCGAGCCTCAGTGCGGGTAATGATGGCTGCAAAAACGGGTGGCAGGATAAAGGATCCAATCACCAGTGGTTCTTTACTGTAAGTTGCTTCGATCCTTATGGGTATCCATCACCTCTCCCTCTTTACTTATAATTGCCCCCAAAGGAATCTACCGACGGCTCCATGGTCATGAAAGCGCCTGGCTACTCGAAGGACCACCCCTGTATCAAGTGGTCCGGCTCAAACCACTGCCGGACCGAGTTCCGCGAGACTTCGCCTACTTCGTGGCCCCCATCGGCCACTACCAATCGGCTGCACGTGAAGCTTGTCGGCATCCGGGGGAGAAACGTGTGTATCGGGCAGGTGTTCCAGGTCGGCAGCAGCGCGAACAAACCATTCGCCGAGCTGTATTACCACGACGACGGCACTGTCGTTATAGGTGTCGCGACGTGCCAGGGCGGCGCCAACGACGGCTGCGATCAGGACATGCAGCCACTTGGCGTTGTGGCGTTGGGAACGGCGTTTACGTACGACATCTGGTTCGAGGGCAACGTCCTGAAGGCTGGCGTAAACGGGCAGATGAAGACGCTCAAGACGTACTTTACGACGCCTGGGGCTATGTTCAAGGTTGGTAACTACAACCAAGGGACTGACGACGCAAGCGTGCACATCTTGGAGCTGACGACGCAGCATGACGGTAAGAAGTCATCTGATCTATAAAGAAACAACAACCCCCCCCCCCCCCCCCCCCCCAAAAAAAAACACTCTCAGCCCCACAGGTAGATCAGCCCCACAGGTAGAAAAGCCCCCGTCTTTGGGTTACCTTTGGATCGTTTATGCGAGACGGTAAAACCTCAACTCGGTGATGTTTGTTATATACAAGTTTTATGCTCAGACTGTTAGGATAAGACGCGGGCTGGAAGGCTTCGTATGGGAAGAGTCTATTTGGTACTGACCATAAGGAGCGCTGCAGAACAAGTCAATGTCTGATAAAGCTCCCCAGTTAATAATCATAGTAGCCAACGTAACAGCTAGCAAGCCGCCGAGGTAGACCTCCTGGCTCGAAGAACAGCTGGACAAGCCCGGTATGCCGTAAGCAGGCAGCTTATAAACGACCTACGTATACGGCGACAAATACACCCTCTTTTGTAGGGCTTAGTGGTCGGGTGAACAACATTCTCAGATGCAGCATGTGTCAACCTAGATGTACTGAAGCCCGCTCTTCGGGGCTAACTGGGCGGACCTCCGGACTTTGGTGTAACCCGCTTTCGTTGCCGATTGCCCGTGTCCCATCTGTATCTCCATCAAGGTAACATCTCCCTCGCCCCATGTTTGAGAAAAGAATGGCATACTCGGGCGCTTGGTCACCCAAGAATTCCTCAATCTGAAGCGTTGTGGAGTTTATGAGCCGCATCCCTGCTCCGAGTCCTGGTGGGAGTGTCCGTGGTGGTGACTGGATCTCGGCGCAAAGTGGCGGTCGGCCGAGAGGGTGAAGGGGAAGGTGGTGATGAAAAATCATGGCCGACCGTGGCGCCCAGATCATGTCTCACTTGCTGTCTTGGTACCGACCCAATGAGGCCGTTAAGGATGTTCCCAAAAAAAAAAAGTACGTGTCGGGTCTTGCGATGGGCGCCTCGGATTGGACACGCGCCTACCCAGATGGCCGTGTGGGAGGTCTTCGAATTTTGTGAATGCTAACAGGCTTTGAATATCAGCCTCATCGCGGGCCCAGATGCTCAGGCGGCCAAGGCGCTCATACTGTCCTCCCTTCTGCTCGGTAGGTTGCAGCATCAACCCCCGGCAAGAGAGTCCGCCGGGGCAATACGAGTCTGTGTCACATATGATGAGATAGAGTTGCCTCTCCCTTGGGTTGTGGGTATCTGAAGGAGACCAGTCGTCCCAGTCAACGCCCCAACCTGGCACTGACAAACGCCCCAACCTGGCACTGACAAACGCCCCAACCTGGCACTGACAAACGCCCCAACCTGGCACTGACAAACGCCCCAACCTGGCACTGACAGCATGTTTTCATCAATGGCATATCTCCATCCATGAAGTAGCTCGCTGAAAGTGGGCGTTCTCCTTGGACTGCTGCTGAGTGCTCTCGTCCCGTGTGGGGATCAGGCACACCGGATGCCCTGGAAAGTGTGAGAACAGACCGTCGTCTCCGTCGCGCGCCGCCGCGGCTGCAATATTCAGCATCCCCGCCAGAATAAATAGACGCCATCTTTGGGGACTCTGCTGTCCAACCCGCCTGGGAATCCTGGATAATGTAGAGGATATCAATCCAAATGTACGAGAAGCCTAGACTTCTGGTAAGCTGAATTGCTTCTCGAAATCTTCTTGTCAAAGTGTTCAGTGGGATATTATTCTGGTATTGTTGGATATTTGTCGTTAGAAGCCGACAACGGACGGATTGTCCCCAACAATGGGCTGAGAGTTAGGTAATAAGGGACTGACGGCTCGTGCGGATCGTCAGATTTGACTCTCACAGCCCCACGCTTGCTGGTTATCTCAAGGAGCCTTGCTGGACCGGCCGAGGTTTTGGATAAACTTTACTGGACCCGGGAGCAGGTTTTGTGCTCTTCCAAGCAATGCCGGAGCCATTCTCGAATCATGGCTATATCGTCAATTCACAAACATTCTCACATTGCAGAGACCAAAAACAAAGTTACAATTTGACAGACAAAACCCATCCCACCAAGCCGTGCCTCAGTCTCCAGCTTGGTGGGCATACGGAACCCTGCCGCCTCCCAAACCAACTGCCCAAACTCAAGGTAGATCCTTTCATTCCCAAATGCTCCAGAGAGTGCATCTTTGCCATGAACTGTTAGAGTAATGTCGGATTATTTCCGGAGTAAAGATAGCTCGACATGGCGCGCACAGCTTATCATGCGCTGCCTCGGGGCTGGGCCCTGGAAGAGCAAGCCTGAACATACCGCAAACAGGTCGAGTAAACTCTTGATTGAGAAATGCACTGAGCTACTGCTGGGGAAAGGTCAATCTCGTCAAAGAGTTGTTTACCACGACAAGATGCAACCATGACGACCGGTATACCAATGGTTTTCATCTCGGCTCACTTCCCAGGACGCTCCGAGAGGCCTGCCAGGTTTACACAGGTACCAGGGCTCCGGTATCTATGGATCGACAGCCTGTACTCAATGTTGCTCATTACACTTCCTCCATATTTCAAGTAGACAAGAACGAAACCGACTCTAGCACACACGCCCCGGGGAGGAGGGACCCCTAGACTTATCATCCCCATTGAACACGGGCCCGTACCCACTCGCCACACTCTGCCGTCGCACATCATGATCAAGAACAGGAATCTCATGCTCGGTCGGCAGCCACGGCCCGACCCCGCGACTCTCGAGGACCGTCTTGTGCAGGTGAAACACATAATCACCGACCCAGGCCCGGCTCTTCTCAGACGCCCCCCTCCAAGCGCGGACGCGGAAGACGAGCGGGGGCAGCAGCAGCTCGACGGCGGCAATAGCTGCGCCGCAGAGCAGGATAAACACCAGACTCGCCAGACTAAAGGAGCGATAGCCCGGCTCGCGCACCTTGATATTCTCGCACAGGGCCTGCTCCTCGGCCGTCACGGGCGCCACGATGAACTGACGCGTGCCGACGCCGGGCCGGATGTAGACGTCGGGCGGGCGGCTGTACTCGACGACGCGGCGCTGCAGCACGGCCATGCTGATGTTGTGCAGGTTCGCGACCTCCTGGACCCACTGGTCGGGCGCCACGGGCGCCGAGATGGACGTCGGGTGCAGCAGCCGCGTGGCCAGCAAAAAGTCGCCGCGCAGAAAGTACGTGATGAAGAAGCAGTTGGCCGCCCAGGCGGATTTCCACATGACGTCGTAGACGGCCTGCTGGGCGGCGCTGAGGGACAGGGGGGAAGGGTCTTGGGTGTAGAGGCCGGATAAGTCGGTGCACGCGTCGTTGGCGCAGAATTGGTACTGCTCGACGCAGTTGAGGCCGGTCATCACCGAGTCCGGGTACCACGCCCCGTCGTTCTTGTGCAGGCTCTCGTAGCCCCGCGAGTCGTTTTGGGAGCTGGCGCGGAACCAGGGGTCGGTGACGGCTTCGGTGTACTGCGCGAGGTTGCCGAGGAGGAGGAGGAGCTGGTCGGCCTTGGGGGCCTTGAGCTCGGGTTTGAGGGGGGAGGTTGCTACGAAGCTCTGGTTGCCGTCGAATTCGGGAACCGTTCTGGAGTCTCGTCAGCACATTTCTTACGCGGCGGCCTTGTTCATCAGGACTCACGATAACTCGTAGCCACTGGATGCCGTCCAGAACATCAGGTCCCTGGGAGCAGATAGGCGGTCGAAGGGAGAGTTGCTGTCGAATAAGCTGTAGTACTTCCATGTGCTATTCTTGAGCATGTCCGAGTCGTCCGGATCCGGTGGGAAGCCGTAGGGTTCCCAACCGTCTTGGTACTTGTCCGTGTCGAACGGGGCACATGTGGCAAGCTTCCTGAGCGACACCCTCTCTCCCGGCGGACTGTTGATGCCGAGGTGTGTCGACGAGTCGATGAGGCCCGAGTCGATGTGCACAGCGGGTCCCGAGCATGCTCTCTCGGCAAGGGGGCATGCAGAGTTGGTGTCGACCGTGGAGAGGATCTGCGACTGGACGTAGGTGCTGCAGAGCGACGAGTACCCGGTGGACTGGCCCTCGTAGCAAGCAGACGTGTATTCGACGCTCTTCTTCATGGTCCACAGCCCCGCAACCCAGAGGCTGTCCAGCTGCTTGTTCTTCTCGCTATCGGCGTAGATCCGGTCGTCGGCGAGCTCGCCGTCGGCAAGCCAGCCACACGTACCGCCCCGCACGAGAACCTCATCGTTGGTGTCCAAAAGTCGGGACGCCAACAGGCCGGCGGCAGCGAAACCCGCCACATTGACGGCCGCCGGGAGGGCGAGCAGGAGGCATCGGCCCAAAACCCCCCCATTCGCCTTGCCGCTCCAGCGCCAGGCGAGCTTCGCCAAAGTCCATAGCGTGTGCGAGGCGCTCTCGCTGTTCCGCAGGAGGACCTGCTGCTGGTAGTAGAGACCGTCGCGGGCCTCGGTGGTCGATCGGTGCTGGTGCAGGATGAAGGCAAAGATGTTCCAGAGCCGGCCGCCCACCCATCGCACGAAGAGGGTGATGAAGGAGATGAGGATGGCGCCTTGAGCCAGCGATATCGTGATCATGTATGCCGACCACGGTCCTTTTTCTGCCGGCCCGAGTTAGAACCGACGCGCTGAGATGGCGCAGGCTAGAACAAGAGACTTACCCCAGTTCCTCCACAATCCGACGTAAACATCATCGCTCCCCAACATGGTATTTATTTCTTCTTCGCAGTCTTGCTGGATATTGATGATAGCGCAAGTTGCACCGCTCGCCTTTGAGCAAAGGAGGGATTACCATTCTGCTGGGAGAGATAAGGCGCTACGTTGGCGCAGTAGCCGCAGCGGCCAGCCAGCCACATGGCCGCAACTGCAGAAGCCCCTCCTGGGGTTCTTTTTGGATCATTGGGTATGAGGACTCTGGCGTAGCTTGTGCTAGTAGGGTGGACAGCCGCTAGTAACGACGTTAGCGCCTCATGCAGCCCATCGGACATGCGAGCGGCCTTCAGCCCTGGGTCTTTGAGCGTGCCCATGCCTGTTCACAGAATACCGCCATATGTGAAATTCAAAGACTCGGAATGCTTCAAAGAAACCTCCCAGCCCTAAACCCCCCCATCTTGGCGGGCTGTGAATTCGGTCGGCTGAGTTGCAGCGTGATACAATTCAACCCCGGGCCTTGTTTGTTGGTCAGCGTGGGACTTTGATTTGAAGATGCTGTGACCATGAGAAAGGATGGCTCGTTGTGCACAAGGAGAGGCCTCTTAAATCAAACATACCTAAAACTTTTCAAATGCCCTTTGAAAGATTGAATATGCCTCCCGAAATGCCAGAAATGCCAGAAATGCCAGACATGCTCTTTCTGGTGCCGCAAAAAGGCCTTGTCGGGGCTTCAATATCCCCCTAGGCGGGATGTTCCGTGACAAATAGTTGCATAGGAGCAGACACGAATTCCATTGATTGAATGTCCTGATGCAAAAAAACACTACAGCGCGAGTCGTAGGTGTGGAGGGTGTGTTGGTTTGGCGGTATAGCCAGTACCGGGCGAGCCTGCATTGAACTACGATATTGAATCTTTGGATCAAATCCGGTGTGCTAACAACAGATTAAGTTTGAACTGCCGAGAGGAGCACACGGCATCGACTTGGCCGGCCTGAAGTTGGGGGACCGGGTATATCGATGCCGGCATAGGCACGGGTGCGGTTTGACTGGCAGCAATATATACATCCCTTATTACCAGGCGATATGATGCAGATTCATACTCGGTACTCTAATGGTAGTTGGTCTGAATAGGGTACTTAAAGAGATGCGTGCCCACAATCCCGTCTCTGTATTCCCCCGCTACCAATCTTGGCAAACGACAGTCAAAATGCTTCTCAAGGTCATCGTTTCCGCCGCCTTCTTGGCGCTCGGGTATGATACCACTCCCCAATGATTTAAAGACCAATGAATCGCTGACAGGCCCGCAGCGTCAACGCCGCCGCCATCGCGGCCCCCGGCAAGAGCTTCAAGTTCCAGGTCAACGACCCGACCAAGGGCAAGGTGTTCCTGGGCGAGGCCGGCGTGGCCACCACCGACGAGGCCAAGGCTCTCGTGTGCGAGCTGAGCGCCGACGTGCTCAAGTGCGGCGGCAAGGGCTTCGCCGACTTCCGGGCGGGCGACATGCTCAAGCTCTCGCCCTCGGCCAGCGGCAGCTCCAAGGGCTGGACCATCGACGAGACCGACAACATCCTGTGGAAGGCCCAGGCCAACATCAAGTTCAGCATCGGCATCGGGTCGGCGAATGATGTGTATGCTGAGACGTGCCCCCACCACTGGACGCAGCATGGCACGGCCAAGGCCATCTATGTGACTGTTTAAATCCAGGGACTGAAGAGTGGATGCAGGAGGTCTTTTGGCTAGCAATATATAATCACCAGCTGCACTCGTTTGATTCCAAGTGCCGTGCGAGTGACCTTACTTAACTCTTCTTTAATTCATTGGTATCTGCTAGTGGTGCGCCACTTGGAAACTGCCAAGCTCCCCCTCCGTCTCCCAAACCAACTTGGGAGGAACACAATCCAAGACCCTTAGTAGGTCCGCCAAGGCGAAGCCATAACAGACTGTGAAAAAATCCAACTCGGGGTTGAACGAGAAATATTTCGAACAGGTGGGCTGGTGTCGTCAATGTTGAATGGGGCCTACTCTCGTGCTGACCATCTACATCTCACCCCCAAATTGATGCACGCGCGGGGGGGGGGGGCGGGGGGGGGCCAAAAGGTGGAAATATGAGCTCTGATGCCGAACGCGTCGCTCAACTCCAAAATAATCAAACATGAAAGCCCCGCAACAGGCCAAATGGCCGACCAGCTCGCAACTTCCCCGCCCTGGTATGTTGGAGAGTGGCAGCGGCAAGATGAGGACTCGGGCAGCACCGAGCAGCAATCGCGGTCAATCAGCCCGGCCAAGTCGACCACGGCACTGGGCAACCTCGAGAAACCAGTCCGGTTTCCGCCCATGGCCGAGAACGCGATGCCCCTCTCTCCCGCACCATGTTCGGAAGCTGAAGGCTGAGTGCGCTGCATCACTCAGTAATATCAGGTTCACCTCATCACAGAGCTTCTGTCTTTGTCTTCTTCCCTGGGATCAACCATCGCTCCACTTTCCACAAGCACCAGCTCATCAACTCTAGCCATGGCATATTCGACCCGCTTCCAAGTCGTCAAGCTGCCGGCACTTGTATCAAGTTCCCAGATTCGTGCTCGCCGGTGAAATCGCACTCGGTGGTACGAGCAATATCCCCCAAACCCACAGCCACCTCCGTAGCACAGCCAAAGGCCAGGCTGAGGGGGGTTTTTTTTTGGCCGCTCTGCTGTGTTTGTTGTGGCAGCAGAGCGCAAAAGTCGTTCACGTGGTTGTACCCGCAGCCTAGTGCTGATATGCCTCCTCTGACCAAAGCGTCGTAGAAATGGGAATTGAAGCTGGGACATTCCGGCGGTTCCCTCTGGTGGCCGCCGCGTATGCTAAGATGGCTGTCGCCGAACTCGGGAAGAGGAATGTGTAGGAAAGCCAGAGACAGATGAAGGCGATTGTGGTTGTCGTCCTTCTCACGCGCGCTGCGTTGCGCTTGGGAAGTGTCGGTGAACCAGTCAATTTGGCTTTGCTTGATAGGGTCATAGTCGGGATTGCGTATCTTGCTCGGTATTTGACCGTGCGAATCCAGGAAATACAACGTTGACAACGGGAGCTGTGAGGGCGTGGGAGCCAGGACCTGAAGGTAAAAGTTGCCTATGCCGTCGACATGCTCTGGATCTGGCTCGCAGAGGCTAAAAGGCAGATTTCAAAGTATGGACATTTGTGCCGTGCCTATAATCCTAGGTAGTCAGCAAGAGTGAGCAGCTATCGCTCCCAAGACCCAGCTTCTTTTACAATGAGCAGTTATCGGCTCGGCCACCTCATGAAAGAAGCTACTCACGTGATAATGCGTGGATGCCCTCACTATCATGATTGCCAAAGATGGCAGCGAATGGGATTGAACGCTCGATGATGGGAGCAACGACCTTGAAGAGGGCAGATTTGCTGTCGGGGATATGTCGTGGTGCAGCTGATCTCCAGTGAGAATCACGAGGTCTGGTTTCTCGACATCCAAGATGCTCCCAATGAGGTCGACGGTAAGTGGGTCAGCCTCGCTCTCTGGCAGATGTTTCCCATGGGCATCAATAGCATCTCTGCATAGCCCGACACCAGTGACCATGTGCGTGTCAGAGATCTAGACAATCTTGAATTTCCCATCTTCCCTGACTCTTAAAGCCGGCCGAGCATCTGGTCTTGGCTTGGCCCTGCCGTGGAGCACGCCAAGTCTGGCAACCGGTACCTTGGGCTGGTGGTCGAGTTGGAGCGATGGTGGCACGAGAGCCCATTGCGGTCGTGGGTCAACGGCATCTACGCCAAAGAGAACGCCCACGTCTGTCACAGCCTGACCAACCATGCTAGAGAACTTGCTTCTTAGCACCTAGATCCTACCAGGTCGGCTCTCCCCATGAATGGCCCGAGCTAGGGCTGGGAGGCGGATCGCCGACTCTGATATCCACAACCAGCAGGTCCTCAGCTGCAAGCTCTTCCTCGTTCGCTAGCGCTGCATATAGCCACGCACTCTGCTGAGATGCACATAGATAGAGCTCCTTCTCTATGCGGTGCCATATTCGGGGGTCCAGCTCGCAGGTGGAGGGAGAAACAGTGCGAGGGAATATGCATTTATATGGTCAGATCCGTGACAGCTGGATGAGGAATAACGGCCATAGTGTCTGATACCTCTTTCCGGGAGGGATAGGACTCGAGAAGGAATCGCAAAGACGGGGTCAAGGCAAAATGTTGGAATGAGATGGTGGGGGCTGCTCCACGCCTGCTCGCTGCCGAGGAAGACCAATCATTGTGTGCCTGCCTTGCCTGAGATGCTCGCGGGAGGAAGGAAGGTTGGACGGAAAGTGGGGTGGTGTGGGGCTCATTGACCTTCAACGCGTATGGGGGAGGGGGGAAGGGGGGACCGGACCTGTGTGGGCAGTGGAGAGCACATATTTTTGGGGACATATTTTTGGGGATACAGTCCAGCCAGATACCAGTACCAGAGATGAAATCCATGTTCGATGACATTTTGCAATCTATTTGGCTCGATATTTTCTCCCAAGCATACTGTCGTGGAGAGTATCTCACTACTACACTAGATGGGATACTGAAGCCGGTTTTGGGCTTACTTGGCGATGCTGAACCTTATGTGTCTAGTTCTGCTGGCCTCTACGAACAAAAGTTGTCAAAGATATGGCCACCGACCGAGGAAGGCGCGGCGAGCCCCTGCACGGCAGATGGACCTTGACCACTGCCAAGAAGTCTAGGCTTTCCTAGCGTTCAGCCCTAATGACCTAGCTTTTTTTTGTCCAAATGATTTCTGTTGAATTGGAATCTGTTGCATTGGAATCTGGGCGCGTTGCGTAATGGAAAAGGTATATCGTCTGGTTGAAGCAGCGTGAATGACTCTGCGGTAAGTGGCAATGCTCTAATGCTGAATACCTTTTTTTAACTTGGAAGCCGCTGTCGCGAAGCATGCCGACATGGGCTGTGATGTTCTTGCTCCTCAGCTTGCGGTCATGAGGGCGAGCCAAGACAATGGTTACCGTGCTAACAATCGCTAGTTGGCAATTAGACATCTTGGCCGTGCAAGCGAGATCTTGTGGTGATCTTTGTCGCTCGCCGGCAGCCACTCGGTGAGGCACCTGGAGCAAAAGGGCAAGAGACGGCTTCTGGTTGACACAGTCAAGGTCGCCGCAGCGAGTGCAGGTGAGCCAAAATAGATGCAGGCAGTGAAGACCAGTGCCTGCGCTGCACACCATCACCAATGCGGCCGTCGACAAAGAAAAAAAAAAAACCCCACAGAAGGGTCGCGACGGGCTGCTGGTTGCGGCCCAGCGCCTTGGCTCCGCCACCACAAGCGACGACTAGGGCCTTCAGCCGCTGGCGAATCGCGAATGGGGGGCCTGGAACGCCTCTGATGGCCCGAAACATTGCTTTGATGAGGACCGCTCAGCCAAACAGACCGCCGCGCCCCGAAAGCGGCTTGCACTGGCGTCCGCCCATGTGCTACCCTTGAGGCCAAAGGGAGAACAAAAAGATGGACCTCCCGCGGCACCTGCAGAGAGATCTGCTTGAGGTGTTTCTCGATTTTGCGACATTTTGATCTTTGATATCCCGGCGTAACACGTCGTGCAACCCACCGAGGACAACGCATCGAGACGGCATCGCGATCGACTCAAAGCAGCAGATGGCGGCGTCCATATTCCCGGGGGGGGCAGCTCCGCCCGTCTCGCCGGTCTTTTCAACGGCTTTCGTCCCCCCGTTCCGGGCATTCGGTCGGCGGCAATTTGCCAACAGCACTATCACAACCACCGGAGCTACAGGCCCAGACTGTGGGGTGAGACGTCACTTACACGGCCCATGGGAGAAGAGGAGTGCTTTGCTAACATGACATGACGGCACAGACATTCAGCGGCTTCCAAACATGCAGCAAGAACGGCGCATACGGAGACTGCCTGGAGACCGCCGCAGCGTCGGTTTGCAACTGCAATAACGGCGTCAACTATCTCGATTGTCTCTCGGCTGCGATCGCGACATCGAGCTGCTGGGGCGCCGTGGGCATTGCTGGTACGGAATCTAACCCCTCAAAAGACGCACGATAGACACTGACATGTATTCGCTAGACTGGGATGCCTACGAGCGAACCTGGTACCAAGACGCCTGCCCGACACCGCCCTCAAGCGTCATGTTCAAACTTCCTCAACCGTGAGCAGACCGATCCCCTGATAAAATCTCTCGGCCCTGACTAACACCAGTCAGATCAACCGTGCAAATAGACCTGACGTAGGCCCCCCCCCCCCTCTCCCCCTGATCTCATGATCTCCTCAACTCCTCAACTCCTTACCATCTAACTCCCCCCCCCCACACAGCACCGTCAAGACGGTAACCCCACCCGGCCCGGTCCCGAACCCAACCGAAAAGCTCGCGCAGCCGACCTTCAGCGGGACGGGCCAGCTCCTGCAGCAAGGCAGCTGCGCGACCACCTCTTACACGCTAATTAGCGCAGGCGACCAAGTGTACTATGCAGCCTTCGTGGGCTGCATGGCCGACCGCCCCGAATGCTGCCCGTGGACAGTCGCAGTCGAAGGCGCCGCAGCCGGCGCCACCGCCACGGACGGGGCGGGCACGCGGATCGCAGGCGGGCCGGGCGTGTTCCCGGTCCCCGCCAACGGAGTGCAGGCGGTGCTCGCGCGGTGCCCGGACGACTACTACTCGGTGTCGGACAAGTGCTGCCCCAACGGCTTCTACAAGTACACGACCGAGCTGGCGAACCAGACGCCGTGCTTCAGCTCCTTCAAATCCAAGGTGACGCCGCCGGCGCTGACGGCCGGGCTCGCGGCCAACCCGACCGACACGTCGATCCCGACGTCGGCCGTGATCAATGTGGCTTGGGCCATGAGCTACGACGTGGCGTCCGAGGGCGGGCCGACGCTGTCCAAGGGCGCGGCCATTGGCGTGGGCGTGGGCGCGGGCATCTTCGCGATAGCTCTGGGTGTCGTTACTGTCCTTGTCTTTGTGCGCGTGCGGCGGAGCAAGCGCAAGGCGCTCGAGGAGGAGCAGGCCGCGCAGATCACGGCGCAGGCCCAGCAGGGTCAGGGGTCGGGAGGAGGACAGCCGGCGGTGGTGGCCGGGGGCGTAACGTATCCGGCGGAGTATAGCAATGTTCCGCCCAACAGCCCGCCGCCTCAGAGCGTTGGGTCGGCCGACATGACGTATGTGCCCACGCCGTCGACTTCCCCGGGAGGCTACGGGTATCCGCCGCCGCAGCAGCAGCAGCAATACCCGCAACAACAGTATCAACAGCAGTACCCTCAACAGGAGTATCAGCAGCAAAATGTCGGGGGGTATCCTCAGCAGCACGAGTATCAGCATCAAGGCTACCAGCAGCAGAACCATCAGCAGCAGGGTTATCAGCAGGGCTATGAGCTGCCGGCTCAACCACAGCAACAGCAACAGCAACAGCAACAGCAACAGCAACAGCAACAGCAACAGCAGCAGCAAAGAGGGTATGAACAGACAGCGGCATATTATGAGAAGCAGGCATAAGCAACAAGGCTAGTGACAGCAAAAGGGGTCGACTACGAAGTTGGAGGGGTAATGAATTCAGTTCGGTTTACTTTACTACCTTGCTAGATATCGCGGGCTTTGTTAGGCGTCTGGACAGGGGGGCGCATTTTGTCCGTTTTGGATCGGAGGATTGGAAGCATCATGGGAACGGTCATTTTCAGGGAGTTGGCATGCTACTACAAGGTATCTAACGTGATGAAAAATAACTTGTGGAATTGAATGGTATTCTGGCCTTTCGAAGCGTATATTTAGGTTTTAATAAGGTCTTTCTGGCATCTCAAAAAGTATATTTTGTATTTTCCAAGGCCTTTCCAGGATGATGCCTTTTCTCAAGCTGTAAAGACGTTATCAAGGCTTCAGCACCAGTGATGACAACAGGGATGAAGACCCCAACTACGATTTCGCCGAAGCTGAGGTCGATGGCGAGGGCAGCGACAATGACGAGGACGGTGGCGACGATCATTCCCCTCAGTTCAGTTCCGTGAACAAAGAGCCAATCTTGGGGGAGTACGATTCTTTGGGTGACCCGTGCCACATCTCCACATCTCCACATCTCCACATCTTGTCAACCCAAGGAAAATGGGGATAACAAAAACAAAAAGCAGGGGGGAAAGTGAAAGTGACGGCAAAAAGTAGATTTGTAACTCGGATGCGGGGAATCGAACCCCGGGCCCCTGAGTGCTCAATCCCGAAGGACTTTTGAGAGTCAGAAATGTTACCGTTACACCACACCCGATTTGTTGAGAGATGACTGCAACGGGCTAGCCTATACGCGGCCCCTGCTGCCGCCACTTGCAGTCATGTCTCAACCCCCCCACATCTTTCAGGATCGCAGATTTGTCCAGACTTTTCAAGTCATGGCTTTGTAACCGGCTTTGTCACTTTTGGTACCCAATGCACATAAATAGGTAGGGACCTGACTGGTCCCCGTCAGACAGAAATGCCGGCGGCAGAGAAAGTGCTCAAAATGTTCATTGGGAGATGCATCCCGAGTCCGTTTCTGCTTTTACAAGGCGATCGAGACAATCGAGACATGTCGTGGGATTTGTGTTTTGTGGCACCCGAGGCCTCGGTCTTCACCCGATGCGCACCCAGGGTTTTATGGGCCGCGCGGGGCCAAGCCACCAATCGGTATTTGAACGCCTCTTCAGCAACCAAGCAGGGGCTTCGTTCTGGCTTTCGTCTGACTGTTTTCCTGCCAATCTTTTTCAGGGCGCTGCTGACGTGGACCGCGTTGATGAGCCAGCACGCGCGCCAAGGAAACACCTTCAACCCCATCCAGCCCGGCGGCCAAGCAGACAAGGTCATGAAATTTTTCAATTTGGATTCCAATGTCCATTAGGATCCCGTCCCGATGCCTCGGGTATTTCCCGCCCAAGCGAATAACTCCTCCAACTCGCTCAATGAGAGAGTAGGTTACAATAGCTCCTCAAATCCAGCCCAATTACATTCCCTTCTCTGGGGTGTCTCGGTTATGACGACAAAAAAAAAAGAAGAAAAAAAAAGAAAAGGACGAACAAGCAAGTCAGAGCCACTTCCACGCCCCCGGCACACCTTGCCCCGTTATCATTGGCTCCTTCTTGCCCTTGCGCAGATGCCTCTTCTCGTCCTCGTGAAGCAAAGGCTTGGCCTCACGCTCGGTTTCGGATTGTGGCTCTTCAGGCTCTGAACTCGAATCGCCGCGCGACGACAGCCCAGGCTCGGGGCTCGAGTCGCGCACGTCAATCAGGACATGGCGGTCGCTCTCAACACTGGCCACGCGGCCGCCCTCCTTGTTGACCAGGTCCTCAATGTCTTTGCCCTGGTTGACCAGCCCCAGGTCGGGGAACGCGTAGCCCTTGGCGACGGCCTTCTCGGCCTCCTCCTTGGCCTTGGCCGACTCGTACATGTTGCGCATCAGCTCCATCTTGGCAGCCGACCGCGGGACGGCATCAAACGGAAACTCCTCGGGCTTGGCGATGAGCAGCGGCGTGTAGTCGAGCCAGTGCACGGGCACCTCGTTGCCGGCGGCGTCGCGCTGCTTGCGGATGTCAAAGGCCCAGGCCATGCCGCCCATGGTCAGGAACAGGTCCTGCTCGACGATGGGGATGCCCTGGCAGGTGCGCCGCCCGAAGCCGAACTGCGAGAAGCCGTTGAGGTTGGGGTACTGCGTCAGCGGCGCCCGGAACGTCGGGAAGCCCGGGTCCAGCCACCGCTGCGGGTTGAACGTCTCGGCGTCCGGGTACACGGCCTCGTCCCGCGTGATGCCCCTGATTGGCTGTTGTTAGCTGGGCCCGGCCGTGAGCGACATAATATGCATGTCTCGACATGATATGCATGTCTCGCTCTCTCTCTCTCTCTCTCTCTCTCTCTCTCTCTCTCTCTCTCTCTCGGGGAGATCGGGTGGCTTACCATTCTAGTGCATGAATCGTGGCGCCAGCCGGGATGAAGTAGCCATTGTAGATATCGTCCTTTTCAACGGCGTGCGGGATACCTATCCGCGTCAGCACGATAAATCGCAGCAAGTCTCAAAAGTCAAAGCCATCGGGAACACGTACCAGTCGGCACCGGCGGCCTCCACCGAATCACCTCCTTCACCACAGCCCGCAGCAGCGGCAGCTTCTCGCGGTCCTCCCACTGCGGACACGTGCCCTCCAACACGCTGTCAATCTCGTCCTGCAGCTTGCGCTGCCACTCGGGGTAGTGGCACATGGCCAGCAGGTAGCTCTGGATGGGACTCCCAATCGTCAACGCGCCCGCAATAGCCATGAGCCCAACAACGCGCATAGCCTCCTCGGTCCCCTCCCCCTCGTCCTTCTCGGACATAAACGTCCCAATGAAACTCGGCAGCGCCGCCTCCCGGCCCTGCATCTCCCCCACAAACCCGACGTTCGCCCGGAACACCTTATCCTCCAGCTCATGCCGCCGCCTCTCCTTCTGCTTCCACGGCGACGCCCACTCGGGCACGTGCCGCAGAAACCCAATGATGTTGGGCAGCGCGCCCGACGGGCTGATGGTCTCGAGCAGCCCAAAGGTCGTGTGCCGCAGCACCTGCGCCGGGTGCGCCGTGCCCCACGACAGCCGCGACACGGTGCGCGACGTGAACTGCTCGATCCACTCGCGGTAGTGCGCCGGCGAGCGCGCCATCAGGTACAGGAACCGGTCGCGCTCGAGGGCCGGGTAGGCGTGCAGCTGGTCAAGGGCCGAGGTGTGCATCAGGTGGCCGCACAGGCGTCGTTGGCGCTTCCATGTGTCTGGGTTGATCGTGTTAGTTGGGGATTCAATGGGAAGGGGGCGGGGGGGGGAGAGAGAGACAGAGACAGAGACAGAGACAGAGACAGAGACAGAGACAGAGACAGAGACAGAGACAGAGAGAGAGAGAGAGAGAGAGAGAGAGAGGGAGAGAAAAGTGGTACCTGTCCGGCCGAGCAGGGCTAGGTAGTCGCCGCTGGTGCGGTTATCGGGCAGGTTGGGGATGGTCGGCCGGTCCGAGTAGATGAGAGCCCGCTTGGAGAGCAGGTCGTGGGCGATCTGCTCCGACGAGATCCAGACGTGCACCTCGCCAAAGATGGTGGTTTGGTATATGGGGCCGTGGAGCTGGGCCCATTCGTAGAACTTAAGCCAGGAGGCCTTGGCTGGGATGTCGTGGACACGGCCGACGTAGGGGATGCCTGGGGTTATGGTGGTTAGTTCTTGTCCATCACCAGCGTCTCGGTAGGTGTGTCAGTAAACTCACCCCACGGCCCGGGCAGTTCTTGCACACCCGGTGGCAGCTTTTTCCTGTTGAGATATTGATATACCGTCGACAGCGCCGCGGCGGCGAGGATGAGAAGCAAAAGGGGGACGGCCATCTTGAGGGCACGAGAGTAACCCAGCTCACCAAGATAGTGTTCAACTATCGGCAGAGGTGAACAGTGGAGGTTGGCTTCAAAACAGGACCTGCCAGCGGGTGCGCAGTGACCTTCATGAGCACACACACGAGAGACAACAAGATCATAAAGTCAATATTCGTCATCAAGAGAGTGGTCACGGTCGAGAGAACGGGGGGCCCGTTCCCAAGTTAAAGAGATATCAGCCGACCCTGGGCCCTTGCCAGCGTAGCTGTGAGAGGATCCCGAATCTGTGTGTTCCGTCAGTGTGGTCCCTCTGTGTGGTCGGTCCCTCTGTGTGGTCCCGACCCCATTCCCTCTTTGGGGGGGGGGGGGGACTCCATCTGGGGCGCCAGCCTCTACTTGTCAAAATTCGGCGGCTGCAGCTGGGCATGCAGCGCCAATGCTCCTTCCGAGGGCGCCCGGTATTAGGCATCAAGCCCATAAGCCAAGAAGCAACAAGAGGTATTTCGCCGGTCGTCGGGACTCGGGGGTTAGGTAGTGTGTCTGGCCCTATCGGCGGGGTCCCTACCAAGGCCCGACTGGCTGGGCGGGCACACTTTGCGATATGTTCTGCTTTGGGCGGCGGTGTAACACCCGAGGCCCAATCACCTCTGCCCTCGTCAAACACATGGCGCCGTCCGATTCTATCGCTCCCCCCACCATGCCTCAACTACCAGCCCACTTATACGACAATTCGGTACTTGGCATCTTCTTGGAAAAATCTTGGAAAATCTTGGGCGGCCCCTTAGCGGTCTGGACTGTGGACAGCGCACCCCCAGTGAAACTGCTGCAGATGCGCCGCGGTTGTCCTTGGCAATGGTCGTGGAGCCTTGGCCGTCCCAATTCGCGGATCGAACAGGGACTGCAACCGTAGGATTTACCTGGTCTGTCGGGGTTGGTGCGGCGCGTGAGGCCAGAGGCCAAAAACAAAAAAAAAAAAACAAAGCAAAAAAAAAAAAAACCAAAACGATATATCAAAGGCCCATGGAAGTTTCGGTGTCATGGTTCTGGCGCATGGCTGACCACATTGACGGCGAGAGAGTGACGCCAGAGAGCGCTAAACTCTATGCACCTGGCTGTGCATAAAAGCACAAAAGAAAAGCACTTTTTGTTGACAGAGCTGCTTGCCGAATACGACCTGACCTGTGAGTTGTGAGCATTGGCTGCCGTGTGCAGAGACTCGGTGCCAAGGCATCGACAACAAACACAAGCACCCTACGGGCATAGGTCCCGTCTTGGCCCATCTGGGCAGCATTTCCGGGGCATATTGGTGCGAAGATCAGCGGGAAGAAGAGTGCTTACCTTATTGATTCATAAGATAATAACGATGCAAGTTACCAATCATAGCAATACTTGCTATAGCCTGAAGCCATGCCCATATAACCCGTCTCATTGGTATTGCTCGTTCCAACAAAACACTGGTAAGTGTGGCAAGTTGGCCCTGTTGCTCACCCCCCACCCAAACCAGATCAACGTCCCGTCTATCAGACTGCGGACTTCATCAGTGTAGTCGCAAATCCAAATGGGACACAGCAGTGCCCCGTTGCCGAAGGACAATAGAACAAGTGCAATGTTGGTATGCTGGGCCAAGAGGGCCGTCCAATCAACTAACGCCGAGAGGGCTTGGCAGGGGCGGATAAGGGAAGGGACCAGAGGAGAGAGTGAGAGAGAGAGAGGGAGAGAGCATCATGGCAGGTGCAAACCATTCTTGGTCTGAACAATATCAGATACGAGCTATCCATGTCAGTATTGTTATTGGGGCATGCAATAATGGCTTCAGTAATGCCAGTTGTGCTGGAAATCCTTCCAGATCTGGGCGTTTATATGCAATGATGATGCGAGCAGAAAGCCAGGTTGTGGTCTTGGGTCTTGGGAGTAAGCCGTTGGAAACCGCAACAAAACAAGAAGCGCACCAAATCTAGTGGCAGTCTCTATGGCGGGTTGCAGAAGTGCTGCGGCCATCGGCTTGCCAAGCAAATAATCAGATCGGCTGCTTCCTAAAAGACCGTTGTAATGTTTATTCTGGCCACTCAGCATAACGTCAGCAGCTTCGTACCTTGAGAGAAAAGCAACGTTGTGAGAGGCTTGGCAACATGGCTAGCAACTGACTAGTCGTGCAAATGCACGGTTTCGCACTCTCAGAAGCTTTGCGAGCCTAAGTCTGAGAGCCATCTGGGTGGCGATTACTGGTAGAGTTTGGGCCTCATTGCCTCGCGCTTCGTATGCGCCATGACATACATCACGTCGGCGTCACGGGATAGGCTCTCTCCAGTTGCCCAGACGATAATGGAGACCACCCGCCGTTGCGACCTGCCGGTAATGCTGTCATACCAGACCCTGGACGCTCATGCAGCAACTTCGACACGGGTGAGATAAAAAAAAAGATTGCCATGTCAGCGGCCTCTGGCAAGGCCTGTCATTTTTTTTTTTCCTTCTCTATAAACTATCGGGATATGTGGTGGCGTAGCTGAAAGCTGGAATGTCATGATGTTCAGTTGGATCGTGGCCGTGGCCACCATTTGAGCACCAACTGTCGAATCTTGAGTGAGCCGGCATGTGGTTGCGCCGGGCAGGCTTGCGAGCATACTGCAGCTGACCTGCTTCCAGTTTCTTCCCGGCTGGAATAACGAGCTTGCAAAACAAATCTCACCGCTGGGCGGCATTTCGCTCGATCACTCACCGCCAAAAGTAAGGTATCTTCGCGCCTTTGATGCCTTTCGCAGGAACCAGTCGGGAAGCATCATGGTCTAAAAGGTGATACTTGTCTCGACGTTTACATTCTATCAGCGGTTAGCGTTCGCGTCCGTGGCAAGATCCGCGGAAATTAGACTCACCGATCAACCGGGCTCAACCCCAACAGGCGCATGCCATTGCCTAGCACAATGTGTGCTGCATTGTACAGCGCCATGCGAGCCTTCATCAACTCCCGCTCACTGCCCACCACTTGAAGATGGTCATAACTGCTGCTCAAGGCGTGTGTCATCTTGAACAGGTATGTGAGCACCGTCGTCGGCTCGAGTGTCCTCTGCGTGTTCGAGACGGTGTCGGGCCACAGAGCGAGCAGCCGGACAATATTGGCGGCGTGCGCCTCGGTGAGCAGCGACAAGTCTGCGCTGGCGAGGTCCTCGTCGCTGAGGCCAGCCCGGCGTCTGATGGAGCTGACGCGAGCGTGTGCGTATTGCAGATACGGCCCGGTATCGCCTTCAAAAGAGGTCATGGCCTCCATGTTGAAGTGGTAGCTGTTGACTCTGTTGAGGCACCCCGTGTTAGCCAACGCGGAAACTCAAGGATCGAAAAGGGGAATATGTTGCACTTACCTCTTGCCGCTCATGTCCTGGACCATAACACTACTGATGCCGAGGATGTCGGCTGTCGCCTCGGGGTTCTCGACTTGCGAGTACTTTGTCTCGTTCTTCTTCATGGTCTCGTGCATCTTATCGCCCACATCCCTCAGGATGTCGTCGAGGAACTTGACCGTGCCCTTGCGGGTGCTCATACCCAGGACCATACCAAAGTTGATGTGCTGGCACTTGGCGGCGACGTCCTTGTGTCCCAACAGTTCGATAATCTTGAAGAGCTGCTTGAGATGCAGATCTTGTTGTGATGCTACCACGTAGATCATGTGATCGAAGTGGTACTTTTCGTCGCGATGCAGAAGCTCGCTGATGTCACGGGTGAGGTAAAGCGCTGTGCCGTCCCGCTTCCTCACGAGCGGCTTCTCCAGACGCTTGCCCTCCTTTCCAGGAACGAGCTCGGAGAAGTCGACAAGCATGGCCCCGTTGTTCTCCTTGGAAATCCCCTTCTCTTCCATCTCCTTGGCAATCTTCTCCATCGATTCCTCAGAAACTTGGCTCTCGCCGCTGTACTCGTCAAAGTGGATGTTCAAGCGGGCGTAGGTTTCCTTGTAACGGGTGATGCTCAGGTCGCGGAATCGCTTCCACTGGGCCAGACCTGCCGGGTCCTGCTCCGTCATCTTCTTGAAGTAGCGACGGGCCTGCTCGTCCAAGCTTTCCGCCTCCAGCGCAGTGATATCCTCGCCGGCTGCCTTTTTCTTCTCAATCTCCTCCTTCTCGACCGCCATATCAGCGTTGATGCGCACGTAGAGGTGGAACAGGTGGTTGATGGGGTCCTGCTTGAGAGCCTCCTCGTTGCCGTATTTTTCGTATCCCAGAGCCAGAAGGCCGTATTGCTTTCCCCAGTCACCGAGGTAGTTTATCCTAGTCACGTCCCAGCCGGCGCCCTCGTACAGGTTGGCGAGGAAGCCGCCGATGATGGTGCTCCGCAGGTGGCCGGCGTGGAAGGGCTTGGCGATGTTGGGCGAGGAGAACTCGACGATCATCCTCTTCTTCCCCGATTCGGGACTTGTGGGGTCCTTGAGACCGAGGAATTTGTTGCGACCGAACTCGGCGCCGAGCTCGCGAATCATGGGGAGGACGGACTGGATCAGGGGGGTGGGTCGGACGAAGAAGCTCAGGAAGTAGTTGGTGACCTTGGGCTTCTCGAAGAGGGGGTCATTCCCAGGGAACTGCGAGGCACGGCTGTCAGGACTATGTGCGACGCAACATGGAGGGCGGGCAATGCCAAGCTCACCTTGTCAGCCCACTCGGCCGCGAGCTCGTCAAACTTCTTCCCCTTGATGCGCAGGGAGGGGACGGCGAGGACCATGTCGCCCTTTTCGAGCCCCGAGGTCCATTGGATGTTGGGGTAGATGAGCTGGTGGTCGACGCCGGTGATGTCGGCGAGGACATCGGCGGCGTGGGCGCGGTAGAGGTCGAAGGGGTTGATCTCGGGGTGGCAGTTGGGGTACTTTTCCGTGACGGCGTCGAGGCTCAGGCCATCGACCTGCTTGGCGAGTTGCTCCATGCCGGCGTTGGAACCCATGGCTCTGAATGCGCGTGTCTGGGGCTGGCGACAGAAAAGGGTGAAATTGTTGGTGGAAAAGGAGGGGTTTGGAGGGGCAACGGCGCCGTGGTTGTGTCTGGGCCTGGCGAAACTCGAAAAGGTGGGGTTATTGCTGTGGGCGACGGAGCCAAGTGGAACGGAAAGAGGGCGACTGCGACTCAAGGTCTTTGTTGCCGCCCGTCGAATCGAAAAAGCTGCGCGGAGAAGAGAAAAGGGAGGGACGGCATGGCAGACCGTCATTGAGAGGCCTGCCACAGTGGATTTACTGGAATGACTGGGCTTCTTCTCCGGCGCAGGCCCTCGAGCTCACACTGCGAGCAACTTTTGCTGGTGACTCAGAATTCTGCCCAACCAAAATTTTCGCGTTTGCAGCAATTGGGAATGTTGCACCTGGCCGTCACCCAAAGGTTGGAGACCCACTCCACTCCAACCTTGACTTGCTTGTTAGCGTGGAACACACTAGCCAAGGGGATACGGAAGCCTTGACAGCGCCTTTCCATTATGAAAGAAAAGCATTCTGGTATTTTGAAAGGCATATTTCATTTTAACCAAGGCATTATAGCATTAATAACGGGATTCCTTACATTTCAAATAGCACAACTGTTTCTTTAAACGGTCTTTCCCATGGCTGTAAGGAGCTTCAAAGTCTCGCACTAACAAACAAACCAAGGCTGGACTGTCGGTAAGCCGCGGTAATTGGCGGCATGGGCCTCACCGAGGTGAGCCAGGGCGCTGATCAACTCGCGTCGCGTTCTTGACATTCGCACTTGAACAAGGGAGACGCGGAATCGAACACGGGACTTCAAGTATGTAAATATTACCCAATGTTTCGATCTAGATACACGCTGCTAATGCTCAAAATCATTTGTTGATTCAAAAAGTGCAATATACGCATAATGCAAAAGCCATCCACTTCTAGGCTCCTCCAACGTAAACAACCACTTCAAACGCCATGCTCCGTCGGTTCCCAATGCAGCCCAAACGCCAGACGTCAGCCATTACTCCGTCCGGGAAAATGGTAAAGCCCCTCGGCATTCTACCGTTCCACCGCCCTTTCCCTTCCTGCGATCAAAAGCTGTATTCTTCAACATGCAACTCGATCCCTTGCGCCCCTGTTCCTTTGTGGACAGCTCTCTCGTCCGAGAGGCTGGCGACACAGTTCCTGACGCGAGAAACCAAGGATGGGCCGCCACACACCACAACACTCGTCTCCCCACCGCTAACCTCTACGGGTGCACGGATGAATGCCTCGATATTGGGTCGCACCGACGCGTGATGGACGTGAGAATCGGCACTAGCGGTACTCAGTCTCTTCTGCGGCGTTGAAGCAGCCCACCGCTCCACATCGACCGGCGATCTGCCCGTTGTCTTCTCATCCATGTCCCTGGTCGAGTTACTATCCAAACCACCCGCCACGGCCTGAACGTTGGTATGGTCCCGGTCAACGGTCGGGGAGCTACTGCTCGTGACGGCGATGTGCACAAGGAGCTCAATGCCAACAGTCTTTGCACGGTCGATCAACTCGTGTAATCGTCTCACATAAAAGTCGATCTCCTCGTCTTGCTTCGCCGTCAGCAGGAAGTCGATGCGCTTGGTGCAGTTTACTTTTTCGGTGTGCAAGACACTCTCCAGAATCGGGAGCGTAAACGATGCGCCGGTTGAGGCCGAGATGAGAACGATGGTCTCATATATGTCCCATCGAGGCGGCATGCCATACGGCCCGGACACTACGGCCGTGAGTGTCCGTTTCTGCCCTGCGGCTTGCGCATTGGCTGCTGCGTCGTAGAGCCGTCGAGAAAACCCCTTGTGTTTGCGCACAACCAGCTGGATGCTATTGCAGATGCAAGTATCGGGCAGCTGATGCGCACAAGCAATTGTGTATGGGTGCGCTTCGAGCGGCCCAATCTTGGGCATCCAGAGATAGAGGTGCTGGCCTGCTCGCCACTTAAAGTGCACATCCTTAATCGTCACCACGGTAATCGAGTCTCCGACTGCTCGGATCTGCGCCTGGTGCCCAATTCGCTGGCCCCCCTTGCAGTTTGCCTTGCTGGGAAAGAACTTGATGTTCTGCCATATCAACAAAACCGTGCGACAAACCCTGTCGAAGCAAATGGCGGCAATCGCAAACCACACATTATACTGGGCAGTAGGTGGGACATGTTCATATATCAGCCACAAGAAGACCACAGCGGTAAGGATGTGCTGGATAACAAAAAACTCGTAGCTCATCCGCCGGAGGGGGGCAAACGAGCTGATGAGGGACCAAAGCAAAACACCCCACGCGGCGATTCCATACTTGATCATGGGCATCATCTTGAGCTGGTAGTCGACAAAGTCAGCAAGCACCCACTCGGTGTAAAAGTGCCATCCATGGACGGTGGCGGTGACGAAGACGGTGCGAGCAACCCATCGATGCAGCCAATTCAGCCGCTCGTGGCTTGTGCCCGCGATGAAACCCAGGACGTTGCACTTGGAGGCAAGCAGATACATGAGCGGTATCTGCATAACGGTAACCCACGCATTGCGGTATCCGATGCGCTCCCAGAAAAAGGCGTCCTTCACGACGGCACCGTATGCCATCATGTAGATGATGATGGCCCAATAGATAAGAAGCGCGATGACACGGCCCAGCGGCGGAGGGGTCATCCACGACAGCCAACGGAAGGGAAAATACAGCTGGGGGTAGCTCGCCTCGCGAACGATGGCGGTCGAGGTTGCCCATATCTCGAGGAAGCGGCTGTTTGGTCTCGTCGGAAACTCGATCGACTGACCGGCGCACCGTCGCAATCTACAGAATGATGTTTGTCAGTATAGGATCGAGCGGGGCTGGGTGGAAACTGGGGGACGGACCGGCTTTGCGACACATAAAGGTTGACAACGCGACATGCCGCCAAAAGCCCCACGACGCCGACAATGATGTACCAGAAGTCGCGAGCCAGCGCCATATTCCCCGGCTGGAAGCTGTTGGTCGCCATCCCCCCATCCATATCCATATCCATGTCCATTTTGGCGGTGGTTGATGTCAGTTCAATCGTCGGTCAGGTTCCGGGTCGCGGCGCGACCCGACAGTGTTAAAGGTTGCGACGTTGGGATTCAGGTCATACTCGATGTCGTTGGCTGCTAGTCGCAAGAATCGGGTTTCGTAACCATGAAGCTGGCAAAGTCCGACGAGGCCACGTTCAAGTCTTACAAGAGTGAGCAAATGTTGCTCAAGCAAAATGACGGGCACCGTTGGGAGTAAAAGAAGCGGCGCACGTCCAGGCGAAGTCAGCGTCACAGGACGACAGAATGTCTTGTCTTGTGCGTCCCGTCGGGGTGGGTGGTGGGTGGGCCGGGTTGAGCAAGTTGCGCTCGACTCCACTGGTCCGTTTCCAACACAGCGGTGCTTCCCTGTCTCGATCCTTCCAAGGAGTCCAGATAGCCGAAGGAGTCGACAAAGCAAAGACGGACCACGCAAGGGGCCGTGGCGGATAAAGCAGGCGGCGAGTGAAGACAAAGAACAGACAGTCTGACAATATATTAACAGTGCCTTGTTCAGCTTTGCCCCAAGGCTAAATGGCGAGATCTCACGCCTCGCAGCAGCGCAGACGGGCTTGCAGGCTTGCACAAATGCTCAGATGCAGCCAAGGTCTTTGCAACGGGCAATCTGTGTGTTACTAGTGTAGGTCCCGGGCGCTCAACAGCTGCTACGCAGGTTTCCCCCATCGGGATCCTGCTCGATTTTCTCTTTTCGCTTTCCTCGTTGGGTCTGGCAGGAGGCGGGACGAAGCACGAAGCAGTGATCGATCTGGGCTGGGGAGCGAGGACAAGGGGCGGCGAGAGCAAGTTGTTACTGGTTGGCGGGCACCGCAACAGCGGGCGCTAGCCAAGCCACAATTTGCTCAAATGCCCTCGTGCTGGAGGCGCTATCCTGGATGTGGGAAGGTGCGCCAACATCTGGGGACCCTGGCGGTTGCTATTCCCGGTATCACTGCCAGTGACACTGCCAGTGATTCGACAGCGCATTGCGAAGAGGGGCAGCGCTACCCCTCCATCCCCACAGTTTTGGAGTCCCACCTCCACAGCACACCCTCACGGATCGCCTTGCGTCGCATGTTTTTGCCATGACAAACATCTTGCTCTCTTCAAGCCTCTCGAAAAAGATATATCTCCGAATGAAACACGGCCATGCTCACTTCTGCGACGGTATGGCCTCCTGGTGAGTGCGCTGAGGCGCATTCCCCCCAACAATGTGCTCTATGAGCAAGATGCTCATCAAACGGGATATTTGGACTCTGGCGAAGCTGCCGTTGGGTTTGCCTTTGGCAACCGAGATGGATGCTGGAAGTCAACCATGAGGCCAACCCATTCACCCCCGGGATATTGGCGAGCCGAAGGAACCTGAGCTTGTTCCACGCCCTCTGGATCCAATTCCCAACGCGTGATAAGACGAGTCTATGGTTCGTTCCATGGTCCGGGGTACTAGCGTGCGGCTGGCTCCCGTCAACCTGTCACGGCTCGCGGCGAGCTCTTTATCTAGCTGCCCAAGGTAGCATCTGCTCCCCAATTCCTCCTCCCGCATGCAGATATGCTTGACATTGCTGGCACAAGGCGAGTCACTTGCACACATTTTGCTGCCGAGTTCCGGGATAGGACTCTGCAGTCAAGAATGCCACGACGTCGAGAGATGCCACCAGCCGGTCGGTTCCACCTCCCGTTGTTTACATGCCCGGCCCCAGCCCCAGCCTCCAGCACAACCCGTTGGTTACTGCATGCCTTCCACATCTCCCGGCTTGGCACGCGCCATTTGCAATAACCAGGCGTATCCAGACAAGAGCTCCAGCTTGCCTCCTGCTCCACTTTCGTCACTTCAGTAATCCTCTTCCTTGACCCATCCCCCTTCTCTTCCTTTAAAGCCTCCTCTTCTCCCAACACACCAATTGGCCCCCAATTGCTCACTCTCGTCGTCATACCTCAACCACTCACTCGCAACCACCTGCGCCCACGCTTCAGATTTCCACAACCAACCAACCCATTTGCGTCCACCGCTCCACACAATGGCACCCCTCCGCTCCCTCGTCGCCGCGACGCTCCTCCTGCTGTCAGCTGCCAACGCGCATTTCATCCTCAACAACCCCGTATCTCTTGAGGGAGGGAGTATCGACGAGGACAAGGAGGGTAATGCTCCATGCGGCGCCGACTTGCCTGACCTTTCCAAGAAAACGACCAACGACTTCCACGTGGATGGCGACTTCGTGTCCGTCCGGCTGGGGCATCCCCAGGGCAATTGGCTGATTCGCGCCACGCTGGATGGAAAAGCCAGCGGTAACTGGTCACAACTTTTCCCCATCGTCACCCAGAGCGGGCTCGGCGACTTCTGTGAACCTATCGTCACAGCGCCCAAGGAGTGGGTTGGCAAGACGGGTGTCATTGGTGTCGCCGTCAAGGCCCCCGACGGCATCCTATACCAGGTTTGCGCACCCTCCCCACAGTGTCCTTTCGCCTTCCCAGCGTCACACCGTTTGCAGACCGTAGAACAGCGCTGACGTGCCGTGCTTTGTAGTGTGCGGTTGTCAACTTTGTCGCGGGTACGAACACCCCAGGTGATTCGTGCAAGAACGGAAGCTCCGTCACTGGTAGCTTCTCGTCCGACTCTGCCCTATCTGCCCTCGTGGGCAACCCCTCGAGCAACCCCGCGAGTTCGACCTCTGCCACCCCCTCGAGCTCCCCATCTCCGTCTTCCCCGGCAGGTAGTGCTGCATCTGCCCTTGCAGCCAACGGGTTTCCGCTCGGCAGCATTCTTGTCACTGTTGCTATGGTGCTAGCTGGAACCGCAATGTTGTAGGCGCTCATAGCGCCCGTGTTTGACGATGATGGCGTTTTGGGGGTGATTTTTTGCAAGCATTTTGTTTTAGGATCAACGTATTTTTTTTGGGGGGGGGGGGCGGGGGGGGTTAGCCACCTGCATGGCAGGTTGATGTTACAAAAGGGAATTAATGAGGTTGTATTGGGTCTCGAAACAACGCATGTTCACCCAGTCGGGACTACTAGGAGGGCTCTGAGCGAGCCTCGGTGGTTAAAAAAAAAATATAGATGTACGCAAATAGGTACAAAAAGGGCATGTCGTTCATAGAATGAGAGATACTCTATTCTACCTTGCAAGACTGAACACGGTTGTGTGACATGCTATGGACATAGATAGGGTCGTACCGTGGCCGGGGGTGGTTAACGTCCTTCAAGTGGCGGTCATTGCGAGACCGTTTGATGTGGGGCACAAGATTGATGTGCAATGATATGCATGAGCAGGATTCCAGGTATCATGGGTGGTGTTCGAATCAACAAACGGCAAACACATACCACCCGGGAACCACGCAACACCCCCAACAAGCTCAGCCCGATCCTCCGTCACCTCTAGCAAGCCACCTTTGCACCCCCCAAAACGCCCTCAAATACCCAATCGCCAGCCCAAACTCTTCCTGCCCAACCGCCTGCGCCGCCGACGCCATCCGTCTCCGCAGATACTTGGTCCGCATGTCCCTCTCCCCGAGGCCCTTCCCACCGCCGTCGTGACTACTACCCCCAGCACCATCCGCCTCCTGCGCCACCGCCACCAGCGTCACCCACAGATACACCCCCGGCATCAGCTTCCACCGCTGAGGGCTGACGGCTTGGATGTTGCGCGCCAGGACTGCGTCCATGTCGTCGACGGCTTTGACGCGGGAGAGGGGGCGGCGGGTTGCGATGGCGCGGGTGTAGGCCAGCGCGGCGAGGTGGATCGTGTTGGATAGGAGAGCTGCTTCAGTTATAGCGGTCGGGAGGGCGGAGGAGGAGGAGAGGGTGGTGTGGAGGGCGGCGGCGGCGGTGGTAATCTTGGTGGGGGAAGGGGACGGGGTGGTGATGAGGAGGGTGAGGGCGCGGATGGCGTCGAGGGTGAGGGTGGAGGCTGGGGGGAGGGTCAGGAGGTCTTGCAGGGCTGTGAAGGGTTGAGGGTGGGGGGAGAGGGGGCTCGCGAGGAGGTTATCGTAGGTTGATGGTGGAGGGGGGGCGAGGGGTGCGGATTTGGCGGTTTGGATGCTGAGGTCCGCTTCGAAACAGCAGGCGATGGCGTAGTCGGCTCTGTGTCCCGGGTTTAGTGAAACGGGCGGGGTTGAGGGGGAGTGAGGACCAACAGCGTGAGGACGGCGGCGAAGAGGGGATCGCTCAGTCGCAACACGCCGCCTCGGGCATGAACTAAACTCGTCAGTCCGCGGAGGTGGGCCCACATGCTGGCGTCGTCACCCCAGAACCACTGTTCATCAAGCAGTCACGTAGTCAGCAAGGTGGGGGCCGCTTAAGTAAGTTCTGTGACATGTCACGGTGTGCGCGCTGCTCACTTCGATAATGACAAGGTGGATGACGGAGCGGAGGACATCAGTCGGATCATGGTCACTCCCGAGGACTCGGTTGATCAATGCCAGAACTTTGGCCTTGATGGCTAGAGGCTCGGTGGCATTGCTGGGCCGCTTGCCCAATTCAAGAGACTCGGTGACGGAAGCCATCAGTACGGCAATGTTGGGGAATATCGGGGACTGGAGCATCCAGGGGAGCATTATCTGGCGGAAAACGGGGGGCAGGTTGTCAGAGTCACCATCAATGGAGACGAGATGTGGGCCGACATAATTCAGAACTAGCGGGTCAGAAGGGTCAAAAGGGTCAAAAGTTGAGATTTGAAGAAGAGGCTTACAAAAGTACATCAACTCGGCATTCCTAGCCGTGTTCTCGACAGCACAGCCGTTGAGGCAGTTGATGGCCGTCAGGATCCCCCCAATAGGCTGAGGTGACCCGGTGCGGTGTTCCTTAGATGCATTGTGAGCAGTTTTGAGAGGAGTCCGCGATGTGGGTGTGGCTGGTGTCTCTTTCGAGAAGATGTAGACAGAATGGACGGTTGGATGGTGTTGCAGTTGAGACTGGAGCCTCGCTGTTGCGATTTCTGTGGGCGTAGCTTCGTAGATACACGAGACTTTGGGCCATCGCTTTGAACAGTTGGCACACTGGGGCCCGACTGGAGCAGGGAGGCACTGTTTTGTTAGACCCGATCATTTTGAGATTTGATAACGGCCTACCTACTCTTTGCTTGCGCCTGCGGCACTCGGTGCACGACTTGTGCAATCTGGGTTGGGGTCTTGACGCCCTGGGTGTCTGCATGGCGGGATGGCGTTGTTTGTGGGGGCTGGGATCGACATGGTTGGTGGTTTCGGGTCGAGTTGCCAATGGTGTCATGAAATTGGAGCGGTGGGGTGGAATCTGTGCGCAGGAACCGCGGATAGTTAGCTGCGGCTGTGAAAGGTCTAGAACGGCCGCAGGTGGCTCCTTCCCCCAACCACACTGACTAGTCGGCTGTGGAGGAAGCAGGTGGCTAGGTGCCCCTCAAGCTGTCCCGCCGCCTAACTGTTCTCTCCAGGCTGCAGTCCATCGCTCCTGCCTCGAGTTGCAACCTCATCAATTTCCACAATTTCGCACGGCAAGTGGCCCCGGAGCCCATTGTTGCTCTTGGAGTATTCCGTAGCATGCAACAACATCTTGCAGCTGGCTGGCTCGGCGTAAAAGATCATTTCATCATGCAAAACGCATCTCCGAGAACGGCTTGTCTGAGCCTGAGCTAGCAGAAAATGCCGCTTCAGTTGCTGCACTTGCCGACGCTATCGTCACCCAATGCGCCAACCCACGCTCGCCGAGGGGGAAGGAGCTATCCGATGTAACAAAACGCTGCTCCAAGGCGGCAAGCTGAGCTCCAGGACGAGGTCAAGCGCTGTGATGCCCGGGCAAATGGCATGGGATCGACCCTGCGCGCAACGGGGAAGACTGTCTGTCGGAAACGGAACCTTGAACGGTTGGAGAAGGTCTTTGTTGACTCCCAAAAGACACTGGACACTGCCTTCTTGGCAGAGATCAGAGATCTGGTGGGTTTCATGCCTCAACGGCTCGCTTGAGCCGCCTCTCCACCATAAGAGGAGGCTTTCCCACTGAGAGTATAACCTCCCAGCTCGAGGGCCGAGGCAAGCCAAAGGCTGGCCGAAGAGGCCTTCAAATTCTTACCCACGAGCAGCAGAAGTTCATACCCCGCATATGCCGCTGGGAATTCAAGGCTCTACGATCTAGTCAGAGCTGGGGCTTTGACAACAAAAAACGTGATCAAAGACCACATCGTCAGTGCTGGACTGACTGCCGATGAGTCTCTGGCCGAAAAGCTCAAGCAACCCCAGATGGCTGGATGCGAAGCCAGAGCCGAGGGGCGCCTGTATTGGATCAGCGGAAAACTGGCTCCGGGAAAAGCACACTGTTCAAATTCATCGTCTCGCCAACAGAGACGACGGTTCTGCTAGACCCATCCCAGGCCGACCAGCGGAAACTGGTTCTAAGTCACTATCTATGGCGCGCTGGAAGTGAGATGCAGCAGAGTATCAAGGTGCTGCTTTGCTCCTCCATCGGATTCCGAGTAACCCCAGCAGCATTAAACTCCTTGGGCCCTGATCGGCTGGCCACTGCCCAGTATCGCACTGCTCAAAAATGCTACAAAGTCAGTTCCACACATATCCAAGATGTATTGCAGTAGTGTTGCCTAGCTCCCGCGTCCACACCGCTTTCGGGAAAACACTAGTTGGACACCCAAATAGACTCTAAGCCCCTGAATTCTAGGGACACCAAGACTTTCTGTTCCATGGATTGGTAACGTGTGGAACGAAGCCCTGTTTGCCGCACGAACCATCTAACAAGTGCTCCGAAGGTAGGTTTATCCATTCGAAAGAGATCCCGGAACTGCATTCCTGATCCATTGAGCAGGGATTCCACGATCTTCCTGGCACGCCGAGGGCCACCGGAATGGATAGTATCACGGCCATCCGGGCGCAACGCCGAACGAAGAAGACTCCTCTCCCTGAATAGCACGCGAATGACCGTGACAGCGGCGGCAGCGAAAGCGATATTAGTGGCTTGAACCGCATCTGGCATGTTGATTCTCCTTCGGAACCGGTTTTGGTGCGGAAAGCTACCAAAGTTGTTGCGCAGGGCATCTCAAAGGGCACGCACTGGTCAAGAATTCCATGGCCAGGATCTAACACCCTAGAAAACCGAGGGTGTTAGATACTGGCCCAGTGGCGGCAGAATTCTTGCATTTTTGCAGTGTTTTTTTTTTTTGGGGGGGGGGGGGGGGGGGGGTTCAAGTGGCTGCATTAGCGTGCACATTGGAAAAAGAGATGTCTTGTTGCATGCTTGAAAATGGGATTGTTGTCCCTTATTTGGGGCCAAAACTAGTGAGATAAAAGAAATTGTGGCTCAGCCTAACGGATAAAGAAACATATTTAGCGTATTTTGACAATTTGGCCACTGGTCAGTGGCCAGCCGATCAGGGCCTTGACATGGTTACCAAGACATCTGTCACGGTCAGAGATTCCAACTCGGACTGGTCGGTTCAAGAACTCCAGGACACCCTATTTCGGACTCTACCTTCTCTTCCGGGAGTGGTAGTATATATGTTCATCGATGGACTCGATGAGGTCTCCCTCAATGACGGGATTATCATCTACCGCCAATTAGCCAGTCTATTGTTCAACCTTGTCATCACCGCGCGCTCTGTCACTTATTCCAATCATAAATCGAGCGCCGACAGAATTCGGCCAAACGACATAAGCATTTTCGAGTTTGCCTTGGCTTTCCGTAATGTCGCGTGGGACGAGGAGATACCTGTTGAAAGCCTGATAGAGATGTGTGATGCAACAATGAAGCAAGTTGAGATTCGTTGTGCTGGCTTATTAGAAGTGGTGGCCCTGAAACGTCTCGGTCATCTTTCGTTGAAAACAAAGGATCTCTATCTATCCAGCTCTAAATGTACGGGTATTTGTCGATATATGTGCACTAAAGTCCGATTCATCCATCGCACCGCACGGGACTTTCTCGACACAGACTCCGACCTAGAGATTCTCAGCTACGATACCCACGATCTCGGTTCAGATTTCTACGGCTTTATAATGCAGTCCTGCACTGGGAAAGAATGGAATTTTCTTGCGAGCCCCTGCCAATGGGACTTGACTCATATTTGCGACAACAGATAATTGTTATTCACGCACCTCAGAAGCAAAAGTTGATCGCCCCCTGATATGGTCATGAGGGCGTTGAACATCTTGGAAAACTGCTATCACAAGTACTGCCTGGCCCCAAGTGACGACTCGGAAGGAAAGATGACGTCATTTGCTCTTACAGACGCCGTCGAAACGCGAGTCAAGGCAGCTAGTTGCATACGACAAAACTCTGCTCCGTCAAGCCCTTTTTGGTGCCTGCTCGCTTGTAGCGAACTTTCCCGAAAACCTAGAGCTGAGTTACCGGTTGATCAAAAATCTTGTCTCATTTGTGGGGGGGCACCTACAAGCGGCCGAGATTAGATTTCGATCTGTGGGAGTTTTGGGTGTTCATGTCGCCCGGTTCGTGGACCGAATCCCTTGCAGAGGAATGCAACATACTCGCACTTCATTTACTCCTGGCGTTGTTCTACTTTAATTCTCTTGTGACAAACCGGGTACTTGCTTTACCTATTGGGATGCTCATCAATGCTTCGTGTCTGTTGTTGTTTGCTGACTGGGGAGATAACAATTTTTACGTTTTCTTTACTCATAAAGCTTGACGACGGGAAGAATTCGCTGCGGCAGATCCAAAACACCTGCAGTGTGGTCAACATGGCTTCCAATGAGAATATCAGCGCAGATGCGCTGGCACCTGCAAATGAAAGCGGTGTAGTCGAAGGACACCAGCTGCCAACAGCAGCAACAGCACAGGATGCCGTCATCAACGACAATAGCGCCGCTGATGAAGGGGAAGCAGTCAAAACGTCCGAGAGCTCGTGCTTCGAAGACGGCGATTACAACTTCTACATCGCCGGCCGCCTCGTAGAAAAATGGAGCCCGGCTATGGCCGCCATCACCAAAGCCACCAGCGACGCTTTCGCCGACAGCCCTGGAGTCGACTGCATCTCCGACGTCGCCGAGTTCGAAGCCTTCCAAGCGTACTGGTATGACATCTTCACCCAGCTAGTCGACACGGTCGCCGCGGACCCGGCCATCCCGGAATTCCTCGGCTCCCCGCCGGCCAACGTCAAGAAGTTCGCCATCGAGCTGTTCGAGGAGGAAGCCCCCGGCAGCTGCCCGTGCTGCCTGGAGGACGTCGAGCCGACCATCGTGATCGAGAGCCCGACGGGGGTGACCAAGACGGATCTGGTGCGCGGCCTGCGCGACTACCTGTACCGGCTGGCGCCCCTGATCAACAACGCAGAGGGCAGCCTGGAGCTGATGCACGGCGCGCTCGTGTGGAACACCAACTGGATGAGCTCGGGCACCAGCGCCGCCGGCGAGCGCCTGTCGTACTACACGCAGAACCCCAAGATCACCGTGTACTGCTACCCGTGGAGTCGGTATGACGAGGTCAGGGAAGGCGCGGGAGCGGTAGGTGGAGGCGCAGCGGAAGATGAGGGAGGCGCGGGAGAAGGGGGGAAAAGGGGGGGATGGGAAGGTTGACGGGCCGGCCAAGGATGATGCGGGAGGAGGAGAAGTCGGAAGAGTCAGAGGATAAGCAGGGAGTAGCGAGCAAACTGGAGGGGGGTGGGGTGGTCAAACTTGAATGACTTAAGTCATAGCCCCATGTGTGCAAGAGCAGGGTCCTAACAGGCACACCAATCCTTCTGAAGTTATTCTACATGCTCCACAGCGCTTCTCTCTCGTCTCAGAAACCCCGAGAAGGCATCACTGCCAATGGTATCAAAAAGAACCCATCGCAAATTCAGAATACACTGACCATCATCAATCTCAACTTGACATAATATCCTATCATCTTTGCTGGGCTGACAGCGCGAACGCGTGCCTTGTAGTGCTCAACCTATCCAATTCAGCCAGAACCCGTTGCCTAGATATCCGTACAAAGTGGTTAATGGACAATGTGAAGATCGGGATGGTAAAAACACAGCACATTCCGGGAACAGAGATGGCCGCAGACGGCACAACGAAGCCTCTCTCGCGCGAGGCGCATGTGAGATTTGCTAGGAGGCTAGGACTGTTACCATAGAGATCTCCTGGGTCTAGGAAGAGAGAGAAAGAGGGCGTTGAAACACAGGGATATGCCAAAATTACCACAATCGCAACATAGAGATAGTTACATCTTGGAGTCAGCGCTAGCCTTCCCTGAGCGGATACGTAGGGAGTGGCCCACTTCCTGGATCTTGCATCTCCTCTCCTTAATTAGCAGTTACGATAGCAATACCAACTATTGCCATCCCAGCAGTAAATAAACCTTGGTTCTATTTCAATTGTTACATCCTTGTATTTTCCCGCTTGCCACCTGAATCTGGCCACTTCAACTTCAGTAGAAATACTGGGGTCGCTCAAAAGGGGAGAGAAAAGAGGTGATATCCACTAATGTCGTATGATATGGGCAATTAACCCGCTTGCATCACGCAAGGTTTCGCCTGAGCTTTCTCTTGGCGTAGCAGCTTGTCGAATGGTCCTCGGCCTCAAGTCGTAAATCAGCTAATAGTGGTGAGATACAGCGTGCGGGGGTTCCCGGATGTGTGTGTTCAACACCCCCTCTACAAAGGCGGACCTGGCATCCAAGTTCACTGAAAAACCCAATGTTCAAACAACTTTCACTCACAAAAATAAGCCTTGGAGATTATCCACCACGTCACAAAATCGATATTCCGCCGGGATCCTATTTCCCTAGCTACATCTCAGAGACCGCTTCTATCACTGAAACCGAATATTGTTCCCGTGCGCAACCCCTTACTGTCTTACGACAACCCACCCTACCTTGCCTAACCATAACATGGCTAGAAACCCCAACCACCATAGGAATGGAAGACGAAGAGTACTACCACACGATGCTTCATGATCTCGAGAGGTTTGAGAGGATCCACCATCACCCAGAGTTCCTTCCGCCATCCTGGCAGTACCAAGACACGGCGAAAGCCACCAGAACTACCACCGTCATGCAAAAACACGCAAATAGCCCCTGGCTGTCGGGTCTTCGGGTAGCAGCGGGTGGCGCAGTGAGGGCGAGCGTTGGCGTGCTCGTGGGGTGTAATGTGGAAGGGAGAAGGACGATGTCAACGCCATGACGAGAATGAAATGGGGGTCCTTTACTGTATCTGAAAGGTACTTATCTTAAAAGAAGGATGGCTCCATTTGACGCGGTCGCTATAGGGAAAGCGAGACATCTTTTCCATAGTTGGAACAGGGGTTGGATTGTAGTTACACGCTGCGGACAAGATAGCGAATGAGAATCCTTTCAACCTCGCCGCCCTCAACCAACAAATCCGCCTCATAACTCAACTCTGCCTGCACCTTCCATCTGGTCTCGGTTCTCTCTCCAATGAAATCCCACAACTTCTGCAGCGACGCCTCATTGTGGTGATACCTCCCCTGCCTCCCCGTCCCCGACGCCCGGTGCTCCTCAACGTCCAACGGCTTATCGGTCCCCACCTGCCTCCCCAGCACGGTGGCATTATCAATCCCCCTTTTAAAGAACTTTACAAGCCTCACTCCAACCGTGACCTGATCATCCCACCCAAACAAATGGAAAAACGACGCAGCATGGATGATATCCACCGTCCCGTCCAACGCCCTCAACGCCTCATCGTCGGCGTCGAGCACACTCCCGGCCACAAACTTGGCCTTGAACGAGTCCCTGTCCCGAAACAGGTCGTAGCCAAGGTCGATGAACTCGGGGCGCAGATCGGTGCCGGCGAGGTTCTCCTGCGGGGCGCCGTCAAAGGCGAGTTGGCGGAGGGCCTGCCCGACGCAGCAGCCGGCGTCGAGGAGCGTGGCGCCCGCCTTGGTGCGGTCCAGGAGTTCTTGGTATTGCGGGTGGGTGGTGATGTAGAGGTCGAGGAATCGCCACCGTCCTAGACAGGGGTAGTTGAAGACGGCGAAGGCCTTGTCGCGCTGGGAATTGTGAGCTGTGGCCCGGGGAGGGGGTGGTTGCGGGGCGTGCATCGTTGGCTTACCACTGCGCGAACGTGAGGCTCGATCTCGTCCTCGGGGATTCCGCTGTACTTGTCCAATAGATGCCATGCCTTTTCGTAAAAAGCCTTTTCCGGGAGTTCATGCTGGTATTTGACATATCCGCCGAATTCGGTCCTTGATGCCATGTTGTTGAGTACTGGAGAAGAGGTAGGGCTAGGATTGTCAATGGCGGCCCAAGTGTTTCCAAGCCACAATATACACACAATCCGACTTGTTCTTCGATATCACAGGTAGAATCCAACCACTTGTATATATATATATATATACCCATCTCCTCTGATCCTGAAAACTGCTTGGTATTATTCGCAACGCATCTCGGGGATGACGAATATCCACTTGGCTGAGCCCCAGCCACTCACAGTCCCGAGATTCTCCGTTCATGAGAACCAAACTAGCCAACCCGGGAAGCACGGAAGCGATTTGGCCAACCGGCACCGATTCGGCCAACTTGCATGCAGCCAATCACGATCAAAGTGCTTGATGACGGGATGCCGAAAACATGGTAATATTGGTGTGACTTGATGCTTGAATCCTTAGTAGAAAACTATCATCATTTTCACTTCAGGTGCAACATTGACAAAGGTCGCTTGTTCTGCTGCCGAAAGTCTGGCCCAGATCCCCCGGCTCTCAACGCTCTTGGGGGCCCGCCTGTGGGGGTGTTACGGATAGGTCTTGCATGTGTGTTAACGGGTGTTGAGGGGAAGGGGGAAACATACTATGATAGTAAAGTAATACGACTAATAGTACTCAGAAAGAGCTGTAATTGACGACTTGGATATGTTTAGGACGATGAAGGAGGGAGTGGGGGGGACGTTAATAAGTCAGAGCACGTATCTCTGCAACCTACCCGAGTGGCTCCATCCTCCAAATCATAGAGTACCTCAACCTTACTAATATGTAATTTCTACGGAGGACCAGTCACCTCTTCCTTCGCTTTTTCTCCTTCCCATATTTCAGCCACTGACATAATAAGAAACTAAACACTCGACTACTCGACTATTTAGTTAGCTACCGTATACCCCTTACGTCAGGCCCAGCCGCGCTTTCGAGGCCAAAGTATATACCCGCCGCTTCATAGAGTACCTCGAGCGAGACGTAATAAGAGATCTCTACGCCTTAGCCCAATTAGTAGAAAATGATCTAAAAGGATTCTACCGAGCCCGTAACCTAATTAACAAGTGGTTATACTATGTAACCTACGGTGTAAAGCACCTGTTACTATACTTCTTAGTGACTAAAGCTTAGTAACATACTACTCTCTAGGAAGGTATCGAGTTCTTAATTCAAAGAGCCTCTATCTTGATGAACCGGGCAAAGTACCTCCGATCTTGGGTCCAAGTACTGGATCACCACGGCTGTCGTCACGGTCACGTTGATGGCGGCTTGTGTTCCGGTTACAATGATGAACTGGGGCAGTAGGCGGACTATTCAGGACGCCGAAAATGTCGCCAGAGAGTAAATATTATGATATACTCGGACCTCATTCCCTTGTGGCTTTGTGCCCCAGACTATAAAGTCGTTTAAGACTCCAGACTTGATGTCTTTGGTGGGAAGGTTCCTCAGCATACTAATTAGGCTCGACGTGTTCGATGCGATAACATGATAGAGTCACCATAGCGAGGACTAAAGATTTGGTAAAACTACCGCAAGCTAAGGTGTGTTAATGTTTGCTGTGGCAAAGGAAGTGGGCATCAACCATCAGGTACTCTTGAGCAAATTTAATTACATCCTCCTCCATCCTTGCTACGACTTCCAAACACAATCACAGTCAAGGTGTAAGATATCCCCCCTGCAACTTGCCGGCGGCAACTGCCGCGGCTGAGAGGGTTCTATCTGTTGCTCGCGGATGAGGAAGCGCCACACTTCAAGTTCTTTTTGTGTCCGGCCTATGACAAGACCATCATCACGACCACCGTGGTGGAGAACCTCTACCAGAGAGCCCAAGAGATAGCCGGCACCAAGGTTAGGTTGGTCTACCTCTAATTCCACTACCGCGGTCCCGAGGCAGAACACTAAGCCCAAAACTTACTCAGAAACCTCCTCGGTCAGCTCACCCGGAACCTCCCAATGACCGCCGACACCGCCAAGGTGTTCAGCTACGTGCAATCGCTATATGAAAGATATAGCCCCTCTGGCAGCCCCTCCTCGCCAACGATGAACGAGATCTCCGAGGCATTTTGTTCCGTGGCCCGCTGGCACGACCATGTTTTCGTTGTGATCAGCGCCTTAGATGAGTGTCGCAGCCTAAGCGAGCGGCAAAAATTCCTGTCCCAGATATTTTTCTGGCAGTCTGAGCTTGACTTGCGAGTCTTTTAGGGAGGGTGGCTAGGCGTTACATTTGTGGTCTAAAGTGGGAGATACCTTGACTACGTTTGAATATTCAGAGAGTCTGGGCACTACATACTAATAATACTCCTGCGCATCAAAGAAAATATCGTCTGGCTGGCAGACTTCGCTAGGATAAGAAAAGATCATGTCGTCCTTGTTTGCCGTATTGGTTTGGGGATCGAAGATAGTGGAGATACCAAAGTCAACCGACCAGTCGCCCTCTGTATCTCCATGGTTGGTCCAAGGATCAAGTCCGCCATCCCAGGTCTGGTTTGTGAGCTCGGGATCATCATGGAGCCTCTGCCACTGCCAGCCAAGCCAGGTCTGGAGCTGACGTTGCGAGAAGCCCTCCATTATCAATCGGTCTCTTGTGTCGAAAAACTGACCAGAATTCCAGTTCCTCAGCCTGAGTTCAGATACGAGAGCGTAAAATGCAAACACGCCTCCCTGAGTCGGCTGCTGTTGCCCGGGCAGCCACGGGCACAAAAGCCTCCGCTCAAACCAGCGCAAGGCCGTATGTCCAAAGGCGTATGGCGTGTCAGGGTCTATACCCTGGAACTCCAACTCCCGGAGGCAATTCAGAAAATCGCAATCCCAAAATATGGCGGCGTAGTCGAGTACCGTCATTCCATCCCCGGCAATTGTATCCAGCCGTGCCCCGAGTTTTCGGAGATGCCGCACCGCCGGCACGTTGCCGGCGGCCGCCGCATACATCAAGGGCGTCATGCCGTCATAGTCTGCCAACTCGCAGTCAGCACCCGCCCGGACGAGTTCGGCCATGATTTCGCCCGAACAGTCGTTTGGCTCCATGTCGGCGGGGTCTGGACATTCCAGCCCGAACGCCTCATACGCGTCACTTTTGATCCCAGCCATTTGCATCCTCGAGTTGTGGTCGACACCGGTGGCGGATAGCCCGTAAATCGTCTCGATGTGAGTACCGTAGCTCGTTGTTGCGGTGAGGTGGAGGGCTGTCGCTCCCATGACGGACTGGGCGTTCGGGTTTGCACCGGCTGTCAGGAGGGTCTTTACAGAGTCCATCTTTTTTATGCCGCAGTGCAGAGGAGTATACGCTCGGAAGTCTCGGGCATGGATGTCGGCCCCGTTCTCCAGCAGTAGCAGAATGATTTGAGGGAATCCTTCATAGGCTGCAAAGTGCAGTGGCGTCTTTTGGTGACGTCCGGTCGCCCTCAAATCGACAAATGCCCCGTTCTGAATGAGGGTCGCGACCTTGGCAATCTCCCCCCACTCTGTTGCCCAGTGTAAAGCAGAAAGTCCCAACTCATCCACCGTGTTGATAATAGCTGGGCTGGCTAGCAGAGCATTCTCAACCGAGATACTGATCTTCTCAAGTGCGGAGACCGGCGCCTTGTTTGTTGGACTCTGGTTCTTTTCCTCATCCCCGGCAATCCGGTGAAGCAGTTTGACAACGTCCGCGCCAAGGTCTTTATCAAAGTAAAGCTGTTTTTGCGCAACCACTTTTGCGGATCTAATAACTCGTATCAGCACGCCACATCCTTATCAGCCGTCCATTCAGCAAGATAAAATTGCACTCACCCGCCACTCAAGTCTACAAATGTCGTGCTAAATCCCATTTCGAGTAAAAATGCTACTACACCGTAACGACGGTAGCGCAGAATATGCTGAGCCAGAGCGTGAGTCACTTTAGTCCTTACCCTTATGAGAGAGAGAGAGAGAGAGAGAGGAGAGAGAGGAGAGAAAGAGAGAGAGAGAGAGAGAGAGAGAGAGAGAGAAAGAGAGAGAAAGAGAGAGAAAGAGAGAGAGATCGAGCAGATTCAAAGTACTTACGCTGAGAAATCCTTCACCAGTTGCCTCAATATCAGTGGGAAGGAAGTCTTTGCTCACAATCTTCTGCCTCAGCCAAGCAAGATCACCATACATGACAGCCCTCCAAAGACCTGGCGGGCTGGTTACCCTCGGCACCACCAGATGTAGCCAAGCACCCATGTTGGTCAAGGAATCCCAACCTGCCGAAACCGATACGGCACGGCCAAGGAGCCATGTGGGGAAAACGTAGCTTATGGTCATCGAACGTCTGCCCCCCGTCTTGCATGTTCTGACATCACAATGCCGCGGACCAAAGACTACGGCCCCATTGTATCGCAGTATAAGCGATCCGATCAGAGGTTTAGCCCACGATGGAGAAGCCACGGTGGATGTCCGGTGGCATTGGCACTTGCAGTGCCTACTATCGCATGTCTCGCAAAGGGAGCCTTGAATATGAACCACTGAACTCCCCGGGCCAGTTGCAAGGGGGGTCGTGGAAGGGTGTCTCAGCTGACCCGGGACCATCGCGGATAGCTGGGCTTCGAGAGCATTGAGGCGTATGTTGATGCCTGCCGACATAGACTGGACGAAAGAATGTTGATTTCGCGAAGCAGCACGAAGTTCCCCACAGGATGTCTCAACAATATCCCGTATTTCCATGGCAAGGATGCCCTGTTGGAGCCTATTGGTATTCACCAGATCTGTTTCAGTTTCAATCCAGTGAAAAAGGAATCACCTGATATAAATAGCGACTTATCCGTACCTCTGAGTGAATCCGAGCAAAGTAAGACAAGCCAACAAGTTTTCGCGACAACGCTTTGCACGGTCTCTCAAGCTGAGAACCTTACCGCGTGAAAACTGCCAACTGATTCTCGAGATCCTTTGCTTTGTCTTCCGCTTAGGTGGGATCGGGTCTTGAATGACTAGCTTTGACATGGCTTCGTCCATCTCTTGCACAATCGTCTTGAGCTCGCAATGAAGGGCGTGAAGGCGAACGAGTGCCTCAGAGGACCCAAGTAGCTGTGGCTCGGTTATGCTGCTGACAACCGATTCAAGCTGGCCGAGCCACGCTTGGAGGGTGGAAAGCTCATTGAGCATGTCGCAGAATTCAGCTGAGGCATTGGCGAGGCCTCGTAACGTCTTGATCCCTATGGCAAGGGCCTGGGAAATGCTGACAACCGACGCAATTACCGATAGCGGATCCATATTGTGATTATGAGTTGATTGCTAAATTTCCCAAGACTCAGCAATGGAGGTCGAGGCGAGAGAGAGTGGGGTTGTGTTACATCGGGCTGGAAGGGAGAGAGAGGGTGATTGAACTGTGGCGGTGTGGATGTAAACGAAGCCAAAATGCGCCCTCGATGCAGCCCGAGGCATAATTCTGCACGAGCTGCATGTAGGCAGACACTTCTGCGGCATCATGGTTGAGTACCGGTAACACCCTTTCGATTCAGAATCAGCCTACTAAGGGTGCCACTACACAACTGGGAGCGTGCGCGTTATGCTTCTGACCACGGTGTTTTGGCCCATCAGCCTCAGATCGTGGTAACTTTTTTTTTTCTTTTTTCTTTTTTCTTCAGAAGAGACAATGTCTCGGGGCGATTTAACCCATGTTAGGTACCTAGAGTTGCTATCTTTTCCAGGATAAAGGTGATTGAGGCGCTCCTCAGACACGAGGGCACTCTGGTCACCGTGTACTTCGCCGGGCACTTGGCTGGGCAGCACGACCTCTTAGAGAGCAACTCCCAAGAACCCAGCAATCCAGTCCTTCTTTCCAATGGGCACTCCCTTGGACCGCAGGATCGAATAGGCGGTGGCGGTGTGGAAGTAAAAGTTGGGAATGCCATGGCCGAGCGCCGACTGCCTCGACGACAACTTGAACGGCTGGCCAGCAAGCGGCCTGTACGACATTAGCCCAAACTCCTCACACTCTCAAGGGGGCAAAGCAAGCACAAAAAAAAAATAAAAAAATCTCACAACTCCACCTCCTCCTCAGCGCGCGCATCAATAGCGGCCGCATCCGCACCCTTGAGCACCTCGAGCGCCCTGGCGATGCGAGCATGCAAGTCGGCAAAGGTCTTCTCGTCGTCGGCCCATGCGACATCGGCGGCGCCCGTCAGCCGCGCAATGTTCTTGCGCACCGTGGCCGTCGCGTTCTGCACCTGGAAGGTCAGCGGCAGCTGGTCGGCGACGAGGCGCGCCTGTAGGTACTCGGCATCGGCGTCGAGGCCGTTGGCGGCCGCATGCGCCTCGGCCACGCGCAACACGTGCGAGAGGGTCGCGAGGCCGTTGGTGAAGGTCGAGATGACGTGTTCTGAGAGGGTGATGGTGGCCATTTTTGAGGTTGGGTGGGAGGTGGTGAGGGGTGTGATAGTGGTGGTGGTGGTAGTAGTAGTAGTGGTGGTGGTGGTGATGATGAAAATGTCTTGATGTGAGGGGAATGAGGGGGTGGTAAATATGTGGGTGAGGGGAATGAGGGGGTGGTAAATAAGTGGGAGAGTAGGATATCGGGTTGAGGTTCAAGTTTAGCCTGTTTTTTTTACATGACTGTGACACGGTAATAGGAGGGAGAAGACGTTCTGGTTTATATAACTCTAGAGCCTCATCTCTTTTGGTTATGATGCAATGCGCAGATTCTCTCCTCCCCTTTCTTGCTCGGATTGCGTGCTTGGGAGAACGCCATTCTGAAGTGAAGTACGTACTGCAACTACGGGAACAAAACGCCCTCACAGCTTCAACACGGCGGCTGACAAAAGTCATGACACGAAGAAACGACAGCACGCAATTAGCAAATACCCACCTATTGGGACCTGCAGATGCTTCCGAAGACGGGGGAAGAAAAGGGGGGGAAGAGTTTGGAGCTCTGCTCCTTGGGATGTCTCTCGGCTTGTCAGCGCTCTGGGTGCTTATCGCCGCCCCGGATCGGGGTTTGCGGGGTCCAAGTCCCTTCTTGTTGTCGCGAGATGCCGAGCCGGAATGTCGCCATCACCTCGCCGCACTCACACTAACATCCATGTCTTGGGGGAGCAAAATGGGGGGAGCAAAATGGTGGAATCGGATTCTGGTGTATTAATTCTGATATTTACATGATTCTAGTATGTAGGTTACTGCAGCTCATCTACGCGGGGATGCTCGGCGCCAACGACTTGTAAAACGCGCACCTGTCCCCACGGCCGCCCTCCCAGGCATTCGCATTGGCGACGACCGAAATGGCATTCCTCAGCCCCGGCTGCGCAAACTGCGTGACAGAAACACCCCATTGCGTGACGAGCTGGTACGGCGTGCCGCCCGTCTGGTTGAGGTTAACCAGACTGGGCTGAGCCTCGCTCCACGCGGGCCACGCCGACGCCGCATTCGCAGCACTGACGTTGGCCGCACTCGCGCCGTTAGCGACGGCATTGCTGATGGACGGATTCCCCGTCGTGATGAAATTGCCCCACGCGCGACGGAAGGCCAGCGCAAAGTCGCTCCCGAGATTGGCACCCGCCGGGCCAATGTAGGCCGCCACATCGGCGCCGTGGAAGGCAAAGGGCACCGAGTACTGGTAGTGGTACGCCGCGTTGGGGCCGCCCCGCGAGTAGGCCGCCGCCATCCAGTACGACGGGCAGACAAAGGTGGCCTCAGCGTAGATGTTGTTGCCGCGCTGCTGCTGGCCGTTGGCGTCCTGCGACACGTTGACGGCGTTGGTGTAGCCGGCGCCGATTCCGTCCGTCTCGAAGAGAGGGCCCGGCGAGGTTGCGGCAGCGTTAGGATTAGCCGCGAAGATGGAGCTGATCTGCGCCGAGGAGAGGTTCGGAAACTCGAGCTGCAGCCAGCCGGTGAGGTCGCTCTCTGTTACGATGGTCGGGGGGGCGAATAGGGGTCCCTCGTTGGCGCTGTGTCCGACGAGTAGCTTCCTACCGTTGACGCGCTTGGCGCCGAGCTGTAGGCTCGCGCGGTCCGTGATGTAGACCTCGTCTGTGACGGGCCAGAATGCCCTGGCTTTTTGTCAGCTGCCAAACAACCGACCGCGGGCCCGTGGAGGGGGTTCTCACCAGTAGCCATATGTCGCCTGCTGGGTAACGTCAAAGTTGGCCTGCTGGAGCGTATCCGAGTCCTTGCTCTCGAGACAAGCAAAGACATCGCCGCTGCTGGGGCAGCCCGCAGCCTGCGAGAAAGCCTAGTACTTGCTCGTGGGGACGGCATCGCCGTAGCCGTACTGGAAGGGAAGGTAGGGCGAGGCGGCAATCGACTTGTCAAAGAGAAGGGTGCCCAGCTGTCCGTCAGCGGCGATGCCGTGGTACATGACAGAGCTTGCGCCGGCCGATTCGCCCGAGATAGTCACAGTCAACGGATCGCCGCCGAATTTGCAAATGAACTGCTTCACCCACGACAGTGCAAAGGCTTGATCCAGGATGCCGGCGTTGACCACACCCCTTTTCTTGACTTCAGAGGATGCGAGGAAACCAAAAGCACCAAGCTGTGTTTCCGAGTCAGTTTCTATTTCGAGCCCCACGGGAAAGAAAGAAAGAAAAAGTGGGTTGGCCTACGCGATACTGGATCGACACAACAATGAAGCCCTTGTTGTTAGCATTGATGATCTCGGTCATGTCCTGGGAGGCATCGCCCAAGCCGTAGCCACCTCCGTGGATCCAAACAAGGACCGGGAGACCCTGGGCGCTTGCCGGGGCGAAGACGTTCAGAAAGAGGCAGTCCTCGTTACCAGGAATGAAGGGAACACCGGGGACTGAGGGATAGGCCTGTGGGCAGATGGGACCCGCCACCACGGCCGACGTAATGGGCGCATTATTTTGCGAAGCCGGCAGCCGAGGGGCCTTCCATCGAAGGCTTCCTGTCGGGGCAGCGGCATAGCGGATGCTGCATTTATCGTTAGCAACTCAAAAGCCGGTTTAAAGGTGGCCGGGGGTGTCCGTACCCCTTCCAGGAGTTGACGCCGCTTGCCGAGTCGGCGGCACCTTGGTACTTGGCGTGACCACGACAGTTTCCGGCGATAATAGCCGTGTCCAGCGGTAGCCAGGGTGGATTTGACCCGCTCGGTCGGGTTCTGAACAGCGCTCTTCCACGGCTGCCAAGACTCGGACTGCAACTCGACTGAAGACGACCTGGTACGTAGACTAGCAAGGACGTGAGCAGAGCAACCGCTTGCGCCCATTGCAGTGCGGAGGCTTGGTTGCGGCTCTTGTCGAAAATGGATCAGGTCATGGAAGGATTGTAGTAGCATGTTTTTGGGAGCAATGTGGTGTGCAGAATGGCATGCAATCCCGGGTAAAAAGCCTGCCATTCGCCAATCGTAACTGCTCCCGATTTCCCAAGTTGGGGGGCCGCTGGGCCCGAATTCCAAGTGTACCGTCCATTCATTGGAATTGGAAGGAGTACATACTGCCGAAAGAAAAAAAAGTTGATCGATTGGAAATTTCGTTTGTTTTTGCCCCCTCCCTCTTTTCGCAAACTAGAGAAGGGCCCCCATCCGAGATGCAGATTTCGAGAGCCATGACTGACATAAATGGGGCACGCGCCGCTACAGCGCACGACGTGAAGCTAGGTACCTCACGTCACCTGAGGTCCAGGTAGTCGTCACCTAGCCGGCAGGTAGCGGCAAAGAAGCGACCGTGCACCTCTAACCCCCTCTCCCCTGATCAAAACAGGTTCGATCCATCGCCAAGAACATGTCGAATTGGGCAGATGATTGCTGATTCCCATGACTAGCAGCGAGCTAGATGCCGTATCCAACTGCTGAGCGTGCCGCTTTGCAGTTCTCCATCCTACAAGAGTTCGGACCCCCTCGACGACTCCCCAGAGCGACCGGGGCCGACACAATGTCAAAACTTTAGCCTCTTCCTTCAGCAGGGCTAATAACAGGGCTGGCTGCGCCAGTGCCTCGCTTTGACCGCCCACATCCCGCTGGAGGCACTGCAAGGAACATGTAGCATCGAATGTTGCCCAGGCTATTTGGGCCAAATCTCCAAGGACTTGCAGCCTACACAATTACACAGTGGAACGCTGTTCGGCTGAACCATGGCAACATCCTCGGCGACAACACCGGCCCTGCTACCGAATGCCTTGGAGCACAGGTCCACAGCCGTGGGCAAAACATGTCTACGTGATGGACCAAGAGAATATACCACTCCATTTGAGAGTTAACCGCCCAACATTCATTCCCTTGATCCCTAGGAAATACTGACGCCTTTGTCTTCGGGGTGCAGGACTTCTACTTTTCCATTGTCTTCTACTTTTCCATTGTCTTCTACTATGTCTCGTTGCTCGCCATCAAGCTGGCACTTCTCTTCCAGTACTACCGCGTTCTGGCAATTCAGCGGATGCGCATTCTCTACATGGTTGCCACTGTTGTTGTCCCAGTTCTCGGTTGTCACATTCAACTGCTGGCCTATCCACCGCTTCTGGGAACCGACCGCTACGGGCACCTGCATCCCCAACAGCCAGGTTCGTGGCACAAATTAGTAACCATTGACACCCCAACAACGGACTCGCAAATCGGAATGGAGGTGTATTTACTCCTTTAGTTGTGGCCACTGTGACCGGAACTCCGGCGAACCACAACGGGGAATGACAAACGATAGTCCGATTGAGAAGGCGAGGAAACCTCTTCTCACCTTGTCCACCAAGATGCTTGGCGCCGATTATTCGAGGGTTGAGTATGTAGTTGTACCGTTACAGCGAGCCTACTAATGCCATATAGGTCTAGACCCAATATTTGCCACATCGAGTGTGGCAGCTGAAAGATGTGGCTGCCAATCGACCACTCCAAGGACAGCTGGGCGCCATCGTCCAGGGTCTCAGCGATCGAGATGACGGATCAGGAAAGTCATGTTCAATAAAAGCCGTCGCAACCCCTCCAACTTCTTTTTGGGATTGCCCAACACCCCCTCTTTACTGTGTCGCGAATGGTGCGGATTCCGTCCTCTTCCAAGGTTTTCTGCTTGTTCGCTGCGTCTTCGCCCTCGCTTTACACTTGCGCTCAACACAACAAAAATGAATGGACCTTCCATCTCGCGCAAGCCAATAGGCCGTAAGCCGGTTAGGCCTTCTGCCGGACCCGTAAGCGTCCCGCAAAGAGGTCCGGCCAACCCCGCGCCCCTGGTCACATCTGCGACACCTCTACCGCCGGTAGCGGTTGGACCTCAGGCTCCACAGCTCACACCCGTGAATCCGTCACAGCATTCCCAATGGCAATACTTCTCCCCAACTCCAGTTCCGAGTCCAGGTCAATTGCGCCGCACCATCACCACTGGCAGCGTGCAACCGCTGTCCTCTGACATTAGCAGGCGGACGAGCTTGGCAAGTAGTGTCACTCCCATCAGTCCGCTCACGGCCGTCACTACGCCAGAGCGTTTCGAGCCCGTACCTGGTGTACCCGGCGCGGCCGTCAAGACGTGTGTGTCTTGCAAGCAAGGTAGAATCAGAATGAACATGTCCGGGAACAGAAGATATCAGCTAACCATGAGCAGCAATTTCCCAGAATGTGTCAATCTACACCTGCCTCGTCTGCAGCACGGCGCACAAGAGTGCATACGTCTGCGTTTGGTGCTACACTACCGGCGCCGCCGCCGCCGCCCACTCGCACGACGCGTCCTTCTTCGTAACCGATTCGGACTTGCGCATCCAAGGCCCAACGGCGGGAATACCGCCACATCTCTGGACGGTGCGCAAAAACGCCTCAGGTCGGCTGTGGTACGAACACGTTCCGACCGGGTACCGGACATATGTCCAACCCCTGACCGGGGTGGTGAGCGATGGCCTGCCTGTTGGGTGGCAGGAACTGAAAACACCCGACAACAAGGTGTACTACTTGCATGGCGCCACCGGCAACTCATCCTGGACGAAGCCCGGAAACACGCTGCCGGCCGGCTGGAGGACGGTCAAAACCCCTGATGGTGTGCCGTTCTATGTCCACGACGGCCTTCGGCTTTCGACGTGGGACCGGCCAGGCGAGATGCCCAGGGCGAAGGCGCCTGCGGGACCGTTGGTTCCGAGTTCGACCCCTGAGGCGGACCCGAAGCCAGGCAGCAAGGTGGTCAAGTCCAGCAAGGGGTCGATCTCTGCGTCTGACATCGCGACAGCGGCTAGCGTTGCTACCAATGTCGCGAAGCTGTCTGCCGCTTCGGATCTCTCTCCGTCGGGTATCTTTACGGCCACTGTGGCTGCTGCCAAGCTAACGGGCCTCGGAGTGAAGATGGCTGGGAAGAAGATGGGGAAGCTTGGGAAAGGGAAACGGCTGTCCAGCGCTGCCAGCCTGGTCGGCGCTGCCGCGCGTCTTACCGGGGATGATGATGGCGGCGACGTTGAAGAGGTGGATGAGATTGAGGAGGTGGAAGAGGCTGAAGGGGTGGAGCAAACAGCATATACGACTGAGACTACGACCATGTACACCGAGACGGATCCTGCACAGAGTAGTAGCTATTCGCAGCAAGAGCCTTATGGGGCCTCTCAGCAACAGTTCGCCCCGGAACAACAGTCGTACAGCTACGCCGAACAGTATTCCGAGCAGCAATACCAATATCCTCCATCCGCAGCCGAGCCAGCTCCCCAATTCGCTCAAACTCAAGCCGTTCCCGAGCAGCCAACATATTTTTCCACTCCGGGTTTGAGCGACACTCCTGTGCAGCCCCCACAGCAAGAGTTCTACACAACTCAATCACCCCTGAATACAGAACAGACCAGCTATTACTTCCCCGAACGAGCTGCTGGCCCATACCCGCCCCCCACTATGGAACCTCCCGCACTGATCCCGCCACCTCAAGAGTCCACCGTGCAACAACAACAACCCCCGGTCGTCATCAACAGTGTGAACATCACCGTCGAAGAGACGGTGGCGAACCAAGTCAATGTGGAAAATACCGAGATCACGCAAAACAACACCCATGTCACGCAGAAGAGCCAAGACACAAGCTACTACTACACAGACATCGCCCAGCCGCCCACAATCAGCCCACCCTCCGAAACACAGCCACCAATCTATCCAGCTCAAGTAGAGACGCCCCAGTACCCCGCGCAACGCCCATATACCACGACCGTTCCGGCCCAGCCCCCACCCCAACCCCCACCGCCAGTCGACGCTCCTCCAGTGCAGTATCCAGACACCTCTATGAAGGCGGGGTATCTGCCACCGGCGCAACCGGGTGGTGATGTCCCGCCGTTCTTCTTTGAGCCGATACTAGCAGGGCCGATGATGGTTAGTCCGCCGGCGGAACAGGGCGGGGTGGTCTTTACGCCGACGTATGTATAGGTGTTGGGGGAGGCTTTGGGCATTGATATTACTACGGTCTTGGACTTGCTTCATAATGGGTACTCCGAGTTGGGTACCCGGGTGGTGTCACGGCTACGGCGGTGTTTACAGACGCGTGGTAACAGCAAGTACAATGGGGTATAATAGGCATTCTGCGTTTAAATCGCCGAGGCATGATCCCGGTATGGTCTGTGTGGGGAACAAGCTCGACAAGGAACCTTACCTATTTGACTTTGCCATTCCTATCAGCGCCTCCTGATGACCAACAGGTCCGACACTTCTTTGCAGGGAATCTATGCCATAATTCCAAGGCATATAACTCGTGCGTAGAAGCCGTTGCCTGGATTGTCATGAATCCTGGATAGTACCCGGTTGACCAAGTCTCGTGAAACTATCCAGAACAAAAGGCGCTTGCAGCGGCACATCACTTCAACCTAGTTCAGTGTAAAAAGCGTTGCAGTGCTGCTGTTGGGAATATGGGAACCAACCAATCGCGAAGTTGGCCGATATTACCAGGTTGCTTCCCCGCCATCGAGGATCGTCAGGTGAATAACTAGATCTACCAAGGCCAGGAAGGAACCAAGCTGCGCCGCAACGGGTATTTCCCCCGTTATTATAGCGGCCCCTCACTTCACCCGGAGGAGAGCATATAACAAGTCATGTTTTTAAACTCGACTCAAGTGCCCCGAATCATGACATTTTCACAATCCAGACATTCAACTCCCAAGAAACATCAAGCACCCATCACAACCATGATGCTGTTCTCCTTCGCAAGCATCATCGGCATCGGCACATTCGCCCGCCTCGTGCTGCCAACGGCCGCCGCCCCTCTCGATCCCATCACTCCGCGCCCAGGCCTGCTCGCCATCGTGGTTTTCCACCAGGCGGAGCAGTGCGCAAGAGACAAGTCTTACTGGATGCTGTCGACCGGAGTCGAGAGCTGGAGCGCCTGGCTCAAGGCCAAGAACTGCCAGGTCATCAACCCGGCGTGGGGAAACATCACCAGCCTCATGCCGGGCTATGTCAGCGAAGGCTGTGTTGGTGCGTATCCGTCACACCTAATCCGAATTACTGCGTGAAGCTGACGTGGGGAGTAGTCGCGGGTTATACCGATACAAGCTGCAAGGAAAATGCGGCTACGCCGGCGTTTGAGGCTTGCGCGACGAGTGCGCAGGGGCCGTGGAGGAGCTTTTCTCTCACGGGATGTAACGCGGTGGCGAACTGGGTGGAAGGGTAGGGCGTTTGTGTCCAGATCAACTTCTGGTTATATTGTATTTACTTGGGCACTACCGACCCTCAATAACTCTGGATGCAAAAGTTGTCAAGGGCAACAAAAAGAATGCGTCAAGGGGGAATCGAACCCCCCCCACCGCTAGACCGTTGGCGCTGAGCTCTTTGAATATTGTTGAACTCTCAACCCTAATTTAGTCCACCAGCTTATTGCGGCTTTGATAAAGTAATTTAAGAAAATGGAGACAAAACCCAGTTGTATCCATTTTGTTGGTCTTTGCAATCCACCCATTATCAAATTGGCGTCCGGTTTTTGGTTAGTTGTGTTCCACATGTCGTGTGGAGTGCGCTTGATGCTGACGGCTTATAGCGGCATAGCTCTCACCTTTGATGCTTTGCATATTTCGTCCATCTCAACATGGAAACGTCACGAAATGGAGACGCTTAGGGGGCCAAAAGGAGGACTACCACTTCTCCTTGTTCGGTGAGCTATCAGCTCAGGTCACAGCTCCATGAAATAACCACACCTAGTAACTTGCCCGAGTAAATATGGGGAACGTACGATATGCAACCAAGTTCATATACCTTTTGTTCCTTGCAGGTTGTAAACGGACAGTCTTGCTCGCCTGCATTAGCTTGTCACAACACGTGTCGGCTAGCCCCAGACAGCCGTTGTAGCAGCACAACACCGTCACCTTACCCACAAAAACGTCTTTTGGCTTCTTGCGGGGTTCTGATGACATCCCAGTTGCTTCTTTTCGACACAAACATATCAGTGCCTGCACAAAAGGGCGCCGTTACCGCACTCAACATGGATGCTGTCACGGTTGAGAGCTCGCCAAAGCGAAATGAGGAGCTAAAAGCTCCCATTTGCCCAAAGGTTTTTATCATCAGTATGGTGCGCCAAGTTTCCCATCCCTTTCAAGGTTCGGCTTAGCTTACCATGGTTCGTCAGTTTGGCCTCGAAGCAGAGGCTTGGAGGAAGAACACCACCAGGCTGGATATCACAGTGGGACACATCAAGCTGCCAGGTCTCAGTCCTAAATACCCCCAAATTTATTCTAGTGCAGGTGGTGAGGTGTGTCAAATTGTGACCGGGGAAGGTCGTAAGTGATGATTTGAGGGGGCTACCCATACGTTGAACTATGGAACTAACACCGCAAGTGATAAATGCCTCTTTGACCATCTCGGCATTAGTTTTTTCACCACTCTTCGACCTCACACGCACGTATTTCCTCATTGCTGGAATATCTGGCGTGAACCCGCGATACGGGTCTCTGGGAACAGTTGCCTTTGCTACCTACGCTATCCAGGTCGACTTGCAGTACGAGTTTGACGCCCGGGAGATCCCGGCCGGTTGGCCGACAGGATATGTCGGCCTGGGCGCCTCTGCCCCGGGCCAATATCCGACACAGCTCTACGGAACCGAGTTCTTTGAACTGAACGGCCAACTTCGCAAGGTCGCCCAAGAGTTCGCTGAGAAGGCAGCTCTGACCGACGCGCCGAGCGCAATTGCTTACCGGAGCTTGTATGCCGCCGCACCCGATGACCTATTCAGGGCTGCCACGCTGCCACCGAGCATCATCAGCGGGGACGTTGCCTCGGCCAATGTCTTTTTCCATGGGCCGCTTCTCTCTCAATCGGTCGAACAATACTGCAACATGCTCTCGCGCGGCAAGGCCGTCTATTGCATGACGGCCCAGGAGGACAATGCAGTCCTAGCAGCGCTGCAAAGAGCCTCGACGGCGGGAACTGTGGATTTTTCCAGAGTTGTTATCCTCCGCAGCGGCTGCAACTTTGACAAGTCGCCCCCCGGAGCCGGGTTTCCTCAGATGCCGCTTCATATTGCCCATGGGGGGCTGGAGATAGCGTTGGAAAACGTCTATCGTGCGGGTCTCGAGGTGGTGGAAGGTATCGTGGATGGGTGGGATGAGCGATTCCATGGGGGAGTTTCACCGCCAGCTAAGATGAAGTACCCCGAATTGTGAACACTATGCACGCATACAAGCAAGCAAGGAAGGGAATGGTGATAAAAAGGGCAAAAACAAAGCCCAGGTGGGAGTCGAGCTCACAGTGTACTGTGGATTTTACGGTATCTTTAGTATTTCAGAAGGCCTTTCTGAGCCCCAAAAAAAGCCTTCATAGCAGAAGAAGAGATTTTCTTAGGATTTCAGAAGGGCTTTTCAAGATCCAAATATACCTTTTTAAGTGCGAAAGATGCTGTTTTTGCTGCTCAAAAGCCTTCCCAGGGCTTAAATATCTCCCTTCGGACCTTTAACGGGGTCTTGCTGCAGCAGCCCCTGCTCGTCTTAATTGCAGCTGAAAAAAGAGAGCCGCCTTAGAGAAGACCGAAGAGATATACTAATAAGCCCACCCCCACCATGATCATGGCTGGCTGGAATGGCCCTAACTAAGTGCTAATTGCACAACTAAGTGCTAATTGCACAACTAAGTGCCAACTGCAGTGGCAACCTCTGCCTCATTTGGCGGGCAATTGCTTCTAGGGCCGGGTTGTCGAGCGGCTGCTGGCTCCCCCTCTCGGGCACGGTTTGGCGGTCGTCGGGTGGGGGGGAGGGTCATGTTGACTGTTGTGTTGCTAAGGAGGAGAATTGCGGTCCAACCTAGTCTTCCTAGGCTCGCCTACTATATTGTCTAGGTATCTGATTAGAACTGGTCCTTCCTCACAATAAAGGACTCACCTCGACTACCATGATTGTACTTTAGCAGTCTTTGCAGATCCCAAGATGCTAGGGAATCATACCCCGCCCGCACTGGATTGGCATACTGCCGATACTCGCCTCATCGCAAAGGTCTGCCCTCGTGAGGGCTTGGGCTCGAGCTTGCTTTCCCTGTCCAGTTAACCCTCGGGAGATATGACACTTTTCTGGGCGGGTGCTGAGACAACAAGGAGATGGACGTGATATAGGTGAGGAATTCATATCAAAGAAAGTAAGGAAAACTACAAGATAAAGAGTGGGAATGCGTTCCTGTCTGTGTTTCAGACTCCTGTGTGAAAACTTGGAGGTATCACCACCCCGACAGACAAACAAGCCTTCCTTTGCAGAATTGAGGGCCAACGCATGAATGTGGAGAGGTAGCAAGCTCATATCATCCGTCAAGCTGCCAAGAGCAGTGTCGGACTGCTGTCCCGAATTAAAAGAAGTCCTCAAGTTGGACGGCTTCCGAGTTATCTTGCTAGAAGTGTGACAACTTGGCAAAAACGTCACCATTTGATATACATCATGCCAGCTCGATCCACAGCTCCTCAGCGCTACTTTCTCACTTGAGAGCCTGCTGAGGTATTTCCCCTTCTCTTTGATCCTCCACCTATGATAGAAATAGGACTCGCCGAGAACCTTGTAAGTGTATGATCCCTCGGCAGGCTGCAGCACAAACAGTGCGCTTGCGCCGCCAATGACGAAAAGCCCGTCCCCCGGTTCCATCCCGCCCGGGCCGACACCCCGAAGACCACACTCTGCCGTAAATCACCGACGCTCGTGTCCCACCGTCCCGGCGGTATCAAGAAGACGAGTGGCATTCCCTCCTTGCGCAAGATCCTCTAGGCGTTCGGCAAGTTTCGCGTACTATGCATCTTGGTGTTTCCTGTGTGGGCTGGCTATCCTTTCCATCTCGCCGTCTAGTGCGCCTTGACCTTCAGGTAGACCGAAGGCGTGGTCTCCAAGGCACCACAGCAGCCCGCAGCCCAGGAGGAGACCTGCGAGGTCCCGAAGGTGTTCCGATTCGTCCCTGACGGGCGCTCAGTACCAATCCTTGCCCCTTGTCAGGATCATGGCGACTTGGCTAAGATTCTCCCGGGCCATGCTGCGCGACAGCACCTCATCCGTGATCGCACCAGGCAGCTCGAGCAGATATCTTCGTCATAGTATCGTTCAAAAACCCCATCACGTTGGACCCCTCGTTTGGCTTCCACCACGGAATGACAAACTCAAAAGAGCTGCCGGCCGTCGAGACCCGAGCGACCGTCCCGATGCAAGTCCCCCGGACACGGAGCTTGGGCGAGCCTGGGCCCATTGCCAGCTGCTGTTCGGTTCCTTCTCGCCGAGTCATGCGACAGCCTCGTAAGCGTTGCTGAATATCCGAACTCAGGCTCGGGGTTAGTACTACTTTTCCTGTCCAGTCAATAACCCTAGAAAGGTATGACACCTTCTGGGCGTGTGCTCACACATCAAGATAGATGCGATACTAGTGGAGTATTTTAATCAAAAAGACTCAAGAGTCCGGTATCCTGCAAAATCAATAGTTTCAGTGCGTTAGGTTCTGTTTCAGATTGCGGAGTGAATTAACCTGGAGGCATTGAAACCACCCCGGAAGATCTCTCTAGAATTGAAGGGGGGGTATTTTGTATCTCTAAAGGCCCTTTCCACATGCGAAAAGGCCCAATGTGTTTGCAAACCAAGTTCAAGGAGCAACACAAGAGGTTGCGATAGGGTGGCAGGGCATCTCGGCAGCTTTGAAGTCGCGCCCCGGCAGACAAACAAGGCTTCTTTTGCAGAATTCAGCGGCAGTAGGCCTTTCCCGGGTACTTGGAGGGCTAGTGCAAGAAAACGGAGAAGCACAGAGAGTAAGTTGACATCATCCGTCCAAGCTGCCAAGATTTGTCGGGCTGCTATCCCGATTTGTCGTTTAAGCATCCTTCGGCCGGTTGGCGAGGACGGACGAGTCAGGAACAAACATCTGGTGGGATTGGAGCGATAAAGTCTACATTCCAGACTTGTCGGAGATTGACAGAGCGCTGGGCTGGGGAAGCACGGTTCCTGGCCGGAGCCGTTGATCCGTATCGAAGCCAAGACCCAAGCCTTTCTTGGCATAGGATTCATCGCCAATGAAGAAGGCCAAACGACGCTCCAATACCCCTTTCGACCTGGCGCCACGATAGTCCATCGGCTAGGCCAGCGCCCAGATGTTGCGGCTGAGGATAGCGGGGGCACTTTGCCGCATTGATACTATCCCGAAAGCCTGGGTCTCGGGACGATTCAGGAAATCTTTGACTTATAAGTCGAGAGACGGCTTGCGAGAGAGCGAGTCTGTCTTGCTCAGCACCACTCCCTCGCCACACAACATCCCACCACAATGAAAGCAGCACTCGTCCTTGGTCTCGTCGGCCTGCAGGCTTCCCTGGTTGTGGCGGGCTTTGATGATTTCGACTTTTACTCCAAGTGCAGCGCGTCAAGCTCGGCCGCACTGTGGTCGTACGGGATCCCCCCCCCCTTTTGACCTGCACTATTGAAGCCAGACCCAACGCTGACAAGTCCATAGGAGTCTCGACGAGTGTTCCACCACCTTGAGGGCCAAGGTTACCAAGACATGCAACGCCAATAAGAGCTTTGACTATTGCGCATGTGACTGGGGCACCAGCTACATGTCGTGGGTTTCACCATCTCCCGAGTCCCCAAAGCTCCAGTCAAACTAACACCAGTCGCAACAACAGGACTTGCTTGACCTTGGTTTGCCCTACCGACATTGCCTCGTCGTACATTGCCTACGACCCCGCGCAGCGAACAACCGATTGCCCAGCCCTTCTCACAGGCGGCGCTGGTCTGGCCGAGCCCACGGCCACGGCAACACCGGGGTCTGGATCGAACGGAGACTCCTCTCCCACCACCGCGGGTACCGGGGGAGCGGCTGCAACATCAAAGGCGGGCGCGGCTAACATGGCCATGCCGATTGCTGGAGGTGTGTTTGCTGGAGCTGTCGGTGGCTTGGCTGTTTTCCTGTGAGTGGTTCGGTGCGGGTCGTGGTCAAGAGGACATACGGAGCGGAGAGGCGTTATGTGTACATCTGTCACCTGTTGTCTGGAATTAGAGGGGCGTTGTTTCTTGACTTAGACGGTATAAACCATTATTCAGGGTCCTTCCTCCACCGCAACCTCCACTATGAATAACATGAGTAGGGCTAGTGTCTTCAAGTAAGACCCTGAAGGTGGGTGAGGGGCGCGTCTTGCAACGGCAGACCGTCGTACGAGGCAAAACGTCATTGATGTTAGGATCAATGACTGATACAAGTCGCGAAGAGTGCAAGATGGAACTTGTCGATTTGTGCATCATTCTGGGCTGGGCCGACGACTCATGTCAATCTCGCCAAAGTTGTGACTGCGCAGCTAAAGGGCTCAAATCGGCGAGTTGGAGACTGTGTGAGTTGAAGATGCCGATCTATTCCACCTCTAGCTGCCCTTGAACGTGAGACTCGAAATACGTGATACGATGAAGGGGGTTACTAGTCACAAAGAAACCGGGCAGTGAGCAAAAGCCACAAGAACCTGCCAATCGCATCCCTCGTTCAAATACGATGGTATGTGGGTGGCCTGGTAATTGCATACTATCCAACCAATGAGGTACTATGCCCACCATACTTGCGTAAACCAAAACAACCCGGGGGAGACCACCATGATGGCAGGTCTAAAAAGATAAATGCTCAACTCTCGAAGCCATCAATCGCCTGTTTCCAATCTCCATCTATCTCTACACTGTCAACCCCATCTTGATCTAATATCGCGACCAGACACAGAGAATAATCACCATGTCCACAATCCCAAGCATCACCAGCTTGAAACAAAGCACCCACGTCTGCCACTACCCCCCAGCTGCCCCGCACCGCCGCCTCTACCTCACGGCGCGCACCCTCAGCGTCGTTCTCGCCCTCGTCCAAATCGCAGCGGCGGCGACCGTGGCAGGGGCGTTCAAGCAGGTGCACTGGCTCGACCCGTCACTGACGCCCGCCATTTCGAGTCTGCTCTACTCGGGGCTCGACATTATCTGTGTAGTGCGCTGGAATCGGCGGTCGCACCACCTCACGCGAAGCGTCTACGACGGGGCGCTGGCCGTGGGGTTCGCTGTTGCAGCGGGATTTTTGGGGAAGTTGGCGATGCCGTTCATGAGGGGGGAGGAGGGGGAGGAGGGGGAGGGGGTTGTGGTGGGGGCGCTGGGGGTGGTGGTTTTGGCGTGCATGCTGTCGCAAGTGTAAGTGTGATTTTGTGGTATGGGAATGAGCTGTGCTAACTTTTGTGGGGCAGTGTCATTCACTTTGGGGTGTGTCTTGGCGGGATTCAAGAGACGATGGAAATTCGGCGCGAGAGGCATCAGTGGGAGGAAGGTGAGAGTGTCTAGGGCTTCAGGTTTTGAGATGAGATTAGCAAGGACAAAAAGTACCTCAGAGAAGAATGCCACGCATGTACTTGAATCATGGTTGATGAAGCTTAATTTTAACATGCAATGTTTGGCCTCCTGTACCTCTCTACTACCCCCTCTAACAGTTAAAGTGTATTCGGTACTTTTAGCAGCTCCGGCTCCCCCAGACGTGTGGTCCCGCAGCTGCCAAGGTACTTCACAACAACAGAAATTGCATGACAGAATGTGGGAATACACTGCCTTCCCTTGGACTAAAATTGCAGTGCCAGGGCACGGCACTTCGCCTTCGCCTTCCAATTAGCTCCAACCTCCACGCGCATGGAATGCTGCAAGCACAGGCGGCTGTTCGCGACTCGAGTTGCTCATGCACCGCCACCAAAAGCCTCCACCCCGTTGAACTCGAATTCTGTGGCAGAAGCAAACATGATGGCAATAACAGAGGGACCATAACAGATGACGCCGCCCAAGGTTACATGCTCGCGTTAGCCGCATCTTAACGCGCGCCCATGGTACATTCTATATAATTGCAACGCGGTTGCTTTCGCCGTGCGATGCGATGTGATGCATCGGGAGATAAATCATGTGACCCGAACCTACTGCGAGGGCCCGCTTTCTGGGAATGTACACGGTTAAATCGGTCGTGCAGTCCGATGGCCATATGCTGGCCACGCAGAGGCGGGAGCCCTTTTGTGATTCCAATAAAGAGGGGGAATGTGAGCGAGCGCCAGACGTGGCAAAGCGTTCAAGAGGGTGCAAGTGCTCGAATGGGAGAAGAGTTAAAAGTGTTCAAATGACCTGCCGTTGCTATAGCCAAGATGACCATCGTTCGAATCCCTCAGGGGTATCCTCGATCCATACGAACCACTCAAATTTCTGGGCTCCTCTGCTTCTGCGGGATGAGTCCCATCGACGGAGTTTCAGACAAGCCCAGAACAAAAGCGCCGTGACAAACTAGCCCCTCTCTCCGGTTAGCGCTTCCGACTGACCACAAAGTTCAAATGATGACTGCCTGCCAGATTACAAAAAACTTTAGGGTTGCGAAATGTGACCGGGAGCGACGAAGTAGGACCTGAGGTCCAGGTGAGGAGGACAATACAACCTGCGAGGCCGATACGGGCGGGCCATGGCTGCCAGGCCACGGCTGGTCCATCCAGCTGGCATCCTCGATAAGCACCATAGGCACCAATCCCGCGCACAAAGTGGGACAGATGCCTTTTTTTGAAGACTTGCCTTAAAGATACGTGACCTGTACATGTGAGAAAGAAGAACACTGGAAAAGAAAGAGACTGGGGCAGGAACGGAAAGGTGAGGGCATCGTGAAAGGATGATCTTACCACCTTTCGAACCTGAGAAACACTTAGCAGTGTGACAACCAGATGAGCGTGATGCCGATCACAGAACTCAGTTCAAGAGTCTCTTGAAGCTGGATACCAACTGCTCGTCAGCAATATTTCCTCTTTAAAGGCGACAAGGCCATCCCGCTCACTTCATCCAGCGTGACATAGACTCTTGAGAGCCAGCACAGTGGTAGAATAACCACAGGAACAAATAACGGCTCCACAACCATGGATAGCCAGAAATTCCAACCTTCATCCGACTTGAATACGTCAAGAGCGGCGCCAGGGGTGATGCGGCCCCTCAAGACGTCCCTCAGTGACCGCAACGCACGAGAGCGTTACAAAAGTACAAAGGTGAAAAAGTCTCGCCGGGTTTGGCTAGGAGCCTTTGTTAATCCTCCTCACCAACTATCACGTTACCCCAGAGCCGGACAACGAGGCGGGTAGCGAGGTGGACAACCAGGTAAGAAACCAGGTGGGTAACGGAACTAGCCGCCGTCAACCTATCATACATGCACAAAGATATGGTATCATACTTACGTTTCGCTAATAGAGGTAAAACGATGTGATAGACGATGCCAGCCAGGCCGTTCAGTGTCAAGGCCCAACATACACCAGCTTCCACAATGAGCCTCTTCACAATATTGCGTACACCAGCAACTGTCATGCCTTGGCGACGAGCCAGTGAAATGACGGACAGGATGGCGGACAATATCACGAGCTGCCACAAGTTGGTCACTAGCATTATCCCCCTCTACTGTAGAAACCGCTGGCATCGTAACACCTGGGTGGTGAGTATAGAGCACTATGTATAACTGCGGGAAGAAGATATCAGTTGATTGGTGCGCAGGTACGATTTAGTCTCGATTTAGTCTTGATAGCGGCGTGCACTCACATGCCCAGCGATGTCCCTACGGTTGCCGCCTCATTTTCCACGAATGAGTTGAGACTGTGGTATACCCGATCCCAGAGGTTGAAATGGTCTCAACCACCCACCCGAAGCTGGGCGAGTTCACTGTCGGTCTCACCAATGCAGAGATAGATAAAGCCCAGGCCAAGAGCGCTGAGCAGATTGTCTACTAGCTTTTCCGTCACGGCAGCTATTCCGTCTCCAAAGATGAAGTCTGCCGCAACGACAGCCACAACAACCTGGCCCTGAGACCCGTCAGCAAATGCGGCCACCGGGATGGTTCGGGTGGTTCGAGTTACAATCAGCAAGAAACTACCCCAGTGCTAGTATAGTACTGTGTAGGCGAATTTGGAGGGAACCCGAACCCAAGCATTATCATGCCGCCAGGGAGGAGCTAGCCTATATGACTTGTCTCCCCGGACGCTCGACCTTTCTTCGTTGCCTTCAATGTTTTCCCGCCCATCCATACTCATTTCAGTCTTGAACCGCTATAAGTCCCCAAAAAAAAAAAAAAAAAAAAAAAAAAAAAAGTCGGGGTTTCGCACAAGTGCGGCACTGTAAGCTTGTGTGTATGATGATATGATTTGTTAAACAGATGTTAGGGTAGTGTGTATTTCCTTTGGCTGCCCGACTATGTACGGCGAGGGGTGAGTGTCCAGCATTTCGGTTCCGACAATTCATGTACTGCAAGGAAATATAAAGCTGTAAAAAGAGAGAAAGAAGACCACACATTCCCGCTGCCTGGTAATTATTTTTTACATACCCTTTCCGCGCTCCTCCCACTCTCGCATCTGCTGCCCCCCTGAAGCAGCCAATAGAGCTCGCATCATGAGAGCAGCATTCATTGGTGCCTGCCGGCCGTGACCGTGCGTTTGTCTGACGATTGCTGCATGAGGAGGTGGCAAGCCAGGTAGCCAACGAACGAAGACTCATCTGCTGCGGACATTGCTCAAGTGCGAGGGAAAATGAAGGGAGACCTCCAAGTCCTTTTGTTATTGGAGCCAACACCGCGCACGCCCTCCACCAAACGCACATGCTATTGGTGCCAAAGGCCACCAATTCAACCAGCCCGAATATTTTACCTTGCCGCGGCCAGGCAGCGACTTGAGTCTGTTGGCTTCACCTTCAAAGATTTCGTCAACAAGATCGGAAACAACCAGGTGGCCCTTGTTGTCAGTCGCTGTATTGCTGATCCACACATCCAGCTCGGCCCCTTGCGTGATCAGTTGGCCGCTTAGGCGGGACCGAACGGCGACAAGGGACGGCGAGGATTGGCTCCTTTGCGCTGCCTCATAGCACGACAGGAGGAAGAGCTGCCAGACAGTCCGTCCTTCGTTCAGGTGCAATTTTTGGTTGGGGTCCGCGCCGTAGTCCAGGAGTATATGGACCATATCCGCGTCGACAAATACTGTCATCCCGCCGCGAGTGGTATTGTAGCGAGAGGGGCGTGACACGTCGGGGACGGAGGGCGTAATCGAGAAGCGGTCTCCCGCGTTTCTACATTAGCCTAGGATCCGAGAGCTTGAGGACGACGTACCCCGAAAGTCGGGTCTGGATCGCAAGCGCGAGGAAGTTGCACTCTCTACTCTCGCGGTATTCGTCGTGCCCCCGCGTGGTGGGAGAGTCTCGGACGCTGGTCCAATGCGTTCCAATGGAGCGGCCGTGGATGCTGCATGTTCGGTCGGCCTCATCAAGCAGCTTGTAGACGGCTGCCGAGTGTTGGGAGTCGTCGGGGTGTCGCTTCTCGACTTCGTGAGCATAATAGAGTAGCTCATCCTCGCTGTATCTCCCGAAACTTTTCGTTCTCCTGTAACCTCTGTCGGACGTAGACCTCCATGTCCTTCTTGGTGAAGTCGTGGATATGCAGGATTCTCCGCCGGTGTTTATAGTGCTCATCCAAATAGTGTCGCGACCGGCTCGAGACGCAAAGCTTGAGGTAAGTCGTCTAGTCAAAAAGGCCGAGAATGTCAACCATATATCTAAGGCCTGATATCACTCCAGTGCTCTTATGTTGGAGGTGGTGCCCCACCTCGAGGGTGCAGGGCGCACACGCCACCTCGCCTAGCTAGTGCCCTTTGGGCCACACCTAGATAGCTGTTGCAGGCCAGGGAAATCCTGGCCCGCAACACCACACAATCCAACACCACATTCCGTTGCTCTGTCTTGCCCACATCTTATCTTAGCCGTCGGCCGCACCTCCCGACCGCTACGATTGACCCTCTCAAGGATGAGAAGTTCCAGAAGGGCGGGTATACGCCTTTTTTAGTACCGGCTGGCTCCTATAAGCCGCCACCGACTAACAACCGGCTCCTAGGCTTGGGCCTGATGAGAAGTCTGCTTCTGGGCTCCGGAGAGGACTTTATAGAGGATATCGCAAAAAAAGAAAAAAAAATTGGTGTTACGGGCCTTGGATCTGCGCAGACGACGCCTAGCCGTTTTGGTTCCCTGCCCCTGGACTGTGTTTTACGTGTGCCCTGGTCCTGTACCTCTAGGCCTTCCTGGACTTCCTATATATTTGCCCTCCTTATGATACGAATACTAGAGCCTCCTACATACCAGATTGGGCACTGGTATCACGGACTTTGACTTCCGGCGTGGATAAGGGCGAAAAGGGCGGCAAATTCTAGATTTTTTCAAACAAAACCCCAACCCTGTATGGAGTAGCGCACCCGGAATAAAAAGGTGTAGTGCGCCCCGGGTAGGTGCCGAGATAATATCGTGGTGTTTGATGGGTTGCTGGTGCCTATGATCACGCGGAGAGTCGATGGAGGAGGCCAGACGGTGATCGGCCCGGCATATACGTGTCGGGCCTCATTCATTTGACAGGGGCCAGGGGTAGAAGGCATAAATGGAGTATCACCCTTGTATGAGCTTGAAGTTCTGTTTGTTCTTCCGTGATCAATACAGCGTGCCGTTGAGACTCCAGACTACTTCAAGACTGTGACCCACACTGCCTCTCAATATAAGAACTCCCTACTGCACCGACCTTCTACCTAGGTACGATTGACTGCGATTGAGTGCGACCGCTACGATGGGGTACGACCGCTGCGATACCCTGATGGTGGTATGGCTCAAAGGCTGTCTGGGCTTTTGGCAAGTACATAGTGGATTGTAGCAATCTTCACAGTAGCTCGTTACGTTCTCAAAAACTAAACATTACAACTCCAGCGTCGACAGACTTGCGCGCACACATGCAGTCGAGCCAATCCTACCGACCGCCCCCTACAGTCCCGCTACCCGCCGGACCAACCCCTCTTCTTTCTCATCCGTCCGATGGGCCCTCCAGTGCCAAAGGGCAGCAAAGACCAGGACAATGATGGTAAGTGGAACAGCAACAGCCCACAGAAGCCCAAAGAGCGGCGTCGGTCTCACCGTCCAATTTTCGTTGACGAAAGACGTGAAAAACAGCTGACTCCCCATGATTGCGGCCACTGCCGTGGTAGGCAAGAAGATGGTGGTGATGGCCGCCATGATCTTCATGACGCTGGAGTGCTGAATCAGAATGCTCGAGTCGGCGACGGTAAGCAGGTTGAAGGAGAGGCCGATCGAGTTTGCGACCCGCAGATTCAGACTCTCCAGACGGAGCTTGGTGGATCGAAATAAGGACTGCCGGTAGAGCAGCAAGTCGCGCAATTCCTGGCGGGTTTGGCTGACTCTCTCCGGTTGCTTGCCGAGTCGTGATTGCGATTGTGGCGATTCCTCGGCACGCCGGATAATGCTGTCAGTCAAATGGAGGCACGATTCGACTGCTTCTCGAAGGTGAATCATGTGCTTTGCAACATTGTGCAGCTCTGCGAAAGTGACTTTCTTCGACGTCGATGCCTGCTCCCTAGAGGTTGAGGCCACCAGCAACCGCTGTATGTGTCAGTACCAGTGGGTGGGCCACCCTCTGCCTCCAGATGGATAAACTCACATGTTCCAGAGCACCAAACACGGCGTTCATGTTCCAGACGTTATCGTCCACCTCCGAGTACAGGCCATCCAAGACGACATCGAGAAGGACATACGGCTCGTCTAATGCCTGCCTCCAGCCGGGACGTTTGAGAAACTGCCTCAGCCTCTCTTCGACCTTGCCTTCTGCCCCGAAGCAGCAGAGGGTGACAGTTTGTTTATTCCCGTCAGCAAATAGGAAGAAGCCAGACCGCCTCCACGTGTAATCGGCCTGGTGTGCAACCAAGGTTTTGTCAGAGCCACGCAGTGGTCCTTGGTGGACCACTATAGGGGCATCCTCGGCAATCTCGATATGCTTGCAGAGGAAATGAACCCACGCACATTGATTTCCCTTTTCCTGGTTGCTGATCGAGCCGAAGCTGTGGCTCACTGATTGGAGCCTCTCCCTTATGAAGGCTTGCGGGATCCCAATGGCCTTGAACAGGGCCAGGAAGGCAGCTTTGGTGGCCTTCTGTGGGAGATCGAGGGGAGCAAGACTACCAAAGAAGTTAGATTCGAGCTTTTTGTGGGTGCTCAATAGCGATCCCTGCATTATGCGCAAACCAATTTGCTGAGCTTCGAGATAGGTGGGAATTCCTGGCTTTTTGTGTTCCCATGCTCCGTCAGGGTTGACTTGGAGGCATTAGCCCGAGGCACAAACGCTCAAAGAAAAACACCCACCTGCTGTATTTTCCCATACGTCAAGCGAAAACGGCTGCGGTGGAATGAAATGGTTGCTGTCGGCCTGGGCCGCGAATTCCCAGGTGGGATCTCCGTCCATTGCCCAGGACATCTTGAACCGCCCTTGTGGCCTGGAGAATCGTCACGAGGACAAAGTCTCACGACTTTGACTGTGAGGTTCAGCGAGGGACCCGGTTTTGCTTGAGGATTAATGGGCAAGGAGCGCAGACGAGGAGCGCAGAGCCGCAGCGACATACCGACCTCTTGAATGCTCAACGGTGGCTTGCACCTCATCTCCGAACTCAGCGCGCCACACACCTAGGCTGAATGCCGTGTAACCCCAGTTTCCGCCATGAGGGCAAGGCTCTGTAGGCGTTGGCGTCGAGAAAGGGGGACTACCGCCGGCATGCATACCGCCATCCGCTGAGCCAGCATCCAAACTCGACGGGGTTTCCCGCAAACTCCGCAGTCATGATGCTCGGTGAGCAGCTTTTCCCTAGCCACCGCAAATAATATGATCAATATCACCATACAATCTCGTAACTAAACGCTGAAAAACAAAGTTTTTCAACGCCTCACCATTCAAACTTCAAATATGATGATGCAAGCCACGGGCTGGGGGAGTCTTCTCGGCACTCGGATCGCGATTTTTGGTGACAGACAGCCTTTTGTTGTTGAACCCACCATCTCAGCACCCCCTATTGGAACCCCAAGTTGTTGCAACAATCCCGAGGCCCAAAATCGTAGGGACATAAGAAGCTTAAAAGGAGCGAGCCAACAACCTGTTTGAGCAACCGTGCTGTGGTTCCGTTCCAAGTCAGTCGTGTGATGTTTGGGAGGCATCCAACATGGCAGCCACAGGATCCCAGAACAGTGCTCCAGCGCGGGTGAGTTTCCCTTCTCCCTCTCCCCTCCACCACCGCAGCTTCGACTCATCCACATCAGACCGAAGCGCCGCCGCGGGCCGCACCCGCTTCGAGGCACGGCGGGGACTTCACGCCTGAGCCTCCCAGCAAGACCCAAATGCACCCCAAGCACGGTGGTGACTTCACCCCCGAGCCTCCCAAGGCTCTCCTTTTCCCCAAGCACGGCGGCAATTTCACTCCAGGGTCATCCGGTGACGCTGATGACGCTTCCTCCACGACCACGGTTTCTTTGCCCACGCATGCGTCCCACACACGCCAGGACCAGAGCGCCAACTCAAGGTCTGCCTCTGGACCTTTCAGCTCAACATCCCACGCCTCCCCACCATCGCCAGTACAAGTACACTCTTCCCCTTCCACCTCGGCGCCGCCATTCTTTTCGGGCCAAACATTGTATGCCCCCTCCACATGTCGAACACCATCAGTCTCAGCTTCCTCGGTCACCGCCATAAACTCCCCAAGGACGCCCGCGAGCTCTTTCCGGACACCAATCAGCGGGCAAGGACAGCACGGCATTCGTCTGGATCCACTTGGTCCTCCGAAACCGCCGGTCCCTCAGACACGAGATGGAAATGGAAATGGATATGAAGGCGCCGTCCCCGTATACTTTTCGGCTGCCCAGAGTAGCCAGCCCGTTGCCGAGTCGTCGAGGGTACCTTTGCTTCATTCCATCCACAGAGGCACAGCAGAACTGACCCCCAGGACAGGCAGCAGTCTCCATGGCTCCTCCGACCGCACCCATTACCGGCCAAGCCCCAGTTACCGTGGCCTACAGGGTAATTCCCGACGATTACACGGTACGTTCACGGCCTTTAAATCCTTCCCGCCTAGCACCTCTCGTCTCCAGACCTAACCCTCTCTTCTTCTTCCTCCACAGAAGGAAGAACGCCAAGTCCCGTCACACCTCCTGGGCGGACTCAACTGTTGCTGCGCCGGCCTCTCTTGCCGCGGCAAGCGGCCACACCACTACCTGCAGCCCCGATGGGAATACGTCCCCCCAACCCCATCCGGCACACGAACCGGCTACTACCACCGCGACCACGCCCGGCGCGAGACGATCCACGCTTTGTCAGATCGGTACCTCCACAGCGGTGATGGAAAGTTGCGGACGCTAATGGTAGCGTGCACCGACGATATCTGGGAGATGGCCATGGCAAAGAAGAACGAGACTACCTGGCGGCGGACGTATATTCGCAAGATGGCACCATATCGGGTCAGGCTTGCGTCGTGGGTAATTGACTACACCGGAGAGAGGAGCTGCGGTTCGTACGCGGTCGAGCTGATGCAGTCGTTTTGCTTCATGGCGGTGATGATGGCGGTCGTGAGTTCATGATATGCCAGCCCCCTTCCCCCCTCCCCCCTCCCATCTGAGGAGAATCATGCTGATCACAGTGTCGCAGCCTTTCTCTGGCATTCGAAGCCCTGCAGCGTGGCGCCACGGCGGACACTTTGCGCCGATCCTGTTCAGGTACCACGGAGGCGCCAAAGTCTGGAGCAACCCGCTGGAACAGGCGAGAGGACGATCGCTCCCCAGCTCCAATTCCAACCACACATACCGCACGCTGAAGCCCCGCCACCTCTGCTTCCTTCGGGAGCCTGAGCGCGGCGATTGCCTCGGTGTGGATATCAGAACCGTGCAGGAATGGGAGACGGCCGAGGCCAACGCCCGCCGCGCCAGCAGCCTGAGGTATCTCTTCGTCGCCTACTCAACGGAGCACTTTAGTCATTCCAACCCCTCTGATCTTGGAGCTCTGCACAAGATTGCCGAGACTGCGGCGCGAAACGCTGGCCTCCCCGCGTATTGGGTGGCTTGCAGCTGCATGAGGAACCCGGAAGAACTTGAGTCGGATGTAAGCTGCGCGGCGCCAGTCGTCGCCCCCTCAAATACTATCTATCTATCCATCGCCGAACCGAACCTTGTATTAACCAATCCAGGTTTACCGCATATCTGATGTTCTCCGCGGCGCCGAAGCCATGATCATCGCAGTCGGGGATGATGCCACCGGCGACACCACTCGCGGCTCTGATGTTGGCAGGCTCCTGGTCCAATGGGGCCGACGCATGTGGACGTTTCCCGAGGTCCTCCTCTCCCCCGGCGGCGAGATCGCCGTCTACACCCGCGGGAGCGAGGGGAGGAAGCCCTTCATTGTCAGCAAGAGCCAGTTTGCGGCGAAGGTCTGGGGCGACGCTCTCGAAGCCAGACAGCTCACCGAGCATTACCTCGGCACGCTCGTCCTCAGCCGTCTCGAGCTGGCCGTGTTGGGTCTTCGTTGCTTGTACCGCCGCGAGACTACGCAATATCTGGCAGGCGATCAGGCGTACGCGCTCATGGGGCTGTTGCGGATGCGTCCCGAGGTTGACAAGACGGACACACCATTCCAAGCCTTCTCTCGGTGAGTAGTTAATCTCGCCTCGAAACCCAATGCATCGCGCATTCCGCGTCTCTGATAGCACGTTTTTTTAACATTTTTTTTTCCTTTTTTCAAAAAGGCTTTCCATTGCAAATGACTCGGACTCGCTGCTCGAGCGCTACCTCTGCATGGTCCCTCCAAGCGGCGACACGGCCGCGTGGCATTACATGGCGGACGCATACGGCTGCTCCGCCTGGGACGTAGCGCCCTACGTGCAAGTAGCCGGCATTTGTGACAACGACAGCGTCGTCCTCGACGGCGCGTACGGCGCCAGCATCCGGTGGAAGTCGTTCCATCCTGTCGGTTTCGCCAGGCTCTTCTCATGGCGTCGCCTGCTCGTCTCCTTCCTGCTGCAGTTCAACGGCTGGATTCTCGTCGCCGGCGCGCTGCTGCTCAAAAACATTGTCAAGCCTCTCATAGATTTGGCGCGGTACTCGTCGCAATATGGCTACAGCATCGACCTCGGCGCGTCGGGCTACACAAGTCTCCTCCTCACCACCCCGGTCAACCTCTTCATTTCCCTCACATTCCTCGTTATCGGCATCACCACCTTCTTCTGCATGCCGACACTCATCCGTCGGCTCATGGGAGGGCAGTTCCGCAGCGTCGAAGCGGCCCTGTTTGGCGTTGAGGGGTACATTACCCCGGCGACAGCCGAGCGCGCCATCTTTGGGTGTGCGTACGGCAGGATGGCCTGGTCGACCAACGGCTCGCCGCTGAGCCGGTCGTACATGAACGAGAGGCACGAGCGCGTCGGTGTCGACCCCCTTCGTGATCCTGCAACCCAAGAAAAGGTCAACCTCGCAAAGGTGGCGATGCCGGGGGGCAGGCGCGTCTTCACACTGATCAACACGTACACGATGGAGCTGACGCTGTTTGAGGCGGTGAGGCCACCGACATGTTTGTTCTTGTGCGCCGTGGAGGGAGGAATGCAGCGCGCGATTGCGTGCTCATACGACTACACGACGCAGACTTTCTACCGCGAGACCGTGGTGCGCATGGAGACGACCGTGCTGGACAGGATGGGTCGGGTGCCCAGGTTCCGCATCGGTATCCGGAAGCCCGAAGTCATTGTGAGGAGGAAGCACTACTCGTGATGCGCCTGAGGGCCAAGACACAAAGAGTTGCCGGGCTAACTTGGGGAGCATGGCCTTGTTCGGTGTCGCGCGATGGAGGACAGTTTGTCTGTGATGGTGTATCAAGTTTGCTTCGTAATCAATATTTTAATATTTTAACCTAAAAAGTATAATAATAATAATAATAAAAATGGATTAGGACCTAGTTTCAGAGGACCACGTGAAATCAGAACTACGCAATGGAACGTCCATTGGCCACACCACACCCCGGACCGGCAGCGCCATCGCCGATCCGACGGAAGCCGGCCATGGGGCTCCCCAGCTGGATGGGCAAAGATTAGGCGCCGTGGCTAGACGCCGTGGCTAGAAACGCGGGGAAGATACGAAAAGGTGGGCTGGGGAGGCAGGAGGGGGAATGAGGAACTGAGACAGTGAGATTGTCTGTCTAGTAATTTACCTTGGCCAGTTATATACATTCATACATCTTTAAAGGATAACTAGCTTTTACCAACGGCCATCCGTCACGATGGCATCCGACTCGGAAAGCTGGGAATCAGACGACTCGCTGAGCCCGCACGAAACCCAACAGTTGCAACTTCGTCTGCGCGCCGCGGCCGAACCGCTCCCACGGCGCCCAGCACCCGACGACATCTCGCAGCCAGGCGACAGGCTCTGCGATGTCTGCTCGGCATTGAAACTGAAGCCGGAGCGTTTTGTGGTGGGTCCGGGCGACCCGGAGTGGAAGCAGCAGCAGTCCCGGCCCGACGACCCCAACATACCTCTAGGGAGCGTGGGCGAAGTGGCGAGCAGGACGCACTGCCCGCTGTGCCGGCTGGTGCTGACGACGCTGGGCGGAGCCAGGGGCGTGCCGACACACGACGACCTCACGGGCGAGGCGCTGCGCGTCGACTTGAGCTGGGGCACCGACGGCCCCGCTCCCGACGCCAACGCGCCGTGGCACCGGCTGCCCGAGATCCGCGTGCTCCGGCCCTACGCCCTCACCGAGAGCGGCGGCTTCCCTCGGTCGGTCGGCCTGACGCTCAATCTCTTCCCCGAGATCACCCTCGTGGCCGACGACGCGCCCGCGACCGGCACCTCGGCGGCCTCCACCGGCAGCGACTACTTTGTGCGCGCCGTGCGCCCAGATGCCATCGATTTCGGTGTGGTGCGCCGCTGGCTCGCCCTCTGCAGTCTGCATCACGGGGCGACCTGCCGCAAGAGCGCGTCGCTAAAAGAGCTCAGCCGGTCGCACCCTACGCTGGAAATCGATAGCTTCCGCTGCATCGACACCGAGAACAGCTGCCTCGTCACGCCGCCGACGCGCTGCCGCTACGCCGCCTTGAGCTACGTGTGGGGCGCGCCCGACCTCTTCACCACGCTGCGGGAGAACGTGCGAGACCTGGAGGTGGCTGGTTCGTTCCAGAGGCCCGAGTACCGCGACCGCGTCCCCCTGACCATCCGCGATGCCATGCGTGTGGTGCGCGAGATCGGGATGCGGTACCTGTGGGTCGACAGCCTCTGCATCGTGCAGGACGTGGAACACAGAGAGAAGGTCAAGCACATACTGCTGATGGACGCCGTGTACAGCGCGGCCGAACTGGTCATCATCGCCGCCGGCAGCGCCAGCGCCAACGAGGGCATCGCGGGCATCGACCCGGGCTCCCGCGGGTTCCGGCAGCCCATCGAGCAGATGGCTCCGGGGTTCCGGCTCGCCTACAAGACCCGGTGGCAGGACGGCATCCCGGCGAGCAGGTACTACAAGCGCGGCTGGACCTTTCAGGAATCCCACTTTGCCACGCGCTCCCTCGTCTTCCTCGACGGCCGGGTCGTCTTCCGCTGCCAGGGCACCGACGTGTGGGAGGAGCACCTGGCCGAAACCCCCGACCAGATCCGGGGCCGGTCGCTGCGCGGCGGCGGCGGGCCCTTTGCGGGGGGCGACGACATTGGCGAGACCGAGGGCCTGATCCAGACCTACTCGGAGCGCGAGCTGACCTACCCGGCCGACATCTACAGCGCCTTCGCCGGGGTGTCGCGCCAGCTCGTCTACCGCCTCGACACGGACCTGTGCCACGGGCTCCCGACCGTCTACTTTGACTGGTTCCTGCTCTGGGGGCCTCTCGCCGACCAGACCCGCCGGCCCGCGCCCGACCAGCTCGCACCGAGCTGGTCGTGGGCCGGCTGGGTCGGCTCCACGTTCCCGCGCATCTGGGACTGGTACAACCGCAGCATCCGGCGCATCCGCAAGGCCATCCGCCAGCGCACCTGGATCCTCTGGCACCAGCGTGTCGCCAGCTCGCCCGCCGCCGCTGCCGCCGCCGCCAAGCCCCCCTCGCTGCTAGTCCGGCGGCGCACCCACCCCGAGGCCAAGCCCAAGCCCGCGCGCAACTTCTACGGCTCGCGGTTCCAGCCCGACCGGTTCCCCGGCCTCGACTGCTCGCGCGTCGAGCCGACCCCTGACATCGTGCTCGCCGACCCGCCGTGCTACCTCGATGATATCCTCAGCTACAAAAATAAAGGCTCGGGGCTCCTGCAGTTCTGGACCGTCTCGCTCGCCCTGCGCCTCGGCGAGCCGGTTAGCAAAGCCAGCGACGTGGGCCCGACGCACTCGCGCCGCCGCCTGGGCCTCTTTGGACGCGGCGGGAGCGAGCTGGGCGTCGTCGAGGTGCCCGCGTCTTGGTGCGAGGCCAACGCCGCCGCTGCTTCTGGCAACCTCCCGCTGGCCCAGCAGGAGAGGGAGTTTATCCTCCTCTGCGAGGGGCGGGATGAGAGGGCCGAGGGCGGCCGGATTGACGACGACGAGGGGTGGCGGTACAAGGTCATGTTGCTGGACTGGGTTGGCAAGGGTGGAGTGAGGACGGCCAAGGGAGCTATTGACGGGGGCTTGATGTATGCCGAGCGGGTCGCCATTGGGTCGGTTGGGAAGGCTGACTTGGCCGAGGGGCTTGGGGAGGGGCCTGTTTGGAAGGAGATTATTCTTGGGTGAACTAACTTCTTCCCCCTTTCGAACTGTCTCTGCGTCTCATGCTCGCGTGGCCGGCTGGCCAGAAGGGTCCCAACCAAGTGCCAGCTGCAGCACAATTAAATCCCTTTAGCTATCTAAGGGAATCTGGATGGTTTACCAATACGAGCATTACCCGGATGCCCCCACTTCTACGGGGATAAAAAGAAGAAAGCTCAAGACGATCTCCCTTGTTCGGCCAGCAACTATCAGCAGAGCCTGTCAGGGGTTTGGCTGCGGATACAAGAGGGCTTACAGCGCTCTGGATCATACAGCTTTCTTCCTCTTCAATATAACAACTATTCTCCTACCTGTGTGTGAGCTTCCGCCGGAAAAGTGTCATGTAGAGAGTGGTTGCTGTCGTATAACTTTGATAGCTCCATCTACCATGATGAATACAATGGAATATTTAGCTCGGTGCTATATCTTTCGACCCTGGAGAGCAATCCGGTATTTCAAAGGGTATATTTGGTCACTCTCAACGTTTCGAGCATTCCATAAGATATTTCTATCCTCGGAAAGGACGTTTCTAACATTTAATCAGACGTCTCTAGGCACTAGGAAGTGAGTTTCTGGTGTTTAAACAAGTACACTTTGGGGGTTTGAAGGATTAACGCGGTATTCCTTTACTTAGTAGCGGTCTTGAAGTCACGCGCTAAGGGCGTGATCGGCTTAGCAACTCTGTGGACAACTCCGACCGCAATAGTTGAATAAAATTAGTGTCAAGGGACGCATTTCCCTTTCTGGCAGCAAATTCGGCACTAAAAACGGGTCAACTTCCTCCAAATTGAGGCATGCATCGATCGAAACGCAAGACTTTGCCATGACAGGCCAGAGTCAAGTTAACACTATCGCTTTTTCTGCCGCCGCCATATCGGTTATTCCCATCCTTTTCAAGGGGCGGCGTTGCCGAAGGCGCAGGAAACAGGGGGCTCGTGATACTATACACCCTGGTAGGCCTACAAATGCTCGGAAGTTGTGTGCCGCACTTCTTGAAGGCTCGGAGACCCTATTTTAAGGACTTATTCCGACTCGATAAGGCTACCTTCAAGATAGTCAAGTAGCTCCAACATAACATGGGCCTCCATTTAACGCGATACCAGCCTGTGGAACTGAAAGTGCTGGGTGGGGTTGTTGCTGCGCTTGGGAGGAGGACGATACGCCCTGTGAATTACTTCTGGAGGAAGTCGATGGGCCGGCGGGGCTCCCTCTCCAACGGCAATGCCGGGTGACGGAGGACACATTAATTGTTGGCTGGACCACAATGCTGTCTCCCTACGTTTCCATTTTACTACGTTTTGCCCTGTGAAAAGGATCTTTTGTGAAAGATGTTGGACAGAAGCAACACTTACAGTAGGCTACAAAGTCAACCCAGGGGCTTATCCAAAGACAGGCCGAAGGCGGTGTTGGCGCGGGAGCTACTCAACACCACTGCAATACATCTTCGCAAGCGTGCGCCTAAATTTGTCCCTTTTTCTGGCGGAGTGGCACATAGGGTTGCTGAGCCGATCAAGCCCTAATGAGAAAAAGTGCTACCCTCGCGGTCCTTAACTAGGTCCCATAGCCAGAGTTGGATATTACCACCTGGGGCAGAGAGTACTACGGCGATACTGTTGACCGTTGCTAAACTCCGGAGTTTTAGAAGAGGGCTGTCATCATGGCCGTCACGGTTGTTGCATTGGCGTCCAAGGCTTCCTGGCTGAGACCACCGTTAGCGAGCCACTGTGCAGACAGATCGTCGGAGCAGCACCACGACAAGACGCGGTCTCAACGACGCAGAGACACTTGAATGAGCATGTACCGCTTTAAGTTCATGAAGGCCGGCTATGTGTCGTACAAGATCGACGACCAGACCCACTTTGAACACTTCTACGTGGCAGACTCCACCTATTCACAACTGTGAAAGAGGGAGGAATGATCAGATCCGAGCTTATGGGACAAGAGGCTGTCTAAATCATGGTACGCGGCTTGGAAGTTAGATGTGCGAGTGCAAAAGGGGGAGTTCAATTCAATGATAATCTTCTTTGGCCTCAAGGTCCTTGATCCAGCTCAAAAGCTGTGCTGAATTCCAGGCTCTTTTATACCCAAACAAGGTAATGTAAGGCCACAGCCCTCAGGCTGACCACTGTGCTATCTAGATATAAAGACTGTTCCGAAGACTGTGCCACCTGTAACTCCAAGCGCTACCTTAGCCTGTAGAATCTGGCTACGTAAACTGTTTGTAGCGATACTAGCTAGTGGTAACCAGTTCACTAATCTATTGGTAATGAAGGAGGTCCGAAGACCTTCAGGGGCCCAGGTGGTATAGCCCCATTGGTACGATCTATTATAGTTATTAGAGTTAGTAGACTTAGCAGGCCAAGACCTGCCAAGAGTGTGATTGACGGAGATCCCCGTGTGATAGTTTATGGTTAGAAAACTCTGGGAAGACGACGAGTGGCTGGAGAAGATACCCATCTCACTTTCCAATCGACTAGGAAGAGCAAGCTGCACGGCCACCACAGTTTGGCCCGGGGTGTTTCCGGAGGGTTGGCTATGTATTGGGCATATTTACTCGTGGTTGCTATTGGTGAAAATGATGAGACTAGTAGGACACCCTCGTACGAATCTGAGATTTTCAGCCCCTTCGTTTCGTTTTTCGTTAGGGGTGGTGGTGCGGTTTTATCCTTGCAGTCAGGTGCTTGGTTGCACCACTTGACAACCTAGCTAGAATTGAAGTCCCCCAGCAGGCTTCAAGGCGCCACTGGCTTCGAAGAGATATGCAAAGTTAGTGAGAGACGAGTAGGATACAGTGGGTGAAGCACGGTCATACCTACCTACCTTATCTTGGTATGTAGTCGACGCATATATTATCGGAATATCATGACATTTTTGTTCTATTTCAAGGCAACGTCAAAGCAACTCCGTCAAAGGGTTTTGAGCTTCAAGTTCATTATTGCACTTTATACCAGGTAATTTTTAGCAAAGAAATATGTTACATTAGGAGCACATCCGCATGTATCCCTCATTCGATGCTCGATCATGGCAATTTAATCGGCACGTCCCCCAGCAGCTTCCAGGGCCCATTCTGCCCCGTCTTGACCTCGGCCCCACTAGTCGGAACCTGCCACTCCTCGGCCCGCGGCCCGGCCCCCTCGTCAAACAGCACAAAGACGCGCTGGTCGACAAAGGTGAGGTTGCTGGCCGAGGTGGAGCTGAGGCCCAGGTAGGTGCGGTTCGGCTTGAGCAGCGGGTTGATGCGGTCCTGCTGCACCAGGAACCCGCTCGAGCAGTTCCACGAGACAAGCGTCAGGTTGCGGCGGTCGGGCGAGGCGAAGAGGATCAGGTGCGTGATGAAGGCGCCCGTGTTGGTTCGCGCGCACTCTGGCAGCGTGGCTTCGCTGAACCAGTTGCGGTTGTCCTCGGTCATGACGCAGAGGGGCGTGTGCGGCGGCAGTTGGAAGGCCGTGTCTGCGGTGCTGTTGTCAGTGGCGGTGGGGATGGGATGAGATGGGATGAGATGGGAGGTGGGAGATGGGAGGGAGGGGAGGGGAAGGGGGGGGGGGGGAGGGGGCTAGTGTGACCTACTGGCGACGGTTCCCAGCGTGTTTTTCTCCAAGTTGTAGGGGTACTGCTTCAATGTTCCGTCTGTCCCCCCGAGATACAAGCGCAGGTCGCGTCTGCTCCCCGCCGGCGCGGCGGCAATCGATGAGCCGTCTGAAATGGGCAGGCTCTGTCTGGTGATCTCCCAGGGCTCTCCGATGGTATTGTTCTCGACATACCTCGCAAACGAGAGCGAGTTGGCCCCGAGCTCCTGGAAGAAGTTGGCCAGGATTTGGAGGTGGGTGTCGAAATTCTGATACCAGTACGAGAATAACGACGAAGCATTCGACGCTGTGTAAAGTCCGCTGAAGTTGTCGTAACCCCAAACCTTGGCCTGTTCCTTGTACGGGGACTGCCGCTCCATCAAGGTGCCGATCGGCTGGAAAAAGTATAGGTTCTTGACCTGTTGACACATGCATGAGAAGAGCTGTAGCAACCAGGGGGGGTGGTGTTGGGACGTACCAGCTCGAAGCTCGTGTTTGTGTGAGGGATTCCGGCCGAGGCAGCGAGCGGTGTTGCCGCCTTGATGGTGTCAATGTTGGGATCCGTGACTGCCGACACGGTCCACTTCCGAGTATCCGAGCTCCAAGCCGATTCCAGGATGGGGTTGGGGGTCGAGTTGTTGGTCTCGTAGAAGAAGAGGCGGAACTGACTGACGCTGGCGCCGTCGTCCCAGCGAAGGGCAGCGATGCTGACGTCTCGGTTCACCGGTCTTGTGGTGTTGGTCGGGCTGGTGGAGTTGGGCGGGGCCGAGTTGGTCGCGCCGGCCGGGTCCTGTTTTGTCCGGTTCGTGGATGCTCCCACTCCGCCGCCCACGGCAGCGGCTATGATGACGATGGCGGCGATGCCCGCGATAATCCAAAAGGTCCTGCGGCGGATGCCACATATTGTTGGTGGCGGCGGTGGGAGATGCACATCTTGGCGCTCCGGGGTTGGATGTTGTTGTTCGGCAACAAAGACTTCGGGCGCGTTGGAATAGGGGTTGAAAATCTTTTCTTCTCGCGAGGGCGCACGCGCAAATGGGGCGGCAGTCGGATCGGACTCGATCAAAACTGGCTGGGCCTTCTTGTCGTCATGGTGGTGGGCTGCGTGGTGGTCTGCGTGGTGGACCTCGATGCCCTGTCCACGGTGGTATTCCGACTCGGGGGAGACGACTTCGAGGTTGCTGTAGGGAGTGTGTGTCGACTCGGGGTCGTGATGCGCCGCCATTTTTTGGCGTCAACACATGGCTGTCTCGGACGGAAAAGGCGAAGACGATGCATAGTGGGAGAGAGGAGTGCCAACCATAAGAAGAGAGACCGAAGGGTGTGAGACGGGGTCGACGGGCGGACAAATCACAAGGCCTAGATGTCTGACAAACAAGGATCGGTGGACCGTTGGTTGACAGGTACCGAACCCCCCGGTCCCGGTCGTGTCTTCCTGTCAGACCGTCTTTACCCGGCCAATCACTTGCGCACAGCCCTCAGCCCAGGTTTCAGCGCATGGAGGATTGGAGGATCGACCAAATAACCCAACGTGTCTGGACTCGCCAGGTCCCTGCGCCGCCGCCACCGACCTTGCGCTGCGCCCATTCACTAGTCGAGCGCAAAAATGTGCAAATTGCAGCGACCGCCGCCCATAACTTTGCCCGTCGGTCCCGCAGGGTGCTTTCGCTTCTGGCTACCTTAGTATTGTTTATTGTATATCCGTAATACACACAGTACGTACTTTGCCACAGACGCAGCTAATTGGCCGCGCGTATTTGGACGTCGGCCGCCTGCAGCAGCATGGCCGTCGTTCAGACTTTGAGTTTGTCATTGACCCTCCTCTATCTCTGCTATCTGGCTCACCACGTCGACGCGCTGAATGCGACGGCAACTTCGTGGTCAACATGGGGCCCGTACCGCCCCAATCTCTACTTTGGCGTGCGCCCTCAGGTCCCCGACACGCTGCTCATGGGCCTGATGTGGGCAAGCGGCGAGAGCCGGAGCGAGTTGTTGAGCAGTGAGTGTCGCCGTTAATGTTGAGAGGGTTGCTTACTCACACCTTACAGCACTCCGCGATACCTGCGAGCAGGATGATGGAATGCAAGGTTACGGCTGGACATTTTACGACACGCGCCTTGGGGGCTCTCAAACCATCCACGACACGCAGCTTCAGGTCGATCTCGACACTGGCTTTATCAAGTCCGAAGATGGGAAGAGCTGGGCGGTTCGCATCACGGGGACCCCCAAGGCGGGCGCCGCCAACGTCAAGACGTCACTCATCGTCCACGCCGCCGTAGAAATGGAAGCCTTCAGTCTCCCAAAGAGTCTCGGGTGTGAAAACCAGAGCAGACGGGGAGGCGGCGTCGAGGCACTCTGTCGCGGCGAAATCGCCGAGCTCGGCCATTTCGAGTTCCAGGTCCTGGGAGATGCTCAGAACAAGGCCGTGCATGACACGTCTGTGAACAGCGTGGCCGGGGTGGACGAGGACGAGATATGGAAGGCAAAGGGTGAGCCCATCTCCCCCCCTCTCCCCCTCTCTAACCTTAACTCCCCCTCTCCCCCCCTCCCCCCATTCACACTGGACCCACTCCCCGACGCGATCATATCACTGATAACTCGACAGCCGTTTTCACGTCACAGGTCAAGGCTGTCGGCGGGAGCCAGGGCCAAAACGTGGCAGTTCAAGACAAGCCTGGAGCGGGAAACATGCACTTCATCCAAACCACCTTCGAGGGGCCCTTCACCCTGACCCTCTCCTACCGCGCCGTCCAAGTGGCATTCCTGGACGGTGAGTCGAGTGTGTCACGCCTCCAAGTCCCCCCTCACCCGGCTAACCTTTTATAACCCATAGCAAACGCCACCGAGACCCGTCTCGACTCTCTTCGGTCCGGCTTTCCGGCAAGGGTGGACAAGGTATTCCCCAGGGCAGCCCCGTTTGAGCAGGACAAGTATGCGCGCTTCTCCCAAGAGATCATCTCTAATCTGCTGGGGGGGCTGGGCTTCTTCCACGGGACCACTCTCGTCGACGACTCGCGAGCGCCCGCGTACCAGGAGACGGAACTCAACTTTTGGGAGGACGCGGCAGCCGCCATGGCCAAGGCCACCATTACGCAAACCGTGCCCCTGACGCTGCTGTCGCACACGCCCTCGCGGCCCTTCTTCCCGCGCGGCTTCCTCTGGGACGAGGGCTTCCACCTGCTCCCGGTGCTCGAGTGGGACCTCGACCTGGCCATCTCGGTGCTCGAGAGCTGGTTCGACCTGATGGACGACGACGGCTGGATCGGGCGGGAGCAGATCCTGGGCCCGGAAGCCCGCAGCCGCGTGCCGGCCGCCTTCCAAGTACAATACACGCACTACGCCAACCCGCCCACCCTGCTCCTGCTGCTCCCCCGGCTCCTAGCCAAGCTCACCGGCGCCGCCCCCTACGCCGGCCACCCCTCAACCCACCTCGCCACCCCATCCGCCGCCACCGCCGCCCTCAGCGCCCTCTACCCCCGCCTCGCCCGCCACTATGCCTGGTTCCGCCGCACCCAGGCCGCCAACTTCTCCTCGGCCTACCCCCGCCCCGCCGGCGACGCCGGCCCCGGCCGCGGCTTCCGCTGGCGTGGCCGCACCCCCTCGCACACCCTCACCAGCGGCCTCGACGACTACCCGCGCGCCAACCCGCCGCACCCGGCCGAGCTGCACGTCGACGCGCTCGCCTGGGTCGGCGCCGCGGCCGACGCCCTGCGCCAGGTGGCGGGGTTCCTGGGCGAGGGGGAGGACGAGGCCACGTATGCCGGGCATGTGGAGGATGTCAAGGAGGGGCTGGAGGTGTTGCATTGGGACGGGGAGCGGTATTGCGATGCCACGGTGGAGGGGGCAGAGTTTGTGAGAGTTTGTCACGAGGGGTATCTGTCGCTGTTTCCGCTGCTGCTTGGCTTGATGGATGCTGATCATCCGAACCTGCCCAAGGTGTTAGATCTGGTGGCCGATGAGGCGCGGCTGTACTCGCCGTTCGGGCTGAGGAGCTTGAGCGCGCTGGACGAGAACTACGCCGAGGGCGAGGATTACTGGCGCGGCGCCGTCTGGCTGAACTTGAATGTCCTGGCCGTGCAGCGGCTGCGGGAGCTGGGGTTGCAGCCCGGAAGGGGTGGGGGTAGTCGGGAGCCGACGGCTGTGCAGCTGCGGGCGACTTCGCTGGCGGCTGACCTTAGGGAGCGTTTGGTGAACACGGTGTTCTCGAGCTGGGAGAAGACCGGCTTCTTCTGGGAGCAGTACAAGGACAAGACGGGCGAGGGCAGCCACAGCAGGGCGTTTACCGGGTGGACGGCTTGTGTGGTTCTGCTGCTGGGGTTGCAGTTCGATAAGACCACCGGGGAGAGGGGGGACGACGTCGCTCGCAGCCCTCGGTCATCTGGAGCGTCGAGTCTAACGGTTTCCATCGGCCTAGTTGTTGTCGTTATAGCCGTTGTCTTGTTGAGAAGGCCGTTGTGGGTGACGGCAGGCAAGCTGGCTAAATCTTGGGATAAGTGGAGGAAGGGTCAACCATCGGGAGGGAGGTATGAGCAGGTGGAGGTCATTGACTTGGATGAACGGGGTCATGATCGTTATGACTAGCACAGGACATGCTTTCGGTACCCTCGCTTCAGTTGAGGGGCTCCCAATCAGAATCTTCCCAGACGCCATCTTCCTCTTCAGACGCATCCTCCTCTTCAGGCACTAGCCCCCAGCCATCGCGACCGTAATGCTGTTCCAGCTAGCTAATAGTTTCCCACTGATCGTTCCTAATTGCAGCGTTATACACATTCCCCCACTTGCCTCCTTGTGCTCGAATATCAGCCCCGTGTTGCACCAACCACTTCAGCGCCTTTATTCCCCCCCGAGATGCAGCCGCCGTAAGCACGGCCGAACCGTGCTCACCGCTCTGAGCATTGACATCGGCCCCCAACTCGACGAGTCTCTTCATGATGCGGATATGGACCTCTCTGGTGGCGGCTTGTAGCGGTGTGCCGTATATGCCGGCGGTGATGTGGATGTCCGCACCAGCCGCCACGAGCGCCTCCACCGCCTGCAGGTGTCCGCATTCCGCTGCTGCGTGGAGAGCCGTGCCATATTCCGAACTGGTGACACGATTCACCCTTGCGCCCGCGTCGAGCAGCGGTTGAATCATCTTTGGGCGGTGAGTGGCTGCCGCCTGTAGGGAGGTAAACTCGCTTTCGCCGCCGTTTCCGTTTGCATTGGCACCCATATCCAACAGCCTTTGCGACAGCAGTTTGGGGGCACTGGGCTCGAATTTATCCTTGGGAGTTATGGCGAGGGTCAGCGGACTCATGGCCATGGTGGTCCCCCGCCGACAATGTTTTGTGTTTTGTATCTGAATGGCTGGGGGATTCAGGTTGGCGCCGCGGGCAAGCAACATGTCGATGACTTTGATACGATTAGTTTTCTTGCAGAACGTCGAGCATTTAAAGGTCACGGTAAAGGCCGCCTGTAATGGGGAGCCATACCGGCCTCCGAGGTAGTTGATGTTGGCCCCTTGGACATCGATGAATCACGTACAAATGTCGAGGTTTCACATGACGGCGGCTGCCTGAAGGGATCGGTCAAGGTATTCCTCCCGCTGGCTGGCTGTCATGGGTTGCTCCAATAAGCGAGAGAGAACCTTCTTTCCGCCTAATGCGGCATACTCGAAACACAGCTCGCAGATGCCAGCGCCATGCTCGAGAAGTAAGTTCGTGAGTGGTAGGGACGCCCTGGCCGCGACGATATGCAGTGGCCGTTGTTGATGCGAGTTTGGGTCCGCACCTCTGCCAAGAAGGAACTCGGCCATATCCATGTCATCATCCCGCAAGCGGCACCCAGCGGACCACCGTCCCTCGGGTCCATCAGGTAGAACCCCGGTTGGTTCTTTGAAATGTATTTACTAGTCACATTCAAGTTCAGCTGGGCGCCGAACTTGAGGAGAAGCTCGATGACGTCCTTGCGACCTCTATTAGTCGCCTGTATGATCGGCTGAGTGTAGAGTTCGGAATTGGAATCGACCAGACCACCTGGGGGCACTCCCAGTTCTAACAACTCCCGTGTCTTCTCGATCGGTTGGCTTGACACGGCAGGGAGCAGGAGGCGACAGTCTCTATCCCTGAACCTCGCACCACATTTTTGCAGCAGGTCAAAGGCGGCCTTGTCCTCTGCCAGCAAAGCAACGGCGAGTGGTGATACTTCTCTGAATTCCTGGATATCGGGGTTAGCCTTCACTCCGCCGTCCAGGAGGACGGATACGAACTCGCCCCCAAGGCGAGATCTGACGGCTTCTCGAAGCAAGCTTTTATGGCCCTCGGCAGCTTCTTCAATTCTCGCACCCTTGCTCAGCAAGAAATCGACAACATCTTTCCTTCCAGACTTAATTCCGTAGAGCAGGAATCCACCCCACCCACCCGGGGGGCCGTTGATGTCTGCACCGAGCTCGACAAGTACTTCCAGCATTGCCAGATTGCCGTGGAAAGCCGTGTATTGTACTGGTGTACAATCGGTCAAGGGTATCTTGCGGTTCGGGTTCGCACCGCAACGGGCCAGGTACCGCAGAACCTGGGGGGATTCCTTGAAAAGTGGCCACCATACACTATCGCGAAAATGATGTTAGTGTGAGGCCCTCAGACAATAGTAGATAGGTACGTTAGGCACCTAGGTACCTAGTACCTAGGCAGTTAATGACATTGGGGAAGTATGGGTGGGGGACAGGGGGGCTCACAAGTCGCCGATATCCTCTTTTTCGTCTTTCAAGTTGACCCCGTGTCTTTGGAGAAGCTCCATCATTTCGATGCCGGCCTCGTGAGATTCTTCTCGGCTGGCTAACCTCACGGCCTTTTCAAAGGGCGGGTGGGGGTTTCCACAATTTCTCGGGTTCGCAATCTCCTCTTGCCTCCTCCAGTCGTCCCTTGTAAGGGGCCCTAATAAATATTTCCTGTCACGTTTACACCCGCTCCACCGATGGGCATCAGCTCCTCGCTTGGCGAGTTCCTTGGCTAAATAGATATAGCCTGCTTGAAGCGCTGCCGTGAGTGGCGTGTACTTCTGGTTCACCGGATTGACATATGGGTTTCGCTCGAGAATCTTCCAGGCGGCTACTTCATTGCCGCTTGTCACGGCTGCCAGCAGCGCAGGGCTTTTCTGGTTGGTCCATTGATTCACGTCGATTTCAGGCTTCTTCTCTAAGGAAGCATACAGGATGGCGGGGAACTTATCGTAAACGACAACCGCATTGGCCAGGCCATGAGAGAGGTCTTCGACCTCGTTGCTCTCTAGGAGGAGCTTCACGATATCAACCTGGCCGGTGTCGGTAAGCCGGCACCAGGAAATATTGCCGTCAGTGTCGCGATTGACGCGAAGGCTGCCGCCGGCGTTGAGGATGATGTGGATCGTTGCTGCGTCGCCTTGGGCTATGGCTTCAAAAAGGGGACTCTTACATTTCCGAGGGTTTATATCCGCCCCCGCCTTCAATAAAGCTTGGGCGATCTGGCTCTGTCCTCGGGAGGCGGCGATGGATAGGGCAGACTTTTCAACCCTGCCGAATTCGGGACGCGCGGCGTGCATTTTGTTGACGTCGGCACCGTGTTGGAGAAGAATCTCCACCATCGGTAGCGATCCAGACTAGACGGCAAAGGAGAGTAGTGTTGACATGTCCAGCATGAGTTCTTTGTTGGTTTCGTTTATATCAGCGCCTGCGTTCAGCAGTGCCATGACGGTTTCCATATCCCCTGATTTGACAGCTTCGCGCAGTGACACACATTCAGGCGCTAGATCAACCGCAGTGTTCTTCCTGTGCCCGTCGCTGTCGTAGAGGCTAGCATTGGCATTGGTCCTGGCATTAGATAACAGTCGGATGATCTTGGCGGACCTTCCCCTAATGGCGAGCTCGAAAGCGCTGTCAACAACTCCATTGGAGGCATCTGGGTCCGCGCCAAGACCGACGAGGTACTCGACAATCCCGACCCATCCGTGATACGATGCCGCACCAAGAGCTAACCCATACTAGGTGTCGGGAGCGTGAGCGTGGATGTCGGCGCCGCTCTCGACCAGCGACCGCACCAGCGGGAGATCGCCGAGAACCGCAGCCCAGTAGAGTGGTTGCCATGGCTTTTTACCGAGACTGGCAACGGTGAGGTTTGCTCTTCTGGGCCAGGTTAGATAAATGCTGAGACCCCAAAGCGCCCTGGGGTTCCAGGTGTTCAGCCAGTTGGCGTACCCCTGGCTCTGATCGGGATTCATAGTTAGAAATCCTCCCAAAATAGTCCGTGCAGGGTGCCCGGTATCGTCGCCATGACCCGCTCTCTGCCAGTGTTGCATCCAGTGCTGGCTGACGTAGGTGAACAGATGGTATTCGTCAAAGCTAATCTCAAAGGCGACCTCGCCGCCGTTGACGGAGAGGAGATACAGAAGACAGGATTGTGCCAAGTAGCTATGAGCGAGCCGCTCTGATGTGTGGAAGAAGCGCATCGATACTTCGCGCAGGTGTTTCGAGGTAATGTACTCCTTTACCGAGAAGTGACTGAGTGATACGAGGGTGAACGAGCGATCGAAGTAATAACTCAAGCTGCGTTTCTCAACTTGCGGCTTATCGCCGAGCCACCTGAGTTGACCCCCTTTGCCTACCGTTACAGAAACCAAGACGCCGCATATGTTAACTATCTGCTCTTTGGATATGAGGCCGGCGCTTTGGAGGTCGAACTTGGGCTGAGAAGGATCGATAGCTGCCGCTTCGGCGAGCTCCTCCAAGAGCAAGGGCCGAACAGAGAAGGCGAGCCAGTGAAGCGCCGACCGGACGACCAATCGCTGCTGAGGTGGGACCGCTTCGAGGATACGGTCATACATCTCGTAGAGAGTTCTAGGCATGCGCGTTGAGCTCTTCTTCTACACCGTTGAGTGTGAGACATGGTTTCAGTGCGCTGAGCTGACCTGCTGCCAAACGGAACCTATTAACCACGGTAGAACATGAAAGATTAGCAATTGTAGCCTAGAGTACTTTCTCAAGATGTAGATAGCAATGTGTAGCTCACATTCCCCGGGCTCCCGCCATCACGGTATCAATCACCCTTTTCTTCAGCTTTGGATCCCAGTTCTTAGTTGTCAAATCTCGCTCAATCTCGTTAGCAACGTAGATTCCCACATCGGTATCGACAGCTAAATTTTGGATCGCGATTGTGTGAGTTGCAAGATCGGACATGGCGACTTTAATGTCGGGCTCCGCGCGGGATGTGATCAAAATGTTGAGATTACATGGTAAGAAATCTCGGTTAAGAAACTTCTGGAGCAGCGGGCGCCGCTCGTTTTGGCTACCACACTCGGTCTGCCGCGAGCTGGGGCACTCGTGAAGGGCGTCGATGATCAGGTAAGTGAGTTCTGTACGCTCAACCTCAGCCTGAATCACACCACAAAGTTCTTCGATGCTCGGCTCTTCGATACCATTGTTTTTGCTTCTGTATAGCGCCGCAGCCGAGTGAGGAAGGTCGGGGCGGGCAGATGTAAGCTGGTAGATGACGCTTTTGAGAAAATTAGCGGCTTTCTGCTTCTCGCCGTCGCGAAAGTCAAAGTAGTAGTAGACAACCATCCTCGACGTACCCGCGACACGGGCTTGCATGTGTCCAATGATAGTGGAGCTGAGAATTGTTTTGCCAGCGCCTGGCAGGCCGTGAAGCCAAAGTAGGCTGCCGGGTGTGTCTCTCCAACTTGTGAATGGTGCTTCATTGAAAACCCACATGCCCGTCTTGGGCTCGTGCTTGTCGAGGGAGTCATCTTGGTTCTTCTTCGAATCGCTGGTAATGTACCAATTTAGTACCTTTGTTCGTTCGCCGTCTTCTTTTATACGGGCGAGGCTCTTGGCCTGGATTTCCGTCACTTTGAGGTGGTAAGTCACGAGAGCAAGGCTCAGGCTTGCCTGGTGCTGGTTGATGACTTTTAGGCTCTGCCCGATCTCAGAAGATACACGTAACCATCGAAGCCTGACCATGAACCCCCTTCTATAGAGAGGCACGAGTTGGTCCTGGGTGTCCCGCAAAAGGGCCTGGCACTCCCCTAGGATTGGACGACAGGCTTCCAACCCTGGTCGCTCGCCGCTGTCGTCGCCACTTCCTGGGGGTTTGCCTGCGGGGACGCTGAGCGACCGGAGCGCATCGTTGAACCCATCGGAGCCTTGAGGAAGGTCCTTGATTTTGTTTAACGTGTCGGCCAGGGCTCGGATACCGCTGATGATGGTCGATATGCTTTTTTCCGCGCTCTTGATCTTGGACAGAATCTGCTCGCAAGTAGAGAGAAGAGTGGTAGAAATCTGAATGACAGCGATTACGCTCGCCGCTACGGAGAGCCCATCCATTACCGGATAAGAGCGGAGGGCCTAGGTACCTAAATGTAGTTGCAGGCTGCCAGGCTATGTATCGATCTTTGGAGGCTGTGGTGGGGTAAAAAAGGAATAACATGAAGCGTCGTAGTTTAATCGCGGGAATCATGTCGGAGTTGACGTTGGGAGTAACCGAGGGGGCTTGATTCATTGCTGCCTAAGATCAGATGACCTTGGGAACCGCCGCAGCGAGCGATCTCGAAACATTGATTCGTTCCTTTCTGTAAATGTGGCTGGCGAACTCGGCCACTCATGAATGGTCCGCTCAGCGCGCATCTTGGCCAAGTCCTGGGCGAGATGGTACCCCTGCTTGACCCAATTGAAGCTGGAGCCGATGCCCTGGAGAACCGATTTGAACCAGCCTATTTTGATAGTGTTAATACGAGGTGTATTGATGTTAGGGGTGAACCGTTTCAAAGATTTGAACAAGTGATCAAGTGATGGATGTAGACTCAAGTGTGTGATGATGACAAATTTTATAAAAATAAAAAAGTACACTGGACACTTTTATACACAAAAACCACAAAAACCACAAAAACCGCAAATAATAAGTTCAATACCTTGAACAAGTGGATGAAGTTGTGGAAGAATGATGTCTTATAGCGGTGAGCTCGCTGCGATTCATCGCCTTCTACCGTCCCATGGTTCAACCAGCATCACGGTGGTATAGCAGCGGAAATCTATGTCTCCCTGGGTTAAATCTTTACCCGACTGCTTGTGCTACGTGTACGGGAAGGAAGTATGGATGAATACTGGTACCTGCATGTACCCATCGGAGGCCATCAACCTAGATAGGCACAGCCCTTCACATGGCCGACATCATAACATGGAGAAATGTGCTATATCAGTCGCTCCATTCCAGTTCTATCCCGTGGTTGACCGCTAGAAAGCGCCCTCAACCGAATTTACACCGTTCACTGCAAGTCTAACTTCCCTCTCTCGGATGTCGTCAATCAAGAGGCGGGACATGGCTTCCACAAGGACTCTCACTCCGCCCCTTGACTTTGTAGGTAGGTGGGCAATATGAACTTGAAATTCATTTCGCATCCCAACTGGCACAACTTGGGTGGCAAAGGGATGACCACCTGATACAAGGAGATATCATCACAGCTGGTGGCCTCCTATCCGCTTCTATTACTTCGCCCCCTTTTCCTTCTCGATAGCTTCAGCAGCCTCAACCACAGCACGATGTGCCTTCTCCTCTTCCGTCTCATCCTTCTCATCCCCTCCCTTCCCACCAGTAAGCGCAATCCACGGCCCATGCAACGCGCCGACGCCAGCGCCCACCAGCACCCCCGGGATGGACACAACACCACTAACAAGCACGCCCAGCAGGTTCCCAACCCCCATGCCTACGGCAGCCGACGCGCCGACACCCCCGACGGCGCCTTGGCCCCAGCCGCTGGCCATGGCGCGCGCCTTCTTGCTCTGCCCGTGGGCCTCGACTTCCTTGGCGTACGCCGCCTTCCAGATCCGCTCGCGCTCGGCCGGGTCGGTGATGCTCGCTGCCAGCGCTTTGAGCGAGTTCGCTTCGTCTTGCAGATGCTTGGCGGCCATGGCGGCCTCGACTGCCTTGTTGATTTCTTCTGTTGTGGGGGCCGGGGGAGATTGTGGTGGTGATGGGGATTGTGGTGGTGACGTCATTGTCACTTTTGTCTTGGCGGTGGTGGGAGTTGGCGGTTTGGAGAGGTCTTTGGGTGATAAAGGTGCTGGGTGTATGGACCTGAGGTTTGTGCCAAATAAGGAATCGTAACCCGAGTCTGGCGGTTCTTTTGGGGAGTGGCAATGTATCAGTCGGGATATCAGGTCTCAATAGATTTACCGAGTCGTCACGGTTGCTTGGTTGATGTGTGGGAAAGGTGGAACTTGGCGGGGTGGCAGTTGGGAAGGGTTAGTTGCGTGTTACACACCAGTGGAGCACTGTGTTGCCACAATGACGGGCTCTACGCCTTGTTGCGGGCTCGCATTATTCAGTATACCTATCACGACACAGGCTTTCATTCAGCCAATCAGAACATTCTTAAAGTCAGCTGTCAAAAACTCGACAATCTTGATTTTCTCGGCTTGTTCGGCCGATGGATCCCACGCATGGAGAAGTTCGACGGTTCGCGGGTCGCTGTAGATGAACTTCTCGAGCGTGGGACTTGCCAGATCCCGGCTTGCCGCGTATCCAAAAGATGCCTAGCCAGTCTAGATCCAGTCTCGGAGGCCAGTGGTGCTGTCTCGATACACCCAACTAAAGGTTCCTTTGAACCTCTCGACGATCCGCTCTTCTCGGAGGTCGCGCTCCGCTGTGTGAAGCGCCGAGACAACGGCTGTGGTTATTAGTTTTGGGTCTCATAAATATAGACTGGTAGGTACTGTTGGCGGCGACCTACCCCTCAAGTCCCAATCGAAGCCTTCCTTCTTGCTGAGAGTTGCAAGAGTGACCGTTGATTGCGCAGAATAATGCCGTCCGAGGTCGTCCTCAGGGGGCGGCACCGAGTAAGAATCCTGAATTCTCTGTAGCTTGCTAATTATGATGTAAATGGCAGGGTCGCCGGGCTTGAACTTGGCAATTCCGGAGTGGCCCGCATTGATCCGTATTGTGGAGTCCCTGCGATTATAGATGGACCCGTTTGTCGCCGAGTCTCTGTCAACCAGAATGGCAGGCGGTCCCGTTCTATAAAAAGCCTCCGTCTGGTGTTTACCACATCATGGCGATAAGAATTTAGCATCAATCACAATCAGAGAGATCTGCCTAAAAGGAGAGAATACCTACCGCAACTGTTTATGTCGTCTTGGTCTCATACGCCGAGAACACCATCTTGTTGGACATCAAAGAGGTCTCTGCCAGCTGGTGCTCGAGCTTTCCCAGATAGTTCGATCTCTGCGTTGAAGCCCACACCAAATTTCATCTGCTTGCTTCTATATTATTGAATGGAGAGACTCAAATGACATTAGACGGCTCGGGACGCCAAAGAAGATAGCCCCCTGATATTTTCTAGAATCACGCTCGACTATGGCCCCCCCGCTGTTGCGGCTTCTAGGAGTGCTTGCTTGGGAACCACCCCCCTAAGCTGTGGGCCATGAAGATGAGTGGCTCCGTGCTCATGGTGCCTATGTTTTAGGCTTGCAGCGTGTGGGTAAGTGTGGAGGATGTGTCCTCGGTCTCGTTATAACCCGCCCACATGCGGCCGCCAGGCAGCACGAGATCCACCTGGGTGATGTTTACCCTTACACGACGATCCAACAGTAGTCACCCAGCTCTTCAGGCTGGTGCCGCACGACCTGCTACACACCTCGTTGGTCCACGTCACATTGTTCAGCGAGCCATGGTACTGCCCGGCCGTCAAAGAGGTGCCGACATGCTCATGGCACGCAACGCTCTGCAGCAGGGCCGTCTTGCACATCGAAGTCCTGCATAAAGTCGAGCGGGGACACACGGAAGTCGGCACTCCGATCGCACTCCACCAGCAGGCCTCGGCCGACGTAGACGCCAGTCTGAGGCATGGGGCACTGCGCCCGGCCGTCGGACCCGAGACAGTGAACAGGATGTCCTGGATCTCAATGATACATCCCTCCCTCCTTTCTTCGCTTTGAATTTTTACTCGTGCTGACAGCAGACATGCAGACGACTCCATGGACATAGCACTGCCTGACAAGTGTAGCATAATCTGAGCCCTCCTTCCCTCCGACATCCGGGGTCGGGCACTCCGAATCGCCACCGCAAGTCACTCACCTCTCTCGTTAGACTCCCGGTGGTAACTTAACGGCTGTTGTTATGGTGAATTCAGGCATTTCTAAGAAATGTGGTCAAGACAACACAAAGCAAACAAGGAACCACAGCAATAAAAGTTCCGTGTTAAATATAAAATCTACTTCTCAAGGCGGATGAGAACTCTATAAGTATATCATGGTCTAGGTTAATCTGTGAAACAGAGTCGTGGGGGGGTTGGGGGGTGTAGTGCAGTCCTCCGTTTTGAAGTCGACTCTAGCTATAACTTGCAAGTCGAAACTAGTCTCGTCAGCCGTAATACACGATGGCCACGGATATCATTGCCGTCATGTTTATAACGGAAGGCGTCACGGTCGCGGGTGAATGTTGGCCGGGAGAGAACGGCGTGTTCATAGACGTCTGGCAGCAAGCTTGAAATGATTACGGACGGGCCGTCCTAAGTCCGCTCTTATTTGAATCATAAATGTGTTTCTCGGTCTGATCATAGGCCCACATGGTCGACTTAAACGCAGCCGAGCTGAGGGCGGCCTCGCGGAACTCGCCCCTGAATCCGGACCCGGCATTGAGAGTCCCCACTTCTCTGGTCAGGTCTGCGCTGCGCTGCGCGATTCCCGCAATTGAAATCAGCCCCACCGGTTCCTCGAAAAGAGCTGCGGATTCGTGTCGTACCGAGAGCGTGATCCAGATCAGCAGCAGCGCCGTGAGGCCCAAGACGACCATGACAAAATACGCGACCCCCTGGACCACGACAACGCGGGTTTCGCTTACGGTGACGAAGCCCAACTGGCTCGTGGGATGTGCCATGGGAACTGACAGCATGGTGGCCGCCATGGCTGTGTAGGCTCTCTCAAGCAGGGCCGACATGGACTTGGTGAGAGCGACGGGGTCAAGCGGGGCGTCCGTGTTACTCTGTAGCGCCAGCTCAAAGACGTGGCGTGCAAGCTCGTTGGTCGGCACCTGGATTGGCAATGTCGGGTCGAACGCGAGAGGGTCGAGGAAGGACGCCTCGATGTAGAGGTGGTCCCCTTGCGTGTACTCGACAGCTCGGGACCAGTCCCCAGAGAAGCCGTCGATGCTCGTCGGCGGCACGGCGCCGCTGGAGGACAGAGCCACAGTCGCGTTCAGCACGCCCGGGAGCGCCCAGTACCTGGGATTGCACGACACCAGGGAGACGTTGGAGACGCTGTGGTCGTCAATCCTGTCGCCGACATATCGGCCGGCAATCAGAGCCACCCTGGACTCGGTGCTCCTCGACTTGCAGTTGATGGTCTGGAACGTCTTGGCAGCCATGGGCTGGAACTTGGTGAAGAAGGACTCTCGGAGGTCGAAGAGAAGGGTGTAGTCAAAACCGCAGCCCCTGTCACTGCCCCTGGCGCTGAGATGCACTCCGTTGAGTCCGGGTATGGCCGCTCTCTGGAGCGTCGAGGTGAAATCAACACCCTCGCGTAGCACAACGCAGTTGGGCTGAAGAAAGTAGGCGGTGCTCTCGACCGAGATGGGAGTCTGGTCGGCCGTTTCCGACGTCGGCAGGTCCCTTGCGAGCTCGAACGCCGAGTATGCGTTTGTGCCGTTGGTCCACGCCATCGGCGGTGCGCTCATCAGGCTGGTAGCGGCGGCCCAGTCCAACGCCTTCTGCCCCGATGGCACGCCTGGGGCTGGTTGGTGTATCGCTGAGTAGTTGAGCTCCGACACAGACCTCAATGGCACGGTATACACAGGGCTCGATGTCTGCGTTGTGAATAGGAAGGCGGTCGCCGGCACCAGGCCGAACGATGACACGACCGACATGGCCATACACAGGCCTAGGAAGTAATGTCCCATTCTCATCGCTTTAAATGGTACCGTAATCGACCACTCAGCCCGGTAGTCTAGAAGGACCGTCTTTTCGGGCGCGCCGCCACCCTGCCTCATCAGCTCCACATACGGCTGACGCTCGGCGACGGCGGCGACGACACCCTCCCAGAGGGTCCGATACAGCGTCATCAGAGAGACTGGGAGGGCTGTGTACAGCCAACCTTGGGCCCAAATTGCCCTCATGAGCTCTGGGTTTTCTGATATAAAGCCTGGTGGCGCACCGAGTCGGCTGAAGCCGGAATGGACTCGGGAGTACCAGGCCAGGCCGAACACGCTGCCGCAACCACCGAGGCTCAGGAAGAGCAGGAATAAAAGCCAGTCCAGCCGGAGCTTCCATGATTGCCATTCTTTCCAGACGTATTCCGTCCCATCGCCGGGCTGCAGGGGCTCGAGACTTTCTCGACTCAAATTCTGATGCGGCGGTGTGTTATTCGGGCCACTTTCCCGGACGTCCTGCCGGGTCGGCGGCTGTTGGGGGATTCCGAGGTCCCCTCCGGAAGAATCCCCCTCGCTGCGTCGTGTCCCTCGACCCCCAAGAGCGGCGGCGGCGGCGGCCGAGGCGGCCACCGGAACCGAAGTAGGCGCACCAGGCCCTTGCGCGTCGGTCACCAGAACAGTGGCCAGTCCTGCCGCGGGCACCGGCGGGTGCCCCGAGCCTGATGGTGCCGGGGATGGGTTGCGGACTAATCCGGGGTTCATTTTCACTGAGAGCAAAAGAAGAAGATTGTAGAGGTAATTCGGAAGGAATCCAATTCAGAAAGTCAGATCAGAAAGTCAGGCCAAGAGGGGGCAAACGACTAAAGGCAAGACGACCCGGGAATCCCGCTGAATTATATGACAGCTCGCCAAGCTTTGTTTCTCATATGATTGGTTGCTTGATCGATATCCCTGGCTCTAAGGCGGACATTTCCGCCAGAGCCTGGCAGAAGCAAAGTTTTGTGCGACCAAGGCGTTCGCCCTCGCCGCCACCCCCCCCCCCCCCCCCAAAATCACCCTCTTTACCAGGAAATCCCCAGCGCCGGGTCTCTTGGTTTTTTCCTTCTTTCCAAACTTCCAGCCCCATTATTCATGGTCAAAATGCTCGCATCTCTCCCTATTGCCATCGTCGCCGCGCTGCTCGGACACTCTAACTTCGAAGGAGATGGAGTGCCTCCAGCTTCAGCATGTCTCCCGGGCTCAGGCCTAACCGAACTATCAGGCTGCGCAGCCATGGTGGGCATCACCAGCCGCTGCCAGGCTATGGAAACGCTCGAGGATCGGCTCGACTGCGCCTGTGTCCAGGACCTTCTAGACGCCTACCAAGGGTACCTCCCTCTCTCTGTCTCTCTCTCACACACACAAAAATAAAGACTAACACGTGGACTGGCTCAAACCAACAGCTGCAAATCCGACATCTACAAGTGCCTCCAAATGAACTTTGCCGACGTCCTGATCGACCAGAACATCAACGACTGGCACGAGATCTGCGATCCACGTCTAACGTCCACGACCATCACAGCCCCCCCGGAACCTACGCTGACATCCACGTACAACGTCGAAGAATGCTACCGGCTGGCAGGGAGTTGCTACAGGGCTGACTATGAAACGAACCTCTGCATGCGGAGTTGGCTGCCTTCGTCGAGCGTGTCGTTTATTAGCTGCGCATGCCAGCCGCCAATCTACTCGCTCATGAGCGAGTGTCAATTCAACGGAAACATCAGCTGCAAGCTCGAGCCGGCGTATGAGTCCAACATTCTGGGGCACAGGGAATGCTCCTACTTCTGGACGGGATCGGTAAGCTCTCCCCCCCCTCCTCGCGCCTGTTGGTCTTGGCTGACCCGACAACCTTTTTGCGACGCAGGAAACACTGCCGCCCGTTGACATGACCTCTTTTCTGTCCATCACCGACACCGGAATGAAAGCGGCCGCCACCGGAGAGGCCCTGCGCGGTGTGAAGGCCGGGTTCGCCTTTGCCCAAAAGACGCGGACCGCCGCTGTCCAGACTGGTCGTCCGGGCCTCGCACCGGACGATCTCTGAAGAAGCGCTACGAAGGAGGGAGGGTCCGCAACAGACTCTGGTAGCCTGAGAACCGGTGGGGAGCTGTCTACGATGATACAGATCTTTGAACCATGTGCAGCACATGGTCGAAGGGAGGTAAAGCTATCGATCGACGTGAGGATTTGGTGCTCTGGGGCCTCGGCAGACCTCAGCTCAATCAGCAGAGTAAAGGAAACGATGCAGGTGATTCACTGTGCAAGCATCTTGACGGCCAGTCGTGTAATATAGAGGACACCCTCTCTAAGTCTCCAGGTTCGAGACCACTCGTCGTGTCATATAGTTTCAAGAGCAACAGAACTAATAACGCCCCTGCGCTCCCTCCCCATGCTTCCTCGGGCTCTTTACATGTGAAATGAGGGAAGTTTTCGTCAGGCGGCTCTGGAGCCTTGCTTCGTCGGACAACCCCCACAGACGCCCCGGCGGTGGCAGGAAAGCGCAAACGTAGGCCGCTAGTAGAGGCACCCTGCAAGCACCGAGGAAGTAGCCTGACGCGGAGGTCTCCCGCAGCAGCCGGAGCCTGACACCTGCAAGTATTATTTGACGAGGATCCCACATACCATTCCGAAATAATCTCGAATCAAGCCATCGATGGACGAGTTGGGAGTGCCTTGGTTAGGCATCCATCCAGGAATGAGACATGGCTTGTACGGGTACTCTTGTGGTCCGAGGCGTCAGCCGGTGGCTTGCGGTCAAAGGCTGTTCTGCCTGAAAGTGGGCTAGCTTGTGAGTTACCCTCGTCGGTCCCTGCTCAACCACGTAATCCCTTCCACTCTGCTTAGGATGGGCGCTACTTAGGGCCAAGCAAGGAAGGCAAGCGGTTAACAAAAAATGCAGACTCATTACCTACTAGTATTCACTTAAAAGGCTTGATTATATACAAACATAGGTACATCTATATACCGCCATTCAATCCCCTAGCTATACAACTATTGCCCTCTAATCTAGTCTATAGTAACGCGGATATAAGATATTTTAAAGGTATAAATTAACGATATGAATAGTTAGATATATTAAGACTATGTAAATAGTTATAATTAACTATATCCCGTTAATTTAAGGGATATGATGGGCGCGCACTATCCAATTGATGCGGGCGCACTATCCAGGCGCACTTGGTCAATTCTGCCGGTCACGTTTCCTAGATATACCCCCATGGCATTCTAGCCATCAAAATCGCCATACAAATAGTGCCAAATCCGATGCACCAATTGACACTGCAAAATGTAAAATAACAACACCATCAACATCACAAGGCCCTGTATGCCGCGCAATTGAATTGAAAGGCCCTGGGCCCTGAAAATGCCAAATCCGCAGTCTTTGAAGTGCCACACGATATAACTACATAAGCTCTGGGCCCTGGAAACGCCGAATATGCAGTCTTTGACGATAAACAACACTATCCTGGGCCCAGGATCAATCCACTCTTAATGCCCTGGCCGTCGGCCGCACCTCCCGACCGCTGCGAGTGGTTCTCTTGATGACAGGAGGCTCCAGAGAGGCGGGTGCACGCCTTTTTTCGGTGGCGGCTGGCTCCTGCGTGCTGCCACTGATCATCAAACCGCTCCTGGGCTTTGGCTTGATGACAAGCCTGCTCCTGGGTACTGGCGATAGCTCTGGCGCTGGCCGGGGCTCTGGTACTGACGGAGGGTTCGCGATGGTAGCCTTGGTGTTGCGGTTCTTGGATCCGCGTAGCCGACCCCTGGCCTTCTTCGGTCCCTGCCCCTGGACCTGCATGCCCTGGCCTTCCTGTATGCCCTGGCCTTCCTGCGTACCCTGTATATTATCCTCCTCTTGATCCTCATCTTCCGATATCTGGATCGGCCCTCCTTGCACGCCAGATCTGCCACTGGGAATAGTGTCATCCTCGCTGAGGTTCCGCTCCCACTGCGAGAGCTCGCGCCGCGCGCTCTGACGCAGAGGTCTGGGAGCACCCGCCTTCACTGACTTCGGCGTGTTGCGCTTTGCCTTGGCGCTGGCGCTCTTGGGCGTCGATCTTCGCGGCGTGCGTGGATCCGGGGTCTTAGGATCTGGCATAGGTAGCAACATGGCCACTGGTATTGCCTTCGGGGTGTTCTTTGGCCTGCCGCGCTGCCGTTCTGCGATCTTGGGGTCTCGAATTCGGAGGTATGGATCTGGTGGGCAGTTGGATCGCTTAATTGGCACTTGGCTGGCATGGAGGGGTTGCACTTTGATTGGCATACCCCCTCCGTTTGGGAGCTTGAAAGCGGTGAAGAGTTTTTTCCACACATAACCCTAACCCTGCACCAAGTGCGCCTGGATAGTGCGCCTGCATCAATTATATAGTGCGCGCCCATCAGATCCCTAATTTAATTTAACTACATTTAAAATGCCAGAGTCAATAGGCTAGGGCATATTAAGAGCAACTTTTTTGATCAATTAAGTGTCCAGGTTTAAGCTTATATTATTCTGAAAACTAAGAAAAATGGGATGTATGTTAAATAACATTGAAATGAATACACTACCTTATCTAGTTTACCAAATCCTGGATTTTTCGTTGCCTGATTTATATCTAGATAACGTTAAATCTGTTTGGCTTAATTTGGTATTATCTGGCGTAGGTAAAGCGCTAGGCACGGGTAGAACGGGGGAAGAGGTTGCTCGCTTTCTAGCTAGCTACTAGGGCAGCTAACCAGGTGTAGCCATGAGCATGGGGGTTTGCATGGCAAAGCCTCTTAGGGGACCTTGTTATCGTCGGTGAAAGTGTATCTAATCTCGAGATAAAACAGAGGAGAATAGAGGAGTTGTTATCTATATAATCAGGTAGGTATCATTGGCAAGTCTAGCGATACTGCTATTACTAGTATGTGGCTAGGTAGGATAAAGTCTTCTCTAACTCCCTCAACACCACCGTATCCTACTCTCCCTTACCTTCATCCCATGTTTGCGACGAGAAATTGAACTTCAATCTCCTCGTCCGCTCATTCCAGAGCGGGTGCACCTGATCCCCGAAGCTCTGGCGTGGATCGATATACCGTAACAGCTCCCCTTTCAAAAACTCTAAATGCTGACTCGAAGACCTCACCCAATTGATCCGTCGATCACCCCCGTGATCCTCGTACATGTAATCCGCCACGACCATACACGTGCTGATCTCACTGCCTGCTAACGACCTCAGCGGCGTCGACTTATCGTCTGGGACGGGCGTTTCCTCCTCGATGTTCCACCTGCCCACCGGTCCGGGGTATACGACAGAGAGCACCTCGAGGTTCGGCATGTATTCCAGCGCCAGCGGCAGGGCGCTCCCGTGGTCGGCCAGTGCGACCGACAGCGCGAGGTAGCGGATCTCGGCCAACCACGACACGTCGTCACGGCGGCACAGATGGTTGCTGATGTACGCGAATGTGACCCGGTCAAGGTACAGTGTGTCAATCGTGGGGTTGAATGACCGTGCTCTGAGGAGTGGTGTGGGCGTAGTGATGCCGTCTGCCTTGGAGGTTCGGAGGGAGGGATTGCGTGGTAGGTATACGGCGGGTGGCCTATGTTGTGGGGGAACGGAGGCACCGAGTGGGATTGAGAGAGTGAGGATGCACACGCCAGGCATAGCAGGGGATTCCGAGGGGGGGGAGCAGAGGTTGCCATTGAAGATGGCATGTAGCTCTGACTTGAGCCAGTTGCGGATGTGGGAAGGTTTGGAATTGGGGAATCAAAATGTAACGGCACAAGAGGGGTTTTGACCATTTTGTGCGGCCTCCAGGGCCGAAGATGGTTTGGTTGCCTTCCAAGACATGCAGCCTCCAGGGCTGAAGGCGGGCGGCGACTAATCGGGCATCAAGCCTGGGCAAAACACGGCCACCGTCCAGCCAATTCGCTGTCGAGAACTGCAAAATACCAATATCTAACTCAATTTTTTTTTTACCTCGGTTTCCCGAACAGCCACTACTCTGGCTCTCGCCATTTGATTGCTCTCAAAGAGAACCAAGTGCAGCGTCTTCCAGCCCCTGAGCAGGCCGCGCTCGAGCTAGCCGCCTATTCTATGCCTACGATTCTCACAGGCGGGCTGCTGACTCTTGACTGTGGAACCGAAAACACCCCTCTCACATTCCATCTCGCGCCGCCGGGGAGTCTGCCGAGCTGCAGACTGAACTGTTATCTAGTGACATCTAACCACGCCCTGACCGAAGCAGAAATGTACGCAAAAGGCAGCTCGCAACAGCGCAAGCAATAAACCCAGCTCCTGCACGAGGATGGTAGAGGGTCGAAACGACGACGACCGACGCCACTGTGAACAGGGCTATCGGGATGAGGAAAAAGGGGACTTTTATAATGGGCCGCTCTGTGTCCCGCTCTTCCTGGTGTGGTTTGTAGCCGAGTCGGAGGTACAACAGCCCAACCAGGGTCAGGAATACCACCGAGTATTCGACAATGCCTGGACATGTCAGTTACTGTTTGGCCTGACGATCAGACTCGACACATACCCATGAAGGAAATCAGAGAGCTAATGTCTCCAGCCAGAACAAAGACCGTGGTCACGAGAGAGTTGAAAATGATGGCGGACCTTGTGTGGCGTTAGCATCAGCGTTGCACTCTACGGCGTTCAAGGTATCCTCACTGCGGGATGCTACCGTCTCCAACCCGTGCGGGGCGGCAAAGGAAGCCCAAGATAGGTTGCGGTGGTTGCCCCTCTGGACGGCTGAGCGCTTCATCGTCCTTGTCATCGGTCTTGGGAACGGTTTTTATGAGCAACGGCAAATATCCCCGTTCTGCAGCCGCCTGCGTCAAGCGGCCGGCGGCAAATGTCTTGACGTTGAGCGTTCCCAGGCTGGAGAGACAAATGGCTACGGCATAAAGGATGCTGCCAGCGCGGCCGAGGAAGCGCTCGCTAAATGTCTTGTCTCTGGTCAGCAAATGTTTCTACCCGGCCAAGGAGGTGACTTACCAAGCCAACCGTAGCGGAGCGTGCTATGTCATCGAAAGACAGGACTGAAAAGTAGGCCACATTGGCGAACAGAGTGAAGCAGAGAACGATGCTCATGGAGGCGTTGATAACACGGGGAAAGTTGCGAGTGGGGTTTCGCAGGTCCCCGCCGACGAAACTAAGCTGTGTCTCAGCGTCAGTTCCTTGTAGTTATTCCCAGCTGGGTTGTTCAACATACCACTTCCCACCCAGAGTAAGTCCACATGGCGGCAACAAGTGCATCGGTATAGCTGCCCGAAGTCTTGAATGGCGGCTCGGACGGTGTGTCATTGGCTGGCGGTGATAAACTCGGGACCAATAAGACGGCGAAACCCATGACAATGACAAAGCCAACACTGATTGTCTTGCAAACCAGGAGGATCTTGGTCGAGATATTGCTCAGCCGGTTTCCAGTGCAATTCACGGCCGTGACTAGGGCCACAACCGCCAAGGCGACGGCACCATGGTAGGCGCCGATATCGGCGGCCTCGCAAATGTAGTCGGCGATGAAGAGGGCGAGGATGGCGGCCGAGACGGGCTTCACGCCAAAGATGCAGCCCCACGAAGCGAGAAAGCCAAAGAGGTCGCCGAAGCAGTGAGCGAGATATTCCTGGGGTCCGCCGTTGACGGGGAGGCGCGTGCCCAGCTCGATGTAGCACGCCGCGCACGCCCAAGCTAGCAGGCCGGCGACGGTCCAAACCACAAGGGCCGGACTCTGGGATCCGGTGTTGCGCGCGACCAGCGCCGGCGATATGAAAATCCCAGACCCGATCTGGATGCCGAGGGTGAGGGCGACGCCATCCCAGAAACTGAGGCTTTTCTTCGCTCGCGCTGGTCGGGGTTCAAGGATGTCACCGTTGAGGAGAGGGGTTCGAGCTGAAGATTCCATGATAGAATCTATCTCGCTACGGCCTGTCTCGGGACTCAGCAGCAATTTTAATCGGAGTCGGGACGGTGAAATCTTATCAGATCTGATTCGGATCGGGCCCAATGAGGGGAACACTTGGGTGCCTGGAGCGCGGGAGGGGAAAATTTTCCAAACGGACTTGACCTAATTAGGCTGGAGCCAATGCGGATGAGGTAGGGCGGATTGCCAGTGTGGCCATGGACATTTTGAGGGCCGGCTACTGGGAAAAGAATGGGTATGTCAACGTCTTGCTAACGCCGCACATGGGCTATGTCGATATCGGTCAAAACTCCTAAAACCCCGCATGGTGAGATACAATCGAGTGAGGAAGACCCTTTCAGCCGTTTATAACTGGCATTATACAACTTTGTATTACAATGGTAAAAGCCTTTATAGATGTATCACTGTCCAAATGCACAACCCGAGCGTGATAGGTAGATTGAGAAGGGTCGGACTTCCATCCTGTGGTCCCTGCGGAAAATCCACCGAAGCTGCCAGATATATTGACAGTCGGGTGATGAAACCAATGTCGTATTCTCCGGGAGGCTCTCGGTGGAAGAGTTACTGTCCTGATGATGTAGAAGTTCACCGACACTCGACGGAGAAGGGAAAGGGACTGAGCTATTTCCGGAGCAGCCGACCGATGCCATTGAGCGCACTGCCACAATACAGATTTTGCTGATCCCAGCAAGAAGTTCCATATTGACCACTGAGATTCGGGGAATAGCCAAGAACGTAGCACCTAGGCTGGTTGCACGGGCGACGTGGTCATTGATTGGCCGGCCTGAACAACTGAACAATATCGACAGCATCTTCGGGTAAACCATGCTGGACAAGTGAAATCTCCATATTGATGCATGACTACAGTCGTGACTTGTGTAGGCTGGCTTGACTATCAACAAAAATGTCGACTGGAATGAGGAGGTAGAGGGAGTCATAAAAGAAAGGTTTCCTTGATTGGTTTTAACGTCTTGTCCCAACAGTGCTGCTGATCTCATGCAAGCCAAGCCAAGCCCATATTCTACACTTCCCAGAGCAGCTATGGTATTGCACTATACTGCTAACCCTAAAGAAGGAATAACAATATCTTTTCCCATTCCCGTCTGCATCCTCTGCTGGTACTGCACACACAACAGAGAACCCTATCACCTGCCAGCAGGCGACGCCTCCCGACTGCAGCTCTCGAATTACAACTCGTCATGTTCGGCTCGATGCTTCTCGGACCTGTGCACCACACCAAATTAGCAACAACGCCCTCAAACTGAACATGGAAACGGCTCAATATTACTCAGCATCAAAACCCCGCGACTCATCAAAGAAGATGGCATCCAACTTTTTCCACAAACTTTCTCCGCACATGCACTTCTCGTTGCACTGTCCCGGCCAGCAGAGCGGCGTAGTCGCAGGCAGGACATCGCACCCAACCGCGCGGCGAGCAGCCGGATACGGCTGGGCGAACCATTTCGCCATGTACCCCGTGCACCCAGGGAGGATGGGCTGGCACCAGTCGCAACAGGGGCAGTTCTCGGGGCAGACGGGCTTGACGCCGTACCAGGGGGGGAGCTTCGGGACTAGGCGTTCTGCTCCAAGTCGTGCTAGGGGAGGGAACTTGAAGTCTTGGTTGGTGGGGTCTTGGTCGGGGGTGTTCTTGGCTTGGTCGGATGGTCCGCTGAGGAGAGCCGTCTCTAGCTGCTTCATGAGTGTTTCTCGGCAGAGGCACTCGTTGCTGCACTTGCCGACGGGACAGACGGGGGTTTCCTCAGGGAGGGAGTCGCAGCCGATGAGGTTGCGGACCGTGTTGTACGTGGGCTGAGCCAGGTCGCGTCTGCGGCATTGAATGAGGGGCTCACACCAATCGCAGCAGGGGCAAGCCTCGGGACAGGTGATGATGGTGAAGGGAGGAAGTTTGCTGCCGGCTGGTGGTTCCAGGTCGGGACCGTTCCTGTTGCTCTCGGCAACACCCTCGTTGGTGCCTCCAGGGCACTCACAGCAGGGAATTCGGGCCTCCGGAAGAGAAACAACGATACCCGAGGACAAGTACAGCTCCCGAGAGGGGAGATTCAGGGCCTGGTCACAGCATCCCTGAAGGCAGAGGGCCGGGGCGGATGCAACGGCGGATGCAACGGCGGATGCAACGGCGGACGCTACCGCCAAGATTTGCACAAAGACGAGCGGCCCGAGGAACATTGTGGGCTAAAGATGAGCCAGGTAGGATGCGAGTGGCTGGATTGGACTGATGTGGGATTGAAAGCTGATGTTGCAATAGGGTTAGAGAGTGGTTGCTTGCCACAAGACGGCCCACAATGTCCGGATGCTGTGCCTTTTAACTTGGGAATTCAGGACGTCACCATCATGGAAACGACATGTTGGTCCTATTCTTAGCCCCTTTTCTTTCTTCGCGTTTGATGCTGTCTGCGGGGAACTTTGCTCACCGAGAGGTTCCAAGACACTGTTCGGTGGACCACCCGATGAGTTCATGAAATGACTATCCCATTCGTCAGCTTTCAGCTCAGTCCAATTTGCAGACGCCATTGCTCACGACCTCGGCGTTTTGCTGCGCCCCCTGCACGCTGCTGCGCGTGCAGGAACCGCCGGAGGGATACAGCCGCCTATGATGAGGGTCAGCGAATAGATTGATCCCAAATCACAGCCTGACGAGTGCCTCAGAGATGTGCCTTGGCGGCAGCAACCCTCATTCGACGTCTCAAGGCCTACCGGAAAAACCCAACCAGGGAATCGGAATTCCCACTTTCCCATGTAGCCCCTGATTTGCCCTTCAATCAGCATTCACACCACTTCCAAAACATCGTTGACCCGTCAGCAAACAACCTCCATGGCCAGATACAAAAGTTCCGCTTCGCGAGAAGGTTGGCATCGTGTTACACGGTGACGCGTAGCATTTCGCACTTATCGCGGACATGCCGGCATCACGATTATGCCTCAGGAAGCTTCGCATCACATGTCAGCCACTGAACTGCACCGATCCTCGTCTACTCCGACCCGCAGTTCCTTAACTGCACCGATTCTCGTCGACTCGGACCCCCAGTTCCTTCATTACCACCGTGTAATTCGCTGAATCCAACCATGGTCGGTCGCCAATCTCACTCTCAAACCACAACGGCTCATCCCATGGCGGCAGAGGTAGTGTCGACCCAGCCGCGTGCCAGCTGGCCCTGCGCCGGCACACCTCATCACTATTGCTCCAACAGCATATCCTCCGCAGCCGCCTCGGGAACAATTCCAGAGCAGGATGAGTGCTGGGACCGGGGGCAGCGGAGGGCCGAGAACGAGCTCAAAATTATACCAAACACCATCACGACAGTCGAGACCCCACCCCTTACCCTCCAAAGAGACATTTGGACACGGAACCTCGCAATCGTCGAATTGATCCTCGCTTGGGCTGCTGCTATCGCGACGCTGGCAACCGGAATTATCATGCTTGTCTCCCCGAACGTGAATGTACCGGATTACCTCCTGGGGAAAGCGGTCATGGTTGGGCCCACGCCCTACACGTGGATAAAAGTCAGCAGGTACCCCGGCGGCCATCGGATCTACAAAGTCAGCGAGTTCACCATGGTGGCTCTCCCTCTGATCCTTCAGATGCTCATCACAGTCATTTCGGGTTGTTTCGAATCCATCCATTCCACCACTCTTCGCTGGGCACTCTGGCATGAGGGACGGCTTCGTTACAACAGCAACTTGCGTCTTTTCACGAGCTCCAAGAGAAATGGTCCTAATAAGTGGCCTGCCAACGTCGTTGCTCTAATTGGTCTCGTTTTGGTCTACGGCGGAGCATCAGTCATGATATTCCCCGTTTCTGTCACGGCCATCGTCACCTCAACCGGACCGGACGGCCTTCAACTCGACTACAACGTCGATGCCATCGAGGTCCGGAACGGCATTGACTTCAACGGCTGGGGGCTAGCCGGACTCGGCGCGGGGCTTCTCCTCCAATCTATCATCTCCACCTGGGCACTCCTCGACTCCGCCTACGTCGGCACCTGGAACGGGAACCCTCTCGCGACAGCCCGCGCCTGCAAAATCCTCCACGACACCATGCGCGACCCTCACGAGTCCACCACTTCATTATCCCACTCTTATTCTGACATGGAGCTGCTCCCCTCGCCTCACCAACCCCACCCCCAACTTAAACCCTCCCTCCCCGTCTTCACCCAACCACCCGCCCTCTCCCTCCTCCCTACTACGCGTACCTTTACGAATCTACTCTGGGCTACTTTCACCTTCCTCGCCCTCACAACCCTCACCGTCGCCCTCCTCGCCTCCCGCCCCTCTGCTACCCGCAGCAGCCGCGGCGCCTCCACCTCCCTCCTCTTTGTCCAGCGCTTCGCAGGGCACTCCTCCCCGTGGTACATCTTTCAATTCTTCGGCATAGTCGAAGCCGTCTACAATCGCAACCCCTACGGCACACGAATGGAGTACGTCGGATTGCTAATCCAGTGCGCAGCATTATGCATTCCCATGTTTGGGTTACATGTTGCGGAGTTGTTATCTCAGATGCAGAGGGATGAAACCATCTGGAGACGCGCAGCGGGGGAGGGAGTTGATCCTGATTCGAGCCTGATACTGCAGGGGGCGAGGAATTGGGAGAGCTGGGTGGTTTTTCTGTCCAAGTCAGTCGTCCCGTGGATATTCGGGTTTGCCGTCTCGTGTAATAGGAATATCTACTTTGCCACGTTGCCGATGGTGGCGGTGGCAACGGTATTTTTGGCGCTGGGGCTGTTTGCGGAGTATTTGATACGCGTGAGGCCGAAGGGGTCGCAGCCGGCGACGTATGGGAATGTGCTGGCGTTGGTGGAGTTGGTGGACGATTGGGGGCATGAGAGGGTATTTTGGGGGGATAAGGGGGTTTATGAGGGAGAGGTGAGGCGGGCGGGTACGGCGGGGAGAATGTTGGGGGATGTGAGGGAGGGGGTGAGGTATGTTGGTCTCGGGAGGGAGGGTTAACATAGAGGAAGATGGCCTCGTGGCTCAAGGTTTTTTTATGTCTAAAATTTACCCGATGCGGCCCTCCTAGATGAGGCTCGCGGGCCGAGAAACGCATCGCCATGTTTAATTAGCCAGCTAAAGCAATAAACACTTGGCATTCTTAGCCCCCTGTACAAGTGCCCTAGGGTAATAACAGACATTCCCTCAAACCTACCATCAAACCTGCTATCAAACCTAAACCTGCCTTGAAACCTGCCTTCAGAGCTTCAACCCTGGCCTTCATGCTTGCCCCTCATCACCTGTCTTACTCCTCCTCTCCACTTAATTTTTTGACTCGTATCAGATGGAACAAGCTCACGCCAAAGAAAGTGAGCAATTGTCGGGCCAGGTCTCATTGCTTCTCAAACAGTTAAGTGGTGTGGACCGTGGCCCGAAAGGATTGAGCGATTTGTGGAAAAACGCCCAACAAGCCGTACCAAACTCGGTGGAGAAGACGTTATTGGAAGCTGGGTTCGGAGTTTGGCTTGCTTACATTTGTACGAAACGTAGTGCCGAAAACAAAGACAAGTTTGCTGGCAAAGCTGCTCGCGATTTGGTTACCAACCTTGAAACACAAATCGGTCTACGCTTTGAGTTATGCTTGTATGGTAGAAGTACATTGCCGCACGCTGAACCACACGCGCTCCGATGTAGCTTATCATTAACACAAAAACAGGATACATGTAGCGGAAAAAAGGGCCATCTAACCCGAGGTTGGGGTACTACGCCGCGACGCTCTCGTCTTTAACTATAAACTCGGCCCCTAATTAGTTAGGTCACATAACCATTTAAAAGAAAAAAAAAGAAAAACACATGGTAAGGCCCTCCCCCTCCTAATTATCTAAATTGAAGGTAGAGTGCTGTGACACAGGCCAGTCCGCGGAGGTCTGGGGTGTGACAACCGCAAGGTGAGGTATCAGGTGAAGGGTCAGTCTACAGAGCTTTAACCTTTTCCTAACTCTCGACTCAACCGTTCGGCGAACCACCCCGACAATTGCTGTTGGTCTAGTTCAGAGCTTTCACACGACGAACTTAGAGACTTGATCTTCGCAAGGCTTAATAAAGCTCAAGGTCCGATTCAGAGGTTTAGAACAGAACGGTAAGGGAGTTAACTGTCGCAATACAAAGTGGTGGAAAGCCAGGGAGAAGGAGGTTCAGGGAGATAGAATGATCCAACAGGAGATAAGGCACAATACTTCGCAGTTACAAGTTAGGAGAAACAGAAGGGTTCACAAGGTTATATTACCCCTCAGCTTCACTGAAGTTCAGCTGATAATCTTTCTAGGTTTGTCCAAAGAGAACTAGGGAGCTTCTTCCTCTCGAGGATCCATCGTAGCGTACCTGTCTTATTTATGGAAGGCTATGTATAAGATACAAGGATACTAAAATACCTAGAAGATCTTTCTAACCGCCCGTCGGTCCCGAATCTCCTTTCTAGCCGCCCGTCTCTTATACCTTACAAATTAGCGGCTATAAGCTAAGTAAAGCCGGCCTATCATATGTTAGTCCACGGCCGGTATCAGTACTTATCTATACAGCTCTAACGGCATAGTATCTATTACTATAGGTGTTCCTTCACGTCCTTGGTACTTACGTTAGCCACAGTACTGTTAGGTTGATCCCCGGGTCGGCTATTACAACAACGGTTCCCTTCGTGACTTACACGTGGGAGTCACGGCTACCTATCACCACTGAAGCTAGACTCCGGAGAACGTCGGGTTCTAGGTCTTCTAAAGGAATACTAGTAATAACGAGGAGGTCCATGATTCGAAAGACTAACTATAGGATCTTAGTTGACTATATAAGCCTTGATCACGATATTAAGGTTAAGTAGCTTGTCCATGACAAATCTGAAGTCTAATAACGTTACCTAACGCAGATAAGATCCGTTGTACGGCTACTTTAGCTTATAAGTAGCTTTAGGTATTCCGTTACGACCCGTAGGTACTTAGGAAAGTCCGTTGACCTATATATCGGCTAAATAGGCTATTAGTTATACATAGGAGTATGTTTTGAGATTAGGCTATATTAAAGCTATCCTCTATAATAGTTTCCTTATCTATATAATTTATAATAGTTACTTATAGGTCAATAGGTATATACTTCTTATATATAGTTCGTACTGTTAATATATAACTCAGTTAAGGAGGTCAGTAACCTTGTTAACCTAGGTAAACTTATTAGTATGATACTATCCCCCCTCCTATAAAGACTCGCCTTAAGTCCTAAGGTTAATAACCCTAAGGTCTCTTAGCTTACGTAGGTACTTAACGTGAAAGTCCTAAAGTTCCTAGGTGTCAAAAAAGTACTCGTATAGTTCCTAAGTCTAATCCTTCTCTTTAGGATATCCCTTCTATTTAACGAGATACTTCACTATCCTTTTCTAGGTACGGAAGTTTATGATTTCTTCTACTACAAATTTCTTAAAGTAAACGTCTCTTACTTACTCTAAGACTTAAATAAGGTTAAGGATTAGCTAGGAGCCGGTTCGGAAAGGTTCAATGAAAAAGACATAAAAGATAAGATAAATTTTCTAATACTCCGGAAGTTTAAGTTTTACGGCTATAGAAGATACTACCTTAGAAATCTTAAACGGGCTTAGTAGCTTCCTATCTAGTTTCTTAGAAGGTCTCTTAGTCTTAATATTCCATATGTTAAGTATTACTAGTTACTTTTTTTTAAAAGAAGATACTTCCGTCTTCTTCTTATTTATATACTTCTTTATCCGTTCCTAAGATTCTTTAAGGGTTTCGTAAAGGTTCTCATAGACCATTGTCATCTAGTATACTATAATCTCACTGTATAGGTTACACGTAGATTCGTTAGGTAGATTGTTTATGGCCAGATGATATCTGTAATTAACATAGAACGGGGAGTTGTTAATAGAAGTTAATCTAGTATTATTCTACGCGAATTTAGCTATAGATAATAGGATATCTTAGTTATTTATCTCGTAGTTAACGAAAGCCCTAAGATAAGCTTCGATATGTTAATTAAGACGTTTAGTCTAGTTATCTATTTTAAGATAGAACGAAGTTGATATCTTTGGTTTAACTCCGATATATTTAAGGAAGTTATGCCATAGGCCTACGTTAAACTAGGAATCCCGATCGGAGATAATACTAGTAGGTATGCCGTGATATTTCTAATATTCATAGGTAAAAATTAAGATTAAGTCTTTTATCTTCTTAGTATTGTCTTTTAAAGAGATAAAATATATCATTTTAGTAAAGGTATTAACAATGACCCAGAAGAAACTATATCTATTAGAGAGAGGAAGGTCCGTTATGAAGTTTATTAAAATGAGCCTCTAAGGAAAGTATTCTAGTTCGATAGGATAAAGTAGTTCGAAAAGAAAGTAGCGTCTTAGCTTGTTACTTTAACACTCATGATAAGAGCGTACAAAGTTAGCGACGTCCTTCTCGAGATTTTACTAGAACATATACCGTCTAATAAGTTTAGCGGTTTTATCTATACCTATATGGCCTACCACTTTAGTATCATATTCGGAGTAGATGATCTAGATCTTAAGTTCTTTATTATCAAAGATCTAAATACGATTTTTTATGAATAAGATTTTATCCTCGTTAGTTACATCTTTTCTAAGGGAAACTAAAGCCTCTTAATACGTTTTATCTATAGAAGTAGTAGTCCGGATTTACTTAAAAAATTCTTTATTTTACTTTAGTATCGAAATGTTATAGAGACGTACTTTTGAAAGTATAAACGTAAGAACTTTAAAGTGTAAGAAATATTCTTTATTTAAAATAGAGGTTATCGGTTAGTTTTTATCCTTCCTTTTCGGAAGATATTCTTCGTGCCATAAGAAAGTATCTACCTTAGTATTTTATATACCGGGATAGAAATTAATAACGAAATCGAAGGTAGCGAGCTACTGAGCCTATCGGGCTTAGCGGCGGTTAAGGACCTTTACGATTTAGAAGTATTCTAGATTACGGTAGTCTAAGAAGACTTCGATACGGTATTTAGCTTCCTTAAGGTAATGTCTCTAACATTAGAAGTAATCAACTATCGTTAGGAGTTCCTTATCGTAGATCTCGTAGTTAGTTTCTATAGGAATTAACTTTCTCGAGTAAAACATTATAAGATATATCTGTCACACTGGTAGGCTTACCTAGGTCAACAAGGGTCATCAACCTCCTTGACCAAGCACCAGCGGTACGAACCACACACAAGAAGCACATACCCATTGACCTACGAACATTCATCACGGATCACGTAGATAAGGGAACCATCACAGAGGATGGCCATAACGTAGCTCAAACTCGGGACACGATCCCACGTGTGGCTAATGGCCTATTCAGCCGGTACACAGGTCAGCGGATTCTCATAAGCGCCCACGGGTTGTGATGGAACGCCTAGAACCACTCATAAGCCAGAGCAGCCGTACAAACGGATCTCACCCGTACTAGGCAACGTCATTAGACTTTAGATTTGTCATGGACAAGCCATTCAACCTCAGTATCGTGGTCAGGGCCTACACAGTTAGCCTAGACCCTACAGCTAGTCTTTCGAATCATGGACCTTCCCACTATCGCTGGCATCCCTTTGGAAGACCTAGAACCCGATGTTCTCCGGAGTCTAGCTTCAGTAGCGACAGGTAGCCGCGACCCCCGCGTATGAGTCATAAAGGGAACCGTTACTGTAACAACCGACCAGGGGATCAACCTAACAGTACTATGGCTAACGTAAGTACCAAGGACGTGAAGGAATACCTACAGCGATAGACACCATGTTACTAGAGCTGTATGGATAAGTACTGATACCGCCCGTGGACTAACGTATGATAGGCCGGCTTTACTTAGCTTGTAACTACTAATTTATAGGGCGTAAGAGACGGCCGGCCGGAAAGGAGATTCGGGACCGACAGGTGGCTAGGAGGACCCTTTAGGTATTTTAGTATCCTTATATTTTGTACATAGCCTCCCATAAGTAAAGTAGGTATACTACGATAGATCCTCAAGAGGAAGAAGCTCCCCAGTTCTCTTTGGACAAACCTAGAAAGATTATCAGCTGAACTTTAGTAAAGCTAAGGGGTAATATAACCTTATGAACCCTTCTATTTCTCTCGACTTACAACTACGAAGTATTATGTCTTATCCTCTGTTAGATCAATCTATCTCCCTGAACCTCCTTCTCCCTGGCTCTCTACCACTTTACATTACGACAGTTAACTCCCTCACCGTTCTGTTCTAAACCTCTGAATCGGACCTTAAGCTTTATTAAGCCTTACAAAGATCAAGTCCCTAAGTTCGTCGTGTAAAAGCTCTGAACTAGACCAACAGCAATTGTCGGGGTGGTTCGTTGAACGGTTAAGTCGAGAGTAAGGAAAAGGTTAAAGCTCTACAGTCTGACTCTTCATTTGATATCTCACCTTGTGGTTGTCACACCCCAGACCTTCTAGGGCTGGCCTATATCACAATATCCTACCGTTATTTTACTTCTGTGATATTATTTCTCCTAATATGTAGTTTAATATGTTAGGCTCGATAATAGGTAGTCTATTAGGGTTAAAATAAACTAAAACAAGGGCTTTAATAAAGGCTTTTTTTAATACTTTAAATACTATGTTTATTTAGTTATTTTATATCTAGGTTTTTTAGGTAAGGTTTATGGAATTAGTAAGTAGTTTGATAATACGTGAGTAGCCTTTGATATAGTACCTATAGAAGTTTACGAATCTATTGAATTACTAGACTCCTTTTACCGATTTTAGTTGTTCCTATGAAAGGATATATTTTACCTTATCTTTTAACATTACGATATCCTTAGTATTAATGATATAGCCTAGGTATTTCAATTCCTTAGTATCCTATATACATTTAGTAAGGTTAATAGTAAGGTTATACTCTTAAAGTCGCTTAAGGACTTCGACGACAATTCTATCGTGTTTCTTTTTTAAACTTATATAGATGAGGAGGTTATTAATGTAGGACAGGAAGCCTTAATCGGTAAGATCTCGAAAGATATGATTTATTATATCTTAAAAGGTAGTAGGAGTATTAGTAAAGCCGAAAGATATTACGTTAAACTTAAAAAGACCGTAATAGGTTTGGAATGTTATTTTCTACTCGTAGCTTTCCTTTATCTGGATCAAATTGAAACCTAACTTTAGATCTATCTTTATAAAGATAACAGATCTAGCGAAGGCGTCTTAAAGTTCGGTGATCAGAGGTAGCGGGTAGTGGTTCTTAACAGTTTGTTCGTTGATCTTTCGATAGTCGACTATAAGACGGAGATTTTCCAAATCTCTTATAGTGTCACACTGGTAGGCTCACCTAGGTCAACAAGGTTATCGACCCCCTTGACCGAGCCACACACCAGCGGCACGAACCACACACAAGAAGTACATATCTATCACGGATCACGTAAACCATCACAGAGAAGGACTATAACGTGTCTTAACCTCAGGATACGATCCCACACGTAGCTCATGGCCTATTCAGCCGACACGTAGGTCAACGGATTCTCCTAAGTACCCACGGGTTATAACGGAATGCCCAGAACCACTCACAAGCTAGAGTAGCCGTACAATAGATCCCGCCCGTACTAGGTAACGTCATCAGACTTTAGATTTGTCATAGACAAGCCATTTAACCTCAGTATCGTAGTTAGGGCCTACACGGTCAGCCTAAAGCCTACAGCTAGTCTTTCGAATTATGGACCTCCCCGTTATCGCTAGTATTTCTTTGGAAGACTTGGAACCCGACGTTCTCCGAAGTCTAGCTTTAGTAATGACAGGTAGCCACAACTCCCGCGCATAAGTTACGAAGGGAACCGTTACTGTGATAGCCGACCGAGGGATCAACCTAACAGTACTATGACTAACGTAAGTACTAAGGACGTGAAGGAATATCTATAGCAATAGATACCATGCCGCTAGAGCTGTATGGATAGGTACTAATACCGGCCATGGACCAATATGTGATGGGCCGGCTTTACTTAGCTTATAGCCGCTGATTTGTAGGGCGCGAGAGATAGACGGCTAGAAAGGAGATTCGGGACTGACGGGTGGCTAGGAGGATCCTTTAGGTATTCTAGTATCCTTGTATTTTATATATAGCCTTTTATAAGTAGAGTAGGTATGCTACGACGGATCTTCGAGAGAAAGAAGTTCCTTAATTTTCTTTAGATAAACCTAAAAAGATTATCAGTTAAACTTTAGTAAAGTTAAGGGGTAATATAACTTTGTGAACCTTTTTATTTTTCTTAACTTATAACTACGAAGTATTATGTCTTATCTACTGTTAGATTATTCTATCTCTTTAAACCTCTTTCTCCCTAGCTCTCTACTACTTTATATTATGACAGTTAACTTCCTTACCGTTCTGTTCTAAACCTTTGAATCGGACCTTGAGCTTTATTAAAGCCTTACGAAGATTAAGTCTCTAAGTTCCTCGTGTAAAAGTTCTAAACTAGACTAATAGTAATTGTTAGGATAGTTCGCTAAACGGTTAAGTCGAGAGTAAGGAAAAGGTTAAAACTTTACAGTCCGACTCTCTAGTTGATATTTCATCTTATGGTTGTTACACCTTAGACTCTCACGGACTAGCCTATGTCACAGATAATCTTTCTTTTCCTACGAACTATCCTTTTACCTACCATTCCATTCATAATAGCCGGTAATTCTATGTTATATTCGGCCGTACTCCGGGGCTGGGAAACCGAACCTAACCCCGGGACCGACCTTATAATCTAGGAACCTTCCGAAATAGAAATACAAACTATTAAGAAGTTCCCTACATTCTTATCGAGCTTCGAAACCCTCGTTAAACTACCTTAATAGTTTATTTATCTTTATAATCAGGTCGCCGAAGCTTATAAAGAACTTTACTTCTTTATTAACAATATGTATGAAGATAAGGAAAGGCTCGATTTACTCGTTTTAATATTTATTATCTTAGTTATCGATTACTAGTCAATGGTATAGTATGTTAAGACAAACTAATATGTCTTTAAAAGTACTCGGTAGGAATTAGAAGTTTCTTATACTACTTTTGATATTGAGGTCAACTAGAAATTAGCCCAATTTACTACTTAAACGGCCTAACGTAAGAAATCCCTTAATCTTATCGTTGTACGTACTAAGGCCCTCCGTAAGAAGATCGCTAAGTAAAAGCTATACTAAGTACGACAAACCTAAAAATAGGAAACGTAGGCTCGAGAGTAAAACGTTAAGTTTGTTAGAGTTAAGGAACTCCTCCGTATCTAAGAGAAGAAACAAGCTCGATAAGATTATCATAATACGGAATTCGGCTATTAGTCTACTACGGCCCAAAGCTAACTTAATTCCCTCATGGCACTTTAACAACCGGAAGTATTATAAATCCTAAAAGACTAAGAATTGTTCGATTAGCTTAAGGCCTACTTTAATAATCTCGTCGAAGAAGCCTTCGTATTAAAGTTAACATGGATAAGGCCTCATAATAAGGAACAAATTATCTAGAGAGTTATAATACGTTTATAGAAAACCTCATCTGTTAAACCCTTACAATGGCTATTATAACCGTTTAAATAATCAACCTCTATACGGTACTTCGACTAAGACGAAGACTTCCTCTTAGACCGTAACCTCTAAAGAAAGGCTACCCGGGAAATCTTAGTACGAGGCTAGAGATAGGTAGATAGTATGTAGAATTCTGATACTAAAATGAGAAGTGGACATATAGGAGGAAACTTACCTTTCCGTTATACTAAGATAGGAATGTTACCTTCTCTAGATAACGGTAATAATAATAACGACTCTGATAACAATCTTTATTATATAAGTCTACCTCCCGGCCCTCCTGGACTACTAGGAGGCCTACCGGGGCCCCCGGAACTCCCAGGACCTCAGGGTCTAGGTTCCCGGAGCCCTTTACTCCTATGTGACTTTATAGCAATCCTTTTCGACCTTATCCGTACTAACTAAGACTTAATTCGTAATAATATTAATGTAATTTAGGAATCTCACGGGTAAGATGCCGCCGTAACCATGGTAAAACCTAAAAAGTATAATTGTTACGTGGAAAAATGTAGATAGCCTAGCTAGGTTAGTCCGTTGTGCGTAGTCCCTGCGCTCAATTGAGTACAGGGGGTGCGCTGCCATATAATGGCAGCGCGCCCTCCAGACTGATTGCCAACGGGCCATCCTTTACAAATTATTTATACTACCATATAATATGTCATGTCAGTGTTCATGTGAAGGACTACCAAAGTAACGCTTACACAAGCGGTCCTTTTGACCGTAGCAAGTGGTGCCCCCACACGGGATCGGATAGACCTCATCAGTCAATTTGACGCCTCCGGGACCAATACCAGCTTGTACCACGTTATAATAAAGACAACGACAACGTCAACGTCAACAGTACGAAGGCTCTTAACTGAGTCGGCGGCCTACTGTTGAGACAACAACGACAACGCGCGCGTTAACGGCACGAAGGCTCTTAACTGAGTCGGCGACCTGTTGTTAAAACAACAAGACAAGCGGATACATATTGTTGAGCTCTACGAAGCCCAACAGGTGTTCGACTACATCTCTAAGAATCCGAGAGTCAAGTGGTGGACCAGCGCAAAGCCGGAGCGCAAGCAAGTACTCGTGGCGTTAGCAAGCCTAATTTTTCTCACCAACGGAACATTTACCCACTCAAGAAGCCCCATTCAGAACAGCTATCCAAACGCCTGGAACGTTGATAATCACATTCCGAAAGAGCGCTTTAAAACTCTGGTCGACAACTACCTTCAAGGAGTATAGGAAGGCCTCTACCTAATACCAAAGTACTCGAGAACGGCGGAAACGCCAGAACCAAGGGGTACCTAACAGACCCTGACAACGCCACCGCCCACGGACCCAACACTCAGGGGTACGCTAACTATCCCACTACTAAGTAGCACGACACTAGTAGCTAGACGGGATATTATACCAGGGGAGTCCGATATTACATCGTAAGACGAAGGATTCTCACCCGTAACGCTAAGCGAAATAGCGGAAGACCATACGCCGGGGTAGGACCCGGATCTACTTGAGGATCGCGCTAACGAGTAACCCCCTGGTCTACCTCCATTTCCACCTCCGAGGCAATTGACAATTAAGAAGTAGCTTACGTAAATAATATAGATCATGTAGACATATCTTACGATTACCCTTGTAAGGACCAGTATGCCGGCGACCGGCCCCGCGGCTTAAGTAAGCGCTCCGTTAGCGATGAGAGGCTCTAACTAGTAGATCTATTATGTCGGTCTCCTCTGGCCAAACGTGCCACCGGAGAAAGACGGCAAGGCTTAACTGTTTTACGACGGTAAGTAGCTCTGTTACCGTGACATTCATCTTTAGACCACGTATGTTAAGAAAGCGGCCCTAGATCTAGATAGATATAGTATTCTTTATAAAGAACTGTTTTTATTATTTAGGGGATTAGCCCTCCAATGGTACAAGCTTCAATTGTCAACTAAGGACAAGGAGCACGTAAGACTAAGCGTCTTTAACTAGGTCATAATCATCCTTTAACAGTTTGGACTAAAGCCAGTAGACATAAAATGATAGTTTAGTTAACCTACGAGTAAGTTCAAGGCCAAAGATAACATTACCAGTAAGTTAGTCTGTATATACGTGATAGATTGTTTTAAGTACGTAAGAATATAGGGAGACAAGGAGGATTTCTAATTACTTACTAGGCTATATAACAACCTATACGAGGAATTACGCCAGCTCTATACTTAACTAACCGCTGAAGACACACTTCGTAATTACCTCGATAAGATCGAAGAAAAGGTATTGGCATCTCGTGACACGTTAGTCGTCAAAGGAACGGTCACAAAAGTAACTAGGACGGTATTATATAATGACGATATCACGACTTATAGTAACGATAATGTTAACTAGGCTGGTAGAGATAGAAGACGAGGTCAAACTAACGATTAAGGAAGATAAGTTATCTAACAAAGTAATAACGGCAATCGAGGGTACTCTAATAACAGAGGGTTATCCTCCGGTAACTAGAGAAGTAGACAACAAGGACGTTCGTACTTTAGTAACGTAAATAAACGTAGCCGTGATATGTATCTACGCTAGGGATTTAACAACTAAGTACCTAGAGGTTTCTAGCTAGACCGAGTGTTCTAGAGGTAGCGGTACTACGGCTAACACCAACCTTATGACAACGGTACTTTTACTTATATTAACGATAAGTTTATCTATGGAGAAAGTACTGACGTCTAGTAGTAGTATAAGTAACTTAAGGCCGAGAGGTATCACTTTATCAACGAAGAAAAATCGGAAGAGGACACTATTACTTTTTTTAACATTACGACGTCTCCTTTCCATTTAGCTTTCCTTCGTTCCCCCGTAGTACTAGGTAACCTCACCCGGTATAAGGTGTCTAATAAGAAAAAGTACAAATGTTCGAGTTGTACGGAAATATTCGACTATAGAAATAAGCTGTGGCGGCACATCCGGACGAAGTGTGTTAAATAACCGTGGAAGCTAAAGGAAGGTTTAATCATACACTAGGAACCTAGGTTCCTAGAAGAGCCCGTGTCTCTCATACCTCCTATAAAGCCCGTGATCTTCAGGGAGTAAAGGTCCCTTACAGAACCTGTGACTCCGAGATAGCCTACCCGTTCAAGAGAAGAGCTAGAGAGCTCTGAGGAGTTGGAGGATAATGGGAACGTGAGGATAAGTAAGAACGACGTGAGAAAGGTTCGTTTTAAATAGGTATCTATAAAAGATACGGAAAAGGAAAATAAAGGATTTATCACAACCTAGAAAAGTCACTTAATAAAGGACTGAAGTAGTGATAACTTAAGTGATAAAGGAACTTACGTTATCCTCGAGGAAAGGTAGGTCATTAAAGTAAACTTACTACTTCGCCCCGTGGGCTCTTAACACCCGAAAAAGTCCTATCTTCGAATTAACGTTAAAGTAGACTTAAATAATAAACTTACACACGTCTACTTTGACACTAGTAGTTTAACTAACCTCGTCGATAAAAAGTGGATTTAGAAATAGGTACGCCATTTATACTGGGTACTATAGAAATCCCGTTTCGTTAAGGGAGTTAACTTAAGAACTCGTATCGATAAGTAAGCCGAGTTCGATTTTTACATTCCCGGTATAACGTAGTAAACTAGTGTTAACGCTTACTTTTATATGAAGGCCAATGTTATCGACGAGCTAGGGCCGTACATGTTAATCGGTACTACCTTTATAGATAATAATGGTATAACCATCGACTTCCTAAGGAACAACGTCACTTTCCGATCCGCTAGAAACATAAGGACAAAGGCGGACCTAGTCGCCAAACCTCGCCGGGAGATCATACGTAAGGTCACTACTCTCCAAAGTGTTATTTTTACGTCCGGAGAGAAAGGTTTCATCAGGACTAAGATGTACGATCTGCCAAAACCATTACTTAAGGAGACGTACATTTATGATAGGCCACAGACTTTTCACCTCATATCAACGTAGGAAGGTATTTAAGATGGTAACATCGACTACCTAACACCTCATATAGCGTACTTCCATAACTAGACATCCGAGCCGATAATCATTAAGAGAGGCTAAAAGATTGGGAGAGTTTAAGAATGGCCCGGAGTAGAGTAGGCGTTCGTGTTTGATTTAACGAGTTACAACGTAAACATAAGAGCGAGGATCACGTAAGCCTCCTCTACGAGACATTATACAAAGCTTAACAACGTTGACATGGAAAAATGCCATTTAGCTATCCTCAATAAAATCTACCAACTCGAGGATGAAATGGAGGATGTTTTCGTTCACATTCTAAGCGGTTAAGTAAGTAACGAGACAAAGATCGTCGACACCTTATAGCCACTCCCTCTAAGGATAGGATATCACATGCTATCATACGGAGTCGAGAAGCTAACCGATTTTCCTACTATTAAGAGTAAGGCTGGAATGAGTATCTGTAAGGTAAACGGAGCCTTCGTGGAAAGGATTAAGGACTTCCTAGATAAGTATGATATATTCCGCGATAGAGGTATCGTACCTATGTCCGATGAGAGTAAAATGAGGATTGACCTTGTTAAGGGATGGCAAAACTAAATCAAGCTAACAAAGCCATATCCCCAGGGAGCGAAAGATCGCGTTTTCGCCGCGTAAAGACTCGATACTATATATATGGCCGGAAAGCTGACCTTTCTTAACGAACCGACCCTCATTACGTACCTTGCCTTCGTAATATAAAGAACGGCTAACGGAGTAGAGAAGGGCCGTCTTGTCGTTGACTTACGTGTCTTAAACAAGGTTACGGTACCAGACGTTTACCTACTCACGGACTAAGACGACATGATCCTCGTAATATAAGGAAAAAAGGTTTTCTCCGTAATAGATACTTCTGGTTTTTTCTATCAGTTACTAGTCTATAACGAATATCGTAATTACATGGTCATCGTCACGGAAAGAGAGCTTGAGCGATTAAATATAGTACTTATAGGATTTAAGAACTTACCCGCTTTCGCCTAACGTTTCATAGACCGTCTATTCCGTAATAGTTAAGATTTCGTACGGGCATACATTGATGACATCGTCGTCTTTAGTACCACAGAAGACGAGTATTATAAGTACATAAGTAAGGTACTTAAGCTCTTAGAGGACGTGAGGATATATATTAATGTTAGTAAGTCATTCGTAGCCTATCTAACGATTTAACTCCTGGGATATATTGTCAACGGAGAAGGAGTCGTGAAAACGGATGATCGAATTGTAGCTTTCTAGAAGATAAAGTTCCTAGATATGTTAAATATACTCGAGATCTATCTAAGGATGGCCAGATAGCTACGACGTAGGATTGCTTAGTATGACGTCAAAGCCGAACTGTTATAAAAGAAAAAGACGGTATTATTAACATTAGGCCGTGAGGAAGGAAAGATTGTAAACGGAAGTACAAAGAACGCGAGGAAGGCTTACATATCGAAAATACGTTTTTAACCTTTAAAAGATAAATAGGAATCTTTCCGCCTACTGTAAGAACACTTATGTACATAATTTACGACTTACTATTACGTTAAAACGAAGTTATTATTCTTTAAAGTCGATACTTATAAAGGAGCTTTTAGCCTCTTCGTTTTCTAACTTAAGAATGACTAAGATAGGAAAGTAATCCCAGGGTACGACCTCGTAACGGAGAGGGTTCTACCGATCATGTTCTTATCAAGAGTAACTACCGTGACCGAGTAGAAATACGGATCTACGGAGGCAGAGGTTATAGTAGTTATGTAGGTAGTTAGGAAGCTTAGGAAGATAGTTTAGTCAAACTAACATCGCCTAAACGTCCTAACAGATTACACTTCTACCAAAGGTATCGTTAAGTACACGTCTTTAGTAACGATAGACCTAAACAAGGCTAACCTTAAGCTTACGAATGTAACAAACTGGCTTTTCCAGTTTGAGATCGACATTTTTTATATCCCAGGCGTTCTTAACGTCGTTCCTAATACACTTTCGCGGCTTCTAACGTTCGAACAGGACTTTAAGAAGCTTGAGGTAGATAAATCTAACGAGCTCGATGATATCTGGGCCATGGTATAGAACGTAGGAGACGAGATATCTGTTACGGTTACTCAGGTAAACACCGAGTCCGTTATCAGTGACTCGTTTAGAACCGCCCTGTGTGAGAGTTATAAGAACGATACGAAATATAGTAAGTTGATAGCCGGTATTAACGCCAGGATGGAAAAACCTATCGTACCATAACGGACAAAACGTACTAAAGTACCCAAGAGGTGCCTACGACTCCTAATGGGACCATTTAAGATCAGGGACAAGTTACTATATCACGTCGATCACGATAGAAATCGTCGCCTCTATATCTTAAGAACGTACGTTAAGACAGTACTTAAGATGGTTCACGATAAATCATATCATTTCGGTTTCTATAAGATGATAAACAGCCTTTAGAATATATACTTTACTAACAAGGTATAGAAAACGAAACGTTTCATCTAGTTCTATAAGACTTACCGCCAGAACTAGACCGACAGGCGGCCTACGAACGGGAAAATGATACCTATCTATATAACCCCACAGCCGTTCTATACTATCGCGATAGATTTTATTATCGGCCTACCTATAGTCCCATCAGCCAGAACGATATGGTACCTCGAAGGTTACAATACACTTAACACACTCTATACAATTACGTATAAGTTTTCTAAAAAAACACTCTTACTGGCGAGACACTATACTTACATAGCTAAGGATTAGGTAAAAGTATTAACGAGATTATTATTTATGTATAACTAGGAACTACCGACGATGATTATTAGCGATAGAGACCTAAAGTTTACCTCAGTATTATAGAAAGAGATTTTCGATATCTACGACGTTAAACTACTCTTTTCTACCACTTACTACCCACAAACCGATAGCCAGTCAGAGAGGACGAACCAGACGGTCGAGATTACCATTTGTTTCTATACCTCTATAACAGACGGAAAGGTTCTATAGGTTAATATACTACCATCGCTCCAGTTTAATATCAATAACACGTTAGCTATCACGATTAGTAAATCACCTAACGAACTAATCCTCAGATTCCGGCCAAGGTCCCTAGTAGACATTCTAACCGTAAAAGAAGGTACAAGAGTAGGTACCGAGGCAACGGAGGTTCTTAGGAAGTACTACCAAAAGGAAGTAATTCAGCTTCTTAACATCGTTAGCGTAATGACAAAACTCCGCTATGACGACAAGCATACACCTAAGACCTTTAAGATCGGAGATATTATTTACCTACACCTCCACAAGGGTTATTATCTACCTAGTAAGCCAAAAAGGAAATAGTCATCTCAAAGGGCGGGCCCGTTTAAGATTATTAGCAAGGTAAAGACAAGTAATCTAGCTTACAAGCTTAACTTCCCAGCGTCATAGGGAGTGTACCTAATCGTCTTAGTTACGTAACTATACTACCCTTAACAAGGTAAGGATCCTTTTAGCCGAAAGCAACAGGTACTACTAGCCGTCAAGGTTAACGAACAAGAAGAATAGGAACTCGACCATATCGTCAGTAGTAAAGTAAGCTAAAAGAAGAAGAACCTAAGCATCAAGTACCTCGTCTATTGAAAGAACCACGAAGCTAAAGACGATACATAAGAGCCAAGAGCAAACCTATTACCAAACATAAGAGATGCCGTCATAAGTTACGAAGTAAGGAACCCTATCGACTAAGATAAGAAGTATAAGAAGAAGGGTATCAAGGCCGTCGAGTACGTTAAGGTCGACATTATCTCTACCACAGAAATAGTAGTTAAGCTTCCATAGCACCAAACCGCCAGATAATAGGTATTTTCGAGGACAAACAGCTTTCTCAACAAGGCGAGGGAGTATTTTAACCATAACACCAAATCTTTTCTTTCTTTTACTTTCCTTTATTAACCTTACTTAGTTACACGAACGCCTTCCTACTACGAGCCAAAAAAGACTGGATAATCGGATAGAAGCCTTATCATGGCGTCGTTTTTCCTCTGTTAATTTTCCTTATCATAAGGCCCTAGCCTACTAAGCTAGGCTACTAACTAAAAAACCCCTCCTACAAAATTTTCACGTTTTTCTTTCCTACAACTATTACCACCCTTATCGCCGCCATCAAGTTACACCTTCACACTTTCTCTATATCCTACTATCACGTTTATTCGCGCTTTGAGATGGCTAAATTCAGCTATTTACAAGAGTACATTCGTAAAATGGAACGTCAATTCGAAGTAGCTCAAGCTAAGCCGAACAATCTAAACGTGCCCGAGGACAGCCTAATAGCTAAGAGTCCGGATCCTATGTACCTCCAAATTCTAGCCGAAGAAACCTTAAAACACGCTAGACAAGTCTAAAAAAGTGTTACCGCTACTACCGAACACAGTAAAGACGACTACGACGAGCCTAAGCCTAACGATCTACCTAACTACGATTCTAACTACGATAACAACAAGAGTAAGTACGTAGAGGACGATGACTTTAACCTTACCATAGAAGGTAAGCCCAATAACGAGGATAAAGAGATAACCTCAGATCTCTCGGGCAGCTTACCTAGCTTTTCTACCGGCTCATCCGTTAAATATCGTACCCCTAAGAAGTACCACCGCCAGGGCGTAAAGGCACTTCAGAAACAGGCTAAGTAAAGAGCTAAGCGACCTACTACCGGCGGTAAGGGGCCTAAGGTCTTACCAGACTATGGAGCCCACTTCGAGTTTAAATACCATAACAAGTCAGTAAGTAGATAGAAAGCTTATAAGTACGCCACCTTTACAATCGACGATCCGAAGCTTCTCTTTGTAATAAATGAAGAGATCAAAGGTATCTTTACTAAAGGATCAAAGTCAACTACTAAGAACTAAGGTCTAGCTAACAACCTATGTATACGCTAGTTAAAGGAGTTGTTAAATAAGGCTAAGGTAACATACGATAAGTAAGGTATCAATAATAACTATTTACCTTTAAAGGTATCTATCCTTATGACCATCTACTATTACCTTATAGCCGCTTTGAACGAGGAGCTATCTTTAGTCCTCATCTACCTCAATCGCCTCGACCTTACGTAAGTTTACACCTAGGCCGACTAAGCGAATACCCTTATCACCGGCACGAACTAACACTAACGTACATAGTTCCAACGCCTTAAGTACTAGCTTACCGACAAGACTATAGAGCTTAAGGAGGCCAAAGTAGTCTATACGTCTTCCACAGCCAACATACTTACTGACATACACGATCTCTAGAAGTACCTTAAGGGTAAGATCAATATCCTTGAGAATAAGATTAAGAAGCTCCCGAGCCACGATAAGGTCTACGAAGCTTTCTAAGTTATAAAGAGAATGACGATAGATAGCCTCGATAAGTACGCTACCAAAAAGTAAGTCAACGCTCTAACAGGCCGTATAAACAAGGTTAGCCCAAAGACCAAAGTACTTAACAACTAGGTCCAAGATCTTTAGAAGGACCTAACAAAGCTTAATAAGGCCATCAAGTAACCATCAGCTACGCGACCCATGGCCACCTCGACTACTCGTTTAAACATCCTTATACCTATTATAACCCTCGGCACCTTACATAAGTACCCTACTGAGGATACCCAGAGTAAAATCATAACTATGGGTACTCTACCTAAGAAGTAAAACAAACGCGGTACCCTTACTGACCTATTCGGCACTGACGCTCCCAAGGTTAGCACACGTAGTAAGTCAGTAGTTTTTTCTCCTACTTAAGAGACCCCTACCAAAGGTATCGGTCGTAAGAAGCCTACCGCTAAGAAGTCGCCTCCCAAGACGACTAGACGGAAGACGCTCTTCGACACTGTAGACTAGAGGGGCATGAGCATAGGGAATGGGATGATTTAAGCATAGTAACGGTGTACGAAAGGGCTAGGGGAAATTGGTGCTTTTCTTATAGTTCAAGAGAGTAGAGGACGATAGCGAGGACACCCTTTTCTTTATTTTTTACCCCGGGTACATGTTACGTGGAAAAATGTAGATAGCCTAACTAGGTTAGTCCGTTGTACGTAGTCCCTACACTCAATTAAGCACAGGGGGTACGCTGCCATATAATGGCAGTGCGCCCTCCAGACTGATTGCCAACGGGCCATCCTTTACAAATTATTTATACCACCATACAATATGTTATGTCAGTGTTTATGTGAAGGACCACCAAAGTAACGCTTACACAAGCGGTCCTTTTGACCGTAGCAATAATAAGAAGGACAAAAGTAAGTTTAAGACGTGGTAGTACTCTGTTAAGGAGTACTTTAGTGTCTATAAACGAAGCTTTCTCGATGACAAGGTTAAAATTGGTTTTGTTAGTACCTTTACTAAAGGTACTACCCTTGAATGGTACTAGAAATAAGAAACTTAGATCGAAAAGCTTAGCTTAGTAAATTAATGAAATAACTATACTACTACTATAGTCGAACGTTTCCGTGACCTAGTACAAAGAGCTAAGGACTATGAGGCTATGAAGACCTTGACTTATAATAGAGATGTGAATAAATACGTTACTAAGTTTTAAGAACTTAATCATACCGTCGATCTTAGTAGATAGGCCCTATAATTACTGGTTATTAATACTATTTCCGACGTTATAATAGACTTGATTTATTTACGTACGGAACATCTCCTTACTGACGATGCTGACTTTCTCAAAGCTGTCGTTACTACTAGCTTAATTTATGAAGATAAAATAAAGAACTACGAAATCAATTATAAAACTAAGTAGGGAAAAGGAAAGTCTACTTCGAATAATAAGGAGTATTCGAAGAAGGATAGTTATCAAGAGGAAATTAATACCTCTAGTTCCCGTCCCGGTCTAGTATCCGTGAAAGGAAAATTTAAGAAAGGTTTAAAACAGGCGTAGTAAAATAAGAAGAATAATCTCTCGGTATCTACTCGAACAAAGTATTAGCAAACCTATAAGAAAGCTATTACCGGGATAGAATAAGCCGAAATTAACAAACATAAAGTAAGCAAGGGATACTATTACTGTGGACGTTAAGGCTATAACACTCTCGAATGTTATAGCGAAAAAACCGAGGATAGTAAAGATATTCCTAAGCTACCTGGGAAAATCTCCGGAGCTAAAACTAAGTACGGCTAAGATAAGGACGAAGATACCTCTTCCTAACCATTAAAAAAGGCTAAGGTCTCTATAATAAAAGACCATCCTAAACTCTTCTCTTATATTATTGAACTATCCGATAGTAAGGATATATCGGATTTTTAAGAAGTATCCTAAAACTTACGGCATCGGGACCTGTGCCTCGACCTACCGTAATCTCTATAAAAAAACGTGTTAACTATAACATAGAGAAACCCTCTCATAAGAAGGTTAAACGAAACTATGAACCATACCATGGTCCTCGAAAGATTGTCCCTATGACTATTATCTACTATAGAGCTGAGGAAATTCCCGTCCGAGTACTCTTAGATCCTAGTACCTCTAGCCCGGTTATAAGTAAAGACCTTGTCAAAAAATAAAATATCTCTCACGTGTATAAAACGATTCTAAAACCCTTAGAAGCCTTTAATAGAACTATCAACCTTGAATTAGGTAAGGAATATACTAAGGAAATCGTTCTATGATATTAAGTAGAATACTTTTTTCATATCACGTTCGAAAGCTTTCTTCTTAACGTAGAATGTAATATCCTTCTTCTATACTAGTGGCTGTAACAGTACTAGCTGGACTACTTGTAGGATCTTAATACATCGAAAGTAACTTTTAGTTCCGACTACTGTCGTCAAAACTATATTTCTCTTGTAATCTTAGGAGATAAAAGCTCTATCATAAATGTTATAATGTCTTATATCTAGAATATCTCCGAAAGATTTAGAATCTTTACCCCTCTGGTATCTCCTAAAGCGGCTTAACGGCTACTAGATCACTAGCCTTGAAACCATGTAATTGATATTATCTGTCACACTGGTAGGCTCACCTAGGTCAACAGGGTCACTGACCTCCTTGACCGAGCCCTGCACCAGCGGCACGAACCACACACAAGAAGCACATACCCATTGACCCACGTACATCCATTATAGATCACGTAGATAAGGGAACCATCACAGGGGATGGCCACAACGTGGCTCAACCTCGGAACATACTCCCACGTGTAGCTAATGGCCTATTCAGCCGGCACACAGATCAACGAACTCTCCTAAGCGCCCACGGGTCGTAACGGAATGCCCAGAACCACTCATAAGCCAGAGTAGCCGTACAACGGATCTTGCCCGTGCTAAGTAACGTCATCAGACTTCAGATTTGTCATGGACAAGCTACTTAACCTTAGTATCGTGATCAGGGCCTACACAGTCAGCTAAGATCCTACAGCTAGTCTTTCGAATCATAGACCTCCTCGCTATCGCTGGCATTCCTTTAGAAGACCTAGAACCCGACGTTCTCCGGAGTCTAGCTTCAGTGGTAACAAGTAGCCGTGATCTCCGTATGTGAGTTACGAAGGGAACCGTTACTGTGATAGCCGACGTGGGATCGACCTAACAGTGTTATGACTAACGTAAGTACCAAGGACGTGAAGAAATACCTATAGCGATAGACACTATATCACTAAAGCTGTATAGATAAGTACTGATACCGGCCGTAGACCGACGTGTGATAGGCCGGCTTCACTTGGCTTGTAACCGCTGATTTGTAGGGCGTGAGAGACGGGCAGCTAGAAAGGAGATTCGGGACCGACAGGCGGCTAGGAAGATCCTTTAGGTATTTTAGTATCTTTGTATTTTATACATAGCCTTCCATAAGTAAGGTAGGTACGCTATGATAGATCCTCGAGAGGAAGAAGCTCCCTAGTTCTCTTTGGACAAACCTAGAAAGATTATCAGCTGAACTTTAGTGAAGCTGAGAGGTAATATAACCTTGTGAACCCTTCTGTTTCTCCTAACTTGTAACTACGAAGTATTATGTCTTATCTTCTGTTAGATCATTTTATCTCCCTGAACCTCCTTCTCCCTAGCTCTCTACTACTTTGTATTACGATAGTTAACTCTCTTACCGTTCTGTTTTAAACCTCTAAATCGGACCTTATACTTATTAGCCTTACGAAGATCAAGTCCTTAAGTTCATCGTATGAAAGCTTTGAACTAGACTAATAGTAATTATCGGGATGGTTCGTTGAATGGTTAAGTCGAGAGTTAAGAAAAGGTTAAAGCTCTATAGTCTAACTCTTCATTTAATATCTCATCTTGTAGTTGTTATACCCTAGACCTTTATAAGCTAGCTTGTGTCATAGATAATCTTTCTTTATCTGTTAAAGAACGACTCTCTTACCTACCACTTTATTTATAATGGCTAGCTACCCTATGTTATACTCGGCCGCATTCCGGGGTTAGGAAACTAAACCTAACCTTAGAACCGACCTCATGATCTGGGAACCTTCTGAGATAAAAATATAAACTATTAAGAAGTTCCCTACACTCCTATCAAGCTTCGAAACTCTTACTAAACTACCTTAATAGTTTATTTATCTCTACAATTAAGTCGTTAAAGCCTATAAGGAACTTTACTTCTTTGTTAATAACACGTGTGAAGACAAGGAAAGACTTGATATACTTACTTCTATGTTTACTACCCTAGTTACTGACTACTAATTAATAGTATAACATGTTAAAACAAACTAATATGTCCTTAAAAATACTTGGTAAGAACTAAAAGCCTCGTATATTACCTTCGGTATTGAGGTTAACTAAAAATTGGCCTAGTTTATTACTTAGACGGCCTAACGTGAAAAATCCCTTAATCTAGTTGTCGTACGTACTGAGGCCCTTTGTAAGGAGATTACTAAACAAAAGTTACGCTAAGTATAATAAATCTGAGAATAGGAAACATAGACTCGTAAATAAAACGCCGAACTTATCAGAGTTAAAGAACTCCTCCGTATCTAAGAGGAAAAACAAGCTTGATAGGACTACTATAATACGGAATTTAGCCATTGGTTTATTACGGCCCAAAGCTAACTTAATTCCCTCATGGCACTTTAACAACCGGGAGTATTACGGACCCCAAAGAACTAAGAACTATTCGAACAACTTAAAGCCTACTCTAATAACCTCGTTAAAGAAACCTTTATATCAAGGTTAACATAAGTAGGACCTCATAATAAGAAACAGATCATCTAGAGAGTTATGACATGTTCATAAAAAACCCTATCTGTTAAATCCTTAAGACGGCCGTCATAACCATCTAAAAATTTAACCTTTACACGGTACTTTAACCTAGATGAAAACCTTCTTTCGGACCTTAATCTCCAAAGAAAGGCTACCCGAGAAATCTCGGTACGAGCCCGGAGATAAGTCGATAGTATATAGAATTCTGATGCTAAAATAAGAAGTAGAAATATAGGAGGAAACTTACCTCCCCGTTACACTAGGACAGGAACATTACTTCTCCCGGATAACGGTAATAACAATAACGACTCTGACGATAATCTCTATCGTGTAAGTTTACCTCCCGGTCCCCCTAGACCACTAGGAGGCCTACCTAGGCCTCCGGGACCTCCGGGACCTTAGGGTCCGGGCTCCCGGAGCTCTTTATCCCTACGTGACCTTATGGCAATTCTTCTCGACCTTATCCGTACTAACTAGGACTTGATTCGTAATAATACCAATACGATTCGGAAATCCCGTGGCCAGGGCGCTGCCGTAACCATAGCTAAACCTGAAAAATATAATAGAAAAGACAAAGGTAAGTTCGAAACATAGTAGTACTTTGTTAAGGAATATTTTAGTATTTATAAGCGAAGTTTCCTTAACGACAAGGCTAAAATTAGTTTTGTTAATACTCTTACTAAAGGTACTATCCTTAAATAGTATCAGAAAAGAGGGACTTAGATCGAAAAGTTTAGACTAATAGATCAATAGAACAACTATACCACTGCCATAGTCGAACGTTTCCGTAACTTAGTACGAAGAGCTAAGGACTACGAGGTTATGAAGACTCTAACCTACGACAAAGATATAAACGAATATGTGATAAAGTTCTAAGAACTTAATTATACTATCGATCTCAGTGGTTAGGCCTTACAATCTCTAGTTACTAATACCATTCCCGACGTTATAATAAACTTAATCTATTTACGTACGGAACATCTCCCCATTAACAATGTTAACTTTCTCGAGGTTGTCGTTATTACTAGCCTAATTTATGAGGATAAAATAAAAAACCGCGAAATTAATCGTAAGGCTAAGTAAGGAAAAGAAAAGTCTACTTCGAATAGTAAGGAACGTTTAAAGAGGGATAGTCATCAAGAGGAAACTAATATCTCTAGCTCCCGTCCCGGTTTAACATCCGTAAAAGGAAAACTTAAGAAAGGTCCAAAACGGAAGTAATAAGATAAGGAGGACAACTCTCCGGTATCTACTTAGACAAAGTACTAGTAAACTTACAAGGAAGCTATCGCTAGAATAAAATAAGCTGAAATTAACAAACATAAGGTAAGTAAAAGATACCACCGCTACGGACGTTAAGGCTATAACACTCTTAAATGTTATAGTAGGAAAACTGAGGATAGTAAAGATATTCCTAAGTTACCTAAGAAGATCTCCGGAGCTAAGACTAAACATAGAAGAGATAAAGATAAAGATACTTCTCCCTAACCATCGAAAAAGGCTAAGGTATTTACAATGACAGAAAAAGACCATCTCGAGCTTTTCCCTCGTATTGTTAAACTATCCGAAAGTGAAGATACGTCGGATTTTTAACGGGCATCCCGAAACTCACGGTATTAGGAATCGTACCTCGACCCGCTGTAACCTCTACTAGAAAACGTACTAACTATAATACTAAGGAATCCTCTCATAAGAAGATTAAGTAAAGTTATAAACTATACTATAGTACTCGTAAGATTGTTTCTATAACTATCGTCTATTACGAAGCTAAGGAAATTCCCTTTTAAGTACTCTTAGATCTTAATATCTCTAGCCCGGTTATAAGCTAAGACCTTGTTAAAAAATAAAACATCTCTTATATATATAGAACGATCCCGAAACCTTTAAAAGCCTTTAATAAGACTATTAACCTTAAATCAGGTAAGAAATATACTAAAGAAATCGTTCTACGGTACTAAGTAAAACACTTCTCTTACCTCACGTTCGAAATCTCTCCCCTTAACGCGGAATGTGATATCCTTCTTTTATATTAGTAGCTATAATAATACTAGCCGAACTACCTATAAGACCCCGACATATCAAAAGTAGCTTTTAGTTCTGACTACTGTCGTTAAAACTATACTTCCTTTATAATCTTAAGAAGTAAAAGCTCTATCGTAAATATTATAACATCTTACATCTAAAACATTTCCGAAAGGTTTAGGAACTTCGCTCCTTTAGCATTTCCTAAAGCGGCTTAATAGTTACTAAACCACTAGCCTTAAGACTATGTGATTAATATTATTAGAGACAAAAAGCTTCTATAGAGACCCCTTTACCCTATGTCACCTTTAGAAAAGAAAATCCTTCATAAATAACTAGACTAGATATTTAAAGAAGGTAAGATATAGGAATCAAAATCACCGTACTCTTCGCCCATTTTCTTTATAGACAAGGAAGTATCATTGGAAAAGGCGGCTATAAGAGATCTAGAAAACCTCCGTCCTATAGTCGACTATTAAAAGATTAATAAATAAATAGTAAAGAACCGTTACCTACTACCCTTAATCACCGAACTCTAAGACGCCCTCGCCGGATCTATTATCTTTATAAAAATAGATCTGAAATTAGGTTTCAATTTGATTCGGATAAAGGAAGGTCATAAGTAGAAAATAACGTTCCGAACCTATTACGGTCTTTTCGAGTTTAACGTAATATCCTTTAGCCTTACTAATACTCCCGTTACCTTCCAAGGTATGATAAATCATATCTTTCGAGACCTTATCAATCAAGGCCTCCTATCCTATATTAATGACCTCTTTATTTATATAAGTTCTAAAGAAGAACACGATAAAATTGTCGTTAAAGTCCTTAAGTGACTTTAGAAATATAACCTTATTATTAACCTTACTAAGTATATATAAGATACTAAGGAATTAGAATACCTAGGCTATATTATCAGTACTAAAGATATCGTAATATTAAAGGATAAGGTAAAATGTATCCTTTCATAGAAACAGCCAAAATCGGTAAAAGAAGTCTAATAATTTAATAAATTTACGAACTTTTATAGGTATTACATCAAGGGCTACTTACGTATTACTAAACTACTTACTGATTCCATAAACCTTACCTAGAAAATCTAGACATAAAACAATTAAATAAACACGATATTTAAAGTGTTAAAGAAAGCCTTTACTAAAGCTCCTATTCTAGTCTATTTCGACCCTAATAGACTACCTATTATCAAACCTAATATATCAGATTATACATTAAGAGAGATAATATCATAGAAGTAAGATAATAGCAAAATATATCTTATAACATTCTACTTAAGAAAATTAATCCTTACGGAAATTAACTACGAGATCTATAACAAGGAACTCCTAACGATAGTTAATTACTTCTAATATTAAAGACATTATCTTAAGAAAGCTAAATACCACATCGAAGTCTTCTCAGACTACCGTAACCTAGAATACTTCTAGACTACCTAAGTCCTTAACCGCCGCCAAGCCCGATAGGCTCAGTAGCTCGCCACCTTCGATTTTATCATTAATTTCCGTCCCGACATACAGAATGCTAAGGTAGATACTCTTTCGTAGTACGAAGAATACCTTCCGGAAGGGGGGGATAAAAACCAACCGATAACCTCTGTTTTAAATAAGGAGCATTTTTCACACTCTAAAGCTCCTACGTTTATACTCTCAAAAGCACGTCTCTACAGTATCCTAATACCAAAGTAGAACGGAGAATTCTTCGAGTAAGTCAAAACTACTACTCCCATAGACGAAACGTATCAAAAGGCCCTAGTTTCCCCTAGAAAAGATATAACTAACGAAGATAGAATTTTGTTCATAAAGAATCGTATTTAAATCCCTAATAACAAAGAACTTAAAATCTAGATCATCCGCTCCAAACACGATACCAAGGTAGCAGGCCATATAGGCATAGATAAGACCGTTAAACTTATCAGACGGCACATATACTAATAGAACCTCGAGAAAGACGTCATTGACTTTGTACGCTCCTATCATAAGTACCAAAGTAACAAGCCTAGACGTTACCTTCCTTTCAGACTACTTTATCCTATTAAGCTAGAATACTTTCTATGGAAGCTTATTTTAATAGACTTTATAACAGACCTTCCTCTCTTTAACGGATATAATTCTATCTAGGTTATCGTCGACATTTTTACTAAAATGGCATACTTTATTCCTTTGAAAGATAATACTAAGAAGATAGAAGACTTAATTTTAATCTTTACTTATGAATGTTAGAAATATCACGGTATACCTATTAGTATTATCTCTGATTAGGACTTACGGTTTAACGTAAGACTTTAGTACGATTTCCTTAAGTATGTCGAAATCAAGCTAAAGATATTAACCTCGTTCTATCCCGAAACAGATAGCTAGACTAAACGTCTTAATTAACATATCGAGATCTATCTTAGAGCCTTCGTTAACTACGAGATGAACAACTAAGATACTCTATTACCTATAGCTAAATTTGTATAAAATAACGCTAAATCGACTTTTACTAGTAGCTCTCCTTTCTACGTAAACTATAGATATTATCTGGCCGTAAGTAATTTATTTAACAAATCTACGTGTAACTTACACAGCGAGATTATAGTATATTAAATAATGACAGTTTACAAAAACCTTTATGAAACCTTTAAAGAATCTCGGGAACGAATGAAGAAGTATGTAAATAAGAAGTGAATGGAAGTACCCTCCTTTAAAGATAAGTAACTAGTAATACTTAATATATAGAATATTAGAACTAAGAGACCTTCTAAAAAACTAGATAGAAAACTACTTAGCCCGTTCAAAATCTCTAAGGTAATATCTCCCATAGCCGTGAAACTCGAACTTCCGGAGTATTAGAAAATTCATCTTACCTTCTATATCTCTCTCATTAAACCTTTCCGAACCGGCTCCTAACCGATCCCTGACCCTATTTAGGTCCTAGAGTAAGTAGGAGATGTTTACCTTAAGGAATTTATAGTAGAAGAAATTATAAATTCCCGTATTAAGAAGAGGATAATAGAATATCTCGTTAAATAGGATAGATACTCTGAAGAAAAGGATTAGACTTAGGAACTATATAAGTACTTTTCTAATATCTAAGAACTTTAGGACTTCTATATTAAGTACCTACGTAAGCTAAAGGACCCTAGGGTTATTAACCCTAGGACTCGAGGTAAGTCTTCTTAGGAGGGGAGATAGTGTCATACTAGTAAGCTTACCTAGGTCAACAAGGTTACTAACCTCCTTGACCGAGCTCTATACCAACGGCACGAACTACACATAAGAAGCACATACCTATTAACCCACGTATATCTATCATGGATTACGTAGATAAGGAAACTATCATAGGAGATAGCCACAACGTAGCTTAACCTCGAAACATACTCCCACGTGTAACTAATGGCCTATTCAGCTGGTACACAAATCAACGAACTCTCCTAAGTACCTACGGGTCACAACGGAATGCCCAGAACTACTTATAAGCCAGAGTAGCCGTATAACAGATCTTACCCACGCTAGGTAACGTCATTAAACTTTAGATTTATCATAGATAAGCTACTTAACCTTAACATCGTAATCAGGGCTTACATAGTCAGCCAAGATTCTACAGCTAGTCTTTCGAATCATAGACCTCCTCGCTATCGTTGGTATTCCTTTAGAAGACCTAGAACCCGACGTTCTCTGGAGTCTAACTTCAGTAGTAACAGGTAGCCGCGACCCCCGTATATAAGTTACGAAGGGAACCGTTACTATGACAGCCGACGTGGGATCGACCTAATAATATTATAACCAACGTAAGTACCAAGGACGTGAAGGAATATCTATAGCGATAGATACCATGCCGCTAGAGCTGTATAGATAAGTACTGATACCGGCCGTGGACCGACATATAATAGGCCGGCTTCACTTGGCTTGTAACCGCTGATTTGTAAGGCGTGAGAGACGGGCGGCTAGAAAGGAGATTCGGGACCGACGGGCGGCTAGAAGGATCCTTTAGGTATTTTGGTATCCTTATATTTTATACATAGCCTTCTATAAGTAGGACAGATACGTTACGACGGATCCTCGAGAGAAAGAAGCTCCCCAGTTCTCTTTAGACAAACCTAGAAAGATTATCAGCTAAACTTCAGTGAAGCTAAGGGGTAATATAACCTTGTGAACCCTTCTGTTTCTCCTGACTTGCAACTACGAAGCATTATGTCTTATCCTCTGTTGGATCATTCTATCTCCCTAAACCTCCTTCTCCCTAGCTCTCCACCACTTTACATTACGATAGTTAACTCCCTTACCGTTCTGTTCTAAACCTCTAAATCGGACCTTGTGCTTATTAGCCTTACGAAGATCAAGTCCCTATCTCTCATTCCCAATCGGTTTGTAGTAGAAGCCGTTTAAAACCGCACCAAAAGTGCTGGACCCACATGTGTGGCATGGGGTAGAAGCCATTTACATCTTCACGAGTAGAAGCCATTTGGTTTTCCTTTGTCAAATCTAATAAAAAGTAGATGCATCAAAAGCTCTCGCTCTCTACTTTCAACGCTGCCTATTTCCCTACCGTGCGACCAGTACGAAGGGAGATAATAGTTATTGAAGTTTGGGTGTTATCCCGGGTAGTTTTGATAGGGTGACCGCCTGCTATCTTGGCATTAGACCCCGTGTACCACCAACCCCCTAGCCCCCCCCCCCCCCTCCCCCTCCTCTCTCCTACCTCCTCTAGCACGCGCACGAAAAACCTAATCTACACGACGGCTAATTCGTACTCGACGCAGGTCGAATTAATACGGTACCGACTTCCTAACCCTTACTCCTCCTCCTCCTCTTCCCCTTTAACATAGAGTCTTTTACTCTCCTTCTCCCCTTTTACCTCCTTATCTGTAAGCTGTATAAACGTGCCATTTTAGGTAATAAGATCCCAACTTACCTTCATACGACGTACAAATCTATCCCGGCTCTTAAGAGGACAGAGATTATTAAGGCTTACAAAAGCTTACTAACCCTTTGGAACAACTAACAAGAGCTCCGGAACTTCCCTATCCTAAAGGAACCGATAGTAGCTATCGACCTTCTCTAGGCTCCCTTACTAGATAGGTTTAAGTACGGCTCTTACTCATACGTTGCCTGTAAGGTCCGGAATATGTAGGAACACTGTCGTACGGTACATAACTGGGTTAACCTAAACAAAAAAGGCTACTAGGTCAGAGGGATATAACCATACGATATGCTATAGAGGTCAGATGTTCTATACTAACAGTTCTTCCGTAGCCGATACGGCTTAGTACTCTTCGAGGTTATCCTTTCCGTATCGACATAACCGGCGATCGTATAGTAACTTAGCAATGATGATAAACTTCTCTCGCTTTTTTAGTTATAATACTCTTAGCTTCAGTACCGTACGATTATTATCCTCGAAGACGAGAGAAAGCTAGTACTGTCCCCTTAGCTCAATCGTATTAGCTAGGTAGCTTATTTTGCCGACTTAGAAGCGGAGAAACTTTATCGTATGATATCACTTAGAGTAACTAACGGCTAGCTCTATGATAGGGAAGGGAAGCTTACTAAGGTACTGACTATTGCCTAGGAAAGTTTATACCGACTTGTTCTGGAAGCGTAGAAAGTATGCTTATACGAAGAGGCTAGGATCGTCGTGTTATTCGAGATTAATCGTAAAAACACGGTGGTAGTAAAGCCGAGTAAGCTATTTGAGCCCCGTATGAAACGTCGTATAATTAAGCGGTATATCAATGTGTAGAAGAATATACTGGGATATATCTTCCGGGTCTACGACTAGTACGATAACGATAAGCCTATCGTAATATAGACAGTAGAGTAGACGGACCACTTTAAGGCTCTACGTCGGCTTCTTTATTAGACCCTCTCCTATGATACGGCCGTGTTACGATGGCTAGACTAGAGTATGTTAAACTTTCTCCTTACTTTTCTAGACTACCGTATCCCGGACTTTACGTACGATAACCTCCTGTTATCTACCATAGTAGTACTAGGTATACGGAAGGATGGAGGGTAGGTATAGTCATAGAACTATACCGGCTAACTCTTTACCGTAATAAAGATCGTAAGGATACTTGTTATGTAGTAGAGTTAGCTAGAACTGGCCGAAAGTGGCTTAAACCGGCGGGGCCTATTTAACATTATATAGGAGAAGGTCTCTCGATTCCTTACTGTCGTATACCCCGATAACTAGCTAACCTCTATAGATTGGATTTTCGACCTTCGTACCTTTAGGTATAAGATCGTTATATAGACCTTCTCCGAAGGCCGGCTTTCGTTCGACGGCGAATAGATTACTTACTTCGACATTATATTTTAAATAAGTAGCTTTATAAGAATGTTATATCATCTTATTAGAGAGGTCAGCCGTACAATGGCCGACCTTACATTCCTAGATACGTTATGTAACGAGATACCTTCCATTCTATGGCATAAGCTCTCGGATAACATCTCCTAGGACCGGGTCAGCTACTTCTTCCTGACGAACCCGAAGAATCGGTAGATGGAGGGGTATAGTAACTAGGTACTAAACTATATTTTGAGAGTACTAAAGCTAAAGGTATAGTAGTTACATAGTGATACTAGTCTCGATTATCGTACGATAACCTTTAAAGAGTACCTAGAGAAGGTCGACGAGTTACGGAAGCTCTTTCTTATTACTATGTACCTATTAGGTAGGTAGCTTACTCGTACGATAGAGATACTTAGTCTCCGGCATTTTAATATGGCATTCGGAGGGTCTTAGAACATCTTTATCTAGAACCAGATAGTCGCCCTTATCGTGTGGTACCACAAGTCATATTTTACTAGTAGGCGGCTTAAGGTAATTTATCGCTTCCTACTACGGGAGCTAGGGACCTATGTCGTACGATACCTATGGCTGATCTTATCATTTTGCCAGACGGTCTAGGCTAGTATCGACAACGTCTCGTAAGTCTTCCCGTACCTGTGGGATATACGTCTTATACGAAGTGATGTTATACTTGATGAAGACGTAGCCCACTTTTAGATCTGGTCCCTAGATAAGATACGCCGCTTACTCCAAAGATTTATTACCGTGTTACTAGGTACGAAGATTAACATCTCGGCGTGGTACCATATTGTAATCGGTATAGGTCGACGGTACCTAAGCAAAGTATTTCCTCCCTCCTAGGTAGGGTATAGAGAGTAGTCGTATGACGGTACCGACGACGACGACTCTGACGCCGGGCCGGATATGGTATTAGACCTCTAGGCCGGCTACTTATTATATGTGGTAGGTTTATTATATGGTCGAACAATGACATAGGGTAGTTATGGAACTGTACTACGGTATAAGTAATTCCATAAGGTTAGTATACTTTGGTACTGGCTGTTCTACTTTAGGTAGGAGGATGCTGTCTCTCTCCCGAAGGTCCGGATCGACCTGTTCGAGAAGGAATGGTCCCTCGTACGATAGGTCCGATTCTAACGACTATAAGACACGGACTTAGTCAGACGGCTAGGTATAATGTTCCGGATACCTACGGTAACTTTCTAAGATACCTAATAGGCCGTTATCGATACTGTTGTACGAGGTGATAGTCCTATCTTCTAGGTTACCGGTACGGGAGGCGGTAAGAGCGTGATATTCTTATTACTAGTATACTATGCCCGGACGGTGTTACTATTGTTATCGTTTCCTTTCTTACTTTGTAGGAGGACCTTCAGAAGAGGTATCGTATAATGTCGATCTGGTACGAGACTTAGTCTACTACCTCTGTCTAGACCGCTTCTATTATCCTAGTCACACCCGAGATATTTTTTACTAAGTAGTGCCGGGAGTAGGTAAACTACCTCCTCGTACGATACGAGCTAGACCGGGTAGTATTTGATAAGTACTATATCATCCTAGATAGCTCGTACAAATTCCGCCTCTAGCTCAGGGCCATCGGGGCCTCACTTCTCACACTAGGTACCTAGCTAGTCTTTCTTATAGTGATACTATCTCCCTAGGACGAAGCCTAGCTATTTACGATACTACACCTCCGTAAGAAGTAGGTAACTATCGTACGACAAGACATTACGAGGAAGAATATTACCTATAAGGTCTAGGAAGTCAATATCCAATTGTAAGTTAATACCCTAACCTCCCGGAACGTTGAGGTACGGCTTCGGCTAGTACCTAGGAAGAAGATTATCCTCTACTACTAGACGATTAATCGTACGGAGGAGATGGCTCGACTACTTAACTGTGGTACGTACTATAGTAAGATTACTAATACCGGGGAAAAAAGTAGTACTATATAATAGTGGCTAGACCACGGGGAACCTATCGTAGCTACCAGTGCCCTGGGAGTAGGTATCGACATTTCCGACGTAGGTACAACGATCTACGTTAACCTTCCTAGGTCCCTATGGGACTTTACTTAGGAGAACGGTCACGTGGGCCGGAACGGAAATGTTACCTACTTTATCATTATCTTTATGAAGAGCCGAACGGTCTTAAAAGTATCGTATAACTAGGTCAGCCCGGCCGAGAAGGATATCTCGGTCCTTATATGAGATAACGTTATTTATCGCCGTACGATCCTATCTTAGGTACTAGATGGTAGGACCGATAAACTATGGTATGAGGAGGGTAAGAAGTGGTATGACCTATGCCAGAAGTGGGACCGCCGGCAGGTGCCGGAGGGCGAGTTGATACCGGACCGGGAGACTTAGACGGTACTAGAGGAGTAGGACCGATAACGTGCCGTCACACGCCAGACTGAGTAGTTTAGAACCGTACTACGGTAGGTAAAGAAGAACTACATACTATACTAGGCTCTCTCAGCGGCTAGGGGTAGGGACGGTAAGTAGTTATACGATAGGTAGTAGTACAAGCTGTATATGTGGGAGGGTGGTAGATACCAGTTGCCGGAGGACCTTAGACGGAAGAGGGAATGGCTATGGTAACAAATCTCCCGGAAGGTTATAGCCCTAAAGTAAGCTGTCTAGAAGGCCGGGGGTTTATGAGATTCGGCGGGTATCGGTTCTGTAGGGTCTCCTAGTACCTATACCCCTACTAAGAAGCCTTAAAGTAAGATAGGGGGCATTTTCTATAGCTAGAGGATAGGAAGTGCTCATACGAGGACGTCATATTCCAGCTTCTTACTACGTACTAAGTCATAGAGTGGGATATAATATTCTTTAATACCGTCCTAATCGTACGACAGCTTAGAGTTTAAGTTCTAGATACTATTAACATCGCTACTCTCATAGTTTAGTAACTACGATAAGGAGTACTAGAGGTAAATAGGCTCTGTGTTATCTTTTTATGTACTTAGTTAAATATGTTGTAATAATATTCCCTACCCTTTTTATAGGTAGTAAGTAATAAGATAGGTACTAGTCCTTGAGGGGTAGCTGGTAGAGGTAGTAGTTAAACCAGTTAGTATATCAGTTCGTAGATAGCCTAAAAGCCAGCTAATACTTTAACACTTTACCCCCCCCCACAGCCCTATGTACAAAGTCACACTTACTTCCTAAAAGCCATAAACTTCCAAAGACTATATCAGTAACCCTCGTTAATATACTAATTTTCGTAAACTAACTAGTTTAGTCTTTCTAGCTTTTCTACTTAACTTACCTAAGTCGCTAGAGTATAGACCTTAATCGATAATCACGACATCCTAATCACGATAAAACTCCGTTCGTTACGATGATACTACCGAAGGCCGGCAGAGCCAAGGGTAGGGTGACCGCCGTAGCCGCCGTTACGAAGGTATAGAAGGTCGCCGAGTTAACGTTCATCCCGGCGAACGTAGACATGGTCGCTAGCTAAAAGTTAACGTTTTTTCTAACTTCTCATAGTATCAGTACAATGTAGCTAGCTACTAAGCTACCTATCTATAGATAGACAATGGCGTAGATAAAGGACTACTTATACTATAACTTATTATTATCTAATGTAGAGAAAAGTATCGTTTACGAATCGGATATTATCTAACACATTGGCTAGTATAATATCTAAAATCTCCTCTTATATAAGTAGAAACCGATCAGATGGTATTTCGGCGTTAATGACTTCTCGATAATCGACTACCCTACCAAGTTTATAACTGCCAGCTAGTTGAAGGAAAACCCTAAGGTCTAAGTAAATATACTTCCTAGCTAGACCCTTACGTATCGGTTAAATTCGAATAGCAACTAAAACGATAGTAATCTTACTACCGCTTTGGGTTACAAGAGTAAGATTACTATAGCTAAACATTTAGATTGTGAAAGTACGTTAGCTATTAAACTAGTTAGTTTACTACCCTACTAATATACTAGCTAGTTTAATGTCCGTAGTACTATAATCTACTAATAATATCCTCTTCTACAATCGCAGCTATCTTCGGATTTTAATACTTCCTTAAGTTCGGCGACGAGTATAGTTACGGCGGATATAAGCTTTTAAACGATCCCTATCAACCGATATTTCCTAGTAATAACTAAGTAAGTAGGTTATAAGGCGAGATTTATATAAACATACCTGTTATGTTTAACTATCTTAAAATCGGTAAGATCTTTAAGGTACTTAGTAAACTTAAGAAAGATATTCCGGTCCTTTTCATTTAACGGGGCGATATCGACGACTAAAAGGCCATAGGTAATAAGAGGTATTATTACTACATTTATATGATGACGACTACTATCCTATATATCTACCTCTGAAATATACGGACCGGCCCTGACCTTAACATCCTATGTTATTATATCCGCCAGCCCAAAGGTACTTTAAACACTTAGGGGGGTTATACGGTAGATGATTAGCTATGAGCTATACTATACTAACAGTTCTTTAATAAGTATCGTATATATACCTATTAGAACCTATTAGATAGCGAGGATCCGAAGAACGCCAAGCTTCCCCCTCTCTTCAAGATAAGTCTAGTAAGTATTAGTCGGTAGCTCGACGTAGACTAGTACTAAAGGAGTGAGGTTAATCGGTAAGATGTTTCTAACATATATCTACATAGTCTAGTATAGCGTATAGAGACTAGGTCTGTCTACAATATGCTTTAGGAGCATAGATACGAGCTAGTCTTTAGTAACTCTGTCAAACGACTTTGTTTAATGATCGCCGGCGCTGAGCTTATGACGGTCCGGAGTAATAAGAACGCCGGTCACATATTTACAAACGACACTGAGACAGAACCCGTCAGTATCTCCGCGCTAAAGTCGTTAGTAAAAAATATATGGTATATAGGCCTGTTTCTCGAACCTAAAATCTTTAAGCTAGACAAGAAACTTACGACCTAATTTAGCCACTTGTTCAGTCCCGACCAAAAGGCCGATATAGACCAGTTTATAACGTCATAGACCACAATGCTAAAAAGCCTAGCCGACCTACCTAATAACGAAGACTTAGGGTATGATAACGACAGAAATCTTGTTAAGCGTACTTAGTAAGAACGTTTCGACTTAATAAAAGTTAGACTTTAAAGGTTATATGGCGTTAAGTTACTACTGTCTTAAGTATATCCGTTTACCGATATCGAGACAGACGCCGACTTACTAACCATAGTACTTAAATATGCCGGAAGGGTGACCGTAGAGGAGTTCGGCAAGGTATTAGACGGCTCGATTCCTAATGGGACACGGTTCGACTATGAGGTAATAAAGAAGAAATACAGCTAGGTATAAAACTAAGAACTTACGAGTAAGAAGTATCTACTTTTCTACTAGTAGATCGGTAAGTTATATATTATACCTATTAGTATACTCGTGTAGTATTCTAACTAGTTTATTATATAAAGTTGACTCTCCTAAATACCTTTATTATATATAACCTAACGAATATACCTATCGGCTTATGGTTCTACATAAATAAGGTCGGAACCGGAAAGACCTTTACGATAGCCTTTTCTATTCTTATATATGTTTAGTAACTAGAAAAGGATAAGAAGTAAGGAAAGATAATTATAACCCGGCCTACCTTATATATCTATCTTACTCCGTTAGTAGTTTAGACTTTTTGTAAGTTATACGAGAACTTTCCTAAGCTAAAAATATATGTTTTCTACTCTTACGTTACCTAGATTATATAAAACGACCCTCGTTAGGTAGCTACCTTTAGTACATAATAGTTCGACGACTGTATATGTAAATAGGCGAACGATACTAACAATATAGACGTTAGAAAAACATTGTTATCTTAGTATATACTATCCTTACCTCTCGGTAGATAGTCACGACTAAACATCGTATTAATATATCTTAGTATGTCGGTCGTTAGGTATATAATCAACTTATAATACGGAAGTTAAGGCTCTATGGCACGGCAACGTTTTTTATAATATCTATACTCGAGAAGGATGTCTCTGAGCTACCCGAATGGGAGGATAAACCTAAAGATGGCGAGGTAAAAGAAGCCGTAGTAACTTTACTCCTTAATAACGCCGAGGACGAGGAGACGGGAGACGGTGTCGACGGTAGACATTTAGCCAAGGTCGATAAGAAATTCGATAGTAACTATGGTTAATATATAGAAAATAATAAATACGGGTCTTTCTTAAACCGTTTCTCCTAGTACGTAGTAACCACTCCTTATCTACGTACTACTACCCCTCACAAAGTAAACTAGTTAGTATAGTAATTTAGGTATTTTAACTAGTTTACTTTATAAAGGTTATAATACCTAGATAAGCTTATTAATCCTACGTTTTACTAACGAGTATTTAAGTACTTTATAATCCCAGAGTCCGAACATAATAAGTATAAGATCGTAAGTATCTACCATATAGACGTCTATATCACGAAGAGTAAAGAGTTTAAGTTTTAACATGTTATTTACGACAAGGTTACTAACCTACGTAACCCTAAGTCTTAGTGTTAACATCTTATCTAAGTCATCCCTAAAGTATCGTAAGATAGTATGTTAGTAACCCTTACCTAAAATAAGATCACGGACTGGAAGGGCTTTAGCCTAATGATATAGGCTACTACGGCTAAGATCTTAAAAGTATAGTAACCGAATCTAGATATGAGCCTTATGCTTGACGAGCTTATATATGAGGACAGCTCTGACAAGGTTATTACTAAACATTTTAAGATAATCCTATTGTTTCCGAACTAAAGATGATACATAAGACGTATAGTTAGCATTAATAAAAGCTAACGCCCTCCTACTAAGACTTTATCTAGAACTTAGGTAAGCCGGATATTAACCTAGATGTTAAAAAAGTATTAAAAGATAATAGTATATTTATTATTAATAGAGAGATAAATACTCCTATTACCTTACTTAATAACTCTAAGTATTACCCTTAGGATAGATTAGGTTCTCTTGAAATTACGACGGTTCTTATCGGATACGGGAAGCTATATAACGAGGTTACTGACTATATTGACAACATCTTATGTAATATCACCCTAGGTACGCTAGATACTATCGCCGACGACTAAGTTAACAGCTACTTAGAGAACGATAAGGAGGGCGACCTAGACAAAACTAATATACTCGACATAGTATTACTTCAGGTAGCCACAGTAGAGGCCCAGAGTAAGCATACGTATAAGATAATGATACGTGTAGATCCGGTCTGTTAGCTTATAAACGAGGAGATCTAGACCCTAACCGTACCTAAGACTATTAAGAAGTATAAACACGATGTAGAAATAGTATTAGATAAACAGCTGAATCTCCGTTAGTAGATGAAGATAGACCTAGATGGCGAAAGTAACGTTAAGCTTAGTATAGACTTTATCTAATCCTTAATAGAGAATAGTACGAATAGTAGTATTAGCTATACCTATATAACACTTAACGAGGATAATAGCTATATCTCCTCTACGGACTGACTTAGCTCGTTATATTTCGCTTACTCGAAGTTACCTATTAAGTCATACTGTCTCCGGTAGGTATTAGAGATTCGAAACAGGCTAGGTTAGATAAATGCATAGGTCCTAGTCATAATAAATAGCCCTATCATATAATAGTAAGTTACCTACTATCTAACAGAGCCGATATTAAACTAGTTAGTCTAATATTTCCTACACTAACTAGTTTAATATCTACTTCGCCGACTAAAATATACGTACTAACTAGGATATAGAGAGGTCACGGCTATGTTTATAAAGGCGAACTTTAAGATATAGTCTATCTATTCGAGGCTAACGATAAATAAGTACGGCGTGATCATAAAACAATGGAACCGAGCCGACTTTACGTTCGACATCTTAGTACTAAACTCGTCTATCTTAAGTACCGGGTTAAACACCTATTATCAATGCTACCATAGTATCAGAGCTGGCTTTGTCTAAAACAAAGTAACCATACTTTAGTACATCAGACGGTTATACCGAATTAGACAGACGAAGGCCGTACAGTAATATCTCCCCTATATTATAGAGACTATCGATAAATAGTTCTTAAAGCGTAGGCTACGTAAGGTACGTTCTCTCTATATATTAAACTAATTAGTTTACTCATAGGATAGACTAGTTGGTTTAATACTAAGCTAGGTTATACTAATAATTGTCAGTAAGTCAAGGAAATAAGTAGTCAAATACTAACAGATGTCAAGGATCTAGTCGTTAAACTTCTGTTCACCTACGAGATCGTAAGATACCACATGACGATTCCGGTTAATCGATTCGAATAGATAGTAAAGCTACCCCAGTCCATCCGGAAGTACTTTAGTAACAAAGTACTCTTTATCGGCTAGGTCTACACGGCCATTATCCGCCTCCTAGGCTCCGGTTTCCCAAAAGAGGGAACGAAGGCCAGACGGTTGATAGTAACTTGGCTAAGTTTACCGTCAATTCGTACAATGTTATTAATGCCAGTAACCTCGTTAAGAATTAGCTCGTCATTTTATATATAAACTTCCTTAGCCTAGTCATTGTTAATGAATATATACGTCCAAAGCTTGACAAAGTAGATAAGCCCATGTTCCGAGTTAACAGGATGTAATACATAGAGCTCGACTTTGACCCGGAAGCTATGATATGGAAGATAGTTTTTAAATCCTTCCCTAAGATCGAGTATAAACGACACGAGCTCATGGAAAAGTACCAGCGTCTACCTATCAGAGAACCCGAGCGTAACCATACTTATTTCCTCTATCGAGTAAGGCCATACGAGTACGTCTTCTACAAAAAAGAGGATCTGACGGTAGATAATATTAACGATGACATAGAAAAGGTTACGAGGTGTATTAAGGCTATATTAAAGAGGCTTAGTATGAAGACTACGAAGAAAACGCCTAAAAAGAGAAAGGCAGGTAGTAATAAGAGTATTCTTCCATCTACTTGCCATAAGAGTAAGCGAATAGCTAAGGCTCAGGCTAAGACCGATAATCTTAAGGATAGCCTCTAAACCGATGATATTTTAGGAGTTATTTTACCTCTTTATCAAGTTTATTACACTTAAGCTACTAACTTAGGTTAAATTAACATAAAGGTTTTCTCTTACTATGATATACTATGTTAAGACTTTTATAACGTGATTCAATAAACAAACTAGCTAGCGTAGGTCCTTAGGCTGACCGACCTTAAACCTGTTAATATACTAACATATAATATACTAACCGGTTTAATACTAGCAAGTCAGCTAACTTTGAAGCTAATTTAGAATCATATAGGCCCATTGTTATTATACCGTCATATATCTTAGTTTCCTAGTAAGTTCTGTTCTAAAGCTAATGACCTATTATCTACGATATCTATAGGCTATAACGCCCTGTTTACGCAATCACCGTCGTAAGGGCTAGCTTCGAAAAGTACACAAAGGAGAACTATCTAATATTCTATAAACAATTGTAACAACCGGCCTTAGTATAATGTAATAATATTACCCGGTATATCATACTAGTGAAATTTACCTAAGGTACTAGTATTACACAGATATTAAACCAGTTAGAATAGTAGCAGTAGTATACTAACAGGTTTAATAGCAGCCTACCACACTCCTAGTAGGTACGAGGAAACTATTAACACATAAGTAAGGGGCTAGTACATTAGTAATATTTTCTAAGGGCCAAACTACTATCACGTAGATTACGGTGCTAGGACTTAGAACCAGACCTACTAGATATTCATTCATAGGTATAAAAGTAAGAGGTAAGCCCTACGGATCGTATTAAGAGCTCCAGAGCCATATATGGGCAAGAGATACCTACCTAACTAAATCTCCTATGCTAGGTAACGTCACTAGACTTTCGATTTATCACGGACGAGCTAGACAACCTCGGCGCCGTAGCCAAGGCTACATAGTAGTCAACGGCTATATAGGTAAATTACATAATATTCTTTTAATTAAGGTACGTTATACTATTAAGAAAAGCCTCGTTAGTAACAGTTCATAGCTGACGTAGGATCAACCTAACTACGCTATATCTAGTATAAGAACTTAGAACTTAAGCGAACCTCCATAGCGATAGGTATTAACCTACTAAAGCTTTTCGGAGTAAACTTTAATATAGGCCATAAACTAAATAGTAAATACTCAACTTTACCTAATAGGTAGCTAGGTATCTTATATAAGTAATCTATTAGTACTTACTATAGGAGATAAGTAAGTTATTAATATAATATTTATAACTAATATTGCCGTTTTAACAGTAAGTATAAGAAATTATTAAGGGGGCTAACGAGCTTAGCGCGTTCTCCTAGGCTAACGAAATCATTTAGTTAAGAGAGGACTAACTAGAGGTAAGTAAGCAAGAAATAAAAGGAAAAAGAGAGAGAGTCTAGGTAGAAGAAGGCTTAAGATATGAGGATATAATACGAATTTAAGAACGTAACTAGATATTTAACTAGATAAGCTAGGTAATATAAGAGCATAGTAGCTAGTTATTAAAAACGAAGATTGGCATTAGCTTATGGAAGTATATTACGATAAGAATTTTAAACTAGTATTTAAATAAGACGTTTAGATAAAATAAGATTAACAGAGATAATTTCAACGAAGATAACGAGGGTACATTAAATAACATTTAAGATTTATATACAAAGTATAGTACCTATATAGCTAGTATAATATATACTCGAGAGATATAATAAAGCATAGTCGAAATAGTTATACAGCGTAATTAGCTCCGAGCTATTAGTTATTAGTAATATTAGTTCTTAAAGTTTAAGACAGAAAATAGGGAATTAATAAGAGATATACGAAAGGTAGTTATATTTAATAATATTCACGAGAAAGTTTAATACTAGCAGTTTACCTAGCTATAATAAGTCAATTTAAAAAGGTAGCTAAAATTAATAATAAGTAAAAGAACTTAATTTTAAGGTATATAAAAGAAAGTAATTTAAGTAATTATTTAAGAAAGAAGTTTTATTATTTAGATTACTAAGACAAAAGAGTAAAAAAGCTTATTATTTCTACTTTTATATTTTATTTTCTAAACTAAATAACGGTAATAATAAAACTATTAGTAACATTATAAAAGGATTTATATAGATATTATTAAGAAAGTAGAATTAATTCTTATATATAAGCTAAGTATAGTAAGAACTGAGACATATTTATTATATTTATAATATCTAAGTTAGTAATAATAAAAGAGTTTTAGATATTTATTAACTAGTTATAATTATAAAAATAATAAGACTAAATATTTATTAATAAAAAGATATTTTAGTTATAAATATAAATATTAAATAATATATTATAAAGGTTTAATATATAAATAATATTTTTAATAACTATATAAATTCTAAGAAATATAAGAAAGTTTTTTAAATAAATAAAGTTATAAAGGTAATAACTGTATTTTTTCTAATAATAAATAATAAAAGTTAATATTAATTATTAAGTATAAAGAGTAAAGAATATAAAAGAGAAAAAGAAGGAAATATATTATATTATCTAATAAAGTAAAAGAATATTCTTAGTAAGATAGTTTAAAGTAAGAAGTAATAAAGAAAAGAGTATAAAAGATTATAAGAGAGATTTTAAGAAAGCATTTAATAAATAGGTTTATAAGATATTTTTAATATAAAGTATTATAATTATTATATAATTAGTAAGAAAAGAACTTAAATAATAAAAAACGATTTTAAATAGTTTAAAAAGCTTATAGCTAATATCTTAAAATACTTATAAAGATATTAATAAGATATATAAAGAAGTATTAAAAGAAAGTAATATTACTAGTTTAATAAGTTAATATAATAAGATAAGTTATATATAAGCTAAATATATTAAGTATATATATATTGAAAAAGGTTAAAATATTTATATAATATATATTTTATATAAAGATTTTAAAACTTAAGAAGGAAAAGATATTTTATTTTAAAAAATATTAAAGAGAATAAGTATTAAATATAAGATAAAATATTAATAAAAAGAAAAGAAAAAAAGATAAGTATTATAATAAAAAATATATAAAGAAAATACATTTTATAATATATAATAATAAGATAAAAGTAATATTTTAAGAAAGAAAAAGACAAAAAATATTAAAAAAGAATTTAATTTAATATAAACTATATAAATAAGAAGAATATATACTATTATAAAATAATACGAAAATATAAGAATATAAGTAAAATTAAAGTTAAGGTTATAATTAAGAATAAGACTAAGGTAAGAATAAAGTTTAATATAATAGTAAAAAAAAGAATGATTATTATATTAAGTTAAGATTAAGGTAAGAGTAAAATTAAAATTAGAAATAAAAGTAAAAGTAAAAGTTAGAATTAATTAAAGTAAGAATAAAGTTCAAAGTAATAATAAGAAAAAAACTAATTATTATATAAAATTAAAGTTAAAGTAAGTATATAGTTAAAAGTATTAATAAAAAAAAGAATAACTGTTATATTTAGTTAAGGTTAAAGAAAAAGTTAAGTTAAAGTTAGAAGGAAAGTAAGAGTAAGTTAAATAAGAATAATAAGAATAACTATTATATTTAGTTAATATTAAAGTAAAAGTAAGATTAAAAGTAATAATAAGAAAAAAGATAACTATTATATTAAATTAATATTAATATAAGGATAAAGTAAATAGTAATAATAAAAATAAGTTAAAGTATAAATAAAGTTAAGAGTAAGTTAAGATAAATAATAAAGTTAAGAATATAAATAAGATAATTATAAAAGTTAATATTAAAAGTAAGGTTTAAAGTAAAAATAAATATATAAATAATAATAATTATTAGTTGATATTAAAGTTAAAAGTAAAAGTAAAAGTTAAAGTAAAAATTAAAGTAAGGATTAAGATTAAGGTTAAGGTTAGAGTTAAGGTTAAGGTTTAAAATACGTAATAAGTAATATTTTATAAAGAATAAAGGACCGGGTTAGGGTTAGGGTTAGGGTTAGGGTTAGGGTTAGGGTTAGGGTTAGGGTTAGGGTTAGGGTTAGGGTTAGGGTTAGGGTTAGGGTTAGGGTTAGGGTTAGGGTTAGGGTTAGGGTTAGGGTTAGGGTTAGGGTTAGGGTTAGGGTTAGGGTTAGGGTTAGGGTTAGGGTTAGGGTTAGGGTTAGGGTTAGGTATCT